>OY728128.1:1151817850-1161817850 GCA_963277665.1 Viscum album
ACCCCCTTGGACAATCCCCCTAGACACCATCCACCCCCTGGACACCCCACCCCCCTAGACACCCCCACCCCTGTTGGGTATCCCCCCCCACCCCCTGGACAGTCCCACCCCCTTGGACAACCCCTCCTAGACACCACCCCCACCACCTAGACACCCCCACCCCTTGGATACCCCCACCCTCCTGAACACCCCCCACCCCCCCGGGACAGCCCCCACCCCTTGGACACCCCCCTGGACACCCCCACCCCCTTGGGCAGTGAATGTGATCACTCAAATAATCTACTAAAATATAAAATTTCTTGAATCTAAAATTTACTCAACTCCTGAATAATTCTCCTCCATAAGTGTACATGATCTTGTACACTCATGTATAGTTCTTCAAAGATATTTTGTTATAAATATAGTATTTGTTGTCTTTTATATTACGATTCTCGTATAGTGTAGTGTGTTAGTTATGGTTTCATATATAGTGAACAATTATCATTTACTTAAATATATTTTCGATAGAACTTCAATCTTATTTAATTTATTTTGATGAAATGAATTATAATTTTTTTTACAAAATGGATAGAAGTTGGACGTATGAAACCGATCAGATCTCAAGCGATTTTCAAAACAATTTAGAGAGCTTTTTAGATTTTGCATTTCACAATGCTTCAGATAGTGGTCACATACACTACCCCTATACAATTGTGTTGTAAGACCTTGGTTGAGCTGTGAAGACGTCAGCTACTACATAACCAAACATGGTTTTCAATCAAACTACTCTGTGTGGTATCACAATGGGGAAAAATGAAATCTCAAATTACTGATGATTAAAATGAGAGGATTGGTTTGAAGAATTTCTTATATGAACAGTTTTTGTTTATTCGTCATCATAAAAAATAAAGGATTCTGATCCAAGAAGACTTCGATATGAGAAAAAATGATGCATCTAATGAAAATGATGATGTTGTCAGGGTGAAAAAATAGAATGATGCTGCTATGACTTCAGTATATCGACAATGTGGTAAAATGAAAAATCTGGAATTTTTAATCTGATTTTTTCATGGGAAAACTATATATGGGATTTCTAATACTATCATCGATAACATTCTTACCTTATTGAAGGACTTACTTCCATATGATGCAGATATCTCTCAAACCATATATGGCATATAAGTTAATTGAAGAACTTGGATTTTCAAGAAACAAAATTTATGCTTGCCCAAAAGATTACAGTTTATTCTGGTAGAAAACAGTTGAACAAAATGATTTTATAAAATGTGGAACATCCTACTGGAAGCCAAAAAACTGATGGAACACCATCCCGTGTGCCACAGAAAGTAATGTGGAACTTTCCATTGATCCCCAGACTCTAGAATCTTTTTATGTCTAATGAAATATAAATAAGAATGAAATGGATAATACCGATAGAAATAAGACTAATGATGAGTTGGTTTACCCAGCATATGGATTTTCATGGTAGAGATTTGATGCTCAATATCCTGATTTTTCAGCTGACGTGCGTAATGTGAGGTTGGGTCTTTCATGTGATGATTTTAATCCATTTGGGTAGATGATTACTTCACAAAACACATGGATGATTTTTATACACATTTATAACCTTACTCCATGGTTGTGTATGGAAAAACATTTCACTTTCATGAGTATACCCATATTTGGCCCTTTTTATCCTAGAAATGATATAGATATATACAGGAAACCTTTAATAAAAGAGTTGAAACTTATTTGGGATGTGGGTGTGTGCACATACAATGCATGTTCGAAAGACATATTTCAGATGCATGATGCACTTATGTGGATGATCAATGATTGTCCTGCTTATGCAATGATGTCTGGATGGAGCACAAAGGGAAAACTATCATGTCAAGTTTGTATGAAGAATACATGATTCAGAATACTGAAACATCGATATAGTTTTAGTATCATGGGACATCGACGATTATTTCCAATGGAACATTCATATAGAAATAATCATCAAAGATTTTAAAATACCATGGAGACCAATGATCCACCTCCGTGTATGTATGGAACTGATGTGCTTAATGAATTGAAAGATTTCAGTTTTTCATTCTGGAAGGGTCAAATGAAATCTGGAAAGAGAAAGAATGTTTCCACTGAAACCTGTTACAATTGGAAGAAGAGAAGTATCTTCTTTGATTTGCCTTATTGGTCAAACAATTTGTTACATAATTGCTTAGACGTAACACACATTAAAAAAATATATGTGAAATGTTTCTTTCGATTCTTATAAATGTTAAGGGAAAGATAAAAGTTGATTTATGGTCTCAGCATGAATTAGTGGGTTGGGGAATCAGACCAGAATTGCATCTTGTGCATATTAGTGAAAATAAATGGAAAGTTCCATGTGCTTCTTATGTGATGACACCTACATAAAAAAAAACAATTTCTATAATTATTAGAGACTATTAAATTTTCTGATGACTATTCAAGCAATATATCTAAATGGGTTAATAAAAGAGAGTTGAAGCCGAAATCTTTGAAGACTCATTATTATCACATCCTTATGCATGAGTTGAATCCAATAGCAATCCATCATATTTTTTCCAATAATGTAAGGGTGGATTTTATTTGGTTGTTCCATTTGTTTAGAGATATTTGTGCTAAGAAGTTGTCCAAGTCTTTCTTGCAAAAAATGTTGGTAGATGCCCCATTAATTTTGCGTGAGTTAGAGAAAACATTTCCTCCGTCATTTTTCACATGCATGCTGCATCTAACTGCCCATATTCCAACTGAAATACTTCTCGGAGGACCTATTTCTTTTCATTGGATGTATCTAACTGAAAGAAATATGTACACATTAAAGTCTTATGTCCAAAACATGAATCATCCTGAGGGTTCTATCATGAATGATTACTTGGATCAAGAATGTATGGATTTCTGATCTATGTATTTGTTTAATATTACTAAAAGAATGAATAGACCAATGAGAAACAAAGAAGAACAATATGAGAAAATTGAACCCAGTTTTTCATCACTTCCTCAAATAGGAGGAATTCTTGGATCATATACATTGATGACATTAATCCTTGAAGAGCAGGAGATGGAACATTTCACAGTTTTGTTCAACTATGATTTGTTTGATGACTACATCTTGTAAGTAAATTTAATATGTATATCTTATATATATATTTGTTAAACTATTTCTATTTTTATCTACAAGTAACATAAAGTGCTGATAAATAGAAAGCATCGTTCTTTATCTTTGAGAAGGAGGAAGACTTTGCATAGCAAAGAGTTTTATGATTGGTTAAAATTGAAGGTAATAATATTACTGTTTAAAATAATTAAAACAATATTTAATTAAGTTTAATATTCATTTATATTTTAGGTATTGAGTTTTCCTACTGACCCTGTCTCTGAGGAAATAAAAGCTTTGGATTTTGGTCCTAATACCGTGGTTCGTGACTGTAAATCAATTGTTATTAATGGGTATAGATTTATTATCACTGAATGAGAAAAGAACATGAGCACAAAACATAATTGTGTTATGGTTACTGCCACAACAGACTGTTATGACAGTGCATCAGATAGTAGACCATGATCTGAAAATGTAGGTTATTATGAAGTCGTTGAAATAATAATAATATTGGATTATTACTCTCATAGAAGAGTCATGATGATGAAATGCCGGTGGTTAGATTTGATGATGAGTCATGGCATATTTATTGATGATTATGTATTTCAATTAATTGATATGACTTTCACTCTTTCTACCGATAAACCATATATATTTGCATCAATGGAGAAACAAATTTTTTATTTCAAAGACCATCTTCAACCAGAATTTGGTATCATTATTGAAGTAATTACAAGAAATATTTTTGATGATGGTGATGATGGAATTGAAACCATCCCTACTACCATTGGAAACAATCCATTTATTACTTTTGATAACTCAAATAGCTCAATTGTCAGAGTTTACTGTGAACCTGAAGTTGTGGTCGGAAATATATAGAATCATCTATCCATGTTCTCAATTATTTTGGTTTCGCTCGACTTGGATTGTTAAGGTTAGTACTATTAAAATTGATTTAATATTTATTACAAATATATTGTATCCAACCTGGCCGTTATGTGATTTTTCAATGTTTATTGGTTGTAATTTTATTTGAATTGCATTACCTAATTTGGAATTGAACTATATTCAACCCTACAAAACCAACATTTCTAACTTGGTGAACATTTCAATGATTTATTGACCATGTATAAAATTAGTATAACTCTAAGACCTCCCTTTAACATTTCACTAGATAATTAACATGATGGTTTTTCTTCTTCTACAAAACATGTATAGAAACCTTCATCATCTACTTGGGCTAAAGAAATTAAATTTTTCCATAATTTCGACATGTGTTTTACCCCTTATGAATCTGGTAGATATCTTATACTTGTTCATATGTTTATATTACCATTTACAACTATCTTAAGGGTTTAATCATTCATAATATATTGACTGATGACACTTAGTAAATAACCATCCTAATAAAAATTAATTTTTTTATTACATCTTGTACGATTTATTGAATTCATTATATATCCATTCAATATCACCTAAAACAGTAGATAGTTAAATTATCCATGAATCCCCCTATTCCCTCACATATATTTTGTTTTTTGGGTTACACATTAGTTATACTTTTCTAATTACTTCCATATTTTTTTTCTAATGCGGTAAATGAAACCAATTGAAGAGAGGTGACGAAAAAAGATGATGGACAACAATCATCGCATGGATGAGATGGGAATTCCACCACTAGTGCCTATAGTGAGTATTTTATTTCAAATATATATATTTAAATAATATATAATGTCATTTGATTAATTTTTTTTAAACATTTTTGCAGGATCCACCTCTTAGGTGACAATTATTTGATGAGCAGCCTAGTAGTGGTCCTTGTACTTAGGGTGTTCATATGAGGGGGGGTGGTATGAGAGCTAACCTATCTGGATGGTGTACCTGATTAGACCCTGCCCCTCCCACTAACATACCATCTATCCCACATTTTGATCCTGGTGTGTCATTAGGGGCACACAAGATATTTAGTCCTCCCATGTTTGCACCACCTTTTATATCTGAGCCTCCTCACCCGTCTTTACCATATCTGATGATGATTCCCACTCCCCATCCAACATTTGGCCAGCCATCAGTGTCAACTTCTTTTACTTATACTTCCTTCTCTCTGAGCTTTTATATTCCACCTTCTTCGACTCCTACTCTACCAGATTCTATCTTTGCATAGCATATATTGGGACCCACTCCACTTGTACAAGGTGTTCCTTCAGTTTCTGTGGATCCAGCGACACCCATTGATCAGACTACCATAGGTATATTTATACAACCCTAAAAAATTTTCATACCATTATTTATTTTCATTATAACATGTATTGATAAAATATTTATTTTTATTTTATAATAGATATATCTACTAATAGGAGGAAGGGGCATGGGCATGCACACATGCGTGCGGTGTGGAACCACCGCACACAATTGATGGTGGACTATAATGAAGATAGTCAAATGATTGAAAAAATTGGGCAAAAATGTTGGATTTTTTTGGCGACGCTTTCCAAATACTTCGACATCATTCCTGTCAGCTCGATCTTATGGAGACAGTTTCTAAATGAAGTCAAGGATAATTCTTGGGTATGGATATGGGTAAAAAAATATGTTGTATTTAATGCAATTTTTTTTTTAATTTTATGAATTATTTTTTTGGTGTCAACTTCGGTTTAATTTCCCCGATGGTGAGAGTGCATGACCATAATTTCTAAAGGATTTAGGTGATATTTGGAGAGCCTATAAGCACAAGTTGTATATTGTATGGAGTTCTAGAGTTGGAACAGAGTTATAGGCAGTCCCTGTCATTGATGATTGTCTGTTAGAACAATATCGACAGATGATTACTCATTGGAAGACTACCCAGTTTAAGGTATTAATCACATTTGAGGTATTTAAATGAAAATCTTCATGTTTTTTTGTTCATACTATATTTTGTATTATTGAATTTTATTTAGGAATAATTTGGAATAAATAAAGAAAACATTGATGATAAAAAATACCTCTACACATTGGGACATACTACGATGCCAGATCATGATAGGAAGCTGGTATGACAGTTTTTTATATAATTTTAGTTATGAAATTAATTATTGGTAACCTATTTTTAATTATGGTTTCCTACATTCAATAGAATTGTAGAGGAAAACATTGAATATTGAAGGATGTGTGACTCGAGCAAAACTGTATGGCTTGAGTCAAAGGAAGAAAGATAGAAGTGCAGTTAATGAACCAACTCAACAACAGATTGTAAGTTTTACTTTGTTGATTTCAAATTTTAATATCTATTTTATAATATAATAATCTATTTAAATTTGTAACAGGCTTCTTTAGAGGCCCTTGATTCCCAGAAACCTGATAATTTTGGGCCAAATGATCATTTACATCAGGTGTTGGGAGATGATCACCTTGGAAGAGTACACTGCCGACCTGGGAAGAGTATAGTCCTAACGAGGTATTGGCCCTCCTCAGGTACAATTTGTAGTGACATTGAGTTCCATAAAGTTAAAGAACAGGTAGAACAAACTGAAAAAGGGCCATAGAGATGGTAGAACAGTCTTATAGGGAAAACACTGCATTTATGAAACTGATGGAAGTTTTAAAACCAACAATTCCACTAGAGGCTAGCATAGATTGTGATGAATATATATCATCGATGCGTTCTATATATGTTGTACTAGGTGGATGTTCTAGCAGTGGTTAAGATGATGGTGACGAGGAGGGCATGGAGGAGGAGGAGGAGGCCGAGGAGGAGGCCGAGGCGGAGTACGAGGGTAAGGAGGAGGGAGTTGATGAGGGCAGAGAAGATGATGAAGATGACGATGAGGATAGGGTTGAGGATGATGATGACTATGATGATAGTAATGGTGATAAGGGAAAGATTTATCAATTAAATTTTTAACTGATACTACTGACATTTGGTATTTGATGATTTGTTGTGCCTGAATGTATGTGTGATTAGGTAGGTCACATCACCTTTATTTGTTTATTTATAAATAAAAAAACTTGACTTGATGATTTTCTATGTCTGATTCAACCCTCCCCTAGACACACCCCACCCCTAGAAACCCCCACCCCCTTGGACAACCCCCACCCCCTTGGACAACCCCCACCCCCTAGACACCCCCCGACCCCTTGGTCACCCCACCCCCTGGACACCCCTTTCCCCCTTGGATAGCCCCCCACCCCCTGGACACCCCCACCCCCAAACATCCCCCTCCCACCCCTCTGGACACCCCCTACCCCCTGGAGACCCCCACCCCCAGACACCCCACCCCCATGGAAAACCCCCACCACCCTGGATAGCCCCCCACCCCTCGAACACCCATTTTCCCTTGGACAGCCCCCAACCCCCTAGACAGCCCCCACCCCCCTGGACACCACCCCACCCCCTAGACACCACCCCCAACCTCGACACCCCCACCCCCTGGACACCCCCCCCCCCCACACAACCCCCACCCGACTCAACAGCCCCCACCCCCGGACACCTCACCCCCTTGAACAACCCCCAACCTCCTGAAAATCCCCTCCACCCACTAGACACCACCCCACCCCTTGGAAACCCCCACCCACTGGACACCCCCACCCCCATGGACAACCCCACCCCCCGGATGACCCCCACCCCCAGACACCCCTTCTCCCTTGGACAACCCCCAACCCCCTTACACCCAGACACCACCCCACCCCTAGACACCCCCACCCCTAGACATCCCCACCCCCATGGAAAGCCCCCCACCCCCCGGACAACCCCCCACCCCTGGACACCCCACCCCTGGACACCCCTACCCCCTTCGACAACCCCACACCCCTGTGGATAGGTCACCCACCCCACCTAGATACCCCACCCCTAGACACCCCCAATCCCCTGGACAACCCCCCAACCCCCTGGACAACCCCCACCCCCTGGACACCACCCCACCCCCAGGACACCCCCACCCCTGGACATCCCCACCCCTGGACATCCCCCACCCCCTGGACAACCCCCACCCCCCAGACACCCCCTACTCCCTTGGACAACCCCAACCCCTGGACAACCCCTCTACCCCCCTGGGCACCACCCCACCAATTGAACACCCCCACCACCCCTGGGCACCCCCACCCCTGGATAACCCCCACCCCCTAGACAACCCCCACCCCCAAGATAGACCCCACCCCCCGAACACCCCTACCCTCTTGGACATCCCCCTAACCCCTGGAAATCCCCTCCACCCCCCTGGGCACCACCCCACCCCCCAGACACCCCACCACCCCCTGGACACCACCACCCACATGGACAACCCCCACCCCCTGGACAACCCCCACCCCTGGACACCCCTACCCCCTTGGACAACCCCCAACCCCCTAGACAACCCCCACCCCACCTGGACACTACACCATCCCCTGGAAACCCCACCCCCACCCCCTGGACACCCCCACCCCCTTGACAGCCCCACCCCTAGACATCCCCCACCCCCGAACATCCCTACCCTCTTAGACACCCTCAAACCCTGGACAGCCTCTCCACCCCCTAGACACCACCCCACCCCCTATACACCCCACAACCACCTAAAACCCCCACCCCCATGGACAAACCCCACCCCCATGGATAACCCCCCACCCCTGGACACCCCCTACCCCGTTGGACAGCCCCCCAACCCCCCCGGACAGACCCCACCCCCTGGACACCACCCCCCATAGACACCACCCCACCCCTAGACACCCCCACCCCCATGGATAGCCCCCCACCACCTTGGAAAGACACACCCCCCAGACACCCCCATCCCCCCGGACAACCCCCACCATCCTGGACATCCCCCTAGACACCCCCATCTCCCCGGACACCCCCACCCCCGGACACCCCCAACCCCCTTAGATAGCCCCAACCCCCTGAACAACCCCCACCCCCATGGACAACCCCCACCCCTAAACATCCCCCACCCCCTGAACACCCCCCTTGGACAGCCCCAACCCCATGGACATCCCCCACCCCCCATGCCACATTAACCCTTACTACAACATAGCATACCACATTATCCAAAAATTAAAATCTCATTTGAATTCACCCATGCCTATGAAAAAAAATTCCATATTCAAAACCTGAAACATGATTTTCTTATATAGGGGTTATTAGATTCAGAATTCAGACTTCAATTCAATATTGTATGTATTCAATTCAGAACTCTGTATTGCATAGGGTAATTGACTTCTGAATTCTGAATTGAAATCTGTATGTGTTAATTGTTAATTAACATATGAATTATGAATTCTATATGTTTGTAATTAAATACATAATTAGAGGTATTGAGAATTATGTGTTGTACAAATTCTGTATTTATTCTACAAGTATTGATAATTCTGTATGAATTCTGCACAGGAGGAGGCATACCTGCTGGTGGAAGTGCTGCAGGTGCACAGAGGGGAGGCAGGCTTGCTGCAGGTGTATAAAACCTATGACAAAAGTTTATAACCATTAGCATATGTGTCTAAACAAAACATATACAAAAAATTTCAGGAAAAACGTTTGAAAAAGTATATAACAATGGTTTACAAACCGTTGATATAGAACATTTTACTTCACTTTTACGAACGGTTTGTGGGGAACCGTTGGTAAAATTCTATAACAACAGTTTGAAAACCGTTGGTATAGACATGATGTTTGATATTTCCAACAGTTTTAAACCATTGGTAAATATTTATACCAACGATTACATGAAACTGTTGGTATATAATCCATTTTACTTCCATATCCCAACGCTTCTCATAGAACCATTGGGATACATCTATCCCCATGGCTCCACAACCAACGGTTTGAAACCATTGGTAAAGGCTAAGTTTCTAGTAGTGGATAATAATTTTTCATGAAACAAGTATCAAGAAATAGACCGAATATAAGCTTGTAATTTGTCTTGGAAGATGTGTCCCTGAATAATAGCTTTTCATTATTAATATTTAATATAAAATTCATCAATAGAATTTAATAAGAGGTACCCTGATCCCGTCAAAGGCGATCCAAAAATATATCCCAAGTATTTATCCAGGGGAACTATAAATACCCAATACTGTTAGAGTCCATCCAAGGTGACCCATAAATAGAATCCCAAGTATCACTCCTGACATGGTGTGAAGACAAGAATACTATGAGCCCATACCTGATATCTCACATAGGGGTTTGAGTATCACTCATGGCATGGTATAACCACCCTACCACCGAACTCATTCATGAGGTCTATCCTTGGAGAACCGATATCACTCATAAGGTGGTAGGGGATCCACCCAGTGATCCCATCTAGGAAATTCTAAGTTTAACTCCCGATGTATTTACAATTCATTTTTAAATTCTAATTATAAAGCATGATGAGACTGTCTAAGGCGCCCACAAGTTGGGAACCTTGTGTCACCCTTAATAGGATATTAATGAAGTTTTAACTATCAAAAACTCATATCATTTAACAAGGAATTAATACCATAACACTTATCTAAGTTGGAAAATTCATTTAATTCATGTAATTCACTATGGCATAAGCATAAAGGCCTAATACATGACCACTCATTTTCCTTAGTTCAATTAACATTCCATTGGTTTCATTTATTACAAGGAAATCACACACCTCTATGGTGGTTTAAAAACTCAAGGAAAAGTGGCATCTAGGCCCTTAAAGATGGGAACACCCATTTGGGCGGCTCCCATCGAGGCAATCAACCAATGTTATCGATTAACTGTTATCTCAGGCCGTATTAAGATTAATAATAACATTTAATTTAATTTAATTTAAAGATAATTTATAGAGGTGATGCTGGAGGTGTCTGGTTCCAGACACAATGACACATGATATAAATGCAACGAGTCTTAGAGAAATGAACTAGACCACCTACCTTAAACCCATAGAACTCTCCTCATCCAGTGTCAACCCTTTAATTGAGTTATAATGGGATAAATCCGAATAGACCAATGCCCTAAAAATAGAGAAATTGAGCTCGCACCAAAATAGATTAGTAGATGAGAATATAAATGTAGAAAAAAGAGGATTAGTGAGCCAACCATTGCAGATCCAACATACCCAGCGATGAAGCAATGATTGGATGAGATACCAAAATCCATAGCTTGGAGGAGAGGATCTTCTCCAGGTGTGAAGTCCAATAGAAACAAGTGGGAGGAAAATGAGTTTGAGGATTTAAAACATTTTGAGGGAAAAAGGTAATTTACCCCTTTATTAAAGGGTCACATGGTTTGGATGCACGATTGACCAAACTGTGCACTAACCGTGCACCCAAAACTACCCAAGGAATCCCCTTGCATGGGCTAGAAGCACGGTTTGAATAACCGTGCTCAACCCAAGTGAAATGACTATCAAAAATCATGAAGAACTTGTATGGGCATACAACTTGGCTCACAAGGTTTAGTCAAACTGTGCGGCCTCCTACTGTGCACTGAGTTCCCTGCAGGGTTGAGTTGCACAGTTATCCCTAACCATGCGTTAACCATGTGGCTCATTTTGTCTCCCCAATTTCTAAATCCATGGGATCTGAAAGAGGTACATACCCATACATTACCATTAAAAACCTATCATTTTATTTTAATAATGTGCTTAAGAGGATAAGGAGTGGAAGTGTTAGAAATTTATTGTGCTGTGATAAGAATGTGTAGTGGTGGTTCTGTTACGTAAGGGTAATAGCCAAGGGTAGAGTTGTACTTCTCTATAGAGTGTTTGTTGGGTTAGTTGTAGCTGATTAGTGTTGTTTGTAATAGTGTGGGGTATTAAATAGGGGATGATTGTTAGGGAATGGGGATCAGATATTTTGATTGGCTTATGTTGTTGTTGAGGATGTTTCAACCTTGGCCTCTTGGAGCATTTTCCCAAGGAAGTATTCTTTTTCTTCCTCCTTTTCTTCTTCCTCCTGTAATTCTGGTTCCAAAATGATTCAATACGTACCAACCAGTCCACTCAAAGTGGATTGTTGGCTCGAGAAGTCTCTCAGAGTCTTGCTTGTCATATGTTGCAACCAAATTATATTCTCATTACTTATAAATTCTGGATTGTTCCTCTTTTAAAAGGTTCCCATTTTCGGGGAAGAATGTATCCAAATTCATTCCATTTCTCTTCCATTGAATAATCAATCACATTGGGAAGATCCTACTTCTCCCTTCTTATAATTTTTGTTGTATCTTTTTCTTTTTCCCATTCTAATTACATTAAACCTTTTTATCTTGTATTGTGTTTTCTTCTTCCTCCCCACGCTTAATTCTATCCGTATTATATGTTTTCTTCTAATTTCATTTTCCCATTGTTTATTTTTTTGTTTTTTTGTGTATGTTTATAAATTTTAACTAATATTTCTTTATCCATGTAGTGTTTTATACTCTTTTATATTTGTATTTTCTCTTTCATTTCTTCCATCATCATTTTGTGATCCCCCACCTCAATTTATAGAGAGATAACTTTCATTTCAAGTCCAAGGGAGTCATCTAAACTTGCATTTCAATTCAAAGAAACATTGAATTTTTTTCATCATTTTTTTTGAGATTTTAGCAACCGGATTAGGTAGTGTGGTGAAATGCCACCACATTATAATTATTATTATATTCTACCTCTCTAATAAACTACCTCCCACCACCTAGTATCCTTTCTTGAAATATTAGTTTTTGAATTAAAGAGTGATTTGAATTTTCCACATAGATATTAGGGACTTAACATAATAATTTCAGGAGGGGAATGATTTATATTGAAATGAATTTTAGTTGGGGTTTTAACTATTTTATGGTGTAAAGTAGGTTGAATGCAATGAAAAATCATGTAGTAAATTGATTAAGTATGAAAGAATGAATCATTAATATTTTAATAAGGAAAAATCATTTTCAGTGAATTCACTTTGGACATGATCAGTTCCCATTATGTCATTTAATGCATTGCATTTTATCTCTCATCCATCTTTTCCATTTTTATTTTCTCATGTCAATTATTAAACCTTGATTTCCATCGCATTCAACAACATCCAAATACACAAAATCTCCAGAACATTAAAAATTTAAAAATCATAAAAAATAATAAATAATCAAAATGCTATAATCGATAAACATAGCCTCATAGAGAGAGATATCCCAGAGGTTATCCACTAACTACACCTAGGTGTTTTATAAATTTTTGAAGTTTCTTATGACCCTTGAATATGGTCAGATGGAATCACTTTTTGACACAATTTATGGGGAGCTTCATTCTTTCACATCGATTCTCTTCATATTTTCTTTAAACAAAAACATATTGTTTTTTTGAAAAACAATTTAGGAAACAAAATCCACTAAATTAAATTCTTGACTCAACTAAATGGTTCTAAAACCAAATAATTCTATCAAAGATACTAATAGAGACCAATTGTCCAGTTGTAGGGGAGGAAATATTCTAATAACGGGTAGAATAGTCTTTTAGGGTGAGTCTGTTAAGTTGTTAGGGGGGAAGGTTTTAGACCTCACTTGTGGGGTTGAATAATAGTTATATAATCAGTAGGTTGGGGTGGGAAGGGGGGATATTAAGACATTTTTTGTTCGATAAGGATTAGATTCGACACCAGTTGCTTGGGAAGGAGATCCCTGGGGGACTTCCGATTATTTCACTCCCTCTTGTTTACCCTCCTCCAAAGTGTCTTCTCCTCTACTCCACTATAATATTCTGGTTTAGATCATATATACATAAAAGAGGTCCTCTATTATTATCAATTGAGAATGGGGGAGAGGAAAACATTGTTGGTTCGGCCACATGGTTTGGATTCAGCACCTGTTTCTTGGGCGGGAGCTCCCTGGGGGAATCTTGAGTATTTTACCCCCTCTTTTTTACCCTCCTCCAAAGTGTCTTCTCCTCTGATCCACTATAATCTTCTGGTTCAGATCATACATACATACAAGGAGTCCTCTGTTCTTATCAATTGGTCCAACCTTCCTTTTTCCTGTTGCGCACCTTTTCCACTGTTCTTCTGTTACATCACGTATTGTGGAGTAGTAACTACTGTACACTCCTCTTCTACCATCTTATCTTCCACTTTCTCTCCATAATCCTCTCAAATAGAGGATACCAGCTCTTCAGGATCAATGTTCGATGAAACCCCGTTCAGCTACCACATTTCTAGAGGAGGCGTAAACTGTCCTTTTATGCCCAACGCCCTGTGCACAACAACTCATCCATTAGAGGCGTGGAAAATTATGATGATTTCATAGGCGACACACTTTCATATTTCTTCCAGAACAATGATCATCCATTAGAGGAAACACTCTTCTGACTCGCATTCAAGGAAGAGTGCACCACTGGTATCCGTTCTACGGAGGCATGCACGACCGACGACCTGTTTCCTCACTCCACTGTCGCCACCTTCCGCCAAACCCAAATGAGATGAGTCCTGGGAGGAGGCACACTACCAGATACGTGTCATCACTCAGAGAAGGTGCTTTGCTGCATCACATTAGATGGGGAGCACACTGGAAGAAGGTTCATAGTACATGGAGTGTGCTCAATCGTCGTGTACACTAGCGCCTCACGTTTTGAGGTAGGATACTCCTCCTAGATTTTTTTTCATCTGACGCTATGTGTGAAGCATATTTCACCTCAATTATCTGAGGTAGACGACACCAGGTCACACCCTAGATAAAAAAATAGAGCGTGCAGAGAAAAAATTTTATGTGGGAGGGAATAAAAAAACAAAACAAAAAGGGGCATTGCTCACACCTTAAAGAGAGGTTTCCAACCGGTTTCGACTCATAGTGACATTAAGATCTGCCGGTTCTCATATTTCTCGGCCACTACACTGGGTTGGGGGTGACTTCCGATGCACCTCGTTGTAACATAGTCTAGAGGAAGTGCACCACATGTTAACAAAGCCTATTCGGATAGGAAAACCTTTGGAGACTCACATGACAGAACTATGGGATTCACTGGCTTGGGTGACCAGAAACCAGGAAAAATATTTACAGGAAGATATTCTATCGGAATTTTTTGCCACACATCTGGAGACATGGATCTCAAGGGATAAGGAATATTTCTCACATAATCAAATGATGGATCAAATGAAGGTACCAATGGAATTCCCCTAAATGTCATCCATGTCTTCACTTTGGTTTTTAGTAGCCAAAGGGCCTATGACTAAATTAATTTGGGCACATATTAAAGAAGCAATCCTTGAGGATTTTGGAAGCTCCGTCAACGAACCCCCTACAACTATGTTCGAGTTCCCGACATCTATAATAAAACTTTCTGTGTCACTCTCTGGGGGTCCTACCAACCTCGGAACACAATGTTTGCGCATTGGGTTTCCCAAAAATCATGAAGTAACTACCTCCAACCTGTGTACAATAGACCATCCATCCACTGAGAAGCTGGATGCTTCACAATTAATCATGCGGGAGAACAAGCCACATCAGGTTGCGCCAGATCAACCAGGGGCTCTTGTTATTTTCCCACCAGCTACACAGGTCCCACCCACGGTGTCAGGATGGGGTCCCTGGGTTCATAAAATAGGTTTATATAGTTTTTACATTCCAGATGTCAGGTGGCATTGGCCATACTTGCGGCCCAGCTCACGACAGCACACCAGGTACCTTTCTGGGGGAAGGAGGGAAGACAATACGATGAGAGACACTCTCACCCCGATCCATGAAGGCAGACGACGCATTTGGTAGATTCTGTGTCATTCTCCTGGGAAATGGGAATTTTATACAGGACCACAGTGGCTTGGTCCCCAGTCAACATTGTTGTTTGGTTTGACCCAACGTGTCATATAAAGGAGAAGACTATGGAAGATTTCTTGACATAACTGTCTAACCAACATCCATTTTCATTAGCTCCCTGGTGCACGGTTGGTATAAAATATTGTTTGGCGTACCTGCATGATCCACCACCTTGAGGACAAGGTGGTTTTTTAGGATAGTGGTAGTGATAGAGACCAGCTGTCCAGCTAGAGGGGAGGGAATATTCTAATAAGGGGCAGTATAGTCTTTTAGGGTGAGTCTGTTAAGTTGTTAAGGGGGAAGGTTCTGGACCCCGCTTGTGGGGATGGAGAATAGTTATATAAGTAGTAGGTTGGGGGTTGAGGAGGGTGGGGGAAACATTGTTGGTTTAGCCATAGAGCTTGGATTCAACACTGGTTTCTTAGGCGGGAGATCCCTGGGGGACTCTTGAGTATTTTCCTCCCTCTTGTTTACCCTCCTCTAAAGTGTCTTATCCTCTGGTTCAGATCATATATACATATAATGAGTCCTCTATTCTTATTAGATACTCAAAATAAAAATCCAACTCACATTCAAAAGATATAAAATCAAGTTTTTGAGTAAAGTGAATTTTTTTAATAAAAAATGGAAAAGAAATATGAAGATAAAGATGATATGAAGCCTTTTATACCAAATTTTCAGCATGATGAACCTTTACAGGCCAAGATCATGTTGCATGTTCAACATCACAAGGGTTAATCAATGATCTAGAAAGAGGAGTGTGATGATAATGATCATGCTGTAATTTCCTTGAAAGATAAACACATAATGAATTATTATTGAAATATTTTTACTGATGATAACATGTTATGTGATTTTTCTAGGCACGTGAAAACCGATATAGATATAGATCTCCTTCCTTTTTATATTTAAGATGAATCAACCAAGGTGGTATGTTTTGAGGAGAGTATGAAGGAGGTTTAATACCTACCTCTTGATCGAGAATTCCTCTTGGGAGCATTGCACATCCAAGAGGAGCTTCATGTTGAAGAAAAATAAGGAGTTGATCCATTTTTTAATTTCAAGGATTATAAATTCATCAAGGTAAACTAAAAATTACTTCTCCCTATGCATATTTGGAAATTAAAGCCAAAGAATAGATACTTATATAGAGTTTTTGGGGAAGATTCCACCAAAGTGGAGCCGATGGTCATAGAAGTTCTTGAAACACCATATTAGGAATGGTTTGAGATCCTAATTTTGATTAAAGAATCTATAAAAGGAGGCATAAATGAGGAAGTGGAGGAAAATCATTTTATATTTTTAGAGGGATGTTATTTACTAGATTATATGTTATTAATGTTACTGTTTTACTTGGTTTTACAAGTTGTTAGAAGGAAAAATTTGTAGTGGTTTCTACTTTGAAAACCAAAACCATTGTCAAATTTCAGATAAAGACCAAAAACTATCCAACTGTGGATAACCTAACTATATCACATATTAAGGGGGTTCAACCCATAATTTATTTTTCCATTTCTCTTATTTTAAATTTATTTTTTTTAGTATAATTTAATAATTGTATTTACTTTTTTCTTTGTTGGAATGAAGTTAGATAACCATTCTACTTTCTACAAATTTAATACGAATTATGTTTTATTTTTTATTATCTATTAGTGTTAGTAATGGTTTTTGTTAGTCCTCATTGTATTTATATGAAGTGGTAGCGGTTAAACACTTAAAGAAGATCAATAAAATCCATTATCCTTGTGACTTCATGAATAAATCCAGGTCATGTTTTTCCATACCTTGTTCGAACATTGCCTAAAATACTGATTAGTGTTGAACTAAAAATATTCCTTATGAAAACATGAGGGGTAATAAATGGAATAGGTGTGGTGCAGACCACCTGTGTGTATAGGGTTGTATCTTTGAGTCTTTTTTATTGTCTTTAAAAAATTTAGTTTGTGTTGATTCTTAAGATAAAATGAAATATAATTTATTATTCTTCTCACATAGGTTGATTTTTGTGGATCACAATGATTTTTAAAAAATGAGTGTAAATGATTGTTTATATGAAATCCTCTAACCCTTGTCATTTATTTTCAAACATTCTTATGAATGATACCATTTTTAGAAACCTATACTCACTAGAAACTATCTAGAATCATTTTCTTTGTCTCATGAAGTACTCTAAAATAGTTTTGAAATCATATTTCTTGTAAAATATTTTATTAAGTGAAATCCATTATTTAATTGTCAACTTGAAATTAATGATTCCCTCCTTAAAATATTTATTAGAATGAAGGAATGAATTAATATGATTGAGGTGTGTTTTTTTGTAACCCCCATGTTATCGACATCGAGATCCACTTAGACATCTACCCATGTTAAGCCCATAGTTTACTTGAATTCCCTTATAGATTAATTCCACATTACAAGATCTTATGATCCATAAAGACTCTTAATGTTAATATTTTCATGGTTATTTCAAGAAAAGGAGTTGGGGAAGGGATTTAATGTGTTAATTTTGGGTGGAATTACATTGTTGGAGGGAATGCATAGGTGTTTCATTCATCTAGGGAACTTTAACTCAAATGGGCATGATTGGTTCCTTAATCATATTACATGGAATCCTATTATCCTATAAAAATTAAAATGAAAAAATATAAATATAAAAAAAGGAAAATAATCATTTAAAAAAAATAGTTAAAAGAGTAAAAAGGGAGAATACGATTGTAATATTTTATTAGAATCTTTTTTAAGAATCATGTTTCAAAAAAGTGGATTATAACGGGTTTTCATTTTTATGTGAGATTGAGTGAGTTACTTTGAGTGAGTTACGTTACATCCAAAATTTTTGAATTAATCGTGCATTGTATTAAGGGTCAAAAGATTATATTTTTGGCCTTTGATTTTAAATTCATAACCACTAACCCTTATCCAGCATTACAAACTTGAAAAATTCACATGATTAGTAAAATTTCTATGTAACTTCCACAGAGAAGTGAACATTTCATTAGAATTCTCTATTGACATGAATGTTATTGAGATGTGTATAACATTTCATATCACTTACATTTGAGAGAAGGGTGACATAAAATTTTATGTGAGGTAGGTTGTGAAATTTAAAAGGATGGATGATTGATGTTGAATGGATTTTAATGTGAGAATGTATAAGAATTGTGTAATTTATCCCATAAAAGAATCACGATAGATTGAATTTAGAAAAAGTGATCATAGGTTTCCCCATTTTTTATTTTTGTGTGGATTATGGTTGAGATATTATGTTCTACTAGAGAGTTTAAAAATCAGGCATGAGAGAGTGATATTTTGGTATATTTCTGAATTTTTTATTTATATTTCAGTGAGAATACCCCTTTCATATCAAAATCCTGGGTAAATCAAATTTTTCTTGATATTTTAATTTATTTTTTGAATTATAGAAGTTAGGTTAATTTTGGTGTATTTTAATTGAAAATGTGCTTGAAATATATATGTGTGTAATTGAATATATTTCTAGAATTTATTCTGTAAATTGAATTGAAATAAATAGATTGAATGCATGGATTTTTTTTGTGAAAATGCACATGGAAAGTCAACTATTGAATGAAATATATTCAGTGATTTAAATTGAAAAAAACCATGTGTGTTTGATGTTTTTGAAAATATATTTTATGGTTTTATACGAATTAAATAACAAAGCTAGAATATTATTGAATATCAGTGTTTAATCTCTAAAACACATGTGTAATATTTTGAAAATAAAATTGGAATGTAATTTTTTGAAATTTATGTTAGTTTTTAAAACTATAAATTCAGGTATTTTCCTGAAAATGAATTTTTGTTTTTAATCATTTTTGGAAGTGAATATTAATGGTTTCACTTTTGAATTTATTTTTCCTACAAAATATGTACCTTTTAATGTAGACATTTGTTATGGACTGGATTGGTTGATGTTGGTCCACTTTAAAATGCCCACAATAAAGAACAGACCGACTTGTTTTTGATTACACAAGGGATCTCACTATCTATCCAGTCAATGGCCTAATGTTGTAGAAACTTTATCCCACAACTCAATAAAGGGATAAGGGGTTGACTTCATGTTACCCACTTCTCATGAAGGAGTGTTCACCACTGATTTTTTTTCTTTTAACTGGGATGTAGATCGATTTGTGGCTTGTGATCTGATTCCCTAATGGTGGCCACTACATATTTTTTAGGTCCTAAATACAAGAGGAGGGGAGTCCTGATCTTATGTAATCCAACCCGGATTCATATAATATAGAAGAATAAGTGATGGTGTTTCAACCGCTGGTAATCTAAATTCAAATAGGGTTTCTTATAAAGGTCGGTTTAAGGAGGGTTTTGTGGGTTCATCATGCATTATAACTGAATAGATCATAGGAGGCCATCTCATGTTGTTTCTCTGCTTTCTAAAATGAAGATTGAAGGGTCATTGTCCATTATAAACTGTATGGTTTGAAGCTGCTTATTTGAGATATTAGGTATTTTTATTACTGCCTGAGTGAAAATAGGTAAACATTTCTACTAAAAAATGAGGTCTTTGCATCTAGAAGATGCATTCATGAGTTGATCAAAGGGTGTCCAAGAAGCTGTACCAAGTTAATGCAGGTTAGGGAGCTCTCAGTGGACTCGTAGATTTATTTTTCCATTATAATACATGTTGAAAATACAATTTTATTTGAGTTGAGAGTCCACTACACTGGAGTCTTTATGTAACTATGTTGGATTCCTTTTCAAGTAAAATAATTTATAAAATTACACACTATGATTTCAATCCAACACTCTATCCATTTCCAATCAAATAGTCACCACATTAACTTGGCTACTACCTACCCCTATTAACCAAATTTTCAGTCCACTGCCGACTCAAATTCTAACCATCCACCAATCAAGGACCACACTAACTTCCAAGATACTTCCTAGCCTTTTTTCCATAGCCCCTACCAATTCTGCCAAATTTCTATCATTATTCACAATTTACCTTGCCTCTACTGTAATTTCCATCCAACACCAAGGCTTCCTTCACTCCCTTCATGTCATCCCAATTCAAGGTATTGTCCTATTAAACCCACCCAAAACATATCATCCCACCTATTAAATTCACCAACCTATCTCTAAAAACACTAGGACTACCTTCACATACTTACCAAGAAATCAAAACCAACCCCTACCTTGGCTCTTCCATCCATCCCTACTCTATGCCCACTGTACTACAATGAACTAACTATACAACCAGAACCAAAATTAATTCTAGAAAAAGGACCAAATTAACATGAAGTTCCACTTATTGGTAGCTCAACATCACAACCTCATGGGACACCTGGAATTATCCTTAAGTGAGAAGATTTGAATTTGTTCCTTAAGATTGAGTTTGTTCCAGGAGGTGAATTCAGAAGCCACCACCTATCTTGTGAGGTAACCAAATTAGGTTCTCGTTTTTTATAAAGTGTTAGCATATCCTATTTGTAAATCCCCCCCCCCTACAAGGAGGACTTTCTCCAACCACCTTGTAATTATTTTCCACTAAATAAACTCCAACTTTGGGATGATTCTACTTATGCTTCTCATACATTGTGCCGCATCTTTCTTCTATTTTCAATGCTAATTCCCTTCTAATTTTTTTTCATTTGTAGTGTTTTCTTCTTATTCCCCTATACTTAAATCTATATTGGTTAAATTATATGTTATAATTTCTTTTAATCCTTTCCACTTTCTTCTTTATTTTTAGTGTTTTTCTGCATGTTTATACAATTTAATTGTTATTTAATCCTTCATATTGAGGGATTTCCTATTTCTTTTATGTTTTTTTGTCTTTATTTCTTTCTCCCCCCATCATAGCGTGATATTCCAACTCCATTTATACTAGGTCAACTTGCTTTTTAAGTTCATGGATGTGAGGTAAACATGTATTTAAGTTGTAAAAATCATTTATCTATTTTCTTAACACTTCATTGAGATTTTATTAGCTAGATTAATTAGTTTGGATTTAACCTAAGACATCCCAATCACTTATAATCATGTAAATACTTTCACCTAGCAGACTTGATTTAAAAAGTGGGTTTTTAATTGAAGAGTGATATGGATTCTCTATAGAGACATTTTTGAATTACTATAACAACCTCACTTTTAGGAGAATGATTTATACTAGAAGACATTTTAGTTGGGAGTTATGTGGGTTGAATTTAGTGAGATATCATGTGTTCAATTTTTTATGTTTAAAAGAATCAATCATTATTATTATAAGGACAATTTATTTTTAATGAATTCCCTTGGGGCTTGATTAATTATTTATAATTACATTTCATCTATTTCATTACATCTCTCCATATTTTTCATTTGTATATTCTCATTCAAATTATGAAACAATTATTTCCCACACTTTGAAAAAAATATATGTACAATAAAACACATAAATTATAAATATTGAAAAATATATAAATTATGATAAATAAGAGAAACATTGTGATGGATAAAAAAGGCCTCCTTGAAAAAATAGAAGATGAGCTTAGCCACTAATCTACCCTTGGTGTTTTATAAATATCTAAAGTTCCTGATATACTTATGGTAAGGTCATCACACATCAATGATCATTTTTTCCAAATTATATATATTCAAAACCCAGGAAATTTTCATAATTATAATATAATAGTTACAAAATATTAATTTTTTTATAATTAAAACTATTTTAAATATTGATAATAATCATTGTCTCATATTAAATAAAGCATGTCTAAGCATACTTGGTTCCCAGTACCCCATCTATGAGCACCCGATGGTATCTTTAGACCACCACCATTTTTTTCACTCTTATCGAGTACCTAGTGAGTCTATAATGGGTACTTATTACTATTTTAAAGCTTTTTATACACATGACACCCCTCCTCGACCTTTCATGATCCTATAATCTGGCATCGATGCCTCCTAACATCAATAAAATCATATACCAATTCATCTTCTAACTTTGAAATTCATGTCTGAAACTAAATGGAAAATATAACCTTGTGTTTTCACTATTTAAATTCTCAATTTAAATTAAAATTTAAACCTTAACTCAAATAACCAAAACACAGGTCACTAGATTCTAAGTTAAATGGGAGTATTTTCCAAGGGATATGATAGAGGAGGACACGACCCTTGACTATGATTGTTATCTTGAATTTTTTTATTGATTTGATTTACCATTTGCTGTTGAGAGACAAAGATGTGTATGATGACACCATCAGGAGGATGTGTCCAAATGATTTGAGGCTATTTTTTATCCTATTATGCACATGATAGGACAGATTCATGCCACCCAATATTTTATAGATGTAATGATTTGGATGTTGTCTTACTATCCACATGCCATGGGGGGGAATTATATAAGGACGAGTTGGATGTTGGTCATCCATACATGTGCCATGGATGGCCATTAACAATGAGTATTTCATAGATTAAGTGAGATAGATACTAGCCACCTGATACTTATGTCTGTACTTGAAATAGTTTCGGGACACCTAAAAACTATAAGTCCATAAAATAGATATTTTCCACTTGATCCTTATGTGTGTGCAATGGATAGATGTGGAAAACTGAGGCCTATGAGGCTTGATGGGATAGATATTGGCCACCAGAACCTTATGAGTGGCCTTAGTATGGATATTGTCTACCCAATTCTTTCCATTTGTACCATGGGAACTTTTTCCCAATGAGTATGACTTAGAAATGACTATTTGACCAAAATACTAGCACTGTATATGGTAGGTATGGTTGAGATTAATGGTATATTGGTAATTACACAAGGAATTAATATATTCATATGTGATGTAGGTAACCACTTAATTTTAAACTATTCATACTTGGACATAGATACTTTTTTATATTTTTTTCCCCTTTAGTGGTTTTCTATTTAGTTTTATGCTCACACCCTATACACATTATTCTATGGATGTACAAGAATTATGTTTGTCATGAATGTTAGGGTAAGGGCCCTAATGTAGGTGAGTGAGCTATTATAGTTTTGTGAGGATGTGAATATAGTTCCAAATAAATAATTGAGTAGTCATGATAGTGGGAAATTTTATACATGTCGTACATGTTAATACAAAGTTTTCTTTAAAATTTTTGGTAAAAGACAAAAGGGACTTGTTAGGAAAATGAAAATAAGATTACATTTAAATTATTTTATAAAAATTAAAACATGGGTAAAAATATCTTGAAACAATAATCGGAGAATAATAAAAACTATGTTTAAAGAATTTTTAGAAAACATGGATATAGAAGAAAAAAGGTTTTCGACCGAAGAGAGAAATAAAATCGGTTTTAATTTAAAAAATTATTTTGGTCTCTTGAGTACATAAAGAGTGTAAAATGTAATGAAAATATGTAATTAAATTTATGAGTTCCTTGAGAGATATATCATAATATTTCATCATCAGAAGCATAATCATAAACAATCTTGATAAACAATGAGATTGTAAGATAAAACTCTTATCACTTTGTAACCATTGAATCATAAACCCCATGAAAGAAAGAAGCATATATAGATATTTATATCCTATATTTTTTGCGATAAGAATAATAAAATACATTCATGGTTAGTATATACACCACACAGAACAAACAAGTGGTGAACATGACACGCGTCTCATAGAAATAAAAGTAAGATGAAATCCCCTTATCTCAAGTATCTTATTTCTTTGTACATGTTCGAACCCCCTGTATAATACATATAGGTTTATTATAAATCTATTTTATAAATATAATAATATATTTCATACCACATATGATTTACTTATGACCTTTTATTACTTGTTTATTGATAATTCCTTGTTAAAATCACGTTTTAGGTAATAATTGTTTCATTTTTCATGTATGTTTTGGTTTGGTATTTTTGGTTCTTTTAATTTCATTATGGTTCCATAATTTCCAGAATTTTAACCATGATATAAATATCATATATATTAATTATATATTTATTTATAGTAATTCATTAAAGTTAGATATTTAAAATGAATTACACCGTTTATGGAGATGGTTAGCTGTACGTATGCATGAATACTGTTTCAATTTTTTCGATGGATGGAATGGAAGAAAGGTGAATATTAATTAAAATTCCCAGAATCATTTTTATATCACATATATAATATATATTCATTAAATCTATCATTATTACCATCCATGTTAAAATAAAATGAATAACATATCACATCGTTTTGTGGAGGCGCTAGTCCACACCTATGCATGAGCAATGCTATTGTTTTTCAACGAATTGGAAGGTAAAAAGGTAGACATGCTTTTATAATTTTAGGAGTATAAATATTTTATAAATATAATATATAAACATTAAATTCATAATTATCTTTATCCTTGAGAGTTAGTGATGAAAAATGAACAACATCAGTTCGTGAGATGGTAGTCCTCCGCACACATGATCGACAATTTCATTTACCATTTGATGGAAGAGAAGATGGATGTAGGTTATTAAATTAACATAATAACATCTATGTATATTATAGATACTAATGATATTATATTATCATAGTTTAAGAAGTTTTGAAGAAGGTGGGAGAATAAATAAAATAAAAACACTTATTTAAGAACGATACCTCTTCTCCAGATAACCTTCTTAGGTTAACACAAACCATTATTAGAAGGTTTTCCTAATCAAAATAAGTCCTATAGGATGTATGGAGAGAAGTGGGGAATAAATTTGGGTAGGTATTGGCTGAATTAAAATGATTTGGAAGTGTAAATAAGAGAGCAGAGAAGGTTCCCTTTGATAAGTGGGAGAGATGATATACTTGAAATTTTTGAAAAGAAAAAGATGTACGTATGTTTTAAACATGAAAAAAGGCTTAAAAATGGCTCATTATAGAAATTTATATGAGATAATTTCAAAATATGGTCATATAATATGAATTGAACAAGTTTTATGTCATTTTAACCCTTATCTTTATAGATCAATCCCTTGGTAAACCCGTTTTTACCCTAACCACGATAATTAATTTTTACTATTCATGATGATAAAAAATTATGTTAAATATATTATATGATATTAATTATGATGATTAAAAATACAGAATCTATAATTCTAAATTTAATTTATATAAGTGGCATAATTTAATTGAAAATTAACCCACAAACGTGAAAAAAAACAGTTTTTCAAATATTTTTTTTCATAAGTATAGATAGTTTTAATAGAAAAATTCAATATAAAATTAATTCCAATGAACTAAATTAGATTAATTATGATATAATTGATATAATTTTACTTTTAAAATCATCTGAAAACAAAATATAACTTTTAAATCCTTTAAATGAAAAGGAAGTTTTTAATAAAAATTAGTATTTTTCACTATTCAATAAAAATTTAAACTTTTCTAGAAAAATCCAAAAAATTTGCCTTAATCTAATTTTGAAATACTAATTTAAAAAAAATAAGTTCATTATATCAAATAAAGTTTCTAAAAGTGGAAAAATTAATTTTATTATTTTTTCATAAAATGCAATAAAAATTATTTTTTTGAGAAAAATGTATTTTCGAAGCATATAATGACTTTAACAAAAATTAAGTACATATTTATAAAACTTTCATAATTATTTTTAAAATGTGTTTATTCCTATAAATACCACAATGTTTAATATCTAGGTTATAATGATATTTTTTAAATAATAATATTAATAGTATATCACAGTTCATTAAAACACGGTGTTGCATGTAACACAACATATCGAAGAAATTAAATTTATTTGAAAAAAATATTTCATGAAATATTGGGGTGTTATATTATATCCCCCATAAAATTAATTCCACATTAAAAATTCCTTCACATTGATACAAACAATAGATGACACTTCTAGCTCATCATATCCTCAGGTTCCCATGTAGCTTCCTAATGTTGGTGTTTTTTTCCATAAAATCTTGACCAGGTGAGTGGTATTTTTTAGTATAACTTTATCACTACGTTTCATAATATCCATAGGATGTTCTTAATAGGAAATATGATAATATAGTGGCATGAATTCTAAGTTTAGTATATGTGAATGATCAAGTATGTACTTAGGAGAGATACATGAAGCACATTGTAGACTTGAGAGAGGTTTATTGGAAGTGCCAAGTGATAATCCACTATCTCTACTTGATCAAGAATATTGTAGGGGAAAATATAATTAAGGATCACATTTTATTTCATCCTAAATATCATAAATTTCATACATGGATAAATCTGTAAAAAAACATTCTCACCAACTTCATACTCTAGACCACAACAACAATTTTCAGAATAACTTTTTTATCAACTTTTTGTTGCCCTTATGTGTTGTTGAATGAATCTAACCTTATATACCATTTCTTTATCCAGCTGTGGTCCCAATATTTTTCTTTCCCCAAATTCATACAACACATTAGAGTTCTATACTTCTTTCCATATAAGGATTCATAAGGAGTAATCTGAATTCTTGAGTGAAAGATATTGTTGTTGAAAAAATATACTAGAAGAAGATGTTGATCTCAACCAAATTTTAAATATATAAAATAGGATCTCAACATATACTCTAGGGTTTTAATTTTTATCTCAGAATTACTATCTGTCTGAGGATTATACACAGTGCTGAAACTCAATTATGTATCAAGAGCTTGCTGAAGGCTTCACCAAAACCTCAAGGTAAACATCAGATCCTGATCAGAAATAATAGAATATGGTACTCCATTAAACATTACCACTTAATTTATATTATAGAAAGATGATCCAAAGAGAAATATTCTCTAATAGAAATGAAATGTGTTGACTTCATAAGACGATTGAATATAAATCATATAACATTATTCCCTTGAGATGTTTTGGGAAGTCTGATGATAAAATCCATGGTGATGTTTTCTCATTTCCATTCCATTATCACTATTAGAAATTTAGGCTATATCCACGGTTCTAAACCGTGCCTATAGGCCCAAAAACTATGGCTATAGGTTATAGCCATGATTTTATGAATCGTGGCTGGTATTGGCATGGCTATAGGTCGGAGCCTATATCCACAGTTTGCATCTGTGGCTATAGCCCTATCGCTATGACTCCAACCGTGGCTATAGGGATATATCCACGGTTTCAAATTGTGGCTATAGGGTCAGTATTATATCCATTCCAATAATGACCATAGTTCATAAAACTGTGGCTATTATGCTTTAGCCACGGTTTAAAACTATGTCTATAGTCCTTTCTATTGCATAAAAAAACCCCATCATGGTTCACTGTGCTAGCTATTGGGAGGACGCTACCAACTCCCCCTCCCCCCACCCACAGCTCCCCCATCCAGCACCAGTACCCCCCACCCCCTTCTCCTACACACCTCCCCTGCCCCACCCCCCTGCACCCTTCCCCCTGCACCTTGGACCCCCGCCCCCTTCTCACTGCACACCCTTCCTCCCCTGGAAAGGCCCACTCCATCCCCCTAGAAAGTCTCCACCACCACTCCACCTGCATCCCCCCTCCCCCCTGTACACCCCCACTCCTCCTATAGCCACCCACCCTTTCCCTGGATAGCCCTCTACATCCCCCTCCCTTTCCTTAGACATCCCCCTCCTCCCACACCACTCCAACTACAACCTCCCCCTCCCTCCCCCTAGACACCCCTTCCCCCCCCCACTCCCCCTACATCCCCCCTCCCTCTCCCTGGAAATCCCCCCCCCCACTCCCCCTGCATCCCCCCTCCCTCTCCCTGGACAGCCCCCCACCACTCCCCCTACAGCCCCCTCCCTTTCCCCTAGACAGCCCCCTCTCATTCCCGGGACAACACCACCTCCCACTCCCCCTACAACCCCCTTCCTCCCTTCCTGGATAGACCCCCACTCCCCCTGAAACTCCCTTCCTTCCTTCCTGGATAGACCCCCATTCCTACACACCCCCTCCTAGACAGACCCCCCCAGAAAGGCCCCCACCCTACACCCCCAACTTGCCCAACACACCAGTCAATTGAATTTCCAAAACCAAAAACATGCTAATATGGATATTATAAATAATTTCCAGTTAAATGAACTACACTAATAAAAAAAATGCTAATATTATTAGAACTAAATCAAACATCATCAAGCCAAATTGAGTAGAGTAGAACCAAACCAAATGGTTTTGAAAAAGATGAAACTGAACCAAACTAAAAATAATGTAACCAAACTGACTCAAACCAATAAAAACTAACTTCAATAAATCATAATTTAACAATAAAAAAAATGAAACTAATGAAACATACCTGGTTGAATCTAAAATTAATTTAATTTAATTGAATAGCCCCAAATCAAACAAAATGAACCTATTAAAATTTACATAAACCAAAAAAATGAACACAATAAAAAATAACCTAGAAAACCTAACCTGACCCAAACTAAACCAAGGAGTTGGGCCTTGTGATGAACTTTTACAAGGCCTCATGCCCGCAAGTTGAGAAGATATCCCATTCATGTGGTATTTCACTATCCTCAATGAGATCCAAAACACACTAAAAAAATACAAGGAACCCAAAAACCACAAAAAAACTAATTAAAATTGAGCCAAAGAATAAAAATGGAAGAAACCTTACCTAAATCTGATGTTGAACTCACTGCCTTATATGGTGGTGGGTAGAATAGACCTCATTATAAGTAACTTCCTATAAGTAAATAATGGGAAAAAAGTGAAATATAACAACTTCTTATATATATGTGATTAGTGTGTCAACTGTACATGATAAATGATACATAACTTCATAACCAAAAATGAACAAATAATATTCATATTTATATATAAATCCCAATATTGAATAACATGATTGTTAATAAGGGGTTTTTGTTCAAATGAAATCCAATTTCATTCAATACATACACCATAGAAGCGTTGGAGTAATATTATTCTATATATGGTGAGTATTCTATAATGGAGTAGGTTGCTACACTATCGATGGGAAATATGAAATATATGAGGGTATAGTGATATAGTTTGACACCCCTTGGGTTGTGTTGTATTTTTGGACAAAATGTGTGGAACTTTTCCCAAGATGATTTCTTGAAAAGATGGGGAGATTGATGGAAAATCCTAAAGTGAGTTTGAGTTAGACATGTTGAAAAGGTGGTTAAGGAGGAAACTTCAGATCCCATCAATAGGAAGATAATTCCTCCATGTTTCCCACTCCCTCTAAGATAGGGTATATATGAAATATATGGGGATGAAAAACTAGGAAGATAGATCAGTAGCTTGTGTCATGGGGATGTAACCACTATTTTAATGGGTCATGCCCAGAATCATCAATATTTTCCTCTACATTTCAGAAATGAGAGGATTACTTGGTTAAATCCCATTTACCACCCTTATTATCTCATTTTAAAAATCTTTACCCCCCTGCAACCCCCTTCAATTTGAAAATACCCCCCCTCCACGGCCTTCTGGACAACCCCCACTCCTTCTTGGATGGACCCCCCAAATGCAGACCCCCCATTCCTAGACATAACCCCCACCCTACACCCCCTGGACAACCCCCCCACTCCTTTCTGGATAGCCCCCCCATCCTAGACATCCCTCCACCCTGCACCCCCTAGATAGCCCCCCTGGAAACAACCCCTCCCACCTGGATAACCCCCTCCCCCTTAATGGGTCATGACCAGAATCATCAATATTTTCCTCTTCATTTCATAAATGAGAGGATTACTTGGTGAAATCCCATTTACAGGCCTTATTGCCTCATTTTATGAATCTTTATCCCCCCCTTCCCCCAGCAATTCCCCCCCCTCCAATACCCCCTAGACAACTCCCCCCACCCTGAACCCCCTGGATAACCCCCTCCATGGACACAACCCCTACCACCTAGATTGCCCCCCTCTCCCTTAATGGGTCATGCCCAGAATCATCAATATTTTCCTCTGTATTTCAAAAATGAGATGATTACTTGGTGAAATCCCATTTACCGGCCTTATTGCCTCATTTTCTGAATCTTTATCCCCCTATATCCCCCTTCCCCTGCAAATCCCCCCTATAACCCCCCCTAGACAACCCCATTTCTGGACAGCCCCCCACCCCTCCTTCCTAGACAACCCCAACCTACACTCCCCCACCCTGCACAACACCCCCACCCTGCACAACACCCCCTCCTTAGACACACCCCATCCCCCTGGACATCCCCCACCCTCCTGGATAAACCCCCCACCCCGGACAACCCCCTCCTCTCGGACAGCCCCCTCCCCCCAAACAGCCCCCAACTCCTTTCTGGACAGACCCCCACCCCCGGACAGCCCCCTCCCCCTAGAAACCCCCAACTCCTTCCTGGACAGACCCCCCACACCATGCACAACACCCCCCTCCCCCTGAACACACCACTCCCCCCTGGACAACCCCCACCCCCTTTCTGGATAGACCCACCTAACCCTGGACAACCCCCCCTCCTGGACAGACCCCCACCCCTAGACAGGCCCCCTCCCCCCAGACATCCCCAACTCCTTTCTGGACAGACCCCCCCCCCCCACACCATGCACAACACCCCCTCCCCCTAGAAAGCCCCATCCCCCTTCCTGGATAAACCCCCAACCCTGGACAACCCCATACTTCCTAGAAAGACCCCCACTACAGACCCCCTCCCCCACCTCATCGAGTTCTGAACTGACATTGAAGGAATTTTACTAGTTGATTCAATAACCAATTCCACAAGTCACACGACTTTTAACCCTACACCAACCTGCTAACAATCCACTTTCCTCTCAGTTTGAATAGATTTCCTCTGAAGTCTAAAGCCATTATCTAGACTCTATCCAGTGCTACATCTAAATCAAGAATTAGGCATTCAGCATGGAACTAGATATGCATAGGTCTATTGAACATTGGTCTTATGGAGTCTCCAAGATAATCCAAGGGTCATTCTTATGCAAGGCCATGAACCTTCACACAAGGGAGGTCATTTAACATGAAACCAGGTTGATAATCCCCACCATAATAGTATCATTATTGTTACCTCATAGTACTCACAACATTCTACCTAGACCTTGAATAGTCCTACGCTGAACACAATGACTAAAAATTATTTTCAATTCACACTTGATTTCCAAGATACTACCAAGTATTGTATACACCTAGATTACCCAGAACAAAACTTACTGCATTCAATGATTGACTTGACTTCTGAATTTTAGTAACCTAGGTGTGGGATATGAATTTTGACCTAGATAGTTTTTATCCCCTCATGCATTCTTCTACTTCAAGCCATAGTATTTCAAATAAATGAAAAACTCTGGTCAATCGCACAACGGTACCTAGATCTATCATTGATATTTTCTTACACCAAAGAGACATCTCCACACACACACACTGCTTTTGGATACCAAGCGCTATCTTATTCACATTGAACACATCAGTTTTCAACAATATAGGTGACCCTAAACTAAATTTCCCAGTGACCTACTATCACCACCTCCTTGGAGATCATCCACATAAATATAAACATTCTCAATGGTTATCTCCCCACCTCACTCTATCATTTCAATAGACCCCGCATGTAACCACAATGTGAATTATCATGCACCAATTCATTACCATCAAGCCATGATTACACTACTCTTTACTATAACATAGTGATTCCTCCATGAGTCAAGGACCTCCAGGACTGAACACACATTCCATCACATTTTTCCCATTCTTGCAGCCTTCAAAACACCATCAACTATCTCAGATTCCTGTATCTAATATTGATATTTTTTATATCATATTGATCTTACTCAACATCAACATAAGAAGATTTTTATTGCTCATAATTCTATTTAATCTTTAGATATTCAATCACTTCTGGTGACAACATAAATGTCCTTACCTCTTCAACAGATTGCTTTGTTTTACCATAAGATATAGTATCCAAGGGAATCGATAAATTTGAATAATACTTATGATGCATTATTCTTTTCCCTTTACTGACTGGATAATTCCATGACCCACTTATTTATTTCTTCCAATTCCTAAAGCCAAACCCAAATGGAACTATTGCATGATGATCCTACTCATAGCCTAAAGAAAATTCAGAATCTACTTATTTATCACTCGGATCTGATTCTGTTTAGATATTTTAACCAACCTGCTTCCTTTTTCACCTAGGAATGACTATCTTCCACCCTTAAGGATCGTTATCACCCTTGAAATTTTCATTCAAATCTTTGAAATGGTTGTGAATATGAATTGATTTAGGGGGCTCATATCTCAGAAGATAAATACATTTCAGAATCACTTGTATCTAGACCATAAAATGTCTGAGGATTCAGTTCTACCTCATTTTTTTCCAAAAAAAATCTATAATAATACTAGAAACACCGACCTAGAATGTTGAAATATGAACTGAATCTAATGGAATCAGACTACAGTCATTCAAAATTCTGAAAGTAGTGTTCAGAAAAACACCATCATCAAGCTCCTTCCCTTTACACCCATTTATAGAATTCGTAGATTGAAAATAGGTGGATATAGAAGTGGAAGAGCTTGGATCTGCCTCTCCCATGACTTGCATATCCCAATTGGATATTTCCAAGTATTTCCTCAAACTAACAAAGATATATGTGACCCTTAGTTCTAGTTTCATTGACCTCACCCCCTTTCGGGGAGAAACATTTATTATACTGCCTTTGATTTATGAGTTACCTATTAAGAGGCCTACATGATGTTAAACTTTCTCCCCATGCTAGAAGTTGGATAGATCATGAACCATGTGTCTACATGATGAACAAAAGTCACCCCAAGATTCATAGAAGACCTGCTGCTTCCAAAAAATTTCCCCTTCAATATCAATGTAGAAAAAATCCATCGGTACCTTTGATACATAGAACTCAACACATGTTGTAGGATAAAAAAGGTGGAATAAAGTTATGGTGTGATTATTAGTACATAAGAAGTGGCCCAACACATTACCAATCAATTTAAGAATCACCAAATTCTAAAATGGGGGATATAGGATAGGGAAAGAAATCCAAATCATCATTAAGGGAAGATCCTATTTTAGGTGGAACTTGAAAAACCAATAGAAAATAGAGAAGTTTAAGCTAGTGAAAGCATGTGGATCATTCAATAAGGCAGAGATAAGGGCATCTTCAGTTGAAAAATGAATCAAAAATTTCCACAGATCCATAATACCTTTAATCACCCATTCAAGAAAACCACATGAATCAAAAATAAATCTATCAAAGGTTTCCATCGAGGGGAGACTTTTGACGAAGTGAGCCACTAATGTGAGATTCAATAGAGAAGAATCATTTAAAAATTCTAGGGAGAAACTACAATATTAATAATTTCATCATCTCATGATAGAATTTTAGGGCTAATTTTAATTTTGGCAAGCTGGGAAAAAGGCTAGGGTTGATGAAGGGGGATAATGGTCAGAACTATGAATCTGGAGTAGTCAGGATGAATCCTCCCCCCCCCCCAAGATAGGGGGGAACAGAGGGGAATCCATGCCTCCTAGAACATTATTGAAGGAAGCCACATTATTAGAATAGGTTTATCCTTGTAAGTAGACACACATAAGAGTTCAGTCAAAATAATTTCATCAAAAACTCATATTAGTGCTTGCTCCCCAATAAGCCTAACATCTTAATCGTTCCAAGTCTGGTCACACAACCACCCATCAACTAGCATCTTCTCAAACCCTGAGTGTATACTTTTACTCTATCCATCCAATATTATACCATTTAGGATCATAATCATCTACCCCATCAGGATTCATACCCAAAAACAGTCAGGCCAAGTATCCTACCAATCCTTCCCTTTGAAATCCAAACCTCAATACTGAAATTCCTAAAGTGCTTTTCATCATAGAAGCCTAAATAATCCCCATGCCTATACCACATACTTGATAGTACCTATAATTCACCAATATCTTAATTTAAACAATCTACCCATGATTTTGTCTCTAAAGGAACTAACAATACCAGGCTAACACCTCTATTAGGTTACTATCATATATCATATCTCATCTTAAGCATAGTACCCGAATAACCAACATCCTAAGTCATATCTCAAAGGAATTAGGCCCTCCTACCTAGATCAATAACCACATCTCACATAGGTCAAAGATCATAGGGAAACATCTATTTTTTCCCATTTGAAATATCTTGATGAAACTAATGTGCTAAGACCCATTCTAAATTTCTCAAATATACGCATATCAGGCATTACATGAAAATCACCATCCTACCAGGGAACTAATCCTAAAATAAGCTTCTATTGTCATCCCCAATCCTCACCTCATCCCAATTTTCAATATCATCCAAGATATCTCAATCAATCTTGAAACTATAGGCTTCTTCCCAACCTGAACCTACGATTAGTGAATTATTCTTAGGTACCCAAGAATCATGGCCACTCAAGAAGTGTTTGAGTACAACTAAGTAAAGAACCACCAATGGGGTACTATACATAACCAATAAATATAGTGTATGGGTAGATGATATTCTCAATTGAATAAATAAATAAATTGTGGAAGAATAAATAAATACCCATAATTGATCCTTGGGCTATAATGTGACACTCAGTATTGGTTATACCTGCTTTGGTTAGTGTTAGAGTTTTTTTAGCATTTCACATGATCATTCCCACTAATACGGAGCCCAATAGAAATGTATTATAAGGTGAAAGCATTGATTCCCTGGAGGAAATTCTAGTAAATCTAATTGTATCAACCCTGTGCCTAATTCCAAGGAGTGTGTTCTAGGAAATCTTGTAGTATCAAACATATAACATATTCTTAGGGGGATAGGCATAAGAAATCTAGTAGTATCATCAATAGAATTTATTCCTTGGGGGATGAACCTAAGTAATCATATTGACCCAAATATGGAATCCCAATATCCTCATAATTCTATATAAACCAAAATATTGAATATAAGGGGATTTCGAAAGGCATTCATATTGTATCAGGATCAATGACCAGAGCCTAGGAACACATCCCAGGCATCCTATTTTGACCAAACAGCTAAACTCTAGGTAACCTCTTGGGTATTCCACTTAATTACTTGAGGGTAGTGTGTCCCTCCTATAATATCTCATATAACACATTATATACAGGTTGTCAATATTCTCAAACTCATCTAAAAGAAGGGTTTCCCTCTCAAGCGCATGACCTATCATCATCACTAATTCCATATATGGATCAAACACAATTGATTTGGGTTCAAAAGTGACACCCACAATCATATATAACTCTTATTTCATGCACCCTCACAAGGGTCAAAATCACTAAGGCACCCTCATGGGTTACCTAGGTTACATTATAGAATGAACACCCTATGTGGATTCCTTTATCAAATTCACATATATCATGTCAACACCCACCACTTAAAGGGAATCACATCCCTCAAAATAGTCATAAACATCTCATGACCTCACTATAATCATAAGAAAAGCCTCACTTTTATAGGTCTAAAGAATGGAAACCTTCCCATATCACTTTCTAAGTCACACTATGTCAGTCCGCTCACCAAACCTATCATTAATTTAGCTAAATTATACCCACCAAGGTATCTAAACCTCATTAGGGTATGAACACCTTCACACACTCATCTCTACTATAATGAAGGTTTTAAGGCATATTAAGGATCTTTCATGGCCTACTAGGTATAATAACTATATCTCATAACATCCATCCACTTGAAGATCACCAAGGAAACTACACTAAGGACCACTATGCTTATATAACTCACTTTATTTTATATACACCCTATATGGGGTTCATGTTTTTCAAGGAATACAATTATACTTATACTCTTAGACATCTATGGTCGAGATATATAGCCAGTTCACAATAGTTCATCATGGACCTTGGCACTTTCTACATTTAATTCAAATGAATTCCATCATAATTAAACTAATTAATTAATTTATAAAGGTTAATCTCTTGAGGAAGTGAAACTCCACACATCACATTTCACATAAATCATGTATAAACCAAAGGGTTATTCCAAAGAAACCACTGACCTTAATTTAAGTTATTTCCTTTAAATAAGATTAACCACCTTCTAAGCTTGTATAAGATCTGGCATCAACTGAGGCTCCTAAACTAGCCCCAAAATTACAAATAATCAATTATAACATTTTATAATTAATTACATTATCCAATTAAATTAATTATATTGATTATAATTAATTTCATAATTTAAAACAAAAAGACATAAATTCTTAATCAGTCACTAGGTTGCCTCAATGAAAACCATAAACAAACACACATGGAGGTTCCATGGAATACACCTAATACTATCATGGGAAAATCCAAAAAAATGGTATCTATTTAATAGGTGATTTCAATAAATTTAGCTTAAAACCATAAATAAAACCATCATGTGACGTACCTTTGATAAAACATCATGAAATATCATACAACTATTATCTCAAGACATCCTCTATCTACACCAGGAAAAATCCCCATTATGTGGGAAAATTTCCACCATCCTTTGGTAGAAATTTCCAATAAAACCCAAAATAAATCTTCTAGAATTATATACTATGGATGGAAACTAAAACAAAAGGAAAGGGTTAGAATAAATCACTCAAAATCATCGTCAAATAATACCAGAAATCAATCCCCTCTCAAGGTGGATCAAAGGAGGGACAAAGTGAGGTAGAACCATCAAGAACTTGCCTTATCCTAATGTCCAAAACCCTTTAATCCCAAATCACCCTGATTTCAAATAAACAGGACTACCCCCATGTAAAAAAGGAAATTCGTATCCATTCATGGAATGGTCATGGGGGTTCATGGAATGATTTACCTTTCACATGAGCAGCTTTCGTGAAGGAGTAAACGCAGAAATATTCACAGAAAATGTAGGGGTTGGCTCACACAGATCCCACTCATGGAAGGTCTTGGTTTAGCCGATTCACTGATTGGAGGAGGAATGTGTGGTGAAGAGGGTGGAGGAGGAGAGGAAAACATGATTAAGGGGATGGGAGGGATCGCGCAAGGGAGGGGTAAACCGAGTGGAGAATCCGGTGAGGATCGACCAAGGGGGAATTGACCAGTTGGAAATGAGGAATAATGGTTTCGAAGGAGGGAGATGAGTCTCAAAGAGGGAGGAGATGCGGGTGGGAGATGAGTCACAATGGAGTTAAAACCAATTGAGGAGTTGTTGCCACAAGACACATTTACCCATAGGTTTATCTATTTTAAAGCCATGGTTTTGAAATAATCATGGCTATATTTTAATACATAGACATAGAACAATTAAACCATGGCTATAGGTCCGTGGTAATAGATTATTTTTCTAGTAGTGTATGGGTAATGGTTGTAACATCCTCTTATAATTTTATCCCTCAGCCTTAACTTGTTGACATATCATGCATCGAGATATAATCTTTTCTATGTCTCACTTCATTCCATACCACTAGAAATACTCTTTAAAATCTCTATACATATTTTTTACTTCTAGGATGAATCGAGAATGAAGAACTATGATCTTCCTCTAACAGCTCCTTCTTCAAATATAGTATGGATGGGACACATACATGGTTTCTAGACCTTATCATTCCATCACAATCAAGGTTAAACTAAGGAACATTTCTCACCTTATTCTATAGATCTACATATTCCTTCAGTGTCTCTTTAATCATCACTTGGATTGATGATTGAACAATTATTTGAGAAATCTATGATTTCTCCCCTTAAGGATTTATAGATCCATCATTTTAAAATCCTAAAATATTGGATCTTTTGTGATCCTCATCATGGATAATCTAGCTTGATTCTTTCAACCCAAATAATCATCCACCTTATTCTATTTCATAGTGTGGTAATGTATTGATTAGTCATATTATTTAATCAGCTCTAACCATTTTCTATGGCACATGCTTAAATCCTTATTTGTGAATATATACTTTAAATTTTATGATCAGTATATATATCATACTTTTCTTCATGATGGTAATGACTTCATATATTTAATGAAAAAACTACTGTAGATAACTCTAAATCATGATTTGGGAAATTTTTCTTATGAACCTTCAATTTTCGTGTGGTATAAGCTATCAACATATCATTTTTTCATGAGAATACATCATATTCCCTTATTTAATGCATCAATATATATTATAAACACTTCTCCACTATAAGGTATTGTAAGAAAAAGTGTGATGAATAATATTTTCTTTAGTTCCTTGAATTTTTCTTTACATTAATTCATCCACATGAACTTGGCTCCCTTCCAAGTTAACTTGGTGAGTGGATTGGAAAAATGTGATAAATTCATTTCAAACCATCGATAATATCCAAAAAAACCAAAAAAAACTTCATATCTTAGTCATAATGGTTAGTCTGGGCCAACGTTCAATAGCCTCTATCTTTGATGGATCCATCGATATACCATTTCTTGAGATTACATGACCAAAAAAGGAAATTTTCTTATAAAAAATTAACACTTATTAAAATTTTAATATAGCTTTTCCTTCCTTAGGGTATTTATTAAAATCCTCAGGTGATCTTAATGCTCTTACTTTCTCTTTGAATAGATAAGTATATCATTTATAAAGACAACCACAAATTGATCATGATAATCTATAAAGACTATATCCATTAAATCCATGGAGATAAAGGAGACATTAGTAAGACCAAATGGAATCACTATATATTCATAGTGTCCATACCTTGTATGGTATGTTTTCTTAGGTACATCATTCTTTTTTATCCTCAATTAATGATATCCATAATGAAGGTTAATCTTGGAAAAGTGTTGAGATCCACATAGTTGATCAAATAAGTCATCAATATGGGGTAGTGGGTACTTGTTCTTGATTTTGATCTTTTTTAGTTCCTGATAATTAACATATGTTGCATTGATCCATCATTCTTCTTAAGAAAAAGAATAGGTGTAACCCAAGGTGACACACTTTTCCAAATAAATTCCTTGTCAAGATTCTCTTGAAGTTTCTTCTTTAATTATTCAACTTATTCAGGACCATTTTATAAGGATTATTTGAAATAGGTGTTACACTAGGTATGAGTTATATTCATATATCAACTTCACGATTCAGTGGAATACTAGACAAATCTTCCAAAAAACATCAAAAAAGCTCCCACACAATAGGAATATCATCGATGTTATGTTTCTCCCAAACCGACCGAGATAAACAACCCTTTTAAATAAGAATCAAGACCCATACAATGAATTTGATCTCCATTGGATGTTTATATTTATTGTCGCACTGATAGATGATCATGGGTTGGTATGGAATATCAAACATGACTTGCCTTCCTCAAAAACTAATGTGATATTTATGTATATAAAGCTAATCTACGCATAAGATAACATCAAATTCAACTATAGGGAGAATAACAAGATTTTCATGAAGTACATTCCCAAAAACATCAACTAGATAAGAACAATAGACTTGAGATGTGATAATCATTCCATTACGGGTTTTCAATACTAATTCAACACCTAGTCATTGGGCCAGAATTTTGATATCCTTATAAAATTATTTAGATATAAAATAATGGGTAGATCTAGATTCAAAAAATACAGTAGTAGTTCTAGAGTGGATGATAAGTTCACCTTTCACTATGTCGTTATCATACCCCTCATCATAAATAGTGATCACATGGGATTTCCCTTTGTCTCTCATCTTAAGAGGTTTCGGATCTCGATCATCATCATTAAACTTAAAATTTGGGAACTAGTTAGCATAATTCTCATACTCCTTGCATTAGGAACAATGGAGTGTGGGTGGTGCATTCTGTGGATCTTTTCCATATTTGCCTCATTATTTATCTTCATTCAACTACTTTGGAATTCAATTTCTTAATGAACTTACTTTCTACACTTAAAACATTTACCAGTCACCTTAATAAAATATCCACCATGTTTCCTCCCATGCTTTGAGCATAAAGGAAGACCCATCTTCTTATCTACATGGTTTTTGGAATTTACTTCAAATTCCATCTTTATTTTCTTGTCAAAACATTGAGATTGATGGTAAACTATAATATCAATTTCTACCTTAAGAGAATATAGAATGATTTCTTCATAGCTACTGAAGTCCCTTATGGATAATTCCTTTCATAGACTTGGTTTTAAGCCATAGAAGAATCAATTAACCTTAATTTTAGGTTGGATGATAATACTAAAAGGGTACCTCACATGTCTTATGAAATTTTCCTCATAGGTACTAATAGATTCATCATCCTTCCACTTAAGCTCAAGGAATTCATTTTTCATTTTTTTATGAAGACTATAAGAAAAGTACTTATTAATAAATAAGATCTTAAATTAATCTCACTCAATGAAGTCAATTTATTCTTGTTTCTTTATATTATTGATAAGAGTGTACTATTGATCTTATTTTCCTTCCAAACGATAAACAACCAAAATGATTTTTTTCATGTTCTGAACATCAGAGAAAAAAATATATTTTCAATGGTTCTGATCCATTACTCAGAAACTAGTGGATTAACAAACCCACTAAAAGAAGGTGGACATTGCCTCATGAAGAACTCAATAAAACATTGTTTCCTCCTTTGATCATTTGGAACCTCAGCATGATTCATAGATTGGGAAAGTTTTGTGAGCATAGAAATGAGATTTTGTATTCCAAATATCATAATATTTGTTTGCTCAGGAAGAAAATTGTTGCATTTTCCATCACACTCAGCATTAACATGATTACTTAGGGTTTCAATAATTTACTAAATCAAAAAAAAAACATATTGGGAGAAACATTAATCATAGAGGAAAACCAAATAATCATGAAAAATCAATTATAGGATGTAAAAATAATGAAACCTTATTTTCAATCCACGAAACCATAAGTTTTACCTAGGTCATATCATTATCTATTTAAATCCTTCATGATGATTCATAAAGAATTTGTGAATTTCCCAAACATATCCCCAGGGAGTGTCAAACCCGGTGTGCAATAAGGCCTGTTTTCATGCACCCTATGATGATCTAGTCAAATACCAATGTGACCTTTTTAGAGTTATTAACCCTAGGTACATATGTTCTAGATCCACAACCAATTTTAGTATCCAGACAGGGATGCAATTCCATAGAAAACACCCTCTCCATCATTCACCAAAATTTTAGGATGTTTTTCTATACTTAGACATATCCTTATTTTTATCATTAATTTTTTTTCATCCTAGTTTCCAAAGGTAAACTAAACCTCACTCTAATACCAAATATAGTAAACCAAACTTATGATACATAGATATCACATCTTAATAGATAGATATTTATTACATAACAGAATGATCTATGCCAGAATTGTATAGGTCTAGTGACTTTGAAAACATGAAAACATAAACAACTGGTTCATAGGTTAACCAAATAATCTCCCACTTAATTCCTCATAACTAACACCCTTTATAGACATATCATACATAAAATATTTATTCATACCCTGGGGGAATAAAACATAATAAAGGGTTATCTTTGATGCTCAATAAGGGTAGACAAGTGAGATATCAATGATCATATAAACATAACATTAGAATAAGGGTATGAGAAAATTATAATAACATTTGAAAACCATACCCTGTATATAAAATATCATAACCTTGAGACATGGAATAATTCTTGACATATTATAAGACATGAATCATAAAGGAATCAAAAAACATGTGCCATGATAGTATAACCTCGACATAATACATGGATTTGTGACATACAAATAAGCATAAAAAATCATTACCTTAGTAGTCAGGGATAATATCCAAGATTATCATAGTAGATTGGGTTTAATCCCTTAACCATATTAATAGTCAAGGTTCACTCCCAAGACTATCATAGTGGACAAAGTCCTTTACTGAACTGGGTTCACTCCCTATTTTAGTCATATTTTTCTCATGAGATATCAATCATTACCTAATGATTTGGAGAGTGATATAGGTCCCACCCATCACATAAAGAAAATCATACATATGTGTGCCACAAGATTTATGAAACATTCATCATGTTAGAACCCATGAAAAGAAATGAGTTTTATAAACACTTCATCATAGCATAACTCATGAAAAAAATGGGTTTTATAAACATTTCATCATTTCATCGTATCACAAACCATGGAAAAAGGAACGAGTTTAATAAAAATCTTTTAATCATAAATTTAAACCACCAAAATAAATAATAAGGATGGTATCATTGGATAATATCCCTAGTAAAGTTTTAGTAACATCAAAGGATTCTATCTTAGATGGAAAATGATTTTGAAAGATCACTTGGAACATTTATTGAGGAAAATATCCTTTCCAATTTTAAATAACTTATTTAATATCTAAACAATTTCCCAAATATTAAATAAAACATTTTATTTGAAAAAAGACTTAGAAACCTGAAAAGAAATCATTAAATAATTGAGTGTTCAAGATGGTGGGAAATACTGTTCATGCTGTACATGTTAAAATGATGATTCCTTTCACATTTTCGGTAAAATCCAAAAGGGACTTGTTTATAAAATGACAAGAAGATTACTTCAAAATAGTTTTTAAAAAATTAAAACATGGATAAAAATTTCATTAGACATCGTTGTATAATAGTAAAAAATTTCTTTAATTTAAAAAAAAACACAAACTTGGAAGAAAAAAGGATTTTCGATCAAAGAGAGAAATAATGCCGGTTTTCATTAAAAACATTCTTTTGGTCTAATAAGTACATAAAGAGAGAAAAATGAAAGGAAAATTTTTTTATTTTTCATAAATAACCATAGGATAAGAAAATTCATGAGTTTATTGAGATATAAATCATAATATTTCATCATCAGAAGTATAATCATAAACAATTCTGATAAATAATGAGATTGTAACATAAAACTCTTACAACTTTGGTAACCTTTAAATCATAAGAACCATGAAAGAGAAAACTATATATGGATATTTATATAAAATATTTTTCATGATAATAATAATAAAATATATTCATAGGAAGTATATACACCACACAAAAGAAACAAGTGGTGAATATAGCATGTGTCCCGTATAAAAAAAGTGAGACGAAATTCCCTTACCTCAAGTCTCAATTTTCTTCAGACATGTATGAACCTACTATATAATAAATATAGATTTATTATAAATATATTACATAACCATAATAATATATATCATACCAAATATGATTTACTTACAATATTTTATTACCCATTTATTAATAACCCCTTGTTAAAATCTTGTTTTAGGTAATAACTGCTTCGTTTTTCATGAATGTATTGGTTTGGTATTTTTGGTCCTTTTAAATTGATTATGGTTAAATTATCTATATAATTTTAATCATGATATAAATATAATATATTTTCATTATATATTTATTTAGAGTAATCCATTAAAATTAGAGATAGAAAATTAATTACACCGTTCACGGAGACGATAGGTCGTACGCACACATTTACAATGTTTCCATTTTCTTGAAGAATGGAATAAAAGAAAGTTAAATATTAATTCAAATTTATATAATAATTTTTTATATAATATATATCATATATATTAATCATCTTTCCTCCTTACCATCCATGTAAAAATAAAATGAATAACATATCACATCGCTTCATGGAGGCGGTAGTCCACACGCACACACGAACAACATTATCGTTTTTCAATGGATTGGAAGGTATAAAGGTAGATTCGATATTATAATTATAGGAGTAAAAATATTTAATAAATTTTATATATAAATATTAAATCCATCATTATCTTTGACTGTGAGGGGCGGTGATGGAAAGAAAATTACATCAGTTTGCTAGGCGGCAGTCTACTATACACATGATTAATGATTTTGTTTCCCATTTGACGAAAGAAGATATGGATGTAGGTTACTAAATTAACATAATAAAATATAAGTACATGGTAGATACTAATGTTATTATATTATCATAGTTGATGAATATTTAAAGAATATGGAAGAATAAATAAAATAAAAACACTTGATTAAGAACATTACCTCTTCTTTAGACAACCTTCCTAGGTTTACACTAAAAGCCTTATTAGGAGGATTTCCTAATAAAAATAAGGTATCTATGATGTGTTTAGTGATGTAGGTAAGGTATTTGGATATATATTTTCTTAACCAAAAGTCTTTGTAAGTGTAAATAGGAGAGGAGAGGGGGAGGTCTTTTATATGTGGGCACTTAGAATTTTTAAAAAGAAAAAGTTATACCCCTGGTTTAAACATTCCACAAGGCTCTAAAATGCCTCATTATTAAAATTTAGATGAGATAAAGTCTAAATATGGTCATAAAATAGAAAATTTTCAATTTTTAGGTCATTTTAACCATTATCTTTATATTTTAACTCCTAATAGACCCATTGAAACCTTAACAGCAGTAATTAATTTTTACTATTTTTACTATTCATTCTAAGAAAAAATTAATTTGAACTTATTATATAATATTAATTGTATTTATTCAAAATATTGAATCAATTTTAGAAAATTAAATTCATATAATTGGTCATTAATTTAAAATTAAACTCGTAGATGCGATGAAAAAACGATTTTCCAAAGAATATGTTTTCATAAGTATAGAAAATTTTAATATTAAAATTCAGTTATGAAATTTATTACAATAATATAAATTGGATTAATTATGATATAATTATACTAACTTTACTTTTAAAACTATCTTAAAACAAAATGGATCTTGTAAATTCTTTAAACAAAAAGGAATTTTGTAATAAAAATCATCATTTTTCCCTATTAAACTTTTTAGAAAAATCCCAAAAGTTCACCCTAAACTATTTTTTACATGTTGATTATAAAAATGTATTTCAATTTTTCAAATAATTTTTCTAAAATTGGCCAAAATTAATTTTATTATTTGTTCAAAAAAAGAAATAAAAAGATTTTTTTGAGAAAAATGTATTTTCAAATCATATAGACTTTGCAAAAAATTAAGTACTTTCTTCTAAAACATTCATAAATATTTTTAAAAATGAAATTATTCCTATTAATACCACTAATTTTAATAGTTAGGATATAATTATATTATTTAAATAATAATATTAATAATATATCATGGTTCATTAAAACTCAGTGTTGCGTGTAACACAAGCTATTAAAAAAATAAAATTTATGTGAAAAAAATATTTCATAAAATCACAGGATGTTACAAGACCATTGGGAAATACTCCTAGTGATGTGTGACCAATATGACATGGTATGATTTCATAATGTTATTTCATGGGTGTATATTATTTATCTAGTTATCCTTCCACCATGATTTTATATTATGGTGGTGGTGACATCTATTTTATTAATGTTTATATTATTTTTCTATTATTGTGTGTAATGTTACTATGGGTGTCATCTCCTTTTGGTATTTTATTTGACCCTCACTACTATTCAATATCCTCTAGCATATTGGGGGGCACATTTGAGGAATATGGAACTCCGACACTAGCTGTGCTGGAAGAGATCTAGGTTAAAACATTACAAAATGGTATTAGTGTGATGGTTTTATTTTCCTTATGATTTGGGTCATGGTAGAGGGAGATAAAACTTTTTGGAAACTATGATGAAAGTCATATTTGTGCCTGGGCGATAAAAGTATGGTTAGAAATATATGATTTTAGAGAGTTGGTATTTGTGTTTTAATGTACCCAACTGGTTCACTCATAAGTAATCAAATCAAGTCTTTACATGGCCTCAAGCATGCCTCCCCTTATGAGAGAGTCTATCGACAAGCGGTGAGTGTCTAAGAGGAAATCATGGGGAGACTATACCCTTTTATACAAGTAATAATAACAACAAAAATTAGGGCAATAACATCCAACACATACCGTCACAAGTATATACCAAGGAAAGTGGAAAATAATATGATAATATAACCATGATAAAATAAATAAAGTCATACAGTAAACAAGATAAATCCCAAAGTAAAAACCAAAGGGAAAATAAATAAAAATAAACCCAAAATGGTTCTAATTCCATACCCAATACCTATGAACATTTACCAATTCCGATATACTATGCCAACCATCTTTAAAAAGGGCCTTTCCATTTTCCAAACCTGTAAGCATGTAGTCTTCTCAGGTACTAGGTGGCCTGAGTAAGGTGTGAGTAAAACTCACTAGGTTAGGAGTAAACCCATTACATGATAAGAGGCCCCAAGTAAATATCCCAAAGGTCCACAAAAAACAAAAAAGTGATGATGGCATAGGCCTAGACACCAAGTATAAAAATGAATAAAAGGCCCAATGAAGTGATGAATTAAAATCCCAAAAGAAACCAGACACTAAAAAAACCCTAGGATGACACTACACCACCGCCTGATGCCAAACCACCACATAACCCTCAATGACATCACTGTTGTCATCATTTCCACCACCACCAACCTCGTTTTCTATCACTTTCAGCCTCGTTTTCTGTAACTAGTGAACATCATCCCCATGTCTACTCTATGAATCCTCACATCTACACCACTCACTAAACACTCCCAAGATATCCTCCACATTACTATTGAAGTCCAATCCATGACCCTCAACAACTGCAAGACAATGAGACTCCCCGATAATGGCCATAAATCCACCATTTCAGCCCCTAAAACAAGATTTACCCAAGAAAACTAGACCACAATGAAAAACGACATGTGGATGTAGAAAATAAATAATAACAATGCGAAAGGAGGATAAAATATAGATCTAAAGTAGATAAATGATTACAAGGTTAAATCTAAAGTGGAAACTCCATTATAAATCCACACTCCTACAGATCTGAAACCATGTTAGAAAACACTATCGCTTAGACGAGAACTAGATCATCGCTATAACACGCCACCCAGCACATCGACGCCATAAAATCTCCTTGAATGGCCTAAATCCAACCTATCCTCCTGTAAGGAAGCGAAGAACCAAATCTCGACCGAGATCCCCCAACAGAGTGCTCTTAGTGAAAATTCAAAATAATAATAATAATAATAATAGTAATAATAATAATAGTAGTATAAGTACTGTTAATAGTAGTAATAATAATAATAATAATAATAATCACAACAATAATAATAGTAATAGTAGTAATAGTCATAATAATAAGAAAAACTATAATGATGATGATGATAATAATAATAGATATCAAGTATTTGGGAGTACAATTACAATGAAACACACCCACACACACCACACACCCTTAGGCTAGGAGGATAGGTCATAACCCCCACAAGGGATAACCCATACACCCCACCCTTTATTTATACATATTATATAGTCCCATAGACCCCATATAATTATATATAAGCCTAAAGGCATACATTTTCAACCCAAAGTCCACCCATAAAGTTAGGTTGTAAGCCCAAAAATTAGATTTTTTTGGCCCATAGGCCCGTATCATCAGGCCTGTAGGCACCCTGCCTTATTGATGCTACACACACACCCTCCTTTTTTCAACCGCTCAATTTACATCAACTCACCCAAGGTAATCTCTTGTCTCTAGGTCATCCACATGTCCAACCACCATCAATGCTCCTTTGTCATAGCATGTTGCTAAAAGATGACCATCGTCAGGCGGATTCCCTATTGCTAAACCACTTATATCTCCTTTCATTGACCACTCCAACTACCGGTCATAAGGTGTTCATCGACTGCAAGATTCCACCCCCGAATCCCCCATCTATTGTGTATGATAGTTTCTCATGCATAACCTCACAAGATGTCGACTGAGATCACCGCCCGAGGTCATCTCCAATGACAACACTATAGAAGACTGCCATATCTTCTCCCCCACAAGCTTCCCCCTGAGGAAACCCATCCCATACATGAATTCAGCCCCCCAAGACACACCACCCTTATCAAATTCCCTATAAATGGGGACAAGAAGGAATAGATCCCTACATAGATGTAGAATTAAGGGGTGATTTTACACTCAACCCAAACCCCAAGTACATTATGATGATAATCATAATAATAATACTAGTAATAATTAATAAAAATACTACTACTAGTAGTAGTAATAATAATAATAATACTAATACTTGTAATAATAATAATAATAGTAATAATAATAATAACAACAAAAACAACAACAACAATAATAATAATAATAATGATAATAGTATTAGTAATAGCAGTAATAATAATAATAGTAATAGTAATAGTAATAATAATAATAATAGTAATAATAAAAGTAATAGTAATAGTAATAGTAATAGTAATAGTAATAGTAATAGTAATAGTAATAGTAATAGTAATAGTAATAGTAATAGTAATAGTAATAGTAATAGTAATAGTAATAGTAATAGTAATAGTAATAGTAATAGTAATAGTAATAGTAATAGTAATAGTAATAGTAATAGTAATAGTAATAGTAATAGTAATGATAATAGTAATAGTAATAGTAATAGAAATAGTAATAGTAATAGTAATAGTAATAGTAATAGTAATAGTAATAGTAATAGTAATAGTAATAGTAATAGTAATAGTAATAGTAATAGTAATAGTAATAGTAATAGTAATAGTAATAAAAATAAAAAACAACAACAACAATAATAATAGTAATAATAATAATAGTAATAGTAGTAGTAGTAGTAGTAGTAGTAGTAATAATAATAATAATAATAATGGTAAATAACAATGTAACTAATTCCATAATCATGAGTTCATCATTTCATTATCCAAAAATAACCATATAATTCAATTTAGGTTCACGAGTTCATTGTTTCATCATCTAATTAACATTAAATTTTTTTTCACCAAGAATATGGGGTCATTGATAATTCATATAAAAAAATTCAGTTTAAAATTTAATCTGAGGTCATTGAAAATCTATGTAATTAAATTCTCTTGTATCTATGGTTCACCCTAAGCATCTTTGAAAACCAAACAATCACAAGTCTAGGCCGCATAAATCCTAGCATCTTCACATTAGTTTCCCTTAAATTTTCAATGGTTGTAATACCACACATGATATCCCAAGTCCTGATATTTACATGCCAATGAACCACTTAGGATTAGTGGGAGGTCTCACACAATCAATTTAAGTTTATAATTAAATTATTAATTAAAAAAGGTAAAGAAACAAATATGTTGGCATGATCACACAACATATACATATGGAAAAGAAACATCAAGGCCCTAAGGGATAACTCAAGACTACCCACCTCAAATGTATCAAGCCTCAACTATCAGGGATTATCATGAGAATCAATCTCAATGAGTCATGATAATAGACCAACCCCCAAGTTCATCAGTTTAGAGTTTTGGAACATGAACTAAGAAAGAACATTGGTCTAAGGAATAAACGTGGTTATAACTACTCATAGGAATCAAACACAACCAAATATAATTCAAGAAACCAATATTTTAGAGAGATGTCATCTAAGGAAGTCATTCAGATGAAGATAGGCCATCCAAAATTCACCCCATAATTTTTTGGATCTGTAAGATCTCTCAAGATAAGAATTGAGAGGGGATCTTTCAAGATAAATCAATTCAAGTATAGACTAAAGAAACCTTCTTTAAGATAACTTGTGCCCTCATCAATGGGTGTAACCCCCTTCTAGAATAACAATTAGACAATTCAACCTTTTAAATTCCATAAACTGATGATACAACAATATAGTGGGTGTTTACCAAACCCAATGTGGTCTCGATCATGCCACATCCAAGAGCCTGACATGCAAACTGACCATGATGTGTTGTAGAAAAGTTGTCGATTTTAGAATTACCACACCCAACACCATGATGTGGTAGAGTAAAAACTAGCCGTGGCACATATGGGACTCCCCATACCCCACATTCGAGACCATGGGCTGCACTGGGCATATTGTTCCTACCTGTTTTAGACTAGAGATCCTTGGGCCCAATATAATATGGATCACAGTGTGGTCTAACCCGTGTTGCACTATGTAAGCCTAAAAACCCATTTTAAATCACCATAATACATTAAAAATATTCCAAACCAAAATTAAATTAGTAAAAAGATTGAAAAAACATACATTAAACCAGGGATGTGACAATATCTATACCATATAACATCTCATCCCCAAGATTTCCTCATGAGAATTGTTGAGCATAATAAAAAAATAACTTAGGCCATGGGGCCCATATATCTAATTACCATTCCTAAATCTCCTCATAGAAGCACACATGATTCCATAGATCTCATACCATATGAGTAATCTTCCCTTGTAGAGTCTTTTTGCTCTGATCCACTATTCAAATCAGATGCCCCTAAAAAGATGCATTGGTATCTAGATCGATATCATAAGTGTTAATCACATGTGATGGATTCAATGATATCAACAAAGTCAAAACACATGAAAAATGTTGTGCATAACACCAAAAAACTATAGAAAGGCCAACTTATATGCCATAATACTGACCCCCTCCATGATCTTAAACAGACTAACATACCTCAGTTCTAACATTCCCTATTCCTGAATATGGTGATTTACCAACCATAATGACACCCGTAAAAACACCCTCTCTCTAATATCAAACTCCAAATGTCATCATCAATGATTATCATATGACTTATGCCTTATTTGAGTCATCACTAACCACTTAATAATCAATTAGACATGATTTGATGTCTCCTATACAAGAATTGGATAGATGAGTGCTGATTCATTGTCTTCCAACAAATATAACAATGAATGACATGACCTACCATACAAGGCCTCAAACAGAGCCATGTAAACCGAATCATGGAATCTATTATTGTTAGAAAAATCTAATAAAGCCAAGTGGTCCTCTTACAAACCACCAAAATCTATAATTAATTTTCTCAGTAAGTCCTCTAGAATCTGAATGGTACACTCAGACTGTCCATTAGTCTATATATGATAAGAATTACTTTGGTGTGACTATGTACTGAGTGCATTTTTTAATCCATGTTAGAAGTATGAGGTAATGTAGACTTCATGTTCTAAAACTATAATTCAAGTTACTATGTGAAGATGCACTATCTCTTGAACATAAATCTTTCCCAACTCATCCATAATCAACACCTTTTGAATGAGTAAGAAATGAGGTACCTTAGTCAACCAATAAATGAAACCCATACAATGTATTTTATTCTACGTGTCCTTGGTAAACTAGTTATGAAGTTTATAATGACATCATCGCATTTCCACTCAGTTATAGTCAAAGGCTTCATAGGGTCATTGGGTCACGGTGCTCAACCTTCACTTGCTAATAGGTGGAAAACCACATAATAATTCCTGCCATCTCCTTCTTCATCCTTGTCCACCAGTACTGTATATGAATGAAACTATACATCTTGGTCATACCTAGGTGCACCACCCACTTTGAAGCATTAAAATATTTCATTAGTTCTTTATGAATACCCATGGGGACTAAGACATGACCATAGACATTAAGAATATCATCATCATCAATGGTCCAATCTAGTGGTGGATCCCCACCATATATGATGTCCCTTAGGGATAAGCGCTTCATATTTGAGAACTTTCTCCCCTTTATCTTATTGAGGATAAAATAAGTAATGGATAAGGATGTAAGATCCACTTTAACCTAATAGTCCTACATCCATCCAACGGCCCGAAAGCCTTCAAATTTTTTATTATATGATAAAGCCCCCTTTTGCGGAAAGAAGGGGGGAAACCCAAATAGACTTCATAGACATAGGATAAATCAACCTGAAGGAAAAAAGAGTAAAAGCAGAATGACAACACGAATCTTCCCCTCCCCAGCATTTGAACATGATGAAGCTCTCCACTGTGTAAGAAATTTCGGCAAGAAAGTGTCCTGTGTCAAAGCACAGGCCCGATCCAATGGCTGATGCCATACCCTCTCAACAAACAAATCCAAAACGCACTGCATAGATGAACTGCTAGCTCTGAATCCTCCTATAAAGCATTTCATGTAGTCAAATTTGGTTTCACAACCTTCCCACCTTCAGACACAAACCAACCATACAAAACACTTCTACCATTGCACCATATGACAAATTCCACAATTTGATGGACATCATGTCGACCATCCTTCTGACTTAAAAGCCTCCACACAACCAAAAACAAATCACAAGTTAAGAGATCAAAGACATAAACCATCACCGAAAACCCATCGCCGCCAACAATTCTTCCCACGGAGACACCACCGACCACCCGAAGCACACACCCAGCAGAGCACAACATGAAGGACCTGGATCAAGTCCATCCCCACTATAGAAGACTAGGAAATGACCTCACCAATGCCAAAGAATTCTAGATCTATTCCAGCCCTACTGCAGAAGACCAGGAAACAACCTCTCCCTTTACAATAGAAACAGATCTGACCAACTTTCTCCATAGGGGACCGGATCACGATCACTTATCGATGCGATGCCAAGGAGAACTGCCTGACCACCCTTCACCGCAGGAGATGGATCACAACCACCCCTCACTATGGAGAAACTAGAAAACACCACACCGCCAAGTATGATAGCCAATCGAACATCAAGGCCGCAAGGAATCACGTTGCGACCACGCCAGGCCCTTCGATGCGCTTCTGAGGAAGACAACCACCACCCTTCATCGCCAAAGATAGATCCTGACCTCCCCACGACATGGGTGATTGGATTTATCTGCACAGCCAAGAAAGAAATCCGAGCGATCCTTGTCTCCACACCGAGCGATAGGCCACCATGTCACGAACTCACCAAGCAAGCGCCAAGGAGGAGAGGCGCGGCCAAAAACCGGGGCGGAGGAAGAAGTGGCGGCGACAGGGGGAAACCCTAATGAGGAGAAAACCTAACACGAGGAGGGGATGAAACCAACTCCACTCAGAGGCCCTCTACACACTCAACATACCTGATAGTCCTACATGTATAAATGCATCTCTTAAAAAATAATCATCATCTTCCACTCACTGAAAGACTCTTTCACAACAAGAGTTTGATTTTTCCTACTTAGGGCATCAAAAAATGACATTACCTTACACTGGGGTATATGATAGCTCAAAATCAAAATATTACAGGTACTTTATCCATCTCTTCTTCCAAATATTTAAATCATGTTGTAAGGAAATGTATTATAGTATTTTTTAGTTCATATATACCACAAATCTTTCACCCAAAAATAATGCCACCAACATTTTAGGTAATCAACCCATCCTCTCTAATACCATTTTTTAACATCCCCAAACTATTCACTCATAAATAACTAAATCAATATGCTATATGGTCTCATGTTTACCTCCCTATATGCTAGAGGCTACTAAAAATCAGAGAGGGTCTAATAGGATATCACGGTGAGAGTATACACACTAGTAAGAGTATAAATAACAACAAAAATAAGCACAATAACATCCAACACATACCACCACAAGTATATACTAAGGAAAGTTCCAAATAATCAAAAATGTATAACCATGATAAAGAAAATAAATTAATACAGTAAAAAAGAAAAATAACAAAGTAAACCGAATAGGAAAATAAAGGAAAATAAACCCAAAATGGTTCCAAGGCCACACCCAGTACCTCTAAACACACTCCAATCCCAAAATACTAGATCAACCATCAATAATTGGGTCCTCTACTTTATCCTATCCTGCAAACATGAAGTCTTCCCATGTACCAAATTTGGCCAAAATAGGGTGTGAGTAAAACTCAATAGGTCACCATCAACTATGCCTGAAACATATCAATTCTGAAGAATATATGTATTTTCAAGTAAAGAAATAATCTGTTATATAAATATATATATATATATATATACATATATATACACCATAAACCCTTGGGTTTAGGGTGGAGCCCTGGGTCAACCATACCTGCTCCGACTGGTGTAGGATGGCTCTATCCAAGTACAAAGATCAAGTATATAATAATATGGGTATACTGGATCCTTGAAATCACATTAATGTCCCCCAAAATTAATATGAATAATAATAATGGGAACACCAGATCCCTGGAATCACATAATGGTCCCCTAAAGATAATAATAATAATAATAATAATAATAATAATAATAATAATAATAATGGTGTGATGCCCTCTGAGTCACATGTATGCCTTAGTTGAGCTTTGGTTTTTCTCTTCTAGAGTGTGAGAAGTTTTGGGGGACATATGGTTGAAAATAAGGGTTTGTGGAGAAATATAAAAAGGTGCACAATTAGTTTAACTATGAGGTAACCATACGACATTCCTTTGTGATGATCGAGTGGGTTTTCATAGTTAGAACACAATTAAACTAACCATGAATCCCTCCAGTGTAAACCGTTCACCCCTAGACAAAATGGATAGTAGGAGCACATAGTTAGTTTAACCATGTGACCACCTCCTATAAACTGTGTGACCCTCCTTAGAGCTGTTAAAAATTGTATTTTGCCCTATTTACCTTGGTATTTTTAAGCCCAATAACCCCATAATCTCATATTGGATCATCATTATCTTTCCCCAGTTCTTTGGAGGTCTCTTACCTTAGATTCTAGGTGGAAATCCTTCGTTCTCGATGGATATCATTGAGGTATGTTGTGATTTTGATCCAGTTTATCCTCATATTTATAGATCCTTGTTAGATCTATTCTCCTCTCATATTATGGAACCCAAAGGGGATGTTTATTACAAATATAATGGGTTTGATAGAGGTTTGATGTTGTTTCTTATGGATCGAGGATTGTGAGGACCCGATCTACTCTTCCCCAGTCTCTGTTTTCGAGGGTGTTGTGTTCTACCTTCATTTTGAGACAGGTGTTTCTATATAATGAGTTAATTCTATGAATATCTTGTCCTTATTGTGAAATTACTTTGGGTTATTCATTTAATTGAAGTGATTTCTTGGAAATAAAAATTCTTTTAAGGGGTTTTTCTTTAAAAAATGGTTTCTACACAATATACGTTTGTTTAAATGATTGAGTAGGGATTTTGATTTAGAAATGGGTTTCCAAAAACCAAAGTGGATTTGATTGGATTTGAAAATGTTTTATAAAATTATGATCATGGTTTTGAAAAGAATTTTTGAAAAGTGTCATCTTGGGAACCTTGGGTACATTATGAAATGGATATTGGTAACCTTGGTGAGTGTGGCACTAATAGGAGTTACTTTGAGATATCAAAGAACTTCGACAAGACTTGATATCGGTTGGTACCAAATTATACCTAGTTTAGGATCTAATATGTCTAGTATGTATACACATAGATCGTGATCCCAAATACTAAGTGCCTTTTCATTTTTGGTTATTTATCACATGATTATTTTTTTCATGGATAGTTGCTAACATTTTGTATTCACGTGAGACAATATCACATAGCTTTGCATGATGGATTATTTAATGGATACATGTTTACTTGATTACCATTTGGTGTGTGGATATGCCTCTTGATTTTATTTATTATAATTTCATATTCTTGCTTTTTGAATATGAAAGGATTTTATGAAAACCAAAGTAAAATGATTTACAAGTGAGTTTGGATTTATAGAAATGATTTGTAAAACAATTTTTGTTTTAAAAGATAGAAATGTTACATTCTTGGTATTAGACCCTATATATACTCTATGGTGGAATCATACTAGGATTTTTTCCCACACCCTACTTTTTACTTTTGAAAGTTGTAGAAGTTGTATTTTAGGATTCAGGTAAAGGTAAGTGAATCTTATAGCATGTTGGATTCTCTTATTATCATCGAATTCAGTTTGGGATGGTTTGGAGGTGATTATTAGTCACATAAAGACTTGTTGGTCTTGTTTTATTCATGATTTCTAGTTTAAATGGTTTGTATTGGATTGTATAGATCTAGTTTGTATCTCTTTTCTTCTACATTGTACTGTGTTTGTATGTATTTTTTGGTTATATTAAATACATGTTTATGTTATCCTGTTTCCCTCTTTTTTATACCTCACCATGTGAAGGGATGGATTGTATAGCTTGTTTAGCTGTCTTGGGTTGGTCTGTTACAATTTGGTATCAGAGGTATGCTCAACCTATAATGTGTTAACACTCTCTGAGTTTGGTTCCTTGTCTTGGGTAGATAGGATGTAGGACCATCCAGATTTGGGTAGTAAGTGTGTGAGTGTACCCAGCCAGCTCACTTTCATATCTGAACTTGACTTACCGGGGGTGGTCATAAAATTTTCATTACTTTTGATACTTAGAGTTTGAGGTCATTTTAATGAAATGTATGAGAAGTTTATTTAAATGGACATATTACTTCTTAAAGTGTTGTTTTTCATTCCTACAATTCATGATTTCTTTAAAATTTTGATGTTTTAAAGAAGGGTTGTGAATTATTGAAGTTTATCATATGATTCTAGAATATGTTCTAAATATGATTGGTCATTGTATTGTGATTAATTTATAATTAATTTGAGAATATATCTTCCAAATCTAAGATATGAATCTATGAGATATGATCTATAGGAATATACTCTAGTGGACACGTCTTTGGTTGAAGCTATAATTTATACAATTTAGACTTTAAGTCAAGTGGGTGTCAGGAACTCGAGATGTTTGGTGGATCATGCCTTTGAATTTACTAAGAAGCATACACTAATCCTCCATATTGATAAAGGACCCTGGAAATTTGAGGAGTGGCTTGAGTGGATTGAGGGGATCTTCAATTTCTTGAAGATTCATGAAGACTTTGAGGTTGGGTTTTCCACATACATGCTTGAGGGACTGGGAAGAAGATGGGGAGACTCTATTATGCAAGCTAAGTTGCATGAGTATCTTACCTAGAATTATTTCAAGAAAATATTTAATAAGAAATTTTATGCTCATATGTTACATATAGAAAATACTCAATATTTTCTAACATTGGATCAGGGAAGCGTGTCGTTCTAGAGTATTCCACCTACTTTGCTGAGGTGGAACATCTGGAACCAAATCTTATCACCAATGAGTATCTTAAGGCTCAGAGGTTTGAGTTGGGATTGAGGATTGATATTTGGTTAATGTTAATTCTCATGTTCCTTCTAACCTTCATGGTGGTAGTTGACAAAGTATATTTGGATGAGGCAGACATTGGTGGAAAGATAGGTTTGGTGGAGATTCAGTTGGTGTAGTAGTTAGCTAGGGTGTGTCATCTAGCTAGAAAAATAAGCACAAGGGTGGTCAGTTTTATTCAGGACCAATTTTAGGGGATTTTTCAGGACAACATCAAATTATCTACTATTAGTTTGGAAGGTTAAGTCATACTAAGCCTAACTGTATGGAGGCTCTTAATACTTTTCATCATTATGGATTATTGGGCCATATGCATCATTTTTGTGAATGGATATCCTAGGGAAGTAAGAGAGGATCCAATATAACCAAGCGTTTACATGTTCATAATGATGCTTCCAAGGGTGGTGGGTCTAATCCTCAGTCTAAGGGTGATGTTCATATGTCTAAGACTGGATGACTTTATGAAGCAGATTATGTTCCAGAAGAATCTAAAGTAGGGCCAGTTACTATTAGAGGTATGATGTTTATTTTATATTCTATAGTGTTAGATTTATTTGATACAGGTGTTACTCATTCCTTTATAGAATAGAATTTAGTTTAGGTGTTGGGTTTACATTTAGAACTTATATTATTCTTATTGGATCTTTCCACACCGTTGGGAAAGAGGTCTGAAAAAGATTTCAAGTGTCCCACATGTCGGGTGGTGATAGTCAACTACGAGGTAATGTGGCACTTCTTAGTTATCAATATTGAAAGCTTCAACCTAATAATTTTCATGGATTGGATTAGCAACATTAAGTCCCAAATATACTATTATCATCATCAGGTTCATTTTTTATCTTTTGATAAGGTCACTCATGTTTTTCAGGGTGAGTGGGACTCTAGATTGGGAAGGGTGTGGTCTGTGGTTCCTTATGCTGGGGTAATCTCATGCCAATTGTCAAAGATGTTTCTTGATAACTTTAAACCTTGTTTGTGTTGTCCACTTCATACGGTAGTGTGTTCATACCTTGAGGTATTTTCAGATGATTTTTCTGGTTTAGCACCATAGAGAGAGGTCGAGTTTACTGTTGTCCTACTCTCTGGTATGATGTCCATTTCTAGGCTATCTTATCGAATGAAACCTGATGAGTTAGTGGAAATTAAAGTCTAGTTTTTATTTATAGATTATAAGGGATTTATTCATACTAGCATGTCACCATGGTCTTTACATGTGATTTTTTCTGAGAATGTAGGTGAAAGTCTCATACTTTGCATGGATTATCAAAAGTTGAATTAGGTGACCATAAAGAAAAATACCCCTTTCCAAGGATTGATGATCTCTTTGACTAGCTTAGAGGGGCATGTTGGTTCTTAAAGATTGAAATTAAATCAGGGTACTACCAACTGAGAGTCTGAGAAGTGGATATACTTAAGACAAAATTTAAGATCCTGTATGGGAATTTTGAGTTTCAAGTTATGTTATTAAGTTTCACCAATGTTCTGACAGTATTTATGGATTTAATGAACTGAATCTTTCATCAGTTCTTGTACTATTTTTTTAGTGTTTTTGGATGATATTTTGGTGTACTACAAGATAGAGGAGGATTACATTGACCATTTAGATATCATTCTTTAAACCTTGAAAGAACATCATTTGTAACGTTTGCTTTCCAAATGTGAGTTTTGGATCCATGAAGTGAAATTTTTGGGGCATGTCATATCTAAGAGGGGAATATCAGTGGATCCTAAAAAGACACAAGAATTTATGTCTTGGGAGAATCCCATAAATGTGTTTGAGATCCGAATATTCTTGGGTATGTCTAGTTACAATATATGGCTTGTTTAGGATTTCTCTAAGATTACATCTTTGATGATATCTTTAAAGAGTATGGGTGTAAAATTTGAATGAAATTAAAATTGTAAGAATATTTTAAGGAGTTACAGGTGAGGTTGAATTCACCACCAATTTTGATACTTTTGGAACTAGGTTTGAGTTATGATGTTTTCTGCAATGCTTATGGTATGGGTTTGGGACGTGTCTTAATGATGGGGAAACAAGTAGCGGCCTATGGATCTCGCCAGTTACATCATCATGAGAAAAACTACCCTACCCACTATCTTGAGTTAGTAGAAGTTATAAATGCACTCCAAACATGTCATCTATCTATTTGGGGAGCAGTTTATAGTGTATTCTGATAATAAGATCCTGAAATATGTTTTTACTCAATGGGATATGAACTTAAGAAAAAGATGGTGGGTAGAGTATCTTTAGACTTTTTATTTGGATACTGTGTACTCTCCTGGGAAAGGTAATCTGGTTGTCAATTTTTTGAGAATAAAATTATTGACACAATCTATGAAGGAATCAATTGAGGAGTGGTCTCTAATGAGACTATTTTATGAGATTATCTAGGGAATTTAAGAGGTTATTGGATAAGTTTTGTTGGATTTGATGAAATCAGAATCATCTTTTGACGAGTGAGTTCAGACCTAGGAGGTGACAGTCACCAAGTTCCAACACTTTAGTGAAATACTTTATGTTGGGGAGACCTTGGGTGAGAGGTCTTAGTATCCTAACAGAGCTTTGTGTTTTTGTAGCATGTTGGTTGTACTGATTTCTCTGAGGCACAAGTTGATGGACAATGGACATCATTCATGATGGCCCATTCAACCTAGAGCTACCAAGATGTATCATGACTTGATATTTCTATATTGGTGGATAGGGATGAGGAAATCAATTGTAGGTTTTGTTTTATGGTGCCTCACTTTTTATAAAATTATGGCATAACACCAGAGACCTACTGGTTTGCTACAAACTTTACCCATTCTAGTATAGAAGTGGGATGATATTTCTATGGACTTTTTAATTGGTTTTCCACTGATTCCTAGTGGCAAGGATGTGATTTGGGTGATCATTGATCGACTTATGAAATCAACACATTTTTTCCCTATTAAGGAGATGATGAAAGTAGAACAACACGGGGACTTGTATGTCTGAAAGATTTTGAGAATTCATGGGGTTCCACCCACAATTGTTTCTAATAGGGAATCGAGGTTCAAATCTATGTTCTATAAAGGTTTTCAAGAGGAAATGGGTTCCCAATTAAAATTGATCATGTATTATCATCTGTAGATGGATGGATAGACATAGAGAGCTATCTTGGTTCTTGAGTATATGCTAAAGTATTGCATTCTTTATTTTGGTGGATCTTGGGAAATAATTTACCTCTGGTCAAATATACCTATAAAAATATTTAAGATTCTTTGATAAAGATGGAACCCTTTGAAGTGTTGTATGGGAAGACATATAGAACCCCCTTATGCTGGGATGAGTTGGGAGAGTAGTATTTATTTGGAAAGTGTCTTGTTGAGGAGACAATGGAAAAGGTGTAGTTGATCAAGAATAGGTTGGTCACAACATAGAGAAATAAAAAATATTAGGCAAACCATCATCATCAACTGATAGAGTTTGAGGTTGGTGATTAGTTTTTTATCAGAGTTTCACCTCACTTGGGACATCATCAATTGGTTAAGTTGGGTAAGTTTGCATGAAGGTTTGTCATTGAGATCATAGAGTGACTCAGAAAGGTGGAATATCAGTTCGAATTACTATATAATATTACTTTGATCCATGATGTGTTTCATATTTCCCAGATGAGGTGGTATCACCCGAATTCTTCCCCTATGATTGGATGGGAGGATGTTGATCTGAAGCCTAATACCACCATTGTTGAGAAGCCAATTCAGATTATAGATTTCTAGGATAAGGCAATTCATGGTAAAATAATTCCATTAGTCTGGGTATTGTGGTAGTGTAGATGGGATAACCATGAGATGTGGGAGTGATAATTATTGATGAGGCTGCAGAGGTATATTCTATTTATGGGTCTATGATCTTGAGAAATTTTTGGGGACATAAATCACTTATGGTGGGGTTTATGAAACTATATGGGTCATCAGTATGACTTAGTTGAGACTTAGTTTTTTTCTTTTAGAGTCCGAGAAGTTTTTAGCGATCATAGGTTGAAAAAAGAGTTTTTTTAGAACTCTGGAAAGGAACACGTTTAAGGCACATGGTTATCTCAACCATGCGGCAACTATGTGGCATGCCTCTGTGATGTTCCAGTGGATTTTTACATGGTTGGTGTAATGCCCCAACCCTAGAATCCTGGAGCCAGTGCATTATTTTATTACATTGACATGATTACAAGAAATCAAATTCCAAATGGACAATTATTTTAGTAGTTTTGGAAGACCATATTACATAAATGATACCAATAGTACATTTGAAAAGATAAAAAACAACATGATACATAATAAACTGAAATAAACTGCCTCCTTGAAATATTATTCAAGGTTCTCTTCTTCATAACTTAGGGAAAAGAAACATAATAAGGGTGAGCTCAAATTCTCAGTAAGGGTTACATATAGTGGCATCATTAATCAATAATTAGTGAATCATAATCAATTAGACATAACTAATATGACATGATGAATAAATAAAAACACTTTCCTTCAATAAGTTGAGAATAAAAAATGCATCCATAGATTTTGTCATAGTAAAAACCTCATGGAAAGAAATAAATGAATACTGAATAAAGAGAATTATTATTATTTAGATGTCATGTATATTGAACATGAACCATTATTCCATTGAGATGTTTTAAGTCTGTGGGTAGAAACCCTTCTGTTTTTTGGAAACAAGCCCGGAGGGATTGTTGCCAACTGATTTGTCTCATGAGACATATCGATGCATCGAGGGGATATAGCAGGAACCGCCTGTCACTAAAATTCCAAATCATTATTTATAAATATATTTAATTTAAGAACAATATGCCTTTTTAGTATCCTTAGTTAATAGAGGATACAGATTCATCAATATTTCCCTAGTTAAAATAGAATTTAAAATAAACACCATATGTGAAATGGTATAAAAATTAAGAAAATAATCATATCCATGATAAAATAAAGTGGATATTTAATAGAATTATAATTTCAAATGAAAAATGACCACATAGGGGAATTCAATACACCACATAAGAAAGATTAGGTGCACAATACCAAGTAAGTCTTAATGAAATGGAAATTGAGACAACCCCTTACCATATTGTAATCAATCAAATCATATGACCAAAAATTAATAATCATCAAATGAATCATAGAATACCATGAATATAAATATAATCGTGATATTATATATCAAATGGAAGTACACATACACCACATACATGAAATAAGTGGTAAACAATAGAAATATCATGGAATTAAAAGTGAGATGAGAAACCCGTTACCTTATGCCCGATTGTGTTCTTCGATTGATCTTAATGAACTGAATAATAAAATTTATATTCATTAATTAATAATTGTAGAACCTACTATACATTTAATTGATCTAGTATAACCTTATTAGGTTCATTCATGGCATTTTTTATGGGTTTAAGAGGTTCAATTTTATTTTTTTGTAAGCATTTTCTTCCTTGGTTTTCATGATCAGTTTACTTGTATTCATGAATGGAAGTTCTTTTGAAATGTGGTTAAACATACTGAATTTTTAATATAAATTATTAGTGAAATTAAAAAGATATAAATTATCTTATAATGATTTTGGTTATATACCATGAGGATGACTCATTAGATAAAAGTTAATGATAAACGTTTGGATTAACTTGGTGGTTTTGTACACAATGAACTTGTTTTGTATAATTATTTTATATTATGAGTGTGTAAGGATTCTATAACATTAAATAAGATAAAATACATATATTATGATCTGGTTCAACCCTTAAAAATGTTTCATGACCAGTATTAAAGATATTAATGAAAATTGAATAACCGTCTTCCTTGAACATGATAATTTAACACATCTCGAATGGTGTTTTCATTTATAGTATAAAAGGAGGGAAAAGAAGAGATGATGAAGGAATATTCAATTATCATAAAAACATTACATTACATATAAGGTAATGTAGTTTTCATGAAATTTTGATGAGATGAGGTGAGAATATAAAAGATAACAAAAGAACTTAAAAAGAAAACAAAAGAATTGAAAATAAGAATTTACCTCTTGAATCTATCTTTATTTGAGAGCCTCTTTAGGGGAGAGGATTTGGTATTTTGAGAAGACTAAAAGATGATGGACGTGGGGTAGGATATTAGGGTGATATTTGAGCTGAATTTAGGTAAGGATTAAAGCTTTAGAGGTGTGAATAAATGAGGGTGTGAGGGGTGGTATTTATTGTGGAGGGGAGGAGAGTTTTCTTAATATTTTATTCATTATTTTATTATTTTGCTCAAGACAAGAAATAGTATTGATTTTTTGACCAAGAATAGTAATAAGTGCATGTGAGTTCAAACTAATGATTGGTTACATCATCCATGATGTAAGTAATAGTGTATTTATCTCATAATGTATTTATACCGTAATTACCGTATTTTACTATTCACAAAAATTTAAGTATTTTAGAAAAATCCCAAAAATTCACCCTAACCATTTTTCGACTTGTAGAATCCAAAAATGAACTCCATTTTATGAAAATAATTTTCTAAATATGAGAAATTTAATTTTTAATTAAAATCATCATTTACTCAAAAAATACCAACATTTAAAATATTCAACTTCATTTTTAAGGTGCCTAAATTTTATTTATACCTTCATGGGTAAGGTTTCCATTTATAAGGGGTTTTACTATTCATAAGGGTAGGTTACTATTCATAAGTGTAAGTTACTATTCATAAGGGTAAGTTACTATTCACCAAAAATTAAGTTGATTCTATCATACTCCAAATATCACCCTGATCACAACCGTGTATGTCCATTTTTTAAAATTCAAAACACAGACGTGGAAAATTTAAGTTTAATGGCTAGGTTATGACTATCTCCTATAAATAACCAAGTGTTGTTTCACAGAGACTCTGTGCTTCATGAAATATAGGCTATCTAATGAATTGAAAGTATTTAAGAGAAACATACCATAAAATATTTGTGGTGTTATAGTTGGAACATGGTTAAACTACCATGTATCGCTAAAGTGAAAAATGTACACCCCTAAAAAGAATGAACAGTAGGCTTTCACTTTTAAGGAACATATTTAGTTTTACCATGTGACCTACTCCAGGAAACCGTGAAAACCTCCTCCAAACTGTTAAAAAAATGGGATTTTACTTTTTTCTCTTGGTCATTTTTAGGACTAATAACCCACTAATATCATATTGGATTTTTTTTATCCTTACCCAGTTCTTTGGAGGTCTCTCACCTTGTATTTTAGGTGGAAATCATTTGGTCTTGAAGGATCTCATCGAGGTATGTTGCAATTTTGATCTAGTTTATCCTCTTCTTTGTAGATACTTGTTATATCTCTTCTCCTCTCATCTTATGGAACATAAAGGGGATGTGTATCCCAGATATAATGGGTTTGATAGAGGGTGGATGTTATTTATTATGTATCTAGGATAGTGAGGACCCGATCTAATCTTCCCCAGTCTTCATTTTCGAGGGAGTTGTGTTCTACCTCCGTTTGAAGTATTTGTTTCTATAAAATGGATCAATTATATGAATTCATTACCGTTCTTGTAAAATTAATTAAATTTATTCATTTAATTGAATTGATTTATGGTTTCAAGGGATTTAATGTAAATATAATTTTTTTAAATGGATTTTCTTTAAAAACATGTTTTTTTGCACACCAAGTGTTTGTTTAAATGCTTGAGTGGGGATTTTGATTCAGAAATCTATTATCAAACACCAAATAGGATTGGCATGACTTTGGAAATGTTTTATAAAATTGAGAGAATGGTTTTGAAAAGGGTTTTTGACAATTGGAATCTTGAGAATCTTGGGTGCATTGGGAAATGGTCATGGGTAACCTTAGTGAGTGTGTAACTACTAGGGGTTAATTTTTGATATCGATAGACTGTGATAGGAATCGATATCGATTAGTAACAACTTATTCCTGGTTTAGAATATAATATTTTTAGTATGTATTTCTATATTCTATGATCCCAAATAAGGAGTGTTTTTTTGGATATTTATCACATGATTGTTTTTGTCATGGATAGTTGCTCACATTCTGTATTCACATGAGACTGTATCACATAGCTTTACCTGATGGATTATTTCATGGATATCTATTTACTTCCTTACCTTATGGTGTGTGGATATGTATCCCTATTTTATTTATTATACTTTTCATATTCTTTCTTTATGAATGTGAATGGATTTTATAAAAACCAAAGGAAAATGATTTACAAGTGGGTTTGGATTTTAAAAAATGTTTTTAAAAAATGTTTTTGTTTAAAAATCTTGAACTATTTCATTCTTGGTATTAGACCTTGTATAGAATATATGGTGGAATCCTACTCAGATTTGTGGTCACACCTTACTTTTTTATTTGGGCGATTGTAGATGTTGTATTGTAGGATTCATGTAAAGGGAAGGGAATCTAGTAGCATGTTGGATTCTCTTGTTGTTGATGACTTTGGTTCGGGATGGTTTGGAGGTGGCTATTGGTCACATGGAGACTTGTTGGTCTTTTATTATTCATACTTTATGGTTTAGAAAGTTTGGTTTGGATTGTATGGTTTTGGGATGTATCTCTTTACTTCCGTGTTGTACTCTGATTGTATGTCTTGTTTTGGTTATATTCAAGACATGTTTCTGTTATCATATTTCCATTTTTTATGCCTCACTATGTGATGGGATGGCTCAAGTGGATTGTCTAGCCGACTCATGTTTTTTATTATAAATGGGAACACTAGATCCTTGGAATCACATCAAGGTCCCTTGACAATAATAAGAATAATAATAATGGGTACACCAGATCCATGGAATCACATAAACGTCTCCCAAAAATAATAAGAATAATAAAAATGGGTATACTAGATCCTTGGTATCACATCAAAGTCCCCCAATGATGATAATAATAGTAATAATAATGGTGAATAGCCATCTAATAGATTCCGTAATCATGAGTTCATCATTTCATTATCCAACAATAACCACATAATCCAATTTAGGTTCATGAGTTCATTATTTCATTAACGAATTAACATTTAAATTCCATTAACCAATAATCCTCCATTTTAACATTTAATATGAGTTCATTGATAAGTCATATAATTTAATTCTCCCTTATATACAGTATAGCCTAAGCATCTTTGGAAACCAAATAATAAAAAATTTAGGCCATGGCACTCCTAACATCGTTACTTTAGTTTCCATTAAGTCTTCAAAGGTCGGAATGACTCACATGATATCCTAAGTACAAATATTTACATGATAATGAACCATTTAGGATCTGTGTGAGGTTTTAAACAATTAGTTTAGGCTTTTAAACCTATTATTAATTTGAAAAGGTAAGGAACACATTATGTTGGCATGACTGCACATTATATACACATGGAAAAGTAATATCAAGACCACAAGGAATAGATCGATACCACCTACATCAATGGTATCAAGCCTAAACTATCAAGGATCATCATGAGAATCATCCCTTATGATCTAAGACCCTAGATTTATCCCCAAATTCATTAGTTTAGAGTTTTGGAAGAATCACTAATAAAGAACATCATCCTAAAGAATAAACGGGGTTTGACTTACTTGTAGTAATCAAATGCAACCAATGACACTTAAAATTCCCAATATTTGAGAGAAATATCATCTAAGGAAGCTATTATAAAGAAGATAGGTAATCTATAATTTACCAAGAAATCAATTTGATCTAAATATATCTCAAGGGAGTAACAAAGGGGGGTTCTTCTGGGATAAATTGTGTCAAATATGGCATAAAGATCCCTTCTTTAAGATCACTTACACCCCCATAAATGGGTGTAAACCCCTTTTATAAGATTAATTAGATGATTCGGCCTTTCAAATTACTAAAATTAACGATACCATGATACGATAGTCATTTACAATGCCTGTGGTGGTTTGAATAATGCCACATCTAGGAGGGAGAGACACCAACTTAACATGGTGTTTTGTATAAAAGAATTCCATTTTAGACTCACAATTCCTTGAAACATGGTGTGGTGGAGGCTAAAATATCCATGGAGAACATGGTTTTCCCCATGCCTCATTCCCAAGACCACACCCTACACCAGGATTATTGGTCTTATTTGTTTTACATAGGAAATCCACGGGCTTAATATGGCTTGGACCATGGTGTGGTCTACCCCATGTTATGCCATGTAAATCCTAAGACTCTATTTTATGTCATTGGAATCCATTCAATAAACCCCCAATCAAAATAAAACCATTATAAGGCTAAATAAAAAACATACCTTAAACTAGGGATGTGGTAATGCCATTTAATTTTTCTATTATAGTTGAGTGATTTAGGTAAAGTATGATGTTTATAAGTTATGATTTATTATTTTACTCTTTTACAATAGTGGAAAGAGGTGCGCACACATGCATCATAATTGGCATGTTGGTTCACATGAAATATGCATGTTTATGTGTGATTGAGAATATAGTTTTTAAAAAATAAATGTTTTTTAATTACTTTAAAAATAAATAATAACTTACTCTTTTTTTATAGAATAAATTATATTTGGAACATTAATTAACTAAACCTGATTACGATGGATTTTGACATACACATTTCTAGAGAGGGATGCCATTGATATACACATGGACATGATGATAACCCTTGAGTGGGTAGTATGGGTATGGTGATAACTGATGTGGATGAGAGACTTATGATATCTATATTGGTATATATTTTTCCTTATGTTATGTGAGTTATAACCTATGTGGGGTTTATTTTCCATAAACTTGGTAGGGAATCCCAGCATCGATGAAATATAAATTAGTGTGGTGGGATTCAAGTTTATGAGATGGTTAGCATGGTACTTTTCCTATTTATTCTAAAGATGGATGGTGATATGGGGATAAATCAAGAGTTTTGTTAGTTAAGGAACATGGATATTTATAGAGATCATAGAATGGGGAGATGTTTCCTATTAAAGGAACGACACGTGATTTATTGAATGGTCTATGCATGTCAAAACCCTTGGGTATGCATGAGAATGAAAGCACAAATAATGTTGCATGAGATAGGATACTGACACACATGAGATACATGATTTGTTGATTAAGTAGTTGCGTAACATCCTATATTTAGGTATGAATTTTATTTACCAAAGTTACATGTTTTACTCTTCAAAAACATCAGTTATAAATAAATTATACAAGATATAAATCAAATTAAAAATAAAAAATTCACTCAAAATATCACATTAAAAAAAGTACATAAAACCAAGTATTACATATCAAGGATTATCACATACCATGAATAATTACATACATTATAAATAAATACAAAAACCACACTCTGGCCAGAGGATGGGCCCGTAAGGGGCGACGCCTTGGGAGCTCCTGCGATTAGGGTTTCTACGCTGTCTTCCCCTTATTTACCTTCCCTTTCTCTGCTGGCACGCGATTGAGGGTTCGGCTGCGCGGTGATGGCGTGAGGGTGTAGATCGCCCCATGGTTTCGCGGATCCGGAGCTTTGTGTCAACCTCTGACGACGAACTAGTTTGCAGGTCTCCACTCCCGCTCCCGCGACGACTTCACCTCCGACGATGAACTGGTTTGTAGATCTCCACTCCCCCTTGGTTCTTTGTCTTCCTCCTGAGTCACTATGAGGTCTCCGCACGCGGCGATTTCTTGTTTGATTTCTTGTTCTTGTTTGGTGTGACTTGTTTTTCCGGGGTCAGCCTCAGAGGGGCGTCGTCCTCTTTCCAGGTTAATACGCAGCCACATGAAGTGGCCTCAGGAAGGCTTGGAGTCGACAATGTCCCCCTTTTCAGTACTCTTAGTCGATCAGCGGATCTGGTGATCTACCGATGAAGATTTCCCCATCGTCTAGCCCCATCATGGATCTGGTGTGGGTTTGTATTTTTGTTCGGTGTGGATCTGGTGCGTCTTGTTCTGCACTAGCTGGCCATGGATGATGGAGATCCTGATGACGAGGATGGGGGTGTGATGGAGTTGCTGTTCGAGCTGGTTCGAGGCGATTTTTAGAAATCTCCCGGTGCGGTGGTGGTTCCCAGCCAAGGTTGGTGCGGTGGTGTTGGCCCTTGGCGACAGTCTGTTCGTGACGGCATGGGTGTGTTGTGTGTTTTGGGCGGGTCGGTCCTGGACTGGGTTCCCTGACCGGCCCGTCGATGGTTGCTGCTTTTGGGTTTCTTGTCAGGTTCGCTGGTTCTCACTTTTCCTAAAGTGATTTTTATAAAATCAAAAAATGTTATTTGGCTAAATGCAAAACAATAATATTTTACAACTCAAAAATCCCAAAAATCATCTTTTCCCTTGAAAAATACTATTAGTAGAACTAAAGATATGATGAGATTTTTTTGAATAGATAAATAATTTTATAATAACCTAGATGAAAGTTCAAGGAATGATAAGTTTGATTTTATAAGTTATAATTTAATGAATTTATATAATGTAATTAGGGTAAAATGGTAATTCTTTGGCTGCTAAAAAAGGTATATAACCATTGGGTATAATACCTATAAACATTCTACCTGTTCATAATTATTAGAATATAGATAATATAAAGAAAGTTAATTTAAATGTTAAAATATATATTTTCATTATGAATAATTTATTTGAAATAAGATAAATTATTTTGGAAGGGAATAAAACGATACAAGTTCATTTGTGAAAATAACTTTCATTCTAAAGAAATTACTTTTATGAGCTATACATTTTTATTAAATCTATCAATTTTAAATAATGATATCAATAAAATGTATTAATAAAATTCATGGAATTATTATTAAAATAAAAATAATATCATCTAATAAATAATTAAGGATCTATAATGAATACTAATTTAATAATTCATTTCCATGTAAATGGTTTTATTTTAAGGCACTATTTTTATTATATATTATATTTTTCAATTTAGAGGTTAAATTTCAAAAATTTAGATAATTAAATTTAATGAAATGTATTTTTTATATATATAATAAAACAAAATAACATTCTTATAATGATTATTAATTTCTTGAAAATAAGACCAAAATCATTTAAATTTTAAAAAAGTATATTTTTCTAAGAATTATTATTTCTCTACGTGTTGAGTATTTTATCATAATAAATTAATCAAATCACTATTAAAGATTAAAATTAATGAAACTTATTTTTTATACATATAATAAAATAAATAAATCGAAATTAACATAATGATTATTATTTGTTAAGAAATAATAATAAATCCATTGTTATGCTTAAAAATATATTTTCATAAAAATTATTTTTACTGGTTATATGTTCCTTATATTAACATTAATTTTTCTCAATAATAGAAATTAATTTTAATAAAATTTATTTCATATTTTTAATATATATGTAAAAATTTTGTAATAAATCCAATACCATTTATTTGTAAACAAAATATTACTTAGGTAAAATTGAGTTACCACAGTAAATGGTAAAATGAGGTCAAATAGTGAATTTCTGGTGTAATGTCATTAAATATACCAATAAAATATCACCTAAATTTATGAATGAGATCATTAAAAACCTACCTTACTTATATTTACACATTTTATTCACTTTCAATTAAAAATTATTTGTCTTACTTAAGAAGGAATGAGTATTTTTTGAAAATGTATGCTATTCTCACTTATAAAAGGACCACTCCACTACCTTTTCCAAACCACGACTAAAAATAATATTGTACACTATATTATATCCATATTATCTCTAAATTTCATCTATTACATGTATTTGGGGTTTTGATCATAGTTGGATTTCTTTAATGTTCAAAACTAAGAAGATTTCCAAGAAAAGATACATTTTCTTCTTTATAAGTAATAACTTATTATCCTACATTTTATGTTTTAATTACATCCCAATAATTATTGGATCTTATTTATAGAATTTATAACCTATAAATAACATAATTATATTTCTATGATAATTATATTATAATAAAATAGTTTCCTAATCATACACATCCATTGATTATTGCATGTTTTTTGGGTCGGTTTAGCCACCTACATGGAAAATAATATTTTTTTATAATGGATAATTATGAAAACCTAATTACTAGTATGATATGATATATATTTGATTTTTTTTTCTAAAAGTGTAATGTTATGATTTAAATAATTATTAATATACAACCTTATGTTTGTTAAAAATTACTGAAATGAGCACACTATGTACTTCATCATGGAGAATCATACTAGAAATTTCTATATAATGAACATTGATCATAAAAAATTATATAAATACCATTCCATTAAATTGACTATTTTTTATATGATAAACCCATGAAAATGTAATGATTTCATAGACCTCCATAATGAAATATACAAGGAATAGTTGAAACTACTAACAATTAATGATTAATATAAACTAAAAATAAGTAATATCTATATAAAAATGATTATAAACTCATTATATAGATTATTAACAAGTATATGTATTTTATACAAGATTTTATAGTTTTTTTGAGCAAGAAGGAATCCAAGGTAAGAGTTCTTATTGACTTAATATCCTTTCTTCAATTCATACACCTATTCTTTAACTATGTTCTTCTATGTTTGGTTTATTCCACCCTATAATTGTATTAAATTGTATTTCATATTTATTTTTATGGGATTTATTTTTCCTATTAATAACATTATTTTAAATTGATTATTACAATATTTTAAAGGATTTTATTTCGATATCACTTTCAATTTGAGATTCATTATATCTTTTGGTTATTTTGGGAATTTGTATTTACTTTCCATAAAAAGCTCTAATTTCCTAACATTATAGTCATTTAGAGTATTTAAATGGATTTTTATTATTATCCATATACTTATTCATATTACATCATTTTTTACTATATCAATTATTCATGTATGTTATTTATAACATTTATAATATATAAATAATATCATTATACTTATCCATCATTTTTTTCATTGAGTCATCCAATTTTTTCTTTAACTATGATCTTATATATTTTTTATATTCTTCCATTTTTATATGTAATGTGATATTTTATCTTTATTTATTGTCAGAATACATTTTATTATCAAAAATTTATTTTGATTTATTTTTTACTTCATAAAATTGTATCATAATAATGGGAAAACTTCTACTCTCTATTTTAGGTATTTTATTTTATGTGAATGTTATTTATTACCCAAAATATTTTATTATATTATTTTGAAAGCTAAAAATTGATTATATTCTGTAAAATTGTTTTTTATTCAATTATATTAAAAAATATATTTTTTATATTATTCATTAATGTGTTTTTTTAAATTGAAAAAATTATTTAAAATACATTTTCCACTTCCATGTAAATTTTTATCATTAAATCCAAATTACTTATACTTTACCATTAATCTATTTAAAAGTTCCATTTGTGGGACCTTACATTTTAAAATAATATTTTAGATATACTTTTGTTACATTTATAAAAAATTATATTTGGAATTAAATTTTGACTTTTATTTTTATAACATCTAAAATGATGAGAATTTTTTTTTATGTTTTCTCTCCAAATTTTAACTCTTCCTTATCATGGCACATTTTCAATAATTTTATTATATGTTATAAAAAATTCAAAAAATTATTTATAAAAATATTTTTATATTTATTTCATTTCAATAAAATGAAATTAATCCCATTTATTTTTCATATTTTTGAATATTTCAACATTATATAAATGCTAAAGAATTGATTTCTTAAATCTTCTATAACACCTTATATTCCTCTAAAGGACTTGTCACATATGTTAACACTCTTTCATATTCCATCGTTTTAATGATCATTATGGTATATTTCATCTCATTATACATTTTTATAAAGCATATATTATTTTGGAATAATTATTTGATTCATTATGAAAGCTTACTATATTAATGATGATGTCGAAATGAAATGTGTATTAGAGTATTTATACATCCCTTAATTTGTATTTCATTATCAAAATAATAGTGGAATGATAATATTTTTGACCAATGCCTTTCCACTGAGAGTACTCTATACTTATTTATTCTCACTGAAGGGTATTCATCTAGATCATCACGACTTTAAATTAATTGGAGAAAATTATTGATATGATTATATATTATATCATTATATACATGAAAACTTGTATGCTAATCATCAATTGATAACCCAGTTATTGATATGTTGTCTTACATTCATGTTACCATCCAATTTCTTTCTTTAGATGATTTTTATACATATCCCATTTTATTTTCATTGGTTAATCATGCTACGAACTTTGATTATATCATGTGGAACAAATATATATGGTTTATTATCACATGATAGGTGGTTCTAGAATTATATATCCATATAATGCATTGGGTAAGGATTTATATCCCATGAGATGGAATGTATGGGACTCTGGATTAAACCAAAACCATCAAGTTTATGGGAATCAAGAGTGGACCTAATCCACTATGTTTATAGGATATGGAGTTAACCCAATCTATTATGAAATGATGTCCTTTTAAGAGAGCCTTGATATAGGCTTTTATTTTATAAGTTTATGTTTGTACCACTTTCCTAAGTTTTGTTATCATGGTTCATGCTTATTGTTTTCACATTCCTATGTTTTGTAAATATGTATTATGATTAATTTTTTATTATTTCATATATTTATTCCATGGTATAAGTTAGGATTTCATGATAAAAAACATAGAGATTTTACATCATGATTAATTGTTATGCTATCATGCCTCGTCATAATTTATTATGATTACATGATCTTATTCTATTAATCATTACATTTATTCCATGTTCATGCCTCTAACATTTTAATGATTTAATGATAAATACTTTATATCTCATAAATATTTTTATTCCCCATATTGATCATTTTAACTCACTCTATTATTATGTTTCCCCATTTCCATAAGAATGTATTTGGAGGGATATGTTTAGGAAGCATTCATGTATGAAGAATTGTATGGGAGATGTGGAAGTATTATTCTATAATAAGATGGTTATATAGCTAGTCTATAAATATAATAAGACACTGGGTCCTTGGTGTGTGATAAAATATTCAAATGATATGTACAATTATGTATGTATTTCTTTGATTTATCTCAGTTGGTATTAGAATAAGTGTGTAAAGTACATATTTCTAGCACTAGATCAATGAGTATGGGTATGGGGTGATTTAGTTGGTGTTAGAGTGGGGTTTAGAGATTTTTTAGCATTAGGTTTTTAGAGAATAACAAGATAAAACATAAATAAACCTAGGTTAGACTAAAATATTATAGATTGAAACAATAGTGTCATAGTTGAAGCAAATAACATGATATGGGGGTTTCATAGGTTATGACATATTAAGAATAATTTTTCATATTCATAGAATTGACTATTATGATTTTATAGGATATTATCATGATTTTAAATAACTATTTTTTGTAATTGTTTTGTAACCAAGAACACGATAATTATGAAGGGAAAGTTACACCTCAAGATACCCATTCACTTGAATTATTCTTATCACTTACTAAATAATTATTCTTAGCATAAGTCATTGAGATAAATAAAAGTCTCAACATATTCTTATTAAGAAGAAAATGAAGATTTAGCTAGTCATATATATAATTTTTGAGTTTTTAGTAGAACTTAAATATGAAGATAATCCCATTTTAATGATTCCATCTACTATTTTCATTGGTGAGAGAAAAATAAAATTTTGGGGTGGAAATATTTTAAAAGGTGGTATAATTTATGACCCCAAATTTAAGTATGAATTTTCTTTACCTAATTTACCTAATTTACTTTTTTGAAACTTGAGTAAGAAATAAGTCATACAAACATATGAATCAAATTAACTAATCATTTTTCAATCATAATACTACATTAGAGAAAAAAATAATGAAACCAAGTATTAAATACCATAGATTATTACATAACCTAGATAATTATGATAATTAAAAGTACATAGAATAAAATGGGAAAATAAAATAATAAAATATTTACAACTAGGAAATACCATTGACCAACTTCACCCTTGAGAATCACTATTAGTATAATTAAACTTATGATAAGAAAAAATAACATGACTGGAGAAAGAATTTTATAATACTCGAGATGAAAATTTATGGAATGAGAAGTGTGATTTTAAAAGTTATAATGGAAATCATTTATAAAGTGTATTGGGGGTAACATAACTATTATTTGACCAATATAAAAGGTATATATCTATTGGGTATAATACTAGTAAACATAAAACCAATTCATAATTATCAGTATATAGATAATATAAAAAATTTTAATTTATATTTTTAAAAATATATCTTTTCGTTATAAAATATGTATTTGAAATAAGATACCAACTTTTTGAATGAAATAAAAAGATTAAAGTTTAGTTTTGAAAATAACTTTCATTTTTAGAGAAATTTCTTTTATGATTTATATTTTTTTTAAATATATTACATTTAAATAATGACATCAATAACATGTATTGATAAAATTCAAGAAATAATTTGTAAAATAAATATATAAAATCCAATAAACAACTAAGGATTTTCAAGGAATATTAATTTAATTATTAATTACTAAAAAATATGTTTCATTAAAAAACACCATTTTTATAATATATTATATGCTTCAATTTAAAAATTGAGTTAAACATATTCTAAAAATAAATTTTAATGGATATTATTTTTTATTTATATAAAAAATAAATTCAACTTCATGGAATGATTACTAATTAGTTATAAATAATAAAATAATATTATATTTCTAAAAAGATATATTTTTCAAAGAATTATTTTTTTCTTTGTGATATGTATTTTTATCACAATAAATTAAATTTATCACTATTAAATAATTATTTTAATGAAATTTATTATTTATATATTCAATAAATAAATAAATAAATGAATAATCATTCATATTATTATCATTATTTGATAAGGATTAAGAAAAAAAATCCATCATTATGTTTTAAAATATATTTTGTTATTTTTTTACATTATACATTTCTTATTTTAAAATATATTTTTATCAATTTTGGAAATATAATTTAATAAATTCAATTTAATATTTTTTATCATCATGTCATATTTAGTTAATAAGGCGAATCTCAATTTTTGACAAAAACAAGTTACCTTGGTAAAAGTGATTTATGATGGTAAAGAGTGAAATGAGGTTAACTGGTGAATTTTAGGTGTAAAGTCATTAAATATCCACATAAATAATCACAAAAAATTATGGATGATAGTATCAATGAACTACCTTCATTTTCCACTCTTTTAACATTTAATACAATATTATTGGGGTTATACAAGAATTAATGAGTATTTGTAAAAAATCCCCTCCTCCTCACTTATAAAAGGACCCAGCTATTAACCTTTCCAAACCACACCAAAATTAGGATTCTACACTATAATATACTTATTTTATCTATAGTATTCATACATTACACATTTTGGAGGTTTTTATCTAAACAAGATTCCCCAAATACCTTAAAACTAATACAAATTCCAAGAGAAGATAAATTTTCTTCTTTGTAAGTAATGAATTATCAACCTTTATTTCATTTTATATTCACATAAAAAAACTTATTATATATTATTTATAAAATTATAAATAATGTTATTATATTTCTTGAATAATGTTATTACAATAAAATCACTTCATAATCATACATATCCATTTATTATAACATGTTATTGTTTGGGTAAGTTTATCCACCTACATAAATGATGTTGTAATTTTTTTTATCATGGATGGTTTTGAAAACTTAAATAATGAAATGGTATAATATTAATAATAAAATACTGTTTTTATGGGTTTTTAATTGTAATATTAAGATTTAACTCATTATTAACATACCACATTAAGCTTGTTAAAAAATACCAAAACAAGCATGTTGTAGAATTAAACTAGGAGAACTCTACCTGAAACATCCATGGAATGAACATGGAACATAAGAAATTATTATGGAACTACCATTACATTAAATTTAATATTTTGGAGATGATAAAATCATGAACAAGGAATTATGGATGATAATTCCACACCAAAATATACAAGGAACAATTGAAACTACTAAAAACTAATGATCAATATAAACAAAAAAATTCAATTTTTTTAATAAATGAATTTAAAAAAACAATATAAAAGGTAATAAATATGAATAAGGTTCTATAGTATGTAATTTATTAATATATTTTTAATATATAGGATGTTATAGTGCATCCAAGCAAGTGGGACTCCAAGGTAAGGAGTTTTGTTGACTGACTGACAATTGCATATTTTTATTTGACTCAATCTCTTTTATTCACGTGATATACCTTTTTCATTAAATATTTTATTCTAATATTGGATTAATCTAACTTATGATTTTATTAAATTATATTTTCTCTTTATTTTCTTGGTATTTATATTTTATTCTCATAAACTCATTTTCAGTCGATTCTTACTTTATAAAACATGACATTGTAAAGGTTATTCTCTTGATCACTCTTTTGGTTTGAGATTAATTATATCTTGTTTTTTATTTTATGTATTTTTATACACATTCCATATAAAATATCATATTTCCTTCACTTCTATTCATTTTGGGTATTTAAATGACTTTTTTTATTATTTTACTTTTATTTATTAATATCTGACTCTTTTTTTGTCAGTAAGGATTTTATTGACTCAATATTCATTGGGACAACCTTTCTATTATTTTACTATGTTATTTTAAGTATTTATATTCTTAATTTTAAATATACAATGAGTTATTTTATATTTATTTATAGGTAGAATACATTTCATTATCAAAATGGTCTTTTGATTGATTCTTTCATCATAATGATATACTATTATAAAGGGAAAACTTCCATTCTCTATCTTAGAAAATTTTCTTTCATGTACTTATTATTTCTTACCAAAAATGTTTTCTTATATTACATTGAAAAGTAAATATATACCATCTTCTATACCACTCATATTTTTCTTCAATTATTTTATAACAATAATTATTTATCTCATTAGTTTATGTGTTTTATTTTAAAAAACCATTAAAATGACACTTTTATAAAAAAAATATTCTTTAATTAACTTTCCTTATACTTTACCATTAATTATTTTCATTGTTTTTTATTGATAATTAAATTTTTTTTAAAAATATTTTAAAATTCCTATTTTCACCTTTTTAAAAAATTATTTTGGGAAGAGAACCTTAACGTTGTTTTTATAACAACTTCTAAAACATCAAGAAACGTATTTTCATGTTTTATATTCTATTTTACTATGTTTCTTATCATGGTTCATCTTTAATAAAATTATGATATGTTATAACATGTTTAACACATATTTTTATATTAATATTATTATGTTAAGGTAATTCTATGAAAATTCTATTTAAACCATTTATTTTTTATATTTTTGAATATTTCAACATTGAATAAATGCTAAGGAATTCATTTCATAAATTTTCTACAATTTATTATATCCCTTTGAAGGATTTTAAACTATGTAAATATTCTTTTAAATTCAATCCTTTAAATGGTTCTTTTGGTATATTTCATCTCATTTTAATTTTTTTTTCAAACATATCCTATTATGAAATAATACTTTGATTAATTTTAAAAACTTTTGTGTATGAATAGTGATAAAAAATGAAATGTATCTAAGAGGACTGATCCATCACTTCCTTTTTCTTGCCTTATGAAGAATTTTGTGTAATTATAACCATTATTCCAACACCTTTCCATTACGAGTACCCTATACTTATTTTTTATGATTAATGGGTATTCACCTAGATTATTATATCTTTAAATTGAAAAGGGGAACTGTTGATATGGATGTAAATTATTTTATTCAATATATAAAACCCTATAATATAATAAGTGATTTAAAATCTTGGTATCAATATATTGAATTACATTTATTGTACCATACACTTTCTTTGGATAATTTTTTATATGTAACATTTTTTATTTTCATGGGTTATTCATTTTATGACCTTTAACTATTCCATGTGGCACACATATGCATGTTTAATTATTATGTGATGGGTGGGACAAGAAATTTAATATCCTACCAATGAATTGTGTAAATATTTGTATATCATGGGATGACATGTATGAGACTAGGTAGTGATTCCAATCCAATATGTTTATGGGTCTGGGGAGTGAACCAAAACCTATGTGTTTATAGGACTAGGAAGTGAACCCATTATACTATGAAATTATTATCTTTTAATAGAGAATTTATATTTGTTTTTATTTTCTATGTATATTCTTGTGCCACTTTCTTGATTTTTGTTACCAAAATTTTTGTTTATTGATGCCACATTCCTCTTCTATGACTCTATGGCCCATGATTTTTATCCTATTTTTTCATATATTTATTCCCTATTAAATGTTATGATTTCATGACCATCCTTATAAATTATTCATTATTATTTATTGTTATTCTACAATGCTTCATCCATGATATTATTTTTTAATAATTTAATTTATTCTATGTTCATGCCTCTCAATTTTATATGATCTAATGATAAATCCTTTTTTATTGATATTTTTATTCCTATTACTAAGCATTCAAGATCACTCCATTCATGGGATTCCAAAATCACCCTAGAATTTATATGAATGGATATGGCTAGGAATCGTTAATGTGTGTGTAATTTTGTGGTAGATTTTGAATTATTATTCTGTAATAAGATAAATATATAGCTAATATCTAAATACACTGAACAATTGGGTTATAATTGTGTGTTTTAATATCGAGATGATATGTATAATGATGTATGTGTTTTTTTGGGTCATCTATGTTTATAATTACCCAACCTTGGTTGATCAAATATATCAACTTAGCTAGCTTTCATCAACTTCCAAAGCATATTCTTAAGTTCGATGGGTTGGTGACATGCATGAGGGTATAAAAAGTAACCAAGTTGGAACAATTTCACCCTCAAATCAAGTAAACCACAATAAGGAATCCACCCAAAAATTAGACATGATTTACTTTCACCTCATACATCCATGCATATATATAATTAGTTAAAAATTATGGAAACAACCAAAAAAAGTTTAACACAAAATAAAAAATAAACAATACAACCATACATCACTTTATAAAATTAAAATAAATAGATATATAAGATCAAATACACATAATAATCATAATAGGGTCAAGGTTGGAATGGATGATACATAAAAATACTAAAATCCAACATTAAAGGATCCCCAAAAAACTTCACATGAGACAACCACATTTAACCCATGTTTCACACCAACAATCATGCCAAGAAGGATTATGAGGGAATCCATAAGAACCATCATATTACATGGATCCTTTAAATTTACCTGAGTTATACATAACCATGTCTATACACACCCCATGGATGTATGCAGGGTGTGAGTAAAAATCCTAGTAGGATACCACCATGAATCTATGTAATATATTTCACAATGAAAACCAATAGTTCTAGTTTAAAAACTATACATTAGAATTTTTTTTGTAAGAATAGAAGATGAAAAATACTTTACACATCCCTTTTGGTTTTATAAAAGATTACCGTGTTCTAAAATAAGAAAGAAAATGGAAAACATGAAAGAAAAAAAATGGAAACATGGCATAATGATTATAAAAATATCCAAATAAATAAGTAGAATATAAATTAATAATATATCACCACAAATAAAAACACCTATAACATGGGCTCTAGACTCTAGGAAAAATAAATAGAAAAGTTATGGTAATTGGGACATGTTTTCAGAAAACTATTTGACCTATGTTAACCTTACTGACATCCAATTCTCTAGGTAGCTCTCTAGGTATCACCAGCTATAACTTCATAAAAATTACAAAAACTATGATAGAGTAGAACCGTCCAGGTTACCCAATACACCGTAAGGATTCCCATGTGAAAACCACCAATAATCAATTCTCACAACATATAAAAACTCAATTACTACATAATCAATAATTCTTTATATATATATACAAGGCATAAAAATCAATGAAAAATCAATAATAAAATAATCCAATTCAAATAATCTTTTGAAAACATTGTTAGTATCAAAATATACATTGAAACATGTTATCAAACACCTAGAAGGTGTAAAAATGATTTTAAAACAAACACCACATAAAATCCAAGTGAAACTCTACTTGATCAACACAATTTCAAGGATATAGAAAGTGAACATAAATAAATCCTAATTTCCCATTTAAAGAATAATATAATAAATAAAACCAAATAAACTCAAGCACTAAAGGTGCATTAGAGGGGAGATCCATTATGATGAGATACTTACCTAAAAAATGATGAATTTTTTTCACCTTCTCTAGATGACTCAATGATAGAGAAGGATTTATCCTCATAATCCTAAAATCACAAGATTCCGCTTTATACACCCATAACTAGACATAGGCTTGGCCATAATGGCCAAATAGGAAAAGAAAACTTGAATAAATTGGAAAAAATAGAATGGAGGATATGTGGAGAAATCAATAAGAAAACATGGGTTTATATTGAATAATCCACCCAAAATCAAGAATAATTCACCAGGAATCAAGATTATGGAGTGTTCCATGTATTGGAGGAGATAAGTCACACGAATAAAGAATAAAGGAGGATAATTAAAATTATAATTGACATGGGTATACAGGTTATTTTATAATTTTTAAGAATCTAGGTAGGCCACTCCATTTGAGAAACTATGTACCAAACATACACCCTATATTTATACATCAACCAAGGTTTCATGGTTTTCCTTGTTATTGACACAAACTGGATAACCATTCTATAAATATGTAAATGTAATTGGATAATCCCTTCACCTTTAATATGGTTTGGTTTCATGGTTAGCAAAACCCATTCATCAATGATGTTCCCTAACCAATTTTCCCCATTTATCATATTTTCAATCATTAAACTCTCAAAAATCATAAATTAAAATAAATATATGAAGTAATAAAAATAAATACATTCAAGTTACCCAATGGGTATCATAATTTGTACACCATGCAAGTTTCTTCCCTATGAAAGTTCCTAGATATCCTCCTTAGAGAAAACGTGAGGCCATTGCTACCATAAAAAGGCATAATGATACTAATTCCCTTAACTATATTCATCACAAATCTATAGAAAAAATACTAGTATGATATATTTACCCCAAAACACTCTATATAGATGATCCATGATATAAATAGGTAACCCAATCATTATGGTGTTGGGTTCTAAATTCACATCCTCCAATTCAACCATTTGGGATGGGTCCACATGAAACTTCTTCTACTAGGAAACATGAAATGAATCATGAATAAATATCACATGGGATGGAAAAACTAAATAGTATTCCACTTTACTAAGATGAAATATTATTTCAAATGATTTGACGTACCATGGCATTATCTTACCCTTCTTTTCCAATCATCGGTGTCCCATCCAAGGAGAATCTATGAGAAACTTTTGACCACTAATATAAAACTCCAATGGTCATTATCGATGGTCAATATATAATATGTATTTAATCTAAGTCATTTCCAATATCTTATAAATCAAATATATTTTATTAGTCTTCTCCTAAATTATAATCATCTATAGCAAGGAATGCTAATCCAATTCTGTTGAATAAAGTGGGGACCAACATGATCATCCATATAAGGCTTCAAAGGGTTCTATATTTTTCAAGACATGATAACTACTATTATATGATAATTCAATAAATGATAAATGTTTCTCCCATTATCCAAAAAAATCAAGAATTCATGCACTGAGTATATCATTAAGAATCTAAATAACATAGTCCATTTGACCATCTTTCTAAGGATGATAAGCTATGATCCATGTCAACCGATTAACCATATATTCTTGAATACCCTTCTAGAAATGGGAAGTAAATAATGGATATTTATATGAATTAATAACTATTGGAAAACTATAAAAATTGAAAATCTATTAGACTTATAGACTTACAATATCTTCCAGCTTCATCATCTCCTTGATAGGATGAAAGTGTCATGATTTAATCAACCGGCTGATAATCATTCAAATACTATTATTCATGCTTGGAGGGTAAGACAATGCAATGAAAAAATACATATAAATATCATCAAACTTACACACCATAATGGGAAGAGGATACAATAGTTCTTCTGGTTTTTAGTGCCCAGGCTTAGTGCAATGATAGATAAGACACTGAGATACAAAAATCAACCATCTCCCATCTCATTCTGGGTGACCAATACCGACGTCTGAGATCATAGAACATATTGATATCCATGGGGTGCACAACCTAGCTAGAATGGTTCCCACCCTATATAACCTCATTCCTCAAGGTTAAAGGAACCACTAACTTCTTTATAAAATGGATGTAACTATTTGTAGACTTATACCAATCACTCTAGGTCTCCCCAATTTTTAAAATTATGTTAATTTATAGAAAATAAGGATCTAATACCTTCTCTAGACAAATACTTTCATCCTAATAGGATGTGAAATGAAATTGTGACATGAAAATATATTCATCTTCTTCATTCATACATAGTTTCAAATTTGCTAATAAGACCATTAAATTCCAATCATCTCTAGATTCCTTTAACTTTTGAGTTGGCAGTTTTCATCTTAAGGCATCAGATGCTACACTCCCTTTCCTAGGAGTACAGAATAAATCAAAATAAAAATTTTATAGATACTAAATCAATATCATATGCCCAGTATTAATATCCTTATAGGATAATATGTAATTTAAACCTTTATAATAAGTATAAATGGTAAACTTATCCACAAATAAATAATTCCTCCATGTTTTAAAGGCATGTATCACTACTTACAACTCAAGGTTGTGGGTGGGGTAGTTCTTCTCATCAGGGTGTAATTGATGAGATTTACACACCAAAACATGATCAACCTCCATAAACCCCCCCACTATGTATATGAGGCATACAAATAAACTAGATAACATATACCTAACTCTTGTAATAATCAAAATGGGAGTTAATTTTAATCGAGGATTCAAATCCTTAAAGGAACTATAAAATTTATCATCCTAATCAATTATCACCCCATTTTGAGTCCAATCCATCAAGGGAGAATCCAACATATAGAAATAATATAAAACCCACCAATAATATTCAGATATTCCTAGAAATATCCTGATCTCAGAGACATTCCTATGTTTTTTAAAGATATTACTGCTTGGATCTTCTCAGGGTCTATAGAAATACCTCTTTTTGACACAACATGGAAAAATAATTTCACTTAATATATCCAAAATGTTAATTTAGAAAAATTAGCATACATGTGATGATCTGTAAAGGTTCAAAAAATGATGTCAATATATTCCTTATACTCCCAATTCATCTTGTAATAAATCAAGATATCATCAACGAACACCACAACAAATGTTTCATGATACTATAATAATATCTAGTTCATCATGTCCATGATAAAAAAGGGTAATTATTAAGGCCAAATGAAATAAAAAATAATAAAAATCATCATACATTGACTTAAAAGAAGATTTGGGAATATGCACTTCCTTCACTCTCAGTTGGTGGTATCTCAATATGAGGTTAATTTTTGAAAACCATCTCACCCCCTTGAGCCAATCATAGAGATCCTCAATATGAGGCAATGTGTATTTATTATTAATGGTCACCTAATAAATATTCTAGTAATTGATGAAATGTGTGAGAGTTCTATATTTATTATTTTCAAATAGAACTAGTAATGACCATGGATACATTCTTGAATGAATAAAACTATTGATTTCTAGATCCTATAAGTATAAATTCAATTCATTCATATTTGTAAGATACATTTGATAAGATGAAAAATATATGGAGATCATCCCCAAGAGTAGATAAATGGAGAACTCTACCTACCTTTGAAAAAAACATAGATAAGTTTTCATGGATAACATCGGGATATATTTCCACTACCAAATTAAGATTACCATTTAAACTCTAGTCAACAACACTCAAGAAAAAATTGAACATCTAACATTGAATTAATCCAATATTTAGGAGAGCATGTCCTTATTTACATGATATTGTATGCCACTAACCCTAGAAAATGTGAGTGTTCTCATCAAGAGAAAGGAACCAAAATTTTTAATGGTAGTAGTCAATATGAGATTTAGTATTAACCATATAATCCATTGCATGGATAATACATACGTTATCCTAATCATACACCAAGAAATTTCACTTGATTTCATCATATAAAACAACTATATGGAACTTAGGGAACTTAAAACCCTTCTCCTTCCTCTTTCCAAAAGGAGTATAGAGATTCACCAAATATGAAATCATCTCAGATAAGAATCCCAAATCATTGATCAAATTAGATTAAATGAAGTAATGGGATGGACCTGTGCCAAAAAATGTTAAGGCCATAGATAAAGTAATAACCATAATACCTTTCATAGTCATCGATCTGACATCAAAATCCTTGATCACATTATCTACTACATATGAACACCCATATTTAGTCCCACTCTAAGACTTATTTGTAGGATGATAATATCCCTTCATTCGAGGATGATACCCCACTCCTTTATATGAATCACACTACACATGAAATCCTATGAAATATAAATACACGACCTTACTAGTTTGAGAATGATACCTACAACAGCGTTGCAGATACTCCAAGATCCCAAACTGGTGGCATGTATTTGGATCTTCCAATAAAACATGCTTAGTTTTCTCTATCTTCCAATAATGATAAAATAAAATTGGTCTTTTCATCGAAGGAACCATGGTAGAAGAATCGTAAGGGAGTTGGAAACTTTTACTACTATGTCATCTGGATTCCTCATTCTTCCACTTCTAGACCAAATAGGAACTTTAACTTTCCACTATAGTAGTATACATACCACCCAAACCAATCAACCATTCCATACATGTATCTTCCATTGTTTCTTTATTGACTACCTCAGCATAGGTATATAAGAAGAAAAGAATAATAGTTGACTCAAATTCAAGTCTCAAACCCATCTCAAACCATAAATCATTTATATAGTCATACAAAAGAAGTTTAGGGGAAAAGTGAAAATATTAAATGAATAAAGATGAATAATCCATTAGTGTATGACCCCCTTATCTAATTTCATGAAATATATTTCCTTTCCACCCTCAGAGTATTTGGGTAAAGCTTCTAATTAAACATCACCTAAAAATTGGTCTAGGTGAGGTCCTCATGTATATTAGCCTATACACTAGCATCTAACCATATTTGGATATGTACCTCTAGTATATAAGTGGAATAAATAAACATAGAGGTATCTGGAGTCTTAATAAATTAGAATATATGATCTATCTTTTCTATACATTTCTCAGGTTCTTGATTCTATCCATTTCTATGAAATACAGGTGGATTTTTCTTGGTGAACTCTTGATCATGATCCACCACTTGACTTGGCACTCTCTTAAATTCCTATCCCACATATTGAATGGTTATAATGATCAAATCCATATAATTTGAGTCTATTAGAGGGTTATCTTGTGGAGTATGCTCCATATATACCTCTATACTATACACTGAATACTTTATGGGATGCATGGTATATAAAATATGAAACATAAAACTCAGCACATACAAAATTCATCTTCAAATCACATGGTAAACTCACAAAAATTTAACCAATATATCATAAATAAACAACATAAATAGGAATAAAAATATCAAATAAAAAAGAGGTTAAAACATCAAAATTTTCAAAATTTTCTCACTGAACATGGTTTATCCAAATATTTTAGTGACCTATGCACAAACAATAAAAGTGGAATTGTGAGGTGTTTAGGATCAGCTGTATGACTGTAGCATAGTTTTATAGATCACACACCTAAACTATGTGCCTTTGGTTTCTTTCCCACCTTAACTCTAAACAAAAAAATATCAATAACAACTAATGGTATTTATTAGAAACATATAATAGCAATAAACCACATAAAATACCATCAAAACACCTAATAATAAATCTCAAATCAAGACACAATTACCCTACCACCTATATAATCTTGATGTTTGGCATGAGGAAGTGCTAGAAATGCACTCCCCCACAACCATATCTCTAATTAATATGGCATTATCTCCATAATATCAAACCCCCCAATAAGAATAGGGCTCTAATATCATATTGTTTTGAAAAAACACAGGTCTACTCAAATTATCACTTGATCTAGCTTACCATAAGGCTTGAAGTACATTCTCGATCACCACGAGCTGGTGATAGACACATGGGAATCAAAATTAAAAATGTGGTAATGATTTTAAAATCCAAATACAATAAACCAAAATAAGGAATCTATATAGAAATATGACATGAAATATCCATATATCGAACAACCAATTACATAAATAATCAATTCAAAATAATGGAAATAATGAAACAAAGTAAAAAACAATATAAATAATAACCAATATAACAAAGCATCACTTTATAAACTGAAATAAAGTGAGATATAACTTTACACACACATAATAATCAAAATAGGGTTATATTCAGAATGATATATATATATATATAAACATCCCAAAATATAACACTGAAGGACCCCTAAAACACTCAACATGAGAAAAATCCATGTGAACCATGACCATCACCAACCATCATTCCAAGAAGAATGATGAAGTCATCAAGAATAACCACCATATGACATGGATCCTTTACCTTTACATGAGTTAATATAACCAATTCTAAGAACACCCCATGGGTTTATGTAGGATTTGAGGAAAAATATCAATAGGATACAACTATGAATCTATATAATATCTTTCAAAATTTAAACAATTTGTTCTAGTTTTAAAACCATGCTTCATAAAAACCCTTTTTTATAGACCAAGAAGTTTTAAAATACTTCACAAATACCTTTTGGATTTATAAAATCATTACATGTTCTAATATAATCAAGAAAAAGGAAAACATAAAATGAAACCAATGGAAACATGGATCATCATTAAAATATCCAAATAAATAAGTGGAATATAAAGTGATAACATATCACCACAAAGTGAAACACATACAACATATGGAAGAAATAAGTATAAAATTGATGGTAACTAGGACTATTTCACCAAATAATTTCTAGCCTATGTGAACTTGACAAACATAAAATCATTATAGAAGTGATTTATGTCTCACAAAAACTAACCCATATTCAGTATGAAAACTATGATATATTATCATCCATCCAGTTTACAAAACACACCTTATAATTTACCTTGTGTAACCCACCAACAATCAATTCTCACAACATATCCAACATAAACAACCACATAATAAATAAGTCATTACATAAATCTAAGGCCAAAAAATAAAATAATCATCAATCATAAAGTAACTATCTTTCAAAACTTCTTTTCAAAGCATATTTTGGAATCAAAGTCCTATTTGTAACATTTTATTGAACACCAAGAGTCATAAAACTAGTTTTGAGGTAAACACCACTTAAAAGCAATCTGAAACTACAAATGATCAACATAAATTAAAAAACTAATAAATGAATAAAAATTAGTCTTCAATAGTTCATTTCAAACATAATATAAAAAATAAAACCAAATAAACTCAATCATTAAAGGTTTCCTAAAGTATAAATCCCTTATATAGATAAACTTATATAAAAATGATGAAAACAAATTTACCTGACTATATTCCACAAGAATGGAGAAGAAGTGATCCTCAGAATACTATTATCAAAATATTTCACTTTAGAAACCAATACCTATTTATAGGCTCAACAATAATTGGTAACTATGTAAATATATCCTGAAGAAAGTGAAATAATAATATAATAGAAGAGGAGAGGAGGGGAAATCCATAAGAAATCATACATCAACCTTAAAAAATACTCCCAAACCAAAGAGGATTTCCCCAGGATTCATGGAGAAGGAGAGATCCATGGTTGGGAGAAGCTAGGTTAAGAAAATTGGAATTAAAGGAGTATAATTAGTCATGAAATCAATAGGGGTATAAAAGTAATCTCATAATTTTTAAGAAGTTAGGAAGACTACAAGGTTTGGATTCATTTTTAGGAAAACTATGTGCTAATAGTGTTCCCTATCCATACATATTGACTGAGGGTACATTGTTTTCTTGGAGAGATAAACAATTTAGAGAACCATATTCCAAATGTGAATATATAACTGGAAAACCCCTACCCCTTCCACATGATTTGGGTACATGGTTATCCCTAACATGCACTAACCATGTACCATAACCTATTTTACCCATTTTAAATATTTTAAATCCTCAAACTCCTAAAAAATATAAAATAAAATAAATATATGAAATAATTAAAATAAATATACACTAGTGACCTCGTGGGTTTCACATTGTTGGTAACAGAGTAATAGTGTAAACTATATTTTTAGTACTAGATCGAGGAGTTCAGGTCTATAGTGCTTCAATTGGTATCAATGTGGGTTTTAGTGATTTTAGGGGATTATGTTTAGGATAATTAGATGATAAAAAATAAACCTAGGTTGAAATAATAGTATTATAAGCTGAACCAATTTTTTCATAGTTGAACCAAAAGTTTTATAGGACAAAATGATGGTTTCATAAGTTCATAAATATTAGGAATAATTTTTCATATTAATATAATTGATTAAAATAATTTTATATAGTATTACCATGATTCACAATAACTATTTTTTAGTAATTGGTTTAGAGAAAGGATCAGAAGAATGATTTGGTAAAATGTATGCCTTAAGAAACCCATTCAAAAGAATAAGTCTTATCACCTACTAAATAATTATTCTAAGAATAAATGGTCAGGAAAAATAAAATTCTTAATATACACTTATTAAGAGGGAAATTAAGAGTTCCCTATCATTATATAAGATACTACGTTTCATTTTCCAATAGAACTTATATAGGAACTCAATCCCATTTTAAGGATACCCCCTACTATTTTCATTGGTGAGGGAAAATTAAAAATTTGAGTATGGAATTTTTTTAAAGGGTAGTAGAATGTAACATACCATATTTAATTATGAATATTCTTTCCCTATGTTACCTATTTTATTCTTTAGAAACTTGAGTAAGAATTAAATCATTCCAAATATGAATCAAATTAACAACACTTTATTCAACCATAATATTATGTTAGAGTAATAGTACATGAAACCAAGTATTACAGACTATGGATTGTTACATACCATGGATAATTAAATCCATTAAAAGTGTATAAAATAAAACAGGACAATAAATTCAAAAAAATAATATTTTTTCAATAATAAAATCCCCTGGATCATCTTTACCCCATGAGAATCACATTTAGTAGAACAATACTTATGCTGAGAAAATACATAATGAATGGAGAAGTCGTTTTACTATATCCAAGATTGAAATTTAAGGAATGGTAAGTGTGATTTGAGAATTTGTAATGTAATTAATTTATATAATGTAATAAGGGTAATGTAGTGGTTATTTGAGTGCTATAAAAGGTATATAATTTTTGGGTATAATACTAGTAAACATACTACTTGTTCTAAATTATAAGTATATAGCTAATTAAAAGTAAGTACATTTATATATCAATATATATATATTCAATATAAATAATTTATTTGAAATAATATAAGTTATTTTGGAATGGAATAAAAAATAAAAATTCATTTTTGAAAATACATTTCATTCTAAAGAAAGTAATTTTATGAGTTATACATTTTTATTAAATAAATTACTTTTAAGGAAAAATATAAAAAAATGTATTGAAAAAATTCAATGAATGGTTAATATAATAAATAAATAACATCCAATAAATATTTAATGAGGTTCATGGAATACTAATTTGTTTATTCATTACTAAAGGAATACTTTTTACTTGAAAACATCATTTTTATTGTATATTATATGTTTTAATTGAGAAGTTATATTTCATATATTTAGAGGATTAAATTTAATGAAATAATTTATATATATATATATAATCAAATGAATTAAAAATCATGTTATTATTATTAATTAGTTAAAAATAATAATAATTTTTTAATGTTAAAAAAAATATTTTTTCAAAAAAATATTTTTTTCTTTTTATTGTGTATTTTTTTTATAATAAATTAAACTGATAAATATTAAAGAATATTTTTAATTAAATTTATTATTTACAGATAAAAAAAATAAATAAATCAACATTCACCTAATTATTATTATTTGAAAAGGAATAATATTTAATCTATTTTTATGTTTAAAAATATATTGTTTTGAAAATAGTTTTTATGCATGATGCATTTTCTATTTTAAAATTATTATTTTTTCACTTCTATAAATTGGTATTTAGAAAATTTATTTCTTATTTAAAATCTTAATGTAAAAATTAGGTAATAAGGATAATCCCATTATTTGGGAAAAAATATATTACCAAGATAAAAGTGAGTTACCACGATAAAGAGTGAAATGAGGTTAAAGAGTGAATTTAAGGATTTAAGTCATTAAATATCCTTATAAATCATGGAAAAAAATTATGAGATCATGCATGACCTATAATTTTTCCCTATTAAATTTTTAGTGACTTTAAATGTAAAATATTTGGCTTACCCAAGAAGGAATTTGTATTTTAAAAAATGAAACTTCTTCTCACTTATAAAAGGACTCCTCCCCTACAATTTTCAAACTACATAATTTTTTTTATTCTCTGCTATAATCTCCCAATACATCTATAAGATTCATCTATCACACATTTTTTAGGTTTTTATCTCAATTGGATTCCCCAAATCCTTTAAAACTATAAAGGTGTCCAATAGAAAATATGTTTTCTTCTTTGCGAGTAATGTCTTCTTATCCTTCATTTTAGTTTATTATCACATAATAAATATAATTTTATATTATTTATAACATTTATAAGATATAAATAACATAATTATACTTATATAATAATTATATTATAATAAAATCACTTCATAATCATACACATCTATTGATTACGACATGCTCCTGTTTGGGTCGGTTTAAGCACCTATATGGATGATACTATAGTATTTTTATCATGGATGGTTATGAAAACATAAATAATAGTACAATTTTATATTAATAATGAAATAATGTTTTTATTATGGTTCCATAATTATAATAATGTGATTTAACTCATTATTAATTTTCAACATTTTGTTTAATAAAAATGACTAAAATAAGTGTGTTTTGCACTTCAAATTAGAGAACCATACCTAAAACTCCCATAGAATGAATATGGAACATAATAAATAATTATGGAACTAAAATTATATTAAATTTTAGTTTTTTATATGATAAAATCCTAAATAATGTAATATGGATGAGACCGTTGTGGAAAAACATACAAGGTATCACTGAAACTACTAACAAACAATGGTCAATATACACTAAAAATAAGTAATAAATATATGATAAATTAATATAAAATATTAATATAAATGTTTATAAATATAAATAACATTATTAAATATATTATTAATGAGTCTACGTTTATTATACAATATGTTTGAGTGCATCTGGGAAAGTGGGAATCCAATATAATGGTTTTATTGACTCATTCTCATTTCTTGGTGCCATACACCATCTTCAACTATGTTCTTATAATCTTTGTTTATATTAAACTATGAGTATATTAAATTATATATCATTGTTATTTTCTTTTTTATATAAATTTTATTCATATAACCTCCTTTTCATTTGATTCCCACTTTATAAAATACGACGTTGTAAGGGTTTCTCTCGTTCACACTTACAATTTGAGATTCATTTTGTGTTATAGTTTTATGATGGATTTATATTAAAATTCCATATAAAATAAATTATTTTCTTAACTTATAGTAATTTTTGGTATTTAAGTGACTTCTTATTATTCTCAATTGATCTATTCACATTTACCCTTTTTGATGTCAGGAAATATTTTCTTGACTCAATATTCTTTTCATCGAGCCATCCCCTCACTTATTTGACTAATTTATTCTTATATTATTATATTATTATATTTCCCTATATAATTATCTATTATATATTTAATTATAGTGACAATTAATTTTTTTTTATCAATATACTCTTTGATTTATTCTTACTTCATAGAGATATATCATTGTAGAGAAAAAACTTTCACTCTCTATTTTAGGTATTTTACTTCCATGTAAATGTTCCTTCTTACCCAAAATGATTTATTATAATATATTGAAAGCTAAATATATATATTATCTTATTTAACTCTCTTATTTTCAATTTATTATTTTATAATTATAATTTTTCATCTCATTCATCATGGTGTTTTTTTTAAAATGTTAACAATGATTTAAAGTGCCTTTTTAACTTCAATGATAACTTATATATTTCACTCAAAATTAATTCTACATTAAACTTAATCCTTTAAAAATATTATTTAATGGAAAATTAAATTTGAAAATAATGTTTTAACTTTCCTTTTTTTACATTTAAAAAATTATTTAAATTGACTTTTAACATTTTTTAAGAAAATATCTAAATCATTAAGAATCTATTTTCATTTTTCTCTTCAATTTTAATATATTTATTATAATTTTTATTTTTTAATAAAATTATTATAAATTATAACAAGTTTAAAACATATTTTTAAGGAAATATTATTATATTTATGTCATTTCTTGAATGTTATATTTAATCCATTCGTTTTTCATATTTGTGAATATTTCAACATTTTGAAATGATAAGGAATTTATTTCTTAAATATTATATAATTTTTTTCTTCCATTGATTTATTTTTCACTTATTTTATTAATATTTTATATTCCATCCTTCGAACTATCCTTATTGTATATTATTTCTCAATATGAACTTTTTAAAATCACCTCTTATTCTTAAATAATCCAATAATTCATTGTCAAAACTTCCATGTATCATTTTTTATGTGAAAATGAAAAGTAAATGAGTGGATCGATTTATCACTACCTTTTTATTACCTTATTAACATTATTTCATACCTATAACATTTCTGTTAAAGCGTTTCCATATTGAGTACAATATACTTATTTCTTTTAATTTATGGTTATTCACCAAGATTATTAGACCTTATTATTGATTGGGGTAAACTATGGATATGACCATATATTATTTTATTATATATTTAAAACCTTTAAAGTTAATCATCAATTGATAATCTGAGTATTGATATCTTGATTTACATCCATGTTCTATCAACCTTCCTTATTTCAATGTTTTTTATATGCAACCCTTTTTTTCTTAGTTTAATGATTTTATTACATTTTATTATTTCATGTGAAATAAATATATATAATTTATCATTATGTGTTCATGAGATCAAAATTACATATCCCTCTAATACATTTGGTAAAGATTTATATCAAATTATATGACATGTTTGAGACTGGGGAGTAATCCCAATCCACTATGATTATGGGATTTGGGAGTGAACCCAATCCACTATATTTATGGGACTAGGAAGTAAGCCTAATACAATATAGTATGATGGTACTTATATATATATATTTAAAAGATACTATTATTTTCTATACTTGTTCCCCATTCCTTTGTTTTGTTACCATGGTTCATGATTATTGATTCCTCATTCCAATGTAATACCTCTATGGATATTAATTATTATATTATTATTTCACATCTTTATTCCATGGTATATATTATTATTTCAGGATCACATTGATATATATTCAATTACATGATTGATGGTTATGATATCATGCACCATGACCAGTTTTTATTATACCATTGTCTTATTCCTTTAATCATGTAATTTATTTTATGTATATGTCTCTAATGTGTTTATGATCTTATGAAAAATCCTTTACAACTCATCAATATTATTATTTCCCTTATTGAGCTTTTTATCTCACTACTTTCTTATGCTTCCTTATTTTCTTAAGAATTTATATGGAGGGATATGTCTAGGAATCATTCATGTTTGGATAATTTTGTGGGATATGTTAAAGTATTATTGTGTAATAAGATGATTATGTATATAGTCTTTAAATAAACTAAACCTTTGGATACTGGGTGTTTTTTTAAATATTCAGATGATATATATAATTATTTAAAATTATATATGTGTTTTTAATATCATTTGGCATAATATGAAGTTGGTAAAGTATATTTTTTAACACTGGATCCAAGAGTGTGGGCTCAGAGTGCTTTAGTGCAAGCCAAGGACTAATGTTATACATCTCATGATAAAAATAATGGAGTGTGTTGATGAAAAAAATGAGCACATATTCTTTCTTGTGGATTGAATTTTAGAGATATAAATAATTTTTATGAATCTATAGTGATAATTTTTCTTTGGAATCAACCTCTCAATAGGGATGGGATATTGTGTTTTGTGCTTCATACATGGTATATAGGATAGTATAACTATATCACAAAATTATAGTGGTTATACACTTATTGTTTTGTCATGAACATCCTTAAATTGAATCTAAGAAACAATAATTAAATTTATTATGTATAATATATTAACAATTGAGTAGTCATGTGAATCTGAGGTGGAGTCATGGTGAAGATTACAAATATGCATGGTTGGTTTCATATAAAGCTTTACCATTGTTGGTTAGTTTGACTAGGATGTGTGATTAATACCTTGGGAATTGTATTAGGTATATAAAATTGAGAGTTTCTAGGGTGGTTATGATATATTTTAAGAATCTTCAATTTTCCCAATTTTATAATGACAATTCATTGTATTTCTATATGACTTAGTGGATAATACCAATTTTAATATGATCAGTTTTGATATGGTCTATGAAATGGTTTAATAAACATCATATTGAATTATAATAAATGATGGATTTATCATTTCAATGCTATTATGAGTGTGAGTAAGAGAAATATATTCTTTAGGGATGGTCAAATGTTTATTAACATTAGAGTACCAGTGAAGCATGAGATGATTTCCTTGAGAGATAGATTATCTTTAATTTTTATGAGAAATGATGAAGGGACCATGATGTTTATAGTTAAGTGGATATGTATATCTCATATTAGTAACATAATTAAACCTCTAGATGAATGTGATGGGTGGTGTGATAACTAATGAATTATAGAGAACACCTTTGGGTCAAGTTTTTTGGTGTGGTTATTAGTGAGGTGGAAGGATATACTGATGTGGTTTGATGGGAAATTGATAAAAATTATGAAAATATCAAGGAGTGATATAGAGTATTTAATGGGATATAATTTAGATGTAATTTAGTAGTGAAAAGTTAAAAAAATTTAAACGATATCTATTAGGAAATATATGTTTTGGTTATGAATTATTGATGAAATTAGAGTATAGTAGTGTCGATCACTATAATGGATTGTTTTTGGGTGACAATAGATTGTATGAATATTATTTCTCATCAAATTAGTATAAGTTAAATCTTATGGTCATGATCATACTATAAATGTATTGAGGTGTGACCCTTATTTTGGATGGATTTGGATGAATGTTATCAAAAATGTACATGAAAATCCCACTAATTGTCGTTAAGGTTTCTCATTATTTTTTTGATGAAAGCATGTAAGATTTTATGGGTGAGTGATAAATATAAATATTTGGATATTTTTTCTGATGTTCAGAAATATTTAACATGATTAGTTATAAATTAATCTGATATTTAGGAAACAATCATTTATTTTGATTAAAATATGAACAATATTGGAACTAGAAATATTTTAAAAATGTATTCATTAAATTTTATATTAATACTATGGATTAATTATTGAGTATAAGACTGTGAATTATGGGCGAGGATAATCAATAGATACTTGAGTGTGACTCTGGGAAAATATTATTCTAGTTAAAACTAGTGACATTAACCATGGGAGTTTTAATTTAGTGAATAAGGGTTTAACTATTACTGACTATTTTGGGACATATTCATTAAGTTTTATTTTTTTTAGCCTTGATATGAACAAGACTATGTGTTTTTAGTAATTTTTATTATAGAATAGCATTGATTTGAAGTTTTCATGAATGATCAATGATAAAGACAAGGAATATAAATTTGGTGTGTCATTCAAGGGAAAAATAATGTATATGATGGATTGATTCAAGAGGCATATAAAGATTAAAAATATTCTCGTTTTTGGGTATAGTGGTGGAATGATCATAACTATTAAGAGAATTTAGACGAGGATAATGCATAAAATATTAATAATTGTACTTTTTTACTAGGGATACATGATGAAATATATTGAGGCTGAAAATGGTATGGTGAATACTTTATAATGACCTAAGATATTGGGTGTTGGTGGAACCAATGAAGATCCAAAATATAGTGTAAATAGATCTGAGGTGGATTTAAATTTTAAAATTTTTATAGGATTTAAATTATTGGGACACATATAAGCTTTTTGAATATAGGTTTCAAGGTTGGGATTGTGAATAATACATGGACTGAGTTTATAGGTATTGGGTAATTAAAAGTAAATTAATGGGTAACTACTTAAGTGATTGAGTAACCTATAGGATACCACTAGATACTTATTTAGATACTACTATGTACTCTTTATAATTATAAATGGGTATGCCCCACTTGTTTGGCCATCAAGTGGTCGGTGGGTTACGATTGAGTACTCAGTGGGCCATCGAGTAGCCGAGCTAAGTCCACTTGGTACCTGGTAGGACTATTAATTTTTTTTGTAATGATGATTAAAAAGAAGATTATATAATTTTTTATAATTAAACCCCCACATAGGTGACATTGTAGAGGTAGGTTTCTAGGTGGGAGGTCTAACCCTCCTACACTTTCCCCCCCTTCTCCATTCTCCTTGGATATGTGGTGTTTGAGAGGGGTTTGTTCATCTATTGGCATAGTTCTCTTCCCATTTCATCATTAATTTTCCATTTTTTCATTTTATTTTAATTTTATATAGTGGTATTTTTTGGATTTGGATTATGATTCTAGTAGATCATAGTGAAATTGTAATGTAATGATGGGGTTTTCATACGTGATGGTGAGGGTAGGCTTTGAAGTGAGAAATATACACAATTGTTTATATTTTTTTTAAAAATATATATACCATTGAATTGATATCAAATTATTCATTAACATGGGAATTAATTTATGAAGAAATGGGTGTTTAGTTTTTTGAATTTTAATCATTTGTGGATCAGTGTGCATCGAGAGTGGAATACACCCCGTTGATTATGGTTTTGATGATTTTTATTTAAACTAGTTATAGTTTACTTTATTTTATAAAATTTTAAACAACCAAGTAAAATTTTCATTAATTATTTAATGGTTAATTAAATTTTTATTTGATGTGTGATTACCCAGACCCTCACGGTCCATCCCTTTTCCAAATTCTGGATCCTAAGGGTGTCGTCTCGGTGGTAGGACGTCATTTCGGCATGCGACTGATCGGCGCGACCGATCGGCGCGACCGATCGGCGCGACCGATCGGTGAAACCGATCAGTGTCACCTAGCCTTGTCGGGTTTCTCTTCTACAGTTTTTCCCGTAATGCATCTTTTAGGACTTTTTAACCTTTTGGAAGTGGTTCAAGGCTGTTTTTAAGCCCTTAACCAATGTTTAAATTCCTAAGGGTGGGGAGACCCTCAACAGACCCATCTGTGTGTCCGCGTATCGTGCCCCTCTGTTTATATAAAATCCTTTGAAATCACAGCTATTACCACCTTTTTCCGATGGGAATCTTTAAATAACAATTAATCACGTCGTGTGTAACCACCCAACCGTGTGGGGAACCACGATCCAAATTTAAATTCGTTCAAATCCTCATATCCCGTAACAACGGGATATTATCTATATATCACACGGTAATTTCTTCTTCCTTCTTCTTCCTCTTGGATGGCTTCCCTTTCTTCTTAGTGCGTTTGGAGTTCCTGATGTCCCTCCCCTGCAAGTCACGCTTTCCCTGTTCTTGGCACGTGGAGAAAGAACTTCAATCATTGATCAATCAAGTAGGGTTTTTACTTCGTCTCTCCTTACTGTGCGTCATGCAGGGTGGGTATGATTTTTCTCTCTAGGGATTGATGAAACCGAACTTAATGAAGATAATGAACGAACCTTAAAGAATGAATGGGGTGTGATCGATGTTCTGCTGTACTCTTTTATGTTGATATGTGTTGTAAACTGTATGGGCTTGTGCTCACTAAAAATCATGGCCGTTGGTGGTCTTTCCTTGCGTCCTAATAAACCCTTGTCTTTTGTGATGACTAAATAACTGTAAAATGGAAATTGGTTAGTCACCTAAACTCAGTTGGTTTAAATGGATGTTCAGTAAAACAAGAATCCCTGTGTGACCACCCAGGTTAACAAAAGAAAGAAGAACCTAATGAATGATGTGCTTGAACCTGGAAGTTTCCCACTCTGTTTGGTAGTAGTTGTGTTGTTCTGTTGGTGCTTATGGGAATATGTGGACGGGGATGGGATCCTCTATTGTGGCACGATTGTTGGTTGTGAATCTGAAGCTGTGTGGTTGCTCTGTCGTGACATGAACTTAGGTGGGATCCTCTATTGTTGAGAAATCGTTGGTTCCTAGTTTTGGGGACATGGGGTTGTGTCTCGGGGTTTTATTTGGTTCTAGTACTTTGAGGGATCTCAGTAATCCCGTTTTTGTTTTTGTAACTTTACAAGAGAACCGGGTGTGAATGCTTAAATTGCTGTTTGGTTGTTTCTATTCTCTGTCTTGTGGTTGTGCCTGTTAGTTACCCAGTAGTGTAGTTTTCACCCAAATGGGATCACTTGAACATGAAAACAAGAATGGTTTAAATGGGGAATTAGTTTTGGGGATGAGTTGTGACTTGGACGCAAGTGTTGTGCTTTTCTTTATGAATGAATAGTAATGAGGGTTTTTGTGCTTAGGTTTTGGAGCCCCTAGGTTGGGTTGAGTGCCTGTTACCTATACATATATTGTATTTATTATGTTTCTTATTCGCGCCCCACCCAAGTTGAGTACTTAGTGTCGAACACCCCATTTCATGGGGAGGGTGTTTTTTCCCAACACTCCTATGAGTGGCTGGTTATTAGCTTCTTTTTGCTCCCTTTACCGAATAACCCAAGATTCTTCGGGCAGGATGTGATGGCCTAAAGTCCATTATTAGACAAAGAATATTCGGGCAGGTTAGTTGCGGTGGTTGGCCCAGGTGTTTGTGGGTAGGTTGTTTCCCAAGTGTCTTCGGGATGAGGCCCAGGCATCTTTGGGCGTGACAATAGTTGTTCTGGGCCAGGTGTTTTCGGGTGTGGAAGTAGTTGTTCTGACCTAGGTGTTTGTGGGTGTGGTTACGCGCGGTGGTTGTTGCCCAGGTGTCTGTGGGCGGGATGGTGGTTATGGCCCAAGTGTGTACGGGCGGGGTTTAGCAGTGGGACTACGGTGAGGTTATGTCCAGGTGTGTGTGGGAAGGGTTTGGCAGTGGGACTGCAGTTAGAATGGCGGGATTGGTTCGATGCATAGGATGTACTCAATAACCAGTGAGAAAGTGGCACGGGTAACCCAGATATCGATGTGCTATTACTATACTTTACTTGCCTTGCGTTATTTGGGGAGTGTGCCTTGGTGAGGATTGGGTGGATTGTTTTTCTTGATAGGTGCTTTGGTTTCTCTTTTCTCACAGGTCATTAGAATGCTTCCCCAATTGTGCATGAGAGCTTTTGGTTTTCCCTACTGGGTATACTTTTATGCTCACCCTACATATATAAAACTGTTTCAGGTTTCCAGGAGGACTTTAGGGATCGTGCGGGACCGTACTAGCTCAGACCTCGGGGCAGTTGCTGTTTTCGTTTTCTTTTTTTTTCTTGGTACTTTAACTTTGGAGTTTTTGTGGGTTGTATCATTTAATTTTGAAAATTCGTATGGGAATGGGTTACTTTTGGACTTACCTTTACTTTCAGCTTTGGTATTGTTGGGGTTTCTATCTTATCTCTTGATCCTATTAAAGGAAAAGGGTAATTCCTTCCATCTAGTGTGTGATTTTATCCCATTGGTTCTAGTCGCCACTCAGGGACCTATTGATGGCGGGTCTCGGGGGTCATTATCTCTCCTTCAACTTGAAGAAAGAAGGGTCTGGCAATATGTTGTTCCTTACCTCATCTTGGTGAAGGCAGGTCATGACAGAATGTTATCAGAGGGGCGAGGTTGAGAGATAGAATGGAGTCTGGAGTTAGGCACTGTGAGGATTGCATGTGGTGGTAGGAAAACAGTGTTGGGTGACCTTGGTGCATGAATTAGGCTAGGGAAGACCAGCTAGGACATGGGATGTTAGGCCCCCCTATTATCCGATGCAAGGAATCTGGACCTACCGAACGACCAAGTAAGGCTACACTGATTGTAGGGTAGAGACCCTAGGAATGGTACATGTATTATAATGACTTGTGTTCTTATGTTTCTTGGGTGTCTTGGGGATTCAAAATAAATAAATAAGTCTAAGAAAATTTAAGAAAAATATTATACACTACTCGAGCTTAGGAATTCCTTGTTTACCTTGCAGCTATGGAACTTGGGAGGCGACCACGAGTAGTGTGGGCGATCGAGGCCTAGGAGGTTGACTTGGACGATTGGAAGAGGACTGACTGAGAAGAGGAGGATGATCACTGGCAGAAGACGCTTCAATCCTTTCACCGACAGACCCTCAGGAAGTACGAGGGAAGCATCTCAGACATGGAGACGGAAAGCTGGCTAGAGGAGCTAGTGATAACCTTCAGCTTGATCTGGGCTCCAATGGAGTACTGGGTTCCTTTGTATGTATTCCAGATGCGTGGTGTATCACGTCAGTGGTGGACACTTTATCTTGGTGAGAAGAGTGAGACTGAGGTGACATGAGCAGACTTCGAGAAGGAGTTCCGGGTGGAATTCCTCTCTTCCACAATGAAGGATGAGAAGAGGAAGGAGCTACTCTCCCTCCAGTAGGGGAGTATGTCAGTGAGAGAGTTGGGGATAAAGTTCAAGTATCACCTTTGCTTCACTCCAGACCTCTTCCTGGATGAGGAGTCTTAGGCGAGATGTTTAGAGGAGGCACTCCGACCTTCTCTTCAGTGCGCTGTTACACCCTTCACCCTACCAACATACTTGGAGGTGAAGAAGAAGGCTGAAGTGGTGGAGAGGATGCACACGCTGGGAGGTGTGTCATGAGAGGGGATCCAGTTGGGATCATCAAAGGGGAAGGCCATCAGTAGCAGGCCTCCAGCATCAGAACCCTCTAGGTTTTGACCAGCAGGGAGTATGCCTCAGCAGTTCCAGTTTCGACCTTCTGACCCTCACCCTTTTCTTTCGGGCCCAGGGCCGAGATGCTTCATCTGTGGAATCCATGGGAACCTTCAGAATCAGTGCCTGGACAGAGTACAATACAGTGGGGGTGGGCAGGTCCAGCACCCACCTCAGTAACATCAGTTCCCAGATAGGACCTTTCAGAAGCAGTAGTAGGGGCAGTGGGCTCCCACTCCGCCGAGGGCAGATGATGAAGGAGGAGGCCAACCTCAGGGAACTCTTTAAGGAACTCGACCTAGGCATGGTCAGGTATGTGGCCGATAGCTGAGAGGCAGAGGAGCTGGGCCAGGGCAGTCGCACACCGCAGAGGCAGCAGTTCCAGCAGGGCTAGAGGTCGTTCGAGGTACAATCAGCTTGTTTAGTACCCTTTCATATAAATTGGTTGATACATGAGATTCACACTCCTTTGTTACACCTAGTCTGACCCATGATCTAGGTTTAGATGCTGAGAGACTTCCAGTGCCCCTAGTGTTGAGCACACCAGTCAGAGGTCAGACCAACTTGTTGTATGTTTGTCGAGGATGAAGACTGATGATAGGGCCACATCAGTCAACCAGGGATCTTCTAATGTTGCAGATACAGCCATACGATGTCATCCTAATCATTGACTGGCTGTTCTTTTTATTTTCCATCATTGACTGCTTCAAAGGAAGGGTTGTGTTTTCAGACTTGGGCGGCCGATGGGTGACTTTCATTGGCAAGCGGAGTTTCCAGGGAAGCAGCAAGCGAGGGGAACCCATCCTCTCCTTGTTAGCTGAGCTATCAGTGGAGTCAGTGGATGCAGAGATGGTGGAAGTTCCAGGGGTCGTCAATGAGTTTATGGATGTCTTCCCTAAGGAAGTGACGACTCTACCCCCTTGACGTGACATCGAGTTTGGGATAGACTTGCAACCTAGTGCTCATCCAATTTTGATGGCTCCCAACCGGATGGCACCTTCAGAGCTATGGGAGTTGTGGATTCAGATTGACGATCTGATGAAGAAGGGTTTTGTTCGACCAAGTGTGTCACTATGGGGTGCTCTAGTATTGTTCTCGAGGAAGGTAGATGGTGGTCTCATGCTGTGTGTAGACTACAGGAGACTGAATCAGGTAATGGTCAAGAATCTCTACCCTCTTACAAGGATAGACGATCTCTTTGACCAGTTGAATGGGGTAGGATGGTTCTCTAAGATCGATCTGTGATATGGATATCACCAGTTGAGGGTGAAGGAGGGCGACATCTCTAAGATTAACTTCAGGTGCAGATATGGGAACTTTGAGTTTGTGGTCATGCTGTTCGGCGTCATGAATGCTCCAACTGTGTTCATGGGGATCATGAACTTCGTCTTATGGGAGTACCTGGATCAGTTCATAGTCGTATTTATTGACGACATCTTGATCTACTCAAGATCATAGGAGGATCATGTTGATCAATTGAGAATGGTTTTAGAGGTCCTCTGATGGCACCAAATCTATGGGAAGTTGTCCAAGTGCAAGTTCTGGATGTGAGAAGTGAACTTCTTCAGGAAACTGGTGTCTGAACATGGTATAGCATTGGACCCATTGAAGTTCGAGGCAGTTGTTTCTTAGGCAGCACCCAAGAACATGGCGGAGGTTTGTAGTTTCCACGGGCTAGCAGGTTACTACCAGAGATTTGTGCCCAACTTCTCCCGAGTTGCAGCACCTTTGACAACTTTGATGAAGAAGGACTGAGCTTTCGTATGGGATGGGCTGTGCGAGGCAGCCTTCGGCTATCTGAAGGATAAGTTGGTTAGTTCCCCAGTGCTGAGGTTTCTAGAAGAAGAGGCAACGTATGAGGTGTTCTGTGATGCTTCAGGGAAAGGCCTCAGATGTGTGTTGATGCAGCAGCAAGGGGTGATATCTTATGGGTCTAGATAGTTACTCCCTCATGAGCGTAATTATGCCACCCATGATCTGGATATTGCAGTGGTCGTGTTTTCACTAAAGTTGCGGCGACATTACCTCATTGGGGAGTGCTTCGTGATCTTCACGGATCACAAAATATTGAAGTATATCTTCTCCCAGCGGGACCTGAACTTACGACAGTGAAGGTGGATGGAATTCGTTAAAGACTATGACTTCGAGATTTCCTACACCTCAGGAAAAGGGAATGTGGTGGCTGAGGCCTTGAGCAAAAAATCACATAAGGATGCAGTTCAGGAGTCGGAAAATGCTTGGAAGGTGATGGAAGAGTTGGCTGGCCTACACCTGGATGCAAGGATGTATGGTGGTAGAGGTTGCCTGTATCAGATGACAGTACAATCTTTTCTGTTACGGCAGGTAGAGGAGTCTCAATGGGGAGACTCAGAGAGTGAAGTGATGCGTGACTGGGTTAGCCAAGGTGATTCTTCGGAAGGGTGGACAGAGGATGGTCAGAATCGGGTGCTTTTCTGAGGAAAGCTGTTTGTTCTAGAGGCGATGCGCGAGAGAGTTCTTGGTGAGTTCCACAACTCACCCCTAGCAGTGCACCTAGGAGTTTCCAAGATGTACCAGGGCCTAAGGGGACATTTTTGGTCGCCCGAGGTAAAACGGGCAGTAGTAGAGTTCGTAGCAAAATGCTTAGTGTGTCAGCAGGTGAAGGCTAAACACCGTGTTCCAGGAGGCTTGTTGCAACTTTTGGATGTTCCCGAGTGGAAGTGGGATGAAATATCGATGGATTTCATCACGAGGCTACCCAAGGTTCAAGGAGGCTATGAAACTATCTAGGTAGTGGTGGATCGATTGAAAAAATCGGCCCACTTTCTGGCGATCAAGGAGTCGGGCGTAGTGGATGCCTTAGCACGGAGGTATGTGGATGAGGTGGTGCAGTTACATGGAGTTATGAGGTCCATAGTCTCAGATAGGGATGCACAGTTTACCTCACGAGTCTGGAGGGGATTGCCACATGATTTTGGCACCCAGCTACGACTTAGCACTGCCTTCCACCCCCAGACAGATGGACAGACAGAGCGCACTATCCAGACCTTGGAAGATATGTTTCGAGCATGCGTTCTGGACTTTGGGGGATCGTGGATGCGACAATCGCCTATGGTGGAGTTCTCCTACAATAAAAACTACCACTCTACCATTGGTATGGCTCTGTTCAAAGCCTTGTACGGGAGGCCATGTCACTCACCCGTGTGCTGGACAAGAGTCGGAGAGGCGGGCGTCCTTGGCCCGGAGGTGGTCCAGAGCATGACGGAGAAGGTGCAGCTTATACGAGAGAGGATGAAGGCGGCTCCGGACTGGCATAAGTCGTATGCCGATGATATAAGGAGACCCTTGGAGTTCGAGGTTGGGGACCATGTGTTCTTGAAGGTCTCCCCTCGGCATGGGTAATGGAGGTTCGACAGGGGAAGTAAGATTTCTCCCAGGTTCATTGGACCCTTTTAGGTGTTCAAGCAGGTCGGCGAGGTGGCTTACCAACTTGTGTTTCCCCCACAACTATAAAGGGTGAACGTCATCTTCCATGTGTCCCAGCTTTGTCGGTATTTGCACGATGACTCACACATCCTTGACTGGGGAGAGCTAGATATTGAAGACGATACAACGTTCGTGAAACAAACAGTGATAATCGAGGATCGTGAGGAGAAGGTGCTCCGTGGATGAACCATTCCTCTAGTTAGTGTGTTGTGGAGGCATAGTGGGCACGAGGAAAGTACCTGGGAATGGGAGACGCAGATGCACGCCCAGTACCCAGAGCTGTTTTGAGTAGTTCTATTTGTTGTACTTGGTTGTGATGGAACAATCTACCTTGTTAACTATAGAATGTGTGGTTTTCTTTATTGTCTAGATGCGTGTGAAAAATCCTGACCGCGGGGAGGGTAGAACCCGATCTCCAATCAAGACGCATTAAGGTGGATGCGATTAAACCCATGTGGGCGAGTCAGTGCCGCCCAAAGCAGATAATATCTTAACATGGAGGAAGAAACTCCCTAACCCATATGACTGGACAGATCGACCCCATTAATGTTGCATGGTTGCTTGGGGGGGGGATAAGTGTTTCTAGATGTCGGAGAGGTTCACTCCTGAGAGGTATCTTCGGGGGTGGTTGTTCGGACCCACCTCCTTTCTTCAGGCCTGGTTTTAAATTCTCGAGGGTGATAATGCTTTGATAGGTATCTGATGTGATGACCCAGACCCTCACGGTCCATCCCTTTGCCAATTTCTGGATCCTAAGGGCTGCGTCTCTGTGGTAGGACATCATTTCGGCGTGCGACCGATCGACACGACAGATCAACGCGACCGATCGGTGCAACCGATTAGTGTCACCTAGCCTTGTCGAGTTTCTCTTCTATAGTTTTTCCCGTAATGCCTCTTTTAGGCCTTTTTAACCTTTTGGAAGTGGTTCAAGTCCGTTTTTAAGCCCTTAATCAATGTTTAAATTCCTAAGGGTGGGGCGACCCTCAAAGGACCCAGCTGTGTGTCTGCGTATCGTGCCCCTCTGTTTATATAAAATCCTTTGAAATCACAGCTATTACCACCTTTTTCCAATGGGAATCTTTAAATAAAAATTAATCCCATCGTGTGTAACCACCCAACCATGTGGGGAACCACAATCTGAATTTAAATCCATTCAAATCCCCATATCTTGTAACAATGGGATCTTATCTATATATCAAACGAGAATTTATTCTTCCTTCTCCTTCCTCTTGGCTGACTTCCCTTTCTTCTTAGTGCGTTTGGAGTTCCCGACGTCCCTCCCCTGCAAGTCGTGCTTTTCCCTGTTCTTGGCACATGGAGAAAGAACTTCGATCTTTGATCAATCAAGTAGGGTTTTTTCCTTCGTATCTCCTTAATGTGCATAATGAGGGGTGGATTTTCTTTTGATCTGTGGGGATTGATGAAACCAAACTTAACGAAGATAATTAATAGACCTTAAATAATGACGGGGGTGTGATCAATGTTCTACTGTACTCTTTTTATGTTGATATGTGTTGTGAACTCTATGGTCTTGTGCTCAATGAAAATCATGGCCGTTGGTGGTCTTTCATTGCGTCCTAATAAACCCTTGTATTTTGTGATGACTAAATAATTGTAACATGGAAATTTGTTAGTCACCTAAACTCAGTTGGTTTAAATGGATGTTCAGTAAAACAAGAATCCCTGTGTGACCACCCCGGTTAACAAACAGAAAGAAGAACCTAATGAATTATGTGCTTGAACCTGGAAGTTTCCCACTCTGTTTGGTAGTAGGTGTGTTGTTCTGCTTGGTGCTTATGGGAAGATGTGTATGGGGATGAGATCCTCTGTTGTGGCATAGTTGTTGGTAGTGAATCTGAAGCTGTGTGGTTGCTCTGCTGTGACACGAACTCGGGTGGGATCCTCTATTGTTGAGAAATCGTTGGTTCCTAGTTTTAGGGACATGGGGATGTGTCTCTGGGTTTTCTTTGGTTCTAGTACTTTGAGGGATCTCACTAATCCCCTTTTTGTTGTTGTAACTTTACAAGAGAACCGGGTGTGAATTCTTAAAATGCTGTTTGGTTGTTTCTCTTCTCTGGCATGTGGTTGTGCCTGTTAGTTTCCCAGTAGTGTAGTTTTCACCCAAATGGGATCACTTGAACATGAAAAAAATAATGGTTTAAATATGGAATTGGTTTTGGGGATGAGTTGTGACTTGTCCGTGAGTGTTGTACTTTTCTTTATGAATTAATAGTAACAAGGGTGTTTGTTCTTAGGTTTTGGAGCCCCTAGGTTGGGTTGAGTGCCTGTTACCTATACATATATTGTATTTCTTATATTTATTATTCACACCCCACCCAAGTTGAGCACTTAGTGCCAAACACCCCATTTCATGGGGAGGGTGTTTTTCCCAACACTCCCATGAGTGGCTGGTTATTAGATCCTTTCTGCTCCATTTCCCGAATAGCCCAAGATTCTTCGGGTAGGCTATTATGGCCTAAAGTCCATTATTAGCCCAAGAATCTTCGGGCAGGTTAGTTGTGGTGGTTGGCCCAGGTGTTTGTGGGCAGGTTTTTTCCCAAGTGTCTTCAGGATGAGGCCTAGGTGTCTTCAGGCATGGAAATAGTTGTTCTGGCCCTGGTGTCTTCGGGCGTGGCAGTAGTTGTTCTGGACTAGGTGTTTGAGGGTGTGGTTATGAATGGTGGTTGTGACCCAGGTGTCTGTGGGCGGGATGGCGGTTATGGCCCAGGTGTGTGCGGGTGGGGTTTGGCAGTGGGACTACGGTGAGGTTATGGCCCAAGTGTGTGCGTGCGGGGTTTGGCAATGGGACTATGGTAAGAATGGTGGGATTGGTTCGATGCGTAGGATGTCTTCAATAACCATTGGGAAAGTGGCGTGAGGTACCCAAATATCGATGTGATATTACTATAATTTACTTGACATGTGTTATTTGGGGAGTGTGCCTTGGTAAGGCTTGGGTGGATAGTTTTCCTTTCTAGGTGCTTTGGTTTCTCTTTTCTCATAGGGCATTATAATGCTTCCCCACTTGTGCACAAGAGCTTTTGGTTTTCCCTACTGGGTATACTTGTATGCTCACCCTACGTATATAAAACTATTTTCAGGTTTCCCTAAGTACTTCAGGGATCGTGAGGGACCGTACTAGCTCATACCTCAGGGTAGTTGCTGTTGTCATTTTCCTTTTTTTTCTTGGTACTTTACCTTTGGTGTTTTTGTGGCTTGTATCATTTACTATTGAACATGCATATGGGAATGGGTTACTTTTGGACTTACCTTTACTTTCAGATTTGGTATTGTTGGGGTTGCTATCTTATCTCTCGATATTATTAAAGGAAAAGGGTAATTCCTTCCATCTAGTGTGTGATTTTATTCCCTTGGTGCTAGTCGCCACTCCGGGACCTATTGAAGGCGAGTCTCAGGGGTCATTATCTCTCCATCAACTTGAAGAAGGAAGGGTCTAGAAATTTGCTGTCCCTTCCCTCATCTTGGTGAAGGCGGGTCGTGACATGATGATACATGGTATTCGATGTATGAGTATTTTTTGAATCGAGTTTAGATCGATGGTCGATTACCATTGAAATAGGATAAATCCATAGTAGATTATATGGTGCTTATTTTTTATTGATTCTATATATAATTTCATGTCTTGTGTTATGTGAAATTAAGGGTAAGCAGGTGTGATCTAACTTAGTTATAACCTATGTGGTTGAAATGGAAATTATAATATAGGGGTGACTCATTAGTCCTGTGACAAAAATCCTACAAATATTCCCTTAAAAATCGAGTCATGATAAAACTCTAGTTAGGTGATGATTTTGGGATATAATTGAAAAGGGAAACTTGAATAGTTCCCAATTCTAAGAAATAACTCTATTATCATAGTTGGTCCTAGATTAATGGTTTATAATCCCCACCTACAACATTTTTCTTTAGGATAATCATGTAATGTGTTCTTTGAGTATACGTATTTTAAATTAGGTTAAATAAGAGAAATAAACTATAGTTTTATGTTAGGTTAACCAATAGAGGCCTTTAAATGCCTAAATTGATCATAAAAGAGTTCTAGATATGATATAATATTTAGTTAATCCCCTACTGATTGATTTTCTATGGGTGTTTGTGTATGGAATGAATTATCAATGAGAATTATGGCTAAGTCCCCAAGTGAGTGGTGAAATTAGATATAGATATGATTGATATGTTATAGACCTAGTGTCTTATATAATTATCCCAAGAAATGAATTACTAAGGGTATAATACCATGTGATTAGTTGATGATGGGTTTTCTCTATGACCTTGGGCAAGAGAATTATGTGTCAAGGCCTAAGGAATAATGTTCTTTGAAAAAAGAATGATGGGGGGTGATGAGTTGAGTTGAGGATAGTTAATCCAATAAAAGGGTTTCTAGATACACAAAACATGTTATGAAATAATCATGAATAGTTGAGGTATAAGATATAGATATATTATGAAACATGAAAAATTATATGTCAGGGTGCATTAGCCAAGGGTTAGGATTTGGTAGGGTGTGTACCATGAATGTGATTGCTATCCTGATGCATTGTTATAGATGAGTTATAATTTTCAATAATAAGAGATAAATAAGTGTATGGTTTTACCATCAAGAGGATGTGGAAAGATAATGTGAGGCTATTTTACAATCATATTACATGAGAGACTAGATGGGTGAAGGTTACCTGACCCCACATAGATTGGTTGCGTTGGATACTTGCTAACTATTCACATGAAATGGTGGTAATTTATATATATATGAGTTTGATTATGGTTGAAAATCCATGTTACATGAGTGGGAACTATTTATGTGTATTATAGAGATCATATTACATTGATTTTGTCCCCATAATCCTTATGTATTCACTAGGAGTGGATATAGAACTCTCGATACCTACAAGTGTACACATGATATGTGATCATCATCTAATCCTAAAGTTAGTTATTTGGATATATATGGGTCCCCTAATTACTATTTTACTAGGAAACATTCAAACTATCCATTTGATCCCTATGAGTATTCTCATCCTAGATGTTGTCCACCTAATGCATTTTGATTGTTCTTGGAATATTTATTCTATTACGTATGAACTAAAAATAATTGTTCCATAAAAATATTATAACTGGTTGTAGTAGGTATTATTAATCATTATGGTATCTTGGTAAGAAAACAATGAACCAATATGTTTATTTCTATTGTATGTTATCACTTAATTTCAACATATAAATTCATGTACATATATATTAGTTTATGTTAGAGGGATCATTGATTGTGCTTACTATATTTTTTGATCACACTATATACATGAACCTTAGTTGATGTATAAATATTATGTTTTTCTTGTAGTATATATAAATGGTCTTAAAAAATCAATTAAGGTGGTGTATCTCAATTCAGATGTGGTGATAGTTCTAATACAAGACCAATGACTCATTGTTGGTGGTAAAATTTAATCAAAAGTGGAATTCCACCAATCCTTTAAAAGATTAAAGAATATATAAAGGGATACAGAACCACTAGGAAATCATTTAACACACCCAAATCCATATGATCTTTGAGTTTATCATTCAACCATTATGTCATTTACTCCAATTCTCCTTGAAACTACATACCCTATTCAACTACCACAACATAGGCTCTGATTCTCCACACACATGTGCACCTTATCCTCTATAGGCCTATGAATGCTTCCCTACTCCCACTACATGACCGATACACCTCTTGTAATTACCTCACACCCTATTATAAGGGAATAGGTTCCAAAATATATTATAATAGGTTATATGGGTAACCATATTTCTTTTCTTATATAAGGACCCAAGCCTCCCTTCTAGGAGGAGAGAAAGGATAGAAACATCTGATTGATTAAAGTATACAACCAAGTATCCCAAGATTCCCCTTTAGGTGATTTTTGAATCCAAATAAATGGGAAAATAATTTAGATAAATGGTATTTATGTTATTAAATGATTATGTTTATTATAAGATATCACTTCTCTCATATCATCATCCAGATATGAGTAAAGGTATTTTCTTGAGAAGTTCTCCCAAATGAACAGAGCATGACATTGTGATGCGTAGTTTTTCAATAAATGGTAACCCATAGTTTTACTTTAAGTCCCCTCACATAGTCCTCCTAGAATCCAACTGATTTCCCATTCACATAGGTACCCAACTAGGATGAAACTCTACCTGTGATACCTTTTCAACTTAGCACCTAGGTTTTTACAATTGGAGTCATTCCTAGTTAACCTAATTGGGAAACCATTGACCTAGTTGACCCAATTGAGAACTTATCCTATCAATATTCCAAATTGGATTCCCCTTCAACATTTTCCTCCATTATGGGTCACACCTAGTTCTCAATAATTTTCTAGCTTAAAACCTACCTGATCACCTCATTCGCTCAAATCATTCACATGGGTTAAAATTCATAGATGAAATTTATGAAAATATATTTCCCATACAAATCCAATAATGATACTTGATTATACAAACATCCATGGTTCTTTGATATACATGAATGGTTAATACACATCAATGTGCTCCCTTTTTATCATTTATTCCTCAGAAACATAGAATTGATCATCCTATACGAGATCTCCGACTTATTTTATCCGAAATTAATATGATCCTTAGGGAATAAATAATTATGTTTTACCTTGAAAATGGGGATTCTATCTTTCGATGAATTTTTGGAGTTATATTCATCACATACCTCTTGAATCACTTGAATTGGCTCTTTTGAACCAATACCATGTCCACCAAGTGACTAATTAGTCTTTTAATCTGTGCCTTGGGCCATGTCAATGATCCACGAATATGAATGGACCAAGAATTTTGTATAATTGCCAAGAATAGCTTAAATTGACACATTTTTCAAGTCATACAAAAAGGGACCCTATTATGTAAGTCCCACACCAACCTTTTCAAGGTATCTATCACCAAGCAGTCCATTATTCAAGGATTTAAACTTCTAAAAATAGGTCCTTGTTGTATGAAATAAAACTATAATACTCTATGGTCTGGGTTGAATGAACTTAAAAGGTGAATATTTGGTCCTGTATGTTCGAACCTAAAATAAAATTCCTCATTCATTTCTACTTGAAATTAAAAGGAACCATAATGGTCCTTCACAAAAAACCTTAAAAGGTATGGCTTGTCTTGATAAAAGGATATAAATTACTTGGGTTTTTATTCCCCTAAAAAGGATATATAGGTATCCATTTTCATGGGTGAAATAATAAATTCTCCACACTTACCGCCTCCCTAGATGGTGATAAATTCTAGAGTAACAAGGTGTATGGTTTTAAACTAGAGCATAACCTACCAACAAGGGGAAGATATATGAACTCTGATATATATAGATATTTAATTTGATGTATGGTGTTAATTGATCACTTTTATTATAAGAGTAAGAAGTATTATTATTGAGAAGGATTTTTGAATATGTTATAAATCTATAAGATATTTTTGAACTAGGAAATAAGACCCTTCATGGGATGAATCAACATCTCATCCTCTCAACCTCAAAAAATAATATGAAGTTTTTTTAATTCACCATAAATAATACTTTAATTATAAAATTAGGTATTCAGTGAAATAGAGACATAAAATAATGTATGTGAATGTGTGGGAAAAAATAGTGAACCCTCCATGAAATAATTTATGCATAAAAAGCTATTGATTGATGAGGCCCTCTTACTTGTGACGTTGAATTGAAAAAATTTATTGTTCACGGGTTTCCATTTAGGATATTTAGTTATATCCAAATGAAATCACTGACTTCATAATAGCATGAAAATATTCCCAATCAGTATGGGGGAAGTTATAGGACACATCATGCTATAGAAAAAAACTAGCTGGTTCACAAGACATACATAGTTACTATCATGACTACTGCTTCCCCACAACCCAAAAGAAACATTTATCCCACATTGTTCTTTCAACATCGAGTGGTGAATATACTCATTTTGTAATATAATCACAATGAAACTTTACTAACTATGTATGTTAAACATTATATCCTTGAAGAGATCAAACCATGTTAACCCTCCCAAAAAAATAGACTGTAAGGATACATGTGAATCCTATAAGATCATCTGATAGTTTTTTAATTATTTCCAACAAATAGAGTAAAAATAATTATATATACTTGAGAGAACTGGAAAAGGATTTATAGTACAATATTACGTATATTATAGAACTTATTTGGTGGGATCCCTCTAGCTACCATTATCTCTAAAATCTCTCAAGACCAACCCTTCAAGAATATTTTAGTGAATATGAAACTAAGATTCCAACTCCCATGGTATAAGTTAGGGAACCCAATAGAAGGACATACCAAGGAAAACTAACCACTAACACTCAATAGTAGGTCTATATTCCTACCACCACTGACATTCCAATATTCTGTTAGTATATCCTAGTAGAAAATCGACAGTCCCTTAAGGTACCCACTGAGGGAAATTAGATTATAGAACCTAGGGGAAAATATCCACAATCAATATCGTTGGTATCTTTGAAGTTCATTAGAATATCAAAATAGATATCTGAGAATATTTTGAGATCCTCTTGACCAGGAAGCATCAGGACACGATGGTTTATTATATTGACCCCTCTACATCTATGAAAGATAAAAATTACTTTGAAGTTCCAAATTATAATACCATAACAAAAAAATTGGATGTTCTCTCCAGAGCACACACTATAGAGGTCCTCCACATGGTGAAAGAATAACTAACCATTATGGTCCTCTTTATGGTAGAAAAAAATCATTACCCATAGAGGTATTCCCTATGTCCAGATGAAACAAAAAATCTTTGAAGTTCATCCCCCAATACTTGTGTCGATCCTCCCTATAAAGAACTAAAGACTAGTTATGGAGGTTATCCCTTTAATGAAATTCCATATTTCAATCACAGGGGTCGTCCTCATTACATTAGTTATAAGGTTCATCCCCATAATAAAAAGATTTATTGGAAAGGAGTTCCTACACTCACCAACTCATCGACAATTAACAACTATAGAGGTCCTCACTATAGTGGTCAAATATAAAATAGTCAACATGGAGGTCCACCCAATAAAGAAAACTAACATGATGGAAACTTTGGAGGTCCACCAAGAGTAGTCATTATAGATGATGTAACTCTGATAAAACATATGATTATAGTATAGGTCCTCCAAACAATTTTGAATAAATGATAAATACCATGGAGGACCTCTCCATGACACTCATTGTAAATGACCTCCTTATAGTGATGCATTCATTTAGAATGATGTCCTTATATATGATACCATCATTAAAAAGTTCCCCTCATATCAAGAAGAACTATAGAAACTGAATCTGGATACAATAGGTATTCCATTTCCAATCAATAGTATTTCATCCTAGACAATAAGAAATGTGAGGCAATGATCATTATCTATGGATCCCATAGTTTTTGATCCCTTGGATGCAGTTGAGGATAATTAAAATTATCTCACCACCCTTGATAAAACAATAGGGAGATAACCTTTTTGGCCATACTAGGTTAAATAACCACTAATGGGGTATGAAGAAAAATTCTATTTTCATGTGGAGAGAATTAGATGAAGATAAAATATTTGTAATATTTTATCCAATTTATAATTCTTAGTATGAAATTAATAGGATATTTAAAGAGGATTACATACCTCATATCAACTACAATGTGTGAGAAATATTTTATCATCTCAAATATAGGTATCTAAAATATGGGGAATATACAAACCATCTTAAAGTGTTAGATGGGAATTATCACCATATTGAATTTTCCTCCCTTTTGATGGCTAGAAATAATATATCAAGAAAAAAGTGTGAGTATATTTTCCAATCCTACCTTATTTATTCAAAGATATTGTACCAAATGAATGGAGATAACCAAGACAATGTATAAGTTACATGTTGAGGAAAATATGGATTTTTTCACTTCACTATGTTTATAGGTCATAAAATTTATCCAGGCGAGGAATTTTTAAACACCATTACCTTGATCCAGGTATAAGGTCCTCATTTTTCATATGATATTTGGGTATTTAGATGAAATCCTGATTTCCTTAAATCTAAGAAGATATATACCCAATATGAATGGTATATTAACACGATATTTCATTAAGCCACTAGAAAAGTAATGTAGGAATACAATTTTTAGAAATTTTATCCCTCCAAAGACCAACCAACTTCAATATCTAATACCTATATTCCAAGGTGACCAAAATGAACACAAAACTTATCACATTCTAGAGTGTGGGATCAAAATTAAAAAATAGATGAAGAAAGGACCAAGCTATTTCATGAGGGTAGTTCTAGCATATAAGGTTGGGAGAATTTTTACCCCCACCCCCACCCACACATCCATCAAACCTATAGAGGGGGGTATCCACAATCATGGATGAAATAGGTATATCTTCACCTACAGGGATTGGGGAATTTTTACTACCCCTACTCTAAGGAAGAAAATATTTTCTATACTAGGATAAAACCCATAAGTAGCACCTCAGTGGTTCACTTTACTAAAGTTTCATGATTTATCCCCTCTACTAGAGCCACATTAACTTAAAATTATGGGAGATTTTATATATATCACTATTAATTATTGATTTTATACTCCCTTATAATATGAGAACAAAGGTACAAATTTGAATCCTTAAAGTGGTCACAAGCCCAAGAAATCATCCAGTATCACAATATTAAATGAAGATTAACACATATCCCTCGAAAGATACCCAGACACTAATGTAACTCCTTAATACTATGATATAGATGTTAATATGACTCCTAATATGTTTCTCATTTTAATAAAATTTGTTTATGTAAACCCCATAGATAAAAAAAATCATGAAACTAGTTCCAAAGAACAAGATAAAGAAAAATCTATTCAAAATTTGGTTTTCAAAATAGAGCACAAATATTGTGTGAACACCTATAAATAGAGGAAGTCTTATGACTTAGGGAATCCTCTAAATATTCATTTTCCACCCAATTAGTGAGATTTATTTAAGGAATAATGTAAATGTATGTCAATATCCATATAACACCTACCAACCAAATAAGTTGATCCTCTTTATACTGAGAATAATATTTTTTGGTGTGAATCTAATTTAGAGAAGTTAAAGAAAGTTAGGGTTTAATTACTCAGAGGTAACATACCCATTGAGTGAAAATCTATAGTTGAGGTAACCCATTTACCCAATATAAGGACTTGGCCTTAAACATTACATAATACTAAGGTAAGTCAATAATTTAATTTCATTCACATTGAGGATCTTTTAAGGTTTAATATATTAGAGAATTAGGTCATATTTCATACATAATATTTCAAATTTATACAAAGTGGATACAACTAAAATAGTATCCATTTCTTCTAGAATAAAAAACTTTTAAATGTAAACATGATTTATTTTTCATAAAAAATATTCATAACATTCATCTTGAATTCATTATTTCTCTTACTCATATTTATACCGAGTGAAAACTATTTTAAAACATGGGATTAACACAAAATCTTATTAAGGGACATAAAAATAAAGAAATAAACGGTCAATCCTAGAATACTTTAAACTGATTAATTTATTTTCAGAAAGATAAACTTTTCACCGATAAAAAATAAGCTATAAAATCATAAGTTTCCTATAAAAATCCATAATAAACATAAATCATAAAGTTACTTGGGGAATAAATTCCATATCAAAATTACATTATACCTTCCATGGCTATATAGGGAGTGACCTTCATGGTCACATTTCGAATACCTACCATAGTATATTCCATTAATATTTTAGGAGAAACCCTAACATTTAAATCTTTCTCATTACCCAATGTATTATAGAGGTATCATATGCTCACCCTCCCTTGTTTTATCATGGAATCACCTGTACTCATAAACAATTTCCAAGAACCATAACATAATCATAACACATAAAATAAGCATAAAAGAAAAAACATTTCCACTTTGAAATCAAAAGATCATTTCATGATATTAAAATAATAAATCTATTCTCAAAACCATTTTCAATAAGAAAATATCTAAAAGGAAATAAAGTATTTAAAAAAAACATTATGGCTTTTAGATGAATCTATATATCAAATAATGGTCATGGTGGTATAAAAGTCATTGTCGCCGTATACGTTAAAAAAAATCATTTTTTCATTTAAGAAAGTAAAATGATTTATATAAATATATTCCTTTCGATTTTTTTTAATGAAATTAAATTTCATAAAGTTTTATTATAAACCTTATAAAATAAGGTGGTGTATGACATCAAAATATGCCTTAATGAAAGGAGATTGAGATGAAGTCCCTTACCTCAAGTTCGAATCATCTCGTATGTTCATTATCTTCCCAAATAATAAAATTAGGTTAATTTATACTTTATTGAGAACGTTTTTCAAGTTTATTATTCCTTTTATATCACTTATTATAATGTTATAACAATTACCTAATTATTTAAACACACATAGGACGTTTTTTCAATATTCGGTACTTGAGTTCAAGATGAATTTGGTATGATGTCAATATTCAAAGTGGTCTTGATTCCATCATATAATAAATAAAATTTACAACATAATAATTACTTGTATAAATCAATTATAATTTTAAATTAAACCATTTATGTAAGGTTTTGAAAAATGAACAATGTTATAATCATGAAGACGATAAATCGTACGCACCCATGAGTAACGTTTCCATTTTTCAATAATCATAATGGAAAGAAGTTAATTGTCATTTTATATTTCTAGAATTATTATAATATAATTAAAATAATATTAATTATTTATATATACTTATATATATGATACATATGATTTGGTGAAGAAAAACATAACACATCGCTTCGTGGAGGTGATAGTTCACATGTACGCACGAACAAAGTTATCATTTTTATGCGCATGGAAGGTAAGAACATAAATAATATATTATTATTTTAAAATGATAAATATTTAATTAATAAAATATATAAATATTAATTTAATCATTTTTACTATTCTAGATATATAGTAATTAAAAACGAATTATATCAGTTTGTGGAGGTGATAATTCACACATACACACGAATGATTAATTATTATCCTATTTAATGGAATCAGAGATGGATTTAGGTGATGCTATTAACATAAAAATATATCAGTATATTTTTTATACTATATTTATTACCTCATAATTTTTGGAGAAGATTTTAAGTATGTAGAAGAATAAATAAAATAGAAACACTTAAATAAAAACGTTACTTTTCCTTCAGACGATCACCTTTGATAAAAAAATTAACACCTATAAAGAGGGTGTTATGCCTAATATAAGGCCTTTGGAATATTATGAGGTATTATATTAAGAGTTTTGGGTAGATATTATCTAAATCAAATGGTTTTTAAGTATAAGGAATAGATATGAATGAGTATCCTTTTATAGGAGAGGGGAGGAGCACTCTTGGAATTATTCAAAGTAATAAATTAATATAAATTCATTTTCTATTAAAAATGGATCAAAAATAAATTATTTATAATATAAGATGATTTTGGGTCAAAATAAATTCACCCAATTAAAATTAGACAAGTTTTTATTATTTTTTAATCCTTATCTTTTTGTTTTAATCCTTATTAATTCTTACTATGACATTTTGTAATTTACACTTTGAGAGTAAATATGATTACTATAAAATTCCAAAAAATAAAAAATGAGTCATTAATTACATTTTTAGACTTACCCCAACTAGTTTATAAAGTTTATATTTTTTATGAATTTTATATCATTTAATAAAATATTATTTATTTAAAAATCTCATAAATGTCAATTTTGACTCTATTCACTAATTAATATTTTAAAATTATCATAAAAACTTGATTATTTAGAAATAAATACATTAAAAAATCCCTGAAATGTCAAATTCATCCATAAAATTCGTTTATAACATTAAATATTTCAAATTATATTTATTTTAATATTATTAATATCATTTATTTGATTCTTCCTTGAATAAATCTATTACTGCATCATCATTATGTCATAATTAAATTTAGTTATTTAATGTATAAAAATTATAAATAAATTATAATGATGTAGATAATAATTTTATATTTCAAATTACTATTATTAGTTGAATTTATTTTCTATATAACTCTATATTAAAAATGATTTACTTATTAAAAATATGAGTATGAAAAATTTAACTTATCTTTAAATAAAATATAATAAATGTCATATTCTTACCCAAGTGGATTAAAAAGGTTATAATTTATTCCTAAGTTTGGTTTTGTTTGAACCCCTCATCCAATGAAATTAGGAAAAGTGTTAGGGTAATTTTATAATATTATAATATTATTTTTACCTTTAATTAACCGATTTACCTTTAACCGCGGTAAATAAAATACTAAAGTTACTGTTCTTAAAAAATTAAGTTAGTCCTATTAAACAAAAATTTTCATACTTATTACTACTCTGTATTTCCATTTTTGAAAATTAAATTCATAGAAGTGGGAAAATTAATTTAAAATTAATCCCATTGACGGATCAAGAAAATAGGTTTTTGAAGTAAAAATGTTCAAAAGTTCACAAAGTTTTTATATATAATTTCAAATGAGAAATTGACTCCAATGACCAAAATTGGATTAAATGATATAAATTTTATCTAATTATATTTTAAAACCATTCAAAAATATTATTTAACACTATAAATAAATTTGGTGAAAAAGTAGTTTTGAACTAATATTTTGTATTATTCAATGTTCATCAAAATATGAAAGTTCTTAGAAAAATATCAAAAATTCACCCAAAGTAAATTTTGATATTTTAATTTCAAATAAAATGTTTAATTTTTTATATAACAATTATAAAAGTTTCAAAAATTATATTTTAAAAAGGTTCACCATCAATAGGTGGTAAAAATACCTTTTAAACATATTAGAGCTTTTTATGCTTAAAATTGTATTTATTATTATTTTATGCTAATAAAATTTATTGAAAGAATTCAAAAACATTTAATAAACATATATAATATAGTTATTTATATTCATTTCCGCTAATACAACAACTATGTGGTAACTACCACTTAAAATAACAATATTAATAATATATTATTTTTATATATAATACTGTCTGGTGTGCAATGTAAGATTTAAGAGAAACTCATTGTTGTGTTTCGGGTATGCTATCAGACACAACATCCATTTTAAGGTAAAATTACTATATAATTCATAAATATTAATAGATTTGAAAAATTCATATTCTATAATTACCTGGGATGTTACATCCTTCCCCCCTTTCGGAAACCACATCCTCAAAATTTATTTACTTATCAAATAAATGGTGGTATTTCTTCTTCATAGCATTTTCAGATTCACATAGTGCCTCTTAAACCATATGGTTTTCCCTAAAACCTTAACCTTATGAATCAACTTATTCTTCAACACTTGCTCTCTATGGTCAAGAACATGAAGTGTTTGTTCCTCGTAAGAAATATTCTCTTCAAACTGAACTACTTATGGACTCAAAACACGATATGGATCCGAAATATGTTTTATTAGCATTGAAACATGAAAAACATTGTGTACCTGATATAAAATCAGAGGTAAATCCACTTGATAGGCAAATAATCCAACTTTCTCTATGATTTTATAAGGCCCAATGAACTATGCACACAGATTCCCTTTCTCACCAAAATGTATCACACTTTTCTATGGAGAAACATTGAGAAAGACATGATCACATACCTTAAAATAAAAATACTTCCTATGGTTATCCTCATAACTTTTCTGCTTACTATGAGCTGTCCTCATATGTCTCTAAATCAACTTAAGTTTTTCTAACATTTCTTCTACCAACTCTGGTCCCATAAAATTCTTTTCACATACTTTATCCCAAAATACTGTAGTTCAACATCGCTTTCTTTATAATGCTTAAAATGGTGTCATCTATATACTGGAATAAAAACTATTATTATAAGAAAACTCAACCAATGAAAGATTATGATCCCAACTTTGCTAGTAATCCATTGAACATGCACGTAGCATATCATCCAAGGTCTGAATTGTTTGTTATGATTTCCTATCAAATTGAGGATGAAAAAATGTGCTGAAATTTAATTCAGTACCCAAATACTTTTGTAGTTATTTCTAAAATTTATAAATAAACCCAGGATCATGATCTGATATAATGGAGAGAGGAAATCCATGTAATCTAACTATATCTTTAGGATGAAATTGATAAATTTGATTAGAGATAGTGTATCCTGAATAGGATGAAAATGAGTAGATTTAGTCAATCTATCAACAATAAACCAAATTCAATTATTACCTTGAGAAGTATTTGATAATGCCACCAAGAAATCTATGGATATATTTTCCCATTTCCACTATGGCATTGGAAAAGGATAAAGCATCCCATTTAGTAACTGTCATTCTGCTTTAACCATTTGAAAAGTCAAACACTTCACAGTAATGTCATCAATATCTGTTTTCATTCTACCCCACCAGTAATACTCATGAAGGTCTCTATACATCTTAGTACTGCCAATATGAACTGAAAATGGAGAACTATGAACTTTAAATAATAACTATTTCTTTAAATATGAATCATAAGGAACACATAATCTCTTACCAAATCTCAAAACATAATCATTGTCAATGTTAAATTTTGAAAAATTACCCATCTGAACCAATTATACCTTTTTCTACAATTCACCGTCTTTCTTCTATTCTTGCTTAATTCTTTTTGATAGAGAAAATTTCATTGAAAACTGAAACAAAATAGAGGAATATCCTGCATCAAAAACTTCCAAGGAAAAATTCATCAAATCATTAACCGAAGGGTCATGTTCTAAACATAGCATGGTCAATGTTGCATTAATATTTTTGGCTCTAATCATCAATCACTTTATTCACTTTTACAAGATGGTAATGAATCATGAAATCAAAATCCTTGATTATTTCCAACCATATTCTCTATCTCATGTTCAATTATTTATGAGTGAATATATACTTAAAACTTTTATGGTTAGTATATATTTCACATTTTAATCCATACATATGATGCCTCCAAATTTTTAATGAAAAAAACAGTAGCTAATTCCAAATCATGTGTAGGGTAATTTAACTCATGATGTTTCAAATGACATAAAGCATAAACAATTAACTGATCATTTTTAATTAGGAAACAACCAAGTCCTTTAAATGAAGAATCACTATAGATGAAAAATTCACCATCTCTAGAAGGAAGGGCCAAAACTGAAGCATTCACTAATCTTATTTTCAATTCCTAAAAACTATCATCACATTATTTTTTCCAGATGAACTTAAAACCTTTTCAAGTTAACTTAATCCATGGGATAGATAACCATGAAAAATATTCAACAAACCTATGTTAATAGCCTTCTAAACTGATAAAACTATGAATCTCAGTTATATTTGTTGGTCTTTTCCATTATACACCAACTTTCATTTTATTAGGGTCAATAGTTATGAAATATTTTGAAATAATGCGACCAAGGAATGGAATCTATTGTAACCAAAATTAACACCTTTTGAATTTCCCATACAACTAATTTTCTTTTAAGGTTTTCAAAACTACCCTTAGATGTCTTTCATGCTCATCTTTACTTTTATAATATACCAAAATTTCATTTATAAATACAACTAAACACTTATCCAAGAACTCAAGGAATATTATATTCATAAGATCCATGAATATAATAGGTTAATTAGTTAACAAAAACACTATAACTAAAAATTCATAATGTCCATATCTAGTATGAAACACAATCTTTGAAATGTATGTTTCCTTTACTTTCAACTGATGGTACCCCGACCACAAGTCAACCTTCGAAAAATATTGTGCTCCCTATAGCCGACCAAATAAATCATTGATATGAGGCAAGAGATACTTTTTCTTAATAGTGATGTTATTCAAGGATCTATAATCAATGAAAAGTCTCATTGAACCATATTTCTTTTTAATAAACAAGACATTAGCACCCCATGGTGATATGCTAGTTCGAATGCAACCTTTATCTAATAACTCCTACAATTTCTTCTTCAGCTTTAAAAGTTCAATTTGAGACATTAAATAAGGGGTTTTTGAAATTGGATTAGAATCAGGATCTAAGTTAGTAGTAAATCCAACTTCATGATCTGGTATAATACTAGGAAACTCCACAAAAAAAACATCAAGATACTCATTTACCACCAACACATCATCAATCTGAATAGTTCTTTTATTTTCAATAATATTTTCAAGATAACATTCATTTCTATGTTTTAATAGTTTCACTTCTTCCTGATATGTTATCAATATAAAGGGTTTATTCATGTACACAAGTTGAAACTTTATCTGAAAAGAAACTTCTTTAGCTCTATAGTCAATCTTAGCATGGTAAATAGAAAGCCAATCTATACCCAAAATAACATCAAACTCTACTAGAGAAAATAAAACAAGTTTTTAGGTATATTCTTTCCACAGACAATGGAAAGAATATTATTATAATTTCTTTTTTCCTTAACACTTCCCCTTGTTGTTTTTACAATAAGTTCTATCTTTATTTCTTGAGGTGAAATTTCTAATTTAGTAGAAAATTTCTCAGAAATGAAAGCATGTGTAGACCATAAACCAAACAACACATTGGAATAATATGAATAAATAAAAAATATACCTAATACAACTTTATTTGATAACCTAACATCTTCATAAGTAGTTGCAAAGGATTTCTCCACACCTTTATGCTTATATTATAGTTGCTTCCCATCATTCGGCTTCCTCTTTAGACACTCTTTTTTATAATAACCCATCTCATTACATTTAAAACAATTTACAGACTGTAATTAAGATTTTTTCTAGTCATTACCATGATATTTTTCATTGCATTTATGGGAATTATGTCCCATTTTACCACATTGGAATCAATTACTAGAATTTAGAATGCATTCCCAGTGTGTTTTTTTACCACAATTCTCACAAACTGAAAACATAATTTTCTTACCATCAGTCTTTTTTGATGAATTATTCCCCTTCACCTACCATATTGACCTCTTTTTTTGCTCATTTTCAAAGAACACATGATCATCAAAAAATTCCATTTCCACCTTCTCTACACATCGAAAAAGTTTTTCATCACTTTTAAATTCATGAAAATCCAATTACCATTGATATTTTGGATTTAATATTGATTAAAAATGATTGATTTTACTATCAAGACCCCAGATGAAATTTAGAGCGTACCTTGCTAGTCGAGTGAATTTTACTTCATATGCAGCCACTGAGTCATCCTCCTACCACAATTCCAAGAATTGTTTTTCCATCCTAAGTCGAACTGACTTAGGAAAATATTTCTAAAGAAACATATTTTAGAATTCATCCCACTCTAGAGCATCAATTTCATTACAACCTCTGATAATATTAACCATAGATCCCCACTGATCAACTTCACCTTCAAAATGGTAAACAATAAGACTAACCTTTTTATAGTCTGAACACAACAATACATAAAAGATATTTTCTAGTGCTTTAATCCACCCTTGAGCTAGCATGGGGTCATATGATCCTCTGAATGATGTGGGATGTTGCCTCAGGAAACGCTCTACTACCAACATATTACTCTATGTTTGATCTCATTCATGGATACCACTGCCATTTATATGCTGTGTCAACTGATCCAGCACAGCAAAAAACTATTCAGTTCCAATTCCATCCATTTAGGATGATGATTTGAAAGGTTTTTTTCCTCTGGATGCCTTCCCAACATAATTTTCATGTTTATTATGTGGAAAATCATTCTAAAAAGACATATCTTAGATGAAGAAACATGGTAATTTTAAAATTCTATAGAATTTTTATTTGACCAAAAATTGAAAATCATTTATAGATATTCTATTAATAATATCCTAACCTCTAAAGTTATCTAAACTGACCTTTGATACCAAATTTAAGGACCCAAACTTAAACATTACATAATCTAGAATGAAGTCAAGAATTTACTTTATTTCACATTGAAGATATTTTTAGGTTTATAGTTTTATAGAATCAGGACATAATTCATACATAAATTTTCACATTTATACAAAGTAGATTCAAATAAAATAGTATCTATTTATTTTATAATACAAAACTTTTAAATTTAAACATGATTTTTTTTCATTAAAAAAATTCATAACATTCATCTTGACTTCCTTGTTTCTCTTATCCATCCTTATTACCTATGAAAAACTGTTTAAAACATGGTATGGGAACAGAAGCTGAGTAAGTGACATAAAAAGAAATAATGAAATCACCATTCCATGAATACTTTAAACTCATAAAAACATTTTCACAAATTTATAATTTTCAACTATAAAACATAAGTTAAAAAATCACAAGTTTCCTGTAAAACTCCATAAAAACATAAATAATAATGGTACTTAAGGCATAAATTCCATATGATACTTACATTGTAGATTTCGTGGCTACATAGAGAGTAACCTTCATGGTTACATTTTGAATACCCACTACATGATATTCCCTTAATATCTTAGGAGAACTCCTACTGTTTAACAATACCTCATTACCTAATGCTTTAGAGATCTATTATAGTCTCACATGCCCTTGGTTTATCTTGGAACTACCCGTACTCATAAAAAATTCCCAAGAACCATAATATAATCATAACACATAAAACAAGCATAAAGGAAAAATAACATTTCCATTTTGAAATCACAAGATCATTTTAGGATATTAAAATAATTAATTCATTCTCAAAAACATTTTCAATACCAAAATACCTGAAAAGGTAATAAGGTATTTTTTTAAAAACATTACAGCTTGCAGAGGAAATGAAATATCAAATAATGGTCATGGCGGTGGAAAAATCATTGTCACTTTATACGTTAAAAAAATTATTTTTATCATTTAAGAAATTAAAAAACATCATATTTAAAAATTCCTTTTTAAAACATTTGAATGGAATTAAAATTCAAAGGATTTGATTATACACCTTATAAAAAAAGGTGGTGTATGACATCAAAATATGCCTCAATGAAAGGAGATTGAGATGAAGTCCCTTACCTCGAGTTTGAATCGTCTCATATGTTATTTATCTTCCCAAATAATAAAATTAGGTTATTTTATACTTACTTTATAAATTTTTTAAAGTTAATTATTCCATTTATATTACTTATTAAAATGGTATAACAATTACTTAATTATTTAAACTTACGTCATACGTTTTGAAAATATTCAGTACCTGAGTTCAAGATGAATTTGGTATGATGTCAATAGTCAAAGTAGTCATGATTCCATAATCTACATAATAATATTCATGACATAATAATCACTTTTATAAATAAATTGTAATTTTAAATCCAACCATTTATGTAATTTTATAAAAAATGAACAATGTGATAATTATGGAGACGGTAGGTCGTACACACGCTTGAGTGACATTTCCATTTTTTAATGATCATTATGGAAAGAAGGTAATTATAATTATATATTTATAGAATGATAATAATATCATTAAAATAATATTAATTATTTATATATACTTATATATATCATACATGTGTTATGGTGAAGAAAATGAATCACATCGCTTTGTGGAGGTGATAGTTCACACATACGCACGAATGACATTATCATTATTATGTGCATGGAAGGTAAGAACATAAATGATATATTATTATTTAAAAATGATTAATATGTCATGAATATCATATATAAACATTAATTTCATCATTATAACAAGTCTTGAGAGATTGTAATGGAAAATGAATTATATCAATTCGTGGAGGTGATAGTTCACACGAACACACAAACAATTAATTATTTTCCAATTTAATGGAATAAAATACAGATTTTGGTGATGATATTAAAATAAAAACATCTTAGTATATTGAGTATAGTTGAGTTATTATCCCATCATGTTTGGAGAAGATTTGAATGAAGTGTAATAAGAAATAAAATAGAAACACTTAAGGAAAAACATTACCTTTCCTTCAGAAAATCAACTTTGATTAACACCTTAACACCTCTAAGGAGAGTGTTATGCCTAAAAAAAGGAATTTATAATGTGGTAATGTATTTTATTAAGGTTTTTGGTCAAGTATTTTCTGAACTAAATGGTTATTAAAGTGTAAAGAATAAAAATTAATGAGTGCCTTTTTATGGGAGAGGGGAGGGGCACTCGTGGAATTATTCAAAGCAATAAATTAATATAAATTTTTTTTCTATTAAAAAAGGATCCAAAATAGATTATTTAGAAGATAAGATGATTTTAGGTAGAAATAAATTCATCTAATTAAAATTAGACAAGATTTTATTATTTTTTAATCCTTATATTTTTGTAATACTTATTAATTATTACCGTGACATTATGTAATTTACACTTTGAGAGTAAATATAATTACTATAAAATTACAAAATATCAAAACATGAGTCATTAATGAAATTTTTAGACTTACCCAAATTTTTTTCACAAACTTTATATTTTTTATGAATTTTATATCATTTAATAAAATATTATTTATTTTAAAATCTCATAAATGTAAATTTTCACACTATTCACTAATTGACTTTTTAAAAATATTATTACAACTTTATTACATCAAAAAAACTACTTTAACTAGTCCCTAACATGTAAAAATAATACATAAAGTTCTTGGATGGAATAAAATAGTTCAAATTATATTTATTTTAATATTATTAATATCATTTATTTGATTCTTCCTTAAATAAATCTATTACTGCATCATCATTCTGTCACAATTAAATTTAATTATATAATGTATGAAAATTATAAATAAATTATCATGATGTAGATAAATAATTTTGATTTAAAATTAATATTTATAGTTGAATTTATCTTCTATATAAACCTATATTAAAAATTATTTACTTATTAATAATATGAGTATGACATTTTTTTACTTATCTTTAAATAAAATATAATAAAAGTCATATTTTTACCCAAATAGCTTAAAAAGGTTATAATTTCATCCCAAGGATGGTTTTGGTAAAAAAAAAACTCATATAATGAAATTAGGACAAGTTTTAGGGTAATCTTATAATACTATAATATTATTTTTACCTTTAATTACCCAATTTACCCTTAATCACATTAAATAAAAAACGAAAGTTACTATTCATCAAAAATTATATTGGTCCTATTAAACCAAAATTTTCATACTAATTACAACAATGTATGTCCATTTTTGAAAATTCAATTAACATAAGTGGAGAAATTTATTTAAAATTAACCCCATTGACGTATCGAGAAAAAGGTATTTTGAAGTAAAAGCGTTCAAAAGTTCACAAAGTTTTAACATCCAATTTCAATGAGAAATTGATTCAAATTGTCTAAATTGTATTAAATGATAAAAATTAAATATAATTATACTTTAAAACGATTCAAAAATATAATTTAACACTATAAATAAATTCAGTGAAATATTAGTTTCAAACTAATATTTTGTATTATTTACTATTCATCAAAATATGAAAGTTCTCATAAAAATACCAAAAATTCACCCAAAGTAAATTTTGAAATTTATATTTAAAATAATAAGTTTAATTTTTAATATAGAAATTATAAGTGTCAAAAATCATAATTAAGTGCTTCTCCATCAATAGGTGATAAAACTAACTTTTAAAAATATTAGGATTTTTATGCTTAAAATTGGATTTATTATTATGTTAATCCTATAAATTGTTTTGTAAAAATGTAAAACCATTAAATAAAAATACCTAATATAGTTAGTGCTATTCATTCCTGCCAATACAATGGCTAGAATATAACTACCACTTAAAATAATAATATTAATAACATATTATTTTTTGATATAATTCAGTCTTTTGTGCAACATAAGATTTTGGAGAAAATAATTATTTTGTGTTGGGTATACTATTATATATAGCATCCCTTTTAAAGTAAAATTACTATATAATTCCTAAATATCAATAAATATGAAAAATTCTTATTCTGTAATTACCCGGGATGTTACATCCTTCCTCCCTTTTGAAAATTGTGTCCTCAAAATTTTATTCACTTATCAAATAAGTGGGGGGGGGTATATCTCCCTCATAGCATATTCAGATTCCCATGTTGACTCTTCAACTATTTAGTTTTTCCATAAAACCTTAACATGATGAATCAACTTATTTTGAAACACTTTCTCTATGTGGTCAATAACCTAAACTGGTTTTTCTTCATAAGAAAGATTCTCTTTCAACTAAACTACTTCTAGACTCAAAACATGAGATGGATCTGGAAAATAATTTCTTATCATTGAAACATAAAAAAATTGTGTACCTGGGATAAACTTGGAGGTAAATTCACTCAGTAGAATACTGATCCAATCTCGTTCGAGATTTCATATGGTCCAATGAACTATTGACTCAATTTCCCTTTCTTACCAAAATGCATTACTCTTTTCCATGAAGAATCTTTGAGAAACACATGATCACCTACCTCGAAAGAAAGATCCTTCCTCCAGTTCTCCACATAACCTTTCTGCCTACTCTATGCTATCCTCATATGTCATTGAATCAATTGAACTTTATATTTTATTCCATCTACAAACTCTGGCCCCATCAACTTCTTTTCACCTACTTCATCCCAAAATACTAGAGTTCGACATCGCTTTCCATATAATCCTTTAAATGATTCCATCTGTATACGAGAATAAAAACTATTATTATAAGAAAAATCAACCAATGAAAGATGTTGATCCCAAATTTACTATTAATCCATTGAAAAAGAATGTATCATATCCTCCAAGATCTGAATTTTTCATTATTATTTCCCATATGATTGAGGATAAAAAGATATGCTGAAATTTAATTCAATACCTAATGACATATGAAGGACTTTCCAAAATTTATAAGTGAACCTGAGATCACGATTTGATACAATGGATATAGGAACTCCATGTAATCTAAATATATCTTTAAGATAAAATTGAGAAAGTTGATCTAGAGATAGTATATCTTGAATAGGAAGAAAATGAACAGATTTAGTCAATATATCAACAATAAACCAAATCAAATTTTTACCTTGAGAATTATTTGGTAATCCCACTATGAAATCCATGGATATATTTTCTCATTTACACCATGTCACTAGAAAATGTTGTAACATCCCCTTCAGTAACGATCATTCTGCTTTATCCTATTGACAAGTCAAACAATTCACAGTAAAGTCAGCATATCTCTTTTCATTCAATCCCACCAGTAATACTTCCAATGGTCTCTATATATCTTAGCACTTTTAAGATAAACTAAAAATAGAGAACTATAAGCTCCACATAACAACTATATCTTAAACTATGAATCAAAAGGCACCCATAATCTCTTTCTAAATATCAAAACACAATCTTTATCAATGTTAAATTCATGAAAATTACCCTTTTGAACAGATTCTACCTTTTGTTTGAAATTCACTACAATCCTACTATGCTTGCTTAATTCTGTCTTATAGTTACTATTTCACTAAAAAATGTAATAAAATGGATTAATTTTCTATACCAACAACTTCCAATCCAAAATTTATCAAATAATTAACCAAAATGGTCATGTTCCAAACATGACATGGTTAATGTTTCGTTACCTTTTCAGGTCAAAGAAACAAACACTTTGTTTTATTTTCCAGGATGGTAATGAATCGTGCAATCACAATCCTTGATTAGTTCCAACCATATTCCCTATCTCATGTTCAATTGTTTTTGAGTGATTATGTACTTCAAACTTTTATTGTCAGTATATATTTAAATTTTTACTCCATTAAGATGAAGCTTCCAAATTTTTAATGAAAAACCAACTTCATCTAATTCCAAATCATGTGTAGGGTAATTTAACTCATGTGGTTTCAACTAACGTAAAGCAAAGGCAATTAACTGATCATTCTATATGAGGACGCAACCAAGTTCTTTCAATGAAGCATCACTGTAGATGGAAAATTTTCCATTTTTGGAAGGTAGTTCAAAAACTAGAGAATTCACCAATATTCTTTTCAATTACTAAAAAAAATCATCACATTATTTTATCCAGATGAACTTAACACCTTTTCGAGTTAAATTAGTTAGTGGGATAGATAACCATACAAAGTTTTCAACAAACCTCCAGTAATAACCATATAAAATAAGAAAACTATGAATCTTGGTTATATTTTTTGGCCTTGGCCATTCTTCAAAAACATTCACTTTAGCAGGATCAAAATTTATTCCATCTTTTGAAAAAATATGACCAAATATAGAAATTTGTTACAATAAAAATTCACTCTTGTTGAATTTCCCATACAGTTTATTTTCTTTTAATGTTTTCAAAAAAAACCTTTAGATATATTTAATGCTCCTATTTAATTTTATAATATACCAAATGTAATCAATAAAAACAAAGAAAACTTATCCAAGAACTCATGGAATATTATATTCATAATATCCACGAATATATCATATGCATTAGTTAATCCAAATGACATAACTACAAATTCATAATGTCCATATCTAGTATAAATTTATTCTTATAAATGTATTATTCCTTTACCTTCAACTGATGGTACCCCAACCTCAAGTCAACTTTCGAAAAATATTATTTTCCTTGGAGTTGATCAAACAAATCATCAATACGAGGCAAATGATGCTTGTTCTTAACAGTGATGTTATTCAAGGATTTATAATCAATGAAAAGTCTCATTGAACCATATTTTTTTAACAAATTAGATAGAATCAACCCATAGTGATGTACTAGGTTGAATGAAACCCCTATTTAATAAATCTTATAATTGCTTATTCAATTATAAAAGTTCAATTTGATCTATTAGATAAGGGGGGTTTGAAATTGGCTTAGAATCAAAAACTAATCCAATCGTATATTCAACTTCTCGATCGAGTATAATACCAAAGAAATCACCATTAAAAAAATCAAGATACTCATTTACCACTGGAACATCATTAATCTTAACAGTTCCTTTATTTTCAACAATATGTGCAAGATAAAATTCATTTACATATTTTAAAGGTTTCTCAGATTTCTGATACGTTATCAATGGTATGAGTTCATTCTTGTACACAAACTAAAACTCTTTCAGAAAAAAAAACTTATTTATATCTACAATCAATCATTGTATGGTAAATAGAAATCCAATCTATTCTCAAAATAACATCAAACTATACTTGAAGAAATATGACAAAGTTTTTAGGTATATTCTTTCCACATACAATGACAAGAAGACTCTTATAATTTCTTTTTTCCTTAGCTCTTATCCCAGGTGTTTTTACCATAAGTTTTGTCTTCATTTCTTGAGGTGTAATTTACAATTTAGTAGAAAATTTCTTATAAATGAAATAATTCATAGACCCTGAATCAAACAAGACATTGGTATAATTTGAATTAAAAAAATGTACCTGATACCACTTCATTTGATATCCCAACATCTTCTGAAGTAGCTTTAAAGGATTTCACCTAACCTTTCTTCTTATAGTCTGACTGCTTCTCATCATTCTGGTTCCTCTTCAAACACTCATTTACATAATTACCCATATCATTGAATTTAAAACATTTTACTAACTTTAATTTAAAATTTGGATTATCACTACCATGATCTTGTGTTTTAAGGTGACACCTGAGACCGACCATGCCTTTTTTTTTGTCTAGTTCCAGATATATTTGAACAAAATATTACTTATCAATTAAAAATTTATGAGAGTTATAACCCACCCAAAAATATCATTTATTAGGTTCAATAATTATCAATCATGAACTCTAGATTATAGGAAACATCCCGAGTATCTCATATGTCATTAGGTGAAATATTTGGATACAAGGAGGCCTCATAGACCTCATATTATTCAGTTTTCTTAAAATAAAGATACTATAAAGTATCTTAGGCATCCAATTTTTCATCAAGAATAATCATCAGATCCTAATAAGCATATAAGTCATCCCATTTATCATTAGGCATAATCACGAGAACCTAGGAAACATCCTTGGAATACCATTTATCACCATTTATTTTATTTACCATAACTGATAGGTATACGTACCAAATACTATGATGTATCCTAGGAATATCTCTTCGGTTACTAGTTTATTAAATAGTTTAGGGAACCACTTATGTTACCTCTTTAAATTCCAATTTTTCTTTGAAAGTAGGCACACCTCACTAAATGGACACAAGTCTAGGTTTATAATCCCCAATGAGATACTCAAGGCCCATAGTGAGATGTCCTAGACTCTCACACCCAGATACGATGCTAAAAACATATTCTATACATAATATCTTTGACACCAACTAAAGGAACCCAAATTTATCCATCCATAATTAAAATATCAATAACTAGTATTGTTTCACTTACATACTGAAGACTTATTAGGTTTAGTATTTTAAAGAGTTAGTTGAAAACTATTACGTAACAAAACCGATATCTATCCATCCAAATGGGTATTTTTACCATTACACCAAGAATTTCCTATTTAACATAAAGTCTTTAAAATATCCAATAAAATTGTTAACATCTAGAGATTTCAGTATATATATTTTCTTTTAAATATTGACAGGTGATATATCCTTCTTCACACTCACTAAAATGAAGGTTATGATATATTATATAATTAAAATAATAATATTTAAAATTTCATTACAATAATGTATAATATATCTATATGTGATATAAAAAAATGAAAATTATTTAAATTAAAAAATTTCTAAAAAGTAATATTAGAATAAATAAATTTTTTAAAAGGCCATTTTTAAATAAAAGTAGTTTATCGTTATATTTATTTTTATTAAAAGTAAAATATATATTTTTTAGGAATATAATTAGATAAAAATAACCATATTTTTTTTAAATTTATAATATGAAAAATTTAGTTATTTTTAATTTTTTAGCATTATCTGATAATATCATTTTTAGTCAAAAATGTGGTTTTTATGAATATTATAATTTTCATGACTTTATCAATACATAATAATTAACTATATGGTTATAAAATCATTTAAGTGAACAAATATCAAAATAAAGAACAATTTTATGCATTCTAAATATTATTTTAACTTAGATATCCCATGGCCAATATTTTTAGAACTAATATAAAAGGATACTTTAATAATAAAAAATATTTTATATCTTTTCTATCAATAAATTAATATTTTTGTTAAATTACATCATTGAATGAATTTAATTTCATGTAAGATTAATTTTATTTATAATAAATAATTTTATTTTATAAAAAGTATTGACCTTAATAATTTTAACTAACACATAAATTTTATTCTTAAAAACACAATTATCTTAGAAAGAATTTAAAACATTTAACATGATTATTTTAAAATTAAAATTTATCAATCATGATATTTTTAATTGATAAAATTAATATAATATCTAGTATAATAATACTAAAAATAATATGTACGATCAATATTAATAAAGAACGTTTTAGTTAATTAATATGGGTGAATGTAAAAGTGACCCAGGTAAAAGTACTCATGGGTAAAGTGAAAAGTGAAAGTATAAACCCCTAATTCACTCTAAAATGTCCTAAAATTGAGTGTATGGGAAAATATTCTATCATATCATGGCTCATACTCTATATCCATGAAATACTAGAGATTTTTACCATGACTAATGCTAGGAAATAAGGTAATTTCAAGACTACAATTCCAATCACTTGTAAAAGGGAAAACTCCCTTATTCACCCACCATTTAATTATAATTACTTGGGGAGAATGTATCCATTTTTATCCTATAATCTTCTACCAATAAACTTATACTTTTGACACCCTTAATTTGACTAATCCTATCATTTTCTAGGGTAATTCCAAGGAAAATCATAATTTCTAACATGAGTATTACTCTCCTCTTAGTATTTGTTTTTAATTTTCCTCTTCCAAATATTCCCTAACTTTTTTATTATAATGAATTAAGTATCATATATATATATATAAATTTCATTATATTCATAAATTATTCATTCATTATATAACATATATTAAATAAAACAAATACATTTATCTTGTGAATGTGTAATCTACTTCCTTCACGAAATGATACAATTTATTTTTCATCACCACTTATTAAGGATGGTATTATGTAACACCATTATATTTTATGATTTTTTTTTCAAATAATTTTAATATCTTTGATAGATTTCACTAAACACAATACCGAGTTTTATCGAAACATGACATACTATTAAAATATTATTATTTAATATGATAGTTATCACCTAGCCATTGGAGTAGTGGGTATAAATAGGATTAAATAAATTATGAAAATATATGGTTTAAAAATGTATATAAAATTAAATTTTTGATGAAAAATTAATTATAAATGAAAATAAAAACTATTTGAAAACAAACGAAATCATCTTCTGAAAAACTATTTTATGAAAACAAATGTGTTTTGTCTAAATAAATTAAATAAATAAAATTTCATAAATTATTTTAATGAAATTTATATATTTTATATTCAATTGAATGTTTTAAATTCATCTTAGGTGTTTTATTGACAATAGATAAGAATAAATCCAATTTTATGCTTACAAACTATATTGTTCAAAAAAACAGTTTTGATGTCCTTTGCACTCTTTTTTTAAAATTATTTTTTTCCAATTTTAGAAAATTTATTTGAAAAAATAAAATTAATTTTTGAAATCATCTTGTCAAAATCATCTTAGATTAAAGTTTTTATAATTTTCTAAATAGATAAATTTTTTGATGAATAATGAAAAATATTGGTTTTTATTATGAATTGTCGTTTCTTTTAAAGAATTTTAAAAAATATAATTTTATTAAGATAGTTTTAAAAGTAAAATTAGTTAAAATATATATATATATATATATATATTATTCCAATTTATGTCATTGGAATCAATTTCATATTTAATTTTTATATAAAAACATTTTAAATTTTTTGAACATTTTCTCTTTGGAAAACCACTTTCGCATCAAACCCACAAGTTTAATTTTAAATTAAAATTTTCCACTTATGCTAATTGAATATATAAAAACAATTTCATGATTTTAAATCATCATAATTTATATTATTTAATAATTTCAGATTAATTTTTTACCATAATGAATAGTAGAAATAATAAAAAATAATTGCCCTAGTTAAAGTAAAAATAGGTTTACCGGGAGGTTAAACTAAAAAGATAAGGAGTAAAATGGCCTAAAAACATGTTTAAAACAAATTTTATGTCTACATATATATACTTTATAACATCAAATTATTGATAATTTACCCTTTTTGAGCCTTATGGCTTGTGAAAATTGTGGGTACACCGTTTTCATTTTAAAAATTATAAGTGTTCCACTAACCTCACTTAGGATACCCCTCTCCTATTATATTACCGCTTCCAAAACCCATTGTTTAAGACATAAAATAAAAAAATCACTTCATTAATTCTATCCTCTCATATTATAATGATTATTTTGGTTATAAATCTATCCTATTAAGGCTTTTCGTGCAAACCAAAAGAAGTTGTCTGAAGAAGAGGTAACGTCCCTAACCGAGCATTTTATTTTCTTTATTACTAAATATACTTAAATTATTATTAAAACATAATGATATAATAACCTCAGTATCTTCCATATACTTATATTTTGTTTTCTTAATTTAATTAACTACAACCATATCCATTTTCATCAAATGGGATACAAAATCATCATTCATATGTACTGAGGACCACCGGCTCACGAACCGATGTTATTAGTTTTCCATCACCACCTCTCATGGAACTATATAATGATGAATTTCATATTTATATATAATATTTGTGATATTATTATACTTATTTAATTATAATACCACATATACCTTCTTACCCTCAACCCGTTGGAAAAAAATAATGTCGCTTATGTGTGTGGCGGACTACCGCCTCACGAACTGATGCAATGTGTTTTTCATTTCTATTTTAATTGGATGGTAATAAGAATGTATTAAATGAATATATATGATATTTCAATTTAATTTTACTTCTGTAATTATTATATCAAATATACCTTCTTACTTTCAATTCCATGGGTGATACGATAACATTTCTTCGTGTGTACAACAAATTACCATCTCGTGAAGTGATGTTAATTTCTTTTCTCTAAAACTTTTCATGGTTGGTAATTAAGGTATATTTAATTAATATATGAAAGATTTTTGGAATAAATATTATTTTTTATGTAAATATATTATTTAACTTTCTTTAATTTCATTTTATGAGAAAATGGAAACAACGTGCATGCACACTTATGACCTACCATCTCCATGAAAGTTGTATTTCATTTTCCATATATAAATTTTATGGATTAATATAAATAAATATATAATGAATATATTTTATATTTATACCCTGGTTAATATTATGGAAATTATTTAACCATTATCAAATTAAGATGTCCAAAAATACCAAATCAAAACATACATGAAAAACAATGCAGTTATTACTTGAAACATGACTTTAACATAGAATTGTTAATAAATAGGTAATAATAGGTCATAATTAAATCATATATGGATATATATATATATATATATATATATATATATATTTTATTCTATAATGGATGTATAACAAAATTATATAGAATATATAGGAGGTCTGAATGTGTATGAAGGAAGTCGAGACTTAATGTTAGGGATTTCCGTCTCACTTTTTTACTCATGTGAGATAAATGATATATTAACCACTTATTTATTTTATATGGTATATATAATACCTATTAATGTATTTTATGATTATTATACTGAAAATTAAAGTTATTTACACATCAATTTTTGGATCTCTCATTCATGTGGTTTACAGTTTAAAAGTTACCAAAGCGATAAGGTTTTTTTTCCTCAATTTTCCTTCTTTGGGACATAAGTTATGTTACATACCTATCTTCTTATATGAGATATATATAATTCCACTTTTACATGTTATATCATGAATCTACATCTTTTAATGATATTAAAATTTTCAATTGATTTTATTCTTTAATGAGGCCTACGATTCAAAGGACACCAAGGTGTTAAATGGTTAATGTTATAATCTCATTGTTTATCTTGATTGTTTATGTTTATGTTTCTGATAATGAAATATTATAATACATAACCCAAGAAACTCATGAATTTTCTTATCCTCTAGTTATTTCATGAGAATATATATTTTCTATTTATTTTCCTCTCTTTATATTCTCAAGAATTCAAAAGAATTTTTTAAATGACAACTGACTTTATTTCTCTCCTCAGCCTAAAATCATTTTTCTTCCAAAATCAAATTTTCTAAAAATGATTTAATTTTTTTTTTAAATTATCCAAATGATTTAATAAATACATTTTTACCACTGTTTTATATTTAAAAAAATTCAGTTTAACATTCACACCATTTTCAAAATATGGCTTGTTGGGATTTTATAAAAAATGTGAATGGAATCTTTTTTTTAACATGTACAACATGAATGGTATTTTTTCTATCATGACCAACTCATTGTTTTAAATAATCTTGTATAAGTTTCAAATTTTATTATAAAATAAAATTATTTCCAAAATATTTTATTAATTTTTAGTTTTGAAAAGTTATTTTATAAGTGGAAAGGATATTTTACTCAAGAAATGTTTTAGATGATTGTTAAAGTTTCCTTTATATGCTTAGAAAGTTTTTTTTCAAAGAAAATTATTTTAAAATTATTTTTTTAAATTTTAGTTTTAAAAATTCTATATTCAAAGAAACTGATTTTGAACATGTTTTATGTTTTAAAAAGGAATTTTAAAAGTGGAAATTATATTTTTTCAAGAAATGTTTTAAATGATCTTTCAAAATCATTTTCCATATAAGATGTGTTACTTATGACTTACTAGGGATATGATCCAAGGATAAAATTATTATTCTTTATATGTATGGTTTATGTTTATGAATCCCATTTATCTTATACGGGTTATAACATGATAAAATGGTTAGGAAACCTCCTATTTTTTCCTTAGGTTATACTTTTATGAAATGTTGAAATGATTATAAAACCTATTTATTCTCAATAAGTTATGATATAATGAGAAGATTATGAAACCAATTTATTTTCATGGGTTCTTATATGATGAATGTTTTATGATTTTGTGGAATATTAATTTATTATTTTCTCTATGTGATGGGTGGTACCTATATATATTTCCAATGCATTGGATAAAGATTAAAATATCATGAGATAAATAGTATTGGAATTGGGAGTGAACCAAGTTTATTAAGATAAATTTTCCACTATGATTTTTTTGGGAGTGAAACTTGAATACTATTATGGATTGGGGAGTGAACCCATTCAACTATGATAGTTTTTACAATGAGCCTTGACTAATAAAGAAATGATTTTATATGCTTATTCTTATACCAAAAATCTATGTCTTATGCCAATGTTATGTTATCATGGTTCATGTACTTTGATTCCATTATGATTCATGTATTATAAAGATCTAATATTTATGAAATTTCTCAATTTTATTACCTATGATATGCATTATATAGTTTTCAAATTTTATTCTCATGTTCTCATACCCTTATGATCATGATATGTTGATATCTTAGACGTTCACCCTTACCGAGCATCTGATCTCACCCTTTTTATGTTTCCTTTCTCTAAGTTATGATGAAAGGTATTATGCATATGGCTAAGAAGTTTTCTAGTTATTAAGAACATAGTAAGAGATGATGTAGCTCACTTATGGACTAGTTGTTTATGTGTCCAATTTTCCAAAGGCACTATACCTTTATAATCCTCAAGTATGTTTTTGTGTAATGTAATGAATATTAATATAAAAAGATGTAATATCCATGTATGAAAAGTTGTGGTCTTTACAGTTGGTATCAAAGGATGATTTTAGTTAACCTTTGTAAAATTGGGCGAGGAAACCTTAGTGAGATCCCTAGGGATATTTTTATTTATATTTCTAGGGATATGTCTAAGGATAAGTCAAAGGATGAGTTAAAGTATAAAAAAATTTCTTGGAATTTTGTTAAATGATAGAGTGATTAGTTTCTAATAAATTACTTCCCTATCTAGATACTATAAGGGGATGTGTCTCTTGAACAAAGGTACCTAGGGGTAATAACCTTGAAAAGAGTCCTTTGATCTGGACTCAAACATCACTTTGTGCATGATAATGGCCGTGTTACACACTTGGTTTGATACTCTCAGTGGATATGTTTTGGAAATTCAAAAAATATTTACAAAATATCATGAAGTATTTGAATAATGACCATGAATTTACTAGGTTAAGCCTAAGTTGTCATAAATTTAAAATATGGTGTCATTATTTCTTTATCTTATAAATAATTTTTCATGATTACGTGGTTTCCCACTATGAATATTGTTTCTCACACTATGTTTTTTGGTTTTAGTCAATGGTGGAAACCAAAAGAAATTGTGTTAGCATTGAATGTGATAAATAACATGTTGATGAGGAACAAAATTGGATGATTACTAGAGTAAAGGATATTGTGATTATTCTTAGTCAGTTATCATGATATATTATTAACAAATTTCACCTTAACCAAATCTTGGAATCAATAAAGAATAGAAGGATAGATTTCATTTAGAGTTTGGGTGGTGGAGACCATAGAGGAAAGATGATTCAATTTTCAATATGTTGAGAATGTGAGAAGAATCACCCACATGGATGTATTATAAGGAATATAAAGATTTTTTGAGTATAGAAAAGAAGGACACAAAGAAAGTAATTTTAAAGGAAAAATGAAAAGTTCGGTTAACACAATGGATGAGAATAACAGAATCCCCAAGGTATCATCGATGGTTAAATGTTTCAAATTTGGAAATTATGGGAATTACAAAAATTGATGACCTAAGAAGAAAGATCATGAAGAGATTCAAAAAGGCTATATGAGTAAGTGTTATATTAATGATAATAAAGATACTATGAATGATATATGAAAGGAAATATTAGTTACAGAATAAGACAAAAAATCCTCATTAATGGTGTATGAAGAAAGTGGAATGATTTATGTGTTTATGTATTAGGATTAAAATAATTATATTTTTATCATTGGTTTTTATTTATTATAATAATGAAACATCAATGCATTTTTCCTAAATAGTTTTTCATTAAGTATTTTTAATAATATATTGAATGGTACCGATGGACTATAAAATTGATTTATTGGAAAGGAAATATTTTACAAAAAATAGACAATTAAGGGAAGATAACCCTTAATATGTACCCAATTTTTAGATAATGGTATTTATTTTGTAAAAATAGAATATTGTCATGGATAAAGTAAATTGGAGATTATTGATGACCTTAGAACTGATTAATTATTTGATGATGAAGTGGTTTATGTTATCTTTGATGGAGTTTAATTATTTTTAAAATTATATAATTTAGTATATAATCTGTAATTTTATTTAAGTAATGAAGAAAGGGTTAATTTTTGGAATCATTGATGTTTTCATTGTGGTTTTATGGTAACTATGGTAATTACCACGCTTCAGAATAATATATGACCAAGGTATTCACATATTTGACATGTTAACATTAAGAGATACTTAATGATATTTAGGGGATTAATGTTAAGTTAATTTTGAGAAATTTAATGACCTTTGTAAAGTTTAAATTTTGGAAGGGTCATAAGGTTAACCATTTACAGAATGGTTCAAGTTGAACTTTGGTCATGGTTTTGGAGATTTGTATTACTTCACTATATGATGATTTATCCGTATTGGATAACTTATGCTAAATATTTTTTTATGATGATAACTGGAGATAGAAGGAATGAATTATCATTATTTTATGGATATTATGATCCACTAGTACTTCAGGAATAAACAAAAATTCATCTTCATTTCTTAATGTAAGAGATGATGAAAAAACTGATCGAAGAACAACCAAAGGATGAGATTATTCTTATGAAATCGAATGAAATCATGTTAGTATATATTCTTATGAAATATACCAATATTAGGAAAAGGATATTGAAACCAAATTTTATGATATTATCATCATTTATAATGATATCAATGACCTTTTTCACACCTCTTTGGTTTATGGTTTTGTGGTAATTTATTTTCTCATGATCATTCCCTTTCTTATGATCAACGATCTCTATCAATCTCTATCATTTTTTGGATATTATGATTTTCTTACATATCCAAAATTTCACTTCCCATCAATTTTATCCTATTTGTAAATCTAGTATGTGTTATTCTAGATGACCATTACATATACCTTTATTTCTTTTCTAGAGGAAGTTTTATTAACCCTTTTTAGGACGTGGGTTTCCCACACAGGGATTTTTAAATTTTAAACACTTGATTACTGAGAAAAAGATGAAATTGTGAGGGCACAATTTATTTAAGGGGGTAGAATGTAACACCCCAAGAATTTATGAATTTTATTTAAATAATTTTAATTTTTTTGATATCTTGTGCTACATGCAACACTAAGTTTTAAGGAAACACAACATGCTATTAAAATATTATTATTCAAAATGACCATTATCACCTAGCTATTGGAATAGAAGGTATGAATATGATTTACTAAATTATAAAAATATATGGTTTACACATGTATATAAAATAAATTCTTTGGTAACTAATTAATTATAAATGAAAAAAGAAAATATTTGAAAATAAAGGAAATCTTTTGAATAACCATTTTTATGCGCACAAACATGTTTTATCTCAATAAATTAAATAAATAATTTTTTTGAATGATTAAAATGAAAATTTTATATTATATATTCAATTGTATTTTTAAAATACATCTTATTTGTTTTCTAGATAAGATATAAGAATAAATCCAATTCTATACTTAAAAACTGTATTAAAAAACAATTTCATTGTCTTTTGCGCATTTATTTTAAAATTAACTTTATACACTTTCAGAAAATTTATCTGAAATTTTTTTATTTTTTTAAATCATAATGTAAAAATTATATTGGAGTTAATTTTTTAGAATTTTCTGAAAAGTTTTTTTGTGATGAATAACGGAAAATATTGGTTTTTATTAAGAATTTTTTTTTCTTTTAAGGAATTTGAAAACTTATTTTTTTTAAATATGGTTTTAAAAATATTTTTTTTTCAATTATAAATATATTAATACAATCTATACCATTGGAATAAATTTCATATTAAATTTTTAAATAAAACATTTTAAACTTATGAACAATTTCTTTTTGGAAAACAGCATTTTCATCGCTTCTACAGGTTTAATTTTAAAATAAAAATTTCCACTTTTGTGAATGGAATTTGGTAAAATTGATTCCATATTTTTAATAATAATAATTTATATTATCTGAAAAGTCCAACTTAATTTTTTACAATAATTAATAGTAAAAATAGTAAAAACTAATTATCACTGTTAAGATCAAAATAGGCTTACTAGGGGCTTAAACTGAATCGATAAGGGCTATAATGGCCTATAAACTTGTCCAAAAACCATTTTATGGCCACATTTCGACCTTATAACCTATAAGGTTTGGTAATGGACCCTTTTTCATCCTTTTTCACATGACAAACATGGATACACATTTTTATTATAAAACATTACAAGTATACCACTCACCACACACATAAAATGCCACCCCATATCATATCCTCTTCAAATTTAAAAAATACATTTTTCAGACTATCCATGACAAAATAAATTAATTAATTCTATAATATCATCCTTTAATCATTAGTTTTTTCATAATTATTACCTAGGAAATATTTATATGCAAACCGAAATAGATTTTTTTTGAAGAAGAGGTAATGTCCTTGACCAAGTGTTTTATTTTATTTCTTCCTCTACCTATTTCAATTATTATTAATCCATGATGAAGTAATAAACTCAATATATTCCATATAATAATATTTTTTTAAGTTAATTTAATGACCTACAACTATCTACACTTCCATCAAATGGGATACAAAATCATCATTTGTGTGTACAACGGACTACCGCCTCATGAACCGATGTTATTCGTTTTCCATCACCACCTCTCACGACTAGATATAATGATATGATTAATTTTTATGTATTATATTTATTATATTATTATACCTATGGAATTATAATATAACATATACCTTCTTAATTTCTAATTATTTGGAAATAAACAATGTTGCTCGTGTGTACGGTGGACTACCGCCTTGCGAACCGATGTGACATGTTTTTCATTTATGTTTTAATTGGATGATAAAAAGGATAGATTAAATGGATATATATGATAGTTTTTACATAATTATAATTATTTAATTATTATATAACATATTAATTTTTAATTTCCATTCCACGTGGGATACAATAATGTCGTTCATGTGTACGGTAGACTACTGCCTCACGAAGTGACGTGATTCATTTTTCACTAACGCTTTACATGAAAGGTAATTAGGGTAAATTTAATGATTATATGTGATATATATAAAATAAAAAATATCATTCAATGGTAATATATTATTTATCTTTCATTCATTTCATTCATCAAGAAAATGGAATTGGTGTTCTTGTGAACGTACAACCTATCGTCTCCATGAACGGTGTATTTCATTCTCTATATTTAAATTATATGGATTAATATAAATACATATATAAATATTATATATTATATTTATATCATGGATAAAATTATGGTGATTATGTAACCATGATAAAATTAAAAGGACCAAAAATATCAAATCAAAACATACTGAAATACAAAGTGGTTATTACCCAAGACATGACTTTAACATGGAACTGTTAATACATGGGTAATAAAAGGTGATAATAAAATCATATATTCAATGATATATATAATTATTATTCTTTAATATATATTAAATTAAGTTATATTTAATATATAGGGGGTTTGAATGTGTATGAAGGAAGTTGAGACTTAAGATAAGGGATTTCCATCCCACTTTTTAATTTTGTACGAAACATGCCATATTCACCACTTATTTATTTTAATGTATATAATAACCATAAATTTATTTTTTAACGATTATAATGAAAATTATGGGGATTTAAATACCCATTTTAGGATCTATCTTTCATGGGGTTTACAATTCAAAAGTTACCAAAGCAGAAAGGTATTTTTGTCTCAATTTTCTTTCTTTGGGACCTAAGTTATGTTATGCACCTATCTTCTTTTATGAGGGGTATATACTACCCCATTGAAATTTTATATCATGAATATAATTATTTTTATTATATTTAAAGTTTTATTATATTTTATTATTTAATGGGGCCTATGATTCAAAAGATACCAAAGTGTTAAAGTTTTCATGTTACAATATCACTGCTTATCAGGATTGTTTATGTTTATGCTTCCGATGATAAAATATTATAATTCATATCTCAAGAAACTCATGAATATTATTATTCTATGGTTATTCCATGAGAATATATATTTTCCTTTAATTTTACTCTCTTTATGAACTCAAGAGTTTAAAAAATGTTTTTAAAGAAAACTGGCTTTATTTCTCTCTTCGGTCGAAAATTCTTTTTCTTCCAAAATCATGTTTTATAAAAATATTTTCAAAAAAGTTTTTTTAATTATCCAAATGATTTATTAAATAAAATTTTACCCTTTTTTGTCTATTTTAAAAAATATTTTCAAAGGAATATTCATTTCCTTTTTAAAATAATATTCATTTATCTTTTACAAAAAATGTAAAAGAAATATTTGTTTTAATATGTACAACATGAATGGTATTTTCCACCATCATGACCAAAAAATTATTTTAAATCTTAATTTTTAAGTTTCAAAGTATACTTTCAAAGAAAATTGTATCCAAAATGTTTTATAGTTTTTTAGTTTTAAAAAGTGATTTTGAAATTAGAATGGATATTTTCCTCAAGAAATATTTTAGATGATTTTTAAAGATTCAATTATAAGATTCATAGGTTATTTTCAAAGAAAAATATTTTCTCAATATATTGTGAACTTTTATTTTTAAAAATTCCATTTTCAAAGAAAATTATTTTGAAAATATCTTATGTTTTACAAGTGTTTTTCAAAGTGGAATGAATATTTTTCTCAAGAAATGTTCCAAGGGATCTTTTGAAATCATTTTACATATAAGAAAAAATCCATTGATGTTACTTATGATTTATTAAGGATATGATCCAAGGGTGCCTTTTTTATAATTTATCTATATGGATTATGTTTTTGATGAATTTTTTTATGTAAACTATTTCTCTTTCATGGGTTATAACATGATAAAATGATTATGAAACCCATTTCTTTTTCCATGGGTTATGCTTTGATGAAATGATGAAATGATTATGAAACATGTTTATCTTTCATAGGTTATGATATGATGTGGTGTTTATAAAACTAATTTCTTTTCATGGGTACTAATATGATGATTTTTTTAGGATCTTGTGGAAAAAATATGTATGATTTTCATTATGAGACAGGTGGGACCTATATCTCCCTCCAATGAATTAGGTAAAGATTGATATATCATGAGATAAATAGTAATGGAATTAAGAGTGAAACTAGTTTAGTATGAAATTTTTTCCACTATTATAGTCTTGGGAGTGAAACTTGGCTACTATAATGGTTTGGGGAGTGAACTCATTCCACTATGATAGTTTTGAAATTGATCCTTGACTACTAATGAATTTTTTTTCTATGCTTATGTTTATGCCAAAAATCTATGTCTTATGATAATGTTATGTTATAATGGTTTATGTTCTTTAATTACATTATGATTCATGCCTTATGAACTAAAAAAATTTATTCCATGAATCAATTTTATGATCTATAATATGAAAGGTATGGTTTTCAAATGTTATTCTCATGTTCTCATACCCTTACGATCATGATATGTTTCTATCTCCCTGGTTTACCCTTACTAAGTATCTAATCTCACCCATTACTATATCTCCTTTACCTAGGTTATGAAGAAAGGTATTATATATGATATGTCTAATAAGGGTTATATTTATGAAGAATGTATTTAGAGATGATTTAGCTCAGTTATGGACCAGTTCTTTATGAGTAAAAGTTTACAAAGGTACAATCCCTTTAAAATCCTTAGGCATATGTTTGAGTAATGTAATGAATATTCATATAAAAAATGTAATATCTATGTAAAATAAGTTTTATTTTTTACTTATTAAGGTTGGGATAAATGAAAAATTATGTTTTTATGTCACTTATATAATTATTAAATGATTTACTTTTACATTTACCTTCATTACTTCCATCCATTAAGGAATGAGATTGTTAATCATGCGTATGTGTGGACTACCACCTCCATAAAAAATGTGTCTTATTTCAATTAACCACTTAACATGGATATTCCTAAAAGTTTAATTAATGAACTATTATTATTTTTATTAAAAATATAATAATTCTTAAATGTTAAATTTTTATAAACATCGCTTCATCCATTCATTGATAAATGGGTTTATTAATCGTACGTACATGTGGACTACCACCTTTTAAAATGAAAAATTCCATTTATCATCACTACCCATAATTAATGGTTCTAAGAATGAATATTATAGAGATATATGATATATATTACTTGTATAAACCGTTGAGCACATGTTGTTTTCAACAATACATATTTAATGGGGAGATTGTTGAGCAAGTGTTGTTTTCAACAATACGTTTTATTATTAATAAGGGGGGTACTGTTGAGAATAATACTCTATCTCTTTATGATGATTTTGATGTTCAAAAATACCCTTTAATTGTTTTATAATGATTTTACTTTAAGTATTTTTCAGGAATTAGATATTTTATATATTCTCATTTTTGGAAGAATATTCAAGTGTTTACACAGCGTGGAACAATTGCTAAACTATTCGGGAATCAATTTAAAGTGTTCTGGAAACACTATTCATACCTTACGTTTGGAAAGCGTAGCGTAAAGAAAGAAAGGAAAGTGTAGCGTAAAGAAAGAAAGGAAAGCATAGAATAAATAAAGAAAGGAAAGCATAACATAAAGAAAGAAAGGAACCCACTGTTTAATCTTTACAAATTATCAGAAAAGTATGGTTAAACAACCATACATTATCAGCAAAGTATGAAAGAAAGGAACCCTACGTGAATAAGAACCCTATGTTAGAAAGAAACCCTACGTTTGAGATATTGAGAAAGTATGGAAGAAGAAACCTTACGAAAGTCTTTAATGTTTTGTTTGTTTCTCAAAAGTATGGTTAATCAAAATTACTTTTGTAAACAACCTTACGTTACTTAAAAATTATAGATCATAAAACTTACATATGGAAGCTTAGAAAAGTATGGTATACATTTGGATATGGAAGAGAAAAGTATGGATGGTCAACCCTATGTTTGTGGTCAACCATATGTCATCAACTTGACGTTCATCATCAACCTTACGTTTGAAGAATGTGACATCAACCCTATGTTTGATCTATGTTACGTTTTAGAGGATGCATGTAGTGCAACTCAACCTTAAGTTTGGAGTCGGGAATTTGAATTTGATATTTTTTTCAAAGGTTTGCAAGCGATTGATCGGGATAATTTTAAGCCGGACTAAACACTGATTTTAAAGTGTGTCCTTGAAAAATTCATAACCGTTTGAAGGATTGATTTAACTGGAGATTTTCATGGTGAATATTATGGAGTTTTACGACTGCTCAGATTAATTCACAAGTTTGAATATTGCGAGTCAAAGGGAGATATTTGTGGATCTGATTTTGCAGCGGAAGAACTCGATATATCTGTTCTCATTTTTGAATTTAAAAGAAAAATACACATCATAACAGAAACAAATGTGATATATGGAAAAAAGTGTACAGAGATCGATATAGCGAAGATTTGAAAGAAGAACACATAAAAATAAATAACACAAGTGCAAATACAATCATTGTATTCAAAAGAAAGATCTTTTGCACAGACAATGCTATTTATGAAGAGAGAAAATAGAGACAAATAAGGATACAAATATCTACTGATTACAAAGAGAAACTACACTTTGTTTTATTAAAGAATAAGGAACACAACAGAAGATTCATCTTTTTTTCAACAACAATATTTTGTGAATCAGCTGCTGCTTAAGTTTCGATTATATTTTCTATATCTACTGCAACCGGATTGAATCAGAACTTCTTTGACTTGAAGATCAATATTTCTAAAGATGACGATTCATCTTCTATCAATTGCATTCTATTGCAATTGTGAAGATCAACTGGAAAAGTTCTTTCTAAACGAAAACATTTCTTATCTTGAGTGACCAGCTTCTTGTACTAAGCTGAGTAGGTTCATGTTTGAACCAGAAGGCTTTTTTTGCCTGAAAATTCTAAAGGTGTCAACTACCTGTTTTCAGTTGTTGGACGGTCTGTGGAAAAGAGGACCAGATAGTGAAAATCACCAAGCTCATGGAGTAGAGCGTTAGTGGAGTGGACTAGGGGCCTTCTGTTCCCCGAAACACTATAAATCCATGTGTCCCTACTTTTACTTATTCCGCTGTATGATCAAATCTGATAAAACATAGAGGACATAACTCGATCAATCGAAGAGTTAACGAAAAATCTGAAAGACACAATTCACCCCCCTCTTGTGTATAATATGTATATTCAAGATCCAACAATTTGTATTAGATATGGATCTTCTGATAGAGACTTAACAAGCAAGAAGCATTTAAAGATTATACAACAAAGCATCATGACTGATACAAGAGAAGGGATGTCAATGGTCAGAGCACCATATTTTAATGGAGACAACTATGGATGCTGGAAATCGTGCATGATAATATATCTGAAAAACCTTGGATATAAAATCTATTCAAAGATTCTGACTCCTTATGAAATTCCTTAAAATCTTGGGACATGGAGTGCTGCTACAGAGGCAGAGTATGATATGAATTCGAAGACTATGAATGTAATCATTTGCGGTCTAGGACCAGATAAATTTAACAGAGTATCTCAGTGCCCAACATCATATGAGATGTGGAAAACAATAGCTGTGGCATATGAAGGAACAGACAATGTGAGACAAATGAGATATGCTACTACCAAATTGAAATTTTATACTTTCATAATGTTTGAAGGTGAAAGCATTACCCAAATGAATGGGATATTGACAGAAATTGTCAATAATATAATAGCTCTAGGAGATCCTATCAAGTAGTCTGATCAAGCATTAAAAGTACTGAGGGTACTTCCTACTCGATGGAATGGTATCTCTACTACAATTAGACAATCAAAACCTATTAAAAATCTTACCATGAGAGAGCTGATTAGTACACTGATGATGTATGAAGCTGAAATGCAAGATGATACAAATGAACATAAAGTCTAAATCAAAAAATATGATACTGACTTGAAGGTAACTTCAAAACAAAAGAATAGAAAGATGAAGAAGAGAGAAGTCAGATCTAAATCAGAGAGCTCTGACTTATCAAACTCAGATGAAGAGTTGGCTCAGCTAGCCAAAAAATTCAGAAAATCTACAGTAAGAAAAGAGGCTTAAAAAAATCCTTTAAGAAAGATGATAAGAAAGTAAGATGCTATGAATGCAAGAATATGGGGCACATTAGACCAGATTTCCCATAGTTTAAATATGAAAAGAAGAAGAAATTCATCAAAAGAAATGACTATGAGAAGACAAGAAAGCTATGAAAGCCACTTGGAGTGTATCTGAAGACTCCAGTAGCTCTCCAGAATCAAGCTCAGAGAAAGAAGAAGTCAATATGAAAGAAAACATGTGTTTCATGGTAGAAACAGATGAGGTACAATCATATTACTCCTCTGACTCAAATAATGAATAAAATTATGAATCAAGCTACACAAATGAATAACTTGCAGCCTACTTAAATATGCTTGAAGAAAGATATGACTCACTGTTTAAGAAAAATAAGTCACTAAAGAACATACATAAGGTTGTTTTAGATGAAAGAGATACAATGCTGAAACAATATAAGGAATTAACTGATAAATACAATTCTATTAACACTAACTATATTAATATTGAATCAAGAATATAAACATTGCAGGATGAAGTAAAATCTTACAAACAGGTTGCATTGGTTTTTATAAAAGGAGATAATTCATTAAATGAAATTCTTGGAAAAACTGTCATTAAAAAGGAAAGATTTGGAATTGGAAGTAAAGTAGAAAAACCTAAGCTATACAAAAATTATTTTGTTCCTAGTACTAATAGGGTTAATTGTAACTTTTTTGGGACAAGGGGACATATAGCTAAACACTGTTTCTTAAGACAACCTCAAATTTGTGGTATTAAGAAAGCCTATGTTTCAAAAGACTTATATGATTCAGCTGATTTTAAAAGAAAAAAGCAAATATGGATACCCAGATCATTGCTAGCTAACACCCCTGGACCCAACAGAATATGAGTACTAAAGCAATTTGTTTAAATGTCTTTATAGGTAGCAAGCCACCAAAGCAAAAAAGATATATGGTACATGGATAGTGGATACTCAAGCCATATGAGTGAGAACTCAACAAATTTTATGACACTCACTCAAAAGGAAGGAGGACTTGTCACATTTGGTGACAATGCCAAAGGAAAAATCATTGGCATTGGAACTATTGGAGATCAAAAAACAGTCTCAATCAAAAAATTACTTTATGTACAAGGATTGAAACATAACCTGATAAGTATATATCAACTTTTTGATGATGGATATACTGTTGATTTTACTAAAAATTATTGTACTATTTTTAAAGATAAACTGTTTAAATTTAAGGCACCAAGAACTGATAATGTCTACACTTTGGATTTAAATTCCTTGTGTAAACAACAAGTAAATTTCTTGAATGCTAAAGTAAGTGAATCTTGGATCTGGCATAGGAGACTTAGACATTGTAATATATATGTTTTACAAAAGTCATCTAATAAACACTTAGTTTCTGATTTTCCTAGTCTCATATTTGAAAGTAACAGATTATGTGATGCATGACAGCTTGGAAAGAAACACAAATCATCATTCAAATATGTTAACAAAGTTTCTACAACTAAACCTCTAGAACTTATCCATATGGATTTTTTTGGACCTTCAGGAGTATCAATCTTGGCTGGTAAATTATATATTTATGTATTAGTTGATGATTATTCTAGATTTACTTGGATTTTCCTTTTGAAATTTAAAAATTAATCTTTTAGTTTATTTGAAAGTTTCTGCAAATCTGTTCAAAATGAAAAAGGTTTTAATATAATCTCATTGAGAAGTGATCATGGTGGAGAATTTGAGAATCATGAATTTAATTCCTTTTGATCAACCATGGGTATTAAACATACCTTCTATGCACCAAGAACACCTCAACAGAATGAGATTGTAGAAATAAGAAATAGAACAATTCGAGAAATGACTAGAACTATTTTAAATGAATACAATATACCTATATATTTTGGGGTAGAAGCTATAAATACAGCTTGGTATATAATTAACAGAGTTTTAATAAGTCCTATTTTGAAAAAGACACCCTATGATCTATGGAATAACAAAAAACCTAAATTAAATTACTTTATTTTTTTTGGATGAAAGGTCTACACCTTAAACACCAAGGAAAATCTTGGTAAGTTTGATATAAAATCTGATGAAGGAATTTTCTTGGGATATTATGCTATTTTGAAATCTTATAGAATTTTTAATAAAAAGTTAAAGATTGTTGAAGAATTAGTTCATGTGAAATTTGATGAATCTGATCCCTTTGAGAAAAGGACTGATCAAATATATGAATCTGACTCTAATAATAACATGAGACTTGAGAACTTAAAGAATGATTTTGAAAATTATATAAAATAAATTCAGTCCAGTTCAGAGGAACATGATACTGAGGAACCTTTAAATGTATTTCTTAGACAGTCTATAACCCTAAACAATTACCCTTTAGAAACTATGATAGGTGACTTAGAAACTGGTATTCAAACTAGAAGAAACTTAAGAAATCTAGTGGAATTCTATGCCTTCCTATCCCAACTAGAACCCAAGACTATAGAAGAAGATTTAGATGATGAAAGCTGGGTAATAGAAATGCAAGATGAATTAAACCAGTTCAAAAGAAATGAAGTTTGGAAATTAGTGGAAAGACCTCAGAATTATCCAGTAATAGGAACCAACTGGGTCTTTAGAAATAAACAGGATGACCTAGGTATAATAACTAGAAATAAAGCAATATTAGTAGCTAAAGGATATAATCAAGAAGAAGGAATAGATTATGATGAGACTTTTGCACCTGTATCTAGGTTAGATTCCATTAGAATCCTGTTAGCCTATGCATCTCATATGAATTTTAAATTATTTTAGATGGATGTCAAATATGCCTTTTTAAATGGTTATTTAATAGAGGAAGTTTATGTTGAGAAACCTCCTGGTTTTGAAAACTCTCAAAAACTTGATTCTGTTTTTAAACTTAATAAATCTATTTATGGCCTTAAACAAGAACCTAGAGCTTGGTATGAAAGATTATGTTTTTTTCTTTTGAAAAATGATTTTACTGTTGGATTGGTAGATCTAACACTCTTTAAGAAAACTGTGAAAAATAATATTTTATTGGTTCAAATTTATGTTGATGATGTAATTTTTGGATCAACTAATAAAACACTTTGTCATGAATTTTCAAAATTAATGCAAGAATAATTTGAAATGAGTATGATGGGAGAATCAAATTTCTTTTTGGGAATTCAAATATTTCCAAAAGATTTTGGAAATGTTTTAAATCAAAGCAAATACATTGCTGATTTACTTAAGAAATTTGTACTTGAAAACAACAAGACATTTAAAACTCCTATGTGTACTAATATAAAAATTGATTTGGATGAAACTGAGAAATCAGTTGACAACAAGTTATATAGAGGTATGATTGGTAGTTTGTTATATCTTACTACTAGCAGACCAGATATAATGCATTTAGTATGTCTTTGCGCCAGATTTCAATCAAATCCCAAATAATCTCATTTAACTGCTGTTAAAAGAATTTTTAGATATTTAAAAGGAACTACTTTTCAATCTCTACTCTATCCTAAAACTTCTGATTTTAATTTGATTTCATATTCAGATGCTGACTTTGGAAGTTGTAGATTAGATAGAAAAGCACATCAGGAACATGTCACTTTTTAAGAAAGTCTTTAGTTTCATGGTCTAGTAAGAAACAAAATTCAGTTGCCCTGTCAACACCTTGGGCAGAATATGTATCTGCTGGAAGTTGCTGTGCACAAGTGTTGTGGATGAAAATAATCTTATGGACTTTAGATTGAATTTTAATAATACACCTATTTTATGTGATAATACAAGTGCAATTAATATTTCATAAAATCCTATTAGTCATTCTAGAACTAAGCACATTGATATAAGGCATCACTTTTTAAGAGATCATGTTATTAAAAAGGATATATTTTTAGAATTTATAAATACTGAAATTCAATTAACAGATATTTTTACTAAACCGCTTCCCACTGTAAGGTTTTATTTTATTAAGGGGGAGATAGGTTTATTTTATTTTAAATAAATTTTTAATTATAATTTTAAATTTTATTTATTTAATTTTATTTATTTTGATTTTATTTTATTAATTGTGTAAATTTTATTTTGTTTTTAAATAGTGTTTAAGAACAATTAATTATTTGTTTTTCAAAAAAGGTTTAACTTTTTTTTTAATTTATGATTAAATTATCAGCATACAAATTTTATTTTTTTTAAAATAAATGTAATGATTAGTGATTACACAGGAATCAAGGCTGTCAAATCCCTTTCGAATTCAAAACCGTTTCATTTCCACATAAAAAAACCCCTTCGAAACCAAAACCGCATCCTGTTGCACACCCCTGATCTTCGAATCTTCAAACCCTAAAATCTTCAAACCTTAAGAAATCTAATCAGTAATGGAAAAGACCAGGCGAGAAGATGAGGCCGAGAGCAGTGAAGCGAAGAAGCAGAAGTCAGTTGGGTGAAAAATATTGCAAGGTAAAGTTATAGATCTAGAATGGCTATTCCAGACTAATCTGATGTTGAAATAGGCTTTGTATCTTCAAAACCTTGAGCAGACTTTAAATAGTGAAAGGTCTGTGTTTATTTATGAGGTAGAACTGTGTTATTTCTTTATAACAGTTTTGTTCAGTCTAGGTGAGGACGAAGACACTATGATTGCAAATATTGAGGACAAAGATTTCTCCATCTCTTCTGTTGAAATAGGACAAATCCTGAATTTCCCACATGAAGGAGTATATCATTTTGATTTGAAAAACATTGTAGATGATGTGAATAAATCAGAGGACATTATATCCTTTTTGTTTGGAATAACTACTGTTAGGAAAATGATGGTAAAGGATTTAGAATCTGATCAAAAGATCTTGGTTAAATTTGTTCAGACTGGAATAGCTCCCAGGATGTCAGAAATGGAAAAAGATTTTGTACCCTGATATGTACATAATGCATCTTCTGTTAAGTGACATCAAATTAAAATTCCCAAGGTACACGGTAAGGTAACTCAATTACTACTTCCATAATGAGGAAAGAATGAGCTTCTATCCTTTTGGAAGTTTCATTTCAAATTTGTTTCTCAAGAAAGGATTGATAAGGCTTTTAGATGCGAGAACAAGGTGTTATCACGGTAATACCTTTAGTGCTGGGACACTAAGAAATATTGGTTATTTATAGAGCACCATAAAAGGAAAAATCTTTCCAGTAGGGGCAGAAGAGGAAGAATAAGAGATAGCTCCGGATCAGCCTGAAAAAGATAAAGAAAAACAACCTGAAACCAGAGCAACTACAACTGCAAGGAAAATTTGTTTTGAGATTGCAGAGGATGAAGATGAAGGAAGTTAGGAAGGACTTCAAGTAACAAGGAAAAGAGCTGCAAGAGCTGAAGAGGAAAAAATGGTTTCTCAACTACTATCTGTAAAAGATATTTTAGGCTATAGTTTTGTGAGGGATAAGGCTAATATTGTTGAAACTCAAGAAGAGGTAGCTCAAATTACAATGGATGTTGAAATAGAGAGACATGAAACTACTGTTGTTGAACCAAAAAGAGTTGAATCAGTGGATGAACTTCAAAATGAGACTACAATTGAAGTTGTGAAAGAGGGAGTGCCTGGAGGAGAAGTGGCGAGTCCTCAGGCTGTTCAAAAAGAAGATTTTTTTGAAAATATTGTTCAAGATGATATCATTATTGAAGAACATGATGATGATGCATCAGATGTTCACACTGAAGTGTTGCAGGAAGATTTTTCTATGGAAGAGTCTAAGAAAGACTCTGAGGAAAATCAGTAGAGCCAGCTGAAAAGGGAGATGAGGAAACAGTTGCAGAATATTTTCCCCTAGTGTTGATTCATCAAAGAACTGAAGAATAAAATCAAGCACAGAGTGATTCTACTTCATTGAATGAAGCAGTTGAAGAAGTTTACAAGAAGTTTCAAAGACTATAAATTGAGAATGCTGCTCTAAGGATAGCTTTAGAATTAGAGAAGTTGAAATTTCAGAGACTAAAATCCAACACAGTTTCAAGAAATGAAGTTGAGAATTTCAAGAAGGAGATGTTTACAGAAGTGGTCAAAATGAATTCAGAAATGGTTTTGAAATCAGATCTGTTTGGTTTTAAAAATTATATGGAAACTCAGTTTGAATCCATAAGGTCTAGTGGAGCCAGTGGTTCAGAAACATCACCTGACCTCATAAGGATATTTCAGGCTATTACAACTGTAATGGTCAATATGAATGAGAGGTTGACTAATCTTCAATGTAACAGTGCTCCATTATCAGTTTTGTTGGACAATCAGAAATTTTTAGTTGGTCAGCTGACATTCAGTGAGCTAGGAATCAGAACAATGTTAAATCAGATGTCAGAGAAGGTGGCAGTATTTATAGAAAAAGAAGAAATAATGCATGAGTTTTTCAAATTCAATTTAATCGAGGATATTCATATGACTTAGGAGAACAAAGAGCTCATTATCAAACTTGGATACGAGATGATGAAGAGACTGATGGAACAGCTTACAGAAATCAAGGATGTTCTTTAGAGAAGATAAACCTATCCTAACCCTAATATCCCTTGATTCTTGTGTATATCATTGTCATGTACATACTGCTTTTTTTAATGAAAATTTGTCACATTTTATATTTGTTTATTTATCTGTTTATTTATCTTTTTTTTACTATTTTCAGTTAAAATATGTCAGTATATCAGATTACCTTACTGATAAATAGTTAATAATAGCATTTACCTGCAGTTCAGTGCAACATTAAATGTGTTAAAATCTTTGATTTATTATTCTTTTTGATATCAAAAAAGGGGAAGAAATTTAGATAAACACAACATTTTATTTTAAGATTTTAAAACCTTATTTAATGAGTTCTTGTATATTTTAAATCCTTTTTTATTTTTATTTAAAAAATGTTTTGGATTTATACATATTTATACTTATAAAACAAACTATTTTAAGTTATTAATCTTCATTTATTATAAATGGGAGATTTTCTTTTACTTTTTATTTGGGAGAAATTTGAATAAATGTATTTTATTCAGAGGGAGAAATTTGGATAAAACTAAAACTTTCATTTTATTCATTACTTTTATTTTTAAGGAAAAATAATCATATTTTATTATAAATAAAGAGGGAGAAATTTATTTTTATGATTAATGATAATACAATGTTTATTTATTGAAATGATTTTGTTAAAATTAAATTTTGTTTTATCTTTTCAAAATTCTAAACTATAAGCAACTAATTTTGAAAGTTAATTTCATTTAATTAGTCCTATTATTGTATGGGTTTTGTGATCATAAAAAGGGGGAGATTATTGAGCACATCTTGTTTTTAACAATACATATTTAATGGGGTGATTTTTGAGCAAGTGTTGTTTTCAACAATACGTTTTATTATTAATAAGGGGGGTATTGTTGAGAAAAATACTCTATCTCTTTATGATGATTTTGATGTTCATAAATAACCTTTAATTGTTTTATAATGATTTTACTTTAAGTATTTTTCAGGAATTATATATTTTATATATTCTCATTTTTGGAAGAATATTCAATTGTTTACACAGCGTTGAACAATTACTAAACTATTCGGGAATCAATTTAAAGTGTTCTGGAAACACTATTCAGACATTACGTTTGAAAAGAGTAGCATAAAGAAAGAAAGGAAAGCGTAGCGTAAAGAAATAAAGGAAAGCGTAGCATAAAGAAATAAAATAAAGCATAGCGTAAAGAAAGAAAGGAACCCGCTGTTTACTCTTTAAAGATTATCAGAAAAGTATGGTTAAACAACTATATGTTATCAACAAAATTTGAAAGAAATGAACCCTACGTGAAGAAGAACCCTACATTAGGAAGAAACCATACGTTTGGGATATTGAGAAAGTATGGAAGAACAAAAATTAGGTAAGTATTTAATGTTTTGTTTGTTTCTCAAAAGTATGGTTAATCAACCTTAATTTTGTAAACAACCTTAGATTACTTAAAAAGTATGGATCATAAACCTTACGTATGAAAGCTTAGAAAAGTATGGTATACGTTTGGATATGGAAGAGAAAAGTATGGATGGTCAAACCTATGTTTGTGGTCAACCATATGTCATTAAACTTACGTTATTCATCAACATTAAGTTTGAATATTGCGACATCAACCCTACGTTTGATCTATGTTACGTTTCAGAGGATGCATGCAGTGCAACTCAACCTTACATTTGGCATCAGGAATTTGAAGTTGATATTTTTTTCCAACGGTCTGCAAGCGATTGATCAGGCTAATTTTAAGCCGGACTAAATGATGATTTTAAAGTGTGTCCTTGAAAAATTCAGAACCTTTTTAAGGATTGATTTAACTAGATCTTTTCATGGTGAATATTATGGAGTTTTACGACTGCTCAGATTAATTCACAATTTTGAATATTGTGAGTCAAAGGGCGATATTTGTGGATCTGATTTTTCAGAGGAAGCACTCGATATATCTTTTCTCATTTTTGAATTTAAAAGCAAAATACACATCATAATAGAAACAAGTGTGATATACGGAAAAAAGTTTACAGAGATCGATATAGCGAATATTTGAAAGAAGAACACATAGAAATCAAGAACGCAAGTGCAGATACAATCATTGGGTAGAAGTGAATCAGGGTGTCAAATTTTTCTTTAAATAAGATGAATATTTTCCCAACATTGGTAAAAACTTGTTAAATCTGTCTGATGAAATCATGAAATTACCAAACACCCATATGATGAAATAAAAACACAACACAATAGTTTTTCTTAGTTCACCACTAAGGGATAGTCCAAGGAGCATATATCGACAGTGTGTTGGTTGTACTTGATTCCATTAAGCTTTACTAGAAATTGTGGATTACAATTGACCCGACATGGTAACTCCATGATAAGAACATAACCTATATAAGAATTTTAGGGATGACACACTACCTCATTAAGATCAATTTCATCAACTCCCTCTTTCTCACTACTTTAGGGTGAAGTGTTTATTAATATATCAACTTGAAGGTCACTTGCATATCAGAGCACATGAATATAATTTTTTGTATCATTTATTTTTTCTTATGATGATTTAATACATTAAAAAAACTTTTCCCAAGTTTAAGTATTCTCACATAAGTATTTTTTATAAACACCCTTTTTGTTTCGAAGAACTGTCCGTTTTCGCAAAACTGCCTACTTTCATGAAACTTCAAACTTTCAAAAAACTACCAACTTTCAAAAAATACATTCAATGAAATACCTTAGCATAAATTAGTTCTCAACCATTATTTTCAAGAAACTTTTGTTCACATAAAGTTTCTAATTCCTATAAGAAAAACTTCATGTAAAACCTTTATGAAATCAAAGTGATCATCCCTTCTAAAAATCTTTTTCGATAGTAATATGATGAGTGGTTTACTATTTATAAGAAAGGGTTACCCATTTTCAAAACTATGTATCTTTCCCAAAACTCTATTACATATTGAAAAAACATCACCTTAATTCTCCAATGTCAACCTGTCTTTTTCAAAATTCCCTATCTTTAGGAAACTTTAGAGAAATTTTCCATTCCCTAAAATTCTCATAATCACATAACTTACCCCATTTTTTATAACTTTGCAGTATTTTATAAAAAAAATATTTAAAAAAAATCTAAACCTTATTTACAACAAACTTTTGAAAATTAAATTTATTTTCTATATTTTCACGAGTTAGTCCTGAAAATCCATATTTCACAAAAATTATACCTTGCTTCAGATTTTAGACCCCAAAAATTTGGAAAACAATGGTAAATGATTACACCTTAAAAAATAAATCCACCTGTGCTATAATATCACTCATATTCTAAAATCCTTGATCAAACAAGTTTTGATTGATAAAAAATGGAAAATATAATCCCTTTCTAGCTGTGAAAACCCTTAGTTCTAACAATACCTCCCTTTGGGTTTGTTGTATATTTGTAGATAATTTCAATAGATCACCAACCTTGAAAAAAATCTTGATAGTAGTAAAATAACTCATCCATAACTATAAGTTTACATGAAAAAATATCAGTGTAGAGAATAAGTCTATGAAGAGATAATTTCATTCCTCAAGAGACCACTGACCTGTCCTAAAAACCAGTCCTGCAAACCTACACTCCAATGAATTTCACTATTCTCCCCATTAGAAAGAAAACTCAAATACACTATACTTTTTCCTCAGTGCTAAAAAAACACCCCTAGATCATATCTCCAAATGATACATGCATCACATCCATAAATAGATTAAAATAGTTAACAAAAATGGGGAGAGGGGTTAAATTGTAAATTACTCATGCAATGAGATGTGGCTGAACGCTGAGGTTTAACAAATGTTTCTCAAAAATTGGCGATGCCAAGGGTTTAGTCAAGATTTCATCCAATTTATCATTAGTTCCAATATCCTCCATTATAATCATATTTTTTTTTATCTTTTTCTTCGATTAAGTGATATATGATCTCATTATTTTTGGTATGAGAGTGTCAAACAAGATTTTTGATGAGCTCGATCACACTATTATTTTCATAGAGTATCAAACTTAATTTTTTTAATTCATCACCAATATTAGTAAGTTGTTTCTTTATCAAAAAAATCCAAGTGTATGCATTTATCATAGGGATATAATTTGATTCAAATACACTAAGAGAAGTGATTTCTTGTTTCTTTCTCAACCAAACAACACATTTGTTTCCCATGAAGAATTCACCCACACTTGTGGATTTTTGATACACCAATTATCCATCCCAGTATACAATAGAAAATTTTGATATTTCATTATCCTTTCATGATAAAATGTATAATCCAAAGTTGAGAGTACCTTGAATATAAATCATGATTCTTTTAACTGCATAAAAATTCTATTCCTTATGATTACTTTAGAAGCGTTCCCATAAACTTGTTACAAAGATGATATCTAGACATGTTTCAGTCAGATAAAATAATCTTCAAAATATCTCTTGCATACTTTACCTAATAAATGAATATGTATTCCTTATTTTGAATCATCCTTATCCCCAAAAAGTATGCGAGTTCACCAATCATGGAAATTTCAAATTATGATTTTACATGATTAGTAAATTCTTCCACTGATCCATGCTTTCTTCCACCAAATATAATATCATCCTCATAAAAAAGCACCATAAATTGATATCCTTGAGAATTATTCACTTAGGGATTATAGTTATCACCTACACTTTTAAAATATTTATTATTTATATAAGAATCTAGCAGGGAATACCATGCTTGTGGTTCCAAAATTATACTATAAAGATCCTTATTTAATCTAAAAACTTTTGTTTCATCATTTACAATAAAAAATACCACTGGTTGTTCAATTTAGAATTATTCTTTGATAACGCCATTAAATAATTACATTTTGAAATCTGTCTAATTAAATTTGAAGCCACTTTGAATCACCATGGATAAGAAGAGCCTAATCAACTACAAAAATGATAATGGATAATTTTTTTATTTTATATTAATGTATTTAATCTATGTACAACCTTTACACACCAAACATTCCTTGTTTCTGATCACATTTCCTAGATCATATAATTTTTTTGAAGATACACTTTATTCCAATCAAATTGAGATTTTATGGTCTCTTAAAAAGATTAAAAGTCTAGTTTTATCAATCTTATCCCATTATTCATTCATGTACTTAAACCATGATTCATCTTTCAGTACTTAATCAAATGAGGTTGGTTATATAATTGAAAGTATAACATAATGTGCTTAATTCCTCATTATCCCTGTATGTGTAGGTATGCTCCAATCCCCAATGATGTTGGATTGATCAACTTCTTCTCTTCTATTTCTCCTGTGAGGTTCCAGAAGAGTTTCTTTAGAAATGGTTTCCTTTTCTGATTCTACTTCTGAATCATCACCATTTTAAGAACCCTGAATGTTGGGAAAGCCTTACACAATTTCTTTATTTGAGTTTATACATTTTCCAATTTCTTCTACATATTTAATCATATCAACATATTATATATTTGATTAATTCATAATTTTATCCTTAATTATCTTGAAATAATTTCTCTCTACAATCTTTTTAAGATGGCTATTTTAGAATATATAGGTTTTACTCTTCATTGAGTATCTAAGGAATATTCTCTCATCTTCATAATCTCTATACTTTCTTTTATTGCCTTAATTTTTTGGATGAATCATTGACTTCCAAAAATTTGAAAATACATTAGTGAGGGTTTTCTTCCATGACATATCCCATATAGTGTCCTGTCATCTCTTAGACTCCCCCCTTTTAAATTTTGAGTGCACACTACAACTTGAATAGCATATTTATAGTAATGATGAGAAAGAAAACTCTTAAATAGAAAAGTTTTGTCCATATTATTCACACGTCAATTTCTATGTTCGATGAACCCATTTTATTGAGGTGTTCTCACTGAAGAAACCTCATTATTGATCCCATGTTTTCAAGGTAAATTTAAAATTTAATGGATCTGTATTTTGTTACATTTTCAGATCAAAATATCTTGATTGGTCATCCAGTTTCATTCTTAACTCTTCAAAGATATCTCTTCATACAGTCATTCACTTCTCGTTTACACTGTATAAACTTCACACACTTCCATTATACTATAATAATCAATAAAAATTATGAACTACATGTCTCCACATATTCTAAAAACATTTATTGGATCACACACATTTGTGTGGACTAGATAAATAAGATTCGATTTCCTTTTGTTCCTCGACCGATAAGAATTAAAGACTATCTTTTCGGGCATGCATGCATTACATGTATTTTATCAATCATGATTTATATCGGGATTTTCTACAATAGTATTTAGAATGGATAAATTTTCTATGATTTTTTAATTAATGTGGCTCAAATTTTTTTGGCACAAATTGTTTTCCTCTTTATTTTTTTTAAGGAAAAGGTGTTTGATTTACTGTCTACCTGATATAAATTAAAAATTTTCCTCCAACCTTTCATGATATAATTAAATTTCTTACCTTTAATTGTGCATAGTTTTTAATTAAATGTCACTATTATTCTTGAGTACCAAATTTGAATCACACTCAGTAGATTGTGACGAAATACTTCCATATAGTTCACTTCTATTCTCATTAGCTCATCATTTTTAATTTTTTTATTTACACTGTGTTGGTCTTTAGGGAACCATAATTTCCAAATCTCACTATTCCATCACCCTTTACTTAACATTTTTCAACAAATTTTCATTTTTTTTCATGTGGTATGAGAATCTACTGTTAATAATATAAGTGATATTATCATTTATAGATTTGAGAACGATATCTTCTTGGTTGGATTTCTAAACTTATTCTTTTCCTTCTATAATATACCTAATTGAGTGGATTCATAGGATAAACTCTCTATTATATTTCAATAAGAATGGTTTAAATTATACTCATATTATTCTTCTAGAAGAAAATACTTATTTTCAAGGGTAATTCATCTTGGTTGATCAATATTGACTTATCTTGGAGTTCTATAGTTATGTTTTCTAGCTCTCCTCTACCTATAATGAATAAATTTATAGCTAAAGTTAGAATAGTGAAAAAATATCCATAAAAATTATTTCTTCTATATAATGAAGGATATTTTATCATTCTCTTTTGTTTACTACCAGGTTCTTCCTCATTCGGATATATCCTTTCTCATTCATAATAAGATATGGTATGGCCCAAAAAGCCACAAAATTAACATTTCATAAGGGGAAATATATTCTAACTTCCATTACTCCCCATGTTCTTTTATTTTGTATAGTTATTTGGTCAGTAATAATATTTGGATAACTTAGTATTATTTTCAGCACTCTTCTTTATTTGGTTTGATGCTATCTCTATTAGGACATGATACACCTTTGTTATATATCCAACTTTTATCTTTTGTTTGTTTGAGATCACCTTGTTTTCAGCCTTTGATATTTCTATATCATAACCAATTACAATTATTCCTATATATTTATATATTTTATTATTCAAGGATTTATCTACTCCTTCTAAAACACATTTTATTCTTTCCAAAATCTATGAATCTAAAAAACTTCAAAACATTAATTTCTTCTTCATTTACCCTGATTTTGATTCAGTTTCTAGTTTAATCCTTAAGGTAATTAATTCTTCTTCAAGGTCCTCAACTATCTTATAATTTTCCTCCAATCTCGATGTAAGGTCATTGATAACTTTTTCATACTCTTCAATCCTCAATTTAAACTCCACAACCTATTTTGATCTATCAAGAGTTTTCAAATTTTCTTATACCTCTCCTTACAGTCAATCAATTTCAACTTCAAGATGATCCACATACTCAAATGACACTTTCAACAAAGCTCAAATCTTTTTATTTTTAACTATTTTAATTTAAATCTCGTCAATATAACCCTCAAGATCCACCATGTGATCAAAAAAACCATTAAAATGATTTTATTATTCTTTTGTAGGTTATGACTTTTTAACTTTATCCATCATGGAGTCTTTAACATAAAATTTAAAATTTGGTTCCATATCCTCCAAAATGGATTTATCATATTATTCTTCTTTGCAAAACAAGTTCTTACTCTATAATTTATTTCCTGGTATGAATTTATCCTTTTGTGGGAACCTCCTCTGAGGCCTCCACATGATTTCTATTTCACTTTCTATATCATCTAATTTTATTGAGCATCGAGTAGTAATGAGACCTACTATAACAAACCTAAAACAAATGAAAAGGAATATTGCCTTCAAATATCCATTTTACCCTTTTTAATTTCTTGGAAATAAGAGAATGAGTTCATCATCTTCATTATATCCATCATCACTACCTTTTTAATTGTCAATTTTCCATGTATTTGAATTTCATTTCCCTTTTTACATAATTTTTTTTTATGTTTTGGTTTGAATCTCACTTCATAATTCACTACACTGATTAACATATTATCAAGATAAATATTAGTAAGATCTATTTCCTTAAGGGATGAAACTTTTGTATTATTCAAAGGTTTAAGCCTTCTCAAGATTTTATGCAAAAGTTATATATCCTGAATTTATTTACCAAGTCCTTGAATTACTCCAAAAACTTTAATAATTTGATTAAATAGATAATCTTAATTTTCATCTGGATACATTCAGATCATCGAACTAATTGTGAAATACTTGAAGTTTGGCCTCCTTTACTTATTTATTTCCATCGTATATTTTCTTAATTTCCTTTTATATAGTGAAACTCATAACCTTAAAATAGATTTAATTAGACAATGTTTCATTAAGATCATTTTGAGCTTTGGAATATGTATTGATCATTTTACTATCTATTTAAGTCATAGAAAGACCTATCACATCACTGATTTGAATCCCCTAAACCATGGTATAGAGAACTTCCATCATAAGAGATTTTAGATGAGATCTCATTCAATTATTCTAAATCTGTAAGTTTCATCCATCAAAAAGTGTAACTCTCATAACATTCAATTAATTGTCCATAAAAAAATAGAGGAAATATTTAAAACCTACAACTGGTAACCTATGATACCACTTGTAATTCCATAAAACACCTTGAGAGGGGATGGTTGAATTAGGATATGAAATTTTTATTTGAAAAAGGGGAATCTTGTCCCCATATTGGTAGGAACTTGTTAAACTAGTATGATGGAATCATGCAATTACCAAGAACCCATAAATTGAAATAGATTAAAAACACAATAGTTTTACATGGTTCACCACTAAGGGACAGTACAAGGAGCATACACCGAAAGTGTGTCGATTGTACCTAAATCCATTAAGCTTCACTAGATATTTTGGATTAAAATTGATCAAACATAGTCACTCCATTCTAAGAAAACTACCTTTACAATAATTTTAGGGATGGAACACTACCTTTATTGGATCACTTCTATCAAGTCTCCTTTGATTACTACTTTGGATGAAGTCTTTCTCAGTTTATTGGATTAAAGGTCGCTTCTATATTAGAGCACATGAAGGTGATGTTTTGAATCATGTATGTCCTATTATAATTCTTTGATATATTCCACAAAATTTTCCCAAGTTCAAGTATGCTTGCATGAGTGTATTTCATGAAACACCATTTTTATTTCAAAGCACTGCCCCCATTCATAAAACTACCCACTTTCATGAAACTCCAAACATTCTCAAAACTCCCAAATTTCATGAAAATCCTTCGCTAAAATTTATTAGCATCAATTAGTTCTCAACCATTCTTTTTGTGAAACACTTGTTTAAGTAAAGTTCCCAATTCTTGTAAGAATTATGTTTGGGTAAATCCTTTATGAAATCAGAGCGATCATACCTTCTATAAAACTTTTTCAATATTCATATGATGAGAAATGAACTATTTATAGGTGAGTTTTTCCCTTTTGTAAAACTCTACAGATTTTGAGTAACTCAATCACACTCATAAAACATGTTTCATTAAATCACTAACATCAAACTGTCTTTCATGAAACTCATTGTCTTTGCGAAACATCAGAGAAATTTTTCTTTCACAAAACATATTATAATAACCTAACTTATTTCCTTTTCCTTTTATTAATTGGTAGTCTTCCATGAAACATTATTCTATGAATCTACAAACCTTCATAACACTATACTTTTATGAATTCCATTACTATTTTATATTTTCATGAGGCAGTCCTAGAAATCCATCTTTCATGAAACTTGTCCCTTCCTCTAGTTTTTGTACCCCAAAAATGTGGAAAAAAATGGAAAACGAAACCACCTTCAACAATGAAGCAACATGCACCGTAAGATCACTTGGATTCCAAAATCCTTGATCAAAGCAGTATTGATTGACAAAAAACACAAAATATAATACATTTCTAGTTATGAATACCATTGGTTCCAACATTTGTTTTGAAAGAAGTTGGAGTGTGATCAACCAAGTAGGGATATAAGGGAATGAATTTTTGTGTCAAATTCCATTCATTGAGACACATTTTACTTTATGTACCAATTTAATTTTATATGGGACAAATTCTACAAAATTTTTATATTATCATGAATTATCTCTTATTCATTGTATTTTAGGTTCATTTTTATGCTCTTTATTCTTCAAGGGTTTTGATTAAAATGTTACTTAAGTTGTAATTTTTTTCTCTACTAAATCCCCTTTCCCCTCGAGTCATGAAATATATTCTTGATTTTGATCTTACAATTCAATTTTTCCTATGATAATATTTTAAAATTGTAGATTTACTTTATTGTTTTCATGTGGATATTACTTATCTTCATTAATATTCTCCAAATTGATGAAATTATTCCTCGAATAAAAGAAAAATATTGATAAAGATAACCATTATACTTACCAATGGATATTTTTCTTCCATGTACATGTTTAACCTATGAAAAGTGTGATCTATAACACATATATGTTTCAATTAAATTTTCAAGTTTCTATTCACCTCTTTTCAAATGAAATATTATTGTCCTTTTCATGATGTGGGTTTCACTAAAATAAGTAATTTAAACATATTTCACATGAATATTTTTTTTAAAAAGTTTTATTCTAATGTAATGTTTTAAAATGTTCCAAAGTTCATAATTTACAAATTATTTTATGGTTATTTTAAACTATATTGAATCCATTAAAATAATTTTTAAAATAAAATCTTTTTAATGTTTTCCATAGGGGTCATTTTCAATGGATAAAATATATTTTACACATTTCTATATGAACGTATATGTTCACCACCTTTATCATTTTCTAATAAACTTCCTCTCAACACTTTCAAGTTTTAAAAAAGGAAATTATTATTCCCATTTTTTAATAATAATATATATATTTTATTTTTTTCAAAGGAAAAAGAAAATTCTTATTTTAAAATCACTTTTCTGAATGCTTCAAAGAGTGTTCTTCATTTATGTCGTATGTGTCATGACCCATCTCAGTAGGGCCTGAGCCGAAACTCCCCAATCCCACCTCCAATAGGCTAGGGGCTGGTGACTAGCACCGAGTAGGCATGTTACTAACATGGGAGGCATTGCCTATAAACCTGTACTCACGCACACCCATCTCCAAGCCCACAAATCTGAAAAAGTAAAAGATACTAAAAAAATGGAACTGCATACATACACTAAAATCCCAACCAAAAGAGGACGAAAGTAAAGTAAAGTAAATTAAAGGTAAAACCCTGGGCCAAAAGTACAAGCCCACCAAAAGAGAGTCTGCAACAAAGTGCAACCTGTAAGAAAGGTACTGGTTCTGCAATCCATAGCCGTAGGAACACACCACGGCCTACCTGATCTCACTGAGCACCGTTCGGTCCTGGTCCACCAAGAATCCTGTCAAAGGCTCGCTCATCTGCACAAGACACAACACGTGCGGGTAAAGCCCGTGTATGGGTGAGTATAACAATACCCAGTAGGACACCCCGAAAACCACAAAGGAAAAATACCACAAAGGAATGATACAGTCAGCTCTACACATTATATGTTTACAGAACATATAACAAGAATATCCAGATATACTCAAACACGATCGACCATCGAGAAACCACCGCTAAGATCCAGATCAAAGATTCCACTAAGCACGTAACATGGAGAACACACTCCTAGTTCTGAAGAGAGAGATACGAAGTACTCGTTCTGGGAGAACTCACTTCACAGGTTCTTAAGAATACGATGCTCAGATGAGGATCACAACCGATAGCCATGGGGTGATTCCAACAACTCAGTCTGAACTAATCCACTAAGTAGATGATCAGAAACCAGGTAAAGTAGGTCACTTAGATACCAATAACTCCACTTAGGGTTCCAGAAATTAATAGAGGATCCGAATCTAAGTCTCACAGAGGGGATTCCAAAAACTCTCTTTAGGAAGTCCTACTGAAGGGATCATACTCCTGTACATAGGAAATGATACCAGAAAACTTCAAGGGAAAGACAAAAGGTACGAACCCTAAGAAATCTAGTCCAAGTCATGGAAGGAAAAAGGATCAATCCAGGTAAAACAGGTTACACGGCGTGTAGTATGTTTACACGCCATGTTCCTTGACTCCAGGTACTACCCATATAAAACGGACCATGTCTTAAGGCTTGTCATGTAAAAAGAATATACACGGCGTGTAGTAGGATTAAACACCACATCTGAGTGTTTGGAGTTTACTCCGTGTACGCTGGTCATGTGCCCGTACATAGTCTCTGTCCGTGTCGCCATGCCCGTGTACCAGTACACGAGGTATCCCATGTATCTGGATGGGTCTGGCCGGGGAAGGGTATACACGCCGTGTCCATGGATGTGTACCCAACCCGTGTCTGTGTACTCCCGGAGTACACAACAGGTGGTCCGTCGATGAACACACACCGTATAGCCCATACTACACGCCGTGCAGTCTGGATTTCTCCAGAACCGTCGTCTTCCTCCTCGCACCTCAGCCGGATCTCCGGATCTCGTTTCTCTTGTCTTTTTGCCGAAAAATTCAAGATCCTTGTTTGTTTGATCATCCTAACACTGAATCTGGGTGTTTCAGACCTTCAATCGGGTCATAAACCTCCAACGATCCATCCGAAGGAAAAACGCCCAGGAACTCATATCTACCGATCCGCTCCGAATCATCCACTGAAACCGTTGTCACAGCTCCGGACCATCCTCCTAAGGTTGGATCTACAATTTCAGATTGTTGCACTGCAGATCGAAGGTGAAATCGATTGTTGTTCGTACCCCATGAAGAACACGTAAAACGCACACTAAGAACACGAGAAATAAGGGAAGAAAGGCACAACAAATTGAGAGGGATGAACCTCGATCGATGTTCGTGTTGATCTTGGTTCGTCACCATTAGAAGATTAAACAAAACCAAAATTACTTCAAGAATCAAATCCCCAAAATCCCCGCAAAAATCCCATCCCAAAAATATGATCGATCCGCAGGATAATATATTCGTGGATTAGTCCACGTTCGTCATAGGAATCAAGAACGAGGAAAGGAAATAAAAATCAAACATCCTACTTGGATTCGCGACATTCTTTGGCGAAGATTCAGTCGCTGCATCGTCATTGCCGGTGAAGCTCGTCAAGAACACCGTCTCCTCATTGGGGTTCCCTCCAAAACCTCTAGATCCTCCAAGGGTTTCAGGGTTATGAGGTCTATAACCCTGGATCCCTGTGCAAATCTCTATTTAAAAAGATAAAAGATATTCGCCGCCACAAGATTTAATAAAATATTTTTATTAAATATTTTATTACGGTTACCTCCAAAAACTAGATTTCACCACCGACCTACGCCAGCCGATGTTAGGCCTCGCTAAAGGTAAGCTCACTACTCTGAACGCAACAGTGCCATCATATTTCTAATCCGAGAACACGTTCAAGAGTTATTCAACTTTTTCAGGAAAACCACATGCGCATGTTATTTAATTATTAAATTAAATTCAAACATTTGTTCCGGGCTCACCAGGACTCGAAATTGCACTTCATCACAACGACTGGTCTCGAAAGAAATTATCATATAATATTAAAATAAAATACAGAGAAATCCGAGACATTACAGTATCCCTGATCAAGGGTATTTTATAAAATATACAGTACACCATATTTATCTAAATGGATCATGAAATTCTATTTTACATTTATGATATGATCCATCACTTCTTTTGTCTCTCCTAATCATCTATTTGTAAAAGAATGATTTATATCTAGTTCTTTTCCTTTATAAATTCCCAATGTTCTATTACTTGATTGAAGTTTATTCACCTAGATACCCAATACATCTATTGATTGGGGAAACTATTTTCTAAACCACATATCCATTTCCTATATGGTTTAAATACCATATGTTTAATCATATTTTTTGAGTTTTATTTACCTAGAATGATTATTAAAGTCATTGGATACCCATTTATTTTCTATGGGTTTATCATGACATGTTTATTAATAAAATCAAGAATGCATCCTTAGGGAACCACCTCAAAAGGATATAAAACTTATTTTATTTCTTTGGGTTTTTATGATTAGTTGATTGAAACCATGTGGAACACATATGTATTATTTTCTTTATATGATGGGTGGGATCATAATTATATAACCCTCCAATGTATTGTGTAATGTTTATATATAAGAATATATCATGGTGTGTAGGAAGTGATCGCAACCAACTATGGTGTGTAGGTAGTTAGTATAGAAAACTATGTTATGTTAATGAGATAGGGATCCTTGATCTTTTTGAGAAAGATTGAGAATGAGTTGATTACCCAATCCACACCCACATAATTTATTAAAAAGGAAGGATATAAAGAGAGTGAATGAGGTGTAATGTACTTGTACCATAAAAGGTCTTAAAGAAAAACATGAGAAGACCAAATGTGCCGAACAGAAAATACTACAAATGGAGCAGCAAAAGAAGAGAATGCCTTCATTATGAAAAACAATGTTGATGAAAATATTGATCCTTAACATCTCATAGATTTACAGTAAAGTAGTCAACTAATAGAGAAGGTCATAAAGTCCATAAAATGTGATAGAAGAGAAACATCAGGGACACCAGAGTCTGAACCAGAATTACCACTACATTCATCAGCATGCCATGGCTCCGATTACAGAGAAAAAGTTACCTTTATCTTTCCTATATCCTATACAACAATTCCATTGTATGTTCCATTATTCCTAATAATATAAATTCTAGTAGCCCTCATGTTATACATATATACACCAAACCCTCTAGTTGATTTTCTGATAGTAGTGCACTCCATTAGATTGTTATATATTCCTTTAATACTATCATCCTTCATGCACAATAGAAAGTAACTAATCAATCAAGGATTTATGGTCCCTACATTGAAGAGAGTTCGGTACACATGGGTGAACCAGTACTGAGACATTAGATAGAAAGAATTTAAACAAGATTCATTTTTATCCTTATGAAACCCAATAAAAACACTCATCATCATGTTATGTTCCTCAGGTATCCGAATTCAATAGGTCTTTGATCCTTCCTTTAAACAAAAAAAGGATGTTAATTTTTTTCTATGAAACTAGTACATAGTTCAGTCCACCAAGTCATGAGTAGTTATATATAAAATCCAACAAAAATCAATATTCAAGCACATTTCATCAAAAAGTATTCAACCTCATATCAGATCGAAATGAGGAAATAGAGGAAACCCATCTCATCAATAATCTATCCATTCTGATTTAAGAAGTGTCAATGCCCAGATTTCAAGCCAAAACTGAATGAAACTCAAAGGAACTATCATCTCAATTATGCAGCAAAATTCATCACTAAAATATAAATCTGTCCAAACTTTTATACAGGGAAAAAATAATTCCCAAGGCATGTATCTAAAGTTAAATTTAATATTTATTTTATGTTATTCCACAATCCAGAGGAATATACGCTTCTTGATTTGAAGGTACGTCTCGAAAATAATATGACCATTTGTGTATTTCTCAAATGTAATCTCATATTGTCTAGACATCCATTCATCAACTTCTCCAATCACATAATCCTCAATAAAATAATAATTTCTATACATATGAACATTATTTTTTATCATATTTCTTCTCATCTAAAGTATAGGTTGCAATAGGCTGTTCAATAACTACTAGTTGTGTTGGAAGTTCAATTTTTTCCTTCCTAGAGGCTTCGAATGATATTGTAACAACTGTTTTTTTTTTCAGATTAGAGTAGTCCCTATGTTTCTTATTTTTTTAGGATTTGGGGTAATGAATCCATCAATATCCACCATTGGTTTTTAAACTTCCTAAAACTTGATTTTAATTAGATTTAATCAATTTTATTATATTGATCATCAATATCCAGTAGAGATTCACTAGAATCAGAGTGGGCACATTGATCCTTATCTCATGTATCATGGGATTCAATAAAAGATAAATCCCATAAAGTATTAATTATGCTAATACTAGAAGATTATATTTTGTAGAGAATATATTGGTAACATTAAAGACTCATTATAAATTCATTAGATTACAATATACTAGAAACAAATGGTGTCCATTTGACGGTAAGAGTTGAGATTTAATAGTTATTAAATTGTTAAAATTTACTTAAACTCTAAACTAAAATGTCCTTTTATTTTAAACGTGAGAAAGAAAATGTAATCATAGATGTGTATCAAATATAGTATTTAAAGTTATGTGTTTTCAGAACTGGATCTGAGAGAGTGGGTCTAAGAGTGGTTCTACAATTGGTATTAGAGAAATGTTTCTATAATTTTAGATATTTGGTTTTTATCAATTGAGTATAATTTAAGATCTAGAAATAAAATCAAGGGTTGATTAGTTAAAGATGATATTTGTTTATAAGATATATATTAAAATTTGGGGTTATACTATTGAATATTTTATGTTTTTTAGAGAATAGAAAAGGAGAAAATTATTGGAATCCATATGTATAAGATTAAGTATAGGATACCTCTAGAAATTTTGTTAAAGTAGATATTTTGTGATTTTCATAGAAATTACATCCCTGTTTGGATACTAGAAAGTAGACATGATTTTTGGAACACATTATTCTATGGGTAACAACCCCTAAAGGAGTTGTTTTTGTAACGCCACAACCCCAGTTATCCAGAGTTAGTGCATTATATTAAAACATTGGCATGATTACAAGGAATAAAGTCCTGAAAGACCGATCAATTTAGCAGCCTTGGAAAATATATCACATACATGAATGTTACATTACACATTAGAAAATAAAACACAACATAAATGATAATTTGAGAACTCCATTAATCCTATAGCTTAACCCAGCTTATTAATCATAATACACTCCTTGGAATCCTAAGAGAATTAAAACATAGAAAGGGGTGAGCTCAGATTCTCAGTAAGGATAACAATATAGTGGAAACTTTCATAAATAACCATAAACATTTAAAGCAATGCATAAGAATAAAACGAAATCCTTTTAAACTTAAACTTTAGGATAATATGGAAAAGGTAAAATAAAATAATTCCATTTACTTATTCACATGGATATTCTACTAGTTGAATAATCACATGCAATATCAATAGCCACTTTCATAATGATGGAATGCATAATTCTAGACTTTCATAACCACATAGTCAAGGACTTATGCTAAGACTACAAATAATATTTTGTCAAGGCCTTGTGCCAAGACACTAGTTTATCTCATGAGACCTACCGATGCATCTAGAAGCTATAGTGGGCTCCACCCGTCACTTACTAAGTCCAATTAATTCCTCACATGAAAAGTTTTAAACATAACATAAACATTTGTATTAAAACTAACATACGAAATGTCAATAGTTTATCCATAAACCATGAATGGTATAAAAATAACATATCCACAATCAAACATATAACAAAACATTAAATGAAATATGTAAGTTTTTTATCATAATAAATCAACTTCAAATAAGTTTAAAATCCATCAAAGGATGTTGATATAGATTAAAATGATTTATAAAACTCATTGAGAGAAATATCCATTTTTCATAAAATCATTTAAAAGTCACACAATTTATAAAGGAAGACATTTAAAGACATTTTTGAATTAAAGTGTCCCATACCACTTTGAAACTTTTGAAAGGAATTAACATTTAAAAAAAAATCATGTCCATATAAATAAATCCTTAAAACACATTTTGAATACATGGACATTAATGAGAATGATTTAGAAGAATAAATATTTAAAACATTTAAAACGATGTTTTAGTAAAAAGGTCCCCTAAAAATAATTCCTTTGAAAACTCTTTTATGAAACATGGACATGGATAATAAATATGTTGTCATAGATACTTACGTAAAAACAACCTTTGATAATAAAGAGATTGTGAAATTAACCCTTACCTTGTACTTTCCTTTGGTCGAGGGTACGTTTAACCTCCAGTATAATGACCATAGAATTTTATTAAATTATACCAGAACCATATTCATATTTATTATATAATACCTGATTAATTTATGACTTTATACTACCCATTTAATAATGATTTCCATGTTAAATTAACATTTTGGGTAATAATCGCTTTCTTTATCGTATGTGTTTTAACTTGTTATTCTTGATCGTATCATTTAGATCATGATTTAAATGATTCCAGAATATAAACCTTGATTTATATATCATATATATTTAGAATATAAATATTTATAATATATGTATATATGAAATGCAAGGCACCGTTTATGGAGACGGTAGGCCGTACGTACGCATAAACGTTGTTTTCGTTTTCATATCGTATTGAACGGAAGTAAGTGAATAAGATATATGTGAGTACATAAATACACACACACACACAAATATATATATATATATATATATAAATATCCAGTAGAATCATTATGTCATATATTACATACTTATTAATAATATATATTTTTATAATCATCGTTGAATGGTGAACATGGAAATGTATCTCATCGCGTCCTGGAGACGGTAATCCGTACGCACGCACGAGCGATAATATCATTCTTTTGATTTAAAATAGTATGTAAATAGCTGTTATATAATATATAAAGAATAATTAACATGTTATATTTATTATTTACATCAATTATATATCATTATTATACCCATCCAAATAATAATGTATTGAATAACAACTACACCAAGACGTGGAGACGGTAAGTTGTACGTACACACGTATGGTGACATGTCATTCATAGGATGGATAAAATAATCAATATGGTTGTACCATATTTATAATAACATCACATTATATAGAAGATACTGTATTTATTATTTCATAATGGAAACAACTAAGAAAGAGGAAGTGGAAGAAGAAAAGAACTTGAAAGAGGTGATGAAATATTTACCTCTTCTTTGGGTTCTTCCTTTTGACTTGATCAAAAGGGCTCCTTAGGTTGGGTTTATGACCAAAGGAAGGACTCTAAGATGAATGTAGGATAGTTCAGAGGGTATTTGGGCAAGGTTTGGACGAACTAAATGGCTTTGATGGTGTGAATTAGAGAGAAGGGAGAGTGCCCTTTTATAAGAGGGGTGAGGGGAACCTTAGGAAAAGTTAGAAATATTATTTTATAATAAAATCATTTTCTATTTTTAATTGTTCAAAAATTAATTATTTAAAGTCTAAGGTGGTGATGAGTCTAAAACCTCTCAACCAATAGGTTTTATACAGGTTTAGGTCACCATATTAACCTTAACTTTTAGATTTAACTCTTAGTTAAATAGTTTGACATTTACCATGTCTCTTTGTATTTGAATATTATATGGTTAATAAAATTACTATAAAATTCTAATAGAACCCCAATTGGTTCATTAATGTCATATATATTATTATATAAGTCTTTTGGATGAACCTTTTATTTTTAGAACCATTATATCAATTAATAATATAATATTTTTTTAAAAACTATTTTATGTCAATTTTGACACTATTTGGTATTTGTTTTTTGTTAAAATTATAAAAACATGATTACTTAGAAAAATATTGATTGAATCAACCCTAAAATTTCATATTAACTTATAAAATTAGTTTAATTCATCAGAAGTCTCAAATTACATTTATTTGGGTATTTATAATATCAATTATTTTAATCTTTTTTTAATAAGTTAATTTCTACATCATCACTATGTCATAAATAAATTTAATTATTTAATGTCTAAAAATTATAAATAAAATAACATTATGTAGGAAATATATTTATATTTCTAATTAATATTTATAGTCGAATTTAGATTATGTGTAACCCTATATAAGAAATGTTTTAGTTATTAAACTTTGATTTTAGCTCTTTTAACTCATCTTTAAATAAAATAATAATAAATGTCCTAATCTAATCCAAGTGGACCAAGGAGGTTCATATTTTATTCCTAAAGTTGTTTTTGTTCCAATTACACTTATCCAATATAATTAGGACATGTTTTATGGTAATAATAATATCCTTTTTACCCTTAATTATCCTATTTTCTTTTAACCGTGGTAAATGAAAGTAAAAAGTTACTATTCACCAAAAATTATTTTCATCTTATTGAACCACATTTTACTTACTGATATCAACCATGTCTCCCAGATTTTTGAAATTCAATTCACAGAAGAGGTAAAATTAAGTTTTATGTGAATTTGCAAATGCTCCTAGGAGGTGGGTAAAAGACGGTAAAAAGTTCTATAAAATTTATATATATATAAAATTATTATAAAATGACTCCAATGAATTACATTGAAATTATATAGGTATTATGTATCTATTTTGACCTAAAATAAATTTAAATAAAATAAATAATTATTTAAATAATAATTCGGTTTTAAACAATAACTTAGTATTTTCACTATTCATCAAAAATTTAAAGTTTTCATAAAAATACCAAAAATTCACCCTAAGATAATTTTGATATTCCAAATTCAAAAAATTAAGTATATTTTACCAAATTCAAAACATAGAAGTTGAATTTATTAATTTAAAATTAATTCTCATTGTCAAAACCAAAAGGCATTTTTTTAAGAAATAATAACTATCAAAAGATTGACACTTGTTTATGTTCAATTTAAAAGTGAAATTACTTACAATGACCATAATTTGATTAAATGGTAAAAATATAATCTATTTATGTTTTTAAACCATTAAAATGTATAATTTAACACTATAAATTATTTTGATTAAAAAAGTTGTTTTCAGTTAAAATATATTATTTTTAACTATTCACCCAAATATGAAAGTTATCAGAAAAATACCAAAAATTTATTGAAACTAAATTATTATGTCCCGATTCTAAAGAAGAAGTTTATTATGTAAAATTGAATATATAAAAGTTTTAAATATTGTATTTAATAAGGGTTCACCATTAAAAGGCGGTAAAAGTGCATTTTTTTAAATATACTTCTTTTATCTGAAAAAATGAATTAGTTCTTACATTATGTTTAAGAAACTCATAATATGGATTCTAAAATTATAAGGATTATATAAAGTTCAAAATTCAGTTAATACTATTCATAACCGCTTTTGAACGGCTAGTTTGGTAAGTCGTGGTGCGCTTGAACTCGGTGCTGCGTGTAGTGCAAGTTATTGAATTACTTTAAAAAATAACATACTATGAAATCTTTGGGTATTACATTCTTCCCTCTTTCAGTAAATTTCATCCTCACAATTTTAAATTGTTTTTCGAAAATAAAAGGTTGAAAATAGAAAATACCTTTGTGGGAAAACCCACATCAGAAATTGGGTTAATAAAATTTAGTCTTAATAAGAGGAAGAGGGAAATGAAAGGTTCACCACCAAATTATAATCTCAATTAGGAGAACATCAGTGGAAATTAGAGACACATAATTGGAGGAAAAATATAAATATTTATAGGGATTGATTGAGGTCATCAATCACAGACACGTTTAAAATTGAGGGCCTCAAATCCATCAATCTATGATGATTTAAAATACCATCGGTTCAACAAAACATAAGGTATTAGGATAAAAAAAATTGGTTTTAAGATTCCTTCACTAAAATTTAAGAATTAATTTACCCATATAATAAGAGGAAAAAAATTATATATATATATATATATATACTTGACAAGTAGAGTTTCATCCTTCAACTAATTCCTACCACAAACTCATATTTCACTCCAAAAGATTTCAAAAAAATATTCTGTTTATCCTAATCGTATAGGGTTCCAAAAATAATGATTTTATAATTTACCTATAAGACCCTTTAAAAAAGATAGATTATATAATCTAGGGACTTCACGTAGTTCAGTGGTAGGTGTTAAATCCCAATCTCACTATGGTTGTGGGTTCGATTCCCGCAACTTTTTTCCGACGCAATGGATTGTCACACGGTCTGCCTGTTGTCCTTTTTATAATAATCCAAAAATAACCTTAACAATAGTATCCAATTTCAAACTTAATCCATTCCAACCTTTAGACTTATCCAAAATAATTCTATCCAAACTCAAAGTCCAAAATTTATAAGGAAATTAAAAACAATGAAAATCCTTTTTTTCCACGTAATAACATGTGAACACCTTTATCATGTATTATTTTAAAACATGGTAACACCAAAAATTACCATAAAACCTTATTTATTACATTCATGATCCCTTATCCTTTATATAATACTGGATATATTCCTTATATCCAAATTTTTTGAATATACCAATAATGATGAAAAAAAAACTATTAATCAGTTCCAAGGAAGTCAATAATATCCAATATAATTTATCTAAATCAACCATCTCTTATTCCAAAATCACTACCTCATTATCAGGACCATATTAAGGATTACCTTTCCTTAAACCATGTATTTTCCAAAAAGTGTATCTTACTATTAAGTCACTATTCTTAGAACCATATAATCTCAAATCCTCAATAAAATAGTACTGCAGTACAATCCTTATTTATCTCCATAATTCATACAACCAGTATATTGCTGATAAAACAATCAAATGAAATAATTCTATAATAACAACATAATAACACTAGTAATTCCTCTTCATCTAAGGTAGTATCATAACTTGATTATTATCCAATAGCATCATTTGTGGTATACTCTGATGACTAGGACATCGATTCGCATAGTGTCTCAACTCCTTGTAGATGAAGCATTGTACATTTGAAACATTTTTCTTACCCTTGAAATCACGTACTTGATGTCCTTTTTCTCCACACTTATAACAAACTCCCATTACCTTCAATCATTTACCAAGTTGATTCTTTATACAGTTATCATATATGAAAAAATTCTTCTTTCCCTTATTCCCTTTATCCATATTTCTTTCTACCATCCTTTTCTTCTTTGGCTTCCTTTCAAAGCCATAGGACTCATAGAATTATTTATTATCTTATTAACACATGATATTATTTCTTCATATAATGATAATACATGGGAGACTATTTCCTTTCTAAATGTTGTCTTAATACAAAGAAATATATGATCTTTTTTACTCTTTGGATCGTGCGTATTGCTGGAGGTCTCATTCCTTCTATTAGGTGACATTTCTAAATAATGGAATACACTAGGTTAGTTTATGAATTGAAATGAAAAATTCAAAACATGTAAAATATTTAACGTAAATTGAAAAGATTATACATATAATCTATAATCATCAAATGTATTATTTGAGAAATTATTTACTCCTAAATCCTTGATAATGGCTTGTAATGAAAATGTAAATTATCCTAAGCATATCCCCTAGGAGTGTCATAACCAAGAGTGTATCAAGGACCGTTGTTGTGCACCAGTTACTGTTCAAGTCTAGTTCAAAGCGGTGTATTCAGGTTTTAACCCTAGGTACATTTGTGCCAGAGCCGCCTCTACCTTCTCGTATCTAGACATGGATGTATTGCTTGGAAAACTTACAAAATCTCTATAGTACCAAAATTCTAGGAAGTTCTTCTATACTAATCCTCAAAGTATATCTTAGGAAAATGTTCTCTAATGAGAGTTTAACTAAATCTATTTCAAATGTTGTTTCTAAACTTCCTCTGATACCAACTGTAACTCCCCGACCCCAGTTACCCAGAGTCGGTGCATTATTTTAATACACAGGAATGATTATAAGGAATCAATTCCCAAAAGACCGATTAGTTTAGCAGTATTGGAAAATATATTACATACATGAACATTACATTACACATTGGAAAATAAAACACAACATAAATGATCCTTTGATAACTCCATTAATGTTCTAGCTTAACCCTACTTATTAATCGTAATACACTTCTTGTAATCCTGAGAAAATTAAAACATAGAAATGGGTTACCTCAGATGCTTAGTAAGGATAAAAATATAGAGGAAACTTTCATAAATAAGAATAAACATTTAAGGAAATGTATACGACTAAAATGAAAGCCTTTTAAACTTAAACTTCAGCATAATATGGAAAAGATACAATAAAATAATTCCATTTACTTATTTACATGGATATTCTACTAGTATAACAATCACATGAAATATCAATATCCACTTTCATAATGATAGAATGCATAATTCTAGACTTTCATAACCACATAGTCAAGGCCTTGTGCTAGGACTACAAATAAGATTTTGTCAAGGCCTTGTGCTAATACACTAGTTTGTCACATGAGACCTACCGATGCATCAAGGATCTATAGCGGGCTCTACCCATCACTTACTAAGTCCAATTCATTCCTCATATGAAAAGGTTTAAACATAACATAAACATTCGTATTAAAACTAGCAGAAGAAATGTCAATAGTTTATCTATGAACCATGAATGGTATAAAAATAACACATCCACATTCAAACATATAAGAAAACCTTCAATACAATATAGAAGTTTTTTTTTCATAAATCAACTTCAAATAAGTTTAAAATCCATCAAAGGATGTTGATATAGATGAAAATGATTTGTAAAACTCTTTGAGAGTAATATCCCTTTTTCATAAAATAATTTAAAAGTCACACAATTTATAAATGAAGAAATTTAAAGACATTTTTGAATCAAAGTGTCCCATACCACTTTGAAACTTTTTAAAGTAATTAACATTTTAAAAACATTCATGTCCATAAAAATAAATCCTTAAAAACCATTTTGAATACATGGACATTAATGAGAATGATTTAGAAGAATAAATATTAAAAAAATTTAAAATGATATTTTAGTAAAAAGGTACCTTAAAAAGAATCCCTTTGAAAACTCTTTTATGAAATATGGACATGGATAATAAATATGTCCCAATAGATACTTACGTAAAAATAACCTTTGATAATAAAGAGATTGTGAAATTAACCCTTACCTTGCACTTTCCTTTGGTCGAGGGTATGTTTAACCTCCAGTATAATGACCATAGTATTTTATTAAATTATACCAGAACTATATTCATATTTATTATATCATACATGATTCATTTATGACTTTATAATACCCATTTAATAATTATTTCGATGTCAAATTAACATTTTGGGTAATAATCACTTTCTTTATCGTATGTGTTTTAACTTGTTATTCTTGATCGTATCATTTAGATCATGATTTAAATGATTCCAGAATATAAACCTTGATTTATATATCATATATATCTAGAATATAAATATTTATAATAGATGTATATATTAAATTGCAAGAACCATTTATGGAGATGGCATGCTATATGTACGCATAAACGTTGTTTCTGTTTTCATATCGTATTGAACGGAAGTAAGTAAATAAGATATATGTAAGTACATACATACACACAAACACACACGCAAAAACACAAAGATATATATATATATATATCTCTCTAATAGCATAATTATGTCATATATTACATACTTATTAATAATATATATTTTTATAATCATCGTTGAATGGTGAACATGGAAATTAATCTCATCACGTTGTGGAGACGGTAATCCGTACGCACGCACGAGTGATAATATCATTATTTTGATTTAAAATCGTGTGTAAATAGATGTTATATCATATATAAAGAATCAAAAACATGTTATATTTATTATTTACATCAATTATACATCATTATTATACCCATCCAAATAATAATGTATTGAATAACAACTACACCACGACGTGGAGATGGTAGGCCGTACATACACACATATAGTGACATGTCATTCATAGGATGGATAAAATAATGAATATGGTTGTAAAATATTTATAATAACATCATATTATATATAATATACTGTATTTATTATTTTATAATGGAAACAACAAAGAAAGAGGAAGTGGAAGAAGAAAAGAACTTGAAAGAGGTGATGAAATATTTACCTCTTCTTTGGGTTCTTCCTTTTGACTTGATCAAATGGGCTCCTTAGGTTGGCTTTATGACCAAATTAAGGCCTATAAGGTGAAGGGAGGATAGTTGAGAGGGTATTTGGGTAGGGTTTGGCTGAGATAAATGGCTTTGAAGGTGTGAATTAGAGACAAGGGGGAGTGCCTTTTTATAAGAGGGGTGAGGGGCACATTAAGAAAAGTTAGAAATATTATTTTATAATAAAATCATTTTCGGTTTATAATAGCTCAAAAATGAATTATTTAAAGGATAAGGTGGGTATGGGTCTAAAAAATCTCAAAAAATTGGTTTTATATAGGTTTAGGTCACCATATTAACCTTAAATTTTATATTTAACTATTAGTTAAATAGTTTGACATTTACCATGTCTCTTTGTATTTTTATATTATATGGTTAATAAACTTACTATAAAATGCCAATAGAACCCCAATTGGTTCATTAATGTCATATATATTATTATATAAGTATTTTTTCCAAACCTTATATTTTTAGGACTATTATATCAATTAATAATATAATATTTGTTTTAGAAACTATTTTATGTCAATTTTGGAACTATTTGGTATTTGTTTTTTGTTAAAATCATAACAGCATGATTGCTTTGAAACAAATTGATTTAATCAACCCTAATATGTCATATTAACCTATAAAATTAGTTTAATTCATCATAATTTTCAAATTACATTTATTTGGGTATTTATAATATCAAATATTTTAATCTTTTATTAATAAGGTAATTACTGCATCATCATTGCGTCATAAATAAATTTAATTATTTAATATATAAGAATTATAAATAAAATACCATTATGTAGGAAATTTTTTTATCTTTCTAATGAAATTTTATAGTTGAATTTTTCTTATGTGTAACCCTATATTAAAAATATTTTAGTTATTAAACTTTGATTTTAACTCTTTTAACTCTTCTTTAAATAAAATAATAATAAATGTCCTAATCTAATCCAAGTGGACCAAAGAGGTTCATATTTTATTACTAAGGTTGTTTTTGGTCGAATTAAACTTATCCAAGAGAATTAGGACATGTGTTAGGGTAATAATAATATCATTTCTACCCTTAATTACCCTTTTTACTTTTAACCGTGGTAAATAAAATAAAACATTACTATTCACCAAAAATTATTTTCATCTTGTTGAACCAAATTTTACTTACTGATATCAACCATGTCTCTCTGATTTTTTTAATTTAATTCACAGAAGCAGTGAAATTAAGTTTTATGCAAATTTTCAAATGCTCATCGGAGGTGGGTACAAGATGATAAAAAGTTCAATAAAATTTTTATATACCTAAACTTATTATAAAATGACTCCAATGAATTAAATTGAACTTATATAGGTATTATGTATCTATTTTGACCTAAAATAAATTTAAATAAAAAAAATAATTATTTAAATAAAAAAGCCGGTTTTAAACAATCACTCAGTGTTTTTCACTATTCATCAAAATTGAAAGTTTTCGGAAAAATACAAAAAAATCACCCTAATATAATTTTGACATTCTTAATTCAAAAATGAAGTCTATTTTACCAAATTAAAAACATAAAAGTTGAATTTATTAATTTAAAATTAATTCCCATTGTCAAAACCAAAATGCGTTTTTTTAAGAAATAATAACTATCAAAAGATTGACACTTGTTTATGTCCAATTTAAAAGTGAAATTACTTACAATAACCAACATTAGATTAAATGGTAAATATATAATATATTTATACTTCCAAAATACAAAAATTTATAATTTAACACTATAAATTATTTTGATTAAAAAAGTTGTTTTTAGTTAAAATATAGTATTTTTCACTATTTACCCAAATATGAAAGTTATCAGAAAAACACCAAAAATTTATTGAAACTAAATTCTTATGTACCGATTCTAAATAATAATTTTATTGTTTGAAATTTAATATATAAAAGTTTCAAATATTGGATTTAACAAGGGTTCACCATTGAAAGGCGGTAAAAGTGCATTTTTTGAAAAATACATATTTTATCGAAAAAAATGAATTAGTTCTTACATTATGTCCAAGAAACTCATAATATGGATTCTAAAATGATAAGGATTATATGAAGTTCAAAATTCATATAATACTATTCATAACCACTTTTGAATGGCTAGTTTGGTAAGTTGTGGTGCGCTTGAACTTAGTGTTGCGTGTAGTGCAAGTTATTGAATTACTTTGAAGAAATAACGTACTATGAAATCTTGGAGTGTTACAGGTTTGGTATATTTGAGTAATAGTTCTAGTGCATGGTGAATGGGACCTAACTGTGCACTTGGCTAGACATTATTGGGGTATATGATGGGTTACTTCACATTCTATTTATAAAAAATTATAAAGGATTTGAACATATGTTTTTGTAAAAGTTAACTAGATTAGATAACCTATAGTAAAATGACCATGGATAACCTATATTAAATCTAAATACTCATAACTTAGGGTATGAACATATTTGAATTCCCCGTCATACCGAATAAGATAAGGATGGAGTCTCATGAAAATTTGAGTGATGAAGATAGTGAACCGAAAAAGATACAATATCATTTATGTTAAAAATATTTGAAGAAACGCACTGGGGAATTCCCTAAAAGAATGAGAAAATGTTTTATGTGTGGAAAATGAGGATATAAATCATTTATGAACTGACAGAAAATAACGAATTAAGTTAACTCAGTTGAGGAATAAGATTTTTATTCTAGTTTTACTTAAGATATCAACACAAATATTTCATTTTAAAGTTTATCTTAAGTTATGAATATACCTTATGACATCCTTAATTTATTTTTTTGCAATAAATTATGATGATTCAATTTATTTTATTATGGGACAATGTAACATCTCTAGATTTCATTATATATATATATTCTTTTAAATAATACTGAGAGTGATATGTTTCTTCACACAAAATAAAATGAAGGTGACGATGAATTATTAAATTAAAATAATAATATTTAAAATATTATTATGATAACATATAATATAACTATATATGATATAAAATATTAAAATTATTTAAATCATAAAATTGGTATGAAATAATATTAGAAACATTTAATGATTAAGAAGGTGATTTTTAAATAAATAGTATTTTATCATTATATTTTTTTTATATTAAAAGTTAAATATATAATTTACTGAAATTGAATTAGATAAAATAAACTGTATTTTTTGAATTTATATTATAAATAGTAACTTAGTATGAATTTTTGATCGGTTTCAAAAAATTCATTTTTAGTTGAAAATATGGTTTTTATGAAAATTGTAATCTTCATGGCTTTATCATATATAAGAATGACCGAGAAGGTCATAAAAAAATTAAGTGATGAAATATCAAAATAAGGAATAAAATTATTATTTTTAAATTATTATGTCTACTTAGAGAACCCATGGACAAAATTTTTAAAACTAAAGTAAAAGTTTACTTCAATAAAGAAGACTATTTTGTGTCTTTATTTAATTAATTATTATTTTTAAAAATTATAATTATGGGTTGATTTTAATTTCACATAATATTAATTGAATTTCTAATAAATATATTTATGTCATAGAAATTATTTACATTACAAATTTTAACTCACATAACTTTTATGCTTAAAAGAAGATTATCATAAAAACTATTTTTAAGCATTAATCATATTTATTATAAAATTAAAATTTCTTAACAATAGTATTTTTAATTGAAAAAATAAATATCATATCTAGGATTATAATAATAAAATTATTTGTTATTAATAATAATAATTAATAACATTTACATAAATTAACATGGTTGAAAGTAAAAGTGACCTAGGTTAATGTACACATGGGTAAAGTGAAAAGTAAAAGTAAAAACGCATAAATCTTTCAAATATTTCCCCAAAATAGATGTATGGGAGGATTTTAGGTCATATCATTGACCATAATACATATAAATTTAATATGGAATCTTTTTACCATTAATAATTCTAGTAAATAATTGAATAATATAAAGTAATTTCTAAACTATCCTTCCCTTCACTTATAAAAAGGACAACTTACACCCCTTATTTTTAGAACCTTTCCATGAAATTATTTGGTTAAACTCTACCAATTGTTTTGTCCAATAACCATAAACAACTAACCTTAGCCTTTTACACCCTTAATTATCATTAGAACTTCATTTCTAAGGATAATTCCAAGTAAAATCTTAGTTCCCGACTTGAGTATTACTCTATTTTTAGTCTTTCTTTTTAATTTTACTCTTCCTAATATTCACTAAAATTTTTAATATAATAAATTTAGTGTCATATATATATATATTAAAAATCTCATTATATTAATGTAACATCATTCATTCATTCATTTCATTGAATCTGCTAAGAAAAAAAAAACGCATCAATCATGTGTATGTGTGGACTACTGCCTTCCCGACATGATACAATTCATTTTTCATCAAACCTTCATAATTATGGTATCAAGGATGGTTTTTATGAATAATTATAATTTTTATGCATATGTCACTTAAAAAATTCTAAAATGATATCCTTTTACATTAACCATACTTCCTGCCATATATTAAGGATGAGATCGATAATCCTGCGTATTTGTGGACTACTCCCTCCATAAATGATGTTTATTTTTTGACTTAAACATCAAGAATAGATGAGAATAAACCTGAAATTAATGAACTAATATTATTTTTATAACACTATTATACTTATTAAATGATAATTTTTCACATACCATTACTATATCCATCTATTGATAAATGAGTTCATTAATCATGCATGTGTGTTGACAACCACCTCTACGAATGATGAATTCCATTTTTCATCACCACCCATAATTAATAGTTATAATAATGTATTTTATGTATATATATTATATATATTACATTTATAATATTCTTTATATTTTATATTAACATTATATAATAAAACCTTTTTACCCATTCGATCACTAGGACTTACTTTTGTTTTGGTCAGTTTACTGCCTACTTGAGCAATGTTATAATGTTTATATGGTGAATGATTAAGGAACGTTGTATAATATTAATGAAATGTAATAATATGTTATTAAATATTTTTTTAATTAATTTTGATATATTTTATTAATATCTAAACATGTTAAAAATATATTATATTCGTTTATTAAAAACTGTCGAAACAAGTTTGTCTCAAACTCTGTCTTCACGAGTCAAAATTAGAACTCTCATGGGATGGAAGTGGAACATTATAATTAATAATGGGATATATATTATAAACTATATGTAATAATGGTATAATCATATATTTTTCAAAGATTAAGGATCATCATTAACATTACAAATCTTTTGCAATATAATTAAATTTTTTAGCACCTGATGTTAAAAATAAGTTATAATAAAACACTATATTAATAGGAAATAATTATAAATAAATTATATAAAATACATAAAATATTTTTTAAAGAGATGATAAATATAGTTATTTTTTTTATTGGAATTTATTGTGTGATCAACAGAGCAGGGAGATAAGCTAAGGGACTTTTGTCTCAAACTCTCTTCGTTGAGAAATGTTTTACTTTATTCAAAAATTAACATTCATATGGTGAATATGATACCTAATTATTTTATTATCATGAATTATATCTCATTCATGGTATTTTATTTCATTTTCATGATATTTATCTTTTAATGGTTATGATTAAAATGTTACTCAAGTAGAAATTATTTTCATATCTGAGGTCCTTTTTCCCATGAGTCATGAAATCTATTATTGATTTTGATCTTCCAAATATATTTTTCCTAGAATTAATTTTTCAAATGATTGATTTAATTTTTATTTAGGAATATTACTTCTCTTTATAAACTTACTCTCAAATAATGAAACTATTCCTCAATTAAAATAATTATCTGGATAAGAATAACCATTGTGCTTTCTAATGGATATTTTTCTTCAATGTCCATATTTTAAATAATCAAAGTATGATATATAACCCAAATAACATCAATTTACCTTAAATTTTCCCTTTACCCATTTTAAAATGAAAATTTTATTATCATTTTCATGATTTTGGTTACATTAAAAGTTTTTAATGTAATTTGTACAACTAGATTAGTTTAAAAAAAAAACTATTTTATTTAACAAATTTTTTTAAAATGTTCCAAACTACCTAATTTAATTTTTTTAAAGATTATTTTCAACTACATGAAATTCCTTTAAATATGTTTTAAAATAAAATAATTTTAACATTTTCTATATGGGTTGCTTTTTATAGAAGGAATCTCATTTACATGTTTCCATGTGAATGTATCTTTCCACCGCCATTTTCATTTTCTAAGATACTTCTTCTCTACACTTTCAATTTTTCAAAAAGGAAATTCTTGTTCTCATGTTTTAATAAATTATTCTTTTCAATTTTTTTCGAAGTACAAGGGAAATTATTATTTTAAAATCAAAATTTCAAATTCTTTTAAGAGTGTTCTTCATATATGTAGTATATTTTATCAAGGGTATTATTAAAATGATACCATCCACCTTATTTTTCTGGATGTCTTATGAAATAATATTTTACCTTTATGGAATTATTCATCACTATTTTTCTTTTACATAATCATACATCTGTATTGTAATGATTTACTTCCAATTATTTTCCTTTGTGAATGGCCTCTGTTCAATTACTTTATTGTAGAGTGTTCAACTATATGCCAAATACATTAATTATTTTATGAAATTTTTGTCTAAACAATCTACCTATTTTATATATGGTTAAAATACCATTTGAATAATCATCTTTGTTGAGTGGTATTTACCTAGAATTATGTTTAAAGTCATTGGATACCTTTTTATTTTACATAGGTTTATGATGTAACATTTATTGATGAAATCACGAATTCTTCTTTAGGGAGCCATTTTAAAGGATATAAATCCCATTTTATTTTCATGTTTTTATGATATGTTTATTGAAACCATGTGAGACACATATATATGATTTTTATTATATGACAAGTGGACATAAAATTATATATCCCTTAAATCCATTGGTTAATGTTTAAATTTCATGAGATATCATGGTGTATATGTGGGTAATGAGCCTAGACAACTATGGAATGTGGGAAGTTAGTCTATCCAACTTTATTGAGTTAATGAGGCAAATAGACTTGAATTAAGTTTATGGTTTCTTGTTTTTATTTTCTCCTCATTCATATGATCTTATACCGTTATGTTAGGATAACTATTTAATCCATGTATTTATGATATCTTATATTTATTCCATGATCTCAATCTTATGAAAGTCCTCATTATGATATCACGTTATGACTGACATCTCTCATGTTATTCTCTACTATTTTGTTTACCCTTACTGAGCATTTTATCTTACCTCTTATTATGTTTATCTTTCCCCTAGTTATGAAGGAAAGTATTAAGCTTGACAATCATAAAAGAGTATAATGTGTGGATAATTTATGAGTGACATTTAATACTCAATATTAATTCATTAGCTTCATATATTGTAAAAAAGGGTTTTCATTTTATGATAAGACTTGAGATGTATTAGTTCAAAATTTTTCCAAATTCTCTAACTCTAAAATAAAATAACCATTGATTTTAAATTTTTGAAAGATATTTTAATCATAGAGGTGTATCAGAACCAGTGTTGTAAGTTATGTGTTTTTGGCATTGTATCTATGATCATAGGTTCAGGGGAGTGCTATAAAATTTTCTTCACATAATACCATCCTTAAAATATCCTTTGTATTACTCTTTTTCATAACATGGGGAAACGAAAATAATAAAAGGGTGAGCTGAAATGGCCAGTAAGGGTAGAGTACATAGATATATATCATAGAATAAAAAATTAATGAATAATAAGGTATGATACAAAATAATAAAATGATTCCATATAACTAAAAAAACTTTTATAATATAACAACATAACTGATCACATTGAAAAATAATAACTTATTTCATAATGGTGGAATGCATAATGATGAACATCCTAAACTCACCATCAAGGTCTTAGATGAGAAATTATCAAAAATATAATCAATACCATAAATTTCTTGTATTTTTTACATACCATCAAGGTCTTAGCCCAGACATCTTATATAACATTAAGACACGGGCCAAGAAATTATTAACAATTTGGTAGGCTTACACAAAATACCCAAACTGACTTTTCTCATGGGACCTACATGATTCATCAAGGGGATATATAATTCAGGACTAACCTTTCACCAAATATTTCTAATGTATTCCTCATATATTGAATGAAAAATACAATACATTATCAATATTCCATAGATATTAATAATCCGAATTGAATAAAGTATATGGAATGTTAATATTCTACAATAAATAGAATAAATTTTGTAGTAAGATTTTTTCAACAAAAACCATATATATAAATGGTTATATGGTTAAGAAAATTTATATATTTTATTGAATATATCCATGGTTCTAGAGAACATTGATATGAAGGAGAAAAATAAAGTCAAAATAATGATAGAGAGTGATAAGGAACATAACTTAAAGGAAGTGAGTGAACTATGAATAAACCTTGTGCTAAAAAATTAGGTATAATACATAAATCAATAAAGTGTAAAAAGAAACAAATAATTAATTATAAAATATTATTTTTAAGTAATATAAATTCTCTTGGAAGATATAGAGGAAAATGGAGAAACTTATAAAATAATTTTCCTTAAATAATTTGTAACTTTGTTTAAAAAAATTTAAAAGTAACATCAAAAAATCATTTGATGAGCTGTAAATGATACTTTAAAAAATAAATTATAAAATAATACAAAATAATGTAAAATTTAAATTAAACCATGCTTATGTAAGAAAATATGAATTGTAATTTAAAAATATACATATGTGGAATGAAATCACTTATAAAAAAATTAAAGAAAATAATATCATTTTATTTTGATATAAAGATATAAAAGTATTAGAAATAATGGAACAAATATTAATCCAAGAAAATTAAAACATGGAATAGAATCTGAATAATGAATAATGTTCATGACGGTTGGAAAATCTATTCATGCAGAAAATGCTAAAAAATAGATTATTTTCTCACTTTTATAAAGTAAGTCAAAAATGACTTGTAAAGAAAACATTAAAATATTATATAAATTTATGAAGGTATAAGAAAGGTTAAAAATTATTTACATTTATAAATCATTTAATTAAATAAAATATCATTATTGAAAAAAATTTAATATGGATATAAAATAAATGGATTCCGAAACAAAAAGGATAAAAAATATCACATTTTATTATAAATATTATTTCAATTGATTTGCATAATAAATATAATAAAGATAAAAATAATAGTTAAAAATAATATAAATTTTCTTATGATACTATAATTTATGGGGTTTAGTATATAAATAACATATAACATTCTCAAAATAAATTTAAACATAAACAATCATGATAAAAAGTTAAATTGAAAAATAAACACTTAGGAATTTTATAACATTTTCATCAAAACCTATTGAAGGAGAGAACATAAAACAAGAAATTAATTTCCATGAATTAATATTATATCACATTATAATATTTCAAATAGGTATTATATACCCTATATAATGGATATAGGTTCATAATTCAAAACATCTCTCAAAGATGAAATTTTAGGATGGGAAACTATTAACTTGGATTCCTTCTTTGTCAAACATATTCTATCCTCTTGTATAATAAATTATGATATATTAAAAATATATATTAAAAATATTTTTTTGTTTATTTTAATATAAAACATTCACTTATATTTTTTGATTACCTATTTATTTATAATTCTTTGTTAAAATCAATATTTGTGACCTAACTATTTAATTTTCCACACTTCTTGTGACTCACCAGTCCTAGTGTTTACTCTATGGTAATAATTTCTTCATTTTCATACCATCCTGGATGTTTATAATAATTTTTTTGATATAGTCCAGGATTTCCATGTATAGTTTTTGGAATTCATGGTGATGATTCACATAGAAATCTTAAAAATATCACGTTTTTAGAAATTATGATTTCACAAAAAGAATGGATTTTATTAACCAACATACATAGATATATTAAAATTGAATAATTACGAACAAATATTAAATTAGCCCTTATTACATGATATTATCTATGAGGGGCCTATTTTCTTAAAGGTCCTCCCATTTCATTTTTCCAGGGATCGGTGGTTCTAAAGAGGATTTTAGAAGTGTTTTGTCCATTTATAGTGTCACCACACCATAGTGGTAGGTGTAATGCTATATGTTTTAGATGTTTCATAATAGGATATTCCATAGCGAGCAAATAAACATGTTTATCTATATTGTTTGGAATGTAATTTGGGTGGTCTCCCTATGTAACATGGGAAGCCTGGAAACACCTAATAGAGGGAATAAATCTGAGTGTGGTGTTTTAGGAAACTGCCTTTGTAAAATGTGGGGCTAGATCCCACCAAGATATGGTCCTAGTTATAGTGGGGAGAAAAAAGACAAGCCCTTTGTGCTATACCATAGGTGCAGGTTATTGAAGCATTGTAGGATCCATCACAGCTCTATCCACATCATGGACTAGGCTATGATGATTTTGAAATTAATTTTTAAACATGAAAAAAGGGGGAAACAATCATGGTAGATTTGGATATACTTTAACCAAGGAAGACCAGGACATAGTGGGTTGTCTCCATTACATAGTGAGGATATTCATGATTCCTCTATAATTATAGGGGCCAACCACTCATGCCTCAGTTCCCTTCCATCTCCTCTAATCAATGGATAACTCCAGACACCGTATCATCCTTTTATCATCTCCTTTTTGGATTCCAAACTCTTGGATTTTATATAATTGAGATCCCTTGATTCAATGTACCTTCTTCTTCCCTTACCCTTTCCTTTTTTCATTATTTCCGAATGATTTTTGTGTAAAAATATCTATTTTGGGATGAGTTCTGAGCATAATTTGTGGATGAATTATGGAGGATAATATTTGGTGATTTTCTCTTTGATCTCAATGGATTTTGACCCATTTATTCTTCCATTAAAGGTGTTATTCTCATTAAATCTTCAATTGAGGTATTGGATTTACTAATTCTCATTATTTTAGTGAAATTATGAAGTTTTTATGCTCTATATCAACGAGTAACGATGGAATTAACCTTAACAAAGATTAAATAAGAATTAAATAATGGATTGTTTTGGGTTGTAGAGATTTTCTATTTTTATATAGTGTTAATGATTTGACTATTGATTTTAAAGACAATTCAATTTCTATTATTGGTTCTATGGGCTATCATGTTTATTTTTCTTAGAAATTAGATAAATAACTTAAAAATAGCAATGATTAATGACTAAATAATAATGAGGCATATTAAATTGTTGTCATTATTACATATAATTGATTCTAATTGAAGTTATACTTTAATTATGTTGAAATAATTTAATAGTTATTGGTAGTTGACTCCTTAGGTTACATGTGATTGTAACCTATATTAAATGAATCAGTTAATTAAAGATGGTAAAAAAATATTTATTTGTTAAAGATATTCTTTTTGGGGATGAGAGATCTTGTTAACTTATAAAGGTAAGATTCCTTGGTTCTATGGCCTAGATGTCCTGTTAACTATTTGTTGTTTATTTTCTTCAATATGTGATTGGTCTATGCATAGAGACTTGATTTATGACATGATGTGAGCCTATAATGGTCGGTGGTTTGGTGAGATATGAGTGGAAACACTAAGGGTTGTGGTAAAAGTTGGTTTCGAAGATTGTGGAAAAGACGGTGATATGAATATTGGTGTTAGGGATGACACTAATACTGATGGAGTGGGTTGAATCTGGGATTTCCAATTTTTTAAAGAATAGAATCATGGGTTTCTTTTTATTAATTAATTTAATTCATGGAGGCTGAATTTCCAAGTGTCATATTTCTTAATTCTTTTTCAAACTTCTTAATGAAAGTCGTAATTTTTGGTTAATAAATATTTTATTGTAGCTTAGGATAATTCCTAGAGTACCCAGAATTATGGAATGAAAAGGAATATTAAATGATTTAATACCTAGAGTTGGGATTTTTATAGATTACACTAGATAAAAAGTTGGTAATTATGTAAATATAGAATGTTAAAATCAATAATTAATTGATATCATTTAAATTTTTTCATGCTTATAGTATTTATAGTCCTTAGCATTTTAAATCGAGTATCTGAGAGGTGACAACTATATTTGAGGTTAAGAAGAGGTAGTTTCCCTTAGTATGATTACAAGGTTTATATATTCCTTATGTTATGTGATTTAATATGCTACCCCACCCATGTTAGTAGGGTGACTGATACCTAGTGGACTCTAGAGGGTGTTTTCCCAAACATCCAAGTTAGTGAGGAAATATGACTAACTACCCCACTCTCCCACTCCCTTCTTCTGGTAGTATTACATGTTGTTGTAAATAAAGGTTACCTTCTTGTATGTGTGTATAGAGGGATGTATTGTATTTTTGTTATTTCACACACATTTACCTATGGATATAATATCCTAGGGATTATTATAGGTATACTATTTATGGGTCGTGATGTCTTGAGGTGTATTACTACATGTATGGGATGTGGTGTCTTCTAGAAACAAATCAATTACTATCCATAGGTTGTGATTTTAATGTGATTATGTGATGCATAGGGTAAGGGTTATTATAGAGTTTCATTTAAAACATGTGGCTTATTATAGAGATATGTATTAGGATATGTCATGTTGGGGTAAGTATATAAAACCAGTGGGGAAGTGGTAGTGGGGTACCTTCACTTTTATATTATGTTTGACATTATATTATTACTTGTATGTGATATATGGTGAGAGATCCTTGGTGAAGATAGATACTTAACATACATGATTAAGTGATGGGTTAGTTTCATTGGTTATTCATTGGGATTTAGTATTATTTCATCACATTTTCATGAGAGGTTATGGGGAGGATCCTACCAAGTATACCTTTTATAATCACCCTAATTTATGTAATATATTTTTTTGGTCTACAGAAGCTAGTTAGTGATCGGGTTGTAAATTACTTGTGCATAAAGTTGTCTGGGAGTTGTTAGGGACTTGAGGGTACTACTAAGATTTTCTTTGGTACTCATAGTTTCTATTTTTTAGTTTTTCCATTTGTGCGACATTTCATGAATTTATTGGGTTCATTTATTTATTATTAGAAGGTTTTTTCATGGTCTCATCTTATCTCTCATTTCATATATTCTTCTTAAAGCGTAATACCTCTCATTTTTTGTGTGTGGTATAACCTATGTGCTAGTCTCCAACCCATGTTCTATTAAAGGTGAGATTCGAGTGTCAATATCAAAATTCATTAATTTTCATCTTAGGAGGGGTACATTGGGGGGGGGGTCATGATAGAGTGGTATCAGAGGTCTAGGTTGAGTGATATGATGGACTTATGAGGTAGGAACTAGTAAAGACTTCATGGGTTAGTGGGGATATAATGTAAAATAATCTTATTATATGATATAAAAAAGGGAGATTGTAAAATTCACGTGTATTTTGGGCCACCTATGATCCAATAAAATGAACTTCAAGTTCACTAAGCATACTAAGTGATGTGATACTGGTTGCGGGGTATAATAAAGGATCATAAATATCTTTTTCTTGCATCTCTTTTTGAAATTGGTAGACATTGGGGTTAGGTTAAACATTAATTAATTAATCTTAAATATTACATATTCAAGGTTTAGAAGTTCCTAATAATTTTTTATTTTATAAGAATGGGTATAAATTATTGTCCTTGTTAGGTTCATTATGATGACATTCAATAGGACATGCCATTAGATCTTCACAAAGTTGAGGTTGACGATGAAAACACTTGGTGGAGGATACTCTTATATTTTTAGCACCAAAGTATATAGAAGTGTGAGGTATCCATTTTAGATTCAGTGATAGAGGACTGGTTGGAGGAGGTGTAGATAACCATTAATTTTATCCATTCTCAGAAGGACCACTGGGTTTTATTGGTAATGAAAATAATACATGGGGAAGACAGGAAGATGCAGTTCATGTTTCTTATGGATCATGAGGAGTCTTCTGTTTCATGAGATAAGTTCCAAGATCAATTATGAACTGAGTTTTTTTATTGACTAAAAGGGATAAAATTCTTTAGGATATGATTACCATTTTATAAGAGAGTTATGACATGCTTGAGTTCAGTATCCATTTCAATATTCTTCCCATATATGCTTCAAACTTATTTCCAGATGAGGAGCCCATGGTGAGGCATATTGAGGAGGGGTTGTATCCAAAGATCTAGTGATTTGAAAATCTATTAATACTACTAAAATATATTAATTTATTGTCAAGATAAATGGTTTATGAGATGATTCTAGAAAGACTGGATAATCCCCAATGGTGATTCATCAAGATTTTACACATAGTATAGTTTTGGTCTTGGGTTCCTAGTTTCATGGACATAAAGGTTTTCAGATAACTAGGGGTAGGTATTAACCATATTTATCTTGTTTCATTCGGGATGGTGTCTCTCAAATCCCTTCCAAGGAATAATTTTTTTACTTGTATAGGTCATGGTCATCAATGATGGGAGCTCATGACCTTTTTGAGAATAACTCATGAAGATGATGGTTTTCTTCAGGTTCAACCATTGCAGTAGTATCTTCCGAGGAACCAGTAGTAGGGTCCTACAAACCATGATTAGTAGAGGGTATATGGGGAAGTTATAGGATGACCTTTTGATTCTACTCATCATTAGAGAGTAAATCATGACCATCGTAGTTGTCATCATTAGGGTCATAGAGGATGTGTAGCATGTCTTGTTCAGATTCATGTACCAGAGTTTCTAGCACTATGTGTTTTAGATGTTGTTCAAGATACTATTTTATTATTTTTTACTTGGGTAAATTCTTTGATTGATTCATGAGCTACACACTCTTTCATTTAACCTAATCATATTTTTTCTTTAGAACTTTAGGTGGAGGGGACTTTAGTACCCTTGGAATTGACTATGTTAGTTGTAGGTTAAACAAATTTGTGCAATGTGTGTAGATACTGTGAGATGGTTCTAAGGAATATCCACTCTTGGGGAGACTTATGATGTTTCAAAATATATCCATAAAATATCATCCTTGACATGGACTATTTTTATTCAGTATAGGATATCATGGATTACTTTGGGAGGTGGATTGTGTTTTATGATGTTGATAAAGAGTATACTATGTTATTTGAAGAGGGAGACCCTTGGATCAATGAAAGGTGTGGTTAGTCCTTATATTTCTTGGTGGATGAGTTGATGATGAGTTTATCATAGGTACAAATAGTAGTGTTTCCTAGGGTTTTTGAAGAGTATTTTTATGTCTTTATTGAAGAAGTTGGGGAACTACCCCCAAGATAGGAGATTGTGTTTGGGGTAGAGCTACAAATGGGAACTTCTCTGATTTTGATGTCTCTATATAGAATAAATCCTTCTAAGTTATGAGAGCTATAGATATAGATTAATGTATCATGCAATTAGATTTCATTTGGCTGAGCATGTAACCTTTTGGAGGTCTGGTTTTTATTGTAAGGAAGTATTGTAGCAGTTTTCATCTATATATTTATTATCATTTCTTGAATTAGGTGATAATTAATAATCACTGACCTCTTACATGGATTGATGATTTATTTGATCATCTGAATGGAGCTAGTTATTTTCTCAAAGATCAATTTATAATTATGATATCACCATATTTGGGTGAAGGATGATAAAATTTCAAAAACTTCTTTCCAATGTTGATATGGGAATTATGAATTGGTTTTAATTTCATTCGGTATAATGAAAACTCTAATGGTATTACTTGGATTGATGAATGTAGTGTTCCAAGAGTTTATATAATGGTTCATGGTGGTTTTTATTGATAAAATCCATTCATGTTTGATGTAGAGCACACAGAGCATCTGTGGGCAATTTTAGAAGTTCTTCATCACCAATAGCTATTAGAGAAGCTATCAAAATGTGAGTTCTTGACTTTTGAAGTTTTTTATTGTGTTATGTCATTTATGATCATAGAGTAGCTATGGATACTTCAAATATTGAGTTGGTTATTTCTTGGGTAGCCCCTAATAATGTTGTAGAGGAGTGAAGTTTCCTCAACATTGTAGGATATCGTAGGAGTTTCATACCCGAGTTCTCTCAAATTATGAATTCTATGACAACCTTAGTAATAAATGATCATGGGTTCTTATGGAATAACCAATTTCTGATTACTTTTGAGTATCTAAAAAAGAAACTGATTAGTTCCCTAGTTCGTTATTTGATAGAAGAGGGTGGCGAGGTTGAGGTATTCTCTAAATATTCACAGCTTGGCCTGGGTAGTATCCTGATTCAATAGAGAGTGGTTGTTTCTTATGGGTATTAGCAGTTATGACCCCATGTACGTAACTATACCACCCATGATCTCAAGTTAGAAGTGGTTGTGTTTTCCTTAAAGTTGAGGCAACACTATCTTATTAGAAAGATATTTGTGATTTTCATTGATCTTAAGAACTTTAGGTATGTATTATCCCAATATGACATAAACTTGTTACAATTATAGTGGATGAAATTCTTGTAGGACTATGACTTCGATATTTCTTATACATTGGGAGTGTCTAATGTTGTAGCTGATGCACTATGTAGGAAGTCTTGTTGAGGTGTTGTGTGTTAGTTAGGGGATTATTAAAGCGTGATAAAAGAGATATCTATAATTCATCTTAATACGAGGTTCAACACACTAATATCTTAAAAATAAAACTATATTCAATAGTGTATACAACATGCAACACCGAGCCTAAACGAATCATGAAATATTATTATTTTAATATGGCAGTTATAACCTATCCATTAAATTGATGGGTATGAATATGATTAACTAATTTATGATATATATATATATATATAACTCAATATAAATTAATTGATAAATTCTTAGTAAATAATCACTCAAATTATATTAAAGTCATTTTATTCTTCCAAAATACATTTTCTTCAAAAATAATTTTTTTTACTCTTTGTGAGATAATATTATAATTTATTTATATAAGATTTTTAAATTTTATTTTATAAAATAAACATAATTTTTTATATGAAAATATCCAAATTTACTTATGGTAAATTTTTTTTGATTTTTCAGGAATGATTTATTTTTCAGTGAATAGTGAAAATTACAGATTTTTCAAATACATCAATTTCATTCAATTAAATAAAGTAATTTAAAAATCACATTATATTTTCTATTTTGTATTAAAGATAAATATAAACCATTTTATTTATAATAATATAATTAATTTCATTTTAATCACCAATTTTAATTATTTTGGTACGAGTTTATTTTTATACTTAAAAACATATGTTACCATGGTAAAGGTAAAATTGGTTAATTAATGGTAAAAATAATTTGATAAGGACTAATAATTAACACTAAAAATTTCATTACTTTTATTGTATGAGTATATATTTTTTATAATCATCTAAAATTATAATATATGCGTTTTTTTCATATGATTATGATTTTGACCTTTATAATACTTTATGTAAAGAAAAGTAATAAATATCATTTTCTTTGTTTTATTATCTTTAGATTTTTGAAATAGGTATAAGAAAGGTATGTTTGTTTATAAATAGTTATTTTAAATATAAATAGTTTTTTATCATGATAATTTATTTGTAATTTTTAGTAATTATATAATTACCTTAAATGCTTACGCAACACCGATATAATATTTATTTAATTAAAAGGAAAATTAAATTAATAATTTTAAAAATATTAAAATTAATATAATTTGAATGTATTATTGGGTTCCATAAAATTTCAATATAAATATAATATTTTAGTGATGTGTGAATGTAATATATTTGGATTTCATTATTTTCATGTTGTTTTTAATTTCAATTTTGATGAATAGTTCCAAAATTGACATTAATGATATCATATAATTTATACATTATATTAAATGATTTAAAATTTGTAAAAAATAATATACTTGTCCATTTTATTGTAATATGGCTTAAAATATCAACCACTATCCATTTATTTTCCAATTTTCTTTTTATAGTAAATATCTTAAGCCATAAAGAGTAAAACCAGCGTTATCATGGTAATTGTCCAAAAGGGTTAAAATGAGTTAAAAAAAATTATAAGGATGTAAAAAGCACCTAAACTTTTCAAATTTTTATTTTATGATATTATTTTTAATTATAATAATATTATCAATTTGTATACATTTGGAAATTAAAATTTATTTATATTAATTTAATATTTTAAGAAATTCCAAGAGTGACCCTCCCCTCTCTTAAAAAATAGAACCTATTCTTCTCTTTTATTCACACTTAAAGAACCATTTTTACTTTCCAATGCTAGACCAAATAAATTAATTACATCCATAATGAATTCCTAGAGTCCCTAGTTTAATCATAGAACTAACATAGGAATGATTTTTGTGCAAACATTTTGAGGTTGATCAAAGAAGATATATAGTTCTTAACCAAGAATTTTCATTTTTTTTATTTTTATACCTCAAAATTTTTCTTCAAACATTATGAAATAATTACACCAATATCGTCAATATACTTAGATTTTATTAGATTAATATAAAAACATATATTAATCTCTTCTTCCATCAAATTGGAAATAGAACCATCGTTCTTATGTGCGGCAGACTACTGCCTCATGAACTGATGTAATTTGTTTTCCATAAACTCATATAAAATTTGGTTGTAATTGGGTATTTAATATATATATTCAATATTAATAAAATATTTATTATTAGAAAAATATAATATATCATTTACATTTTTATCTTTCCATTCACATAAAATGGTGAAATCCTTCATGTATATGTGTGGACTACTACCTCCATGAAGCGATGTGATTCATTTTTCATCACCACATCACATGAAATATTATTATCATTATGTAAGGATAAAATAATAATTACCTTTTTTACACAATTATCATTGAAAAATGGAAACATTACACATGTGTACATACAACCAACCATCTCCATGATTGCAATACAATTCATTTTTCATAACTATATTTCATGATTTGTTTTAAAATTATAATTGGTGTATAAAATTGATAATTATGTAATTATTATTATTTTATAGATGATGGAATAATGAAATCATTGACCATAGTCAACTTGAAGAAGCCATTTTGAACTTGTGAGCTGAATATAATCAAAACGCCCAAAGAGAACTTAAATGATGAAGTAATAGAATATTACATGATAATAAATAAAATAAAAGGGATAATAATGTTGAAAATTATATTAATAAATTAAATAATTATCATAATTTTTTTATTCAAGAATATAAAGAATGTATGTGATGATTCAAACTTGAGGTAAAGTACTTTCTTACAAAAAAATCTATTTTAACGTTCCCCTTCCAACTCCTTTTATTCTATGTCCATATTCATATAAATGTTTCAAGAAATTTTTTATTTATTATTCATGGATTCTAAATGTAATTTTGAACATATTTTACTATGTTTAATATTTGTTTAAAATAATATTTTAAGGTTTTATGTAAGGGACACATTACATGAAAAAACTCATTTTGAATATTTTAAAGATTTATTTTATAAATATTTCTCTTCTATGTCCATATTATTAAAATAATTTTATTAATGTATTTATACGGACATAAATTATTTATAAATAAAATTTTATGCCTCATTTAACTTTATTTAAAATGGTTTCAAATGGAAATATTTTACTTATTTTATATGGAACGTTTTGAATTTCATTAAAAAGGACAAAATAGATGCTATATTTTAACATATACAACATTAATGGATTTTCCCACCACCACAACACTTATTTTATACTTACATTTCTTTAAAATATTTCTTTTTTTCCTCAAATAAAATCCATATTTCCCTTTTTTATAACTATTTTCAATTTTATTAAATGAAATAGATATTTTGATATTTGAAATTTTTTTGCTTATGGGAGTAAGGGATGTATTTAAACCACTATTTTCATTGGGTTATGACCATTATCTCTATAAATCCTTTCCAATATATCTTTAATGTTATAGAATGCTTCTAAATTATGTATATATGTCTCTCACATATATACCTAGATTATTATCCCTTATTTTTATGGGGGAAATACATACCTTATGATCATTTCTTAAATGAATTCTTTAAGAAATATCTCTTGATTATGATATGAGTAAAGATTATGAAACCCATTTTCATTCCATAGTTAATTATTATGTTTATGAATTATGAATTATTTTATTTTTATAGAACACATAATCATTAACATGTTATAATGGGTGAGCCCAGATAGTGCTCCAATGTATTGGGTAAAATTTTTGTCTCATGAGATGTTATATACAGGATTAGGGAGTAAACTTAATCCACTATGGTATTATGTCCACCATGTAATATTGTATGAATAGTTATCTTTAAGTTATGCTTATGACATTTTTTATTTTTCTACCACATTTCTCATGTTTATATGATCTTATGATACCATATTATTTATGTGATTCTCCCATGTGATTACTCATGAGATTATGTTTAATAGAAAGTATATGTTATTCATATGGGTTAAATTTATAAAATTTTAAAAAAAAATTCATAAGTTCCTTATGTTTTCAAATGAATATTTTTGAGTTTTATTTTATCTTTAAGATTTCTTATGAAATGTTTCATGAAAATATTTGGGAATAAAAGTCTATTTATTGAGTAATAAATTGTTTATATTTATCCCAATGTTTAATTTTGAAAAATACAAATATTGTATAAGTATTCATGAACTAATAGGTTTATTTCTTTCATTTTATATGACTATTATTAAGTTTCTTATGCTCATACAACATTTTGAAATGTTTTCCACACAATTTTAAGGTTGAGTAGGGAAAAGTATGATGTTAAGATGAAAAATGGGAAGACATTTCAGGAAAATAAAAATTTTTATATCATAAAAGTATTATTTTATGATAAAAATGGATACTAATCGGAAGTGACAACTTAGTGATGTAATATTTATTTATGTAAGGGTGATGAAATAATTCTGTAAAACCATAAACTGTAAAGATCCTAAAATGCAAGAAAATTAATTCTTTTCTTAAAGCTTAAGATTATATAATGTGTAAGTTTGGGTCATTATATTTGGTATCATAGTAAAGGTTTAGATAACTTTGGAGATTATGAAGTTTTCATGTGAGGATAACATAAGTGTTATGTATACCTTCATGAGTTTATGTGTTTATGGTTGATCATAAGTTTTATCTCATTGACACCCTTTTTTGGTTTTAAGTGTTGAGATTTTATTTGAGAAATAATGGTTTAATTTTATTTTGGAATAATATATTATTTTAATGTGGCTTTAGGTTATTTAGAGAAATTATTATCATATCTTTTAGAAGAATATACATTTTTGGTATTAGAAATTAAGAGTGATATATTTTTTAGAGATAAATGTTAAATTTATCATGAAAGATTATGTGATAAAATCATTATAATATTATAGTTTCAATAATATTATTGAATATTTTAGGTAATTTTAAGTTAAGTTATTTATAAAATTTTCTATGTTGAACTTTGGATGTTATTGATGAGGATTTGGTGATTAATGTTGTATTTATTCATATACTGGTTTATTCAATTTGGGAGCTATATTATCTTTTACTAACCATTTTGGTTTTGGTTAATGTCTAAAGATAGGATAAATATATTTTTATTATTTTATAGAATTATGTGATCCATTATAAGTTTATTTTGGTTATTTTGGCATAAAAAATTCATCTTAAATTCTCATCATTTAGAGAAAAAAGATGAGATTGTGATAGATATTTATTAAAGGATAAAATATATTTATCAAGTGACTATATTTTATTATATTATCCATATATAATTTAAATTAATTCCTAAACTCTGGGAAAATGATATTGGAAAAAAATTTATATTATCATTATTTTTTATGAATCAACAGTCATTTTCACACATGAGTGGTTTATGGTTTTGAGGTCATTAGCTTTCTCATGATCATTCAATTTTTTATGATAAATGATATCTTTCACTATCCATAATTATTTGGAGATTAAAATTTTCATCTATGTCTATATTTTTACTTCCCACCAATGTTTTCCTATTTGGAAACCAAATTATGTGTTATTCCAGATGACCTTCATATTTCCATTTCCCTCTTATCAAGAGGAAGTTTTACTAATTTTTCTATGATATAAGACTTTAATAAAAGAATATTTAAAAGTCAAAACTTTTATTAACAAGATAAAGTTCAAATTTTAAAGATTAAATTTTTTATATGGGAGAGAATATAATTCCATAATATTTTAAAAAGAAAATTATGTTCGATAGTGTATATGACACGCAACATCAAGAAAAAAAGAACCATGAAATATTATTATTTAAATATGAAAATTACATCCTAGCTGTTAAATTGGAATATAATAATATGATTAATTTCTTTATGAAATATATATAAATTCACTAATCAATATAAATTAATTGATATTTTTTAGTAAATAATCACAAAATATTATTATTGTAATTTTATTTTTAAAAAATGAATTTATTTATCTTTGTGAGAGAATATTATAATTAATTTATAGAAATTTCATAAATCAATTTTTATAAGAGGAAAATTATTTTTTAACTTATAATATCAAAATTAACTTAGGGTGAAATTTTGGTATTTTTATGAAATGATTGATTTTTAGTGAATAGAGAAAATTACCAATTTTTCAAATATTGTCATTTCTTTCCATTAAATAAAGTAATTTAAATATCCCATTATATTTTAGATTTTGTAATAAAGTTACATATAATACATTTGAATTATAATAATATAATTAATTTCATTTTAATCATAAATTTTCATAATTTTTGTATAAGTTAATTTTTATGATTAAAAACACAGATTTATGAAAACTGTTTATAAGAGAATAAAGTTATCAATTTTAATTAATTAAAATAACCACTTATAAGGAAATATTTAAATTAAATGTATATATTATTTATATATTTATATGTATTTAAATTTATATAATTATTATTGGTAGTCAAATAGTTAATATAAGACCATATATTTCTTGAAAAATGCATTCCTCTGAGAAACCGTTTTCATCACATTTTTCTTGTTTTATTTTAAATTAAATTCCACCCCTTAAATGTTTTTAATATTTAAAAATGAATTCCATATTTGGTATCAAGAGGTAAATTTTTTAAAAATAGATCCCTTTTTTTCATTATGAATAGTAACTATAGTAAATATATGTTATGACAATAAATGAAAAATGGGTAAATTAAGGGTAAAAATAATTTGACAAGAACTATAAAGTAACCCAAAAACTTGACTTATTTTTAATGGATGATTATATTTCATATATAATAATCAAAACTTTGAATATATGAATTTTTCATATTTCCATGATTATGACCTTTATAATACTTTATGTAAAGGAAAATAAAAAATTTATATTCTTCATTTTATTATATTTAATTTTTTGAAATAGGGATAAAAAGAAGTTATATTCATTTATATATGGTAAATTGAAATATAAATAATTTTTTTATCATGGTGATTTATTTTTACTTATATAATTACCTTAAATGCTTACGCAATGCCAATAAAATATTTATTTAATTAAAATAAAAATAAATAAATTAATTTAAATATATTAAAAGTAATATAATTTGAATAAATTATTGAGTTCCATAAATTTTTAATATAAATATAATATTTTAGTTATGTTTGAATGGAATGAATTCCAATTCCACTGTTTTCATATTATTTTCAAATTCAAATTAGAGGAATAATTCCAAAATTAACATTAATTATATTTTATATTAAATAATATTTTATTAAATGATTTAAAATTTGTAAAAATAATATATTTTTAAAATTTATTAGGATATGGTTTAAAATATAAACCATGATCCATTTATTGTATAATTTTCCTTTTATATTAACTATCTTGACCCTAAAAAAGTAAAAACATCGTTATTGTGGTAATTATCAAAAGGGGTAAAAAATGTTAAAGGATGAAAACATCTCAAAAACTTGTAAAATATTTAATTTATGAGATTATTTAAACTCATACTCACCTTATCTTTTAATATTATCAATTTGGAGTCATTTTGATATTAAAAGTAATTTATATTAATTAAATATTTTAAGAAATTCCAAGAGTGCCCATCCCCTCTCTTATAAAAGAGAACCTGTAATTTTTTTTCTTGAAACTTAAATATCCATTTTTTTTGAAAATACCTACCCAAATTAATTCCTTAAATCCATAAAAACATTTTAGATGCATTATCTTCATCAGAAAACCAACCGAAGAAATATTTTTGCGTAAACCTTAAGATGTTCTTCGAAGAATAGGTATAGTTCTTAACAAAGCATTTTTGTTCTGTTTCTTTTTATACTTCATTGAAATATTCATAAAAAGTGATGAAATAAAAAAAATTATCTTAAATATATTAATATTTTATTATCTTAAATTAATAACCTATATCCACCTCCTCTTCCATCAAATGGGAAATGAAACCATAATTTGTGTGTACTACGGACTGCGCCTCACGAACCGATGTAATTCATTTTCCATCACCTCCTATTAAGGATGGTTATATTGATAAATTTAAGTATATATATGATATTAATTAAATATTTATCATTATTAATAGATAATACATCATTTATTTTCTTACCTTTCCATTCAATAAAAAATGATAACATCGCATGTGCATACGTGTGGACAACCGCCTCTACGAAGCGATGTGATTTGTTCTTCATCACCACATCACATGGATGATATATATAAGTTTATTTGAAGAAATGTTTTTGCATTTTTTATATTATTAAAAATATATAAAAATAAAACAATAATTACCTACTTTCTGTAATTGTATTTGAAAAATGGAAATGCTACTCATGCGTACGTATGACCTACCGTCTCCAAGATTATAAAATAGTTCATTTTTCACAGCCATATATCATGATTCGTTTTAAAATTAAAATATATGTATAAAAAATTATAATTATTTCATGATTATTGTTCTATTTATGATGTAATGATGACCTCATTGATCATAGTAAACCTACCGAAGTCATTTTAAACTTATGAGCTTAATATCATCCAAATGTCTGACCTAAAATTAAAGGATTAAGTAATTTAATATAACATTATAATAAATAAAATTAAAGGGATAATAAAATTTTAAATGTTTCTTAAGAATGTAAATAATTATCATAATTTTATTATTAAAGAAAATAAATAACTTATGTGATTATTTAGACCTGAGGTAAGAGATTTTTTTAAATCATCTTTTAATGTTTCCCCTCCAGTTATTTTTATTCCATGTCCATATTCTTCTTAATGTTTCAAGATTTTTTTTATTTAAGATTAAATTTATTTTAAAGGTAATTTTTGAAAATATTTTACATTCTATATAATGTTTTTTAAAATTACTCCTTTTAAGGTTTTATGTAAGATATAATCTACTTTAAAAACCTTGTTTTATAGGGTTTAATGATTTATTTTTTAAATATTTCTCTTCCATGTACATATTTTTAAAACTATATTATTAATTTATTAATATAGAAATAAATTAATTATAAAGGAAGTTTTATGTCTCTTTTTTACTTTCTTTCAGTATTTTTTAGAATATTTTTAGATATTTTATACAGAAAATTTTTAATTTATTTAAAAAAGATAAAATAAATGTTTTATTTTAACATATACGATGTCCATAACTTTTCCCACCACCAAAAACATTATTTGGTACTTGAATTCCTTTATAATATTATTTTTTTCTTCAATGAAATACCCTATCAGAGACTCCCTTGATGGTTTTCTTTGTGTGGATGATCGCACCAGGAGTGGGATGGATCTTTCTGTTGCTTGGATGTGCATCGATATAGATCTATCCTTTCATATTCCTGAGAGACTTAATATAAAGGTTTAGGGTTAATGGATTTGGTTTCAAGAAATTGTGTATCCAGTGTTTCCAAGTTTCTGCTCCTCCGGTGTGCTCCGAGGTCATTCCCAACTTGTGTGCAAGCGACGTCGTAATAGATTCCTTTGGCATGAGGATCGACCAACTTTGGGGTGTGTTCCGATCCCCCGAGGATCTGCTGGTTTCACATCTACCCATCCCCAGGTGGCCCCTAGCGTTGCTGTCTCTTCTTGAAATTCGGCCTCTCATGCATTCAACCCCAGTCCCTCGGAAAGTGTGGCGCATACAAGACTGCCTTGTGATGCCCTGGTTCCCTACCCTCAAGAATATTCACCTTCATGGTTGGTTAGTATCACTGACCTGGTGCTTGCTCCCCATTGGATTTTATCTGCAGGTAGTCTTCTGGAATTCATTGTGAGTCTTCCCACAAGGATTGGGAATCCCTCGGTCTTGTCTGCTCCTATTTCTTCTGGTGGCTACAGAGGTGGACAATATGTGGGTGGAAGGTGGTATGTTTGTGCAACCCCTTCCCCTATCTGTAGGTGATGAGGGCCTTGATGCGGTTGCCTTGGCTGGGTGTGAGGTTCCGGTTTATCAGGAATCGAGCGAGGTAGGTGAAAGGTCTTTGATCCTGTCCCCCAAGAACTATTAGAGGGAAGACTATCAAGATACACTCTCTTTGGCAATCATCTTCCCCACTCCCACTGGATCTCAATCTGGGTGTTTGTACCCTTGTGAAGTCCAAACATCAAAGGTTATAGAGCAGGGAGTGTTTCTATTTCCTCCATTATGAGACCAAGTTTCCTAGGGTCAAAGCCGAGATCAAGTTTTACCAATGATTCCCATGTTCAAATGGAACTCTCGCGGCCTTGGGGCGAGGGTCAAAGAATATTTCATTGCTTCAGAGATTAAGAAAATCAATGTTCTCATAGCTGCTGTTCTGGAACATAAACAAAATTCTTCCAAGTTCAAAGGTTTCACCCATAAGGTCAAAATGCATGCATCTATGCAGGTGGATTCCGTGAATCGCCATATCTGGATATTCTGGAAAAGGGACATTTTGGTGGACCTGGTGCATGAAGGAGAGTAGTTCATTACGACCAGGGTGCAAAACGACTCTTTGAATATTATGGTTTCCTTTGTTTATGGTAGTTGTGAGGATGAGAGATGGGAAGCTCTGTGGTAGGAGCTCAACTTGTTTGATATAGGTGATGATCCTTGGATCGTTGGTAGAGACTTTAACATCATCATGGAACCAGTAGAGAAAAAAGTAAAGGGACTATTTCCTTGTCGAGCAAGCATGGATTTTGTTCAGTTCATGTCAAGTAAGGGGTTAAAGGATATAAGATACATAGGTGACCGTTTCACTTGGTGTAACAACCAAAGAGGGAGTATGAGCTTCTGGAGTTGCATTGACAGATTCCTTGCCAACTTAAAGTCCATATCTATGTTTCTGAATGCCAAGGTAACCCACTTGGTTCTTGGTATTTCTGACCATTCTCCGTTGTTGGTTTCCCTGATTCCCTCCCAGGAAAACCAAGAAAGATTCCGATTCTATAATCAGTGGATAAAGAACCCAGAGTTTATTCAAATGGTGAGGGAGTCTTGGAGGGAACCGGTGCAAGGATATGCTTGGGTGGAATTCCATAAAAAACTAAGGAGGCTTAAATAGGGGCAATAGGCATGGACAACGGGACTTCCCCACTTTGATAAGGAGATGTAGGATCTAAAAATGGACATCGTGCTTCTGGAAGCCAGCCTGTAAGACCATTAGGAAGACAAAAACTTTGACAGTCTTTCTGTTTGGAAGAAGAGAATAACAGAGCTGATTCTTAGGTAGGAACGAATGGACAGGGAGGAAGAAAGGTCTAAATGGTTACATGAGGGGAAAAATAACACGACTTACTTTCACGCTTGTATTAGGGATAACTGACGGCCTATAAAACCAAATATTATGCTTGAGGATGGATCCTATACGGATGATAGAGAGGTTGTGGGTAAGATGGAATAATCTTTCTTTAGTGACCTTCTTGTAGGTCCAAACACAATGATGGAAAATGGTTACCTGGATGGTAGGGCTGATATCTGGGATTTCATCCCCACCAGAGTTTCCTATGAGGATAACTCTCTCCTGTAAGAGGTTCTAGAAGAACCCGAGATTCTCACGGCCATGATGAATCTTGACCCCGACAGTGCGCCAGGGCCTGACTGATTTCCTGGATCATTTTACAGAGCCTCATGGGAGGTGGTTAAGGACAACATTGTGGATGCGGTTCAAGAATTTTTTCGTGGAGGACCCCTTCCCTGTGTTTCAAGCGCTACAACTTTGGTTCTCATTTCAAAGGTGAAGGATCCCACCTCCCTCCTCCACTATCACCTCGTGAGCATGTGAAACTTTCTCTACAAAATCCTTGCAAGTGTCATCAACTCGAGGATGGCCATGCATCTTCCCAAGTGGACTTCCATGGAGCAACACAGTTTTGTGAGGGGTCATTCAATTCAAGGTAAATTGCTCTGGCATAGGAAATGATGAGGGAATTGAATCACAAGACTCACGGTTCCAACATAGCCATCAAACTGGACATGAAAAAAGAATATGACCGCATGGAATATGGGTTCATCAACAGGATCCTCACAAGTATGGGCCTCTCTATTAAAGCATTATATATCCTCTTCAGATGTTTTAGCTCATATTGTTGTGGTTTTCTATCTCTTTCACGGGGCATTCTCATGGCTTCTTCAATGCCACTCGAGGCTTGCGTCAAGGTGACCTAATGTCCCCATATATTTTCATCTTAATACATGACATGTTAAGTCGCCTCTTGGAAAGATGGATCTTGAATGGTACTATCATCAACTATAGCAGGAAAATGAACCTCCCCTCCATTTCTCACTTTATGTTTGCAGACGACACAATTATTTTCTCGAATACATGGAAGAGATACATGTGTGGAATAAAGGGGGATTTGGAAGAGTATTTTTTTTGGAGTGGTCTAGTGATCAACCAATCCAAAAGTAACATTTTCCTTTCTAAAAAATGAAGGACAAGACATGCCACTCTCATTTGCAGCGGAATGAACATATAGCCTGCTCATCTCTCGATAGACTATGTTGGCACCCCAATCTCTTCAGGAAGAATGCGTATTAGGGACTTTGATCAAGTGGTGAGCAGGATCACTAGACGTTTCCTAAACTGGAAGAATAACTTCCTATCCTTTGTGGGACGCATAGCTTTGATTAACATCATCTTTTCTGGTATACTAGTGCATGCACTGGCTTCTTCTAACGTGCCAAAGGGGGTCATCAAAGCGACCAACAAGGTTCTGGACAATTTTTTATGGGATGTGCTCTCGGAGGGGAAGAGACACTGGGTGTCATGGGATAAGATAGATCATCCTATTCATGATAGGGGAATCAATGTGAGGATCTTAGGGGGCACGTTGCAGTGCATGAATTCCAAACTTTCTTGGAAAAAACTAAAGAACTAGACCCTTTGGGGGAGAAATATGTACCACAGTTATGCTGCCTACGTGGATGCAGAGAAAGTGCAGGGATCACCGCTGTGGAAATCGGTTTGCTCCCTCATCTCGGGCCTCCTTCAACACTACCATTGGATTGTAGGAGAAAGAAATGTTCTTTTATGTAATCACAACTGGGTGGGTTTTGTTCTCGATTTCCTAGGATATCTGGCCCCAATGATCACCTTCAAGGAGGCTAGCCGGTACCCGGAGTTCACCAAGTCAGTGCTGGACACAAAACAAAAGGCCATTCTTGACTTGATCCTCATCACCCCCGAGCCATATATATGCATCTTCACCCCCTCCCACTCTGGAAAGTTCACTACATGAGACTTTTATAGGATATCTTCTCCCTAGGTGCATCAGGTAGGCTAGAATGACATAATGTGGTGTAACCACATCCTTGCCAAATACAACTTCCTTTTCTGGAGAATTCGGAATTCTACAATTCTTTCTGACGAGTGGATCAAGAGAATGGGCATTAGTTTGGCCTCCTGGTGCTTGTGTTGCAAAAACAAGTGGAATGAAGCTATTGATCATATTTTCTTTAAAGGGGAGTGGGCCCACGATGTTTGGAAGTTCTCCGGAGAGTTCACAGATATCTCCCCCTTCACCCCGATGATTCAACTTTTTTGGAGAGGTGGTTCCAAGGGTGACTAGGGAAGAAGCCTGAAAGGTTGGCGAGGTCCATCATCCTCAGTACAAGATGCTGGTTCCTTTGGAAGGTACACACCAAGGCGCGATATGAGGGAATCTACTCCACAGGATGGTCCATCATCATGCGAACAAAATGCTTACTGATTGACTAGGTTTCACTTTTTGATAATTGACGTGAGGCACCCTCCCTATGTTTTTTACAAGTTTGTTCCCCTGTGGATGTTTCTAAACTGGACATAAGGCATGGCTCATGGGTGGGGTGGATTCCCCCAACCTTTTGCTTCAAGTTAAATATCGATGGCTCCTGTTTAGTGGGTGCCATGCGTGATGGTGGTGTTGTCTGCAACATGGATGGGAGTGTGTTCCTGTCTTTCACAGCTCACTTTGGGAGTAGTATTTCTCTTCAAGAGGATCCCAATACAGTACTCACGGGCCTCAACCTATGTAGTCATAAGAACATCATTCTTTCCCAAGTGGAAACTGACTCGAATATCATTTGTGACTTTCTGAAGGACAGAGTCTCTATTCCATGGTCAGTTACCTACAACATCAGAAAATTTAAACAACTTCTCAATAGAAATATTCAGGTCACCCAAACATGAAGATAGGGGAACAAAATCGATGATCATCTCACCTCCCTCTCATCCCTTGGATCTAATGTCACCTGCATCCTCAATGTCACCACCTTCAAGCCGGAAGGGGTCAACTTAATTTATGGGGATGCCCTTGGTCTCCACTAATTTAGACCCCCCATAAACCTTGTTTCTTCATACTGTTCTTTCTTCTTTGAATAAATCTAATTGAATGATGATGATATTTTTATATCTGGGACTTCTTTTCTTATTATTGAAATGGATATATTTAAACCACCCTTTTATTTGGGTTATGAACATTTTATCTCTAAATCACTTCCCCTCTCATTTTAATGTAGTATAATGCTTCTAAATTATTTACATATTTCTCTCACATATATATCTATCTTATTCTCTCTTAATTTTATGGGGTAATACATTCCATATGATCATTTCTCAAATGTTTTCTTTAAGAAATCTATTTTGATTATGATATGAGTAATGATTATGAAAACAATTTTCATTCCGCGGGTAATTATTACTTTTATGATTTATGATTTTTTTGTGGCACACATAATTATGAACATGATATGTTAGGTGCACCCAAATATTCCTCCAATGAATTGGTAAATTTTTTTTATCTCAAGAGATGTTATGTATGGGATTAATGAGTAAAACTAATCCACTATGGAACTGTTTCCACCATGTTATGTTGTCTCAGTATTTACTCTTGACTTATGATTACATCATGTTTTGTTTTTTTACCACATTTAATATGCTTCAATGATCTTAACATACCACGTTCTTTATGTTATTCTACCATGTGATTACTCATGATCTTATGTTTAAAGGAAATTATATGTTATTTCATAAGGGTGAAATGTAAAAATTTTTTGAAAAGGTTTTTAAAAGTTCATTTTGATTTAAAATAAACCTTTATGAGAATTATTTTTTCGTTAGTATTTCTTATGAATTTTTTATGAAAATTTTTGGGAAGAAAAGTTGATTTCATGGGTAATATAATGTTTATTTTGAGAACAAATTGTAATTTTGAAAAAAGTAATATTTTATAAGTATTCATGAACTAACATGTTTCTTTTTTTCCTTTTATATGTCCCTTATAGTGGTATTTGAGCTCATCCCACATTATAAAATGTTTTTCACATGGATTTATGGATGAGTAGAGACAAGGATGAGGTCAAGATGAAAATTATGAAGATATTTCTTGAAAAGAAAAATTTTTATCTCATAAAAGTTTTATTTTGGGGAAAAAAGGAATACTAAGTGGAAGTGTACACTTTGTGATGTAATATTTATTTAAGTAAGAGTGATAAACTAATTCTATAAAACTTTAAACCATAAATATACTCAAATGTTAGAAAATGAATTCTTGACTTAAAACTCAAGAATATATAATTTTTGAGGTTCAGAACTTACAATGGAAAGGTTGGTAGATTATGATAACTTTATTATATGAGTGTGTAGTTGTATTTAGTGAAGTAGGTAGACGATTACTAGATAGAGTATTCTGAGGTAAAATTTTAGCAGGATCAATTTTCTTGTAGTGATTCCCCTAATGGATAGTATGATGATGATTAACACTGGGTGTTGTTTTTGGGGTGCATTTTTTTCCTTCAAGGGTGTGTGTTATGGTCCTCTATGAATAATAAAACCCATCCTTAGTGGTATATAATGGAATGAAAAATATGTACCATTCTCTAAGTCATCAGTTTTAGTGTCCTTGGTCATAGTGTTATGTTGAAATTTGGAGTTCTAATGTTTATTATTCTATAAGGTTAAGGTTGAACACCATGTTCCTAGTGGTTGGATCACGCCATTGGATGTTACTCAATGGAAGTGTTAGGATATTTTTATCGTCTTCATCACCATAATACCTCAAACCCAAGGAGTTTATAATGTTATATGGGTAATTTTGGTTAGTGTGAAAAAATCAACTCACTTATTAATTGTCAAGTAGTAGATCACAATGGAGGTTTTGTATATGAAGTATCAAGAAGAGGTGGTGCGACTTAGTGGAGTATCAATGAATATCATTTCTTATAATGATCCTAGTTTCACCTTCAGGGTGTGGGGAGGTCTCCAACATTCTTTTGAATCCTAGTTATACCTCACTTATATTGAGTCCATAAGGTTCCTTAAGACTTTCTCATTCCTCTATGTTTTGAAAATCACAAACACTTTATCTTAAAAAAAATCATATTCCCCTAAGGATTATTTTCATAAAGAAAGTTTCCGTTATCTAAGGAAAATTTTATCCTTAACTTTGTTTTCATTGTCTCATTTTAAAATCTCTCTAAATCAGACTCATTTTATTTCTAAGTCAAAAATTTGGATTTGTATCTAAAACATTGGAATCTTATAATTCATTAGATAAAGAGTGTTATGTTTTTAGACTCCAAATTCCCTGAAATTTAGACTCTAAATTCTCTGAAATTCAGACTCTAAATTTTCTAAAATTCAGAATCCAAATTCTATGAAATTTAGACTCCAAATTCTCTAAAATTTGGACTTCGAATTCTATGAAATTTAGACTCTAAATTCTCTAAAATACAGATTCCGGATTCTCTAAAATTTAGACTAAGAATTCTCTAAAACTCAGAATCAAAATTCTCTAAAATTCAGACTCTGAATTCTATGCAATTCAGACTCTGAGTTCCTCAGAATTCAGACTTTTAATTCCTTATAATTCAGACTCCAAATTCCTTAAAATTCAGACTCCTAATTCTTTATAATTCAAACACCGAATTTCTTAGAATTCAAACTCCAAATTCCTCAGAATTCGGATTCCAAATTCATTGGAATTCAGACTCTAAAATCTTTAGAATTCATATTCTGAACTCTTTGAAAAATAGAATCTTAATATCCATGTCTTATAGATTCTGATTGTGTATATGATTAGACTCCAAATTCTATTTTTCCGTAGACTCTAGAAATTCAGATTTGGCTAAGCAATTACTTTTTCTTTACACATATTATTATTATGAAATGATGTGAAATTTGTTTCTAACCAACCGTTAGTTGAGTGACACATGTAAAGTCCCTCCAAGATTCAAGGAAAAATATGACTGTTAGAGGATGGAGTCGATCGTTGATGTTTTGCCTATAAATAGGATCTCATTTGAATGAGATCAACACTGTTCCATAAATCTAGAGATTTCATGATGTGAATTGATTTCTAGAGAGAGATATTCTCATGCTTTGTGTGGATCTGAACATCTTATTCAGCTTGCTTTGTGTGACTCTGATTATTGTAGAGTACAATTGAGGTCTTCTAGGGATAGGAAGACAGAGGTGCCGACTACCTTAAATATTGAGGGCTTGTGGGGATAGTAAGACAGATTCAGATATTCTTATCAAGGGCTTACCCTGGTGTGGGTGAGACATAATTTATTAAAAGTATAAATCAAGGGACCTTTATCCAAGGTTGTTGGATACCATACTCTTTGGGTTAAAATATTTAATACTTTTTTACTTGCTTTGTTTCAAGTTTTATTTCCACTATATTTTGATAGAGTATGAAAGTATAATTTTTTTATACTTTCTTGTTCTTTAATTAATATGATAAATAAGACTCTAATTCTTTAAGGTATAATATTCCTTTAAGAAAATTGTTCTTAAGTTTCAATTCTAGATTCATATTTCCAGACCCTAAGAAATTTTGTCTTATAGTTAAAAACTAAAGAGGGTTTTTTAATTTACCTTTTTTAACTTTATCAAACATATTTTTCCTTAAAGTTAAAAATGAATTTTTTTAAACTTATAATTCACCCTCCTCTTGTAATTGAGCATCTACATACACTATTTCAATCCTACAAAAACTACCTTTCATCCATAAAAGGATTTTCATAAATAGGGGGAAATACAGACTCTTAAATATTGGTTTCATGATTATAACCTAGATTTTGGAGGTTTATGGGTGAGTAACCTACCTTTGGTTGATTTTTCTTACAAAAATAGTTTTCACTCCTCCCTTGGTTTGAAACTATTTGAATATTTTTATGGATGACCATGATATTCTTTTTTGTGCTAGATTTAGGTTGGATAGTTAACAATTCTTTGGATGGAAATGGTGAAGAGCATGACATAAATTGTGCAGGTAATTCACGAGTGGATGAAGGAGGTTCAAGATTGTTAGAAGTACTATATAGACCATATGAGGAATATAGACCAAACCATTTTAAATTTTTTGTTACATTATTTTTAACATAAAAATACAATAATTAAAACTCAAAGATTATGATTCCTAGTGTATTTGGAATACTAGGTACATATATCATCTAAAAAAACTAAAACATACTATATATTTTTTATTCTCCTTAGTGAGCTCAAAAATCAAATGGAGGTCTTAAAACTATATAGGATAACGGAGGGAATACATAAATGAAAGGGGTTATCTATAAAGCATATAAAGGGAGTAAACATGATAATAAGGAATAACATGATATCATTAAAGAGAAGGCTCATGAATAATCACAGGAAAACATAATATAAATAACATGGTGTCATAAGATCATGTAAACATAGGAAAATGGTAGAAACATATAACATGAGATACGCGTATGTCAAGGATAACTTCTAAGACAACATCACATGGTAAAAAAAGTCCCATAATGGATTAGACTTCCTCCCAAATCCTATACATAACATATCATAATACAAAAACACTACTTAATGGATTGGAGCACTATTTTGGAGCACCCATAATAATATGTTTTGGATTATGTGTCCCACAAAATTAAATCAATCATAAGGAATAATTATAATAAATACCAATGAAAAGATATGGGTTATGTAATCTTTCCTTATATCATAATCAAATGAAATTTCATAAAGAAGGAATTTTAGAAATGAATATAAAGAATATATTACCTCATAAAATGATGGGAGAATGAGCTAGGTATATATCTAAGATAAATATATATAGGATTTATAATAAATATATAACATCAAAGGTTATCATCATTGAATAAATGGTCTTTAGAATATCACAAGGAATATTTATTGAGTAAAATACCCTTTTCATTTTGAAATCACTTCTTTAAAATCTAAAAAATTTCAAAATATTATAGAAAACATTTTATTTTAAAAGAAACATGAAAAATTTTAAAGTAAGAATAAAATAATTGAGTGGTATTGATGGTGGGATATTCAGTTCATGCCATAATGATAAAAAAAATTCATTTTAAACATTTGTAAAGAGATTCAAAAGAGACCCATATAGAAAATGTTAATAAATTTCCTTTTAAAACCACTTAAAATATAATGTTTTGAAAATAACATTATTGAATAATATTTTATAAAAACATGGATATGGAAGTTAAATATTCCCAATCTAAAGGAAGATCCAAGATCTATATAACTTACAAAAAAATTTATTTATATTTCATAAATTAAAAATGGAGGAAATGTAAATTAAACTTATAAAAAACATTCAAAATAATAGAATAATAAAGGGTATGTTGTTGAAAAAAATATTATCACACAATATCCTCCAAATTTACTTTGAACATAAACAATCTTATTAAAAAATTAGATTGTAACATAAAACATTTACCACTTTGGTAACTTTTTAATAAAAATCATTTTGAATGAAGACTGTGATATGTATCTATAAATCCCATGAATATAATGAAATAATAAATGAAAATTTATCCATGATACATTAAGTACACTATATAAGGATGTCATGGTGAACGATATGAAACATGTCTCGGGAAAATGATATTGAGATAAGGAAAACCCTTGAAAAGATCATAAATTATGAAGTGATAATCAATACATGGAGTGATTCCGTGAATATATATAAATCCATATAAAACTATTTTAAATATATAATAAAATAATTTAGATCTCAATTCACACATAATCATGGCATGACAAATTCAATAAAGTGTAATTATAACCTAATGAATGAAAATTTAGTTATAAAATCCTTTACCACTTGGAAACTCTGGAATCAAATCCTCTTCAATGAAATAATTTGAATTAAAAATTAAAATACCATGAATTATGAAGGATTCATGATATAAATTTTTAAATGGGAATTATATACACTATATAAAATAAATTAAGTGCATAAAATTAAAATATTCCTTAATGAATAGAAGTTGAGACAAAATTCCTTACCTCGAATCTGAATTGTCGCATACATTTTTTAACTCCTAAATAATAAACTTATGTTAATTATTTAATAACATAATATAATTTTTAAGTTTATAATTTCTTTTATTTTATTTAATACTATGTTATATATAATTACTTAATCAATTAAGTTTATGCCAGAATTTTGAAAATATTTGGATCATAAGTCTAAAATGAATTTGGTTAGTTAATTAAGATCAAAGATATTATTTTGTCATTATATAAATAATAATAATCAAGACATAATTATAATTTTTATACATCAAATATACTTTTAAAACCAACCTTGAATGATGGTTATGAAAAATTAACTGCATTACAATCATTGAGACAGTAAGATATACATATGCATGAGTAATATTTACCATGATAGAAAGAAGGTAAATATTATTTCATATTCATATAATGATAATGAAATCATAAATACAATATTTTTTCTTTAAATAAAATTATATATACCACACTTGTGATTCAGTTATGAAAGAGGAATTACATTTCATTGTGGAGGTGGTAGTCCACACAAACACACAAATAACGTTATCATTTTTCAATGAATGAAAAGATAAGAATATATGTGGTATATTATCTTACCAAAATGATAAATATGTAATAAATATGATATATATATATATATAAATTATATATATCATTATAACCATCCATTAAATTCATTGATGGAAAACAAATAATATCAATTTGTGAGGCGTTAGTCTATCGTACACATGAACAACAATTTAATTTCCCATTTGATAGAACAGGAGATGGATTTAGGTGATTTAATTATCATAATAAAATCTAAATATAAGGTATATATTGGTGTTATTATTTTATAAAGTTCTAATAATATTTTAAGGTGATATAAGAAGAAATAAATCTAAGACATCCAGTTAAAGACTATACCTCTTCTTTGGCCAAATTATATTTACACCTTAAACCATATAAGGCTTCTATTATTCCAATCCTAATACATCTAGAACATGTTGGGGGATGTTATTAATGAATTTGGTCTGGTATTTTCTAAAATAAAAAGATTTTTAAGTGTAAAGAAAATAGGAGAGGATGTGCCCTTTTAAAAGTTAGGGGAGGTCTACTCTAGGAATTACATAAAATATTAAATTAATATGGATTAATTTTCATGTAAAAAAGGATAAAAACAGATATAATTATAATATATGATGAGTATGAGTAAAATTGATATCATAAAATAAAATTTGGACATGTTTAGATTAGGTTTTTACCCTTATCTCTTTGTTTTAACTAGCGTTAACCCTTTTTGACAATTACCATGACAATAAAGTTTTTATTATTTAGGGGTCAAGATAGTTACTATAAAAGGAAAATTTGTCATTAAATGGGAAATATAAAATATTTTTAAACATATACAAATAATTTGGTTAAGGATAAGATTTTTATAAATTTTAAATCAATTAATAATATATTATTTGTTATAAAATATCAATAATGTCAATTTTTGAAATATTTATTTAATTTGACTTTTAAAACTATATAACATTAAAGAAACTATAATGTAATCATTTAAAACTTACATAACATGTTATATTTGTCAAAAAAATTCATAGAACATAGTAATTAATTCAAATTATATTACTTTTAATATTTTTAGAATCATTTATTTTATTTTTATATTAATTGAATAAATAATGTGTTGGTGTTGTATAAGTATTTAAGGTGATTATTTTATCACAAAAAATTATAAATAAATTACCATGATAAAAAAATTCACCTCTAAAATGACCTTTTATATCTAAACATATCATCTGTTTATCCCGAAGTCAAAAATTTAGAGTTAATAAGACAAAGATGATGACATTTTTTACTTTTATTTACACAAACTAACATAAAGGTCAAAATAAAAGAAACATGGAACCATGTTATCATATTTTTAAAACTCAGATAGTCATGTTTAAAATAAACCAATCAAATAGGATTAAGGAAAGTTTTAGGGTCATTTTTTTCATTATCATTTAATTTTTAGCCTTAATTACCCAATCTACACTTACCATAATGACAATTATTTACTATAACTACTATTCATAATGAAAGAAATAAAAAGGTTCTATTTACCAAATTTTGACCTCATAATTTCAAATATGGAGTCCATTTTTCAAGATTCAATTTCTATAAGTTTCATAAATCAATTTAAGATTAAAATACAAAATGTAATGAAAAAAACTTTTCAGAAAAATGCGTTTTAAGTATAAAAATGTTTTATACCAAATTCAATTATAAAATTCATTACAAAGACTCTAATTGGATTATTTTTATTGAAATAGAACTAATTATATTTTAAAACTAATCCAAAATAGAATTTATCATTGTAAATACTTTAAAAGAAAATACAATTTTCAATAAAAATCAGTATTTTTCACTTTTCAGAAGAATATAATATTTTCATCATAAGCTAATTTTAATATGAAAATTTTAAAAATGATATCATTTTTATAAAATATTTTTTTTAAATTTCTAGAAATTATATAGAATATTTACAAAAATCAATAAAAACCATTTTTGAAGAAGATATATTTTTGAAGAATAAAACGACTTTAATAACAATTGAGTGGTTATTTACTATTAATTTATCAATAAATTTGTATTAATTAGGAACTTTATATGTATATATATTTAATAATGTAGTTAATCCTATTTATACCCTTCAATTCAATGGCTAGGTTATAATGGTCACATTTAAATAATAATATTTTCATAGTATTTCTCAATCCAATTAAACCCTAGTGTTGCATGTTAACCAATCTATTGAGCATAATATTATTTTATAAACTAAAAGTGTTACATTATTACCCATTTAATAAATTTATTCATCACAATTTAAAGTTAGGATCAGTAATAAAGGGTTCAACATTTCAAAATACCGTTGTTGAAATAACACATCATAAAAATTGTTAATAAAACTTCCTCTTAAAAAGAGGGAAAGAGAAATATGAAGGTCATAACAAAACTAGGTTTCCAAAAAGGAGAAAATTAATGGGAAGTTAAATTATGGAAATAGAGTAGAAAAATAATTCCTGATGAATAATAGAGAGTGATAGAGAATGTGTCTAGGAGAAATTTAATGATCTCAAAACTATACATTGGTGATGAGTGAAAAGACTATCGATTCATTAGAAATGAATGTAATATGATAACATTTTTTGTATTTCAATATTATTTTCCTAGATTTAATAAATTAATTTACCTTATAGACTAATATAATAAGAAAAACAATTGACAAGTATAATTTCTTCTTTTAATCAATTTTCACCCCAATCTCATATTTTTCTCCAAATGATGAGTATTTAAGATGGGTTTTCATGCCCGAAGCACTAAAATAAACTTATAATGAATAAAAAAAATCCAAAAAAGGATAAAAATATATTACACTAGTCTTTATAAATTTTCCAAAAATGGTTATCCTAAGGTAAGTTAATATCCAAAAATGAATACTATATTTTACATAAAAATTTCTAGAATAACACTAAAGGTTACACTTAGATCATTCCCTAAAAATATACCTCAAATTAAATAAATAACCTCAATATTAAATAATGTTTTAACCTATAAAGGTATCTTATACATTTCAACTTATATCTCAAAAATTTAGTTATAGTCTTGAAAAATAATAATTTTTATTAAACCAAAAGGTTATATATATCTCAATGCAAAGAAAATCTCCCAAAATGTAATTAATCACCTAAAAATTCCAAATTCAAATTGAATTGAACCTATAATATACTTCCCAAAATAAAATTAATCAGTATCCATTGAATAATTTATGGAAGTAAAATTTCATTCTAACCAGGACATCACGTAGGCCAATGGTAGGCGATGCACCCTTGTCGCCCTTCGGTTGTGGGTTCAATCCCCAATGGCCTTGAAAAATGTGAAGAGGTTGACTCCTAGATTGTGGGTTAACAATTTTCTAAAAATATATTAATATAATTTCTATAAAATTCAAAAAAATATGTTGAAAATTATAAAAAAACATTAATAGTCAAATCACTTTTTAACCACTAAGGTTTTATATAAAACTTTTATTTTAAAAAATAAAAAAATCATAATTAAATATTATCACCTTAACATAAAAGATAAGACAAACACTATAGGTTCCAATATTTTTAAAATTATGGACATAAAATTTAAAGGCATTTTTTCTCAATTTTTTTACTAATACCCATACTAAACCCAATGATCAAATTACCATAAATGTCACACAAAATACTCTCAATAATCCTATACTTCCACAAATTAAATATTCAAAAGGGGAATATATCCATCAAAATTATAATCAACCTTAGACTTATCAACCCAAGACACTTTATTTTTATCCCATATAACTGTGTAATATCATAGTTTTCTATAGGTTTTATTCTCTCACAATAGTTCATATAGAAAATGTGAGTTAACCCAAGAATATACCCTGAGAGTGTCAAACCAGGTGCACATTAAGTGTGTACTCCATGTGCATCAGAATAATGACTGAGTTATAATAAATGAACTATTTTTGGGATTATTACACCAATATACATCTATTCAAAAACTATTTACACTTTTAATATCCAGAAAGAGGTGCATTTCTAAGAAAACCAGAAAATCTCTTCCTTACAAAATCTTTAGGATGTTATCCTTTATTTAGACTTATACCCAAGCCTGTTTCTAAAGTTCCATAATATTAATACCCAAAATAAATATACATTTATTTGATACCAAATATAGATACCCAATCTTTATCACATATTATTACATGATTTTTAACATAAACATAAAATAATTAAAACCTAAAGATCATGAGGCCTAGTGTGTTTGGAAGACCAGGCACATAAAACATAAAAAAAATATAAAATATAATGTATTAATATTTATTAAACTTAGTGAGATTATAATTCCCAATTATATACAAAAACTACATAAGATACCATGGAGAATACATAAAATAAATTGGTGAGATATAAATCCTAGTAAGGGAGTACACATGATGACACACCATAATATAATATTATAAATGATAAGGCTCATGAATAATAACATGGGATCATAAAATAAAGAATATGGTATCATATGATCATGAAAAAATAGTATAATGGAGTCTACATATAACATGACATAAGCATAAGTCAATGATAACTACCAAGACAGCATCACATTGTGGAAAAAGTCCCATAATTAATTATTTTTACTCCCTAATCCCTTACATAATTTCACATGAGAGAAAAACCTTACCCATTGTATTGGAGTGTGATATTAGAACACCTAACATAACATGTTCATTATTACGTGTTACATAAATTAAAATCAATCATAATTTATAATCATAATAATTACCCATGATAAGAGATGGGTTAATAATCTTACCTCATATCACAATCAGTGGAAATTTAATAAATAAGGGATTTGTGAAACGAACTTAATTCATTTACTACCCCATAAAAGGAATTTATAATGAGATATGCATATATATAAGAGACATATATACAAAATTTAGAAGAAATCTATAAAATCAATGGTTATCATAATTAATGAAATTGTCTTTAAAAGATCACATGGAATATTTATTGAAGAAAATATCCTTTTCACTTTGAAATATATCTAAAAAATCTTAAAATTTCCAAAATATTATATAAAAATATTTCCCTGAAAATAACCATGGGAAAATTTAAAGTAAGGTTCAAATAATTTATTATACATGGTGGAGGGAAATCCTACTTATACCATAATTTTTGAAAATAATTTTTATTCAAACATTTTTAAGGAGATTCAAAAGAGACCCGTACATAAAATGTTAAGAAATTTCCAATTTAAAACATTTAAAATAAAATAAAAAATCATGTAAAGTTGATTTAGGAAAATTTTAATTTTAGAAAATAACATTCTTCATTTTTTTATAAAACTTGGATATGGAAATAAATGATTCCTCAACTAAAAGAATATTCAAGATCAATATCAATTACAAACAACTTTATTGATATTTTATCAATAAAAAATAGAGTAAATGTAAATTTTAAAATTAAATCACATTCATAATGAAAATATAATAAAATATATTTGGTTCAATAAAATTGTATCATAAAATATCCTTAAAACTAACTTTTAACCTTAGAAATCTTGGAAGAAAATGAGATTGTAACAAAAAACACTTACCGATTTGGCAACTTTTAAATAAAAAGACAATGGAATAAATACTATTATATAGATCTATAAATCCCATTAATATCATGAAATAATAATTCAAAATTAATTAATTATGTAAAGACCCGTAAATTACAAGGAAATTTTTTTCTTAATTTTCTTTGAAATTTTACAAGAACGCAGTTTCTGACGGCGCCTGATTCCGAGGCCCAGTGTGCCCGGAATCAATTTCCGAAGTTTGGCTCGGGTACGTTCAGTGAACGGACGAGCGGATTTTTCTAACTTTTGAACCGGTGCTCAGAATCGAATTCTGAGGGCACTGATGGAATCGCATCGCTGGTAATTTCTTAGAAACGCCTCTTCCGGAGTTGCGTTTTCTCGGGTGTGGTTTTTAATTTTCGGGCTTAAAGTTAAGAAATAAAATAATTTTGCGACAACTTTATTTTATTTCACTTAAGCCACTTGGAATCCACTTGAAGCCACTTAAAAGAGGCTTAATCTGAGTTGAATCGGATAGGGTACTATCCAGAAATATCCTACCCTCTTGGTAGGATATTTGTGAGGTGGGGCCTGCACGAGCCCCGCCGTTTCTTTCCGCTAAGTAACGCACCCGCGAAAACCCGTCATTATGAAAGTCAACTGACGCGTTTTCTTAAATTATTAACAGACCATTTAATTGGGAGGTTTATTTCGTAAATTAAATGAGCTGTTTCTTTCGTTGAATTAATTCTACGAATTAATGGTTCGTTTCTTATCTTTTGAAATTCAAATGTTTAGTTGTGTAAATAAAATAAGGCTTAAGCTTATTTTATTTTGGGTTGGTCTCCCTTGCCACCTTGAGAGATTTTGAGAAGCTCTCTCCATCTTCTTCAGCCTTGACGAAGAACAGGAAGAACACTTAAGCTCCGACGAAGAACGCCACTTCTCTTCTTCGTAGCCGGTGTGTTTCCGAAGATCGACGACGCCGCTTCTTCGATCTTCTTCCCGTGTCAATGAAAGGAGACGCCGTTTCCTCCTCGGACTATCTCCGTCAGCTTACGAAGCTTCTCCAGCGACGTACCTCTTCAGACGCACCTCGACGTCAACGGAAACGACGTTCGATTTCCGCGACGCCCGACATCCGCGACGCTAGTCTTCCGCGACTTGATTGGCGTGCTCCGCACTTGAATCCGAGGTAGGGGATTGTTGATATTTTTTTTCCATTCTTGAATCTAGAATGTCGAACTTCGATGATAAAGGATTAAATGTTATTGTCTAACGAGAGGGGGACCCGGACCGCACCAACACGGCCGAATCCCCCTCTTATGTTCATAATTGTTTCCTTGTGGATGGAACGGGATGGCGTGGTGCCATCGCACCACGCGGGAATCGCACGACAATTATTGTGCGGCGCCGTCACGCCGCGCCGCGGAAAGAAATCCAAGAACGCGACGCCGTCGCGTCGCGTCGAAGAAAGTCAAAGGCGCTGCGGCCGGAGCGGGCCGCGACGGAGGGAAGCGATGTCGTCGCATCGCGCCGGACGGCATAGGCCGCGGCCGGTTCCGGGCCGCGGCGGAGCAAGATGACCGGCAGCCGGCACCGGGCCGCCGGTGTCGACGAAGGAAGGACCGACCGTCGCCGGTCCTTGCTGGCGAAACCGGCCGGCCAGTGCGGGCCAACCGGCCAGTGGAGACCGGGGGAATTAATTTCCCCCAGCCGGGTCTCAAAAGCGGCCCCAATTAAGGGGCCGCGGTTCTCAAAGGAGGGGGGGCTTTGCCCCCCGCGCACGGCACCTGAACCGCGCCGCCGCGCCGCCGCACCGGCTTGCGCCGCCGGCTGGGCCGGGTCGTCGGGCCGGGTTTTCTGAGCCGGGTCGGCCCGGGCCCAGACCCCCAGTTTCGGACCACTTTCGGTCAAATGCCCGTATCTTGGGCTACGTGCCTCCAAACGACTCGCCGTCAGTGGAAACACGATCCTTGGATCGAGACAGTCGTTTCGGTATACTATACTCAAGGTGCGCCTTCCTTTTCGGGAGCCTACGTGGTTAAAACTCCATAGTTAAGTGTGCTTAGCTTAGAGTAGTGATCAGGATGGGTGACCTCCTGGGAAGTTTTCCAGGGTGGGTGTGAGATGGAAAGGCCAATAAATAACAGACCGGGCGTCCGATTGACGTGCCGTCTGTTTCGTTGTATTCCTCTAAGTGAGACAGATCTTTTGGCTTACTCCTCTCGAGGTTTGGATGCCGACGGAGTGCGGTCGGGTTGGATCGCACCGAAATCCAACCGGGCCCCTGGAACGAAAAAGCCAATAACTCTCAGACCGGGCGTCCGATTGACGCGCCGTCTGTTGCGTTGAGTTCCTGTTGATGATACAGAACTTTTGGCATCCTTCGCCGAGATTTGGATGCAGTTGGATAGTGGCCGGGTTGGATCGTACCAAAATCCAACCGGGCCCCTGGAACGGAAAAGCTGATACCTTTCTGACATAACGTTCGTTTGACGAACCGTCAGCGGCGTTGGTGATCTCGTTGAGAAACGGTCCCTATGAGTATACCCTATGAGTGTTCGGGGTATAGTTGAGTTACGACCGGATTGGTTCGCACACGACACCAACCAAGCCCCTAGGACGAAAAGGCTAATAACTCACAGACCGGGCATCCGATTGACACGCCGTCTGTTGCGTTGAGACCCCTATGACGAGGTGGTCCTTTGAGATACTTTTTTTCAGGACTTTGTGATACTTGGAGTATCGACCAGTAGCTCGTGGAGCGGACCCTCCCGGAGACGAGCGTGCGGAGTACGGAGACCGTGTAGCCGGCTGAGACCTGACGACTGCTTGACCGACTCGACATGAAGTGAGTCGACTAGCCCAGTGGACGGAGCGCCCGGTATTTGGCAATAGACCCACGAAGGACGGAGCACCCGATATTTGGCCGCAAACCCGCGGTACTCGACAGGAGGATTACCTCTGTAGGCTATTAGTGGGAGCGCCCGGTATTTGGCGACAGACCCTCAGCGGACGGAGCGCCCGGTAGTTGGCCGCAAACCCGCAGTACTCGACAGGAGGAGTACCTCAGCAGTCTTAGGTTAGTGAGCAGTACCTCGGAGTCATGACATGACCACTGTACACTCCAGAGACGGAGCTCTTCAGCAGTTACGGTTTCGATAATGAAAATCCTGGTTTGAGCTGAGACTTTTTACCTTTGTGTTTACCTCATGATTGAGATGGGTCACTTGATAACTTAAGTATATGTATGGGCATATACCTGGGTAGTGGTTATCCATTGATTTCACAATCCTTGTGTTTCCTCATGATTGAGATGGGTTACTTGATAACTTAGGTATATGTATGGGCATATATCTAAGTAGAGGTTATCTATTGAGATCTTCTTGTGGTTATCCTTGTTGGTTTAGTGAGACCTTGAGGGTCTCGGGGTCCCTACTGAGTATCGTTATACTCACCCTGCACGGGAAATGCCCGCACCTCGTTGTGTTGGTTGCAGACAACGGGAAGTGCTGACGGAGGCCGAGTGTTCAAGGACTGGACGTTACCCGGAGGTGGACTACACGACGAGTCGGTACCCGGAGGTGGACTACACGACGAGTCCGTACCCGGAGGTGGACTACACGACGAGTCAGTACCCGGAGGTGGACTACGCGACGAGACGACTCACAGAGGAGGTTGACGGACGAGAGTGTGGAGGAGGCTATCTGTACCTACCCTTCAGGTAGGACGCGATGAGACGACTCACAGAGGAGGTTGATGGACGAGAGGGTGGAGGAGGCTATCTGTACCTACCCTTCAGGTAGGACCCGAGGAGGATGACCCAGGAGCTGCTTCCCTCTTCCAGCTATTTGTCTTTTTGCTGTTGTACCTTGTTCAGTTGTAGTTGTACTTTCTTTTGGGTTTGTATTCTGGCCCATTTTCTTTTCAGCTTTTCTTTTTTACTTAGTGTTTTGTTTCCTCTTGTACTCTGTGGTGCTTGTTTTCTTTTATAAAGGAAATGCCTTCCCAGTTATCGGGATTTTACGCCTTTGGTGCTAGTCGCCAGCCCCTGGCCTATGAAAGACGGGCTTGGGGTAGTCACAGCACGAGCCCCGAGGACGGGTCGTGACAAATTATAAAATAATTACACCATATCATGAACTAATGGTACATGATACAACACATGTCTCGGGAAAATGAGATTGAGAAAAAGAAAACCCTTGCAATGATAATAACTTTTAAAGTGATAATAAATCCCTAAAGTGATTATGTGAAAATATTTATATCCTTATAAAACAAGTTTAAATATACAATATAACAATTTAGAGTTCATTTAAAACATAATCATGGATCAATAAATTGAATGAAGTAGAATTATAAACCAAGGAATTGAAATTGAGTTAAGAAATCCATTACCACTTGGTAACTTTCAAATCAAATCCCATTGGATGAGATAATATTAATTGAAACTTAAAATAACATGATATATTAATGAATCATGATATAAAATTGAAAAGGTGATTTATATACAACATATATATAATAAATTAAGAGCATAACATTAAAATAGTCCTCAATGAAAGAAAATTGAGGTGATACCCTTTACCTAGACTCCGACTTGTCATGCATGTTATTTAACTCTTGAATAAGAATATCATATTAATTATTTAATTTATTATTAACATTTTTCAATTTTATTATTCCTTTAATTTTTAATACAATTTTATTTAAAATTACTTAATCAATTAAGTTTACATCGTTGTTTTCACAACATTTGATTCATAAGTCTAAAATGACTTTGGTAAGTTGAAAACAGTAAAAAATGTTATCTATTAATCATATAAAGAATAATAATCATGAAATAATTATTATTTTTATACATAAATTATAATTTTAAATCCAATATTGAAATATGATAATGAAAAATGATCTACGTTATAATCATAGAGACGGTAGGTCATACGTATGCATGAGTAATGTTTCCATTTTTGAATGATCATGATGGAAAGACGACATGTATTATTTTATCTTTATAGAATGAAAATTATATCATAAATAAAATATTATTTATTTAAATAAACTTATATGTACCACCCATATGTTGTAGTTGTGAAAGACGAAACACACCCCATCGAGGAGGTGGTAGTCCACACGTACACATAAACAATGTTATCATTTTTCTGTGAATGGAAAGATAAGAATATAGGTGATAAATTATATTAAAAGAATTATAAATATGTAATTAATATCATATATATACATTAAATCCATCATTATAAGCATCCATGAGAGGCAGTGAAGGAAAAAGAGTAATATCAGTTCATAATGCGGTAGTCCAATGTATACACAAATTACGATTTTGTTTCCCATTTGATGGAAGAGGAGATGGATGTATGTGATTTAATTAACATAATAATATATAAATATATGGGAGATAATGGTTTTATTATTACATAATTTTTTAAGAATATTTGAAGGAGGTATAAGAAGAAATAAAACTAAAACATTTGGTTAAAGACTAGACATATTCTTCAGACAACTTCATTTGATTTACACATTAAACCTTATAAGTCTAGTATTTACCCAAAAATAAGACCTATATAATGTGGTGGGTATTTTAGGAATATATTTGGGAATTTCAAGGTAGAAATAAAATTATTTTCATGTCTAAATAAAAGATGAAAGGAGGTTCCCATTCATAAGTTATGAGAGGAGCACTCTTGGAATTACATAAAATATTAAATTAATATAAATGAATATTCCTGGAAAATAGGATAAAAAATAATATATTTCAAATAAAGGATGAGTATTGGTTTAAATAATATAATAAAATAAAATTTGGACAATTTTAAATTATGTTTTACCCTTATCTATTTATTTTAACCAATGTTAACCCTTTTTAACAATTACCAGGATAACAATGTTTTTACTCTTTAGAGGTCAAGATAGTTATTATTAAAAGAAAATCGGTCCATACATGGACCATATATGATATGTTTAAACATAAAAAAATTATTTGTATGAATATAATAATTTTAAAATTCTTAAATATTTTAATAATATAATTTTTATTATAAAATACCATTAATGTTAATTTTGGAACTATTCATCTAATTTGACTTTGAAAAAAATATGAAAGCCAAGTAATTTGAATATAATACATTAAAAAATCCCGAACATGTGATATTTTTATAAAAAATTCATGGAAAATAATAATTAATTCTAATTATATTACTTATAATATTTTTAGTATCAGTTATTTTATTTTTCTATTAATTGAACAAATTTCGTGTTGGCGTTGCATAAGAATTTATCATAATTATTTTATTAATAACAATTATAAATAAATTTTCATGATAAAGATAAATAATTTATATCTCAAATAACCTTTTATAATCAAACATAGCCTCTTTTTATACCTATGTCAAAAATTAAGATATAATAAATCAAAGAGTATAACATTTTTGACAATTCTTTATTTAAAATAATATAAATGTCAAATTCAAAGAAATATGGAACCATGTTTCCATATTTCATAAAAATTGATGGAAATGGACAAACTATACTCATAAATTAGGATGAGGGAAATAAAAAATAATTTTTCAAAAAAATGACTTTTTTGTATGATTTTTATATTAAATTTAAGAATAAAATTCATTCTAAAGACAATAATTGGATTATTTTTAATAAACAATTAGCAATTATATTTTAAAACTAATCCAAAATATAATTTAACCTAGTAAATAATTTAATATAAAATACAATTTTCAATACAAATTAGTTTTTCCATTATTCAATGAAATATCAAACTTTTCAGAATAATATCAAAATTTCACCATAAGATAATTTTCATATGATGATTTCAAAAATGAAATACTTTTTATCAAATAAATTTATAATTGATCCATAAATAAATTATTATTTTTTATTACAAAATAAATAAAAACTAGTTTTGAAGAAAAGGTAATTTTTAAGAACAAAATGACAACTAAAAATTTGATTGATTATTTGCCAATAATTTATCAATAAATTTATATTTGTTAGGACCTTTATATATATTTCATAATTTTGTTAATAATATTCATACTCTCTAATTAAATGACTAGGTTATAACTATCATGTTTAGATACTAATATTTTTATAGTATATCCTAATTCTCATAAAGCCCTTTGTTGCGTGTTAAGAAATCTATCAAACATAATATTATTCTAAAAACTCAGGGTGTTATAATAAGAGACATCTGGAGTTAGATATTTGAGATCATGTGTTCTTGAAGGTAACTCCTCATCATAGGAAACATAGGTTTGGTCATGGGGAAATATTTCTCCCTAGTTTTCAAGACTTTTGAGGTGTTGGAACATGTTGGAGTCATTATGTACCTAATAGATCTTCCCCCATAGATGTGTCAGATTCATGATTTAATTCACATTCCATAACTTCTCCACTATCTACATGATAAATATCATATCATTAATTGGGATGAGATTAATTTTAGGATGATATAAAATTCAAGGATAAGACCTTGGAGATCCATGATTGCTAGGATATATTGTTGTTCGAGCATACTATTCCATTAGTTCTTGTCCAGTGGAAGCACTCTAATATGGAGGATATCACCAGGTAATATGATTTTCTGATGCACACTCAGTATCCCAACCTGTTTTATTCTTGATTATTTTTTTGTAATTATGTTTTGATGATGTTAACCATTTTACAGATTATTATATTGTTATTTCTTTTCTAATTCCTTGTTTTTAGACTTTATACAATTTGAGAAGTATCTCCCCTTAGATAGTGTTTCATAGATTTCATTTTTTTCCATCTAAAAGAGATATTTGTTCTCTTGTGGTGATGATATTTTTGAGAGGTATCTTATAGGGTGGTTTTATGGATGAAATGTATTCATCCTCTCTTTCTATGGGTTTTATTTTTATTCTTGAGGATGATAATTGTTTGATAGGTGTCTAATGTGAGGTAATGGATTTTGTAATGGTGTTTTGTGAGACTACCTATGTAAAATGGATATCTAGAGCTCACCGCATCATGGTACTAGGCATGGTGAGGAGAAAACATCCAAGCACTTTGTGCTATAATGTTGTGGTTGAACGTGGAAAGAGTCATAGGAGCCACCAAATTTTGGACAACACTATTTCCTAAGATGTAGTAACAATCAAATTAGGTATTAAAAATTATGTACAAAGGGGTTTAATATCCATAGATGATTCATATCTCATTTGATCGAGGGAGACTTTGATATACTAGGTTGTCTTCATGCCATAGTGTGGTGATTTAGGATTCCTCTATAAATTGAGGGTCTAACATCCCTTTTTATTATTCTCCTCCTTATTCTCTAAGTATTTGATGAATCTAGACCCCTTTTCACCCTTTTATCATCTCCTTTGAGGATTTTGACCTTTTGGATTATGGTCAATCAAGTGCCCTTGATTCAAGGAACCTTCTTCGCCCATTCCACCTTTTATTTTTCCCTTTTGACTAGATGATCACTATTAAAAGCAATTATATTTTAGGTTTATTTGTGATAATGGTTTGGAATTGTCTTTCTATGGTAAGGTTCTTATAGTTTTTCCTTCAATCATGGTAGTGTTTTATCCCTTGATTCTTCTATTACGAGTGTGGTTCTCTTTAAAGTGATGATCAAGGCAGGGAATTCATTGCTTCTCCTTTTTATTGAAATTGTTATGTTATAATGATTTTTCCCATTTGTTAATGGTGTAATTAACCTTATTTATGATATAACAATAATTAAAGAATTTATTTTCATTTTTGGTTGTATCTATCACATTCATTTATGTTATGTTGATGGTTTGCCTCTTTATTTTCTAGATAGCTTGCTTTATATTTTTGTTGTTATGGCTTAACATATTTTTTATTCATGTAAATTAGATAAATAATGTAAATATGGTGATGTTTTATGAGTAAAAACTAAATAAACATATTAAATTGTTTCTTTATTCCCTATAATTAATTGGAACTAATGTTATTCTTTAGTAATGTTTAAATAATTTAATAGCTGTTAGTTTTTGATGTATTGGTTTTCATGTGTATTGTAACCAATGTTAAATGAGTCAATTAATTCAATATAGTAATGAACTGGTTGTTTGTTAAATATATTTTTATGGGGGCTGAGTAATACCATTTTCTTATAAATGTCGAATGACTTGATTCTAGGTCCTAGATATCATGTTAATTGTTTGTTGTTTTATTTCTACCTTCTGTGATTTCTTTATACATGGAACCTTACCATGAAACATGATTTTATCAAGGTATGTCTTGTGGTTTGGTGAGAGTTGGTATGTAATTACTGAGGTTGTCGAAACATTTTGTGCTGGAGATGGAAGGATGAATTTTGTTATGCATAGTGGTTTCATGGATGACACTAAGACTGATGGAGCGGGTTCAAGTAGGGATTTCTAATTGTTTGTTGAATTAAAAGATGGGTTATATGCATGTTAATGAATTTAATTCTTGGAGGCTTAATGACAAATTTTCTTGTTTTCTTAATTTATTTCCCCACTGATTAATGTAAATAATTATGGTTGTGTTGATGCGTCTTCCCTAGTATCTCAAGATGATTCCTAGAGAATCTAAAATTATGGAATGAAAAAGAATATTATATGATTTAACCTACAAGGTAAGGAGTTAAATAGATAATTCAGGATAATCAATTGGTAATTATGTAAATACAAAATTTTCGAATAAAAAATTAATTGAAAGAAACATAAAATGTATATGTGCCTATAAGATATATATTCCATAGAATTGGAAGCTAGGTGTCTGAGAGGTGATAACTATAGTTGAGGTTAAGGATAGATGTTTGTCCTTAGTATGGTTGTTAGTTATATAAATTCCATATTCTATGTGATTTCATATACTACCCCACCCATGTAGGTAGGTTGACCAACACCCAGTGGGCTCTTGATGGTGGTTTCTCCAATATCTAGGTTGGTGAGGCTCGATGGATGACTACCCCCTCTCCCCTACTATATTCTCTTGGGATGTATTTTCTACTGGTATGCAAGGAGGTTACCTTAATGTATGTGTTTATAGTGGTTTTTAATGGCTTTCAGTTATATGAAACCCATGTACCACCAAATATAGCATCATAACGATTATTATAGGTATAATATGTATGAATTTTGATGGATTCACTACTGAAAACCAGGCATTTAACAGCTCTAGTAAAAGGGCTTTATTATCACTATAGAAGTGTTGATAATATGAGTGATGTTAAAGGTTTCTCTTTAGCAGTGATTGTAAAAAGTGCTATAAAAGGCCCTGATGATAAATGGGATAATTTTTTTTGTCCCCTCTCACCTTTATCAGCACTTCCAGCCAACCCCTTTTATCAGCACTTCCCCTATTTTTATTAGTGCTTTAGATAATCCCACCCTCCCATGCATGCCCTTACCTCCAGTGAGATTCTAACCTGAGACCTCCATCTTATAATTTAGTTCCTTTTCCACTCCCCTATATCGTTTTATTTTACATTTTATGATATGTCTATATATTTATATATATTTCATTACATCTTTTATCCATATATATATATATATGTTTATATATATATATATAAATACATATATAGAATATGTTTTTTATGTGTGTGTATGTGTGTGTTTATAAATAGATACATACATACATACATATATGTGAATCTAAAATTATAATTATGCATTTTTATATTTATTTAATTATATTATATATTAATATTTATATACATATATTTGAATATATAAATAAATATATATATTTTTCAACACACACACAAATATATATATATATATATAATTTACATATAAATTAATTTTATAGATATATAAGTATTCATAAATTTATATTTTAAATAAATTCGCTAATAGTGTTTATTTAGATAAGGTATATATTTTGAGAAATATATTTTATGTGTCAATATGTTTAAATATTTATTTATAAAATTAAATTTTTAAGTGTGAATATAAAAAATAATATTTTTATATATTTTATTATAAATAATAGTACAATATGTAAAATGATAAAAATTCAAAACCATAATATCATTATGAATCAAATCTTTTTTTCCCCACTAAAAAAATACAACAAGACCTCCTTAAATGAGGATGAAATTCCATAAAATGTTCAAAAATTGGTGTACCCCAATAAAAAACTCAATTTTAGAGGCCTTTAAGGCCTCTTTTAGCCTTAAAAAAATAGTGACTAGGGTCTCTCAGGTCAACATGACATAGAAATCATCACAATATTCGATTTGATATGTGGTAGATCCCAAACAAACACCCGAATAAAAGGTTATGGACGTTTGAAGTTCGAGTTATGTTTTCAACTTATTTTAGATATTTTATTGTTTTTTTGATTTTTTTATCTTCAAATTGTTATCAAATTACAATTAATCAATGATAATTAGCAAATTATTAATTCATAATATATATTTTTAATTATTTTATAACCCATTTTCACTAAATATCTTATATATTATGTCTAAATTCATATTTAGCCTTATCTAAAACATATTTAAAATAAAATAAATTATATTTACATAAATAAATATATATTTATATATTAATATATTATTTTTAATAAAATATATTATTTTTTGAAATATTCCATTTAACAGTTCTAGTAAAAAAGGTTTTCATAAATGGGTGGCTTTATCAGTGTTGATAAAGGCCCCCCTTTATCAATGCTTTTTTACTAGCACTAATAAAAGTACCCCCTTTATCAGTACTTTTATAATAGTACTGATAGAGGGGGACTTTACAAGTGATTTTTTACAAGTGCTAATAAAGGCCCCCATTTAACATTTATTTTTCATAGTGCTGTTAAAGAACCCTTTTAATAGAATTTTTTCTAGCACAGATAGAGGGGGTTTTAACAGTGCTTTTAGCTAGTGCTTCTAAAGCCCCAGCACTGGATAAACCCAATTTTATAGTAGTGATTGAGGTGTATAATATGGTGTATAAGCTATGGTGGCTCCCATAAACTACTCAGTTACTATCGAGAGGCGGTGGTGATGATAAGATTATATGATGCATGTGGTGAGGGTTATTATACATTATCCTTTGATGTCTGTGGTTTATTAGGAGGATATGGATCTATACATATGACATTAGGGTGAGAGAAAAAAAACCAATGGGTAAGTTGTAGTGGGGAACCTTCAATTTTATATCATTCTTGATATTATTTTATTACTTGTATATGATTCTTGGTGTGAGGATGGGTACTTAGCATACCAGATTAGCTGATGAGTTAGTTTCATTGGTTATTCACTGAGATCTAGTATACTTTATTCATATTTTCATATGAGAATATAATGAGTATTTCATTGAGTAAAACTGCAATTATTATCCTAATTATTGTAAACTATTTTAAAGGCCCCGTAGGAGTTGGTTGGAGACCAGGATGGATATTACCATCACATGGAGTTTTTAGGACCTGTTTAGGCTTCGAGGTCACAACCAAGGTTTTCATTGGTACTCATAGTGTTTTTATAGTTATTCTAGTTATGTGAAATTTTAACCACATATTACATATTTTTATTTATTATATTTAGGTTTTTTTGGTGTCATGTTATCTCTAGATCCTTATATTCTTCTCAAAGGGTAATGCCTCCCATTTGTGTGTATGATATACCCTCAACACTTGTCACCAACCTGTGGCCTATTAGAGGTGGGATTCAAGTGTCATCATCCATTTTTAATCATTTTTTCCCTAGTAGTGGTTCCTTAGGGGGGGGGGGGTCATGAAATGTTTATTATTTTCCATTCCATAATCATTCATGAAATAAACAATATAACATCATTCATGGAGGCAACAAAACCGATCCAAATAATTGTATGTTATAATAACTAATTGAGTAAGAACACGATATTTCCTAATGAAAATATATTTTTTATAAAATAGTTATAATTTATATAAATTTTAATCTAAGTGATAAATCATTTTAGGAAGAGTTAAATGAATAAGATAAACCAAAGAGAATGGTAATAAGATATCACTTTCAAAGTGTCCTGGTATGGTCATTTTATGTGGTTAAATTTTACATTGAAAAGTTATCATTAATACTATTAATTTAATGTCAAAATTATATTTAAAAAACTTTAATCATATATAAAATATCATATTAATTTGATAAATATATCTATAGAACCAACCATGTAAGACATAGGTGAAAAATGAAATACGTCGTTTATAGATGTAATAGTCTTCTAATGTAAAACAATGATATTTTCATCTTTCTAATGAATCAAATGTGTAGTATATAATAGTTATTCTATAAAAATAATACCATATAAGTATACTAATGATACCTATGTCATTATAATATTATGGTTATATCATATTTGTAGGATATAGAAGAAGAAATAAACACGAAATAGCTCTGTTAAAACAATTATCTCTTCCTTGGATATCCTCAATTGAATATCTTCTTATACCTTATTATATTTATAATTTTTTGAGACCAAAACCTATAAAACATGTGAAATATATTTTGGGAGAGATTTATTCTAGGTTGGTTCAAGATAATATTCTTATGGTGTGTGGATAAGTGAGGTAGTGAAAGGATCCTTTTATAAGAGAGAGGGGTAAAACTCTTGTAAATATATTCAACAATAAAATAAAAAACTTCAGTCTCATAGTAAATTTTCTCTAAATTTACAAATTAATAAGATAAGATAATTTTTTTTGAAAATACACTCAAAAAATAAAATAAAGATAAGTTTTTTTTTGATAATTGTGGCCTTATCCCTTAGTTTTGCGACTATTTTAACCCTTTTACCCTTCACCACAGTGACAATATTTTACTATAGTAACTGTTCTTTATTATTGAAAATGAAATGTAAATTATAAAAAATTGAATATTTTGATTCCAAATATGATAAATATTTTATAATATTCAATTTCTAATTGTGGAAATAAATAATTCTAATCATAGCACACATAACTCATAAAAACCATTTTTTAGAAAAAATGTATCTTTAAGTTTAAAAATGACTTTACTCATATAAATTTACTAGTAACAACCATTAGATTATTATTAATTTATTTTATTGAATAAAATATCAATAAATTTATAAAAAAAATATTTATCATAATTGATTGATTTAATTTATTAAGATAAAAATATATTTCACACATAAAAATGGTTTCATGGAAAATATATCTTTTTACCATCAAATGAATTTATCTTAATTTATAACCAATTTATAATCAATGTATAAATTATTACTCATTTTTTATATGTATAAACAATAATTTATAATTTAATAATCTAAATAAATAAAATTTATCTTTAAATAAAATATAAAATATATAATAAAAATAGTGTTTGCAAACAAAGCTTTTCTGTTTGGCCAACAATTATTATTATATCATTCCTTATAATTAATTAATCATTATATTTATATTGTTAATTTATTTTAATTATAATTACATTAATTTTATCAAACAAAATTGATATTATTTCATCAAAATTATAAAAGTTATCAAAAATATGCAATTCATCAAAATAGTTTCTATAAAATTAATGGTATTTTACAAAGTAAAATAAAACCACTTTAATTTTTTAAAAAATAAAATTTTCAATTATGTTTCATTTAAATATCATAGAATTTATTTTATTTTTTAATTTAATAAATCATTATTCACTTCATTTTTGTTTTATGTGTATCACAAGACATCATACATACTGCTTTTATTTAAAAGATAATACATACTAAAATCTCAGGGTGTTAAATTCCCCCCTTAAATAAATTGTGTCCTCATAATTTTAAATTGTTCTTACCAAATTGAATTTATCTTGAAATATGTATAATAATAGAGTTATATTTAAAAATGATGAGTAATTTATAAGTTACTTCCAGGAAGATTAGTATTTATTAATTAAATATTTCTAATACCATGTATGCATCATTATAAGACAGATACATGTAAATGAATTTCTAGAAGATTACCTTTATAACTGAGAGATATTTTACACATATGACTTAATAGATTTATCTTTATATTTATTTATTTTTAGAAATTATTTTACCACTAAGATAGATAATATGATAAAATATATTTACTTTATATATTTGCATCCTATAAGCCCAATTTCATCATTTAGTACCATTTTGATCAATTTTCCACCTCAAATTAATTAGTAATTAAAAATGATAAATAACCATGATTATTTTTTCATTAATAGATAACAAAAATAAAATTTTAAATGACCATTAGATCTGTAGAATAAGTATAATTTATTCAACCCATCATTATCAATTTACTAAAACCAAATTGATTATCACAAGTTAAGACAATACTCAATATGAATAAACCTTTATGTAAAGAAGTTGTAAATAAATCTTCAAGGATTTAATAAAAACCCCCAAAGATTAAATTAAATCATTATAAAAGTATTTAAAACATTCTTAACCGTATTTGAAACACAAAAATAAGAAATATTTGATGACATTTCCTTCCAAAATCAACTTAACTTTTTCTTGAAAATTAAAGAACATCAATAATCATAAAAAATATTCCATAGTATATCCTAAACCCAAAAATCATGGAACCCTATTTTCCCAAAATTCAAGTTTACCTTTATCCCCAAACAATATTAATCACTCACAAAATAACAATCTATTCAATATATACATTAATCAGATATACTCCCAGAATTATATTCATTATTTTCCAAAACATCTTAATTTTTATCGATATAAAATTACTTTTTAGTCCCCAATGTTATCTACACTTATAAATTTATATTTTAAAAATTAACTAACCCATTATCCTAATTAAAAATAATTACCACCACATCAAGTCATATACTAACCCTAAATTTCACCTACCCCTCGATCATGTATTCTTCATAAAACCTAATAAAAAACTCCAAAAATATCAGTAATCACAACATACTATAATCACATAATACCTCAAATGGTATCCATGAATTTGAAATTCTGATCATTCTTAAACTGATTAACCCACAATGGAATATACACCTTCTAAATTATCCTCATCAAATAACATGTCAACCTCTAATGTTTTCAAAACCTTCATCTAATACCAACTGAGACATCCCAGAGCCTCTCACTCAGATTTGGTGCTAAAAACATATTATTTAAATATGATATTTGATACCAACTAAAGTGGCCCAAATTTAATTATTCTCAATTACAATATCAATAACTAATATCAAGTCAATTACACAACCAAGACCTTTTGGGTTTATATTTTTAGAGAGTTAGGAAAAAAATTTCATATAACAAAACCCAAATTTTTCCATCAAAATGGAAATTTTTAGATTATACCAAGAATTTATTATTTAAAAAAATGTCATAAACATACCCCAAAAAATTTTCCACATAAAATAAACTTTTAAAATTACCATTCTTAATACTTTTCTACATTACCTAGAAAAATGGAAACATAAGAAGTGTGGGATCAAAAACTTAGTAATATTAGTTCACATTGTGAGCTGTAATAGAATAAAAAATTTATGAATGATATAGAATGATAAAAAATAATCAAATGATTACATATAACCATAAAAATATTTATAATATACCAGCATAACTAGTCACATGGAATATAATAACTAATTTCATAATGATGGAATGCATAATGTTAAACATCTTAATCTATACCTTCAGAAAATTGGTTATAGAATATTACATATATTCAAATCCTTTGATAATAAATATTACATAATATCAAGGACTTGTCCATGATATTATTAATAATTGGATATACATACACCAAGTAACCAAACTAGCTTGTCTCATGAGACCACCCGATGCATCAAGGGAATAAATAATTTTGGGTCCCACCATTCAATAAACATGAATAATGAATTATTCATATATTTAATGAAAAATACAATAAATAACTAATATTATTTAGTGAATAATAAATATTTATATTGAATCATGTATATAGAATATCAATATTCCCCAGTCAATTAAATAACTTTTATAGAAATTTTACTTAAACTAACACATTATATATAAATGGGTATTAAATTAAGAAAATTTAGAGAAGATATTGAATTTATTATTGTTATTATATGAAAGGAATATAAATAAGAAAAATGAAGTAAAAAAATCCAATGAGAAATAGTAAGCATAAATTCAAGGAAGTGAATAAACTGATAATAGGCCTTATGTAGAAAGAGGTACAGAACATAAATCAATAAGGGATTAAATAAGGACATAAATTCATTATAATTTAATATTTTGATGTAAATTTAAATATATTAGAAGATATATAAGGGAATGGTAGTGAAACTTCTAATATAATTTTCATTAAATATTTTTAGGTTATTTATAAAAACAAATTTAAAAGTCACCTCCAAAACAATTATGATGATTAGTCAAAGTGAATTTTAAAATTTTATTTGAAAAGTAATTTATGATAATTGAATTATTAAAAGAAACTATGTTTAAATAAGAAAATGTGTAGTGAAATATAAAATTTTACATAAGTTAAATTAAATCCTTTTTCAAAACATTAATGAAAATTTTCTCTTTTTATCTTGATATAAATATGAAAAATTCTCATAAATATATGAATAAATATAACTTTTTACAACCATAAAAACTTATACATGAAGCTAAATAATGATTAATGGTCATGATAGTGAGAAAATCCATTTATACCGAAAAATTTAAAAATGATAATCAAATATTATATTTATAAATACATTCAGAAATGAATTTAAAAAAAAATTAAAATTAAAATTCTTGAAACAATGTAAATAATATGGATATAAAATTAAAAAATTCCCAAAAAAAAGATAAACAAGTTCAAATTTTCTTATAAACATTATTTTGGTTTATTTAGGTATAAAAGAGAATAAAAATATAGTAAATACTTTTAAACCCATTAAATAACTAGTGGATAATAAAATATATGGGGTTTAAGAGAGAAATAATATATAACTCTCTTAACAGAATTTGAAACAAGATCAATCCTGATAAAAAGTGATATTGAAAAATAAACACTTATGAATTTTATAACATTTGAATCAAAATATATTAAAATAAATAACTTTAAATTGAAAATTAATTACCATTTTTAAATAATAGAACATTATATAATATTTTAAAGAGGTATCATATAAATTATATAATATAATTAGGGGTATAATTCAAAATATGTTTTGAAGAAGGAAGTTATAGATAAGAAACCCTAACCTTAGATCCTGCTTAGTCAGACATGTTGTAACCTCTTTTATAATGAATATATATTATATTAATATTTATAGTTATCTTACTAGATAAAATTCACTTATAATTTATCATTACCCATTTATTAATAATTCTTTGTTAATATCAATATTTTTGTGTCAATTATTTCATTTTCTGTGCATGTTTGGATTCATAGATTTCAGAAATTTCTACCTATTCATGAGTTAATCATATAAATATTGGTCATAAAGGTTTTAAATATGTTTTTTACATGTTCTTATAGTTCATTTGAAATTTTATGGTGTTTATGGAGATTATTTTCATAAAAATCATAGAAATATCATTTTTAGAAATATCCTTTTCAGAAAATTGATTGATTTTATTAACAAATATACATAGATATATTATCATTGAATAATTAAGAGAATATATTAAATTAATTATTATTAAATTATATTATTAGTATTTAATTTTAATTAATCATTCTTGATATAAACATTATAACATCTTTCACATAGTTGGTAAAACCGACCTAATGAAGAGAAAGTTGTAATGACTGAATGTGTAAGAACAATATAATTTATAATGATAATAGAGTTTTTATAGAAGATTAATGATTTAAAGAACATTTTATTAAAGTTCTAAATTATTTTTTAGAATATTTAGATGAATAAGATAATTGAAAAATAATGGAGATAGGTTATTACTTTCAAAGTGTCCTGATATGCTTGTTTTAAGTGGTTTAATTTTACGGTGACCATTTATTGTTAATATTTTTAATATAATGAAAAAATTATATTTATAGAAATTTAATAATGTTTTAAATATCATATTGATTCATAAAATCCATTTTTATATATAGCCATGTTAGGCGGTGATGAAAAATGAAATACGTCATTCATGGAGGTGGTAGTCTGCATGAAGTAGGATGAAAATTTCATCTTTATAATAGATAGAGGGTAGAGGGGATATTATGGTTATTATATAAAAAAATTAAAAATATACTAATTATACTGATATCATTATATTAGAAATTATTTAAAATATTTGGGAGAGGTGGAAAAAGAAATAAACCTGAAAGAAGTTGGTTAAAACAATTACATATTCTGTGGATATCCTCCATTCAACATCTTCGTAAGCCTTATCAGATTGATCTTTTAAGGAAAAAATCCAATAAGACATGGGAAAGAGAGTTGAGGAGATATTGTTTTAGGGTTTTATTGATCCAATAGTATCATGGTGCATGTATAAGTGAGGTAGTGAAGGGCTCCTTTTATAAGTGAGACAGGTGAAATTTCCGTAAATACTTTTAACATTAAGATGAAATAAAAGTAATTATTAATAGAAATTGGAAATAAATTGAAAGTTTTCAAATATTATATGATCTGATTAGAATATTTACTAGATTAATAACATTGAGATATGTTTTAGCGATAATCATGGTCGTATCCCTTACTTTAACCCCCTTTTAACCCTGTTACACTTTATTATGATGTTAAACTTTTACCGTGGAAACTTTTCTTTATAAATAAAAATAAAATGGAACATATTACCAAATTTTAAAATTATGATTCAAAATATGAAAACCATTATAAAATAATCACTTTCTAAAGGTGATAAAAATTATTTTTAATCTTTGTGCACCTAAAGCATATAAACTATTTTTAGAATAAAATATATCATTAAGTATAAAAAGAATTTATTCTATTTCCTAGCCTACTAACATAATTTAAATGTTTTTTAATTTAATTTATTGAATATATTATAAATAAATTTTATCAAAATCATTTATCTATAGTGATTAATTATATTTATTAATAAAAAATACATTTCTTTTAACACCCCATGATTTTATAGTATGTATCTTATTAAATAAAATCAATTTATTTGATATTTTACATTGTAGAGAACACCATGATAAACTTACTCTATACCCAATAATGAGTTGTCTTGCGTTACATGAATAACTGAGTTTTACCGAAAAAAAATATATTATTAAAATATTATTATTTAATATAATAAGATATAATATATCCATTAAGTCGGTGGTTATGAATAGTATCAACTAACATATTAAAATATGTGGTTGAATTCATTGGTTACAAATTAATTAGAAATGAATATAGGAACCAACTGAATATCTGGGAAATGTTTTTATAAATAACAATTTTTATGATGAAAACGTTGTTTTATCCTAATAAATTAAATTAATTACTATTAGTGATTTATATTAATGAAATATATATTATATATATTTAATCCAATATTTTTTAGATTCATCTAATATATTTTATAGGCATAAGATAAGAACAAACCCAATATTACACATAAAAAACTATTATTTTATAAAAATTGTTTTACAACTTTTTAATGGAGAACCTATTTTAAATCCATTTTTTGTCAATTTTATATAATTTATTTTAAAAAAAATGAAATTATTATTTTAAATAAAAATATTAAAATTTAAATTGGTTAATTTTTTTGTATTTTTCTGATAAGTTTCTTATTTTGATAAATAGTGAACAATTCTAAATTTTAATTGAACACAACCTTTTTCATCAAAATAATTTATAGTGTTAAATTATATTATTGAATGGTTTTAAAGTATAACTAGTTTATTTTTTTTATAATTTAATAAAATTTAGGTCATTGGAATAAATTTTATATTGAATTAAGATATAAAACTATTTCAATCTTTTGCATGTTTAAACTTTAATAATCTATTTTTCACCCCATCAATGAGATTAATTTTAAATTAATTATCACAACTTATGTGTTTTGAATTTTAAAAAATAGATTGAATATTTGTAATTAGTGGGAAAAAATTATAAAAATACTTTTGTTTTATTTTTGGGCAAATTAATAGTTACTTTAGTAATATTATTTCTATTACAACACTTAAGGGTAAATCAGGTAATTAAAGGTAAAAATTATATTATAAATATTATAAAATTACCCTAAAACTTTTCCCGATTTCATTGGATAAGTTTGTTTCAACCAAAATCAACCTCAGGATGAAATTATAATCTTTTTAATCCAATTTTGTATGAGTATAATATTTATAATATTTTATTTAAAGACAAGTTAAAAATTTCATACTCATGTTTTTAATAAGTATTAAATATTTAATACATGGTTATACAGAAGATAAATTAGAATATAAAAAATAATTTTAAATACAATAAATTTATATTCATCTTGAAAATTTATTTGTCTTTTTTAGGGAATAAATAATTTAATTAAAGGCCTGCATAATAAGGAAGAAGTAACTGTTTAATTAAGGGGAATATCAAATAAATGATATTAAAAATATTAAAATAAATATAATTTGACATAATTAATGATATAAACAAATTTTATAGATAAATTAAACATTTTTGTGATATATTAGGTGTTTTGGTATTAAGTCATCATATTTTTAGGATATTTTTAAAAAGAAAAATAATTAATTGTATCAAAATTGACATAAATGATTCTTTAAAATAAATAATAATTAATTAAATAATATAAAATTCATAAAAATATAAAATTAATCTAAATAACTATAATAATGTTAAATATGTCACCAATGATCCATTTGGGGCTCTTTTGTCATTTTATAGTAACTATATTAACCCTAAATAGTAAAAAGCCAAGTTGTCATGGTAAGAATTAAAGGGATTAACTAATGGTTAAAGTCAAAAGATAAGGTTAATATTGCAACATAAAAATGTATAAAAATAATTTTTAGAGAGAATTTTGACCCATAATAATCTTATATCCTAAATAACCTAATTTGTAAATATATAAAATTGAAAATAAATTTATATTAATTTAATATTTTAAAGGATTCCAAGAGTGTCCCTCACCTCTCTTATAAAAAAGGACCTCCTCCCTCACTTTATCACACCACTTTGAGTCTACTTGATCGAACAAGACTGGACCATTTACCCTATAAAATTCCCAATCCAACTACTAGAGGTGATGATCTTCTCAAAATACCAACCCTAGTGTCCCTAATAGGAGACCCCAAGGAGGTTCTCTAAAGAAGAGGTAATCATCATTACCGACTCATTCAAAATTATTTATTCTTCTACTTCCTATTTGTATGTTGTTTCAATTATAGAATAATAAATTAATTATAATATATATTTTGAGATATTATTGTGATTATGTGATGACCATATTCTTCCTTTTATCCATCCTAAGAAAAACAATATCACCATACGTGCGTACATACAACCTTTTGTCTCCACGCTGTTGTGTAATTTGATTTTCATCACCAATTTATTTGGATGGGTATAATTATGAATATAATGTAATTAAATAATAAATATGACATGATATTATTTATTTATAATTAATATACAATCCAATTCCTTACTACTTTACTATTAAGGAACAGATACCGTCGCTTGTGCGTACGTACAACATACCGTCTCAACGACATGATGATATTTATTCTCCATGTTAATCATTCAAAAATGATTATAAAAATGTATATGATTAGTGAATATAATATTTATGAACTTAGTATCATTATTTATATGAATAAAATATATCCTATGTTTAATAAATAGGACTTACACAACAAAACAAACATAAGAAAATGGAGCAGTTAACACTCGAAACAATGGTAATAATGAAATATTATTAAAAAAACAATATAAGAGGATCATATATGATATCATAAATATGGATATTTTTTATAATTTAATAATATTCTTTAACAATTATACATGATGTTAACACACCCTCAACTAAAGGAATGTATAAGGTAAGGGTCAATTTTGCAATCTCATTATTATATGAGATTGTTTATATGTAAGTATTTACTGGGACATATTTATCACTTATGTCCATGTTTCTTAAAAATGTTTTCAAAATGAATATTTTTAAGGTTTTATATATGGGACTATTTAACTAAAACATCATTTTAAATGTTTCTAAAATTTATTCCACTAAATCTTTCTCATTCATGTTCATGTTTTCAAAATTGTTTTTATGAATTTATTTATAAGGACATGAATATTTTAAAATGTTAACTTTAAAATTTTACTCAAATGTTTCAAAGTTATATGGGAAACTTTTATTCAAAAATATATTTTGTAAATATATTATTTTATAAATTCATGACTTTTTAATAAATTATTTTAAAGTAAGAAAGGGTAATTTTCTCAAGAATTATTTAATGATTTTATTAGAGTATTTTCATCTATGTCAAAAACCACTATTGGATCTTTTGTTTGACTAAGATTGATCTATTATGATACCATTTAACATATTTTATTGAATGTTATATTATTTGGTTTGACTATGGATGTGCTATTTTTATACCATCCATATTATATAGATAACTTATTCACATTTTGTATGCTAGTTTTAATATGAATGTTTATGTTGGTCATGTTTTACCACTTCATAAGAGAAATTAATTGGACTTAATAAGTGATGGTCATGTCCTGATATATCCCCTTGATGCATTGGTTGGTCTCATGAGATAAACTAGTTTGGGTTTTACCAGTTTATGTACGATGTCTTGGACAAAGCCTTGATGATATGTTTATGATGTCCGATATTATGCATTCTCTCATTATGAGATTATTTGTTGATATTCCATGTGATTATTCAAATAGTAGAATGTTTGTGGTTATGTTTTTTAGATCATCTGATTATTTTATATGGAATTATTTATTCTTTCCATATTATGCTCAATATTATTTTTAATGGTTTTGTGTTTTAGTAACACACCTTTCCTTAAGGTTAATGATTATTTATTCATAATAGCTTCTATTGTATTATTAACCTAACTAAGAGTCTAAGATAACCCCTTTATTAAATTTTATTTTTCCCTAAGATGTGAAGATGTATATTATGACTGACTTGTAGGGATAATAAAAGGTAATAAGTGTGTTTTCAAAGGGTTACTATATTGATTTTCATTTTAATATGTAATATATAACATATGTATGTAATCTGGATTCCAAGAGTGCTAAACTAACCAGTCCTTTGGAATTAGATACTTGTATCTGTGCCAATGTAATAAGTCAATACACCGACTCTAGGATAATGGGGTTAGGGTCTTTACATTTCCAACTTAAAAATATGTTTTTAAAACATATCTATTTTTAACATCAAATTATTTTATCTTCATTTCTATCCAATTTAATACAAATGTATAAATAATTATGCATTTTTATATATGTATAAATAATAATTTTATATTTAATAATCCAAAAAGAGAAATTATGATTTTAAATAAAATATAAAATATATAATAAATATAATGTTTTTAGAAAAAACATTTCTATTTGTCCAGGAATTATTAGATTAGTATTCCCTATCTTGACATAATCATTCTATGGATGTTATTAATTTATTTTACTAATAATTACTAAAATTTTATCAAGATATTTTCTTGATATCATTTTCTCAAAAGCATTAAACTGGTTAAAAATATGTAAGTCATCAACATAGTTTCCCTAGAATTAATATTATTTTCCTAAATAACATTGAACCCTTTTAATTTTAAAAAAATCATTTTGTTAATTAAGTTTCATTTAACTATCTTGTAATGTTTTTAATTTTTTATTTTAGTGAATAATTATTCACTTTAGTTTAGTATTTCCTATATCAAAATCCATCATACATACCGTTCTTATTTAAAAGGGATTACATAATAAAATATCCAGATGTTACAAGTGGGAATAGTTAATCATAATAAACTGAGATACAATACATTTATTTATGTTTTTAGTTAATCTCTTTACTGGACGATGCAACCAAACATCATATTCATATTGAAAAAAATGTTTGAAATTGAGGGAATTAATAGGAACGACCTACCTTATGTTTTTTGAAGCATTCTCATCAAGTATCATCCAATAATTCGACCTTAAATGGAAGGAATGGACAAACTAGAAGAAGAACCTGAAATAGGGAACAAAAGATCCTAACCATCACAAGACATATAGATAGTGAAATAAACTGGAAAAGACAATAGTTGGAAATATAGCATTACTACTAGCACTTCCTCAGGTCAAACGATGATTGATTTCATCAGTGATCATAGAATAACCTCACAAAGGAATGAAGGAGAGGATAATGATATTACTTGAAGGGGATAATGGTTAAATGATAGAGGAAAAAACAGGTGTTAGGGGTTTTAAATTTGATGAAGAATTTTTTTCAATTTCACCGTTTTGAAGAGACTAGGAAGACCACGTGATTTATCCACATGTTATTATAAATTGTGTCCCAAAAATATAGTTCCCACTAATGTGAACCCATACCCTGCATGGTTAGTCTGTATAGTTTGGTGACACTTGTGCCAAACCTTCCACTATTTAGGTAATTTATAATAAGATTTTAATGGTTTTATTACATGGTATGTCAAACCATATTCCAACCATGCACATGAAGTCAAAGGAGTTTTTGGCATCTTATGATTTCCCGTAGTATTCTACATGGTTCTCTAAACTAGGAAATAGTTAAAAACTTACCATTTCCCTTGATTTTAGTAGTCTATCCCCCAAGAACACCTCCATAACAACATCAAATACCTCGTTAATTCCTAAATAACAACGAATTAGAGTAGAAATAGAAGGATTGAAAAAAATGGATTCATACCTACCGAAGGTATGAGGTTTTATACCTCCTCCTTCCATGTATATCCACACATGTGACTACATATCCACATCCTCTACATCACATTTTGTTATCGTAAATATAAGGGATATCAAACATTTTCCATCCTACTACCATGAATTTCCCATAGATCATATCATCATCCCCAAAACATATTCAAGTCATCTATTATATCACATATTACAACTTTAATACACTAAAGCTCGTATTCTTATACTTATTGTAGGCCATCATATTCCATATTCCTCTACCTACTTAGATCCATCATAGCCCATAAATGTAAACTAACTAAGATCTGTTTTAGTTGATAAGAATATACCAAAAGAGATCCATCACATACCATAAGTTTTCTCATATCTTCCTCCTCTACCGCACTATATCCCCCCAATGAATTCCATCATATAAAAAAAATAGTATAACAAACTCACAACAAACAACACTTCTTAATGCATAATTTCCAAAGCACATTTAAGACCATTAATATAGGGTAGTAACCCAAATAATAATTTCATATTTCACATTATTTTAAGTCCCAATACTTACCCTTTACCAGCCTAACTACATTTATTACTCCACTCACTTCTCTGTATATAATGATCAATAATTCATCAAACCACCACCCACATTAAACTCATTCAAAAACAATTTAGTTTAATTATCAATAGCTATTACAATCTCATAGAATATATAATTTTGATAATTACCAAATTGTAACCATAAAATCATTATATTTATATTGACTTCCTTATTAATTGATTTCATGTTTTAGTTAACAAGCAATCATTTGTTTTATGAATAACATATTGCCCAATTTTTCTGCATAATTTTTAACTCACCACTCTTACATTTAACACAATCCCAACTCAAACCACAGTTAAAGATACATTGATGATACGCCAACCGACACAAACTTCACAAAAATAATTTTTAAATATTTATTTGAATTGTCAGGTTTATCAATACCCAATATGGAAACCCTACCCATTTCATTTCCTATTACCATATTTACCTCATAACAATTTATCAATATTTGAAAGAATCCAAAATAAAAAATAGCTCAAAAAATTCCTTTGATTTCTACCACAAAAAATGATTTATAGACTATAAAAATCATAATAATTATAAGTAGAGGACGATAATGGAAACAACACCTGATTATACAAACTAAACACATTATTAATTCCCTTTCAAAAAAATAATAATTCACGTTAAATTAATATATGTTTTGTGAGTAGATCTGTATTAGTTACCTATTTTACATGACCAATTAGTTACCTCATTTTAGTGAATATTTTTTTGTAGAATGTTATTGTTGCATATGAATGGTAAAAAATTATAGTATTTATAGAAATTATCCAAAATGTTTTTCAGTAGAAACATATACAAACATCAATATATAAAAAATAAAAAAGGAGTTTATAAGGAAAAAATGAATCTTCTCCCTCTTCATTTTTCTTATTAACTTTTTTATTATCTTCATTTACTTAATTATTATTTAAATATAGTTCCTGAATTTTTCTTCCAACTCTCCATAAATGAAAAACACATTAGAAGGAACCAAAAAAATATAGAAGAAGAATATGAGATATTTTATAGAAGGGATAAAAAAACCTGGTTAAGAACATTATTCAAGAAGATAGAAGATGAATTTAGAAATACCCTACCTCAAAAGAATCTTTTACATCTAATGAAAAATAAGAAGAATAGGAAGATAGACACAAGACCAGAACCATAATAGATGAACTACAATTGACCTAAACCATAATGACCTCTATAAAAAATTAACCCAACCAATAATATAACCCATATATGATGATTGTAAAGGGATATAAATAATAAGAAAAATAATAAAAATCACCTCAAATAACAAAACAATGATCTCCAAAAGTTGGGGGCTATGGACAACCAAATATGAGTCAAAGGGATCCATAATCTCACCTTTGATTACCTGATATTCAAGGGAAATCAAAGAAAACTGGATGAATTTTTAGGGACTTCAATATTTATACTAAAACTGAAATTTAAATCATCATTTCATGAAAAATTATGGCCATACCACAATGGGGATAATTTCTCTAAACCTTAAAAAATCAATCATTGAATCCCTTTATCTCCCCTATTTAATGATAATTCAATATAATTTAAACCAATAACCAAAAAAATGAGGTTATGAGGTGAATAATGTCACCAAGAAATGACTCCAAATTAGATAATCCTAGGAAATAATCTCCTTGGGGATTTACACCATGAAAACATAGACATTACAAAAGGCTATTTGTGGAAAAAATAAATAATCTCCAAGAATTCCTTCACACCATAACTAAATCCTCTACACTATATACATAAAATAAACAATGTAAAACCATAACATTGAAAAAAAATCTCATAAAATAAGGAAAATTTATATAAGATCCACCCTAATAAATTTTAAGATTCATTAATTTTCTAAATAAAACCCCTCCAATATGTCATGTTGTGAAACCTTCCCCATGTTGTGACTTAGAAACTATAAAACCACCCTCTAATCTAACTATCCCATCACACTATGACCCATAAATCCATGTTGAAACCTCTTTATCATATCTAGAACCTCTACTACCGCTACATATCTCTACCTTTAACCACCTCAACACCCAAAACATGCAATTTAATAGGCTAAAGAGTCCCAATACATTACAAATACAACTAACTCTGTTTTCAATGAGTGAGTTGGATCATTGGTGGTTCCTACTGAGTCTTTGTACTCACACCCTCCATGTGTACATTGTTGAAGATCCAACATCACTATAGTCATTACCAATACCAAAGAGTATGCTTTTTTCAATTGGATATCTAAGAATCTTTTGGTATTGATGTTTCATGTGTTAGACTAGACACCTAGAAGGGTTAATATAGGTGGTTGTGTTTGAATGTAAGATACATTTGGCTAGTCACCATGTTTGTTTATTAGTTATTTATGTTTATTATTTTTATTTAATCCCATGGTCAATATTTTTTATTCAATAGTTATATATATATACAAATCATATTTTAGGGTACGTACATTTATAGATTTATATATATATTTTCATAGATATACCTAGTACCTCAATCAAATAAGTACTCAATTTGGCATAAGTTTATACATTAAATTTTCAAAAATAAAACATATAGTTAAGTCATGAGATTTTATCTATAATATTTAATTAACCAATTTTAACATTCTAAGTGAGTAAATCACTTAGCAATGAATGACCAAATCCCATGAAATTAGTTTCTTTCCCCTAAATATTGAAGAATTCTTTTGGTGTTAGTGTCATTTTAGTTCAAGTTAATTAAAGGATAGATTCCAATTGTTATAAGTGTTATTAGAGTAAAGTAATGGTATTTTTGGTTTTTTATTATACATTAGAAAAGAGTTTTCATACTTGATAAATAACCCATAAAGTCCATGATCAGATACTTTATGGTGGAAGCTCAATTTAAATTTGGAAGTTAGAATATTCAGTATGAACTTCAAGAATGAGTAAACATTTGATTTAAATGTCTTGAGTAAAATTTATATCAAATAAAGATGTTTCATAGGGCTTAGTCATGAGTTTAATTCCCTATTACTTTATATACTGTCATTATAGTGGTACATTTGGACAATTTCATTCAACACTATGTCATGAATATTAAATTTGAAAAACATCAATTAATGTTATGAATCATAAAATTTAATTATTGTTTTCCAGAATAAATTACTAAGGGTAATATAACCATTTAAAGTTAACTATATATAGAAGCATGTTTTTATTCATGATTTTCTCTCATTTTAGAGATTAATGACTTATTCATCATATTCCTTTAATAATGTTTTATCATTGTGATATTTAAATCTTTAGTAGAACACACTTGTTTTTTAAAATTATCCCAAAAAATTGTATTAACACATATAATATGAATGAGATTTTAAAAGGAGTCACACATTATTAAATGATCTTTCTTCTACATCGATCTGATATTTATTTTTGAATGCATTTATAATGTTCATATTGTTTTCTATAATAAGGTAATTTATAAATGAACGTAAATTTGATTTATAACATAAAATAAAATTTAGTGTAAAAAAATTTTATAAAATGAATAGATTATTTTTAATTAGATATTTAGAAAAAGAAAACATAAAAAGTAAATACATAAGTGATTCTCTAGGTGGGGTGCACCATAAGGCAAGCGGTCTCTTAAATTCCTGTAGCATATGATCCTTTAGGGAGTTATTAGGTCTTTATGGTGTTATAGTATTAGACTGTTAGTGGTATGTTTTGGTTTTTTCAGTTTCACATTAAATGCATGATGACTATTTTTAAATATGATATAGTGAGTTAGCTAGGAATTTTTGATATGGATTGAAAGTGATTCTAATGTAAGATATCGAATATAAATCATAGTTACATGAAGTAATTTGTTAGGGAATTTTTAGTGAACCATTCCTTAGATATATTAATGTTAAAATTTTTATTTAAATTTGGAATTAAAATAGTGAAAACACATTTTTTTCACACGGAGTTTTGGACATGTATTTCAAAGATAAAAGATGATTTTTTGATGATTTTACTAATTTTTAAAGGATTTAACTATAGATTGTAAGTTTAATAATGTTTAGAAAGTGTTGTAATATAAATAAATGGATACAAATGGATGTTGGTACCTCATAGAGGTTCACGAAACACCTAGGGATACTGAAAAAATAGGGTTGGTCTATGGAGACCACTGAGTACCCTGTGGTGGAACACTAGATACCCAGTAATCCCATAATTGATTTATTTAAGAAGTGAACATTATTATTATCATTAACATTATTAATTTTTAAAATGAATTATTATGTTGAAAAATATTATCATTTTTGGAACTTTTATGGTGGGAAAATAATGAAATTATAGTGGGTTACACATATACATAATTTATATAAATATTTAATAATATATATTATAAATTATTATTTTACAAATGAATCATATAATTTATATATTATTATCCTTTTTAAAAAAATGTTGTAATAGTGGGTTGTTTGGGATATTATCAAATATGAAATTTGAAAGTTATAAAATATATATAATTATGAAATATATGAGTTCTATATATTGTGGATTATTATTATTGTCATATTATAACAAGTATATATATTAATGTTATTATTATTATTATGACAATTGTTTTTATCTTTTGAAACACACACACACACACATATATATTAATGTAGTAATAATTATTAAGGTATTATATTAAACAAATACACCCAAATGTTTATACCATAATAATAATAATAATAATAATAATATAATTATTATTATGACCTGATATATGTATCAATACAATGTTAAATATTTAATAAATATTATTATTATATGATAATAATATTATGATGAAAATGATAATAATAATATTACTATATGATAATATAGCTATAGGAGAGGGGGGATAAAATAGAATTGAATAAAGAATAACATCCAAGAGGGGGTTCAATCAGGTCATGTGTATAAAAACCCCAAATATAGTAACCCAAATATGGTGGTTATTACTTTACCATTTTTCAAGATATAATAGATTATATCACATATGATCAAATAGTTTAGCATTCTTAGGATACTTGATACATATATTATTTTCATATTACATTGAGAACTTAAAACACAGTTTATAAATTTCATAAAAACGTTCTTATTTGTTTTTATACATCCTTTGATTCATTCAAATATTTCTTCTTGGTACCAATGGGAAAGGAAAATAAAATAAAGGGTGATCTTATATTCTCAATAAGGGGTTGCGTACAGTGGAAGCTATAATGAATAAATAAGTTAAAAACAATATGGAAGAGAAAATAATCAATAAAGGTTCTATATAATCAACAACTTAAAAATTAAATATATCCATGGATAATAAATACAAATTAATCACATGGAAAATAATAATGGATTCCAAAATAATAGAATTCATAATTTTAGAAACCTTAATTCTACCGTCATGGCCTCAACCATGACACTTCCAATGAATGGGCATGCATACACAAAATACCTAAATAATAAGAAAGGATTGAAAAATAATTTGTCTCATGAGACATAATCGATGCATTATAGGGATCTATAATTATGGGCATTTCACAACGCTAAATGATCATAAAAATAACATTAATACCCCAACTAATTAATTATAAATATATGGGTGTTCATACACCAAATAACCAATTTTTTATCTCATGGGACCCACTAATGCATCAAGGGGAAAAATAATTTTAGGACCCACACATCACTAAAAATTTCTAATGAATTACAAATATATTGAATGAATAATACAATAAATAATCAATATACCTTAATAATAAATAAATATTTGTGTTGAATCAAGTATATGGAATGTCAAAATTACCCAGTTATTTGAATAAATTTTATAGTATGATTCCTTTAACTAAAACCATATATAAAAATTGGTGTATGTTTAAGAAAATATAGATATTATATTTAATATATCCATGGTACTAGAGAATATACACATTAAGAAGAAAAATAATGTCAAAAGAATATATGGAGTGATAGAGAACATAACGTCAAGGAAACAAATGAACTAATAATATACCTTGTGTAAAAAATAAATTATAGACCATAAAATAGAAAGGGATGAAAAAATACTATCACTTAATTATAATATATGGGTTTTTAGTGATGGAAATCATTTTTAATAATAGTGAGTAAAATGGAAGCAATAATTTGAAAATAACATTTTAATGTTTTTTGTGACATAATCACAAAAAAAGTCAAAAGTTACATCCAACACTCTTTTTATAAGGTTTTGAGTTATTTTTAAAAAAATTTACAATAATGTATTATTGAAAATAATAATTGTTTAAGTAATAAAATTTATAGTTCAAGATAAAAATATATATAATTATAGTGAAATACCTTTTCAAAACATTAAATAAAATAATATCATTTTATTTTGGTATAAAAACGAAAAATTCATAGAATAATGGTAATAGATATTAAAAACCATAAAAATGGAAAGGAATATAAATAATTAATATTGGTCCTATAATTAGGAAAATATATTCATATGAGAAATAATAAAAATATATTATATTCACACTTTTGTAAATAATTTCAAAACATGTATTATATGATTTTTTTTAACAAATTACTATTAAAATTTTGAAAAGAAAAGTCAAAGTTATCAAAAAAACCTTAATAAATCATTTAATTATTTAAAATAAAATTATTGAAATACAATAATGAATGTAGATATAGAAAAGAAATATTCTCAACCAAAACGGATAAGTAAGGTCGACTTTTCTTATAAGAATTTTTTCAGTTTATTTTAGCACCAAAGAGAAGAAAACTGTAAATAATAATTTTAAACCCTATAAATTACTAGATTTTTTGAAAATAGATGGGGTTTAAGAGAGATAGATCATATAATTACACCAATGTAAATTTAAACATAAATAATCCCAAATAAAATGAGATTGTAAAATAAATCCATACAAAGTTTATATAATATGGTGGAAGGATCAATCAATTATAAGATTATGTAGAAGAAATGTAAATAAAAATAAAAAAGTTTAAATAAAATATAAAAACATCATAGTTAATAACACACATAATCTAAGAATAATATAGTCAATGGATAAGTGAAATAATCCAATGAAAAGAAATTGAGTTAAGAATCCCCTTACTCAAGACATCCACTTAGTCAAACATGCTGAAAATTCATATATAGTAAATTTTTATTTATTATAATATATATAAGAATAATAATTATATTTATATTACTAGATAATATTCAATTATAATTTATTATTTACCATATATTAATTTTTTATTGTTAAAATTAACATTTAGGTGCTAATCATACGGTTTCCTTTACGTGATTCAGTTTGGAAGTTCTGATCCTTGATTATTTTTCCTGGGTTTATCATCAATATAATTATTATGAACATTTAATCAATGATTTGATATATTTATAGATTCCCATATTCATTTTATTGAACTTATATTGATAGTTTGTATGAAATACACAAAAATTCCCATTTTCAGTGATTGTTTAATTAATAAAAGAATTGCATTTATTGGTAAATATACATTTGAATATAAATATATTAGAATTACTAAAATATATTAAATTATAAATAATTATATATTATTAGTACTATTTATGTTTTCTTAGTCATTCATAAGATAAAAATTATGACATTGTTCATATAGGTGATAAAGGAGACCCAAACAAGGGCAAATTATAACTACTGAATGAGTAAGAACATGCTATTTCATAATGATAATTTCACTTTTACTAAATAATAATTATTTGAAAAACATTTTATGAAATAAATAAATAATATTTTAGAAGAGGATGTCAAATAATATATATAATAAAAATCAATAATAAGATACCAGTTACATTGAGAGCTTGTATTTCTTCTTCAAGGACCTATTAGACATGAGAGGTTTAGGGCATCTTATTGGGTTTGGAAGCTAAAGAATGTGGGAGAGTCATGTTAATGATGAAAATATATAATTGTATATGAGATATTTATAATTTTTTGTATATCTTTTAATGGGTAAGAGAGAGATCCTTTTATAAGTGAGACGAGTGACACTTTTGTAAATAATGTTAACATTAAATAAAATAAATTTTATTCTTAAAGGAAAGTTGAACTAAATTAGAAAATTTTAGAATATAAGATAAAATAGGTTAAAAATACACTCAAAGAATCTATTAAGACAAATTTTGGGATATTTTATGTCTTATCATTTAGTTCCCCCCCTCTTTAACCCTTTTATCCTTTACCATGACGAGAAACGTTTACTATGGTAACTTTTTTTATGAGAAAAAATGAAATCGAACATTTTACCAAAATTGAATATTATGACCCCAAATAGGAAAAATATTTTACAAGATTAAATTTCAGAATATGGTAAAAATTTATTTTAATCAATGTACGCTTAACACAAGGATTTGTTTTAAAAAAACTTTATTAATCATAAAAATGAATTTACACTAAAATAATGTATAATATTGATTCTCTTGAGATATAATGATTTATTATTAGAAAAATAAGATTTTTTAGGCTTGAAAAAAAAGGAAACACCAAATGTAAACTCGTGAATACATAATTAAATGAAATGGAATAAATATTTTTTATTAGTATAAAATATAACTTTAGTTTTTAAAATTCAAGAATGGGTTTACAAATTGAACATAATATTCATAAATTATTTATTTTACTCATTTAATACTTATTTTTTTGAGAAAAATGTATTATAAATTTTTAATTCATGCTTGTATCATTTTTTTGTCATAATGGTTATGGTATTTATAAAAAAAAGTATTTTCAATATTCACCTAAAAATAATCCTTAAAAAAAACCAAAAAATTCACCATATGATAATTTTGACATGATGAATAAAAAAAATATTCATTATTTCAAATTCAAATTCAAAAATTTATATATTTAACATTTTAAATAAAACTCTATAATATTGGTAAAAATAATTTATAAATAATAAAAACAATTTTCATTCGAATAGAGAAACCATATTCATTTTTCATAACTTGATAAAATTATTTATAATATTTTTAAAAATAAATATATAAAAAACGATACATTTGAAAAATATACAATAAATAAAATAAAAATTTATATAAATATAAATACCAATCTTGTTAAGGAAATATATTTTACCATTAAATGAATAAATTATTATGTTATAATAATTTTAAATGTACAATAAATATCTACAATATATTTTGAGACATATAATAATACATTGAAAATGTTTATTAAATAAATCTAGATTTACAACATAAATATTAAAATTAATATATTATTAAAAATACCCAGTTTTTTACATTCCCCACCCTCTTAATGAAATTTTCTGCTCACAATTTTATCTTCTCAAAAAGATAAATAATAAAAAAAATCACTATATTTTACTTATCAAACATAAAATTTTAACTAAAATTTAAGGACTTACTCTATAATAATTCCCTACTAAATTCTATCAATATGAATTTAATAAAAGTTTAAAAATAAAAAAAAAGTTAATAATTAAGAAACTAAATCATACATTTACCATAATTACCAATTTTTATACTTTCATCAACCTCGATGAGAAAGGGTTTATGAAGTGAAACATTTTAGAAATTTATTTCAATCGAAAAAAAATTCAAATGAATTCCCAAGAATAGAATCTAGAAATGAAGTAAAGGTAGAGATAAAAAATATGGAATAAAAGATAAAAACATTCATAAGTGTAAAAATTACTTTTGAATCTTTTGGAACAGATTTAGGGAGACAAAATCAATAATATTTCCTTTCAAAAATAAATTTAAATCTTAGGTTAATACTATGAAACTTATAATTTATTAAATAAATATTTATTTTACCATGTTTTTATTATCACAGAAATCATACTTATAAATGAGTTTCCATAGAGGTACCTTTATAGATGAGTGATGTTTTCCATATAAGAATAAATGAATTTATCATCCTTTTTATTGAGTTTTTAGAATTTATTTTACCATAAAAATAGGGTATATGATAATAATAAACTTACTTAATTTATTTCCATACCATAAGTGTAATTTCTTCCATTGGTTTGTTCTGATAAATTTCCCCCTCTAGTTCATCCCAAACTCTAATGACGAGTGACCAAGAAGAATTTTTCATTACTGCAGTACAAAAAATAAATCCTAATGGAGCATAAGTTCTAATAAAGTATAATGATCTGGGAATAATTTTATGCAAAAATATTCTTAATATTTCCAGTCATTCCTCAAAAATAAAAACAGTGAGTTTGAGTAAAAAACACTCAAAGAATTAATATAATAATTTAACCATAAAATCCTTCATTGTAAACAATGCAACTAGTTTATTATATATTATTTTATACTTTATCTACTAATTTATCATTTCTAAATACTCAAAATTAATTAAACCCAAAAATAAAGATTATGTCAAGGTTAATCATAGGTATTTAAAATACGTTTTCAACTAGGAAATATCTATACATCTTAACCGAAAATGTATGATATATTCTTATTGTAACTATATTCCCACTAGGTTTCCTAATTTATATCTTCTTCTACAGAGTGTTTAGAAATGTTTCAATATTTTTAAAAAACATGAAATATATAAATGGGTGTGTTGATATTGAATCAAATAAAAAATCATCTAGCATTGAGTATATAATCAATGATATTATTACTATATAATTCAGGAATTCAAAATAAATTGTAATAATTTCATAATCTTGACCTTTCTCCCTTGGAATTTTTTAGGTAAATCCCTTTGATGCTTTTGACACCCGCTAAATGAGAAATGGTAAAATTAAAAGGGAAGAAATACCAGAATATGGATATTATTTTCTCTACAAAATAAAAGGAAGAAGAATGTGTCCATGATCATGCAGATCATATGAACCCTCAAGAGACACATAATCACATGACCAGTAGGAGGTCATGCAGATGGCCACACATAACGCATAACCTATGATAGATCCTGGGAATCCCTTTTTGATAAGTCCTTTTACTCTCATAAAGGAACCCTAGACAATAAAAAATCATGCGGTGATAGCCATATAATCTCCCCTAGGTTGTGCGACTTTTCAGCTAGAGGATTCCTTACAAACCAACTAAAACAATTTGGAAAATGGGAGAAAAATATCCAAAAGTCAGGAGCCTATTGTGGTTGTAAAAATCACATGACGCATCACTAATGTGAAGAATGGTTGTCCTTGAAAACATTTAAGAAAAATCATGAGATCCACAGACTTTGTAAAATAATAAAAGGAAATAAATATAGGGAAGTAAGATTCCTCATTCGGTCATAAAACATTATGTGACACACCCCCAGGATGTTCGCAAAACACCACAAGACCACTATAGACATGTCTGCCTTATCCTTTGAATGCCAGCTAGCTTGTCGTTGTCATCATGATAAGGGTATTCAGTATGTATAAAAAACCTCATTCTCCCACTTTGGGTCTATGAATACAAATATATAGAGTTTTCTATGAAATTATCATGCATATCTATATGACCTTTGTTGGTCACAAGATGTGTCACCAAGAGGTAGAGTGATTGTCTTCGACAATACTCATATAACCTCGAGGGATCCCCAAACGTTTTAATATAAAAAAATAAATAAAGAGGGTAATGATAAGAGCCTCTCGTGGTCGTAAAACTCTTGTGACACACCCAGGATGTCTACAACATGGTCTTGAAGGACCCCTTGAAAATCCATTTTGATCTCTCAAAGGCCACATGAAAGTCCATCCTTGTCTCGTGAAAGGTCCCAAAAAGGTTTCCTGAGATCATGCGAAGGCCTATTAACATACACCCTGATCTTATGAAGGTTCTTGGCCATTTTTATATGACAATATTAAAGTCCATCAACATGTACTCATGATTCAACATCACCCATTTAATTGGAAATAATCCAATAAAATAATCATTGATGGGATGGTCTTGTAGTTGATGAAAATTCAGTGACTCCCTCAGAGTAAACTACAGAGATGCATGATACTGAATACCTCTACTGACTCCAGCCTAGACTCATGCGATTTTCACCATGAAAAGTGGAAAACAACTAGGATGGAGAGGCCTATAAATCCCCCAACCTAGTATCAAATAATGGGTTGGAATTTTTTTATCCAGATGCACCGACACAGCTAAGGACCATAGTGGATTTCTTGGAGAGTTTGTTCTCACAACCAAAAAAGATTCCTGTTTGGTAAGATATGGGGAACAACCGAAGTGATTATACAACATGTATAAAGCACGTTTCATTATCAGTCATAGATCATGTGAGAGACTTCAGTCATGACACATGAAGAACATCCCATATATGCTCCAAATCATGCGAGACTTAAAATAATCTAACATTGAACAAGTATAAGGTATTTTTAATATAAATTTTTAAAAAAGACTAATAAATGAAGGACTCATGTGAAGAACATATTCGTTGATACTCATGTACTTTTAATGAACCATCAAGGACATGCGACAACACTAGACCATGTCACCCGAATATCACAACGCTCCTTTGGTATACTATTTGGATCATGTGAAGTCCTATAGACATGTCAAATAAAGTCATATGAAGTCCCCAATGATTCCACCATTGTCTCATGAATCCCTTTTAGGTTATCCTCTAATTCATGTGGTGTCCTTCATCTACATCATTTGAATCATATGGCAACACTAGTTCATGTTAGATGAGTCTCACAGTAGCACCCAGGCATGTCAGCTGGCTCTTATGACGTCCCATGGACATGTCATCCATATTTTGTGATGTGATCCAAACATATCATCCTAGACATGTGATACCCTTAGAGATATGTCACATTAACTCTCTCAAATCCCCCAATGCATGTCAGCCAACTCCTGTAATAACACTAGGGTATGTTAGTTGGATCATGCGATTCCCTCTAAGCAAGTCATCCAGGATCATATGATGGTTTTCGTGGTCAACCTAATAGGTCTTGTGATGTCCTCTAGACAAGCCAACCTTGATAATGTGACAACCTTTAGAAATTCCATCCAGGTTTCTTAAAGTCACTAACATAAGTCATCTGAATCATGCAATTAAATTTTGACATGTAAGGAAAATACCCTCCGACATGACAAGTAGATAATAAATGCATGTTAAGAATACAATCAATTAATATCAAGTAGACAATTAGGATAGGAAAATCTGGAATCCTAATACTTGATAACTTTGTTCATTCTCAATGAATAATCCCCAACTATAAGAGAAACATCAGTGTGTAAGATCCGACCAAAATAACTACGACGACTCTAATTCCTGATATAACAAGGATATGTAGTACTTCTCTTTAAGGCATGATATCTAGATTAATATCTCATGGTTTTCCTAACATATAAGTCCCACATCCATATGAAGTGAGACTAATTACTTCCCATTAATTGTTTCTCACAATGAAAATAGATAACATGGGATTAAGGAGTTGCAATGGTCATATCACTTACACCATAAACCTCTACAAAGGAAAGGGAAATATAAAAGTGTAAGACCTGATCAGTGGAATAATATGATATGCCTCTTATATAAGGAACACCTCATTGTGTAAGCCCCAATCAACTGAATAATAATGACTCCAATTCTTTCCATAACTAGGATACGTAGGATTCCACCATGAGGCCTGATCTCCATATTAAACATCCCAAGGGCTATCTCAATGAATAAGTGCTGCATCCATATGCAATGAGGTTGATCACTTGTTATCCCTTATTTTTCACACTGGGCATAGATCATATGGGATTAGGGATTGATAATGAACATGTCATTAAAAGCATGAATCTTCACAAACTGGGGAAACCTCAGTGTGTAAGCCCCAATGAGTGTTATGATATAATTGCCTCCATATAAGATCATCTACCTTGGTTCAAGTTCTAAGGTCATGAATGAACTATGAGAAATATGATTCCTACAATAACTAGGATAAATAGGATTTGTTCCTAAATCCTGTTCTAAAATAGGCATCTAATTTAGTGTAATTCCCCTCATGTCTCCGACATTTCAACCATTAAGACCCAATAATTACTTTATGTTAATCATTCTACCTTATCTTCCAGTGGACTAAGAAAACAAAAAAACTACGATATCTCTTATTCTTTCTATAACCAAGATACAGAGGATGTATCCTCATGGCTTGATTTCAAACATCTAATGTCTAATTTCCCACAAATATTTATTTTCTTTATGATGTTAAAATGCATGGGTTTAACACACTATGTGGGTTTTGATTCCTACAATAAAATATGATATATAGGACTCCTCATAATGGCTCAACCCTCTCCTCGGAATATTAAACACCTCTCTTCATGGAAGTGAATTAGTAAGTGCATAGTTATATTACTTCAACATACAAGAATCTTTTCATTACTAGGAAATGAATGAAGAATATTGGATAAATATAGATGGATTCAATAAATATACCCCCTTCTATTATATCTAAAAGAGACATAAACTATAATCTTTTTGTTAGGTTAACGAGTGCTATATTAGTATTAGTAATATATTATTAAAAATATCTTAAATATAAGATATATTCTTATAGTAGGAAATGATTTCCCCCAAAAGGATGTGATGAGCCCAAATTCCCATCCTCTTACCTACCATTGGAAAGTAGTTATGTACCCAATTATATATGAGGGAACCTTTGGGAGTTACCATTAATAATAACAATGGTGACCCTATTTTAGTATTTGTACAAGAACTTAACTACTCAAAATCAAGCATCAGGCCAAACGGAATCCCCCTCGTTAGGGGATCCCAGTCACGTCTTATATCTCGAAACATAAACTTGGGGAATTTATTTTCATAGTTCCCCATCTTTATATAGATGAAGCTACAAAAATTGATGAATTTTCTTTTACCCTTACATCATGAGTATCATGTACTTTATCTCCAACTTTCAATTAGAATCCCATCCCCTTTAAAAAAAATCTCAAGGTGTTTCTTTCTACACTTATTACATGTTAACAGTTCCACCCTTGAAACATTTTTATTTATATAAAGACAAGCCATCCACTTATTCTTTTATTATATTTTTAAAAAATAATACTTAGATAATTCTTTCTCATCCTTGGTGTAACTTGATACTATATCATCATATATTGAAAATTCTTAAGAGAGTAACATCCTTTAAATCCTTGGATTTAGCCCCTCAAATAAACAATCAATTATACCTTCTGGATTATGAATGTATTCTATAACATTTATAGATATCTTGGTAATGTTAGCCTCATACTAAACAAAATTTTCATCTTCCCTTTGTATTAAAATTAAAAACTCCATTTCCTAATGAACTCATTCTTATGTGGAATGTATTTTTCAAATAATATTGACTTAAAAGTCTTCCATTAAATACCCTCTATGAGGAGAACCAAACATTTCATACATAAATATTATATCATGTTAGATGAATATTCAATACATATCATAATAATAAATTTCTAAGGACTATAAAGGTTTTGTATCTTTAGAGACTAGATACATAATCCTATTATTTTATGAAAGATCTTTAACTTACCCCACAATGTTTTTCTCACATAGTACAATTATTATACATACCCTACTTAAAACCTTTCTTCATAACTCAGGGAAAGAAATTATAAGAAAGGGTCAGCTTAGATTCCTAGTAAGGGTAAACAAAAGTTATGTCAATGAATTATCATAATTGAGCATAAGAATATGGCTATGATAACATGGTCATAACTGAAGAAAACCATACATAATTAGTTGAAGATCATTAATCATAAATCATAGAATAAGGCCTTTTCATAATAAAATACATAATACATAATTCATAAGTGTTTAGAATCATAAATAATCGAAAATGATCCTTGAGATCATATCATAAGAATAAGAAATAAGTTTCCAGTATAAATATAAACATATAATATCATTTCCTTAGTCAAATATCACTTACAATACTATCGTAGTGTACTGGGTTCACTCCACATTACATAATTTCCTAAGTCAAGGTTCACTCCAAAGACTATCATATTGGACATCGTCCCTTTCTAAATGGGGTTCACTAATCATTAGAGTCTTTATTATCTCATGAGATATCAATCTTTATTCAATGAATTGGAGGGATATATAATTCTGGTATCCATCAAATAATAAAAAACATACATATGCGTGAAAAAGATCATAAATAATGAATAATATAATAATATCACAACCCATGTAATAGAAACAATTTTCATAAATATTACATCATTTAATCATCTTATAACCCATGAAAAAGAAACAAGTTTCTTAAAGGTTTCATTATAACTTAATTAACCTATGGTAAATAATGTAGTTTCATAGAATGATTACTAAATCATCATCATCATGAGAAATAAAATGAAATAAAGTGGATGGTATCATAAAATAATATCAATAGTGAACTATAAAAATCATTAAATAATGTTTACATAGATTAAAATAACTTTAGAAAACCATTAAAACATTTCTTTGAAAACATGAGGAAAATATCCATTTCTTTTGACAAACTTTTAATTAAAAATTCACATAATATTTAGAAAATGATTTTATTTTAATATAAACATGAGAACTTGTAAAGGAAATTTCAATGAAATGAATGGTCAAGATGGATGGAAAATACATTTATATCATATATGTTAAAAGAAAAAATTATTTTCACACTTTTTATAAAAATGTCAAAAATTACTTGTTCAAAAAAAAAATAATTTAAAAATATTCATTTTAAACATTATATATAAAGTAAAAGTTAATGTAAATTAACAATTTAAAACATTTCATTCATAGGTAAAACATCTATAAAATAATTTTTAATATCATGGATATGGAGGAAAAACATTATTGACTAAAGAAGAAAAAAGGTTGATTATTCTTTAAAAACATTTTCTAAGAAAATTTAAGTACCCAAGAGAGGAAAACTCTAATAATACATAAAAATTATATGAATAAAAATATAGGATGAAAATATATTTCTTTTAAAGTATAACATCAATATAAGTTCTCTTAATGTAAATTTAACATAAACAATCCTGAAAAGAAATTGAATTGTAACATAACCCTTACCACTTTTAAAACTTTTCAATCATAAACCCTTTGAAAGAAATAAATTCAAATGAAACTTTAAATATCATTTATATAAATAGATACATGATATAACATATCATGTGAATAATATATACACCACATGAAAGAAACAAGTGATGAATACAGAATGTGTCTCACAGAAACAATAGTGAGAAGAGTAACCCTTACCTCAAGTCTCATCCTACATTGTATGAGTTCCAAATTCCTATATAAAAAAGATATATTTATTATAATTTCATTTTGGAACTATATAAACACTTATGATAAGATAATTTTTTTAATTATATCATATTATCACATTTCCATTCACAATATGTCTATATTATCATCATTATGGGTGTTAGTTGATTTGTTTTTCATGTGTATTTTGGTTTGATAGTTATATTCCTTATACTCCGATCATGGTTTCAAAATCTTCAGTGTATTAATAATTTAAAATGTATAATATTTAATAATTTTATATACTTTCATAACCATTCATATAAAGTAATAGTGAAAAATAAATTACATCACTTCATGGAGATGGTAGTCATGTGTGTATACATGAACGATGATTCCACTTTTTGATGGATGGAGGGAAATAAAGTTAAATAATAATTCACCCTTTTGGAATAATTATTATATCATAAATACCATATAAATTCATTATATCAATTATTATTACCATTTAAGTAAAGTAGAAATGAAAAAAATCACACTGCTTCATAGAGGTGGTAGTTAATGCTTATGCACGAGTGGCGTTATCGTTTCACAATAGTTGGAAATGTAATAATGTATATGAGATATTATAATTAAAAAAGAATAATTTGATCATAAATATCATAAATAAAAATTAAATCCATAATAATAACCAAAAATTAAATATAGTTATGGAAAATAAATCATATCACTATGTGGTGGTGCATGCCCTTATATAAGCACAAGAGATACGTTCATTTCCCATTTGATTGAAAGGAGGTAAGAAAATGTATTTAATTAAATATAAAAAAATTATTATATGGGATATGATGATGTTGTTATATTTTAATCCTTAAGAAATAAATTAACGATGTAAAAGAATAGGTAAAATGAAAGAGATCCGTTAAAACAATTACCTTCTCTTTGAGATAAATCCTTTAAATTTCTTCTTATGGATCCTTAAGATGGTATTTTTGAAGAGAAAAAAACCACTATAACTTGAATAATTATTTTTATATTATTTTTAAGTGAATTTTTATGCCACATGGCTCAAGTTTCTGCGTTTAAGAGAGGAGGGTTGGTGTTCTTTTATTGTGAAGGATATGACACACTTGGAATTACTTAACATATTTAAATATAATAAATTATTTGTCTTGTAAAAGTGGTCCCAAGATGATATATTTTGAATATAATATGATTATGGGTCTAAATAATCTAAACCATTAAAATTTATACTATTCTAAGTGATGTTTTAACCCTTATCTCTTAGGTTTAACCCTCGTTAACTGTTTTGATGATTATTGGGATATTAACATGTTTTACCCTTTAGGGGTCAAGAAAGTAACTATAAAATAAAAAGTCACCCATAAGTGGAAATTTTTTGATATTATAGAACATATCCCCTTAAATTTTGTAAATATAATATTTTTATGAGTTTGAATCATGTAATAAAACATTATTTAACATAATATATGATTAATGTCATTTTGACGACTATTCACATATATTGACATTAAATATATAAAATTAGAAATGGAATTAAAATATAAATTTTTGAAACATCAATAATTTTTTAAATTTATCTAGAAAATTAATTTAACATAATAATTCATCCAAATTACATTAATTTTAATATTTTTGAATTTATTTATTTGGTTTTTTTTTCTATTACTTAAACATGAATTGGGTTGGATTTTCATAAGAATTTAAGGTACATTTTCATCACTAAATATTAAAAATAAATTAAAATTAAAAAAATTAATTCATATTTCAAATAATCATCTATAACTGAACATATATTCTTTTTAACCCTATGGAAAATATTATAGATATTAAAACAATGAGAGTGACATTTTGTATTTATTATTTACAAAAAATGATTTTAAGGTCATTATCGATGGAAAGTGAAAATAAATTTCCAAAATACAAAATATAAGACGATAAATTTATAAAAGAACCTATACAATTAAATGGAGTATTTTTTTTTGGATATTTATAGGCATTTTCCCATAGTTTTAACTGTATTTCACCTATTTTACCCATATCATGGTAGTAAATATTTAACATGATTTCTATTCATAATGACCAAAAGTAAAATGATCCTATTTCCAAAATAAAAAAGTAATGATTCCAAATATGTAATCCATTTTTAAATATTCATTTTATATAAGTGTAATATATCGATTTTAATATAAATGTGTAAAAAGAAATGAAAAATAGTTTAAAAAAGCGTTTTTAAGCCTACAAATGAACTTATGCCAAAATGAAGTATAATGATGATTATCATGTAATTAATTATATTATATCTAATTTAATGAGTCTTATGTTACTTTAAGATCAAAATTAAAAACATAATGGGGCTTTTAAATTCCATGATTTAATGAAATGAAATGATAGTTTTACAAAAATCGTTATTTTTTATTATTCAATAAAAAATAAATCTTTTTAGAAAAATAAAAAAAAATTCAACCTAAAATAATATTCAAATATTTATTTCAAAAATTAAAATCATTTTCTCAAATTAAATTTCTAATAAATTTTATAAAGTAATTATATTTTCTACACAAAAAATTACATGCAAACCATTTTTGAAGAAAAGATATTTTATAGCATAAATGACCTTATTGAAATTTTAGTACATATTTATTTTGTATGAATCAATTCAATTTAATTATATAGAAAAATTATAAATATTTTTCAAATTGTAGTTAATACAATTCATACCACGAATTTGACAACTTGGTAATAATGGTGACATTTAAAAAAAGTTATAGTATATCACAATTCACTTAAGGATCCATGTCACATGTTATAGAATTTATCAAGCATATTATTATTTTAAACTAAATATTTAGAGTATTACATTATCCACTATTAAATTAATCTCATCCTCACAATTTTTATCTCGGTAATCAATGGTTTAATATTTTAAAATACTTTTTTGGAAACCCACGTTGTATAAAGGGATAATTAAACATCCTTTGAAATAGGAAAGTGGGAAACAAAAAGGTTACCTAAAATAACATATAATTGGGTTCCTATATAATAATAGAATTAGTGGGAAGTGAAAATATGGACATGGAGGATAAATTGAACTTCTTTGAAAAAATAAACAATGATATAAAACATGATCTTGAGAAAGTTATTGACCAAAAAACCATAAATCAGTAAGGGATAAAGAAGACCAACAATTTATTATAAATGAAGGTAAAATGATAACTTTTTTATTTCAAGATTATTTTATTAGATATTAGGGATTATTTCAATATGAATATATAGAAAATAAGAAAATATAATTACTTAACTTATTTCTTGTTCATAAGATCAATTTCACCCATTTAGTGTGATTTGATTAATTCCCACTTCTATCTCATCTCTTAATAAAAAATATGAATATCCAAGATGCTGTTTTTCTCACTAATGTGCTAATATTAACTTATTATGGATCATAAGATCCATAAAATAAAGACATGAAATTTTGTCTATCTCTAGATATTTACCAAAACAAAAATGGTCAATATAAGTTAACTAATATTGATAAATCCTCATATGATGAAATGATATATTGATCTCTAAACCTAAATAATAAAATGTAAGGTTTAAATTATACCATTCTATAAATTATTAAACCTAATACTCTTTCAAAATATGTTAGATAAAATTCAAAACCAAAAAATTTAAAATATTTGATTGAGTATTTTATTTCCAAGATCAAATTTATCATTTAACCCAAATAAATAAAAAAGTATCTCATAATGTCACATTCAAAATATGTGAATACCATAATCATATATTTTATTACAATATGATAATCCTTTCCAAAAATAAATCAAATCACCATAAAACCTCAATGAAAACTTAACATTTTAACACCCCATAAATTAAATGTATGTATGTATTTGAAATAAATATTATAAATAAATAATAATTTTAAATTTAAAACAAGATGATGTAATTTTATGAAATAATAAACTAAATATAGTATCAGAACATATCTTCTAACTAAGGATCTAGGAATACTAAATTTACAATAATCATTAGTAATAAATGATAAAAAAATAAAATAAACATTCTAACAAAAATATTATTGTCTTATATGCTAGAATCTACTAGGAGTATGAGTCCACCAAATTTGATGATGGTAAGAATACATAGAATTGGGAAATGTGAACCATCCTTGAAAGTGAGAAAAATATAATACATAAATCTTGGATTATATTTTTTTTATTAAGGTGGGGTATTTATAGAATAATAGATATGGATAATACGGTTGCATTAGATATCCATTGGATCCTTTTAAAAAGGAATTAAATATAATTCAATTGAAAATTTCTATAAAATCCTTTGTTAAAATTTAATTTTAAGCTATGACTCAAGAAGTGTAATATGTGAAGCATAATATTTATTATTCCTTAGTAATAAATTGTAATATACCAAAAATGTAGAGTCTCAATAATATAAATAATATTATAAATATTTATAAGTAAATTTTTGTAGGTAATTTTGATGATTTTTTTATTAATAAGTATTTAATAATACTTTTGTGAAAAATTTATAATAATTTGTAATCAACTTGTTTTAAATTAGGATAGGAAAAATAATATCAAATCTATGATTAGTAAAAAAATATTAACTTTAGTAAAAATTAATATAAATAAAATGATAAGTGAATATACTAAATATTTATCTTCTTAATAAATATGTTTAATATGTTCATATATGGTTAGTATTCTTTTTAGAAATTTTAAAACATAGTAGAAATAATATTCCAACCATGAGACCTTGAGGATCCACCGCAACCATGTGTGGGACCAGGGGTCAACAACATATGAGGAATGTTAACCAATAATACCCATAGTAGTAAGAGGTGAATGCACTAACATAGGCATACTGTTGAGCACATAGAGCTCACATGGTGAATGATTGGGTATGTTAATGGGTGGGGTTTTATTCAGGTCATTGAAACCTGTGAACCCGATGTTTATGCAGTGTGGATATGTGAGAAGACCCTGTGCAATTCACAACTAAGCTGCATAATGATGTGGTTTTTATATATAAAAATGCTCAAATGATCCAAACATCAATGTGGGATATAGAAATGAGTTACTATTTAACCATTTAAAACTTAATCATAAATTTATCTATGTCCGATCTTTTTCTTATGATCTATTAGATCTCCTTGAGTATCAACTAATTCCTCCACACATTAGACCCAATGCATCCATTTCCTTCTACACCATCTTTTACCTCGAATGTAGATCACATCCTCTCATAACTTTTATAATCCATTGGTGGACTAGGTTTATGTACCTATACCTCCACATTCGTTTACCTTCAATGATAGACTTGAAACCATGAAACTACAAAACAAAGAGGATGAACCATTCATATTTATTTCAGCCAAAGTGATCAGAAACTACACAATTTTCCATCCCAAGGAATCTTAGAAAGGAAAAAATAAATGATTTATATAAATATATATAAAAATAATGATAAAATTTAAACTCGGGTAATATACACTTGTAAATAGAAGTCGTTTTAGACTTCTAAACTCAAAAAGTTACACCAATACAATGAATAGATATAAATATATATAAAAAATGTAACAATCGTTTAAGAAAACAAAATAACATAAATATTTCATTTTAGATCACCATATTTATATTTTACTCCTCAAGTTACATCATCTATGAAGATGATATATATATTTGTATATATATATTTACCCTAGATTTCTCCAGAAGCCAATAGAACTGAAACTCCATGAAGATTCAAGTTTTTATTTTTTTATAAAATATTAAATTGATAAAATCCTCACACATTTTTGTTTCTATAGATGTCATCATCAATGATTTACAATGGAATTCCAACCAAACATTCTCAAAACATAAAATATCTATATTTTAGACCTATAATAATTTCATACAAGGAAAATCCTTCACCTTAGATATGGATATGAATATCAATTTTTTTTAGAAATATATCCGGATCATAATTAAGACTGTATTAAATTTGAGAACTATTTATGTTAGGATTCTTAATAAAATTTTCAAATATTAAATTATATTATCCAATATATCTTCTACTACAAAAGGACTTCCTTTTTACCCTTTGAAAGAAAATACCATATTCCATACTTTTTCATTTCCAGTATATTCCCATTTTCTATTAAAGGATTTAGGTACATGATAAAGGAAGTAGTAATAGAACTTCTAGAGATATTTTATGATATGGGAGACTTGTTTTAAAACTAACATTCAATGTATTTGAAAACCCTTATGTGAGGGAAAGTATTTTATTTAAATTTCAGTATTTTAAAAATCCTTATTATAAGAGATGCTAAATTTTAATCTATCATATTATGGTTTACAAAACCCTAATAAAGAAATATTTTATTAAATTTATAATCATTTTTATGAATTTGAATCAAGGGAAATTTTATTTAAATTCTTGTTTAAACCTATTTTCAATTTATTTTCAAAATCCCCACTCATGTGGGAAAATGTATTACTATTTTTTCATAGAATCATTTTAAAATGATTGTTTCAATAATTTAATTAAATAAATTTTAAAAATGATTCAAGAGTGTTTAAATTATCATTTTTTATAAAATTTCCTTTTAAAATTTATGGAAGTTTCACATGTATATAAGTATGTCCATGAACTATATTTTCATTAATATTCTATAAATTTTCTGAAAAGTATTTGAACAATTTCATTGAAATACTTATAAATGTATCTTATGAATATTCATTCTATTTCTAAACGTAAGTATTATCATTTAAGGCATGTTTTGTTAAATATTATCAAATGTGTAATTATTTTTCTATTTAATTATATATGAATGTTTTTTGAAAGTTTTATTGGATTTATAATTTGAAAATAATAATTTTATAAATGTTTTATTAAATTTCTGGTACATGGATAAGTGTTATGCTAATAAGGAACATGGAGTGAACCTAGTACATCAAGGAGACCATTTTCTAAAGGGTGATATTTAATATCCTTACTAGAAAAATGGTTTTCATAAATTTTTTCCTAGTATCTTTATATACCATAAATAGATAAAATTTTCCAAATTAATTCTTTGATGGTTTAAAGGAGAAATTTGAAGCTAATTTCAAATGATTTTAGTCCTTAAAAGGGTATCTATTTTTGAGATGATATATTCTGTAAAAATTATTAAAGGGGAATCTAATTTTGGTTTTTATGAAAAATATAAATTATTATTTTTTAAATATTTATATATATAATGTTTTAAGGAATGTTTTCAAAAGTATTTAAAGGTATCTTAAATAATAAAGGAATTCATTATCCTCTTTAAAACCCATTACTGAGCAATTTTTGTACTCACGATGTGTTATAAAATGTTTTTTATAGGATTATTAATGAGTTGAATATCAATTAAGTTTGGTTTCAATTAAGGATCTAGATTAAGTGAATATGATAGTTTCTATAGAATTTGTATAAAATTAATATGTTATATGGTTTTTCTTAATCCTTAAAAACACAAATTGAAATTATCCTCAGTATGTATATATTTTAGTTATATATTTTATAATATATATATATATATATATTGTTTTAGTACATGATATTAGAATTTGGGTATCAGGTTTTTGAAAAATGCTTCCCAAAATTAACTCTACAAATACAATCCAATATATTACACAAATCCAAAAAATGAAATAAACTTAGAAATAATCACTTTTTTCATCAAATCACAAGTCAATTTCATGGTCAACAATACTATCCAATTTATTATATAAATATCAATCAAATATTTACCCCAACCGAACATTATTATCAGAATATCAGAAATATATTAAGGTTTATTAATACCTTAATCATGTGTATTCCAAAAATACCAGCTTACTAGTAAATCAATTTTCTAGGTTATAAATTCCATTCAACATATTCTACAAATTCCTTAAAGAAAAACTACTGAAAACCAATAATTATTTTTTTCTTTATTATTATAACTAAAATAATATTGATAAAAAACATCTGCTATATAATTATAATTTTATAATAAATAAACACTTAAATTATTCCACTACCTTCTTAAACCACTAACAATTATTTGAAATCTTATTCCTTAATATTTCATTCAATTCAAAAGTCACTCATATTATCTTTATCAGCAATAAAAACCAAACTCATATAAAATTACTGATCCTATTTTGGATATTTCTTTCTAATACATTGATTTATATATTTCCCATGAATTAGACATTTAAAATAGTTAACTATAAATGATACCTTAAAGAAACCATTATTACAATCCACTACATTAACATTAATTTTTGATTTTCCTTGAAAATTTACTACCCTATTCCCTTATTTTCTAAAAATAAAACATCTTACCATTTTTTTTATAAACATTTCAACAAGTGATTATTACCACATTCACAACATGTTGGAAGGTGAATCTTCTTTCCTCCATGATATTTATAAACTAAACTCCCATGAAACTAAATTTTAATTTTATTAATTATGTCAGGAAACTCACCTAATTATAAGTTGTTAATCATATAATTATATAGATAATTAGGCACAATCACAAGGTTTCTCATTTTGGTTCCCATTTCATTTGGTAACTCATGAGTTTAATCATTATTATTTTTATAACATTCAATATTAACATGATTTATACTAGTTCCATAAAATAAATAAAAACAAAATGAATTACGTGAGAAACAATAATCATTTTGAGAAATCATATAATCATTAAAATCATCCGTAAGATTTATATATCATGAAAACATATTTCAATATATTATAATTTATATTCAACCAATTTTATTCATGGTCATCATCTATTCATATCCTTCATAATGGTTCACAAATAAAATTTAAATTAAAAAAATAAAATCCCTTGAGAGTGTATAGTCAGGTTTAAAATATTATTTCCACTCATTATGCATTAGGAATAATTTATTTAGTTCCCAATATACCACTTTCATAATTTTTACCCCCAGGCATATCCATTTCAGAACGGTATCCACTTTCATGTATAAATAGATGTGTCTATTTTCTAGGAAAACAAATAATATCTACATAACCAAATATTTATGATCTCATCAAATACATAAAATTATCCCTAGGTTTCTTTAAGAAATTTTAGTAATAAAAATTTCTAAAAATAACTAAATCCTTCTATGATACAAATTAATGATACCCGAACATTTCATATGTAAATATTACATCATATTAGATGAGTTTTGAATACATCTCATAACAATACATGCCTAAGTACAATAAATGCGTAGTGTATTTTGAGACTAGAGATATAATCATCTTATTTTATAATTGAAGTTTAACATATCTTACAAATTTCTTCTCACATAGTATACTTCTTATAAATATCCTATTTAAAACATTTTTCATAACCTAGGGAAAGGAAACATAAGAAATAGTGAGCTTGGATGCTTAGTAAGGGTAAATATAAGAGATATAAATAAATGGTCATAAGTGAGCATAAGAATAAGGGTATGATAAAATGATCATAACTTGAGAAATTCATATCCAATCATTCAAAGTTCATTAATCATTAATCATGTCATAAGTATTTTTCATAACAAAATACTTAAGTCATAAGTATGAAGAATCTTCAATAATCAATCGTGATCCATGAGAACATATTATAAGAATAAGAAATAGTTTATTAGAATACACATAAGCATATAAAATCATTTCCTTAATCTAAGATCACATCCAAGACTATCATAGTGAATTGGGTTCACTACCCATTAGATGATTTCCTTAGTTAAGGTTTACTCACAAAACTATCTTGTTGGAAAAAGTCCCTTACTTAACTGAGTTCACTCCCCATTCTAGTTTTTATTATCTTCTGAGATATCCATATTTACCCAATCCACTAGATGGATATATAATTATAGTCCCACACATCAAATAATGAAAACTAAACATATGTGTGTCACAATATCAAAAAAATTTCATCATATAACGATATCATAACCCATGTAATAGGAACACATTTCATAAAATTTTAATCATTTCCTTATGGAATAACATGTAAATAATAAATGGGTTTCATAAAGGTTTCATAACAACCTAATTAAATCTTGGTAAGGAAATGGATTTCATAGAATCATCCTGAAATCATCATCATCATAAGACATCTAGATAATAGAATTGTATGATATTATAAAACCATATCCCTAGTGAATTATGACAAACCTTAGTTATGTTAACATAAATGAAAATACCATTAAATGATTATTCGAACCTTTCTAGGAAAACATAAGAAAAATATGATTTTATTTTGATAACATTTGAATTAAAAATTACAATAATATTGAGAAAATTATTTTATTTGAAAATAAACATGGGATTTATAAATGAATTTAAAATAAATGAATGTTTATGACGATAATAAAATCCATTCATATCTTATTTGTAATAAGAGAACATTCTTTTCACACTTTTATAAAAGTGTAAAAAAAATTGTTTAGAAATTGTTTATTTAAAAATATTCCTTTTAAAAATGTTTAAATATAGTAAAATTTAATGAAAATTAACTTTTTAAAACATTTTATGAATTGGTAAAAACTTCCATTAAATAATTTTGAAGATCATGAACATGAAATAAAAGTTCATCGAACAAAGAGGAAATAAGGTCATGTTTTCTTTAAAAACAGTTTCTTGATCATTTTAAGTAAGAAGGAGAGGAAAAAGGTAATAGTGAAAAAAATTTAAGAATAGATATATGATAATAAATAATATAGTGTCGAATGTAAAATATATATATAATTTCCCCCAATGAAAATTTATCATAGAGAATCCCCAATAGAAATGAGATTGTATCATAACCCTTACCACAATGGTAACTTTGAATCATAACACCTTAAAAGAAATAACTTTAAATTAAACTTTAGATACCCTAAATATAAATATATTAATTATATAACATACCATAGGGTTTTTATATACACCCCATGAAATAAACAAGTGGTGAATATGAAATATATATCACAGAAAAAAGTAAGTCGAGAAACCCTTACCTCAAGTCTCATCCTGCTTTGTATAAATTAAAATGTCTCGTATAATAAATATATATTTTTTTATAAATTTATTATAGAACCATAATAATACTTATTATAACTTACATTGTTTACTTTTAACATACTATAACCCATTCATTTATGATCCTTTAGAATTTCTATCATTCCAGGAGTTAAATTGCTTCATTTTTCATGTGTGCTTCATTTGTGAAATAATGTATATTAAATTTGATTAGGTACAAATAATTTTAATAATATTAGTCAAGTCATATTTATCATATTAAATCATTACATACACTTGTATAACCATTTATAAAAAGTAGTGATGAAAAATATATTACATCACTTAGTAGAGACGGTAGTCTGTTAGTACACTTGACTGATGTTTCCAATTTTTTATAGATGGTAGGAAATGAAGTTAAATATTAATAAACCTTTACAAAATAATTATTATATCATAAATCTCATACATATTTATTATATATATATATATAATTATTACTATTTATGTAAAGAATAAATGAAAACTGAAATACATTGCTATGTGAAGGTGTTAGTCCACACGTACACATGAGAGACATTATAATTTCCCATCAGATGGGATGATGAGAAGTTATATAAGATATTATAATTAAAAAATAATAATTATTTCATAAATATCTTATATAAACATTAAAAACATCCCAATAACAAAACATAAAAGATGGTGATGAAAAATAAATCATATCACTACATGGTGGCGGTTTTCCACACATATGAATGAATGATACATTCATTTCCCATTTGATGAAAAAGAGGCGGAAACATGTTATTGAATCAATATAATAATGTATTGATATATTATATATAAATATATTTTACTATATTATAATGGTTTGTATATAAATTAAGTAGTTAAAAGAAGAAGTAAAATGAAAGAGATCAGTTAAAACAATTACCTCATCACTGAGATACCTCCTCTATATTTATTTTTAAAGACCCTAGGAATTGTATTTTTAAGATAAACAAACATCTAGAACTTGGATAAGTATGTTTAGAAGATTTTTTGAAATGTTTACTTCAATTAAAATGGGTCAATCTGGTTTATGGAAGAGAGGGTTGGTATCCTTTTATAGTGAAGGAAATGACACTATTAGAATTACTTAAAATATTTAATTATAATATATTACTATTCATATAAAAGTGAAAAAGTTGATATATTTATAATATAGAATTTTTTTACCCTAACGCCCCCCATAAACTAAAATTTAGACAACTTTAGGTGATTTTTTAACCCTTATCTCTTACTTTTAACACCTATTAATGCTTTTGATGATTACCATGATATCAATGCTTTTTACTTTTACGAGTCAAGAAAGTTATTGTAGAAGGAAAAGTGACACATAAGGGGAAAATGGTTGATATTATAGACTATATACCATTAAAATTACCAAAGAATGTTATTTATGAATTTTAAATCATTTAATAATATATTATTTAATATAAGATACATTTAAATTCATTTTTGGGACTATTAACATAGTTTTACTATAAATACATAAAAATATAAATTTAATTAAAATATAAACTTTTAACATATCACTAAATATTTTTTATTTACAATGCACACAAGGAAAAAAACCGATTGAGGGACTCGACCCCACGACCCCACGACCATTTCCCCGAACCCCAAACCCCCTGCTACCACAACAACCTATGTGGGGAACACCAATAATATGTCATATTTATCTATATTTTTTTAACATAATAATGAAACCAAATTTTATTACTTTTAATATTTTTAAAATAATTTTCTATTTTTTTCTATTACATAAATTTACACTATATTGGTATTGAGTAAGAATTTAAGGTAAGCATTACATCACTAAAATGAATAAATTAATTAAAAAGATTAAAAAATTAATTAATATTTATAATAAACATTTATAACAAAATATGTCAGATTTTTATACCTTTTATAAAATATTATAGATATTAAAACAATTAGAGTGACATTATATATATATATTTTACCTAAAATAACTATATGAACATTATCAAAGTAAAGTGGCAAGAAATTTCCAAAAAATTGAATCAAAGATTATTAAGGTCTAAATTAACATATAAAATGAAATGAATGAATGTTTTTTTGGATATTTATAGGATTTATCCCTTAGTTTTAACCTAATTTTACTTGTTTAACCCATACCGAGGTAACAAATATTTATTGTGGATAGTATGCATAATAACAAAAAATAAAAGGGGTCTATTTAATAAATTAAAAACTCATGATTCAAAATATGAAACCCATTTTTATTTATTCAATTTATATAATTTTTAAAAATAAATTTTAATATAAATTCAAAAAACACAATGTAAAATATGTTTTAGAAAAATGTGTTTTAACCCTAAAAATGAACTTATATAAAAATTAGGTACAATATATATTTACATGTAATTAATTAGATTATATATAATTAAAATATTATTATATTAATTTATTATCATATGAAAAATATAATGTATCTTTTAAATTACTTCATTTAATGAAAATAAATAATGGATTTACAATAATCGATATTTTCCAGAATTCACTAAAAAATAAAAATTTTTAGAAAAATTCAAAAAATTCACCCTAAGATTGTATTTACATATTTATTTTTTTAAAAAAATATTATTTTACTAAAAAAATTATAAAAAAATCTTTTAATTAATTATAATGTCCTTGTAAAAAATTAGATATGACCATTTTTGAATAAAAAATATTTTTAAAGCAAAAAATGACTTCTTTTGAAAATTGAGTACTTATTTTTTATGAATTAATAAATAAATTTTTATTATATATATATATATTGGAAATATTTCTCATAATATGGTTATTCCTATTCATACTTTTAATTTAACAGCAAATTAAAAATTTTCACATTCAAATAATAATATTTATATTGTATACCACAACACACTTAAAGATCGTTGTTGCATATTAAGAATGATATCAAGTATGGTATTATTTTAAACTAAATTTTTGAGGTGTTACACTATATATCCCACTCCTAATTAGTGTTTTGAATCAATAAAATATATTTAGAAACATCTCTATTTATATAATAACCCTCAGGTATAACCATATCCCTTACACTACTTCCCAAAGTGAGAAATATCTTCTTTAGGGACATAGTCCATTGTTTAGATGCTAATAAATTAGTCGTCCTACTAAATGATGGAGGTTTTTGTAACATGAAGTGACCCAAAATTATTAAATTGTGATGTAGAGAAAAAAGTTGATTCATATAGCCCCTGATTATTAGTCATAACTTTCCCTGATATATTTATAAGCTTCTCAGCTCCAACTCCATCATTATTAACTCATTTAAGAGGTAAATCCCAATATAGATTATGGGTGTTAACATGATTTCCAATTATTCCAATAGGATCCATTTATAACCTATTTAATACACATAAGTATCTCTAAATATTTCTAATATTGACCCATAACATAAAACATCCTCTATAGGTAGAAGATCATGAGGATTTTAAGGGTTTATCCAAATGACGATCCTAGATATGTTATTATAAAATTTGGTTTCCAAAGTTCCTACTAAACTCCCTCTAATAATATCTTTATCAACCTCAAATATAGTATCCCAGAGCTGGTGGATATTAATTTTCATTGGTATAAGATACAATAGATCACATCACATAGGATCAAATATTTTAGTAGTCTTAGGAAACTAGATACATACATGATCTACACATTACATTGGAAACTTAAAAAAAAGTTTAAAAAAATCATGAAAACTTCCATATTACTTTTAGTATACCATTGAATTCATTCAAATATCTCTTCCTAATATCCTAGAAAAAGGTTAACAAAATAAAGGGTGATCTTATATACGAAGTAAGGGGTTGTGTATAGTGGTATTTATCATGAATACATAAGGATTAAATAATATGAAAGAGTATATAATCAACAACTGAACCATATAATAAATAAAATAAGCATGGAATATATCCATAAATAATAAAAGTATATTAAAAACATTTAAAATAGTAATATATTTATTAATAATGGAATAAATAATGTTGGAGATCTTAATCTTACTATTATGGCCTTGGCCAAGACACTTCCAATAAATGGGAAGACATACACCAATTTCACAAATAATAATCATGGTATTACTAGTAGTTTTTATCATGATAAAAACCCAATGAATTAATGGGATATGAAATTATATGCCTTCCCCATCACTAATTCATCATAAACATATTGTCAAGGCATCAATAAAGACATTATACATATATGGGTAGACATACATGAAATACCCGAACTTATTTATCTTATGAGACCAACTGATGATTTAAAGGGATATATAATTATATTCCCCATCCATCACTAATAATGGAAAATTAATTCCTTATATATTGAATGTAAAAGACAATACAAAATCAATATTTATCAGAACTCAATAAATATCCATATTGAATAATGTATACAAAATGTCAATATTCTTTAGTTAATAGAATAAAATTCTTAGTAAGATTACTTTAAATAAAATCATATATTGAAATGGTTATATAAATATGTATATATAATATTATATTTAATATGTTTATGTTACTATAAAACATGGGCATGGAGAAGAAAAATTAAGTCAACAAAAGACATGGAATGATAGAGAATATAACTTCAAGGAAGAGAATGAACTGAGAATAAACCTTGTGTAAAAAATAATGTATAAACCATAAATTTGTAAGGAATTAAAATAGACCATAAAATCATAATAAATGAGGTTTGTGTAGTAAAGAATTTTTTATAAATAGTGGAAAATTGAATGGAAAATTTTAAAAGAACTTTCTTAAAGATTTTATAACTTATTCACAGAACCATGTTAAACGTCACTTCCCAAAATAGATTTTTGACTTTTCAAGGTTAATTTTAAAAAGTTATTTGTAAAATAATTTAAAATAATTTAATATTTAAAATAATATATTCTTATGCAAGAAAAATTGGAGTGGAAGATAAAAATATAAATTAGTGGAATGAAATCCCCTTTCAAAAGTTTAAAGAAATTAATATTCATTTCATTTGGTATACAAATGAAAAATTTACTAAATAATGGGAATGGATATTAATTTTTAAAAACATAAATACTTGGAAATTAATAAATAATGAATAATGTTTATAATAGCTGGAATATCCATTTTTTATAAGAACATTAAAAAGATATTTTTTCACACTTTTTTAAAGAAAATTAAAAATGACCAGTACAAAAAAAATTTAAAAGGTTGCTTTTAAAATATTATAAGGAAAATAATTTTTAATAAAAATTTAATTAATAAATACTTAATGTATATAAAATAATATTATTTAAATGAAATAAAGAATATGGATATATAATAGAAATATTCTCAAACAAAATAGAGAAATAAGGCTGACTTTTCTAATAAACATTCATTTAATTTATTTCAGTGCCAAAGAGAATAAAAATAGAAAAAATACTCTATAAACATTTAAATATTTAGAGGTTAAGAAAATATATGGTGTTTAAGAGAGATAAATAATATAATTTTTATAATAAAAATTTAAACATAAATAATCTCAATGAAAATAAGATTTGGAAATAAAACCTTACAATGTCCACAACATTTAAATTATAGATCAATAAATTAAGTGATTATGTGAAAAAAAATTAAATCCAAAAAAAGAGTAAATAATACATAAAACAATCAATGGTTATAAAAAACATAATATTTTTCATAACACAGTCAGTGAATAAGTGATGTAACCCAATGAATGAAAATTGAGTTAAGAATCCCTTTACCCTAGACTTCCACTTAGTCAGACACACTATAACTTCCTGTATAATAAATTTAGATTTATTATAAAACTAAATTAGAACCATGTTTATATTTATCTAATATATACCATACACTTATAATTTTTTATTACGTATATATTAATTATTTATTGTTATAAATAAAATTTGGGTATTAAACTGTTTTCTTTACATTATTTAGTTTGGAGATTACATTCCCTGAGTAGTTTTTATGAGTTCATCATCTCCAAAATTTTTATGATAATATAATTTATATTTTGATATTTTTTTTGATTATTATTTTCATTTTATGGAACTAATGTTTATTATTTTCATGAAGGACTCAAAAATTACCTTTTTTATGGTTGTTGAATTAACAAAAGAATTGAATTTGTTGGTAAATATACTAATAAATATTAATACCATATAATTATGAAAATATATTATATTAATCATTATTATATATTATTATGAGTATATAAGTTTTCTTACTCATTCATAAGATATAATTTTTAACATCCTATATGTAGTTGGAAAAATCGACCCAAACAAGAGGGTGTTATGACTAATGAATGAGTAAGAACATGCTATTTCATAATGGTTGTCACATCCAAAACTACCAAGTCCCCACCTATGTAGGAGGTATATAGGAAGTGAAACCAAAATCTTATCTCCAATAATATAGGTGTTTTTTACTATCACTGAGTATGCATATCACATACATGAGAGGCCTTAGCCTATCACAACCTGAAAAGATACATATATCCAAAGAAAAAATAACGTTAAGAACTCATTAAAATACCTATAAATGAGATCAAGTATAATGAACGTAATACAATCTGGATACATCTATTGAGATCTATAAGATTACTAGTATGAATGAAATCATATAAAAAGGGATAAAATATACACCCAACTGCCAGAAATGAAAAAAATAACCAGCCGTGGTGAAGAAGCCCTCTCTATAATATAAAACCAAACATGAAAAAAATCCTCTAATCATAATCTCCTAGTACCACTAATAGTAATAAAACACTTCATACCACAAGATCTCTTGGAATCAACTCTAAATGAGTAAAGTTGACCCCACCCTCACAAATCTATCTCTAACCTACCCTTTATCTGGACTAAAACAACATGTGTGGGACCAAGGCCTATTCAGGGGTGAGTATAAACATACTCAGTTGGAATCCTCAAAAACCATAAAGGTATAAGGAATCAAAAATTGACTCAATACCTATAAATGGAGGTTTCTAGGAGGAGTAAAATAAGGAAATCCAGAAAACAAGTCATCTCAAGGATTCCAACAATAAGAAGTAACTAAAAGGAAGTACAGAAGAAAAATATAGTTATGACTGAAGAATAAAGGACCCATGGATACTAAGAATTCATAATCATCAAATAATTAATCCTAAAAATCCACCACACATGGGTTTATGGTGGTTATTGGAAAACTAATGTTCTAATGAAGCCTAATGTTGATAGAAAACTACAATGTCACATCTCAAAGGCAACCCCTAGGGAGTTGAAGAATTAAAAGTCTCATATAATAAAACACTACATAGGCTCATAGCTGCCCTCTATTATTTTAAGAAAAAAGGGATTATAGTTAGACCTAAATATTAGTCACCTACTATGGTAGCACATGCTACTATAGGGAAAGGTATAAAACCAACTTGAGTCATAGATGATACTCATGTCCTAAAGTAATATATCTAAAAACTCATCCAACTAAATGAGATATATCATCAAAACTCTTAGTCTGAAACCCTCAATCAAGTCAAATTATCTTTACCTTATATAATGATGGAGGATCCTTACCCCATAGATATGGTTGAAATGGAAACTCTACAGGAGGATCCATGTCCAATATAATCTCTATAGATAAGAAAAATACCAAGGATCACTTCCTCATATATGGGGGTGAAATAGATAACACTATTTGATTTTTTATGAAGAGGATGTAATGAATATAACATTTATAAATAAAATTACACTTTTCATTGAATAAATTATTTATTAAGTAATGTATTTATAAAAACCACATGTACAACTCGGTTATTCTAAACCATTATAAAATATAGCATGTCGAATTTAAAGCCCCATTAAGAATCATAAACACTGATAATATACCCTTTTTAAAACGAATGTTATGATTAATATATATTAAGGGTTATGATAAATTCTAATCGACATAGAGTGAAGAAGAGATGGCCTCAACCAGTAGAATCTTACCCTGTGAAGCCCATTTATCAGAGCTTCTGAGGGAGATGAAATCAATGGTATTTACCTTGAAAAATCCCAAGATGAAATTCAACAATTAAACCCAAATGAAACCATTTATGGGAGAAGTTAAATATTAGAAAGATCATGACCCAAAGCATGTTCCTCGAACCTCCTAAAGAAAGTTCCACCATCACAAACTTTACACATATGGTGTACAGTGATGTAACAAGGGATTCAGTATCAAGAACATAATAGTATGAATTATTATGTTTTATTTTTAATAAAATAATTATTATGTTTATACCTTTTCACTATTACTTTATATATATACAATATTATATGATTTGATCAAAAATAGTTTTTGATATTAAGATACCAAAATTGTATTTTTGGAAAATATATTATTTTAACAATATTTTTGATAAATTTTAGAATTTTGAAATATGTATTAATTTCATATAATATTAATATTAAATAGAATTTATTTGAAAAAAAATGATAATATAATTTAATCAAGTCTAATGTAATCTTTATAAGGGTATAAAAATTATTATTGTCATACAAATTAGTATTTTATAGTGAATAATTTTTTTATTGAAAAGTAAAAATTCTAATATTTAGTGAAATATTTTAATAAAATGAATATTATTTTTGAATATTTCATGTTGAAATTATCCAATGGTGAATTTTTCATAATTTTATAAAATAGTAGAATTTTTGATTTAAAATTAAATATGATATAAATATTCCTTTTGTATTGTAAAATCAGAATGACCAAAAAGTGATGTAATAAATTACATAAAAGGAATATGTGACCAAATATATATTTATCCTTTAAATTATTATGTATTTTTACTTATTTTATTAATTTTATACCCCCTTAATAAATCCTCTAAAATCTATATTATATTTTAAGGTTTTAAAATAAATTCTTTATAAACAAGTCTCATTTCAACATCACCAATGGTATTATTTTAATATGTTCAGTTTATGGAAATATAATATATTGAAAAATACTCCTCCATGTAAGAAACCATGGGAAGGTTTTTGGGTTTGATTATTTTATCACATAGAGTCAAAAACCTATGTTGAGAAATTAATAAAGAATTCCCATATCTTTTGATATTAATACTCACCCAACATCCCATTAATCTTCACTCAAAACCCATTTATTATGAATTTACTATCATAATTACTCTTTAAATCCCTCCAAAGGTGTTCCAAATATCTTAATAAGCTCCTATCCTGACCCAACACAACATGGACCACCTAGTTGATGATTAGATGAGTGTGACTACTGCAAGCCTGCCTCCAATAGACCATGGTTTGGAAACGGGCGTGAGAAGACATATCAAGAATATGAGAGGCATTATACTGAAGTACCTATACACACACATGCATATATCATACCGTACAATGTTGAAAATTAAAATACAACTAATTCTAAAATCATGAAAACATATAAAACCCAAAATTAGAGTATGATAATAAATTACTGAAAGTGATAAAGGGGACAATTACAATCCCAACCATAAAACACTACATTAATTCCATCCTTCTTAGAGGGTGGGTAGTACTGTAGAATGAGACAGTGATATACAACTCAGTCTGTCCACCTTAAAAAATGCTCCACCTAATCTCAGTCCTCTAAGGAATCCGTAAAAAGGTCCATCATCTTCATAAGACACGACACATGCGAGAAGATCCCATACATGAGTGAGTATAACAATACCTAGTAGGTCACCCAGAAATAAATTAGCATAAACCATCAATATAACTGTCATATCATCATAAGGGTATGCTAACAGTATATGAGGCATAAAGTAATAACATCCAGATATACTTATAAACGATTATGAGTCACATAGGTATCAAACACTTCCAACCATAGTTCTTCTTCAAATTTCATGGTAAACTCTCATCTTGGAGAATCTACACCATGAGATATACTTTCATTGATGATTCTCACACAATAGGTCACACTTTTTAAATCTAGAAAATAAGAAGTATGATGGAAATTGGGACGGTTCATTTGATATACACACTCCATAAAACTAATACCCCATCACAAAGATCATATATCAATACATAAATAGAGGGTAAATGACTAGGGATCATAGGGGAAACCATACCCTACTAGAATTATCCTCTTAGAAAGGGGATCGATGCCCATGTAAGTGTTTTTAAATCCGATTCACAAACCGTACCTAGGGAAAACATGATGAAAATTAGTATTACTTCAGGCATATTAGAGGGATAAATTATCCAAGGTGCTGAGGAGTCTAAGGTCTGATGCTTGTGACCATATTCCATACTAACCCCCTTAGAAGTGGACTAATATGACTCATCCTAGAATAAGGGAACTTTCCCACACTATACTAGTCAACAAGAAGCTGTAGAGGGTTCACCATCCTATTATGAGGACATGATTATGTATCAAACCCTCATAAGAATAGACCAAGGGAACACACTCAATTTATACTGGTCTAAGGAATCTCATAGAAGATCAAAAAAATCTTAATTTAGATGAAAGTGGAATCAAACATCTCCTTGAAGAAGTAAACGTCCAGTCCCTAGGGGTACATGATGTGTCTCACAAATCCAAGTACTACTCGTGTCTCATGTTCACATAGCATGCACGTTTCCACAATACATGGCATGTATATGTCTCCATAGAACTCAGTGTGCCATTATCCTATGTCCTTTTATATTAGGTAGTGCCCATGTGATTTCTATGTACACAGTGTTTGGGGACACATGTACACCTATGCGTGTACTCCTTATACACGCCGAGCTATTTTCCATTTGTTACATGGAATTTAACTTGGCACAAATGACCTGAAACTCTACATGGATTCCTAATCATGTACTCTCTATACGCACCGAGCTGGTTGAAATATGGTCACATGGTGTGTGACACATGTCACATGACATGTGATACTTATCACTACATTGAAACCCTATCTCTATATAGAGGGGACTACATGGAATTTTTTCATAGGACTACACCCTATGTAGTTAGGTTTTTCACACAACCTATAGAAAACTTCATGCGTATTCCAATTTTTTCACTATTGCTACTGATTTCTCTCATGGAACTTGGGTCTTTCCAACCATGTACCTTTATTTCTAGCTCACTATATTTCACCCATGCTCGCTACTCAGAAAATTACCACCGTCACACCTCATTGGTTCCGTATTCCAAAATAGTGAACCTGAACTCCCGATCCATCCGTGGATCTACTCCCATCTTTGTTTACATCACCTAGGATGTCCGATATCTATCCTAAATCTATGGTATAAATCACTTGCACCAAAGAATAAAATTTTAACAATTTTTCATCAGTTATTAATAAAATCGTTGGCCAATAAAGAATACCAATGATGAATCCATGTAGAAATGGGAGAGAAAACACACAAAACACAGATGGCTATGACAAACCGTGGAAAATGTTTCCATTAACCTTGATTTTTTATCATAGGGTGATGAACGAAGAGAAATAAATAAACCAAAATAATATCAATTCCTATATAATAGGAAGATAATGAAAATACCTAAATTAAATGAGTGATTTGTGAATGACCATCTTAATGTATGAATTCATGTTCATCATGGGTAATTAAAATGGGATAAATCCACAGAAAATAAACATCCTGCCTCAATTAGGTTCAATAACTAATGAATAAGGATCACACATTGTTTTTTTGACGATATCCACAAGATGAATCGTCATTATCGATCCTTATGGTATTTCAATCATCGATCCACAATCCTGATACCCACCAACGTTCCTACATACTCTATTTTCAATTCCTAGGGTTATGAGGATAACCATATGAATTGGTTATTACAACATATTTATAAAGAAAAAACCAGGTCACTTTTTCAACATAATAAATAAAAAATTTAATAAGTTTAATTTATTATTTTCACCTATGAAAGATTTTAACCAAACTCCCAATGCCGATAATGATTATGTCATGCCTAGTGTAAAACCCACATTCTAAACTCAACAGTTGTCTCAGATAACTGATGTGAGATTCTATTAGGCATATGATTCACTTTTCATGAAAACTAAATGCGCATGATATTAATATATTTAATATCTTTAAAATATCAATTTCAGTATTATTGAGCCTCAAAATCTTGTGCTGTCTCAATGTATGGATTTGGAAATATTCTTAAAAATATTCTAAATCCTTACATGAAAAAACTGAGACATTTAATTCTCCCTAACTCCAATGTTTTTCATCCTGAAAATAGAATAAAAGAATACTAATAATATAGGGTACTAGGATCCCTGTTGGGTCTCCCACTCCCATGAAATCTTTTAAAGGTTTCCTATCCTTCCCAAAATATACACGTAAAGAAAGTCTCCCCTACAAAGGGCTCCATCCTACACATTCTCAACACCGAAGGCTCCTTTAGGAAGGTAACTCTACACGCATGACCCATATTACCCTGGCCGATATGGTATAATGATTCATGAATATACCTCTACAGTTGAAATGTGTGGAGAACACAGAGAAACCAAAACTAATGTGGTTATGAGGTTAAATGGTACACCAACTCACTAACCCAACAAAGTAATATGAAAAAGGAAGGGCCTAAGAACTATGAAAATATCCAATCACTTGGTATAAAACTATGAAACTCTCAAACTCCAAAGGTCTTAATCATTAGTCTTTAAAAGAATCCTAATGTTTTTGGGTATTCTTAATCCACCCCAAGATGAATTGAATCCATTACAAACATCACTAGAACAAAAACTGGGACCAAAGCATGATCACCCACAAGCTATGACTATTATAAAAGTGTCTTGAACGGACCTTCATACATGGACTAAAAAAGGTGACACACTGGTTGTGTAATGGTAATCATTATGATACCCTAAATCCACCAATGGTAAATGATCCTCCAAGATATGTCTCAAAATCAACATGCAAACCTAAAGTATGTTTCCATAAAATAAATGGTCCACTTTAACTGGCCAAATGACTGGGGTAAAAAATTGTAATCAGCTACAAACAAGTCCCAAAAGGCTTCTAGAATCCTCTCCCTAATCATTCCATCAAATAAAAATCATATTCTGCAAGTATTTTTATGTTAATTCCATAAATTCAAACTACCTCATGCACACAAATGTGTCTCAAACTCTCCACAAATCACTATTATTCATAAACCACAGACTAGAGTGAAAATAAGAATTTAACTTTAAAATTTAATATAACTCACATGGATACCCAACCAATTCAAAGATACCCTAGTGCATCCTCACCTCCACCAGATGTAATGATAATGGAAAATAACCTCCTAAGCACCTCCCTTCATAGAGATACTAGTGTCATCATCCTTCCTTTAACATGGATGAAATTCTCTCTATATTCAAAATCTCCATATAGAACATACCCGGTAGATATTTGATCATGAAAACCACCACAATAAATATCCCTAAGTTTTAAATCTATGTCTTTATAAATAAGTGTAGGGGTAACAATTATTGATAGAAGATAAACTAAACCATTTTTAGGTGTCTCGTGTGTTCCAACTCAGACGTTAGGCACATATGGATGTCATCGAAGAAGATTAACATGAACAGATCTAGAAGGATCAAGGATCCAGTCTATAGGTCTTATGATTCTTCTATGGCATTCAACTCGATAAAGGGTATCACAAAGGACTCAAAAAAACTACAATGTATTTGGAAATCCACTTATGGTATATCATGCTCCAAAATCAGAGTTCGTGATAACCTATCCTGAGTTAAATCTCTGAGAACAACTTCACCCCCAAAAAGTGGTCAAAGAAGCCATTGATTCTTGATAGTGGATACTCATCCTCACATCACCCAGTTTAAGTGACCTAAATCCAAAACCAACCTCAATCACTCATCCACCTCCTAGGAAAACAACACAGGACTTCCCAGGTGAACACAATGGGTCTTAAAAAACATCATTCTCTACAAACTATAGATTGTTGATTCATCTTAATAATCTCAATGGGTGACATCAGATATGATGTCATAAATATCAAGGGTGAACCTTGGTGCCAATATTTGTAGAATAATAACTATTAGGGTAGATATAAATCTAAAAACTTTCTAGTAATAAGGCCATCGTACTCAAACACTATTATAGGAAACCAATAGCTCATAACATCTACTCCTCCAAAGGTATTACTAGACAACTAATAAGAATTCGATAAAAACCTCTTAAACATGAGATAATCCTTATCTACATGGGATCTCTCCTTATCAATATAGGAAAACATCATCCCAATAAGACAAAATAGTTCTACACTCACTAGTATAAACCCAAAAAAATAGAGAGTAAGAAACCAGTCTATACTAAGGAAAATAGAGTAGGATCTCACAACCAGTATGAAGAAATTCCATATGAGGCTCTATTTCTCTCTCCTCATAGAGTCAAGTCTCACTATCGATAGAAGCATGCGATCACTGATTCTCCTTAAAGGTTCCTATAACACAATTTTCATGAAACAATTCTCCACTTGTATCATTAGGTCTTGAACAAGGGATACAATCAGTGATAAGTGTATCATGAATCCATGTGAAAACTTAAACTAGGGTAGTGAAGATACACTTTATAACTTAAAAAAAACTTGAATCCAAAGAGACACAAGCTCATATAGCCTATAACACATCCTTTCCCTTTCCCACTAATTAACCATAACCAAGGCTTGATTCACCACCTTTTCACATAAAAAAAACCTCAAACACCCAAGTCAAAGGAACTCATCCACCACACGTTGACACAATCTTCTTTGGGAGGCACTGGCTCACCCACATGGTTTTTGAATTGCATATCAAGAACACATCTCGATCGGGGTAGACATCCTTCTTTCTTGAGAGTCTGATGATGCATCAAATGTTTCCAACATATCGATCTAACTTAATCTTTCATCACCCTAAAAATACTCAAACAAAAGATTAAAAAGAGTGATTCACACCTATTTCTAATAGTAATATGAAAAACATATAAGGAACACATATCATACCTCAAATAATTATTGGATCTTCTATGTAAAAAGACTCAAGTTTAAATATCCATCCAATATTATAACCACTAACTTCCCATTCCTTGAGTGGTCCACCTAGGGGTAGTGGTGGTAGAAGAAAAATAAAGTGACATCCACCTCCCACTTCTCCCCCTTACACCTTCATCACATCTACCAACTTGTGAAACTACCTACTCCAACCACTACCTCTGACTAAGTGTTTCATTGAACACCTCTCTATTTTCATCATGTAGGTTAGTAAATTCTCATGTGAGAATCCATTTCCATTATAATCATAGAAATTTTTCATCCTTAGAGAACTGATTTATCCTGAAGGTTTTTGATGAAACCCGATGTTTTGTGACTTGTATTGCACACTTTCTATTGGTGGTTTCAATAGACCATATATCCCAGAAGATCCATATCTCATAATCTCACGATAATAAATTTAACCCTACACATAATTATAAAAAAATAACATAACCATTAAAAACTCTGTATGACATGACGCATCCACCTAAATCACTGAAGGTGGGTCTACGAACTGATAATGGGTGAAATCACTACCATCTAACCATTATAATGTAAGACCACCTCATGACCAAGATACTTCCAAGAGGATTCATTACTCATTGGGTTCTACTATCAAATCATCCACATGATCCTCATTGGTTGTTATTGTAGAAACATCTTGTAAAGTAAAAAGATGTACAACAATTAATGAGTATATCTGGCGATCTGACTCAATAAGTATATGGAAAACACTACACATTACTATATGATGCATGAACCAATTTTTTTCTTTAAAACCAATTTCTACATATATCGAGTCAACAAGAATGATATCAAAGTCTTGGGGAATGGATACATCAAACGCCACACCAATACTAGAGTCCTTGGCCTAAAAGATGAACTCAAAACATTTTAACACTATTTCCATAAATCCCAATCCAATATCACCATAAGAAAAAAACTCAAAACTCTGTTCATAGGATGGAATAACCATTGATACCACTCTATCACGACTAGAACCAAAAAATACCACTTATCCTATAATGATATGAGTGTGATAACCCCAAACCAACCTCTTATAGGCTAGGGGATGGAGACTAGCACCGATAAGGAATATCACATATATGGGAAAAATTATCCTAATTACTTGTATTCACAAATGCATCTCCAAGCCCATAAAATTCTAAAAATTAAAATAAAATTGATAAAAAATTCATTAATACATCTAAAAGCCACAATCTAAGAATGAAAATAAGGTACTAAAATCCATAAATGGTGAAAATACAAGCCCAATAAAAAACTCTAAACTGATTCCAACCTGCTGAGAGGGAGGACACTATAGTCAAAGGCAACACTGGTATACACCTCAATCTGTCCATCCCAAAATATACTCCATATTCTCTTGGTCCCCTAGGGAATGTGTAAAATGATTTATTATACTCATAATAAATGACACATGTGAGAAGATCCCATATAGGGGAGAGTATAACAATACCACGCAGGACACCCCAAAATCACTAGGAATAAAGAATCGAGATAATATTCATCTCATCCAATGTTTATTTCAATAGTATATGAGACATATAATATTAAAAAAAATATATAATCATAAAATACTCTGAGTCAAAAAGGTATCAATCACTTCCATCCATAGTTCTTCTTAAGGCTTCAAGGGAAACACTCATCCTTGAGAATCCACTCCACGAACTATGCCGTCACTGATGACAGTCACTCGAGAGTCCACTCTTTTCAAGTCTATCCAAGATGAATATTTAAGGAAACTGAGATGGTTCATTCAAAATAAACACTCCATCAGACTAATACCCCATCTAAAAGATCATATCTCAATACATAAATAGGGGGTCAATTCCCATGGTTCACTGAGGGAAAACTAGACCCTAGTGTATTTATCATCCTAGATAGGGGATCAATTCCTATGTAAGTGTTGTTCACAAAAATTCAACAAACCCCACCTAGGGGAAAAAATTAAACGAGGATTTCTCTAGGCCTCTCGAAGGGATACATGATCGAATCCACTAAGGGGTATGAGGTCCGATGCTCAGGACTATATTTCATACACAGAAGTTAACTGATATGACTCATCCCATGATAAGTGAACTCATCCACACAACATTGTTAAAACGTAATCTGTAGAGGGGTTACCATCCTATGATGAGGATGAGATTCTACATCGAACCCTAGTATGAATGGACCAAGGGAACAAAATCAATTGATACTAGTCTAAAGAATCTCACAGAAGCTCAAAAAGAAGAAGAACTGATAAGAAAGAGGAATCCAACCTATCTTTGAAGAAGTAAATGAATCATATCATAGATACTGGCACTTCCCGTGTATCATTCTCACACAAAATGCACATTTCCACAATACATGGTGTTTCCCAAGGGTACACAGTGTTTAGATGTTTCCTTGGAACTCAATATCCCATTTTCCCATGCCTGTGTAGACTGGGATATGCTTAAGTACTTCTTAAGTACATGATGTATGAGGCCACATGGTGAACTAGGAATATACTCTATGTACACGCTGATTCTTCCACTATGTGTTACATGGAATGTGACTTGGAATACATGGAATGTAACACTACATGAATATCTGATAATTTACCCCCTATACATGCTATCTAGGTTGGGAAATGGTCATATGGAATGTGACATAAGTCACTTGGCATGTGATATTTATAACTGCATAGAAACCATAGAACCACATAGAGGAGACTACATGACATGTTTTTTTAAAATTACACATAGTTTAGTCTTGTTATTCAAAGAACCTGTGTAAAAATTCAGGAAACTTCCAATTCTTTCACCACTACTACAAATTTCACCAATAGAACTTGGATCTACACTAACCAAGTCCTGTCGTCACCTGTTCGCTCGATTATAGATGAGATTTCTTCTCAGGAAATGACCACCATCACACCTTTTCAGTGTCTTACACCAAAACCATGAAGATGAACTCTCTATCCATTCATGTGTTTAATTCTGTCATTGTGTACGACAAAAAAGACATAAAATCTCTATCTCAAACTGCAATTTTGATCCATTGAATCAAATCCCAAATGCATAATGATCATTCACCAGGTATTCATCAAATTATATGAGAAAAAATAATGCTATTGACGAACTCTCATAGAAAAAGGATAGAAAATAAAAAAATTGAACATTACTAATTGTGGACACTCCTTTTCGTCACAGAGTCTAAAGGAATGAAAAGGGAAATACCTTGAATCCAAATTGTTTCATCCTTTGAAGAAACATCAAAAATTGAAAAAGGCATGAACCAAGATTCAAAGGAACTTGAGTTGAGCAAGTTCCACCAAGGTCGCACAAGTATACTTGTGCGCCGCCCATGGGTTGCGCAGGTGACTTGTGCACCCTCTTTGAAAATTCACCCAGGGTTTTTTACCAGCCAATAAATACATCTGTGGGCCCCCCATTTGAGAAGAGAATTTTCCAAAAATTCAGATTTGAGCTCCCGGCACCCTAGTCTCTTCTCGAAGCTTCCGAACACTTCTAAGGTAATTTTTTTACCTAGAACGGAAGATATAAAGAGAGGGAGTAAGGCCTAAGTGTTGAAACTCACCAACAATTGCACGCTTGAGTGGCTAGACCTTAAGGGAAATGGCCACACTTGTGTGCCGCATTACCCCTTCAACAGAATCTACACGCCTCTCTTCTGGAAGCCTCTAGGGATAGGACTAAAGGCTTGAGCCAAGGTTCTCCCAAGTTATACCCTAAGGGTTGACCGGTGCGTAAGTGTCCATGTGTCGCGCAGGTACACCTATGTGACCAAGACTTGCACGCCCATGCAGGACTTGCACGCCCCTCTCTTTTTGGGAGCCCTTCCTACCCATTTCAGCTCTTCTATGCCTATCCACCTCTCCTATTCAAGATTCATCCTTCAAACCCCTATCTCAAAGCCATTTATGTCATGTTTCCTTTGTTGGCTTCCTTATCTGAAAGGAATTCTGTGGAACATTTCTCAAAACCTAGTGATTTCCTCATCTTTATGTCACTAAGGTTAGAGATTTCATTAATTCAACCTCATACTTTAAGATGAGAGAATAATTAACCTGGGCCTCCTTTTTAGAAGTATGACCCAGTCCAAGTTCTCTTAATTTGGGCATCCTCCTTAGGAGTAAGCCCCAAGTCCCCATTAATTTGGGCATCCTCCTCAGGAGTAAGCCCCAAGTCCTCATTAACCTAGGCCTCCTTTTCAGAAGTAATCCCCAGTCCAATTTCTCTTAATTTGGGCATCCTCCTTAGGAGTAAGTCTCAAGTTCCCAAAATCTGGTCATCCTCCTCAGGAGTAATCCCCAGTCTCAAAGTTCCCAAAATATGGGCATCCTCCTTAGGAGTTAGCCCCAACCATAATTCCCTTAACCTGGACTTCCTTTTCAGGAATAAGCTCCAGCCTCAAATCTAAAAATATGGGCATCCTCCTTAGGAGTAAGCCCCAAGTCCCTTAATTCTAAAATTCCCTTAGCCTGGGCCTCCTCTTCAAGAGTAAGTGCCAGTCTTTAAATCACTTTAACTTGGGCCTCCTCCTTAGGAGTAATCCCCAATCTAAATTTCTCTTAACCAGCCTTAATCTAATTTTTGATCTGGGTTTCCTTCTTAGGAGTAAAAACTAATCATAATTCCCCTCCTAATTTGGGCATCTTCTTCAGGAATAAGCCCCAAGTTAGAGTATCTAAATCTCTATAAAGTATATATAACTTTATGGACCCTGTTCCCGTGCTTCTTCTTTGAAATAAGTCAAAATCTCTATCTATTTGGGCAGTCGTACATACATAAGCCCCACATCATTTTCTATGATTGCATCTTTCGTGGCACAATTATCTGGTTTCACCAATACCTATTGTTTCTCACATCGAGCATGACTCACATGATCTTAGATTGTAAAAGTAATTATGACATCTTTCTTTGAGAAATCAATCATACATAAACATCATACTCCCTTACTCTAACTACGTGGGTTCTGATTCCTTTTCTAAATAAAGGATACACAGGTAGCCCATCTGCGGGTATGATCCCAACTCTTAAATAATCTATGTCCTTCTAAATGATAATAAACTTCAAGTGCCCCATTGAGTGGCTTTAAAACCAGTATGGTCATTATAATGACCAAGAGACTTTTATATAATCTATTAAAGGATACCATCAACTAAGAATCACTAAAAAATAAAGATGATTCTATATCGATGAAGAACCTCGAATACATATAAAAGATTCTCTAAAATTCCTACATATCAATCATTGATTTTCAGATCTAAAGGAAAGATCATTTTATACTTGGTAATTTAATAAGGATTCATGAACATAACTTAAATCTATAAAGGGAGTCTCGGAGTAGACAATAATTCCCCTAAAAAAGGTGTGATGAGTCTAAACTCCCATCCTCTTGACCAATGCAAATTATTAAGGCTCATCGGTCCATAACTATTGAGCACCTACCTTTGGAAAGTATGTCCAAATGGATATGAAATCATCGGATGTTTACGATTATACAAACAAACCCATTAGAAATCGCTTGGAATGTTTTAACCTTAAATCAACGAGGTCATTCCCAATTCCAGAGGAAACAAAAATGGTGAACCCGACGTGAATCCTTAAACAAGTTAAAGTCATATTTTACCTATTTGTTAGGACCTATTTAAACTCAATGGGAGGGCCAAAAAAACAATCAATAACATATGTGCTTATCCAAAAGATGTAGTGGCCAGACTTATCTTGATTACGTCTGTTATATCAAACATGCACTCTTTTCCAAGATCTTCTGCATTATAGAAATGGATTCTCTTAAGTTAACACCCGTGAATACTTATGTTGTGAATACTTCTACTGGGAAGGCCTCTGCTGCTACTCCTGCTGAATCATCATCCGCTCTGAGGATGACATCACCTACTCGGTGTCTTCAACGCTGGGTATCAAATGTGCTGGTTAAAAAGTACCGTCAAAATTGTACTATTCCGACTCTGGAGGCTACTTGACAAGCCCTCCAAGTCAATAATTCTCCCTGGTCATCTGGACAGCGACGACCAGCGATCAAGAAGCAGGTGGTTCCAACCACCGTCTCCAACCGTTTCGGGTCGTTATCCCCGGAACACAATCACCATTCACTCCCATATTCTGGGGAGGTGAATGATCAGGTCCCTCAGGGCCTTAATTCAAGGATACAAGAGTCCTTCCTGAGGGCTCCCATCAACTATCACCACCAGACTCGAGCAACAGTGCTCCCTCAACATGATGAAGGTATCGTCTCCAGGCATTCGGCTCAGGTTCCTCTAACCCGAGCAGGCAGGACGAATAGCCAGAGTCGAAATCTGGTCAACAAGGAGCATGTTATCATATCTGCCATCTCCGAAGAAGTCCACCAACCTAACTTGGTGGCAAGAAACGAGCAGGCACACACACCCATCCGTTTTAATTCCATTTTCCATCAGTCTCGTTTTCCAGCAGCACAGAAATCCCGCCAGAAAATTCCGGTGGAGTACTATAGACAGGAGAATAAACCTGTTTATAAATCATCATCTAGTCAGTAGGCTCATCTGACTACATACGATGGATCCCGATAACCCAATGTGTTGACAACTGGTAAACATACACATACACCTGCTTACACTCATCAATCCTGCCAGCAGCCTCATCTGTCAGTATTGAAGGAAGCTCATCAACCATGTTCGGCGGAGTAAAATCAGCAAGAACATACACCTTCTAGTATTGATCAAGACTACCAACAGTATCTTTGGTAGCATTTAAAGAAGTTATTTGGAAAGTTTCGGTGACAAACAGGAGGCAGACTCAACTCTCTGCCCCCACACTTGAGTACTGTCAAGATTCACTGACAGGAAAAGGAGAACAGGAGTATGAACACACACCTACTCCAAGCATGGAATGGACGTATATCCCCATTCTGGCAGCTGAAGTCACCAAGAATATTCTATCAATGGTGAAAGAGAATAAGCAAATTCCTGCTCATATTCTGGATGCCTGCTAGGATATTATAACAGCTTTAGCAGCATCTCAGGGAAAGACACATAAATCTATCCCTACCAGTGGAGTGACACATCAACAATTCACTCTGGAACAGACACACACCTCTATTCCAGTCCAAGAGGGTTGTGGGGCGTACTCCCCCATATCATACGGACAACCAAGTCAGGAACATACACCTGATTTGAGCAGAGATAATCAGCCTAACCTGATCATTTCTCTTGATCCGGAACATTGACTTGCCCATAATAACCACTTTTGTCAACAAGTGGTTCCTAAATTGAGTAATAAGGATTCTAAGAAGAAGACCCTCCCAACACAGTCAAGAAATCAAGGGCCAATTTGTAATAATGCATTGCTTGACACTGGAGTTCTTGAAGCCCTCATACAATTATCTATTGGAATTAAAGATTCTACTCCCTCATTTCCCAATAGTGGGAACATTAATTCTGAAGGTCTTCATCAGACACTTTCTCATAAAGGCTTTCTTCATGACAGTTCGGTCGATGTCGAAGTTTCGTCTTCAGATGAGAGCCATAGGAACCCTCTGTGTGGCCAGAAGACTAAGGAGAAAAATGTTTCATCTTTTGTTGTAACCCACCATGGTGGCCCTCCCCATGATGATGAATTTAACTGCGAAAGTCCTCACCGCCGTTATAATGCACATTTCCTGGAAAATGCTCCAATGGACAATGTAGTGATGAGAAAGCCCTCTTATCTTGAGGCACTTGCAAATGTGAAACCAGTCATGTCTGATGCTTAATCGCTAGCAGGTGAAATACTTTCTCAATCAGAAAATAGCCTGGGGTGTAGGTCATTCTTCAAACCACACCTGGGTCATTTATCTTCTAGTTTGATCAGTGAATTCTCTATCGATCTTGTCGAATCTGATGAAGAAACAAAGAAGAACCAACTCTGGTCCAATATGGTAAAAAATCTCCATTGAATGATAAAGATGAAGTACTGAATATGAGAAAAAAATTGGCAAATGGTGAAGTTCCAGTCATGTTTTGGCCTTCGGCTGACTCTCAGTATGACATTCCAGTGATGTTGACAGAAGATGGAATTCATGACATTTGTCTCAACATATGGAAAAATATTTTTCAGTTGAAAAAGAAAATATTATCTTATGATGAATATGAAAATCATATCAAGATAATAGAAGGGTTACAATGCCAAATTGACTTGGCTTCTCTCTCAGTTTCTCTATATTCGAAGGCTGAAAAGCAGCAGAGATCCCTTCAGCGTTCATGCCTTGGCGCACTAAGAAGATTGTGCCAATTAATTGGAAATGCCACATCTAGTATTCATATCAGGGGAAAGGGTGTTCATGGAGCACTACATTTCACTGTACTCTCCAGTAAGCAAAGCCCGCTGAAAATGGTCTCATGCAATGTTATTACCCATGGCCGGCCACAGTCAATTGGCTTTGTTTGTAATCAAAGGCTTGCTCAAGAACAAGCTTCAACTAATTCTTCTCAAAATCAAGCACACAGAGAAAAAGTTGTTGAATTACTCCTGCATCAAGCAAATGATAATATTTAATAGGCCTCTCATTTGGAGCAAGCACATCATCAACTGACAGAAGTGTCAGAAATCAGCCAACGGGCTTTTGAGCCAGGTGATAAAAGTGGATGCAGGTTGATGCATCCAGCCAATTTCCAGACTAAAGTCCGTAAGATCAGGAGAGAATACAAGAAGGTCTCAAATATAGCATGTCAAGAACCACCCCAGCTTTCCAGAAAGAGGAATCTTTTAACCCAACCCTCAGAATCAACAAATAGGATTCAAGGAGTTGAGCAGGAATAGTAGGAACAGCCCCAGTCCACTGGATTGGGGACTTTTTCAAATCCTCAATCTCTTCCTCATAGAAATTCAGTCTTCTATTGATTAGGGAATAAGCCTCAAGAGGAACAAAGAGTCAAATTATCATGAGATTCCCTCCAAATTACGGTTCGTCAAGAAGTTCCTGAGGGATCAAATCGACAAAAGGCAATGTCTCATCAGAGACATGGAAGAAGACAATATCGCAGAAATGATGATAGAAGGGATGAAATGAATTATGCATCAATTAATGTCATAAATTCCATTGTTGATGATCCACCAGATGAGGTTCACTCAGAGGGATCAAATGAATAGGTTCCTGCTCAAGAAGTTGTATGAACAGACACAAATGAAGAAGGTGTGCATACAAGAAATCAAAGGTTTACCAAGAATCTGGGTGTTATTTCAAGTAACCCACTTCCCCCTCTCTGAAAGGGATCCAACAAGGGGAAAGGAAAGAATCAGGTTACATACCCTTCCTCTGGAGAAGGCCAATCTCTCTCACTAGAGAAAATATTTTCACAACAAGAGGAAGAAAAGAAGGAATTGAGGAGGATGAATGCAGAACTACTTTAGGGTATTCTTCCTCCTAAGTGTGCTAGAGTCAATCAACCAAAGGAATTTGTTGTGGCTATTGAGATGGATCAAGAATACCCTCCTTTATCAGTACACCCTCATAGGTCTAATCCTACTGGTCAAGTGCAACAACAATCGACCGTGCTTCCATCGGTCGCAGTACCAGCTGCCACATCTTTCCAAGATCCAGTCATTGCACCTGTTCTGGTCCAAGCTCAACTGAATGTTTCTCAAAAGTTAATAACTACTATTGAGTCATTAATAGATTGGTTGGAGGCTATGGAGGGAAAAAAAGCTCAAATTCAACCAGAAAAGTAAGCTTACCCTGAATGAGTTGATGCAATTCCCCCCATCAAATTTTTCAAGTTCCACATTCCCAATCATTAATGGTTTGGGAGACCCCTAGAAACACTTAACACATTTTGTTTCTCATTGTGATCCTATGATGGGAACCCTTTATAAATAAGAAGCAATTAAGCTCAAGTGTTTTGTATAGTCATTACAAGGACCTGCTTTTGTCTGGTACACAAGCTTGCAATCCCGGTCAATTACCAGATGAGAGGATCTTCATCAATGATTCCTTCTTTAATTCAGCTCAACATTTCCAAAGACAATAGTTTTTGATATTACAAACTGTAAGCAAAGGGATACTGAAAGGGTCTCAGATTTCATTGCTTGCTGGAAGGGATTAACATATTCCCTAAGCTTAGCACTCCCTCAAGAGGAATTGTTTCCAATCTGTGTGGAAAATCTGCATGATGAGTTACGCACACCATTGATCCCTATGAAATACATAGGAGGGTTTTGAGACCTTACTTCAATCGCTCAATAGATTGAAGATTCTCTTATAAAGACTAAGGACAAAACTCATGTAATTCCATCAGCTCCAGGAAGGAGAATGGGTAGAGCAGAGACTACTACAGTTATGCTTAAACAAGCACCTGTACCTGCTTCTACTTCAAAACCTTCATCTTACCAAAGGGCTCCACCTCCTAAGCATCAGCAAAAGAGGATGTTTCATCAAGATGATCAAAGAGATCAAAGACGGAAACAATTTGAGGATTTGAAAAGAAAAGTTTACTCTTTCTGAAATGAAGAAGTTCCTGGCTACTTAATTTCGACTTTGGAAAATAATTTAGTTCAATTTCCAAGGCCCAAAAAGCCGAATGAGGAAGGAGATGAAGACCTTCCGAACTATTTCCCCTTTCATCAGGTATTGGGGCATCCCATTAAAGAGTGTTTTGTCTTTAAGAACATCCTGTAAAAAATGGTCAACTCGGGACAAGTTGAACTGAAGGGTTCTTCAGCTCAGGTAGCATGTGTCACTACTAAAGATCCAGAGGAGGAAGGCGAGTGGAAAGAAGTAAAGAACAAAAATGCACAAACATATAATGATTGGATGGTCAGAAAAAAGATCAACTGAACTCATGCTATTTTGCCAACACAATTGAAGAAACCAATTGTGTCTTCTATCATGAATGTCGCAGCAAAACCCGGATCATCAGAGGGAAAATCCTCAAAGAAACAGCCTGATTCAAAGAAAGAATAAGAATTAGAAGAAGATGAGTATGTGTCAAATACCAAGTTTTCTTTGTCTCTGGGATATTTTATGCCATCTACTTCGAAGCCACGGGCACCGTCCCACCAAATGGAACAACCTAAATTGGCTAGTCAGGTAGAGTCTTCATCAGATGAAGAGTTGATCTTCGGTTCTATTAATATGATTCATTTAATAGATCCTTATGCCAGTCGAAATTTTTATTTCAACGAGCCTGGGTTCCCTATATCAAGAAGAGGAATCATAGGACGTTCTAGAGACTCAGGGTATAGGAGAAGACGTGGATATTTCAGAGTCCACTATTCTAATTCTACCCCTTCTAGAACAGTGTATGCGGCAGAAACTCGTGGAAGATCCCTGCAATGAGCTTAACAAGAATAAGAATGTTCTTCTACACAAGGCAGATTCAGTCCTGGCACAGTTATTCTGGAAGATCGATTGGAAGTTACACCTTCTTCCTCTTAGAAATTAAATAGACATATTTGGTCTAATCTTCTAAAGCCAGGAGTATTACCAACTCCTACCCTGATACAAGATGCATCAACTTCCAAAGCATCAACTTACAAGGCACCTGCTAAACCACATGTTCCTGTATGGAAATGCAGACCTTTGGATAAAAATTATGTTGTATTGAAACACCTTCCCCAAGTACCGGACAAGTTATAAATTCTGGATGCCTTGAATTTATCAAAGGATCTTTGGGAGGCACCCATTGAGGCTTTTTCAAGTCCTTAGAAGTTTGAAACTGAAATTGCTGCAGCTGAAGCCTACCATGTAGAGAATAATCTTTCAGAATTCCTTGCAGTGATATCTTTCACAGATGAAGATGAAGATGATGTTGTGAATGTACATATTAGACCTTTGTATTTATCTAGAAAGGTCAATGGTGTAGACATCCGAAGAGCTTTCATTGATAATGGTTCATGAGTCAACCTCATTCCCATTCGTACACTTCATCGATTGGGCCTCACAGAATCTGATATATCTCCTTCTACTATGATGTTACAAGGATATGATAAAAATGAACAAGAACCACTGGGAAAGATTACACTCAGAACTCAGTTTGGAGATCTTGTATCCAATTCATATTTCATGGTTGTTGATCAGGACTCAGCCTTCAACATCTTTCCTGGAAGACCCTACTACATCAACATGCAGTTATCCCTTCATCATACCATCAATGTATCAAGTATTGTTTCGATGGTCAAGTTGGGACATTGTATGGTGATAAGGCCACATTCAAGACATGTTAATCTCAATACATTGAGGCGGAATTATATCACATGAAGGGAAAGGAGAAATCCACAACAAGGGAGATTACCAAATTTCATGCTCCATATGGTTTGGAAAAGATTATAGTAAATCCATTTATACATGTGAGTACAAATTATGTGTTTCCAATCATTCAAATTGACAGGATAGAATCAAATCAAAATACTCTTATGGAAACCTCCATAATGTCAATTATGGAAATCAACCCAGATAGCATGGGAGAAATTAGTGATTCACCAAGCAATAAGGAAAGCTCAAATGGGGATTTCTTCATTTCATCTGCTGAAATCTAGAAAGTATATACTTCTCCAACCAGGCTAGAAGAAGTTATATCAATGTCAGAGGTGAATGATGATATAGATTCTCAATCCATCATCTCCTCTTTAATACCCAATAAATACCCTTCACCATCAATTAGGTCGGAAATGGAAGCTTCTTTTTCAAGATGTTCAAATTTTAACATGTCCTCTAATCATGAAAATTTTACTGCATCATATACTATGCATGTAGAAATAGAAGAAATAACACATGTTGAAGAAGAAGAGGAAGATCTCAAGGATTCTCCTCCAGCATTTGAAGAGGGTATCTCTACTACCGCGGATGAACTCATAGAAATAAATCTGGGTACAAAAGAAGATCCACGCCCCAATTTAATTAGTGCATCCATGACTATTTAAGAACAAGAAATGTATATTTAATTTTTAAAGAAAAATCGAGATATATTTGCTTGGAACTATACAGTGATGCCAGGCCTTGATCCTGATGTCGCTACTCATCATTTGGGTATTCCAGAAGAACATCGAGGATTCAAGCAAGCTGCCAGAAGAACACACCCAACTTATGCTTCCAAAATTGAAGCTGAAGTTGATAATATTTTCAAATATAACTTCTTCAGAGACGTTCAATATCCAAAATGGTTGGCTAATATTGTCCTTGTGAAGAAGAAGAATGGAAAAATTAATGTTTTCATTGATTTCAGAAATCTTAATCGGTATTGTGCTAAGGATGATTTTCTAGTTTCAATCACAGAACTCTTAAGTGATGCAAAAGCTGGCTATGAAGCACTTTCCATCATGGATGGATATTAAGGGTATAATAAAATCCGAATGGATCTAGAAGATAAATAATCTACAACCTTCAGATCCCCTCAGGGTGTGTTCTACTATCGGGTAATGCACTTTGGCCTAAAGAATGCAGGGGCAACATATCAGCGTGCCATGCGTCGTATCTTCAAACCCTTTTTAGGGAAGTTCGTTGAATGTTACGTGGACGATTTGGTGATTAAATCCAAACAACATTCTAATCACTTGGATGATTTGGAAACCATATTCCACAAACTTCGACAACATAATTTGAAGATGAACCCCTTAAAATGTGCTTTTGGGGTAACCTCAGGAAAATTTCTCGGCTTTGTTATATGCCATCATGGTATCGACGTCGATCCTGAGAAGGCAAAGTCAATCCTTGGTATGTAACCTCCTCAAAATTTGAAATAATTGAGAGGACTTCAAGGAAACTTAGCCTATATTCGGCGTTTCATCGCCAATTTTCCAGGAAAAAGTTTACCCTTCACCAAATTGATGAAGAAGGGAGTCACTTACCAATGGACTGAAGAATGTTAAGAAGCATTCGATATTCTCAAGATGTATCTCTTGAGTCCACCGGTATTAATGCCACCTGTTGAAGGAAGACCACTTATCCTCTATGTGACAGTATTAGAGCGATCATTGGGTGCCGTTCTTGCTCAAAAGAAAGATGCTGGGAATGAAAACATCCTCTACTATCTTAGTCGGACTATGCTTGAAGCAGAAACTTGATACTCAAGTATTGAGAAATGTTGCCTAGCATTAATATTTGCAGTTCAGAAGTTGAGACACTACTTGAAACATCACGAGGTCCAACTGGTATCTCGTAATAATCCTCTCAAATTCATCCTTAGTCGTCTAATGCTTACAGGACGTCTGGATAGGTGGGAAGTTATTTTGCAGCAATTCGACATTCAGTATGTGTCTCAAAAGGCAATAAAGGGCCAGGCTTTAGCTGATTTCCTTGCTAAACACCCTTCAGTATAAGATACATCATTAGATATTGAACTTCTTGATGAAGAAGTCTTCTTTATTCAAGATAATCTTCAAACATGGGAAATGCAATTCGATGGTGCTTCCAGAAGTCCAACAGGTAGAAAAATGGAAAATCCTAAATTCAAAAAAGTTGGGTTAGGAGTTGTGCTCATTTCTCCAGAAAGGGCAGTGTTACCCTATTCCTTCTCATTGTTGGGAGGCAGTACAAATAATGAAGTGGAATACCAAGCTTTCATCACAGGCTTGGAGTTGGTGCTTCAAGCACAATTGAATCACTTAAAGGTGAAAGGTGATTCAGACCTGGTAATCAGAAAAGTCAATGAGGATTATGCCATCCGAAAAGATGAACTAATCCCTTTGTATGATTACATCAGAGATTTAATGGGGGAATTTCCTACAGAACCAACATTTTCTTATGTCCCGCGGTCACAAAATGCCCAAGCTGATGCACTGGCTAATATAGCCACGTCTCTGGAAAATCCAAATCGGGACAAGACAACTATCAATATTTCCCACCGTCATACAATTTCACCTTATGTTCAAATCAGAACAGAGGAAATCAATGAAAGTAGTCCCATTCCTGAACCATATGGTCATACTACAGAATGGATGACACCTATCAGGGAATACCTTCAAAATGGAACACTACCACCTGATAGAGCCGGGAAAGAACAAATCCGACGACGTGTGGTCAATTTTACTCTTTATGTTAGCCTAGATCACCCAGAGAAAGTTCTATACCAGTGTGGTTTTTATGGAGTACTCTTCAGATGCATTGATGGTGAAGAGACAATGAATGTCATGAAAGAAGTGCATTCATGAGTCTATGGTGCCCACCAGTCTGGACATAGACTGTCTCATCAAATTCGAAGGCTTGGATACTTTTGGCCTTCAATGATACAGGATTGTGTTGATTTCACAAAGAAGTGTTATTCATGACAAGTACATGCCAACTTCATTAATCAGCCCCCATATTTGCTTCATACAACTAAATACTCGTGGCCATTTTCCACACAGGGAATGGATGTGGTGGGACCTTACTCTTCAGCGATATCCAAGCAATTTAAGTATATTCTTACTCCTACTGACTTCTTTTCCAAATGGGAAGAGGCAATAACTCTCAAAGAAGTTAGTTCTAAAAGCATTGTTATCTTAATCAAGTCTAACATCATTACCAGATTTGGTGTCCCTCATACCACATTGACAGACAATGGCACTAACTTCTGTTCATCCGAGGTGAGGAAGTTGTATCAAGAATACAACATCAAATCCAACCATTCATCTCAGTATCATGCAGCGGCCAATGGCCAGATAGAAGCCATCAACAAGATTCTTTCAAACATAATAGAAAATATGGTGGATAAAGATAATATTTCATGTCTTGATAAACTCTTTCATGCTTTATGGGCATATCAGACCACCACCCGCACTGCAACGCGGTAAACTCCATATTCACTGGTATATGGAACAGAAGCAGTCTTGACCATTTAAGTTCAATTACCTTCTCTCAGAGTAGCAATTTGTGATCAGTCATCTACAGATGAACAATCTCAAAAGTGATTGAATGAATTGGAACGGTTAGATGTAAAAATATTGTGCACCCTACACCACTTGGAAGTCTACCAGAGTCAAATAACACGAGAATTCAACAAAAAAGTTCATCTTCGTTCATTCATTCAGGGAGAATTGGTATTGGTTCTCATAACTCTAATGATATTAGGAAAGAAACCTCCCAAGATTGAACCAAAATGGGAAGGACCTTACTCAATACATAAGGTCTATTCCAATGGACCTTATTCTTTAATCTCAATGGATGGAGAGCTCATCACTACTCCAACCAATGCCAGATTTTTGAAGAAGTATTTTGTATAAACACAAAATACATCATCAAAGGTCCATGCATAAGACCTTAAACTATTTTCATTTATCTCATGTCCAGCAAGATGTTAAAATTCCCCCTCACGGTCCATGCATACGACATTAAACTATTTGCATTTCTCTCATGTCAAGCAAGACATTAAACTGCACCATCTATGGTCCATGCATATGACCTTAAACTATTCACACTTTTGTCCAACATGACGTTAAATTGTGTCCCCCTCATGGTCCATGCATACGACCTTAAACTATTTGCATTTCTCTCATGTATAGCAAGACGTTAAACTGCACCATATATGGTCCATGCATATGACCTTAAACTATTCACACTTTCATCCAACATGACGTTAAACTGTATCATTTATTTTCCATAGTCCAACATTATGTTAAATTTTGAATAAAATCCCTAATACATCCAACATGACATTAAACTATGTCCTCTTTTGTCCTTACTGCATGACATTAAAACTGTACAGTCCCCCTTTTGTCCAACATGTCATTAAACTGTATTGTCCCCATCTTCCTAACTACATGACGCTAAACTATACAGAAATCCCTTAATATGTCTTACATGAAATTAAACTGTATTTATTCTCTGTTACATGACACTAAACTATGCATCACCAATAGTCCTCACTACAAGACTTTAAATAGCATAGTCCCTTCATATGTCCTACATGACATTAAACTGTGCATCATTAGGATTGTTTCTACCTCTTGTTTCTCACACCGAGTAATACTCACGTGATCTTAGAGAAAACTTCAACCATAATACCCTCTCTGGGCTACTAACCATGCATAAGTCCGAACACCATTTTTTAGGTCGTTGTCTCCAAGAACAACCTGATCACTAATTCATTTTTTTAATTGAACTACACAGACTTTGATCCTTTCCTTTTAGGATGGGTACATAGGCAACCTCCGGAGGTTCAAGCCCAAAACCAATATCTTCACATCGGTTCACCTCCATCTTATACGATGTTGGTTCATGAAACCGCCCCCAGAATCAATATCTTTATGTTGGTTCACCATCACCCTTTCTATATGACGTTAAACTATACAAACACCTTTTGTCCTGTACAAAAAGAAACTACAACATTCTTTGATATCCTCACCTGAGAGGGAATCATTATTCACATTGATTTCCAATCATGTTACATTCCAAAGACTACGTGTAAACATATCAATGGACGAACCTTTTATCTTGGGTCAAACCATCATTGCACTAAAGTCCCCTTTCACCCTTCACATGTACGAACCAAATCTGTATAGAGGGTATTTTTAGAACTATGTGGGCTTGATTACCATCCTTATGGGATATATAAGAACGTTCGAGTGTCTCTCGAATCCAGTCCCAAGTCTTTTGGGCCTAACCCCAAATTCCACTTTCAGTCCCCTGGCTGAAAAGTCCCTCTGAAAACACACACTGTGTATTTCTTATAATGGTTAGAGTTCTACGACCCTAAACTAAGATCTCTTACAATTTCATCCCACACGAAGATAAACTATATTTCAAGAACTATTTATGGCTTGATTAACATCCATATGGGATATGTAGTGAAGTATGACATTTCAGTTCTGGACCCAGACACAACATGATTATGGTTAGCATTAATCTGTGTATCTCTACATACATTGAACAATACCCATTTTTATGTGTCATAATCCTAACCTTAAAAATTTTCATATCTCCATACCCTTTTTCCCTACTTCTGGTCACAAAATGTCCAATTTTTGAGAGATATTTTTCTTGACTATGCAGCACGTGCCCTTAGGCAGCCTTGCACAAGTAGTCTATATAACAGACCTGTCAGCCAAAAGATGCTATTATTTGACTATGCAGCCAATGCCCTTAGGGGGCCCTGCATAATTCAACCCTATAATAGGTTTGTTAAATAGTGGTAACTTCATTCTTGGAAAGAAAACCTCTTTTGTACTTATTGGTCTTAATGACAACGTGTAGGGATCCGCAAAAATAGCCATCCTTAACATATTTGTCCCATGTTCTTTTTCATGATCTGAACGTATTCAAGTCTATGGTTTATATTTTCCTTCCCTACACTTGGGTCAGACCTTCGTAGGAGTAACATTCATCCAGTTCTTAGACAATCTTTATTGGAAATATCTTCTCCATATTCAAGTACCTCTCTCCATAAAGAAAACTCTATGCTTTGGAAAATTCGAATCCCCATAAACTTTCACTGGCTTTTTAGCAGTAGAAAAGTAAATTTCTGAGAGTTATTTTTCTTGACTAGCTAGCACGTGCCCTTAGGCGGCCTTGCATAAGTATTCTATATAACAGACCTGTCATCCAAAAGATGCTATTATTTGACTATGCGAACAATTCCCTTAGGTGGCCCTGCATAATTCAACCCCCTAACGAGTTTGTTAAATAATGGTAACTTCATGATTGGTAACTACTTATTTTAATTCTTTTTAGCCCTTTTCCATATCATTCCTCAGATTCAAAATTTCTTAAGTCATCGTTTACATTTTTCTTTTATACTTGAGTGTGGTAATATGTTTTTAGAGAAATTTTCAAGTAATTGAGTCAATTTTAATCCATTTAGTCAAAGCTATTTCGACCTTAAAAATTATCCATTTTATGTCTGACGTGCATGAAATTAAACTTCCCACAAAAGACAAGGGAACTCTAAAAAAAAGTCAAGATCTATCTCACTAAACATATGTTATGTATGATTTTAGGTAATATTGAGCAATAAAAAGTTTCAAAAGTTTGTAGGGTTATTTATAATAATCCTTGAAAAAATCAAACTATTCTTACTTGGCCCATTGGATTAGGTAAAAATTTAAAGCTGGTAGCAGGAAAATGCGTGCACAAATTATTGAAGATGAAAGTGTTTTTCATTGATGCACAAGAGTTAGAAGGACATCCACAGACTGGAGTCTCTTCTCTTTTTCAGCAATTACAAAAGGGTTTCAGCATAACTCTTCATTTTATTTATGACATCCCGAGATTCATCAGTAGCCACCTGGAATTAATTCATTCAACTGGATACAATAAGAGATGAAATGATACTAGCTCTTCTTGGAACAATTGTAAAAGAATGTTCTTGAGTGCGGTTTGAGAAAATTTTATGCTGATCAAACAGTGACTCTGTTTCTGTCCAAGAGACTTAGAAGATGGATACATGGATTTGAGAATGAAGAATTGGAAGTAAAGATCCATTTGGAGAGAGTACTCTTTTTAGATATTGTTCTAATGCCATGTTTGTCTTCTCTCCACCAACCGGAAACAGAAAACATTTCAGCCTATGGGTTTTCCATTTTCATATCTGCAAGGAAGTGACATGAAGGAAAAATTGAAAGTTCACACCATTTTTGTTGCTCTTAATGCACAACATAACCGAAATAGAGGAGTAGTAGTGTAGCTGCATCTCAAGAATAGAGTTCTTTTCATCTGGAACATTGAATCCTTGCAGATGACCATTACCATACAGAGGCAGGTAGATGCTCTGTGGGAAATTAAGATGATATTTCTTCAAGTACTTAGCCAAATCTAGGAGAGTGTTGCCGTAGATATCATAGTAATCATGGCCAACAATGTTCATCATATCATCAATTCGCTTGCTAGCAAGTTCATCAGCCGTTACGATTCTCTTGGGATCCATTGAATCTGCACAAGATTTGAATAAATTAACTCTTAAATGGATTGATTTTTCATAAAATTTGTGAAGAAATTCGAAAAAATGGCTAAGGCATTAAGGTGTGAAAGTCTAGTTTTTGACGCACAAGAATGGATGGTGTCGCACAAGTATGGATGTGTCTTGAAAGTTTTTGGCGCACAAGTATCATCGCACAAGTCCAAAATACCTCTACAGTAGAGCGACAACAAAGAAACAGCAGAAGATAGAGCACTTGCATGACGAAAGTAACTTGCGGGGCGAGAGCTCGAATATTTGAAATTTGGTGCTTTGAGCAAGGAATGACCACGTATATATATGACAGGACGCACCCTTGAGCGCCGACGCCTGCGCGGCTCAAGACTTTCACGCCGACCTCTGCGCACTCAACACTTGCGCGCTGCATGTTCATTAGTTTTCTTCTTTTCCTCATAGTCACATCCTCATTTCTTTCGGATCCAACTCTGAGGGTGGAGTTTTGTTGACACTTCTTTCCGTCACAGAGTCTAATGGAATGAAAAGGGAAATACCTTGAAGCCAAAGTGATTCATCCTTTGAAGAAACATCAAAAAATGACAAAGGCATGAACCAAGATTCAATGGAACCTTGGTCACGCAAGTTCCTCTAAGGTCGCGCAAGTATACTTGCGCGCCGCCCATGGGTCGCACAGGTGACTTGTGCGCCCTCTTTTAAAATTCGCCCAGGGTCTTTTACCAGCTTATAAATACCCCTATGGGCCCCCCATTTGAGAAGATAATTTTCCAGAAATTCAGATTTGAGCTCCTGACGCACTAGTCTCTTCTCAAATCTTCCAAACACTTCTAAGGTAATTTTTACCTAGAACGGAAGATCTAAAGTGAGGGAGTAAGGCCTAAGTGTTGAAACCCATCAACACTTGCGCGCTTGAGTGGCTAGCCCTTAATAAAAATTGCCACACTTGCGCGCCGCCTTACCCCTTCAATAGAACTTGAGCTCCTCTCTTCTTAAAGCCTCTAGGTATAGGACTAAAGGCTTGAGCCAAGATTTTCCCAAGTTCTAGCCTAAGGGTTGACTGGTGCACAAGTATCCATGTGTCGTGCAGGTACATCTGCGCGACCAAGACTTGCATGCCCACGCAGGACTTGCACGTCCCTCTCTTTTTGGGTGCCCTTACTTCCCATTTCACCTATCCTATGCCTATCCACCTCTCCTATTCAAGATTCAGCCTTCCAACCCCTTTTTCAAATCCATTTATGGCATGTTTCCTTTGTTGGCTTCCTTTTCTGAAAGGAATTTTATGGAACATTTCCCAAAACCTAGTGATTTCCACATATTTATGTCACTAATGTTAGAGATTTCATTCATTCAAACTCATCCTTTAAGATGAGAGAATCATTAACATGGGCCTCCTTTTCAGGAGTAAGCCCCAGTCCAAGTTCTCTTAATTTGGGCATCCTCTTTAGGAGTAAGCCCCTAGTCCTCATTAATTTGGGTATCCTCCTCAGAAGTAAGCCCCAAGTCCTCATTAACCTGGGCCTCCTTTTCATGAGTAAGCCCCAGTCCAATTTCTCTTAATTTGGGCATCCTCCTTTGGAGTAAGTCTCAAGTTACCAAAATCTGGGCATCCTCCTCAGGAGTAATCTTCAGTCTCAAAGTTCCCAAAATCTGGGCATCCTCCTCAGGAGTAAGCCCCAACCATAATTCTCCTAACCTGGAATTCCTTTTTCAGGAATAAGCTCCAGCCTCAAATCTACTAATATGGGCATCCTCCATAGGAGTAAGCCCCAAGTCCCTTAATTCTCAAATTCCCTTAGCATGGGCCTCCTCTTCAAGAGTAAGCCCCTGTCTTCAAATCAATTTAACATGGGCCTCCTCTTTAGGAGTAAGACTCAGTATCAATTTATCTTAACCAGTCTTAATCTACTTTTTGATCTAGGTTTCCTTCACAGGAGTAAAACACAATCATAATCCCCCTCCTAATTTTGTCATCATCTTCAGGAATTAGCCCCAAGTTAGAGTATCCAAATCTCCATAAAGTATATATAACATTATGGACCCTGTTCCTAGACTTCTTCTTTGAAGTAAGTCACAAGCTCTCTCTATTTTGGCAGTAATACATACATAAGCCCCACATCATTTTCTATGATTTCATCTTTAATGGCACAATTGTCTGGTTTCACCAATATCTCTTGTTTCTCATACCGAGCATGACTCACGGGATCTTAGAGTGTAAAAGTAATTATGACATCTTTATTTGAGCCATAAATCATACATAAACATCATACTCCCTTACTCGAACTACGTGGGTTCTAATTCCTTTTCTAAATAAGGGATACGTAGGTAGCCCATCTGTGGGTACGATCCGAACTCTAAAATAATCTATGTCCTTCTGAATGAAAATAAACTTCAAGTGCCCCATTGAGTGGCTTTAAAACCAGTATGGTCATCATAATGACCAAGAGACTTTTATATAACGTATTAAAGGATACCATTTACTAAGAATCTCTAACAAATACAGATGATTCTCTATCGATGAAGAACCTCGAATACATATAAAAGATTATCTATAATTCCTACATATCAATCATTGATTGTCAGATCTAAAGGAAAGCTCATTTTATACTTGGTAATTTAATAAGGATTCACAAACATAACTTAAATCTATAAAGAGAGTCCTGGAGTAGACAATAATTCCCCTCTAAAAGGTGTGATGAGTCCGACCTCCCATCCTCTCAACCAATGAAAATTATTAAGGCTCATCGGTATATAACTAATGAGCACCTACCTTTGGAACGTAGGTCCAAATGGATATGGAATCATTGGATGTTTTCGGTTCTACGAACAAACCCATTAGAAATAGCTTGGAATGTTTGAACCTTAAATCAATGAGGTCATTCCCAATTCCAGAGGAAACACTAATAGAACTCATCCAATTTTTGTGTTATCCTAGATTCATTGTGGTTGGATGATGAATGAAGAGAAAGAAATAACCCAAACCAATATCATTTTTTATATCATAGGAAGATAAGTAAAATATCAAAATTTAACAATCAGTTTTTGAATAAAATTGTTATGTGATTAATTCATGTTCATCATGGGAAAATCAAAATAGGATAAATCCACACAAAAAAAATTCCTACCTAGATTAGGGCCAATCACTAAGGAAGAACGATAACACTTCACTATTTTTTATGAGACCCACAAGCTGTGTTTTCATTGGAAATCCTTATGGTACTCTGATCATCAATCCATGATGTCGATGCCCTCCAACATTACCCCACTCTCTGTTCTCAATTCTTAGGGTTATGTGGGTAACCTTTGGAGTTAGTTGTATATTTAGAGTATAAAAACTAGTTCACTACATTAATATAGTAAATAAAAAAAATTATTTATTTATTTTATTATTTTTGACTGCAGTGGATTTTAACCAAACACCAAACACCAAAAAAGCTTATGTCGTGCCTAGGGTGAACCTTGTATTCTAAACTCAACAGTGTTCTTAGATTTATGATACGAGACTCTTTTTTTGAGTGTTATTCAACTTTTTCAAGAAAACTGCATCCATATGATATTAATATACTTAATGTCTTCAAAATATCAATTTCAGGCTCACTGGACCTCAGAATCTCACACCATCTCAACATATGGATCGGGAATTTTTTTTTAAAATATTACGAATTCTTACATTGAAAAAATTGAGACATTTTAGCTTCTCTCAAGATTTTACAAGTTCCCCCTCAAGTTTAGGGATCTCTCTCTCTTCTTTTCCCATCACAAACTTTTTTTGAATTAAGCCCTTTGATTTACAATCTATTATATTGACATGTGTTTTTATATACTCTTTTACCACCAAATTTATGTTATATTAATGAGATATTATTCATCCCCTATAATTAAAATCTTTATCTAATTCATTACTATGATGGAGTATGGGATTCTCCCCTTAACTTATTTATTTAATCACTTTTTTTGTACTATACCATTTGATTCCCAATTTTTCATGTTGTAAATTTTTTCTCATAAATTTTATTGTTAATAGTATTTAAAAATAATGGGAGACTTCCTTTCATTATTATTAAAACCTTATATGAATCATTATGTACACCTGTTATGCTGCTAAAATTATCCTATGATTTCCCATTCCAAACATTTGTGTAATGAATCTCCATAATAATTTCCACTTAAGGGTATTCACCTAGATGTGCTTATCTTTTATTGGTTGGTAAATTCCATGTATGTAACACACACTCTTTATTCGTGATATTAAAATTGATAAAATGTATTCTTATGTTTTATGATCAATGTGGAACAATAATGCATGTACATGGTATGAATGTTGTTGGTGGTCTTAGAATTATATAGCATTCAAATGCATTGGGTAATGTTTTTATCTCATGAGATGTCATGTATGATTCAAGGGAAGTTATCTTATGAACACTATGTTAGTATGTGGAAGTATTTAGCCATGAATCAAGGTTATGATGTCATGTTTTATGTTGTTTCCACATTCCTATGTTTCCTTGATGTTATCACCTTATATCATGACATGATGCTCATGTTTATTATTCTCATAAATTTTATGTCACCTTGATATACATATCTAATAACATGTATTACTTTCATCATATTATGCTTTGATTATTCACTTATTGGGATTTATAAACCACCCCTTTCTTATGTACATCCCCAGGTTATCATGTACAACATTAGATGATCGATGGAATATAAGGGAATGATTCGGTGTTTTTTAAATAATTTTTTTATATCCAAATTTTAAGTTATTTTTCTATGTATATAATTACCCAAATACAAAATTCCTCATGATCTTTTGAGGATGTTATTAATTGTATCTTTATGTAATAAATCATGAATTAAGATGTATTAAAGTTATGGGTTTTCATAGTTTGTATCAGAGAATGGAGTAGTTATTTTTGGTGATTAGGATTAAAAAAATATATTAAAACCCTTAGGGATAATAATAAACTCAGTAAAACAACCCTAAATTAGGTTAAAGTATAGAGTAAGTCATTTCCATGTAATAAAATCTTTGTATGGAAACTACAAGTGGATTTGGATCTAGTGTAGTTGTACCTAGGGGTAATAACCTTGAAAAGAGAACATTGGGTATTAAATTGACCCTTAATTGGTTCCCAATAAGAGGTATTTATACACACAAATTTTGATACTACCAAGTTATATTATTTAGATAATTCACAAGATCCTTATGAACCATCATGAAGGGAATAAAAATTACCAGAACATTTTATATTTGGAAATAGACCATTGATAACATAGATTGAAACCTAGATATTCATAGTTTAAGAAATGTGTGTTATTTATGATTTATCCCTTCAATGTTTATTTTTTCCCCTTTATATGATTAATATTTTAAAAATTATCATCCATAATTTCCTCTCTATTTTAATTAGTGATTAGAAATAGGGGGAACCGAGTTAACAACCAATGTGATGGAAAATGTAATTACTAATTAAATGAGTTGCTTAAGTTGATGGGAGAATAAGTTAAGAAATTAATGATAATAATTTCTCAATTAACTCACATTTTAAATAGAAACATTAATCAAGGTTAAAAAACACATCACCCTAAGAAAGAGAAAGTTGACATTGAGACCGTTATATAATAAAGGCCTCTGAAATTCAGTGAAAATTATGATTCTTTAATTGAGGAACAATGGATCAACTCCATCGAATAGATATTCTCTATCCATCAATTCTTTGAACAAGAGATGTTCATTCTAAATGTTTATTTTATATAGGGAGAATCTGATTAGTGGTGGTTGTTGATAAAAAATACAAAGCCTCTAGAGGAGATCAAATCAAAGGCGTAAAAATAATTCCAGAAGATGTTTTTTGATAAATATTTTCATCGTACTCTTAGTTATAAAATGCAAATAAATTTTATTGGACTCAGGAAAAATAATGATGAATCTATCAGGGAGTATGAAGATAACTTGACATTACTTTCATGATATTATTCCATCTTTTTCATTAACCCTAAAAATAAAGTTATTATCTTCTTTAGCAGGATAAAGCTAATTCGAGTAAAATATTTGGCGATTAGAGACTTTGATAGCTATAAAGAAGTTTTCATATGTTCCCTTAAAATCAAAATAGATATCAGTAAATTTCAAGGGTCTCATGGGTCAGTAGATTAGTAGTAGAGAATGTAATTTAATTATGGTGGAACAATAGAGAAATCTCATAGTGGAAAGAATGTACAAAATCCCACTTTTCAAAAAGTGTGGGAAGAAGGAACACAACAATATATAAAAGGGGACACATAAATGATTTAAGTATGGAATGGAAGGGAACCAATATAGTAAATAATGAAAAGAGAAACCCAATAATATAATGGATGAAAATAATACTCTAATAAACCAGCATCCTAATGTCCAATGTTTCAACTTTAAGGAATAAAGACACTATCGAAATAAATGAAATAAGCCTAGGGTTATTGATGATAACCAATGAAAATAACCTCCATGTTATATGGAAAAAATGAGATCCTTTTCCATCCCATAAACTGAGGTGAATGAAAATAGTTATGTGGTGAAAGTTATGATAGATATTCATTCAATAATTGAAAATGTACTATTTGATTATGGTTCTATGAATTCTTTCATATCATGAAATTTTAGTAGAACTATTAAAACACGACCTCAAAAAATGGAAGTGGATATATCATTGAAAACAAAAAATTGTGAAATTATAACATTCCTTGTATATAACTTCACTCTAATCCATATTTCCAGGATAAATTTCCCTGTGAACCTTGTGATACTTCCTTTAGTAGAATTAAATGCTATTATGGGTGTGTACTGGATTTATTTGTATAGATACAATATAAATTATCTAGATAAGGAAATTACCATTCATATCACAAATCACCTATAAATTTTATAAAATTGCAAGGAATAGGATGAGTCTCCTTTGGAATCATCATATCAATCATGGATATTATAGCCTTATGAGCTAGAGTATCCAACTCAAATAATTGAGACTAAGGAAAAGATCATATTTTACGAAATTACCAATGTAAGGGAATAAGTTTATGTGTATTATGAATAATATATTGGTCTTCCTATAAACATATAGGATTGGTTCTCAATAAAAATAATATATTAATTTCTACTAGTATCCAAGAATTAATATAAAATGGCCACTATTAAACTTGGGGAGTATAATAGAAACTATTAGAGAATTTATGGAAAGGGTTTATAAACCCAGGTGCTTAACCATGGTGTTCAGCAGTCCATTTTTTCGATAAGTAGAATGCATCAATGTTCCATTACATTGATTATCATGATCTTAATATGATCACGATAAAGAAAAAATATCATCTACCACATATTTATGAATTGTTTGATTAGATATGCTGCTTTTAGTACATATATAAGGTGGAACTTTGGTCAGGATATTATCAGGTAAATGAAAAGAAGGAGGATATCCCCAAGACTTATTTTCATACAAGGTATGGGCACTACTAGTTCATAGTGATTCCATTTGGAATTGATAGTACTCCAGCTATCTTTATAGAAGTAATTAATATAGTATTTAGATATTACCTAAAGAAATTTATGGTATTATTTATAGAATATATTATTATCTACTCCCAATGTAAGGAGGAACATGATGATAATTTCATAATTATACAGAAGACCTTATAGAAAGAAAATATATATTTTAAGTAAATTAATTGTGATTTTTTATGGAGAAAGTTACATTACTAGGGTATGTTATCACTAATAAAGGATAGATATGGACACTTTAAAAACATAAGAAATTTAAGGATGGACTATTCCAATATCCATGATAAATATCTATTGTTTTTTGGGTTATCTGGGTACTATTGTCAATTTTTGAGAAAATTATCTTGATTTTAAATCACACTAACCAAGCTAACTTGGAAGGGAGTGAATTTTTCTGGACTGATGAAAGTAAGGATAAAAGTAATGATTTAATGAAGAGGCTAGTCAATGAATTTTTTCTCACATTACTGAACAATGAAGAATGATTTGTGATCAAAAAATATTCATCCAAAATTTTTTTGGGTTGTGTACTCATAAAATATGAAATAATGATCACCTATGTCTCTCATAAATTAAATATACATGAGAATAACAACCCAATACATGTTCTAGAATGGGATGAATAGATATTCTATTTCAGGATTTTGTGAAATTATATCTATTGGGAGATGTGTGACATATATATATATATATGGATCATACAAGTTTCAAGTATATATTTACAGAAATGTAACTCAATATTCTCCATTGAAGGATGTTAGTCCTAATCAAGGATTATGATTTTTAAATCCATTACCATCATGGGAGGGAGAAAAAATTGGTAGTTTCTATGAGTAGAAAGGATCATGAAACTCTATTGATGATTATGATTTAAAGGGATATAATATCGTTGTATATGAAAAGGATAAAAATGAGAATAATAAAAGGATATTCATTCTACCTTACTCAAATAACTACTCAACTAGATTTTTTATAGAGGATCAAGGAGGCCCAAAAAGATGATAAAGTACTGTAGAAAAAGGTACTGAATATTTTAGAGTTAAGATTTTCTAAATATGGGGTTATAAGGTTTGTAGCCTAGCTATGTATCCCATAAAAACTAGAACTTAAAGGGGAAATTATAGATGATGTGAATACCTCATCCTTTTATATACATTTAATAAATACTAAGATGTATTGACATCTAAAGAAAAAATTCTGGTGGCATAACATGAAGAGGGAGATTGGTACATTTGTATCTCAATTCTTGTTAGTATAATAATTATATTATAAACAATAAATGTTCAATGATATTTTTAAACCATTATCCATACCAATATCTAAATGGGAAAACATAACCATATTTTTTTCATAGGAATCAGCATAACTTCTAAAGGCAACAACACCAATGGGAGGTAGTCGATCACATTACAAATTAAACACATTTCATTTCTATCAAGGAAGATTTTTATCTCAACCAATTTTCCATGATATATATAAAGTAATTTGTAATACTGCATGGAGTGCCACTCTCTATTGTATTTGATTGAGATCCGAGGTTTACCTCAAGGTTATGTAGAAGACTTCATTATTAATTAGGTAAATAGTTTAGTTTTAGTATTTCTTATCACTCTCATATGTATAATCAGTCTAATAGAACCATTCAAAATCTAAAGTATATTATGTGATCATGTTTAATGGATTTCCAAATATATTGGGACCAAATCCATCCCCTAGTGGTGTTCTCATATAACAATTGTTTCTAATCTAGTATCCAGATGACACCTTGTGAGGATATATATGGGAGGATATTTTAGAATCCAAAATCATGGTATGAAGTTGGATAGAGTAATCCTATGGGACCTGATCTAATTCAATAGATGATAGGTAAGTTTCAAACCATTCAACATCATATGAAATCGAAAAAAAAATGATAGAAAATCTATGCATAAAATCATCATCGAGATATATACATTGAGGTAAGATATAAATTTTTCCTTCATATATCAACATTTAAGAAATTCATGATATTTGGGAATAAGGGAAAGTTTAGTCCTAGATACGTCATCTCCTTGAAGATACATGATTACGTCAGAGTTGTGGCCTATTGGCTAGAACTCCAACCTAACCTATCATAAATAATTGATGTGTTCTATATATCCCTATTAAAGAAGTACATATCAGACCACCCATATGTACTTAATCCAGGTATGTTACCCTTAGATAATGATAATTCATACGAGGAGGAGTAGGTGAAGATCTTAGATCATATAGACAAAGTTCTAAGGAACAAGACAACTCACCTAGTCAAAGTACTATGGTGAAACCACAAGTTTGAGGAGGTAACATGGGAACCAAAAGAGGTAATGAAACAAAAGTACCCTCAGAGTTTATGAAATGAAATTTAAATGGAAATATTTATTTAGGGGGATGAATGTAATGAATCAAACTTTTATATATGAAATTTCATTTTTGAATCAATAAATTCATTATTAAGTAATGTTGTTATAGAAAACACATGCACTACTTAGGTTATTTTGGAACATTATAAAATATATTCTATTGAATTTAAAAGACCTTTAAGTACCATAAACATTGATAATATATACATTGTATAGTGAGAATTAAGATAATTATATATTAATGGATACGGTAAAATGTAATTGATACTTATAGATGAATCTATGTACTCAACCAGAAGGACCGTACCCCATGACTCTCATTTATCAAAGCTTATAAGGGACATAGAATCACTAGGATTTGAGTTTTACCAATCCCAAGTTTAAATTAAAAAATCAAAACAAGAATACAACCATTTACCATAGAAGTTCAATCTTATCTAGATCATGATCCAAACCATGTTCACCAAACTACCCCAATAAATTATCATCATTGAACGTCTCACTCTTAGTGTATACACTGATGTAATAAGGGGTTATGTATCTAGACCATAGTAGCATTATTTTTTTCGTAGTAAGAAAATTATTATTATGTTTATCCCTTTTCATTATTACTTCATGTATACAAGTATTCATTAACTGATAAAAAAATAGAATTTGATATGAATAAACCAATTTTTTTTAATAATATATGGTTTTAAAACTAATTTTGATAAATTATATAATTTTAAAATAAATATTAATTTCATATAATAATATTATTAAATAATATTTATTTACATACAAATGATAATATGATTTATGGAAGTCTAATGTAATCTTTATAAGGGTCTGAAAATTGTTATTATCATAAAAAATTATTTTATAGTAAATAAATAATTTTATTTAAAAATGTAAATTATCGTATTTAGATATTTATTTGATAAAGTAAATATTATTTTTAAAATCAATACATTGAAATTATCCAATGGTAAATTTTTCATAATTTTTTTGAAACAGATGGATTTTTTGTAAAACTTTAATACGGTATAAATACTTGGTTTGCATTATGACATAATAATGACCCAAATGTGGGGTAATAAATTATATAAAATTAATCCATGACTAATTATATATTTCCCATTTATAAAAATTTATTTTTAAGTTATATTATTAATTTTATAAACCCTTAATGTATCCTCCAAAACCTAAATTATTTTTTAAGGTTTTAAAATCAATTCTATATAAACATGACTCACTTCCACATCACCGATGTTATTATTTTAATTTTTTTAGTTCATGGAATTATAAAATATTAAAACCCACTTCTAATTGGTAGAAACCATGGTAAGGTATATGGTTTTTATTATTTTATCATATACTATCCAAAAAATAGTTTAGAAATTTATAAAGAAATCCCCTCTTTTTCTATAAATACCCACCCAACATCACACTCCTATTCACTAAAAAACAATTAATTAAGAATTTACTATACCTATACCACTATTAATCCCTCCTAATATGTTATTAATATCTTAATAATCTCCTCCCATGATTGTGTAAGTGATGTCTATAAGTATGAAATATCCCTCTCTATTCTTTTTCATTCAAGAACATTATTTATATTAAGCCATTTGATTTCAAATATTTCATGTTGACTTGTGTTTTTATATATGAATTTACTTTCCAATTGATTTTATATTAATTATATAATATTTATCTACTCTCATTATAACTTTTACCTAAGCTGTTACTATGATTAATGAAGAAATTCTATCCTCCTCCTCTTTATTCAAGAACTTTCTTTGGATTATGCCATTGGATTCCTAATTTTTAATGTTGAAATATGTTTTTAAACACCCATTTTACTATCCTTATGATTTAAAAGTAATGAGATACTACCTTCTGAACTCATTAAACCCTTATATTAATCTTTATGCGCACTAGTTATGCTGAAAAAAATTATCTTGTGATTTTCCATGACAAACATTTTTGTAGGGAATACCCATCTACATTTCCACTCTCAAGGGTATTGATATAGATGTACATATCCTAAATTTATTGAGTACTAACATCTATATAAACCAAACTTCTAAATAATGGGATTATAAGTTATGAAAGGTGTTCTTAGGTTGTATGATCTACGTGGCACACAAATTCATATACATGATATGATTGTGATGGATGGGCTTAGAATTATATAACCCTATGATGCATTGGGTAATGTTTTTATATCATTAGATGACATGTATGGTGTATGCGGGGTTATCATAAGAACACTATGTTTTGATGTATTAGTGTTTATCCTTGACATATGCTTATGATCTCATGTTTTATGTTGTAGAAACATCTCTATGTTTTCTTGATGTTATCACCATTCACTAATGTTCATGTTTATGATTCACATCACTTTTATGTCACCTTGATATGCCTCTTGAATAAGATGTATTACTTTTATCATGTTATTATTTCATTATTATATTACTAGGATTTATAAATCACCCATTTATTATGTACATACCCACTTTATCTAAGGCAGTATTAGACTATCGATGGAATATATGGGCATGCTTCAGAGATTTTAAAATTATGTTGTTATACCCTTGTTTCAAGTTATTGTGATATGTATTTAAGTACCCAAATATACTCAACCTCATTATTTTTTTTGGGATTGTATTAAGTCTATATTTATTTAATAAATCATGAATTAATTTGTATAAAATTTATGGGTTATCATAGAGGATCCTAATCCCATGATCACGTGGGTAAAATACCACTACCCATGGGGATACCAGTCCCAACATGTGAGATACCAACTCCACCTAGGACTGAAGAGGAGAAAATCAGTGTTTGACCAAATTATCATATGTCAAGAGGAATTACACAGTGTTTTATAGGGGTACATGACATGCTATCTAAAGTTGGACAGCTAGTCATATTCTATTATTCCACATAGATTGTCTTAACCAAAATATATGGTGTGTGTAGAAGAAACATGATGTTCTATGACCATGGGGGTACTCAACATATACCCATTCTTCCCAATCCATACACATTCTAAGGTACATGGGTTGTATCATAGTATACACGGTGTGTGGATTCACACGGTTCCCTGAGTGTGAACTATTGATACATGTCATCCTATCCAGGTAGGGGTCACACAACTTGTGACTCAATTACATGACCTGGTAAAACCTAACTTGCTTAGGAAAACTACCCATGCATTAACGAGACACTTGATGTGTGTTCTTCTGAACTATAAACTGTATAGTTATGGAATTTATAAAAACATAGCCCTGGGATGAATTTTTTGATCTTAAAGTCCCTTAACAATTTGCACCATTATTCTGACCTAAAAATATTTCCAGTCAAGTTAACCATCATTATGGCCTGATCAGATGCTTGACCCTAACTATTCTTCACATGAAACTAAAATTTTTTCACCTTCCATTGTCATATGAATGCACCAGTTTTCAAAAACTCCATTCTTGATTCATCTTATAATACCTTACATCACCATCAATACTCCATCATGTTGTAATCCAATATCAAAAATCCAAAACATCAACCCATGGAACCATTGATCTATTTCTCCATTAGTTTGGATCCCAAATACAAATGAACCATCGGTCAAATGAATACTAGAGATTAATGCATGTAGAATGGTTGGTGGGGGGGGGGGGGGGTGGATCCGTAAAAGACCAAAGTGAAGAATGATCGATGACCTTGTTTTGTTTGACCAGCGTTAATTAGTTGAGGGAAAATGAAAATAATCAATAAATATATATTTCTAAATAAAATAATCACAAAATAATGACATGTTGATCATAAAATCCATATTAGTTTTTTCATGACTAATATATAACCAAATAGATGTCAAATAGGGACAAATATCAGAAAATATATTCCATACATAATTTTAGAAATACCTTTTCTTTTATCCATTATCAATACTATAGGTTTGTTCATCGTCTCTATCGAATTATGGCCATAGTCAACACTGTGGATATGATTCCACTCCTCGACCCATCATTATCACCACCACTTCCATCATGACTCTCCCTACTCTAGGGTTTTCCAATGAAAAAATGCAGCTAACCCTAGAGAGGATTTGTAGAAAGGATTAAATTGACGATCACTGGGTCAAGTATTAAATAAATGTAATTAATTAATTTAATTCACTTAAACTTTAACAATCTTCAGTGGATATGTAATACCATATAACCCAATGTGAATAGGATTAAGTTCATTCCTAGTGAAAAATCCTCATTATGGACTCAAAAATTGTCTCATTTTCCTATCTGAAATCCTATTCAAGGGATATAATAATTTAATTAGAAACAATATTGCATGAAATTATAATAATAAAACATTATAATTATACTATTTTTGATATTTAAAAGCTCTCACATTTCCAAATTAACTTAACTGTAGGGTAAAACCTATATTTCAAAACTAATGGAACCCAAAATATAAAATTTTATGGTCAAAAATAGGGTAAGAATGACCATTTACCCTTAGAAAGTACCTGGGAATTGAAAAATAAAAAAATATGGGACCCACTCAGGTAAAAACCTAGAATATTACATTCTACTCCCCTTAAAACATATTTTCCTAAAAAATTATACCAATGGGGCTCAATAACAATAAGTAAAATGATTAAATTCATGTAGAACATACATTCCATCACATGAAAATCCCTACCCTTAGATATGAAATCTCTATTCAGACTCATTACATCACTGATTATTAAGGAGGAAACCTTCATTCATTTATGAAGATACCATCCTCAGACAATATTTAATAATGAATAAATAGAGGCATGAATCTACCCAATTTATGATTTACAAAACCTCTCCATAATATTATTTAACCATCCCAATTCAGGGGATGAGATAAAACCCACAAGTCATTGATTTTATCTCTTAAATAAACATCATCAAGATCAAACCTGGTAGGATTTCCCTACTCCACACCTTTTGAAGTGCATTCTAGATGGTCTCCATAGAGGGAACTAATATATTTCATACAGTCACACCAAGAACTTAACCATAATTCCATGAAGACATATAAAATCTTCATGTTCATAGACTTTTTAGGATTCACATTATAATCCTCTGCCACAATTGTTAATACGGAATAAGATCTATCGTCACTAGCTTGTGGTCTACGAAAAACATGAGCCTTCCACCTAAACCAAAACTACAAAATTTCAAGGTTTTTATTTTATATCTTGATATAGAAACAAATTTCATCCTTATTTGAAGATATCCTAAAAGGTTTTACATCACAATTATGAGAAATATATCAATAAAAATATAAGTTAAAACAATTACCACAAATTTCTGGTCAATTCCACTACACTACTCATTAGGTGACCCAATATTCCACTATCCAAAGTGGATGGTCTTGACCATTTAGATAACCCTACTATTTCATATCCAGAACCAAGGAAGGAACCAAACCGAGGGAAAAAAATTAACAAACTATTGAAGAAACCTCCTCCTCCTCACTATCAAGGTTCACCAAGGGATATGTATACTCATACATAGCCACTAGTAATGATACACCAATGACCATGATTTACTATATAAATTCTTGTTTAGTATTACCATCTCAAAAACCATAATTTTCACCAACTAATAATATCTTTCCACCTAAAAAAGTGGATAATATAAATCCCCACATTTTTAAGGAAAAATATTTTGTTATACTATATGAGAACAACTGGTTATGCTGAAGCCCAATTTCTACACCACACCATAGACCCCTTATCTTGAACAGAAGGTATGAGGTTTCCACTATCAGCTGAAGGCAAGAAATGTCTCCCCCATTAGGCTAGAATCAACCATCTAAAGAAAACTGATCACATTTTTTCATCATTACTTAGACATAGAGTCCTTTATTGGAAAATTCCAACTTCCAGGCCCCGACTACATTACTATGATCTCTTCAATCTAGATAGTCTCAGTTCATGAAGACCCAAGTAACTCTATAGATATATGTTTCATACTACTAGAATATGAAGTACTAACAAGATCCACCATGAATAACCTCAAGGATAAATTCATTTCACTATATTGAAAGTTCAAAAATGTGATCATCATTTCCAATATGAAATTCAATGTCACGTACCCTAAAATTATTTGAATGGGAAGGTATTTTATACACATATATAATATGACCCACACTCACTAATTTAGGAGAATATAATTCAACAACCAAGGGGTTGATCTTATTGTCACATCTGAGGGTCTTTCCTACTAATATAGATAAAACCTATCGCATTCACGCAAAAAGTAACACTCCATTATTCCCATAGAGGGTAATGAGTTTAAACTAAGGTGGGTACTATCACATCTCCTCCCTACTATGCACATATTATAAAAATGTATCTTTCTACACTATAGGTAAACTCACTCCACTAGAAGGATGAGTGGTTAATTCTCAACATAAATGGGTGATTTATAGATAAAAAATACCAAACCCAAGATTTAACTAGGGAATCTAACCCCTGGATATAAAAAACCAGGTGAACAAAGTGTTCCTAGAAAAAATAACATCATGGTCCATGAGGAAACAGAAATGAGTCAAACTCCAGTTCAATTTTGTTGATGCCTGAGACTAATAATCCACTATGAACACTATCCACATTTCAAGTTTTCAACATTCCAAACTAGTCTCTACTGACAATATCTTGGAAAAATATGTGTCTTTTATAACGAGATTCATGGATACACCATCCATGAATTGGAAGGTCTATCCACAACCTTACTTGGGTTATTTTCAGATGAAAATCTTACTCACTCCCATGACTAGGGTATACATACTCCAAGAAAACCAATCTATAATGTATTACTTAGGATACTCTATTGTAGGTGGAATTATAATAAATATAAACTACATACTATATAACTTTCATCCAGATGGTTGTAGAATCACTAATATCAATCAACGAATCTGCCAAACATGATTGTAAAATACCTCCCAAATAAAAAATTCTATGACATGTATCTAAAATGATTATCCTTACTTATAATAGCTTCAATAATATCTAATGGGAACTATATATCAGAAAAGATCTCAAAATCCAACTATGATAGAGTATTCCCATCACGAGTTTGAGTAATAAATTTCCCACTAATGGAAAGAAGTTCTATATACAAGTTAAATACATGAACCATATGATTTATCGAGTTCCAGACTTTAGCTGATCTAGTATCACCCAATGGCCCAGCCCGCATCATAAACCAGAAAGGACTTTACCATCTATTGCATATAGTGTATCTAATCTACTATTAGTATCATCCAACCAAATTTAAAATACCATCCTCTCTATGAGAGAGATCTACATCAAGCATAATGGAATATAGGCTACCTAAAATATTGGGGGTGAGATAACCCCTTTACCCGGTCTCATGAAACCATGTCTCACCTCCCATTATCAGGTGGTGGGAGGACCAACCATATACATGATCTCATCACAACCCAACCATTATGTAAAAACTTTCTATTGGTTGGTGGAACCCTATAATTAATAGGTCTTACCTTTAAAGGTTTAAATATATGTGGTTGATATAATACAATAATGACATGAAGTATTATAACCGACCACTATTTGATGCATGTGACGACTTACTTATTCCCCATAATCAATGTCTTTGGGTTTTGGGTTAACTAAAAGGTTACCATATTCCTAGAAAAAGAATACATAAGACACCAAGCCTATAATAGTTTTCCTAGTCTGTTAACCTAACTCAAGACCCCATTAACCATCATTTCCCTCAGTACCTAATGCAATCCTAACATGAATACTAACTCAAATAACTGTCGATTGGAAAAAATCACTTTGATACCACTTCATCACACAAAAAAATAGTGATTTTCCACCCGAACAGGTGGTATAATGAAAGTGACACCCCAATCAAACCTCCAATTAGATAGGGGATGGGGACTAGTATAGAGTAGGTATATCACACACAGAAGAGGCCTTATCCTATCATAAACTATAATAGATACATATCTCCAATCCAATAAGAAAGCTACAAAATCAGTGTGATATATATAAATTTGATCGCCTATACTGAATGTAACACATGCATGATATATATACTAATATACACAAGATAACTAGTATGGATAACATAATATAATGAGGGAAAAAAATATACAACCAATAACCAGAAATGATACTAACCACCAGACTAGGTGAAGAGGTTCACACTGCAAGATAGATCTAAACACAAAAATATCCTGGTACCACTAATTATAATCCAACACTACATTACCAAGGATCTCCAGACATCAACTCCAAATGAACAACGTCAACTATACTCTCACAAATCCATATACAACATATTTTAATATGCGCCAAGATAATACATGTGGTATAAAGTCTTGTTAGTGGGTAAGTATAAACTCATCCGGATGCCCAAAAAACTATAAATGGAGTAATAAAAAATAATCAAACTGACACTTGGTATTAGAGGTTTCCAATATGAGGATAATAAAAAAATAAAGAAAACTAGTCATATCAAGGATCTCGACACCAAGGGTTAACAAAAAGGAAGTCATGAAGAACAGTATACTTATGATAAAACACAATAGGCTCTAGGGACACTGAGAAGTTCTAGTCATATTATCCCCAATCCCCAAATTCCACTACACAAGGGTAGTTGGCGGTTCCCGGGACACTGAAGAGTCTATGAAGTAATAAGTCAATATCCATCCATAATATGACTTCTCAAAGGAAACCCCTAGGGTGCTGACTGATCACAAGTCTTACAGAAGTCAACACTGCATAGGCTTGTAGTATCTGTGTTACCTATGTAATCCAAGTAGGTGATTGTTCTTATCCATGAAGTGTTATTGCCTTTAAAGGTAGAACACACCACTAGTGGGAATGTGATAAAGCTGATTGTGTCCATAAAAGGTACTCAGGTCCCAGAGTATGATCTAAAAAAACTTAGCCAACCAAATGAACTCTCTCATACCTGCTCTCAGCCCAAAATTCTCAAGAATCTCATGTTGTCATTATCTCACATGATTCTATAGGTTCCTTACCCCATGGTTATGGGTGAAATGGAAACTCTAGTGGAGGATACCAGTCCTATATGAGCTATATGGATAGGATAAATACCATCTTTATAGATAGAGGATCACTATCCTATATTTGTTTTTGAAATACCCAACTCTATTTAATTTTATAAGTAGTAGATCTTGACCCCATGCTCAAAGTGGAAAAATAACACTCCCTAAGAGGATACCGATTCTAATGAGTGAGATAAAAACTACATACAATAATGAATTGGGTAAAATATATGTTTGATCAAAGTATCCCAAGTAAAGAAGAACTATGTGACATGTCATAGGGGTTCATGACATGTAATCCTAAGTTGGCCACCTAGATGTAATCTCTTATTTCACATAGTGTGTCTCAGCCTAACTATAAGGAATTTATAGGGGACTCATGGAATTCCATTTCTATGAGGATACTCAATGTACAAACCCTTATGCATGATCCATTTACCTTTAAAGATAGATGTGGTGTGGCCCAACACACATTACATGTGGGGATAGATGGGTCTCTATGAATTTACTAGTGATAAATGAAAACCTATTTGAGTAGGGGTTATATATTGTGTGACTCAATCATATGTAATTGTGATAATTAACTTCCTTAGAAACCCTAGCCACTATATCAGTGAGACCCATTTCTTGTGTTCTTTTGAACTACATGTTGTGTAGTCCTGAAGTTTTAAGGAACTCATCCCCACAACACAACTTCAAATTTTCAACTCCTTCACCATTTATAATATTATTCTCACCTAAAATGTTACCTTGTTGAGTTATCCATCATCAAGGTCCAACCAAAAGTGGGATTTCAGTCGTTCTTGACTGAAAAATAGATCACCTTCACCCCTTAATCATATTAATTCATAATTTAAAAATACTAATTCCTAATTCATTCTAGGATTCCTTCCATCATCACTGATCACCAGTCATACTGCGATCTATCATGAAAAACCCATAAGATCAATCCATGGAATCATTTATTGATCGAGTAATGAGTTTGTTTCCTGGAGATGATTAAACCACCGGTCAAAAAAAAAACTAATTATGAAAACATATATAATGGGGAGGGGGAGAGGAATCCATAAATTAGGAAAGTGAATAATAATCAATGATCGTGTTCAGGTTATCCACCATTCATTGGAAGATGGAGAAGAATAATAATCAATAAATATGTTATTCTAGATAAAAGAATCATGAATTATTGGATTGGGAATCATTGAATCCAAATTAGATTGTTCATGAAAAATATATATTCAAATAGATATAAAATATTAAAAAAATTTATTAAACAAATTCCCTACCTCATTAGAGAGATTCCTATGCTTCAATCCATTATTGCAATCATAGTTATTATTATCATTGCCATCCAATTCCATCTATAAAATTCGATATATATTTTTTTCCACTCATCGATCCATCATCACTGCCACCACTTAAATCATACATATCCTCTATCGAGGGGTTTTCAATGAAAAATATAAATAATCCATGGGAGTACATATAACGATAATTAAATAGAAAATCACTAGGTCAAGTATAAATTTAATTTAATTAATTAATTTGATTCACTTAATAATTTATAATCATCACTGGCTACACAACACCATGAAACATGATGCGAACCAAACTAATGTCACACCTAGGGTAAACTCTCAGTTACACTCTCACTGTTTGTGTTACTTTTCACATTCATGTTCTTATTTATGAGATACATGAATTTCATAAAAAACACTCATGTGTAAATTAAAAATAATATAGTATTTTCATTATATTATTTTTGAGGCTGCATGACGCTCACATTTCCACACTGTATCAACCCTAGAGTAAACCCCAAATTTTTAAAAAAAATGGAAGCCACAATTTTTTAGGTCTAACAGCTAGGGTAGAATGACTTTTTTAACCTGGGAAGGTCCCGAGACATCAAAATTCAAAATAATTCTACGTCCCATTTAGCTAAAAACCATTGAAATTGCAATGAAAATATCACATTTATATAATATTAATGACTTCAAAACAACCATGGAAGTCATAAATATTATTTTAGAAGAGGAAGATGAAAAATATATAGAAGAAAAATCAATAACAAGATATCATTGACATTGAGAGCTTGGATCTCTTCTTGAATTCCCTTTTTTAAATGAGATGTTTAGGGATTATTATTGGGATTAGAAGCTCAATAATATTGAAGATGATTGTTATGGAAGGAAATATGTAATATTGTATGGGATATTTCTAATTTTCTATTTAGCTTATAAGGGGTTGAGTATGCCCCCTTTTACAAGTGAGATGAGTGACACTTTTATAAATATTCATAACATTAAATAAAATAAATGTCGATCTTAAAGGAAAGTGGAACCAAATTATCAAAATTTTAAAGATAAGATAATGGATCTCAATAATACACTCAAATAATCAATTAAATGCAATGTTGGTGATATTTTAGGCCTTATCATTGAGTTTAACCCTTTACTTATCCCTTTTAACCATTACCGTGTTGATGAACTTTTACCATGATAACATGTTTTTTGATAGATAAATAAATTCAACATATTATAAACTTTTAATATGAAAATAACAAACATGAAAACCATTTTAAAAGATTAAATTTATAAATGTGGTAAAAATAAATTTTAATAAATGCATGTTTAACGGAATGAAAAAAGTAATTCTGAAAAATAGAATTTTAATCCATAAAAATGATTTTATATTAAAACAATGTATAATATTTATTCCCGTTAAATTTAATAATTTATTATTAATAAAAAAAGATTTTTTTACATTCAAAGAAACAGAAATCCAAATTTCACCTTTTTAATACTTCCTTAAAAGAAAAGGACAAAAATTGGATTATATTTGAATAAAATATAACTTAAGTTACAAAAGGGAAAAATGGGTTCCCAAATTCAACACAATATTTTTAAATGAATTATTTTACTAATTAAATTAACAATTTGTATATAAAAAAGTTTTATAATATTTTAATGCATGATTATATCATAATTATTCAATAAATTTTATAATATTTCTTAAAATTGTATGCATCATTATTTACATGAAAGTAAAACTTTTTAAAAAGTCCATAAAATCCATACAGAGATAATTTTAAAAAAATTAATCGAAAAATTATAATATTTTTATAGAATTGAAAATATAAAATTTTAAAACATAACTTTTAAATAAAACCATAAAATTATGGGGAAATAGTTTACAAACAACAAAAACAATTTATTTTCAAAATGAAAAACCATATTATTATTTCATAACATGATAAAATTATTTATAATAAGTTTCAATATAAGTAAAAACGTACATATATATTTTAAAAATCTAAAATAATTAAATAATTATTTATAAATATAATAATAAAAATCATGTTAAGGAAATATTTTTAACCTTTAAATGAATCAATTATATTGTTATAATATTTTTTAATATATAATTTACATCAATAATATCTTTTCAGACCTTCAATAACCATATATAAATATTTCTTAAATAAACATAGATTCATAACATGGATATTAATATTAATATATTATTAAAAATACGTGGGTTTTCATAGTATGATTCACATGGGAAATATAAAATGTTTACTTCTAATCTCCATCCCTTTTATGATTCTTCATCCTCCCTTCTAGACACAGTTCTCTGATGAAATTATATTTTCCATTAAGTGGTTTTTTTATTTTCTAATCATTTTTTTACTTCCAAATATTCAAATTATAGATTTTTTATTTTTATTTTTCCAAATCATAGTTAAATCTTGTCTAGGATTATGGATTCATCATTTTAAGTATAATATATTCAAAAAAATTCATATAAATTTATTTATGTATTTTTTAGAGGTTATTATCCTATGTAAATGTTTCTTTGGTATTTTTGGATATTAAATTTAAATTTTAGATTTATTGATGATATATTTTTGGGGTTTCAATTAATTGAGGGTCATGTATATATCCATGAGTGTTATAAAAAGTCTTAGAATAATTTTTATGTCGATTTAGTTATAGGGTTTGTATTATATATCCACATTAAGTTTTTTAAATAAGTTTATTTAACTTTATGAAACAATTTTATAATCACTGGGATTGTATAAAGAACACCAAAAATTGGTTTTATTTGGTAGTATCAATTCTAATCTCTCCCTTAATCATCTTATGAAAGGGTGTTTTTACCATTGATTTACACAACAGAGATAATTTTTAAAAGTTTATTTTTGAAATTATAAATATATTTTTTCAATGATTATTTATGTTATTAATTCGAAATGGTTTTCTATTAAATGTTAAAATAACTTTTATATGTTTTTTGGACAATAAATTTTGTAATAAATTAATTTATGTGTTATTTTTTATATTAGTTATGGATGATAAAATATAATTTAACATTAGATAAATTATTTAATTTCATGTTTCAATATCCAATTATAGTTTAGTATCGAGCATACTTAAGAACATTATTTTCTATTTTCCATAAAACATTGGATGTTTTCATGTACATTTTTTATTTTTTATATGATTTATTGATATAATTCATTCATAAATGTATTAATGATATATAATAATGATTGTTTTATATTTAAAGGAATGTTCTTGGCCTATGTTATGGCTATTCCACTTTATTACAAGATAATAGTATTAAACATGGTTTTGACCGTGGTGTTTTGAAAAGAACAAAATTTTATAAATGGAATTGATGTATTACCATAATATATGCATTTAGTGAGAATGTAAATGAGATATAAATATACATATTATTTGTGTAAATATTAAATTAATTAATTTGGAATAAATTCTTATGTATTTATTGTTTTTAAATCAAAAAATATTTTATAAAACAATTTTGGTACCCACATTAACAAAGTGTTGAGTGAAAAATTTGTTTCTAATCTAAAAATTATCTTCTTAAATACTAATTTCACTTTTTTATTAAGGGTCGAGTCTGGAATTACTTTTAAAAACAAACTTTTATTAAGTAAGTGTGGATCTTTTTGAAATGATTACTCTTATATTCTTATTCCTTTGTATATTTTAATAAAACATATATTTACTCTACCAAAATGTATTTCATTTTATATTTAAGAATTGGTTATGGGCCAACCTACATTATTTTTCAATAAGAATCAAAAAGTAATGTTGAACAATAATGGACTCCTCTATTAAATGAATATTTTCATAAATTATGTTTTAAAATGTGATGATTTATTTGGATAATAAATTCACATTATTCTATTAGTAGGTTATCATTGATGATTATTCCAAGACATTTTGTTTGATTGATATGATAATAGAATGCATCAGTTGTTTTCTATTCCATGAAATATAAATCATTTTGATTTCTAACTAGTAAAAAATAGTTTTTGTTATGCCATCCCCTATTATTATTTTTTGTTTTACAAGTAGAAATATTTACTTATCATGCCTCGACTCGATTATGAACCAGTATACCTTGGTTATAATTATGATGACTCTAATTACTCATTTGTCTTTCCCACTTGTAAATCTAAGTTATCAGTTTTAGAATGACTTAATAATTTTTAGGTTTTTTTGGTTATAATGACTTTTGTTTTGTAATGGATTAAAAATTATAATATAATTTTAATTTTATTGATTAGTGGAGAGGTTGAGTTTTGGACTAAGATTCATAATGTTAATATGAGTGTTAGAAAACTCTAAAGTGTTATTTTTAGATAAGGATTAAGTACTAGGAAGTGTCCCAAGAGTTTGGTTTGTTTTTCAAGTTTTGGGCTCCAAAACAACCTATATTTGGAGGAACAGAGTGAAGCATATGGTTGGTTAATAATTATTTTAATCATGCTAAATAATTGTGTGGATATTTTTCTTAAGGGGCATGGTTTGATTGAACCGTGAGACCTCCTTGGAATAACCATGTGACATAGTGAAAGTGTGTGGGGGTAACCCGCATGGGCTACACATGGTTTGAACAAACCATGTGCCTAGACCGCACCCTCAGTACCACTTAAATAGTAACTACACATTATTATATGCACAATTTTTCAAACCGTGTATCCCAACTATGTACCTCTTTCAATGGGGTATGAATTTGGGAAGTTAATCCCTCATGTTTGGCATACATTTAACCAAACAGCTTGGTCAAACCGTGTGGATCTTAAAATGGGGGAAATGATGAATTTACCCTACCTCTTTAAAGGGTTTACCACATTCTTTCTCCTTCTATCCATGCACAGCAGCATCCCCCTCCCTGATTCTCCTCCTACTTTCCTCCTTCCATGCACATATCTTCACCATCCAACCTAAAAATTGGGTATATTTTATCATGTTTGAATAGTATTGGTGACTATAAAACTCCTCCTTCCACATTTCTTAGTTTATTTTTCCATATTTGGTTATATCCTCATGTGAGATAGTTTGACCTATTTTTAGGGTGTCTGTCTGTTTCTTCAATTTACATCAAAACATATAAAATAAATGTTTGATATTAGATGAGTTGACGATATTTGGTATATGGTATGTGGTCTATAGATTTATCCCTAAAGTATTTCTAGTTTATAAATTACATTGTGGTGTCGCACATCAGATTCTCTATGTGTTGCCTTTAAAAGTTGAAATTAGTTATGTAAGACCCAATTCCTTAAAGTATATTGTCGTTATGATTAGAATTAAACTGCTTGATTTTCTTCACCTCAACCTCAACTACCCCTTTTGGGTGAGGGTTTTTATACTCCTTGACCCTTATTCCTTCTTATGTAATTAAACCACCCTTTTGGGGTCCTGTTTAGATACTATTGATCATAATTATTTTTTTCTAATTAATTATGTTCCAGTTGTGTTAAGTTATCCCTCTTATAATGAAAAACATAAACGAGTTATATGAATTCAATATGGTAGCCTTGCCTCTATTTATAATAAAACCACATTTGAGGTGAAATGTTTACTTTAATAGAATGGGTAAATTTAATGGTTTAATTGAATTATCCTGAATGGTCCAAAGGCCTTTTTATTATTATGGATAATCCCCTTTTAAGGGTTTAATTGAATTGATAAATATATATGGCCCTCATTCCTTATACCCGGTTTATGATAATGGGATGTTTATGATATGGAATTACCTGCAAATCATTTTTTTTCATTTTCATAAGCCGTTTTAGGGGAACCGGTACCCCAAACCGGTTTAAGGAAAACCAGAAACCGTACAAGCACTTCCCACCACATACAACATTCAACAAAGTTCAAATTTCAAATTTCAAACTTCAAATTTTGAAATTCAAATTTCAAACCAAGCAGATCCATCGAACACCACGCGTTCCACCTCGTGCCGCGCGCCCATCATCGCGCTTTGAAAAACACGAGCCCCACCTCGATCAACGAACCCAACAACACGTAGCACCAGCCACATGCCCCACCTCGAGCAGTGGACCCATCATCACGTGTCACCGCCGGTGAGAAAATCCAGCCGACCACCAAACAGATCGCCGACAAGCAACACCGGCGACCATCGTTGTGATCATCAAACTGCAAAATGCCGGTGAGCAATATTGACGTCCTTCATCACCATCACCATCGGAGGAAACCTGACACCGCATCATCACCGGTCCAAACCAAAAGCCATGAGCAAACAGAAGCTCATCCGCTCAACAAACATTCACAGATCCAAAAAAAATCAGACGCAACAGGTACGCCTCACAAACCAGAGAAACCATAAAATAAGAACATAACAGCGAATCACCAACATCGCAGAAAAAATCACGAAAGAAACCAAGATGAACTCAGCAACACCATCCAACCGCGCAAGAAACTCCCTATTTCTGAAGCACCCGCTGCCACCACCAAATCGGCCGATTAAGACACAACGAAACCCCAACGCACTCACCTAAGAAAATATTGGACCCCACGCATCACCGTCGCAAGAGTGCGACCATCAGACGTTGAGAAGCTCACCGCAGGACACCAGCGAGCTACCGAGAATGGACCCAGGAGCGCTCCGTAGAGTATGCCGTCGACGGGGACCGGTCTTACACCCGTAGGTCTAAAACAGCAACTACCAAAGCCCAAAGAGAAACTCCACAGCAAGGGAAGACCACGAAACCGCACGATTCTGCAGAGATCCTAAACTACTCACCGAGCTCGAGGGGAACGCCGCACCGTCCACAGTGAAGGGGCGACGGCGGCGAGAGGAGAACCCTAGAATGGGAGCCCTTTATGGGTGCATATAACCTTCATGAGTGCCAATGTAGTAGTCGGGATATGTGAATCGATGTTTTATGATATGGACATGATTTGTCACACTGCATTGGTTGAGGATGTCAGCATGGAGTTCACATCACTTGGGTTACATTGCATGGAATTCCATGGACCATTAATTAAGAGGATGGGTATGACCCTCCTCGTTATTATTCATGGTGTCCTTTATTGATTATGATATTTGGGAATATCCCTTATCCTTGTGTCTCATATGATCCCAGGTCATGATGACCCTTATATATTATTATGAGATTCTTATCATTATTATGAGTAGTATTACGCCTGGATGCCTGACTTTTACATCATTTCTTGGATAATAAAATGTATATTTATATATGGATATAAAAGTTACAATGATTATAGTGCATAAATATACATATTTATATATATATTTAAACATATGTATAATTGTGATAAGAGGTATTCCATCTTAGGTCGAGGAATGTATTATCGGTCGTGTGTCCTCCAAACCCTGATCTGACTAGTATAAATTTATTTATTATTACTTATTTATTATATACACACATTGTCATATTTTATATTCATAGACTATATATAATTAGACACAATTAGTGGTGGCCTATAGAGTATATCTCATTCCCTATTCTGGCTAACATTACACTAGGGTACTTGAACAGACCACAAGTTATTAGGTTCAAGTTTATAAATTCATCTTATGCTTTTGTTTTGTATATAAGATCATAGGAACATAGCACTACTCTAGAGCTCAGGATGATCATGGGGAAATCCCTTGGGGCTCTTGAATTTATGTACCATTTATTTATAACTGATTTCTTATCATCATCTTGTATATTGTAGTCACATGTACTTGAATTGTGGAATTTTTAACATTGGCTAATTCATATTATTTTATTAAGTTATTATTATTCTTCCGCTTCAATTTATTTCATTTATATTTCTTCCACTCTTGTCTTATTATGATATACCACTATGGTACTCTAACCATGAGGGAATAGTCTTACAACCATACTATTATTAGACCCTTGCTGGTATTCAAAAGCCTATGGTATATAATGAGGCACACTTAAGTCCATGTAATCGATCATCTCAGGTCACCATTTTAATGGCTCCTAGGTTGGAAAATTAAAATGTGGTATCAAAGGATTTCTTTCTAATTTTTTTTACCATTATTTAAAATGGTAGACATGCAACTAAGAATGTGTTGGTCCTTGGTAAATGTCCATGTATGGAAGTGATCAACCCACTCACGGGGATATTAACAAGTAGCAAGGGATGAGACTATTGTTCGTAATGATCGTTGATACAATTGATTATGATTTCACCTAGAGGAACTGGGGTACTTTTAATGATTACCAATTTATGGAATTTATAGTATTTAACACTTATCCTTGTATGGAAAGGAAGTATCATTACATGAATCATTATAGGAATGTATAGATTCTAATTCTATGCATAGTCCATGTGATGTAGTTGTATTGATAGTTGTGCCTTGTGTAATTTATTCTGCATGATTATTATATAACATGATAGATAGTTTATTAGCATGTTTGATAGTATAACATGTTTCAGTTATTATTGTGTTATGTTTAGAACACTTTTATTCTATACCATGCTTTTATGATTTATTGTTTATGTTGTGGATTTTCCTGATTAAGAAAACAATTTACATGTTTCCATGTAGTTATTGATTGTGATAGAATTCATTGTTGTAATTTAAATAAATTTTGGTTAAATAAAATTTCTAGATCAATCTAAGCAGTGTTTTCATACATATCTTGATGGTGGTATTCTATTTAACCATCGATTTGGACATTTTTAATCTATGGATCATTAGTCACATTGGTTGAAATATTAATGGTTTTGATTAAATGGGAAACCAATATTCAATTTATGAGGTGTATGGTCCCTTATAAATATGGATGGGTAACCGAAATAATCAAACCATTACATATGAAATTATGATATTATGAAATTAAAGCGAAAACATGGTTGCAGTTATGTGAATGTTGATAGTAATTTATAAGGGAAAGTACCTTTATAACTTGGAAATGGAAATTCATCTAACTGAACCATGGTGCTTATATGTGTATAATAAAATATATATTTTTTGGAAATGGCTGCCTATATAAAGTCTTGTAACTATATAACTTGGGAATGACAACCCATATGACTAAATTCTTAAATGTACAATTGGACCCAAGTTGGTCAATTGTGGCTTGTTTCTTATGGGATAGACTTGAATCGACCCAAGTACTTCATTCATGGTGTTTTGTTCTTATGAGATAAACCCGCTAAGGGTGTGATAAAATTTTGTAATAATTAATAATACCCTTACATGTTACCTTTATTTTGATATTCCTTAGTACTTAACCCCATGAGGGAATGTCAATGTTATATAGGGATGGTTATTTAAAGTGTCTATAGGTACTTATATGGATTCACATATAGATGTATGGTGGAATATTACTTGACCAGTCTCCTATTTAATTAATAAAAAAATTATTTAGTTTTGAGCTATACTTATATGAGATTTTAGTTAATTAAAATTCCAATTACAACCTAAATGGTGTTTTCCTCTATAGATTGATATCGATATTTTCTTTAACTAAGAAAATTATGAAATCTTATGAAAAAATAAATGATGATTAAAATTACATTTATGTGATATTTTTTTAAATGTGATATGATTTTAGTTAAATTAATAAAACCTAAAATGAAGTTGGTAAAACCTTTCTATGCACTTTGTGGTATTAGATAAATAAATTTTCTATGTAAAATTTAACTTAAAACTTGTGTATGATGTTTAAACTGAGCCTTGAAATGTTTAAAGAACTAAATTTAATTTACGGTAAATACTTACCTGAAACTAGTAGATGTGTCTATATCTTAAAAAACTATATAAGTGTTAACTTTATTTTTTCCTTATCGAGTGTTTGGGATGAAAATAAGGATATTTCTTATGGATACTGGTTTAATTCTATTAGGTTTCATTGAACCTAAATGATAGGAGGTTTATCCTAGTGATATATTCGGCATGACCTAGCTATAGGGTTAATGAATTCTTCCTTGTAAGGGGATCTCCCAATGTAGGTATCACCCTCAGAGCTTTAAAACCATGTTAAATGGCTCTGAACATTTTTATCTTTATGGTGTTTTTTAGGTGGAATTTTTCCTAATTATGACTCACCAGTTTCTACAATGAAACACGGGTTGAATGGGTGGTTATTATATCTTCTGACCCTTGTTATTGGTGGTATTATCCAGTAATTCTCATTTTAAGCAGGTTAGACATGCTTAGGGAATGATTGGCTTTTTTGTAGGTCATGAGACCTTTCTTCCTTTTATGATAGATGAATTGGGTGTCTGTTAGTCCTATTCATAGTTGTATGGGATAATAAGACTCTATGATAGTTATTTTTTATGGGACATCACATACTAGGATGCATATAGCTGATAAGACTATGGATAATATCAAATATGTGTCATTGTGTTAATGAAATCCCAGGGTAGTATGCATTAATTCATGCGATACCCATTGATTATATGAAATGGTGAAATGGGCCATATTTGTTTATGGGAATCATTAAATACTTGAGATGTTAGGTTTTTATTATATGCCATCTCTAAGATAAAATGACCTAAGCATTAAAGTAAATATGATTTATCCCAATCACCGGGATGATGTTGTAAAAGGATTGGGTGTCGTAACACTGCCAGTTAGATTGGTTTGGTTTTTACACCTAATTCTATAGGGCATGCGAACGTAACTCGAGAGGATTTTCATTTGGATGCCTAAAGGTTAATCTGACCTAGATCACTTTTAAGCATCTAGTTTCTTTCTCTATTCATGCTAACACTTTCAAAAAGTGTGTCGGCCACATATGAGACCCATGGTTAGTGGTCAATGGGGCCTTCTCTATGGAATGAGTTTTTATTTCAATAAATGATGAATATAACACTCCTAATGTGGGGAGTGTCATATAAAATAGGATTAGAATTTCCTTCTAGGTAGAGGGAGTGAAAACATGAAGGGATAATTTGGGAATGGTTGGCTCTAGTTTTAAATCCCCATGGGTCTAGAACATTTTAGAAAGCTTTTCAGTGCTTGAAAGGAAGCATGATGATGAAATGATTGAATATGTACACAATCGTTGAATACACCATTACATAGGGATAAAATTAGGTGATTATGGTTGATTAATCACAATATTCCTTATTTTGTAAATGTATCGTATTTAGTTAATGATAACATGTCAGGAGGATTTTTTTAGCTCTTTGAAAGGAAATAATCCAAAGATTGTTGAAATGATTATTTTGTATAGTTAGTTATGGTCAGTTTGAAACCATACCAAGAAATTCATTTAAATAAGTGAATCAGGTCTTCTTGGTAGTTCTTGATATCTTATTAGTTTATTCTTTTCTTAGTGATGATCATGCACCCTATCTCGACATCATCCAGTATATACAGAGAGAGTGTTGGTTATATAGAGAGATAATTAAAATACCCTTTCTATTTTGATAATTAAAATCTATGGGAGTTGTGATAAAGGAGAATGGTTTATTATAGAAGAATGTTTAGTCCTTAGTGATACTTGGGTTCCCATGTAAGAATACCTTGGACGAACTTACAGACACCAGTTGACTCTTTGTCTTCATTTCCTTAGGCTCAGTCAATGTTTATTAGGTGGATGTTTTAGCTATGTACAGACATATAACCTGTAAATGCCGGAGTACATAAAATCATGTATGATATCCTTGGACTCCAAATGATGATTCCAAGGAAACCCCAATAATGATTCCAAGGCTATCCCAGACTTCCATCGACCATAGATGGGACATTTTAAGGGTGAAAATCCAAGTGTGTTTGATTAGGTATACACCCATTTTTATGCTAAGGCATGACAACATAAATGAACTCTTTGGATTGATACATCACCAAAAGTTAGATATGGTCTTCAGTGTATGTGTTTGAAGTAAACGTAAGTAACCTTAAGATAATGAGTCATATTTTAAGTTGTGAAAAACTGACCATATATGTTGAGAGTTTTTGAGAATATTCATTAGAAACTGGTTTGTCATACTTCCTCTCATTTCACTAAATTCGGTCGGTAAAGAAATAGTTCAAGCATGTGGTCGGGATGAGGTGAGTGCAGTGAAAATTCATCCTAGGATTTTTATGAAAAGATATATTGGCCTAGCTAAGTGAGGTTGATTAAGAGTCAAACATTCATTTTTGTTAAGATTCATGCTAAGAGATTTGTTAGAACACTAGGGGCATGTAAAAATAGACAATTCTAATGGTCGAGATACTATAACTTGGAATTGATCATTAAATTATAGAACTTGTGGTGAGGGGTTATATGGGTTGATTAATGGAAAAGTTGTAGATGTCATCATTTCTTAGAGTAGATGAGCTTGGGTAAGCTACATATTTATTTTTATCTAGAAATATGAACTTTGAATCATGTTTTAGTGGAATGAGAACCATATGACCAGAATGGTTCTTGAAGGTGTGTGTGGAATTTAGAAATGCAATGTGGCCATTTGAACAAGAATATTCAACCCAGGTAGGTTAGGTTTTGTCTTTGTTTTCCCCAAAGGCTACTTAGGAAAGGGAAGTTCTATGGTGGAGAGGTTGTAACGACCCTTGTTTTAGACCGGATTAAAAATCCCAAGAGAATTTTAATTTTCTCGATTAGTGGACGATCCATGTATTTAATAGATGTTTGGAACATGAATTAGAGTGTTGTATCATGAAAAAGTGTTATTTTTAGATGTGGTTTATGTACAAGGAGGTGTATTGGTCGTTTTGATGAGTTTTGGTAGCACTAGGATTTGAAATCACCAGTCATTTGAGGAACATAGTAAGGCATAAAATTGGCACACAGTTAGTTTAACCATACAAAACAACTATGTGACGCCTTTTCTTAAGTAACACACTTTCATTAAACCATGAAACATCATTGGGAAAATTGTGTGACATGTGTAGGTATGCATGGGTGACCCATATGGGCAGCTTATGGTTTTTTCAAACCATGCTCCTAGAAAACACCATTAGTGCCACTTAACCAGTAGCTACACATGACTAGGTGAACAATATGTCAAACCATGCAGCCCAACAATATTCCCCTTCTAAATAGGTATGGATTTGTGTAGTGAAGCCTGCATGGTTGGTGCATGTTTAGCCAAAATGTGTGGCTGACCCATGTGACTCTTAGAAAGGATAAAACTGATGATTTCCCCTACAAATTTAAATGGGTTATCCCTTTATTTTTCCTCCCATTCTCATGTAGTAGCATCACCCTTCATGTGGATGCCCATCCTCTCATCCTTATATGGAAAGATCTTTACCATTTGACCTTTAATCAAGTTAGGTTTATCATGTTGAAAGTATATCAATGATTATATGACTCCTACTTCATCATTTCTCTGTTTCTTTCACCATATTTAGCAATATATTCTTGCAAACTAATTCACCCTATTTTTAGGGTATTTTTCTATTTCTTTGATTTACCTCAAACCAGATCAAATCCAATTTTGATAATGGATGAGTGAAGAATCCTTGGTATAAGGTAGGTGTTCTATTTATTTCTCCCTAAATTCTTTATCATTTATAAATTAAATTGTGGTGTCGCATGCTAGATTCTCTACATGTTTCCTTTTAAAAAAGGGAAATAAATTATGTAATACCTAGTTCCTTAAATTTTATTGTCACTTTGCTTAGAATTAAACCATTGGAGGTTGTTTACCTCAAATCAAACCACCCATTTGTGGTGAGTTGTTTATATGGCTTGATCCTTATCACTCCTTTTATAATTAAACCACACTCGTAGGTGTTGTTTAGATACTCTTGATCATAATTCTATGTTTTTTAATTAATTATATTCATGTTATGTTGAGTGATCCCTCTTGTAAGGAAAACAAAAATGATTTATATGAATTAAATATGATATCCTTTACCCTATATATAATAAAACCAAATTTGATGTGTGATGTATTTTCTATTAATATAGGGTTATTTAATGGGTTAATTGAATTGATAAATGTACATGTCTCTCTTTCCTTATACCTAGTTTATGATAATGGCATGTTTATGATATGAACTTATTAATTTTTTTGTATTGAGATGTGTTGTGGCAGGCTTATGGGCATGGAATACTTCATTATTTATGATTAAATGGTATTGGTGGATTGGATGAAAATATGGCCTGCTAATCAATGTTAAATGAATTATATTAAAAAGGATCCAATGCACCTTGAGTAATATCAGTTTTCTCTTTATGGATTGTTATGCTAAGGAATCATAGGAAAAGTGAATTACCTAATAGTGACTTATGACTGAAGAGACCTTTAGTAGGGTCATTGGATATAAAATTTCATACCACCTTGGTCAAGGATGTTGGCATGGTGTCCACATCACTTGGGGTGTAGGGAATGACGTTCCACACACCCTTGATTTGGAGGATGGGTATGACCCTCATCATTATTATTCATGATACTCAAAATGATGTCTTATATTTATTATGATATTTGGTCAAGGTATTTATCCTTGTGTCTCACATGATCTTCGAGAATGATGAACCTTATATATTATTATGAGATTCTTATAATTATTATGAGTAGTATTACACATAGATGCCAGAGTAATGCCTCAGGTCCTGACTAATACTTTGTATCTATATATATTGAAATAAACATTGATACAATTATAGTGAATATATATATAAATATGTTTATATATATATATGTATGTATAATTATGCTTAGAGGTATTTAGTCTTAGGACGTAGCTGGTATTGTGAACTGGGTGTCCGCCAGAACCCGAGTCGACTAGTTTACATTTATTCATTATTAATTATTTATAATATACATACACTATTGTATTTTATATTTAATGTCTATATAGAATTAGACACCATTATTGGTGGCCTAAAGAGTATATATCACACCCTTTTCGGGCCACTATTTCAATGGGGAACCCAAATAGACCTCATATTTGTATGTTTAGGTATATGGATATTACTTTTGTAGTTATTTGGTACATTAGATATTTATATCATAGGACTGAGTCAGATCTTAGGATGCACATGGGGATAGACCATGGATATTTTTTATCTTCTTTATCTAATTTTTATTTATTACTTGTTTTATGTCATCTTCTTGTATTTTTTAGTCACATGGAAATAATTGAGGCATATTTGGAATTGGACATTTCATATTATTGTATTTCGCTATAATTATTCTTCCACTGATCTTCCTTTAATTTATATTTATTTAGTCATTGTCTTCTTATTATGTATCATTGTTCTAATCTAACCATGATGGAATAGTCTCCCCACTATACCATCATCAGACCCTCACCGATAGTTAGCGGCCTTTGGTGTATTGGGAGGCGCAGTTGAAGCCATGTGGCTGACCAACCTCGAGCACCATTTTTGTGGCTCCCAGGTTGGGATGTTACAATGGTATACATTGAATATCATCATGCCATAATTTTAATTTTACTCAGTCTATTAGATATGTTTATCCGACATTTCATAGTATTTTACAACAAGTTGGTATTGTTATAAATTACTGTTTTAGGTGCTAATAAAGATATATAATAATCATTATACATCATTATGTTATTCATGGTTATTTCTTTTATATTAGTATACATGTTTAGTTTAATATTTTGAGTAGGTGATGAATACATCCTCAATTTATGGAATATGATTGGGCATGGATAAACCATATACACATTATATTTATTCATATTTTTGAGGTTACAACCTTTAATTATATATAGTTTTTCATTATAAATACCAAGGGGTTCACCTTTTAACCTATATAGAGATTGAGTGTGTGTATGAAGGGGCCCACCATATAGTATATTTATAGTTATGGGTTGTAAATACCAAGGGAACAACATTTAGATACATATATAGTAATGGGGTTTATATAATATAGAGACCTACATCTTCCAAACATGATTATTACATGGGTTCTAAGATATATTTACATAATAATACAACACCAAATAATAATAAGTGTGGTGTGTTATAAAAATTAGGTTCATCTAACATGAATACATATAAAACATTATATATAATTTAAATCCTTATTAATTATCTTCCTATATTATTTCATGATTTCATTCATACAAATAATTACTAAGGGACATAGATTAATTATAGGGTGAGCTAAAATCCCAGTAAGGGGAGGGCCAATAGAGAAGTAAAATGAGTCGCAAATTAATATAGTACAAAGTTGATCTTAATCGTCATCATCATCATATAAAAGGCATAAATTCATCATCATAATCATAGGGAAATAATTTTATGCAGACATAGAAAGTGTCACATATATAAAAAAGAAACATCATAAAAATTGTAGACAATTCTCACACATAGAATTTTAATAATGCTAGAATCATTTTTATGCATAACATATTTTTACAAAACATACCTCATCATATGTTAACAAAGAAAATATCATGTTTGTTCATAAAATATATAATATTATGAGATATGTAACTTTAACCAATGTATATATAATTCTAAGACCAGCAGAAACATTATAGAATTCTTATAATTTTCAATTCTATAAAGGAATGAAATCATACATCAATCAAAAACATAAAATAAAATCGTTAGAAAAAATTGGTTTCTAAATTATGTACTAAAGAATATATCAATAATAAACCTGGTGGTTTCATTGATAAAAAATAAAATACCTAATTTTTTATACTCAAGGTTATCATTAACAAATAAAAGATCATATTTCATGGATTGGAAAATAATGATAATAAGAATATCAATTGATAAAAATCTTGAATAATGTCTATAAATAATCTCAAAGATGGATGAGAATGCCTCTCAACAAAGTAAAGATATGAATGTCCCTATAAAAAGAGGAGATAATATAAAATAAAATATAATTTTAAAATATTTTAGAATAATCGTAATGAAAAAATATACGAATAGAAGAAAAAAAATAATATAAAGAGTTAGGTTTGAGAGTCTGTTTACATTTTGTCCCATTTTTTATTCACATTTACGCCTCTTGTATAACCATTTTATGTTTATTTAAACATGAGTCCAAAATTTAATTATTTTTATTTATATTATTCCTAAAAAAATATAATAATTAGATTATATTTGATAATATATTCATTAAAGATGAAATTGTTTGAGGTCATGTTTTGATGAATTAACCCATTTTGTTTCAATTTCATAGATTTGAATATTTTTTAATCATTTTTTAGAAAATTTAATTAAAAATGAATAAAAATAATTAAAATTAATTTCTTATATGTTATAACTACTTTATTCTAGAAAAATAAAAATTTGGTGATAAATAAATATTTGAAAACATCCTCATAGGTAATTAAAACCAATGATTAATGAGAAATGTTAGTGAGGGATATATATATATATAATCTATATTGTTAATAACAATTTTATAATGTTATATTATAATTAATATCATGTTGTTATACTGATTAAATAATTTTGGGTGGGTTGGTTTATAGATAATTAGGTGAATGGAAAAATATAAAATGATAAAAGGAAATAAAATTAAGGAACATTGCATTATTTATGAAATTTCTCCTTCACAACGACCTTTAATTCTGTAATGTCTTGGATTTTTATGACACTGAATCATACCTAGGGTACTAATAAGACTTATGAAAAGTGAATTGGGTATATATTAAGAAATTTGATGTTTCTATGAAGTGATTTATTTAGGAGAGGGTGATGGGGTATTTATACTTTAGTAGAGGGGTATTTTAGGTAAAAATAATGATAAAAATACCACTTCCAAATTAAAAATTTTAAAAAATTAATATTTGAAATTATGAATCAAATAAGAATAAAATTAAATGATTTTATGACTTTTAAATCTTCACATAATTGGATTTATTGTTTTATATAAAATTATTTAAGAAAAAAATTATTTTTTAATGATATACTATTTCTTTCGAGAGATTGGAAATTACTTTTTAGGTATGAAAATTAAGGTTATTAATTTTAAATAAATTATTAATATTATCAAATCTATTTTTGGTTAAAAAAATTATTTTTAGATTAATTAAGTCATTATTACATCAATATTATATCATAAATCATTAGTATTTTCAAAAACTGTATTTTTATTAATCACCTAAAAATTCATGTTTTTTGAAAATTATTAAATATTCACTGATGTATAATTTATAAATGAAAATTAAAAAAATAAAATTAATTTTATCAAAATAATTTTATATATAATTTAATTTTAATTATTAATATAAAATTTAAGGCATTTTGCAATATATTTTAAAGACACTTTATTAAAAACCAATTTATACTTTCTTTGAGTTTTCTAATTTAAAATTTTATTTTATATAATTATAATAATTATATTTTATTTTATTATAAAAAATATTATTTAAAAGTCATTTTACTATTTTATTTTTCAATGTTCTATTCTAACGATCAAGTTACAATTTCTAATGATCAGGTTACTATTCAAAATGATAAGGTTGTTATTCACAGTAATTATATTTCCCACAGTCATATTTACTTAACTATCTATACCCAATAATTGTACATATTACACATAATTTGTTTCCCTCATGGATAATTGTATTTCATTATTAGTATGTCAACTTCACTTTGAATAATTTATTTTCTTATTATAATAGTGTTTGTAGTTGTGGTGATTTTGGGAGAACATAAACCTATAGATTTTTAGATTATATGTATAATATTTTATTAATATTAACCCTCACCAATTATATTTTATATTTAATAAAAAAATATATTTTTTGGTTTAGTAGGAACTTATAAAATAATGAACAAATAAATACCAATAGATGAAACCATTACATATCATATCACAACTATATACCACAAATACAAATGGAAAAATTAAAGTGTCTCACACCAGCTCAATACGTGGACTGCCTTGAGCCATGTAGAATGACATGGATTCATAAACATGTAATTCCTACGGTATTAGTGAGAGTAACTCATTAGAAATCAAAAACCTAAACCATTATCACTATATACAAAAAACATAGCCACTATACACTTTCAGAGCAATGAACTAAAAGACATCTCGACAAAAAAAATCATCATCACCAGAATCACTACAAGAAGGTTATCCACCACTCTAATATGATTAAGAAGAACCATGGAGAACTGTAAATGGAATAGACACATATAAGTCAAAACCAGACACAAAATCTAAAATAATATGAAACCCCATCACTACCCAGCCTACCAGAATACACTCAAACCACCCTAAAGCACAAACATGTTCAACCAATATTAGATATTTTTAATTTTAGTAGACTGAAAGAGCTTGGTGGAATGGAAATATATGAGAATACTCCCAAGAACCAACACTATAATATGAACAAACCCAACATCACTATCATCTACTATCCCCAAACACATTCAAAAAAAATATTCTAGTCAAACAAAACCAAAATATTCATACTAAAAAACCAAATGAAAACTGAATCTAATCACCAAACCTAACAGGTAGAAACTCTATATAAAGAGAACTGAAAATTAATGTGAGGGTCCTTGCATTATTCTTCCATTTATAAATTTCATCTTTGAAATTTTAACTCATATCCTTGCTTGAGAATAGATGAGGGTACTTTTGTTTCATCACATTCTTAGGTTCCCATGTTGATTCATTATACATATAGTTTTCATAAAGTAAATTTAAAAGGCGTGTTTTGTTTTTGTGTAGACCTTTTTCTTTATGGTCTTAAATCTTTACCGATTACTCCCTATAAGAGAGTCCATGCTCAATTTATACCACCTTAGTGACTAGTAAATGTGAGGGACCTAGTATTTACTTCCATAGGATAGACACATGGAATAAATCATACTGCCATTTTTGGTGAAAGTTCTAGTCAATAAGAAATAAATATTGTATGATAAAGAATTTAAAATGGTCCAATGTACATAGATTTGATCTTTCCAAAATTTTAAAACCTCATAACTCTATTTCTAAGTGGAATTCAAATGAGTAAATTATCTCTAAATTCAAACTCAAAGTCACTTTAATTATTGTCACCATATCTATTCTGTAAACTCTAAGAAACTTTAATGTTTTTTTTAATGACCTAAACTATTTTTTTTTATCTTTTTTAGAAGTTTGGGTCCAAGAAACATCAATTCAGAAACTTTATCCCAACATATTGGTGTTCTAAATCTATTCCTATAAAGTGATACATATGTGACCATTTAAATAATTGAGTGGAAGAGAATGTTGTATGAAAAAATATCTAGGAGAATTTATTGATCTTAACATCTTTTGAAGTTCGTCTAGAAATATTTCAACATGACTTGGAGTGTTTCAGTTTGATGGAGATAAGTTGTACTAAAGTTCAAATCCATATTAAGGTTATGTTAAAGGCTCATTAAGAATATTGTGGTGAACTTTAGATATTAATCAGTTACAATTGAAATTTTTTCCGCATGTAACCTCTCCATATACATAAAATATATCTTGGTGAGTTGATTGAATGAGTATCCCTACTGAAAAATAATTATGTGAGCAGTCTTGCTAGGCCGATCCCCCACAACCCATATGGTGTTTTTTCCTTTAGATATATTTTCATGACACAAGATAAATCCCATGGTTATGTTCTCCCATTTCAACTTTGGTAAGGGAAATGATTTCATCATCCCCTTAGAATTCTGACACTCTGCTATATCTTTTTTATATACCAATCACTTTGAGGTGTACTCAGCAATCACTTTCTTCATGTTGTACCTCCAGAAATTCTCTTAAAGAACCCGATATATCTTGGTACTTCTAGTGTGGATAGGGAAAAAGAAGCTATGTGCATCAACCAATAACTATTTCTTTATCACTAGTGATAATGGATTATCAATTTTAGTGAAAACTAAATGGATCCAACATTTTTGAAGTTGAATTCATGAATCACTAGAAGAAAGAATAATTATAATGTTGATGTTTTAACATCATTTCTTTAATAAACAATGTAAAAATTATTATTTTTATATCATTTATATAATAAATTACATAAAATAGACTTCATGGGTATTTTTAACATTTTTTATTAACATAAAAAAATAAAATAATAATTTCTAAAATATTTTTAATGTCGATGATAAAAATATTCAAGAATATTTTTAAAGTCGATTATTTCAAAAAGGGATGTTAATTTTTTTTCAAGAATATTTTTATGGTCAATTATTTCAGAAATTGATGCTAAATATATTCTTAAATATTTATAACATATGTTTTTTAAATAAATTACCTTAAAAAAAATAAAACAAGGGTATTTTTAATGTCAGTTATTTCAATAATAGAGGTTAAAAATATTCTTAAAAATATTTTTAATATTGGTTATCAAAATAACCAACATTAATAAAAAAACCGTAAAACAAAAAATTCCATATGTTTGAAATGATCACAAGAAACCCACTTACAAAATTATCCCACTTAGGAAGTGAATTTAATTTTTTTATCATCGTGGTCACATGGATTTTATTCTTTCCTACAAGTATATCACTTTATACACCATTTCTTCCATTTCTATCTCAAAATTATGTATCTCCCTTTATCTTTAAATTTATCATGCACCCATGATTTTTCCAAAATTTTTATTTCTCCCTCCATTCACCATTCATAGATTCTAAAACGAGAATAAATATGAATTTAGAAGATGGAGGGGTGGAGTTAGTAAGAGAAATAGTGGAAATGATTTCTATAATAATGCCTAAATTTTTTAAAACATTAATATTTATCAAATATCCATGCATAGAGGTAAAATATTTGGAATTATTTCTTTTATTCTCATCTGATTTTTTAATAATTTTTTATTAATCTTTGTTGATTATTATCATTATATGTCTAAATGATACTTATTCTTTTATTTTTTTAATTTTAAAATAATTAATTTATCATAAAATATATGATTGTAGTTGTTGATTCTCTAAAACAACACTGTAGTTGTATGTGTTCTCTCATAATTTTATTTTAGAAAATAAATATTTTTTACTTTATTTATTTTAAACCTGATGTGAAAAATTATTTATCACTTCAATTATTTAAAAAATGATGTGGAAAATAATTTTTCGTATTTTATACTTAATAACATACATTGAAAATTATAATTAAAATTAAATTTTAATACAAACAACGTTTTAAATATTTTTTATGTTAGTTTTTATAAGTGAAATTGTAAATATTTTTTTGTATTTTTTAATAAATTATATTAAAAATAAATTTTCAAAGTCACTTGGAATGACTTCTCTATTGGAATAGTGTATCCCAATCTATTTGATAAATTTGGGTTAATTTCCAGGGGAATGTACTATAAAAAAGACCATAAAAATGTAGGTTGATCCTCTATGGTGAGGTCACTATGGGTTATATGGGGGAAAACCCCCCTATCAAAGGGTCTAGGGGCCAAATCCCCCTAAATCAAATTTTATAGGGATTTTAGTAATGATAACCTGTACTTCAGAGCTACTTAGAGACACTAAAATAGGTACTATAACATTGTAGAGTTTGATATGTGTACTATAGATTTAGGGATTTATGTCCATTATCACTATGGAACAATGGACTTACTATGAGGATTTATAACTTTAGAAACCTGAGTTATTACAACACCACATTTTCTTATGAGCTAATTTCGATCTAGGATTTCATTACACTGAGTTTTTGAAGTAATTTTCTCCCAAACATAGTGAAATTATGCTGCCTCTCTATAGATGTAGGGATTATTCCAAAACTAGGTAAAACCATCTTTATTATTTTTCTTCTTCATTTTATCTTTTTCTACATTTTACACTTATTTTGTAATATACTATTTTTGATGATCCCAAAATTTCTATAACAACTGGCATCAGTTGTTATGTTAAGAAGATGAAGGAAAAATTTCTCTAATTGAACAATGGCTATAGAAAAGGAAAGGTAAAGACATATATTTTCAGTGGATCTATCATTATTTACTTTAAGATATATATTAAATATTATTTATATAAAAAAAATATTCACTTACTATTTTTGGGTATTGAACCAGAAAGGTTGGAGAAGATCAAGCGGGAGTTACTAGATCAGTAGGTTCATAGAGTTGTGAAAATTCTATTGGAAAAAACAAACATGGTGTTTAACATCATATAGGAGAATATTAAAAATGATTTAATGATATCTCTTAAAAATATGTATGATAATCCATCTGCATTGAATAAAGTGTACCTGATGTGATTCTTATATAATCTAATGATAATTTCTGGAAACCTTGTTGCAGATCACATAAACTAATTCAACACCATCAAAATCCAATTGACACTAGTGGGAATTATTTTTGATGAAGAGGCATGTAAACTTGTTTTAATATCTTCATTACTTTATAGTAGGGAAGCTACAGTAATAGTCATAATTAGTTAATCATGGAATAAAAATTTAAGTTAAATTATGTGTGATATATGATCCTCAAGGAGAATATATAGAGACGAGAATTGATAAGATTCTATGGTCCTTTATTTCACATAGATGGAATAGGTAGATATATGCTGTGATATAATTGAAGAAGATTATAAAATTAAAGAGGAAAGTTCAAGGTATGAAAAAATGGACTAGTTTTACTTGATGGAATTTTATGTAGAAAGAACATGGAGAGAAGAAGCATAGAGAAAATCAGAAGTCACCTGAAACAAATGTAATAAACATATCTACCAAAAGACTTGATTATGTATTGTTACTGAGTGTGGATATTGCAATTGAGTATTTAATTTTATAATTAGGGGCATCCTAAAATTATATAAAATATAATGGATTGTTTAATAGTTATGTTTCATGAAATCTTTTAAAGGTACATTTTACTAATGATTAACCCTTATAAATTGTGGTAGAGGGTGATTCATGTATCATGAGAAACAATGAGAGTTTTCTTATTCTAGAGAATTTATGATATATCCCTAGGTTGAGAAGGAATATAATTTCTATTTTCTATCTTGATGATGTAGGATTTAACACCACATTCAATAGTATTTCATGGAAAATTACCAAGGGATATATGTGCATAACTTATGAAGTAATGAATGGAAGCCTATACAATATGATAGAAAATTGAATGAACATGATTCCAAATAAAAATTATATTATGATTAACAACTATGGATTTACATGTTATGACAAATGAGTTAGAATGGTATGAAGGTACTAAAAAAAGAATTATACTAAAGCTAATGTCTAAGGATGTTTTCTTAGGTAAATATTGTACAATTTGAAAATCCAAAGAAGGTATCTTTTGAAAAATGAAGTAGAACACCTAAGGCTGGGGTTGGTGGATATCGTGGTTTGGTGACTTACTCTAGTACAATCCCTTTGAGGGAAATAATATTATTTTAGATTTATAAATAAATCAATAAGGAATGTATGAGATTTATTTTTGAAAATAAAATATAATATATTTAAAAATAGAAGTGTAAGACTTTTGTAAATAATGAGTCATAATCAAGGATTAAATATGTGAGGCCTAAAAATGGAGGAGAGTATGCTAGTAAATATTTCAAGGAATTGTATACTAATAATTTAATTTAGTGGGGTAAGACTCTTCATAGTACACCAAAACATAACAATGTGGCTTAAAGTATGAAAAATACATTTAATGACCATTCCAATAGTTTAATGTTATAATCAGGGTCACCCATGACCATATATGTAGAGGAAATAAACCTGGAAACTTATCTCATCTCTAGGAGTATATTTTTACTAATGGAATAATGTCTAGTTATGGATATTTGATCAATAAAATAGTAAGAATCTCCCATTTATGAGTATTTTTTCATATGAATATATAGGTATCGATGAAAGGGAAAAGATTGATTCTATGTTCAAAACTTGTTTCATTATTTGATATGGTGTTGTGGAGTTTAGATATCACTTCTAGGACAATGATAACATGAATATCATCATAATATAGAATGTTATATTTAATGAAGGTATCATGTAAAAGTATATGCGTATAGTTGAAGCTAAAAATGGAAATAAATAATAAATGTTTCATGAGCATGTGTATCTTGAAGGTGTACCTGATCATGAAACACAAGAACCAGTGGAATTAGTCCTTACGTGGAGTTTAGGAGATTAAAATGGTTTATAATACCTAGGGAGCGGTATATATTATCCTCACATAATTAGTTATCGAATGATAGAGGAAATCCAAATTTTTTTGAAGAGGAAATGCAATTAAAGGAGACGAGTAATTAAGAGTTGGATATGAAGGAAGGAATTTATTTATTTCATAATAATTATACTCCCTAGATGAATCCTTTTCCAAAAGGAAAGAAATAATTTCATAATAAATGGGTCTATTAGGCTAGGAAAGAACATGATGGTACACTGCTACAAAACTGGGTTTATCTAGTGTTAGGGCATTAACAACGCTAGCTCAAAACCTTATTGAAGACCCACTATAGGAAAACTGCCTATTAGCGGTGGGTTTTTTTTCATATAGCGGCAGTTTACAAAAACCGCCGCCAAACTTGGCGTCGGAAATCTATTAGTGGCGATTTTATGCATTTCGCGGCGGTCAAAGAAAAGCGTCGTAGTACCTCATTTTGTGGCGGTTTTTGGTAAATTTAGCGGCGGTTTTAAGGGATATTTAATTAGCGGCGGCTATAATCGCCACGAAATTCAGGCGTGCCAGGCGCCTGCTTAGCGGCGGTTAAAACCGCTGCTAATTCCGACGTGATTTCGTGGCGGTTTTAACCGCTACTAAGCAGTCTGCCAAATATATTTCGCGGCAGTTTAAACCGCCGCCAAATATATAAGTGGTAAAACATTAGCGGCGGTTAAAACCTCCGCGAAATGCTGACCCAAAAAAAAAAGAATTTCTGTTTATACTCCACCACTGCCCTGGAAAACAAACCAAACAACACATACAACATATATATAATAAGGAGAAAATTTATGCACCACCTACGCAATATTCATAAACACCCTTTCATTTAATGTTGATGAAAAAGTTGATCCAATTCAATAAGAATACCTAAATCATACAAAATACCTAAAATTGTGGATTTAGAATGAAACACAAGATAACATCAAATGAAACAAGAGATTTGGGGTCACATGGATTTATACTTATAGTTTACAGATGATTAAAATTGAAAATATTTTATTCCATAAAGGATTAAAGTGTATGGATAAAAATTTTCCAAAGAAGAGAGGGGAGGGATCACTACTAGTAGTTTTTCCTATAAGGATGAGGAGCGAGGATTAAATGGGTTGATGTTCAGTCAGAATAAGAACCTTTAAAACATTATTGTTATAAAATACTTTATATCGATGATTGACATTATGGTTCCAGGAAATAAGGTCTCTCCAGTCTACCACATAAGAAGACATTTGAGAAATAGAGGGCATATTTAAAGAGAATAGAGAATATATTAGAAGATATTTAACCATTAAGAGAGAATCAGTTGTGCTAATCAAACAAAATAAGTGCATAACATAGAAAACATTACGTGGACCACATGATCCATTCTAGGTCACGAAAATCACATAACCCATAAAACATCTTTTGATCACATGATTTTTTTAATACATATAATCATGTTACCATGTGAAGGTCACATGAATCACATAAAGATTAGTAGATCATGAAAAAATCCTCAAGAGACAACCTAATCACATAAGATAGACTAATGGCCAAGGGTGTGCATCAAAGTTCTAATAAATTACCATTGATTAGTTCATGGATTGATTAAGTGAGATATTTAGACAAGGTGATCACACAAAGAGGTCAAGTGACATGATCACATGATTAGGTCTCTTGTATGGTTCTTGTGATGAGGTCATGCAAAGTTGTATTGCAAAACAAACGCACGAGAGATAGGGTTTTGAGAGCTATGGAGCTTCATGTCACCGGTCAAATGACCAGACTCTCACCCCCTATTTATAGGTAACCTCAAGGAATATGAATGGACTTATATAAGACAAAAATATGTTTTGAATTCCAACTATAGAAAGTATAAGAGTCTCATGAAGTCATTTCCTACCTCATAACTGAGTCCTTGTTCCTTCGAACTTCACTTTTGTGGGGGGGGCATTTTTTGACGCTAGCCAAATGAGCATTGTATATTTTAGGAACAAAGAAATACCCAAATCCTAGGTATTAATATATACACAAAGGAAAGAAAATTCTAGCATGTATACAAATATATTAATCACCTAGGTCACAAGGGCCATGTGAACTTCAATGAGGCTCATGATCACATGACCCTAGGAACATCATGCAAAGGGGTTATGCAATTCATGTGATCTGTTCCTGATCATGTGAAGCCCCATGAAATAACCCAATTAATCATGTAAAACCCCCATGATTATTCTTTTTTATCATATGACATGTCATTTAATAATCTCCCAATATGTTCATAAAATAAAAGTTAGAAAAGAGGGAAGCTTCATGGGAAGGGAGTTGCATTGGTTTTCATGTGATGTGGTTACGTGCCTCATAAAAACTATTAATGATCATGAAAATCACCTCAGAAAACCATCTTGATCTAGTGATATCCATTCAACATGGATGTTTGGTCATGCAACACCCTAATGAGTCAAATTCCCAATGCTGAATTTACAACAGAAACGTCAAAGAGCCTATTACCATAGATCATCTAACCAATGAAACAAACACATCATTCTCTTTACCACCTGAGGTTATTGTGTTCATTCAAGGTTAGAAACTGAAGCTCCTCTAAGACCAATGGTTTTTTAAAGGTTCCATACACCACACATGTTATATATACAAAACAGCCTTTCCCATATTTGTTCAACACATCAACAATACTACTCATGGTCCGATGATGCATTGTCACCCTCTCCACCTCCATCTCCTGTTGCCACCTGTAAGAAAATTATATTGAAAATTAAATATTGTTGCATATTTATAATTAAACTTAAAACCAATAAAAGTTTGAAAACTAAATGATTGTGATTTTTTGTGATTTACCTACTCACCACCACTCGGTGCACTACCACTAGGGGAATATCTACTCATCTGCTGATATAAATCAGTCAACGCTTTCTGCATAGCGGATATCTTAGCCCCTTGGTCTTGAAATGTGGCTCGTAGAGAAGAAATCTCCCTCTGAGCATCTTTAGGTATGGGCTAACCATAACCAGGAGTAGATGCGGCTGGAATCCCTAATGGCCTGCTAAAGACCTCAGATGGTACGGGTCCCAAACCCATCCCGCGCACTCTACCAGGATGCTTTTTCCCAAGGACTTGAGCAACCGGGTCATCCTGGGAGACTGAGTAGGACTGCCCAGGTCTGGCATCCCATAGTTCTTTAATTTTTACCTATAAATCAAATATCAATACATATTAACATAGTAAAAACTGATAATAAGTTATTATAATAAAGATTTGACTTCATACCCCAACTTCTTTGGTAGGCTCATTAACAAAAGAGCCATCTTATTTTCTGTGAACATCCAACCACAGTTCAGTCCGGGAGGCTTCGTGCCCTAAATTATGTGACTGCATTAAGAAAATATAAATAAAAAATTCAATATATTAAATAGATAATATTTTATTATAAATATTTAAACTATTTAAAATATTACCAATGACATTTGGCTTCTAGAAAAGGTTTTTGAGCCCGCCGTGTGAGGGATGACTTGCTTCGCCCTGTTTGATGCATTCTGTCGTGAGTGATCCTGAAATAAATAAAATGAAATTTAACAGTAATGTATCCAATTTCATCTTTTCTTCATATACATGTATTAATGTAAAATGAGGATAATATAATAATATATATTTCAATACCATCCGCTTCTCATCACGATGTCTGTCAACAAAAACTTTCCACTGCTCTTTCGGTACCTCACTGGGTAGCTTGTCATACATTTATTCCAAGGTCAACGAAGTATCGTTGACATTACACCAGAATATCCATTTGAAATATTTCCATTTTTTACCGAGATTTTTCAAAGTCCACTTCCGTGTTATCACATCAGCAACTGTGAAGTGGAAGAACATCTGTATACAGAAATTCATTTTGAACATATTAGTAACATGACATTCAATTAAACCATAATGTAATAAAATTACCTTTATTTGAGAATCGAAAACTTCATTTTTCCAGTTTGGAGGCATATGTCTCCAATCATCATATGAAATGGGAAGGGAAATGGGTTCCGCTGCCAACTGACCTATAATCTGGCCAAGTAACCCTGCAGCAGCATTCGTAGGGACCTCATAAGAATCAAATGGCATGACTATATTTTCGCCATTCAAGTTCCAAACATCTGAGCTTTTTAAGTGTTTCTCCACGGTTTTATTTTTTTCATCTTCAATGAGAAAACAATTAGTATAAAAAAAATGCAATAAATTTATTTAATTAAAATTTATACCTATGATTGTGACCCTCTAGCGTGTCCAGGATGAACTGGAAGGGGTCTGTCGCCGCCCAACTGATGAGGCACCTGTAGGGGGAGTCGACGACTTAGCCTCTAATGGGAGGCTCTCTGATGGTGTGAGAGATGGTGCATGGGGAGATGGTGCGGGGGTGTAGGAAGCTGGTGCCTCAGATGTTGTGGGGAGTGACCCAGATGGATCGGCATCCATCGTAGAACTAGAAGAAATAGTATACCGCTTCCTCCTTGGCATTCCTGTCATTTAATAAAATAAAATTAAGTTCAGAATATATATTTCAAAAAAAATATGCAGAAAAAAAATTAAAAATGGCAATAGATGCCCAATACTAACAAACAAAATATATATAACAATGATAATGAATGACTGCAGAAATGAAACAAGTGGTTGCTGCATGAATGAATAATTATACATACAATCATTTTCCCCTTCAATAATGTCGATTTCCTGCTCCATTTCTTCATCCACTTCATTCATCCTTGCAAGACTAATATTTTCAATATCATGATGGAAAAATAATTCTGCTTCTTGTTGTTGATGACATTCAACTTCAGAGGTCAAATCTTCCACTTCATCACCCATATCATAAAAATCTCTTTGTAGTACGTGAGTAACTACACTCCACCCTTCATCCAAAACATCATTCACATAATATTCCATTTTTTCTTGCGATTCTAAGATATATGGATCATGCATTTCATGATCACCAACATCCATCAAGTGAGAGAAGTTCACAGAAGTAAATTGCAATGAATCTCTTTTAACACCTCTGATAATATCAACCCATTTTCATTTGAATAAAACAACAGAAAAATATACATGTTAGTTTAATTAAATAATATCATACAGCTTTCCATAGTATCCCACTTTAGAAAATGTAAATATACCACTATTTTGTATTTTCAAACCCACTTCTCAATCAACTGTACGAAATATAAAGCCATTCACATTATAAGCGTCGAACTTTCTAACTTGCTTTATAGGACCTCTAGCAAGAAACTTCAAATATTCTGACAAGTCTGCTCGAGTATCAGTATTCATGATCTGAAAAAAGAAATATAATTTAATAGATTTAAAAATTGTATGTGTCAAACTAATATTCTTATTTATTGCAATATTTATGAACTTACACGTCGTGCAAACCATTCTACAAGATCTTTATTCACAGCTTTCGTTATATCTTTCTCATTTCGTGTTCGACCTCTCATTTGTATCTTTGTTTGTATCCTCAACTCTTCAATAAATGGATCTGCAATTTCACTATTCAGCAGCACATATCTATGTGCCTGTAATAATTCCAATTCTGTCAGTGTCACATTTGAGGTTCTCCCAACTGATTGGCCAATAACAGGAAATATTTTTGATTTCTGATGCACTTGAGATTGAGTTTACGTGTTTTCAACAGGTCCAAACCGATTAAATCTTGTCTCAATATCATCTAAATACCTGGAACAAAAGGTAAGACATTCCTCGGTAAAATAGCCTTCAGCAATAGAGCCTTATGGTTGAGCTTTATTTTTCACGTATGATTTCAAATTCCCAAGATATCTGTTAAATAAAATATTAATATTATGCATTTATTTAAATGTCAAAAATTGTTTACATAACTGGAAAACATATAAATAAAATACCTCTCAATTGGATACATCCATTGATAATGAACGAGGCCTCCTAATTTAGCTTCTTCAACCAAATGCACAGTTAAATGCATCATGATAGTAAAAAACGATGGAGGAAAGATCATCTCCATTGCACAATGAGTCAATACAAACCTCTCCTAGAGGTTGTCAAGCTGAAATGGATGTACAACTTTCTCACATAATTTCCTGAAAAATGTGCAGAATTGGAGTACAAAAACAGTAAATTTTTCAGGTAATAATGTACGCAATTCCAATGGTAGTAACTGCTGTAACAAAATATGTGAATCGTGACTTTTCAATCCATGTAACTTACGATTCTTCAAGTCAACAAACCTCGAGATGTTACTCGAATACCCATCAGATACCTTCACATTCTTTAAAATTCGAAGGAACGTATCTTTATCCCTATTTTTCATTGCAAAAATGGCCGGAGCATACTTTTCATTCTCATCTGGCCAGAGATCACGTTTTATGTTCATTACTTGTAAGTCTTTGTGAGCATTAAGATGATCCTTCGACTTTCCATGCTCATTAAGTAATGTGAAAATCAAATTATCACAGACATTATTCTCAATATGCATCACATCAAGATTGTGGCGCAACAAATTAAATTCCCAATATGAAAGTTTAAAGAATATACTTTTTTTTCTTCCATTATTGCGTTCTGATTTCACTTGACGATGCACTTCAGACCCGTTTTCTGCTATCATTCAAATGATGAACCTTCCCAAATTCTGTTTCAACATTTTCAAGCTGTGTCAATATTTTAGAACTGGTTAAAAACTTTGGAGGTGGTCTACGATCAATGAAACCATTAAATTTTTATTTGTTCAGCCAAAATCTATGAGATGCATCGAGAAATCTTCGATGGCATAAGAAGCACCATTTTCTACTGTGAGGTAGCCATTTGGGCTCAAAATCAAAGTTACAAACAGGAAAAGCCAAAACCATATAAGTGTTCCAACCAGATAAATTTCCAAGCCCAGGGAAGTCACTAATGGTCCACAGTAAAGTAGAATGCATTTTGAACATTGTTTTAGAAGAAACATCAAATGTCTCAACACCTTTACTCCATAACTCCTGCAATTCTTCAATCAAAGGCTGCAAGTATACATCAATATCATTTCCAGGAATTTGTTTTCCAGGAATAATCATTGATATGATAAAAGATGATTTTTGCATACACATCCACGGAGGCAGATTATAAGGGATCAAAACAACTGGCCAAATGCTATAACTTGTACTCAAAGTCCCAAATGGGTTGAATCCATCGACAGCCAATCCCAATCGAACATTCCTAGGATCAGCTGAGAAATATGGATGTAATGAATCAAATGTCTTCCATGATTTGGAATCTCATGGATGTCTCATTAACCCATAATTGTTATTATCTACAGAATGACACTTCATGTGTTCAACGGTTTTTGATGACATGAATAATCTTTGCAATCGTGGCTTCAAAGGAAAGTAACGCAAAACCTTTGTAGATGTGTTCATTTTCTTCTTCTTCATGAAATTATGTTCAGTCATACTTCCAACATCACCCTTTGACTACGATGTAGAAGAAGAACATTTCTTGCAATTCTGTCTACTTGAATCCTCTCCCCAATAAAGCATACAATCATTGGGACACACATTTATTTTTATATAATTTATACCAAGCTTGTTAACAACTTTTTTCATATCATAAAAAGATTCTGGGATTTTTGCTTCAGGAAATGCATCACGAATCAATTCCAATATCATGGACATTTCCTTATTTGTAATTCCACATAGACATTTGATATGGTACAACTTCAGCAGAAATGAAAGCTTTGAATATTTTAAACACCCACTATACAAATCTTGATTTCCATCGTCAACTAAATCATGAAACGCATTTTTCTCAGTGAAGTTTTCCGTTACATTTGGCTCTACAGAATCAAGAGGAGGATCCAATGATATGTTCCAATCCTGATCTACTTGTGTTACAGTCTCAAAAACTTCACTTGTCACGTTGCAATTTGTAGCACCCTCTTCTGGTTGTTCTGATATGTTTTGATGCTGATAGTGGTCTCTTTAAGTGCCGAATGCATCATTTATGAGGTTTTTCATTTCATTTTACATTGTCGACGAACTTGGGACCTCATTCTGTGGATTAACATCAGTGCTCAATCTTTCTGTATTGTTCGATTCTCCATGCCAATTCCAACACAAATATTGACCATGGAATTGCTTCAGTATTAAATGTTCATAAACTTCATCTCTCTTCAACCATGTTCTAAATTTACATTTAGGATATGTACATCTTATTCTCCCTTCAACGGATCGATTAGAAATATCAAAATCTAAAAAATCATTCAAACCCTTAACATACTGAGGTGTGTTTTTCGATAATGTGATCCAGCTTTTGTTCATGTATATCACAATGTGCATACACAAAATATACGATAGTGTAAGATTATAGAATCATAATATAATAAAGATGAACCATTGATCATAAAGTATGCATAATATAATAAATATGATTCATTGATCATAATATAATAAATATGACCCATTGATCATAAAGTATGTATAATATAATAAAGATGACCCATTGATCATAAAGTATGCATAATATAATAAAGATGATTCATTGATCACATTTAAAATAGGCGAGTGGCTATTTTGGTTTCAGTTCTTTTCTACAGGCCCTTGGATCCCTACCTAGAGATCTTCTCGGGATTTTTTGGGAGACTATGCTCCATCTAGATTGATCCATTCAACATTGGATCTTTTATTATAGTTGTGGCGCATCTCTCTGGGTAAGAAATATTTCTGATTCTTCGTTTCTCTTAATAATGGTGGCACCATAGGGTAACATTATCAGATCTGGTGGCCTAAGTTTTTGAATCTTTGTGTATTCTTCTAGATCCTTTGGGAGATCTCATTATGGAGGCCATTACTTGGTTAGTTGTGGTGCGGCGGATGTCTTTTTTTAGGTATTTTGTGTTTTCCATTTCCACCAACCCCTTATTTTCTAATTTATATCAATATTAATGTTTTTATTATATTCTAGGGCCTTCGTTTTCATCATTGGGTTTTCATTGTTGGTGGATCCCATTATGGGAATGTGTGACTTGAGCTTTGAGGTAGGTGGTTCCATCTCTAGCCTATGATAATTAGCCTAATTTCTCTTAATTTATAAGTTGATATATCAAATTGGAATGACTATTTTCATTTGTTTAAGAAGGGGTTTTTGAGAGAAATGTTTTTCCATGATTTTTGATAAATGAAAATGAAATGGGTACGTTAACATAAATATGGGTTAGTGTTCAACCACTGATTTTGATCATAAATGTAAGAATAAAATTATGTATTCTTTTTTTTAACCTTACCCATTTTTGGTAAATCTATTTTATTAGTTATGTAAATAGAGATAAATTTATAAAAAAAATTCCTATAATATCTATTGTGTTTTAATAAGATCATGATATCAAATTCATGACTCAAATATTACCATAAATTCACTACCCTAATTTCCATTGGATCAACTGACACCCAATGATTCTATGCCAGATACAATATGAATTTGACTAATACTCATAAAATGTATAGGTCCAATTTCTCTTATATTTAAAGGGATCTATAAGAGTCTAACCCTGATGAGGGTATGGAGGTTGATATGGGGATAAAGCATGATTAACTAGACTAGGTAGTAGTTCTTGAGGGGGTGGTGCTGACTCGTTCTACAGTGGTTGATGTATAGCCTGAGGCTGAGTAAGATGTTGATTCCTTAGTGAGGATATAAAGGTTGATCTACTGGTAAAAATTCTAGTAGACTAGGGGACTCAACCCGTGAAACAATATCAATCTAGAACATAGAGTCTCTTTTTATAGGATACCTGAGTGAAAAAATTAACACCTTCTTAGCATGTTGGATGGATTTATCCTGGCGATGAGTCCTATTAGAGAATTTTTTGAATCCACCTATAATGTTTGGAGTGATGGGGGAGGGAACCAGTTTAGCCTTACCATTCACCATGCACATCATCAGTAGATATTTTTGAGTTAATGACTTGTCAAGTGAATTCATGAGGCCCTTCCACCTAGCGACAATGTCTATGACTCACTCATCTGGTCTTTGTTTTCAAATAAAGTAGTCAGATGTTCTGGAATTTCCCATAGTGGTGCTAAACTGAAAAATAAATTGATTATGATGGTCTTCCCAACAAGCTATAGACCCAATGGATAACTAGATGTACCAGAAAAACTCTGGCCCTTCTAATGTCAGCACAAAACATAGTGCTTTGTGTCTTCCTACTATGATAGAGTTCACAACATAGGGCCACACATTGAAATAAAATGGGCTAGGTGTAGTAGCAGATTCCACATCCCATTGAAGGGGGGAATTTTTGGATTCTCAAATTCTATTGGTGCTGACATATCATAAACCGATGCATGTTATGACATTCCATCAAGTGGTATTTCCACCTATCACTTCTCCAGGGCCTCAAAGGATACGATGAGGTTGTCCATTGTGTCATCTAGGAAAGTATTCCATTCTGGGCCAGGATCAATGACAACTAATGAATTTCTAATATCATCAACATGGTAGGTAGGCTAAACCACCCATGAAGTGATAGGTATAACAACTGGGAGAATTCCATAAGATAATACTAGGGGAATTTCTAGAGCTAGGTCTCGAGGAGGATTCTCATTCAATTTTGGTAGATTAGAAAATAAATAGTTTGATCACTTGTCATAGGCTCCTAAATTTACCGAATTGAGAGGAAATTGATTTTCCAGATTAAAGGGAATTATTATCTTAATGAATTTTGGATTCCCCTAATTTTCTAGTGGATATAGGACAAGATTATATCATACATCTCCATATTGTAGAAAATAATTAGCATGGAGCTCATTAATGGGAATCTTCTATTCGGAAAGATGCTGAAACATAGAAGTCATACCAGGATCAACTTTATTCTATATTGAACTAGACGGGTCATAGGGATTAGCAGTCCTGGTCAGTCCTTTACCCTGGTTGGGGTCTTGGTGTAAGGGTAATTACTTAGAGGAATCTGAAAGGCCATGCGTCTTTCTTTGATGGTGCGTGTCAACACTTGGGGTGTCCAGTAGATGTTGTGCTACCACAAAGGGTGGGTCCTCTTACTCCGAATTTAATTTAGTTTCTCACTCCCTAACTGTAAAAATATCATCTATATTCAAGGTGACTATGCACAGAGGAACATTATTGACGTCATTGGGCAGATTTGGCTATCATAGGATGGGATTGAAGTGGAGAGAAAAATAATTCCCTATGAAGCAAATCTATACTGGTGGGGACACTTCATTAATAATTATATGGATTAGAATAATGTTCCGAAGACATCATTGTAGATGGTACTGGTGGTATCTTGTTGATGTGGGTGGATATGACACGAGAAGCCCTTCTAAATAAACCATGTAACGTTAATGGAAAATGTCATCCCAATGCTCTTGGATATTATATAATTCAAAATAAGGTTCAAGAGGCAGAAATGGGTCTCCCAAATGGTTTGAAAAAAAACCCTATCATGATTGAGTGACCCCAGAATTATGATGTTGGAAGTAGTTGTACAAAGGATTTGGACCTGAAACAATAGAAAGATAAGAACAAGTGTAAAAAAATGAATTTAAATAAAAAACAATTTTTAAAATTCATAATTTAATTTATAAATGAGACCACCATCCCTCGAAATATTGGAAAAAATTTCAAAGCCCACTAGGAATCGTTTAATTCCTATAGGAATACAAAAAATTAATAATTAATACAACTCAGATAACCTAACTAAAAATGTAGTAATTAATATGTTTGAGTTTCAAACTCACAAGGTTTGCCTATATACTATAAATTATTTCTAAAAATTTAAAACACAATTGATTGATTATTTAAGGAAAGATAATGAAGAGAAAAAAATATATTTGATTTTGAAGTCAAATTACAAATCATGCTAGGTTTAGTGATTTTCAAGTTCCTGTGATAGGGATTCTAATTTTTTCATTTTCATTGATATCTATTATGAGAATTAGGTCTTTAGGGATCCTTGGTCTCAGTATCCTACACTAGTACAATAACCAAACTATTGGAATGGTCAAATATTAGGTTTTATTATCAGATTCGGTTACCCAAAACCGTTTTTATACTACCCGTGCTAGATTATATAATTTTCATATGAATCCAAAGGTGAATATTTCATTCATAAATAAGGTACACCTCAAGTCACATCATAATGTTCATGCGATAGAAAAATAAAATAGATTGGTATTATTAAAAAGAGTTAAAACAACCAAAACATGGATAGAAATATAGAAACAACACATGATCAACACATCCCCCTATAATCACCTCAGTTGAAACAATGAAACTAATCCCTCATTATAATTCCGAGGATCTATATTGAAATGGTTACCCATTAGAACATTGCAGCAAAGAATAGAAGAAACCTTAGTGATTTTCACTTTTGTACTCATCTTTGGATGTATCCTTTATTTATCTCTAAGGTAAATACATACATGTTTGTTTGGTTGTAGGTCTACATATATAGGTATCTATAAAAAAATCCCTCAACATATGCATAAAATATCATACAAGTTGAATGTTAAAATATGGTAATGAATTCAGGACATGAAAAGTTCACCTCCATCACATGAAACCTACCCCTTCTTCTTGAAATCACATCATGAGTTAATTTTAGAGTGTGTGGTTCCTTTGATGCCACATAAATTCAGGTCATGAGTCCTTTTTATGGCTTATAAGAGTGGTGTAAAACATGGTGGGATTCTTCAATGAACAACATTGAAATTTGGGAATCTATGATGATGGCAAAACACATTCATAGAATGAAGGATTACTTCATGGAATGAAAGTTTTTGGGCCTTCACGTTTTTTATAAGATTTATTCATGTCTTGTATTTCATAATTGTCCTGAACTAGGTTCATGATACGAATAACTAGTTTCCAGCTCCATAACCTCTATTTCAGTTTGGTTATGTAGTTTCGACACTAGGAAGTGTTTGATTGACATCCAATGTCATGGGAATCCATATTTAAGTGGATAGATCGATCATTTTTCTCCTTTTACTCATTTCCATAAAATATTTGTATCATTAAAAATATGAACATAAAATCAAATGTACAAGAAAGAATTAAAAATTCAATTATCAAGAATCAATGTATTTATATATCATAATTGTGTTCATGAAATTTTCTTATCATACTACATAAAATCTAAATAAATATTCATACTTATAGGATGAATAAATAATGTAGAACTAGTAATTAGGTCACTGGATATGGAGGTCTTGGGGTCGCCGGAGACGGAGGTCGCGGGGTCGCTGGAGGTCGCGGATCGCCGGAGGTTGCGGGTCACCGGAGGTCGCGGGTCGCCGGAGGTCGCGGGTCGTCGGAGGTCGCGGGTCGCTGGAGGTCGAGGGTCGAGGATTGCGGGCCGCCGGGGGGTTAGAGGAAGAAGGGAGGGAGCGAGGGTTTGGGGAATGATCGGGGTGGGGGAAGAAGGTTCGGGATTGTGAAAATGAATGAAAGGTTTCGCGGAGGTTTATTAAAAACCGCCACAAAACCTTTCGGTGAAAACGTTTAGCGGCGGTTTTGTGAACCGCCGCCACAAAACCACAGCTAAACACGATTTTTGTTGTAGTGACCCAATTTATTAGTGCTAAAAAAGTGATGTTAAAGGGGTCCTTTATCAGTGATTTTTTTACATGTTATGATAAAGGACACCCTTTATTAGCACTTTTAGTAATGTGATGATAAATGAGGCCTTTTGACAACACTAGTAAAAAAGAACTGATAAGGGGGGGGGTATTAGTGCTTTTTTAGAAGTGGTGTTAAAGACCCCCCTTTATCAGCACTTTTTTACAAGTGCTGATAAAACTATTCTTCAAAAAATATATATTTCATTAAAAATAATATTTTAATATATAAATATATTTATACTGATAAAAATTTAATATATATTTTTTAGAATATGTTTTAGATAAGGTAAATATACATTTACACTTAATATATAATATATTTCTTGAAAATGGATTATAAAATAATTTAAAAACTATTTTTAATTAATAATTTTCTTATTATTACCAAGTAATAGTAATTTAATATCATTTTGAAGATAAAAAAATCGAAAAAATAATAAAAGATATAAAATAACTTAAAAATGTTGCTCGAACTTCAAAAAGACATAACATTTGACCCGGGTGTCCATTTGTGCTCTACACATATCAAATCAAAGCATGAGACTAGATATATGCCCTCATTGACACAGGTAAACCTATGTCATATTTGTCGAGGCCAAAACAGCTAAGAAGTCATCTAAAACTGAGTTTTTAGTCGGCATACCCTAATTTTTTTAACATTTGATGGATTTTTAGCCTTATTTAAGGGGGTATTTTTTCCCTCTTTCTACATGGATTGAATTTATTCCTAGGTTCTACATTTATATTGAAATTATGGTTTTTAAATTTTATCATTTTCACAACATAATTTTATTTATAATTTAATATATCTATGTTTTCTTATATTTACTTATAAAAAATCACTCATATAAATACATATATCAATATATTTACGTAAAAAATGTATATTATAATATATAAAAATAAATAAATATTCTCAAAATGTATTTAAAAAAGTATATAACCATTTTTTACATTATAAAAATATATTTATAATGTTTATATATACATATATGTGTGTCTTAATAAACATATATATATATATATATTATATTCTAGTATATGTAAATGAATATAATATATAAGATATTTAAATAAATATAAGTATATATATATCACACACACATATATTGTATAAATATATTTAAAAATAATTATATAAATATATGTAAATACATATATATATATATGTAAATACATATATATATATATATATATATATATATATATTGAAATATCATAAAACCGACATCAAAATAACATGGTGTAGTGGTAAAGAAATTCCATATTTGAAAGAGATGTGCATGGTTAGAATCTAGGAGGGCGCACATGAGGATATAAATTCAAAAAGCACTAATAAAAGGGGCATTGGGGTGGAAAGCGCTGATATGGGGTGAAGTACTGATAAAGGGTTCGTGGAAGTACTGATAAAGGGGTTCAGGTGCTCATGGAAGTCTGATTTTTTACCCCTTTAACAACACTTTGTTAGAAATGTTAAAAGTTTTGGTATTTTAACCACTCTCTGATTATCATCACTTCTTTAGCGTTGATAAAGGCATATTCTAGCACTATTAAAGGACTTTTTTTAGTAGTGGTATGAGAAAGTAGAAGGTAAGTCCGGTGGGGAAAGGTTTTCAATAGATGGAAGGTGTAAATTTTATTTATAATTTCTCAACTATAGTGAGTATTACCACCATCCATGTGGTTCTTAGTATTGTTTCATCCAAGGATTTAAATCTTCAGTATATTGATTGACTATGTTCCTTCATTGAGATTTAAATTAGGATTTTTATATAGAGAAAATTGAAGACTTTTTTTGAGTTAGTAAAGTAAGACCTAGAATTAAAAATCTAGAAAAGTTTATATGGGTTAAATTAGCCACCCTGGTATTGGAATAAGATGTTTGATTCATTCATGAGAAAAAATTCCTGAAAAAGTCGTGGCATGGATTGATTTTGAAATTTCAATTCTTTTGGGGAGGTATACATTATATTTCTTCTCTAATGGGATGACATGGTCCTTATAAGATCATGTATACCTAGGATTGATGAGATGAAAGGGAAAATGGATATTGATTTTGGAATGAAAGATCATAGAGAAGCTAGTAATATTTTTAGAATGAATATCAAGGGATAATTTGTAGCCGGAACATTGATTTTATCACTGTATGACTTCATTAGAATGATGATAAGAAGATTTATAATGATGGAAGAAAAGAATGTTTCTATTCACCCATAAATTAATTTTAAATATTCAAAGGAGAAATAAAAAAAGTAGAATAGGTTTAGTACATGGAAAATGTCCCTTATGCATCAGTTGAAGGAAGTTTTATGTATCCCATGGTTTGTACCCAACATAATATTTCTCATGAAGTTGGTGTTCTGAGTAGGTACATGGATAACCCTAGAAGGAATAATTAGTAAGTAATTTAGAGAATAATTAGGTATTTTAAGGGAATCAAAAAATTATATCTTTTATTTGGGAAAAAAATTTCACTATAAGGGTAAGTGGATTCCAACTTTGGAGGTGATGAAAATAATATGATTAATAACACAGATTATGTGTTCATCTATAGAAGAAATTTAGTGGGATAAATATCTCAATTAGAAAAGGTTTTTGAGTTATCTACAATAGAGGTAGAGTAAATTACTATAAAAAAAGTCAGGAAGGAGGTTGTTGGCTGATGAACTTTTTTGTTGAGTTGGATAGAAAGTGAAATCATAATTTATTACACTTTGATAGTCAGTTTGTTATACATATATGGAAGAACCCATTGTTTCATTCCAAAACGAAGAACGTGATTTCAGTGTACTATTTTCTTAGAGTCTTAACATAGGATGGTATATTGACATTGAAAAGGTTATGTCTAACTAATAACATGGTAGGCTTGTAATTAAAGCTGATAGTGATTTAGAAGATGAGGTAATGTTGTTACTTTATCGGTTTTCATTGATAAATTTAGGATGATATGTAGAAAATGGAAGAAGTATATGGAATAATATAAGGGAAATCAAATGGTATTTCATGAATTTTCATCATTAAAATATTTATTTTATGGTAAAGTTCTTATTTTTGAGTAAATAAGAGGAGGATGATATATTAAGTAGGTTTTTAAAGTTATAGCCATTGAATGAGGTTTGTATTCTGGACTATTCTCCTTGTAGAATAAATTTTTAATTATGTATCTTGATCAATTAAATGAAGTTGGGATAATTTCTAGTAGTCCATATTGTAACAATGTTGACCACTAGGAAAGAGTTGACTAGTGACACTAGGAGTGGAAATATAGTAGTGTGGACACTAACATGGGAACTATTACTTTTTAGAATTACTACAATTATCATTATAGCATAACAATCATGTTATGAGTAATTAGAACTATAAAAACATGACTAATAAAGAAATTATTTACTATATGAGATCATTTTGAGGTAATGTTTCTGTATATAGAGTTTTAAACCATTAATTTTTTCATAGAAATATAGAAACTTTTCAACAACTCCATGGGCATGGGGATTATTCTTAGTCTATGTAAATTTCATGTTCTTGATCATCTTATTTTTTTAATATTTTTTCCCTTTTACTCTTCTTATGAAATAAACTACCATTGGTGCTCCTGAGGTTTTTGTAACAACTAGTTTCAGAGATTGAGTTTGAAAAATTAAGGTCATATTTTCTAAATTTTATAACGACTGTGAAAGAAGGTAAGGTAAATATTGATCATTTTGATGGATATTAAATCAGTTAATAGATGATACAAATCATAAATTATCTTTATTAGAAGAAATTACTTACTAAATGTAGGTGTTAAACTAATAGTGACCTAGAATACTAGGTAAGTGTTATTAAATCAACATGTTTTGAAATATTTTTATCTTTTTTTGGAAAAAAACATGACATTCAATATCATATTGGTGAAGATGAAATCTAGGTTGATGAAAGATCTAGAAAATATGTACATGAATACATCTTAATAAAACAAAGTATTCCTAAATTGATGGTTACTCATTATGAAGATGGTTGAAGGGAATCTTAACGTTGGCCATGTTAATGAATTTAGCACTATCAAATGTCAGTTGACATCAGTCCAAATTACACAAGATGATGAGGTATATTTTGTGATTTTAAATCCTTTGTTAATGGATATTTGGTAAGTAACTATAATAGACATATGAATTTTTTCAGTGTATAAAATGTTAAAGATGAACAATGTGAAAGATACGATCCTTAGGGAGGATATCAATAGAAGATATTCTGTTATATTATATTATTATGATGTTCATGTGGAAGGAATATATAGATACACGAAGTGAGATAGTCATAGGAAAATCAAATTTAAGAGTAAAAAGTTGATACAATTCAAAAGGTCTTGTTCCTACCTACTAGAAATCTAAGAAGAAAAGACACATTAAGTAGTGCATATGAAAATTTAAGGCACCTAATACTTATGCATCAAACAAAATTTAACTACCTGATGATGTCTGTAACACACCAAGCTTCCATGGTATGCTTCTCTTTGAATAATACAATAGCATGTGTTGTACTCAACTTCGAGTTCTAACACACCACAACCAATCAAACCAGCCATTATGAATAGTAATACCCAATTTTTGAAATTTTATAAATCTTATCTTTCAAAATGGACTTTATTTTTGGATTTGCAGTATCAAAAATAGATTAGGGTGAATTTTTGGAATTTTTCTGAAAACTTTCAATTTTTGATGAATAATGAAAAACACTAAGTTATAGTTTAAAACCAAATTCTTATTTAAATAAATATTTATTTTATTTAAATTTATTTTAGGTTAAAATATATAAATAATACCTATATAAGTTCAATGTAATTCATTGAAGTCAGTTTAAAATAATTTTAGATATATAAAAATTTTATTGAACTTTTTACCGTCTTTTACCCACCTCCTAGGAGTATTTGAAAATTTATATAAAACACAATTTTACCGCTTCTATGAGTTGAATTTCAAGAATCCAAGAGACACGGTTGATATCATTAAGTAAAATGTGGTTCAATAAGATGAAAATAATTTATGGTGAATTGTAACTTTTTACCTTTATTTACCACGGTTAAAAGTAAATAGGGTAATTAAGGGTAAAAATGATATTATTATTACCCTAACATGTGTCCTAATTCTATTGGATAAGTATAATTCTACCAAAAACGACCTTAGGAATAAAATATGATCCTTTAGGTCCACTTGGAATAGATTAATACATTTATTATTATTTAATTCAAAGAACAGTTAAAAGAGTTGAAATCCAAGATTAATAACTAAAACATTTTTAATATAGGGTTATACATAAGATAAATTCAACTATAAGTATTCATTATAAATATAAAAATATTTACTACATAATGGTATTTTATTTATAATTTTTAGACATTAAATAATTAAATTTATTTATGACACAATGATGATGCAGTAATTACCGTATTAATGAACGATTAAAATAATTGATATTATAAATATCTAAATAAATGTAATTTTAGACTTTTTATGAATTAAAATAATTTTCTAGGTTAATATGATACAGTAGGGTTTCTTAGATGAATTTTTTTCGAAGTAATAATGCTGTTATAAATTTAGAAAAAACAAAATACCAAATAGTGTCACAATTGACATAAAAGAGTTTTTAAAAAAAATATTAGATTATTAATTGATATTATATTCATAAAAATCTAATGTTCTGCCAAAATACTTATATTATGATAGGTGTATCATTAATGAACCACTTGGTGTTCTCTTGGAATTATATAGTATGTTTATTAACCATATAATATAAAAATACCAAGAGACATGGTAAATGTCAAACTATTTAACTAAGAGTTAAATCTAAAAGATAAAGTTAATATAGTGACCCAAACCTGTATAAAACCTATTGGTTGAGTGGTTTTAGACCCATCCCCACCTTATCCTATAAATAATTCATTTTAGAGCCATTAGAAACCGAAAATGATTTTATTATAAAATAATATTTCTAGCTTTTCCTATGGTGCCCCTCACCACTCTTATAAAAGGCAACTTCCCCTTCTCTCTAATTCACACCTTAAAATCCATTTGGATCTTCCAAAACCTACCAAAATACCATTTCAATTGTCCTCCCTTAATCTTAGAGTCCTTCCTTTAGTCAGAAATCCAACTTAAGGATCCATTTCGATCAAATCAAAAGGAAGAACCCGAAGAAGTGGTAAATATTTCATCAGCTCTTTCAAGTTCCTTTCTTCTTAAACTTCCTATTTATTTGTTGTTTAAATTATAAAATAATAACTCCAGTATATTCTATATAATGTGATGTTATTATAAATATGGTACAATCATATTTATTATTCTATTTATCCTTTGAATGACATGTCACTATACGTGCGTACGTACGGCTTACCGTCTCCACATCGTGGTGTAATTGTTATTCAATACATTATTATTTGGATGGGTATAATAATGACATGTAATTGATGTAAATAATAAATATAACCTGATAATGATTCTGTATATAGGATATACCATCCAATTATATATTATTTTAATATCAACATAATGATATTGTCACTCGTGTGTACGTATGGATTACCATCTCTACGAACGCGATGAGATTCATTCCCCATCATATCCATTCAAGACTAATTTTAATTAGATGATTAAAAATAATTTTTAAAGAATTAATATCATTATGAATATGAATAAGATACATCTTATCAATAACAAACATTACTTACGTAATAAAGCAGATAAAGGGAAATGAATCAGTTGACACCCGAAACGACGATAATACTAAAATATTACTAACAAAGAAATATTAAAAGATCATATATGATATCATTTAAATGTATATGATTCTTGTATAATTTAATAACAATTATTACACCATTATACAGGAGGTTAACCTAACCTCGACCAAGGAAAATTATAATGTCAGGGTTAATTTCACAATCTCTTTATTATTCGAGGTTGTTTATACGAAATTATCTAATGGGGCCACTTTATCATCCACATCCATGTTTCTTAAAAATACATTTCAAATTTTTTTTACTATTTACTAGAAAATGGGTTAAATTCATTTATTCCATTATTTTAACTTATATTTTTTGATAGGAATCTTTCTGTAATTTTCCAAACAAGGTACTTTATGACCTTTTCGACAAAATTAAGGTAAGATTGTTTTATCAACTTATACGGTGGGTGCAGAAATTTTCCGCCATTATAACATCGTCGAAGCTTCCCTTACAAGCTTATAAGAATATTTCCAAAATATATTTTTCTTAAACGATTTTAAAATGGAAAGAGATATTTCTCTAAAAAAAGGTTTTGATTTCATCTATGTCAACATCCTTTTATGGATTTTAAGCTTATTTGAAGTTGATTTATTATGATACAAAACATCCATATTGTATTGAATGTTTTGTGATAATTTTGACTATGGATGTGTTATTTTAACACCATTCAGGTTTTTGGATAATGTATTGACATTTCATATACTAGTTTTAATACCAATGTTTATGTTATGTTTAAACCTTTTCATATGAGGAATGCATTGGACTTAGTATGTGACGGGTGGAGCCCGCTATAGCTCTTCAATGAATCGGTAGGTATCATGAGACAAACTAGTGTCTTGGCACAAGGCCTTGACAAAATCTTATTTGTAGTCTTAGCACAAGGCCTTGAATATGTGGTTATGAAAGTCTGGAATTATGCATTCCATCATTATGAAAGTGTTTGTTGATATTTCATGTGATTATTCAACTAGTAGAATATCCATGTGAGTAAGTAAATGGAATTTTTTTTATTTTTATTTTCCATATTTTGATGAAGTTTATATTGAGAAGGATTTTTTTAGTTTTATACATTGCCTTAAATGTATATTCTTATTTATGAAAGCTTCCGCTATATTGTTATCCTTACTGAGCATCTGAGATCACCCTTTCTATGTTTTATTTTTCCTAGGATGAGAAGAAGTATATTATGACTGACCTGTAGGGATAGTCTATGGGATATCAATATTGTCTATAGAAACAATGGTGTTGTAGTTTTCCATTTTATGATATAATGTGAATCTTATGAATGTATCTAGTATTTCCAAGGCTACTAAACTAATCGGTCTTTCGAGACTTGATCTTTTGTGATCATCCCAATGATACATAATAATGCACCAACTCTGGGTTATAAGGTCAAAGAGTTACAATTAGTATCCGAGGAAGTTTAGTAAAAACCTTGGAATCTAGATTTAGATAAACTCTGATTAGAGCACATAGCCATAAGATAGATTTTGAGGATTAATATTGAATAACTTCATAGATTTTTGGTATTGTAGAGATTTTGTGTGTTTTACAAGAAATATATCTCTGTCTAGATACGAGAAAGTAGAGGCGGCTCTCACATAGATGTACCTAGGGGTAAAACCAGAAAACACCGCTTTGAGCTAGACTCGAATTGGAACTGGTGCATGACAATGGGCCTTGCTCTACTCTTGGTTACGACACTCCTGGGGGATATGCTTAGGATAATTCTCATTTTATTTACAGACCATTACAAAGGGTTTATGAGTATATAATTCCTCAAATAAATTTTTTTTATGATTATAGATTATATCCATAAACTATTCAATTTATGTTATGTGTTTTATAATTCTGGATTTATGTATTGCGATTCATAAACTAATCTAGTTTATTCCATGGTTTAGAAATGGAGCCTAGTAGAAGGAATAGAAACTATATCAATGCATGCAGTCCATGTAGGGATTTCCCTCCTACTCAAGATAATTATAGTGGAATTGTTGATACAACTGGTGCTGATCAGCTTATCACTATATTGGGACAACTCACTCAGGTTATGAATAATAACCTTACCCGTATGGAGCACCCTGATCCACAACATGGAGGATCAATGTTAGATAGCTTCATGAGGCAACAACCACCAACATTTAATGGGGGTAAAAATCCACTAGTAGCTGAGCAATGGATAAATTACTTAGAGAAAATATTCTACGCCTTGGGGAGTAGCGAAAGGGAAAAAGTTATCATGGCAGTTTACCGCCTCACTAGAGATACTGATCAATGGTGGTCATTGATTCAAAACACAACAGAAGATTATGAAGTATCATATATGGAATGGAGGGAGTTTAAAGAAATTTTCATAGACAAATACATTTTTCATGACTATCGAGTGGATATGGAAAGACAATTTATGAGTCTGAGTTAAAAGGAGGACGAGAATGTCGCAAAGTAAAGCTAATTTTACAAGGTTGGTGATGCATACTGAAGATTATATACATAACCCAAGAAGTAAGATTGATCATTTCTTTTACGGGTTAAAACCATTTCTCCATCAAGCATTAGTCTCACAATCCTTCATATCGTATGAAGATATTGTCTCATGTGCTATCAAGATAAAAAAAGAATTCTCTAAGTCTTACGAATTTAAAGCAGAGAAAAAGAAGAAGAGATCTTCTCAACACTTTGGAAATGGAAATAAGGGGAAGAAGGGAAAAGTTGAATATCCATTCTGCAGTAAATGTGGGAAGAAACACCCTAGTACTTGCCTGAAGGGAATGAGAGTCTGTTACAAGTGTGGTGAAAAAGGCCACCAAGATCATGATTGCAAGGGGAAGAAAGAGGCTGTCGATGTTGAATGCTACAATTCTAGAGAAAGAGGTCATTATAAAAATGAATTTCCTAAGCTTCAGAGGAACTTACCTTTGAAAAGGCCAAGGGATCAAGGAAAATCATAATTTATCACTACTGCTAAGGTTGAAGCTCCAAAAGACGCAATGGCAGGTAATTTAATGGTTTCCCCACATTTATCCAATGATTTATTTGATTTTGGATCCTCATATTGTTTCATATCTTCCCAGTTTTCTAAGAAAATTAGATATTTTCAATTTGATTTAACAAGGGAGTTGTTAGTCAAAACTCCTAAGGGAAGTATCATTGCAACAAAGTTTTGTGAATCAGTCCCCATTAGGGCATATAAATGTTCTTTATCTGCTGATATCATCATCATACCCATGATTGAATTTGATATAATCCTCGGTATGGATTGGCTTTAATACCATGATGAAAAAATTTATTGTAAGAAGAAGGAGGTTACTATTTTTGATGACGATGATAAAGAACACCTTATCTTTAGAGAAGAATCATCACCACCTAATTCTTATCTAGATCCACCCCCAGTAGCTGAACTAAATTCAATTATTGGGGAGGGAGAGAATGAAATAAATGTGGGTGAGGAAAGGAATGTTCAAATAGAGGATGTACCTATTGTGAAAGAATATGTTGATGTGTTTCCAGAATATTTACCTGGATATCCTCTAGAACGAGAAATTGTGTTTTCCATTGATTTAATTCCTGGATCAAGGCCCATATCGAAGACCCCTTATAGAATGACCACTGTGGAATTAGTGGAACTAAATAAAAAACTAGGGTAATTGATTAATAAGGGATTTATTCACACTAATGTTTCTCCATGGGGAGCCCATGTCCTTTTTGTTAATAATAAAGATGGATCTATGAGGTTGTGCGTTGACAACAGAGAGATCAATGCTATAACAATAAAGAACAATTATCCCTTACCTCGCATTGATGATTTATTCGACCAACTTCAATGGAGATCAATACTTTTCAAAGATTCACCTTCGATTTGTATATCATCAGTTGTGTGTGAAAAAGGAAGACATTCCTAAAAAACATTTTGAACCAGGTACGAGCATTACGAGTTTACAGTAATTTCTTTTGGATTGACTAATGCACCCTCTGTCTTCATGGATATAATGAATAGAGTGTTCAAGTAATATCTTGATGACTTTGTAGTGGTATTTATTGATGATATCCGGGTATACTCCAAAAGTTAAGAAGATCATGAAAATCACTTGTGCATTATCCTGAAGACTCTTAGAAGACATAAATTATATGGTAATTTTAGAAAGTGTGATTTTTGGATTCAAGAGATTTATTTTCATGGCCTTTTTGTCTCTCAAAGGATTGAATCTCCATTAATCCTGATAAGATAATAGAAATCCAAGAATGACAAACACTGATGAGTATAACTGAGGTACGCAGTTTTATTGGTTTAGAAGGTTATTATCGACGTTTCATCTAAAATTTTGCCCGATTGGCTAACCCATTAACCAAGCTCACACATAAAGGGGTGAAATTTGTTTGAACAAAAGAATGTGAAGAATGTTTTGAAGAATTGAAGAGAATATTAGTCAATTCTCCTATATTGACTCTACCAATGGGGAATGATGAGTTTGTTATTTATAGTGATGCATCAAAGGAAGGACTTGGTTGTTTCCTTATGTAGAATGATAGGGTTATTGCCTATGCATCACAGAACATAAAAATTCATGAGCAAACCTATCCTACTAATGATCTTGAGTTAGAAGCTGTAATATTTTCTTTGAAGATATGGATACATTATCTCTATGGTGAAAAGTGTGAGATATATAACGATCACAAGAGTTTGAAGTATATTTCCTCACAGAAAGAACTCAACATGAGGCAAAGGAGATGGCTTGAACCACTCATGTATTATTATTTTACTATACAGTACCACTCGGGGAAGGCAAATAAGGTGGCAGATTCTTTGAGTAGAAAGGATCATGGAGTTTTGAACAAGATTAGAGTTGAAAAGGATTCTATATACATGGATCTAGTAAAGATGGATATGGGAATCACCATGGAAGGTGAAACATCAATTATATTTCAAATAGTTTCTAAACCATCTTTACTAGAAATGATAAAGAGTTCTCAGACCGATGATGAAGAGTTTAAAAAGAAGATTAAAGCTGTTAATGATGGGAGATTGAGTGACTTTGTGTGTGAAGATGGAATTTTTAAATTTGGGAAGAGACTTTGTGTTCCCAATATACCTGATCTAAAAAGGGAATTTTTGGATGATTCTCATAGTTCCATCTTCTCTATACCCCCTGGTAGCACTAAGATGTTTAGAGATTTGAAGGAACATTTTTTGTGATACAACATGAAGAGGGAGATTGCTGATTTTGTGTCAAGATGTATGGTCTGTCAACAAGTAAAAGCTAGAAGGCAACAACCTGGAGGAGTCATGCAACCTATTCCCATACCTGAGTAGAAATGGGATGATATCATGATGAACTTTGTCATGGGGATACCAAAGACTCCTTGAAGGAACGATGCAATAGGGGTCATTGTTGATCCTCTTACCATGTCAAAAAAATTTCTTGCTATAAGATAAGATTTACCACTTGAACGTTTAGCAAGACTATATATTAATGAAGTTGTAAGACTTCATGAAGTACCACTATCGATTGTTTCTGATCGTGATCCCCGTTTTACTTCAAGATTCTAGAAAATTCTTGAGAAATCCCTAGATACTTAACTTCGTTTGAGCACGGCCTACCACCCCCAAACTGGTGGAAAATCAGAACAGACTATTCAAACCTTAGAATACATGTTGAGATCATTTTAACTTGACTTTCAAGGTATGTGGGATCAATATTTAACTTTGGTAGAATTTTCCTATTACAATAGCTTCCATTCAAGTATTCAGATGGCACCATATGAAGCATTATACGGAAAGAGATGTTGCACACCAACCTATTGGGATAATGTTGGTGAAAGAAAACTCATAGGCCCAGAACTTGTGGAGGAAACGATGGAAAAGGTGAAGGTAATCCAAACCCACATCAAAGCAGCTCAAAGTAGACAGAAGATCTATGCCGATAACCAAAGGAAGGATTTGGAATTTCAGGTAGGAGATCTTGTTTACTTGAAGTTATCTCCATGGAAGGGTGTTATACGTTTTGGTAAGAAGGGAAAATTGAGTCCCAGGTACATCGGACATTTTGAAATTCTAGAACGAATTGGGGTTGTAGCTTACCATTTGGAAATCCCGCCAAGTCTCTCCAAAGTTCACAATGTATTCCACACATCACTGTTGAGAAAAGACGTGCCTGACCCAACGCATGTACTCACCTATGAAGAATTAGAACTGGATCCCGATTTGTCTTATTTCGAAGAACCCGTCAAGATTATTGATACAAGAGAACTAGTGCTGAGAAACTGGACGACTCATCTGGTAAAAGTTTTATGGAGAAACCATAAGATGGAAGAGGCAATTTGGGAACCCAAGGAACTTATGATGAAGAACCAACCGAGTCTTTTTATGCAGTAATATTCTAGAAATTTCGAGGAAGAAATTATTTGAAGGAGGGGAGAATTTAACACCCCAAGCTTCCACGATGCGCTTCTCTTTGGATAATACAATAGCATGTGTTGTACGCAACTTCGAGTTCTAACACACCACAACCAATCAAACAAGTCGTATTGAACAGTAATACCCACTTTTTGAAATTTTATAAATTTTATATTTAAAAATGGACTTCATTTTTGGATTTGGAGTATCGAAATTATCTGAGGGTGAATTTTTTGTATTTTTCTGAAAACTTTCAATTTTTAATGAATAGTGAAAAACACTTAGTTATAGTTTAAAACCAAATTTTTATTAAAATAATTATTTATTTTATTAAAATTTATTTTAAGTCAAAATAGATACATAATACCTATATAATTTCAATGTAATTCATTGGAGTCAGTTTATAATAATTTTAGATATATAAAAATTATATTGAACTTTTTACCGCCTTTTACACACCTCCTAGGAGTATTTGCAAATTTACATAAAACTTAATTTTACTGCTTTTGTGATTTGAATTTCAAAAATCTGAGAGGCATGATTGATATCAGTAAGTAAAATGTGGTTCAATAAGATGAAAATAATTTTTGGTGAATATGAACTTTTTACTTTTATTTACCATGGTTAAAAGTAAATAGGGTATTTAAGGGTAAAATGATATTATTATTAACCTAACACATGTCCTAATTATATTTTATAAGTATAATTTGACCAAAAACAACCTTAGGAATAAAATATGATCCTTTATGTCCACTTGTATTAGATTAGGGCATTTATTATTCTTTAATTCAAATAAGAGTTAAAAGAGGTAAAATCAATGTTTAATAACTAAAACATTTTTAATATAGGTATATACATAAGTAAAATTAGACTATAAATATTCATTATAAAGCTAAAAAGATTTCCTAAATTATGTTATTTTATTTATAAATTACAGTCCTTAAATAATTAAATTTATTTATGACACAATGATGATGTAGTAATTACCATATTAATGAAAGATTAAAATAATTGATATTATAAATACCCAAATAAATGTAATCTGAGACTTTTTATGAATTAAAATAATTTTCTAGGTTAATATGAAATATTAGGGTTTTTTAGAGGAATTTTTTTTGAATTAATAATGATGTAATGAATTTAGAAAAAACAAAATACCAAATAGTGTCAAAATTGACATAAAAGAGTTTTTAAAACAAATATTGTATTATTAATTGATATTCTATTCCAAAAAATATAAGGCTCAGAAAAAAGACTTATATATTGATAGGTGTATCATTAAAGAACCACTTGGCATTCTCTTTTATGTATATAGTATGTTTATTAACCATATAATATATAAATACAAAGAGACATGGTAAATGCCAAACTACTTAATCAAGAGTTAAATCTAAAAGATAAAGTTAATATAGGGACCCAAACCTATATAAAACCTATTGGTTGATTGTTTTTCGACCCATCTCCACCTTATAATTTAAATAATTCATTTTGGAGCCATTAGAAACCGAAAATGATTTTATTATAAAATAATATTTTTAGCTTTTCCTAAGGTTCCCCTCACCCCTGTTATAAAAGGGCACTTCCCCTTCTCATTAATTCACACCTTCAAATCCATTTGGATCAGACAAAACCTACCCAAATACACTCTAAATTTCCCCCCATTAATCCTAGATTCCATCCTTTTGTCAGAAAGCCAACCTATGCAGCCCTTTTGATCAAATGAAAAGGAAGAACCCGAAGAAGACGTAAATATATCATCACCTCTTTCAAGTTCCTTTCTTCTTCCACTTCCTCTTTCTTTGTTGTTTCCATTATAAAATAATAACTACAGTATCTTCTATATACTGTGATTTTATTATAAAAATTTTAAAACCATATTTATTATTCTATTCATCCTTTGAATGACATGTCACCATACATGCGTACATATGACTTACCATCTCCACGTCATGGTGTAATTGTTATTCAATACATTTTAATTTCGATGGGTATAATAATGATGTGTAATTGATGTTAATAATAAATATAACATGATAATTATTCTGTATATATGATATAACATCCAATTATATATTATTTTAATATCAAAAGAATGATATTGTCCCTCGTGCATACGTACAGATTACTGTCTCCACGAACACGATGAGATTCATTCCCCATCGTATCCATTCAAGAATAATTTTCATTAGATGATTAAAAATAATGTTTAAAGACTTAATACGATTCTAAATATTAATAAGATACATCCCATCCATAACAAACATTACTTACGTAACAAATCATATAAAGGAAAACGAATCACTTGACACCCAAAACAACGATAATACTAAAATATTATTAACAAAGGAATATTAAAAGATCATATATGATATCATATTAAGGCATATTATTCTTGTATAATTTAATAACAATTATTTCACCATTATACAGGATGTTAACCTACCCTTGACCATGGAAAATTACAAGGTAAGGGTTAATTTCACAATCTCTTTACTATCCGAAGTTGTTTATATGTAATTATCTACTGGGACCTCTTTATCAACCACATCCATGTTTCTTACAAATGTATTTCAAAACATTTTTAATATTTACTTGAAAATGGGGTAAAGTCATTTATACCCTTATTTGAACTTATATGTTTTGAAAGTAATCTTTCCATCATTTTCCAAATAAGGTACTTTATGAACATATCGACAAAATTAAGGTAAGAATGTTTTTTAACTTATACGGCGGGTGAAGATATTTTCCGCCATTATAACATCATCGAATCATCCCTTACAAGATTATAATAATATTTCTAAAATAAATTTTTGATTAAATTATTTCAAAATAGAAAGATATATCTCTCTAAAAAATGTTTTTATTTCATCTATGTCAACATCTTTTTATGGATTTTATGCTTATTTGAAGTTGATTTATTATGATACAAAACTTCCATATTGTATTGAAGGTTTTGTGATATGTTTGACTATGGGTGTATTATTTTTACACCATTCATGGTTTATGGATAAAGTATTGAGTTTTCATATGCTAGTTTTAATACTAATGGTTATGTTAAGTTTACACCTTTTCATATGAGGAATACATTGGACTTAGTATGTGATGTGTGGAGCCCACTATAGCTCCGTGATGCATCAGTAGGTCTCATGAGACAAACTAGTGTCTTTGAACAAGGCCTTGACAAAATCTTATTTGTAGTCTTGGCACAAGGTCTTGAATATGTGGTTATCAAAGTCTGACATTATGCATTCCATCATTATGAAAGTGGCTATTGATATTGCATGTGACTATTCGACTAGTAGAATATCCATGTGAGTAAGTAAATGGAATTATTTGGATTTATATTTTCCATATTATGATTAATTTTATGTTTACAAAGATTTTTTTAGTTTTATACATTTCATTAAATTTTTATTCTTATTTATTAAAGCTTCTGCTATATTTTTATCCTTACTGAGCATCTGAGCTCAACCTTTTCTATGTTTTATTTTTCCCAGGATACAATAAAAATTTTATAACTGAATTGCAGGGATAGTATATGGAACCTCAGTGTTTTATAGGGAAACAATGTTGTTGTAGTTTTCCATTTTATGATGTAATGTAAACCTTATGAATGTATTTATTATTTCCAAGGCTACTAAACTAATCAGTCTTCCAAGACTTGATCTTTTGTGATCATGCCAATGATACGTAATAATGCACCGACTCTGGGCTTATGGGGTCAGGGTGTTACAATGTCTTACTATTAAGTGTGGATATATATATATATATATATATTGTTGAATTTTAGACTCAGGGGAATCTTTCCATTGCAAATCATAAAATGGATTCTTAAATAATTTTTTTTCAGGAATGTTTTTGAAGATACATCTTATTGATGATGAACTCTGGAAAATTATGGTATATTATGATACACAAATCATGAACAATAGTAATATTTTTCATGTTCTATAGAATTTATGATATAACCCTAGTATGATAAGGAATATTTTTTTCCAAGATATTTTATGATGTAGGAATTATAACCATGTTTACTGGTGGTGTATGAAAAATTACCAAGGGAGCTATGATCATAACTCATAGAGTAATGAATGGAACCTTATATAATATGATATAAAATTACATAGAAATTATTACAACAACACTTTATATAATAGATTCAAATCTATAGAGTTATAGGTAAGTTCAAATGATTGATAAATATATAAAATTACTAAAAATTAAAGGAATACCATCATAGCTGAAGTTAGTGTATGTTGACTTACATGAAGATTGTGTTTTGGAAATAAGAAGTTACATTTTCCAAAATAAGGTAGGACACTGAAGGTTGGGAAGATATACATTATGTACACTGAAGTTCGGGAAATTTACTTGAAAATTCCATTATAGGGTCATAATATTATGTGGCATTTATTAATGAATAAATAAGGAAGGTATGGGTGAAATTTTTGAAAACAAAATATGATGTTTTTATAATGTTTTTATAGTGAAATACTTTGGTGGAGAATGAGTCAATATTAAGGCTAAAATGCATAATGTGTGACCATAGAGGAGAGTATGGAAGTAAAGATTAAATTTAATTATATTATGATAAAGGAATTAGATGGGAGAAGACTCTTCTAGGCACACCACGCTATAAAATTGGGGATAAAATAATAAATAAGACAATGAATGAACATGCTTGGAGTATGAAGCTTCGCTTAGGTTACCTAGAAATTATGTGTAGGTATAGTAGACATGGAATCATTTCTATCAACATGATTCCATTAGAAAAAATGGTAGAATTTTTACTTGAGGAGATCTAGTCAAGAAAGGAGGAAAAACCCTCTTATTTACAAGTATTTGTTTCTTTGACATAAATAAAAATATAGATACTGATACAAGGGATATGTTTGATGCTAAGCCCAAATCATGTTTCATTATTTTATTTGGTGCTGAGGAGTTTGGAAATCACTTTTTGGATGAGGAGAACAATAATATTATTATAATTTAGAATGTTATATTTAATGAAGACATTTTGTACAAGTATAATAATGTATTTAAGGATGTATTTAATGTACATGGGACTTTAGTGAGAGATGTCCTGAGGGGGGGGGGGTGAATCAAGGTAAGAAACTCATTCACATTTCCATATGTGCCTATGAATTTCTCACTATCGTCATCGATCTTGATCTCACTTGTTAGTAGGGTCGCTCTTGTGTTCACCTATTAAGTGATGATTGGATTAACTAGTGTGCTTAATTTATCCTTATTCGAATAAGATCAATTATTTCTCAAAACACATGTACTGGTAATCATCCCATAAAATATAAGAAATGAAAGCACATAATAGAAAATAATTTTTCTTTGTTCACCAACATTGGGCTACGTCTAATGAGCATACAAGGAAAATGTTCCAAAGTACTAGAATACATTAATAATATTTCATTAGTGGAATTTGGATAGGTCACTCCTATGCCTGGAAAAACACCCCTACATGATTTATGGCCAGATCATTTCCACACAAGGGTCACTCCCTTTGTATTCTCCATTTTCTCACTTCTTCAAGAGGTAACTCTTTTTATCTCATATTCTAATGCACAACTTAACTATTTGATAGTTGATTCACTAATTAGTGCTAGTTGATCTTTACATTATTCTTTCAAAAACTAGGTTTGGCCATCATCATTATAGAAGCTTCACTTTCCCTATTAAAATAGTTTTAAAAGAATATTAAATTCCATTAGAAATTCCTGTAGTGATTTCTACAAATTTATTGTACTATTTTCCTTAATCAAATCCATAATACACAAGGTTATTAAAATTTAGATATTTCATGAAACTCATAGATTTTTTGAAACATTAACTATTTAATGAACCTACTAGCTTTATACAAACTTTAATTGTGTAAAAAACTCACATATTTAATAAGGCTTTAAATATTTCATGAAACTTACTTGGTAAAACTGAAAATGTTCATTTATTCACAGAACTTATGTCAATATTACTACTTCATACAGTAAATATCTTTACATAACTCATTCTTGAATTTAGATACTTCAGATATATAACAAGCTAGGATTGTTCAAATAAGGGGTGTAGAGTCCTATTTAGATATATTTCCATAACTTCAGTAAACATTCTCACTCTCCACCACCTTCCATGAAACTCTTCATTCTATTAATGTAACACCATTTTTTCTTGAAATTTTTTGGAAAAACATACAGTTCACATATACTTATGAAAAATATATAACCTTCACGTAAGTCACTTACTTCACAAAAAATACCCCCTTAAGGAATCATACTTTCATGAATCATTCTATATTTTTCAAAACAATCAAAATTTTATGAATTCCATTCATTTTACTTATTTTTATGAGATAGTATCGAAACATCATTTTTGTGAAACTTAATGAAAATCACAAAAATTATGATGACTTTCATGCAATTTTCACTTGGAAAAAACATTCCTTTTCCATATTTCCATTAGATGGATTGGGATCACCAGGTTCATAAAGAATATAATTTACAAAAGTGTAATTTCTTTGCTCCATTTTCCAATATTAAATTTCCACATGAACTCAAACACTTCTAAACCCATTTCCTCATGAATACATAATGGTCTTCATGGTCCTAGAACTTATCCAAGAACCTTTCATGATGTATCCTAGTCTAGTTGATGTAATTTCTTTGATATATTTAACCTATATATTAGTATTATTATGATCAACATTATGAGATTTTATATTTCTTTATGCAATACACAACTTTCCTTTTTTCTAGAAACACCATTGTCTCATGAAACTCTCACCTCATTCCCTTTAACTGTAATATCATGATATAATGAAATTGGTGACACAGTGAATGGAAAATCCAATGTTCTCCACCACACAATGTCAATTAAAACACCACATATAACACACCAACACATAGGGATTTATTTTGATAGGTATGATAGTGAACCCAACACACAATACATGGAAACACCAATTCTCATTGGTGTAAAATAATCTCCCCCTTTAGTTTTATTGGCAACACTTTCATGAATCATATTCCTTTATATTGATTCCACCCGACAAAACTTTATCTATAAAAAATGTACATGAATAAAAATATCAATTATTGATTTCTATTGGTGATCCATATTAAATTTTGGAAAATGTGTGGAACCTGGGAGTGATACTTTCTTAAACCCCATCCATAAACTTATTTCATCTCAAAACCCTTCTGCTATTTATTAAATTTTAATGAACATCATTAACATCATCATATTTACATACTTTACTTACTACTCCCCCTATTTTAATGATTTTATAAAATGTAAGAATCCATCCTTTGATACCATTGAGACCATGCATTACGTTATTAAAATCGGTCTCCATTATCAATGATATTTATAGGGGTGTTTATACTCCCCATATTTTCATTACATATAATAAGAAGATAAAATTCTCACCCTATGTTATTTAACGCCTCCTATTGTTAGGTCTACTGATTAGACCTATAATTGACTATATGTTTGAGAAACCTTTATAGATTAAAAACATATTTCAATTGTAGCTTATTTCAATAATAGTTTTAGTGGATCAATTTACCACTTAGAAAAGGGGCACAAAAACCCTATAAGCCTACTGAGTCGAGTCTTAGTGTAGTAAACAAGAGATAATGTTAATAATACTATCACTATACATTGAACTCAATTACATTCAGACATATAACATAGCCTAAGAACATTGGATTCTTTCAAAGAAATCTACAAAATTTATTCTTCATTTTAGACACCAAGAAGATAATAATTGTTAAAACTGATAGAAATTGTTGAAATAATGACTTGTATGTTCAACTATTGTGATCACTTCCTAAACTATTCCTGGTAACTGATTCTTTCTCACATCTAAAGAGTGTATATTCTATTTTGTTTATAGAATTATATAAGAAATGGTCATTTAAAACCCCCTAACATTCTCTAATTTTCCGTAAATATTTCACTGAAATTAATCATGAGAGTTATCTATCCATAATAGCCTTTGATATCACGGGAATAGTTAGATGATATCATATGTTAGATAAAAAACATGACAACTCATTATGTTGTTTCTTATCTGTTTGTATTTATTAAAGATTTTACGTCAAAGAGATCTAGTGGTATTGAAATCAATGCTTCATGGAACTTGATACCACTTGACATCAATTGAAATATCATGATACAACTCCCAATTATAATCATTATGACTCCTCAATCCTGCTTCAAATCTTATTATTTTCTCATTAATTGTGATTCCAGATACAGTAAAATTTCCAATTATACTAATTTGAATCTGTTAGAATTTTGGAGCATGTCATAACACCAATTTTCATACATTTAGGTAACTTCCCCATGGGAAATATCTCCTTTAAAACCTAAAAAACTTCAATAAAAGTTAATAGAAAGTAAACCCACATTGAAAGAATATATCTCCACTTCCTTAGTTTTAATAATGTGGTTAGTATTCATAAACAAACCCTTCAGTATCACACTTTACTTCCCCCCTTTTATGATTTGAAGAAATTGATCCCATCACATCATAAAACTCTTCTTCTCTGTTGTTGTTCTTTATGGTAATCTTCTTTAGTGTAATGCAAGAATATATCTTTTAAGTGATTCCACTTACAAAAAACTTCATTTAGTATATTTAATTCAAAATTATCCTTTAATATCTTGTCAATTTCATTTTATTTATATCGAAACTAACAAACTATTCTTCATTAGGTACTCTTATTGTAACCCCCCAAAATTTTAAAAATATTAACATCATATTCGATAGCGTGTATAACACTCAACGCCAAGCGAAGAAAGGAATATAACATACTAATGATTTATGATATATTTACTATTTTAAATTATTTCAATATATTCTATAGATTTAAATGAATTAAATAATAAGTTATCTTGAATTAAAAAAACAATGAATTTCTTTGAAATCTTTCGTTACACTCACGACTGAGTTTTACAGAACAACAATATAGTATTAATATTATTTTTTAATAATATAGTTATCACCAATCCATTGGAATGTTCAGAGTAAATATGATTAAATATATGATGAAAATAAATAGTCTAAACACAATTATTGGTTATTTATTGATTATAGATAATAATAACAATCATTTATAAGAATAATAAATATTTTAAAAAACACTGTATTTTCTTGAAAGACGGTTCTGTCACGCATAGCATCCATAATTTAAATTTAATTTTTAAAACTTTTAGAAACTTTAATTGATAAAATAAACTTAATTTTTGAAAATTGAATTTCAAATTCATGTGAGAGTTAATTTTTTGGGTTTTTCTGTGAAGTTCAATTTTTTGATGAATAGTGAAAAAATACAAGATTTTAATTGAAAACTACCTTTTCATATAAATAATTTATAATGATAAATTATATTTTGAATTGGTTTTAAATTAAAAATTATTAAATTATATATCTATTAATATAATTTATGAAATTTTAATAATTTTCATATTGAATATATATATATATATAATTTATAATTCTTTAAACCTTTTCACTTTAAAAACCCTCTTTCTCATTATGTATGTGGATTAATTTTAATATATTGTGTGCCACTTTTGTGGTTAGAATTTGGAAAAATGGATTGAATATTTGGAATTAAAATAATTTGTAATTTTAGATAAGGTCAAAATATTTTTTTACGAAAATGTTTAGTGAAAATATTTTAAATTAATTTCAACGATTAAGATAAAAATGGGTTTACTTAGTGGTTAAACTTAGAAAATATGGTGTAAAAATGAGATAAAACATGTCCAAAACAAATTTACTAGTCAAATTTCTACCTTTTAACTTATATGAGTAATAATGGATGATTATTGGGGATTGTTTACATGAATGAAATGTGGTTGGAATTCACTCTTTAAAATATTTACAAGCGTGACACTCACCCACCTTATAAAAATCCACCCACTATTCTCTCCACTTAAAACTTCAAACCACTTTTCTTCATAAAATTCCTAAAACAATCACTCCCCCAATTCCCTTTCCTCATTCTAGAAGCCTTATTTTTTTCATAAAGATTCCCTATTAAATATTTTATGAAAACCAATGGAAGATACCTGAAGAAGCAGTAATGTTCTTCTAAAAGCGTTTTTATTTTATTTCCTTCTAAAACTCCTTAAATTAATTTTATACCATGATGATATGATAAATTAAGTTTCTTAAATATAATTAGGTAGTGTTTTGTTAAGTTTAAAACCTAAAACTTTATAAAATTCTATAAAATTGGTTACAAAATCATTATCCATGTGTATGACGGACTACTGCCTTGCAAATCGATGTCAATTTTTTTTCTGTAACCACCTTTAAATGTTGAGAATAATGACGAATTTATAGATTATAGATTATATATATTATATTTATGATGTTATTGTGATTTTGAAATTATTATATCAAACATTACTTCACACTTTTCATTTTGTGGGAATATGATAACGCCATTTGTGTGTACGAATGACTACCGCCTAACGAAGTGATGTGATTCATTCACTCTTTACATTGAACATATTAAGGAGAGTTCAATAATATTACATGATATATATGACATAAAAATGATAATGTAATTATATATATATATATATATCTTTTAATTTTATTTCAATGCAGCAAGAAAATGGAAACAAGGTTCATGCATACGTACAACCTACCATCTCCATGAACAATGTATTTCATTTCCTATCACCAAATATTATGGATTAATCTAAATAAATATAATATATATATATATATAAAATATTTAAATCAGGTTTTAAATTTTGGATATGATTAAATCATGATCAAAGTAATAGGAACAAAAAATAACAATTTAAAACATACAAAATGTCACGACCCATCCCCCGGGGCCCGTGTCGTGACTACCCCAAGCCCGACTTCCATAGGCCAGGGGATGGTGACTAGTAGCAGAAAGGAGAAACCCAAAAAGGGAAGGCATTTATTTTAAACCTATACACACACAGACATGGAACACTTTATAAAAGTAAAACACAATAAAAAAGGTAAAGTATAACCACTACTAAAAATTACCACTGAGAGTAATAGTAAGTACTAAAAGTAAAGGGGCCAGTATAAAAGCTCAACTGGAAAGAAAGCACAGAAAAAAATGGAAAATGTTCTCCAATAGTTTTCCACCAAGGATCCTACATGAAGGGTAAGTACAGATCATCATATATCATCACTACCTCTCACCACATCTTTCAATCACCTCTGAGCACTTTCTAGCCCCGACTCGCCGAGTCTCAGTCAAGTTGTCCGTCATCTTTACAAGACACAATAAGGTGCGGGCAAATCCCATGAAGGGGTGAGTATTACAATACTCAGTAGGGACCCTGAGACACCCGAATATCTCTCAAAATTCCACATCGAAAAACCAAAAACCATGATCTCAGTCACAAAGCACAAGGTAAAAGACAACTCACACCAGGTATACAACTTAAAGAACATGAATAAAGATGATTATTCATAAATTTATATCATCTTATTCTATCAAGAGGATTTTTCTGATATACCACACAAGGTCTCTAGGTTCTGACCTACAAAGGATCACTAGGTGCTGACCCACAAAGGATCTCTAGGTGCTGACCCATGGAAGATCATTAGGTGCTGCCAATGGAGGATCTCTAAGTGTTGAACCACGGAGGATCGTTAAGTGCTTACCCAAAGAGGGTCACTAGGTGTTTACCCATAGAGGCTCTCTAACTGAATACCCATAGAGTATCGTTACGTGCTGACCCACATAGGATCGCTAACTTCTAACCCACATAGGATGGCTAGGTGCTTTATCACATCACACTCAGCCACCGGATTCCCGCATTTAGCATGCTTTATTTTAGGGGGGATACACTCCTCAATCCATCAGTCATAACTCAACTTCCCTGAAGTCCCACAAAGAAGTAATCGAAGAACCACTATTTCATAAGGGTTCCAACACAACAGACGGTGTGTCAATCAGATTCCAGGTTTGTAAGTTATAAGAATTTTAGTACTGAGGACTCGGTTGGATTTGGGTTCAATCCAACCCGGCCATACTCCAACGTTCTTCAAAAACCATGTGGAGTATCTCAAAAGTACTGCCTCATCTTAAGGGTACCAAATCCACTGGCAGTTCGTCAAAGAGACGTCTGGTTTAGAAGATACTCAAGTTTTAGTGATACGGGGTCGGTCAAGTCCAATAGGGGTCCTACCCGGCCGGCCCGTTGGACCCATGGGTCCAGCCCAGTTTGCAGGTCTCGCCCAAATAATGGGTCCAGACCGCTTGGAAACCCGACCGGCTGGCCGAGTGTGCCCCGCGCTCCCCTGAACAGACTTTGTCTATTCCATTCCACCAATAGCGGCGCCAGCCTGGCACCGCTTTTCCTGAGCAGTCCACGTGGATTGGTCGATTGTGGGACACACAAGCGTAGGTCCACCTGCCACCATGGTCAGAGTCATAGTGCCTCCTCTGTGGTACCCTTATGGATGACACCTTATAACCGACACAAGGCCGATTCCATAGCCGGTGCCGACAACATGACAAGATGTTCGCCAGACCACCGAATGCGCTCTGGTGGTCCGTTCTTCATTCTGTCTGTGCTGACGGGCCTCCTAGGACCCCACCTTCACTGCTTGGCCCTCAAAAATTCCTTTCCACCACTTTCATTGGACCGCCTCTAAGAATTCACAAAAAGCAAGTTCAGTGGAGGGTTCGGGCCTTGTTCGGTTTGACACGCCCCCTCCACATTAGACTATAATTATAATCATTATAAAATTAAATAAAAACACCACAAGAAAGCCCGCAACAACCTCCTACAGAAATTAATGAATCATGGATCAACCTATTAGTCGGTTTATCCACATTCTTCATATTTTTCAAGAACGGGGAAGGGGAAATCATTTAAAACACATAAACAAACAAAACCCCATACCTTGAACTCGTTGGAAAATACTGCAGATGAGTAAGAAGGGTCCGCAATGAAAGGTGTTCTTTGGCATTCGTCAATATTTGGATCGAATCCTCAATGGTGTCTTCAAATCTCCATTATTCTTTAGAGAAAGACATTGCCATCACTTTGTCAGGCGTCCTTCTGTGGGTTCTCAAAACCCACGCCTACGATTTGATTAAATAAAAGGAAAGATAACACCCCATGTTGGTTCATTAATATAATATATTAATGAATCCTAATTAATTAACCTATTAAACCACAAGTGTTTCAATTAAATAATGAGAGATTTAAGTTATTTAGAAGATCCTCATTTAAAGCCCAGCGTTACACTGTGGTCCCGCCATCCTCTTCTCAACTATTGCAGAAAGAATAAAATAACTTATTTAGTTATTTTATTATTTTTTATAAAAGTCCAAAAATTTATTTTTTCATCAGAACTTTGTTAGTAAAAGTTAAGCTTTGCCTCAGAAAATATCGGTGTTGTGAATTTAATGGTGCCATCAGATTTTTAATCTGAGCACCAGTTCAAAATATAGAAAAACCTACTTGCATGTTTATTGAACGTTCCTTTAAAATAAGTTCAATGATTATTAACAGTCAACCTCAACCCATGACAGTCAAGGATAGGATCCTCCTAATGGGAAAATTCCCTCATGAGATCAATGGTAATCTCAGATTTCCAATTCATGTTACCATTTAGGATTTATAAAGATTTGACAATAAAATAATTGTAACATAATTATTTTATTTACGGCCAAAAACTAACTTCCACTGTTGGCCCACACTGGTCAATGTTATGATCTTCCTATGGAAATAATACCCTCACAAGTTTATCCTTGGTCTCATATTTTTAATCTGAGTCACCGTTCGTGATTTATAAGCATTTTAAAAATAAAATAATTTTATTTAATTATTTTATTTATGGTTATTCCATTTTCTTGTTTTCTCGCTAGAGGTCTACGCCGACTAAACTTAAGTCTCTCCTAGGGTAAACCCACAATCCTTAATGAAACAGTACCCTCAAATTTCTGATCTAGGAACCCATTTAAGAGTTATTCAATTTTTCAGGAAAACTTATCATGTGCACTATTTAAAGCTTAAAAATTTTCGGCGGATTATTCTGGGCACTCCGGGCCTCGGAATCATGTGACGTAAAATTTTTCGGTCTCAAAATAATTCTTTATAATATATATATATATATATATATATATATAGAATTTATGGGGAATTACATTTTCCCCACCTTAGGGCTTTACATCCCCGAAATCCAAAACAAAGGAAAATCAAACAAGTGGGGGTACTGAGCAAGAATCTAAGCCTCCATCACCCTTGTGTTCTCTTAGAGATTCCTATATAGCTATTGAATGTGAACCAAAGGAATCAAACATCCATAAAGGACCCACTCCTATCAATCCTCCATCTCCACCAGGAACTCCAGACACATCACCCCATTATCAATGCCTAGCTCTCCACAGTCGATGACATGCGATGGATCATGCACGTACCTCCTCAGCTGCAACATGTAAAAAACATCATGCACCTGGTGCATCTATGTGCGAAGATCTAGGTGTTATGCCACGTCTCCAAACCCACTTATAAACTGAAATGGTCTGATAAACCTCAGATATAGCTTTACGCTCCATCCAAATCTCCGCATTCCCCATCGGGGTGAGACCCAAAGGGAAACATGGTCTCCCTCATCGAACTCCAAGGGTCTCCATCTCCTGTCGGTATAAGACTTCTGTCTTCTCTGTGCAGTCCTCATCCACTATTGGATGATATGAACCCTCTCAATGGTATTTCTTACCAACTATCGACCCATAAGTACTGACTCTCATGGGTCTGTTCATCATAGAGGTGATATGCATGGCTTCCCATCCAAGGCCTCAAGCTGTACCATGAAAATGGTGTAGTGGTGGCTATTTATGTACGAAAATTCAACCAGTGGTGGGTGGTCCTTCCAAATATAAACAAAATCAAGGACACAAGATTTAATAATTTTCTCCAAGGTTTGTATGGTCTGCTCTGTCTGACCTTCTATCTGGGGGTAAAAGTTGTGCTGAAGCATGCTGGAACTTGGTGCTCAGCTCTCACTTGCTGAGAAGTGAGGCGCCATGAAATGAACTCTACCACCACTTTCTTAAACCCTGGAAACCGGTACTGACATCAGAGGTCCTATTATATATTCTCCACCCCATGATGTACCTCTAAAGAGGATGTATGGAATTAGATCAACACATCCTCATGTAATGTCATTGGTACCATAGTGTGTCATTTGAAAAGGGTGAAGTGCTCCACACGTATCGAAAATTAATCAGGAACCTGTACTAAGGATATTTGAGCACGTCTAGCCTCACAGTCAACATCTATAAGTTTTGCCTCCCTAACTCTCTGGAGGAGTGGGGGAGTGACAGTCACAGACTAGAGGTAATCTTATCCATCATCATCCACAAAGGATTTCAGCATCGCCACTAGCTACTCCGTCGCCTTACTCAACAACTAAAAACCAGACCTTCTAATGAGTGTGTCTGCCACCACATCCACCTTCCCATGAGTATATACTACCTCAAGTTCATAGTACTAGAAGAATTACAACCATCACTTCTATATCAACTACTGAAAAGCTTACGGGCACATTTCCATATACACGAAAGGATACCCCCTTTAACTGATTGATGTTCTCATCAATCCTTTTGTAGTTGGTACTCACTCTCCATTTCAAATTGGTTAATGTGTCGATAGTCCACACATAAACTCGAACACTGGGTCTTAATAATCCCTTCCCCTACAATTCCTCCACCTATACCCCATGTTTGCGAAGTTCTACTAAAGCACTCCAATATACTGATAATGATATCAATGTTGTCTCGGGGTGTAGAAAGATATAGTTGTTCCTCCCCTATGGGGAGTTAATCCAAGAAACATTCGTTGAAAGGATGTTCCCACACTCTTCCACTACCATTGGGAACTGAAAACTCCAAACATATGATGCCACATGAGTAAGGCTGACCGACTCAAGAGTGATCGGCTGAACCCTCCTATGCATGAGTTTTATCCTGTCACTACTAGAAAAATGACCTATAGCCATGGATCTATAGCCACAATTTTGTGATATGTGGCTATAGGTCAGTTCATAGCCACCATTATAATTAAAACCAGTGGATATATGGTTTCTAAACCCTCTACGACTCTCTAATCTCCTTGAACCCTCACAACACCTTACCCATGACCTCTTCTCTCTCGACGGCCCTCTCTTCTTGGAGACAACTTCTCCTCTCGGCTACCCTCCTCCACCCTCGTGACTTCTCTTCTCTCGGCAGTGAACTCTTCTACCGGTGGTGACCTCTCCCTTCGGTGGAAACCCTTCTTCCCCAATAGCCTTAGAGACCTCTCCTCTCCCTGATCTGCATCCCCTAATAGTTCCCAGATGGCCTTCATAACGCCGATCCATCCTCATCCCCCTCGCAACATTTCCCGTCGCTTCTACCGAACAAAGAAACCCCATCGCCTTTGTGGTAACATCTCACCTCTCAATCATGTCCAAGTGGAATTCATTCTTGAGCATTGGTAGGCTCATTATTCCACCAAAATCCTTTGTTCTCATTATTCTAGGCATGTTCACGTCCCCCATTCTTCCTTTATTTTCTATAGCATTGTGCAATATTTTGAGGAAGTGACAATTTTTCATATATCCCCTTATTTTCGGTTTAGTTTGATTTGAAGCTTACTTCATGTTATGGGATTATTATTCTCTATTAAAATTTTCATCTATGCAACTATCATATTTTAGTTTTCCATTAGGTTGATGGAAGGATTAACTAATGAAGGAAATGATATATCTATAATTGAAATTTAATGGGATGTAGTGTTTTTACATGTTTTACCAGTTTATTATTATTTCTAAGAGAAAATTCTTTATCTGAATTTAAAGGTTTAATTATGTGCATGTTGTGTTTGTTGTGAAATAGTTAAACCCTATGGTTGATTTAGAGTCCTTATTGTCATTTTTGTTTAAAACCAACACTCATAAAAGGATAATTACTTATATAATACTAATAAATGCTTGTGTGTGAACCTAGAATTTGTATAAAAATACTTGTTAAATTGATGATGAGTTAAAGATAAAACTTACCCTTTAAGTGAATTATGGATTTATGTTGTTTGGAAATTTTTTATTCTGAACTACTAGTATGTTTATTTTTGGACTTATGAATGTAATACATGTTCTTCCTTTAATGCATTTATTTTAGTAAGAGTTTTAGGCTCACTTATTTTCACCATCAACACATATTCCATTGCTTCTATTTCCTTGTCAAGATATGTTTTTTATTTATAATTTCCCTTGAAAAATATAATTATGTGAATATAGGCCTCAATATAGACTTAATTAAGATGATTGTTAATTTTAGATTAAAAACCTTAATAATTTCAATGGATTCATACTCTCTACAACAAGGGATCAATTCATCTTCAAGGGGATTGTTTTGGATTGATATTTGAAAATAGCTCCCTGTCACCTTAACTTATGATGGTCATGGATCCTACATCCATGAATTTCATGTTCCTAACATTATTAACTTTAGAGCTTCATTGTTTTTCTAGTTCATCAATTTCCTAGGAGAAATATCAATGTTTCAATTAACAGAAGTATCATAAATGAACTTTCGTTATTTCCTAACTTCTTAATATATCAATGAATGGATGTCAGTGTATTACATAACTCTCGAAATAATTATTTCTACCATTTCTATAAATATATACAATATACACTTTGTTGAAAAGAAAATTGATAAGAAAAATTGTAGATCCAATAGGTTTTCGCCTATGACTTGATACCAATTAATAGTATCATGGGATCATACAGTCACCTTAAGGGGTTAGGATGTATAGATCTTAGGAATGAGACCAAGAAAATTTTCTTATATACATTATAGATATTATAAATTAAATATAACACATTTATTTTTACAATGGTTGATGTTAATTGGAGATCCTAATCCTTACTATTTTGACTCTAGTTGAGTCAATAATTTTCAAATAATAATGTTATTATCAATTATGAGTTGTGTGTTAAGTTACTATCTTTAACCCGTGTGTGAATCCCATACATAAATTCTCACAACCACTAATAATATTTAATCCCATTAGCTTACAATGTTCCACTAAACATAAATAACACTTCAAATGTAACATCATCTTCAACAAGAGTACATTCACACCAACCTTGTTCTACTTCTAGTAAACTTAATTTTTGAGCTCTCAATTTCTTATTTAGAACAAAATGTATTGGTCTCAAAATTATTTTTGAAACATAATGTTACAGTCTTTTTGAAAAAATTGAGTCAAATATATCCCCCTTGAAAGATCTAGTCATATACTTCATTTAAAATTTTGTTCAGTTCTTTTAAGTAGTTTTCATAAATTGTTTTCTTCTCATAAATAACATCTGTATTTTAATGAGATAATCCCTCTTTATAGTGATAACCTTACTTATTATTATGTTGATTTGAAATATACTATCTTTAAAGATCAATTATTTATTCCCTCAATAAATATTTTAAAATCAAAAATTCAACTCAAATCTGTTCAAAATACAGATTTAAATAACTTTCAAAATCTTCTTTAAAATAAATAAGAATCACAAAATTCCTTTGGTGATATTTAAATTTGATAATATAGCTCAACACAATCTTAATTATATTTTTATTTCATATAAATTTAATATTCTTCACTTTATTTTACGTGTTTTTCCTTCCATAGACTTCAATAAATTTTCATATGAGAAAAATTATACATAAATCCCATGGACACAAGTTTCCTAAATTTCACTCAATAATTTTTTATTATTTTATAAAAATATATGTTCTTATATATATATTCTCTTTTTGATTATAAATTCATTTTTAGACATTCACACAATTATATTGTTCTTGATGATCCGAAGAACATCAAAAATCTATCAAAAAATATAATTTCAACTCATCTTCTTATTTCCGAATATCAGGTATTTTTACACACAATATTCTATGTGAATTATTGTACTGGATATTTTATATTAATATTGAATTGGATATATTATTAATTTAAAATTTTTATTTGGCATTAGTTTCATGAATGAACAAATTATGCTTTTATTTAATGTTCTCAAAATTTGATCTTTTGGGATTATTCTCTCTGTTTGTTCATTTAATTTTCGTGTGGGCCTCTCCTTAGGTCCTTGGACTTCAGTTGAGATTTTTACCATATCTCATCTAGGTCACTAATATAAGATGGGTATTTTACTAATTATTGATCCCTCACATCATATGATTAATCTGTACCATCCATTTATCTAGGGTGTCTGAGTGCACTATGTGGCGTTTGGTTTGGTATGGCCTCATGGTGCACTATGAGAGGGTGTGGTTCTAATTACTATAACATGTTTCAAGGGGAAATAATAACCACTTTATCCCTTGTTGGTTCATCATAAATGGTCACTCATCCTCTGAGATCATGTTTTTCTATCTCTCTTTGTTTTAGAACTGAAACCCTATATAATTTTTTCTTCCTCCTCAGTGTTAAGTCACAGTGCATTCTAATCTCCGTTGTACACTACTAGATCTTCGATGATAGCATTATTTGGTGAATAATACAACTGGATGAGTACCCAATTGGGATTATTTATAGAACATATTAGAACCTTAGTGCTCACCATTACCCTCTTTATGTTTTAAGTATCAGTGCATCCTATCGAAAAAGAACATTATATGATCAGGACAACCATACCTCTTTCTGTCTAGCACCGTAAGTCTATGAATCTTATTTTAAAGTTGTATTTTTTTATCCTGTTTATGTTTCTTCATAATTTTATACTATAATTGTTTCTTATATAGATATTATTAAAATTCTTGAGTCTCGGTTGTGTTATTGTTGTGTACGTAGGGTCCAAAGGGACTGAAAAACACAAATTATGTGTTCCTTTCTTCTTTCATTAAATTATTTCATCTTGAATATTTAGATTCTAATGTATTCGAATGATACTTTCAAAGCCCCATATCAGTCATTAGGTGTTTGTTTTTTATTCCTTTTTTTATTTTCATCCTTACCTTTCACAATGTTGTATCAGATCTAGACTTGTTTTTTATCGAACCTATTTTTTTGTCAGTAATTGATTTTGTCTATTTTAGTATCATGATCACTTAATAAATTGCCTCTATTTTTCTACTATATATGATTAGATCTAGTTTTACATTAATAATTCCTCTGCATTTTAAATCTATTTTGAAAAATATAGTTTATTCTTGAGATTGGTTAGATTTTAGGGGTGTACACTTAGCGTTGTATGCAAGAAATATACATATAATCTTATTGTATACTTTTATAAAACTAGGATCTAAATCGAAAAATTAAATATTGATAATGACTTTAACTTTTGAAAAAATATGATGAGATCCCTGCTAGTTCAGTAGGGCTTAATTGATTCCATATTTAGGCCCATGAAACCTATTATTACTATAAATAAAAATGGAAAAACTATCATAGAATATAAATATGTTTCCATGTATGTTTTATTTAAAGAACATTGTTATATGTTGATTTATTTCAATATAAATTGATTTGGGAAACTTACTTTGAATCTATAGTTAGTATTATGTTTCTTAAACTAGAAAAACTATACATGAAAACCTCTTTAGTCATAATTTATTACAAAAGACACCAAGTTTTCACTTTTAAGATAAAACCTTATAGTTCTATGACGGAACATTTAGATTAATTTAACAAAATAATGTAAGATATATCCAACATTAATATTCTTAATATGACATTGAAAAACATTAAGAAACTAAAATTTTCCTTATTTTTTTCTATTTTATTTTTCCTTAAATTACTTAATTGAATTTTCTTTAGATTACTTCATTTAATTTTCTAAAATCTATTAATAAAAAACATAAAATGTTACCATAATATTTCAGAAAATTTTCCATTTTGTCACCTTATGGGATAATTATTACATTACTTATTTCTTACATCTCCACTGAAGTGGTGAATTTAACAATATATTTATTCACCCATCTTCATGGATAATTACAACCATCAATTTTAATGTAGTAGAATTTGTGTATACATATTTATTAGAATATGAGGTTAACATATTCTTAAGATTTTAAGAAGATGATTCTATTAATTTACTCACGCTTATCCCAAAACTATAACGAGTATTATGTGATGTACAAATTTTATTAAGAACTCAATTAGAGGTTCCCCTCTCAACATCAAGTGAGTATTCAACTTTTGTGGTTTCAATGTTCTTTAATTTAAATTATAACTCAAGAAATATTATATTTTATGTTTTTTATAGTCTTTAATAATGGTAAAATTATCTTCATAGTCATCCTTAAATTTTTGAATATTTTCTTCATGCACCTTACATTCATTATATATTGAATTTTCACACACTTTTAGTCTTATAGATTTTGTTTTACACTGAGAGTTTTTGGATTTATGGGGGGATGGTGCAGGGGGGTATGCAGGGGTAGGGGGGGTCTGAAGGGGTAGGGGGTTTGCAGGGGCAGGGGGGTATGCAAGGGTGGGGGGGTTGTAGGGGAAAAGTTGGGTAGAGGGGGTGGGTGCAGATGGGGTGCAAGGTGGGAGGGTGCAGAGGGGTCTGCAGGGGAAGGGGGGAGGGTGCATGGGGGGTCTGCAGGGGCAGGGGTAGGGGGAGGGTGAAGGTGGGGTGCTATGGGAAAGGGTGGTGGTATATAGGGGGTATGCAGGGACGAGGGTGTAAGGGTGTGGGGTAGTGGGTAATGGGGTGCAAGGGGAAGTGGGGGAGGGAAAACTGAAAGGGGGGAGGGTGAAGGGGGGTTTTCAGGGGCAGGGGGAGGGGTAGGGTTCAAGGGGGGTCTTAGGGGAATGGGGGATGGGGGTAGAGGTAGGGGGAGGGTGCAAGTGGGGTGAAAGGGGGAGAGGGTGGCGGTCTTCATGGGGGTCTGCAGGACAGGGGGTGCAAGGGGTGCGGTGCATTGGGGCAGGGGGTGCAAGGGGGCAGTGGGGGGAGGGAAAACTGGCAGGGGGAGGTTTCTGGGGGGAGAGGGTAGGGGGGGTCTGAAGGGCAGTGGGGAGGGTGTAGGTGGGGTGCATGGGGGGGGGGGGGTGGTTCAAGGGGGTGGGGAATAGGTTAATGATGAATCCATTCATGAATAACCATTATATATTCACCCAATAACATATAGTGTTCCCCCTATATGGACTATTTTTTCATTTATTGTCAGGAATTATAATAATTTCCCCCTTTCCTGAAATCTATATATGAATGAACATATATAATAATAAAATCATTAAATAAATTTGATTTAATATTTTAACCATCTCCAAACATGATTACTCTATCATTCTTATTTTTTTCTATTTAGAAACCAATAATCTTTCTATTTCTCTATATTCTAAAAATCCTTCTTATGTCAATTCAATTTTATGTTCACGAATCATAATACACAAGAATATTTCAATGTTTTCATTAATTATATGTGTTCTCATTTGTATGCATTATGTTTATCATAGTATTTTATTAGTAACATAATGATATTATATTAATCACCATATAAACATTGAATATTTTCATTAATTAAATGTGCTCTCATTTGAATGCATTATGTTTATCTGGATTCTTCACTCCTTTCACCGATTTAAGTGAATAAACCAATGAATATTTCAATGATCGTGAGGATGGTGGTGGTGGTGGTCTAAGTGGAGGTGATAATGAGGTTGGTGTTTCTATAAGAGATGATGAGGGTCATTATGGTTTTGGTGATGATGATATTGAGGTACATTTCAGATGTAAATTTTATTCTTGGTTTATACATTTAATTTTATCAAATAGTTATTCTTATTATGATGATATTGATATTGAAATTTTATATTGTTTATATTGGATAGAGTTTATATTCTTGTGATATATATTGTATTATGATTGAGTACAGTTTTATTTTTAAGGAGGTGTTTTTTTCTCTTAGCTAGAGGATATCAGTACTGCTATAAGGTGAAGCTATTATGGAAGCATTTGGTGATTAAGTATAGTAGTGTAGGAAAAAATTTACATGGTTATTAACTTTGGCTATAAGGGCTATTTTCCATGGTTTTGAAAGTGTTATTAGGGACCAATATCCATGGTTTAACCATGGGGGTCTAGCAGGGGGTGGGTTAGGGGGCAGGGTGAGGGGTGAGGGGGGTTGGGGGGGGGGGGCTGAGGGGGTGGGGGAGTGTGCAAGGGGGTTGTGCAGTAAGAAGGGGGTGGACAAGGGGTGTCCAAGAGGGGGGGGGGGTCCTAGAGGGAGGAGGTTGTTCTAGAGAGTGGGGTGTCTAGGAGTGATGGGGGCATCCAGGTGGGGGGGGGGGATTTCTAGGGGGACTGGAAAGGATGATTTTCATGGGGGAAGGGGTACTGCAGGTGGGTCTGTCCAGGTAAGGGGCTTTGTAGGGAGGCTGTCCGGGGGGGGGGGGGGGGGTCCACGAGGGATGGGGGTGTCCAGGAGGGGGGGGGGGGGGGTTGTCCAGGGTCTGTCCTTGGGGGGGGGGATGGGGGTATGTCCATGGTCTGTCTGGGGGTGTCTAGGGTCTGGGGGGAGGGGTGTCTAGGGGAGTTGTCCAGGGTTTGGGGGGGTGTCGAGGGTTTGTCTGGGGGGGGGGGGTCTGTCTAGGGTATGTTTGGGGGGTGTTGAGGGTATTTCCAGGGGTGTCCATGTTTTGAGGGGGGTTAGGGGTCTGTCCTGGGGGGGGGGCTGTCTAGGGGGGGTGTGTACAGGGTCTGGGGGGGGGGGGTGTATAGGGGATAGAGAGGGGGGTCTCCTTGGTTTTTACAGGAGGGGGGATTTGTAGGGGTGGGGGGGGGGGGGGGTCTTTCCATATTATGTCTAGGGGTTTCCAGGGTCTATGGGGCGGGGTGTCCAGGGGGGTTGTCTAGGGTCGGGGGGGGGGGTGTCCGAGTTCTAGCCAGGAGGGGGGGGGGGTCTTTCCAAGATCTGTATGGGGGTGTCGAGGATCTTTCCAAGGGGTGTACAAGGTCTGAGGGGGGGTATGTTCGGGGTCTGCCCTGGGGGGGTCTTTCCAGGGTCTTTTTAGGGTATGTCCAAGGTCTGGGGGTGTCTAGGGTTTTGGGAGGGGGGTGTCTAGGGTCTGTCTAGGAGGGTGTCTTTATAGGGGGTGGGGGTGTTTTTTTTATAAAATGGGAAACCCTATAGCCCCAGTTTGAAACCATGGCTATAGTCCTATGTGAATTAAGATGCTACCACTGTTTCAAATCTTGGCTTTAGGTATTCATCCATAGTTCAATATGTGACTGTAGGTCTTGTCTTATAGCCACGCCAATACCATCCATGATTCATAAAAATGTGGTTATAACCTATAGCCACATTTTTTGGACTTATAGCCACAGTTTTAAACCTTGGATATAGGATAAAATTCCAATAGTGCGTGCTGCTTGGGTTTCCTTTTTTGCTGACAAAGGAAAACCCCATTCCAACTCAGAAGTTATACCACATCCTTTTTTCCTAAAACAGTCAATCTATGCATGAACTGTGGATGACTATTCCATACCCAGACTAATGTCGTAAGGCCTCGATGTTTCCACCAAGAGGTTCCAACCAAAACTCTCACCTTAAGGGTCTTACCACATCATCAGTGTAACTGTGATTATCGAGTCACCTTCCATAGGTATCTCTAGACCTAATGATCAAGTCAATATTTTTACCGAAAACTCTAGGTATTGAACTAGATTCATGAAAAGAATGAATAATTAATACCTATGTCTATTAATACGACATCTAGTAGTAGACACATACCATACCAAAAATCATTCCTAGATCCTTTGGGTTATACTCCATGACCGCATGAAGCCACTCTCATCCCCTATCCTTCAGCTCCTTAAGGCTAGTGGGGACCACATTGGGGTGCTGGTTGCAACATGCCGAAATGTATACCACCCACTGATACTCTCCTAGATCTTATTCTACATCTGTTTCCCTGCAAATTCATCTGTCCCTATCACTTCTTCTTCTAGAAACAATTTACACATCCAAGTCTCTGTGACATACATCATTTTCCTACTTTCATACTACTAACATTCACTAGCTGTATCTTCTCAACCAAATACTTTCCAACCATAAAGGTTCTCTCTAGTACCCTAACATAAATAGGAATGCACAAAGGAATAGTACCGGCTCAGATTTCCCCAAACACATCTTGATTGGAGGTCCAAGATCTGAATCATATATCATATCGTATTTATCGAGTACCTGGAATGGTCGGTATGCCTCAACAAATACTCATCTACCGACATGTCATCCTACCAAAGCTATAGAATCTCTTGGGAACACATACCCCTCAGATTTTTATGTCAAGAGACCCCTTCTCCGAGAAAGGTTCTCAAGATTTGTAAATGGAGAAGTCACCTCATCGTAATATTGGGGTAATCTAAACCCTTCCATCTCCCAACTGATCCATGTAAAATGATCACTGCCAGGACCACTATCTGATCTAATGGTGCCCCAGCTAGATAGAAACTCGATCACCACCTCAAGACAGTCCTTAGCCTCATGTGAGTCGGGCTCAACTCAGAACCTAAGGGGTATCTGTCACAAAAAATTTTGTAAGGAACTATGCCTACATGTGTCATATACAGGTAGCACCGGTAGTAAAAGATGACCAAAAGTCAGTGGTATCACTGGGACACCGCCCAAAGGTAATATCTCGGGCAACATTCCTTGTACTAAAGCCTCACCACTCTATGGACCATCTCCATGGTTACACATTGGAATACTAGATACCTGTATGCGTGGAATAATATTGAGAGGGAATCAAAATGAACCACTTTAAATAAGTTATACCTAGTGAGTTGACTCAAAATAGATCAATAGAAAAACATTTTCGAAACACAAGAAACTAGTGTTTTCATGTACCGAGTCAGAAAATAAAATTCAGAGTCCTAGTGCATAGATGCGTCGGCCGCCACACCAACACTAGACTCCATGGACTGTAATCTAAACTCAAGACACTTAACACCATTACTTCATTAGAAACAAAAAATCTTAGTTCTTCTGGTAGAACCGACTCCTTTGATACCACTTTTTCAGGACCCTTCCCCCAGGCCCCATGTCGTGACTACCCCAAGCCAGCCTTCCATAAGACAGGGGCTAGTGACTAGAACCAAAAAGGAGAAACCCAAAAAGGGAAGGCATTTAATTTAAACTTGTACAAACACAGACAAGGAAAACTTCATACATGTAAAACATGACAGAAAAGTTAAAGTATAACCACTACTAAAAACCACCACTGTGAGTAAAAGTAAGTACTAAAAGTAAAGGGGCCAGTATACAATACCAACTGGAAAGAAAGTAAATAAAAAAGGGGAAAATATGCTCTAGAGGTCGTCCACCAAGGATCCCACCTGAAGGGTATGTATAGCTTGTCAACTGTTATCACTACTGCTCACCCCATCTGCCAATCACCTCCGAGCACTATCTATCCCCGCCTCCCCGAGTCTCACTCAAGCTGTCCCTCGTCTGCACAGTACACAACAAGGTGTGGGAAAATCTCGTGTAGGGGTGAGTATCAAAATACTCAGTAGGGACACCGAGACCCCTGAAGGTTTCTCAGAATTCCACAATGAAAAACCACAAATCATGATCTCAATCACAAATCACAAAGTAAAAGACAACTAAAACCTGGTATACAACTTAAAGAACAAGAATAAAGATGATTAGTCATAAAGTTAGATCATATTATTCTGTTGAGAGGATTTTTCTTCTAGACCACACAAGGTCACTAGGTGATGACCCATAGAGGATCATTTGGTGCTGACCAACAGAGGATCGCTAGGTGCTGAGCCACAGAGGATCACTAAGTGCTGACCCATGGAGGATCACTACGTGTTGACCCATAGTGGATTGATAAGTGTTGACCCATAGAGGGTTTCTAGGTGCTGACCCACATAAGATTGCAAACTATTGACCCACAAAGGACCTTTAAATGCTGACCCACAGATGATCGCTAACTACTGACCCACATGGGATCGCTAGGTGCTTCATCACGTCACACCAAGCCACTGGATTCCCACAATTATCACGCTTGATTACGGGAGTATCCGCTCCTAAATCCATCAGCTATACATCAGCCACCAAGAATTCCCAAAAAGAAGTAACCCGATGAACCACCATGTCATAACGGTTCCAACTCAATAGATAGTGCGTCAATCAGACGCCCTGTCTATAAGTTATAGGCATTTTAGTACCGAGGGCCTGATTGGATTTGGGTTTGATCCAACACAAATATATTCTAACTTTATCGAAAACCAAATTAGAGTATCTCAAAATGACTGCCTTGTCCTAAGGGTCTCTACACCATAGAAGGATCTTCAAACGGACGTCCGGTTTAGAAGATACTCACGTTTTAGTTAAACGGGGCCAGTCGGGTCTAGTAGGGGTCCGACCCGGTCGGCTCATTGGTCCCATGGGTCTAGTCCAGCTCATGGGTTCAACATGGTTTGCATGTCTAGGCCAGACGGCGGGTCATCCCCGGATGGCAGGTCTGACCAAGATGGCGGGTCCGACTTGGATGGTGGTCTAGACAGTGGGTCCGACCCGACTTGCGGGTCTAGCCCAGCTGGCCCATCTCGCCGGTCCGGCCCACCTGGAAACTCGGCTAGATGGCCAAGTGTAGCCCGTGCTCCCCATAATAGACTTTGTATGTTCGGTTCCTTCAACAGCGGCGCCGAACTAGTGCCGCTTCACCTGATCGGCCCACATGGACCAATCTATTGTGGCACTCGAAGGTGCGGGTCCACCTAGAACCATGGCCGGAGCCGCAATGCCTCCTACACGGCCTGAGCCATGGCGCATCCTTCGTGGCTGGAGCCGCAACGCCTCCTCTGTGGCGGCCCGATGGATGCCACCACCACATCCGCGGTGCGCCATTGTCTGATTGGCATGTGTCCGGAACCACCACGTGCCACCGCTTCCGGCGCTAATGGCCCGACAGGATGTTCACCGGACCACAAGACACACTCCAGTGGTACGTTCTTCGTCCTGTCTGCGCCTATGGGCCTCCTAAGACGCCGCCTTCAATGGGTGGCCCTTAAAAATGACTTTTCGTCACGTTCGTTGGTCCACCTTGAAGAACGCTCCAAGAACATGTTCAGAAGAGGGTTCGAGCCTTGTTCGGTTTGTCCCGCGCCCTCCGCGTTAGAGTTATAACATGGGGGTGTAATTATAATCATTATAAGATTAAGTAAAATCACCACAAGAAATCTCGCGACAACCTGCTGCAAAAATTAATGAATCGTAGATCAACCCATTAGTCAATTGGTCCGCATTATTCATATTATTCAAGAACAGGAATGAGGAAATCGTTTAAAATGCATAAAAAAATAAACCCTCTACTTTGAACTCATTGGAAGATGTTGCAGATGAGGAAGAAGATTCCGCGTTTGAAGGTGTTTGTCAGAGTTCGTCGATCTCCAGATTTAATCCTCAATGGCGTCGTCGAATATCTATTATTTGTTGGAGGAAGATGTTGCCAACACTTTGTCAAGAGTCCTCCTGTGGGTTCCCAAAACCCACACCAATGATTTGATTAAATAAAAGGAAAGATAACTCCCCAGGTTGGATCATTAATATGATTCATTATTGAATCCTAATTAATGAACCTATTGAACCACAAGCGTCGCAGTTACAAAATTAGAGGTTCAAGTTATTTAAAAGACCCTCATTTAAAGCCTGACGTTACACTGTGGTCCCACAATCTACTGCTCAACTTTTGTAGAATGAATAAAATAACTTTTTTAGTTATTTTATTATTTTTTCGAAAAGTCCAAAAATTAACTTTTTCATCCATCCCTTGCTATCCAATGTTAATATTATCCTAAGATAATCCTGGCACTATAAATTCAAAAATTCCCTTCGATTTTTAATCGGGGAACCTGTTGAATGGATAGAAAAACCCGCTTCCACGTTTACTGAACGTACCTTAAAAAAGATCAAAAATTATTAACAGTCACCCTCAACTTGCGACAGTCAAGGTTAGGATCTTCCTAAGGGGAAAACACCCTCAATAGCAAAACGGTACTCTTGGATTTCCAATCCGAGTTACTGTTTAGGAGTTCTAAGGACTTGACAATAAAATAATTGTTACTTTATTATTTTATTTACGGCCAAAAACTAACTTCCACTATTGGCTTTCCCTGGCTAATGTTAGGATCTGCCTAAGGAAAGAATACATTCACGAGCTTAGCGGTGGTCTTGGATTTTTAATTCGAGTCACCATTCATGAGTTATAAGCATTTGAAAAAATAATAATTTTATTTAATAATTTTATTTACGGTTTTTCCATTTTCGGGTTTTCTCACTGGAAGCCTTCTCCGATAAAACTTAAGTCACGCCTAGGGTAAACCCGCCATCCTGAAAACAACGGTGCCCTCAAATTTTTCATCTGGGAAGCTGTTTAAGAGTTATTCCACTTTTTTAGGAAAACTGCTCACACATGATATTTAAATCTTAACATTTTTCAACAGATCATTCTAGGCACTCCAGGACTTGGAATCACATTCTGTAAAATTTTACAGTCTCAAAATAATTCCATATAATAGAAAACAATATGGAAATTTGAAGACATTACACAAAAAAACAAGGCAATTAACTCCTTAGAAATGAAAATAATGAAAGATTATTACAAAAAAGTGATAAGATGTTACAAAATAATAATATATCATATAATTAATATTAATATTACTTTTTATAATTTAATAATATTTTTTTAACAACTATATAGGTGGCTAAATCATGTACGACCAAATGTAAAGTTTGAGGCAAGAAATTTCATCTCAATTTCATTTCATTAAGAGATATAGTAATGTTATGAACCTAATTACTTTAATATGGTGTATATACTTCCCATTTAACATTTAATATCACGAATAATTCATTTATTATGGTATTTTATTTTTAAATTTTAATTATTTCATCTAAAGGGATTTTATATTAAAGATAAGAAGTAGTAAATAAATTTTATAACTCAATTTTTTTCATTGGGTTATATTACTTCCTCATTGTCATCAATATTCTAATATTATGTGTGTAATGACTTTTTAATATCTATTGTTGTATTTAAACTTGTTTTATGTTTATCTATAGTGATACAAATAATTAATTCATTGGTTGATTCTCACTTTAATGTTATGATCTTTGTAAGGGTTTACTTCACAATCTCATGTTATTCCTGATTATTTTCACTTGAATTTACATTAAAGGAAATTATTTTATCATTGATTTATAAACTATTTCATTTTATTATCCTATAGTTATTCATTATCTTTTCCATTTGGTTTAAAATTTTCCCACTCATTGTTAATTAAAATTATTGTGAAAATGTTTTAATTAAACATGAGTTTATTTCTCACTTCAGTTGGAAATACATTTTATTACAAAACCATATATTATGAAAATGTTTTAAAAAATGTTTAATTTAAATTTTTTAAAATGATTTATTAAATGAATTTTTTAACCATTTTTTCATTTTAAAAATGTTTTCCAAGGAATCATCTTATTGCTTTCCGAATAGGCACTTTTCTAACATTTTTAAAATGAAAACGGAATATTCTTTTCACCTTATAAGAAATTACTCGCAAAAATTTCTTTGAATCTTTCTTAAAAATATCAAAAATATATTTTTAAAGAAAATTTATTTTTAAAAATAATTTTCCAAGAAAAGGATTAAAAAAATAAATATGAAAAGTATATTTTCATCAAGAATCTTTTTAAATATATTTTTATTGTATTTATATTCATCAATAACAAAAACCATTTATTATTACACCAATGGGTGTATATTATATTGTTATCGTCATTATTATTCCTCTGGATGGTTTATGATTGTCTTGATTAAGGAAAATATTGACATTAACTCCCTTAATTCATTCTTATAGTCATTAACTTTACCTTGAATTATTCACATTCCATTTGACATTAAATTTTCCCTAAATATCCATATTATTTATCATTGATATGTTAATTTCCAAAACTATATTCCATTTTTACATACGATGTTTACATTGAATTTTATTTTATTAAATGGGAAAATATTGATGAATTCATATTCTTCACTCAATAAAGATAAATGATAAATCAAATTATTTATGAATTAAATCGATTTTTAGATATATGAGGAATACTTTGGACATGCAATACACGGGTTTGGGATTAGTTAATGTAAGAAAAATTATGCATAGATAGTATAATGAGATGAATCAGTTAGCCAACCTTAGTTAAATGAGTTTCACCGAGTATGAATTAAACTATCTTGAGGATAGATCTGGATGGAAATTGTATCTTGTTCATGGGAAACAAGACATACAAAATTTAAGCATCGCCTTCCTTCAGAATTTATTTATTTAAATCATGGTGATATTTACTATGATATTATATCTGGATGCATTTAATTTTCATTTCATTGAATAAATGACATGCATTTGTACTTATTTCCATTGATATATTTATTTTTATCTTATCTAGTTATTTAAATGGAATGGATTATTAGTTATTTACCATACCATGTAGATTATACTAATTGATTCATTACTTATTTCAATATACTTAACCCTTATTGGGTATTTGATATCACTCTTATTTTGGTTCTTTTTCCTAGGATTCCATGAAGTTTATTGTGACTGATATGATGGGATATGATAAATGAAATAATGTTATTCCTGAAAAAAATCATGTTGTATATTGTGTATTGAATTGTAATACAATACTAATGTATGTATCTATTTGACCATGAATATTAAACCATTTGGTCCTTTGGAATGCAATTTATTTATATCTTATGCTAATGTAATGGTTGTAGACACTTTCTCTATGCTGCTGGGGTTGGGGTCACTACAATTACCAATAAGGACCACTTCACACATTACTAATTGGATCATTCTTCTCCACACATTATTTTAACAATGTTTACCCCTACATGATTTATACACTTTCAAAATCCATATCTAATTTCATGATGTATCTTTCAAATGCGAATCTCTTAGAGTTTGTTCAGTTTTCCAATCATTTTTATTGTTTTTCTAATAACCTTCTGATTCAATATTTTATTTAAAAATACTATTCACACTATTTTTTCTTTTTCATGGAAACTCTCATAGTTATATTCTACTCTTTCCTTTTGGTACATTTTGTAATAAAAATTAGGCACACCTCGTGTATATCCTATATATTGGGAAGTAGAACCACATTCTATATTTTACTCCCCAGTGGATCATTTTTTCAACTTTATTCATTTTTTTAATAACTAGAGTAGCTTTTTTATTTTTATCTAGATTTATTTTCTTTATCTCTAGGATATCTTCCATAAGTAAACAAATTTTGGTGCTTGATGAACCTTTTTATGAGCTCAAATAATTTCCCTCTGAGTAGTAAATATTTTTTCGATCTTAATAAACGTTTTCAGTGAAAATTTTATTCTCATTAGTTATAGGGATGAGGGGATTCCTTGTGACACTTTTAGTTCCTCTATTACTAAATTTTCTAGATATATGACCAAGGGTAGCCCATATTAGTCTCATACCATTAAAACCACACCTCATATAGTCATGCATGTGGTTAATATTTCATTAAAGCATATTTTATTTTACCTTGGAGACTTTAGTATTATAAGAAAACACTCATGTAATGTCCCATAATTCCAAAGTAATATAACTTAGTGGCTACATTACTCTGAGAGTCTTCACTTTTATGTCTGGGAAGATGTATTCCTTAATTTTATAACTCTATATTTCCATATTTTAGACTACACTTATTAATGATCGTATAAATGGAATATTATTTTTACCATTTAAGGTTTTCATCCTTCCTTTTATGCTCCTTGATCTTCCCATCCCAATCCTTTAGTTGGGGAATCATATACTTAAGAAATAAGATTTCATTATTTCTAGATTTTAAACTATTTTAAAATTGTGTTTTTAATGGGATATTTCTAGCTTTTATATCCTTCTTTATGAACATTTTATTTTCAAATTCATGTGAAATTTATTCAAGTATGTAACTTTTAATATTCAATTTTCAACAATCTTCACAATATCTTCATTCCAAGACACCTAAATTTATTTCAACTTTTGATTCTCCAAAACCATATCTTCCATATATGCACCAAATTAAAAATTCTCAGCCCTAATATTTTGAAACTCATTTGAGATAGGGATCTTCTCTGGGGTACCTGATTTATAATCTTACATGTTGGAAGAAATCTCCTCCAATTCCTTGTCATAAGTATCATTTTCTCCTTATGATAATTGGACACATATATTTATCTCTGAATAAATTTTTTCAGTTTGTTAACCTAAATTATTTTCTTCAATATGGATCCCTTAAGATTTGTTCTTCTTTCTCAACTCCATGTTTTATTCCTTTATCCGCATATTCAGATCCTATGATATGTGAAACACTTTCACCTTTGGATCTTTAAATTTATCATCATCTTCAATAATTCCCAAATTGAATGGATTTTCAGGATACTCAGATAGTCTTATAGCATCAATATATGAGAAAGTATATATACTATTAGATTCATACAAAAATTCTTTTTGTGAGCTTCTAGGATCTTTTATCTCAATCACACACTACTCAAAGTCTTGTAAATTATATTCAATTCCTTCGGATTTCTACTAGTTCATATTCTTTATCCTTTCCATTTTATATAGGAAGAATATATTTTAACTTTAAAAACTAATTTGATCAATTCATAACAAAATAAAACCAACAGGATAAAACTACCTTATGATTCAAATTGTTGGATCCACAAGGGACTTCAGTAAAGGATTATCTGAAGGGGGGGGGGGGGGAGGTGAATTTGGGTGTGAAACTCATTCTCATTTTCCCATGTACCTATGGAACTCTCACTATTCTAACCAATAAAAACTACAATTATATGTTGGGTCACTCTTGTGTTCACTTATTATGTGATGATCCAATTAACCAATTATCTTATCTTAGAAATATTCAGATAAGATAAATAATTTCTCAATACACATTCATTGATTATCACCCAAACACATATAAAAAAATGAATAACATGAGGAATAAGAATTTTACATGGTTCACCCACACTAGGCTATTTCCAAGGAGCATTAAAACAAAAATGTTTTGAAGTATTATAATCCATTAATAATATTTTAGTGATATATTTATGTTTAGTCAATCCTTTTCCTGGGATAACTCCCCTTATAATATTTAGGGTTGTCTCACTACCACCTAAGTGTCACTCACTTTGTCCAATCCCTTTTCTCACTACTTCAAGAGGGAAACAACTTTAGCTCACATTCCAAAGCATAAATTCAATTTTTGATAGTTGATGTTCCAAATAGTTCTCATTGATCTTTACACTACTCTTTTAGAAATTAATTGTGAAAATTACCATTATAGCATCACTTTCCTTATTGAACAAGGCTTTACAGAATACAAAATTACATTAGAAAGGTCTACATTGAGTTCCAATTTCTTACTATACTATTCTACTTAAATGAATTACAAATACACACTTTTTTTAAACTTTCACTATTTTTTAGAGATCATAGATTTCATGAAACTTACATTGTTTCATGAAACTCCTTGATTTAATGAATCTTTCAATGTCTCATGAAACTCCAGAATTTAGAGAGTCTTTCAATATTTCACTAAACTCACTTGATCAAACCAACACAATTCCTTTCTTCACATAACTCATGGCCTCATTACTAATTCTAATAAGTAATAACTTCATTTATCTATTTTGAGAATTAAAATCCTTCACACTTCAACAAGTTATGCTTTCCAAAATGAGTGGGTGTAGTGGCCAATTTATAGATATTTACACCCCTTCCAAAAACTTTCCACTCACCAACACCTTTTATAAATCTCTTCATCTTTTTTTATAAATCCATTTATTTTTGAAACTTATAGGAAAAACATTAATTAATGTATAGTTCTTAACAACATTAAACCTTGACCAAAGTTACTATCTTCATGAAACTTAATTTTTTGAATCTGCCAATATTTCATGAAACAACCAATATTTCACAAATTCCCTTCCACTGGTATATTTTGATGTGGCAGTCTCGATACATCTTCGTGATGAAAATTTATTAAACTTCATGAAAATATTTATGAATTTTATTTCACTCATTAACTTTCAAAAAAACACCCCCTATCGAAATTTCCTTAATATGGATTGGAATCAACAAGTTCTCATAACTTTTGATTTGTGAGAGACATCTTCTTTTTCTATGTTTTCCTACATTAAATTCCAACATGCACTCAAAAGCATAAATACCCATTTCTTCATGAATAAATAAAGGTTTTTTATTGGATATTTTCTATGAACTTTTTATGATGCACCCCTATTTGGGAGATCATATTTCTCCAATAGATTCAACCCATCTCTCTATATTATCATGATCAACATTCTATTCTTATATATTGCTTCATGTAATCTATCACATTACCTTTTTTGGGAACACCATCATATATTGAAATAATTTCCTTATTCACTTTATCAAGAACATCACAATCTCATTAATCTATTGACATGCTGAATATCAAATCTATTGTGATCCACCACAATGTGTCAATAGAAATAATACATATAAAAAACAAACACACCATATTTGATCGTGATATGATTGAAAAAAATACAACATATAACACATGGAAACAATAATTCTTATTGATTTCCAATATGATGATAGTTAAAATTAACAATCAAAGTTTTAATAGAAACTTTATCATGAAGGTGTACCTGAACATGAAACACATGAATAAGAGGATCCTGCTCCTTAAGTGGAGTTAAATAGATAAAGAGGGTATTAATACCTATATAGAGGTATTAAAAACAATTAAACTATTTTTATTGACTTATGGGGGAGAAAATAAATTTTGGTCCACCTTTAAGACATTAGGCCACCTTAAGGCCTTCAGGCCACCTGATGTGTGTATACACGAACCAGAAAAATTCTACAAGGAACATGCTCCAAAGGAGGATTCAGAGAAAAGTACAATCACGAGAGTAGAGCTATCAGATTTGGAAGAATTAGGGGGTATAAATTTTCCATCGGTACCAGACCAATACATCCTTGAAAAAGATATCTAGCCAAAAATCCATACAAATGTGGAGAGATAATCATGATTCAGGTGTTGGGGAGGGTCAGTTTCAAGTAGTCGTAGTTTGTGATGTATTCCATTGAGACCATGAAGTCCTGTAATATCTCGAATCCTATGGGAAATAAAAGTTAAGGGTTCCCCTTCAACCCTTAAAATGTGGATTTTCAAAAATGAATAAAAAATTAAGGCCTTCAGTCCATTTAGGTAGGGGATATAATAAATGTTTTGAAGAGGAAGTGCAGTGAATAGAGTAAAAAAAGTGGGATAAATATATAAAGGGAGAGATTTATACATTTCATGATAAAAATAGATGAGAGTTTCTCATTTTCACTATGTAAACAAATCACTGCATAACAAATGGGTATACTAGGTCATGTATTAACATGATGGTAATAGGAGGTATTGGGAATGGATAGTAGTGAAATGTTTTTAACAGAAGGAAGGTGTGGATTTCATAGAACATTTCTAATATATTGTGATTGTTACCTCTATCAAGATAATTTTTAATATTGTTACATAAGAGGATTTATATATTGAGCATATTAATGTGAAAACTATGTCCCTTTATTGATATTTATAGGATTACAATTATATAGAGAAACATTAGGGATTTTTTGAGTCTAGGAAGGAAGAATTGATATGAAAACTACAATAAAATTATATGGGTTAAAGTGGGAACCCATGAAATGGAATAAAAAGTTTGATTCATTCATGAGTAAAAATGAATTAAAACTGCGTGACATGGATCAATTATATTATTTCAATTATTTTGGGGATTCATAAATTAAACTACTTCTATATGTAAATTAAATACTCATTTAAGGATCGTGTAAAAAAGGATTGATAAGATAAAATGGAATTTGGATGAGGAGTTCAAGATGAAAGATCTTGAAGAAATAGTAAGATTTTAGGGGAGAAGATTAAGGGAGAACATGTAGTTGAAACCTTGATGTTATCACATGCTGAGTACATTGGAATGGTTATGAGAATATTTGTATTATTGACGCAAGGATAGTTTCTATTCCCCTATAAAGTCATTTTAAATTATCAAAGGCATAATCCCCAAAGATAGAAGAATATATTGAGAACATGGTAAATGCCCCTTAAGAATCATTCATTAGTATCTTGATTTATACCATGGGGTTTACTTGAACTAATATTACCCTTGTAATTGGAGTTGATTGAGGGTATATGGCTAACCATAGAATGTAACAATGGAAAGTTGTGAAGTTGATACTATGGTATTTGATGGTAGGTGAGAATTTATATCCATTACATGGGAAATTAATGTCATTGTAGAAGTATGTGGATGATTATGATGAATGTTATGTTGAAAATAGGAGGGGTAACGCATTTTATGTGTTAAAATTTTGAGGAACTATAGTAAGATAGATGTCTCAATTACAAAATGTGGTAGCACTATCTACCACATAGTCAGAGTACATTTTTGTAATAAAATACATGGACGAGATAGTTTAGCTGAATAAATGCTTAGAGGATCATGATAAATAGTTAGAGGAAAACTTATGTAATTGTGATAGTCAAAGTTCTATACATATTGAAAAGAACCTAGTATTTCATTTCCAAATGAAGCACATTCATCTAAAGTACCATTAGATCAAAGTCTTAATATTGGATGGGTTGGTGACATTAAATAAGATATATTGAACCAATAACCTAGAATACATGTTAACAAAGTCGATATTGATTGAGTAGTTAAATCATTATTTTCAATAGGTTATTATTAAATGATTAATTAAGGATGAGAAGTATAATATTATTAAACATTGGCGGACCATGGAAGGGAAAAAACATGAATTTCTAGAATTGATATATTGAAATTGATTCTTTGATGGGAAAATAGTTGGTATTGTATGAATCTTCAACTTGAAATTGAAGCTTTCATGGGAAAGTCCACATTGGTGATTAATCAAGATAAGGAGATCATATTATGTAAGCTATAAAGAGATAGAACCATATAAGGAGGTTAGTTTCCTAGATAAGGTTCTAAGTGTGAAAATGTTAGAATGGTCTAGTCTGATCTATTAGATAATTTTTGGAAAATTATTAGCATCTCATACTTACACCATGTCACAAACCTCATGATTAAAACTATTTTCTGAGGTTTATGGTGGTTCTAGGGATATTTCACCATTGGTTGGGGGTCTATGGGATAAAGGCCCCCCGAACTAAATTTTTAAGGGATTTTAGTAATGCCGACCACTATTGCAAATATGACTGGGGACGATGACATTGTTACTATAGTAGTTTCATATTTGACATGGCATTATAGATACATGGAATTACTAACATTATCAATATAAAAATGAGGGTTATTTTTTCACCTTGTTTATTTATGATATCCTTTCAAACTAGGGTTTTTGTATACTGAGTTTTCTCTCTGTAATTTTCTCCCAAATATAGTAAAATTACTCTCTCTCTCCATAGATGTAGAGATTATTCCCAAACCATATAAATATTTTATTATTATTATTTTTATTTTTATATTTTATCCCTTTTAATATTATTTTGTAATTGAATTTTATTGGTTCTCTAGTTGTTTCTATAAAAATCTCATAAAATAATGTTAAAATCATAAAAAATGATGTAAAAAACATTTTTCATACCAGTGAGGCTTCATTTCCTTTATGTTTTTTACCTTATTTTAATAATCCAACATATCTTTTTGTGCCTCCATGTTATTTTCCTCGATATATGGTTGTATAATCATTTAGTAAAGTTTGAATATCATTCCTACCTTTATAATATCTACCATCGTACTTTACATATCCATGAATGTAAGGTCTTTCTCAATCCTCATCTTGGATAAGGTAAAATGTTCTTTTCTAATAAGACCATAATCAACATTAGTTTACTTTCTCATGTGGTAGTGTATTGAATAAAAATAGACCTTGATTAAATCATACTATATTTGTTGATTCAGTTTTATCTCCTTATATATGAATATATACTTCAATGACTTATGATAAGTATATATGACACAATTATATTCATAGAGTTAGTGTCTTAATTTCTTAAATGAAAAAATCTTATATAATAACTCTAAATAAATTTTTGGGGTGGTAATAATCATGGGTATTAAATTTTTATGAGTAATATTCAATAAATATAAAATTTTGTATGATAACACAACCCATGCCTTTATTTGAAGCAAAATTATATATGAAAAACCCTTCTCCACTTAGGGGCGTCATGAGGATAGGTTTTATGATTATCATATTATTGAGTTACCTAAATATTTATCCATATTTTTCCATTAAGGAATATGTTGTTATTTTATTTTTTTACTTAGTTATTATTATATAAACTCTTAATGAATCTCTCACAAAGAATTTGTATTAGAAAACTAATATAAGAAAACTATGAATCTATCCAACACTTTTGGATCTATACCATTCTTTAATATTCATTTCCTTTAAAGGATCCATAAAAAATTATTTTCTTATGATCACATTCCCCAAGAATGTTACTTGATCCATATAAAAGTAACACTTGATGAACTTATCATATAACTTATCATTTTTAAATGTTTTAAGGAAAAACCATATATTATCTTTATGTTATAACTTTTCCTTGATGTATATGTGAATTTAAATTAATAAATACCACTAAAAACATATATTGGTAGTCCATAAATAATATATTTATCATGTTCATAAATAAGGTCAAGGAACTTGTATTTATATTTGGAATTACTATGAAATCATATTATCCCTATCTTAAATGAAAATATATCGTTTAAATATCTTATCTCTTCACCTTAAAATTATGATATTCATAGTGAAGATACAAATATGAAAAGTATTGGGACCCTTAATGACGATTGAATAAGTCACAAATACTTTTTAGTAGATACAATTTCTTTAAGAAGATTGTATTGATCTCTTGATAATCGATTCAAAGCCTCATTTACCTATCTTTCTTCTCATCAAAAGTATTGGTGACCCCTATGGTAATTCACTAGGGTATTTGAACCCTTTGAAAAAAATTATATTGTAGTTTCTTTATTTACTCCACCAGTTACACTAGGTAAATCCTATAAGGGATCTTTAATATTTGTGTTTCACCTAGTACAAGTTCTATTGACAACACTAACTCCTATTTTGGGGGGAATTCCAACAATTCATTATGGAATATATTAGCATATTAACATAAAATAATCACAACTTCTTGGTTTATTATTTTACTTTTCTCAACCATTTATGCTAGATATGCTTCTTATTTAGGTATTAAAAAATATTTCATTGAAGTATTTTCAAAATAATATTCATAATATTCCTTGATTTTATATTAGATCATGAGTTAGTTCAAGATATTGAAATATATTTCCCTTTATCCCTAATGGATGTGATATTTGGATAATGGGATCTAATTCAGGCCCAATATAGCATCTTATTCTACTAAATAATTATTAAGAAATTTTCTAGAAGAAAATTTATGTTATTTCATATATATATATATATATATATCTACATCATGTTATTGAGGAGGAAATTTAGAAATTATTGAAATATAACATGATATAAAGAAATAATTTAAACCCAAATCAAATAAAAATTTCACAATTATTGAGTGAACATGAAGTTTTCCTTTCACCAATTCATTTTAATGATCCACCTTAGTATTTTTAATTATGTTAGCTTGACATTAGTCCCATTTATTAAGTTTTATTGACACAAAATACACTCAAAGACCCTTTTTTGATGAATTGTATTTCATAGTCCCCATGTTTTTTGTAGCTAAAGCATTGGACCATGGGTAGTTCATTGGTTGGTACCCTTATTTTCTATATTTTATTATTTATATTTATCATTAATCTTCAATAGCTATTATATTTATTACCTTTTTTTCACACTTGATTTATTTCCCTGTTATTTTAAGAAAATTATCGTGGTAATTTTTTTCATATCTTTGAAAAATGGGAGGTTGGATATTATTTTCTCATTTATCATTTGATACTCTTATATCAAACTCCATACTTATTTTATTATAATTTTATCCATGTGAAAATTCTCATATATTAATATAATCATTGATATCCCACCAAACTATTACTTTTTTACTCCCAAAATCTTGAATTTATAGATCTTTTCAAATATGCTGTTTCAAACCACTAAAGAATATTTATATTTTTCTATCATTGATGATAACAAAACTGAAGGCATAAATTTTATTGATTTAGAAAAAATATTTATAAAATGGAATAAATTTATTATTATTTTCATCAATCTCTATAAATTCTCTCTCCATATCAATGTAAATATTTTCAGTAAATACTTGTTATGAATTTTTCTATTTATTCCAACTTAGTATATTCAACTTCATCCTTTATATCTGTATACTTGATATATATCAACCATTATATTCTCTTTCCAAATGGTATATAGAGAAATAATAATATCATACTTGAAATAATGAAGCAAACAAAATATATTTTCCATGGAGTTAACCCATTGTTTTACAATACATGGATCATAAGACCCACTAAAAGAATGTGGTCATTGTAGAATAAATAATTAAATATATAGTTTATATTTTTATGGAATTAGATAATTTCACAAGGTTAAAGTTATATTTTAGAACCTATGATAGCTTTTTATGCATGAAATACAGTTGTTATCTCGATCTCACATATCATTTGTAGAATTATATAGAAAATGATTGCATTACCCATCACATGAGTTATTGTCTTGGTTTCACCTGGTTCCAAAAAAATTTATAAAATAGAAAATTTTATAACAAAACATAACTAAATTAAGAATGGGTAGATAATGTATTGACATGAATAAATTAATTATATACTCTTAAATTATGTGTTCTCTAATATTAATATATGTTATACATTACTAAAGTAATTCCAAAATTATAAAAAACACAATATGATATCAACTATGGTGACCCACATCTTTCATACATACTCATTACATCACATATAAGATAGAAATACATTATAATACTACTCATGAAATCAATAGGTCAATTGTCTTGAGAAATTATATTCATACAACCTGAATACATATAAAAAATGAGGCATGATTTAAATCGTTATTTATAGTTCTCTTATATGTATTTATGATATTATTAGTATATGAAATCACTTGGGGGCATACATCAATTAAATAGTGAGCAAAAAGCCCTATAAAGGAAGCTATAATACTTAAGGAACATGATTCATGAATCAATATAGTACATGGGTGAGAATAATAATAATAATATTGTTTTAATAGTATCATCATCATAGTCATAAATAAATAATTTTAAGGAGATAAGAAATTTTCACACACTTAAGAATAAAGCATTATAAAATTTTTGGACAATTCCCATACATAGAATGTGAACTAAATTAGCATCATGTTCACACACAAAATATGTGTACAAAACATAATGAATAAAGTGTGAACAATTAATGAATCATTTTCATGCATAAAACATGTAATATAATGAGATATATAAAGTCATACAATGTATTTTAGGGTTATATAATTCTATTCCCACCCATAACTTTATAAAATTGTTATAATCATGTATGCCACATAGGAAGGAAAATGTAAGTCAATCATAAACATAAAATGAACCCATGAGAAAATGATGAGTTTATTAATGACATATTAAAGAATATAATAATGATAAACCTATTTATTCTTGAAATATGTATGGAATACCACGTTTTTGAAATTAAAGGGTTTCATTAACAATTAGAAGATTATATTTCAAGGATATGAACTGAAGGAAAATAAGAAGAATCATTGTGAAATATCGTGAATAAAGTCATTAAAAATAATCATGATGTTAAAAAAGTATTCATATCAATGAAATATATATCTTAATATCCTCAGTATAATAAGAAGTTGGAATATAAAATAAATTACATTTTGAAAATATTTTAGAAGAAACATGGTGAAAAGAAAGAGGAAAAGAATATAAACAGAATAGAAATAATTGGTTTCAAGAGTCCCTTTACCTAGGTCCCATTTTATTTTATCAACGTTACACCTCCTATATAATTAACTTATGTATATTAGAACATGAATCCAAAATTTAATTTTATTTATTTATATTATTCTTAATAAATTATAATCATTAAAATTTATTTGATAATAATTTTTTTTAATATAAAAATATTTGATGTCAGGTTTCTAAGAATTAATACTTTTTTTTAATTTTATAGTTTTAACTTAGAGTTATTTATTCATATATGAAAAATCTAGTATAAGAAAAAAAAATTAAATTAATTTTCTATACATCATAAATAATTTATTTTAACCATCCATGAAGGTAGTGATTATAAGATCCTAAGCTTTTATGAAGTTGACTCGTGCTCATTTTCTAGGTACACTTTTTCCTTATTTTGATTATATTTTGTTTGGGTTTTACATTAGGGATATTTCAGGTGAAATTATAATTTTTAGAGGGGTTTTGGGTAGTGCGTGTTTGGAACATAGTTTTCTTTAACTGCGAACACTGCCCCATCAAACTGTTTAACCGTAGGTAGAGGTGGATTGCACTGTTGGTGCACGATTAGTCAAACCATGAACCCTCTTAGTAGTAACTGTACAACCCCTAAGAGGAGGAACATAGTTAAGTGTATGGTTAGGGAAAACTATGCACCACGTATAGGAAAGTTCTCACACATAAAAATAGACCCCCTAAAATTTATAAAAAAATTCCGTACCCCCATCTTATTTCCCTAAACAAAATGGATTGACACTAACTCATTTAATTCAAATTTGGAGTCTCCTTGATGGATTAAAAGGGATTCTGAACTCTATTCACAATGAATAGAATATCCTTTTGACAGATCTGCACCCCTCTCGGTAAGAGATTCTCGTCTGTATTGGTTTCCTCCCTCTCTTTCGTCATCCTTTAATATATTGAAGGATGTTTTCATCCATTGGTGAATTTTTGGATATAGGTTTTGAGATATCTATCTCTATTTGATCTTGGATCTAGAATTTTGATCTAGATCTCGTTCTTTGTTGTTCCATTGAATGTTTTTCTTCAATTTGGTGATTTCTATTAGTGAGCGTTCATCACAGATCTTAAGGTAGGTGGTCTATCATTCAATTCCCAAAGTCTCAATTTCAATTATGTGTGTGTAATTGTGAAATTGATGTTTCATGTTTACCAATTTCATCTTTAATTGTATTAACTACATTGGGTAATAAATTAACTAATGGATTGTGGAATTGATTAATTAACGAGGTTCTGAAATAAGTCAATTAATGGGATTATGTAATTGGTTAATTAATGGGATTTTGGAAATTATTGGTTAATAGAATGTTGAATTGTGTGATGAATTTGAATTAAGGGATGTTTGGATTTACATTGAATGGTTAATATATTATTTTATTAAATGGTGACAATGGGTTTGATGGTGAATTGTTCATATTATTCCATGTGATTAAATTGAAAAATCCTGTTTTTTTTGATAATTTAAATGGTATAACATGATTTAAAATATTGATAAGATGGTTAATAATGATTAACTGCGTTAAATATGATATATGTGAAATGTGTGATTGAATGATTAATCGATTGTGGGATACAGATTGATGCTTCAAATACCCTTTGTGTGGTAAAAAAAGGTGTTCTAGGCCCAAATTCATGCAAGTGATAAATGAGTGTGGGGCGTGGAATAATGCTACAAAATCCCACATGTGATTGGTTTATTAAATGTTTGTGGGACATAGAATAATTCTTAAAATACCCACTAGGTCCTAGCCATGGAGTTCTTGGCCCAAAATATTAGCATTGGACTATAGTTCTAATTATCCATGTTATGAATTAAAATTAAATGGATAATAAAGGCCATGTAATAATTAATTTTGAATCCCTATGTGATATGGTTTAGACTCTGTCATGGGACAAAGCATGTATTTATGGTTCATGTGTCATCTGAACCAGAAGAAAATGATGTGGTTAAATAAATAATAATTAAATATGTAAATTATTTACCTTTTTTATTGTGATTTATTCTTTATAAAACTATATACATTGTTATAGACCGTATATTTTTAGAAACAATTGGTGGTCGACAACTATGTTTTACTCACACCCCACATGGGATGCCTGATCGGTACTTAAATAGACTTTATGTTAGGAAGAAAAGATAAGGGAATGATCCCTCTATTTAATGTCCGAGTCAAGATGGAGCATGAATGAGGTAACCAAACTTGGTATTGAGACCCTCTTGGGAGTGTCAATGTCCTTATTTTGGTTTTGTATTAGACACTTTACACTTATTATGGCATGAAATATCCACAGTTTAGTTTTGGATATTCTATTCTCATTTTGGTCATCATGAGACACTTGTATTATTCTGTTTATGATTATTCTCATTTGGTTATTATTTATTTATTTTAACTATTGTTCTGATTTGATAAATATATTATAATCTTTCCAATTTATATATTAGAACATTACTACTAGTCAGAAGCCTCTGGTGTATGGGGAGGCGTGCTTGAGTTCATGTAACTGATTGGTTTGGGACACTAATATGTGTCACCTAGTTTGGGTTGTTACAAAGTGGTATCAAAGTTATTTTTTTTTCAATTCTTTTGTCTTACTATTTGGGAATGGTAGAAAAGATATTGGGAAGCGTCGGGCCTTGTACATGATCTTGTGAATAGGAGTAGCTAACCCATGTAAGGGGGAAAACCCAACTACCCATGGTGGGATTTTTGTTATTGGTGTTTTCTGTTATGGTTGGATGTTATTTTACCTTGGGTGATACACTTGTGTGATGTTATTACAATTTTTTAAATTTTATAATATTTTACTCATGGAATGGTATGAAATGACATTTGAGCATACATGAATTATTTTAGGTACTCATGAATTATTGCGACATGCATCATTTTTTATGAATGCATGGAAAAGAAGGTTTTGGGTAAGTTGTTGAAATTGAAATGTTTTTCCTTGCTTGTGTAATTGAACTAGAAATGGTTCCTAATATAGAATTTAAAATTGTAAAATGATAAAAAATGTAAAAACTGGGTTTCTAATGAGAATCTTGAGTTGTTAAAGTTTTTTACCTTATGTGAACCATAACTTATATAAGGGATAGTTGAGGGTAGTGATAGTGCCTCAATTTTGACCATGTGGTAGGGTTTTGGGGAATAACTTATTATGACTTGATATGAATCAATATTACATAAATTTGGTGTTTTTTGTAATGTGTCCTAATATTTTTATTATCTTTGTAGAGATATTCCTCTATAATGACTCTTTTTGATATGATGGAAAGAGGGAATTGATAGAAATTATCCTCTAGTAGTGGAACCTGGGGCACCAATAGTGTCGTGTGATGGAGATAGAGAGTAGTTTCATGAGAACTTTCCTCGATTCATGCATTTTATGGAAAGAGACCAAAGGTGGGTTGTGAAGAATATGTTAGACCTGACAAGGGAGATTCAGTTGCAGCACCCTATTACATTTACTTGAGAGGGTGGACCTAAGGAAGCTGAGTTCTGGATTGAGTCTATCAAGACGATTCTTGAACACTTAGAGACTCTTACTAAGAAAAGAGTCAAAATGGATTATTATATATTACATGGTCAGGAAAAGAATTGGTGGAAAATCTAGACTCTAGATGAAAAGAAAGATATTATGGAGTGAAAGGACTTTCAGGATAATTTATTTGAGCACTTTTACCCAAATTTTATTAGGTGGGAGAGAATAAATGAGTTTTTGAGGTTGAATCAAGGGAGTATATCTTTGATTGACTATACATGATAATTTACAGATATATAGTTCTTTATTTAAACATTGGTAGGGTATCAGGATAATAGAGAAAAGTGTTTCTAGTATGGGATTAAATATGAAATTAAGTCCTAGGTTAATATATTTTAGCTGAAAATGTTGTCTAAAGATGTGAAATAGTATATCATTTATAAGGGGAACCTAAAGGAGGCTTCAATAGGAGGAAAAGTGTTTTTTCTAGATGATACAGAGGTATGAATTTCAAGGGTAGTAAGTGTTGCTAAGATAATTTCATATAGTTTGATAGTAAGAAGAGTGTTAAGGGGGAAGGGTTAGTTACATAGAACCTTACATGAATGACCTATCACCAGTGCGGTAGGCCGAGTTACATTCATTGAAATTATCCCCAACCACCGGCAGAGTTACGAGTTTATGGTAGTATGGAATATCTATAATGGTTCTGAAGGAACCGATGAAAAATGGGTAATGATGGAGCAGCTATATAGAACCAGAGTGCATGAAGGGGTTCTTTTACCCTATAGAAGTTTGGAAGTTATAGTTCTATTGCTCGTAATGGTAGAGGTAGTGGACGTGGGACTTCTGGGAAAAAGCAACCATATCAGTAAAGTGGTAGAGCTCAAGGGACTCAGACTGCATTATAGGGAATAGGGGCATGGCAGTTACATTTAGTTCATCCTATACTCTTGGATATTGAGGTTGGACCATCGATAGTTATAGGTATTATTCATATAAATTTGACGCTTTCAAGTTTCTAATTTGATACATTTGCCTCTCATTATTTTATACTTGTGCAACTAGTGAATGGGTTGTGTCTGAAATTAGAGTTTGTGAGTGGGGTTATGACAATCGATACACCATTGGGGATATGATCGAGAGACATATGTTTGTGCAAGGGGTATTATTTCGAGGTCGAGGAGTATCATTTTCCATGGGATCTTTATATACATGATACGCCAGGCTTCAAATTAATTTTGGGTAGAGACAGGTTAGTATCATACCGAGCCCACAAAGATTTTTACCACTATAGAGTTATTCTTACATATCCTAGGGTGAAAATTATTTTCATCATGGATAATAGGATATCAATAAGGTTCATGTAGGGATTGTTTATCAACAACTAGGGGAGCTTACTACTTGTACTGTAATCTTATTACTTGATGACATGGGTGTAGAAACTTTTGTTAACCTATAGTATATAGGTTCCATGAAATATTTACTAAGTACTTATCGAGGCTTCCACTTGAGATAGATGTGTAATTTATGATTTATCTCATTCTAGGGGACAAAGTAGTTTCTATTTCACTATACAGAGCTTAAAGAACATTAGAATCATCTACAAGAGTTGATGGATAAGGGTTTTATCTATCCAAGTATTTTTCCTTGGGGTTCTCTACTTTTTTCAAATAAGGATGAAATGAGTTTGATTTTTTTCATTGATTATCGGAAGTTAAACCAAATTATAGTGAAGAAATGGTATCCTATTCACCATATCGATGAACTATTGGAATAGTTGGGGGGACATTTTTTTTCTCTCCAAGATTGAATTGAGGTTGAGGTCTCATAGTTTAAGACTTTGACCTTTTGATATACCTCAAACAACTTTTATAATGAGGTATATCCTTTACGAGTTATTCATGATTTTATTTGGGATTATGAATTCTCCTTTTATGTTTATGGACTTGATGAAATGAATCTTACACCTATACCTAGATCAGTTTGTCATTGTTTTGTGGATAAAATCTTGGTGTACTTTAAGACTCATGATGATCATGAACAACATTTTGACATCATCCTGGGTACACAGAGAGAGAATAGGCTATATTCCAAGATATATATGTGTTGATTATTGATTGATCAGGTATACTTCATGGGTTACATAATCTCAGAGGATGGTTTGTTAGTGGACCCATAGAAAGTTTAGGTAGTTTTTTATTAGAAGAAACCCAAGAAGTTTTTCAATATCTATAGCTTTCTAGGGTTAGCAGGTTATTATCGGATTCTCATCTAGAAATTTTTTAGCTTGGTAACACCAATTTCATGCTTGACCAAGAAGGGAGTTACGTATTCAATGTCTGGAGTATGTGATAATGCATTCCAGGAGTTAAAGATTCATTTCACTATCACACTGATCTTTATCCTACCAGAGCTAGGGGTGGAGTATAAAATGTTTTTTTACGCATCTGGGATCAAGCTTGGAGTAGTGTTGATGTAGGGGGGATTGAGTTTTGGTGTATGGGTCTTGATAATTGAGGCCACATGAACAGAATTACCCATACACATGACCTCAAGTTATACTCAATGGTTTATGAGTTGATGTGTTAGAGGAATTATCTATTGGGTGAGAAGTTTACTATGTATACTAATAAGAAGTTATTAAAGAATATCTTTCCCGGATGAGACTTGATTATCCAACAATGAAGATGGTTGAGCGTATAAAGTCATTTTATTTTGATCTAGAATATATGCCTAGGAAGGTTAATAGTGTTGATGATGCTTTGAGAAGGAAAAAAATAGAATCATGAAGTTCAGGAGTCAATCTCTGAGTAGAAGATGATTACTTTTTGGTTGAGATACTTATTGTGTTTTATAAGGGCTAGGGGAAGATGAACCTCATATCAGTTTCAGTGTAGTACAAAATTTTTATCTAGATCCGGGATGGAAATATAAGGATCCAGAGTGCTTAGCCTTGATGGGAATCCTTGATGATGGGGAGTCACCTTAAGATAGTACTATAGACAAGTATGAGATCATAAATGTACGGAATCAGGTTGTTGAACCGATGAGTATACAGGAAGAGCTAATGCAAGAATTTATTACCTTAAAGGGGGATGTGCATTTGGGTTTTACCAAAATGTACGATGAACAATGTTGACCATATTGGTGGACAGACATGAAAAAGGATATTGAAAGGTTCGGGACATGATGGTGCACTTGTCAACAGGTGATGACCAAGAATCAACAGACACGTGGTTTACTACAATTGTTTCACATTATAGAGTGAAAATGGGATGTTGTTATCATGGATTTCCTAGTCGGTATCCCAATGATTCATTAAAATAATTATTCTAGTAGGGTGATTATGGATCAATTAATGAAAGTATCACATTTATTGCATATTAGGGAGAGTTTCTCTACAGATCGTTTGGGAGGATTATGTGCTCGGGAGATATTCTATTTGCATGGGGTTCCATAGAGTATAGTTTTAGACTATGAATCAATTTGAACCACATGTTTCTATCAAGGATTATGGAAAATGATTGTTAAATAGGTATTTTTGAGTATGAATTTCCACCCATAGACCGATGGGAAGTCTGAAGGTACCATTATGGTTTTAGAGGAAATGTGTTGGGAATTTGTTGTTGACTTTGGTGGTTCATGGGAGAATCACCTAAAACTTGTACAGTTCACCTATAAAATAGTTATCAGGTGAATATTCATATGGAACCATATGAGGGTCTTTATGGTAGCCCATTCATAAAACCTATATACTGGATAGAGGCTAGAGAGTCAGAATTGATGTGTCTGAGTCTCGTATAGGAGACATCAGAGCAGGTTCAGCTAATTCAAAAGTGTATGGTTATGAATCAGAGTAGACAAAAGTCATATGCTAATAGTCATCAATGATCTGTTGAGTTTATAATGGGTGATCATGTGTTCTTTTGGGTTTCATCTAGATAGGGTCACTTTAGGATTCATAGGCAAGGAAAGTTGGCACCCATGTTTATTATACCTTTTGAGGTTATAGAGAGAATCAAGGCAATGGAATACTGATTAGATCTTTCACAGAGGTATACTTCTATGCATGATGTTTTTTATGTGACATAACTTTAATGATACCACCCCAACCATTATCATGTGATCGATGTGGATGATGTTGAGCTTGAGACTAACACATCATTTTATGAGCATCTGATACATGTTTTGGATCATAGTGAGAATGAGTTGTGGGGAAATACTGTGCTGATAGTTCATGATTTGTGGGAATATGAAATTTTTCAGGAGGACATAAGGGAGAGATAAGTAGATATGTAGGATAAGTTTCTAGATCTTTTTACCTTAGAATCTTAGAGATGACTAGGAGTAAAACTTGAGGATGCATTGTTATAAGGTTGGAAGATTGTGATATCCAAACATTTTCTAGAGCTAAATCATGGTCTTTTTTCAAGTAATAATTTTCCTAGTTCTGTGTATATTTTTTGGGTTTTACTTTGGGGATATTTCAGTTGAAATTGGATATTTGTATAGGGGTTTCGAGCAGTGCATAGTTGGAACAGAATTTTTCCAAATCATGCGACCTACTCTATCAATCTATGAAACCCCTATCAAAGAGGGATTTCATAGTTGGCGCACAATTTTTCAAACTGTAAACCCTCTTAATAGTAACTGTGATAACCCTAAGAGGAGGCACATGGTTAGAGGCATAGTTAGGCAAAACTGTGTTCCCTATACAGGATAACATGCACATGGAAAAATAAAACCTTGAAAATTTATAAAAAAAATTTCAAAACCCATTATTATATCTATAAACACCCCGTTTCGAACCTAACTCATTTACTTCGAATTTGGATACTCTGATATGGATACAAGGGATTCCAGAATCCATTCTTAATGAATCAAATATCTAGTTTACATATCTTCACCCCTCCCAGTATGATATTCTCATTCTGATTGGTTTCCTCAATCTCTCTATATTTATCTCATCCTTTCAAGGGATATTTTCCTCCGTTGGGGTGGGTTTGGATATAAGTTTTGATAGATCTTACTCCAGTTGATATTGGATTTAGGTTTTGGATCTAAATCTCATTATTCTTTATGTCATTGAACGTTCCAATTCAATTTGAGGATTTTTGTTGGCGAGCATCCATCAGTAATCTTGAGGTAGGTGTTCTATCATGAAATTCAAAAACTCTTGATTTAAATTACATGTATGTAGTTGTGAAATAAATATTTGAAATTTGAAAATTTCATCTTGAATTGAATTAATTAATTTGGTTAATTAATTAATTAATGGATTCTGGAATCGATTGATTAATGAGGTTATGAAATTATTTAATTAATGGGATTGTGTAATTGGTAAATTGATGAGATTGTAGAATTCATTGATTAATAGAATGTTCAATTGAGTGATTAATGGTAATTTAAGGATGTTTGGATTGACCATTAAGGGTCAATGGATTATTTGATTAAATGTTGACTAAGGGATTAGTGATTATTTGTTCATATTATTTCATGTGATTAAAGTGAATAATCATGTTTGTATTGATAATTGAAATGGTATACCATGATGTTAAATGTTTATAAGAGGGTTAATGATGATTAAACTTATTAAATGTGATATATGTTAAATGTGTGATTGATTTATGAAAGGGTTGTGTGACACTGACTGGGGCTTCTAATACACATGGGGTGCAAGACCTGTCAATCTTGGCCAAAATGCATGCATGTGATAAATGATTTTGGGAAACAGGCTAATGCTTTAAAAGACCACATGTGATTGATTGATAAATGGGTTTTGGGAAAAGGAATGATGTTTTAAATACCCATGGGGCCCTAACCATGGTGTTTTGGGCCCAAAAGTTTGGTATTGGAATGTGGTTCCAATTGGACTTGTTATGAATTGAAATTAAATGGATAATGAAAGACCATGTAATAATTAATTGTGAATCCCTATGTGATATGGTTCAGACTATGGGATATATCGAAGAAGGTATTCATGGTTTAGGTGTCATCATGAACCTAGGAAAAGGATGTGGTTAAATGAATAATAATTGAATATGTAAGTTGTTTAACTTATCGACTCTTCTTTATTATTTATACAAATATATACATTTTTATAGACTAGTTATTGTTTTAAACACTATTGGTGGTGGCCTACTGAGTTGTACTCAAACCCTACTCAGGATTCCTAGTCAATACTAGAATTGAATTCATGTTTCTAGGACATGATAACAAGTAAGAGCTGTATATTATATGGTTGAGTGCAAATAGATCATGGATGAGGGAACCAGACATGGTGTTGGGACATGATTGAAAGTGTAAGTGTCATTAATTTAGTTTTTCATTAGATACTAGTCACTTATTATGGAATTACATATCTAATATTTAGTTTTGGATATTGTATTCTTCTTTTGGTTCTCATGTGATATTGGTATTATTCTGGTTATGTTTATTGTTATTTGGTTATTATTTATTTATTTCTTCTTTTATGCTACTTTGATAAAGTAGATATAGTCTCCCCATGTTATATATTAGACCCTCACTACTAGTTAGTAACATATCACATATGGGGAGGCATGCTTGAGGTCATGTCACTGACTAACTCAAGGAATTGGTATGTGGAACCCGGTTTAGGAAGTTTTAGTGACAAGTAAATATTTGAAAAAATCATCAAAATTATCATTTACAGCATGTGTCAATGAGGGAGAGAGAGATAAATATACTATGTTTCTATTGAAAGTAAAAAATTTCAAGTAGTAAATTTTCATTAATTTTTTGTTGATATAATGAATAAATATTTTTAATGGTATTTTTATATAGGAGTGGGAGAATTTAAAATTATAAAATGAAATAAAAAATATAAAAAAATGAAGGAACAATATCTTGTTTTTAATGCCCCTCCTTTTTTATGACCCTTCACGCCTCAATGTCCTAGAGTTTTATAACACCAATACATGCCTAGTGTTTTAAAAATGATTAAGTGGAGAGAATTGGGTAGACATTGGAAAAATTTATATATTTGGGATATTATTTTCTTAAGGTAGAGAGAGGGTGTATTTATACTTGATGGGAATATTGTTTTCGTAAAAAATGAAAAAAATATTATTTCCAATGTAAAAATTGAATGGTTGACCTATTGATCATTCTCAATAATATTTTAATATAATTTCATGATTTTATGAATTTTAAATAATTAAATAATAGAATTTATTAGTTTATAATAGTTTAAACAATTAAAATGGAAAATTGTTTTTACAATAGAATCTATCGTTTTATAGATTGAAATATAAATTTTAGGCTTGTAAATTAAGTTTATAGAATATAAATAAATTATTTATTTTATTAAATCTATATAGGGATAAACCAAACATTTTAGGTTTAATTAATTCATTATTACATCAATGTTATATTGTAATAAATATGTATTTTGAAAAATTATATTTTTATTATTCACCAAAAAATCATGTTTTTTACAGAATTATCAAAACATCACCTATGAATAATTTAATAGTCAAAACTCTAAAAATGAAATTCATTTTATAAAAATAATTTTTTATCTTAGGTATATTCAATTATGAATATAAACAATATTGTTTTTATAAAATATATTGAAATCACTTTATTTGAAATATACTTATACTTTCTTTGAGTTTTTTTATATGAGCATTTATTTTATGGAATTATAATATTTTTTTATTTAATTTATTGTGATTATTATTTACAAGTAATTTTAGTATTATATTGGTCAAGTTACCATTATAATGGTCATGTCACTATGGTTAATGGTCATGTCATAATTTTTAAAGGATCTTTTTCTATTTCTGATGGTTAATTTTATATTGACCATATTTTACATCCCTTTATATACCCATTAATTCAACACATTACACATACAAAGTTTTATCAAGGGTTGCTATATTTTATTAATAGTAATTTCTTTATTTTAAATCATATTTTCTTATTACGATGGTGTTCACTATTGTAGTGTCTTTTAGTGATCACATTCTTATGGATTTATAGATTTAACTTAGGTTATTTATTAATTACAATTTTCACTATTTTTAATTTTACAGATTATATATGTTCTTAGTAGTAAATATACTAGTATTGATGTAATAATATAGTGCTTAATTTATTTTGTGCATGTGTTTTCTTCTATATCTTATAACTAGATATGGAACATACACACAAACACAAATATATATATATATACATTCAGAATAAAAATATCAAATAGGAATTTTTGGTTCATGTTAAGTACTGAGGGACCCGAATCAAAATGAATTATTCATTGTTTTTCTAAAATGAATATTCCTTAATAAATAACTTATTTTAAAGGTTACCCATATAAGAAAGGATATCCCATGGTGTCAGTTTTTTATTGATGTAAAAATTAGTTTGTTATGCTTTTCAAGCCAGGCACTAAGTGGGTTTGATCTCTCATGGTTATACCTGATTTATATTTTACATTTCTCATATTTATGTTTTGAGTAATTACAAGAATTGTTTTTTTGTTGAATTTCATTATTTTGATATATATATATACACATGAATATACATATATATATATATAAATACATATATATATATATATACATGTATACATATACTTATACATATATATATATAGACACATTTTGATGTATCCACTTACCTTTTTTCATAAAAGAGTTGTGAATTATTGTTATGCCTATTGTGAAATTGTACTCACACCCTGGATTTACACATCAGTTGTAACATCCCCAACCCTAGTATCCCTGAGTTATTGGTAAATTATTAAATTAGTATAAGATACATGAAATTTCATCCTAGAGGGTAGAATAGTTTAATAGTCTTGGAAAGTAGATACATACTTGAACCTCACATTATATATGTAAAAATTAATTAAAAAAATAGTATTTTCTTTGTATAAACCACTATTCCCTTTAGTATATCCCTTCATATAAATCATAAAATGCTTCTTAGAATCACGGGTAAAGGAATCATAAGAAAGGGGTGAGCTCAAGTTCTCTGTAAGGGTATTCATAAAAAAGAATCTATATTGAATAAGTAAGATAAAATCAATATAGAAAGGTAAATATTTAAAAACATGTGAATTTTAATCAATAACTTGATCATGAAGAATAATATGATTGTGATTAAGGATAGTCAAATAATGAAATATAAATAATCACATGATCATGAAAATTAACCATGAGTATCATAACTAAAATAATAATCACATGTACATCAACGAGTAATTTCACAATGAGGGAATGAATAATGAAAAAAATATAAAACTTAACATTGAGTAATTTTTCCAAGACATATTAAAATATCATTAGGACCTTATACTAACACATATACACATATGGGTAATGACTTGACCAAAACCCAATAAAGATTTCCTCATGAGACCTACCTATACATCAAGGATCAAAATTAGGCCTCACCCATCATTTAACATGTCCAATACATTCATCATTTGAATAAACAATACAGCTTAATCAACATGCCTGATAATCATTAATTGTCTCTATTGGAATAATATGCATTGAAAATATTAATAATTTCCTTAGTAAAAATGATGATAAACCATCCAAAGAAATATGTGTATAGTATCATTAAAGTACATTCTCAACATAATATTCAATAAATAATCTTAAAAAAATATGAAAATACATTAAAAATATCACTGAAAAAATTTTTGGTGGGAAATAACCATTCAACTTTTAGATTATTTATTTAAAGTATAAATTATTTCTCAAATATCAAGAAAAAAAGTTTCTTTGAAAGAAACTTGTAAACTTATATAGAAATATTAAAATAGTTGAGTGTTCATAATAGTTTTAAATTCCATTAATTTCATATAAGTTAAATGATAACATTCCTTTCACATTTTTTTGAAAATTCAAAAACTACATTGTTCAGAAAACCACTCGAATATTAATATTAAATAATTTTTTAAGAAGTCTAGCTAAGGAAAAAAATTAATTTAAATAACCATGGTTCCATAACATCAATAACTTTAATCTTAGTATAAATATTATATATATATATATCAAATATATTTATATTAAGATACATATATAAAATTTATAGATAGAAAAATTAATTACACCATTCATGGAGATGATAGGCCATACGTACGCATGGATGCTGTTTTCATTTTTTAGTGGATGGAAAGAAATAAAGTTCACTAATAAGTCACTTTTATGGAATCATTATTATATAATATATATCATATATAATCACTAAATAATTTCTTATTACCATCCATTTAAAAAGGATTTGAAAATAAAATCACATCAATTCATGGAGGTGATAGTCCATACATATACACGAGAGACGTTATTATTTTACAATGGATTGGAAGGTAAGAATTTTGGTATGATATTATAACTTCAGAAGAATAATTATTTAATAAAATTTATATATATTCATTATATAAATATTTATAACCATCTTTGTGAAGTGGTTATGAAAATGGAATTACATCGCTAGATGGAGATGATAAACCATATGTATGTACGGGGAGTGTTTTTTTTCTTTTCACTAGATAAAAAAGAGATTGAAATTGGACATACCATAATAATAATAATATATTATTATTATTATATTGACAATTTATTTATTATTTTAGTATTGGTACAACATATTTATATGAATTAGAATAAGAAATAAATTTTAAAGAGTTGTAAAAATGATTACCTTCTCTTAGAGAAACCTCCTTTGGATATATTCTTAAAGACCCTAGATTTGATACTTTGGGATGGAAAAAACTTCAATAACTTATCTAAATATTTTTATAATATAAGTTGTTAGGTTTTGGTTTCTATAGATAGCTCAATGTGCAGTAAATATGAGAGTGGTGGTTCTATTTTATAATTGAGGTGATGGATACTTTTGGAATTTCCAAAAATATTAAAATATAATAAATCCATTATCTAGAAAAATGAATCTAAATGGGAATTTATTATAATATAAATAAGTGTGGGGTCAAAATAACATCAAAAAATAAATTTTTGATAGGTTTATTTGGTGTTTTAAACCTAGTCATTTTGTTTTACACCTTCATTAATCAATTTTAACATTAACCACAATAACATCTTTTTCACTCTTAAAGGGTGATAATTTTATATATGAGGAAACAATTGTCTCATGAATGGTCCATATATGAAATTATCAACCATATATTATTTCCATTGACCTATTTAATTATTTTTATGACTTTTAAACAATCTAATAAAAAATTTCATTAATAAAATATCCATAATATCAAATTTAACACTATTTATTTCATTTGGCCTAAAATAAAAAATACAAAGTTTTAATAACAATATAATGATTTAACCCAAAAAATATATTATATATTCATGTAAAAAAATTTCGAAACACTATAACAAACTCAAATTATATCACCTTTAATATTTTTAATATCATTTATTTTATTTTTCTTCTAATTTAATAAATATTATTCAACGTTGTGTATGCGTTTTTGGTAATTATATATTACCTAAAAATTATAAATAAATTTAAATAATGAAAATAATTTCATTAATCTTTAAATCTAAATTTATACTAATTCATATCTTTATTTTTACACTATATGAATACATCATAGAAATTTAGAAATAAATTTATATTCATTCATATCCTGGAAAAGTTTCCATTAAAAAAAATCTTTTAGAATAATGTGAATCATTTCTAATTAAAGTAATTCAATAATAATTAATATGAAATATTATGAACTTATCTCTTAATTTTAACATAGAATAACCTGATTTACACTCTACAAGGGTGACATATTTTACAACTACTACTATTCATATTGAACAAAAATAAAAGGGGAATCTAAACCAAATATGAACTGCTAAATTATAAATATTTAATCAATTTTATCAAATTAAAATTCTATAAGTGGAAAAATATAATTTTAAAATAATCATGAAAAACACAATGACAAACAATTTTTCAAAAAGATGCCTTTTATGTATAAAAATATTTTAAACCAATTTCAATCATAAAATTTACTAAAATTAAATTAATTTGAATGATCATAATAAAATAGAATTTATTTTATTTTTAAATAATTTTATTACAAAATTTATCTTTTTAAATGCTTGAAATAAAAATATTGTTTTAAATAAAAATAATTATTTTTCACTACTCATTAGAAAATCATTATTTTCTAGAAAATATAGAAATTTCACCCCTAAGATAATTTTGATACGATGAATTAAAAAATGATATTATTTTTATAAAATAAAATTCATATAAGTTAAAAAAGTCATAATATTTTTTCATAAAAATAAAATAAAAACCTTTTTGAAGAAAACGTATTTCTGAAGCATAAAATAAATTTACTGAATAGTGAGTACTTATTTACTAATAATTATGAAATGAAATTGTATTTACTAGGTACTTTACATATATTTTATATTTTTATTAATACTATTCTTATCTACAAATTCAATGGCTAGGTTATTAGTAATATTTAAATAATAATAATTTTTTTTGGTTCATTTAGGATCAGTGTTACGTGTCATATAATTAATCCAACATTATTTTATTTTAAAATAATAGAGAGTTACATTACCCAACTTAAACAAATTTAATACTCACAAGTTGAAATTATGACTGGTAATCAATGGTTTTACATTTGAATATTATTTAGTTTAAAACCCAAATCGTAAAAAGAGTTAATAAAATATACTTTTAAAAAGAGGGAAAGATAAATATGAAGGTATTCAAAAAACTAGGTTTCTAAATAGGATAACATTATTGGGATTTGTAAATAGGGATATGGATGAGAAAAATAACTTTGAGGGACTAATAGAAAGTGATATAGAATATGGTTAAGATAAAGTAAATGACCACAGAACTATAAAACTATGATGGGTGAAAAGACCATTAGTTATTTATAAATGATTGTAATAGGATAATTTTTTAGGATCCTTTTACAAGAGTTGAGGAATTAATTTATCATAAAGACTAAGAAACTAAGTAAATATACTTATTTTAAATGTATAAATTCATCCTTTAATAAAATCTCAACATAATATTATCTTTTTCTCCAAATGATGAGTATTCAAGATGATTTTTTATACTTGAAGCACTAAAATATAATTATCACATAATTCATAAAAGGATAAAAATGTATTAATAATATATTTATAAATTAACTAAAATTGAAATGGTTACCACAAGGTGAGATAATACCCAATATTTATAATCCTTCACATGAATAGATAATACATTTCACTTAAATTTTTCCATAATAACATCAAGTGTTTAACTTATATTATTTCACAAATAAATAACCCTACATTCCAAATAACCACAATAAACTCAACGTTAAGGAATGTTTTAACCTCAATGGTTATATCATACCCTTCAGAATACACCTCTAAAAATTTAATATAATTCTTCCCAAATAATATTTTATGGTAAACCTAAAGGTCTCATATAACTTATCCCAATAAAACATATCCCAAAATTTCATTAATAACCTCAAAATACTGAAAACTCAAAAAAAAATTGTCCTAAAAAATTCACCCAAAATAAAATTATTCTTTATCCATAAAATTATTTCAAAAAAAAGTATACTAACCAGGACATCATGTAGGCCATTGGTAGGAGATACACTTTTATCGCACACTGATTGTGTCTTCTACCATCAAAACCTTACCATATGTGATATATTGTCACCCAAAGTACGATTTATACTTTTTATAAATTTATAATATTTACAAGAATATGATGAACATACTAAAATATAACATTAATAATAAAATAAGTTCTTTTAACCACTACGGTTTTCTATATGTCATATTCCCAAATTTTTTTATCTCTTTTATCCCAATAAACCATAAATAAATCGACCTCAAAAATAAAATTAACCCAAAAGGTTATCAATAATATAATACTTATGTCCAAAAAATATAAAATCATTATTCCTAAAAAAAAAATTCCGCGATAACATATACAAAAGAAAAGGGTTTTATTAAAATAAATGTCTCCCAAAACATATTTAAATAGGTTAAACCCCCATAACATAAAACATCAAAAGGGGTATCTATGCCTTTAAAAATATGATCAAATATATAATTTTCATCCCAAGACACTTTAGATTTATCACATCATCAAACACATATTAAGGGTTATCTATCCCTCCTCTAATGGACCGAGGGACTTTCATTTTTATTGATTTTTTATAATAAACCTTTCAAGGGGTGATGTGGGACCCTTACAAGGCCCATAGGAATAAGTATTACATGGCCCATAGGACTTAGAGAAATTCAATTCCCATAGGCTTCAAACATTACATACAAACCAGACTAACTACCTGGAACTACTCCTCCCCAGCATCTTCATCATGAATTCATCTGTCCACCTTAACATGGTTGTTTGGCTAGGATTTACCATGCATGTACAAGATTTTTACGATGGAAAGAGCCATACCATCTCATTCTTGCAATCTGTTTAGCTTCTTCTATGGTAAATGCTATGTGGTCATCCTACTTCTGGAGCTTGTTCATTGTAGGTTGTCTGGTTTTCATCTTCTCATAAGGTGGACCAAAGGCCTTTAGGTGGCCTAAAGTCATTACTGAGCTGAAGTCCTAGGTGGACCAAAGGCCTTAAAGGACTCGGGGACCAAATCGGTGGCCCGAAGGCCCAAACAGGGGAATATTCTAAGCTGCTACAATGCCAAAAAGCACCTTCTACAGTCCCGTTACATTACCTACTACAATACTACTATAGTACCTTCTACATTACTAATATAGTATCTATAAATTATATCATTTCCTAGATTTGATCCCGAGTCACCTGGATTCACTTAAAGAGTCCCCACCAACCAGGCTGAGGCCCATGTGCAGTTATCAATCCCTCAATCATGTGTTTTCTAAAAATTCAACATTATCACTAAATAAATTTTCTATGTTATCATCACTATTAAACATATATCTTCAAATCCACAAATAAAAACTAAAATGGAACAATTATTAGATTTTTCATGACTCATATTAGGGGATTAACTTGGATAATTCCCATATTCCTCAAACATATGAAATTGAACTATAAATTATTCTATAAGATTTAATTTATTCCCTTACATCATACTCTTTATTTTACATCAAAAATTTATTTATTTATTCCATTGTTCCCTAACATAAAATGTTTTACCATTACTTTGATACATTCTACAATGTGTATATATCTATATTTATGAAATGAAGGAAATTATTCTTTTTTTCCTCCATGGTATCCACTATGTTTTCTCTTAGATAAATCTATTATTTTCTTCTTTGGTGAGTATGAGAGTCTCTTAAGATTCATGTTGTTAATCATATATCATCATAAATAATTCAAAATAATCACAATATATCTCAATATAGTAATCATCCCATTCATTTTATCATAGTAAATACATTTTCCTTCATATTCAGCATTAACATGGTTCCTTCTATTACCAATTATTTAAGGAAACCAAAAAGTATATTGTAAAAAACAATAATAATAGTGGGAAATCATTAAATATCATTCATAGGGTGTCTAAATCATGACACATAATTTTTAATATCTAACACCTTTGGTTTAACCTAGATCATCCTTATTTATTATCTATTCAAATCATTCATAATGGTTCATAATGAAAATTTGATTTAACCTATGCATATCCTCAGGGAGTTCCCAAATAGATGCACAGTATAAGAATACTCACCATGAAACAAAATGTTTCCATGATATATTGTACAAAATCTATTAAATTTTATTACCTCTAGATGCATCTGTGCCAAAATTATGTTCACTTATAGTATACAAACCTGGATATATTTATAAGGACACTAAATAATCTATACCTTACCAAATTTTTTATGGCGTTATCCAATACTTAGACTTATTATCAATGTCAGTCATAGGTTTATGTTCTCTAATATATGTTTTCCGAAATCTTATTCCCATAGTTTCTACGAAACATGATTTGATAGAAATTATAATAGTTCTAAAGCCAGTATCCCAAAGTTGATGGTTAATTTATTACATTGGTACTAAACAAAAGCTATCACATTCCAAATTATTGAAAAGTTTTGTAATATTTGAATATAGATACACACATAAATATAACATTAAAATTTTAAACATAAAATACAACATTGTATTTTCCTTGAGTACACCATTATTCCCTTTAGAATATCCATCATATCAACTATAAAAAAATTCCCAGCATCCTATGGAAAGGAGGCATATGAAAGGGTTCATCTCTGATTCCCATTAAGGGTATGTGTATAGTGAAATTTATAAAAAATAAATAAGGCATTATCATTATAGAAAGGTAAATATCTAAAAACACATTCAATTTAATCAATAACTTGAGTATGAATAATAATATGTTAGGAATAAAGGATGATCAAATAATTCCATATAAATAATCACATAATCTTGAAACATATCCATAGATATAATAACTTGTCAAATAATCACATGGAAACAAATAAATAATATCATATTTAGGTAATTCATAATGCCCGATATCTAAAACATAATATCGAGGACTTATACCAAGACATTTAAAATCCCATCAATCCATTATGCCATGACCTCTATATAAATGGGAAAGGACTCAGCCAAAACTTTATTGAGTTTGTCTCATGAGACATACTAATGAATTGAGGGGCTATAATGGGCCCCACCCATCACTTAATAAGTCCATTACATTTATCATATGAATAAAAAATACAACTTAATCAACATGCCTATAAAATCAGTATGTGTCTATATTAGTAGTAATAGTGTACCAAATATCAATAATTTCACAATTCGAACTGATTATAAACCATCCAAATAAATAAGGTGAATATTATCATCATAGTACATCCTAAACATAATATTTGACAAATAATATCTAAATATATGAACATAATTAAAAAACATCACTAGAAAATTTCTTGATAAAAATTCCAATTCCACTTTTAAATCCCTTATTTAATCTCTAAAATATTTCCAAAATATTAAGGAAGACATTTATTTGAAATAAAATTGTAAACATTTCAAAGAATACTAAAATATTTGTGTAGTCATGATGATGGACAATATCTTTTATAATGTATAAGTTAATATAAAACATTCCTTTCACATTTTTTTTAAATTCAGAAAGTACCTCATTAAGAAAATGAAAAGAAGATTCCTTTTAAATAATTTTATAAGAAGTTAAACATGGGTAGAAATTAATTTAAAAAATATTATAAGAATTCTAAAAATAGTCTTTAATGTTTTTTTTAAATATGGATACGAAAAAAATAGTTTATCAACCGAAGATAAAAATAAAGTTGATTTTCCTTATAAACATATTTTCAGTCTCTTGAGTACATAAGTTATGGAAAATGAAAGGAACATATTTATTTTAAATAAATAAGAAGATAAGAATAAAATATATTGGGTTTAATATATAAATATAAAATAATACTCCTACTAGATACTTTAACATAAACAATTCTGAATAAATATGAGATTGTAAAATAAACCCTTACCGCTTTGGTAACTTTTTAATCTCAATAACGATGAAATAATAAAATCAATTGAAAGTTAAATCATAATTAAAATAAGAATAACCCTAATATAACATTCCAATGGGGTAGTATATACACCATATAAAATAAATTTTCTACATAATAATTAAATATCACTTAATAAATGGAAATTAAAACAAAAACCCTTACATCAGGTTCGACTTACTTCGTGTATGTATGGGAATATTGTATAATATATATATATATATATATTAAAAATATATCAAAGAATAATTATATATATATATATCATACCGTATATTAATTATTTATATCCTTTTATCACATATTTATTAATAATTAATTATTAAAATTACTATTTAATTTCATAATTGCTTCGTTATTCATGTATGTTTTGGTTCAGTAGTTTTGGTCTTTGTAAATTTATCATGGTTCCATAATATGTCTAATTTTATTAATGGTATAAATATAATATATATATCCAATATATTTATGTTTATATTCATCTATAAAATTTATAGATAGAAAAAGGAATTACACTATCCATAGAGATGGTAGGCTATATAAACACATGAACATTGCTTTCATTTTTTAACGGGTGGAATAAAAAAGGTAAATGTTAATTAAAATTTAAAAAATAAATATTATATCATATATATCATAAATATTAATTATATATATCTTTATTACCTTCCAAGTAAAATAGATTTGAAGAAAATCACATCGCTTCATGGAGGTGGTAGTCCAAATATACGCACTAGCGACATTATTGTTTTGCAATAGATTGGAATGTATAAAGGTAGGTATGATCTTATAAATTTAGTAGAATAATAATTTCATAATTTTTATATATTTATTCATTATTTACATATTTATATCCATCCTTATATAGTGGTGATGAAAAACGAATTACACCACTAAGTGGAAAAAATTAGCTGTACATATACACGAGCGATGTTTTTGCTTTTCAGAGTATTGAAAAGAGATGGAAATTGGTCATAAAATAATAATAATAATAAAATGTAATTATATTTAAGATATTGGAGATTCTTTTTTAGTATGTTTACATAATATTTAATGTAATTATAAGAGGAAATTAATTTTAAATAGTTGTAAAAATGATTACCATCTATTAGAGAAACCACCTTTAGATAACTTCTTAAGGACCATTGGGTTGTTATTTTGGGAAGGAAAGCTCCTAAAGAACTTATATAATGATGTTTATAAGATATTTGGTTAGGGTTTTATCGATCTATATGACTCAATTTTGTGTAAATAATAGAGGGATGAGGTTCCCTTTTATAATTTAGGTGATGGGAACCTTGGGAATTTCTTAAAGAATATAATATCATAGTCATTATCTAGAAAAATGATTCCAAATGGATAGTGATTCAACTAGAATGTATTAATGGGTATCAATACCATGAAATAATAAATAAATTATAGGTTTAAGTGGGGTTTTAATCCTTTTATTTTGGTTTAACCTTATCCCATTAATTATCCAATTTTAACAGTAACCGCGATATTGTCTTTTTTTCACACATAAAGGGTTATAATTTTACATATAAATTGAAAATTGACTAAAAAATGGCCATTTTAAAAAAATTTATAACATATATTATCCTCATTTACAAATTTAAATATGTTTTTCTAAGTAATTCAATAAAATATTAATTTGATAAAATATCATTAATATCAAAATTGACACAATTCAATTAATATGTCTTAAAAGACATAAAGAAAAAGATGGAATTAGAATATAATCCCTCAAAACAACACTAATATGTAATATAAATATATAAAATTCATGGAACATTATAAATCCATAAAATTATATTACTTGTAATATTTTTTAAATTATTTATTTTTTTATTCAATTAATTGAATAAATGTTGTGTGAGTGATGTGTATGAATTTAAGGTAATTATATAATAAATAAAAATTATAAACAAATTTTAATCATGAATATAATTTATTTAAGCTCAAAATATACATTTTAATTTGTTTATAACTTCATATTTTTCTTATACAAACACATACGATATATTTAAAACTAAGATAATGTCATTTCGTAACATTCATTTATTTAAATATTATATTGATATTTTTTATGGAAAAGTGTCCATTAAACATATATATTTAGATTAGAAGGTTATAATGGTAAAATAAAAATTTTAAAATAATAGTTAAGTGGAAATATTATGACTTTATTACTTAGTTTTAACGTAGATTAACATGATTTATCCATTACCAAGGTGATAAGTTTTACCATGTTTACTATTCATAGTGATAAAAAAAATTAGACCATTTGAATAATTTTAACCCCTTGATTTAAAATATGTAATACATTTTATAAAATCCAATTTCTATAAGTTCAAAACATGTATTTTAAAATAATTTTGAAAAACATAATGAAAAATAGTTTTTTTCAGAAAAAATGCCTTTTATGTATAAAAATAATTCTATAAAAAATTCAAACATAAAATTGATTAATATGGACTTAATTGGATTATGTATAATATAATTGAAATAATTTTATTTTTACATAATTTTAAAACAAAATGGAACTTTTAAAATTCTTGAAAAAATGGGTTTAATTAAATATCGTTATTTTTCACTATTCATTGGAAAATAATTATTTTCAGAAAAATCTGTAAATTTTACACTATGATAATATTGGTATGATGATTTAAAAAATGATATTATTTTTATAAAATAAATTCTTTATGATTTCTAGAAATAAAATATATTTTTTTTGAGAAAATAGAAATCATTTTTGAAGAATATGTATTTCTAAAGAATTAAATAACTTTACTGAAAATTGAGTACCTATTTCCTAATAATTAATCAATTAATTTTTATTAAGTAAATTCTTTATATATATATTTCATTAGTAGATTAATATTATTTACACCCTCTAATTCATTGACTATGTTATAAGAGGCGTAATTAATTAATAACTTTTTGTGGTTTGTCTTGGTTAGGTGTTGCATGTCGTATACGTTATCGAACATAGTGTTTCTTTAAAATATAATGGCGTTACATTAGTGGATATAAAATTCAGTATTATAATTACTAGTACATAAATATATATTTTCATCTATTTAGTTCTTATACAATAGTTCGATTTAATATTACTGGTGAATGTGTATACTCAATGATTTATAATAGAAACAATATGTGTTTCACATAAGGTTTCATTTAGCATGTCACCAAGTTTTTAAAGCAGTTGCTTGAATAAATTAATTATGATTATCCCCATGTTATAAATTTTATTTTTCTATGATGTGTTTATTTTTTTGGATTCATATACTTATAGAGTTATTTATACATTTTAATAGATATATAAGGTCCTCCTATTTAATTGGTTCTCCATTTAGAATGAATATCATAGATTAAATATTTACAACATTTGATGTAAATATGGGTTATGAAAGGTTTTAAATAAAATCAATTATTTTTTTAATTTTAATATTCTATCTAGGTAAATAATTCCATTATGGATAACCAAAAACAATGAAACTTGTAAAATACCCTTTTAGATTGAGGAATGATATTAGGGTAATTGGTAGTTTAGTACGGGTCAATATAAATTTTGAGTCATGTTGTAATAGTGCATCACATTTACAAACTTTTAAATAAACTAATTATATCTATTATATGATCAATCTAGGCCTTACATGTCCTTTCTTAATAATAACTAAAGAGGCCTACGAGTTTCTACTCATTTTTAACCAAATTTTCCATACAAGTGTTCAAATAACCAATCAGTTGAATCAGTTATAACAAAATATTATATGTGGGATGACATATTCATTTACTCTATACCTAAAAATGTTATAAGAGTCCTTTATCATTATTTTAAACCCTTCATGGCTCCCATTTAAATTTAATCACAAAATAATCTCTTAATATAAGTTGTATCATGACTCAGTTTTAGATGTAACATGTGCGAGACTCCTTCCATGGCCCTAATAAGTCACCACAATATTTAAATTTACCTTTAAACCTATATAAACTCCATCATTCACAATAATCCAACTTTCACCCACTTTAAATATAAAAACATGCAGAAACATATAAAAGGGCTACAAGTTAAGGATTATCTAACTCATCATGTAGTTGTCTGCATTCATTGATATTAGAACATATTTCAAAAATTTCTTAAAAAATACTCATACAACAATGATTATTTCAAATAAAATATTAATTTAATTAATTATAATTTATTAATCCAAATTTTATAAAATAGAGGAAATTATCTTAGAAAAATTAAGAAATTCCAAAACCAAAATCAAATACCTGAAAACTAATTCCTTTACAGACCCAATCCTCTTAAAAAACTATCCCAGAATCCCAAAACACAATTTTTAATTAATTAAATACTAAATTAATGAATAATTTAGAAAAAAACTCATTTCAAAACAAATATTAATATAAAAAGATATAAACAATATTCTTTCACAACTTATAGGATTCCTTTTGCCATTATCGAAAAATTACAATCCTTAATAAACAATTCCACCATAAACTGGTGGAAACATAATTATAATATCTAAATAAAAATATGTGAATCCCAAGGATAATGTTTGAATATATATGATATAATTAATGGGGAGGAAATTTACCACCATAAATGATTGAATCCTTATTAGAAACCATGGTTTAAAGAGAAAGAAAAGGGTAAGAAGAAGTGGATGAGGGTTAACATTACCTCTCTTTGACCTTCATCCTCAATGGACCCCAATTCAAGGGTTTAATTTTTTAAAGATGGAGAATCAAAAAATATTAACTCTATTAAAAAAAATTCTTAATCCTACAAAGAAACCAACAACCTTGGAAATATTATTTAAGGTCCCACTAAGTACTCAATGGTGACCCACCATTCAATCAATGGTCAAACCAATAGGGGAGCCCCATTGATCATTCTAATGGGAACATGGTGGATCCTATCTAATACTATATTTCTAGAAAAACAATCCACTATTATTAATTTAATTACCTAAAACATAAAAGAACCATTTGTGTATTTTACAGTTGTTTTGTATCCTTTGAAACCTTTCATTTAAACATCCTAGATATTTCTAAATCATTTTGTACCTATTAAAATTAAAATATTCATATATATTACATATTTGATTCCAATATCTTAATTTTATTCCATGGTTTCATTGACATCCAGTGGAGTTAGTTTTTAAAATAATAAAACAATATTTTTCTAATTATTGAATAAATAATAAGCATTACAGTTGAAAATTATTTTTTAATATTTTACTTCAAATCAATTACTAAAACTGATTTATTAGTGTGGATAGTAAATAATAATACAAATTTTTATTAAATAGTAATATAGATATGAAAAAAATTTCCAAATGTGTCTAAATCTGTTACAACTTTGGCAGAACCAATGTTATTTTATGTTTTGTCCACCTATACTCGGTAACTTAATCCACAAAATTAACAAAGAAATTTTCTAATACAAATTTTTATGACCCATAGATAACATAACAATATTTTATATCATTTACATTATTATGAATTACAAATTATGATTAAAATTAATTCCAAGAACCTAAAGTATTATTAAATTTTCATATTAGATACATATCCATATTTTTACCTGATATAACAATAATTTTATTTGTAAAAATCATCACACATGATTCTCCCTTAGAAATTTCACTACATGGGAAAATTATAGGATATATATAAATAAATAAAATTGTGAACCAAGCATCTAATTAAAGAAAAAAAATATATTTTACATCAATTAAAGCATAATAGGGGACTGGGAAGAATAACATAAAAGGGTGAGAAGAAAATAGAAACACACACACACACACATATATATATATAATCAATGTATATGATATAAGAATGTTGAAATCATATAAAGTTGATATGGAAATATAATAATGGATTTTAATATAGAATATGTATAATGTATATAATTATAGGTGATCATGAACGTAATTTAGGTATAACTTCCAAGACCATCATTACATCATGGAATTGGCTAACCACCCAGGTCCCATAACATAGTGAACAAGGATATAACCCCATATCTCATAACATACTAATATTATCTGATGTAATTATATACCCAATAAATTGAATGTATACATAACTATGGGACCACATATCTTATCATAACATCCAGACATATGTCTAAAATATAAAAAAAGAATAATTGTAAAAAATATCACAAATAATTAAAAAAAAATACAGTTTATATTATCATATTAAATATAAATCATATATAGAAATAGAATATATTTAATTAAGAATTTAAATCCTTATAATGGATATTAAAAAGTTGAATAATTTTTTTAATTATTATAGATAAAAAATACTTCAAATGAAGAGATGAAATTATATAAGGTTTAAGAATGAGATTCCTTGGTTTGTTACATGACTTGGAAATATTGACCAATAAGGGAAAGAGTGGTGTAAACATTGCTTTCAAGAAAAAACCAATGATAAGAATAAAATAATTCTTTCAAATATGATCAATGATTAGAAAATTGGAACATATAATATAAATTGATTAATTGAAAATAGAATCTAAATAAAAAAATAGTAGAAATTAAAAGAAAATTTTAAACAATATTGTTCTCAATTTTTATATTAAATGTATATGAAATAAAATAATGAAACCTAAATAAATTATAAAATTATATATAATAAAATTATATAAATTTACATAAAATATACACATATATATTTTTTAATAGAATATAAAGAACATGGACATGGAAGATAAAAATCCAATCCCAAGAGTGGTCAAGAAAATGATTTCCCTAATGAACATTAAAAAGTATGAATTAAACATAAATGGTCAAGATAAAAAATCTTGTAATGAAATATAATATTAATTAAAATATTCTACAAAAATATTTGAAATTTATAATCTCATATAAAAAGATATATTAAGATAGAACCCCTCAACCTAGATTTTGACTCACTTGATTACACTCTAACACCCCATTGAATAAAATTGGTTTTTATTAATCATCTAATTCAAAAATTATTTAAATTTATTTCATTTAAATTTATTTTTTTATAATATATTATAACTTATTTATAATTTAGAAAAAAATTATATTGATGATTAAATATTAGTATTTCTAATTCTTCATTGCTTATTCGACATAGTGGTCTTCGTCATTGTTACTTGTTTATGAGTTAATAATATATATAATATTTTGGGTACTAAAATCAAATTTTATAATGATTCCTAGAGTTAAATTTTAATCCCACAGGTGTTACACTTATAATCTATAAATAATATTCAAAAATTCATTCATTCATGTTGATTTAATCGATTATAAAGGGTTGTTTTATTAATAATATTTCTTTTATTCTGTTAAATTTATAGAACTATAAAAAACTAATTTAATAACAAATTTCATTGATATCAACAATTATGTTTTCATAGAACACCACAAATATAGTGATGAGAATAAAGTAAAATCATTTATTTAGATGGCTAAACAGACACAAACATGAAGTAGCTTAATTAAAATAATTATGGAAGTATATTATTATTTCATTACTATATACTTATTAGAAATTTATAATTATTTTAGTCAATTACTTTTATCATGATTAATTAAAATCAATATTGTATTAGATGAGATGATAAAGAAAATAAATTGAAAATAAATCATTATATATTAAAATGAATTTCTTTATTTTAATTGGAACTCTTATATGTATTATTGATTTGGGACTTATATATGTAACCATAGGGTACCAGACATGAGAGAGGAATTTAGGGGAGGTAATTTGGATATATAATTTGGAAAAAACCATACGTTAGGTAATGGGTGACAGAATTGTCATTTTTTAGATAAAAGAGAGTGACATTTTTCCATATAGTCATTCCTTAAATATTAAAGAAAGCAATTTTGAGTGGAAAATGACTCATGGATTAATATAATGGTACTTTGATCATGAATTCATTTTCAAAGAAATATTCAGGATATTATTCTACGTTTTTATTAAGTTAATATTATTTTCTAGTAAAAAATCATATTTACTATATCTAGAAGTGCATTTTTACTATTCACCGTGAAATCGAATTTTGAACTAAAAATGATATTGAAAATTTCACATAATTTAGAAATAATTATTGTGAATATAAAGTCCATTTTATTAAATTTATATAAAAATATAAAAATTTTATCTTTTATGTAATAATGCATAAAAATTATAAATAATTTTTTTTAAAGAATAAAAACTATTCATTTTTAAATGAATGAAAATATTTTTATTTATTATTAATCCATAACTATATCATAGATGTTAATATTTTACTATAACACCCCATAATGATAAAGGGTTAAATGATAAAATGATTTGACTCATGTTAACAAGGTGTGCCTTTCTTTCTCAAAGACTACCAGATTAGAACTTTATAGTTACGCATGCCTGACCAAGAGTAGTGATTAGGATGGGTGACCTTATGGGATTTTTTCTAGTTTTTGTGTGTGTGAGTGTGGAAAAATAACATTATAAATAACATGTATTGGTCTATGGGGACAATCATTAGTTGAATGACCTGTTCGGGCACATGGGTGGGACATAAGGGAGGGGGACCACATGTCTGTAGGGTAACTAGTGATACCTAGAGGTCTAGGACTCAAAAACCATGTTAAGGTGGAGTGTTTGTACCATCAATGAGGCCCATTTGTTACGTTGGTATCATAGGAGGAACCCATCCTTAAGTGAGGTGCACTTACTAGGTTGAGATGTAGGGTCAACAATGAGAACATTATGCCCTAAAGGGTGGGGGTGGAGTGGGGGGGGGGTGTGAATGTAACACCCTAGAATGATAAAGGGCTACATGACTAAATGATTTCACTACTATGAATAAGGTACAATTTTTCTTTTCAGGAGTCTACCTGATTAGAACTCCACAGTTAAGCATGTTTCTCCTAGAGTAGGGATCAGGATGGGTGACCTTCTAGAAAGTTTATGGGAATGAGGATACAACACATTGGAAGGAACAAGTGTTGACCTATAGGGACATTCATTAGTTAGATAACCTATTTGAGTACATAGGTAGGCCCCAATGAGGGGAACACATGTTTTTGGAGAAACAGTCTACCTAATTAGAACTCCATAGTTAAGCATTCTTGTCCTAGAGTAGGGATCAAAATGGGTGATCTTATAGAATGTTTGTGTAAATGATGATATAGTGCATTGGAAATAACATTTTTTGACCGATGGAGAAATTCATTAGTAATATGACCTTTTCGAGCACATAGGTAGTCCCCAATGAGGGGAGAACATGTTTTTGGGGAAACTAGTGGTACCTGGTGGGTGAGGACCCAACGACCAAGTTAAGGCTGGGTGTATTTGCTGTTAGTAGGGCATAGTTGTTACAAAGATGTCTTGTTATAGATACTTCTTCAGATCAAGGTGATATTCCAAAGGTCATCTTCATGATCTATGGTGATCACAAGAGGCACATAACCCCTTTGTATTAATATTAGTGTAACATTCCCCTCATGAAGCCTCTGGATTTTTAAAGATTATTTCTTTGTTTTATGAGGGGCTTTAGGTGACTGTCAGGAATAGATCACCTGATGTGTCACATGATCATACAAGCTCATCGGGAATCCTCTATAGGATCCATGGTCTTTTTATGGGTTCCTTTATAAGAGAGTAAGGGTTTACCTAAGGGGCTATGTATGATAAGAGTGACTTTCCCAAGGGGATTTGTGTGATCATCCAAAGATTATACTAAGTGCATGATTCTCTTACATGTCCATCCCAAGATCATGCGATAAAATGTCCTACTTGGGATTATGTGATTCATGTGATTTGACCACCTAATCTTAATGTATCCATGTTTCCTTTTTTCCTTTTGTTTTTAGAGAAAATAATACCCATTCTTTGGGTATTTCTTCAATTCAAGAATTCTTGATGCTCAATAGAAGGGTCTCAAGAGTGAAATAATAATAAAGAGAAGTTTTCCACTAATATGATACAGATTATATTCATAACCTCTTTTAATAATACTTAACACACCCAACATATGTGTATATATATCATATTATATATGATAAAATGCTAGGATTTATATCCCTAAAAGGTGGTAATGGAAGAACAATAAAAATTGGTTTGTAAGGGGTAATATGTGGCCTCTGAGCAGTATCTCTCCCACGACGTCTCTCTGCTAGAGTTTCTCGGGGGTTCCTCAGAGGGGGATGCTGGCGCGGTCTTGGATTCTTCTCCCATGTTTCCCTTCCTATTTATGGATTTTTTCTTTTTCTACTGCATGTGTGGTCTTCGCTCAGAGGAAGCTTCGTCAGAAGGGGTTGGTGTCCCAATTGGGGTGTGTCTCTCTATTGCAGCCTTGACTAGATTTAGCTGCTGCTCTGGCCTTTGGATCCTACGCTTCTCTCCTAGTTGGTTCGTTGCGGTGGTTTCTCGGAGGTTTTGGGATGTGCGGGTAAACTGGTCATCAGTTCTCCAGGAGGTGCGTCTATTGCTGGCCTCAATCTGTGATGCGATGGTATTCGTTGGATAGATGGTGTGAGCGGTGTTGACGAGTTTCCTTCTCTGTTGGTGATGGCTTCATCAATTCGGGATGTGGTCCTGGTGGTTGTCTCTCCGTTGAAGCCTGGCCTGATACCTTCATTGCTCTACCGTCACGCTCCTTGGCCGCTCTCCCAGTCGGTCGGCTGTACTGGTTGCAAGCATGCTTTGGGATGGGAATTCGTTCAGCCATGGTTTCTTAGAAGGAAACTCCAATTATGGATCCCGATTGATGAAGCTCTTCGTTGTGGATGGTATGAATGGTTGGTTTTTTCTTCCAATGTCTCTTGCATTTCGTTTGAGTTTGTTTCTGGGTTTTGGGCTCTGTCTTCAGTGATGTTCTACGACGGTCGAAGTGTTGTTTGGGGCGGCGGTGAGGAACTATGTGATGAGCGAGTCAGAAGGTAGGCGGATTTCCCAGCGACGACGTGCATTCTCAGGTGAGCATCAGTGTCTGTTTACATTGTCAATGGTGGTGTTTTGATCTAACGAGGATGACCAGGGTGAGTTAAGGTGGGTTGATGATGGGCCAGCGATAATGATTTTCAGTGGATGGTCTCGCCAACGACTTGCTATGATGTGACAATGGAGGCTCATGATATTAGGGTTCTCGCCTCGATGTGGTTGTGCATCATGAGGGATCGCGTGGCATGCGGCGTTATGTGTACCGAGGCGCGGTAATGATTTCGCACATTCTTTGTGATTTGAAAATTTGAAAATTTGACTGGAATACTCAGGTATCGCGACATGATGTTTGATTTTTGAGTTCTACTACCAGTTTGTTCGGTTACCGATAACCCTAAAACCAGATTTTTAGGAAATGGAAAAAATAGATTTGAGTTATGATAAACTTCCAGATTATCCTTATGTATGCTCCACTTTTAGGGGTTTTGTTGACTAATTACATTCTATGTAATTATTGTCACATCTCTATGTGACTATCTGATAAAACCCTACCAGTAACTCTTTATTGAAAAACATCTATGAGGTATGCATGTATTGATAATGGTGAGATTTAGGAACCATATTCCTAACTATTAAACTCTTTGAACATATTAAAACATAATTTCATAGCATCAAATGTTATGATTTCATCTTCTATTGTCTACTGAGAACTCATTCTAATTGCATTATCATTATCCTTGCAACTCTTTCCATCAAAATTTTCCTTTAAATTTTTCGAACAGTATAACTTTTAAATTATTTCATTAGCATCATATCTTAAACCCTTTTTGGATAAAGTGACATTTTTATGGTAACTAATGATACTTTATAAATTTTTCATTGCCTTGATACCCTAAAATCTTTTAGAATTTCAAGAGTGATTCAATTTTTAATTTGAAAGGTAAAATAAATTGGTGATATACACTTATTAATGATGATTAAATGTTACTTTTTCCATTACTATTTATCATCACATATTCTAAAATAATTAGGATATCTTGGTAAGAAAAATTTATTAATTTACTAGTACAATCCTTTAGGAAAAAATTGATGTTCACTTATTCATGATAACTAAATGTAACCCTTTACATTTTTATTTATCATCACATATCATAAACTCTTTTTATATTAAGTTATAAACTCTATTTTTATTATTTTATTTATTAATTTTGAAAATTCAGAAGTCCAATCATGCTCTCAGTAATATCTGTCACTATATTCATTTTAGAATATCTAGATAAGGAATTACACAAACACTTTTTTTTAATAAATAACACTTATTTACTCATAGTAAGAATATTAAAATAATAAACTATTTTTCCCATATCATATATAATATTATATTAGCTTGGATTATTTCCCTTGAAAAGAATATTGTTTTTTAAAATACATGATTGATGGATAAGAATCAAAATCCATCATTTTTTAAAAATAACTAGATAAAAATTTTATCCAGGATAAAATATTTTTATCCTTATCATCACCTAAAAAATGTTTTAGAACTTGATGAATAATGAACCACATGTATATTATTAATCATACTATGTTTTTAATAATAAATATTTTTTTTATTGAACTAATACACTTATTATATATGAAAAATGAGATGAAGTTACACATTATTTAAAAATACTCATCCTAACTTGATAAATTTATAAACATTCAAAATTCATATAGAAAGTCTTTTCTTCATAACAAGAATGTAAACTATATGATCAATCAATTATTAATTTATTTTGAAATCCTGTATATTTATAATATTTTTAAAATATATATTTATTATCACATAACATTCAAAGAAAATTTTTTATTTCTACAACACATATACCTGACATGGAAATTACATTCAGTTTCTAATAAGTACTTAAAGTATCTTAATTATACACCATATGTAATATTTTCATAAATAAAAACAGGATGAATTCCCTAACTTGAGAAATCAATTTTAGTACATTTTAGATCAAGTCATAGAATTAAAGAAAATCATAAAATATTTGTTTTAAAAACACACATATAATTTTATTAAACAATATTTGTTTACATGCACTTTATAAGAGATAAATGAGATAATACACATATTATGAAAAGTTCTTTCAGGCTTGAAGTATCCAAGTTATCAATTCATAAACTCATTTAATGGATTACTTCATATTCAATTATTTAATTATTTTATTCTTCTGAACATTTATATATTTACAACACTCGTAAATCATACAGTCGGTATCAAGTATCTGTCATAATAATTCAATTGAATTATATAACTAATAAATCTTTAAGAAAAACTTTATTCTCACTAATTGATTAAAATATTCAGTCATATTGAATAAAATTTTACTTACTAAGTCATATAGAGTATATTAGACTATAATTCCTTAAATAATTTACATACCCAATCATATTGAGTACATGACTAGAGACTAATATTATCTGGTTATTTAACATCTAATGCTTTTGAAAACATAAGTGACTCATTATAAGCTTCCATATGCATCTAAATTCACCTTTTTGAATAATTTCAACACTTAGATACTAAATTGTAGTTTTTTAACATATACAATATCTTCTTAAGAATAATTGTTAAGCTACAAATCTTAGGATTATCTTACATTAATCTTCTTCTATCCAAGGATTAATCAAAAAGTTTATTTTATTTATGATGATTATAATTATCTATAAAAGAATATTTTATCTAATGGTATTATGTTATACCATTTAATAAGGAATTATATTAAATTTACTCCCATTGAAATGAAAACCTATTTTGAAATTCATCATACACATTAATCGGAAAAGATCCGTATTTTACTATGTTGAGAGTCTGTTTCAGCATTTGTCTCACCACATAGATATTTAGTTAGGGAACCATCTAAATCAAATAATATATGAATCATGTATTGTTGAGAAAATAACTCTTTATCTAATCCATAATATAGATAAATCAAACTCAACTCCTTGGGTATTATAACCATTTGAGTTCCCCAACTAAGTGTAATCCAGATAAAATTATAAAAATAAGATAACACTGAATAATCTAGAGGCACCAAATTAATCATGAAACTACCAAACATGATACTCTAGAGTCAGTTATTATGTTATTTCCTTACGAAATATAATCTATGGTCAATTTTTTAATCATGAAACAACATTTTTGAGTGATCGAGAACTTAAAAAATGCCTCTTTGGAAGGAATCTAACTATTAATATTTGAAGGGGGGATAATCTTTCCATCTTATCTCATTTTATTCCCTTTTATGTATACATGATTCTACTAATTTTTTTATACCATATTCCCTCCACCAAACCAATATTTTCAAACCATATTGAAGTGTATCTCTTATACAACTAACAAGTTTTTATTACTTACCCAAAAAAATAAGTTGAGTATATTTACACATATCCAAATGCATCATATGCATAGGTTATATTTAAACTTCTTTTAAAGGTTTAGAGTTATATTATATTGATAATATCCACATGATAAAGTCAGGAGGGAGATATATTCAACCCCATTCACCATTATAGACAATGCATAATCCTCTAAGATTTTAGGTAGTTTGGCCCCAAGACCCATTAATTGAGGAGAATTTACATCAGAAAAAATTCAATTCATGATATCAATAAAACCTAATATACAAACACTATCCCCAAGAACTAATTTCAAGATAATTACCCCAATTATAGACCATAGTCAAGGTAAATGAAAATTTTAATTTTATGGAGTCATTCCTCATATTAATAAAAGGCCATATATCCATGAGTCTATTTATCATATGAAGAATGAGGATATTGTAGATATAAAAAATTTATAACTATGAGACAAATATGGAATAACTTTTAGATAAATTATCATTTCAAATATTTGAACTTGAGATAATAATTTATAAATATTCAAAAATAAATGTTATTTTTAAACATTTTATAATTTTATCTTCAACATTACAGACATTCCATAATATTGAAAATAATACATTTATATTCATTACAATATGAACATTTTTATATTCTTTGTTATATATAATTTTATTTTAAATATGTTATATTTTATTAATTATAAATAATTTTATTATTCAATTTCTATTATGTAAACATTTGACTTAATCTAAATATCATTTATTTTTGATTGATTAAACATTGAAAAAATTAATAATTAAATTTCTTTGATGTCGTTTAAATAATATCTCAAATAAAACCCATCAATTTTAACCGTTTAAGTTAAGTAATTATAAAAAAATCATAAAATAAATAAATATATCTTTATATTTTATCCATTTTATGTAATTTAAAAAAACATAATAAATTACTCTTATGATTTCTAAAAAAATAGTCTCCTTTATAGATCGTAAGACATTCCGTGTAATAGGTTAAAAGATATTTTAAATATTAAAATTTAATATTTAAATAATATTTAATAATAAATGTTTCATAAACATTAATTATATAATTATTAACTACAGTGACCCTGTATTTTCTAACAAGACTATTACATCATTTTAAAGATAATGAACTAAATAGTGTTACAAATGTAGGATCTAGTGGTTTAGTGTATTGGGGAAATTAGTCTTATACATAAAATTTATAAAATAAATTATAAATATTATTTATTCCTTCTCCTTTATCTTCATAGTGGACTTTGAATTCTCCTTAGAATAAGTAATCACCTAAGGATATACATCAATGAAAGGTGTGAGATAAAAGCCCAGTAATAGGATAGATAAGGACCTGAATCAATATAACATGGGTGAGAATAATAATCATAATAACATCATAATATTTATAGGAAACTTTAGATAAATTCATATAATGTTTTAATGAATAAAAATGAAACATTATGTCTTATTGGTCAACTACCATAAATAGTTGTGAACAAATCCAGTATCTTGTTCACGCATAACATATGTGAATTTTCATAACATCATCATTGTGAAAACATTTAGCATCATGTTCATGAATATTAAATATTATCTCATGAAATAAAAAACTTTACCAAATGCATTAAAGCACTATATAAATACAGGGGAACCCGCCATATCGTAACATTTACATAACCATGTATGTCATATAGAATGTAAAAAAATCATTGTCATAAAATAACCCATGGAAAATAAAATGTGTTTCATAAGAATTTTACAAGGAATAAATTCATGGATAAAATTTAGAGTTCTAAAAATAAAAATGGAATAATATACTTGGTATAATAATCAACAATTGTGAGTACAGAAGAAATAATATCTATAGAAGTAAAAGATTCGTTTTTAGAAGGAAGAGTTCTTTTGGAAAAATATTTTCATTTTTCATAAAAACGTATTTGAAAAATTTATATCCTAGAAAAGAAAATAGAGGAAAAATTAATTATATTAATGGAACATTAAAGGACCATCCATACTGAAAATGGAATGAAAGAGGGAAAACCCAATGAAAGAGAGTTTGGTTCGAGAATTCCTCTTACCTTATGTATGAATGATTTATTCACTTTAATATCCTACATAATCATATTAAATTCTTTAAATAAAAAATAAATAACCTATTATATATTAATTTGATTTATTATAGTTTTATAAAGTTCATTTAATGCCTTTTGATGAGTTATAGAGTTCAATTTCATTGTTTGAGAGCGTTTGTTTTCTTGGTTTTCATGATCGGTTCTCTTGTTTATAAGTATAGAAGTTCATGTACATTGAGAATGATTCTACAGTATTGAAATTATAAGTTACTAATGAAAATAAATAAGTGTAATTGCAAATATATATATATTTTTTAATATGGTATGAAGATGATTTATTAGATAGAATGTTAATGAAAATGATTTAATTTATTTGGGCGGTTTATATGACCATTATGAGCTTATATAATGTTATTTAACACAATGTCTACATATTAGTTATAGAACATTATATAACTTATAATATTTATAATAAAATATTATTTAACCATAATAATGGTTTTATTACCATCCTTTATAGTGGTAGTAAAAAATTAAAATGCATCATCCACAGTGGCGGGAAATCAATACACCATGGATGATAATTTCATTTTTAGAATAAATGGAAAATGAAAGATGTTTAAAGAAGAATTATTACATTAAAATAATAAAATAAAGTATATAAAATATACTTAATTTATCATTACATTTTGATACGTTTACTCGAGGATAGGTTAATAAAAGAAATCAAATTGAAAATAAATAAAAAGAAAACGAAAGAGAATTTTACCTCTTGATTTTCTCCTCCTTGAGAACCTCTTTAGAAAAAAAGGTTTGGTATTTTGATGAGACCAAGGGATCATAGACATGGGGGAGGGGTTTGGGAAGAGTATTTGGTAGAATTTGGACAAGTATCAAATCTTGTAATGTGTGAGGAGAAGATGTGGTATTTATAGTGGATGATAGAAGTGCTTTCTCATTATTTTATTCATTAGTTTATTATTTTTGAGCAAGACTATGAATAGTTTGAACATTAACACTAAATATATTAAAATGATTAATTGGAGTTTTAAATTATTGTTCTTAAATCATAAATGGCTCAAGTAATAGTGTATTTAATTATAATGTATATATACCGTAAATTATATTATTTTACTATTAAAAAAATCAATTATTTCAGAAAAACCCAAAAATTGACCTTGATAATTTTTGAAGTTTAGAATTCAAAGATGAAATAAATTTTATTGGAATAGATTTATAAATATAAGAAATTAAAATTTTAATTTAAATAATCATTTACTTTTAAAATATAGATTTTAAAATTATTAATGATTTTAGAATTATAACTGATTTAATAACACTTTGAAAAAATTAATTAAGGTATCGTAAGAAGATATTATAATCATCAGACAAAAAAATTTTTATTTATTAACCTATTTTATGTAAATAAATTTTCTTTCAAATAATTATATTAATTATAAAATTATTAATAAACCTGAATGCTTTATTAAAATAACAACACTTAATTAATAATTTTTGAAATATTTATTAACTTATACTATGATATAATTATATCATATTATCATTTATAAGATTCCTGAATTTTATTTATACTTTCTTAGATGAGGTTACTATTCTGTTGACCAGATTACTTATCATAATGGTCACATTACTATTCTAAAGTTCAACTTACTCTTCCATTGGTATTGGTTACATAACTACTAGAAATACAACTTATTCCATTCATTATTCATTTATAATATTTATATTGTTTTCTCTATGATATTCTATGTGACTTATATATATGGAATAATTTTAATAAGGGAATTTGCGTTGATAAAATTTTGGGTTGTTACATTCTTTCCCCTTATGAAATTTCTCCCTAGAAATTTTGATTTATATTCTGTGTTGAAAATAGGCAAGGTTACTTATCCATAATCACATCCTATGGTTCTCATGTTTTCAATTCATACTTTTAGTTTCTCTATAATACTTTGACCATATGAGTAGTCTTTTTGTGTGCAAATTTATATCTATGATCCAAGATCCTCACTGGCTGCTCCTTGTAAGAGAGGTATTTTTCCAACTATACCACCTCTGGATTCAGTACACATGAGGGATCTAGTATGTACTTATTTAATAGGGATACGTGGAATACATCATGCATTTGAGGTATAGTAGGTGGAAGTTCTAGTTGATATGCCACAACCCTAACATGATCACGAATATCGAAGGGTACAATATACCTCAAACTTAGATTTCCCTTCTTCTAAAATCTCATGATCCTATTCCATCGATATATAAAGAGGAATACCATGTCTCTAACCTCAAACTATAGGCATCTTTGACGATTTTCTACATAGCTCTTATTTCATGTTCGGGCTACCATGATGTGTTGCTGAATGGTTTTCACCTTTTCAACTATTTCTTGGACCATTTCAGGACACATCAGCTTACGTCCACTGAATTCATTCCAAAATTCCAGTATTCTACATCTTTTCCCATAAATGGATTCATATGTATCCATTTGGATGATCGAGTGGAAAATGTTATTGTAAGAGAACTCAGCCAAAGGAACATGTCGGTACCATCCTTTTTTAAATTACATAGAATATGATCTCAACATGTCTTCTAGTGTCTAAATAGTCCATTCATATTGGACATGAGTATAAGGATGATAATCCATACTAAAGTTCAACTCATTTTTTGGACCATGTTAGAAACATTTCTAGAACATCGAGGTGAATCTTAGATCTCGATCAGATACAATTAATAGTGGTACTCTGTACATCCTTACAACTTCTTTGATATATATCCATGAAATTTTTTCCAGTGGGAATTCCACTCAAATTTCAATAAAGTGATCTGTCTTTATTCTATGATCCACAAAAACCCATATATCATTGTTTCCTTTGGACGTATTCAGAATTCTGGTGAAAAAGTCCATGGTGAAGTTTTCTTATTTCTATGTTAGTATGGGTAATGGTTTCATCATCCCATTATAATTTTGTCTTTCATCTTTCACTTGATAATATACAAGGATCTTTGATGTATATTCAACAATCTCCTTCTTCATATTGTCCTACTAATAGTTCTCTCAGATTTCTCAATACATCTTTGTTCTCCATATGTGAATAGATTGGGTTGAGCTATGTGAATCATGAAGAAGCTCATTCTTTATCTCCGAATCAGATGGTACACATTGTCGTGACATAAATCACACAATTCCTTTTTCATGAATTTTAAACTCTTAGTATTTCCACTTTCTCATAGCTTCTACCTTCTTCAGAATTTCTAGATCATTTCTTTGAGCATCCTTTATTTTCTCCATGAGGGATGGTTGAGAAATAATTTCAGAAAGGATTTGTGATTTTACTTCCATTATGATTCCCGTGTCCATCATTTTCAAATATATGAATATTGTATCCTTATTAATTTTCATCATTGATAATGTTTTAAGGTCCTTTCTACTTATAGAATCTACCAATTTATTTTCCTTACCATGATAGTAGTGGTTTGAGAAGTCAAAATCCATGATGAGATCTAACCATCTTCACTAGAGAATATTAATATCTTTATGTGTGAATATATATTTTAGGATCTTAGGATTAGTATATATTTCATACTTCTCCCCATAGAGATAATTCTACAATATTTTAAATGAAAATATTGCAACTTTCAACTCTAGATTATGCATGTGATAATTTTTCTCATTAATTTTCAACTACCTTGAGGAATAGGCTATCAATTTTCCATTTTCATCATTATAGAGCCTAATCCCATATTCAAAGCATCACTATATTCCAAAAAGAGTTCCCCACTTATCATAAGTGTGAGTAATGGCGTGATGATAAGCTTCTTTTTTATCTCTTTGAAACAATCATAAAATTTACTGGTTCGGACAAAATGTTTTCCCTTATGAGTTAGCTTGGTTAGTGGGTTTGAAAATTGAGTTAAGTTAATCAAAAATCATCGGTAATACCCATCTAGACCACGGAAACTATAGATCTCAATTACAAATGTTGTCTTGGGACACTCTTATATTTCATCTATCTTAGAAGGGTGAACATATATTCTATTCATAGTGATAACATGCCCCAGGAATGATACTTCCCCCACCCAAAACTCACATTTACTATAATTTTCATAAAGTTTATCCCATCCCAATTTCATTAGCATAGTACTCAAATGATCCTCATGTTCCTCCTTTCACTCGGAGTATATTATAATATCATCAATAAAGGCTACCATAAATTTGTAGAGGTAATATCTGAAGATGATATTAATTAAGTATATGAATATTATTGAATCATTAGAGAGTCTAAAAGGAATCACTATGAACTCATAATATCCATAACTCATTCAAAAGTAATTCTTTGGAATATCTTCTTTCCTCCCCCTTAATTGGTGATATCCTGACCGAAGGTCCATCTTAGAGAAATACATTGCCCCATGTATTTGATCGAACAAGTCGTTTATCCATGGAATGGGATACTTGTTCTTTATAATGATTTTTTAGCTTACAATAATCAATTTATAGGTGCCTTGATCCATCCATCTTCTTGATGAAGAGGACTGGTTCACCACAAGGTGAGGCACTCGGGCGTATAAAATCCTTGTCTATATTCCCTTGTAATTTCTTCTTCAGTTACTCTAACTCAATGGTGGTCATTCTATATGGTGTCTTCAATATAAGCAGATATCTAGGAATAAGTTCAACTGAGAACTCAACCTCTCAGTCAGAAGGAAGACCGTGCAATTATTTAGAGAACACATCAGTGTACTCCCTCACAATGGACATGTCCTCAATCATGGTTCTATGACTCAAGGAATAGTGTATTTAACTTATAATGTATATATATATATCATAAATTAATGTATTTTAAAATTCAAGAAAATTCAAGTATTTTATAAAAATACCAACAATTTACCCTAACAATTTTTCGACATGTAGTATTCAAAAATTAACTCTATTGTATTAAAATAATTTTCTAAATATGATAATTTTCATTTTCAATTAAAATCATAATATACTTGGGAAATCTGGTTTTTAAATTATAACTGATTTTATAACACTTTGAAAAAATTAATTAAGGTCTAATAAAATTATTTTATAATAATAAGACAAAAAAATTTAATCTTATGAATCTATTTTCTAAAAACTAAAATTTCATTTAAACAACTATATTAATTATTAATGTATAAATAAACATTAATGTTTTAGAAAAATACCAAAACTTAATTAATAATTTTTAAAATATTTATTTACATATACGATGATATAATAATATCATATTAACATTTGTAACATTCCTAAATTATATTTATACTTTTATAGATGACATTATTATTATATTGTGCGGATTACTATTCATAATGGTCATATTACTAACCCAAAGACCAAGTTACTATTCCATTGGTATAGGTTATTTAACTTATATAAATGCCTCTTATTCCATTTATTCTTCATTTATAATGTTTATATTATGTCCTCTATCAGATTTTATGTAACTATATATGGCATAATTATAAGAAGGGAATTTCTATTGATAAAATTTTGGGTCATTACATAAAAATTTAAAATTTAATTAATTAATTCATTATAATTTAAATATTTCTAAAATACATTTTATAACGAGTTATAAACATTTTATAAACATTTTAAATCCATTAAATTTCAAAAAAAAAATTAAATATTTTTGTTTACCCTAAATCATAAGTCCCGTTATGTGTAAGGGTAAACTCCCACTACCCTTACATAGATAACCTATATAAGGGTATATTTTTTATCCTCTATGTAGAATATACTAAGGATACTCAGCATTTACCTTTATATGAACCCATCAAGTAAAGGTAAAAATCATATTACCCTTACATGAAAAATCATCACATAACAGTAAGTCATTGATTACCGTTACATAACCTCCTTCATGTAAAGTTAATAACTTTATGTGAACCTTTCACATAATGTTTAGTCTCATACTAACTTTACCTGAGCACTTCACATATAGGTAACCTTCATATTTCCTTTACACATCTAGGCTATATAAATTCAATGTGATTATTTCTATTATTTAGCGCACCTACAGAAAGGTAATGTCTCAGTTACCTCTGCAAGCCTAGGTGACTAAAGGTAATGCCTCAGTTTAATTTATATATCCATGTTACATATAGGTAATATATTTTTCTCAAAAAATAAAAAAATTCTCTGTATTTGTTTTCATCTTCATTTAATTATATATTTCACAAATAAAATGCATGGGATGACTCTGATACCATATTTGGGAATTAAAAAAAATTCCAATAACAATTATTAGAAGTAGAAAAAAATCAAATATCTTATTCAAGTTCTACCATGCATAGAATATGAAAAAATGTATTAACATATATGAATAAGATAGTAAATATAGTGTATCATTCACAAAATAGTATTTCTGGTGTCTCGATAATCATAATATGTGATTGAGAAAGATCATTAAAATTAGAAAAAAGACAACCCTCTTCATATTTTATCCATAGGACAACCAAATCACACATTGTATGTTCGGGAAACTCCATCCTATATGATTTTCTATAAAATAATAAAGATAAAAAGGTAATTGAAATAGTTCTTCAGGTATATAAGAGTTTTTTCCAACCACGCGGAACACAAAAACCACCCCTTTCCGTCGAATGACAGTGAAATATAAATCCATAAGAACTTTACTCTAGATGATGCATTTACTTATGCTTTTATAACAAAAGAGTAAATATTGATTCATCCAACTCATGTATGAATAAATCAAACACATTTCTTCCCTACTATTTTATATTATAAAATGGTTGCATTAATAATAACACACAAGAGAAATCACTGAATGATGCCAGTTTATCCTTTACCCTACCAATGCATGTTTCAAAGAATAATATACCTATTTTAAATGAAAATAATAATTTTAATGAAATATAATTCACCATATAAATATATCATATATATATATATGGATTTAGGTAATATCTCATTCAAACATAATTAAAGTGCGACAACTAATATAGTAGAGATCACTACTTCAACTAAGAATAATGTTTAAAAATGAATGAAAACCATTTTTTATAGACTTTTAGATTTGGAAACCTAAATAGAAAGAAATAATGATGTGGTAATTAAAATTTATACCTATAAAGAATTGAGTTTTTTGGTTTATGAAGTAGTCCCAACCCTACTTCTAAAATTGAAGAGCTAATGGATGACCCAATATATTCTAATATTCTTGGTGAGTTTGTTTTATAATAAAGTGAATTGAAGGTGAGGCATGAATAAATCAAATGACACATAGAAACTGGTATAAAAATTCTTGGAAACTATCTATGAAAACAAAATAAACCATGGTGATTTATATATAGAATCCCATGAGGGATATCTAATAAAAAGGGATAAGCTTCTAGAGAATTAATCATATTAAATAAATCTAGAATAATTGATGAAACTAGAAAATATTAATCTTGAAGTAAGTTTTTCACTCCCCCAAAATATTTTTTGTTAATATTTATTCTTTTTATGAATAAGTATTGATTTTTAATAAAAATTAGGGGTTAATCCACACTTTTAATTGATTTTTAATGAATTTTTTTATTTTGGTTCAATTTTTTATTTGAAGTAAAATCTATTTGTATAACACTTATGAAAATAATTCTATTATTGTTTTCACTTTGAGTAATGTATGTGGATATCTTATACCCTTTGGTAAAATTACTCTTGTTTTCTATACCGGGTTAATCCATGTATAATTAGAGTAGATTTACTTATGTCTCATTTATATGAAATATTTGGTGTTATTATCCTCTTAAAAGGATTGATGTATGATGTATTCTTGAATAATAGTAAGAGAATATGTTATTTCTATTTTTGAAATGATTAATAGAATATTTCCCTTGTACTTGTGATATCAATAATGATGATAACATTTTTCCCTTTACATCCACTTTAAATAAGGTGGATAATTAAAACTTCTATGACATTGAATTTAGTTTTAAAGTTGAAATTAATAAAGAATTCAAAGGGTGAGGTTCAAGTGCCTGCATGGATATGTGAAGATAAAGTTTTATTTGTTTCCAATATGTTCGTAAGATAGAATTTAAATGTGAATTGGAGATTGGATGATGGAGTGATCATCCACCCACTAAATATGAAGGTGGTTCCCATGAATTATGGGTAAGTTATAGTAGATATAGTTTTCATTAAAGATTAAAAGGATGACCATTAATTTTTTTTGAAAAATGAATTTTGAAGAGATGGATACTATATGAGTAGCCCCTTTAGATCTTATAATAAATGTGATGGTCTTCATGATAATGAAAAGTTATGATTCCTATGATAACACTATGTATAACATTTTTATGAACGTTGAGTAAAGTAGTTTAAGATGAATATTAGATGAGTTTACTGATGTTGGTTGATGGAAAGCATCTTAAACAACACATAAAGAAGTTAAATTTTGTCTCATTAGAGGATATTGGAGTATTATGATGTGGAGAAACCACCATTTTGTATATAATCTTAAATTTTATTGTATTTAGTGTTAAATAACAACTAGCTGAAGGATTATGTTGTATGAGTTGGAAGAGTAAAGGCACTGAGTATAATTTGAATACAGTACATAATCTTAAATTTTGTTGTATTTAGTGTTAAATAACAACTAGATGAAGCATTATGTTGAATGAGTTGGAAGAGTTAAGGCACTGAGTATAATTGGAATATAGTATATAATCTTAAATTTTATTGTATTTAGTGTTAAATAACAACTGCATGAAGGATTATTTTGTATGAGTTAGAAGAGTAAAGGCATTGAGTATAGTTGGAATACTAAACCTTGATTATTTAGATTCTGAACAATTACATAGAATTATGCTAAAAAAGATTTTGGATTAATAAAATTATCCCCATATTTATTAGAAGTAGGTATAATATAATTTTAAATTAATTTTTAAGGACTATGATTGTTTTTACTTGGCTCTGAATTGCATATAACAAGTCTATAAATATTCTAGGTCAAATAAAAAAAGAGAAAGTATTAGACTATTGTATAATTCATTTTATACTAAAATGAATATCCATATAATTAGTTTCTGAATACCTAAATGGGTAATCTAATAAGTGAACACATATTCATATTTGTCAAAATGACCAACATATTACTCATTTTCCATTATACATATGAGTCATTTACTATCTAGCACAGAAATTCAACATTAAAAGAGCTTTGTACGAGTCATTATGACCTACATAAGTGTTATTTAATGAATTTTATGAATCATTAAACTATATATATATATATTACATTGAAGTATTTTTATGGATGATTTAAAATTTTCAAACATTTCATATATTTTTTTTCAAGGAAATGTCTTTGGGAAATTATAGAATTTGGTTGGATAAAAAGTGATGTTTCCAGAATTAAATTCTAAAGAATAAAAATTATTAGGGTAATGCATAAATTTATATTCACTGATACAAACATAAAAAATACCTAATATTTTGTGTGATTAAAAATATAAAATTACAAGAAGTTGATTTTCTTGCTTTGGAGGGAAGATCAAAGTTGATTTTTTTTGGAATATTTTAGTACAATTTAAATAAAGAAATTCCAAAATTTAAAGAAATTATATGTGATGATGTTGATATTATTCTATCATCACCAATATATAAAGATCCCTTATCCAAAATTGAATTTAGAAATATTAGATGAGAAGAATAAAAATTAGATCATTGTACTATATCTAGGAATTTCCAATGATAATATTTGAAATTCATTATTAGTGATCAAAGTAGAAATAGATCTACTAATGTTGGAAATGGTCTGTAATGTTTGCAATATAATAATCTGACATGTGATTCAATATGGAGATGAATAAGATTTTTGTGATATATTGTCTAATATTTATAGACTTGCGGTTGTAATATGCACAATCAGTGAAGCCTATGCCAATATAAAAATAAAAGATGTCATATGTTTTTAATACAACCATGGAAAAGGTTTGTTTGTGGATTTATGTAAGTGATGAGAAAATAAGTAGATAATTGGAACCTATTAAAATATTTATTAATGAAATGTTAGCTGAGATAAATGTTACAAAAATTAGAAATGGTACTTCTATTATTTTATTGGAGACATCCATTGAGAAAAAAGTATACGAGATCATGGGAGACCCCCATCTATAAAAAAGATAGAAAAAATTAAATGTTATCAAGGTCACAAAATATTATAGATATTTTATATAGAAAATATAAATAAAATATTTTTTTGGTATATATATAAAAGAGAAAAATAAATAGAAATAAAGGTATCAACCGTGGAAGAACATGAAGAACTTTGAAAAAAAGATAACTCTCTATGTGTCATTGGGAATAATTGAGAGAACAACTAATATCTCAAATAATAACAAAAAGAATGTGACACTAATCCTAAACAGAATAATATTTTCTATCTAGGTATCGAAAATGAAGAAATAATAAGACTTAGTGATATCCACTGTTGACAAATCATGAGATGAAAAGGAAAGAAGAATAGTGGGGAGAGAGTTATTGTGATTCTCAAATAATGATCTATGTATTGAATATTACTAATATTTATCATCTGATGGATTAACAATGATCATAGGATCTTTATATTGGGTTAAGAGATCTATTTGATCTGGTTTCATAGAAGAATCATAAAGAAAAGATGAATATTGTTACTGAGTAGAAATAGATTTATTAGATTATCATTAGAAGTCTTAGACTCTATTGAGAAGAAGGATTTCACACCCAAATATTTCATTATGTAATTATCTTTTAAATAAATAATATATATCTCTAAAAAAACACAATGCTAAACAAAAATGAACCATAATATTTTAAGATGAAATTATAAGTATTAAATATTATTTTTATAATTTAGCCATTAAATTGGTGGGTATAAAGAGAAGTTGAATCAATTTTAAATATATTTATTTATAAAAATAAAGTCCATTTTTAATACTAATTCATTGATAAAATTTATTTTCTACATCTAAATAAAAAATAAGATCATTTTATTTTCAAAAATATATTTTACTAAAAATTGTCTTTTTATGCGATATGTGCAATTATATTAAGATTAATTATTATAAAATATAGAAATTAAGTCTAATAAAATTGTTTCGTTATTTATAATCATCATATCCAAATTTGAAAATTGTTTTCTTTCATTTATGACAAAAATTTATGTTACCAAAGTAAATATTAATTACCTTGGTAAAATACATATTTTCAAAGTTTTATTTGTAAAAATCATGTACTTTTTAATTAATTAATGTAAATTTAAATATTTTAAATAATTAATCCAATATAAATTTTCAATATAAAATATATATATTGAAACTAATTTAGGTAGGAAATACATTTAGAAATGTGTATTGTACAAAAACATATCATTCTAAAAAATAGTTATCTATATATTTTATGTTATAATTTTATATTTAATATTATTATATTATAATTTCAATTAGATTAAATTAAGTCCAAATTTGATTCACCATTTTTACATTAGGTATAATTTTTCATCTTATATTTTTATAAATAAAATGATCCGCATGGTTAATTTTCAATCAATGTCAATAAGGGTTAAAAATGGGTAACTTAAGTTGCTTGAATTTTGTTAAGTTTACATGAAACATAGAACTTAAAGAAGGCCTTTATTAAGTTGTAAAGTAATAATCACATGTCTCACAAAACATTACTCATCTAAATCACCTAACTCACATGAAATTTCATTCTCACCCCTTACCTAACATTTAATTTCATGGAAAGGTCCCTATTTTTTACATATTAAAGGAGGCCTCTTCCACCCACTTAAATCCATACTTGTAGTTAGAAATTACATTTGACCTCTACTTTAATTACCTCCCATAAAGTCCCTATCCTAGATTTTCAATCCCTGGTCAAAATAAGTTCACCAACATCCTCTATTTCTAATAAGTTCTTCAAGAGAAGAATCAAGTCCTCTACGTGAGTAATACCATCACCCGAGTATTTTATTATCTATCTTCATATAAACATATTATAACCATATTAATATAATAAAATTATAATCAATAGTATACCAAAATGTTATTATATTCAAGGTATAACCATTATCTATTCCTCTATCATCCATTATAAACATGAAAATATTTTCGGTGCGTATGTCACTATATGAAAAATAAAATTTAGTCACTTTTTTTTTCATTTATCCATGTTTATAGATGTTGACAAACCATTTTCTAGTATTTTATTAAAAAACTCATTAAACAATGTTCTAGTAATTTATCCTCCTTTATAAATATTTATAATTTAGCCATGTTTATAAAGGTTTCTAATAATCCACGTTTATAAAAATTTTTAAATCATCTACTTTTATAAACACTATTAATGATCCATTCACAATTTAGCAACATTTTTTATAAGTGTGGGCGGAGGAATTTCATAAACCCGGGTAAATGACTTACCAATTAGCCTTATTTACTTTAAACATGGGTATATTTTATTTATTTAATTTAGTAATTTTCCAATTATTTTTTTAAATATCATTATTTTTTTCCAAGCCCCAACCTCATCATTTGGTATTGTATAACCATTGAATGTATTTGGGATGTATAAAGCCATGTGTGTGTGTGTGCGTGCATGCATGTCTGTTTTTTATACTAATAAAGTAAATGTATATTATTATATTGATATATGTGTCACTATAGTATTACTTATGAATTTATTTATTAATTAATATATTAATATGAATATATTTATATTTTAATTAATATGTTAATACATATATATTTAAATATATATATATACTAATATATAAATTAATATATCTGTATATATATAAGTATATTTATATTAATTTATATTTAGATATATAAATATATATGTGTGTGTATATGTATATGTAAATTGAAATATTAATATACTTATAAATTCATAAATATAATTATAAATTTATATATTTTTATAATATTAATTTATACAATAATGATCATTTATTTGGTTATTATTAATATATATATATATAATTAAATTAATATATATATATATATATTACAAATATAGTTATAAAAAAATATATAATATAATATATATATGTATATATATCAATGATCATTTATTTTGTTATTATTAATTAATTACTATTATGTTTTAACAATTTTTTGTTTGTGTATAAATTAAAATAAATATACTAATATATATATATATCTGTGTGGGAGTGTGTCTTTATATGTATTAATTTTTACATTAATTATCATTTATTTTGTTATTATTAGTATATTTATATATATTAATATAAATATACTTACAAATACACACTAACTAATATGTTAATTATCATCGATGCATGTAACAACCCGAAATTTTGAATAAATCTTGTTTCCTAATTTTATGTGTTATTTTTATTTTATTTTTATACTCAAGAAAACTGTTTCATTTGATAACATGAGTATAATTAAAATGAGACCGTTGAGTTTTGACTATTATATAACCATTGGTCAATATGACCATTAGAAACTAAACGTTTTGATTATTGTCTCTAAATACAAGTAATCTTGGTTAATTAATATAGAAAGAAGATTCGATGGCCTCACCTAGTAGTCTTGGACCGATCGAAGCCCATCTAACAGAACTTGGGAAGGAGGTAGCACCACTGGGCTTTGCTCTGGACCAAAACCAAGCCAAATTTCATCCTTTGAAGCTAGAACGGAATCGACTTCGCGAGAAGTTCAACCTGATAGAAATTGCTACTCGTGCGATGTTGGCCGAGCCTCCCTCGGATTCTCTCACCTTAGAAAACCTTACATTTAGGTCTTATGCTGTTGTGATAAGGGGCTATGTAAGGAGACCGTAACTGCCTTGTGTAATCCTTTGTTTTAAATAAAAAATTGGGATTTCTTCTTATGATGATGTTTATGAATTTTCAAATGACCAGATAAATAGAGTATGAATATTTTTGATGAATTTTAGAGAAAGATATTTTAAAAATGTTTATGTAAACCTTAAATAATTAAAAAATTGTAATGATATTCCAAAAATGGTCTTCTACAATTATGTCCAGTAGGAAATTTAGAGTCTAATAAGATCAACATGATTTTTCATGAATAGTAAATTAGGAATAGTGATTTTATGATTAGGATTAGTAATGTGTCCAAATGGATTAGTAATCTCACTTAAAGAAAGTATTAAAATAATCTAGGCACCTTGATTAAGTAATGTGATTCAATAAAATGGTAAAATAACGGTTTCATAAATTATTATTCAAGTATTAGTTTTTTCGAGTGAATAGTGTTTTTAATTAAAAATTAAATTTAAAATATTTAGAAAATTATTTTTATAAAATGGATTTCATTTTTGAACTCAGAGCATCGATATTATGTTAAGGTAATTTTTGGGGTTTTTTTCTGAAAAAAATGAATTTTCGGTGAATAGTGCATTTATTTAAAAAATAAATTAAAAATATTTAGAAAATTATTTTTATAAAATGGAGTTCATTTTTGAAATCAGAGCATTGATATTTGGTTAAGGTGAAATTTTGGGATTTTTCTGAGAAAGTTGAATTTTCGATGAAAAGTGAAAATACAGTTTTAGGGTTTCCGTATGTTTAATGACATCATTACTATGTCATGATGAAGTCATGAGAACGTTTAAGGGTTGGCCGGCCAAAGGTGATGAATTATTGTATTGGGGGGCCCATGTGGCCTAACTCCATGATAAATTCCATGGGAGAGAACATGGTTTTGAGAAAAGAACTTGTGAGGTGTCCCTTGGCCATTAATGCCTTGTCCCCTCACTTTCCCTATAAATACCCACCCTTTCCTCATTTAGTTTCCACTTCCAACTCTCCCCCAACGAAGCTCTAGTCTCATTACCTCCCAAGGAGTCCTCCCAAGGTGCCCTCAAGCCTCTCAAGGTCCAAACCTTTGAGTTTTAAGAGTTACGTTTTAAGGTAAGGGATCCGACCTCTCTCTTTCTTTTCAAGCAATCTCTTTTATGTAATTTCTTTTATGATCCATGTTCTTATGTTGGAGGATGTTCTTATATATTAATCTTATTTCCTTTTTATTTTCTTATGATGAGAGTCTCCCTCTTGCTCTCATCAATTCGTTTTAAGAATGTTTAAGTGGCGCCGTTAGGCTGCTGATTTTTTAAGGGATTCTTTCACCCTTCTCTTTTTCAAAGGTCTACTTTCATGTCATGTCTTTCAAGTACCTTTTTATTATGTTGGGGTTTGATATCTATATCTATCATACTGAACTCTTATGTTCATATGAGGAGAGAACCTATTTGATCTTATCAATTCATTTTTATTGAAGTTTAAGTGGCGCCGTTAGGCTGCCGAATTTTTAAGGGGATTCTTTCACCCTTCTAATTCTTTTCAAAATTCTACTTTCATGTTAAGTCTTTCAAGTTATTTTTTTTATTATGTTGGGGTATTATCTCTATATCTATAATACTGAACTCTTATTTTCACATGATGAGAGACCCTATTTTATCTTTTCAAATCATCTTGTTGAAGTCTAAGTGACGCCATTAGGCTGCCGAATTTTCATAAGAGGAATCTAATTTTTGTCTTCCTTCCATGTTTTTCATTTCAAATGGTATGTACTTAAAATTTCATTAACATGTTCATAAAACCTTCTTATTCTGTCCCTCTACTCTTTTATGGGTCATTTATGAATTTTTGACCCATGTCCCCTCTCCTTTCAATGTTTTCTAAAACCCCGAAACATAGCCGTTATGCTGCAGAATGTTCGTCTCAAAATGCCTCTCCCTTTTCTCAAAATTATTTTATGTTATAAAGTGAATAATCAAAGCACTTATTTCTACAAGTTTATTCACATATATATCAAAATGTTCTATTTTAAATTCTGGGATTTTCATACGTGAGACCCACTTTCCCTTTCCATGGGTTTAAAGTGACATTAAGATCATGTCTTTAAAACAGTTTTTAAAACGTTATGATTATGAAATGAAACCCATTTCTTTTATGATATATGGTTTTTTATGAAATGATTTATTATGATATATGTGGATCACATGATGATAAAGAAAAATTTAAGGGTGCGCCTTGATAGGACTCCAATGCATTGGGTAATGATGTAACCACTAGAGATTACAATTTTCACGATATCTTGGTGAATAACCTTGGTAATTTTCAAATGACACCTTGGGGATGGACTTTGGTGATATGTTCATGATTTTCTTTGTTAAATGTAGTAGCCACATATTCATGTTATGAAAAATGTTATTTTTATTATGATATTCCTCATGCTTTCTTTATCATGCCTTAAAGTTATTTTTCATGACATTGTTGATGTATCTCAAGTTCACATGTTAAATGTTTCCCCTTGTTTCCCTTACTGGGCCTTCTACCTACCCTTTCTTTTGATGTATGTCCCCAGGTTATGAGATGCAGTAATGAACCTAGGATGAACATAAGGAGAAGCCTTTCAAGTGTTTAAGAAGAATGTTTTTTTTCATGTATTAAGTTCCTGGTTTCCAAGACACTAAACCTTAAAGATCCTCAGTTTTGTATAATGTAATGAAAATTTATGTGACAAAAAGGCGGGATGCTATAGTTGGTATCAAAGGATGGTTTAGTTATTTGTGTAAATTAGGATATGAAAAATCTAGGAAGAACCCTATAGAAAAGTTTAAATATAAGAAATCTTCCTGGTATTTTGGTGAGTATTGAGTAAGGGGTTGCCAAGCAAATGCATCCCTATCTGGATACGAGCAGGTAGAGGTGGCTCTGGAATAGATGTACATAGGGGTAAAACCCGAAAACACCGCTTTGAGCTAGACTCGAATGCGAACTGGTACACGACAACGGGCCTTGCTGCACTCTTGGTTACGACACTCCCGGGAGATATTCTTTGGTAAGTTCATAAGCTTAGTATGAACCATTATTAAAGGAACAAAGATAAAATAAAATAAATATTCACATAAGAATATATGATCATGGATAACCTAGATGGGAACCTAGGGGATCACAAGTTAGGGTATACTTTTCTTCTACAAGTTATCCTTATATGCTTTAAGTTCCTTTTCATGATTATTGGGTATGTACTTAAGCCCATAATTATACTTTCTATTCTTAGTTAATTGTGGGAAATGGAAGAACAAGTCCCAAAAACCAATGTGATAGGAAATGCGACGATTTCCGTATTAATATGACAAGGATGATTAGGGGATTAAAAGATTATTATTATTTTGGAAGACGTTCACTATTTTGGGGACCCTATATGATCGAGGTAAATAGATCACTACGGTATTTTCATTGAGGAGTAAGGTTGAATTATATTTTGAAGAATTGATGAATTTAAGGTGGACTTATAGAAATTTAGGTTACATATGGGAATGAATAACCTATCTTGAGTAAAATATGTTTATGTTAGCTACTTTTGTTATAAGATGTTATGAGTGGTTGATGTTGTTTGGAGATGAACAATGAAGTTTATTTTGGAAGACTATGTTATCAAATCCTTCTTGTATTTGGGTTTCAATCTTAGTTTGCTTTATTTTGAGGAATTTTAAGGACCGTTATTTATGGAATGGTCTATGATGAACTTTGGGTAGTACCATGGAACTTTGAATATTTAAAAGTAGTTTCCATTCTTATGGTATTCTTTCTTTTTGAAGAGTTGTTTTACCTTAACCTTTCTATTTTTGGGATAATGTTCAAAGATAGAAGAAATAGATAGTTAATCTTTGGTGGATTATATGATTATTTATAAGATGATTCTTGTGCTTTGATGAGACCAGGTAGTTTTGAATGCTCATCGTTTGGAGAAAAGATTAGTTTTGGTAGAAACTTATTAAAGGATGAAACTCTACTTGAAGGTAGGTATATTTCATTATGTTTTTATTCTATGTAATAAATGAATTACTCAAAATTATTAAAGGGAACGTAAAACAAAAACGTTGTTGGTTTAAGTTTCCTACTGGGTAATCAAAGACCGTTTACACACATTATAAGTTTGTGATTTTCTTATTGTTAACTTTCTCCTAATCATGTTTTCTATCACTCTCCCTCTGAACTTGACCCTTTTTTTTCTCCTCCATGTCCATGTTTTCCTACATGGAATCCTAGTGTGGGTTAAATCGGGTGACCTTTGTACTTCCCTTTCTTTCTTTTAAAGTAATGGTTTTACTGACTTCTTTTCCGATGTGGGACTTTCAATGAAATTTCAAAACCCAATTTTAAAAATTGTGAGGACGCAATTTCGTAAGGGGGGAAGATTGTAACAACCCGAAATTTTGAATAAATCTTGTTTCCTAATTTTATGTGTTATTTTTATTTTATTTTTATACTCAACAAAACTGTTTCATTTGATAAAATGAGTATAATTAAAATGAGACCGTTGGGTTTTGACTATTATATGACCATTGGTCAATATGACCATTGGAAACTAAAAGTTTTGATTACTGTCTCTAAATACAAGTAATATTGGATAATTAATATAGAAAGAAGATTCGATGGCCTCACCCAGTAGTCTTGGACCGATCGAAGCCCATCTAACAGAAATTGGGAAGGAGGTAGCACCACTGGGCTTTGCTTTGGACCAAACCCATACCAAACTTCATCGTGTGAAGCTAGAACGGAATCGCCTTCGCGAGAAGTTCAACCTGATAGAAATTACTACTCGTGCGATGTTGGCCGAGCCTCCCTTGGATTCTCTCACCTTAGCACACCTTACACTTAGGTCTTATGCTGGTGTGATAAGGGGCTATGTAAGGAGACCATAACTACCTTGTGTAATCCTTTGTTTTAAATAAAAAATTGGGATTTCTTTTTATGATGATGTTTATGAATTTTCAAATGACCGGATAAATAGAGTATGCATATTTTTGATGAATTTTAGGGAAAGATATTTTAAAAATGTTTATGTAAACCTTAAATAATTAAAAACGTGTAATGATATTCGAAGAATGGTCTTCTACAATTATGTCCAGTACGAAATTTAGAGTCTAATAAGTTCAACTTGATTTTTGATTAATAGTAAATTAGGAATAGTGATTTTTTGATTAGGATTAGTAATGTGTCTAAATGGATTAGTAATCTCACTTAAATAAAGTATTAAAATAATCTAGGCACCATGATTAAGTGATGTGATTCATTAAAATGGTTAAATAACACTTTCATAAATTATTATTCAAGTATTAGTTTTTTCGGGTGAATAGTGTTTTTTAATTAAAAATTAAATTAAAAATATTTAGAAAATTATTTTTATAAAATGGATTTCATTTTTGAAATCAGAACATCGATACTATGTTAAGGTAATTTTTGGGGTTTTTTCTGAAAAAAATGAATTTTCGGTGAATAGTGTATTTATTTAAAAAATAAATTAAAAATATTTAGAAAATTATTTTTATAAAATAAAGTTTATTTTTGAAATCAGAGCATTGATATTTGGTTAAGGTTAAATTTTGGGATTTTTCTAAGAAAGTTGAATTTTCGATGAAAAGTGAAAATTCAGTTTTAGGGTTTCGGTATTTTTAATGACATCATAACTATGTCATGATGATGTCATGAGAAAGTTTAAGGGTTTTCCAGACAAAGGTGATGAATTATTGTATTGGGGGCCCCATGTGGCCTAACTCCATGAAAAATGACATGGGAGAGCACATGGTTTTGAGAAAAGGACTTGTGAGGTGTCCCTTGGCCATTAATGCCTTGTCCCCTCACTTTCCATATAAATACCCACCCTTTCCTCCTTTAGTTTCCACTCCCAACACTTCCCCAATGAAGCTCTAGTCTCATTACCTCCCAAGGAGTCCTCTCAAGGTGCCCTCAAGCCTCTCAAGGTCCAAACCCTTGAGTTTTAAGAGTTACGTTTTAAGGTAAGGGATCCGACCTCTCTCTTTCTTTTTAAGTAATATCTTTTATGTAATTTCTTTTATGATCCATGTTATTATGTTGGAGGATGTTATTATATATTCATATTACTTCCCTTTTTATGTTATTATGATGAGATTCCCCCTCTTTCTCTCATCAATTCGTTTTAAGAATGTTTAAGTGGCGCTGTTAGGCTGCCGAATTTTAAAGGGATTCTTTCACCCTTCTCTTTTTCAAAGGTCTACTTTCATGTCATGTCTTTCAAGTTTCTCTTTATTATGTTGGGGTATGATATCTATATCTATCATACTGAACTATTATGTTCATATTATGAGAGAACCTATTTGATCTTGTCAATTCATTTTTATTGTAGTTTATGTGGCGCCGTTAGGCTGCCGAATATTTAAGGGGATTCTTTCACCCTTATCATTCTTTTCAAAATTCTACTTTCATGTCATGTCTTTCAAGTTATTTTTTTTATTATGTTGGGGTATGATCTCTATATCTATCATAATTAACTCTTATTTTCACATGATGAGAGAACCTATTTTTTCTTTTCAAATCATCTTGTTGAAGTCTAAGTGACGTCGTCAGGCTGCCGAATTTTCTTAAGAGGAATCTAATTTTTATCTTCCTTCCAGGTTTTTCATTTCAAATGGTATGTCCTTAAAATTTCATTTCCATGTTCATAAAACCTTCTTACTCTGTCTCTATACTGTTTTATGGTTCATTTATGAATTTTTGACCCATGTCCCCTCTCCTTTCAATTTTTTCTAAAACCCCGAAACATAGCCGTTATGCTGCAGAATATTCGTCTCAAATGCCTCTCCCTTTTCTCAAAATTATTTTATGTTATAAAGTGAATAGTCAAAGCTATTATTTCTACAAGGGTATTCACATATATATAAAAATGTTCTATTTTAAATTCTGGGATTTACATACATGAGACCCACTTTCCCTTTCCGTGGGTTTAAAGTGACATTAAGCTCATGTCTTTAAAGCAATTTTTAAAACGTTATGATTATGAAATGAAACCCATTTCTTTTATGATATATGGGTTTTTTTATGAAATGATTGATGATGATATATGTGGATCACATGATGATAAAGACAAATTTAAGGATGCGCCCTGATAGAGCTCCAATGCATTGGGTAATGTTGTAACCACTAGAGATTACAAATTTCACGATATCTTGGCGAATAACCTTGGCAATTTTCAAATGACACCTTGGGGATGGACCTTGGTGATATGTTCATGATTGTCTTTGTTAAATTTAGTATCCACATCTTCAAGTTATGAAAAATGTTATTGTCATTATGATATTCCTCATGATTTATTTCTCATTCCTTAAAGTTATTTTTCATGACATTATTGATGTATCTCAAGTTCACATGTTAAATGTTTCCCCTTGTTTCCCTTACTGGGCCTTCTGCGCACCCTTTCTTTTGATGTATGTCCCTAGGTTATGAGATGCAGTAATTAAACTAGGATGAACATAAGGATAAACCTTTCAAGTGTTTAAGAAGAATTTTTTTTGTTTCATGTATTATGTTCCTGGTTTCCAAGACAGTAAACCTTAAAGATCATCAGTTTTGTATAATGTAATGAAAGTTTATGTGACAAAAAGACAGGATGCTATAATGCAGTTCTTTTTAATTAATTAAAACTATGTTTTATCTTACATATTTGTGTGTTGATATGTATGTATGTATGTGTGTATGTGTGTGTCTATGTGTGTGTGCTATATTTATATTGTATGTTAACATTATATATATACAAATACAAAAAATATTATATTTAATTATATATAATAAAATATTAATTTACGTATATGTATATATGTATTTTTATTATAAATTAATACACACATGTGCACATATATATATATATATATATATATATATAACAAGGTTAATTTAGATAAATACGTGTAAATTTATATATTTATTTATTAATGTATTTATACATATATACATACATACATACATGCATACATACAAACATACATACATACATACATACATACATAAATACATACATACATACATACATACATACATACATACATACATACATACACGCATACATACATACATATATACATTTATTTGTATATGCATATAGATAAATATATGTATATATATATTAATGTAAATATAGTTAAAATTATAATATAATTAGTATCTTATAATATTATTTCATATAATTTTTTATTGAATTTTTAGTTACTACAAATTGATTATAATACTATTAAAAATATATATAAATGAAAATGGAATTTAATTTTTTATTTAATTTTTGTTGTAATTAAAAAAATAAAATGAAAATTACTTATACTGTCCATGATTTAAAACATGGCCAAATTATTGATGTTTTGAAAAGTAGAAAATTAGAGGTGTTTTAAAATACGGATAAATTATCAACATTTTAAAACAAATCTAAATTAGAGATGTTTTAAAATGTGGCTAATTATCAATGTTTTAAAATGTTTCTAAATTATTGGTGCTTTATAGTGCAGATAAAGTAATCTTTAGCCATTTTTTTAGAAAACACATATTGAAATATGTTAAATTCATGTTTGTTTGTAATGTGTGCAGATTATCGCCTTTATGAGAAACATATTCCGTTTTTTTATAACCATGATATATATTTTGTTCAAAGGGGGTATTTAATAGATAAATATGATATTGATAATTTTATTAATATTTCAATAAATCTATATATTCAATCAATTCTATGGAAAATTACAACGTTGTTTATGTGTACATGAAAACTATAACCTCCAAGGAGCGACATGTTCTATTTTTCACCACCACCTTACAAGGATGGTTATAATATATATTTGAAGACAATTTATAATATTAAAGATAAATATATATCATGAATATGTTTCTAAAAGGATGGAATAAAAATTAATGATCATTAAATAGTAATCCACTAATATTAGTAAATTACTAGAAACAATTTCATCATGTATCTTGTTGTCACGAACAATGCCCATAGTTTCTATCATGTGAACTTGGGGATGCATAAATAACTGAAACAAAGTAATTTCTATATCATTTATATTTTTTGTGTTACTAAATTGGTATCAAATAATTATATCTTTCATCACAATTATGAAAAATGCGCTGAATAATCGAAATTACTAACATATGATGATGGAAATAAATATTCAATAACAAATACATGTGTAGAGAATGATTATAATTGAAGAAAATAAAATCTAACCTATATGAATTTGGTTCTGATATAATTAATTAAGAGATTTATGATTATTATATTAGAAGTTAGAATGATTTTTCGGATGTCAATGGTTAAATTAAGGGTTATGACTCAATTTTAAATTCCTTGAGATATGTTTTACATTACACACCATGTTTTGTTTTAGATGGTGTACCTACTATCCCATTGGTTTTCATTATTATTAATAATTTTTTTTCAATGAAATTCAAAATTATTTTCATGAATCCATCTTTATATATATTTTGATCCTAGTGTTGTAATATCCTAGAATTTCCGTATAACTTTTTTTAATTAATGAAATTATTTCGAGACTATGAAATCTGACGGCGTGCGATTTTGAGGCTCGGAGTGCCTGGAATGATCCATCGAAGTTTGGTTGAGTTTTAATTAGCGCACTTAAGTAGTTTTCCTAAAAAAGTGGAATAAATATTAAATGGCAAGTCAGATCAGAAATCTGAGGGCACCATTCTATTCATGATGGCGGGTTTACCCTAGGCGCGACTTAAGTTTAGTCGGCACGAGCCTCTTGTGAGAAAACCCAAAAATGGAATAACCATAAATAAAATAATTAAATAAATTATTTTATTTTTCAAATGATTATAACTCACAAATGGTAGATCGTATTGAAAATCCGAGACCACCGCTAAACTCATGATGGCATTCTTTACTTAATAAGATACTAACTTTTGTTAGCGCGTGCCACCAGTGAAAGTTAGTTTTTGGCCTTAAATAAAATAATTAAGTGACATTTATTTTATTGTAAAATCCAAAACTTTTTAACGATAACTCGGACTGGAAATACAAGAGTACCATTGGGTTCATTTAAGCATTTTTCAGCTCATCAAAGCCTAACCATGACCGGCATGGGTCGAGGGTGAATGATAATAATTTTCAGAACTTTTTTTCGGGTACGTTCAGTAAACGCCTGAGCATCATTTTCTAACATTTGAACCGGTGCTCAGAATTGAAATCTGAGGGAACTGTTGAACTCGCATCACCTATATTCGTTTAAGGATACCTTCACCTCGACCACAGTGAGTCGAGGGTAGAATTTATCTTTTCACATTTTTGTGAAAGAATAAAAAAAATAAAATTTGTGTAACATTTCATTTTATTTGTTAAAAACTCCGACATATGGATGTTGAGAAGTGAGGAACACTAGACCAAAACCTCCTATGAGAGGTTATGATGGTGGGGAACACCTGAACTAACCTACCATGAAAGGTTATAATGGTGGGGACCACCCGAGGATTGAAACCTCTTTAACTCCCCCCATAAGTTTGAGAAACCTCTTTGACTCCCTCCAACCTTAATTGTGCCAACCCATCAAATAATTATTTATGAAAACATATGTAATTAATTATCCCAATTTGAAATTATGAAAACATATTCTATAATGTTATCTAATTCATTTTTGGTGGAATTTTGGGGAAACTCTTGGCAAAAGGGAGAAACTTGGAGCCTTGGGAGAAATCTCTCCAACGAAGAATTCCATCGAAGAACGTTCTTCGGAAATCTAGGAAGAGGATGACGTACGAGCCTATCATCTAAGTGTGGTTTTGGAAGCAATGATCGTTTTCACCCCCCTCTATCTTCTACGACTTATTTCTCATGACCTCTGTCGACGAATCAAACGAGGTAGGGGTTTATTTCTATATGGTTAACACTTCCCATGTTCTTCCCTTCTAATTCATTTTCAGGATTGGGAATAGAGATTGATGAGGGTTGTGGGGATTGATGTTTTTAAATATCTTCCATTCATGTTCATGATTATTTTGAGCTGCTTTCTACCACTCTAATGCAGAGAGTGCGGGCCAAACAAACATGTCAGCTCCTCTCCACAATTCTTGTGTTGATTTGTGGTGTTCTTTGCGATAGAGAAAGACGGAAACCAGAATGGGTTTTTGGCACCAATGAGGAACACGAGAATGATGGTCGGCACCACCGCCGTACGCGATGAAGGTGACGGCGCAAACGCGCCGCTCCGCAGACACTACCGCCCAAGGTCTCTGCCGGCCGCGTCCCCCGCCATCCACGACCATCGCCACCCACGACCATCGTCATGCCACCCCGCAGCCTCATCGTGCCGCCGTACGAGCCGCTGCCACCGTCCTGGCTGCTGCCACCGTTCGAGTCACCATCCAGGATGAGCCGCCACCGCTGTATGAGTCGTCGCCACCATCCGAGTCACCCCCACCATCCGAGATGTCGTCGCCATCCAGGCCGAGCCGCCACCACCGTCCGGGCCGAGCCACCGCCCGACCTACCATCTCTAGGTCGAGCCACCGTCCGAGCCACCGCCACTATCCAGGCCGAGCCGCTGCCCGAGCCGCCGCCGCACTTTCGGTTGAACTTCCTCACGCCCTCTCTCCCTCGTGACAACCATCGGATGAGCCGCTCCACGGCCTCGGGCCCTCGAGGAACACTCTATAGCCTCGTGGCCACCCATGACTCTCTACGACCCTTCGTGGCCTGCCAAGCCACCCAATGGGCCGGGCTGGGTTAGTCCGACCAGGTCGGACCGGACCCGAGCCCACTACGACTCATTTACATTCTTTTGGCTATAACTTAGGCACTAGATGTCCATTTGATGAACTGTCAGCAGTGATGGAAATCTAGGAGCGAGACAGTCTCTTTATGTATACCCACTGGAGTTTGGATTGAGTTGGGGTACGGTCAGGTTGGATCAAGCACGAATCCAATCGGGCCCCTGGGACTAGAAGGCTAATAACTCACAAACTGGGCATCCGATTGACGCGCCATATATTGTGTTGGGACCCCTATGATGTGACGGTCTTTTGAGATACTTCTTCATGGGACATCGTGGCAGTTGGAGAATCGACCAGTGGCTTGGGAAGAGGACTCTCCCGGATATGAGCAAGCCTAGTGTGAAAACCTAGTAGCTGGTTGTGACGAGAAGAGTGCTCCTAGCGATCCTGTATGGGCCAGCTCCCGTGATCCTATATGGGTCAGCTCCTACCGATCCTATGTGGGTCAGCTCCAGCGATCCTGTGTGGGTCAGCTCCTAGCGATCCTGGGTGGGTCAGCTCAAGAAATCCTTTGTGGGTCAGCTCCTAGAGATCCTGTGTGGGTCAGCTCCCAGCGATCCTGTGTGTGTCAGTTCCTAGCGATCCTATGTGGGTCAGCCCCAGTGATCCTGTGTGGGTCAGTTACTAGCGATTATGTGCAGGTTAGCATCAAAGCCTCTTAACGGAGTAATATTATTTAGTAGTTACATCTAATAATCTATACTACCATACATAAAGATATACCTTGTGTGAGTTGAGTCAGTACCTTTGTGTTTTCCTCATGATTGAGATGGATTAATTGAAAACTCAGGTATATGTTTGGGCATATACCTAAGTAGGTTTATCTGTTGATTTCATACTTTGTGGTTTAAACTTGGTGGATTTTGTGAGACCTTGAGGGTCTTTGTGTCCCTACTGAGTATCGTTATACTCACCCATGCACGGGCTATGCCCGCACCTTGTTGTTTTGGATGTAGACGACAGACATCACTGACTGAGGATGAGGGTACCAGGACTAGACGGTGCTCAGAGGTGAACCATATGGCGTGTCAGTTCGTAGAGGAGATGGGTGGATGTGGAGTGCTGAGGAGGCGATCTGTACCTACCCTTCAGGTAGGAATCGAGGTGGATGATCCAAGAGCTGATTTTCACCTATCAGTCGTCTTTTACTTTTTAGTTTTCCATGTACTTTCCAGTTGGGCTTGTATTTTGTCCTCTTGTACTTACTATAATTACTTTGTTTACTATTCAGTTTACTTGAGTTCATAACTTGATGTGTGATTGGTTGTGTGTGTTACAGGTTTTATAGGCAAAGCCTTCCCAGTTTTAGGAAATACGCCTTCAGTGCTAGTTGCTAGCCCCAGGCCTATATAAGGCTGGCTTGGGGTAGTTACAACATGGGCCCCAGGGGATGGGTTGTGAAAAGTGTCACTAAATGTCATAATTATTTTTCTATCTCATTTTTTATTTTTTAAGATTTGATCATTCTTCTTAAAAATTATTCTTATAAGTTTGGAACATTCTAACTTCTATTTGAATTATATTATACTTACACATTCATTTATAAATATTTATATTTCATTTTCATAGACACATTTTTAACGTATTATTACATTAATTCTTCCCCATTGATGGATTTATTTATTCTAAAAAATGGAACGTTATTGAGAATAACCCCATCCTCTTTAATAGATATTCCCTAACCATACCCATATTATTTCTTTTCACCAAATGTTTTAATTTATTATTTTTAAACATAGATATATATTTTATAAATTAATCTTCTTATTTATCTTGGCCTCTTTTAAAAATATATTTTTTATTTTCCTTTTTTTGATGTGGGTTTTCATTAAAGGTGTTTTAAAATATTAATAAAATAATTTCTTTTCAAAATCATAATTTTTTCTTCCTCTCCAAAATTCCACTATTAAAAAATTATTTCATGTTCAAGGCTCTATTATTGGGATTTATTTTAATGTTGTGTTTGAAAAAAGGTTTTCATGTTAGATTCATAAAAATAATTTTCAGAAGTGGGTCATAACTTCATATTTTAATGAAAATGTTTATAAATGTTTTGCAAAAACAGTTTTTATAGTTTCAATTCTATTTTAATCTCAAACACTAAAATGTATATATTATTTTAAGTTATTTTCCATGAATTAATATCACAAAAAGATCCATATCGTCATCCAAATCCACACCGAACCCGGTCTGTGGCATGGCCCAAAGGGTGTTCTCAATCCCCATGGGTTGGAAACTAGTTCCTGAGTATCAACAATAAAGAATGGAAATGATTTTACCCAATTTCATTAACACAACCAAAAATAAAATTAAAGAAATTGAAATTAAAAATATACCACCAAACATGGCATAAATAATTTTCCAGATTTTATTTTACAACACTATACAAAAACCCAAAAGGTTCTATAACAAAGGAGAAAAAAAATATCCCAAAAACCACCATTTGAAAAGAAGAGCATTGCCCTCAAGACACCAAAAACAACACATGACATGGAAGAGCTCTAGCAACCTGAACCACAATCTCCAAACACCTTCTCTTCACCCAGGTCAAACATAACCAAGTCTACTTACACCCAAAGGTGTAAGTAGGGTGTAATCCAAAGCCCAGTAGGATAAAAAACAATAAAAAATTCCATCCTATAAAAATTATAAGATAAATAAAATTTAAATTCTTATGAATGAAAGACTCGAAACATTTAATGAAATGAATTTTTTAAATAAATCATACTTGTCATTGAAATAACCAACCAAGTATGTTGTTTTCTAACAGTAAGTGCGATATCCCCATAGATCACTCTGTCATAGGAGAACCTTCTAGGCACTAGCTTGAAATGGGACACTAGGTACATTATATCTCGGTGAAATGTGGCATAGAAACCATGACTAACAGTTTTCTCTTTCATGATCCACTAGGAGGGGAAACCCCATGGGCCTAGTGGTATCCAATCATCACAATGTTTAGTTTGTGTTGTAGCATCAATCTTGGTAGAAGAAATTATGATGAACCACTTCAAAATCATCTAGCGTACTAGTCCTCATCCACCCACCTATTTTCCCTAGCTTCCCTTTGTGCTCAAAGATGTTCCATGTTACAGATAACACATCATCCTAACATTACTCAAGCTAAACAAGGCAACACACAAAATATAACAACACTTTCACAACCAAAATTATATTTTGAAAAAGAAATAACACAAATACTATTTCAAAACATGATTCGAACCACTTACACATATAAATAGACCATTTTTAAAATTTAGAAAAAACCCTCAAGAGGCACAAAAAGGCATTACACAAGAAATAAACCCAATTTTTTATCGAAAAACCATTTTCCAACCATATTCAGGTCATGTCCATTCAAAAAATCCTTTTTAACCACAAAAATGAATCATAGAACACACATAAATACTCATGAAATCATAATAAATTCTTCCAATAATCTTTAATCACAAAATCACCTACCTTGGGTGTAGAAGCTTCCAGAATCTGATGAAAAATCCAACTGCACCTCAACTGACATTCAAGAAGAAATATTGACCACCAGACATCAGTATTTAACCCAAGGAATCAATCTATTACACTAAAATAAGCATCCAACCCACTATAGAAGATAAACCACAATGAAATAGGGAAGAAACCCTAGAATAGAGAAGGAATCAAGGGGAGAAGACACTTACTTGAAGATTTTGAGGGAAATCACACCAAATATCCCACAAAAAATGGAGCTCCAAGGGCGGGGAAAGAAGAAGAAGGAATTCCTATGGTGATGAACCCAGAAAGGGATAAAAAAATTAGGATTTTGGGGTTAAAATTTAGTAGATAGAAACTTTAAAATCAAATTTTAAGGGCCTAGACAGGACGAACGGTTAGTCCGCACGATTTGAAAAACCCTGCGGTGATTATGCAACCATCGCTGTTGAAGAAAAACCTACCGCACCATCATCCAACATGGTCTGACTAGTCATTATCAATCCATGCGGTAGCGGATACCTCAAGATAGCCACTCATCGCATTGTTACCTGGTTTGAGGCACACAATTACCACTAACTGTGTTCCAACCATTCGCCATAGTTTTTCCACCCTAATTTTTACACATTTTTCCAAAAAAATGAAAGGAAACCTCAATAAAAAATGTAGACCAAAAATAAATAGAAAAATAACTCAAAATAAAATCACGAATGTGATAATTATCCTCACCATGAAAGATTTCTATCCCAGGAAAATAAACTAAAATTTTTACCAAAAAATAAGAATGATTATTATTTTTCACACCATGAATTCCACTCCCAATTCTCATGCATATCCCAAATGTGATACCAAAGGACACAAAACAATGGAATATGCTTACCATGAAGCACTTTCTCTTAGGAATACAATACTTGTATTGGCTATTCAAAAATGGATAAGTCGGTATCTATATCTAATTATTCCCAATTCTAGACATGATGCATGCCTAGATTATACTTCTTCAATTAGGAGACATGAAATACATCGTGAATTGATGTCAACTGAGAGGTAAAATCTAACCTATATACCACCCTTCCAATCTTATTGGTGGTCTTGAATGGTTCAACATACCTTGGTGTTAGATTCCCTTGCTTTCCAAAATGACGATGAACCAAACGAGGTGCCACCTTCAAGAACACCCAATCAACCATTGAAAACTGAGGATCTTAGCACCTCTGATCAACATAAAATTTTTGGCAACTCTGAGTTATCAATAACTACTTCCAGATCAACTTGAGCTTCATATAAGTCTCTTGCACTAAAATTGGTCCCAAAAGTGAGGTCTCACCCACCTCATCCTAGCACAAAGGTGACCAACACAAAATACCATAGATAACCTCAAAAGGAGCCATTAAAATCAATGACTAGAAACTATTATTATATAAAAACATGACCAGTCCCAAATGGAAATCGCATGATCCTCCAAAATCAAAGATACATGACTGAAGCAAATGTTCCAGAATCTGGTTTCCACACTTCATATGACCATTTGTTTAAGGATGGTATGTAAAACTCATCTTGATTAGAGACCCCAATTCTTTTTGAAGGACTTCCCATAACCGAGAGGTAAAATAGGGGTCTCTATCAGAAAAAAAATCTGATGTCCCACCATAAATCCTTACCACCTATGGAATGTACAACTAGCCCATTTTTTTTACATTTGTTGAATATTTAATCTGAATGAAGTGAGAAAATTTGGTCAAATGGTCAACTACCACTGAAATATTGTTCCTTCACCAAGGTATATGAAGGAATACAATAATAAAATCCATGGTAACCTCATCTCACTTCCATGTAGGAATGAGAAATGGTTGAAGAAAACTAGAGGGCCTTTGATTCTCTGATTTTACCAAGTGATATGTATAACATGTCAATACAAATTCAAGAATACCTATCCTTATGCCTAGCCACCAAAATTACTGATGTGCATCATAATACATCTTAGTAGCTCCAGGATGAATAGTCCACCAAGAATGGTGGGTATTCTACATCACAACCTTCCTTAGAGATAACATCACCACAAAATGACCCTTGAAACATAAAACTCCCTCGGGAGACAAAGACCAATTGCAAGGTGTTTATAAGGACCCGACCTTATTACATACATAATCATGAATTTAGTCAAGAAAAAAATTCCTTTTAAATTGAATATATTTTCAAGTTTAGAGCTTTAGAGAATTAGGACAATACATTCATAACATTACACATTATTACAGAGTGAATACCATAAAAACAGTTTCCATTTTTTAAAATATAAAACATTAAAACTTAAAACAAGACTCCTTGAAAATTATTCAAAATTTAACATGGATTCCTTCCTTTTATTACACATCCATTAATCTGTGAAAAACATTTCAAAAACATGGTATGAGCACAAAATCACAGTAAGGGATTAAAAAGGAAGAAAGAGCACATTAGTCCATGAATACTTGTAACATATGAAAACATTTTCAAAAGACATTCTTATCACCCATATATACTTACTTTGTGTAACAAAAGATACACAAAAAAAACGAAAACATAAATATAATCATAAAGGTATCTTGGGGCATTAATTACATAATCTTGTAACCATTCTTGAATACCTTATAATTTGTAACCCTCACAGCTACATTACTTTGTGCAACCATCGCAGTTACACTTGGAGTAACCATACGACTGACCTCCAACTTACTCATACCCAATGAATTGGAGGGAGATATAGGTAAATACACATAATAAAACATAATATAAACAGAAACCATCACACAAATAATTTAAATAGCACATAAATAATGAAGTAGAGGGATAACCCAAAGAATGGAAATCGGGTTAAGAATTCCCTTACCTCGGGTTTGTCTTACTTCAAACTTGTTTAAACCTCATGTATAATGGTTAAAAGAGTGTTATTAGTATTTAAAGAAATATTTTCATGTTTATAACATCTTATATGTCCATTTAATAACATCATTTCACCCCTTTAATTGTTAGTATTTTTCTCTTTGCACCGTTTTTGGGCGAGTTCTTCACATGATTTCTATGATTGGTTCATGATGGACGTTCTTGTCGTTTGGAAGTGAATCTCAAGAATTGGAATGGAGTAGTACTTAAATATATCCAGTAACATAAATTATACCATTTATCATTTTGATTTTTAATATGAGGATGATTCAAAAGTTAAAACATTAATGATGTTCATTTAGATCATTTTAGTGGTTCTTTGATAATAACAACCTCATTTTGTCTTATAAATTAGAACCATGAGTAAAAAAGAATTACAGAACCAATGGTGAGTCATAAAACATATATTATAACATGTTTCAACCATATAAAAGGTTTCATGACCAGACTTGAAATAATTAATGTAAATTGAAATCACGTCGTCCACGATGTCGGTAATTCAACACATCACGGACAATGGTTTCATTCCATAAATAAGTTGTAGAGTATAAGAATAATGATGAGTAATTTTCCATAAACATGATATAATCCATAATATACATGATTTATGGAGATTTAATGCCTCTTGGGTAAGGATATATGAATAAATAATAAGGAAGGAACTCAAAATAAAAGAATAAGTGAGAAATCTCTTACAAAAATTCGGCATCCCAACGACTATGCGACAGGGTTTTAGAAAACATTAAGAAGAGAGGGGACAGGGGTTACCCATATAGAAATAAATAATAATACAGAACAAATCAATAATAATAAGGAAATAAGAACATGGTATGGAAACTTGAAAGTTATACCACATAAAAGAGAACTTGAATGGAAAAAGAAAGAAATTGATAATTTTCTTACATTGTAGAGTAAACCTTAGAACATGAAGGTTGGGACCTTGGGGTCTTGAGGAAAATGTGGGAGGACTAATATTTAGGTAAGGAGGCTAGATATCCGTTGAGTAGAAATTGGGAATGAGGTTAATGAAGGAATGGGTTGGTATTTATAGGAAAAGTAAGGGATTATTTTATTAATTTTCAAGGGACACCTCATGAGTGGTATTTGAAAAACCATGGGCTTGCCCATGGTATTTTCCCATGGTATAAGACACTTGGGACACCTCACATATTATTTAACTATACACAAGTCTACCAGATTTATTACATCATTATTACATCATTAATGATGTCATTAACACACAGAAACTAAAAACTGTATTTTTTACTATTCACCAAAAAATCAATTGTTTCAGAAAAATTCCCAAAATTCACCCAAACCATTTATCGAAATGCAGATTTCAGAAATAAAGTCCATTTTTTGGAAATAATTTTCAACATATTTTTAATTTAATTTTTAAATAAAATCCTACTTAATTCAAAAATTAATTATTTAAAAACTTTTACTGCTTTTATATCACATTGAAAAATTTATCAAGATGTCATTATCATAAATCCTTAAGAAATTAAAATAATAATAGAAATTACTATTCATTAGGGTCATATTACTATTTATAAGGGTATAATACTATTCACCAAAAAAATAATTTGGTTCCAATAGACTCCAAATAACATACTGAACACAATTGCAGATGACAGTTTCTTGAAATTCAAAACATAGAAGTGGAAAAGTTCTGTTTTAAAGGACAGTTAAAAATATCTACTTAAAACAAAGTTCCATGCATTTTTATTAATTTTTAGAAAAACATGGGGTGTTACATTTTCCCCACATTCTTGAAATTACATCCTCACAACTTTACTTACTTATTATAAAACTGAGGGTATTTTTCCCTCATAGAATTTTCAAACTCCCATGTTACTTCTTCAACCATGTGGTTTCTCCACAAAACCTTTACCTGGTGTATTACCTTTTTCTGCAATACATGTTCCATTTGATCAAGAATCTGAATTGGTTTCTCTTCATAATAAAGGTTCTCTTCCAGTTGAACTTCTTCTAGGCTCAAGACATGTAATGAATCTAGCACATACTTTCTCAACATCGAAACATGAAAAACAATGTGTACCTGAAACAAACTCGGAGGAAAATCTACACGGTATTAAATTGTTCCAACTTTCTCCAAAATTTCGAAAAGACCGATGAACCGTGAACTTAGCTTCCCTTTCTTAACAAAACGCATCACATTTTTCCAAGGAGAGATTTTAAGGAAAACATGGTTACCTATCTCGAAAGAGAATTCTTTCCTTCTTTTATCTGTATAACTTTTCTACCTGCTCTGAGCTATCCTCTTGTGCTACTGGATCATCCTCACTTTCTCATCCACTTCTTCTACAAATTCTGGCCCCATTAACTTTCTTTCACCGACTTCATCCCAAAATGTTGGAGTCTGACACCGCTTCCCATACAAGACCTCAAAAGGTGCCATCTGAATATTGGAATGAAAACTGTTATTATAAGAAAACTAAACTAATAAAAGATGATGATCCCAACTTACCTAATATTCCATTGAAGAAGTTCTAAGCATATCCTCCAAAGTTTGAATCGTTCACTCTGACTGCCCATCTGATTGAAGATGAAAATATGTACTGAAATTTAACTCTGTTCCCAATGACTTCTGAAGTCCCTTCCAAAAGTTAGAAGTGAACCTGAGATCTCGTTCAGATACAATGGAAAGAGGAAATCCATGTAACCTGACAATCTCCTTGAGGTACAATCAAGAAATCTGATCCAAAGTCATTGTATCTCTAATAGAAAGAAAATGTGCATACTTTGTTAGCTAATCAAGAATAACCCAAATCGCATTGTTACCTTGAGGATTCTTGGGTAATCTCACCACAAATTCCATGGTTACATTCTCCCATTTCCACTCTTGCACTAGAAAAGGATGAAGAATCCCCTTTGGTAATTGCCACTATTCTTTAACCAGTTGGCACGTCAAACATTTCATGGTAAAATCACCAATATCTCTTTTCATTCCATCCCACCAATAATACTCCCGAAGGTCCCTATACATCTTAATACTTCCAGGATGAACAGAAAATCGATAACTATGAGCTTCACACAACAAATCTTTCTTCAAATGAGAATTAAAAGGCACACATAACCTTTTTCCAAATCATAAAACAAAATTTTTATCAAGGTTAAATTCTGGAAACTTACCCATTTTAACCAATTCTACCATTTTCTGTAGCTCAAGGTCTTCCTTCTGCGCTTGATTAATTCTATCTGACAGCGAATAATGCACTAAAACCTGAAACAAAACAGAGGTATTCCCTACACTAATAACTTCTAATCCAAAATTCTTCAAATCATTCATCAAAGGATCATGTTCTAAACATAACAAGGTTAATGATGCATGATTTTTCCGACTCAAGGCATCTGCTACTTTGTTTACTTTCCTAGGATGGTAATTGATTATGCAATCATAATCCTTTATCAGTTCAAGCCATGTTCTCTACCTCATGTTTAATTCTATCTGAGTGAATTATACTCCATACTTTTGTGGTCAGTATATATTTTAAATTTCGTTCCGTATAAATTATGCCTCCATATTATCAAAGAAAAAACCACAACTGCCAATTCCAAATCATGTGTGGGATAATTTAGCTCATGATTTTTAAGTTGCCTCAAATCATAGGCAATTACCTGATCATTCTGCATTAAAACACAACCATGTCCCTTCAAAGAAGCATCATTGTAGATGAAAAACTCACCATTTCGGGAAGGTAAGGCCAAAACTGGAGAATTCACCAATCTCTTCTTCAGTTCCTGAAAAAAAAACATCACATTCCTCTGTCCAAACAAATTTAACCCCTTTTAGTGTTAACTTAGTTATCGGGATAGATAACCATGAAAAGTCCCTAACAAACTATCTATAATAACCTGTTAACCCAAAAAAAACTACGAATCTCTGTAATATTTGTGGGTCTTGGCCATTCATCAACTAATTTTTTGGAAAGATCAACTGTTATTCCATCCTTATTTACAATGTTCCTAAGAAAAGAAATCTTTTGCAACCAAAAATCACACTTTCTGAATGTTCCATATAGTTTCTTTTCTTTTAAAGTTTTCAAAACAACCCTTAGATGTTTTTCATGCTCCTATTTATTTTTAAAAAATACCAGAATGTCATCAATAAATGCAACCAAAAACTTATCCAAGAACTCATAAAATACTATATTCATAAGATTAATAAATAAAGCAGGTAAATTAGTTAATCCAAACGGCATAACAACAAATTCATAATGCCCATATCTAATATGAAAGGTTGTTTTCGGGATGTAATCCTCTTTCATCTTCAGCTGATGGTATCCAGATCTCAATTCAATCTTGGAAAAGTACTGAGCCCCCTGGAGCTGATAAAAAAAATCATCGATATGAGGCAAAGGATACTTGGTTTTAACAGTGATGTTATTAAAAGCTCTATAATCAATGAAAAGTCTCATGGAACCATCTTTCCCTTTAACAAACAAAACAGGGACTCCCCATGGTGAAGTGCTTGGATGAATGAAGCCTTTGTCAAGAAAATCCTACAACTAATTTTTCACTTCAAGAAGTTCTATTAGAGCCATATGATATGGGGGTTTTGAAATTGGTTTAGCATCAGGAACTAAGTCAATTGTGAATTCTACTTCTCGATCAGATATAACATCATGTAACTCATCAAGAAAAACATCAAGGTATTCTTTTACCACTGACACATCATTAATTTGAATAGTTCCCTTGTTTTCAACAATATGATTAAGATAAATTTCATTTCCGTCTTTCAGTATTTTCGTAGCTTCCTAATATGTTATCAATTTTAGGGGTTCACTCTTGTATAAAAACTGAAACTCTTTCTGAAAAACAACTTCTTTATCTCGACATTCAATTTTAGCATGATAATCAGAAAGCTAGTCCATTCCCAGAGTAACATCAAACTCAACTAAAGGTAAAACAACAAGGATTTCATGTAAAGTCTTTCCACAGACCACAATAGAAAGATTCTTATAATTCCACTTTGCTATAACATTTCCCCCTCGTGTTTTAACAACAAGTATGGGTCTCATTTGTTGAGGTGATATTTCCAAATTACCAGAAAATTTCTCAGAGATGAAGGAATGTGTAGACCCCTTATCAAACAAAACTTTAGAAAAATATGAGTGAACAAACAATGTACCTGATACAACTTCATTGGATGGCCAGACATCTGCTGACATAGTCGCAAATGATCTCACTACACCTTTCTTCTTGTAGTCTGGCTTCTTTGCATCATTCATATCTCTCTTTGGGTAGACATTTTCATAATGACCCATCTCACCATGTTTAAAACACTTTACAATATACTATTCAGGATTAGTCTTAGGATCAGTTTCATTGCAATATCAAGCCATATGTTCAAACTTACCACATTTAAAACACTTCCCAGTTTTTCTAAGACATTCTCCAAGGTGTTTCTCTCTACACTTTTCACAAACTGGAAATTGGATTGCCTTACCATCAAATTTCTTTGATTTATTCTTACCCATTTCGTGCCAACTGGACCTCTTCTTTTCTTTGTTACCAAAATGCACATGATCATCAGCAAACTCCATCTCTACCCTCTCAGCACATCGGAAAGGTTTCTCATAACTTTTTAATTCATGGGAGGCCAACGCCCTTCAATACCTTGGATTTAATCATGATTAAAAGCAGTTGATTTTTCTATCAAGATCCAGAATAAGATTTGGAGCATACCTCGCCAGTTGGGTGAAGTTCGCTTCATACACAACCACTGAATCTTCCTGCTTCTGTTTCAATTCAAGGAATTGCTTCTCCATTCTAAGTCACACCACCTTAGGAAAATATTTTTCAAGGAAAAAACTTTTAAATTCATCCCACTCTAAGGCATAAAAATCCCTTCTACCCCTAATATTCCTTACCATTGACCACCACTGATCAAATTCCCCTTCAAAATGATAAATGTAAAGACTTACCTTTTGATTGTCTGAACATCCCATAACATCAAATATCTTTTCAAGGTCCTTGATCCATCCTTCAACTGATACTGGGTCAAAATATCCATTGAATGCAGGAGGATATTGTCTCATTAAATCTTCCACTACTGTCATGTTCCGTTGTGGTACCTCTATTAGTTCTCTTGCATGTATTCTACCACCATTTATTTCATGCGTTAGATGAGCCATTACTGTCACAAACTGCTCGGTTCCAATCGTTACCATTTCGAGCTGTAGTTCTGGAAGGATGTTATTCTGTCAGTGCCTCTCCTCTTCAACATCTCTATTACTTCTACGAACAACCATTCTGAATAAAAAATGTCTTAGATGAAGAAACATGGTAATCTTTAATTTCTAAAACATTTCAAATTAAACATAGAGTGAAAATCATTTATGGTATTCTATTAACATCACCCTAACCCCTAAATTTATCTAAACCTTCCTCTGATACCAACTATAAGGACCCGACCTTATTACATACATAATCTTGAATTTAGTCAAGAAAAAACTTCCTTCTACATTGAGGATATTTTCAAGTTTAGAGATTTATATAATTATGGAAATACATTCATAACATTACACATTATTACATAATGGATACCATAAAAACAATTTCCATTTTTCAAAAATATAAAACATTAAAACTTAAAACAAGACTCCTTGACAATTCTTCAAAATTTGACTTGGCTTCCTTCCTTGTCTTAAAAATCCATTCACCTCTCCATTAACCTATGAAATAATTTCAAAAACTTGGGATGAGCAAAAAATCTCAGTAAGGTATGAAAAATAAGTAAATAACACATTAGTCCATGAATACTCGTAACGTATGAAAACATTTTCAAAAGACATTATTGTCACCCATATATACTTACTTTGTGTAACATAAGATCCACACAAAACATGAGAACATAAATATAATAATAAAGGTATCTTGGGGCATTACTTACATAATCTTGTAACCATTATTGGCTACCTTATAACTTGTAACCATCATGGCTACCTTACTTTGTGTAACCATCGCAGTTACACTTGGAGTAACCATACGAATGACCTCCAACGTACTCATACCCAAGGCATTGGAGGGAGATAAAGGTCCCAACCTTCATAATAAATAATTCCCAAGAACCAAAACATTATCATACAACATGAATAAATCAATAAAAATATTACTTTGGAATTTTGAAAAACTGAATTTAAAAAGAGGATTTTTAAAGAAAAGCCCCTTATAAATATCATACAATTGAAGAGAGACTTAATAGAGTGGATGGAGTATTTATATATAATGTAAATACACATAATAAGTCATAATATAAACCGAACCATCACACAAAGAATTTAAATAGCACATAAATAATGAAGTAGAAGGTTAACCCAAAGAATGGAAATCGGGTTAAGAATTCCCTTACCTCGGGTTTGTCTTACTTACAACTTGTTTAAACCTCTTGTATAATGGTTAAAAGACTGTTATTATTATTTTAAATAAATATTTTCATGTTTATAACATATTATATGATCATTTAATAACATCATTTTCACCCCGTTAATTGTTAGTATTTTTCTCCTTGCACCGTTTTTGGGTGAGTTCTTTACATGATTTCTATGATTGGTTCATGATGGACGTTCTTGTCCTTATGAAGTGAAACTCTAGAATTGGAATGGGGTAGTAATTACATATATCCAGTAAAATAAATTATACCATTTATCATTTTGATGTTTAATATGAGGATGATTCATAAGTTAAAAAATTAATGATGTTCGTTTAGATCATTTTAGTGGTTCTTTGATAATAACAACCTTATTTTGTCTTACAAATTAGAACCATCAGTACAGAAGAATTAGAGAACAAATGGTGTGTAATAACACATATATTATAACTTTTTTTCAACCATATAAATGTTTTCATGACCATACATGAAAGAATTAATGGAAATTGAAATCACATCGTCCACGATGTTGGTAATTCGACACATCACGAACAATGTTTTTATTCCTTAAATAAGTGGAAAAGGAGAAGAATAAAGATGATTAATTTTCCATAAACACGATATCATCATGAAGATAAATGATTTATTTAGATTTAATTCCTCTTGGGTGAAGATATATGAAGAAAGAATAAGGAAGGAACTCAAAATAAAAGAATAAGTGAGAAATCTCTTACAAAAATTCGGCAGCCCAATGATTATGCGACAGGGTTTTAGAAAACATTATAAAGAGAGGGGACATGGGTCACCCATCCCTAAATAAATCATAATATATAATATATTATTAATAAGAAGTAAATAAGAACATGTTATGGAAAATTGAATGTTATACCACATAAAAGAGAACTTGAATAGAAAAAGAAAGAAATTGAGAATTTTCTTACCTTGTAGAGTAACCCTTATAATTTGAAGGTTGGGACCTTGGGGGCTTCAGAAAAACATGGGAGGACTACAATGAAGGTAAGGAGGCCAGATATTCATTGAGGAGAAATTTGGAATGAAGTTAATGATGGAATGGGTTGGTATTTATAGGAAAATTAATGGATTATTTTAATAATTTTCAAGGGACACCTCATGAGTGGTATTTGCAAAACCATGGGCTTGCCCATGGTATTTTCCCATGGTATAAGCCACTTGGGACACCTCACATTTTATTTAAATATAAACAAGTCTACAAGATTTATGACATCATTATTATATCATTAATAATATCATTAACACACCAAAACTAAAAACTGTATTTTTTACTATTCACCGAAAAAATCAACTGTTTCAGAAAAATTTCCAAAATTCACCCTAACCATTTATTGACATTTAGATTTCAAAAATGAAGTCCATGTTTTGGAAATAATTTTCTAAATATTTTTAATTTAACTTTTAAATAAAATAATACTTAATTCAAGAATTAATTATTTAAAAACTATAACTGCTTTTATATCACATTGAAAAATTTATCAAGATGTAATTATCATAAAGCCTTAAGAAAATAAAATAAAAATACAAATTACTATTCATTAGGGTCATATTACTATTCCTAAGGGTATGCTACTATTCACCAAAAAAACAAGTTGGTTCTAATAGACTCCAAATAACATACTAAACACAATTGTAGATGATAGTTTCTTGAAATTGAAAACATAGAAGTGGAAAAGTTATGTTTTAAAGGCTTGTTAAAAATATCTACTTAAAAAATTTTCCATGCATTTCTATTTATTTTTCAAAAAACATGGGGTTTTATAGTGTCTCTCCACTATTACACCGTGAAGAAACTATATAGACTAGTAGAAAAACTCATCACCAAGATTATCCCACTGAATCACCTCTAGAAGAGAATAATCCAACTGAACACTAGCCAAGAATGCACCTCTACTGTGCTCCTTGGTTTCCAAGTGCAGCTGGGAAAAATCCCTATTAAGGTCCATTCATCACTAGACTTCATTATTTCTTGTATTTACACTTTTCTACTCAAGGCTTCAGCCACGAAATTACACTTTCCTATGGTATAGATGATCTCAAAGTCAAACCCTAGAAAATACTCAATCCAATGACATTGCCTCATGTTCAAATCCTTTTGGGAGAAGATGTAGGCAAATATATTTATGGTCATAGTAGACCAAAAATTTCTATCCAAAAATATAATTATGCTACATCTTCAGGGAATTCATCTATGCTGCTAACTCCAGGTCATGGGTTGGGTTGTTTTTTTCATCTGGGAAGAGTTAGCGAGAGCTATATTCCACCACATTCGCATTTTAAATAAGCTCAAATCTAAGTCTAAAACCTAAAGCATCATAATAAACCATATATCCTTTTCCATATTCTAGAAAGATCATCATAGGTGTGGTAGTCAACTGACACTTCAGTTCCTCAAAGGATACCTAAAACAAGGGTCTCCATTTAAACTTCACTCTTTTGTAGTTGAGCACAATCATGGAATAATAAATTTGGGATAAGTCTTGAAAAAACTGCTTGTAATAACACACCAAGGTAAGAAAACTTTTGATATCAATCACATTGTTTAGTTTCTCCCACAACATCACTGCACTGATTTTCTTGGGCTTCACCGAAACCCCTTTCTCAAAAATTACATGACCCAGAAACTTCACTTCCCTGATCTAGAAAGTGCACTTTGAAAACATTACATAAACACGATGATCCCTAAGAGTGCCCAACATGGTCCTCAAATGATTCTCATGCTCCTCCTTGTATTTAGAGTAAACTAGGATATCATCTATGAATAACACAATGAAGGATTAAAGATACTAGTGGAACACCCTATTCATGAGTTCCATGACAACTGCTAGAGCATTCATCAATCCAAAAGGCATGATCAAGTACTTGAAGTGGTCATACCCGCTTTGAAAATACATTTTCAGAATATCCTCCACTTTAACAGAAACTTGGTGGTAACCAGAACTCAATTATATATTATAGAACCACCATGAACCTTTAATTTGATTGAACAAGTCATCAATTCATGGAAAATGATACTTTTTCTTGGTGGTTACCTTATTCATCTTCTGTTAATCAATACACAACCAGAGCGGACCCTCTCGGAATCAAGTGAGCATAGTGCGAGAACCCAGTAGCTGGCTGTAACATGATAAAGGGATCCTATGTGGGTATGTTCCTTGGGATCCTACGTGGGTCTTTGTTTAAGGATCCCACTTGGATCCACTCTAGGAATCCATGTGGGACTACTCTAGGATACTACATGGGTCTGATGATTTAGGATCCTACGTCGGTCTGATGATGTAGGATCCTACATGGGTCTGCCTCTGAGCTGAGTGAGATGATTTAACAGTTACATCTAATCATATTTACTACCGTACCTAAGTTATACCTGGTGTGAGCTGAGTCTTGCCTCTGTGGTATTCTTCTGTGAGGTTTTACCTTTGTTGTACATACATTTGTGGTGATACCTTTGTGTAATACATCTGTGTGGCTTTTCATTTGTGGTACTTAAATTTGGGGTGTTACCTTCATGGTAATCTTTCCTCTCAATAATAGTTGAGCTATTGGATAAAAGAGTTGGGCCTTGTGTTTTCCTCATGAATGAGATGGGTATACTAGATAACTTAAGGTATATGTATGGGCATATACCTAAGTAGGGTTTTTAGTTGTTTTCATGCTTTGTGGTTTATACTTTGTGGATTTTGTGAGAGCTTTGAGGGTCTCGGGGTCCCTACTGAGTATCGTTATACTCACCCCTACATGGTATATGCCCAAACCTTGTTGTGTTTGGTGTAGATGACGAACAACGCTAATAGAGGATGAGGGTACCGGGACTAGAGGTAGCTTGGAGGTGGAATTTAGACGAGGCGTACCACAGGGACAACCGTTCGAGAGCTGTACCTACCCTTCAGGTAGGATCCTTGGTGGGTGTTCACTAGAGATTTGAGAGCTGAGAGTATAGCTGTATGAATTAAAGAGCAAGGGGTTCATTAGGCCAAGTGTTTCTCCTTGGGCAGCCCCGATTTTGTTTTCCAAGAAGGAGGATGAGAGATTGAGACTTTGTGTTAACTATTGGTTCCTGAACGAGCTGACCATGAAGAAAAAGAACAAACTTCTGAGGATTTATGATCTCTTTGATCAGCTGAAGGGAGCACGATGGTTTTCAAAGATAGAACTCATATCATCCTATCACCAACTCAGAGTACGAGATGAGGATGTCCAGAAGACAGCCTTCAGATGATGGTATGACCATAATGAGTGTTTGTCCATGATGTTCATCTTGACCAACGCTCCAGTAGTGTTCCTGAGACTCATGAACAAGATCATTCAGACATATCCTGATCGCTTTGTGGGGTCTTCATTGATGAAATTATGATCTACTCGACTACTGAGGAGGAGCATGCCTATCATTTTCTGGTAGTTCTAGACACACTTTGAGAGCACCATCTTTATGGTGAGCTCTCAAAGTGCCAGTTCTGGATATGAGAGGTTTACTTTCTAGGGAAAATTCATCTCTAAGGTTGGAGTTGCGGTGGATCCTATGAAGATTGAGGTTGTACTAGCTTGGGAGACACCCAGGAGCATGATGAAGGTGTAAAGTTTTCTGGGTTTGGCTGGTTACTACCTGCGGGTTATGCCTGACTTTTCCAGAGTTGCGGCACCATTATCACCATTGATGAAGAAGGGGAAACACCTCGTGTGGTCAGAGAGATTCCAGCGGAGCTTCCTAGAGGTGAGCCAGAGACTGATGAGTGCCCCCATCAGGAGACTACAGGAGGAAGGCGTTGGGTACGTAGTCTACTGCGACCCATCAGGGACCGAGCTTAGATGTGTCCTGATGCAGGAGAGAGTAGTTATCGCTTATGGTTCTCGAAAACTGAGACAACATGAGTAGAAATATACTACCTATGACCTTGATTTAGCACCAATGGTCTTCTATTTGATTATGTGGCGACACTATCTGATGGGAGAGCATTTTACTGTCTACTCTGATCACTAGAGTCTTAGGTATATCTTCTCCCAGAATTACCTAAACCTGAGACAACGATGTTGGCTTGAGTTCCTCCAGGACTATGAATTTGAGAAATTCTATACTCCTGGGAAGGAGAAAGTTGTAGAAGATGCACTCAGCAGGAGATCTGGTATACAACTGCTACGTGTGGTGACAGAGAAGCTCCCCGCTTTGCAGATATCCTTTGTGGATCGAGACGGAGAAGCTTTTCTTCGGTCTCTTAAAGTCACTCCCCTAGTCCTTTAGCGAGTCCGCGAGGCACAAAATTGGGGACACTGACTACCAGGCTCGACATGCTCAGATATCTACATGACAAGAACCTGATGGATTTTCTGAAGCTGGGGAGAACATCATCATTTTTAGAGAACGTATCATGGTACCAGTGTCACTTAGGGAGGAAGTGTTGAGGGAGTTCCACACATCCCCTATAGCGGTATATCCAGGAGTGGAAAAGATGTACCGAGACCTCTGATGATAGCACTGATGGTCAGGAATGAATAAAGCAGTAGCAGAGTTTGTCTCTCGGTGCCTCACTTGTCAGTAAGTGAAGGCATAGTATCAAGTACCAGCATACTTATTTTAGCCTTTAGAGGTCCCAGAGTGGAAGTGAGATGGGATATCCATTGACTTCATGAATGGACTTCCACATACATCCAGGTGTCATGATTCTATCTGGGTGATCGTCGATTGACTCACCAAGTCGGCCCACTTCCTAATGATCAAAGAGCAGGGTTCAGTAGAGAGCTTGGGATTCCTCTATTTGTAAGAGATTGTGCGGATACATGGAGTACCCTCAACGATTGTCTCCAATCGTGATGCACGTTTCATTTCCCGGCTTTGGAGGGGGTTGCAAGAGGCTATCGGGATGTAGCTTCGTTTGAACACCGCCTTCCATCCTCAGATAGATGGCCAGACTGAGCGGTCCATTCAGACCCTCGAGGACATGCTATGTTCTTGCGTCCTCGACTTCAGTTGAAGTTTGGAGGATCACTTTCCCTTGGTGGAGTTTTCATAAAACAACAGTTATCACTCCACCATTAGGATGGAACCTTTAGAGGCTCTGTATGGCCAACCTTGCAGATCGCCTTTGTGTTAGACTGACTCAGGGGAGTCAAAACTCATGGGACCAGATGTGGTATGGGCTACCATGGAGAAGGTTCATATTATCCAGGAGTGGATGAAGACTGTACAGAGCAGGAAGAAGTATTATGCCGACAGTAGATGGAGACCTATGTAGTTCAAGGATGGCGACCATGTCTTTTGACGGGTCTCACCTCGATGAGGTTTTCAGAGATTTGGCCAGGGCGGAAGGTTATCTCTGAGGTTTATTGGACCCTTTCAGGTCCTCAGTATAGTTGGTGAGGTGGTTTACCACCTAGAACTTCCCCCTCAGTTGCACCGGGTGCACGACCTTTTCCACGTATCCCAGCTGAGGAGATACGTTCACAACCCATCTCACGTCATCGACCACGACGAGCTGGACATCAACAATGGGGAGACGTTTACAGAGGTTCCAGTGGAGATTGAGGATCAACATGAGAGAGTCCTTCATGGGATATCGATGCCTTTAGTTTGCTTTTACTGGCATCGCAAGCACCTTCAGAAGAGAACATGGGAGCGGGAGACTTAGATACGTGCTCCGTACCCCCCACTTGTTTCTTTAGTTTGTGTTGTGGCTTTCGGGGATACAAATTCCTAAGGTGGGGATAAATTAATGAATCATATTTTCCTTGTAATGTTTTTACTTATATGGGAATATTACTAGTCCGCAAAAAATTGATGGTGCGTGATTTCGAGGCCCAGAGTGCCCGAAATGAATTTTTGAACTTTTTTCGGGTATGTTTAGTAAACGCGCGAGTGGGTTTTTGTAACTTTTGAACTGGTGATCAGAATTGAAATTCGAGGACACCGCTGAGCTTACAATGCTGGTATTCTCTTAAGGAGACCCTCACCTTGACCGCAGTAGGTTGAGGGAGGAAATTTGTTTTTCATTATTTCATGGGAGAAGAAAAATAAAATAATTAACATGTTAATTTTCTTTTTGAAACCTCCTTTTTGATTTATGGAGGTGGGGACCACCCAAGTTTGAAACCTCCTTTTAGAATTCTAGTGGTGGGGACCACCCAAACCCTTCTTTAATGTGGGGAAATCCCTTGGAATCTTCCCTTTCAATTGTGCCAAGTTAAATGTGACAACTTAACCAAATTAATTGTGCCAACCTTATTAATTTGATAAAATTATCTAAATATGTTAGCTCCTCATTTCCTTGTTGGAAATAATTGGCAAACGAGAGTTGAGAGAACCTTTGAGAACTAGGAATAAATTTCTCCAATGAAGAACGAGGAACCGACCCTGAGCCCAGATCAAGAGCGTGTTGTGGAAGCGAAAATCATTGGAACCCTTATGGCCTTCACTGACTTCATCTCGTGACACTTCCAATGATCAATTGAGGTAGGGATTGTTGTTTTGAATACCCCTTACCCTATTCTTGTTGTTCTTCTTGAATCAAGAACAACTATGCCGCTTGCTATCGTTCTAACGTGGAGGGTGCAGGCCATATGAACACGACCTGACCCCTTCGCAACATTTGTGGATTTTGGTGGTCTTGAATTGATGACGACGTCCCGAGATGAGTGCGGGAGTCTACGGAATTAAGAACGGGCCACCGGGGTGCGCCCAGTGACCTGAGGAATGTCGTTGGCGACTATGTCGGTGACCATCACTGGTGGGACTCAAGAGTGGTGGCTGGAAGTTCGTCTGGCCATGACGATGACGGTGGCGCAACCACGCCGCCAGAGAAGGGTTGCGGCGGAGCAAGGGTGGTGACCGGCACACAGTCGGCTGTGCGAAGGGGTCGGCGGCGCGTGTCTGTGCCGTCGGGCATACAAGAGCCGCGACACGAGGATGCGGTGGTGAAGGGAGGGCAGCTGACTCATTTTCGGCTGCCAGTGGTAGCGCAGCGCGTGACTACACCGTGGAGGAGGGTTGGCCATTCAGCCAGCCGAGGAGTTAAACGAGACCCTAGGTCCCTCTTACCAACTATTGGCGCCATGTGGTGCCTGCCGGTCGGCCACCCAACCCGAACGGGTGGGTCGTTCGGGTTACCCCGGGGGCGCCCCTCCCTTGGGTGGCGGCTAGGGCAGACCCCACAGCAGGGCCACCCAACCGCGGGCCAGCAATATGGGCCGCGTCGGCTGGCCGAGCCAAACCTAGTGGGCCGGTTTGGACCCAGCAGGCCGGGTCGGGTCGGGTAGGATCGACCAGGTTGGACTGGACCCAGACTAGCTTTGACCCATTTCCACTCTTTCGACCATAACTTGAGCTACAGGTGTTCGTTTGACGAACCATCTACAGATCCAGAAACCATGGATCGAGACAGTTCTTTTGGTATACACCACTTGTGTTTTGGATAATGTTGGGGTACGACCAGGTTGGATCAAACACAAATCCAATTGGGCCCTCGGGACTAAAAGGCCAATAACATACAGATCGGGCGTCCGATTGATGCACTGTATTTTGCGTTGTGACCCCTTTTACCTAGAGGTCCTTTGGGATACTTCTTCGTGTTAATTCGTGGCAGTTGATGTATAGACCTGTGGATTGAGGAGCGGACCCTCTCGGAATCAAGTGGGCTTAGTGAGGGAACCTTGTAGCTTGTTGTAACATGAGAAAGGGATCCTATGTGGGTTTGTGCCCTGGGATCCTACGTGGGTCCATGTTCGAGGATCCCACTTGGATCCACTCTAGGAATCCACGTGGGAATACTCTAGGATCCAACGTGGGTTTTTTGTACTAGGATCCAACATGGGTCTGATGATTTAGGATCCTACGTGGGTCTGATGATATAGGATCCTACGTGGGTTTGCCTCTCAGTTGAGTGAGATGATTCAGTAGTTACATCTAACCATCTTTACAACTATACGTAATTTATACCTGGTGTGAGATGAGTCTTACCTTTGTGGTATTATTCTGTGTGGCGTTACCTTTGTGATACATACATTTGTGGTGATACCTTTGTGGTATATACATTTGTGGTGATACCTTTTTGGTTTACTTTTGTGTGGATTTTACTTTGTGTTACTTACCTTTGGGGTGTTACCATCATGGAAATCATTCCTCCATGGAACATTTGAGATCTTTTCTAAAAGAGTTTGGCCTTGTGTTTTCCTCATGAATGAGATGGATATACTTGATAACTTAGATATATGTATGATCATATACCTAAGTAGGGTTTTCAGTGGTTTTCATGCTTTGTGGTTTAACCTTTGTGGATTTTGTGAGACATTAGAGGGTCTCGGGGTCCCTACTGTGTACCGTTATACTCACCCCAAAACGGGCTATGCCGACACCTTGTTGTGTTTGGTGTAGATGAAAGACATCACAGGATAAAATCCTGCATAGTAGGGTGTGGTCGATCACTCGTGAGTAGGCCAACCTTACCCTCGTGGTAGTAGGAGTTTTTAGTTTTTAGTTCCCAATAAGAGTGTCTAGAGTCCCTCCAGGAATATGAATTTGAGAAAGTCTATACTCCTGGGAAGGGGTACGTGGTAGCAGGTGCATTCAACAGGAGGTCTAGTCTACAGATGCTGAGTGAGGCGTCAGCGTAGATAGTTGCGCTACAGATATCCTTCATGGATAGAGATGAAGATTCTTACCTCCTGTCTATGAATGTCACTCCCCCACTCATTCAGCATGTCAAGGAGGGGAAACTTGGGGGCATTGAATGCAAGCCTCAACGTGCTCATATATCATCAAGGCAGGCACCTGATGGATTTTCTAAAGGTGGGGAGCACATCGTCCTCTTCAGAGGACGTACCATGGTCCTAGTGGCGCTTTGGGAGGAGGTGTTGAGGGAGTTCCACATGTCCTCTCTGTCGGTACATCCTGGTGGGATGAAGATATACCAAGACCTCCAGCATTAGTACTGGTGGCCAGGGATGAAGACAGCAGTGAACAATTTTGTATCACGATGCCTCACTTGTTAGCAAGTGAAGACTACTCAGAGCCAGCAGAAGCCTTATGCCGACAGGAGGAGGGAGATCATATCTTCCTACGAGTCTCACCTCAACGAGGTTGGAAAATATTTGGTTGGGGTGGCATGTTATCTCCAAGGTTCATCGGACCTCTCTAGATTCTCAGCAGAGTGGGTGAGGTGACATACTATCTATCTCTTTCCCCACAGATGCACCAGGTTCATAATGTTTTCCATGTGTCACAGTTGAGGAGTTGCGTGCATGATCCATCACACGTTATTGACCCTGGCGAGATGGACTTAGACGATGGTGAGACATTTATGGAGGTTCGAGTAGAGATTAAGGATCGATAGGAGTGGGTCCTTCATGGGTGGTTGATACCTCTAGTGGGCATTCTATGGTAGCACATGAACCTCTAGGATAGCACATTAGAGTGAGAGGCTCAGTTTTGTGTTCAGTACCTCCATTTGTTTCCTTAGTTTATATTGTGGCTTTTAGGGATGTAAATCCCTAAGGAGGGGAGAATGTAATGTCCCAGAATTTCCTTATATATTTTTAATTATATGGAATTATTTCAAGACTGAAAAATCTGACGGCGCATGATTCCGAGGTTCGGAGCGCCTAGAATGAACTGTGGAAGGTTTGTTAAATTTTAAAAAATGCGGGTAAGCAATTTCCCTGAAAAAGTGGAATAAATCTTAAACGGTTTCCCGGATCAGAAACTTGAGGGCACCAATGCACTCAGAATGGCAGGTTTACCCTAGGCACGACTTAAGTTTAGTCGGTACGAGCCTCCTGTAAGTAATCCGGAAAATGACATAACCGTAAATAAAATAACAAAATAATGTTATTTTATTTTTAAAATGCTTATAACTAAAAAATGGTAACTCAGATTAAAAATCAAATCCCACCGCTGAACTCATGAGGGTATTCTTTCTTTAGGTAGATACTAACATTGGCCAGCACGGGCCACCAGTGAAAGTTAGTTTTTGGCCGTAAGTAAAATAAATAAGTGCCAATTATTTTAATGTAAAATTCATAACTTCTATATGGTAACTCATATTTGAAATCCAAGAGTACCGTTGGGTTTTTTGGGGCGTTTTTCACTTAGGCAGAGCCAAACCTCGACCAACATGGGTCGAGGGTTACTGTTAATAATTTTTTGAACATTTTTTCAGGTACGTTCAGTAAATGTGAAAGAGAACATTTTCTAAATTTTGAACTGGGGCTCAGATTAAAAATATGAGGGCACCATTGAATTCGCAGTGCCACGATTCTTGTAAGGGAGGATTCACTTCGACCATAGTAGGTCTGGAGAAAAATCTAGATTTTGAGACTTTTAAAAGAATAATAAAAATAACTTAGTTAATTTTTATTTTCATTCTTTTCTCCAACGGACAAGAGACAACATGGATCCAACGACGTGTCAAGACAATAAATGTCTTGAAATTTCATTCTAAGTAACTACATCATTGGGGAATTAGGAAGGTTCCTAATTAATGGTCCTTCATTAATTCCACAAACGTTGCACCCCCTTCCCCTCTTCTATTTATATGGACCTTGATGAGAGGTGTTGGAACAACTTTTCTAAGCAACGAAGTGCTAAAGGAGTGTCACGAAATCAAGCCCTTGGAAGAAGGAGCCAGTTCTGGCAAGTGGTGGCGATTGACACCGAAACCCAGAATGAGGATCGACGATCAAGCGGCGTCATTGGAGGCCGTTGCGGGAATAGTGAATACCGACCCACTTCCTCAACCTCGGGTGTTTCTCCATCGTTCATGAAGTAGGGGTTTGTTTTATTTATGTTTGAAATTAATTTATTGATTCTTAATATCCTAAATTCACAATGAAGATGGCCAAACTAACATGGCAAACATCCCACACATAAAACTTGATCCTCTTTCTTTTATTCTTTGTGCGTTCTTCGTTCATTTTTCAACGCCTAATATTTATTGATGCATGAAACATAGAGTTTTGCTGAGCACAATATATGTACACGGAGACCTTGACACAAGGATCATGAATATGTGATCTTTTAATTTTTTGGGCTTGTAACGAAGCCGCAATGGCTCGAGGAAGAAATCAGCGGTTGGAACCCGGTCGGCCGCGAGGAAGGTGGGGCAACATGTTTCCATGTAATCGGTTGAGGAAGAGGCTGTGGACCATCGGCCGCGGTAGAGAAGGTTAGTGGTCAGCATCAGGCTGGCTATGTGGAGGAGCGGAGGCGCGCGTCCGCGCCACCGATGGAGCAAGAGGTTGCGACCGCTTGGCCGTGGTGGAGGTCGAAAGTGTCCGACATCTAGCATGTCGCAGAGGAGAAGTGGCACGCGACTGCGCCACTGGGAGGAAGACCGAATGGCCTTCCAGCCTGCCGCGCCACACCAGGTGGGAACCCTCCGGCGGGTCCTGCATGCCAGTAGCTGAACGGTCCATGGACCATTTGGGAAGACCGGGGGGCACCTCCCCCCGGGCATCAGTTAGGGAATACCCTTCATAGAGGACCTCCAGATGTGTGGGCTGCACCGCAGTGGGCCGCACACAGTGGTCCAGGCCAGGCTTCCCCCTACGTGGGACAGACCCGCCAAGGCCCAGGCCATCTGGGCTGGACCCGGGTCGGACCGGGTCGACCCGAACCGGGTCAGACTGGACCCGGGCCCATCCAAACCCAGTTTCTATTTTTTGGCTGTAAATTGAGAACCTGGTTTCCATTTAGAAAACCGTCCATGGAAAAATAATCCTTGTATTGAGACAGTCCATTTGGTATACTCCACTTGAGTTTTGGATAATGTTCGTGCACAACCGGGTTGGATCGAACGCTGAATCCAATCGGCCCCTCGGAGCGAAAACACTAATAACATACAGACCGAGCGTCAAATTGACGTGTCGTCTATTTCTTTGGGTCCCTTATGACATTATAGAAATTTGGGATACCTTTTATTGGGACTTCGGGGTGATTGAGGTATGACCAATGGCTTGGGGAGCAGTTCTCCCAAGTGCGCTACGTACGGAACCCTGCAACTAGCAGAGACATGACGACTGCTGACCATTCAATTCTGAGTGACTCGACAGGCCCAGTGGGGAGCGCCTCTGTGTGACGTGGTAGACCCACGGTGGGTAGCGCCTCTGTGTGACACACCAAACCCATGTTACTCAACCGGAAGAGTACCTTAGAAGGCCACGTGGGGGAGCACCTCTGTGTGACGTGGCAGGCCCATGGTGGGAAGCGCCTCTAGGTGACGCGGAAGACCCATGGTACTCGACAAGAGGAGTACCTCAGCAGCCCAAGGTTAGTGGGAAGAGCCTCTGTGTGACGCAGCAGGCCCACTGTACTCGATATAGGTGGAATTCTCCAGTAGCCAAAGAATTCAATGTTGTGACTGGGGATGTTACTTGTTACTACCCCTTAAATAAATCCTAGTGTGAGATGTCTTTACCTTATGCTTGTGATTGACGTTATGTTTTGTGTTACTTTACATGTGTGGTAATCTACCTTCGTTGTATTACCTGTGTGGTATTCTTCCCTCCTGTGTGAGGTGGGTATTTTCTGATAACTTAGGCATATGTATGGGCATATACCTAAGTAGGGTTGACTGTTGTTTCTATGTTTTGTGGTTTATCCTTTGAAGATTTGAGAGACCTTCGGGGGTCTTGAGGTCCCTACTGAGTATTGTTATACTCACCCCTGTATGGTCTACGCCCACACCTTATTGTGTATAGTGCAGAGGATGGACAATGCTGACTGAGGATGAGGGTGCCAGGACTAGATGGTTCCCGGAGGTGCACCATTCAGAGTGATGTGATGCAGAGGAGACGGATGGATGTGGAGTGTTGAGGAGGTGATCTGTACCTACCCTTTAGGTAGGAACCTCGGAGGATGACCCAATAGCTGTTTTCCTTTTTCTTTCAGTTGTATTGTATTTTCTGTTGTACATGTACCTTTACAGTTGGGATTGTATCCTGGCCCCTTTACATTCTGTATGCACCCTGTTTACTATATAGTTTAATTTCTTCTTGTATCTAGTTGTGTTCTTGGTTTGTGTGAGTTTATAGTGTATAAAGTCAACGCCTTCCCGTTTTAGGGAATATGCCTTTCGGTGTTTGTTGCCAGCCCCTGGCCTATGGAAGGCAGAATTGGGATAGTCACGACACGGGCCCCAGGGGATGGGTTGTGACAGAGAATCACATATGTGATAATTACCCTCTAAATACTCATAGTATTTTTATTTTGTTTTTTCAACTCAAAGTTTAAAATAATATAATTCTTGATCCCTTATTATGTGATTTCATTTTGAAGTGTTCAAGTTATGAATATGTTTCTCTTATATAATAACATATTTCAAAGTTATTATGTTTCAAATGTGATATTCCTTAATAATTTCATCTATTTTATTTATACAAATGAATTTTATCATGTTATTCATTTTATTAATTGGTGAAATTTTTGACATCACGTATGTATTTATTCTAATAAAAATTTCTTTAGATTATTAATGAAAGTTTATTACGCATTTCATTGAAATTAATTTTTTTTATACAATTAATACATTAGAAATAAGTAATTATTCAGTGGGGCTCGATGTAATATCGACCCTCGAGGAATAAATAGGTCCCATGAGACAAACTATGTTGGGTATTTATTGTTTGACTAGAAATTTATTAAGACGTATTGATTGTGTTCTTGAAGACAAGTATGTTGTCTTTGATGTAGTCTTGATGATATGTATGGTGTCTTGGATATAGTCTTGATTGTAAGATTAAGATATCAAGCATTATGTATTTCACCACCATGAAATTAGTTATTATTGTCCATATGATTAAATATATTGTTATGTCATCTATTTTTTATTTCAATATTATGGGATGATATATTTATAATGATTTGAATTTTATTTATTATTACCATATTTATATATGAAATAATTATTCTCATATAGCTTCTAATATATGCTACCCATTACTGAGTGTTTGATCTCACCCTTATTATGTTTCCATTTCTATTATGATAAAACTAATACAAATTCTATTTATACAAGAGTAAAATGTGTAGAGATTTTTATGGGTGATGTTGAAGAATTAGTGATAAATAATAAATTCATGATATAGTGGAAAAATGTACATTAGATAGAAATGATATAGGTTTCTTTTGTTCAAAGTTTTTGTTAACACTTAATAACTCTAAACCAAAAAAGTTTATTGATGTGTAAGAGACTCAATATTGTTTATTTATATTGTAATTATGCATGGTTATGTTGACACTTTTTGGTTACTTTCGAATCTGGTATGTAATGTATGTGTTTATTTCACTAGATTGTAGGGATGTTGGTATAGAGAAACCACAGTTAGTATCTAATAAGGGTTTAAATAGAATTAGAGGTTATGAGGAGTACTGATCATGGTATAGGTTTCCCTCCAGATTGGTATGTGATTTTAAGTTAAGGAAATTCATGTTTTTTTGGTGAAAATATTAATATATTTTGGTATTATACATGATTAAGGGATATATTAATTTCTATGAAATTTTATATTTTTGGGGGATTATGGTTAATTTGAATCCTAGAGCATTGTTTTTAAATGAATTTTGGGTTTAGGATATAATAATAATAATCTTGATTATTATTGGATATTAGGACTAGAATACAATGGTACAAACCCTATGTATATGTCTATATGAAAGAAAATGACCAAATTTCTTATCAAATTCTAGAGTGTGTGGTTTTATAGAAATGATATACCTGTCTAAATACAAGCAATTAGATGAAGGATCTGTAAAATATACACCTAGTGGGAATACCCCAAAAAGTTTTGGTGGAGTGTTAACTCAATCTTCACCTACTACACAACAAAGAGTTCTAACTAAAGACCTATTTTTCCACTCTTAGGTGCTATTATTTTTTAAATAACATTCTCTTTATGAACCATTATGAGGGATTTAAATATAATTTTATTATATAATATATAACTAGTTAGGTTAAAGAGCCTAATAGAAAATGAAAATGGATAACCTATATTGAAACCTATAGATTCATAATTTTTGTAATATAAGTCATTTATGAGTTAGTTATTCTATGTTTAAAGTTTTCTTTTTTATACATTTATTAATATAAGTATTATCATACCATAACTTTGATTTATTTAATGTAATGGACGAGTCCTTGAGGAAACAAGTTAACAATAGGTTCCATAGATAATGAAGTGATTTATTTAATGAACAATCGAACGATATATGATCTGAAGTTAGAAAACTTATGTTCATATCTGACCAACTATCTATAGTTATGATTAAACATTTAAACCTAGTTGAGTTTCCAATATCACTAAATAAGATAAAATTAATTTTCATGGATGATTATCTTATAAAGACTATAGATGAAATAAGATTCAATTTCATACCTATCAAGAATGTGGGAGTAATCACTTAGGGAAGTGTCTTACATGAATTGATTTTTTTATTTATGGTAAAGGAGGTCATCAAGAAACCAAATTTTAAGGAAAAATAAAGTGTTTGGATAATAATATGGAGGAAAATAATATTCTTCCCAAGGATCCAATGACAATATAATGTGTTAAATTCAAGGATTTTAGAAATTATGAAATGAATTTCCTTTAACCATAGAGATAGGGGAAATCCTATATATGAACAACTATTGAAGTGGGCCATGATAATTATTGAACACTTATCCTCTACTCAAAATTTTTGTAATTATTATTATATTTTTATTCTAATTACTTCATTATGTCTTGATGTTTTTCAAAGAGAATCAAAATTAGCACCCCTAATGAGTTGATATTGAATTATTGGAGAAACAATTATAGATGTACAGTTATTCTATCCCATGTGGAAGTTTGAAGAAATTTTCTTCGTGAAAAAATTAGTAATCTTTTTTAATATGAATTTTGTGTAATTTTGAATTTGATTGGATACCTCCACATAGCCTCTATATTAATTTACAAAATAAGGACAGCAAACATTATATCCTAAATCAACCAATGATTTTATAATAAACCAACCTGATCTACCACATAAATCAGAACCCAAACCTATCCACTTATAGGTCTGAATCACATTATCGATCCCCATGGGATAGAAACTAGATCCTAGCTATCAAGAATTTATTTTGGGAATGATTTCACCCTCAATAACAATATATAATAAACTAGAAATACAAATATATAAAACATACAAACATGGAATATGGATTAAACATCCCTAGAAGGATAAGAGACTAGAATAAATGCCAAGAGGAAGCATATGTATATAAGAATATTAGTCCCAATGGTCGATATAACGTCACCCAAATAAAATCATAAAAGAAACATAACTTGAACATGTTCAACATCACAAGTAGTGAATCTCAATCACTCATCACATTCCACCAACCACCCATAGACCAATGTGAACATCAAGAACATATATAAAACTAGAAACCCAAAACCTGAAATATATATGTGCATGAACTAAATATCCTAGTAGGTCTCCACCCATTGATATTTTGAAAATCCATTTGTAATACAATTCATAAATCACTAATTTGAACATACAAGTTATAAAATAGTGATTTAACATGCTTTAAAGAACTAGGGAAATAACTTTCCACAAACTTTTACAAACAACCACTATTTTTATAAAATAAAATAATTATGGTGAAACATTTCAATAAAGAATTTCACATTAAGGAAAGAGGGCATTTTGAAACCATAAAAAGAAAAAAAATCTTTTAAACCTTTTTATAAACCTTTCTTAAAAACTCCTTTTTTATAAACAACCACATGGAAAAACCCTTTCATAAAACCCATTTAGGAAATAACAAAATAATTTTATATTTTAAATATCACTTTTAAACCATTTTAAAATAATTAGTTTTACTGTAAATGAACATACACTCAAGGAGATACAAAAATTACACATATTAACCATGGAAATAATGAAACATAATCCATGAAAATAACTATAAAATAGTACCATGTAATCAAATGAACTAGGGGAATATAGACAAACCATGAAATGAGATCCACTAAAATGATGTGAGATGGAATTAAATATCATGTTCAATGTCCAAAGATGTATTTATCAAGATCCCAAACTGGATATGAGGAACCTAGGTTCACACAATTGAACTTTCCATATCCCAGTAGTACTACAAGTCTAACTAGTATCTATCATTATTAGAGATTCAAAATCAAACATGGGACCTCATAAAATGTCTCAAGGCTTCAATTTTTTTAACTCATTAGATCTTATATTCTTCTACCCCAAGCCACACACTCTAAACTAAGGATTTCAATTTTATAGATCCCTGCTAGTTTACGTGGATTCCAACGACTTTTCAATAGCTAAGGTGAGAACTTATTGAAAAAATACAACATCAAATAAATAAAACATAAAGTATGTAAAATTAAACCCCACCTCACCTCCTACAAACTCAAAATAAACATCCACTTTCACACCCATACATAATAATTTCACAATAATATAAATAAATAAATATATATATATATCATTACCCCACATGGGGTTAAAAAACACCCTAAGAACCAATATAATAACATGAGACACAATTGAGGGTCACACACATTTATAAATCAAATTCAATTAATGTTCATACTAGGATTTATTGAAAGGGAAGGGTGAGCCATTCCATTTTTACACCATTTGAAAACAACATTTCACGCATCCTTAGAAAACCATTTATCAATCAATAGTTGAAAATCTCATTTGGAAACCCAACTATTTCCATACAATCAAGTTTTAAAAATAATCAACCTCTTTATTTTAGATTGAGATCAGTTACAAGAACAGTCACATAAAACATAAATTCCGTTATTAAAACATTACAAGCCACCACAAGACCCAAAAGTATGAAAACCATAATTAATAAAAATCAAGTAACTTTATTTTAAAAAACATGGCATTAAAAAATAACACAATCAATCAAAAAATTGAATTGACATCAAAAATTCATTAGAAACATTTATATACCCTTATAAAAGCCCCTCATGTTTTTTGATGAAGACTTGGTATATGAGTTAATTACTTAATATGGGTTTATGCTATTCATAATAAACTTTTAAAACCTAAATGTTTATTTCATACACATATAATTCTTTAAGAAAAATTTTAAAACATATGAAACATTTTAAAAGAGAAACTTTGACTTTTTCATAAGAACTTAGCATGCGACACTTCCATGTCAAGTAAAGAAATAAATTTGAAGACCATTTTAATCATACTACAGGAATAAAAAATGCTTCTAATTTTATAATAAATAATTTAAAAACCATATAGATATTTATAACATTTATTAAAATGGAGTTCTAATGAAAATATTACCTTATATAAGAGTATTATAAAAAGAAACTCATCACATTTGATGGTGAACACACAACCAATCCAAGAGACATCCTTTTTGATCCCTAAACACCCAAAACCCCATAATTAGAACATCCAAAAACCTAATACCAGCAAAAAAAAATGGTTATGGTTAATGTGAGTGAAAAAATGGGATATATGGAAAGAAAAGAAGAGAGGATAAGAAAAGAGAAATAAAATTGGGATTAACTAGTTGAAATTAAGAAGAACGATACCCAAAGTAGAAGGGAAAATAAGAGAATAATATCCCCCATGCAAACCCTGGTTTTCATAGAAAATAGCGGTATAAATTCTTTCCAAATAATATAAACCCATGTAAAAAATCTGAAATTCCATAACATTAATGAAATATGGAAATGACACATAGTTTGGATACACAGTTTGAAAACCCTTCACCAAATGTGAAGAAGGAACTGCCTAACCTAACCCACGTCACACAATTACTCCTAGGGACTCCACAAAGTTTAAAAACATGTTATAGTCATGTTAAACTCTATATCAAGAATTGTATTACTACACTTGGCATTCAATAACCATGCACAAGTCTTGCACTACCACACTTACACACAAAGGGGTCACATATTTTTTACTAAGTTTCACATTGTTTGGGTCTAATAGTGTGGTACCCATGTATAGTAAATTATGAAAGAAAAAAAACAATTATCAAAGACCCTATGTAAAGGAATCCACATGGTTTACCCAAAATAATGTGTAAAAATAGTACACCAATGAAAAAATACAAATTTTTATAAATTCCAACTTAAATTTTCTCAAAAACATAAATTACCACATGAAAATATAAAATAATGTAAAATATAAGGTAACATTGACATGTGGGTGTCACAATTCTCCCAACTATTTAAATTCCCCCCCATAAATTCCACGGTTAAAATAAAGGTAATGTGAAAATAGGGAAATCTCATCCCCTATTCAAAAGAAGTAGATACGGTTGGAGGAAACTCAAAACGTACTAAGAAAAATATAACCTTGAATACAATCCATTATTTTAAAGGGACTTCCTAAAACCCCCAATCAACATCAATGATTTCAAATAGGAATAAACCATAAACACCTAATAAAAAACTTTTAAAAAATAGAGACTGAATGTGGTATCCTCTCAATTTTAGAATTAATGTAAATGGGTGAAAAAGAAAAACCTATTCTGTGATGAGAGATTAACCAAGATAACTATGATTAAAAAAAATCATATTCCACTAACCATATAAATCCAAAAATCTAAATCAACTATAAAAATAATGCCTGATTCAAGAAAAAATAGAAGATCATAATTCCATGGAACAACCATGATCAAAAGATGAAGTCTCTAAAATGATACAAAACAATTACATAAAACAAATGAATAACACAATAACAATAGAAATGAATCATGTAGGTAAATGAAATGGGATCCTTTATTAGATCAATAACCAAGAGAAAAGGGGTGAACTAGGATCTCATACCAAGGTTACTATCACATGGAAAACCCATCCAGATTTTAAAAGACACCAGTTAGTACATAATTGAAACTAGATCCACTCATATCCTAGAAACCCATATCACACACCCAATGCTATATTATGTCTAAAAAATGATCCAAAATCGATTTATAGATCTAACCACAAATATGGTATTATCACAAAATAGTTACACAAGGCACAATGAAAATTGAGGCATGAATATCTCAAAAAAACCACATATCACCTAGAAGTAAGAAAAAATACACCTAAAAGACAGATAAAAAAATGCACATTAATAATAAAAATATCTATATCATAGATTATGAGACTATAAAAAAATTATCAGTATAAATCCCAAGTAAATTGTTACTCACTAATACATCCAACTATCTAGCCAATGATCACTTAGACTAGTCTCCCAAAAAAACTGATCAGTAACACACCACCACACTATCAATATGGGACAAAGATACTTTGAACCCCATTCAGATTCTATAAAAGATCCAAAAATTTGGGAAGAAATACCCCTAGATATGAACACTCCAATTTTACTCAAGAACTTTCTAAGAGGCATACTTTATGTATTGACCCAAGAATCTAGCATCCTAAAGTCAATTTTTACATTATCACAATAGTATAAGATGAAATGGATCACAACACAAAGGATTTATTAGTTCTTTAGTCATTGTAAACTAGATACATAAATGATTTCTATATTATATTTGAAAAAATCAAAAAACATTAAAAACATTATTGTATCCTTGAATAAAATTCAAATATCCTTCTTTTATAGCATGGGGAAAGGAAAAAAGAATAAAAAATGATCTCATATGCCCAATAAGGGAAAGAATACAATATAAACTGTCAAGAGTAGACAAAAAATTAATAATATTGAAGAATTATTAATCAATACATATACCATTTAATCAAGAACATGAGATAAAAACCTTATCGATGGAAAATATCAACATAAAATTCACTTGGAACATAATAACTGAAATTTTAATGGAGGTGTTGGGAAAAAATTCCTCTTGGTGGTGTTTCTAGGTTTTTTGGTTGATTATATTTGTTGACACAAGTGGTTGAAAAAGTTCAATCAGATTCATTTCCAAATTATGTGTTTTGAGGTGGTGTATTTTCATAGTGTTTTAAATATATTTGGGCACGAAAATCAGGAGTTATTTTTTTGTAAAATGGTATTATTTTCATGTATCAGGTATTGAATTACGTGAATATCGCATAAAATTAGAAAGAGTTTGTGGAGGAATTTTGTAAATGGTAAATATTTCACATAGTAGTTTCTCTTTGTGTACCGCATAGAATTTACATGAATCAATATTGGAAAATCAATAAAGGCATTGATCTCATACTGTGATTTAGTAAACTACCAAGAAATATCAGGGAGGGGTATTCTAATTTGTATTATAAATATAGTGATTTTGAGTCCATTTCAATGGGTGATCACTATTTTCTGAAAAAGAGGTGATTTTGAGGGGAATGAAAATGGTGTTCTTAATTTATGAAAGACAGTAATTTGGTTGGCACCATAGGGGAATTTATATGCTATGAAAATTTCAAAGTTGGTAGATTACATAGTAAAGAATTATTTGAATAATCGATTAAGTGTAATTGTGATTAATAGTTTTTTGGGTTCCATTGGATATATAAAGGACCCCAAACCACTTATTTTGTAGATTGAAAAGTTTATTTAATGAAATAATCTTTGGAGAAATTGGACCCAATCAAAATGTGGCTTGTGATGTAGTGAAGTTCATGAAGGGAGTTGAGTTCATGAAATAACTGTGTTTGTGAAAGAATGTTAGTTTGTGGTGCACTACTGCTCACAAAGGATAGGATGTTCATGATGTGTCATCTATCCTGTAGTAAAAATTAGTTCATTAAGAGCACATAATATGTAGTGCAAAGACAGTTTGTATAGGATCTAAAGACGTTCATGATGGAATAAGTAAAATTCATGAAAGGATTTTCTTTAAGGAAAATGCTAGTAGTAAAATGGATTTTGTATCTCTGGTGAAAAAAAGCTTCATGGGACCCTCAAATATGTCTAAACTAAATAAAATATATTAAAATCATTAGAAAAATATACTGGAGGAGTAATGTTTTTGCATTTGTATAGAGAGTAGTGAGCCTTCAATATGTGACTGGTTATAAACTAGGGGATACAATGAGTTTATTCCGAACAATGTAATAGAAATGCGTTATAGTGGATATGATACATTAGAAAATTTACTTTTTATACTCCTTTCATTGTCTCAATTAAGAGTAAACCATGTAAAATTTATGTGTATCTATGTTTTCATTTATATTCATACATTTTTATGGGAATAAGAGATAATATAGTACTGATTAGTGAGAAAACAATATCCAAAAGGGGGGAGTGTTCAAATCTACCATACCTTGACTCACCCACCCACCCCTATTTATGGGAATTTAACATTATGGGGTTAACAATCAGTATAAAAGACAATGGTTAATTTTAGTTATTCTATCATAGTAAAATTAATGTAATCTATTGACCAAAAATGTATTCTGATGTTTGATTGAATCAATTTTAAACTGTGGAATAATTGGATGCAACACTAATTTTTCTCAGTAGAAATGGATGTTTTTATAGCTTCCATGCATGGTATTTCTTCCGGTATGGATAAAGGACTATATAAATATAAATATAATTATATTTGTATTTCTATTCAAGACGAATAAATTCATTTGGGTGGGGGTATCCAACATGATTTACATGTAGTTAGTGTCATGTAAATTCCTTTATTCCATGTCGGAAAAGATGCACAATATTTATGGAGGAGATTCAAAATTCAAAGAATCTAAAATTCATGTTTTACGGAACAAGTATGAGGACCATATCATACACCCTAATGAGTATGTTGAGGCATTGTTTGATCTAGTGAATGTGGTTATGAAGAAAATGTACGATCTCATAGAAATACTTTATAATGTAAAAACCACCAAGCGTATCTTGTGAAGACTACCACATCAGTTTTATCTGAAAGTATTTATACTTGGGGGAAAATATAAATGGAGTTGAAATTTGATATTTTACACAGTACTCTTCTCACATATGATATGATAAATAATGATAATTAGGTTATGGAAAAGGGGAAGCCTAAAGGGGTTTCCTTCATGGCCATAAAAATTCTTCCCATTGAGGATGGCTAGGAAGAAGAAGATGTGGATGAAGTCATGTCAACACTTTTCTCAAATATGAAAAGGGGAAAATGAATGTTAAAAGGGAAATTTCCACTCACGTGGTTTTTATGTGGTAATTTTAGACACCTTGTATGAAAGTGTTTTAAATAGTTTCAAGATGTTAAATATGGTGATGAAATTCCCATAAAATATATATAAAAAATGAGAAAGATAGGAGAGGTATGAAACACATTTTCTTCAAGAAGAATAATCTTCTAGCTCATGAAAATAATGGTTTATAAGAAAGTGAGTTAGAATAAAATATTGATTGAAAATACCACTTTGAAAATGATATGCTGGCTTATGGGAAATTCTTAGACAAGGGAATATAGAAACAATGACCAAGGAAAATTATAAGGAATATTTTCTCTCTTGGCGGAAATAAAATACATGATCAGAGATATAGATGTTTTTAGAGACAAAATGAATAAATCCAACACATTGGTTCACAATTAAAAACTCTATAGAAAAAAAGAGTAGTCGAATCTTAAGAAATAATTTTAGAAGCTCAAATTTACAAATCTTGAAAACTCAGAGAAGGTTATTTGGTAAATGAACAAAATTTAATAACAGACTATGGTTATCAATTTGTTGACTAAGAAAATAAAATATGAGGTTAAACATATCAAAGATATTGTAGAGGAAGTTATCTTCATGTGATGAAAAGATAAATATTTTTATAAACATTTATCTCCATGCAAGACATTAGGAATGAAGATCAAAAAGGAAATAGTGATATTGAAAGTGGATAATATAGATCTAAAAAAATAAGAAAAGTATTATAGGAAAAATAAAAAGACACATCAAAACAATAAAAATGGTATGAGTATTGATCAAAAATAGAAAGTAGTAATTGACGATTCCAGCCCAAAATCACCGAATCTACAGTTTATGGTTGATTTGGGAATGCCTTAGAATTAGAACATTTAGAAAACCCAAGGTAAAATAAGTGTTTTGGTAATGAATCATAAGAATAAGCCACCTATTAGGAGTTATTATTGTGGAAATATGATACATTAGAAAAATGTTTTTTCTATATCCATCAGGTACTGAAGGGAAAATGGAAACAAAGGAAGATGATGAGAGTTTAATACCTTTGAGATTTCTTTGATGTACACACTATTTGGTGTGAAATATTTGGAAATACAACTAGATATTTCTCATTAATAGTGAATAATAATGTGTTGATGCATACCCAAATTGTGAACATTCTAAATTTCAAGAAATCATAAATCAAGATAAAAAATCATAATCGACTTTTAGCATTTTATGTTGATGTTTTTAAATCAAATTTTAAAAAGATAAATCATGTCAGTCAACATCAGGTGTGAATCCAAAGAAATGGATAAAAAATAAAATAATAGATCAGGAAGTGGTTGTATGAATTATAGAAAACACATTAGATCGTTCTAGAATGTGGATCCTTGATAGTGGATATAATACCCAATTGATGGTAAATAAGGATCATGTTATAATAATTAGGAATGACTAAGAAGGATTCATTGGATTTGGAAATTGGGAAATCCTAATGATTATTATCTTTGAGAATGAAAATTTTAGAGGTAATGATATTAGATGTACATATTTCCTAGTTGTTAAAGGTCAAAATCATAAGATTCTAAGTTTCAATAAACTATGTGACTAAGGAAAAGCAATAAAATTTACCAAGATTTCATTTATCATCAAGGTAAAATATGGTGAATTTATTTTTTTAGGGGAAGAACATTAAGGGGAATATCTATAAAGTTAGTTGTGATATCCTTGGAATGGTTCAAAAGTTTATTATCAGTATGGTTGGATAAAATCTTCATGAGTTCTTCCATGTATTCTAGAGGTTTCTAACTAGTAGTGAGGGTGAATAGTTGTATGGTGGTTAGACTATACCCTATTTATTAGAGTGAAACAGAGTAGATAAATGAAGGAAACTCATAATATATCCATATAATACATAACCAATATAAATCAGTAACAGATATCATATATAGATGATTTCATGGAAATCCAAAAAATAAAGCTAGAAATACATGGTACTTTCTATAAAAATAGAATCAATATAAACATAAGAAAACAAAAGACCAAAAGAAAATATCTATATGAAAATCCTAAGCACTTTCTCTATCCTCTACTCCCATTATCCAGTCTTAAAAATAAAATCAAGTGTACATTGATGGAAACTTACCTTTATCGTTACATGTATCCATGATATATTCTCAAGTTCCAAAGAGTGACTTGAATAGGATGTGAGTACAAATTATTAGGTCACCACCAATGAAATCTCATGAAAATACCATATGTGAATCTAATATGTAACAATGTAAAAGTATAATAAATTTAGGTGTTAAAAATAAATAAAAACCATGTCAATCTCGGGCTTCTAATGGGATTCTTGGACAACCCCTCATGTTTCATCCTAATCTAGATGTATCTAATCTTATGTTGTTTTAATTTGGTCAGGGGATCTAGGCATGAATTCAAGGAATTATATAATAAGAACCACTAAGAATCCATGGAAATACCATGGTAGTATTGACTATTGGAATTCAATCCCACCCATGGTGATCAACCATGATGTTGGCCTTTTGATTTGATTAGAATCCAATGGGTGAAAAATTTTCATTCCACTCCTAAGAGTTTATAACTAAACCAAGGAAAATTATCCTTGTTCATTGGGTAGGTATTGACTGTAATTCAAGGGTATAACCCAAGGAATTCTTTATCCAAATACATCGATCCAAACTTAATAGATCATACCAATCATACTGAAGTTTCTATATAGGTACATAAATATATAATTTCAATACGCAGTATTCATCAAAGTAATAAAATAATTTATTCCACGATGGGTTCACCTTTTTGTATTCACATCAATTGACTAAGTATAATCACATGACTTCAGTTAAGGAATTCAAAAAATAATCCAAGTTTTTCTCAAGTCATGTCACATCTTTGATAGTGCGATCATGTCTATGATATTTTCCAAAGAATATTTTGTAATTAATCATAATTCCCAGTGTAATATCTATTTCCCTTTATAATTGTTAATTAAAATTGGATCTTCTACTTATATGTGGAAGTATAGAAACACCATAAGTGGTGGTTTTAATTAAATTTAAGTATGTTTAACATGGTAATTATTCCAAACATACCCTCAAGGGTGGTTTGAGTTGAGGTTTACAAACTCCAATGGTATCTACGGGTCTTATAGAATTTTTATGTCAAGGTATAGGTGATTAATTTAAGTATTTATACATTTTAGGGGAAATTCATAGAAATTTTTTCATGTGGTACAACGACACATATTATAAACATTGATAATTTTTTATAAGAAACATACACCACCTACTTAGGACCCATAAAATATTCCTTGTCTGGCTTTGTCCTCATATTTTGGATAGAATGAGAGAAATCAAAAAAGTAGACATAATACATGGAAATTGGGTATATTTTCTCACATGGATATGACACCACCAATAATGAATAAAACAAAGAGAAAAGTGAAAGTGAATTTCAGACATACAGAAGTTGTTTCAACCTGATAGATAGTGAAGGAATCAGAGGATAGATGAGGGAGATTCACTTTTGATCTAATAAGAGGAAATGGGGGAGTTATGGTATATTAATTGAACAAATGAAGAGGGGGAGAATTAATTTTTATATTTAAAGGGGAAAATGATAATTTACAGTATTTTTAACAAGGTGCATAGTTTGTCCACACATGTTTTCAAACAGTATGAAAACCGTGCATCCCTACATCTAGGATAATCACACCTCACCCAATTTAGGCCCATGGTTAGAAAAACTATGTTAAAACCATTAACAGTGAACCTATAATAAATTACAAAGACTAAATGTTTATAGAACCCCTCACACTATTTATCAAACCATGATCTTCCCCTTTATCAAACACATAGCGGAGGTACACGTTTATCCAAACTATGTGATAACCATTCACCTCATCCTACTTCTTCAAAAACATAGACTTTAGGACCCTAAACCATTTCGAAGGTTCTAATAACCTCCCATACTACCTTGGGAACTTATATTCACTAAAAAAGGGATTTGAAATATTTTAAAATGGTTTTGTATCTTAACTATAAACCAATATCTTACAACATCCCCTCCTCAAGAAAACTCATCATTGACTTGAACTTCTTATGGTGGATGAGCTACATCTGATAAAAAATATATCCATTGAACATGTACATCAGTTTCTCATTCCCATATATCCTCTTATACATGGTTTTGATTCAATATCACCCAAACTATAGGAAACTTCCCACCTCAAAGGATCATTACTCTATGATCGATGATACAAAATAGATACTCTTAAAATGATCCATCAGCCTCTAACTCAACTCCCTCATGATCAAAAATATGAGATGTAGTGGAGTAATAATGGTGGAGTTGAGAAATATATAATACATCATGAATATAAATGTACCAATGAGGAATACTAATTTGATATACTATCATCCTGATCATCTCTAAGATCTAGAAATATCCAAGGTATCTAGGTGCTGGCTTACCTTTACTCTAAATCGATTGATGACCCAATATAGGTGAGATCCATAAGAAGACATCATCCCACATCTAAAACTCCAAAGGGTGGAGATGATGATAGATATATTACTTCTTCTTAGAATGATCTATTTCCATAAATTTCATGATCAATATATACTTTGAAGTCTCATTATTGAGACATGGTTCCATTATTATTTCTTCCACTACCTCCAACTAGCATAGTGGTAAATTTAGCAGTCTACCATACAATGCCTCATAAGGATCAATTTACATAGTTTATTGGAAACTTCTATTATAGAAAATATCAAAAAGAGGAAATAGTTTTTCCTAGTGCCACCAAAATTAAGTAAACAAGCATAGATCATGTCCTCTAGTAGTTTTATAGTGTGTTTGGAATAAATGTTGTGTTGAGGGTGATGTGTTGTACTCAATAGTACTAGTGAACCAAGATCCTTTTATAACCCCATCCAGAATAGACAATTAAACTGATTATACTTATTTTATAAAATGGTACATCGAATCTCATTATGGTGTACTATCACTCAAATAATTAATATTCCAAGACTATCCACTGAAAATTCTCATAGATATGCAAGAAGTGGGAGAACTTTTCATCCTATCCATGGTTACCCATATGACATCACTACCTCTAGGTGAATTTGAAAATCCTATTACAAAGTATATGGGAATATCATTTAATTTCCACTTTATTATGGGTAGTATCTAATAAATTATTTTAACCCACTAGTGTTCTTCCATCACTTATTGATAGGTGGAACACCGAGTAACAAATCCTATGATGTCCGTTTTCATCTTAGGCCACCAATATTGGTGGTGAACCCACTATAAAACTTTTTGATTCTAGGATTTATATCCCATTTCAGATCAGGATATTCTCACATTAGTTCCCGTCACATTTCTAAAAGAACCTAGACACACCCATGGATGTGAAGGATCACATCCTATCAACAACTCAACAAGATGGTGGGTCCAGAGTAGAAACAATTTCCCTCAAGACCAGGAATTTGGGATCTAAAATTTTACTCCTATTAACTCAATAAATAATTGATAAATTTACTAATAAAGGCCAAAGTATAGGTTTCCCATGACATAATTTAACATCTAAATTTATTTTATAAATAAGCGCTATAAACTATCATTCACTACTATATTTCTAAAAAAACTTCAATATGATTCTTCTGACTCAAATAATCATCAACTGCATTACCTTTCCCTAACATGTAATAAAGTTCAAAGTCAAAATAATTAAGATATTCAACCCATATCTACTGCTATATGTTAAAATAATACTTTTAAAATATGTATTTAAAGATATTATAGTCCTTATATACCACAAACCATTCCCCTAACTGGTAATGTCTCCAACAATTTAGAGTATGAATAACAGTTGTTGACTCATGGTATTATATTGGGTAATTTTGATTGTGAGGCCTAAACTGACGAGACTCGTTTGACATGACTCATTTCCCTTACATAATAATAGCTCTTAACCTGATGCTTAATGGGTTATAATAAATTGTACAACCTATACTAGGATTCATAGAAATCATTATTGGTGTTAAGGTCAACCTCCAATTCAACTCCCAAAATGCCTTTCCATAGTATTTAGACCATCTAAATTTTACAACCATCTTTTTTAAGGCTATAAATTGTGTGTCAACGTGAGAGAAGTGCTGGATTAATAACCACTAGTAACTAGACAAACCCAATAATATTTTTTATATCAAAAACATTCTTGGGTTTCCCCTAAGAAACAATGTCTCTCACATTCTCTTTATCCATAGATACCCATACTTCTAAGATAATTTGGCCGAGGAAGTGAACTTTGTTAACACAAAAGAGAAACTTTGTGAGATTAGAATATAGATGATTTTATATTAATGTAATTATAATGATATCAATGTATTTGAAATTATCATGTCTAGTTTGAGTGTACACTAATTTATCATTCATAATAATGACCATAATGACATCCAGGTATAGGTGGAAAACCTAAATCATCAAGGACATAAATATAGAAGGTGATTTTTTGGACTAAACAACATCTCCATTAATTAGTATAGTCTATACATGCTTTGTAATATTGTATGTGGTATATATAATGGTCTAAATATCACTAGATAATTTCCAAATCTCAATTTAATCATGATGAAGGACTTCATTCCTTTGAGATGGTCAAAGAGATTTTCAATATGAGGTAGTGGGTGTAAAATTTTAATTGTAAGCTAATTAAACTTCTAATAATCCACAAATATCATCAGGGTACCCTCTTCCTTCTTGTTGAAAAGTATAGGAGAACCTCAAGGATAATTACTAGGTTATATAAACATTTTATCTCCCAGGTCCTTTTGATGACTCTTGAATTCATTAAAATCCTTAGGATCCATCCTGTACGGGGGATAGATATTGTCCCTACTCATGGAATAATCTCAATGGTGAACTCTACCTCTCTCTAAATAGGTAGCCTAGAAAAGTAATCAAGAAAGAAATATTTAAATTGTCATACCACTAGATGAAAGAAAATTTTTCATACTCCATGATCATTAAGAAAATGGCAAGAAACCTAAGTCGACAACAAACCATCATGTGACGTTGAGGTCCATCTCATGTTTCGTAAACATCCCATTCTCCCTTATGAACATAGATATATTGATATGTTGATAAGAAAAAAAACCTCCATCATTAACAATCAATATATGATCAAAATGTAAAAAACAGTCCATCCAAGGATTTATGTCAAAGCCTATCATCTCAAGGATGAATAGGTTCAACAAGAAATAATAGATGCCTCTCTCGAGTGGACAATCCTTGCACTATCAAACTCTCACTAACTGGATTCCTAATAAAGTGTCAAGAGACATCAATCCACATGGTTATTCAATGTAAAGATAAATAATACCCTTTATTGAAGCTGATATAAACTAGTATGAGGTGGATATAAAAAAAAAATAGGATACATAAGTTGAAGATACTAAGATCATACCTCATATTATAGATGGCTCGTTGCTCTTTTCCTTAGGAATATTCCACACCAAATATAAATGGTTATATCCATGAACCTAAGATATAACTTGACCTCCTTAAGTATATCCAATCTATGAGAACTTCATAAATTTTACTTGTATCCTTCAACCTTGACCGCCTCCCTGGGTTGTACGACCAATAGTACTCCATCTTCCTTCCTGGTGTGGATCCACAAATCCCACTCTAAAACGTATAATTGGTGTGGATCCTCTATCACCAAGATATGATGTAATGGTACTAAAAAAGATCTATAGATGGTCCATTATACCATAGGATTAGCCCTCTACAATGTCTCTATTATATTAGGGATTTATGTGACCCTACCTTCCACACTGATGACATACCACATAACTACCAGTGTGTACACTTGGATTAACACTTCCTTTTCATGAGAAGTCTCAAGGTGAATTTCCTGTCACTGAATGATCCACTTCCCTACCTAGCCACTCCACTGTCATTCCCTATACATTCATCTACATTCATATTATTCTTGGAGATAAGGGATTAGTTCCCCATCTCATATATGGTAGCCAGTCATAAATTTTCACCTAAAATTATATAACATTCATGAGTCCATCTTTAAAATTCCTCACCCTTGATTTCTCATAACCAATAGGAGTAAGTGTAAAGTAATAGAGCTATATAAAAAGGGCTGATTAATCTATGACAAACATATTACCTTACTCTAGATGTATAAGTTCCCATGTTCGATCATATCTTAGTGTCTCTAGGAAGAAGTAGTCATAGAAACATATATGTAAGTCCCTCCTAACCATGCCTTGATTCTGATCTAACTAAATAAGAATATCCCACAATCACTTTTCATATACATGAAGAATATATACTATTAGTTAACACTACTTTATTAAGGTGTATCGGATTTTAAAAGGTCATAAAAATAGTATCTATCCGAGATATTTCATCATGGGGACCACCTTTCCCTAAAAATGGAAATGGGTGATGCTGTTGAGATTCCCTATCCAACTCTGACATGGTTGGTAAAAGTCAAGGGTCTCTCTATATAGACTTTATTAGCCATATAAAACCCCAAATATATTTATTTTTAATGTGAAATCTAATAAAAACATGTCATACAATGGGAGGTGTGATAGGTGTCACTACATGTGATTTAGGTCTCGCTACATTAGGAACATGGTCGTCACTTTCTTTATAGTTCTCAACTTGAGGTTGTTTTTGAGGAATATATCTACAATTCCATGTACACGCCTAAAAAAAATACATGTTGAAGATATTATAGATATAAAAACAATATAGGCAAAAGGGATCACTACACAAGATACACTAACCAAGTTACAAGCTTTTAAAGTCAGGTTATAATGTGAGACTCAAATCTTAATCATAAAGGTTAAGTTATAGAGGGTTTTAATTAAAATTTATAGATAAAAGTGCTCTTTATGTTTTAATTGGAATCCCCATTTAACAAAAAACAAATTTTTCCCAAAGGTTATAATTTATAATTTCCACATGTAATAGTTCAGGTATTAAGTTTTCCATTCCCATATCATAAATATGTAAACTTTATAAGATGAAATTGAAAGACAATTTAATTTAAATTAGTTGTTTACCATTAGGTATTTTAATTTACCATTTTTATATATGATGGTTCGGTTATACAACTTTCCATACCCAATTTTTTATAGGAATAACAATATAAATTTCAATTAGAAATCTATTTAACCACAACCAACTAAAATTTTCATCATATGTAACCAAGGTTCCATAGCATTGACTATGCTAAAATAAACTAGATAAGGTTTCATCATCATGATATATGGGAAAACACTATATAGGTTTATGTAAACATTTTATTAATGATTTTTTTTATTTTTTTTCTTATGAGAAACATTATAATGTACTATAATAACATTCAATGCACATCACTACTAGAAAATGGACATATCCCCACTGTTTTCCCCAAAACGCTGGGGATAGACCCCCCTATGCCCACGGTTGTAGAAAACTGTGGGTATAGAGGTACCTATCCCCACGGTTTTGGAGAAAACTGTGGGGATAGGTCTGGGCTAAAATACCTATACCCACGGTTATGAAAAATTGTGGGTATAGGTCACTTTTTTGTGTGTGGGAAATATTTTTTTCCACGGGAAGGAAATGTTTTTTGGCGGGAACCCTATACCCACGGTTCTTCCCTCTATACCCATGGTTTTTATAACTATATTTAACTATATATATATACACACACACACACACACATATAGGTGATGTTAAGGTAGTGGTTAGACGCGGTGTTTGCAGCGAAGAGGTTGCAGGATCGAAACTCGGTGCCTGTATTATTTTAGGAATTATACACATGGTTTTGAAACCGTGGGTAAAAGACGTTGACACCATGGAAATTGGCTATGTTTAGGTGACATGTTGGCAGGACACCTATACCCACGGTTTTAGAAAACCGTGGGTATAGTCTGGGGACCTATACCGACGTCATTCCAGCCCACGGTTCCCAAAACCATGGGTATAGGCTATACCCACGGTTTTGAACCGTGGGTATAGGACATTTTTCCAGTAGTGCATACAGTAGACAAAAAGTGAACATGAAATGATATACACATGGAATGTAATATAAATGAAAAATAAATAACTACTTTTATATCATGATCCATGAGTTAATTATACGTTTCCATACTAGAATGAGGGTTGTAATCTATAAAACATAACATTACAAACTGCGTGTGTCACCCAATTATGGAAACAGTATAACTCTAATAGGAGAAATCTAGAACAACAAGTCCAATATCCAGAACATTGATTTTCCCCAGCACATGGGTTAACTTCTTCTAGGAATGGGCTGATTATCATGTTTTGACACACCCCATTATCCAATATGATTAAATAAAATAGTAAGAAAAAGGAAAAAATATTCCCTGATATAACTTTGTGACATCAGTAGCTCAGTTTATAGATGTATTACTGGTCCAGTTGGAAATAAGGCCTCAAGTGAACCTCCTTGAATTCTAGAGGTGGGAGACAAAAAAGGAGGGTTTATGGTTGTATAGTGGGGAGAATGTACCATATTCATTAGAGGGAAACATAGTATAAAAATAATGTTTATGTATAATCTATCCAAATAATACATAACCTACATAAAGTAGTAAATAATATTATTTCATGATGATCCATAATACAAAAGAGGAAAGACATGGAAACATGTCTACAAATTGTATCAATATTAAAAAAAGGAAACTAAAAACTAAAAAATTTATCTCCATGAGAATCCTAATCACTAGCTCAGTTCTCTTCTTCTGATCACCCATATTAAAAAGAAAATCAAGAATCCATGGTTGGTCTTTTCCCTTTATTCTTACCCGCATCCATGAAATCTGCCTGAGCACCATGTGCTAGCTTGAAGAGGGTTTCTGTTGACGCTCCTTTTTCGTCACAAAGTCTAAATGAAATGAAAAGGGAAATACCTCAAACAAAGAATATTTATACTTTGAATAAACATCAAAAAAAGAGAAAGGGATGAACAAGGAGAACATTTCCCATATGTCGTGCAAGTTCCATCATGGTCGCGCAAGTACACTTGCGCACTGCCTAGTGGTCACGTAGGTGACTTGCGTGCCCTCTTTTAAAGTCACCCAGGGTCTTCTCCAGCCTATAAATACCCCCGGTGCCCCCCCCCCCCCCCCATTTGAAAATGATTTTTTCTAGAATTCAGATATAGAGCTCTGAACGCCCAAGTCTCTTCTTCAAGTCTTACGAACACTTGTAAGGTAATTCTTTACCTAGAATGGAAGGTCTAAACAAGAAGAATAAGGTCTAAGTGTTATAAGTCACTAACACTTGTGCACCTAAGTGTTTTACCCTTAAGGGAAATGGACACACTTGCGCGCTTCCTTACCTACTCATTGAAACTTGTGCGCCACTCTTCTGGAAGTACCTCGGGATAATTCTAAAGGCTTTGGTCAAGGATCACCCAAGTATTACCCTACTAGTTAACCATCGCCCAAGTATATAGGTGTCGCGAAAGTATACTTGCGCGACCAAGACTTGAGCACCCATGCATTACTTGCATGACCCCACCAGGACTTGCACGCCCTTCTATTTTTGGGTGCCCTTCATACCCATTTCACCTCTCTTAAGCCTGTCCACCTCTCCTCTTCAGAATTAAGCCTTCAGAACTCTCTCCAAATCCATTTATGGTATGATTTTCCTTGTTGGATTCCTTATCTGAAAGGAATTCGGCCAAACGTCTCTCAAAACCTAGTGATTTACACATCTTTACATCACTAAAGTTAGAGAATTCATTCATAAAACCTCATCCTTTAAGGTGAGAGAATCCTTAACCTGGGCCTGCTTTTAAAAAGTAAACCCCAATCCAAATTCTCATTAATTTGGGCATCCTTCTTAGGAGTAATCCCCAAGTCCTCTTTAATTTGGGCCTCCTTTTCAGGATTAATCCCCAGTTATAATTCCTTTAACCTGGGCTTCCTTTTATGAGTAATCCCCAGTCTCCAAGTTCCCAAATATTGGCATCCTCTTCAAGAGTAGGCCCCAACCATGGTTCTCTTTATCTAGGATTCCTCTTCAGAAATAATCCCCAGTCTCAAAGTCTACAAATATGGGAATCCCCTTTTGGAGTAAGACCCAAGTCCCTTAACATGGGCCTCCTTCTCAGGGGTAAGCCCCAATCTCAATTTCTCTTAACCAGGCTTAATTTAATTTTGATCTGGGCTTCTTTATAAAGAGTAAAACCCAATTATAAGTCCCCTACTAACTTGGGAATCTTCCTTAGGATTAAACCCCAAGATTAGAGTATCCAAATCTCTATAAAATTCATATGCCTTTATGGACCCTGTTCCTGGATTTCTTCCTTGAAGTAAATCTTAATATTCATCTATTTGGGAAGTCATACATACATAATCCCCACATCATTTCTTTTGATTGCATCTTTTATGGCCAATTGTCTGGTTTTACCAATACCTATTGTTTCTCACACTAAAAATGACTAATGTGAGCTTAGAGTGTAAAAGTAATTATGACATCTTTCTTTGAGCCATCAATCATACATAAAAATCATATTTCCTTACTCGAACTACGTGGGTTCTAATTCCTTTTCTAAATAAAGGATATGTAGGTAGCCCATCTGTGGGTACGATCCCAACTCTGAAATAATCCATGTCTTTCTGAATTAAAATAAACTTCATGTGCCCCACTGAGTGGATTTAAAACCAGAATGGTCATCATAATGACCAAGATATATCTATATAATTTATTAAAGGATACCATTGAATATGAATATCTAAAAAATATAGATGATTCTCTATTGATTAAGAACCTCGAATACATATAAAATATTCTCTAAATTTCCTACATATTAATCATTGATTGTCATATCTAAAGGAAAGCTCATTTTATACTTGGTAATTTAATAAGGATTCACAAACATAACTTAAATCTATAAAGAGAGTCCCGGAGTGGACAATAATTCCCATCAAAAAAGGTGTGATGACTCCGACCTCCCATCCTCTCGACCAATGCAAATTCCTAAGTCTCATCCGTTCACAACTAATGAGCGCCTACCTTTTGAAAGTAGGTCTAAATGGATATGGAATCATTGGATGTTTTCGGTTCTACGTACAAACCCGTTAGAAACCGATTGGAATGTTTGAACCTTAAATCAACGAGGTCATCCCCAATTCCATAGGGAAACAAAAAATGGTGAACCCGACCTGAATCCTTAACCAAGTGAAAATGATAGTTTACCTACTTGTTAGGCCCCTATTTAAAACTCAATGAGAGGGAAAACAATACAATCAATAACATATGTGTTTATCCAAAAGATGTAGTGGTAGGAATTATCTTGATTACGTCTGTTATATCAAACAAGAACTCTTTTCCAAGATCTTATAATTTTCAGAAATGTCTTCTCTCAAGTTCACACCCATGAATACTTCTACTGTGAATGCCTCTGCTGCTACTCCTGCTGGATCGTCATCCGCTCTGAGGAAAATATCACCTACTCAGCGTCTCCAATGCTGGGTATCAAATGCACTGATTAAGGAGTACTGTCAACATGGTACCATTACAACTCTGGAGGCCGCCCGACAAGCCCTCCAATTGAACAACTCACACCGGTCGTCCGGACAATGACGACCAATGATTAAGAAACAGGTAGTTCCAACCATCGTCTCCAACCGTTTCAGGTCGTTATCCCCGAAATGAAATCACCAGTCCCTCCCATATTCTGGGGAGGTGAATGAGCAGGCTCCTCAGGGCCTTAATTCATGGAGACAGGAGTCCTTCCCGAGGGAGCCCCTCAATAATCGCCGCCAGACTCATGCGGCAGTGCACCCTCAACATGATGAGGGTATCATCTCCAGGTATTTGGCTCAGGTTCCTCGAACCCCAGTAGGCAAGACGAATCGCTAGAGGAAAAACCCGATCAATAGTGAGCATGTTCTCAACTCTGCCATCTTCGGAGAAGTCCACCAACCTAACTTGGTGGAAAGCAATGAGCGGGCACATACACCCGTCCATTTTAATTCCACTATCCAGCAGACTCGTCTGGCAGTAGCGCACCAATACCGCAAGGCGATTCTAGTGGAGTATTATAGACATGAACATACATCTATTTATAAATCATCAGCTAGTCAGCAGGCTCGTCTGAGTACATATGGTGGATCCCGCCAACCCAATGTATTGACAACTGGTAAACAGGCACATACACCTGCTTACACTCATCAATCCTACCAGCAGCCTCATCGGTCAGTGTTGAAGGAAGTTCATCAACCATGTTTGGAGGAGTGAAATCAGCAGGCACATACACCTGCTAGTAACGATCAAGCCTACCAACAGTCTCGTTTGGTATCATCAAGAGAGGTCAGTCGAAAAGCTCCAACAATAAACAGGAGGCCAACTCAATTATCTGCCCCCAAACTTGAATACTATCAGGATTCACTGACATGAAAAGGAGGACAAGAGTAGGAACACACACCTACTCCATGTACAGAATGGACGTATATCCTAGTTCCGGCATCTGAAGTCACCAAGTACATTCTTTCAATGGTGAAAGAGCAGAAGAAAATCCCTGCTCATATTCTGGATGCCTGCCAGGATATTATAACAGCTTTAGTAGCATCTTAGGGAAAGAAATGAAAATTTATCCCTACCGGTGTAGTGACTCATAAACAGATCACTCTAGAGCAGATACAAACCTATGTTCCAGTCCAATAGGGTTGTGGGGTGTACTCCCCCATATCATACAGACAACCAAGTCATGCACATACACCTGATTTGAGTGGAGATCGTCAGCCTAACCTATCCATCTCTACTGATTAGGAACATACACCTACTCAGAGTAGACACTTTTGTCAACAAGTGGTTTCCAAGGCGAGTAAGAAGGATTCTAAGAAGAAGACCCTCCTAACACAGTCAAGAAATCCAGAGCCAATTTGTAACAAGGCCTTGCTCGATGCTGGAGTTCTTGAATCCCTCAGACAGTTATCTGTTGGAATCCAAGATTCTACTCCCTTATTTCCCAACAGTGGGAACATTAATTCCTAAGGTCTTCAACATACACTTCCTCATAAAGGCTTGCTTCATGACAATTCAGTTGATCTTGAAGTTTCATCTTCAGATGAGGGCTACAATAACACTATGTGTGGCCAGAAGACCAAGGAGCAAGAGATCTCATCTTTTGTTATAACCCACCATGGTGGTCCTCCCCATGATGATGAATTTCATTGTGAAAGTCCTCTTCGCAGTAGTGATGCACATTGCCCGGAAAATGCTCCAGTGGACAATGTAGTGCCGAGAAATCCCTCTTATCTTCAGGCACTTTAAAATGAGAAACTAGTCATGTCTGATTCTTCATCGCTAACAGGTGAAATACTTTCTAAATCAGAAGATAGCCTAGGGTGTAGGTCATTCTCTGAACCACCCCTGGGTCATTGATCTTCTAGTTTGATCAGTGAATTCTCAACCAAATCTGTTGAATCCAATGAAGCAATAAGGAAGCACCAGATCTAGTCAAATCATGTAGAATAATCTTCATTGAATGATAAAGAGGAAGTGCTGAATATTAGAAAACAACTGGGGAAAGGTAAAGTGCCAGTCATGTTTTGGACTTTAGATGACTCTCAGTATGACATTCCAAAAGTGTTGACGGAAGATTGTATTCATGAAATTTGTCTCAACATATGGAAAAATCTTTGTCATTTTAAAAAGAAAGTATTATATTATGATGAATATAAAAATCATGTTATGATAATAGAAGGGTTAAAATGTCAAATTGACTTGGCATCTTTATCAGTATCTCAATATCCAAAGGTTGAAAATTAGCAGAGATCCCTTCACTATTCATGCCTTGGCACACTAAGGAGATTGTGCCAGTAAATTGCCAATGCCCCATCTGGTATTCATATCAGGGGATGGGGTGTTCATGGAGCACTACATTTTACTGTATTCTACAGTCAACAAAGCCCGCTGAAGATGGTCTCATGCAATGTTATTGCCCATGGTCGGCCATAGTCAATGGGTTTTGATGGTAATCAAAATCTTTCCCAAGAACAGGATTCAACTAGTTCCTCTCAAAATCAAGAATATAGAGAACAAGTTGTTGAATTACTCCTACATCAAGAGAACGAGAATATTGAACAGGCCTCTCGTATGGAGAAAGCACATCATCAAGTGACAGTAGTGTCAGAAATCATCCAACGGTCTTTTGAACCGGGTGATAAAAGTGGATGTCGATTGATGCATCCAGCTAATTTCCGGACTAAAGTTCGCAAAATCAGAAGAGATTTTAAGAAAGTCTCAGACATAGCATGTCAAGAGCCACCCCAGCTTACCAGACTGAGGACTCTTTTAATCCAACCCTCAGAATCAATAAATAGGATTCAAGGAGTTGAGCGAGAACAGTAGGAACAGCCCCAGTCCACTGGACTAGGGACTTTTTGAAATCCTCAATCCCTCCCTTAGATAAAGTTAGTCTTCTCTCGATTGGGGAAGAATCCCCAAGAGGAACGAAGAGCCAATTTATCAGGAGATTCTCTCCAAATTATGGTTCATCAAGAAGTTCCCGAGGGATCGAATCAACAAAAGGCAATGTCTCATCAAAGACATGGAAGAAGACAATATCACAGAAATGCCGATAGAAAGGATGAAATGCATTATGCATCAATCAATGTCATCAATGGAATTTTTGTTGATCCACCAGATTAGGTTCACTCAGAGGGATCAGATGAAGAGTTTCCTGCTCAAGAAGCTGTACGCACAGACACAAATGAAGAAGGTGTGCGTACACGAAATCAAAGGATTACTCAGAACCTAGGTAATCCTTCAAATAACCCACTTCCCCCTCTCCGAAAGGGATCCAACAAGGGGAAAGGAAAGAACCACAGTCCATACATATGACCTTAAACTATTTTCATTACTTTCATCCCACACGACGTTAAACTGTGACATCCTAACTACATGACGCTAAACTGTACAGAAGTCTCTTATGTCCAGCAAGACATTAAACTACACCATCTACGGTCCATGCATATGACCTTAAAATATTTTCAATTTCATCCAGCATGACATTAAACTATATCATCCCTTTTCGTCAAACATGACGTTAAACTATGAAAAAGTCCCTAATACGTCCAACATGATGTTAAACTGTGTCCTCTTTTGTCCTTACTGCATGACATTAAACTGCACAGTCCCCCTTTTTGTCCATACATGACATTAAACTATATTGTCCCCATCTTCCTAACTACATGACGCTAAACTGTACAGAAATTCTTTAATACATCCTACATGACGTTAAACTGTATTTTGTCCCTGCTACATGACACTAAACTATGCAGCACCAATAGTCCTAACTGTAAGACTTTAAACTGTATAGTCCCTTAATATGTCCTACATGACATTAAACTGTGCATCATTAAGGTTGTTGCTACCTCTTGTTTCTCACACCGAGTATGATTCATGTGAGATTAGAGAAAAATTCAACCATAACACACTCTTTGTGACGCTAACCATGCGTAAGTCCCAACACCATTTTTAGGTCGTTGTCCCCAAGAAAAACTTGATCACTAATTCATTATTTAATTGAACTATACAGAATTTGATCCTTGCCTTCCAGGCTGGGTACGTAGGCATCCTCCCGAGATTCAATCCCAAAACCAATCTCTCCACATCGGTTCACCTCCATCTCGTACGATGTTGATTTGGGAAACCGTCCCCAGAATCAATATCTTTACATTGGTTCAACTTCATCCTTGCCATATGACGTTAAACTGTACATCATTTTTTGTCCGATATGACAATAAAATACAAAATTCTTTGATACCCTCACCTGAGAGGAAATCATTATTTACATTGATCTCCAATCATGTTTTATTCCAAAGACTACGTGCATACATGGAAATGCCCGAACCTTTTATTTTGGGTCAAACCAACGTTGCACTAAAGTCCCCTTTCACCCTTCACATGTACGAACCAAATCTGTATAGAGGTTATTTCTAGAACTATGTGGGCTTGATTCCCATCCTTATAGGATGCGTAGGAACATTCGAGTGTCCCTCGAATCCAGCCCCAAGTCTTTGGTCCTAACCCCAAATTCCACTTTCAGTCCCTTGGCTGAAAATTCCCCATGAAAACACACACTGTGTATTTCTTATTATGATCCGAGCTCTATGACCCTAAACTAAGATCTCCCATACTTTAGTCCCACAAGACATTAAACTGTATTTCAAGAACTATGTATGGATTGATTCCCATTCTTATGGGATGCGAAGTGAAGTCTAATATTTCAATTCAAGACCCAGCCACAACGTGATTATGGTTAGCATTGATCTATGTATCTTTACATACATTGAACAATACCCATTTTTATGTGTCATAATCCTAACCTTAAATATTTTCAGATCTTCATAACCATTTTTTCTAACTTCTAATCACAAAATGTCCAAATTCTGAGAATTCTTTTTCCTGACCATGTAGCACGTGCCCTTAGGCGGCCTTGCATAAACAGTCTACATAACAGACCTGTCAGAAAAAAGATGCTATTATTTGACTATGTAGCCAATGCCCTTAGGCGGCCCTTCATAATTCAACCCCCTAATGGGTTTGTTAAATAATGGTAATTTCAATCTTAGGACGAAAACCTCTTTTTGTCCTTATTTGTCTTAACGACGATATGTAGGGATCCACAAAAATAGCCATTCTTTACATATTTGTCTCATACTCTTTTTCATGATCTAAAAATATTCAAGTATATGGTTTATATTTTCCCTTCCTGACGTTTGGGTCAGACCTTTGTAGGAGTGATATTAATCCAGTTCTTAAACAATCTTGTTTGGAAATATCTTCTCCATATTCAAGTACCTCTCTTCATACATCAAACTCTATGCTTTGGAAAATTTGAATCTACATAAAATTCCACTGGATTTTTAGCAGTAGAAAAGTAACTTTCTAAGAGTTCTTTTGCCTGACTATGCAGCACGTGCCCTTAGGAGGCCTTGCCTAAGTAGTCTACATAATGGACCTATCGGCCAAAAGATGCTATTATTTGACTATACAACAAATTCCCTTAGGTGGCCCTGCATAATTCAACCCGCTAATGGGTTTGTTCAATAATAGTAACTTCATTCTTGGAAAATAATTCTTATAATGTCTCTTAGTCCTTTTTCATATCATTCCTCAGATTCAACGTTTCTTAAATCATATTTTACATTTTCTCCCTTCCTTACTTGAATATGGTAATATGTTTTCAAACAAATTATCATGGAATTGAGTCAATTTTTAATCCATTCGATCAAAGCTATTTCGACCATAAACATTAGCCTTTTTATGTCTGATGTGGATGACTTTAAACTGCCCACAAAAGAAAAGGGAACTATGAATAAAAGTCAAGTTCTAGCTCACTAAAAATACATTTTGTATGATTTAGGTAATATTGAGCAATTAAAAGATTCAAAGTTTTTAGGGTTATTTATAATAATCCTAGTAAAAAAATCAAACTATGCTTACTAGGCCCATTGGCTTAGGTAAAAATCTAAAGCAGGTAGCAAATGTAATACGTGCACAAATGATTGTAGATGAAAAAGTATTTCATTTGGTGTACAAGAGATTATAAGGACATCCACATATTGAAGTCTCTTCTCTTTTCCAGGAAATTACAAGAGGTTGTCAACATAATTATTCACTTGATGAAAAACATCCTGAGATTCATCAGTAGCTACTTGAAGCTCATGCAATCGACAAACTTCACTCTTTTCAGCCTAATGGAGTGCTTTCTTGGCATCTGAAATGGCTTTCATACCATTCATTTGAGCTCCCTCCAGTGAATTATTGAGTTGGTCAAGTTCCCCAGTAACAGCGTCTAACTATTGCTAAAGGTGCATCTGCTGGACGACTTTATCTTTGATCTTATGCTTCAACTCCTTCATCTTGGCAGCATAGTCAGCCTCAGCTCGGGATACCGCAACCTCAAATTCACTAATATTGGCTGACAGCTTCACCCTGGTCATATCTTCATGGAATTTTTCTCCTTCTCTCTTATTAAGATGACCTGTTTCACTGTGGCATGGATCTTTTCATATCCAAAACTGTGCAAGTATAAATACCTTAACAGAAGCACGACGCAAGAAACGAGAAGCGCGAACGAGCGAAAGCCGAGTGTCCACTTGCGCGCCGAGAGCAAAAAAAAAAGTAGATCCGGGTGCTTTGTGAAAAGTGAGGCCATCTATTTATAGACGAGGTCATACCCCAACGTGTCGAACCCTAGGAACCCGAAGCCCATTTGCATGCCATACCCTGCGCGCCCTAATTTCCTTTTGTTTCTTGTTTTCCTCAGAGTCAAATCCTCATTCCTTTTTGGATCCAACTCTGAGGGGGGACTTTTGTTGATGCTCGTTTTTCGTCACAGAGTCTAAACGAAATGAAAAGGGAAATACCTCAAACAAATAAGATTCATCCTTTGAATAAACGTTAAAAAAATAGAAAGGGATGAACAAGGAGAACATTTCCCATAGGTCGTGCAAGTTCCAGCATGGTCACGCAAGTACACTTGCGTGCCGCCTAGTGGTCGCGCAGGTGACTTGCGCGCCCTCTTTGAAAATCGTCCAGGGTCTTCTCCAGCCTATAAATACCCCCCGGTGGGCCCCCATTTGAACATAATTTTTTCCAGAATTTAGATACAGAGCTCTGAACGCCCAAGTCTCTTCTTTAAGTCTTCTGAACACTACTAAGGTAATTATTTACCTAGAATGGAAGGTCTAAACATGAGGAATAAGGTCTAAGTGTTAGAATTTACTAACACTTGCGCGCCTAAGTGTTTTACCCTTAAGGGAAATGGGCAAACTTGCGCGCCTCCTTACCTACTCATTGAAACTTGCGTGCCACTCTTCTGGAAGTACCTCAGGATAATTTTAAAGGCTTTGGTCAAGGATCGACCAAGTATTACCCTACTGGTTAACCGTCTCCCGGGTATATAAGTGTCGCGCAAGTATACTTTCACGACCAAGACTTGCGCACCCATGGAGTAGTTTCACGACCCCACAAGGACTTGCACACCATTCAATTTTTGGGTGCCCTTCCTACCCATTTCACCTATCTTACACCTGTCCACCTCTCCTCTTCAGGATTAAGCCTTCAAAACACTCTCCAAATCCATTTATGGCATGATTTTCTCTGTTGTCTTCCTTATCTGAAAGGAATTCTGTGCAATATCCCTCAAAACCTAGTGATTTACACATCTTTACATCACTAAAGTTAGAGAATTCATTCATTCAAATTCATCTTTTAAGGTGAAAGAATCCTTAACTTGGGCCTCCTTTTCAAGAGTAAGCCCCAATCCAAATTCTCATTAATTTGGGCATCCTCCTTATGAGTAGGCCCCAAGTCCTCATTAATTTGGTCCTCTTTTTCAAGAGTAATCCCCAGTCATAATTCCTTTAACCTGGGCTTCCTTTTCAGGAGTATTCCCCAGTCTCCAAGTTCCCAAAAATGGGAATCCTCTTCAGGAGTAAACCCCAAACATGGTTCTCTTAATCAGGGATTCCTCTTCAATAGTAAGCCCTAGTCTAAAAGTCTACAAATATGGGCATCCTCATTAGGAGTAATCCCCAAGTCCCTTAACCTAGCCTCCTTCTTAGGAGTAAGCCCCAGTCTCAATTTCTTTTAACCAGTCTTAATTTACTTTTGATATGGGATTCCTTCTTAGGAGTAAAACCCAATAATAAGTCCCCTCCTAACTTGGGAATCTTCCTTAGGAGTAAGCCCCAAGATTAGAGTATCCAAATCTCCATAAAATAAATATGCCTTTATGGACCCTGTTCCTGGATTTATTCCCTGAAGTAAATCTTAATCTTCATCTATTTAGGCAGTCATACATACATAAGCACCACATCATTTCTTATGATTGCATCTTTCATGGCCAATTGTCTGGTTTTACCAATACCTATTGTTTCTCACACCGAGCATGACTCACGTGATCTTAGAGTGTAAAAGTAATTATGAAATCTTTCTTTGCGCCATCAATCATACATGAACATCATATTTTCTTACTTGAACTACTTGGGTTCTGATTCCTTTTCTAAATAAAGGATACGTAGGTAGCCCATCTGCGGGTATGATCCCAACTCTGAAATAATCCATGTCTTTCTGAATGACAATAAGCTTTAATTGCCCCACTGAGTGGCTTTAAAACCAGAATGGTCATCATAATGACCAAGAGATATCTATATAATGTATTAAAGGATACCATTGATTAAGAATATCTAAAAAATATAGATGATTCTCTATTGATGAAGAACCTCGAATACATATAAATGATTCTCTAAATTTCCTACATATTAATCATAGATTGTCAGATCTAAAGGAAAGATCATTTTATACTTGGTAATTTAATAATGATTCACGAACATAACTTAAATCTATAAAGAGAGTCCCGGAGTAGACAATAATTCCCCTCAAAAAGGTGTGATGAGTCCGACCTCCCATCCTCTCAACCAATGAAAATTCATAAGTCTCATCCATTCACAACTAATGAGCTTCTACCTTTGGAAAGTAGGTCCAAATGGATATGTAATCATTGGATGTTTTCGGTTCTATGAACACACCCGTTAGAAACCGATTGGAATGTTTGAACCTTAAATCAACGAGGCCATCCCCTATTCTAGAGGGAAACAGTTTCAATACAACATTTTAGGCCACCATCGATGGTGGATAATAAAAATATGGTATTTTAATATAATATTTAATATTTTCCATGTATATTATATAAAATTAGTAAAAATAAACAGAACCCAAGTAGGGTTTGAGTTCCTCATGGGATTCCTAATCACCCCGACTTTCTTTGCCCTGAGTTGGATGTTTATGATCATATGACCTATACTTCAGTTAGGGACCCATGAAACATGGATAAGGAATCCTAGAATAATAACCATAAATAATCCTTAAAAAACCCATGTAATTTTTTACTTTTGAAAGTAGATCCCACTCATAGTGATCAACCATGATATTGGTATTTGGTTTTGAGTGGAATCCATGTACTGAACCCATGAAATTACACTCAAAAGAGTTTCTAACCCAAAAAAGGAAAACTATCCTTGTGTATTAGATGGGAATTACTTGAAATCCAAGGGTTGACTGAAGGCATTTTTTGTTCGAAGTCATTGATCCAAACTTGGGAGATCATCCAAGGTCTTCTAAATTTTCCAGAGAGGTAGATAAGAATAGGATGCGAAAACGAGTCATCCATAAAAGTAATGAAATTAATGAATCTAATATGGGTGTACCTATTAGTATTAACATCAATGAATCATGTGGATTCTGACGAGTTTGCTCAAGGTATTCAAAAAAGAATGCAAGGCCTTTCTGAGGCATGCCATGTCTTTAATAGTGTGATCAAGTCCATTACAGTAGCCAAATAGTAATAAATAATTTATCATAATTTCATGTGTAGTATCCTTTTCATTTATTATTTTTTAATTCAAATATAACCTTCCACTTATATTCTACAAGATAGAAATTCCCTAAGGGGTGCCTCGGTTAAGGTTAATGTATAGTTAACATGGGTGTTATGCCAAACACACCCTAAGAGGTGGTTCAACTTGAGATCGTCAACATATAAATGTGTCTAGAGGTCTCATATAATGTCTGGGTCAAGGTCTATATAATTAATTTAAGGAGTTAAACATTTTAGGGGAAACACATGGAATGGTAGATAGCAACACAACAACACAAATTATAAATGTCGAGATTTTTAGGGTAAAATAATAGACCACCTACTTAGTATAATGACCCAAATATTTATGTGTGCGTGTCTATATATATATATATATATATATATTCTATGAAAGTTAAATAGTAATATTATATTTTATATAATATAAGAGTTAAAGTACATAAAATGGAATAAATGATTATTGAAATAAAATTTAAGAAATATTATGCATTGATATATATATATATATACATATCTAATGATAGAAAAAATTTATTGTTTAAAATTATAGTAGTATAATATTTATTAAGAAATGTAGATATTATGGAAATTAATATATTAATCTAAAATAAATATTTTCAATGAAATAAAATAAAATAAAATCTAAGAGTGATATTTATTGATAAATATGCAAAAGGAAATTATAAGAAGTTTGAATAAATATTAGTAATAACAATATAAGGGATTATATTAATATAAAAAAGATATAAAAATTATATGTAATAAATAAATTTTAATTTCTTAAATTATAACTAGTAGATTATTTATATATATTTATTGATAAACATAACAAATATATTTAATTAACTATATATATATATTTAAATATATATATATATAAGTAAATTGTTGAAATAAAAGATGGAAATAAAGAATAAAATGAACAAATAAGAAGAAATGAAACACACACACACACAAATATATATGATATTAAATTTTCATTAAATATTTTACATTACTCCCATTACTGGATATTTAATCAGAAATTATTAATTTCTAGTCAATGTTCTTGTTTTTTTATAAACACATATAGACAACATTATTCAAATTCATTCAATTAAAATACTGTTTAATATTTTCATTAAATATTTCACCATTTTTTATCCAAATGATGTCTTTCTTATTTTTTAGTGTTTTTTATTAAAATTCCAACAAATCATTCTACTAGATATTGGGACAATTTGAACATTTTAAGGCCTATATAGACCACGTAATATGACTCAATGAATTTTACAACAAAACTGGAATAGTATTGATATTATATTTTATGGGCTCATTCTAGAAATAAAACATCATTGAAACTCTACTATAGGTATAGATAAATTCCATTACATCTTGGATAAAAATTTCAAGTCCCAAATCAACAAATATGTGGCCCAATTGATGCATGGAATTCCAGACCACAATTCTGTCTGAGATTTGATAACAGCAAAAATGTTTTGACTTTTATCCCAATCTACTCACCCAATAGAGTGGAAATTTTTGGGGATAAATTAAAGCTATATGGTATCATATTTATTGAGGAAAATATTTGTATTCAAGGGAATGTTACAAGCCTAAAACCAATTCACATTGTAGAATTTGAAAAATTCAAGATAAAACAAGACAGCAACACATAGTCTGGACCCGAATGGCCCAAAGGCATTCTTTTTTATTTTATTATGGATAATCCCCCTTTTAAGGGTTGAAGGAGAACCTGTACACGACCCGTAGGCCCAATGCACAAGGCCCGACAAACCCGCAATACATGAACCGAAGGCCTAGAGGAATACCATGCCCAATACATGACATAGAATTTGGAGGTTATATTTAAAATATATATATATATATATATAACTTTTAATAAGATGAGTTTTCTTGATTTGGTTATCTTCATGGTAAAATTGTCAAGGCAATGGGAATGGTCATTTTAGAAGGCACACATTCCACCACATTGGGTTATAAATACACTTTCCTATTATCCTTCAAAGGGGTTGGAATTTCATAACTTAATAGCACACATTATCAGGAAAAAATCATTTCCAAACTCCTGGTAGTTCCTTCTAAACTCAAATTTTAACTGGAGATACCTTTCCTCCCCCTTTGTTCATGTGCTTTTACATTTTCCATCATTTTTAATCTATTTTAAGTGTCTAAGTTGTTTTTTTGTTAAAAAATTAATGCAAGGATCCTCATCTCATATCATATTCATAAAAAATTTATAGTGTATCATAAAAATTGGGTAAAATCGTGAAACGACACCTGACACAACAAAGAAACGCAGATAAATTGATACCCTAGGACTTGACCCCACGTCCACACCCAACCCTGCACCACACCCCAAACATCTATGATCTATTCATATATAGTGTATTATAATTTTTCTTAAAAAAAATTAAATTATTTTTAAAAGCCTTTCTCTTTCACTTCCCTATTCAATCTAATGTCCTTGTTTAATTATCTTCACCACTTGGGTGAGTGTTTGTTGTACAAATATTTTCTTACTTAACTAATTCTTTATTCTTCTTACACATCACCCTAAACAATCTAAACTATATTATGGACCAAAAAAATTGATGATTAAATATATCATTTGGGTGAGTAATAATTTTGGAATGTTAAGTGATTGATATCTTTTACTCATTTAATATTCTTTAAATGAATATTTCATATGTTAATCATAAAATGTCATGGATTAAGGGCATGTTTTGTTTAACATGTTGATTAATTCGATTATTAGAACTATAAATACACTTCCATTAATAATTATTTGTTGATATTTTTTCCCTATTTGAGTCATGTATTAAATTCAAAATAATTGGGAATTATGATGAAAATAATCTAGTTAAGTGAGTGTTTTTTTAATTTAATATACCATAATGTTCTAGGATATAATAAGCATATATCATTAATAACGAACTCACACCAATATCCATTTTTTTTAAATCGAACATCAACGAAAAAGTAATTAAATTAAGCTCTTTAAAAAAATCCCACTCAAAAAAACAAAGCAAAAAAAAAATCGACTCCAAAAAACTATACCATTGCCAAGGATTAAACCCTAGTGACAATATACACAATATAATAGAGAAATGGACCTTTTAATGGCTAATATGTGATAATCAACTACACTTATAATGGAACCATTATTGGGTATCGTGCCATAACTATTTTTATGTTCTTGATTTTCATTAAAAAAATAAAAATAATAAAAATAAAACCAAATAAAATAGTATAAAAACACATAGAAAACCCATCCTTATTCATTATTTTATAATTTATCTAAATTCCCCATATCCTGCCAAATAATCAATCATATTTTTTTTACCTTGAAATCAAGAAAAAATTCACCGACTTAGGAGAAACATTATGGATAATAAAATCATTATAGACTCATTCATTTCACAACCAATTGGTCATGTTATAGAAAATCCTAGGGAGAAAACCCTTAAATAAATAACTACCCCTAATATGAATTAACAAAACCTTGGTATTAAATATCCAATCATCATGGTTTATTTCAAACATCAAATGTGGTTTTATCCATCTTTTTCCTCATTTTCACCAGCTAACTGGTAAGGATCCCCATCTTCACCTCCAAGAGTTATAAGTGTTGTTATCTACTATGAATCATAAAGAAGTTTCTAAATAAAAAATAAAACTCCTAGAATTCCATTTATCCATAGGTAAATATACCAAGTAATGTATTTACTACCTTTATCCTAGTTCCAAAAACATATGGATTGATATGAAGCATCTCCTTTTAGAAATTTTTTTGACTTCTCAAACTACTTATATCCAAAAGGATGTTAGTGGTATCCATATATTCCCCAATTAATAACTCTATGATTATTGGGAGAGGTTCAAAAATCTTGGTGAAGCATTATCACCCCACTAAATCCCTGACCAACTCTTTATATAATTATTGTGTGAGAGGTTATTGGCAATGGAGTGAACTCTTATCGATGCTGCAAGTAGAAGTGCTCTTATTCGAAAATCTACTATAATTATAAAAGATAATTTATGAAACGTGGAATAAAACACACACCAATTCCATACTTTATCTAATTTTCATGTCAAACAAGTCAAAGATCATAAATACATATATCCCAACAACACAACAAAGTGGATGACTAATATTAAAGGTCTTGTATGACAACTGGTTGTGGATCCCAAATCCCCAACCTCTTTTTCTCAAAAATATTAGTTCTTTGGAATGATAAAAAACTATTGATTCTATAGATCACCATCACATCCAACTAAAAAAATTTCCACAACTAAAATATGACTGCTCAGATTCATCTAGACCAATGGAGGCCAAGTTTGTATTTTTTAGAGGAACAAAAACCCACAACAACCAATTTAGTTTGATATAAACCTCAATTGAACACACCATGATCTCTTCTCTCCTACCTATAACCCATGATGGAAAGTACATAAATCCTTTTGGTATGTTAATAACATCTCCCAAAACCCTCAATTACCTCTTAAAAATCTAGACTAATTCCAATATGGTCAGGGTGTGAGTAACTTCAAACAAAATTAGTCTTTTGTTCCTTAACATCAAAGGAGAAATACTCCTCTTACTCCTCCTAGATTCCACTATCCTAGTGGTCCTTCAAAACTCCCATCCTAAGATAATACCTTTACTTAGAACCCAAATTAAGGAAATATCAATGTATTACATTCCTATTCTTATAATAAACCGTAGGAAAGAAATGGGGTAGACCTTTCAAACATAACCAGTTTATCCTCAAAAACATTGAAAACCAAATTGGTCAACATGAATCATACATGAGTTAGTAAAACAATAAAATTATTCCCAACTCCTAGAACAACCTCTTTCCAAACCCAAGGGTAATTTATATAAAATTTTAATTAAATTTGGAACTAAAATTTCAATTCGTCATGATGAATATTCTAAATAACCTTTAAATTATGATATGGGAAAAGAATAGAACAAAAAAATAGAGAAAGAAAATGAAGAAAATCCATCACCACCTTCCAATCCTGTAAGGAACTTAAATTATTTTCATCAAGTCATATCTAAGACTAAGAATCCCATTGAACCAAATTCTGAATTGAAAAATAATTTTAGATTTATTGAATTCCACATTCCCTTTTTGGATTCCATCAAAAAAATTAAAAAAAATTAAAGGTTTCTTAAGGAATTGTGCACCCATAAGATGGAACCCATGACCATTGAAACTGTTTCAACCCAACAATACATTCACAAAAATTAAAAATAAAGAGATAACTTTATGATACCAAGAAAAATATACATTTAGAGCATTGATGAAACACTCATAGATCTAGTACGATCAATAAATCTCATGCCCAAATCTATCTTATCAAACATTGTTCTAGGCCCCATGCACCCAAAATGTGTTTTTATCTAGTTGGATAATCATATCACTTCCATTCATAAGGGTATAACAGAGGATGTCCTTATTCGTGTCAATGATCTTATCTTCCTAGACGAATTCTAAGGACTTGACATGGAAGGTGAGACATATTTATCTTGGTCTCCCCTAATTATAGGAAGATCATTCCTCATGAAATCAAGAGGAAAAGTTGATGTCCATGCTGTCATTTTATCCATGGAATTCATTGACCAACTGGTCAATTTCAATATTTTTCAATCCATAAAATACCATCATAGAGTCAATATATATTCTTAATCCATGCTTCTATAAGTACCAATGAGAGTGTGTGAATCCTTGATCCATCATGTTCTTATGGTTCAAATTATAAAGGTGTTTGTGAATTTTGTATCATCATTAACCAAGTAATAAATATAGAATATGATGTTTACATTTCATATATAAACACCATAGATCTAAATGATCTTGAAAATCCCCTTGATTTATTTGTCCCCACAGATATCTACCACTCACCCATAGTTGAAATTTTTAGGGAAAATGAACTGAACAGATTTTATTTCAATTTTTCTGATCCAATACAATCTTTCCCACACTCACTATCTATTTTCTATGATTCTAAAAATTCTCCCAGGGTGAACCATGAACCAATGTGATTATCTTGTTCCAATGGTAGTGAAGTTAATGGGATTTGTTATCTTATTAAAAAAATTATCACTAGTGTGAATGAAATTTACCATTCTTTGGTAAACAATATTTATATAAAGGATGTTGAAAAATATATTTATTTATATGTACCCTTTGATATTTATTAGTCCACATGGTAAAGTAATGATTTTTAAAACAATTATGATCTAATTATGTAATTTCATGTTGTCTAAACCACACATAAATGCACTATCAGAATTGAAATATCTTCATGAACATCAAAGAATAGAAAACTAACACTCGATGGATAACATCATTCCACAAGTTGAAGACCAAAGGGAGGATACCCACATTCTTTTTCCACTATCATAGAATTATAGGATAAACAAAATTGGATGTAAGAAATTTTCCAATGGAAAATGGAAACTCTCAAAGTAGAATTTGTTATAGAAGCACACCGAATTAGAGAATTTATGGTGGCCACCATTGGAATATGCAAAGTCCAGTGTAACTTTATAGCTATAGAAAAAATAAATGTATTGCTTCTTGGGTGGTAACCCAAGTTTACATTTACTTTTCTAAATCTTTAATTTTCATTTAGTTTTTTATTAAATGAATTAATTTTTTTTATATCCTCTTATAGGTAATTTACATTGTAAAAATCTTCACCATGAGAGGAAATGTTCCCTAGGAACTACATCAAATTACCTAGAATACCCAACTATTAGAGTAGACCCACCATTGGATGGAGATGGTTATCCACAAAATCTAAACCATGAGAACATATTTCCCTTTAACTCTCTATCCCTATCTTACTCCTCTCTCTCCCCCCTCTTCTCTCTCAATTTTCCCATCTTTCTTCTTATTCCTCTTTAATTCTCGACTTAACTCACATTTTTACCACTATCTTCACTAATACTTTTTCCCTAATTATCCCTTTTGTGGGTGTGTATTTAAAAAAAACAATAAAAAAAATAAAAAAACAAAAAAAATGACAAATAGAGTGAAAATTATACACCGTTAAATTTTTAAGTAATTTTGATCAATTATGGGGAGTCCAAATACTATTTTTCATATGATTTGTTATGTATTTTCATAATAAACTAATATACAAAATTATTTATCAGGACCAATAAATTTTGAATGACCAAAGTTTTATTATAAAATTATTCTTTCCCTATAGTGAGGAACATCGTGAGCATTCATTAAAAGTTCACATATGACCATATATTAATTTTGTGTGTTTCTAACCCCTGATTTTGTGTCCTGGGTATGTGGACCTTTTATTTTACTTTCATACCATGGTATGAATTTATATGATAGAGGCTTATTCTAAACCACATGAGAATTAAAATATCTAAATTTCCTCACATTACCCTTATACTTATCCTCATTTTGAAATACCCTTCAATACTTTAATTTACTTTTTATTTATAGACACATTAAAACCAAAAAACCATGTCCCAAGTAACATTTAAATTTATTTTCATTTCTTGATTTATTGAAATTTAAGTATGGGGGAACATATTTAATTTTGGAAATACTTTCCTTAATTTTCAAAGTGTCATAATTTTCTAAAGGGTAATCATATATTTAAGTGTGGGGGAAGATTTTTTTCATTCATTGAGGATTTTAAGTGTATATATATTGTTTTTCATTTTGTACAAAAGATATTGAAAAGTGTTAAAAAAATTGAAAAATTTAAAAAAACAAAACAAAAAAAAAACGAAATATAAAACTAAAAAAACAATGGTTTGTGTCTTGGGTGGGTTAAAAATAACACTTAATAAAGCTTTAATCTTACTATAACTATTAAAATTTGTTTCATGAGAAGATTAGAAATGGGTTGGGGGCTGAGTGTGAGTTTAATTTCTAATTTTATCTTTTGTAAAAAAATTAGGAAAAAGAACACTTGCATCATCTTCTCATATGTCATTAAGAGTGGTTTTTTTTACATATTTCATCTTTTAAAAAACATATTTTGTCTCATCTATTTTGTTTCATGCATCACACATTCATGACCTTGTAAATATGTGTTTCCATAACCTTTCATCACTTATTTTATAAATTCTACATTTTTTTTGATGTTGGTGTTTCCTCACTCATTACCTGTATTTAATAGATTATATTCCCATCATCCCATAGCCACTGAAAACCCCATAAAAATGACTAATTTATTCTTATGAACATTATAATAGGTAATTAAAGATGATATATCTTAAAAATAGATAATGTTCACTTTTGGTTGGTGAATCAGTGAACTTCCTTGAATAAATTATCATCACATTAAGAGGAGTAAGTTTTGAGTGACCAAAATTTCCAATTCAAAATTTTAAAATGAAAAATGAATTGTATTGAAAAATTATTTCAATAAAATATTTTGGTTTAATTCATATTTAATGAGTGAACTAGTCTTATCCTCGGTTGGTGAAAAACAAATTTTAATATTTTTTTGTGAGTAAAAATGATTATATTATGTTTTTGTGTTTTTGTGGATAAGGACATGCACTATATTATGTTTAGGGGAGTTGGTATTACATATTCATTAAATAATTTACATTACTCTAAAAACTTATTTTTTACTTAAAATGATTAATTTTCATCGAGTGTTCTCATTTTGATCATAAACACACATAGTGAGTGTTTTTTGAATTCATCCAATTATAGTAATGTTTAATATGTTGATCAAATATTTCACAATACAGATCTAAATTATGTGATTATTATTTTTTAGTGTTCTTAATTCTAATACAAACAAATCATTCAAATAGATATTTATCCAATTCTATTGTTTTAAGGCCCATATAGACCACACAAGAAGACCAAATAAATATTCCAAAAAACTAGACCATCTATGATATTTTATTTTCTAGGATCAATCCAGAAGTCAAATTTTTTTGACACTCCACTAGAGTTTTAGGGACATTTCATTAAATCTTGGAAAAAAATTTAAAGTCCAAAATAAACCAAAAATCCACCCAATTGATTCATGAAATTCTATCCTAAAATTATTTCTTTGATTTGATAGAATCCCACAATTATTGAATTTTCTATCAATGCACAGGACCATGTGAGATTAAATATAGTGTAGAGAAATTCGAGATATAGGCTCTCAATATTTTATAATAAATGGTCCATATTTTAGGGTGTATTCCTAGAAAAAACCCATTCACATTGTATCCTTTGAATAAATCTAGTCAAAACTAGATATCAGAATATAGTATAGAAAAATAGCAATATAATTGGATAAAAAATTCGAATGGGTGCATTGTTTGGTTGAAATATTGATAACATTAATACCTACAACTTTAAATAAGAAGAGTGTTTTATTTTATGCTATCTTCATGGTCAAATTTTTGATCTATCATGAACTAATCCAGGTAACTTGAAAACCTAATAATCGAGTCGTTCTCAACTTCACCAGATGGGTGATTGTGATCCCCACAGGATGGTGAATAGCACAAAGAATCATAGAACTTGAAAATGTTAATGATTTCGCATCAAACATTTCATAATTAGATATAAAAGTCTGTATGCATTCATGTAAAACTCCATAGGGAGTAGTGTACTAAAAAATAAAATAGGTAAATAACCCCAAAGTACTATAGAAAAGTACTAGAAAATAGGATGAAGACCCATGTCCCAATGGAAACAACTCTCGAATCCCAAGGATCAATATCTACTACCAACTCTAAGTGGTTCTTTACCCTTTCTTGAACTTGGAAGAAGATAATCTACAAACACCTGAAGGCATAAGTAGGGTGTGAGATAAAATCTCAGTAGGGAATCATAAATGATTCCATAATAATATATGAACTTTTAATTAACCAAATAAATATTTCAAGTTTAAATAAATAGGCATGGTGGTTGAGAGCATAATTAAAAAAATTCATGATTTACAATCAAATCATGTAAATAATTTGAACAAATGGATTAATAAAGAATTTTACATAGAATAATTTATATTAATTCATAAGGAACATACAATAGTTTACAAAAATTGGCACACATTTATATCTCAAATATAAACAAGTGTGAAACATGGTTATCTTCCAAAAGGTATGATATTTATAGGCTATGAGATCATCACAAACTCAAAGGCGATCAAAAAATGTGTGTATACACATGTCCCTATGACACTAGAAAAAGGAAACTCATCACCATACCATCAGGGATGTGACCTAATTCACTGTGTTTTGTTTTAGTTATAATGTATCAAAAGAGAGTTATCCCAATATCACACTGACTACCTATTCTTACATGTAATCAAATACAATCAATGATGGAAAATTTATTTTAAAACTATTTAAAATACAAATCATCCCAACCTATCATTTCAAAAGTGATACTTTTATATTTAAAAACCAAAATGGTTTTCAATCAAAACATTTCTTTTTCCATGATAAAACCATTGTATTTATATAAAGACCATTTTAAGATATTTTCCACAAATACCAACATGAAATCAATTTCAACAAATCAATTTCACAATTTAAATTCAACATTTGAATTAAATAACTTATTTTGAAAATTTTCCATCTAATTTCACAACACACCCTGATTCAATGGAATTGGGGTTTTTACTGATTTCATTATAAAAATCCAATTTCACATTAAGATCCCCCAATTCAACAGAATTGGGTTTTTAAGAAACCAATTGATATTAGTTTCAAATAATTTATTTTAAATCATACAACTGAATTAAAATAATGAAAATTTCATGTTTTAACCTAAACACTCCACAGATAATTCTTACCCAGAAAATTTATACTGGATTCTCAACAATGATTAATCACTGATATAATGACCTAGAAGGGTTTGATGGATCCAAAATCTCATGGGAATAGATCTTGGGTTGAGATAAAAGAAGTATGAAGAGGAGGCAATATAATTTTCATCCAATATTCCAGTTTAAAAACAACACTCACGACATTACATGATGTGTAACCTAATTAAACATCATATAATTGAAAAAATCCCAAAATCATTGAACACTCCTCACCTTTTGTTAAGAACAGATTTATTATTATTTTTGAATTTACACATTGTGAAAGCATATTACATGGCGTGTAAATCCTCAACAGGATGTAGAACTAGCAGGTTTCATGTTGAGAATATAACAAATATTTGACTTCACCATTATATATATTCTACACATTCCTCCTCAACCCTACCCAAACAATGAATAAGGAAAAACATGACAAGGTTTAAAATTCACCTGATAGAAAGGATACAAGATGTTACATGATCGAACTTAAAGGGTGGTTTGGAAGGAAAATAATTCAACACTTTGGACTATAAATACAATATCCTATTCTCCTAGCAAGGGGATGTAATCTAATAACTTAGGAGGATATATTTATAGGAAAAAATCATTAGAAAACTACTAGTAAATCCTAAAAAACGCAATTTTCCACTTTAGATACCTGTCTTCCTCTGTTTATTTTCATGTTCTGTTTTGTTCTCTATTTGTAGTCTCATAAGTTTTTGATTTTTATTTTTGTATAAATGTTAATGAAAGTCTATTAATATTATCTAAAATTTATCCAAATTATCTAGTGTATTATAATAGTTTGTAATAAAATTTAAATTATGTTGAAAACACTTTCTTATTCACATCCCCATTCAATCCAGAGTCAGTGTATTACTTTATTCACTACTCGTGTGTGTGTTCGGCACATAAATATTTTCTTTTCCCCAGTCATTTTCTTATTCTTTTTACATATCACCCTAAATAATATAAACCATATTATTGAACACCCAAGTGTATGAGTAAAACTATCATTTGGGTTACTAATAATTTGTGGATATTAAGTGATTGAGAGAATTTCCTCATTTAATATACATTAAATTGATATTGTATAAGTTAAGCATAAAATATCATGGATTAATGAAATTTTTTTATTAACATGTTTATTCCATGGATTCTTGGAAATATAAATACCCTTCCATTAATAAGTATTTGTTGATATTAGTACCTTATTTTTGGATTGTATTAAATAAAAAACAATTCTAATAAAAAATAATCTTGTGAAGTTGGTGTCAATTTAATGTAATATATCGAAAAGCTCAAGGATATCATAAGATCACCTCCCGAATAATGAACTAACCCTAATATTTATCAAAATATAAAATCTAAACTCATATATCAATCGATTTAATTAATCTTTTCAATCAACCCCCCATTGAAATGAAAAAAAATAACGATTGACTTCAAAAATTGTACCATCATTGAAAATTCGACCTGAGTGCTGTTATACCCGTTATAGGATAACATCCAACCATTGAATGGTTTATAGTAGAAAATAATTCACATTTTAATATATAATGATAATTAGGGGAGGTTCATTATATTATATGGTAATTTACCCACCATAATCACCACATCCAGTCATCTGAAGCCCCATGGCCGCTGCCCATAACAACATAACCTTCCATCTATATCATTATCTCGAGTATGCACTGCCATCCATTTTAAATTCTAACTCACCATCATTACACTAAACCTTTACTCTATTAACTTTCACTTAATCACCAACCTTATCTTCCTACTTACACCATTAATATATCACAACATACACACATAGTCACATAATAACTATTGCTGATGATGAAATATATATTAAACATATGGTAGTTCTGATAAGAAGAGGTGGTTGTTTAGTCTATAATGATAGACATGAGGATAATCAGTTTCATGAGATTTGTATTTTAAGGAGGAGCACAGATGGTAGTGGACCATGTGGTATTATTACTAATAGTAGTATAATATTATTGATATCCAAAAAACAAAACTCTTGATGTTACAATGTTTGGTATTATGGATTTCCTTAGACAATAAATAATAGTTACCCGAGGATACTATTTTAAGGTCATTGCATACCTTACTCCAATAAAAAATATTATTTTATAGGATATCTAATAAACTGCAGTCAATAGAAGTATATCCTCCTTGGGTGTTCTTCAAAAAATAATATTAATGTTTTGTAGTTATAAATTAAGAGGGTGGGGTAAAGGATGAAAAAAATTTAGGAACTGAAATAGGGAGTTATAATTCCAGAAAGGGTCCAGTTAGAAAGACCATGTAATTTGAACATATGTTTTTAAAGTATGTGTCTGTTTTTAATTTTTTTTATATTATAAATGGATTTTTATTTGAAAATTTTATATATATTTTTCTTATTTATAAAACCTTCATTGTGAGGAAAATTAGTTACAGTTTAATTTTTCTTCCAAATACTCTATTCTTTTATTCACACCTTGTCTTATTTTCTTTTCAAGTTCATCTTTTAAGGGAAACTTAAAATTTCAGATTATAATGTATAAAATATGTTAACAAAAAGTTAGAGTTTAATTTTGTATTAGGAAAAAATATTTTAACTATTGTATTATATTTTTGAACAAGTTTTTAAGTGTTAATTTTTTTAAAAACTACCTTATTGATACAATTTAAAAAATTATCATTTCATGTTAAAGTTATTTTTATGAAATTATTTATTTCAATATTTTGTTATATAAAATGTCAATTCTTTAATTGTTATTATGTTATTTTATAGTTTTTCATTTTATGAGATAATATTTTCAAATGTTTTTTAGTCATCTTACAATCATCATTCCATGTTATAATCATATTATTTTATTATCATGGATACTTCTAATGTCTAAATTATTGTATAGTCATGCATTAATTATTCTGATATGGAACACGTGTGTGATTTATATTAACCATGTCTATAATTTTATTAGTATTGGTTTCCTCTAAAAGAAATATTTACGTATATAAATATATACACACACAAAAATTTATACACAATCACACACACACACACAGATGCATTCATTGTTTCTATTATTATGAAATTATTGAAAATCAAAATAAAAAAGATTTGGAAATATCCAATGTTTTTTTTAAATTTTGGTTTTGGACATTGTAAAGATGATGAGTATTTAGGGAGTTAACCCAACCCTCAAAGATGGGTAGGCCCTATACATCCTTTAATGTTTTTTTGGCCTAAAAGTTTTATTTTTGTGGTATTTTAAAGTATTATTCACAAAAATTCACTACATTTTTTTAACAGAAAAATAATTTCGAAATATTATAAAACCATAAATATTTATTTACATTTTTGAAAACTTTTTATGTTTTAAAAAAAATTTATTTTAATATTTAAATAATATTTTATAAAAAATAATGTTTTGAGTTTTAAAGGATTTGTTTTTAGGGAATTTGTTTTGGTTATTTTATGAAAAATTATTAACACATTTTTAAAACCCCATACTAGTAATTTTTTTATAATATAATGTTTTAAAAAATCATAGAATTAGTATCAAGTGGAATATTGGTGTAATTTGGTTTTAATTATGGTTATATCTCAAATAAAGTGAGATTGTTGTAGTACAATTTTTATAACTATGATACGTTGTAAGGTTCTTCCTAATTTTCCAAAAATGAAAACGAAAATATCCTCATTATGTATATTTTTTAGTTAAATGTATATATATAAAAATATACAACATTTTGTCGGACAAGATTTAGGAATGTGGGTCTAAGGGTGTTACAACTAGGACATATAAAAGACTCCTAAACTTATCTTGGCCAAGGATTTGGGATAGAATAATTGAAATTGGAAATCTAAACAAAATCCCTAAAAATAGGGTGTTTTAACTCCCATAGATATAACAACAATGATTCTGAAGAAAACCATGAAAAGAAGTCAAACGAGTTTTAGACATGCTGAGGGTGTTATAAAATGACTGATGGTGAAGAAATTGATGTTTATATGAGAGAGATCCACTCTTAATCCAAGGAGAGTAAAGAGAGAGATATTTGGTGGATGCGACACACAAATGAAGAGGGGGGATGTTTTTTATTTTTTAAGGAAAAGGGGGAGGTAATTTATAGAAATTATAATAAGACACATGATATTATCGTATGGTTGGAAAAACTTTATACCCACTGTGTTTTTATACTATATATGAGAACCACACCTAGCACAGTTTCAACACACTATTAGAAAAATTGTGCACAAACCATGAAAAGTAAGCCGATAATAAATTGAATATTTTTCATGGTTATAGTCCCCCTTCACATGGTTTACTAAATTATTTTCCTCTCCTATTTGGGTCACATGGTTGAGGTAAACAGTTAGATTAATCATGTATTAACCATGTACCTCATCCCTCTTCTTCAAAATATGGGTCTTTGGGCCAAAAACCTTTTAAAGTCTCCCAAAACCTCCCATAATCCCACAGGAAGTTCTATATACTACACCAAAATAATTTTATAGATTTTAAAAATCGTCTTCAATTAATTGTAGTAACTAGATCTTACATTAGTGTATAAGATGTTATGTGTTTTATATCTAAGTAAAAATAAAACAAATTTTAGAAAAACAGATTATTCATTTGAGTAAATCATATTTGGAAGATCTATTGAAAAACAATGCTTCTTGATATCACTATAATCTATCATGTGATCATAAACACACATGTGATTCTATTCAATATGTTAAGATTACTCAAAAGGAAGACAAGGAAAAAGATAACAGATCAAAAAAAATTCATGAACTTATGTGTATTTATGTGTGTGAAACTATATCACCAAGATATATTAATGATAATAGGTAATATATTTCTTTCATTGATGATTATAATATGATTTCTTGGATTTTTTCCACCCCCCAAAAGTCTAAGGTGCTTAGTTTCATAACATAATATCATATGTAGTTTGAGAATATTCTTGGATAGAAAATTATAAAATTACAAACTGAAAATCGGATAGAGTTTACCAATATCAAGGTGGAGGATTAGCTCAAAAAATATAAGACAACACACCAAGTTTCAACTATGAGAACTACTTAGAAAAATGGTGTGGTTGAGAGGAGAAATTTGATCATTAAAAACATTCCTAGAATGATGCAGATTAAAGATTCCTACTCGATAGATTTTAGAAGGAATTAACCTTGAAATCAATCAACATTGATAACAAAAATTTGTTATGTTTAAAATAAGAAAATAATCCATAAATTTTGGGGTATGGTAAAAAGATTACATTTAAATACTTTTGAATTTTAATAATTAAATATTTCATTATTAACATGGATAAACACATGGAGTTTGAATCCCATAGAGATGAATTATTATTTCTTGGATACTCAAGAAGAATAAAAATATATAAATGATTCAACAAGAGGATATGAAAGTTTATGGAGAGAAATAATTTTGTTATGGTGGAAAATGTGAAGAATTTTCAACAATAGTGTGATAAATTTTTTGATAAATGTGATGCAGAGTTAAGTAACTCTGGGGGAGAACACGTGAAAAATTTAGATTTAGAAAAAGATAATAATGTTGATAATTATGAATCTAGACCATTATCTGAATATAATACAAAGAGTCGAGATGATACTATTAAGAATAATATCATCAATGATCGGAAATTGCTTGTGATAATGAGGATAATGGATTCTTTAAAAAAAACACCCTTCCTATCAGAGTTTGAGATGAATTTTTTCAAGGAAGATACTAGAGATGATAATTGGGTTTAGGTAAAAATAAAGATATTGGGAAAATCAATAAAATTCATACCTTTGATATTTTTTTGAGGAAAATAAACAATAATTCCTTCAGACCGAAATGTGTCTTATGTAAAAATATGAATGAAGATGACATGGGGATTTGAAAAAAAATCACTCTTGGTGTGTAAGGGGTACTCCAAGATTGAGAGAATCGATTCCAATGAGAAGTTTGTACTTATAGTAAGGCTGGAGACAATTTTGTCACTTCTAAGCCTTTATACAATAATGATAATTCATAGTTTTTATAAGGATTTAAAGTCATCATTTATGAATGTGTTTCTAGATGAATAAGTGTATCGTTAACATCTAAAAGGTTTTCTTATTCATAAATATGTGAATAATGTTTTTTGGAAGAAGAAGGTGTTGTATGAATTAAATCATACACCAAGATCATAATATTGATGAAGTGATTAGTATTTTAAGAAGCTCCATTTTAAGTATGGTAGAGTTTATTTCAATCTATATGTCAATAAAGAGAGTAATAAAATGATTATAATGCTGGCGTATGTTGATGATATAATATTTAATGGATCGAACGAAAAGCTTTTCAAATATTTTTTTGAATTCATGAAATGCTATAAAAAAATGTAGATTATTGGTGATATGATTTTTTATTTGGATTATATGTAACAAAAATAAGGCATGGAATATTTATTTCTGAATAAAAATATTCCATAGAGGCTTTGAGAAGATTTTTAATGGATAGTTACAAGGATATGAAAAATTTTGTTTTTATGCTAATAAAACTATCAAGGGATGATGAATGAAAATAGGATAATGTCATATAATATAGGTATATCATTGGGTGATTCTTATACATAAAAGTTACATGAACCAATAATATTTTTTTAATATGTTAGGTAGTACAATATCAATGTAATCTCATTCAAATAAACTTACTTGTGATGAAAAGAATACTTTTATAAATCAAGGGTACATAGGATTTTGATTTTCATTACATTGAAAATATCTACAAGAGTAATTTGGTTATACAGATACATATTTGGATGGTTCATTAGATAGAATAAATTCAACAAGAAGTGGTTAATTATACATTGGAGGATTGCATATTTCTTTTCTGAGTAAGAAATAAGTTTACCTTTATTTAAGAATATAATTTGAATATATTTCAGCTACTAAATTTTGTATTTATTTATTATAGATAATATATAATTTAGAATATATTGGTATTTAAGTGGAGTTTCTTATGAGAATCAATTGTGATAATTAAATATCTTTAAATATTATCAAAAAACATGTTCATTACTCAAAAAATGAAGCAAAATAAAATAAAGTATTGTTTTATCAAAGAGAAATTGGAGAGTGGGATTATGAAGATAGAGTATGTACTTATAGAACTGTAGGTTGAACACATTTTAAAAAATGACTTAAATAAATATGAATTTGAATGGAATCAGCTAGAACTTAGAGTCTATTCAACTCTCGACACTTGAACAATGTGGATGTGGGACCCCTCTCCCTGAGGTATGGTGTGTTTTCCCCTATGTTTATATATGTGTTCTTTACCATGTTTTGGAATCTGAAGGAGTGGAATTTGGGTTATTTTAAAACTATAGGTATGTATTGATAATAAAATAAGAGGAGAATATAATAGGGGGATTTTAAAAAATTGGTATTTTTGTAAATCTATTGATACTGAAGCTATTGTTTTAATGAAGTTAAATCACATAAGGAGTTGGTGATGCCTGTGTTTAATGATCTTTGGTTTATAAAATTGGTATTCTTCTATGTTATATGTTGTGAAATGGTTAGTTTTGATCCTTAATTAAAATTAATATTTGTTATACAATTGGTTTTTTTCTTCAATAACATATGGTATCAAGAATGGAGGGGTTTATTGATGAAATTTTCATTCTACGATTTTTTATCATGTTGATCTTGGATCATTTCGTCTTAGAGTACATGTTGAGTAAATCTTTGATAAATTTTTGGAGTTTCAGAGTGAAAATGGTGGTTAAAGAATAATTGTGTGTGTGTTTTTCAAAATAAGTTTCCAAGAAGTTATGAAGTGTTGTCAACATAAGAAATTGAGGAGAATGTTGGATAAAAATCCCTCTCGGTTGTGTTTCATTATTTTTTAGATGTTTGTTGAACAATTTAGTTGATAAATATTCCTTTGTTTTGTTATGAAATAATTTTTTTAAGGTGGAATAGTTTCTTAGTTTCTTTAATATTTTTGGACATGAATGTAAAGAGTTATTTTCATAGAAATCAAAGATTTCAATATAGCATGCACAATAATATATGAAGAATGCATACCACCTAAAAGAGTTCGTGGAGTAATTTTGGAAAATTTATTCTTTTAAAAATGGATCTGGGTTATGAAAACCACATAGCTTGAATGGTAATCCATGAATTAAAATAAACAAGGTCCTTGAGGTCACATAGCGAGTTTCTAAACCATAAAGTAAGTTTATGGAGGGGGCTTATTGTATGCGGATGAATGGTGGTGATTTTGAGGAAACTGAAAAGGGTGATCATCATTTGTGAATGATGGTTATCTTAAGGTCTCAAAAAGGGTTCTAATTATTTATGAATGATAAGGATTTAGAGGTTTCTGCAAGGACATTTAGTTGATATGTGAATTACATAGCTGGTGCAGAACATAGTGAAGGATGATTCACAAAAGGGATTAAGTATAATTTTTATTAATGAATTTATTAGGTTCTATTAACTATACTAAATAACCCTAATCAATTCATTTTTAGTGAACAATGTTTATAAGAGAAAATCTTCACTGGAGAAATTCTACTATGTCCAAAAGTGGATTTTGAAGCAGTGGATTTCATGAAGGATATTGAGTTCATGAAAGTGTTTTTTTATAAGGGAATAATATTTTCTAGTGTACTATAGCTCATAATAGAGAGTTTTTTCATGAGGTATCATCCATTTTTGAATCAAATGATTTTCCCAAATATTTATTTTTATATTGTGAACTAGTAGTTTACATAAGGTTTAATGTAGTTCACAAAGGAATAAGAACAGTTCTTGAAAGGTGTTTCTTAAAGTAAACACTATGAGATAAAGAATATTTCATCTCTCAAGTGAAAACATAACTTCATAGTGCACTCATATATTTTTTAACCAAATATGAGCTAATATATATCACCAAAGAATCTTATTTATGAGAAATGTGTTTAGTTCAGCAAATATAGTATTGAGCTTTCAACATGTGAATGGTTATAAACCGAGGGGGATAATGATTTTCCTCCAAGAATTTTAACATAAATTCATTATAGTGGATTTATTACATTGGAACATTGCCTTTTTATTCTCCTTAGACAAGCCCAATTAATGGTGAAATAAGTAAATTTTCATTTCTCATGCATGTTTCCATTTATATTTACACATTTCTATGGAATAAGAGGGAATATAGTTTTGTTTAATGATGAAACAATATATAAAAGGGGGAATGTTTTAATATTTCATACCATGACCCCCCCCCCCCACATATGTTATTTAAGATAGTGGGTATAACATATGGTAATTCATCAGTATGAGCATTGAGATCTTACCATCCAAGACACATGACAAAATATCCTGAATCTTACCATAAAGGACTTGTACCAATACATTTTAATTAATGGGTAGTAATACTCCAAATTCCCAACTAATTTAGAGAATTTTCTATCTTATGAGACTTATCGATACATAAAGGAGTATCTATGACATGGTCTCACCCATCAATTATATATTTTTATTGAATTCCACATATATTTATTCAAAAATATTATAAATAATAAATAATCTGTATCACTCAATAATTATTTTTATTGAATCATTAATATAGAACATCAATGTTTACCCTTAAAATGAAATAACATTATTTAAAATATTACATTAAAAAATTTTGTATATTGAAATCATATACGGTTATGGAAATATCAAATTACTATAAATGATATGGAATATATCTATGATATTGAAAATATTTACATTATGGATTAAAATGATGTCCAATAAATAATGCTGAGTAATATAGAATAAGATCATAAGAAACTGAATGATCTAAAAATAATATCTATTCCAAAAATTAATAAAGGATGATGGATTTCCAATAATTGACTAGAAATTACAGTTTAAAATAAAGGTAAGACTTTTGGTAATGAAAAAAACATTCTTAAAACCATTTTAACTTTTCAAAAATAAATTACAAATCACATCCAAAATTCTTTTCAACCATTTATAAAATAATGTCTTTTGATTTTAACAAAAAAACTAAGAATCGCTGGAATAATGGGAAATTTATTTTCTTTGAAACCCCATGGGAAATTTTAACGGAGGATAAATAGTGACTAAATTTTATTTATTTAGGAAAATCCCTTCAAATTGTACATGTTTAAAATATCATACTTTTTAAACTTTTTTAAAAAACAAAAATGTATTTCTAAAAAAATTATTTTAAAAAATTATTTAAAAACCATTGTAAATAAATTAAAATATAGTGTAAAAATACATTTATAAATAATTTAAAATTATAATAATAACATCCAAATAATTTTTTGAATACTATGGATTTTGAAAAGAAATATTCTTAATCGAAAAAGATAAATATGGTCGTTTTTCTTATAAAAAATTCTTCATTTTTAGTGTAAAAGAGAGGAAAAGTTAGAATAAAGAATGGAAACCTATTAAATAACCATAACATAATAAAATTAATGCGTTTTGAGAAGATAAATATAATGTAATTATACCAATGTAAATATAATCATGAACAACCCTAGATATTAATGAGAATATTAAATAAATAATAACTTCCTTCATAACTTTTAAATAAAACCCCATTGAAAGATAAAAAATGAATTTAAATTTTAAGTACCATGAATATATTTGAATTTATGAAATAATATTTTAAATGGTATGTATAAACACTATATAAAATAAATTAGGCTCATAATATAAAATATGTCGCATTGAAGTGGAATTGAGATAAAAAACACTTACATATGATTCCTTTTTGGCCATTAATTTTATATATTATTCATTAATAAATTTAAATTTATTAAGTAATTTATTGAGAAAATATTTCATACATATTATATTTTTTACATCCCTTTTATAATCATTGTGATTCCATAAATTGAATAGTATTTTTTTACATCAACCACATAAGGTTGTTTGGTCAATTTATCAAAACTTACTTAGGTATATTGACCAGGGTTAAAAGTGTTATGAATTAGATCATTAATACCCATAATATAAATAATTTCATTAATACCATTTTTATTCATTATTTGTAATTTTTTGAATCATCCAAGAACAGTGGTAGTGGAAAACAAATTACATTTCTTCATGGAGGTGGAAGTCCACACGTACACATGAGTTGACATTATAATTTTCAAAAGGATGGTTGGTAAAGAAGGTAGATGATGTATTATATTTACATAATCATATATTATATCATAATTATCATACATATCAATTATATTCATATTTATAACCATCCATTTGAGGCCGTGATAAAAAATGAATTACACCATTATGAGGAGATGGTAGTTTGTATGTACGCATAAGAATTTTCATTTTTTATATGATGGAAATGAGAAAGAAAATTATTGTACCATTAACATAAAAACATATAATTATTATAAACATACTTATATAATTATATTAACTTGTTTATTTATATTTAGAGTGTGTTTAAGAAGAAATGAACTTAAAAAAACTCAGTAGTAACATATACCTATTCCTTCGGTAATCACATTTATGTTACACCATAAGACTTGTTGAAGTGTTATTTTGGTGTCACCAGGATCTCTATGAAAGTAAAAAATAAGGGTTGTATAGTATTTAATAAGGTATTGGTTCAGATAAGTGGGTCATGAAGTGTGGAGGAGAGAGGATAGTTGGTTCCCTTTTATAAGTTGGGTGGGTGAAAACTTGAAAATACTTGAAACATTATTATATAATATATGTATTACTCAAGTAAAGTGGATATAAATTATAATAGATTTAAATATTATAATTTTAGGTTATAAATACAACCAACCAATGAAATTTAATATATTTTTTTATTACCTTGAATCCTTATCACTTGGTTTTATTCCTTTTAACTCATTTAACCCATAACTGAGGTGATGAATATTTACCATGGTTGTTATTAATTATGACCAAAAAATATGTTAAAATTTTAAACAAATGTTAATTATTATTGTTATATGTATTGAACAAATTTTATAAGATTTTATTTAGAGAATTAGAAGAAATTACTCGTCATATAATTTCACAAAAGGTAAAGAAGTTTTTTTAGAAACAATCTTTCATCATTATGAAAGTGATTTTACACTAAAATAATGTATAATATTGATTAAAATGGAACTAATTGGATTATTTTAAATAAATTTAGACTTATTTTTCTTTAAAAAAAACTATAAGGAAAATTATGAATACTTTATTTTAAGAGATGAAACAAAAATAGTTTTTATTTGAATAAAAACATTACTCAGATTTCGAAAATGTTAAATATAAATTTCTAAGTTTAATTTTTTTTTAAAATTGACTATATATATTATTTAATATATATTTGGTATATAAAAAACTATTTTGTAATCTTTAAATTCCTCCATATATCATTTTAATTTCATAAAAAGTGACAATATTTGAAAAGTTGGTATTTTTCACTTTTCCAAACACGATTAATGATTTTTTAAAAATCTCAAAAAAATACTAATATAATTTTGACTAAATTAATTAAAAATTTAAATTAAATTCCTAAATTTAAAATTATAAAATTTATTAATTTATGATTTTATCACATTTGTGAATATATTTGTTGACATTATGTTATATTTTCCTTGGAATAAAATGATTACTTACTATAATTGAAACTCGGATGTTACATTCTTCTGCCTTAATAAATTTCAACCAAAAAATTTATATAATTTCAACTCACAAAATTTTTGTTTTTGTTTTTAATCCAAACAACTTTAGGTTCCCACATTTTATATTCTATATTATTATTTTTTCTAAGTACATTTACCAGTCGAGTCATCTATTTCAGTAACACTAGTTCTGTTATATCATGAATATGGATAGGATATTCATAATAAGATAGATAATTAACCAATTAAATTTCTTCATAGGAGATTAAATAATAATGTACTATCATATAAATCTTCATTAGGCTTATATAGAACACATTTTTAACTTTAGAGAGGAAAGGTATAATTTTTGATCAATAACCGTCAACTATGATTCTTTTAAAAATCTAAAAGACCTAATGTACCTGGAACATAGTTTCCCATTATTATTAAAATTTATAACTCCTATATATGGATATACCTTCAATAAAACATGATCCCCTATTTTAAATTCAAGATCCTTCATTTGGTTATCAGAATAGAGGTTTTTTTAATATTGAGATGACTTGATGTGACTCTAAATAGATCACACTTTTGTCATTGTCTCCCCAACAAGTTATAGACTTTAAAGATTCCTTCCACAAAATTGTTCCTAATAAATTTTTGTATTAAATATTTTTGCATGTAATAATTTATATGGTTATATTTTAATTCTGAAATAGAAGATATTATTATAATAAAATTTTAAGAAATTTAAATATTGATCCCAGTTACCATGAATTTCCTATAAGAACAACCTCATTATGTCTTTTGGTGCTTCAATAGTCCTTTTGGACTATCTATATATCTGAGGATGATTATTATTTATGAAATATAGCTCAAAATCAAGTTCCATCTGAATAATTTCTATAATTATTATATAAATCATGGACCATGATCAGATACAATTGAAAGAGGTCCACCATAAGGTCCCATAAAATCATTGATATAGATTTTTTTAAGGTGATAAAGAAGTAAATCATTCACTATACTATGGAAATGTTCAAGCATGGTATTTAGATCAGTAATAACCTAGATACAATAATTGTTTTGGAGAATTTTTAATTCTAGGGAAAAATTATATAGTAATATTATTCCACTTCTGTATAGAAATATGGAGAAGTTTCATGAATTCTTTAGGATGTTTTTTCTAATCCTTGAACTATTGAAAAACCAAGCATATTGACACATAGTCATCAATTTAACACACTATATTATCCAACAAAAAATGGAAACATAAATACTTGAACATATTGGTGCAACCAGGGTGTATAATGAAATTTGATCTACGAGATTCATCAAGTAATTAATTAATTAGGTTAGGTATTGGTGGAATATATAACCTATTTTTTTAAGTTAGTAAACCATATTTTCAAATAATGTCTACCTTATTCCCATAATTTATGGTTTTAATATTCTTTTTAAAACCCTTTTCATCAATCTGGGATATTTTTATCTCCTTCATTAAATATATTTTTTGTAATAATTTGGGAAATTATTGATGTTTCCTCTTCCCTAATGATTCGCATAACCTTCTTTACTAGACGAATATATATAGGATTCTATCAATCATCATTATACTCATAACTCCATGATCTTTCTTAATCAAAGTGTGGACCACATTATTATACATTAAAAGGTGGTAGTGTATTGAGAAATCACAATCTTTGTGTATTTATATCTATCAATTTTATCTCTTGTTGATCTGTTTTTCTAAAAATAAGTATTTCCAAAAAAAATTATCCATATATATCTAACTTATTTCACCATAAAGATAATTCCTCTATATTTTCAAGGAAAATATTATGAAAAAAAACTCAATACCATGAAATGAATAATTCTATTCTTCAATATTTAACAATTTTAATACATAGGAAACATCTCTCTCCTGATGTATGAGGAAACAACTATGTCCTTTCTTTGATACATCCCTATATATCAAAAACCAATCCCTTACCAATGTTAATTTCTATATTATTGAATTTACCAATATCCTCTTTAATTATTCAAAAAAATCATTACATTCTTATAACCATATAAAATTCACACCTTAACATGTCAACTTGGTTAACGAGTTATCTAATTGGGCCAAATTGTGATCAACGAATTGATAATAAACTATTGATCCACAGAAACTATGTACCTCAATAATGTTTTTTGGTAAATTCAATTCTCTAATTACTTTTGTATTTGAAGTATCAACTAGTATTCCTTCTTTGGAGACAATATTGACTAGAAAATATATTTCCAGAGTCCAAAATTCACACAATATAAATTTCCCATATAAATCATTACCTTTAAGAGCTTCAATAATGATTCTAAAATAGATTTTATATAATTGAAACGAATTGGAGTATACCAAGGTATCGTTGATAAATACCCTAAAGAAATTATCCAGATAATATTTTAATACTCTATTAATTAGATATATAAAAATTTAGTGTTAACTAGTCAATGTAAAGGTAATTACTATAAACATATAGTTTTTATACCTCATATGACATGTTTTATTGGGAATATCTTATTTCCTTACTCACATTATATGATACCCAAATCAGAGATAAATATTTTAAAAATATTAATGTCTTTGAAATTTACCAAACATGTCATTAATGAAAGTTATAATATAGTTTTTATTTATATTAATGGAATTTAATTCACTATAATCTATTAATAGCCTCATAGACCCATCCTTTTTCTTAGTAAAAATAATAGGTGCTCCCAATGGTGAAATACTAGGGTGAATGAATCCCTAATTACACAACTCTTGAAGTTTTTTATTCAATTACACTAATTATATTATGGTAATTATTTTTGGAGTAGTATATATTGATTTTTCATGAGGTGTGAGTTTAATAAAAAAATCAACTTCACACTTTGGGGGGGGGGGATTTCAAGGTTACTCTTTAGAAAAATGATCTATGTATTCTTGCATAATAAGTAAAAATTCAATTATATAGTTACCTTTCCAATACATAGGTTGTATATATTCTTCTTCTCCAAGAATTTAATTTAGGTGATCTACTAGAGGTGTATCCATAAATGATTTATATGATGTAATCTCCCTTCTAAAGACTAGATATTTCAAATATCCATTACAAATTAAAATCTAATTCTCTTGGAAATAATTTTTTTTCATTATACATTTAATTTCAATATATACCAATGATTATATCAAATTCATTCATAGTCATAACAAACAAGTTTTAAAATAAGTTATGTTTATGCATAATAATGGGGACCGACTAGTATATTGTTTTAGAAATGCGATTTCTTCTAGGATTATTGACCGAGAACTCTCTTATTAAAATAATAATAAATGATTTAATGTTATGGGAAAAAATGGATGATATAAAAGAGTGTGAAGATCAAGAGTCAAATAAATCATAAATAACATCGATTTTATGGACAAATTACCAGTCACTACATATTTAGGGACATTAACTTCAGTTGTAGTAATCACATTAGCATGAAATCCACCCTTAGCCTCTTCAGTGGTAGGTTTCATTAACATGTGGGAAATTTGTTTAAATAATGAACCATATCCATACAGTTGAAGAACTTGAAAACATTTATTTTTTTATTTCCTTTAAATTCATGCTTTATATGAACCTTATCTTTTAACTTGTAAAAAACTACCAATCCTTTTTAAAAAAAATTATTTTTCATTCCATAATTATAACATTGTGGAAATCTCATATTTCCATTTTCCTTATTTTATGCATTTATTTCTCTATGTTTCCATATTGGAATATTATTTTCTTGATTTCCCTTGAAGAAATAAGACTTTAAAATTCATTCTCTATCTTGATGGAACATAAAACAATATAATAATTTGATGAAAATGTTTGGGATATCGATTCCATTCAATTAGTTTTCTTAATAACACTAATTAATTAATCAAAATTTCTTTCTTAATTATGTATATTGTTCATTTCATTTCATGTTGGTTTTGTGAATATAGTCTCCTATTTAACAACACTTTACTCTCCATTCTAATTTATGTTCAGGGAATTTCTCTCCATTCCATATCATTTCCTCGAAGGAAAATATTTCTCAAAGAATATCAATTTAAAATTTCTATATTTCATACGTTCTATTTCATCATGTTATTTAGTATTTTGGATCAATTACCACCAGTAATCAACATCTCCCTTTAAATAATATAGTCTAGAATATCATTTTTTTCTTTCATTACTTCCCAAAGTTAGAAATATAATTTCAAGGGAAATGATCCATTTCCCAACTATCAATGGATTATTAGTCACAATAAATGATGGAGGATTATATTTCATAATTTAATCCCAAAATAGGTGCAATATTCATGGGAATAGTGGTTTTCTACATACGGGCAATGTTATTTGTCTTAACATAGGTTAGGTGCCTTAATATGGCCATGACAGGCTCACCTGCATCATCTATTTTATTGAATTTATCATAAGAGAAATACCAACATTTACTATGGGTAACACATAGATATTTTTGAATATATTTTTATTAAAATAAATTTTAATTTTTCAATAACTTTCTGATCACATAACACTGAGATATATGTAAATTTTGATATACTATAAATAATATTATTATTTAAACGTGACTAATATAATATAGTTTTAAATTTTAGGTTATTAATATGTGTAAAAACATAATAAAACATTTTATAATGTTATTACTCAATAAAAATTATTGATTAATTCTTTGTAAATAAACACTTATTTTTGGTGAAGTCATTTTATGATTCAAAAATAAGTTTTATTCTAAAGTGATTTTGATTACATTTTAGGCCTGGAAATTATAATTATTAGTTTATTTATAATTGTAGAAAAAAAATTATAAAATGAAAATCTTTTTTTAAATCTTCATATCAAAATTAACTTTGGGTGAAATTTTGTGATTTTTCAAAATTGATTGATTCTTCAGTAACAAATATCATTTTTTCAAAAACTATCATTTTTTTCAATAAATAAAGTAATTTAAAAGTATAATTATATTTTGGATTTGGTTTTAAAGTGACATATGATAAATTTAGTTTATAATAAAATAATTAATTCCATTTTAGTAAATAATATTCATGATTATAATATATGTTTATTTTTATGTGTAAAGAACATTTTTTCTAAAAACTATTTTTCGTTGCATTTTACGCATTTATAATAAAATTGATTTATTACACTTATAGTGATGGAATATTAAAAATTAGATAAAATATTTTCAATTAAGAGGTTAAAATTTGGTAAATATATCCCTTTTATTTCTGTTCATTTTTAATAGTAACAATGGTTAATATTTATCACAGAGGTAAAGGTAAAATGGGTAAAATCAGGTTCAAACCATTAGAGAAAGTCTCAAAATTAACCCAAAACTTCCCATTATTTCATTTTTTGGAATGAATTATACCATAGACTTAAAGAATTAGAATCTATGTAATTTTAGTTCAATTTTCCATTGATAATTATATTTATATTATTATAATTAATGAAAATTTCAAAATATCACTATGTTTAGTTTAATATCTATAAAATTATGGAAGAAGGATAAAAAGAGGATCAGTTTTATTATAAATATTTATTTTAAATAATAATGAACTTTTTTATCAATGAAATTTATTTATAATTTTTAGTGATTGAATAATTACCTTAAAAGATCATGAAACACCGACATAGTATTTATTTAGTTAATAGAAAAATAAAGTAAATTATTTTAAAATTATTAATAGTAATAAAATTCTTCGAAATTATTTTTTTAAAATATGTTTTTATATAAATATATAATTTTATGGATTTATGAATGGTTTTTATTCTATTTTCAAAACAATCTTGATGACATTAATGTCAATGTAAATGAATAGAGTAAAAAAATGACATCAATTATATTTTATGTTCTATAATATTTTATTAAATTATTTAAAAATAATAAAAATATTAAAATAGGATAAATAGGATTATAAATTGTTTAAAATTTTATCCCTTGACCATTTATTAGTGAATTTTTACATTATATGTAAAATTATATCCCTTTAAGATAAAAAACGTTGTCACTATAGTTAAGGTTAAAATTTTTTAATCGAGGGTTTATGCCAAAAGATAATGTTAAAAATGACAGAAAACCCTATATAAATTTAATTTTATTAATATATTTAGAACTCATACCCTTTATATTAAAATATATTCGTATTTTGAATCATTTTACATGAAATTAACATAATTATTATTTAATATTTTTAAGAATTTCAAGAGTGTCATTTCCCTCCCTTGTAAATAGAGACCCCTCTTATAATTTCTTTATACCATTTTTATCCATATAAGTCAAAAAAACCTTCCCAATTCTTCTATACACATCACTATACATGATCTATATGTGATTATATTCTTTAAATACCATTATGAGGGTCCTTAATAAGGGATCTAAAGGAGGTATATCAAAAAAAGATGTAATCTTCCCAACTGACCTCATTCAATTTAGTTCATCTTATAACTTTTATAAATATTTGGTATTAATAATAGAATATTAAATTCAGTAGTATAAATATAACTAAATTTTATTAGGATTATGTAACTATAATATCCTCCATCTTTTCTATTATATAAGAAGTGCAGTTATCCCTCATGTATACTAGTGGACTATCGCCTCCACATAGCAATACGATTCATTTTATATCACCGCATTTCATGGATAATAGCTATGAAGGGTGTAAAGTTTATATATTATATTTATTAAATAATTATTCTTATTTAATTATAATATTATATATACATTTCTACCTTCATATCTATTGGAAAATTATAACATCGCTCGTGAGTACGTGTGAACTACTTCCTATACGAGGTGATGTGATTCATTTTTCATTTCTGGAATAAAAGTATTATAATAAGTAAATTTTAAATGAATATATATGATATAATAATGGTTTTTAAAGGTTAATTATTCTTTAAATTTCTTTAATTCTATTTATTTAAAAGTGAAAAAAATTTCATGCGTACTTATAACCTTCTTTATCTGTGAATGGTGTCATTCTATTTTTATATCTATCCTTTATAGATGACTCTGAATTCCTGTATATATATAATGATAATATATTATATTTATATCATGATTATGATTATTAAGATGATGGAACCATGATAAATTAATAAGGACATGAACCACCAAAACAAAATTCTCTTGAAAAAAGAAACAACTAAGACCCATAAATAATGATTTTGATAAAAAGTCATTAATAAATTAGTGTCAAAATTTTCAAGGGGATAATATATGATATTATAATTTTTAAATTTATTCTTTCATATAATTATATTAAATTTTAAATTTATTATACAGGAGGTTAGATCAATTTTGAGGAAAGTGAAAGTTGAGGTATGGGTTTCACATATCACTTTAATTTATATGAAACTTATAACACATTATCTACTTTATTACTATGTGTGATGTATATCCTACCCATAAATTTCATTTATGATGATTTCAAAAAAATAACGGGGTTTTAAAAAGACATATAATGTTCACTCTTTTATTAGGTTTTGATATGAAAAGTACCAAATTAGTTTGCGTTTTATATTTCAATATTATTATTTACAGTGAATTATTTATGATTATGTTTCTGTTGATGAAATTTTATGATATATCATTGAATAAAATCAAAAAAATTATTCTCCTATAGTTATTTATGAACATTACATGTTTTTATTTCATTTACCCCTTTTTCAAAACTCAATAGAGTGGTAATATATTTTTAAGAAAATTGAACTGATTTCTCTCTTCCGTCAGAAATAATTTTTTTTTCATATACATGTCCTCAAAATATACTTTCAAGACAGTTTTTAATATTCTCTTATGATCTATTAGAGTCATATTTCTACTGATTTAATTTTAATAATTTGTTTAAAATGAATATTATTTAGATTTTAGGAATGAATTTTTCTTGGATGTTTACCGAAAAATGTGAAAAGGATATTTATTTTAAAATATGTGGCTTGAATGAAATTTCCCAAAATTAGGACCACTCAATGCTTTGAAAATTTCTATATAATTTTCCATGTTTATTTTTAAAGAAAATTGTATCTCTAATATTTAAAAAAAATTAAATTTCAAATATTTTATTTCAAAATGAAATGGTTATTTTCATAAATAAAAATTCAAAATATCATTTAAATAATTTTTTTTCATCTATGGTAACATCCTTTGATGATAATTATGTTTTACTAGAGATATGATCCAATGATACCATCCTTATTATTTATCTGTATGGTTTATGATTATAATGATGATATTTTTTTGAAACCCGTTTATTTTCCATATGATAAGTTATGATTAACTATTTAAATGTTTATAGAACTCATTTCCATTCAATGGGTTATGATAAATGATGAATGATTTATGATATTGTGGAAAAAATATGAATGTATTATGATTATGAGAGGGTGGGCCCAGAATTATATATCCCTCTAATTTATTGGGTGAAGATACATATCTCAAGAGATAATAAGGACTTTAATGAGGAGTGGACACAATTCAGTAAGGGGACCTGTTGACTAAGATAATATTGTGAGTGAATCATTATTAATAATATAATATAATGAGGAGTAAACCCAACCCACTATGATAAGCTTAAAAAGTGATCCTTTGTAAGAACCCGGTTCTTGTTTTAGAGGTACGGGCTTCTTCTTTTCCTTTTCCTTAAGTGATTTTGAGAAAATATGGAAAAATGGGAAAAAAATCCTAACTTTTGAAACTACACGTCGTGTACTTTTCCCACACGTCGTGTACTTTTGGTCGTGTTGGGATAAGTACACAGGGCGTGTAGCCTCACCGGCCACAAAGGGTGTAGTAACCGACTACACGCCGTGTAGTGGTTCTTTACACGCCGTGTAGTCAGTCGGCAGGTTAAAAAGTAAGGCGGTGGAGTCGCTGCCAGCTGGGCGGCAGTACACGCCGTGTACTTGGGAGTACATGCCGTGTACTCTTGTCGGCAGGTGAACAGTGCCGGTGCCGCCAAATGAATAGTTAAATGAAAGAAGTACATGTCGTGTACTCAGAAGTACACTCCGTGTACTTTGTTTTTTCGGCTTAAAACAGGCAATAGCCTCCTCATTTGGCAGAGGAGGCGTTTGAGCCACTTTGGAGACAAAGGAGGAGGTCAGACCTTTGATGATCCACCGGGAGTTCGTCTGGAATCCGATTCGGCTTCGGATGATCTCGTTGGAACCGGACGGGTAAGCCCTTCCTCCTCCTGGTACGATTCTTACCAATTCTTCTCCTAACGTAAGTTATTTACGTTTGAATGAGTTTTGTTCTTCGTCAGATCTACGCCATTCTTGGGCGTTTCTAGAGTCGGCGTTCGGGTATAGCGTTCGTTGGAATATAAGGTTGGTGGCTTGGTGTTTATTTTCCAACTGTCATGCGTTTTTGTGCATTTTCGTGCCATGAACCCATATTGGGGTGTCGTGTGGCTGAGGTCGTTGCTATATTCGATGCCTAGAATTTCATAGGTGATTAAATGGTGATAATAAAATGTTGTTTGGGATCATTGCTTAGATCCAGGACCATCCCGAGGGGTGTGTTCCTCTGTTTAGCCATTTGGCCAGGATACCCGAGGGTATGCCTTAAATGTAGTAACTGTAGAATTTCCTTGAGAGGAATTGCTTGTTTACTGCATTTTGATATGTTGGGCATGGCCCGGTTACCTGTTTAGCCTGAGGGCGTTGTTGTGATTCTCCTGAGGGCGTGACTGTTTTAGCCCGAGGGATGTCGTTATTCCACCTGAGGGAAACCTTTTGTGGCCGAGGGAATGACTTATGTGCCTGAGGGAGACACTTCGTATTCCTGAGGGCGAGAACTTCTGTTACTCCTGAGGGAAATGCCTGCGGGTTGGATTCTGTATGGCCTGAGGGAAATCCTGAGGGCGTGGTTACTATTTTAGCCTGAGGGCACGGTTATGGTTAGCCTGAGGGCTTGGTGCTATTGAGCACAAAAATGATACTAAATTAAAGGAATTAAATGAATAATAAAATGGAAATTTAACTGTTAAGTTAGTTACTTTTGAGTACTGCTTAGTTATTGCATTTTACTACTACACACTTGTTGCATGTTTTACACACAGTTGAGTACGGGCCTTTGGTGGGTGCCTAATGAGATATATTTCTCACACCCTGTTTGGGTCACGCTTTTCGGCCCAAACATATTACGTTGCTGCAGGTGTAGATAGGAGCAAGAGTCCCTATACAGGTACGTGACTGTTGCTGAGGAGTTGGAGGGCATGGGACCGAGCCTAGGCTCGCGATGCCACTGCTAGATGTTTTGCATGTTTTGCTGTACTCTGTTTCCTGCTGTACTGTATTGATGTATTACATGTTCTGGCTGTTTTCTGAGAACTTGTAACATGTAGAATCATCACTTATATACTGTTGGTTATATCCACTGCTGTAGTTATTTCAGTTGCGTATGTTTACTGCTTCCGCTGTTGTTGTATGTTTATTTTGGTATTCTGCTGCGCTACAGTTTGACAAATGAGGGCATAGTTTCCCCAATTTCAGATCTGGGCCCTCGCTGCTAGTCTGCAGCCTCTGGCGTTTGGGGAAATGCTCTTGAGGTCATGTGGCAAACTGGGATCGGGGCACCCGTTGCGTGGCACCCGGGTCCGGGACGTTACAAAGTGGTATCAGAGGAGTTTCTTTTCTTTGACTTACTATTTGGAGCCGTAGTCAGGGATAGGACAGAATGATAATTGGTAATAAGCTGTGCCCGGGCGTAGCTAACCCGTGTACAGGGAAAATCCAGTCTACCTCGTATTTTGCATTATTTGATTTGCAATTTTACGGTTGATTTGTTTTCACCGTTGGGTCACGCACTTAGATTGTGCTGTTTATATTTTATCTATGGGTTCTATTTAGTTGAAACCCAATGAGATGAGGGTATGCCATCTCATGCATCATATAGGAAAATTCTAGATATCACATGTCATGCATAGTTTCCATGCAATGTAGGTGCATTTGAAATTCGCATGTTGTTGTGATAGTTGTTGTGCTAGAAAAAGCATGCTGTTGTGATAGCTACTTGATATATACCTGCCTTGTGATATGGTATTTTTGTTTGAGCTTGTTTATATAATGGATGCCAAACTTTGATCTTTGGGGAGTATGGGCCCCCATTGACTGGAATTTGGTGGATCATTGACTGGTTATTGGTTATAACACATATAATATGTCAAACTTTGATTCGTGGGGTGTATGGGCCCCCACGGGTCAGAATTTGACACTTAGGTGTTTTTTTTTGTGTTTTCTGGGTTCCGGGGAAGTTTCTGAGGCATATTGTCCGGAAACCCAGTATACATGTCGTGTAGTACTTTATACACGCCGTGTATGTTCTTCTGTTCAGGAAGAAAAATGAACTTTTGAGTACACACCATGTACCCGGAGTACATGCCGTGTAGTATCTTCCCGTGTCACAAACCGTGTGGACGGCAGCACGGGGTAGGGAAGGACTTGGGTAAAACACGTCGGGTAGTTTTAGGCATGCCGTGTAGTGGTGACCCGGAGTCCGGCCGTGTCACTAACAACACGGGTCGGTGAACTCTTGTACAGAACACGTCGTGTCAATGGTGCACACGCCGTGTAGTGTGACCTGGGGACTCGGCCGTGTAACTAACAATACGGGCCAATGTCACCTCTCCCTTAACATGCCGTGTACCTTTGGGACACGCCGTGTAGTCTTGTCCGAGGATAGACCATGTGGAGTTATCTGTGTGGCTGGGAAACAGGATAGTGTACACGCCATGTTCGGGTGTAACACGCCGTGTAGACTAAAGCCGAGTAGTCGTCCGTGTCACAGACGACACGGGCTGTTGGAAAATAACACCGTACACGCCGTGTAGTTTTGTTGAACGGAAGCCGTGTGGCTTAGCCATGTAGAAGGACCCAGGCAGGGGAAAGGAAGTCAAGTACACGCCGTGTAGTCTTGTTTTGAAAATTTTGAAATGCCTTCTTCCTCTTGTTCTTTGTGGTTCATTCGTTTCAGTCTTAATAATCGTGAATCTGAGGCGTGCTTTTGACCTTGTAGTGTCATGCCTCCTAGACGACCGCGAGTTGTTAACCAAGAGAGCGACGATGATTATACTTCGGAGATGGTGGGCCATGGGATACCAGTTTATCCACCAGTAGAGCCAAATGCGGCACCAGCTATTATACCGGAAACGGGCACAGAGGCGCAGTTCCGTGAAGGCTTATTGTGGTTCATGCAGACCTTTCAGGGAGCACCGCAGGCTGCCACATCTATGGCCGAGCTGACGCGTATTTTTCAGCAGCAGCATCCGCCTATGTTTTCAGGGGATGGAGGACCACAGGCTTCATAGTCTTGGCTAGGATCGATGCAGACTATTTTCGAGCATCTTGAGACGCCTCCAGGGCGGAGGGTCAAGCTCGTGACTTACATGCTGCATGATTCCGCCAAGAGGTGGTGGGATGTTACCACCCAGTCAGAGCATCACAAGGACATGGCGTGGAAATATTTTCAGGCAGTCTTCTATGACTTCTTCTTTCCCGAGACGCTGAGGGCAGATAGAGCTCGAGAGTTCATGAATCTCATAAGGGCGCTATGTCGGTGATGGACTACTCTGCTCGTTTTACATAGCTTCATCATTTTGCACCCGTGCTGGTGGGTGATGAGACGCTGAGAGCCAGACGTTTTGAGGATGGTCTTCGGTATGACATACAAGTGCTGGTAAATGTTTTCAGGTTACCTACTATACACATGATTCTAAATCAGGCTCTGAATACAGAGAGGAACCTGCGGGAATCAAGTGGTGTGGGCCAGGGCGGTTCAGCACCAGTTACTGGTACTATTTCTGCTGGCAAGAGGAAGAGACAGATGGACTTCTCTCAGGGTAGTAGTACCAGCCAGGAAGCTTCTTCAGGTGGCCCGATCAGGTGCTACCAGTGTGGTAGAGAGGGGCACAAGAGGCCGCAGTGTCCACGAGACCCAGTGGAGTTCCGAGCTTGCGGCAAGATGGGTCATCTACAACGCTTTTGCAGGGTGTTTCTACCACTGGATAGTGAGAGGGGTTCTGTGCTGACTCTGCGTGCGGGAGCAGGACCAGTGGATTCTTACCAGTCAGGGAACTGGAGTACGTTAGGGCGTACAGGCAGAGATGGTGGTCGTGGCCGTGGTATCCAGACACTAGGATCTCAGAGGCAACAGGGCGGGACAGCTCAGGGTAGCCAGGATGTGTCGCAGGGCCACGACACTGGTCATGCATATGCTGTGTAACAGACCCAGCAGGAGCAGGATCCCAGACCTTCGACAGTCAGAGGTACTATTCTAGTAGCTTCTGTCTTGTCTTCAGTACTTTTTGATACGGGTGCTACACATAGTTTTATATCGGTACCTGTGGTGGAGAGCCTTGGGCTCTGTGTTTCTACTTCTTCTGCTATCTTAACTCTAGACACTCTGTTGGGGACTAGGATGGTTGGTGTGCGTCAGTGCAAGGAGTGCCCCCTTGAGGTTGGTGGGTGTCACTTCCTTTGGGACCTCTATGTCCTGGAGATGACGAGCTATGACGTCATTATCGGGATGGACTGGTTGGTTCCCTTTCAAGACTTTGTAGACTACTATCGTCGCAGGGTGCGTTTCACGTCACGAGAGGGAGGGGAGTTTCTATACAAGGGCGAGTGGGATGTTCAGGCGAGTCAAGCTGGACCAGAGCATCATGGGCGAGGTGGAGTCACAGCCCAGATTGCAATCTTATATCTGGATTACCAGGGGACTTGTCAAACGGATTTCCCTCCAGTTATTGATCGTTTCAGGGATGTCTTCCCGGACGACTTTTCAGGTCTACCTCTGGTGCGTGAGGGGAATTTCCCTATCGAGCTTGTGCCAAGAGCAGCACCGGTGTCCATTCCTCCTTATAGGATGGCCACGCCTGAGTTGCAGGAGCTCAAGAGGCATTTAGAGGAGCTACAAGCAAAGGGTTTTATCCGGCCCAGTACTTCCCCTTGGGGTTCTCCGTTCCTTTTTGCGAAGAAGGCGGATGGTACCCTTAGGCTTTGTGTGGATTATCGGAAGCTGAACCAGTTGACGGTTAAGAACCGATATCCCTTGCCGAGGATAGATGATTTATTTGATCAGCTTCGTGGAGCATGAGTGTTCTCGAAGATTGACTTGAGATCTGGATATCATCAGTTGCGCGTTAGACCATCTGATATACCTCTCATAGCTTTCCGGAGTAGGTATGGTCTATATGAGTATACGATTATGCCATTCAGACTCACGAACGCGCCAGTAGTTTTCATGGCTCTGATGAATCGTGTGTTCCATCCGTATCTTGATTCATTTGTGGTAGTATTCGTGGACGACATCTTGGTGTACTCTTACACTCGACACGACCATGCCAACCATCTTGAAATCGTATTGAGTACACTAAGAGAGCATCGCCTTTATGCTAATCTCTCGAAGTGCCACTTTTGGATGGACCATATTCACTTCCTAGGTCATGTCATCTCAGAGGCAGGAGTTACAGTGGACCCAGAAAAGGTGAGAGTAGTAGTTTCCTGGGAGCATCCCAAGAACGTGTTTGAGATATGGAGTTTCTTAGGGCTGGCTGGTTACTACAGATGTTTCATACAGAACTTCTCCCACTTAGCAGCACCGTTGACAGGTCTGACTAAGAAGGGTGTGAAGTTCGTTTGGTCAGAAGCTTGTGAGACAGATTTTTAGGACCTGAAGGGAAGGCTGACATCAGCACCGATCCTAATACTCCCAAGGAAGGGGAAGAGTTATATCGTTTACTGTGATGCGTCAAGGATTGGTCTGGGAGCCATTTTGATGCAGGGCGACCGAGTTTTGGCGTACGGGTCTCGGTAGTTGAGGCCACATGAGAGGAATTACCCGACGCACGATTTAGAGTTGGTAGTAGTTGTGCATGCATTGTGCTGTTGGAGAAATTACCTGTTGGGAGAGCATTTTGTGGTTTTCACCGACCACAAAAGCCTCCATTATATCTTTACTCAGCGTGACCTAAATCTGAGGCAGAGAAGGTGGGTCGAGTACCTACAGTCCTTCGATTTTGAGCTTTCCTATACACTTGGTAAAGGTAATGCAGTAGCCGATGCACTGAGCAGGAATAGTCAGATACAGGAGGTGCATGAGGCCAGTGGTGAATGGCAGCTTATGGTTTTGTTCTCTGAGATGAATCTGGAGGTGCATGGAAGTCAGGGCCAGACTTATCTTTCCTCGTTAGCTATGACTTCTACCCTCTTGGACACAGTGAGGATGAGGCAACTATCGGTTTTAGAAGGCCTAGTTCTACGGGAGTCGGTGGAAAGTGAGGACCCTCCTTCCGGATGGACGATAGGCGATGATGAGGTTTTTCGTTTCCATGGATGTGTATGGGTTCCAGGGGATTTACGCGAGGAGCTGATGAGAGAGTTTCATGCTTCAGCTTGGGCAGTTCATCCCGGGGTTACCAAGATGTACCGAGACTTGAGACGTCAGTACTTGTGGCCGGGTATGAAGAGAGAGATAGCTGGTTTTGTTATGAGATGTTCCACCTGTCAGCAGGTGAAGGCAGAGCATCAGAGACCAGCTGGGTTGTTATATCAGTTGCCCATTCCAGAGTGGAAATGGGATGATGTCGCGATGGATTTTGTGACGGGATTTCTGAGGTCACCTCGAGGAAATGACGTCGTATGGGTTGTTGTGGATAGACTTACGAAGGTAGCTCACTTCTTGCCAATCAAGGATACCTTTGGTGTGGAAGATCTCGGAAGTCCGTATATCCGAGAGATCGTACGTCTTCATGGGGTTCCTCGTTCTATCGTTTTAGATAGGGACGCCCACTTTACGTCTTGTTTCTGGCAGAGTTTTCAGAGGGCGCTGGGTACACAGGTGCTTCTGAGCACAACATACCACCCTCAGACAGATGGCTAGTCAGATCAGACGATACAGGTGCTAGAGGACATGATGCACGCATGCGTCCTATACTTTGGGGGCTCTTGGGAGAATCATATACCCTTAGTTTAGTTTTCCTATAACAATAGTTTTCAAGCAACTATTTTGATGGAACCATATGAGGATTTATATGGTAGGCCTTGCCGATCACCTTTGTGCTGGTTAGAGGCAGGTGAGGCAGCTTTACTGGGACCACAGCTCGTGCAGGAGACATCTGAGCAGGTCCAGTTAATTCAGAAGCGGATGGCTACCGCGCAGTCTCGTTAGAAGTCTTATGCTGATCGCCGCAGACGACCTTTGGAGTTTGTGGTCGGAGACCAGGTTTTCTTGCATGTTTCGCCGAGGCTAGGACACAAACGGATTAGGAGACAGGGTAAGCTTTCACCATGGTATGTGGGACCATTTGAGATTCTGGAGAGAGTCGGGCTGGTTGCCTATCAGTTGCAGTTACTGCAGCGGTACCGAGCCATGCACGACATCTTCCACGTGTCCCAGTTGCGTCGCTATCATTCAGACCCGTCTCATGTCTTTCAGCCTGAGGAGGTTGAGCTTCAGCATGATGCGTCCTTTGAGGAGCATCCAATCCGTATAGTTGACAGGAGCACTAATGTTCTCTGAGGTCGGCCAGTTCCTCTCGTACGGGTGCTATGGCAGCATGACTGAGTGCAGGACGAGACCTGGGAGAGGGAGGCTGATGTACGTGCTCAGTGGCCAGAGCTGTTCTGAGCTTTATCTTCACCACCCTTGAAAGGGAAATTCGGGGACGAATTTCTACAAGGGGGAAGTTTGTAAGAACCCGGTTCTTATTTTAGAGGTACAAGCTTCTTCATTTCCTTTTCCTTAAGACATTTGAGAAAATATGGAAAAATGGGGGAAAATCCAAAATTTTGAAACTACACGCCGTGTACTTTTCACACACGCCGTGTACTTTTGGCTGTGTTGGGATAAGTACACAGGGAGCGTATCCTCGCTGGCCACAAAGGGTGTAGGAACCGACTACACGCCGTTTAGTGGTTCTTTACATGCCATGTAGTCAGTCGGCAGGTTAAAAAGTAAGGCGGTGGAGTCGCTGCCAGCTGGGCGGCAATACACGCCGTGTACTCGGGAGTACATGTCGTGTCCTCTTGTCGGCAGGTGAACAGTGCCGGTGCCACCAAATGAACAGTTAAATTAAATAAGTACACACAGTGTACTCAGAAGTACATGTCGTGTACCCAAAAGTACACGCCATGTACTTTGTTTTTTCGGCTTAAAACAGGCAGTATCCTCCTAATTTGGCAGAGGAGGCATTTGAGCCACTTTGGATCCAAAGGAGGAGGCCAGACCTTTGAAGATCCGCCAGGAGTTCGTCTGGAATCCGATTTGGCTTCGGATGATCTCGTTGGAACCAGACGGGTAAGTCCTTCCTCCTCATGGTACCATTCTTACCAATTATTCTCCTAACGTAAGTTATTTACATTTTAATGAGTTTTTCTCTTCGTCAGATCTACGCCGTTCTTGGGCGTTTATGGAGTTGGCGTTCGGGTATAGCGTTCGTTGGCGTATAAGGTTGGTGGCTTGTTGTTTATTTTCCAACTGTCATGCGTTTTTTTGCGTTTTCGTGCCACGAACCCATATTGTGGTGTCGTGTGGCTGAGGCCGTTGCTATATTTGATGCCTATAATTGCATAGATGATTAAATGGTGATAATAAAATGATGTTTGGGATCGTTGCTTGGATCCAGGACCATCCCGAGGGGTGTGTTCCTCTGTTTAGCTATTTGGCTAGGATACCCGAGGGTATGCCTTAAAGGTTGTAACTGTAGAATTGCCTTGAGAGGAATTGCTTGTTTACTGCATTTTGATATGTTGGGCATGGCCTGGTTACCTGTTTAGCCTAAGGGCGTTGTTGTGATTATCCTGAGGGCGTGACTGTTTTAGCCCGAGGGCTGTCGTTATTCCGCCTGAGGGAAACCTTTCGTGCCTGATGGCATGACTTCTGTGCCTGAGGGCGACACTTCGTATGCCTGAGGGTGAGAAATTCTGTTACGCCAGAGGGAAATGCCTTCGGGTTAGATTCTGTATGGCCTAAGGGCAATCCTGAGGGTATGGTTACTACTTTATCCTGAGGGCACAGTTCTGGAAAGCCTGAGGGCTTGGTGCTGTTGATCACAAAATTGTTACTAAATTAAAGGAATTAAATGAATAATAAAATGGCAATTTAACTGTTAAGTTAGTTACTTTTGAGTACTTCTTAGTTATTTCATTTTACTACTGCACACTTGTTTCATGTTTTACACACAGTTGAGCATGGGCCTTTGGTGGGTGCCTACTGAGATATATTTCTCACACCCTGTTTGGGTCACGCTTTTCGGCCAAAACAGATTACGTTGCTGCAGGTGTAGATAGGGGCAAGAGTCTCTATATAGGTACTTGACTGTTGCTGAGGAGTAGGAGGGCATGGGACCGAGCCTAGGCTCGCGATGCCGCTGCTAGCTGTTTTGCATGTTTTGTTGTACTCGGTTTCCTGTTGTACTGTATTGATGTATAACATGTTCTGGTTGTTTTTTGAGAACTTGTAAGATGTAGCATCATAACTTATATATTGTTGGTTATATCCACTACTGTAGTTATTCCAGTTGTGTATGTTTACTGCTTCCACTGTTGTTGTATGTTTATTTTGGTATTCCACTGCACTATACTTTGACAAATGAGGGCATAGTTTCCCCACTTTCATAACTGGGCCCTCGCTGTTAGTCGGTAGCCTCTGGCATTTGGGGAAATGTGCTTGAGGTCATGTGGCGAACTGGGCTCGGGGCACCCATTGCGTGGCACCCGGGTCCGGGACGTTACATCCTTGAAAAAGGAAATGATTTTCTATGATTATATGTATTCCAAAAACTTGTGTCTTATGTTAATTGTATTCACTTTTGACTAATTTCCTTTGATTCCTTTATGATTCAGGTCTTATGAACTTCCAAGATTTATTCCAAGACTTAAGATTATGATCTATGATATGTCGAGTATAGTTTTCAAATGTTAGGATCTTGTTTTAATACCTTTATTCTCATGTCATGTTTAAGTGATCCTTGATATATCCCTTTTTTACTCTTTCTGAGAAACTAAGAACTCCCTTTCTTATGTTTCATTTCTCCAGGTTATGAAGAACAGTTTGAAATATGATATATCTAGGAAGGATTATATTAATTAATAAATTTATGGGAAATTATGTATATAACTTATGAACAAGTTGTTTATATATCCAATTTTATATGATCACTAAATCAATATGGTTCTATCATGGATCATAATTTTATGTATTGAATATTAATCTAAAAATATTTAGTATTTATGTATGAAATTTATGGATCTCTATAGTTGGTATCATGGAAAGGTTTATCAAACTTCTAAACCAATTATGATAAGAATTTAGCGACATTCCTTAGGAAAAACTCGGTATACGAGAAAATCCAAATTTATAGTAAATAAATATGTATCGTGTTCTAAGAAAAACATCCATGTATTGATATTATGAGTAGGAGTGGTATTGGAACAGTTGTATATATGGGTAATAACCTTTAAAATAGTATTTAAATTATATTTTTTGCATCATTATGGATCATGGTTAATATTATCTTACTGCACACCTTTTTTGAAACTCCTAGTGGATATGGTTGGGTTAACTCATATTTTCAGTATGAACCATTATAAAGGATTTGAGTAGATGAAAACCAAGTATGGCCAAGGTTAAACCTATTGTGTCATATATTGAAAAAAGGTTTCATTATTTAGACATCCTATGAATAAATTTTCATGATTATATGATTCCTCACAATGATTATTATTTATCACACTATACTTATTGGTTTTATTCAATTACTAGAACCTGATGGATTCATTTTAAACCCAAATGTGATGGAAAGTGTAAGGATTTCCTTCATGAGAAAAAATATGAAATGTGAGTCTGAAGGTGAAATATTTTGATTATGACTAATCATATATCTCATTATATGATTAAATGTTTCAACTTTGGTGAGTTTCCTGACACACATAATAAGATAAAAATGGCGTTTTAGGAAGTCCATGGAGAGAAAAAGATGAAACTTTTTACATGTCAAGTATGTGGGAATAATCACTTCGGGAAATGTATTAGTGTAATTAGAAAATGTTTTATCTGTGGAATATAATATAATATATCATGTAATTGGTGAGGGAAAAATAAAATTTCAATAGAGGGAAATGGAGTTCATTATATTGTACCATTTATAGTTCAAAGTCTTATGTGATGGGAATATGGGAATTATTTGATCCAATTCACTAATACAAAGGTTAACTCTAGGAATAAGGAATGACCTATGATATAACAATATTTTAAGTGAAAGGAATGAAGTTTTTATGTATTAGAATTCATGAATTATATTGTAGTAGTGTTTTACTAGTTATATTCTAGATACAAGAATCCAAAAATTTCTAATAAATTTTCCATAGTAATTTTTCTTTAAGGATTTGAAAAAAAATTGTTGAAAGGTACTGATAACCAAGATAATTGATTTAGTATTGTTTTGATAATGATTAATTGAGATAAAGATATTATTGAAATTGATATGTTCAAAAATATTGATATACCTTTTGGTGTTTTAAGTGATGGAATTTTTAGGTTATTGGAAACTTCTATTGGGTTTTAGAAATAATACCATATTATGGTTTTAATATACCATTACATTAGTATAAAATTTTTTGTTCAATTAATTATAGACTATTGGATAGTGGGATATTGAAAATATTGAATGTTGAAAAGTGATTAATTGATAAAGTGAAGTTTTCATATAAATTTATGGTCAAGATGTGGACTAACATTCATGTAAGTATAAAAATTTTATTCATGGTTTTTGGTAAATTGAACTAAATTTTAATATTATATAGTGATTTATCATGGTTATTAAAAATATTTTTATAGATTCTACATTGGGTTGATGTATATATAACCATTAGGATTAACAGGTGGTTTAACATAAATTATTATTTAGGAAAATTTAATTAAATTTTTAAGGATGTCAGTTTAAAGGTATGTGTTCACTTTTTAGGTTAAAAAATTATTAAATTTTGTGGTAATTGATGTTAATTATGATGTATGGTTATTTATTTTTGTAATAATATAAGTTTAACCTTTTGTGTTATTGAGGAGATTTTTAAGTAAAATGTATTATTTCTTTATATGAAGAATTATTCATTTTTTATATTTTCTTACCTTGTGGTAAAAATTTCAACTTTTGTTAATATTTAAACAAAAGATGAATAGATTATTATCCTTTTAGGGATTATGTGATTTATTAAAATTTTATTTTAGTTCTTCATACATGATATAATCATTTTTAATACTCATTATTTTGAGAAAAATATTATATTGTGGTGAATATTGATTAATTGATGAAATCCTACTTTTGAAGTTAGTATATTTCCTTATTTAATTTGTCTAGATGGTAAAGGAATTCTTGAACACCATGAAAATTATCTTGAAATATAAATTTTATCATATTACATTACTTTTTGAGGAATCTATGGCCTTTTCACCCATCTTAATTTAATGGTTATGTGGTCATTAATTTTCTCATGGTCATGTTGTCTATCACTCTGTATTAGTCCTTGGACGATAGTTTCCTCATACATGTCTAAATTTTTACTACCCACCACTATTATGCTTATATTGTAACATTATTATGTTCTACTTTAAGTAAAAATTATGTTGACCACTTTCCCTTTTTAAAAGGTGGTTTGTTATCCCTCTGTATGATGTGGGTTTTTAACAAATGTATTTTTAAATTCTAAACCTTTTTTTACCAAGATAAAAAATATAAGGTTGAAATTTCATAGAGGGGTATAATATAATTCCCTATTTTTTTAAAATATATTTCTCTTAAGTGTTTGATAACTTTCCTAACATGCAACATCAATGGTTATGTGAATTGTGAAATATTAGAAAAAATATTATAAATTAAATGTCAAGAGTATAACTTTTCTTTTAATAAGTGGATATTAATATTATTTAAAAAATTATAAAATTAATTTATAATGGCCTTAATCAATAAAAAAATTATTGATTAATTATAAGAAAATAAGCTCTCATTTTTATTGATGTTATTTTATGCTTCAAAAATGCATTTTCTATAAAAGTGATTTTTATTAAAATTTGTTAAAGGAAATTATAATTAATTTCTCCCAAATTAGAAATTATATTTTATAAAATGAGATTATTTATTTTAAAATAATTATATAAAAATTAATTTAGGGTATGTTTTTGGTATTTTTCTAAAATGATTAATTTTTCAATAAAATACTGATTCTTCAAATAGTGTCCTTTATTTTCTTTAAATCAAGTAATTTAAAAGTATCATTATATTATGGATTCAGTATTAAAGACAAATATTATCCTTTTAATTTATATAAATCTATTTAATTATATTTTAATTATAAATATTCATGATTCTGATATAAGTTAGTTTTTATTCTTCCAATTCATTTTTCAAAAAATTATTTTTCTTCATGTTTTATGAATTTAGAGTAAAATTGTTTTCCTCTAAATATAGTGGTTAAATCTTAAAAAATATACACCACATTTGATATCCAGAGGTTAAAATTTGGAAAATATTTCCCTTTTATTTTTTTCATTATGAATAGTAACCATGGTAAATATTTGTCCCCTCGGTAAAGTTAAAATGGGTAAAACATGGCTAAAACCATGATATAAGGTCTCAAAAGAAACAAAAAAATTTACCCTATTTTATTATACTGAATAAAATTAACCAAAGTAATAATAAATTATAATATATGGAATTTTTGTGCCATTATTACTTGATAGTTAAATTTATATTATTTCAAGTAAATAAATTTCCAAATCATACCTCGCTTTACTTTAATATATGTAATTTTTTCCATAAGGATAAAAATATGATTTTTAGATGGTAAAAGTTTATTTTAAATAATATATACTTGTTTTTATCATTTTAATTTATTTCAAAAATTTGTGATGGAATAATTTACTTAAATTCTTACACAACATCGATAGAGTATTTATTTAATTAATTGAAAAATAAAATTAACGATTTTAAAAGTATTAAGGGTTATGAAATTTGGGTGAATTATTGTGTTTCAGTAGTTTTTTCTATTAATATAAATTTTTATGGATGTTTTAAAAGGTTTATATTTTAAATTACATGAATATATTAATGAATTTAAAGTGTTTTTGAAGGAATATTATCAAAAATGACACTAATGATATTTTATGTTTGATAATATTTTAGTAAATTATTTAAAAATCATAAAACTATTGAAATAGGACTAGTATGATGAGAAATGTTTATAAATGTAATAACTTATCCATTTATGAGTTAATTTTTACCTTATAAGTAAAAGTATAACCCTTTAAGATTAAAAAATTCATTATGATAGTTAAGGATAAAATCTACTAAATAAGGGATTCAACCAAAGATAAGATTTAGAGTCATAAAAAACATATTTAAATTTTATTAGAGGATTATATTTAGATATTATAATATTTTTCTATGAATATATGTCCATTTTGAATAATTTGGATTGATAATGAATTAATTATATTTTAATATTATTATTCATTCCATCTATGTTATTACTCTCCCCTATAATAGGAAACCTTTTCTCTATTTTATTTACACTATTTTGAGCGATATATATCAAAAAATACCTAACCAAATCACTAATTAAATTCCCAATACACTAATTTTAGGTTTCTTTATTTTTTAAATACCACTACAATGGTCCTTAAGATGGGATCTAAATGAGGCCTACAGAAAAATATGCAATCTTCCTACCCGATCTCTTTCAATTTATTTCTTATTTTAACTTCTCTAAATATATGGTGTTCATCATATAATAATTTATTATTTATAATGAATATACTCTATTGTTATTATGATTATGAAACTATCATTATCACAACTCTTTTACATCAAATTGGAAGTGATGTTATCACTTATGTGTATATGTGAACTATCACCTCCATATAGTGATACAATTAATTTTCTATCACCATCATTCATTGATGGTTATTTTTATGGGTTTAAGGATTATTTATTATAATTATGAAACAATTATTCTTGCATATTATAATACCATATCCACCTTCTTACCTTTATATTTATTGTAAAATGATAACATTGCTCATGCATAAGTGTGGACTACCACCTCCAGGAGGTTATGTGATTCGTTTTTTCCTTTAAAAATTTAATGGATAGTAATAAGGATATATTTAATGAATATATATTATATTTATGATATAATAATTATTATTTAAATATTAATTATTATTTACCTTTCTTTTTTTCTATCCATCAAAAAGTAAAAAACAACATTCATGCGTATGTACGGTATAATATCTCCATCAATGGTGTAATTAATTTTTCTATCTCTGTCCTTTCTAGATGAATATATATATATATATAATGAATATATATTTTATTTATATCATGATTATAATTATATATATTATCTCACCAATATAAAATTATAGGTACTAAAACTACTGAACTCAAGTTCTCAAGAAAAGATGAAATAGTTAAATGTCAGAAAAGATGATTTTAATAGAGAATTATTATTAAATATGTGTTAAAATTATATAATTGAATCATATATGATATTATAATTTTTAAATTATTCTGTTATATAATTATAATAAAGTAAAATTTATTATACAGGATGTTACATCATTATCATGAAAATTTCAAATTGCAGTAAGGGTTTCTTGTCTCACTTTAATTTCTATTAGATATGTTATATTATCCAGTTATTTCATTTGTTTGGTGTATATAATAACCATGTATATATTTTATGATTAATTCCTGAATATTATGGGGATTTTAAAATCGATATAATGTTCTCTCTTTCAATAGGGTTTGATGTTGAGATTACCAAAGCAATAAGGGTTTTATGTTATAATATCATTGTTTACCGATATTGTTTATGATTAAGTTTTTTATAATGAAATTGAATGATATAACTATCAATAAAATTATGGAATTTATTATCCTATGTTTATTTATATATATTACTTTTTTTCTATTCATTTTTCTATCTTTATGTACTCAAGAGGCTGATATAATATTCTTAAGGAAAACTGAATTGCTACCTCTATTCGGTCAAAAATTCTTTTTCTTACATATAAATATTTTCTAGAAATACTTCCATTAATTTTTTTAACATTAACTAATAATTATTTAAAGAAATTTTTACTAATGATTTCATTTTAATAATTGATTTTAAATTAATCTCCTTTTCATTTTCCAAATGAGGTACTTTTTACTTTTTACCAAAAGTTTTAAATGAATAATTGATTTAATATACACAAAATGAACAGAATATCCTATTGTTATAGAAAATAAATGTTTTGAATATTTATTTACACTTTTCCATATTTATTTTCAAATAAAATATTTTTCATTGTATTTTTAAATTTTTTATATTTTCAATAAGTTATTTTAAAATGAAAAGTGTATTTTCCTCAAGAAACATCCCATGGATATTTTATGGAAAATATTTCATCTATGATAACATGATTTGAGAACTTATACATTACTGGGGATATGAACTAATGATACCATGCTTATTATTTCTATATATATGGAATTAAAAATATGGTAGAGTGGATAATAAATAGACATGTTATTTAATAAAAAAACATGATCATCAAAATGTATCTATGAACAATATCAATATAAAAATCACATGGATAATAATAACTAAAATCTTAATGAAAAAAATATTTAATTTTAAACATAAAAATCTTACAATCAAGAAGTTTTTCCAAAGCCCCATAAACCATATCGTCAAAGCCTTATTCCATGATATTTTAATGAATAGGTTGGTGTACATAAAACACTAAACTAATTTGGCCAACTGTTTATCACATGAGAGATTTCAATGAAACAAGGGGATATATATAATTGATCCCTAATATACTCTTACATATTTATAATGAATTAATATTATATTTAATGAAAAATATAATAAATAATAAATTATATCTTATTAATCAATATATATATATATATATATTAAATCAATAATACATAACATCAATATTTCCCCAGTGAATGAAGCGAATTTCTCAATTATATTAGTGTAAATAACATTATATATTGAATTGGTATATGGTAAATTAAATTTTAATTAGTATAAATAATACTTAGTATATCCATGATACTAAATATATTTCAATGAAGGAGAAAAAATAATTTTCAATGAATAATATAGAGTAATAGAGAACATGATCACAAGGAACTGAATGATATCAAAATAAGGTTTAACACATAAATCAATAAATAATGATAGAAGGTCATAAATTAATCATAAAACTAATGTTTGAAATAAATTAAAGTATTTTAATAATATAAATGAAAAATTCTTAAAAAAGCTATAACTTTTTATAAAAATTATGTTATAAATCACTTCCAAAATCTTTTTCATCTATTTAGAATAAATGAATTTTATTTAAATATAAAACAAAAAATTCATAGAATAACGTAAAAATATATTATTTGAAAAAAAATAGAAACTTTTTGAGAAATATAAATAGATAATAATATTCATAGAGGTTCTAAAATCTGTTTCTCATTATATGTTTAAATGAACATCCATCCCACACTTTCTTAAAATGTCAAAAAAAAAATTATTCATAAAACTTTTTAAAAACTAATTTTAAACCTATATAATGAAATTTATAGGTTGTATACATTATTAAGTATATGGATATATAAGATAATGATTCATTATTGAAAAAGGAAGATTAAGTTAATTTTTCTTATAAACAATCAATCCATTGTTTCGAGTGTTAAAGAGAAGAAAAGATAGAAGAAAAAACAAAAACACCAAAAATAACAAGAATATAATAAAATATATTTCTTAAACAAGATAAATATTATATAATTAATCCTACTTAAATTTAAGCATGTAAAATCTTGAAAAAGAATGAGATTGTAAAATAAGAATTTATTAGTTTAATAAATTTTTAATTACAACAATTTAAATGAGAAAACATAAATTTAAATTCTAAATACCATTAATAAATATTAATTCATGATATAATAAGTCAAAAGGGAATTATATAAATGATTCACAATATAAAATATGTCTCATTGGAGAGGAATTGAGGTGAAAACCCGTTACCATGGATTCCTTCTTGGTTGGACATGTTATATCCACCTGAATAATCAATTTAAATTTATGAAACAATTTATTAATAATTTATTCTATATATTCCATTTTAAGGCCCTTTATAATCATTTTACATTTATTCATTGAATTTTTCATCCATAAATTAACAACTTAAGCTTATTCAGTAAATTTCTATAAATTTACTTTGTTATACTCACCATTGTTAAAGGTGTTATGAAATAATTAGTTCTTCTCTATGATGATAATAATTCCATGAATATAATTTTAATTCATTTTATAAAATTTTAGAACCACCCATGAAAGGTGGTTATAGAAAAATTAGTCTCATCACTTCATGAAGGAGGTAGTCCACATGTGTGTATAAGTGACATTATGATTTTATAGTGGATGATAGGGTAAGAAGGTTTTTGATATATTATATTTAAAAAATCATAATTATGTCACAAACATAATATATATATACATTAAATCCATGTTTTTAATTATCTATGTAAGTAAGTGATGAAAAATGATTTACACCACTACGTGGATATGGCAGTTTATATGTACGCATATGTGATGTTTTCATTTTACATAGGATTTAAATGTGACAAAAATGGTTATACCATTAACATAGAAAAATATCAGGTATGGTGAACATACTAATTTAATTATTTTAATATGTTTATTTATGATTCTGAGGATGTTTAAGAATAATGAAACTTAGAAAACCTTGGTAAGAACATATACCTATTCCTCTAGTAATCTTTTTTCGCTTACCCCTTAAGCCTTCTTGAAGTGGTATTTTGGTGAGACATGGAAATCTAGGATGAAAAAATGATATTTTTAAGGAATTTTGGTAGGGTTTGTTTATGTTAAGTGGATTCAAAAATGTGGATAATATATGAGATTAGTTTCCCTTTCAAAAATGAAGTTGGTGGATAAATTTTAAATACTTAAAGATTTATTTTATAATATATGTCTTACCCAAGTCAAGTGGATCAAAATTAACATCATATATAATATTATAAGTTTATTTTTAAAATCCCTAATACTAATGATATTTAGTCATGTGTTTTGTGTTATCATTATTCCTAGTTCTTTTATTTTAACCCTTTTAACTCATTTTACCCTTAACCAGAATGGTAAATATTTACCATGGTTAATTTTAATTATGAAAAAACTTAAGTTGAACACATTACATAATATTAATTTTTGATAATTCCAAATAATAAAATATTTTTATAATATTAAATTCCTTTAAGGGTAAGAACTTACTTTTAATATAAATACAGAAAACATGATGAAAACCCACTTTTATAAATATGATCTCTTAAGCATAAAAATGAATTTATAGAAAGATCAAATATATAGTTGACTCAGGAGAAATTAATTAAATTATTTTAAGTAAATGGATATTTATTTTTATTTAAAAATAATCCAAAAAATATAGTAAACATGTAAATACTCGATTAAAAGAGAAGAACCAAAAATAATTTTTATTTCAATAATCAAAATTACATAATTTCCCTAAAAGTTAAACATAGATTTATAAATTAAACATTATATTTATAAATTAATTATTTCACTTATTAAATATATATTTGGTATAAAAATATTGTTTCATCAACTTTGTATTTACATTCTATTATTAAAATTTCATAAAATTGATAGTATTTGTAAAATTATTTTTTTTCATTATTCACCCAAATATCAATTTTTTTTCAAAATCATTAAAATTCACCATAATATAATTTTGAAAAAATAGCTAAAAATGAAATTAATTTCAAGAAATTAAAATTAAAAAACTTTCATATTTTTGTTTTATGTAATACCCAAGATCATTCTACAACCGGTAAAAATTACATCCCTAGACTATTTCCTAATACACAACCTATTATTTAATCGTTAAAATATATATATCTCATGGTTACATTTAAATGTAAAGTTTTTATTTATATAATTTTAAATGTATTAAATGAATATAATTTTTTGGTTTATAAGTTTAAAATTATTTTCGGTAGAATTTTTTATTTTTATAAATAGATAATTTTTTAGTGAATTGGGAAAAATACTCTTTTTTTACAAAGTAGTCATTTATTTTATTTAAATCCAGTAAATTAAAAGTCCCATTATTCTATGTATTTGGTTTTAATGTAAAATAATATAAATTTTATTTAAAAATCTAATTAATGACATAGGAAACAACCTTATATTTGATTTTTGAGTAAGATTGTTTTTACGCTTCAAACACACTTTTCTGAAAAATCATTGTGTTTTCACGCTTATATAAAAATAAATTTCTTAAAATTATAAAAATTGTAGCATGAAACTGGATAAAATAATTTTAATTTTGGACATTATGAATAGTAACAATAATAAAATTAGTCACCATGACAATAGGGTAAAATGGGTTAACTAAGATCAGAACATTAGGATGAGGTCATAAAATATCTTCTTAATTCTTATTAGATGAGTGGATTCTGAAAATTATCACATTATATTTTAAATTTAATTTTTAATTTCAAATGTTAAATGAGTGATACACTTATAATATTTAGTATTTTAGAATAATTGCAAGTGTGCCACTCACCTCACATATAAAAAGGAACCTCATGTCCTCTCTTTTTCACTTCACATAATCCATTTATATTGACCAAGATATAAACAAATACCTTCCCAACATCAATAAAAACTTATTATAAGTCCATTTACCAAGAAAATATGAATCCTAGAAGGCTTATAGTGTAAATTAAATTATGTTTTTTAAATAATATGTATACCTCTTAACTGAGTGTTTTCAAGTTTTATTTCTTCTTCTACCCCCTATATATATTATATAACCATGATGATAGGATAACATAAGTATATTTAATATAATAAATTGTTATTTTTTTGATTGAAAATCCATTTGTTTCTATTTTTTCATCTTATGGAAAATGAAATCATCATTCGTACGTAGGCATGGACTACTGTCTCTAGGTAGTGATACATTTCATTTTTCATCACATCCCCACATGGCTTGTTATAAATATGTAATTAAGGAATATGTAATATTTTTATGAAATTATTATGATATTTTAATGATAATATAAAATCTTAATTCTTACCCTTCTATATATTGGAAAATGTTAACATCACACATGCATACATGTCGACTACCACCTCCACAAAGTGTTGCAATTCTCTTTTCATTTTGGAATTGAATAGAGAGAAATAATTATGGTTTTAATAAATAATTATGATATTTATAACATTATTATGATTTTTTAAAATTAAAAAAATATCAATTTATTTTTATTTTCATCCATTATAAAATTTGAAATATAACTCATGTGTACGTACAAACTACCTTGTCTTGGAGATGATGTAATTCAATTTTTCCTAAACATTTTTAATGGATAGTTATAAAAGTTTATTTAATGTATAAACATGAAAATTATATATTTTTTAATATTATAAAGATGATTATACTGTCACCAAGGGTAAAGTACCAGAACTGTCGAACTGAAAAATATATAGAAAACAGAATGGTTAATATTCAAATATAGATTTTAACAATGAATTATTAATAAATTGATAATAATAAATTATTTAGGAGTAGTATCTAGTAATATAAATAAAAATATAATTCCAATATATATTAATAATAACTATAAATTTATTATATAGGAAATTACAGCGTGTTCAACATATTGTAAGTCCAAGGTAAGGGTTTATTCTACATTCTCATTTTTATTTGGGATTATTTATGTTTAAATTTATATTGAAGGAAATTATAAGATATATCTATTTTAAACTCCATATATTTTACTCTAATCTATTTCTCTATATATTTTACTTGTTTTATTATCATTTTACATTTTTGGTACTTAAAACAACTATGAAAAGTGTTTTTATGGAAACCTGGCTTATTTTAACTTTTGGTTGAGAACATTTCTACTACATATACATGTTGTATATAATGTTTTCCAAAAATGTTTTTATTATTCTCTAATGATTTTTTACATTCATTTTCAACAATATTTTAATTCTTAATAAATTTAAAAAATGAATCTTTTTTTCATTTTTAATGAGTTACTACTGACTTTTTTACAAAAGTGTGAAATAAATATTTATTTTAATATTTACTAAATGAACAGGTTTTACCACCATACTAAATATTATTTTATTTTATGATTCATATAAATGTTTCTATGGTTATATTTTAAGAAAATATTTTCTCAAAATTTATGTAAATTTTATCAAAATAAAAGTATTTTTGTATCATGTTTTCCAATAAAGTCCACAATGTTATTTTAAAATTATTTTTATCTATGTCAATTTCCTTTGATAATTATTATAATTTATTGGGGACATTTTTTAATGTTACCATACACCTTATTTATTTGTAAGTATTATGATAATGTTTTTTTATTTATTGACTTGGGAAAGTATTTTCATTCTTGTTTCTAATAAAAATATGGACCCCAATAGTTGATTTATTGCAGGAGGTTTAATTTTGTACAATCATTCATGTGAGGTTTATTATTTTTGAATTTAATACAAGAGGTCTAGTTTATGGAGCTAGAAACACACAGCGGTTCCTTTCTACAAACCTTCTTTCCAAAGGTTGGCGCCTATTTGGAAATTATTTGTAATGCCCCGACCCCAGTTACCCAGAGTCGGTGCATTATTACATAACATTGGCATGATCACACAAGATCAAGTCTCTAAAGGCCGATTAATTTAGTATCCTTGGAAACAAGATTCATATATAAGGTCAACTTTACATCTTGAAGAGAAATAAAACACAAATATATTTCATTAGAAACATCCAAGCCTCCTAGATTATGCCTGTAGGTCACTCATAACTAAATTCTTCAAATCCTGAGAAAATGAAACATAAGAAAGGGGTGATCTCAAATACTCAGTAAGGGTAAGTAATACAATAGAAAATGACATAAATATTAATCATGGTAAATAATTGAAACCACATTCCTTTACCAATAATAAACATGAATACTTGTATGGAAAGAATATGAGCTGTGTAAATAATGCCATAATAAAACATAATCATGGGTATTATACTAGTCAAATGACCTCATGAACCATCAATATTATTTCTATAATGAGGTAATGTATAATGTCGGACATTCTGAAACATTTTGTCAAGGCCTTAGCCAAGACGTCTAAAAATGATTAAGGCCTCGGCCAAAACCATAAATCCAATTGGGAAAGGTCCTTGGACAATTCCATGTCTGGTTGTCTCATGAGACCTACTGATGCATCGAGGAGCTATAGCAGGCTCCACCCATCACTTACTATGTTCAATACATTCCTAATATGAAAATGATGGAACATAACATAAACATTCGTATAAGAACTATGATACGAAATGTCAATACTTTAACCATAAACCATGAATGGTATAAAAATAACACATCCACAGTCAAACATATCACAAAACCTTCAATACAATATGAATGTTTTGTATCATAATAAATAAACTTCAAAACAAATTTAAAATACATTAAAGGATTTGACATAGATGAAAATGATTTATAAAACTCTTTGATTGAAATATCACTTTTCATGAAAACATTTAAAAGTCACAAAATTTAGAAAGGAAGACATTTAAATACATTTTTGAATCAAAGTGTCCCATACCACTTTGAAACTTTTGAAAAGAATTATCATTTCAAAAAATTCATGTCCATATAAATAAATTCTTAAAATCATTTTGAAAACATGGACATTAATTAAAAAGTTTTATAAAGATAAATCTTTAAAATATTTAAAATTTGGATCTTGATAAAGATTACCTTTCACAAATCCTTAAATTATTAATTTTGAAATAATTTTTATGAAAAATGTACTTGGATGATAAAAATGTCTTAGTAAATACTTTTACAAAAACAATCTCGGATAATAATGAGATTGGGGAATGAACCCTTACAAATTTGGTAACATACAAAAATACACCCCATGAAAGAGGTATCATACAATGAATTTGTAAATAAACCTAAATTAAAGTGTATTACAAAAAGAATACAATTATGGGAAGTACATACACCACACAAAATGTAATGGTGGAAATATGGCATAAATATCATGGGAATAAGGAGTGAGATGAAAACCCCTTACCTTGTACTTTTCCTTGGTTGATGGTAGGTTAACCTCCTCTTCTTCGGGTTCTTCCTTTTGATTTGATCAAAAGGGATCCATAGGTTGTCTTTCTGACTAAAGGAAGGCCTCTAGAATTAAGGGAGTATAGTTGAGAGGGTATTTGGTCAGAGGTTGGCAGAACCAAAAGGCTTTGATGGTATGAATAATTGGTTAGAAGTGGTGTCCTTTTATAAGGGGGAGGAGGGGATCTTTAGGAAAAACTTAAAGTATTAATTTATAATAAATTCATATTCGGTTTCTAATGGCTCCAAAGTTGATTATTAAAAGTAAAGGTTCCTATGGGTAGAAATATTTTCAAGCAATAGATTTTAGACAGGTTTGGGTCATTATATTAACCTTATCTTTTAGTTTTAACTCTTAGTTAATTAGTTTGACATTTACCATGTCACTTTGTATTTTTATATTATATAGTTAATAAACATACTATATACATCCAAGAGACCCCCAAGTTGTCCAATAATGATACACCCATCATGATATAAGTCCTTTGGCTGAACCTTATATTTTTAGGAATAGAATATCAATTAATAATATAATATTTTTTTTAAAAACTCATTTATGTCAATTTTGACAATATTTAATAATTTATTTTTGTTAAAGTATTAAAAACTTTATTAATTCGAACAAAATTCATTGAAGAAATATTAACATGTCATATTAACCAATAAAATTCATTGATGAAATAAAAACTTTCAAATTATATTTATTTTAACATTTATAATACTAATTATTTGATCCAATCATTAATGAGGAAAATACTGCATCATTATTGTGTCATAAATAAATTTAATTATTCAATGTTTAAAAATTGTATAAAAAATTCCATTATGTAGGAAATTTTTTTTATCTCTCTAATTAATACTTATAGTCGAAAATATAACATATATAACCCTATGTAAAAAATTTTTTTCTAAAAGATATAAGCTTATGTCATTTTCTTATTTACTTTAACTTAATTAATATAATGTGTCTTTATCACCTACAAGTAGCTCCATGGGGTCCCAAAATCAACCCAAATATTCCCATGGTCAGACATGTATCAACCAATAGGGTTAGGACACGTTTTAGGCTAAATTAATATTATTATAATATTATTTTTTACCCTTATTTACCGGATTTACCCTTTAACCATGGTAAATAAAATATTTACTGAAGTAATTATTCAAAATGTCTAAAAATAAGAGTTACCTATTTTCACAATTTGGAAATTCTGATTCCAAATATGGAATCCATTTTTTCAAATTCAAAATACAGAAGTGGCAGAAATTAATTTAAAATTAATTCCTGTTGTCGAAACAAAAAACGTGTTTCTAACAAATAATAACTATCAAAAGATTGACACTTTCTTATGTCTAGTTTAAATATTAAATTTTTTCCAATTACCAAAATTGGATTAAATGGTAAAATTATAATATAATTATACTTTAAAATCACTCAAATGCATAATTTATCACTATTAATTATTTCTATTAAAAAAGTTGTTTTTAATTAAAATTTAGTAATTTTCACTATTCATCAAAATATGAAAGTTATCAAAAAAGTACCAAAATTTCACCCTAAGATAATTTTGATATTCCTAATCTAAATATGAATTATATTTTACCAAATTCAAAACATAAAAGTTTCATTTATTAATTTAAAATTAATTTCCGCTATTAAAACCAAAGGGCGTATTTTTTATAACTCTCAAAAGTTTGACACTTGTTTATATCAAATTTCAAAGTTAAATTAATTACAATGACCATAATTGGATTAAATGGTAAAAATATAATCTATTTATAATTCCATACCATTAAAATGTATAATTTAACAATATAAATTATTTTGATTAAAAAATTTGTTTCCAGTTAAAATATAGCATTTTTCTCTATTCACCAAAATATGAAAGTTATCAGAAAAACACCCAAACATTATTGAAACTAAATTATTATGTCCCAGTTCTAAAGAAAAAGTATATTTTGTCATATTGAATATATAAAAGTTTCAAATATTATATTTAAAAAGGTTTCTCCATTAAAAAGCGGTAAAATTGCATTTTTTGAAAAATACTTCTTTTATCTGAGAAAATGTATTTCTTCTTAAATTATGTCTAAGAAACTCATAATATGGATTATAAAATTATAATTATTATATAAAGTTCAAAATTCAGTTAATACTATTCATAACTGCTTTTTAATGGCTTGTTTGGAAAGTCATGGTATGCTAGAACTCGGTGTTGCGTGTAGGGAATGTTATTGAATTACTTTGAAGAAATAACATACTATAAAATCTTGGGGTGTTACATTATTCATGAAATATTTGGGAGTGAACTTGGTTGAGAGGATGGGAGGTTGGGATCATCATACCCTTTTAAGGGGAATTGTTTCCTATTATAGGACTCTATTAAATATTTAATATATGTTCTAGAATACTTCATTAAATCCCATGTATGACATGAGTCACCCTTTAATTAACAATCAATTATTTGTATGTATGGAATTTAGAATAATTAAGTTTATGATGTTATTTTTCAATAGCCATATATATATATGCATTTGAGGTTATACATCAATGAAACCATTTAGTGAATGGATTAGAGATTATTTTCTCATTTACTATCATGATTCTGGTTTTGAGCCACACAGTGGGGTTATCTTGAGTGTTCAATCATCCATGGAGATTTTCGTTTTTATGATGTATGTATTATTCCCATAAGATGTGTTTTCTAAACATCCTTGATAATGGAATCATAAGCCACGTAGTTTGGTTCCACTTAATAAAAAAAATCCTTCCTTTTAAGGTCTTGTGGTAAGGACAAAACTGTGCTATTTATTTTTATTTTTAAATAGAATATAGAGGAAAAGTTTCTAGTCAATATTTGGTATGTGAATTATTCCAAGATGAACCATATAACCTAGAAGGGATACAGACTCCGAGGTTAGAAATGACCTTACAAGGAATATGGCCCATAATGCGTTAGGGATGATTTAAGGTGTTGGGTTAAGACCTCATAGAGGCTTCGTATATATTTCATTTGAATAGGAATCAAAACCCATGTAGTTTGATTGTGAGGAACTGTACCTATGGAGGCCCTCTGAAGGTTTGTATCACATGGAATGAGGCTCGTTAAAAGGTTTGATTTTAGGATTACAATATATATAAGGATGCATGATTTTGTTGGGACTTACACATTAAATCATTCCCTTGAGGTTGGGATTTTATGATTACACCATATGAGAGGTTGCTCTTTGGTTTAGTATCTTGCATATGTGATGATCACCTCCAAACTTTAAGCCCATGTGAGTCTTTCTGAGTGTGAGAAACAAGGTGAAGAAACAGATCTTGGGAACCAAACAATCTTCTTTCTCCACTGATGGATGAGGTTAAAACCCAAAGGGACAGGGAAAGAGGGAGGTATTTGGCACATGTTACCTCCCTTAGTTGTACCCAGGACCCAAAGGGAGAGAGAAAAGGATTTGAAGTTCACATCACCCCTTTTATGTTGGTAATCAGGATAGTCACATTTTTTGATCTATACAATTATGGTCTACGGGTATGGAGAAAGTGGAATGAATGAATAAATAGAGTTCCTAAAATAAATTACAGGCGATTACTCGTAGAGGGATACCCTATAACTTGTTTCTAGTAATAGAAGAGGATACGACATTAATCCTCAAAGGGAAAGATAAGAATGACCCTCTCCCTCCCCAATGGAACCATAAGTCCCTAGTCTTTGAGATTAAAAGTCAAATAGATGGACATTACACTCATAAATGACACTGAGAGGTCCCTAACACAACCCCTAGGGTTATAGTCCTCATGAATATGGTAATTCATATTTATATGTACCTCAGGTACCCTATTTGTCAGGTAGGATAAGCGAGGGTAACCACTAAAATAAGGAATACATATCCAAATAGGGGACATACTAGTATACTTATCACTATGGTCTTGCATGTCTGGAGGATTTGATGGAGGTTTCAATTTGGTCCCCTTCAGATGAGGGATCCAAAGTAAGAGTATCCTTTCCATTAGTGGCCTCAAAGAGGGATCATAAGGGCCTCATGTAGGTCTTAGCTCGATAAAAATGGTTGATTCACATAGGGACTCGTAAGAGTTAGACGTGATTCACTTAGGGGTATACCTGAATGAGATAAAGGTTCTTTAGACAATGGACTAGCTGGAAAACAATACATGGGTGAAGCCATATCCTAGGCACCACGAGTCTCCTTAGGTTTCCCTAGAAGGGTCTTGCATAGGTCCTGAGCTTGTAGAGGGGCCTTCGTGCAAGTGGTTATCCTCTAAGCAGGAATAATTTATCACACATGTATCTTTTGTGTTTCAGACCTTGGAGGTACTTTTATCTTCCTATCCCTCTTCATGTTCTCTTCTCTTGTGTTTTAGTGAGCTATAAAGGGGTTATGAAGGATCTTGGAAAAGGGGACATGTGACCATAACTTAGGCGCTTATTTTGATTTTATATTTTTGAAAATTAGGAGACCTAGGGTCATATTTATATGAAATCATAGGACCCTTCCCAAATTAGTAACGCCAAACAGGTACCCAGTACAGGTACTTGGTGTTGGATTCCCACATGATGGTGGTAAATCTTTAATGTTGTGTAGGGTTAGTCTATAAAGGTGCCTCACACAGGGGTGGATACGCCTTCTGTTCCATGTGATCTTGGCCAATGACATCCTCTTGGAATTTATGGTTGGTGAACATATGACCACCATAGAAAACAAATTGGAAAAAATACGGACATTCCCTAACCTCCATGAAAAATGTAGAGTCGCACAATGATCTTTTTAGGTTAGGTCGACATCATTTTGGGTCACGACCCATGGAAATACAATTTGATCCTTCTTTGAGCATAATGAAAAATTTATACTCAAACTAATCATTTGGTGTCTAAGTGATGATAATATCTTGAATTTTGCAGAAAATTTCACGGAACACATTTTTTAGTTTCAACATTTATGTATTCTATTTTTTTAATATGAATTTTTATAAAGATTATGTATTGAATTGGTATTAATTATTTTTAAATGATGGATGCATTGGATTTATTAAGTAGCAGGTGAGGTCTATTATATCCCCATGATGCATCGGTATGTCTAATGATACAATCTAGTTTTGTTATATAGTGTGTGCATTAATTATTTATGTATGAAGTCTTTTTATGAGGGCTTGACGGTAATATTATGTTGTTAGACATTATACATTATATCATTATGAAACAACTTATTATTATCTATGTTATTATTTACATTATTATGAAATTGATGAATATATTATTATTTTATGATATTATTAATATGTAATGTTTGATTATTCTGTATCTCTTACATATTATTGATTATATATTTATTCTATGATATCTTTAGTTGTATGATTTCTATTATGGAGCATCTAATCTCACCCTTTATTATGTTTTACTTTCCCTAGGAAACCAAGAAGGGATATATGCATTATTTTAGGGATATATTAGAAAAAATAATAATGTCTTCAATAGAATTTTTAATAGTATCTCATGTTTTCAAATGTCATGATAAAATCATATATATATTTAGTCTCCCAAGATTTCTAAACTATTCAGTTATTCAGGATATGATCTATTGTATCTGGTGCTAATGTATTAAGTTAACCACCATCTTTGGGTTACTAGAGATGATATTTTATAGTCAATGTCAGATAAAGTTTAGTATAAAACTAGTGAAATTGATTTTTGGAAAAAATGATTAAAAAACAAAACCCTATGATAGAATATAAGGATAATTCTATGTATAGGATAAAATCATTAAGGATAGTAAAGGTAAAGAATGTGTGGTTTCCTAGAAAAGTAATCCATGACTAGATTCTGTAAAGTGGGTATAGTTGTGGCATATAATCACTTAAGGGTAAAAACCATAAAAGGTGTTGGTTATGTATCAACTCTATATTCAGTCAATGCATGATTAGTGGGATTCAGACGTCACATATGTATGGACACTCTCAGAGGACTTTTTTAGTTGTTTAACATGATATTATTAATCATTATAAAATATTATAAAATATTTTTATGATACAAATATATTCCAAAAGATACTATGGTTTTGATTTTTAGATTTTCTATGAAAAAAATATCAATTTATGTAAAGTGTTGCACTAAATATATAATTATACACTACAATTTAAAATTTATAATGTTATGATCTAATTAAGTAAATGACATTGTTTAGAAATATTGTCTAAAATTAAGAGTATAAATGATAAAAATGATTGTAATAAATTCTTGTATAACCCTACTAGGTAAGACAATGAAGTTAGAACTGGAGTTGGACTTTTTTAATAATATTGGGGTAGTTAACCTGGATTATGACTATATCCTTGTGTGTATAGAGCATCCTACTAATCCCAAACACAGTGTAATAATGTTGTATAACATTCTGTGATATAAAACTCCATCATTAAATGGGACTAATATTCTTTTTAGTAGATTATAACTGGATCAAGTCCCTAGAAAATATATTTCTCACTTTTGGAAGTAAAGAAATAGGAAAATTTATCATTTTAGATTATCATCATAAGTAAAATACTGATAAATGGTGTCATTGATTTGGAAAAATAAATAGTGAAAGGGAATAAATAATATATAGTAGAGTAATTTTAAGGTGGCATTCATCAAAAAGTAATTTCCACATTAGAAGTTAGATGATATATAGAGTCAATTCCTCGATCTAAGGAAAAATTAGGGAGAAATAATTTACCAATATAAAGCTAAATTTTGAAGGATATCAACTCTTATTGTGGATTATGTATGAAATATAAAAAGTAATATTGAAGGATTCATTGATGGGATAAAACCTAATCATTACAAGGAATTACTTTATTAAAAATTATCAGTATATGAGGATATGGTATCAAGTTCCGTCAAAGTTGAAAAAAAAATCTCCAAGCCTTATGATTTCTAGGGAAACGTGAAATGAAGCAGGAAGATGAGAACTTTGAAAAAATAAATATTGAAAAAGGGAATAATGGAAGGGTTGGATTTATAACATTTAATAGTTTTGAAAAGAAACGTTGTGAAGCATTCTTGAAGGAAATGGGATTTTTCATTATGTATGGAGATAAATTCCATTAATATCATGATTATATGGTAAATAAATAAGGTTAAAATGTCTAATGATTCAACTATAAAGAGATTAGTGACTATTCAAATTAATTCCATAAGTTTCATGTAAATTTTATACAAAAACTTCTAAGGGGTAAATGCCAAGATTATGAGATCACTACAGTTTCAACATAAATTTCTAAAGATCTAGTGATAGGTAAGTTGATCATAAAATCAAATTTAGATAATTATTTATTTGATTCAATATCTTCTCACTCTTCTATATCTGCAATATTTTTTAAGAAAACTAAATACTTCCCTGTCACTTTAATAATGTAGTTTTCAATAAATACTCATAATATAAATATTATTAAAAACATGATATGGAATTTAGTCCACATTATGATTCATATACATAACCTATTTGAAAACGTAGTTATTATATGTATATATTTTAATTTTATATAATCTTTAGTATATATTGTATTTCAAATTATAATGAAAATATTTATTCTTAAGAGAAGATATTATAATTTTCAAAGGAGATGTGGAATACCATTCCTTCATAGGGGATAATTAATCATCCAAGTTGTGTCTGGATCCACCTCTAGTTGATCTCCTTAATGAAATTCTGGGATAAGAGTAGAAAACACAACCAAGGAACGGTAAGTGTATCCTTAGAATATAGGATATACCTATTGGGTAGAAATACATTGAATTGTTTGCTCAAGAATTTCTTGGACACCCACCTAAGAAAGAATTTTTTTTCTGTTAATCTCATCCCTAGTGTAAAACGTATAACTAAGTCTACTTATAAGATTTTTATAGTGGAACTAATTTAACTAATGAAAAAACTACAATATTTAATTGATATGTTTTTTATGAACACTAGTGTTTCACCATGGGGTCCACTATTCTCTTCGTTAATAATAAATATTATCCTATGAGGTTATGAATAAATTATAGGGAAATCAATGCTATTAATATAAAAAATGTATCATCTAACCAAAATTTATTATTATTTTGATTAACTTCAATGATATTGAAAATTTTCAATGATTAATCATCCTTATTTGTAGCATAAACTATGTTTAAAGAAGAAGGATATTTTAAAGACAATGATTCATATAAGGTATAGTCATTATAAATTTACAGTAATTCCATTTGGATTTAATAATACATCCACTATTTTTATATATATGATGTATCAAGATTTCAAGGATTATATCAATAAGTTATTTATGGTATTTATTAATAATATTATGGTATTCTATAAAAGCTATGATAATCAAAAGATTAATTTGAAAATCATTCTTGAGACTTTAAGAAAAAATGAGTTATATTGAAAATTTATCAAATGTGAATCATGGATTTAGGAAGTATCTTTTATTGTATATATTATCTTTAAGGATGTAATATATGTTGATACTTCATAGAAAAAGGAAATTATGTAATGGAAAATGTCAATTAATATAACTGAGGTATATAGTTTCCTTGGATTAACATGTTACTATAAATTATTTGTTTATAACTTTTATCAATTCACTAACCATTTAACAAAGTTGAAACCTAAAGGGGTTAAGTACATATGGTCAAAATAATATAAATAATTTTTTAAATAATTAAATAGGGTAATTTTAAATGAAACAATATTGGCAATACCATTGGGAAGGGATATATTTTTGATATATATAGTAATAGATCAACAAAGGGAATTTGATGTGTCCTTATGAAGAATAATAAAGTTGTTCCCTATGAATCAAGGTGGGTAAAGATAAATGATTAGAATTATCTAACCCATAATATTGAGTTGTAATCCACAATATTTTCATCGATGTTACAGATGCATTAACATTTTCTAATATTAGAAATATTTATAGATCACCAACGTTTAAAATAATATTCCCATAGAAGGATCTCAACTTGAGGAAAAATAAATTTTTAGAGATACTAAAGGATTATGATTTTCCAATACACTACAACTAGGTGAAGCCAAATATGGTGGTCAAATAATTGAGTAGGAAAGATAATGAATTTTTTACTAAAATGAGTATAAAAATAGATTCTATATTCATGGACTTAGTAAATTTAGATATGGGAATAATTAATTAAGGGGAAGCATCACACCTGATAAAAATTATTTCCAAACTATACTTATTGGATAAAATAGAAAGCTATCATCTTGATTATAAGATTATTAAAAATAAAATCAAATATGTGAATTATGGGATGTTGATAGACTTAATCTATGAATATGGTATATTGAAATTTTAAAATAGGTCATGTGTTTCATACATTCCTATTCTGAAAAGAGAATTATTAGATGAAGCACATAGATCAAATTTTTCAACACACCATGGTAGTACAAAAATATATTGATATTTTAAGGAACATTATTTTTTAGATAATATAAAATGGAAAATTTCATACTATGTATCAATATCCTTCATTTTTCAATAGGTAAAGGGTGAGAGAAAACATAATAAAGGATTTTTCAAACCTCTACCAATTGATGTATGTAATGGGGATTATGATACTATGGACTTTTTCACTGATTTATAAATACTCCTAAAAAGAATGATTTCATAGGGGTTATTGTCGATCGCCTTAACAAGTACATACTGTAAGTGCCCAGTCAGGGTGACTGTATCACAGAGAGGGGGAGGGATGAATCAGTGATAATTTTTATTTTATGTTTTTAGAATAATCTTCTCCTCATATTAAATATTTCATTCCAAGATGAAACAGATTCTAACAAACATCTAAAGAAACGCAAGTATTTACATGGTTAACTATTCAATTAGAATAGATACGTCCATGGTATGGTTTGGAAATGATATAATACCACACAATCCACTAGAAAACAATCCTTAGAATACAACATGTATCATATACCATTTCACTCATGTAGAACTTTGAAGGCAATCCAAAAGTGTGCATGGACCCTCTTATCACAAATACAGTAAAAAAATATTTGTGTGATAACTCATGTTACCTATTATTTTTTTCAACTTCCACAAATGTATTATTTGGAAAATAATTGTTTAATTTCTTATTCATAAAACCGTATGAACTTCAAGGACTTTTATATATAATTCAAGTCTGATCTTCTCACTCTGATTCTCTAGATCCGATTTCCCAATCCTATTTTCCCTTTCCGATCTTAAAATCTGATTTCTCAATACGATAGATGTAGCTCTTCCATAATACGATCAAGAAAATTTAGAATTTCTTATTTCTCAGTCTAAAAATCCCAATATAGAAATCCTGATATGATTAGCCTTCCTGATATGATGACCATCCAAATTTTGGAAAAAAATATAATATGATATAAAGTTGAATAAGATAATCACTAAATACAAAGGTCAACTGAATACAACTTTGCGATATTGTCTCTTCTCCTTTCACTTAAATCCATCGAAACGTTTTCTAAAAAGGCTCAATATGTAAACCATCATTCTCTCTTTATAAATTAAGAGCTTCTCTCTCTTTCAGTAAATAATACATCTATATCATACCTCTGAAAAATATAAATTAGTTTCACCTTTTATAGGTGAACCATGAGAGGTTTTGGTGGGAGTCCCAAAAACTTTCCCACTCAACCAAATTCACCCAAATCACGATTTTCCTTGAAGGTTGGGTGCATTTATGACTTATTAAACTCTTCTCAAATATTCTAAAATATTCTTCAAACCTCATCAATTCACTGGATTTCCTTTTTCAATCACCAATCTAGATCTAATTAATCAATCATTGTCGATTTTTATTGGATCATTCTTATTTCTTCAAAATTATTTCTATATACCAATTGAAAATAAACATTCTTTGAATATCAATATCCCCCTAGAAAACACACCTATATATTTTCTTAATATCTTCTCTTGATCCACTTGAACAAAGCAATTCAACACCTTTTAAAATAGTTAACTACATTGTTTATCACCTTATTTTATTTTATTTTCATTCATCGGTCTCAATAAATTCTTCCTCTGATTACGATGGCTCTTGAACCGATTGAAGAATCAACTAATTTTTTTTAAAAAATATTGGCCTTTATAAATTTGATGAGAATATTATAATGGCTTCTACAACATTCTTTTTTAATTCTCATGCCTCTGAATACATTGATGATCAACTGCTACAATGTCTATCATTCTTTTAATGACATCATTATTTCTGACTCAGCCTGAATATGATCTGGCTGAATATGATCTTCAGCACCCTTTTGTCTTTTACATCAAGATCAGATCAATTTAAATATGATTTATCAATATCTCTTCCACACCCCTATTATTTAATCAAGTTTGAATCACAAGTTCTACAACAAACTCTTGATTTATGAGAATGCCAAGATCAAAAATGCATCATCACATTTTTTATCATAGTCATATAGACTCTGATTCTCCCATTATGATCAAATCTTCCATACTAGATTTATATTGAATCTTATGATCATTTAATTTTACCCATATTATTCATCAATACGATCTACATTCTAATTCCAGATTTAGTGTGAATTTGATGAGATTTTTGTTCCATCGAGCTTCACTCGAATATGATGGAACTTTTCAAATATTATGAGTCTGATTATCCAAATATAATGGTCAAACCAAATTTTAGAAAAATAAAAAGTGAGGTGATTTTCCTTATATCTTAATCATTATTGACAAAAAAATACAACACTTGAAAATGGTCACCTTCCTTGTCAACTTGGTCATAACACTCTCCCCATTTGAATTTTATTGTCAACCAAAATTCATAAATCAATGAACATTATATCCTCGTGAAATGGATCACTTATCAACTATTTTAAGTCTACATGGTCTAAATCATTGTAGGAAACAAGAATCAATAATTGTAATTCCATGTATTCCAAAATAAGTAATTATGAAAATTTTCTCATCTTTTATTCCTTTCTTCCTCATCTTCTTCACCTTTCATGGAATAAAAAACAATTTTTTTCCTAAAACGACTCTAAAAAATATTTAGAATAGATCACACACAATATAATACTGAATTCACATATTACCCACAAGTCCCCCTTTTTTCATGAATTTTAAGGATATATTTATGAATCAATTCAATTATCCCCCTTGACAACAATATCCAATGGTAAAATGAGAGAGGGGACAAAAACACATACCTCAACCTTGATGAGAAAGAGGTTGTACACCCATGGTCAACCTCAATTCAGAAAAGGACCCCTTTATTAAAGGTTTTGTAAAAATGCCACAAACTTGTTCTCATGTTGGAACATACCCCATATTCAATTCATTCTTCTCCACATGATCTTTGATAAAATGATATTTAATATCAATATGTTTTGAATGGGAATGTTGATTTGGATTCTTAGTGAGATTGACTTTACTTTAATTTTCACAACCCAAGAGTAAGGGTATCTTTAATTAAATAAGTAATTCTTGTAGTTGATTTTTTTATTCACATAAGTTTAATAGAGGATTGAGTGGTAGAAGCATACTCATCTTTAGATGTAATGAGAGTTACTGAATCTTGTTTATCTAAATGAGAAATAACATAATTATTTCCCAAAAAGAATAATCCACTAAATGTGGATCTTTTATCATCAACATATCAAGCCCAATTAGTGTCGGAATACCTAAACAAATCAACAAAATCTGAGCTGTCATACCTAATTCTGAATTTTTTTATTGCCTTTGATGTATTTAAGAATTATTTTTCTATAAAGTAAATGTGATTATATTAGAGCACTCTAAAATATTGAACAGAAGGTAACATCATAAACAATGTCATTTCTTGAGGTAGTCAAATAAAACAAAATTCTAATCAACTTCAAAAAAAAATCGGATCAACATTTTTTCCTTCTTCATCTTTATTCAAATTTATTCCCAGTGACATTGGTGTTGAAAAAGGTTTTGAGTTTTCCATGCTTAAACTCTTAAAAATATCTTTAGCATAATTTTATTGGAAAACAAAAATGTATTTCTTGTTTTTTTTAATTTGTAACCCAATAAAGTATTTCATTTCCCCCGGTATGGACATTTCAAAACCCTTTTTCAACTCTATAAAAAATATTTCACAACTTCTTTCATCATTCACAGTAAAGATAATTTCATCAACGAAGACAATTAAAATGAGGGAATAATATTTAATTTTTCTAACATAAATATTTTTATCAAATATTCCAATTTTTAAACTCATATTACTTAAAAAAGTATCCAATTTGGATTGTCATTCTCTCAGAGCTTATTTTAGACCATATAATATCTATTTTAGCCCATATAATTCCTTTTTCAATTTTCATTCATAACTTTCATCTTTCCCAACAAAAAATATAGAATATTTTTCAATGTATACTTCCTCATCATGATCACAATTCAAAAGTACAGATTTAACATCCATTTGAAAGATCATGTAAACTTTTTTGTATAGAAATAATAATAAAAATTATGATTGTTTATAATCATGCCATTAGAAAAAGGTTTTCATCCAAATTAATACCTTCAATTTGTGAATACCCTTTTAATACTGATCTTTTTTTTCACATGACTTCACCTTTTTTGTTTGACTTATTCTAGAAGACCCAACTTGTGCCAATAATGATTTTTTTCTCTCTCTAGGGGTTGAGTTCCAATGTATCATACTTTTCAGTCTAATAATGTTTTTCATTCATGGCCTAAACTCATTTTAGATGCCAAAAATGATTTTCTTACATCATTCAGATCCACTTCTGAATACAAATAATTATATGTAATATCATTTATTGTTCTTCTTATTTGAATATTCTGATGTTGATCTCCAATTATATTTTGGGATCACACTTGCTCCCTCATCCGAGGATGATACTTTTTAGTATCTTCATCATTATTGGAAATAAATGAATATGATTATTCTTTGTGACGTGGATTAAGATTATATGTATCCTTATCAAAAATGTTTTCAAAACTTTACATATCCTTCTAAAATTCCTTTTATTTATGAATACATTTGTCTTCTATAGATCATTAATTTACATTCACATCAACTAAATCATCAATTCTTCATATTTCTTTTTTGAAACATCTATTTCCCCTTCCTTCCAAAGCATAGCTAGTAAAAAATCCATCTTCACCTTTTTTCTCAAACTTTATAATGTTTACACCTTTTCTTATTTATATTACATGGGATCTTAAAAACTCTTAAGTGATTTAAACATGTAATTTTTTCATAAAAAATTCATATAGAGTCATACATGATCTTTTCCTCTAGAAACATTAGTTTTGAATATAAACAGTAGTACTCATGGCTTTCCTCCAACAATAATATGAATGACCATGTTGAGGTAACATAGTTTTTCCCATTTCCACCAGACTTCTATTTGTTCTTTCAGAAACTTTATTTTGTTGAGGAGTGTATAGGGAACTATTATCATGCCTAATTATATGATTCTCCAGATAACTTTAAAACTCTCAACTTCTATATTCACCTCCATTATTAGTTCTCAACTTCTTCACTGAATACTCACATTACTTTTCATATTTCCTTGTAAAACTTTTAAACATTTTTCATGCATCTAATTTATGTTTCATATACCTAACAGAAGTAATGTGAGTGAAATAATCAATAAAAGTGATGAAGTACTCATGTCCATTTTTTACTGTTTTCTCATTGACCCAAAAATACCAGAATGAATAATCTCCAGGTGTTGTTTTGAAGAAATATCAACTTTCTTGTGGAAAACATTTTTAATATTTCCTTTCTAACAAATAGTTCAACACCATTATCTTCTTCTTGGAAAATAAGGAATGTATCATAAACTGTCTCACATTAAAAAATTTCTCAGGTTTCTTTGAAATATGTGTCCCATCCTTTAATTCCATAATTGATTCTCTTTTATCATAATCATGTAACAATAGTTTTTTATTTCACCAACTTGAAACAAGTTTTCTTTTTTACATTGGACTCTTGTAATAATCTTTCCATATTCTTCACTTTTAACAATAAATAAATATTTTTTGAATATAAATTTTTTACCCTCATCACAAAATTTTGAAACACTTAAAAAATTGTGTTTCATCCTATCAACATACATTGATTTTCTGGATTTCAACTTTTCTTTTCCAATGATGGATATTCCAACACCTTTTATTTTCAAGGATTCATCATTGGCAAATGTCACTATTCCTTCTTTAATGTATTTAACATTTTCCAGAAGCATCAAATCTCCTATCATATGAGACGAACACCCACTATCTAGAATATGAAGTCATTCTCCTTTTGTAGCTTTCAATGTAGTTTCAACAACAAGAGATTTTTCATCATCCTTTTCTTTATTCACTTTCAGCTTCTGAGAGTTAAGAAACTTTTTTGGAATTAGCACAAAAAGACATCCATTTTCAAGGTTTCTTGTTTTTTCACATATTTGAAAAATACTTTCAAATGGTTGAAATATATTTTCAATCTTCACCTCAACATTCTTAGATTTATTTCAAATATCCTTATTATATTTATTATTTTGAGGGAATTAACTCCCCTCATATATTTTCATTCATAACCTATGGAGTAATAGTAATTTTTTTGGTTGAATTAACACATATTAACCATGATTATGAATCCACCACAATACCATCAGTATCCATAAAAAGAGTATTTTTCTCTGAAACTTCCATTCTAACCTGAATTGTAAATTGGTTTCTCATTAAACTTTTTTCTTTATTTTCTGATCCACCAAATATTCTTTTTTCAATTAAAATCTTAATTTTCCATTTAGATTTATCAAAACCATAAATATTGGGAAATTTTCTGGATTCATAATTTTTATATTCAAGATTTTTAGAAACTTATAAATTCCCAATGTTATTGGTTTTTTCCACATATATAACTTTCTTATCTTTCTTCATTTTAGAAACACTTCCATATTGTTCTAACCTTTTAGGGTAACTTTTTAGGATCCTTTTTAGGTTTATCAACAAGAAAACATTCATCACCTCTAGAGATAGAGTTTTTGAAACTTGTATTCCTCACCTTGGCTTTAGATATTTTGTTTGGATAGGTTCCAACTCTTCTCCTTTTACTTTAAACTCCACTTCTAGACTCTCATTATGATTATTTTCTTCCTCAAGAGATTTCTTCAAATCATCAATTTATTTTACCATCTTCACATTCTCATCGTAAAAAAATTCTTGATTTCTTTTTTAGAAACATTTATCTTCTAAATTTGATTCTTTTCAATCCTTCTGATCTTTCTCAGACATTCTTTCAACTCTTCATTAAAATGAAATTCAAGTTGAGTTTCTTATTCCTCAGAAAAACTTCTTCTAAATTCTTCATCATTCACTACTGCAGTAAAATTATTCTCAATACCATACTCAATAGATTTTTCAGATTTATCTTCACTAAATTATTCTTAATTATCTTTAGAAAACAAACTTATTCTATAGAACTAGAATAATTTTTTATCTTTCACAGTGGAATTCTATTTTCTTCTATCTACTTGTTTATTGCATGATCATCTTGTCCTTCTTTATTCTTCATTAATATCATCTTCTTTCTTCATTTGAGGACAATTAGCCACAATATTCACAATGTATCCACATTAAAAAAAAATCAACGGAATTTCACTTTTATTTTCTATACCACTTTTCACATTTTTAGAAAAAGGATTAAATTTCATTGATATTTTTATAAACCTCATTTTCAGAATCATATTCACAAGATTTATCTTCAATTAAAATATTCATTGAAATCTATTTATTAGACTGGAAATAAAATTCTCTTTCAACTTTTGTTTTTCTTATCAAAGATTTCCCCCTTCTCATTTGATAAGTAATGACAGTGCTATGAAAATAATCTATAGAAAATTTTTGAGGATCTCTATCATCTAGTGAAGAAACTTTTACATCAAACTTCTTGGGAAAGATTCTAAAAATATTTTCAATAACTATAGAACCATCAAAATTTTCACCAAGAAATCTTGTTGTGCTAAAAATTTCATTCACCCTCATAAATAATTCCCCAATTGATTCAAATTCACCCATATTCAAATCTTTAGATTTGCAAATTTTCATTCTGAAGTTTTTTATTTCCTTAGTATATGTTTTTCAATTTATCCCATATACATTTGACAATGAAATCTCCTTTCACAATTAATAATTAACTTTTAGAAAGTGATGCTAGTAAAGTATTCTTAATCCTTCCATTATTCTCAAGATTCATCTTATGAACAGATGTTAGAGGAACATTATAATAAATGGGAGGAAACCAATCTATTACAGCTTCAAGAACATCATATCCAATAGACATAAGATAAGAAAATATTCTATATTTCCACATATGATAACTATTTCCAATGGACACTAGAATAACTTTATTGTTCACATAATTCAAATTCTACACCAGCAAAGAATAAGATAAGGGAACCAACACTTTGATACTAGTTTTAAGTTCGCATTCAGAATGATTGTATCATTGATATGGGGGAGGGGGTGAAGTAGTGATACTTTTTCTTTTATGTTTCCTTGAAACAAACATTAGGACCTATTAACTATTTCATTCCCTGATGAAAGAAATTCAAACACACATCCAAATGAACACAAGTATTTACAAGGTTCACTATTCAATAAGAATAGATAAATCCTTCATATGGTTTGGAAATGATCCAATACCCCACAATCCACTAGAAAAAAATATTTGGAATACAATAAGTAGGATATAACGTTTCACTCATGTAGCACTTTGAAAACAATCCAAAAGTGTGTGTACACCTTTTTTTCAAAAATAGGGTAAAATAATATTTGTGTAACAAATCATGTTACATGTGATTCTTTTCAAATTCAAAAAATGTATTCTTTGGAAAGAAATTCTTCAATTTATTACCCATAAGTTGGTAAAACCTTTAAATGCATTAATATAGAATTCAAGTCTGATTTCCAAGTCTAATATTCTCAATCTAATTCACTATATCTGATTACCCAATCTGATCCACCCACTCTAATATTCAAATTCGATTTCCCAATAATATTGATGTAGCTCCTCCAGAATATAATCAATAAAATTCATAATTACTTATTCCTTGGTCTGTAAATCCCAATATGTAAATCCCGATGTGATTATCCATCCAGAAATGATGGCCAGTGAAATATGATGACAATCATAATCCAATAGAAATCTGAATATGAAAATCATTGAATACGATGATCATATGAATACAACATTTCAATATTTCTTCTTCTCCTTTCACTTCAATCCGTCGAAAGTTCTAAAAAAATATCTCAATACAGAAACCTTCTTTCTCTCCCTAAAAAGTCAAATCTTCTCTCTCTTCCAGTGAATAGTACCTCTATGTCAAACCTATAAGAAGGTACAAATTAGCTTCCCCTTTAATAGGTGGCCCTTGAAAATTTTTAAGGGAATCCTAAAAACCTTATCACTCAACTAAATTCACCCAAATCCCAATTTCCCTTGAATTTCATGTGGATTTATGACTTTGTTAACTCTTCTGGAATCTTCTTCAATCACCAGTTCAAATCTAAATTCTCAATACGATTTCAATTGTCAATTGTGATTATCTTAATCCAATTTCATCAAAATGATTATAGTTTACCAATTGAAAAGAATCATTCTTTGAATTTCAAGACCCCCTTTAAGAACACATCTATCTATTTTCTTTATATATTCTCTTAATCCACTTAAAAAAAATTAAACCCATTTTTAAATGGTTGAATACAATATTGATATCCTAATTTTCTTTTATTTTTCTTCAAAGGACTATAAATTTATCCTGTGATTATGATGGCCTTTGGAACAATTGAATAATAAACACATTTTTCATAAATTTTCTCTACCTTTATGAATCTGATGAGCTTATTACAACGGATTCACTAACTTTGTTCTTTAATGAGCATTCCTCTAAATGCACTGATGAATGGTTTGTATAGTTCATGTCTTTGTTTTAACAATATCCTTCTTTCCAACCTATCCTAAATACAATCAGGCTGAATATGATCTCTAGTATCCCTTTGTCTTTTTGATCCAGATCTGATCAATCTTAATATGATTGATTAGTATCTCTTTCACTCAACTTTGTTTCACCAATCTTGCATCAAAAGTGTTATAAAAAACTCATGATTTATAAGAACTCCATGATCAGTAAACCATCCTCACATTTTATTCATACATACTCCAATTCTTTTATTATGTTCAAATCTTATATTCCAATTTCAAAGTGAATCTGATGACCATTTACTTTCAGAAGGTTTCTTCCACAATACGATCGACATTCTCATTCAATATTTAGTGTGAATTTGATGAGACTTATCTTCTATATAGATTCACTTGAATATGATGGAACTCTTCAAGAATTATGATTTTTATTCTTCAAATATGATGTTTAAACCTAATGTCACAAAAATACCAAGTGAGTTTATTTTCATTACTTCTTAATCTTCCTTGAAAATAAATGAAAACACTTGAAAATGACCACCTTCTTCATTTTCTTGATCCTGACACCTACATTACCTCACTATAAGGTAAGATATAAATATTATGTGATTTATACAACTATATATCAATAATGTTGCAATAATTTATGGTGCACTTATTTTTATTTTATCAAATCATGATCAATGGGTTACATTGAAAATTTTGAAGAGTCTTTAGAATGAACTCAACAATAAAATTCATTTTTCAATCCCAATCATCCTCAAAGTGATGAGAAGTCTAAAAAGACATTTTAAATATTATAATATATTTTGAGGTCATTCTAAATTTAATTTTAAGGTATTTCAGATTAGTATTTAGCATTTGTGGAATTTTTGTAAACTTATAGTTTTCATTCAAGAATTTTAATGAAACCATATGAAAAATTATATGAAAATAGGTGTTGTGTTCCATATTTTTTGGATGAATCCTATGAAAATAATCTTTTAGGTCTTGATATCATGGAAGATACAGTAGTTAAAGTGAATACTATTCAAAATCATACCATATAGGCAAAAAGTAAACAAAAAATTATATCTATAACAAAAGTAATGATTTATAATTTCAAGTGGAATATCATTTTTCTTGAAGGCATCTGTCCATAAGAGTGTTGTAAGGATAAAAAAGAAAGAAAAACTAAGTTTTAAGTACCTTTTACCTTTTTAAATTCTATAAAAATCTTTAACTATTTCTTACCATTTTGAAATTCGACCAAGCCTCTATAAAGTTCATAACATGTCTCATATCTCTTTATAGAGAAATTATATGCCAGACCAAAGGAATGCTCTCTCATTTGAGGAAATATAATTTAAACATGATTTATAATACTTTAAATATCCCATCAAAAATACTTAAACTAGAGATATAGTGTTACAAAATTGAAAAACTCTACCATTGATGGTTCGTTGGAGAAATAAAAAACTAAAAGATTCCACATGGGAGCCTAAAGAAGAAATAGGGAAGGACTAAACAAATTTATTTAAAAACTAAAATTTATCACAATTTCATGGATAAAAAATATTAATGTGGGATAATGTAATACCTAAGGTCATCCTATAACTGAAAAACATTACATCCCTAGACAATTTCCCAATGCGCATGTTATTATGTTATAATTATAAAATAAATAGTTCTTAGTTATATTTAAAAGTTAAATTACTAATTTTTTAAAATCTAGTTTCATTAAATGGATAACATTTTTTAGTTCAAATGGATGAATTTATCTTAGGGTGAATTTCTGATATATTTCAGAAATATTTTATTTTTGTGTGAATAATGTTTTTTTCCAAACAACATTGTATTTTATTTAAATAAAATAATATAAAAATATCTTTATGTTTTGGATTTGGTTTAAAAGTAATATAATATATCTTCTATTAAAAACAATCTAATTAATTCCCTATAAATAATTATTTCATTTTATTTTTGTATGAATTTGTTTATGCAAAAAAAATTATTTTTCTTTAAAAAATGATTTTTCATTGTGTTTTACGCACTTATATTATGATTAATTAATAATTATTCTAAAAAATTAATCTTGAAAAATAGATCACATATTTGGAAACATGGGGATAATATTTATTAATGATTAAAATTTAATTTTTGTTCTTTATGAATAGTAACTATGGTAAACATGATATCTCTATAGTAAAAGGGTAAAATGGGTGAACTATGGTTGAAACTTGGTGATAAGGTCATAAAATCGCATCAAAATTATAATTATATGAGGGAATTTTGACCCTTATCACCATATCATAAAAATTGAATTTTTTAAGTGCCAATTTTTTCTCGATTAAGATACCAATAATAATTAAAAGTGTGTCCCTCACCAACTTATAAAATGGAACCTTCTCTCCTCTATTCTTCACACCACTTAATCAATTCAAATTGAAACATATCTACCCAAATACCTTCCCAAAGTCCCTATTATTGCCCAAGAGGTTTTTTTATCTCTAAAGACTAATCCAAATGTTATTAAGGTGTAAACCAAATGAAAGTTTCCGAAGAAGTTGTATAACTCAAAACCGAGTGTTTTCATGTTTATTTCTTCTTACACCTTCTAAAAATATTCTATAACCATTTTTATATTATAACATAAGTATCTTAAAAATACATAAATGTTATTATGTTGATGGAATAAACCTTTTTCATATCCTTTTCCATTATATATAAAATAAAAGTATCGCTCATGCACAATTATGGACTATTATCTCCACATAGTGATATATTGCATTTTTAGTCACCACCTCACCCAACTAGTTATAAAAATTGAATTTAGAAATATATCATATGGTTCTAAAATTGTTATTTTTAAAGATAATATCATCTAAATTCTTATCCTTTCAACCATTGTATAATGATAACATCGCTCATCCATATGTATGGACTACTAACTCCCCGAAAATATGTGATTTCTTTTTCATCTAATACTTACATGGATAGAAATTTGGATATATTTAATGAATAATAATGATATTTTTTTATTTTATAATGATTATTTAAAATTAATACTTTATTTATTTCATTTTCCTTTCATATTTTATAAAAATGGAAACAAAATTCTTTCAAACATACCGACTTTCATATCCATGAGATGATATAATTAATTTTTCCTGAAAATTTTAAATAGATTATTCTAAAATTATATAGATTTTATAAAAATGATAATTGTGATATGTTAAATATTCTTTTTATGATGAAACCATGAACAAGGTGTAGGTACCAAAACCATTGAACCAAAACATGCATGGAAAACATAATGGTTAACACTCAAATATTGTTTTTAACATAAAATTATTAATAAATGGTTTTGAGAAAATTATTAATGAATAGTATTTATAAAGATAAATAGAAATAAAGTATTTATATTGTTTTATATTAATATTAAATTTATTACATAAGATATTAGACTATTTCTGTCCAATTGAAATCTTAAGGTAATGGTTTTTTAAACATTCTCATTTTTATTCATGATTATTTATGTTTAAATTTAAATTGAAGGAAATAATATGAAATTTTTACTTAAAACTAAATATATTTTTCATATAATATAGTCATATATTGATTTTATATATTTTTTCCTTTCAATTTCATCTCTTTGGTACTTAAAATGACTAAGACTTTTTTTAATGAAGACCAACCTTATTTCACTTTTCGGTCAGGAATCTTCTTCCTCCATATCCATGTTCAATATAATATTTTCAATAATGTTTTATTATGATCCAATAATTGTTTAATTTAATTTTAAAAATATATTTTAATTACTTACAATTATTAAAAATTAATCTTCATATCATTTTTTGAACAAGGTACTTATGACTTTTTACCAAATGTATGAAAGTTATCGTCGTTTTAAAATTTAATAAATGAACAGTTTTTCCTACCATCATAAATATTATTTTATTTATATATTAATTTAGAAGTTTCAATTATTATTCTAAAATAAAATCATTTTATAAATAATTTTTAAATTTTCTTTTAAATTGTTATAAAAAACACAAGGTTATTTTTCTCTTATTTTCGAAGAAATGTTTGAATGCTCTTTTGAAGGTATTTTCATATATGTAAAAATAATTTGATGATTATAATGCTCTATTAGTGATATAATCTAATTATATCATCAACCTTAATCCTTGTTATGTATTATGTTCATGTTTTTTTTATTTTATGACTTGTTAAAATCTTATCATTTCTTATGATTGTTTTCAAAATGAAATTTTATATTTACTATGTATTGAATTGTAATTTATTTCATTTATATCATGAATGAATTTTTATTTTTAAGTAATGGGAAGGGTTATTTATAGCCCCTCTATTCATATATAGGTCTTATAAGAAAAATTATTTTCGGTATATAGTGTTACCCTTAACTATTTATATATTATGTCATGGAACGAGTCCTTAAGGGTAAGATTATGATGTCTGATATTATGAATTTTATCATTATGAAACTAGTTATTATTATGCAGGTGATTATTTATATTATTATGTCATCCATAGATTTATTCCCATTTTATGATATTATCTATATAGAATATTTGATTATTGTTTACCTCTTCTATATTATGCATGCTTTATTTATTCTATGGTATCTTATATTGTATGTTTTTTCATTATTTATCATTTAATATCACCCTTTATTGGGTTTTCATTTCCTATAGATACTAATAAAGGATTAATGAATGATTTTAGGGATATAATATAAAAAATAATATATTAATCACTATACTTTTAGGTTTTATTTAATGTTTTCAAATATAATGTAAGAATCATGTGTGTATCTAATTTTCTAATAACATTAAACTACTCAATACTTTAGGATGTGATCTATTTTATCTTATAACAATATAGTAATACTAACATCAATTTTGTGTTACTGGAGTCTAGGTGTTAAATTTTAATCCCATTCTAGTATAAAGATATCTAAATTGTGTTATATTTTCTTTAGAATAAAAAACATACTATAATTTATGTTTGGGTGATAAGATTTATATGAAATAAAATATAGAGCTGACTTGGTCATGATTCCTAAATAAAAACATGTATTCCTAACATTAAAAAGGGGGAAAATAAAAAAAAATAGAACAATCAAGGGAAAAATATGCTAAAATCTCATTCCTTTTGAAACTATAAAATTCTAAAATGAAAAAAGATACATTTTCTAAAAACACACATGATTTTAAAACCACACAACCATTTGGAAAAATTAAAATTCATTTAAAATATCAACTACCAAGTGGAATTAAAAAACATTAAACCCATCATTAAAAAATTCTAGTCCCTTTGAAAAATAAGAAACCCAATTGAGCTTCTAAAAGCTCATCCTTTAAAATATTTCAAAACCATTCTCATCTCTTTAGAATTATTCAAAACATTAACCACTTCATTTTCATTAAATGAAAATAATCACTTTTGAAAACACACCGAATTTGGTTAAAAATATTCATAAACTTTACAACCTTCCAATTTTTTTAAACAAAAACATAATTTAGAATTAATAAAGAAACTAAAAAAATTAATGAAAAAAGAACCGAAATTTTCTCCATTAAACAAATTTTGTTTCACAAATAAACCTAAATGCTTAACATCCAAGCAAACACATTTTCATAAAAGTAAAAAACGGTTTCACAAAAAATCCTCAGGGATACTTTTCAAACCAAAAATCATTTTCTGTAAAATCCACATAATCTAAACAAAAACCCAACATTCATAATAATCATAAAAAAGGAGGCCCACCCCAAATCCAAACTAAAATATAATCAACCCGATCAATATATAAAAATACCTGGCAAGTTCAATAAAAGTAAAATAGGATGTAGAACCATGTGTGACTCTACCACATGATTTTATGGACATGTGTCAGTAATTTCATAATATGTTTAGTGTCCTTAAGATTGAGCATTTGGATGCTTCCTGATTTATCATTTCAGGAAAACCGACTTCATGCCACCAATCCACTATTCATTCCCATCCCAAAAGAGTAAAACAACACTAAATATTACTTAAACCATTCCATGATGATTGACATACCATCAATGATAAATCCCATGAAATTCTAAATTCATTATTCAAACCCCACTACATATATTAAATTAAGCATCATCATAAAGGGTGGTGATTAAGCACCCACTAATGAACAACCTCCTGAGTCATAATTTTTATTATAACCCCATTTTACTGTGACACCCCCAAGTAGTTAGAGTGTGAATTAAAAACCTAGTCCCCCACTAAGAAACCTATTCTCTAATTCAATTTATAATAAACCTTATTATGCTTCCCCTAAATCCACAAAGAACCCAACCTCCCACAAGACCCAAAAAGATTTCGTAATCCCCATGGGCTTGATACTAGTACATGGGTATTAAGAATATTATTTGGGAATGATATCTCCATTTATAAAAATATAAAATAATATAGGAGTGAAAAATATTAAACATAAAACATGGAATAATAATTAATCATCCATACAAGGATAAGAAACTAAAATAAATAAAAAGAATAAGAATATAAATATAATAATACTGGTACCAAAGTCCAACATTGTATCACAAAAAATAAAATTAGAAAAGAAATAGAACCTGAATAGATCCCACACCACAATTAGTGACCCCGGGTTACTCAAAACATCCCATTTTATATCCATGGGCCAACCCAAAAATCTTTAAAAAATTGGGCACCCAAAACCTGAAACATATACATACATGATCTAAATATCTTAGTAGGTTTCCACCTACTAAGACTATAGAAATCCCTTAGTAATAAAATTCATAAATCGCTAGTTTGAACAAAAGGTACAAAATTGGGTTTTCACATGCTTTTCAAAAACAAGTGCAATAGATTTCCACTTACACATTTATAAAAAATACCGATTTATAAAATAAAATAGTGTTTGTTAAATTTTTTAATAAATCATTTCACTTCAAGGAATGATAGAATTTTTAAAACCATATAAAGATAAAAAACACCATTATCCCTTTTTCCAAACATTTACTAGAAAATGTTGCTTTATAAACGACCACAATGATAAAAAATTAGTAAAACTCATTTAAAAATAACCAAATAGTTTTCCATTTTAAATCACATTGTCAAACAATTTTTGAACAACCCATTTGAAATTAAACCAAAAAAAATCAAGGTTTTAGATAAATCACACATAGGAACTAAGGAAAAAATAATGGTAATCCAAGAAAACAACCATAAAATGGTTCCATGAGATCAAATTAACTAGGGGAATACCAAAAAAATATAATCCACTAAATATATTCTATAAGGACCTAAGAATCATGGAAAACATCTTAAGACTCACATATCTAGATCCTGAATTGGATATGAGGAAGCTTGGAATGTACTATTAAACCCATAATATTCTTGTAGTCTTGTTAGACTACATGATATTTCTCACTATCAGGGGGTCAAAAGTTAATTTGATCCCTTCAAAAACATCCTAGGTTCATAGAAATATCACACTACCTCACTAGGTATAAATGGGTTCTTCTCTATGCATCACACACTATACTTGGGAATACACTTTCCTAGATTCCTACTTGTCCACTAAGACTCCCGTGACATTTAAATAGTGGATGTAATCATCTAATTAAACAATAAAACAACCAATAAATAAAGTTTCAAACATTTTAAATTAAACCTCACCTCACCTAATATTCACTAAAAAGAAACATCTCCTTTTATATCAATTCATAATCATTTCACAATAAGGTACATCAATATAGACTATCCCCCACATGGGGTCACAAGACACCATATGTACCATAATAATCACATGGGGATATATTGAGTGTCTGACACATTTATAAAACAACTTCACTTAAATCACTAACCATGATTTCATAATAATTCTTGGTAATATAATCTATTTCCACACTATTTGGAAACAACATTTTAAATGTCTTTAAAAAATCCATTTATCAAACTATACATGAAAATACCACTTGGAAACACAACTATTTCCATAAAATAACATTTTAAAAATAATAAACCATTTTATTTTAAAAATAAATTAGTATTAATAACCATTTTAGAAAAAATCTATTCGCTTTTTTAAATATTTCAAGCCAATATGAGACCCAACAATCTCAAAATCATATAAAGAATGAATGTAAACTCCCTAAATTTTTAAAAATAGGCCTTTAAAATATCTCACACCCATTTTAAAAATGGGACCAATATCAAACAAGATCTCAAAAAATTTAAATATCATTAGAAATGATTCTTAAGAATTTGGATGAACACTTAGCATGAGACCTATGTTCATGCCAAGTGTTTAAACCCTTTGAAATCAATTTTAAAAAACAAAAAGGGTGTGTATTACACATATAATATCTTAAGAAACATTTCAAAACACTTAAGTCAATTTAAAATATCCAATCAAACATTTTCACAAACACTTGTCATGAAACACATCCATGCTAAGTGAAATAATCCATTTAAGATCTATTTAAAGCCTACTATGGGCTTAAAAAATTATTTAATTTTTATAAGAAATCATTTAAAAACGTGAATAGAATTTATAACATGTCTTATAAGATATTTTGAAATAAAAACCAATATTATAAGGACCTGGACATAAAACATTAAATAATTTTGAATTAAATGAATAATTCACATTGAGAATATTTTCAGGTTTAGAGTTTTAGAGAATTAGGCCATAACTATTACATATAAACTTGAAAATTACACATAGACACTACTACTTAGTATCCATTTTTTCATAAATTAAAAAATCTTAAAAATAAACATGTCTAGTTCCACGTTTTTGACATCACTACTTTTCCTTGATCTCATCCTTAACGTTATTCATCTTTTAAGTCCTGTGAAAAAACATTTCAAAAACATGGGATGAGCATAAAATGCTAAGTAAGGGTTATAAAATAATGATAGAAAACATTATCCCATTAGTAAATACAATTCAATGAAACCATACTTTTCAATCATAACATACCTTATGAAATCATAAGATTTAGGAATAACACACAGAAATCATAAACCATAAAGGTAACTTGTGGCATACAAAACATCCTTACATTTTTTTTATCACATATACATAGGGAGTTATGTTGGAATACCCATCACAGAATATTCCCTAAATATCTTAGGAGAAACATTAACGTTTACCTCCGTCACGTTACCCAATGCATTGGAGAGCTATCTCGGGTTCACCCGCCCAAGGTTTATCACTTAATTGCCCGTATACGTAAACAATGCCCAATATCCAAAACATAATCATAGCACATGGAACAAGAATAAAGGAAATATAACATTTCCACATTCAAATCACAATATATCAAATCAAGATATTGAATTAAACAATGCTTTATCAAACCATTTTCAAAACCATTTAAAACATTTAACTAATATATTTTTAGAATCAAAGTGTCTCATACCACTTTGAAACTTTTAAATGAATTAACATTTTAAAACAATAATTTCCATATAAATAAATCCTAAAAACCATTTTTAAAACATATACATTAATGATAAATATTTAGAAGAATAAATATTTAAAACATTTAAAACAATATTTTAGTTAAAGAATTTTTAAAAAAATGAGAGATGATTGAATACAAAAAATTGAGGAATAACATTAATAAAAATATTTTAATATCATGATAATAAATGTATTCCTAATATAATATGCCAAAGGACAGTATATGCACCATATAATAGTGAATTGGTGCATAATAACAATGAAATCTTAATGGAATGTAAATTGAGACGAAACCCATTATAAAAACTATACCCTTAGATTAACGATAAATAAATTTAATAATAATGTGTGAAAAATATAAATACACTAAATTTGATTGGATATTAAGTTTAAATCAATCAGATAATAGTCACACATATTTTTTTAAAACAACACCAATGACTTGGATGGTTAACTCAATAAATGGAAATTGAGTTAAAATTACTCTTATCAAGTTCATATCGATGAATTGAAAATTTCTCAATGGAGTGATTATGTGTATTAAAAGTATATAAACACAAAGGGTATTGGAAATTAAAACATAAATAAATAAATAGTTATTATACACATAATCATATCATGACATAGTTAATAATTAGAAGATTAACCGAAGGAATGAAAAATGGGTTAAAAAGTTCCCTTACAGATTTGGTAACTTACGAAAAATACACCACCTGAAAGAATGACCATACAATAAAGATGTTAATACCCATAAATTAAATTATATTAAATAAATAATACAATTATGGGTAGTACATACACCACAAAAAAGTAAATAGTGGCCAACATAACACGAATGTCACAGGAATAAAAAGTGAGATGAAAACACCTTACCACGTTTTAATCAATTGAGTCATATGACCAGAAGTTAATAAACACCAAATTAATCACATAATACCATGAATATAAATAGAATCATGGTAATATATATCAAATGGTAGTACACAATACACCACATTCATGAAATAAGTGGCGAATAATGGAAATCTCTCGGAATTAAATGTGAGATAAGAAACCCCTTACCTCGTGTCCGACTTCACTCGATCATTCATTAATATTTTTAATAATAAACTAAAGATAATTTATAATTTCTTAAGAACATTTTTCAAGTTAATTATTCCTTTTATAACATTTATTACCTTTATATAACAATTATTTAATTATTTGAGTTCATATCAAATATTTTTTCGATGTTCAGAACTTGAGTTAAAATGAACTTTTTATAATTATAAATTGTCCATGTGGTCGAAATTCCATTATCTACATAATGATATTCATGATTTATATATAATATATATCCAGTATATATATATATATATATATGTGTTTTTATAATTTTACATAACATTTGGTGATAATAAATGAAATGCACCGTTCAGGGAGATGGTAAGTCATACGTACGCATGAACGCTACTTTCATTTATATTTTATATCTAATGGAATTAAAATGTAATGATAAATAGGTATATTATAATTCCAGTATAATATCATATATAATTTAATTATCTCCATCCTTTATTAATTTCACATATGGAATTAACAAGTCTTATCACTTTGAGGGAGCGGTAGTCCGCACTTCCTCAAATGAAATTATCTTATTTACCCACAATGGAAACCATAAAGGCAATATATAAATGAAAAATAAAGAATCATAGAAACAATATAAATATAATATATATCATATATAAATATAGTACCATCTTAATGACCAATATAATAGGTGGTATCAGAAGATTGAACAATCATCGTTTCGCGAGACAGTAGTTCGTCATCCACAGAAACAGTATGTTCTTTATCCATTAGATGGAGGTGTGTGTAAGTTTAGTTCTAATAACTCTCATAAAAAAACCTATTATATTCAGGATACTATTTTTATTATACAATAAATTAATAAAAAGATTTTAGGGGTCATAGAAGTAAAATAAAACAAAAGAACTTAAGAGAAGATGTTACCTTTAAATTGGGTATCTCCCTTCGGTTTGAACCAAAAGGTTTACTTTAATTGCCTTATGCCTAGGGGAAGGATTCTAGGAGAAGTAAAGGGATGTAGGGAGATTAATTGGGTAGAGGTTGGATGATCTAAGTGGCTTGAGAAGTGTGAGTAATGGGTTATAATTGAGGGATTTTTATATGAGGGAGGAGGGGCTCTTTTGAAATGTTTAAAAATATTATTTTATAGTATAATTATTTTTGTTTTACAGATGTCATAAACTTATTAAAGTAAAATATAACATGACTAATGTTCTAAATAAAATCATAAAATATGAATTGGATAGGTTATGGATATTGTTTTAATCTTTATAATCTTATTTATTTTAATCATTCAATAATGAGGTAGAAAATGCATCATTATTGTGTCGTAAATATTTTTATATATTTGATGTCAAAAAATAATAAAAATATATCATGACGTAGGAAATGTTATTAAAATTAAAATTAATATTTATAGTCAAATAGATAACTTATATAACCCCATTTAAAAATTATTTTACTAAAAGATATATGTTTGTGTCATTTTTGTCTTCACTTTAAATTAATTAATATAAAGTGTCATTATCACTCCCAGATGTCTCCATGGGGTCCCAAAATCGTACCAAGGATTAAAATTTTAGTAAATGTATCATCCATTAGGATTAGGACCAATTTTTGGGTAATTTAATATTATTTGTTTACCCTTATTTACCAGATTTACCCATTAACCATGGTAAATAAAATATTTACGAAGGTAAATATTTAAAATGTCAAAAAATAAAAGAAACCAATTTACACAATTTGGACCGCATGATTCCAAATATGGAATCCAATTTTCCAAATTTAAAACATATAAGTGGCAGAAATTAATTTAAAATTAATTCCCATTGTCAAAATAAAAAATGTGTTTTTAATAAATAATAACCATCAAAATATTGACACTTATTTCTGTCCAATTTCAAAGTGAAATTACTTACAATGACCATAATTGGAATAAATGGTAAAAAAATAATCTAATTACACTTTAAAACCAATGAAAATGATAATTTAACAATATAAATAAGTTAGATTAAAAGGTAGTTTGGAATTAAAATACAGTATTTATCACTATTTATTAAAAAATGATCTTTATTAGAAAAATACCAAAATGTACCCAAACTAAATTTTAATTTTATGATTCAAAATAAAAATTTTATGTTTTTAAATTTGACATATAAAAGTGAAAAAACTATATTTAAAAGAGGCTTCGCCATTAATAGGTAGTAAATCGACCTTTTAATGAATATTAGAGTATTTTTGCTTAAAATCAGATTCTTTATTATTAAAAGCCTTTAAAATTTACTGGATAAATGTAAAAACATTTAACAAAAATTTACAATCATTTTGTAGTTAGTTTTGTTCATTCCTACCATTACAATGTCTAGGCATTAACTACCATTTAAAATAATAATAATAAATTATTATTTTTCGGTGTAACTCAATGTTGTGGGCAACATATGTTTTCCAAGAAACCCATTATTGTTTATCAGGTACGTCATTGAACATATCAGCCCTTTAATGTAAAATTAATATTTAATTCATAAATTTTAATAAATATGAAAATTTTATATTCTTTATTTACCCAGGATGTTACATCCTTCCCCCCTTTTGGGAATTGTGTCCTCACAATTTTAAAATTGGTCTTGGAATCTTCATTGAAAGTCCAACATTGGAAAAGATTCAATAAAAATATCACTTTAAAATAAATAAAGAGAAATAAAAAGGTTACCCAAGATATCCCACACTAGGATTCCATGTTGGAAAACATGGATATATTGGAGAAACAAACCATCAAGGTTTGATGGAGAGTGGTAAAAAACATGAATAGGAGAAAGTTAACCACTAGAAAATCACAAATTTGTGATGGTTTAAATGGTATTTGATTCCCCGGTATGAAAAGATAACATAAAATGTTGTTGTTTTAAGTTAAATTCCATAATGTTGATGAATTTATTTAAGATCTTGAATAAAAACATAAGGAAACATACTAACTTTTCATATAGACTTTTATCCTTTACTAGAATTCTACCACAAACTCATATTTTCTCCAAATGATGAGTATTCAAGATGACTTGTTCACATTGAAAGTGCTATAATCGACTTCTAGAGAATCACATAATCGAAAAAAGATGAACTATATTTTTTCCATGTCTTTATACATCAACCAAAACCAAAATGGTTAGTACAAGATCAGATAATCCCCAAAAAGGATAATCTTTTACAAAAAGAAAAACTACTCTTAATCTCCAAAATTTGTCCAACAATACCCAAAGATCAACAAAGACCATTCAATAAACAACTGTCTGTAAAATTCTTCAAAGTAATCCAAACGAAGATTGAAACCCAAATCTCTGAAGAATTTAATCACATAGTCTTCCAAGATAAATCTCAACATTTATCTCCAAATAACATCAATTACTCTTAAAGTCTCATACTGAAAATTAATTAACCTAATCACATATTCTCAATAAAAGGATAATAATTTCCATAAATAAACTAAATATTTATATGTCTACAATAAAAACATAGACTATTCCAAAATAAAATTTCAACCATTACTCCACAAATGAGATCGCATAGTATTCTATTTACCTTAATCATATAATGTTTCTAAAGGAGAAAACATCTTCATAAATAATCTTTTATCACTTAACCACCAAATCATTTTTCTATATTAAGGATATTTATTTGATAAAACCTAAGTTCCCAAAATAAACTTATTCTTGATCCATAAAATCGTTTAATTTAAAATAATAAGTCATACTAACCAGAGACTTCATGTAGGACAATGGTAGGCGATGCTCCCTTGTCTCCCTTCAGTTGTGGGATTGATTCCTACGCCCTTTCCAGACGCGACAGGTTGTCACTAATCTTATGGGTTGATCTTTTTATAAAACTCAAAAATATCCATAACAAGTTTTGATCTTAAAGGTTTTCTTACACCATTCATCTTCATCCCAATACATTAAGACCTCATCATCTTATATATTGACATTTTTAACCTCTATATGATAAAATAAAACTATTCTCAATAGAAATAACATTGTACCTTGATCATGGTGTTCATATGGTTTCATAAATATCTTATTCATGTAGGTAGAAGGTTTATGCATTGAAACAATTATTTAGAGATCCTTCAAAATCATTTTATTCTTTCATCCAAATACACCTTGTATAACTTGGGTCATATGGGTGTTTGTAGGAAAACAATTTCAGAAAATAATGATGTATGACAGATAATTTCAGAAAATCTGATAAAACATGATTTTTATAAAAGTGTCAGACCGAATTTTAGTGGAATATTTCAATCAATGGTCACTTTAAAATACCATAAGTATGTTCTGAGAGACTATATTGTAAAAGAAAATATAAATAGGTTGTTCAAGGGTCTCTTTCTTTAGCACTTTTTTCAAAATCATAATATGCTTCAAAATCTTGTGATAAGGTAAAATATTTGAAAATTCCTTGATAATATTTAACATTCTTGAAAATATTCAAATATCGAGAAAATAATAATTGATTAAATACAAACCATTATCCATTATGTTATCGAGGTATAGTGGAGGTGTTTGATATCTCAAACAACTGCTTGCAACTGAGTTGTCTACTAGAAAATGTTTCACAATCATTTGAACATGACTTTACAATAATTATTGCAAGCATGTCATTAGGAATAGATAAGAATTTCATTTGAGATCCTCCTCCTCCCATTTGTAACCAACTTTCCTTGATCTGAAAAATTTAAAAAACAAGGATTTAACTGAAATAATAGACATAGGGACTAACCATGTGTTTAACAAAAACTCCTAATCCCAAAATTTGTCTAAACCGACCTCTGATAATAACTATATAGACCTAGCCTTTAAACATTACATAATCTTTAATTAAATGAAAATTTCACATTAAGGATCCTTTTAGTTTAAGATCTTTAGTGAATTAGGCCATAACTATTACATATCAACTTGAAAATTACATGTATACACTACTACTTAGTATCCAATTTTTCATAAAATAAAAACTCTTAAAAAGAAACATGTGTAGTTCCAAGTTTTAGACAACATGAATTTTCCTTGATCCCATCCTAGACCCTATTCATCTTTAAGTCCTATGGAAAAAATTTCAGAAACATTGGATGAGCATGAAAAGATCATTAAGGGTTATAAAATAACGAAAGAAAACATTATCTTGTTAATAAATACAATTCAATGAAACCATACTTTTAAATCATAACATACCTTATGAAATGAAAAGATTTATGAATAACACAAAGAAATAATAAATCATAATGGTAACTTGTGGTATAAGAACATACTTATGTTGTATCTATTATAGCAACATAGGGAGTTATGTTGGAATACCCATAATAGTATATTTCATAAATATCTTATTATAAACATTAATGTTTACTTATGTTACGTTACCCAATGAATTGGAGAGCTATCTCGAGCTCACCCGCCCTAGGTTTATCACGAAACCACCCATATACATAAACAATGCCCAATAACCATAACATAATCATAACACATAACACAATAATTAAGTAAAGATAACATTTCTACTTTCCAATCACAATATATCAAATCATGATATTGAAATAAATAATGCTTTATCAAACCATTTTTAAAACCTTTTAAAACATTTAATTAAGAGATTTTTTGAATCAAAGTTTCTCACACCACTTTGAAACTTTTAAAGTAATTAAAATTTTAAGTCATTAATGTCCATATAAATAAATCCTAAAAACCATTTTTAAAACATGAATATTAATGAGAAATATTTAGAAGAAGAAATCTTTAAAATATTTAAAATGATATTTTGGTTATGTATTTTTTAAAAAAATGAGAGGCGCTTGAAAAAAACAATTGAGGAATAACATTAATCAAAACATTATAATATCTTGAGAATAAATGTATTCATGAAATAATATTCAAAAGGTCGGTATATACATCATATAATAGTGGATTGGTGAATAACAACAGTGTAGTCTCAATGGAATGTAAATTGAGATGAAACCCCTTATAAAAATTATATCTTTAAATTAAGGATAAATCAATTTCATAATAATGTCTGAAAAATATAAATACACTCAATATGATTGGATATTCGTTGTAAATCAATCAGAGAACATTCACACGTATTTTTTAAAAAAAACACTAATGACTTGGATGTTTAACCCAATGAATGTAAATTATGTTAAAATTACTCTTATCAAGTTCATATTGATGACTTGAGAATTTATCAATGGAGTAATTATGTGTATAAAAATTATATCCTCCCAAATGGGTATGAAAATTAAAACATAAATAAATAAACAGTGAATCCACACATAATCATAGCGTGACATAATTAAGAATTTTAAGATTAACCTAAGGAATGGAAATTGGGTTAAAAATTTCCCTTAACGATTTGGTAACTTACGAAACATACAACACATTAAATAAGGATCATAAAATGAAGATGTAAATACCCATAAATCAAATTATATTAAATAAAGAATAAAATCATGGGAAGTACATACACCACCCAAAAGGAAATAGTGGCAAACATATCATGAATCTCACGGGAATAAAAAGTGAGATGAAAACCCTTCACCACGTTGTAATCAATCGAGTCGTATGACCAAAGGTTAATAACCAACAAATTAATCACAGAATACCATGAATATAAATAGAAACATGATAATATTTATCAAATGGATGTACACAGTACACCACATTCAAGAAATAAATGATGAACAATGGAAATCTCACAGAATTAAAATTGGGATAAAAAACCCTTACCTTGTGTCCGACTAGACTCGATCATTCTTTAATCTACTGAAGAATAAAATAAAGTTAATTTCTAATTTCATAATAAACTTTTTCTATTTTATTATTCCTTTTATATCAATTATTACATTGCTATGACAACTAGTTAATCATTTGAGTTCATATCAGACATTTTGTCGATGTTTGGAACTTATGTTAAAAATGAACTAGTTATAATTATCAATTATCCACGTGGTCGAAATTCCACTATCTTCAGAATGATATTCATGATTTAGATAAAATATATATTATATGTATCTAGTATATATATATTTATATGTATTTATAATAGTACATAATATTTGGAGATAAGAAATGAAATGCACCGTTCATGGAGACGGTAAGCCATACGTACGCATGAACGCTATTTTAATTTCAATTTAATCTTTAATTGAATAAAAATGTAATGAAAAATATGTATATTATAATTTAATTATAATATAATATATAATTTAATTATCCCCTTCCTTTATACGTTGCATGTATGGAATGAACGAGTCATATCACTTTGAGGGGGCGGTAGTCCCCACTTCCTCAAGTGAAATTATCATATTACCCACTATGGAAACCATAAAGGTATTATATAAATGAAAAATAAAGAGTAATATAAAAAATATAAATATAATATATATCACATATAAATATATATTGATCTTAATGTCCACCATAAGAGGTGGTAGGAGAAGATTTAACAATCATTGTATTGTGAGGCAGTAGTTCACCGTCCTCAGAAATAGTATGTTATTTACCAATTAGATGGAGGTGTGTGTAATTTTAGTTCAAATACTTCTCATAAAATCAACCTATTATATTGAAGATACTGGTTCTATTATAAAATAAAGGAATAAAAAGATTTTCGGTGGTTGGGTAAGTAAAATAAAACAAAAGAACTTAGGAGAAGACGTTACCTTTAAATCGGGTATCTCCCTTTAGTTTGAAACAAAATGTTTATTTGAATTGCCTTCTACCTAGGAGAAGGATTATAAGAGAAATAAAGGGATATAGGGAGCTTAATTTGGAAGATTTTGGGTGATCCAAGTGGATTTAGAAGTTTGAGGAATGGGTTATAAGTGAAGGCTTTTTATAAGGGGGGATGGGCTATTTTGGAATGTTTAAAAATATTATTTTATTATATAAATATTTTCGGTTTATAAAGGTCCAAAACTTATTAAAGTAGAATATAAGATGACTCAGGTTCGAAATAAAATCATTCAATAAGAATTGGATAGGTTTTGGATATTTGTTAATTTTTATAATTTTATTTATTTCAATCATTCATTAATGAGGTAAACACTGCATCATTATTGTGTCATAAATTGTTTTATTTATTTGATGTCTAAAAATCATAAAAAAATATAATTATGTAGGAAATATTTTTATCTTTAAAATAAATATTTATAGTGAAAGAGATAACTTATATAACACCATGTAATAATTGATTTACTAAAAGATATATGTTTGTGTCATTTTTGTTTTTTACTTTAAATTAGTTAATATAATGGGTCATTATCACTCCCAAGTGGCTCCATGGGGTCCCAAAATCGACCCAAGGATTCCCATGGTAGTAAATGTATCAAAAAATAATATTAGGACACATGTTAGTGTAATTTAATATTATTATAATATTATATTTACCCTTATTTACCAGATATACCTATTAACCCTGGTAAATAAAATATTTACTGAGATAAATATTTTAGATGTCTAAAAATAAAATTTACCGATTTACAGAATCTATATCTCCTTATTCTAAATATGTAATCCATTTTTCCAAACCTGAATCCCAGAAGTGGCAGAAATTAATTTAAAATTAATTCCTATTGTCAAAACAAAAAGCGTGTTTTTAAGAAATAATAACTAATTAAAATTACTTCCAATGACCAAAATTGGAATAAATGGTAAAAAATAATCTAATTACACTTTAAAACTAATTAAAAATATAATCTAACCATATAAATAAGTTAGATTAAAACTCTGTTTTGAATTAAAATACAATATTTTCACTATTCAATAAAAAATGAATTTTATCCGAAAAATACAAAAAATGTACCCAAAGTAAATTTTGATGTTCCGATTCTAAATAAAAATGTTATTTTGTCAAATAGAACATAGAAAGTGACAAAAAATATTTAAATAGGGTTCTCCATCAAAATGCGGTAAATCGAACTTTTAATGAATATTAGATTATTTATGCTTAAAATCAGATTCTTTCTAATTTTAAGCCTCTAAAATTTATTGGATAAACGTAAAAACATTTAACAAACACGCATAATAATTTTGTAGTTAGTTTTTTTTTCATTCCCACCATTAAAACGGATAGGTGTTAAATACCATTTAAAATAGTAATATTATTTTATTATTTATCGGTATTACTCAACGTTGTGTGCAACATAAGTTTTCAAAGAAACCTATTGTTGGGTATCATGTACTCCATAGAACATAGAATCCCCTTTAAAGTAATATTTATATTTAATTCACAAATTTTAATAAATATGAAAAGGTTTTATTCTTTGTATACGTGGGATGTTACAAACAATTGTTAAATAGAATCACATCTAAAACTTTTCACCTTCAATGGAAAACAAAAATCAATAAAAGAGACCTCATCCTAAACCCCTAACACTGCAAATACCCATCATCATAAGCTTTCTAAAACCAAATCCCAAATTGAATAGTGATTTGGGTTTGAGGGAGTGAGAAAACATAAGGAGGGAAAGGGGAGAATAAATGATAATAAAAGGAGAAATAAAGGTGCACTTACCTACATTATATAGAGAATAATGGGCCCCCAAATTGAATGAGGAAGAATTGGGAAGCCCCCCCCCCCATGTGTACCCTCATTCAGATGAACTAGAGGAGGAGATAGTGTGGACAATATATAAAAACCCAAGGGGGGTGTAATTTCACCACCTTAATGAAACTTTAGGAGGCCACATGGTTTTCGAAGACACGTGGATAGAATTGACTAGACCAACCCACCTCACATTTTTACTCATAGGGACTCCAAAAGGGTTGAAATCCCATTCTCTATCTATGCCAAAATTACTACAAAAAAATGAATCACTATTCATAGTTTTGACTAATAATACAAAATCCATGTTACACCACCCTTATTAATAAAGGTAACACTTGTTTTTTACTAGGTTTCATAATATTTGGTATGAACCATGCTCTACCCATATAGAATAAGCTGTGCTAGGAAAAAAATAATTGGAAGTCTATATATAATGTATGTTTCATAGTCTCCCCTAAATATAAGGACCCGACCTTATTACATTAAATAATCTTGAATTTTAGTCAATATCTCACTTCCTTTCATATTAGTTATGTTTTCAAGTTTAGAGTTATATATAATTGGGATATATTACATACAGAACATCGCACATTTATACAGATAAGATACCACAAACATGTATCTATTTATTCCAAAATATAATTTTTTTAAATGAAACATGTTATATTTAAAAAATATTCATAACATATAAATTGGATTCCTTATTTGTATTACACATCCTTTTAACTTGTGAAAATAATTTAAAATATTTGTATGAGCACAAAAAACACAGCAAGAGATATAAAAATAATGAAAGAAAACATTAGTCCATGAATGCTTGTAAAGTATGAAATCATTTTCAAAAAGTCATACTTGTCACCCATATGAACTTACACTATGGAACATGATATTTCAAAGAGATTTACACAAAACATATAGAACAGAAAAATAACCATAAATTTATCTTAGGGAATTAATTACATAATCTTGTAAGCCTCTCAGCTACCATATAATTTGTAACCCTCATGACTACCTTATTGTGTAAATATCATAATTACACTTGGAGTGACCATACAGATGACCTCCAACATAAACATAAAAATTGAATTGGAGGTATATATAGATCCCAACCCTCATTATAAACAATTACAAAAAACCAAAACATAATAATAAAACAAGAATAATTTCATAAAAACATTGCTTTTGAATTTCGAATAATAGAATTTTAAAAGAAGATTTTAAAAGGAAAGTCCCTTACAAATATCATATAATTGATATAAGAAATTAATATAATAAAAGGAATATGTGAATACAATATAAATGATCATAATAAAACATAATATAAAAAAAATCATCAGATAAATGATCTCAAGATAACACAATTAATGAAGTGGAAGGTTAACCGAAAGAATGGAAATTTGGTTAAGAATTCCCTTACCTCGGGTAGTTCATATTTCAAAAATGTTTAAAACTACTGTATAATGGTTAAAAGAGTGTTATTAGTATTTTAAATAAACATTTTCATTTTTATGTCACCTTATATGATCATTTTATAACATCATTTCACTCTTAGATATTAGTATTTTGTCTATTCCATTGCTTCAGATGCATTCCTTACAAGATTTCCATGGCCGGTTTGTATTTGATTTCTTGTTATATAGAAATGAAATTACAGAAGTGGAATGAAATGGTATTAATTTGTTTCCAAAATATATAATTATAACATAATTTTTTTTATCATATATGATGATGAATTATTAGATAAATCATTAATGATATTTTTAGATCATTTTTTGAGGTTCCTCAGAAATCATGAACATGTTTCATTATATAATTTAATGTCATGCATAGAAGTTCATTACAGAACATAAAATAAGTTAAATAATACAATTTATATTATTTTTAAACCATTAAAGGGGTTCTATGATCAGTATTTAAGAAATTAATGGAAATTGAAAGCACATCATCCACAATTTGGGTAAACGACACATCACGAACACTGTTTTTATTTAGTTTCTAGAATAAGAGGATGAGGGGAGGAATAAAGATGATGAATATTTTACATGAAAATGATAACATATAGAATATATAATAAAATTTAGATTTAATACATCCTGTACAAGGGGAGGAGAAGAGAGTTTAAAAAAATTAAGGAATTAAAAAGAAAACACATGAAAATGAAAGTGGATTCTTACCTCTTGATATCTTCTCCTTGAGATCCTCCTTAAGACTTTTGGTTTTGGCCTTTTGGTGAGGAGAAAAGGTTTTGGACGTGATTAAGATCCTTGGGGATGGAATTTGGTAGAACTTGGACAATTATAATGGCTTGAAACGTGTGAGAGTAAGAGGGGAATGAGGGTGGTATTTATAGTGGAGGAGAGATGAGATTTTTCATTATTTTATTCATTATTTTAATATATTCTGTCCAAGACTATGAATATCCTTCATTATTATCATTAAAATAGTAAATATATAATTTTAGTTCAAAACAAGTTGGATTACATCTGTAATGATGTCAAAAATAGTGGATTTAACTGATAATTTGTATATACGGTATTTTACCGTATTTCAGTATTCATCTAAAATTCAAGAATTTCAGAAAAATACAAAAAATTCACCCTAACCATTTTTAATGTATAAAATTAAAAAATGAATTCATTTTTTTGAAAATAATTTTCTAAATATGATTAATTTAATTTTTAAATAAAATTATATTTTATTCAAAAAATAACAATTTTAAAACTATAACAGATTTTATATCTCCTTAAAAAACAAATCAAGATCACATTATCTTATAACATTAAGAAAATAAAATAATAATATGATTTACAATTCATATGGTTCATATTATTATAAATACTACTATTCTTAAGGTTATGTTACTATTCACCAAACACCAAGTTGGTACTATCAAACTCCAAATAACATATTGATCACAACCATAGATAACCATTGTTCGAAATTAAAATCATAGAAGCAGAAAAATTATGTTTAAAGGATAGATATAACTATCAAATTGAAACAATGTTTCATGAATTTGAATTTTTTTTAAAACCTTAGGGTGTTACATTATCCCCACCTTCTATAAATTGCATCCTCAAAATTTTATTTACTTATTAAACATGTGAGAGTACCTTTTCATTATAGCATTTTCATATTCTGTGTTTCTTCTTAAACCATGTGGTTTCTCCACAAAACCTTTACATGGTGAATTACCTTATTCTACAATACTTGTTCCCTTCAATCAAGAATCCAAACTAGTTTCTCTTCAAAAGAAAGGTTTTCTTCCAGTTGAGATGCCTCTAGGTTTAAAACATGAGATGAATCTGGCACATACTTTCTTAACATTGAAACATGAAAAACATTGTGTACCTAAGATAAACTCGGAAGAAAAGATACTCGGTATGCGAGTGGTCCAACTTTATCTAGGATTTCACAAGGTCCAATGAACCGTGGACTTATCTTTCCTTTCTTACCAAAACACGTAACACTTTTACATGGTGAGATTCTCAGAAGAACATGATCAACTACCTCAAAAGAAAAGGCTTTCCTCTTGCTCTTTGCATAACTTTTCTGCTTGATATGAGAGTTCATCATGTGTTTTTGGATCATCTTCACTTTCTCAGCCAAATAATCTACTAATTCTAGTCCCACCAACTTTCTTTACCTGAATTCATCCCAAAAAGATGGAGTTCGACACCACTTTCCATACAGTTCCTCAAAATATTCCATCTGTATACTGGAATGAAAACTGTTATTATAAGAAAACTCATACAAAGAAATATGACGATCCCAACTTCCCTAGTAGTTCATTAAACAAGATCGAAGAATATTCTCCAAAATATGAATTGTTCACTTCAACTACCCATCTGATTGAGGATGGAAAGCTTTACTGAAATTTAATTCGGTGCCCAATGACTTCTAAAGGCCTTTCCAAAAGTTAGAGGTGAACCTGATATCCCGATCAGATACAATGGAATGAAGAACTCCATGTAACCTGATAATATCTTTTAGGTACAATCAGGAAATATGATTCAAATACATTGTATCTCGAATAGGAAGGAAATGTGAATATTTATTTAGTTGGTCAACAATCACCCAAATTGCATTGTTACCTATAGAAGTCTTTGGTAGTCCCACCACAAAGACCATGGATACATTCTCTTATTTCCACTATATAATTTGAAAAGGCTAAATCATCCACTGGGTTATGTTTTTCTCTACTTCAACATATTGACATGTCAAACATTTAATGGTAAAATATGAAATGTCCCTTTTCATTCCATACCACTAATAATACTACTAAAGGTCTCTGTACATCTTAGTACTACCACGATGAACTGAAAATAGAGTACTATGAGCTTCAAAAAACAATTATTTCTTTAACTAGGAATCACAAGGCACACACAACCTTTTTTACAAATCTTAAAACATAATCTTTGTCAAGGATAAATTCTAGAAACATACCCATTTTAACCAATTCTACCTTTTTCTATAGCTCATGGTCTTCCTTCTACGCTTTCTTAACTATATCTGGTAACAATTACTGTACCGAAACCATAAACCAGATAGACTTATTTCCTACATCAATAATCTCTAAACCAAAATCCATCAAATCATTAATCAAGGGATCATGTTCTAAATGTAACATGGTTAATGATTCATAATGTTTTCAAATCAAGGAATCCAACACATTGTTTGCTTTTACTGGATGGTAATTGATCATTAAATAATAATCTTTTATCAATTCAAGCCATCTTCTATGCATCATGTTTAATTCCTTCTGAGTAAATATATACTTTAGACTTTTATGGTCAGTATATATTTGAGATTTGGCTCTGTATAAATAATGCCTCCAAATTTTCAAAGAAAAAACCACAGCTTCCAATAGAGAATCATGTGTGGGATAATTTGACTAATGATGTTTTAGTTTCCTTGAAGCATAAGAAATTACCTAATCATTCTACAAAAAAACCAAGTCCCTTCAATGAAGCATCACTGTAGATGAATAACTCACCATTTCCAGAAGTCAAATCCAAAACTAGAGCATTCACCAATCTCTTCTTCAGTTCCTAAAAAAACATCACATTCTTCTATCCAAACAAATTTAACCCCATTTCAGGTTAATTTAGTCAGTGGACTAGAAAAACATGAATTTTTTTAATAAACTGTCAGTAATAACCTTCTAATCAAAGAAAAATAAGAATTTATATAACATTTTTTGGCCTTTTCCATTCATCAACCACTTTTTATGTTGGATAAACAGTTATTCCATCCTTATTTACAACATGTCCAAGAAAATAAATATATTGCAAACAAAAAACACACTTTCTGAATTTTCCATACAGTTTATTTTCCATTATGGTTTTAAAAACAACCCTTAGATATTTTTAATGCTACTCTTTACTCATAAAAAATACCAAAATGTCATCAATAAACACAACCAAAAACATATCCAAGAACTCATGAAATATTTTATTCATAAGATCCATGAAAACAATAGGTGAATTAGTAAACCCAACTAGCATAAAAAACATAATTTCCATAACTAGTATGAAAAGTTATTTTTGGGATGTCATCCTCCTTCACCTTTAGCTGATGATATCTGGATCTCAAGACAATCTTGGAAACAACTAATCTTTATAGAGTTGATCAAACAAGTCAATGATATGAGGAAAGAGAAATTTGTTTTTAATACTGATGTTATTCAAGGATCTATAATCAATGAAAAGTCTCATGGAACCATATTTATGTTTAACGAAAAAACAGGGGAACAGAATGGTGAAGTTCTAGGATGAATGAAGCCTTTATCAAGAAAATCCTTTATCTGATTTTAAACTCTAAAAGTTCCATTTGAGCCATTTTTTAAGGGGGATTTCGAATTTTATTAGCATCAGGAACAAAGTCAATTGTGAATTCAAATTCCAGATTTGGTATAACACTGGGTAACTCATTATCAAACACATCATGGTACTTATTTACCATTGAAACATCATTAATCTAAATAGTCCCCTTTCTTTCAAAAATATGATCAATATAACTTTCATTTCCATATTTCAATTTTTTAAACTTCCTGATATGTTATCAATTGTATAGTTTCATTATAGTATTAAAACTAAAACTATTTATAAGAAACAACTTCTTTATCTCTGAAATCAATCTTAGCATGATAAACATAAAGACAATCCATACCTAGAATAACATCAAACTCTACTAAGGAAAAACAATATGGTTTTTAGGTATTGTATTTCAACAGATAATAATATAATGATTTATAAAATTCTTTTTTTACTATAACATTTCCCCCTTGTGTTTTAATAATAACTTCTTATCTCATTTGTTTAAGTGATATTTCAAATTTACCAAAAAATTCCTCAGAAATTGAGAAATGTGTAGAACCCATATTAAACAAAACTTTAGAAAAATCCTAGTAAATAAGAAAAGTACCTGATACCACATCATTGGATGGCCCGACATCTGATAACGTATTCGTAAAGGATCTCACTATGAATTTCTATTTATATTATGACTTCTTTTCATCATTCATATATCTCTTGGGGTAATCATTTTCATAATGACCCATCTCACCACATTTGAAATACTTTACAGTTTTCTTATCAGGATTAGTATTAGGATCATTTTCATTACAATCTCGGGCCATATTTCCAAACCTACCAAATCAAAAAAACTTCCTAGTTTTGTTAAGACATTCCCTAGGGTTCTTTTTTCCACACATTTCACAAAATGGAAACTAGAATTTATTATCATCATAAATTTTTGATTGATTATTACCCATCTCTTTCCATATAGACCTCATATTCTCCTTATTGTCAAAGTTTACATGATCACCCGAAAACTCCATCTCTACCCTCTTAGCACATCATACTAGTTTCCCATAACGTTTTAATTCATGGGAGGCCAATGCCTTTAAATACCTTGGCTTCAATCTTGATTTAAATCTATTGATTTTTCTATCAAGATCCAGAATAATATTTGGAGCATACCTAACCAGCCAGATGAAGTTATCTTTATAAATGACCATTTAATCTTCCTCTAATTTCTTCAATTCAAGGAATTGATTCTCCATCCTTAGTCTAACCACCTTAGGATAATATTTTTCAAGTAAAATGCATAAATTAATCCCACTCTAAGGAATTAATATTCTCAATATCCATGATATTCTTAACTATTGACCACCACAGACCAGGTTGACCTTCAAAACGGTAAATGAAAAGACTTACCTTTTGTTTATCTTAACATCTGATAACATTGAATATCTTGTCATGGGCTTTAATCCATCCTTCAGCTACTATTGGGTCAGAAGATCCATTTATGGAAGGAGGGTGTTTCCTCGTAAAATATTCCACTATCGTCATGTTCCATTGTGGTAGCTCTAGTTGTTCTCTATCAAGGATGTAACCACCATTTATTTCCTACGTCATCTAATCCATTGCTATCAAAAAATTCTCGGTTCAAATATCTATAATTTCTTTCTACAGATTCGGAAGGACATCGTTCTGTCGATGCCTCACCACTTTAGATTTTTTCTTCTTCTTTAGAAAACCATTATGAACAAACATATCTTAGTCGAAGTAAAATGTTAATATCTAAATTCTATATCATTTCAAATTAACCAAAAGTAAAAATTATTTATGGAATTCTATTACCATTATTCTAAGCCCTAATGTTATCTAAACCATAATCTAATACCATTTTTAAGGACTTGGCCTTATTACATTACAAAATCTTGAATTTTAGTCAAGAGATCACATTCTTTAATATTGAGAATTGTTTCAAGTTTATAGTTTTATAGAATTGGGATATAATACATAAATAACATCACACATTTATACATAGTTGATACCACAAAAATAGTATCTATTTCATCCAAAATATTAAACTTTTCAAATAGAACATGTTTTCTTTGTCAAATATTCCTAACATGTCACTTGGCTTCCTTCATTTTATTACACATCCTTATATCCTGTGAAAATTATTTAAAAACATGGTATGAGCACAAAAATATCAATAAGGGATATAAAAAGAAGGATTTAAAACATTAGTCCATGAATGGTTAAAACGTATGAAATCATTTTCAAAAAATATACTTGTCACTCATATAAACTTACTTTGTGAAATGGTGATTTCCACGAGATTACCATAAAACATATAGAAAATAAATAGAGACATAAATTTATCTTGGGGAATTACTTACATAATATTGTAACCCCCTCATCTACCTTATAATTTGTAACTCTCATTGCTACCTTACAAGGTAACTCTCACGGCTGCCTTATTGTGTAACTATCGTAGTTAAACATGGAGTAACTATACGACCGACCTCCAATTTACACATAAAAAATTCATTAGAGGGAGATATAGGTTCCACACTTCATAATAAATATTACCAATACCCAAAACATAATTATAAAACATGAATAATTTCATAAAAACATTTCTTTTGAATTTCATAAAATAAAATTCTAAAAGAGGATTTTAAAAGGAAATTCCCTTACAAATATCATATAATTAATGTAAAAAATAAATTGAAATAAAGGTATGTGTGTATAAACTATAAATAAACATAATAAAACATAATATAGAAAAACATTCATCACATAAATGATCTTTAAAGATCACAATTAAGGAATTAGATGGTTAACCAAAAGAATAGAAATTGGGTTATGAATTTACTTACTTCGGTTTTGTATTACTTAAAACATGTTTAATACCTATGTATAACGTTTAAAAGAGTGTTGTTATTATTTTACAAAAACATTTTCATGTTTATAACACGTTATATGATCATTTTATAACAACATTTTATACTTTAGTTATTAGTATTTTGTTCCTTCCATTGTTTTAGTTACATTCTTTACCCAATTTCCATGGAAAGTTTATATTTGATTTTCTTGTCGTATGGAAATGAAATTCTAGAATGGTAATGATCTAGTATTAATGTGTTTCCAGAAAATAAAATGAAAACATAAATTATCTTTTTATCATATATGATGATGAAACAATAAATAAAACATTATTGATATTTGTTTCGATCATTTTTCAACGTTCCTCGATAATCATGAAATTGTTTCATTATATAAATTATTTTCAAGCATAGATGTTAATTCTAGAACATAAAATAGGTTACATCATAAAATTTACATTATATTTCAATGATTAAAAAGGTTTTATGATCTTATTTTAAGGATGTAATTTAAATTGAAAGAACATCATCCACAATTTTGGTAAAAGACACATTACGAACGATGTTTTCATTTTCTTATTCTGAATAAGAGGAAGAGGAGAGGAAGAAAGATGGTGAATTTTTTACATGAACATGATAAATTATAGAATATATAATATTATAGAGATTTCATACCTTTGGGATAAGTGAAGGGGAAAAGAGTATAATAAAGTAAATGAATTGAAAAGAAAACACATAAAAATGAAAGAGGATTCTTACCTCTTAATCTCTTCTCTTTGAGATCCTCCTCAAGGCCTTTTTTTGGCCTTTTGGTGATACCATCAGGTCTTGGATGTGGGGAAGAACCTTGGAAATGGTATTTGGTAGAACTTAGTCAATGATCAAGACTCAAGAGGTGTGAGAGGAAGAGGGTAATGAGGGTGGTATTTATAGTAGAGGAGAGGAGGGGTTTTACATTATTTTAATCATTATTTTAATATTTTTGTTCAAAACTATGAATAGTATTCATTATTGTGATATAAATAGTAAATGTAGTAATTTCGTTCAAAATAATTGGTCTTACATCAATCATGATGTCCAAAAATAGTGTATTTAACTGATAATTTGTATATATGGTATCTTACTGTATTTCACTCTTTATAAAAAATTCACAAATTTGATAAAAATACCAAAAATTCACCATAACCATTTTTAAACGTTTATTATTAAAGAATAAACTCCATTTTTTTAAAATAATCTTAAAAATATGATTAATTTTTAAATAAAATCATATTTTATTCCTAAAATAATAATTTTAAATCTATAACTGATTTTATATCACCCTGAAAATTTAATTAAGATCTCATTATATTATAACCTTAAGAAAATAAAATAGTAACATGATTTACTAATAATAAGGGTCATATAAAAATTCATATTAATATTCATAAAGTTATGTTACTATTCACCAAAAAACAAGTTGGTTCCATCAGACTCTAAATAACTTACTGATCACAACAGTAGAAGAACGTTCTCTGAAATTGAAATCATAAAAGCAAAAAAATTATGTTTAAAGGATAGTTATAAAAATATTCTTAAAGAAAAGTTTCATGAATTTTAATTTATTTTTATAATCTTTGGTTGTTATAATAAAAAATGCCTGAAAACTATTCATATAGGGAAAAATTCAATATTTTCCTATGTTTCAGGTTGAAAATTTCCAAAATCTTAAATAACACCATGAAAATAAAAAATAACATAAAATATAATGAAATATTGACATTTGGGTGTCACAAGTTTTCTAATGATTAAATCTTGACTATGATCTCTCTATAATGATTACCCCCATTATATGTTCCTTAATACTAATTCATGAGATGAGCTTCCTAGTCATACCAATGTTAGTATGGTTTTTATATCACTTAAAATTATATCTTGAGGTATGTAGATACCATTAACATTTTCCATTAGTAAGAGATAATAAAATTATCCGAATAAAATTTATTTAATGGGATAATGTAAGACACCCAAATTTCAATATGTAATTCTCATTTAAATAAGTACTACATATCTTGAAAAACATGAAACACCAAATCAAAAATGAACTTCAATTCTTTAAGATATAATTATAAGTTTTAACTGTAATCATTATAATTTAGCCATTAAATTGGTGGATATAAATAGAATTAACCATATTTTTAAATCAATGTAGGAATAGAAAAAAGATAAATTTTAATACTAATTCATTTATAGAATTTAATTAGTGTATCTAAAAGACAAATAATATCATTTATGTTCAAATAAGTATTTTAATAAAAATCACATTTTTATGCATTATGTGCACTTATGTTAGAAGTGATTTATATTATCTCTAGAAATTAAGGTCAAAACATAATATATTTAATCATAATATCAATTTTTTAATGTTTTTATTTTATTTTTAACATAAATATAATTTACGAAAGTAAATATAAGTTACCATTGTAAAACAATTGTTTCTTAATGAATAGTTTTTATAAAAATTGTGTAATTTTTATCTAAATAAATTAAATTTAAATATTATAAATGATTACTAAGATATAATTTTTAAAAATATATAATATATAATAACAGTCATTTAATTATGAAATAATATTAAGAAATTTTAATATATAATAATACATTTTTATTTTAAAACAATTTTTCTATATATTGTATGTTTTAATTTAAAAGTAAATTTTATCATAATTATAAATTGATTTATATTAAATGGAGTATAAATTCGAACTCATCATGTCTAAATTATTTAGTATGTATCGTCTAATATTTTTAGTATTAAAATAATTACCATGGTTAATTTTAAATTAAGGTTAATAAGGGTTAAAATGGGTAACTATAAATAGATTGAATTTTTTAAGTTTACATGAAACATAGAACTTCTAGAAGGGTTTTTTAAGTTGTAAATTCATATCCACATTTATCTCCAACCATTCCTCACCTATCTCAACTAACTCACAAGAAATATCATTCTTACCCCTTTCTTACGTTTAAATTCCAAGTAAAATTCCATGTAAAATTCCATCTTTTTCACTTTTAAATGGAGGCCAATTCCACCCTATTCAACACACACGTGTAATTAAAAATTAGAATACAACTCTACCCACTTTACCTTTACTAAAATATCTCTCAAAAGTTTTCAACCATTGGTCAAAATAAGTTATCCTATGTCCACCATTTCCAATAAGTTCTTCAGGATAAGAATCAGGTTATCAAAATGAGTGATACCATCACCCAAGACTTTTATTATTTATTTTAACACTTAAAAATTATTCTAATAATATTATTATAGTAACATAATTATTAATAGTATACTAAAATATTATTATATTCAATGTACAACCATTATCTATTCCCCTCTCATCCATTATAAAAATAAAAATTTCATTCATGCATATGTGCCGACTACTGCCTCTTTGAGAGACATGTTTTGTTTTCCATAACCACCATCAATGGATGGTTAAAAGGTTTTTTATATTTATTAAATAAAATGTTTATAAATTTATTATAATTGTGAATAAATAAATAAATTTCTATCTCCCTTATATTCAATGGATATTTTAAACTTCATCAGTGTGTATGTGTAGACTACTACCTCTATAGAGTGACATGTTCCATTTTTCATCACCGAATTTCTTGGATGGTTATAATATATATTTGATAAATATATATGATATTAAGGATAAATATATATCATGAATGTGGTTATGAAATTATAACACAAAAATCAATTATTATTATAATATAACATGTTAATATTGGTAAATTACCCAAAATGAGTTCATTATGTATATTATTCTCACAAACCATACCCATTGTTTCGATGAAGTGGACCTAGGGATTCATAAATAATTTAAAAAAAATGGTTAAAATATATTTTATAAATTTTAAATAATGAAATTGGTATCAAATAATTTTTTATTTCTTCTCTATTATAAAACAAGCATGAAATAATTGAAATAACTAACATCTATGGATGAAATTAAACAACAACTAATTCATGTGTAATTAATTATTATAATTTAAGAAAATAAAAGTTTATAGATATGAATAAGTAATACAAATGATTCATTAACAGAGTTATGTTTATTATAATGGAGGTTGTGGAAGATGATGGAAAGGTAAGTGTTATTTGTCTCAATTTTCTATTCCCGGATACAGGTTTCATATTGTACACCATATTTTCTTTTATATGGTGTACCTAATACCCCATTGGATTCGATTATTATTATTAAATTTTATTCAATGGGATTTAATACTCTTTCCATGAGTCCCTCATTCCAACTCTTTTGATCCAAGTGTTACTAAATTTCATAAGTGTAATGACCCAAAATTTTATAAAAGAAATTCCATTTCGATTTAGTAAATTCCAAATGGTTAAAAAAATACATGAACTATATTTGTTATTTTGGACCAATATAGCTTACAATATTTAAACTACCATTGATCATCTTAAATATTAATAATATAGTTATCTTAAAACGAATTTAAGGATTATTATATATTACTAGTTATGATAATTTCCAAGTGACATAGATGGAAGAAGTAATAGCCTCAACCAATAGGATAATATATGATAAAGCTCATATATCAAAGCTTTCAAGGGATATTGAATCGATGGGATTTTCACTTGACCAATCTCAATATGATATTAAAAAACTAAAGTTTTATTGAAACCATTTATTAGAGTATTTCATGATTATCGAGATCATAGCCTAAACCTTGTTTATTGAACCACCTTCAGAAATCGCATCCATCACACACCTTACCATTATATAATTGTTTGGTGTAATAATGAGTTATATATCTATACCCTATTAGTATAAATATTTATATTTTATTTTTAATGAAATAATTAATGTATTTAGACCATTTTATTATGAATTTATCAATAATTATATAATTTGTTTAGTAAAAATTAAACATTTACACGAAGAAAAAAAAATTTATTTTTGGGAAATATATGGTTCCAATAAAGAATCTCCTCAAATAAATTTAAGAATTTTGGAAATAAAACTTATTTTAATAAAATATTTGTATTTGATAAATATTATTTAACTATAAATGATAATATAATATAATTAATTCCAATGTAATTTTTATAAGGGTACACAATGGTTAATATCATAAAAATTAGTATTTTCCGTAAATAGTCATATTTATATAAAATTAAAAATTATCTTATTTAGAAAAATATTATGATAAAGTAAATATTGTTTTTTAAATAAAAAATATTAAATTATAAAATGGTTATTTTTTATAATTTTATGATACTGATGAATTTTTGGGTAAATATATAATATGGTATAAATATACGGTCTGTATTATGACGTTATAATGGGAATAAATTGTTGTAATAAATTCCATAAAAGGAATCAAAAACCAAATATATATTTATCCTATAAAATTATCTATTTTAAAAGTTATTTTATTAATTTTATAAACCCTTAATGTATCCTATAAAACATATATTTTATTTTAAGGATTTAAATTCAATTATTTAAAAAAATGACTCACTTCCACATCAACAATGGTGTTATTTGAAGGAGTTCGATTCATAGACTTATAAAATATCAAAAAAACCCACTTTATAAGAAACCATGGTAAAAAAACATGGGAAGGTTTTTTTGATTATTTCATCATATAGACTCCCAAACATATGTTTAGGAATTAATAAAGAATTCCACTATCATTGGCTATAAAAACCCACCCATACTCACACTACTCTTCAATAAAAATCCATTTAGCATAGAGTTCATCTCCCCATCCCCCTCTAAATAACTCCCATGTTTTTTCAATATCTTAATAATCTCCTCCAAATATTTTAGAAGAACCCTCATAAGGTAAGAGACATTATCCTATTTTTTTTATTTCAAGTATTTTCTTTTTACTGTGCCCTTTTGATTTCCAATTTTTTATGTCATAATGTGTTTTTACACATAAATATACTATCATTATTATATCCATGTAAAGTGATACTTACTTTCACTCTCATTCACCCCTTCCATAAACCATTGTGTACAACTATTATGTTTCCCAAATTATCCCATAATTTTCCCTTCCTATCATTTTTATAGTGAATACTCATCCCCTTTTACACTAAAGGGTATTCACCTAGTTTTACTTATAATTATTTTGTTGGTTACACCCATGTATGTAACCCAAACTCCTTTATTATGGTTTTAAATGTGATTAAATGTATTCTTATGTTTTATGATATATGTGCCTCACAAATGAATGTACATGATATGAATGTGGCATGTGGGCCTAAAAGTATATATCCCTCCAACGAATTGGTTAATTTCTTAATCACATGAGATTCCATTTATGGTGCACTTGAGGTTATCCAAAGCACGCTATGTTATGATGTATTATAATTTAGTTTTGACTTGGGCTTATGATGTCATGTTTTATGTTGTTTCCACATTATTATGTAGCCTTTAAGTTATTATTTTATATCAGGCTCCAATGATCATGTTTATGATTATCCACACTTTTATTTCACCTTGATATGCCTATTGACTAACAAGTATTACATTCATCTTGTAATGTTTTTATTATTCTCTCACTAGGCTTTATAGCTCACCCTTTTCTTATCTATGTCCATAGTTTATCCCATGTAGTATTAAAAGATCACTGGAATATAATGTAATGTTTTGGATTTTTTAAATAATGATATTATACCCATGTTTCAAGTTAATCTATGTGCCTCACAAATGCATGTACATGATATAAATGTGGCATGTGAGCCTAAAATTATATAGCCCTCTAATAAATTGGGTAATGTTTTAATCACATGAGAATAAATGTATGGTGCACTTGAGGTAATCCAAAGCACAATATATTATGATTTATTGGAATATAGCTCTGACTTGTGCTTATGATGTCATGTTTTATGTTGTTTCCACATTATTATGTTGCCTTGAAGTTATTATTTTATATCAGGCTTCAATGATCATGTTTATGATTATCCCTACTTTTATTTCACCTTGATATGACTATCTACTAACATGTATTACATTCATCTTGTTATGTTTTTATTATTCCCTCACTAAGATTTATAGCTCACCCTTTTCTTGTCTGTGTCCATAGGTTATCCTATGCAGTATTAAAAGATCAATGGAATATAAGGTAATGTTTTGGATTTTTTAAATAATGATATTATACCCATGTTTCAAGTTGATGTTATATTTTTTTAATTTCTAAGTTACTATTCCTCACTATCTTACGTGATTTTATTATGTGTATCCTTATGTAATAAATCATGAATTAATGTGTATTAAATATATGAGTTCCCATGGTTGGTATTAGAGTAGAGACTAGTCATTTTTGGGATTAGTATTGGAAAACAATAGTGAATGACTTTGGAATAAGGCTTAACATAAGTGAACATCCCTAAATTATAGTAAAGTATAAATTTAGTGGCTTCCAAGAAAAAAATCCTTGTTTGGATACAACTGGTGGATGTGGATCCAACATAGTTATACCAAGGGAAATCACCTCAAAAAGGGTCCATTGTAAATTTACTCAATCGTCACCAGTTTCGTGAAAAATATGCATTTTTTTAAAACTATCTTGACACTCCTGGGGGATATCCTTTGGTAAACTCACAGGATCCTTACAATCAATCATGAGGAGAACAAAATAAACCATAAAATTTTATGTTAAGAAATATTTCTTGGGTAACTTAGATCGAAACCAAGTAATTCATATGTTAAAGAATATATATAATTTACGAGTTTTCCCTGCAATGTTTATGTTTTACCTTTTATATATTTAATATTTTGAAAATTCACATCCTTAAGTCTGTTATGGATGATGTAATGATTAAAACTAGAATAGAAAAGTAAAAGTATTCATGTCATACATTGTTTTATGCTTTATTTCATATCACATAAGGTTAGTAGAACTATTCAAAAACCACCTCAAAATATTGATGTAGAGATACTAATGAAAATGGAAAATAGAGAAATTATTGCAACCCAATTATATAAATCCTCCCCTATCCATATTTTTGGGCACAATTTTCTAGTGAAACTTGTGATACTCTATTTAAAATAGTTTTATGTAATTCTGGGTGTGTATTGGATTTATTTATATAGAGGAAACATAATTTGCTGGGAGAATGAAAGTGTCATCTGTATAATGTATTTCCCTCTGATTCTATACAAGTAAAATGAAAAGGATTAATTTCCTTGGGTATAATTATCTCAATCATGTATATTATTTACTTTCACGAAATCATATCTACCTCAAATGATTGGGTTTAATGAAATGATAATCCTTGATGACATTCCCATTGAAACAGAATGTGATGATGTGTTTCATGAAGAATTATTTGGTCTTCCTACAATTTGTGAGGTAGAGAGGTAAATCGATCATATACCTAGATCTTTTATAATATCCATGAATTTATATAGAATGACCACTATTGAACTTCAAGAGATAAAGAAGAAAATACAAATGAATATAGATAAAAGATTTATACACGCATGTTCTTCACCATTGGGTGAACTAGACCTCTTCCTCATGAAGATTGATGGGTAAATGAACCTATACATTGATTATCAGGATCTCAAAAAGATAATGATAAATAAATAATATTCTATTCCACTGATTAATAAATTGTTCGATCATTTGTGTGGATCCCAACATTTATCTAAGGTGGATCTTTGTTCGATATATTATTAAGTAAAGGTAAATAAGGTTTATATTCCCAAGATAACTTTTCATACAAGGTATAAGAAAAATGAGTTCAAAGTGTTTTTATTTATAATGAATAATGATTTAATAATTTTTAAGGACTTAATTAATATTGTATTTATAGATTATAATGACAAATTTTTAGTGATCTTTATAAATGATATTCTTTTTTACTCCAAATGTATGAAAGAACATGTTGAGAATTTAAATGATGTATTAAAGACAATGTGAAAGGAGTGTTTATATGTGAAGTATAATGATTTCTGTATTGTGTAAGTAACTTTCATAAATCTTTATCACAATACCCACCACTAGTGATGGATTTTTTATCTATCATGATGCATCATAAAATGTATTTCATTATGTACTTGTGAAAGAAGAAAAATTGATAGCATATTCCTCCCACTAATTAAACATACATGCAAAGAAATACCCACCACATGATCTAGATTATGTTTCAGTGATCTTCACATTGAAGATTTGGATACAGTATCTCTACAGGTATAAGTGTGACATATATATAGATCATACAAGACTCAAGTATATATTCAATAAAATAGACCAATATGGACCAAAGAAAGTGGTTAGAGTTAATCATGGATTATGACCATTCAATCCATAACCTTCCTAGGAAGGAAAACAAAGTGGTAGATTCTATAAGTAGAAATGATCATGAAACCCTATCCATGATGAGGATTAAAATTGATCCAATCTTATTGTACAAAAATGGATGAAAATGGGAATAATAAAAAGATATTTTTCCTACCTTTCTCAAAAACTACCCAAACATATATTCTTGAGAGGATCAAGGAATCCCAAAAGATTGACATGGAGCTACAGAAAAAGTGACTAAATACTATGGATTGGAACTTTTATAAAGATGAATTTATAAGGGTTGGAACCTAGATATGTGTCCCATAAAACTAAAACATAAGAGGAAACTTCAGTATGATGTGAATAGATGATCTTTCTCTATTTAGTTGTGAGTCACCAAGATGTATAGATAACTGCATAAAAACATCTTCTGGGATAACATAATGAAGAAGATTGATGAATTTGTATCTTAATGCTTGGTATAACAAAAATTCATGGCTGAATGATATAAGTCTAAGTGTATGATTCAACCATTTCCCATTCCAATATGTAAATTGGAAAACATAAACATGTATTTTTTCAAAATAATCCTCGGGACGTATAAAGGTAACAATGTCATCTAGGTGTTAGTCCATTGCCTTACAAAGTCTGCTCATTTCATTGTTATCATGGAATATTTTTCTCTTAACAAACTCACCAAGATATATATAAGGGAAGTAGTAGACTACATAGAGTACCACTCTCTATTATAACTGAACAAGATCAGAAGTTTACATCATGGTTTTTGAGAATCCTTCAATAAAGTGCAAGATATAGAGTAGAGTTTCAGTACTACTTATCACCCCCATACGAATATTCAGTCTAAGATAACAATTAAAACTCTAGAGTACTTTATGAGATCATGTTCAATGGCGTTACAAGGATGTTGATATCAACACCCTCCCCTAGTGGAGTAATCATATAACAACAGTTCCCATTATATAATTAAAATGACACCTTATGATGGTCTTTATGGGAAGAGGTTTTAGAATATCACATGTAGTGATGAACTTGGAGAGAATAAACCTATGGGATGTGATCTTATCCAGTATATTAAATAAAAGTTTCAAACCATTCTACTTAATATAAAATACAAACAAAGATAACATAAATTCTGTTACAAAAATTGTCAACAAGACTTGGAGATTTAAGTTATAGATAAAGTGTTCCTTCATATATATATATATATATGTAAGAAATTCATGTGGTTTGGGAAGAATTATAATCTTAGTCCAAGATACATCACCCCATTTGAGATACTTGATCACATAAGAGTTGTAAAATATCAACTATAACTCCCAACGAACCTATCCCAAGGACATGATGTGTTCTATGAATACCTCTTGAGGATGTTCTTACCAGACCTATCACCTGCAATAAGTCCAAATGTGGTAATTAATTAGAATGATCTTTTATATGATAATATTTTGGTGAAGATCTTATTTAATAGAGGCAAAGTTCAAAGAAACAAGATAACTCTCCAGGTTATAATTTTTTGGTAGAACTACATGTTTTAGGAAGCAACAAGGGAACTGAAAGAGGAAATGAAATAGAAGTGCCCCCATCTATTTTAGTTTATGAAATAAAATTTTCTGGAATATATTTCTGAAGGGGGAATAATTTGATGACCGAAACTTTTATAAATGAAATTTCCTTTTGATTGAGTAAATTTTGTATAGTTAGAAAAAACACATGCACAATGATGGTAATTTTGGACTGATATAGCCTACAATATTTAAAATACCATTTATAATTTTAAACATTAATTTTAAAGATATTGTAAAATAACCATTAATATTTGTAAATACCCGTAAAATTCAATAAATTTTTTTTCCCTAAATTTCTTTGGGATTTTACAAGAACATAGTTTCTGATGGCACCTGATTCTGAGGCCCGGTGAGCCCGGAATAATTTTCCAAAGTTTAGCTTGGGTACGTTCAGTGAAAGAACGAGCGGGTTTTCCTAACTTTTGGACCGGTGCTCGGAATCGAATTCTGAGGGCACCGATGGAATCGCAGCGCCGGTTTTCACTTAAGAGGACTTTCACCTCGACGGCAGATGATCGGGTTTGAGAGTTGGTTTTTGGGTTTCACATGGATTAGTAAAATAAAATAAGTGACAACTTATTTTATCTTTGTTGAACCCACGCCATGTGGATAGTGTTGGTTAAAAGCTCCACATGGGCGTTGGTGGTTGGACCGCCACACCCAAACCTCCCATGGGAGGATAATTAGGGTGGGGACCACCCAAGCATTATAACCTCCCACGAGAGGTTATGACATGGGGTCCACACGGGGCTCAACCCCCCATTTAATAGGAGGGGAGGAAATCTCTCAATACTCCCCCATTAAGGAGGGAGAGCTTCTTGGACTCTAACTCCCCTCTTAATGGAGGAGAATAAAACCTACTCAACCCCCCCATTTATTGGGAGGAACCTCCTTGACCCTCTCCTTGTTAATTAGGTGGGGACCACCCGGGCCCCTAATCCCCCTTGAAACTCCCCAAATTAATTATGTCATCTACTTGGGCAATTAATTTGGTGGAGCCTCTCCACTTTTGAAATTTTGAATTATGCCAACCATTGTGAACTTAATTAAGTGGGGCCACTTAATTAATTTCCGCCACCAAGATTAATAGATTATATTCTATTATTTTGGGCACGTTCTTGCGCCTTTTGGTGGATAGCTTGAGAGAACTTCTTTCTCCAGGGAAGAACGTGAAGAAAGTCGGCGGCGCTTCTTACCCGACCTTCTTCCTCGGAGCCCCACTTTCTGACCTGGTGCTTCTCTGATGACCCTCCTTCCTCCCTCCTCGTCGTTAACGCACTGACGCACGAACTCAGAAGTGGAAGCGTGCGGTGAGCGACGTCATCATCTTCCCCCGCGACGCCACTTTCCACGACGCTCTTTGAACATCATCTCATTATCAAGTAGGGGTTAATTTTTTGGCCGTAAATTTATCCTTTGCCTTTCTTCGTCTTTATTTTTGAGCCGCTTGATATCAACTTATCAGGAGGAGGTCAGACCGCACGAACACAACCGACTCTCCTCCCCCTTTTTTCGTTTTGTTGTGGTTCGAAAGAACGTGGTGCGGTGCGACGACACCACGCGGAGTCATGCGGAAAAGATGCACGGCGCCGTCGCACCGCGCCGTTGAGGCCGAACGAACCCGCGACCGGAGTCGGGCTGCAGCAAAGGGGCGCGGTGCCGTCGCGCCGTGCCAGAGAACCTCGAAGACACCGCGGCTGGAGCGGGGCCGCGGCGGAGGGGCGCGACGCCGTCACACCGTGCCGGTCGGACCAAGGTCGTGGTCTTTGGCCGCGGGGGAGCAGGGAGCGGCGGGCAGAACCACCGGCCGCCGGCGAGCTGAAGGGGCGGGACCGCGGGGTCCCGCGGCAGCAGCACGGCCGGCCAGCCGGGCCAGCCGATCGAGGAAGGTCGGGGGTCGAAACCCTCGGATGGCCAAAGGAGCAGCCCCCTCACGTCGGGTTCGTGGTTACACAAACATGGGGGCAGTGCCCCCCCCCTGTCCGCTCAGCTCGGCACAGGCCGAGCTGGCCACGCGGGCCGCCCGAGCGCGCTAGGATGGGCCGCCCAGGCCACGTCGGGCCGGGCTACGCCCAGGCCGCACCCACCGGTCCGGGATATGCCCTAATGGCTCGGACCCGGACCCGGTTTGGCCCGACCCGGGGGGGGTATCGAGTCTGGTCGGACCGGGCCCGAACCCGCTATTTTCGTATAGATACGTTCAAACGCCCATAGCTTGGGCTACAAACCTCTGATTGATGCACCGCCAGTTGTGATTCTATCCTTGGATCGAGGCGGTAGTTTCGGTGTATTACACTCAAGGTTTAGGAGAACTTTGGGATCAGTCAGGTTGGTTCGAACACGAAATCAACCGGGCCCTCGGTGCGGAAACACTTATAACTTGAGCTCCGGACGTCTAATTGACGTACCGTCGACTTTGTTAGATTCCTATAAGTGAGACAGACCTTTTGGCTTACTCCGCTCGAGGTTTGGATGTAAATGGAGTGCGGTCAGGTTGTTTTTGACTTAAAAACCAATCGGGCCCCTGAAACGAAAAAGCCAATAACTCTCAGACCGGGCGTCCGATTGACGCGCCATCTATCACGTTGAGTTCCTTTTGACGATACAAAACTTTGGGATACATCAACTTCGGACATCGTGTCAGTTGATGTATCATCCCCTCGGCTCGTGGAGCGGACCCTCCCCGAACGAGCTTGTTGTGTGTGGAAACCCTAGAGATGGCTGCGACTACGACGACGACGACGACTGTACAGAAATCTTCCGTGGGTTCAACAGCGACGACTACAGCACTCAGCGATCCAGTGTGGATCAGTGCTTACCGATCCTGTGTGGGTCAGCGCTCAGCGGTCCTGTGTGGGCCAACACATACCGATCCTGTGTGGGTCAGATCCTGTGTGGGTCATTTCGGGGGTTAGTACCTATCGATCCTGTGTGGGTCATTGCGGGGGTTAGTACCTATCGATCTTTTGTGGGTCCGACGACTTAGATGAATTAGTGGCTACGTCTGATCATCTCTATCATCTTATGAAGAAGTATACCTGTGTGAGCTGAGTCTTGATTTCAATCAATATCTTCGATATGATTGACTGGATTTCCTTTGTGGATTGAGTTGTGTTATCCTATGTGGATAGGGTTGTACTCCTATGTGGACGTGATCGAACTTGGCATGGATGATGGAGCCGAACGGGAATTGATGAATTAGGTATATGTATGTGCATATACCTAAGTAGTGTTGGATGTTACTTCGTGATTCTATCTTTCCTTTGTGGATTATCCTTTGTGGATTCTGGGAGACCTTAGGGGGTCTTGGGGTCCCTACTGAGTAGCGTATACTCACCCCTTCACGGGCTATGCCCGCACTACGTTGTGTTGTATGCAGATGACGGACAACGCTGATCATGGTTGAGGCTAGTGGAGCAGTCGGTACCTGGAGGTGGACCACTGGGCGGGACTTACTCGGAGCGGACGGGTGGACCGAGGAGCTGAGGTGGCTATCTGTACCCACCCTTCAAGTGGGATTTCCAGTGGAGGGCTCAACATTGCTGCTTTACATTCAGTTGTTGTACTTTCTTTCCAGTTGTACTTTACTTTCAGTTTGGGTTTTTATTTTGGCCCATTTACTTTCCGCACTTACGATTGTACCCAGTTTTACTTAGTGTTTACTTCTTCTTGCTTACTATGTGTGTTTGTTTACTTTATAAAGGCAATGCCTTCCCTTTTTATCAAGAATTATGCCTTGGTGCTAGTTGCCAGCCCCTGGCCTATGGAATGCGGGCCTGGGGTAGTCACGGCATGGGCCTAGAGGACGGGTCGTGACAAATTGGTATCAAAGGAGTTCGGTTCTACTGCAGAACTCCAGACTCTGATCTTTTTCTATGTGGAGCAATAGTGTTAATAGTATTGAGTGTGGTTATCAGTCTAGGGAGTCCAGTGTTGGTGCAGCGGCCGACGTATCCATACACCAGGACCCTAACTTAAGATTTCCAACTTAGTGCACGAAAACATTGATTGCATGTGTGTTTCAAGTTTTCTTTGCGGTTACTTTGTGTCAGCTCACCAGGTATACTGTATTAACCATGATGCACCTGTTTCTTTTCAGGATGGCCCCACGACGGCATCCAGCAAGGGTTCCATGTTTTGTACTTGACGACAGCCCACCGAGCGATGAGGCCTCGGTTCAGGGCCCTATTACTGCGGAGGCACCGGCGGTACCACTACCCGCCGAGCCACCGATGCTACCAGCCCCAGCCGCTGAGAGTTCACGTCGCCTTGGTGCACTGCACGAGTTTCAGCGTTAAAGACCGCCCAGGTTCCGCAGGGAGACAGACCCTCAAGCAGCCGAAGATTGGATGGAGGTAGTTGTGCGAGTTTTCAAGTTAGTGGGGACACCAGCTGACCTCATGGTGATCCTCGCAGCGAGCCTCCTGCACGTGGCAGCAGGCAGATGGTGGAGCATGATGCTCCAGGTGCACGACGAGGCATCACTCCTCTGGACGGACTTTGAGAGCCTCTTCTGCTCGGAGTTCATCCCAGCCACCCTCCGTGCGGTGTGCATCCAGGAGCTTCTAGAGCTACGGAAGGGCAGCATGACGGTCTCCCAGTACTCGGCGAGATTTACCGATCTCTCGCGCTATTCAACGGACATGGTACGGGAACCATTCTTCCGGGCCCGGACCTTCGAGCAGGGATTGAGGCATGAGATCAGGGCAACACTGATCTCCCTCAGCATTCCTACACAGGCATGGGTACTAGAGCGAGCCCTTCTCATTGAGAGCTTTCTTACTGAGCCTACTCCAGCAGTGAGACCTACCACAGGGTAGCACGTAGCAAAGACTTCTTCAGCTGGTAGTCGACGGATGACACATGGGTCCAGGAAGACCATACCCTCAGGTGGACGACCTCAGGACACTGGCTCAGAGGTGTGGGGCACACAGTGCAAAGCCAGTCTTTCGAGAGGCAGATAGTGCTATGCATGTGGCGGGCAAGGCCACATTGCTCGTGACTGCCCGACCCGCCATGCGGGGGAGAAGCAGACGGTTGAGGGACCACCTAGGAAGAGGCAGAGGGTCGACCGTGGTGGTCTGTAGGGAGCAGGCGGACGAGGCAGAGGAGTTGGCCGAGCAGTAGGTGGTGGGAGACGCTTTGAGGCTCTACCACCACCACCACCAGGAGGTCCACCCCGACCATAGGGAGCTGGCGGGCAGAGGCAGGCATAGCTTCAGGCAGCGGAGGCCAACGACCACGGCGTGCCCGAGATGATTCGAGGTACTATCTGTGTCTACTCCACCCTTGCTGCAGTTCTTATAGACACAGGAGTGAGTCATTCTTTCATTGGTGCTTCCCTTGTTCGTAGCTCGGGGATTCCTATGCAGCTGTTGGCTCGATCCTTACGGCTTGAGACTCCTATGAGAGCAGACTCGACGATTACGCACTGGTGCCGGCAGTGTGAGCTTACTCTAGGTGGAGATAGCTTCGGCTGGGATCTTCTTGTAGCGGCATCGAGGCCTTACAATGTCATCTTGGGCATGTATTGGTTATCTACAGTCCATGCTCAGATCAATTTCATTAGGCGGAAGGTACGATGTGTTCGCACCGATGGGAGCAGGTTCACCTTCACTGGCGAGAAGGGAGCCTTTGCAACACAGGATGGACTCATGCAGAGGAGAGGACAACTGATCACTCATCAGTTGGCTAGACTCATCCTTGGAGCAGTTGACGTGCGGAGTCTGAGCTTACCTGCAGTGGTGGATCATTATGCAGACGTCTTTCCCGACGATGTTCCGGGACTACCTCCTCGCTGAGAGGTAGAATTTTATATTGACATGTACCCCAGGACAACCCTGATATCCACCCCAGCATATCGGATGGCTCCCACCAAGATGCGAGAGCTACGGGTACAGATGGAGGACTTGTAGGAAAGGGATTCATCTGACCCAGTGTTTCACCCTGGGCTTCCACGATTTTGATCGCCAAAAAGGAAGACGGGAGCTTGCGACTGTGTGTCGATTACTGTCGCCTGAACCAGGTGACCATGAGGAAGAATTATCCGCTACTGAGGATTGACGGCCTCTTCGATCAGCTCAAGGGAGAACGGTGGTTCTCTAAGATAGACCTCAGGTCAGGCTATCATCAGCTCAGATTTCGGGATGAGGACGTGCAGAAGACAAACTTCAGGTGTCAGTATGGCCACTATGAGTTCTTGGTTATGACTTTCAGTGTAACCAATTCTCCAGCAGTGTTCATGGGCCTCATGAACAAGATCTTTTAGCCTTGCCTCGATCGATTTGTCATAGTATTCATCGACGACATATTGATATACTCGACGACTGAGGAGGAGCACGCCTACCACTTGCGGTTTGTACTTGACACACTCCGAGAGCACCAGATTTATGGTAAGCTCTCGAAGTGTCAGTTCTGGATATGTGAGGTCCACTTCTTGGGACACGTCATCTCTGAGGCAGGAGTTTTGGTGGATCCTGCGAAGATCGAGGCAGTGCTAGCTTGGGAGCCACCCAGGAGCATGACGGAGGTGAGAAGTTTCTTGAGACTAGCTGGGTACTACTTGATATTTGTGCCAGACTTCTCCATAGTTGTGGCACCACTTTCAGCTTTGACGAAGAAGGGGAAACCCTTCTTATGGTCAGACAGATGTCAGCAGAACTTCTAGGAGCTGAGACAGAGATTGAACAGTGCACCTATCTTGAGGCTACCAAAGGAGGGAGTAGGGTACGTAGTTTACTGCAATGCATCAGGGACCAGACTCGGATGTGTCCTGATGCAGGAGCGGGAATTTATCACTTATGGATCACGTCAGTTGAGGCAACATGGGCTGAACTACGCTACCCATGACCTGGAGTTATCAGCAGTGGTATTTGCTCTAAAGATGTGGTGACACTACATGATGGGCGAGTGCTTTACAGTCTACTCTGACCACCAATCTCAGGTACATCTTCTCATAGAAGGACTTGAACCTGAGACAATGGCGATGGATCGAGTTCCTCCAGGACTATGACTTTGAGATAGTCTATACTCCTTGAAAGGGGAATTTAGTATCCGATGCTCTCAGCAGGAGGATGGGAAGTCAACTACTTGGGGAGGCGACAGATCAGCTAGGCGCTTTGAAGATATCCTTTGTGGATAGTGATAGAGAATCCTTTCTATAGTCACTCACAGTAACTCTTCCACTTTTTCATCGGGTCAGAGAGGCATAGCGTGGGGATGATGATTGTGAGATGCGACATGCACAGATATCCTCAGGACAGGCACCTGATGGATTCTCTCTGGGAGGAGAACACGTCATCCTTTTCAGAGGACGTACCATGGTACCAGCTTCTTTACAAGAGGAGGTGCGGAGGGAGTTCCACACATCCTCTTTAGTGGTACATCCAGGAGTGGCGAAGATGTACCAGGACCTCAGACGACAACACTGGTGGTCGGGTATGAAGAAGGATGTAGCGGAGTTCGTTTCTCGATGCCTCACCTACCAGCAGGTTTGGTACAACCTTTGGAGGTCCCGGAGTGGATGTGGGATGGGATATCTATGGATTTAGTGACTGGACTTCCACGTACTTACAGAGGTCACGACTCTATTTGGGTGATTGTCGACCGACTCACCAAGTCGGCCCACTTCTTACCCATCAGAGAGAAGGTCTCAGTAGAGAGCTTGGGACGCCTCTACGTTCAAGAGATTGTACGACTTCATGGTGTGCCATCATCTATCGTCTCCAATCGAGATGCTCTCTTTACTTCCTGGCTTTGCAAGGGGTTGCAGGAGGCGTTCGGGATGAACCTACGGCTGAGCACCGCCTTTCACCCTTAGATGGATGGTCAGGCGGAGAGAACCATTCAGACTCTTGAGGACATGCTCCATGCATGTTTCCTCGACTTTGGTCGCAGCTGGGAGGATCATTTACCTTTGGTAGAGTTCGCGTACAACAACAGCTACCACTCCAACATCGGGATGGCACCATATGAGGCCTTGTATAGCCGACCTTTCAGATCACCGCTATGCTGGACAGACCCTGAGGAGTCAGCACTTGTGGGACCAGAGATGGTCCAGGCCATGACAGCGAAGGTCCAGGTCATCCAGGAGCGGATGAGGATAGCTCAGAGCCGACAAAAGTCTTATGATGACAGGAGGCAGAGGCCACTAGAGTTTGAGGATGGCGACCACGTCTTCTTGAGGGTCTCACCTCGATGGGGATTACAGAGATTTGGCCGAGGCGGCAAGTTGTCTCCACGCTTCATCGGACCATTCCAGGTACTCAGTAGGATTGGTGAGGTGGCTTATCGCTTGGCTCTACCACCTCAGTTGCACCGGGTGCACGACGTCTTTCACGTATCTCAGCTGAGGAGATACGTGCACGACCCGACCCATATCATCGACCATGGGGAGTTGGACATTGATGATCAGGCGACTTTTGCAGTGGTCCCAGTAGAGATCAAGGATTGATAGTAGCGGGTCCTACATGGACGGTCGATTCCCCTAGTGCGCATTAGATGGCAGCATAGGAACCTCCTGGAGAGCACTTGGGAGCGGGAGGCTCAGATGCGTGCTCAGTACCCACATCTGTTTCCCTAGTTTATAATGTATCTTTACGGGGACGTAAATCCCTGAGGTGGGAGTAATGTAAAGACCCGTAAAATTCAAGGGAAATTTTTTTTCTAATTTTCTTTGGGATTTTACAAGAACACAGTTTCTGACGGCACCTGATTCCGAGGCCCGATGAGCCCAGAATAATTTTCCAATGTTTAGCTCGGGTACGTTCAGTGAACGAATGAGCGGGTTTTCCTAACCTTTGGACCGGTGCTCGGAAGTGAATTCCAAGGTCACTAATGGAATCGCAGCGTCGGTTTTCGCTTAAGAGGACTTTCACCTCGATGACAGATGATCAGGTTTCAGAGTTGGTTTTTGGGTTTCACGTGGATGAATAAAATAAAATAAGTGACAACTTATTTTATCTTTGTTGAACCCACGCCTTGTGGATAGTGTTGGTTAAAAGCTCCACATGGGAGTTGGTGGTGGGACCGCCACACCCTAACCTCCCATTGGAGGATAATTAGGGTTGGGACCACCCGACCAGCATAACCTCCAACAAAAGGTTATGACATGGGGTCCACACGGGGCTTAACCCTCCAGTTAATGGGAGGGGAGGAAATATCTCAATACCCCCCATTAATGAGGGAGAGCTCATTGGACTCTAACTCCCCTCTTAATGGAGGATAGTAAAACCTCCTCAAACCCCCCCCCCCCATTTATTGGGAGGAAACTCCTTGACCCTCTCCTTTTTAATTAGGTGGGGACCACCCGGGCCCCTAAACCCCCTCGAAACTCCCCAAATTAATTATGTCATCCACTCGGGCAATTAATTTGGCGGAGCCTCTCCACTTTTGAAATTTTGAATTGTGCCAACCATCATGAAATTAATTAAGTGGGGGCCACTTAATTAATTTCTGCCACCAAGATTAACAGATTATTTTCTATTATTTTGGGCACGTTCTTGCGCCTTTTAGTGGAGAGCTTGAGAGAACTTCTTTCTCCAGTGAAGAACGCGAAGAACACCAGTGATGCTTCATCCCCGGCCTTCTTTGGCCTTCTTCCTCGGAGCCCCCCTTTCTGACGTGGTACTTCTCCGACGACCCTCCTTCCTCCCTCCTTTTCGTCAACGCACCGACACATGAACTCGAAAGTGGAAGCGTGCAGTCAGCGATGTCATCATCTTCCCCCGCGATGCCGCTTTCCGCGACGCTCTTCAAACATCAGCTCATTATCAAGTAGGGGTGAATTTGTTTTACCGTAAATTTACCCTTTTCCATTCTTTGTCTTTATTTTTGAGCCGCTGGATATCAACTTATCGGGAGGAGGTCGGACCGCACGAACACGGCCGACTCTCCTCCTTTTTGTTGTTGTGTTGTTGCGGTTCGAAAGAAGGAGGCGCGGTGCGACGACACCGCGCGGAATCATGCGGAAAAGATGCGCGGCGCCATCGTGCCGCGCCGTTGTGGCCGAACAAACCCGCGGCTGGAGTCGGGCCACAGCGAAGGGGCACGGCGCCGTCGTGACGTGCCGGAGAACCTCAAAGACACCGCGGTCGGAGCGAGGTCACGGCAGAGGGGCGCGGTGGAGGGGCGCGGCACCGTCGCGCCTCGCCGATCGGACCAAGGTCGCGGCCTTTGGCCGCAGCGGAGCAGGGAGCGGCGACCGGAACCAACGGTTGTCGGCGCGCCGAAGGGGCGGGACCGCGCGGTCCCGCGGCAGCAGCACGGCCGGCCAGCCGGGCCGACCGATCGAGGAAGGTCGGGGGTCGAAACCCCCGGCTGGCCAAAAGAGCGGACCCCTCACGTGGGGGTCGCGGTTACACAAATAGGGGGGCAGCCCCCCCCCCCCTGTCCGCTCAGCTCGGCACAAGCCGAGCTGGCGTCGCGGGCCGCCTAAGCACGCTAGGCTGGGCCGCCCAGGCCGAGCTGGGCCAGGCCGCGCCGGTGGGGCTGGGCCGCACCCACCGGGTCGTGCCGCGCCCTAATGGGTCGGACCCGGACCCGGTTCGGGTTGACTCGGTTCGGGCCGACCAGGGGGGTATCGGGTCGGGTCGGATCGGGCCCGAACCCCCTATTTTCGGATAGATCCATTCAAATGCCCACAAATTTTTCTACAGACCTCTGATTGATGCACTGTCAGTTTTGATACGATCCTTGGATCGAGACGGTCGTTTCGGTATATTACACTCAATGTTTCGGAGAACTTTGTGTTCGGCTCGGTTGGATCGAACACGAAATCAACCGGGCCCTCAGAGCGGAAACGCTTATAACTTGAGCTCCGGACGTCCGATTGATGTACCGTCGACTTAGTTGGATTCTTCTTAGTGATACAGACCTTTTGGCTTACTCCCCTTGAGGTTTGGATGCAAATGGTGTGCGGTTAGGTTGGTTTTGACTTAAAAACCAACCGGGCCCCTCAAACGAAAAGACCAATAACTCTCAGACCAGGCGTCTGATTGACACGCCATCTGTCACGTTGAGTTCCTTTTGATGATACAGAACTTTGGGATACATCAAATCCGGACATAGTGTCATTTGATGTATCAACCCCTCGGCTCATGGAGCGGACCCTCCCCGAACGAGCTTGCTATGTGCGGAAACCCTAGAGCTGGTTGTGACTACGACGACGATGACGACTGTACAGAAATCCTCCATGGGTTCGACAATAACGACTACAGCACTCAGCGATCCTGTGTGGATTAGTGCTTACTGATCCTGTGTGGGTCAGTTCTTAGCGGTCATGTGTGGGCCATCGCATACCGATCCTGTGTGGGTCAGATCCTGTGTGGGTCATTGCGGGGGTTAGTACCTATCGATCATGTGTGGGTCATTGCGTGGGTTAGTACCTATCGATCCTGTGTGGGTCTGACGGCTTAGATGAATCAATGGCTACATCTGATCATCTCTATCATCTTACAAAGAAGTATACCTATGTGAGCTGAGTCTTGACTTCAATCAATATCTTCGATATGATTGACTTGCTTTCCTATGTGGATTGAGTTGTGTTATCCTGTGTGGATAGGGTTGTACTCTTATGTGGACATGATCGAACATGGCATGGATGCTGGAGCCTAATGAGAATTGATGACTTAGGTATATGTATGGTCATATACCTAAGTAGTGTTGGATGTTATTTCGTGATTGTATCTTTCCTTTGTGGATTATCCTTTGTGGATTCTGGGATATTTTCGGGGGTCTCGGGGTCCCAACTAAATAGCGTATACTCACCCCTGCAAGGGTTATGCCCGCACTACATTGTGTTGGATGCAGACGATGGACAACGCTGATCGTGGTTGAGCCTAGTGGAGCAGTCGGTACCTGGAGGTGTACCACTGGGCAGGACTTACTCGGAGTGGATGGCTGGACCGAGGAGCTGAGGTGGCTATCTGTACCCACCCTTCAGGTGGGATTTCCAGTGGAGTGCTCGACATTGCTGCTTTACTTTCAGTTGTTGTACTTTCTCTCCAGTTGTACATTACTTTCAGTTTGGATTTGTATTCTGGCCCATTTACTTTCCGCACTTACGATTGTACCCATTTTTACTTAGTGTTTACTTCTGCTTGCTTACTATATGTGTTTGTTTACTTTATAAAGGAAATGCCTTCCCTTTTTATCGGGAATTACACCTTGGTGCTAGTCGCCAGCCCCTGGCCTATGGAAGGAGGGCTTGTGGTAGTCACGGCACAGTCCCTGAGGACGAGTCGTGACAATATTAGTTTATATTAAGTGTTTTGATAAATTCCAATTGACAAATATAGAAGAAGAAATGGACTTGGCCAGTAAGATCATGACATATGAAGCCCATCTATCTGAGCTTCCGAGTAAGATAAAATAACTATGATTTTCCATTGACAAAGACCAATTTGAGTTTAAACAAATAAATCTTGAGAAATACTAATTATGGGATAATTCATGGATTATCGAGATCATGGCCTAAACCATGTTCTCTGAACCACCCTAAGAAAGAACCACCATCATAAACCCAACCCTTATGGATTATACTGGTTACACAAGGTTATATGTATCTAGGGCCTATTATTACGATTTTTTATATTTTTGAATTAAATAATGATCATATTTATACCATTTTATTGTCATTTTATCAATTATTATATTATTTTGTTTAATAAAAATTATATTTTCACATTAATAAATCAAAATTTATTTTTTTGAAAATATATAGTTTTAATAATAACATTGTTCTAATAAATTCAATAATATTTTAAATAAATAGTATTTAAACATAATATTATTATTATGGTATAATTATTTAAATATAAATTATAACATAATTAAATAAAGTTCAATGTACTTTTTATAAGGGTCTGAATGTTTTTAATATCATAAAAGCTAGTAATTTTTTTAGTAAATTGGGATTTTTATCTAAAAGTAAAAATAATCATATTTCGGAAATAATTTTAATAAAATAAATATTATTTTTTATGTCAACACATTAAAATAATCCTATGGTTAATTTTTCAAAAGTTCTTACAATAAATGAATTTTTGGGTGAAGGTTAAATACAATATAAATATGAAATTATTATTATGAGATCATAAAGGCCAAAACAATTATAATAAATTCCATAAAAGGGATAAATGAAAAAATATTTATTTATATTTTAATATAAGTTATTTTTATGTTATTTTATTTAGTTTATAAACCCTTAATCAATCTTCTAAAACCTATATTATATTTGACGGTATTAAAATCAATTCTTCATAAACATGACTCACTTACACATCACCAAGGGTATTATTTAAAGGAGTTCACTTCTTTCCCATATAAAATATCTAAAAAAATATTATTTGAAATAAATCAAGGTAAGTACCATGGTAAGGTCTATGATATTAATTTTTTATATAGATTCCAGAAGTTATTTTTAGAAATAAAAAAAGGAATCCCACTCTTTGGCTCTAAATACCCACCCATCCTCCCACTATACTTCACTCAAAACCCATTGATCATGAATTTTCTCTCATTATGAAAATCTAAACCCATCTCAATGTTTTTACATTATCTTAATAATCTCCTCGCACTACCAAAAAAATGGTTTTCCGCATCACCACCCTTTATCAGCACTAAAAACGTTGATAAAGGGGGGGGGGGTCCTTTAACAGTGCTAAAAAAAGCGATGATAAAGGGAACTTTTAACAGCGCTAAAAAAAGTGCTGTTAAAAGTGACCCTTTATCAGGGATTTTTGAGCACTAATAAAGTCCCCCCTTTATCAGCTCTTTTTCTAACGTTGATAAAGGGCCCCCCTTTATCAACGCTTGTTTAGTATTATTGATAAGGGGGGGGGGGTTTATTAGCGCTTTTTCCCTATGCTGATTAATGTGTATATTTCAAAAAAAAATCATAAAAGATAATAACACAAGTAGAGTTAGGGTAGTACATTTTGGGTACCATAAACTCGAAATCGATTATACCAATTATTTTTAATTAATACTTATTGTTTTCTAAATGTCATTAATTTTTTTTTAAAAACTTATTAATTTATTTTAAATTTGATGCATATTGTATTTATAAATAATTTTTAAATTTGAATTCACATATATTAATTATTATTAGTCCATTAAAAACATATTTTTAAGTGAAGACAATATTATAAAAAATATTTACTTACTTTTTTGACATGGATATTCTATATTTATAAATATAATTTAAATATATGAAATTATAATTGGGAAATTAAAAGAGTTATGTTAGATAAATAATTAGTTAACAATAATAGGGTAGAGTTAAGGTTGTGAATTTAAAAAATAAATGGATAGAGGTTGGAGTTATATTTTTGATGAAAATAAATGTGTTAAGTTCTGTACATCACAAATTTTGAGGGTATCCAACTCATTGACATCTTTATTTGTAATTAAATCATTTATAATAGAGTCTGGCCTAATGATAGTGGTCCTGTGGGGAGTCTGTGAGGTCTCAAATTCGAGTATCTCTAGATTCATGCCTATGTGTTTTGTATATTTATTCGTAGGTTTGTAATTTGAGATATATATTTTATCCCCTCACACCAAATATCTGATAGAATCTCATCATTCAGTTAGAAGACAATGTCAATGATTACATTACCTTCTCATGTCGGTCACACATTTCCCCATTACAGTACAAGGTTTCCATCATGATTGGATTTCAATTTTGAATCATTTATAAAATAAAAATATCGAATCATGGTTTTTTTCTTCCTTGTTTTAAATTTTAATTTTTAAAATTTATTTCCGTGTTTATTTCAATTTTTCAACATCTATTTATCTTTAAAAAAGACGTTTGAAGGTAATTTACTAGTTAATTAAACTCATATTTCTTAAATAATTTCTAAAATTTCTTGTGATTAAAATACAAGATTATAAATTCACCGATGTGGAGTGAAATTATTTAAAAGTTATTAGAAATCATTTTTTTTAAAATTTATTATTTTTTATTGATTTAAAAAATTAATTCCAGGTGTTATTTGAAAATTTTAAATACATACATCTTTATGGGATGGAGGATTTGTATTTATAATTTCATTTGCTTAAAATTTTTGATTCTTTAGCCGTGAAACGTGTTTATTGAAATTGTGTGCATGAATTTTACATTAATTGAATGATATAATGTGTTGACATGATTTAATTGTAAATTTCATGTTTTAAATGTTTGATTTTGTTTTGTGTGTTGGGCGTTGTTGATTCATGTAGCCTGTGATGATCTTTTCATGGGCACATATGTCCATGTTTGTGTGTATGTTTTATATATGTATTTATTTATTTATAAACACACATAAAAATAATATTTTATAAATGAATTCAAAACTATTCTTATAAATATATATTAATATACGAATAAATATATTAATATATATATATATTAATATAAGGTTATATATATATATTAATGTAACTAAATATGTATATATATTAATATAACTATATATATATTAATATAACTAAATATAACTAAATATATGTTAATATATATATATATTAATATACGAGTAAATATAACTAAATATATATATAAATAAAAATATATATTGATAAATGAAGAGAAAAACAATATGGTGGAGTGGTAAAGGCTTAGGTGCGCAGGAAACATGTCCTGAGTTCGAATCCTGTGGGAGGCAGGTCATGTGCGTAGGTGGGAAATAATGTCTATCACTATTAAATGGGTTGTAGGCCACTGTTAAAGGCTAGTGTAGTGGCTGGGGTGTGCGGGATGTGGTGGGGGTGGGATGCTATTGAAGGGGGGCTACATGTACTATTGAAGCCCCTCCAAAATATTTTCCCCCTATTTTATAACTTTTATCAGTGCTTTTAAAAAAGCTCTAATAAAAGGAGCCTTTTTTAGTTCTTTTCTTAGTGCTGATAAAAGGGACCCCCTTTATCTTCGCCTCACTTAACAGCTTTTTTTAGTGTTGTTAATGAAATTTTCTAGCACTGATAAAGGCCATATTTGTAGTAGTGTCCTAAGATTTTAGAAGAACCCTCCCAAGGTAAGGGACTCTTTCTTATTATTTTTATTACAAGTACTGTATTTGTACTAAGATTTTTTTATTTCCAATTTTCACATTCTATAATTAGTTTTTACACATCCCTTCACTATCCTTATTATTTGAATTAAATGAGATAACACCTTTCACTCTCCTTCACCCCTTCAATAAAACATTATTTACAACCATTATGATATCGAAATTATCCTATAATTTTCCATGCTATGTATTTATGTAGTGAATACCCTTTCCTATTTCTACTCAAGGGGATTTACCTAGTTGTAAATATCCTTCGTTTATTAGGGAATTCAATTTATATAAACATAAATCATTAATAATTGGGTTTAAATTTATGAAAAAAATTCGTACATTGTATGATCTATGTGAAGCATAAATACATGTACGTGATATGAATGTAATAGGTGTGCTCAAAATTAAAGAGTCCTCTAATGCATTAGTTAATTTTATTTTCATAGGATATAACATGTATGGTGTATGTGAGGTTATCTTAAGAACATTATGTTATTATTCATTGGTGTTTATCCTTGAATTATTATTATTTCATTATTTATTATGTTTCCACATTCTTATGATTCCTTGATGTTATCATATTATATCATGTTTTTATGATCATGTTTATGATTCTCACCAGCTTTATGTGTCACAACCCATCCCCCGAGGCCCATGCCGTCACAACCCCAAGCCCACCTTCCATAGGCCACGGGCTAGAGACTAGAAACAAAGGCGTATTCCCTAAAACTAGGAAGGCATTGCCTTTATAACCTGTAACATACACAACTAAACACACATCAAGATACGAACTCAAGTAAACTGAACAGTAAACAGAGTGAATACATTAAGTAAAAAGGGGCCAAAATACAAGCCCAACTAGAAAGTACAAAGAAAACTGAAAAGTACAAGATGACTGATAGGAGGAAAGCATCTCAGGGATCTCCCACCAAATATCTTACATGAAAGGTAGGTACATCTCACGAACGGTCGTCTCTACGGTTCGCCTTGTCTAACGTCCACCTCTGAGCTACCTCCAATCCTAGTACATTCGTCCTCAGTCAGAGTTGTCCGTCGTCTACACCAAACACAATGATGTTCGGGAATATCCCATGCAGGGGTGAGTATAACGATACTCATTAGGAACCTCGAGACCCTCAAGGTCTCAAAAAATATACAAAGGATAAACCACAAAGAAAGGAAAGAACTGATAACCCTACTTAGGTATATGCCCATACATATACCTAAGTTATCAAGTAAACCCATCTCAATCAAGACAAAAACACATAGTCCAACTCCAAATCCACAAGCTCAACTGTTCTACAAAAGAAGAAAAACAATTAAGGTAAGTACCACAAAGGTACTCCACACAGAAGAATACCACCACAGTATTACCATGAAGGAAAGTACTACAAGGAATAGACTCAACTCACACAAGTTATAACTTAAGTATAATAGTATAGATTATTATATGTAACTACTGAATCATCTTAATCTATTAAGAGGAATACCCACACAAGATCGCTCGGTTCTGACCCACATAGGATTGCTCGGTGCTGACCCACATGGGATCGCTTGGTGCTGACCCGCACATGATCTCTCGGTGCTGACCCACACAGGATTGCTAGGTGCTGACCAACACAGGATCACCCGGTTCTCTCCCACATAGAATCACTTGGTAGTTACCAACACAAGATTACTAGGTGCTGACCCACACAGGATCGCTAGGTGATGACCCACATAGGACCGCTCTTCATTCTTTGTTGGGCAAAAATCCTTCAAGGTATCATTGAAGTATTTTTGAGGTGATTGTGTTTGTTGAAAAAGTGAACATCTGATTAGTGATTGTTGACAAAGAAAAACAATGACATACAAACTTGTTGACAAAGAGGATTTCATGGTGGATTGTCGAGTTCAAGAGCTGAGGTCAACGATCCATGTTTGATTCAAGAACGTCGATAAAAGGAATGGATGATCTGGAGGCGGTACAAAAGAACAGATACAAGGTGGCGTCGTTTTCCAGTGTCTGCCAAATTTCAGGGCCTGAAAATCGGCAAATGAAGAAAAGTGTTTTTGGAAAAAGGACTTGCGCGCCGAGGACTTGGAGTATAGGAAACATGCGTGCCATATGTTTTTGAAGATCAGAATATCAAAATATGGCAAAGTAAAGAGGTTCGCGCAAGTTTGGGAGTTGGTCGCGCAAGTGTCTAAAATGAAAGGGGACTTGCGCGCTGAAACTGGGTCGCGCAGGTGACTTGCGCGCCGTCGCGCAGGGTGGTCAGATTTCCTATAAATACTGGACCACCCCTCCTCATTTTGAACGGAGTTCAACACTTTGAGAAATCAGAGCTCACGTCGCACAGGTGTGGTGGTCGCGCAAGTGGTGATTGTGGGTCGCGCAGGTGAATTTGCGCGCCAGTAGTTGAAGTTGTGTGCCGGTGTTAGAATTTGCGTGCCGGTTGGAAGTTGCGCGCCAATATTGGTTTGGGCGTAAAAGTAAGAGAGTCGCGCAAGTTTGGAGTTGAGGAAACTTGAGTCGCGCAAGTGTCTGAGGAGGACTTGCCCACCCGTTGTGACTTGCGTGCTGATACTTGCGCGCCAAGATTGACTTGCGCGCCAAGTAAGGTTTTGTTCCAGCGGTGCTTCTCGGACTACGTGGAAGCTGGTACGTTGCCCGATACCTTCGGTGCAAAGATATATTCATCTACGGGTGAAAGTTGTACTTCAACAGAGCATCTACACATAGAGGAAGATGCATTCATTCATGAAAATGAAGAGATCTACAGGTCTATAAACTATGAGTGGATTCCCTTCTAGAGCAGTGAGCTTAGGAAGAGGAAGTAGGTGATCCTCTCCACCGGCAGTGAGCCAGAGAGAGAGAAACAGGGAGTGACCCTTGGGAAAGTAGTGAGCTGACCCTAAAATTGTAAAGGCAGTGAGCCTGGGCTTAGAAGTGATCTAGCCCGAACCTTGTAATCCACAGCTAGTGAATATTAGTGGAATTTGGTACGACCGGCAACTTGTCGGCGTATGCTCCTTGGATTTAGCCCTTTGTGGTGATCCAAGTAAAATTTCTATGTCCTGTGCATACTTCACTTTCTATTTACTTTGTGCAATAGGAAAAAGAGAGAAGAGAGTTTTGCTCAACAGCGAAACAAGATCAGAACGGGCATTAATTTTAAATTAGTCATACCCTGATTCACCCCCCCTCTCAAGGTATTCAACCTTGTGGACCTAACAATTGGTATCAGAGCGAAAGGTTGACAGTTGTTCTTCTCTCAAATGGAGGTCACTAATCATAGAGGGATTCCGATCTTCGACGGATGTAATTTTCAGATATGGAAGAATCGAATGCAACACTATTTCCGATCTTTGGGAATGGATGTGTTTTCAGCAGCTATGTATGGTATCACAGCTGATATTACTAGTGGTGCATTATCAGAAGCTTAGCACAAAGAGTTGGATGCTGATTCCAATGAAATCAATGCCTTAGGGGGGAGCCCTCTCTAATCCCATATATACAAAGGTAATGTCATGAAAAACATCACTTTCCATGTGGGAAAAGATTTTGAATATTTATGAAGGGGATACAAAAGTCAGAGAGGCAAAGCTGCAAGTGTTGTGGAACAAGTATGAAGATCTCAGAATGAACCCGAATGAGTCTGTTGATGCATTCTTTGACAGGGTAAATGCTGTGGTAGAAGACATGCGGGGTCTTGGAGAAATTATCGAAGACATTAAAATCGTAAAGAGCATCTTGAGAAAGATTCCAACTCGGTTCAATCCGAAAGTTTCTGTCTTGGAAGATAAAGAACCGAAAGAGCTGACATTGGATAACCTACACAGCACTCTTGTTGCATATGAAATGAGAAATGATGACAACGATGCTGTGGAAAAGGGGAAACCCAAAGAGGTGGCATTTAAGGCCATGAAGAGGCTCACTATTGAAGATTCTCAGGAGGACGAAGAGTCAGATGAGGTGATGTCGTTCCTTTCTTCAAATATGCAAAGAGGAAAAGGAATGTTTAAAGGGAAACTTCCACTAGCATGCTTCCGATGTGGAAGGGTTGGTCATCTTGCTGCAAGATGCCCCAAAAAGATTCAACAAGAAAGCGATGAAGATGAAGTTGAGATTCCCATGAAAAAATCTTCAGCCTATGTGAAAGGGAAGAAGCAGTTCAAGAGAAATTTCTTTAAGAAGAAGAATCTTCTTTCCCAAGAAATAGACAGTTCAGCTGAGTCTGAGGGTGAAGAAGTTGAAGAGATAGAAAACTGCAAAGACCGTGAACAAAATACGATGGTGGTTGTTGCCAGTAGTTCTCTAGAAAAGAAAGAAACTAAAACTGATGAAGAAGAAGAAGAAGAAATTGAAGGGAGAGTTGACATGGAATCTGAATTAGAAGCAACTCTTGAAGAGATAGATGTTTGGCGAGCAAAAACAAAGAAAGCCAACAAGATAGTACGTGATGCCAAACTCTACATGCAACAACAAGAAGAAGAGAAGTATGAGCTTGAGAAAGAAATTGAAAATCTTAAGTCTTCTAGGCCAGAGTGAACAGAAAAGGTTGATGAGCATAAGCTCAAGCTTGAAGAGCAGAAAAGGGAGATCGATTGCTTGAGTCAAAAAGTGAAAGATTACATCAAGCGTATTGAAGAGCTTGAAGAGGAAGTTGTCGGTCTGCAGAGAAAAGTTAAAGACCAGGAAAAACATTTGAATCCCAACACATTCTTGGGAAATCAGGTTGTTAAAAAGACTGAAAAGAAGAAAGAAGAGCCCAGTAGTTCAGCAGGAAAGAAGTAGTAATTGAACTCATAAGTTAATGCTGATTCATGGATTAATCAGAAACAAAAATTTGTGGCAGTTGAAGTCAGGCCGTAAGCACCTGTCCCGATATTAAAAGTGTATTTGAGCACAAAGAATAATCAGAATACTCAGAGATCCAAAGGGGAACTCATAGTGCTGAAGTAACACGAAGGAATGCACCTTATATCAGGTGTTATTGTTGTGGAAAGATGGGACATTCACAGTATGTGTGTTCCATAGAAAAAAGATATCAAAGGGAACAAGAACAGAGATGGCATCCAAATAGAGAACGATTTTCCAGAACATATTTTGAAGGACACTGTTTTTGTTGCGGAGGATTTGAACACATGGCTAGGTACTGCACTCCGACCATTCAGAAAAATGTGCCAAAGCAGAATCAAAATGTTCGCAAGCAGCAGATCAGTAAACTGACAAGTGAGTTAAAAGTTCAGAACATATTTGAAGTTTTTCAAGATGAAGCTGGTTCATCATACTCTGAGAAAGAACAGAAGCCTCAATCCATGCCGAGTATGAAAGAAAAGATATGGACCAGGAAGAAAGAAAATTGATAAGGCCGTAGTTGATGAAATTTCCCTTAAAGCATCAGATCGTTCTGGTGTTTGGATCCTTGACAGTGGTTGCACATCCCACATGATGGGTAATAAGGATCTAGTTACAGGCATAAAATATGACAAAGAAGGAGTTGTCAAATTTGGAAATGATGAAGGCCTGAAGATTGTTGGATTAGGAAAAGCCATGTTTGGGGGAAAAGAAATGAGACATGCTGATGTCTTGGTGGTAGAGGGTCTCAGTCATAATTTGCTTAGCGTCAGTCAACTATGCGACTCTGGGCACTCTATCCTATTTACCAAGAAGATGGGTTTTGTTAAAGGAAAAGATGGAATAGTCATTCTTCAGGGAAAATGAACAAAGGGGAATCTTTACCTTGTAGGTGGGGAAGAAGATTCATGCCTTTTATCCAGAGAAGAAGAAAATCAGCTATGGCATAAGTGACTTGGTCATCTATGTCAACCATCTATGGAAGATCTGGTAAAGTGTGATGCTGCTAGAGACCATCCCAAACTATCACGTGATCGCACTCATACATGTGATGCTTTTCAATAAGGGAAGATCATCAGGAAGACATACAGGCCAAAAGAACAAAAAGCAAATCAAGTGCCCGAATTGGTGCATGCTGATGTATGTGGACCTATCTCACCTCGAGCTATAGATGGGAAAAGGTACTATGTTTTTTTTCATTGATGACTATAGCAGAATGGCCTGTGTATTCATCATTACCCATAAGATAGAGGTATTCAATTGCATAAAGCAGTACATGAGGGAATCAGAAAAGATGCTTGGGCAGAAAATTTTGAAGTTCCGTTCTGATAACGGTACAAAATTTACAAACATTCAGGTTGAAAACTATCTCGAGAAACATGGGATAAGACATCAATTTTCATCAGTAAGAACTCCCCAACAGAATGGAGTGGTTGGAAGGAGAAATCGGATCATCAACAACATGGCCAGAACAATGCTTATCGATAAGGACCTACCAGAGAAATTTTGGAAGGAAGCAGTTTTGACATCAGTCTATGTTTCAAACAGGTCCCTGTTATGTCCTAAGCAAGAGAAGACTCCATATGAACTGTGGTACGGAAAGAAGCCAACATTGAAATACTTTTGAATCTTTGGAAGTAAGTGTTTCATTCTCAACAAAGAACATCATAGGATGTTTGAGGCACGGGGAGATGAAGGGATATTCCTTGGCTATTTAGGGAAGATAAAAGCATATAAATGATTCAACAAGAGGCTGGGAAAAATTATTGAGAGCAATGATGTCACTATAGTGGAAAATGAACAGACTGCTCAACGACCCAGTGAACAGTTTCTGGATGAAAGTGATGATGAGGTAAGCAACACAGGGGGAGCAGAAGTTGCAGAGGCTAACTCAGAAGAAGATACTGATGATGAATAAGAAAGTTTCAAGTCTATATCAACAAGGAAGCCAAAGAGTCGAGCTGAAATTGATAGGCAGAATATCATTGGTGACCAGACATCACCAGTTCATACTCGAAGAATGAAGTCATTATATCAGACATCGTTTTTATCTCAGGTGGAGCCGAAATGTTTTTCAGATGCAGCTAAAGATGAAAACTGGGTTCAAGCTATGAATGAAGAGCTTGATCAGATTGAGAAGAACCAGACATGGGAGATTGTTTCGAGACCAGAAGACAAGAATGTCATTGGGACTAAATGGGTCTATCGCAACAAGATGAATGAAGATGGAACTGTGATTCGAAACAAAGCACGACTAGTGTGCAAGGGGTACTCCCAGATCGAAGGAATAGATGTTGATGAGACATTTTCACCAATTTCAAGGCTGGAGACAATCAGATTATTCTTGGACATAGTAGTGCAAAGAAAGTTTAAAGTGTTCCAGATGGATGTCAAATCCGCGTTCTTGAATGGGGTTCTAGAAGAAGAGGTGTACATTGAGAAGCCATATGGTTTTCTTATTCATGAGGATGAGAAAAAAGTTTTCAGGCTGAAGAAGGCATTGTATGAGATGAAACAAGCACCACGAGCATGGTACTCAAGGCTTGATCAGTATTTGAAGAAGCTTGTTTTTCAGCGTGGAGGAGTTGATTACAATCTCTATTTTAGTAATGAAAGTAATCAACGGATGATGGTGCTGGTTTATGTTGATGACATAATATTCGGCGGATCAGATGAATCTCAATGCAGACAGTTCTCAGAATTCATGAAAAATGAGTTTGAAATGTTAATGATTGGAGAGATAACATTTTTCCTTGGTTTACATGTGACACAAGGAAGTAATGGAACTTTTATTTCTCAATCCAAATATTCCAAGGAGGTTCTAAGAAGGTTTGGAATAGATAATTCCAAGGAGATGAAGACTCCGGTTGCTACTCGGATGAGATTATCAAAAGATGAGGACGGCAAGGCAGTTAATATCACAGAATATAGGCAAATTATTGGAAGTTTGTTGTACTTGACTGCAACAAGGCCTGATATTGTTTTTTCCACATTCCAAGCAGCGAGATATAAGATCAATCCCAAGGAAATCCACATGCTTGTAGTGAAAATAACACTTCGGTATGTCCAGGGCACAATGGATTTCGGCCTGACATATACTGACAAATCTCAGACAGAGTTGTTGGGATATACTGATGTAGACTGGGCCGGTTCAGCAGATGATAGAAAATCAACATCAGGTAGTGCATTCTATCTTGGTGGATTGTTTATTTCTTGGATATGCAAGAAGCAAGATTGCATTTCATTGAACACCGTAGAAGATGAGTATATTGTGGTCACTCAAGCCTGCACACAGTTATTGTGGATGAAGCAGCAGCTTGAAGATGTGGGAGTTGAAGTGAAGTCTCCGATCGGAATCCAGTGCGACAACTCAAGTGCTATCAATCTTAGCAAAAATCCAGTTCATCATTCCATGACAAAGCACATTGAGATCAAGTATCATTTCATCAAGGAGAAGGTTGAGCAGGGCATCGTGAAGTTGGAGTATGTGCCTACAGAGCTACAGGTTGCAGACATTCTGACAAAGGCCTTACCCAAGGAAGCTTTTGAGAGGCATCGACTGGCTCTGGGAGTTCAGTCGATTCACCGCACTTGAAATGGTGTGGATGTGGGACCCCCTCTCTCCCCGAGGTATAATGTTTTTTCCCTAATATACTGATATGTGTTCTCTACTATGTTACAGAATACAAAGGAGTGTCCTTTGGGTTCGTTGACAAAGGGGGAGAAGATAGTGATTGTTCCAGGGGGAGACAGTGAAGAGATTTGATAAATCATAATTGATATGGGGAGAAGCTGACAGGTGGAGCAGCCAGAAAGGGGGAGCAATGAGAAAGGGGGAGTGTATTAAAGGAGTGTATTAAATCTGACGATGCTAGAAGTGATCGATCAAAGAATAGATATCACAACAATTGAGGTTCGTGATAAAAGCAGAAGAGTGGTGTTGGAAAGTGGTAAGACTATTTCCAAACCAAACATTGGTCTTCCAACAAATCCATCAACAATTGGTATTAGTTTAGTACAAATTGGTATCAGTTTGGTGTCAACAGTGGATGTCAGAGATAAAGTGATTCATTGATGAACTTTTCATTTACTCTTGTTTCTCACACCGAGCATTGCTCATGTGGGCTTAGAGTATGTGTTGAGTAAATTCTTGATCGCTATCAGAATCACAATGAGGCAAATGGAGGCTGAAGAATCAACGACATATCTTTGTTTTAGAAGAGTTGTCAACAAACCCAAAGGGGAAGATTGTTGGGCAAAAATCCCTCAAGGTATCATTGAAGTATTTTTGAGGTGATTGTGTTTGTTGACAAAGTGGACATCTGAGTAGTGATTGTTGACAAAGAAAAACAATGACATACAAACTTGTTGACAAAGAGGATTTCATGGTGGAATGTCGAGTTCAAGAGATGAGGTCAACGATCCATGTTTGATTCAAGAACGTCGATAAAAGGAATGGATGATCCGGAGGCGGTACAAAAGAACAAATACAACGTGGCGCTGTTTTCCAGTGTTTGCCAAATTTCAGGGCCTGAAAATCGGCAAATGAAGAAAAGTGTTTTTGGAAGAAGGACTTGCGCGCTGAGGAATTGGAGTATAGGAAACTTGCGCGCCATATGTTTTTGAAGATCAGAAGATCAAAATATGGAAAAGTAAAGAGGTTCGCGCAAGTTTGGGAGTTGGTCGCGCAAGTGTCTAAAATGACAGGGGACTTGCGCGCTGAAACTGGGTCGTACAGGTGACTTGCGCGCCATCACGTAGGGTGGTAAGATTGCCTATAAATACTGGACCACCCCTCCTCATTTTGAACGGAGTTCAACACTTTGAGAAATTAGAGCTCCCATCGCGCAGGTGTGGTGGTCGCGCAAGTGGTGAGTGTGGGTCGCGCCGGTGAATTTGCGTGCCAGTAGTTGAAGTTGTGCGCCGGTGTTAGAAGTTGCGCGCCGGTTGGAAGTTGTGCGCCAATATTAGGTTGGGAGTAAAAGGAAGAGAGTTGCGCAAGTTTGGGGTTGAGGAATCTTGAGTCGCGCAAGTGTCTGAGTAGGACTTGCGCGCCCGTTGTGACTTGCGCGCCGATACTTGCGCGCCGAGATTGACTTGCGCGCCAAGTAAGGTTTTGTTCCAGCGGTGCTTGTCGGACTGCGTGGAAGCTGGTACGTTTCCCGATACCTTCGGTGCAAAGAGATATTCATCTATGGGTGAAAGTTGTACTTCAACAGAGCATCTAAACATAGAGGAAGATGCATTCATTCATGCAAATGAAGAGACCTACAGGTCTATAAACTGTGAGTGGATTCCGTTCTGGAGCAGTGAGCTTAGGAAGAGGAAGTAGGTGATCCTCTCCACCGGCAGTGAGCCAGAAAGAGAGAGAAACAGGGAGTGACCCTTGGAAAAGCAGTGAGCTGACCCTAAACTTGTAAAGGCAGTGAGCTTGGGCTTAGAAGTGATCTAGCCCGAACCCTGTAATCCACAGCTAGTGAAGATTAGTGGAATTTGGTACGACCGAAAACTTTTCGGTGTATGCTCCTTGGACGTAGCCCTTTGCGGTGAACCAAGTAAAATTGTTGTGTCCTGTGCATACTTCGCTTTCTATTTACTTTGTGCAAAAGGAAAAAGAGAGAAGAGAGTTTTGCTCAACAGCGAAAAAAGATCAGAATGGGCATTAATTTTAAATTAGTCATACCTTGATTCACCCCCCCTCTCAGGGTATTCATCCTTGTGGACCTAACATTCTTCACATCACACCCAGCTACTCCGTTCTCGCACTACCCTCGCTTGTCTTCGATTGGGTCTGCTCTAAAATCCACTAGTTGATACTCCAACTGCCATGAAGTCCCAAGAAGTATTATAAAAAAGGACCTCCATGCCATATGGGTCTCAACACAACAGACAGTGCGTCAATCAGATGCCCAGTCTGTAAATTATTAGCCTTTTAGTCTCGAGGGCCCGGTTGGATTCGTGCTTGATACAACCCAACCATTTTACAACATTATCCAAAACTCCAGTGGGGTATCCCAATAGGACCTTCTTGATCCAAGGTTTACCGTGCCTCTGACGGTTTTTCAAATGGACATCTGGTGCCAAAGTTATGACCATCAGAGAAAAAAGCTTGTAGTTACCCTGGGTCCGGTCCAACCCGACCGGACCGACCCTGCCCGACCCAGCATTGGATGACCCGACCCGGTTTGGGCTGACCAGGCCAGCTGGGTCTAGCCCAGTCTGCACCGGGTCTGGCACGACCTGCTGGGTGTGGCCCGGCCCGAGTTGGGCAATCTGGCAGGCCATGAGGGCTGTGAGAGACCATAGAGGTCGTTGGAGGCCGCAGGGGGGGGGGGGGTTGCTGAGGTTACAAAGGGCCGAGAGTGGTCACGAGGCCACGGAGGGCCGCGGTGGACATTTGGAGGCATAGAGAGACCATGGGTTTCGCGGGGCGGTGTGAGGCCACGGGCTCCGCGGGGCGATAGAAGCTGCTGGTGCCGCAGGGCAGCACGAGGCTGCGGGGCGGCGAAGTGCCATGGGGCGTAGAGGCTGCAGGCGGCAGAGTCATGGATGACGGAGGCCGCGGGGCTGCGGAATGCCACTGGGAGATGGTGCGTCGTGCCTTTTCCAGTGACCGTATTGACCGGACTCCCTTTGTTCGTCGCCTTCATCACGATTCTCGAGCTCCAGCGTTGCCAACATCTGACACCGCTCGCCGTCACCACCACGAGGAACACCGAAAAAATGAAGAAAGACGAAGGGGTCAGGCCATGTTTGTTTGGCCTGTACTATCCGCATAAGAGTGATAGCATACGGATCAAGGTAAAATGATTCAATTTGAGAGGGAAATAACATTTATAAATTTTAAACACACCCCTACCTCAATGATTCAGTTGAAGGTTGTCCGCCGTTGAGATGGTTAGGAATTTTTCGATCCCACAACAAGTCTCCTCCAAAAATGTCTGTGAGGATAGGAAAAGATGAAGTCGGTGATGAAAAAATTTCCTCGATCATTGGTTCGTTCATCAATGTAGATCCTTCGACGGAGTCTGGAGAAAGGTTCATCGAAGCAGAAGAGTTCTTCCTTGGTGTTCTTCGTTGCAGGATGTGTTCCTCCAAGATCTCCCAAGCTCCCACCATTGCCAATGATTATTTTCCCCCAGCCCACCAAAAAGAAAAGGTATCAAATATAATAGAATATATTGTTTAATTTTAAATTGTCACAAAGTAGGATATCTTAATTAATTAGAGGAGAGTTGGATTAATTAATTAAAGGGGAGAGTTGGCATAATTAAAGTAGGGAGTTTAGAGGGTTTTCTCCATAATGAGGGGAGTTCATAGGGGTATTTTTGTCTCGAGTGGTCCCCACCATTATGACCTCTCATGTGAGGTTTGGTTCTGGTGGTCCCCACCAGTGAATCATCCACATGGGAGTTTCAAAATAAAATAAAATAAAATGATAAACTATTTTATTTTATTTTATTCTTTCACGGAAAAGTGAAAAACTAACTTCCACCCATGACCTACTGCGGTCAAGGTGAAAGTCTCATTAAGCGAATACCAGTGCTTCGAGTTCAACGGTGCCCTCAGATTTCAATTCCGAGCACCAGTTCAATAGTTTGGAAAACCCGCTCTCACTTTTACTGAAAGTACCTGAAAAAAAGTTCAGAAATAATTTTCGGCACACCGGGCCTCGAAATCACACGCCGTCAATTTTTGCAGACACGTAAAATTCCCATAAAATTAAAAAAAATACATGTAATTTATAGGTCTTTACATTCTCCCCAACTCCGATCTTTACATCCCCGAAAGCCACATCACAAAACGTGGAAACCAAGTGTGGGTAATAAGCACGAATTTGAGCCTCCCGCTCCCATGTGCTCTCCTAGAGGTTCCTGTGCTGCTAGCGAACACGTACCAGAGGTATCGACCACCCATGAAAGACTCACTCCTATTGATCCTCAATCTCTACTGGAACCTCTGTATAGTCTCCCCATCGTCGAAGTCCAGCTTTCCATGTTCGATGGTGTGAGAAGGGTCGTGTACATATCTCCTCAGTTGGGATATGTGGAAGTCATCGTGCACTCAGTGCAACTGAGTTGGAAGATTTAAGCTTTAAGACACCTTGACAACTCTATTGAGGACCTGAAAGGGTCTGATGAACCTCGGAGATAACTTTCCTCCTCGGGAAAATCACTACAATCCTTGGCAAGGTGAGACCTGTAGCAAGATGTGGTCGCCATCCTCGAACTCCAGAGGTCTGCATCTCCTATCAGCATAATACTTTTGCCTACTCTATGTAGTCTTCATCCACTCCTGGATGATCTACACATTCTCTATGGTAGGTCGTATCATCTCTGGTCCCCCTACTACTGACTCCCCTGGGTTAGTCCATCATAATGGTGATCTTCAAGGTCACCCGTACAACACCTCAAAAGGTGCCATCTCAGTGGTGGAGTGATATCTCTCGTTGTATGAAAATTCCACCAAAGGAATGTGATCCTCCTAGCTATGACCAAAGTCATGGATGCAAGCACGTAGCATGTCCTCGAGGGTCTGAATGGCCCACTCAGTCTGGCCATCCTTCTGAGGATGGAAGGCGGTTCCCAAATGAAGCTATGTCCCGAAATCCTCCTCCAACCCCTTCCGTAGCCGAGAAGTAAAACATGCATCATGATCGGAGACAATCTTCTAGGGTAATCCATGTAGCCGCACAATCCTTTTCACATAGATACATCCCAATCTCTCTATAGAACCCTTCTCTCTAATAGGTAGGAAGTGGGCTGACTTGGTGAGTCGGTCGATGATCACCCAAATTGAGTCATGACCCATGGATGTACATGGACGTTCTATCACGAAGACTATATATATCCCATCCCACTTCCACTCTGGGAACTCTAATGGCTGAACCAAGCCTGCTGGTACCTGATGCTCCACCTTCACTTGCTGACAAGTGAGGCACCAAGAGACAAACTCTACTACTTATTTCTTTATTCCCGTCCACCAGTGCTGTCATCGGAGATCCTGATACATCTTTGCCACTCCTGGATGTACCTCTAGAGGGGATGTGTGTAACTCCCTCAACAATTCCTCTTGAAGTGACACTAGTACCATGGTATATCCTCTGAAGAGGATTACACGCTCCCTACCTTCAGAAAATCCATTAGGTGAATGTCCTATGGATATCTGAGCACGTCCAGTCTCGCAGTCAGTTTCCACATGTTGTGACTCCCTGAATCTATGAAGAAATGGGGGAGTGACTATAAGAGAATGAAGAAAAGATACTCCATCCCGATCCACAAAGGATATCTGCAAAGCGGCCAGCAGCTCTGTCCCCTCACCTAGAAGTTGTATACCAGATCTCTAGTTGAGTGCATCTACTATAATGTTCCCCTTCCCAAGAGTATAGAATATCTCTAAGTCATAGTCCAAGAGGAACTCAAGCCAATTTCATTGTCTCAGGTTTAGGTCCTTCTTGAGAGAAGATATACCTGATACTCTTCTGATCAAAGTACAATGTAAAAAGTTCACCCATCATATAGTTTCACCACATCTTCAAGGAGAAGACCACTGCTTCAAACTCTAGGTCATGGGTAACCTAGAACTTGTAATGTATATACCAACATCTGAAAGCCATCTTCTGCACATCCTCATCTTGTACTCTGAGCTGGTGATAACCTGATCTGAGGTCTATCTTTGAGAACCACCGTTCTCCCTTCTGCTGATCAAAGAGGTCGTCAATCTCCAAGAGTGGGTACTTGTTCTTCACAGTCACCTAGTTCCGACACCGATAGTCAACACAAAGTCTCAAGTTCCTATCCGCCTTCTTGGTAAACAAAATCGGGGCTACCCAAGGAGAAACACTGGGTTGTATGATTCCCTTCCCCTTCAAGTCCTCTAGTTATACACGTAGCTCACGAAGCTCTATGGGAGCCATCCGATATGTTGGTGTAGATATTGGTGCCATCCTAGGATACAAGTCAATGTAAAATTCCACCTCTCTATGAAGAGGTAGACCCAGAACATCATCAGGGAAGACATACGCATATTGTTCCACCACTACAGGATAACTCAGACTCTCCACATCAAATGCTTCAAGGGTAAGGCTATCCAATTGGTGAGTGATCGGCTGCACTCTCCTCCGGATAAGTCCATCATGTGCTGCAAAGGCTCCCTTCGCGCTAGTGAAGGTAAAAGTGGTACCATCCATGTAGACACACCGCAATTTTTACCTAATACAGTTAATCTGAGCAAGGACTGTAGATAACCAGTCCATACCCAAGATGACGTCATAAGGCCTCGACGCCGCTACTAAAAGATACCAACTGAAGCTATCACCTCCTAGAGTAAGCTTGCACTGCCGACACCAATTCTCAATCATCGAATCCTCTCCTGTAAGAGTCTCTAGACGTAAGGATCGAGCCAACGGCTCCGTCGGAATCTCCGAGCTCCGAACGGGGGCAGTGGGAATAAAATAATGACTAGAACCTGCGTCTATAAGTACTGTAGCTAAGGTGGAGTAGACACAAATCATACCTCGTATCATCTCTAGAGAGCCATAATCATAGGACTCAAATGCCTGGAGCTAACCTTTCCCCTATCCTCTTGCTTTCTGTGGTCGGGGTGGACCACCTGGTGGTGGTGGCGGTAACATCTTGAATCATCGCCCACCACCAGCTGCATGACCAGCTCCTCTGCCACGTCCCCCTTCTCCTTGCAGACCTCCTCAGTCAAATCTCCATCTCTGCCTGGGAGGTCCCTCGATCGTCTACTGATCATCCGTATTGTGGGTCGGACACTCATGAGCCATGTGACCCTACCCACATCATGCATAACATTGTCCGTTCCTAACATGACTGGCTCCGCCTTGGGTGCCCCACACAACCGACCCTGAATCCTGCAATCGTCCACATGTAGGTCTGGTCCTCTTGGACCTCTATGACATTTGTCTACTGCCAGATATAGAAGACTCCGCTACATGACGATTTTTTGTCGGTCTCACTGCTGGCGATTGCTCAGCAAGGAAACTCCCAAATAAGAGGGCTCTCTCTAACACCCCCACCTGCGTCAGGATTCTAAGGGAAATCATCGAAGCCCTAATCTCTCATCTAAGTCCCTGCTCAATGGTCCCGACCCTAAAGAATGGGTCCCGAAACATATAAGTGGAGTAGCATGAGAGGTCAGTGAACCTCACTGAGTACTGATCCACAGTCATGCTGCCTTGATGCAGATGAAGAAGCTCCTATATTCACACTGTGCGAAGAGTCGCTAGAACAAACTATTCTTGAAACAAGCTCTCGAAGTCTGCCCAGAGTAGCGTCACCTCATCGTGAACCTGGAGCATCAAGCTTCACTATCTGCCTGCTACTTCATGTAGAAGGATGGTGGCAAGGATCATCATGAGATCAGCTGGGGTCCCTACTAGTTGGAAAACTCTCACCACAGCCTCCACCTAATCCTCAGCGGCTTGCGGTTCCGTCTCTCCCCTGAACCTGTGTGGCCACTGGCACTGGAACTCATGCAATGTTCTCAAGAGGCGTGCACTCTCTGCTGCTGGAGCTGGTGGCATCAGTGGCCCAACGGGTAATGGTACCACTGGTTCCTCCTCTGGTGCCTCTACTAGATGAGGGCCCTACACCGAGGCCTCATCGGCCGGTGGGCTATCAGGGTGTACTACTCTCAGAACCCAAGCTGGCATTATGTGTGGAGGAATCCTGACAAGAAACAGGTGCGCCACAGTCAATATGTTATACCTGGTGAGCTGACTCAAAGAGATCACAAAGAAAACTCTTCAAAACACACATGTAATTAGTGTTTTCATGCACTGAGTCTGAAATCAGAAGTCAGGGTCCTGGTTCATGGATACGTCGGCTGCTGCAACAACACTGGATTACCTAAACTGATAACCACAATAAATAAACTTAACACTATTTCCGTTAAAAATATCAGAGTCATATGTTCTACAGTAGAACCGACTCATCTGATACCAATTTGCCACGACCCATCCCTCGGGGCTCGTTCCGTGACTACCCCAAGCCCACCTTCCATAGGCCATGGGAAGGTGACTAGCACCAAAGGCATATTACCTAAAACTGGGAAGGCATTTACTTTATAAACTGTAACACACACAACTAAGCACACAGTAAGATACAAACTCAAGTAAACTGAATAGTAAACAGAATGAGTACAGTTAGTAAAAAAGGGGCCAGAATACAAGCCCAACTAGAAAGTACAAGGAAAACTAAAAAGTTTAAGAAAACTGATAGGTGGAAAGAATCTCTTGGATTGTCCACCATAGATCCCAACCGAAGGGTAGGTACAGCTCACAAATGGCCATCTCTATGGTTCGCCTCATCTAACGTCCACCTTTGAGCAACCCTCAGTCCTGGTACCCTCATCCTTAATTAGCGATGCAAAGAAGGCTCGCGGCCCGCGGGCTTTGCGTTATGGGGCGTATGTGGGGCAGGACAGGCCTAAAATTGTTTACCGTTTAGAGTGTGGTCCAATGCAAGTTGATCCCGCTTGGGTGCGGGCCAATGAGGGTTGAGCCCGTGCGGGTGCGGTCCAATGCGGGTTGAGCCCGTGCGGGTGCGGGCTTGCTCGCAGGCCTGATTTAATATATATATATATATATATATATATATATATATTATTTTTACAATATATTTTTCTTTAACACTTTTGTTTTTTTAATAAAAATATCATGGTTAAACAGTGAAATATGATTTCTCACTGTAATGATCATATTAATTAACCATTTATTCACATGTGAATTTTAAATAGGCCTATATTTATTGTTTTAATATGGTATTATATTATTTATATAGTAATTATTAATCATATTCACATGGTGTGTCAACCCATCTCTCGAAAAATGGAACTCATCGCCCATACGTGTGGTTTTAATTCTATAAGAGTTATTAAAATCATAATAATTTTTAGGTTAATTTAATTTTGTTATTATTTAATTTAATTTTGTTATTAAGAGAATTGGATAAAACCTCGTGAAAACACTAATATCTTCCTATGAAACTAATCATTACATGGAGAGACTTATTTAATTCACATGTTTAGTTGTTCACATCACCACACAACCAACATTATCATTCATCACCCATCACCGATCACTCACCTAATTTCCATCGCAACAGTTCACCACCACATCGGCATTACTACATGCCACCATTAACCCGCAAAAAATGTTCTATCACATCCTTTTAAACTCTAGTTATTGTTAATTCATACTTATCCCCACAAATTCCTTTAATAATGATAAAAAATATAGTATTTAAATGATTATAAATAGTATTTTTTTTAAATGTGGATAAGCCTGTGGGACACCCACAGGTTTATGCGGGGCGGGGTGGGCTTGAAATTTTTTGTTCTCATTATAGGCGGGTTTTTTTTTGACAAACCCGCATGGGCTCAAACTCATGCAGGCTTAGCCCTCCCCACCCCAACCCGCCCGTTTCGCATTACTATTGTAAATTAGCACTGTCCGTCATCTGCACCAAACACAACGAAGTGCAGACATAGCCCGTGCAAGGGTGAGTATAACGATACTCAGTAGGAACCTCGAGAACCTTAAGGTCTCACAAAATCCCAAAAGGATAAACCACAATGAAAGGAAACAACAGATAACCCTACTTATGTATATTCCCATACATATACCTATGTTATCAAGTAAACCCATCTCAATCATGAGGAAAACAAAGAGTCAAACTCCAAATCCTCAAGCTCAATTGTTCCACAAAGGAAGAAAAACCACGAAGGTAAGTACCACACTGGTACGCCACATAGAAGAATACCACCAAGGTATTACCATGAAGGAAAGTACCACAAGTTATAGACTCAACTCACACCAGGTATAAATTAAGTACAGTATTAGAGATTATTAGATGTAACTAATTAATCATCTTACTATGTTAAGAGGCAGACCCACACAGGATCACTCGGTGCAGACCCACACAGGATTCCTCGGTGCTAACCCACACATGATTGCTAGGTGATAACCCGCATAGGATCTCTAGGTGTTGACCCACACAAGATCGCTCGATGCTAACCCACACAGGATCGCTAGGTGCTGACCCACACATGATCACTCAGTGCTGACCCACACAGGATCGCTTGTTGTTGACCCACACATGATCGCTAGGTGTTAACCAACACATGATCGTTCGTTGCTTACCCACACAGTATCTATAGGTGCTTATCCACACAGGATCTCTAGGTTTTGACCCACATAGGATCGCTAGGTGCTGACCCACACAGGATCGCTCTTCATTCTTCACATCACAGCCAGCTACAGGGTTCCCACACAACGCTCACTTGTCTCCGGGAAGGTCCGCTCCACAAGCCACTGTTCAATACTCCAACTACCACTATTTTCCATGAAGTAGTATAACAAAGTCCCACTACACCATAGGGGTCTCAACGCAATAGACGGTGCGTCAATCGGACACCCAGTCTATAATTTATTAGCCTTTTTAGTCCTGAGGCCCCGGTTGGATTCGTGCTCAATCCAAACCGACCATTTCCCAACATTATCCAAAACTATAGTGGGATATACCAAAGCGACCGTCTTGCTCTAAGGTTTACAGTGCCACTGATGGTTCATCAAACAGACATCCGGTGCCAAAGTTATGGCTGTTAGAGTGAATAGCTCGTAGTTGGTCTGCGTCTAGTCCAACCTGGTCAGACATACCCGGTTTGGGTCAATCCGGCCCACTAGGTCCGACCCAGCTTGTGATGGGTCCGGGATAGCCCACTGGGTCCGGACCAGCCCGCGCTGGGCGTCCCGGTCCGTTGGGCAGTCTGGAAAGCCGCGAGGGGCCGCGAAGGCCACGGGAGGTCGCGAGGGGGGGGGGGGTGCCGCAAGTGGCTATGAGGCCATGAAGGTCCGAGAAGGGCTACGAGGGTCTATGAGGCCATGGAGGCCTGTGAGGCTATGAGGCAGCGTGATGAGGCCGCGGGGCGGCGCGGGCCCATGAGTGCCGTGGTGCGGCGGAGGGCGCAGGTGTCGTGGGGCGGCACGAGGCCGTGGGTCCCGAGGGGGTGGCGCGGTGGCCAGAGGGAAGCACAGAAAGGTTGCGGGCGGCGGAAGCCACAGATGGTGGAGGCTGCGAGGGATTGGTGTCGCGGGGCGGTGCGGTCAGCCGCGAGGCAGTGAAGCGCCGCGGGGAGCGGAGGCCGCGGGGCGCGGAGGCCGTGGGTGGCAGAGCCGCGGACGATGGAGGACGCGGGGCAGCGAAACGCCATGGGCCCGCGGGACGCCTTGCCTTCGCCGGCGGCCGGCTTGACTGGCTGCCCTTCATTTGTCGCCTTCCTCGTGATTCTTTAGTTCTACTGGTACCAACTTCCGGCACCAGTCGTCGTAACCATCATGAGGAGCACACAAAAAATGAAGAACGACAGAGGGGTCGGATCATGTTTGTTTGGCCCACACTCTCTATGATAGAGAGGTAGCATATGACTCAAGGAAAAATGATTCAATGCGAGAGGGAAATAAAATTGATCAATTTTAAACACACCCCTACCACGATGATTTGGTTGAAGATTGTCCGTAGTTGAGACGATTTGGAGTTTGTCGATCCCGCAACAAGTCTCCTCCAAAAACGTTGATGAGGAGAGGAAAATATGAAGTTGGTGACGACAAAGTTTCCTCGATCGTTGGTTCATTAATCATTGTAGATCCTTGAATGGAGTTTGGAAAAAGGTTCGTCGAAGGAGAAGAGTTCTTCGTTGGCATTCTACGTTGGAGGATGTGTTCCTCCAAGTTCTCCCAAGCTCCCACCTTTACCAACGATTATTTTCCCCCAACCCATTAAAATGAAAAGGTTTCCAATACAATAGAATATTTTGTTTAATTTAAAAATGGCACAAAATATGTTAGCTTAATTAATTAGAGGAGAGTTGGCTTAATTAATTAAAGGGGGGAGTTGGAATAATTAAAGTAGGGAGTTGAGAGGTTTTTCTCCATATTGAGGGGAGTTCAAGGGGGTTTTTGTCTCGGGTGGTCCCCTCCACCATAACCTTTCATGCGAGGTTTAGTTTAGGTGGTACCCACATGTGAAACATCCACATGGGATTTTAAAAATAAAATAAAAAAAATGTTACACCATTTTATTTTATTTTATTCTTTCACAAAAAAAGGAAAAACTAACTTCCACCCTCGAACTACTACGGTCGAGATGAAGGTCTCCTTAAGCGAATACTGTCGATGTGAGTTCAATGGTGCCCTTGGATTGAAATTTCGAGCACTGGTTAAATTTTTTTGGAAAACACGCTCGCACGTTTACCGAACGCACCCGAGAAAAAGTTCAGAAATTCAGTCCGGGAACACTAGGCCTCAGAATCATGCACCGTCAATTTTCGCGGACTCGTAAAATTCCCATATAATTAAAAAAAATTACATGTAATTTTAAAGTCTTTAAATTATGTCATATTTATATTAATCTTTAATAAAATGTATTACTATTATAATTTTATTCTTTTATTGTTTCCTTAATGGGATTTATATCTCACTATTCTGATGTATGCCACCAGGTTATCCCATGGAGTATTAGGATATCAATTAAATAAAAGTGAATTTTGGTGTTTCTAAATAATTTTGTTGGGCCTATGTTTCATGTTAATGTTTTATGTACCTAATTTATCAATGAAAATAGGACTCATTATCTTGTGGGATTTTATTATATGCATCATTTTGTACTAAATCATCAATTAAGGTGTATTAAAGATGTGGGTTTTCATTGTAAGTATTTATCCAACTAAATTTTTATTTATTGAGTTAAAATAATTTTCCTTGAAATTTATTCGTATAAGTTTTTTATATTCAACAATATGATTGTATTATATTTTTCTTCCACATTATTTTCTATAGATTCACATTTATTTATCATAAACGAATTTTTAAAGGATTATTACATCAATTATTCTCCTTTGTTGGATTTTTTATTCATAAAAAATTTACATTATTGAGAAATCCCCGTTCTATTTAATGGATATTTCTGATTCATATCCATATTCATTTTCTACAAAAAAAATCATTTCTTATATTGAAACCAAAATACATATTCTTTCAATTGAATTTCTTATTTCTATTTTCCTATTTTCAAAAGAATATTTTATTATCGTTTTTACAATGTGTCTTTTTTATTAAAGTATTTTAAATTATTAAGAATGAATTTATTTTCAAAATAATATATTTTATCTTCCACTTCACATTTCCTCTAGAAAACCATTGTGTCATTTTCAATTATCTATTGTTGGGATTTATTTTAATTTTCTTTTTTTTTAAATAATTTTTCCTTCTTGAAAATAATTTTTGAATGTGGCCTATAACTACTTTAATGAAAATGTTAAGAAACGATTTATAATGTCTATTTTTATATTTTCATTTTCATTTTCCTTTCAAGATATAAAATTTATATCTTATTTGGAGTTATTTTCCATGAATTAACAACTAAAGTCTCTTAAAATATTGGTTATTTTGGGCAATTAAACTCATCGTATAAAATAATATAATTATTGACCCCTTCCTACATGATACTATTTCAATGAGTGATTCTTATAAAGGTAAATTTCATCTATGTGAACATCCATCAAGGTTATTATAGATCACTTAGGATATTCTTTAATGGTATCATTCAACTTATTTTTATGAATGGATTATGATCATGTTATTTTTTAATTGACCAGGGAATGTATTTATATGCCACATGTTTTTTATTCTATCAAAAATGTTTATTAATTTCCCAGGAAATTTCATTATGTCTTGAATTGATATTCGTTTTAATTATTTGGTTAATTTTATTTAAATAATTAAGTGATCGGGGGGCATAGAGTAATATATTCCCTCAATGCATCGATAAGTCTCATAAGATAAACTAATTTGGGTATTTGGTGTATTTTTATCTAGCTATTAAGTTTTGTTATCTATAGTCTTGATGATAAGAATGATTTATTGGCTATGGATTGATGATAAATATGATATCTTGGTTGTTGTCTTGGGAGTGATATTAAGATATCCTGAATTATGAAATTCACAACCAAAAAACCAGTTATTGTTTTCCATGTGATTAATTATATTTTTATTTCATCCATTCATTTATTCCAAGCTCATGAGATTAGTTATATAGAATTATTTGATTCTTATTTTTTCCTGCCATATTTATTTATTCCATAATTATTCTATGATAGCTTCAAATATACTATACCACTTTTTTATCATTTTATATCACCCTTATTATGTTTCTATTTCCATATGTTGTTAATAAAATTATTACAAAACATATTTCTATAAGAGTAGCATGTGTAGAGAATTTTATGGGAGAAATTAAAGACATTTGTTTCAATAATAAATTATTTATATAATGGGAAAAATGTTTGTTGGATGGGAAGGATATATATTTTTTTTGTTAATGGTTTTTCCTTACTCTCTAAAAATAGAAACCTCAATGGTCCTTGGTGTATAAGTGACTATATATTTTTTATTTATATTGTAATTATAGATGGTTACATTTGAATCTCTTTTATTTTTTTCAAACATGGAATGTGATGTATTTGTTTATTCGAACCATATTCTAAGAGTGTGATTCTAGGTTTTCACAAATGCCATTGAATCATATTGATGCAATGACATCCTGAGATGACAAGAGATTCAAATAGAATGGATGGAAAGGAAACACTTGTATATACTAGGAGAAAAATCAGATGTCATGACTTGATCCATCAGGTCCCACCTACCTAGTGACAAGACGAGTGTGATAATCCCAAGCCTACCTTCAATAGACTAGGAGCTGGAAACCAGCATCGAGTAGGCATATCCCATATATAGAAGGCATTAACCTAATGATCCCATAAACACACACACATCTACAATTACATAAAATTACGAAATGTAAAACAACTTATAAAAATGCATGCATACATATATGATCTCACAATTAGAGTTGTACAATAATGTACTAAAAGTGATAAAGGGGAGAAATCAATGCCCAACCAAAAATGGAAAAGGATTCTAACCTACTCAGAGTAAGGGGACTATCTTCAAATATGAAAATGGTATACACATAAATATGAATTACCAATACTATACTCCCCCTATTCTCAGTCCTCTAAGGTCACCTTAAAAGAATGTGCATCATGCATAAGACATGATATATGTAAAAATATCTAATGCCGGGGTGTGTATAAAAATAATTAGTAGGACACCCCAAAATAACCGAACATAAATAACCAAGATTAGTCATCTCATCAATACACAAGTGTGTTAATCAAGATATGTGACCTACCGATAATCAAAGATAATTGAAATATACTAATAATAGACTGTAATTCACAATTAGGTCTGAACCAAACTATCACCCATATTACTTTCTAGAGTATTTAAGGGAATACTCATCCATAAGAATCCAGTGTAGTAGATACACTTTCACTGATGATACTCATCGAAGTGGTCATGCTCGTTGGACTTCACTCGGAAGTACTCACTAGAAACTAAGAGGACTCATTAGAGACATGCACTCGATCAGAATACACCTAATTGGAAAGATTAGATATCAATTAATGGTTGAGGGTTCACTCCCAGGCCCATGGAGTATACCAATAAACTAGTCTAGATTAAAATTTTATGCATGGGATCAACATCCTAGTATATTGGTCACAATGATTCCTAGAACCCTCCCAAGGTAAAAAGATGATAAAAAACCATACCTAGGGCCATGGGGTATAACAACATCCTTATATTGATTAACCTACTATGTATGGGATCAACACCTAGCTATATTACTCACATAGATTCCATGAACCCCACTTAGGGAAAAATACAATAGAGGATCTCCCAGAGGACCATGTTTTATACCATAAACACTATCTCAGAATAATTCTATATAGGAGTCACAATCCTATGATGAATATGTGATGTCATAAAGCATCCACATAGGAATGGAATAAGGGAACAAACTCAACTAATATTGGTCCACATTAAATAAATGAATTTTTCTATGCCTTATTTAGGAGAGTACACAATGTATACTAAGTTTAACAAGCATGTATTAGTTGGAAAACATTGTGATCATTCCATATTCACATGTTTGTGTACTTTAGGTTGTTCTAGTGTACATTTTATTGTTCCCATGTAATTGGTTTTGTCAGACTATATGGATCATACCATGTATCACTACTACAAAAACCCCTTTTATCAGTGCTAAAAAACCCCTTTTACCAATGATAGAAAAGCGCTGCTAAAGAAGAAGAAGATAAAGGGGGTCCCCTTTATCAGTGCTCTAAAAAGCGCTGAAAAAGACACCTTTTATCAGCGCTAAAAAAAGAACTGATAAAAGGGGTCTTTTATCAGCGCTAAAACAAAGCGCTGATAAAAGGGGCCTTTATCAGTGCTTTGTTTTAGCGGTGATAAAAGGGTCCTTTATCAGCGCTTCCTTTTTAGTGCTTTCTTTTTAGTGCTGATAAAGGACCCATTGTTTCGGCGCTTTTTTAAAAGCGCTGAAAAAAGTTAAAAAATTAAAAAAAATTAAAAAAATTAAAAAAAATTAAAAAAAATTAAAAAAATCCTTCCAATCGGGGGGCTTTTATAGCGCTTGAGTCCCCCCCTTTACAACACTTTTCCACCCCCTCCAGCTCCCCCACAAACCCCCTCCACCCTTTATCAGCGCTATCTCCCATATTCCCCCTGCACGTGCGCCCCTGCCTCCACCAGGTTTTGAACTCGAGACCCCCCCTGCGTGCCTAAGCCCTTACCACTCCTCTATTTTGATTTTTTTTACATTTCATTATATCTATATATATATAGTTATATTTATTCATATAGTAATATATATTTATATTAATATATATACATATTTATATCAATATATATATTTATAGTGATATTAATATATATATGTAGTTATATTAATATATATATATATAGTTAGATTAATATATATATATATAGTTAGATTAATATATAAGTATATAAATATTCATATATTTTTATTTTAAATAAAATGGATATTATTTATTATTTAGATAAATCAAATATATTTTATATGTTACTATATTTTATTATTTATATTTATAATTATTTTTTATGTGTGAATATATAAAAAATATGTATCTATTGTTATATATTTGATTTTAAATAGCAGAGAATTATAAAAAACAATAAAATTTCAAAGACATAATATCAATATGAATGTAATACTTTGGAATAAATTCATTCCCCACCAAAAAAGCCTATAATACCCCCTTAAACGAGGCCGAAAATCCACAAAATGTTATAAACTCGGGGTACCCTAACTAAAAACTCAGTTTTTGGAATTAGACCCTTTATCAGTGCTAATGAAAAAGCGCTGATAAAGGGTGGTACCTTTAACATCACTAAAAAGGGCTGTTAAAGGAGGTACCTTTATCAGTGCAAAAAAAAGCACTGATAAAGGGGTACTTTTATCAACTCTTTTTTTAGTGCTAATAAAGGTACCCCCCCCCCCCCCTTTATCAGCGATTTTTTGTTAGAGCTGATAAAAGTGTGGCGCTGGCCTTGCCCCATTTTCTGGTAGTGTATATTGGTTTTGTCTAAGAACACATCTTATCTTATGTACTCTGGCTGTATATGTGTATACTCTAAGATACATGGAGAGTCACTGAGTTAGGTCACATGGCATGTGACACTTGTCACGTGGCATGCAACCTTTTCTTCTCCACAGAAACCCTAGTGCCACAGTTAGGGACCGATAGTGCATGTATCTTCATATTACATGTCCTATGTTTTGAAAATTTCCAGAAATATTGGGTCTTAATGCAGTTGTCATCCCCCACTGATTCCATCAATTTCATCTTCCAATATCATTATAGATCCTAGATCTATGATTGGATGATCCCTATTACCACTGATGTCTATAATTCAGCCATTTTATTTTCATAAAGAATGGTCCCACAACACATCACCTCTACCACATTCCAAACCCCACATAAAGAACTATAATTTGGTATTTATTTTCTGTCATTAATATCATGTACCGATCTACCGTCAATAATAAACATGGATCCTTAGTATTAATCCGTTTAATAAAATAATAGGTACACAAAAATATATTTCTATGCATTTGTTGAATCACCAGTAAAAATGAAAATTGGTGAAGAATGTTAGAAGAGTAGGGAGAGAAAACCACAATATAATAATGTAAAGAATGAACCTCATCCATTGTTCAATCAGACTCAATCCATTTTTGTATAATCGATGAACGATGAGGTATAAGAAACACAACATCACATTCCTATTTCTAGAAAGTTAAAATCCATACATACAATGCATGTCTGATCTGATAATTAAAATTTTGGTAGAATTTATCTTTTTTTCATGTAATAAAAAAATGGGGATAAAATCCAAAAAACAAAATCCTACCTTGATTTTAGATCAATCACAAAAAAAATATATTTTTCCTCATTTTCATTGGTGCGATTCATGAACTCTATTATAATGGATTATCTATTCGGTACCCATCAAATTTTTGATCCTGTTGTCATAAAAAAATTCTCCCACATGCCCCCCACTCCTCAAATATCTAGGGTTATGTGACAGACCCTAATATTTATTCAAAACTATATATTTATAAGGAGATGATAAGTTCATGTAAATTGAAGAAACAAATTAAATAAAAAATTTATTTATTTATTATTCTTCCCATGACTTCTCTCAAACTATTTTCTGTACATTCCCCAATGTTATGTCATTCTTAGGTTAAAACCCCCCTAATGGAATCATAAACAGTCTTTAATTTCCCATATGAGTCTCCCTTAAATATTTATTCTAGTTTTCATAAAAACTATGTGATATTGATATTAATATATTAAATTTTTTTATAATATCTATTCTAGGATCATCATGCCATGAAATCTCATGATATTTCAATGCTTCGATCCCAAAATATTTCTAAAAATAGAAAAATATCTTACAAAAAAAGGTATCTTACATTCTATAAACCATAAATATTTTCTTCCCAAAAATAAAAATCCCACTCAACATGAGAGGATACTAAGATCTCATCTGGGTGTTCTACTCCCATAATCCCTCCTAAAAGATTCCATTTCTACCAAAAAACATACACCCAAAAAGAAAATTCTATCCATGAAGGGTTTTATCTCATTGGTTCTATAAAGCCACCAGTTCTAAAATTCCATATGGCACCATTAAAATTTTAGTCGACCCTTGATTTTGATCTCACCTCAATTTATATGGTTCAATTATTCTTGCACATGTATCATCGACTATGACATATGAAAAAAATCATAAGACTATTGGAAATGCATCCATATAGATAAGCAGTATTCCACCATTCTAGACCAACTCAGTAATTTGTATAAAGGGCCTATGATCCCTAGATATAGCTTTTCATTATGGCAAATTCTCATATATCCTTAATGAAGGGAGATCGATTGGAACACATGACCACCTCATCAAATGTAAAGGTTAATATCGTCTATCCATAAATAACTCTAGGAATTATAGGGAAGTTCTCACCTACCTATAGATGTAATAAAACCTTTACAACCATTATTTTCACCATCTCTAGGCCTATAATCATTGTCCCCTACTATCACTGACTATTACAATTTTGATCTATTTGGTCTCCCATACATAACACCAAATGGTGCTACACTGATAGTGGAGTTGAAACTATTAATATTGGAAAATTCCAATGATGGAAGACGATCCTCCCAACTATGTTCTAAATCAAACACGAAATCCGGAAGCATATTCTCTAGAACATTTATTTTCCTCTTTACCTAGAAACTATTTGGGGTAGAAACGCTATTCTCAACTGCAACTAAGTCCCCAATGGATTCTTGTATCCTCTCTTTATTCATTATGTGAAGAAATAATCACCTTTTACAATGATGATAATGGGAATTACATGAATCCAGACTACCACTTATAGACATGAATCCCAAACTCTCCACTAAGATTTATCCCAAGTCTTCACCTGATGATAGGTGATACATCATGATTTGAACTCAAATCATGATAGAACATCCTCAATCATCAAACCTGATGTCAAAGGATCTTGGTACAACCTCATCCATCCTAGGTTTATTATTGAGGGAAATAAATCTACAAAAAACCTCCTCTCACATCATGATTGGTGTCATATTCCATCATGAAAAGGATGGAATACTCCTTAAATTCAGGAAATCCATTATGAACATGCCTACTGGATATCTAGTCACACAAGACCTCACAATTGATATCTCCAAGTTGTACCTCCTTGAATCATTGAGGAAGCGAAGGGGTATAAATCATTGACTAGAGATGCACTGCACCATCCTCATCCTCAAGGGACATCTTCAAAAAGGTCAAATAAATCATCACCTCTCTCAACAATAGTGAACAAGAACTTATCTATGAGAATCAGTTACTATATCCATTCTCTTGGATGGTTCTAAAGCTAGCACTACTTGAGCCTTTACTTGCTCCACTATTACTACCACATCTGATAGGACATGCCTTAAGAAGTGTACCTCATAAATCTAGAAATGACTCTATGAGATCTCCCCATAAAAATAATACTCTAAAAGTATGCTATGAACCATCCTTGAGTATATTTCATCCTCCACCATTGACACTAAGTACATGAGGATGTCACTAGATAAGACTACCATAAACTGATCCAAGAAGGGATGAATGACCCAACTAATTATTCTTACTACCATTACAGGGGTTTACAACATGAAGAAAGGTATCTCCAAGTACTCATAGTGTTTTTAGTGATATAAGAATCTCATCTTCAGTAAAAATCCTTTGGAACTAGGAGCTTGTGATAACCCAAAAAAAGGTCAAACTCCTAAAATTACATCAACTCTAACCTATGGGAGAAGAGCTCATCCATTATGAGGGGTGGTTAATCCCCATAGATAGTCACTACGTTTAGGTGATGTCATTCCACACCTAATCATAAGTTCTCATCTACCTCCTAGGAAAACAACAAAGAGCTACCAAGGTAAACATAATAAGTTTAACAAATCTTATTTTTCGTATGTCATTTAATTGTAACTTCATCCCTAATATCTCTAAAAGGTTATCAAATATGATGGTACAAATATCAAACCATACATAGTGAAACTATATAAAAAAACTAAGGTTATATGGAGATGTAAAATTGAAACATCCTCAGGGAGACATCCTCACAATCTTTCAACACTACAGCAAACTAAATGCTCATAACATCCACTACTGCAAGGTTTATGCCATCCAAATGGTGAATAATTGGTTTCACTCTCCTACATTTGATCCTATTATGATTTACCTAGGATTTTTTCGAACAAAATGAGGAGAATTCAGTTACACTAACTTAGATACATTTCAACCCTTCCTGGTAAAAATCAATAGGGCATGGATGGTAGATAACCAGTCTACAGTAAAGGAAACATCATATGGTCACACAACCACTACATAAATATCCTACATGGGTATCTCTATCTTCTCATAGTCATATTACACCACTAATTGAAGTTAGTGATAACCACTACTCTTTGATGGCACCCCCAAACACAGGTTTGAAGCTACAAAGGATCCATTAGTATCACTAGGTCTCGAACATGGGTTACATTCAAGGGAATGTGGATTACAAATCTGTGTTGAAACTATAGACAGAGCTATGAAGACCCACGTCATGCCTCATACCACTCTCAAAGATTCTATTCATAATCTCATACAACATGAATCTTTCCTTTACCTTACCCTATTATTTAACAAAATCATGGATCACTCTGACACCTTATCCCACCAAACAACCTCAAGAACAAAAGTCGAAGGAACTCATCTAACACACCTCAATTCTATCTACTTTGGGTAGAACAGACTCACCTACAGGGTTTTGCATCATGTCATAAGAACACATCTTAGTGTGGGATGTTTCTATCTTCCTAAAAGTTTGGAATCAACATCAAACATCACTATCATAAGTCTCCAATAGAGATCCTAATCTCAAGAAAAAAAGGTATCCTCGAATGAATGGATTGAACCCATGTCAATTAATACTAGAGAAAAAGAAGAAAGACACATATTATACCTAAAATCACTCCCAAAATCTATGAGTTATGTATCTACAACACTCTCATCCACCATTATCACTAGACACCATCTCTAATATCCATGAATGGTATGCCTGGGGGTGGTGTAGAAAATAGATCGAAAATCCATCCACCTCTTTCTACTCTTCTTACTCCTTATCCATGAATGTTTCCCAGCGAACCTCTATGATTCATCCTATACATCTACCTAAGAAGTACCATAATCGTCTCTATACTAACTATATGATGGCTCAAAAAATCTTTCATGTGATATCCACTCCAATCACAAGGAAACACAACCCATGCCTCATCAGACTAGATAGTCCCTAAGGTCCTCATGAATGGGAGAACCTAATTTTTAGCATCATTCATTTCATATCTAATATTAGAGGGTCCGTATCATCTTGAAACCAAGATTATACCTACCTCAAGAGAAAAATATATGCGCTTGATCATTTCTCATCATCATCTATTACCAATAGAGCCATCCATGATAAATTCTGACAAGTTGCATCCACCTGAACCACTGGAGTTTGGTCTACACACTGATTAAAAGGAAGAAACACTACATGTTGTATTCTTGAAAAGAAAACTCTACATGACCACACCTATTCCTGGAGGTTTCATCACCAAAAAGGTTATACTCTCAACCCTACTATAGAAACCTCAATAGATATCATCATGAATAAATTATGTTAGAGTTCAATATGTACCACATTCAATGAATATATTTTGGGAGAAAACTCCGGAAGGACATAGAAAAAACTACCCATTAATATATGTTTCATGTTCCAATGATTTCTCTATTACTAGTTCCTATATGTACCAATTCAATGAAAAGGATAACAGGACCCTAGTGAATTGATACACTAGTCTCCTCACTAACACTAGACACCCTATCCTTAAAGATGATCTCAAAACACTCTAACAGGACAGACATAACCCCCAAAAAATATCAGATATAGAAAATAATCTACACTCTAGTACTAAAGAATATTATACCTTTGATAACACTCTATAATGACCCGAACCACCGAGCCTCTACTGGATGGAAACAATCCTAGCTTTGTTACCCCAAGGACACCTCTAATAGGCCATGGGTGAGTGACATGCTTTGAGTAGGAATAACCCACTCTTGAGAGGCATTAACCTAATGTAACTGCATACACGCACACACATACAATCCCATAAAATTATGAAATGTAAAATAAATGACACCAATACACACATAAATCTATGATACCACAATAATATTATAACAATAAAGTACTAAAAATGATAAAGGGGTCAAATAGAGGCCTAACCAAAAATGGAAAAAGAGTCTAACTTGTTCCAAGGAAGGGTAATACCATAAAATGAAACACCAGTATACACATTGTTATGTCTGGAACAAACTATACTCCACCTGATCACGGTCCTCCAAGGACTACATAAAAAGTATTATCATCTTCATAAGATAATACTTGTGTGGACAGATCCCATGAAGATGTGAGTATAATAATACTCAGTAGGACACCCTAAAATAACCAAACATAATGTATCAAGAGTATTCATATCATCAACGTGCTAGTATGATAATAAAGATATGAGATATAAAAATAATCAATTATAGCCTAGATATACACATAATAGACCCTATTTCTTAAAGAAGTCACCACCAAAATACCATCCACATGATTCTATTAGAGGTTTAAATGGAATGCTCATCTAGTAGAATACACTGCATGAGTTACACTGTAAATGATGATACTCATTAAATAGGCCATGTTTGTCATCCCCACCCAGAAGTACTCACTGTAAAATGATAGGAATCATCTGAGATACACACCTAATTAGACTACACCACATTTGAAAGAGAAGATATGGATTCATAGATTAGGGATCACACCTAGGGACATGTGGTATACTAACATCCTGATCTAGATTAACCTTATAAGCAGAGGGTCAACACCTGGGTATGTTGGTCAAATTGATTCCTAAAAACCCACCTAGAGAAAATTATGATAAAGTATCGCACTTGGGGTGATGGGGTATATCAAAAACCTGATATGTATTAACCTGCTATGTAGGGTATCGATGCTTGAGTATGTTGGTCACACTAATTTCTAGAAGCCCCCCCCTAGGAAAAAATATGATATAGAATCACACCTTTGTCTATGTGGTATACTAAAAACTCTAGATGAGTTTAATTCCATAGAGGGGTCATAATCCTCTAATGTGGATGTGATGTTACACAGTACCCTCATTGGAATGGTCAATGGGATTACAATCAGCCGTTATTATTTCGAAATAAACAAATGAATGGCCCTAATCCTTTTCTTGGAACGTATGCCATATGTACTAGGTGTACATGGAATTTACTAGTCATACAACACCCTACACATGTCTTCTTCCTACACTTTTGTACTTCAGTCCATGCCCGTGTACATGTGTTGGTCACATGTACTAAGTCACATATGAGTACATGGGTTAGCTCATGCAACTTTTCCATGTCTAAGTACATAACTTAGGCTATGTAATCCAAATATGACTATGTATCCTAAAAGATACACGATGATTCATTGGTAAGGGTCATATGGCATGTGACACATGTCACATGGAGTGTGAACATTCCATATCCACAAAAACCCAATCATCGTAGCCAGGGTTCCACAAAGCATGTATCTCCGAATTACAAACCATGTGTTATAGTAATTTCTAGAAACCATAGGCCTTCATGTGGTTGTCATCTACACCACTACCACTCATGATTTAGGCCACCAATCACACCATATATACTAGATATATAGAAACCTAATCCCTTCCACCATCGATGTATGGAATTTGGTTGTATGATTCACATAGAGAATCATCTCATAGCACCTCTACCCACAAAAATTCTACTTGAAAAACTCTGATATGGTCACAGGAAATCATTGTTGGCATCACATCTCAATCTACCATAAATACTGAACCTAGATTCATGATATAAATATATTGTTCCAAAGAATGGGTGCACAATGATTGATTTCCAGGAATTTGTCGAATCATCAGAAAAAAAAGAATATCAACGATGAATGCATGATGAATGAGTAGATAAAACTATAAAAAATCACCTGAGGAATGGGCCTCATCTATTGTTCATTTAGAACTTGATCTTTTGTCATATAATTTATGAATGAATAGGAATAATCAATGAAACATCAAATTCTTATTTTTAGGAATTTAAAATCCGTACCAACAATGCATATACGGTCTATAGATCAAACTATTGGTAAAATAGATATGTGTTCATACTAGAATAAATAAATGTGGATAAAATCTATAAAAAGAAATCCTATCACAGGTTTTAATTAATCACTGATGAAGAGAGATCATTTCAATGTAGTCATTGGTGAAATATAAGAACTTCATTGGTGTGAATGATATATTTGATACCAATCTGATATTCGATCCCATTGTCATCCACCAATGATCTTCCACTGTCACCTCTCAAATATCATGGTTAATGAAGATAACCCTAAGATTCATTCAAAACTATCAATTTAAAAGGAGGGGAATAGTTTTTCGAAATTAAATAAATTAGTTAATTAAATTCATTCATTCATTTATTAATATTCCCCTAATAGTGCTTGACCTATTTTCCTGATGTGCTCTAAGGTTATGTTTTACCTAGGGTAAAACTCCCATTTTGGACTCAACGACAGTCTCATATTTCTTATTAGATACCCCATCCAAGATTTATTCCACTTTTTTAGGAAAATTGCATGTGGATGATATTATTATACTTAATATTTTAATAATACCAAATCTAGGCTCACCAGACCTCAGAATCTTGTGTCATCGCAATTCATAGGTTCATAAATATTCCAATAAATATTATAAAGTATTACAAGGAAAAAATAGTGATTTTACACTATGGAACTAGTTAGGAGATAATAGTGTGACTCTATGACAATAGTGTGAAACTTGATATATATTATGCATTGTGTGTTGTTGTGTAAGTTTGTGAATAACTATGTGGTCAAGAAGAGTCATTGTGATCAATTGGGTTTATAGTGGATAAGAGAATCTATGATTTGGGTGAATAATAAGTCATGGTAAGGAGTAGGTATCCCACATTGGGGCCAAACCTTGTAATGTTACTGTGTTCAATCCTTTACTTTTTTTCTTACATTCCATGTGGTGCATGTGATTGGTAAATATAAATAGATCCATTATTATCCTAAAAAAATAATAGGTACAAATTTCAAGGGAGTTAGTACACAAAAGGGATATTATAATTTGTTAATAATATGTAACTCTTAATTAAACTCACTAAAGTATCTAAAATAGTGATAAGGGTAATTTATAAGTCATGTGTTTAAGGTATTATATGAATTTTAATGTATTGGATTTAGTTTTTATGAATATTTACAGAACCCCAAAATATTATATAAATTACACTATAATAAATTTTTTATTTAAATATAATTTTATAGTAGTGATTTAGGATTCCTTCATTAAATAAATCCATGTTTATTTCACATATGTTTTAAAAAACTAATGTAAAATATGTAAATAATAATAATGTTCTTTCTACACCCCATCCCCCCTTCACACTGAATCCCTTCCTAAAAAATCATCTAACTCATGTTAGTTCGATTGAATCATCTTTATCAACAATAATCATTGATCTAAACTTCATATTGGTTATCTTTAATCAATCCAGCAATGAGTGGCTATCCTAGTGATGATTGAGCTTCCAAAAAATTAATAAACCATCTGATAATTAAAGGTATAATATATTTTTAGAGAAGTATGCAACACTTTTTTGGTATAATATGTTTAATTATCTCATATTTCCTCTACTATATTATCAATTGATAATCCAAAATTTAATGAGTGTTTGTAATATATTTTGGGATCTATATATAGTTCACAAAGCTCTATAAATATAACTAATTCTTAAATAAACCAATTTTTTGTAACCTTTTTTATTTTTAAATTTAAATTTGTTTGAAATGTTACGAGTAATTTTATGTGAAAGGGAAAAAATTTATTATGGAAAATGATAAATTACGTTAGTATTTCATTAGATTCACATATTTATTAAGATAATTAAAAAAATTCTTATATATTAATATTTTAATTAGGGTTAATGGATAGATAAATAAAATTTATGATGTTTGAAATTTTAAAATCATATTTCATCAGAATAAAGAGAGTGGAAAAAATTATGAGTTGAAGGTTAAATGTAAAAAGTAGGTTAAAGTAGGGGAAAATATGTTTTGACTATTTGGTATCATTTTGAAGAAATTATGTTAAGTATGAAATTGATAAACAACTCATGTAATGTGACATATTTAATTATTCATTTTGAGTTTAAATAATTTTTAATGACGATGAATCTTTTAGTGAATGACATTTTCCATAAAATAAGGATTACAATATAGTGAGAAAATTATGGGGATATATAGGATGTGATAGAGGAAACAACTTTTTATGGAATATTTTAATGAAATTTATTTACTGAGAAGACTCTTATGACTATATCTTAGGGTAGAGGGAATGAAAATAGATTGGATCTAACTCCTTTGATAAAAAATAGACCAATTATTAAAATTGGGTATGATTGTGTATATTTATTAAATTTTCATATTTTATAAATAATAATCTTAAATCGCCATTTATCAATTAGATAGTGTTTCTTGATATTATTTTGTATTCATTCATCTATGAAATTATAAACTGAAACATGTAGAGAGGACATAAGAATTTATAAAGATTCCAATTAATTGTTGATGAGTTGTTTAATTTTAGTCATACATTACTATATGAATATATTTTATTTCAAAAATTTCTATAAATTGGTGATACATAAATAAAAGATAGATCGTATTACTTAGAACCATGCCTTAATAGGATTCAGGTTTTTATGATTTTTAGACTTTTAAATTTTAAATTGACCCATGGATGGGAGAATAAAATTTCCATCTTTTTAATATAAATTGATATTGTTGTTGAAAATAGATCATGTTTGGGAATACATGATATTGAAGTAATTCCATACTCAATATGGGAATTGGTTGTATGATGTATATTTGAATGGTATATAATGTTTTATCATATGTTTCAATCGACAACAAGAATCTTGTAATCCCCAATAAGTAGATATTGAAATTAAAAACCTAATAAATTATACATTCTTCATTGTAACAAAGAATTGTCAATATCAAAACAAATTCATCCAACTACTTTAGAGGATGTTCGGGATATTAAATTGATAGATGTTTTTTTAACTTTAGGACAAATAAATCAACGTTGTGACATATCAGTGGGATTTTTTTATGTTTCAATAGAGACTAAAGAATGAAAAAAAAAATATTTCCAATGAGAAGTGACGACATCTAGGTGTGTTTGGATCGACCTGATGACTAATTATGGGGGGTCCTTTATTAGAAAATTGTTAGCACTGGGTCACCATTTTCATTCTTAATGGAATCTACCAATGGTTCCCTCATCCACAATTGCATAAAGACCCACTTTCCAAAGGCAGGAGGTCACTTGGGCTTTCAAACCCAATAATTCTTAGGGACTATCATTGGTTAACATGATTTGAGGTCAATATAATCACACCATTTTGGGGGGAATTTTCTCTTACTTCTAGACTCTCTTATATATTTATGATATGTTTTTGAATCTCTTCATAATCCCATTACATGAATGGTTACCCTATAAAATTATTATAGTTTAATTCTCTTTATATAAAAAAGAATGGGGATATCATTAATGAAGAGGGGAAAGGGAAACTATTTATTGAATCCATTTATATTTATCTTAGGATATTCATCTATTTCCAAGTGATGGATATCTTCTCTATATGTTGAATCTATAAAACAAGGTACTTTAGAATTTTCTTCCATAGGGAGGTGGTTGATATTCTGAGAATGGGATTGATCCATTATGAGGCATCCTACGTATCCTAGTTATGGAAGGAATCAAACATGAGTAGTTTGTTAAACCTATGTAGTTTAGAATTGTATGGAAAAAACTTATATGCAAGCACTAAGTCACCAAATGATTAATCTTGAGTCTTAAGTTGACGTTCCATGTATCCTAGTTATGGAATGAATTAGAGTTATCAAAGTTTAGTCATGCCCTTGAGACTGGCCCCAAGATAGATTCCCATATGTGTAGGGATGTTTATATCATGCCACTCATCTGGTATTACATAATGGGATATTCCTCAATGGTGGGAGGTTTTTGAGAAATTGATATTACTATTGAAACTCCCTTAGCCCACATGAGCTATGTTCGGTGTTGAAAAAAAGGGATAATAAGTAATTGATGTCACTGTATACAGATACAGAGCATATATTCTAGGACTTTTCTTAAGATGTTCAATATAGGTCTTCGGCTGTGAAGAGGCATTATATGTATCATGGTTACTATAGTAATCAGAGACATCATAGTTTAGTTGATTTCTCAGTCTACTGAGGGGTGAGGTAGAATGACCAGGCCCTGGGAATTACTGGTTCCCAATGGTTGAAATGTGGGAGACATGGGACCTCTATAAAAATAGATTTTTATTTGAGATTATGACTTAGGAATTATTCCCATGTATCCTATTTATTACAGGAATCAATGTTCTCATAGTTCAATAGATCGGTGATTACACACTAATGTTTCCTTATAATCAGGACATATAATATTATGTTGTTGGTTAGGGATTACACTCTGAGGGTTACTTGATAATTATAGAGGCTTATAATGTAGATTATATGATAATTGCATCTCCCTAAACTCACGTGATCTATGATCAGTATGAGAAACAAGGGATGTAAAATTAAAAATATCATTTCCTGTGGATAAGGAAATTATATATTGAGAGAACCATTTGAATGGTTAATATGGAGCATGGGTCTCAGAGAGGTGTACTACATATCCTTGTTATAGTAGGAATCAGAGTCCTTGTGGTTCCCTTGATCGGGGAATACACACTAACCTTTCCCTAATAATTGGGTCTTACACACTAAGTATTGACAAGATTATTAAATCCTGGGATACCATAAGGACTTGACCTGCTTGCCTAGAGTACAACATGAGACCTAGATGGTTGGTCTTAAAAGCCATCTCATGGCATGGATGAATTTTCTAGAGGGTGTCGCATGATCTGACTGACATTAATTGGTTTCATTGCAAGATCTGGATAAGTCTTATGGAGGGAATCATGAGATTCAATTTGACATGTCTCAAAGGGTGTCACATGTCTTGACTGCATGTCTGGAAGGCATCGTGATGCCAAACTAGAATGCCCAGAGGTCCTCATGAGAGTTAGCTGACATACTCAGGTGCTACTATGATACTCAAGAAAAATGTTATGGTTCTATTATATTAGTTAGATGACATGTCTAAAGGATGATGCAAGGTTTGAATGGTGATCTCAGAGGGCTTCATGAGAATAAGGTGGTGTGTCTTGGGGGTTCAATGTGACTTTCTTATACATGTCCCCGAGGACATATCATGATCCAAATATTATTCCAAAGGGACGTTGAGAGATTTGGGGGATATACCTTGGTGTTGCCGCATGTCCTGAATAGTTCCTATGAAGTGCATGAGGATCAGTGTATATGTCCTTCATGTATGTCCCCCAACATTGATCTTGGTTCCAACCATTATATTGATAATGCTTTATATTTATTCAGTGTTAGATTTTATTAAGTCTCTCATGATCTAGCGTATGTGTATGATGTTATTTTCATGTCCTACTAGAATTTCTTCACATGATCTATGGGTGATCACATGAATTGATTTATTCATGTAGCATGATCACTTCAACTGTTCACTAGTATCATACCTGATGGAAATCTTGTCGGTCATGAGATCCTCCACTCTGAGAAATTATCTCTATCATCAGTGCATCTGGATGTGAGAAAGACAACTCAATGTATAGAGAGTAGTGGTCTTGGTCGCAAAGATTCCTCCTTTCATGTTGGGGTGGGGGATTTATAGGCCTTGCCAATCTGATAATTCTCTAGTTTGTGTAGAATGTATCACACGTATTGAAGATGAATTTGGGGAAGATCATTAGTGTTAACCATCTTCACGGGTCTGTTGTGGAATGCCCAGAGGGCATCACCAGATTTTCAATGATCGCGAGTCCCTAATATCAATGCATTTTTATTATATTATTTTCAATTAAAAAAGACTCAATAAATCACATGATCATGCCAAAGGACTTCCATATTGTCATATTGACATGTTAAAGGGCCTTTGCGAAGCCAGGGAACCTATCAAAAGGCCTTAAAATGATCTCATGTGACTTGTCTAAGAATATCTATGAGATAAGGATAGATTATAAAGAGGAATTTGTGAGATCAAAAAAAAATTTTAATGGGTATTTCAATATCGTACAACAGACAACCTTAGTGTGTCATAAGAGTTTTACAACCAAAGAGTCTTCTACCACAACACTCTTTGGTTTACTTTGTTTATGTTACAAAAGTCAGGTAGTTCGAGACGATGATTTTTTATTGTAAAATAAAAATTCTCTACCTATTAATGATGTTTCATGTGACCAATAAAGGTCCTATGGATATTCATAATCATTTCATGGAAAATACCTCCATTTATCCTTAGAAATCCAAAGGGGGAGTGCGAGGACTCCTGTACATACTTGAGGCTCATCGCGTGATGAAGATGACTTACTGATGGGATTTCTCATGATAGAGAGGCCATGTAATAATGGTCTCATGGTGTCTTTTAGATCTCCAAGGGTGAATTTCATGACATTTACAATCACAAGTTTCTCCACCATCCTCCCCATTTATTTCTTTTGTTTTATTTTACTAAGGTATGGGGGTCTCATTTGTTTGGTTGAATGTTGTTAAGGAAAACCATTATATTCATTAGTGATACATCAAGTGAAGTTTATGATGGAAATATTCCTCATAATTTTGGATATTCTCCCAATATTTTAAATGTATCTTTGGATGGTTTTCTAGACATTAGCTGAATAACTATCCTCATGACCTGGGGGGAGCTTGTCTGGCTGCCACCGTGTGAACATTGGCTGTCTCTAGAACCTTCTCAATAGTGGAAGTACTTGTCTAAAAGATTTCACAGGATCTTATAAATGCTACGTGTTTCACATGGTTCCTTCATGTGACCTTATTATGTTCATGCTATCGTGTATCCCTTGGAAGATCACATGATCTGTGGGTCTTAGCCACATTCTTCTTCCTTTCCTTTTTCTGGGAAAATAATACCTCTATTCATGATGTTATTTCTTTGTGAAATTATTTATTCTCATTTGGCGGGTGTAAAAAATACCCCCACCTCAGGAGAGATATTCATGAGAACAAGGGATCGGTTCTAAGGAAATTAAATGACCACATGAGTCTTTTACAATGTTGCTAATCGGTGTTTGGGGTGATGCTTGATCTAACATGAGATGGTTATTATTCTGTGAAATTTACTATATATAGGTGACATAGATCCATTCATTTCACCCGATAATAATCCTTCAGAGGTCTCATGACTTTCTTCTGTCAAGTTCCCTTATTATGATACCCTTCCTCAAGACCTGATCGTGAGACCCCTCCATGAGCCATGATTTTGCGAGGACTTTTCTACAACACATCTCTTACTCAAGTGCCCATTCAATCTGACCACAAACTAAATTTCAGTAACTTTTTTATATTTTTCCACAATTAAAAGTATTTTCTTGAAGTTTTTTTAGGGTTTTCTAGATCAATCATACAATCAATTTATTATCATGCAATTCACATAACCGTTTACAGTTCACACAATCGTGAGTCTCTAAGGGGTCATGAAATTTTGCGATGCCTTATGGGATTATGTGACCTGCGAGACCTTCGAGAGTTAGGAAATTAATTAAATCCTTATGTGATTCTTGAATATATTACTAATTCATGAAATGTTCATGATGATTCTAATTTTATTATATCGTTATTTTGAAAACAATATATATTTTTCCTTGTTTGACATATGCCACATACTCGTGTTTAGATGGCCTTTGTTTCTCTACAATCTTCCTATAATATTTCAAAGAAAGAGACAAAGGCAGTGATATCCCGTTATGATTCTATAGTGGAGAGCATGGATAATACTTGTCAGCGTTCTGTTCGATCTGACAAAATGATTATAATAATGATTATGGGATTAAAATTCAAAGACAATCCCCTTTAAGACTTATTTACCATTAATAGGTTTATTCTTATAGATGATGCTCTCATTCCTCTCTTGAAGTCATTATTCATACCCTCTTCTTAGATCCGGATGAACCACAACACTTTCTGGGAAATCATCACTCTGGGGGTAATTAATTTCCTAGGGGGACCATGAAGACAAGAATATACTGAAATTCATGAACATGGATTTTTATTGTAATTATCAATAACCTGATGAGGATATTCATATGTATCATTATACAATGTAGAAGTTTGTCTCCAATCATAAGATTGGGTGGGTTTCCAACTGGGAAATCCGATCATGAGGTAGATTTAGCAATGATTAGGGATGTCTTTTTTGGGTAAAATACATTGCTACCAAATTCACTAAGGGATTGAAGAAAATTGGAATGTATGAGGATATTTGGATATTGTAGATGTATTCCTACTACACTAAGGTTTGGATGATAGATTTGTTCAGTCATCAGATCCTAGATATGATCACTTTCTACCATATGCATATAAAGGTGGGAATTAGGCTTTGGAACATGGAGATTTTTTTTACACCTATATTAGGTGGATTTACGATGAATTTTTTTCCTCGTGGTATTCTTTTGATGACGTAATGAGAAATCCTCTAAACTGGGAGAAGATTAAGGTGGTTGAAAAGGCCCTCCTAAAGAGTCACTTCCTAGAGAAGATATTCTATTCAAGACATGGATGAAATGATTTATCAAGAATACCATCTCTACGTTCGAAGCTAAGAATCCATTAGCCTATCTTACAAAAGAATCCTTTGGTGCACTTGGTTCTTACTAACCCTTGATTGTGGAAGACAAGTTTAAATAATGGGGATGGGAGTTCTTCCCTAGTGTCAACTAGGCTATTCAACATTTCGGTTTATTATACATGTATTTGAGTGGGTACTTACTCCCCACAAAATAAAAGGGCATTGATAGAGTTTTCACTTTCACAATGGCAACCTCTATGGTTGGGGGAGCACATCGGGCTAGTCGTCTCTATGTTAGCCAAACTTTATTGACTTCATTACTATGTTTTAGAGGAAAATATTCTCCTAGGATCCTTATCCCCATAAAATTATTATGATTTTGGATAGGATCTCACCTAGGATGTTATAAATATCTTAACATTCAAGGTATTTTCAATGTATACTTCATTCCATACCTGCAATTCATATACAAGGTAAGACCCATTCCACTAAAATATTGATATATCAGGTCTTATGTGAGCTGATATGATCATTTCTCCTTTAGGCTATAAGTGTTGATGTCTAAAGGTGTCATTGTCGACATCAATGAGGCCGGTCTTGATGCATGGGCTTATGTGATGTCACTTTACAAAGGAATTATTCCAACCCATATTGATGGGGAACTTATCTACAAATGGTATTCGCCCTGTCAGCTTAGCCATTAATTATTATGTTTCCAGTCAAGATATCCACAATCTATTCATGTTTGATCTGACAAGAATCTGATGGAAGCTCTTCAATTTTGGATAATGTTAACCAGGTAGGATACTTGTGCTAAGATAAACCATCCTCCCTATAATCCGTTGAATGGGTTACCACCTAGTTATTGTAAGGTTTTGGATTTCTCATATCCTAGGGGAAAATTTCCCCAATTGGTGAGTGAGGCCTCCCAACTGCCAGCCATGGAGCACAATCCTAGGCCTAGAAAGAAACTTACTCTAAGAGGACCGACAGCCCTTGAAGAACATTATAAGGAAATCCGACTCTTAACATTGTGGGAAGAATCCCCTATTGACGTGACTACATCAAATTTAGAACTAGTGGTCCAAACTATAACAATGTTGTTGTTTCCCATCGCATCTCGTCAATGGGAATCTTGAAAGGAGCAAAAATTAGAGGCTGAGATCTAGGTTATATTTTTCTAAACATAGGTACTTTTGGAATGATTCACCTATATCACTGCCCCTCTTAGTATCACCGTTAAATAACATATTGTGGAGGTCAATTCCATTCTTCTTGACTATGATGAATATTTGGTGAGCACTAAGGCTCATGTAATTTTTTTCTTTACTAGCCCGTCAAATGTTTCTCCAGGGAATGCGTCAATTTTCTATAGACGAATAGGGTTATTACATCACCACATAAGCGGTAGGTTTGGGCATACTTCTATTTTAAAGGGTCATAGTTCCATTGCAATTGTATTCGTATCCTTTATATGTTGACATAGAGGGAACCTATTGGAGATAATTTGGTTCTTCCATACCCTGTATAACTCCCCATGGTACTGTTGTGGGAGAGGGATTTGGAAGTGATTGGGGGATCGATGATGTAGCGTCATCAGGTCAATTGGCTCAAATGAGAGCAGAAATCACCATTTATAAAGAAACAATTTCATCTTTAGCACCTTCTAGAGATCCTTCATTATAAGAGAGGGAAAAAGAAAAAGAGGTGATCTACATTTTCATATCCTTATCCTGTAAAATATTCAAGTACATGTGGCATTCCACACTTCTGTTCTCTAGAATTATTTTTGAATCACCTTATGATTTTTCAAAAAAAATGTAGGTCCCCACCAAGATCAACTAGAAGTGCATGTATCTACTTCCAAGGATTCATTCCAATGTTTGGCTTCTTCAACTGAACCCTCATTATTGGGCCCTACCCATCAAGAAGTGTAGGTGGATGAGGTTGAGGTTCAAGTAGGTATGTTTCCTACTATAGAAATTTTAGTGATAGTACCATTTGATCTGGTATGAGTGGACAATCTTTTGGTGGATGTTGACATAGGTATCTATTCAACTTCCATGTTTGACTTGGTGAAAGTGATTTTTGGAGAAGGTGAACACTTATTAAATACTAGATACTATAACTATTCATGTCATATTTATTGATATTTTCTTTTATATCTATAGTCCTTAAGAGTGGTGAGTGAATCATATCTTTAGGAAAGGTACCATAAGTTTCACAAAGACATTCATCACAAGAATAAGTCACTTATTCACCCGAGGATGTGGTCGGGACAATGAACATATCTAGTGACTCAACAAATAAAGTTATGTTTCTAACATCATTAATATCCTTATATTTTATTGTGATACCATATTATTTATTTATTGATTGATAATCCGAGGTTCCCTTTGTTGCAGTGTTTTTCCCCAATGTTTGGAGGTTCTAGAGCCCGCTCTCTTGGGGTTCCTCTATTTGGATCAACTAATGTAGATGTTTATTCTCTTCACTTATCGTCAAAGACTATGAACAAAACATTTTATCTTAGTGATCTTGTCCCATAATATATTCTCATTCCTAAAATGGGTTTAGGCGAAGGTTTGAGGTCGATGCCATTTTATTAGTTGATGAGGAGACACCTGTGGAGAGAGGTTTGGGTCGTAGTTTTAGAGACCCCCATTGAGGTGTTAAAAGATTCATTGGTCCACCTTCAGTTTATGTTTACTAACCTTGGTTGTGAGGGTTTTGATTATTCCTACCTTCATGCCCGAGTGAAGGAAGTGGTCTCTCTGATAGAGCAGAAGGGGGACCTTGAATCAAGTGTGGAAACTACCAAGGCTTCATATTTGGTTAAGTAGAACTTGGATGAGGCTTTAAAGGATGCTTTCCGTCTTTCAATAGAGGTTTCCCCTCATCGGGAGATAGTCAATGCTAGGACAGTTTAAATTTCCCATTTTTAGTATGAAATAAGTCATCTTTATTCTAGGATCATCCAAATTCAATAAGAATTATCCTAGTGTCAATATAAACTTTATATATCTAATAAGTATATACTGAATCCAAAAGACTTTTTGATGTGGAGGAAAAGGGGCAGTTTGAAGCACTTGCTAGTGAAGATAAGTAGCAACAGGTTTTAAAGGCAGAAACTGGATATGCTAATCAACTATGCCAATCTATGATCTCCCTGGATTATATAATTTCAGAACTCAAGGACACATTCAATCATATACTATGATGAAATAATAACATTTCAATCATTATTTGTCTCATATATTCATGAGAGAGACTCTAATATGTAGAAATTCCTCATGTTTAATGCTATATCAATGAAAATATTTGATGAACTTTATATGCTTCCTAATTATTATTTCATTCATGATGTTCATGACATTTTTATACTCCAATATGAATAAAAAATGGTAACCATAACTTGAATAATATTATGTAAACATGAATATTTGGTTTTTAATGTTGAAACATTAACATATTCCTTGAGAGAAATACTCGTTAATGATCACCAACAAGTGATTCCTTAATGGTATATCTTCTCACTCTATCTTAAAATTACCTGATTTTCAAATGGATCACTTGGGTAGGATATGTTTCCTAGAGGGAGAGTTCTCTTCTTCTTATAAAGCCGATAGGTTTGAAAGGAATAGCATGATTTTAGAAAGGCCATATAATGGGCCTTAGAAGATTTTATAGACTATATTTCTATTGTGATGTAGTTTAGGGTAATTTAACTTGGATTGGATATCACTTTAGTATAAGGTATTTTATCTCAAACCTACTATTTTGGTATTTATGTTCTTTTAGCTCGGACCTACTATTGCTGTAGTTTTGGGTATTTTAGCTTGGACTTACTATTGTGGAAATTTTGGGTCTTTTAGCTCAAATATATATATTTCTTTAGTTTATGGTCTCTTATCTTGGACCTTATTTTTCTTTTGTTTATGGTCTTTCATCTCAGACCAAATATTGCTATAGTTTATGGTCGTTTAGCTTGGACCTGATATCGATGTTTTTAAGGTCTTTTATCTCAAACTTCGTATCACTGTATTTTAAGTTATTTTATCTCAGACCTACTATTGGTGTAGTTTAGGGCCTTTTAGCTTAGACATATAATTTCTATAGTTTAGGGTCTTTTAGCTTAGACCTGATATATGGTCATGGGATATGATGTAGACATGTCAGGAATGACCCAAAACATATTGAGTTGTTGAGTTCTACTATGGTGTTTTAGAGGCTCGTGAGGATCATAAATCCATTTTTGCAGAGTGACACATTTGGTAGACAACCACAAGAGTATATGCAGGATCTATATGCATTGTGCATAGTCAAGCAAAGGTTCCTTTGAAGGTAGGTATATTTTTCATGCTCTATGGAAGATTTATGGAGGTGATATAGATTGAAAGAGAAATACTAGGGATGTTAGGTCCACCTAGATAGATGGATAATGGATGATGTAAGTCATAACACAGAAGGTTGATTCTAGGAATATGGGATGGGGAATACATGTCAGGTATGTCCCATCACATTATGAGATTCTAGGTTCCACCATAGTGTTGATAGGTATCACAAGGATTGAAACACATATCTATCAAGAAAGAGATGCCTTTAGTTGGTGGGTCAAGGCCATTTTGTTTTGGCAGCAAGGTCAAGAAAAATATGATCTTTAATACTTTCTAAGGGAAATGAAGAATTTTTGAAAACTCAAATTTCAAGATGATGAGGTTGTGTATGAGAAGAAGGCTATCTAGGAAGGGTTTTGGAACCCTAGGGAAATTTTGAATATATATTGTAAATATAGAGTCCTAAATATTGTGTTTTGGTATCGCAAGGCATGGGCCAAAAAAGGTTCTAGAATAGATTTTACCATTCCTAAGTTAATAAAGACTACCAGATATAGTGGCATAACATTGAGTATGTTACACCCACTAGGATAGTTTGGAATAAAGATTGTAAATCATGGTCAGAAGTGCTTGGATCAAAAAGATGATATGGGATAGCCATATCGATAATAGTTTAAATCACATTGAGGTGTTGAGTTTTTTCATGGAGATATCAAGACTCCCAAGGATATAAATGTCCTTTTTGCAGAATGATGATTTTTTTATGACCATATGCGTAGATGTAGGATACATAGCCATACATTCATAGTTATGAAAATGGTTCCTTGAATTTGGGTATCCTTTCGAAGGGCCATGGATGATTTTTTTGATTCTGGGAACCTAAAATCATAAAGTATGATTTGTGGAAAGTTTAATATCCAATAAGGGTTCGAACGCATTAAAACTTTTGTCACTGCCTAGTGAACATATTCTCATGGTGAGGAAACATGAAATATATTTACTCTAACTTTTTTCGGAACCAATGGGTCATGTGAGCATATCTTGGATTTTGATAGGTCTACAGAGTAAAACATACAAGATTTGTGCCTTATTTATGTACACCTTAATTTTTTCTAAACACTGGAGATGAAGATTTTAGAGGGAAAAGATTTTAATTTTGCTCAGGCCGCCCTTTGTGGGTCTTTAACCAGATACGTTTTCTGCCTCTTTCTCTTTATGTTTAAGGTCTTGTGATTTGGACCATTATAGAATAGAGTTTAAGGCTGTACAACTTTGACCAATAGTGTAGGCAGTTTTAGGTTATGACTCCCATGGATCTAATATTTAGAATGGTATACAAGATCCTAATTAGGACACCCTGGGTTAAGAGTACCTCAACATCCTCTCAATGGGAATATGAGAATTTTGTAAATCACAGATCATAATTCTTGACCTATGAATAATGTTATGGTAAAATCATAGTGAGAGTATTTCAAATAACCCTAACTTGTTGAGTTATTCCATAGTGTTATCAGGGATCCCAAGGATTATAATTTCCTTTTTTTTAGAGTGACACATTTCGTTGATGACTATAGTTGTATATGCAAAATCCATACTCATACATTCATAGTCAATAAAAAGGTCAACTAAAGCCTATTATCCTATCCAAGGGCCATGACATATTTACAGGGACCTGAATCACCTGAGGAATGAAGTGTGGCTTATGGATTGAGGTGGTTTAATAGATGATGGAATCCCCATATACTCTGGATAACCGAGATAAGGCTCTTGTGGTCTGTTGATAGGGGAAGAAAAATGGTTGGTATCCTACACATTTTATTTTCATATAGTGGGGATACCTTTCTTATAGTTTAACATCATACCTTGTTGAATTTTCCCATGTAGTTTATTCTCATTTGGTAAGGACAATTTTGTTGTGAAGTTTTAATATCACATGACTAGGAACCTTTCCTGATAGTTTAATGTTATGTAGTGAGGACATAATTCTATTCAATTTAACATCATTCGGTAAGGACACTTTCCATGCATTTTTATATCATGTGGTAAGAATGTGGGAACCAACATGAAAAATGTGTGCATGAAATATTAGGTACAAAAACAATACATATGCAAGTGTGGTTCATATGTAAGAAAAATAATCTTGTGTGACTCAATCTCTCTATAGTTGGGGTAATTTTTTTATTATTGTAGTTGGGTACACGATTGAAGATCTGGATATCACTACATATCCCATGATGATAGGAATCAAGTCAAAATTCGTTCTTGAATGAGTAACTATCTATATAGGTCCTACCCATACGCAGAGGTGGGAATTATTTTTGTTGACTGCTATAGATGGGCCCAGGATTGAAGATCCAAGAATCACTATGTATCCTGTGATGATAGAAATCACTACACACATAGTTCTTAAGGAACCATGTAGTTTAACATCATGTGGTGAGGATATGGGATTCTAGAAATATATAGGGGAATCATTTCTGGACCCTAGGATAGGAATCTGAGAGTCACTATATATCCTATGGTAATAGGAATAAATCCATACACAATTCTTGAAATTTCATGAATTTTAACATTATGCGGTGAAGATTAAGATGAACTGACGTGAAAGAATGAAAATGTTGCATCTAGGACCATGGGTGGAAGTTTGGGAATCACTAAATACCTTATGAAAATGAGAATCAATCCACAAGTAGTTATTGCATAATGACCTCCCTAGGAAAGTCTGTCATGTACTTAGAGAGGTGGAATTTTTATATTTGATATGAATGAACCTGGGATTGAAGAGTTAGGTGTCTCTACATATCATGTGATGTTAGGAATAAATTCAAATGTATTTCTTGAATGTAGGTTTTTTTGGAGACCGACACCAGCAATGGTGGTACTCTTGGGTGATTTCCACATAAATATACAGTTTTATGTCATGTAGGGGAAATCAACCATGTATTTAAACATCATGCGGTTAGGAATCATGGTATTCCTTGTATGGACTTGCACCCAGGACCATGATGAGTCTGTCATAATATTTTACGCCTTTGTTTTGTGGGTAATCCCTTGAAGAAACTCCTAAGCTCATGTGGGCTATGATAGATGTGATAAACAAGTAATGATAATGATTCATATCACTATTCTTAGGCAATTAAGGATAAGATAGGGGTATTTTGAATCATGTGGGGGATTGACCAAGATATAGGATCAATAAGTCCTTGCGTATCTCATTGAAAAGTAGATTCAATCCATACATAGTTCTAGGAAAACCTATTCAATCTAATGTCATGAAAAAAGGACATTATCCATGCAGTTTAGCATTTTGAGATAAGGACATGGATCACCCAATGTGAAGGAAAATAAATACTATGGATGTGCCCAAAACTAGAGGTTTAGGAATCACTACATATCCGAAAATGGAAGGAATCAAGAAAAACATAGTTCTTGAGGAACTATGTAGTATAATTTCATACGATAAGGATTAACTTGTATAGTTTAATTTCACGTAACCATAATGGCCTTTTATAGTTTAAAGTCATGTAACTAGGAAGAATTGTCAAGACTTAAACTATTGTGGATTCCAATAGCATGTACAGTTTAACTATATGTAACTGAGAATAATTGGTGGGACTTATAATTATGTGGATTTACAATGATTGTATAGTTTAATGTCATGTAATAAGGACAATATTGTATGATTTAACACCATGTAACCAGGAATAATTAGTATTACTTACAATGATGTCGATTCCCATATCTTATATTGTTTAAATTCATGTAACCATGAAAAATTGGAATGACTTAAACTGATGTGGATGCCCATAGCTTGTACAGTTTGACATCATGTAACTACAATGAATTGGGGGGACATACACTAATGTGGATACCCATAGATTTTATAGTTTATCTTCTTGTAACCATGATAATATTTTATAGTTTAACATTATGTAACTAGGTAAAAATAGTAGGACTAACACTGATGTGGATGCCCATAGCTTGTACAATTTAACATAATGTAACCAGGTTGATTTGGAAAGAGTTACATTGATGTGGATGCCCACATCTTGTACATTTTAGCATCATGTAACAAGTATGAATTGGTGGGATATAAATTGATATGGATTCCCATAGCTTGTATAGTTAAATTTCATGTAACCAAGAAAATCTTATACATTTTATCATCATGTATCCATGATGAATTTGTGGAACATACACTGATGTGGATTACAATTTAATGTCATGTTACCAGGAAGAACTTTTACCATTTAATGTCATTTAAGCATGACAAATTGGTTGGATATACACTGATAGAAACTCCCATGGCTTGAACATTTTAATGTCATGTAAAGAGGAAGAATTTTTAAGAATTACACTAATGTGGATTCCCATAGTTTATAGCTATGAAAAGTATTCTTTAAGAAACCTTGAATTTGTGGGAGGTGTGACACGCTCCCCATCCACAATGTCTAATGAGTAGGCTCTATTATGATAGAACTTAGGTATAATATAAGGCCCTTTCCACATGGGTTCCTATTTTGGAGGCTTCTTCCCAAGTATCAAAGGTGTATTGAGAGCCAACACTAGTTATCCATAAAAGAATGAATGGAGAAAATCCTTTTTATTAAAGGATCATGTGGATCGATACTGATAAACCTCAAGGTTGTAAAATGTAAGTAACTAGATCTCATCGTGCATATCTAATTCATCGAACTTCTAATGCGATTTTTCATCATCTGAGAGTTATCCGAAAATGGATATTCAGAGTGAAGGTAGCTATAATTTTATGGGAAACACCACTTTGGTCTCATATACTAATGAGTATGGAGTTGCGTTTGTAGTAGTATATTTGGTGGAATGGTAATCCCATAAAGCATAATGGATCTTGACTGCCTAGGACTTATTATCCTTGTTCACCATCTTATAGAGTATATTCAACAGTATTATTAAAGTCCTCTACCTGACCATTTTCGGATACATTAATGAGAGATGAGTGATTAGACTCGATATTTTACTCCTTATATAGATTTTTCAACTCTATAGAATGTAATTTGGTTCTATTGTCAACTAATATTTTATGAGGTGCCTTCAACCTGATGATGATATGAGACTTTATGAAGTTTATGATATAATTCATCTCAAATTCTTTGAGGTGTATTTACTTATCAAAATTTTAAACAAAGTATATGTTAGTAAGGATGTACTTGAACTTATTAGATTTATATGGGGGATATTGATCCCCAATATCCATTCCCAAAATGGAAAATGACCAGGATTATTTTGATGTATATAGCAATTATATGGGTTGATGGATGAAGTTTGCATGGATCTAGAACACATGAAATTTCATGGTAAATTCCACACATTCCTATATCATGGTTTTCCAGTAATATCCCAACCTCTTGATTTGGTGGGAGAGTCTAGTCCCAGATTCATGGAAGCCTCAAGAGCCAGTATGAAATTCTTCCTTTATGGTGAAAATCTATCCTTACACTATGCATCAAAAGAGGATTCTATCAAATCAAAACTTGTAGAGGGATATTTTCATTTGGACCATCTTGTACGGTGATGTTCGTTTCATGAAGCCAAATATTTTCCCCTCTGGTTAGATCTATTGGGAGAGTCCCATTTTGAAGATAACTGATTATGGGCTTTATCCATCTAGAGGATTTTGTTATTCCATCATGCTCTGGGAAGGTGTTGGAATGGTTTATTTCTTCCAAATCACATATGACCATTGATAAGACCATTCTTCAATGTGTGATATAGAATATTGCTTCCTTCTGATCATGGTCTACCAAGACTTTAGCTACATTAGCCAATATGTTGGCACAATCATTCTGTGATCAGGGAACATGATGAAATGTGGGATCAAAAGGTAAATCTTCCATCAGTCCCCTGATGTATCCAATTAGAGGGGAAAATTCTCCCTTTTTGATTTCATATTCACCAATGATCTGATTTATCACTTGTTATGAATGCCCTTTTATATTCATGTAGACTATGTGTAGCTGTATGGCTAGTTCCAATCCACCAATGAGGGATTTTAAATATACCTCTTTATTCATGAATCATTTTGTTATTGAGAAATATAAGGGTAAAACTACTTTGTCTAAATAGACAAATACAATCCCTAAGAGAATCTGATTGAGCTTTGGGTTTTCCATCCTTTTACCAACATAAATTCTGGAGGTTCCAAAAAATACATCTCTCGTGTTTGGGGAGTTTCATTAGCATATAATACCTCTTCGTATAGAAGCTTGGTATCCACCAGTGTATTCTTTGGGGTTTGATGTGCTGCAAGGAAATCAGTCAGGGAATTCCCTTTTCACCGACTTCTATGAAACAAACAGAATGTTTTATTGATCTATAATGACCACCCATCGAGGAACACACATATTCAAAATTGGATGGAAAATGGTGTACTTGAGAAAATCAATACAAGGGACCATATGTAATTCATGGTGCTATAATTAACTCTTTATCTTTTTCAATATGAATATGAGTTCTAGATAGTTCTTCTCGACATTAGAGTATTGGGTCTCAGTACCTTGCATAGTCCTCATGAGGTAGTAGAGACTATTTTATCTCCCCAAATCATTATTCTATATAAGGAGGGGGGCGAGTGGGAATTCCATGGAACCCATATATAAGCTGATTGGACTTCTTTCCACTAGTGGTATCGGTACCGGTGGGTGCGGGAGATACTGATTGAGACTTTCGAAGGATTCTTGTTAGTCATTCTCTCATTGATAGACAATTATTTTTTTCATTAGCCTGGTGAAGGGGAAATATTTTATGTCTAGGATGGATATGAAATACCAAATTTATGTGTGGTTCCCTTGGACCCCCTTAGCTATTTGATATTTCTAGGGGTGAAATTTATAAAAGATCGCTATTCTTCTCAAGATCAACCCTGATGTCATGGTGGCATACCAAAAATCCAAGGAACTTCCCCGATGTTACCATAAAAGTTTATTATAGTGGATTCATATTTAGAATAAGCTATCAATACTTTTCAATGATTTTTTTATGGTCTGTGAAGTTGTCACATTGTTTTCATGATTTTACCACTAGTTCGTCGATATAACATTCAGTTATCTTTCTGAAGAATTTCTTAAAAGATTTAATTCAAGGAAAAGTGAAATGTGGAGCCAGCATTCTTTATCCCAAAGGGCATGACCTGATAGAAAATGATCCACATAGGCACTCTGAAGGATATGGATTCATCATCCTTGGGGACATTATTTATCTGATTGTACACTGAGTAAATGTATAGGAAGGAAAGGTCTTGGAAACCAATAGTTACATCGATTAAAAGTCAGGTGATTGGAAATGGGAATTCATCCTTTGGGAAATGATGATAATGGTCTAAAAAGCAACAAAACCCATATTTTCCCATTATTTTTCTTAATAGGGATGATATTTTAAATGCATATTGGGTATTTCACTTCTTAGAAAATGTTTTCTTTGATCAACTTGTTAACATGTGCCTCCACATTAGTGGCATGAGAGGGTTGAATCCTCTAAGATTCGTACTTGAAGATTATATTTTAATTAGGTAGTCTGATATGGTTCATAGACATGTAAGTATTTAGTATATTAATTTCTTTGTAGTTCTAAGCAAAAACATATTGGTGTTGCTTCAGAAATGCAATATATATCTCTTTCTATTCAAGGGCCATGATGACACTAATTATAATAGGCTATGAGTATTCTTATATTCTTAGATTTATCTACCTGAGCACATTGATGATGGTGGAGAGGCCTTCCTAAAATATGGGAGGGGAGTTCATAAGTTGACTTTAATATTCCCCCAATTCTGAGTCTGGGGGGGGGCATTTTTAGATAAAGGTGGCAATATGGGGGCCGCTCTGTCACTATCTGGGTGAGGTAGGGAATGAGAAGACACACTATCATCTACTATTTCCTAATTGACTATAGAGAGATTCCAGAGTTGATTGTATTTTAAATTTTCACTAAGGACAGAGTGGGCTTGGACCTCTAAGACTAGGTATATTACCTTGCAAAAATTTATTGGGATAACATTGTTGTTGTCGAGCATACTCCAAGAATTCGTAGGGGAGATCCCCAATCAATTTAGGGAATTAACCTACATATCACTATCCAACTTTGGTTTATTACCTCCTATTTTATAGAAATTTTGATTCAGAAAATGTGGCTCCAAAAGTTTCCAAGGTATCACTATCACCATGTAATATGTCGACCTTTCTATCAATGGGGTATTTCATACATTGAGGGAATGAAAAAGGTACCACCAAGTGGGTATAGATCCAGGGCCTTCTAATAAGTTCTTTTATTAAGTGTCTTGCTATATAACCATAAAATTAGTATCATATGTGAGTTACCCAAACTAAGCTTGGAGGTTGATCATTCCAAGAGGTATTTCCTCTAGATAATCTTTCCCTTGAATGGTCATATTTGTGGAAGATAGGTCACCCTAGATGTATCCCAAACATCGGAGGGTTTGAAACAATTTGATATTGATATCAGGATCATTATAAATCTGATTCATATGGATGTTGGTGTTATTGGTCCAACTCGAAATGTATAGGGTCCGGATGTGCCCTTGGATGACCTCTTTGTGATCTTGTTCATTGAACAAGATGGAGACATGTAATTCTGATGACATGGTCTCCAATTGATAAACATTAGCTATAAATAATTCTATATCAAACTCCTATCGGATCTGGTGGGATTCAACAATTGCATCCTTGGGTTCTTTTGCAAAATATAGTTCATCAACGGCTGAAATTTTGGTTGGGACAACTTCCAACTATTTCAGAATTGTCATTCTTTTTTTCAAGAGGTCAGTGCTTCTAGATGGGAGGTTTATCATGGACATCTGGATCAGGAACTAACATACATGAGGTGGAAGGGGGATGTTCTTGTTCATAGTTTGAGGGAGTATTTGATTCCAACAACACAGGTCATGTTGGCCTTCCCTATTACCTAGGTTGATCGAATAATCGACCCCCCGCTAGGCATTCATGTATGATAATTGTGTGCGGATTACTGCTGGAGGTTTTTGGGATGACTCCATGACTCTTTTGATCCTACCAAAGTATTTTACCATGATTCTAAACTGAATATATATATCCTCTATGGGGATGTGGCTGAAATATTGGGTTTGACCATGCACACACTATCCCCAGTATCCTCGGTTCCGGCGCATACGGCCACCTGTTCCTCAGTTATGTATGGGAAACAGGTATTCCAAGTCATATTCATCATCGGAGAAGGGGTTCACCAAATATATCATATGTATAGAACCAAATATTATCTCTTAATATGATGAGGATTCCATTTTGTGGGGTGGTTCCCATGCTTCATATGTCATAGGGATAAAATCTACAATATCCATAGATTGAGTTTGAGAAGAATTTGACTCTTCCTCTTCTATTTATTCCTACTTCGGGTGGTCACGTCCAACTTTAGGAGGAGTATTTTATGTTACCTCTTTAGGTGGTGGATCTATTGTGGGTCTAAACAGGTGTTCTATCAGGGTGTAATCAGCCTGATCAACCATTTTCTAAGTCATCTAGTTGAAGAACTTTTGGGCACGACTGGACGAAACTTTATGCCAACCATCATCTTCTTATGACCGGGAAATAATGATTCAATCCACCTACTATGAAGAGTTATCTAATGCAACATGTTCATAATTGACTATGCCTTGATGGAATTCTTTAATGATGATGCAGTTCTGGATATTATGACCCAACCTTCTATAGAACGTGTAGCAGTTATGATGGTCGGTGAGGTTGACCTCATCGGGATTCCTAGGATTTGGTAGCATGAGTTGGATATTGTACATGGATTCTAATAAATAACTAGGGACTTGGTAATTTTTGAAGGATTGTGATTTATTAATTATTTCATCAAATCTGAAGAGACCTTTCTTTCTCTATGCTTCTTGATGAGGGAAATTATGTGGTTATCACCACTCGATAGGAGGTGTTGTGTAGTTCAGGACCCACTTGGGTGCTTGTATGGGAACCATTGATAGTTTGAGAGTGAAAAATTCATCTTCTACTTTTTCTAGTCCTTTCCCCTATGTTGGGGGCATGAGATGAGATTTTTATTGGGTTCACTGAATGAAGTCTTCGAGGCATTGTTCCATTTCTGTGAAATCATAGAACCCACCTGGATATTTCATTGGGATTAGAGGTGTCTACAACTCATCCATGGGATTTTCAAAAAAAAGTTCTAGTAATGCTTCTTATGAGATATGGATTCTTAAGTGAGTAGGTTAGACCCTTAAAATTGGTTATGAAGGCATAAACCATCTCATTTTTATGTTTCTTGTAGTTTGTTGGGTAGAGAATTATTGTCTTCCTCAGTGTAGAGATGAACTGGTAAAGGAACTAACCAAGTAGGTCCTCCCATTCCATAATGGATCATATTGGAAAGCTATTATACCAAAAAAAGGTTTTCTCTATTAGAGTATGCACAAAACACCTCAGCTTCATCGCCTCCTATTGATCTAGATGGCCCACCATCATCCCCCATCAGGATATGAAGTGTGTGATTTGCTATTCGGGATCATCTACACCATAAAAAGTGGAAATATTTGGGTATCTGAAATTGGGTAGAGTAAAAGCGTCATCCACCCACTCAGGATATAGTTTCCTCTCAGGATACACTAGTGTTCTTATCCCCTCCTTGGATTCTGTTCAAGTATCCAGAGACTCGAAGAAATTATATAGCTATGGGGGTGCTACTTTGTGAGCTACCACCCATCCATAGAAAGAAGGATACGGTTGATGAGGTGGATCCAATTTTTCCTCATGTTGACTCTTGATTAGTTATAAGACTGAATGATTTCTCTAGAGATGGAGAGATTGATTCTGAAATATAGGGAATTCATGATCATTTTTGACTTCCTCTTATATATATACTGGATTCCTGGATGTGGAGCCAAACTGGCCCTCATATTCCCCTTTTTTTAGAAGATCCTATTATATGGGTGGAGGAATATTTCACTCGGACTATAGTTGATACCCAGTGAGTATATTTCCCAAAGTATCTCATCATTAATTTGTTGGAGAGTTTTTATTTCACTATCATATTGTGACAACTAGTATTAAATGGGAGGAACCTCAAATCTTCTAGATAGTGATTAGGATGGGGTCACACTATTCCCTTTTATTTAATAGAATTCCACCTTTGAAGTGGAAACTTGTTATTCAGAGATTCCATATTTTGGATCCTTCTCTAGTTCAGGGTGCACACAACCTCATTTGGTGCATCCAAATCCTCCTCCTCTCGAGATATATTTTTCATATTGTGGCCTACTGTATTCAAATGATAATACACATTGTCTTCCATATTTCTAGTAATGACATTCATAGATTCATATCAGAAAATAGAGGTTATGAAATTACTTTCAACACAATAGGATGATTCTATAATGCCTTAATAAATGTCTTTATTGGAATCCTATTCCATATTGGGTCATTTTTTCTTTCCACCCCAGCAAGGTATGATCGCCTTCATCATACATTTCTCTGTTCTTGTCTTATACATAATAAATAAGGGGGAGTTTCCATTCATGATCACTGAATAGGGCCTGAATAGTAGAGGGTTGTCTTATGGCAGGAGGAACTTACGGAATTCAAACTATTGATCATGTCCTCCCAACCTAGATAAAATTTATTCCCTCTGTGGTGATGATGAGGATGAAAATTCCCCCATCCTTATGTTTTAGGGGTCATACAGAGCCGTAATTGGCATTCAATGGTTCTGTTGTGGAGGATCTAATGATTCATATTAGGGATTTCATGATTCTTGGGATGAACATTGAGATATAAATTCCCCTTGCCTAGTAGGATGGGGGTTATCTAGAATCACCAATGATTTCCATAGGACCCTATAAAAAGATAATGAACCAAATATGGTGATTGAAATATAAATTCCCCCAATCTAGTGAGTTGGGGTTTTCTTGCAAATACTTAGGATATGTTATGAAAACTCTTGGGAATTGATGATCGAAGGGGTGGAGGCGATGATAGATATTCCCTCGGCACAGGGGGTTGGGTCTGCTCTTAGATGGCTACTATGGTATCTGATACAGTGTGTCATTTGATGTGGTAAAGTTGTGCTCGCATTAGAGCCAGGTGTGATGGAAACCCATTATGAGAACCATTATTTATGATAATTTGTCCGAATGATTGCAAATTTAGCCTCCATGTATAAAATTTATTCCCATTGCTTTAAGGGGACCAGTTCTATGTCATTTTGGATATCCTCACACTCTGTTTGTGATGTCTGGGCATCATTAAAGTGGGTGAATTCCGTTATAGTGACTAAATGGCCCGAGCGTTACCTGGTCCCTGTATTTTTCTAGAGGCTATAACATTATTGGTTGTAGAGTCTGAGGGTCTATGCAGTTCCATGGGGTGGAAAAGTTTAACACTCCATACAATTTCCATCCTCTTATAATAATGCATTATGTAGCTTTATAAATCAGTTATCAAAGGGTCATGATTCAATTATGGAAAGCGTGTTTCAAATTTTTTCTATGATTTTTTGGTTTTGGATCATGGTCCATGGAGATAGCAGTTAGATCTAGCTCACCTGGGATATCGAAATCATAAGTGATGATGGTCCAAACACATGATGCGAAGGTCATTTCCAACTATCTCTCTCCATATGAAAATTTATTCCTCTTCTTCACCAGACATACATACCTCCAACTCACAATACCATAGAAGATGATTATGAAGGTTTCCTAATGACTAGAGCAGGGTGCTGCTGGAAGTTGATGGGGGAACTTTATTTCATTGACCTTGATTTTTTGAGCACCTCTCTATATGAAGGCATCAGAGTTTTGAAAACCTATCTATATAGAGGTTTCTCATTGAAGGGATGATTTTCTTGTCCGTGAGAGATATCACCATGGGGAGGTTGACCATGGTTGAAGTTAGTAGTGGAGTCCATGTGATCCATATCTACACTACCTTGAGAAGGAAATCATAGTAATTATCATCTTCTGATTTGGTGGAAGTATTGAAGGACACTTTGGGTGTCGATAATGTGTCAGAAATGTCCATTGGGACAATAGAATTGAACAGATTAGGAACATGGGCCATTTTCAAGATCGTGGTTGGAATATTCTGACATGCCTTTTGAAATTGTGCAGGGATATAGGCATGCGATATAATGGTTACTGGAAATTACTTCCAAATGTCTCCTGTTATGGGATACTGAACACACTAATGAGAAGATGTTGGAATATTCCAGTGAGAGGCCTCATTATTAATAGGAATATGATCCTGTCTCGAGGCATGCTACACTCTCACTTGGTGAGCCTCGGTCAAGATGTGAGTATGAGACCAATCTGAAAACATTGGGATATTTAATTAGTCATTCTTGGAAGGAGTATGATCATTCCCTGACATGAGTGATGATCTCACCTAGTGATGCATTGTTGGAAACAAAATTTGAACCTGGTCTAAATATGAATTCCCAAACAGAATACACTGACGACTTCTATAATGGGAGAAGGTATATGAGCTTCCTTCTGTAATGCATCAGAATGATTTTGGTGAAGTAATTCATTTGATTAAGTTTGAATATGAACTTGGATTCCATGATCTTCTAGAATATTTCAGGTAGATTCACTGATAGAAAAATGAGCTCATCCTAAGGCTTGTTCCATTCTCACTTGGTCATACCCATCTTGAAAGAGTATATATTCTCGATCATAGGCCTTTTGAGTATGTCGCTGGACTTATTCTACAAATATATTAACCTTACCTAAGGAATGTCCCCATGTCACTTGGTGATCCTTACTCAAAATAAGGATATGATCTCAATTCTGGGCCTTTGGAATATGCCACTGAACTTTTTTCACATGAATGTGCCCCTTTCCCGAGGCATGCACCAAAATCACCTAGTGATCCCCAATTGGAATAGGAGTATGGGATTAGTTTGTTGCCACATACATTATCAGAATATGTTGATAATCCTCATGTAAGGGAGTAATAATGTGAACTTTCTCTTTCACAACCACTTGTTTTCAATGATCAGAGTGTTGAGATATCCTGGATGTAGTGATGAGAATATGTGCTGATCCCATTATCTTCAACATTACCATAATTTTTCGGCAATGTTCTTAAATTGTTGCCAAAATATATTGGGATTTTTTCCAAGTTTGTTCAAGGATATAATCCTACACATTTATAGACTCCACTATGTACTGTAATATGTATTCGATTGAAGCGGGATATGTCCCCAATTATGTCTTCCTTGTGCCACTATAATATGATGATGGACTTCATTCATGGGGTTGGGATATGTGCCTCCTCCATGTCTGTTATGAGAATATTCCCATAGATTTGTTCTAGATGATATGGGATTTGTGCCAACTTACTGGTTATTACCAATATATGGTGGAAAACAACATCATTAGGTGTGGGAATATGATCTTTATCATAGATATCCAGTTTTCTTCCTCACTTAAAGAGACTTCATTGATTCATGTGAATGGGAGTTAGAGGTGGCATTGTGTTAGGTGGTGCCCTCTGTAGAATATTGGTGGGTACCATTGGGATGGGGTGCTAGGGATGAAGGTTGGAAGCTTCCCTCCTTGGAAGAACTAGAACTGGAAGGGAGCCATATTTGGATTCTTGGTCCACCTTTATTAGATATTAAATTTGGTAGTTGTTGCAGTCTAGGAATAATTTCTTGAAGCGGTTGGTTTTGGTGACGAGGGCCATTTTCTTAGCTACAAATTTCCTTGGGTGACGCGAAATCACCATTTTTCATGCTTAGAAACCGTCACAAGCATCTTTTAGGTTCATATTGTACCATGTTGGTGGTACTCCTTGACCATTGTATTTTTCACCTAGTGTTAGAGTTGTTGAGTAGGTGGAACCATTTTGCGGCCCATGGGGGTTGCAGCCATAGGTGATTTCCAAAAGCAATTGCTGGATGAAGGAGAAATTGTCTTGGATCGGGAATCTATAGATGATAGTCGTATCTGTAGTCATACAGATAACAAGGAACAAGGTTAAAAATTAGCGCAATATCATAATCATGATTTGATCTATTAGATATAAATGTTTAATATGACTTTCATTTTTTCCCGACCAATCCATTTTGCTTATTTAGACTTGTCAAAATGAGGATGGAATTATTTCATGAGAACTATGGTTATAGAGAATTGATTTTATGATCAATCTAGTCTTACTTTTTTGTTTGTGTTTGGATGAAAAACAATGTGGCATATCATATGATTGACCAATCATTATTTCATTTGAGAGTGTCACATCAATCTTTCCCCATTTTTTCATATAGTGGGAAAATAAAGTGGACTGACAGACAATAACCTAATCATTTTATTATTAGTGATATTCACATAGAGTTCATTATCTTTTTATATAAAGTGGGGAAAAAATGGCTTGACAGACAATGACCTAATCATTTTTTTATTTGAGATATTCACATCCGGTTCACCATTTCTGTATCGACTGGGTAGAGACGACCGCTGGGTGGATTTGGTTTATCCAGAAAATTAATTGGGGGGGGGTGTTCATTTATTGCACAATGGTAATCATACGGTCACCATTTTCATTCTTAATAGAAACTACCAATGGTTCTCTTATCCATAAATGGTTAAAAAACTACATTCCAAAGGAAGGTGGTCTCTTGGGGTTTCTGACCCAATGATTCTTAGGAATTCACATTGGATGAGTGGATGTGAGGTCATGTTCATCACACCGTTTTGGGGGGGATTTTTTCCTATTATGGGACTCTCTTATAGATTTAATATATTTTGGGGAATCTCTTCCCAATCTCAGTATAAGACAAATAACCATAAAAATTATTATATGTTAATTATCTTTGTACTCAAAAGAAAGGGGATCTCATTAATGAACAAGATAAATGGGAAATATTTAGTTAATCCATCTATATATATCCAACATACCTCATCTATTTATGAGATATTCATAGATGTTATATATGTTAAACCCATATAACCATGTACTTCAAGATTTAATACCAGATAAGGATGCGATTAATATTCCAAGAAGGAAATTGAGCCATTTTGAAGTGTCCTACACATCCTGGTTATGATAAGAATCAAAACCCACATAGTTTGTTAAACCAATATAGATTAAAATCTTATAGAAAGGACATATATGCAGGAATTGTGGAATTAGATATTTGAGCTCGAGTCTCGAGGAGAGGACCTACATACCCTAGTTACAGAATGAATCAGAGTTATTTTAGTTCAATCATGCCCTAGGGATTGGTCCCAAGGTAGATGACCATATGTGTAGCGGTGTTTATATCATTCCACTTATCAAGAAATATGTACATGGATTTCCCTGGCTGGTGGGAGGATCATGATGCGAGTGATATGACTATTGAAACAACCTAATCCACATGAGCTATTATTATTGTGTTAAATAGGGTATAAAAATTAATTGATGCCACTACATATGGATGTAGATATTATATTCTAGGATTACCCTTGGGATGTTCAATATAGGTCTCAGACCTAGGAGATTCATCCTACGTATCTGGGTTTTTGTAGATATCAGAGTCATCACAGTTCACCGGATTTATCAGTCTACTGGGGGATGAGGTAGAATGATCAGGCCATGGGAATTAATAGATCTCATTGGTTGAAATGTTAGAGATATGGTGCCTCTATTAAAATGGATGTTTATTTTAGCTCAGGCCTTAGGAAGACATCATACATATCCTGGTTATTGTGGGAATTATAGTTCTCATAGTTCAAAAGATCAGGGCTTACACATTGATGTTTCCCTATAATTTGGACATATAATATTATGCCACTGTTTAGGGATTACACTCTAATGTTTCCCTGATAATTTTAGAATATTATTATGCATATGATATAATCATTCCATCACCTTAATCTCACGTGAGCTATACTCGATGTGAGAAATAAGGGACGTAAATTACCAATCTCATTGCTTGTGGATGTGAGATATATATACCAAGATAGCCCTTTGGATGGTTAATATGGAGCTAGATCCTTAGAGAGGTATCCTACATATCCTTGTTATAGATGGAATCAAAGTCCTCATAGTTTCCTTGATCGGGGATTATACACTGAAATTTCATAGAAAATCAAGTCTTACATAATGAGGATGGAAAATTTCATCAAATTCATGGATTCCTTAATAACCAAAATTAATTTCCTATAGAACGTCATGAGACCTAGAAGGTTTGTCTTGGAATCCATCACATGACCTGGTTGTATTTTCTAGAGGGTGTCGCATGATCCAACAGACTTACCTAGGTGTATTCACAAGTGCTGGCTGACATGCATGGATGGCATCACAAGATTCAATGCGACATGTCTTGGAGGGTGTCGTATGTCATTGATGACATGTATGGAGGGAATCGCTAGACCTGACTAGCATTCCCAGAGGGAATCACAAGAGTGAGTTGATATACCCGAGTGATATCATGAGACTCAACTAAGATGTTCTGGTGTCGTTATATGATTTAGGTGACACATCTGAAGGACATCAAAATATTCGAACGACAAGCCAAGATGGCTTCATGAGACTAAGGTGGAATGTCCTAAGAGATCCATGTGAATTTATTTGACATGTCTCTAAGGAGTTAGTATGATCCAAATAATATGACAAAGGGGAGTTGCGAGATCTGGGTGAGATACCCTGGTGTCACCTCTTATCTTAAATGGTTCACTTAAGGTCCATGAAGACCATATTATATATCCTTCACATAAATCTCCCACTTTTAGTCTTTATTCTAGTCTTTATATTGTGAATTACTTAGATTTATTTAGTGTTATCTTGTATTATGTATTATGTGATCTAAAATATGTGATGGATGTTCCTCACGTGTCCTACTAGAAGTACTTCATATGATCTTTGGGTTATCATGTGAATTTTTATATGATAATTGCACTGTATCTCAAGATCTTCAATGGCATCTTACCTGATGGAAATATTTCTGGTCATGAGATCCTCCACTCTGAGAAATTCACTCTAGAGATGGTGAATCTGGATGTGAGAAGGAAAACTCTTCATCAGAAGAGTAGTGTACTTGATAATAGATATTACTCCATCTTTCATACTATTTTTGAGGGATTTATAGGCCTAACCAACTCAAGAATTATATGGTTTTAATCATGAGAATCCTAGATGGACTCGATGAAGAGATTTGGTGTCACGCGTCTTCATGGTTCTATCATGGACTGCTCTGAAGGTGTAGCCTTATTTTTAGTGATTGTACATCCCTCATACAAACACCTCATTTATTGGATTATTTCCAATTAATGGGGACTCGTCTAATTAGGAGGACATCCTGATGTATTTCCATATTCTTATATGAACATGTCCACATGCCTTTATAAAATCAGGGCACCAATCAAAATTTCTTTTCATGATCTCGGGTGACTTGTGTGGGAATTTCCATGAGACCAGGATGGCTTGTCAAGAGTCCTTTATGTGATGAGGTATAATTTTCAAGGATTATTACAAGACCATGTTGTAAATTGCCTTGTAATTTCGCAAGTGTTTTATGATCTTGAGATGTTTACTCCTCCTCCATCTTTTATTTCTTCTGTTTATGTTACAAAGGTTGGAGAGTTTGTGAGGGTTCTTGAGTATTATCGAAGACAAATGATCTTCCTATCAGTGATGTATCACTTGAATAATAAAGGTCATGTGGAGTCACATGATCATTTCATGGACAAATCCATCCATTTTTTCTTAAGGATCCAAAGGGCGAGTGGAAGGTCACTTGGACATATCTGAGGTTCTTCATGTGATGAGGATGACACATCGATTGGATTTTACAGGATATGGCAGACATGATTCCACGATCTCTTGGTGTCTTGTATAATTTCATGGGAACAACACCTGCCACTTACGATAATTATTGGCTCCCTCTTCCACCCATTATATTTCCTTTTTTTATTTTACTAAGGCTCGGGGATCTCATGAGTTTGATTGAGTGTTTTTGAGGACAATCATTCTCCTCATCAGTGATCTGTCACATGATGTTTATAATCACAAGTGGCTAACACATTTTGGATATTTTCCCACTATTTTAAAAGTATTTTTTGGACGAGTTTATAGGCACTGGACAGCTAAAAATCCGCACGACCTAAGGGAGCTTATCTGGATTTCGCCACCTGATAATTGGTTGTTCGGGGCTCCTTCACAAGATCATAAGGACTTGTGGAATGGACCTTGTGGGAAATTCTATTGGCTATGCACTGCATGTGGTTACTACATGTGAAATAAGGATGGTCAGGTGATCGCATATCCCTTGGATGCTCACAGGATCCATGGGTCTCAACCAACTTATTTTTCCTTTTCTTTTGTGAGGAAAATAATACCCATATTTAGGTATTTCGTCCTTTGTGAAATTGTTGATGCTCCTTTTGCGGGCATCAACATTTACTAAGAAAGAAAATTAATTTAATGAATTATTTAAAGATATAATTAAATAAATTGAGGTAATATGTCTCAAGTACTAAGAAATTATTTTCTGCTAAATTTACACAATATAATGTTCCTATAACGAATTCTAGAAAAATCTCCATGATATTTAATTTTTTTTGTGATTATTTTCCTGATTTTATGATTCCTTTGTCTTTTTATGACTTGAACAATGTTTATAATAATATTGGGATCAATTATTAAAAATACATGCTTTAATCAATGATAGTATACTATATTTGGGTGAGTGTTTTTTTAACTAGTAGTAAAAAGGATGTTTAACTTATTGATGAAATTAAATAAAAAAAGTTTAAATTATAAATAAACATACTACTATGATGAAGTCCCAATAGTATATTCTTATAACTTTTTTGTTACTTCCATTTAAAAACCAGTTATTAAATATTATTCATGTCATCTAAAACCATCAAGCACATGAAGTGTCATGCTATGGAAAATAATAATAATAGATTCATTTAATAAGTTAGATATTCAATAGCTTGGAAAAAATTGACTCATTACATCCAAATTTTTTATCTAGACTTAGGAATGTGTGATTGGAATTAACCATTTATGGATTCATCCCATTTAGGACTTCTAGTACCAATTATATCATTTGTATAGTTGTTCTCATCCCTTAAAATCTACCTTTATGGAAGGGTATACATCAAACTTCCTTTACCATTTCAATGACTATTCCTAGAAAACAAATCTAATACATGAAATTAATGTATAATTTTAGCCACTAATTTAAGAATTGTTAGAGTAATGCAAAAATTGTGTCAAAAAATATGACGCATATACTATGAAAATATTCAGAATTCATGTTACTATACTATGGAACATTAGTGAATTCTAAGGACCAACAAACTTATCTGGTTAGAAAAAATCATCTAATTTAGATTTTAAATTTTTTAAAATTTTCTTTAATCAGTATACTCCTCATTAAAGTAAAAAAATGGTTCTTCTTATTTCATCATAAATTTCTCAATGCAACTGATATATTTTAATTGAAAAAGTGAAAATTAAATAGAATTATTGATCATAGGCCACCACGAAAGACACTCATTGGTTAATAAATATTAGCATAACTATTAAACGTTGAAGGAGAATTTAGGATGGTAAATCCTTTGAAAATTAATCTGAAATAATTACATCAAACATATTCAATTAAAATTAGAAGATAATAATGGATTAAAAATAGTATATGTTCTAAACTTCAATATTCAGAATTTAATTTACTATTTCATAATATTAAAGTTATTCATATTTAGAAAACTGTATGTGATAACATTATTTTCACATTACATAATGTGTATAAGAAGTCGAATGATCATCATAATGCTTAAATGGATTTAACAGAAATGAATATAAAGTATAATCAATGCATGAATTAGTTTGTAATGTATGTTATAGTTGTTTTTGAAATGATAGATAAATATAAATATGCATTCCTTTTAATACCAATGAATAGGTATTTAAATGATGGCTATTAAAGTAAAATTTAAATTTAGTTTGACTTGAATCATTATAAGTTACATGAATTTAAATTTCACGATTCACATATTTTTATAGGAAAATTACTACCTATGTGATTGTATACATTGTTACCTGAAAATCAAATGTAGTTGTAATGGAGTATTGTACATTATTTAAAAACCTAAAAAAATATCTATAACTAATTGATATAGAAAATCTTTGGAAAATAATATTACAAACACTTTTTCATATATATATATATATGATCTTTCCCACATTATTTTTTACTTCTATGATGTATTTGAATGTGACTTCTTCCATAAAAACTAAATTAATTGGTCTAATACATTATATATGGTAGTATATAAATGATTGATACTTTATTTATATGTTCTTATTCATAAATAAACCAATTTTCAAAAATAATTACATACATAGTTAATTAAGTTTCATTAATTCTTTTATTGACACCTTGGTCATTTGAAATCATATTTGAAAAATAAATCCCAACTAGAAGTCTCATATTCCAAAGGTTTCCTATAATATGAGTGTCTCACCTTTTCTTTAGGTATTTTAATGATATTGATATAATATTAAAACAATTATTAATGTTGATTATATTTCAGATCAATATCAACCAGATAACAAAATCAATCTTCCAACTATTGGCTGACTAGTTAGGAGGACCTTAACTATTTCACTGATACAAGTAGAATTAATATAATAATATAGATATGTTCTACTAAATCATGAAATTAAAAATATATTAACTGGATTACTAAAGGATTCAATAAATGAGATAATTGGGAATTTGAACATATAATTAGATAAATTTAACAACATTTGTTAATAAGAAGTTGGTAAAATGGGTTTCATGTCTCTTATCTTTATAAATACCAGAAATATTGTATATAATAGGTTTATATATATATATTAAATGCAATATTTTATATTATTTTTTTAAGATCATGAATATCTATATTTGATATTAACTATTAGAAAATTTTAATTTTTTAGCTCAAGGTCCAATAAAGAGGGATAAAAAATTCAATGCTTATAATGTAAATAGATTCAAATTTTATATAGTTGATTAGGAAAAAGTATCAAAACATAAAATTAGTCCAATATTTATAGTAATAAAATTGGGATATAATATATTGTTAATTAATATTATTTAATTAAACTACCGTGATTATTTTTTTGTTGTTTAACATGAATTAAAATGGGTAAATATTACAAGGGTTATTAAAATAGACTCCTTATAATTTACTTATGTGAAATTTTCTCACATTTGGATATTGGTGATGATGAATAACATGATTTATATGTATTCACATCATAAGAAAAAAATGGAATATTCTATGAAAGATGAATTAGATTAAGGTTATAGTGTAGTTATCCACATGAAACAAAAATACTTTAATGATATGGTTTATTAAATGGAAGAACTAACTTATGAAATTGAATCCCATAAGTGAAAAGACGTTGAATTTTTAAGATGATATATAAAATATTGGTCATGTAAGGGAGGATAAAATAAAATCATTAAAAATCGAGTATGATAATTATTTGATCATTAAATGTGAAAATGAATGTTTATGTAATAATATATTAACTTATAAATTAATATATCTATTATATTTTATATTTTCAACACTATGATAGTGTTATAATATTAAAATCAATATTTATAAATTAATGGTTTAATTTTGATAATTTAAATGTTCTTAATTTTTTTATTTAATGGAATTCTAGGAGAAAACATTTTAGTGAAAACAATTGATTAATGGTTGATGGTCCACCAAAAATCCAAACATTAATAAATTTTCAAGATGATGCCTCACATATTATATATGTCATTCACTATGTTCCCATCTAACATCATCTAGAAAACCCTATATCTCCCTCCCAAACACATGTATCACGCTTCCTACAATTACATATACACTATCAACTGTAATGGTAGGACATTAGGTTGTGAAAGTGGTGTTACACATCAAAGATTAAGTGGTTATTCTAGTTAACTCACACAGATAGTTGAGGGTCATGATTATAAGTATAAATTTTTATATGAAAAAAATTATTTATTTTTTATAATCTAATAGATTTTTTTGTTACAAATAGATATAAATAAGAATGTTAAAAAAGAAAACTTATTGTAAAAAAATGGAATTTTAATGTATTAATGAAAGTAGTACCATTTAATAGTTTTGTGGTCTTCATAGAGGATGTTGGTGGAATATTAAGTTAGATCTTGGTCTAGTTTTTTTGAGTTAGTGACTCTTCCCATTACTTATTATTATTAGTGGAATATGCATTTATCTTGAAAGAATGAGGTATTTTATTTGAAGATATAGGATACTTTAAAACATTAATCATGGTCGATTGAATTGAATATCATTATGTAATAAAATTAGAATAATTTTATTGAATGTTTGTTTTCAAACATTTTTCCATTTTACTATGATTGATATTATCGCATGTTCATGGATGTTAAAAATTTGAGGTAGTAAATGAATTTATTTTAAATAAAAATTTTGGTATAAGTTTAATGATAATTAATTTCATTTTTAATAGATTTATGATAAGGTACCTAAAGGTATATGTCAAAAGTAATAGAGATTTTTTTATAGTCATATCCCTGAAAAACACAAAGTATTGAATAATATGTTTTTATATTAATGTCATTTTATAAATATATAATAAACTATTATTAAATTATCTATCTTTTATTTCCAGACGTATATAGAGAAAATGTATCGTGTATAGAGAAATAGGATATCCCATACACATATGATTTGAACAACATTTTTGAGAAAAGTATATAACATGTTTTTTATTTTCGTTAATTAAAATATTTATATATTTAATATTATATGTTTCATTTACTAAAATATTTAGTTCAATTATTTTCATATAAATGAAGGTGATTGTCTGGTAGGTATCTAGGATAGAAATTTTGTTAGATGTGCATACCAAATCAGACAGTTGGTATGTATATGAGTCTTACAAAGATGTTGGGTTACAAAATTTTATATTTTTATTTTTTGTTAATTTTAACTTTACATAAAATTTAAATAATATATTATTATATTATAAATATATGGGAATTTTGTAAATAAAACCCTACACACTCTTATTTATTCCCCAAGGTTTATCCTTTTTTCCATGTCCTTGGGGAAGTGCATTTAGTCATGTGTGTGGGATAGGTTCTATAACTTCCTCATCTCGTAACTTTTGCAGATTGTCAACATAATTTTTTTTCACTAGAACCCCTTCTATATTATAGTGTGATTCTTACTCCAACAGCTGAAAAGGAATTTATAGTTTTAAAATTCATAATCTTATAGTAGGAGAACACAATTTAAGAATAATGTATTCATATAAAAACTAATTATTTCATTGAAATTTATCAATAAAATGTATTAGATTAGTTATATAAAAGATAAATAGAAATAAATCTAATGGGATTTCCTCTATGTCTAAACAAAGTCAGTGGGTAAATTTCATAATTATTTATTCATTTATAACACTAATTTTTATAACTTTAAATAAATATGTATATATAAGTTCATAACATAATATAATCTATAAATAAATTATAATGTAGATTTCAATAGTAGGTAGTTGACATAGAGGTAATAATTGTTTTTCCTCAAGAGGTACTCATAGTGAAAATTTAGTTTAAAATCTATGCTTGTTATGATGTATAACCTGATGTAATGTAAAATATATTTTCTAATTATATGTGTGTGTGTGCAATTATATGTTGTTTAGACTTATATTAGATGTATATGAATCTTTCAGTGTTTAGTTGAATCTAATGGTGTGTATTCAGAATTGTTTTTTATATGAATTTATAAGTGTATTTTCTATTTTTAGATGTATTTATTATCCATAGGCATGTATTCTTAAATTTCATTTATGATGGGAAGATACAATCTAAAATAATTTTTTTATTATATTATATAGTGGTGATTTAAACTATTGTTATATAATCTTCAAAAAATATTGCGGGAAACCACTATAAAATTTAAAATAACTACCTTGAAAAAATCATTTGAAATATTTTCTTAAAAATTCCACACATCCTTTAAAATAAAAAATTATCCCATGCCACAAAATTTCACAGTAGTTTTCATAATCAACTATGAAACATTTTAGTGGAGTTTAAATCACTTCTAAAACAAAAAATACCATTTTTAGATGAATCATTTATTCTAGTAGTATTGAGACACTAAATTTTTTAAATAAGTGTTCATTATATAATTCCTCATTCAATCAAATAAATATATGATTACCTCAAAATACAAAGACTCAAAGGTGAGTATAGAATTTATTACTAATAGTATTTAAGATAAAATAAGGGTTCATAATAGTCTCTAATATAATAATAAAACACTTTTGGATATTTTTAAGAATATATTATAATTACATCATTTCATGTTTTTTATATTTATATATGGATTGAATATGGTTGGATAATATCTAGAAATAATTTGAAGTGTAATAAATATTTATTACAAACATAAAAATTAATAAATGAAATAATCAAAACCTATTATGAAGTAAAATTAGAACTTATTTAAATATAAGAATGTACTTATGTATAGTTCATTAGAATAAACCTTGAAAAATCACTAAATAAATTATTCATGGCTGACTAAACAGAGAAAACAAGGTGATCATAAAGAAATAAAATTTTATTATGACTAAGAATCTAGAAAATATTGGGGTTTCAAAAAGATGACTATGAAGGATGTTATATAGTTCATTTTTAGTTACATTGAGAATTTAATTTGAAAAAAATCAAATATTAAGATAATCTATTATTTATTCTATTCACATTTCACAAATATTCCTTATATATTTTACTATAGAATTAAAAAGTGATGAATGGAACTTATTTGGGATATCATTTTTGAATATTATGGACAATATTATATTTAATTTAAATAGGTACATCTTATTTCCATATTTAAGAAAATATATGTCTAGTTCATTAGTATATTATGATTTTTTCATGCAGATATATTATTTTTTGTGTTAACAAAATATTTTTGAATATTTAAATAAGAAAAATTGTATCTAGATATATTGACCAAGATTCATCATGTTTTAAAATTTCAGAATACACTATTTCTATATTTGTTTTAAGTGTAAGTTATTATTTGGTGTATTTTAAAAACTAGATTTGAACGTAAACTTTTAAATCCATATAGATATTAAAGATCTTATTTTGAAGGTATTTTTATAAATTAAAATAATTTAATTAATAAATGTGGGTTTATTATTTATTCAATAAATTTTTAAAAAATAAATACATATGAAAATGAAAGAAATTATGAAAAGAAATTAAGAATGAGAAAGAATATAATATAAAGAATACGAGCCTTATGGGGAAATTATTATTGGGAGTACTCATATCCATGGAATCTCAATTTACATGGTTAATGTTTTTTTGATTTACTATAAAACATTAATAACATCTAAAATAGATGAATTAACATTAAATATTAAAAAATCCTCTATGTTCATAAATATTCATTGAAAACAAGAGGGGATCATGTACTTTTATCAACAAATATTTACTGAGCCTAGGATAATACATTCATATACATTGATTCATGTTAATGTATTATTTAATCATTTTTAGATCATGTTTCATAGATCATGAGACTTTCATTGTAACATATAGTGTTATTTGTGGTTAGTAAACATGGATAAAGTTGGAATTTAGAAGAAAGAATTATTGTAAAGTTTAAATTTTATGATTTAGTAAATTGGAAGTTGTTTTTAGTGGTTTTTGATGATATAAATAGGTCAATTAGAGATGGTGATATGTTTATAAAATCCTAAATTTTTTATCTTACAAAATTTTAGAATAATTATAATTTATAGGTGACTACATGTAATTACTAGGTACATGGTATGGTGCCACTAGATACCTTGTTAGATAATCAGAGAAACTATTCAATTGGATTACCACCAGGTGGGATCCCATTGGGTACCTGGTGGTAATCATTTTTGTTATTTAAATGGGGGTAGGAAAATAATTTTAGAGTCATCCTCCCCCACCCCACCACCTTGTATACAATAATAAATTTTTGGGATATGTATTTCAGTTATATCCTTGCCTTATATTCTCCCTCATTGCTTCTCATTTTACACCATTGATACTATAGTGGTTTGGTTGGTTTTGATCATTAATTAAAGGTCAATTACCTTTCTTCCTCTGAATTTATAATTATTCTTACCTCAATTATAGTTTGGTTTTTTATAACTAGACATTAGGGTATGTTATTTCATAAAATCATGGTCAAATCACCTCGATCATTAAGGATTTCATATTTCATTCCAAGGAGAATGTCATCAATTATCAATGCATTTTGTTTCTCTATATTTTGTTGATGGTATGATTTTCAGTGGGTCACTTCTTTTATTTATTCAATTTTATGTGAAATTATTATTTATTAATATTTGGATTTTTTCGATTTTTTAATAGCACTTGGGTAGTATTTGGATTCATAAGTATTTGTTTCTTTATTCATAGTTTATGTATCTTTATTTATAAAGCTTAGTTGTTTATTTTCAAGGATATTATTAATGATCTCCATATTAGCCCGAGCTCACCATATAATTATTAATGTTTATGGTTTCAACATTCTTAGTGTATTATTCTATTTTTTTGGGTATTCATGTTTATTATTTTCAAAAAATCCTAAATAAAGTAATTCTAGTTTTACAAATTAATATTACAATTAAAATATTGTAAAAAATAATTAACATGGAAATTGTATTTCTATCTTTTATAAATGTTATATAAATATGTTTGGTTAGTGTTGGGGTGTTTATTATTTCATTTAGCAATTATTGTTTTACCATATGAAGATTTCAATTCATTGAGTATGTTATTTTTATTATTATTTATATTTTTATCCATAATTAAATCATATAATAAAATACTTCAATATTTACAAGAATGTTTTTATGTTTATGTCTCTTGTGAACTATTCAATATATTTTTCCTATTTTTCTATGTGACATATATATTAAGTATTTTTGTTTGATATAATTTTATATACTTCCACTTTGTCACGACATGACTTAATGGGGCTGGATCTGAAATTACCCCAATCCCACCTCCATAAGCCAAAGGCTGGTGACCAGCACTGAAAAACATATCTAACATGGGAGGCCTTTTCCTAAATTACTTGTACGCACGCACCTGACCATATCAATGCACAAGTGTGGAGAAATAATAATAAAAAGATGAAACATCTACCATATAAACCTAGCATGAAAAACCTCTAGGGTGTAAAAGAGTATGACAATGTAAAATAGGAAGTAAAAAAGGGAAAATAAACACCCAACCTGAAATATGTACAAACCTGAGAAAACTATAATGTATAAGTTTCTAAGAGAGCCGAACTCATGTTCTTCATGCTCCGACCACCATACACAGTCCAATGCACCAAGTATCCCTAAGATACGCTGGGGTAACCACATACATTTCCATCATCTTTATAAGACACAATATGTACTGGAAAATACCATGCAAGGGTGAGTATAAACATACCTATTATGACACCCTAAAAGCTAAAGGGAGATCAGTAAGATACATGATAGTATTAGACATTAAACAACTCAACCAACATAATGAGAGTAAAAAAATCCAATGATATGTACACACATTCACACACACACACACACACACACATATATATATATATATATATATATATATATATATATATCTGTGTGTGTGTGTGTGTGTATGTTCAAACCAAATAAAGTCATACAAGAGAGAATGTGATCTCTATCTCAAATCCTAGCCCAAGAAAAGAGTTCTATTAGTTCCAGAAGTCCATCAACGATTCCCAACATCTCACATGTCCGTCTAGATGAAAACATCTTTGTGAAGACACACCTCACCACTATCATGCCCAGTCGAGGTTCAAAAATATCCAGGATGGGGATCTAGTCCCTAGTACAATAGGAGGGTTCCTCTCTAATGCTAGAGGACCCCTTCCCACCACAGTAGGAGGGTGTTATCCAAGTCATCAAAGACCCATGCCCTGCCTAGAAGATCGGTGCCACTTGGAATTTGTAGAGGAAACATGCACTAGAACAACCGGTGTGTGCCACTACGATGGTCAAGGACACATGTCCATCCTAGCTAGAGGGTTAAAATCTAGTCATATATGACCCATGCCCTACCCAGGAGTAGGGTTCCACTCAAAACTTATCAAGGACCAATGCCCATCCTGACTAGAGGGTGCCACTCTTAGTGATCTTTCCTGATCACTATCATCATCGATCGTTGCCTAAATAATCACCATTTCCAAAAAAATTACATAATTTCTAAAAATACACTACAAAAGATACCATTACCTCTTATGTGAAAAAATACTAAGGATAGGCTACTCAGATTCCAAAATACGAGTCCAAATGAAGGATATGTGGGAGATTGAAATTTTCCTCAAAAAGAAACTAGGGGTACACAGCCTGTTAGGGAACCATGCATCATGTGGTCCCACTATTTTTCCTGATCATTCTCCAACCATATTGTGTCTCCCAATTGATTCGAAAGTACACGGTGTGGAGGTGGACTACATGACATGTCCAAGTTATCTAGGGGCGAGCCATGTTCTCCTGGCTGTGCCTGTGTACTTAGCTTGTGACTGTGTACTTTGGAACATGGCATTTGTCTTTCCATGTGTGTGTCTATATAATCCTAGAGAACATTCTATGTCCTCCAGTATAAGGTCACACATCATGTGGTTAACCCACACATCATATGATACTTATCTCTTCCAAAAACCCTAGCCTCTGCAACATAGGGGTCACACACCACATGTTCATCTGAAATACATGATGTGTAGTCAGTTTTTTTATAGAAAATTAGATTTTCCCTATGAATTCTATATTATATCTTTCTACCTTCAAATCCATCCTTTTATCCTCCCAAAATAGATAGATCTACCCTCTGGCTGACGATTCTAGCCCCTCCGGTGGCTAATAATCGAGTAATAATTATTTATGTGGGAACTTGTATGTGTCCTTGCACCTCTGCTCAATCCCATCAGTCTCAGTTCTAAAATCCATGAAAACAACCCTCTTTATTACATTATTCATCCCCAAATAATTTTTTTATCACTGATTCCTTATTCAGTTGTAAAATCAATACGAATCCCGGGGTCCGATCGGGCTTAGTCCTACCCGACAATGTCGAAGTGCGACCCCATAGTCTAATGATGACTAACAGAAAGAAATTGTGGGGAAAGTCATAATAAAAATGTTTAAAAAAAATTTCCAATAGTTATTATATAATGAAAACAAGTGGGATATCTAGGGTTATAAAATAATTGATCAAATAATTAAATTTCAATATGTGGCCACATGAAATTTCCCACAATTAGAGAAGATCAAAGAAACAACTTGATCTTGCTCAAGAATTTAATAAAATAAGAAAAGACCAAGAAATGACTAGTAATATCAGTAAATTATATCATTCATCATAAAATAACAAACTCTTTAGTTATTTATAGGGGTCTTTTCATTCGCTGCATCCCAATATTCTCAGATCATGAACCTCAACATCGTCGAGTGTTGATTTTCCAACATAAGGAGAGGAATACTGCTCTCGATTCTCCTAGGGTTTATGCCGCTGACCCTGGATGATTCATCATAAAAAAAAACTTCTTAAAAAACCAATTTTTTGATACAATTAATTAATTAAATTAATAATTTAATTAATCTAGTAAATGTACCGACAACGACCATATTATCTGAATTCCCTATATCAACCTGTTTTAGGTAACGTCTAGGGTAAACATTGCATTCCAAACCCAACTGTGGACTTAGATTTATTATCCAAGATTTATTTTATGTGTTATCCCATTTTCTTTAAGAAACTAATAATCCTAAATATAAAATATATTTAACATTTTTATAAAATTAATTCTTGGCACATCAGTCCTCAGAACTGCACATTGTCTTATCACCTATCTTCGAACACACACACACAGATATATATATATCAATGTATTATAAGAAAATAACTGTGTCTCTACATCATTACATCCTTCAATATTTTCATATTTGAAAATAAAAACTAAATTAAAAACATGGGATAATGATCTGGCATTTGTCTCACCTACTATCATGAGCTCTCTTGCACGTTCCTATGTTTCTAAAGAACACAAAACAAGGGAATGGTTCATTCAAGATGGGTCATCTCTTGTCGATACTCAATATCCATCAGGTGTTCTGCAAATGTGGATCACTACTCAATTTCCAGCTCACCCTGGTCTGTAACATGTGTGGGTTCATTCACATATCTCCTCAACTACGATACATGTAAGACTTTTTACACCTTCTCCATCTATAGTGGTAGGGTGATGATAAAATCAAACTCTCTAACCCTCTGTAAGATCTCGAATGGATCGATGATCCTTAGGAATAGCTTGCCTCCCTGTCCAAACCTCTGTAATACTCATCACGACGAGAATCTTTGGAAAATGTTGTCTCCCTGCTCGAACTTCAAGGTCCCATGATGGAGATATGTATAAGATTTATTCCTTCTCTAAGGTATCCTCATCTTCTCAAGGATGACATGAGCCGTATCTATCATCGCCTCCACCAACTCTGAACCCACAATATATTCCTCACCTATCTATATCTAGAAAAGTATTACCTACATGGTCTCCCTTAAAGAAACTCTAATGGTGACATGCAGATAATGGAGTTGTAGTTGTGGTTGTACACAAAATCTTCCAAGATATAGTGATCCTCCCATCTCTAGCTGAGGTCTAACATGCAAGCCATCAGCATATCCCCAAACACCTGGATAGTGCACTCAGTATTCCCAACAGTCTAGGGGTGGAAGGATGTATTCATCCTAATATGGGTTCTAAATTACTCCTATAGGAATCTCTTTAACTATGACATGAACCACACAACACGATATGAGACAATAGTCATGGGTATACAATGGAGGAGAACTATCTATTGCACAAACATTTTCCCAAAATTCTCCAGCAAAATATAATCTCTGATAGAAACAAAGTTTTCTAAATTCATGATTCTATTAAATATTACCTAGATGGAATCATGTCCATTCATTGACCATGGAAGCCCTATCAGGAAGTCCATGGAAATTCTATCCAACTTCCACTCTGGGATCTCAAGGGGATGTAAAAAACCTTCCAAAACCTGGTTCTCAACCTTCACCATCTAATAAGTGAGACACTAAGATACAAACTTAACTACACTCCATATCTTTTCAGACCACAAAAACTAAAATTGAAGGTCTCTATACATCTTACCCATGACGGGATATATAGCTAACGAGGGGTGTGAAACTCCCTCATTACCTCCTCCCACATCGTGATTGGGACCACCGTCCATCCCTTGAAAAATATAATTTGATTACCTCCTTTATAATATCCATATAGTGAATCCCATGTGGGTGTATGGTCATGATAGACCTCAGAGTCGATGATTCTTAGTTGGGAATCTCTCACATGCTCAAGGAATGGAGTAGTCAACACCATCGACTAAAGAAAAACTGCACCCTCCTACTAACCAAGGTTAACTGCAAAGTATTCAATTACTCATAATCATACAACACCAAATGATCCTATGAATTAATAATAATAGAATATTATACCACATTTACCTTCCTCAGAGTATAGACAATCATGAATTCATATTCTAGTAGAAACTCCAACTAGTGATGCTTTCTCACGTTTAGGTCTCTCTATGTGAAGACGCACCCGATACTCTAATGGTCTGAGTAAACCATGAAGCACTCTCATAGAATATAGTTACTCCACATCACTAGAGAAAATACTACCCCTAATAGATCTAGCCCATGGGTCCTTTAGTTCTTCTCATGGGGTCTCAACTACCTTCAACCCGTATGCGATAACTTCCTTCTACAACAACAACACGCAGTTGATCACAACTATAGAGGCATCTTAATACACTACATACTTCATTCCACCATATGTTAGTCTCAACATAAAAGAACTCATTAGCCATATAAAAAACTCCTTGAAAGCCATTTGGCACTTCCCAGTCCAGGTAAATAGTTACCCTCTCAATGTTAGGGCTGTCAAAGGGGCTACAGTCTTGGGGAATTCTGCCACAAACCTCTTGTAGTTACCATTTAAGAAAAGAAAACTCTACACCTCTGATTCACTCTTGGGTGGATCCCAATATATAAATTAATCGATCTTAACTGAGTATATGGATAACCCATGCTCAGATATGACATTCCTCAATAAGTGAAACTTATGAATCCAGAAATATCACTTAGAGAGTTTACCATATAACTGGTGCTCCAGAAGAAAATCTAAAATCATTTTTAAGTGATCAGTATACTCAAACATTTTTGGGAATTATATCAGTATTTATTCGATAAATAAAGGAAAAAATATTTCTATATACAAATAGAAAATCTGGTTCAACAAATCTATAAACACGGTGGGGGCATTCATCACACCAAAGGGCTTCACCGGGAACTCATTGTGTCCTTAGAAATATCAAAATGCATGCTTTAGAATATCAACCTCAAGAACCCTCAACCGATGTTAGATGAACCTTATATATATCTTTGAGAACCATATCTGGCCTCACATCTAGACAAAGAGTTCATCAATCCTAATTAATACATACTTATTATTTATCATTCCCTGGTTTGGGGGATGATAATCCATGAAAAACTGCAATATCTTATCCTCCTTTTTCTTAAAAAAACATGAGATCTTTCTAGGGGGACACATTGGGATTTATGAAACCCTTCTCTTGATGGTCCTCCAAATACAATAGTAGCTCCCAGCTCTCATTAGGGGCCATCTTAAATGACACATAATAAATCAAATCGGTCTTGGGATGCAAGTCGATACAAAACTCCATATCCCACCTTGAAGGTAGTCCCAGAACATCCTCCAGGAATAAATCTATAAAATCCCCCTTGAGTGAAGGAATCAATACTCCTAAATTTCTTAGTACACCAAGATCTACACTTTACAATTGATGGGTGATGGGATCCATCCCCCTTCTCATAGAACCCACTCATATTTCCATGATATCTCTCTCAGCTCTAATGGAGAAACTCATCCCATTAGTGAGAAAGAATCAGACTCGTATAAAGTGACAATCTATATGGGATTGGACTATAAAAAACGAATCCATACCGAAGATGACCTCATAGAGTTACCATATGGTCCCAAATGAACAACATCCCTCTAAGAGATAGCTCACACTACCAGTAGATAAATATGATAGAAAAAGAGTTTCTTGAATGAATCTCAAGGAGAATTTGTTGGGATAATGCCTCTATTTGGAGATATATCTCTCACACCATAAGTATATAGAATAATAATAAATGAAAAATATATCTAAAAATACTGAATAAAGAGTATAAAATACATATATCGTACCTCTAATCATCTTGTGTGTCACGAGGTTATAAGCCTCCATAGCCTGCATTTTTCCACAACACTGACCATTGGATTATTGAGCATGACATGGTACACCTAGTGATGGTGGTAAAAATATCCTATAACATCATCTACAACCCATATATCTTCCTTTTCCTCATCCTGCTTCGCCTTCCTAGGGACCACCTAACCCTCTCTTAGGAGATCCTTGATGACGATGCTACCTCTGTCATGGTGGTCTGTCAGCTATTTTCCTATGGACTTTAGTATGTATGGTTATGTATTCAGGCATCATGTGACCTATACTCTAATAATAATAGAACCACCCCTCTTTGGGATTCCCTGTTCCTCTACATTGACCTTTACCATGTGCTCAATCTTAATCATAGGAAGAACTCCAACACCGATATCCAGTTGACTGCCATTTGTAGGATATTGTAGACGACTCATCCATGTGATGCCCACTTCCAACTCATACCACTTGGTGTACCTATGATAGGAATCTCTCTATCAATAGTTGCTTATCCAATACATTGAAATAGGTGGTGATGTACAAGGGTAGCGCACTATCCTAGATCTCTCTATGGAGTACCTGGTAAAACATTAGTGATAAGAAGTATCCATCTTGAATCATGCAAAGGGAGTACCACATAAGTTATATGAACCTAAAAACATACCCATCCACCATAATTCATCCAATTTGAGCCTCTAGTATCTCTTTAATCTAAACTAAGTGCAAATAGAATGGGTAGTACTCCTCACAAAAAAGTTGCTGGAAATCAGGCCATGAGAGTGTTGGCTCATCATGCATCTAGGTAACAAGTCTCTACTATTACCCAACTTCTCCATGAAAAATGATAGATGCAAACACAACCACTTGTTCCATCAGTTTATAGATAATCCTGAAGATAAAAACCACATAATCTAAATAATAATCTATTACCTAGGGATATGTTTCACTGTATAACCTCAGTGGCCTATGGAACTGAAACCCGTGGAGTGTGTTAAGCATATGCAAATCCTCAGCCTGAACTTATGGTATGATATGATGCTAAATAGGTGGGGTTTTTTCTACCTATCCACCTAGAGGAATGATCTCATAGGATGGACCCTGAACTGAGGCCTTATCACTCATCGGATCATCATCATGATCCAAAACTAGTATCTTATCTAGTCATCATCTCAGAGGATTCTTGAGAATTTAATCAAGACATACCATGGTCAAATGAGAATATATATATATATAATATGGAATTTTTACTCAAAAAGGATAGTGAAATACTCATTCTTATATTATGCATGTATCATTGATCCCTACGACCAATGTCTCAATTTGTTGAGCCAATAAGTAGGTAGTCAAGGTCCTGGTGAAGGGATACACTATACATCTGAACCATCACTAGGTTCCATGGCCTAATAGACTACCTCAATAAACATTGACACCTTTTCCCTAAATCTTAACAAAATCCTCATTAGCGGAATACTCAAAAAACCTTCCCAAGGATAGAACCACCTTTGATACCAATCTTTCATAACTCGACACAATGGGACTCAAGCCACAACTACCAAAACTGTAGGTTCCCAAGAATTTATAGAATAATAATTCTTCATATAGACTAATATTTGTTAATAAGATATCAATTTTATGTTAAAGGGGACACTTTGTCCGATAGCATACTCGATACACAATGATGGGTTTCTATAAAATCTTATGTTGCACACAACATTGAGTTATACCGAAAAATAATATTATAATAATATAAAGCCATCCTAACACATGTCTTAATACTAATAGATGGTATTTTTCTGACCATGGGCATCCTTGGGTCGATTTTAGGACCCCATAGAGCCACATGGGTGTAATAATGACATGTTATAAGAATTAATTTAAAGTAAAGAGAAATATAACATAAACATGTATCTTTTACTAAAATAAATTAATATCGGGTTATATAATGGATATCTTTAACTAAAAATAATATTTATAAATATAAACTATTTCGTACATCATGGTATTTTATTTATAATTTTTTTCAATTAAATAAATAATTTTATTTATGACTCAATGATGAGGTTGTGATTACCTTATTAATGAAAGATTCCAATAAATGTAATTATAAATATTAAAATAAATTTAATTTGACCATTTTGATTCCATACACTAATTTTATGGATTCTTATGACATATTATATTTGATTTAATACTTTTGGTTTTAAGGAATAAAGTTTTTAGGACTTAAAAAAATCAATTACTAAATAGTGTCAAAATTGATATAAATGAGTTTTTTAAAACAAATACTATTTTATTAAATGATATAATAGTCATAAATATATAATATTCTGACAAGTGAATTATATAATGTTACTAATTTCATTAATTATCTAATTTTGGTTATCTTTTCTTTTTATTGTAACTATAGTAACCATATATTATGAAAATACAAGAAGACGTGGTAAGAGTTAATGTTTTTAACTAAGGGTTAAAGCTATGAGAAAAGGTTAATTTTGTGACCTAAACTTGTATAAATTCTATTGGTTGAGAGGATTTAGAACCATCATCATATTATCCTAGAAATATATCACTTTCTAACTATAATAATTCAAAAATCAATTTATAATAAAATAATATTTCAATATTTTCCTAAAGTGCCCCTCCTCCCTCTTATAAAAGGCCACCATCTCTATCCACTTACTTTCACCTCTCAAGTCCCTTGGTTTGGAAAAATTATTCTAAAATAATATCCCATAATTCCTACTTTACTATTATAAGCACTCACTTGGGCAGAATACAATTCAAGAAAGCCTTTTGGCTCAAATCAAAGAAAAAACGTTACCCGATTTAGAGGTGACGTCTTCTCTCAAGTTACTTTCTTTTATTTTCCTCCTTTACTACCTATGATCTTCTTATTATATGATTACTTAAAAAAACAGTATACTAAATATACTATGATGATTTTATGATAATTATTCAAACTACACTTACACACTCCTCCATCTAATGGATACGAACATTCTGTTTCTCTGTATGGTGAACTACTACCTCACGAAACGATGATTGTTCAATTTTATCCTACCACCACTCATAGTGTACATTATGATGGAAATGTATTTATATATTATATATATTATATTTATATTTTCTCTATGATTCTGTAATTCTTTTACATCATACCTTTATGCTTTCCATTATGTGTAAATACGATAATTTCATTTGAGGAAGTGCGGACTACCACCCTCTCAATGTGATATGAATCATTCATGCCATACATAGAACATATAAAGTATGGAATTAATGAAATTATGTAAAATATATAACATATATATTATAATATAATTATAACATACCTACTTATCATTTAGTTTTCATTCCTTTAAGATGACAATGAAATGAAAGTAGCATTAATGCGTACGTACAACCGACTATCTCCATAAACTGTGCATTTTTATTATTATTTTAAAATGTTATGGAATATTATAAATACATATATACTAGATATATATTATATTTAAATCATGAATATAATTATGGAGATGATGGAATTTTGACTACATGTACAATTAACCTCAAAACAATTTCATTTTCGACTCAAGTACCGAATATTGACAAAACGACCGATATGAACTTGAATAATTATCTAATTGTTATTACAATGTAATAAGTGATATAAAAGGAATAATAAAGTTTTAAAATTTCCTCAAACAAGTATAAATTAAATTATTTTTATTATTCAGTAAGAATAAGGAACATACATGACGATTTGGACTCAAGTTAAGGGACTTCATGTCAATCTGCTTTCATTGAGGCATATTTTGATTAATATATGACCTTTTTTTATAAGGTGTATAATCAACCTATTTGAATTTTAATTTCATTAAATGGTTTCTAAAATGAATATTTTTTACTAAGTATTTTACTATACTACAAAATGAATGTTTCTTTTTAATATACGTGACGACAATGAATTTTCTGCTGCTGCAATCATTATTTAATTTTTGGCTTCCTCTAAAAGCAATAATGTTTTTAAAAAGAAAAGTAAATACCATATTACTTTTTAGGGTATTTTGGTATTTAAATTTGTTTGAGAATTGATTGAGTATGTTAGTATCTTAAACCGATATCTTTTGATTGCAATGTGGAAATTTTGTCTTTCCATTATGATTGTTTTATTTGTTATGATTCTTGGGAATTATTTAGGTATATGGTTAGTTATTTGATAAACGTAGGGCCTATGAGCCCGAGATTACACTATATCTCATTGGGTAAAGCGATGGAGGTAAACTTTAAGGTTTATATTAATATATTTTGGGAATATACTGTGATGAGTATTCTAAAATTAACCATGAAGGTTACTCCCTGTGTAGCTATGAAAGATGAAAAGTAAGTATTTTATGGATTCCACAATTTACCTTTATGATTTGTGATTTCTATAAGTTATTTATAAATCTTATGATTTCATGATTTATCTTAAAGAGATTATGTTTTATGAGTAAAAATTATGATTTCATTGATTTGTATGTATTCGTGGACTAATGTTTTCTTTCCTTATTTTATATCCCTTACTGATATTTTTATGCTAATCCATTGTTTTTTAAATGATTTTAATAGGGTGTAAGGAAAGGCATGAGAAAGGGATAATTAAAGAAGATTTTTATTAAGAAAATAATTTTTGTTTTTTAAGGAGTTTTATTTTTTTTGTAAAAATAGATAGAGGAGAAGTGTCTACATTTTAATATTTGAGATGTAATGTAATAGTTATGTCCCAATTATATAAAACTCAAATCCTAAAAATATCCTCAATGTAAAAGAAAGTAAATTCTTGATCAAAAATCAGTATTATGTAATGTTTAAGGGCATGGCCTTATAGTTGGTATCATATGTCAGTTTAGATAACATTAGGAGTTAGGATGTTATATCCATAAATTATATTTACTATATGGTAAGATTGAATTGATATAGAATTTGAATATTACCATGTTTCTTTGTATAAGATATTTTGGTGTTCATAATAGTTTTCCACTGAGGAAATAGGGCAGCTATGATGGGACAAAATCAAGAGGAAAAAAACCTACCAAATCAACAACCAGAAATTTTCTAAATCAGAACTAAATAGTTTTTTGTAGTTATGGAACAATTTAATCAAGCTATAAATGGTGGTGGTATCCATGCACAAGATCATCCAGATCAACCACAAAGGAACATGTCAGTAGTGGATAATTTCATAATCCAACACCCCCATCATTCGGAGGATCATCTGACCTTGTGCTAGCTTAAGGGTGGATAAAAGAACTGGAAAAGATTTTCTATGTCATGGGGTGTTCATAAAATCAAAAGGTTAGTCTTGATATTTACCGTTTTGATGGTGAAGCCAATCAGTGGTGGTCGATGGGTAAAAATATCATGTATAGTGAAGAAATTTATTATCTTGATTGCGATGCACTCAAATTTATTTTCCTTGAGAAATATTTTCCTAAGGTGGTTTGACTTAGAATGGAAAAAAATTTGGAATTGATGGAGGAGGATGACTTATTGGATGCTTATGAAGAAAAATTCACTCGAATGGCAGGGTATGATTTAAATTTCATACGGTGATAGTAAAATGAATTGTTTTTTACTCAGTATTAAATCCAATTTATCGAATGTTGTTAGCTTATCGTGAGTTCAAAATTTATGAAAAAATTGTTCAATGTGAGGAGAAGGTGGAAATGGAGTTTGTCAATGATCATATGTACTTTGGAAAACAACAAAATAAATATTTGAGGTGGTAGAAGAAAGGGGATAACTCTTCAAAAATGTCTGATGGTAAGAAACTTAATTTTACGGTTTGTGAAGATTATGGTAAAAAGAACAGTAGGGAATGCATTTGGAATTCTGGTAAGTGCTTATGATGTGGTAAAATGGGACTTAAGGCTCAAAATTGCACTAGAAAATATATGGGTAGTGGTAAGACAAAATTTGATTTAAAGTCCGTAAAATGTTTTAAGTGCAATGAAATGGGCCATTATGCAAATGAGTGTCTGATGAAGAACTCAAATGATAGACAGCTTCCAGAATACAAGAAGAAAGGGGTGGTGAAATATTTTGTAACTACTTCAGTAGATGTTGGTATATCAAATGAAGTAGTATCAGGTACACTGTTTTTTTATTCAGATTATACCAATGTTTTTTTTTTGATTCCAGGTCTACACATTCTATCATTTATGAGAAATTTTCTAGTAAATTCGAAATTACATCTCAAGATATTAATCCTGAACTAGTGGTAAAAAAACCCGGGGAAATGTTAAGACAAAAAGAGATTATAAGAACCTTCCTGTCCTTATGTGTGGAAAGAATCTACATGAAACACTTATTGGTTTGCCTCCTGTAGAGTTTGACGTTATTTTGGGTATTGATTGGGTTTTCATTTATCATGATAATATTGACTTCAGAACTAAAGAGGTTTATTTTTAGAAAGAATTTTAGTTTGTGTACAATAATGAACCATTACTTTTGATAACATATAAGAAAGATGAGCAACTAGTAAAACATGTAAATGAATGTTACCTTTCACGTATTGTTGAAAATAAACTAACTGTTCAGATTAATGATGTGCCCATGGTCCATGAGTATCTTGATGTTTCTTATGATGAGTTTTCTGGTATAATACATAATCAGGAAGTTGAATTTACAGTTTTCTTGGTTCCAAATACTAAGATAATTTCAAAAACCCCCTTATCAAATGTCTCAAATTGAACTTTTTGAGTTAAAGAAGCAATTTCATGAATCATTAGATAAAAGTTTCATTTGACCTAGAACATCCCCATGGGGTTGTCCTGTCTTGTTTGTTAAAAAGAATTTGTGTTCAATGTTACTTTTCATTGATTATAGAGCATTTAATAACATCACTGTTAAGAATAAGTATCATTTCCCTTATATCAATGATTTTTTTATCAGCTCTAGGGAGATCAATATTTTTCTAATATTTACTTGAGGTTATGGTACCATCAATTGAATATAAAATAATAAGAAATTTTGAAGACCACATTTTGTACTAGATATGGCCATTATGAGTTTGTAGTTATGACTTTTGGCTTAACAAATGCACCTTCTATATTCATGTTTCTTATGGGTAGAATTTTCCGTGAATTCTTGGATATGTTTGTGGTTGTGTTTATTGATGATATTTTTGCATATTCTAAAAATAAATAGGATCATAAAAGTTATTTAAGGGTTGTCCTGCAAAACTTAAAAGAAAAGAAAATGTATGGGGAATCCAGAAAGTGTGAGTTTTGGTTACAAAAAATTAATTCCTTGGTCAAATTGTTTCCAAAGATGGAATAACTATTGATCCTCCTAAAACAAATGTTTTTAAAGATTGGCCAAGACCCACAAATATAACCAAGATTCATATTTTTACTGGTTTGGTAGGTTATTACTGAAGTTTTGTTGAATGGTTTGCACGATTATCTATCCCACAGACTATGTTAACTCAAAAATGTGTTAAGTTCATCTAGACAAAATAATGTTATGAATGTTTTTATTAATTGAAAATATGATTGGTGAATGCTCTAGTTTTTTCACTTCCTTCAAAAAATTGTGATTTTTTATCTATATTAATGATTTATTGAAAGGAAATGGTTGTTTACTAATTCATAATAATCATATAATTTCTTGTGCTTCACATTAGTTGAAAACTCATGAGTTAAATTACCCTACACTTGATTTGGAATTAACTTATGTTGTTTTTTCTTTAAAATTTGGAGGCAACATCTGTATGGTGTGAAGTGTGAACAATATTCCGATAAAAATATTATAAAATATATATTCACTAAAAAAGAATTAAACATGTGATAGAGGATATTGCTGGAATTAATCAAGGATTATTATTGAATTATTCATTACCCTTCAGGAAAGGTAAATAAAGTGGCTAACACTTTGAGTTGAAAGAGTAATGCTACATTAACCATGCTATATTTGGAATGAAATCCTTAGGTTATTTATTTGATGAATTTTGGATTGGATGTTGTTTGTGCAGGGAATTCCTCAATTTTATTTTAGTTGGAAGTGAAATCATATCTATCATATAGAATTAATAAAGCGCAGAAAAAAGATAGTTATTTTTATAAAAAAGGAATAATTGGTTCAGAAGGGTAATTACCTGAATTAAACATTGATGAAGACTTTGTTTTGATGTTTGGAAATATATTATGTGTTCCTTGTAATTTATAGTTAAATAAAGAGTTATTATGTGAAGCTCATAGTTCTCCATTTCTAGTTCATTCTGGAAGTACTAAGATATACTTAGATCTTCAAGAGTATTATTTGTGGGATGATGTGAAAAGAGATATTATTGACTTTACCCTGATATGTTTGATTTTTCAACAGGTTAAAGCAGAGTAGAAGTTACCGAAAGTGATGCTTCAGCCTTTTCTAGTGCCATAGTGGAAATGGGAAAATGTGTCCATGGATTTCGTAGTGTGATTACCAAAGACTTCTTGAGGTAACAATGCAATTTTTGTTATTATTGATTTATGGAATAAATATGCTAATTTTCTTTCAATTCGGGATACTCTATCTATGGATCAACATTATTGATTGTATATTAAAAATATAGTTAGGTTACATGGTGTTACCCTCTCCATTGTATCTAATCGTGATCTCAGGTTCACGTCTAACATTTGAAAGGGCCTTCAAAAGTCCTTGGGTACTGAATTAATTTTTAGTATAGGTTTTCATCTGTAATCAGATTGGAAGTCAGAATGAACAATTCAGACGTATAAAGATATGTTGCGTGCTTATCCAATGAATTACCATGGAAGTTGGGATGAACATATTTATTTTTTTGAGTTTTCTTATAATAAATGTTTTCATTACATTATACAAATGACATTATTTGAAGAATTATATGGAAATAGGTGTTGAAATCTATCTTTTTGTGATGAAGTAGGTGAAAAGAAGTTGGTGGGACCAAATTTGGTAGAAGATATGGCATAAAAAGGTCATTTGATTTTGAAGAACATGAGAAAAGATCATAGTAGGTATAAACATTATGCAGATAACCAGATGACTGATCAATCTTTCAAGGTAGGTGATCATGTCAGTCTCAAAGTTTCTCTATGGAAAAGTGTGATATATTTTGGTAAGAAGGGAAAGCTGAGTCCAAGGTTCATTAGACCCTATAAAACCCTGGAGAAAGTTGGATCAATTAAAAATAGAGAGGCTTCATCTCCATCTTTATCCCAGGTAAACAATTTTTTTCATGTTTCACTTTTAATAAATTATATTTCATATCCACCTCATGTTTTGAGTCCATAGGTAGTTCAGTTGGAAAAGAATATTTCTTACGAGGAATATCCAGTATAGATTTTTGACCGTAGAGAGAAAGTGTTGCAGAATAAAATAATTCATTTGGTAAAATTTTTGTGAAAAAACCCATATGGTTTAATATTTAATGTGGTAATCTAAAAATTTAATGCGGTATAAATACCTCCACTTATTTGATAAGTAAATAAAATTGCAGGGACACATTTTCCAAAAGGGGGGAATGATGTAGGATCCCGAGTATTTATAGAATAATAAATTTTTATATCTATTAATATTTATGAATAATATATTAATTTTATGTTAAAGGGGACACTTTTTCTGATATCATTGTTGATACACAACAATAGGTTTTTCTGAAATCTTACATTGCACACAACATTGAGTTATACCGAAAAATAATATAATAATATCATTATTTTCAATGGTAATTAACACCCAACCATTTTATTGGAGTTAATGAATATAACTAACTAAAATATTGTTATACATGTTTTTTTAACTATTTTTACATTTATCTAATATATTTTATAGGCTTTAAATGAGAATGAATCCAATTTTATGCATAAAATATACTAATATTTTTTAAAGGTAGTTTTACTACCTTTTGAATGAGAACCATTATTCAATAAATTTTTTCACTTTTATATGTTATATTTGACAAAATAAACTTATTCTATATAATAGATACATCAAAATTTACATTTATTAAATTTTTTGAAATTTTCTGATAAAGGTCATTTTTTAATGAATAGTGAAAAATGCTGCATTTTAATTCAAAATTACATTTTCATAAAATTTATTTATATAGTTATATTATCATTTTAATAGGTTTTAAACTATAATTAGATTAATATTTTATCATTTAATCCAATTTTGTTCATTATAATTAATTACACTTTTAAATTGGACATAAGCACATTCATTCTTTTGATAGTTTTTACTTCTTAAAACCCATCTTTTTGGTTTTGACAACGAGAATTAATTTTAAATTAATTTATGAAAATTAATTGTTTTTAATTTTTTAAAATGGATTCTATAATTTAAATCAGAAGTTATAAATTGAGTAAATAAGTACCTTTTATTTTTTTACATCATGAATAAGAACTTTAATAATTTTTTTTATTTACCATGTTTAAGGGTAAATATGGTAAATAAGGGTAAAAAATGATATTATAATAAAATAAAACTACCATAAAACATGTCATAATTCTATTAGAAGATATATTTTTGATCATTTCCATCCTTGGTTCGATTTTAGGATCCCATGTAGCCGCTTGGGAGTGATACTGACATGTTATAAGAAATAATTTAAAGTAAAGTGAATTATAATGTAAACATGTATCATCTAAAAAAAATTTAATATGGGGTTATATAATTGATATATTTGACTATAAATATAAATTATAAATATGAAAATATTTATTTTATCATGGTATTTTATTTATAATTTTTAAGCATTAAATAAATAAATTTATTTATGACACCATGATGATGGAGTAATTACCTTATTAATGAAAGATTCAAATAAATAATATTATAACTATAAAAATAAATGTAATTTGAAAATTTTGATGCCATAAAAGAATTTTATGGATGATAATGAAATATTATATTTGAGTTAAGTTCTTTGGTTTGATGGAATCATGTTTTTAGGACTTTAACAAAAATCAATTACAAAATACTGTCAAAATTGTCAGAAATGAGTTTTTTGAAAACAAAATACTATTTTATTGAATGATATAATAGTATTAAAAATATAATATTCAGAAAAATGACTTACATAATGTTAAAAATTTAATTAATTATCCACATGTGGTTTTCTTTTCATTTTATAGTAACTATAGTAACCATATATTATGGAAATACAAGAAGACATGGTAAGAGTTAATGTTTTTAATTAAGGGTTAAAGCTAATAAATAAGGTTACTTTTGTGACCTAAACTTGTCTAAAACCTATTTTTTGAGTTTATTTATACCCATTATTAAATTATCCTTTAAATATATCACTTTATAACTATTATAATTCGAAAATTAATTTATAATAATATAATATTTCAAGACTTTCCTAAAGTGCCCCTCCTCCCTATTATAAAAGGCCACCACATCTACCGACTTATTCACACCTATAAATCCAATTTTCTCACCCAAATTATGATAAAATAATCTCCCAACATCCATAAATTTCTTATAGAATACTTAACTTCGACATAAGGCAATTATAGAAATCTTTTTGGGTCAAATCAAAAGAAGTTACCTGATTTATAGGTAACGTATTCTTTCAAGTTCCTTTATTTTATTTTCCTTATTAACTACTTATGATTTTATTATTCTATGATTAAATAACAAAACCAATATCCTCAATATACTAGGATGTTTTTATGAGAATTATTTGAATTACACTTACACACACCTCCATCTAATGGATACGAACTTACAGTTTCTGTGTACGACAAACTACTGCCTCACGAAACGATGATTGTTCAATTTTCTCCTTCCACCTCTCATGGTGGAAATTATTAATAAAATGTATTTATATATGATATATATTGTATTTATATTTCTTCTATACTTTTTTTAAAAAAAAATACCTTTATTCATTCCATAATGTGTAAATACGATAATTTCATTTGAGGATGTGAGGACTACCGCCCCCTCCTAGTGATATGACTTGTTCATGCCATACATGGAACATATAAAGTTTGGAATTAATAAAATTGTGTAACATATGTAACATAAATATTATACTATAATTATAACATACCTATAAATAATTTATTTTTCTTTCCTTTAATATGACAAAGAAATGAAAACAGTGTTCATGCGTACGTACAACCTACCGTCTCCATGACCGTTGCATTTCATTTATTATCTTAAAATGTTATGGAATATTATAAATACATATATAAAAGATATATATGATATTTAAATCAATAATATCATTATGGATATGATGTAATTTTTACTTCATGGACAATTTACATCAAAACTAGTTCAATTTTGACTCAAGTGCCGAATATCGACAAAACGACCGATATGAACATGAATAATTATGTGATTATGATAACAAGGTAATAAGTGATATAAAAGGAAGAATAAAATTGAAAAATGATATCAAACAAGTTCAAATTAACTTATGTTTATTATTTATGAAGAGAAAGGAACATACGTGATGATTTGGACTCAAGGTAAGGGACTTCATCTCAATATCCTTTCATTGAGGCATATTTTGATTCATATACGACCTTGGTTTATAAGATGCATAATCAATCTCTTTGAATTATAATTTCATTCAATTGTATTCAAAAGTAATCTTATTTATATGAATCATTTTACTAAACAACAAAAGAAATGTTTTTTTAACATACGCCGTGACAATGACCTTTCCGCCGATGCGAGCATTATTTGATATTTGGATTCTTTTACAAAACGTAATGTTTTTCAAAATAAAATTAAATACCATATTATTTTTTAAGGTATTTTATTATTGAAAATGGTTTTTATAATGGATTTATTATTTCAATATCTTGAACTGATATCTTGTGATTGAAATATTAAAATGTTATATTTCCTTTATGCTTGTTTTATGTGTTATGATTATGTTATGGTTCTTGGGAATTGTCTACATATACGGATGGTTCCATGATAAATCAAGGGAGTGTGAGCCTAAGATATCTCTCAAATTCATTGGGTAACATGATAGTGGAAAACATTAAGTTTTCTTTAATGAGATTTATGGAATATACTGTGATGGGTATTCCAAACGTAACTATGAAGGTTACCCCCTATGTAGGTGTGAAATATATAATTTAAGTATGTTATGGATTCCATAAGTTACCTTTATGATTTATGATTTCTACGAGTTATTCATAAATATTATGATTTCACGAGGTATCTTAATGAGCTTATGTTTTATGAGTAAAAAGTACAATTTTATTGATTTTTACGTATTCATGGACTAATATTTTCATTCTTCATTTTATATCCCTTACTGATATTTTTATGATCATCCCATGTTTTTGAAATGCTTATCACAAGGTATAAGGACAGGTATGAAAAAGGAATAATTCAAGACTAATTTTATCAAGAAAATATTTTTTGTTTTTTAAGGATTTTTTTGTTGTGGAAAAAAATTGGATAGAGTATAAGTGTCTACTTTATAATCTTTGAGATGTAATGTAATAGTTATGCACTAATTTTCTAAAACATTAAAACTTAAAAGATCCTCAATGTGAAATAAAGTAAATTATTGATCAAAAATCAAGATTATTTAATGATTAAGGTTGGGGAATTATACCAAGAATGTCTCCATAGGCCCGGGGTTAGAGACTAGCACAAAAAAGCTATCTATGATGGGATGCCTTTGCCTAAACTACATGTATGCACTCAACTAATAATATCAATACAGAAGTGCATAGAAATAGTAATAAAAAGATGAAACATATATAAAGTTAACAATTCATCAAAAAACTCTAGGGTGTACAAGAGTATAACAGTGTAAACTTGGAAACTAAAAGCGTAAAAATACACACCCAACCAGAAATATGTCCCAACCTGAAAAAACTGGAAAGTAAAAGTGACGATAGAGACTATCTCCTGATCTCAAATCCTTGACCACTATACGCATTCTTATGCACCAGGTATCCCTAATATCCACTTAAGGTGCCATAAACCAGTCCTTCATCTTCTTAAGACACGACATGTGCAGGAAAATCCATCCAGATTTGAGAATATACATACCTAGTTGGATGCCCTGAAAGGTGAAGGGGAGTAGTAAGATACATTATAATAATAGATAGTAACCATCTCAACCCATATCAAGTGAGTAAAAAAATCCAATGGAATGGATATATATATATATATATATTCTCAAACCATATAAACCAAAAGAGGAGAGAAAGTGATCTCCATCTCCCTATCCAACCCTACAAAAGAGTTTCATCAGTTCCAGATGTCCATCAACTATTCCCAGCATCACGTGAAAATTCCCAATAGAAAATATCCATGTCAATAGACCCCTCACCATTGTTTTATATAGACAAGGGAATCAATATCTAGGTATATGACCCATGTATTGGTACAAAAGGAGGGTTCCACTCTAATGGTGGAGGCCTCATGCCCATCCTAGCTAGAGGGTGTGACTCTAGTCATCAAGGAAACATTCCCTATTCCACATGGGGATGCCACTCGGAATCTGTAGAGGACCCATTCCCCAGTGAAATAGGAGGTTTTCACTTTGATGGTTGAGAAACCATGCCCATCCCAGCTGGAGGGTGACACTCTAGTCATAGATGACCAATTATTTTCCTAGTAGTGGGTGTTACACATAGAATACATAGAATACCCATTCCCAAACCAGTTATAGGGTTCCACTCTAGTAGTCTCTAGTGATCCTACCTGATCATTGTTTTCATCGAGCTCACCTAAACAATCACTAATCCTGAAACATCTCACATCATATCTCAAAAGGCATCACATATGCTACAATCATTTTATACATGAAAAAAAAACATAGGATATGCTACTCATGAGAAAACATATGAGTCTACATGATGGACATGTGAGAGATTGAAGTTCCCAAAAATGAAAACTATGGGTACATGGCATGCAGTGGACCCACATGGAGTGTATTATCTCTCTTTATCTAGGACATGTCTTCACCATCATATTAATCTCATCCCATGTGTAAGTATAGAGTGTATAGGTGGACTACACGATGTGTCCAAGCTATCTGAGGGTAATCTGCATTCTCATGGTCATGTATGTGTACTTAGACCAATGTTTGTGTACTATGGAACACGACATGTTCCTGGCCATTCTCATGCCCATGTACTACTTGATTATACATTGAGTCCATAAACATAAGGTCACATGGAATTTGGGGGTCCCACATTGTGTGTGGTACTTATCTCTCCCAAAAACCCTAACCAAAACAATATAGGGTCTAGACATTGTTTATTCTTCTAGACTACACATGGTGTAGTTGGGGTTTTCCCAGAAGTTTAGATCCTGTCTATGCATGCAAAATCCAATACTTTATCCTTTGAATATTGCCTTGGCTCCCCCAAAATAAAAGGATCTACCCTCTAGTCAATGATTCTTCCATGATTATTCCCCAAATCCATCATAGATATCTGATTCTTTCATCTCCCATGAAATCAGTGTGATTCTAGGGCTCTCATCAGGCTTGGTCTCACACAACAATATAAAATTGTTACCATATGGTCCAATGATGACTAACACAAAGAAATTATGTGATAAAATAACATGAACAAGGGTTTAACAAACCTTTTCCAATAATTCTTGGCCAATGTAAACATGTAGGAGATTTTGGGTTATAAAACAATTGATTAAACAATTAAATTTCAATATACAGATGCATTCCATTGTCCATAATTGCAACATATCGAAGAAAGGGATTGATCTTACACCACAATTTAATCAAATAAGGCGTAAAGACAAAAAAGAAATGTCCTACATGGGTATTGGATCATTAATCATCATAGAACGATCTCACTAATTATTAAGAGGGTTATTGCATTCACTTCTTGCCAATGTGCTTATATCCTAAACAACATCATCTTTAGATGTCAATTCTCTAATGGCATTTATGGAATAACGCTATCCATACTCCCAAGGATTATATGGATAAAACTAGGGGATTCATCATAAAAAAATACATATTTATGAAAACCATTAAGTTAATTTATTGAATTAATTAAATTAATAATTTAATTAATCCCCTAAATGTATAACCAACAACCATCTTCACCAAACATACCACACTAACCTATTTTGGGTTGTGTCTAGGGTAAACAATATGTTCCAGACTCATCTATGGTCTCAAATTTTTTATTACAAATTATGTTTAAGATTTATCCCATTTTCCTTAAGAAATAATGCATGTAAAATATAATATATATTTAATATTATTATAAAATTAATTTTGATCATGCCAGGCCTCGAGATTTCATGTTGTCTCAAATCCTATCTCATATATATATATAAGTATTAAAAGGAAAAACATGATTCTCTATACACTTAATTAGGTTCCCATTCATATTTAAAATTTACTTTTTGGTTATTATATATAGTTTTTATGAATTTCTAATTTACAAGTTTCTGTTTCATAATGGGATGACCAGTAATGTTGTACGAATATTTTAATTAAAATTTATTGTCTCTCTTATAGAGGATGTCTATATGGTTTTTCCAAACCTACTGAGGATGTAAATGTTAATTTTATCTCTTTATATTTCAATTATTTTTTCACTATTTATTCTATGTAATTCTATGATTTTACAGAAATCTTGTTTGGACCCTTTTGGTGGAGTGGGAGTTATGATTTGAAATTTTTTATTTAACTTATCCTGGGGGTGTAGGAAAAAATTTTGGATATACTAGTATAACTCCTTCTAGTGGTGAATAAGGAGCCTTATTTTATTCCATAATGGATTTTGGGAAGCCTTTGATGTTTTACTTTTTTTTATTTATTCTTTTTTAAAACAACTTTATTTATATATTTCACCAAAATGAGCACATGTGTGATAATTAGTATATAAAATTGTGAAGTTTGATGTATTTTAAAAGTTCACACTGGCTCTCTAAACTAACACCCTTCATGTGTACTTTATTTCACATAAAAAATACAAGTGTTTCAGAATAGTATTGTTAAATTTCATCATGGATGATATTTTAGTGATCAAGGTGTTGGAATAGAGGAGTCGGACTCTATCATGTCATTGGGTGAGAGTATCCAACATTTACAAGATATATGGGTTGGCATATAACCTATTTCAATCATTATTTTTTACATTTTATAGTACACTAGTATTATTATCATTTTTCTGAGAAATTATATATATTTTTCCTTGTAATTTTTTTTATTTATAAGGTTATACAAGGACTTTGGGTATAATGCCCCAACATGGACCATTGGTTCCAAGCCAAAGAGTATAATACCTCTTACGTTACACCCTATACACAAGTTTTTCATGATAAGAAATTAGGGTATAAACACCATCATTGTGGATACTATACCCTCAGTATGATATATGTGGACCAATAATATAAATAAACTATAACAACTCAGAGTAAAAAATGTGGAATAAAATAATATCAGATGACATACATGTCGTACAATATATAATTGGGATACTTATTTGGAATTACAAACTAGAGTAATAGTGCATTAAGATAATAAATAAAACTCTATATAAATTCTCTAGAGTCTATCCAAATTCTACTTCAACTCCATGATCCTCGACTCAACCATCTTCTATAGGTCCCTTTCCCCTACTTGGGTCCTTATACATGATTTCTGAATGTTCATCAAGATGTCCATGTAGGGTGTGAGTAATAAAACCAATTAGTAAAACATAAATGTGTCCATAAAAATTATGAACAATTAAAATAGGTTTATTCTATGATAATAATAAATTCCAAATAAATAACACTAATCATATGTCAAAAACCTGTGTGTTAACAAAGACACCATGAGCCATAACCACACCTACTTCATATCTATGCTAGAAGGATAAAAAAATATAAGAAGTGATCAAGAACATTCCACATGGATGGAGACATGCGACTTAGTATCCTTAAGGCATCAAGTTTCAGATCAAGCCACAAGTCCAATTAGGTAACATGTACTTGGTATCTGCATGGAATAGATTTCCAGCACATTTCCCTATATCCTCCAGGCATTGGGCTTCAGCATGGGACAAAAGGCTATCATGCTCCTACCCCATCTATCACTCTACTATTGTCATCATCACACATTACGTGAACTTCCCCTCTAATGAGTAATTAAACGACAATGGTCCTCTTATTAGGAATACCAAGAACAAAACCTCCAATGGAATTATAACAAACATAACAAAGCATATCATATAACCCAAACATAGCACATTATCGTGAGAATATGTTTGCATCATATAACAACATGTATTCAACCTCAAGAAATATAACAAACTACTATAGAAATACTCATGTAATCAAAAATAATATATGGGTATCATAGTTATACACACACATCCACAATAAAAAACCATAAATCACAAACAATAAGTTATGATGACATATCATAAATCCCAGAAAAAATAGTATTCAAGGGCCAAAAATATCATGTAACTTCTTACCTCAAGTGCATCGATGTCAACTTCATGATTCCTCAAGAGACCACACCCATAACATGACCAACCACCAAGAGAATCAACCTCAAATTCCATATATCCTAGATCCAATCAAGATTCATCAAAAAAGAGATTCTAGAATTTTCAAAGGATAATCCTTCATAGTCAGGGATGAAGCCCTGAGTTTGGGGGCTTGAATATATCTTGAGGAATCCATAGAGTAACTCAAGGTCTGAGAGGAAATCTAAGAAAAGAATGAGTTCAAGGGTCCTTATCAATTTATACACATTATAAAAAAATAGGTGTTACAACTGATGCATAGGGATACTCTACAATGGGTCCCAAAAATAGAAGGACTACTACAAAAATGAGTTTCCATGACATAAGGGTGTCTGGTAAAAAGTGTTTCCAGAATCTATGTTGTGGTCAATTGGGAGATCCTATAATCTAGATAAATGACAATGGAGTGGTGGTTGTAACTACATTATATCCTCCAAGACCCTAAATAGACATTACACTGCATCCACCAGTATATTCAATAGGGACCTTGAATTTGGAAGAACCTCCTAAATTATAACTTCTTGCCTATATGCCATAATCACAACTCAATGCTATAACTAAGTTAAAATTTTATGAACCTTCAACAATGAATGATATGTTGAAGCATCCCAACCATTACACAATCATACCCACCACATTGTAAAATATACACCATACTCTAGAATGTAATTCCACTTTATAAATCTGTTCAACATCCATCTTTCTTCTAAAACAAACCATATTCAATATATTAAAAAATAATGGTGTAAAAAATCTCCACATATAACTATTTCTCACCCTTGATAAGTGCCTATTTGATTCATAGTCAAAAAAATCAGGTTAATAGGCTCAAACATCTACCTTTCACTCCCAAGTATCCTCTTAGACTAGTCCATACCACCATAGAATCTGTAAAACTAGTATTGTCTAACCTCATTAGAATTTATCACTTTGGTCAATAGTATACACCAATAATTTCACATATGATGATATAGGCTCTATATAAATATACCAACATTTTTTAACATGTTAGGGATCAGTCATGTACCTCCTAATATGTGACACATGAAACATACCATGCACACCTCAGTAGAAAGAAGAAAGACCCAAATGGTACACCACTATTCCAATCATCTCAATGATCTCAAAGGGTCTAACAAATCATGGTTCTAGTATCCCTTTCTTCATCGATCATTGGTAGATAAAATGAGGATTCACTCTCATAAAAACACAATGACCTATAAAAAACTCCAAAGGAATCATCCTATTGTTGGAAAAAGATATTTTTTTTCTCATAGATGTGATTAACCTCTTCTGAAATAGTTGAACCCTCTAAAAGGCATCATGTATGATACTATTCCCCAAAACAATAACCTCACCCACCTCATTCAATAAGAATAGTGAATGACATGGGTTACAATAAATAAAATCACATTATTCCATCAAAATTGAAGCCTAGTAACTATTATTGTATATGAAATCAACTAAGGATAGGTGATCGTCCCAAGCTCCGCTAAATTCTAGAATGTATTCTCAAAGAATTGACTCTAAAATATGAGTCACAAACTCTAACTATCCATCTTTCTATGGATTATAAACTATGCATAATCATAGCTATGTCCCTAAGTCCTTATAAAATCCTTGACCAAAACACAATTTAAAATATGTATATCTATTTGATATAATTATCAAGGGAAATACATGAAATAATATAATATCATGAACATAAATATTTCTTATCTCATATATTAAGTGGGTCTTGGGGATTGGTAAGAAATGAGTAACTTTCTTCAACCGGTCAATAATAACACAAATAGTTTCACAACTCCTTGGGGTCATCATTAATTCCATTACAAATTCTATCATGATGTCCTCCTACTTATCATTGTAATAAGAAGTAATTGAATAAAACCTTCAAGAAATTGGTGCTTAGACTTAATAATTTTGTAGGTAAGGCCTTGGTAAATTAGTCTTACAATCCAATATTTATCCCTGGCCAACAGAACTGCTGCAAAAAATAATGGTACATCTTTTTCACTCTAGGATGTACCACCCACTTAGAGGTATGTAAGACTCTCATAATGTCTTCCCTAATGAAAATATTGACTATAACTCTCTCTCCAAAAATATGATCACATAATAGATGTACAAATACCACATAAGTATCAGTTCACCACCATGTAACTATTCTCGCTTCAGAGCACACTCTAGATCATCATCTAATCTAACCTTTACCCAGTATTCCAAAGAATCTGAAACACCCAATGGTTCACAAATATTCAAACCCTGGTACTCAAAATCATCCATCCTCCAACAAAAAGAGATCATCTAACACCAATATTCTTCTCAAGGAAATTTGTAAATTTCCCAAGCTACCTGTTTCTTATTGATAAGATAATTTTCAAATATGTTACCATTCTTATATGAATAGGCCATCTCAAATTTGAAAATATTTAGATACTCTATCCACTTACTCTAACAGAATTTTAGGTCCCTATCTTTGAAGATATAATGAAGGATATTATGGTCCATGTAGACAATAAACCTATTAACAAAGAGATAGTATTAATAACACTTAAAAACATATGCCAAAGATGATAACTCCAAGTCAAGGGTAGGATAGTTCCATTCATGGGGTCATATCTGACATGAACCATGAGCTACTACCCACTCCCCCAACATGAGTACCACCCATAAAAATTGATTAATGCATTTTCGTAAATGGAATAACTGTTCCATTTATTTGAAAGTGTCAACAGTTGAGGTTTTTAACCCCCCCCCCCTCTTCAACTCAATAAAAAATTTCTCACACTGGTTTAACTATATAAACATCACTGCATTTTTATCATTATTTTGATGGGTGTTGATAAATGGGATAAGTCTTGGATAGAGCACTAATAGTGTCCTACTAAACCCAAAAATTTCTTAACCTGAAACACATTCTAGAGATGGGTTCAAGACACCATGTTCTCCACTTTCACCAGTACCATTAATATAATGGTCTCAACAAACCTTGTTCCCTAATAATTTCACCTCTAGAATCTAAAATTGACACTTATATTTCTTTGTATAAAGATTACATGCTAAAATTTTACAAAACAATTTCTCAATATTCCTATAATGATTCTCTAGGGTCAATGGGAAAATAAGGATAATGTCGATTAAAACTGGAAAGAATGACTCAAGGTATGGGTGGAAGCTATTTTTTTATATCCATTAACACTATTGACACATTATTTAGTCCAAACAGGATCAAAAAGTAATCATATATCCCACACCTGCTCTGAAATAGTTTCTTTTGGATGTTCCCCTCTTTAACATGAAACTAGTGATACCCTGATTAGAGATCAATCTTAGAGAACCTTTCGTCACAGTATAATGGATCAAATAGATCATCGATAATTTATAAGGATACATACTATTTACCATCACCTTATTCAAATTCTAGTAATCTATATATATTAAAATATTATTATCCTCCTTGGAATACAAAAAAGTTGCGACCCATGATGATGTAATCAATCTAATAAAGCCCTTATCTTCAAAGTCCTCAAGTTGAAACTTATATTCCTTCAACTCAACTAGTGGAATATAATAAGGTGGTATTGAAATGGTTTACACACCTAGCATGATCTCTATCCTAAACCCAAATCTTTTATCATGGGGAAGTCACATAAAGTCATCTGGGAAAACAATGCGATATAGATCCAAAACTAGGGGAAAATATGAGAGGGATAACACTAATCATATTGAAAGACTGAAGCCTACAATCTACACCATGATCATCACTAAATTCCTCACGTCTAAGATGACTCTACATTCTTCTAACTCCTATTCGCTGATCATCACGAACTTCTCTCCCTTGGAAGATGTAAGTATTATACATCTCCACTAGCAATCAGTTTTCTCTTTGAAATTGGTTATCCAATACAATAAAAGAATAATATTGAAGCTTGTAATATATAAAATCATGAATTCCCACATATTTTCATAACTGAATATGACATTAGCATACTCTGGTCATCGTTTAAGATGGTCAAATTTTATACCCAATGGTGTGTCGAGGGAAAGAAAATCATAGCATAACTTGACTGGTAAGTCAACTCCAGCAACAAATTTTAAAGATATAAAGGAATGTGAAAAAAAATATCGAAAAAGAAATATAATATTTTTAAGTGATCAATACTATACGTTGAATAGTAGATTTTCTCTCACCACCACTCGTTGGATCCTGGTCCACTATATATACAGTGTCTTCCTGAGTTCTATGACCATTTTAAAGAGGCACATGACTCACTTGAGTCATCATCATCTATGACTAATGTGTAGGACCTTGGTCAGGTCCCTAGGTCATAGACCATTCCCATACTACACCCCTATATAAACTCAACCCTAATGATATGAGTATGATTATAGAAGATACTGCATATTTCCACACTACAGACACTTGATCTGATGTGTTATAAAATACTTGTGATAATTTCAAAACCATTCATAGTTGAAGAACTGTATATCACCTACCGAGTGCACATAAAAAGATATACTCAATTCCAACTGCTTACCACTTCCCTATTGCACATCCCTAGTCTTCCTCTTCCTATTTCCAGATGATACATTCATTATAGTTGTAAAAGGACTACCCAACTGAGTACTAAAAGGTGGAATATGAACAACTACTCAATACTCCTATATGCCCTTATCTATATTCAAGTCCTTACATTGAACCTCTAGATATGTCACTACATTGAAATTATGATCATACCGTATTATGTCATAATGCCGACCAATCTAAAATGTTCTAGAATTATGTGCATTATTATCATCCTAGAGACCAAAAAAAGTATCTTAGTGAAAGTAAAAGAGTATATAAATACTTTCATGATCCCTTAATGCAGTTCTATGAATTCCTATTCTTGGTATACCTAATTGTTATCCTGAAATAATTCCTCAAAGAACTAGTTCTTGAAGGCTTTCTAGGTGAGACCCTCACATCTTAAATCCTATCCCATAATCTCCCACCGTCTTCTGGTGGGTCCATGTTGCATGAACACTGCTAACTTCACCTTCCTTTCTTCAAGTGCCACAATGAGGTCAAAGACACCTTCATTGATATATGGCCAGTCCTTTACATTATACGGCCATCGAGAACCCTAAAAGGTCATTGGATGTTGGAGATGAATGTTTCTGGTGTAGTTAAACATGGAACTCAATACCCCTCAACCTTTGGAAATAATAAGAAGAAGGATTCCCAACTGAGGTGGTCTTAATTTCTATTACAGTATAAAATCTACTAGAGACTACTCTATTGGACCCTCTTACCTAGAAGGGGATGGAATAGGGGTATAATTCCTTGTGGGAGCATCCCAATCCATTTTATTTGGTTATAAAATCAATATTATTTTGGGAGAACTCTTCTGAAACATAAAGAATACATTTAGAAAAAACTAATGTCATTAGGAAAAATCCTAATTAGTCTATGGGATCAAATAATTTTCTCCAATTATTATATGTATAAAACATTATATCTCTCTCCTAGCACTAACCAAGGTCCTAATCCATGCATGTTAGTCACAATCACATATATATAGAAAACATAAAAACATTGATAAGTTCAAAAAATTAATACCTAAAGATATATCACTCAATAAAAAAAGTCCATCCTGAATAGATAGCGAAAATAAAGGAATTAAATTAAAGAAATAATATACAAAACATAAGAGGTATATATATATATATTGAGTGTGATCCTAAGTTCCTACTCATGATTTCTGAACACACTTAAATCCTATAAAATAGTAATATCATTCCTATCAATAGAAACTTAGAGGTCCATTACACTCATCTAGCTAGGAACATGGAAACTAACTTACCTAAGTCCAACATAGAATATCTCATTTCTACCATGTCCTGAGTTGGTCAAAATAAAATAAGAATATTATGATCTGATGAAATTTTTCAGGGCCCTAACCCAAACCACCATGTCTAGTCTATAGATCCATAAGTCCTCATGTACACCACCCCACATGAAAGAGGTTGTTGACTACAAGTGATGGTTTATACACTATCAGTGTAGAGACTATACCCTCTGTATCATATCCTTTCTCCAATAATATAATTAAAATATAATAACTCATAGTAAATAAAAAGGGGGGAAAATATCATAGGGCACACATGCCATGAAATAAAAAAATGGTCTCCCTACCATGAAATTCAAACTACAGTAGTAGTGAAACAAAATAATAAATAAAAATCTACAAAAATCCTCTAATTTTAGTCCTTGTTTTACTATCAGCTACATGCTCCTTAGATCAATCACCTTCCATGGGACCCTTAACCCTACTTGGAACTCTATACAAGAAGTTTTTGTGTCCATTGAGATGCTCATTCATGTTGTGAGTAATAAAACCTTGTAGGAAACTACTAATGCATCATTAACAAGTGTACACAAGTAGAATGGGTGTATTAAATTATAACATTAATTGTGAAATAAATAACTACAATACTATGTTGAGAAACCATGTGTTTACTAATCCACCAAGATACTTAGACACAAATTTTTTTATTCCATTCCATAAGGATTAAATAATATGTTAGAAGTTATCAAGAACATGTAACGAGGATGGATACATATTACTCGATATCCTCAAGGAAGTAAATCTTAAGTTAATCCATAAGGCTAACTAGGGAACATTTACTCAATATCCAAAAGGCATCGAGTTATTGAAAATTTCCCAGTATCCTCAAGGCATCAATCTTCAGCCAGGTCTATAAGGCTATCATTCCCATAAACTATTTATGGGTCCAATGTCATCATCACTACATGTTTTTTGCACTCCCCCTATAAGGGGTAATCATATCATGATGATCCTCTTGTTATAAAAATCAATAACAAAACCTCCAATAAATTTTAACACACATAATAATAAAGATCATCATTAGATAAGTATAGCACATTATGAAGACAATATATTAAAATTATATAACAACTTTTGATCAACATAAATATCATAACAATCTACTCAATAAATACTCATAGAATAAAGAATCACATTGGTATCATGGATGCACACACCCACAAGAAAACACCATCAATCACGAACAAAAATCTATTCCAAAATATCATGAATCAAGGAAACCACAATATGAAAGGGTCTCAAATGATAAGGAGATTACTACCTAAATCATGTTGATATAAATTTCAATATTCCCCAAGAGATGATAACCAAAATTGTAAAGACCCGAAGCCTGACGTACATTGACATTACATTACTTTTGCGGAATACTTAGTACATAACAAAAACACACACACAAGGATCGTAATAGTTTAGTGTCTTTGGAAACTCGGAACATAATCTTCTAATCGTGGTGAAAGATCTTCAACATCTCCAATAAAGATCTTCTTTTTTTTTACCTAAAACCTTTCTTTATATCCTGGGGAAAAGAAAACATAAAAGGGTGAGCTCAAATGCTCAGTAAGGGTAAACAAAATAAATATCAATCACATCATATACATAAGCACATAACTTTTGGAAATCTTAACCTGCAAAAGAGATCATAATTTCATAACATGGGGTAAATCATGGTAGTGAAATGTAATCAAAATAATCATAACTTAAAACATGAAACTTTGTGGCATTCACACATAATCATAGAGAATCATTTCTTGTTAGTCAAGACTCATTTCCAAGACTATCTTAGTGGACAAAGTCCCTTTCTGAATCGAGTAACCCTCGTTTCAGTCCTGTTTCACTGAACCGGTATAACCTACCGTTCCAGCCCTGTCTATCTCATGAGATATAAAATCTTTACCCAATGCATTGGAGGGAGATATATGTCCCACCCATCTTATAATGAATCCTTTCTTATGTGTGCCACATAATCATAAAACATACATCATCGCATAACACATGTAACAAAGATGGGATTTTTAAACAACATGACATCATAAAACAATTCATATAAGATAAAGGAATTCATAAAAATGTTTCCATCAAAACACAATCAAATCCATGTAATAACAGGGATAAAAACAGAACCCTTTTATTATCTTAGATGGAAAATAATTTTGATAAAATACTTGAACTTCATTCTTGAGGAAAATATCCTTTCTACTTCAAAAACATTTTTCCTTTCATAACATGTCATAAAACTTTAAAATAAAAGAAGTTGATTAAAAATAAACTAGAAAACTTGTAAAGTAAGCTTCTTGGAAATAATGTTTTAAAAATCCATTCATGCCGTATAAGTTAAAAAAACATTTTTCGTAATTTTGTCGGAAAAGTCAAAAAGTACCTCGTACGACAAAAGATTCCTTTCATACATATTACTAAAAACTCACTGAAGGGTAACAATGGATTTAAAAAATTGTAGGTGGATGGAAATAATATTACATATTGATGAAACATGGATGTGGATGATAAAATACACCCCAGTAAATACTTACGAATAAACAATCTCGGATAAAAATGAGATTGTGATATTTCCCTTACCTTATGTCCGACTTTCTTTGTAAGTGTCCGAACCTCCTGTATAATGATTTAAATCATGTTATTGAAGTATTCCAGAATCATACTCATTGTTATGATATCATATATGGTTCCTTATGAATTTATATTATCCGTTCTTTTGTAAATTCCATGTTAAAGAAGCGTTTTGGGTAAAATCGTTTTATTTATCGTAGGTGTTTTGAATTGTTGTTCTTGACATTATTATTACTTATATCATTATTTACTTACTTCCAGAATATAAAACATGATTTATATATCATATATATCCAGTATATATATATAGATAGATAAATGAAATGAAAAAGACCGCTCATGGAGACGGTAGTCCGTACGTACGCATGAACGCTGTTTTACTTTCCTTATTGTCTTGAAATGGAAGTAAGTAGATGACATACATATATATATATATACATAAATCCAGTAGCTTTATAATGTCATATATTTCATTATTATTTCTTATATATACTTTATAATCATTCTTAAATGATTATCATGGAGAGTGAATCTCATCGCGTCGTGGAGACGGTAGTCCGTACGTACGCACGAGCGATGATATCATTTCCATAAATATTGAATTGAATTGGAGTGGATTATACAATATATCAGAATCAATATGATGTTTTAATAACTATGTATAGTTATTCTTTACACCATTATACCCATCCATGTAAGGTGGTGGTGGAAAATAGATTACACCACGGCGTGGAGACGGTATTCCGTACGTACGCACGCGCGGTGATTTCTTTTTCCGTAGGATAGATAGATGGTGAAATAGGGTTGTTTCATACTTATAATAACATATCAGTATATGAGTGATACTGATGTTATTACTTCATAATGAAACAACCTATGAAGAAGAATTGGAAGAAGAAATAAAGATGAAAGAATTGGTAACGGTAATTACCTCTTCTTTGAAGCGCCTTTTGGAGACCTCCTCTTAGGGAACTAAAATTGGTCTTTGAGGAAGACCAGAACCTCTAGGATGTTTCTAGGGAAGTGGAGAAGAGATTTTGGCAGAGGTTGGCCGAGCTTGAGTGCTCAAATTGGTGTGAGGAGGAGGGGGAGGAGGTGCCCTTTTATAAGGGAGGAGAGGGGCACCTTAGGAATATCTCAAAATATTATTTTATATTAAAGTAAAAATCGGTTTATAATGGTTCCAAAGGGTCTTATTTCGAAGATAAAGTGGGGTTGGGTCGAAATCCTATCAACCAATAGGATTTAGACAAGTTTAGGTTATTATTTTAACCTTATCAATTAGATTTAACTCTAAGTTATATAATTTAACTTTTACCGTGTCTTTTTGTTTTCTTTCCCTATATGGTTAATACACTTACTATAACATGCCAAACGAACCCCAAATTGTTTATTATTAATATATATATCCTTATCTAAGTCATTTGGCCGAACCTTAGATTTTTAGGAATAAAATAACAATTAATAATATTTTATTTTATTTAAAAACTATTTTGTGTCAATTTTGACACTATTTGATATATGATTTTTGTGAAAGTCATAACAAAATTATATGTTCGAACCAAGTTGATTACATCAACACTAATATATCATAGTAACATAGAAAATTAGTGTAATTCATAAAAAGTCTCAAATTACATTCATTTGAGTATTTATAACATCAATTATGTTAATATTTCCTTAAAAGGGTAATTGCTGCATCATCGTTGTGTCATAAATAAATTAATTTATTTAAAGTTTAAAAATTATAAATAAAATATAATTATGTAGGAAATCTTTTTAGATTTCTAATGAATATTTATAGTCGAATTTATCTTATTTATAACCCCATATTGAAAATGTTTTAGTGAATAAACTTTGATTTTAACTCTTTTAACTCTTCTTTGAATTAAATAATAATAAATGTCCTAATCTTATCCAAGTGGGCCTAAATGATAATATTTTACACTTAAGGTTGTTTTTGGTCGACATATACTTGTCCAATAGAATTAGGACATGTGTTAGGGTAATATTAATATCATTCTTACCCTTAATTACCCTATTTACTTTTAACCGTGGTAAATAAAAGTAAAAAGTTACTATTCACCAAAAATTATTTTCATCTCATTGAACCACATTTTACTTGCTGACATCAACCGTGTCTCTCGGATTTTTGAAATTCCATTCACAGAAGCGGTAAAATTAAGTTTTATGAAAAATTCAGTTTTTTTAACTACCACTTAGTAGTTTCACTATTCATCAAAAAATGAAGGTTTTCAGAAAAATGCCAAAATTTCATCCTAAGCTATATTTCATATTCCGAATTCAAAAATGATGTCTATTTTACCAAATTCATAATCATAGAAGTTGCATTAATTAATTTTATAATTAAATCCCGCTGTTAAAAGAAATAGCGTGTTTTTAAGAAACAATATCTATCAAAAGATTGACACTTGTTTATGTCTGGTTTAAATGTGCAATTACATCCAATGACCAACATTGTATTAAATTGTAAAAATATATTCTAAATATACTTTAAAACTACTCCAATTAATAATTTATCACTATTAATTATTTCGATTAAAAAAGTTGTTTTTTAATTATAATTTAGTAATTTTCACTATTCATCAGAATATGAAAGTTATCTGAAATGTACCAAAATTTCACCTTAGGCTAAATTTGATACTCCGAATCCAAAAATGAAGTTCATTTTGAAAAATAAGATTTACAGAATTTTAAAAAGTGGTTATTACTATTCATACCGGCTAGTTTTAATAATATTTTAATAGCATATCGTTGTTTAGTGAAACTCGGTATTGCGTATTACACACGCTATTGAGGAAGGTCGCGATTGCGTGTAATGCAAGGCAAGTCAAGGATGCGTGTTGTGCAAGCACCTTTTGGTGTAGAGTACAACACAAGACATTAATAAAATTAAAAAGAATATTTTTTATAAAATCTTGGGTTGTTACATTCTACCCCCCTTAAAATGAATTTCGCCCTCGAAATTCGTTGGGGTTATAAATGGTTTACTATTTGAAAGTTTCTTTAATAGAAACCCACATCGTAAAAAGGAATATCAAAACCAATCTTTAAAAACAAAAGTATGAAACGTAACGGTTACCCAAATAAACTAATCATTGGGTTTCCACATAGGTGAAAATATGGATATGGAAGAGAAATCTAACCATCATGTTCTGATGGAGAGTGGTAGAGAACATGGCTATGGAAAAGACAATAATCACAAATCCATAAATTTGTGATGATCTAAGGTACCATCCGATTCATCAGGTATAAGATCACTAGGACAACATTTTTGGTTTTCAAGATCATTTCCCTAAAGTTGAAAATTTGAATTGGAATAAATACTTTCTTTATTTTGGTACAATCTCACTATTGTTCGTGCCTAGAACAATTTCCACTTCATCTCTTAAATAAATGAAGTTGAATTTGTTATTCGTGAAGTGTTAGCAGATCATGTGATAGAATGACGGGTCATTCCATCTGTCTCAAACAAAAGGTTAGCAAAAATTATATACATAAGTTGATCTATAGTGAGATTAATCATATATAGTTCCTAAAATGGACTTATACTTCATATATCATACTGCTTAATATAATAAAACTAGTTTCTACTAAACAAGGACTTCTTGTAGGCCAGTGGTAGGCGATAAAGGCCAGTCGCACTTCGGTTGTGGGTTCGATTCCCACAGCCTTATCCGAAGCGATGGGCTGTCGCCCGTCCTGCAGGTTGTCCTTTTTCTAAAACTATATTACTATAACATCCCATCAATAATATCGAGAGAACTTCTATCCTTAATCAATAATAACTTATGTACAACATAATCCATTCCAATTCTTTAGGCTTATCCATAATACTGCAGTCTACTCTCATAACATAGTGAAAACGATTACCAGAGATTTAATACCATCGTTGATCCCCATATATCATAAGATATATCTTGTTGGACACATTCCAAACATTCAAAGGCCTTAATCTTGTACTCTCTTGAATACCATTGAACCTTAGTGAAAACTTGAATGCAGTTAAAAGTTAACACTTTCCACATACCAAAATCCTCAAAATTCTATATACTCAAACCATGATATCACTTAGTCCTTATATCAATCATGAGCTCATGAATACTGTTAAAAATTTCATTTTCTCGTTTTCCCTTCATTATGCGCATAATATCTCAATCACTTTGAATACCACATTAGACCAATACATAAATATTCCAATATTCCATGATACAACATTATTTTGGAATCCCATTACATAAAAACTTAATCATTCCACCACATCGTTGTCATATTCAACATTGCCAATAGTGATCACATGTGACTTCCCTTTGTCCTTTGCCTTAAGAGGTTGCTCATGTTGATCGTCACTAACCCTTGGATTAGGGCATTTATTGGCATAATGTCCCATCTCCTTGCACTTGAAGCATTGAAGTGTTAGTTGTGCGTTCTCTGCAGTGTTTGCTTTATTCACTTCATTAGAATCCCTTTTTCTATTACTTCGACACTCAGCTGCTCGATGACCTTCTTTTCCACACTTAAAACATTTTCTAGTCCCTTTAAGACAATCTCCACCATGCTTCTTTCCACACTTTGTGCATAAGGAAACATTCATCTTCTTTTCACCATTATTCTGAGATTTCTCTTTGAACTCCATCTTTCGTTTCTTGTCAAAACCATGAGATGGATATGTAACACCAACTTCAATTTCTACCTTGATAGCACAACGCACAATTTCTTCATAGCTACTGAAGTCTCTTATAGCTAATTCCCTTCGAAGACTTGGTTTTAAGCCACTGAAAAATCGATCAACTTTACTTTCAGGTTGGATGATAATGCCAGATGCATACCTTGCAAGTCTTGTAAAATTCGCTTCGTATATACCAACAGATTCATCATCCTTTTGCTTTAGTTCAAGAAACTCCTTCTCCATCTTCGTTCGAAGAATACGAGGGAAGTACTTACTGAAAAACAAGTTCTTGAACTCGTCCCATTCCATGGACCCAATTTCATCTCTTGGCCTCGTATTCTTGATAAGATTCCACCATTGATCAGCATCACCTTCCAAACGATACACTGCTAAGATGACTTTATCATGTTCAGAACATTGAAGAACTGAAAATATCTTTTCCATAGTATTGATCCATTGTTCAGCAACAAGTGGATCGGAAGTCCCACTGAAAGAAGGTGGACGTTGCCTCATGAAGGACTCAATAGAATACTGTTCCCTTCTCTGCTCATTTGGAAGTCCAGAATGATTCATAGCTTATGTAAGTATAGAAATAAGATTTTGCACTCCATCTCCCATAACATTTGTTTGTTCAGGAGGGCAATCATTGCATTGTCCATTGCATTGATCAACACGGTTCCTTCGGGTTCCAGCCATCGTCTAAAACCCCAAAAGAATAGTGTGAGAGGCAAAAATCATGCTAGGGAAAACAACATAATAAAGGGGTAGTACCCTCAATATCTAACATCTTAGGTTAAATTCTAAGATCGTTAGAGCAATTCTAGGACTATAACCTATACGTATACTTATCCTTAGAGACATCCCTAGACATACCATAGAAATATCTCTAGGGATCTCACTAACGTTTTCGCATCCTAGTTTCCAAAGGTTGACTAAACCTTTCCTTTGATACCGACTGTAAAGACCCGAAGCCTGACGTACATTGACATTACATTACTTTTGCGGAATACTTAGTACATAACAAAAACACACACACAAGGATCGTAATAGTTTAGTGTCTTTGGAAACTCGGAACATAATCTTCTAATCGTGGTGAAAGATCTTCAACATCTCCTATAAAGATCTTCCTTTTTTTACCTAAAACCTTTCTTTATATCCTGGGGAAAAGAAAACATAAAAGGGTGAGCTCAAATGCTCAGTAAGGGTAAACAAAATAAATATCAATCACATCATATACATAAGCACATAACTTTTGGAAATCTTAACCTGCAAAAGAGATCATAATTTCATAACATGGGGTAAATCATGGCAGTGAAATGTAATCACAATAATCATAACTTAAAACATGAAACTTTGTGGCATTCACACATAATCATAGAGAATCATTTCTTGTTAGTCAAGACTCATTGCCAAGACTATCTTAGTGGACAAAGTCCCTTTCTGAATCGAGTAACCCTCGTTTCAGTCCTGTTTCACTGAACCGGTATAACCTACCGTTCCAGCCCTGTCTATCTCATGAGATATAAAATCTTTACCCAATGCATTGGAGGGAGATATATGTCCCACCCATCTTATAATGAATCCTTTCTTATGTGTGCCACATAATCATAAAACATACATCATCGCATAACACATGTAACAAAGATGGGATTTTTAAACAACATGACATCATAAAACAATTCATATAAGATAAAGGAATTCATAAAAATGTTTCCATCAAAACACAATCAAATCCATGTAATAATAGGGATAAAAACAGAACCCTTTTATTATCTTAGATGGAAAATAATTTTGATAAAATACTTGAACTTCATTCTTGAGGAAAATATCCTTTCTACTTCAAAAACATTTTTCCTTTCATAACATGTCATAAAACTTTAAAATAAAATAAGTTGATTAAAAATAAACTAGAAAACTTGTAAAGGAAGCTTCTTGGAAATAATGTTTTAAAAATCCATTCATGCCGTATAAGTTAAAAAACATTCTTCGTAATTTTGTCGGAAAAGTCAAAAAGTACCTCGTACGACAAAAGATTCCTTTCATACATATTACTAAAAACTCACCGAAGGGTAACAATGGATTTAAACAATTGTAGGTGGATGGAAATAATATTACATATTGATGAAACATGGATGTGGATAATAAAATACACCCCAGTAAATACTTACGAATAAACAATCTCGGATAAAAATGAGATTGTGATATTTCCCTTACCTTATGTCCGACTTTCTTTGTAAGTGTCCGAACCTCCTGTATAATGATTTAAATCATGTTATTGACGTATTCCAGAATCATACTCATTGTTATGATATCATATATGGTTCCTTATGAATTTATATTATCCGTTCTTTTGTAAATTCCATGTTAAAGAAGCGTTTTGGGTAAAATCGTTTTATTTATCGTAGGTGTTTTGACTTGTTGTTCTTGACATTATTATTACTTATATCATGATTTACTTACTTCCAGAATATAAAACATGATTTATATATCATATATATTCAGTATATATATATAGATAGATAAATGAAATGAAAAACACCGCTCATGGAGACGGTAGTCCGTACGTACGCATGAACGCTGTTTTACTTTCCTTATTGTCTTGAAATGGAAGTAAGTAGATGACATACATATATATATATATATACATAAATCCAGTAGCTTTATAATGTCATATATTTCATTATTATTTCTTATATATACTTTATAATCATTCTTAAATGATTAACATGGAGAGTGAATCTCATCGCGTCGTGGAGACGGTAGTCCGTACGTACGCACGAGCGATGATATCATTTCCATAAATATTGAATTGAATTGGAGTGGATTATACAATATATCAGAATCAATATGATGTTTTAATAACTATGTATAGTTATTCTTTACACCATTATACCCATCCATGTAAGGTGGTGGTGGAAAATAGATTACACCACGGCGTGGAGACGGTATTCCGTACGTACGCACGCGCGGTGATTTCTTTTTCCGTAGGATAGATAGATGGTGAAATAGGGTTGTTTCATACTTATAATAACATATCAGTATATGAGTGATACTGATGTTATTACTTCATAATGAAACAACCTATGAAGAAGAAGTGGAAGAAGAAATAAAGATGAAAGAATTGGTAACGGTAATTACCTCTTCTTTGAAGCGCCTTTTGGAGACCTCCTCTTAGGGAACTAAAATTGGTCTTTGAGGAAGACCAGAACCTCTAGGATGTTTCTAGGGAAGTGGAGAAGAGATTTTGTCAGGGGTTGGCCGAGCTTGAGTGCTCAAATTGGTGTGAGGAGGAGGGGGAGGAGGTGCCCTTTTATAAGGGAGGAGAGGGGCACCTTAGGAATATCTCAAAATATTATTTTATATTAAAGTAAAAATCGGTTTATAATGGTTACAAGGGGTCTTATTTAGAAGATAAAGTGGGGATGGGTCGAAATCCTATCAACCAATAGGATTTAGACAAGTTTAGGTTATTATTTTAACCTTATCAATTAGATTTAACTCTAAGTTAAATAATTTAACTTTTACCGTGTCTTTTTGTTTTCTTTCCCTATATGGTTAATACACTTACTATAACATGCCAAACGAACCCCAAATTGTTTATTATTAATATATATATCCTTATCTAAGTCATTTTGCCGAACCTTAGATTTTTAGGAATAAAATAACAATTAATAATATAATATTTGATTTAAAAACTATTTTGTGTCAATTTTGAAACTATTTGATATATGATTTTTGTGAAAGTCATAACAGAATTATATGTTCAAACCAAGTTGATTACATCAACACTAATATATCATAGTAACCTAGAAAATTAGTGTAATTCATAAAAAGTCTCAAATTACATTCATTTGAGTATTTATAACATCAATTATGTTAATATTTCCTTAAAAGGGTAATTGCTGCATCATCGTTGTGTCATAAATAAATTAATTTATTTAAAGTCTAAAAATTATAAATAAAATATCATTATGTAGGAAATCTTTTTAGATTTCTAATTAATATTTATAGTCGAATTTATCTTATGTATAACCCCATATTAAAAATGTTTTAGTGAATAAACTTTGATTTTAACTCTTTTAACTCTTCTTTGAATTAAATAATAATAAATGTCCTAATCTAATCCAAGTGGGCCTAAATGATAATATTTTACACTTAAGGTTGTTTTTGGTCGACATAAACTTGTCCAATAGAATTAGGACATGTTTTAGGGTAATATTAATATCATTCTTACCCTTAATTACCCTATTTACTTTTAACCGTGGTAAATAAAAGTAAAAAGTTACTATTCACCAAAAATTATTTTCATCTCATTGAACCACATTTTACTTACAGACATCAACCGTGTCTCTCGGATTTTTGAAATTCCATTCACAGAAGCGGTAAAATTAAGTTTTATGAAAAATTCAGTTTTTTTAACTACCACTTAGTAGTTTCACTATTCATCAAAAAATGAAGGTTTTCAGAAAAATGCCAAAATTTCATCCTAAGCTATATTTCATATTCCAAATTCAAAAATGAAGTCTATTTTACCAAATTCATAATCATAGAAGTTGAATTAATTAATTTTATAATTAAATCCCGCTGTTAAAAGAAATAGCGTGTTTTTAAGAAACAATATCTATCAAAAGATTGACACTTGTTTATGTCTGGTTTAAATGTGCAATTACATCCAATGACCAACATTGTATTAAATTGTAAAAATATATTCTAAATATACTTTAAAACTACTCCAATTAATAATTTATCACTATTAATTATTTCGATTAAAAAAGTTGTTTTTTAATTATAATATAGTAATTTTCACCATTCATCAGAATATGAAAGTTATCCGAAATGTACCAAAATTTCACCTTAGGCTAAATTTGATACTCCGAATCCAAAAATAAAGTTCATTTTGAAAAATAAGATTTACAGAATTTTAAAAAGTGGTTATTACTATTCATACCGTCTAGTTTTAATAATATTTTAATAGCATATCGTTGTTTAGTGAAACTCGGTATTGCGTATTACACACGATATCGAGGAAGGTCGCGATTGCGTGTAATGCAAGGCAAGTCAAGGATGCGTGTTGTGCAAGCACCTTTTGGTGTAGAGTACAACACAAGACATTAATAAAATTAAAAAGAATATTTTTTATAAAATCTTGGGTTGTTACAAAAATATTCTAGTGGACCAATAGGATCAATCCTTCACACAAAATATCCAATATCCAATATCATTTCCTCTCAAAATATATCCTACAATCACAATAATTTGAACCTCTATCATCAAAGATAAATCCATGTGCCTGGGAAATTAAATATCTCTTAAATAAGACCTAGATTCACCCCATGTGTGAGACGAAAATATAAGATAAATCTAGGTTCAAGGGGCTCATGAATTTATATACATTTTATAAAAATAGGTGTTATGACCCCACACATAGGACTATGCTGCAATGGGTCTCTAAACAGCCAGTACCATAGTGGAAAGAAGTTATCCACACCAGAGTGGTGTCTAGTAGGATGTGTGTCCAAGATATATGATGTGGTTAATGGTGAGATCCAATAATCCAAGGAAATGACTATGGTGTAGTGGTTATTTCTATACCTCAACCATTGAGATCTCATATGGAAATTATGACGTATCCACCCGCCAACAACATAGTGACACTGAATTTGTAATAACAACCAAAAATAAAACTTATCACCTCTACATCATGGTTCGAGATCCACACCACAACTATGTAAAAGTATATAGAACCATAAAAGACTAATGATACACCATGGTTCCCTAACCACACCGTAGCCATAACCACTATGGTGAAAAACATACACCACATTGTTGAAGATGATTACAGCTAATAAATCAGTTCATGCTCCATATTTCTTCTGAAACCAACCCGAGGCTATCTTTTAAAAACAATGGGTGTTATAGTGGGACCCAAATTAGAGGTATCACTTTTTTGTATATATAATTTGACTATTCCATGTATGAAAATGTTGTAATGGAATTATGGTAAAATTGTTAAATAGACTATGTGGGTTCCATAAGAAGTTAAATCAAACGCTACTAATTTTTTTTGACTCTAGATGCTAGTTTGTAACCTCGTGTTATTGGGGAACATGCTCAGGTCATGTGGAAATTGATTCCAGGTTGATAGAAGATCTAGTTTTATCTGTTAAAATTAGTATTAGAGATGTAATTGGTTTTTCTAGTATTTTATGGATATGATATATGACTTTTTTAAAATAATAAGAAACCTAAAAATATACTTTATTAACCAATATATAGTTAAATCATAAGTTACTATGGAAAGTATATAATGAGTTAGGATCATTGATAACTCTCAACCACTGAGGGAGATAGTTTCATTGGGTCCCATACATGCTGATAAACACATGGGTATTATAGAAAATGCATGCGTATAAAAATTATTTAACTAATCATAACTATATTTTGAGATGGACTATATATGATGAGAGTTACATGTCAATTAAATATCAATAATATATTATAAAGGTTTTATCAATTCTTTATTATTGGAATTGAAGAGACTAATTGAATTTCTGATGGATTTTATTTTTCCATCCATGTTTTAGAATAAATGGAAGCCGATGGGAATATTTTTAACTGATTTGACCATCCTAGAGATTAATTGAATAAGTTTAGATGTGATGTGAATAAGCACCAGATGTTTCAAATTTGAGGCTACAAAGAATAATGATTTTTTATCCATTCATGAGGATTTTTAACACCCAAGATTTTATATATACTCCCTTTGACATAAACAAGATATATTCTATAGATTTATTTACATTTAACCTGAATTCTAAATAAACTGCAATATATTATTGTGTTATAGCATTGATATTACATCTTAAGGTATGAATAATAATAACCTCCTTATGAAAAATATTTATAATGGTTTCATTGAAATTTAAATTTATTAATTAATATAAATTAACAATGTACTTAATTTTTAGTAAAGTCATTTTATGCTTCTAATATATGTTTTTTTAAATGTTTTTATTAAATTCTTTCATCTTAAATGTAACACCTCTCGTTTTATGAATTATTTTTTTTTCAAATTAGTTTAATAATTTCGATATTTTGAATTTCACGCAACACTTGATATATTTAATGTTATATGAAATTACCAAGTTATTATTCCTTTTTACGCAACACCAAGTTGATCATGTGCTATACACAACACTTAGATTAACTCATGGAACACAAAAACATATTTATATCTTATTTTACACACAATGTTGAGTTCCATCGATAGCTTGGGTTATATGAAAGAGATAATTTTACCAAACTAAAATGCATTATTAAAAATATTATTGTAGTATCCTAACTGTTGGAATGGAAGTTATGAGTAAGATTAATTAAATTATGAAAAATGGTTTACATGTGAATATAATAAGAATTATTTTGTGACTAATTAACTAGAAATTAAAATAAAACCCTTTTGAAAACATATGAAATCTTTTACTGGAAAACAATATTTATACTATTAAACCCATTCCACCTCAATAAATTAATTAAAACACTTTTGATAAATTGTTTTAATGAAATATATATATTATATTTAATCAAATATTTAACATTTGTCTTATGTGTTTTCTTGACAAGAGATAAGAACAAAAAAAATTTACACATAAAGATATATATTTTTCTAAATGGAAATTTTACCTTGTTTTAATGGAATACCTATTTTAAATATAATTTTTGAAACTATTATAAAATATATTTAAAAAATAAAATAAAATTTTGTAAATAAGAATTTAAAAATTTTCTTAGAGATTTTTTATTTTTCTAAGATGTTTCATTTTTGGATAAATAGTGGAAAATACTGAATTTTAATTGAAAACTACATTTTCAGGTAATTTTTTTATATAGTCAAATTATATTTTAAATTATATTGAAATTATATTTCAAAAAATTATAAATATATTTATAGAATTTATTTAATTAGAATCAATTTATCATATAAATTGGATATAATATCATTTCATACATTTAAACATTTCCACTTTAAAAATTCGTTGTCTCAATCTCATCAGCGAGAATAATTTTAAATTAATTTATTCCACTTATGTGATTATAATTTTAAAAATTGGATGAAATATTTTAAATTTTCATAATTTATAATGTCTGGTAAATTCGACTTAGTTTATGAAAAAAAATATTAGTGATAGTAATTAAAATTAATTTCATTGATTATGGTAAAAACAAGATTAATGAGTGGTTAAATTTTAACTTAAGGCCGAAAATAACCTAGAAACATGTCCAAAGTCCATTTAATAGGAATATATCAACCATATCCTTCACTAGTTAAAAAATAAACCATTATTGGAGGCACATGATGTAAGTTAGGCCTCTCAATAGTGTTTACATTATTTATATTTAAAAGAACATCACTCCTCCTCCACTATAAAAGGGAACTCAACCCCTAACTTATTCACTCCTATAAATCTCTTTAGAGAATCCAAAACCTTCCAATATAACCTCAAAAAATACCTCATCTTATCCTGGAAGCCTCACATTGGGTAATAATAATACCAAGTTAGTCCTTTGGTGAAAACCTTAAGGAACTTCCCAAAGAATAGGTAAATCCTTCAAAAATCACTTTTTTTATTTCTTTCTCCACACATAAATTATTTTTATTAAATTATTATATAATAAGATGATAATACACAATATACATGGGTTTTTAATGTTAATGGTTCAACCTAAACCTAAACAGTCTTCCATCAAAATGGATATGCAACCATCATTTGTGTGTATGAAAGATTTCCGACTCATGAACCAATGTCGTTTGTTCTTATGTTACCTAATTTTAAGGATCTTAATAATGATGTAATTAAAATTTTTATATGTCATATATGATATTTATGATTTATTTATCCTTATGTAACTATTATATGAAACATACCTTCATTCTTTCCATTTTTTGGGAATACAATAACTTCATTTGTGGATGTATAGACCACCTCCTCCTTAAAGCGATGTGATTCATTCACGCTTTACATAGAATGTATTAATGATGATTTTAATTAAAATATGTGATATATATGAAATAATAATTTTACTGGAAAGGTAATATATATATATATATATATATCATTTACTTATCTTTCATTAAAATACAACAATAAAATAGAAACATCATCCATGCATACGTACAACCTACTGTCTCTATGAATAATGTATTTAGTTTCATATTTATATATTTTATATATTATTATAAATACTTATATACTGAATATATATGATTTTTATATCATTTTTACAATCTATAAATATTTAAACCCTGATCTTTGTTAGTTGATCAATAATAACATGTCAAAACATATAGGAAAAACAAAGCGGTTATTACCCGAAACATAACATTAAAATGAAATTGTTAATTAAAGGGTAATAGAAAGTAATAATAAAATAATATGTGATATGAATTATAAGAATATGTATTTTTGTTAGATCTATAATGGAATTATATTTATTATACAAAATGTTTGAAGATGTATGAAGAATGTTAAGACTTAAGGTGAGGGTTTTCTCTTCTAAATTTTATTTTTATGATATATATGCTATATTCACCAATTATTCTTATTTTGGGGTATATATACTTTAATAATATATATTATATCTTGAATTATATTTATATAATTAAATTAAATGTTTCAATTGATTTTATTCTTTCACAAATATTATGATTAAAATGTTACTCAAGTAGTATGGGGATTCCTATTCTCATATTTATTTCTGTGAGACTTATGCCTTATTCACCACTCGTTTCTTATGTGCGGCGTATATAATTACCATGAATGTATTATATTTTTATTATACTTAAATTTATAGATATTCCTATATCCATTTTATTATCTCTCTTTCATGGGCGTTTATGGTTCAAAATTTTCAAATCAGTAAGGTAATTTTGTCTCAGTTTTTCGTCTTTGAGACACATATTATGTTATACACCTATATTATTTTATGAGGTGTATTTAATTCCATTTTACAGGTTATATCATGAATATAATTTTTCTCATGATATGTTACACTTCATGTAATTTTATTCTTTCAAGGGGATTATGATTCACTGTCACCAAAGTAGTATGAGTTTATTTCTTCAATCTCATGGTTTATCAAGATTGTTTATGGTGATGTTTATATTGATGAAATATTATCATACATATCTCAAGAATTATCATATAATTTCTGATTATATAGTTATTCATTATATATCTAAGTGATGGTATCATTTTTCCATTATTTTTTACTTAATATAACTAAGAAAATGGTTTTATAAAAATCTAACATTATTTCTCTCTTTGATTGGAAATATGTTTTATTAAAAACCAAGTTTTATATAAATATTTTAAAAAATGTTTTAAAATTATAAATTATTTTCATTTTCATGTAATAGGATTTTAAAAGTGTGTTATTTTTTATAAAGGTATTCATAATGTATTCAAGCATCCTTTATAATTTTTCCAATATATTTTCAAATAATTTTTTTTAAAATATTTTCATGATTACTTTATAATCTTTTATATAATTTTTAATGGAAATGGTTTAAAAAATGTCTTGAATATTCCTTTATAAGTTTTAAATGTTATTTTCAATGAAAATGATTTCAATTATTTCAAATATTCCATTTATATGTTTTTAAATATATTAAAAAAGGTATTCAAAAATGTTATTTGATCAAGAATTGTTTTAAATGATTTTAAAAGATTAATTTATATGTTTTCAAAAGGTTATTTTATATTAAAAGGTTGTTAAATGTGTTTTTTAATGAAAATTTATTTTTTTTAAAAAAATTAAAAGCTCTATCAGAATTATTTTCTATCTATGATGACATCCATTGGTGCTACTCAAGCCTTACTAGGGATATGATCCAAGGGCACCATTAAAATACTTTATCTGAATGGTTTATGTTTCAACGACATGATGTTTTTGAATCCTATTAATCAAAATGGGTTATATTATTATGAAATAATTTATATTTCATGGGTTATTCAATGATTATGATACCTGTCTCTTTTCCACAGGTTATGATATGATGAAATGTTTATGATACCCATTTTATTTCATGGTCTATGATATGATGTTTATAAAGCCAATATTATTATATGGGACATGATATGATGGATGTTTTATTAAATTGTAAAAAGTGTATGAATGATTATATTATGATATTGGTGGGACCTACATCTCCCTTCAATTCACTAGATAAATATTTATATGTCATTAGATAGACATGGATTTAATGTAGAGTGAACTTAGTTTAGTAAAGGACTTTGTCTGCTAAAATGGTCTTGAGAGTGAACATTTACTAGTAATATGGTATTGGGAGCGAACCATGACTATTTATATGTTATAGGGAGTGAACCCTTTCCATTTTTAGGAAAGAGATACGAATAGGGATGGTGGTGTGTCCTGCCTAGTATGTGAATCCTTAATAAAAAGCCCTGATAAGTTTTTAGCAATGAGTGTTTTCTTATAGTGAATTATTTTAAATAATTATGTTTCATCCAAAATTCCATGTCTCTTTCCTATGTTATAATTTCATGGATTATTCCCTTTATTCCTTTCTGGTTCATGTATTAATATTCTTGTATTGTGATTTTTCAATCATTATTCCATGAATCATGTATATGATATTTGATATGCTGGGTATTGATCTTCAAATGTTATTCCAATGATATCATGCCCTCATTCTCATGTCATGCTTACATATCTCTTTTATTTAACCTTACTTATAATTTTATTTCACCCTTTCTTATAATTATTTTCCCCAGTCTATGAAGAATGAATTCAATTATGAGTACATAATTGGAAGATCATTGTTGGAAATGTTGAATATCTTTCACTAGACTAGAAGATTTTGTTCTATGTTTCCAGATACACTAAACTATTATGATCCTTAGGAATTTACTTCTGTAATATTTTGAATATTATTATAAAATGACTTAATATCCACGTATTCTATTGTTGGGTCTCTATAGTGGGAATCAAAGGAAAGGTCTAGTCATCCTTTGGAAACTAGGATATGACATATTTAGTGAGATACTTTGGGTTATTTATAAGGATATGTCTAGATAAGTATCTAAGGATAAGCCTAGGGTTTCATAGATTTAAAAGAACGTGTCATGATTTTGGAATCCTATAAGAAAATTTTCAAGATTATGTGGTTCTATTTTATGATAAGTGCTGCTCACACTATGCTTTCCAGTCTTACTCAATAAGAGGAACTATAAAGGTATGGGTTAATATTGAATATTTCAGACATAGAAATAATGGTAATTATAAAAATATATCTCATAAGTGGAAATCACATTAAGAGAACCAAGAAGTTGGAACAAGTATTGGTTATATTATGAGGACAAAGAGATTATAGATGACTTCTGAAAGGTATGGGATGTTCTAACAGTATTGTTTATATGATTAAATTGAGGTTGAGGAACCTTAATAAATGATTAATATTTTTTATTATAGGAATGTGGTATTAGGGAATATGATTATAAATCATAATTAATGATATATGAATAATGTTGGATGATGGAAGTGTATATGTATAAGAATTTAAGAATTATGTTATATGAATCATGAAGTAGATGATCCCCATTAAGGATTTGAGAAAAAAATATTGAATGGTGGTGATGACATTGAAAAGTGATCTAATGGGAAGGTGATATTTTGATTAAGGGAAGGTAACATTTAATATGTTCTTGATATTGAGAAAATTATGTTTATCTTGGATAAAGAGATTATTATGGATAAAGTAAATTGGATAGCACTGATTAGCATGGAACTCATTATTGATTTGTTGAAAAAGTGGTCAACGTTATCATTGAATATTTTTTCAAAAAAAAAGTGGATTTAAGAAATATATCCAATAATATTTGGAATAAGAAAGAATGCATGTTTTCAATAAGGTTTTATGGTAATTTAGGTTATTATCATGTTTCAAGAGAATACACGATGAAGATATTGACATTTTTAGTATATAACAAATAGTGTCTAATTTATGATATATAGGGGATACATGTTATTATTATTTTCAGATATTTAGTGATATTATTTCTAAAGTTTTGGACTTTTATCTTTAATAAGGTTTATACGGTTCAACATTTATGGAATGGTTTGTATTAAATATTGAACGTGGTATTAGTTATTAAAGTATTATATCTCTATATGAGGATTTATAAATACTGTATAATACTTGCTGACCTTTTTTGTGATAAAGATAGATATAATGACCTATTATTATATTTATGGATCCCATGATCTGCTATTGCTTTAGGAATGAAAAATTTACCTTTATTTCATACAATAAGAGATGAAGTAGAAATTGATCAAGGGACAAAAAAGGGTGATATTGTGCCGAAATAAATTAATTGTATATTCTAATGAAAATTCATCAACATTAGGAAAAGGGTATTGAAATAATTTTTTTTACTGTTATCATCATTTTTAGTTATCTCAATGACCTTTGTCAAGCCTCTTTTGGTTTTGGGTTTGTGATTGGTAAATTTATCCTAACCAGATTGTCTATCACTCTCTATCAGAACATGATAGTTATGTTTTCTTCTATGTCCATGTTTTCACTTTCCACCTATGTTCTCCTATGTGGAAACCTAGTTTTGAGTTACATTGGGTAACCATCATGTTTTAAATGTTCCCTTTATAAAGGAAGTTTTAGTGTTCATTCTTATGATGTGTGTTTCTGTGAAATGAAATTTCATGTATTAGACCTATGATAATGCAGATGAATTTCGAGGGAAAAAAAATTAATGGGGGTATAATGTAACACCATGAGTTTTTATGAATTAGTTATGTTTCCAATTTAATTGAATATTTTTTATATTTTTCATTTTACATGACAATGAATATAGCTTGGGTTATATGAAAGCACTAAGTTATTCCTACTTTGTACAGAACAAAAAAATTAAGATTTCACTACAAAAAAACACTTAGATTAGATTGAGGTAAAAACAAACCAATGTTTACATTGTATTACCCACAATTATGAGTTATTTAGATAGCTTACATTACATGCATGACCAAGTATTACCAAACTACAATGTACTATTAATATTGTTATTAAAATATTATTATAGTTGTCGCCTAACCATTGGAATGGTAGTTATGAACAATATTAATTAAATTGTTAAAATATTTTTTACACACACACACATATATATATATATAATAATTATTTAGTTACCAAATAACTAAAAATGAAACAAAACCCTTTTGAAAATACAGGAAATATTTTACTGGAAAACTATATTTATGCAAGCAAACCCATTTTACATCAGTAAATTAATTAAACCACTTTTGATAAATTATTTTTATTATATATATATATATATTACATTAAATAAATTATTTAATGTTCATAATATGTGTTTTCTAGGTAAGTGATATGAATAAAACCAATTTTACATATAATGTTGTAGATTTTTCTAAAATATAATTTTAGCACCTTTTAATGTCCAACCTATTTTAAAAGTAACTTTTAAACTTTTATAAATTATATTTTATAAAATAAACATCATTTTTTAAATCAAAATGTTAAAATTAGATTAGGGTAAAATTTGAGTATTTTTCTAAGAAGCTTCATTATTTGATACATAGTTAAAATAATGAATTTTAAATAAAAACAACAATTTCATCTTATTTATTTATATATTTAAATTATGTTTAAAATTATTTTAAAAGTATATTTATATTTATTATACATATATTAATACAATTTTTTTAATTATAATAAATTTAACATTGAAATTAAATATAATAACAATTCAAACTTTTGAACATTTTTACATTAAAATATGTTGTCTCATCCCATCTGGGAGATTACATTTAAAATAATTAATGTGAATTATATGTTTATAATTTGGAAAAACATATTTCATATTTGGGATTAAAATAATTTATAATTTTTATTCAAATAAATTTAGTTTTTTACCAAAAACATTTGTGATTTTTTTTAAAATTATTTACAGTGATTAAGGTAAAAATGAGCTTAATTAGTGGTTAAATTTTAACATAATAGGCCAAATAAACTATACAAAATCATAAATCCGTTGTATTTTAATATTTATAACATATAAAATATTTTATCAATAAAATAATATTATTTTACAAACATTATATAAGATAGAACTCTCAGTATTATTTACCTTTTTATATTTAACAGAATGTCAATCCACCTCTACTATAAAAGAGAACTCATCCCTTCACTTATTCAAATTTGTAAATCCATTTAGCTCATCCCAACCCTACATAAATAATATAATAACATACCTCCTCTCATCATAGAAGCCTCACATTCTGCATAATGAATACCAATTTAGTTTTTTTATTGTAAACTAAAATGAATTACTCAAAAAAGAGATAACATCCTTCAATATGAACTTTTGTTTTAATTATTTATCCACAAACTCAATTATTATTATTCAATAATTATATAATAAAATTATTATCCTCAATATTCTGAGATGTTTTCATATTAATGTTTTTACCTACACCTAAACACACTTCCATCAGATGAGATACATAATCATCGTTTATGTGTATGGTGGACTACCATCTCGCGAATCGATGTCATTTTTCTTCATTACCACCCTTCAATGTTGGTAATAATGATTTACATAATATTTTTATATGATATATATGATTTTTTATTCTTATGTAATTATTATATAGCACATACCTTTATTATTTCGATTTTGGGTGAATATGATGACTTCATTTGTTGACGTATGGACTGCCGCCTCCTCAAGGTGTTGTGATTCATTCACACATTACATGGAATTTATCAAGGATGATTTTCATAAAATCATATGATATGTATGACCTAATAATTCTACTTTAAGGATAATATATATATATATATATATATATATATCATTTACTTTTCTTTCTTTAAAAACACCGTAAGAAAATAGAAACATCATTCATGCGTACGTACGACCTACCGTCTCCATGAAAAGTGTATTTAATTTCATATTTATATATTTTATAGATTATTATAAAAAAATATATAATGAATATATATTATATTTATATCTTTTTTTAAATTATTAAAATAATAAGACCGTGATCTAAGTAAGAGGATCAATAATAACACATCAAAACATATAGGGAAAACAAAGGGAAATTACCCAAAACGTAACGTTAACATGAAATTGTTAGTAAATGGGTAATATAAATTCATAATAAAATAATATATTTTAATATATATAAGAATATTTTTGGGTGGTATATTAAATATTTAATATTAAAAAGTCAAAACATATATAAAAAAAAGGGTAATTACCCAAAACGTAACTTTAACATGAAATTATTAACAAATGGGTAATATAAATTTAGAATAAAATAAAATATGTTACTATATATAGGAATGTTTTTTGTGGTATATTAATAAAAAAATTATATTTATTATACAGTAGTTTTGAATGTGTACGGATAAATTCAATACATAAGGTAAGTTTTTTTCCTGTCATGATTTTATTTATGTGAGATATATTCTCTATTCACCACTTATTATTATTATATAGTGTATATAATTATATATGAAATTTTGTATCATGAATATAATTTATTTAATGGTTTTAAAATTTACAATTGATGTTATTCTTTCATAGATCTCATGATTAAAAAGTTACTCAAGTATTAAGGGGATTTCTTGTCTCACTTTTATTTCTATGATACTTATGACTTATTCACCACTTGTTTATTTTGTGTGGAATATATAAATCCAATGAATGTATTATATGATTATTATACATAACTTTATGTTCATTAACATACCCATTTAATTATATATATTTCATTTGGTTTTATGGTTCAAAAGTTACAAAATCAATAAGGCAATTTCGTCTAAGTTTTTCTTATTTAAGACACATGTTATGTTATGCACCTATATTCTCCTATGAGGTGTATATACTACCCTTTTATGTGTTATATAATGAATATAAATCTTATAATTAAATATTAACCTTCATTTAATGTATTTTTTTGATAGGTATTAGGATTTGATGTTACTAAAGTGGTAAAAGATTATTGTTACAATTTCATCATTTAATAGGATTATTTATGAGTATACTTCTATTGATGAAATATTATGATCCATATCTTAATAATTCTCATGATTTTTTTCCTATGGTATTTCATGATAACTTCAAATAATGATATTTTTTCATAATTCAGTAATTAAGAAAATTAATAAAATGTTTTTAAGAAAATTTGACTTTATTTCTCTCTTCGGTGGAAAATATGTTTTATTCATAAACCATGTTTCCTAAAAATGTTTTCAAATTTTTTTTAAATGATATTTTTAGATCATTTTCAATAAAATGGATTTTAAAACAATGTAATTTTTTCAAAAAGTTTTTTAAATTTTTTTCAAGCTTAATTTATAAGTTTTCAAAGATATTTTCAATGGAAATATTTTTAAAATGTTTTCAGGAATATTTTAATGGTTTTAAAATATATTTTCAAAGAAAAGGCTTTTAAAATGTTTTTAAGAATAATTTATAATTTTTCAAATTTAATTTCAAGGAAAATTATTTGAAATATTTTATATATTTCTTTTATATGTTTTCAAATCTATTTTCAATGAAAAATATTACCAAAAATATTTTATGTTCAAGAAGTGTTTAAAATGATTTTCAAAGATTTATTTATATGTTTTAAAAAGATTAATTTCAATGAAAAGGATGGTAAAATTGTTTTTCAAAGAATATATATTTTTAATAATAAATATTTTTAAAATATCTGTCAAAATTATTTTCTATCAAATATGACATTCGTTGGTGTAACTCATGCCTTACTGAGGATATGATCCAAAAGGTTACCATTCATATCCTTTCTCTAAGTGGGTTATGTTTTGATGAAATTATATTTATGAAACTCATTTCTTTTTTATGGGTTATATGTCTATGAAACTCATTTATCTTTCATGGGTAATTATATGATTATGAAACCTGTCTCTTTTCCATAGGATTTGATATGATAAAATTTTTATGATACCCATTTTAGTTGATGGGTTATGATATGATGTTTATGAATCCCTTATATTTTTATGGGTCATTTTATGAGGAATATATTATTATATTGTGGAACACATATATATGAATTTCATAATGGTATGGGAGGGACCTATATCTCCCTTAAAATTATTGGATAAAAATTTATATACCGTGAGATAGACATGGATGGAATGTGGAGTGAACTCGGTTCAGTAAAGGGATTTTTCTATTAAGATGGTCCTTGGAGTTAACATTGACTACTAATAAATTCTTAAGAGTGAACCTTGAATAATACAATGGTATTAGGATTTATCTTTTACTAATAAGATTGTTTAGGGAGTGAACCTGTTCCACTATAAGGAAAGGGTCACGAATGGGGATTGGTATGTGTCCCTCCTAGTAGGTACATCCCCCATGAAGTTAGCTGATTGGTTTTTGGAAATGAGACTTTACATATAGAATTATTTTATATTATTATCCATCTACCATGATTCCATGTCGTCTTACAAATTTTATGATTTTATGCATCTCATTTATTTACCCTTACCGTGCATGTGAGCTCACCATTTATTATGTTTCTTTTCCCCAGGTTATGAAGAAAGGTTTTAACCAGGATTTATTAATAGGGATATATTTATGGGAAACATTGAAGATATTTCAGTAGACTATAATATTTTGCTCCATGTTTCCAAATACACTAAACTATTATGGTCCTCATTCATGTACTTTTCTAATATGTTGAATATTCATAAAAAATGATGTAATATCCATGTATGTTAAGACTAGGTTGCTATATAAAAGTTATAATTAATAAAAAAAACATTAATAAAATTTATTTTTGAAAATAAATATAAAATTTCACATCATAATTTCAATCTTAACTTTATTGGAATTTTTAGGACTTTTCCAAAAATATTTATTTTTCAGTAAATAGTGCAAATAATGATTTTTTACAAACTATAGTTTCTTTTGATTTGAAAGTCCTATTATTTTTTGAATTTGATATTAAAGTTAAATAATAATTATATAATTATAATAACTCTAATTAATTTCATAATAATCATATTTATACATTATTTTTATATAAATTCATTTCTCGAATTAAAAATATATTTTTTCTAAATACTATTTTTATCCATGAAACGTATTATTATCTTAATAAATTAATTTACACCTATATTTATTAAAATTTTCAATTAAATTCATATATAATATATTCAATATTATATTTTAATATTCATTTAATGGTTTTTATAATGAAAGGAATGGAAATAAACTATGTTTTATGCTTAAAAATTCATTTTCCAAAAATGAATTTTCATTACAGTTTGCATGCACAATTAAAATTAAATTCTTACACTTATATAAGTTGAATCTAGTAAGATAGATTAAATAGTTTTAATCATCATAATTAATATAATTTATTAGGTTTAACTTAATCTTCGGTCATTGTGAATAGTACAAATAGTAAAACTATGTTGCCATGTTAAGGTTAAAATGGGTTTACCTAGGGTCAAACCATGTGATACGGGTTGGATTTACACCCAAATAAATAATTTTTTTTGAAGATATATAAATATAATATTCTCCTACCTTTTAATCCCTATCTATGTTTATCTGCATTTCAATTTAAGTGACCTAAACTCATTGAAATGTTTTATGAAATTTCTTCTCTATCCCTCCCCTCACTTATAAAAAGGCACCTTCCCTCTTCATTTTTTTACACCATTTGACCCTCATAGATTAGATAACACATTTTCAAAATCAATACCACAATCCGTCTATTTCTCTTATATCTTCTTTTCTTATACTAAGATTAACCCTTCAATTCTTAAGGGGTAAGCTAAAGGATGGCTCTCAAAGAAAAGGAATAGATCTTAACCAAACAATTTCAATTTTATTTATCATTCTACGCCCTCTAAATTTTATATATCCATTAAAAAATTATTAATTTTGTATTATAAATATAATAATATGTTATTATGATGATTTAAAAACCATCTATTACCCCTTATCAATCCAATGAGAGATGAGAGTATTAGTCGTGCGTACATGTGGACTACCGCCTCCACATAGCGATACAACTCATTTTCTACCACCATCATTCATGATTGGTTAGTTTGATATATTTATTTTTTATATATTATATTTATTTAATAAAAATTAGACATTAAATTTTTATTAATATTTACCATTATTTTACTATATCCATCAAAAAATATAGACGCCACTTATGCGTACGTACATACTACTGTCTCCACATAATGATGTAATTCATTTTTCATCACTTCATTTTATGAATGGGTATAAATGTTTATATAATTATTATATATTTTATTTATATATTAATTAAAATTATGGATACATATTAACCATGAACAAAGTGTTATTATGATAACTTCCTAACCAAAACATACATGAAAAATGAACCAATTAACAACTTAAATAACAACTTTAATCATGAATTTTTAATAAATGGGTGTTTAATTGATATAAGTGGATCATATAAGATATTATATGTATGAATTTAATTTTATTATATAATTATAGTAAATATAAATTTTTTATAATGAATTATAGAGTTCTTATGAATCAATTCAGATATAAGGTATGGGTTTTTCGTCTTAATTTATATTCACTAAGACACTTTTTAATGTTATTCAAAAATTTCTTATCTCAATGGTATATATACTTCCTAATATTTTATTTTTTTCATACTACCTGATTTCATTCATGTTATTTATAGTTTTATATGATTTTAAACCATCCATTTATTTTTTATTCAATGATTACTAAAGTTGTAATGGTTTTATGTTAAAATCTGCTTTTTTAACAGGGACGTTTATGCTTAAATATAAGATGATGAAAATAAATGATACATATATCTCAAAAATTATTTATTAAATTATACTATATTTATTTCCTTATACTTCAATTTTCCTTTAATTTTTCTCACATTATGTTCTTAAGAGAGAGAAATAATGTTTTTATAGAAAACCAACTGTGTGTTTCCCTTCAGTCGGGAATATTTTCTTCTATGTACATATTTTATTTAAAATATATCAAATAATTTTTTACTATTATAAAATAGTATTTTAATTTTTTTATATATTTGACTTTAATTACCAAAGATTCAAAATAACCTTCTTAAAAGTTTCTATATTTGGTACTTTTTACTTTTTACTAAAAAGGAGAAAGTATTTTTTGTTTTAACATACACTCCATAAATGTATTTCCCTACCATCATTAATCCTATTTTATTTAAATAATTATATATAATTTTACTTTTTAATTTTCAAAAAAAATAATTCCCTTAATAGTTTTTTATTTTTTAGATTCTAAATAAGTTATTTCAAATGAAGAGGTTATTTTCCTCAAGAAATGATTTAGTTATTTAAAGGTGATTTTATCTATACAAAACTACTTTGATGATTCTTATTTTTTACTTGGGATATAATCCATTTTCACAGTCTGTATTATTAATTTATATGGTTTGGGATTATTATGATTAAATTTATATGAAACTTGTATCCTTTTCATGGGTTATGATTTGATGATATGATGAATGTTTATGATCCAGTGGCACACATATGTATGATTCTTATTATGTGGTGGGAGGGATTGAAATTATATAGGCCTCCAATTAATTTGTTAAATAAAGATATATAATGATATAATAATAACCATAATTAGTAGTTATCCCATTATTTTAGGGGAAATTATCTAATAAGATAGTCTTGGGGATGAACTATGACTAAGGAAATGATGAAATAGGGAGTGAACCCAATCCATTATGATCATCATAGTAGTGATACATGAATAAGTAAATGATTTTACATGATTATTTGCATGCCAAAAACTGATATATTATTCTTATTATATGATTTCATGTCTCATGATTGATTATTTATGATTCCTCATAATTATTTATTATTTCATTTGATTAAAAAACATTATTCAATGTTTCGTGATTAATGATCTTTTACTGATTTGTTATTATTAATGTATGTCTCAATCATGTTCTAATAACCTTATAATTATTTTATTCTCATTTATGATCATTGGATTATATATCTTATTTTGACCCTTATTGAGTATATTAACTCACCCTTTCTTGTATTTCTCTTCCCTAGGTGATGGAGAGAAGTTTTATTTTTGATATGTCCAACTAGGGTTCTTGTTGGGAATAAATTATTCAAAAATGATGTAGATATTTTATTTACGATTTTTTATGTATCAAATATTATAAATAAACTAAACCTATATGTTGATCAAGCAGGTATTATTATGAATTTTATTGAGTATTCATCTAAATTGATGTAATATTTATGTATGAAAAGTATAGTCACTATATTCGGTATATGTACGATCCATGGATTTGAACCGGTTGATAAGTTCTAAAAGATTTTGAATTCCTCATTTTGTGGACGTTTCTAATATTAAAACAAAATTATTAATGAAATTATGAGAGTTGGAATACTTGAAATGAGGTTTTTTTGGATGGGGTTTAATTACCAAGATGAGTCTCGGTATCTCATATAATTTTTGAGAGCATCTGGATCCAGGAGCCCTGTTTTTAAAAAGATAGAGGGTGGTTCACAGTTAGCACTTGGTCAGGGATAACAGGTAAACTAAATCATGTAGCCCTATAGGGGTGTCATGTGGTTTATAAAATCATTCAATTGGGGCTTCAAGGCCATGGAAAACTCTATAGTGAGTTCCTAAGGTGAAGCACAAGGGTTGCACACAATTGTTCTAATAGTGCACATAGGCATGTGAGGGGGAGACTCTTTTAGATGGTTTATATGTACAGGATGCACATGGTTTGTCAAATTGTGTTCCTACACATGTGAGACCATTTTAATTTAAATATAGGTTGTATATGTTTGGAAGACGATTTTCCTAACCATGCAGACTCACCGTGCACCTCTCTAAAGAGTGTGAATTTACTATTTTCCCATCCATACTTTAACATTGTTCCCTCCCACTTTCACCCTCACTTTCTATGAACAACTGCTACTCAAGATACCCCTTGGATCTCCCCTTCCTTTTATGGTTCTCCTCAATCTATGCTAGGAATAAAACTCCACCTGTTACATTGGATCACCCTTACTTAGTCTATGATTCCTATTACTCCCTCCCTTCTTTCCTTTTTCCATTTTGGATTCTATTTCCATGTGATCTCATGTTCCCTATTTTCATTTCCTTTTTCTATCTCTTCAATTTCTCTCATTTCATACCAAATTGAAGGAAAATAATGGATGAGTATAACATTCTAATCATGAGGCTTATGGTATATATGACATTCCTTAAAATTTTAATCATTTATAAAATTCCATCAAGATTCTTTATGCTATACTTTCTATAAATTTATCATAAAATTTAAAATACCTTAAATTAGAATTTTTGACCATATACATGACGTTATTAGACCCCATAACATGGTTAGAGGTCAGTGAACTCTACTTGGACAACCCCTTTGGATGTGACCAATATTTTTACCTAATTGGGAATTGTACAGAATTAACCAAACCACTACTTGGGTTGTTTGAACTAACTCTTATAAATGGAAGTGATTATTTAGGGTTAAATGAATTTTTGATTGGAAATTGCATAAAATTTTTCCATTTCAAAATTATTATATTTAAGGATTGGATATTTTTCACTAACATGTTAAATGATAAATAGAATTAAATGAATTTTTAGTTGGGGTTTTGATCATTGAATTTAGGTTTGACTATAACGATAGACCAAATTAAATAGATAAATTAAATTTTATTATGGATTGTATACTTATATGGACCAAATTATCACATATGAGTGGTTTAAATGAATGAATGAACATGAAAAATTGTATAATAACATATATATGTCCCTATTTAATATATTTATGTGAATTAAAAAATATAATGATCAATATAAATCATATCCAGGCATGGATATGTTCTCATAACCCAAGATTAATTATTTAACTCATATGCTTATATAATAATAGTATGCCTTATAATAACTCATAAATAACCTTGAATTAAATAAAGTATGAATATTTTAATTTATATTGGGAATTAAACTCCTAATAATTTAATTATTGAAATCCTTAGGCAAAATGTTCTTCACTATTATTGAAATCACGGGACATGACTTTCCTTATTTTTAATTTGATATTGATGGAAATGATGTTCCATATTATTATTTACTTTAAAATACATGGGCAAAACATTCCATATTATTTATTTTAAATTAATGGGAATGATGTTCCATATTATCTATTTTGGAATCCATGGACATAACGCTCCATATTATCTATTGAATTGTGGGACAAGTTTCCCCATGGCCTCTTTGGTTAGATGCTCAAGATTATTCCTTTAATTAAATATAATTCCCTGTATAATTAAATTTTGACATGGAATACTTCTTTATATATCATGGGTCCCAATTTTATTTATAAAAAAATTAAAATGTTCATATATTTCGTCTGAGACCAAAACAGTTCTAGTTGTCCAAGTGTCTCACAAAGAACCTGCGCTTATCTTGGTTATTTATTCACCATTTCTTTTCTAAATTTATTTATTATACATTCATGATAATAAATTTTAAATTCGAAGACTATATTTTCATTAGATAACATTGGTGGTGGCCTATGGAGTTGTACTCACACCCTATTCAGGCTGCCTCTTGGTACCTCGAATGATCTATTGGTTTCATATTAGTACCCTAGATTGTTCCCCTATCCTGTTAATATTTATTGACTAAGAAATGACATGGTGTTGAGGGATAATAATTTACCCCATATTCCTACAAGATATGGGTCTTCCATTTATTTATTTCACTACCTATTGAGTCGGATTGTATTTATTACTTATTTTATATTGATTGGTTGTATTTGTGACTCAGTATGTTCATGCATGGTTAGATTAGTTAGCCCTGGCCTGTTTATCTATTCACTTTTTTTTAAGTTATTATTATCTTCCATTGGATTTCATTTATTTATTATTATGTTATGTTTACAACTAAAACAAAGGTTATATTATCCCCACTATAACACCTTCCGACCCTCTATACTTTTTGCTAGACTTTGGAATATGTGGATATGTGATTGAGGCCTTGTTTCTAACATACCTAGTCACAATTTATAGAGTGAACAAGGTCATGAAATGAAAAAGTGATATTATAGGGGTTTTCCCTTGTTTTATTGTTTTGGGTAAGGTATACAGGAGACTAAGAATGTATATGAACTCGGAAAATAGACTGTGTTTGGGAATGAAAATCCCACACATGATGGAAAGTCCATGTTTCTTAGAGTTGGATTTTATTTTCATGTTATTCATTATTAAACATGATTATTATTTCACATTTGGTGATTGATCTATTTTTCGAGCTATTAATTTATAATACTTTCTACTTATACTAATATGAAAAAATATGGGGTGTGTTAATGCATAATTTCAAGCACACAGGATCACATTTCATTGGAATTATTAATTTACCATGCTTAAGTGTTTACATAATATTATGATTATATTCTATGCAAATGTGATAACTTCCTTTTCATAGATACAGTTTAGGGTGTGTTAATTATGTTTCTGTGTTAAAATAAATGGTTATTTACAACATAGCATGATAGTGTTATTCTATTTAACCACACAAGGGTACATTAAATAATTGGAACTAGTTTTAAAATGGTTAATAAATTTACCTCAATTTAATATTACAAAGTTAAAGAAAATTAGACTTATTTTAAGGATTTAAACTAATTTATTTTGGATATTATTTAAATAATATGTCAATTATAAGTTATGGATAAATTTACTCTGTAACATGGGAATGAATACCCACATAATTGATCCCTAATATGCTTGAATTGACCCTCTTTTGTCAGTTTTATCATTGTATGATTATCAGATATTACCATTAAGGGTGATTTAAAATTTTTATAATTTAAATATTATGGGTGGAACTTAAAGGGGGTTCCAGTTATAATTTATAGTGTGTAGAATCCATAAATTGGAAATTGTTTCCTATATAACTAAACATAGATTTGTATGATGGGACCCACATAGGCCACCCTTACTTCTTTTAATACTTAGTTATTAACCCTGTAGAAGCATATTTAAGATAAATGGGATGTTTATTTAAAGTTTAAGCATCTACTTGTATGGTGTTTCATGAAAAGGTTTGGTGAAATATTACTTGTATATCCCCCTTTAATAAATAAAAGACCTTTAATCTTCTTTTTATATTTATTAATATGAGGCGTTAGTTAATTAAAATTCCATTTACGACCCAAATAGTGTTTTACTCTAAATATTGTGAGTGGCATTTTCTTTAACCGAGTCGTCAAAAAGAAATTATGGATAAATAATAGTTTGAAATAATTATGTGATAATTTCCCAAGAAATATTTGAGTCATCATATAAATAACATTATGAGTATAGTTCATGAAATATTTTTCCTTTATAATTGGTTCTTTAATTTTTATATCTTAGTCACTTTAATGATTATAATAAATGTGATTTTTTGTACCATATTAAATAAAACCTTTTCATGGTGTTCAAGAATAAGAAACCTCATGTAAGGGTTATATTTAGAATTAACATGAGAGATGCTTTGAGAGGGAACATAAAAATATCATATAGATCTTAGTTTTATTTTTCTATTAGGATGGACCTTAAATATAGGTGGTAGAGACTAGTAACATTTTGGGCATGACTCGAGTTTAGAATTCAACACCTTAAGTTAAAATGAGTTGTTGGACCAGTTTTTGTAGACCCCTTCAAGATGGAAAACTTGTAGACTTATGATATGTGCTTATAGGTATAATAAGTGTTTTCTGCTTGGTTGTTTGATTCGGGTAAGACTCCATGTTGTTGAAATGATACCCCCATATTGGCAGGTAGTTTTCTAGAAATTTGAAACATTATGGGGTATTAAAATTTTTGGATACACATTGAGAATCGACTCCTTATACATTTAAATTAAATTTTTACCCCCACCCAAAGAATCCTTCCCCTATTTAGATGTTCAAATAGGATCATGGGAAAGTTGGTTGATGATAGAAATGTGATCTCATTAATCTCTTTTTATAGGTTGTGACCCTTTTTCAATGATCTATTTTCCTACCTTCAGTTTTATCTCTTAAAAGAGGGTTTACAGGTGCCTTAAATGTTATGTAACTAAGGAAATAATGTGTTATACAGTTATCATACAATAAATCTTAGGCCCCAAAAGATATAATTAGTGATTTTTATTAATATTTGAATGGTTGGGCTAGGTGGGAGACCAAGATTCCCCTAGTTTTGACTCGGACAATATTGGGTCAGTTATAGATCGTCTGATTGAAGGAAAACTATTATAGTGGTTATAATAGGTTTTCGGATTCTTTTAGAGTCGATGATCTTGGTTGTATGATCATTTCGGGACTGAATCATGATAGGTGCTCAGGGTTTACAATATATGCATTATGATACTTTTAGTTTTTTAGGAAGCACCTAGAGTGCTTGGGAATTAGGACTTGCTTTGATGGGAAGGACTATTTGGGTTCCTAGACTAGTATTCCATTGGTTATGTGGTTGAAGATTCAATTTATGAAATTAAATCATAAGGTGAGAGGTCATTCAATAAATAATAGAACATGCTAGGTGCCCAATTTTGACGAGGAGTTCCAATTGAGGTCTTATCATGTTAGAAACTGATAGTTTGTGTAGTATAGTCTTCTTGACCTTATTGATTGATGAATCAAAGGAGCCCAAGTTGAGTCATGATAAAAGTGGTAGGATATGTAAAACCACTACATATAAAAAAAATATGTAAAACCACTACATATAAAAAAAATTATTCCAAATTTTCATGGTAACTATTTTATGTGGAACGTCGACGAGTGACCAAGTACAAGGATATAAGGTTTTGAATCTGATGATTTCGGGAATGGTGACCCAGAGTTTTGAGTAAATTAAGGGTTGTTCCCAATGATTAGGGATAATTTTCAAATAGACCATGTTCTATGATGTGGTTTATCCATAGGGAAACCTTGAATTGTATTTTCAAAAAACATGGTGTTATTTAAGGTTAAATAAAATTATATCCTTGTAGGATATGACCATGACATCAGATAAAGATATTCACATTTTTATGAAATTATATTGTACTCTTAATTTAGATATGATAATACCTAATATCTTGACATAATCTTGAGTGTGTTAGGATACCATCTACTATATATAAGGTTAACCAAATTTATTATTATAGCTTTATAAAAAGAAATCTGTATGAGTTTTGGTTGAGTAGTGGTGAAAGGTAATCTATATGGTGGGATAACACCATTTGTATTTTGAGTGTGGTGAAATTCATTTTCTAGTGAATCATGGTGAACACCATAGGAACCATTATCGAGAAGTAGGAATATGTGATGAGTGAAGTTTCATTGGTGCTCAGGATGAGCAGGTTCTTAACCATGCAAGTTGTTATGTCCCAGTATAGTAAGGGAATGGGTTTTGGTAATTATAAAATCATTTAGTTGGTGAATCGACAAGGATACACAAGAAGTGGGGGATGAGACATTTGTCACTAGTAGGTGAACCTCATGTTGTAAGTGTTGTGGGACCTTGATATTGGTCATGTTATGGTTCATTTTGTATTTAAATGTTTCTTGTTAAATGGAACAATTTATGGTTGGATTTCTCAGAAAATTCTATGTACATGTTTGAATATAGATTTGAAAGGAATCTAAGTGTGGGGGCCAGGCTTGATTTGGAATGTGTTGATACAAGGGTTTACGAATGGGGTTGCACTGATCCTAGGGATATGGCATGAAAATAGTTATAATCTGGATATTTTTTTATGAGGATATGTCACTAGAAGTTGGGTATGAGCTTCTCTAAGCATGCCCAGAATAATATCAGTATGCCTTAGGACAAAGGATTCAGAATCTAGTTTTGGTGTCACATTAGCTGATGAAGCCTAGCGTTTTCAAAGTAGTATATCCGAGGTGATTCCACTTGATAAATCTAAAACAGTTATATGTGATTTTTGAGGAACAACATTAATAATGCAATAGGGATGATATGTGTGTAGTAAAAGGGTCAATCGGTCCTTTTCAATGAAAATATTGTATGACCAGGATAAAATATTTCGATTGGAATTTAACTATTTTGATTAATTGAGGGATGAGTTTTGTATCCTCATGTGTAATGGTATAAGAGTTTTGTTGGTATAATTGATAGAATTCTATGTATGCATTTCAATTGAAAATTATCATAGTGGAAATTTTGGGACTCATAATTGTTTGTCTAGGGATAAGACATTTATTGGGGTCTCTATAGGCCAGTTGATGAATAGGATGATGGAATGATCCTGTATCTAGATAGAAAATATTGATTAGACATCATCTTAGTCATTTTTGTTCGATTTCATGTATTGGATTTGATTTTATTGGTTCATGTGTTCTGCGCTTAAATTGATTCTTAGAGGTGTGTTGGCCATTTGGAAATGAAATGTGACGGTTTCAGGGGGGAATTTGTAAACCAAGTAGGTTGGATGTTGTTTTCATTGTCCTCTATAATTTCCCTGAGAATATAAGTTTTAAGGTAGGGAGGTTATAATTTCCCTTGAATTAAACCAGTTGAGAATTTCGAAATGATTTTCATTTTTTTCATTGGGCATATGGGTAAAATCATAAACTGAGAATATGAATAAAATTTTGAGAGTTAGAACACGTTAAATATGTTTTTATATGTTTCATGTCCAGAGAGGAGATTCTATATCCCATATGAGTTTTGATATCATTGGGATGTGAGAGTATTATTTTTTGAAAGAAAATGGCAAGTCTTCTATTAGTGAACAATTACTGTTAATCATGCACCAAATTAATGTTTCCCTATAGGGGGGTCACATGTTTTTTAAACCATAAACCTGAGACCACAAGGTCGTGAAAAAATATAAATTAAATTTTAGAGGTGAATCACACATGATATTTATGGTTTGTCTATCTTTTCTCCTATCCAAGTAAGGGGGTGAGGATTTTGAACAATATCTTCCCATGGGATACAGACGGTCTTTCAAACTGATTGCCCAGCCATGTGAGTCTGTGTGCCTCTAGAGAGTGGGTTTGAATGGTTGGTGCATGGTTTTCTTAACCGTTAATCCTAAAAGTGTTCCCCATTAAATAGTGTGAATTTACTATTTTCCCCTCCATACTTTAACCTTATTTCCTCCCTCTTTATCCCTCAATTCCCATTCACAACAGCCACTCAATCTCTCCCTTGGATGTTCCCCTATGATTTGATGGTTCTTGAATGACCGCACATCATTGGGGATGAGAGACAAACTAAAATTTATAACCTAATTACTACTTAGGATAGTGGAAAGATATGGTCGAACCACAGGGAGGCCTTATGTTGTGTTTGGTGATCTAAAAAAAATAAACTAAACAAAAACACACACACAAGAACAAGCAAAAATAGTTGGTGATGGTGAATTGGAGTGAGTGAGAATTAGTGTGTGAAAAAGTGAAGGTGAACTGATGAGTGTAAGGGAAGTAGATAGAGCATCAAAGGAAATTGTGGTGAGAACAACTAATAGATGAGTAGGGGGAAGGTCTACTGGCCGATTTCCATATTTCCTACTCTTGTTCCTGCACTGAAGTTTAAGAAATATGGGTCTAACTAAAATTCACTGTACAGATTTTTCATCTGCTCAGTTTGTGATGAAATAAATATTAAAGTCCTTCAATAGTAAAAGTCATTCCATCCAATGGTGATAACAAGTAAGATGTCACTGGACTCAACTTTTCAGTTGAGTTCAGTGCGTCTCTCTCATTTGAGCATGAATCATTTTCCAATGAGTTCCCTCGGATTTATACAATTTTCATTAATATTCAATCAAGATCATTTTTCTCTCAAACTTGTTGTTTTGAAAATAAATCCGTTATGCAAATAGTGAGAGAGATAATCCAAAAAATGATGTAGTGAATGAATCAGAATAAGAAAATCAAATCAACCAGCTTATCCCCCTCGAAGGAATTTAGCTGTACATAATGGTTGGTTTTAATGCAAAAATAGAATAAGAAACAATGAAGTTCATATTATAATAAGTTGGATAAAAAACATAGCAGAGGGGAAAATAAAGATGTTTGACTCCCTACTATATCTCCCAAAAGTTCTAACTCTTTCTACTTTATGGGGGATGAAATGATGGAATCCACTCGATGTCCTGCCCTGGGAATCGAGGTATGAAATTCTCCGATCCGCTGCTCTCGGTACTCCAATCTGCTAGTGATGGAAGATGTTGAATATTCCTCTTTCACTCCTGCCTTGGTCTGGATTGGGGATTTTTCTCCCTTCACGTGTCATGCCCCATCAGGTCCCTATGATCTCATGCCCATCACAAATGATAATGACCCAGTCAAAGATTCTAGAATCTCACCTGAGTTGTTCCCTGGCCTCCACGTGTAGCTTTCACTGTGCTGCTTCCTCCCGCACTGGTCACTGGAGCAGTTGCGCCTAACTGAATGAAATGATGTGCGTCTGGCATGCAACAATATTCCATCTACAAATTAGAAGATCCACATTGCGTGCTTTGTTGTGCACATCACTATATTTTTTAGTGAACCCTATGTAAGTGCATACTACCCCCTGTAAAGAAACAATAGAAAACACAACAAACGCATGTGAGTCTAATATAAATTAAAACTACTATCTATAACTAAATATATTTATACACTATATATTAATATCACTACTTAAAGTTAATAATAATAACAACTTATTAATACATATATATACATATATATATTATAATACCTAAATTATTAGTAATATATATTTAATAATGATTTTATTTAATTAATACATATATTATTATGATATATAAAAGCTTATATACTATTTATTATTAAACCTATTGTTGTTGAAGTGTTTTATATGATATATAATACATTATATAGTATATTATGTTATATGATATAGTAAAATAAAATAAAAAATAAAAAATGAAGAAGAAATAAATGAAGAGGGGAGGGGGTGGGGTCGGCACGCAGAGTCCGCACGGAGGAAAAGAGGTTTGGGTGCAGCTCGGTTTGGGGGAAAGAAAAGGAGGGTGGCGTGACAGCTTCGGGGGAGGATGCAGTGTTGGTGTGGGTGTCGAAGGAGAGGCTAGGGGTTGCGGGAGTATCATCCAGCGGCACTGCTTCAGTAGGTTCGCCATCGAACGTGTTGGGGTAGTTACGGTTTTTAAGTGAGGAAGTTGCGAGGCATGGTGCGAAAATTTCGAGTGGATCGGGTTGAGGAAGATGGTTCGGTACAATTAAGAAGGAAGGGGAGATTCAGGGCAAGAGAGGGCTTACTTCTTCATGGTCATGGGGTTTAGGTAGATGCTACAGCGGAGCATTAGATGGCCTGGTAAGGGAGATGCAGTGGCTAGAAGCAGGGCACCAAGATGTGGTGCGAGCAGAAGAGAAGGAGAAGTGTTGTGGCATTGGGTTTGGTGCATTGGAGACACTGGTTCTCGCAGAGGGTAAGGTGTGGGTGTTTTGATTTCATGTTCTTCAACTTTTATATTTCTATTGTGAGAATTCCCTCTAAAAATGTGGAAATTACGATAATTATGCTGCTTGATTGCAGTTTGAATTTGAGATGTACTGTGTATTTGGTTTGTAATGTTGTTGTTGTGATGCTGCCTGAAAGAGCGGTGAGACAGGCATGATGTGAAGCGGAGGCTGGGCAGAGGAGTGTGGCAGGGGATTACGATGATACATGCACCGTGAAGATTGTTGTGAGACAGCAATGTGGTGGAACGGTGGATGAGGAGGAGCAGGGAAAGGTGGGAGGCTCGAATGAAATGGTGTGAAATGGTGGCACATGCACCATTAGTTTGAAAAAGTCAGACAGTAAAAAGGGGCTAACGGTGACTCCGTGTAGAAAGGGGTGGAGATGTTGAGACTTTCCACCGTAACATCTGAAAAACTTACAACAAAACTAAAAATTAAAATAATTTATTAAAATAAAAAAAATAATAATAAATAAATAAAGTTAACTTAAACAAAAAAAATAATTATGAATTATTTAAAAGAATAAATTTTATTCGTATTAAAAATTATAAACTAATTAATTTAAAACATCCTGAAAGTGTTTAAAGTTACATACTTAAATTAATTAACCAATTAATTAATCAAATAATTAAGTAAATAATTAATTAAATAATTAATTAAATTAAATAATAAAAGTGTTAATTGAATAAAATTGGAATGTTAAAACTAGTTAAATTATTAAAAGAATTAAAAACTAGCTTGTGATATTTATTTACAACTTAAAGAATAAAAAATTAATTAATTTAATTAATGAATTAAAAATTATTGAAAACTAATAACATAAAGAATTAATTAAATTAAATTAAAATAACAACTTAATTTTATTACTGCAAAACAAAAAAAATAACAAAAAAACCGACTTCTAATACATAAACACATTTTTTATAATATAATTTACAAAATAAAACAATTGATAAATATTACAAAAAAAACAATGGTTTGATATTAAAAAGTTAACAAAAATATAAAAAAGGATGTTGAAAAGAGCATAAAAACACTTCCACATCAAACTCCCCCACACTCAAAACATTGTTTTTCCTCAAACAAATACATGTCTTTGACTTTAAAACAGAAAGATGATTTGTGAAGTTTAGTTTAAAAAGTACATGATTAAGCTTTAATACCCAGAGGATCAAAAGCAACAGTGAGTCAGGCTATCCCAAGGTATTCAAAAATACTATCAGGCCAAGCTTGAAATACCCATAGAAAGTCAAAAGTGTCATAGGTTCATACACTGTCAAGTATGTCATGCCTCCAATGTGTACTCATTAACTATCCAACTTCACCTTCCAATTCAAGTTCTAATTCAAGGAGTGTAGACAAGTTAGATGAAGTGGAATTAAAAACTTAACCAAGGGAACCTTCCATTATCACCTTCCCTCAAGTTCCCAAAATTAATGTTAATAAATTTTTTCACTTTACTGATTCAACTCAAATGAAAATTAACCAAGTCAATTGCTCCCTTCTTCCTCTGGGTTCAAAATTCTCATCACCTTAATGAGTTCTTTTTTGACAAGGGCACATTATTTTAATTTTTCCCAGCCATATTCCATGTGCATAGTACTATGAATAACACTTATTAAAATTGAAATTGGCTTTATTTATTCACAGAAATGCACCCAGTGCGCCTTGTCTCAGATACTCACCGTGGGATCCCATTTTCCCATTTTAATCCAGTTACAAAGGACATAATTAATAATCAATCAAGTTGACTTCCTAAAGTGATTGAATATTATTTAATAAAAATATGAGTCTCATAGGTTATAGTGAGGACTTCTAGTAACACTAAGTCATGATCTTCATCCCACAAAACCTATCTTGTCACACTCCCATCCTCAGTTCCTAAATAAAAAGTTTTATAAAGGCAATGAAAAATTACACTAAGCAATCACTCATGCTTAACAGTTTCTTACTAAATGTCACTATCATCATCCAGTGAGTAGTTATCCACTAAACAAGACATAATTGAAGTACTAGTGAACCTCCAATGACCATCATGTAGTGAAATAATTTGAATTTTTTTGACAAATTTTGAACAAATTTTGAAACAATTTGATCATTTTTTTAAACAAACACAAACTCAGGTTCAAGAAGGGGGAATTATACATGACACTAGAATTACCACTCTCCCCCACACATAAAACCCAACATTGTCCTCAATGATGAATCTCAAGGTGGGAGATAGTTGAAGTTCAAGATTGATGGACAGTTCATCTTAAAAAGGGTTTGGAGGGGTAGTAGTGAGGTTCAACAATTTGCTTTGCCATGCAAAAAGGGAGAGAAAAGAAATTAATAAACAAACAAAAACAATAGAATCCAACCCTAACAACCAATTATAGTTCTAGTCCTAAATTGTTCATGCTTTGAATCATTGTGAGCACACAAAATATTTTAACAATAACATTTAATTATAAGCATGATGAACAGTGATGTGCAACAGTAGCGTAAATAAATTGAAAGTAGTGGGTCCAAGCATGTTTTAAATATCATCTAAAATTAATTTTTCAACCAAGTAGATATTGGAAGATAAACACCCGTGAAATAAAACACATTCATTTTTCAAAGATCAGGGGGAAGTCCCCCATACTTAATTCATAGTGAAATTAAGCATGTTATTAAAAGTAAAAAAATGGGAGAACAACACTTCCCTGAATTATTGGACCTTTAACAGTGGCTTCCATCAATAAATCCCCTTTAGTAGCAGTGGGTTGTTACTCCTCGTCATTAACCAGCAAGTTCGAATAATTAAAATAAGATTTCAGAGTTTGAAGTTAAAGATAAGTAACCCAAGGGAGTGAGTAGAGAGAAATTTTATCCATATGATGCAGTGGATTTCTCCGTTGGGGTTTCCTGGAAACGTTTCTGGCAATAACAACTCTCTCTCTAAAAAAACAACAGATCATGAAGCACCATCAAGAAGTTAAGTAATTGAACTAGAGAACAAAGAGCAGGAATTACTTTATTGAAGAACAAAATAAAAAGGAAAACAAATAATTAATCATGTGATATTTCCCATGCAACACTATGTTTATAGTCCTCAATTTGACTTGAAACAACTCATTCATCCACCAGATATATGGAAGCCAAGCCCTTTGTCTTCCCTTCAAATAAGTGTTTTATTCTTTGATCATTTACTAGGAAAGGCCTATTCTTTTCTCCAACCATCTCAACAGCTCCATTAACCAAGACTCTAACAATGGTAAAGGGTCCTGACCATTTGGACTTCAACTTTCCTAGAAACACCTTTAATCTAGAATTGAAAAGTAGGACCCTCTCACCAACCTTGAAATTACTATTTTAAATGATTGAGTCATGAAAATCCTTTGTTCTTTCTTTGTAAATTTCAGCATTCTCATAGGACTCTATTCGATTCTCATCCAGCCCACTCAGCTCTAGCAGTCTCCTCTATCCATCAGACTTAAAATCAATGTCTAGTGCCTTCACTGCCCAATAATATCTCTATTGTAACTAAACAGGTAGATGACATGTTTTCACAAAGAGTATCCTATATGGTGACATCCTTATAGGAGTCTTATTATTAGTTCTATAGGCCCAAAGGGCCTCATCCAACTTCCTTGACCAGTCCTTTCTAGAGATAGACACTATTTTCTCAAAAACTATTTGAGCTATCTCTTGGAAACTTATGCTTTCCCACTAGATTGTGGGTGATATGTGGTTAATGTCCTATGTGAGAACCCATACTTCTCTATTAAACCCTTGAACTTATAATTCTTGAACTAAGTCCCATTATCAGTGATTAATGCTCGAGGCACACCAAATCTGGAAAAGTTGTTTTTCTTGATGAATTTCAAAACATTAGCGGCTAAATTTTCGGGAAGAGCTACTGTCTCAACCCACTTGGACACCTAGTCCACAACAACTAAAAAGTACTCATTTCCATAAGATGATGGGAATAGTCCCATGAAATACAAGCCCCACACATATAATATTTCAACCTCCAGAATACCTTTTGGGGGTAGTTCCTGCCTTATTTGAACATTTCCTAACATTTAACATTTTTCACAGCCAATAACCAGACTCCTAGCATCTTTAAACAGTGTTGGACAATAGAAACCAGCCTGTAGGACCTTTTAAGCAGTTCTTTCTCCTCCATGGTGGACACCCCAAGGTGAAGAATGATATCTCTCAAGTATGGGCAAAATCTCATCCTCAACCACACATCTTCTCAAAATCCCATCAGAACCTCTCCAAAAGATAAGAGGGTCATCCCAAAAATAATATTTCGGTTTAGATATAAACCTCTTCCTTTAGTTGTTGGAGAGATCCTTGGGCATGACTCTAGCTGTCAGAATGTTGGAATAGTCTACGAACCAAACAAACTGCTACAGAGAGGAAGAAAACAATTGTTCATTAGGGAAATAAGTGTTTTTCTCTTCTAGTTCCTTACTTGGGGAATTGGGAAATCGGGATAAATGATCTGCACCTAAATTCTTATCCACTTTCTTATCCTTAATCAATAAATCAAACTCATGTAACTATAAGGTCCACCTCATGAGTCTAGGATTTGAGTCCTTTTTATCTAGCAAGTACTTTAGGGCTGAATGATTTGTGAAAATTATGATCATTGATCCTATCATGTACTGCCAGATTTTTTCCAAAGCAAACATCACAGCATCCAACTCCTTTTTAGTGGTAGAATAATTCTCTTGGGAATCGTCCAAAAAATTTCTTTCATAGTAAATAACATGTAGTTTCATATCCTTTCTCTGCCCTAACACAGCTCCCACTAAAAAGTCACAAGAATCACACATCACATCAAAGGGAAACATCCAGTCCTGAGCAGTGATTATAGGTGAAGTAGTCAAATTCTCCTTGAGAAGATTAAAGGCCTCTATATATATATCATCGAAGAAAAAGGGTGTGTCCTTAACCAGTAGGAAGCATAGAGGTCTAGTAATCTTATAAAAGTCCTTAATGAACCTCCTGTAGAACCCAGCATGTCCCACATAACTTCTAATTCCTTTAACATTTTCAGGTGGGGGAAACTTTTCTATGACCTCAATTTTAGCATTATCGACCTCCAGCCCCTTCATATAATCTTTGTGTCCAAAAACTATGCCTTTAGTGGCCATGAATTGGCACTTTTCCCAGTTTAAGACTAATTTGGTCTCTTGGAACCTTTCTAACAATAGTTACAGGTTTTTTAGACAGTTCTCAAAGTTATTTCCCTCAACAAGAAAAATCATCCATGAACACTTCAATTATCCTCACAATCATGTCTGAAAAAATTTCTATCATGCACCTCTAAAAAGTTGTAGGAGCACCACACAATCCAAAGGGAATATTCCGACGCACAAATGTCCCAAATGGATAGGCGGAGGTAGTTTTATCTTGTTCCTCAGTTGCAATGGCAATCTGGTTAAAACCATAATAACCATCAAGAAATAATAAGAATTCATTTCCTCCCAATATCTCTAACATTTGACTAAAAACATCATGATAAAGTGATCCTTTCTTGTGGAAGTATTCAATTTCCTGTAGTTTATACAGACTCTCCATTTATTCAATTCTCTTGTCTGGATTTTCTCATTCCTTTCATTAGTGACCACTGTCACTCCACTCTTTTTGGGTACCACCTGGAGAGGGCTTACCCATGGGATATCAAAAATTAGAAAATTTTTCCAAGCATCAAGAAACCTAATCACTTCTTCTCTCACAACTTTCCTTATGTTGGGGTTGATTCTTCTTTGGGCTTATACTCTATGCTTACACTCAGGTTTCATGGGAATTTTATTCATACAAAAGGCCGGACTTATCCCCATGATATCAGAAATCGACCAGCCTATGACTGACTTGTATTTCTTGAAAACAGTAAGAATATTTTCTCTTTACTCACCTCCAGGTTGGATGAAATGATAACGGGAAGGGTGGATCTGTCTCCAAAAAAAGAATATTTGAGATGAGCAGGGAGGGTATTATGTTCAATGGTGGGTGGTGACTGGATTGAGGGAAGACACTTGGGCCTGGGTGGCCCAAGGTCTTCATGCTACCTCTTGAAAAAGGCAGTAGAGAAGGATTTTTCCTCGGGGCTAGAGCTTCCAAAAAATATATCCTCAAAATTAGACTCCTCTCTCATGGTAAAATATGATCCAAAACAATCTCATCTAAGTTCTCCAAAAAATATCCCTTGTGCTCATCAAAAAATTATCTTTCTTTACTTGAGCTGATCCCCATGCAAGAAGCATCAGGGATTTTAGGGTCACTATTTATTTTAGCTATCATTCTCCAAAACTATTCTTCCTTCTTATCAACACTACTCTTGACAACCAACATCTCATCTTTGGGTAAGAATGGATGGGTGAGTTCTTGGATTTTCTTAGACACATTTAATTCTTCTTTTTATTCACCCATATTGAAGATCAGTTTCCCCTTAGACACATCTATCACAGCTCCCCATGTGGTCAAGAAGGGCCTACCGAGAATGATAGGAACCTCATGGTCACACTCTATATCAAGGATAAGAAAGTCAGCCGGAAAAAAGAGTTTTCCAACTCCCAATAATAGATCATTGACCATACCCACAGGATGAGTAATGGATTTATCAGCAAACTGTAACACAATAGTGGTGGGTTGAGGAACTCTTAATCTCAGGTGATGAAAAAGTGACAGTGGAATGACATTAATACTAGCACCCAAATCACACAAACAGTTGAACTTACCACCTCTATCGTCAAAGATGGAAGGGATGACAAATATTATTGGGTCCTAAAGCTTAGGATGTGTCCTATTCTATAAGACTACACTACACTCCTCTGTTAAGCTATAGGTGGAAAATTCTTGCAATGTATTTTTTTTGAATAGATTTTCTTGAGTGATTTTAGATATAAAGGGATTTGAATCAAGGCTTACAAGAATGGGATATCAATTTTTTGCTTTTTAACTACCTTAAAAAAATTTAACAGTTCAGAATCATGAATTGGTTTCTTAATTCTTTGTAGGAAAGGGATTTCCAGGGAAATATTCCTCACAATTGTGGAATCTCTACAAAATCTTCTTTAATAAGTTTCTTTCCTTTGTTGTCTTTTTTTTCAATCCATTTTCTTTGGGTTTTCGGGTTGGAACAGCAGGAACTGCAAGAATTTCAGTGGTGCTTTCTAGTTTTCCAGATTCAGGTTCATTCAGATTTGAGTTTCTAGCTTCATCCATTTTCTCATTTTCAACATTTTGGGGTTCTTTCCTAGGCTCTTGAAGAGTTTGGAGACCACTTTTGGTGGTCACATCTATAGAATTATCTCTAGGATTGGCCTCAGTGGTGCCGGGAAGAATACACTTTTCTTTATTACTAGAAATTCTAACCAATTTCCCCATTTGAATTTCCAAGTTATTCATTATAGAAACCATTTGAAATTTATCATAATCATTTTTGGTCTTTAGTTAATTAAACCTCCCTATCAATTGATGAAACATTTCTCTCACATCATCTTTTATGTTGGATGACTCGGCCTTAGGTTGGGGTTGGGGTTGGAATTGCTACCTAGGAGGCTGCTGGAATCCAGGAGGGGTAGTAATTCGAAGTACTCCCTACTCCCTCCATGACAGGTTCGGATGGTTCCTATACCCCTGATTATAGGTGTTGGAAAAAAGGATCATCCCTAGGTTTCATTTGAGGTCCATATCCAGCAAATATGGCACTCTCAAGAGGCTAGACTGGCATATCAAAGTTTCGACAACAGGTTTGAGAATGGCCATACATGCCATAGTGGTGGCACTGCTCTTTAAGGGTTTGATGTGGGTTCTCGTTAAAGAAACCAGCATCTTGGGCTTTAGCTTGAGGGGGAGGGGTGGTTTCCCTTCTCACAATGGTTCTCCTCCTAGAGCACTTGTTCTTGGAGTTTTGAGCTATGGTATTAAAAATTTGTTTGAGCTCCTTAGAAGTCCTATCACTAAAGTCTATTCTAGTAGACTAATCCACCAAGGTTTGGTGGTAATGGGTGAGACTATTATAGAAGATGTCAATGAGGAATTGAGGTGTACATTTATGGTTTGGACACTGCCTAAGAAAACCTCTAAACCTATCCCAGGTTTCATGAAATAGTTATCCTTCATCCAGAATGAATCTAGCTATTTTGTGCCTATTTCTTGATGTCAACCTCCTATGATAGAATTTCATTTTGAAAGAATTGTAAACTTGATCCCAAGTGACAAAGATTTCTTCTTCTAGCAGCTGAAACCAAGTCCTAGAATTTACCTTGAGGTTGAAGGGTAACACTCTTAGTTTAAGCTCTTCCTCAATGAGACTCATAAGTGCTAGTTGCTGGACACTATAGTAGAAGGTTATAATGATGTCAAGATGGTCTTCACTAGAAATTCCATTGAAGACGGGAAGCTGTCTAAGCATAGATTTATTGATTTCGTAATTCCTGGACCTAGGAGAGAGTCTAATGCATGAAGGGTTACTAGACACTGAAGGTAGAAAATACTCTCTCAAATTTTTCCTCTCAACTATCTCATTATCAGGTGGGTTTATCAATCCATGTTTGTTCAAGTTCTGAGGAAGTGGGTTGTTCAAGTTTTCATTTCTGTTATCTTCCATTTTGACCTTCTCTTTGTTCTTTTTCACTTTTTTAAGTTGCTTATCAATTTTATGATTTCCAAGTACTATGTATTCAGACTTAGACTTGTTTTTCATGCAGTAGGTTCACAATAGTTTTTTTTGGAATTTCAATTTTTTGCATATTTTTTAAGTGATTTTTCATTTTTTGAATTTTCAATTTCTTTATATGTGAATTTTTTTTAAATCGCACCTAGCCTCCCGAGAAACGGTGCCAAAATTTGCACAACCCTGTGTCATTGGTCATGGGCGAAAGACTACAATTTATAACATACTTACCTCTTAGGACAGTGGAAATACAAAGTCAAACCACAGGGATGCCTCATGTTGTGTTTGGTGATCTAAAAAATATAAACTAAACAAAAACACACACACAAGAACAAGAAAAAACATTTGGTTATGGTGAAGTGGAGTGAGTGAGAATTAGTGTGTGAAGAATTAAAGGTGAACTGATGAGTGCAAGGGATGTATACAGAGCAGCAAAGGAAATTGTGGTGAGAAAATCCAATAGATGAGTAGGGGGAAGGTACACTGGCCGATTTTAATATTTCCTACTCTCGTTCTTGCCCTGAAGTTTAAGAAATATGGATCTGAATAAATTAACTAGAAAGATTTGTCGTCTGATCAGTTTTTGATGAAATAGCTCTTACAGTCATTCGACAGTAAAAGTAATTCCATCCGATGGAGATAACAAGTTAGATATCACTAGACTCAACTTGTCAGTTGAGTTTAGTGTGTCTCTCTCATTTGAGTTTGACTCATTTATCAATGATTTCCCTCAGATTTAAATAGTTTTCACTAAGATTCAATCAATATCGATTTTCACTTGACTTTGTTGTTTTGAAAACAAATCTGTTCCGTAAACAGTGAGAGAGACAATTTAGAAAATGACGCAGTGCATGAATCAGAATAAGAAAATATAATCAACCAGCTTACCCACCCCGAAAGAATTTAGTTGGACATAATGGTTGGTTTTAATGCAAAAATATAATAAGAAACAATGAAGTTCATATTAAAATAAGTTTAAAAAAAAGATCATAGGAAAAAATAAAGATGTTCGACTCCCTATTCTATATCTTGAAAGTTCTAACTCCTGCTGCATGATGGTGGATGTAATGCTGGAATCTTCTCAATGTCCCGCCCTAGGAATTGAGGTATGAAATGCTCTGATCTAATGCTCTCGGTACTCCAATCTGGTCACCATGGAAGATGTTGTATGTTCCTCTTGCGCTCCTCCCTCAGTCTGGATTGGGAATTTTTCTCCCTCCCCGCGTCCTGCCCCCTCTGGTACCTATAATCTCGTGCCCATCACGAGTTCTGATAACCCAGTCAAGGACTCTGGAATATTGCCTGAGTTGTTCCCTAGCCTCCACATGTAGCTTTCACTATGCTGCTTCCTCCCGTGTTGGTCACTAGAGCAGTTTCTCCTAACTAAATGAAATGATGCGTGCCCGGTGTGCAACAATCTTCCCTCAACAAATCATTAGATCCATGTGGAATGCTTTTATGTGCACATCACCGGATTTTTTATTCAACCCTATGTAATTTCATACAAACCCTCTCCAATGAAACAATAGAAAATACAACAAATGTACATGAGTCCAATAAAAAATAAAACTGCAATGTATAACTAAATATATTTTTACACTATATATTAATATCACAACTTAAAGTTAATAATAATAAAAACTTATTAATGTATATATATACACACACATATATATATATATATATTATAATACCTAAATTATTAGTAATATATATTTAATAATGGTTTTATTTAATTTATTAAATATATTATTATGATATATAAAAGCTTATATATTACTTATTATTAAACCTATTATTATTGTAGTGTTGTATATGATATATAATACATTATATACTATATTGTGTTATATGATATAATATAATAAAATAAAAATTAAAAAATAAAGATGAAAGAAACGAAGAGGGGGGGTTGGCACGCTAAGTCCGCATGGAGGAAGGGTGGTTCGGGTGCAGCTCAGATTGGGCGAAGGAAAAAAAGGGTGGCACGATAGCTTTGGAGGAGGATGCAGCGATGGTGTAGGTGTGGAAGGTGAGGATAGGGGTTGCGAGAGTTTTAGACAGCGGCGCTGCTTCAGTAGGTTCACTGGAGAGCATGCTGGGGTAGTTAGGGTTTTTAAGTGAGGAAGTGGCAAGGCATGGCGCGGCGGCTTCGGGTGGCTCGAGTTGAGGAATATTTTTCTGTCCATCGAAGCCGGAAGGGGAGATTCGGGGCAGAAGAGAGCTTGTTGCTTCATGGTCTCGAGGTTCGGGTAGATGCTACGGTGAAGCAGTGGATGGCCTGGTATGGTAGATGTGGCGGTTAGCAGTAGGGAACCAAGATGCGGCGCGAGCAGAGGAGAAGGAGAAGTGTGGTGGCTTTGGGTTCAGTGCGATGGAGACACTAGTTCAGGAAGAGGGTAAGGTGTGGGTGTTTTGATTTCATGTTCTTCAACTTTTCCATTTTTCTTGTGTGAATTCCCTCCAAAGATGCTGAAATTACGATTATTCTGCTTCTTGATTGCGGTTTGAATTTGAAATTTGTTGTGTATTTGGTTTGTAATGTTGTTGTTGTGATGCTGCTTGAAGGAGCAATGAGACAGGTGCGATGTGAAGTAGAGGCTGGGCATAGGAGTGTGGAAGTGGATTACGGTGAGACAGGCACTGTGAAGATTTCTATGAGACAACAATGTGGTAGAACGGTGGATGACGTGGAGCAAGGAATGGTGGTAGTCTCGAGTGAAATGGTTTGAAATGGTGGCACATACACCGTTAGTTTGAAACTGTGAGACCGTAAAAAGGGTCTAACGGTGACTCCATGTAGGAAGGGGAGGAGGCGGTGAGACTTTTCACCATAACATCTGAAAAACATACGACAACACTAAAAATTAAAAGAGTTTATTAAAATAATAATAATAATAATAAATAATAAAATGGTAAGTTAAATAATAAAAAAAATTATGAATTATTTAAAAGAAATAATTTTATTCTAATTAAAAATTATAAAAAAAATTAATTTAAAACATCCTAAAAGTGTTTCAAGTTACGTGCTTAAATTAATTAACCAATTAATTAATCAAAGAATTAAGTAAATAATTAATTAATTAATTAATTAAATTGAAGAATAAAAGTGTTAATTGAATAAAATCGGAATGTTAAAACTAGTTAAATTATTAAAATAATTAAAAATTAGCTTGTGTTATTTATTTACAACTTAAATAATAAAGAATTAATTAACTAAATTAATGAATTAAAAATTATTGAAAACTAATAACATAAAGAATTAGTTAAATGAAATTAAAATAACAACCTAATTTTATTATTGAAAAACAATAAAAAAAATAACAATTAAAACACATTTTTAATACATAAACACATTTGTTATCATATAATTTAAAAAATACAACAATTGATAAATATTAAACAAAAAACAATGGTTTGATATTTAAAAGTAAACAAAAATATAAAAAAGGATGTGGAAAAGAGCATGAAAACACTACCACATCATTTATCCTCTATCCAAGACAAAAATTGAATGTCTTTGGTTTTATTGGATCACTCTAGTTTATTCCATGATTCATATTTCTTCGTTTCTATAATTCTTTCACTATTTTGGATATTATATCAATACGGGCTCATATTCGCTATTTTTTTGGATTTTGTGAATCTCATCAATTTCACTCACTTCAACCTGAATCAAGGGCTGATAATGGATGATTAATGATTTAAAATGATGAGGCAGGTGGTCTATATTATTCTACTTGAATGTTTTTTGTCACATGCAAACCTTTTTGTGTGTTTCTCCTAAAACCTGAAATACCATAAATTAATTTTTTTGACCATAGACTAGGTTTTCATAGACCCCCTGACATAGATAAGGGATTGTGACCTCAACTTTGGACACACCTTTAGGTGTTCCCTATAATGTTAAATCATTTATAATTGTGTGTAAATAACTAAAATACCACTTAGTGTGTTGAATAAACTATTATAAAGGGAATAGATTAATTGGGACTAAATGAATTATTGATTTCCAAGGAATTTCTCTTGGAATATTTCAAAAATTTAAATGTATGGAATGAATCTTTTTCAATCATATGTTGAATGATAAATATAATTAAATGAAATATTAGGTGGGTTGGATAAACTGCCTTGGGATTTTACCATTTAATTTATGATTGACTATTATGATTGATTAAATTAAGTAGATAAATTTAAATTTATTATGGAATGTACACTTACATGGACCTTATTATCACATATGATTGATTTGGATAAATTAATGAACATGAAAAAGTGTATAATTGAATCTATACTCATATGCACCTCTTTATCACATGTATTTTAATTAATAAACAGAACAATCTTGTTGAATTGTATTGTGTCATAAACATGTTCTCATAGCCCATGATTAATAAATTAACACATATGATAATATTCTATTAGTATTCCATGGATGGACTCATAAGGAAATTTTAATTGAATTAAGTAAGAATTTTTTAATCGACATTTGACATGACACTCCAAATCATTTAATTATTTTAATCATTGGAAATAATATTCCTCATTTTTATTGAAATCCATGGACATGAAATTCTTTATTATTAATCAGATATTTATGGAAAAGAAGTTCTACATTATTATTTATTTTTAAATTTATGGACATGATGTTTCATATTATTTATATTAAATTGATGTACATGAAGTTAGATATTAATTAATTTGAATTTATGGACATAATGTTCCATATTTTATATTGAATTGTTGGACAAAACATCAAATTCCATCTTTGGTAAAATGATTGGTATGATTCCATTATTTAAAAATGAAACCTTGTATGGATAGATTTAGACATTAAATCCATGGTTATATACCACTAGTGTTAGGTCAATTTATATAAAATGTAAAATTCTCACACATTACAGCTTATGATGAAGCAGGTATGGTCAGTTATGTGTCTCAAAAGGAACCTGTGCTCGACGGGTTTTTTATACACCATTTCATTACTATATTTATTTATTATATTTACACACTGTTACATTTTATATCCACATATTGTATTTTCATTAGACACCATTGGTGGTGGAATATCAATTTTTACTCACACCCTGTCTGAGCAGGTGCTTGGTACCCATATAGATCTATTGGTTGAAGGTTAGGATCCTCAATTATGCCTCTTTGATTTTCCTCTATATAGAATTGGACTTGGCATGGAGTTAAGGGACAAGAATTTACTCAGAATTCCTTTAAGAGATGGTTCTTATATTTATTTATTTATTTTTATTCATAGTATGGTTGTATGTATTACATGTTGTATGTTAAATAATTGAATTTTTGACATAGTATGTTCATGAATAGTTAGATTTTTTGGCACATGTCTAGTTATATGGTCACCATTGATTGTCAGTTATTATAATATTCCACTTAAATTAATTTATTTATTATTACTAAATGTTTATAAATGAATTATAGGGTATAATATCCTCAATATACTACCTTTAGACCCTCACTGCTAGTCAGTAGCCTCAGGAATATGTGGATGCACATTTGAAGCCTTATCACCAACTAGTTTAGTAAAAATTTATATATTGAACCGAGTTTAGATGTGATGGTATCAGAGGCAAGGGCAGGTAACTTTTGGAAACTAGGATGATGAATATTTGGTGATATCTTTATTATAGTCTTAATTATAGTAGAACATATTAGGTTATGGTAATGAAAGGAGTGTGGTTTACTTAAGTAAATACATCCTTTTATTGATACTACAAGTAAATGTAGTTTTTGGAATAGATTCATATAGGGTTAATAACCCTAAAAAGATTTGTTTAAGTATGTATCATCAAACATTTTGGAACATACTGAATGGTTCCTTACTATGCACTTTGTTTGAAAATATGGGGGGATATTCTTAGGTTAATCCACAATTTCATTATAATCCATTATAAATGAATTGAATATATATTTACCATGGATGACCTAGGTCATACCTAAGGTTTCATAGACTTAAAAGAAGGTACAAGGATATATATATATAGTATGACTAATTATTCATGTTTAATCTCTCTATTTAATGAATCTTGATTGTCATGATATCCATTTTATTAGTAAGGGATTGAAGGTAGAATAATAGATCTTAGGTGGTTATAGGTATGATCAAATATTAAAGTACCATATTTGAGCTTAGTTAGATAAATTCCTATATATCAATAAAAATATCATGTAATTTGAATACATATCCTAAATGGATAGATGTTGAAATTGAAGTAAAAACTCAAAATGGTACGATAATCGCATCTCAAGTATGTGAATGTTCCCCAACTCAAGTTTACAGGAATGGGATTTAATAAAATCTTGTTATGCTTCTTCTAGTCTAATTTGATTTGATTTTGGTCATGAATTGAATTTATTAATATAAATACCATATCAATAGTTGAGGAAGGGAATTCATATTTGATATTTTGAACCATCCTATCATTTTATATTAGTGGAAGGATAAATTTGAACATCTAATGGAAATTACATCAATTGCATGGGTCTTGATTCCTATTTAAAATGGGTATTGGACTCAGATGTTTAGGGAGAAACTCAACATCAATGATATTTCTATTATATGAGAGTTTTTTATGTCATTATATAAGAGTATCCTAGTATTCCTCTTAATCATGAAGTAGAGTTTTTGAAAGAACTCATACCCGGTGCTATACCTATTTCAAAGTCTCCATATAGAATGTCCAATATTGAGTGTCATGAATTTAAGAAAAAAATATTGGAGAATATTTGTAATGGATTGATTCATCCAATTGTGTCACCATAGGGTGAACCTGTACTTTTTTCAAGAGGAAATATGGATCTATGCGACTCTATATTGATTATCAGGAACATAATAATAAAAAATCAAGAATAATTATTGTTTTCCCCATATTGATGATTTTAATAATCAATTCTTTGAATATCAATATTTTTTCAAGATTTATCTTCAATCTAGGTAATATAAATTTGGGGTCACAGGTGAAGACATACCCAAGACAGTCTTTTGTTTTAGGCATATAAATTATAAATTTATAGTGATGTCATTTTACCTTAATAGTTACCCTACTATCTTCATGGATTTAATGAATAGTTTTTTTAAACGGATACCTTGACCAGTTTTTGGTAGTCTTTATAGATGATATTATTATATATTCGAAGAGAAAGTAAGAGTGTGAAGATCACTTAATGATTATATTGAAGATATTAAGGAATAAAAAGTTGTATGAAAAATTTACCAGGTGTGAATTTTGGCTGGAAAAAAGTTTCATTATTAGGTTATATAATGTCAAGTGAGGGTATATTAGTGGATCCATCAAAGTCAAAAGATGTTTAAAATTAAACTAGACCAACCAATGTGACTAAAATCCATTATTTTCGGAAATTATATAGATATTATTATTTCTTTGTAAATTATTTCTCTTTGTTATATAATCCACATACCTAGTCAAATCAAAAGGGTGTTAAGTTCTTTTGGAGTGATGAGTGTGAAGAAAATTTTAATAAAATAAAGAGAATTTTGATTAGTGCACATATACTCACACTACATCATAGTAGAAAATGGATTTATATTTACAGTGATTCAACAAATAAAGGGATGGGTTTTTTTATTTTTTAAAATTAAATGGTGATATCCTATGCCGCACACCAATTTAAAGTTCATGATAAAAATTAACTGACTCATGATTTGAGTTAGTAGTAGCAATATTTTCATTAAATATATGGAGGAAATGTATTTAAAAATAAAGTTGTGATATATATACTGATCATAAATATTTAATGTATATATTCTCCTAGAAATAGTAAAATATGAACCAAATAAGATAGTTGGAATAGATTATAGAATATGATTTTTCAATGCATTTCCACCATGGGAAAGAGAGCAATGTGTCTGATTCTTACAGTCGAAAGGATCATGTTATCTTATCTATAATAAGGATCAAAAATAATTTAATATTTATAGATTTACACAGGATAGACCATGAAATATTGAATGAAGGGTAGAAATTGTATCTTTCTCAAATAAATTTTCAACCATATATCCATGTAAGTTTTTAATAGGGGCGGAAGGAGGATGTGGAGCTACAAAAGAATGTGATAAATATTCAAATGTTAAACATTTAATATGAAATAATGATAAGGTACAAGACAGATTAGGTTTATCATCAACACAGAACTTAAAGAATGAACTAATGGAAGAATCTCATAGCTTATTTTTCTCTATTGATAATGGAAATATGAATAAGTATAGATATATAAAAGAGTATTTCTGATGGGAAAACTTAAAGAGAGTTATTATGGAGTATGTATCTTTATGCTTGGTATGTTATAAATTTAATTTTTGGGGACAGAATTATAATGGGATGTTACAACCATTAACAATAACAGAATTGAAATGAAAAAACATCACCATATATTTTCTCTCCAAACTCCCTAAAACATCTAAAGGCCATAATTCTCTTTGGGTTATAGTCAATATCCTTATAAAGTTATCATTCTACATTAATATTAGAGAATATTTACCTCTTGATCAAACTTCAAGGATATACATTAAGGAAGTGGTATGTTTTTATGGAGTAAAACATTCTAATGTATCTAATCAAGATCTAAGGTTTACCTCAAAGTTAAATAGAAGTATTCAATAATCTCTATATACAAATTTTATTTTAGAATTTCCTATCATACTCAGATAGATGACTTATCAAAGAGGACTATTCAGAACCTATTTGATATATTGAAATCTTTCTCTTTAAATTTAAATGGTTATTGGGATGAAAACCATCTTCTAGTCTTGTTTTCATACAATAATAGAATTCACTTGAGCATTCATATGGATCCTTATGAATACCTATTTGGAAAGAAGTAAACATTTGTGACATAAAGGGATGAATATAAAGAAATATATCTACTAGGATATAAGATAACTAAGTAAATGGCATAGAAAGTTAGATTGTTTTAGTATCACATCAAGGTAACTCATAATAGATATAAGAGTTATTCTTATAATACTCAATGAGATCTATAATTCAAAGTTGGTGAGTATTTATTTTTATGAATTTCTCTATGGAATAATGTTATAATATTTTGATATAAGGGGAATATAGGCCTTAGGTATATTGTCCCCTTAATGTTTTTTTGATTCGATGGGGATGGTTTCTAAATGCTTGGTACTCGCACTAAACCTCTCTCAAGTTCATGATGTGTCCCACGTATCTCTCCTTAGAAAGTTAATAATAAATCATTCACATGTACTGAACTAATATGCTTTACCAATAGATCATGATATTTCCTCGAAAAAATAATTAGTATAAATCTTCAATCATAGAGATAAATTTCTATGGAACAAGACTACTCATATGGTAAATGTTTATTAGAGGAATAAAAAATTTAAAGAAGTTACATGGGAACATGAGGATGTGATGATGGAAATATATCCACATTTTTTGAATTAGAGTGATAATCTTTTAAGGAAAAAATTTATTTTATGGGGGGATAATTTAACACAACAACATTTTATATATATTTAATTAGAAATAAACTTCAATTATTCAATAGTTTTTTTATTTGAAACCCTACGTCTAAATAAATGCGATATAGTAAATTATTATAACCTAGCTATTAAATTGGATGGTATGAATAATAATAAAAAATTTATGAAAATTATTTAGAATGGTTTTTAATAATGAAAATTTTCTTATTATTTCATGATAAATAAGTACTAAATTTTCAGTAATGTCATTTTACACTTAAAAAATATGTTTTCTTCAAAAATTATTTTATCACATTTTTGCTTGAAAACACTATAATTAATTGCTACAATTTTTTATAAATTTTATTTTATGGAATTAATATCACTTTGGAAATAATAATTTCAATATTATATTAGTTTTAATTTTTATGATTTTGTAAAAAAGGACTATTCTTTAATGAATAGTAAAAATACCATTTTTTACAAAAAGAAAATTTATTTTGAAGTAAAAGTGCCATTATATTTTTAATTTGATATTAAAGTATTATAGATATACATTAATTATTAATAATAAAATTGATTATATAATAATCATCATTATTCATGATTTTGATATAAGTATATTTTTAGACTCAAAAAAATAATTTCATTAAAATTGATTTTATGTGCACAATTTGTTCTTATCTTAGTAAATTAATTTAATATATTTTTTAATGGTTTTAATTTTATTTATAGATTTAAAATAATCTATATAATATTATAATAATAATATTTTTTTAAAGGCAAGTAATGTTTGTAAACATTTTTTCTCGCTTAAAAATTCATTTTTTGAAAATGAGTTTTTGTGACGGTTTGTGATTTTAATTAAAATGAAATTATATCAATTATATAAATTTAAACTAGTAAAATGGATTCCATATTTATAATAAAAATAATAAATATAATTTAATAGGTTAAACTTAATTTTTTTCACTGTGAATAGTAAAAATTCACAAATTGAGTTAAGTTAAAATGGGCTTATGAGGGGATAAACCATGATATAAGGGTATGATTTCCACCCAAACCTATAAAATTATTATTTTAATATATATACCAATTATAATTATTTATTCAAATACCTTTCCATTTTTATCCACTTTAATAAGAAGGTGACCTTAAATCTTTTAAATCTTTTATGAAATTCCATGTGTGTTCGTCCCTCACTTATAAAAGGGAACCTCTCCACCAACATTACTCAAACCATTTGAGACATATATTTCAGAAAATACATGATAAAAATAATTTTTGTAATCCTATAATTTATTCTAGTTCTTATATTAATCTCTTAACACTAACCCTTTAAGGGCTAGGTAGTAAACCAAAGGAGGTATCTCAAAGAAGAGATGTAGATCTTAACCAAGTTCTTTCAATTTTATTTTTTTCTTATAATTACATAAACATTTTTTAAAAATAAAAAATTGTTAATATAGTATCATAAATATAATTATGTTATTATGATTATTTCATAACCATTTACCACATATTTTCAATCCAATGGAAGATGAAAGTATCACTTATGTGTAGGTGTAGGCTACCACCTCAACGTAGCGATACTACTCATTTTCCACCATCATCATTCATGGTTGGTTATTATGATATATTATATTTTTATATATTATATTTATTTTATATTAACGATGATATAAATATGAATTAATATATAACTTTATTTTATTCCAGTCATCGAAAAATTGAAATGCACTTGTGGGTACATACGAACTACTTTCACCACATAGTGCTGTAAATTATTTTTCAAAACCACTATATATGAATGGTTATAATTTTGTATAAAATTATTAAATATTATAATTATATTATTAATAAAATTATTTATATATATTAACCATGATCAAAGTGAAAGGTCCACAATTTTTGAACAAAACTTACCTAAAAAATGAAGAAATGAACAACTGAAATGATGACTTTAATAAATAATTATAAATTAAGGGGAATTAAAATGATATAAGTAGACCCTATTTGATATTTTATGTATTAATATTATTATGGAAATGGAATAATAATAAATATAATTTAATTATATAGGGAATTACAGTTCTTATAAATCAACTATTATATAAGGTCGTCATTTTTCGTCTCATTTACTCTACATTGAGACATGTTTTAATGTTATGCACCAATTTATTATCTCTAATCTGTATATACTACAAAAGGATTCGTTTTGGAATAATACCTTATATAATTCATGTTACTAATAGATAAATATTATTTTCAAGCATCCAATTATTTTTTAATCAAAGATTACTAAATCCATAATGGTTTTTGGTAAAAATCTCTTTTATTTACCTGGATTGTTTATGCATAAATATCATATAAAAAAGATATATGATCTATATCAATAAAATATTATTTATTTTCTTATGTAATGGTTATTTTTTATATTTCATGTTTTTATTTAATTTTAATCTCTTTGAGTACTCAAGAGACCGAAATAATGTTTTTTTTCAAAATAGGCCTCATTATTCCCTTCGATCGGGAATATTTTCTTCCATGTCCATATTTTCGTTAAAAAAATTTCAATAATGTTTTTAATATTATAAAAATATTTTTTAAATTAATTCTGTCTATATTTTAATTTTATTACAATGTTTCAAAATGAAAATTCTTATCATTTTCCATATGTGGTACTTTTTACTTTTTTTATCAAAAATATGAAAAACATTTTTTTAATAAACACTAGATAAATAGTTTTCCCCCCTATCATGAAACATAATTTATTTAGATAATTTTTTATAGTTTTCCTTTTTTATTTTCAATGAATATATTTCCCTTAATATTTTTTAAATTTTTATATTCTAAAAATGTGATTTCCAATGAAAAGTTAATTTTCTTCAAGAAATGTTTTTGTGATATTTAATATGTATTTTTATCTATACAAAATCAATTGATGTTTCTTTTTATTTTCTAGGTACATGATCCAATGTTACCTTCTTTATTATTTATCATGATTGTTTATGATTATTATGATGAAATGTTTATGAAACCCATATCATTTTCACAAGTTATGATATGCTGATTTGATTAATGTTTTACAATCTTATGGAACACATATGTATGTTTTTCATTATGTGATGGATGTGAATATAAATATATATCCCTTTAAGTAAATTTTTATATAATGATATCACATGATATAATAAGGACTATAATTATGACACTTGAGATTCTATTATAGTAATATTTTCATTCTTGACAAACAATAGCACAATACACATAGTTTTATTCAAGATTATGATTCAAAGATAAATTAAAAAATTTAATAATAGAATTTCTATAAAAAAGAAATTTTCAATTCATCACATTAAAATTATCATAGGGTGAAATTATATGATTTTTCTCAAAAGATTGATTTTTTAATGAATAGTGAAAATACCAATTTTTTTAAAACTGTCATTTCTTTTCATTAAAAAATACCCATAATGTTTTTAATTAAATGATAAATTAATATAACAATTATTTAAAAATATTATAATTAATTATATAGTAATAAATATTATACTTTATCTTGGAATAAAAATAATTTTTTATTTAAAAATGTATTTTTTCATAAAACTATTTTTGTCATCACGCTTTGTCAGATTATTATAAAATAAATTTTTAAACGTAGAGATATTAAATTTAATAAAATTTATTCTATAATTAAAAATAGAATAACTAATATTATTTAATAAGTTCAAATTAATTTTTTTTCTTAATAAATAGTAAAAAGTGTAAAAAATTATTACCATGCTAAAAGGGTTAATCAAGTTAACTTAGCTTAAAATAAGTGAAAAAGAAACCATTTTTCTTTTTAATAATTAATATATGAATTTATTTTTACCCTTATCACCTTATTCAAAAATTTTAATTTTCTATTAGACACTTTTCACTTAAAATGACCTATATAATATTTTATGTAATGAAATTTACAAAATGTCTTTCTCATGATATTAATATCGATAAAATTTATAAATAATTAATAAAAGGAGATAATTTCAATGATAAAATTATTTGTTAAATAATAATTAATCTTTTTTATAATATTAATTTATTAATAATATATATTAATTAAATAATAACCTTAAATGTTTACACAAGGCCAATATAATGCTTGTCTAAGGAGTAAAAAAATCATGTAAATTATTTTAAAAACTCTAAAAGTGATATTTTTTGGGTTATTTATGATGGATAACTACTTTTATAGTATAATATAACATATTAGGGATGTTTTAAAGGTATATATTTGAATTAAATTTCTAACTTAGTGTCAATAAAGTCAAATTAAATATATAGTCTTCAAAATGACGTTAATTTTATTTTATGAAAATATATAATTATTTAAATTATTAAAAAATCGTAAAAATATGGAAATAATAAAATTAGGATGAAAATGGTATAAATATCATCCCATGTCCATTTATAATCCAAATTTTACATTATATATAAAATTATAACTATTTAATATTGAAAACATTGTTACCACAGTTAAGGTCAGAATGGGTTGGTCAGGGAGTTAATCTAGAAATACAATGGTTAAAATGAAAATTATACATTATTAAACCTAATTTATTGGTTGGATGTTGAAAATAACCATATCACTATAATATATGATTCCTTTTGGATCCAATTTCATTAGAAATGTGACTTAATCATTTTTAAAAATATTGAAAAAATTACAGGTGTGTCACTCATCTCAATTATAAAATTGAACCTTCACCCCTCACTTATTCACACCTCTTAAGTCATTTATCTTGAAAAAACCCTATAAAAATATCTATCTATCTCTATTACCATTTTTTTGAGGTATTTAATACTTATTTGTTCCTTTTTTTGGGTATAAGTGGTCAGGTAATGTTTAGGAGAGTTTGAAATGGTTTTGGGAAGGTTTTGGAGCTTCTCTAAGGGTGTATAGTTTGAGAACGGTTTGTGGAAACCATATAGATTTTCTTTGAAACCATACACAATGAGGAAGTGAGCTATGGGTTAGTTCATAGTTATGGTGCAAGGTTTGATAATGGTTTTTAACCATTTTTTCACCCAAGTAAATTGTGTTTTTTGAGTCTGTGGGATTTCGAACAGTTTGTGTACGATTTGTCCAACCATATTGGGTCCCCTTTAGAGCAGTAACAGATACACAGTTAGCGCATGGTTTACCAAACCATGCAGCTAAACCATATGCAACTTAAAAATAATGTTCTTACAAAATTATGGGGCTCGAGATTTTCTCAAAAAACACACATTTCTCCTCCCATATGAATGAAGCTCAGATTCGTTCTTCTCAGTGGTTAACGAGGTTCTCCCACTTGTTTTGGAAGTAATTCGAATGAATTTAAATGTTATTTTAAAGCAATTACCCCCTTGGTAAGTCTCCTCTCTTAGTATTTTTGTGATTTTTCTTAGATCTACACTCCTCTATATCCTTATTTCTTAGATATGCTTCTATCACATGTATATCTAGGGTTTTGTTGCATATAATGGTGTGATTTTGGATTTTTAGTTTTAGGGAAAGAGATATAAGGTGATTTGGTGGATGTTTCACCCAGATTTGTTGTGTGGTTTTTCAATTGGTCAATTTATCCAAACCTTAATGTAGGTGGATTCACTCTCAAATCCATTTTTCTTGAATTGGAAGGATTAATTTCAATTAATAGTTATTTTTAAAATTTATTGTAAATATAATGCATGAATCGTGATTGAAACGCATTTTGTGATGATTTCTATATTTTGTGGAAAACAGGCTATTATGGTGAAATGCTCTTTGTTTCTAGATTTTAAAATGTTGATTTTAAAATCGGTTGTTTGGTAGGGCTTATGTAAATGGTTTGTGAAAATGGTTTTCCATAATAACGTGGTTTTATTGAAGTGCGATTTGGCATGGATAATAGACTAAGGGTGTTTTTAATAAATGGGTGATTTATTAAAGTGGTTTTGGAATGTGGTTGGAATTGTTGATTTCATTAATGGATTATTTGGTTTATAAATTGTTGGGTTGTATAGATTGTCATGTGTTTGTTGATATGATTTTGGGAATTGTTGATTGGATTGTTGTTGTAGTATTGGTAAATGCTACTAGACTGACTATTGGCTTTAGTAATTAAGAATGTGTTAGATAGGATGGATTGTGGCATGAAGTACCACTATAAAAAGTCGATGGACAGTGGGTGTGAACAACCACCATTAAGGATGTGTGCATGTGAAGTACCCCTATAATTAAAGGTAGATGAGTTTAGATGGGGAGTTTCACTATTATGGTTACCCTGAGATCAAGTGTGTGTGTTTGGAACTTGTGAATAAGGTTGGAAAATGAATGTGACCATGAGAGTTGAAATGGGATATGATAATATGATTTGGGAAATCATTAATTTTGCGTTTGGTTTTCTATAAATGGTTGAATTATTGATGTTTTTATATAAATTTCTTTATATAAATGTGATAACCAGTTATTTCCTAGTGGCTTGTGTACTGAAGTCTTTTGGGGAAAGCCTACTGAGTAATATTACTCACCCAATTCTTTGTCACTTTGGTTATTTTTCAGAAGTTGACCTTTGAGACACATGTAAAGTGGAATCATCTCATTTCCCTAGTTATTCATCATGATGCTTGGGCAATATTGTGGTTCAAGGAACATAGAGCTTGGTGTGGAGCTATGGACTTGTCTAATGGATTATTTGGGTTTGTTTGTTTAGTCTTCTACTTGGTACTCTAATTAGGGTAATTTTATAGTTTTTGTTGTTGTTCTTATAGAAATGTTGAATTGTGATACATTATTGACATGTATCATGGAGTAGTTTGTGGTATTGGTATGTTTGGTTAGTTTTTATTTATTTCAAGGGAAAAAGTGTCCCCCATTATTCATGAATCCCTCAGCATTTATTTTCAGCCTTTGGAACCTTGGGGATATCTCTTAAAGACAAGTTGCACTTGCACCTCGACTAAAGCCCATAAGGAGGGGTGGGATGTTACAATTGGTATCGGTTTGTTCATTCCTTGACTTACAAGTGAGTCCAGACTTGATTGGATTATTTAGCGTTGATTTTCGGTCTTGGTGTTGGCATTCGTTCTTGGTTTATTATGTGAGTTGGGATGGTATCAAGGAGTAGGATTGTTGAAACATGAAATGTATATCATAAAATGATATATATAATCCTTTTATGCTAAACTTCATGTTACAATGTAGTTGGGTACATAAGTGTTTTGGAGACACATATAGTAGCTTGATATGATTATCATGGGTGTAGTCAATGAGATGAGCATGGAATGCATGGTAGAAATGACTTCCCACTACGATTGCAAATTTCAATGGGCATAATGATTAATTTTTTTCTATTAATGTGTTTATTTTTCAAAAATCTGGAAATTGATTTCAAATGTATGGTTTTGAAAAGAGATTGGTTGTGGTATTTTCAAAATGGTTTTATTTTAAAACCATAGTGGATTTTTCAAAAATGTTTGAACAAGAAAAAATGGTGATTTTGGAAAGCATGGTTGTGATATCTGAAATGTGATATAATTAGAAATTTTAATACTTCATTTTCTAGGGAGTGATACTTATGGTGGTTGTTGTGTTGATAGAAATGGAACTGGGTAGGCATCGTAGATACTAACCAGAGGAAGTGGTAAAAAATGTGGTTGCACCTGAACCCCAGGTGAACCAACATCTAGTTCCAAGCATAGTACAATTTTTCTAAGCCGTGGAATGTTGGAATAGAATGGATGAGATGAAGCATGTGGATCACTCAGTTTTGTTTTAGAAGTATAATATACCAATCTTTAGAGGTAATTTAGAACCATAATGGGTAGAATCATGGTTGACCAAGATGAATCAAATATTGAATTACCTAGGAATAGCAATAGATTTTAAGGTCATGTTATTGGAATAAATGTTAGATGATCTTGGATGTTAGTGGTGGGAGTTAGTTGTCCAAGATAAAGGAGACCAATGTATGGTATGAGAGGGTTTTGAGGAATTTTTAAATAAAAATTTATATTATCACACGTTTAAAAGTCATAGAATGATACCTTTATTTAGATTTAAGTAAGATAACTTGTTAGAAATGGAATATGTGGCTATGTTCATGAACTGAATTTGATTTGTGCTCAAGGCTTCCACTAGTGCATCCATGAAGGCACGTATCTTTGAATTAGGGTTGAGGCTGGAAATTCATTTGAATATTGCGGTGCTATTTATAATGTATTATATAGAAATGGTGAACAGAGAATCTGGGATGGAAAGATATAAATTTGTGGCTATAGGTGATAGAATCATGTTGGTACCCATGGGGAATGGTGGGAACTCTAAAGTAGGGAGAAATATGATGAGAGACACATATTTATAAGGTGTGATTATGGCTTTGAATCTAAAGGAGGGATCAATGAATCTTCCTAAAAATACTAAAAGTAATAAAATATGTTTTTTGTGTGGATCTAAAGGCCACATGAAGTGGGGTTGTAAGAAACAACCTTGATCATGTAATAACTATAAAAAGATAGCGAATCATCAGTATTATTATAATGCTCCAAGGTCGGGTTTTTGTGACATTCCTTAGGGGTCACATGCATATTATGCCTCTATGATATGGGGGTAACAACATACCCATCATCAGAAAATCAACGTTATTCATGGTGGTTCCATGAATACCATGAATCCTCATCGAGGGAAATTTCTAAAGATGAATAAAGAGCATAGTGTGGCAAGTAAGCAGTTTTTTAGAGCCGAGTAGGTTGTGGTAGATGACCAATCATGACCATCCTTGGTGAGAGGTATGATTCTTTTGAATGATACCTTTATGATTTTTTTATATGGGTTCATCAAATTCTTTCAATTCTTCCCATATCATTTATTTTTTGGGTTTAAATGTGGAAATGATGCCTTCTATTTTGAAAATTCAAACTCCTCTGGTTCAAAGAGTGTTTCGATCAATTATTTGTATAGAAGTTTGTATAGTTTTTTATGGTTTTGAGATAATGTGGGACTTCTCTGTGCTTGAGATGGTTGTTTATGCTATAATCCTAGATATGGATTAGTTTAGGATGTTCAAATCCCACATCGACTGTTATGAATGAATGGTTTGTTTCATAATGGATGATGGTGTTGAGAGTATCTTTACAATAGAGAAAAATGTTATGGTGGGTATAATGGGCTAGTTGGAAGCAATAATCCGGATGATATCATATTAGTTGGAGAATTCATAATAGCAATTGATTGAAGAAATTGAGAGGAGCGGTTTTATAGCATTTTATGATCTGTTTTGGGATAACTTTCCCAATGAATTCATAAGGTTTCGACCCATAAAATAAGTGGAGTTAAAAAATGATATCCTTATGGGGACGGGTCCAATATCACTTCCATTTTATCAAATACAACCAGTAAAATTTAAGGAATTTAATGTCTGATTAGAGTATTTAGGGAAAAAGGGTACATCTGGTCTAGTACATTTCCATGGGCAGCACCAATTTTGTTTGTTAATAAGGAGGATGGAACTCTAAAACTGTGTATTGATTATGATAAGCTTAACCAAGTTACGATAAAGAATCAATGACCACTTCCATGCATTGTTGATGTGTTCGATCAGTTGAGGGGATATACTTGGTTTTCTAAAATCTACATTTGATTAGGTTATCATCAGTTTCAGGAGCAGAAGGAAGATATTTCGAAAAACATTTTAAGAAGTAGATATGTCCATGATCACTATGTGGTTATGCCCTTTGGTCTGAAAATGCACTAGAGGTATTCATAAAATTGATGAATGATACTTTTCTAAGATATCAAGATTCTTTCATGGTGGTTATTGTTGATGATATATTAGTGTATTGTAGGAAAATGGTTGATCATGATAAACACTTAGAAATAGTGTTGGGAATATTAAGTTATCATAGTTTTTTTGAAAAATTATCAAAGTGTGATTTTTGGATATAGGAGGTTCGTTTCCTTATCCATGTTTTTCTTATAAATGGATTTCTGTGGATCTAGAAAAGATTGAGACTGTTATCTCATGGAGACCACCAAAGAATGTATTTGAGATACAAATCTTCCTTGGTCTAGTTGTGTGATTTTGATGATTTGTTCATGAAATCTCATGACTAGATTCACCGATGATATATTTAACAAGGAAGAATGTTCCATTTCAATGTAATGAGAAGTGATAGAACTCATTTTAAGAGCTTAAAAACCGTAATACATGAGCTCCAATCTTTGTTTTTCTAGAACAAGGGAAAGGGTGTGTAGTTAATTTTGTTATATCATGGTTATGATTTGGGTATTTTCTCATGCAATGGGTTCATTTTGTGAAATATGGACCATGATATTTTAGGTTGTATGAGAAGAACTACCCAATTCTTGATTTGGAGTTAGTAGTTGTGGTGAATGCTTTAAAAATATGGAAACATTATCTTTTCGGTGAGAAATTCATAGTGTTTACTGATCATAAGAGTATAAATAATATTTTCTAACACTGATATTTTAAATTTAGGTAGAGGGGATGGATATAGTATCTCAATAAGTTTGACTTCAACTTGATGTACACACTGGGTAAAGCAAATTCGGTGGAAGATTCATAAAATAAAAATTCATATGCTCGGGTGATGAAATAGGCATCAGCTCAGTGGTAGTTGATGTCGATTATGCCCAACATGCATTCGAAATGTGAAGACCATGGTGATGTAGCTATTTTATTTCTGGTCTCGTTGGTTCCACACTTTGTTGTTTTGGTTAAAGAGGTACATATGTATGATTCATATTGAGTGGCTATAAGGTTGAACATCAATAGTGGGGAGACCATTGAGGGCTAGAAACTGAATGGGAATTCAGTTTTGTACTTTTGGAATTGGATGGTTATACCAGTGTCTTGTTAGGAGAAACTTCTTGGTGATTATCGTCATTCTATATGGGTATTCAATCATGGAATTTAGAAAATATATGAGGCATTAAATGCATATTTTTGGTGGGATAGTATGAAAAAAAGGTGGTCGAGTTTGGGCCCATTTCATCCTTATTTCTGAATCTCATACTGTGGAGGATCTGCCCAAAATCTATATCCTTGAGGTGGTAAAAAGGAAAGATATACCATTTTTAATTGTATCAGATATAGATCTGAGGTTCATTCCTCATTTCTAGATATCCTTGAAGTAAGACCTTGGGACTCAGTTGACGATAAGTATGGTGTATCATCCCCATACATATGGTAAATTTGAGAGGATAATAAAATGTTGGAAGACATGTTGTGAGCTTATGTCATCGATTTTGGTGGATCATGGGAGGAGAACATACTGTTGGTGGAGTTATCATAAAATAACAATTGTTAGTCCTCGAAACATATGGTTCAATTTGAGGAATTGTATGGGAATATGTGTCGTTCACTACTATTTTGGGTGGAAACATGTGAGAATTTGATAGTTGGGACAAGCATTGTCCAAGTAACTATGGAGAATATTCTATTGATCATGAAGAGAATGGAGAGAGCACAAAATTGTCCAAAATCAAATGCAACCCATCATTAACAATCATTGTCATTTGAGGTAAGTGATTGTGAATTCTTCTGAATCTCTCCAAGGATGAGACATCGTCATTTTTGAAAGTAGGGTATGTTATATATAAGCTATGTTAGGCCTTTTGAGATACTTGAGTAGGATGGAGAGGTGTAATATTTCTTTGTCTTTTTCACCATGGTTCCCTATGGTGCACAATGTTTTTCCTATTTCTCAGTTAAATAAGCATCAGCCAGATCTTGACCATGTGATTCTATGGGATCATGTTGAGCTAGAGACAGATGCTTTTTGGTGATTATTCCATTGCATATTGTGGATAGTAAAGAGAAAGCCATGTATGGTAAAAGCATCAATATATTGTGGGTTTGTGGAATCATGGTCAAATTTTGGAGGATACTTAGGAACAAGAGAAAGAAATCATTGATTAATCGCTTCAGATTTTTCAAGAAAGTGATGTTTTTAGACTTTTTGAGGATGGAAAGGCCAAGAGTGGGGATAATTTTGGACCCTTGGTTTTGGTTATGTAACCCTTATTTATGTTTTTTATGTGTATAAAGTGGCCGAGTAAGGTTTGGGAGAGTTTGGAAGGGTTTTGGGATGGTGTTTGGGATTTTCTAAGGGTGGACGGCTTGATAACAGTTTGTGGAAACCATGAAGCTTCTCTCGGAAACTATGAACAAAGAGGTATTGGGCAATGGGTCAACACATAGTTTGAGTAAATGGTGTGAGAACAGTTTTCCAAACCATGTGTCCACCTAGGTGAATTGTGATTTTTGAGACAATGGTGTTTCATAGAGTGTGAGAATGGTTTGTTAAACCATGTGGCCAAACCGCGTGGGGTCTCCTTTGGAGTAGTGGTAATCACACGTTTAATGCACGATTTACCAAACTATGTAGCTAAACATTGCGTGGCACAAAAAATGGTTTTAAAAAAAATGAGGGGGCTCATTATTTTACTTAAAATACTAATTTAGCCTCCCAAAGAAACTAAAATTAGGATTCCTTGTTCTCAGATGTTAAAGTGGCTCTTCCACTCATTTTAGAAGCGATTTGAAGGGTTTTCAAGGTGCTTTGAAGGTGATTATTCTTTGGTAAGTATCATCTATTGGTAGTTTTTTGTTTTTTATTAGATCTAATCTACTCACTCTCCCTATTTTTTTATATATAGATATAGTGTTTTTTTCCTATAATGGTGAGATTTGGTCTTGTTGGTTTTAGGGAAAGGGATCTAAGGTAATTTTTTGGAATTTTCACCTTGATTTGGTGTGAAATTCTGTGGTGGATCAATTTCATCAAACCGTAAGGTAGGTAGATTCATTATCAACTCTGTTAATCTAGAACAAGAATGATTAATTTCAATTAATTGGTTTTTTTAAAATTGATTGTGAATATGATGTGTGAAGATTTATTGAAACCCATTTCGTGATGTTTTTTGTATTTTGGGGAAAATGTGTTATTGTAGCAAAATGTTCTTTGTTGTTGGATTTTAAAATGATGGTTTTAAAATCATTTTATTTGAATGGTTTATGGAAATTGTTTGTGAAAATGGGTTTCAATAAAAATTTGGTTTTATTAAAGTGCAGTTCGGCATGGATAATGACTTAAGGGTGTTTTCAATAAATGGGTGATTTATTGAAGTAGTTTTGGAAAGTTCTTGGAATTAGTAATTTTATTAAGTAGTTTTTGTCCTGGAAATTGTTGGGTAGTATGTCTTGGAATTTTTTTATTGATATGATTTTGGAAATTTTTTATTGGATTGTTGTTGTGGTTTTGGAAAATGATATTGGCTCAGATGTTGTCTTAAGTGATTAAGAACGTATTAGACAAGATGCATAGTGGCATGAGGTACTACTATAAAAATAATATGGATATTGGGTATAAAGAAAAACTATCAAGGCTAATTAGGAATTAAGTACCACTATATTTAAAGGTGTAATGGTTTTTACATGTAGTTATTTCATCATGGTTACACCGGTCTTTGGTGTGCATGTGTGGAACTTTTGAATATGGTGGGAATATGCATGTGGCCACATGAGGTGAAATGGGTTACACCAATATGTATTGGGAAAATGGTTAATGATGTGTTTGTATTTCTAGAAATTGTTTCATTGTTTATTGTTTTATATAAATTTCTTTATATAATTTTTCTCAATGGTTCTATACTAGTGGTGTGTGTAGGGAAGTCATTTAGGGAATGCCTACTTAGTATTATTACTCACCCCATTCATTGGAACTTTGGTGATTCTAAAAATTTTGTACTCTAGGAAATAATTATGGTAAATAATATCATTTACTTAGTGGTTCATCGTGATTCTTGGGCGGCCTTGTGGTGCTTGGAGCATGGAGCTTGGTGTGGAGCTGTGGAGTTGTGTCATGGATTTTTTTTGGGTTTTGTTGTTTAGTCTTCCGCTTGGTACTCTGATTATACTATTGTGATTGTTTTGGTTTTATTTTTATTTGGATAATGTTGAATTATAATATATTTTTAACATTAATCATGTAGTATTTTTTGGTATTACCATGTTTCATTGGTTGTTTTTATACCAAAGGGAAATCGACACATACCGTTCATAAAGTCGCCAACATTTATTGCCAGTGTGTGGAACCTTAGTGAAGTCACCTAAGGCCATGTAGAAAAACTGCCTCAACTCATGTTAATTAAGAGGGGTGATATATTACACCAACATCCTTATTCATATTCTAGAGGTTCTGGTATTTGCAAAATACTAACCCTATGGACCTTAGGAAGAGATCCAAATAAGGTTTCTCTAAAAGAGGCTTATCATCTTAACCAAGCTCTTTCTTTTTTACGTCTTATTTTACCCAATCGATTATTTCCTAAAAATTAAAATATAATAACACCAGTAACTAAAAAATACTAATATTTTTTAAATTTATGTCATAATATTTATCCATCTCTTTCACCATCAAATGTGATGTGAATGTATCACTCATGGATACATGTTTACTACCGACACCAAATAGTGATAAAATTCATTTTCCATCACCATATATTCATGGATGGTTATTATAATGGTTTTAAATTTTATATATTATATTTATGAAATAATTATTCTTCTAGAAATTTAATACTACATCTACCTTCTTACCTAACAATTCCTTAGAAAACAATAACTTTACTCGTGTGTAGGTGTATACTACCACCTCAACAATGTGAGGAGATTTGTTTTTCATTTATACATTACATGGATGGTAATAAAGATATATTAAATAAATATATGTGATATATATTATATAATAATGATTCTATAAATTTAAAATTTTAAACTTTATTTCATTCCATCAATCAAAAAGTGAGAACAACATCCATGTGTATGTACAGTCTTCCATCTCCATGAATGGTGTAATTCATTTTTATATCTATAAATTTTAAGGATGATTATAAATATTTATATAATTAATAAATATAATATTTATATAATTTTAAAATCCTTGATTTTATGGAACCATGAGAAATATGCAAAGATTGAAACTACCGAACCAAAACATACTTGAAAAACAAAACAGTTGACACTCTGAAATGACAATTTTAATAAATAATTATTTTCAAATTAGTATTGAAATGTTATAAGTGGATCGTATTAATTATTATATGTATGTATATAGTAATTATATAAAATAATAATAAATTTTATTTTATTATAATAGAGGCTATAATTACTAAAAATAAAGTCGAACATGAGGTAAGAGTTTATTTCTTAATCACATCATTATTCAGGATTGTTTATGTTGAAGTCTTAATTAGAGGAATTATATGATATTTATATCTAAAAAAATATATATTTTATTCTAATATAGTTATTTATTAAAATTATAAGTTACCTTTTTTCCTCTTTTATGTACTCAAGACACCAAATTTGTTTTTAAGGAAAAAAGACTTTGTTTTCTATTCATTCAGTAATCTTTTCCTTGTCAATATTTTCATAAAAATGATTTCAAGAATGTTTTTAATATTATACTATCACGGTTTAAATTAATTTTTACCCATGTTTTACTTTATATAAAAATATCTCAATTTAATATTCTTCTCATTTTCCAAATGAGTTACATTTTTACTTTTTATTAATAAGGTGAAAAGAATATTTACTTTAACATACATGATAAGAAGGGAATTTCTCATCGTCATGAAAAATAAATGATTTTAAGATTCATCTTAAAAATTTAAATATTGTCTTCATTGAAATTTTTTTGGATAATATTTTCTAAATTTTTAGATTTTGAATACGTGATATCAAAATGAAAAGGGTATTTCCCAAAAAAAGATTTTTGATGATATTTTTAAATTATTTTAATCAATTTCAACATTATTTGGAGAATATTTTTCTTTACTAGGGAAGTAATATTTTGATACCATTCTCCCTATTAATCTGGATGGATTATGATTATGTTATGTTTATTGATTGGGGAAAATATTAAAATTTTATATTCTATTTTTTCAAGGTGAATGGTTATGTTGATTATGTTTCACCCTTTTTATATGAAGAATATATTAAACTTGGTAAGTGATTAATGGGGCCCTTTATATCTCCCCAGTACATTAGTAGGTCTCTTGAGGCAAACTCAGTTGGGTATTTGGCATACTCCTTACCTATTTAAATTTGTTTTCATTTTATATATCCTTGATTCTAATATTATAATGTCCAACATTATGTATTCTATAATTATGAAACTAATTATTATTATCCATGTTTTTTTATGTTGTTATGTTATCCATGGATTTAGTACCCTTTTATGGTATTAGTAATATTTCGTATTTGATTATTATTTATCTCATTCATATTATTCATATTTTATTAATTTTAGGATAGATTTGGTTGTATGTATTCCCTTAATGATAATATACTATTACATATTTCTTATTTTTCCTTTCCCTAAGATCATAAGAAGTGTGATATGAATTATATGAAGTGGAATGCTGGAGGTAATAATAATGTTCGCTAAAAAAATTCTATTGTCTATTTTTTATTTTATGTTTTCAGATGAAATGTTACATTTATATATATATATAGTCTCTCAATACTACTATGCTATTAAGTAAATAGGTATTTTATAACTTCTATCAATTACCAATGCAGTAAAATAACCACTGACTCTGGGATACTAGATTTGCGGTGTTACATTTTGGTATTAGTATGAATTTAGTAGAAACTTCGGGATGGGATTTTAAAAAACATAGATTATGCAAAAAAAACCCTACGAAAGAATTTGAGTATAATTCTAAGTATAGTATAACATACTAATTTTCTATTTAGACTGTAATTATATGGTTTTCCCAACAACAGATCCCTATCATGATACTATAAGTGGATGTGGTTTTTTCAAAGATGCATCTTGGGGTAATAAACCCAATAATAGTTGGTCGAGTATAACTTGACCATAATTATATTGTATAGTGAATGTTCCCTTAGTACATACCTAGTTTGACACTCTCAAATTATATGTTTGGGTTAATTAACATTTGTTTACAAACCATTAGGAAATATTATAAAATATTTTTAGGATTTGAGAATATTCCCAATGATACTAATATTATGATACAAAGATTATCTATGAATAAATTTTAATGTTATGAAAAGTGATTCACAAGTTTTGACATTATACATTATGACTAATAATGTTATAAACTAATATATTGTATGTCATTGCATAGATATGGCGCCATGAACAAGTAATGAAAACTATATCAATTAACATAACAAATTTAGGGATTTCCATCCAAGTCAAATAAAGGAAACAAGAGAAGGAGTAAGATCTAAAGCTGGAGATGACTAAATAATAAGTATATTGGGGTAGTTAACTTGGGTTATGACCAATAAACTTTCTCATACGGACCAACTTACTGATCTATGATGTGGTGAAACAATATATAACCCATTCATGTATCAATAGCCTCAATCATACAATGTGTCTATTAATCCATCTGTATCTAATTACTGGATATGTTCCATAGAGAATATATTTCTTTCTTTGGTATGTATGGAGAGGGAAAAAATTCATGGTAGTTTATCATATCAAAGGAGTTGAAAATAAATGATGGAAATTGAATCAAAACACTAAGTATGATGAGGGAATAGAAAGAATAGATGGAAAGGATTTAAAGGTACCTAGAAAGAATATTTTCCATGCGAGAAATGATCGGATATGGAGAGACAATTCTTAAGCCTAATAAAAAAGGAAGATGAATATGTTACTAAGTATGAAGACAACTTTACAACGTTATTTATGAATTTTAAATACTATGTACATAATCCAACATGTAAGATGGACCATTTATTTAATGGGATAAAGCCAATACTTCAAAGGTAATCAGTCTCCCAAACCTTCTCATTATACAAGGACATAATATCATGTGCTATCAAGATATAGAAATAATTATCCAATTATTTGGAATTTTAAGAAAAGAAAAATTAGAATAGGGTGGTTGATCACTCTATAAAAGGAAATATGAAGAAAGGGAAGAAGGGAGGGGTGTAATTTCAGACTTGTAATAAATATGGAAAGATTAACAGTGGATCATGTTTTATGGGAATTGTAGTTTTCTTCATGTGTATAGAGAGACCCCATTATGATCATGATTGAAATAGTAAGGAAGAAGAAACCAATGTTAAATTCTTAAAATGTAATAAGATGAGGCACTATGTGAATGAATTTCTCATGCATCATGTGAATTTTACACAATAGAGGAAAATAAATCAATGCCAAACACTACAAAAAATATAATCATTAGAGGGGGTTACTTTTTAGATTAAAAATGGTTAACCCCCCCACTAAATATGTTAGAAATTTTTATTATAAATCACTTCTAACCTAGCCACATAATCTTTTTAGTGGATGTTCTCATTAACCACTGGTAAGAAATAAAAAAAATTAGGGGTTTTTATTTTAAATGGGGTTATACACGTCTAACTTGTACGAAATGTTTTTTGAAAAATGAATTAGGGTTGGTTTGAAACAACCCCTAATTAAATATATTTTAAACATATAATCACCCTTAATATATTCCTTGACATGTTTTAGTGGTGGTTTTAGAGGTGGGATTAAACCCCTTTGAATTTGGTAAAATATTTTCTTGAAAAATGAATTAGAAGAGGTTTGGAACTGGTTTTTTTAAAATATTCTATGGGAGATTGTAAAACTATCCATATTTAAACCCCCCCTCAAATGGCTCATGTTCCCACTATGCCTCGCACATGTGGCCCCACCCCACTCTCTAGTCCTTATGTCATGTCATACGACCCCACCCTCCTCTCTAGTCCTTTTTCTATATCTCGTGTCTTGCGTGCAGAAAACCCACTACTAGGTTTTGAACTGAGGTTCCCTATATGAATGAACAACACATCAACCACTCCACTAAACTTATTCTAATTTATATAATGCACCTTGTCCTATTAATATATATTTACATGTTTATTAAAATAGTTATTTCCCATAATATATTTAAATAAAATAAATATATAAAATATATATACATTTATATAAATTAATGTATTCATTTATATATTATGTTATTATACCTTTATATTGTATTAACTTTTGACATTAATGTAAAACTATATATTTATATGTGTGCATTTGTATTAATGCATATATTTAAATATGTATATGTATATTAATATTAATATAATTATATATTAATATATATGTTTAATAAATACATACATATATATATATATATTTTATTCACTCCTCAATAAATTATTTATTTACATATATTTAAATAAAATTATGTATATATATATATTCATTAACACATTTATATCAAACACGCACACAAACCTAAATGTTATTTATATATATCTTTGTAAATATTTATAGTTATTATCACACATGTATAAATTATATATTTATATATTTATATATGACCCAAATATATTATACAAATATATATATATATATTATATTTATACATACAAAATTAAAAAAATATTAATATATACATATATATATATATTAAATATTTATGTGAATAAAATATATTATATATTTTATAAATACATTTATATATATTCGAATTTATATATATTATATATAATTGATATCATATATATACATATAATATTTATATAATTTTTAAATATTGGTAAAAGTGTATGAATATTTATATATAATTAAATATATTTTACATATATAAATATATCTATAAATATATTTATATTATGTATAAACATATATATTTAATATATTAAATATATATTAGCATAGAGGTGTTCTGTGATGAATTTGGAAGCGCTCATGGACTTGATCAAGTTTATGGACAATCCTCTAGAACTGAGACTTTTAAGGGAATATGAAAATATGATCAGGTACAACTGAGGGGCTCGGGCTCGGCTAGTGAACAAGATCATCAACCACCTAAGGATCGTATCTCATAAGAGGACAATATTGATCCTAAAGTGGATAATGAGACATCTCAAATGCCCAAAACCTGGAGGAGGGGCCATCATTCTAGAGGTAGGGTGGTTGATGATCCCATTGATGAATAATATTCTTCTCTTTCCTAAGCAGACAACTTCTTTTCACTATGTGGTAGTGTCTTATCACTTTCCTATATTTTTCACCTCTCCTTATACTTGTGTTTATTTTATTTTCAAAGAATTTTGGGACCATGGATGATACCCCATGGTTTGCACTGTTTTGAGTAATATAAATTTATTTTCTTATGTGTAGATATTTATATATATAATGAATTTATATATTTATTAACAGAATATATAAAATATAATTTATACAGGATATAATATATACATAATATAATTATATAATATATATAGTTATATAATTATTTTTATATACTTACAATTATGTTTTTATATATATTGGTATTTATTTAATGCACTTATATAATGTCTTTATATAATATTTTTATAATTTATTTAGGTACATTTTTATAATTTCTTTATATGACACATACACAAATATTATATAATATTATATATGTTTAAAAGAATAAAAAATATTTTAGGGGGTTAAAACCGCCTTCTTAAAAATTATTTGTGGTTATGAAGTGTCCCTAATTTATTAAATTAGAGGGGGTTCAAAACCCCTTCTAATTATATACATGTGTGTAAGTATATTTATAATCTATAATTATTATTATTATATAAATTATAAAAACTAAAATGGTTTTAATTTATTTTTTGAATAAATTATATTTATATATATATAATATATTTATTCTTTTATGGTATAAATAATATTATATGAGATACAATTTTATAAAAATTAATATATATTAATGTACACTTTATACAATTATATTTATATATAAATATAAACACAATTAAATAAAATCATATAATTTTCTAATAAATATAGTTATATAAAAAGTTTATAGAATATATTTAAATAAATTTATATATTATGTTGTAATTAAATATAAATATAAATATATATTATGGAAACAATTTTTAATAAAATAGTGGGGGAATTGAACGCCCTCCAATTTAAGATATTAGAAGGTTTTATGAATTGCCTCTAATATCAATGATTAGTGGAGGATATGAACCCCATCTATTTTCTTAAATAATAAGTGGTTCAAAATCTCCTCTAATTTCCTATATTAGAGGGGGTCCAAAATTCCCACTAATTTAAGATATTAGAGGTGGTTGTGTACCCCCCAATTTTCTTTAAAAAAAATCCATAATATATATAGTGCCTCTAAAATCCACCATATATAATATATATATATAGTGCATCTAAAATCCAACTAAATATATCACACCTCTTATTATTAAATTAGAAACGATCTTGGCATAAGGGCCTCTAAAATCAATCCCAATATTTAAAAAATAATGATAAAAATTATAGGATGTTGTGACATCCATCTAAATACGATGATTAGTTAGTTTTGTGCATAACTCCCTATAATTTATATAGAAAATGAGTTTAGAGGTCGTTTTTCATAACACCCTCTAAATAACTACCATGAATCCATTGTTTTTTTGTAGTGAGTCTTATGTGATCACTATATCTGAGTTTGAAGTTCCTAAAGATATAATAGCATGCATTTTGATCATATACCCAGATTTGGATAATGATTTACTTGATTCTGGATCTTCTCACTCTTTTATATCATCCATGATTTCTAAGAAAATTAGATATTTCCCTATCACCGTAAGAAGGTAATTTTCAATCAATACTTCTAGTAAAAATATTTCTTCAACAAGGATATGTCATTCAGTTCCCATTATGACACATAAACTTACCCTATTTGTAAACATGATCATTATACCTATGTTTGACTTTGAAAAAATCCTTGTTAGGGATTGGTTTTCATATTTTATTTAAAATATTTATTTTCAAGATAAGGTGATTATAATTTGGGATAATGTTATGGAATATATCATATTCAAAGAGGAGACTATATTATCATAATGACATATAGATACAACTCAAGTATATATCCCTTATAATATTCTGAGTGAAGAAGATAATTCACAACTTATGTAAGGGAAAAGTAACCCTATGATATAATATGTTCTTATTGTACGAAAATATTTTGATGTGTTTCTTGAAAAACTACCATGATACCCACCTGAGTGTGATGTTGAGTTTTCAATTGAACTCTTCACTAATTAAAAACATATTTCTAGGAATCCATACAGGATGGATATTGTAGAGCTAACGGAGTTAAAGAAACAACTATAAGAGTTTTTTGATGATGGATTTATAAAACCAAGTGTTTCTCTATGGGTAGCTTCTATAATTTTAAAAAATATTGGATTTTGAGACTATGTTTTTACTATATGGAAATAAATACTATCAACATGAAGAAAAAATAACCTCTGAATTGTATTGATGACCTGTTTGATAAACTTCTAGGAGAAAACTATTTTTTGGTGATTGATATTTGTTCCATGTATTATCAATTGTGAGTAATGATGGAAGATATTCCAAATAAATCATTTCATGTGAGGTATGCTCACTATGTGTTTATAGTAATTCCATTTGGATTGAATAATTCACCAACTTTTTTATGGATATGAGGATCAGAGTGATCATTAAATATCATTAGAATTTCATTATGATATTTATTGATGACATATTGGCATATTCCAAATTTTATGATGATCATAAGAGTCATTTAAAAATATTTATTTTGACTCTTAGTGATAAGATGTTATATGGAATATTTGGGAATTTTGAATTCCTACATCACTAAGTTTCTTTTAATATCTATATTGTCTCTAATTATGGAATATTAGTAGATCTTTTAAAGAAAAATGCACTTAATGAATGGGCCTACACATACAAACATAACTATGGTATGTAGTTTCTTTGGATTAGAAGGTTACAATCGATGTTTTGTTCAAAATATGTCTTTATTGAGAAACCCATCAACCAAGTTGACATGTAAAGGGTTATGTTCATATATAAAGGAAAATGTAAAGAATGTTTTAAAGAATTAAAGAGGGGGTGATCCATTCTCCATTGTTTACACAACCATTAGAATGGTATGAATTTTTCATATATAATGACACATCAAAGAAATGAATTGGATGTTTCTTAAATCATAATGAAAAATTCATTTCTTACTCATCAAGGAAATTATGGATTCATAAAAAAACAATCCAGTCCAAGATCTTGAGTTGGAATCTATAATCGTTTTTTCAATATATGGATACAACATCTCTATAGCCAAAAATATGGGATATAAACTGATCATAAGAGTCTAAAATACATCTTTTCATAAAAATATATCAACATGAGGAAAATGGGATACTCAATGATTATGATTTCTCAATACAATACCTCCTTAGGAAGGATTATAAATTGGCTAATGCGTTGAGTATGAAAGATAATATAGTTCTAACTAAGAGGATGATTGACAAGTATTTTCTATTCTGTCACCCAAGTATGTTTGATATGGGAATTATTAGGAAATGTGAAACACAATTTTTTTCAAATTATTTACAACCCATATTTATTTGAAATGATAAAAATTTCTTAGACTAATGATGATAATTTTCAAAAGAAAATTAAATCCATGAATTATGGGATGTTTGTAGAAATCAATTATGAAGATGGCAATCTAGAATTTAGAAATAGGTTACGTGTTCAATCTATATCTAATCTTGAAAGTTAATTATTATATTATTCTCATAGCTTTAATTTTCCTACACTCCCTAGGTGCCCAAATTTTTTTAGGGTTTTAAGGGACATTTTTAGTGGGAGAATATGAAGTTGGAAATTTCTGATTATGTATCAAGATGTGTGGGTTTTTAGCAAATGAAGTCAATGATACAAAATCATAGAGGAGTCAATAATCCTATACATAATCTATACATTTACTTTCTATAATATAATATTTACCTCTTGATCATTTTGTATTATTATATATTAATGAATATATAAGACTTCATGGTGAACCTCTTTCAATTATGTCTGACCATGATCTAAGATTTACATAGAAATTTTAGAAAAGTATTCAAAAATATCTTGATATTGAGATTAATCTAATAATTTTTTTTCATACTAAAAAATATGGGAAGTTATATAAGACTATTAAAACATTAGAAGAAAAGTTCTATTTATTCTCACATGACTTTAATGGTATGTGGGGTCAATATCTACCTATGGTAGATTATTGTTTATAAAATAGATTTCATTCAAGTATTAAAATGGTGTCATATGAAAAATTATATATAAATAGATGTCAAAATCTAACATTTTCGGTTTAATTTGTTCAAATTAATCTTGTATGACAAGAAACTGTGGAGGAAACAACCAAAAAAATTAAAGACTATTCACACCCATATAAAATCATATCTAATTTGGAAAAAGAGTTGTACTGATAATCAAAAGAAAGATTTGGAATTTAAAGTGGGAGATCATGTTTTCATGAATGTATATCCATGAAATGGTGTTATAATATTTTTTAATAAAATAAAACTATTCACCAGGTATATCAGACTCTTTGAAATTATTGAAAGAATTTGATTTGTGGCTTTCATTTTTTTAATGCCACTTAGACTCTTGAAATTATATGATGTAATCATATCTATTTATTAAGGAAGTTCATGCCATGTCCAATAAATATGATCACCTATAAGGAATTATAATTTTAAAATGATTTATCTTATTGTAAAGTGCATATCCTGATTCTAGACACTGTAGAAAAAGTGTTTTTGAATCAGACAACTCAATTCGTAAAGGTACTTTGAAGAAATCGTAAGATAAAAGAGGTAAAATGAGAAATTTAATAATTTATGATCAATAAATACCAAAATATATTCATGAGTTGAAATTATATAAATTTTTAGGATGAAACATTTCGTAAGAGGTTAAAATATAACACATGATCTTTAATTATAAGGATCTTTTCTTTATAGAGAAATATAGCATAATACAGATAGTTTTATTCAATCATGTGATTAAAACCCAAATTAAAAATTTTATAAATTATAATTCACTAAATTAATTTTAATTTTTAAATAATAATATCATAATTATCATTTGGTGAAATTTATATATTGTTTTGAAAATGTAGATTTTTCAATGAATAGTGAAAATTGCATATTTTTAAAATTGTCATTTATTTTCATTGAAAAAATAATAATTTTTATAATTTGATCCTAAATTAATATATAAATCCTTTATAAATAATATAATTAATTTCATAAAAAAATAGAATTATACTTGATTTTGGAATAAAAATACTTACAGACTTAAAAATGAATTTTTTGGAAAATCATTTTTTCATCATGCTTTATGGGATCATTATAAAATATATTTATTCCCCATAATGATATTTAATTTTCATAAAATGTGTTACACATTTGAATCAACATAATTAATATCATTTAATAAGTTCAATATAAATTTTTCATAATGAATAGTAAAAATAGTAAACATTTGACACCACGATAAAAGTATAAATCGAGTTAACCTGGATTAAAAATAAGTGACAATGCCACCATTTTTCATCTTAATCATTATTATATGAATTTATTTTTACCATAATCACCTTATTATTAAAATATAATTGTTTATAAGAAACATTTCCATGAAAATGACCTATATAATATTTCATATAAAAAAATTCTAAAAGTTTTCTCACTTTACTTAAATACTTATAAAATTTCTATATAATAAATAAAATAGATAAGTTTTGTTAAAAATGTTTATTTTAATTATAAATTTTTAATAGATTTTTTTTATTTTAATTTTTTATTGATGAAAAAATTACCTTAAAATTTTACACAACACTGACACATAACTTTTAAAAGTTGTAGAAAAATCATAAGAATAATTTTCAAAACTCTATAATTAAAATGTTTAGGGTGATTTATAGTGTCCCATAAATTTTACATATGAATATTACATAGTAGGTATGTTTTAAATGTTTAATGTTTAATTAAATTTCTAGCTTTATATCTTTAAATTCAAATTAAATGAATACTTTCATAAATGAAATTAATGATATTTTATAAAAAATAATATTTAAATAAATGATTTAAAAAACATTAAAAAGAAAACATATGATGGTAAATAGTCTAAAATTTGATTCAATTTCTATTTATTATCAAAAAAAAATCTTATAAGAAAAATGGTAACCCTTTAATATTGAAAAAGGTGTTACCTCGGTTAAGGTGAAAACTGGTTTACCATAGGGTTAATCTAAAAATATAAAACATAAAATGACCTAAATACCTTTTAAAACATAATTGGTAGGTTTTATTTCAAAATTAACATTATTTTACTTTAAATTTAGTCATTCATGATTCATTTTTCCATGAATGTGTCTTTATAATTTTTTAAAACTTTCCTAATTTACATGTCTATCACTCACATCAATTATAAAAGTACACCTCCTCCCCTCACTTCTTCACACATAGTGATCCATTTATCCTAACAAAAACTAAGAAAAATATATCCCCTGAAATAATTATTCAATTTAAATAGGTTCTATTATTTCCAAAATACCATCCCTGGGATCCTTATGAAAATATCCAAAGGAGGTTTCTCTAAAAAAACTTCATCATCTTAACTAAACTATTTTCTTTTTTAATTATTCTTTTACCACCCTAAATTATTTTATTACAGTTATTATATAATAATAACAATATATAACTTATAATTATATTTTAATATGTTTAGGGAATAATATTTATCCATCTCTTTCTCCATCAAATGAGAACTGAATGTATCCCCCGTGTGTACGTGTGGACTATCACCACTGTGAAGTGATGCAATTCATTTTTGATAACAATATTTCATGGATTTTTATTATGATGCCTGTGATGTTTATATATGATATTTATGAAATAATAATTCCTCTATATTTATAATATCATATCTACCTTCTTACCTTCCCTTTTGTTTGAAAATGATAACGTCACTCATGCGTATGTGTGGATAACCACCTCCACGAAGCGATTTGAGTATTTTTTTCATTTCCACATTAAATAGATGATAATAAAGATATATTTAATAAAGATATATCATATATATGATTTAATAATTATTCAATAATAGGTATTTTTATTTACATTTATTTATTTCCATCCATCTAAAAGTGAAAACAGTGTTCTTTCATACATACGACATACCATCTCCTTGAATGGTGTTATTAACTTTTATATCTATGTATTTGATGGATGATTCAAATATGTAAATAATGAATATATATTTAGTTAATATCATGATCAAAATTCTATATATTATTTAACCATGAAAAATATACAAGGACCAAAACATCCAAGCTGAAATTTACATGAAAAACGAATCAATTAACATTTGCAAAGGATAATTTTAATAACAAATTATTAATAAATGGGTTTTGAAATATTATAAGTGGATCATATATGATATTACAATTATTTATATGGTTTTTTTATATAGGTATAATAAATTTAAATTTATTATATACATGGGAAAAATTACCTACCAAGAAAGTAATACTATAGGTAAGGATTTATTTCAAAATCTCATCATTATTCAGGATTGTTTATGTTTAAGTATCCACAAGGGGATTTATTTGATATTTATATCTCAAACCTAATATATTTTCTTATCATATCTTTATTTATTAAAATTATGAATTTATATTTTTTTTATTCTTTTAAGTATACAATAGATCAAAATAGTATTTTTATGGAAAACTGATTTTCTTCCTTATTCGGTTGGGAATATTTTCCATTCATATCTACATTTTCCTTAAAATATTTACAAGAATGAGTTTAATATTCTAATATTATTGTTTAAATTAATTTCTAATGAATTTTAAATTTCAATATTTTTTTTCAATGTAATCTTCTTTTCATTTTCAGAATGATTTCCTTTTCACTTTTTTTGTGAAAAATGTGAATAGAATATTTTTTTAGATGAATTACATCAATGGAATTTCCTAATGTTATGATAACTCAATTATTTAATGATTATTTTAATTTTTTTAACATTATTTTGAATGAAAAATATTCCCTAAATTTTTTTATAAATTTTTATATTCTGAGTAAGTGATTTTAAAATTAAAAGGGTATTTTTATCAATAAATATTATAGTTTTCTTTTTAAAGTATATTAATCTATTTTGACTTTGTTTGGTGAATATTATGCTCTACTAGGGAGGTAATATTTTGATACCATTAACCATATTACCCTATACATACTATCATTATGTTTAATTTATGGATTTATAAAAATATTAGCTTTTTTTAGTTTTTCAATAAAAATGTTTATATTGATTATGTTTCATCCCTTTTATATGGGGAATGAATTAGACATAGTAAATTATGGTTAGGTCCCATTATGGCCCCTCAATTTATTGGTATGTCTCATGAGAGAAACTTGTCTGATTATTTGGAGTCTTCCTTACCTATTTATATATGTTTTATTTGAATAAGGCCTTGATGGTAAGATTTTAATGTCCTACATTATGCATTCTATAATTATGAGACTACTTATTATTATCCATGTGATTATTTATGTTGTTATGTTATCCATTTATTTATTCCCCTTTATTGGTATTTTTTATATGGAATATTTTATTATTATTTATCAAGGCCATATAATTTATGTTTTATTTTATTTTTTATGATAGATTCTATTGTACGAATTCCCTTACTGAGCTTTTGAGCTCACCCCATTATTATGTTACCTTTCAATAGGATGCCAGGAAGTGTGTTATGAATGATATTCAAGTACATACTAGATATAATAATAAGGTTCTATAAAAGACTAATATTTTTTTATTTTTATGTTTTCAAATGAAATAAGAGATTCATATATGTATCTAGTTTCCCAATAATACAAATCAATTCAGTCTTTTAGAATGTGATCATTTGTATCTAGTACCAATATAGTAAAATAACAATCTAAATTAGGATACTGTAGTAAAGGTGTTACATGAATTGGGAGTGGAACTGGTACAATCAATGACATTGTCCAATAATAAAGTTTGGGAGTGAACCCTGACTAAAGAAATGATGTAATATGGAGTAAACCCAATCCACTATGATAGCTCACATAGTAAGCCTTGACTAAAGAAATGATTTAATAAGATTATATACATTCCAAAAACCTATGTATTGTTCTTATTATATGTGTTCATGGATCATGGATTATTATTTATTATTTCTCACTCTTTTGTCTTATGTAATTTGTTTTGATAAAACCTTATTCCATGTTTCATTATTAAAGATCATTGATTTATTTTGGGTATGATTGTTGTAAGTTTTAATCATTCTCTCTTACCCTTTCACTTATATTAATCTCATTTGAGATCATTGATTGATATATATAATTTTTACCTTTAATGGTCATATAATATCACTTTATTGTTTGTTTCCCTTGATCAAGTTATACAAAAATGTTTTACGTATGATATTTTTATGAATATGTGAGTTGTGAAAGAAATAATAAGAAATGATATTTATTCTTTATGTACCAATTGTTTACATATCAATATTTCTAAATACACTAAAATTATTATGTCCTTAGGAATTTATTATTGTGAAATTTTCTGAATATTTATCTAAAATGATGTAATATTTATGTATGAAAAGTATGGGTCACTATAAGTTTTATAAGACTCTTAAATATTTCATAAGACTTTTGATATTTTTTACGAAATTTTCTAAAAATATTAAAATTTTCTTTAAAATGTAATAATTTCTATAGAAATAATACTTTTTAAAAAAAAATTAATTCATTTCCTGAAAATATAAGTCTACGTCTTAAAAATGTAAAAATATATTATGACTGAAAATTTGGAAAAGGCATGACACTATAAGACTCATTATACAATTTCATAAGCCTTATCTTGAATCAAAAAACTGTTCAATTATCATTTGATAAGATTATAAATTAATTTCATAAGATGACTTATTCCTTACAAAAAATTATCTATTTCTAAAAATATAGTAACGACGGGATCTATCACTATAAAATTCATGGGTGATTAAAATGTTTCAGGAGGGTCACCTTGAGACCAACAGTTTGAAAATTTCTGAAGGAGAATTTTCTAAAGAAATTTCTTGAAGTTAAATTGGACAATGTTATTCTTTTATGGAATTCAAATAATCAAAGGATGAATAGTATTATTTTGATTATAGTTTGGATTTGTGTGAAATTAAAAGATGAGATAACTAGTTAAACATTATATAATTCTCAAATGAAAATATTCATCAATTATAAATTGTGATCAAAGATGTAAAATTACAATGTATTATATAAATAATCTAAAATGGTAAAATGTGTTGTTAAGGAAACTAAGTTAAGGATCTTGGGGGACATACCCACATGAGAAGTTAATTTTATATAGTGTAAGTAGGAATAAACCATACAATATGTTGGGATAATAATATAGAATACGAGATGGAAGTTGATTTTATGATTTAATTACTTCCATATTATTATTTTTATACCTTTTAATGAGAGTATATTTGAGTGAAATGAATTCACTAAAAACTGGAGTACCAAGATATAGTAGAGAGAGAAAAAAGTGGTTTAGGAAGGTACTGGAGGAGTTAGGAGTAAACTTTTAGATCCAATGAATTTAGTGATTAATGATTAGGATGAAAATCATTGAAGTTATACATGGGGAGATAAATGTCGATTGATATAATTTCAACTATGATTTTTATATGTCAATGTAATTAAAGAGTTTATAATTTTATATTCCAATTATCTTAATGGATCAAATTGCAACATCATCAACATTTTTTAGAAGAAATATGAAGTCACAATCAGTCTTACTCACCTAGTTCCTCAGTTTCACTTACTAATAAGAGTTAGTTTAATTCATGTGGGATTATGTATAAGTATTAACAAATACACATAGTTATAACATGATATCAATTTATATACTTTTAAATTAGGATTTATTCAAGTGGTAGATCAATGACTTTGACTAAACTTTATTATATCAAGGAGTAGGTACCCATATTGGGAATGATTCATGTAAAAGTTTTTAGTACCTTACCCTATTTTCATTTATGTTTTATTTATACAAGTATAAGATTTATATATGGATGGTATTTGATCTCAATAGATCATATATATTTCTTTTAGGACAAAAAAAATATGAAAGAAAGTGCTAATGATTCACCCCCTATTTCTCTCTAGAGAACCCAATACAATGGCTAATCAGCTAGTTTAAGAGCATACCCAGGTTCCCTTTGTGAGATCAGAAAGTTATTGGAAATGTATAGTTTTATTTCCATTAATATAAAGGATGTCCCTTCCTCTATTATAAAAAACTATCATGCCTATAAGAATAAGATCTTACCCTATCTTTTATCACATGTTTTGGAGGGTTTTTATGAAACAATTGCGGGGTTTCCACCAATTAAGAGATATATTCAAAGGTTATTTAATATTAAAAGAAATTTAATTTTTTTGGAAAATAAATTAAATAAATTATCATATATCTATCATAAAAATTTTATATAAAAGTTATGTGGCTTCAACCAATAAAATAAATTAATGATAAACTGGAAAGTAGTTATAAAATTAATGTTAATGTTAAAGAAGCTAAACTAAAAATCTGGAGAAGTATATTTGAATATGTGAAGATGGATAAAGAATAATCCATTGATTACTATTTCACAAGAGTTAATGTAATAGTTAGAAACCTTAGAGTTTGTGTATAAATTATGGAAGACTCCAAAATTATAATAAATTTACTATGAAATTATATAGATAGTTTTTATCATAAATTTCAGAATTGGAATTTATATAGGATCATAACCATTAATAATTTCACAACATTCCCATTTAATTTGATATGATAATTGATATATCATTGAGAAAATAAATTAAAATATTATACTAATTTTAAATCCATGATAAATCTCAAAATTAAAGATGAAGAAGTTGACAATTCTAGTGATTCTGATAATGAGGAAGAAAATAATCAAGAGTATAATGGAACCATGTGTCTTATCTCAAATAATATCAGAATATTTAAGGGAAAGTATAAAGGTAACAAACACTAAGGTTTTTAAACTTTTGTGGAAATGGAAACCTTTCTATAAAATATCCCAATAAAAAATAGTGATTATGAAATTGATAAACAAGAATACAAACCTCAAAAAACGAAAAAGTGTAAGAGCTTAAGGGATGTCTTAAAATATAATAAAAGAATAAAAAACATTTCAATAAGAATGTTATGAAACATGATGGGAAATTAAGAGGAATTATAATCCACTTCAATTATAAAATCATAGGAATAAGATGATGATAAGATCACAAGATTCATATATAATGTTAAAATAGATGAGGAATCTTCAAGTGGTTAAGAAGAATAATGTGAAATAACATAGATGTATCATATTTTAAAATATTAATTTGGATATTGATTAAGAAGAATATTAAACTAAAGAAAAAATTTAAGAAATTGAAAAATAAAAATGTTAAAAAAATAATGAAAATTATAGCTTATTAAAAGAAATATGGTTATATTGAATAGATCAAAAAACATTACAAGCTGAAAGTAACTAAGAAAGAGAATGTCCTGAAAGATCTAGATGTGAAATTAACTTTCATGTAAGATGATATATGAATGACAAAATAAATGAATATTTAAGTAGATAATAAATTCCCAAAGATAATATAAAACTTCCATAAGTTCATAGTTATTAATGCATAATCAGTATAGGTTGTCATACATATGAGCTCAAAAGAGTGAGTTAAAAATTCAACTACTAAATCTCAAAATAAACCAGCTATTACTAATAATCTATGTTCAAATCAAAAATATATGCATGTTTTGAAAAACAATAGTGATTATAAACCGTTTTCTACATCAAAAATCAAAAAAAAATATCTCTAGAAAGATAGGCTCTTTAATACCAAAGGAAGAACACTATTTTAAAATTAATTATGAATACTTTTATAAATAGAACTATTATTAGTATAGAAGATAAAACATATTAGGATATTTATAGTGTTTTAGAATCTATAAGCACAATGATTATTCATGTGGGTATAATGTGTAAATACCTTAGATCATGAATGAATCAAGGGGGAGAAATATTGAAATGAAGAAAATCAAATCTATAATGTTAAATAGAAATAAAGTTGCGAATACAAATTTATAAATTCAATATACACTGAATAGATATGAATTCTTGGAAGAAATTTAAACAAGGTATGACAAACATGTTCATTATTTATAATATTTTATGGCTACTCTTATAGGATATAATACTTATATTGAAATTTGATATGCATTTTATCATAAAATATTAAAAAAGTATCATTGTAAAAGTTTCCTTAAAATCATGTATGTAAGGTAAAACATAAATTCTAGATAGTGGATATTACTAACATATATTTATTAAAACAAAATTTTTAAGAGTATTTATGATCATGATGGTGGGTCAGTCACATATTTATGTTATAGAACTCAAAAAATGAAAAATGATAGACTATTATTATTGAAACTTGATGTTTAAAATGAAAATATTTACATCATGTTGAAGGTATTAAAAACCATATATTTGAGGGGTATTTATGTAATGATGGAGACAATTTGTTTTTAATAAAAAAATCATACATCATCAATAATGAAAAGTTTGTAAGATTCATCACCAAAGGTGAATAAACCAGTAGAAACCTATTCCACATACGCGATCAAAAAAATTCTAGAAATTTGAGTGCAAAATATTAGAAAAAACTATGGTATAGAAGGATTAGACACATATCTCAATGTAATATGTGTAGAATTTAAAAGTATAATATGGGGAGATACTTACACCAATTAAAAATAAAAAATATATATATTTTGTTCGTGAAATATGTCGAAAAGGTAAAATGGTCCAAGGATCTGATAAAAAGTATAAATATACTTTATTTGAAAACTAGATTTCATTCATTTAAATTTATTTGGTCCAATGAGATAACATACTTCAAGATTTTAACTAAATGTAATTACTTTCATTGATGATTACACTCAAATAAAAAATTTCTTTTTTATGAAGAACAAGTCAGAAGATATTGAGATATTCAAAATATTTAGAATATACTTTGAAAAATAATAGGGATTTTACATCAAGAATACAATATTGAATAATAGAAAATTGTATACATGAATTTATTTTGGGACTCTCTAGAAATTTATTGAATAAAGAATCAGTGCAGTGCATCGTACACTTCCCATCAAATTTGCATTACAAAAAGAAAGAACAAGGGTGCAGTTGATATGTGTATAAAAATCCAATCCGAACATAAGATCTTTAATTTTTTTTTTTGAGAGAAGTTGTATTTACTATTGTACATATACAAAAAAAATTATAAAACTTGCAACACATATTACACCATATGAATTTTTTTAAATATAAATCCAATAACGTAATGTTTTAATATATTTGGAACTCCTAGTTACATAATGATAAAAAATACTAATCTAGTAAAAATTGAGGAGAAAGAAGAAGAAGAAATATTAATGGGATACCTATTAAATGGTCGAGGATAAAAATGATTTAATAATAGTTATTAAAAAATATTTTATTGATTTGATATGAATATGATTGAAAATCATTACAAACATTATCTAATAAATGAAGTCATTTTTGAAATTTCTAATTAATGAAGCATATAGATTCAGAAAAATAGAATGAACAAAAAAATAAGAAAGATCTAATTTATGATGTTATTGATTATAAAAAAACCAGTGATGAAGGTGAAGCTACTAAAAATTATAAACTAAAATATCATATAGTAATGAATCATATTTATTCAAAAGATATTATTGTAAATAAAGGAGATCTCGTGTAGAAAATAATAATGTTAAGACATGAAAATATATCTACACTCATTTCATAGGTAGATCCACAAAATGTAGTATAAGTAGATGAACATGAATACTGGATTAATGAATTGAATGATGAACTATATTGGAATGAGAATAATTATTCATGGAAACTTATAACAATACTTTAGGGAAAAAATATTATTCAAACCAATTGGGTTTTTAAAAATAATCTAAATAAAAATGATGAGGTGTCATGAAACAAATCAAAACTGGTATACAAGGGGTCTTCACAGATGAAATCATTTATTTTGAGGATACTTGTTCACTATTGGAAGGACTAGATACTATTATAATGTATCTTTTAGTGGAATATCATAGACAATACAATTTTTTCAAATATATGTGAAGTCATATTTTTTGAATGGATAACTAAAAACATAATTTTTTATTGAAAAAACATAAAGATTAATTCTGAATAGATATGGAAGTATGGAATGCAGGCTGATGAAAGAATTTTATGGGTTAAAAAGGATCCTAAATCCCAAAATTCTAGGTTTAAGAGTTTAATGAAACAAATTAAATTAACTAAAATAAATTTTAATAATAATATTTATGTAAGAGACGACCACAATTACACTTATTTTAATTATTTATGTTGATGATATAATATTTATGGGTGATAAAGAGACTCCCTATGAGGAGTTTGTTTGACATGATTATGATTCAATTTGATATGCCCATGCTAGGTTAAATGAAATATTTTCACGGATTATATATTATAGAAAAATATGATTAAATATTATTATCCTAGGAGAAATTTTTTAGGGAACATATTTGGCATGGAATTTTCTAAAGAAGTTACAACACCCCTAGAATTTGGAACTAAATTGAGTAAAGATGAACCTGGAGGCAATGTGAATTATAAAAATTTCAAAAGTATCAATTAATTCCTACTTTATATATCACCATCAACATAATATATAATTTTTATAGCGAATCATTGTGTAATATGTCAAAGTGATACTAAAAAGTATCACATTTTCAATGTAATAAAAAAACAATTTGGAGATATGTAAAAAGAAAAATTAATTATGGTCTGGATTATAGAAGAAGGGAATAATTAAATATTACACTTTTAACATATCTATATTTGGAAGGATAAAGTAATTATTGAAAATACACATTACTTGGTACATTATTTTTAGGTGAATGTTGTGTAAGCTGGCATAATAATAAGAAGAGTCCAGTTACATTGATCACATCTCATGTTGAATATATTTCTATTATAGATTATTTTACACAAATATTATCTATTAAAGTGTAGGTTGAATATCTTAATGAATAATTGGATAAGAGACTAAGGATTCCTTATGATAATTAGAGTGATATTTATCTATACAAAAATAATAATTAGCAACCAATAGACTTTATTTTATCAAAGAAATAATGAGAAATAGATATTTGAATTTGAAATTCATTACCAAATAGTAAAATCTTGTATATGTGTTCAAAAAAGAAATGCTAAGGGAGGGAATTATTTTTTTAAGGGTAAAACATCATATTCATCTTTCCCCCTTTCACTTTAGGATGTGTGAGAAGAACCACCACTATGATTTTGATAGTGTAGTAAAAGGGTAGAAGAATTTCAGATCTCTTATAAGAGAAAGGGTCACTATTCTCAACTTATTATTAATATAAATATAGGGATACTATAAATAAGGGGTGAAAAAATGAATGTATGAATGTATTAAATAGGAGAGTATATTATTCACTTATCTAAATTTCATTTCACAAAGATATGAATTTCTCAAAAAAACATTATTATATTTGAAAGTGTGGTTTCATGACACTTATCTTTGAGGAAGTCTATGATTTGATGATTCTATCATGAGAATTTTTGAAATTTGTAAAGTTTTTTTTATTTTCAAAATAAATAAAAAGGGGGAGATTGAAGAGCTTAATGGAATTATTTTTAAGTTTTTTAAAAAAATGATTTAGAATCAATAGAGATAATGAGAAATTTTTTGAGTTAATATATTTATCTTGAAGATAAATTAAAGAAGATATAAAGTGATTTATGGAAATAATAAATGTTGTATATTTAATTCTTAAAATTAAAAAATAAATATGTTTCTATTGGAATCCTAGATATTTCCTCAGATTATTGGATATTTCAAAATACATTTTAGCTCTCCTTAATACTTTGTATAAAAATGTATGAACGTTTCTAAAAATATTAGACTTTTTATGAAAACATAATCATTTATCTGAAAAATTAATTCTTTTTCGGAAAACTTAATACTATGTTTGAAAATGTAATAATTTTTGTGAAAATATAATTTTTTTATTAAAATTTTAATACTTTTCTATGTGTAAGATGTTGGAAAATTTATGATATTGTATAGCTCTTTCTAGTATTCTATAAGGCTTATCTACAGTCAAAAAATTAACCAAGTCTCATTTAATAAATCCATTTATTTCATAACATTCATTAATCCATGAGGAAAATTAGTTTCTATCTAAATATTTTATAGATAAATGATCTCTAACTGCAAAATGAATATATTTCTGGAATGATTTATGTGGGTCTCCTTGAGGCCAACAATTAGAAAATTACTGAAGGGAAATTTTTTGGAAGACATTTATGGAAGATAAAATGGATAATGTTGTGTTGTTTTTAAATTAAAATAATAATTGGATAAATGATCTTATTGTGATTCTATATGGGATTTGTGAGAAATGAAAATAAAATATCAATGGTTGAACATTCTAGAATTCTCAAATGAAAATATTTTTAAATTATATAATTTTATTGAATTTGTAGAATTCATGGGTATTTTATTAGTCATATAAAATGAGAATATGGGAAGATTTTAAAATTTAGTTAAGGATCATGTGGGATAGAGCCACGTGAGTATTTTATTAGATTTAGTGTGTAGAGGATTAAAACAATATAATTTGTTCATAGAATATTCTGGAATGTGAGATGATGATTGATTTTATGATTTAATTTATTCCATTTTAATCAATTATTTAGAATTAATGGGAATATATTAATTTTAACCGAAGACACTAAAAACTGAGAGATTTATGAGATAAATAAGAGAGATAAAATATAGACCAGATCCAATTTTGAAGAATATATTAAATAAACATATAGATTCTAAGCATTTAGTATTTATAAATTTTGAATAAGATCATTGATGTTCTATAAAGAGAGATAAATTCCAAGAGATATTATTTCATTTATGGATATCATAGGTAGAATATCTTCAATTGGTGAGAATTTTCTATTTTTTATATCATGAAGGCTTAGAGAGTAATATTATCATCATCAGTTGCAAAATAAACCTAAAGTTAGAAGTGATTTTACTCACTCAGTTCTTGTGTTAATAATTCTTACTAGAAAAAATCAGACAAATTCAAATTTTATATTATGTAAGTGTTAGTAAACACAAATATGTATAGGATTATTCCTCCCTACCCACTTATAATTGGTGATTCGTTTTGATGGTGGATCTATGACTCAAACACACCATGATAAAATCAAAGAGCAGTTACCCTTATTGGGATCTAACCTTCTAAATATTTTATAATCCTTGTCTTTTTTTATTTAGGTATCGCTAGGATTTATATATTGAATGTATTGGATCATAAAGGATCACATAGGTTTCTTTCAAGAGAAATAAATTTTAAAATAATTCACCACTGATTCACCCCATAAAGGTTCACCAATTCCTAGGGGTCATCAGGAACATTAATTAACTAGAATACATCATGTTATTTATATGATTTAGGTTTGGGAAAAAAATTTATATCTATTATTATTTAATGGTCATTTGATTATGCCACAAATATTGACTTGTAATATGAGTTTTTAGAAAATATTTAATGATTATATTATCATTAATGGTTATGTTTTATGTATAATCCATTAATTACATTTAGTGTGAGTGATTTTAAAATAAAAAATGTTTACTGTGATTTCATTCAAAAAGAAAAGGATTGAACATTATTTTCTAAAAAACTAAGAAATCAATATGGTTTTAGGTGAATGATTTTAAAAATGGTAAAATGAAATTAAAACTATTTTTCAAAAATAAATGAAAATTTTATAATATATTATTAAATGATACTATGTGATGGGTAATATGTTTTCAAATGGATTAGAAATGATAAAACATTATGTTATTGAAACTATCAATCACAAATAATTGATACTTAGTCAATAATTTATTTCTATATATTTAATTAATAGAAATACATGATTTATTGCATGGTTAAGGAATCAATAAAAGTGAATATAAATATTAAACATAATTATGTTGTTAATAAAATATATTAGGATTTATATATGATTAGTTCATATGTAGTGAAAATGAGTATGTTATTTGCCTTTAATTGTAATGTAATTTGTGTTAATTGAATACGTTATTGTGTAATCTATTTTTTAATTGAATGATATTTTATGAATATATGTTTCAATTGGGGGTGGATGATTTTTAAAATATAAAATTGGGTTTCAAATTTGATAAATGATATTTTAAAATAATTTTTTGTAAAATTATTAGATAAATAATATTGAATTTTTGGGCCATGTTATTTTTATGAGTACAGATTTGGGAGAAATGGTTTTCTTTTTATATGATGTTTTTTAGGACAGTAATTTGGGGTAATTTTTATGATGTTTTAAAGTAATTTTGATCTTACCAGATATCTGTCACTATATTTTGATATTTATTGTAATGGTGGTATAATAGTTTTTATATCCAGCTGGTTATATTATTATTATTATTATTATTATTTGTTGATGATTATATTATTTTCATTATCGATTCCTACTAATTATCTAATTGGATGATATATATTGAGATATATTCTAAATTTGAGTATTACAATCCATATAAACACCACTCTTGAGAACTTAATATTCAATTAAGAGGCTGACCAGCAATGAGTTGGTCAATGAGGACCTAGGAGGTATACTTTAGAAAGGATAAGAAAGTGATTATTCACATATATGATTTAGAATAATTAATTCCATGATAATATATATATCTTACCCAATTAAGAATTTTTAAATATTTTATTCTCTATGTACAAGTACTGAGAATAGGTTTTTTTGATTAGATTTATAACTAACTGATCTAATCCACAAAGACTGAGTCCATGCGACATATGGCCTCATGAATACCTCCCCATATACAAGAGGTTTTTAACTATTAATGTAGGGATACACCAAACATTTAGGATATTATTCCATTAATTTCACATAACCATCAACCATATAAATAGAAAAATAAATAAAAATAAATAAATATATTATATAATCATATCGGTAAGTCCACCATATCAATGTCATCATATGATTTAACAAAATGTATAAATTTTAGAAACACATAAATATTCGAAAATAGTCCCCACAGTAGGTAGAAAAATTCCTATAATGATCAAAAGAAAAAATAATATAATACAAAAGTCACTAAATGGTCTCAGGGTATGTTCTGATATTACCTTTATCTATATATTTCTTCACTTTCTCAAGCTATTAATATAGATCCCTTCCATTTAGATGGATCCCTGTAAACAAAGTATGTATGTGAAGGAAGTTTCTCTAGAAGGGTGTGAGTAATAAAATAAATTAAGAAACTAACAAGACATTATTGATGCATAAATACATGTTTCATAAGAGAGGTCAACGAATTCAGGATTATCTTAAAGAAAATATGAGCTAAAACATCTATAAAACCCAACCCACAAATGACCTACACCAATAAAGGTTATGCTTTTACTACGGTAGAACTCATGTTCTGAACTCAATAGTTCCCATGGAATCTAGATTCTAGCATCCATTTAGAAGTTATTCCATATTATCATAAGAGGATATGTTAGTGAAGGTTAAAACATTCAATAAAGAGAGTCTCCTTCCAAAAGTGGACCGAAAAAATAGAGGTTGTGGCTATAACCTCCACAGAACCATGCTTTAATTCATTGAGTTATCTGGTCCACGTAGATGTTGAGTTATTAAAATCTATGAAATGTATCTCTGATTTAGATAGTTCTTCGGTCCAAGTGGAGGGAGTGGAGGTAACATCTTCACAACATATCTCCAATTTGTGGAGGTCTCTAGTCTGTACGAAGGTTGAGGCGATAACATCCACGCAACATAACCCATATTTTTTGAGGTCTCTGGTCTGCATGTAGGTTGGTTCGGAAAACATTGCATAATGTATCTTTGATTCGTAGAGGTATTTGGTTCTAGGGAAGGTTAATGTGGTAACCTCCTCACCAAATATTTCCATTCACAAAACACCCCTAATTTCATAAAGGTCATAATATTTCATGTCATGCCCTTTATTTCATCAAATCAATTTCCCCACCTCTACTTGGGATATAAATACCTCCCAATGTCTGGATTTTAAGGGGACACAAACTTTGAAATTCCATAAAAATCTATGAATTCATGAAATTTTAATCTTTATGATCCAAATATGATATGTATTTCCCAAGGAATCCATCATTCATGAAGCTTCCTCCAATTTTTTTTGAGATCCTCAATCCGCGATGGAAATTCCTTTCATGAAGGTATATATTCTTCATGTAAGAAGAAATCATTTTTCATCTCTTAGGGGTTTTCAAGATAATTACTCATAATGAAACTAACTTGATGGGAACCAAGACTTCACTCTAAGGCATGGGCCACCTAATTTCATGAAACGTCCACTTTCAAGAGACCCTCTTCCTATGAGAAGACCTAAACATTCATGATTCCCCAACCATCATGAATCTCATCCAATAGGAATCTATACAGTTCCTTCTTTAATGAGATTTTATTTAAAATAGAACATGAGTCTATACAAACTGGTCCATCCACCCCCCAAATTCTTGGGCGACTGGTATGAATAACCCTTTTGTATTCCCTTTGTGTTTCAAGCATGTCCTAGAACATTAACATGACTTTTTATCCTTATAATATGCACCATAATGCCTCTTTATCCTAATAATAGTCACCCTAACATTATTACACCTTATTTCCACTCCTCAACAACATTTTTTACACCATTGCCCACCTAGATGTGCATGAGAACTCAACACATGATCTCCAATGGTGGAATCATCAAGGTAAACTACTGACCTTTCCTAGTAGGGAGGCCTTTCCCAAGATCTTCCTCTCCTACATTGAAAGGGTATCATTGGGTGTAAGTCTCACTAATTACCAACATGTATGATGTAAAACGACATATCCCTACTTCCTAGTCGTATAAAGGTAATCTATATGATAATATCCTCAACACATGATGTAAAACTATAGTCTTAACCTATGCAGTGACTGTAGGATTCACCATGTATGATGGGAATAGAATGATCCCACACCTCTTAATTTTTATGATGAACACAGGATTCCCCATTTGTGATCATCATGAGACTACTTAACATTCCCTACCATGGGATGATACCCCCCAAACTACGGTCAATATCCATGAATAATCCTGATAACATCACTCAATAAAGAACTTTCCATGATGTGAGAAACCTTATCCAAATCCATTAAACTGCATGGAATGGTCCTATCACACGAAGTTAAACTAGATCATTGAACCACGTAGGTTTTGATCCATGTTTCCCAATAGGTTAGGTAAAACACTATTATGAGGTTCAATCTCAGCATCCTGATCCACAGGAAGTATGTCTATGAGGTTCAATCCTGACACCCCCAATATTACCAATAAATCCCAAGAGCTAAATATTACCCTTAGGGACACACTAAACAAAACCCTAAAGTGTGAAATATTTTGAACTTGAGATAGATATAACCAAACCCTCAAATGTGAAATCTTCTACCTAGGGACACACATAACCAAAACCTCAAGTGTGATCATCTACCCATCCCATGGAGACACACCTAACCACCAAAAAATCCCAAAAAGATGTTAAGCATGTGACCAACCTATCCCCCCAAGATGTTAAACCTATAAGAAACCTATATCCATAAGACATAAAACCTGTGATCCACCTATCCCTAAAAGATGTTAAAACTGTGGACCATCTACAAAAATTTCTACTCAATAAAAAAAACAATGGTTTCCTATATTAAATCCTTATATACCTATAAAACCTGAATAAACTACCCAATGGTATACATGGGACGAATTAGGATCCACACCTAATATTCCTTACATGAATTATTCCCTCTAAAAAAGAAATAATTTTTAGATTCCTAACATGACCAACATCTAGAGACTCCAAGAAATGCCCAATATTACTATATAATTTAACCAAAGGTTTCTTCCCTGTCAAGATAAAAGATGAATAATTAAATAAAATACACTTCTAGATGGTGATGGGAAAGAGTTTTATGAACATGACTTAAATATTTGAGGGAGACTTAGACTAGGCGATGAGCTCTAAGGAGGAATCCATTTACATAGGAACCAACATCCAATCAACCCATTTTTATTAAAGAAAAAACATCACCAATCATAGTGGAAGAGGCTACACGCCTTTGGAAAAAGGAAGTGTAGGGAAAAACCGTGTGTGACGTGTGGCCTCTGAGGAAAGTGTCAGAAACAAAAATGGTGAAACTGATGTGAATATTTTTTCATTCATCAATGAGAACTATAAAAATTTGGTAACCATTAGATTTTCATGTCACTGAATCCATATATTCGACACTATGACTCACCGAAAAAATAGTGGGTCCAATATGGAACTCTAATATTACATTAGGTAGATAATGATGGGTATCCTAGGTCTATGACATCACCATTGTGGATCCTTTGTCTTCTTCATAAGGAATTTATGAAATTGGGGAATTAGGAATCAATTTCATCATAACTGTACTGATGAATGATTCCATGTAATTTATAGGACTCGAGAAATATGATATCGATGATCTAATTCCAAAAGGAATAGAGTCATAAATATATTGGTGTGACAATCCCACATTACAACGTTCCTTCCATGAAAACCACCATGTCATTATCTACAATGTGCCCACACTCCATCTCACCCTCCGAGATCATCCAAAGGAGGGTGATCAACATCCTTCTTCATCAATATGTATAATAATGGGTCATTTCCACTAGGGATAAAACTCACTAGGATCATGAAGCTCCAACACCTCACTAACCGCATAACCCCTTTGGGCTATGTGGGGGATAACTACCCCCATTTGAAAGTCAAAATTATTTGGAAGCCTCCCCCTAGAGTGTTCGAATATCTCACTCTACAATGCCAAGGTGGTATGGTATTTTCTATCTATACCCATAATAGACACTACTCAGGTGCTACTGAGGAGCACTCCCACCCAACCATATTTTTGAAAACACTGAATGATACCATAGGGTGATAAGAAGGTTGGCACCATCCTTGCTCTACTAACCCAGGTTTAGAACACCCAATAAAAAAGAAGGGGGTAAAACTATAGCATTTCCTATTATGGGGAATCTTCTATAGCTCTAATGTCCTTTTCCCCCAACATTGTATCCCATAAAAATCCCAATATTGTTGAGTGGGGGTATGTCTTTTCCAACTTGGTATCAAAACCCCATCCGCCTCTTAGGTATGCCATGTTGACTCTCTTAGTATTTGGTTCCACCAAAAACCATTATAGACCATCTCATTACACATAATTTCAATGCATAGGTCCCCCCTTCACTATAAACATTCAACACAGAGGCCATCCATGTGATGAGGATATTCCATACTATGAAGATCCATTTTTGGGAAAGAGATCAAGTAACCATCATGGGGATTGTTCCTACAACAGAGGTTGTAAGGCGCTTAGAAGGAACCCATGAAACCATGGAAAACTTGTAGTTGGAGAATTCTCTTACCATCAATGTTCTGTACTTGGGAAGTGTCGTGTCAACATCAACCTATCAAATTACATAATGATAGATGAATTGATGTGTGGATTTTTACCCCCTCTACTAGATCTAGATATAGAAACCTATTGATTGAGGTACGAAATCCCAGAAGCCAAGGTCCACAAAATCCCAAATTTATTTTGCACGTACCTGCAGGTCAAGGAAGTTCTGGCCTCCTTACAAGGACTCATAATACAACATTTGCATCACCATAATTTTCCATCCTATTTACCTACACACTATATATTGAAGATATGATAGAGTCTAGGTTAATTCCCTATAATGATGGTGAGAACTCCATTGAGTCCTAAAGAAACATTTCCTCTCCTGCATAAGAGTAGGTAGTCAACAACCTGTACTACATGGACATGATCTTGAAGTTGGATCCACCTTTAAGAGATATTATAATATGCAGTGGACATTTGGTCTAGATGGGGACCCATATCTCGATAAATTAGTACAAAAAAAATCTATGTCAATGCCACCATCATTTTCTCAGCCTGCACCAATTGAAGATAGTTCTGACCAAGAGTAGGATTTTCCTTCTTATAATGAACTAGAGGACTTGTGGATACTCATAGCTACTAAAAAACTATATGTGGTATTTTTTATACCTTTAAATTTAAAAATTTTCATTCTATAGTCCCTCACTATGGACCGGGTGGTTTTTTCTGTCAGAATATTTGGACGATGTTCAATCTCTTTCAGGGTCATCATCTGACCAACCCGAGAAGCCACAAACACCTCAATTTCATTCTCTAATAGTGAAAGAGGGTTGATATCACAATGATCCTAGTAGATCAACACCATGAATCATATGATTACTACTAGACCCTCTAGTGTACCCACATTAAGAGGATTATTGTACTCCAACGTGTCATGTTAGAGTTATCTCCACACATACAGGTCAGTGGTTGGGATAGTACGATAATTGCATTTTCATTCTCTCTCATGGAAAAAATGGGTTCGTCAATCCATTTTACCCACTAATGGTTACAATTATCCTCAAACCATATCCATAGTTGACTCATCACCATTGAACCTCCTAAGGATCAAAGAAATCATGCTATTGACTTAGGGTATGATTGGGAGAACCTGATAAAAGGGGAAACAAATTACCTAGAAGATTCCATGATATGTGTCCATAATCACAAACATTTAATAGCATTGGGCTATGGGATCCCCTCCAATTATAAATTTATTCCTACCCACCAATATATAAAAAGGAAATGGGAAGGTCAATATTACCAGTCCCTTTGAGATTATTCTAGAGACTGATTTAGATGTTGATAGCATGATTTTCTCAATCCACTATTAAATATTATTTATATGTTACTCTAAATTCATCCTAGTGGATGAACAAGATCTTCTATCAAGGATATGTTTTCAAGAGTCTAATTATCTTAGTACTTTTGTATTTTTTTGGTGTTTTTTATTGATTTTTAATGTAGCTAGATAAGTTCATCGTTTTTTGATTTAATGAATTAAATCAAATGAAAAATAATTCAAAAAAATAATTGGTGAAGGGGGTTTGATCCAGGGTCAATCACACATATTATTCATTATCTTGTTATGTTATAATCTGACAATAGTTCCAATATAATTCTTCCACTTCTCACCATTTTCTAATTTTTATATCAAAACATACACAAGGGAAATATTCCCTGATACATCTATTTCCACCTCCTCTATAGTGAAGAGGAAATGAACACACTTGATTGAGTCATTCACGGTCTCAACACACAACTCCATTGTATTCTATTAATCCTCAATCTAAAGTGCTCCAATGGTATATGCTATGGATAGAGAGGGGTTGTGAGAGATGATTTTACTGATTCAAGGATGCACCAATTAATCTTAGAGAGCATATGGATATCATTCATAAACTTCTTTCATTTTTTCAACTACATTAGGGATGCAACAAAGAAATAATTTCAGAATAATGTGCATGTGTGATCTCTCTTGGTGACCCGAACCTCATGTTAGTTATCTATGATTCTAAGTTCAAGAGATCATGTTACTTAAATTGAATGGGGATTTTAGAAAACACATAGATAATTTTTGTATAAGATAAGAACACAAAGTTAACAGAAGAATAAAATAAGGAAAATTGAAATTACAATGTTGAAAGAAAATGCAGAAGGGAATTACATATAGGTTTGGAAAATGATGAATAGGTTTGATGGGAAAGGTAGAAAATTATTTATAAGAAATCACCTTCTTCATAACAAAATTCAATGTCCAGGTTGGATTATAAATTGGATTCCACATGTTCATATCTGATGTTTGTGATCAATTATGTCAGGATCGTCTCAGGTACTTTAAATTTCTTTCCAAAGAATAGTTGATTTGGTTCTTTGTAGTGGAGTGACATACTTTGTTAACATGGTCTCGGTGGAACTAGTATTTGACACTTAGAGACAAAATTGGGAAGAAATTTGGTCTTCTCTAGTGAATGTTGGGAGTGACTCTATAGGGAGCTTGATAAGGATTCCATAATTGATCGACCGACTTATTTAGTGGTGCTGATTCTTTAGGGGTTCATTCATAGAGAGTGGTGTAGAGATCTAGAGCCAATATTTCTCAGACATATGGTGGTGGATCCTCCAGTGCTTAGTGATTCTAGTTCAGTATGACATGGATCTTCATCAGTGATTCACATTTTGCATTCTTCCTCCATTAATGTTCTTATTCTGTCTAGATGGATTCTAATAGAAGCATCATAGGGGCGTGGTACATTTGTGTGGATGTAGAAGTTTCTATTCGGAAATCATAGGAATACCTACTGGGTCACAGTAGGTTATTGGAAGGGGGACTCATGATTAATGTACTGATCGTGGGTAAATATATTGTATGTTGATGGGTAGAAAAATCATAATATTTTCTTCGTGTTGTTATCTGTTTTTTCCTTTGTGAAATTATTGATCACACATAGTCAGACGATTGTGTTAACGGTAGGTATACCTACTGTGACATATTAGGTTTTTAATATTGGGGGACACACGATTAGTACCTATAGTTAGCATAGTGACTATGCTTATCATATCCACTTATGGACTTTGTAATTTTCATTCAAATTATAGAACAAAAGGATTCACATATTTTTTGCCTTATTTTTCTATGGGTAAAATTAATTCCAAAAATTCAATAATAGACAATTTCATTCGAATGAATGGATTCTAAATTTAAATAAATAGATGATTATATAAATAAACACCATACATAAAACCAATTTCAAAATATGTTCTAATTTTATACAGTGAAAAAAATCACTATTCATTAGGGAATTAAATTAAAATTTGGGAATTTCAAATGAATAAAAAATAATAAATGTAGAAAATTACACCTCACATCACTCCCCCACACAAAAACTATTACACTCCCAGGAAATTATATCATTGAATTTCAATTTATTCAAAGATAAATCCATCCTACCTATATATAAATTTACCTATCAGAGAACAAGTAAACAATGACTAGATACACTATGAAAATTATCATGCCTCATATGTGAATAAAACCACTACCTCATTTAAATTTAGTCAGAGTTACATTTATAGAAAGTGGATCAAATTTCATTTTAGTGTAGTCAAAATTTTAATTCAAATCACCTCTATTTATCCCTCTTTCTTATATTTCTCAAACTAGTATTCGATTTTCTACATTATTGATATAAAATAAATTAATGTGTTACAAGACAATTTCACCTTCATGTTTTCAATATTAACCAAAACTCAATGAATTAATTTCATACTTAGACACTTATTAATATTATTATTAATACTATTATTTTTAAAATATTTTCCAGCTATATATGTTTTTAGCACTATGAAAAATAACTTATTGAAATCTACAGAGGGATACTCACACAGATTGTGTCATTATCTTAGAGTTCTATTATGGGTTCCCAACATCCCATTTTAATCCATGTTTAATGGATTCATATAAATTTTTATTGATTTAGAACCCAAATTTTTTCTTTCTCCAAAGGTCAAGTTACCTCATATTAATTTAAAATTTACAATGAATTTAAATTATAAAATTGATTCCAAAAATATATTTCACTCACACTTATTTTTATAGTTCTAATACCAAAAATCCATAAAGGTAGTGATCAATTTCACTCAAAAAAACATATAAACCTCACAATTTTAGAACCAATGAATTACATCAATTATGGCATAGTATTTTCAAACTAAGAAGGATAGTAATGAAGTTCATGAAATGTTTGAAAAATCAAAATAGAAGTTATACAAAAGTTTATTAACATTAATATATTTACATAACATTTTTTTAATATTGAAAAACATAAACTTCTAGAAACTATGTATAGATTACTAATTGTTTTTTTAAAATTTTTATACTGTTTTTAAAAATTAATGACAATTAAAATTTAAGACAGAAATAGGTATTTAAAACTATTATAAACTAAAAAACACATTTTTTACATTTTATTTTTGAACTATTTTTTTGTTTTTATTAATAGATTTACTAAAAACGTGAAATAAATATTGAACAAAAATTATTCATAGATTTTTTGAAATTAAATAATAAGAATTAAAAAAGTATTATAAAGGGTTTTTGTATACCCCACACTTATTCATGATATTTTCAATTAAAATTTCAGAAGAATACACCTAATTACAATGAATAAATAATGAAAATGAGGGGTAACAAATTGATTTTTATTTTTCAGTAGGTTTTAATTGATACCCCTGGTGCTCTGTGGACATCCTTAAGCTAGCCTCTTATGTTCTGTCCACTTAGGAAAAAACTGTATAAAAGTAGAATTAAAAATTATAAACATTTATTAGAATGAAATTTAAAAAATAGGAAAAAGAAAAAGAAAAAGAGGGGTATTTAATGATCTTATATTATCCCGCATAATAGTGTTTAGAGTTATATTAACCATAGTAGTCTATTATGGTGGTTATCTTTAATCCATAGGGGGATAGGGGTTTTGTGGTGTGAACCTCTACGTTATTCTTCTTCCACTACTCCACTCAAATTCTTCCCCGAGCCCCCATTGGATTGATTTTGGATATGAGTCTTGTCAATCCAACCCATTGGTAAGGCAAAACAAGGTGAAATGTGGGTCAGGAAAGACCAGGTATGGGGCCTCCATGTGTTATGTCAAAATGATTTTGGCTTCTTCTTCCTAGGAATCTTCCACTTTTTCTTCTTCAACGTTTTAAAAAAAGGGAAGACAATAAGTAACTCAAATTGAAAATATTCATAATAATGTGTGTTTATCTCATAATATCCATCTTTATATGTATAATTTTACCATATATATATTCATGATGGAATACTAGGAATTATTTTAGTTTTGTAGTGAATTCATATAGTTTGTTTTTATATTGAGGTTTCGGGAGTAATGAATTCATCTTAAGTGACCACTTCTTGGGATGGTTTTACATTATCCAGGGCTAGTTCTATCAATTTTTTTAAATTGGTATATCTTATAGCATATTCTATATTTTCCATCCATTGGGGACTCTTATTCTTGGTCAGATTTCAATATTTTTTAAAAATAGTCTTCATCATATTCTTCCTCTTGTTTATATTGGGATTCTTTTTTCTCGATTTCCAGAAGCTCTAGTGTATCTTCTATTATTTCTATTTCCAAATTTTCTTTAAGGAGATATTCCATAGATTCTTTATCTTCTAAATTAACGATATGTAAAAAAATCAATAGATCTAGTGATTTAATTTACAATGTAAGGGTGACAAATAGATATTTAATTTTTAATAAAATCAGATAAAGTATCATTTGAATGAAATTATCCCTCAAAAATTACATTATTTAGATTCTTCAATTGGTACACTAGTTCTAGGTAAATGTGAGTAAGAGTAAAGATTGGAAGTTCCTTCAATTCTAAAAAACCTCCCCCTTCTTCTGGAATATCATATTGGGAAAATATTAGGGGCTCAAAATATTCATCTTTTTATTGTTTTCTTTTCTGGATGAGTTCTTGGAAGATAATGAATATTTCATATTTTATACCCTTAAATTCCTTAATTATTTAACTATCTTACACCAATTATTGGTTTTATTTTACTTTAAATTACTTAAACATAGATGAGTATCTATGAACTTCATCCAGTGTAAGTTCTTCTTCAGTTTAACAGTGTGGTTTCATGTTTTATTGATTGTAATTGTGTTTTTTCATAAATTAGTTTCCATACTCCCACCCATTGGTGTATACCAGAGGTTTTTGTTGATAGTTCCATTGAGATTAAATCTCGTAAGATACCTTTGGGAATGTGTACTAGAAATATGGGTGGTGATCCATTACCGAATGATCTCATGAGAATTATTATCCGAGTTTGAAAAAAAGAGTAAAATAAGATCAACGAGAAAAAAAGAAAACACTTGATTAAAGTTGTGTTATGGACAGTGGAACTCAACCTTTCACTTTGGCAATATTTCAATTTTAATCCTATGTTTATCATAGAACATAGTAAAAAACAATTTATATTTTAATCCTAATGAATCCTAGTGGCTGACCAGGATCATCTCTCAAGGATAAGGGTTTGAGAGTCTCCCTATCCTATCAATTATATATTTTTATGGCGATTTTTTATTAATTTTGAAAGAATCCTAAAATAATGATTGTTTTTTAATTTAATGAATTAAAAAAGTAAAGAGGATTAAAACACAAAAATGGGTGAAAAGGGTTGGATGCATAGTCAATCATATAGATCCTTCATTATCCTCTTAAGTTATCAGTTGAAAATGGAAATAATATCATACTTTCATTTCTATCCTCCGTCTAATTTGGGATTCTAAATATAAATAATACAAATATCCTGTGATATATATCCAGTTCCACCTCCTCTATAGTGAAGATACAATGATCACGCTTAATCGAGGCATTCACTATCTCAAAACCCATCTCCATCGTATGTTTTGAATCCTCCATCCATAATACTCCACTAGTATAAAATGTGAATTGAGATAAGGAGGGAGAGATGTTTTTATATATTCTAGAAGGAATCAACTCATTGTAAAGATAATATTAATATAATCAATACACTTATTTACATTTTTTTACTACATCAAGGATGGAACATAGAAATAATTAAATAACAAAATGAATGTGTGATATCCCCTAGGTACCTATCTTTAAGGTTAGTTCTCAATTATTTGGTGTTCAAGAGATCAAATTATGAACAATACATAAAGATTTGGAAAAAAATAGAGAATTTGGGAAGAAGAGAAGAAAAAATAGTTAAAAGATGAATATCTGAATTAAAATTAAAATTAAAATGATGAAGGAAATTATATATAGGGTGTGCAGATGAAAATTGATTTCAATGGGTGGGGGGAAATTTATTTATAAGTGATGGAAATATTTTTCTTAAAATTTACTATTTAGGTGGGATTCTCATATGAATGAAACATGTTCATCTAGGATGCTTGTGATCAATTTTTTAAGAGATTCTTTTCCTATATGATATTTTGTTAGAGAACAATTTAATCTCTACTTTGGGATGCAGTTACATACTTTGTTAGATTTGTATAGGAGGAACTAGGTTTTGATGTTTCTAGACTGAATTGGGCAGGAATCTAGGTTGTGTAAAATAATTTAAGGAGAGGTTCTCCTAGAATATCATTAGGGATTTCATAGTGGATCAGATGACTTATTCAACGAAGTTCATGCTCGTTGGGTTTGTCCATATATAGCGGTGAAAATATTGGGTTTCAAGTTTTTATCAGATATATTGTGGGGACTCTTATGATTTTTAGTTTCTATAGTTCAGTGCAGAAGGAATATTTATCAGTTGTAAACATCACGTCTTCTTCCTCAGTCATTCTTCTAATTTTGGTTTGATTTATTCTGAAGGAAGCTTCATAGGGGAAAAATATGTTGGAGTGGTCATGAATGTTTTCTTGAGGGAACAATAGAAATACCTATCGTATCAATGTGCGTTGGTGGAAGGGGGCTCACTATTAGTGTAATGACCATGAGGAAATATGCAGTAAGATGATGGGTGGAACGGTCAGAATATTTTCTCTATTTGGTCACCTATTTCTTCCTTTGTGATATTTTTGAACATGCACGGTCAGTTGATAGTGCTCATGGTAAGTATACCTATCATGAAATGGAAGGTTATTAATGTCCGATTGGACACATGGTCAGTACACATGGTTAGTATAGTGATCATGTTTGTTATAGTTACTTCCAGCCTTTATAATTTTATTTTAACCTACAAAAAAATATTTATATTTTTACTTTGTGTAGTAATTTTATATGGCTAAAATTCATTTTGAAAAATCAAAAAGAGATAATTCCATTCTAAATAATGTATTCCCAATTTATATAGAAAATATGATTGTACCAATAAACACCATATTTGAAACCAATTTACAACAATTTTTTAATTTCAGATTGTTAATAAAAAATCACTATTGACTCTAGACATCAATTAAAATTGGGGTATTTTAAATGAATATCAAACAATAAATATTGAAAAGTTTAGCTAATATTATATGCTAGGATTTCTACTTTTCTCCATGATCTAGAAGGCTATATATTTTTGTTTTATATCTTATGTCTATATTGTTCCCATGCCGTGAAAAAATCAAAAGGGACTTTATCTCTCCTCCAATTAGGAAATCAGTCCTTATTGGTAAAGCACCCAGATTTAAACCAGGTGACCCTACATATCTGATTTGGTAAGAATATATAGAACATGGAAAATAATTGGGATATGTGTATCCCAATCCACTTAATAATCATGCATATCATCATAGATATCAAGTTCATGTAGCCTCTCATATTGATTATTCGTTCAGAGAACTGATGACCAAAAATACTGACTAGGATGATGTGATAGTTTATCTCATCGCTAACCTTTAGGATATGGAAATGAGATAGGTGTCAATTACACATGAGGTAAAACCATATCCAACATGGGTAGACCAATTGCGTGAGCCACCAGAATTCAAAAATTTGAATTTCAACCCATTTAATGGTATGGGTGATCCACTTCAACATTTATCCCACTTCAACTCAAGGTGTATCTCAATGATGGGAACTCTTGAATAGTGATAAGATTCTAAACTTTTATTTTTTTTTTCAAACCCTAAATAGACCTGTATTCCTAAAATTTATCCAGTTAGCATTGGGATCTATTTCTAGCTAGGAAGATCTTTGTAGATAGTTCCTCTATCAGTTCAACTCCACCTCAGTCAAGACGAACATCTTCGAAATCACCAAATGAAAACATAGGTCTAATGATAAAGTGACTAACTTTATTTCCCAATGTAAATGACTTTCATACTCTTTCGATATGCATATGTTTGGGGAAAATTTCCTTATGAATTTAAGGAAACTTTTCAACGATGATCTATTCACAACCATCATTTGAAATAACTATCCTAGAGGATTTCGAGAGTTATCCAAAAAATATAAGCATTATGAAGATACCTTTTAATGGATCAAGAAATTATCACACCCATTACCCCTTCAATTTCCCACAATAAGGTTCATAAAACAAAATGCATCTTAAGACATGCATATAGAGGATCTATGTTGTTTCACCTATTATCCCCTTTACCAAAAGAACCCCGCAAAGTATAACCCATCCAGGAATATACTTTCCCGATGCAAAATAATTAGAAATAGGCATAACCTCCCATAGATAATATTTCCATGTAACCACTTTAGGGAAAGGCACCCATGGTTCTTTTTATTGAATGAATTAATATGAATTACACTTCCGGGGATGAAAATGTCCCAAGTTATTTCATTTGTTCCATAAAAAGAGATTTTCAAGATTCTAAAATGAAAGAGAACCCAAGAGTATGAACTCACAAATCACACCAATCTCTACCATTATCATAAGATCCTTATACACACCATTAAATAATAACTTTTCTTTAATTATTGGCTCCCTGAACAAGGGAATCCTGGCTTAGTAAAAAAATTTGACATCTCGGAAAAAAGTGTAACATGTATCTACTAACCCCAATAGTGAAAAAAAGGCTTCGGTGATTTAGAGCTAGCTCCCTACAAAGGAAAACATGTGTACAATGACTGGTTAGATCAAAATACATTCACTCGTGCCTATGGAATTATCCATGCTCTCTTTAGAAAAAACCTACTATAGTTACCAAATATCCTATATAACTGCATACATGTCTATTCCATATAATTTCATTTCTTGAAAGTATAGACATTAGTAGGGTAAGAGAAATTAGAGTCCCCCAAAAGTCCCATAAATAGCTCTCAACCTTGGAAACTTCATGGCTCCCGAATTTGGATATGCACCCAAAGTACATCTAACCATAGACTTTCCACTAATTAAGAGAAATAATTCTCCTCTATGAACTCTATTGAACTAGTGGATCACTACACAATTATCAATGATGAGGAATGCTACTAGAACTCCTTGTGAACTTCCAACTGACCCAATTTAAGGAGAGATAGAGGAATTTCTAGGAAACAGAATGTTTAGGTTAGTTTTTCATGTCATAAAAATGTACAAGCCAACACTTTGAATTGGGTTGTTCAGGATGTAGAACCTAGATAGAAAGAAACATGTAGGGATAAATAGTTTTATCCTTTCCAATTCACTTCATTAGGACACCTCCACAGCTGAATGTATTATTTGACTATGTGATAAATCATTGATCGTGCTATGATCATCCACACCCCACCTGAACCTAACCTTATCTTTCTGATTCCCATCCTTCAAAATTTTTCGGAAAACTGGATAATCAATTGTAGAGTGCATCAAACACTATCTAGGCCCCATTATTTTATCCAATGACACATTCTATTCTACCTGCTAAATAATGACCCTATCCATGAAAAATCATGCCATGAACCTAGAAATATTATGTGTTGTAGCACCTCATTAGAAAACCATTGAGGCTATCAATAGTCAAGGCTCTCCTCTTATCAAAGGAAATGAGTGAATCCATCAGAAAATATTTAAAGAGCCTCTTTCAGTTAGAGATTAAGGTAGATTTTTTTGAGGGATATTACGTAGTGGAAGAAAAGAAGTAGGAATGTCGGTCCATCAGCTCATTTTCCAGAGAAGATGAGGGTGCCAACATTCAGGGTCACATACACCTATTGTAAATCACTAGAAAGTTCAATGACATGGAATTCCACAACTACCTAGAGGATTAGGGATTTGGGATCAATCTCATCCCATCCCAAATAGTCTATAAGATGTGGCTCACATAAGTGTATCTAATCCCCTCTAACCTGACAATTCAGGGATAAAAAAAAGAGATAGTAGAAGATGTGTGGAATGATTTTTCATAAGACTAAATTCAATGGAATGGTGGAAAGTAATGAATTTATGGTAGTCTTATACTATACAGTCATACATAATCTATTGGGAAGGATCAGGCTCCATCTTCATGCATTGGTCCCATATTCACATCACCAATGCCTTAAATACTCCCTTGATAGCAGACAAGGGGTACTCCAGGGGATGTTTCACACTTGAAATATTTTGAGTATCACTATCTAGATGTTGAGTGCTAAAAAATGGAATGAAAATAGCTCCAAATTTATTAATTTGAGTATATTTAATACTCTAATGATCTAAAAACCACTACAGTTGATCATTGGTCAGACTTGAAAGACAACTTTATCCCTCTAATCTATTATTTGGAACCCATGACACCATATGTAAGAAGATTTTTTATAATACCAAAGAAGAAGGAGTGAAGACATATTACCTCATACTTCTATAAAGGATAGTCTAAACCAATACCAAAATATCCTACCCCTGTAAATTACTATGAATTTCTCCCCATTACCACTGATCTGTAGCACTCCCATATATTCCGCAATGTAGGGTTGACTCGATGGAAGTCGAATCATCATCAATTATTTGATATCATAACTAGACATTGAGTTTGGAAACTAAATGGGATTGGATCATCAGTAATTTTCATTATAGTCTTCACAGAGAAAGAGTCCCAAATTAAAGGCTTTTACCATATCATATATAGTTCTGGTGCCATCCCTAAGCCCATAGTTTCCGGAGACATGTTTCCTCCCTCTAACTCTCACATCTCAGAAGATAAAGAGTATTTTAAAGATTCCCCTCTTATATTTAAAGAGGTTGTATCCACCCCTATTGACAAGATAACTCAGGTGAACCTTGGAACATACCAATATCATAGGATGACACTGATCAACACAACTATATCAACAGAAGAACCAGAAAAGTATGTAGATTTATCTAAATAGATCAATGACATGTTTTCTTTGAGATATGATGATATATAAAGGATTAAACATAGGTTTTTGGTTATATCCTAGGCCTCTCATATGGTCACCAAGAATTAAAACAACCTCCCAGAAAGATTCTCCCCTCTCATGGTGACACAATCTAGGTGGAGTTTGGAAAGGCTATTAAAAGAAAACTTTTTTCAGAGTATTCCATTACCTCATATGGATGAATAAAAATGTCCTTCTATATAACAAGAATATTAATGTCAATGTCTTTATCAAAATATAGAACTTGAACCTCCATTTTCTAATGAATTTATTTCCCCTTTTGGAAGAAGATCTGTTGATTGATGCTACATCTGGGTTCCATGCCCTCTTTTTTATGGATTTATATTCTTGGTACAATGAAATATGGATGGAACCATAGGATGAGAAGCCTATTTACATTAGATAACCACATGGATCTTTATTCTATTGTGTGATTCCATTCAGCTAAATGAATGTTTGAGACACTTACTAGTGGATAATTTATTATATCTTCAAATAACTCCTTGGGATGTTGGTGGATTGTGACATGGATGGCTTGGTGGTTAAATCTCACTAGTGTTATGCCCACCATATAGACCTTGAGAGTGTGTTCATCTTAGTCTATTCCAACCACTTGAATATGAACCCCTTGATGTTTTTATTTGAGCGACCTGTGGAAAATGTATCATCTTTGTTTTCAAATGTATATGTATCAAGATCAAACCATATAAAATTAATTCTATCATCCAAATTTCTCCTACATTATTCCTCTGATTGTTCTAATCCCTTCAAGGTCATAGAGCACATATTAATTGATTTATTGAAAAGATGGTCGTCAAGTGTAGTACCTTTTTAAGGACAATGAAGAAAGGATCCATTTACCAATATGATGAGGAATACCAGACATATTTTATGGTCATTAAGAATTATATTACAAATTATTTCTTTTTTAAGCCACCCATATATGGAAATCCTATAGTCCTCTACATTATTGATATGAAATGATCCATTGGTTCCCTTCTAGAAAAAATAAATTAATGTAGATAAAACAACATATATTATCTCAACTACATGATCATCTATATGTAGTCCAAATACTCCACCATTAAAAAGATTTTATTAACACTCATCTTTTCAAGGAAGAATTTGTAGTGTGATTTGTAGCACCAGGAGATACAACTGGTTTCATGAGTTGACCTACTAAAGTACATCCTCAATCGCCTCTTTCTGACAGAAAAATTGGTGTGATGGGCTATAATTATATAAAAGTTTAACATGAGGTTTTTTATATAAGAACCCATCAAGGGAAAAGAATTCGTATACTACCTGGTCATACACCCAAAACCTGAGGAACTACCCATGGATTTCAATTTTTAATTTGAATCCATTCTCTTAGTGGATTAGGATTCACCGTATTAAAAGATGCATTTATATGGTGATTTTTAGAGTCTGACCAGTAGAAGTATTAAAAACACAAAACTCAATAGGGTAGGCCTAGTTGTTTTCTTCATCACTCCAGAATAGGTTGTCCTTCCATATTCATTTCTTTTATTGGACAGTTCTACTAACAATGAGGTATAGTACCAAGCCCTCATCACTGGTCTCGAATTGACCCTCAGGATGGTTGAACCCTATATAATTGTGATCGGAGACTCTAGGATGGTAATAAAATAGATAAAGAGTGATCACATAATAGTAAATAAAGAGCTTGTTCCCCTATTGGAATGAAATTTTCAGATGATGGCCCAATTCCCTTACCATATAAAGGTGACACATGTTACACAATCATAGAACGATCAACTAGATTCTATGGAAGGTTAGACTTGCCCCTCGCGGAACTTGATCAACATGACCTAGTCATTCATGTGTCACATTAGAGGTTCATCTCCCCTAAAACTTATAAACTCCATGAAAATAAATAGGTATACCAATTGGAGGTTGATGCTTCTGCAGCAGGGCCCTCAAATTCCCCTGTAATCAAGAAGACACTTGTTTGAAAGATTACCTTCATTGAGTATCTCTAACATCTAATTATACCCCTAAAATGATCCAATAATGAGTGAATATTACATTGTGTAACACATTTTACCCTCTGCAGTGGACCCAAAATTGAGTAGGGTCTCTATAGTCATGAATTTCATGAAATTATTCTATGTTTCATCGTAGGATATGAGAAACATTGGGTCATACTTGATGTCCATGTCAGGTTCTATGGATCCCATCAAGAAATATTGACATTGTCCCACTATGTTTTGAGGTTGGGTTACTTTTTTCCCCACCATGGTTCACGTATGAATTTATTTATGTAAGAGGTGTTATTTATGTTAAATCCATGCCAACTTTGTGCATCAGCCATCCGAGATTCTCCAAACTACCAAATGATATTGGACATTCACAATTTAGTGACTTAGATTTGTGGGTCTCTACCCACAGGAGATACCTTGATGTTCAAGGTTTAATATGACTTCAATAAACATCTTCTTAATGTGGGAAGAAGTAGTCCCCCTAAAATAATTTAAAACATAGTACGTGATAAAATTCCTGATCTTTTACATAATTTATCAATTTTTCAGTTCATCAAACCATTATCATAGACAATGACACTAATTTCCAATATGATCTGATGGAATTATACACTAAATACAAAATATAGTCCAACCATACTTCTCACTGTCATGAACAGGTGAATGGATATATAAAATAATTATAAAAAACATCTCAAACCGTTTTCATAAGATGGTGGGTGAGAACAAAAATATTTGGACTGATAAACTCCCTAATTCTCTTTGTTCATATCACATGACTACTCAAAATTCCACTCAAGTGACCCCATACTCCATAGTGTATGGAAAATAATCATTTTTACCAATTTAATTTTGTTTCCATCACTCCAAAAAGTTTTTCATAACTAGAAGACCCTATAAATAATAGATTATGTCCATATAGATGAGTTTGAATCACATGTGTAAAAAATGTTTCAAGAATTATACAAGTTATATAGGCATCAAAATAGGGTAGCATGAGAATTCATAAAAAAGGTTCACCTATTCTCCTTCTGCTAGGGTGACATGATACACGCTATCAGAGCACCGATGGTAACTGAAAAAAAAATTCACTAAATCTTGAACACAAGTGGGAGGGAGATTATATTATCCATAAGGTCTATTAAAATGGATCATAGTCTATAATTAACATGGAAATAGAGAATATCACACCTCCCACAAATATAATGTTTCTTAATAAATAATTCACATAAACCCCTAGTCAAATACACATGACCTTAAACTACAAAAAATATAGGTCCAAGCATTACCACCATATAATATTTTCAACCATGTTCCAAGGTCAATGACCTAGAACTAGAAGCTTCCCCTTTAGTCCAAGATCTATGACCATAAACTAGTAGTATCCTTAGTTCGAGTTTTATAACTTTAAACTATAATTCTTAATAACCTCAAGACATGATGGTAAAATATATCCTTACCCCATATAAACTCAGGATGCCTCCTATGATAAATATGGGAGGACCAAAAGCAATGTATCATCACACAATGTAAAATAGTAGACTTACCTCATGTGATAAATAAGGGATGCCAAACATGAAAAATGTGAGATTAACCAAAACTAACTTCCTCATCACATGACATTAAACTATAGCATTACCCTATATAATGAATATAGTATGCCTCATGTGATATGTATGAGATGATTAGATGTCATCATCGGAGAGGATGCCTATAAGTCCCAAACCTTAAACACTACATAATCTTGAATTAAGTTAATAATTCACATTGAAGACCTTTTCATGTTTAGAGATTTAGATAATTAGGTCATTACTAATACATTACAACTTGAATATAAAAAGTAGACACTTCCACTCACTATCCATTATTTTCATAACACAAAAACTCTTAAAAAAGAAACATGTTTAGTTCCATGACTTTTCCTTGATCCCTCCTTCACCCTATTCATATTTAAGTCCTATGAAGAACATTTCAAAACATGGGATGAGCATAAAAAGATCAGTAAGGGGTATATAAAGAATGAAAACTATTTTTTTTCAAAACAACATGTAAACCATGAATATTTTATCATAAATTAATACTTTTCAACTTAAAGTAGTATCAGAACACTTTCCTGAATATAAGCTCATTTCTAACCCTTTTTGTAACCAAAAGATTACCATAAATACCATAGAATGTATCATATATGATATAAGGTAACTTGGTACAAAAACATACTTAAATATAATATCCATATGGTCAACTTACACACGTATCACAAAATGGAATATCCATACGGCCGACTTCCATACCTAATGCATTGGAGGTTATAACAAAATAATCATCCTTGTATTATCATGTAACCACCCACCATTTTATTTATCACATAACCACCCATCATTGGTTTATCACGTAACCACAGGTCAAATTTCCAAGTACAGTTATATAATCATAACACATATAAATTTGCAAAAATCAACAATTCAATAATAAAATTTCATTTGCAATCACAAGAAATCATTTCATGATATTGAGATACTCAATACATTTAAAAACACATTTTCAATACCTAAACAACCAAAAATTGAATAAGGGATTTCTTTTTCATTTAAATATAGTATGGATTATAGAGGAAGACAAATATCAAATAATGATTATGGTGGTGGAGAGGTAGTTGTTTCCGCATACGTTAAGAACATTCCTGTTGTCGTTTAGTAAAATGCTTCGTAGAACAAATATTCCCTTTGAATGAAATTAAAAGTCAAAGGGTTTTATTATAAATCATATAAAAGAAGGAGGTGTATATTATCATAATATGCCTCAATGAAAGGAGATTGAGACAAAGTCCCTTACCGTGAGTTTGATTCGTCACGTACATTCCTTGTTCTTCTTGAATAATAAACTTAATTTAATTTATACTTTCTTAAGAACCTTTTTAAATTTTAATATTCATTTTATATCACTTATTTATACATTATAAAAAATACATAATTATTTATGTTAATGTCGATCGTTTTGTCGATATTCGGTACTTGAGTCAAAAATGATCTTGTTATAATGAAAAATTGTCTATGTGGTCAAAATTACATTATATACATAATGGTATTCAAGGTTTAAATATAATATATAACTAGTATATATGTATTTATAATAATCCATACCATTTGGAGATAAGAAGTGAAATGCACCGTTCATGGAGGTGGTAAGTCGTATGTATGCATGAACGCTACTTTAATTTCATTTTCATATTTAAAGGAATGAAAAATAAATGACACATAGGTATATTATAATAAAATTATAATATGATAAGATATATATGTTACATAATTTCATTAACATCATCCTTTAGACATTCCATGTATGACATGAACAAGTCCTATCACTTTGATGGGGCGGTAGTCTGCACTTCCTCTAATGAAATTATCATATTTACACATCATGAATATCATTAAGGTATGTTTTTAAATAAAATTAATAGTATCATAAAGACAAAATAAATATAATATATATCATATATAAATACATTTCCATCATAATTTCCACAATGAGAGGTGGTAGGAGAAAATCGAACAATCATCATTTCGTGAGGCCGTAGTTCGCCTGACATAGAAATTCTATGTTCATATCCATTAGATGAAGGTGTGTGTAATTTTAGTTCGAATAGTTCTCTTTACAAAATTATAGTATATTAAAGATACTTTTTTTGTTATAAAATAATTTAATAAAGAGTTTTAGGGGGTTGGAGAAGGAGAATAAATGAAAGAAGCATGAGAGAAGACATTACCTCAAATCAGGTAACTTCTTTTGATTTAAGATAAAAGGCATTCTTGAATTATGTTTTTCCCAAGGTAAGGATTATATCAATAAGTTAAGGATGTTGAGATATTATTTGGGTAGAATTTGGATGATCCAAGGTTCTTGAGAGGTGTGAGTAAGGGGTAAGAGGTGGTGGCCTTTTATAAGAGGGGGGATGGGTACTTTACGAATGTCTTGAAAGATTATTTTATTATAAACTAATTTTCGATTTTAAAAAGGTAAAAAATTTAATTAAATATAAGATAAGATGATTACTATTCAATATACTCTCAACCAATAGGTTTTAGATATTTTTTTGGTTTCAAATTTAACATTATCATTTAGCTTTAACCCTTAGTTAACTAATTTAACTCTTACCATGTCTTCTTGTATATTCATACTATATGATTAATATAGTTTCCATAAAATTACAATAGAACAAAAAATGGTTCATGAAAGACATGTTAAACATTATATAAGTCATTTATATAAATGTTATTTTTTGGACTATTATGTCATTTAAGAAAATAGTAATTTAAAAAAAACCTATTTAGGTTAATTTTTATACTATTCATATCATGACTTTAAAAAATCCATTAAAATAGTATTATTTATAAAAAAATTCATTAATTAAAATATAAAAATTCATAATAATACATAAAATTCTTGGATGGAATAAAAAGTTTCAAAATAAATTTATTTTAATATTTATAAACTCATTTATTTAAATCTTTCTTTAACAAGGTAATCACTACATCATCATTGTGTCATAAATAAATTAATGTATTTGATGTCTAAAATTTATTAATAAACTACCATGATTTTGGAAATCCTTTTATATTTCTAATATCTATTTGTAGTCAAAAATATCATTTATATAACCCCATATAAATTTTTTTTTACTAAAAGGTACATGTTTATGTTACATTTCACTTTATATTAAATTAATTCTTATAAAATGTCATTTTCACATAAAAGTGGCTCCATGAGGTCCCAAAAATCAACCCAAGGATGCCCAGGGTTGTACATATATCATCCAATATGTGTAGGTAACGTTTTAGGTTAGTTTTATAATATTATAATATTATTTTTTATTCTTATTTTCCAGATTTACCAATTAACCATGGTAAATAAAATAATTACCGAAGTTACTATTTATAATGTCCAAAAATTAAGGTATCTATTTACACAATTTGGACCACCTGATTCAAAATATGCAATCCATTTTTTCAAATTCATAAAATATAATTTGTAGTAATTAATTTAAAATTAATTCCCATTGTCAAAACCAGAAAGCGAGTTTCTAAGAAATAATAACTATTAAAAGATTTTCATGTTTTTATGTATAATAAAAAAGTGAAATCACTTAAAATGACCAAAATTTGATTAAATGATAAAAAATAATCTAATTATACATTAAAACTATCTAAATAATATAATCTAACCATATAAATAAATTAGATGAAAAGACAATTTTGACTTAAAATCCAGTATTTTTCACTATTCATTAAAAATGAACTTTATTAGAAAAATTCCAAAAAATTACCAAAAGTAAATTTTGATGTATTTCTTATAAAGAATAAGATTTTTTTTGTAAAATAGAACATATAAATGTCACAAAAACTAGATTTAAAAAGGGTTCTCCATCAAAAGGCGGTAAAAATACCTTTAAAAAATATTATAGTATTTAGTGCTTAAAATAAGATTCGTTATTATTTTAATCCAATAAATTTATTGGATAAATGTAAAGACATTTAATAAATATGTATAATAATATTTTAGTTAGTTTTGTTTATTCCTTCCAATACAATAGCTATGAGTTATCTACCATGTAAAATAATATTATTATATTATTTTTCAGTATAACTCATCGTTATATGAAACATATGATTTCAGAGAAACCCATTGTTGCGTGTAGAGTACATAATCAGACATAGAATTCCCTTTAAAGTAAAATTAATATTTAATTAAAAATTATTAATAAATATGAAAATGGAATATTCTTTATTTACCTAGGATGTTACATCCTTCCCACCTTTTGGAAATTGCTTCCTCGCAATTCTATTTACTTATCAAATAAGTAAGGGTATTTTTCTCTCATAGAGGTTTCAGATTCCTATGTTGACTGTTCAACTATATGGTATTTTTACAAAACCTTCACCTGATGAATTACCTTATTTAGTAACAATTTCTCTCTTCGGCCAAGAATCTGGGCCGGTTATTCCTCATAAGAGAGATCATATTCCAACTAAACTACCCTAGACTGAAAACTTGAGATGGATCCGACATATATTTCCTTAAAATTGATACATCAAAAAAATCATGTACCTGGGATAAACATGGGGGTAATTCCCCTATGTAGAAAACTGATCTAACTTTCTCTAAGACTTTGTAGGGTCTAATGTACCACAGACTCAGCTTTCCTTTCTTACCAAAATGCATCACACTTTTCCATGGAGAAATTTTGAGAAATACAGTACCACCTACCTCGAAAGAAATATCCTTCCTTCGGTTATCCGCCTAACTTGTCTGCATGGTTTAAACTATTCTCATGTGCTTCTAAATCAAATGAACTTTTTCTACCATCTCTTCTACCAATTCGGGTCCCATCGACTTCCTTTCACCTACTTCATCCCAAAAAGCTGGAGTTCGACAACACTTTAAATATAGTGCCTCCAATGGAGCCATCTGTATACTCGAGGGAAAACTATTAATATAAGAAAACTCAACCAAAGAAAGATGGTGGTCCCAACATCCCTGGTAATCCATTGAATAAGCACGTAGTATATTTTACAATGTCTGAACTGTTTGTTCTGACTACCCATCTGATTGCGAATGAAAAGTTATACTGAAATTTAATTCAATTCCCATTGACTTCTGAAATCCTTTCAAAAAGTTAGAAGTGAACCTGAGATCCCAATCAGATACAATGGGGAGGGGAACCCCATGTATCCTGACTATCTACTTATCATACAATTGAGAAAGATGATCTAGAGACAAAGTATCTCGAATATGAAGAAAATGAGAATATTAGTTAATCGATCAAAAATAATCAAGATTTCATTATTACCTTGATATATCTTTAGTAATCCCGTAATGAAGTCCATGGAAATATTTTCCCATTTCTACTCTGGCATCGGTAATGGCTGAGTCATCCCATTCAGTAACTGTCACACTTATTTAACCTGTTGACAATTCAAACACTTCCTAGTAAAGATAGAAATATCCTTTTTTATGCCATCCCACCAGTAATACTCTTGATGACCTCTGTACATCTTAGTGCTACTAGGATGAACTGAAAATGGAGAACCATGAGCTTTACCTAACAACTCCTTCTTCAATTTTGAAATAAAAGGTGCACATAATCTTTTTCCAAATCTTAAAACACAATCTTTATCATTGTTAAATTCAGGAAACTTACCCTTCTGAACCAATTCTACCTTTTTCTACTACTCACTGTCTTATTTCTACGCTTTCTTAATTCCTTTTTATAGAGATGATTTAACTAAAACCTGTAACAAACAAGAGGGATCTCCTACACCAACAAATCCCAATCTGAAATTAATCAAGTCAGAAACGAAAGGATCTCGTTCCAAACGTAGCATGGTTAATGTAGAATTACCCTTTCGACTCAATGTGTCAACCACTTTATTTTCCATTATAGGATGGTAATGGATCGTGCAATCATAATCCTAGATTAATTCTAGCCACCTCCTCTGTCTCATGTTTGATTCTTTTTTAGTGAATACATACTTTAATCTTTTGTGATCAGTATATATTTCACACCTTATTCCATACAAATGATTCCACCGAATTTTTAATGAAAATACGACAACAACTAATTCCAAATCATGTTTAGCGTAATTTAACTCATGAGTTTTCAACTAACGTGAAGCATAAGAAATTACCTGATCATTCTTCATTCAGACACAACAAATTCCTTTTAAAAAAACATCACTATAGATAACGAACTCATAATTCTGGAAGGTAATTCCAATATGAAATCATTCTTCCGTAATATTTTCAATTCCTAAAAAAAGTCATTACATTCTTTTGTCCAGATAAATTTAACACCTTTTCAAGCTAACTTAGTCAGTGGGTGAGATAAGCATTCAAACTATTCAACAAAACTTCATTAATAGCCTTCCAAACCAAGAAAACAACAGATCTCTATGATATTGGTAGGTCATTTCCACTCTTCAACAAATTTTGTTTTATAAGGTTCTACATTTATTCCATATTTAGAAACATTATGACCAAGAAATGAAATTTTCTGCAACCAAAACTCACACTTTCTAAATTTCCCATAAAAATGCTTTTCTTTTAAGGTTTAAAAGACAAACCTTAAATGAATTTCATGTTCCTCATTATTTTTAGAATATACCAAAATCTCATCAATAAACACAACCACAAAAATATCCAAGAACTCACAGAAAATTATATTCATAAGATTCATGAATATAGTAGTTGCATTGGTTAACCCAAAAGTCATAACTAAAAATTCATAATGGTCATATCTAGTACAAAACGTGGTATTCGAAATGTCTAATTCATTTAATTTCAGCCGATGGTACCCTGACCTCAAGTCATTCTTCGAAAAATATTGAGCTCCCTAGAGCTCATACAACTTCATTTGATGGTCTCACATCAACCTTAGTAGAAGAAAAATATTTCTCCACACCCGTATGAATTTAATCTACCTGCATTCCATCCTGGGTAATCAACTTTGGACACAAATTGACATAATTCTGAAACCCATTGCAACTAAAACATCTTATCATTGGATTTTCATTGCCTATTTGATCATCTTCATTACAGTTACAAGAAATATTACCAATTTTAAAACACCAAAATCACTTTCCAGATTTTGAGAGACATTCTCCAAGATTATTTTTACCACACTTCTAATAAGATTGAAATTTAATTTTCTTACCTCCAGTATTATTTGATGAATACATTCCTTTTTCCTACCAACTGGACCTCTTATTTTTCTTGCACTCATGGAACACCTAATCATCAGAAAACTCCATTTCTACTTTCTTAGCACATCTGAAGATTTTATCATAGATTTTGAATTCATGAGAGGCTAATGCCTCTATATATCACTGGTTCAATCCAGAGTAAAACCGATTTATCTTAATATCAATATCTAGGATGAAATTTTGAGCATACCTTGTCGGTCGAGTGAACTTTGCTTCATAAACAGTCATTGAGTTGGCATCCTGCCTCAATTCCAAGAATTTGTTTCCATCATAAGTCGAACCTCCTTAAGAAATTTTTTTTTCAAGAAGCATACCTTTGAATTCATCCCAACCAAGAGAATTAATCTCCTCAATATACTAGATATTTTTAACCATCAACCACCACTGATCGAATTATCCTTGAAAAGGGTAAAACAACAAGACTAAACTTTTGATAGTTTGTACACCCCATGACATCAAAAATAATTTCTAGTGCTTTGATCCATTCTTCATATTAAATAGGTCTAGATGATCCTCTAAATTATGGGGGATGTTTCCTCATGAGATTATCTACTACAGACATGTTCCTCTATGGTTAATCTGGTTGATCTCATGCATAGACACCACCACCATTTATCACCAAAGTCAACTGATCCATCACTGCAACAAACTATTCAGTTCCGATTCCAACCATCTCAGGATGTTAATTTAGAAATTTATTCTCCTTTGTATGCCTTCCCAGTATAGCTGTCATGTTTCCAATGCAAAAAAACATTCTGAACAAACATATCTTAGAAGAAGCAACATGGTAATTTTCAGATTCTATATCATTTCAATTTCACCAAATTGTAAAAATCATTTATGGATATTCTATTAACAAAATTCTCACACTTAAAGTTATCTAAACCTACTGTTGATGCCAAATATAAGGCCCAACCTTAAACATTACATAATCTTGAATTAAGTTAATAATTCACATTGAGGATCTTATCAGGTTTATAGATTTATATAATTAGGTCATAACATATACATAAAAACCTGAATAATACAAGTAGACACTTCTACTCACTATCCATTTCTCATAAAATAAAAAGTCTTAAAAAAGAAACATGTTTTGTTCCATGACTTTTCATTAATCTAATCCTTGACCCTATTCATTTTTATGTCCTGTGAAAAACATTTCAAAAATTGGGATAAGCATAAAAAGCATAGTAAGTATTACATAAAGAAGAAAAACTGTTAGTTTTTCAAAACAACATGTAAAACATGAATACTTTATCATAAAGTAATACGTTTCACCTTAATGAAGTAGAAGAACACTACACTGAATATAAGATCATTGCTTACCCTTTTGTAACAAAAATAAAACCATAAATTCCATAGAAAGCAACATATATAATATAAGGTAACATGGGACATAAACATACTTAAATATAATACCCATACGTTCAACTTCCACACATATTACTAAATGGAATAACCATACGACTGAATTCCATACCCAATGCATTGGAGGTTATAAAATAACCACACCTCCTTGGTTTACCATGAAACCACCCATCATTTGGTTTATCATGTAACCACCCATCATTGGTTCGTTATTTAACCACCCATAAAATTTCCATGTACCATTATATAATCATAAAACATAAAAAATTTGCAAATATCAACATTTCACTAATAACATTTCATTTGAAATCCCAAGAAATCATTTAAAGATATTGAAATTCTCTATACATTTCAAAAACCATTTTTAATAACCAAACAACTAAATATGGAATAAGGGATTTATTTTCCTTTTAAAAATAGTAAGGCTTATAGAGGACACCAAATATCAAATAACGATTAAGACAGAAGAGGGTCCGTTGTCGTCGCATACGTTAAAAACATTCCTTTTGTTGTTTTGTATAACAATTCATAAAAACAAGATTCCATTTGAATGAAATTAAAATTCAAAGTGTTTTATTATACACTATATAAAATAAGGATGTGTATATTATCAGAATATTCCTTAATGAAAGGAGATTGAGACAAAGTCCTTTACCTTGAGTCTAATTCGTAACGTATGTTCCTTGTTATTCATGAATAATAAAAATAAGTTAATTTATACTTGATTAAGAATCTTTTTCAAGTTTATTATTTATTTTATATCACTTTTTACACATTATAAAAATTACATAATTATTTATGCTAATATTGGTCATTTTGTCGATATTCGGTACTTAAGTAAAAAATGATCTTGTTATAATTAAAAACTGTCTATGGAGTAAAAAGTAAAGTATCTGTCGAATAGTATTAATGATTTAAATATTATATATATATATATATATTATATGTTTATTTATAATTTTCCATTACATTTGGATATAATAAATTAATTGTATCATTCATGGAGACGGTAAGTCGTACGTACACATGAACACTACTTTCATTTCTTTTTCATATTTAAAATAATGAAAACTAAAGGATGAATAGGTATATTATAATTACATTATAATAAAATATGATATATATGTTACAAAATTTAATTAATTCCATCCTTTATATGTTCCATGCATGGAATGAATGAGTCATATCACTTTGAGGGGCGGTAGTCCGCACTTCCTCAAATGAAATTATCGTATTTACAGATCATGAAAATCATAATGGAATGTTTGTAAATAAAAATTACTATATCATATATAAAATATAAATATAATATATATCACATATAAATAAAGATCTATCATAATGTCCACCATTAGAGGTGTTAGGGGAAAATCAAATAATCATCGTTTAGTGAGGCAGTAGTTCGTCGTACACCTAAATAGTATGCTCATATCCATTAAATGGAGGTGCGCGTAAGTTTAGTTTGAATAAATATCATAAAGACATAATATTATATTGAAAATACTGGAGTTTTTATAAAATAATGTAATAAATAGAGTTTAAGGGGTTGAAGAAGGAAAATAAATGAAAGAAGCTTGAGAGACGACACTACCTCAAATCGGGTAACTCTTTTTGATTTAAGGTAAAATGATTTCTTGAATTGACTTCTACCCAAGGTAAGAATTCTTGGAGGAAGAGATGGATGTTGGTATATTATCTGGGAAGATTTTAGATGATCCAAGGGGCTTTATAGGTGTGAGTAATGGGTTATAGGTGGTGGCCTTTTATAAGAGGGAGGAGGGGTACTTTAGGAATGTCTTGAAAGATTGTTTTATTATAAACTGAATTTTGATTTTAAAAAGTTCCAAATTTAATTTAATTAAAATATAATATGATTATTGTGATAAATACAATAAAATAATTGGTTTTAGACATGTTTTGGTTCCAAATTTAACCTTATCATTTAGCTTTAACCCTCAGTTAATTAATTTAACTCTTACCATGTCTTCTTGTATATTCATACAATATGATAAATATAGTTACAATAATATTACAATAGAACTAAAAGTGGTTAATTAATGAAGTTTTAAATATTATCTAAGTAATTTGGACGAATTTTATATTATTGGAACTATTTTATCATTTAATAAAATAGTATTTGTTTTAAAAACTTATTTATGTCAATTCTTATACTATTCATATCAGGACTTTTTAAAAATCCATAACAACTTGATTCCTTAAAGAAATATTATTAATTAAAATATAACAAGTCATAATCATCCATAAAATTTTTCGATGGAATAAAATGTTTCAAAAGAAATTTATTTTAATTTTTATAATCTCATTTATTTAAATATTTTATAAATAAGATAGTCATTACATCATCATTGTGTCATAAATAAATTTATTTATTTGATGTCTAAAAATTATAAATAAAATACCATGATGTAGGAAATATTTTTAGCTTTCTAATTACTACTTATAGTCGAAAATATCACTTATATATCCCCATATAAAAATTATTTTACTTAAATATACATGTTTATGTTTCATTTTTATTTACTTTAAATCAATTCTTATAGAATGTCATTTTAACATCAAAGTGGCTCCATGGGGTACCCAAATCAACCCAAGTATGACCATGGTCTGAAAGATTTCATCTAATAGGAGTAGGACACGTTTTTGGGTATTTTTATATTATTATAATATTATTTTTTACTCTTATTTACCCAATTTACCCTTTAACCATGGTAATTAAAATAATTACTAAAGTTACTATTAATTATTTCCAAAAATAAAAGGTAACTATTTTCAAAAATTGAACCTCCTAATTCCAAATATGGAATCCAATTTTCAAAATTCAGACCACCAAAGTTGCAGTAATTAATTTAAAACTAATTCCCGTTGTGAAAACCAAAAAACGAGTTTTTTTAAGAAGTAATAACTATTAAAAGATTGACATGTGTTTATGTCTAATTAAAAATTAAAATCACTTAAAATTACCAAAATTGGATTAAAATTTAAAAATATAATCTAATTACATTTTAAAACCAATTAAAAAGATAATATAACCATATAAATAAATTAGATGAAAAGATAGTTTTGACTTAAAATACAGTATTTTTCACTATTCATTAAAAAATGAACTTTATCAGAAAAAATACAAAAAATTTACCCAAATTATATTTTTATGTCCCTCTTCTAAATAAAAAGTTTATTTGGTCAAATAAAACATATAAAAGTGAAAAAAATAGATTTAAATTGGGTTCTCCATCAAAAGGTGGTAAAACAACCTTTTAAAAATATTAGAGTATTTCATGCTTAAAATCAGATTCGTTCTTATTTTATGCCTCTAAATTTTATTGGATAAATTTAAAGGAATTTAACAAACATCTATAATCATTTTTTAGTTAGTTATTTTCATTCCCACCAATACAATGGCTATACATTAACTACCATTTAAAATAATATTATTATATTATTTTTCGGTATAACTCAAAGTAGTGTGAAACATAAGATTTCAGAAAAACCCATTGTTATATGTTGAGTATTATATCATACGTATCATTCCCTTTAAAGTAAAATTATTATTTAATTCACAAATAATAATAAATTTGAAAATCTCATATTCATTATTTACCTGGGATGTTACAACGCCTCCCTTTCTGCATTGGTCTTCTACCATGACACATTTTATATCTAAGTGTGCCTCTATTACAATTCCTAATGGGATACATAGGGATTCCTAGATCCAACTTCCCAAGCCTAGCCTCATATTCAACTTATTTTCCCCTGGCCAAAGACCAATTACCTTAAATAGTATGAAATTAGTTCCAATATTTCTTTGTGTTGTGTAAGTACTCCTTAATTCTTTCTTAACATGGGTTTCTAACAATATTTCACCACATAGACATCCTTGAAGTACCTTCTACTCTTTATGGTCAAGAATTATGACACTAAATTATGTGTACACCACACCTTATGGCTCCACATGCACATAAGTTTCTTCACCATTTCTGTTTTAGTAAACCAATGGTCATTCTATTTTTCATCACATCCTTGCTCAAAAGGATTCCACCCTATTAGAATTGTTATTATACAATGATATATTCTAGAAATATGTACAAATTGAGTCCAATTCTCATAGGATACATAGCAACACCCCGACCTATTATCCTGGGCCTGGTCCTCACCATTAACTAACCACATGCTCTTTCCTCCCTCATGATCATGATGTTAACTTGAGTGCCATTTTTCATAGATTTTTCTTGTTTAAATGGGTAAACTTCTCCCTCATTCACATTTAATTACCACTCTTTCAGTCCACGTAAGCCTCTTTATAACACCAACATGCTTTTTTCTAATCTCCTAGACCATAAACTAGTAGTAGATTTAGTCCGAACTGTACGACTCTAAACTAAAAAATCCAACATCGGCAACACGTAACATTAAACTATATCCTTACACTATGGGATAAATATGGTATGCCTCACTTGAAAAATGTGAGATGAACCTAAAACAATCTTCCTCATCACATGATATTAAACTGTATCCTTACCCTATGCAATGAACATAGGATTCCTCATATAATAAGTATGAGATGACAAAAAATATTATCCTTAGCACATGATGTTAATCTATAACCTTAGACCATGTAAACCCAGGTACCTTATATAACAACTATTATATGAACAAGGCACAACATCCTTATCACACAACAATAAATAGTATCCTTACTCTGTGTGCTGAACATAGGATTCCCTATATAAATAAATATGACATGAACAAAAACCAATGTCCTCATCCCGTGATATTAAACTATATCCTTAACCATTATGAGAAATATGTGATTCATCATATGATAAATATGAGATGAAAAAACCAACATCCTTAGAAAACAATGTAAATTTTTATCCTCAGACTTTATGAAAAATATGGTGTGCCTTATAAGAAAAATATGGGATGACCAAAACCAACTTCCTCAACACATGATGTTAAACTATAGCTTTAACCTATGCGATGAACATAGGATGCCTCATATGAATAATATTATATTATTAAATTTCCTCTCCTTAATGTATTCCACCTATCCAGTGTCAGTCTTCTACCATTCTATGTTCCAAAACTACATGTGGCATGATTCTCATTCTCATGGGATAGGTAGCGATGCTCGTATCTCATATCCTAGGTCCATCCCCCACTAATAACTCATTTCAAGGTATTTACCCTCTAGGTTAGGCTTGATAATTTCCTATCAACATTATCATATACCATGTTTGAGCGTATGGTGGGATAGCTCCCAAGGAACTCAACACCTCCTCAGGATATTCCCCACTTCCATTTTCACACATTATGCTTCCATCGATTTTGATCATCACTATCCCCTCAATCTGAACAGCCCCCCAAAGGAAATGGTGTATGCCCATAGGCTCACCTAACATCATTGGTGAATTACTTGAAGGATCCCTAGTAACATATGGAGGTTCCCATGTTTGAAACTATGTCAATGGTTGATCCTATTTTTTTCACCCCATCCATGGATGGTGTGAGTGTGGAACCTATGTCTCAAAAATGGTCAATAGTTATTCCCCTCCCATCAGTCATCCCCTTTTCATCATCCACATATTTAATGTAATGATTATCATTCCTTTTATTTCCCTTTAATCTTGTGGGAATTCGAAAACCCAAAGAATCAGTTCCTCATACATATGTGTATAGTGAATAAATAAGAAAACACCTTTTGGAACATCCCTATGTTGGTCTATTTTCCACATATTGTTTTCTCCCCTGAAATCAATTGGTACTCCATACCACTCCTAATTTCTCACATCAAGAATGATTTATATGGTAATAAGTGTTGGGTGTAATTTCCCTAAACAAGAATGACACGCGCAAGTTCTTAAAAATAGCATTAAATATTGAGTCAGAACTCTGTGAATTTAAACTAGGATTCCCTGTCCAAAATGTAAGAACTTATAATGTGTGCAAGTTGTCTTAGAGATGTTTTTTTTGGAACTGGTCCTATTTGGACCAAAATACACATTAGGTTACTTCTCTTCTATGCCACAAAAAATCATTTGATATTTCCCCCATGGTTTAAGTATTATAAATATAAACTATTTGAAACCCCAAAATATAATCATCATTACCTTAATATATTTACAACACTAAAGTAAAAAAATTATTACATTAAACTATTTGAAACCCCAGATCCAAGAATCAAAACCTTAAACTATTTTCCACTTATTATTCCAACATGTAGGACCTTAAAAACTACCCATGGAAATAGAAACATATGTGTATCAGGTTGAGAACCCATAGGGGAAACATAATAACATTTCATAAACCATCCCACCAAGTCACTCTGAAATATTTGAAAAAATGGGGTTTTAAATAAAAAGGAAGATATCCAATGAGACATTCCATTATCCCCAAAAATTGGGGTTGTGCTCGATGAACCTATCAATTTAAGAAAAAGTTAGAGCCAAATATGTACTCTTTATTTGTTTGGGCAGAATTCAATTCCCCTAGAGTTACCCTATTTGTGAACTAGAACACATTGAGAAAGAAAATTAGATGTTTAGAGAGTCTTATTCTCCAAAAAAAGTTTTCTTAGTAAGTACACTCATGATGATTATTAAAAAATTCATACCCTAACTATTAGACCCTTAACTTGAACTCTCATACAAATGAGAAATCTTTTGTTTTTTACCTTATTTCACACACTCATCATGACTCGTGTGGGATTATGGATTTATTATTGGTTGGTTCATCAATATTTTTGATATGTAGTAATAATAACACAATGAAGTATACTAGAAATTTAAACACACCATTCCAAATATTTGAGGAGGTATATCCAATTGTTTGAGCCTCTCCATTATTTAAAAAAGAGATAAATTTCATATGGCTCATTCTCAACAATTTCGTGATCTATCTTAGCTAGCCTCTTATAGGTATACTTTAGAGTCTATTATTTCTTTCCATGCCTATCCACTTCCTCATTGATAGTAGGTAAGACCCTGTCCTTGTGAATGAATTCCCATTCCTTCCTGAATTAGCACTCATCCACTAGAGATGCCACATCTGTTGTCATAGCCTCATCATCCACCAATTGATCCCTCAATTGGATGATGATATATGATTGAAAATTGATAAAGGATTAATTCTATCGTGCCTTATATTCTATATGATTGGTTTACTCTTCAGTTTCTTGGAGCCCCTGGGTACCCTGAGAATTATTCTTATACAATAAAACCTCAAAATCCTTCCACTTAATGTGTGCTAATTTGATGTGAAAGTAAAACATTTAGTGTGTGTAGGATACTAGAATCCACCCAACTAATACCTAGGATAACTAACCAATAGTAGGGGGATCCCACTGAATTTGGAAGATCAGTAATGCATGTGTGAGTGATGACATTTTGTGCACTCCAACATGCCCTCTAATGGATGACATGGTTTTCCTCGATAATGTACATGCCATAATCCTTTACGTCCTTAGATATAATAGGGGCATACTATAGTAATACCACTAACACATCAGTGGTAGGATAATCTAATTCCAGGTACATTTATGGATTAAATCCTTAATACTAGGATAAACACATCCTCTCTAGATCGTTCACCCATAATGGGAGCTTCCCAAACCCCTTGCAGAACTTTTGATGTAGGATCGACCACCAAAACCTCCTCGATCACCTTTATTGGTGGCGCAATCTACACCACCTTCATTGTGTCCTCAGCTCCAGAAGCCACTACCTATGACACTACATAGGTGATCACGGTCATCATAGCCTTCTTATCCATCTCTATTGTTGGAGTGATTTAAATTCCCTCTAGCGAGGCTTTGGTCTAAAAAGCCACCCCTAAAATATATCCATGGTTATTCCAACAACCACAACCTCTTCAACTAATTATTTTGAAGGAATAGCCTCCTTGACCATATCTATAAGAACCATAACATTAGAATCCACTACCTATGCTATGATCTCTACTTAATAAAGCATTGACATGGATAGATGATCCTGAAACATGATTTGAAATACTATTTAAATTATGGTTTTATCCGACCATAACATATGGGAGGGAAAAAGAAAACTCTAAAATGGGATAAGGCTTACATTATTGGTATATCCTGACCTAAAACTAACGAAGGTTCACTATCGATATCATTACCCCAGTAGTCGATACCCCAATTATTGAATGATACCCCATGGATGGATATGTTGAATATGTTAATAATAAAATATAAAATTCATCATTGTTTCAAGAAAATATCCTTGAATTCATACCAAGTAAGAAGTGATATAGAGAATCATTTTAAACTTTTGATCTACCACTCCAGATTTTGGTTCAACTTCAACAGATAGTACATTTCCTATGACCAAACCATCAAGGATAGGTCCCATAAACTCCCCCTCAATGTTTGGGGCTCCTTAATCTTGAACATGGGGTTCATCATGAATTTACCCTTCTTCAGTTATCTCTGATTCTTATACAACTGAAAAAGAAGTTATGTAGAAATACTAGAGGTTTGGTAGTATTCAATATATACAAGATCAGAATATATGCCTTTTTAGTGGTAATATTTAAATCAAATGGGATTATTGATAGGAATATCTTCCCTTGAAATCCTCCTCCAATCCCTCTCTCTTGGTTGTATCAGCAACCAATCAGTCCATGGGAAGATCCGGTTGTGATGGAATTTCTAGTAACTCCTTCACTAAATTGGTCATGGGACGCATGGTGCCATGAGAATAGAACAATTCATTGAACTCTACCATGTATGCATTGCCACTTTTCTAGGTACATAAAAACCTTAACTTTTATGACCCATCCCTATATGGTTTATCACCTCATAGTTGATACACTACCATATCGCATGAATATAGGTGATTTATCTGTGGATTTCCTAACTCTCTTAGGAATCATGGAAAATAGAAACACTGGGGAATTCTAGGTGATGCAATTTATTCCCCAACCCTATATATACACCATCAAAACTACTAAAGAGGGTACAACATCCTCCCACGTATACTTTCCTGGGATAATTGAGCTCATTGCAGCTTCCCTCCCAGTCCCTTTTACATATATAGGACTAGGAATTGTACAATCTCTATCCACTACTCTACCTACATTTCTAGATTTGGATCCTTGACCTTCCCTACTCATTTTTAATCCTTAAATATGTGGTTTTAAAACCCCTTCCTCTTCGGACCAAGTTACCAGTCTCCTCAATATGTTTGTAGGATAAAATCTCTCTTAACTCATCATGTATTCATGGATGAGCTCATAAGAGATAGTAGGTGGTGGCAACTCATGTTTCCACCTATCATCCTCACTCAAAAACATGGTCCATAGCTACCTAAGTATTGAGGGTTTTCTCTCACAATATACCCAGGTAAACACATTTGGGGTTAGTTGTTATAGGCTTAATAATTGTTTCTTGAAATAGTGTGGGGTGTACATGTAGTGACCCAACCCGAGTAATCCTAGATTCAGTGTCTACTGATATTAAATTTTCATTATTACATGGAATCAAATCCTAAAGGATTAAATATTTTAGTAGTCTTGGTAAACTAGATACATAAAAAAGTCATTTATTAAAAATGAATACAATAATTACAATATAATTGTTTTCGAGGATAACTTTATTCCCACTTATCATATCCTTGAAAATCTTTATTAGAGAACATCTTGGATTCCTTGGGAATGGAAAATAAATAAGGGTGATATTAAATGTTCAGTAAGGGTTTAGTGTAATATAAACAATAATGAATCAATTAGAATAATCAATATGAAAAGGTAAATAACTGAACACACATTCCATGTAACCAATAAACTAATAGGGAGTGAGTAAACAACATGGAAAGGTAAATAACTCAACACATATGTAATTAAAAAAATAGACTGAGAATTAAATGAATCCATATATTCTGTCTTCGTGAAAATACCAGGGGTAATAATAACTGAATCTAAATTATTGAAATTCTTAATTATTGGATGTTATGTTTCCCAGGAACATGATACATTTATCATCAATAACTATCCTCAATACAATTTAAAACATACTGGGTGAAAATACATTAGCTTAGGCCTACCATCTAATTTAACCCATGAGACTACTGATGCATCTTGGGGATTTCATTAACCAGTTCTAACCTATGTAGTGTATGTCAAATGAATTCCTCATATATCAAATAATCAATTTAATTAATGAACAATATGCATTATCAAATATTAATATTAATTATAAGATATGTACTTCTAAATATTTACACATATAATCAAATAAAAATTAAAGTAAACACTTTACATTGAAATGGTATATGGTTTAAGTGATAAAAATACCCATGATAAATAATATAGATATATAGGGGAAATTTAATGTATAATGATGATAGTAATTTTAATATTTCAAGGGGACTATAAATAAATAAAGGTAGTTAATTTCAATATTATACTTGGTCAAAGAAATCATAAACAGTCCATAGTAAGAATAAGGATGGTATCAATACAAAATATCCCAAGTGGATTAAGGAAAAAGTTTGTTTTTGTTGATAAATAGAAATACCATAAAAAAATCTTTAAAAATTCTTCAGAAAAATATACTTTTAATTTTTTTTGAAAATACCTTTTCTTTTAAAATTAATTTAAAAAAAATCATTAAAAAATAATTTAAAATTTTCAAATTATACATAAATTAAATAATGGCTGGTAATTTCGTGCATGTCATACAAGTTAAAAAGAACATTAAATTTTTATTGTAAAAAGGTTAGAAAAGTTCCTTGTTCAGAAATAGACAAGAATATTACTTTAAAATATTTTAAAAAGAAAAAAATTAAAAAATAACTTTTATAAATCATTTTGATAATGTTAGAAAAATTGATTTTTTTTAAAACATTGTTTTAAGAGAATTTAAATTTTTGACCGAAGAGAGAAATGAAGCAAGGTTTTCATAAAAAAACATTTTATAAAACATTTTTAGTGATAAAGAGTAGAAAATAAAACTATTAATTGAAATATTTTATTAATAAATAGTTTAGAATAAAAATAAAATATTTATTTAACAATTATCATATAAATCCCATTATTTAAATTTTAATAATAAGTAATCTCGATTTGAATGAGATTGTGAAATAAACCATTATCAAGATCATAACTTTAAAGTTAGAATTAATAAATGAATTGATTATATGTATCAAAATTAAATCAACATTTTAGATGTGTAAATACATAAATATATATAAAAATTCATTATACACATAATCATAGAATATTAACAATAAAAAAGAAGTAATATAACCTAATCAAAAATAATTGAGTTATGATATTTTTTACTACATGGTACCTTTATGTTCAAATAACATAAGATAATATAATTAAAATTGAAACATATAAACCATTAATAATTAATTTTTTATTATAGTAAGTGTAAAAGGGCAGTATATACACTATATAAAATAAATCTTGTGCATAAAATTACAATATTCCTCAATGAAATGAAATTGAGATAAAGTCCATTACCTTGTGTTTATTTTTGGGTGAACATCATTTACCCTCCAGTATAATGGTTTTAAGAATGTTATTAACTTATAATAGAACTATAATTTTAAATATAATATCATATATGATCTTATTATAATATCTTATTTCCCATTTTCTAAAAATATTTCACTATTTCTACTATTTTGGGTGTTAATCACCTAGTTTTTTGAGTAAGTTTTGACTTATTATTTTCGTTCCTATTACATAGATCTGGATTTCATCATCATAAAAATGAAAAACATGATTTATATATCATATATATATATATATATATTTTATTTATATATCATATATATATTATATATATATGTATTTATAACAATGAATAAAATTTGGGTATATGAAATGAAATGCGTTGTTCGTGGAGACGGTAGGTCGTACGTACGCACGAACGCTACTACCATTTCCTTATCACAATTAAAAAGTAAGTGATATATATATAAATATATATATATATTATAATTATAGTATCATATTTATGTTATTTATATCACATATTTTTATTAAAACCATCTTTAATACATTCCATGTAAATTGTGAACGAATCTCATCACTTTGAGGCGGTAGTAGTCTACATGTCCACGAACAATACTATCGTTTTCCTACAAAATTGAAAGAATAAAGGTATGTATTATTTAAAAATTATATATGCATGAGTACATTATAAATATATTATATATCATATAAAAACTAAAAATTTATCATTATTTCCAACCTTTAAAGGTGGTAATGGAAGAACGAACGACACTTGTTCGTGATGTGGTACTCCGTCATACAAACGAACAATGACTGTGTATCCAATTTGATGGAAGTGGGTATAATTTTAGGACATAACCTTGAAATAACCACATATAAGTATATTTAAGATAATTATATTATTAATAATAATGATATAAAAATAAATTAATGGGTGGATATGTAAATAAAACAAAACATACCATTGAATAACGTTACCTCTTAATCAGGTAACTCCTAACTATTTATACCAAAAGAATTACTTAGATTGATTTATTCACAAAGTGAGTATTATAAAATTAAGGTAGTTTTTTTTAGATTATATGGTACAGTTTTGGACGATCCAAATGGATCTATAGGTGTGGATAATTGATGGGGTGAGTTTCCTTTTATAGTGGAGGAGGAGTGGCATTCTTGTAAATATAAAATGGTAAACAGTATTAGCAGGTCTATCATATGTCATGTGTGTCCAATAATGAAACCAAATCTAGAACATGGATTATATGGTATAAATATATCTATAAAATAGTTTTTAGACATGTTTCTAGGTTTTTTTCCCCTTAAGTTAGTTTTTAAAAACTAAGAAAACTCATTTTTACCTTAATTGTTGTAATTAATTTTAATTACTTTCACTAATATTTTTGGTAAAAAAATAAATTGACATTAATAGAAATTATATATTATTATGATCTCAAATATTGAATCTATTTTTTCACATTGAAAACATAGAAGTTCTAGAAATTAATTTAAATTTAATCCCACATATGAGATGGAAAAGCGGGTTTTTAAAGTGAAAATGTTAAAAAAGATCACTAAGTTTTTATATATAAATTCATTATAATAATGATTAAAATGATATAAATATTATTAATAGATGTAAAATATTTCTAATAATACTTTAAAAATAGTTTAAAATATAATTTAACATTATAAATACTTTAGATGAAAAGTCAGTCTTCAATTAAAATTCAGTAGTTTTCACTATTCTTCAAAGAATGGAACTTCAAAGAAAAATAGAAAAAAATAAAAATAATCTAATTTTTACATTAAAATTTAAAAAATTAATTATATATCTACATATATGGTTTATAAAATTCCAAAAAATTACTTTCAAATTAGGTGTGTCGTTAAAAAGAAGCAAAACTACCTTTAAAATAATGTAGCTTTTATGCATAAAATTCGATTTATTCTTATCTTATGCCTATCAAACCTATCTATTTAATATGAAAAATAATTAATTAATTATTATATATATATATATCATTTATATTATTCAATAATAGAAATTTATTTAATTTATTAAGAAAAATGTACTTAGGTGAATAAAATATATTTCTTATAAAAACATTTATTTTATATTAAATTAACTTTTATATTCATTTCTAAAACCAAGGAATTATATTAAAATATATGAAAAATATATTACAAATTTTTTAAATCCTTCTCATACATGTCATTAAAATATCTATTTAATAACTATCATATTAAATAATATTTTTAATAGTATATTGTTGTTTTGTAAAACTTGATCCTGCGTGTAACACAAGCTATCAAAAAAACATGGAATTGTGTGTAACACAAGAAAAATTAGTGTTTCATATACCACAAGATAATATCAATATTGTGTGTAGTGGAATATTAACTTGGTGTTTTATATAAAAAATCTAGAAATAAAATTAAATTTATCCTAAAAGGAAATTATGTTAAAGTCATGGGGTGTTTCATTATCCCCAACTAAAATAAATTGAATCATTGCAATTCAAACATGATATCGGTAATCAAGGGTTTGATATTTAAAAATACTATTTTTGAAAAAACTACATTGTAAATAGGGTTAATAACACATCTTTTTAGTAAGAGGGAAAAGAAAAAGAGAAGGTCATCACAAAACTAGGATTTTGAATAATAGAACATTAGTGAAAACATGGACATAGAAGAAAATTATAACTATCACGTTCTGATAGAGAGTAATAGGTAACATGCTCAAAAGAAATTGTTTAACCGTAAATCTATAAATTAAAGGTTTGAAAAATTTCCTTGATATAATAAAAAATGATGATAATAGGATAACATTTATTTTTTATACCCTTTTCCAAAATTGTAGAAATTTATTCATTCTATAAGAATGTATGTAAACATAATTACTTGGTATCTTTCTATTTTATAGGAATAATATTTTCCTTTTGTTGTGCCATTAACTATTTCTACTTCATATCTTAGAACAAGTTGAATCATAAGTTGAATTAATACACCATTCTCTAAAATTATATCCAAAGTTCAACTTAAACCATTTCATAAATAGTTAACCACTCCCAAAGATTTTGATCCAAAACATTCAAGTAATTTCCATGTTAGTTATTAGTATCCAATTTTCTTTATCTAGATCAATCATCTCTTTATTCAATATGATTATTTCAACATTAAGAACATATTAAGGATTATCGTTCCCTCAAACATTTATTTTCTAAAACAATTAACTCCCTACAAAATCAATTTTCGTGGAACCATTCAATATATGATCTCAATTATTTAATAAAATAGTAATATAGTAAAATCCCTATACATTTCATAAATAATATGATGAGATCATATTCAATGAAATACTTTTACAAAATATTTCTTAGATCTAAAATCAGAAGAAAATCCAAAATTCTACTTCATTTTTATTAATAACATATGATTGATCTTAATCCCCTAGCTTCTTATGAGGTATATTCCTTTGACTCTTGGGTAATTTGTTTTCATAATTCCCCATTTCCTTGCAGTTATAACACTAAATATCATCATTTTCCATATTATATTTTCATTATTTTGTATGGTGACCTGTATCTCAATAATTATAAAAAAACTCTTAATCCCTTTATTTACTTCCTATGGTGATTATTTCCATAATTATCACAAGTAGGAAAAATAATTATTTCAATTATTCCTTTTATTTATCATTTTATCTATTTTCCTCTTCTTATCTTTCTTCACTTCAAAACTATAGCACTATGATAATTATTTCTTTTTATTAATATAACATGAAACTATTTAATCATATAAAGAAAAGTTTTTAGATATTAATGACCTTCAACTAATTAGATAAATCCCTTCAAAGAAGTATTCATCCATGTATTCTATGTTGCGTAAGAAATTTATATCATATGTAACTAACCTTGTAAAGTTTTCTTCATACTCCATAGTAAGTTCTTCCTACTTTTTATTTATATTAAGGAAAATTCTCTTTATTCATTCTATTACTCATGAGGAAAATACTTGTCAATGAATTTTCCCTGAAAAGTATTCCATTCCATGAGTTCTATTTCCTATTCCTCCATAGTATTCTAGATAAATGACCACTACTGAACATCATCACCATTGAGACAATACACCGCAAGTGTAACCTTTTCCTTTTCACCACATCCTAATACCATAAATATCTTCTCTAAATAATTAATCAATTGTTCAACTGCAGTTGGATCAGTAGTCCCACTAAATGATGGGGGAATATATCACATAAAGTGATTCAACATCATATAATCATGTTGTGAAATAGTTTTCTCTACCATAGAAAGGTTTTATGTCATAAACTGATTAAGCTATCCTAATATATCCCTATGTTTTTCATTTCAAATACCAGCTATATCGACTTCCTTATTAGGGGAAACTCTACATTGTCCATGAGTATTGATGCCCCTATTCTATATAGGTTCAATTTACAAATAATTTCATATATTGGATTACCTCACAAATTTATTAACTTTTTATAATTTTAAATATTGAATAACATAAATTTAAAAATATATTCATAGTTATTCTCATTATAAAAAACATGGTTTTTTTGGTATGATCTTCCATAATTTTTCATAAATTCTATCATGGTGTTATGTTCCATAATCTATGTTTTCATAAATATAGTTTCAATGTTTTCTAATAAACTTACTTTGATACCAACTATAATGACCCAACCCCATTAAGCCTAGATTTGGTGTCCTCAACATTGGCATGATTATAAGGAATCAAATCCTGAATGACCGAAGAGTTTAGTAGTCTTGGTAAATCAGATACATACATGAGTCTTGTATTACAAATTAATACACTAATTACAACATTATTTTTTCATGGATAACTTTATTCCAACATAGAATATCCTTCCATATCATTCTTAGTACATTTCTTGGATTCTTTGGGAATTGGAAAAAAATAAGGGTGATCTCAAATTCTTAATAAGTATTAAGTATAGTGGAAACAAAAATTAATAAATGGTAATAAAAAATATAGAACTTTAAATAATTTTAAAAACATTCCATTTAATCAATAAAATGAGAATGAAATGCATCTATAAGTTTTTGTCATAGTAAAAATACTGTAGATAATAATAACTGAATCTAAATAAAATAAATTCGTAATTATTGGATGTCATGTTTTCAAGGTATATGATACGTTTACTGTCAATATCTATCCTCGAGAAAGTTTAAAACATAATGGTTGAAAACTCATTAACGTAGGCTATCCAATTTATTCATCCCATGAGACTACTGATGCCTCGAGGGGATTTCATTAACTAATCCTCAACCCATGTTGCTCTTGTCCAAATCATTATTCATATACTGAATAATCAATTTAATTAATTAACAAAATGCCTTATCAAATATCCATATTGATTAAAAGATACAAATTTATCAATATTTCTCCATAAAACCAAATAACATTCAAAGTAAAAACCATGCCTAGAAATCAAAATTTTTTAAATAAAAAAAATATCCATGATAAATAATGTTAATATATAGTGGAAATTTAATTTCTAATGATCATAATTAATTGAATATTTCAAGGGGACTAAAAAAATCTAGGTAATGAATTTCAACACTATCCAAGGAAAAAAATACTTAAACCATCCATATGAATAATAAATATGATATGAACACAAAACATCCCAAGTGGAGTAAGTATAAAGGGTTTTTTCATTGATGAATATAAATACTTTAAAAATATATTTTAAAAATTATTAGGGAAAATATTCTTTTCATTTTTAAAAACATTTTGAAAATCCAATTTTCTTTGAAAAAATTATTATTATTTATTTAAATTGATCTCAAACAAATTAAAAGTAACTTCAAATAAATTATGGTGGGTAATTTCATACTTGTCGTACAATGTAAAAAGAACATTCCTTCTGCATTGTAAAAAGGTTAGAAAAGTGCCTTGTTCGGAAAGAGACAAGAATAGTCCTTTGAAAAAATTTGAAAAAGAAAAAGGGGTACTTTTTTTTAACAAATAATTGTTAAAAGGATATAAACATTTATAATTTTTTTATGAATCATTGTTTTGAGAGAAAACAGAGTTCCAATCGAAGAGAGAAATGAAGTCGGGTTATCGCATGTAACGACCCCCTCCCACCAAAGATGCCTCTCCTGAGCTGGCAATGGTGAAAGTGAGATAATGACCCCCGAGTCCCACCTCCAGTAGGCCCTGGGGTGGAGACTAGCACCAAGGGTATGAGTTTTCAGAAATATGGGAGGCATTACCCTTTTTATTATCTAAGATCGGGAAATAGGATAAGTCAACCACCCAAAAAGGAAAAGAACAAGTGTATAGAAATAAACCCAAACCAAACCCACATGCATGTTTAAATAGTTCTGAAACAAGGTTCAAGTACAAGAAATCTCAAAAGTACAATACCAAAAGAAACAAGTGTACATCAACAGCAAAAACTCCAACTGTCCGACTAGTAGGGTCCCGCACGGCCCTGGTAGTCCTCCTGGAAACTTGAAAGTAAACATGGGGTGATCATACAAGTATACTCAGTAGGGAAACCTAAAGCTCTCGTGCACAAGTGGGGAGACATCTTAATGTCCCATGAGAACAACAGAAGAATCATAGCAAGGAATTCTATCCACCCAACCTCACCATCCCCACTCACCAAAAACACAATCACAATAGGTAGTAGTATATAAGAACAAGAGTATTGGGTACCCCGCACCATTCCCCATTAGTTAGCTGCTCTTCCTAACGGAGAATGTCTTGACGCTGTCATACTCTCCCCGCCCGCACACACCTGGGCCTCACAAACCACACATCCCGCCCGCACACACCTGGGCCTCACAACCACGTATCCCGCCCGCACACACCTAGGCCTCATAACCAGTATCCCACCCGCACACACCTGGGCCTCATCCTGAAGATTCTTGGGAAACTATAAAGCCTTCCCAAAGAGTCTTGGGCTAAAACCACCCCAATCGAAACCTACCTGAAGGGTATTAGGTGTAAGTTCGCCTCACGCCATCACAGACTAGGGAAGAAGGAGCAGGAAGGAGCTAGTAACTAAGGGGAAAACACCATCTCCCATGAAATGGGAGTGTTCAACACTAAGTGCTCAACATGTGTAGGTTGCGATAAAACACAAAAGATACAGTTACATATATATATACCAAACACACAGGCCAATCTATGGCTTCTAAAGAGAGAAACTAAGCACGTGCCTCGGCAATACTACTACGAAGCATGCATACAATAAACAACCCCAACCCCATTTAGGTTTTCACGTTTCAGCAGAATTAGTATATTACTTCCTTAACTACTGGGCATCTATCCACAACCAACCACATCAATCATTCATAAAGCATATCTCTGCCATCCACAAATCAAGTTAGGAAAACACAATCATAACAAAACCCTTCTTATTAACCAACCAAACCATTAATTATTATTCTCGCTCCATCACCATGACCCACCACTCCTTAACTCTTCCACCTTTTATTTATTATTCACAACCCAAAGTTCGTTCACATTCAAATCCATCCTTGCAGCCCCACTTCCATCCACCATAACCACAACACACCGAAACCCGTACAACAATATCCCTTTAATACCATTTATCACAGCCCCGCTATAACATTCACACCAACCCACAACCAAGACAACCGCAGCCCCGCTGCTCACCTGATCCACAAAAACCCACAAAACACCCCCATCACATGCCACGTATCCAAGCCAACACCCACATCTTCATTATTCATTTTTGTTCAACCGGGGTGATCACACAAGGGTTCCAGATTTTCATTTAACCAGCCAACTTTACGTGATTAACCAAATTCCACATTCAACAAAGTTCCATCCACAAAACAGTCTTGAAAGATAGGGAAAAATTTTATTGCTCAAGAAAAGACCCCCAACGACCGTGATTTTCAGTAGGCATAAGCCTATTCAATTCACAAAGGGGAGGAGAGGGGTGAGTTGAAAAAGAGGAGGGGTCCCTCCTTTTATAGGCGAGAAAAGAAAAAGTACATGGCATGTACTTTATGGTACGCGGCATATACTCTGCCGTTTCACATGGTCACCACGTGGCTTCCAACACGGCCTTCAACGCAGAACGCGGCCGTTGACTAGTCAACACACGGCTTGAAGGTAACGCATACGCGGAGAGGGACTACACGGCGTGTAGTATTGGATAATTGGCGTGTACCCATTTATTTCACATGGCTCCAACACGGCACACGGTCGTTGACTGGTCAACACATGGTAACACGTATGTGAGGAGGGACTACACAGCGTGTAGTATTGGACACACCGCGTGTACCCATTTATTTCACACAACAAGGACATGTCCTTGAACACAGGGTATACCCGGTAAGGGGGTACACGGTGTGTACTCAAACTACACGGCGTGTAGTTTCAAAATTCTGGAATGTGTGGGAAAATCCATTTTACCCTCCAGAACACTTCATGACCTTCTTTTTGACAAAGGAATTGGCCGGAGAGGTCCGGGCCATTACATCAGATACCTCTTAATATATTCTTGTCCCCTAGAATTCAAAAACCAACCCATAGGAATCCTAACAAGATACCTTTTAGGGTTCTCATTATAACAGGGACCCAACCAACAACCCCAATCATAGGTGTTAGGAATTCCCCCTCCTATGTCGAGATATTATCCGCTTTAGGCGGCACTGAATCGCCTGCACGAGTTTAATCACATCAGCATTAATGCGTCTCGATTATGGATTGGGCCTTCCCACTTCCATATATTAGGATTTTCCAACTTACACTGCCCTCAAAACCACACAACCAACACACTGCCCGAACATGTGGTTTTGGGAAATATTCCTTCTCCTATGTCAAGATATTATCCGCTTTAGGCGGCACTAACTCTCCTGCACAGGTTCAATTACATCCGCATTAATGCGTCTTGATTAAGGGTCAGGTTTTTTTCCTTTCCCCACACATCCAGACATGTTACACACTTCCATAGAACAAGGAAAACAAAACGTATCACAACTGACAAGCCAAGAATTCCATATAACAAAGTTACATAGTACAACATCAACACAAAGCACGGAAGAACAAGGGAAAATACAAGTCAAAACAACTTTGGGTACTGAGCATGCATCTGGGTCTCCCGCTCCCATGTGCTCTCCTCGAGGCCGCCATGCCTCCACAACACACGAAGCAACGGAATGGTTTGTCCACGGAGCACCTTCTCTTTACGATCCTCGATTATGACTGGTCATTCCTCAAAGGTCGCGTCGTCTCCCAAATCTAACTCTCCCCAGTCGATAACGTGAGAGTTGTCATGTAAGTACCGACGAAGCTGGGAGATGTGGAATACATCATGAAGCTTATCTAACTGAGGTGGCAGGGCCAGCTGATATGCCACCTCACCAACTCGCCTCAACACCTCAAAAGGTCCGATGAACCTAGGTGAGAGCTTTCTCCCTTTCCCAAACCTATGCTTCCCCCATCGAGGGGAAACCTTCAAGAACACATGATCCCCCACCTCGAACTCCAAGGGCCTCCTCTGACGATCAACATAAGACTTATGTCGGTCCTGAGCCTCTTTCATCCTCTCATGTACAAGCTGGACTTTCTATGTGGTGCTATGCACTACCTCTGGCCCAAGAGCACCTGTCTCACCAACCTATGCCTAGAAAATGGGTGAACGACATAGTCTCCCATACAAATCCTCAAACAGTGTAATGAAAATATTAAAGTGTAAGCTGTTGTTGTAGGAAAATCTATTAAAGGCAAGTGTCGTACCCATGATTCTCTGAAATCCAGAACACATGCTCACAGCATGTCCTCCATCGTCTAGATAGTCCGATCCATCTTATCATCGGTCTGGGGGTGGAAAGCAGTGCTAAGGCGTTGCTGGGTGCCAAAAGCATGTTGTAACCCCATCCAGACTCGTAAGGTAAACCGAGTATCCCGATCTGAGACGATAGTCTTTGGGACTCCATGCAACCGCACAACCTCATCTACATACCTTTGTGCTAAGGTACTCACTAGGCCTGAATCCTTAATTGCTAAGAAGTGAGCTGATTTCGTAAGTCGATCCACCACTACCCAGATAGCATCATAACCACCCTGAGATCTAGGTAGTCCTATGACGATGTCCATTGAGATGTCATCCCAATTCCACTCAGGGAAATCTAAAGGATGCAACAAACCACTGGGAACACGGTGTTCATCCTTCACTTTCTGACACACTAGGCATTTAGCCACAAACTCCGCCACTACCCGTTTCACCCCAGGCCACCAAAACTGTTCCCTCAGGCGTCGGTACGTTTTTGAAACTCCTGGATGTACTACCAAGGATGAGCTATGGAACTCACGGAGAACTCCCTCACGCATTGTCTCCGGGACAAAAAACCTTCCAGGGAAAAGCATCTGATGTCGGCTGTCCTCTGACCATCCTCCTAGAGCGTTTCCCTGATCGAAACGATCCCGCATCACTTCTGCCTCGGAGTCCCCTCACTGAGACTCTTCCACCTGCTGCAACAAGAAGGATTGCACCATCATCTGAAACAAACAGCCTCTAACACCTTCTACCCTTGCATCCAAGTGCAAGGAGGCCAACTCTCACATCGCTTTCCAAGCATCAGTGGATTCCGGAACCACTTCCTTATGTGACTTCCTTCTTAGGGAATCCGCCAAAATGGTGCCCTTACCTTCAGTGTAAGGGATCTCGAAGTCATAGTCTTGGAGAAACTCGACCCATCTCCACTGCCGTAAGTTCAAGTCACACTGGGAGAAGATATAAAACAGGCTCTTATGATCTGAGAAGACCACAAAGCACTCCCCAAAGAGGTAATACCACCAAAAATTCTGTGCGAACACTACTACTGCAAGCTCTAGGTCATGGGTGGCATAGTTACACTCGTGAGGGCGTAACTGCCTAGACACATAACAGATCACTCTCTTCTTCTGCATCAGTACGCACCCCAGACCAAGGCCAGAAGCATCACAAAACAACTCATACAACAACCCTTCCCATGGAAACCTAAGTACGGGAGCACTGACCAAATTCTCCTTCAGGTAGTCGAAAGATTTTTGGCACTACTCACTCCATTGGAAGACTTGGTTCATCCTATTCAAAGCTTTAAATGGAGAAGAAACTCAAGAGAAGTCTGAAACGAACCTCCGATGGTAACCTGCTAACCCTAGGAAACTACGAACTTCTACCACGCTCTTGGGATCTGACCAAGAAAAAACTGCCTCCACCTTCGACGAGTCCACTGACACTCCATGCTGAGACACCACCTACCCAAGGAAGTGTACTTCTTGCATCAAGAACATACACTTCGAAAATTTCCCGTAAAGCTAGTGGTGTCGAAGGACTTCCAAGACTGCCCTGAGATGATCAACGTGCTCCTTCTCTGATCATGAGTAGATCAGAATGTCTTCGATAAACACAACGATGAACCGGTACAGAAACTCTCGGAAGACAAAGTTCATAAGTCCCATGAACACAGCCGGTGAATTCATAACTCCAAACAGCATCACTAAAAACTCAAAGTGCCCATACCTCCACCTGAAAGCCATCTTCAAGATGTCACTGTCCTTTACCCTCAGCTGATGATATCCATATCGTAGATCAATCTTGGAAAACCAACCTACTCCTCTCACTTGGTCGAAGAGATCATCTATCCTTGGAAGGGGGTAACGGTTCTTGACTGTTACCTAGTTCAACCTTCAGTAGTCTATGCATAGCCTAAGACCACCATCTGCCTTATTCATGAACAAAACTGGAGCACCCCATGGCGAGACGTTGGTTCGAACAAAAACCTTCTCCATCAGATCATCAATCTGAATCCTCAACTCCCGCAACTCCGAAGGTGCCATCCGATAAGGGTCTATGAAATCGGACGGGCACCAGGCTATAAGTCTATCCCAAACTCAACATCACGTCGGGGGGGGGGGGGGGAGGGGGTAGAGTCACAACCTCCTTAGAAAAAACATCGAGAAACTCCCCAACAACCTCTAGGACATCCATCATATCTATATCAGCTGGAACCACTGATAACCCACCTAACAAGGAAAGGACAGGCTTCACATGCCGGCTTCCTACCTGATAGATCCTCTCTCCAACAAAAGATACGCGCTTCCCATCCATGTCGGAGAACACGACTCTTCTCCAGAAGAAGTCGATAATGGAACTAACAGAAAACAACAATTCGATGCCTAGGATGACATTGTATGGATTCATCTGTAACAGAAGAAGGTCCCCACTAGATTGATGTGGTCCCAACGTCATCCCACATCCCCGAAAAACACAAGATAAGCTGGTCTGGCCTCCAACTGGTGTACTCAGCACTAGTGGTACAGAATGTATCTCTACATCTAGTCTCAAATCATGGGCTAGACTAGGTGCAACAAAGGATCGTGAAGCTCCCAAATCGAACAAAGAAGAAACAATAGTGGTGAACAAACAAGTCGCACCTCAAACCACCTCTGGTCTTGTCGGAGCTGTCAACTCAGCTGCGTGCAACTATCCATGCCCAGCTTCTCTACCTCTCTGATGTCATCCACCTCCCCGACCATGCCCTGGTCGAGGTCCCTGAGGAGCACCCTGAGGTCGGCCTCCTCCCACAAAGTCTTCCCTCGAAGGAGCATGGTCCTGCTGCTGCTGGAAGGGCCTCGCCGACAACTGATGTTTCTGAGGAGGGCACTGAACCTTCCCACCTCCACCGTACTGAGCTTGGGTCGGGCACCGACTCTGAATGTGCCCGAAACCTCCACAAGATAAACACTTCGGTCCTAGGCTCATGAAAAAGGGACACAGACCTGAAGATCTGAACTGGAATTACTGGGGCCTGCTCCCTGCTGGCCTGAACCTGGAAGGTCCCGTCGTAGGAGACCTGCTTCTGACTGCCTTCCCCTTCGACAAACCTGGATGGATCCCCTCACGTGGTGCACCTCCCTGTGAGTGCATTCTCTCTACCACATCTTCCTTCTTCTGTACTACCATGTATGTCAGAAGGGTGAATGGGTTGATAGCTTACTGGAGTGAAGGACGAAGCGCCTCCTCCAAACGTCTCGCCTGAGACTCCTCATCTGGAAAGAGATCCGGAGCAAAGCGCAGGAGATCCTTGAACTTGATCCCCAACTCTCATACTGACATACTCCCCTATTGAAGAGAGAGTAACTCCTACCGCTTCTCCACCTTGATCATGGAAGAAAGGAATTCCTCTCGGAATTCCTTCTAAAAGTCAGCCCACGAAACCTCAACCTCTATCCTCTATCCGAGGTTGATCATCCACCACTGTCGCGCCACACCTCTCAGCTGACTGACTTCTAGGGTAACCCAGTACTCCCTCGGAGCACGAATCAACGTAAAATAAATCCCTAGCTCCTCAAGCTACCCGTCAGTCTCCGTATCTGAAGTACTACCCTCGTACTTCTTGAGGGTCTGCCACTGGAAGAAACGGAGAGTCTTCTACCACTGGCTATCTTCCTCCTCTCAGTCAATCCTCAACTGATCGACCGCCTGAATCTACTGGGCCTCGACTGTTTGAGCCACCCAGGGACGATGTCTAGGTGCCATAGCTGTACGGTAAACAAAGATCACCTAAGACCAAGTAGTAAGGAAATTTCTCAAGGTTTTATTTTATCATTTTTATTTCAATTTCATTCCCAGAACACCCAAATCAAGTAAAACACAATCATGATGATGCATGTACCTTCCCTAGGGTCTCTACCCTGTAATCAATGTAGTCTCACTTGGTCGTTCGGTAGGCTCAGAGTCCTTGCATCGAATCATGGGGGGGGGGGCTAAAATCCCGTGTCCTAGTCTGTCCTCCCTAGCCTATGTCACGAACCAAGATTAACTAACATTGTTTCCATATCATCCCATGCAATCCTCACTGTTCCTAACCCCAGACTCCATCCTATCTCTCAACCATCACCTCTGATACCATTCTGTCACGACCCCCTCCCACAAAAGATGCCCCTCCTGAGCTGGCAATGGTGAAAGGGAGATAATGACCCCTGAGTCCAGCCTCCAGTAGGCCCTGGGGTGGAGACTAGCACCAAGGGTATGAGTTTTCACAAATATGGGTGGCATTACCCTTTTTATTATTTAATATCGGGAAATAGGACAAGTCAACCACCAAAAAAGGAAAAGAACAAGTATATAGAAATAAACCCAAACCAAACCCACATGCATGTTTAAATAGTTCTGAAACAAGGTACAAGTACAAGAAAACTAAAACGTAAAATACCAAAAGAAAAAAGTGTACAGCAACAGAAACAACTCCAACTTCCCAACTAGTAGGGTCCCGCATGACCCTGGTAGTCCTCCTGGAAACCTGAAAGTAAACGTAGGGTGAGCATACAAGTATACTCAGTAGGGAAACCTAAAGCTCTCATGCACAAGTGGGGAGACATCCTAATGTCCTGTGGGAACAACAGAAGAAGCCTAGAAAGGAATTATATCCACCCAACCTCACTAGCCACACTCACCAAAAACAGAATCACAAGAGGTAGTAGTATATAAGAACAAGAGTATTGGGTACCCTGCACCATTCCCCATTAGTTAGGTGCTCTTCCTAATGGCGGACGTCCTGATGCTGCCACACTCTCCCCGCCCGCACACACCTGGGCCTCACAAACCACACATCCCGCTCGCACACCCCTGGGACTCACAACCACGTATCCCACCCGCACACACCTGGGCCTCATAACTACGTATCCTTCCCGCACACACCTGGTCCTCATCCCGAAGATTCTTGGGAAATAGTAAAACCTGCCCGAAGAGTCTTGGGTTAAAACCACCCCAATAGAAACCTACCTGAGGGGTCTTAGGTTTAAGGTCTCATCAATCCATCACAGGATAGGGAAGAAGGAGCATGAAGGAGCTAGTAACTAAGGGGAAAACACCCTCTCCCATGAAATGGGAGTGTTCGGCACAAAGTGCTCAACATGGGTGGGGTGCAATAAAACACAAAAGATACAGTTACATATATGTATACCAAACACACTGCCCAACCTATGGCTTCTAAACAGTGAAACTGAGCACGTGCCTTAGCACTGCTACTACGAAGCATGCATACAATAAACAACCCCAACCCCATTTGGGTTTTCACGTTTCAGCAGAATTAGTTTATTACTTCCTTAACTACTGGGAAGATATCTACAACCAACCACATTAATCGTTCGTAAAGCATATCCCTTCCATCCACAAATCAAGTTAGGAAAACACAATCATAACAAACCCCTTCTTATTAACCAACCAACCCATTAATTATTATTCCCATTCTGTCACCATGACCCACCACTCACTAACTCTTCCACCTTTTATTTATTATTCACAACCCAAAGTTCGTTCACATTCAAATCCATCCCTGCAGCCCCGCTGCCATCCACCATAACCACAACACACTGAAACTTGTACAACAATATCCATTTAATACCATTTATCGCAGCCCTGCTATAACATTCACACCAACCCAAAACCAAGGCAACTACAGCCCCTCTGCTCACCCGATCCACAACAACCCACAAAACACCCCCATCACATGCCACGTATCCAAGAAAACACCCACATGTTCCTTATTCCATTTTTGTTCTACCAGGGTTATCACACAAGGGTTCCAGATTTTCATTTAATATGCCAACTTTACGTGATTAACCAAATTCCACATTCAACAAAGTTCTATCCACAAAACGATCTAGAAAGATAGGGAAACCTTTAATTGCACAAGCAAAGGCCCCCAACGGCCGTGATTTTTAGTAGGCATAAGCCTATTCAATTCACAACATAATATCACATGATATAAATAAGTAAAGTAATAGTAATCACAAACTTCCCAAACCCATTATATAAGCCAGTTATTATCTTTATTAAACTGGTCCAAATGTGTTTCACGTAAACAAGAGGACACCCACCCCGCATGATGCTTAATTTAGAGAGACGAAGGTATGATCCCTACCACAATAGGTTCTGATCACAACGCTCCCCCGGATCAACCTTAGAAGACAACCGTCGGCGTCCGTCACTTCTGTCGAGTCCTGGAAAATCCTTATCGGGTGGAAGTTTGAAAGTAAAGGCCAAAGGAAAGACAACGGATCCAAGATCAGAAGTTCCGCCTCGTTGTTACGATCCCGTGGCTGCTGACGGATCGTAAATCGGAGCTCAGATGAAGAAGTTATGGAAGAAAAGGAGCCTTCGAGTCTCTTGGGAGAGCTCTGCTCAGAGGAAAGGGGAGGAGAGGGGTGAGTTGAAAAGGAGGAGGGGACCCTACTTTTATAGGAGAGAAAAGCAAAAGTACACGGCGTGTACTCGGCCGTTTCACATGGTCACCACGCGGCTTCCAACACGGCCTTCAACGCGGAATGCGGCCGTTGACTGGTCAACACACGGCTTGAAGGTAACACATATGTGGGGAGGGACTACACAACGTGTAGTATTGGATACACGGCATGTACCCATTTATTTCACATAGCTCCAACACGGCACACGACTATTGACTATTCAACACACGGTAATTCTTATGCGGGAAGGGACTACACGGCGTGTAGTATTGGACACACGATGTGTACCCATTTATTTCAAACGGCAAGGACACATCCTTGAACACAGGGTATACCCGGCGAGGGGGTACAAGGTGTGTACTCAAACTAAATGGCATGTAGTTTCAAAATTCTGGAAAGTGTGGGAAAAGTTCATTTTACCCTCCAAGAACACTTTGTGACCTTCTTTTTGACAAAGGAATGGGTCGGAGAGGTCCAGGCCATTACATCGAAAAACAAATTTCTAAAACATTTATAGAACCAAAGATAGATAAAATGGTATTATTAATTAAAAAATTCATTATTAACTAGAAGAGAATAATATCAAATGGTTTACTGAATAGTGATTATATAAATTCATTTAATATAATTTTAATAATAAGTAATCTTGATTAGAATGTGATTGTGAAAACAACCCTTAAAATGATCATAACATTGAAGTGAGAATTAATCACTGAATTTATTATGTGTATCAATTGAAAATAAAAATATAATAATTGGAAATAAATCAATAGATATTAAAAATAATTATACAAATAATCATATATTATTAATGATAATGAGGATCTAATACGACCTAATGAAAATGAATTGAGTAATTAAATTTCTTTACCACTTAGTAACTTTATGTTGAAATCCCTTTAGATGAAATAATTAAAATTTAAACTAAAAATACCATTAATAATGAATTATTCAAGATATTAAATTTCAAAGGGTATTATATACTTCATATAAAAGAAACAAGGTGAATAACATTATAATAGGCCTCAATGCAATGAAATTGGGAAAAAATCCATTACCAAGGATTTCCTTTTGGGTGAATATAAATTAACCTCCTATATAATGTTTTTAATCATATTATTCATTTATAACAGATCCATAATAATATTTGTAATACCATATATGATCTTCTTATAGTATCATATTATCCTTTTTCTAATAATCCTTTATTATTTTCACTATTTTGGGTGTTAATTGCCTAGTTTTTTTAGTATGTTTTGACATGTTATTTTTGTTCCTATTACCTAGATAATGATTTCATAATGTCTATAATGTAATCCATGATGTAAATATAATAATATATATATATATATTAATTATATATGTATTTATAACAATCAATAAAATTAGGAGATAAGAAACAAAATGCACTGTTTATGGAGACAGTAGGTCGTACATACAAAAGAATGCTAATTCTATTTCATTTTTGTATTTAAAAATCAAGTGATATATATATATTATCATTCTAGTATCATATTTTTTTTATATATAGCACATATTTTTATTAGAACCGTTCTTAATAAATTCCATGTAATGTGTGAATGAATCTCATTGCTTTGAGGAGTCCGTAGTCCACACGTCCACAAATGATGATATCATATTCCCAAAAAATAGAAATCATGAATGAATATATTATATAAAAATTAAATTATTATAAATACATTATAAATATCATATAAATCATGTAAAAACTATAAATATATCATTATTCCCAACCTTGAAATGTGTAAATTGAAGAAAAAATGACATTAGTTCGCGGGGCGGTAGTCTGTCATACACATGAATAATGATTATTTATCCCATTTGATGGAAGTGTGTGTGAGTGAAGATAATACCCTTGACATAAAAAATTCCCGTTAAATTTAAGATACTTTGGTTATTATATAAGCATGCTATAAAAAGAATTTTAGGGTACTTAAGTAAATAAAGAAAAAGAAATCATTAAAGAACGTTACGTCTTATTTAGAAAACTCTTTTTAAAAAATTTAAGGGTGGAGTATTAGTTGAAACAAAAATGATCGTCGAATAATGTAACCTTTTATTGAAATAAATCATTTTGGTTTATAACAATTGTCTTCCTTGGCAAGATTTCTGACCAAGTGAGGCTTCTAGGATGAGGGTAGTGATGTTTTGTGATTATTTAAGTAGGGTTGGATGTTTCAAATGGCTTGAGAGGTGTTATAAAGTGAGGTAGTGAGTACCCTTTTATACTAGAGGAGGAGTGGTATTCTTGTAAATATAAAAGGGTAAAATCTGGTGAGAGGTCTCCCTTACATCATGTGCCTCTAATAATGAGTCAATTTTTATCCAAGTGAGGATATGGTATAAATATTAACATATAATGGATTTTTGACTTATTTATATGTTTTTCCCTTAATATAAATTTAAAAAATTATGCGAACTAGTTTTTACCTTAATTTCTATAATTAATTTTAATTCATTTTAATAATATTTTTTTTGAAAAAAAAATTTGAACTTACTAGAAATTATAAATTATACTGATTTAAAATATTTAATCCATTTTTAAAAAGTCTAATCACATAAGTGGCATAAATTAATTTAAATTTAATTTTTCACATGGTATGGAAAAGCATGTTTTTAAAGTGAAAATGTTCAAAAGTTCACTAAATTTTTATATCTAAATTCAATATAAAAATGATTCAAAGGAAATAAATTGTATTAATAGATTTAAAATTTATCTAATAATAATTTAATTAAAATTTAAAATATAATTTAACACCATAAATTATTTAGATAAAATGTCAATTTTCAATTAAAATTTTGTATTTTTCACTTTTCATCAAAATATGAAACTTCATAGAAAAATAAAAAAAAAAACCCTAATATAATTTTAACATTAAAATTTCTAAAATTAATTTCAATTTTACTTATAAGTTTTATACAATTTCCAATATTTATTTTTAAAATAGGTGTGCTATTAAAAGAAGTAAAAACTGCCTTTAGAATAATATATCTTTTTTATGTATAAAATTGGGTTTATTCTTATATTATGCTTATCAAACCAATTAGATAAATTTAAAAAATAATAAATTTAATGAAATATATATATATATATATCTCATTAATATCATTCACTAATTGCAATTAATTTAATTTATTGAGACATAATTCCTTTGGGTTCATAAAATAGTTTTCTTATAAAAACATTTCCTTTTTATTAAATTAGATTCTATATTCATTTATTAAAAAAAATAATTACATAAATATATGTAAACAATATTCTCCCAAATTAGTTAATCCTTTTAATATATTTAATTAAAACATCTAGTTGATAAATATTCTCTTAAATAATAATATAAATATTTTATTATAGTTTTGTAAAACTCGATCTTGTGTGTAATGCAGCTATCAAAGGAACTCAGTATTGTGTGTAACACAAGAAAACTTAATGGTATGTATACCAAAATATAATCTTATTGTTGTTTTAGTGTTAGAATAACTTGATGTTTATTTTAAATAAATATAGTAGCAAAATAAAATTTATTCTAAATAGAAAATATTATAATGTCTTGGGGAGTTATAGTACAGATCACATATCACCTTATAGTCCACCCTAAACACCAATATCCCAACTCGAAAGGTCAGGTGGTATGGCCTCTACTTGATGGTCCCTATTAATTCATTCTTCATCATTCTAATGAGAAGAATAAATGGATGGAAAATGAAGTTGTCTAATAGCCTGTTCCTCACCAACATATCAACCGAACCACTGTTAAGAGGATGACTCCCTATGATGTTGATGACCGATGGTAATAAATTCATGCTAGGATGGGGGATTGGGTTTTTATATTCATATCACACTATGTATGAGGCCTCCCAACCTTACAGGAAATGGATGTTCCCACACACTTGGAAGGGATTCTTCCACTGACTGATGTAGAGCAACTCCTTGTACAATATCTCCAACACTAAGACTATTAAGTTGATTCCCCAACTCATCGCCAGAATTTCCTCCATAATAAGGATGCATAGTTTTACCCTCAAGTATTGATCCAAAATTGGGATCATGTACAAACGTATGAGCATAGAAATAAACTTTACTATCCTAACTATGAGAGGCTCAGGATTCACATTGTTGCACTACATTTTCCAATGGATCACCTCAAGGGTCCTCTAGTATGAATGATCCTAGCCTCACATTGATTCTTTAGGGAATTGTGATGGTCTTCCAGGAAGATTTATTATAGATTGATTTAGGAAATAATGAAACCATTATTTGAAAGGGATATCCTTCATCCCCATTTTTTTCTCACTCTCCCCCTATATTAAGCAAACTAGTACCCTCAGGATCACCGTCATCTAATCATGGTCATCCCAGATATTTTCAATTGGGAGAAACTCATTATATATTTTCTATTGTATGGGGATCCATGAAATGTAGGATAATTCCCACAAATTGATGCCATAATCTGAATAATGTAAGTGAAACATATTGGTCCTTGGTGACAACCTGATCAAAAACTATAGAATAATGTCCTGGAGATTGTAAACATGGAACTATGAAGACCATGCTACCTCATATTGAGAATAGGATTCCTCTTCCTCTAATGTATCCCCCATTGATGTTGTTATCATTTTTCAACAAGGTATGAGTGTAAAGAGATGTGTAGTCTTTAATAATGTGAACTCTGACAACCCAATGTCATTCATACTACCGAGGAATGCTCCTAAACCAATAAGTATGTTCATATCGATTAGAACTGGGTATGAACACATCATCCCTAATCCTAAAACAATACAATGGTATTATATTACACAGTGGGTATTCTTTCTCTACCTCTGTCATTATTTCTGTGATGGTATCATAATTTGATACCACTTTTAGGCACTTCCCAATTATGATGTTCTCATCTGTCTTCTTCCATAAATTTTCTATAGCATATGCACATTCAGTGTACATCATTCAAGACTTTAAATGTTTTTAAAATATAATTAATAGAGTTTGTTTCATAGAGGTGAGTTTATAAAGGTTGAGTTTGAAAAACTTATCAAGATCATGAAATTCTAGTCCCAAAGTTATGTTTATAGAAGAAGACCATTTCGAGAGTGGTGAGGATTGAGTTCCAAAAATTCTTGAAAAGAATTAGTTTCTTGAAAATATATCATAAAATTATATTTCATGAAAATATTGTGTTCCCCTTAGGGACCCCCTATTTAAAGGAACAGGGTCAGACTATGCTTCACAAATAGTTCTTTCCAATCACCAATTTTCAACAGTTTTCCCTCTAAATGTGACCCTCCACTCCAACTTTGAAACCAATTATAAGGAGTGGAAATTTTGGACACCAAAATACATTGTTCATGGAAGATTTTGAGGAATAAATAGTTGGTTCAAAGAAAATAGAGGCCAAAACAGCACCAAAATTTGCTGAAGGGGTTCTAGTCATGATTGTGAAAACCATTATAAAGGACAGTCTCCTTGATAAATTGGACTAGGGATATGGAGGTAGAGGATGTAACCTTTGTACAATGTATATCCAATTCACATAGGCCTTCAGAATTCTTAAAGGTAGGGGTGGAAGCCTCTTCGCAACCTATCTTTGATTCAAAGAGGCCTCTGATCCATATAGAGGTAGAGGCGGTAACCTTTTCTCAATGTATCTCCATTTCATGTAGGTATTTAGTATACATGGAGGTTAAGGAGGCAACCTATTCCCAACATATCTCTAATTCATGGAGGTATATAATCTGAACAATGTTTCAGACAGTAGCCTCTTCACAATGTTTCTTCAATTTACAAAGGTCTTCAGATCGAGTGAAGGTTGTGGAAGAACATATATGATGCATATGTCTATTCCTGAATCACCCCTGATGTCATGAAGGTCATAAAACTTTTATCAACCCCTATCTTTCATGAAATCAATTCCCCCACCTCTACTAAGGCTATAAATACATCCCCATGTCTGGAATTTAAGGAGTCACATCCTTTCAAATTCCAAAAAAAAGATTTAAATTTTCAGAACACTAAGGTATTCATCTTTTACAAAACCTCCTCCCATGGGTTTTTATAAAACTCAACCCGTTATATAGATTCCTTTATCAATATTATATGTCCTTTGAGTAACTATAATTCCCTTTTTATCTATTGGGGACTCACAAGATAATTATCCTTTGGGAAACCAAACCCAGGGTAACCAAGACTCACAGCAAGGCAGGGCCACCCTATTTCATGGAACATGAAATTTTGTGTGCCCCCTTTCCTTTGTGAATACATGAAAATTAATGAAACCCCAAACTCTTTGAACCCTATCAATCAGGCCCCTCCATGGTGCCTCCTTTAATCCAACACCCTTTCATGAAATTTCAGTGCCCAAGGGCACTATACCCTTCCATAACTAGTTCATTTGCACCCCAAATTCTTATGTGACCAGTATCACTAATCCTTGTGTCTTCCCTATGTGTTTAAATCATGTACTCGACTAGTAACTTTCCTCTCTATCCTAAATATAGCCACCCTAATGCCTCTTGATCCTAATAATTGGAAACCTAACATCGGGACCACTGATTTTCATGCCTCCATGGTAGTGCTTATGCAATGCCCCACCAAAAGGAACATGAGTACTAGAAACATAATCCCCAATGATTGAATCATCAAGTAAATATATCTAACTTTCATGGTAGATATGGTTTTTTCTGTACCTACCTCTCCTGCTTCAAAATGGTCTCCTTAGGTGTAGTCAACACCAATGTCTAAGATACATGATGTAAAAGTTTATATCCCAATTGTTTAATTGTATGATGTTAAAATACATGAAAATATCCTTATCACATGATGTAAAATTGTATCCTTACTTTATGTTGATAGAGAAGGATTCCTCGTGTATGAATGGATTTGGATGAACCCATAACTCTTACTCAATGTGATGAACACTAGATTCTCCATGTATGATCATCATGGGATGTCAATTCCATCCACATCATGGGATGAGACCCCCCAAAAATTTCGGAACTCCAAGTTATAGGCTATAAGGACTCGGCCTTAAAACATTACATAATCTTGAATTAAATTAATAATTCACATTGAGGATCTTTTCAGGTTTGGATTTTTAGAGAATAAGGACATAACTATTACATTACATCTCAAAAATTACATAGTAGACAATTCTACTCAGTTTCCATTTTTTTCATAATATAAAGACCCTTGAGAAAAAGTGTCATGTCTGGATCAATGTTTTAGACAACGTGACTTTACCTTGATCCCATCCTTGACCATATTAAACTTTATGTCATGTGAAAAACATATCAAAAACTTTGGATGTGCATAAAAAGATCAGTAAGGGTTATAAAATGAAGAATGAAAAAATTATATCATCAATACATACATAACATAATCTCTTTAACATACCTTATGAAATCATAAGATTTATGAAATACACATAGAAATCATAAATCATATAGGTAACTTGTAACATACTTAACATACTTACATTGTAGCTTTTCCAGCTACGTAGGGAGTTACATTTGGAATACCCATCATAAAATATTCCCTAAATCTCTTAGGAGAAACCTTCACATTTACCTCCATCATGTTACCCAATGCATTAGAAATCTATCTTGGACTCACCCACCCTAGGTTTATCATGGAACCACTCGTATACATAATAATTCCCAAGAACCATAACACAGAAAACTAGTATAATGGAAGGATAACATTTTCCACATTGCAATCACAATATATCATTTCAATGTATTAAAATAATAAATGCTTTCAGAAAACCATTTTCAATACCAAAATACATAAAAGGGTATATGGAATTTATTTTCCTTAAAAAAACACTACGGCATGTTAAGGAATCCAAAGGTCAAATAACGCTCGCAGCAGTAGAAAAAAGTCAGTTTCACCACTTACATTAAAAAGTAACATTCTTTTTTTTGTTTAGTAAAACTACTTATAGAAAAAGATTCCCTTTGAATGAAATGAAAATTCAAAGGTGTTTATACCCCGTATAAAATAAATTTGTGTATAATACAAAATATGTCTCAATAAAAGGATATTGAGATGAAGGCCCTTACCTCGTGTCTGACTTGACTCAATCATTCCTTAATCACTTGAATAATAAAATAAAGTAAATTTATACTTTATTAAGAAACTTTTTCAAGTTCATTATTCATTTTATATCAATTATTACCTTTCTATAATAGTTAATTAATTATTTGAGTTCACATCGGATATTTTGTCGATGTTCAGAACTTGAGTTAAAAATGAACCTGTTATAATTATAAATTGTCCATATGGTTGAAATTACATTATCCCCAGAATGATATTAATGATTTAGAAATCATATATATAATATATATATATCTAGTATATATATGTATTTATAATAATACATAACATTTGAAGATAAGAAATGAAATGCACCGTTCATGGAGATGGTAAGTCGTACGTATGCGTGAATGCTGCTTTCATTTATATTTCATATTTAATGGAATAAAAACATAATGATACATAGGTATATTATAATTACAGTATAATATCATATATAATTTTATTAAATCCATCCTTTATATGTTCCATGTATGGCATGAACACGTCATATCACTTTGAGGGGGCAGTAGTCTGCACTTCCTCAAATGAAATTATCATATTTACCCACGATAAGAACCATAAAGGTATTATATAAATGAAACATAAATAAGTATAGAAATTATATAAATATAGTTCCATCTTAATGTTCACCATAATATGTGGTAGGATAATATTGAACAATCATCGTTTCGTGAGGCAATAATCCGCCATCCACAGAAACAGTACATTGTTAAACCATTAGACGGAGGTGGGTGTAAGTGTAGTTAGAATCATTATCAGAACAACAACATAGTATATAGAGGATACTATTGTTGTTATAAAAGAAAATAATAACAATAGTCTAGGGGGTTGTAGAAGTAAAATAAAACAAAAGTACTTAAAAGAAGATGTTACCTTTAAATCGAGTATCTCCATTTAGTTTGAACCAAAAGGATTAATTGCATTGCCTTATGCCTAGGGGAAGTCTTCTAAGAGGAAGAGAGGAATGTAAAGATCTTAATTGGTCAAATTATGGGCGACCCAAAGTTCTTGAGAAGTGATAGGAATGGGATAGAAGTGAGTTCTTTTTATAAGGGGAAGGAGGGGCTCTTTATGAATGTTTAAAAATATTATTTTTTTATATAATGATTTCTGTATTATAAAAGTACAAAACTTATTAATGTTGAATATAAGATGACTAATATTAGAAATAAAATCATCCAATGAGAATTGTATAGGTTTTGGATATCCTTTAATCTTTATAATCATAATTATTTAAATCATTCATTAACGAGGTAAACACAACATCATTATTGTGTCATAAATATTTTTATTTTTTTAATCTCTAAAAATTATAAAAAAATGTTATGATATAGGAAGTAATTCTAAATTTCAAATGAATATTTTTAGTTTAAGAGATAACTTATAAAACCCCATGTAATAATTGATTTACTATAAGATATATGTTTAAGTCATTTTTGTCTTTACTTTAAATTAATTAATATAAAGTGTCATTATCACTCCCAAGTGGCACCATGGGGACCCAAAATTGACCCAAAGATGACCAAGGTCATAACTGTATCAACCAATAGAATTAGGACACATGTTAGGGTAATTTAATAATATTATAATATTATTTGTTTACCCTTATTTACCAGATTTACCCTTTTACCATGGTAAATAAAATATTTACTGAAGTAAATATTCATAATTTCTAAAAATAAAAGTTACCTATTTATACAATTTGAACCTCATTATTCCAAATATGGAATCCATTTTTTCAAATTCAAAACAACGAAGTGGAAGAAATTAATTTAAAATTAATTTATGCTTTTAAAACAAAAACCATGTTTTTAAGAAATAATAACTTTCAAAAGATTGACACCTATTTATGTCCAATTTCAAATGGAAATTACTTACAATGAAAAAATCATATTAAATAGTAAAAACATAATATAATTAAACTTTAAAACCAACTAAAAAGATAATATAACCTTATAAATAAATTATATTTAAACACAATTTTGAATTATAATACATTATTTTTCACCATTCATTAAAAAATTAATTTTATCATAAAAAATACCAAAAAATTACCCAAAGTAAATTTTGATGTCCCAATTTTAAAGAAGTATTTTATTTTGTCAAATAGAACATATAAAAGTGACCAAAACTAGATTTATAGGGGATTCAACATCAAAAGGCACTAAATCAACCTTATAATGTATATTAGAGTATTTATACTTAAATTCATATTATATCTTATTTTTAGCCTCTAAAATTTATTGGGTAAATGTAAAAACATTTAACAAAAAAGTATATTCATATTGTAGCTAGTTCTATCCATTCTCGCAAATAAAATAGATAGGTTTCAACTACCATTTAAAATAATATTGTGTTATTATTTTTCAGTATGACCCAACAATGTAGGATTTTAAAGAAACCCATTGTTGCGTATCGGGTATGTCATCAAACATAGAATCTCCTTTAAAGTAAAATTAATATTTAATTCTCAAATATTAATAAATATAAAAATTTATTATTCTTTATTTATTTAGGATGTTACATCCTTCCCCCCTTTTGGAATTGCATCCTCACAATTCTATTAACTTATCAAATAAGTGGGGGTATTTATCCCTCATAGCATTTTCAGATTCCCATGTTGCCTCTTCAACCATATCGATTTTCCACAGAACCGTTACCTAATTAATTACCTTATTATGCATCACTTGCTCTCTCCGATCAAAAATTTGGACTAGTTATTCCTCATAAGAGAGATTCTCTTCCAACTAAACTATCTCTGGACTCAAAACATGATATGGATCTGGAATATACTTTCTCAACATTGAAACATGAAAAAAATTGTGTAACTGGGATAAACTTGGAGGTAAATCCACTATGTACTCAACGGATCCAACTTTCACCAAGATTTCATAAGGTCCAATGAACCTCAGACTCAACTTTTCCTTCTTACCAAAATGTATCACACTTTTCCATAAATAAACTTTGAGAAAGACATGATCACCTACATAAAAAGAAAGATCCTTCCTCCGGTTATTCACATAACGTTTCTGCCTACTCTGAGCTCTTCTCATGTGATTCTGAATCAACTGAACTTTTTCTGCCATCTCTTCTACCAATTCTGGTCCCATAAACTTCCTTTCACCTAGTTCATCCCAAAAAGATAGAGTTCGACACTGCTTCCCATATAATGACTCAAATGGAGCCATATATATACTGGAACAAAAACAGTTATTATTAGAAAATTCAACCAATGAATGATTTTGGTCCCAAATTCCCTGGTAATCCATTGAGTAAGCACGTAACATATCCTCAAAGGTTTGAATTGTTCATTCTAAATTCCCATATGATTGAGGATGAAAAGTTGTACAAAAATTTAATTCAGTACCAAATGAATTCTAAAGGCCTTTCCAACAGTTAGAAGTAAATCTAGGATCCTGATCATATACAATAGAGAGGGGAACACCATGAAAACTAACTATCTCTTTAGCATACAACTGAGAAAGTTGATCTAGAGAAAAAATATCTCTAATAGGAAGGAAATTAGTAGATTTAGTCAATCAATCAACAATAACCCAGATTTCATTATTACCCTGAGATGTATTGGGTAATCCCACACCGAAGTCCATGGATATATTTGCCCACTTCCACTCTGGAACTGGTAACGACTGAAGCATACCTTTCGGTAACTGCCGCTCTACTTTAACCTGCTGACAAGTCAAACACTTCATAGTAAAATCAACAATATCGATTTTCATTCCATCACACTAGTGATAATCACAAAGATATATGTACATGTTAGTACTACCATGATGAACTGAAAATAGAGAACTATGAGATTTAAAAAACAACTCATTATTCAACTTTGAATCACAAGGATCGCATAATTTCTTCCCATACCTCAAAACACAATCATTATCAATGTAAAAATTAAGAAACAAAACCTTCTGAACCATCTCTACCTTTTTCTACAACTCACTGTCTTCCTTTTTCACTTTCTTAATTCAATCTGATAGAGATGATTTCATTGACACCTAAAATACAACAGAGTAATTTCATGCACCAATAACTTCTATTCCAAATTTCATCAAATAAAAAAACAAAAGGATCTCATTCTAAACATGTCATGATTAATGAAGCATTAATTTTTTGACTCAAAGCATCAGCCACTTTATTTGATTTTCCCAGATGATAATGGATAATGAAATCATAATCCTTGATTAATTCCAACCATCTCCTCCATCTCATGTTTAGTTTTTTATGAGTGAATATATACTTCAAACTTCTGTGGTCAGTATATATTTCACATTTTACTCCATATAGATGATGCCTCTAAATTTTTAAAGAAAAAACAACAAAAGATAATTCCAAATTATTTGTAGGGTAATTTAACTCACGTGGTTTCAACTAACGTGAAACATAATCAATTACCTGATCATTTTTCATAAGGACACAACCAAGTCCTTTCAACTAAAAATCACTATAGATAACAAACTCACCATTTCTGAAAGTTAGTGTAAAACTAGAGCATTTCCCAATATTCTTTTCAATTCCTAAAAACAATCATCACATTCTTTTGTCCAAATGAACTTAACACCTTTTCGAGTTAACTTAGTCATTGGGATAGATAACCGTGAAAACTTCTCAACAAACCTCTGGTAATAACCTTCCAAACTAAGTAAACTACAAATATTGGTTATATTTGTGGGTATTGGGCATTCTTCAACATATTTTGTTTTAGCAGGATCAATAGTTAATACATTTTTTGAAACAATGTGACCAAGGAAAGAAATTTTCTGTAACCGAAACTCACACTTGCTGAATTTCCCATACGGTTTCTTTTCTCTTAAAGTTATCAAGACAAACCTTAAAAGACTTTCATGATCCTCTTTACTTTTAGATTAAACCAAAATATCATCAATGAACACAACTAAAAACTTATCCCCAAACTCACGAAAAATAGTATTCATATGATCCATCAATACAATAGGTGCATTGGTTAACCCAAAAGGCATAACTACAAATTCATAATGGCCATATCTAGTACGAAACGCAGTCTTCAGAATGTCTTCTTCCTTTACTTTCAACTGATGGTATTCCGACCACAAATCAATCTTCAAAAAATACTGATCTCCTAGAAGCTGATCAAACAAATCATCGATATGATGCAAAGGATACTTGTTCTTAACAGTGATGTTATTCAATTCTCTATAATCAATGAAAAGTATCACTGAACTATCTTTATTTTTAACAAAAAAGATAGTAGCACACCATGGTGATGTGCTAGGTCAAATGAAACCTTTATATAATAACTAATGCAATTACTTATTTAACTCTAAAAGTTCAATTTGAGACATTCTATAAGGGGGTTTTGAAATTGGATTATCATTAGGAACTAAGTCAACAATAGTTTCAACTTCCCGATAAGGTATTATACCAGGTAACTTATCAGGAAAAACATCAAGTTACTCATTTACCACTAGAACATCATTAATCTGTACAGTTCCTCTGTTTTCAATAATATGTGCTAGGTAACATTCATCTCCATCTTTTACTAGTTTCTCAGCTTCCTGATGTGTTATCAAAATTAAGGGTTCATTCTTGTACAAAAACTAAAAATATTTCTAAACATAAACCTCTTCATCTCTGTAGTCAATCTTAGCATGATAAACAGAAATCCAATCCATAACCAAAATAACATCAAACTCTACTAGAGGAAAAACATTAAGGTTTTCAGGTAGATTCTTTCCACACACATGGACATGAAGGTTCATATAATTTCTTTTGGTCTCAGCATTCCCCCCCAGTGTTTTTACCATAAGTTAAGGATTCATATCTTGAGATGGAATTCCCAAGTTACTATAAAACTTCTTAGAAATGAATGAATGTGTAGACACTGAATCAAACAACACATTGGCATAATCTGAACAAACAAACATTGTACATGATACTACATCATTTGATGGCCCAACAACTACTGAAGTAGTTTCAAAGGATCTAACCACCCATTTCTTCTTGTAGTCTGATTTCTTTCCCTCAGTTGAGTTCTTCGTTAGACACTCATTTGTATAATGACCCATTTCATTACACTTAAAACATTTTACTGACTGTAAATAAGATTTTCGTTTAACATTACCCTGATCTTTTTCAGTACAATTATGATCCTTATGTCCTATTTTACCACATCGATAACACTTACCATAATTACAAAGACATTATCTATCATGATTTTTACCAGAATTTTCACAAACTATAAATTTATGTTTCTTACCATCATACATTTTTGAACAGTTCTTCCCTTTCTTCTACCACCACGACCTCTTATTCTGTTGTTTGTCAAAGAACATATGATCATCAGAAAACTCCATTTACACCTTCTTCTCAAATAAAACAATTTTTTCATAACTTTTGAACTCTTGATTATCTAAATACATTCTATACTTTGGCTATAATTCGGAGTATAAATTATTTATTTAACTATAAAGATCTCGTATAAAATTTGGATCATACCTTTCCAGTTTAGTGAATTTTTCTTTATAAGTATCCACTGAGTAATCCTGCTGCCTCAATTCTAGGAATTTTTTTCCATCCTAAGACGAAACACCATAGGAAATTATTTCTAAAGAAACATACATTTGAATTAATCCCAATCAAGAGCATCAAACTCCTCACTATCCCTAATATTTTTCACCATCGACCACCACTAATCATCTTCACCTTTAAAATGGTAAACAGTGAGACTAACCTTTTGATGTTCTGAACACCGAATGACATCAAAAATCCTCTCCAAATATTTAATACACCCTTCATCTAGCATAGGGTTAGATGATCCTATTAATGATTGGGGATGTTGCCTCATGAAATGCTCCACTACTGACATGTTCCTCTTTTGTTGATCTGAATGATCTCGTGCATGTATACCACAACCATTTATAGATTGAGTCAATTGTTCCACCACTGCAACAAACTATTCAGTTCCTATTCCAACCATCTCAAATTTCTGATTTGGAAGGTTGTCTTCCTCCATATGTCATCCTATCATAGCTTCCCTATTTCATCCATGGAAAACCATTCTAAACATAGAAATATATTATGCGAAGAAATATGGTAATCTTTAAATGCAATATCATTTCAATAATAACATAAACTAAAAATAATTTATGGATATTAATTTAACAATATTATAACTCCTAAAGTGTCTAAACCAACATTTGATACCAATTGCAAAGACATGGCCTTAGAACATTAAATAATATTTCATTAAATGAATAATTCACATTAAGGATCTTTTCAGGTTTAGAGTTTTAGAAAATTAGGACATAACTATTACATAACATCTCAAAAATTTCAAAGTAGAAAATTCTACTCAGTTTCTATTTTTTCAGAAAATAAAAACTCATAAAAAATAGTCCTTTATTGTTCCATGTTTTAGACAGCATGAATTTCCCTTAATCCCATCCTTGACTCTATTCATCTTTAAGTCCTGTGAAAAACATTTCAAAAACATGGGATGAGCATAAAAATCTTAGTAAGGGTTATAAAAAAAATAAAGAAAACATTATATCATCAATACATACATAAAATAAGCTCTTTAAAATACCTCAAGAAATAATAAGATTTATGAAATACACCTAGAAATCATAAATCATAAAGGTAACTTGTGTCATACATAACATACTTACGTTGTATCTTTCACAGCTACGTAGGGAGTTAGATTTGGAATACCCATCATATTATATTCCCTAAATCACTCTGGACAAATACTCACATTTACCTCCATCATGTTAACCAATGAATTATAGATTTATCTCAGGCTCACCCGCCCTAGGTTTGTCACGGAACAACCCATATACGTGACAACGCCTAATAACTGTAACACATAAAACAAGCCTAAAGGAAAGAAAACATTTCCACATTGCAATCACAATATATCATTTCAAGATATTGAAATAATAAATGCTTTCTGAATACCATTTTCAATACCAAAATACGTAAAAAGGCTATATGGTATTAATTTTCCTTAAAAAACACTATGGCTTGTTAAGGAAGCCAAAGATCAAATAAGGTTTTCCATGACGGAAAAGGTCGTTGTCATGGCATACATTAAAAAGTGACATTATTATTTTTCATTTATTAAAAAGCCTCATAGAAAACTATTCCATTTCAATGAAATGAAAAGTAAAAGTTTTTTATACACCGTATAAAATAATGTCGTGTATAAAACAAAATATGCCTCAATGAATGGAGATTGAGATGAAGTCCCTTACCTCGTGTTTGACTTGACTCAATTGTTCTGTAATATCCTGAATAATAAACTACAGTTAATTTATACTTTCTTAAGAACATTTTTCATGTTTATTATTCCTTTTATATCAATTCTTACCTTTCTATAAAAATTGGTTAATTATTGGAGTTCATATCGGACATTTGGTCAATGTTCGGAACTTGAGTTAAAAATGAACTTGTTATAATTATAAATTGTCCATGTGGTCTAAATTACATTATATACAGAATGCTATTCATGATTTAGATATCATATATATCATATATATCTAGTATATATATGTATTTATAATAGTATATAACATTTGGAGATAAGAAATGAAGTGCACTATTCATGGAGACGGTAAGTCGTACTTACGCATGAATGCTACATTCATTTATTTTTCATATTTAATGGAATAAAAACATAATTATAAATAGGTATATTATAATTACTGTATAATATCATATATAATTTCATTAAATCCATCCTTTATACATTCCACATATTGCATGAATGAGTCATATCACATTGAGGGGTGGTAATCCTCACTTCCTCAAATGAAATTATCGTATTTAACCACTATGAAAACCATAAAGATATTCTATAAATGAAAAATAAAGAAGAATAGAAACAGTATAAATATAATATATATTACATATAATTATATTTCCATCTTAATGGCCACCATAAGAGGTGGTAGGAGAAGATTGAACATTTATCGTATCATGAGGCAATAGTTCGTCGTCCATAGAAACAATTTGTTCTTTACCCATTAGATGGAGGAGTGTGTAACTGTAGTTAGAATAATTCTCATAACAACAAACTAGTATATTTAGGGTAATGGATTTGTTATAAAATAAAGGAATAAAAAGATTTTAGTGGGTTGGAGAAGTAAAATAAAACAAAAGATCTTAAGAGAATACGTTTCCTTTAAATCGGGTATCTCCCTTTGGATTGAACTAAAAGGTTTAATTGAATTGCCTTATATATAAGGGAAGGATTATAGGAGGATTATAAGTATGTAAAAAGAATAATTGGGCAGAGGTTAGATGATCCAAGGGGCTTGAGAAGTGTGTGGAATGGGGTAGAAGTGGGGGATTTTTATAAGGGGAGGTGGGGCTCTTTTGGAATGTTTAAAACTATTACTTTATTATATAATGATTTTGGGTTTATAAATGTAAAAAACTTATTAATGTCAAATATAAGATGACAAATGTTTGAAATAAAATCATCAAATAATAATTGGACAGGTTTTGGATATTTTTATAATCTTTATAATCTTATTTTTTAAATCATTCATTAATGACGTAAACACTACATCATTATTCTGTCATAAATATTTCATTTATTTGATGTCTAAACATTATAAAAAATGTATCATGATGTATTAAATCTTTTTATATTTCAAATTAATAGTTATAGTCTAAGAGAAAAATTATACAACCCCAAGTAAGAATTGATTTAATAAAAGATATATGTTTAAGTCATTTTTGTCTTTACTTTAAATTAATTACTATAACGTGTCATTATCACTCCAAAGTGGATTCATGGGGTACCAAAATCAAACCAAGGATTCAAATGCTCAGAAATGTCTCAACCAATATGATTATGAAACATTTTAGTGTAATTTAATATTATTATAGTATAAGTTTTTTACCCTTATTTACCATATTTACCCTTTAACCATGGTAAATAAAATATTCACTGATGTAAATATTCATAATATCTAAAAATAAAAGTTACCTTTTTACAAAATTTTAGAATCCTGATTCCAAATATGGAATCCATTTTTCCAAATTCAAAATACATAAGTGTAAGAAATTAATTTAAAATTAATTCCTACTGTCAGAACAAAAATCACGTTTTTATGAAATAATAAATATTAAAAGATTGACACTTATTTAGGTCCAATTTCAAAGTGAAATTACTTCCAATGAACAAAATTAGATTAAATAGTAAAATCCTAATATAATTACACTTTTAAACGAATTAAAAAGATAATATAACCTTATAAATAAATTATATTCAAAGTTAGTTTTGAATTAAAATACAGTATTTTTCACTATTCATTAAAAAATGAGTTTTATCAGAAAAATACCAAAAATTTACCCAAAGTAAATTTTGATGTACTGATTATAAAGATGAATTTTATTTTGTCAAATATAAAATATAAAATTGACTAAAAATATATTTAAAGAGGGTTCTCCATCAAAAGGTGGTAAATTGACCTTTTAAAGAATATTAGAGTATTTATGCTTAAAATCAAATTCTTTCTTATTTAAAGCTTCTAAAATTTTTAGGGAAAATGTAAAAACATTTAAAAAACATGTATATTCATTTTGTAGTTAGTTATTTCCATTACTTCCAATACAACAACTAGTCATTAACTATATTTAAAATAATATTATATTATTATTTTTCAGTATGACCCAACAACGTAAGATTTCAAAGAAATATGTTGTTGCGTATCGAGTACTCCATCGAACCTATAATCACCTTTAAAGTAAAATTAATATATAATTCATAAATTGTAATAAATTTTAAAATGTTATATTCTTTATTTACCTAGGATGTTATATAGGCCCCACACCATCCATCACTGATTCTCCTTCCGTAACATGAGTATCTTTACTCCAATATGTTAAATTCTATGTACTATTAGACTACATCAAACTAGGGAATGAAAATATGTGGTTTTGTATCCCACTTTTTCAATATGGAATGTGGGAAACCTCTATGAGTTTTAATCTGTACATCCTAATACACATGGGGTACCTCCATTAAGTTCAATCCTAACACCCCCAATATTACTGCAAATAAAAAGTGTGAAATATCCCCCCCTAAGGAAACACTTAACAAAACCCTTAATTGCGAAGTCTTCCTCATTGGGGACACACATAACCAAACCATAAAGTGTGAGATATTACCCCTAGGTAAAAACTTAAATAAAATTTTGTGTGTGATCATCTTCCCTCCTAGGGATTCACTTAACAGCCAACCTATCCCCATGATATGTTAAAACCGTGACGAACCTATCCCCACAACATGTTAAAACTATGAAAAACCTATCCTAATAAGAAGATTAACATGTGACCCACTTGTCCCATCAGAATCTAAAATTATGGCCCACTGAAACATAATCTCCACCCCATAAAATAAACATAGAATACCTATAGTAAAATCCTCATATGTCTATTACCATGGTGTTTAGTACCCCATGATCAACAATAGATTCCTTCAGATCCACTACTAATATTTCTTACATGAAAGATTCCATCTAAAAGAGGAATAAGTTTCATATTCACAACATTCAAAACATCCAGAGATGCCCATTCATGCCCAATGTTACTATCAACTATATTTGAACATTGTAGCTCTGACGAGACAAAAGTGTCGAAATTATCCAGTACCAACCTCTAGATGGATCTGGGAATGAGTTTCATAAATGTGACTTAAATATTTAATGGATACATGGAATAGGTTATTATCTCCAAGTATTAATTCATGGAAGGAGGAACCAACATCCCATCTTCGTGTTTTGATCAAGGATCCAACATCACCAACCATGGGGCCAGATTCTACCCGCCTTTGCAAAGTAAGAATGCGTGGGAAAACCATGTGTTATGAATAAACATGGGGGAAATCATTGAAAACAAATTTCCTTAACATAATTTTAGAAAATATATATGAGTGGATGATTTCATGAACCAACCCAATCCACTCTTGATCTAGGCAACTATTTTGGCCAGTGAAATGACTCACGACATGTTATTAATCCCCATAGGATAGAGAAAATAACAAATTCATCGAATATAAATCATGGGAATGATTTATCCCAACAAATAATAAGTTAAATGAAGATTCCTCGAATCATAGAATAACAACTTTGTACACTAGAAATATATGTGCAAAAAAATAAATAGATATAGATTAATAATTGACCGAACAAAACAAAACAAGAATATATATATATATATATAAATCAACATAAATATATAATGGAAGAAAAACTAAATTAAAATAGTTAATATAAGGAGGTTCAACATGGTCATTAAATTTATAATAAAAAATAAAAACCAAAATACTCAACACAATCTTCATGTGACCTCATGGTCATCATCCATCATCCAAATTATCTAACCCTATGAAAAATTGCATAATAAATCCTAAATCTACAAAACAGACTCAGGGATACCAATATTGAGTGGAATAGGTAAGGTGTGAGCATAAAATCCCAGTAAATAATAACAAATTATTCCCTGTGATTCATTTCTCAAAACGTCCCAAGAATTCTAGTTTGAAATATTATATTTAAAAATAATATTTTTTTCAAATATTAAAAAAAACCACAATTTCCACACACTCCCTTTACATTAAATGAAGAGTAATTTCAAATAAAATCCGTAATTTTTCTTTTCCAAAAGGTAAATCCATATTTTGAAACTATAATTTCCCAAAACTATTTTTTGAAACTACCATAAAAATTACATAACCTTAAAATAAATATATTAGTCACACCGATGTTTCCAAATAGTAAGTAGAATATGGAACAAATAACTAGAAAAAATAAAACATTAAACTATATAGTATGTAAATAATAGAAAGAATAAAAGAATACAAAAGAATAAAACAAAGTATATGAGGTAGTAAACGATCAGTAAAAATGAATTAAGAAACTAAAAGTGAACAAAAGTATTGTATGAGAAAAATTATAGATAACCATGGGTAATTCCTAGAAACCAGAAAGATGATCATGGACATACATGGGTGTAAACATATATCAAACTACCTAGGTGTCTCTATTCTATAACCAACCACATTATTTTAATAATAATCATTGATATAACTCCCCTATATCCTAGGTAATTTATACCATGGAGATCTAGTCGATCTCATAAGGAATAGAAAGTAAATGTCTCTCAACAAATCACTATGACTCCGAGGATTCTAATGAATTGAGTTAAAATGAGTTAGGTAATATTTATAATCAAATTTACCTCATTAACCACCCTAAAAACAATACATACGATCTCAATTTATAATTAATTGGTTCTCTAAAACACATTTTCATAGCATAATCGTGTAATGTATTATGAAAACTCTTTAATATATGTTCTAATCCAGTCCTAGATTTGAATATGAATAGATATCCCAATACATATATTGATAACAACTTTAAAATTAACATCGTTGTCAACAAATATTTTTAGTATTCCAATGGTCCTTTTTTTACCAAACTATAGAATTACACATTTAAACCCCTTTTTAAAAACTTTTTTGAAAAAATATATTCTTAAAATCACTTTGAAACAAAGGGATAAACCCCAAATTGAAACCATTAAATACAATAAACCATTTTTAGAGGAAAGGTATAAAATTTCTCAACAATTTTATAAACATCATAAAAATTTGGAACTAATAAAATCAAAAAACACCTTAAATTATAATAAATTTTAATTCCAAAAAAATATCCCATTGAAAACCAATTAATTTAAATTATGAAATAATTTGGATTCTGAAAACCTTGTTGAAAAAACTAACCTTTTTTATGATAACTCACAAATCACATAATTAGATAAATGAAATGAATAATTTTAAATAGAATGGATTTTTTAATTCCCAACTTTAAATTGAATGGTTGTAAAAGAAAAAACATGGAAACTCCTACCTCAACTGTGTGCAAATGCGACGAATCACTCAATTATGGATGAAACTAGCCTTGAAGAATACTCTTTACACAGAAGAACCAAAATACACAATGTATTAGGTATGAATCCCTCCCTAAGTTTTTACTAATAGGGAACCATGGTAAGACAATGAAGAGAAATCATATAGGAATGACAAAGAATGAAGAGATAGGCCTTACCTTGGGTGAAATTACTAAAACACTGCATAAAAGGGGACCAAATACAAGATGTGGATTAAAAGGGATGTGTTAATAGGACCCTTCAAATGTTTTGGTTATATTATTATGAAAGAACCACTTTGTGGTTTTAATTTCTAAATAAAAAGTGGGAAACCAAAAAATGTTTAAACCCTAGATAGGTCGCACAGTTTGGCCACATGATTTATCAAACCCTACACCAACTATACACCCCTCACTCGACTCTCCAAGGAAGCCAAATAGTTTGGTGATACTATTTTAAACTATTATATAATAATTAAAAATTATTTTATTTAAAAAATAAGGCCTTCTCATAGAAATCCACATAAATATTATAAACTATGTGACAACCATGTGCCTTGAAAAGAAACTCCAAAATTTCAAAATTTTTAAGAGATTCATCCTGAAAATAAAGGAAAAAATAAATAAATAAAATAATAAGAAAATTTATGATCATGGTGTGAAAATTATCAACATAATAACACTTTCTTCCCCAAGAATGTCATTGAGTTCAAGGGAAGGTTAAGACATGAAGATCTAATTAGAAAGGAAGATCCCATCATGATACACAATCCAAACCAAACTAAAACCATATATGACCATTGAACCAAAAATGGACGTGTATATAAATTAGTAAACATATTTAGGAATAAAATTAGACTCACACTCATCCAATCCATTATATATTGAGAATTGAGATCTGTAGTGGGCCTCCCCTCCATTTAAATGTTTCACTAGCACAGTGGATCAAAAAAATAATATAACTCAAAGGGACCACTATGAGACAAAATATGAATTGAATTTAATAAAATTATTACTATACATCTAATCACCCAAAACACATTCATATTCTCAAAGAACTAGGTATTGATTTCCCTAAATAAACATTATGTTCTTAATAAGTATAAGAAGGGGAAGGGGAAGAAATAATTAAGGATTCTAAAATGAACCTCTATTAAGATTTTAAGGTCAATGACGATATATTCGCTTATAAATTCTTCCAATTACATAATATTTAGAGGCATATCAACTATCCACAATAGTGATAGGTGTTTGAAACTCATGATAAATTGGGCATAGAAGGTATGGATTAACCACACTAAAATCACAATATAGATTTCTTCCATTATGTTCAAATAAATGAATAAGAATATGAATCTCTTAAAATAGGTTCCTACATCTTATCATACTCTTCATATGGGGATTATTAACAGTAACTAAATGAATAAAGGCATCCATCAAACATCAGTCACCCTCTAGAAACTAGCTCTTTTATAAAATCATCACCCACCAAGTCTTTAAATAGGATTAGGTAGATGAATGAATCCAGCATCTAGGTTAGAGTGGATACCATTCAAAAAATTATGTTAGTTATTCAGGAATAAAATTAAATGATCTCAAATGAATAGAGTATTATCTCATTGAAATATTAAACATACTCCTTCACAATTTATTGACCTTGCTGGAGACCCATATGTTATACCACCTTCTTCAATTTTACCTCCCTAGGAAGGAACCACTGAATGAAATTGATCTTAAAGAATTTGTAACCCTTTGAGATTTTAAAAGAGGGATATAATGGTTGATATCATATATATGACATGAAAAATCAGTATTATAATAGAATGTAACATCCTGAGACTTTAAAATATGTTTTTTAACAAATTCAATCACTTTGATAGTGTGTGAGGCACACAACACCAGGTTTAAGAGAAATGTGATACTCTATTAAAATATTATTATTAAAACATGACCATTATAACCTTGATATTAAGTTGGAAGGTAAGAATAGAATTAACTAAATTATAAAAATTATATTGTATACAAATTTTTTATATAAATGAAATGGTTATCCATGTATTATAAATAAAATAAAAACCATTTGAAAGAAAAAAAGTAATGTTTTCCGAAAAAATGTATTTTCTGAAAAAGAGGTTTAGTCATGCTTTGTGCACATAATTTAACATTAATTTTTACCAATTTTAAAAAAATTTATTAAAAAATAACATAATTTTTTAAATATACATGTAAAAATTATTTTTGAGTTAATATATGATAGTTTTTTGTTTTGAAAAATATTAATTTTTTCGATCAATAGTTAAAAATATAGATTTTTATTGAAAAATCCATTTTTATTTTTATTATTTAAAAAGTCATATTATGTTTTAAATTTATTTTAAAATAAAATTAATTCAGTTATATTAAAATTTAACTAATTTATTTCATTTTAATTAATTTCATATTTAATTCTAATATAAAAAATATTTTAAAGCTTTGAATGTTTTTCTTTGGAAAACTCAATTTTGACATTTTGGTGGGTTTAATTTTAAATTCAATTATTAAACTTAAATGAATTGAATTTTTTAAAAAAATTACTCAATGTTTTTAATAAGATTTATTTTTATTATATAATAATTTCAACTTAACGTTTTACTATAAGTAATAGTTCAATTTTTGCAAAACAATTACTACGGTTAAGGTAAAAATAGGTTTATTAGGTCTAAACTAAAAATATAAGGGTTAAAAATGAACCAAAGGTTTTCTAAATCATATTGTTATGTCATATTTAGACCTTATCACATCCATTATTTTATAATTACCCATTTGGAATGCTATTTTATTGATAAAAATGTTGTTATCACTTTATCTTTTCAAATATTCTATGTGTGTCCTCTCCCCCACTTATAAAAGGTCACTCCATATCATACCATATTCACACATAAAATTACATTTAGTTCAGAATTTTCCAACCAAAATATATTTATTACATCTCTATAAACATCCTAGAGGCATTATTTTTATTATTAAACCCTCATAATAAGGATTTAGGTATAAACCTAAAGAGGCTCTCAGAATAAGAGGTAAAATTCATATACGTGCATATTTGGTTTATTTATTCTTCCACCTCCTTAAAATATCTTTATACTATAATAATATATTAATTCAATTATATACAATATATTTATATTTTATTATGTTAATTTAAATACCTATAACCATCCCCACTTCCATAAAATGTAAAACAAAATGGTTGATCGTGTGTTCATCATAATGCAGCCATACGAACCAATGTAATTATCTTCCATCACCACCTTTAGAGTCTGGATATAATTATTTATATAACATATTTATAAAATTATTATAATTTTATAATTATTATATCACATTTAACTCCTTAATTTCTCTTTTTTGGGGGATACGATATCATAGCTTGTGTGTACATCGGACTACCACCTTAAGAAGCGATGCGATTCATTTTTTGATTATCTTTACATGGAAGGTAGTAATAATAAATCTAATTAATATATATTATATTTATTACCTAAAAATAATATAGGAAATATAATATCATATATAACTTCTTACATTCCAATCAAGTGGAAAACAATAACGTCGCTTGTACGTACGTGCAGATTGTCGCCTCTATGTAATGATGTCAAATGTTTTTCATTTTATTTTTACATGGATAGTGATAAGGATTGATTTGATTTTTAAAAATTATATATATATAGGATAATTATTATTATTTAATAAATAATTAATATTTATTTTACTTTTGTTCTATGATCATGAAAATGGAAGCAACATTCATGCGTATATACAGCCTACCGTTACCATGAACGGTATAATGAATACTCAATCATTAACTTTAAGGTATTACTATAAATACATATATAATTAATATATATTATATTTATATAATTTTTAAATTATTTATATGATTTAACAATGATAAAATTAAAAGGACCAAAAATACCTAATCAAAACATACATGAAAAACAAGGATGTTGTCACCTAAAACGTGATTTTAACAAGGAATTATTTTTAAACAGATTATAAAATGTCATAAGTAATAATATATGGTACAATATATATATATATATATATAATTATATTTATGAAAATTATTTATAATTAAACTATGTTTATTACATAGGATTTTTGAACATATATAAAGGAATTCGAATCTATGGTGTGGGCTTCTCGCCTCACTTTAACTTATGTGAGACGTATGTCGTATTCACCACTTAGTTAATTTTTGTGGTATATATAATTCCCATTTTCAAATTTTATATCATAAAATACTTTATATTAATTGTATTTAATGTTTCATTTGAATTTATTTATTTCATGTGGCTTATGATTTATAAATTCCAAAGTGGTAAAAATTTATGTTACAATATCATAATTTTCATTTATTTTTTACAATTAAGTTTTTTATGATGAAATATTATGATGTGAATCTCAATAAATTCATTTATTTTATTCTCCTCTAGTTATTCATGAACTTTTAAAGTATTATTACTATTATTCCACTCTTTAGTGATTAATATTATTGATAAAAAATTTTAAAGAAATTTGAATTTATTTCTCTCTTAGGTAGAAAATCTTTTTTCTTCTAAAAACATGTTTTCTAAAAAAAATTCTAGAAATTTTTTAAAATTATATAATCGTTTCATTAAAGACATTTTAAACCATGATTGTATTTTTTCACAAAAAAAATTATTCCTATATTTTTCCAAATAAGGTACATCTTATTTTTCAAAAAAAATTTAAAGGCGTATTATTTTAACTTCTAGAGAATGTAATGAATTTAAAATCATAATGATGACAAATTTTTTTTAAAAATTATTTATAATTTTAAATTATTAATTTCAAATAATTTTTTTAAAATTCATTTTGAATTATTACTTTTAAAAGGTGAATTTTATAGTTGAAAAAAAAAATCCTAAAGAATGGTTTTACAGATCTATTTATGAATTTTATATTCTTCAATGGAAACAAAACCTTATTATATTTATCCCAAATTTGGGATATATTATAATGATAAAACCCATATTATTTATCTATATGGTTTATGATAAATTTTATGGGGATGTACTAGTTTGATATCATTCTCTATATTACTCTTAAAGGTTTATGATTGTGTTTATTGACTAGGTAAAGCATTATAAGTTTATGATTATGCTTATCATTCACTAGACTTTTTCATTGACTTGTTTTGTATAGTTTTTTCTTAGCTGTTGTTTTTTCTTCCCATTAATAAAAATTTAACTTGTGTGTGTGTGTATTGTCAATTTATAAGAAATATTTTCAATACAAATGTTTATGTTTATAATATTTAACCCCTTTTATATGAGGAATAAATTAAACTCAGTAAGTGATGTGTTGGAAATGTTATAACCCCTTGATGAATTATTAAGTCCAATGAGACAAACAAGATGGGATATTTGGTCGAGGCCTTACCCATTTATGTAAGATTTCCTAGAATTAGGCCTTGACGGTATGGTTATTATGTCTAGAATTATAAATTCTCTAATTATTATAATATTTATTATTTTTACCTGTGATTATTAATTTATTTATAATATCCATGGTTATGTTTCAAGATCGTGTGATTATTTATATGGAATTATTTTATCATTATTTATTCCTTCCATATTATTCTTTATGTACACGTTGTCAATTAATGTGAATGAGTTTCAATTATCTTCCTTTCCATATTGATTATGTTTTATGAATTCATGAAATCATATGATTTACACACAACCTAACTGAGCATTAGAGCTCATCCTTTTCTTTTTTTCCTTTCCCCTAGATTTAGGAAGTATTTTATGATTGATGTTTATGGATATGATAAAGGGAATAATGGTTTACTTAAAGAAAATAATATTTTGTATTTTATGTTTTAAATAATAATTTGATATTCAAGTATGTATTTATTTTACCAAGAATACTAAACTATTTGATCCTTTGGGATGTTATCTCTTGTATATAGTTCCATTATAATAAATTAACCACTGACTCTAGGCTACTGGAATTGGGTTCTTTATAGAATTATGACATCATCTAAAATTTAAACTTGGATGAGATGAATGTCTTCCAACAGTCCTTACTAAGACCTTTGAATAAACCTAAGAAAACTCTTACCCTAAATGATTCGAGAGTTCTCAAAGATATAAAGATATCCTCATCTTTTTTGACCCACTATATAGCCTATAGAGTACCCAAATCACCACAAATTGTTGAGAAAAATAATTGGAAACAAGATCCACCACTCTATCATGAGTCTAAGTAGCTTTTCAAATAGGGAAATTCACAATGAGACTTTGAGACATAGATCCCCTATGATTCTTCAGCACTATTCCAGGATTCATACTTAAAATAACAAGGAAGAAAACGTAACCTAATCAATAAAAATTAAATCACCACCCATACCAATCTAGAAAAAAATATCCCCACTCAAATTAATATCCCAAAATAGGAAATCATAATAATTAATCATGAAACCCCAATAAAAATAAGAATTAAAATATATTCCTTTTTAATCATTTTAAAACCCCACAAAATAGTTTAATATTTTAAAACATCACTTATAATCTATTTTGAAATCCATGTATTTACCTATGAAAACATTTAAAAATTCAAAAATACAAAGTCTATTTCAATCATATTTAGAAACCCCCTTAATACCATTTAAAATTCCCACTCTCTATTTTTTATTTTGAAAAAAAAAGAATTTAATTAGAAATATTTTCAAATCAGATAATTTATTTATTTAAACATACACATGCCATATAACATGAATTCCTTCAAATTTATTTCAAGAAACACCCCTTCAAAATATCTAAAATAACATAAAACTTTTGAAAATCAAGTTTCAATCATGAAATCTTGTTGTAATCAATCCAAATACCACCAATATACCTTAAAAATGAATTTTAAATAATCCCAAATAAATTCTATACCTCACCCAAAAAAATATATCAAAGGTAAATCAATATAAAAATATCAAGGGAGGTACTGGTTGTGCATTGTTTGGCCACACAGTTTGGAGGACCACGCACCAACTATAAAAATTCCACTGGAACCCGAACAGAACCAACCACCCATGCTCTTCATGGTTTTCTATATCATGTCAAATAAATGTGTGCCTATTTTGCTTTCTTATTTTCCACCATGAAAACATATAAGTACCTTAAATTTTCCATATATCATCAATAAAATACAGATTAACAACAATATAGATCAAAATACACAATACACAAATTGAGAGAACTGAAATTTAAGACTCATGACCCTACATCCCATTAAATATTGAAGATCATAACAAGTAAGTTCTATCTATACTCTTATTAAATCTCTCTACCAAGTCACAAAAGTTAAAAATATAATCAAACAAACACAACCAATTAAAATAGGTAACTCTAAGAACCTTGATCTCCCAAAATCACAGGATCTAAAACCATTTTGTCACAGACCAAACTAAGCCACCCCTAATCTAGGATCCTAAGTTGAACCATGACATGAACTGGGGAACATTCTTAATTGAAATGGGATATAAAAAAGTACCAATGAATCATATATAACTCATGGGAATGATTTCACCCAATAATTAGTATGATATTGGGAGTTTCCACCAGAAAGTATCGTATGACAACTTCATACACAATAGATCCACTTGTAGGAAGAATACATAAAATTGAAGTAACAAAAAGAAAAATACAGAATATTTATCTATAATAAAACCAAATTATATACATAATAATAGAAAAACTAAAACAAAATCGAGAATATAAGAGGGGTTGGACTGTCTATTACATCTATGATAAAAAAAATAAGGACCAAAATACCCAAAAATATATAAATTTGACCTTATGGTCACCATATATAATCCAAACCATTAAGTTCTATGACAATTATCAAAACTAAACTTGAACCCACAAAACAAACTCAATTCCACTAAATTTATTTCGCACATATAGGGTGTGAGTACAATAGACCGTAATTAATCACCATAGATTCCATATGATTCCTTTCACAAATCATTCCAAAAACACTAGTTTGAAATAAAATGACCAAAATAATATTTTTCAAGACATTTAAATAAGAAATCCATAATTTCTATGCACCCCCTTTTTATGAAATGAAGATAAATTTCAAATAAAATCATTATCTTTCTAATTTAAATGATAAATCCCTTATAGAAAATGTAATTTCTGAAAACTATTTTCTGAAGATGCTATAAAAACTTGTTTAAAATAAAATATTTAAAAATAATATTTTATAATACATTCAAATAAAAAACCCCATAATTTATATACACACACTTTTATGAAATGAAGATAAATTTCAAATGAAATCATTAGCTTTCTAATTTAAAGGATAAAACCCTTTTAGAGAACATAATTTATGAAAACTATTTTTTAAGCCGCTATAAAAAGTACACAACATTTAAATAATTTAATTAGATAGACTAATGTTTCAAAGAAGTACATAGACCAAGGGACAAATAAAAAAAATAACATTACACACCATAGAATATAAACAATGGAACAAATCAAGGAATACAATATAAAATGAAAATTTAGAAGAGATAATAAAAAATAATTAAAAATTAATTAAGAAACTATAATGAATCAATTTTTAAATAGTAAATTATAGATAGTCATGGTTAATTACTAGATACCCTATGATATTATCCTAGAAATTATTAGGTGGAACCATCAGTTGAAATATCAATTCATCCCAAGTCCATACCAAATTGATTTATCTATCCTAGGCTCAATAGTGGTGCTCCCACGTGGCCTAGGTATTCCATACTAGGGGGGATATAGTCCATAAAATTAGGATAAACTAGTAAGTATATTTTAAATAGTTATGAAGACTCATAATGATTCTCATTAATTAATCAACAGAGTTGGGATGAAATTTATAATCAAATAACCAGCATCCAAGCACCTGAAACCTTTTTATTCATTCTTCATTATATATAAAAATATCATCAACATGTGTCATATCAATGAATAATTACAAATTTATATAAAATACATGGGCATAGAATAAGGTTTCAATTTATTTATGAAAACTATTTAATGAAGGTGGAAATTGGGCATTATATTCAAATAATCATATATTTCCCAATACATAACTTGAAAAAAAAACGTCAAAACTAAAATTTCCTAAAAAAATATTTCTAGGACACCAAATGGACTTTTTTTGTCAAACAATCAAATTATAGTTTAGATACCCCCTCATGTAAACAATTTTAAAAACATATATTATTGAAATTTATTTGAAACCAAGGGATATGTCCCACTTTAAAACCATAATATCCAATAAAATATGACAATTGTTAAGGAAAAACACCGATCAAAAGTTATCTATACATAATAAATATTTATAACCAATAAAAATAACAATAACCCAAATCACACATTAATGTCCAATGGAAGTGGATTAATAAACAAAAACCCCTTGAAAACTAATGAATCTTACACAAAGAAACATTTAGAGTTTAAATAAAATTGAAAACAATAACCTATTTTTGTGAAAACCCACCATGAAGTTCATTAGATATATAATTTAAATAATTTTTAAGAGAATGTATTTTGGAAATCACATTCATAAATGGAATTATAAGAAAATATAAAATCAGAAACACCTACCTCAACCATGTATGGATGTGAAAAATCTCTCAATTACCAAAAACACATGGCTCAAAGAACACTCTCCACACCCTGGCATAAAAATACACAATATATTGGGTAAAATCACCTCCCTAGGGGTTTTTTAATAAGGAAATATGTTAAGAGAAGTAATAGAAACAAAATAATAATAAGCATTAATGAAGTGAGAGGACTTACCTTGGGAGAAATCACCAAGCTACCATATGTAATGGTACCAAAATAATTGATGATGGATGGGGGGACATAAACCTAGTATCCTTAAATGGATTCCATTTAATAGGGATGAAATAAAAAATTTGGGGTTTTAATTTTGAATGAATAAAGGGTAGAAAAGAAAAATGTTTAAAACCTTGGAAGGTCATATTGTTTGGAAACACAATTTACAGGGAAAAAAATCACTAGTTATGAACCCCTCACTAGAATAATCTAGTAAGACACATGGTTTAGCTACATGTTTTCGTAAATTGTGTGCCTTTAAATAAAAATAAGTCTATTAAAATAGAATTCCATTTTATGGGTAGCATCATGAGAACTACTAAACGTGTAACAACAGTTTACCCCACCCAGAAACTCTAAAATTTTAAAATTTCACACAGATTCAACCCAGAACTCATGGGAAAGATAAAAATGCATTTAATAAATAAAATAATGAGAAAAGTGAATGTTTTAATATTGTAAATTTATTGGAAGAGAAAATTAATTAAATAAAAAGAAATTATACACCAATATTAGGTTGTCATGTGCTAACGAGGTAACCAAGAACACTGGTTATAACTAAAATGGTCAATTCCTAAATAATTAAGTCATTATATACCAAAAACCATCCCTGATATCAACAAAAAATAATTAAGGAGGTTATAACATAGATAACCTTTCACACAGTTCTAACAATCCTCGTAGGATATGGTTTAATGGAAATGTCTTGTATCTACTGATCTTAAAGGAAGTAATATTTTTTGGGGATAATATACCCATCCTGTCATGGAAGCCAAACTAGACCCTCATCAATGTAAATCACATGGAAAATTCACTTATAAAGAATGTTTCGTAGGAAATGGTCTAAAGAGGGAATCACATATCCGACCTCCCATACATGACATACAAATACCAACTCATATGTAAGGCCCTAAGGATGAGTCACACATTCCATCATTTATAATTGGTAGCACGGTCACCAAGAACCAATACCCAATCCACTAGGTTCAATACATGCTTTAATAATCCATCCCACATCAAAATCCTCATGGAAGTTACAACTCAACATTTCATCAACTCAACCCATGATAGTATTCTTATACTGGCCATTCATACTCATCAACATATTTGCATCTAAAGGATATAAACACTCATACCCATATTCCATTAAATAAGATCATAGATTCCCTCACTTGACTTAGTCAAATTTTTTTATACCTAGTAACATAATGTGTACAATCCTACCATAATCCACACTAAAAGATATGGTTGCATCATATAAAAGTAAATTAACCCATATTTACCCTATAAGGGGTCTATTATATCAATTCAAGTTCACTCTTCCACTGTGATACTAATAGAAAAATAATATTTGGAAAAAACATACACCTATATGCACTGTAGCCCATACAACTACATAAAAATGTTGAAACCTAGTAAGGAATTCCAACCATAATCCTTAGGAATATAAATCACCAATCCATGACACTTGATTCAGGATATGTCTTCCAGAATCTAAGAATTTTAAAAACCCTTAAAATAATGAATTACATTTTAGGGAAGATAAATATTGTGATAAATTAGGTCTAAGGCTCCCATGGTGTTAGACTTACCAAACATGGATGGTCTTAATAAATAGTACATTAATTAGTATATAAATAAAGTTTCTTGGGAATAAATTATCAATGAGGGAATTCCTCAAGGGATTTTAGTTTGTTCTTTGTTATATGAGGAGGAGATTTTGTTTTTTATAATATTTCCCCCAATTTAATCATTTAAAAAATTTATATTTTTTTTGGATGTAGATTTTAGCACAACCATTATTTGTAACGGTAAAATACCCACACCTAGGGTTATGTTGTTAGGTGAACATAACATTCATGGTTTGATTCACCTATCCAAAGAAGTTGCAGTATTCCAAGGTCTCCCACTTCTATATAAACTAGATCCTTCACAGTGTAACAACACCCTAAATTCTATTGGACCTAACATATCGATGATATTCATTGATGTGTATCCTAAAACCACACACCATAATGCTAAAAATAATTTTTCAATGAACTCTATTTCACCATGACTAGCCTTGACTCTAGATTATCATTCTAAAGCCAGTCCACACCATTCCACAACCCCAAGCATTGCACTGTGATCTGATGCCTACTACTGAATTTCATCCTCGAGCCATACCCAACTCGTTAATTCCTAACCTTGGTCCACCACCAATACTCCAAATATATAAGACTCATAAAAATAAATTTTATTCAAAATAATCTAAATAAAAAACACATTGAGATTTTAGTGGTGTTACAAACCCCCCACTGAGGTCTTCTTTTCATCAAGAAGTGTCTCTTGGGGCCCTCATCCTAAAAAAATGATCACTAGTCCCAAAAATATGAATCCTTCTTCCATGTATCCTATTGGTAACACTTATGATACTATAGAACATTAATTATAGGTATTATCTTCCATCATAACACCCTTTTTCTTCAATATACAATACAGACCAGGCATTCTACAAATTATGTGTCTACCCTTTACTCAATATCATCACTATTAGTCATGTGTGCCAGATCCATCTCATACTTCAAAAGATGTGACATATGAAATAGATCATGCATGACCTAATGTTATATAGAAATATTCAACTAGATTTATATAGTTCAAATCCAATTCACAATTTCAAATAAATAGACAAAAACTGACACAAAATTCCCTTGATTTATGATATGTCCATTCCCCAAATGAGGTGATAATTGTAGGAATACCCGATCACCCCTGAATAACTCTAGGGATTGTCACATTTAGCCATTATATGAGTGTTTTATTCTCTAATAAATAAATAATCATTTTTTAATCAACTACAACTGCTCAATGGTCTCGTATACCAAGCTCGGTCTTAAAAACAACAACTCACCCACCATTAACCAACCCAAGGTTAAGCAGAACAGTTTACCATATTATACCTCCCAAGGATACATACGAATCAAATAATAACATATTTTATAATATTAAAACTTTACCAAGGCCATATTTTCATATCAAGATCCTCCAAAATTAGGTAAATGTTCCCTAAGAATAACCTCATGTTTTTAAATCATGTTTTCTCTGGCTACCCGTATATCTAATGGTGACATGTTATACATAGATTTAGATGATACCCCCTAGATTTTTTTAATCATATCTATAAATAGTTTATAAAATGTATATCCTAATATGATAGAATCCCCATGAGCATCCAATGTAATTTCAAAATCTCTCATACATACCATTTCTCTAGCTCATTAACCAACTAGGTGTCTCTAATAGAAAAGAAATGTGAATCCTTCGTCAACTTTTCCATTATCACCCACACCAAATTTGGACTCATCAGGGTCCTATGTAACCAAATAAAAAATTCATGGTCATATTTTCCAACATCCAAATAGTAATCAGAAGGGTTTGAATTAACCGATTTAGTTGTTGACTATCAAGATTTATTCTCTGATAGGTGATTTAATGAGCTACAAACACTATGATGTTCTACTCATACCAGACCACAACAAATGGTCTCATATATCATGGTATTTTTTTTCTAAACTTGGATGCACCACCCAAGGTAAGGCATGGGACTCCCTTTTCAACTCATCTCTCATGAAAGTAGGGACTACCACCCCACTATGGACATTATTATACCCATCCTCATCCTAAAACCAACCTATAATTGGTTTATCTCTTATAATTCATTCCAACATCACAAAAAATATAAATTGGATTCAAGAAAATGATTTACCTAATCAACTCGTGAGGAAGTAATATAAAAGAGATCATAGATCATTCCCTATTTACCTATATTTTATCCAATCACCACTTTGATAATAATCTCATTAGCATCAATTCCTCACTAGACGATCAAAAAACCTACTCTTGAATATTCTTTCTATGTGAGGCAGTTATGAATTTCCCATTCCCAAGGGAATATTACACCTCAAAATTAAACATCAAGAGGTAATTTAATAAATTTATCTATCACATGTTCATGTCTTGTTGGGATAATATGTATCATAATCTGTTAAAGTTTTTAAAGAAGAAAAATTGATCAATAAAGAGATACTAGATTTAAATATTTAGGGTTCAAACTAAATAATCTTTTTTCAAATAATGGGTAGGCTAATTCCAGTCATGGGGATATAATTGATGAGACCTATATGTGACTAGCTGACCCCCCCCCCCCACATAAAAAAACATGTATGCCAACCTAAGAGGAATTGAAATATATGGTATAACATTTCCCTAGGTTTATAAGGGTTTGAATTAGAGTATATAAAAATATCACTTTAAACTCTTAAAAGGACACTTCACATTAAATGTTCCACACAAATTTCACCCCTTCTTCAGTTAACTCTATCATGATCATTTCTAGGAGAGGTAAATCCTAAAAAATCAGTTTTAATACCTAGACAAACAAAGGAAACATTAGATATTAAGAATATTCTTAGGTCTAGCCTAATATGACACTATCTACACCTTCTTATATACCCAATACAATCTTCAAGAACTCATCATGAAACTATTGAGTTTAATAATATACTAGTATATCATCAATAAATTCCATGGAGAATGATTCTAGGTATGGATGAAAAACCTCATTTAAGATATCCATGAACACTATCAGTGCATTATTTAGATATAATGGAACCATAAGTTTCTAAAATAGCTCATAGATACTCTAAAACATCATCTTTGGTACATCTTTAGTCTTGACCCACAACTAATAAGAACCTAATTATAGCTCAAACTTGAAGCACTTTCAGGATCCCCTCAGTTGATCAAAAGGATCTTTTATCCTTGATAGTGGATACTAGTTTTTTACCATGACCCAATTTATCTTACATTAATCCACTTGTATCATAAAACAATTATCTCCTTTATTATCAAATATCGTAGGATCACCACAATGAGAGGTACTCAAATAGAGAAACCCATTTTCCTCAAGTTCCTCATGTTTCTTGGTAACACCCCATGATTTGAGTAAATATTTAACTTTAAATAAATTATTTGTTTTATATCTTACGATACAAAAAACACAAAATTAAAAAAAGAAAAATATTTTTTTTATGGTAGAATATTATAATAAAATATTAAATACATTACATGATAGTTAAAAAACACAATTTGAAAAATTAAAACAGGAATAAAACCATCTAAAGATAAAAATACTACATGATTGAAATATTCATAAGCTTGATCTTTCATTAGGATAATACAATCAATAATAACTATATATTAACTATTGTAATTTATAAAGATGAAAAACGTATTTAGAATCAAAATAAGAGATCAGGATGAATTATTTTTATAAAGTATAAAAATATCTTATGATCGTAATGTATATGGTCATTTGGGTTGTCTATAATTTAAAATTAGATATATTATGGGATTATATAACCATTTACACTATGATTATGTATAGTAATAATTGATAAATTGGAAATAGGATTCAATTAAAATGATGCAACAAAAATAAAGTCCTTGAATTGGATGGTATAAATAGATGAAACTACATTATGAAATATATATAGAAAAGAGAATCAATGGATTCAAGTATTTTAACTATTCCATATGAATCTCATTTTTTTTAACATGTAAAGGTGGTATCATCACTAGGGTTTTCCATATATTAATCCCATTTTTTACTTCAAAAAGTATAGTCTGAGTAAAATCATCAACATAGAAGTTTAATATCATGGAAATCATTATGAGTTCCTTTTATATTAAATCACCATCCATGAATACCATTATTTCTTATCATACCCTATGATATTATGCATAGGTCTTTTGGGTTTTTATAAGTATTATTTATGACTATAGAAACATGTAAATATTAATTTAATAAATGATATTTTGAGAGAATATATATATTTTACATTATTATATTTATTTTATAAATTTTGAATTTTTATAAAATTTACTTTCAAATAATGAATTTTATTAAATTATAAATTATTTTTTAATAAATATTAATATTTAATATAAAAAACATACATTGAATAAAATAAAATTCATTTTTTATCCTTAAAAATACACTTTTTTGAAAAAAAAATTAAAATTCATGCATTTATATTTTTAAAGGCTAATTATAACATGTTTTAAGTGTTATTTTATTAAAATATAATGTTTTATAACTCATGGGGTGATGAATAATTTATATCAAACAAGATCAAGGACACTTAATGTTTAAAATGTTAGTATTCTAAAGAAATAGTATTTTCTATATGTTTTCATTTAAATTTTAAATTTATAATATCTAGAAATTAAATTTAAAAAATAGTGTCTAGATTTTTAAAATCCATGTTAAAATTAGGAAAGAGTGTTTATATTACTTTTCTAGTAAATTTTTTTTACCGTGGTAAATAATTAAACAATTCAAAAAGAGGTAAAAATGGTTAAAAAATATATAACTCAAAATATTGATAATTAAAATGATATAAAATCATTTTAGAAGAACTATTTTAACTCTAGGAATAAATAATAACACTATCACTAATATTTCTTTTCATATTTCACTTAACTCTTATGTGATTCCATCTTTAACCTCCACTGAACTCAAGTTTCTAAAGAAATGTCCCTTATTTTTCACATATAAAGGGATGTCTATTACACCCACTCCAATCCAGTTAAATGTTTTGGTTTTATCTTTAATACCTTCCAAAATTCCCTATAAAAAAGTATTTTTATACAGTTGGTTGCCTTTTTAACAAGAACATGGCTTAATTCCTCTATTGTAAAAGAAGATGTTACAAGGAGTGTTTTTCTCAAAATAAGCAACAAGTTATTCTTCATTCCTTTCATTTACTTTCCCATCTAAACTCTTCCAGAATATCATTATACAATTTAATTATTTAATTTTAAAATCATTATGATTGATTAAAAATTATATTATAATAATATAACTCTATTGTTTACTCATTCATTAGTTATAAAGTATTCTTATTTGTATTGGTTTTACCACCTACATGAATGATGGTATAATGTTACCAACATGAATGATTAAGAAAACAAAAAATACATATAATATGAAATAATAGTGATGGATTTATGATATTTTTGTAATTATTGAGTGGAAATATATATTAATTAATTAATTAATAAAATCAATTATTTTTTTATGAATTGAAATTCACAAAAAAGTTGTATTTTAACCACTCTTTCTGAACCCTTACTATAAAATCCATAAACTGACCAATGTAATGCTAATTTATATAAAAAACTATGTAACCACCTTGAAAATTATAGAGTTTATTAACATTTAATTAAGTATCAAATATCAGAACCTCCATACTGAAGGTAGCACAGAATAAATAGTACAATTAATGTCCATTTGTTAATTTTCAATAAATAATAATTAATAAATTGGTTATAAAAAGTTATAAATTTATTTTATAATGTAGAATAAATATAAATTTTATTCTGAAATATAATAATAATAAACCTAAATCAATTATATATTAAGAAAAATCATGTTTAACCATGAAAGAATCAAAGGTGAGGGTATTTTCATCTCAATTTCCCTTCTTTGATACAAGTATCACATTATGAATATATTTTCATTTACATGGTTTATATACTACTTTAGAAAATTCTATAACAATTAAATCATTATTCATGGTATTTAATTTTCAATATCATGTTATTTGTTTTGTTCATAGTTCCATTATTCATCACCAAAGTTGTAAGGTGTTTTATTGACTAAAAATATTTTAATGGAGTTGTACACCGTCTTCTTTGACTATGTTCTTATAATTTTTTTATATTCTAAAATTTTTCTATTTAATATGATATTTTATATTTTAATATGTAGAAATTTCATGTTCAGGTAAAAATATTTGTCTTTGAAACATTTTTTTCTTCATAAAAATTTGACAATGTTAAGAATAATTATCATCCTCTTTATGAGATCCTCTTCCTATTTTTCCATATTATTTATTACAAATTTTTTTCCTTTTATTATTTTTAAATAATTTTTTGAATTATGTTTTTTACTCTTCTTATTTATTTTTATCTATTTACAAATTGAATTTTTATAACCCTTTCATTGATGTGGTTTTTCTCTAAAACTACCAAAAAAACCTAAAAATATTTCATATTAATTTCATATATTATATATATTACAATAAAGAATTAAAATTCATAACCCTTCTTAGTTTTCAATATTCCATTTTTGTAAATTAATTTTAAAATAATGTTTTAAAAATTATTTTTCTCACCTCAAAAATAATTTTTAAAATCACCTTGTATCTTTTTATGATATAATAACATTAAAAATGTGCCATAAAAATATTTGTTTTCAGTTAAATTTTATTATATATTTTAAAAAGATATAGTTATTAAGTATTTTTTTTTTCATGAATGACCCTCTAAATTCTATTATGATATACTTCCTTTAGGAGATTGAATTTTTGGAATCAATTGATCCAATTATTGATTTCATTTTATGTGATACCATTTGAAAATATCATGTAACCCATTTTATTTCAAAAAGATTTTCATGATAATATGTATAATTGACTTCATATAACACACATATTCATAGTTTATCATTATATGATGGGTTAGTGTAATTTTTTCCTCTAATTTATTAGGTAAATATTTATATATCATGATATTACAGTGTTATGTGTGGACATAATTGTGTTTTATTCTATTCACACTCTATGTGTGGACGTTATCGTATTTATTTATGCTTACTACTCTATACATGAACCTAATTTCACTTATCTATGTTCACTAGTCTATGCATGGACCTAATTGTATTTTTCAATGTTCACAAATCTGTGTTTGGACTTGATTGCATTTTTCTTTTATCACTAATCTATGTGCAGATCATATTAAATCTATCTATATTAACAACATTATGTATGAACTTTATTGTGTATAGATATGTTCACAACACTATATATATACTTGATTGTTTTTATCTATGTTCACAACTCTATTCTTGGAAAAAATTGTGTTTATCTATGTTCAAACAGTTTTGGTTTACCTATGCTTCTACTTGTGCCACATGCCTTTGTTATGCTCTATAGATCTTGATTATTGTCTCATGTTTCAGAATTATAAATCCATGGTATATTTTATTCTTCAATGATAACCCTTTTTAGGTTATATTTTGGTAATTGGTTTCCTAAGGCCAACTATTTTTACTTTAATTACATGTATATTCGATGTATTCAATATTAATAAAAAATCATATTATATATTTTTTGTTGTTCTAAATGACTTTAATGCAATAATTCCCTAGATTATACATCTCATTGATAAAGTCATATAAGTTCTCCACTATGATGAGAACCTAGATGTCCTATGAAGATATTCTCAAATATTGTTCTACAGTTGGATAACGTAATATGATGGGACACATAGTACATACACTGTCAGGTATGATTACCCATAAGAAGATGAGGCTTCTTCTCAAAAAGTTCACACATGGTAATCTCTATGACGGGAGATTAAGAGAACAGGCCTACTAGTATGAATTCATCTTGTTTTGGTGCCATCAGGTATTTCTATCTATAAGCATGTGTGATGGTCCTTAGACTTTATGATTATTATTAATGCATGTTAAACCTCATGTTATTAGATGTATTTCATAAACCATGATGATTACAGTTCATGGAGAAGTTGGAAACATTGGTTGTGACATGAGTGACATGTCATTAATGAATAAGTTGAAGTCAAGGAATGATTTTTTTCCTTCTAACTTTATAAAACATGATATCTTGGTGAATTGATTGGAATAGAGTAGTTTCATTAAATTCCATGGCCATTATGTAATGACATATTTATTTCAGATAGTCAAAGAATGACATATCGAGCATATAGGTTGGTGACATGGTTTTGCAACTTTATTGATGAGATATTATGACAAAGGGATTTTATTACATAGTGATTGTTCATATTTCATTATTGACATTGCAATATTATGTTCTTTCTCTTAGTTTCCTTGACCCACTGCAAGAGAGTAATCATATACTTTATGAAATCCCACTTAATTCCAATAATAAAAAATCACTAGTGGGTCATGAACTAAGTGTTTATATTGATCTCAATTATATTATATTTCAGTTTAATTAATGGGATAAATATTATTCTCAAGTATGTTGAATAATTTCATTCAAGTTCTATTGATCACATAAATTAAATAAATATTTATTTTTCAGCTTGTGAATAAAATATTTATTTATGAATAATATATTTATTATATTGTATACTAAATGCAAGATGAGTTTGAATGGACCTAGATTGAATATAGTGACAAATATTAATTCACAATACCATTATACAATATTTTTATTGATCAAGTTGGAACACACAAAATAATAATAATTATATGATAATTAGTATGTAGTTTGGGATTTAATATAGGTAATAAATGTTATTTAATGGTCAGTATTCTATTAAATAATATTTTCACTTAAATCCCAACTATAAATATGTGGTTATGACTATTGTGTAAAGTATCCAAAAAATTAAAATTGATAAATGTTGTGCACAATTTATTCTCTCTAAACTCATCCTTATATCTCCATATTATGATTGGGAAGTGAATCAGAGATTTTTTTAACACTGAAGAATGAGTGACCCGAAATTAGCAATGCAAGACATTTGACTCACCGTGCTAGCCCCTGAAGATCGAGTGTTGTTGCTCATAGATCATAGGAGCATGTGTATATAATTGATAGAGGTATTCTATTAAGGGATCCCCACAACACAATGAAGGTATTCCGAAAGAGTCTTTTTTGGATAATCAACATTCACTAACAATGAATGTTTAGAAGCCCAAGTATTTATTTATTCAAATATCAAATATATTAATTATATATTTGACATGTAAGATCCTTACTCTCAGTTTTAAAAAACGAAAATTAAAATAAATTTTAATATATCCCCCACCTCTGCATTCTTACACCATGCCCATAACTATTATATATGCCCTTAAATCATGTATTATGGAAAACTCTCATGATTCCATGTTATTTTTAATCAGATATTTCTCATAGGTTCATTTTTTCTTATATACTTATGATCAAACTATTTTTTAACCCTGGATAAATTTTCCCCTTACTGATATTTTGATATCACTCCTCTTTATGTTTATAATTTACCTATGTAATTACTTATAGGAATATGTTTAGATGGAATTAATGTATGAATAAAATTTTGGGGGGTGTCAAAGAAATGATGTGCAATAAAACATTTATGCAACTAATTTACTCATATGTTAAACCATTGAGATCTGAGAAATTGTGTTTATTTACGATATGTAATTTTTAAATTATTTAAATTATTGAAAATAAGGGTATATTATGCTTATTTCATCTCAATTCATATCATATAAGAGTATTGTTTTTTGGGGATTAAGTTAAGAATTATAAGATGAATAGACTTAAATCAACATTGATTGGAATAAAAGTATCATATTCTTAAATAAAGGTGTCATATAGTAATTCATTATAAGGAATAAATTTTCATATGGTTATTTTCACTCATTTTATGATGATGTTATTATTTATTACTCATGAACCCCATTTTGGTTTTAGTAAATGATTTGAATATGAAACATGAAATTAAAGTAGTGGCTGACACACTCATTATTGAAAACATCTTATTTGATTCTAGTTTTATGATTTCCTTCTTATATATCATAGTATATATGTCTACTATTTCATATCATTGAACATTTGAAATTTAATTATCAGTGAAAACACTTTATGGTGAAATTATTTCATCCAAGGTATATTACAATTCTCATATTAAGGTTTTTGGGAATATACTTCCTGTAGATTAAATAATTATTCCCTTGGTAGAATTCAATGGGATATTGGGAATGGATTGGAACTACCCATATAGATCTCATATCAATTGTATTTATAATGAAATCTTATTTCATATCTCAAATCATCCCATGATCCAATATCAATTAAAGTAGGATGATAAAATCCCTTTAGAAAAAAATTCCTTATCATGGGTCTTGATATATAATAATGCTGGATATAGGGATCAAATGATTGGGGAGGAACTCAACATTGAATAAATGCAAATTTTTTGTGATAATATTTATGTATTTCTCAAGGAACTTCCTAGTCTTCCCCCAAAACATTGTGGTGAGTTTTTAATTGAACTAATTCTTGGTTCTATGCCAATATTAAATATTCCTTAATAAATAGACCATATTGAGTTAGAATCCTTAAATAAAAAACTACAATGGAATACAGAAAAGGGTTTTATATACCCGTCTACTTCACTATAGGGTGCTCTGGTCAAAATTGTTACTAATAACAAGTATTCTCTTACTCGTCTTGATTATTTTTTTCATCAACTTAGAAGATATATATAATTATTTAATGTGGATATTAAAATTATATACCACCAATAAAGGTTAAACACAAAAGATATACTCATTAAATTCTATCAATATATAGTAATAATTAATTCATAGTGATTTCACTCAAACTTACAAATTCCTCTACAATCTTTATGTATCTAATGAATATATATTTTAGAGCTTTCCCAAATCAATTTTTGGATGTATTTATAGATGATATTTTCACATTTCAAATGAACAAGGACAATCTTGAAGATAATTTAAGGATTTTGATAAAAAAAACTTATAAAGGGAGAATCTATATGATAAATTAAAAAATTGTTAATTCTGGATATTAAAATCATCCTTTTGGATCATGTGATCATAAGAGAGGGAATATATATAGACCCTTAAATGATAAAGGTGATTGAATAATTCCCATTTACCAACATCTATAATAGAGATCTATCGTTTTCTTGGATTATCTTGATAATATTTATGATTTTCAAAAAAATTATTATTATTTTCAAATCCAATAACAAAGTTGATAGGAAGGGAGTAAATATCCTCTAGATAGATGAATTATAATACAAGATCAAGAAGCTCATGAAGAGGCTACTCACTAATCCTATACTCACACAACCCTACAGTAGATAAGGGTTAGTGATATATTGTGAAGCATAGAAAAGGCTTGGGATTTTTCCTTATTCAAAATTACAATGTGATAGCTTATTCCTCAAAATAATTAAAGACACATTAGAAAAATTACTAGAGTCCTGAGATGGAGATAAAAATAATAATTTTTGTTATAAGATATGGATGAATTTTATATTTGTTGAAAAGTGTGATATATATACTAATCACATACTACTAGAAACTACACCTATACCAACTTTTTGGAACCATTGGTATAGGTCCCAAAACCATTGTTATAGGTTATACCAATGGTTTGGGTGACCATGGTCTACCATGGCATCAGTATAGACCAATACCAACAGTTTTGGGAAAACTTTGGTATATGTGGCTATATCAATGGTTTGGAAACCATTGGTATATGTGATATATATTAATTATACCACTGTTTCATTAACTTATACCCACGGTTTGTAAAACCGTGGGTATTGCATTGAAAAAGTATGTGGTCCTATTATTCGATCCTTGTACCACCCCTTTATTACTCTCGCACCTAACCACTTCTCCATTTTGTTTATTGGTATATAAATATATATTTACTTATATATATTTATATAAAGTGTGGATATAGGTAGAAAACCATTTGAATAGGTGTTCCCACATAAATATGTTTGTATCCCATTAATTTTTTTCCCACTATAAGGCGAGAATTATTTACCCACAGTTTTGAGAAATCGTTGGTATATGTATTTGAAAAACAATCCTATACTAATGGTTTCTATAAAACTGTTGGTATAAGTCTTGAAAAATATCCTATATCCATGGTTCTTGTAGAACTATGGATATATAGACCCTTATACCAATGGTTTTAGAAAACCATTGGTACAGAGTCTCATACAATACCTATTACAATGGTTTTGGAAAATAGTTTGTATAAGGGGACCTATACCCATAGTTTTTTTAAAAATCATTGGTATAACGTCATTTTCTAGTAGTGACAAGATCATAAATTATATATTCAGATTGAAGGATTTAAACATGCACGAAAGGATATATGTAGAGTTTATTAAAGACTATGACTACTCAATACATTACGATCCTCAGATGTAAAAAAAGGTCAATATGGATCTAAGTATAAAGGGTCATGATACCTTATCCTTGATGAGAATTGAATGGGACCCAATATTTAAAGATATTTAATGGATATGTGTGTGTGTGTGTGTAAATAGTAATGTAAGTGATGAAATCATGCCTTTTCGAAATGATTTCTAAACCAACCATCTATGTGAGGTTCAAGGAGGCATGGAAGGAACACATGGAGCTACATAAGTGGGTAGAAAATATTTTGGAGTTCAAAAATGGTATAAATAGAGTAATAATATTTATAACCTGGTTATGTTTCATATACATACCATATCTTAAAAATGATCTTTTAGATGTTTCACATCCTTGATTGATCAGGTCATCACTTAGACCAGGAATATTAATTAATAATAACTATATTAAAAACTATGTTATGGGTAAAAGGGGTTAATATATAGTAAAGGATATATTCTTTGTGTGTGTGTCCAAGGGAAAAAATAAAACACTCATGAAAATTTAATAAAAAATAGAGACAATAGGTAATAGAATTTATGATTATGTTGAGGTGAATAAAATAGTAACAATGAAAGTAAAAAAAATCAAATGATAGCACATAGAATATATATCAGGTAGGTAACAACCAAGAAATGAGAGTGTAATTTAATTGGTTGGTTTTAAATATATATTATTTCATTCATGTGTTATTATAAAAAATCTAGAGCATAGATGAAATGGGGTGTCATATTCTTTGGAATGGTCAACCTATGAGTGAATGAATTATACAGTTTGTAAACTTCATCATCAACACATTTATGAAATCATCCATGAATCATGATTAAATTATAAATTTATTTTGATGTTCTATAATCAATTATAATATCCATTTTCATATAGATTATCATTTGTTTAAGTAGTTAGAAAATAAAATAAACTGATATTAGTTTTCACTTTTTGTTGATGTGTTTGAAAAGTCACTACTTACTAAATTAAGATGATGGTATATTCAAGTAATAAATTTCACATGAATGAATTAAAATATATTACTAAAACAATATAATTTCCCTAAAATAGTTTATCTAATTTTCATGTTCCTATCAACAAAATATTTCAATGAATCCTTTGTAAACATCAGAATAGAGTGATAAAGAAAATGGGATAGATTTATGTTTTATGTTAATAGCTCCAAAAGAATTCCCATAGTCCATAGATTCTCTGATTCTTTATCCTTGTCCCAAATTTCTCCAATCATTTTTCTCCTATATTTTTTCTAAGACCAGTTTTGTTCTTCAAACATCTTGTCTAGCATCCGATGATGTCTTATTAACTCTTTGTATATGTTCCTCTGATCTATATCTAAGTCACTTTTTAAGATTCAAATTAATAAAAATATGAAAACAATTCAATAACATAAGAATATATTCACATCTCTAAGATTTTTTACATGGCATCTACATAGTTATTTCACTATACATATACCTCCCCTTTAGTGACACAAGTTGATCCCCTCATAACCGAATGAGAATCCAGTGACAACCTATATTTCAATACACGCTATTCCATTATTTATTACATAAATAAACTCATATTAAAATCCCATAATATTGTGAGTCCTACTTTATATGGTTTATTAGGTAAATAACATAACAAATTTCTATATAAATACAATAATATTATTTAAAATTCTTTAATCATGCTCGTAAAAATCAGTTTCTCTTCTAAAACTGCATGGGATAAGCTGGGGATGTGCATGTGAAAGTGGTGATCTATAAAACATGTTAAGGGAATAATAAAAGCATAAAATTATTAAATTAATACATGTGATTAAATATGTATATCAAGGTAACATATGAGGGGTGAAAATCATAATCCTAAATAGTGTGTCGTGATATATCATGATAACACCAAGTCAATATGGGAATTTGGAAATAACATAAAACATTACAACATAAACTAAATTCAATGATAAACAACAAGAAAAACTAAAAAAGTTTTATTAGGATAAAACCTTTTTACCTATATATGGAATCTCATTATATACAACCATTACCCAATGTAACAAAATTCTATAAAATTCTAGGCACACCCGTCAGTTTTATATCATGTACATGCATAACTGTTCCACATAGATCATTCAATATAAGGATGTATTTTATCACTTTTAATCCCACTATTAAAAACTGTGGGTTACTTAAAAATATTTCCCTTATCAAAGAAGTATAGGTATTTCTATTTTAATACCCTTGAGTGGAAATGAGGATGGGTATTCAGTACACAAATGTTTGGTGTGGAAAAACCGTAGAATAATTTTGACAACATAACAAGGGTACATATATATTCATAGAGGATTTTAATGAGAGATAAAAGGTTATATAATTACTTCTATATCATTAGGATATTAATATATGTGTTTGATAAATTATACTAACATGACCAAATTGAAATCAAAATCCATAATGTAATGAAGGTTCTTGAATAAAGGGGAGAAGGAGAGGAACCCTTACCTTGACAGGGAACCTCTAAAAGACTGGGAGTAACTTCTAAAGATATTTTAGAAACAATGGGATGGATATATATTGGTAATAAAAGATTAAATTTATTTTCAAAATTTTTTTAGTGAAGATTAATTGGAGGTTAGGTGGGTTTTATAACCAAATTATCGATAATTCTTAATTAATTTTCAAACATAGGTTCAAAACACTATTTGATAAAGTAATATGAACCAGAAACCTTTCCATGGGTTTTCCCAATGGTTTCTATAAAATAAGATTGGATTTAAATATTTTATAAGTTTAATAACTTAACTCCTTAAAATAATACCCTTGGTGTTGTGGAAGTGATTCATGATTATAATGAATTTATTTTAAAACCTTAAAATATAATATAGGTTTTAGAGTATTAATTAATGCTTTATAAAATTAACAAAATAAATTAGAAAACACATTATTTTAAATTTTGAAAATAATTTTAATCATTGATACTCTTTATAATAACAATTACATCAATTTTGATATTTTAAGATGTCATAATACATATCATATATTTATATTGTATTTACTTTTTTCCCATAAATTTGAATGTCTCAGAAAATTTTGAAAATTTCACCATTTGATAATTTCAATGCATTGATTTCGAAAATAATATTTATTTTATAAAAAATAAATTTCTAAATATTAGTTTTTTCATTTTTAAATCAAAAATTTAAATTTATTGAAAAATAGTGGGTTTTTGACAATAATGGTTTTCTAACCCTTATAAAAGTTACATTTGACATCATAAAATGATATTATCATTCACATTAAATAAGTATTATTTAATAATAATATTTTATTAAATTTTTATTTATTTAAAATGTTCTCTAATTCTTCATACATGGTGTCTTGATTGGAATTATAAATTCCCAAGCTTGACATACAAATATTTTACATTAATTTTTCAAAATACTTATTACATTACAAAAATAGATGACCAAAGACTGTATTTGTTTAGTGCCTTTAAAAACATGGTACACATTATTCTAATTTGGTGAAAGATATTCAACATCTTCAATAAATATCTTCCCATTTATTTTTCTTACCTAAAAACTTTCATTATATCATGAGGAAAGGAAAACATATGAAAAGGGTGAGCTCAAATGCTCAATAAGGGTAAACAAGGAAAATATAAAACAAAACCTAAAAATATGAATGTAAAAACATGAACATGACTTTTGAAAATTATAAAAAGTATATCATATATCAAAATATCGAGTCTTGAAATAAATCTTGGTAGTTCATAAGGAAGAAATTATAAAGTAACACAAGCCATGAGAAAATAACATTGACATAAAACATGGAATTGTGAAAAACACATAAGAATAGAAAATAATTTAAATATTATCCAAGGATTATTAAAAAGATAATAATTGTGTAAAAATTAATTTAATAAACCAAGTTCATTCCTCATTCCAACCCTATTTTACTGAACTAGGTTTACTTACCATTATAGCCCTGTATTATTGAATTCAGATCATTTCTCATTCCATCCCTATGTTACTAAATAGAGATCATTTCATGTTCCAGTCCAGTCTATATCATGAGATATATATCATTACCAAATTCATTTGAGGGACATATAGGTCCCATATATCCCAAAGTTAAATCATTCATACATGTTCTATAAAAACATAAATCATTCACCATATTATAACCCAAAGAATAAAATGGATTTCTTAAAAATAATACCATCATAACATAATCCATGTAAAACAAATGTATTTCATAAATAGCATTACATCATAAAAATAATCAAACTATAAGAATAATAGTTATAGTATACTTGAAACATAACCCTATTAAATAATTTTATATTATATGTAAAATAATTTTGTGAGAACACTAGGAATTAACTCTTGAGGAAAATATCCTTTCTTCTTCAAAAAAAATTTATTTTCTCAAAACCCCATGAAATTCTAAAATAAAGGAATTTATTTTGAAATAACCTTGAAATATTTTAGAGGAATCCTCATGGAAATAAGGAATTATGAAAATTTAAAAATTTATTCATGTTGTATAATATAAAAGAATACATTCTTCTCGTACTTTTGTCAGATATGTGAAAAAGTACCTCATATTAAAAAAAAGCTTACTTTCATACCATTTAGTAAAACATCACCAATGGGTAAAATTGATTTTAAAAATTGTATAGGAAGTGAAATAATATTTTACAATACATATTTAGAAAACATGGACATTGATGATAAATATACCCCATTAAATACTTATATATAAACAATCTCAGATAATAATGAGATTGAGAAATTATCCCTTACCTAATGTATGATATTCATTGTATGTGTATGAACCTCCTGTATAATTATTTAAATAATTTCATTGAATTATTCCAGAGTTATAGTAATTTTTATGATATCATATATGATCATATTATCATCTGTTTTTTATAACCTTTCATTATTACTCGTTATTCATGTATTAACTACTTCATTTTCTTATGCAAGTTTTATGAAATAAATTTCATATATCCTTCTTAGATTATATTTATTTCATTTTCAAAATGATATTAATAAAATATATATCATATTTATTCATTATATACATTTTTTTAATCATATTTTAATGGATATAATGTAGAATGAATCACATCACATTGTGAAGACGGTAGGTCGTACATACGCATGAGTGACGATATCATTCCGATAATTATGAAATATTATGGAATTTGATGGCATATATTTTTTTCAATAATCCATTTCATATTATAATAATAATAATAATATATTTATTATTTCTATCATTATACTCTTCAAAGTAATGTTGTGGTGAAAAATAAATTAAACCGTGGCATAGAGATAACAAGTCATACGTACGCACAAATGGTCATTTCATTTTTTACATGATAGAAATAAGGGGGAATATGGTTGTTACATAATCATAACAAAATATCAGAAAATATGTGATACTATATTTATTACATTATAATAGAAAAAACTAAAGAATAAAAAGTATTAGAAGAACGTTGTTTGAATGAATCGGTAGAGGAGATTACCTCTTCTTCAAAAAGCTCCCTCTAGATCACCTCTTAAATCACTAGAGTTGGTTTTTGAAGAAGATAAGAACATATAGAATGTTACTAGGGAAGTTTATAATGGTAATTGGAAGTGGATTTATGATATTAAAGGTTCAATGAGTTGTGAAAAATGAGGTAGAAGGTGCCTTTTTATAATTGAGGTGAGGGGAACTTTTGGAATCTCCAAAAATATTAATATATAAGATAATAAAACCTCATCAAAAAACATCAAAAAATTTCTAATTTATAATATAAGATAATATAATTTTATAATTCCATCAATCACTAAATTTTAGACAGTTTTGTTCTGTCAATTTTAACTTTATCAATTTAATTAACCCTTAATTAATCTATTTAATTTTAACTAAGGTAACAAACATTACTATTTTAAAATGGTGCAATATTTACTTATATGATGTAAATTAGACCATAAATGAATAATTTAGAACAAATTTATATCATATAATAACTATTATATATATATATATTTAAAAATGTATTATGGTTTTTAAATAATTTAATAAATGATTTTTTTGACAAAATATCCATAGTTTCAATTTTGACAGTTTTCAATTCATGGATTTTTAAAAATATCATGATAAGATGTTATACTCAAACCAAATATTTTATTATATCCATAAAATGTAAATATCATAAATAAATACTTTTATATATATTTATTATCCCAAATTATAATTATTTTAATATTTTTAATAATATTACTTTGATATTTCCATTAATAAAATAATTACTACATCACTTTTTTTGTAATTATTTAATATAATTATTTGTTGGGTAAAAATTAAAAATAAAACATGATTATGAATATAACTCTCCAATATTTAAGTGTAATATTTATAGTCGAATATATATTTCAGATAATCCTATATTAAAAATTTTATATTTATTAAGACAAAAAGGTGAAAACTATGACATAACTTTAAATAAAATATTATAAGTGTCATAATATTTTCCATATGGGTAAAAATTGTCAATAAATAGGCCCTTGTATGATAATAGTCAATATATATTCGTCCAATAATATTTTTAAAAGTTCTTTTTTCGTTTAATGGTAATTATTTTTTACATAAAAATTATTTTACTTTATTTTTCGTCAATTAAATAATTTCAACATCATCAATGTATAAGGCTTTAAAGTAATTATTTTTTTAATAAAAATTAAAAAATAATTACCATGATAAAAAATTTATCTTTCAAATGAGTATTTATATTCTAATTTATATTCTGTATAACATTATATTAAAAATATTATATTTATTAAAATTTGAGTAAGACATATTTAACTTTAATTTTAGTAAAATATATTAAGTGTCCTAATCTCATCCAAGTGACTTATAAAGGAAATAATTTCAAACCAATGATTATTTAGGTCAAAACACACTCATCTAATGATATTAGGAAAATTGTTAGGGTAATTTATAATATTATTTTTTCCATTAATAACCCGATTTACCTTTTTTCTATATTAATAAAATACATTCTGATGTTACTATTCATAATGGCCAAAAATAAAATAAATCTATTTATATAATATGGAAAACTAACACAAAATATAGAATACATATTTCAAAATTTATAATACAGAATTTACAGAAATTAATCTCATTGTCAGAATACGAAAATGGCTTTTAAAAGATAAAACATTGAAAAAGATTGAAATGTTATTACATCAAAATTAATTTACAAAATAATACCAATGACCTGAATTATATTAAGTGATTAAAATATAATCTATTTATATTTTCAAAACATTAAATAATATACCTTAACCAAATAAATTATTTTGATGGAAAAAGTTTTTTCAATTAAAATTTTGTATATTTTACTATTTATCCAAAATTGAATCCTGTCATAAAAAATATAAACAATTCATCCGAAGTAAATTTTTATACTCTGATCTCAAATAAAAAGTTTACTTTTTCAATTAGAATATAAAAAGGTATCAAAAACAGTATTTAAAATGGGTGCACCTTCAAAAGGTGAAAAACTGTATTTTTTTGAAAAATACTTTGTAACATCCCAAGTAAGTAATGAATAATAGATATTTTTATCTATTTCTATTAGTGAATTAGATAGTGTTTTAGAGGCTTAAAATGAGAATAAATCTAATCTTAAGCATGGAATACACTGATATTTTTAAAAGATTGTTTTACTGCTTTTTGATGGAAATCCATTTTTAAATCTATATTTTGACAATTTTATAATGTATTTTTATCAAAATAAACTTATTCATTAGGATTGGGACATCAAAATTTACTTTGTGTGATTTTTTGGTATTTTTCCGATAAAGTTCATTTTTCTTAATGAATAGTGAAAAATGTTGTATTTTAATTCAAAACCTCTTTTTAATCTAATTTATTTATATGATTAAATTATCATTTGAATTGGTTTTTAAGTGAAATTAGAATATATTTTTACTATTTAATCCAATGGTGGTCATTGGAATCAATTTCACTTTGAAATTGGACTTAAACTAGTGTCAATCTTATGATACTTATTGTTTCATAAAAACACGCTATTTGTCATTACATCGGGAATTAATTATTAAATTAATTAATGTAACTTATATTATATGAATTTTGTAAAATGGACATCATTTTTGAATTCAAAATACCAAATATATCTTAGGGTGAAGTTTTGGTATTTTTCTGAAAAACTTCAATTTTTGATGAATAGTGAAACCACTAAGTTGTAGTTAAAGAAACTGATTTTTCATTTAAATGAAACTTTTCCACTTCTGTGATTTTCTTTTCAAAAAACTGACATACATGGTTTTAATTAATAAGTAAAATGTGTTTCAATGAGATTAAAATAATTTTTTTGGTGAATAGTAACTTTTAAGTTTTTAATCGCGATTAGAGGTAATTAGTGTAATTTAAGGTAAAAATAATGTTATAATAAAATGAAAATACCTAGACACATGTAATACCCTTATTGGATGGGTCATGACCGACCAAAACAAGCCATGGGTCAACTTGGAGACCCCATGGAGCCACTTTGGTAGGAAAATGACATTAATATCTTTTTATTTAATGTTAAAATTAAAATGACACAAACATGAGTTGTTTTACTAAAAAAAATTGTAAATGGGGTTATACAAGTCATATTTTTTACTATAAATATTCATTAGAAATATGAAAATATTTCCTACATCAGGATTTTTTTTTGTAATTTTTAGACATTAAATAAATTAAATTATTTATGACATCATGATGATGCAGCGATTACCTCATTAATAAAGGATTTAAATAAAATGAAAAGATAATGTAAAATCTATGACCTACACATGTCCAAAACCTATTGGATGGGTGGATTTAGAACCCTTATCACCTTATCCTTGAATTAGATCAATGTGGGACCTTTTAAATCTGAAACTCATTTTAAAATAAAGTAACATTTCTTTACTTTCCAAGAGTTCCCCTCCTCTCCTCTTATAAAAGGCCCCCAGCTCTACCTCCTTACCCACAATTACAAAGCCTTTGGCTCAGCCAAACCCTGCCCATTTTGTCTCTCCAAATCCCTATATTACTCCTAGAAGCCTCACATTGGGCAGAAGTCTTCCCAAGGAAGCCTTTGAGCTCAAATCAAAAAGAGTTACCCGATTTGAAGGTAATGTCTTCACTTGTGTTATTTTGTTTTATTTTGCTTCACCAACCCCCTAAACTCTTTTTATTCATTTATTTTGTAACAACTCCAGTATCTTCAATATACTTAGATGTTGTTATAAGAAGAATTCGAGCTACACTTACACACACCTACATCAAATGGTTAAAGAACATACTGTTTCTGTGGATGGCGAATTTCTGCCTCACGAAACGATGATTGTTCAACAATCATATAACACCTTAAAAGGTGGCCATTATGATGTCACTATATTTATATATGATATATAATATGTTTATGTTTCAGTATTTTTCTTTTGTGGCATACCTTTATGGTTTCCATTGTGGGTAAACATGATAATTTCATTTTAGGAAGTGCGGACTACCGCCCCCTCAAAGTGATTTGATTCGTTAATACCATATGTGGGACGTATAAAGGATGGAGTTATGATATTATATATTATATTACAATGGAATTATAATATAACTTTATATTATTATGATTACATTTCATAAAATACGAAATAGAAATGGAAGCAGCGTTCATGCGTACGTACGGCTTACCGTATCCATGAACGGTGCATTTCATTTCTTATCTCTAAATGTTATGTAATATTATAAATTCATGAATGTATTGGATATATATGATATATATCATATCTACATCATGAATACCATTCAGGATATAATGTATACATGAATAACTTGTAATTATAAAGGGGTTATTTTTGACTCAAGTACCAATGATCGTTAAAACGACCATTATTAACTTAAATAATTACATAGTGTTCATGACATGGAAATAAGTGATATAAAAGGAATAATTAACTTGAAAAATGTTCTTAATCAAGTAGAAATTAACTCAAGTTTATTATTCAAGACTTTAAAGAACGATCGAGTCAAGTCGGACCCGAGGTAAGGGATCCGACCCCTCTCTTTGTTTTAAAGTACACTCTTATATGTCATTCCCTATAAGCTCATATTTCTTATGATTGGGATGTTATTTTATATTAATCTTACTGTACTTTTTATTTTCATATTATGAGATACCCTATTTTCTCTCATCAATCCATTTTTTATGTTTCGATTGGCACCGTTAGGCTGCCGAATTTTCTTAAGAGATCCAACCTCTCTCTTTCTTTTTAAGTACTCTCATTTATGTCACTTCTTTTAAGCTCCTCTTTGTTATGTTGGGAGATGTTATTTTATATTCCTCTTTCTGTAAATTTTATGTTAATATGGTGATAGACCCTATTTGATCTCATCAATCCATTTTTGGAAGTTTTAAGTGGCGCCGTTAGGCTTCCGAGTTTTCGTAAGGGATTTTTCATCTCACTTTTATTCCCGTGAGATTCATGCTACATTTGCCAATATTTCCTTTTGAGTGGTGTATGTACTCTCCATTATTCTACTCTTTTTGTAACATACTTTCATTTATGAGTATTTACATCAATGTTGTATAGTCCTTCTTTCATGGGGTGTACGTTTCGAAGGTTACCCAAATCGATAAGGGAACCTTTCACCCTCCTCTTTTTAAAAGACTTCATTTGTTATGTCTTCTAATTTTCATCTTATTATGTGGGGATATGTTATTATATATCATTATTGCCGTAAATTTTATGTACAAGTGATGATATACCCTTTATCTCTCTCATCAACTCTTTTTCTAAAATTTAATGTGACGCCATTAGGCTGTCAAGGGAACTTCTTAACCCAATTTCGATTTCTTTGGGTTCAACATGTAGTTATTGAATATGTAATCCTTTGAATATGTGTGAATTCCATTTCATTATTTTACACTTAATATCCTCTTATATTGGGTTTATTTATATTTTTCACACAGAATTATGAGATTGATTTATCCATAATTTAAGGATACCTTCTTTATAGGGGATTTCATCTCATTTTACATTTCTATTGAGACTTCATTGTTGTTATGCACAAATTCACTCTTATATGGTGTATATACTATCCTTTGGAATATTATATCATGAATTCCTTTATTCTTATGATATTATAAAGTTCTGATTAAATGTTATTCCTCAATTATTGTATTCAAGTATCTCTCATTTTGTTAAAAACCCTTTAACTAAAATATGGTTTTAAATGTTTTAATGATTTATTCTTATAAATATTTCTCGTTAATATCCATGTTTTCAAAATGGTTTTAAGGATTTATTTATATGGATATTAATGGTTTAAAATGTTAAAACCTTCAAAGTGGTATGGGACACTTTGATTCAACGATCTATTTATTAAATGTTTTAAATGGTTTCAAAAATGGTTTTTAGAATGGATTTATTATTTCAATATCTTAAAATGTTATATTGTTATTGCAATATGGGAATGTTATATTTCATTTATGCTTAAGTTATGTGCTATGATTATGTTATGGTTCTTGGGCATTGTTTATGAAGACGGGTGGTTCCGTGATAAACTAAGGGCAGGTGAGCCCGATATAGCTCTCCAATGCATTGGGTAACGCGAAGGGGTTAAACGTTAACGTTTCTCCGAAGAGATTTAGGGAATATACTTTTATGGGTATTCCAAATGTAACCAAGAGGGTTACTCCCTACGTAAGAATGTTATGAATGCCTCAAGTTACCATTATGTCGTCTGATTTCTATGATTTATTCATGATTTTATGAGGTATATAAAAGCTCTTATGCTTTATGGGTAAAGTATGATTTAATTATTATGTATATATGTACTCATGTTTCCCTTACATACTTTTTATAACCCTTACTGTGATTTTTATGATCATCCCAAGTTTTCGAAATGTTTTCACAGGTCAAGGGATTGGTACATGATATGATGATAGTGTCAAGGAAGTGTCAAGAAAGAATCCATGTTTTATTTTAAATATGTTTCCATTGATGGGAAAATGAATACTATCTTTTATGTAACCACTTTGTTTAAATGTCGAATGTAATGCAAGTTTTATGATGTAATTCTCTAAAACTCTATACTAGAAAATATCCTCAATGTGTATTCTTGTAATAACTCAAGATTAAGTAATGTTTAAGGCTGGGGCCTTATAGTTAGTATCAGAGGTCAGTTTAGATAACTTTAGGAGTTAGAATTGTATTAAATTATTATCCAAAAATATTTTTTTGAAATGATATAGAATTTTAAGATAACCATGTTGCTTCATCTAAGACATGTTTGTTCAGAATGGTTTTCCGCAGAGGAAACAGGGAAGCAGTGCTAGGAAGGCATACAGAAGGAAATAACCTTCTGAATTAGCATCCTGAGATGGTCAGAATTGGAACAGAACAATTTTTTGCAGTAATGGCGCAGTTGACTCAAGCAATAAATGGTGGTGGTATCCATGCACGAGATCATCCAGATCAACCGTAGAGGAACATGTTAGTGGTGGAACATTTCATGAGGAAACATACCCCATCATTCAGAGGATCATCTGACCCTGTGTTAGCTGAAGGGTGGATTAAAGAACTGGAGAAGATTTTCGATGTCATGGGGTATTCAGACAATCAAAAGGTTAGTCTTGCTATTTACCGTTTGGAGGGTGAAGCAGATCAGTGGTGGTCGATGGTTAAAAATATCAGGGATGCTGATGAGATTGATGCTCTTGACTGGGATAAATTCAAAGGTATGTTTCTTGAGAAGTATATTCCTAAGGTTGTTCGACTTAGGATGGAAAAAGAATTCTTGGAATTGAGGCAAGAGGAAGACTCAGTGGCTGCCTATGAAGAGAGGTTCACTCGATTGGAAAGGTATGCTCCAAATTTTATCTGAGACCTTGATAGTAAAAGCAATCGTTTTTACTCAGGATTAAAACCAAAATATCGAAGGGCATTAGCTTCTCGTGAGTTTAAAAGTTATTAAAAGCTTGTTCTATGTGCTGAGAAGGTGGAAATGGAGTTTTCTGATGATCAAGTGTTCTATAACAACCAGCAGAAGAAGAGGCCGAGGTGGCAGGAGAAAAGGAAGAATTCTTCAAAAAAGTCTGATGGTAAGAAAACTAAGTTTCCAGTTTGTGATAAATGTGGTAAAAGGCATGATGGGGAATGTCTACTAAATTCTAGAAAGTGCTACTGATGTGTTAAGATGGGACATAAGGCTCGTGATTGCACTGAAAAAGACCGAGCTGATGGTAAGTCCAAATTTGATTTACAGTTAGTGAAATGTTTTAAGTGCAATAAGATGGGTCACTATGCAAACGAGTGTCCGACAAAGAGCTTGAGTGATGGGAAGCAGTTAGACTACAAGCAGAAATGGGTGGTGAAATCCTTTGCAGCTACTTCAGCAGATGTCGGGCCATCAAATGAAGTTTTATCAGGTACTTTGTTTTTTCAGATTATGTCAGTGTGTTGTTTGATTCAGGGTCCACACATTCTTTCATCTCTGAAACCTTTTCTAGTAAAATGGGAATACCATCTCAAGAAATGACTCCTGAACTTGTGGTAAAAACACCTGGGGGAAATGTTGAGGCAAAAAGAATTTATAAGAATCTTCATATCCTTATCTGTGGAAAGAACCTACTTGAAAACCTTATTGTTCTACCTCTAGTAGAGTTTGATGTTATCCTGGGTATGGATTTGCTCTCTATTTACCATGCTAAGATTGACTGTAGAGATAAAGAAGTTTCTTTTCAGAAAGACTTTCAGTTTGTGTAAAATAATGAACCCTTACTGTTGATAACTTATCAAGAGGCCGAGAAACTTGTAAAAGATGGAAATGAATGTTACCTTGCACATATTGTTGAAAACAAGGAAACTGTTCAGATTAATGATGTGCTAGTGGTAAATGAGTATCCTGATGTTTTTCCTGATGAGTTGCCTAGAATAATACCAGATTGGGAAGTTGAATTTACTGTTGACTTAGTTCCTCATGCTAAGCCAATTTCAAAACCCCCTTATTGAATGGATCAAATTGAACTTTTAGAGTTGAAGGAGTAATTGCAAGATTTATTAGAGAAAGGTTTCATTCAACCTAGCACATCACCATGGGGTGATCTTATTTTATTTGATAAAAAGAAATATGGTTCTATGAGACTTTTCATTGATTATAGAGCCTTGAATAACATCACTGTTAAGAACAAATATCCTTTGCCTCATATCGATGATTTGTTTGATCAGCTCCAGGGAGCTCAGTTTTTTTCAAAGATTGACCTGAGATCGGGGTACTATCAGCTGAAGGTAAAGGAGGAAGATGTTCTGAATACTGCGTTTCGTACAAGATATTGCCATTATGAATTTTTAGTAATTCCTTTTGGTCTAACCAATGCAACTACTGTATTCATGGACTTAATGAATATAATTTTCCATGAGTTCTTGGATAAGTTTGTGGTGGATTTCATTGATGATATTTTGGTGTTTTCTAAAAGTAAAGAGGAGCATGAAAGACATTTAAGGGTTATTTTGCAAACCTTAAAAGAAAATAAATTGTATCGGAAATTTAGCAAATGTGAGTTTTGGTTGCAACAAATTTCTTTCCTTGGTCACATTATTTCTAAAGATGGGATAACCATTGATCCTGCAAAAACAAAGGTTGTTAAAGAATGGCCAAGACCCACAAATGTAACAAAGATTTGTAGTTTCCTTGGTTGGCAAGCTATTACCGAAGGTTTGTTAGAAATTTTTCACAGTTATCTAGTCCAATGACTAAGCTAACTCGGAAGGGTGTTAAGTTTATCTGTACAAAAGAATGTGATGATTGTTTTTAGTAACTGAAAAGAAGATTGGTGAATGCTCCAGTTTTGGCACTACCTTCCAGGAATGGTGAGTTTGTTATCTACAGTGATGATTCATTGAAAAGACTTGGTTGTGTCCTAATGCAGAATGATCAGGTAATTGCTTATGCTTCACGACAGTTGAAAACTCATGAGGTAAATTACCCTACACATGATTTGGAATTAGCTGCTGTTGTTTTCGCCTTAAAAATTTGGTGGCATCATTTGTATGGAGTAAAGTGTGAAATATATACCGATCAAAAAAGTTTAAAGCATATATTCACTCAGAAAGAATTGAACATGAGACAGAGGAGATGGCTAGAATTAATCATGGATTATGATTGTACAATTCATTACCATCCGGGAAAAGAAAATAAACTGGCTGATGCTTTGAGTCGAAAAAGTAATGCTTTATTAGCAATGTTGCATTTGGAACGTGATCCTTTGGTTAAGGATTTGATGAACTTTGGAATAGAAGTTGTTGGTGTAGGATGTTCTTCTGTTTTGTTTCAGGTATCAGTGAAATATTCTCTATCAGACAGAATCAAGCAAGCACAGAAGCAAGACAGTGAGTTGCAGAAAAAGGTAGAGCTGGTTCAGAAAGGTATGTTTCCTGAATTCAACATTGATAATGATTGCATTTTGAGATTTGGGAAGAGATTTTGTGTGCCTTGTGATTCACAGTTGAAGAGAGAGTTGTTATGTGAAGCTCATAGTTCTCCATTTTCAGTTCATCCTGGCAGTACTAAGATGTACAGAGATCTGTGGGATTATTACTGGTGGGATGGAATGAAAAGAGATATTGCTGATTTTACTATGAAGTGTTTGACATGTCAACTGGTTAAATCAGAGTGAATGTTACCGAAAGGGATGCTTCAGCCTTTACCAGTTCCAAAGTAGAAATGGGAGAATATATCCATGGACTTCGTTGTGAGATTGCCGAAAACCCCTCAAGGTAATAATGAAATCTGGGTTATTGTTGATCGCTTGACTAAATCCTCTCATTTCCTTTCTATACGAGATACTTTTTCCCTATATCAACTTTCCCGTTTGTATCTTAAAGAGATTGTCAGGTTTCATGGAGTTCCTCTATCCATTGTATCCAATCGTGATCCCAGGTTTACTTCTAACTTTTGGAAGGGCCTTCAAAAGTCATTGGGTACTGAATTAAATTTTAGTACAGCTTTTCATCCTCAATCAGATGGGCAGTCAGAACGAACAATTCAGACATTGGAGGATATGCTATGTTATTGCTCTATAGATTATCAGGGAAGTTGGGACCAACATCGTTCTTTGGTTGAATTTTCATATAATAACAGTTTTCATTCCAGTATACAAATGGCACCATTTGAGGCGTTATATGGGAAGCAGTGTCGAACTCCAGATTTTTGGGATGAAGTGGGTGAAAGAAAGATGATGGGACCAGAATTGGTAGAAGAGTTGGCAGAAAAAGTTCATTTGATACAGAAACACATGAGAACATCTCAGAGTAGGCAGAAGAGTTATGCAGACAACAGGAGGAAGGATCTATCTTTCGAGGTAGGTGATCATGTTTTTCTCAAAGTCTCACCATGGAAAAGTGTGATGCGAGTTGGTAAGAAAGGAAAGCTGAGTCCAAGGTTCATTGGACTATATGAAATTCTGGAGAGAGTTGGATCAGTTGCTTACCGAGTGTCTTGACCTCCGAGTTTATCTCAGGCACACAATTTTTTTCATGTTCCAATGTTGAGAAAATACATGCCAGATCGATCTCATGTTTTGAGTCCAGTGGTAGTTCAGCTGGAAGAGAACATATCTTATGAGGAACAACCGGTCCAGATTCTTGACAAAATGGAGAAAGTGTTACGGAATAAGGTGATTAATCAGGTAAAGGTTTTGTGGAAACACCACATGATGGAAGTGGAAGCATGGGAATTTGAAAATGAAATGAGGGATAAGTATCCCCATTTATTCGATAAGTAAATAAATTGTGGTGATGCAATTTTATAAAGGGGGGAAGGATGTAACATCCCAAGTAAGTAATGAATAATAGATATTTTTACCTATGTCTATTAGTGAATTAGATAGTGTTTTAGAGGCTTAAAATGAGAATAAATCCAATATTAAGCATGGAATACACTAATATTTATAAAAGATTGTTTTACTGCCTTTTGATGGAAAACCATTTTTAAATATATCTTTTGAAAATTTTATAAGGTATGTCTGTCGAAATAAACTTATTCTTTATGATTGGGACATCAAAATTTACTTTGTGTGAACTTTTGGTATTTTTCCGATAAAGTTCATTTTTAAATGAATAGTGAAAAATGTTATATTTTAATTCAAAACCATTTTTTAATCTAATTTATTTATATGATTAGATTAACTTTTTAATTGGTTTTGAAGTGAAATTAGAATATATTTTTACCTTTTAATCCAATGGTGGTCATTGGAATCAATTTCACTTTGAAATTTGACTTAAACTGGTGTCAATCTTTTGATACTTATTGTTTCATAAAAACACGCTATTTGTCATGGCAGCGGGAATTAATTATTAAATTAATTAATGTAACTTATATGGATTTAATTTTATAAAAAAGACATCATTTTTTCATTCAGAATATCAAATATATCTTAGGGTGAAGTTTTGGTATTTTTCTGAAAAACATCAATTTTTGATGAATAGTGAAACCACTAAGTGGTAGTTAAAGAAACTGATTTTTTGTTTAAATGAAACTTTGCCACTTCTGTGCTTTTATTTTCAAAAATCCGACATACATGGTTGTCATTAAGAAGTAAAATGTGGTTCAATGAGATTAAAATAATTTTTTGGTGAATAGTAACTTTTAAGTTTTTAATCACGATTAGAGGTAATTAGTGTAATTTAAGGTAAAACTAATGATATAATAAAAATAAAATACCTAGACACATGTAATACCCTTATTGGATGTGTCATGGACGACCAAGACAAGCCATGGGTCAACTTGGGGACCCCATGGTGCCACTTTGGTAGGAAAATGACATTAATGTCTTTTTATTTAATGTTAAAATTAAAATGACACAAACATGAGTTGTTTTACTAAACCAATTTTTAAATGGGATTATACAAGTAATATTTTTTACTATAAATATTAATTATAAATCTAAAAAGATTTCCTACATCCTAATATTTTTTTTATAATTTTTAGACATTAAATAAATAAAATTATTTATGACATCATGATGATGCAGCGATTACCTCATTAATAAAGGATTTAAATAAAATGAAAAGATAATGTAAAATCTATGACCTACACATGTCCAAAACCTATTGGATGGGTGGATTTCGTACCCTTATCACCTTATCCTCGAATTATATCAATGTGGGACCTTTTAAATCTGAAACTCATTTTAAAATAAAGTAACATTTCTTTACTTTCCAAGAGTGCCCCGCATCTCCTCTTATAAAAGGCCCCCACCTCTACCTCTTTACCCGCATTTCCAAAGCCTTTGGATCGGCCAAACCCTGCCCATTTTGTCTCTCCAAATCCCTCTCTTACTCCTAGAAGCCCCACTTTGGTCAGAAGTCTTCCCAAGGAATCCTTTGAGCTCAAATCAAAAAGAGTTACCCAATTTTAAGGTAATGTCTTCACTTGTGTTATTTTGTTTTATTTTGCTTCTCCAACCCCCTAAACTCTTTTTATTCATTTATTTTGTAACAAATCCAGTTTCTTCAATATACTAGGATGTTGTTATAAGAATAATTCGAGCTACACTTACACACACCTACATCAAATGGTTAAAGAACATACTGTTTCTGTGGATGGCGAATTTCTGCCTCACGAAACGATGATTCTTCAACACTCATATAACACCTTAAAAGGTGGTCATTAAGATGTCACTGTATTTATATATGATATATAATATTTTTCTGTTTCTGTATTTTTTTTGTGGCATACCTTTATGGTTTTCATTGTGGGTAAGCACGATAATTTCATTTTAGGAAGTGCGGACTACCGCCCCCTCAAAGTGATTGGATTCGTTAATACCATATGTGGGACGTATAAAGGATGGAGTTATGATATTATATATGATATTACACTGGAATTATAATATACCTTTATATCATTTTGATTCCATTTCATAAAATACGAAATAGAAATGGAAACAGCGTTCATGCGTACGTACGACTTACCGCCTCCATGAACGGTGCATTTTATTTCTTACCTCTAAATGTAATGTAATATTATAAATGCATGAATGTACTAGATATATATGATATATATTATATCTACATAATTAATACCATTCTAGATATAATGTATACATGAACAACTTGTAATTATAAAGGGTTTATTTTTGACTCATGTACCAATGATCGTTAAAACAACCGTTATTAACATAAATAATTACATAGTGTTCATGACATGGAAATAAGTGGTACAAAAGGAATAATGAACTTTAAAAGGGTTCTTAAGCAATTAGAAATTAACTCAACTTTATTATTCAGGATGTTAAAGAACGATCGAGTCAAGTCATACCCGAGGTAAGGGATCCGACCCCTCTCTTTCTTTTAAAGTACACTCTTGTATGTCATTCCCTTTAAGCTCATATTTATTATGATAGGGATGTTCTTTTATATTAATATTACTTTACTTTTTATGTTCATATGATGAGAGACCCTATTTTATCTCATTAATCCATTTTGGAAGTTTTGATTGGCGCCGTTAGGCTGCCGAATTTTCGTAAGAGATCCAACATCTCTATTTCTTTTTAAGTACTCTCCTTTATGTCACTTATTTTAAGCTCCTCTTTGTTATGTTGGGAGATGTTATTTTATATTCCTATTTCTTTACATTTTATGTTAATATGGTGAGAGACCCTATTTGATCTCATCAATCCATTTTTGGAAGTTTTAAGTGGCGTCGTTAGGCTACCGAGTTTTCGTAAGGGATTTTTCATCTCACTTTTATTCCCGTGAGATTCATGCTACATTTGCCAATATTTCATTTTGAGTGGTGTATTTACTCTCAATTATTATACTCTTTGTGTAACATACTTTCGTTTATGAGTATTTACATCAATGTTGTATAGTACTTCTTTCATGGGGTGTATGTTTCGAAGGTTACCCAAATCGGTAAGGGAACCTTTCACCCTCCTCTTTTTAAAAGACTTCTTTTGTTATGTCTTCTAATTTTCATCTTATTATGTGGTGATATGTTATTATATATCCTTATTGCTGTAAATTTTATTTTCAAGTGATGAGATACCCTTTATCTCTCTCATCAACTCTTTTTCTAAAATTTGATGTGACGCCGTTAGGCTGTCAAGGGAACTTCTTAACCCAATTTCGATTTCTTTGGGTTCAACATGTAGTTATTGAATATGTCATCCTTTGAATATGTGTGAATTACCTTTGATTGTTTTACACTTAATATCCTCTTATATTGGGTGTATTTATATTTTTCACACATAATTATGAGATTGATTTATCCTTATTTTAAGGATACCTTCTTTACAGGGGATTTCATCTCATTTTACATTTCTATTGAGACTTCATTGTTATTATGCACAAATTAACTCTTATATGGTGTATATAATGTCCTTTGGAATATTATATCATGAATTCCTTTATTCTCATGATATTATAAAGTTCTGATTAAATTTTATTCCTCAATTACTGTATTCAAGTGTCTCTCATTTTGTTAAAAACCCTTTAACTAAAATATGGTTTTAAATGTTTTAATGATTTATTCTTATAAATATTTCTCGTTAATATCCATGTTTTAAAAATGTTTTTAAGGATTTATTTATATGGATATTAATGGTTTAAAATGTTAAAACCTTCAAAGTGGTATGGGACACTTTGATTCAAAGATCTCTTTATTAAATGTTTTAAATGGTTTCGAAAATGGTTTTTAGAATGGATTTATTATTTCAATATCTTAAAATGTTATATTGTTATTTCAATAAGGGAATGTTATATTTCCTTTATGCTTAAGTTATGTTCTATGATTATGTTATGGTTCTTGGGCATTGTTTATGAAGACGGGTGGTTCCGTGATAAACTAAGGGCGGGTGAGCCCGATATAGCTCTCCAATGCATTGGGTAACGCGAAGGGGTTAAACATTAACGTTTCTCCAAAGAGATTTAGGGAATATACTATGACGGGTATTCCAAATGTAACCAAGAGGGTTACTCCCTATTTAAGAATTTTATGAATGACTCAAGTTACCTTTATTTCTTATGATTTCTATGATTTATTCATGATTTTATGAGGTATGTTAAAGTTCTTATGCATTATGGGTAAAGTATGATTTCATTCTTATGTATATATGTACTCATGTTTCCTTTACATACTTTTTATAACCCTTACTGAGATTTTTATGCTCATCCCAAGTTTTTGAAATGTTTTCACAGGTCAAGGTATTGGTACATGATATGATGATAGTGTCAAGGAAGTGTCAAGAAAGAATCCATGTTTTATTTTAAATATGTTTCCGTTGATGGGAAAATGAATACTGTATTTTATGTAACCACTTTGTTTAAATGTGGAATGTAATGCAAGTTTTATGATATAATTCTCTAAAACTCTAAACCTGAAAAGATCCTCAATGTGTAATCTTGTAATAACTCAAGATTAATTAAGGTTTAAGTCTGGGGCCTTATATACTTCTTTCATCCAAAAAATGAATTTGTTCTTATATCATTCCTAGAAAACATATAAGTTTAATTTTAAAAATTATATTGAATATATTAAATGTTATTTTCATTTATAAAATCTATCAAGATTTAATTAAGTATATTATAAACTCACTTATTTTCATTTAAATGGCTTTTTAGAAGAATGTTAATGCTGTTTATACCTGCCATGATGAATAGTTCATAAGGTAACCTAATAATATTTAGTTGTTCACTTAAAATTGATATTGCATGAAATTAATTCTATCACACTAACTTGAAATTGTGTATAACACAATCCAAGCATAGTGTTGTGTATACTGCAAGATAAGTCGGTGTTGCATGTAGAGCAAGTTTATCATAGTTTAACATACAATAAAAGACATAAAAGAATATAAAAAAATATATAACTCATAAAAATTTCAGGGTGTCACATTCTACCCCCATTAAAATGAATTTTTACCCTTCAAAAATTGTCTGGTTTATAAAATGAATAATACTTGAATGTTTCATTCATAGAAACCCACATCGTAAAAATGAATACTAAACTTATTTTAAAAAAAAGGAATTTTAGAAACATAATGGTTGTCCAAAATAACTCATCATTAGGCATCAACATAGGAGAGTATAGGGAGAAAGTGAAAACATTGATATGTAAGAGAAATCAAACTATCAAGTTCTATTGGAGAGTGATAGAGAACATTGATAAGATAAAGTTAACCAGCAAAATCCGTAAATCTTTGATGATCTAAAAGACAATCTGATTCCTCAATAAAGAAGGTACTATGATAACATTTTTTGTTTTGATATCCTTTACATTGAGTTGAATAATTATAATAAATACATAATTGATTAAGTATAATCATGTCCTCTCGTTGTGCCTTTATCAATTTCCACTTCATATCTTATTCTCTAAAATGAATATTATATTTATTTTATAAGAATTAGTAGTTCATGAGATCCATAAAGAGAATTATAGGTCATTGCACCTATTAAAAAAAAGGATAGTATATTTAATCAAATATGAATAAATACATATATAGTGAGATAATAATTTAATATAAAAAACTTCATATGAAGATAAACTTATACATTACAAGAATTGATAATCGTAAAATGCTTCTGAAATGATGAAAATCAAAAAATAAAGAAAGTGGTGCACTAACTCATATTAACATTTATCCCCTGTATATCATAAGGTATCTCTTTTTAGTCAAATTCAACACATGTGAATGCCTTCACAATGTATTTTATTGAAACATTATAATAACTTGAATTACCCTAGAACCTTAGTGAAAACATGCATACTTTCAAAAATCAACTCTTTCCATATACCGTAAATCCGAAAACATCATTATACTCAATCGATGATATCATAAATCATTTAAGCCCTGAGGTTATTAATAATATCAAACATCTCTTTGTTTCATCATCCCAGAATTATGCACATATTAAGGGTTATTCTTCCCTTAATGTTTTTCCAAAAAATATCACAATCACTTTTCAAGGTTACCAGTACCACTCAACATATACACTTAAATACAAATGAAAAAATCACAGTTGATAAATACATAGATATTTCATTATGCCATTATACCATAAAAATTTATTCGACAACATTATTTTAGAATCTTATTACATAAACACTCAATCATTCGAGCACTTCATTATCATAATCTTAATCATCAATAGTGATCACATGAAATTTTACTTTATAATTATCCTTAAGAGGTTAGTGGCATTGATCATCATCAATATCCCTTGGGATATGTAATTGGATAGAATAACACTCCCATTTCCTTTCACATGTAGAATTGAAGTGTGGGAGGTGCATTCTGTGTAGCCTTTTCTCTATTCACATCATTAGCTATATTTTTTCAATAACTTCGGCACTCAACTTCCTAGTGTCCTTATTTTCCAAAATTAAAAGTTTTACTATTCCATTTAAGATAATCTCCACCATTCTTCATTCAACAATTGAGCATAATGAAATTCTCAGCTTCTTTTCACCATGATTTTGAGATTGTACCTTGAACTCCGTATTTCGTTTCTTGTCAAGACCATGAGATTGATATGTACCCAAAATATCCATTTATCACTCTATAGAACAACACATAATCTCTTAATATCTACTAACATATCTTTTATCTAATTCCCTTAGAAGAATTTGTTTTAATCCACTGAAAAATCTATCAATGTTACATATAGTTTTGATGAAAATTCCAGAAGCATACTTTGAAATTATAGTATTGTTTTCCATGTGTGTACCAAAATATTTATCATCTTTTTTCTTTATGCAAGGAACACCTTTTATATCTTCATATAAAGAATACGAGAAAAGTACTTGTTGAAAAATAAGTTTTTAAACTCATCCCATTTCATGGATTCAATTTCATCTTGCTACCTTATTTTCTTGATTAGAGTCCACCACTGGTCTACTTCTCCATCTAAATGATAAACAACCAAAATAAATTTTTCATGTTCTGAAAAGTGACAAATGAAAAATATATTTTCAATGTTATTGATCCAATTTTCAGAAACAAGTGGATCAGAAGGCTCATTGAATGAAGGGGGTGTTTCCTTTTGAAGGACTTAAAATAATTTTGTTCCCTTCTCTGCTCATTTTGATGTCCAAAATTATTCCTAGATTGTGTAAGTATAGTGATAAGATATTTCATTCTATCTCCAAAAACATTTGGTTTCTTAGGAGGAAAATAATTTCATTTCCCATTACATTCATCATTAATACAGTTTCTTCGGGTTCCAGCCACTTTCTAAAACTCAAAAAGAATAGTGTGAGATAAAAAATAATACTTGAAAAAAGACCTAATCAAGGGGATGTAATTTAAATCTCTAAAATATTAGGTTTAGTCCTTGGTTAACCAGGATTATTACCAAAATTGAAGGATTTTAACCTATACTTTGACTTATCCTTAGGTACATCCCTCGAAACGTCCTTAGAAATATTTCTAGTGATATCATTAAAGTTTTTCCGTCCTAGTTTTCAATGGGTGACTAAAAATTTACTCTGATACCTACTGTAAAGAGCCCATCTTAACATACATTGATATTACATTACTTTTGAAGAATACATAATACATTACCCAACTATATTCCCAATGACCATATTAGTGTAGTTATTTTGGAAACATGGTACACATTCTTTTAAATTGGTGACATATATTCAACATCTCTTATATATATCTTCACATTTAGTTTTCCTACCTAAAACCTTTCTTTATAACCTTGTGAAAAGAAAACATATGAAAAGGGTGAGCTCAAATACTTAGTAAGGGTAAACAAGAAAAATTTAAAATAGAACATGAACATAATAATGTAAAAACATGAACATAACTTTTGAAAATCAAAACATTTGTAACATATATAAAAATATCAAGTCTTGAAATAAATCTTGGAAGTTCATTAGGTATAAATCATAAAGGAACACGAGCCATGATAAAATAGCACTGGAATAAAACACGGAGTTGTGGAAAATATATAATCATAGAAAATAATTTCAATATTATAGAAGGATAATTTCAAAGATCATCATACTTGAGAAATTTCTTTACTGAACCTTTTTCACTCCTCATTCAATCCATATATTACTGAACCGTGTTTACATACCTTTCCATCCATATATTACTAAACCATGATCATTTCTCATTCCATCCCTGTGTTACTAAACCTATATAATTTATCATTCAAGTCTTGTCTATCTAATGGGAAATAAATATTTACCCAATGAATTGGAGGGAGATAAATGACCTACCCATATCATAATGAAATCATTATTATATGTGCCACAAAATCATAAATCATTCATTATATCATTACCCAAGAGAGAAAATAGATTTCTTAAACATCGTCCTATCATAACACAATACATGTAAAATAAATGGATTTCATAAATATCATTACATCATAAACATAATAAAACCATAGGAAAAATTTTGATAGTATACTTGAAACATAATCCTATAAAATAATTCCATCTTAGATGGAAATTAATTTTTATAGAACACTTGAATATAATTATTACGAAAAATATCCTTTATTCTTTAAAAACTTTTTCTTTTCTCAAAATGACACACAATTTTAAAATAAATTAATTTATTTGAAAATAAACTGGTAATATTGTAAAGTAAGATTCATGGAAATATGGATTTATGTAAATGTAAGAATCATTTCATGTCAAATAAGATAAATAAATCCTCATACTTTTTCAGATAAGTCAAAAAGTAACTTATATCAAAAATGAAAAAAGATTCATTTCATACCATTTAGTAAAAAGTAATAAATTAGTAGAATTAAATTTAAAAATTTGTATAATAATAGATATAATATTTTATAATACATATTTTGGAAACATGTACATGGTTGATATTTATACCATAGTAAATACTTATGTATAAACAATCACGAATAATAATGAGATAGTGAAATTATCCCTTACCTTAGGTATGATAACCTTTGTATGAATCTAAACCTATTGTATAATGATTTAAATAATGTCATTGGATTATTCCATGATCATATTAATTTTTATGATATCACATATGATCATATTATTATTATTTTGTTAATAACATTTCATTTTTTCATGTTTTCTTCAATAAGTTATGAATCTCTTTCTTATGTTATAGATATATCTTTTCCAAAATGATATAAATATAATATATATAATATTTATTCATTCTATACATTTTTATAATCACTATTTATTGGATATATTGTAGAATGAATCACATTGCATCGTGGAGACGGTAGGCCCTACACACGCACAAGTGACGATATCATTCCCATAATTGTGAAATGGTATGGAAGTGAATGGAATATATTTTGTTCTAGAATTCATAAAATGTTATAATAATCATATATAGTTATTATTTTTATCATTATAATCATCCAAATAATGTGGTGGTAAAAAACATGTTACACCATGGTGTGGAGACAGTAAGTCGTATGTACGCACGCATGTTGATTTTGTTTTTTGTAGGATGGATAAAAGGTGGAATACAGTTTATACATAATCTTAATAACATATCATATAAAAATTTATACTAGATTTATTAAATTATAATGGAAACAACTCAGGAAAATTAAATTTAAGAATAAATAAGTCTGAATGAATCAGTATAGGAGATTACCTCTTCTTCGACGAGCACCCTCAACAACACCTCTTAAAGAAAGAGAGTTGGTCATTGGAGAATACCATAACCTATAGACTGTAACTATAAATGTTTTGAATGTGAAATTTTAGGTTATTTCAAATATTTAAGGATAAATTAGTTGTGAAGAAATAGAGGATGAGGCGAGATTTTATAATTTAGGTGACGAGCACTTTTGGAATCTCCAAAAATATTAATTTATAATAAAATAAAACCTCATCCAAAAACCTTTAAAATGTACTAATTTTGTAGATAATATGAGATATAATTGTAATAACATCAACTAATAAATTTTATACAAGTGTTCCTATCAATTTAAATCTTATCATTTTAATTATCTCTCAGTTATCCTATTTAATTTTTACTAAGGTAACAAATATTTCAATATTAAAATGGTGTAATATTTACTTTTTTGATGTCAGTTAGACCATAAATAAATAATTTATAAAATTTTAGACCATATCATAATTATTATATATTTTTTAAAATGTATTATTATTTTTAAATAATTTAATAAAACATTAGTTTGAAAACAATATAAATAGTGTCAATTTTGACACTATTAAATTCATGGATTTTTAAAAATATCAAGATAAGTTGTTATCCTAGAAGAAAATATTTCATTTCATCCCTAATTGGTTAAGGAAACCTATAAATGTTTTTTGGATATAATAATTATCCAAAATTATATTTATTTTAATATGTTTAATAATATTAATTTGATATTTTCATTAATAAAATAATTACCAGATCAGTTTTGTGTAATTATTTAATATACTGGTTTGTTGGGTAAAAATTAAAAAAAAATACCATGACGAATATAACTCTTCTAGATTTGAGAGAAATATTTATAGTGTAATATATATTATATAAAGTCCTATATTTAAAATTCTATATTTATTAAAACATGAATGTGACAAATTTGACATCACTTTAAATAAAATATTATAAGTCTCATAATATTTTCCAATGGCTCCAAATTTTCAATAACTTGACTCTTGAATGATTATGTTCGATATATACAATAAAAATAAGATTTTTTTAAGTTTTCTTTTATTTTAATGGTTATTATGATTCTAATTAAAATTATTTTATTGACTTTTCATCAATTAAATAATTTATGCATAATTAATGTTTAAGACTTTAAGGTAATGATTTATTTTCAAAAAATTACAAATAAATTACCACGATAAAAAAGTATTTTATTTTTAAAAAGAGTATTTATAGTCTAATTTAGATTTTGGTATAACCTTATATTAAAAATAATATATTTATTAAAATTTGGGTAAGACAACTTTAGCTTTTATTTAAATAAACTATACTAATTGTCCTAATCTCATCCAAGAGGCTTCCAAACGAATAAAATTTAGACCAAATGATAATTTTGGTAAAAAAAACTGATATAATTATATTAAGACAAGTGTTAGGTTATTTTTATAAAATTATTTTTATCTTTAATTACCTGATGGACCTTTTTGCTGTATTAATATAAAAATTACTGAATTTACTATTCATAATACCAAAAAATAAAATAATATATTTACATAATTTAGACCCACTGATTCCAAATACGAAATTAATTTTAAAAAATTTAAAACACAGATGTTTTTTAATTAATTTAAAATTAACCCCTTTGTTGGAATGAGAAATTGAGTTTTAAAAGTTAAAACATTGAAAAAGATTGAAATGTTTTTACATCAAAATTTAATGTAAAATTAGTGATAATGACCTGCATTATATTAAATGATAAAAATATAGCATATTTTTATTTTAAAACAATTAAATAATATAAATTAACCATATATAATATTTCAATGAAAAAAGTTGTTTTCAATTAAACCTTAGTATATTTTTACTATTCTTCAAACTTGAAACTTATTAGAAAAAATATGCATAAAAAATCCAAAGTAAATATTTATACTCTGATATCAAATAATAAGTTTATTTTATCAAATATAATATAAAAAGGTCTCAAAAACTTTATTTAAAATGGGTATGCCATCAAAAGGTGTCAAAACTCATTTTTTTAAAAAACTACTTTTATATAAAAAATGAATTTGATATTATATCATGTCTATAAAAAATATAGGATGAATTTTAAACATTATATTGAATATATTACATATATATATCATTAATTAAGTCCATCAAGATGGAATTTATTATTTTATAAACTCACTTATTTTCATTAAATTGTTGTTCATAGAATATTATTACGTTTCATAGGTACCATTATAATGACTGGGTTATAAGGTATCACAATAGTATTTATGTTTTCCCTTAAACTCGATCCTACATGAAATGAATTCTATCAAAATAACTTGAAAATTTTTGCAACACATTCCAAGAACATTGTTTCGTATACTATAAGCTAAGTCGGTGTTGCATGTAGTGAAACTTATCTGGTGTAGTGTACAACACATGATGTCCAAGAAATAAAAAAATACCTAACTCATAAAAATAATGTGGTGTTATAGAAATTATATATTTTAAAAAAATAATTTTTTTCCATCGTATCAAAACCTATTTTTTATCAAACATTTCATTTAATCATTATAAAGTAATAATAAAATGGATTAATATAGTCATTGCTTTATTAAAAATATAAAAATTCATGATTTGGGTGTATATATACCTAACCCATAATTAAACCATTGTATTCCATAAGAGTAAGGTGTGTAATGGAGAGATTTTCTAAGGGTTTTATGATGAACACGGTTTTGGTCATGATCTCGATGATCTCGAACTTCTCATTTATATAGTTTTACTCATACTTTAGTTGTTGAATATCACTTTTTTATTTTTCAAGGGAAAATCAAAATGATGTTATCTCCCTTGGAATCTCTGATAAATGGGCTTCATAGGGTATGATCTACTGGTCAAGGTCATCACTCATTCCATATGTGTCTATTAGAATTTATCATAACTATTACTATACTAATAATAATGGCACTGTACAATACATATATTATAAACTATTATGATGCTTAAATTTATCTTAAATATGATAAAATTTAACTTATAACAGTCCAAAATAACCAATGTTCTAAGATCTTGGTTTTTGGAAAAGTATGTTTTGTTGTGTTTGGGGTTTAACCCTTTGATTTTGGGGCTTTAAAATGTTTCCTGAAATTGTGAGTGGCCTTAGGGGTGTTCCGTGGGCTTGGGGCACAGAAGAATGGAAATCTGGGCAAGGCAGGCCAGGGCGCACGACCTGCGCATGGCCTGGTAAATCGTGCAGCCTGCCCAGGCTAAACCGTCCAACCCTTCCTCCTTCAGACATAAGCATGCACACATTTTGCGAAAGGTTTTCAAAATTGTGTGGATAAATCATGCGACCCCTCCTCCTCCAGGCAATGGCATGCACATGGTTTGCACACGGTTTTCCAAACCGTGCGGCCAAACCGTGCGACCACTTAAAGTTTGGAAAAATTACAAGTTTACCACTCTGGGATTTTAAACACCACTCGGTATTTCCTCTCATTTCCTCCCTATCCACCCTAGGCATGAACTAAATCTCCTAAAGGCTCCAAGAGTCTGATCTCTTCCGATTATAAGGCGTTTTTAGTGTTGTTGGTTGCAGATCAAAGCTCCGAGAAAGGATAATCTGATCCTTACTTCTCCTTTTGGTTTAGGGTTTGCATCTTCTCTCCCTCTTGTTCCGAAACCCTAAAACCCTATCTTTTGGGTGAGTTTTAGGTTGAAGCTCCAAAGGATGGTCGGATCGAGGTTGAAGGACTCGATTGAGAGTGCGTTCAACCGCAGTTTCAAAGTAGGTGGTCTATAAATGATATCCCATGGTTATTTGGGTATTTGTGCATGTTGAGTTATGATTCTTGTTTCTCCTTGGTTGTGTTTTGAATAACCTTGGCATGTTTGGCAATAATGATGTTTAAAATGGAAAATGGGAACCCTCACGATCCTCGTGGGATGTGTTGGGATGGACTTGACCTAATTGGGGCCATCCATGGAATGTGTCGGCTTTTCCCGGGTTTAGGGATTGATATTAAACAAGTGATCTTGTTGTAATGAATGGTAGATCCCATGAAGAATGTGTGGGCATGATTGTTTGAATTTGGAATAGATGTTAGGTGATACACCTAGACTTGGTAACAACCCAAGGGGTTGTTGGAATGGGTTGAATGGTTGATTCATGGAAATCATGAACGGGTTAATTGGGTTAATGTGTAAAATGATTAAAGACCATAATGTAATGGGTTATGGGTCTAGTGTTGAATGCTTAGTGAGATAGGCATAACACATGGGAATTGGGTGAATGGTTAAATGATGTGAAATGGTAATGTGTTAATGGGTTAAGGCATGATGTGGTTTCCCATGTGGTTTGTTGGGAATAGTGTTTGCCAAAGGGAAATGGTTTGGATGGATGATGGTTACTTATATATATATATAATCATGTGCACATGGCTTTGTAGAGTGGGGTATGACTTGAGGATCTACACCCATGGGTCGAGTGAAGACTGATGCTCTGAACTCCACCCTAAATGCACTGGTTATGAATGGGGACTGATGATCTATTCTCCTAACAGTTGCATCCACCCGGACTGGGGCTTCGAGGTGAGGTTATGGTTTCTATGAGGGAGTTAGTCCTAGTGAGATAGGATAACTATGTGTTCACCCTCTTGCATGTGATTGTTAGCCTTAGACCCATGTAACATGATGTATGTAATTAATCCATGGAATTGTGATGAAATGGTAAAATACGATAAAAGGTGTGTAATGAATGGTAATGGAAGTGGAAATGGATTTGGCTCTGAACTGGTTAATGGAACCTTAATTAATTACATGGAAATTATCATTCATATTCCTCTTGCATGCACTACGTATTTATACTGGATGTTTTATAGACACCGTTGGTGATGGCCTACTGAGTTGTACTCACACCCTGCTCGGGCCGTCGGTTGGTACCCGAGAAGACTTCATGTTTGCAGGTCAGGAGAAGGGAAAAGGTCCTTGATATATAGTGAGTGGACATGGGTAGCACTTGGTGGAGGATCCGGACTTGGAGTCAGGACCATTTGGGGGATTTTGGTCGTTGTCCTTATTTTGGGTTTTGTTCACTGTTGCACGTGTAGTATGACCTGTCATGTTTAATGTTGGTAATTTTTGTTATAAATGTTCCTTTTTTATTGTTTATTGTTTCTGCTATTTGTTTTATTTCTCTTGTGGCTTACTCTGATAAAAAGGGGGTATAGTCTCCTCAATTGACTCTATAGACCACCAATACTAGTCGTTAGCCTTTGGCGTACGGGGAGGTGCGCTTAAGGTCATGTAACCGCATGGCTTGGAGCATCGGTTTAGTGGCTTCTGGGTTGGGGACATTACAAAGTGGTATCAGAGGAGGTCTTTCTTCTTTTTCTCTGAGGTCTTGTTTTTTGGGATTAGTAGCCAAGGGTTAAGACGTGTCGGGCCTTAGTAATGAGCTCATGCTTGGGAGTAGCTAACCTATGTACGAGGGAAAACCCAAGTCACCCTGGGTGGGAAATGTTGTTCTTGGTTGTGTGTTGTTACAGTTGATGATATTTCACCATTGAGTGATGCACATGTGGTTTGATGTGACTATTTTATGATATTTGGATCATGGCCTTAACGGTACGAGGATTTGCATTCATGCACCATTATAGGCACCTAGGGAGATAGGTGGCATGCATTGTATTAGACACATGCACGAGGCAAGTGTGTGAGGCAGGAATGTAGGGTGCATCATGCATTTCATGAAACCAAGAAATAATGAAAAGAATTAAATAAAAAAAGTGGGTAACTGATGTTTAATGAACTATACGGGTTGGAAATGAAGTGGAAAATTGTTTTTGTAAAATGTTGTGTGAGATTGGTGGTAGTATATGGTTATTTACCCCAAGTGGACCATGGCCTGCGGTAGGGATGGTCGAGGCGGTGAATTTGAGGTGTTAATGTTGTTGAATTGGTATATAAAAACAGGTTGTTGTATCTTGTAAGTAGATTTTGATGAAGTCGTGAAATTTTATGGTATGCTTGCCAAATCTCGTGCTTGGCATTATAGAGAAATGCCTCTATGACTTCGGGTACTAGTTGGGAAACAGGAGGATGTTGCTGAGAGAACTCCTCCAGTAGAGGAGAAAGAAAATGTGGCGACCCATGAGGGTGGAGAAGACCAGTTCCAGAGGAACATGGCTCGCCTTATGAAGATGATGGATCGGGACCCGGGACGGGTTTCACCGAGTATGTTTGAGATGAACAGGGAATTCCAGCTACAACACCCTCCGACCTTCACTGGAGAGGGTGGGCCAGAGGCAGTGGAGTTCTGGTTAGAGTCTGTCCAGACGTTACTGGATCATCTGGAGACCCCTGTTGAAAAGAGAGTAAAGCTGGCCGTTTATATGTTGCGGGGCCAGGCAAGGTGTTGGTGGGACATTCAGGCTCAGACTGAGCAGGATGAGGGGATGTCGTGGGAGGTTTTCCAGGAGAAGTTTCTAGAGAATTTATACCCAGAGACTTTGAGGCAGGAGCGGGCTGTAGAGTTTATGAGCCTGACTCAGGGATCGTTATCAGTGATGGACTATGCTAGTTGCTTCACTGATTTGACGTTCTTTTTCCCAGTGTTAGTAGGGGATGAGGCAGTGGTGGAAAGACGCTTCCAGGATGGTTTGAGACATTAGATCAGGTCTCAAGTAAATATCTTTCTCTTGAAGAGGTTTGTAGAGGTGATGGATCAGGCACTCATCTCTGAAGGGAACCGTAATGGGAGCTTAGGGTGGTGGGCTTGTCATGCCAGCTGGGTGGAAAGGTGGTGCATCTTCCGAGGGTCGGAAGCATTGTTTGGAAAGATTCCAGTAAGGTGGTCAGAAGAGAGGGTCAACCTCTCAGAGTGGGAATCAGGTGTTCTGATATTAGTGCGGTAGGTCGGGGCATATTCATGGTCAGTCTCCAGTTGAGTGTCGTTCATGAGGCAAGATGGGGCATGTGCAGAGGTTCTACAGGAACCCTCGGCAGGTGGGTGAGTATGATTATGGAAGGCATGTTCCAGATACGGGAAGGGAATCAGTTTCCCCGTATCAGGAAAGCAGTTAGAGATCCACAGGCCGTACTGGTAGGGGCGATGGATGTGTAACTCTAGGGAAAGATCGCTCACACCAGCAGGGTAGTGCGGCGCTGGGTGTTCAGGTTGGAGCCCCGGGTAGAGGGTAAAGTCCACTTTAGGCAGTTCAGTTTGTGCCTGGTGATGGCGAGGCCAGACAATCAACTATTCGAGGTATGATCCTTGTAGCTTCTACTTTTACTAGTGTGTTGTTTCACACTGGTGTCACACACACTTTTGTCTCTGATCAACTTGTGGTAGTGCTGGGTTTACCTATGGAGAGAGTGTGGGGAGTTGATCAATTGACACTCCATTGGGGGTGCGGATTGAAGATATCAAGAAGTGAAAGGGATGTGCCTTGGAAGTTGGTGGGTATCATTTTCTATGGGATTTGTTCATTCTCAAGATGTCAGGGTTTGACCTAATCCTAGGAATGGATTGGTTGGTGTTTTATCAGGCACACATCGATTTTTATCGTCGTAGAGTGTCATTCAGGTCGCTTGAGGGTGACATTTATGTCCACCATGGAGAATGGGATATTCGAGCCGGTCGTGCAGGACCAATTGGTCAGCGGTTGAGGGGACTCACAGCTGAAGTGGAATGTCTCATGCTTGATGGTGATGAGGGAGGGGAACAATCTAATTTTCCTCTTGTGGTGGATCGATTGCAGGATGTGTTTCTTGAGGATTTCTCGGGGATACCACCCGAGAGGGATGTTGAGTTCATGATAGAGTTGCTGCCGGGAGCGGAACCAGTTTCTATTCCTCCATACCAAATGGCACCGGCAGAACTCCAGGAACTAAAGGTTCAACTTGAGGAGTTAGAGCGTAAGGGGTTTATCCATCCTAGAACGTCTCCTTGGGGATCTCCCGTGATTTTTGCAAAGAATGCTGATGGGTCGTTGAGGCTGTTTGTTGACTTTCAGAAGTTTAATCAGATGACAGTGAAAAATCGGTACCATCTTCCTATAATTGATGACCTATTTGATTATTTGAGGGGTGCATTAGTGTTCTCTAAGATTGATCTAAGGTCAGGTTATCACCAGTTGAGAGTGAGGTCTTCTGACATATCTCGGACAGCTTTCCGGAGTCGGTACGGGTTGTTTGAGTTTGTCGTATTGCCTTTCAGCTTGACCAATGCACCGGCGGTGTTTATGGATTTGATGAACTGAATATTTTATCCCTATATAGATCATTTTGTGGTTGTCTTTGTTGATGATATCTTAGTGTACTCAAAAACTCACGACGATCATTCCCAACATCTTGACATCATCTTGGGTACGCTAAGAGAGCACTAGATATACGCCAAGCTATCAAAGTGTCAATTATGGATAGGTGAGGTAAATTTTATGGGTCACATCATCTCAGAGGCAGGTATGTCAGTGGATCCAGAGAAATTGCAGATAGTTGTATCTTGGGAGAAGCCTAAGAGTGTTTCTGATGTTTGGAGTTTCTTGGGTTTGGTCAGGTATTACCGAAGGTTCATTCAGGATTTCTCCCACTTGGAATCACAACTCTCGGGCTTGACCAAGAAAGGAATCAGGTTCGAGTGGTCTGAGGCTTGTGAGAATGCCTTACATGAGTTGAAGAAGCGGTTGAAGACCACACCTTTCTTGATCGTACCTCAGCTGGGTAATAAGTACATCGTGTTTTGTGATGCATCCGGAATCAGACTTGGGGCTATGTTCATGCAAGATGAGCGGGTGGTGGCTTACGGGTCAAGGCAGTTGAGACCCTATAAGTGGAATTATCCCACTCATGACCATGAGTTGGCTATAGTGGTGTACGGCTTGAAGTGCTGGAGGCACTATCTATTGGGAGAACGGTTTACTATGTTTAACAACCATAATGGTTTAAAGTACATCTTCTCACAGTGGGATCTGAATCTTCGGCAGCGAAGATGGGTTGAATATCTTCAGTCTTTTGACTTTGAGTTGGTGTACACATCGGGAAAGGGAAATAGTGTTGCAGATGCTCTGAGCAGAAAGTTTCAGAATTAGATGGTTCAGGAGTCCAGCACCGAGTGGAAGGTGATGGCTTTGTTTGCAGAAATACACCTAGTGGTGCAGGAGGAGAGTGATCAGGTCACTCTTGCTTCCTTAGCGATGGAGTCGACGGTTTTGAGTCGAGTTAAGGAAGGTCATCTTGATGATCCTAAGTGTTTGATCATGAAGGAAAATCTTAAAGGTGGGGAGCTACCGTCTGGCTGGGCCATCGGTGTGGATGATGTTGTTCGTGTTCGTGATCATGTGGTTGTGCCAAAGTGTGTGTGGGAAGAGTTGATGTGTGAGTTCCATGCATCAAAGTGGGCAGTGCATCTTGGTTTGACCAAGATGTACTGTGATCTTCGAAGGCAGTTTTGGTGGCCTGGAATGAAGAAAGAAGTTGCGGGCATTGTGGCACGGTGTCTTACCTGTCAGCAGGTGAAGGACGAGCATCAATGCCCAGGAGGTTTGTTGCATCTATTTCCCATTCTGGAAAGTAATTGGGATGATTTAACAATGGATTTTGTCTTGGGTCTTCTGAGGACGTCGCGGAAGAATTATGCAATCTGGGTGGTTGTGGATCGGTTGACGAAAGTGGTTCATTTCTTACTGATTTAGGAGACCTATACCGTCGAACAATTGGGTGAGTTGTATGTTCAGGAAATAGTGCAGTTTCATGGGGTGTCGCGGACCATAGTTTCGGACCATGATCCGCATTTTACATCACGTTTCTGGAAAGGGTTGTAGAAGGATCTTGGTACGCAGGTGTTTTTGAGTATGGCTTTCCACCCGCAGACGGATGGGCAGTCGGAACATACGATCTAAGTGTTAGAATACATGTTAAGTGCTTGTTTCTTAGACATTGGTGGTTCATGGGAGAGACACATGTCGTTGGTTGAGTTTACCTACAAAAACAGTTTCCAGGCTATGATTTAGATGAAACTGTTTGAGGCGCTTTATGGGAGGCCATGTAGATCTCCATTGCATTGGCTAAAGGCTAGTGAATCAGAGTTGTTGGGGCCAAGTCTCATGCAAGAAACTTAAGAGAGAGTTACGTTGATCAGGAAGCAAATGGCTACGACTCAGAGTAAGTAGAAGTCATATGTTGATAGGAGGAGTAAAACTCTTGAGTTTAGGGTGGGTGATAAAGTGTTCCTTTGGGTGTCGCCAAGGTTGGGTCACTGTCAGATTCGGAAGCAAGGAAAGTTGGTTCCCAGGTATGTGGGACCATTTGAGATTGTGGGGAGGATCAGACCAGTGACTTACCAATTGTCTCTTCCACAGTGGTATGGTGGGATGCATGATGTGTTTCATTTGTCGTAGCTTTGACGGTATCACCCTGACCCATCACACATGGTTTATGTTGAAGATATGGAGCTTGAGGCTGATGTGTCCTTTGAGGAGCATCTGGTTTGTGTGGTGGATCGTAGTGAAAAGGTCTTGCGAGGAAAGGTTGTGCCATTAGTGTGAGTACTATGGCAGCATGGGAAAGTTCAAGAAGAAACTTGTGAGTAGGAATCAGATATGCGGGCTTAGTGGCCCGAACTCTTCTCTTCGGTGGAGCAATGAGGCTTAGAAACTCGGCTTGAGGATGAGCCGTTATAAGGTGGGGAGGTTGTAAGATCCCGGTTTTTGGAAAAGTATGTTTTGTTGTGTTTTGGGTTGGACCCTTTTTTGGGGGCTTTAAAATATTTCTTCAAAGTGTGATAGGCCTTAGGGTTGTTCCGGGGGCTCGGGGCACAGAAGAAAGGAAATCTGGGCAAGATAGGCCAGGGCGCACGGCCTGCGCACACCCAGGTAAACCGGGCGGCCTGCCCAGGCTAAACCATGCGACCCTTCCTCCTTCAGACAGAAGCATGCACACAGTTTGCGCACAGTTTTCCAAACCGTACGGATAAATCATGCAACCCCTCCTCCTCCGGAAAATGGAATGCACACGGTTTGCGCACGTTTTTCAAAACCGTGCGGCCACTTAAAGTTGGGAAAAATTACAAGTTTTCCACTCCGGGCTTTTAAATCCCACTCGGGATTTCCTATCATTTCCTCTCTCTCCACCCTAGGCACGAACCAAATCGCCCAAAGTCTCTATGAGACTGATCTCCTTCGATTCTAAGGCGTTTTTGGTGCCATTGGTTGCAGATCGAAGCTCCGGGTAAGGCTAATCCCATCCTTGCTTCTCTTTTTGGTTTAGGGTTTTCATCTTCTCTCCCCCTTGTTCCAAAACCCTAAAACCCTATCTTTTGGTTGAGTTTTAGGTTGAAGCTCCAAAGGAAGGTCAGATCGAGGTCTAAGGACTTGATTGAGAGTGTGTTCAACCACAGTTTCTAGGTGGGTGGTCTACAAACGATATCCCATGTTTTTTTTGGGTATTTGTGCATGTTGAGTTATGATTCTTGTTTCTCCTTGGTTGTGGTTTGAATAACCTTGTCATGTTTGGAAATAATGATTTTTAAAATGGAAAATGGGAACCCTCACGATCCCCGTGGGATGTGTTGGGATGGACTTGACCTAATTGGGGCCATCCATGGGCTGTTCTGTCTTTTCCCGGGTTTTTGGATTGATATTAAACAAGTGATCATGTTGTAATGAATGGTAGAGCCCATGAAGAATGTGTTGGCATGATTGGTTGAACATATAATAGAAGTTTGGTGATGCACCTAGACTTGGTAACAACCCAAGGGGTTGTTGGAATGGGTTGAATGGTTGATTCATGGAAATGATGGACGAGTTAATTGGGTTAATGTGTAAAATGATTAAAGACCATAATGGAATGGGTTATGGGTCTAGTGTTGAATGCTTAGTGAGATAGGAATAACACATGGGAATTGGGTGAATGGTTAAATGATGATAAATGGTAATGTGTTAATGGGTTAAGGCATGATGTGGTTTCCCATGTGGGTTGTTGTGAATAGTGTTTTCCGAAGGGAAATGGTTTGGATGGTTGATGGTTACTTATATATATAATCATGTGCACATGGCTTTGTAGAGTGGGGTATGACATGAGGATCTACGCCCACGGGTGGAGTGAAGACTGATGCCCGAAACTCCACCCTAAATGCATGGGTTAGGAAGGGGGATTTATGATATATTCTCCTAACGGTTTCATCCACCCGGACTGAGGCTTCAAGGTGAGGTTATGGTTTCTATGAGGGAGTTATTCCTAGTGAGATAGGATAACGATGTGTTCACCCTCTTTCATGTGATTGTTGGCCTTAGAACCATGTAATATAATGTATGTAATTAACCCATGGAAATTTGATGAAATGGTAAATGATGATAAAATGTGTGTAATGAATGGTAATGGAAGTGGAAATGGATTTGGCTCTGAACTGGTTAATGGAACCTTAATTAATTACTTGGAAATTATCATTCATATTCCACTTGCATGAACTACCTGTTTATACTGGATGTTTTGCAAACACCGTTGGTGGTGGCCTACTAAGTTTTACTCACACCCTACTCAGGCCGCCATTGGGTACCCGAGAAGACATCAAGTTTGCAGGTCAAAATAAGGGAAAAGGTCCTTTATAGATAGTGAGTGGACATGGGTAGCAATTGGTGGAGGATCCAGACTTGGAGTCGGGACCATTTTGGGGATTTTGGCCATTGTCCTTATTTTGGGTTTTTTTCACTCTTGCACTTATACTATGACCTGGAATGTTTACTGTTGGAAATGTTTGTTATACATTTTCCTTGTTTATTTGTTATTGTTTCCGCTATTTGGTTTATTTCTGTTGTACCTTACTCTGATAAAAACGGGGTATAGTCTCCTCACTTAACTCTATAGACCCCCACTGCTAGTCGGCAGCCTTTGGCGTATGGGGAGGCGCGCTTAATGTCATGTAACCACCCAGCTCAGAGCACTGGTTTAGTGGCTTCTAGGTCGGGGACGTTACAAATGTATTGCATTTTCTTTATATAGATACATTACATAATAATACATTTATTTATTCAAAAAATAAATTTCATTTACAAAGGTTTAGGTTGTTACATTATTCCCCCTTCATAAATGTATCCCTCTAAATTTACATTTCATACAATATAAAATAAGAGGTTACTTCTATTTCATCGCATATTTTGGTTCACTTATTAACTCCTTAAACATGTGGTTCCACCATAACACTTTGACGATGTGATTTGTCTTGCTTTTTAGAAAATTTTCTCTAAAATCTAAGATCTGGATTGGTTTCTCATCATATGAAACATCATTCAACAATGATACGACCTCCAAATTTAGTTTATGTGAGGGTTATTGTGTGTACCTTCTCAAGAGAGATACATTTAACACACCATAATCTTGTAATAGGTTAGGTGGGAGTGTTATTCGGTGGGCCAACACTCTGATATGATCAAGTATGTCAAAGAAGTCGAGGTATTTAGGACTAAACTTTCCCTTCTTCCCAACCCCATGAATTTATTCCAATGATATATATAAAGGAACACATTATCTCAGACCTCAATCTCTAGGTTTCATTGTCAATTTTCTGCAAAATTTTTCTGTTTACATTTTGCAGATTTCATATGATGTTGAATGGTTTGAAAATTCTATGCCACCTCATAGAGATGATTAGTTCCCATTAGCTTCCCCTATCTAACATTATCCCAATATTTCATTTTCTAACACCTATTCCTATATAAAACTTCATAAGGTGAAATTTGAATGATATAATGGAAATTATTTTTATATTGGAAATCCACTAGGGGAATGTGTTGATCCAAACATACTTGGAAATCCATTAAACAGGATCTTGACATTTTTTCTAGAGTTGAATGGTTATCTCAAACTAACCATCTATCTAAGGGTGATAAGTAGTATTAGAGATCATCTCCATACCCAATGATTGAGGAAGGATTCTCCATAACCAAAAGTTAATACTTAGAAATCAATCATATACGATAGAAAGGAAATATATGTAGTATTACCACTTATCTTATGTAAATATTATCAATTTCGGTGATAGAGGAATATTCCTTGATAGTAATGAAATGTTTAGACTTTGTAAGGTAGTCGACTACCCCTAAGATGGAATTTTTACCTTTAGGGGTTATAGGGAGTCCAATTATAAAATATATTTTTTATGTTCTTCCATTTCCATACAAGTATGGGTAATGGTTTCATAATACCCTTCTACATCTATCGTTTGATCTTAACATGTTTTCATACTTAGAATCGAGATGAAATTTCAACAACCCCCTCTAAATGTTATCCCACAAGATGTTTTTCTGCAGATATCAATATATCTGAGTGATTACTAAATTAATAGATTAAGATGAGATATGGGAATCATATTGAAGTTCCCTCTTTTTTTATAGTTTTGATGGGAAACATATCTAGATTACAAAACTTATTCCATCATCTTCATCATAGTTATACTCTATAATATTGGCTATATTTTTTTATAGAACCACGTCATCCTTCTTAGACTCCTCAATACTCTTAATAATAGATGGTTGAACAGTCATTTGATAAAGGTAGAATTAATATCCTTTCATTATTTCAGTTTCCATCCTTTTCATGTCCAATAAGATTAGATCTGTTATAATCCTCATCATGGTTAGGGTTTCATTATCCTTTCTACTCAGTTCATCTACTACCTTTATCACCTTCACAAGATGGTAATGGATTTTACAATCATAATCCTTGATCAGCTTCAACCATATTCATTGGTTCCAATTATGGTCTTTTTCTTTGTATATATACTTTAGGATTTTATGACTCATATATATGTCAAAATTTTCACTGTAGAGATAATGACACTAAATCTTAAATGTATAGATAACTATATCCAATTTTGGATCATGCTTTGTTTACTTTTTCTCAAGGAACCTTAATTAGAGGGAGTCCTAGGCTATTAATTTTCCATCATTCTTGAGTACACATCCAAAGTATTTTTTAGACACGTCACTATATATCACAAATACTTCCCCACTTATTGGTAATGTCTACATATGTGTAGTGATTGGACTTTTCCTTAACTCTTTAACACTCTACTCACAATTATCAGTACATAAAAACATGGATCCTCTTCATGTAATCTAGTTTAGTGTGATTGAAAATCATGGTAAGTTTATCACAAAACAATGATAGATCCCAACCAATACAATAAAACATTGTATTTTTATAATAGATGTTGGTCTAAGCCATCCTTAAATTTCCTATTATTTTTAAGGATCAATAAATATCTATTTTTTTGGTGATAATATTCCCTAGTGAAGTTACTTTCTCCATCTATAACTTGAATATAACTTACTTCACAAATAAATTTTTCTTTTAAAAAGTATTTAGTACAGAATTGAAATTATCCTGATGATCTTCCATTAATTAGAGTAGATAATAATATCATCTATAAATATTACCCCAAATATATCAAGGCAATCACTAATGACTCTATTCATCAAGTCCAAGAATATTTTTAGAGAATTAGTGATTCCAAATGGAATCACTATGAACTCATAGTTCCCATTCCTTGTACAAAAAGTAGTCTTGGGGATATCCTCATTCTTAAAGTTTTCTTGATAATATCCCCACCTAATATCCACCTTAGATAATAATTTTTCTCCATGTATCTGATTGAAAAATTCATAAATCCATGGTATATAAAACTTTTTCTTTATCATGGTCTTATAGAGATTACAATATTCAATGAAGAGGCCCATTGAACCATCCTTATTATTGATAAAGTGTACTCATGCATCCTTTAGTGACGCACTTGGTCATATCAACCTTTTATTCAGATCCTCCTATTACCACTTCTTTATCTCCTAAAGTTCAACTATAGATATTATGTATAGAGTCTTGGATATTGTAAAATCTCTGGGTCTTGGTTCAACCGAGAACTCAATATCTTAGAAAAGAGGAAGAAAAAGAAATTCATTGAGAAACAAATCAGTGAATTCCTATTAAATGGTAATTTCATCAAGTAATATATTTTCCTTAGTCTTAATCATTTTATCTAGGTATGATTTCTCATATGGAAGTAATATCAATGCTTTAGATGGTGATACCAAACAAGATTTATTCTAATCCTTTCACTTGTATATAATCATTAAGAGATTTGCGATATAGTGGGTGAATTACTTCCCCTAGAAAATTATTTTGGATCTATACAAGGAGAAAATATCCATTCATAGAATAGAATTGAATTCCACTGAAGGAAGTATCATAAGTTTTTCTGGGAAATTGAGCCTAAATTTTTTGATGTGGTAGTAGTTATATACTTTGGATGTAATAATTTCCCCATTTCATGTTTTCTTTGATAGTTCCACTCCCATGTTTTCCAGTTGTGTTTTAATAGTTCTACTAAATTTTGTGATATAAAGGAATGTGTATAACCAAATCTACATAAGACATTAAAAGATCATGAATATATTATTACCATTACTTTCACAATTTTATTCTGGTTCTAATCATTTACTTCATAAAAAATTACATAGGGATGATAACTTCTAAACTTCTAAACACATAGACATTAAAATATGAAAATTAAATGGATAACTCATAAAATATATATATTCCTTAACATGAGAATTTCTAGGAATCAATCTATGTTATCCATGATCTCTTTCTCAACATAATTTCTTATGAGAATTTTCCCTCCTTAATAATAGTTCTTAATGAGATTGTGAATTTTCCAATGCATATCCCCTGGGAGTGTAAAAACAAGTGTGAAGAATGTAATATTTTTCATGCACAAAGTAACAATAAAGTCAAGCCTAATTTATCGTTTTGGGGGTTATTACCTCTAGGTACAACTGTTCTAGATCCACATCCACATATAGTTTCCTAAAAAGGATGTATTTTCATGGAAACCACTTAATATATACTTTATCAAAAGAAAGGGATGTTTTAGTATATTTATTCTTATCACTACAAATTCTAACAGTTTTTTCTAATCCAAGTCCCAAAAATAACTACCCTTTTCTTTGATACCAACTACAATAACCCATATTTTAATACACTTTTTTTCTGTAATTTAATGAATAAAAATACACTTATTACAACCTCAAAATATTTTGACATCTTATTTGTTTTGGTAATTAGGTACAAAACATAGCAACTTGCACTAAAAAGTAACATTATTTAAAACTTCTTTAACCTACTCTTAGGAATCGATTTCTCTTATAAAACGTCAAGGAATAACTTGGGGGAATGAATAATAAAGGGGTGATATATAAATCCAAGTAAGTGAATAATAAAAGCATAATATTATTAAAGTAATACATGTGAGTCAATATTAATAACAAGGTAATATAATAGGGGTGGGAATCATAATCTTGAACAATGAGGCATGATATAACATGATAACACCCAGTGAAGCATAGGAATATAGAAACAATATAAAACATGAAGTCATAAACATAATTCAAGGATGGATGTAAAGAAAACATAACATGGTGTGATTAAGATAACCTCTCATGCATTATACATGGCATATCATGAGATAAAAACAATACATAATTCATTAGAGGGATATATAATTTTAGACCAATTAGTCACTTCCATATCAAGTACAAGCATATGTCTACCCCATTGATAATTAAATGTAATAGGGGTATATAAAGACTCATATAATGGTTTAATGAATATGAAATGGCTTTCTCATCACAAGGAAATAATAATGGAATTTAATATGTATATGTGAAAACATATCATAACATGAAAAAATGAAAATAAAAGGTCATAATATTAATACGGTTCTTGAATAAAGAGAAAAATGAGGGGATCCATTACCTTGATAGAGAAATTATAAAAGATTGGTAAGAGATTCATAAGAGATTATGGGAACCTTGGGAGGGATCTAGAGTGGTAATTTCTGATTAAATTCAGGCTAAAATTTTTTTTAGTGAAGATTAATAGTAGGTTGGGAGGGTTTTTATAACAAAAGAGAGGGTGATTCTTTATTAACTTCCAAACATAGGTTCTAGACCCTATAATATATAGTAATCCAAACCCAAAATAATCATGTGGTATTCCCCATAGATCATACCAAAGATAAGATTATTTCATTATTTTTTAATTCTAATAACCTAACTCTTTAAAATAACACCCTTAGTTATGTGTAAGTGAGCCATGTTTATAAAGAATGGATTTTAAAACATCAAATTATAATATATGTTTTGAAGGTTTCATTAAGGGTTTATAAAATTAAAAAATAACTCCAAAAAATTATTTTATAGGGAAAACGTAATTTTTTTTCATGGATACTCTTTTTAGAATTTACTAAATAACTTTTGGTCTTCTATGATGTCAAAATGCATTCTATGTAATTATACAGAATTAATAATTACCGAAAAATTTGAATATCATAAATTTTTTGGAAAATTCACCATTAGATAAATAACATTCCATAATTTCAAAAATAATATTTATTTTATCAAAATAAATCTATAAATATTATAATTTACACTTTTAAATAAAAAATTCTTGTTAAATGAAAAATACTAGTTTTTAAAAAAATGGTTTTATGAACCTTATAAAAAATACATTTGACTTTGTAAAAATATATTATCATTTATATTTAATATATATTATTTTTTATTAATATTGTATTAAAATATAAATTATTTAAAAAGTTTTTTATTTGATCAAAAGGATTGTCTGGATTGAAACTATATATTTCCCAAAAATACATTTTGTTTCATCATATCAAAATAATTTTTTTGTCAAAATTAATATTTAATAATTATAAAGTAATATTAAAAATGATCACAACATTCATTATTTTATTAAAAAATTATAAAAAATCATACCTTTAGGGTATATATATATACCCCATTATTACACTAGCATATTCCCTAAGAGTAAGGTGTGTGTTGATGAGATTTTCTTTGGGGGGTTCAATGAACATGGTTTGGGTCAAAAAATAGATGAGATTGAACTTCCCCAATACACATTTTTTATCACTCTTTTGTTATTGAATATCGAGTTAGGTTTTATCAAGGGTAAATCCAAATGATGCTATCTCCCTTAGAAGCTATGATAAATGGGCTTCATAGGTTTTTATCCAAGTGGTCGAGGTTGTCCCTCCTTATTTATGTTCCAATTTGACTTTATCATAACCCTTAATATACTAATACTAATGGTATGTATGAAATTACTATATTATCAATTGTTATGATTCTTAATGGTATTTTCAATCTCAAAATATATAACATATAATGGTCTGAAATAACCAATGTAGTGTACGTGTTTCTTGTAGCTATATAACTTAATAATTCATTTATTCATTCAAAAAGGAAATTTAATTTATAAAAGTTTGGGTAGTTGCACTTCCACTTAGATTTCTATACTCAGTATTAACCATGATCTTAATTCTGAACTATATCTAAATGAAATTCTAAAGGGTCATGATTTACTAATGTGAGTAGAACTCAAATCACCCATATGTTCCAATTATCTCATTCTACTTGCTTCTAGACAACTTTTATGATTCATACATACCAATAAAAATATATTTATTTTTGACTTTATGATGATATGTTCAATTTTGGGAATTATATTTTGTTTTTTTCCTCTATTTGGACTCTAATTTCACAATTTCTTATTTTTAGGGAACCCGTATGCTTTTGATTTTCTTTTACGGCCTGATTCATGAGGGTTTTCATGAGACTAAGTTGGGATTTTTAAGTTCTTAAGCCAAATTAAGACTACCATGGTCCAGGGATAACAAAATTTAGAATTGGGTGTGGAGGACATTAAATGGATTTATAAGTGATGAGTGAGTTCCCCAAGGCTTTTATTGAGGTACCTAGTAAATTTTTGGAAACCTTCCTTCGATATTCATTTTTTAACAAAGGCATGTAGCCTTATGATAGTGGAAAATCCTTACACTCATGGTTAAAAAATTATTTTTCAGCCAATAAAAGTAATATACTAATTATGTAAAAGTATTACATTTATGAAAAAAGTTTTATACTCAAGGGAGAAGTATTATGAATGAGCTTAGATAGAATTTCTATAAAATCCTTAAGTCTTGCTCTGAGTAATTTCTCAAAAATAGAAAATTTATGAAGCCTTAAACAGAGCCTGGAAAAATCTTACACTCTAATGCATTTTAAATATTCCCAAAAAAAATTAAAATTACCATTTAAATATAGGATTTATATGAATAAAAAAATAAAATGAAAATGATTAAACACAAATTAAAAGGGCTATACATAGAAAAATTCACAAATCAATCATTTGTTTTAAATCCTAAGGATGAAAAAAATTATTAATAATATTGATTTAATACATTTAATTATCAATATGCTAAATGAAACCTAAAATTTAACATCAATTACCTAATTTCCCTAAATTATCCGATTAATGTTCCTTTTGGAATTTAAAACCCATTTACTACATCAAAAGGATGTTGTAAAATGTAATCAAAATTTATCCACATAAAATTACCCCACAATTAAATACATTTTTTGTCCAAAAAAATAAATGCTTTAACATTATATATAGAAAAAAAGATATCACAAATCAGCGCACGTTATAGCTTGATAAAATATTGGTTTAAATAAGAACAATATGGTCTAATGTTTTCAAATATATTTTTACATAGGCCCTACCTATATTCAAATACACACACTAAAAAAGAACCACATACTCATCGATCACTAGAAATGTCATGCCTCCAATATGAAAATCACTAAATTCCCTAATTTAATTCGAGTTTATGTTACAGTACTGGGAGTATATACATGTAATATTTAAGTATAATTAAAACTATAATATGAATAACTTTCAGATATCACTCATAACTAGGTTTCTTAAACCATGGATATTCTTCACACTTCATTATTATAACTAAATTAATTTTATTAAAAATCAATTTTCTAATTCTACATTTGGGTTCAATATTCCCCTAACCATAATGAATTCATTTTTGATAGTTAAGAACATTATTTGAAATTATCTAATCATGATTTGTTCCATGAACTTTTTGAGTTAACAAATGGATTTTACATACTCACAAACCCAATGCCTAATGTATTATAGGTTCACCATGGGATCTTAATTTCTTATTTTTCTCTAGTATTAAATCACATATATAACTATCATTATTTTTTCTCCCTAAGGTGTTTTATTTAAAAAAATTCAAGTTAAATAGTTCAAGTTCAAAATATTGAATTCATAATGTTCTAATTCAAATTACATTAAGTTCTATCCTTTCAAAATCCATTTCCTAGTTCCTAAAAATAAAAACACCCAAAAATCATAAAAATCCAAAAATATTCAACAAAAAATTAACCATAATAACTATAATTCAATTTTCCACTAGTTTGGATATAATTTTTATGAAAATTGATACATATATTCCATCAAGTTATTGACATTTTTGGAAAATTTAGGGGGTTTACTATGGAAAAATAAATAAAACTCGGCTTAGCAGAATTTAAAGACTTTCTCCCCAAAAAATAAAATAAAAAATAATCCCTGATGATAAAACTCAATATGGGAGTAACAATTAATACTTGTTGGTTTAAAATATATTTAAAGATTCAACATCTCATAATTTTTTTGAAGTGTTATAGGGAGTTAAAAATAGCCTAATATCCTCATCAACTAGAATAGCCAAAACATATTTAAAAAATTTCATGATTTTTAATTTATGAATGGACACAAAACAAGTATTTTAATTTAAGAATGGAACCAAAAAAATCAATAAAGCTCAAAGAATTTTCTTGTTAATTATTTTGAATAAGAGAAAACAAAAATTGAATCCAAAAACATTTTTAAGGGTCTAATAATGGTTTGAAATTTAGTTCTAAATGATTTTTAATATCTTTGATATCAACAATCTAAGAACCCATCTCAAGAAAAATAGATTTAGTCCAATTAGTTCAAAACATCTAGGGGGATTTCCCCCTCACTAATTGATCAGCACCAAGTAGTAAAGGCAATTGATTGAATGGGTTATAAAAATAATCACCTGAGTGTAAAAGATTATATCATTAGAATTCATCCATGAGTTAATTTCTCTAGTTGGTCTATTTGGGATCCAATAAAGACACACATATAGAAAAAAGATTCCCAAAATTTATTATTTGGAAAACATACAACTAAAGGATTTAATTTAGGAGAGTTGTTTCCATAAATATTCAATATGTAGCTTCTTTGAGGCTTTGAAAATGAATTTTACATTATATTCAAATTGGAGACACAACACTAAGCATGCCTCATCGAAGTCTTTGAGTAACCTCAACAACCTATAATTATAGGAAATTAAAAATTATGTTCCATGAGCATGGTAAAGTCCCCAGAGTACCGTGCCTTTTACTAAAACTATTTGCTATGATAAAATAAACTTATCCCATAAAGATAAGAAATTGTCATGTGGTAAGTAAAGTTTCCAAATTCTTGAAAAATAAAAAAAAAGATTGAAGTGATCACATGAAAAATCCAACTGATTATGATTGTATTGCAGTCGTTTAATTAACCATATGAAGAAAACTAGACAATAATGGAACCTAATGCCTGAAGAGACCAGCTTATTTCACCTTAAAAGTTCACAAAGGCCCAGAATAACCACGTGAAGGAATAAGTGATTTAAAGAATAAATATAAATAACTAAGAATGAATATTGGAGGGATTATTCAAATAAAAGGATTAAAAACAAATATTCATGGTTTAGATCCCAGAGAGCACTGGGTTTATATTCTCTAGTTAGACTCTATGATGGATCAATTTTCAATAAAGGAGATAATAACCAATCCCTTATCCAATGTTCATAAAATAAAACATTACTTTGAGGGGAATACAAGTACTTTGGGTTCCTCTAAAAGTAAAGTTTTATTCTATAAAAATAGACTATAATTCTCTATTCTATTCTTTAAAAAATTTAATAACCTCATTAACAAGAACTCTCAGAATAGTGAAGGGTCTTGACTATTTGGCATTCAGTTTTCCGAAAAATGTTTCATCTTGTAATTAAATTGGTTGACCCTTTATCCAATATTTAAAACCCTATTACGAGTTATTGATTCTTGAATATATTGTGTTATATCTTTATAAATTTCAAAATTTTCATAATATTCCATTCTAATCACATTTGAATTACTCAGATTCCCCAACATTCTTTCACCATCAAACTTGAAACCGTAATTTAGTCCCTTTACTACCCAAAAAAACTCATGATGAAACTCCATAGGTAGATGGAAAGATTTTCTAAACATAACCATACATTGAGAAATTTATATAAAAGTATTTTATGTGGTATTATAGGCCAAAAAGTATTAATTAAATTTGATTGAACAATTATTCCTAGAACTATATATTGTATTCTCAGAAGAAAAAAAATTAGCTCCATGTTGGAAATTTAATCATATACACTAGAATATGGGTGAAAGGTTGTTCCATTTATATTATCACACCCATATTTTTGAATTATATATTTGAAATAAGTTATATTATCAATTATTAATGACTTGGGAACTCAATTATTAAAAATATAATTTCTTGACGAATTTAGAAACATCGAAAGTGAGTTTGCTTGTAAATGTTATAGCTTATACCATTTAGATACATAGCCCAATTCCAAAAGAATGAAATTATTACCAAAATTTAATGGGAATGGTCCCATGAAATCCAAAACCCACACATCAAATATTATAACTTCAATAATTCATTTTTGGGGTACCTCATACCTTTTAACAACAATTCCATATATTTGGTACTTGTCACAAACTATAACTAGACTCATAGAATCCTTTCACATAGTTTGATAGTGAAAAAATCATGTGTGAATTTATAAATAGTTCTATAACCCTCATGGTGTATTCCCATGGAGATGAGTGAAAACTCTAAATAATTGAAAATATAACCTTATTTACCATACATCTCCTTAAAATTAAGTCAGTATGCCTTCTAAAAAGAAATGGATCATACCAAAATCTGTACATTAAATTCGAAATGATTTTTTTCTTTTGTTTTTTGATATGTCCCTGATAATGATTACAATAGTAAAGAGATTTTCATATTATAAAAAAACAAGTATATTTCTTAACTAACATAGAGCATAATCATTCAATGGAAAAGGAAATGTTTAATTCTCTTGGTTCTTTAGATTGAGAATTGAAAAAACTAGACAAGTAGTAAAAAATATCATTTCAGCATCTTTTTTATCCTTTATTTCCAAATAAATCTCTAGTAGTAGAATATTAGATCTCATAAATTACGGCTTGGATTATTTCTTTGAAAAAAATACATAAGAGAATAATGGTCTCTAAAAAATATCACCTTATACCCTATCAAATATTACCTAAAATTTTCAAGGGAAAATATGAAATCACTAATGTCATTTTTAGTATTTTTTAAATCATATGGGAATCATCCAATGTATTACTATAATAATCGATCACATATAGTTTATTCTCCTTTTTTCAATAAAACTACACCTACATCCACATCAATTTCATAACACATAAAATCAAAAGGAAATTTCCAATTTTTATTAGTGGTAATTGGTTAAGATATGAGTTTCTCCTTGAGTAGGTTGAATGAATCAAAAACAATTTCACCAAACATGAAAGTATTATCCTTGATAAGAATTGAGTATAAAAGCCTGGTGATTTAGAGAAAATATATGACGAATATTTAGTAAAAACTAGAATTTCTTAGACACCTCCTAATTTATTTAACATTTTTTATAGGGGGAAGCTTTTGGATAAGTTAAATTTTATCATTGTAAACTTTAATTACCCTATATTATACCTTTTTATCCTATGTAATTCTCTCAGTTAAAATGAATTAAAAATTTTTTTGTTTAAAACTAGGTTTTCTCTTGAAACCTCTCTAATAAATTTTATATATTTTTAATATAGTTATCAAAATTACTTCCAAAAATAAGAAAACATCCATGAAAACCTCATTTATAATTTTAATGATATCCTATAGAATTTCTAGTATAAATATCTGAAAATTTGTGGGATCGCCATATAAGCCAAAGGGAATTTATCTGTAGTGAGATTTACCAATTGAATATATTAAAGTAGTATTATCCTAGTATTAAATATCTATATGAATTTAGTTGTTACCAAAATAGCTATAATGAAATTAGAAAAAAATACCAATAAATGTTTCAATCATTTTTTATATAGATAAAATTAATAAATAGACTTTCCTAATTGACGAGTTATGTTTTATTTAATGTATGTATACTCTCCACATGTTTGGTATCAGGACTTTTATTTTTTAATTCCTCCATTTTTTTATTACAACCACTTCACACTTTTTGGGTACTACCTAAATAGAACTAACCAAAGCTTTATCTTAGACTGGAAAATTTATTTCATCATCAATAAGTCTAATAAATTCCTCTATAACTACCTATTTCATGTTATTATTTAACCTTATCAACCCCTAAATTGTATGTCTATGGTAATGCTGCATATGAATTTTATGCATGTATTTATAAGGACATATACGCTTAATATCAGATATATGGTACTTAATCATAGATTGAAAATTCCTAAAAATATATAATAAACTCTCATCTTGACTTCCATCTAAACTGGGTGAGATGATAATAAGTAGTGAAGAACACTCACACAGGGAAAGAATATTTTATATAAACTAGCAGAAGTTTGAACTTCAGTATGGGTTCTTGTTCACAATATGGTAGATTATTAGCCCTATGTGGTTTAAGATATTCAAGATACCTCTTAGAGAAGGAGTTTTAGAAAACCACTTTATTATCCCCAAAAAATGATTTTCATACTCATAATCTAAGACTAGGTTTAGAATTTTTTACAAGGAAAAATCATTTTAGTGTTCTGAAAATTTTCCCAAATACTCATCAACGTGTTACTTCACTTTTGAATAAAGAGATGGACACTCAAGTTCTACAATGAAATATTTAAACTAAAAGACACAAAATTAATCTTCTAAAAAACTAATCTTAGAATGAATAGTACTATTTTTATTCTTTATAAAACTATAAAAATTCTCATCCTTAACATTATCAAAAAAATTGGGACACTTATTTTCACCATCCAAAGGGGTTTCTCCAACAATGGATTGTTTATCCAATTCTTCACCTAAACGATCAAATTATTCCTCTTATCTAAGCAACTAAACTCTTGAACAGTTTTATATTGACCCATACTTTTCATAAATAAATATTAGATCATATTTGATGAATATTCATTACACAACGTTACAATACATTAAGGAACTGTAAAGTTTTAGAGTATTTGGAATCTTGGATACATAAAAAACATTTTCATGTTATTTATAACTAGGACCCTTTTTTGGGATCATCAAGATTAAAACATTTATTCAAATATTGGTCAAAAGATAACATAAAAAAGGGTGATATTATATGCTTAGTGTGAGTAAACAAGAGACCTATCAAATACCACTTAATCAAAACATCATCATATGGTTATGTGAACTTCATTTTAACATTTTAAAATCATATATAGCATATAATATATCCTAATCTTGAGTAATTTTATAAATATTGGTATTTCATAAGTTATAAATCATAATGGAATCAAATAGTTTGAGTTATGAGATAATAACATTGGCATGATACATATGTTTTTGGAATACCTATAAGTGTAGATAATTATTTTCTTTGTAATGTATCACTTATAAGAATATTATATTTGATTGGGTTCACTCCCTATTCTATTGTATCCTTAATAAAGGTTCACACCCAAGATAATAATAATGTACAATGTCTCTTACTGAACTAGGTTCACTCCCAATTCCAATATTTATTATCTCATGAGATATCCATATTTACCCAATACATAGAAAGAATATATAATTCCAACCCCACCCATAACATAATTAAAATCATATATGTCTGTGCCATAAGATCATAAAACATTCATCATAGCATAACCAATAGGAATGAAATGGGTTTCATAAATATCTCAAATTATCATTATATCATAACCCATGAAAAATAAACTAGTTTCATAAAAAAAATTCTTCAAAGTCATAATACATAATGAGAAATTATAAGGATATTATAAATAGATATTATCCCTTGTAAATCATAAGCAACATCAATATATTTCATCTTAGATGAAATTTACTTTAACATATAACTTGGAATATTTCCTGAAGAAAATACCATTTTTATTTTGAAATCAATTATTTAAAATAAATATATTTCTAAAATGTTAAGAAAAGCATTTTATATGAAAATAAATATGGAAACTTATAAATTGAGCTTCAAAACATTAAATGGTCATGATGATGGGAAATTTTTTTCAGGCCATAATTTTTTAACTAAATATTATGTTCACACATTTGGTAAAAAGTACCTCACTTAGATAATGAAAAAAAACATATGTTTTAATTTTTTTATAAAATATCAAACATTGCTAAAAAATAATTTAAAAAAATAAAAGGATAATATTAAAAACATTTCGACAACATTTAAATAAAACATGAATATAGAAGAAAAATATTCCTGACCAAAGAAGATATAATTTTTTTATTAAAAATATATTGCCTAATAATTTAAGTAACAAATAGTAGAAAATGGTACTATTACATAATAACCCAAGGAAAATAAAATTAAAGGTATTTATCAAATATGAATCATATAAGTTCATCAATGGAAATTCAATCACAAACAATCTTGATTAAAATGGGATTGAAACATAAATCCCTTACCTGAAGTTTGAATTTCTATGAAGGTAATATAACCTCATGTGTAATAAATTTAAATTTATTATAATAATATAACTAAAAAATTTACAAACTTATAATATATTATATTATACAACTAAAACATTTCAATTCCCATTTATTAATAATTCCTTATTAAAACCATCATTTCTTGGGGTTAATTATTTCTTTTTTCATGAGAATTTCGATTTGACAGTTTTGATACTTGCATATTTATCATGGTTCTATAATCTCATGATTTTTTATCATGATATAAATAATAAATATATAAATTATATATAAATTAATAGTTATCCAGTAAATTTACATAAATAAAAACGAATTACTCTGTTCATGGAGATGGTAGGTTTTACATATGCATGGACATTGTTTTTATATTTTGTTAAATAGAACCAAATAAATTTAAATAATAATTATCCTTTAAAAATAATTATTATATCATATTTATTCAATAAATATATCCTTATTACCATCCTTTTAAAGTGAAAATTGAATATGAATCACATCACTTCGTGGAGGTGGTAGATAACATATACGCACGAGTGACATTATCATTTTCCAACAGATATAAAGGCAAGAAGTTACATGTGATATTAAAATTCTAGAATAATAATTATTTATTAAATATAATTTATAAACATTAAAACTATCATAATAACCATCCAGAAAAGATGGTTACGGAAAATGAATTGTATCTCTACGTGGAGGTGGCAGTCCACACGTACGTGCGAACGATACTTTCACTTACCATTTAATATAATAGAGTGTGGATAATTGTGATTAAATAATCATAATAACATTTAATTGTATTAATTATACTTCATTTATTATTTTATTATCAATACCAAAACTTTATAAGAGGTATTAGAATAAATTAATTGAAAGTGGTCGGGTAAGATGATTACCTCTTCTTTTGTAGGCATCTTTTTAAACCCTTCTTATGCAACCTTTGAATGGTATTTTAAGAAGATAAGAAACTATAATTCATGGAAATTTAATGTTATAATATAATTTTTCATTTTTTGGATTATATATATCGCTCAAAGTGGTGTTAATAAAAGAGATAAGGGGTGTCCTTTTAAAGGAGAGGGAATGGACACACTTGGAATTACAAAAAATATCAAAATATAATTAAGTAATTATCAATCCAATTGCTTCAAAATAGAAATATATTCAAATAAAAATATTCTAAGATATATATATTCATACAACGAAATTTTTAAATATTTTGGTGTCATTTTAAACCTTATCTCTTGGTTTAACCCTATCATTAACTGATTTTAACCATAACTATGGTAACCGATTTTCCAATACTAAAGGGTTGTAATTTTACTTGTAAGATAACGATTAGCTCATAAATGAAAAAGGTATAAAATACTAGACCATTTATTATCCTAATTTTACTATTTAAATATTTAAATTGTTTTAAAATAATTTAATAAAAATTATTTAACATAAAATATCATTAATTTTTTTCTGACAATATTCATTTAATTTGAAATTCAAGTAATGAATATAGTAATTTAATTCCAATATAAACCTTTCAAATATCCATAATGTGTTATATTCATCAATAAAATTTTCGGTTCACTATTAATCTACTAAAAAATATAAATTTTTGAGTTTTAAAAAACATTTACATGATTTTTGTACTTCTTCCACAAGAATTGTGTTGGTGTTGTATATGTATTTAAGGTAATTATTTCATTAATAAAAATTAAAAATAAATTACCATGATAAAAATAATAATTCACATTTCAAATAATCATTTATAACTAAACTTACCCTCTTTTTATCCTTATGTAAAAATATTTGATTATTAAATTCAAGAGAGTGATATTTTGTAATTAACTTTACTCAGACTAATATAAATATCATTATCTGGATAAAATGGAACCAAAATTCCTCATATTCTAATTTGGTATGTCTATAATATAATTTATTCCATAAAATTAAATTAAAGTAAGTATTGGGTTGATTTTGAGACCATATCTCTTGGGTTTAATATTATTTTACCCATTTTACCCTTACCAAGGTGAAAAATACTTACCACATTTATTATTCATAGTGAAAAAAAATAAAGGGGACCTATTTCTAAATTTTGAAACTCCTGGTTCCAAATATTGTTTCTATTTATGAATATTCAATCTCTCTAAGTGAAATAAATAAATTTTCATATAAATTCATAAAACCCAATAAATGTTTTTCAGAAAAATTAATTTTTATGAATTAAAATTTGATTATATCAAAATCATGAATATTTATGATTCAAATGGAATTAATTATATTATTCAAAATCAAATGGATAATGAAGGTTCTAGGTGTAGTGGAAGAGTATGATAGGTCATGCCCAACATTTATTTTCTTCATTATTGATGATTAATATTTTATTTACATAAAAATAATTTCCATGATCAATGGAATTGAAAAAAAGAATAAAGGTAATGGGTAATCACAAGAACCAAGTGTAGGATCATCACATACTATTTATAATTAATTTAACCAATTAAATAGCTGTCTTTCATGAAATTAGTTCTTCATTGATGGATCTTGAATTGGATTTATGTCGTATCATGGTTGTTTTTTAGGAATCAAGAAGTGATTCCCTCTCGTAGGGATCCACACATGTTCCAAAAATCTCTGAATTTCACGTAGGAATATCTAGGGGCTATCCTAGAAAATCATGTTGATTATGTCATTAACCTTTGATATCCTCGAGAATAGATTCCAAAGGATTCATCTTGATATCTCTATACTTAGGAGTGAAAGGTATATGAAGATTCATCTCCATTATCAAGAGCATTCACGAAGAAGGGATATCTCTAGGGATTCGAGAGGATTCATCATATTTTTATTGTGCACAAAAAAAGAAATAAATTGTCTCTTCATGAAAAATAATATAATTAGGTTTATATACCACTATAGTTATTAATAAATAATTTCACAAGTGAATTTTATTATTTATTTAATTAATATCAATCCCCATGTCTATAATAATATTATTATTATAATTTGTTGACATGTGCTAAACTCATGAATTAAGTTAAATATTATTTTACCAAATAATAATTAATATATATTATTTCTCACTGAAACTATAAAAATAGTTTTTCATTACTCCATAATATTTATCGGTCTTGAATAATTAATATTTCTTCAATAACGAAACATCAATGCAATATTTTCTTATAAAAAAAATAAATATTATATTCACTAAATTAAAAATAAATATTTATTAAATATTTTGTTTGCATAAAATTATCTTCAATAACTGATAAAGGAATATATGTCATCAGGAAAACATAAATAATTATTAAACAAAGTGTATATTTAATATTTATTCAACTGGTTAAATAATAAATAATAATATATTATTTAACTAAGATTTTGGATACACTTAATGTGTGACCCTCTAGGCCTCTTTCTCAGTGGCGTTGTATGAACCTTCCTAAAGTCCAAGGTTAAAATCATGCAACATGATAAGAAACCCATGTAGAAGGAATTTAATGCACAAATTATATAATACTAAATAAAAATACCTATTATGTAATATAATCCTTTTATCATGATATCTCTAATCAAGTAGGTTTCATGCTAGTTTCATCAACCTATGCGATCAATGACTCTTTCTTTGACATTCTGAAAATCAGACATTCTTATAGAACACCATGGACATGGATTTATTTAGGCCATATCATTTCTATCAAAGGTTCTGAGATATCAACTTCTATGAAATAACAAAAGGGAAAAATAATTTCTCACATTATTCATTAATGAAATATTAATCGTGACTCACCTAATACAACCAACATCACTATAAGAAAATTTCATCAAAGTTTTCATCAATAATAATTGTACCTGACTTATAACACTCATTAATAATAATTTTAGAGTATATGGATCAATACAAACATCCTCATATAGGAAAATCCAATGAAACATATAAATATGGATTTCATACTGGATAGTCTCATTCTCATAATATATTACACTAGATATTACCAAGCGTGTATACCATGAGGAGGAGCCTCAAAGTCTTATGATTCTCTAACCCTAATATCATGTATCATTTTTCCCTCAAATTATATCATCCATCAATATAATATTTATTTAAGAATATTTTCGTGCCACTTCTAGGTTCTAATCATAACAGGGAATTGATATTACCTTTCAGTGTGAAAAATACTCTTATGATATTATCACACACTATATTACAAGTAGGAACAATAATGATATGATAATAAGTTTATTAATATTCAATAAAATTAATATAACTTTTCATAAAGTGCAAAAAATGGTTATAGGGAACCAACTCTAATAGACTCCCAATTACACTAGTGCCAACTAGTAACAACCTTCAGTCCGCTAGCTCTCACATGATAATCATTCTTCTTAAGAGATAGGCATGTAGTCATGGGGTCCTCCATGTTTTCTACAGTGGGAAATATACTTACTACAACTTCACACCTCAAATAAATATCCCTCAAGAGTTGATAATTCCAGAGTATGTTTTTTGTATCTAGGTGTGACCATGGATCTCTTACAATATCCACTACTATAGCATTATCACAATATAATGTGATTGGGTATTTATTTCTATGTAAAACATCTATCTCCGAGAAAAAGTTCCACATCCAAATAATTCCTAGAATTCATAAAAAGTCATTATATACTCAGAATCCTCTATAGAATTAGAAACAACTGACTACTTTTAACTCTTCAAGATTACAACTCATCCATTGAGACAAAAAAAATCCTGATTGCAACTTCTGATCATTCTGATATTTCTGAAAACCATCTTCAGTATAACCCCTGATGACTAGATCCTCATCACCTCTATACCCTAGTAAAATATCCTTAGTTCTACTCATATACATAAGTATAACCTTAATTAAAGATAAATTTTGTTCTCTTATATAATTTTGATATCTACCTACCATGCTCAATACATAGGCAACATTAATTCTAGTACACAACATGGAACACATGACTGATCCTATTATTGAATCATAAGGGGTATCACTTATTATCAACTTCTATTTTTATTTATAAGGACACATTTTCATAGAAATATGTATACCATGTGACACTGAAACCAATCCCCTCTTAGATTGTTCTACAGAAAATATATTTAGTATCTAGTCAATATATGTTCTTTGTCCAAGTCTAAGAATCCTCTTGGATATATCACAAATAATCTTGATCCCTATAATATAGGCTATTTCACCCAAATCCTTCCTGGATAAACACTTGTTCAACTAGTCCCTAAAAGGTTGTAAGACTTGTATGTCATTTCCAATATGTAATATGTCATCAATATATACTACTAGGATAGATACCACATTCCCTCTAATCCTATTTTAAACACATGGCTCATATTTTTTTCTTAATGAAACCAAATTATTTTATAGCTTCATCAAATAAATTTTTTTATTATTTGGATGATTGTTTCATTTTATAAAAGGATCTCTGAATATTGAAAATCTTTTTGACATCACTTAGATTCACAAACCCTTCTGGTTGGGTCATGTAGATATCTTCTTAAGGGTTCCCATTAAGGAAATATATTTTTACATCCATCTTCCAAATTTCATAGTCATTGTAAGCTACTATTGTAATTATAATTCTAATGTACTTAAACATTAAAACTACTGAATAGGCCTCACGGTAGTCAATTCCTTTATGTTTTTCAAACCATTTACCCACTATACTTGATTTATAGATATTTACTTTACCTTCCATTTCTATTTTTCTCTTTAATACCCATTTTCACCATATGGGAGTTACATCAACTGAATCATTAGATAGAACCCAAAACTGGATCTGATATATGGAATCCATTTCATAATTCATGGATTCTTACCAACATGTTGGTTCTAATCTCTCTAATTCCCTTTTATGTAAGATATGTTCTTAATATTCAACTAATAGCGAGTTACCATCTTTGATGTCAAGAAAACCATATATCTTTGGTTCTCTTTCTTATCTAGTTCACCTATATAGTACTTGTTATTTAGAAGCTACTTCTGCCATAGTAACTTTTGGAATCTATTCTTGTACCAACTCTTGTGTATCCTGAGCAACAACTTTATCAAAGTAATTCATACTCCCACTATCCTTTTTTAGGATGTTCTCCCTCTCAAGAACGATGAATTTTATGGTGATAATGAATTTCTTGTATGAGGGTTTGTATAGATAGAATCTATTTTCCCTTAAGATACACTTTGTGCCCCATGGTGCTTGTTTGTTTCCTAATAATGCCATAACAATTTCTTTACATCCCCATACACATGTATGTGATAAAACATGTTTTTTCCACTCCATAAAATGAAGGTAATTTAATTTTATACTTTAGTTGGTACTCAGTTTAATGTGTATGCCACATTATGTAATTCATATCCCTTAAAGTTTAATGGAATATCTAAATGACTCATCATTAACATTTCCCTGACTAACAAGATATGGTTCCTCCATTCACTAACACAATTCCACTATGTTTTGTACAATGGAGTGAGTTGATATAGAATCCCAAACATTAATAAAAGGTAGATAAAATCTTTGATTAGATGGTCACCATATCAATATAATAGAATATTCTTTATCTTCATTCCAAGTTGAATTAAGACTTCATTTTAGAATTATGTTAATTTCCCAAAGGACTCAGACTTATACCTCATTAAGTATATATATCCATATCTACTCAACTGATTAGTAAATGTTATAAAGTAAGAATATACACTTCAAGATTATAATATAAATGGTCCACACAAATCAGTGTGTACTAATCCTATAATATGTGTGTTCTTTTCTCTCTGTCCACTGAATTGTGGTTTGGTTATTTTTCCTCATAAACACTTATATCATATTTCAAGTGGTTTTATCTCAAAATAGTCTAAAACATCTTGTTAGATCTTTTTCAAATGATTCTTATTTAATTTACCTAGATAGAGATTCTATAGTTGGGTGTTATATGATTCATGTGAACACAATTCATTATATATTTATGATATATGATTTTTTTAATTTAATAGATAAATAAAATTATTTATATGTTTCATACCATAAAATATTTTCTATCTATAAAATATACAATTTTTATTTCCAAAAATGAAAATAAAACCATCTTCATCAGGGCATGATACAAAAAAAATATGTTATTGGTAATAGTTGGTTCATAATAATAATATCTTAAAATCAATATCATTCCTATTGGAAATGAAAGGTGGTAGTCTCCAATTACTAGAGTAGCCAGCCTTTCACCATTATCGTCTTAAAAATCCACCTATCCTCTATAAATATTTATAAATATACATGGTTTCTACATTTTTATACAGATGTAGGTTCCAAAATCGATATCCAATACCCAATTTGTAGATATGGAAATATTATACTTGATAAAGAATTCACCTATAGATTACCTTTTCTTATAGGTTTATTTCTTTTTCCAGTGGCCTTACCTTCAACATGAATAACATACTACCATCTCTTCATTTTTCTTCTTCTTGATATTTATTTTCTTAGAAGGATGGTGCTCATGAGATTTTGACTTATTATGATTCTTGTGCCTCTTCTCCTTATTTTTTCTTTTCTTATTCACCATAAGGATCGAGAGTTAATCATTTTTCATACCCTTATCCACTTAGAGAATAAGAGTAATAAGTTCTGAAATACTCTTATCATTGTTGATCATGTTATAATTAACAATAAAACTAGATAAGGCTTTGGTTAGTGAGGAAAGTATGAGATCTTTGTGCAAATCTACCAATAATTTAATACTAATGGTTTCTAAGCATTCAGTATTGCCAATAATATTGATTACATGAATCCTATCTCGTAGAGACTCTCCAAACATAGTAATAAATAGAGATTTGGCGATCTCATATCTCTCTTATCTCACCTTTTCTTGATAGAGATCTTAAAATTTAAACATCATGTTCTATGAATCCATGTCCTCATGTTGCTTCAAAAGCTCATTGGTCATGGATGATAACTTGAAAATCTAAACATCTATATCATTGTTAATATTCTTACCATTGAGATTAAACTCTTCCTTACTAGCCCCATTACCAAGTGCATCAATAATAGGCTCTTCCATCACATAAAATTATCTATCATGGGATAGGATAACACATAAGCGCATTTTCCACTCTTGTAAATTTGTGCCGGTGAGAAGGTTATAATTCTCATGTATGGATCTCAATGATATGATTGAATTAATTTTAATTATTGTTTCTAACAATAAGATGAACTATTTTTTCATACATTATCTTATAAAAAATAGATATATAGATAAATGTTATATATATTAATTAACCATTATTATATAGAAACTTGATAACTCTCACCATTAGTTTTTGAATATCCAATTTTTTAGACATTCAAGTAGAACGGATCCTTATTTCCCTTCTCATTATCCCACAATTAGCTCTTCAAGTGATTTTTTGGTTTTTAGGTAGGCATTCCAAATGCCAACTATATTAACTCATAGTTCCTTGATCTTTAGAGTGAAATCCCCAATATTGAAATCATTAAATTATATTTCCTCAAAACTTTTCCTCTTAGTTATACTAAGTTATTCTTCAATAGTAATCCCATGATGTGAAATATGTTAATTCAACCCAAAACATCAGGTTAAAATTCCCCTGATAATTAAAAGCATCTCAACTTTGGCTAGTCAAACACTTTAAACTATGGTTCGATTTTAATTGATATACATTAAAGCTATACCAAATTTATATATATAATTAAGGGATTTTATATTTTAATTATAAATTTAAAATATTTATCTTTATTAGTTTCTTTTTAATATTAAGTGTATTTACATAAGTGATAAACCATGTATTAGATAATATTTACACATAATCCAATGTATTTTAATTCTATCTTGCATTCTTGTTAATTAATTCATTAATGTGATGGTGATAAAACATCCATAATAAAATAACCATGAAATGTGACAAAAATAATATAATAAATTGGTTTGATCATGAGATTTTAAAAATGGTTAGTTTATTTAATGGATGATAAACTAACCACTGACCTTTGTGAAAATAAATTTTAACTAATTAAGGTTTGTGTCACATGTTTCCACCAATCCACATATGTGTCACACTTGGAATGGTTTGACCTAAACACTAAACCAGAACTTTATCTTCTATCTTGGGATCTCCATACATTACATATTTATTTACTCATTTAAATATGAGGGAAAACAATGGAGTTTTTAAGAGTTTTACAAAAAAGAAACCATGGGAATGAATCCCATTACATTATGAGAGGGAATACGACAAATAGACCAACAATTTAATTTAATAATAAATTAAACAAAACCAATATTATACAATGTTATATTCTAGTCTCATGATCATCCACATGCATTAAATTAATTATGAATTTAATAAAATTATCATTCTATTATATTTATTCTTATTTAAGATAAATCACAATCGAATTAATTAATAATCATCTTTAATTAATAAATTCTATAATATTAATTCTCATCTGAATTTACCTGAGATTCTCATCCACTATAATATTAAACATATTAAATAATTTTTTTTAAAATTTACTATGTAAAAAATTTTTACAAGGAGTTAACATAATGTTTACTTTTATAAACTATCTACCTTTTATTATACTCATATATTGTTTACACTTGAAACATGTATCATACATGAATTATCATATAATGTCATGGAATCTACTATTAGCTTAATGATCACATATTTTACCTGATTTTTTTACGTAATGTGTAATTCATAAATGTGTGTAGAGTCCTAAATATAATATAACTTATACATGTTATTTAGATCCAAAGATTACATAGAAATTAATTAAACACACACACACACAAACAGATATATATATATATATATATATATATATATATATATAACCCATCACACTGTGTTTCCTATCAACTTAATGAACACATGAAATTTCATGTTGATAAGTTTTTTATAGGATAAAAAATTAAATTTCATTCTGTATAATTTGGTACAAGTATACAATGTGTATATTTAAGATATATGTTTTTTATTATTATCACCATTTATTTGTGGCACATGCCAAGGGAAATGGTGGGTAATTGTGCCTTGAGAAAATTCAGAGTGTGCGACGTGTGCATGGGCTACATGGCATTTAGTCTATGAGTTACATGACCACTAATCATATATGTCATGTAAGAAGATACGTGGCCTCTCTATGAATAATGAATTACATCTCATATATAGATGTTACATAATGTGTACTCTAGATTAATGTTCCCTAGAATGGATTATTCAATATGAGGTGTATAATAAAATTCATTGTGTGTAATAAATGTAAACAACTTGAATTAATTCCAAATTAATTCTTCATCCATTAAATACTAGTACACGAAGTGTACATATGGGTTATACTACATGTACACTCGTGTTATCTGGCCAAAATCCTTGATATCTTCATATGAGATCATCATACTTATTTTGTTCATCAAATTAATTAATTTGATTATATTTAAGAGAATGAATAGAAATAAAGATGATCAATAAATTCAGAATAAAGAATGATTCGATTGGGATTGAAAACCAATAATAAATTCATAAATCAAGCAATGAAATTTAAATATTTATAAAACATTTTGAGACCCCTAGGATTCCACTTAAAGGTTTTGGTCATAGTGGAAGTGTGTGATGGGTCATGCCCAACTTATTTTTGACACGATTGATGATTAATCTTAGATTTTCACCATGATAAACATTTTAATCAATGTAATTGAATCAAAGAATTAATATAATGGAAAATTTCTGGAACCAAGAATAATATAGTTACATATTATTTATAATTAATTTATGAAATTAAATAATTACCTTGTGCAAAAAAAAATATTTGTTTATGGTTGTGAAAATATATCTACATTGTGCCTTTGTTACATTATAGGAATCAAGAATTGATTACCTCTAGCGGTGATCCATACATTTTTCTAAATTCTTTGAACATCGCAATAGGAATCTATGGGTTTTAGCATACTAGATCACGCCACTTACATCATTATCTTTGGATTACCCTAAGAATCTCTTCCATAGGATTCTCCTTGATCTCTCTAGACTCAAGAGTAGAAGGTTGAGGAATATTTATCTCCATTCTTGAGAGAGTTATTATAGAAGGGATCTCTCTAGGTATTCGAGAGGATTATATTATTTTTTGGTGAAAACAAAATAAATTAATTGTCCCTTCTTTAGAAATAATATAATTGGTTTTATATATATCTATGTTTAGAAATAAATAATTTTGAATGTTCCCTTAAATATTTATTTAATCCATATGGAACATCGTTTCTATTATAATAATTATATCATTATTTCATAACAGGCACTAAACTCACAAATTAAATTAAAAATTATTTAACCCAATAATATTCAATATATATTATTTCTCACCAGACCTATAAAGTCGATCCACCATTCCTATATAATATTTATCCGTCTTGAATAATGACTATTTATTTAAAAATTAAATATAGATAAATTAGTTGAAAATAAATAAAAATATTCTTGACCAAAGAGGAAATAAAATATAGTTTTCTTTAAAATACTTCAATCAATCGAAGGAGAATAGTAAAACATTTTTGAAAACATTTTAGTGAAAAGATGGACATGGTAAGAAAATATTCCCGACCAAAGAGGAAATAAAATATGTTTTTATTAAAAACATATTCCAAATTATGTTAAGTACCAAATAGAGAAAGATAGTATTATTACTTAATAACTATATAAGAATAAAATAAAATGAATTTATCATATAAGAATAAAATAATTTCCTCAATGTAAATTCAAGCATAAAAAATCTTGATTAAAATGGGATTGAAATATAAATCTCTTACCTCAAATTCAAATTTATTAAAAAGACATCTACCCACCTATATTATAAATTTAAATTTATTATTATATTAAATAATAATTTCCATACTTATAATATCATATAGAATATAATTATAACATTTAAACCTTGATTTTTTAATAATTAATTATTAAAATCATCGTTTCTATGTGTTAATTGTTTCATTTTTCATGATAATTTCAGGTTTTGTAGTTTTTATCCTTATAAATTGATCAAGGTTCCATCATATTCATAATTTTAATCATGATATAAATATAAAATATATTTAATATATATATTTATAGTAACCTATAAAATGCATATATTAAAAAATGAATTATAGAGTTCATTTGGATTATAGGCCATACACACGCATGAAAATTGATTTCACTTTTTGGAAGATAGAAACAAATAATGGTAAAAAATAATTCATCTTTTAAAACCATTATTATATGTTATATATCATATATATTCATTAAATATAACCTTATTACCATCTTTGGAAAAGGGAAATGAAAAATGAAACACATCTCCTCATAGATGTGGTAGTCCACACGTACACATGAGAAATGTTATAATTTTCCAATATATAGGAATACAAGATGATTTATATGATATTATAATTCCGTGTTCATAATTATTTCATAAATATAATTCATAAAAATTAAACCCATCAAAATAACCATCCCTGAAATATGGTGATGGTAAACGAATTGTGTTACTATGTGGAGGTGGTAGTCCACACATATACACAAGCGATACATTCAATTACCATTTGATATTGGGGGTTATATAATCATAATAAAATATTTTTAAATTTAAGATACTGAATTTATTATTTTGTGATTATTTCTATAGATTTACAATAGGTTGAAGAAGAAGTAAATTGAATGATGTTAGGTAAGACGATTGCCACTTCTTCCTTAGGTCTTCTTTAAATCCTTTCTTAATGACTGCTAAATAAAAATACCAAAAATTAATGGATAAGGAATTTTAAAATAGAATTGCTTTGTTTTTTATCACGTTTTATGGATCCAAGTTGTGTAAATAAAAGATAGATGTTGTGTCCTTTTATAAGTGATGGAAAAAGAGACATAAAGAATTACTTTCAATATTAAAATATAATTAAGTCATTCACTATTCAATGCTTTAAAATCGAAATATATCCAAAGAAAAAGAGGATATTGTTGAAATATCATCATAAAATTAAATTTATACAAGTTTTTATGTCATTTTAAACTTTATATTTTGGTTTAACCACTCTGTTTACCAATTTTAACCTCAACCGTGGTAACAAAATTTTCAATATTAAAGGGTTATAATTTTAATTATATGTTAAAAATTATATTATAAATTTTCTATTTAAATATTTTTATGATTTTTAAAAAATTTAATAAAATATTATTTAACATAAAATATCATTAATGTCATTTTTGACACTCTTAATTTAATTTTAATTTAAAAAAATAAATACTGTAATTTAATTAAAATATATACCATTAAAATATCTCTAGTATTTTACATCCATATATAATATATTTTGGTCCCTATAACTCTCCCAATAAATTACTTTTTATGATTTTAATACATGTTTTTTATACTCCTTTCATAAGCACTTTGTCAAAGTTGTGCAATAATTCTAGATAATTATTTCATCAAAAAAATTAAAAATAAATTGATTTGATAAAAAAAATTATTATTTCAAAATAAAAATTTTTATGTGAACTTATACAATTTTTACCCTTACGTAAAAAAATAGTGATATTAAATTCAAGAGAGTGGCATTTTGGGATTTTTTTTTCATTAAAATAATATAAATTTCATTTTCAAGTGTGAATGGAACTAAAATGCCTTATATTAAAATTTTGTATGTATGTGGTTGACCTTATAACATCCAATGAAATAAATTCATGTTTTGGGTTTATTTGGAGACCTTATCTCATGGTTTTAACACTATTTTACCCATTTTACCCTTACCGAGGTGTTAAATATTTACCATGGATACTATTCATAATAAACAAAACTAAAAGGGTTCTATTTATAAAATTTTAACCAAAATATTGAATATATAGTATAATTTTTTCAATTTTAAATCTATATAAGTGGAAAAGTACATTTTAATATAAATTCATAAAACATAATAAAATTGTTTTCTGAAAAATGTATTTTAATCATAAACAATAAATTATGTAAAAATTATGAATATTTCTATTTTAAATGGAATTAATTAGATTATCTTAAATAAAATTATTCATATTTAACTTTAAAAAAAATCAAAAATATAATGGTCCTTTTAAATTACTTGATTGAATGAAATTAAATGACAATATTTGAAAAAACAATTTTTTCACTATTCATTGATAAATCAATAATCTTATCAAAATATGAAAATTTAATTCTTATTTAATTTTTATATTATGATTTCAAAAATAATTTTCATTTCGTCAAAATATTTTTTCTATAAGTGGAAGAAATTAATTTAATTTTTTTCTCATAAAAAGTAGTAAAAACCATTTTTGAGGAATATTTATTTTAAAAATATTCAATGACTTTGATAAAAAGTGGGTACTTATTTATTAATATATTTTATTTTTCTAAAACTTTATAAATATTTTTATGTGGATATTCATATTCACTCTTCCAATTTAACTGGTAAGTTAAAAATGTATTCTATATTACTGTTCATTTAGTCATAGGGTTGTGTGTATCACAAGTTATCGAAGAAATTTTATTTGAAGAAAAATATGGAATAAATTCTCCTAGTGTTACATGTTCTCTCATAAAGGAGGATCCTTATAAATTTTTAAGACATTAAACTTACCTCTTTTCACTCTAAACATGAGGATACCATCATACACATCAATGACATATCATATTGTGGATAACAAAGGCCTACCCGGAATAATATACACTTCCATGTCACAATTTATAACTAGAATGAGAAAATTGGTAGAATTATAAAGATTCCATACTATCAATATAAAGTCATGAACTTTCACAATAGGTAGATTAATAAACCAATCAGCTAACTATAAGACAACACTGGTGGGTTATGGTTCTAGAAACCTCAATTGTTGAAAACTTTTTAAGGTAATAAAATAGATACTCTCACAAATGTCACACAAATAGTTGTAGATTCTAATATCCCCAATTTTGTATGGAATGAAAAAAATCATGGATCTTGTATTTTTTGAGGTATCACATTCTACGAGATAACACTACAATTCATTATGAGATTGTATGTTAAAAAATATTCTATTAATTTATTATTAGAATAAATTTTCATAGGGGATTTAAGATAAAATGAACTTTTAATTATGTCTTATAAGAAAGGTATAGTGGTCTAATTTTTTTTAACAATTTCTAAAAATTTGGTAATTACTTTTCATGATTCTCTTTTTAAATAAAGAATTAATTTTTATGAAAAAATATTCAAACTTATTGAAATCCCCTCAATTTCTTCTTCAATATTTTTCAATCCTTTATTATCTTTGAATTTTATGTATTTTTCTTGTGTTTCTTCACTTTAAGTAGTAGGTTTAAAATAATTTTCAGTTTTTCTATTCAAATTTCTTGTTTCATAGATTTCTAAATTTTGGTTTTTATTTATACCTAGATTTTTATTTTGAGGCGTTTTTGGATCATTTCTTGATTCTAAGTTAGTTTTAAGACACTCCTAGTTGTGAAATATGTTATATTCTACCTAGTATTCACTTCATTCATACATTGAAGTTTACCACTATCTTAACCTCTAAAATCTTTACCCAATTTCCCAATTTATATCTCTAGGTTTTGTTAACATAAAATTGTTTTCCAACTTATCTAAATAATGTTGTTTCTTTTATGAATCAAATGTACCAATGAAATTTTGAAACATTCCCATGACTTCCTCTTTATAAATATATGTTTTATCTATATGTTGGTTGTGATATTATAGACTAGTTTTTTTAAAATCTAGTGGGTGTAAAAGGTATAATAACTCTTTGATCCCTCCAAGAAAGGTTCATATGGTTTAAAAATCAATTGTATTAGTTATTTGAAAATAAACCATCCATGGGGTTTATCTTAGGTCCATATTAAAAAATTAACATTTTTTCGGAAATTATGTTGGCATATAGGAAACATGATTGTCAGTGATTGAACATGGAATAGTTGTAACATTTATCCCTAATTTTTTTTATTTTTGTTATAGAAAACAAATTATAACACAACATGATGTGTGAGATTATTTCTCTTTTTAACAATGGTTATTCTTCTTGATCACTTATTTTGTGAATTTTTTCAATGTTTGTTAAAATATTTTTTTCATTTCCTCTACATTTTTATCACTAAATTCTCCTCCAGAATATTGATCAACAAATAATTTATGATATGGTGTCATATTGTTATATAATGTGTATATGAGAAATTTTGGAGGGATTTTGTGATTCGTAGATTTTCTAAAAAACTATCTAAATATATCCCAATAATCATGAAATAGTTCACACTCATCCTAAATTAATCCGGTGATTTAGGCCTTATTTCAATGATCTTTCTCCAAAGATAAAATTTCATAAAAAATGCATTTATATAGTTGGACCCATTAATCAAAAATTTATTCATCAATTTTTTTAAAACAGGGTTTTTTATGTTCCTTCAATCAAAATGGAAATACTCTTAAAATTAATTCCTCCTCACTCAACCCTCTTTGTGGAAGCTGCTAAGAATTCAATATAAGTACCTAATGAAATCAAGAAAAATTTTATTAGGAATTCAATTGAATTATATAATCAAGGACAAGTGAGATTTCTTGATCTAATAATTATAAGAACTAATGGTTTCAGTAATACTATATGGATTGATTGAAATAAAGGGAACTTATAACTCTCTAATTTTAACTCCATATATTATCTCATTTCGGAGTTGAGGTGGATTGAAATTTTTATCTTGTTAATTATTTTTCACTATAATCATTAAATTTTCTTTTCTTTTTAAAATCATTAATATTTTTTTAATTTCTATGAAAATTTATCTAAATTTCTAGGATAATACCTAATGTGAATTCACCAATATATTATTGGTAATTTTTTAATTTTTTATAAACATTTATTAATATTTTTTATAAACAGTAAATCAGATGTAATATTTTTTTAAATAATTTTATTTTGATGTTTTTTTATTTCTTGGTAACATGTGCCTTCCTTGAAAACAAAACTAAAATTAGAATGGTTTGTCATTTAGACAATTAAATTAATTAATTATAACCCTATTAAATAATATTTTAGTGGTGCCTTGGGGGGATCTAAATGAAATGACTTCATTTGTTTTTGTGTGATCAAGGGAATAAAGTTGACACTAAAGAAAAGTAAATAAAAAATAATTAAAAACATGTATTGAAGTTTATTATTATGGTTAAGTGAATAAAATATTAACAAGTAATGTTAACAAATAAAGATAGAGCTCACATATTGTAGATCAGATAGGTAATAATCAATATATGAGTTATGGTAGTTCAATTGGTAAGTTTCAAAAATATTTTCCATCATTCATAATCATTAAGGAAAACATTTTGGATGATAATAAATAGTGTAGGATATTTTTTTGAATGGTAAAACTGTGAGTGAATGAATCACATAGGTACTCTACCACAATATCCACTCCTTAACACATTGATAAGATTAGTCATGTACAAGGATTAGCCTCAAATTGATCCTGATGTACTACCCTCAATGATCATATCCCTTTTCATATTGATTATAAAATGTTCAAGTAGTAATAAATTAAATTCAAATGATATCATTTTTCACTATTTTATATTTTTTTTCTAAAATACACTAATTAAGAAATGAATATGCGGGTAGCTTCCTACAAGAAATTTCACATGAAGGAAGTAAAATTGTTTTCCAACACAATCTTATTCCCATATAATAGTTTATCCAATGATCATGTTCATATCAAAAAAAGATATTTCAATAAATTGATCAAAAAATTTATAATAAAGAGATAGATAAAAATGAAGAGAGATATGTTCTTTATCACAGAGCTCTGAATATCTTCCTAAACTCCATAGATTCTCTAATTTCGTCTCCTCAGCCTAGCTTGCTCCAATCAATTGTGCTCCTCTAACTTTTCTCAAATGGGTCATGTTCTCCAAAACCCATCTCTAGTCTCTTATAAAGTCCCATTGACATTGTGTTTATATTTCTATGACTTATATCTAAATCTCTTATGTGAGTCTCTAATTAATAATAATGTGATCTATATTCCCCTTATCAAGCTCACATTCACAGCTTTGTGATTTTCTCTCTAGCTTTCACATGGTTATTTTTTTGTATATCTTACTCATATTCGGTGACCCAAGTTTATCCCCTCATAAAAAAATGATATTACCTAAACATTTATATTCCCATTAGTGAAAATGATCTCAATTATTTATGGTATCCACATGTAATTTTGAAATTTCGTTATTGAATAATGTGAGTATCTCTCAAATCTTCCATCTTTATAAGGACCTGGCCTTAAAAAATATATAAACTAAATACATAGACAAGAATTAATTTTATCTCATTCCTAAAAAAAATTTGGTTTACAGTTTTAGAGAATTGGTTAATCATCCTTATAAAATAAAATATTACATCACAAAGTGGATAATTCAACTCAGTATCCATTTTTTCAACAATATAAAACTTTTAAGATATAACAAGTTTTATTTTCATAGAATTTCTTCACCATTTTCATTTTAACTTAATTCTTGTCCATACTCATCCTTAAGACCCTGTGAAAAACAATTGAAAATGTGGTATAATCACAAAAAAAACTCAGCAATGGACATATAAAAGAATGAAATTAAGAAACTCATTGGTCCATGAATACTCATTATAAAAACTTTCTTTTACTATTATAAACATTGAACTCAAAATAAACAATTTTTTTCCCCAAGAAATCAACATCACAACCCAAATATTTTAATAAAACATATCATAAGAAATATAAAATGAAAAATAAAACTCAAAATGGTTTATGTTTAGTCAAAAAAAATTTATGAAAAATTCTTCACAAAGTTACACATTCCACCCATAATAAGTATAATATAATTAACTTTAAACATAATCTCATTAGCCTACCTTGTGAAATCATAATATTTATGTGAAAATCATAAAAATACATGATAAATAAGAAAAGAAATTTTCGTATATATTTCGTATAACTCTTAAAATAACTCATACAAATAGAAAAAAATTCCTTGTAAATTCCAATAACATATTAGGAGAAACCGAACTAGTTAGCTCTATCCCGTATCCCAATGCACTAGAGAGCTATATTGAACTCACCCATTATCCTGAGCTATATCGCGTTTACCCTTCATCATGATAAATATTAGGATAACCAGTCTTCATAAAAAAATACCAAAAATAATATCTTAATCATAATACATGAAATATTGAATTTCCATCATTATAATCATAAAAATAAACTTTTCATCAATAAGAAAATATTTCTAAATATTGAAATATCCATTCAATTTAAAAACTAATTTGAAAATAACTATAAGAAAAAGAATTAGTCATTTTCATTAGATAATAAATTAAACATTTTAGAAGAATAAAAACATTAAATAATAGTTATAGTGGTAAGAAAATATTTTTTTTCATATACATTAAAATAGAACCTTTTTTATTTTGTAAAAATATTTAGTAAAAAGATTAATTTTAAAAACATTAAAAAGAAATTAAAAAAATTCCTTAAAAATTAATTCAAATCCATATAAATAAATCAATGAAATAATTTTATTAATATGTACATAGATGAAACATATTTAGAAAATAATTATTTAAAAAAATATGAATGATGTTTTAAAGGTAAAGTTTCTCTTACCTCGAGTCTGGCTTGTCACATACACTCTTCATATTCCTGAATAATAATTTTATCTTAGTTATTTAATTGATTAATAATATTTCTCATGTTCATGAAACTATAATTATTCCTTTTATTTCACTAATAATCATCTTTTATTTAGTTACTTAATCAATTAAGTTTACATCATATGTTTTGAGGATGTTTGATTCATAAACCCAAAACGGCTTTACTGTGATTTTATAATGATGAAAAATAGAAGTGTCATATTTACCAAACATGAACCTCATAATTATGAATATGGAATCCATTTTTAAAATATTCAATTTCTATAAGTGGAATAAATCAATAATAATATAAATTCATAAAACATAAAGAAAAGAATTTTTTAGAAAAATGCATTTTTAATACAAAAAATGTACTTATATCAAAATTCGGTATATTGATGATTCCTATTTAATTAATTAGATTATTAATAGTTAAATGATAATTATTTTACTTTAACATCAAATGGGTCTTTTAAATTATTTTATTTAATGACAATAAATTATGGTTTTAAAAAAATTAGTATTTTTAAATATTCATTGAAAAATAAATCATTTCAGAAAAATTCTAAAGTTTTACCATAATATAACATTGATATGTTGATTTAAATTTTTTTTTCATGTTTAAAAATTAGAATTTTAAAATTTATAAATATTTTTTTACAGAAAACCCTCACAAGAAAACAAATTTAATGAGAATAAATAAAATCTTTTATGTGAAAAATGACTTAACATTCATATAATAAATATAACTCTATAAAATATAATTAATGAACATTAATTAAGCATAAAATTGATTAACTATTAATATTTTTTAGTTTGTTACAATTTCTTCCCATGATCACCTTCTCCTTTCTTAGGATAATTTCACATAATTTTTCCAAACTAATAGAAACACATTCTACGTTGATTTTGATAGGAGTTTATAAATTTTGAAAATTAAATTTTATTATTGGTTTCTCTTATTATATTCTAATTTCCCAGGTTTTAAATTTTAGGACTCTTGAAATATTTTGATTTTATTTTTTGTGTTGGTGCACTTGGGTTTACTCAAGGATGAGTTGGGGTTGTTGATTTCTTGGGCCTAAGAAAAACATGATTAGTACTATGTTAGAGGACTTAAAAATTGTATTTTGTGGCCATTTAATGGATTCATAAGTGTTAAAATGGTGTCTCAGGTATTGGATTGAATTAGTCAGTTAATTTTATGAAACGTTCCTTCGGTCTAATTTTTTCATAAAGGTATAAAGCTTTATGACGGTGTAAAATCCTTATACTCGGGATCAAAGGCTTACACTCAGGGTTAAAAAAGCCTTACACTAAGCATGGAAAAGTATTATGCTCAAGGAAAAAAGTTATATTCTCAAGGGTGTAGTATTATGAAGCCGCTCAACCAAATTTTTAGCAATTTCTCAAATTCTTTCTCTAATAAGCTTCCCCAAAATGTCAATATCATAAATCCTTACATTAATCCTGGAAATGTCTCATGCAAAAATGCCTTTGTAATTTTTTCCTAAAAAATTAAAATTCCATATTTCAGTGTAGGCTTTATATAAATTATGAAAATATTGAAATGAAAATGATAAAATTCAAATTAAAAACCCAGTAAACAGAAAACATCATGAATCAATAAATGTATGGATTTTGAAATATAAATCCTAAGGATGAATAAATAAATTAAAATTATTTATTTAATACATTTAATTATCAAGTTATTAAATATAACCTCAAATTCAACACAAATTTCCCAATTCCCAAAAATTTTCCAATAAAATATTATTTTGGCATTTAAAACTCATTTACTACATTAAAAGGATGTGGTAGAATGTAATAAAAATACAGCTATATCACTCATCCATATATATTCATCAATGAATTAAAAAGTTTTAACGAGATCTTAATAAATAATTTTGGTGGCATAACATTAAGATGAATATTTTGGAATATATATCTTGATGCTTTTTATGTTAACAAGTAAAGGTTTAATGTCAAAAATCTAAGAGGGTGATGCAACCATTACCTATATTAGTATAGAAATGGGGGGACTTCTCCATGAATTTTTTCATGGGTCTTCCCAATAACACTAAAGGATACAATTACACACTTAGGTTATAGTTGACCAACTTTTGTAGTCATGATAATTAATTTCTATTTGAGAGAGGTTTTCACTCAATCAACTTTCCAAGTTATACATAAATGATGTTATAAGGATTCATGGAGTACCAATTTCAATTGAATCTTATAATGAGTGATCATTTATATATTTTTTTATAATTATACAACAATAATTAGACACATTGATAAAAATTAGAATGGATTACCATCCTCAACATGATGGTTAATATAAAAGGACCATTTAGATATGGGAAAACATGTTAACATATTTCTCAATAGATTTCAAAGAATGTTGGGATAAACATCTTCCATCAATTGAGTATTTTATAACAATAGTTTCAAATCTAGTATCCAAAGTGGAATTATAAAAGGCTCTATATGGGAAGATATGTAAAACTCCAACATAATATAATTATGTTTTAAGGAGAAAGTTATTAAGAAATGATCTTTTTTAATAAATGAAATAGTAATTTCAATCCATTCAGTAACATATCAAAGTATTACCAAGTTGAAATAAGAGTTACACTGGAGATTTTTTATGAGATATATAGTTTAAGGTTATTGATGATGTATTACTTCACATATCTCTTTGTAATAGAGTTATGATATTGAATAATAAGGGAATTTTCGGCCCTAGATATATCTTACCCTTCAAGATTTTCAATCGAGTAGGGATAGTATATTTTCATTTAGCACTTCCATCAACCCTATCATAGGTGCAAGATGTGTTCCATCTATAACTTTTTAATAATTTCATACCATATCCATCTCATTTATTAAACTCAAAATCTATTAAATTGGATCATGATCTCTATTATGATCAAATACCACTAGAGATATTAAATCATGTATATAAAGTGTTTTGAGAAAAACCACCCACATAGTCAAAGATTTTGGGAAAATTCATAAATCTGATAAATATATGTGGGATCATAAACATATAATGAAACAAAATTACTATCATTTTTTTCATTAGAGAAATTAAGTTTAATGGGAAATTATTTTAAGTGGGATAGAATGTTACACACCATAATTTTTGAAGGTATTTCCCTTAAAATAAATGATATGTTCAATAAATCATGGATCATGCCACACCAGACTGAAATGGAAACTAAATTATTTCATTAAGGTATAATATTACAATATAAATGTAATAAATTAAAATATATCTAAAAGAAACATAATTAAAAAAATATAAAATGAATAAAATTATAAGTGAATAAAAATACTATAAGATTAAAATATTCCAATTTGTTATATTTGTTTGAAGATCATTTCACATATATTAAACATGAAATTGATAAAAATGTTATCAATATGATAAATATATTTAGAATATAAATAACAGTTTAATATGAATTATTATCATGATGTTTTGGAATTTAATATGAATGTTATGTATATGGTTTTCAAGATTAAATAGACATTGGATTTATGAAGACATTGGTATTATATGATAGTTGAAACCATTATTGGACATAAGAATAATTACTAAATTGGAATTAGTATTTTATTAAAATGTAACGCTTATAACATATCCATTGAATTGGATGGTATGATTAGAATTAATGGTATTGTGAAATATATGAAAAAATAGAAGAAATGGCATCAAGTTGTATAAGTATTACTTGTGAGAATAATTTATCTAATATTCCAAATGATGTAACTTAACTAGGGTATTCCCAAGATCAATACCAATATGAACTTCAATAAGCATGGCTTGAGCGAAATCATCTATGGGAGAAGTTCAACCTCATGAAAATTATTATGTGATCAATGTTAGTTCAATCATTAGACATGATTGTTTCCATTTCTTATCTTAACCTAAGGTCTTATTAAAATTTCTTGAGGGATTTTTTATATGGAGGCTAGGATGATATAAAATTTTAATTATCAATGTAATCAATGATATTTTCCAAAAAATATAATTTTTCATTATCAATTTTATTTACATTGGGATGTTTTATAAAATTTCATTTTAAAGAGTTAATTTAACTAATTGATCACTAATGTTTTAATTAAAATTTACTAATAATATAAAAAAATAAATAAATTAAAATCTTTCTAATGATTATTACAGAGCAAGAAATAAAAATAAAATCATTTCTTAGTCTTAAAATTATATTTTTTTCAAAAAATAGATTTTTATACATTGTTTGTTTCTATTATAATATAATAATTATTTAATTGTTTAATCAAGTGTTTATTAAAATATAATACCTTATTACTTATTTGATTATTTGTACTTTATATAATAGTTTAGTACTCATTTGTTTTTCTATTTTTTTATTTCAAAGTTTAATTTTTCATATCAATAAATTGATTTATAATAAATGGATTCCAAATTTTTAATACTCATATAAAAATTAGGTATGATGGGCCATCTTATGTTTTTATAAAAATAATAATTACCATAGTAAAAAAATTAAGTAATGTTAAAAGATATAAAAATCAGTAAAATTTACATGGTTCAAAATTTTAATAATTAAAATTATTATAACTCATTATAAAATAATTTTTTATGTTTATGATTCAATATTAAAATTCTCAACAACATTTACTTACCTAACTCACCTAAATATCGTGTGATTCTATCTTCACCCTTCACCTAACTCAAGCTTCTAATCAAATGTCTCTCGTTATCACCTATAAAAGGATATCTCTTAAACCTACTAAAAACCATTAATATTATTTAGTTTTCTCTTGAATACCTACAAAAAATTTCCTCTCATAAATTATTCATACTAATTTGGTATCCTTGTATTATAATAAATAGTCATAAGTCTGTCATTCTTTAAAAAGATATTGTGAGAAGAAGCATTTCTGTGCTTGGAAATAACGGGTTCTTCTTCATCCCTTTCAATTAAATTAAAATATTAAATAATACTAAATATTATTTTATGATATAATGATATAATATTGAAATAATTTTACTTCTATAGAAATTTATAGTATCATAATATAACTCTTTTTTCATACTGATTGATTGGTTATAACATGTTCTTTTTTGGGATGCTTTTACCACAGGTACGAATGATGTTATAACATTACCATAACGAATGATTATGAAATATTAAATAATTATAATATTTCATAATAATTATTAATTTAATATGTTTTCATAATTAAATAATGGTAATATATATTTATATTCATTAGCAAAATCAATTCATTATATTAAATAAAAATTCAGAAAAAAGAATATATTTTAACCGCACTTTAAAAACTATCACCATAACATCCCTAAAATGGCCATTGGAATTCATAAAATATAAAAAACACACATATAAACTACATTTAAATTATATAGGTGATTAAAACATGATCAATGATTAAGGATTAGAACTATCATTTTGAAGCTAGTATAGAACAAATGAGGAAATTAACCCATGGATATTGATTTTATCAAAGAATGATTAGTAAATGGGTAATAATAAATTATAAATGAATGGTATAAAGTAAAATAAATATAAATATTTTTCTAAAATATATTGATAATAACAATAATTCCATTATCCATGAGTTTTTATAATTTATTACCAATAAGGAATCCAACATTAGGTTTTTTATGTTCGAATTTCACATCTTTGATACATGTTTTATATCATACACATCTTTTAATTTATATAGTTTTGGAGTTTGTGTACTAGGAAGAATTTTTTTTAATTTATTACATATATATTTGGTGATTTGAATATTTATAAAATATATTATTACATATTGTCCATTATTTTTCATGAATTTAACATAATAATATTCTTGGGTATTTTTCACATTGATAAGGTCATAGCAGTTCCCGGATATGATGATAACCTTGAAATTACATGACGATATTACTGAGTATAATTGTATGTTTATATATAGTATTATTATGGGAAAAAATTAATGTGACTATCTGGTATAAGTACTCATAAGTGGATGAGACTTCTATTCATGAAATTCACACTTGCTAATCTCCATGTTGAAAGATTATGAGAACAAACCCGCCATTACGAATTCATCATGTTTTGGTTTCATAAAATATTAAAATATTTTATTTTTTGTAATGATACTTATACTTTAATATTAACATTAATTCATGGTGTGACTCCCACACTTAGCTTTACTAACCAAAAACTATGATGCCTTTTGTTCTTGTGAAATTGGGTATGTTGGGTGCGTCACAAATGATGTGTTATTAAGGAATAATTCAATGAATTATTTGTACCATATATATTTAAGAAATTTAATATTTAAATTATTTTATTTTAATATAACCATCACATTAAATTCCATTGTAATTGTGTATCAACATGTCTGTTCCAGTTAGTCATTCAAATACGTATCGAGAATTTAGGTTGATGATATTTTGTGATAAAGGGATTATATTACACGTATATCATTCATATGTTCTTATCAGCATTGTGACATTATGTTATTTCTATTGGGTGCCTTAACCCATTTCTAAATAGTAATCTTCGACTTTTTGGAAGCCCACCTAATGAAATTGAGAAAGATTCCTATAGGGTCACACACAAAGTATTTCTATTGATCTCGATTAAATTCTATTTAAATTTAATTAATAGAATAAATATTATTTTCAAGACTGAGGAAGAAAAACAACGTTTTATAAATCTAATATATTTATTAATGAATGAATTATATAATTAAATATTTATTTTAGTATTAAATAAATATTGAAAAATTAGAGCAGACAAAGATCATGTCTGGTTATGAATATTTATTTGAAAGCTAGTAAATAACATTTATCATTATGCGAGTTAGTGTAGGAAAAATAATAATATTATTATTATTATTATATAGAATGATATTTTATAATGATTATTCTATTACATAAATTCTAGTGCGCAATTACATAATATTTTAACCTAAAACCTAACTCTATAAACAGATAGTTATGTCTATTATGTTGGGTTAATTGAGTCTTGATAATCACTGAGCATAATAGATTTCATTCCTCATTCCTCCACCTATCTTCCTCTCAATAATGAGAGGTTATATAGAGATTCCATCAAGCATGGGCGAAATTCATATGATCAATAAAAACAATGCAAGAAAATTGATTCCCCATGCTAGCGCCCAGAAATAAATTGGCATCACTATGAGATTTAAGGATTACATGTGGATCACAATTAGATGGATTCTACACATGGATCCTTTCTACACAATTAAGGTAATACGAGTAGGGTTTTTCTAGCTGATCAACATATATATTGGATAAAGAAACTAAAATTAGGTAAATATTCTTCTGATTATAAATAAATCAACTACAAATTTAACATGAAAAAATATTCTCTGAGGTTTTGGGTTTCAGTATATCAATATTCCGTGATAAAATTTCATTGGACATGGAATTCATTTCATGTAAAATATTGTGATTGATCCACCGAATCAATGAGAAATATTTATGGTCATTCACCCAGCAAGGCTCTGTCACTACACCTAGAACCTACAAGTTATTTCAGAGTAGTCTTGTTTTAAATATATAATTTTCTATTTTATTATTTATTTATATGTAAAATAGTGATTAGATTTTCATTTAAATAATTATTCATTCTTTAATATTATTAAAATTAATTTTTTGACATATTAATAAATAAATCAATGTTTAATTTTCTTAAAATACTATGAAAAGATTAAGAACAAATATATATGTAATCGACAAGTGTCAAGGATTATGGCTAGATGTCATGGGATTACAAAACATGTAGCCATATTATAGACCATGTAATGAAGTGAAATGCACATAGCCATGTCATGGGATACATGTCATGTTGGGAAGTAAATACACATGGTGAATTTATCACACACCTCATGTATACCGGGCCAACATGGCTCATGTCATGTTGGATTAGAAGGTGTGTACATGGCATACATGTCGTGTAGTCTATAAGGATTAGAAGTAAAATTCACACAATCCATGTGTCCATATACAAGGTCAAAAATGTGTGAGAATGAAATCCTTGAGAAATGATGATATATATGATGTGTAATCAGCATACATGATGTGTAGTTCATTATTTTCCATGTTTTAAGTACACATTAATACATTCATTGAGTCACGATGACCCGTGTCATGTGAGATACATAGTGTTTAGATGGATCATACACATTGTGTAGTCACACATATGATAAACATGTTGATTCCTTCGACTGTTTCCATTGACACGTGACATTCAAACCACACATTGTGTAGATAGTTAGTACACATTGTGTAATCGGGATGAGATACACGCCAAGTCCCCAAGCATTTATCTCAAGCACACGTAAATTGGAACACATGGTGTATAGATAGTTATTAAAAATTGTTTATTCCAGATAAGGTACATGATTCTTTCACATACGTGTATCCTAGGTATACAAAAATAATGTACACATTGTGTATCTTGTAATACACATCATGTAGTCTCCTAATAAAGGCAAAAATTAAATTGCATTAAATTGATAACTTCATCATTAAAACCCCTATTATATTGATTTAACCTATTTTGTTTGAAAATTTAATAATAGTTTTAAAAAATTAATAAATAATCAATTAAATTTATTGTAATTATATATGACTATTTAATATACCTTTTATTTTATATCAATTTATTTAAGATGGGTATCTCTATGTGAATTTGGATGATGATTAAGATAAAATGGAATTAATTAATTTATTAATTAATGCAAGTGAATTTAACTTAATAATAAAGAATGAATATAAATGGATGTTAACATGGGTACCTCTTCATAATTTTTTAATGTGTATGACCATTCATGTTCTTTACCAGTACCTATATATGTGTTTGATTTATTTTAATTAATTTATTACATGGTTTTGCAATTATTAATTATTAGATTAAATATAAAGGCATTAGGTTTATCCCTCCCTCCATTATTATTCAAGTCCTATGAATCCAATGGTATCTACATGACCCCCCTTAACCACTCCAATGGTTCCCCTCACCTCTACGTGATTTATAAATGCATGTAATAAATGGAGTATCCCAAGGTGGGTGGATAAGGTTCAAGAAAAAACCAAGAAATTTCCGACCTAGGTGATATGTAGGTGGATAGGTGAAATTCCAAAACCCATGCAAAGACCAACATAAGGAGTTTTCCCTTAGGTCAATGTTCGATCCATTTTCCTCTAAATAAATCAACTATTAGATAATATCATGATCAGTTCATCTATCTATTTCTTTCTTTGTTTCTTATGAATCATTTATTTTATGGATACAAGATCATGATCACATAAATAAATTAATTGATGTGAAAATATTTAATATAAATAAACATATCATATGAAAGAAATTTAACAAAACATGGTTAATAACATAACTAAAATCCTCTTAATACTAAAAAATTAAGTAAAATATAGAACAAGATAATTTGACACATAAAAAATACCATAATTAAATATTAATTTAAACTTACATTTCAATTAAATTGTTATGAATTAAATCCATAGAACTTAGGGTTTGAACAACCCTCATTGGGACACATACTTTTAATATGGATTTCTTATGACGGTTATGGGTTTCTATAACCCTCTTTTATCAAGGAGCTATAAGACCAACTTTCCAAAGACCTACCAACCTAAATACATTCATGTAGCTTTACCAACCCTCATTGGGGTTATGAAAAGGGGTATATGGATCATTTCCTCTAGAATTTATATGATACTAGGCATTCTATGTTCAATGGTGAGGTATATTGGAACATGATAAAATAGTGGGATATTTAATAAAAATGTAATTATTTTTATTTTTCACATAATTTATAATAAAGGAATGTAAAAATATTATACTCTTTAAAATTTTAGAATAATGTAAATTTCTTCATCCACATAATAACTATGATCTATATTGGATAAAGACCATATACTGACTAGTAGTGACTTCCATGAGTGGTTTATATGACTTCAGATTGTCTTTGTGCCATGAAAAGAAATATTATGTGCTAGGATACTTATTACCTGATCCGACAATGAAGGTTTTGAGTGATGAAAATTTCTCTGTCTAGGGAATGTTTTTGAATAAAACATTAGATATTCAATGTTTAATGATATAAAATAGCATTATTGAACTCCTTTATTATCACAAAAACATTTATTCTTAAAGCACGATTTAGAATCTATGTGGTTCTTACCAGGAGACAGAAAGATAATAATAGTTTTAGATCTCTAAGTCACTCTATCAGAGAAATATTAGATTGGGTGTAACATATGTCACTCACATAGTCAAACTCATTGGCTATATTGAGCGCCTATAGGTTCTAAGGTTTAAAATATGTGATGAACTATGCACCAATCACATTCATGCAACATTTCCTCGAAGATTATATAGTTTTGTGGTAAATTTGAATATGAACAACATTGAGAAGTAGCTTCTAGATCTACCAACTCTTTTTCTCCAAGAAGATAAGGATATGAAGTGTAAAAATAATTTTTCCTTATGCTAAATAAACAGAAATACTAAGGGAAGATCTCTAATCCCAATTCATCTTCATAATACCCTTCCATATAGGAAACATATCATGGTGCAATAAGGGAGTATAATGTTATATGTTTCACATGTGGCAAGAAGGGCCACTAGAAGAATAAATACACCTAAAAAATAAGAAAGGGGAAGTTTTATGTGTTCTTGTTATAGATTTAAATTTATCTATTTCAATAAATTTGGTATTAGATACATATTTTAATTACAATATATATACTAAAATATTGGAACCATGTATACTAATAAAGATTGAAAAAGGGAATGTAGATCTATGAGTAGCCATCGAATCCAAAAATAGTTTTTGTTGCTATTAGGGACTACCCACTCATGTTTCATATGAGAATTATCTTGGTTTTAAAGGATTTTTATTTTGTTCTATCTATTACCAAAAACATTATTTTAATACCTAGACATGATATGAATGGATTTATTTTCATTATCAAGAATAAATTATTCTTCTTTTATAACCATAGATTTTTTCTTGGTTTGGCACATTTAAATAAATTTAAATTATTGTATTTATGTGTTGTATTACACCAAATAAGTAATTGAAATAGAAAAAAAAACTACTTCACATGATTTATACCACACCCAAATTTAGCATCACAAGGTAGGTCGTGTAGATTAAAAACATTTGACTACATTATAAAAAGATGGATATTTAAATTCATTTTAATTGAGACCACTTGACATATGTAACACATGTTTATAAAGAAAAATTACCAAATCCCCATTTAGTGTAAAATATGAAAGGTCTAAATAGATTTTTAATTAGTTTATACTGATGTGTGTGGACCTTTTACTATTGAATGAATGGGCGGGTACTCATACTTTATAACTTTTATTGAAGATTTTACAAGATAAGGATATGGATACTTGATGAGGTATAAGTTGTATTCATTTAAGATATTAAGGGAATACCACAATAAATTTTTGAATGAGTTTGGAAGCAAGATTAATAAAATCTTCATAGAATATGGTGGAGAATATATTAATCCATACACCATTTATTATTTATAGGATTTTCTATTCTTTCTCAACTCACTTATCCTTATACATCTTAATATAATGGTGTAAGAGAATGGAGGAACCACACCTTATTAGACATGGTGTGATCAATCATGATTTATACATGTCTTCCATTATCCTTTTAGGGATATGTGTTACAAATATTATCACCAATACTAAACCAAATGCCAACTAATATGGAATATGGTTTACTATATAAACTAGGAATGAACTGAAAATCATGTTATTGTACATAAATGTGTGTGGTTGTGAAGCATTTTTTATGGCCTCTTCAAGTAACAGACATTCACCATAAGTAATATACTATACTATTATAGGATACCCCAAGGAAACAATGGGATATTACCTATATAACCACTCAAAGAAAAAGGTAATATTTGAAATACATTCCATATTTCGTGAGGGGGAGCACATCTCTAAAAGATATAGTGGGAGAGAAATTGAATTTGATGAACTCCAGGCTTATGGTAAACAAGAGTTGGAATCGGAATAGATTCTAAAAATCCTTATAGAAGATAAGAAGTTATAGAGAAAAAGTGAATCATTAGAGTAAAAGAGAGGTTATAGAATCATAATGGTATGACTTTCTAGTCATCAGGGATGGTGAATCATTATTATTTTATAATAGTTATCCTCTAACATACATGTAAGAAATAAGTGGCACAAATGTTTCTAAGTGGAAATATGCCATGAATTGTCAAATCGATTCCATGTGCTAAAATTAAGTATGGATTTTGGTAGATCCTTTAGTAGATATAAATATATTTCATTATAAATGGGTATTCAAGAATAAACTAGACATAGATAGGAAAGTCTATAAATATAATGAATGACTAGTAACAAAAGGGATTAAACATCATCATGAATTAAACTATGGTGAAACCTATTCAATAGTACATATTCTAAAATCCATCAGAATTATACTTTTAATTTCATACTTTCGTGACTATGAGAATTGAAAATGGATTTTAAAAAAACCTTCAATAATCGGATCTTTCCTAAATGTGTTTATATGACATAAACTGAAGGTTTTTTTACACCAATGGATACTAATAAATTATAATAATTGAAAAAAAAATCCATTTATGGTTTAAATAAAGAAACCAGGTCAAGGAAAATTTAGTTTTGTGCAGTGATAATGGAATTTAGTTTTATAGATAATGATTATGAGCCTTGTTTCTATAAGTAGTCTACTGGGAGTGCAAAAATTTTCTTAAAAATATATTTCAATGACATGTTACTTATTGGAAATGATATATCAGTACTAAAATATATTAAATCCATATTGAATAAATTTTTCTCCATGAATCAATTGTGAAAGGAAACATATATTCCTAGGATCAAGATCCATCATGATAGATCCAATTTGTTTATCATCCTAAGTAAATGTAAATATATTTACTTGATACTGTAGAGATTATGTATGGAACATTATAATAAGGGATTTTGACCACTGTAAAATGGAACTAATATTTCTAAGAAAGTGTGTCATCATACACATGATTAAATAAAAATAATGGAAAGGACTCCATACACATTAGTGATTGGACCAATCAAGTATATTATGCTATATACTAAGATCTGTGTCTCCAATTCCGTAAGGGTAGTAGTCATATATCAAAATGACCCAACTGAATTTCATTTTATGGTATTAAAGATAGTCTTAAAAAAATTTAGGCTTACTAAGGATATGTTCCTGGTCAATATAGGCGATGAGGAACTATTTACCAAAGGATACGTAGAATTTGGATTCCAAATAGATCAATATTTTCAAAACTTATAGATGAGTTGCATCTTCACTTTAATTGGAGATGTTGGGAGTTAGAGGAACTCAATATGGGATTTGGTCATAGATTCTATATTAGATTCTAAGTATACTGTTTATTTTTAGGTAACTACGAAATTGGTTTAGTTACACAAATTTTACCAATATCTTTATGTGGTATATAGCGGTAATGATCATATCACACACTATAGTGATAATACTATAGTGGTCTATCTAGAAAACGATTCATGGTTACATAAAAAATAACATACTTTGAATGTATCATCCCATGAGGTTTTTTTCTCAAAGATGTGAGGTTGTATTGATCATAATATATATGAAAGAAATAGTGGAAAAACCCCTGACTAAATATTTAACTCATGGTATACTTGATTATCATGTGAGCTCTAGCTGACTGAAAGTCATAAGTAGTTGGATAAAGTCTAAGTGAGAGTTTATTGGATTTTTTGTCCTAGGAAAAACTATTTGTACCTTTAATACATGTTTAGTTGGTGATTTTAATATTAATAAAATATCTTATTATAGGGTTTTAATTGTTCTACATGAATTTAATGTATGTTTTTCCAGTTGAATCTATCATGTTCATAAGTTTATAGTAATAATGTAAACCTTGAAATTTCGTGAAGATACTTATAAATATAGTTCAATGGTTAGATAAAGTTCTATGATGGAACATATATAATTTTACTATCATGTTTGAGTACTCATAAGAGGATGATAATTATTCACATGAAGTTCACACTTGGTAATATCTAAGATGAGAGATTATGAGAACAAACCTTCCTGTAGGAATTCTATATGTTTTGCTGTCATCAGATATTCTTATGTGTGAGAATCTGTAATGGTCTGTAGACTTTAAGATTATTAATAATTTGTTCCATGACTCAAGTTATTTTATTTACTAACCAAAATTGTGACACTATATGTTTAAGGGAAGTAGGATATGGCTGGTGCATCATGAATAACATATTATTAATTGATATGTCGAGGAATGATGTGTCCCTTTCATCTTTATAAAACCTGATATCCCATCTCTTTGTTTGGAATAGAACCATTATATCAAATTCCATTGATAGGGTTTAACAATATGTTTATTTTAGAGATTCAATGAATGATATATCAATCACATAGATTAATGACACATATGTGAAACTTTATTGTTGAGATATTGTGGTAAAGAGATTATATGACATGGAGAGTGTTCGTATGTGGTTATCAATGTTCCAACATTAAGTTTTTTCTATTGGGTTCCAAGACTCGTTTCTAGATAGAAATCATGGACTTATGTAACCATGCCTAATTTCAATTAGAAAGAATCCTATAGGGTTAATACTAAGGGTTTTTTGTAATCTTGAATAAATTATATTTCAATTTAATTAATGGAATAAATATTATTCTCCAGGCCGTGGAATAAATTTTTCTCATTTTATTGATCTCAAATATTTGTTGATAAAATAAATATTTAATTAAATATTTATTTAAGAATTCAGTAAATTCTGTGGAATTATAGTGGACCAAGATTGTTTCTAGTGATGAATATTTATTTTTTAGATGGAAAATAATATTTTTTATTGCCTGATTTAGCACAATCCATAAAATAATAATAATAATAATTTTATTTTTATTATATAGAATGGGGTTTGATAATGATTAATATATTATATATGGGATAGTACCTAATTAAATAATATTTTAACCAAGACATTTTCTATATAAATAGATGGATATGTCTATTGTGTTGGGTTGATCAAAACCTGAGAATCATTATACATAAATGAATTATATCTCCATTCCTTCTCCTCACTTCCTTTCAAAAATGAGTAGCACTATAGAGATTCCTTCAAGCTAGAAGGAATTGGATGTGATAAACATGAACAACACAAGATAATTTATTCATGGTGCTAGTACCTGAAAATTATTTAGTATCACTTAGAGATGAAAGGATAAAGTGTGGATCATCACTATAGGGATTCAACACTTGGATCCTCTATACATAATGAAGGTAATATAAATAGGGTTTTTTGGTATGACAAACATCAACATCAGAGAAATATCTTAAGATGTGGTAATTATTATTCCAATAAAAAATTAATTAATTATAAATTTAACATGAAAATATCTTCTCTGGGTTTTCAAGTTTCTATATTTAAGTATTTGGTGGTAAAATTTTGTTGGTCATGGCATTCATTTCATGTATAATATTGTGAATGATCCACTGAATCGACACAAAACATGTTTGGTTATTCACCCACCAATGCACCCCCACTACACCCTGAACCTATATATAGTGTATATACCGATTATCTTATAAATGTTTTCATAATTACCACATTATTTATGGTATTTAATGTTCTATTTCAAGTTTTATATTTAATTTTCAATTTCTTTATTCGTTACTAAATTCACAAGAGGTTTTGTTGAATCAGTCTATTTATATTAATTCATATAACTCATTCCTTGACTATATTTTTATATGTTTATTATATTATACAATTTCCATATTTCATATGTTATTTTATGTTTATATATATATAAATTATAATTTCATGTCAAGATTTTCCATGTCTGTCTCATCCTTGATGATAATGGAGAATATTTCGACTAGTGATGAGGTCCTCAATATTCACCCTAAAATTTATAAAATGGTCATAGGACTCTATCCATCCCTCCAACTACTATGGGATCTATTTTTTGACTCAGTTAAACCCTATTATACCCAAAACGTCATTTGACTCTCTCAATAAGGTAAATCGGGTAAAATAATTAGTTCTAGAGAAGGCCTCTCTAGTGAAACCTATCTTCAAAAACATGGTGTTTGTGGGAAGTTTGGTATATTCATGATATTATTACCTATTATTTGTTCCTTTTATAAAAATTTTGAGCAAGGTTCCATATATTTATGTTAGTATCCCAAGTATATCTATGTATGCATATGACATTGTCACATCTGATGAATTCCACAAATGGACATTTTTCATTGAGTTTGGTGAGGATCATTTATATCATCATCCTTTCAAATGATTTATTTATTTATGGAAACTATAAAAAACAAAAAAAATATTTACATTCTCAAATAACATGCCTTTAGTGTCTATATTTTATTTTAAGTGGAATTCCTTTAAATTTGGTCTAGTGAAGCCAGGACTAATGAAAAAAGGAAATTCCGCCTATATCACTAGTCTATAAAATTGCATTAAGGGTGTGACCTAGATTCCATATTTATTTGGGTAAGACTTCATGTCTTACCCTTCACCTTTTCCAATCTTGATAGCTTAAAGAGAATAGGGGATTCATTTAGTAATTTTATTTGCATATATGTGGCCACCTTAATGATAAAAAACATGATGTTGTCCAAAATTTGTGCATAGATAGATCTCTCTTCTTTTTCCCTCGATCAATTTTTTTTCAAGATAGATCTAACATCTCCCACTATATGTACATTAATTTATTCAATAAAGTTATAATTTTATCTCTTTTCCATTATCAATTCCACTCTTTTAATGTATGTATAAGATATTATTGTCCCTATATTCTTACATGTGTGGGAAGATTTGGTCTAATAAATAGAATTTAGTGATGGTTTGGTCTCATCTAGTTTCGTATCCCAGTTATACCATGGATCTAGCTCTACCTCTACAATATCATATTGATCTTTTCCTTGAGGGTGTAATAGTCTCTTCGGTCATGAGGATGGATTTTTTCCTTATTCTACCCATATATCGGGATCAATTAACCCCCCCCCCCAACATTCTATTGGTCCTTCTAGTTTGGATGATAGTTTATACCCTCTCCCTATACAAACTTATAGATTGGAGTCTGAAATATTATATTCCAATTCTAGCTTAGGGGAGGATTTCATTCCTTTTTTATCCTATAATCTTATCTCTAGTTGTTATGATCCCCATGCATATTTTTAACTCCAACAGTGTTTTTGTGGAAATTGAGGAATACATTCTAGTTCCTAGTTAGACCAATAGAATACATATGCTTAAACCCTCTACACAATTGTGTTTTGATGGTATGTAAACAAGATACAAATGAAAATTACATTTGTAATTTTTTCCTCCTTCACAGAAGGTGATTTCAAAGGACCAAGGGGTTTCCTTATCCTATAATAATTTTTAAAATTCAAATATATAATGTTAGAGGTCTTGGGTGTTAGGATAAATTATATTTTCTCAATAAGGAAATAAATTATTCCAATGTGTAAATCCTAGTCATCTTAGAATTTAAATATAGTTTTTGTACTATCCATGTGTGTATGTCGAAGATACATGCCTAAAATATTTATGCATGATAGTTCAACCAATGGATATATATAGATCTTTTGGAACAATTCTTTGCTTATGGATCTCATAAATTCATTGACTCAACACATAACTATTAATGTAACCCATAACAATGTTGTTTTAATTATTACCTTCATGCATACCAAATGTGTAGTAGTGGGGAGAGAATCACTTTAGAAAAATATCTTCACTTTTTCCATGGATTCTCATTAAGGTTTTATAAATGGTGATTTTAACACCATTATTGAACAAAATTAGAATAATTGGGGTTTTAGTTATTCAAGGATATCCAAGAATAATTTTAAAAAATTTCTATTAGAAAACAAGATCATGGATCATTTATATGGGAGAAACCAATTCACCTGGTTGAACAATATGAGTGGGTATCAAAGAGTCTATAGTCGACTTGATATATTCACTACTAACCTATAAGGGATAACCAAATTCTATAATTTTTTTGTCTCTCTCCTATAGATATATTTGAATGGTCATGCACCTCTTCTACTCATATGTGGTGGGAGGAATCAAGGATCATGGTGATAAGATTTATGATGGCTAGGATGATGAAATATTCACTTCTTTAATTGATATGGATAGAAAATTTCCCAATTTGATCACGAAGGAGGAAAATAGTTTTTAGAAAAATTTTAGAAAGAAGTGGCTCATTGAAGTAGTTATAAATGTTGTATATTTTTATACATTCTTGTAGGAGAGGAAATATATTTTTCTTCTTAACCTTCAGTTCATTAATGTTTCGATATCTACTTACATAAATATCATTAGCCTCTTATAGCAGACCACTTTTCTAAGCAGGCCGTAGGTTCATGGAAATAAACTAGAGGAGACAATGGTAGGATGTAAGATAATGATTTCTTTAATTTGATTTCTCATTCCATTGATGGGGATACTAATTTTAATCTTGAATTAATTCTTAGTAATGATGTGATTCAAACTTTTATTAGAAACATGAATCCTAAATAACTCTATTCTTTGATGGGTTTTTATGAATCTTCAATATAGAAACATGTTACATAATCTAAAAGGATATCATCAAGATGATTTATTAATACTTTAAAGGGGTCTCTCTACTAAGATCCATAACCTTTACATCACTCTTTCTTATTCCAAAATTTTTTCTTATAAAATCCTTCAGTCAATTCCATCTTATAATTTATAAAATCTCTCCTATAAAATCTTGGTGAAATTTATTACCGATATATGTTCTCTTAATTTTCCCAACATTATTATTAAAAAGAAAGATGGATATATCTAAAATAGGATTATCCAATGATCCAATAGAGTAGAATAAGTGATGTTGTATGAACTTAATAGAATAATTCTATAATTTTACATTATAGTTAAAGTATATATAAAAATTTATATGATATATTATAATGGTGATTAATAATAAAATTCATGTGAAAATGTGGTTTCTATGAGTGGTTTTATGGCCTATTCATTCATTATAATGGGAAAATATGGTTCTCAGTCTCAAAATGGGTCAGAGTTTCAGCTTCTTCAGAGACACTAGAATCCTGTATCAAGGATGTACACTTCATCCAACACTTTTTGTTCTTAAATAATACTAACTTAGTAGAATTATTAATCATTAGATCAATAGTGGCTACATTTTACCTTATAAATGGAGTTATAGTTTTATAAGAATATATCTTTCTGTATAACATACTATTTTACCTTAACAAGAGTAGTATCCCTATTAAGAGTTTCAAGGAACTCTTGAAAAAATAATATAGCAGTGGAAAACTGATTAATCTATCCAAAAGTAACATATATATTTCTAAAATTTTATCAAATATGCATGATAAAAACATACAAAGGACTAGGTTTTTGAAGGATAATTTTACACATTTAATAGCTTAGAGCCTAATTTTCTATTATTAGAATCCAAAATATTCAATTTAATAGATTGGTCAGTAGAATTAATGGTTAAATTACTAATTAGAATAGTCATTTTCATTCTTATTTTAGTTTATTTAAATAGATTAATATTTTTCATACTACAATAATCATTCATTTATTTTAGTTATAAGGGCTCCAAAATGTGTCATCTGATGCATTTAAAAAAAATTAAAAATTCCTTTATTTGGATCTCTCATCAGGAAAGAAAGTCCTACTAGAGAGATATAAGCACTTAGGGAAGCCTATTGGTGGAGGTACCAGTTTAAGGAGTCTTGGCATAGTAATGATGACCAAATCATCCTAGTAATTCATTTGAGGTAGTTACATATGTGATTAGTACACTATAATGAAATATGGTAAACGGAAAAACATCACTTAGAAACAAAATTTACTGGATTCTATAACATGGATGAATATACAAGGACACATCTTCACTCTTATTTAGAATTAGAAATGGATTATTAGTTAAAAGAAGGTGTTATTTTTTAAGGATAACTAGATGGGTAAACCTATTTATTTTTTCCTCTATCCATCCCTATAGATAACCTTCAAATTTACCATAGTTAATCCTATAATGATTGAAATATGTTTTAATAATCACTGGAATGATTTTTTAAAATTAAGTATTCAGAAGAAATAGGCTGACCATTGGATTTCCACCTTGTATTCATGTGGAAGCTTCAACTTGAAGGATTAACATAACCTAATCCAAATGAATACGTAATAGGAGAATGAAAAGTTGGGTGATATCACTTATAATAAATAAATCCCCTTCGAGATTAGTTTTTTCTCTTTGAGTGCCTACCACAATGATTTACCTATGTATAATTTTATCTAGAGTATGGGAGTTTATTTAGCTTCTAGATTTATTTTATTATGACTCCCATAAAAATATATCACTATTTCATGGGTGGTTACTAGGAATAATTTATTTATATTTCCTTGAAATTCATCTAAATATTAATTCTAAATATGGATAATTTGGTCTTTTTCTTTTCACATGGTTTAGATGAGAGAAGTATTCTTCTGGAATATAAAAGTATTAGAATATAGATTTTGTTATAGTTTATTGGACTATTTGAGCTAACCATAATGATTCCAAGAATATGGATTCATGTTTTCGTTTCCAAAGCATTAAAATCAATATTTATTTTTCTAATAAGTTACATATCCTAACACATTCAGGGGTTCTTCATCTTATCCTCACTGCAAGTATGGCATGGTTATTTGATGGGTGCATGTAACAACATGTAGAATATATGACCTTGGAATTGAGTCTATTGAATCCCTCCAGAATTAGGGTAAAATCTCAATAATGAAGGTGTATTCTATAATGAAATTATATGGGGGGTTTTTAAATGGATGTGGATAATTTATTCTTACATTTAATTTGTACTATTTCTAGGGGTGTGCTCTCAAGGTGAAAACTAGGTAGCTCCACACTAGCTTGTATACTTTAAAATGAATAGGTGTCTATGATTTTGTGATTGAATCCAATTTGGAACTAATTATTAAATTCTTTAACGATATTTATCAAGATCACTGGTCCATAACTTAAATGATCCATAAATGAAAACATATGGTGAACCATGATTCTTTGATAATTCACACTTAGAATAGGGGGAATAGAGTGATGGGTTTTATAGAGGCTAATCGAGATGGCTATATTGATCTCATTTTTTTATTATCTTTTATATCTCCCCCCAATTTGTAAGACTATATTTCTTGAGAATTCTCTCAGTCTTTATCCCTTTAAGACCCCTTAATTTTCAGTTATGTTTACTAATGAATTTATTTTAATAAAAAATTAATTTTCCTACATTAAATTACTCCTTAAAAAAATGGTTTTCTTTTATTATTTGGAAATCAAAATGTGAAATGTCTTATATACTCTTCATAGTTCTCTTTATCTCTTTAAAAAATGAAATTTTATGACTATTTCATTGATGTTTATCTTCTCTAATATTTCCTAAAAATATCAAATATATATTTCTTTCTACTTTAATATATTTTATACCTTCCACTCTGAATTTTATTAATTAAGCATTATTTCATTTTGTGGTTCCATTATTTCATATTTATTTGAAAATAAATTTTTTAAATTTCTTCTTATGCCTTTATCCATAATGAATTTTAAGTGACTTATAAATTTGTTTTTTATGATAATATTAAAAAAAAATTATAAAAAATATTTATAATTTCACTTCTATTTTCCTATATGACTCCGAAAGAATTATCTCCACTAAAGTTAGGTTTCATGAACGACACTCTAAACGATCTTATGATATACGTCCTTTGAGAGATAGAATTTATTTTCTCAATAGATCCAATTCTTTATTTCCTTTTATAAAACACCATTTTAAAATTTTATTTAATACATTTTCATTCCATTGAGATATCATGCTAAGATGTGTAATTTAGTTCATATGGTACACATATTTATGGTTTATCATCATGTAATCAGTGGGTTTGATATTTCCCTCTAATGCATTGGGTAAATATTTATATCTCATGAGTTAATGATGTTATGTGTGGATATAGTTTCATTTAGTAATATTTACAACTCTATATATAGATTGAGTTTCATTTAGATATGTTCACATCTCCATGAATCAACCTAATTTCATTTATCTATGTTAAAAAATCAATAACTATACATGGTTGTATTCAGATATGTTCACTGATCTATGTGTGTATATAATTAAATTTATTCATCTTCACAACTCTATGTGTAGAACTGGATAAATTTTTAAATGTTCACAACTCTATGTGTAGACTTGATTGTGTTTAGATATGTTCAAAAAGATACGGTTAACTTATACTCATATTTATGATGCATTCCTATTTTATGAATAATGGATCATGATTAATATATCATTTTTCCATATTCTAATGTCATGGTGCATGTTTTTCTTGTATAGTGATTCTTTTGAGGCTATATGTCCTTTTATCAAATCTTATGGATAGATAATATGATTATTTATGATTTTCAGTTAGATATTTATCTTATATTCATGTATTCACACATACTTATTATCTAAACCTTTAGGAAAAAATGTTAATTTTTACCCTTACTAACCATTTGATCTCACTCATTGTTATGTTTCCCATTTCCCCATGGAATTAATTATAGGATTATGTTTAGGTGGAATTAATGTGTGGATAAATTTATGGGAGATATTGAAAAAATAATGTTCAATAATAAATTTAAATAGACAATATTCAAATACACTAAAAATTTAGAATCTAGGATTGTGTTTTTATTTTTGAAATGTAATGTTTAAATTTTGGAAATGATCAAAAATGTATGCATGTTATAATCATGTAATCTCATGATCCATTATCTATATCATATCATCTGCTGTCATAAAATAAGAAGGTATTGATATGGGATCTAATCCTGAAATGAGATTGATCATGAATTCAATATCAATATCAGAAAGAAAACCTAATAAATTATCAGGAAATGAATTTTTTAAACATTTAAACATTAGAGGAAAAGTTGGCGGAACTATTACTTTATCAACTGGAAGGACCATACCTTGCACATATGATGTAATGGCCCCTATTTTCATGTGATCAAACCCTTCTCTATATTTCTTAATATCCTATTCAAACATGAGAACATGATCCTCTCCCATAAGGTAATTAAAAGGCATATACCTTGAATGGAAATCAATATGATCCCAAAAGTGCATCTTCCATTCCACCCAAATGATGATGTTAAAACTCTCAATATATAAAACAAATAAATCCAACAAGTTTCCATATATACCAACCACTAAAACACACCCTATGAATATTTTAATGTGATCCAACCACTTACCAAGAGGTGTAACAAGATTCATATACTAGGTAAGAACTCTACCGTTGTCTCTCAACTAGATACAACATCAGTGGATATAAAAAATGAGATGATATTGTATCAATATAATAAATAGATAATATAAAAGTAATTAAAATCCCACCTCTCTTGGTCAAATAAATCTATACACTATAATCAAGAACATCTTCTAAATTATAAACTCATCCTTCCTCAAATTTGTATTCCTAACCCCATGATCTTTGACTAACCTAATGAATTTACCCTTAAAGAATATTTGGGTGTTTCTTCCCCTAAAACCCATGTCCAACTCTACAATGAGACCTCTCATATGAATCCATGTTATCTATCTTATTTTCCTTTTATTATCATAATAATACTACATCGTCCTAGATCCTCTGCCAAAACCCAATTGAGGAATCGTTGTACAAAAATACTAAAGATTCCTTATTCTATCATAAGTATAAAAATATCCCAAGGGGATATTATAAGTACTATGAAAATACCCAGAACACATTCCCTAATAGAAAAAAACTAAAGACCCTCCCAAAGGAGGTAGAGAAGAACCTATACCATGGGATGACTACCACTCACCACCCTAGTGTATCTCATATAAACTCCACTTTCTACTACTAGAAGAAGCCCTTCTTGAACCACATGATGGACCACCACTAGGACCACTAAAGAAATAGAGAAGACCTATATCACTATCCTCCATCATTATATTTTTTACCATATGGTATTTCCAAACCACACAAGAATGTGATATTAAGTTAAACATTCTAATCTAGAACCTCAAATCAGTTTGAGTATAGATCATGAATCAATGTAAATTTTGGAATTGAACCATATAAATTGAATTATAAAGCCTTAGAAACTTCTAAAAAAACATGTGGTGTAATAATTCACTAATAACTCCCCATGATAGAGATCCATAAAATCCTAAAACCTATATAATTGTAGTGACCAATGGAGGAAATCCACTAAAAAGGACCTTAAAGGCCTCCCATGTCAAGCCCTTTTACCTCCTAGCATGAATAATAACACCCCACTATCTCCCAATAGGTCTATAGAGTATATAAGCTTCCAACTTCCCATGAAACCATCATATGAATCCACTAACTCAAAGACACCCTTTATATTCTAAATCCAGTACTCATAATCCAAAGGACAACATATTCTCTATAAATATAAGGGATTATATATCTAAATGTCTCAATAATTATCTACCATGGTAGATCTAACCAGTTTCATATGCCCACATGTGATTGGTGTGACACGAAATACCCTATAATGAATGGCTTTAGACACCTGAAGCTTCTGGGAAACATTGTGGGTATTGTCAAATATGATCTTGAACCTTTTTAGGCATAATAGGAGAATTTTGGATGTTAAGAAATCACAATCTCTATCCCTGGTGGTACCATGGGACATCATCGAGAAATAATTTTTTCAAATTAAAAAACATTAAAACATAAATCTCATTATTTTCTTATATATCAATAAAATGTTACCATAAATTGATGAAGATTCATGTATACCCTAAACTGACACACTTTAGAGGTCCATATACGAGAAACTAGAAGTTTACTGCCCACTGGTAACCCAATTCCAACACTTATCTCATATAAACCTGCACATTATCCATAGTCAGATTTAATATTACCAAAACCTAAAAATTTAATTAATTACATGAAACTAATAATTTATTTGGGAAAAAATCAAACATGTTATTATTTACATTTAATCAATTTAAAATCTAAACAATCACATATAACCAAGACAATGAAATGTTACCAATTATTCTAAATCATGTCATATGAAGTCATTCACTTTCTCCACCCTTGGAAATAAGAAAAACCCATAGAATTTAACTAAAAAATTTCCCTTTAAGAACAATATTAAAATATAACCATAAAATCAATAAAATCAATCCCATTACCTAAGAAACTCAAATGTACACTATACAATTGTTTTCTAGACATAAGAATTACATCCCATAAGAGTCCTAACCAACCTATCTCATGTCTAATGATCCCCAAATAATAAATAAAATTAAATGGGATATATTACCATTTTGTATCATCCCATCTCCGTTCACAGAGACCAATACAATTTACCATAAGTCCTCATGAATTTCTCCTCATATATAAGAGGATTTCAACATGTAGTGAGGGTCTACACCATACATTGTGTAGACTATTCCCTTGATATCATATAATCATCAACCATATAAAAACTAAAATAAATAATAAGTAATAAATATATTATGGAATCAAAACAATAATCCAACCATATCAGTATCATTATATGATATTAAAAAATGTGTATAATACATCTATACGTCAACAGTAAAAAATGATCCCCACACATGGTGGATCAGAATGTATTAGTAATTAAAACATTAAAATAAAGAAGCGACACAACAAGAAAATAATAAAAGGGTATATCTCGGTATCATCTTCATCAATACCCACACTCCAAATACTCAAGAACCCAACATAGTTCGTGTACCTTTTGATTGATACCTAAAAACAATGTTTGTACACATATCGAGATTCCCATAAAGGGTGTGAGTAAAAAAACCATATAGAATGCCACCAATGTATCCTTAGAATAAGTGTAGAGGATATGTAACAACCTAAAACATAACCTATACATAATTTCATATTTTAGAAAAAATATATCACCCCTAACATCTCTAAGAATTTTTGTTTTGTGGTTTCAAAGTTTTAGGAAACCCATTAAATTATAACATTTACCCTTCCACTCAGTATATATTTTTTCAGAAAAACAAGTTCTTAAAACAATACACTTCTTTAATTAAAGAAAAATATACATTGTAGGATCAAAGGAGTTTTTGTTTACTAAAATAGGGGTAAATTTTAGTTTATAAAATAAAACTTATAATTTTCTCTAACCGATTTAATGAAATTTATCAAAATAAGATTCATTCCAAAAACTATAATATCATAGTAAGAAAAAATTATAACAAATAGTATAAAAAATTTCATATAAAATAAAGAGTGGAATAAGAAAACATATGAAAACAAGTAATAATAGTCTTTCCAAAAAGTAATAAAAACTTATTGATGTTTTTATTAGAATATATCTACAAATTAACCTTAAGTGTTAATGAATTATTAACCAAAATCAAGATATCCTTGGTATTAACCTTACCATAAATGTATGCATTTCTGTCTACAGAATTATTTAATAACAATGATTGAAAAAATACTTTATTTCCCTAGACCTAGGAACCCTCGACCAGAAGATTGAAATAACATATGTCTTTCTTAAAAATTGAATCCTTCAACCACACTAGATCATAAAAAAAAATTACACAAAACAAATTCTTTAGGAATTTACAATAATCCACTCAATGAATTTCTTAAGATAAATACATGTATGTGTTTTCAATATCATCAGAAAAAATCCATATTCACTTCATAATTTTGGTACAACATCTTTGTCTGATAGTCATTATGGTTTAGCACCATTACAATTCTTATAGTTTCTATCCAGTAGAATTGAAATTCTTTGTCTTGTAGAATGTATATAGTTATTCATCTGGTAGTTCTTTATAAAAAATGTTCTATAAAACATGTATGCTTCCATCCAATAAATTATTTTTTATAGACCTATTGAAACGTTATATGGTATAAATTTTTTATAATTAATCTTTTTAACATTATAAATATTAACCTGTTAAACTTTTATTCTTTTCATTTAAAAGAAAAAATTATATTTACATCTTTTAATGATGTTTTTTATTATTTTCTCCATACCAATAACTTTAATAAAGTTTTATATATTGTATCAGATATTAATTGTCTAGTAAAAAACTTTCTTATAAAAACATTTTAAGATATTGGAAAGTATGAAAGTTATAAATATGTAAACTTTTAATAAATTTGATTGTGGCTTTCAAAAGTAAGTTTATAATGTGTTGAAATAATAATATCAAATCAACATCTATAACTAGAACCTTGATTTGTTATGTTTTTTAATCATCCATAAATCCTAAAAAACCATTTGAAAATTTCGGATGAGTATATAAATATTTGTAGGGGTAAAAAAGAAAGAAACCTCCTTAGAACATCAAAATATATAAAAAGTAATGAAATTTTTGTTTCCAATAAATAATAAACTTTGAGCTAATATAAACCCATATTCACTTATAAAATCAAATTATTCTCTAAAACAATTCAATTTTGACAATATAAAAAATAAAATTAAAGGAAATATACTAAACAAGAGGGTTTCTTTGAAAAATATGAAAACTCATGGATTACTTTTAACCTTTAAAAGTTTATAAACTTCACTTCAATAATGAACTCAAAAACTTATCTCATGATATTCAATGTTTACATTATAATTTATAGGCTATAATATGGTATCCATGTAGGATTCTTGGGTCATAATATTCATTATCACCCTTACAAATAGCACTCACAATCATCCTTACAATGGAATAACATAACCATTTGATTCCAATATAATTTCTACAAAGAATAAATCATCACTCAATACATATAGGGATACATATATTAGGCCCACACATAATTATATATAATTACCAAGAACTATAACATGTATAAATCATATATATGATTTCATTTCACTATTGTTTTAATAAAACTCCTAAAATTATATATTTTAACCCACAAGCGCAAGTATTTAAGTTAACTCATAAAAAGAAGATTATTTTAAAAGAAGGTGTTATCCAATTCCATGATGAGAATAAAATGAATCTTATGATTACAAAAATTATAAATATAAATTAAAAAGAATAAAAAAATTATTATAAAATATCATGGAGAGATTTTAGGGAAATACTTCCAAATAACTAACATGAATTTTTAAAATAAAATTGCTTAACTCGAGTCCCGAATAACTTTGTATGTCATATAACTTCTTAATTAATGATATTATATATTTTTGAATTTATTCATAACCGTTTTTATTTTTTGTATTATCTTTTATTCATTTATTATCATGTATTATTTATTTATTAGATTAGTTTCCTTGAACCGGTATTTCTTGAGGTTGTCTGGTCTGTAGATCTAAAACAACTTCAATATAATGGTAACAATAAAATATCCTTCTCTAGTGGTTTCATAAGCATCATAAATGTCATGGTATATGTGTTATATACTTCTATAAGAAAAAAGTTCAATATATTGGTAAATATTTTTAGTATTATAAAATATTTATTTAAAATCTGGTTTTATATTCTTAATAATAACTTCGATTGATTATTATTAATATCATTATTATCAGGATATTTTATCATTCCAGAATCAAAAAAATATTATTTAACAATTAATTAAATATTAAATCCTGAAATCCATTTATAAGAATATCCATGAAATTATTAATTTAAAAATAAATAACCATCATTCATATAGGTAATCTAAAATCACCATGGGTGGATGATGTTTTCTAAAAGAGTTATAAAGAAAAAAAGACTAATTTTTTTTATATTCATAAAAATATTTCAGAATAATTATAATAAAATTTAAGAATTATTTTTAAAGGTTACCAATATTATCAAAAGGGTAAGTGGATAATATAAAATAATACACATTGATTTTGAAACTCAAAATTCAACATAATAACATGTAATAAAAAAGGGTTCGTGGAAATTAAATGAGTGATATCTCATTATGAAGGAATCAAAAAGGTGTTTATAACCTTGTAATATAATCTTTTTAAAAATAATAGGGGTTTTAAAATATTATTATGGTAAAATTTTCTTAAATAAAAAAGGAAAGATTTATTTTAGAACCCTTGCATTGTTTTTTTGAATCGCCTCATTTAGATTGAATCTTAATCCATTAAAGAAGGTAAGTTTGGATATAATAGATCCTTATGAACATGAAAATTTGATTTTAAATAGGTATTTTTTTAATAATATTGAGATAATATAAAAATTTAGATGCGTTTTGGAAGGGGTGGAATGAGTCTCCTATTATAAAAGATATTCTATAAAATTTTCAAAAATATGCATTTTTTTAGGGTCAAGAATGTGATTTTCAAAAGGTAAGAATCTCATAAATGGAAAAGAGATGATATTGTTTTAACATTTATCATCTCCAATTGAAAAAATATACAGTTCTATAACTTTTTTATTAATTATTAAATCATTTTTAATAAAAAAATCCCATTTATATATAATTTCATAGTTATTTTTAAATTTGAGTTTCAAAATAAAAATAAACTTATTAAAAATATATAAATATTAATATAATTTATTAAATTATAAAGTTATTCATAAGTTAAATTAAAAAAATTATTTTTTCCAAACCATATAACTATAAATATCTTAAAAACGCCATTTTTTACATTTATCCTTCTTGCATATGTTTTTTTTCAACACTACCTAAGAGTTTTAGAAAATTATCGTACAATTAAATGTTAAGATAAATTATTAAGATAGATATAAAATAGTTTTCATTATTATTTTAATATAAAATTATTCATATTATATATTTATTTTTATCCTTATCATGATAACATTTGTAAGATATCATTTTTAACTTTTGTTTCCTTACGCAAGCACTGAGTAAGTATTTGGATAATTAATATGTTATATAATTTTAAAATCCATCAATATACATAAAAATTATTTATTAATTGTCATATTTATCTCTAAATTTTATAATATCATTATCATCACTTAAAAATTATCTCAAAGACACCAATTTTGATTTTCTTAATGTTATCCAAGCACTACATTAGCATCAATAATTATTTTCACATTTTTCTTTACGTAAAATTTATTTATATTAATTGAATAATATCTATATAATATTATTAATATCATATCATGTAAGACATATTCTATGGGTTTCAATGATTTTATATACAATTTTATGTATAAATATAATAAAAATAAGTACAATTCCACTTAAACTCATATTCCAATTTTAGAAGGAATTTTGAATAGAAAAATATTTCTCAGCTTATAACCATAATAAATTAAAACATTAAATTTAAAACTAATTCTGATTAAATTTTTAAAAAATTGAAATAAAAATTTCATTTATAATTTTTAAGAAAAAGTTTAAAAAAAACTTTGATTATACATCATATTTACTACGTACTATCACATATTTTTTTTATAAATTTTAACAAAATAATTTTCATCTATTTTAGACATTAATATTAAAAATATTCTATTCGTTTTATTGTAATCTATATATAACTATTATATGTTAGATTTTATAGTAAATATCACAAAATATTATATATATTTTTCTTTATAATAATTTATATTTCATTTTAAACCAAAAACTAACATCATTTATTTATATCACACCATAATATTTTAATGAGATATTAAATATATTATACGTCATTATAAAATCCTAAATTTAATAAAAAATTAACTCATCATAAATTATAAAACCTAAAAATATTATTTAACCCCGGATTAAATAAATTTTTATGTTATATAGTAATTATTTTTTATGAATAATTATAATAAATATAAACTATAATATATATTATAAAAATGAAAATTATTATCAGAAAGAATACTTGGATACTAAATTATCCCCCATAAATTAAATTATGACCTCAAAATTTTTCCCTCATTGGTTACAGGTTGGGATGCTTTTCTTTCATAGCTTCTCAAGTTACCATGTTGTTTCTTTAAATATATTATTTTTTCATAAAAACTGTAACAAAGAAAGTTACCTTACTAAAAAATAAATTCTCTCTATACTAAAAAATAAATTCTCTCTATGATAAAAAATCTAAACTGGTTTTTCCTCCTAAAAAGATTATCCTCCAACTATGCCACTTCATGGCTCAATTTATGGGATGCATCATGTGTGTATTTCCTTAATAATGAAACATGAATCACATTTTCTGACTAAGAAAAACTTGGAGGTAAGGATACTCTATATGAAACTAATACCTTTTTTTCTAGGATTATATATTTAACAATAAAACATGGGATTAATTTTACATTCTTATCGGAACAGATCACACCTTTTTGTAGCTGTATTTAAAAAAAACATAATCCCTTACCTTAAATAAAATATATTTTCTTCAGTTAACTACATAAATATTTTAATTACTTTTATCTTCAGTCATATAATTTTTTATCAATTTCATTTTTTCAATCATCCCATCCACCAATTTAGGACTTGAAATCTTCCTTTCTCCAACATTATCAGAACAAGATGGAGTTCGAAACTATTTTCCATACAATGCCTCAAAATGTTAAACATATATACTTTAATAAAAATCTATTATTATAAAAAATATTCCAATTCAAGTTACTAATATCAACATACTTTATAGTTCAATGGTAAAGCCCAAAGAGTATTGTGAAAAAATTTAATTGTCTTCTCTGATTGTCTATCAATTTAAAGATAAAAAGTTATTCTAAAACATAATCGAGTACCTAATGGATTTTAAATTAATTTCCAAAAATTAAATTTAAGTGTTGGGTCATAATTAGACAAAATATAATGATAAAATCCATGTAATTTTACTATATTTTTATGATATAAGCAATAAATTTGGTCCAAATACATATTTTCTGGAATTGGAACAAAATTTTCATATCTATTAAAGGATCAATAATAACCCATGTTACATTATTACCTTGATATGTATTTTAAAATCCCATAATTTAATCCATGGAAATATTTTCCCACTTCTATTATAGAATTGATAATAGTCAAAAAAATCCGTTTTTGTTATTATTATTGAACTTTACCAAGTTGAAAAATCAAACATTCAAAGTTAAAGTCATAAAGATATTTATATATTCCTTCCCACAAAACAAATTCCTGAATATCTCTATGTATATTTTATTAATGTATGTATAGAATATATAGAGTTTTGTTTCTTTCTCAATAATTCATTTTTTAACTAAAATTCATTTTTTACACATAACCTCTTTCTAAATATTATGAAACCTTTTCTATCAACATTAAACACATGTAACATTCCTTCCATTATCAATTTTATTATCTATTACAATCCATAATCATTTTTTGTGGTATAATTTTTTCTTTCTAATAAGGATTATTGTAATGTTAGTTTATGAAAAAATAGAAGAGTTTTTTAAATTCACAATTTCCAATCCATATTTTATTAAATCATTAACTAATGGATCATGCTTCAATCATAGCATGGTTAATTATGTATTATCCTTTGAACTAAAATCATCATATTCCATGTTTTCCTTACAAAGATAATAATGAATCATGTAATCAAAATATTTTATCAATTCCAACCACATCCTTTACCTCATGTTTAATTATTTTTTGGTGAATATATATTTATAAACATTATGATCTGTATACATATCATATTCCTCCCCATATAAATAATTCCTCAAAAATTTTAAAGTAAAATTTACTATAAAAAACTCAAGGTCATGTGTTAGATAAATTTACTCATGGGGTTTCAACTATCATGAGGAATATTCTATTAATCAATCATTTTTCATGAAAAAACTAAGAATATTTGATGAAGCATCATAAGAAATAACAAATTTAACATTTATTGATAGAAATGATAAAAAATATATCATTAACCAATAATATTTTCAATTCTCAAAAAAATTCTACACATTCCTTTTTCTAAATTATTTTTAAATATTTTTTTATTGAGATGGTTAACAGGTTAGCATACTAAGAATTTTTTTTACAAACTACTGGTAATAACCATGTAGTCCTAGAAAACTATAAATCTCTATGATATTAATTACTATTAGTAATTATTCCACAAAATTATTATTAGTTGGATGAAATTTTATTCTATATTTTGTTACAATATTATAAGGAATTAAATCTACTATAACCAAAACTACCATTTATTAAATTTTCCATATAACTTATTTTCTCTTATGGTCAAGAGAATAATCCCCAAATATTTCTCATGATCCTCATAACATTTAGAATATTCCATAATACTATCAATAAATACCACCATAATTTTTTATAAATTTTTTAGAATACTCTATTCAAAAAATCCATAAATAGAACTATTGTATTTATTACCCCAAAGGGAATAACTACAGAATCATAGTAGCCATACTTCATTTAAAAAGTAAAATTAGGAGCATCTTCTTCCTTTACCCTTAACGGATGATATCCAAACCTCGGGTCAATATTTGAAAATTATTTAGCTCACAAAATCTCTTATAATTTAATTTGATTGACTAAAATATTTTTTAGTGGTAGAAAATGAATTTTTCACACCTTTTTTCAAAAGATCTTGATTATTCCCACCATGAAGACTTAACTTTGGAAAAATATTTTTATAATCACCCATCTTATTACAATTAAAACATTTTGCTTCCAACTAAACACCTTGATATGAAGTTGGTTCTCAATTTATCCCATTATTATTCAAATCATCACCCATTTATTTTCAATCACAAGGCATATGTCCAAATTTATGGTAAAATTTTACTGATATTATAAGCCACCCCCTGGAATGATTTTTAACACATTTAGGGAATGTGTGAAATTGAATCCACCTAACTACATATTTACTTGTTTGTTTTACCCCATTTATTTCTACATTTAACATTTCATATCCTTGATTTTATGGGATATATAAGAGTGAAAAAAATATCTCAACATTATTAAAATATAAAACAATTCCCTCATAATTCTCAAATTTATAAATAACCATATCTATATATAAACATTGTTTCAACCCTATATAAAATATATCAATTTTACTTTGATGGTCTTGATTAATATTTGGCGAATACCTTTCCATTATATTAACGTTTTCTTTAATAATAATAAAATGATTCCTCATCCTTTTGATTAAATTGTTGAATTTTTCTATTCTATTATAATTTCATGAACATTAAAAAATATTTTTCTAGAAATAGAACCTTAACTACCTTCCATTCCAGGGTATCAATCACATTGTTCTCAATTGTTTTATTAATTAGTGACCACAACTATTTGTTTTCACCTTCAAAATGGTAAAATATAAGATTTAAATTTTCATGCTCTAAATAACCCATAAATTCATATAAAATCTCAAAATCATTAATTCATACTTTAGTTTTCACTGTGTCTGAGGTTCCACCAAATGTTAGAGAATTTTCTCGAATGAATTTCTCCTCAATTTACATAATCCTTTGCAGAGAATTTGGTCACTACCTTTCATTGATACCACCATTTAGGGATTGTGTTAATTTAGTTAACATAGCCACAAATTATTCATCATAACACCAAAGATTTCATGTTGTTCAATTAGAAGGTTATTTTTATCCAATTGTCTTCCTAAATCATTCATCTTGTTACTTCTATGGAAAAACATTATAAAATAAAAATATATTAGATTAAACAAATTTTCAAACATTAAAATGTTAAAAAACTATCCCATGAATCTATAAAAATAAATTTATGATTTATCACTATAAAATTTCTTTATAATCTCTATATTATCTTTCTTCTGTTTCCTTAACAACATCCTAACCCCTAAATTAATCTAAACCCTACTCTAATTTGAACTTTAACAGTTAGAAACATAACCACCACACAATTACATATTTACAATAATATTTAATTACATATAACCCAAATATCTTTAGGTTTAGAGTTTTATTGGATTAGGAAACCCATTAAATTTAAAATCAAACACTTTTATTCGATGAAAATTTTTCCACAAAATAAATTTCTTAAAATGAAAAACTTTTGTAATTCAATAAAAATATACATGAATGGAATATTAAATTTTTTATTACTAATACTTATCCTTAAACCATATAACATCATTTCAAATTATAGGACGAGCATATAAATCTCATCTAATGGTATAAAGGAAATAAAATTTCATGAGGGCATTAAAATATGTGAAAACGTGAAAAAATTTCTCCTTTAAATAAAAAAAAAATTGATATCATATAAACACATATTAACTCATGAAATAAATATTTTTTCTCAAATAATTCTATAAAAAAAATTCAAAAGAAATCATAAATTCAATATAATAATCATTAAGGTTTCTTATGAATACATGAAAACTCATGGAAAAATTATATCCTTTAAAATAACGTAAACTTACCTCCAATCACGAGTTAACTTTTTATCTCAAAAAAATAAAATGTTTCCATAAAAAAACCATATTAAATCAAATAGGTTCCATATAGGCTTCTTTTGACATCATGTTTTTTTATCACTCTAAAATCATCTTTATGGTGGAATAACATAACCAGTTAATTCCAATATAATTTTTACAGAGAATAAATCATTAATAATTGAATTGGTGGGATATATAATGGTCCCACCTATCATCATATATAATTTCAAAGAACCATAATAGTAATAAAACACGTATTATCTTCTATTGAGTCAAAAGTTTCCTTATAATTTTTTCCCACTCCTTTATGTTTTTGAAATCACAAACACACTTTCTTAAACATATTTCTATATATAATAAAATTTATATTTATTTTATTTTTATAGATAATTATACCATTATTTTCCTTAAGTAAAAAAGAATAAGTTAGATCCTTAATGAAACACAAAATCTTTTTATTTCTTAATTCTAATTCTCTGAGAATTATAATTCAGATTCTATGTTTCTTAATTATGATTCCTTCAGATTTATGAATCTGTTTATCTTAAAATATTGATTCTAAATTATGTTTCTCAAATATTAATCACACAAAAAATAAAATCTAATTCATATTCCTCAATTCCAAATCATTTAGAATTGTGATTCTGATTCTCTCATTTTTATTAATCTGTTTCAATTCCTTAAATTTCGATTCACTCAAAAATGAGAATCTGATTCTGGTTTCTCACTTCTAAAATATCTAATTTTTTCAATCTGACTCTCATTTCATCAATTCTGATTCTCAATTATTTTCAGATCCAATTTTATATCATTCTTAAAGTTTTCTTTTTGTGTTAAAAAATCCTATTTTATAACTTTTTAAAAGTTATGATACTTTGTTAATATGTGATTTTATATATTTCTTAGAGTTACTATTTTTTCCTTAACATAATGATTTTTATAAACTGATTTACACATATATATATATATATATATATATATATATTTTATTATCATGCTATTTTTTTTAAATGATTTCATTTAATCAGTTATTATATGACTGTTGTAAGTGCCAACTAAACAGGTTCCTTCGAAATTTTAGCAAAAATATAACCATTAGAAGAAATTTTGATTATTGGATATATCAACTTTAAATACCCAGTCATTTGAACATGTAAATTACTATGAAATTTTTGTATAATTGATACTCAAGGTGATCTCTTCCAAAATTGCTTTGTGCGAAATCCTTAAAGAGTTTAAGTTGTGAATATCTTATTCCACATACTTAAATTTTCACCAAGATTTGTTTTTCTTTGTACAATTCCAATTGTTGCTATATACAATCGAGGGATTACAAGATGAAGGAAGAGAGAGGTTATTATTACCTATTTAATTGAGGTCATCTAATTTGAAGAAAGATAGAGGTGTCGATCACCTTATAGATCGAGGGCTTGCATGGATAATAAGACAGATTCCAATCTGTGTAACCAAGTATTACCATGGTGTGGGTAAGATAGAATCTATTGAATGTATAAATCAATGAACCATTATCAAAGGTGTTTTGGATACCCTAATCTTTGGGTTAAAATATTTGAAATCTTTTCTATGTACTTTTAATTTCTACTGCAATTTATAACAATAAAAAATTGTTTCTTATACTTTCTCTTTTGTTGTAACTCTTATTTAAGATTCTATACGCATTAAGGTAGAATCTTGTATAATAATTTTTGTTTGCCTATTTCATTACATGTCTTTATTAAACCTAAGGTGTTTTTCCTTAACCTTACAAAATAGCGTTTAAGTGAATCTTATTTTTTAACATTGTTAAACAATGTTTCCTTAAGGATAAAAATGAATGTTTTTAAACTTTCAATACAACCCTCCTGTCACGACCCATCCTCAGGGCCCGTGCTGTGACTACCCCAAGCCCGCCTTCCATAGGCCAGGGGCTGGCGACTAGCACCAAGGCGTAAGTCCCGGAAAAAGGGAAGGCATTGCCTTTATAAAGTAACCAAAAAACACCACAGAGTAAGCAGGCAGAAGTAAACACTAAGTAAAAACTGGTACAACAGTAAGTGCAGAAACTAAGTGGGCCAGAATACAAACCCAAACTGAAAGTAAAGTACAACTGTAAAGGGAAAATAACAACTGAAAAGTAAAGTCGTGACATCGAGCTGTCCACTGGGAATCCCAACTGAAGGGTGGGTATAGATAGCCTCCACTGCTCCTCGGGTCCAGCCGACCGCTCTGAGTACGTCCCGCCCAGTGGTCCACCTCCAGGTACCGTCCTTATCCGCAAGCCTCAACCACGATCAGCGATGTCCGTCGTCTGCAACCAACACAACGTAGTGTGGGCATAGCCCGTGCAGGGGTGAGTATAAGCTACTCAGTAGGGACCCCGAGACCCCCGATGGTCTCCCAGAATCCACAAAGGATAAACCACAATGGAAAGATACAATCACGAAGTAACATTCGACACGGCTTAGGTGTATGCCCATACATATACCTAAGTCATCAATTCTCGCTCGGCTCCAACATCCGAGCTCAAGTACAACCCAGTCCATACAAGAAAGAAAATTTTAAATCTACATAGGATAGCACAACACAATCCACAATGGAAAGTAAACAGGATTCAGCTCACACAGGTATACTTCTTCGAATGACGATAGAGATGATCACTGATCCATCTAAGCCATCGGAACCACAAAGGATCGATAGGTACTAACCCCCGCAATGACCCACAAAGGATCTGACCCACAAAGGATCGATAGGTAACTAACCCCCGCAATGACCCACACAGGATCGGACCCACACAGGATCGATAGGTAACTAACCCCCGCAAAGACCCACACAGGATCGAACACACACAGGATCGATAGGTAACTAACCCCCACAAAGACCCACACAGGATCGGACCCACACAGGATTTGTAGGCGCTGGCCCACACAGGACCACTGAGCACTGACCCACACAGTATCAAACCCACACAAGATCGGTAGCACTGACCCACAAAGGATCGATGAGTGTCGTAGTCGTCACCGTCGAATCCACTGAGGATCTCTGTACAGTCGTCGTCGTCACAGTAGCAGTCGCAGCCAGCTCTAGGGTTCCCGCACACATCAAGCTCGTTCGGGAGGGTCCGCTCCACGAGCCGAGAGGCTGATACATCAACTGACACCTAGTCCAGAGTTGATGTATCCAAAAGTTCTGTATCGCCAACAGGAACTCAACGTTGCAGACGGCGCGTCAATCGGACGCCCGGTCTGAAAGATATTGGCTTTTTTCGTCCTAGGGGCCCGGTTGGTTTTTAAGGCAAAACCAACCCGACTGTACTCCACCTGCATCCAAACCTCGGGTGGAGTAATCCAAAAGATCCGTCTCACTTAGAGGAAAACAACAAAGTTGACGGCACGTCAATCGGATGTCTGAAGCTCAAGATATAAGTGTTTCCGCTCCGAGGGCCCGGTTGGTTTCGTGTACGAACCAACATGGCCGAATCCAAGGTATTCCGAAACCTTGAGTGTGATATACCGAAACGACCGTATAGATCCAAGGATCGCATCTCCACTGACGGCGCATCGTTCAGAGGCCCGTACCTCATGTTATGAGCGAAGGACCGAAAAGAGTCCGGAAACGGGGGGTCTGGGCCCGGACCGACCCGGCCCAACCCCCCCATGGGTCGGCCCAAATCGGGTCGACCCGACCCGGGTCTGGGTCCGACCCGGTTTGGCGCAACCCGGCCCGGCCAGGGCGGCCCGGCCCGGCCTGGGCGCGACCAAGATCGGCGGGTCAGCCCGGCTCGACTCGGCCGAGCGGCTGAGCGGAGGAACCGCGGGGCGCGTTGCCCCCGCGCGATAAAGCGCTGCGGCCCCGCGTGGGGCCGCGCTGGGTCAACGGATGCGGCTTTTCCGCGTCCCGTGTTTCACCGGACCCGCACGGCCGCGGGTCTGGTCGGCCTCCGGTGGATTCCGCGGGCCACCGGAGTTGCTCCGGTGGTCCAATTCCACTTCCGTCTACGCCGTGGCTCCTCCCGGGTCCCATTCTTCACTTCCAGGCCCTCAAATCGCCATTGCGGCCCCGTTTGTCATCGTCTGCCGTTTTGTGCACCAAGAACGAAAATGTTCGGTGGGTTCGGACTTGTTCATTAGTCCGCACCCACCGCATTAGCGGTTTTAAAATAAATATTACACAACGAAAGTTTAACAAACGTCACGGGTATAAATCACAAAGATTTTTAAGAATCAAACCCCTACCTCGTCGAAGCCGTCGAACGAGTGCGAGTACGTCGCGGAATTGACCATCGCGGTAGGAGGTGATCGTCGCGCTGCGGAAGGGTGTCGCGTCGTCGCGGAAGGGCGTCACGTTGACTATCTTTGAGGGTTAAAGAAACACACGGATTTAATTATAAAAATTAAATACATGTTGAGGATAAAAACCACAAAGGAATTTAAAAGATTTTAATTCTCCTACCTCAAGCAGTTGATCAAATATTTGTCATGGGGAAAGAACTTCGCGGAAGAAGCGTCGGCGTCACGTCGATCTCCGGGTGTCGGGTGTTCTTCATCTCCCTTCGTCGGAGGCCGGCGTTCTTCGCATTCTTTGCGTTCTTCGTGTTCTTCGCGTTCTTCGTGAAGGGGGATGAAGGCACTGAATCTCCAAAGGTTTAACACAACATCCAAGAAGAAGGTGTGTTGGCCTTATTTTATTAACATGCCAACAAACGAAAAAAACGATAAGTAAATAATGAAATTAGTTCATAGAATTAATTTCAACGAAACTAACCACCCAATTAATAGGGGCGTTAAGAATTTAGAAAACACGTCAATTTACTTACATTAAAGACGAGTTTTCGCGGGTGCGTTACTTAGCAGAAAAGAAAAGGTGGGGCTCGTGCGGGCCCCACCTCACAAATATCCTACCAAGAGTGTAGGATATTTTGAATTGCACCCTATCCGCTTCAACTCAACTTAAGCAGCTTTAAGTGGCTTTTAAGTGCCTTTAAGTGAAATAAAAATAAAGTTGTCACACACTTTATTTTATTTCTTAACTTAACCCCAAAAATTTAAAAACCACACCCAAGAAAACGCAACTTCGTAAGAGGTGTTTCTATGCAAATACCGGCGTTGCGATTCCATCGGTGCCCTCGGAATTTGATTCCGAGCACCGGTTCAAAAGTTAGAAAAACCCACTCGTTCGTTCACTGAACGTACCCGAGCCAATCTTCGGAAAATGATTCCGGGAATACCGGGCCTCAGAATCTGGTTCCGTCAGAAACTGCGTTCTTGTAAAATTCCAAAGAAAATTAAGAAAATAAATTTCCTTGAAATTTACGGGTCTTTACATCTCCTCTTATAAACATCTAAATTTGGATCTTATAATTGATACCTGAGAAGTTATATGAAATATTAATACACACAATTATATTAGAATAGGATTCCACTATGTTTATCTTACTTGTTTTTATCTTACTAGATAGATTCAATTATTTGATAAAGTCTTTGTTTTTAAATACATACTAAACTATCATGTGTAGTGGAAAAGTTTTGTATTGAAAGATGGAAGGAATGAATATCAGATCCTTAAATAATTTTAACCCTAAAGGGACACCTATATTCAATGGGAATATTTATGAATACTAAAATATATAATTAAGTCTTTTGTTATCAATACTGGTGTGGAAAACATTGTTATTCTTACTCGAGGTTATAAGATTCTTGATAAGGAAGTCAAAAGTGTTACCAATAAAGAAAAGAAAGAATATCAGTTGATCTTTAAGGTACACAGTATTTTACTTTGTTCTATGAACACGAATATAGACATCCAAATATCTTCTTGTTAAGTAGCTAACAATATTTGGAAGAAACATGAAGTTTCACATTTTGGTATATCGAATGTTATTGAAACCAGAAGAGTCATGCTTAGATTAGACTATCATGGTTTTTTACAATGGAGAACCTATAGTTAAAGTTCAACAGAAATTTATGACTATTGTGAACATTGTATACTTAATAGGAGAAAAATGTATATATGATGGGAAGCTTTTAGATAAGATTATAGACATCATGGCTATGATTGGGAATCAAAGATTACTGTGATTGAGGAGTCAATAAAAGTTAAAACTATTACACTTAATGAATTATTTGGAACTATATTACAACATGAGAATAGATTTAAGAGATATTCTTATAATATAAATAGGAATAATGGGAGAGTTTCTTTTACTACTACTTCAAATCATATAAAAGCCAAGACTCTTTAGAAAGTTGTTATGTCAATAAAGTCTAAGAAATTAGTTTTTAAGTCAGACTCAAGTGGATATGAATAGTCATAGAATGAGTTATCCAATATTTATCAAAGAATAAAAAATATTATTGGAAAGGAGGATTTCCAAAAAATATATAAGAAAAAGGGTAGTAAAGATAATAAATATTCTGAATTTACATGTTATGAATGCAAGAAAGCTGGACATATCAAACCAGATTATTCAAATCTTAAAAGAAACGATATAAAAGATATACATTCTAATAGGAATCAGAAAAGATATTACAGGACTAAAGGAAATAAAGTCCTGAATTAAAATTACTCTTGGGGTAAAGGTGGTGGAGACTCATTGGATGAATCTTCAGATAATGAATTATCTAGTTGGTCTTATTGCCAAGTTACCTATTGAAAACCAATGTCTCATTGATAAGGTACACACTTCTGAATCCTTAACCAATATATCCTCAAGAGATAATTATCTTGATGAATAACATTCTACATCCTAAAATGAATAATCTTCCTTAGTAAGAGATATATTACCTACTTTTGAAGAAGTATATATTTTCCCCAAGTTTCTTGAAAATTAAAATAATAATATTAAAAAGAAAATTGATAAGGAAAATTCTAGCATCAATTTTTAACAAAAGAAGTATCAAATATTTTTAAATATCTTGATCAAAGATCTTTTGAAATTGTTTCTATCTCAAAAAGCCTTGAGGAAGTTAATTCTGAGAAGGATAAACTTTCTAAGGATTTAGAAAATATTATTTCTATGAAAAAAAAATTTAGAGACAATCTCCAATTCTAAGACTAATGACTATGAGGATAAAAATTTAGTCATCAGACTAAAATCTCAAATATTTTCCTTAAATAAAATTTTTTCAAACTTTACCTCTAGTTATAAAGGTAATGATAAAATTTATTCACAGCTTCATTCCCTTAATAATAGTTCTAGAATGGGTTATACTCACTCAAAACTAGTTTTCATTCCCAATTATTTTATACCTCAAAGTGCCCCATTTTTCACTAAGTGTCAAAGTGGTGAACACTAGAAGAAAAGTTTTTCATTAAAAAAAATCAATACTTAGGTTTTCATAAGGATTCATTTTCTAATAAAGTGTGGATTCTTAATATTTCACTTTCTAACAGTTTAAGATCCAATAAAGTTTGGATTCTGAAAAACTAATTGTTTAATTTTTAAGATAACAAAGGAAGTACCAACAACAATACATGGTACATGTATAGTGGATGTTCCTGGCACATGAATAGTATCAAAAACTTCTTTGAAAAGATTATTTAGATTAAAGGTGGAAGAGTCACTTTTAGTGAAAATTCTAAAAGCTATATTATTTTACAACTAATCAGAATGCAAGAACAACTTGCTTATATTTTTACAAAATCCTTAACTTCCAATATATTTGAATAGATTAAAAAAAATAGGAAATATAACTCTAAGGTAATCATTAATATCTAATTTTTTAAGACTATCTCTAAACATTAAGATGCTCCTTTTGATAGAGGGAGTACACTTGATTTCTTAAAAAAGTTATTGTAACCTAAGAAGAGTTTTTGGAACCTAAAACAGTTTTCAAATCCTTAAAAATGTTTCTAAACACTAATAAAACTTTTTTGAATCTAATAAATCTAGGAATAATTTATTAAAATACTAGAAAATCTTATGATAACTCTGAAAGGTACATTTTCTTACTTTTTCCCTCTTAGTTTCAATTCTGTTTTTTGGTATTTCAATCTTGTTTAGAGAAAAACTTTAATGAATTCATATTTTCTTAAATATGTTTTATTTCTTTAAAATATCAAAAATATCAGAATCTATAAACATTATTTGGGTTAATACCAACCATTTGATATTTATTATATGTTTAATTGTCATCTTGGTGCCTATATAAAGGAGGGGACCCCCCGTTCCCCACATCAATTTCTAGTGAATTTTTCCCGAGTTGCTGCAACCCTTCAAAGTTTACATTCCAGTTTCTAAATCTATTTCTTATGTTTTGGATGACTTTTTCAATATCCTATCAGACTTCAATGCCTACAAATAAGGAACTTAATGATTGGTTTATATTTAAAGAAAATTTAGTTGATCAGAATTTCTTCTTTAAGTATGATTATTTGATAAGAAATATCATAATGATCCAAGGAAAGGAAAGTATTTTCATTTTAAAAAATAAAGAAGAACAATATCCAATTATGTAGATTTAGTTATTTAATTATATCAATCATTCATGTTTTTAATGGAGGAAAGGATAAGTTTCAGTTTAATATCTATGAGAAAACATATTCTATATCTTATAACTAAGCCGTAAATGTACTTGAGATACCACATGATAGTGAATCATACTATCACTATCAAAGGTTTCTAGATTCAGAAGGATAATTTAACTATTTGAAGGATATTGATTTCATAGGTCTTAAGGTTATAAATAATACAAGTTTTCCTATATTTCAGATAACTTCATAATTGTGGCATTATGGATGCATTGTCTTTTAATACCAAGAATATGAGACAAGGATACCTTGAAAATAATAGACATCTTAATGATGTATTTTCTTGTTAATCTAAGGAGTATTAAGCAGGTGAAGTACATATCTTACTAAAAGAAAGATTAAGGATGAGTCAATAAAATCTCAGATATAGATGTATTAAGAAATATTATCCAATCTTATAATAATTTGTATGATCTTTTGAAAAGTAACTTTCATTTCAAATCAATATAAATTCAAGATTATTCCTTTTAAGTGATGAAACACTTAAATGAATGAAATATTATTTTTGTGATAAGAAAAATTAGTTTTTTAAATTTTCTAGAAAGTTAAATAAGGTTGAATAAAACTCAATAAAATAGTATGTTGTTCTTAATAAAAGAAAGGAACAAGTCCTAGAACCACAGAAAATGTATCACGCTTTAGAACCACCAAAGTGGAAGAAATAGAAATATTACGCAGATGATGTTGTATAAAAGTAAAGACAAGACAAATAGGTATGGAAAGAAAGAGATGTAGTGTTTTCAATAGATACAAAAAAGATAAAGCATTGAAAATTAGAGAAGTTGAAGAACATGGGAAATAATCAATGGATAATAATCTTAAGACGAAGTTAATAGAAACTGAGATTGTTCATGCTCTGTTGAAAGATACAGAAATTTCCTCAGAACTAGTTGATGTTCTGGAATCCTTTATTTATGAAGAGAAACATCCTCCGTAATCTCAACCATTAGAAGTAGAGGCTAGCCAGTTAATAAAAGGAAAAGAAGTTATTTCTAGATCAGTTTTGATTGTTCAAGAACCTTATCAAGAAGAATAATAAGAAGAAAATAACAAATAGAAAGAAATTAATGATGAGATTCAACAAGTTAAAGAAACACAAAGGCAAATCCAATCCAACAGGTTATCTATAATAACCTCTCAAGACTCTGCATCTAAGATCACCTCATAAGGAAAACCAGTCAACAAGTCCCCATCTTATAAGGTCAATGTTGCTGAAATTGAAGTTTAACAAATACCTTTCAATGATGAAGTTTATGAAGATGATAATTTTTATGGTGTAAATGATAAAAATCAAGAAAATGGTTATGATGATGATGATAAAATCATTCAAGTACCTAATTATTGGTAAGAAATTTAGAGGTCAAGAAAAATAGAATCTAATAAAGATAAATCTAATAAAGTAGATGTTGGAATATTTAAGAAAGATGATTTAGAATCAGAAAGGTCTTACTACTCTATATGAGAATATTTTGTTGTTAAAACCTTAAATAAGTTGGTGAAATCCATTCCTTATTTCCAAAATCATGATTCAATATGTCAACTTATTCAATCTTCCATAAATCATAATTTTGAATCAAAAAATATTTTCATGGAAAATCTCATAAAGCTTGAAGCCGAATTCAAAACCTTTGTGCAGAATTATGATTCTCACAGGATGTCTTATAAGGATATAAAGAAGTCTTCAAATTAGATAAAAAATGATATTAAATCATTCGATGATATGTTTTACATAGTAAAGGGTTCTTTGAAAGAATTAGAATCCAAAATTCAAAACAATTTCAAACAACTTCTCAAAAATGTTAAAGTAAGAACATGTTATTCAGTTGCAATAAGATAAGGATTTATATGGTAAATTGAGTTCTATTTCTTAAGTGGTTAAAAGAGTAAAAGATTAAAAATATTATTTGGATGAGAATATTAAATCCTTGGAAGAAATAATTAAGATCCAAAGAGAAAATATTTAGAACCTTGAGAAGAAAAATCAGGATCAGGACATGCTCTTAGAAAAGTTTCAGGATGATCACAAGGTTCTCATGAAGTTTAAGGCCCTGATCAGGCTCTTAATACTGAAAAAGATTGATCTTTCTTGTGTTTCTGATCTTTTTTTGTAAAATCCGTTTTCAATGATAAGCAATGTTTATTTATTTTAGTTTTTATAGTTGGTTTTCTAACTTTTCAAGTACACTATACCTTTCTATATTCCTTTTTGAAAATAAAAAATGGGGAGAAGAAGGTTCTAAAAATAATATTAGTCTAAGGAGGAAAACAGAAGAAAGAAAATTCATAAATAAGATAACCTTATATTAAGGGGAGATATTTTATTAATAATGGATGATAAATATATAAAGTCAGAATATGATCCTTAAGGTGATTTCTTAACTTAAAGCAGAGTTGGTCATATTCATCTAAATTCATAAACTATGGGGTAGATAAGTTTTTATTTTAAGTTAAAATAATAACTATTTGGGTTTTAATATTATTTTCTTAAATTTATTGTTTGTCCTTTCCAAAAAATGGGGATATTTTTGAGTCAAAAGTTTTCTTATTATTTTTTTATTTATTTATGTTTTGGAAATCACAAACATACTTTCTTTTAAATCATTCAATCTATAAAGAAATTAATATGCATTTTCTTTTTTATAGAAAAGTATAATATTTCTTTCGATAAGTAAAAAAGAATAAGTTAGATATTTAATGAAACACGGAATTCCTTTCTTTCTTAATTTCGATTATCTCATAATTATGATTCTCGTTTTATATTTCTCAATTATGATTAAATCATATTTATGATTCTAATTCTCTTAAAATCATGATTCCTACTTCAGTTTTTCATATCCGAATCACATAGAAAATCGAATCTAATTCATCTTCCTCAATTCAGAATTGTCTGGAATTGTGATTTTGATTCTATTAATTTAGTGAATCTGATTCACTTCCTTAAATTCTGATTCACTCAAAAATGTGAGTTTGATTCTAGTTTCTCAATTCCGAAATATCTAATTTTCTAAATCTGATTCTAATTTCTTAAATTCTAATTCTAATTTATTTCCAGATATGATTTTATATTTTTATAAAAGTTTTCTCTTTGGTTTAAGAATATGATTGAATAAATTTCTTAAATTTTCAATATTTATTTAATGTAAGATTTTATCTCTTTCTTAGAGTTATTATTTTTTTCCTTAACATAATGTTTTGTATAAACAGATTCATATATACTTAATAATTCTCATGGTATTTTTTTTATGCTAAAGGATGTCATCTAATTTGTTATTATAGGGACGTTGTAAGTTCCATCAGTACAAGGCCCTCTGAAATTTCGGTAAAAATATGACTGTAGGAGGAAATTGTGACCATTGGAGATCTCGCTTATAAATACCAAATCATTTGAACATGTTCTTTGGTGTGGACTTTTGGGGGAATTGATACTCTATGAGGGATCTTTCCAAATTACTTCGTACAATATCCTTGAATAGTTTAAGATGTGAACAAATTGTTCCACATACTTATATCTTAAAAAATATTTGTTATGATTTTTGTGATTCTGATCGTTGTTGTATACAATCGAGGGATTCCATGATAAAGGAAGACAGAGGTTCTGAATACCTACATAATCAAGGGATTCTATGTTTAAGGGAGACAGAGGTGTCTATCACCTTATAGATTGAGGGTTTTAGGGGATATAATGATAAATATTGATCCTTATATCGAGGTCTTATCCTGGTGTAGGTAAGACAGACTTTCTTGAAAGTATAAACGAATGGACTTTTATCTAAGGTGTTTTGGATACCCTACTCTTTGGGTTAAAAGATTTTTACTCTTTTATATTTACTTTTAATTTCCACAGCAATTTTTAACAAAAATAAAGTGTTTATTATACATTATCTTTTGTTGTAACTCTAATTTAAGTTCATATATTCTTTAAGGTATAATATTGTATAAACATTCATGTATGTTTATTTTATTACACATATTTGTTAAACCTAAGGTGTTTATCTTTAACCTTACAAAATAGTGTTTAAGTGAATCTTATTTATTTAAATTTGTTAAGAAAAGTTACCTCAAGGTTAAAAACAAAAGTTTTTAAACTTACATTTCACCCCCTCTCTTGTAAACATATACATTTCGATCCTACATCTTCCATTTCACCATTTCAAGAGCAAAATTTTAAAAAAGTATTATATTTCAATGCATAAGTATAAGTATTTAGGTTGATCCATTAAAATGAAATTAATTTAAAATAATGGTTTAACCAATTACTGATTGAGAGTAAAATGAAATTGAGGAATATAGTACATATAAATATCCATAATAATAAGAGAAAGAAAATTTATAGAAAATATTAGTGAGAGTTAAGATAAATACATAAAAACATTTAAAGTATTTGTTTAAAATAAAAATCAATATGTTGAGTCATAAATCACATTTTACTTCTTATAACTTCTTGAATAATGAATTTCCATTAATTATTTACTCGGTTAGTTTTTCTTGCATCGGTATTTTTTAGGTTCTCTAGTTTGTAGTTTCAAAATAGATTTGGTATAATATTAATCACTACTGGAAAACTAACCTATACAAATTGTTTGGAACCGTTGGTATAGGCCTCCAAAGCGTTGGTATAGCCTATACCAACGGTTTGGAGAACCGTAGGCAAGTAAGCCGTTGGGATAGGTCTATACCTACGGTTTTTTGAAAACCATTCGTATAGACCTATACCAAAGGTTTTGAAAACTGTTGGTATATGTAATATAAAAATCTATACCAACGGTTCCATAAAACCGTTGGTATATGTATTTGCAAAAAAACATCCGCAGGCATTTGATCTCAGGACCTCCTAGTTTATCATTGAACGACCTAACCACTAACCTAACATGACTTTTGTGAACATAATTTCATAAATATATATATGTATTATCATAATTATTTTAAGTTTTGATTTATAGAATTTTCTGGTTAAGAGGATCTGATAAAAAATTAAAGGACCTATACCAACGGTTGTCAAAACCATCGGTATAGACCTATACCAACGGTTGTCACAACCGTTGGTATAGGGTCCTTTCCCAATGGTTTGGCCAATTTGTTGGGAAATCCTACCCTTTCCCAACAGTTTGGCCAAACCGTTGGGAAAATTGGCCACAAATTGGAATGGTTTGGCCAAACCGTTGGGAAAGCCTACCCTTTCCCAATGGTATTGGAAAACCGTTGGGAAAGGGTGTATAGAAGTGTTGGGAAAGGTCACATTTCCGGTAGTGAATAGTCAATGATTCTTGTTTAATGGTTCTATAAGCTCCATAAGTGTCAAGTTATATGTTTTATATCATTCTAAGAGTAAATTTTTTCAATATATTTTCATCTAGTTATAATTTTTTAAAATTTTCTTCATAAAGATCATTTTTTACAGTTAAAAATATATTTGCTTTTTTACTTTTAATATCATTATTATCATGAATATTTTATCACTCCAAGATAATAAAAAACATTATCTAAATATTAATGTTATATTTAATCATTAAATCCATATTTATGAATTTTGATGAAAATGTAAATTTAAAATTTAAACACCACCATTCACTTTGATAGTGTAAAATTAACATGGGTGGAATATGTTCTTTAAAATAGTATACAAGAAAAGAAATATTAAAAAATATTTTAGTTTCATTAAATTATTTGAAAAAATTATACTAATTTTTGAAAATTATTTTTAAGGTTTACAAATATTATGAAAATGGGTAATGGGAGAATATAAAAGTAGTGACATTAATTTTTAAACCCTTAATTTGACATAATAATGACTTATAAAAATGGTTTCATCGAAAGTGAAAGAGTGATACCTCATCCTGAATGAATAAAAAAGCTATTTATAACATGGGTATAGAATATTTTCAAAAATTTAGGAGGTGTTTTAAAAGATATTTAAGATAAAGTATTCTTAAATAATTAAAAAAAAGGTTGAGTTTGGAACCCTTACCTTATTTTTTGAATCACCTCCTTTATATTGAATCTTAAACCTTAAGAGAAGTAAATTTTGGCTAGAAAATAGTCTTATAACCATGTAAAGGGATGTTTAGAGATATATTTTGGATAAATGTTGAAATAAAAAAATAGCTTTAGATGTTTTTTGGAAAGGGTGGAATTAGTCCCATTTTATAGACAAGATTTGTTGGAATTTTGGAACATATTCAATATTTAAGGGTCAATAGGATAATTTTTAAATATAAATTATCTCATAAATAGAGAATATATGATATGTTAAATCATTTTTAACAAAATAAAAAACTATTTATATAGATTTTCTATGTTATTTTGGTAATTAGATTTTAAAAATAACTAAAAATTTATGAAATTCAAGTTTTGATATTTATATATCTACTTAAATTATATAATTATACATAAAATCAATAAAACTCTTTAACTCATCTAAAAATTGTCAATTCAAATATTCCAAAACTACCGTTTTCTTACTTTTCTCCTTCTTGCACAAACATTGCACTGATACTACATAATCATTTTGGATAATTATCCTATTATTTAATTTAAAAAATTTATTAAAATATATATAACTTCGTATTCTTCATTATTATCATATAAATATCATTATAATATAATTTATTCCCTTCCTTTTCATTATAACAATTTTTACGATATGAATTTTTACTTTTATTACAATGCACAAGCACTGGAAGAAAATTTAGATAATTTACATGTTCTATAATTTCAAAATTATAATACATATATTACTATAATTTATTAATATCCAAATTTATCTCTCAAGAAGATTATAAAATTATCCAATTTTAAATATTTTCTCAAAGAAAACTATTTTGACTTTTTCAATGTTTCACAAACAATACGTTGACATCAATAATTATTTTCATATATATATATATATATATTAATTGAATATTATTTATTTAATGTTTATGTTATCATATAATTTAATACACTTTCCATAGGTTTCTATAATGTTTTATATCATTTTACATATAAATATAATAATAAGAATTAGATTTCCACTTAAATTCAAAATCTTATTTTAAAAATAATTTTAAATTCAAAATTATTACTCAACTTATAACCAAATTTAATTTGAAAATTAAATTAAAGAAAATCATTTAATTTTTTTAAAAATAAATAAATAATAATATCGTTTATAATATTTAATATTATTTTTAGTCAAAAATAAGGGTTATACATAACATTTACTAGTTACGTTCACATCTTGTTTTTTTTTAAATTATGAAAAATATTTACAACTATTTTAAAATTTATTATTCAAAATATATTTTTCATTTTATTAAAAATCATATAAAAATATTAAATATTATATTTTAATCCAAAACCCATAAAAGAATATATTTATATATATATCCATAGAATAAAAAATATTTCATTTTAAATAAAAAATTCACATCATTATTTCACATAATTTCGTAATACTTTCCAAAGTCATTAAAAAGGTTAGATAGCCTTATAAATTAATAATATTAATATAAATACCCTTATAAAAAATAATAGAACATATTATATATTATTGAACTTTTAATTCAATCATTTTTTATGTTATGAAAAAATTATTTTTTATGGATAATTATAACAAATATAACTCTATAATTTTTATTAGAATACTAGGAAATTATTATTTAAAATTTTACTTGGATACTATAAGATAAATATTATTTTTTCATATATAGAGATAAATAATTTAATAATAATCAATCATACACCCATTTCAAGTCATTTTACGTTGATCTGACCATAATGTACCTTGAATATAACTGATGTAGTTAATGCCTGAGAGAGGAAGTCATATTTTACCCAAATCCATCCCTGATATCATTGAAATAAATATGAGGAGAGAATAACATAGAAAACCTCTATCAAAAGTTAAATTATCCCTATAGGGTATGGTCCCATGGACAATTATTGTATCTATTGATCTCATGGGAATCTGTTTGAGGACAGAATAACATATCCAAACTCCCACATAAAGTGAACAGAACCATATCAAGGTAGATCCCATGGTTTATTCATATATAAACATAAAATATCAATTTAATGGTGAGGTTATAATATAGACAACCACCATTAAAACTCAACCCAACACCTACTCAGATTTAAGGCCCCATGGTTGAGTCACACATTCTATCACATACAACTAGTACTAAGGTCACCAAGAACCAATACCCAATCTATGGGAGTCAACCTATGCTCTAACAAGCCATCCTGAATCATAAACCTCATAGATATGTCCCCTTAGACATTCTTCAACTTGAATAAGGAAAATATTCTAATAATATCCATTTCCACTCATAAAAACCAATAAATTTGAAGGAGTTCAACTCCAATACCCATATACCATCGAAAATTCACATCAACACCATCACTAGGACATGGAAACCCATTCTATCCCTAGAAACGCAAGGTATAAACCCCTACCTTAATCCACACTTCAAGTTGTGGTTCCATTTTATCCAAGTCAATTCAAATATATTTACTCTCTAAGGGGTCCATTCTTGAAATATAAACTATCCCACTTTGATACCCAAATAAGAACAATATCAAGAAAACACATTCACTTCCATAAATTACATCCCAAAAAAATATATACAAATGTTGAAATAAGGAACGAAATTCCTACATCAATCATTTTGGATCTCACTTGACAAGCCACACCACCCGATTCAAATTCAATCAACTAAAATCCAAGAAAATAATAAACACCCAATTTATTAGGTAAAAAATATTGGATCAGATTTATAATTATGCAAATCTAGTTCTAGGTGTAATGATCTGTGTTTTTCCGAACTGGAAATTTGATCATAAATTAAAAAAATTTATTTTAGATTTTTATAAGGGGTAAAATATTCATTTTCTTTTAAAATATGATCTTGCATAATTTTTAGCACCACTATTTTGGTCTCTAAATAGGGTTTTTTCCCTATAAAATGGGTTTGGTGTAATTCTTAATTGTTCACATTTTTTGTGTAATAATTAATAATTAATATTTAATTTAATTGAATATTAATGTATTATCACATATTAGTTCAACTATATATTTGGAATGGAGCATCATATATAAAGTATTTCTCTTTATTTAAGTCAATAATGGTGACTTTTTCCTTGTTGGATCATAAAATCATGTTGGGTATCGGGGCCCAACCACTTTTTTCCATTCTTTTCTTCTTTTACTTTTCTTTTTCGTATTTTATTTTCTTTATACCCTAGATAATCATGCATTTCCCTAGTGTTTCTACTTCTCATTATTGAGATATTAAAATGGATATTAATATATATAAATATATAGGGAGAAAGGGAGGTTCCACCATGGAGCTCAGGAGGAGTCAGATCATCGTGAAGCAGTCGTGGACTGTATAAATGGGTGAAGCTTTGGCGAATTCATCCCAAAGGTAGTCCATTTTTCCTTTTTTGAATTAAATACTATTATATTTAATATTTTAATGTTTTAATGCCTGATTATGATGGCTTATGACCCCTTCTGGGTTTATTTATACCTTTTGGGGAGAAAAAAGGTGTTTCGGGCCAATTTGAGGGGCTTCCCATTTAGGAATCCCGATCACATGGAATATAGTTTAAGAACACACATCATGTAGTATTATCATTAGGGGAATAATATATTTTTATAATTTAATGTCATTTATGTGGTATACACTCTATATAATAGGAATCTAATATGTAGTTGATTACCCAACTAAATAGCTCATGTAGGAGAACATGGCTCAGTAGAGTACATAACCAAACCCCATGTTGGTTGCTCTCCATGTATAATTACAAGGCCAAGCAGTATACATGGCCAGGCCATGTGAGGTACATGGAAAGGTAACCTTGGTAGGGTATGTTCCATGTACATTTATTACATGTCATTTACAGGGTATTTCACATTCCATGTTTGGTTGAAGTAAAGAACTGGTGGAGCGCTTGGAGAACACATTGTGTACTAGGTATACACAATGTGTTCTCCCCCTTTTCTAAATGTTTAGTGTTTTTCATATCCTTATACCCCATAATTATATTTGGATTCATTAGTGTTCCATACTATGTATATTTATATTTATATCATGATGATAATACCTTTGAGGTGATTTGAGTACTCTTTGGTGACGTTTTGGGCATTTTCTTAAACAGAAAGGTTCCTCCTTTGGTAATCAAATCTACTTGTCTCATGACAGTGAGAACTTTTATTTGAGATTTCCATGAGTTATCTGTCCTGACATATGATTTTTTAACTTTTCCTTTGAGTTCATCTCTTATATGATATGTTCCCTTCCTACTTAAGAGGCCATGAGTGTATTTTATTATGAGGATACCATATATAATTCATCCAATTATGTTTCAACCTAGAAGTTCCTTTATTGGATTCCACTATATTTTTAATATTGTTACAAGTCCTATGTGGAATGAATTTGATTTCATTCTAACCTAGGGATTCTCTTATAGTATCCCTCTACCTGTATACTATTTTGAGTATCCCATGTAGTATGCTTATGCTTCTTACATATGTTACTTTTGAGGGTTCGATGTAAGACTCCCCTTTAAATATACGATTCTAAGGATCCTGTATCAGATGCCTCTTTTTTCTAACTATTAGAAGAACCCATGTAGGTTTCCTCCTTTAAACTTCACAACTGAGGATCTTGAGTAGGATTTATTCTCTTATGTGTAGACCTTGAGAATCTCGAGTACTATTCCTCTTTTATTTTATGACATTAGGGACTCAATGGGTGCCCCGATGTTTTACAAACACTAGGTTAGTTCATTGGTGGTTTGGGTAGAGATGGTAGTGGGTGTCACGTTAGAACTTGTACCAAACTTGTAATCCCATGGTGTTGTGGTGGTAGAGGTGGGTTTATGATTTTGGCCTCCCTAACTCTTTATTTATACATTCATTTATTTACTACTAATGCAGTGATGATTATTATAGGTTCTTCCTAGTTTATGGATGATGAGCCTAATATGATGAAACATATGTCTTTGGGATACCTAGGTATACTTTTTGGGACCTATCTTATTAATTTATTGGTGATCCCAAACATGTTACCTGTGACATAGATTATGATCCCCTTTTATTTATATATTTGGGATACCAGGACGTAATTATTGGGATCTAAATTTTCAACCATATATTCTGGGATGTTATTTACGTCACTATTGTTACTATTGAAGATTATTCTTATAACCTAGATTTATTATTTAAATAGGATGATTCTCCTCTCCTTGAATTTTGGTTTTAGGTGTATGATTAATCTCTCCTTAACATGGGAATGTACTCCCTATGATTATTATATATGGTCATGGAATCCCTACTGATGATAATCATGGATAATTACACTCTCTCAAGCGATAGGGATGATTAAACTATCCTTTATCAACTACTATATTGTGGTGTTGGGTATGATTTTCCACATCATTGAAATATATAATCATGGATGATTATAATCTCATGAGTGATGGGGATGATTATTCTCTCTCTGATCAAAGGCCTCGAGGGGTGGGCAAGACGTCTCACCGGGGAAATCACTTTATACACCACCTAAGGGTCAAACCCTTAGGTATTTTTTTTGTCACAATGTCATGACCTCATATAAACCGGGACCTATCAATCATTCATTATATTGGATATTCATGGAATGATTTTCATGATATTCAGATCAGTGACTAGTTATCATACTATCAATCGATATACGACATCCTTCGTTATTGTGATTAGAGGAGAGTACGGATTAACCTGGGGTTAGGACATGTATGCCCTTGTGTTAACCTATCTTGCTCAAAGATATTTCTATTTCTAGTTGAATAATTTATTTTTTATTGGGATTAAAGACCTAGAGATTAATTTAATTACACATGGATTGGGTGGAATGGCATCCAACTCAATTTCCTTTTCATATGATGTCTAGACAACATGGATTAAAGACCCAAGGATTGACTGACGATGGTTTATGTTGTCTATTTCACCATACTCATGAATATACATATTTATGTCTATATATATTTATGGGAATATATATAAAAACATAAATATGTATATATATATACATACATGGAGTTACTTTTCCCATTGGAATGGGATCATGAACCCATGGATCCATAGTGGTCTCATGTTATTATTTTATTTACCTTTTTAGTTATGTCTTAGCTAGGATGAGTATATTTCATGAGCATTAAATTATGGTAGTATATTATAGGTTTATCATTGGGGAAGAATACTGATATTATTTTTCACCCCTGTATGTGAACCTCGGTGTGCGTGCAGACCTTGTCTCTGATTTTCAGGTTGAGCATAGATGCTTGATGGTCTGGTCTGAATCTTGGGGTTGTATGATTGAGTTTAGCTACTCATGTGAATTATTTTCATCAAGATTAAGTATCTCAATATTTTCATGGAGACCGAGTATGTGGTTTTTATCAAAGTTAGTAGAAGATACATGTACTTTTATTGTAGTTTCTTTTATGTACTCTAACTTGTATGGTCAATCCAGTGGGTGATCAATGTTGTATATATGAAATGGAAATTCAATATTTTATATAATTTCATTTATTATTTAATCATATATTATTTCATTTTATTTACTCCCTGTACACTATATTTATTTAAATCTTTGGATAATATCTAGTTATTTCCACTATTGTCTACTCTAATATGAGGGACAAGTATTTTCTTAAACATGACCCCAGATCTTACTTCAAGTAGGTAGATTTTAGAGTATAGAGAGTCATTATTGAATCCTTGTGAAGAACTAGGTAATATCACCATTAGGGGAATCCGGGTCGAAATGTTACAGTCGGGACCTATAGTGTTATACATACCCAATGGGGATGATTCTGATAAATGAAACTTTAGTTAGTGTAGAAATAAGGTATAGATGGCTTAATTAATTGAGTAGGGAAGGCCCTAGGGGTGTGTTGTTCTACTATTTTAGGGGAGGAGGTTATAGGGGTGTGTTATAAGTTTTCCCACATTCAATCAAAATGAAAATATTTATTGAAAAAATTGCTAAGGGGAAGATTTTGGAATAACCATTGTTGGTCACAATGAAATTCCCTCACCCAGGGTCATGTTATTGAATGACCATAAAAGTCATAATAAAACACTCATATGTAAAGTAGTTTCATGATTTTAGAGTAACTCACTACAGTGTGGCACTAATCATTCATATCGTAATGATCCCCTATATTCTAGAGGCCTCGATATCTCAAAGAGTTTCATTATAGTGGGATTTAAAGCCTCATGTCATGATATACTATATCATGGTGAAACTAACTTCTTTATGGTGTTACCTCCCCTGACTCCAAAATCCATCTTCTACAAGACCACACTTCCCCATAACCCCATGTTTTTTTTCAAAATACCCATCTACTGTAGAATTTCATCCATTAATCATATCCAACTCCACAATTATTGATACCAGACAACCCTCAACACTACTAATAGACAAGAACCATTAAAATACAAATAATTTTATAAAATTTAAATAAAAAGCTACTATAACCCAAAAAAATTGTGTTGTGGACTTTTTTTATGATGACTATAACATGATCCCCACTTGAATGAATCAAGTTGTGCTGAAAAAGATAGAGTGTCACATTTTACAAATAAGATTCAAATTGGGTCTATATGTTCCAAATGATTTAAAAATGATCAAAGAATAGAGATTCCTCAAAAAAATATTACCAATTTTGTGATTTTGTGGTGAGAACCTCCCATAAGGAGTAGGCCATGCATACCATCCATTTCTGACAAAAAGGGTTGTTGAAATCATAAAAACCATTTTTTAGAGTCTGCTAGAAATTTTTAAGCCTTGTAAAACAAATTTTAAGAGATAAATATAAAGTTATATGTTCATTTCATTTCACAGGATTCATTTTAACTATTTATATATCCAAAATGGTGTTATGAATCAAATGTTTTTTCTATTTTAAGTTAGATGGATTCTTCCCAAATTCCAAGAAGTTTACACTTAGGTGAACACTATGCATTCTATACTCTATGTATGTACAATAGTTTATGTTTTCTTAACACTGTGATCCCTATTAATTCATTCTCTATGCCTCGCATTCCCCAAATCCATGCACCTAGCATTATGCTCCCTTTTTCAGGCACCCTGCCTTGCTTTCCCTCATGAACCTGGGTGTGTGAACCCAGACATAGTCACGCATTCTAAGAGACTTGTTTGGAAAGCTATGTTGGTTACCACCAATGTTGGGAACCCGATCTAGGTGTTACCTATAAAAGGACTCCATTAACTCCACTATTTTCATTCCATTAACGATGTAATACCTGAATACCCAGGGAACCTAAGCTCATAGAGCTCCATCTTATTCACTCAAGTATTATTTAAAGCCCTCATTGAGGTAAGTTTTTAATATAAAACCATTGGTTATGGGAAATATTCACATTTCACACCATCCTAATTCAAGTAATACATTATGTGTTAGACAACCTTGGTTCCCAACCACCTAGGAACCAATCTACCTAAGCATGACTCCACCAAAATAATCTACTTGATCCTGGATTTAGTAATGTCAACTACAGGAGCATGACTTTTACCAAGTTCCCAACATAACTGCGACCTCACCCCAGTCATATAATTTAGTGACACTATACCAAGGTTATATATCTCAAGTTTCACTACACCTAGGACCCCCATATGTGGGTTCTAGTTTTCCCATGTCCCATTTTTTGGTCTACACTTAGACCAAGCCTCCAATACCAGAGGCTCAGTTCACCTAGGTCCAATATTTGGGAAACACTTCTCACAAGCCTCTTATACCTAGGTTCCAATTATTACAAGTTTCATAACTAGGTAACCACTTGCTCGGGTCTCCTACCTTGGATCCAATTCACTCATACCCATACTTGGTAACTCTACCCTACCATATACCCCTTGCGTCAAGATACTTCTCTTGTTTTCCTTAGATACCATGAGTCTCGATACTCCTCTTAGTCCCCACATACCTTTATATGGGTCTCCGACTAAGTGTAATCACATATCATACCTTTTATTATTTAGATACCAATAAATAGGGATGAATTATATATTTTTACCCATGTATAATCCCTAATAAATCCCTTGTTGTCACCCCTTTCATGAAAAATAGTAATTACCACATAATGTCAAACTACATGAACCGGTCCTGAAATACAACCTTTAACTGTGTAATTCTTAATACATAGAATTTGATTATAGTCAATGAAGATACATAGGATTCTTATATAAGGTTCAATACCAATATTCTAATACATATCATAGTCCTCATATTAATTGTAATCCTAGAACATTCCTTATTGGTAAATATCCCCCATGAGTCTAGGATTCCTTCCTTGCCTAGTTAACAAATGAAAATGGGCTATAAAATCATATATGGGATTCCTATTAAGCCTAATATGAAAATATACATTCTCTTATTTAGTAATTAATAGACATGATGAACCAAAAAGGTAATATGATGTGTAAAAACTACACAGATTCCCTAATTCAAGATAATCATATTGGTTAATTCAAATTCATCAAGTTGAGATACTCCTCTTATTGACTATAAATACCCTCACCTGATTCATATATAAGGTTAATCTAGAAAGGGATGTTTCATCATAATTCCCACACCAACACATTACTATGAACCTTTAACCTTGTATTCCACCTCACGTGACTTTAAATTGCTTGTAAGATTTCATGTCTATATGAACATAATAAGCTCAACAATGGTATTTATCACATGACCTTGAGAAGTATAAAGTTTCCTATTAAATGGAATCAAACTATATGGGTTCTAATTCACTTCACAGAGATACATGGGAATCTCATTCATGAGCTAGATCCCGACTCCATAACACCTCATTGCTCCCTTAACAAGAGCTAAATTCCTCCCAAGAGGCTAATAAACTCAAGTGTGCCTAACTATTTAGCTTTAAACTACCATGTGGAAACATAATTGGATCAAATAAAAGTTAATAAAGTCCAAACATGTAGTGTCTTATTAAATTCATGTTTTCAGTCAATAAATTTATTAATGGTAATTAGTACTATTATTGGAAATGATTCATGAACGTTCCTTAAATATTTTAGAGATACCTAGATGAGGTATCAAATCCCTTGAGGAATGATAAAATGTCTTATTTTCTCAAATAATGCACACAAAAAGTTTCAATAATAAATTCCTAGAGACCACATGTCATTGGAGAGTAGGTCTACACTAACTAAAAACAATGTGAGCAAGAGAGGGAATGAAAAAACACCATTAAATTCAAGGGTTGTTATAGGATCCATAATTTTATATTTGGAAAGGTTCTATAAGATAGGTACTCTAATCAAGTACAATGCTATGATATGTATGTGGATTGTATATTTTTTATGGTAGTTTTGTTTAATGAATTTTTTTTATTTAATGATTCTTTGAATTTGAAAACATACCCTAGTACAAAGTCAAGTAGGAAATATATCTCTTGTAATGATAATCATGGTTTTTGTATAATTAGCATGGGGTTATTTTATCACCAGTGTTATCTTTCAATGATCAGGAGTGAAATTTAGGATTTCATTATCTGGGTGTTTAATAAATGAACTATTGTCAATGGGAATCCTGATACAATTTCATAGTCTAGGGGGAATGACTAATGAAAAGTTTGACTCAATATTGGTTATAATATGATGAAAATTGTAATTATTTTGTTCTAAAAGAATTTAGGACCTCCTAAAAAGTATAAAATGTGATTTTAGGAAATTTTAGTTGTCATGGGTCAGTACACACACTATGATACATTGGTTCAATCAGAAATTTTCATCAAAATGGTATTTTTATTAAGATTCTGTGAAGTATCCAAGTATTGGATATGCTTTTTGAGCGATGATAGAGAAAATTTATTAAATAATTAGTGCATGGAGTGATTAAAGTATGATGTGTTAACAAATATGGTATGTTTTTATAAACAAGGTAATGTGGTATGATTACGAAAAGTTTTAGAGAGTAATATATTAGTAGTGTAAGGAAAATGAAAGTCAGTTTTGGGATAATAATGTTTACATAGATTGTGTGAAGTGGATGAGTACTCAAGGGTAGTGTGTTAGTTGTAATCAGTTGGACCTCATGAATTGAATATTTAACATTATTAGAATATAAATGAGAGGTGTGTAAAACCATTTATTGTGAGGAGAACCATCTATATTTTTTGGATATTTAATCCATATATAGAATTTAATTTAGTGGTATTTTGATAAATTGATTGAAATTATTGTATTGTGATATCTCACAAGTGAATCGGGTATAAGAGTGGGAACTTTGGGGGATCTGCAATGAAACAATACTATGATGTAATAATTTAGTGTAGGGGATTATAATTCATTAAAAAATTGTAGTTTGGAACTAGGTAATTGTTTGGAAGATGGTATTGAGTGTTGTATAGGTTAGGAGTTTTATGTGCATAACTGACTTAGAGTGTAAATGTTTAGTTTGAATAAGAAATGGTTGGATTTAATTATGTGAATATACTAGATTTAGATATCTATTTCTTTTGATTATGATAATACACAAGTAGGTTATTAAGATAAAAATATATTGCATCACCTAATAAAAAACATGAGCCTAGGTTTGACGAGGGGAATGGCTGATAATGGAAGATTTTAATTATCAGTAAGGGTTTAAGGTTTGAAAGTATGTGTAAGAACCAATAATAAAGTATTTGGAGACCAAAGTGTCATTTTAAATTATTAATAGCTATTTTTAGGATAAGAGTCCCAATAGTGTAGATTTTATGACATATCATGTTATTGGGGGTTAGTTAACTGATAGAAATTTGGAATTTTGTGGATAAAATGCATGGTATGATTAAATTTTTTAATTCAATTAATATAAATGTAATTATTACTATTTTTGACTTTTTTAAGGTGTGTAATTTAATTTGATATTATGTGTATAAAATTTTGGAGTTGACCTCCTTGATTTTTTAGAATATATATAATTTTTGGGTGATATTAGTCGGTTGTTAAGTACCTGGTATGGTTCCATCAGGTATATAGTGATCTGACCAATGGGAGTATCTCATGGGACTATACTTGAGTGTAAAGAAGGGTCGCAATTAGTACCAAGTGGTTCCAAATTTATTTAAATTGGGAGGAAGATTAAAATTTTATGGTCTCCCCCCCTCCAGTTTTCTATGATAAAAGGGATTTAGAGAATTTCCATTTTGATTAGCTCCCTCCCCATTATTATACCTCTTTTTTCTTCTATATACTTAAATGAATACATGATGGCTTTGTTGTGTATTGGTCCTTGAATTCAAGGTAATTTCTTTCTCTAACTCTCCATTTATTCTTTTCCCCCTTTTATTTTATATAAGGTTACTCTAGCTAGGTATTCATGCATGTGATTTCACTGAAGCATAGTAAATAAAACTGATCAATAGAAATTTTTTGTGGGTTATGTGTAAGAGAGTTATTAATTTTGAATGTGTACTATTTCACAATGTCGTGATGAAGATACATTTCTTGGTGAAATTTCATTTTATTTTATCACTTTCAAATAAAATTAATTGCTATTCAAATATATATATATATTTAGGATATTTTGGTGTTATAAATTTATTAGATTATTAGAATCTATATTCATGTTTTTATCTGATTATTTTGAGTCTCGTTGATTATAGACCTTAGTTATTTATTTTTAGGGATATGATCGATGATCTCCATATTAGGAGGACCTGAACATTGAATTATTTTGGTAGGTGGAATTAATCCCCTTAGATTTTTAGTTAGTGTTTATCTATGATGTTCCTACATTTTTCAAATTCCATAAATAAATTCAATATGTATTTTTAAAATATAGTATTGAAATAAGATATTTTAACAAATAAATTGTCCTATTAAATGAATTTTTTATATTGTATAAATATTATGAAAATATTTTTATTTTACATTATATTATTTATTTCCACTTTTTTGTATTATTATGGTACCATATAAAGTTATTACTTTGTTGAGTATGTAATAAATATTATAATTTAAATCTCGAACCTTGGTAAAACTATTTAATTTATTATTTAAATCTTATGAGGAAATTTCATTTGTTTTTTTATAGATAATTATTTAATATATTTATCTTATATATCATGTGGTATGGATATTTCGTTTCGTATCATGACATACTTATCTATAATACTACATAATGAGGTTTCTGGTTAAATTTTTAGTTCATTTAGTTTTAATTATATATGGATGTTTTACATTGTTACTTGATAGATATGTAGTTATTAATGAGATGGAAATTGGTATTCCTATAATCTTATGATTAATTATTATTTTCCCTCTTATAGTGGATATCTAAACAGTTCTTTTATATACTAGTAAATATGAATAATTATTATTTTACCTCATTGTATTTCTATTGAGATTGTACAATTTTTTATAAATAATTTTGAACTTGGACTCAAATATTGTATAGACCCTAATTGTGGTGAAAGAGTTATAAATATGATTTTTTATTTAACTTATTTTATATGTACAAGATAATTTTCTATTTATTTTGGTTTAACTCCCTCTAGTGGTGTATAAAGATTCTACAGTTATTCCATAATGAATGTTAAGTGACCTTTGGTGTGTTAATTTAGTTTATTTATTATTATATAAGATATATAAAATTTTAAATTTCATAATAACACACATATTCATGAAAATGATTATAAAAACTTGTGGGAATTCGGTTCTTTTGGTGGTACTTACGGAGTCTTTGTTCACACACACTTCAAGTGAACTTTAATTTATATTCAAATTAATATTCCACAATGCAGATACAATTTGTTGTGTTATATAACTAACTGGATTATCTTTAGTAGTCATTAAATTACTTTATTAAAGAGATAATCCACCAAGTTATGGAGTGAGGATATCTAACATTGGTAGTATATAGGATTTGGCATATAGCTTATGCCACTATTTATTTTATTTTTTAAAGTTAATATATATTATTAATACTATTATATGAAATATTGCAGCACTTTCATAATATCATATAGATATTTTAATTTATATAGTTATAAATGGACTATGGGACCCTAATTATAAGTCTCGTTTTTATTCTATTTATATTCTATACTATCTTATGTATGGGTAAGTCATTCAACAATTCTTATTGAAACTATTAAAGATCTAAGTGGATTTTCGTAGAGGTTAATCAAACCCTAATGTTTCTTAGATCATATATTCTATTAATAATAACCATTCTATTAGAGAAAGTTCATTGGGAACAAAGTAACACTCCAATAATTTTTATGAAATATTTATTTTAAAATTATTTCATTTCTTCGATAACTTATGTTACACGCAACATCGAGTTTCAACGAATCGTGATATACTGTTAAACTGTTATTTAATGGGATTAAAACTCAATATTACCCTATATTTTAATCCATTCCAATTTTGACGCATATTTCTTAAGAGTTAATTTATTATAAATTAATCTTTTAAGAATTCCGAAAGTGTCCATCACCTCATTTATAAAAGGGAACATCCTCCCTTAGTTCTTCATGTTACTTTGATCCTCATAAATCTAAAAAACTCTAAAAATAACCATTATAAACTTTTATATTCACATTCGATAGGTCCTATTTGTAACACCCCAAGCTTCAATGGTATGTTTCCCTTTGAATAATTCAATAGCTTGCGTTGTACGCAACTTCGAGATTCTAACACATTGCGACCAATCAAACATGCCGTTATGAATAGTAATTCCAAATTTTTGAAATTTTATCAATTTTATCTTTCAAAATGGAATTCTGTTTTGGGTTCGTAATATCAAAATTATCTTAGGGTTAATTTTTGGTATTTTTCTTAAAACATCCAGTTTTTGATGAATAGTGAAAATACTAAATTTTAATTAAAAACAACTTTTTTAATAAAAATAATTTATAGTGATAAATGATACTATTTAGTGTTTTTTAAGTATAATATGATTATATGTTTATCATTTAATCCAATTTTGTTCGATGAACGTAATTTCACATTTAAACTAGACATAAGAAAGTGTCCATCTTTTGATATTTATTATTTCTTAAAAACATGCTTTCTCTTTTGATAATGGAAATTAAGTTTAAATTAATTTCTTCCACTTCTGTGTTTTGAATTTAGAAAATTGGATTCCATATTTAGAATTAGGAGGTCCAAATTGTGTAAATAGGTAACTTTTATTTTCATAAATTTTGAATAATTACTTCGGTATATATTTTATTTTCTATTGTTGATGGGTAAATCCAGTAAATAAAGATAGAAAAATAATATTATAATAATATTAAATTACCCTAACATGTGTTCTAACGCTATTGGATGATAATTTCCGACCATAGGCATCCTTGGGTCGATTTTGGGACCACACAGAGCCACTTGTAAGTGATAATGAAACTTTATATTAATTAAGTTAAAGTAAATACAAAAATGACATAAGAATATATATTTTAGTAAAGAAAATTGTACATAGGGTTATATATGTTATCTGTAATGTCTTGGATTTTCCATGTATTATTTTTAAATATTATATGGAATTATTTTGAGACCGGGCGCGATGACGACACATTATTCTGGGGCCCAGTGAGCCCGGAATGGTGGTTTGAACTTTTTTTAAGTAAAGTGAGTCAGCACTTGTGCGTGGTTGTGGCAGTTTCCAAACGGATGCCCGGATGAAAAATCTAAGGGCATCATTGTGTATGGGATGACGACTTTACCTAAGAATGAGCCTAACCCTAACCAGCGTGGGTCGAGGGAAAAAGTTAATTTTTGGATGTTTTTAGTAAAAAAAAAATTAATGTTTATATTATTTTTATGGAAACATATGCTACAGAGAAGCGGCATGACAACTGTTTCAATATTAAATTCCATGTCATAATGGATTAGAAACACCAACATGACTCATTAATTCCATAGCATAACAAGAGGTTGAATCATGTTTCCCTTTTTAATGGGTTAAGCTATTGGTGGTCGTTGACGAATTTTTGAGAGGAAGCTCTGGAGAAATTCATGGAGACTTGGAGTAAACTCTCAGCGACGAACAACGAAGAATTTAATCTTTGAATTTCTGCACAAACGGAGTTGAATGATCTCAAAGATGACGGCATTTCAGACCTTTTCATCAACGATTGATTCTTTTCAAAAGGTAGGGGTTGTTATTTCATTTTTCTTTTCTCGTTCTTGATTTAAACGATGAACGCAGATCAACCACGAACAAGTTGATCCGCGGATTCGTACATTCTTGTTGGAGGGTTTTATTGGGATGATACTGGGGAATTATTTTCTTATTGATTATTATTGTTGATTCCTGCTCCATTTAATCCTATTAATGGGAGTAGATCAAAGTCGTGATGAACGACGGCAGAGGTTCATTCCTCTTTTTGTTTGATTGGTTTTTCCTTCCCCCATATTCTTCTTGCACGTTCTTCGCGTTCTTCGCGGGGCGACGAAAAACGGATCGGTGCGCATTTGTTTTGTGATGCAACGATACCAAATAGAAGAATTGACACCCCAATGACCTTGTAGTGGTGCGACGACGATAGCGGAAGACGAATCGAACCGGGTCGGGAAGGGCTGTTCTTTGAGCGTTCTTCGTGCGGGAAGATCAAAGCATGTTTTCGGGGCCAATCGGAGGTCCAAAAACACCGGAAGGAGCTTCGTGGAATCGAGGTGACAAAAAACCAGGATTTTCATAGCGATCGGATAGCCAGATCAATGATCGGGGTAGCACGGGAGGTGCACCGGTGAAGATCTTCATTTCTGGAAATTTCCAGAATACACGGCGTGTACTTCCGAAGAACATGCCATGTAGTACTGGTGGCAGTAGCTTGGATTTCGGGGGTCAGAGAGGAATCACATGGTGTGTGAACCTGGTCACACGGCGTGTTAGACTTTCCCCGATGCTCGGCATGTACTTTGAGAAGTAAACGGACCTCGGTTTAACTACATAGCTTCAGGCGACACAATGTGTACAACATGGAAGAGGCGGATATTTAGAACTCAACATGTATCCAGGGGGTATACGGAAATGAGATGGAGTACACGACCATGTACTCCATCACACGGCCAGGCGAGGCCAGTAACGCGGGTCACCCCGTGTACCAATTACATGGGTTGGAGTACATAGGTTGATGACCATGTATGGGCACAAGGACAGCATACACGGAGCCAACCCCAATCACTCGGACATGGCGTATACACCATCATACATTCCGTGTACTCAGTTTTTTTCTACAAGACCAGCCTTACGACATGGGCTGTTGTACAGGATCAGTATCCGGGGTCAGACAACACGGCGTGTAACTTTTCTACACGCCGTGTACTTTCTGGAAAATGGCATGGTCCTTTCATTCACCATAACATGGACATCATTCATCTGGGTTAGTGCCCCTTCATCTCATTCCCCGGATGGTCAGGCATCATTTCCTTCTACAGGAGTATGATCCCTTCAATAGGACTTTTTGTGATAGAGTCAGGCATCCATATGAGAGGCCCGGATCGAGAACCTATATCCATTATTGACCCTAGGTAGAGTCTGGAATCGACGTGACCAACTTCACCGGGCGTCGATCCTCTACCTAACTAGTGAATTATGGATGTGTCATGGTATCCTCCATGGCCCTGGAAGTGATCCTCATCTATGTATCGTGATCTTTCCCACTCAGGAGTATGTCTCCCATAATGAGTGCATCTATCTATCGTAATCTTCCCACTCAAGAGTGTGTCTCCTGTAATGAGTGTAACTACCTCTTGTGACGGTTCCCGACTAACAGTACTTCTCAGATAGACGTCATCAGTTCTATAAGTCTTGTGGATTTTGTTCTCCCAGAATGAGTGCTTCGTGGAATCTCTGAACAGAACCCCTAACTGAGGGTATGAGGTTGTGTGACTTGTCTCTAGACTACGAGTCTAGGTTTTGAGTATATCTGGTTTGTGCTATGTTTTCTGTAGACATATACTATGTATAGATGATTGTGCCTTTACTTTGTGTACTGCTTTTTGGTTTTCAGGGTCCTCTACTGAGTATTGTTATACTCACCCCTTCACGGGCTTTGCCCGCATGTGTCGTGTCTTGTATAGACGAGCATCCTTTTGCCAAAGTCCAGGGTGGGCCAGGACAAGACCAGACTTTCTAAGTTCCCTACACGCTAAGGCATTCCTACATCCATGAGCAGTAGTCCTAGTAACTTTTGTGTTTGTATGTTTTACTTTGTAGTTTTCAGACTTTTGTTTTGGTGGGCTTGTATTCGGGCCCAGTTTACTTTCAGTACTTTACCTTTCATCGTACTCAGTTGGCTGGGTTTAGTTGCATGCATGAATTTTGTTTCCATAGTGTTTTTTTCAATTTCATCATTTGTGGGCTTGGAGATGTGTGTGTGTGTATAGGTACTTCAGAAATTTTTCCCATGCTAGTATTATGCCTACTCGGTGCAAGTCACCATCCTATGGCCTATTGGAGGTGGGCTTGGGGAGTTGCAGCACGAGCCCCACTGGGACGGGTTGTGACATTATCTCTTTGACTATAAATATTCATTAGAAATATAAAACAACTTCCTACATAATGGTATTTTATTTATAATTTAGATACATTGAATAATTAAATTTATTTATGACACAATGATGATGTTGTATTTTCTTTAGTAATGAATGAATCAAATAAATGGTATTATAGATGTTAAATTAAATATAATTTGAAAGTTTTCATGCCATAAACGAATTTTATAGGTTAATGTGACATGTTAGGATTGATTAAATTAATTTTTTTAGAAGTAATAATTCTGTTAGTAATTTAACAAAAACAAAATAGAAATACTGTCAAAATTGACATAAAATAGTTTTTAAAACAAATATTATATTATTAATTGATATTATATTCCAAAAAATCTATGGTTCAGCCAAAAATCTTAAATAATATTATATATGTCATTAATGAACCACTTGAAGTTTTCTTTGAAGTTTATAGTAAGTTTATTAACCATATAATATTAAAATAGAAAGAGACATGGTAAATGTCAAACTAATTAACTAAGAGTTAAATCTAGAAGATAAGGTTAATATAGTGACCCAAACCTGTCTAAAACCTATTGGTTGAATGTTTATCAACCCATCCCCACATTATCCTCGAAATAAATTATTTTTTATCCATTATAAACCTAAAATTATTTTATTATAAAATAATATTTCAATCATTTCCTAAGGTGCCCCTCACCCCTCTTATAAAAGGGAACTTCCCCTTTTCTCAAATTCACACCTTCAAAGCCATTGTCCTCGACCAACCCCTGTCCAAATATCCTCTCAACTATCGTCCCTTCATCCTAAAGGCCTTAATTTAGTCAAAAAGGCCACCTAAGGATCTTTTTTGATCAAATCAAAAGGAATAGCCCGAAGAAGAGGTAAATATTTCATCGCCTCTTTCAAGTTCTTTTCTTCTACCACTTCTTCTTTCTATGTTGTTTCCATTATAAAATAATAAATCTAGAATATTTTATATACTATGATTTTATTATAAAAATGGTACAACAATATTCATTATTTTATCCATCCTATGAATGACATGTCATCATACGTGCGTACGTACGACTTACCGTCTCCACGTCATGGTGTAGTTTGTTATTCAAACACTTCATCATTTGGATGGTTATAATAATGAGTATAAATGATGAAAATAATAAATATAACATGATAATTATTATGTATATATGATATTCCATCCAATTATATATTATTTTAATATCAAAAGAATGATATTTTTGCTCGTGCGTACGTACGGCTTACCGTCTCCACGAATGCGATGAGATTCCTTCCCCATCGTATCCATTCAAGACTAATTTTAATTTGATGATTAAAAATAAGGTTTAAAGACTTGATATAATTACGGATATGAATAAGATACATCCCATATATAAAAAATATGACTCACATAACAAATAATATAAAGTAAAATGAATCAGTTAACACCCAAAACAACGATAATACTAAAATATTATTAACAAAGAAATATTATAAGATAATATATGATATCATATTTATGTATGTGGTTATTTTATAATTTTATAACAATGATTTAACTATTATACCAGAGTTTAACGTACCCTATACCAAGGAAAAGTACAAGGTAAGGGTTAATTTCACAATTTCTTTATCATCCAAGGTTATTTTATACGTGAGTATCTACTGGGACCTCTTTAACATCCACATTTGTGTTTCTTAAAAGTGTATTTCTAAACAATATTAGTATTTTATATACTATGGGTTTAAGTCCTTTATACCCTTTTTTGACTTTTTATAAGATGTTTATAAAGGAATCTTTTCGTCGTTTTCCAAACAAGGTCCTTTATAACCTTTTCGACAAAATTAAGGTAAGAATTTCTTTTTTTTTTAACTTATACGGAGGGTGTGGCTATTTTCCGCCATTATAACATTGTCGAAGATTCCCTTACAAGATTTTAATAATATTTTCAAAATAAATGTTTTCTTTTATAATCATGTGACTTTTAAATTATTTCAAAAAAAGAAATATATATTTCTCTCAAGTAGTTTTTATTTCATCTATATCAGTATCCTTTGTTGGATTTTAAGATTGTTTGAAGTTGATTTATTATGATAAAAATATACCATATTGTATTGAAGGTTTTTTGATATGTTTTATTTTGGATGTGTTATTTTAAACCATTTATTGTTTATGGATAAACTATTGACATTTCATATGCTAGTTTTAATATGAATGTTTATGTTATGTTTAAACCTTTTCATATGAGGAATGCATTGGACATTGTATGTAAAGGGTGGAGCCCGCTATAGCTACTTGATGCATCGGTAGGTATAATGAGACAAACTAGTGTCTTGACACAAGTCCTTGAAGAAATCTTATTTTTAGTCTTGGCACATGGACTTTACTATGTGGTTACGAAGTCTGGAATTATGCATTCCATCATTATAAAAATGGCTATTGATTTTGCATGTGATTATTTGACTCATAGAATGTCCATGTGAATAAGTAAATGGGATTATTTGATTTTAAATTTTCCATATTATACTGAATTTCAAGTTTAAAAGGATTTTTTTTAGTCTTATACATTGCCTTAAAATGTTTATGCTTATTTATGAAAGTTCCTGCGATATTGTTATCCTTACTGATCATCTGAGCTCACCCCTTTCTATGTTTTATTTTTCCTAGGATGTGAAGAAGTGTATTATGAATGACTTGTAGGTATAGTATAAGGGATATGAGTGTGGCCTATAGAGACTATGTTTTTGTAGTATTTCATTTTTTAATTTAATTTAAAACATAGGAATGTATATAGTATTTCCAAGGCTACTAAACTAATCAGTATTTCGATACTTGATCATTTGTGATCATGAAAATGTTATGTAATAATGCACCGACTCTATATAACAAGGGTCGAGGCGTTACGGTTGGTATTAGAGGATGTTTAGTATAAACAATGGAATTTAGATTTAGATAAACTCTGATTAGAGAACATTACCCTAAGATAGAATTTTAGGATTAGTATATAAGAACTTCCTAGAATTTTGGTATTGTAGAGATTTTGTGAGTTTTCCAAGAAATACATTCCTTTCTGGATATGAGCAGGTAGAGGTGGCTTTGGCACAGATTTACCTAGGGGTAAAACCCAAAACACCGCTTTGAACTAGACTTGAAGGGGAAATGGTGCACGACAATGGGGCTTGCTGCACTCTTGGTTACAACACTCCTGGGAGATATGCTAAGGAAAATTATTGTTTTCTTTACAAATAATTATGATGGGTTTATGAGTATATACTTCCTCAAAGAAATTTTTTTATGATTATGGATTATATCCATTAACTGTTCGGTTTATGTTATGTGTTTTACAAGTTTGGAATTATGTATTTAGATTCATAAACTAAACTAGTTTATGCCATTGTTTAGAAATGGCGCCTAGTGTAAGGAATGGAAACCCTATCAACGTTCGTAATACATATAGGGATTTCCCTCCTACTCAAGATAATTATAGTGAATCTGGTGAAAACTGGTGCTGATCAACTTATCACCATACTCAGACAACTCACTCCGGCTATGAATAATAACCTTACCCATATGAAGTACCCTGATCCATAGCATGGAGGATCAATGTTAGATCGCTTCATGAGGCAACAACCACCAACATTCAATGGTAGTAAAAATCCATTAGTATCTAAGAAATATATAAATTCTTTAGAGAAAATATTCCACGCCTTGGAGAGTATTGAAAGGGAAAACGTTGTCATGGCAGTTTACCGCCTCATTGGAGATGTTGATCAATGGTGGTCATTGATTCAAAACACAAAGGAAGATGATGAAGTATCAAATATGGAATAGAGTGAGTTTAAAGAGATTTTCTTAGAAAAATACTTTCCTCATGACCATCGAGTAGATATGGAAAGGCAATTTCTAAGTCTGAGGAAAAAAGAGGATGAGAATGTCGCAAAGTATGAAGCTAACTTTACACTGTTAGTCAGGCATGCTGCAAATTATATATGTAACACAAGAAGTAATATTTATCATTTCATTGATGGGTTAAAACCATTTATTTGTCTAGAATTAGTCTCAAAATCCTTCTTGTCGTACAAAGATATTGTCTCATGTGTTGTCAAGATAGAAAAGGAATTCTCTAGGTCTTACGACTTTAAATCAAATAAAGAGAAGAAAAGATCTAGTGAACACTATGGAAATGGAAATAATGGGAATAAGGGAAAATTTGAATATCCATCCTACAGTAAATGTGGGAAGAAACACCCTGGTACTTGCCTGAAGGGAATGATAGTATGTTATAAGTGTGGTGACAAAAGGCCACCAAGCTCGTGATTGCAAGGGGAAGAAATAGGCTATTAATGTTGAATGCTACAATTTTAGAGAAAGGGGGAATTATGAAAATGAATGTCCTAAGCGCCAATGAAACATACCTCATAAAAGGCCAAGGGATCAAGTCCAGGCTTATTCTATCACTACTGGTGAGGTTGAAGCTCTGAAAGACATGGTGGCAGGTAATTTAATGGTTTCCTCAAGTTTAGAAAATGCTTTATTTGATTCTGGATCATCGCATTGTTTGATATCTTCCCAGATTGCTAAGAAAATTAGATATTTCCCATCTGATTTAAAAATGGAGTTGTCAGTCAAAACTACTAAGGGAAGTATCATAGCAACATAGTTTTTTGAATAGTCCCCATTAGAGCATATACATATTCTTTATCTACTGATCTCATAATCATACTCATGATTGAATTTGATATAATCCTCGGTATGGATTGGCTTTCAGACCATGATTCAAAAATTTATTGTAAGAATAAAGAGGTTACGATTTTTGATGATGATGATAAAGAACAATTTATCTTTAGAGCAGAAAACATCACTGATTAGTCACTAAAAGTGGCTAATATTCATTGTTAAGTTTTTAATATTAATGTGTTTAAAAGTTCATAAACATCAATTTTAGTCCAATTCAGAAATTGAACTTCATTTCCCATCATTGTGCAATTCATGCTTAAAATGTCAATTTGGGCCCACTCAATAATTTGCTTGTGTAAATTAAAATATTCATCATTTTAATTTGAAATTTTGGTATATGATTGATCACTTTGTTTGGAACATTTTATCTTTTAGGTCCGATGGATGAATCCCAAAGGAAGATGGAGAATTTTGCGCCTGAAGGCAGAAACATGCTGGAAAAAGCATAATGGGCCTAAGGCCCATCAAACGAATGTGGGGCCCAGAAACCAAGCCCAATGAAGCTCAAATTTATACAGTAGAAAGATAAAAATATGAGGATCATTTTATTCAACTGTGGCCGGAGCTAATTCTGATGTTATCATGATGATAAAGGGATCTGAAGTTTAGATTTAAATGGTGGACTCGTCATTAATGCGCAGAAATCCGTTCCACCATTTCGACCATAACTTCCAAACGGCTAAGCGAAATTTCCTGAAATTTTTACAGCTCATAGAGGACACATGGACGAAGATATTTTATATTTATGACACCTCCGGAATCGGCCTTATTCAATTTAGAATTCATACGTCAAAATGGAGGACGAATCTGGACAGTTTTCCGGGTCAACTTCGAAATGTCAATTTACTTTTGACTCTCTTAATTGTTGAGGGGTGAATTAATTGTTGGGGGATGTACCTAAGGCTCCTAATATTCATATATAAGGAGCTATTGGTGAAGGGAATGAGTGTGGAATTTTTTCTTATCATCTTGGATGCTTTGTTTCATTGTAATGTTTTGCTTCCAAATTTCATTTGTAATATTTTCCATTTCCATGTAAGTTTTTCTTTTTGTTCTTAATCAACTTCTTCTCTTATATATTTTCCATTTCATTTATTAAAACTTTATAATCACAAAGCACAGTGATATCTCTGTGTTGTTGTGAATTAGTTCACACATAGGTGTGAATTTCATTCACACACACGGAGGAGTGCTCGTTATTTCCGCGGTTTTAATTTCTTCAATCCAATTCTTGTTAGTCATCTTCCGCCCACCATTGAGAGTATACCATCAATGGAGGGCTAAAACCTTAATGGGTTGATCTTAGGAGGATGCAAAGGCTGGGTTGAATGTTATTTTATGAACGAATTGTTGTTAAATGGATAATTAATTTAAGATATCCATTCTTCAGTTATTTCTACTCTTCATCTTTACTGTGTTTGAGCAAAATAAATTCAATTACTAAATGACCATATACCTCGGAGAGATCATGAATTTGGTTCTCTAAGTGTATAGGGGATTAGTAATTGTGTTTAGTAAGCACCAAACCAGAAAATGATTAAGGTAGTGTTATTTTTGAAGAATGGATTCATCAAGAATTAATAAAACCAAAATTGTTTAAAGAAGTAAAATTCATTCAATCCACCCCAAGCATAATCCTAGATCAACCCATTTTCATTAAATTGAATTCACGTAGGTGTCTTAGTGTTATTTAAAACATCTAAATCAAAACCAAAGTTGGCTACTTCATAGCCCATCCTTCACCAAATCATAGCGTCTCAAGGTTACTTCTTCGGTCCCTGTGGACTCGACCCCTACATGTACTACATCGATCGCTTTTACCCGTAGGGTAAATTTGGGCGCAACCAAATTTTGGCGCCGTTTCCGGGGACCCAAGTAAGTTTTCTTAGACACCCACCTTCTATTCTCACCTAACTTTTCTTTTCTCACCTCTATTTCTCTTTTCTTTTCCCCTTTCTGTCTTCCCAAAAAAAATAAATCCAAATCCAAATTTCATTAAACTCCAATGGAGTATAATCAACAATTTCCTTTCATAAAATCAGGCTGGAATCAAATAGAAAATCAACAATGGGAATCCCCTCAGATAGAAAATTACTTTGATCAACACTTGAATGATTACCCCACACCCGATAACTTGTACAATCAATGGGATGCTGATTGTTTAAAGGATCAATTTCCATACCTCTCGAGGATGATTGAAGAGATAAAACTTAATGAAGTTCATGAGGTCCAAACATCTATCAATCCTAATTTTGAAAAAATTATTGAACATTTGTGTGAAAAAATGGATAAAATTAATTCAGAAGTTTCATCACTGAGAGTAGAACTACAAAGCATTGAATCATTTTTGGAACCCACTCCAACTCAGGTTATCCCTTCCACATCACTTATAGAAGAATCTTGTTACCCACATAACTTATTTGAATTTAGTGATGAACCCACTTTAGAATCTTGGAAAAAAGAGTTGGATAATGAAGTGAATTGGTCAGGTAATTTTGAAAGTCAAGCTAATGAACCTGAGGGAATTGTTAACGAGTGTTTAAATCAGGATGAAATTGATTTCATGAATTCTCAAGAGGGAAATTTTTCTTCAGAGATTGAATGTTCGGAATATTTCTACAATGATGATTTTTCAGAAACACCAATCACTGAACCGTTAAGAGAAATTACAAACATCAAACCCATACCCATTTATGAAACTCATTTAGAAAATTTTGGGGTTGAATCTTCAATTCAAAGGGAACCAATTATGTTGGGAAATTTTGAAAATGAAATTGATATTGATTCTAATTCCTTATCTATTTTTGAATGTCCTATCCAACCTGAACTTAAAATCAATGTCCTTACTTCCCCAATCAGGCATCCCATCATAGGGTACAAACAAGACCTCTCAGTTATCATTCATCCATCTCATGAAACCAATAATGTAGGAATGAACCTTGACGTCTTAGGCAAGACAAAAAATGCAACTAGATCATCCATTTCTGACATTCCTTGTATCTTCAGATTTATTTTAGAACATGGATTTATAAAAGGAAAAGATTCTAAAAAAATAATCAATCTCAATCTTATTGAAGTGGAAAATGATGGGTTAATTAAAATGCTGAAAGTTGGAATTGGATAAGTTGGGGGGTAAAAGTCGAGCCAACGACGTTAAACAAAAGCGCTGCATGGGAGGCAACCCATGGTTTTCATGTTTTCTAATCATTTTTAATCATTTTCTTTTTCATATAATAAATTAACATAAGCTGTTGACCTGTTCTTCTTTTATGAGTAAGGATGGGTATGAAAGGGGAGCGCCATATTCATCCGTGTCACGTGGTGTGATCTCTGAGTAATACCTTACCCAGAAAATATAAAGAAGACAATGTATCATCAGTTTATTTTGTTTTGTTTTATTTTTATATTTTTATAGGTTAAAAAAAAGGACATGTCAAAAGCCATAAGGAAAATCCATTCACCACCATCCAAGCCACTGAGACTCAAATCCAGGATTGAAGGGAGACTATGGCATGTGCTATCATCATCAACCACCAGGTGACTTCATTCCATGATTTTCATTTTAAATTTCTTCATTGAACTCCTCTCCTACCCCCTTCTAACTTTTCTTTTCTTTAAACACTGTGGACCGTGTTATTCTAAGTTGGGGGGGGATAAAAAATGGTTTTTTTTGAATAAAAACATGCATGAAAAGAAAAATTCCATTAAACATGAACATGATAACACACATTGCAAAATCTAAAATGGGATATCAAATAAATTTTGCATTCCTTGATTCTGATTTTAATGCAAGTTTAAGTTCATGAGCATAGTTTTTGGAAAGTGTGGTTGTCCGATGTGATTTTTCAAAGTTTACATTTTCATCCTCTTAATAAAAATGCCACAATGCACGTCTTTTTTATTGTGGGTGTAAATTTGAGTTCTTGGGTCCCTTTCATTATAGCATAGGGTTCTGGGGTCACTTTTAGTTTAATTTGAGTATCCAAAAAAAAACAAAAGAAAAACAAAAAAAAATTGAAAAAAAAATAATAATGACCACGTAGAGCAATGTTTTGTCCAAATGCGTGGCGTCCGGCACTTGGGGATCGTTACTCCATAGTTGTCTTGCCCAGAGTTAGGCTTTATATCTCTATTGTAGAGCATGAAATTTACAAAATGTGTGGCGTCCGGCACTTGGGGATCGTGACTCCATAGTTGTCTTGCCCAGAGTTAGTCTTTTCATATCTATTGTGGTTAAAAAAAATAAAAAAAAAATAAAAAAAAAGGATACTCATCTTAAGTATTAATGTGATTCCCACCTAGCGCTTCCATTTTTTCCCCTTGAACAATAAAATGGGCCCCATATCTTTTATGATGCACAACACTTTATCATGCTTAATTTAAATTGGATGAAATGTGGCGATGAATTTGAACAAAGGAATGGGCTTGGGCTTGGGATATGCATATGGACCTAGCTTGTTTTAAATGATTTTGAAGGGTTCCATAATTTTTTTTGGTATGAGATCTTTTGAGTGAGAAATGTGTATTTAAATGTTTTTGGAAAAGGGGATTTCAATTTCATATTTGTAATTTATTTTGCTCGGGACTAGCAAAACTCAAGTTGGGGGGTGTGATTAGTCACTAAAAGTGGCTAATATTCATTGTTAAGTTCTTAATATTAATGTGTTTAAAAGTTCATAAACATCAATTTTAGTCCAATTCAGAAATTGAACTTCATTTCCCATCATTGTGCAATTCATGCTTAAAATGTCAATTTGGGCCCACTCAATAATTTGCTTGTGTAAATTAAAATATTCATCATTTTAATTTGAAATTTTGGGATATGATTGATCACTTTGTTTGGAACATTTTATCTTTTAGGTCCGATGGATGAATCCCAAAGGAAGATAGAGAATTTTGGCGCCTGAAGGCAGAAACATGCTGGAAAAAGCATAATGGGCCTAAGGCCCATCAAACAAATGTGGGGCCCAGAAACCAAGCCCAATGAAGCTCAAATTTATACAGTAGAAAGATAAAAATATGAGGATCATTTTATTCAACTGTGGCCGGAGATAATTCTGATGTTATCATGATGATAAAGGGATCTGAAGTTTAGATTTAAATGGTGGACTCGTCATTAATGCGCAGAAATCCGTTCCACCATTTCGACCATAACTTCCAAACGGCTAAGCGAAATTTCCTGAAATTGTTACAGCTCATAGAGGACACATGGACGAAGATATTTTATATTTATGAGACCTCCGGAATCGGCCTTCTTCAATTTAGAATTCATACGTCAAAATGGAGGACGAATCTGGACAGTTTTCCGGGTCAACTTCAAAATGTCAATTTCCTTTTGACTCTCTTAATTGTTGAGGGGTGAATTAATTGTTGGGGGATGTACCTAAGGCTCCTAATATTCCTATATAAGGAGCTATTGGTGAAGGGAATGAGTGTGGAATTTTTTCTTATCATCTTGGATGCTTTGTTTCATTGTAATGTTTTGCTTCCAAATTTCATTTGTAATGTTTTCCATTTCCATGTAAGTTTTTCTTTTTGTTCTTAATCAACTTCTTCTCTTATATATTTTCCATTTCATTTATTAAAACTTTATAATCACAAAGCACAGTGATATCTCTGTGTTGTTGTGAATTAGTTCACACATAGGTGTGAATTTCATTCACACACACGGAGGAGTGCTCGTTATTTCCGCGGTTTTAATTTCTTCAATCCAATTCTTGTTAGTCATCTTCCGCCCACCATTGAGAGTATACCATCAATGGAGGGCTAAAACCTTAATGGGTTGATCTTAGGAGGATGCAAAGGATGGGTTGAATGTTATTTTATGAACGAATTGTTGTTAAATGGATAATTAATTTAAGATATCCATTCTTCAGTTATTTCTACTCTTCATCTTTACTGTGTTTGAGCAAAATAAATTCAATTACTAAATGACCATATACCTCGGAGAGATCATGAATTTGGTTCTCTAAGTGTATAGGGGATTAGTAATTGTGTTTAGTGAGCATCAAACCAGAAAATGATGAAGGTAGTGTAATTTTTGAAGAATGGATTCATCAAGAATTAATAAAACCAAAATTGTTTAAAGAAGTAAAATTCATTCAATCCACCCCAAGCATAATCCTAGATCAACCCATTTTCATTAAATTGAATTCACGTAGGTGTCTTAGTGTTATTTAAAACATCTAAATCAAAACCAAAGTTGGCTACTTCATAGCCCATCCTTCACCAAATCATAGCGTCTCAAGGTTACTTCTTCGGTCCCTGTGGACTCGACCCCTACATGTACTACATCGATCGCTTTTACCCGTAGGGTAAATTTGGGCGCAACCAAATTTTGGCGCCGTTGCCGGGGACCCAAGTAAGTTTTCTTAGACACCCACCTTCTATTCTCACCTAACTTCTCTTTTCTCACCTCTATTTCTCTTTTCTTTTCCCCTTTCTGTCTTCCCAAAAAAAAATAAATCCAAATCCAAATTTCATTAAACTCCAATGGAGTATCATCAACAATTTCCTTTCATAAAATCGGGCTGGAATCAAATAGAAAATCAACAATGGGAATCCCCTCAGATAGAAAATTACTTTGATCAACACTTGAATGATTACCCCACACCCGATAACTTGTACAATCAATGGGATGCTGATTGTTTAAAGGATCAATTTCCATACCTCTCGAGGATGATTGAAGAGATAAAACTTAATGAAGTTCATGAGGTCCAAACATCTATCAATCCTAATTTTGAAAAAATTATTGAACATTTGTGTGAAAAAATGGATAAAATTAATTCAGAAGTTTCATCACTGAGAGTAGAACTACAAAGCATTGAATCATTTTTGGAACCCACTCCAACTCAGGTTATCCCTTCCACATCACTTATAGAAGAATCTTGTTACCCACATAACTTATTTGAATTTAGTGATGAACCCACTTTAGAATCTTGGAAAAAAGAGTTGGATAATGAAGTGAATTGGTCAGGTAATTTTGAAAGTCAAGCTAATGAACCTGAGGGAATTGTTAACGAGTGTTTAAATCAGGATGAAATTGATTTCATGAATTCTCAAGAGGGAAATTTTTCTTCAGAGATTGAATGTTCGGAATATTTCTACAATGATGATTTTTCAGAAACACCAATCACTGAACCGTTAAGAGAAATTACAAACATCAAACCCATACCCATTTATGAAACTCATCTAGAAAATTTTGGGGTTGAATCTTCAATTCAAAGGGAACCAATTATGTTGGGAAATTTTGAAAATGAAATTGATATTGATTCTAATTCCTTATCTATTTTTGAATGTCCTATCCAACCTGAACTTAAAATCAATGTCCTTACTTCCCCAATCAGGCATCCCATCATAGGGTACAAACAAGACCTCTCAGTTATCATTCATCCATCTCATGAAACCAATAATGTAGGAATGAACCTTGACGTCTTAGGCAAAACAAAAAATGCAACTAGATCATCCATTTCTGACATTCCTTGTATCTTCAGATTTATTTTAGAACATGGATTTATAAAAGGAAAAGATTCTAAAAAAATAATCAATCTCAATCTTATTGAAGTGGAAAAGGATGGGTTAATTAAAATGCTGAAAGTTGGAATTGGATAAGTTGGGGGGTAAAAGTCGAGCCAACAACGTTAAACAAAAGCGCTGCATGGGAGGCAACCCATGGTTTTCATGTTTTCTAATCATTTTGAATCATTTTCTTTTTCATATAATAAATTAACATAAGCTGTTGACCTGTTCTTCTTTTATGAGTAAGGATGGGTATGAAAGGGGAGCGCCATATTCATCCGTGTCACGTGGTGTGATCTCTGAGTAATACCTTACCCAGAAAATATAAAGAAGACAATGTATCATCAGTTTATTTTGTTTTGTTTTATTTTTATATTTTTATAGGTTAAAAAAAAGGACATGTCATAAGCCATAAGGAAAATCCATTCACCACCATCCAAGCCACTGAGACTCAAATCCAGGATTGAAGGGAGACTATGGCATGTGCTATCATCATCAACCACCAGGTGACTTCATTCCATGATTTTCATTTTAAATTTCTTCATTGAACTCCTCTCCTACCCCCTTCTAACTTTTCTTTTCTTTAAACACTGGGGACCGTGTTATTCTAAGTTGGGGGGGGGGATAAAAAATGGTTTTTTTTGAATAAAAACATGCATGAAAAGAAAAATTCCATTAAACTTGAACATGATAACACACATTGCAAAATCTAAAATGGGATATAAAATAAATTTTGCATGCCTTGATTCTGATTTTAATGCAAGTTTAAGTTCATGAGCATAGTGTTTGGAAAGTGTGGTTGTCCGATGTGATTTTTCAAAGTTTACATTTTCATCCTCTTAATAAAAATGCCACAATGCACGTCTTTTTGATTGTGGGTGTAAATTTGAGTTCTTGGGTCCCTTTCATTATAGCATAGGGTTCTGGGGTCACTTTTAGTTTAATTTGAGTATCCAAAAAAAAAACAAAAGAAAAACAAAAAAAAATTGAAAAAAAAATAATAATGACCACGTAGAGCAATGTTTTGTCCAAATGCGTGGCGTCCGGCACTTGGGGATCATGACTCCATAGTTGTCTTGCCCAGAGTTAGGCTTTATATCTCTATTGTAGAGCATGAAATTGACAAAATGTGTGGCGTCCGGCACTTGGGGATCGTGACTCCATAGTTGTCTTGCCCAGAGTTAGTCTTTTCATATCTATTGTGGTTAAAAAAAAATCAAAAAAAAAATAAAAAAAAAAGGATACTCATCTTAAGGTTTAATGTGATTCCCACCTAGTGCTTCCATTTTTTTCCCCTTGAACAATAAAATGGGCCCCATATCTTTTATGATGCACAACACTTTATCATGCTTAATTTAAATTGGATGAAATGTGGCGATGAATTTGAACAAAGGAATGGGCTTGGGCTTGGGATATGCATATGGACCTAGCTTGTTTTAAATGATTTTGAAGGGTTTCATAATTTTTTTTGGTATGAGATCTTTTGAGTGAGAAATGTGTATTTAAATGTTTTTGGAAAAGGGGATTTCAATTTCATATTTGTAATTTATTTTGCTCGGGACTAGCAAAACTCAAGTTGGGGGGTGTGATTATTCACTAAAAGTGGCTAATATTCATTGTTAAGTTCTTAATATTAATGTGTTTAAAAGTTCATAAACATCAATTTTAGTCCAATTCAGAAATTGAACTTCATTTCCCATCATTGTGCAATTCATGCTTAAAATGTCAATTTGGGCCCACTCAATAATTTGCTTGTGTAAATTAAAATATTCATCATTTTAATTTGAAATTTTGGGATATGATTGATCACTTTGTTTGGAACATTTTATCTTTTAGGTCCGATGGATGAATCCCAAAGGAAGATGGATAATCTTGCGCCTGAAGGCAGAAACATGCTGGAAAAAGCATAATGGGCCTAAGGCCCATCAAACAAATGTGGGGCCCCGCAACCAAGCCCAATGAAGCTCAAATTTATACAGTAGAAAGATAAAAATATGAGGATCATTTTATTCAACTGTGGCCGGAGCTAATTCTGATGTTATCATGATGATAAAGGGATCTGAAGTTTAGATTTAAATGGTGGACTCGTCATTAATGCGCAGAAATCCTTTCCACCATTTCGACCATAACTTCCAAACGGCTAAGCGAAATTTCCTGAAATTATTACAGATCATAGAGGACACATGGACGAAGATATTTTATATTTATGACACCTCCGGAATCGGCCTTCTTAAATTTAGAATTCATACGTCAAAATGGAGGACGAATCTGGACAGTTTTCCGGGTCAACTTCGAAATGTCAATTTCCTTTTGACTCTCTTAATTGTTGAGGGGTGAATTAATTGTTGGGGGATGTACCTAAGGCTCCTAATATTCCTATATAAGGAGATATTGGTGAAGGGAATGAGTGTGGAATTTTTTCTTATCATCTTGGATGCTTTGTTTCATTGTAATGTTTTGCTTCCAAATTTCATTTGTAATGTTTTCCATTTCCATGTAAGTTTTTCTTTTTGTTCTTAATCAACTTCTTCTCTTATATATTTTCCATTTCATTTATTAAAACTTTATAATCACAAAGCACAGTGATATCTCTGTGTTGTTGTGAATTAGTTCACACATAGGTGTGAATTTCATTCACACACACGGAGGAGTGCTCGTTATTTCCGCGGTTTTAATTTTTCAATCCAATTCTTGTTAGTCATCTTCCGCCCACCATTGAGAGTATACCATCAATGGAGGGCTAAAACCTTAATGGGTTGATCTTAGGAGGATGCAAAGGCTGGGTTGAATGTTATTTTATGAACGAATTGTTGTTAAATGGATAATTAATTTAAGATATCTATTCTTCAGTTATTTCTACTCTTCATCTTTACTGTGTTTGAGCAAAATAAATTCAATTACTAAATGACCATATACCTCGGAGAGATCATGAATTTGGTTCTCTAAGTGTATAGGGGATTAGTAATTGTGTTTAGTAAGCACCAAACCAGAAAATGATGAAGGTAGTGTTATTTTTGAAGAATGGATTCATCAAGAATTAATAAAACCAAAATTGTTTAAAGAAGTAAAATTCATTCAATCCACCCCAAGCATAATCCTAGATCAACCCATTTTCATTAAATTGAATTCACGTAGGTGTCTTAGTGTTATTTAAAACATCTAAATCAAAACCAAAGTTGGCTACTTCATAGCCCATCCTTCACCAAATCATAGCGTCTCAAGGTTACTTCTTCGGTCCCTGTGGACTCGACCCCTACATGTACTACATCGATCGCTTTTACCCGTAGGGTAAATTTGGGCGCAACCAGTCACCACTTAATTCTTATCTAGATCTAACCCTAGTAGTTCAACTAAATTCAATTATTGTGGAGGAATAAAATGAAATAATTGTGGGTGAGGAAAATAATGTTCAAATAGAGTATGTACCTATTGTGAAAGAGTATGTTGATGTATTTCAATACAATTTACCTAGACATCCTCCAGAATGAGAAATTGATTTTTTCATTGATTTAATTCTTGGTTTAAGGCCCATATCAAAGAACCCTTATAGAATGTCCACTGTGGAATTAGTGTAACTAAAGAAACAACTATAGGAATTGAGTAATAAGGGATTTATTCTCCTTAGTTTTTTTTCCATGGGGAGCCCCTATCCTTTTTGTTAAGAAGAAAGATGGATCTATGAGGTTGTGCATTGACTACAGAGAGATCAATCTTATAACAATAAAGAACAAGTATCCCCTACCTCACATTTATTATTTATTTGACCAACTTCATAGAGCTCAATATTTTTCAAATATTGACCTTCAATCTGGATACCATCAGTTGTGCGTGAAGAAGGAAGACATTCTGAATAATGCATTTCGAACCAGGTATGGGCATTACAATTTTATAGTAATGCCTATTGGATTGACTAATTCACCCTATGTCTTCATGGATCTAATGAATCGATTTTTCAAGTAATATCTTGATGACTTTTTAGTGGTATTTACTGATGATATCTTGGTATACTCCAAAAGCTATGAAGATCATGAAAATAACTTGCGCATTTTTCTAAAGACTCTTAGAAGAAATTAATTATATTGGATGTTTAGAAAGTGTGAATTTTGGCTTCAAGAGACTTCTTATCTTGGACATATTGTCTCTAAGGATTGAATATCTATTTATCCTTCAAAGACCAAGGCAATCCAAGAATGGCCAGAACCGACGATTGTAACTGAGGTGCGCAGTTTTATTGGTTTAGAAAGTTATTATCGGCATTTCATCCAGAATTTTTATCGATTGGCTAACCCATTAACCAAGCTCACAGGTAAAAAGGATAAATTTTTTTAGAAAAAAGAGTGTTAAGAATGTTTTGAATAATTGAATAGAAGATTATTCAATGCTCCTATATTGACTCTACCATAAAAGAATGACAGGTTTGTTACTTATAGTGATGCTTCAAAGAAAGGAATTTGTTTTGTCCTTATGCAGAATGATATGGTTATTTCATATGCATCAAGATAGCTAAAAATTCATGAACAAAAATATCCTACTCATGATCTTCACTTAGCATGTGTAATATTTTCTTTTAATATATGGAGACACTATATATATGGTGAAAATATGAGATTTATACTTATCACAAGAGTTTGAAGTGTATTTTTTCACAAAAAGAACTCAACATGAGGTAAAGGTGATGGCTTGAACTACTCAAGGATTATAACTGCACTTTACACTACAGCCTGGGGAAGGAAAATATGGTGGAAAATGATTTGAGTAGAAAGGATAATGTATTTTTGAACAATATGAGAGTTGAAAATGATTCTATATACATGGATCTAGAAAAGATGGATATGGGAATAAACATGGAAGGTGAAACATCAATGCTTTTTCAAATGGTTTCCAAAACATATTTACTAGAAAGGATAAAACGTTCTCAGGCTAATGATGAGGAGTTTTAAAAGAAAATTAGAGCTGTGAATAATGGGAGATTTAGTGACATCGTATATGAAGATGGAATTTTGAAATCTGGGAAGAGACTTTGTGTTCCTGATATACCTGATCTAAAAAAAGGATTGTTGGATGATATTCATAGCTCCAATTTCACTATACACCCTGGGAGCACCAAAATGTATAGAGATTTGAGGGAACATTTTTGGTGGGACAACATGAAGAGGGATATTTCTGATTTTGTGTCAATATTTATGGTTTTTCAACAAGTGAATGCTGGAAGTAAATATCCTGGAGGAGTCATGCAACCTCTTCTCATACCTAAGTGGAAATTGCATAATATTACGATGGACTTTTTCATGGGACTACTAAAGACTCTTAAAAGAAACGATGCAATATGGGTCATTGTTGATCGTCTTACCAAGTCAGCACATTTTTTTCTATAAGAGAAGATTTACCACTTGAATGTTTAGACAAACTGTATATTAATGATGTTGTGAGACTTCATGGAGTACCCCTATCGATTTTTTCTAATCATGATCCCTGTTTTACATCAAGATTCTAGAAAAGTCTTCAAAAATCCCTGGATATTGAACTTCGTCTGAGCACTGCCTACCACCCTCAAACTGATGGACAATCAGAATGGACTATTCAAACCTTAGAAGACATGTTGAGATCTTTCTCACTTGACTTTAAAAGTATGTGGGATCAATATTTACCTCTAGTAGAATTTTCTTATAACAATTGCTTCCATTCAAGTATTTATATTGCACTATATGAAGAATTATATGGAAAGAGATGTCATACACCAACTTGTTGGGATGATGTTGGTGAAAGAAAACTTATAGGCCCAGAACTTGTTGTGGAAAAGATGGAAAAGGTGAAGGTAATACAAACCAACATCAAATCAGCTCAAAGTAGGCATAAGAGCTATGCCGATAATCAAAGGAAGGATTTGGAATTTCAGGTAAGAGATCATGTTTTCTTGAAGGTATCTCTATGGAAGGGTTATATAAATTTCGGTAAGAAGGGTAAATTGAGTCCCAGGTACATCGGACCTTTCAAAATCCTAGAATTAATTGGGGTTGTAGCTTACCATTTGGCAATGCCACCAAGTATCTCCAATGTTCATGATGTGTTCCACGTATCACTGTTGAGAAAATACATGCCTGACCCAACACATGTACTGGCCTATGAGGAATTAGAACTGGAACCCAATCTGTCTTATTGTGAAGATATTATCAATGTTCTTGATACAAGAGAACAAGTGTTGAGAAACCAGACGACTCGTCTATTAAAAGTTCTAGGGAGAAACCATAAGATAGAAGAGGCAACGTGGGAACCCGAGGAACTTATGATGAAGAACCAATCGAATCTTTTAATGTAGTAATATTCAAGAAATTTCAAGGATGAAATTATTTGATTGAGGGGAGAATGTAACACCCCAAGCTTCCACAGTATGTTTCCCTTTAAATAATGCAATATCTTGCGTTGTATGCAACTTCGAGATTCTAAAACATCACGATGAATCAAACTAGTTGTTATGAATAGTAATACCCAGTTTTTAAAATTTTATCAATTTTATCATTCAAAATGGACTTAATTTTTTGGTTCGTAATATTGAAATTATCTTAGGGTGAATTTTTGGTATTTTTCTAAAAACATTCAGCTTTTTATGAATAGTGAAAAATACTAAATTTTAGTTAAAAACAACTTTTTTAATCAAAAGAATTTATAGTGATAAATTATACTATTGAGTGGTTTTTAAGTACAACTAGATTATATTTCTACCATTTAATACAATGTTGGTCATTATATGTAATTTCACATTTAAACTGGACATAATCAAGTGTCAATCTTTTGAGAGTTATTATTTCCTAAAAACACGCTTTTGGTTTTGACAATGAGAATAAATTTTAAATTAATTTCTGTCACTTTTGTGTTTCTAATTTATAAAAATAGATTCCATATTTAGAGTCATGAGGTATAAATTGTGTAAATAGGTAACTTTTATTTTTAGATATTTTAATTAATTACTTCGGTAAATATTTTATTTATCATGGTTAGAGGGTAAATCCGCAAAATAAGGGTAAAAAATAATATTATAATAATATTAAATTACCCTAAAACATATTATAACCCTATTGGGTGATACATGTCCGACCATTGGAATCCTTGGGTCGATTTTGGGACCCCATGGAGACACTTGTATGTGATAATGACACTTTATATTAATGAAGTTAAAGTAAATTAAAAAATGACGTAGCCATATATCTTTTAGTAAAACAATTTTTACATAGGGTTATATATGTTATCTCTTCAACTATAAATATTCATTAGAAATATAAAAATATTTTCAACATAATGGTATTTTATTTATAATTCTTATACATTGAATAATTAAATTTATTTATGACACAATGATGATGTAGTATTTTCCTTATTAATGAATGAATCAAATAAATGGTATTATAGATGTTAAAATAAATATAAATTGAACGTTTTGATGTCATCAACATGTAACACCCGAGACTTTTATGTGAAATATTTGGTTTTTATGTTATATAAATCATCAAAGAAATCTTTCACTACACACAACACTAGCTTGGCTTGCTTTAAACACAACCGCGGCCTTCCTCGATAGCTTGCGTCGTACGCAATACCGAGTTTCACTAAACAATGATATGCTAATAAAATATTATTAAAACTATCCATTATGAATAGTAATAAACACTTTTTAAAATTTTATAAATTTTATTTTTCAAAATGGACTTCATTTTTGGATTCGGAATATCGAAATTAGCCTAGGGTGAAATTTTGGTATTTTTCTGAAAACATTCAATTTTTGATGAATAGTGAAACAACTAAGTGGTAGTTAAAAACTGATTTTTTCATAAAAATTAATTTTACCGCTTCTGTGAGTAGAATTTCGAAAATACGAGAGACATGGTTGATGTCAGTAAGTAAAATGTGGTTCAATGAGATGAAAATAATTTTTTGGTGAATAGTAACTTTTTACTTTTTTTACCACGGTTAAAAGTAAATAGGGTAATTAAGGGTAAAAATGATATTATTATTACCCTAACACATGTCATAATTCTATTTGACAAGTGTAATTCGACCAAAAACAACTTTAGTAATAAAATATGACCATTTAGTCCCACTTGGATTAGATTAGCACATTTATTATTAATTTATTTAAAGAAGGGTTAAAATAGTTAAAATCAAAGTTTAATAAGAAAATAATTTTTAATTTGGGGTTTATACATAAGCTAAATTCGACTATAAATATTAATTAGAAAGCTAAAAAGATTTCCTACATAATGGTAGTTTATTTGTAATTTTTAGACATTAAATAATTTAATTTATTTATGAAACAATGATGATGCAGTAATTATCTTATTAATGAAATATTGACATAATTGATGTTATAAATACCCAAATAAATGTAATTTGAGACTTTTTATGAATTACACTAATTTTATAGGTTAATATGACATGTTATTGTTGATTTAAGTAACTTGGTTCGAAATAATAATTCTGTTATGATTTTCACAAAAATCAATTACTAAATAGTGTCAAAATTGATATAAAATAGTTTTTAAACCAAATATTATATTATTAATTGTTATTTTATTCCTAAAAAAATTAGGTTCAGCCAAATGACTTAGATAAGGTTATATATTTTAATAATAAACAACTTGGGGTTCGTTTGTCTTGATATAGTAAGTTTATTAACCTTATAGTGTAAGAAAACAAGAAGACATGGTAAAAGTTAAATTATCTAACATAAAGTTAAATCTAAATGATAAGGTTAAAATTGATACCTAAACTTGTCTAAATTATATTGTATGAGATTATTTCGACCCCTAACCACCTTAGCTTCTAAATATATTAATTTGGAGCTATTAAAAACCGAATTTGACTTTATAATAAAATAATATTTTTAGTTATTCCAAAGGTTCCCCTCTCCTCCCTTATAAAAGGTCACCTCTTCCCCCTCTTCCTCACACCACTTTGAGCCTTCAAGCTCGGACAAACCCTACCACTTTCTCCTCTCCACTTACCTAGAGAAATCCTATAGGTCCTGGTCTTCTTCAAAGACCAATTTTAGTGCCCTAAAAGGAGGTCTCAAAGAATCACTTCAAAGAAGAGGCAATGTCCGTTACCGATTCTTTCATCTTTATTTCTTCTTCCACTTATTCTTCTTTAGTTTTTTCATTATGAAGTAATAACATCAGTATCAATCATATACTGATATTTTATTATAAGTATCAAACAACCCTATTTCACCATCTATCCATCCTACGGAAAATGAAATCACCGCGCGTGCGTACGTACGTCTCCACGCCGGGGTGTAATCTATTTTCCACCACCACCTTACTTGAATGGGTATAATGGAGTAAATAATGAGTATATATGACTATACTAAAGTTATATTGATTCTGAAATAGTATACATACACTCCAATACAATTCCACGATCATAGGAACGATATCATCACTCGTGCGTACGTACGGAATACCGTCTCCACAATGTGATGCGACTCATTCTACATGATCTTCATTTCATAATGATTATATAAATGAATTGAATGAATGAATATGATATATATTACACTAATACCATTCTGTAAATGAGGTATCTATAACCTAAAGAGAAGAATAAGAATTTATTCGACAAAACACGCATAAGAAAAAAAAAGTAATAAACACCCGAATAACAAGTAGTAATGAAATATTACTAATAAGAAGCTAAGAATATGACCATATATGATATTATAACAATAAGTATGATTCTGGAATAATTCAATAATATTATTTAAATCATTATACAGGAGGTTTGGACACTTACGAGGCAAATCGGACCTAAGGTAAGGGAAATATCACAATCTCATTTTTATCCGAGATTGTTTATACTTTGGTATTTACTAGGGTGTATTTTATCATCCACATCCATGTTTCCTCAATATTTATTATTATTTCCATCCACTTACAATTTTTTAAAACCTATTTTACCCTTTTTTTAGTTTTTAGTAAAATATATGAAAGGAATCTTTTGTCGTTTTTCGTACGAGGTACTTCTTGACTTTTCCGACAAAAGTATGAAAAGAATGTTTTTTAACTTATAAGGGATGAATGGATTTTTGAAACATTATTTCCAAGAAGCTTCCTTTACAAGTTTTCAAGTTTATTTTTAATCAACTTCTTTTAGTTTATAATTGTACGACATGTTAAGAAAGGAAAAGTGTTTTTGAAGCAGAAAGGATATTTTCCTCAAGAATGGAGTTCAAGTGTTTTATCAAAATTATTTCCCATCTAAGATAATAAAGGGTTCTGTTTTTATCCCTGTTATTACATTGATTTGATTATGTTGTGATGGAATTATATTTTTATGAATTCCTTTATCTTATATGAATTTTTTTATGATGTCATGATGTTTATGATTCCTATTTTTATTACATGGGTTATGCTATGATGTATGGTTTCTGATTTTGTGGCACACATAAGAATGGTATCATTATTAGATGGGTGGGACCTATATCTCCCTCTAATTAATTGGGTAAAGATTTTATATCTCATGAGATATACATGGCTGTAACGGTAGGTTATACCGGTTCAGTGAAACAGGACTGAAACGAGGAGTGAACTCGGTTCAGAAATGGACTTTGTCCACTAAGATAGTCTTGGCAATGAGTCTTTACTAATAAGAAATGATTCTCTATAATTATGTGTGTATGCCACAAATTTTCATTTTTTAAGTTATGATTATTGGGATTTCATTTCAATACTATGATTTAGCCCATGTTATGAAATTATGCTCTCTTTTGCAGGTTAAGATTTCCAAAAGTTATGTTCTTATGAATATGATGTGATTGATATTTCTTTCGTTTACCCTTACTGAGCATTTGAGCTCACCCTTTTGTATGTTTTCTTTCCCCAGTTCAGGAAGGAGGTTATTAAGTAAGATATGCCAAAAGGGACTATAGATATGATGAAATAAATGGGAGACAGTGTAGATGCTTTATGAACCAGTTGTTTATGTTTCCCAGTTTCTAAAGACACTATACTTATACGGTCCTTTCGTGGTTTTGTTATATGTTGTAATAAGTATGCATCAATTTTGAAGTATTAATAATGTATGTAAAGTATGGGTCGTTATAGTTGGTATCAGAGGAAAGGTATAGTCAACCTTTGGAAACTAGGACGTGAAATCCTTAGTATAAACCCTAAGGATAAGTCTAAGCATAGAACACAATCTTAGTGTTTCAGAAATGGCCATGAATAACCTAGGATAATACCTTAAGTGTGAAATTTTATTCTTGATTATGTGGTTTTCCTATTATAATTAGTGTTTCTCAGACTATTCTTCTTCGTTTTAGTCAATGGCTGGAACCCGAAAGAACTGTGTTAATGCGGAATGCGACGGTCAATGCAATGATTGTCCCCCTGAGCAACCAAACGTTATGGGAGCTGGAATGAAAAATCGTGTAGCCATGCTCACACAACTTTCTCAAGCTATGAATCATGAAGGACTTCCAAACGAGAAAAGGAAGGAGCAACATTCTGTTGAATCCATCATGAGACAGTGTCCACCTTCATTCAGCGGGTCTACTGATCCATTAGTTGCTGAACAATGGATTAGTACTACTGAAAAGATATTTTCAGTTCTTCAATGTTATGAGCATGATAAAGTCATCATAGTAGTGTATCGTTTGGAAGGTGATGCTGATCAATGGTGGAATCTTATTAAGAATACGAGGAAAAGGGATGAAATTGAGTCCATGGAATGAGACGAGTTCAAGAACTTATTTTTCAATAATTACTTCCCTCGTATTCTCCGAACAAAGATGGAGAATGAGTTTCTTGAACTGAAGAAAAAGGATGATGAATCTGTTGGTACCTATGAAGCAAATTTTACAAGACTTTCAAGGTATGCTTCTGATATTATTATCCAACCCGAGAGTAAGATCGATTGATTCTTTAGTGGCTTAAAACCAAGTCTTCGAAGGGCCTTAGCCATAAGGGACTTCAATAGCTATGAGGAAATCGTTTGATGTGCTCTCAAAGTTGAGATGGAGATTGGAGTAACTCATCAGTCATATGGGTTTGATAAGAAGAGGAAAATGGAATTTAAAGGAAAATCTAAAGAGCACACTGAAAAGAAGATGAGCTTTCCCTTATGCTCAATGTGTGGAAAGAAACATGGAGGGAGTTGTCATAAAGGGACAAGTAAATGTTTCAATTGTGGAAAGGAAGGTCATTGGGCATTTGAATGCTGCGATGATGGGAAGAAGATGTATAATGATGCAAACAAAGGAATGGATACACAGAATGAACCTACTACACTTCAATGTTTCAAGTGCAAGGAGATGGGACATTATGCCAATAAATGCCCTAATCCAATGGTTGATGATGATGGTTGACGTCAACAAACTCTTAAGGCTAAAGACAAAGGAAAGTCACATGCAATTTCTATCAGTGATGTGGAGTACGATAACGATGTAGTGAAAGGTACACTTACCATCCACTCTAAAGTAGCAAATGTTTTATTTGATTCTGGATCCAACCACTCTTTTATTTCTGATGAATTTTCTAAGGGTATCACCATATTACCTCAACAATTAGATGTTGAGTTAGCTGTGACAACACCTAATGGCACAAAAGTCGCATCAAAAGTTTATAATTCTTCTCCGATCGAAGTTTGTGGGAAAGTGCTTCCTGCAAATATTGTGATCCTTCCTATAGTGGAATTTGATATGATTCTTGGCATGGATTGGATTTCTTTATATGGAGCTCATATCAATTGCCAATGAAGGGAAGTCACATTTCATATTCCAGATTAATCTATGATCATCTATCAATGCAAGGATGAACATAACCTTCCAGTGGAAATTCCTTCTACCTTATGGGTCTTGATTCCACTAAATGAAGGTTATTTATCTCAAATGGTTGGTGAGAAACTCACGATTAAGAATATGCCCATTGTACGAGAGTTTGATGATGTCTTTCTGGTAGAATTACCGGGTCTTCCACCAAATCGTGAAGTTGAGTTTTCAATAGAACTCATACCGGGTGCTTTGCCTATTTCAAAGACACCTTATAAAATGGCCCCAATTGAGTTGCAGGAATTGAAGAAGAAACTCCAAGAGAATCTTGATAAGGGATTCATACGCCCTAGTGCGTCACCTTGGGGAGCACCTATTCTATTTGTTAAGAAGAAATATGGATCAATGAGACTCTGCATTGATTATCGAGAACTTAACAAGATCACTATCAAGAACAAATATCCTCTCCCACGCATTGATGACTTATTTGACCAACTACGCGGAGCTCAATACTTTTCCAAGATTGATCTTCGTTCAGGGTATCATCAATTAAGGGTCAAAAGGGAGGATATACCAAAGACGGCTTTCTGTACAAGGTATGGACACTATGAATTTATATTGATGCCATTTGGTCTTACTAATGCCCCTGCTATCTTCATGGATCTGATGAATAGAGTCTTTAGAGACTATCTTGATCAATTTGTGGTAGTCTTTATAGACGATATTCTTCTTTATTCAAAGAGAAAAGAAGAACATGAAGATCACTTGAGAATTATATTGAAGACCTTGAGAAAGGAGAAGCTTTATGAAAAATTTACAAAGTGTGAATTTTGGCTTCAAAAAGTTTCATTTTTGGGTCACATAATCTCAAAAGAGGGGATATCCGTGGATCCAGCAAAAGCAGAGGTTATCGAAAGATGGTCGAGACCAACAACAATAACTGAGATCCGAAGTTTTCTTGGTTTGGATGGATATTATCGATGTTTTGTGAAAGATTTTTCACGATTATCTAATCCACTCACCAAGTTGACTCAGAAAGGAGTTAAGTTTTTTTAGATGGAAGAATGTGAAGAAAATTTCAAGGAGTTGAAAAGAAGGTTATCCAGTGCACCTGTGCTCACACTGCCTTGTAGTGGAGAAAGGTTTTTGATTTACAGTGATGCATCCAAGAGGGGTTTGGGGTGTGTTCTTATGCAAAATGATATGGTGATAGCTTATGCCTCATGACAGTTGAAAATAAATGAGCAAAATTACCCAACTCATGATTTGGAGTTAGCTGCGGTAATCTTTGCATTAAAGATTTGGAGGCATTACCTTTATGGTGAGAGGTGTGATATTTATACTGATCATAAAAGATTAAAGTATATTTTCACACAAAAGGAGCTGAACATGCGCCAAAGAAGATGGTTGGAGCTGATTAAGGATTACGACTGCTCAATTTGTTACCACCCTGGGAAAGCAAACAAGGTGGCAGATGCATTAAGTCGACAAGACCATGCTAGTTTATCCATGATGAGGATCACAAAAGATCCAATATTTATGGATTTACAAAGGATGGATCTTGGAATTATAATGAAAGGGGAAAATCGTATCTTTCGTAAATGAATGTTCAACCATCTATACATGTGAAGATTAAAGAGGCATAGAAAAAAGATGTCGCGTTACAAAAGAAGGTGAGAAATGTTCCTGAATTCAACCTTGATTGTGATGGGATAATAAAGTTCAGGAATCGGGTTTGTGTTCCTCCCATCCCCGAATTAAAGAAGGAGCTGCTGGATGAGGCTCATAGTTCTTCATTCTCTATTCATCCTGGAAGCACGAAGATGTATAGGGACCTGAAAGATTACTTCTGGTGGGATGGCATGAAAAGAGATGTTGTTGAATATGTCTCTCGATGCTTGGTTTGTCCGCAAGTTAAAGCTGAGAGACAAAAGTCTAAGGGGATGTTACAACCATTACCCATACCCGAATGGAAATGGGAAAACATCACTATGGACTTTGTCACAGGACTTCCTAAAATGTCCAAAGGCAATAATGCTATCTGGGTCATAGTTGATCGTCTTACCAAGTCTTCACACTTCATTGCTATTAGAGAGGATTTCTCTCTGGATCAGCTTTCTAGGATATATGTAAAGGAAGTGGTAAGATTGAATGGAGTACCAATTTCTATTATATCTAATCGGGATCTGAGATTTACCTCGAAGTTCTGGCAAAGTCTTCAGCATACTCTGGATACAGAGTTGAGTTTCAGCACTGCTTATCATCCTCAAACAGACAGTCAGTCTGAGAGAACAATTCAAACTCTAGAAGATATGTTGAGAGCTTGCTCTATGGATTTCAAAGGTGGTTGGGATCAACACCTACCTTTGGTGGAATTTTCTGATAATAATAGCTTTCACTCTAGTATTCAGATGGCTCCTTATGAGGCTCTCTATGGAAAAAAATGCAGGACTCCAACTTGCTGGGATGAAGTTGGGGAAAGAAAGCTATTAGGACCTGATCTCGTTGATGAAATGGCAGAAAAGGTCAGATCTATTCAACAACACATAAGATCAGCTCAGAGTCGACAGAAAAGTTATGCCAACAACCGAAAAAAAGACCTAGAGTTTGAAGTGGGTGATAAATTGTTCTTAAGAATATCTCCCTCGAAGAGAGTCATGAGATTTGGAAATAAGGGGAAGTTGAGCCCTAGATATATCAGTCCTTTCAAAATACTGGACCGTGTTGGGAAGGTAGCTTACCGATTGGTGCTTCCACTTAATCTCTCTCAAGTACACGATTTGTTCCATGTATCTCTCCTGAGAAAGTACATACCTTAACCTTCACATGTACTCATCTCAGAAGTTGTACTGCTGGAGCAAGATCTTTCTTATGAAGAACAGCAGATAGAGATTCTGGATCGTAGCGAAAAAGTCCTATGAAACAAGACCACTCGCTTGGTGAAAGTTTTATGGAGGAACCACCAATTAGAAGAAGCTACATGGGAGCTTGAGGATATGATGAGGGAGAGGTATCCTCATCTATTTGTTACAAAGTGACGAATTTCGAGGGCGAAATTCATTTTAAGGGGGGTAGAATGTAACACCCGAGACTTTTATGTGAAATATTTTGTTTTTATGTTATATAAATCATCAAAGGAATCTTTCACTACACACACCACTAGCTTGTCTTGCTTTACACGCAACCGCGACCTTCCTCGATAGCTTGCGTCGTACGCAATACCGAGTTTCACTAAACAATGATATGCTAATAAAATATTATTAAAACTATCCGTTATGAATAGTAATAACCACTTTTTGAAATTTTATAAATTTTATTTTTCAAAATGGACTTCATTTTTGGATTCAGAATATTGAAATTAGCCTAGGGTGAAATTTTGGTATTTTTTTGAAAACTTTCAATTTTAGATGAATAGTGAAACCACTAAGTGGTAGTTAAAAAACTGATTTTTTTCATAAAAATTAATTTTACCACTTCTGTGAGTATAATTTCGAAAATCAAAGAGACACGGTTGATGTCACTAAGTATAATATGGTTCAATGAGATGACAATAATTTTTTGGTGAATAGTAACTTTTTACTTTTTTTACCACGGTTAAAAGTAAATAGGGTAATTAAGGATAAAAATGATATTATTATTACCCTAAAACATATCCTAATTCTATTGTAAAAGTGTAATTCGACCAAAAACAACCTTAGGAATAAAATATGACCATTTAGTCCCACTTGGATTAGATTAGGACATTTATTATTAATTTATTTAAAGACGAGTTAAAATAGTTAAAATCAAAGTTTAATAAGTAAATAATTTTTAATATGGGGTTATACAAAAGATAAATTATACTATAAATATTCATTAGAAATCTCAAAAGATTTACTACATAATGGTATTTTGTTTGTAATTTTTAGACATTAAATAATTTAATTTATTTATGACATAATGATGATGTAGTAATTATCTTATTAATGAAATATTGACATAATTGATGTTATAAATACCCAAATAAATGTAATTTGAAACTTTTTATGAATTAACCTAATTTTATAGGTTAATATGAAATTTTATTATTGATTTAAGTAACTTGGTTCGAACTAATAATTCTGTTATGATTTTCACAAAAAATCAATTACTAAATAGTGTCAAAATTGACATAAAATAGTTTTTAAAACAAATATTATATTATTAATTGTTATTTTATTCAAAAAAATCTAAGGTTCGGCCAAATGACTTAGCTAAGGTTATATATTTTAATAATAAACAACTTGGGGTTCGTTTGTATTTATATAGTAAGTTTATTAACCTTATAGTGTAAGAAAACAAGAAGACACGGTAAAAGTTAAATTATCTAACTTAAAGTTAAATGTAAATGATAAGGTTAAAATTGATACCTAAACTTGTCTAAATTCTATTATATGAGATTATTTCGACCCCTACCCACCTTATCTTCTAAATATATCAATTTGGAGCTATTAAAAACCGAATTTGACTTTATAATAAAATAATATTTTTAGTTATTCCAAAGGTGCCCCTCTCCTCCCTTATAAAAGGGAACCTCCTCCCCCTCTTCCTAACACCACTTTGAGCCTTCAAGCACGGCCAACCCCTGCCACTTTCTCCTCTACACTTCCCTATAGACATCCTAGAGGTCCTGGTCTTCTTCAAAGACCAATTTTAGTGCCCTAAAATGAGGTCTCAAAGAAGCACTTCAAAGAAGAGGTAATGTCTGTTACCGATTCTTTCATCTTTATTTCTTCTTCCACTTATTCTTATTTAGTTGTATCATTATGAAGTAATAACATCAGTATCACTCATATACTGATATGTCATTATATGTATGAAACAACCCTATTTCACCATCTATCCATCCTGCGGAAAATGAAATCACCGCGCGTGAGTACGTACGGAATACCGTCTCCACGTCGGGGTGTAATCTATTTTCCACCACCACCTTACTTGAATGGGTATAATGGTGTAAATAATGACTATATATTAATATAATAAAGTTATATTGATTCTGAAATAGTATACATACACTCCAATACAATTCCACGATCATAGGAATGATATCATCACTCGTGTGTACGTACGGAATACCGTCTCCACGATGTGATGCGACTCGTTCTACATGATCTTCATTTTATAATGATTATATAAATGAATTGAATGAATGAATATGATATATATTACACTAATACCATTCTGTAAATGAGTTATCTATAACCTAAAGAGAATAATAAGAATTTATTCTACAAAACACGCATAAGAACAAAAAGTAATAAACACCCGAATAACAAGTAGTAATGAAATATTACTAATAAGAAGCTAAGAATATGACCATATATGATATCATAACAATAATTATGATTCTGGAATAAGTCAATAACATTATTTAAATCATTATACAGGAGTTTCGGACACTTACGAGGAAAATCGGACCTAAGGTAAGGGAAATATCACAATCTCATTTTTATCCGAGATTGTTTATACTTTGGTATTTACTGGGGTGTATTTTATCATCCACATCCATGTTTCCTCAATATGTAATATTATTTCCATCCAACTAAAATTTTTTAAAACCTATTTTACCCTTTTTTGAGTTTTTAGTAAAATATATGAAAGGAATCTTTTGTCGTTTTTCGTACGAGGTACTTTTTGACTTTTCCGACAAAAGTACGAAAAGAATGTTTTTTTAAATTATACGGGATGAATGGATTTTTAAAACATTATTTACAAGAAGCTTCCTTTAAAAATTTTCAAGTTTATTTTTAATAAACTTCTTTTAGTTTATAATTGTACAACATGTTAATAAAGAAAAAGTGTTTTTGAAGCAGAAAGGATATTTTCCTCAAGAATGGAGTTCAAGTGTTTTATCAAAATTATTTTCCATCTAAGATAATAAAGGGTTCTGTTTTTATCCCTGTTATTACATTGATTTGATTATGTTGTGATGGAATTATATTTTTATGAATTCCTTTATCTTATATGAATTGTTTTATGATGTCACGATGTTTACGATTCCCATTTTTATTACATGGGTTACGCTATGATGTATGGTTTCTGATTTTGTGGCACACATAAGAATGGTATCATTATGAGATGGGTGGGACCTATATCTCCCTCCAATGCATTGGGTAAAGATTTTATATCTCATGAGATATACATGGCTGGAACGGTAGGTTATACCGGTTCAGTGAAACAGGACTGAAACGAGGAGTGAACTCAGTTCAGAAATGGACTTTGTCCACTAAGATAGTCTTGGCAATGAGTCTTGACTAATAAGAAATGATTCTCTATGATTATGTGTATATGCCACAAATTTTCATGTTTTAAGTTATGATTATTGGGATTTCATTTCACTACTATGATTTATCCCACGTTATTAAATTATGCTCTCTTTTTCAGGTTAATATTTCCAAAAGTTATGTTCTTATGAATATGGTGTGATTGATATTTCTTTTGTTTACCCTTACTGAGCATTTGAGCTCACCCTTTTGTATGTTTTATTTCCCCAGGTCAGGAAGAAGGTTATTAATTAATATATGCTAAAAGGGACTATAGATATGATGAAATAAATGGGAGACAGTGTAGACGCTTTATGAACCAGTTGTTTATGTTTCCCAGTTTCTAAAGACACTATACCTATATGGTCCTTTCATGGTTTTGTTATATGTTGTAATAAGTATGCTTCAATTTTAAAGTATTAACAATGTATGTAAAGTATGGGTCGTTATAAAACAGATTTTATAGGTTAATGTTAAATTTTAGGATTGATTAAATTAATTTCTTTCAAATTAATAATTCTGTTATAAATTTAACAAAAACAAAATAGCATATAGTGTCAAAATTGACATAAAAGAGTTTTTAAAACAAATATTATATTATTAATTGATATTATATTCCTAAAAATATAAGGTTCAGACAAAGGTATTAAATAATATTATATATGTAATTAATGAACCACTTTATGTTCTTTTTAAGGTTTATAGTATGTTTATTAACCATATAATATAAAAATACAAATAGATATGTTAAATGTCAAACTAATTAACTAAGAGTTAAATCTAGAAGATAAGGTTAATATAGTGACCCAAACCTGTCTAAAACCAATTTTTTGAGTAGTTTTATACTCATACCCACCTTATCCTAGAAAAAAATTATTTTGGATCCATTAGAAACCGAAAATTATTTTATTATAAAATAATATTTCAAACTTTTCCTAAGGTGACTCTCACCCCTCTAATAAAAGGGAACTTTTCCTTCTCTCCAATTCACACCTTCAAAGACATTTAGATCGACCAACACCCGACCAAATATCCTCTAAACTTTCATAAATTCATCCTAGAGGTCTTAATTTAGTCATAAATCCTACCTATTGAGCCCTTTTGATCAAATAAAAAGGAATAATCCGAAGAAGAGGTAAATATTTCATCACCTCTTTCAAGTTCTCTTCTTCTTCCACTTCCTCTTTCTTTGTTGTTTCCATTATAAAATAATAAATCCAGTATCTTATATATACATTGATTTTATTATAAAAATTTTACAACCATATTCATTATTTTATCCATCCTATGAATTACATGTCACCATACATGCGTACGTACGGCTTACCATCTCCACATCATGGTGTAGTTTGTTATGCAAACACTTCATCATTTGGATCGGAATAATAATGAGTATAAATGAAGCAAATAATAAATATAACATGATAATTATTCTTTATATATGATATGAATTCCAATTATATACAATTTTAATATCAAAAGAATGACATTGCTGATCGTGCGTACGTACTGCTTACCGTCTCCATGAACGCGATGAGATTCATTCCCCATCGTATCCATTCAAGACTAATTTTCATTTGATGACTAAAAATAATGTTTAAATACTTGATATAATTATGGATATGAATAAGATACATCCCATCCATAACAAATATTACTCACATAACAATGAATATAAAGGAAAATGAATCAGTTAACACCTAAAACAACGATAATACTAAAATATTATTAACAAAGAAATATTAGAAGATCATATATGATATCATATTTATGTATATGGTTATTGTATAATTTATAACAATGAATTAACTATTATAAATGAGTTTAACGTACCCTTGAACAAGGAAAAGTACAAGGTAAGGGTTAATTTCACAATCTCTTTATCATCCGAGGTTGTGTTATACGTGAGTATCTACTGGGACCTCTTTATCATCCACATCTGTGTTTCTTAAAAGTATATTTCAAAACATTCTTACTATTTTATAGACTATGGGTTAAAGTAATTTATACCTTTTTTGACTTTTTATAAGATGTTTATAAAGGAATATTTCCGTCATTTTCCAAAAAAGGTCCTTTATAACCTTTTCGATAAAATTAAGGTAAGAATGTGTTTTTTTAACTTATACGGAGGGTGCGGTAATTTTCTGCCGTTATAGCATTGTAGAAGCCTACCTTACAAGATTATAATAATATATTCAAAATAAATGTTTTATTTTAAAATTATGCGACTTTTAAATGATTACAAAAAAAAGAAATATTTCTCTTAAATAGTTTTGATTTCATCTATGTCAATATCCTTTGATGGATTTTAAGCTTGTTTGAAGTTGATTTATTATTATACAAATATTCCATATTGTATTGAAGTTTTTGTTATATTTTTGACTATGGATGTGTTATTTTATAACATTCATGGTTTATGGATAAAGTATTTACATTTCGTATGCTAGTTTTAATACGATTGTTTATGTTATGTTTAAACCTTTTCATATGAGGAATGCATTGGACTTAGTATCTGATGGGTGGAGCCCACTATAGCTCCTCGATGCATCGGTAGGTCTCTTAAGACAAACTATTTTCTAGGAAAAAGGCCTTGAAAAAATATTATTTGTAGTCTTGGCATAAGGCCCTTACTATGTGGTTAGGAAGTCTGACATTATGCATTACATCATTATGAAAGTGGCTACTGATTTTGCATGTGATTATTCGACTAGTAGAATATCCATGTGAATAAGTAAATGGAATTATTTGATTTTATATTTACTATATAATTCTTCAGTTTAAGTTTAAAATTATTTTGTTTTAGTCTTCTACATTTCCTTAAAATGTTTATGCTTATTTATGAAAGTTTCCCGTATATTGTTATCCTTATTGAGCATCTAAGATCACCCCTTTCTATGTTTTATTTTTCCCCAGATGCGAAGAATTATATTATGAATGACCTATAGGGATAGTCTAAGGTATATTAGTGTGGACTATGGAGACTATGTTTTTTTATTTTTTTCATTTTATAATGTAATGTAAAACTTATGAATGTATCTTGTATTTTCAAGGCTACTATACTATTCGATCTTTCGAGACTTGATCATTTGTGATCATGCCAATGTTATGTAATAATGCACCAAATCTGGGTAACTAGGTTTGGGGAGTTACACTAGTATTCACAAAATATCAAACCTAGAATCCTTTATAGGAGATCTAAAAGAGGCGTTTCAAAGAAGATATAATTTCCTTACCTGGTCATTTTAGTTTCTACTCTTCTTTAACTACTCTAAATATATGTTATGTGCTATAAAATAAAAAATTAATTATACTAAATAATATTAAATGTTATTATTTTTATTAAAACACTATTATAAACCCTCTTTACCATCAAGAAATAAGTGAAATTATCACTCAACCATACGTACAACTTACCGTCTCTACATAGTGATATGATTACTTTTTCATCATCATGTTTTTTGGATGGATATTATGATGGGTTTAATGTTTATATATGATATTTATAAAATAATTATAATTTTTTAATTATAGTATCACATCTACCTACTTATTTTTTTATTCTTCGAGAAACGATAACATCATTCACGAGTACGTGTGGACTACCACCACTACAAAGCGATGTGATTCCTTTTCCATTTATATTTTTCATGGATGGTAATGTGGATGAATATGTTGGATATATATGATATATATGATATATTAATTATCCTTGTAATTTTAATTGATATTTAACCTTGTTTCGTTCCATCTTTGAAAAAATGAAAACAACGTTCATGTGTGTGTATGTCCCACTGTCTCCATGAATGGTGTAATTCATTTTTCTAAATATAACCTTTATGGAAAATTATTTATATGTATATAATTAATATAAATAATATTTATATCATTATAAATATTGTGGAGATGATGAAACCAATATAAATTTAAAATTATCAGAACTACTAAACCAATATACTCATGATAAATGAAACAATTAACACCTGAAAATAACAATTTTAATAAGGAATTATTGATAAAAGGGTTTGTTGAAATTTTATAAAGGAATAATATATGATATTATAATTATGGAAATTAATATTATATATAATTATAATAAATTTAAATTTCTTATATAGGAGGTTAGACTACTTTTGAAGAAAGTCTAATTTGACGTAAGTGTTTTGTGTCACAATCTCATAGTTTATTAGGATTGATTTTGACTATGGCTCTGATGATGAAAACTTATGATATAAATCATAATAAACTTATGAGTTTTATTATCCTATATTTATTTCTTTAACAAACATGTTTTAATTTCATTTTCTTATCCTTAATTACTTAAAAGACTAAAAATATTTTTTTAAGTAGAATTGACTTCATTTCTCTCTTCGGTCAATAACCCTTATCCTTACATGAACATGTTTTATAAAAATGTTTTAAATAATGTTTTTACTATATACCTATGATCTCTCAAATTAGTTTTTTCTATTTTTTATTTTTTTAAAAATGTTTTGAAATAATATTTTTTACATTTTCCACACAAGGTACTTTGTGACATTTCAGAAAAAAAAAGTATGGAAGGAATGTTTTTTTAAACTATTTTAGTATGCACAGAACTTCCACCCATCATGACACCTAAATTATTTGAGGATTGCTTAAAATTTTTAAAAGTTTTCTTTCAAAAAAAAGTTTCTTTAATATGTGTGTGTTTTTTAGATTAAAAAAAGTGATTTCTAAATAGGAATGTAGTGTCCCTTGATCTGAAACTCTCTCCTACGGAAAAATAGAGATGGTTATGATACCTCAAGAATGCCTCACCATACGGTAGAGGTTGCCGACTAGAAGTGGGGGTGTGAGATGTATAATGTGGAGACTGTAACCCCTGGCATTAAGTGTCATAGTAGTAGAAAAAATAATAATTGGATTGAAATGATCAATGTAGAGACATAGCGGTAGACACCAACATAATCCAACTAAATAATCCAATAAATAATAATGAATAATGTAATGACATGATGGAATTTAACTAAATTTCATGCTATAGAAATACAAAATAAAGACATGTAGACTCAAATAAATGACTCAAAGTCTCAGGTCCCGAACCCAACATTGGTACCATCACCAAACTCTATCCTATCCATAAATTCAACTGCATGGTTCTTTTCCCTTGTCCAAACCCTTATACATGTAATTTTCTTGGGTACCAAATGGTGGACTGAATAGGGTGTGAGTATAACGTAGTAGGTCGATACAACCCTGTCAAAACAAAATCAGGATGATAAGAATTTTATGCAATAAATCAATAACCGGGTGTATTAATTAATTTAACAATTAATAAAATACAACAACAACCTACATCAACTCTGTGTTGGAATATCACTGAGCATGTTTTATGACCATGCAAACCAAAACCATATAACCAAGGTAAAACCACCTACTTCAGCACCATGCCATAACATCTCTAAGAATTTCTTATGACTATATCAACCAAAACCATATAACCAAGGTAAAAAAACCTGATTTATCACCATGTCAGAATGTCTCTGAGCATGTCTTACAACCATGTAAACCACAACCATATAACCATGGTAAAATAACCTTCTTCAGAGCCATACAGAAAAATCTCAAATCATGGATTATGACCTTGCAAACCACATCTATATAACCATGGTATAGTCATAATAATGTGGGTCAAATCCCTACAATAATTACATCATCCAAGATAAATCCCTATAATAATTATATCATGGGACTTGGAATATCCCTTTCTTTATAATCATTACCTCATGGTACTTGGACAAGCCCACTCAATATCTGCATTACAACATATAAGTGTGAAATTTCTAGGGTCGAGCCAGATATATAATTATTACATCATGAAACACAATCCCTACCAAATAGCATGGATATAACAATATCACATCACATGTCTCAATGGTATATTATGTGAATTTCTATTCTTCCTTCATATGCCACTTTCAATTTAATTCACAATTGATTAAAAATTATATAAATAAGAAATAATCCACAATTTATGGATTCTATAACAAGATATATCTCTATGTCACATGTCATACTAAACATACTTTAATCCATTCTCCAATTCAATTATAATCATGGTTCACTCACCCCATGGTCATCCATGAGCTTGTTAAATATCCATTTGAAACCAAAGGACATCAAAGAATAATTAATTTTTTTATTTTATTAATTTGGGTGAACATAAAGACAACACAATCATAATATTGCATAAAATTAGTATTTGAAAATCTATAAGGTTAAGATTTAGACCCCCTAATTTTAACCAAAAAACTAACCGTACTTCCAATGACCAATTACCATGAAGAAGAAGGTGTGGAGGAGTGAAAAATGGTTCCTATATCAAAACTGATCAAGATCAAAACTGATCCATAACAAAACTAAAAAATCATTAGTTCAAAGGATTCCACCAAAAAGATAGAGAACCAAGGAAGGTAAGGAATAAACATGACCAAAACCACTTATCATGGATCTCTCAAACAAATGAGATGTCTATAATGGTAGTTGTCACCCAAATATATCCTAGACAATGAACTAGGATTGAGAGGAGAGGATCTAAAGTAGATTAGAAGGAAAATAATCTACACAAAATTTATAAAATAGTAGGTTGGGTATTTACATATCATGTAATGACATTACACATCTTGTAAATGTTTTTAATGGAATACGCTAAAAAACTCATCACCTAGGATTTATTTTATTAAAACCCTCGAACAATTACATAAAGTGTAATCCCTTTACATGATGTGTAAATGTTTTGAAGTTTATTTTTAATCCCATTCTCCTTTAAACAACTTGAACCTCTTTTAATGATTCTCAACATAACAAGAACCCATGAAAAACATCACTCATTTGTACCTGGACTCCATTAATTCAAATGTTCATATATCCCCAAAATTTAGGTCATTTTCTACAATAAATTTCTCCTCTCAGATACTCTTTGGTCCTTATCATGTTTTCTTGAAACCCAATAATTCGTTTGTTCAAAGGAAAGACTTTATTAATGAAAACACAACCAAAAAAATGATTAATTAATAAATTAGAGAGTGATGTACCTAGAAAAAGATGGGATCTTACATACAAATTATATTTTCCTCAATATATGTTTTGAGTGTTCTTTAAATATAATTTTCTATCTAATATAACATATTTGAACTAACCTATACTTTATGGGGTTTATATTATCATGATTATAATGAAAATATTTTTATGAACCCCATTTTTTTCCATGGGTGATACTATGATGAATTTTTTTGAAAACAATTTTTTTCATTAGGTTCTTATATAATAGATCATTAAATAATATTTTTTCACACATATGTATGATTTTAATTATGTAATAGGTGGGAACTATATTTCCCTCTAATAAATTGTGTAAATATTGATATCTCTTGATATAAATGGGATTGGAATGAGGAGTAAACCCAGTTCAGTAAGTTGCTTTTTCCACTATGATAGTCTATGGAGTAAAGCTTCACTACTATAATGTTTTGGAGAGTAAACCCATTCCACTATTATAGTTTTGGAAAATATCTTTGAGTACTAAGGAAATGATTTTAGATTCTTATATTTAAGAGACAATTCCATATATTATGCATATATTATGCTCTGATGGATTATGTTCTTTGATTTCTTTATGATTTGTGTCTTGTAAATTTCAAAGATTTATTCCATGAATCAAGATTATGATCTATGATATACAAGGTATAGTATTATAATGTTACGATCATATTTACATACCCTTATACTCATGTTATGAGTGTTTAATTATTAATATCTCCCTTTTTTACCCATACTGAGTATTAAATCTCACCCTTTATTTTGTTTCCTTTCCATAGGTTATGAAGAATGGTATTAAGTATGTTATGTCTAAGAGGGGTTATATTTATGAAGAAATACTGGGAGATGGTGTAGATCTTTTATGAACCCATTTTTTATATTTTCATGTTTCCAATTATACTAGAAAAATAAAATTTTGGAATGGATTGAAATGTTATGTATTGAATATTCATAAAAAAATATGTATTATGTATATGTGAAAAGTATGGGTCACTATAGTTGGTATCATATCAATGTTTAGTTACCCTTTATAAACTAAGATGAGAAAACTTTAGTGAAATCACTAGGGATATTTATAAGGATAAATATAAGTATAGGATAAAATCATAATTATTTGGTAATTATCATGAATGGCCTAGGTTAAACATATGGTGTTATAGAAGAAGGTTTCCTAATTTAGACAACATATAAATGATCTTTCATGATTATGTGGTTTCACACAAAGATTATTATTGAGCACATTATTCTTTTTGGTTTTAGTCAGTGGTTGAAACCTAGGGGAATCATGTGGAATATTAATGTGATAGAAAATTAAATGATTTCCCTCCTAGGAAATAATTTTTTTTTGGAACTATAATAAAAATTATTGTTTTTTTTTCTCACACAACTTTAATAAACTATGAATCATATAGATCTTCCAAATAGGAAAATGAGGGAACAACATTCTATTGAGTCCTTAAGGATGAAAATTACACATTATTTTTGTGGTTACTTCGATCCAATAGTATCTAATAAATGGATTAGTACCATTGAGAAGATATTTTCTATTCTACAGCGTTTAAAACATGAGAAAGTTATTATGGTTATTTATCATTTTGAAGGGGAATTAGATTAGTGGTAACACTTATCAAGAACGTGAGAGAATAAAAATAAATTTAATCTATATAGTGGGATGAATATATAAGATTATATTTTAAACAAGTATTTTCTTATATTCTTCATAAAAAAATAGAGAAGGAATTTCATAAGATAAAGAATAAGGATGATGAATCTATTGGTACTTATGAGGAGAAGTTAATAATACTTGTGAGTTACACTTATAGTATTATAATCTAACCATAAATTAAGGTTTATCAATTATTTAGTGTATTAAATACAAGTCTATAATGGGAGTTATCTATAAGCTACATCAGTATTTATTAAAAAAATTACATGCAATCACGGTAGAGATGGATATTGGAGTTACCCATCAATCTCATGGGTTTTATAATAAAATAATATTTTAATTCAAATTGAATTATAAAAATCATAGAGATAAGATTATGATCCTTACGTTATTCTCAAAGTGTGAAGGAATCATGGGTGAAAATGTCTAAGGGGAACTGGTAAATGATTAAATTGTGGAAAAAATGTCATTGGGAAATCTAATGATGAAGTAATGGGAAGAAGTAAGCTAATTATTATAATAGAGAGAAAGCTTCACAAAATACACCACCTACACTCTAGTGTTTCAAATACCAGGATTATGGGAAATATGCTAACCCTTTCCCAAATTTTACATTTAATGATTATGATCGACATCATTAACCTCATAATCCCAGAAAAAAGGGGAAATCTCATGTGATTACTATTTATAGTGAGTGGTTCAATAATGATGTGATTAAAGGTACACTTATTATCCACTCTAGACCTACTAATATCTTATTTGATTCTTGATCTAACATATCTTTTATATCTAAATACTTTTTTAATGACATCATAGTACCAGCTCAAAAATTACATGTTAAGTTAGATGTAAAAACCCATACTGTTATGATGATCACATCCAAATACTAGATTCTTCTCTAATCGAATTTTTTAGGAATATGTTTCTTACAAATATTATCATTCTTTCTCTAGTTTAATTTTATGTTATTAGGGAATTTAATGGATTTCTTTATATAAATCCCATATAACTAACCAAGTAAGGGAATTTATGAATTATATTCCAAACCAACATTTTTTATCTTATAAGTGTGATGAAAAAAATGAACATACAATGGTAATTACATACCTAATATGGGTTATGATTCCTATTTAAAATAGACATTTATATCATATAGTTAGAGAGAAAATCAATATCTTAGACATGCCTTTTTTGTGAGTTTATTGATGTTTTTCTGGAAGAGTTGTCTGTTCTTCCACTGAATAATGATGTTGGTTTTTCATTAGAAATCATACCTAGTGCTATACTTATTCTAAAGAAACTACATAGAATAACACCAATTGAGTTTTAAGAATTAGAGAAGAAGCTCTTTGATAATCTTGATAAGTGATTCATTCAGCCATGAATGTCACCTTAGGGCAATCCAATTCTATTTTACGATAAGAATGATAGATATATGCAACTATGTATTGATTATAGATTATATAACAATATCCTAATCAATAAATGAGTATCCTACGACCTATATTGATTACTTTTTTGATCAACTCTGTAGAGACCAATACTTTTCCAAGATTGATCTTTGTTCTGTATATCGTCAATTAATGGTCAAAGTGGAGTATTTACCCAAGATATCATTGTGTACAAGGTATGGATACTATGAACTTATAGTAATGAAATTTGGTATTAATAATTCCACTATTATCTTCATGTATATAATTAGTAGATTCTATAGATATTAGATTTATTAGTTTTTGGTAGACTTTATAAATGATGTTCTTATTTATTAAAATATATTGAAAGATAATGAAGATCATTTGAGAATTGTGTTGAAGATCTAAAGTAAAGAGAATGTTTATTTGAAATTTACTAAGTGTAAATATTGGATTTGGAAGGTATTATTGTTTGTAAATATAATCTCAAGTGATGGTATATCAGTAAACCTTTAAAATATAGAAATTATTGAAAGTTGTACTAAGACAACCATTATGACTGAGATCCATAGTTTCCTTTGTTTAGTTAGATATTAGCAGTGTTTTTTAGGAAAATTTCTCGTGAATATCTAATCCAATCACCAAGTTAACTCAGAATGGATCCATGTTCGTTTGGATGGATGGATGTAGGGAATATTTTGAGGAACTAAATAGATGGTTGGTCGGTGAAACTGTTCTAACACTGCCCTGTAGTGAAAAATGGTTCGTAATTGATAGTGACTCCTTAAATAAGGGACCAATATGTATTCATGAAGAACGATATTGTTAGGTCTTATGATTCATGATAATTTATGATCTATGAGAAAAATAACCCAACTCATGATTTAGAGCTAATAGTGATAAATTTTCATTAAATTTATGGAGGAATTATCTCTATAGAGAAAAGTGTGAAATATATACTGATCAAAAAAGATGAAAATATATTTTCACTAAAACATATTTGAACATAAACCAAATAATATGGTTAAAATAATTAAATATTATAAATTCTCTATAAATTACCACCCTTGGAAAGAGAACAAGGTGGAAGATGCCATGAGTTGAAAGGATCTTGAAATCTTATCTATGTTGAGGATCATAATAGATCCAATATTTCTAGACATAAAAAGGATGGGTCTTGAAATATCTAATAAAGGGGATATATATTATTTTTCTTAAATGAGTGTTCAACCATCTATCCATGTAAATACAAAATAGGTAAATAAAGAATATGTAGAGACGAAAAATAAGGTGAGAAATTCCGCTAATTTTAACCTTTATTTTGGTGGAAGAATAAGGTTTAGGAACCATGTATGTGTCCTATAAATACTATATTTGGAGGAGCTGATGGATTAATCCCATAGTTCCTTATTATCTAATAATCCTATGAGTATAAAGATGTATAGAGATTTTATAGAATATTTTTGGTAGGATAGAATGAAGAGAGATATTGCAGATTACATTTCATGGTGCTTAGTATTTTAGTTAGCTAGTGTTGGGAGACAGAAGTATAATAGGATGTTAAAAAATTACCCATACCAGAATGAAAATGGGAAAATATAACCATGTATTTTTTCATTGGAATCCTCAAAAATTCTAAAGGTAATAATACTATTTGGGTTATATTTGATCATAATAAAAATTCAGAACACTTCATTTGTATTAGATAGTATTTCTCACTTGATAAAATTACTTGGTTATACATTAAAGAAGTGGTATAATTTAATGGTGTTCCACTATCAACTATATCTGATTGGGATCTAAGGATTACCTAAAATTTTTGGAGAAGTATTTAATAGGCTCTGGATATAGAGTTAAGTTTTGGAACTTATTATCATCCTTAAATGGATGTTTAATTTGAGGGGAACATTAAAACTCACTAATACATGTTGATAGCTTTCTCTATGGATTTAAAAGTTGTTTGGGATAAACACATTCTTTTGGTGGAATTTTTATTCAACAATAGCTTTCACACCTATATTGTGATTTCCCCTTATGAATACTTCTATTGTAATAAGTGTAGAACTCCAACATTATATAATAAAGTTGTAGAATGAAAGATGTTAGGACTTGATCTATCTGATGAAATGACAGAGACAGCTAGATATCTACAACATCACATAAAATTATCTCAGAGTCAACAAGATATTTATGCTCACAATTTTTTGAAAGATCTAGAGTTTGAAGTTGGTGATAAGGTATCCCTATTAATATCACCATGAAAGTGGGTAATGATATTTTTAATGAAGGGGAATCCAATCCCTATGTTTATTAGTAATTCTAAAATTATTGATTTTTTTGGGATGGTATCTTGTCGATGGATGCTTCCACTGAATCTCTCTTAAGTTCATAATGTGTTCCATGTACCTATCCTAAGGAAGTATATACCCGATACATCACATGTATTGAACTCATAGGCCATACCATGAGATCATGATCCTTCTTATGAAGAAAAACTAGTATAGAATCCAATTCATAGATATAAATTTTAATCAGACAACATCAATCACCTGGTCAATTAGTTTTAGTGAAACCACCATTTTGAGGAATCTATATGTGGACTGGAGGATTTTGTAAAAAAAAGTATCTTTATCTATTTTTATTTGAGTGATGAATTTAGAGGTAAAAATTAATTTTATGGGGGGATGTAACAACCCAAACCCTGAAGCCTAAATCTGATGTATTACTTTATTATGTTGGCATGATTACAAGGAATCAAATATCTAAGGACAAAATTTTCAGTAGTTTTGGAAAACTAGATTACATACATGATAACCATTTTACATTAGGAAAAATAAAATGAATCATAATAAATAAAAAAAGATAATAAACTATATCTTTAAAAACTCTTTCAATGATCTATTCATCATAACCCTGACAAAGGAAACATAATAAGGGTGAACTCAAATTCTCAGTATGGAGAAGTAAAATGGAAGAAATAATGAATTAATGAGAAAACATTAACATATAAGTGTAAATAATTGATAATAAATTCCATACAAATAACTAGAAAATGAATAATAAATATAGAAAGGTAAGAAACAACAACCTCATTCCATTTAATCAATAAACTGAGAATGAAATACATCCATAGATTTTATCATATGAAAAAATTCATTGATAATAACAATGATAATTGAAATATCTATGAAGGAAATGCTTAATTATTGGACATCATGTATCTGGAACATAAAACCCTCTAATATAAAGATATATCTTCCAGATAGATTAAAACTATAGGATGAAACCTATTTAACTTTTCCAACCTATTCATCCCATGAGAACCCATCGATGAATTGAGGGTCTATATAAAGTTTGAGCCACAACCTTCACTGCATGTCCAAAGCATTCCTCATATCAAATAATCAATTCAATTAATAAAAAATATTCTTTATCAAATAATAGTAATTAATAATGAATATGAATTTATTTATATTTACTTGGTGGAGGATAAGTAACAATAATGGTTTTAGACAATGATGAATGGAAATACCATTGAAAGATCATTAAAACATTCTTGAGTAAAATAATCATTAAACACTCTAAAGTATCTCATACCACTTTGAAACATTTGAAAATAATCCCCATGAACTAATAACAATAAATTATAATTATAATATCAATAGAATAATTAGATTCATGATATTACATTTCAAAGGGAATTATATACAACATATAAAAATTAATTGGTGCATAACACCAAATAATTCTCAAGAGAATGTAAATTTACAAAAAACCCCTTACCTTGAGACTGACATGTAACGTGTGTCTTTCCATTCATGAATAATAAACTTATATTAATTATAAAATTAATTCCAAACTTTTTTAAAGTTTATTATTACTTTTTATTCACTTATTAAAAAGTTGTATAGAACTACATAATCATTTATGTTTATATCGGGTGTTGCGACCAAATTTGGTTCATGTGTCAAAAATGACTTTGGTAGGTCAAATATGGTCAAAGGGGTAATTATATAAAACTATCTAGAATAATAATCATGAAATAAAAACTATATTTATACATTAATTATACTTATAAAAGAAATTATGAAATATGATTTTGAAAAATGAATCAACGATACAATTATGGAGATGGTAGGTCATACCTACGCATGAGTAACATTCCCATTTTTCAGTGATCATTATAGAATGTCATTAAGTAGCATTGTGTTATTACATAATTTTTATAAAATCATAAATATCATGTTATATAATTATATATACTTATATATATTTATATTGTTATGTAAAATGAATCACATCACATCGAGGAGGCGGTGGTTCATATGTCCATTAACGACATTATCACTTTTTTAGTGTGTGAAAAGGTAATTAATAAAATGATATATTATATTTTCAGAAAATTTTTTAGTTCATCAATATCATGTATATTTATTTTATGTAACATGAGTTTAATTAAAACCATACATAATACATTCCATGTAATGTGTGAATGTATTATATTGCTTTGAGGAGGCGGTAGTCCACACTTCCAGAAATAAAATTATCATAATTACACAAAATGTAAATCATGAAGTTAAGTGTTACTAAAGAATTATAGAAGCATAAATAAATTATAAATATAATATATATCATATAAAAATAGTGTTTCCATCATAATTACCACCATGATAGGTGGTAAATTAATAACGAACAATCATCATTTTGTGTGGTGGTATTCCGCTGAACACACGAATGATAAGTTCATTACCCATTAGATGGAAGTGTGTGTAAGTATAGGTGTAACCCTTAGAATTAAAATATATAAGTTTATTTATAGTAATAAGGTTATTATATAGTCCTGTAATAATATGATTTAATTTTGTGGATAATGAAAATAAAACAAACGAGCTTGAGGAAGGATGTGACCTCTTCTTCGGGTAACTTCTTTTGGTTTTCACCAAAGGACCTCTTTGGATGGGTTTATACCCAAAGGGAGTATTCTAGGATGAAGGGAAGGTATTTTTTAGATTATGTTAGCATACTTTGGGTGATCCAAATTTCTTGATATGTGTTAATAAGTTATAGGGGTGAGTGACTTTTTATAGTGGAGGAGGAGCGGCATTCTTATAAATTTTGGAAAAGGGGATTTCACCCACATTTTTCTGATGTCAAGTGGATCCAATAATAGAAACAATTATATAAAATGAATTTTTGGTATAAATATGAATTTAAAATGGATTTTTTACAATTTTATAGGTTATTTTGGTTATTATGTTTAAGTTTTAGTCCCTTGTTAAGCTAAATTTCTTTTTAATCACTGCAATTAGTTTTAATTACTTTCGTTGATATTTTTTCTCAAAGACTAAGTTGGATTTATTATAAATTATAAATTATTCAGATTAAAAAAATTTAATCTATTTTTACTAATTCCAATTACATAATTGGTAGAAATTAATTTAAAATTAATCTCGCATACCAGATGACAATGTGAGTTTTTAAGTAAAAACATTCAAACGTTTCATAAGTTTTTATATAAAATTTCAATGTAAAATTTATTCCAATGACATAAATTGAATAAATATATGTTACATTTATATAATTATTATTTAAAACCAAACATAAATTTTATTTAACCTTATTAATAATCTATATGAAAAAATAGTTTGGAATTAAAATTTAGTATTTTTCATCAATCATCAAAAAATGAAACTTCATAGAAAAATACAAAAATTTTACCATAAACTAATTTTGAATTTAAAATTCCAAAATGATGTTTATTGTTTCATATTAAATTTATAAAAGTTTAAAATTTTTTATTTAATGTAGGATCTCTATTAAATTGAAGTAAAATTTCCTTCATAAAAATATAGGTTTTATATGTAATACTTAGTTTGTTCTTATCTTATGCTAATAAAATATATTGGATAAATTTAAAAAGTATTTTATTGAATGTATAATATATATATATATATATTTCATTAATATCACTCACTAATTATAATTAATTTAATTTATTAGGAGAAAATGACTTTTTGAGCATAAAAATAGTTTTTTAAACATTCCTTTTATATTCAATTGGTCATTATATTCATTTTTAATTAATTTGTAACTAGTTAATTCATCAATATATTTTCATAAGTTATTTAATCATATTAGATACCATAAATTTAATGACTAGGTTTTAAATTATTATATTAACTAATAATATTTTTAGTAATATATTATTGTTTAGTAAAACTTGGTCTTTCATGTTACACAAGTCACCGAGGAAAGTCATTCATGCGTGTAACGCAAGATAACCTCAATGTTCTGTATAGAGAATGATAATCCTTATGTTCTGTGTAACATTATATTATCTTTGTGTATTCTATAAATAAATATAGAAAAAAATAAATTTATTCTAAAATAAAAATATTATATAAAGTATTGGGGTGTTACATTCTCCCCACCTTAAATAAATTGCATCTGTGTAATTCAAATTTTATCAAAGTAATCATTGGATTGATATTTGAAAATAAATTGTTATTGAAAATCCCACATTTTGAATAGTTTAAATAACCCATCTTATTTTGAGGAGAGTAAGGGAAGTATAATGGTCACGTAACTAGGTTCTCTAGTAGGATAACATAGGTGGGAAATGGAAACAATGATACAGAAGAAAAATCAAACAATCAAGTTCTGATGGAGAGTGATAGAGAACATGTTCAGCTAATTATTGATAAAAAATCCTTAAACCACAATAATTAAAAAGGTTACTGATATCATAAAAATTATGATAATAAGAAAACATTTTTATTTCAATACCATTTTTCTTATAGTTGAGGAATTCTTTCATTCTATAAGAATATAAGTAAATATATGATTCTATTTAATAAAAACAATATTATCCTTTGGTTTTTCCTTAAATAATTTCTACTTTATTTATTACCACATGATGAATTATATGGTAAATAAATACATTAACCTCTAAAACCTCATTCAAATATCAATTTAAACCATTTCATAAAGGGTTAATCATTCCAAAATATTGTGATCCAACACTTTAGAAATATGGTTGCTAAGTTTTCAAAATAAACTCATCATTATCATTTAATCATCATGAAGAAACTCTAAATTGTAACATTCTAAAAATGTGAATAACTTAATCATTTATTCTCTTGAAATATGGTAATAACTTAAATTACAATAAAACATTATTCAAAACATGTCTTATTCATTGTTTCTTAAGTAAAACACATGTTATTTGATATATTCCATGAATCAAAAAGTGTTGTAAATTACATTAACGATAACATAAATTACTTTTTCAACAAATTATTAATCTGTTCCAAGGTAGTCATCATATATCTAAATGAATCACATCATTATCCAAACAACATTGTCTCTACATTAAGAACATATCAAGGCTTATCTTTCCCTTGACCATGTATTTTCCAAAACGTTTAACTTTCTACTAAATCACTTCTATTTGTACCATTGAACATATGAACTAAAATATTCAATGAAAAATTACTACAGTATAATAATTAAATATTTTATAATTTATACGATGATAAAATCATCAATGAAATTCTCTTACAACATATTTCTTAGATCAAAATATATAAGTAAATTAATCATTCCACTTCAGTTTTGTCAATAATATATTCTGAACTTGATCCCTTATCTTCTTCAGATTTATATTCCTTTGATGCACAGGGAATTCTTGTTTATAGTGTCCCATATCCTATCAATTGTAATAATGAATAAAATTTTTTCCATCTTCCCTTTTAATTCTTTTTTCTAGGTGACCATTTCCTCTATACTTATAACAAGCTCTCAATCCTTTCAAGAATTTACTAGTTTGATTCATTCCACAGTTATCATAAGTGGGAAAATCCTTCTTTTCCTTTTTCCCATTACCTAACATTTTCTCTTCCTTTCTCTTCTTATATTTCTTTATTTTAAATCCATAATATTTATAGAATTATTTCTTTGTCTTGATAGAACATAAAACTATTTCATCGTATGAATAAAAATTTTAAGACACAAGTTCCCTTAAGAGACTTGGATTATGACCCACAAATAAATGGTCAATCATTCACTGCATGTTGTGTGTGAAATACACTGCTTACCTTGCTAACATTATAAATGTTGCTTCATACTCTGAAACACTTTATTCCTCATTTTTCTTTAAACTAAGGAACATTATCTTTATCTTAGTTTGTTTCTCACAAGATATTTCTTTTCAAAGAATATGTCCTTAATATCTTTCAATTCTATGAGTTCTATTTCCTCTTCCTCCATAGTATTCGGGATAAATGACCATCACTGATTAGCATCACCATTGGTAAAATACACTGCAAGTGTAAACTTATCCTTTTCACCACATCCCAATACTATAAATATCTTCTACAAAGACTTAATACATTCCACTACCACCATTGGGTTAGTATTCTCACTAAATGATTGTTTCCTCTATCTCATTATGTGATCAAAAAACATAGAATCTCATTATGGAACAAAATTATCTATTCGGGCAACGTTATGTGACATAACCTAATTAAGTTTCCCTAATATATCCATAACTTTATTAGTTCCAATATTAGATATATCAACTTTCTGAATAGGGAAACCTAAAAATTTTATATGGGCATTAATATCATTCTCCCATAAAGGTATATGCTATATTAGATCATAATATTATGTAACATAATGTATAATACAAAAAATATTGAAACACTTATCATAAATTGAAAATGTTTTCTATAACTAATATCATGATAACAAAAAAAATTTCTTTGGGGATATATTTACTTTAAAATCCTTCATAATGGTTTGTAAATAAAATGAAAATTATCCTAAGTATATCCCCATGGAGTTTCAAACTAGGTTTTCAATTAGGCACGTTATCATGTACCAGGTTATGCTCAAGTCTAGTCTGACGCACCTTATTGGAGTTTCTACCCCTATGTACATCTGTTCTAGAACTAAATTCACTTGTAGTATCTAGATAGAGATTTTCTAAGTATACCCACATAATCTATACCTTACCAAAATTCTAGTATTTTCTTCTAAAAATATTCTCAAATTCTTTCTTAGGGTTATGTTCCCTAATCTATGTTTTATAAAACTTATTTCCAAAGTATTTTTATAAACTTCCTTATATAAAAACTGTAACAACCCAATCCATGAAGCCCAGAACTAGTGCATTGTTTTATTACATTGGAATGATTATAAGGAATTAAATCCCAAAGGACTGAATGTTTAATAGTTTTGGAAAACCAAATTATATATATAATAAAAAATTTACATTAGGTAAAAGAAAATGAATCATAATACATAAAAGAAGCTAATAAAATAAATCCTTGATAACACATTGAAATATCTATTCATTATAACATGGGTAAGGTAAACATAATAAGCATGAGCTCAAATTATCATTAAGGTTAAGTAAAGTGGAAGAAAAATAAATGAGAATAAATTAACATGGAAAGGGAAATAACTTATAACATGTTCCATTCAAATAAATAGATAGGATATAATCAATATGTAAAGATAAGAAAATTAAAACTCATTCCATTTAATTAATAAACTATGAATGAAATGAATCTATAGATTTTATCATATGAAAACCTAATGGATAATAATAATGATAACAAAAATTTCTATGAGATAAATGCTTAATTATTGGACGTCATGTATTAGGAACATGAAGACCTCTACTTTCAATATATATCCTCTAGACAGTTTAAAATTATAGGTATAAACCTATTTAATTTGTAAAATTTATTCATCTCATGAGAACATGTTGATGCATCGAGGGGATATATAAATTCCAGGCCCCATCTTTGAGTTCCTTCTCAAAGCATTCCTTATATCGAATAATCAATTCTATTATTAAACAGTTTTCCTTATAAAATATCCATATTTAATAAATAATATAGATTTATCTATATTTCCTTAGTGTAGGATAAGTAACAAAAAGGGTTTTTTATGTTGATGAATGAAAATATCATGGAAAGAGCATTAAAACATTCTTGGGGGAAATAATATTTAAACACTCTAATGTGTCCCATTCCATTTTGAAACATTGGGATCATAATCCCTATAAAGTAATTACATTAACTGAAACTTATAATATCATGAGAATAATGATATTCATGATATAACATGTCAGTTTGTATATACGTCATATTGAATTTAATTGGTTCATAATGACAAATACATCTCAATGGAATGTAAATTGAGATGAAATCCTTTAACTTGAGTCTGACATGTCAGGTGTGTCTTTATCTTCCTGAATAATAAAATCTGGTTAATTATTTACATTCTTAATAAAATATTTCAAGTTTATTGTTAATTTTACTTCACTTATTACAATTTTCTATACAACCACTTAATCATTTAATTTTACCTCGGGTTTTGTGACCAAATTTTGTACATCTGTCATAAATGAGTTTGGCAGGTCAACTATCGTCAAAAGGGTCATTATATAAACATATAGAGAATAATAATCTTGAAATAATTATCATATTTATGTATTAATTAGAATTTTTAAACCAATCATGTAATATTATCATAAAAAATGAACCCACATTACAATCATGGAGACGGTAGGGCGTACATACATATAGGTAACGTTTCCATTTTTCAATAATCGTTATGGAAATTATGTAAGTAACATTATATATATCCAAAATTATCATAATATCATAAATAACATGTTATTTAACCATATATAATTATATATATATAATTCTTATGATGTAAAAGGAATCACACCGTGTCGAGGAGGCGGTAGTCCATGCATCCACAAACGACATTATAACTTTTTTAGTGTGTGAAAAGGGTAACAAAGAAAATAAAATATTTTATTCACATAAGGTAAATTATGTCATGAATATAATATATATTTAATTTATGCCACATGTGTTTAATTAAGACCATCCATAATATATTCCATGTAATGTGTTAAGATATCATTTCACGTTGAGGAGGCGGTTGACCACACTTCCACAAACGATGTTATCATATTTAAAAAAATGGAAAGCATGAAAATATGAATTAAAAAAGAGTTAAATAAGAATTAATACTTTATAAATATCATTTATATCATATAAAAAACAGTGTTTATATAATAATTCCCACATTGATAAGTGGTAAAGAAATAACGAACAATCATCATTTCATGAGGCAGTATTCTGTCATACACACGAACTGTAAGTTTGTTACACATTAGATGGATGTGTGTTTAAGGGTAGGTATAAACAATATAATAAAACATATCGGTATATTTAAGATAATTATTTTGTTATATAATCATGTAATAATAAGATTTAATGGGGTGGATAATGAAAATAAAAAATAGAGCTTAAGGAATGATGTTACCTCTTCTTCGGGTAACTCCTTTTGGTTTTCACCAAAGGGCTTCCTTGGATGGATTTATTCCCAAATAGGGGATTAAATGATGAGTTTAGAGATATTTGGATTGTAAATTAGTTGAATTTTGGTGATATTATGGGACTTTATAGGTTTTAATAGGTGAGAGGGGTGAGTGCCTTTTAATAGTGGAAGATGGGTGGCATTCCTGTAAAATTTGGAAAATGGAATTCCACTTATGTTTTCCCAATGTCAAGTGGCTCAAATAATGAACGAAATTTTATAAAAGGGATTATAGGGTCTAAATATGAACAAAAAATGGCTTTTTCAAGTTTAGAGGTCATTTTGGGCCTTACATTTAATGTTTAGTCCCTTGTTAACCTAAATTTTCTCTTAATTGTTTTAATTAATTTTAATTACTTTCACTAATATTTTTGGCCAAAAACTAAGTTTAACTTCATAAAATTATAAATTTTTATTATTAAATATATGTAATACATCTTTCAAAATTAAATTTATTAAAATTTCAGAAATTAATTTAAAATTAATCACGTATATGGGAAGACAATGCAGGTTTTTAGAGTAAAAAACGTTCAAACATTTGCTATGTTTTTTTGTCCAATTACAATTTAAATTGATTAAAATGAAATAAATTGGATAAATATATGTAAAATTTATCTAATTAATATTTTAAACTAATAAAAATTTAATTTAAACTTATAAATAAGTTAGACAAAAAATTAGTTTGAATTAAAATTCAGTATTTTTCACTATTCATCAAAAAATGAAACTTCACAGAACAATACCAAAAATTCACTATAACCTAATTTTGACATTTAAATTTCATAAATTAAGTTTATTTTGTCATATTAAATACATAAAAGTGTCACGATTGATATTTAGATTAGGTTCACCATTAAACAGCAGTAAAATTGTCTTTATATAAATATTTTTTTATATATGTAATATTGGGTCTCTTCTTATTTTATGTTTATAAAATATTTTGGGTGAATGTTAAAAATATTTTATTAAATATAATATATATATATATATATATATTAATATCACTCATTAATTTTAATTAATTTTATTTATTAGTATAAATGAATTTTTGAGCATAAAATTGTTTTTTATAAAAACACTCATTTTATATACAATTAGTTCTTATATTCATTTCTAATTAATTTTTAACTAATTAATTAAACCATATATTTTCATAATTTATTTATTCCGATTAATAATAATCAATTTAATGGCTATGTTGTATCTTATTATATTAAGTAATAATACTTTTAATAACATATTATTATTTGGTAAAACTCAGTCTTGTTTGTTACATAAGACATTGAGGAAAGTCAATATTGTGTGTAACTCAAGGTAGCCTCTGTGTTCTATGGAGAGAAAGATAAACTTTATATTTCATGTAATATAATCTTAGCTTAGTGATTTAAATAAAGAAATCTAGGAATAAAAATTAAATTTATTCTAAAAGGAAAATATTGTAAAGTCTTGAGGTGTTACAGGGAATGTTACACCCTGATATTTTTTATGAAATATTTATCTTTATATAATTTTATTTCATTGATATCTTGTTTTACATGAAACACTGAGTTTAAAGGAACCATGATATACTATTAAAATATATTTATTTAAAATGATATTAATTACCTATCTATTGGATTTGAGGGTATGAATAGGAATCACTATATTTTGAAACATTTAGGCTTATATATGTATAAAATTTATTCATTGGTTATCATTTAATTTTAAAATAAAATAAAATACATTTGAAATAAAAAAAACATATTTTTTCAAAAAACAATTATTCATGGAATTTAATCTATATTCATATTTTAAATTAATAAAGGGTTAATGATTTTAATTAAATCTATATATTATTTTATTGACCAAATTGTTTAAACATTAAATAAATATTTTTCTTGGCATGGGATAAGAAGAGACCGATTTTAATGTTTAAAATTATATTTTTTTTCTAGAAAAGGTTTTTGTCGCATTTTACATACTTAATTTAAAATTAATTTTTTTCCACTTATACGTATTGAATTATATAAAATTAATTAAATATTTATAATTAGAATGTTAAAATTTGATAAACATACCCCTTTTATTTTTTTCAATATGAATAATAACCATGGTAAAATTTATCACATCAGTAAAGAGTAAATCAGGTTAAAAAAGTAAAAAAATAAGTTATAAGGCCCTAAATTTTCATATTAATTATTATTAAATGAAGGTAATTATTCCTCTATCACCTTATGATTTAAATTTATTTTTTTAGTGTACACTTTTCCATGAAAATGAATAATTTAAGTCAAAGAAAGTTATAAAAAGTCACTCTCTTCATTTTTAATTTGTATTACGTGTCCACAATGCGAAAAAAGTAAGTTATAAGTGAATAAAAGTATTTATTTTTAGATTAATAAAATTATGTTAATGAATGATTTTTTTATTTTTAATTATTTTTAATCATATTGTGACATTAATTGCCTATGTAAAACTATTGCGGTATGTCTCCATTTAATAAAAAATATAATAAATCATTTTAAAAATACTAAAAGTGATATAATTTGAATTATTTAATGTGAACCAAGTATTTTATAGATATATAATACACATTATATAGGTTTTAATGAATTATATTCAATTTTCACCTTTGTCTTGATGAATTTAAAGTTAAATTTAATGAATAGTGTCAAAATTGATAATAATTATATTTTATCAAAATAATATTTTACTAAATATTTTTCAAATAATAAAATTATTGAAATAAGACATGGTGGATATTATATAGTTGAAAATTTAATAAATTGGAAACTCGTGTGCTAATTTTCACCTTATACTAAAAATAAAAACCCTTCAATATTAAAAAATTTGGTACTATAGTTAAAAATAAGATAGTTAACTACAGGTTATTCAAAATGATAATGTTTAAAATTACACCAAAACTTATCTAAATTATATTTTTTGATTTTATTAAAATCCAATATTTTAATACATAAACATTTGTATGCATGTGGTTTTATAATGAATTTATTATAATTTAATCATTTGAGAAATTCCAAAAGTGACTGTCACCTCATTTATAAAAGGAAACCTCCTCCCTCACTTATTATCACAACTTTGATACTTATTTATCAACCAAAATATACCAATTTCCCTTATAAAATACCCTAGAAAAATTTTATAGGTTTGTTTCTTCCCAAAATACCAACCCTATAACCCTTTAGATAAGATCTAAAGGAGTCATTTCAAAAAAGAGGTAATCACCTAACTCGGTCACTTTTTTTTCAACTCTTCTTAACCACCACTAAATTTATGGTATGTATCATAAAATAATAAATTAAGTGTATTATATATAATTAAATTTTATTATGATTATTATAACCCCATTATTCTCCATCTTTCCTATCAAATGAGAATTGAAAGTATTTCTCGTGTGTGCATACGACTTACCTTCTCCACATAGCGATACAATTAATTTTTCTTAAACATCTTTTATATATGGGTATTATGATGGGTTTAATGTTAATATATTATAATTATGAAATAAATATACTTCTTTAATTATATGATCACATATACCTACTTACCATCTGATCCTTTTGTAATTGATAATGGTGTACGTGCGTGCGTGTGGACTACCACCTCCATGAAGCGATGTGATCTATATTTCATTTATATTTTACTTGGATGGTAATTAGAAAGAATTTTATGAATATATATTATATATATAACATAATAATGATCTTATAATGGTGAATTAATAATTACCATTATTTTATTACATTGTTCAAAAAATTAAAACAGCGTTCATGCGTATGTATGGTCTACCATCTCCATGAATACTGTAATTCATTTTTCTGACTATAAATTTTATAAATGAATATAAATATTTATTAAATGAAAATATATTTTATTTAAATAATTATAACTATTCTATAGATAATTAAACCAAGATAAATGTACATGGAATGGAACTACTTAACTGATATACGCATAATAAATGAAACGAATAACACCTGAAAATGACAATTTTAATAAGGAATTATTGATAAAAGGGGGTACTCAAATGTTATAAAGGTATCATATATGATATTTTTTATAATTAACATGACTATTATATATAATTATAATAAATTTTAATTTATTATATACTTGGTCATAGTACTTTCAAATTAGGGAAACTTGAAGTAAGGGTTTTATGTCACAATCTCAATTTTTATCAGGATTGACTATACCTCTAATGATGAAATATTATGATATAACTCTCAAAAATCTTATGAATTTTTTCTAATATGTTTATTTCCTAAAAATAAAACTTTTAATTTTATTTCCTTCAACTTAAGTACTCAATAGACTGGAAATATATTTTTAAGAAATGTCAACTTCAGTTCTCTCTTCGGTCGATTTTTTTTTCATATATCCATTTTTTTCAAAAAATGGTATAAATAAGGTTTTAAACATTATAATATGATTTTTTAAAGTCATTTTTATCTATTTTTAAATTTTTAAATTTTGTTTGAAAAGAATATTTTTGTCACTTTTCAAATGAGGTACTTTATAACTCTTCTAAAAAATGTATGGAATGAATGTTTTTTCACTTATATGGAATGAACTAAATTTCCATCCATCAATATAACTCAATTATTTGAATCTTACTTTAAAATTTTCAAAGGTTTTTTTAATATTAAATGTTTTCTTTAATATGTTCATGGTTTTTATATTCAAAAAAAAGAAGTCATTTTTAAAGTGGAAAGTCTATTTTCCTCAAAACAATGTTCCAAGTTATATTTAAAAATAATTTTCCATATAAGATATCATCCATTGATGTTACCTGAACTTTACTGGGGTTATGAACTAATTATTATTATAATAAAAAAATTTTAAAACCCATTTTTATTAAAAGGTTTATACTATGATGAAATGTTTATGAAACCCATTTCTTTTCATGTGTTCTGATATGATGAATGATTTATAATCTTTTGGTGCACATATATATAATTTTTATTATGTGATGGGTGGGACATATATCTCCCACAAATTTATTGGGTAAATATTGACATCTCATTAGATAAATAGAAATGTAATGGGAAGTGAACTGAGTTCAGTAAGGGACTTTGTCCACTATGATAGTATTGAAAATAAAACATTACTACAATTATGGTTTGGGGAGTGAACGCATTCCACTATGATATTTTTGGAAAAGATCCTTTAATATTAATTAAATTATTTTATATTCTTAGGTATATACCATAATTCCATGTTTTATGCCTATATTATGCTCTTGTGGATTATGTTCTTTGATTTCTTTATGACTCATGTCATATTAATTTCTAATATTTATTCCATGAATCAAAATTATGACCAATGATATATAGGGTATGGTTTTCCAATGTTAATATCATGTTCTCAAACCCTTATACACATGTTATGATTATTTGATAATTGATATCTTTATAGTTTACCCTTACTAAGAATCATATTTCACCCTTTCTTATGTTTACCTTCCTTAAGTTATGATGTAAGGTATTAAGTATTATATATCTAAGAAGGCTACTAGTTATGAAGAAATTAGTGGGAGACTATGTATATATTATATGAACCTTTTGTGTATGTTTCCAAGTTTTCAAAGATACTATACCTATATGATTTTATTATAGATCAAAATTTTATGTATTCAATATTCATCTAAATAAATATATTATTTATTCATGAAATGTATGGGCCACTATACACATGTTTATTTAGTCTAAATTAATATAATTTATTGGTCATGTAGTTATATATACAGTCCCCCACCTTAGTGATAATTGTTGTAAAAAATTCATTCTTATTATGTTTTCTTTATTTTCCATGTATGTGGGTAAGGATGAGAATAAATAATGATTGGATCCTTTCTCTAATAGGTAAACATAAGTTTATTTTAAGAAGAAATGAAAAAGTGATGTTAAAATTGATTCAACCCTTCCCACACCCTCTTTATTTTTCATCTATATCTATTCTAATTTAATAGAAATGGTAGAAAAAAATGTGCTTGTATTTGTTAGATCACAATGGTTTGATCAAATCAATATTTATATATTTATATATGTTGGTAATTCCTATTGGTATGTATAAATATAATAAACTTTTATAATAATACAAGGATACCAATATTTTAGGTAAAAAATATCATTTATATAAAAACAATATTTTATCTAATCATTAATCATTTGGTATGGATGTTTCTGAAGCTTCCATTATTTTATTTATGCATATGGAGAAAGGATAAATAATTATTCTTATAGAAAATAATAACATTATGTATTATGGTAAGGAAAGGAATTATATTTTAATCACTAAATGTATATGAGACTATAAGATATATTATATATAAAAATTTAAAAAAAATAATAAACATAAAAATCCTTTAAATCGATGAAAATTTTGAATTTTGGGAAAAGTAATAATATTATACTACTTAAAATAAGGAAAAATACAATGATAAAGGTCTTGAATAAACAATTTTCTTTATTTTAGAGAATCCAAAAAAAAATAAAGGTGGTTATAAATTAGAATTGTTCTCAAAATGATTTAAATGTGGTGTTGTATGTTAATTTGTTGCAAACTATCCAAATAAGATAAATATTGAGAATAACAATGATGATTTAAAGGACACTTCAGCAATAATTAAATACAAAAAAAATGTTAACACCAAATGGGGAAAAAATCCCTGAAAATAAAATCTTCCTAGAAATAATATATTAAGACTCTAGATAAAATAGAATCAAAAAAAATTAGTTATAAAAGCTTTCCAATATATGTGTAATTTATTTAAAAACATATAAAATATATAGATCAAGTTAATAAATAAGATAATTCAGCTAGCAGTAAAGGTAAATAAAAATAAATTTATATAGAAAATATGGTAAATTTAAAACCATAATCCTTTAATGATAAAAATATCAGACTCAAAAATGTGATCAAGATTTTGAAGAAGGTTTTTGAGAAGATTAATTAAGGGGAATATATGTTTCATGAAAAATAATTTGAATATGTTAAAGAACATGGTTATTAAATTGTAGATTATTAATTTAAAAAAATCACAGCTAAAATAAAATTTGATGTTGTTGACAAAGAAAAGGATCTTATGTAAGTCAAATAAATACATATTGATGTAGAAAATACTATGAATAATGATAATTAAATAATTTAACAAAGAATAAGAAGTATCATTCAAATCTTTAAAGGTCAATAAAAAGGGGAAGTTTGTAGTATGAATTTGATGTAGTTTATAATCTTTTCTCCATATGAATTTGATGTAGTTTATTATCTTTTCTCTACTTGGGATATTATTCCAAGAAAAATAAGGATAATTTTATTAGGGCTAATTAGGTTTTAGTAGAACAAAGGAAATATAAAGTTCATTGGATAGATTTAAAATCAGCATTATTTAATGGAATGTTATAATAAGAATATTTCTTCAAAAAAAATAAAAGGGTATTATTTGTATTAGTAATGGATCAAAGGTATGAAAATTGAATAAAATATATTATAGTATAAAATAAGATCATAGATCTTAGTATTCTGAGAAATATAATTATATCAATAAGATGAATTTTATCATTGGAAAAGTTGATAGTAATATATATATATATATATAATAAAGTAATTATTTCATGTAAAATTAATGTAATTATCATTATTTATATTCATGACATGATTTTTTAGGTGAAAACGACTATATCTGTAAAGATTTTGTGAAATTAGTGAAGAAATATTTTGATATATGTATACATATATATATTAGAAGAGATATAATTATTTATATAATTTTTATTCTTACAAATAAGAGATTTAGTTTCCCATCCCAAGAAAAATGTAGTAAAGAGTTAAAAAATTAAGGGTGAAAGACTAATAATAGATTTATACACCTATGATTATGGGAGTGGAACTGGAAAAATATGAATAAGGTCAAAGTTTTATCCAAAATGAGTAAAAAATCATATTGAATATTTTTATGTATCTAATTTCATACAGAACGATTATAGTTTATACAGTCACATGGTGTGACAGATTTCAATATATCACATGGAATTATATATTAGTGTTTTCAAAAAAATACTACAATATGTAAAGGGAAAAATAAGGAATGGTTTTTAATATAAAATAAGTACCAAATTTAATCTATTATTCATCAACAATAATTATGAAGAGGAGATGTGGATGAAAAAAAAATCTACTTGTTGAGGAATAATCTTTTTAGGGAATATATATGTCATTTGGAATTTTAAGAATAAAAAATCAGCTATAATCAGTATGGTAGAAGTTTAATATGTGGATACTACACAAGAATATACATATATTTTATAACGATCATGCCCTTTATTACACATTTAAAAATGATTTGTTACATAAACTTTAACTTAATAAAACTTGGTAGATTGAGAGGTCTAGTGTCTTTATGGATTAGAAACATTACATAACAACTTAAAATATAAAATACACACCTTTATAGAATACTTCTTTTACATGACCACAACATTCTTTTTATACTTAGCATTTCATGTGATAACATGAGGAAAAACATAAGAAATGGTGATCTATAAAGCCTAGTAAGGGAGTAAACAAGGCATAAAAATAAGAATAAAATATATTTTAGGAAATCGGCATATCAATGGAGCATAAGAGAAACATGAACATAAATGCATCATATAGTATGATTATCATAACATGAATTTGTGAAAACAACTCAAAACATTGCATTACTAGCATAATGGAATCTGGTAAACCCATGTCCCAAAAAATATGGATAAAATTAATATAAAGGAATCAGGTAAAACCATATCCCAACATGTATTATCATTATATTAAACATTACACAATCATCGGAGCGTTATCAGGGTGCACCCTTCATAATCATTTCAATATCATGATTAAGTGTTCCACATAGATCATATAAATTGGATTAATTTAACAGTATCATTTATTACATGATATAAGAATGTGGAATAAATAAATTTAAGTCCCTAATAAATAATTATATGTTTATAAGGTTTAATACCCTTGATAGAGAAATGGGTATGATATTAACTGCATGATGATTTTGGCATGGAAAATCGTTGGGCAATTTCGATAGCATAACGACATCATATAGAAATTTATAAAATGGGTAGATGAGGGATAAAAGGGTTCTATCATCATTTATACCTGAAATGGACTATTATGGTATCATTTAATATAATATCCCAACATATTATATAGAATTTAAGATGTACAGTACATTTGAAGTGCTTGAAATTGAAATGAGAAGAGGGAAATCTCTTACGGAATTTCGACATAGTAACGACATAGGTAAGTGTCTAAATTGGGTAAGGATAAATGATCCCCCATTGAAATAACACAAAATGTATATTAGGGAATTTATTATAAAAGGATGAAAATATAACTAATTTAAAGTAAAATGATTAATTTCAAACAAGGTTCTTAAATTGAATGGAAGAGAGAAAGGTGAGGATCCCTTACTTGGAAGTGTAATCCCAAAGTCTTCAAAGAGTATTCTTGGGAGATTATGGGAACCTTTTTAGGATTCTATGAGTAGGAGGAAGATGTTTTTCAAGCTTAAAATATCTTGAGTGAAAAGGAATGAGTGATTGAGTGAGTTAATATAGGAATGGTAGTGGAATTCTTTATTATATTGGTTTTTGACCATACACACTATATTATTCAAAACCACAAACCATCACATGGTTTATAAAAAAGGGAAGTTATAAAAATTATTTTAAAAGGATAAGGGCCTAATATATTAAAATATTAGCCTTTCTTATGTTGAGGCGAGTCACATTATTAAATAAATGAACTTAAAATCATAAAATATGTTATACATTTTTGGAGGATTCACTAAGGAATTATAAAATAAGTAAAATAAATATAAAATCAAATTATTAAAAATTTAAAACATATATTTGTTCTAATATACTTTTATTGGTATTTATTACATCACTATTGGGTCATTATGATGTCATAAAACACGCTATATATTAATATATTATTTAATTTTTACCCAAAAAAATTGACTGTCTCAGAAAATTATGAAAAAATCACCGTTGGATAATTTTTAAGTCATGATTCCAAAAATAATATTAATTTTATCAAAATAATTTTCTAAATATATGAATTTTTATTTTTTAAATGAGAAATGACATTTATTGAAAATTGACAGGTATTGACAAATACAGTTTTTAAACCTTCATAAAAATTAACCTTGACTTCATAAAAATTATAGACTCATTTATTATTTACAAAAGTAATTTGATAATAATATTTTATTAAAATAGTATTTATTTCAAAAATATATTAATTTCTTGAAATAAATTCTTTAATTAAAAAAATACACTTTCTGTTTTATCGTATAAAAATATATCTCTTATCAAACTAATTTCCTAATAATTTAAAGATAAGGAAGTGATATAAAAATAAATTATAAAAATTGTTTTTATAATATTATGAATAAAAAAATAGTTTACATAATAATTCATATATTTTTAAAACTTACCAATTTTACCCAAAAAAATAAATTTATCAAAATCAGAATTTTTTTTAAGAAAGACTACTCCCATAATGGAATTTATAGAATAAGACTTTTATTTATATAAGGGATTACAAAATAATTAAATAATACCTTATTACATAACCCCTTATAACACCCGCATAAGACCTAAGGGTAAGGTGTGCGATGGTGACAAACTCTTGGGGCAGCTTGGAAAACATCACCTCGGTGGTAATATCCATTAACTTGAACTTCTCCCATTAGAGACTATGTTCATGCTAAGCATGTTGAAGCTCAGATTGGGCTTAGTCAAGAGATAAAACCAGTGATTATACCTTCTTTCTGAGCTTCGAAAAATGAGCTTTGTATGGCCCAAGTCTACCGGATGAAGCCATCCACTCCTTTTTATCTATCGAAAAGAATTTTTTAGCGCCTTATATTTATATCAGTTGTGTGATTATTGTATAATGGCTATGTTATCAATGGTAATGATACTTAATGGTCATTTAAACCCAATAATAATATTAAAATCGTGTATGTGTTTTCAATATCCATCAAACATTAAAATAAAGGGAATTTTATTCATAAATGATTAGGTCGTTACAAATTCTATGTGAAAAATATTGTTTGGAATGAGTAAAGATGAAACTAGATATGTCCTTGATAATTGGTTGTGATAAAGTAAAATTAATATGACAATTAATCCAACAAAACTCTCCAAATCAAAATTCAATGATATTAAATATCATTTAATAAAAGATAAGTTTTTAAGTGGTACTATGAAACGTTAGTTTATACTCACACTATATTAGATTATACATATATTCACCAAGGCTTTTTCAAAATAGATATTTCAAGATTTGATGCTGAAAATGAATTTTTATCCTTCCAAACTCATAAACTAATAGATTTTTATTGATAATCCTTCATTGTGATCTAAATTGTAATATGATTTTCAAAGAGGGATAAAATATATAAAGTAAATTTTATTTACTAAAAACTAGTGGATTAAAAGGGATATTTAATCCTAGTTTAATAAAAAATGTTGGGGAGAAACTGAATGAAAACATGGGAGAAAATAGTTGAAACAATATTATATAGATAAATTTGGAATAATTGATAAAAATAATGTGTTTTTGTGTGTGTGTGTGTTTGAATTTATGATTCACTATGAGGAAAAAATATATTAGTAAGATGAGAAAAAGTTGAAATATTTATGTTAACAATAAAAAAATTAAAGTTGCATTATTAATAACTCATGAACATTGAGGGAGACATGAATCTATGGTGATTTAAGTTTCAATGGATTAATTTTGATGTATTTTATCAATATATCATGATAATTATTCATTAAAAATGAAAAAGATAGAAAAATAAAGAATTATAAGTGTATAAAGGATTTTATGGTAAAATAGTATATACAACATGGTGTTTAACCTAAACTCACAAAGAACTGGAAGTGTAAGATGTCTTGTGAGAATAGACATGTGTTACTAGGAATCTACGTTCACATGTTCATGTTATTGGAATATTTAATAAATTATAAAATACATTATAGTACTAAAAACAATTATCCATTATATATATATATATATTCATTTAGTTAGATTAATTTATAATCTCAAAATATTTGTAGTTATAATGAATGATACTTATGTAATTCCTAAAATTTGTCTCAAAAGAAGACTGTAGAACATTCTCTTTCTAAAGAGCCAGAACACTTATGAATATTTCATATAAAATACATATAAAATGATGTTTAAATGTTTATAATGATTTTATATGTATTTAATATGTTTAGGAAAATTATTTAAGGAATTTGAAATGTTTATAACATTTCTTGAAAAAAATTAAAAATTGATAAAGACAAAAGTCATGACCTTTTGTGCAGTATTGTTGTGGCTTCCATGAAGAATTTCATGGACTACCATATATTTCATTTGAACTAATCAAAAAAAATATTTTTAAAGTAAAAACTTCATAGTTGAAAATATAAAATAAACAATGTGTTTGGGAAGAAAAATTAAAGTTTTCATGACTGTAAATATAGAAAAGTATAAAATGACCATGAATATTTTTGATCAATTTATTTTAAGTGACTGGAAGAATTTTCTTATTAAAAATTTCAATTAATTTTAAAATATGAAATTTTGTAATTATGTTTCTCTTTATTCATTAATTCACATTCCCTAAAGATTCATTAAATATTAAACTATGGAATTGAAAATTTATAGTGTGATAATTATATCTAAGATTATTTTTACTATCATTAATAAATTTTAAATATGAAATGAATGAATATATCTTAATTCTGTATATGAGTCATAAATAATCAAACTTTATCAGGATTACATGATTATTTCATGTTGATATATTATGATTTATATCAAGCGGTGATATTTGAATTGTTAAATGATAAAATCATATCTAGAGATTTTTTATTGATATTTTTTGTTCTTTTAAATATTGGAATACAATGTTTTTGTAATTTTTTTCAATGGAAAAATTTATTTTCCTTAAAAAATTATAATAAAATTTATTCTTGAGGTCCATGGTGGTATTAAAATTTATATTTTTAAGGGATATACATTTATTAAAATAATAGGAATAGTTCATGAAGATGTATTCATTATTTATTGAATAGGTTGGATAATTAATATACATTACTGTTGTATGAAAGTGTATAGAAATTTGTTATAGGGAGAAATAATTAAATCTAAATAAACTAAGGTTTATGAGGAAACTATGATTTAGATCAATCATTTTCATGGAATATCAAGGTTCACGGTTGATGTTATTTTGATTTTTAGTACAACTTAAAGGTGATCTACAACAGATTTAGTGACATTATTAACCATAAAAATAAATTTTCTGTTTTTTTTAATCATTCATTCTAAAAATAAAGGATTCATATATTTCCTTCAAGATTAATTCATTAAGTCAAGAATGATACATTCCAATAATTATATTCACTTTTTCATATTACTGAATCATTTATTCATGGTTTTTCATCAATTATAAATAGCATATATTCACCCATCATGGATAAGAACCATTTAAAAATCCTTCATTATTATTTTATTTGATTTCTTTTCATTGTATGTGGGTAAGGGTGAGATTAAACTATGAGTTTATTAATACTAAAATAAGTAAAAAAGGTTTATTTGATTAAATAATTATAAAAAAATATATTATTTTGATTCATACCCCTATCATAGTTTCATCCATATAAATTCATGGGAATTATAATATCACAAAGACACGCTATTATTTGTTGATAAAAATGACATGGATTTACCCTTACTTATTAAATATTATTCAAAAATTATTATGCTTGAATGGCCTAAAGGAATTATTTGTATTGATTTTTGATAACCCCCCTTTCAAGGGATGTGGGGGAACCCTTACAAAGTTCATAGAATTAGTTGTTCACATGACCCAAAGGCCTTTAGAGGAATTTATCCTAGACATGACTACATAGAAATTCCCCTCCTTGGTGTCTAGATCAAGAATCAGCTTCCCACCTTCGCGTTGCTTGTTCGGCTAGCAATTCCTATACGGAAGTGTATATGTCTGATCCCAATAGAAATTATCATACCCTCTTATTCTTCTATATTTTTATAGATATGTTCTGGTGTAATTGCCTACACTGATTCGTCATCTGGAGATAGTTCCTTTGGTCATTCTGGTTACATCTGCAATACATGATCTGAATGAGGTGGCCTAATGGCCTTGAGGTGGCTTGAAAGCCTTAACTAGCCCGAAGTCCTTGGGTGTCCCTTAGGCCTTAAGAACTCCAATACCAAACCAGTGGCTCAAATGTGAATATTTCTGAATGATATTGTATTGAATAGTACCTAGTACAGTACTTACTACAATATTTCTATAGTAACCCGTAAATATACCTCCCCTCAGATTAGAACCTGGTTCACGTGGATGCACTTAGAGAGTCCTCACCAAATGGGCTGAGGCTCACATGCCAAAACTTATTATTCTTATTTAGAGAAAAAGTCCAAAGGTCACTATTTGAATCATCCATGTTTTTTCCTACTAAATTAGTTCATTATCATTAGAAAAAAAATAGTTTCTTTCAATAGGATTTTGAAATGGTTTTTTAAATTTTATGGACCTTCCTTCAGTGTTGATTTATCTAGTGTCTTGATGGTTAGTAATGTTTGACTAGAAAGTAGAGTGGTATGTATTAAATGGAATTGGATATGTGTTATTGGACTAATATTTTTCTAATCATTCAATTTTACTATTGATATGGTATCCCATGAAGTTTTATCGATCACTCTTTCTAAAGTGACCGAATCAATTTAATGAACACTAATTTGAGTATATTAGTTTTCACTATTTTTTCACTTTTAATCCTTTTCAATTTTTATGATATTTCAATTATATTAGCCTCATTAACCTATGAAGATAATTGTTTATCTTTTTATTTTTTTAACTTGACCACACACATATACAAGTAAATAAAATAAACAAAAAACATATTATATTTTTATAGGGTTCATCCCTAATATGGGTAACTAAATTCTTGTACTGAAATTGGTATCCTATTAATTTTTTAAAAACTACCTATATCACAAAGAATATTATAATTTTATTGAGAAAATTTATTATCCTTTAACAAGATACAAAGTCTTCTCACTGTTCATAAGAATCAAACTCGATCTTATAAAAATGCATGTTGCCTCCTCAATGTGAAAATATTCATCGATTGTTGAATAACTCCTACTTAAAAATTATTTATATCTAATTCCAATAATAATTGAGTTTATTTTATGAATATTTTATTCATCAAATCATAAATAAATAACTTTTATTTTTTATCTTTTTGAAGTATCCCTAGAAGAACTTCTAAAAAATTAATCTTTAGAAATTTAACCAACAACTCTTTGAATTATTCTTTAGATTTTGTTGAATCATTATTCCACTATGAGATGATAAAACTTATAATTTTGTATCCACATATATATATATATATATATATTTTGGACCTCCAATAATGTTCTAAACATCTATATGTTTATTTAATCTTAATTGAAATCATTTATAATTCAATATCTTTGAAAATTTCTTTATATTGAGAAATTTTCATGGTTTGTATCTTCATAAATTTATTTATTATTAAATGTAATATCTTTATCAATTTCATCATTATCATTTTTTTGAATGAGATTATTTTCAATGATAAACACATCATAGCAGTCCAACATCTTATGTAATATTTCAATTCATTATATTTATCCTCTTTCATATATGATATATAACTACTAAATAAAACCTCATTAGGCTTTACATTAAATTATTTCATTTTATTAATTTATAATTTTTATCAAATAAGGACTTCCAAAAACTATAATGTATTTAAAATAATTATTATTTTTATTCCATAACTATGAAATATGTTGTATCATATTTCCGCTCACCCATTGTCTTAGGAAGAGGTGGTGGGTATTACTGGACTTAGGTAAAATCACCATGACACCAAAGGCTAGAAATAAATTAGAAGAGATTCATAAAAATTTTCGAGATCGTTTTCCATTTTAAGATGAAATTAAAAACCCAAGATAACCATAATAAAAATATATTGTATGATGCATGATTAAAAAATATAACTCAAAGAAAACCAAATCAAACAAAAAAATCTTTTAGAGTACAAGAGGAAGCTAAAAGACTACATCTAAGGAAAACCAAAGATAAAAAAACACAAAGACACTTGGACATCCAACCATAAACTCTCAATATTTTACAATCTCCAACTCTAAAATGAATTCACATGGTATCAAGAAGAATCACTAAATAACTGATATACCTTCAATTTACCTATGTTATAAAAGAGAATATTTGTAAATACAAAATAGTTAACAAGCAGGGGAGATTATAAACTCAATAGTTTTTCCCCCAATTAGATCCCAACTAGCTCCACTAGGACAGAATTTATTTGAAACTTTATATAAAATATTTTAGAATAATTTAAAATAGTTCAAATCAAATCCAAAACAATTTTACAATACGAAAGTATATTTCCATGAAAATTAATTAAAAAATAATTTAAAACATTTCTCATTTCCATTTGGAATACTTGTTCCATGATTCCAAACACACAAACATGTCCATTCATGTATGCCCCGGTGATAGTTCCATACTCATGAGCGGTCTCTCATCGATCTACCAATTCTTCACATGGTAACCAAAACTAGGTCCTCCAATGGCACACAACCCTTCCACAGAGTCGCATCTAATGTAAATTAACTCACAAAAACCATTTATTTCAAAACCCATGATAATTCATTTGACAAAAAACTATTATTCCTTTAAATATTTCAACCACCATTTTCAATGAATCAAAACAAATTAAAAATTTTAAAATAAAAAATTTAAAATTTATAACAAAGAGGGTGTTCAAAAAAACCATCCCATTTCCATAATTTCCCAATAACAACCACTAAATAGGTTTCAAATAATAATCACACAATCATTTCACAATAATTTCAGAAAACACATTTATTTCAATCTAAGCCTTTAAATTCTAAACAAGTGGAATTGATAGAAAAGACACCTACCTCACAAAAATTGGAAAAAATGAAGAAAAACACAAAGATAATATGTATCTGATCATGAACCACATTTAATTACCAATATATAACCATTAAACATCACAAATTCCATTAAGGAACTTGGATCTATCCAAATAAGAAAACATATATGGTTCTGAGAAATAGAAGAAGAATAGATCAAAGTAGAACGACCAAGAATGGGGACTTACTGAAAAATTCGAGCCTCCAACACACTTTATGCACCTATATATAAATCCTATATCAGAGGAATATTTATCTCACAAATTGGAAGAAATATTATTTCATGTTATGGGAGTATTTGGGAAAATTTGATTCTTAAAGGATCTAAGTCTAATTAGATCCAAAAGATTAGGCGTTGGACTATATGTCAAATGGATAGGCTGCATAGTTTTTAAAATCTTATTACAACTATGAGGTTTCTACTCTCTCAAGACAATACACCACATGTTTGGATCATACATTTAGAAAAATCATGTTCCAACCATTTAAAATCTACTTTCTTGATCCATCCCTCACGTGGTTATAAAAATCATGTGCCAATAGTATTTTTCCTTCTATCCAGCATTATACGGTTTCTCCTAGGAATCAGCATTGATTGGCCAAAACATGAGATAACTATATACCTATAAAGTGTCCACTTTTTTCCCTTTTGTGGTTTCATGGAGGTTCTTCATGGTTTCTACTAACCATGTTCAAACTATGCATCTCCAGAAATGCCTCTAATGCATGCCAAATCTCCTTTGATACTCTATAGACATAACTTGATAATTTTATATAATTAAAATACATAATTAAATGGTCATTTACCTAAAACTAGGGGTGATAGAATATCCCAGCCATTTTTCTTTCCATCCCTAGAAAGTAGATAACCATATTTTCTTGTAATATTTTTTTCCTCTTATCTAACATTTCATTTTCACACTCTGACGTTTCTTCCCAAATCTGACCATGTTTCCATAATACCTACACTATGATGATGATTTTCCCATGCAAGAATTTATCTTTCTTATCCACAATATATAATGAAACATGAAAAAAATATAGCCTCAGGATCAAGGTCGACAGGATCTCATTGAGTCACATGGTTAGGATCAGTTTGAAATTTCTTCAACTGAGATACATAAAACACATTGTGAACAAAACTAACCCTTAGTGGAAAATCAAACTAATATGACACCTCACATTATCTTATAAGTATCTTAAAAGAGTCTATGTATTGAGGATATAACATCACATGCATACCAAAATGTTGATTTCCAAGCCTTGGAAATATTATAAAGAACACATGATCACTCACCCAAAATTACAACGTCCATTGATGATGATCCACATATAATTATTGATGACACTAAGTTTTCTCCATCCTCTTTATAATCAATTAAACATTCTCAAGTGTTTCTTGCATAAGTCTTGGTCTAACCAGTGAATTCTCTCCTCTTTCAACCAAATAAAGTGTAAAACATTAAGGATGTTCGTACAATTCTTAAATAGGATCCATATGTATCATGTCTTGATAAATGTTGTTGTGAGAGAACTCTAATAATGGTAAATGATCATCCCTTGATCCATAAAAAATATATTACATAATCCATAAGAATGCCCTCTAAAATTTTCATGATCCTCTCATATTTTCCATCTATTTGGGGATGATGTATCATGCTCATAGTAAACTGATTTCCAAGGGATTACTGTAGGTATTTACAAAAATGAGACATAAATCTAGGGTATTGGTTAGATTCAATCAAGACTGGAACACTAGAAATCTTTAAAACTTCTCATATATAAATTTTAGACAATTATTCTTCTATATAAGATTTATTAATAAAGTTAAAATGATCCAACTTCATGATCTGATCCATAATTACCAATATGGAGTCGTGTTTCTTAATCATCCTTGGTAAACATGTCACAAAATCCATGGCTATATACTCCCACATCCACACTGGACTTGTTAAATAATAAAACAGGCTTTATAGTTGTTGGTGCTCCACCATTACTTACTAATAGGCGACTCATAATAATAAAAACTCTACCACTACCCCTTTCAAATTGGACCAACAAAACTATGATTTCATTATTGTAAACATATTTTTAATTCCAAGGTGAATATCCCATTTTGAATGGTGGTAAGCTTTAGGAATCTATTCCTGATAATCCAAAGGTACCATGATCTGATATCTAAGCCTCAAAACAGAACTCACATCTAGATTTTACCCCTCAATGGTCTTCCCACCATTATGTTTTGACCTCATGGAAACACATTCAAAATCAAAAGACTGAGCCTTTATAGATTTCACAACCAAATCATGAAGAAACAATACTGGGAAGAAAACTGAAACATGACTCTGTTCAGTAAAATCCAATTTCATGTCTTCTATGACCAACATCAGCTTCCACTGATTTAAATATTTTTTTTACCAACTGACTGTATGAATTCCTACTTAATGAATCCACCACCAAATTTCCTTTACCTAATGTATACATCAAGTCAATGTCAAATATTTTTAGGTATTTTATCCATATTATTTTCCATATATTCAAATTTATTTGTGATAAAATGTGTTTTAAGATCTTATTTTCCATAAACTCTATTAATTTCTCACAAAAAAGATAATGAAACCATGTTTTCAATGTATGGACTACAATATTTAATTCAAAATCGTGTGTTGGGTAGTTCCTCTCATGAAAAAATAACTACCATGAACTATAAGCAACAACAAGTCCCCCTATATGAGAACACATCCCAACCCCATTCCTGGTGGATCACAATATACTACATATCCCTGACCATTCTCTATAAATATGAGGATAGGTATTATTGTAAGTTTAACCTTATTCTCTTTAAATGATTTTTGGCATTCATCATTATATTAGAAATGAATACCTTTCCCTATCAAAGTTTCCATCAGTGATTCCAAATGTAAACAGTTATGTACACAACGTCTATAGTATCTTGGTAAGACCAAGAAAATATATATTGAAAAGACGTTATTTAGTGGTTTATAATATATAATATCTTTTATATTTTCTTGATCTATAGAAACACCATTTTTATAAATGACATGGCCAAGGAAACATATTTATTGTATCCAGAAATCACACTTTGATAACTTGGAAAAAAGATGATGATCCCACAAGATACCCAACACTATAGATAAGTGCTACTCATGATCATAATTTTTCCTTGAATACCCCATTATATCATCCAAAACCTCCACCACAAATAAATCTAGATACCTTAAAAATATTAGATTCATCAATTCCATAAATATGGTTGGTGAATTTATAAGACCAAAAGGCATAACACAAACTCATAATGTCCATATCTTTTTATGAAAGATTCTATTAGAATATCATCCATTCAAACCCATAGTTGGTTAAATATACAAGAATAGTTAAATTTTAGATAACCAATATGATCCCCATAATTGATCAAATAGATCATCAGTGCATGTAAGATGATATTGATTATTTATCATAACTTGGTTAATCTTACATTAATCTACATAAATCCTAAGAGTTTTTTCCACCTTCTTCATAAAAAGAATTGGTGTTTTCTATGGATATGTAATCAATCAGATGAACCCCTTACTTTCCAACTCATCTAATAGATCCTTCAATTCCCTCAATTATTTTGGTTCCATCAGATAATATGGAATGAAAATAATACTTGTCCCCAATATTAGATCAATCGTAAACTCCACTTCTATTTTGGGAGGAAAATATAACAATTGTGTTATTTATTACACATTAATTAATGATTTATTACATAAGATTACACTTAATACAACCTATAATATTAATAAGTCTAGTTTCTTTGAGAATATGGTACATTATATAAAAAATTAAAATAGGAAAAACATCATCTTTATTGAAAATATCGTTAACATGATCGCACTTGAAACTATGTGGGATAACCTAGGGACATACATAAGAAAGGGGTGAGATATAAAGCCCATTAAGGAACTAAAAAAGTAATAACATTAAGAAGTTAATATATGTTATAAAATAGTCATAAAAGAGTGATAATAATAAAAATGAATAATGAGTCATGATATATCATGATAATCATAACATGGGAAATATGGAAACAACATAAAACATCACATCATATACATAGGTCAAGTATGACATCCAAGACATCATAATGGAAAAATACCCAAAAAGGAATCATGTTAACTCACTATCCCAACATGAAATCTCATGATACAAACTATTACCCAATTCTTTTGATTAGAATATAATTTTGGTCACACCCACCACTTTCATTTAAGTCTCATGCTTAATTGTTCCACATATATCACACAACATGGATTCATTCATCATTATATTTTATTCAATGATCAAGGAGTATGGGATTTATACATGTAATTCCCAATTCCAATAATTTTAAATGTATAAAGGTAAAAACCCTTGATATTAAATGGGTATTGTATTAACTACACATGTGTTTTGGCATGGAAAATCGCAGTGAAATTTCTACATTATAACGATGTTGCATAAAAATAAATAAAATAGGTTGATGAGAGATAAAGGGGTATCAAATAATTGTTAAATGAAATGTTAAGTAATAGGGATATGGAAAGACATATCCCAACATTTGGAATTGGAAATATAATGCATAATATAATAAAGAAACTTGAATAAATGAGAAAATAAAAGGATCCCTCACTTGAGTGTGTGAATCCAAATGCTTGAGACTAGATTCTAGAGATATTATAGGAACCTTGGGAGGACTTCAGATAGGGTAAGAATGATTAATTATGTGGTCCAATTATTTCTAGTTAATATTAATGGGATCTTGGGTGGGTTTATATAGTAAAAGAGTGGGAATTTCTTTATTATTTATCAAATGTAGTTTTTGGACTCTATATAATAAAATAACAAAGAAGAAAACCCTTACCATGGTTTTTGACCATGGTTTATGAAAAATGAGAGTTTTTATCATTATTTTATATTTCCAAGGACCAAACTTAATAAAATAATGCCCTTTATTATGTGGAGGAGAGTCATACTCTTAAAAAATGATTTTAAACCCTTAAAATATATTAATAGTTTTGAAGGATTCATAACTAATTTATAAAATTAATAAAATAAACATTAAATCAAATTATATTAAATTTAAACGTATATTTGGTCTTGGATACCTTTTATAGCATTTATTACATCATTTTTGGTTCATTATTATGCCAAAATACCCAAAGTGTATTTATACAGTACTTAATTTTTACTTGAAAAATCGATTGCCTTGGAAGATTTTGGAGAATTCACCATTGGATAATTTAAAAGTTATAATTCCAAAAAAAAATTCATTTTATCTAAATAATTTATTAAATATGTCAATTTTTACTTTAAAAATAAAATCTACATTTACTAAAAAAAAATTGGTTTTTTGACAATAATAGTTTCCAAACACTTATAAAAATTACATTTGACATCATGAAAATTATATGACCATATATATTTAATAAAAAATATTTAATAAAAATATTTTATTAAATATTATTTATTCCATAAATCAATTAATTCATCAAAATAAATTCTTTTATTTAATTTGAATATTACCCAAAAATACTATTTGTTTTTTATTATATCAAAATAAAAATCATTTATAAATAAACAATAATAGGATGAAAATATATTCATTATTATATAAAAAATAATTTACATCCTCATATTATTATTATCTTGAAACATATCTCTTTAATATACCACCAAACACTAAAAAAGTAAGGTGTGTGACGATTATATTTTCATTGGGTGGTTTGACATACAAGGTTTGGGTATTGATCTCAATGAGCTTGAAATTCTCTCGTAAAATGTTTCTATCATGCTTATGTTGTTGTATCTAAATTTGGTCATGGTCAATTTAAAAGACCAAAGATTCTATCTCCCTTTGAATCTCTAATAAATGGGCTTTATAGGGTATGATCCTACTTGTTTTGGCCATCACTTCTTTTGTCTAAGTCAATTGGATTTGTTAGAACCTTATGTTTATACTAATCATATGATCTTTGTTCCATGGCTATATTATCATCAGTAATAATTATTAATGGTCTTTTCAATATCATATAATAAAACCAATGTATTGGATGTGTTTTCTATAAACATAATACATAATAATACATTTTAATTAAACAAAAGGGTGAATTGTATTTATAATAGTTGGGGTCATTAAAATATACCCCCTTTAGAAATTTCATAGTTGAAATTTTCATTTCACACACTAAAAAGGATGAGGGTAATTCTATATGATCACTTCCTCTGATTCCAATTTTTCTTCATCAAACTCTTGGTTTCTTTATAGAACTTTGACCAGGTGCATTATCTTATTCTGTAGAACTATATCTCTATGATCTAATATCTTCACTGGATTCTCCTCATAGTAAAGTTCATTCTCAAATGATACCACCTATGGAATGAATACATGTGAGGGGTATATTATGTACTTTCTCAAGAATTATACATAGATTACATATTGTACTTGAGATCGGTTTTGTGGGAGTGCTAGTCAATAAGACATCGCTCTGATGAAATCAAGGATCTCAAAGGGACTGATGTATCTTGGACTTAGATTTCCCTTATTCCCAAATCCCATCACATTATTCCATGGAGATATATAGAGTAAAACCATGTATTATACGTCACTATCTTAGTCTATTCAATGAATTCCATAAAATCTCTTCTGTCGACTCTGAGCAACCACGATGTGCTACTAAATGGTTTTAACCTTTTCAACCATTTCCTCAACTATTTTAGGACCTAGTTGTTTTAATTCCCCAAATTCATCCTAAAATTCAGGTGTTTTTCACCTCTTCCCATAAATTTATTCATAAGGAGACATTTGTTTTCTAGAGTAAAAAATGTTATTGTTTGATAACTCAATCAGAGTCAGATATTGATCTCATCCCCTTTTGAAGTCAATTTAGTATGCTCTCAAAATTTCTTAAAGTTTTTATATTGTCTTCTCAAATTAGCCATCATTTTGAGGGTGATAAGTCATGATAATATTTAACTCAATATTCAGAGAATTTTGGAGACTCTTCCAGAACATAGAGTTGAATCCTAGTTCTTGATCAGATATAATCGATAGTGGTGTTCTTTATAGCCTCAACACTTCTCTAATGTATATCCTTTAAATTTGATCAAGTGATAAATCCTCTTGAATCACAATGAAGTTTGAAGTATTTGAAAGAAAATAAATCACAAACAATGTAGAATTATTCCCTATTGATGTCATTTTAAGACTAGTAACAAAGTCCATGATGATTTATTCCCATTTCTATATAGGTATGGGTAATGGTTTCATCATCCCGTCGGATTTTTGCCTTTCTGATTTCACTTACTAACATAAAAGAAATCTTGGCATGTATTATATGATATCCCTATTCTTGTTTTCCCAAAAATATTGTTCTTGGATATATCAATACATATTTGTGCCTCTTGGTTGGATAGAGAAGGTTGAGCTATGCGCATCATCCAATAACTCCTTCATTAACTCAGGATTTGATAGTACACATAGTATTGACCCAAATCTCACGAATCATTCTTCCTTAACATTAAAATCCTAGGATTTAAATTTTCTTATATTTTCCACTTTGTTCTGAATTCCCACATCATTTATCTAATAATCCTTTATCTTTTCCATAATGGACGATTAAGAAATTATTTATGAAATGACTAATGATGTTCCTTCATTTATGATTCCCATGTCCATACTTTTTTAATAAAATAATATTTGACCCCTCTCAATTCTCATCAATGATATAATTGTTGGATCCTTTATACATGGAGAATTTACCACTTTAGTCTTTTTACTCGAATGGTAGTGGATTGAGCAGTCATTGTCCTTGATTAGCTCTAACCATCACTGTTGGTGCATATTCATATCTTTCTATGAGAATAAATATTTGAGACTTTTTTGATATTTATATAATTAAAATTTCTCCCCAAATATATAAATGCACCATATTTTCAAAGTGAATATTACTACAACTAACTCAAGTTCATGTGTTGGTTTGCTCTGTTCATGAACTTTCAACTTACTTAAAGCATAGGCTGTGAATTTTTAATTCTATATAAACATGTAGCCCAATCTCATTTTTGAGGCATTGTTGAATACCGTGAAAATTTATACTCTTGTGGGCAGTGTGAGCACAGGGGAAGTGATAGGCCCATTTTTCATCTCTTTGAAGCTCTCTTCACATTCATCATTCCAAGAAAACTTGACTCCCTTCCGAGTTAGCTTGGTCAGAGTGTTTAAAAATCATGATAAATTTATCACAAATAAATGACAGTACCCATATAATCTAAGGAAACTATTAATATCTATCATAGATGTTGGGCTCAGCCGTCCTTCAATTTCTTCTACCTTTTAAGGGTCAAAAAATATCTTATTTCTTATGATGATATATCCCAATAATGAGACTGCCTTTAACCAAAACCCACATTTGTTGTACTTTGCATAAATATTCTCCTCTCACAAGGTCTTTATCATAGTTCTCATATTCTCATCATGATCCTCCATGGTTTTGGATTATATTAGAATATCATCTATAAATTCTACCACAAGTTTATCTAGGTAATCTATAAATACTATGTTTATCAATTCCATAAATATTTCTGGAACATTAGTGATCTCAAAAGGCATCACTATTAACACACAATGCTCATACCTCATGAGAAAAATCAGTCTTGGAAATATTATCCTTCTTCTCCCTAACTTGGTAAAATCCAAACAATAGATCCACCTTGGATAGGTATTTTTCACCATGTAGCTGATCAAAAAAAGTCATCAATTTGAGGTAGAGGATACTTTTTCTTTATCATGATCTTGTTGAGATCACAATAATAGATGCAAAGATTCATTGACACATCCTTAATTTTGATGAAGATCACTTATGAACTCCATGGTGAAGCACTTGGGTGTATGAACCCTTTATCCATATTCCTTTTTAATTATTTATTCAGCTCCTTAAGTTTTATAATTACTATTCTATATGGATTCTTGTATAATGTTAACGCACCAAGTATAATCTCAATTGAAAATTCAATATCTCTACTAGGAGTAAGATCATGCAATTCATTAAGAAATACATCAGTGTATTCCCTCAAAATATACATGTCTTTGAGGATTATTATTTATTTAGACTCAATTGTTTCAGTTAGATATATCTACTTGTAGGGAAATAATATTCAATCTTGTGACATTGGTGCTAAAAAATATTTATCCTCCTCCTTTCACTTGTAAAAAATTGGGGGTCGATTCTCAATATAAAGAGTGATATTCTTCTCATAGTAATTAGTATTCAATCTATATAGGTAAAAAAATCCATATCCAGATCGACATCAAATTCCCCCAAAGGGATTATCACAAGTTTCACTGGGAAGTTCATCCAACAAATTGTGACAGGGTAGGAGCTATATACTTAGGATTCAATAATTTCCCCATTTTCTATTTTCACTTATAGATATAATTCCATGATTTGTTTTTGTGTTTGAATACTTATACAAAACTTTCCTGATGTGAAGGAATACGTAGAACTAGAATCAAAAACTAAATTCTCTATACTTGAATAAATAACTATAATAATTGTCACCACTTCAATCATCGAGATCCACCTAAGTGGGTGTGATGTAAAAATCTCTTCATTTCTTCCTTGTAGGTTATTGGTAGTCTCCTAAAACCATTGTATTAGTGCATTGATTTGTAAAGTGACCTGATTCCAAGTAGTTGAATTAATGAACAACGCATTGAGGGTTAACTAGAGTATTCATTTCCACTATTTCATTAGTGGGTTTCTCCTGTAAAAAATCACTAGCTTGGTTCCCTTCCTTCCGGCACCTAAATCACTTCTTTGTCACCCTTATGAAATTTATGAGGTTTTTATTTTGGTACTTTTGACAAGTGGGATGTTGAAATTTATTGGCACTGTTAGGTTTCTACATCGGTCTATCTGAATTACACTCCAGTTTCTTCTTCTTATCACTGTGATACCCTAGAGATTCTCTGATCTCCATTTTTAATTTGAGGGAACATTAGATAATTTCATCATAGTCATCAAAGTCACGAATCTCAATGGAATTTCTTAGAATAGGTTTTATCCAACTAAATAAGTGGTAAACCTTAAATTTAGGCATAATGAAAAATCATGAGGTGTATCATGCATTTCTTGTGAAGTTTTCCTTATACACCCTGATATTTTTTTTTTATTTTTTCTTGATGGAATGAAAATCCATGGACATTTTAAGTCAGAGAGTTTGACAAAAATATTTATCAAAACAATCTATAATTTTTTCCATCTAATCGCTCTGATCTCTTCCTTGGTCATCATATTCTTGATTAATATCCACCACTGATCAACATTTCCCTCCATTTTATAAAAAACCATTAGAACCTTCTCTTGTTCATAACATTGAATGATGGAGATTATCTTCTCAATGCATTTGATCCATTGTTCTGGGATTAATGTATCATATGATACATTGAATTTCAGAGGCCTTTTCCACATAAAGGACTAAACTACATCTTATTATCTCTTATGGGGATTTGGGTTCTCCTCCTGATCTATCTTTCAATTCAAAACCTGAGTGTGATGAGATAGTATCATCACAAAGTTTCTGATTCCTTCTCCAATCAGGTTGGTAATCTCATTGGGGAAATCATCACGTTTCCCATCGCATTGATTATTTACCTAATTCCTAATATTTATGTCCATTTCATAGAATAAAGGGAAAATTAAGGATGCATATTTTTAAAATATTAAACAAATATTAGGGAATCCAATGAAATTAAATAGATAACTTATAAATTACGTGTATTTTCTTAACTTATGAATTTTTAGGCTTCCATCTATGTTATACATGATCTATTTTATAACATATACTCTTATGGAAATATTTTGATCCCTTAATAATGGTTATTAATTAGCTTATTACTTTACCGAACCATATCCCCTTGGAGTGTCAAACCAAGTGCATAGTAAGTCCCGTTTCTGTGTACTAGATTACGTCAAGTCAAGCCTGATGCTATTTTTTAGAGTTCTTACCCATAGGTACATCCATGTTAGAACCACGTCAAATATCTATGGAATTCTCTAGAGTTTTCTAATCCTAATCCCAAAAATAGATAAACTTTTCCTTTAATACAAACTATAAAAACCCCAATAATTTATTACATATTAATTCATGATTGATTCCATAAGATTACACTTAATACAAAAAAAGGTCAATAATTCTATTGTATTTGGGAATTATATACATTACATAATAATTTAAAATATGAAAAACATCATCTTTATTGAAAAATCCCTTAACATGCTCGCACTTAAAACTACATGGGATAACATGGAGACATACATAAGCAAGGGGAGAGCTATAAATCCCAGTAAGGGAATAAAAAAATAAAAACATGAAAAAAATCAATAGATGTTAGATAATAATCATAAAGGAGTGATAATAATAAACATGAACAATGAGGCATGATATACCATGATAATCATAACATAGGAAATGTGGAAACAACTTAACACATTACATCATATACATATGTCAAGGATAACTTCCAATAAATAATGATGTAAAAAAGTCCAATAATTTAATTAGGTTCTATCTCTATACCAACATGACATCTTATGTAACTAAACACTACACAATTCAATGGAGTTATAAGTAATTTCATGTGCACCCATCACTTTCATTTCATTCTCATGTTTAAGTGTTCCATGTAGATCATACAACATGGATTCATTCATAATAATATTTTATTCCATTATCAAGGAGTGTGTAATACATAAATTTAAGTCATATGTTAATTAATTATAATTGTATAAATTTTAACACCCTATACAAGAAATGGGTATGGTATTCACTACACAACTGTTTTGGCATGGGAAACCGCGATGAAATTTTGACAGCATAGGGACATTGCAAAAAAATCATAAAATTGTTTGATGAGAGTGAAAGGTGTCACTAATAATTTTTATATAAACTTTTCAATGATAGGGACAGTTAAATACATATCCCAACTTTAGTAATTGAAAGTATAAGGCATAAGATAATAAAGAAACTTGAATAAAGTAGAGAAGGAAAGGATCCCTTAATTGAGTGTGTGACTCCAAATGTTTGAGAGGAGCTTCTTGAGAGATTAAGGGATCCTTGGGAGAAATATATATATGGGAGGTAAGTTTAAATAAATTCTTAAAGGATTTTTAATTTATAGAAATTGGATCTTGAGAGGTTTTATATAGGAATGGAGTGGGGATTTCTTTATTATTTCTCAAATATAGGTTTTCCGATCTATATAATAAAATAACCAAAACCAAAAACCTTACCATGGTTATTTCACAAGGTTTATACCAAATGGTATTAGTTTTCTTTATTTTATAATTCAAAGGTACAAACATAATAAAAAAATCCCTTGCTTATATGGAGGTGATTCATACTCTTAAAAAATTATTTTAAAACATTAAAATATATTAAAAGTTTTTGAGGATTCATAATGGATTTATAAAATTAATAAAATAAATTTAAACCACATTATTTTAAAGCAAAACCATATATTTGGCCTTTTATACCTTTTATAGTATTTATTACACCATTTTTGCATCATTATGATGTCATAATACACAAAGTTATTTATGAGGTATTTTTTTTCCCAAAAATTCAAATGTATACAAAAATTATGAAAAATTTACCATAATATAATTTTGACATTCAGATTCCAAAAATAATAAACATTTTTTCTATATAATTTTATAAATATTTTCATTTTTACTTTTAAATTAAGATCAACATTTATTATAAAATGTTGGGTTTTTTACAACAAAAGTTTTCAAACCCTTAAAAAAATTACATTTGAAGTCATTAAAACTATATAACCATTTATATTTAATAAAAAAAATTATTAAAAAATTATTTATTTAATAAATTAATTAATTCAAGAAAATAAATTCCTTAATTGAATTTCAATTTTTCCCAAAAAGACTATTTGTGTTTTATTGTATCAAAATAAAAAAAATTATAAAGTTACAATAATTGGATGAAAATATGTTCATTATTATAGAAAAAATAATGTACATATTCATATTTATAGGATCTTGATATATATCCCTTTAATACACCATAAAATTCATTAAGAGTAAGGTGTGTGATGGTGAGATTTTCATAGGGTGATTTGGCATACATGGTTTGGTTTGTGATCTCGATGATCTTGAACATCTACCATAAATGATTTGGGTCAGTCTTAAGTTGTTGGATCTCATTTTAGGCTTGGTCAAGGGAAAATTCTAGAGATTCTATCTCCATTGACAGATCTGATAAATGGGCTTCGTAGGGTATGATCCTACTAGTTGAGGTCATTACTTCTTTTGTAGGAGTCAATTGTATTTGTTAAAAACATATATTTATATTAATCATATGATCATTGTTCAATGGATATATTATCAACAGTAATGATGCTTAATGGTATTTTAAATCATATATAATAAAAAAATGTGTTCATGTGATATCTATGACTATAATACATAATAATAAATTTAATTTATACCAAAAGGGGAATTTTATTTATAATAGTTCAGGTCATTACAGAAACCCAAGGAAATTTTCAAGAAAAAAATCAAGGAAATAGTCCACTATGATTGGAAAATCTTTATTCCCAATTTAATCTATCGATGCCAAATAAATTAATTTCAAATGATAATATATAGTTCTAGACATGGGTACCAAGTGTCTTACTCTTCTTACATCCACTACCAAATCATATTTAAATATATTCCTAACACCATCAAATTATTTGAGACTCAACTTCTATATATAACAATCGATATTGGAATCGATGTTTTTCAGGTAATCCATTCCCAGAATCATGTCATAGACAACCATCTCTATCATCGTTAAATGACATTATAAATTAGTCCTATCAATTGTTATTAAACACACTACACATTTTAAGGCTCAACACTCTCATTGACCCAAAGGTGTATGGTGTTTCAAAATAGAAGAAATTATCTCAACATGTAAACCCATCAAATCAATGACACAAGAAGAAATAAATGACTTTGGGATTACCATATAAAATTAATCTTTCATAAGTGTTGAATTAAAAATAATCATACATCTCACTATTGAAGGAACTGATTGATCATTGGTGATAACTTGATAATCTCCATACAATTGCTTACTCACTGCACTTTTCTCTTTATTTCCCAATTCATATTGCACTGGTTGAGGATTCATGGTGTTCCTTCAATCACCCTAGCATTCTTGGTTCTACTTATGAGATTTGTTATGCTTCACTTATCACATAGAATCATGTTATATCTATGAAACATGAGATGTGTCCCTAGAACCTGACCTTGGAGCACTGCAAAAATAGCACCAAAGATGTCCCATTTTGTTGTAATTGTGACATTCTCTAGGTGGTTCCATACAATCTCACTTTATATGATCAAAATAACCACACTGAAAACATAATGTCTTACTCTTCAGTCGAGGAGGTAATTTTATCGATCCCATATTCTAATTATGATATATACCACCCCCTTGAGAATATGTTTCCCCTCTGCTTCTTTCCAGCATTGGAATTCCCACCTATTCCCATAGGAATAAACATGAGTCCTCTAACCATGTTTCTTGAGTGGTCTCTTTCTCTTATCATGGATCTATTAACCATCTCTATATAATATGTTGTAGAAAGAATGAAAGTCTTTGAGAAAATTTATGATTTCAACCCTGATTCAAAAAATGGGTGCCTTCAAGGACACACTTGAATCAACTTTCAGTGAAAAATGAACTAAATTCATAAATTAATTTTCCTTATTCAAACTCAAGAAGTCCATTGTTCAATAAATTATGAACGTGAGAGGAGATAATTGTTTGTTGACCAATTATTCAAAATCATCTCATGTTATGACTTGGTCCAATTTAGCATGAACTGCTAAATCCCACCCCTAGAAATCCAAATTCTCTAACATGTATGTTTACAACTTCACTTTTAGCTCTACTAGTGCCCTAATGAAATCAAAAATTTTATTCATCAAATTCAACTAGACTTCTGCCTTTTCTGGATCTGAACCACCCTAAAATATGGTTGGATTCTTCTTTTATATTTGAACTGAATGGTCTACTTTACTTGGTTAATCATTTCTATTTCCTCTATCCATATCTTTAAAATCCTATACAATACTCTGGAATAACTATTAGTACACTTATAGCTCAGGTGCAACCACATTCTCCGAATCCTCTTCCATGTGGTTCCTAGAGTGCCTACCTAATGCAATTTATTATATCTAAAACAAACTATATTTACTCCCAATCTATAGAAACTAAGTTCTTATATGTTTTATTTACCATTTTAATAAGTTCTGCAATCATCATTTTAAATGATAAACCATTTTATCCATTTCCAAAATACCACCATCAATCCTTTTAAAAATCTCACCATTTTTATAAAATTTTCAACACTTTTCTAAAACATTACATCTTACCATTTTAATTAATCATAAACTCAATAATGAACAATGCAGTCTTAGTGGGGATTCATTCTACCAATTCAAGTCATGTAACTCTTATTAGTTAAATTAAAGATGATGAGGTAGACACTCACCTATAAGTGTCTAAAAAACTCATGTACACAAACTCCCTAGTAACTTGTAGTTTATCATAAATAGGTTAGTTGCGCCTTTTTATTCTCTACATTTCAAGTTCCAACAGTCTTAGTCCTCTCTAACATCCAAATAATAGACAAAATTACTAATATTGCTATGCAATTATCGAATAGACTGATACCATTTGTAACATACCACCCCTTACTCATTGGCTTTGGAAGAGGCGGTGTGTGTCACTGGCCTTAGTCAGCATCCCGAAGACACCAAAGGCTAGAAATAAATCTCAAGGACCTCATAAAAAATTATGGGATGATTTTAAATTTTAATATGAAACAACCAAACCTATATAACCTTAACAACGAAACCTCTATATGATTCATAAGTAAAAAATAAAAGTCAGACAAAACCAAACCAAAAAACAATGTGATTATAGTATAATCCAAAACCAAAAGAAAACATCCAAGGAAAACCAAAGAGAGTAAACCCCCAGACACCTATACATCCAACCAGTAACTCCCAATATTCTCTAATCTCTAAATAGACAATCCATGACCATAGTATCAAGAAATAAAATTAAAGAACTGAGATACCATTCCTTTACATGTGCCTGAATAGATAAAATATTTAAATGCATAATAATTCCCAAGAAATGGGTAAGTCTAAAATCAGTAGGTGTTCCCATATGACTTCCCAACTCATTCCAATAGGACAAAACATGTTATAAAATTTATATAAAATAGGCTATAACTATTTAAAATAGTTAATATCAAATCCCAATAACTTTTCTAAGCTAAATTTGTTTTCCATGGAATGAAATAAAACAAGACTTTAAAACATTTCTCATTTCCGTCTGGCATACCCATTCCATGATTTCACACACATCCACATATGCATGCCCGGGTGATAGTTCATTACTCATGAGCATTCTCTCATCGATCTACCAAGTCATCACAAGGTAAAAAATACCACATTCCCTAATGGAACATTTCCCTTTTATAGGGTCACATATAACGAAAATGACCTCATTCCAATAATGTATTCCAAAACCAATTCCAATCCATTTGACATAAAAACATTATTCCTTTAAACATTTCATCCACTATTTTCTATGATTCAAAACCAATCCAAAATTTAAAAATCACCATTTTTAAATTTTCATCAACTATGGTTTTCTACAAAACATTCTCATTTCAATAAATTTCTACAAATCATTAATAAATAGGTTTACAATAAAAATAACACAATAATTTCACAATAATTTTCAAGAAAAAAAATTATTTCAAGCTAAGCCTTCATGTTCCAAACAAGTGGGAATTAGAGATAATTCACTTAACTCAAAACATGGTAAAAAAAGAACATCAAAATGATACTCTTGATATGACAAAACCCATCTTTCCTTCCACATATCCGACCATAAAACATTAAAATTATCATCAAGGAACATGGTTTTATCCACATAGGAATAGATCTAAGGCTCCAAAAAAGAGCATGAGAATAGATCTAAGAAGAACGAGCACCTACCGATGAATCTAGGCCTTCAACACACTTTTAGTTTCCTACAAATCACATCTGGATCAAAGTTATATGTCTCTCATACCTTGAGAGAAAAAATATTTCATGTTATGGGAGAATTATTGTAAAAAAATCTTAAAGGATATAATTTTAAATAGATCCAAAATTTTGGGAGGTCTAATTGTACATCACATGGTTAGGTCGCACAGTTTGGAAAATCATTCAGCAACCATGCAGTTACTACTATCTAAATCCAACACCCCTCAGAGTTTGCCTAAACCATTAGATAAATCATGAACCAACAATACATGAGATACTATCTTAAATCATCCCTCTCATTGTTGGCTTGCACAGTTAAACAAACTATGTACCAAATGTGTTTTTTCTTCTCTCTAGTATTGTATAGTTTCTAACAGGTATCTTCATGATTTGGAAAAACTAGGAACCAACCATACACCTACGCATTTCTCACTACTTCCCATTACATAGTTTCTTGGTGGTGTTTCATGGTTTCTACTAACCATGATCAAAATATGCACCTCCAGAAAATCCTCTAATGCATTCAAAAAATCATCTGAAGCTCCCAAAACTTAACCTGGTCATTTTATATACTATAGATACATAAATAAATTTTCCAGTATATGAAACTAGGGGTTCTATTTATTTTATCTAAATTATTCCTTAATAAGAATAAATTTTTAATATGCATTGATGTTGAACTAATGTCACTCCAAAATAATATTGATATTTTTGTATTCAACAATCATGGTTCTTCCCATTTCAACCAAACTTGTGTTCTTCATTTAAACCACTTCATTTTATTGAGGAATTCAATATTTATTATATTCATGTATGACTCTATGTTTTGTAAAAAATTATTCAAAATAATTTAATGTGAATTATTTACCATTATTTGATCACATATTATTTATATGAAACTAACATAGTGTTTCTATCCCAAGACCACTATATTGATTATTGTTAAGAACAAGATCACTAGACAAGCCTATATTCAATAGGATAAGGTTAATAATTAGAAATAAAAATAAAAGAATTTACCCAAGATAAAATAATGAAAACTATAAAGGAAATATGAAAACTACAATCAATGAATAATAAAGAATTCATGATCAACTTATATCATAAAATGACTAATGCATGAATGTTAAGAAATAATTAAAATTCTATACTACCTATAGAAAAAAAATAAGACCCCTAAAAGAAAAGATATCCCATAAATATAATATACCTCAATAGTGAAATAAAGAAAACTCTAACTATGAGCTCCAATGAACACTCATAAAATTGAACTAACATAGATCATTCCCTCTTCTAACTGAATCCTAGAAACTTATATAAAAATAAAAGAGGATATATCCATATACTAAGTAATAAATACCCAAAAGGAATGAAAAAAAAATTCAATATAAATCATGAGAATATAAGAACTAAATTATAATACAAAAATTATGATATAAGTATAAAATTATAATAACCCTTGATAACTTGTACAAACCCTTAAATAGGGAATAATGTCATCCTATAAATATTTAAAACAACACCTAGATCTAGTTAATATCATAAAAACATAACCAATCTCACCATCAATCACTCTTTACAAATTAAAAATAATTTATAATATAACAAAAGACATAAAAAATATAAGCCACCATCCATTTTTAAACCAACACATGTGAGATAGTAAACTTGTCAATTAACATCTAAAATCTTATCAAAAACCTATTTTCATATTCCTAAATCATATATATTCATAAATGTTCTTTAATATATACAATCCATACCAATAAATGAGGTGGGTGGGAAATAATTTATTGGTCATCCAGTTAACCATGTGTTAACTAGGTATTGGGTCACACCTAAGAAACTGATTCTTAGGTGGTTGGCTTCATAGTGAATGGTAATCTAATAACTTAAGTGGAGCCAAGATCCAATAAAGAATAACTCATATAATATCATTCCCATTATAGAGATATAGTATAAATTATCCATATATCAACTATATCATTATCATCTATTGACTTATCAACTACTTGATAATGACTCAAAAAATGTCAAGGAACTCCTGATAAAATGGTTTCAGAATAATGTACAAGTTTAACTAGTCACCACAGCTATCCAAACATCTAACCACAATACTTCCCTACACCTAGGTAGATACTAAGGGTCCCAAGTATGGTGAGATTCCACTAATAGTGAGGTAAATCCATGAATTTATTTTTAATTTTATTTTTAACATTTCTTTTAAATCAACCTTAATCACTTTTTAGAGTGATTGATCACATTTATATAATACAAACACACACACACAAAGCATACAAAATCATTTAATAAAAACATGATGTTAAAGGTTCTCCATTCCCCATGAATGAATACATCTATTGCATGCTCTAGAAAATATGTGATTACGTTTTTAACTCTAAATCATCAACAAGATATAATTAGTAATGTTTATCCTTGAACTCAAGATAAAAGAAATGTATCTTAACATTATTCAGTCACCCTGAACTTATTTAAAATTACATAATATGTGTGATATGTTTTCTTTCATCAACACATAACAATAGTGTGCAGAAATTATATTTAAACACACAAACAAGTGACTTATTTTCTTCCTATTTTATTTTTGTTATTAATATTATTTTCTGGCACTTATTATATTATATTTTCTTCTTTCATAAGTCATGCATCACACACTAACAACAAAAACTAACTATTTTATATTTCTCTTTTATTTTTTAATTTCAAATTCAAAATTAAACTTTTAATGAAACTTATAATATCTTTAGCTTCAATATTAGCCCTTGGATCAATATCAGCTTCCCAATAACCATAAATATTTCAAATGGATATTGAGCTTTAATTTAGAATGGATACATATGGAACACATCTAATCATGTAACCAAAAAAAATTTAAATTAGCACCATATATAAATCATAATGTAACCATGTATATTGTAGTTGTTACCAAGAAGTTATTTTATCCAATTTGGAAAACAACTCATTAAATAGAAGTGTTACATACTTATATATTTCTATTATGGTGTAATATTATTATATTTGGGGTTATTCCTTTAAATCATGGCATAAAAACTAGTATAAAATAGCTTTTAACATCACTTTTTTACTTTTAACATCGGTTTTCTATCTGATTCCAATTCAACTGATGTTGTAAGTGATTTTTTAAACATTGGTTAAATAAAAAAAATTAAGACAATTTTTTTAGGATTTTAACATCATTTATTCTAATAACTGACCTAAAAATTGAAACATTCAACTTTTTACGTCGATTTATTGAATAACTGATGCTGGAATTAACTTTCCATATCAGTTATCAAAAAACCATTGCAAAAAGTGTATGGTATTTTTAATATTTTGATGCAGATTAAGCACATGGAAGAAATCATGAGAAAAATTAATTGAATATTACAAATCCCAAATTAAAATAAGGGAAATAAACTTAAATATTTGACTTAATTTAATTTCTATTGTTCATTTCCTGGGAATTGATATGTTAATTTTTGATATAACTCTCCTTTTGAGGAAAGAACTCATGTAAAAACCACAATAGTTGTTGGTAAGGAATTTTACGCACTAACTAGTAGATATCCTAAGAAATATTTATCTTCTTAAATGAATTTGGAGAAGTATTCTTCATATTAAAAAATAAATCATTAAAAAAATTATCAATAAAGAAACCCAATAACAAAGAAACAAAATGATGAGAGAATACTGATAAATACCATTTTGAAATCATTAAATGAAGCAGTGATGGAATGTTGATGTGGATCAAAGAAAAGTAAATATAAAATATTTAAAGAGATTGAATGAAAATTTATATATTATACAAGAAAATATACTTTTCTATGATGGAATAAAATTTAGGTGTGATTTTAAAAATTGAAACCATGCAATGAAAAATTTTAAATACGAATTTTGTATGATTGAAATTTTACTTTAAACATCAGTTATATATATATAATTGAAGTTGAAACCATTCTCACACCATTATTTTAACATCATTTATTTATATAACCAATGTTGAAACCCAATGGGAAAGGGTTTTAACATTAGTTATTTATATAATTGATGTTTAAATCTAGTTTTGTACTAGTGAATTCATATCCCTTAATAACTAGTAGATCACCACTATTTTTAGACTTTTATATTTCATCATAATTAACTGTATCATATCACATCTACTTCCTTCATGGTATAATAAACTTACTATAAGAACTATCTTGAAAACATGTCAATCAATGCCTCAAAATTATAGTGTGGCACATATGTCTTGAAATACATTACATGTATCATCACTTTTGATATTAAATAATGATGTAATAAATGACTACTCTGGGATGATATCTTCCACAACACTAGAAATATTTTTTCTAACCTAAATCTTACCATTAGTATTCTACTATCTCATAAAAATCACTTAATGAACTTATAAACACAATTCCACGCCTATAAATTCTATGAATACACTTGAGAATGATAATGATTCATATATTAAAAAAAATCCATACCTTGATGAATATCATCTCAATTAAAAAATCCATTCACCTACAATTAAAATTAATAAACTATAAATATTTTATTCTATATAAAATATCTCATGGGGAACAAAAAACTCCTTGAACATCTCATTGTTACAAAATCTCCCCTTTTGGATTTATTTGTTAAATAATGAACATAAATCACTCTAAAACTTAATATTGAATCATTATCCTATAATTTTAGTTCTATTTGAGTAAAATAGATATAGTAGATAACAATTTTAAATAATAATCATAAAATTATCCATAAGTTTAAATCACAATTATTTTCACTTATATGCTCTTCTTTAACATACTCTTCCCATAAAAATTTTCTATGTATTTGTGAAAAGAAAATCTTTCCCAAATACTCAATAGACACCCTAGAATAGATCACATTAAAATGTAAACACATGTTCTGAAATCATATATTTATAAACTAATAAACATATGTATACACTATACTCACTCCATTACTATTTTGAAATAAAATCCCTCTAAAATAATCTCCCCCTCAAGGAATCCCCCTTTTTAGGGAAAAGAAAATCCTTTGGATTTATGTTAATATCTTTCATGTTGAAAAAAATCCAAACACTAGATAGGTATAAAGGATGACACACCATACCTTAGCCTTGATAATGTTAAAGTTAAACTCTCATTATCAATATAAATTTCTAAAATACATCCTTGGGAAGTGGTTTTGAAAAAACATATACAAATTTCCCCATTATAATAACATATTTCATCATTAAAAATCCTTCTTCCACGTATTTCTTGATAAAATGGTATTTGATATCAATTTGCTTAAATCAAGAATGTTAAACTGGATTACTCAAAATATTTATTGAACTTTTATTATCATATCCCACCAATAATGGTAATTCCACTTAAATTTTTATATCTTTAAGTTGTGTCATCATCCACATTATTTGATTTATTACTCGGGTAGTAGTGACATGTTTTTTTGTTGTGTTTAAGGTAATTTAGTTTTTCTTCTTAGTATTACATGTAACACTCTTTATCCCAAGAAAATAACTCCCTAAAATATGTATATAGCTCATCAATCCTTTCATCCTAATCTATATTCATATAACCAAATAGATTGATATTTTTTTTTATTTTTATAGTAATATGAAGTCTAAAGTATCATTTATTCACTTTATAATCTTATTTATTTATATGAAATGAGATTATTTTAGTGCACTTTTATACCTTTCACACAATGTAACAGAATAGACATTATTTGGTCTTGAACTTTTCTTGTATAAAAACCCCTAATATTTTTTCTAAGCATATTTTTATTAACCTCATTCCATATTAATTTTTTGAGATATTGGTTCCCATTTAAATTGGGGTAGAAATTATCTTATAATCCCCTATTTATAAATTCTTTAACAATTCTCATATATATTTTTATTTAGAAAGAAAATATCATATTTCTCTTAATAAATTTAAAGTCCCGAGAAGTTATTTATCTCTCCAAACATATATATCCTAAAAATATACTCATTTCATTAGAAATTTCCTTAAAACAAATTTTTTTATTTCTAGAAAATATAATATCATCAATATATATGATAAAAATGAGTGATACCTTATTGATTTATTTGATGTAGAGGTTTTTTCCACTATACCTTTCCTAAAATATAATGACTTTAAGTGTGTTAAAAGATTCAAATAGATTTAATTTGGAGCTTATTCATACCCATAAAGTGTCATATTCAACCTATAATCATGCCCATCATCTTCTCCAGGAAAAAATATTTTAGGATGATACATGTAAACTTCATCTTCAAGTTCACCATTTAGGATGGATAAATAGAAATCCATTTGAAAAATTTTATGTCTTAATTTAGAAGTGAAAGAAAAAAATATCCCAATAGTTTCCTGATTATAAACTAATGTAAATGTAAAATAAAATTCAATACCTTAAACCTAATAATACCCCTTTCATGCAAACCTTTATTAGTTTTTAGCACCTATCCTTTATCATTTAACTTGTTATGGAACACCTATTTGGTTCTAATAACATTATTTTTTTATATTTGAAACTAAATACCAAGTGTTGTTTTATCACAATCAAATTCAATTCTTCATTCATAGCATGAATCCAATCATGGAGCATCAATGTGTCTTCCATGCTCCTTGATTTGAATTTGGAAATAAATAAAGTATGAGATGTTTTATATATCAACCCATACTTCTCATACATGGATAATAAATCCCTTTATATGAATATTGAATACATTACAAAAATTCATGCCTGAGGACCATAATAGTTTAGTAGATTTGGAAAGTATAAATATAATCTTCTAATCTATTGAATGATATTAAATGCTTCCAACAATGATTTTCCAATTTATAACGCTTAATAGAATTTCCAAACATAAATCAATTCTTTATAAACTAGGGAAAAGAAACATAAAAAAGGTTGAGCTCGGTTTCTCAGTAAGGGTAAACATAAGATATATAAATCTATGATCATATGAAAGAATAAGATCAGCATAACGTTATGTGATAATAAACATAACTTATGATGTTTATGCCCAAACATTCATAGATCATAAACATGAGTCATGGAATAAATATTGGTAGTTCATAAGACATAAATCATAAGGGAATCAAAGAATATGATCCACGAGAGTATAACATTAGCATAAAACATATATTTGTGGCATACACATCATCTTATAACATTATGAACATGTATAAATAGAAACAATTTCACTCATTAAGTTAAGGACATGAAATCAATCCCTCACATAAACTTATGGACATGCAACTAGGTCCACACATAACATTACTGTGATTAAATAAAGGCCCACACATAACATTTTGAACATGTAATCAGGTTTATGCATAACATTGTAAACATGTAATCAGGTTCATTTATAACATTATGTAAATGACATATAGGTCTACGTATAACATCACAGTAGTCAAGGTTCACTCCCAAGACCATCATAATAGACAATATCCCTTACTAAACTAGGTTCACTCTCTATTATAGTCTTATCTATCTCATGAAATATAATTCTTTACCCAATGCATTGGGGGGAGATATAGACCCCACCCATATTTGGTTATAACATAACCAAGGTCCTTGGTTATAGTATAACCATTATCACATAATTAAAACCATATTTATTTATGCCAACAAATCATAAAAATTAATAAAATAATTATTCATGAAATGAAATGGGTTTCATAAAAATTTCATCATATCATAACCTCTAGAAAATAAACAGGTCTCGTAATCATTTCATCATTTCATCGTATTATAAACTACAGAGAAGAATAGGGTTTTATAATAACTTCATCATTGTATAACTCATGAAATGGAAATTGGGTTCATAAACATCTTATCATCATAATCATAAACCATTTATAGAAATAATAAGAATGGTATCTGTCACAACCCGACCCTACCCGGGCTCGAGCCGCAACTACCCCAAGCCCGCCTCCATAGGCCAGGGGATGGCGACCAGCGCCGAAGGCACAATAACTCGGGGAGGCCTTTGCCTAAGAACCTATACACACACATGTAGCAAACTCAATGCAACAGTGCAGAGTAAAAGTAAAGACAAGCAAAGAAAAGGAAAGGGAAACTGCTATATAAATACCACAAAGTGCATCAACCTCTACAAGTACAAAGTACAAACTGAAAAGAAAAGGGGCAAAACACGCGCCCAACCAAAAAGTGCGACAACCCGGCAACAGGTAAACAAAAGAAACTTCTGATGGGTCTCCCACCTGGAACCTAGCCACGACCACCGTACGCGGTCCAAGATCCCAAGCTTCTACGCTCCACCGAAGTCACGCTCCACCTGTCCGTCGTCTGCAAGGGAACACCAAGTGCGGGCAAAGCCCAAGTAGGGGTGAGTATAAAAATACTCAGTAGGATACCCTGAAGGCTCTAGGGAGAAACAAAAGAGGTACCAAAGGGTGATCAGTAGAGCGAACAGGAAAAGTAGGGGAGTACAACTGAAAGTGAAGTAAAGAGTCCAGCTCAACCCAACAAGAGGAAAGAAGGTAGACTCATCCAGACACAAGGAGCTGGAAACGGTGAGAAGATGATCTTCTCGTCGAGTCTTCGCTACCTATAGTAGGAGAGTAGACTCATCCAACCATGAGAATCTAGACACAGAAAGCACGTGGCATACCCCGCGCGTCTTCGCCTATCCTGGAAAGAGAGTATCCAAACCCAAGAAGTGGGTGCCGGAAACAAGGTATATACATATGTATGCTCTGTCAAGAAGCCCGAACAAACTCGTAAGGGAATCTTCGTCCCGTAGCTCAGCCCAAGAAAAGTGTATCCTACAGTCCCAGAAGTAACCTCCATCGATGCCCAGCATCCCGCACGTCTGCCCTGAACCGCAAGCCAAGGGGCTCAGTCACCGCACCTTGATACTATCCGCTTTGGGCGGGACTGACTCGCCCGCACGGTTTTAGATCGCGTCACAAGAACACGTCTCGGTGTGTAAAGTTCCCCTCGAACTTGAGAGTTCTTGGGAAAGTCAAACCACACCTCGTCACTGCCCTGCAGTCGAGAGGTATCCTCAAAGACAAGTCCTTCCATCACAGACCCGTACAACCAAGGGTCCCGCTCCGGTAATCACGGAGGTAAGCCACAGACTAGCCTAGTCGAGAGGACTGAGTCGGGAATGCTAAAAGGTGTCCCACTGCCCAGCCCCGCTGGAGGGTAATTCATAACCAAATATCAGGTGACCCACTGCCCAGCCCTGCTAGAGGGTAAACCATAAGACATCATCCGGCGACCCACTGCACAGCCCCGCTGGAGGGTAGACCTTAATACATCATCAGGCGACCCACTGCCCAGCCCCGCTGGAGGGTAGACCTGGAATAAGTCGACAGGCAACCCACTGCCCAGCCTTGTTGGAGGGTAGACCTGGAACTGGACGACGGGTGACCCACTGCCCAGCCATGCTGGAGGGTAGACCCCAAGAGGTCGTCGGGTGACCCACTGCCCAGTCTCTGCTGGAGGGTAGACCCTAATAGCATCGGGTGAACCACTGCCCAGTCTCTGCTGGAGGGTAGACCCTAGAAGTCAGTGAGAAACCCACTGCCCAGCCCTGTTGGAGGGTAAGCCCAAGGAAGTCGATGAGTAACCCACTGCCCAGCCCCGCTGGAGGGTAAAACTCAGAACCGCTCTGCCATCTCTATAGGAGGGTACAACATTGGCCGACCGAACACGGAGTGGGTGTCGCGCAACCACCCAACTCCAGAACAGCTCTCCCAAAAGAGGTGCAGCGTCTGCCCCATCACTAGGTGTCATTAGCACCACTACCGGCCAAACCATCGAGAACGAAACCAGGGGGAGACCACTCAACCCTGCTGGTCAACAAAACAGCACCGAGCCAGGGGAAAACTCCACCCTTCTGGTCAAACAAAGCCACAGAGGGACCCTCTACGTCACGAGAGGTCAAAGTACGCGAAGCAGAACACGGCACGCACGTGGGGCCCACACAACGTGCGCCCCCCCCCCCCCCCCCCCCCTCTCAACCCCAACTGAACGCACCAAAGTTCTCAGGTATGAACAACCACACGTACCTCCAAGCACTCCTATATACTCTCGGAGTATACCTCATTCCAGCCCAAAGGCTATCGTGCACACGGCACTCATCGTCAACGCGAAGGCGTGATGTAACAACTCCACTCAAAGGCCCGGGCACGGCCAACCACATCTCATGAACCATTTGTATCACTCTCCCAAGAGTGCGCGATCACACGCCAAGGGTCCGCTAAAACAAGGTAGGGCGAACCACCACTGGAGCACCTTCCACATTCCACATTCAACAAGATCACGCAAGAGGCTCCGCACAACCAAACCGATTTCACCGTTGTAATCCTCACGGAAAAACACGCGAGATCGACTACTTACTCGCCTCTAATAGATATCCGACTAAAAAGACACCAACACCGCCTCACGCCCGAACGACGTCTCGTGATCCCGAGCCTCGGCCCTGAAAACAGTCGGGCGCATAGCACCATTGCGATCCCCTCGGGAAAACATGTAAAAAGCACTACTCACTTGAGTGCAACGGATATCCGGAGAAAAAGGGGCATCCTGGCGCACCGCACACGAGCGGCGTCACGTGGGACCCGCATCCCGGCCCCGAAACTCAACGAACGGATCACACAGTTGTGATCCTCTCGAAAAATTACATGAAATTGACTATTTACTTGTCCAAAACGGTTTCCCGGTGATAAAGCTGGAAATCACCGTCAACTCCTGAAACGGCCCTCAAGGGGCCCGCACCATCGTGCGGAATTACAGCGCGCAGACTGCGCCAACACGTTGCCCTCGGAAAAACACCCAACATCGACTGCTCGCACGCCCCGAACGGACGTCTGAGGGAAAAGTCGCCACTAGCTGCACGCAGCTCAAAAGACGGGCCACGGGCCCCGCGCCTCATCTTCGGCCTCAATGCCTGAAACCACCCTGGAAACCTCCGCCTCGATGCCGGGGTCCCAATGCCACTGACGGTGCTCAAAACGGAAGTCGGACGCGTCCGCGCCGTCCAAAACAAGAATCTCGGGGATTACGCTCACCAACTTAAGGACACGTCGCGCCTCCGCGACCCCTCGTTTCGGGAATTAAAAATTCCCGAAACCATCTCAAAAAGACCGTCTCGTCAATATGGTCCCATTGCCGTAGATGGCACTCAAAACGGACACCCTTAGCGGAAAGTACGGGTGTCCGAACACCGAGGGGGGCAAAACCCCCGGGGCTGGACCGGCCTGGACCGGCCGGTCCGCCCGGCCGCGGACACTCGGTCCCCCGCGCAGACAGGCCACGAGGGCCTGTCGCGGCCGCCGCGCGAAGACCCGCGCGGCGCGGGTCTTTGTCGGCGCACAGGGGTCGCGCGACGCGACCCCGCGGTCACCGCTCCCTGGCGACCGCCGCCTCGCCGGGAGCTCCGCCAGACGCCCCCGCCAGACGCCCGAGCGCCCTGCCGGACACCCGCTGCCGTGCCCCGCGGACACCCCGACAGACACCCCGCCGCGCCCCGTGCTTCCACCGGACACACGCGGACACCCCGCGGCCGCGCCCAGTGCCTCCACCGGACGCTCGCGGACACCCCTGCCGCGCCGTCCACCCTCGTCGCGCCGCCGCTCGAACTCGCCGGAACCCGAAAACCCGCCAACTTCGGCGGACGATTGCGAACACCTCCGATATCCGATTACAAATACGAAACAAGCATCAGAAAGAGAAAATTGTATACTACGCGTTCATGGGCTTCGTTTTAAAATCTAACAGAGTTTCAATAAAATTAATCAAGTTCGAAGTAGGTGCGGTGAATGAAAACGCAAACGACAAATCCTACCTCGCAGGGCTTCGCCCGAAGCTTCGCGACGATCCGCCGGCCACCACGCCTCTCCGTAGCTGTCTCGCCGGAGTCTCGCCAGAGATGGAGGAGGGAAGGGGAGAGGATGTGAGGGAGGAGAAGGGGAAGAGAAGAGGGAGGGGGTGTTTAAGTACAAAACACTTAAACGCCCGCCCGACGGCCCCGAACCCGAACTCCCGACGGGGTCGGGATTCAGCCTCCCCTAGGCTAAGAACCATGCTCTGAGCGCAACGGAGGCCTCGGAATTTTATTCCGAGACCCCGTTCAAAAGTTACTAAACTCAGCGCCCGAGGGCGCCAAATTACGAAAACACCCCTGAGGCCATTTTTCTCAAACGGCTCGCGCCCGCGAAACTTATACCCCTCCTAGGGTAAACGGCACGCTCCAAACTCAACGACGCCCTCAGTTTTCCAATCCGAGCCACCGTTTAAGAGATACCTGCGGTTCGCCATTAAACGAATAAATTAATTAATTTATTTATCCGTTTAACATTCTGGGAGCGGGCGAGGGGTCCAAACATCCAGCGCCGACAAGTTTCATGTCGTCCCTAGGGTAAAAACCCCATTTCGGACCCATCCGTACACTCGGATCTCTAATCCGGAACTCCGTTTAGGAGTTATTCCATTTATTTGGCGTTTCTAGTGTGAACTCACTGAAAATTTAATTCCGGCCACTCCGGGGCTCGGAATCGCACGCCGTCTGAAGGCGCTGCACTGGAATATCATCAAGAATATTCCAAAGTCTTTCGTAGCTAAAACCGGGTTCTTACATCATTCCCTCCTTCAATATTTTCATCCTCGAAAAGAAAAACTAGGGAGCATCATAGGGTACTAAGCCCACACCTGGCTTTCTCATACCCAGAAGAACCCACGCACAGCTCTGTGCCTCCGCACACAGACCAAAGGATTGATCTGTTCACGCGAGGTCGGCCCTTGCCGACGTCATGCACCCACTCCAGACTTTGGGGTTAGGGCAAGGTGGTAGGGTACCTCGCCATCCCTTTGCACGGTCTCAAACGGCCCGAAGGCCCTCGGGGGTAGCTCACCTCCCCGGCCAAACCTCTACGTCGCACACCGCGACTAGAATCACCGCCCGCACCTGGAACAAGGCCCGGTGATTCCCTCCTTCAGAATATCCATATGGTGAAGCACCCAAGGATATCTGGTCACGCAAGATTTCACAGTCGATGTCTCTCAACCAAAACTCTCTTACACGCTCGGAAGCGAAGGAGTCACGCCATCGACGAAAGGAAAAGGTGTCACGCCTTTTTCCTTACCAACACAGGGTTACACCTAACGCCCTGTGTCACCCTGGTAACACATCAAACAAGGAGCAGGGAGGAAATCCTTTCACACGCAGAGCCCAACAATTCTACTGCAAGAAATAGAAGAGTCGCAAGGGGTACCTCTCACCATCCCATGCCCTGTAGGATAGTAGACATCCAAAGCTCGTGGCTGCCCGCGGTCCCAACTGTCAGCTCCCGGAGCCTGACGTGGAACCCCTAGTGGTGATGGGAAGACCTCTTAACGTCGTCCCCCACTACCATCTCCTCTCTCTCCTCTGCTATCACCACCTCTCTGGGTACTACTCCGATCACGGTGCTGCCTCTGTCGTGGTGGTGCGTCTACTGCCTGCCTGAAGCTCTCAGCAACTCGGGTCAGGCAGTCTCGTGCCAAGTGACCTCACCCATCACAAGCATAGCACCGTCTCTCTCTGGGATGCACTGGTTCCCTCCGGCGCCACTGTGGTGTACGACCATGCCCCTGAGTCCGGTTGTCAGAAATCCACCTGTGTCGAGGTCCTACTTGCTGACGCCCACTAGCTGCGGCAGACGTCTTGGCTCCAACGTGTCTACTGCCACCACCAACTCCAGAACGCGACAGGAATCCCTCTGCCACCAGTGCCTACTCTAGCACCCCAGAATATGTGGAAATTCCCAAGGGTACTATGACAGCACGAATCTCTCAGTGGAGACCCTGCTCAAACATCCGCGCTCGAAGGTTGTCGTCACGAACCAAGTCCGGGTAAAAGCGTGCACGGTCTACAAAACTAGCCGCGTACTCGGCCACCGTCATACCTCCCTACTGAAACTGCAGGAGATCCTGAATCCGAACTAAGCGCAAGCAAGAGTGGAAAAACTCCTCACGGATAAACAACTAAAAGTCATCCCACGAAAGTGACGACTCGTCAAGAGGCTGAGTCAGCAGACTCCACCAACGCCAAGCTGCACCATGAAAAAGGGTGGTTGCCAAATCCACTCTCCAATCTGTCGGCATCTGCACAAGCCTGAAAAGGCTAACCACTGCCTCATGCCAAACCTCTGCTGCCTCAGGATCTGGCTAACCACTGAACCTCAGCGGTCTCTGTCGCTGGATCTCACAGAGCGCGCTCAACCTGCGCTCAAGGTCAGCCTGCTCTGCTGAAACACTCTGCTGCTCAACAGGTGGGGGTGCCACTACCGGCCCACCCAGAGAAAGGGGATCGCATGATGGGTCATGGACTGTGGCCTCGTAGCTCACAGGGTCTTCGTCATGCACCCAGAGCTGGCATCCTGCCTGGCTGTCTTCGCGGAGACATCCTGATCATTATCAAGGAGTGTCGCGGTCAGATGAGCATAATGTACATACCAACAGCAACAACAATGGGGAGATGACTCAAGAAGGATAGTCAATACTCAGTCCTATGTGATTCACAAACAAATTTCCCTGCAACAAGTGTCTCAGCATTCCGAGTCGACAAGCAGGTTATCAAGGTCCTGGTGAATGGATACGTCGGCCGCCGCACCATCACTGGACTCCCTTGCTTGAGAGCCTCTCTCGAGACACGTTAACATTGTTTCCCTATATCCCAACCAATTCCTCTTTTAGGGACGTCCGCACAACGCCCCATGGAACGAACCACCTTTGATACCACTTTGTCATGACCCGAACCTACCCGGGCTCGAGCTCCAACTACCCCAAGCCCGCCTCCGTAGGCCAGGGGCTGACGACCAGCACCGAAGGCACAATAACTCAGGGAGGCCTTTGCCTAAGCACCTGTACACACACACGCAGCAAACTCAATGCAACAGTGAAGAGTAAAAGTAAACACAAGCAAAGAAAAGGAAAGGGAAACTGCTATATAAATACCACAAAGTGCATCGACCTCTACAAGTACAAAGTACAAACTGAAAAGAAAAGGGGAAAAACACGCGCCCAACCAAAAAGTGCCACAACCCGGCAACAGGTAAACAAAATAAACTACTGATGGGTCTCCCAACTAGAACCCGGCCACGACCACCGTAGGCGGTCCAAGCTCCCAAGCTCCTACGCTCCACCGAATTCACGCTCCACCTGTCCATCGTCTGCAAGGGAACACCAAGTGCGGGAAAAGCCCAAGTAGGGGTGAGTATAAAAATACTTATTAGGATACCCCGAAGGCTCGAGAGAGAAACAAAATAGGTACCGAAGGGTGAGCAGTAGAGCGAACAGGAAAAGTAGAGGAGTACAACTGAAAGTTATGTAAAGAGTCCAGCTCAACCCAACAAGAGGAAAGAAGGTAGACTCATCCAGACACAAGGAGCTGGAAACGGTGAGAAGATGAACTTCTCGTCGAGTCTTCGCGACCTATAGTAGGAGAGTATACTCTTCCAACCATGAGAAGCTAGACACGAAAAGCACGTGGCATACCCCGTGCGTCTTCGCCTCTCCTGGAAGGAGAGTAGCCAAACCCAAGAAGTGGGTGCCGTAAACCAGGTATATACATATATATTCTCTTTCAAGAAGCCCGAACAAACTCGTAAGGGGATCTCCATCCCGTAGCTCAGCCCAAGAAAAGTGTAGCCTACAGTCCCAGAAGTAACCTCCATCGATGCCCAGCATCCCGCACGTCTTCCCTGAACCGCAAGCCAAGGGGCTCAGTCACCGCACATTGATACTATCTGCTTTGGGCGGCACTGACTCGCCCGCACGGTTTTAGATCGTGTCACAGGAACGAGTCTCGGTGGGGAAAGTGCCCCTCGAACTTGAGAGTTCTAGGGAAAGTCAAACCACACCTCGTCACTGCCCTGCGGTCGAGAGGTATCCTCAAAGCCAAGTCATTCCATCACCGACCCGTACAACTAAGGGTCCCGCTCCGGTAATCACGGAGGTAAGCCACAGACTAGCCTAGTCGAGAGGACTGAGTCTGGAATGCTAACAGGTGTCCCACTTCCCAGCCCCGCTGGAGGGTAATTCATAACCAAATATCAGGTGACCCACTACCCAGCCCTGCTGGAGGGTAAACCATAAGACATCATCTGACGACCCACTGCCCAGCCCCGCTGGAGGGTAGACCTTAATACATCATCAGGCGACCCACTGCCCAGCCCCGCTGGAGGGTAGACCTGGAATAAGTCGACAGGCGACCCACTGCCCAGCCTTGCTGGAGGGTAGACATGGAACTAGACGACGGGTGACCCACTGCCCAGCCCTGGTGGATGGTAGACCCCAAGAGGTCGCCGGGTGACCCACTGCCCAGTCTATGCTGTAGGGTAGACCCTAATAGCATCGGGTGACCCACTTCCCAGTCTCTGCTGGAGGGTAGACCCTAGAAGTCAGTGAGAAACCCACTGCCCAGCCCTGCTAGAGGGTAAGCCCGAGGAAGTCGATGAGTAACCCACTGCCCAGCCCTGCTGAAGGGTAAAACTTAGAACCACTCTGCCATCTCTATAGGAGGGTACAACACTGGCCGACCGAACACGGAGTGGGTGTCGTGCAACCACCCAACTCTAGAACAGCTCTCCCAAAAGAGGTGCAGCGTCTGCCCCAGTACTGGGTGTCACTAGCACCGCTACCGGCCAAACCATCGAGAACGAAACTAGGGGGAGACCACTCAACCATGCTGGTCAACAAACCAGCACCGAGCCAGGGGAAAACTCTACCCTGCTGGTCAAACAAAGCCACAGAGGGACCCTCTACGTCGTGAGAGGTCAAAGTACGCGAAACATAACACAACACACACGTGGGGCCCACACAACGTGTTCCCTCCCCCTCTCAACCCCAACTGAACGCACCAACGTTCTCAGGTACGAACAACCACACGTACCTCCAAGCGCTCCTGTATACTCACGGAGTATACCTCATTCTAGCCCAAAGGCTATCGTGCACATGGCACCCAGCGTCAACGCGAAGTCATGATGTAACAACTCCACTCAAAGGCCCATGCACAACAAACCACATCTCGTGAACCATTTGTATCACTCTCCCAAGAGTGCGCGATCACACGCCAAGGGTCCGCTACAACAAGGTAGGGCGAACCACCACTAGAGCACCTTCCACATTCCACATTCAATAATATCGTGCAAGAGGCTCCGCACAACCAAACGGATTTCACCGTTGTAATCCTCGTGGAAAAACACGCGAGATCGACTACTTACTCGCCTCCAACGGATATCCGACGAAAAATACACCAACACCGCCTCACGCCCGAACGGCGTCATGTGATCCCGAGCCTCGGCCCTAAAAACCGTCGGGCGCATCGCACCATTGCGATCCCCTTGGGAAAACATGTCAAAAGCACTCCTCACTTGAGTGCAACGGATATCCGGACAAAAAGGTGCATCTCGGTGCACCACACACGAGCGGCGCAACGTGGGACCCGCATCCCGGCCTCGAAACTCAATGAACGGATCGCACCGTTGTGATCCTCTCAAAAAAGTACATGAAATGGACTATTCACTTGTCCAAAACGGTCGCCCGGTGATAAAGCTGGAAATCACCATCAACTCCCGAAACGGCCCTCACGGGGCCCGCACCATCGTGCGGAATTTCAGCGGGTAGAATGCGCCAACGCATTGCCCTCGGAAAAACACCCAACATCGACTGCTCGCACGCCCCGAACAGACATCCGAGGAAAAAGTCGCCACTAGCTGCACGAAGCTCAAAAGACGGGCTGCGGGGCCTGCACCTTATCTTCGGCCTCAATGCCTGAAACCACCCTAGAAACCTCCGCCTCGATTCCAGGGTCCCAACGCCACTGACGGCGCTCAAAATGGACGTCGGACGCGTCCGCGCCGTCCAAAACAAGAATCTCGGGGATTACGCTCACCCACTTAAGGACATGTCGCGCCTCCGCGACCCCTTGTTTCGGGAATTAAAAATTCCCAAAACCATCTCAAAAAGACCGTCTCGTCAATATGGTCCCACCGCTGCAGACGGTACTCAAAACGGACACCCGTAGCAGAAAGTACGGGTGTCCGAACACCGAGGGGGGCAAAACCCCTGGGGCTGGACAAGCCTGCACCGGCCGGTCTGCGGCCTAGCCGCGCGGGCCGGCCGCGGACACTCGGTCCCCCGTGCAGACAAGCCACGAGGGCCTTTCGCAGCCGCCGCGCGAACACCCGCGCGACGTGGGTCTTTTTCGCCGCACAGGGGTCGCGCGACGCGACCCCGCGGTCGCCGCTCCCTGGCGACCGCCGCCTCGTCGGGAGCTCCGCCAGACGCCCCCACCAGACGCCCAAGCGCCCTGCCGGACACCCGCTGCCGCGCCCCGCGGACACCCTGAAAGACACCGCGCCGCGCCCCGCGCTTCCACCGGACACCCCGCGGCCGCGCCCAGCGCCTCCACCGGACAACCGCTGACATCCCTGCCGCGCCGTCCGCCCTCGCCGCGCCGCCGCTCGAACTCGCCGGAACCCGAAAACCCGCCAACTTCGGCGGACGATTGCGAACGCCTCCGATCTCCGATTCCAAATCCAAAACAAGCGTCAGAAATAGAAAATTGTATACTACACGTTCATGGGCTTCGTTCGAAAATCTGACATAGTTTCAATAAAATTAATCAAGTTCAAAGTAGGTGCGGTGAATGAAAACGCAAACGACAAATCCTACCTCGCGGGGCTTCACCCGAAGCTTCGCGACGATCCGCTGGCCACCACGCCTCGCCGGAGCTGTCTCGCTGGAGTCTCACCGGAGATGGAGGAGGGAAGGGGAGAGGGTGTGAGGGAGGAGAAGGGGAAGAGAAGAGGGAGGGGTGTTTAAGTACAAAACACTTAAACGCCCGCCCGACGGCCCCGATCCCGAACTCCTGACGAGGTCAGGATTTAGCCTCCCCTAGGCTAAGAACCACGCTCTGAGCGCAACGGCGGTCTTGGAATTTTATTCCGAGACCACGTTCAAAATTTACTAAACTCAGCGCCCGAGGCCGCCAAATTACGAAAACGCCCCCGGGGCCATTTTTCAGAAACGGCCCGCGCCTGCGAAACTTATACCCCTCCTAGGGTAAACGGAACGCTCCGAACTCAACGGTGACCTCAGTTTTCCAATCCGAGCCACCGTTTAAGAGATACCTACAGTTCTCCATTAAACGAATAAATAAATTAATTTATTTATTTGTTTAACGTTCCGGGAGCGGGTGAGGGGTCCAAACATCCCGCGCCGACAAGTTTCATGTCGTTCCAAGGGTAAACACCCCATTCCGGACCCATCTGTACACTCGGATCTCTGATCCGGAACTCAGTTTAGGATTTATTCCATTTATTTGTCGTTTACATTGTGAATGCACTAAAAATTTAATTCGGGCCACTCTGGGGCTCGGAATCGCACGCCGTCTGAAGGCGCTGCCTTGGAATATCATCAAGAATATTCCAAAGTCTTTCTTAGCTAAAACCGGGTTCTTACAGTATCCTTGGATTGAATCCCCATTAAATCATAAGTAACCACAAATAATTTCATCATATATGGAAATTAATTTTGAATGACTACTTGGGAAATTTCTTGAAGAAAATATCTTTTCCTTGAAAGAAAAATTTTAAAACATAAAACATTATGATAATCATTTTCATTGCAAATAATATTTAAAACTTATCAAGGAATCCTGAAATCATTATGCGATTATGAAAGTGGAAAATACGGGTCATGTTATTCAAATTAGAAACTAATATTATATTCATAACTTCGATAAAATATAAAGGGGGGTTATTTTTGAAAATGAAATGAATATTCATTTTAATTTTTTTTTAAAAATAAAAATTGGTAAAAATACATTTAATAAAAAAAATTAAATAATTTTTAATGAAATTTTTAAATACATATTTTGAATGAATGATGATAAAACACAATTTTATTGAATATTTTATTTATATTAAATGATAGAATTTCCTCTAATTTTGTTAACTAGGTTCATTTATGGAATATTTGGGATTAGATCCTTCATTTGAAAATTTAATGAAAATCTAGTTTTACCCTTTAAAAATTCACTATAGTATTTTGAGCATAAATAACTTAATATGAACTATTTTAACTTAATATAACGTAAATGTGTTCCTAAAATAATTTTCTACAACTTTCATTTAGGATATTGGATCTAAATCATGCATTTGGTTGGTACAAATGGGCCATGAAGTCAAAGTTGAGCTGAACTCACTAGATTGGACATGGGTTCTGTATTTGGGTCATAACATCTTCATACGTGCTTTTATTAGGCCCAAAATTTGAAAGGATCTCTAGGAATCATTATCTCACGAATCATCCTTCTGGAAGGATAGCTGATTCATGCGTTTTGGTGGTCAAATGTGTGGTGAAGTTGTAATAAAATATTTGGTCGATATTCCTCATTCACACTTGAAACCACTTTGAACCTAGCCTTCTAACCACTCTATAAATTGGTTTTTATCTCATTTTATGGGGTTGGGGATGTGAATTATGATGTTTAGGGATGATTAGAAGAGGTTCCACTCCAATTATCCAATCAATTCAATAAGGGTATCTCTTGAAGCAAGGATCCCTTTGTCGAATCCCTCTTCTTCCTCCTCATGTTGTAATGTTTGTGTTTTCATAATAAAATCCTTTGTTATTATTTTATTTATTCTAATTTCTTATTTTTTGTTCAAATTTATTCTTCTATTAATATTTCTAATTGGGCTATAATTATGAGAGTAAATTTTATTGGGTTCTACCCTTTCTAAACCTTTTCACATGCAAAACATTTCTACGATGACTACACCGCCCATGGAAGAGTAGTTCTTTTTAGTAATAGATCTACCTCTAAACTTATTCATTAAATTATTTTGAATCAATGAGATATTTTAATTCACTTAATAAGATCCATTAGTTGAGTTTTTAATTTAAATTAAACTAATCAAGAAATTGAAAAATTGGCACAAAAACACGCGAGGTCGGAAGTTGTGTAAATTGTGAGAGTACAATCTTAATTGGTAATAAAAGATCACATAGGATAAATTTATATACTTCAAATATAAACCCCAAAATAAATTATTCCTCAATTCCAGAGTGGATATGTTCTCTAATTAACCACTGACCATAATTTAACCTAAGAACATCAATCAAAGCAGGGTGCTGTGATTGTATATTCTAATGCTAGCCTAGGGTTTAATTAATTTCATCTATATGGTTAAGTTAACTCCCGTAGGGTTCAAGGGTTAAAAAATTATGGGATTATAATTAATTGTATTTTATTTTAAATTACAATGATAAATAATTGAGTGAATAGGAAGAGTTAAATTGATTATGTCTTTTAAATATTATCTATAAAACATCTTCTTGTTGTGTCATTTTAATCAAACTTAATTTGAAAACTAAAAACAAAAAAAAATACAATATTCTTCCAACAAACTTTTTCTAGATTTATAAACTATAAACAACCCCATATTTTTAATTAATGTTATTATTTACTTTTTTTACTTTCATAATACCTTTAATATATTGTTAAATTTACTTCCCCCTTTGAGAAACGACCTTGGTCAGCCACTCTGTTGTACCTAATTTACCAACAATCACATATCATTTGAAATAACCCATGAAAACAGCTTTAAAATGGTTTTAGAAAAAAAGGGTTTTCAATCGAAAAGATTATTTCTATTAAAAACATTATTTTCTAAACTCTTGACTATATGAAGAGAGAAAAATGAATGTAAAATAGGTATTATCATGGAATTATATAGAAGAAGATATTTCATGAGAATTATAGAGAGGTAGATCATCATATATCATCATTAGAGACTTAATCATATAAATTCATGATAAACAATGAGATCGTAACATAAAACCCTTACCACTTTGGTAACGTTGAATCATAAGCCCCATTAAAGAAATAACATAAAATGGAATGTAAAATATAATTTTTATAAATACATTAATGATATTAAATTTAAAATTTGAGGTATATAAACCTCGTTAAAGAATATAGGTGAATAACATAATGCATGTCTCGAAGAAGGAAAATTGAGACAGAAATCCCTTAATGATTTGTTAACATTTGAATAGTCAATCCCATGATAGAGATATTTTATAATGGATATGTAAAAAAAATAATTTTCATCATAATTATCATAAAATAAATTCATGTGAAGTATATACACCACATCAAATAAATATATGGTTAATATGGCTTGTGCCTCATTGAAAATATAGGTGATATAGAATCCATTACTACTTGAGTATCTTTTGAATCATAATACCCATGAAATAATAACATCAATAAAAACATTAATTATCATGATATTAGTTATATTAATGATATATCACATCATAGGGTAGTATATACACAACATAAAAGAAATTATTGGTGAATATAGAATGAGTCTCTCAAAAACAAAAGTGAGACAAAAAATTCCCTTACCTTAAGTCTTGACTTTCTTCGTACTTGCTCAGACCTCTTATTTAATAGATATATGTTCATTAAATATATATATATATATATATATATATATATATATTAAATAACCATATTAATATATATATATTTCATAATATATAATTTTTTCTTATGAGGTTTTATTACTCATTTATTAACAATTCCATGTTAAAGTCATGTTTCAAACAATAACTGCTTTATTTTTCACGTCTGTTTTAACTTGTTATTTCATGGTAATATTTCTTAGATCATGGTTTGATAATATATAGAATTTAATCCATGATATAGATATCATATATATTTATTATATATGTATCTATAGTAATACCTAGTATTTATTTATAAGAAATTAAATACATTGTTCATAGAGACGGTAGGTCATACTTACACATGAATGTTGTTTCCATTTTTTTGTTAGATAAAAATAAATAATGGTAAATGAAATATTATCATTAAAAAATAATTTTTATTATATATATATAATATATTTTCATTAAAAACATCCTTAATACCTTCCATGTAAGTCATGAGTGAATCCCTTCGCTTCACGAGGTGGTAGTCCACCGTACAAACAAACAACGTTATTGTATTCCCAAAAAATAGAGTATATAAAGGTATGTGTGATATAATAATTACATATTCATAATAAAATAATAAATATCATATATAAACTATAAATTCTTCATTATTTCTATCCTTGAGAGGTGGTGATTGAAAAATGAATTCCATCGATTCACGAGGTAGTAGTCTGTCGTACAAACTAATGATGATTTTGTATCCCATTTGATGGAAGTTAATATGGTTTTAGTTATTGACAATAACATATAATTATATAATTATATTAAAATAATGAGGTTATTATAAAATTATGGTATAATAATAATTTAATAATGTGGATAATGAAATAAAATAAATATTCTCATTGAAGAACATTACCTCTTCTTCGAGTATTTTCGTTAGGATTACAATAAATCCTTCTTAGATTGGATTTATGTCCAAAAAAAGTCTTATAATATGAGAGTAGATTATTTGTGAGGTTATTTGGTCAGGTAACTTACAAATCAAATAGGTTTAAAATTTTTAATAAGGGAGAAGATGGGGGTGGCCTTTTATAAGTGGGGGAGAGGACACACTTGGTGTTTTTGAAATGAAATAAGTGCTCCTAAATTTTTCATATGTAACGAGGATCCAAATTACGACATTATAAAACCTTATAGGTGGAATGGTAAAAATATTTCCAACCAATAGTTTCTATACAAGTTTATAGGTTATTTTTTCCTCTATCTTTTTAGTTTAACCCCTCGGTAAACCCATTTTTATCTTAACCGCAGTAATTAATTTTTACGGCATTTGTTGTTCATTTTGGAAAAAAAATAGTTAAATTTTTTAAATATTATAAATTATTATAATTCCAAATATGAAATCCATTTTTAAAAATCTCATTCACATAAGTGAAAAAAATAAATTTAAAATTAATTCCACAGACACAACAAGAAAGTCGGTTTTTAAGAAGAAAATGTTCAAAAGATTATAATGTTTTTATATCGAAATACAAAAATTAAATTGATTAAAATAATGTAAATTTGATTAATAAATATAAAATTAAACTAATTTAACATTAAAACCAATTTAAAATATAATTTATCTTTATACATAAATTAATTGAAAAGGTAGTTTTAAATTAAAATTTATTATTTTTCACTATTCATCAAAAAACGAGACTTTTCAAAAAAAATTAAAAAATTCACCCTAATATAATTTTGATATTCCAATTTTTAAATTTTTTTTTATTTTATCAAATTAAGTTTCTAAAAGTTTCAACATTTATTTTTAAAAAAGATGCACCATAAAAAGGTGGGAAAAGGTTTTTTGAAAAATACAGTTTTTATGCGTAAAATTAAATTTATTCTTATCTATTTTTTAAAAAACAAAAAAGATGAATGTAAAATATTTTATTGAATATATAAACTATTGTTATTCTATTAAAATAATTCAAAAATAGTATTTTGTTTATTTTATTGCAGTTTAAAACATTTTTTTACCTAAAAATTTAGAAAAAGACTTCCTTTATTTTCAAAGAGTTTTTATTTTCATTCCTAATTAATTGGTAATCATATAATTAATTATATATAAATGTGTGAACAAAATTTTCATAATTTATTTAATTTTATTCATTCCCTCTATTCCAAAATATATTTGATAAATATCATATTTAATAATAATATTCTAATTGTATGACATGTTTTATTTAAACTCAGTGTTTCATATAAACCAATTGAAATTGACATTGAGTGTAACATAATACAAACTTATTGTTGTGTGAAAGGAAACATAAAATTGGTGTTACTTGTAATGAAATCCAAAATCAATGCTTCATGTCATGCAAAATATAGAAAACATCAAATCTATTTGAAAAAATAATAATTTCATAAAATATCATGATGTTACACTATACCCACCTTATAATGAATTTATCCCTTGATATTAATCTCAAAAATAAAAGGTTTAACATTTAAAAATTACTTTATATAAATCCACATTATAAAAATGAATAATAAAACTTTCATTAAAAGGGAAATTTAGAAACATAAAGGCTACCTAAAGTAACTCATAAATAGGTTTCCACATAAGAGAACATAGGTGGGATGTGGTGATTTGGACATGGAAGAAAACAATAAATAATTATAGAGTGATAGATATCATTTATCATAAGAAAGTGAGTGATCCAGATAAAGTTAACAACCATGAAACAAAAAACCAAAGAGGTATAAAAAAGGTCATTTATATCCTCAAAAATTATGTCAACATGACAATATTTTATTTCATGATCCTTTTCCCAAAGATGAAGAATTTTAATAAAAATATATACTTACTTGATTTCATTCCATTTCATAAGAATAATCTCTTCTATCGGTTATTCCTGGATCAATTTCCACTTCATCTCTTACTTCAATAAATAAAGGTGTTTTTTTATTCCTAAAGCACTAATAGATCATAAGATCCATAAATTATAACATCCCAAGAAAATAAAGAATATGACATTTTCATTTTTTTAAAATTAAAATATTAATTTTATCTTAGAGAAGATTCTATATTCAATGGCGTACTTGACATGCAATAATGGATTTCTCTGAAGTCTTATGTTGCACACAATGTTGAGTCATGCTGATAAATAATAATATATTATTATTTTAAATGGTAGTTAATTCCTAGCCGTTGTAATGGCGGGAGTGAAAAAAACTAACTAAAATATTATTATACATGTTTTTTAAATTTTTTTACATTTATCCAATTAAATTTAAAAGGCTTAAAATGTGAATGAATCTAATTTCAAGCATAAATACTCTAATATTCTTTAAAAGGTCTATTTACTGCCTTTTGATGGAGATCCCTATTTAAATCTAGTTTTGGTCACTTTTATATGTTCTATTTGAAAAAATAAAGTTTATCTTTAGAATCGGGACATCAAAATTTACTTTGGGTAAATTTTTGGTATTTTTCTGATAAAATTCATTTTTTAATGAATAGTGAAAAATACTATATTTTAATTCAAAACGTCCTTTTAATCTATTTTATTTATATGGTAATATTATCTTTATAAATGGTTTTAAAGTGTAATTAGATTATATTTTTACCATTTAATCTAATGTTGGTCATTGGAAGTAATTTTACTTTGAAATTAGGCATAAACAAGTGTCAATCTTTTGATAGTTATTATTTCCTAAAAACACGCTTTTTGTTTTTACAATAGGAATTAATTTTAAATTATATAATGCAACTTATATGTTTTGAATTTGGAAAAATAAACATCATTTTTTAATTTGGAATATCAAATACAGCTTAGGCTGAATTTTTGGTATTTTTCTGAAAAACATCAATTTTTGATGAACAGTGAAAACACAGAGTAGAAGTTAAAAAACTGAATTTCTCATTTAAATGAAAATTTACCACTTCTTTGAATTGAATTTTTAAAATACTACATCAATTTTTGTTATCAATATGTAAAATTTGGTTCAATGAGATGAAAATAATTTTTGGTTAATAGTACCTTTTGACTTTTATTTACTGCGGTTAAATGTAGACAGGGTAATTCAAAGTAAAAATAATACTATAATAATATTAAGTTACCATAACACGTTTCCTAACCTTATTGGATGACTCATGAACTACCAATACAATCCTTATTTGAGTTTTTTGGCATTTAAAAGCAATTTGGGTAAGATAATGATATTAATACCTTTTTATTTAAAGTAAAAAATAAAAAAAACGTAAACATGTATTATTTTTATAAATAATTTTTAATGTAGTGTTATATAATTGATATATTTGACTATAAATATTAATTATAAATATGAAAATATTTCCTATATCATGGTATTTTATTTAAAATTTTTAGACATCAAATAAATAAAATTATTTATGACATAATAATGGTGCAGTGTTTACCTCATTACTGAATGAACTAAATAAATAAGATTATAAAAATTTAAGAAATATCCAAAACCTTTCCAATTATTATTGGATGATTTTATTTAAAACAATATTCTTCTTATCTTCTACTTTAATAAGTTTTGGACCTTTAGAAACCGAAAATCCTTATATAATAAAATAATATTTTCAAACTTTCTTAAAGAGCCCCGCCTCCCCTTTATAAAAATCCCTCACCTATAACCCATTACACAAAAATCCCATGCCCCTTATATCATCCAAACTCTACCTGAATAATCTATCAATATCCCTATATTCCACTTAGTATCTTTACCTTAGGAAGAAGGCACTTCAAGAAATCCTTTTGGTTCAAACCAAAGGGAGTTACCCAATTTAAAGGCAACGTCTTCTCTTAAGTTCTTTTATTTTATTTTACTTATCCAACCCCATAAACTCTTTTTATTCATTTCATTTATAAAAAACCTAGTATAATAAATAAACTAGGATTTTTTTATTTTAAGGATTCGAACTACACTTATACACACCTCCGTCTACTGGGTAAAGAACATACAGTGTCTGTGGATGGCGAACTACTGCCTCACGAAACGATGATTGTTCAATATTCTCTTACCACCTATTATGGTGGCCATTAGTATGGAACTATATTTACATGTGATATATATTATTTTTATATTTTCTCTATACTTATGTATTTTTCATTTATATCATACCTTTATGGTTCCCATAATGGGTAAATAGGATACTTTCATTTGGGGAAGTGCAGACTACCGCCCCCTCAAAGAGATATGACTCATTCATGCCAAACGTGGAATGTATAAAAGATAGAATTAATGAAATTATATATGATATTATACTGTAATTATAATATACCTATGTATCATTAAGTTTTAAACCCATTAAATATGAAATAGAAATGAAAGTAGCATTCGTGCGTACGTACGGCTTACCGTCTCCATGAACAGTGCAATTCATTTCTTACCTCAAAATGTTGTGTACTATTATAAATACATATATATACTGGATATATATGATATATGTGATATATAAATCCTTAATATAATTCTATAGGTAATTTACATTTTACCACATGAACACTTGTATTTATAAGAAGTTCATTTTTGACTCAAGTACCAAATATTGACAAAACGACCATTATTAACTTAAATGATTGAATAATGTTTATAACATTGTAATAAGTGATATAAAAGGAATAATAAACTTTAAACGGTTCTTAATAAAGTATAAATTAACTTTAGTTTATTATTTAGGAGATTAAAGAATGAACGGTTCATGTCGGACACGAGGTAAGGGGTTTTCATCTCACTTTTTATTCACGTGAGATTCGTGCTATTTTGGCCATTATTTCCTTTTGTTTTGTGTATGTACAGCCCATGATTGTATTATATATTTAATATAATTTAATTTATTGGTATTTAAATCTTCATTTTATGATCCTTCCTCCATGGGGTGTATGCTTCATATGTTACCAAATCGGAAAGGAAACCTTTCACCGTACTCTTTTAGTCAAAGACTTATTTTATGTCATGTATTTTAATTTACTTTTTCTTATGTTGGGATATGTTATTATATATCCTTATTGATGTAAAATTTATGTCCATGTGATGAGAGACTCTTTTCTCTCTAATCAACTCATTTTCTTAATTTTAAAGTGATGTCGTTAGATTTTCGAATTTATGTAAGAGAACTTCTTAACCCAATTTCAATTCTTTAGGTTTAACTTATACTTATTGATTATGTTGTGATATGAATATGTGTGAATGACCTATGATTTTTTTACACTTAATATCCCATTATATTGGTTGTATTATTATTGGTTACATATAAATATTTTATTGATTTATCCTTAATCTAAGGATACAATCTTTTTAAGGGACATTGTCTCAATTTGCATTTCCATTGAGACTTATTTGTTGTTATACACTAATTCAATTTTATATGGTGTATATACTACCCTTTGAAATATTATATCTTGAATCTCATTATTCTCATGATATTATAATATTTTGATTAAATGTTAATCCTCAATTATTTGTATTCAAGCATATCTCATTTGGTTAATAACTCTTGAACTAAAATGTTGTTTTAAAGATTTATTCTTATAAATATACCTCATTAATGTATATATTTTAGAAATATTTTTAAGGATTTATTTATATGGACACTAATGTTTTAAAATTTTAATTCCTTTAAAAGATTCAAAGTGGTATGAGACACTTTGATTCAAAAATCTATTTATTAAATGTTTTAAATGGTTTTCAAAAATGTTTTGATAAATCATTGATTATGTTAATATCTTGAAATTTTATATTGTTATTGAAATATAGAAATGTTATATTTCCTTTATGACTGTTTTATGTGTTATGAATATGTTATGTTTATTGGTCATTGTTTCTGTATATGGGTGGTTCTGTAATAATCCTAGGGCGGGTGAGCCCGAGATAGCTCTCCAATGCATTGGGTAACGTGAAGGAGGTAAATGTTAATGTTTCTCCTAACAGATTTAGGGAATATATTATGATGGGTATTACAAATGTAACTCCCTACATAGCTGTGAAATCTACAATGTAAGTATGCTATGGATTCCACAAGTTACCTTATGATTTATGATTTTTGTGTGTTATTCATAAATATTATTATTTCATAAGGTATGTTATGATTGAAAAGTATGGTTTCATTGATTTTTATTTATTGATGGGCTAATGTATTTTTTCTTTATTTTATAACCCTTACTGAGATTTTTATGCTCATCCCAAGTTTTGAAATGTTTTTCACAGGACTAAAAGATTAATAGGGTCAAGGATGTTATCAAGAAAAAGTCATGTTGTCTAAAACATGGAACTAGACAAGTTTCTTTTTTTAAAGAGTTGTTAATTTATGAAAAAAATGAAAACTGAGCAGTAGTGTATACTTTGTAATTTTTGAGATGTAATAGTTATGGACTAGTTCTCTAAATCTCTATACCTAAAAATATACTCAATTTGAATTATTCAATTAATTCCAGATTATATATTATTTTTATTTTGGGTCCTTATAGTTGGTATCATAGGTCGATTTAGATAACTTTAGTGGTTAGAGTGTTATTTAATAATAAGTGACCTAACCATAATGGTTAGTATATTGGGAAGATTCATAGTTTTTTTAGATAAATTAAATGAGTTTAAGATAACATGAAAAAGTATGTTTTAGTGTTTACCCTCCTCATAAGATAGTATATGACGATTTTACTGATATACTCACATTGACCTTTTTGGTTTTAGTTAATGGCTTGATCTAGTAGGAACCAAATTAACAATGGATGTAAAGAAAACTGTGATTGTTTTTTGAATAAGAAACTGAATTAAATGGGATCTTCAATGAAAACTTTTATGGTTATTCTCAACCAACTATCTAGAGTGATCATCGACCACCAGAACCTTGGATATTTTTATAAGGAATCGTATATGAAAAAAATAGATCCCTATGGAAGTTCAGGTAATAATCATAAAGGTAAGTATATTAAAAAACATATGTGTCAAGGATGTTGTAAGAAACACATAGGAAAATGATTCAAAGTTATGGAAATATTCTATAGATGTGGTAATGAAGTTCATAAATCAAGAACCTTCCATGGAAAAAAGGAAGCGTCCAGTTGACTCCAGGAAAGGGAAAGAAGTTCTTTCTGAAGGATAAATTGAATGTTTTAAATGTGGTGTTCATGGTCCTTATACAAATATATGTCCTACAAATAAGGTTTGGTAATAGTATCAGCAAGATTGTACAAATATATTTTTAGAAATTATTAATTCCATTCGAATTGAAGATGAGAAAACTGACAATGACCAATGAAAGGTATGAATTATTTCTTAGCTAATGTTTGGACATTATGGAATCTTAGGATATGGTTAATGATTTTGTTTGTCGGAATGATGTATTATGGAATATGTTGGAAAATAATGGATAATGGTCATAAAGAATATATAATGAGTAAAAAGTATACATATATGGGATTCAAGAGTTATGGTACATTTTTTTTATGATAAAATTCTTTAAAGTATTAAGGATATATTGATGATGGGATTACTTTGAAAGACTTTTTCTAATATGTGTAACCATAAAGTTTGATATGTGAAAATTTTATTAAAGAAAAATAGTTATATTTTCTTGTGAGGAAATAATGGATAAGATTAGGGGTTCATATGATCTTTTTTAGGCAATTATAGGTTATTACTTTAGGGGATGAAAATGTGAGGTATGAGATAAAATTTGTGGTTAAAATATGTTATGGTTATTTTTAAGGGATTTGTATCATTTTTGGGAATGTTATAATATTATATACTTTTTGAAAAAGGATAACACCTAGATTTTGTGACATCCCGTCGCGTCGGAAAAAGATGTGGGAATCGAACCCATAGCCAAAGTGTGATTGGCATTTATCACCTACCACTAGACTACCTGAAGTCCCTGGTTAGTATGACATATTATTTTTAGTTAAATTATATTATTGATAAAGTATAATTTGATTTGGGATATTATTTTTTATCAAATAGATATCCTTATTATAGGAAAATGATTTGGTGATTAAGTGATAAAGGTTATTTTGGAAGACATTTTCTCTTTTGGGAACACTATATGCTTAATGAAAATATAATACTATGTGATTTAGTTTGGGGAGTATGGTAGAAATTTAATTTTAGAAGAATCTATGTATTTAATATGGACATAAGGTTATTTGGGTTATTTATGGAAATGATTAACCTATCATAGAGAATATGTGATTAAGTTAATTACACTTCAGTATGAGACTGTAAGAGTAGTCGATGTTTTTGGAGATAAATATTAAGATTTACTATGGAAGACTATGTGATTAAATCCTAGTGAGTTTTGGGTTTTAATCTTAGATGGGATTATTTTGATTAACTTTAAGGACAATTGTATATTGAATGGTCTTTCTTCAGCTTTGGGTAATTTTTGTTAAATTGTGGAGATTAAGAGTAGTATTTCTTTTTTTAAAGGATTATCCTTTTGTGGATTATCTGGTCTCATACTAACAAATTTTGGTTTTGGTTAATGTATAAAGATAGGGGAACTATATTTTTTATATTTTCTGAATCATATTATTCTCTAGAAGTTTATTTTAGCGCTTTTGATGTGTCCAAGTCATATTGAATACTCATCATTTGGAGAAAAGAAGAGTTTGTGGTAGAAATTTAGTAAAGGATGAAAGTCTACATGACAAGTAAGTATGTGTCCTTATTTTCTTAGTCAGGATCATAAATAAATTCTTCAACTTTAAGAAAAGGAACATAAAACAAAAACATTGTATGTTTTCTTTTTCTACTGGGAAAACAATGACCGTTTGACCCATCACAAATTTGTGGTTTTCTTGTTTTTAACTTTCTCTTAATCATTTTTTCTATCAATATACATCAAAACTGGACACTTATTTTCTCATCCATATCCATGTTTAAATGGAATCCATGTATGGGTTATCTTGGGTGATGTTTTTACTTCCCTTTCTTTCTTTTAATGTGATAGTTTTATTTACTCTTTTTTTGATGTGGGACTTTCAATGAATATTCCAATCCCAATTTTAAAATTGTGAAGACGCAATTTCCAAAAATGGGGGAAGGATGTAACATCCCCGAAAAATAAATAATTTTACATTTTCATATTTATTAATTTTTTTAATTAAATATTAATTTTATTTTAGAGGGATTCTTTATTCAATGGCGTACCTGACACAAAAAAAATGGGTTTCTCCAAATTCTTATGTTGCACACAATGCTGAGTCATACTAAAAAATAATAATATAACATTATTTTAAATGGTATTTAACACCTCGCCTTTATAATGGTGGTAATGAACAAAACTAACTACAATATGATTGTACATGTTTGTAAAAAAATTTACATTTATTCAATAAAATTTAGAGGCTTAAAATTTGAGTGAATCTAATTTCATGCATAAATACTCTAATATTAAATAAAAGGTCAATTTACCGCCTTTTGATGGAGAACCCACATTAAATATAATTTTGGTCACTTTTATATGTTCTATTTTACAAAATAAAATTCTTATTTATAATCTAGACATCAAAATTTACTTTGGGTAATTTTTTGGTATTTTTATGAAAAAATTCATTTTCTAATGAATAGTGAAAATTACAATATTTTAATTCAAAACTGCCTTTTAATCTTATTTATTTATATTATTATATTATCTTTCTAAATATATTTAAAGTTTAATTATATTATATTTTTACCATTTATTCCAATTTTGTTCATTGGAATTAATTTGACTTTGAAATTGGGTATAAACAAGTGTCAATCTTTTGATGGTTATTATTTTGTTAAAAAACATGCTTTTTGTTTTTATAACGGGAATTAATTTTAAATTAAATAATACAACTCTAATGTTTTGAATTTGGAAAAATAGATAACATTTTTGAATTCATAATATCAAATATAGCTTAGGCTGAATTTTTGGTATTTTTCATAAAAATGTCAATTTTTATGAATAGTGAAAACACTAAGTAGTAGTTGAAAAAATGAATTTTTCATTTAAATGAAATTTTACCACTTATCGGAATTGAATTTTAAAAATCCAACATACATGATTGTTATCAGTAAGTAAAATGTGTTTCAATAGGATTAAAATATTTTTTGGTGAATACTAACTGTTGACTTTTATTTCTACAGTTAAAGGTAAATAGGGAAATTCAAAGTAAAAATAATATTATAATAATATAAATTTACCATAATACTTTTCCTAAACTTATTTTATTATTAATGAACGACCAATACAATCCATAGGTGAGATTTTTGGCCTTTTAATGCCATTTGGGTAAGATAATGACATTAATAACTTTTTATTTAAAGTAAAAAAAATTATCATAAACATGTATTATTTTGCTAAAAAAATTAATGTGGTGCTATATAATTGACATATTTGACTATAAATATTAATTTTAAATATAAAAATATTTACTACATCATGGTATTTTATTTATAATTTTTAGACATCAAATAAATAAAATTATTTATCACACAATAATGATGCAGTGTTTACCTCGTTAATGAATGGTTTAAATAAATAAGATTATAAAAATTAAAAAAATATCTTGAACGTGTCGAATTCTTATTTTATGATTTTATTTTGAAAAATATTCATCTTATCTTTGAATTTAATAAGTTTTGGACCTTTAGAAACCGAAAATCCTTATATAAAAAATAATATTTTCAAACATTCCTAAAGAGCCCCTCCTCCCCCTTATAAAAAGATCCCACCTCTAACCCATTACACATACCTATAAAGCCTATTGAATCATCCAAATTCTGCCCAAATAAGCTCTAAAGATCTCTCTCTTCCACCTAAAATCCTTACCATAGGCAGAAAGGCACTTCAAGAAATCCTTTTGGTTCAAACTAAAGGGAGTTACCCGATTTAAAGGTAATGTCTTCTCTTAAGTTCTTTTTTTTTCTTTTACATATCCAACCCCTAAACTATTTTTATCCCATTAATTTATAACAACATAAATATACTCAATATACTAGGTTGTTGTTTTGAAAATTATTCTAACTACACTTACACACACCTCCGTCTAATGGGTAAAGAACATATTATTTCTGTGGACGACGAACTACAGCCTGACGAAACAATGATTGTTCAATCCTCTCCTACCACCTCTTATGGTGGACATTAAGATGGCGCTTTATTTACATGTGATATATATTATTTTTATATTTTCTCTATACTTCTTTATTTTTCATTTATATCATACCTTTATGGTTTCCATAATGGGTAAATATGATAATTTCATTTGAGGAAGTGAAGACTATTTCCCCCTCAGAGTGATATGACTTGTTCATGCCATACGTGGAACATATAAAGGATGTAATTAGTGAAATTATATATGATATTATACATTAATTATAATATACCTATGTATCATTAAGTTTTTATTCCATTAAATATGAAATATAAATGAAAGTAGCGTTCATGCATACGTACGGCTTACCGTCTCCATGAACGGTGCATTTCATTTCTTACCGAAAAATGTTATGTACTAATATAAATACATATATATACTAGATATATATGATATATATGATATCCAAATCATGAATATCATTCTGGAGATAAATTAATTTTGACCACATGAACAACTTGTAATGATAAGAAGTTCATTTTCGACTCAAGTACCAAATATCGACAAAAACAGCTATTATTAACTCAAATGATTGGATAATGTTTATAACATGGTAATAAGTGATATAAAAGGAATAATAAACTTGAAAAGGTTCTTAAGAAATTATAAATTAACTTTATTTTATCATTAATGAGATTAAATAGCGAATGGGTCAAGTCGGACACGAGGTAAGAGGTTTTCATATCACTTTTTATTCCCGTGAGATTCATGCTATTTTTGCCACTATTTCATTTTTTAGTGTATGTACAGCCCATTATTGTATTATTTGTGTAATATAATTTAATTTATGGGTATTTAAATCTTCATTGTATGATCCTTCCTTCATGGGTTTTATGTTTTATAAGTTACCAAAGTGTTAAGGGAATCTTTCACCGTACTCTTTTAGTAAAATATTTCTTTTATGTCATTTCTTTTAATTTTCTTTTTCTTATGTTGGGATATGTTCTTCTATATCCTTATTATTGTATATTTTATTTACATGTGATGAGAGACTCTTTTCTCTCTCATAAACTCATTTTTGGAATTTTAAAGTGACGTCATTAGGCTGTCGAATTTCTGTGAGAGAACTTCTTAACCCAATTTCAATTCCTTGGGTTAAACTTATACTTATTGATTATGTCATGCTATGAATGTGTGTGAATGAACTATTATTTTTTTACACTTAATATACACTTATATTGGGTGTATTATAATTGTTCACACATAATTATGTCATTGATATATCTTTAATCGAAGGATACGGTCTTTTTAAGGGACTTTGTCTCAATTTACATTTTCATTGAGACTTATTTATTGTTATACACCAACTCACTTTTATATGGTGTATATAGTTCCCTTTTACATATTATATCATGAAACTACTTATTCTAAGGATATTATAATTTTTTGATTAAATTTTATTCCTCAGTTTATTTTATTCAAGTATATTTCATTTGGTTAAGAACTCCTTAAATAAAATATTGTTTTAAAGATTTAATTTTCTAAATATTTCTCAATAAGGTCCATGTTTTAAAAATAGTTTTAAGGATTTATTTATATGAACACTAATGTTTTAAAATTTTAATTCCTTTAAAATCTTCAAAGTGTTATGGGACAATTTGATTCAAAAATCTCTTTATTAAATTTTTTAAATGGTTTTGAAAAATGTTTTGAAAAATCATTGATTATGTCAATATCTTGAAATGATGTATTGTGATTACAATATGGAAAAGTTATCTTTTCTCTGTGATTTTTTTATGTGTTATGAATATGTTATGGTTATTAGGCATTTTTAACGGATATGGGTGGTTCCATGATAATCTTAGGGAGGGTGAGCCCGAGATAGCTCTCTAATGCATTAAGTAACGTGACAGAGGTAAACGTTAATGTTTCTCCTAAGAGATTTTGGTAATATACTATGATGGGTATTCCAATTGTAACTCCCTATATATCTGTGAAAGAAACAACATAATTATGTTATGGATTCCACAATTTACCTTATGATTTAGGATTTTAGTGGGTTGTTCATAAATCTTATGATTTCATAAGGTATGTTATGATTGAAAAGTATGGTTTTATTTATTTGTATTTATTGATGAGATAATGTATTATTTTATTTATTTTATAACCCTTACTAAAATTTTTATGCTCATCCCAATTTTTTAAATTTTTTTACTAGACTTAATAATGAATAGGGTCATGTATGGGATCAAGTAAAATTCATGTTGTCTAAAACATTGAACTAGACCAGTATCTTTTTTTAATAGTTTTTATTTTATAAAAAAAGATGGAAACCGAGCAGAAGTGTCTAATTTTTAATTTTTGAGATGTAATAGTTATGGCCTATTTCTCTAAATCTCTAAACATAAAAATATCCTCAATGGGAATTATTCATTTAATTCAAGATTATGTAATGTTTTAAGGCTGGGTCATTATATATATAAAATGATAATTAATTTCATCTATATTTAGTTATCATCACCATAAGATGGTTATCATAATTTATTCAAAATAGATAAATATTTATTTGGTGAACTGATAAATTAATAGCTAAATCCCCATCCAAAGTTCAAATTAAAACATTACATAAATTGTAAACCTTATGACCCTTCTAACTGATTAATAAAATCTAAAAAATTAGAAATAAGTTCATTGAGTTTATAAAAAGATCTTATCATTAATTCCCATATATCCTAAAATGGATCTTGATTGTCACATATCAAACATGTGAAAATATTCATCATGTATTCTCTAGAAACATGGTACTAACAAGATTTAATATAAAACCTTATTGAAAATATTCTTGGTTCCTTATTCATTAAATAAAATATAGTTAATTGGATATATTACTTAAATCCAAAAAATTGGTAAACTCCATCATAGATAGCATAAACCACTTTGTCAAAAAATCATTAATAATTTTCAAAGTAGTGAGTAGTATCTAATTTAATTATTTATATCCAACATCCCTTTGTCCCAACAACATTATCTCAACATCCAAAACATGTTAAATTTTATCTTTCCTTAATAAAAATATAACATTTCCATTAAATCATTTTTCTTGTTCATTAGTACCATTTAACGTATTCTTTAGAATATTTAATGAAATACCTCTAAAAATAATCCTTATATATTCATATAACATATTTATTGAATTATAATACACAAACACATTGATTATTCAACCTCGTCCTTAATACAATAATTAGGCTTCCTCATCTTATTGCCTAACACCTCTTTATTTCATATGTCATTTGTAGTATCTTCGTCATCAGTAGTGTAACCATTTCTCATACCACCTTTTTGATTCTCTTCTTAATATTCCTCTTATGAAATCAACTTACAAAATCCGCATACATTATAAATTTAAAGCATAAAAAATTCAATGATATATTCGGGAGAATTGTATTCTCTTCCATTGAATTAATAGAAATTTTCATTTTCCCCTTGATTTTACATACTTTGTGTCCATATTTTCTATTAAAAATATCCTCCCATTCCTCTAATACACCCCATTGGGTGTTTCTTCCCACATTCTCAAAACATAGGAAATATAATCTTCATTCCTCCATGGTCTACACTCCTAAACTCATAGAAAAAACTATCCTTATCTTATTTTGTGATTCTGAGAGTTGGTTAAGGTGAAAATTGTTAATAATGTTCCCTAATACTTGATTAGGTATAGTCACAACATACTTCACTCTATTTGTCATCCCATTTGGGTTCTCATCAAAAAAATTCTATCACATTCAATGTTAACCCACTTCCTTCTAGTTTCATCCATTAACTAAAACCAAAAGGTATTGTGTGAGAAATGCTAATCATAATGGGAAACTATATAATCATGAACATCACTTATAATATTTATAAATCAATAATCTTTATTTTTAATATAGGTAACCTTAAGTTTATCCTAGGTCATTCATAGTCGTAATATATTTAAATCATTTGTGATGGTTTGATAGATTTTGTTAATTTCCAAAGTATATCCTCCATGAATTTCAAACCAGGTGTGTAGTAAATCATGTTTCCTATACTATTTCCTAATTGATTCTAGCTCAGTATGGTGGTTTCAAGGTTGCTTACCCTAGATACATTTATTCCAGATCCACATCCACTTGTAGTATCCAAAAAGGGATATAATTTCTTGGAAACCACTAAATCTATCTTTTACCGGAATTCTAATACATGTTCCTACACTTTAACTCATCCTTAGACTTATCTTTAGATATATCCCTAGACATATCTATATGGATATCACTAAAGTTTTCAAATCCTATTTTCCAAAGTTTACCTTAAACCTTTCATACGATGAAAACTATAGAGACCCATACCTCTCATATATGGATATTACATCTTTTTAGATTATTATTCAATACATTACACAAACACACACCAAATAACCATAATAGTTTAGTGAATTTGGAAACTAAATACACAATCTTATAATTTGGTGAATTATCTTCAATTTTTCCCTCATATATATTACTATTTAGTACTCTTCATAATAATACCCTACATAAAACCATTATTCCTAACCTAGGAAAATGAAGCATAAGAAAGGGAGAGATCAGATACTAAGTAATAGAAAACATAAGAGATATAAATCTATGATCATATGAAATCATTATATAAGAATAAGGGTATGTGATAATGAGAATAACTTATGGAGTTTATACCCAACCTTTAATAAATCATAAACATGACTCATAGAATAAAGATTGGAAGTTCATAAGACATAAATCATAAAGAAATCAAAGAAAATGAGCCATGAGTGATTAGAAATGGATTAAAACATAGATTTTTTGCACACACCTTATCTTATAACATTGTGAATATGTATAAATAGAAACATGTTCACTTGTTAAGTAAATGACCTGAAATCATGTCCTTGTATTAACTTAATGACATGAAACTAAATCCCTGCATAACATTATGGACATGAAATATGGGTCCATGCATAATATTTTATACATGTAATTAGATTCATGCAAAACATTGTTAAAATTTAATAAGGGTCATGCATAACAATATGTACATGATAGGTAGGTCTATGCATAACATCATAGTATTCAAGGTTCACTCCCAAGACCATCATAGAGAACAAATTACCTTACTGAACTAAGTTCACTCTCCATTATAGTCTTGTCAATCTCATGAGATATAATTATTTATCCAACGCATTAGAGGTGGATATAGGTCCCCCCATCTTTGGTTATAATGTAACCACCATCCATGGTTATAACATAACCACTATCACATAATTAAAATCATATTTATATGTTCCACAAGATCATAAATATTTCTGATATTGTATCCCATGAAATGAAAAGGTTTTCATAAAAATTTCATCATATCATAACCTACGTAAAAAAATAGGTTTCATAGTCATTTTGTCATTTCATCATAGCATAACCCATGTAAAATAAGCAAGTTTCATAATCATTTTATCATGGTATAACCCATGGAAGATAAATAAGTTTCATAAAAATATTATCATCATAAACATAAACCCTTCAAATAAACAATAAGAATGGTATCCATGGATTTTATCCCCAATAAATCATAAGTGGACTCAAAGTATTTCATCATTGATTGAAAATAATATTGAAAGAATAGTTGGGACAGTTCTTGAGGATAATTGATTTTCTTTGCAAATTAATTTTTAAAACATAAAAAATTACGAACATCCTTTTATTTTGAGACAACCATTAAAAATTATAAATTAATCTTGAAATCATTTAGTGGTCATGATAGTGGAAAATAATGTTCATGTTGTGCATAATAGAAAATAAATATCCTTATCACATCTTCAGTAAAATCTAAATGGTAATTATTTTCTAAAACAATATTTAGATTCATTTAAAAACATTTTTTGAAAATCTAAATATGGGTAAAAATTATTTAATAAATCATTTTAATTAAATGTTAAAAAAAATTAAAACTTATTTTAAAAACATGGTTTTGAAAAAAAGGTTTTTCGACGGAGAAAATGATTTTTCTTAAAAACATTCTTTTCTAAACTATTGAGTACATAACGAGAGTAAAATGAAGAGAAAACATGTATTCTCATGTAATAACTATATTAAATTAAAATTCATGAGAGGTTTTTAGATTTAGATCATCGTATATCAACATTGGAGACTTAATTATTAATAATCCTGATAAACATTTAGATTGTATCATAAAACCCTTACCACTTCAGTAACATTGAATAATAGGCCTTGTGAAATAAATAACATAAAATATAATTAGGATAATTAAATTCATTATATTACATGTAATAGGGACTATATATACAAATCTTGACAGAATATAGGTTCATAATAAAATGTTTGTCTCAAAGAAGGAAAATTGAGAAAAAAACACTTACCAATTTGTTAACTTTTTAAATATAAACCACATTAAAAATATATAATAAAATGGTTATTTAAACACTAATAATTTTCGTGATAATTATCATAAAATAAATTTACTTTCATTATATACAACACTTCCATGAAAAATGTGGTGAATATGGCTTGTGCCTCACAAAAAAATAAAGGTGACATGGAAATCCTTTACTACTTGAAAAACTTTTGAATCCTAAGACCCATGAAATTAGAACATAAATAGAAACATAAATTATCATTAAATGATATATATTAATTATATATTATATAAAATTTAATTATAAACACTTCACACAAAAATGAGTGGTGTATATGGCATAAGTCTCTCAAAGATAAAAGATTGACTACAAATCCTCTTACCTTAAGTCTTGAATTTTACCATACTCTCTCAAAAAACATGTATAATAAATATATGTTTATTATAAATATATTAAATAACTATATTAATATATATATATATATATATCATACCATATATTATTTTATTATGACCACATGATACTCATTTATTAACAATTCCAAGTTAAAGTCATGTTTTAGGAAATAACTCCTTTGTTTTTCACATATTTTTTAACTTGTTATTTCTTGATCATATTACAGTGATCGTGGTTTTATCATATAAATAATAAAATTAATTATATAAATATTATATATATTCATTATATATGTATCTAGATTAATCTATAAATTTATGTTATAGGAAATGAAATACATTGTTTATATAATAATTTTTATTTTACATATATCACATATCTTCATTAAAATAATCATTAATACCTTTCATGTAAAAACTTAACAAATCACATTGATTTGCGAGGCGGTAGTTCGTCGTACACATGAACGATGTTATCGTATTCCCAGAAAATGGAGAGTATGAAACAATATGTGATATAATAATTCTAGAATAATAATAAAATCATAAATATAATAAATATCATATATGAACTATAAATACATCATTATTTACAACCATGATAAGTGGTAATGGTAAAATGAACGACATCAGTTTGCAAGGAGGTAGTCCACCGAACACTTGGATGATGATTTCGTAACCCATTTGATAGAACTGAGGATGGTTTTAAGTCCTTAAAATAACATAAAAACATATCAATATATGTAAGATAATCATCTTATTATATAATCATGGTATAATAATCATTTAATAAGGTGGCGAATTAAATAAAATAAAGATGATCGTTGAAGAACATTACCTCTTCTTTAGGTATTCTCCTTTTGTTTGAACTAAATCCTTCATTGGTTAGATTTCAGAAAAAACTATGTATTTTGGGATTATGAGTGTAATGACCCGAACTTATGATGAAGTTGTATAAGTGGATTAGAAGAATGTTTTATGTTTTCATGTTTTATGTTTTTGATTTCCAAGACACTAGAATTTAATGATCATCTGAATGTAAAATGTAATGAAAATTTATGAAATAAAAAGGATGGATGCCATAATATAGGAAATTTGGGAATTATTATTTTCATGTGATTACCTAAAAAATAGTTTTTAAGGTGTTAATATGGGAGGATAGGGTGGCCTTTTATAAGTGGGGGAGAGGACACACTTGGTATTTTTGAAAATAAATAATTTCTCTCATGTTTCTCAAGACAAAATGGTCCAAATTAAGCCATTATAAAACCTTATAGTTGGTAAGGTATAAATAAATCCTTATAATATTTTTTATGAAAGTATATATATTTTATGTTTACCCTTATCTTTTTAGTTTAACCCCTGGTAAAATCATTTTTACATTAACTTTAGTAATTAATTTTTTCTGCATTCACTAGTAATTTTGGCCAAAAATTAAGTTGAAATTATTAGATGATATAAATTATTAATAATAAAAACATTGAATATATTTTTCCAAATCCCATTCACATAGGTGAAAAAATTCAATTAAAAATTAATCCCACAGACAAGATGAGAAACCACGTATTTAAAGAGAAAATGTTCAAAAGTTTACAATGTTTTTATATCAAAATTCAAAATAAAATTAATTCCAATGAAATAAATTGGATTAATATATGTATAATTTAACTAATTTAACATTAAAACCTATTTAAAATTTAATTTATCCTTAAAAATAAATTAAATGAAATGGTAGTTTTGAATTAAAATAATTTTTTTTACTATTTATGTAAAAATGAAACTTTTCAGAAAAATACCAAAAAATAAACATAAGATAATTTTGATATTGTAATTTAAATAATAATTAAAATTTTATCAAATTAATTTTCAAAAAGTTTTAAATTTTATTTTTAAATTATGTGTGCCATAAAAAGGAAACAAATTTTTTTTCTAGAAAAATAATGTTTTTTAGAATAAAATTGGATTTATTATTATCCCCTGTCTATAAAACACATAAAATGAATGTTTAATAGTTTATTTAATATATATATATATAATATAAATTCCATTAAAATAATTAAAAAAAGTGTTTTTTTATTTTATTACTGTAGAACACATTTTTTGTATGAAAATGTATTTATGAAAAGATTTCTTCTATTTTGAAATAAATTTTTTCTTCATTTATAATTAATTGGTCACCAAATAATTAATTATATATACATGTTTAAACCATATTTTCATAATTTATTTAATATTATTTATACCCATCATTCCAATGGATAGATGATGATTATCAAATTAATAATAATATTTTAATTGTATGACATATTTTGTTTAAACTAAATGTTGTATGTAATGTAAGATAAACTCAGTATTTCATATAATACAATATAAACATAGTTTTTTTTTTGTAATAAAATCTAATCTCAGTATTGTGTGTAAAACAACACAAACTTAGTATTTCATGTAACTCAGGCTAAACTTAGTAGTACTTGCAACACAATCCAAAACTAGTGTTCTATGTCACACAAAATATGGAAAGGATCAAATCTATTTGAAATAATAATAATTTCAAAAAATATTGGTTTGTTACATTATCCTAAATGGTAAAATTTTTTAAACTAATTATCTAATATTAAGAATGATTTTTTAGACTTATACATGTTTCCACCTCTTCGAATGACCTGAATTTATATATTATTAATTACATGTAAAGGATGCACCAATATATTTTTCATTACAATAATTTATATCTTCCACACATAAAAAAACGTTATTAGTGTCTAACCAAATCCTTATATTCACTATCCCCATCAAAAAAGGTCTTTTTTTGATAAAACCAATTAAATGAGTGTTCTAAAACCTTCGCTTCATCACTATCATCAATATTACCTATTTTCTTGTTATAATAGGGTTAAACTCTTATATTATATGGATTAACAATAAGTATTTCATGCATTAAACTTTTTCAAATATTTTATATGTTGTTAACTTTCACCTTGATAACACATTATCTACCAAACATATAAAACTCTTTCAAGATTAGAGTATTCTTGGAAGAAATTTCTCATAGATACCTTTTCAAAAAAAATATGATATAAGTTGAAGTTTTGAATTTGAATTTGTTTCTGATCTATTGCCTCTAAAATAAACAAGAAGTACCATACTCCACTATCATCAATAGAGACATCTCCACCAGACAACCTAAAAAAGACCATATGGATAGTTGATGATTTTGCTTGTATTTTTTTCAATATATAATAAAGAATCAAATTTAATGTGTGATTAAGTACTATATGATTATTTATTAATCATGGAAAGAGAAATATTGAAATTCCTTCACAATTATTGATGGATGATGATGATTCTTAGAGAATTTTTATGGAATTATGAAATTGAAATGGATTTCATGCTTGTGAGATTATCTATGTTTAAACATTATGATTGATTAGCTATTATTGATATTTTAGGATAAGTGATAATGGGTTGTAATGTATTCATAATTTTATAAAAAAAAATTAAAAGAATGAATAATAGAATGAAAATATTTATTTTTAAGAGGATTTTGAATACCATGAAAAATACCATTTTTCATGATGATGAATTTGAGAAATGAGATTTGGATTTCATAAGAAGAAAATGGGGTTTATTTGAGCTTAAAGGGATTTAGAATTAATAATTTAACACACAAATAACATAAATATAAGAATTACAAAGATGATCTATCCAATGATGTTTTTAATTAAATGAAATTTTAGGAAGCTAATCGAAGACCATGAAAATATCTATTTTCATGTGAAATATCTGTAAAGGCTACATAAAAATGACTACTTTAAAATATTTACCTGCCCAAGAACTTTATAATCAAGGAAGGAGACAACATAATGTGTTTTGATAGGCTATTTGGTTTATCATTCAAATACAGAAATGAGTTTAAGTGGAAGTTGCATCTTCTACTTATTTAAGAATACTGGGATGATGTGCGTAAAATAATGTTGATACAGTATTAGTATAATTTTTATAGTTGAGTAAAAAGGTTATGTATTGTGATGAAAAGACATCTAGTGTAGTAGAGATATATTTTTTAGAATTTTATTGAAAATCCATGAAGAACTGGAGGATCTAGTATAAACAACGTCATTTAGGAACTTGTGGTTCTAGTATAAATAATGCCACTTGTTGAGGAAAACTGATTATTTCATGTGTGAACATTATATTCCAATTATAGTTGCCTATAATCACTAAAAATATATGGGGATAATAAAATCTAGGAATCAACCATAGGTTGATCATGAAAGGAGTGGTTTCTCACATTGATACTGAACCTTATACAAATATTTATGTATTTTTTTCTTTTATTATCTATATTACATGTGATTATTTAGAGCACACAATCGATCCATTCTTATTAATCAGGGTCGTGGTTTGAAATTTATAGGGGTTAATTGAAAATAAATTATATAGTTGATAAAAATTTGGGTATACTAATTCACCCCCCCCCCCTCTTAATGTTTGTACATGATCCATCTGGGTTCTACATGTATGTTTTTACACTCAACAACACCATTTTTAGGGGGTGTATAGTGAAGTTAACTTATTGAAAATATCATTCTATCCAAGATAAGATTCAAAACATTCACTAGTGTACTCTTCTTAATTTTATATTCTAATTCTCTTCAATGAACCACCACAGTATTTATATTCACTTCTATCAAAACTTTTAAACATATTCAATGGATATAATTTATGTTACATGAATATAATACATGTCATGCTCGTAAATTCATTAATTAATTATAAAAAATAATTATCTTTATTAATTAGCTTCTTCTTTAGTATCCCACAAATATTTTAATGAATAATATTAAAAGGATGATATGGTTGAGTCTACACCTTCTTTAGTGAATAATTAATAATCATCACTTTTAAGTATGTGGAAAAAAATAAAATTTGTTTCTATATTCAATATTAAAAAATAAAAACATTTTCTCCTATACTAATATTATTCATGTTATTTTGGAAAATTTTACATGTTATAACACATCCAATTTCTTTCTCAATTAAATATAAAAACATAAAAAATATTTTCTCCTCCACTACACATTTTCTCATCCACCTTCATCCTCAAGTGACGTGAATTTTAAAACATTCTAACTAGAAATAGGTTACCTTTAGTTGGCTATCCTAGAGTTATAACACATGAACCCTTTAATATATTTACTAATAATTCATATTTTCCAAAATGACATTATTTACATTATCATATAGTTTTGAAAAACATAATGGGTTACGTATCAAATCATCCAAAAATAAAGTAATATTTGACTTATATTTCAACTCTCCAATATTAGTTTTGATAAATCATTTGATTTTGAGTTATCCATCATTACAAAATTTTATTGGGTACTCTTTTTAATTTTAAAAATATTTGAGAATATTCATATCTCTCACCATATAAGAAGAAAATCCCTATCTAGAGTCCATAGATGCTTATTTTTTTGATATTGGAAATTCAATTAAAACCATAGATGTATTATATGATACTTTATAATATTTCTTCTATAAAATAAGAGTATTTTTATTACCCAAAAATACTGGAATATTTTTTAGTCACTTCTTATCCAAGTGAACTAGTTGATCACATCTTTTAATATACTTCATTTAAAAATTGAAATTGATTCTTTACCAGAACTCCTAGATTTTTAGTCTATATCCAAACATTCATTATTTGAGTGAGTTATCTTCCCCTCAACACTTGACCTTCAATTATTATAGTAAAATTTTAATATCTTACATTAAACAAGAATATTATCAAATTCCCATATCCACCATAATACCAACAATATCCAAAGAAGGGGAATCTTAAAGTAAAAACTACTAGTTTTACATATTCAGACATTTTACATTATTTTGACTTTAAAACAAAAATATCATATTAATTTTTTGAAATAAAATTGTATTGTATTCCAAACATTTACCTCTATATTTTCAACATATTTTTAAAAAAAATTATTTTTAATTTTTACTATATTTCTTCTCTAAGATGCCACTTTAAGATTTTAAAGAAATCTATAATTCTTCTTTTAAAGAATTTTCTTATTTCTTAATTTTTCTTTACATTTATTATTATTATTCATGTATTTATAAATTTTTTAATTGTTATAATTGTATTATTTATTATTGGAATGATCATAAACACCCACAGTTTCTCCAAAATTCTTTTCAATATACTTTGAACTTTCATTATCTTTTTGAAAAGATTGTTCATAACTAAATTTGATATTTTCAAATGACCTTCAAAAATCACCACCTTTTATTAAAAATATTTAATTTTTATTTATTTATCAATAATTTTCCATTTTATTAAAAAATATAACGTAATTTTATGAATAAGTGAGACAATTAAAATTTTATCATCCTTCGGTGACTATACCTCTTATTCATCATGGGATTGTTCAACTTCATTTGATACTTGGGGTTTCTTTACTAACTTATCATTATATTTATTGAACATAGAGAACTTTCAAATACACTCCTTCAAAACTAACTTCAATGTGAACTCTAATTTTTTCGTCTTTCATTTTATTACCATTATAATCATCACTATTGAATTCATCATCAGTAAATATTTGAAATAAAATACATATCTTATGTCTCACTTGAATATTCAACTTCAATCTCATAATAACCACTTTTTCATATTAAAACTTAGTTAGTAATTTTTATTTTTTATTATTTTTATATTTATGTACTTTTCCTTTTAGGGAAACCTTAGTTTGGTGATTTTAGAATTTTTATTCATTGAAAAAAGTCTTCAATGACTCATATTCATCTTCATTATCTTCTTCTTTCAAAATTAGATCATTAGTGAAAAAATAAATAATATATCTTTTTTCAAATAACTTTAATAGAATATTTACTTAGTAATTTCCATTTCACTATTAAATAATATATTACATTATCTTTTAAAATTCCAAATTAATAATTTTATCATATTTATAATATTTATCTACTTTCTTTAATTCTCTTTTAAATTTCTCATTCTTTAAGACTTAAAAATAAAATTCCTTTTCAAAATTACTATTATTGTTTAAAACCCCTCCTTTTATCATCTAAAAAGTATTTAAATGTTTTATAATTGGTAAAAAGTAAATGTATTAAGATTATCATCATAAAGTGTTAATACCTTAGAATAAAATCAATTTAGAAAGATGTTAACTAACTCCTTAACCACATATAAATTTTTAGGAGTCTATCCAACTCATCTAATGTTACTCACATTATCATTAAATCCTATAAATAATTTATCAATATATCAATCATCAATCATGAATATGTATTCAATATTAGCATGAAAAATATATATTTTTTCTCCATTAACTTTAACATTACATTAAATGATATTATTTAACTTGTCCTAAATTAATTTTACTACAATAATCATCTTGAAATTGATTAAAGTGATTAATATATTGAATTTTTTACATAACCATCATTTTCAAGGTCCTTCCTATAAAAAATGGTCATCATTTCACCTTTCGTGTGAGAAATATACCAATTTTTAGAATCTTTGAGCACAAAAAACCGATTCATAACAGGTATGAAAACCACATATCCTTCTATGTGTGCTAGTTCCTTTTATAAAAATTTTGAACACCCTTGAAACTCAATTAATTAAAGTTATCCATTATGATTATAAAAATTTAAAATATAAAATATCTTTAAAACATCAATCTAAAAATTACTCACGATTATAAAAGAAAAATTAGACATTCCATAATATCAATTGAGGATCTCATGCACAGTGAGTACACATTAATAAAGGATAATATGTGAATATCATTCTGATTTTACTTTTAGGTTTTCTTTAAAATTAATATTTTCCACTTGTTAGAATATTTAATCACATTTCTGTGACACAAAAATACACTAAAAGAATTAATCATCAAAGGGATACCTAATGTACAAGTTTCACTATTCAAAATGAATAGATACATCCTTATCATGTTTTGGAAAATCCATATAAACATGATCCACTAAAAAATATCTAATAGATATAATGAGAAATGTTTATCCCTAAACCCATGATATAAAAAATTTCCCTTGACACTTTTTAGTTCTCCCTCACATTTTATATTTCTCATAATATGTGGGAGATATTGTCTCTCTTCAACATATAATAACATTATAATGAATTAATCTTTAAAAAAATAAGTAGTTTTTTACTTATATTCCTCCCTTTTTTCTATTATTTCTATTCTCTTATTCTACAAATTATTTATCTTATTATCTCTTTTTCTCTCCTCTATTTAGTCAAGTAGCATACAGTAACCATAGAAACTCACTTTTTATTATTTTTCTTTTTAATTTTTAAATTTGAAATTCAGAATCTAACTTACACTAAGAATTCCATTATCTTCATCTTGAGTTTTAAGCCTTGGATTAATATTTACTTACAAGTAACAATTAATATGTCTAAGGTATGTTGAGAGTTAAGAAAGAATGGATCTTTATGGAACAGACCAAACTATAGAACCAAAACAACTAAAAATGATTACCTTACATAAATTATTGTGTAGTAGTATTTAGTATGAAATAATTAGTGTAGTTACCAATTGGTTTCTTCTAACTTATCTTAAAATTAAATATTTAAATACAATGGTTATAGTATGATAGAAATTTATTATAATGTAATATCCTTATATCTATAATTTTTCCTTTAAATTATCACATAAACCATGGATTATAATGTTTTGAAGATTAGTATCTTTATTATACCATTATATTGTAGTGTAATTAAGATATTTACAGTGCATCTTCTTCCTTCATAGGAAAATAAAAAAACCATTACATTTGATTTGAAAACATGTTAATCCCAGACTTTGAATTATGGTGTGATGCATATATTTTAAAACCCATTAAAAAATCATCACCTCTATTAAAAAAGCATGCCATAATATATGAATATTACACCATGAATTCATCTAGTTTCGTAAAAAACTATTTATAACCTCAACCTTCACATCAATATTCAACCATCTCTTAACATGTCACTTAATGTAATTTTAAATAGACTTAACACTTATAATTTTTATGAATTCATCTATTATTGATAATGATTCATGTATAGAAATAAATAGTGCAAAACATCTATGTATATCACCTCAAATAACACCTCTATTCATATCTATTTCAACTTCATCAACTAATAATCTCCCCTTTATATCAAACATCTCGCAAGGAACAAAAAACATTTCAAATGTATTATTGGTCATAATAGATACCTATGGAGAGAAATCATGCACAAACAATATATCAGGAATTTAAACTAAGAGATAATGGTATCTTTTAATAAAATAAAATTAGTATTAAAGGGAGTAGCATCAAAAAAAAAGTAAAGCCACTATATAGAATTAAATCATCAAATAATCTCATCTAATTTAAATATCGACCACATAATATCATCATTGATATTTTTTTCCATAGAGTATGTCTCATAGAAGAATTATTTTTTCATCACAATATTAACATGAGTCGTAAAATAACTCATGTGAATACTCATGTAAATAAAATTATTTTCAAATTTTCATCATTATATATGCCCTAAATCACTCAATAGAAAGCATTGTTTCATTATAGTAAATGAAATGAAAAAATAGTTTTCTTAGGATTCTTCTTATGATGGGTCACTATCAATATCAGTGTTAATAAATTAAAATTCTACACAGTCCCTCGAAATGAACTCCAATGATCTATAAACCTAAAAACATTATTTATACAAAAAAGTGAAATCAACTATTAGTTTTTTAAAAAATTAACACCGACTTAGAAATTCATATTTTTCTCTATTTTTCAACAAATAATTTAAAATTAATTAAATTTAAAGAGGGTTAGTGGATTCCATGTGGTATAAAGATATGGTAAAGGGTTTGATGGGTGTGTGGCCCTCATGTTCCCTAGAAACTTTTATTTGGATTAGGTTAGGCTAAACCAACCCTACGATGTAAATTACTTAGGTTTTTAGACAAGGTTACCTTTATATTAACCTGAATTGCATGGTTGGGTCTTGTAACCTTATATCACCATCCTTTATTATGATGATCCTTTTCTCCTGACTCGTGAGCTGTGTTTTTTGGACCTCATATTTTCTACACTATTTGATCTAACTTGGTTAGGATATTTTTATCTCTCTCATCCCTCATTATCTATCCTTAACCTCCAATTAAACCTAGTTGAATGAACTAATGACTTTTCAGAGAAACAAACCCCCATATTTGGTGGCCTTACCTCAGAAACTATTATCCCATTATTTTAATCTCTCAAAGGGTATATTGGATCTAGTCTTCAATTCAAATGAAAATAATTCATGGTATTGAGCTTATTATTAAACTATCATGGTTAAGCCCTATCGTTTTTATACCCCTCATTGAAGTGCTCATTGACTTTTTTTATGATTGAGGATAGCCAAAACATGCATGGGTCTTTAGTTTAAATTATTCAATGTCTAAAATTAGTTCCGCATTGGTTCGATGTGAAAAGTTTTTTCTTAGGCCATGAATAGGGTGGTGATGACCAAGAAATTTAGTCATTAAATTGTTCCCACAATATATATAGTGTAGAAAATTTAATAATAAAATCTTAAATGGTAATAAATTAAAACTAATTATATCATTTAGATATGATAAATTTAATATTCTTAATGAAATTAAGGAATTTGATCAGAAATACCTACCTTGAAGGGGGCCTTTATGACCTTAATTTATTAGGAGAATTATCTAAATTTGGGTCTCCTTGATCAAGGTGTTAATGGGGTTTTTGAGAATGAATTAATTATTTATAAACAAAAATGGGCATGGATCCCAACATTAAATTGTATATACATTAAATAAATTAATTCATCCCAAGTTATACTATGTTGATACATTTTTATTTTGAGCTCTAGTTTGTAAGAGGCTAACATTTTTCTCCCAAATATAATAATAGATTATATCATTTCAATATTTAAATAATTAAATTAAATAAATTTGATGAAAACCAAACTATATTGAATTACATCAAACATATTCACCAAGGTAAATATTGTATTCCAAACTCAAAAAAAATCTTCAAAAATATTATCTAGTGTCGTTTACTAGCTTAAACTATCCATTTTTCTTCTCAAGTGTGAAATGAAAAAAAATTATTTTAAATTTCATAAACTCTAAGAGTTTGAATTTATAATCCTCAATAATATATACACCTTCAAATATTTTAATCAAAAAAATCATAAATTTCATCCTTGTAGTTTTTTTAAAACCAAAATTTGGGTGTTGGATTTATTGTTAACTAATGTTGAAGAATGTGAAGATGATCATGGTGGTGGTTAGAACAAAATCCAAATGGGAATCCAATATTCACCAAAAGATGATATATTTAAAATTAGTAAAATTTTCAACCTTATAATACATGGTTAAGGTTGATTGACATTGAAAACATAGTGTTAGAGTATCAGGATGATTATACAATATCAAGAGTGTAAGCATTAAAGTCATCATAGCGACTACTGGGAGTTGTGAAAAAGTAAATGTGGTGGGGCTAAAGAAGATGTGTGAAAACGGATCTTTCATGAATATTGATGAGTAATCTAGATTTGATTAATTCTTTGATGAGGTAATATTTTTTTTTCTTTCTTTTATATCAATAAGAAGAGTATGTTCATGAAATTATTCATTTAGAGGTGGCTTAAATAAGTTTGGAAAGGGAAAATATCACCATGTTGTAGTATTAGAAATCTCATTCTTTATTGAAGGAAAAATAAGGAATTCATCATAGATAAAGTTTTTTTGGAATCCATGGTGTGAAGAGTATCTATAGAAAACTATTTGATAAATGGGATAGATCTCTATGCATTGATAAAGTTTGATGTGGAGGGAAAATTTAGAGTTAGTTATTGTGAGGAAGGAATTCATTTTGTTCATCATATAAAGATTGAAAAATGGGATGTTCTACTATGAAATTTTTATATTATAATTCATGTTGTAGAAAATCATAGGGGGAATCATGAATAGGTTTTAAGTGATAATCCTACTTTGTGTTTTTGTTATATTTGTTGTCAATGAGTCAGTAAGTATTGAATCACTAAATTTCAATATGAATTGAAGAATAATATTATCTTGGAAGTGTGTTTTGGTGTTCCCATGTTTGGTAATGTTTGAGGATTTATGTTCACAAGAAATTATGTGCATTTCATTATGATTGGTTGGATGAGGATCAAACCTTAATCAAAAATCTTGGAAGTAGTTGAAGTTTTAATGAAGATCCATCCACAAAAAGTTTAATGGTAGAATATTATATTTTGGATGAATTACATTTTATGTATGATGATTTTTGAACTATTCCTAAAGTTCAAATACATTTGTCAATTACACTAGGAGAGTTCACATTGTCTATAATATTTAAAAAATAAGTTGAAGATCAGGAAAATATTAATCTGTATCTTGGAATGTTTCTATTAATTCATGAAATAACCTAATTATTTTATGAATAATTTAGAGAATTTGAGGTAAAAAGGGATTAAAATATATTTTTATCTTGGTTGAAGAGAATTATTGATGAAGTCATTTGGTGGGCATAGAATGTTTCACACTTTTAAATTACCAAGTATATTTTGTTATTTAACTAAAAAAATTGGATAACCAAGCTGGATAACTAGTCTAGATCAATCACACCCACGTGGGGTAATGATTAACCATAAGAGAGAGATATACACACAAACCAGAATGGCGGTGGGTGTGGTGAGGATTCATAGAGCTCACAGGGGGGAATGAGGGATGTCATGTGAATTGGGGGTCACATAGCACCCACAAGGTGATCGAGGACCATGAAAGGGTGTGGTATTGCCCAGTGATGGGTGTGTGTGTGCAAAGGTGTTTTGTGTTCCAACATCAGTTCCATATTATAATCTTTAATGAATAAAGATGTTTATTAAGTGAAGGTGAAATTAATGGAATACCAAAGTGGTATAGTAATACAGTAATTAATGTTCCCTCACTAAAAAAGATATGTATATAACATACCTCACTTGATCATATCAATATACATTATCTGATCCATGTAATTGATCATCTAAATCCTTTGGTTTACCCTTTTACCCAACATACCCTTATGTAGTTGGGATTTACCTTTACACAAGATAGTGAGCAACAACTTGTGTACAATCTCCAATGATCGTGTTGATCTTGAGTTAATGATTTAATATTGAGAAAAAAATTATTTGAATCATCATACATGATTTTAATTATGTTCATGCGATCAAGATATTTTAAAAAATATTAATACTCTCATGCATGATAAAAACTTGCAGAATTACATTAAATTATCCAAGAGATATTCATACATTATTCATGTTATATGCTCACATTCACGTGAGAAAAAAATCACAAAGGAAGAAGTCAGTTACATGAGGACACCATGATTATTGGCATCATGTGTTATTGAAAAAGAAGAAGGAAACCCACATTTCAAAATTATTGAGAATATATGGAATTTAAATATAGTATTTAAACAAGATTAAATACAGATCTAGGGTTTTGAAACGCAATATCAATGGGGTAGAAACCTCATCTATAAAAACTGAGTATCCCATCTAAAAGAAAGTGTCAACCATTCACATTTTTCTTTGAGAAAACCTATTTTTCAAAAATAACTCATCTTTGAGATTCTATTTTTATAAAGAAGTAGGAAAATATATGAGACTCATATGCTACATGAAGTGGGAAGAGGGTTCTTCGAGCCACTCATCTTCATGAAGAAGAAGTTTTTTTCACACCTCTTGTGTGAAGAAGAACATCATATTCACACTATTAAGAAAAGGTATCATATAACCATGTCTATTCAAAGAACATACTAGGGTAACAAAAGGAATTATATATTTTCTTTTTGAATTATTATATTGGAGTTCCATGCAAAGACCTTTTGTTTTGTGTGAAGTACTGAGATATCATGTACATTATTATGAGAAGAGGAATAAGAAGAAGCTGATTAGATTAATTGGTGTCTATTAAAGAAGACATGTTCTACATTGTTAACCAGTTCAAGAGAAGAAGGCTGGAATCTTACATTTGTGCTACAGTAAATAGCATTCATTATACCTGGTCAATGCTAGGAGAATGGGTTCAATTCATACCCTTGCCTCTGCTTTTCTTGATAATAAATAGAAAGTTGTGTGTGATTGGGATAATAACCATCACACACCTAATAAATAGTTATCCTCATTGGAGAAGAACCTATTTAACAAATCCTAGTGTTACCTATTCCTTATTGTTTTATTTTCATGCTTTATAACTATATTTGAATAGGAAAATTGAACCATTCAAAAAATAATTGATAGTGGTCTAAAAATGGAAAAAAATTTAAAGTGATAAGCTATCATCCTATATTGATTCATCCTGATCTCAGTGTTTTTATCCCAAAATGATCCTAAAAATTGGTATCACAACGATAGTTCACACATGTGATTGGATTTTCAAATTTTATTCTTCTTGAAAATTTGATTTATCTTATCAATTATTAATGGAGTGAAAACTTGTAGGGGTTATATCTATTACATATTAGAATTCTATCTCAACCAAGACATTAAATAAAAGATAAAAAGAAATATTTTACAAATATTAAAAATTAAACCGCCTTGGTTAAAGGGGAAGAAGTATCAGTTTTCCAATTTTGTAATTCTAATAAAGGAAATTCTTACATGGAATTTAAACAACAAGTATTTTATTATACTACCAAGGATATAGACAATATTTCTACCTCATATTATAATGAATAGGTATTATATATATAAATCCAATATTTTCCAAAAAAACTAAAGAATAAGGGGTGAACATAATTTTTCCAAAAATGATCATTATATAGTTCATATGATCACCTTTAAATAAAATATCACTTATCTAGAATAGGAAGATAAGAAGGGAGAGTTTTTATTGACACAAAGGGTTAATATACATGATGATCTCACTAAATAATGTAATTCGCAAAGTTCTATAGTTCAGGATCATGAAGAGGACTTACAGAACATAGAGAAATATTTTTAATAAATAATATATGCCAGTATCAAGATCTCAAATAAAATTAGAGCCATATAAAGAGATATTGGTAAATATAAATAAATAATATTTAGTTTTGAATATTAATGATTAAGTATAATTTAAGAGAAAGAGTATTCCACTAAGGAATATAAAAATAATTACCATACAATAGAAAGAAAATGAAATCCATCATATATGTAAAGAATTATCAACTAGAGATCAAAGAAGATAAGATCAATGAGCTTGACACTTTGATATGGGATAAGAATAAAATTTATGATGATAAAGTTGTAAAAATAAAAAAAGGAATTTAAACATTTATTAAAATCATTTTAGGATGATAAATTCATCCAAAATATGAAATTTAATAAAATTAGAGTCAAACTATCAAATATTGAAAATTTCTAGCTAAGTCTTCACAATAAGTTGAAATAAGAGTTGCTACTACCAGAGTTATATCCACACAAATTTCTGATGAGTATTACTATTCGAAAAGGCCTTCATCTAGTAGAAAAGAAAAAAATGAAATCATGTGATGATAAATCTCAATAATTATCTAATAAAAAGGTATCATTCACCTCTGTAAATAAAATTTTACTAATTCTGGTTCTATGTATAGTGTAGGTTCAAAATAAAAACTTATGAAAAGTGGATGAAGAAATGTGATTAAGTTATTACCAATACATCTATTTTAAAGGAAGATAAATGTAAAATAATTTTTTCCCCTAAATAATTCTAGTAAAATAATGAAGAGAAACAAAATTAGAAAGTATAAAAATAAAAAGATACTGTAATCCCAAAGAAAATATCATTATTTTTCAGAAACTTTTGGTGCTATGAAAGATTCAATCACATGGAATAAAATCGGTAGTATGATATTCTAGTATCTAAAAATTAAAACATGTTAACATAAAGTGAGAGAAAATGTACTGATAAATAAAATTTCATATGATAAATAGAAGAATCTGATTTTTATAAAAACATTTAAATGTTTGAAGGATCTCTGTGTAACTTTCAATAAAATTGGTCAAAGTGAAGAGGAATGAAATTATAAATCATTCAAGAATGATACTAAAAAAAATCAAAATAAAATACCATAAAGATGAATATGAGAGATAAGTCAAACCTGGGAAAGAAAAGGATGAAATATGTTAAACAGAATACGCATAATAAGATAAGTAATAATATGGATAAGTCAGCCTTTGGTAATAGATAGGTGACTAATTATATTCAAAATAAGAAAAATAATATCAAAAGTATTTTTATGCCTAGAGGAATAAGATGTTTATTTTTTGGGAGAATAGGTCACATCGTGGATCACTAAAAAAATACATAGATATTACAATTGAATGAGGAAAGCTTAAGTGACAAAGGAAAGAACCACTCTAAGATAAGTTTAAAGAGACTCAGGTGGTGAAAAACACTCCTCAAGTTCCATGTGAAACTACTGAGAATACTGTACATATTCCAAGTGATATTCTAGTTACCTAGAGATATAATTTTTATAGAGTAATAAAATTTTAATAATCATATATAAAAGAATAATCAAAAGGAAAGTAGATGATTCCACATGATGATATCAAAATTCATGAGAGGTTTTCAAGAAATAATAACCAAAGAATTTTAGAAGTACTATGTGGAAGGTGTCAGAATGCTGGACACATCTAATATGATTATTTATTTATGAAACTAATAAATAATAAATAAATAATAATAATCATAAAGTTCCCAATGATGAATGTGCCTTTATAGTTAGTGTCAATAAGAAATTTCCATATAGTTTTATCATAAAAAATGTAAAGGCATATTATTTCCTAAAATATCCAGGAAAGGTATAAAAGTTAGCATGAAGATTTCACCCTCACATAGAGAGGGAAATAAAAGAGTTGTATAGTTGAGAAATAATTCTCATCCTTTTTTCTCTCACTAAAATATAAATGAGATCAACCTTATTCCCATCAACTTTGTTTTGTAAATTATTTAGAGGTAATAGAAGATGATTTACATATTTAGAGGGAGAATTGAAGAAGAATTTATATTTATATATCTGGACGTTGGAATATTTCTTCCAATATTTATTGAAGTTACCATCTTGGTGTGATCTATCTACTGATATCATTAATATTATTTATTGAAAATTTTTTGAGATCAACTTTGATAAATATGATAATGATATCATAGTTGATAAAAACATTTTAATTCATCATTATAAATGAGATCACAAAAACTTTCATTCACATAAATTGACGTTTATAAGATCAACTAATGAAAAAATCTATTTTGATTAAGTAAAATTTGAGATCATTCCTTGAGGAGGAGTAGCCAAAGAAGATCCCAGAGCATTATAATTTATTTAAAGTTATTATCTCTATAAGTTTCTTATTTAAGAATTCATTTATGAGATATATTATCACACTCTCCTACCCTTAAGAAAAAAAATTAAATGAAGTTTTATCTTAAATGGGGGTACTTAAATGAATCGATGACCTAAACAAAGGAATCTTGAATAAGTTCTTGGAATATTTAATTGCCTATTAATATTGAATGTTTTTAATTTTTGTTTTGAGATGAATGTTGAGATTTCATAATGAATTTATATTGGTAATTTTCTTTATAAGTGGTATCATACAATTTCCACTTGAATTATATCAGTTTTTATCAACCAATTACTATCAATATAGAAGCAGTTGAATAGTTTATAAGAAAATAAACAAGTTATGTTATATAGTTAGTATCATATTCTGAATTGATAATGGACAACATTGATGTCTAAATTAAATTCTATTATTTTATATAATGGGTTATCCCTTATAGACTTAGATTGGAATAGTTTATGGAAAATTTATTAATAAATAAATGAAACCATCCTTTCTTATGTACTTTACATTTATTATCAATAAAGGGGAGATAAATAAATAAAAAAGGGAGATAATAATTGAAGAGAACTTATTGACATCCTATTTTCTATATTTGAATTGACAACAAATACAAATGGTAGGTTAATGATCCTAATTTGTGTATGTATTATATTAATTTTCAATGATTCGGTAAGTGATGAGTCACTTATTGTCAATATAAATTGAATAATAATTCTATCTTGGAAGTGTTTTTTAGTGTTCCTAAGTTTTGTAATGTATAGAGATTGAAGTTCCTAATAAATTATGTGCATTGCATTGTGATATATTTTATAGCGATAAAAGTTTCTTCAATAAGATTTGAAGAAGTGCAATTTTATAATAAAGTCAATCCTCAAGAAGTTCAAAGGTCACATATTATATTTTGGATGAAGTATATTTTTACTATAATTATTGTTTAATTGTAATTAAATTTCAATGACATGCGTTGATTTCACTAGGAGAGTATACATTGTCTAAAAAAATTTTAAAAGGTGGATTCCATAAAAATATAAATTTTCATGTAGGATTTTTTTGATGAATTCATTCAATATCCTTATTATTGAATAAATAATTTGGAAAAGTAGAAGCACAAATTTCCTGGAAAATATATTTAAATTTTTTTTGAAGAAGTTATTTGTTGGATTGGAATTTTTCATACTTGGTAATTACCAATTATATTTTTAGGATTAACCAAAAAATTGACCAACAAAACTAACTAACTAACTAGGTTTTCTCAATCCCACACATGTGGGGGAAAGATCAACCATGTGAGAGAGCCATCCAATCAAGAAAACATGGTGGTAGGTGTAGTGTGGATGCATAGCACTCACAGAGAGCACATATGGGATCACATGAGAATTGGTGGTCACATAGCCTCAAAAGGGTATCCAAGGGACTATGTAAGGGTGTGGTTAATCCCAGTGATGGGCGTATATTTGAAAAGATGTTATGAGTTCCAACCCTATGTCATCTCAGAATATTGATGACATAAAAATGTTTTTTAAGTAGAGTCTGAACGAATGGAATACCAATGTGGTATAGTATAATGTGGGTTACCATTCCTATATTAATATATATATATATAATGTTTGTTTATCTATCTGATCAACTTCTAATGTCTGATCAATACTGTTGATCACCTATAGCCTTTAGTTTACCATTATGCTTGACCTTCCCTTACATAATTGGGATTGACCTTTATGTGAGAGATATCATGGAATCCAATGTATAGTATCTATTTATAATGATGAGTTGATTTTATAGTGTAATCCTGCGATAAAACATGATATTGAATCATCACACATGGTTTCCAAGATGTATATATGATCAAGATTTTGAAAAAATGTTACTACTAACATTCATGTAATGGAGTTATATAAGGACATTCGATTATCCAAGATATATTCATGCATGATGCATATGATATTCTCACATGTATGTGAATCCAAACTCTCAAATGAAAAAATTTATTAAATGAAGATTCCATGATTCTTAGCATCATGTGACGTTGAAAAAGAAAAAGGAATCCCATGATCAAAAAATGTAGGGATCTTTGGGAAATTAAAATACTATTTTTAATCGATTTAAAAAATCCAAATATCATTTTAATTCTTAAATAAAGAATTGATATAACATGAAATGTGCATCTGAGTTAGTGAAATGTAAGAGCCATAGGAGAGGAACCTCTTCTATATATATCGAGTCTCTTAACAGAGAGAAAGTGGCTACCAAACTTGTTTTTATTTTAGAGCTCATGTTTTTAGAAAATAGAGAATATCTAATATTCTATTTAAATAATGAAGTATGAAAATACATGATCCTACTAGTATACATGAAGAGGTTATAGGTTCTGTGATCCACTTTCCTTTATGAAAATGAATTTCCACGCATAACATTTGCATGAAAAAGAACTACATACTCACGTTATTAAACAAATAATTTTTTAACCCTTTAATATTAAAATAACACACTAGGGTTATATGAAGAAAAATATATTATCTCTATTTATTAATATATCATAGTTCTATGTGAACTCCTTTTAGTTTGTGTAAATTATTAAGATATCACATATTTTTTTAAGTGAATATGAATCATAGGAAGTTGATCAAAGTAATTAGTTTCTATTAAATAAGACTTTATCTACATTGTTGATCACTTCAAGAGGAGTAGGTTGACATCCTACATTTTTTCTATAATAAATAGCTTGAATTGTACCTTGTTTTTTTCAAGAAAATAGGTTCAAGGTTATACCCTTTCCTATTATTTTCTTGATAAAAAAATGAATGTTATTTGTGAGTAGGAAAATAACCATCATACACCGGGTATGTAATCTTACACATTGGATACAATAAATATTAACAAAACCTAGTGTTCTTTATGATTTATTATTTTATGTGCATTATTTATAACTATAGGTGAATAATAAAAGTAAAACATTTAGTGAATAAGTGATAGAGGTTTAAAAGGGGATAAAATTTTATAAATAGTCATCCCACACTAATAAACCCACCTATTAGTGTGGTCATCCAAAAGTGATATTTATAGTATGTTGTGGTATAAGATAAAATAGATATCATGGTGATTGAAGGATAAATTGTAAAAGGGGATTCAATGATAACCATTCCATATCTTTTGCTACGATGGTTTGAAAGAAAAACTTATATTCCATTGGAATTATGGAAAAAGGTGAAGAAGAGGCCATATAAGTCTTCACATATGATCAACTGAAATTAGGTGCTAGAGTTTACTAAACCATGGAGGAAAATGTACAGAGAATAGGGTTATTATGGTTTGAACTAAAAATAAAACACAATCTATGGAATAAGATACAAAAAAATATTTCATCTAGAGACACATTATTCCTTGGTCATGTGAGTTCTCATCCACAATACCTCAATGTTTAGTCAATATTGAAATTCCAAATTTCCATGTTTATCAAGATATTGAAAAGTTGTATTCTATGTTTTTAAAATTCAATTTTTTTCTAACATAACCACTTTATATAACAATGATGTATATGCCATGGTGAGTGTAGATCTATAAAAATAAAATATTTTTCTTGAAATTCAAATCCAAGAGATTAAGTTGAATTATTAAGAAATTATATTAATCTTTTTTGGGATGTTATAACACATTAAATTATTTGGTATACTTATCGTGATCATAGAGATTGAAGGAAATAGGGATTTATCCAAACTATTGAATGAAGAGATTAATGATAGAAGAAATTATAAAAACTACCTTAGCAGTTCTATAGTAGGGAAAAGAAATTATAGAAACACTGTCATATCATATTTTGAGAGAGGAATAAGAGAGGAGTTCTAAATATATAGTTCTGTTGATCACATTTAGTTTATTGGAATAATAGTTTCATAGATATGAAGTTCCATTGATTTATCTATATTTTTTTAAAGATGGTGAATTGTGAAAGGATTAATTTTAGTGTAAAAATATTATATATCTAGTGGTGTTATCATTATTGTGTTTTTATGTGAAGATCACTTCATTGACTCTCTCATTGAGTAATAATTATGATATATCATTGGAGAATAAAAAGTATGTATGAGTATAGTTCAACATCATAGAAATTCCAGATTTATGATGAAAATAAATTCATTTATTTACACTGTAAGAACTTAATATTTTAAAATTCGATCGTTATTTTCAATGGAATATAAGATACAAAAAAACAGGTTTAAATTACCTATGAAATATTGTTATATAAATATGATCATTATAACCTAGAATTTAAATTAACAGCTATGAATAGGATTAACTGATTTGTGAAATATATATATGAAATTCATACTGAATATAAATTTAGAGACCTAACCCTAGAAAGCCTGGATCTAGTGTCTACTACCATTACATTGGCATTATTACAAGGAATCAAATCATAAATGATCAAAGATATTAGTATTATTGGTAAACCAGATACATACATGACTCTTCTATTAATAATGAATATGCTAATTACAACATAGTTTTTTTTCTTTTAGGATAACCTTATTACATCTAGTATATCTATGTATGAATTTCATAATACACTTCATGGATTTCTATGTAGGGAAAAATTAATGGTGATCTCAAATGCTTAGTAAGGGAAAAATATAGTGGAAGTAATAATTAATCAATGTGAATAATCAATATAGAAAGGTAAATAATTGAGAAAAAATTTCATGTAGTTAATAATTGAAAATGATGTGAGTAAGTAATATATCCACCTAATAACTATAAACAAATTCCTTCAAATAACTAGATAAGTAAAAAAAATAAATATGGTTAGGTAGAAAACTGAAACACATTCAATTTAATCAATAAAATGAAAATGAAATGTAATCATAAATATGTCGATGAAAAATCTCAGGGATGAATAATAACTAAAACTAATTTAGGGACATGTTTAATTATTGGATGTTATGAATTCGAGGTACATGGAACCATGGCCGTCAATAACTTTCACAAGACGTTTTAGTATATCAGGTGGAAAACCATCAAATTTTCACAACTAATTCATCTCATGAGACTCATAATGCATCATGGGGATATATATAACGGGGCCCCACCTATTATTTACATGCAAAAAATAATTCCTCATATATCCAATAATCGATTAACAATGTGACCTATCAAATATCTCTATGGATTAGAAGATACATATTTATTAATATTTTCCCAAATAATCAAATAACTTTCAAAGTGAACACCATATGAAAAATGGTATACAGTTCAGGAAATAATCATATCCATGAATAATTATATGAATAGTTAGGGTAAATTCAATGTGAAATGATCATAAGAAATTGAATATTTGAAGGACACTAAAAGGAATATAGGAAGTGAATGTGAATATTATCCTTGGACAAATCAATCATAGACTATCTAGAGGAAGAATAAGAATGGTATCAAAACAACATATCCTAAGGGAAGAAAAAATAAAGGGTTGTTTTCATTAATGAATAGAAAAAATATAAAATATATATTAAAAATATTCTTTAGAAAACTGTACTTTTTATTTTGAAAATTATTTTTGAAAATATTTTTATTTAAAAATAACTTTTAAAACATTTCATTTAAAAACTAAACTTTTAAAATTACAAAGGAAGCTTCAAATAAATGGAGGTGTGTAAATCCACATATTTTTTCTGAGGTAAAAATAACATTCTATTTTCACAGTAAATGTTTAGAAAAATTCATTGTTCGGAAAGTGACAAGAATATTTCATTGAAAGCATAGGTAAAAGACAAAAAAGGTAAAAATTTATTTACTAAATCATTTTTAAAAGGTTAAAAATATTTTTGAAAATAGTTTAATAAAATAATTTTTTTAGAATAAAATCCGTTCTCTAACTAAAGAGATAAATAAAGTAGGTTTTTCTTTAAAAAATATATATAATATTCTGGGTACCAAAGAGTAAGAAATTGTACTAATACTTGAAAAATGTCCATGAATAACTAGAGGAGAAGATAATTAAAAGGTTGATTAGAAAATTATCTAATAATTTACTCTTATGGAAATTCATGTGTAAAAAATACTAAAGAAAATGATATTTTAAGTTAAACCCTTGAAAATATAATAATTTTGGAGTGAGAATCCATCAATGAGTAGATTATGAGTATCAACTGTAAATCCACATATAAAAGTGGAAATATATAAATATATATTCAAATTCATTATACACATAATCATAGAATATTAAGGACAATAAGTAAGTAATATAACCCAATTAAAATAAATTGGGTTATGAAATTCTTTTACACTTGGTAACCTTTTACTCGAACCCCTTAGATGAAATAATTCAAATTGAAACATAAAATATCATTAAGAAGGAATGGATCATGGTACTATATAAAAAAGCGGAAGTAGTAACACTATATATAAGAAATTGTGTGTGTATTGATAAATTTATGGTTTCAAGTGAATGTTAACAATAAAAAATGAAGTGAGTTTTCCAAGATAATCATTAAAAACATTCTCAATAAGAATAATATTTAAATATTCCAAAGTGTCCCATACCAATTTGAAACATTTGAATTATAATATATATGAAGTAATAACATTAAATAAAAATTATAATATCATGAGATTAATGAAATTCATGATATAAAATGTCAAGGAGAATTATCTACACCATATAAAATAAACTTGGTGTATAACAACAAATATGTCTCAATGGAATGTAAATTAAGATGAAATCCTTTACCTTGTATTTCTTTTTAGGTGAATCTACTTTAAAATCATGTATAATGGTTTTAAACATTTTACTAAATTATTCTAGAACCAGAAACATATTTTTAATATCATATATTATCTCTTTATAATATATTATTACCCTTTTATTAACAATCATTCATTATTTTCACAATTTTGGGTATTAATTATCTAGTCTTTTAAGTATGTTTTGACTTGTTACATGTTATTATTATTACATAGATAATGATTTCATAATCTAAAGGATTTAAAACATGGTTTAATTATCATATATATTCAATATATATGTATTTATAAGAATCTATAAAATTTGTAGATAAGAAATTAAATTCACTATTCATGGAGATGCTAGGTCATACGTATGCATGTACACTACTTTCATTTATTTATCATATTAAAATAATGAAAAGAAAATTATATAGATGTATATTTATATTATAATTCCATTATAATATATATGTAATATATGTTACGTAGGTTTATTAAAATCATCCTTTATACATTCCATGTATAGTGTGAACAAATCACATCGCTTTGAGGAGGAGATAGTCCACACTTCCACAAATGATGTTATTGTATTTACCCAAAATGGAATTTATAAAGGTATGTCTTATAAAATAATTAAATAATCATAAATACATAATAAATATCATATATAAATATATTATCCATCATAATTTACAATAATGAGAGGTGGTAAAGTAAAAACGAACAAGTTCATTTTGTGAGGTGATAGTTTTCCATACACATAAACGATAAGTTCATTACCCATTAGATGGAAGTGTGAGTAAGCGTAGGTAAAAAAATTAACATAAAAATATCTCAATATATTTTGGATACTTTTTTTGTTATATAATCTTGAAATAATAATAATTTAAAGAGTGTAAAAATAAATAAAACTAAAGAGGTTGAGGGAGGATGTCACCTCTTATTAAGGTAACTTCTTTGGGTTTGCACCAAATGGATACCATGGATGGATTTATAAATAGGGTATGACTTATTGGTTGAGTTTAGATATTTTTATGATCTAATTGGGTATATATTTATTGATCCAAAGTGGCTTTATAGGTGTGAGGAAGTGGGAGGCTTGAGTGCCTTTTATAGTGGAGGAGGAGTGGCACACTTGTAAATTTTGGAAAAAATAATTCCACCCGCATTTTATGATTTAAAGTGGCTCCAATAATGGACCCAAGTCAATAACATGTAGAATATCATCTATATAAGACCATAAAATGTATTTTTCAATAGTTTCTAGGTTATATTGGCTTTTAGGTTTAAGTTTTAGTCCCTTGTTAAGCTATTTTTTCTCTTAATCATTATAATAAATTTTAATAACTTTCACTAATATTTTTCTTCAAAAACAAAGTTGACATAATTATAAATTAAAAATTATGATGATTCCAAATATTTAATACATTTTTAAAAATTCAAATCATATAATTTGAATAAATTAATTTAAATTCAATCTCGTAGATGGGATGACAATACAGGTTCTTAAAGAAAAAACGTTCCAATGTTTGTTAAGTTCTTGTATCCAATACCAAAGTGAAATTGATTAAAATTATCTCAATTGTACTAACAAATAAACAAAATATATTATTTAAATTTACAACCAATTTAAAATATAATTTAAAATTTAAATAAATAATATGAAAAAGCTATTTTGAATTAAAATTCAGTGTTTTCACTATTCATCAAAAAAAAGACTTGACATAAAAATACCAAAAATTAACCCTAACCTAATTTTTATGTTTTTATTTCAAAGATTAAGTTTATTTTAAAATATAATATTTAAAAAATTCAAAAAAAATTGGTTCTAAAATTGGTTCTAAATTAAAAGGTAGTAAAAGTGCCTTTATAAAAATATAGGTTTTTATGTGAAATAGTGGGTTTGTTCTCATATTATGCTTGTAAAATCTATCAGATTAATATCAAAAATATTTAATTTAATAATATATATATTTCTTGAATTAATATAATTCATTAATTTTAATTAATGTAATTTATTAGGATAAAACAACTTTGTGATCATAAAAAAATAGTTGTATATAAAAACACTCCCTTTTTATTCAGTTGGCTCTTATATTCATTTCTAATTAATTTTTAACCAATGAATTAATTTTATATTTTTATAAAAAATTATTTTCAGAAGTTATTTTTTACTATTTATAACAACTAATTTAATGTCTAGTTAATTTCTAATTATATTAGATAGTAATATTTTAATAATATATTGTTGTTTTGTAAAACTCGGTCTTCCCTGTAATTTAAGTTTTCAAAGAACATCATTTTTACGTGTGATATAATCTAACAAAATTTTATGTTCATTTAAAGGTATAAAATATATTATATTTATTAAAATATTAAATATATTATAAAGTATTAGGATATTATATTTCCTTATGTGCTTGGTATTGTGTGTCATACACACTATTGCATATAATGTTCTTACTTTAGAATTTCATGGTGTTATATTCTCCTTACATTAATTAAATTGAGTCCTCACAATTTACACTCAATATTGGTGATATATTTTTTTATATTTCTTATTTTTTAAATATCACATTGTGAGAAGGGTTAATAAGAAGTCCTCTAGAAAACAGAGAATGGGAACTACAAAGGTCACAGAGAATAACGTGTAACTATGTCTCTATGTAGGAGAAAATTAATGGAAAGTAGAGATACATATTTGGGGTAAAACGTAAATATTTATTGATAGTGGTTGAGGTAATAAATCACAAACAATTTAATGATCAATGGAAAGTTTAGGGACATAAATACATAAATCTGTGATGATTTAGAAAACCATATTTTCAACACAAATTAAGGAATTAGGACAACATTTTATTATTATCATTTTCTTCATGTTGATAAATTATTTTACTGAATAAGAATATAAGGAAGCTTACTTACAAGATATATTTTAATTTCATATGAATAATTACATATTTTGGTTGTGCTTCGATCAAATTATAATTCATCAATTACTTCAAGAAATCGGTATCCAAAAATTAAATTTTATGTATGAAGCTCCAAAATACACTTTTAATGAATGTAAGACCTATAAAATAGTGAAAACTATAACTATTTTTCTCTAACTATTCTAAAATTCCAAAATGGTTAATACATTAATCTCTAAACCTAAAAAAGTTGCATTACTAGTTCATCATTAATATTTATTCATCAAATTGTTTAACTAAAAACAATTAAATATTAACCAAGAAATTGCATAGGTTGGTGGTTGGTGTGAAACCCTTATCATATTCTGATCATGGGTTCAAGACCCACGACTATGCCTATATTGATTTTTGTCACTTGGTATACAATTTGTCCTTTTCTAAAACCATATTAATACAATTTCCAAAATAATTATGATGGATATCCTTGAAATAATTTTAATCACTAAATATCCTTTTAGCTAAGGTTTTCAATGTAACCTTAATACATAAATACTTTGTACATTTAATTACAAATATTTCCTTCCTTGGTATGGGGTATATCCATAATATCATTTATAGTATTTCTAAATCATGACATCTTATCTTCAATCTAAAACACATTTGGTTTAACCTAGGTCATTTATTGTAATTATATATTCAAATCCTTCATAATTGTTTGTAATGATAATGTGAATTTTTCTAAGCATATCCCTCGGGAGTGTCGAACAAGGTGTGCAGTAAGGCCCATTTTCATCTGTTAGGTTACGTCAAGTCAGGCCCGATGCACCGTGATAGAGTTGTTACTTTTCGGTACATCTACGCTAGAACCACGTCCACTTGTAGTATCCATATAGGGATTTACTTCTTGGAAGACCCACATAATATATACCTTACCAAAATTATATGATGTTCTTCTATACTTATCCTCAAATTATATCATAGGGTTATATTGTCTAATATATGTTTTCCTAAATCCAGTTCACAAGGTTTCTACAAAAATTTCTCTGATACCAACTATAGCGACCAGACCCTAGAAATCCCAGAGCCTGTTTCTACTACCATTACATTTGAATTATTAAAAGGAATCAAATCCTGAAGGATAAAATAGTTTATTAGTCTTGGTAAACCAGATATATACATCAGACTTATATTACAAATGAATACCCTAATTAGAACATATTTTTTTATTTTATTTTGAGGATAAACTTATTCCATCTAGTATATCCCAACATATATTTCATAGTACTCTTCATGTATTCCTAAGGAAGGGAAACAAAATAATTGTGCGGTTAAATGATAAGTAAGGGAAAAATATAGTCGAACCAATAATGAATCAATGGGAATAATCAATATGGAAAGGTAAATAACTGAGAACATATTCCTTGTAGTTAATAACTAAAAATGAAGTGAGTAAATTATTTGTCAAGGTAATAACTATAAACACATTCAATTAAAATAAATAGATAAATAAAAAATCAATATGAAAAGGTAAGAAACTGAAACACATGAAATTAAATCAATGAACTAATTATGAAATGTATCCCTAAATATATTGACACAAAATCACATGGATGAATAATAACTAAAAATAAATGAGGTGGATGCTTAATTATTGGATTCCATGTTTCTTAGGTATGTAGAACCATTACCATCATGAACTTTCACAATAAGGTTTAGTATATAGGGTATAAACCCATTTAATTTGTGCAACTAATTCATCCCATTAGACTACCGATGCAATGAGGGGCTGTAAATAACCAGGCCCCACCCATGTCGTACCTTTCCAAAGAATTCATCCTATATCTAATAGTCGATTAACAATGTGCCTTAACAAATATCCGTATGAATTAGAAGATACAGATTTAACAATATTTTCCTAAATAATCAAATAACTTTTAAAGTGAAACCCATATGAAAAATGGTATATGGTTCAGGAAATAATCATATCCATGAAAAATGATTGGGATACATAGGGGAAATTTAATGTAGAATTATCATAGGAAATTGAATATTTCAAGGGGACTAAAAGGAATCAAGGAAGTGAATGTGAATAATATCCTTAGAAAAATCAATCATAGACCATCCAAGGTAAGAATAAGGATGGTATCAATACAACATATCCCAAGTGGTGTATAAATAAAAGGTTGTTGTCTTTAATGAAAATAAATACTATAAAATATATCTTAAAAACATTCTTGAATAAAATATCCTTTTTATTTTGAAAAATAAAATTGAAAGTATTTTTCTTTGAAAATAACTTTTAAAAACATTTTCTATAAAAATTAACTACTTATAATTGAAAAGTAAGCTTTAAAGAAATTATTTCTGGTAAATCTATACATGTCATACTAAGAAAAAGAATATTCCCTTTTCAAGATAAAATGTTAAAGAAATTGTTTGTTTGGAAAGAGACAAGAATATTCCTTTGAAAACATGGGTAAAAGACAAAAAGGTTAAAAATGTATTTACTAAATCATTTTTAAAAGGATAAAAAAATTGATAATAATTTTATAAAAAAAATTTAGAAGATAATAGTTTCTCTGACTAAAGATAGAAATGAAATAAGAGTTTCTTAAAAACATTTTCTAAAACATTTTGAGTACCAAATAGTGATAAAATGGTATTATTACTCGAAAAAAGTCCATGAATAACTAGATGAGGAGAAAATTAAATGGTTTATTAGAAAATTATTAAATAATTTAATATAATGTAAATTCAAGTGTATGAAATCCTTAACAAAATGAGATTGTATAGTAAACCCTTGAAATGATTATAATGTTGGAGTGAGAATCAATCAATGAGTATATTATGTGTATGAACTATAAATCCTCATATAGAAGTGGAAATATATAAATAGATGTTCAATGTAATTATATATATAATCATATAATATTAATGAAAATGGGTAAGTAATATAACCCAATGAAAGGAAATTTGGTTATGAAATTATTTTCCACTTGCTAACTTTTAACATGAATCCCCTTAAATAAAATAATTCAAATTGAAACTCAGAATATAATGAATAAAAAATGAATCATGATATTATATGATAAAGTGGAATTACATAACCATATAAAATAAATTAGGTTCATAACAATAAAAAAATTTAAATAAAAAGTTATCAATCACAAAAGGAAGTGATATTGCAAAGATAGTCACTAAAAATGTTTTAAAGGAGAATAATCTTTAAACATTCCAATGTGTCCCATAACACTTTGAAATTTTTTATTAATAATATAAATGAACAAATAACATTAAATGAAACTTATAATATCATGATAATAAAGATATTCATGATATAACAAGTTAAAGGGAATTATATACACTTTAGAAAATAAACTTACTACATAATAAAAGATTAGTCTCAATAGAATGTAAATTGAGATGAAATCCATTACCTTGCATTTTTTTCGAGTGAATGTCCTTTAACTTAATGTAAATTGGTTTTAAATATGTTACTAAAATATTACATAACCATAATTATATTTTTAATATCATATATTATCTTCTTATAATATATTATTACCCATTTGTTGACAATCTTTAATTATTTTCCCTATTCTGGGTGTTAATTTCTTAGTATTTCGAGTATTTTTTGACTTGTTACTTGTTGTTATTATTATGTAAATCATGATTTAATAATATCTAGGATGTAAACCATGCTTTAATTATCATATATATTCAGTATGTATATTATAATTCTGGTATTATATATATTTCATATATGTTAAATATGTTTATTAACACCATCCTTTATACATTTTGCGTATTGTGTGAATGAATCACAATTCCTTGAAGAGGTGGTGGTCCACAATTCCACAAATGGTGATATCATATTTACACAATATGGAAAGTATAAAGTTGTGTTTTATAAAATAATTTAAAAATTATAAAGACATAATAAATATCATATATATCATATATAAATAGATTTTCTATTATAATGTCCCACCATGAGAGGGGGTAAAGGAAAAATAAACATCTTTGTTTCGTGAGGCAGTAGTTCACTGTACACATAAATGGTTAGTTTGCTACCCATTATAAGGAAGTGTGTGTGAGTGTAAATAGAGAAAATAACATAAAAATATCTTATAATTTTTAGTATAATGATGTTGTTATATAATAATGGAATAATAATAATTAAAATAGTGGATAAAGAAATAAAACTAAAGATCTTGAGACAGGATGTTACCTCTTATTTGGGTAACTTCTTTTGGTTTTCACCAAAGGGATTCCTTGTATTGATTTCTTCCCAAAAAGATGATTCTAGGTTTAGGTAAGTGATATTAAGGAACTATTTTGGTAGATATTGGTTGAGCCAATGTTTCTTTAGTAGTTGGAGGAATTAGGTGTCTTGAGTGTCATTTTATGGTGGAGAAGGAGTGCCACAATGGTAAATTTTGGAAAAGGGAATTCCACCCACATTTTTTCCATTTATATTGGATCCAATAATATAAAATATTAGATAAAAGGGAGGATAGGGATGAAATATGACCATACAATGGATGTTTTACAAGTGTATAGGTCATTTTGGTCCTTAATTTTAACATTTAGTCCCTAATTTAGCTAATTTTCTTATTCATTGTAATTAATTTTAATCACTTTCACAAATATTTTTTGTAAAAAAATATGTTGAAATTATTAGACATTATAAATTATGTTTAATAAAAATAAGAAATACATTTTTAAAAAATTAAAATCATATAAGTGGAAAATTTAATTTAAATATAATCTCGTAGATGGGGTGATAAAACACATTTAAATTACAATTTAATCGTATAAATAAATTATATCAAAAAACAGTTTTGAATTAAAATTCAGTATTTTTCATTATTCTCCAAAAACAAAAACTTCACAAAAAAATACCAAAAGATCACTATAACCTAATTTTTATATTATGATTTCAAATATTATGTTCATTTCAACATATAATATTTATAAATGTTCCAAAAATTGGATTTAAAATATGTTCTCCATTAAAAGGCGTTAAAATTACCTTTATAAAAATATAGGTTTTTATACGAAATATTGGGTTTGTTCTTATCTTATTCTTATAAAATATATTGGATTAATATAAAAATATTTTAATGAATATAACATATATATATATATTACATTAATATCAATCACTAATTTTAATTAATTTAATTTTTTAGAATAAAATATCTTTGTGAGCATAAAAATAGTTTTCTATAAAAACAATCCATTTATATTCAATTGGTTCTTATATTCGTTTCTATTTAATTTGTAACCAATGAATTAATTTTATATTTTTATAAACCATATATTTTCATAAGCTATTTAATACTATTAATAACTACTAATTTAATGGCTAGGCTAGGTCTAATTATATTAAATAATAATAATTTAATAATATATTGTTGTTCAGTAAAACTCTATCTTGTGTTTAATGTAAGATTTTGAAGAAATTGATTATTTTGTGTGACATAATATAAAATAATATTCTATTCAATGCAATCTATCTAATATATAAAATTTATTTAAAATGTCAAATATATTATAAATTCTAAATATATTATATTCACTTATGAACTTGGTGTTGAGTTTCATATACGTTATTGCATTAAATGTTCTTACTTTATATTTCATATCATTAAAATAAATTTATTGATTCATTTTACTCACTCGGATTTTATAAATTTGATTTATTTTTCAAAAATAATTTTCCTTCAAATATTATTTTTACTACTTTTTGTGAAAAAAATAATACAATAAATATCTTCCATTTTAAGAAAATTTATTTATTAAAATGTAATTAATTATTTAATTCATCATATGAAAATTATCTTAGGGTTAATGTCTTGTTATATTTATGTAAAGTTTGATCTTTCAATGAATAGTGTAAAATACTGTAATTTATTTAAAACTGTTTTTAAATGCATAACATTTGTCCGTATTTATTAATTAAAATAATATTTAATAATGAATAATTTAAAATAAATTTATAGATTATATATCTAACTATATGTATTTAAATTCATATAATTATGATCACAATTCATATAGTTAATGTAAGATCATCTAGGGCTTGAAAAATGCATTCCTTGAAAAAATATTTTTCAACACGTTTTCGGGCTTGATTTTAAAATAAATTATGCCAGTTTTATGAATTAAGTTTGATAAAATGGATTTTATATTTTTAATAATAATAATTAATATTATTTAATGTGTTTAATTTAATTTTTTTCATAATCAATAATAAAAATAGTAAAAATATGTTTCTATTGTTAAGGGTAAAATAGGTTTCTCGGGCATCAAACTAAAGAGATAAGGGATATAATGACCAAAAAACTTCTCTAATTTTTATTAGATAGAAATATTTAGATCCTTTCTCACAGAAGTTCTAGAAATTTTCCTTTTTGTTTCTATGTGTCCATGATTAAGACCTTTATAATAATTTAAGTAATGAAAAGGACAAAATATAACTCTCTTTTAAAAATCTGTTATGTGTTCACATAGGGAAAAAGATGGTATGTTCATTTATAAATATTCATCTAAAGGATAAATAATTTTAATTTATCATGTAAATTTATTTAAAAATTTTAGTGATGAAATAATTACCTTTGATGTTTACACAAAACGAATGCAGTAATTATTTAATTAAAAGAAAAATAAAATAGTTTTTTAAAAAAATATAAAAAGTAGCATAATTTGAATAAATTATTATCTTCCAAAAAAATAGATCAATATAACATTTTATAAATGTTATAAAGTTACATATTATAATTCCATCTTTTTATTGATGTTTTTAAAATCAGATTAAATGAATAATGTCAAAATTGACATTAATGATATTTTATAATAAATAATGTTTTATTACATGATTAAAACTTCCTAAAAATCCTAATCTAATTTAAGTGATTTTTATTTGTTTCAAAATATCATATGTGGTCCATTTATAGACCAATTTTCTTTTTATATTAACTATATTGGCCCCTAAAGAGTAAAAACTTGGTTATCACATTTAAGGTTAAAACAAGGTTTTGCGCGTTACATGTGCCTGTGTTAAATTTAATTTTCCACAAATATAGTTTTTTATTTTATAAATTAGATTTAATATTTATAAACATTGGGTCTAAATTATCTAATAAGGATTATTTTATTTTTAGTCTTAAAGGATGAATTACATTGGTAAGATACAACTTACTGTAGTGAAAACTAAAATGGTAAAAGTGAGTAACCTTATAGGTAATGGGAATAAAATGTTTAAGAATGTTTATTTTTAGTGTAGGATGGTTTTATTAACCTTATATTCTCTAAACTATATCATTTATCAATTGTTGAGGCACGTTCCTTGAGAGTGACTTCCAATTGTTGAATAGTTTTGGGTATTTATAAAAATGGTACTCCTTCTAACTTATAAAAGGGAACACACTCTCCTCTCCTATCCACACCTAAAAATAATTTTTTCCATGTCCTTATAAAATACCTTCCTTACTCCCTTTACCATGTCCTAGATTCATTTTTTTATTATAAATCCATCATTGGAAGGATTTTGGTGTAAACCAAAAGATATTTTCCAAAGAAGATGTATCATTCTTAACCCAGAATTTTGTTTTATTTCTTCTTCCACCTCTTTAAATTATTACTCAACCATGATGATGTAATAACATAATTATATTCAACATACATAGATGTTTTTATGTTAATTTAATAACCCACATCTATCTCCTATTCCATCATGTGGAAAATGAAACCACCATTTGTGTGTATAGAGGACTACCACCACACAAACCGATGTAATTTGTTCTTCATCATCACCTCTCATAGATGTTCACTATTATAAAATCAACTTTTGGAACTTCTAAAAATGATATTTTCAATTATTAAAAGCAATTAAAATCTTAGTGATATCAAAATATTATGTCTTTTATCAGTGCTAGATAAATAGATGTCAAAGAGACCCTTTATCTGTGCTAGATGAAGCGCTGATAAAGGGACCATTTATCATTGCTTCATCTATCCCTGATAAAGGCCATCTAAACTACTAAATTATTGTAGTCCTACAAAATCCATGCAGAAAACCTTTAAAATAGAACCCAATCAAAATAAATAAAAAGTAATAGAAATATACAATAAACTGGATTGGAATACAAATAGTACATTGCACTATCATTTCAATTCAAAATTTACATACAAAATATTTATATTAATGTCATATTTATAATTAACCAAAAAAATTACAAACTATATAAAAAATTAAAACTAGAAAAATCTTTTCAATTTTCATCCTTTATGTATAATTTTGTTCCTAAAATAAAACCAAAGTTTATTTTTATATCATTTAATAAAAAATAAATGAATTTTAATTTTAATGTTATATAATTTATACATGATAAATTATATTATTAATTATTGTATATATTAATTATATTATCTATAAATAATGTGTTATATTGATATTCAGTTGATTACTACATGTTATGAATTTTTTATGGATCATTTTTCTAATGTTTAAAAACAATATGAGTTAGTTTTACCAATTTTGGCTCTGTTAGGTATGTTTTAAACTAAAATGACACTTATAATGAAAATACACTATTCAAGTCATACTAACCACATCATGTGTTGGATTGATGTGTGTTCAAATCCAACAAATCAAAAATTAAATATGGATTGTTTTCCTAAACTTTGAAAATAATTCAAGCTTTTTTTTCTTAGTTTTGTTTATGTGATATGTGTTTCAAAAAAAATGGCACTTTAATATGGAAATCATGAATTTCAAGTCATACCAACCACATCATCTATAGGATTGAAATTAGATCAATTATTATAAGTCACAAATGAATTATGGATCATCTTCCTAAATTTTAAAAATAAACTATTCTTATTTTATTAGTTTTGATGATGGGAGGTGAATTTTAAACTAAAAGGACACTTATATTAAAAACACACACTTTAAGTCATACTGACTACATCATTTGTTGGATTGACATGTGGTTAAATCCTACACATCATAAATATATTATTAATGGTTTTCATAATGTTTGAATACAATAAGATATTTTTTTTTTGGTTATGTGATATGTGTTTTAAACTAAAATGACACTTCTATATAGAAAACACATATTTCGAATCATACTGACCACATCATGTGTTGGACTAACATGCAGTTAATTCCAACATATTAGAAATATATTATGGATAATTTGCTTAAAATTTTAAAACAATCAAATCTCATTTTATTGATTTTTCCTATGTGATAAATTTTTTAAACTAAAATGTCACTTTTATATTGAAAACATGAACTTTGAGTCTTATCAACCACATCATTTTTCAGATTTATGTGTGTTCAATTCATGGACATATGAAACAAATTATGGATCATTTTCATAAATTTTTAAATCATTATGAGCTCATTTACTTGGATTTGGATTTGTGATATGCGTTTTAAACTAAAATCACACTTCTATATTTAAAACACACACTTTGAGTCATACCAACCACATCATATATCGGATTGACAGAGAGTAAATTCTTACACATATAAAATTTATTATGGATAATTTTCCTAAAATTTTAAAATAATCTAGGCTCATATTATCGGTTTTTTCCATGTGATACATGTTTTAAACTAAAATTTTACTTTTATATTGAAAACATGAACTTTGATTCATACCGAACACATCGAGTGTCATAATGACGTGCGTTCAATTCCTACATCTTATAAATATATTATGGATAATTTTCTTAAAGTTAAAAAAATATGATCTTGTTTTATCTTTTTTTTTCTATGTGATACATATATAAAATAAAAAATGACACTTTTATATTGAAAACATTCACTCCGATCCATACAAAACACATGATGTATCAGATTTTCATGTGGTTAATTCCAACACATTAGAAATATATTACGGATTTTTTTTCAAAAAAATTGAAACTAATCCAAGATTTTTTTTCTTGGTTTTGGATATTTTATGTGTGTTTTAAACTAAAATGTAACTTTTATTTTAAAAACATGCACTTCAGATCATATCGACCACATCATGTGTTGAATTGATGTTTGTTCAATTTCTACTTTTGAAAAAATAATTATGGATCAGTGTACTAAATTTTGAAAATAATATGATCTATTTTTCTTCATTTTTTCTATTTGATATGTGTTGTAAACTAAAATTGTACTTTTTTATTGAAAACACGCACTTTGGGTCATATCAACTACATGTGAGTTAGATTTATGTTCGGTCAATCCCAAAACATGAAAAATGAATTATGGATCATTTAATAAAGTTTGAAAACAATTCGATCTCATTTTCTCGATATTGGAAATTTTATGTGTGTTCTAAACTAAAACGGCATTCTGGATTGAAAACACACACTTCAGATCATTTCAACCACATCATGTGTTGGATTGATGTGCATTCAATTCTTAAACCTTAAAATTTAACTATGGATTATTTTCCTAAAGTTTCAAAACAATCTGATCTCATTTTATCGATTTTGTCTATTTGACACACGTTTTAAACTCAAATGTCACATTTCTATTGAAAACACACATATTCGGTCATATCAACCAAATCATATCTCAAATTGATATGTGTTCAATTTCTACTTCTAAAAAATTAATTATGTATCATTTTCATAATGTTTGAAAACAAACCAATATATTTTTCTTGGATTTGACAATTTGATGTGTGCTTAAAACTTAAATGACTTTTTTGTATTGAAATCATGTATTTAGAGACCTACCAACCACATCGGGTGTGAATTTATATGTGTTCAATTCCTAAATGTGAAAAATTAAATATGGATTAGTTTCTTATGGTTTGAAAACAATCCGAGAACATTTTCTCAGTTTTGGCTATGTGACGCATGTTTTAAACTGAAATGACACTTTTATATTGAAAACATGTACTTGGAGTCATACTGAACATATCTTTTGTTGTATTTAAATGTGGTCAATTACTATACATGATAAATGAATTATGGATGATTTTCCTAAAGTTTAAAAACAATCTGAGATCATTTTCTCAATATTGATCATGTGACGTGTGTTTTGAACTAATGTATAAATTTAACAAAATAAGTATCATATAAAAATGATAAGGAAATTAACTAAAAAAATTATATAAAATGATGAGAAAATTAACTAAATAATTATTAGTAAGGAACCTCTTCATGATGTATATATACATTTTGACACTATGTATTCTTCCCATTCATTTCAAAACCAAATTATTTTCTACATTATACTTCTCTTTGAGAAAAATATAAAAAATAATATATAAGAATTATTATATTAATTTACTACACCCCAAATATATTTTAAGGACATATCAAATACTAGATCACAAACATAGTATGTAAACACATAAAATTTATATTGGAAAACATTTTGACACCATGTATATTTCCCACTAATCTCCAAAAAAATTTACTTCTTTTGTTAGATTGATTGTCGAATATCTTGGTAGTACTGAGAAAATATATAAAAACAAATTATTAAGAAATATTTTTAATGAAATTTTAATTACATTCTGAAATTATCTATATATATATTTTATTCTTTTGACTGTTAATGATGTCTTTCATGAATTTTCAAAAATAATATTCACAATAATTTTTGTTATCTTGATTTGGACACTATAAAAACATTGACCAAAATAAGTAAATTATTTTCAAATATTTTTGGATAGTTAAATATTTCTATATATACCTTAATCTATTAACATTTGAATTAATCCACTAGCTTCTTATATTCAATTGCCCACATCATACCATGATTTAGATTATATTAAGTAATCTCTCTATCATAAAAAACTTCACGTTAAAAATTGACTATAATATATAATTTAATGTTTTTCTATAAAATTTTGATTAAAGTTCATTAAAAATTCACAATACACATCATGTTTCATTATTTTGATGGATATCGATGCATTAGACCAAAAAATAAATATTTGGGGTATCCAAATTGACTTTTATCAATATCCAGTTCTTCCTAAAAAAATTTAATGACAAAAAATAAAAAATATATTTTATATGATTATATTGTATAGTCTTACCCTTTAATTATAGGAATAAAAAGGATTCTTTCATCTATTATTTTCTTCTCAAATTCCTCATTTAGTGCATTATTTTTTTTATTAATTTCTTTTTACTCCAGTTTAATTTCTATCGTCGAAAAAATACAAGGATTAATGAATACAAATCATGATCTGTATGATTTTTCCTTTATATAGTAGTAATATATATTTCTATTGAGAATATGAATAGTTATTAACATTAATAAACATATTAGATTAATTTTTGGATATATGTATTATAAAAATGTACCTTATGTATTTATTCACAACTAAGACTCCCAACCATTCAAACTTGAGAATCTCATTTATACTCTTGAGACCAAATGTGTCTATAATGAATGTTCCAAATATTTATTCTTCATATATAATGTAGGAAACATCTCCATATTTAAATGTGGTATTTTCATGAATTTTTAATTATAATATATTTTATAGTGGAATTGGCGGGGAGAAGAAACTCTGAGAAGGTTTTTTTTCTTAGTCGATTCACTAGATTGTCTTGACCCATACATCTATTTCCGTATAAATTTATCTATGTTTAATATTATACCTCACTTCGAACCTTTTTTCATCAAGTGTTATATGTTTTTAATTTGAAAATGTCACCACCCGACCCTACCCGGGCTCGAGCCGCAACTACCCCAAGCCCGCCTATATAGGCCAGGGGATGGCGACCAGCGCTGAAGGCACAACAACTCGGGGAGGCCTTTTCCTAAGTACCTGTACACACACACGCAGCACACTCAATGCAATGGTGCAGAGTAAAAGAAAAGACAAGCAAAGAAAATGGAAACTACTATATAACTACCACAAATGTGCATCGACCTCTAAATAGTACAAGTAAAGTGCTGAAAAGGAAAAAGGGGCAAAACACGCGCCCAAACAGAAAAGGTGCCACAACCCGGCAACAGGTAAACAAAAAGAAACCAGCTGACGGGTCTCCCATCTAGAACCCGGCCACGACCACCGCATGCGGTCTAAGCTCCCGAACTCCTATGCTCCACTGAAGTCACGACCAACCTATCTGTCGTCTGCAAGGGCACACCAAGTGCAGGAAAAGCCCAAGCAGGGGTGAGTATAAAAATACTCAGTAGGATACCCCGAAGGCTCGAGGGAGCAACAAAAAAAGGTACCGAAGGGTGAGCAGTAGAGCGAACATGAAAAGTAAAGGGGTACAACAGAGAGTACAGTAGAATACCGGTAGAGTCCAGCTCAACCCAACAAAAGAAAGAAAGTAGACTCGTCCAGACACAAGGAGCTGGAAACGGTGAGAAGATAAACTTCTCGTCGAGTCTTTGCTACCTATAGTCGGAGAGTAGACTCGTCCAACCACGAGAATCTAGACACGGAAAGCACGTGGCATACCCCGCGCGTCTTCGCCTCTCCTAGAAGGAGAGTATCCAAAAACCAAGGAGTGGGTACTGGAACAAGGTATACACATATACATATTCTCAACAAGAAGCCCAAAAAAGCTCGTAAGGGGATCTCCGTCCCATAGCTTAGCCCAAGAAAATGAGTCACCAACAGTCCCAGAAGTAACACCATCATCGATGCCCAGCATCCCGCACGTCTGCCCTGAACTGGAAGCCAAGTGGCTCAATCACCACACCTCGACACTATCCACTTTGGGCGGCACTGACTCACCTGCACAGTTTTAGATCGCATCATAAGAACACGTCTCGGTGTGGAAAGTGCCCCTCCTACTTGAGAGTTCTAGGTAAAGTCAAACCACACCTCGTCACTGCCCTGCAGTCGATAGGTCTCCTCAAAGTCAAGGTCATCACAACATTGACCCGTAACCAGGGGTCCCACTCCGGTAATCACGGAGGAAAGCCACATGCTATCCTAGTAGAAGGACTGAGCCTAGAATGCCAATAGGTGTCCCACTGCCCAGCCCTGCTAGAGGGTAAACACCAATACATCATCAGGAGACCCACTGCCCAGCCCCATTGGAGGGTAGACCTCAATACATCATCAGGTGACCCATTGCCCAGCCCCGCTGGAGGGTAGACCTAGAATAAGTCGACAGGCGAACCACAGCCCAGCCTTGTTGGAGGGTAGACCTGGAACTAGACGACGGGCGACCCACTGCCCAACCCTCCTGGAGGGTAGACCCTAAGAGGTCGTCAGGCGACCCACTGCCCCGTATCTGCTGGAGGGAAGACCATAATACATCATCCGGAAACCCACTGCCCAGCCCTGCTGGAGGGTAGACCATAATACATCATCAGGTGACCCACTGCCCAGCCCCGCTGGAGGGTAGACCTTAATACATCATCAGGTGACCCACTGCCCAGCCCCGCTGGAGGGTAGACCTTAATACATCATCAGGCGACCCACTACCCAGCCCCGCTGGAGGGTAGACCTGAAATTAGTCGACATGCGACCCACTGCCCAGCCTTGCTAGAGGGTAGACCTAGAATTAGACGACGAGCGACCCACTGCCCAGCCCCGCTGGAGAGTATACCCTAAGAGGTTGTCGGGTGACCCACTGCCTAGTATCTGCTGGAGGGTAGACCCTAATAGCGTCGGGTGACCCACTGCCCAACCTCTGCTGGAGGGTAGACCCTAATAGCGTCGGGTGACCCACTGCCCAGCCTTTGCTGGAGGGTAGACCCTAAGAAGCCGATGAGTAACCCACTGCCTAGCCCCGCTGGAGGGTAAACTCAGAACTGCTCTGGCCATCTCCATCGAGAATGAAACCAGGGGGAGACCACTCAACCCTGTGGGTCAAACAAACGAGCATAGAGCCAGGGGTAACTCCACCCTACTGGTCAAACAACGAGCACAGAGGGACCCTCTACGTCGTCAGAGGTCGAGGTACGCAAAGCAGAACACAGCACGCACATGGGACCCACACGACGTGTAGACCCAAGTCAACCCCATCCAAGCGCACGAACGCTTTAGGCACAAACCACACGTAACTCCAAGAGCTCTCGTATACTCCCAGAGTATACCACGTCTCCAGCCCAAGGGCTATCGTGCACACAGCACCCAACGTCAACGCGAAGGCGTGACAAAACGTTTCCAACTTGCTGCCTCAACGACTAGGGAATGGACAACCACATCTATCAAGCATTACTTCACTCACACGGGAGTGCACGCGATCACAGGCCAAGGGTCCGCTACAACCACAGTAGAAGAACCGCTCTCGGGGCACCTTCACCTTTCCACATTTCATAAGATCGCATATAAGGCTCTGCACAACCAAACAGATCACACTGTTGTAATCCTCGTAGAAAAACAAACGAGATTGACTACTTACTTGCCTCCAACGGATATCCGACAAAAAAGTCACCAACACCGCCTCACGCCCGAATGGCGTCCCGTGATCCCGAGCCTCGGCCCCGAAAATAGTCGGGCACGTCGCACCATTGCAATTCCCTTGGGAAAAAACGTCAAAAGCACTACTCACATGAGTGCAACGGATATCCGGAGAAAAAGGTGCATCCCGGCGCACCGCACACGAGCGGTGCTACGTGGGACCCGCATCCCGGTCCCGAAACTCAACGGGAGGATCGCACCGTCGTGATCCTCTCGAAAAAGCACACAAGATGGACTATTCACTTGTCCAAAATGGTCACCCGGTGATAAAGATAGAAAATCACCGTCGACGCCCAAACGGCCCTCATGGGCCCCGCACCATCGTGCCAAATTTGAGCGGTCTAATTGCACCATTGCAATCTCCTCGGAAAAAAATCCAGAATCGACTGCTCACACGCCCCGAACGGACGCCCGGTGAGAAAGTCGCTAAAAGTTGCACGCCGCTCAAAAGACGGGTTGTGGGGGCCATGCCTCAAAACCAGTCTCAACGCCCGAAACTACCCTGGAAACCTCCGCCTCAGTGCCAGGGGCCCAACGCCGCTGACGGTGCTCAAAACGGACGTCGGACGCGTCTGCGCCGTCCAAAACAAGAAACTTGAGAAAAACGCTCGCCCACTTAAGGACACGTCGCACCTCCACGGCCCCTCGTTTCGGGAATTAAAAATTCCTTAAACCATCTCAAAAAGTTCGTCTCAAATTAAGGGTCGCGTCCCCGCAGACGGCATGAAGTTTGGACCCACGGTTTGAAAGTTACGGCATTTTAATGCCATCGGACGCAGGTGGGGGTGGACCGGACCGGTCCGGCCGGTCCACACCCCCTGGACCGGCTCAAGTCGGCCGGTCCGCGGCTCTGCGGGCCGAACCGCCACGGCCGCGGTTCACCCGCGCGCCTCCAAGACGACCTGCCATGAGGTCGGTCGCTTCTCCACGCGGAGACCCGCGTTCAGCGGGTCTCTGCCTCCCGAACGGGGTCGCGCACCGCGACCCCGGGCACCGCGTCAACCGGCCGGTTGTGCTGGCCGGTGCTTCTGCTCCGCTGTGGAGCGCCTCCTCCTGGCGCCACCGTCGAACGCCGCTCGCCCTCCGCGAGCCCCGGCCGTCACCTAGGAACCCGCCGCCTACCGAGGAGAAGTCGTCGCCGCCCCTCAACCTCGGACCGCCGCCGCCAGCAGGTGTCGCGCCGCCGCCTAAGCCCGACGGACCGCCGGAACCCGCCGGGAAACACCCAGAAATCCTGAATTTCCCGCAACCTTCGGCGAACATTTGCGATCGACTCCGAACTAGGATTTTAAATCCGAAAGATGCGATGGAAAGCTCATGAATTATACTACAAGATTATGGGATTTGATTGACAATTCGACAGCAATTCGACTTTGTAAATGAATCAAAAGGAAGGGTTCGGGAATTAAAATGCAACGAAAATCCTCCTACCTCTTGGGCGATGCCCAGAGCTTCACGGGGAGTCTGCCGCCGCGCCGCGCCTTGTTGGAGCTGCTTCACCGGAGCTGGAGGGGGAGAGGGAGGATTTCCTCCTTGCTGCTATCCAAGTGAGGAAGAGGAAGAGGGAGGGGGTGACTTAAGCATTTAAATAGAAATTCTTAACCACCCGCCCGTCGGTCTGAACCCGAACCCTCAGCAGGGTCGAGGTTAAGCCTCCCCTAGGGTAAAACCCACACTCTGAGCACAACGTAGGTCTCGGAATTTTATTCCGAGACCCCATTCCAAAGTCACTAAACTTAGCGCCTGAGGCTTCCAAATTATGAAAACGCCCCTGGATCCATTTTTCACAAACGGCACACGCCCGCGAAACTTATACCCCTCCTAGGGTAAACGGTACGCTCCGAACTCAACGGTGCCTTCAGTTTTCCAATCTAAGCCAATGTTTAAGATATACCTGCATTTCAACATTTAAAAAACAAATTAATTAATTAATTAATCCGTTTAACGTTCCAAAAGTGGGAGAGGGGTCCAAATGTCCCGCACCGACAAGTTTTATATCGTTCCTAGGGTAAACACCCCATTCCAGACCCATCTGTACACTCGGATCCCTGATCTGGTGCACCGTTTAGGATTTATCGCATTTATTTGGCGTTTCTAGTGTGAATGCACTAAAAATTTAATTCCGGCCACTCTGGGGCTCAGAATCGCATGCCATCTGAAGGCGCTGCTCTGGAATATCATCAAGAATATTCCAAAGTCTTCCGTAGTAAAAACTGGGTTCTTACAGAAAAATTTTATTAAAGTCATGCCTCATGAATCTTTACAACAGTATATATGCATGACACAAATGTTCTAATAGAACCATTGACTGTAGTAATATCTGTATCATCAAGTGGAATAGGAAACTCAACACACATCTCCAGAGATACCTCAATCCCCACTCTCGTGTGATCATTTTTTAGTTTTTTTGTTTCATGTCTTCTGAGATATTATAAACTATACCCCTTGCCACAAGGTGGTGTGTGAGTGTTGATATATACAAATCACATAAAACTTTATCGTATATAATTTTAGTAATATAAATTTATCAAAAGTTATTTGATTCGAATTTAAGAGAAAGAGTAATGAAAAACTTAATTACCTTGGGTAAGGCGTGTGGTTCAGTGGAATGACTAACCTCAAATCTAGAGGGTTCATTTGGTTGTTCATGTGCTGATGTTTGTTCCACTATCTACTACAAAACTATCCTTTTCCAGTGCTAAAAATGGCATTTATCAGTTCTAGAAAAGCACTAACAATGTAAGAGACGTTAAAAGCCAAATACTTTTATCATCACTGAAAAATCGCTGATAAAGTGGTCATCTATCAATGGTAAAAATCATTGATAAATAGGACCTTTATCAGTGCTTTTAAAAGCGCTAACAAAAGACCTATTTATCAGTGTTTAAATTTTTCACCACTAAAGGAACCCTATAACAGTGCTTAAAAAGCATTGATAAAGGGATTTTATCAGTTCTTTTAGATATTCTATTATAGTTTTTTTATCAATGCTTTTATAAGAAATGATAATGGTCCCTATAACAGCGCACTGCAACACCAGAAACAGATCATATATCAAAAAAACAAGTCCTGATACATAATTTAAATGATATGAAATTTAAAACACAAATACCATACAAAACACTATATTATAGACATTTCAAACATTGGTTTATACAATTACATAAATCAAAATTATAACATAAATTCAAAAACAATCCAAATTGTCAATGTTCTCTTATTTCCATTGAATTTCTTTGTCAAACATCCAACATTACATGAGTAGTTTCAAACATACCACCTCAACTCAAACACAATAATCTATATATATAATAAAACAATTATTATGAGTAATACTAAAAAGAAATAAATTAAACATAAATATGAAATAATATATTTATTATATGGACAATGATTTTACTAAAAAATTATCAATATTACCTATGTGATTGAGTAGTGGTGGGAACTAGAAAGAAATCGATAAATGTTAACACTACATGAGTGAAATGTTTTGTGAGAGAAGAAGTTTGTGGAAGTTTTGGTGTAGAAAGGGGTTAAAGATGGATAGAGAACCCAAAATCGAATAAAAGAAACCACCTGTATAAGAAAAAAATTATTATGTGAGTAATAATAAAAAGAAATAAATTAATGATGCATATTAAACAATAAATTAAATCTATAGACAAATATTTACTATGAAAATTTCAATATTACCTCTGTAATTGAGTAGAGGCAACATTTTTTCTCTTCATGAAAAGGTAGTGGAGGCAACTTGAATGAAATTGACAAATGCAACACTGAAAGGGTAAAATTGATTTAATGGATAAGTAGTCTGAATATTGGATAGAGCACCCAAACTCGAAAAAAATAATCCACCTATATAAGAAAATAATTATTATGTGAGCAATAATAAAAACAAAAAAAATTAAACATATATATGAAAAAAAATTAATTCAATGAAAAATGATTTCACTGTGAAAACATCAAGATTACCACTACAATTGAGCATAGGTAGTGATGTTTCTCATACTGCAAAGGTAGTGGAGGTAACATTAAATAAAGTGATAAATGCACCATTATAGATGTAAAAAGGTTTTAAGGGATATGGAGCATAAAAGTTGGACAGATCACCCCAACTCAAACAAAATAATTCACCTAAATAAAAAAATTATTATGTGATTAATACTAAAAATAAATTAATTAAACATAAATATGAAACAATATATTAATTCTATAGACAATTATTTTACTGTGAAATTTTCATCATTACCTCTGTGATTGAGTAGATACAACAACATTTCTCTTCTTGAAAAGGCATGACACATGGATAGAAATATTCTAAAATAAATTAACTCTGAAAGGCATAATGAAAATTAAATTAACATTCCATTATATAATTTTTTGGTAAAATATATAAAATATAAGGTAACATTACCTTTGAATATATCCAAAGGGTCCTTTATTATAGTTTGTTATTCTGAGGGATTGGTAACATCATCCTATGAAGAAGACATTTTTTTTCATGAGTAGTCACACATTTAATTTAGATTATGTTAATATAGTAGTGAACGTATAATATTATGAGGGAAAAAAATATTAAAAAAATATGTTTACCATATTATTGAAATCTCTTTATTTTTTTAAGGTTTTAAGGATTTGGTACCTCTTTCAATAATTAAAATCTCCTCTTTTTGGTCACCTATAACAAACAAGACATTGTCTATATTGGGACTGGCATGAACTGATTGTGATGTCCCAATGAAAGGGTTATCCTCAATGGAATTTTCAACTAATTCAACATTATTTTTAGTCATCATCAGAACAATCAACCAATTCTTTTTTGTTGGATTATAGATATAAAATACATTCACTTATTGTGATGCCATTTTTAATGGCTCGTCTTTTTCCCCTTATACACTAAAATTCACCTTCACAAATCCCATTTCATCCACTTTCACTAGATTTTTATTGTAAACCCATTTGGAATAAAAAATTGGCACTTGAAATGTTATATAATTTATCTCATATATCTATTCGATAATGCCAAAATATGAAATATTTTTATGAATTGGATTTCTATCCTTGGAACAAGATATGTGCATCACTTCAACTACAAGCATAACACCAATATTTTTTATCATAATGAAGTCATAATGTTCTTTTGTATATAATGTATAACCATTGATTAGAAACCCAGTGTAAGATATAACATTTTCATTCGATCCCCTGGCTATCCATTGAAGTCGTTCAATAATTGAATTCATATTTTTAGATAACTCCTTATAAATTTTATCTCTGAACCATCCTAAAAATTGTGAATTATGTGTATTTGATATCCATCTTTCATCCCTTGATGGATTAAAATCTCTAAGAATTTATTTTTGGGATTCAATGTATAGATCAACATATTCTATATTATGTAATATATAAAGATGTGCTTGATCCTGCTTTGTCAAGGTTATTGTAACAACAACTATTCCAGAAATACCTTTACTCATAAGAATTTTTCTATGATGATACTTTGGGTGACCTATGAATTCAAAATATGATAGGTAATTGGAAAAGAATTCAATAGCTTCTTCAACAATATATCATTCTATGATAAAACCTTCTGGACGACTTCAATTCTTGACATACCCTTTCAAAATATTCATATATCATTTAATGGGGTACATCCATCTATAATGGACATGACCACATAGTTGAACCTCTCTGACCAACTGAACCATCGGGTGGACCATTATATCAAATAATAATGGTTGGAAGAATATTTCTAATTCACATAATATGATTTTAATATCCTTATTTAGGATGGGAAACTTCATCGAGTCTACATCTTTACTGCATATGGATTTGAAAAAGAAGTAGAGTATGGTTAATGTATGTCATAAATTTTCAGGGATAATGCAACAAAAAGAAATAGGGATTAAATATTTCATCAAAACATGACAGTCGTGTGATTTTATTCCTTGTAACTTTAAATTAGTCATTGAAATGATATTCTTTATATTTGATGAATACCTCTATAGAACTTTTAAACTCGTAAGGAAAATGAAAATTTTCAATTTTTCCTTACTGGAGAGAGTTTAAGCTATTGGAGGAAGAAAAGTATGCATTTTACCCTTCACTGGTGCCAACTCTTCCCTTATCCCCATTTCAATAAATTCTAACCTTGCATTTATTCCGTCTTTAGTTTTTTAGGAACATTTAGTAACATGAAAATAACACTGTAAAATACATTTTTTTCTACATTCATGACATTAATAAAATTTCTAACATACAAACAATTTCAATATGGTAATTCAAAGAAAATTGATCACTTCTTTCAACTTGATTCTGTAATGTTTTCTGAAAATAGTTTACCAAAAACGGTGTCAATCTTTTTTACTTTTTTGTATAGTTGATCACCCTTTTCTGGAGATGGTGTTATACCTTATTCGATATTCCCATCGAATTCTATCACCCAAGATCAGTATTTATGTCATCGAGGTAAAAACAAATTGATATCCTAAAAACGTAGTCTTTGAGGAATGTTTCAACCAAATTGAGTATGTGTGTTTTTCACAAGTGGGACACCCCAACATGCCTTTAATGTTATATCTTGATAAATTTCCATAAAGAGGGAAGTCATTTATCATTCCATAAAACATGGCCCTCAATGTAAATTCTTCACTTCTATGAGCATCATACATTGTAACGCTTTTATCCCACATCAATTTCAAATTTTCGATCAATGGATCCAAATAGACATCAATATCATTACTGAGTTGGTTTGGCCCAGATATAAGCAAAGACAACATAATGTATATACACTTCATGCATAACCATGGTGGAAAGTTTTAATTTAATAACATAAAGGGCCATGTACTGTGATTACTACTCTTTACACAAAATGGATTTATTCCATCTATAGATAATGCAAGAAGAAAGTTTATCAGCTCATATCCAAATTAGGGAAACTCATAATCAATTTTATTCCAATGAGGAAAATCTACTATATGAAATAGGTTCCCATATTTAATTCTTGTATATGGATGCCATGTTAATTGTCTTGTAGTTTCCTGACATCTATATAGTCTTTTAAACTGTGAAATGATTGGAAAGTACCATACATATTTTAAAGGACTTGGTTCATTTTTCTTTTATCTATATGTGCCACGCTTAGGGAATTTGATGAGTGATTCATGGTTCTTGTAAAATAATATGAAATCATGTGGAAAGGAATATATTTTTTAAATATCATTCTTATTGAACGAAATATTCATTTAGTATAATATATTTGGCATGGTAGTTTATTTTCTTCTGGTAGAATATCTTTCGAAAGATCAAGAAGTTCTATAAAGCTGGTTTCACTCCATCTGTTGCCAGCTTTAAAATTATTTAACATCAATATAGTTAACAATTTTTTATATTTAGTACAAATGGTATACAATGGTTTCATGGAATAACTATTTAACTCCTCAAACAACTTTGGACAATCATGAAGGTCATCTTCAATTTCCACTGTCATTTATTTCATGTGATATCCATGATATTTTATAAAGGTATTCATATAAAATGATTCATAAATCATAGTGTCATACCAATTTATGTTTACATTCATCTTTTCCCAGTGTTTAGTCCAAAATTTATAGATTTGATCAAATCCGTGACAAATAAAATGTTCTTACAACTATTTTGAACTAATTTATCTTGAATAACAACAACGTAAACATGGATAGAGGATTTTAGAAGGGTCGTCTACATGTTATCTTTCAAAATTGATGAACTCTTTAACTCTATCTTCATACTCATTTTTCAAATAATTGTTAGCATCTATTTTTAGTTAATATATATCCTATTGGGTTGATAAAATATTAATTTTATAAAATATATACATAAATATACATAATATATTCATTATCAAAAGTGAAATTTATAGACATTTAGGAGACGGGAAATATGGATCATTTCTACTAGAATATCAGAGCACCTAGATATTCCAAATCCAATAATAAGGGCTACAAAAATTTGATTAAATAGAGGGAGAAAAATGTATACAATAAATAATATTATCACTACACTTTATAGGTGTAAACTAGAAGATGGATAGTGTAATGACCATAGTTTGAATTACCCAAACACTAGGTTAGATCATCTTATGACCTCTAAAATACCTCAAAGTCGCAAAAGGATAGTTTAAACTTTGGGTGTAAAAAATCATAAATGGGAGGTAGTCCCCCGTGTAAGAACCTGGATCTTCATTTCAGGTATGGATCTTGATTTTGGTTTGTTTTTTACAAAAAAGAAGGAAAAGATGTTTTTATAAGTACATACCATGTACATCCATGTACATGTCATGTACCCAATTACTGCATACAGTGATGTACTATCCACATAACGACCGAGTACATGGTCATGTGATGACCTAGAAGACTACTTTAAGTTGAGGTCCGGTTAAGGCTACTACACGATGTGTAGATTTAATAAACATTCCATGTACGTTTCTTTTAATTTGATATATCGGATCGGGGTCATGTCTTGTGTCTATAAACATCTTCTTCTCCCCATGGTTCATATAGGAGAGAGAAGGAATGACTAACGAACTCTGAACCCCTCCCAATTCTCCATTAGAGCTCTGATTGAGACATTTTTGGGTGTGTTGTAATCCCACCAGTGAGTTCTTAAAACCCCTAGATCCTTTCTTCTTGATTCTCCCTCTCTTGTGAGTTATTCATGGTTGAGTTTTTTTGCCATTTTGTAGATCTATTCCACTTTAAGTTGATTCAAGAGTTGATGTTCAAGTATATCGATTGTACAACATTGAGGTAGGTGTTTCGTGCCTTTATTTTCTTGTCTTTGGATGGTATATGCTAAAATTGTCATGTAACTATGATTAGGGTATTGATTTATTTGAAATTTAACCCTATTTGTTACCCTATATGGTTTGATTGATTAATAAAGGGTTGTTTATTATGCGTAAGGTTAGATACCCTATTACGGGACACCCCATGGTTGTGTTGCACTTGATTGATTGTTTATGGTCGTTTGGTCTAGGATGCCTGTTATTCTTGCCTTGTTTCCCATGCCTTAGTTGATTTGGATGAAGTTTTATTGATGATATGAAATGCATGTGATATGCCTATGAATTATTTTCCATGTAGTAGTTTTAGATTACATGAGCTTCTTTAATTATATATGCACATTGTTATTACAAAGGAACATGAGAGCCTTGGTGTAGACAATTGACCCAGGGGTATTGACCATGAGATCTACCTAGGAGGTTGTTTATAATTACCTTATTCTATATTGACCCAGGGGTATTGATCCTAAGAGCTACCCAAGAGGTAGTTTATAATTTATTGTTGTCATGTTGACCCAAGGGAATTGATCATGAGAGATTCCCAGGTGGTCATTTGTAAATGATTAGCGCTATGTTATACCAAAGGAATTATACCGTGAGGGATTTCCTAGAGGGTTGTTTATGAATGATTGAATGATTTTGACAAGTCTTCCAAGCCAAAGAACATGCTTGGAATCGGTCTTACTTGATTGTTTATATGGTCTTCTGAGACATTTTTTTTGTTACTATTACACATGGGGATATAGATATTAGGATAGATCCTAAGATTACATGATTCAAAGGATGAATAATAAAAGTAAATTAATGTAATTGGAAACTATAAAATTGTTTAATTTTGAGTAATTTCAAGTTTATTGCTTCGGTTTTTCATATTACCTGCTATATATATATTCCTTGACTGTTAGGAACAGATCTTTTGGTGGGTTCGTATTGAGATTCACCTCACACCCTATTTGGTTCAGGTTTTGGACCGCAAAATATTATACGGTTGCAGGTATAGATAATTCAACCACCATTCCTCATCAGGTACTTGATTTCTATTGGAGTTGTAAAGCATGGGACCAAGTTGTGGTTTGCGATGCTGCTAAATTTTACTTGTTTCTTTTGTACTGTGGTTTTTGTATTGTTTTCCAGCATTGTGACTTGTTTGGATGTTTTATTAGATATGTATTCCATGAATTATATATCTGTGTATATATATATATATGTTGTGGCTTCTATTGGATTTACTTTAGTCTTCCGTTATTTACTTGTGTGGTATTACTGCTTCTGTTTTTGTTACTATTTGTTTTCCACTATGTTTACTCTTCCAATGAGGGCATAGTTTCCCCACTATCACACCCTAGGACCTCAATTCAAGTATGAATCCTCTAGAATTTGGGTAAATGTGATTGAGGCCATGTGGGAAACTGGGTATGGGGAACTTTTGGGCAGCACCCAGATCTAGGACATTACAAAGTGTTATCAGAGGCGGTTATTTTCTGATTTTCATTACTATTTGGATCTAATAGACTAGGATAAGAAAGAATAGGTAGTTGGTAATACTATGTCCTCAAGAGTACCTAACCTATGTACAGGAAAAATCCAATTTACCCTAATTTTATGGTTTTTCAGTTATTACAGTTGATTTGATTTCACTGTTGGGTGATTCACTTGTTTTGTGCTGCTATGATTGAAATCATTGTGGTTCTATTTCTATTGCAACCCGATTAGATGAGGGTATTCTATCTCATGCATCATATAGGCACTTGTTATAGATCACATGTCATGAATTCATTTCATGCCATTTAGGGTTCATTACTAATTGTATTTTGTTGTGATAGATGTTGTGCTAGATACGAAAGTTGTTGTGATAGATAATGTGATGGAAATATGTGCTATTTTTTATAGGGTATTAATATATGTAATGTTTCATTTGGATGGACACCAATATTTGGTCATTGAGGTGTTATGGGCCCTCTTGGATCGGAATTTGGTGGATCATGTTTGAACATTAATTGAATTCTGTTAAGATATGACATGAATAAGGATGCCAAACTTTGATCTATGGGGAGTATGGGTTCTCACAGATAAGAACATGGCATGTTTCACGAACCAGGCCAGGTCACCATCTGACCTGACACCCAACCTGGTCCATGGAATGGCCTGAAGGTCGTTCTCGATCCCCACGGGCTGGCATAAGTGCCCGGGTATCAAGAGTAACATGTGGGAATGATTTACCTAAAACAAGAGACAAGATAAACAACTAACAAGTCAAATAAACTGAAACTGGAAACCGACAACCAAACAGACCTTTAACTATAAACATGTTTAAGTCTACAATTCAACTAAAAACCTAAAGTGAACAACAACAATGATTGAGAACTAAAACTTCAATACCAACCTCCACGAGACACAAGAAGCCGCATCCCCAAGCCACCAACGCCAACCTACACGCGGAGACCAACAGTAGCTAGAACCACCATCACTAAGCATGATGCCCCAACCTAGAATACAAAAAGGACAAGATCTACGTACACCCAAAGGTGTATGTAGGGTGTGAGCCAAATTCCTATAAGGATACCAACCGATAAAAAGGTTCCATGCCAAAACATCAAAATGATAATTTAACATGCTTGTCTAAAACCATACTTTTAAAACTCTTTTACAGAAAACATTTGAAAACCTAAAGTGAAAAGAAAAGAGTACTGAATGAAAACCCATTTCACATATACTACTTTAAAAATGGAAGGAAAATTTTATAAAGAACATGCACATACCCAAGTGGTCCTTCATATGCCGATGGAAGGCACCATGTCATGAATATTGGAGCACTGCAGGTGAAACCCCTATGGCAGCTAGTATGCGTGGTGCCCTAGAGACATCATACCTTGGTGTAAACATGGAATAGGAACCACAATAATAAATACTCTCATGAACGATCCACTAGTAGGGAAACACGTCCATAACCTAGTGGTCTCCAATCATCACAAAAGTTTAGTTAGTGTTTTACGGTCAATCCTTCCAGATGAAACCGGGATGAACCACTCACATGTCATCTAGCATACTAGTCCTGATTCATCCACCTAGGTACCTGGGGTTTTTCCTTGTGCTCAATCAAGTTCGAAATTAACATAGCACAAACCAAACAAGACATTACATCATAAGACACCACTTACACAACTAAACTCCTCTTTAAACATCAAATGAACACCATGACCATTTCAAATATAATTTCCATCACTTTTACAATTTAGTATATATATATTTCATTTAAAAAGACTTAATAAAAAAATTATGTGAGACTCCGCAAGTATTTACACCAAAAACACACACAAAATCCATCTTTATACCAAGCGCACACCAAAACCTTTTTCGAGTATAATTCACATAAAACTCATAATTAATATAGCATCTAAATAATTAATAATACATTTCTAAAATGAACAACAAGGATTTACCCTAAAAAAATACACAATTTTTCTTTCTTAAACTCAAACGTGCCTCAAAACATTCATTTTCTCTTTCCAAACATGGTTCACAACTCTTCCATAAATAAATACACCATTACAACAACTAAACAAACATCAACAACACCCCCCAAATGCTTTTAAACCAAAAGATAACCACAAAGACAACATTTCGAACAATCCGTTTCGAATGAAATGTCCCATTAAAATAGACACACTTCATCTTTCATATCAAACACCAACCACTTTAAAGAAACCACCATTATTTACAAGACGCCATTTTTTTCATTTCACACATGCCGAAGAAAACCAAGACATTGGCCAAGCCCCTTTATAAGATCACCCATAATTTAAAACCATTTCAAAAACAAGCTTCCCACCCTTCACAAAACAAAACCAAGCTAACACCCCCAAAATAAATTTCTACACATTAAAAATACACATTTAAGCATACAAAACTCAATTACTATTGAAAACTAAGTTCGCACAAACCAAAAAACTCCCAGAACCCATCTTGAAGACATTGCACCAAAACAACACAAATTTTTACATGCAAATGTCATTTTAAACTCAATTGCACACTCAACTATTCTAAAACCTCATTTGTGCCATATAAACAATTGATTAAACACTTCTAGAATTTATTACAACAAGGTCTAAATGGTAAAAAACATTATCATTTCTAAAGAAAGTTCCATTTTAATCACGCATGAATGTCAAACAATTTTTAAAACGCATTTCTCACAACCTATAGAGCATAACCTATCATTTACACAACAATACACATATAAAATACAAGACTATACTATTTCGGAAATCAAATTTCATCAAACGAGCATGCCAAAACATTTCAAACATAGATCACACTATGAAATTAAATCATAGAACATATTAAATTAACTAAACAACTAAATTAAATTTTCTAAAAGATGTCAAGTCATGGAACCACCTACCTTAAACCAGGAATCTTATGAAGAATGGTGCGAAATCACCATTGCACCTTGACCTCACCTCAAGAAACCTAGCGCAAACCCAAAATTATGAATTTGAACCATGAACCTCAAGTTAAAACCCTAGAATCGGACCTCATACCCACTGAAAAAAACTAAAACTCAAAGAGTAAAAGGGAAGGAACTTATCTGGAGGGGGTGTGGCATGCGTGGAAGGAGAGAGATGGATTGGTGGGGGATCTGGAGCCACACCGGCCAGTGAGAGGGGGCGTGCAGAACCAAGTCACGGCCAACAGTGTGCGGTGGAGAATGGAAGTTGGAGGGGAGGGTCGTTTTCCAGAGGCACTGTGTAGGCTGGAGGCACAATGACAGTCTTTGGGGAAGAGGCCCAGCGTGTGACGGCGCTGCTGGCCAGGAGGTCAGGTTGTGATGCAAGCTCTGTTCAAGGGGGGAGGGGGAAGGTCGGCTCAATTCTGGTTGGTTGGGAGGGAGAATCCAAAAAAACAATGCTTAGGTTTCGGGGGTGTGCGATGCAACCCAAGAGGGAAAAAAGGCTGTAGCACGATGCAATAAGAGAGAGGGGGAAGAAAAGAGAGGGTATAAAACAATAAAATGAGAGGGAAAAGAAATGAAATAAATACCCTTAAAAACAAATCAACTTAAATATAATAATAATATGAATTAGTAATAATAATATAAAAAAATAATTTTGATAAGAATAATAATAATAATTAACATATTATTAATTTTAATAATATTAATAATTGTAATAATAATAAAAAAAATTACCATTTTTATTATCATTAAAAAAACCATAAACATCGTTTTATTATTATTCTTTTAAAGTGTTGGATGACCACGTGGTCACCCCAAGCGGCCCATAAAAATTTTAATGGTTTGATGATAATAATAGTAATAAACATAATAAAATTCTCATCCTTAACACCTCTTTTAATTTCAATCCATTATTGATAATTTCACTGAATTGATTAATTCATTAGCCATGCACCGGGCAGGCTGTACGGTGAACTAGGTGAGGTCGTGCGTCTTAGACCGGGGTGCGATGGACGTAGTCAAGGACAATACAAGAATTTTTAGATATTAACTCAAAATTTTAAGACGGGATTCAACCCAAACTACCCGATGCCCAAAAAAATAATAATAAATAAATAATGGAAAAGAGGCAGGTGTGACAATTCTCCCCACCATATCGCTTTCAGTCCCCGGAAAGCAATAACTAAAATTAAACCCCCAAAGTAGAAAATGACACCTTTTTAAGGTTCATATAGGGTCCCCACAATCAACAAGTTAAAAGAAGAGAACACATCATGCTCTGAGAAAGTTACTTAAATGATGACCTCAAGGAACCCGTAAAAATCTTTCCGCTATGTGTCACCTGCCCCACAAAGCTGGAACACCTCCAGTTGATTGATTTAGGAGAGTAACTCTTGCACCCACAGAAACCAGCTTTACAAACCAAAACACCTCGAGCACCAATGAATGAAAAACACTTCATTTGACTGGAACGAACAAACAAGACCAACCATGTCCAAGGAGCACTCTTATTGACGCCCAAGACAAAAACCGACATGAGGAGGCTTGGGAGGACTCCCCACCATTATGAAAAATGCCAACACCTACTCATTCCAGATACATTTGTGCGAGACCCATCGTGGGTCTCCCCACCATTATAACTGACAGAAGGTACAAAACCATTAAAATTTCCCGACGGTGACCAAACACCCCACCATAAGGGGTGGGGAGGGAGTGGCCCAACTACCTGGGTGTCAAAACCATGACCTAAGCCAAACCAGAATATCCACATCCCTGGAAGAGAAGTATTAAAATCTTTCACTGATTAACCAAAATAGACCCCATAAAGATCGCTAAAAGCGATTACATCCAATGAGACGCAACCCCCAAGACTTCAAGGTGACAAGACAACCACGCCTCCTAATGGCCATGGGAAATCCCATGCACCCAAATGGATTTTTCAGAACAGAACCAAAGGAAACAATTCAAACCTCCTTCACCATCAATACCGATGATAGAAATAATATTGGGTTCCCATACACTCTTGGGGTTCCTGACCATGCACCAGCTTCACTCTAAGGCCTATGGCAGGAGCTCTGATGTTTGAAGCATCTCCTACCTCATAGTCAGGCATAGAAGACTCTCGAACGGAGATTCTCCTTTTGGTGTCACCCACAACTAAACCACAACCGAGACAAAACCATCAAACACAACACACTCTGACATCCACCTACTCCCCCGTAGAACATCCACTAAAATAGGGGTTTAGATGATGCACATGATTCACTCTTTCACCTTAACCAGGAACATAAAGAGGGAAAAAACGTATGAAAACCACTCCACTTTGAATAGAAAGAAACATAACTCCCTAAGAGGAGGAAACACTCCTATGAAAATGGGGGTCCCCGAAAGATCCAATGAAATCCTCCTTTTTACTTCGAAGAGAACTCACACTGTAAGACGTCACCAAACAGGACCCTCAAACCCGATAAAATCACTTCAATCCTTTCAGGACATCGGTCAGCACCAATAATTCTGAACCGCCTTCACCCTTTCCCATTGGAATTCCTTTCACCGTTTTCCATGTGGGCTTCAAATACAACGGTGTCAAACTTCATACCCGATGAGTCAGACAACTCAAAGAGACCAAATCTCCCATCAACTCCTCTCACATCTTTCAACCTGTTGCGAGAGGATTCTCTTAACCAAAAAGGATTAGGGACAAACTTAGCACTATCACTAAAAAGGGAGAGTCCTCACTTTAATCAACTAGAGGGTCATCCAACAGAGAATTACCCATATCCTCACTTCAATTGCATGTTAATGCTTTATGGGGGGCATGCACTAGTCAAGAAAGAAAACCATGGACCCAATAAATATGGTCCAATGTTTATAACATACTTCGAACGAACACTAAACGTGCAGGTAGAACCGCTGCAAGGGATCCCCGAAGCAATTTTCAAAATAAACCATTAAACACACGCTTGCACACCAAATTACAGATAAAAATTCAAAATGAGACACAAATCAGTCAAAAAGGGTCCTCAGCTCAAAACACCTCACATCCAACATTTTCAAAACACTAGGACACACCACACAAACGCCAGTTATTTAAAAACACCAAATTTTCATTTAACAAAATCTTTTGAAAGAGAACAAAGATGGTGGGTTGCACGAACACCAATGATGTCCTGTAGGCCTCACACATGCTTGTTCCCATGCCTAACTGGAACCCACCTTATGTCCATCTAGGAACCCATCCACTCATTCCATTAACCATTTCTTTTTCCATATACACTAATGCATGTGGTTTCCCATGAGAACACCAAGGATCAAAACCAAACCCTTCCATTTTTCAAAACCAAAACATTTAACCCACACCTTTCAAACTTCATACATTATTTCCTTTTTAAGGCGCTTCATTTCAAAACATTTTCTAAATACCAAATCATTTTTACTTAAAAACCAATTTTCCATGAATCCAAAACAAAGAGACGAGGAACGATGCAAGAGGAGACTAGTGTCAGTGGGTGACTGGGACATATGGTTGGCGAATATATACCAATCACGCCACTGCCATAGATGGTATTCTTGGACAGTGTCCCCAGCTCCACATGGCTTTCTAGACCCTGCGATCTCACTCGGACCACTGACCCTACTCCCTTTTCATTTACCATGGACAAGATTAACCACAAGGACCAAAGACTCAGACAAACCTCAACTTACTAGGGTAACTCGAGTCCCACCACGAGGTGTGTTGGACAGGAACCTTGCTCGTAGCTAGAACGTTGAGTTCCGACAACCTTAACCCCAGTCTACCATGACTCTATCCCAAAAGAACACAACCAAAGTGAGAAAACCTCATCTGATATAATTTTTTCATGAACCAGTCCGGTTCGCTATCTTACCGAACTCCCAACCCGGTCCGAAGCATGGCCCAAAGGGCATTCCTGATCCCCTTGGGCTGGCACAAGTGCCCGGGTACCAAGAGTAACATGTGGGAATTATTTACCCAAAATAAGGGATAAGAAAATCAACTAACAAGTCAAATAAACTGAAACTGGAAACCGACAACCAAACACACCTTTAACTATAAATATTTTTAAGTCTACAATTCAACTAAAAATACAAAGTGAACAACAAAAAATATTGATAACTAAAACTCCAATACCAACCTCTAAGTGGCACAAGAAGTCACATCCCCAATCCACCAACACCAACATGCACGTGAAGACCAACAGCAACCAGAACCACCATCACTAAGCACGATGCCCCAACCTGGAATACACAAAAGACAATATCTACATACACCCAAAGGTGTATGTAGGGTGTGATCCAAATTCCCATAAGGATGCCACCTGATAAAAAGGTTACATGCCACAACATCAAAAAGATAATTTAACATGCTTATTTAAAACCATACTTTTAAAATGATTTTTAAGGAAAACATTTGAAAACTCAAAGTGAACAGAAAAGAGTACTGAAAGAAAACACATTTCACATATACTAATTCAAAAATGGACAGAAAATTTTATAAAGAACATGTCCATACCCAAGTGGTTCTTCGTATGCCAATAGAAGGCACCACGTCGTGAATAGTAGAGCACTGCAGGTGAAACCCCAAAGGCATTTAGTATTCACGGTGCACTAGAAACATCATACCTCAGTGTAAATGTGGCATAAGAACCACAATAATAAATACTCTCATGCATGATCCACTAGTAGGGAGACACATCCATAACCTAGTGGTCTCCAATCATCACAAACTTTTTGTCAATGTTGTACCGTCAATCCTGCAAGATGAAACTGGGATTAACCACTCACATGTCATCTATAATACTAGTCCTAATTTTTCCACCTAGGTACCTGGGGTTTTCCCTTGTGATCAATCATGTTCCACATTCACATAGAAAAAAACCAAACAAGACATTACATCATTAGCCACCACATTCACAACCAAACTCCTCTTTAAAGATCAAATGCACACGATGACCATTTCAAATATAATTTGCATCACTTTTAGAATTTATTATATATATATCATTTATAAAAAACTTAATAAAACAATTCCATGAGACGCTGCAAGGATTTAAACAAAAAACAGACACAAAATCCATTTTTATACCAAGCGCACACCAAAACCTTTTTAGAGTTTAATTTGCATAACACTCAAAATTAATAAATCATATAAATAATTAATAATAAATTTCTAAAATACACAACAAGTATTTACCATAAAAACATACTCAATTTCTCTCTATTAAACTCAAACGTGCCTCAAAACATTCATTTTCTCTTTCCAAACATGGTTAAAACCTCTGCTAGAAATAAATACACCATTATAACAACTAAAAAAAACTTCTGAAACACCCCCAAATTATTTTAAACCAAAAGATAACCACAAATCCAACATGTAAAACAATCCATTTTGAATGAAAAATCCCATTAAAATAGGCACACTTCATCTTTCATATCAAAGACCAACCACTTTGATGAAACCACAATTTTTTCATTTCACACACACCGATGAAAACCTAGACAATGGACAATCCCCTTTATAATATCACCCATACTTTAAAACCATTACCAAAACAAGCTTCACCCCCCCCCCCCCCCCTTCACAAAACAAAACCAAGCCAATATGCCCAAACTGACTCACTACACATTAAAAATAAACATTTAAACATACACAACTCAATTACTTTTGAAAACTAAGTTCGCACCAACCAAACAGCTCTTAGAACCCATCTTGAAGACATTGCACCAAAACAACACAAAATTTTACATGAAAATACCATTTTAAAATCAATTTCACACTCAAATATTCTAAAACCTCATTTTCACCATATAAACAATTGATTAAACACTTCTAGAATTTATTACAACAAGGTCTAAATGGAAAAAAACATTATCATTTCTAAATAAAGTGCCATTTTCATCACGCATGGATGTCAAAAAAAAATTAAAACTCATTTCTCCCAACCTATAAAGCAAAACCTATCATTTACACAAAAATACACATATAAACTACAAGACTATACTATTTCGGAAATCCAATTTCATCAAACGAGCATGCCAAAACATTTCAAATATATATCACACAATACAATTAAATCATAGAACATATTAAATTAACTGAACAACTAAATTAAATTACCTAAAATATGTCAAGGCATGGAAATACCTACCTTAAACCAAGAATCATCCAAATAATGGTGAGAAATAACCATTTCACATTGACCTTGCCTCAAGCAACCTAGCGCGAACCCAAAATTATGAATTCGAACCACGAACCTCTAGTTGGAACCCTAGAATCGGACCTCATACCTGCTGAAAAAAACTAAAACTCAAAGAGTAAAAGGGAAGGGACTTATCAGGAGGGGGTGAGTCATGCATGGAAGGAGAGAGACGCACCAGTGGAGGATCTGGAGTCGCGCCGGCCAGCGAGAGGGGGCGCATAGAACCAGGCTGCGGCCAGCATGGTGCGGCGGCAGATAGAAGTCAGAGGGGAGGGTCATTTGCCAAAGGCACTGTGCATGTTGGAGGCACGATGACAGTGTCTGGGGAAGAGGCCCAACGTGCAACTGTCGTTCTGGTCAGGAGTTCGAGGCATGATGCGAGCTCCGTTCAAGGGGGAGGGGGGAAGGTCGGCTCGATTCTGGTTGGCCGGGATGGAGAAGCCTAAAAAACAGTGTTTAAGGTTGGGGGGTGTGCACCATGACCCAAGGGGGAAAGAGGCTATATCACAATGCAACAAGAGGGGTAGGAAAAGAGAGGATAAAAAACAAAAAAAATAAGAGGGAAAAGAAATTAAATAAATACCCTAAAAAAACTAATCAACTTAAATATAATAATAATACAAATTAGTAACAATAATATAAAAAAATAATTTTTCTAATAGTAATAATAACAATTAACATATTATTAATATTATTAATATTAATAATTTTAATAAAAAAAATTACCATTTTTATTATCATTAAAAAAAATTCCTTAAACGTCATTTTATTATTATTCTTTTAAAGCAGTGGGCGACCGCGTGGTCCCCCCAAGCGGCCCATAAAAATTTTAATGGGTTGATGATAATAATAATAAACATAATAAAATTATCATCCTTAACACCAATTTTAATTTCAATCCATTATTGATAATTTCACTTAATTAATTAATTCATTAGTCATGCACCGGGCAGGCCGTGCGGTGAAATGGGTGAGGCCGCGCATCTTTGACCATGGTGTGATGGATGCAGTAAAGGCCAATACAATCATTTTTAGATATGAACTCAAAATTTTAATACGGGCTTCAACCCGAACTACTTGAAGCCCATAAAAAATAAATAATAAATAAATAATGGAAAAGAGGCATGTATGACAGCATGCTTTGGAAAAAATTTATGATTTTCGGGGTTTCAGATATGACTTATATGATTACTATCTGGAAAACCCAGAAAACACAACGTGTGATGTTATGAACGCACGTCATGTGTTTGTTTGTTCTGGAAGAAATAACTTTTCTTATGTACACACTATGTACTATATGTACACTCTGTGTAGTTGTTGACTATTTAACTGACTGTGTTAGCAGAGACAAGGTGTTGGTAAACTCTTGGTGGAACACATCATGTACTAGAAGTACATGTCTTTCTATGGTCGACTGTGTATCTGGCTGTGTAAATAACGACACGGGTGGATAAAAAATTTGAGTACACTCTGTGTCTATGGTGAACATGCCATGTAGTGTTGCACCAGTAGGACTGTGTAGTTCTATCCATGCAGAAGTAATTTCGTTGGAGGGAATATTCAAGTACATTTTGTGTCTCGGGATGAAAATGTCGTGTGTATAGGGTGTTACATGACCAGGTTGGTAGAGGTATAACCCCATATTAAGGCTTAAAGGGAACATTCCATGTAGTAGTTCTACATGTCGTGTAACCCTCTTTTGTAAAACATTAATGCTTTCCTTCACCAATTATATTTTATCACTTCTGAGTTTTATTCCTTGATAATATTGTACTAAGGTTTGCTCTTGACCTTTCATATTCATGCCACCAAGACGTCCTTTGGTTTTACGCTAGGTATAGGGTGGTGATCAGGCACCAAAAATGGTATATCAGGGATTACCAGCAGATTCTCTCGTCATTCCCATCTTGGAACTAGATGTATACCAAATTCAAGTACTGATTAATAGTTCTATGAAGGCTTTATGAGGATGATGCAGACCATTCAGGGAGCACCACATCCTACCCCGAATATGGAAGAGTTGATGAGGGTGTTCTAGCAACAACATCCTTCTTCTTTTTTAGGGGATGGAGGACCACGTGATGTAGATTCATGGATGGAGGCCATGCTTTCTATCTTTGAGCATCTGGAAATGCCTCCTGAGAGGAGGGTGATGCTCTCAATGTACATGTTACATGATTCCTCCAAGAGATGGTGGCATGTTATCACATGGGCGGGACATCATAGGGATATGGATTGGGAAGAGTTTCATATGACCTTCTATGATTACTTATACCCCGAGATGTTTAGGTCCAATGCATCCCAAGAGATCATACATTTGGAGTAGGTTTCTCTTTTAGAGATAGATTACTATTCTCATTTTATAGAGCTTCATCACTTTGCACTGGTTTTGGGGGTGATGATTTATCTTTGGCTAGGAAATTTGATGATAGAATTAGGTTTGACATCCGATCACAGGTGAATGTTTTCTTGTTGACTTTGGTGACTGCTATAGTAAATTAGGCATTGACTACTATGTTCAATCTTTGGGAGTTTAGAGCTACGATCCAGGGTGGTTCAGTATCTAGGGTTGGTACTCCTTCGACCGATAGTAGGAAGTGCTGTAGGGAGCTTTCACGGGATGTTTTTTAGGTATCCAAGTGGTGTACTACCAATGTGTGATGAGTGGGTATATGAGACCACATTTATCGAAGGACCTAGTCGAGTGCTGATCTTATGGTAGGATCGGACACATTCAGTGTTTTTCTAGGATGTTCTCACCAGCATTGAGTAAAAGGGGATCTGTTATGACTCCACGTTTATGAGTTGGAGCACCAGTTCTTCATCAGTTAGGGAACTGGAGTTTTTTAGGTTGTTTCGGCTGAGGAGGTGGTCATGGTCATGGTATCTAGATGACAAGTTTTCAGTGAAAACATGGTGGATCAGCTCAGGGTATCCAGGTAGGGCCGCAGGGCCACGGTATAGGTCATACCTTTCCGATGGAACAGACCCAACATGAGTAGGATCCTAAACCCTCTACAGTTAGAGGTACGATTCTAGTTTCCTAAGTTTTAGCTTCTACTCTTTTCGGTATAGGGGCTTCCCATAGTTTTATATATGTTCCCATTGTGAAGAGACTTGGGCTCTGCATCTTTACTTCGGATGATGTTATGACATTAGATGATCTGTTGGGTATTAGGACGGCTATTGTACATTAATTCAAGGAGTTCCCTCTTAAGGTTTTTGGGTGTCACTTCTTATGGGACATCTATGTCTTAGAGATGACAGGATTTGATTTCATTTTTAGAATGGACTACTTGATCTCTTTCTAGGCTTTTGTTGGCTGCTATCATCACAGGGTGAGTTTCACGTCACCATAGGGCAGGTCTTTTTTACACAAGGTAGAATGGGATGTCCAGGCGAGTAGAGTTGAACCTTAGAATCATGGGTTGGGAGGAATTATAGCCCATATTTCTAGTTTATATATGGATGACTAGGGGAATCACATATGGAATTTCCTCCAGTGATGGATCATTTCATAAATATCTTTCCAGATAACTTTTTACGGTTACCTCTGAAGTGAGAGGTGGATTTTTCTGTTGACATTATTCCATGAGTGGCATTAGTGTCCATTCCTCCATATGGATGGATACACTAGAGTTACAGGAGCTCAATAAGCAGTTAGAGGAGTTTTAGGCAAAGGGTTTTATCTAACCTAGTACTTCTCTTTGGGGTCCTCTAGTCATTTTTGAAAAGAATGCGGAAGGTACCCTTAGGCTATGTGTTTATTATCATAATCTAAACCGGTTGACAATCAAGAAATTTTATCCTGTATTGAGGATTAATAATCTATTTGATCAACATTTAGGATTCTGGGTGTTCTTTAAGATTTAATTGGGATCCATTTATCATCAATTGCATGTTAGAACATAAAATATGCCTATTACAGCCTTTAGTAGTAGGTATGGTCTATACGATTATTTGGTTATGTTGTTCGGTTTCATGGATTAACTAGTAGTTTTCATGGAACTATTGAACTGAGTGTTCCATCCTTACTTGTATTCTTTTGTGTAAGTCTCCGTGGATGATATCATGGTTTACTCTCACACTCGACATGACCATGCCATCCATCTTGAGATCGTATTCAGTACACTGAGAGAGAATCGTTTATATCTTAAGCTCTCAAAGTTATACTTTTGGACGGACTAAATTCATTTCTGGGGTCATGTTATCTCTAAGGAAGGAGTATCAATAGACACAAAGAACGTGAAAGCGGTAGTTTCTTGGGAGAATACAAAGAATTTATTTGAGGTACAGAGTTTCTTGGGGCTGGATGGTTACTAAATATTCTTTATTCAGGACTTGTCATGCTTAGCAGTGCCACTTATGAGCCTGACTAAGAAGGGTGTGAAGTACATGTGGATAGATTCATGTGATTCAGCCTCTCAGAAGCTGAAAGGGAGATTTAATTCAGCACCAATATTGATTTTTTTGGAGCTAGGAAAGTGTTACACCATTTACTATGACGCATCAGGTATTGATCTGAGAGTAGTTCTTATGTAGGGGGGAGGAGTTTTTTCATATGGGTCTCAGTTATTGATTCCACGTGAGAGGAACTACTCAAACCACGATCTCAAGTTAGTTGCAGTTGTGCATAATTTATGTTGTTGGAGACATTACCTTTTGGGAGATCATTTTGAGGTTTAAACTGACCAAAAAAACCTCAACTATATCTTTACTCAATGATATCTAAATTTGAGACAATGATGGTGGGTTGAGTACCTTCAATCTTTTGACTATGAGCTTACCTATACGCCTAGAAAAGGCAACGCAGTGGCTAATGAATTGAGCATGAAAACTCAGATAGAAGTGGTTAGGGAGGTCAGCAGTGAGTGACAACTTATGGATCTATTCTATAATATGTATTTGGAGATGCATGAAAAACAGGGGAAGATGTTTCTTTCTTCTATAGTTGTTACCTCTACTCTACTGGAACAAGTGAAAATGAGGTAGCTATCAAATTCTAAACGCCTAGCCCTACGGGAAAGTATGTCAGGTGAGGACCCTACTCCTGGGTGGAACATAGGTGAGGATGAGGTTTTGTGTTTTCATAGACATGTATGGGTGTTATCATACATATAAGAGGATTTATTGAGAGATTTTCATGCCTTCGTATGGGTTGTTCATCCTGGTGTCACCAAGATGTATTAAGATTTACATCGTCAGTATTGGTGGCTAGGAATGAAGAAGGATGTAGTTGGTTTTGTTATGATATGTTGCACTTTTTGGTGGGTGAAGGTGGAGAATCAGCGATTGGTAGGGATATTACAGCAATTACCCATTCCCGAGTGGGAGTGGAATAATGTCGCGATGGATTTCAGGATGGGTTTACCAAGGTCACCTCGAGGGAATGATGCGGTTTGGTTTGTTATCAACAAGCTCACGAAAGTTTCACATTTTCTACCGATCAAGGAAAACTTTAGTGTTGATGATCTTGGAAAGTTTTACATTTGAGAGATGGTGTGGTTTCCTGGAGTTCCACACTCTATCATTTCAGATATGGATGCCTGGTTTACTTCTTGTGTTTGGCAGTGACTATAGAGGGATTTGGGTATACGGGTACTTCTTGAGTACAGCTTACCATCCTCATAAATATGGCCAATCTGAGTGTATGATTTAGGTTTTGGAGGACATTTTTTGAGCATGATTTCAAGATTTTGGGGGCTCTTGGGAGAGACCCATACCCCTGGTGGATGTTTCCTACAATAATTGTTTTCAGGGAAATGATTCAGAGGGAACCTTATGAGGCTTTGTATGGTAGGCCATGTTGATCATCCCTATATTGGATGGAGGCAAGAGAGGTAGCTATGCTGGGACCTCTTCTTTTACAAGAGACCACTGAGAAGGTAGGATTGATTCGAAAGATGATGGGTACTACACAATCTCGCCAGAAATCATATGTTGGTCGACCGAGATGACCTATGGACTTCAAAGTCAGAGATCAGGTTTTCCTACATGTCACACCGAGGATGGGACACAGGAGGATTAGGAGACATGGGAAGATTTCACCGGGATACGTCGGTATATTTGAGGTTTTAGAGAGAGTCGATCTAGTTTCTTATCTTTTTTAGTTACCTCATAGGTATCAGACTATTCATGACATATTTCATGTTTCTGAGCGACGATGTTACTTTTCAGACCCATCATATGTTTTTAACCTGAGGAGGTTTGGTTGTAGGTGGATGCATCCTTCAAGGTGAACCCTGTTTAGATTGTGGATTAGATCACTATGGTTCTCCTTGGCTGGTCTGTTCCTCTGGTATGCGTGTTATGGCAGCACCAATGAGTGCATGACGAGACTTGGGAGAGGGAGGTCGATGTGTGATCATAGTGGCTAGAGTTGTTCACCAATTCTTCTTCACCATCCTTGGAAGGAAAATTTGGGGACTAATTGCTTTAAAGGGGTATGTTTGTAAGAATATGGATCTTCATTTCAGGTGTGGATCTTGATTTCGGGTTGTTTTTTAGAAAAAAAAGGAGAATATAGGTTTTTCTGAGTACACGTTGTGTACTTCCATGTACAGGTCATGTACCTAGTTGCCACATACAGTCGCGTACTAGCCATGTAGCAGCCGAGTAAATGGCCATGTGATCACCTAGTAGACCACTTATGTTGGGGGACAGTTAACGCTATTACACGTCATGTAGGTTTAATGAACATGCCATGTAATTTTATTTTTTATTTGTTATATTGGATCATGGTTTTTTCTTAGGTCAGTAAACATCTTCTTCTCCCTGTGGATCATATAAGAGAGCGATAGAATGACCAACGAACTCTAAACCCCTCTCGATTCTCTATGTGAGCCTCAATTGAGACACCATCAGGTGTATTGGAATCCCACTGGTTAGTTCTCAAAACACCTAGAGACTTTCTTCCTGATTCCTCCTCTATTGTGAGTTATTCAGGGTTGAGAATTTTTTACCTTTTTGTATATCTACACCATTTTAGGATGATTCAAGGGTCGGTGTTCAAGTATACTGATCGTACGACATCATGGTAAGTGGTTTGTACCTTTCATTCTTTGTATTTGGATTATATATGCTAAACGTTCCGCATACACATGATTGGGGTATTTCTTGATTTGGAATTTAATCATGTTTATTACCTGATATGGTTTGATTGATTGATAAAGGGTTTTTTCTTATACGTAAGGTTATATTCCTTGTTACGGGACACCCCATGGGTGTGTTCCCCTTGATTGATTATTTATGTTCATTTGGTCTCGGATTCCAGTTAGGCTTTCCTTATTTCACATGACTTGGTTGATTAGGATGGAGTTTGATTGATGATATTAAATTCATGTGATATGCTTGTGAATGATTAGTCATGTAGTAGTTTTATATTACATGATCTGTTTTGATTTTATAAGCGCATAATTTTTACATAGGACTATGAGAGCCTTGGTGTAGATGATTAAGCCAGGGGTATTGACCGTGAGAGCTACCCAGGAGGTCATTTATAATTATTTTATGCTATTATTACCCATGGGTATTGACTGTGAGAGCTTCCTAGGAGGTCGTTTATAATTTATTGTTGCCATGTTGACCCAGGGGCATGGACAATGAGAACTACCCAGGCAGTCATTTGTAAATGATTAGTGATATGTTAGAACAAAGGGGTTAGACCATGAGAGATTTCCCAGAGGGTTATTTATGAATGATTGAATGATTGTGAAGAGTATTCCAAGCCAAAGCACAAGCTTGGATTCAGTCTTACTTGATTATTTAGTTGATCTTATAAGACATCTACTTTGTTAATATTACATTGGGGGATATAGATCTTGGGCTAGATCCTGAGATTACATGATTCATAGGCTAAATAATAAAAGTAAATGAATGTAATTGAAAACTGTAGGATATTTTACTTTTGATTACTTCTTAGTTTATTTCTACATTTATGAATATTACCTGCTATATATACATATTCAATGACAGTTAGGCACATATCTTTTGGTGGTTTCCTACTGGGATTCATCTCACCCCCTATTTGGGTCATTTTTTGGACCCAAACTAATTATATGGTTATAGGTATAGATAAGGGAAATTTCCCTTCCTTATCATGTACTTGATTATTGTTAGATTTGGAGATCATGGGACAAAACTGAGGCATGAAATGCTACTGGAGTTTACTTGTTTCTTTTTCACTTTAGTTTCTATATTTCTTTCTAACATTGTGACTTGTTTGGATATTTTCATTGATACATATTCAATGCATCATATATATATATATATATATTCTTCTATTGGATTTACTTCTGTCCTCCGCTGGTATTACTACTTATATTTTTGTTTCTATTTGTTTTCTGCTATGTTTACTCTGCCAGTGAGGGAATAGTTTCCCCACTATAACACCTTAGGCCCACCCTGGTAGTCGGAAGCCTCTGGAATTTGGGTAAATACAATTTAGGCCTTGTAGAAAACCGGTTACGAGGAAGTTTTGGGTGGAACCCAGATCTGGGACATTACGCCGCCCCCCCCCCCCAAATAGAAACAACTAGTACCAGAGGTCGAACAAAATTGAAGAATGACCCTTGGGGTTAATAGACATGAAGACCCAAAATCATTATTGCCCAATATAAGAAAACATGCTAGACAAAAAACTAGGGAAATAAATGATGCAATAGCTATATAGACACACATACATGTTGTGCCAGTATAAAAAATCACCCACTTATAGTTTATAAGAAATATCAAATAGTTAAAAACCTGATATTCCAACATAACATGAACTAAAGGCACCATAATGATTCAAAAAGTGAAGGGTTGATGTGATAAAACCTCAGGTGCTTAACTGGGTATGGCCCCTTTGAATATGGTCTATAAGAAAAAAAGAACCATAGTAAATTCTATGAAAAACTAGATCCTCTGACTCATATAACCAATAGAGGAACATACATCACTCCACTAACTTAGTTCCAGAAAAATAGTATCTGAAGTTGCATGTCCACTAAGGTGTCCATGAAAGGTGTCAAAATATATATAATATTTAGGGAACCAACAATGTGTGTCAAATTAGTAGTCAATAAACAAAAATATACATGAAAATTTCTAGACATTTATATAAATATATGAAAAAATTATTTAGTAAGAGGATATAAAACATAGCAGTAACACAAGAATGAATAAATCCAAGGTTCAGTGTCAGATATAAACAACGGATTATATATCAATAGTCAATAAAATGAATGGACAACAAATCATTCCCTAAAAACATATCACAAAAAAATTATAAATGATGGATCATAAACAACAAATCATAAACAAATCTTAGAAGAATAAATCAAAAACAAAACAAAAAATATACAAAGAAAATCTGAAGGACTACCTCACTAAGTTGAAGAAAATCCGAGACCCTCTAAGGATATCAGATGAGATGCTCGGAGGCAGTCGAGTGGTGTGATTTGACCTTTGATTCACATAGGAGGATCATCGGTAGTGGGTGGCTTCCGTAGAAAGCTTCTATAATGTGACGGATTTTCAAATGGTTAGGGCTTTTAAAATAGATCGGGGACACTTTTATCAGCACTGATAAAGAGCCCTTTTATCATCGCTTATTACATAAGTGTTGATAAAAGGTCTATTTATCTATGCTAAACTTATAGCACAGATAAATGTTCATTTTATCGTTTTTTTGTTTAGCGTTGATAAATCCTCATCTTTATCAGTGCAAAAAAAGTACTGATAAAAATTATTTTATAAGCACTTATTACTGAAGCATTTTGAAAGGATTTATAATTATAATTATAACTAAAAAATTGTAAACATTTATAAATACTTAATAAATTTATATAAATATAAATATAGTAAATATATTCCTTTTAAAATTTATTTATTATAATTTTATAATTATTTATTTATAATTATAGAAATGTTTTTAAAAAATATTATTTATATCATAGTATATATTTATATAATTATACATATATATATAACAAATATATAAAAATATAAATATAGTAATTATATTCATTATTTAAGTAAATTTATTATAAATTTAACAATTATTTAAATATACATAATTATTTATTTAAAATTATATAAATTCTTTTAAAAAATATATTTATTTATTTATAATTATAAATATATAATTTTATAGATATAGTTAATGTACATTTATAAATATATTTATTTATAAATATTTTCTTACAAATATATTTTTAACAATATTAATAAATATCTAATTTTGAGTGCATTCATATGTGTACAAAATGAGTGAAATTGAATAAATTAAGAATATAGGTATACTTTAACAATATTGAAAAAATGGATAAGTTATGTGTGTGTGCATATTGTATATAATAATTCATTAATTATGTATATTCGAAATCAATATGACACACATTTCATATATATTAAATTGAAAAAACAAATGACATTCAATTATATGATGAGTACTATGCAATTAGGCAATATTTTTAATTTATATTAAATTTTCATTATATACAATTATTCAATAAATATATGAAAGTTTAATGTAAAGCGCATAAATATTTTTTAATATATAAATCATATTTATATACATTAATATATATATAATATATAAAATCTAATAACATTAATTATCATAATTATCTAAATAATAAAATGTTTAATATTTAATAATTTATAATCAGTCAATTCAATTTTATCAATAATTATTTAATTAATAAAATTTGTAATATTTTTTTTAATAAACACAATTTTTTATTTTTTTATTTAATTATTTCATTTTATCAGCAATAAAAATGTGTTGATGAAAAAATATTTATCATTACTAAACATAAAGCACTGATAAAGCATACCCTTTATTAGTGCTAAAAATAAAGTGTTGATAAAGGATACCATTTATCATCACTAAAAATAAAGTGTTGGTAAAGTATACCCTTTATCAGTGCTAAAAATAAAGCACTGATAAAGGATTACTTTATTAGTTCTAAAATAAAAGCGTTGATAAAAGGTTTAATTTATCAGTGCTTTCTTTAGCGCTGATAAATATACCATTTATCAGTGTTTTCTTCTTGCGCTAATAAATAATATCATTGTTAAAGGTTTGTTTTGTAGTAGTGACTGCTGATTTTATTTGATACTTTCAAATTTTATGGTCTACCAAACCATATCGGAAAATAATATATTACAAATCATCAATTTTCACCTACAATCCATTCATTATTTGATATGTTTCTTCTTTTAGTTTTATTTCTCAAAATATGTTTGAGGAGACACTCCAAAACCTACACCTTTAACATGACCATATTTTTATGGTCTCTTTAAAGCTACTGAAAGTAGATTTTCTTGCATTACATGTTTTTTGGATTCTTGTGTCTAAACCATATAAAAATTACATGAACATAAATATATATTTTTATGTAATACTATTAAAAATCCTAACAAAATATTATGATGTCATAGTTACACATGTTTCTCATACTACTTTTTATTTTCATTAACTAGTTTACCCTAATTATTTACATGGTCCTCCTTCCATAGCACATGATGTCAGATATAAGCAGCTTTGGATTTTTGACTCATCAATCTTCATATAAAAAAAGTAACATATGTTGTTTCATATCACAAAAACAAATTATTGTTTATTTTAATTTCATACCATTTCTTCTCTAGTTAAGTGTACCTTATCCTAACTTTGTGATAAGGGAACCTTGGTTTTGATGCACCTTATTTATTTTCGACACTCCTTTATTATTTCATAAATTAATAAATTTGAATCAAATTGGATAATATAAATAATGTTAAATAATATATTATCAACTACAATGAAACTGAATTGATTCATCATCATGATTAATTATGAATGTAGTCCATGTTTACTTCTTTATAATGTGTTGATAAGTAACTGGTGGGTGGAGCTTTACTTTCCCTTCAGCATCCCTAAGATGAAACTTGGAAATAATAGTCTGAAATCCTTTATGGTAATTTCTAGTAAACATTAAGACCATTTTATTATGTAAATCATCTAAAATTAAAGAACATTACAAGGAATAATAAAAATTAAATCAACGTTTTATTATATAATATTTCACTAAAATAGATAATGTATATCGTATCATTACCTCTATATCATCCCAAATGATTTCCTTTGTTATAGGTGAGACATGGAACCATAAATCTATATCAATTGGAATATTCATCATCATTGTAAACTAAATATAACTAATGAATATTAACTTGTTGTCGTCAATAGGTTGGCTGTATAGATTCTATCCAACCTCAAATTTTATACCCTTACTTCCTGCCTTGATAATTTTAGTCAACGCGGTGATGTTGCGTTATTCTGGTATTTTTTCCTCAACATGTTGTTGATCCTTTGATAATTTTGTAGTTTCATAATATAAAACATATTCATACTCGAAATTAGTAACATCATCATGTGAATAAGTCACTGTCTGCATGAGTAGTCAAATATTTAATTTAGATTGCGTAAATACAATAGATAATACAAAATATTATGAGGAAAATAATAGAATATCAAAAAAAATAAACCAACTCATTGATAAATCTTTCATTTCTTTAAAAACTAAAGGGATTTGGATCCTCTATTGATAATATAAATACCCTATTTAGGGTCCCCTATAACATACAATACATTTTCTATATTGGGACCACCATGAAATGATTGTGATCTCCCAATAACAGGGTTATCCTTGATTGAATTTTCGTCTGACTCTATAGTTATTTTAGTCCCCAGCAGGATAACTGAACAATTCTTGTTTTCTAGATTTGATACATAAAATACAATCACTTATTTTTATTCCACTATCAATGACACATCCTTTTACCCTTCAATTCTAAAATTCTTCTTCATGAAGCCTATTTCAATACCTTTTACTACACTCTTGTCGTCAACCCATTTGAATACAAAATCGACATCTAAAATGTTATATAATCTAACTCATATATCTATTAGATGATACTTAAATATAACATATTCTCATAAATTTGATTTTTTTCCTTAGAACCAGATATTTTCATCACTTCCTCTATAAGAATAACTCCATTGTTTTGCAACATACGGTGGTCATAATTTTATTTTATATAGAATGTATAACCATTAATTAAAAAGTTAGGGTAATATATAACATTTGAATTTGGTCCCATGTTTATCCATCGAAATCATTTGGAAATTGAATTAATATTTTCAAATAAATATTTATAAATATGATCTCAGTACTATCCTATAAAATATTGATTATGTTTACTTAATGTCAATCTTTCATCTATTAATGGATTCAAATGTATAATAATTTATTTGGGGGATTTAAAGTACATATCAACATATTTACTATTATATAAAATGTAAAGGCGAGATTGCTCCAACTATATGGTGGTAATTTTAACAACATATCTTTCATAAATCTCTTCACTTATATGTTGTCAGTTGTGGAGAGACTTTGGGATATTGATGCTATAAACATCTGATAGTAAATCGGTAAAACAATCAATATATTCTTAAATAATATATCATTCTTCAATACAACCTTTTGACCAAATTAGATTCATGATTTAGTATTTTAAAATCTTCATATATTGTTCAATGAGTTACATCCATCTGTAATGGACATGACCATATAGCTGAACCTATATAACCAATTGAACCATCAGGTTGATCACTATATCAAAGAATAATAGTGGGAAGAACATATCTAATTCACATAATATGACTAAAAACTCCTTATTCTTGATTTTAAACTTTGTCGTGCCTATAACTTTACTGCATATGGATTTTAAAAATAATTCAAGTCTGGTTAATGTATATGATGCACATTTAGATAGAATGCAATGTAAAGAGACGAGCATCAAATATTTCATAAAAACATAAAATTCATGTGATTTTAGTCCTTATAACTTCAAATTATTCATTAACACGGAATTATTGATATTATATTAATACTATTTTAGAACTTTTAAACCATTAATGAAAATATAAAATACAAATTTTTCTTTTTTTGGATAGAGTGTAAGGTGTTGGAGGAATAAAAGTCTAACTTTTACCCTTCATTGGTTCCATATCCTCCCTTACCCCCATGTTAATCATGTCTAACCTAGCCTTGATTCCATATTTTTTTCAAGGAACATTTATTAATGGTCTTATAATACTATCGAATACATTTTTTCTATATACATGACATAAATAAAATTTCAGACGTCAAAAAATTCCAGCATAGTAATTCAAAGAAAATTTATCTATTTTTTCAAATTGATTTAGTAAGGTTTTCCAAAAATGGTTTACCAACAATAGTATCAATATCTTTTACTTTATCAAATAGTTGATGACCCATTAGTGGGGATGGTGTTGTACCTTTTTCAGTATTCCCATCAAACATTGTCATCTAGGATTGGTATTTTTTTCACTGAGGTAAATATTTTTGATTTTATAAAAATATAGTATTCATGGAATGTTTAAACCAAACTTAGTGTGTGCATTCTTCACAAATGGGACACCCTAAAATTCCTTTAATTATATAGCCTTAAAAATTTACCTAAGAAGTAAATTTATTTATCAACCCATACAACATATATCCCAAGGTGAATTATTCACTTCCTTGAGCATCATAAATTATAATACATATACCCCAAATAAATTCTATATCTTCTATCAATGGATCCAAGTAGACATAAATATCATTACCAGGTGGTTTTGGTTCAGATATAAGTAGAGACAACATAATGTGTTTGTGATTCATATATAATCATGGTGGAAAGTTATAATTTACCAAAATAATTTTCCATGTACTTTGAGTACTACACTATACACCAAAAGGATTCATTATATATATATATAATGCGAGACATTAGTTTCTTGGATCATTTATAAATTTAGGATACTCATATTCAATTTTATTCCACTAAGTATATCCTACATATGATGTAGTATCCCATATTTCATTATTGTATATGCGTGTCATGTCAATTGTCTTACAGTTTCCTAATATCTATATAGTATTCTAAACTGTGGAATGATAGGAAAGTACCGTACTTCTTTCAAAGGGTTGGATTCACCTTTATTATATGGATTTTTCCTACACTGAGGTAATTTTATATGTGATTCACATTCCTTGTAAATAAATATAAAATTATTTGTATAAGTATGTCTTTTTTATAAATCATTCCCATTTAACATATCATTATTTAGTATCATATGTTAGACAAGGAAGTTCATTTTATTCTGGTAGCATATCATTCAGAAGACTAAGTAGTTCTGTAAACCTGGTGTCACTCCATTCATTGCTAGATTTCAAATTATATAACTTCAATACTTCTGAAAATGTTGTTTTTTTAGTTGAATTGGTATATATAGATCTATTAGAACAACTTTTTAACTTCTCAAATAACATTGTACAATCATGAATTTCAAATTCAATTTCCATTTTCATTTCTTATATAAAATCTCCTACATCATTTAAACTAGTATTCATATAAAATGATCCATAGACCACAATGTCATCCCAATCAGTGTGCATGTTCACTTTTCCCCTTGTATTTATTACAATATTTATAGAACCGATCTATTTCATGACAAGTCAAATGTTATTCTAACTCTTCCAGACTAATTTTTCTTGAATAACAATAATATAAACACAGAAAAAGGATTTGATAAGGGTCATATGTATACTCTATTTAAAACTTGATGAACTCTTTAACTCCATATCCATACTATTTTTTAATATGATTATAATTCATTCATTTTAAATTCACATTCATCCTACTAGGTTCAAAAAATATTCTTTTTGCAAAAAAAATAAACATAAGATATTCATAATCAAAAGAGAAAGTTATAGATAATTCTAATAAGGGTAACCCAACATTTTAATGTTATTGATTCTAATTCCTAACAAGTTATAATTTTACACAATGGTGACATAAAAAAGAAACAACTTGGGGTAAATATGTGGTTTTTTTCCATGTTCTCGATTTGATGTTGAATGGTAAAAAAGGTGGTAAAAAATATATTGGTAAAAAAAATTATTTATTATTGCATAAAAGACTTCCCTTGGGAAATATAGAAATTAATTCTCATTTAATTATATCCTAGACTTCTAAATTTGTGTAAAAATATCTTTTCTTAGAACATAAAAGGTCATGTAATCATTGGATTTTGACATAGGGTTAAGAAGGTTGGAATTTCATGAAATGAGTGAAAAAACGGTTTTTTAGGACAGAAGTGAATTTGGATTCCATGTTACTCTCTTTTTTTATAGATTACTATAGACCATGTATTATAGGAATACCAACAAATATATTTTTAAAATAACCCACTAATGAACCCCTATTTTAAAAATAGTAGAGTTATAAAGCTTAGGTATATTTCACATATATTATAATATACAAAACCTCTATTCAATTTCCTTAAAAACATGACAAATAATTTCTAATAATAAAATTTCCAAAAAAAAATTATTTAGCATGGATTTCACATCATTGACATCCAAAACATTATAATTCCACTTCTAACAATGACACAAATCACTATAATATATCTATCACATCTAGTAGTCAAAAATTTTATAGGTATATCCAAATGAGTAAACTCGTTCTTAGTAAATTTCATACCACATGTATGGTTAGGGTAGATTATAATAAACTTTATAAAATTATTCCACTATCTTCTAATCTTTTATGCATCTTAGATAAATGTGTTTTTAATTAGAAATTTTTATGGGTGAAACTCAAACAATTCATAATGATACACAATGGATTAAAATAATAATAATATAGCATACATGGCCTCTATGTTAAAAAGAATTATCTTTTATATACAAAACATGAAAATTCTATTTGAGTTAAAATTAAAGGAATAAGAATTAAAAATATATAATTTGATAGAAAAATAATACATAAAATATTAATATAAAATTAATTCATATAATATTGATAATGATGTTAAAAAATTAATAAAATTACTAAAAATAAATTATAAGACCCCCTTTATTATTGAAGCTTGAAATAAACTTTCCACCAATATCCAAAGGAAATTTAGTCTGTAATAAATCCATATTTTTTATATTTTGGTTTTCTGAAAAGAAAAAAATATTGAAAGATGAATCTTTAATGGTCAGTAAAAATACACAAGGTAATGACATGTTTTAAAAATACCTTTTGGTTTTAATATATGAGAGTATGAGGGATACTTGGAAGCAAATGAGCATAATTGTTTGATTTTAATCCATGGGAGTATGATGGATACTTGAAACTTGGAGCTGATTACTAAATATGCACCGTAAAAACACTTCCTACTTATCATTTATAGTCACCACGGTACATGATAAGTGGGAAATGTTTTTTCGGTGTACAACTAGGATCTCCATACAATCAGAGTGAGAAATATTGATGACTGAGTGAAAATGAATGTGAAGGTGGTGGAGAGGGTGAACCAAAAAAGGATTGAGGAAAGAGAGATTGAGTGGAAAATGGAAATAGGAGGAATACTTGGAACATGGAGTCATTTACTAGTTTTTCACTACAAAAACTATGTTTACTTATCATTTGTAGTCACCACTTTACATGATAGTAAGTAGGGTTTTTACAATGCACAGCTATGATCTCTATGCAATCAGAGTTAGAAATAATGATGAATGAGTGAAAATAAAAATTAAGGTGAGGTAGATGGTGAACAACCAATTTATTCAGGTAAGAGATATTGGGTGGAGAATCAACAAGGTATATCAATGAAAAATAATATTTCTTGTGCATGCACTATTCAAACCATTTTGGAAAATTAAAAATAAATATATTTGAGGGGTAGAAATGGATAAATATTTATCACATGCCTTGATTTTAATATATCATTATACTTTCAAAAGAAATAGATAAAAATTAAACTTAGAAAAATATAAGGAAAATCATTTATTTCTAAGAAATCCTTTGAAATTAAATAAATAAATAAATTTTCATCTTCAAGGGCCTTAAATCATTTTTATTCTGAATAAAACTTACCAAACATGAAATACAGCCAGATATTTAATTTATAAAACTTCACAACACATTCAAATATCCCATTAGATAAACATTTATGTATATATGAAAATAATAATCCATTTAATATATGATAATGAACCTTTATTCAATACTAATTACTTTTCCTATCATTAAAAGGACAATTTATAATTTAACTCAAGAAATAACCTACTTCAACTCTTATTTTAAAACATTGAATTTCATAATAATAAGCATTTAAAAAATAATTTAAGTATCCTTTATACTAAAAAGTAATAGTTTTTGAAATTACTATACATGGAAATCAAAAATATATATATTAAAACTGTAAATATAACTTAATCAAACAATTACAAACATATAAAAGAAAAAAAATGAGAATAAATTAATATTTCCTGAATCCTTTTAAACAAAGAATATTCTAAAAACAAAATCCACTAAAAAGGAGTAATATTTTCAATACATTAATTAAAAAATCACATGAAATTATAACATGATATATTTTCCCCCTTATATGTAAAATCATAGGATTTAAAATTATAAAAATCAAATTGGAAGTCAGAATATTTTTAAAACTAGATCCCACTACAGGAGGGTTTGGGGAATTTAGAATGAGAATTTTGAAAATATTTTTCCCTTATATAAAATATATATTTTAAAAAAAATTATATAAATAAATTTTTAATTTTGAAATTAGACTTCAGTAAATCCATAATGAAATATATATTATTTTTTAATTTTGTTGAGGTTTTCTAAAATAATAAAATATACTGATCATTACATATTACTATTGTTTAGTATGGAAATTTAATTAAAGGCATAATTTTTATTTATAATAACTATATAATTTCAAAAAATATACTATTATTTTTGGTAACTTCTATTTTTTTATCAGAACCCATAAAATAATATATTGATTGAACACATTGTTTTTTTATTCATATACTTTGGCATTATTAACATATTTCATATTAATTATTCATGTAGTAATATCAGCGATATTTCATTTTCAATTGACAATAACATTTCTAGTAAGATAAAAATTTCCATTCCATTCACACATTAGTCAAACATTTTATAAATTTATAATTTTGAGGGAGTGGCCAAACTCTACCATAGCAAGCTGGGGTAGTGGAGAAATGGATGTGAATATCTATGAGGTAATGGTAGAGAGATCTTGGAATAGTTTGACACTAATACTAGAAGGAAACAAATGGTCATGAAGTGGGTTGGCAACACAAAAAACCAAAACACAACACTATGAACTGATCAGGACCTATGTGAGCCATAGTAGGGTTAAATTCGAAATGCAGAGACCCACAAACATGGAACTGTCTGGGGAGGAAGAATGACGGTGAGAAATTCATCATCATAATTCATAAACATCAAACCATGAGACCACTGATCCAAGATAACTTTACATTATTGCACACTGTTGAACCCGAACAAGTAAGCAATGAGAGAGGATAAGAAAAAAATAACATACCTTAGATTTGAGGCATGATTCATCCAAGAGATGGTCGAGGGGGAGTTATAGAAGCACTGAAATTTCATGAGAGCTTAAACAGTATGACAAAAATCATTTTGGTTAGGGTTCTTTTAAAAAATCGAGGAGGGTTATTTTGAGTGCTTCTAAAAAACGCTGATAAAATTAATCTTTATCAATGTAAAGTTTTTATGCTAATAAAGATATGTTTTATCAGCACTTGTTTAGTGATGATATGTATTTATAAATATTGGTAATTAATTATAATATATTTATATCATTATATATAATTATATAATTATATATTTATTTAATAAATATATATAAATATAAATATAAATATAAATAAATTAAATATATTCATTATTTAAATATATATATATATATATATATTATAATTTTATAATTATTTAAATATGAAATTATTTAATTATAATTATGTAAATATTTTTAAAAAATATAGATATATTTATTTATAATTATAAATATATATAATTTTATAAATATACTAAATATACATTTATAATTATATTTGAAAATATATTTATAATTGTTTATTTGTAAATATAAATATAGTGAATATATTCATTATTTAAATATATTTATTATACTTATATAATTTTATATATATCATTATATATATTTATATAATTATATAAATATTTAATAAATATATATAAATATAAATATAAATATTGCAACTATATTCATCATTTCAATATATTTATTTTAATTTTATAATTATTTAAATATATAATTATTTATTTAGGATGAAACAAATACTTTCTAAAAAATTTTCATTTATTTATTTATAATTATAAATATATACTTTTATAAATACAGTAAATATGCATTTATAAATATATTTATTTATAAATATTTATTTTCAAATATTTTTTTAACATTATTAATAAATATATCATCTTAAATGCATGAATGTTAAAAATGAGTGAAATTGAATAATTAATAATGAGTAGACTTTAAAAATATTGAAAAATATATATGTTTTAATAATTATAAAAATTATTAAAAAAATAAAATATCGATATATATTGAAATAAAGATGAATAAATATTGAAAATATTAAAAAATAGTAAATAAAATATTTATATAAACATTAGAAAATGATTATATTCCGAAAAAGAATTATAAAAATTATAAATGAATAAATAATACTAATTGCAATAATATTAAAAATAAATAAGTAAAATTTACAAATTAAAAAAATAATATATTAGATATATTATGTTACGAAATGAAATTCTAAAATGAATATTAAAAGTTGAATATATTACATAAATATGAGGTGTATGTTTTTTTAAATGTAGGGTCAATGTCCTTTTATTAAACAAAAAACAAAGAAAATGAAAGATGGGTTCAGACATAACAATACTGATCTCATCAATAAAGTTGTGAAAGTCCTAACTTTTTCTAATCTCATCTCGAGTCTTAAATTCCTCATCAGACATAGCATTCCAATTAGTTCGTTCACTCCCAGGCATTGACCTATTGGATTTCAGCCTCTCCTCTATGTTTTAACTTATTAACACATGCCTTCAATATCACTATCCTCCAATTCGTTTCTCCCAGCATCTGATTGAACCTCCACCCTCTTAGATGGTTTATCAAGTAAGATATCCTCAGTTCCTTTCTTTGTGAGGGTCTAAAACATATTTACATGTACTCTTCCTTCTTGTGAATCATTAATAGAATCAAGAACTTCATAAAGTTCTTGAGTAGACACATGAACTTTGCTTAATGTTTCTTGTTATTCATGAATATTGGATGTCCAAACACCATCATCCAATGGTGTAGATCACCTAGATTCTAAAGAAGAATAGTCAAGTCCTTTAATAGGCCATAGATCCACCTTCTCATCCCCTTTAATGTGCTCTGGGGATCTGGGATTCATCTTTTAGGAAGAAGTACCAAGCCCCAAAGTGACATTGTGATCATTAATAGCAATAGGGGTAGGGAATGATATCTTTCCAGCTTCTGTCTAAAGTAGATGGTCTTCCTTCATATTTATAATCTACACAGAAGATTCAACATTCATTATATGTTTACCTTTAAGATACCTTAATAAAATCATCTTCTCTTGCATTAATTATTGATTAGATTACTCTTGGATAGAATCTTGATTAATGACTTGATCATCCATTGATGCCTCATTAGGTCCACTATATCGGGCTTGATGTTCTACCATGTTTCTTTCTTCCATTACCTCAAGAACTTTTTCCATTTTCTCTATTTTTTGAATGCATATAGAAACTAATACAAGCCCCATCAATGATTCATCGTGTATGGAAGCATCTAAACTAGGATGTGAGATCACACTAGGACCATCCACCATCCTCTTTCCAGGCTAAAAAAAATCAATTGATTGAGAAATATTCATTCCATGACCATTAGTAGTTCCAAAATAAGTTTCAGTATGTACTAAAATCATATCCTTGTAGGAAGTAATGCCCCTATTAATCTATATATGGTACAATTGATTCTAATTAGATTACTAAGGGATATTCTCATTATTAGAGAGAACATACCACTTTTCTGAAATTTCATACCATGACCTCTTTTTCTGTTTCATATGAAGGATCAGTCAGGAAGGTCCTATATAAACAACTGTACTCACAAGCTTTCCCTTATCCTTAAAGGTTAGACTAATCAAACCATCTTCAGTCTCTCCTATGGAACAAGGAGAGGAAGCTAATACTTCCATGCATGTAGCACTACTAGACTTTGTATAATTCAACCACCTATAACCTGCAATATCATGCCCTTTCAATTTTAATAAATAACATAATATATACTTGTGACATTATTTGTTGACATGTCCAATAGAATTGAAACCAATGAAAAATAGTGGTCATTTCTCATACTTAATGGTTAAATTGAAACAAAAAACTGTAGTGGAAATTACCATATTGTCAAGAGGTGTTGTACTGAAATCCGCCTCTGCCAAGAAACATGAAAAATAGCCAAAGCGTGCTTCTTCTATTGCATGATCCTATTTAACCAGGGACCCAATTTCTATGGAAATATCAAATAAAATCTATGGATTCCACTAAATCCAATTTAAACCATATATATGAACCCAAACTTGCGTCCTCATATATCAGACTAAAATGATTATCCTAATCCATGATAAAAAGTGTACATGTCTTGAGAGAAATTGGTCTAATCCCTTAATCTTTAAACTTCAATTATTTAGAGGGGAAAATGATGTGGAAGTACCCACGCCTGATGGGAATGGATTTATAGTCCTGGAATCCCTAGATGATGGATAACCACCATTCTAAATCCTCAGTTTTCCATGGTTTTTGACCCAAAGGAAAAAAACCATTCTTACAATAATCTAAAATTCATAGACCATGAACCTATCAAGAATTAGATCCTCATTGTCATGAATTTGATATGAATTACCTTTTCTAACAATTATTTTAGAAATACCATATTTTCAAAAATTCAATATGTTTTTTCATCACTCAATATAAATCTTCAATATATGGAGGCAGACAGCTTCGGATCATCCAACTCCACCTTCATCAGATGCTTGAGATCTCCTCTGGTTAGAATATCAACCTCAATATCTCATAGAAAGGCCATCACATCCTAGAAGAAGAGGCCTCCATCAGAATTACTGTGGAGAGCTCTACTGACTCCCATCCTCATCATAAATATTAGGTGTGTGTGTTTCTATATAATATTTCATTAATTACAAAAAATATTTGTGCTCGTGAAATTAATGTGTGTATATACATATATACAAGTTTGATATAAATTGAATTGAAAAATGACATTATATAATATTCAGTAATTATTAATGAGATAAATAATAATAAGAATGAACAAATTTAAAAAATGAATTATTCTTCTTAATTATATAGATAATTTAAAAAAAATAAAAAAAATTATATATGTTAATGAATATATATTAATTATACAAAATACAATGATATTAAAAACATTAAATGTTAATGAACAAACATGCATAAATAAATATTGAAAATGGATACAATGAAAAACATATTGAATAATGAAAATTTGAAATTGAATAAATTTTAAAAATATTAAAAAAACAATTAAGATTGATAATGAATAAATAATATTTAAAATGGATAAATTTGAAAAAATATATTAAAAAGTAATAAATAGTATATATTTAATAAAAATATAAAAAATAATAAAATTTTCTAATTAAAAACATAATATATATATGAAATATATTATTTTAATAAATATAATTCTAAAATGAATATTAAAAATTAAATAAATTACAGAAATATTGTGTGTGTGTGTGTGTTGTATATAAAAATGCATTAATTATGTATATGTATGTGTTAAATCAATGTCACGTATATTTTATGTGCATAAAATAGAAAAATAAAACAAAAACCCATTAGATTTCCATTACTCGATCCAATTAGTCAATATTTTTAATTAATATTTTTTTTTATTATAAACCATTTTTCACAAATGACTTATTTAATGTAAGCATAAATATTTTGTATTATATAAATGGTATTTTAGGATATATTATATATATTGATATATAATTTAAATATTTTTTATATATTCTATTTTTTAATTTTTATTTGTTTAATTATATTAATTTATTCATTTTATATATTTATATATAATATATACTATTTATTAACATTTATAATATATATATTCATATATATTAGTTATTAATAATTATTTAATTAATAAATTTTTTAATATTTTTTTATTTTTTTATTTTTTATTTTTTATTTTTTTAATTATTTCAATTTTTTATTTTTTTACTTCTTTTTTTATTTTTTTTATTGATATATATTAAAAATAGGGGTTGTGTCTAGGCGGGTTAGGATATGTATAGGACAAAACTATGAGGCAGGTTGGTCGGGTCGTATAGGATTTAGCAGTGAGTATGTGGGTGGGCTAAACCCGCAGGAAGTAGAAGGTGATATTAGGCCCACGTGGGCATGTGTGCCTTTATAAGTGTGTGCGGGGAGTGTTTACGGGATCCCATACCTATAGTAGGATTATGATGTTGGGATGCGACGAAATCATATATAAAGAAGTGGTTGAACATCCACTATTTTGATGTGGGACTCATACAGTGATCGAAGACTTTATCAGTGTTAGAAAATACAGTGATAAAGGTATATATTTTTCTTAAATTTACATTTACTGAGAAATGATAACATCATGTGTGTGTATGTGTGGACTACCACCTCCAAGAAGCGATTTTCTGTTTTTATCACTTTCTCACATAGATGGTATATATGAGTTTAATTAAAGAAAAAATATGGTATTTTTGACGTAATTATCATTCTATATAGATAAAAAACGCTTACCATCTTTCTATTATTATCATTGAAAAATGGAAACATTACTCATGTGTATGTACGACCTACCATCTCCATGATTGTAAAGTTGTTTATTTTTAATAAGAATCTTTCTTAGTTTCTTTTAAAAGTATAATTTATTTATAAAAAATATAATTATTTTATGATTATTATGTAGATTATAGAACAATGACATATTTTACGATAGTCAACCTATCGAAGTCATTTTGAACATATGAACCAATTATTGGGAAAAAGTCCAAAATGAACTTAATTGATTAAGAAAAAAAAATATCATGGTAATAAAAAAAGTAATAATCAAATTGACAAATATTATTAATCATTTAAATAATTTACATAATTTTATTATTCAAGAAGATAAAGTATGTACATGATAGTTCAAACTCATGGTAAGGGGTTTTATAACTCAATTTATTTTCATTGGGTTATATTAATTCTTCATTGTCATTTATTTTATAAGATTATATACTTAATAAATTTTGATTATCTTATGTTTTATTTCCTCTTGTTTTATATGGATTTATATTTGTTAAACATAATCAATTAATTGATTAATTCCCACTTCAATAGTATGATCATTGTAAGGGATTGTGTCTCAATTTCCCTACATTGAGTCATATTTCAATATTATGCACATAATTTATTTTATATGGTGTATATGATTCTCTTTTTACATATTATATAATTAATCCTTCATAATTCATGTTATTTTAAGTTACAATTCATTTTACTTTATCCAAGGGGATTGAATTCGAAAGTTACCAAAGTGGTAAATGCTTTATGTTATAATCTTTTTTCTTTTAAATATTGTTTATGTTCAATATTACTTTATGGTAAATCATATAAAATTATTTTATTCAACCCAATATCATTTATTCTCCTCTTTAAATGAATGTAGTTTATATGTTAGGTCCCCATTTCCACCATTATTTAATAAAGAAACATCAAGAAGTTGTTTGTAAGTAGTACCAATCTTTATTCTTCTTTTAGATATGGAATCTTTCTATTCCATATCTATATTTTCATTAAAATATTTTAAATAAATATTTTACAATTATTTAATGATTTATTAAAGACATTTGAACCCATGTTTTAATTTTTTTGAAAGTTTTTTTAAATTAAACTTTCCATCATTTTCTGAACAAAGTACTTTTTTGAAAAAAAATTACAAAAGTGTGAAAGGGATGTTTTCTTTTAACTTATACAACATGAATAGAATTTTATACTATCATGACTACAAAATTATTTCGAGTCTTGCTTTTCAAGTATCATTGGTTCTTTTCAAATAAAATGTTTTATATAATATTTTGTAAATTTTGTTATTTTAAAGAATTAATTTCAAAGTGATAAATGTATCATCCTCAAGAAATATTTCATGTGATCTTTTAAAGACGTTTTTATCAACAACAACAACCTTGGATGTTATATATTTCTTCTAAATAATATATATATGTCTCTTATATATATATATATATATTTGTTCCTTCCTTTGAAAGGGTAATACATTCTTTATATTATTTTATCAAATTCCTTCATTATGAAATATCAATTGATTATGACATGAGGAAATATTATGAAACCTATTGCTTTACATGGGAAATTCTTATATTCATATCTTATAATTTATTTTCTTTTTTTGGAACACATGATCATGTATATGTTATGATGGTGTGCCAATATTTCTCTCTTATAAATTGGGTAATGTATTTGGTCACATGAGATATTATGTATGGGTTAGGGAGGAAACCTAATCAATTATGGGACTTTTTCAACCATGTGAAATTGTCTAGGTAGTTATCCTTGGATCATATTTATGTCATGATATATGTTAATTCCAGATTTCTAATGTTTATAATATATTATGATACCATGTTCATTATGTTAATTTTTTATATAACATCTCATTACCACTTTCAAGTATTTCTCTTCTCTCATTTCACTCCCCTCTTTATTTTGGTGTGTGTCAGGACTCCCAAGAATGGAGAGAATTTTCTGGTTAAATGACCCAAATTTCAGGGATGTATGATTGTTTGAACTAATAAAGTTTGGGTATAAACTTGTTAAAGTATTTATAGGGTTCTCCCAAATTCAGAGAACACTAGAGTTGATTTGGGGATTTTTTTAGCTGAATCTAGGATTTTTGCAAGCTGTAGGAGAAACACATGTCTTGTAAAGGGATTACACTCCATGTATTGGTTACTAAGAAGATTCTATGAACTAGCACAATTCATGAATATTTCATTTATTTAATTTATATTTTAAACCATGTAATGGTAATATCATAGTTGTTTTAATAAAAGGTGATGGGGTTTTCAACATAATTGAGTTTTGTGGATTATATAACATAAAAGGGTGTTTCATGACATATAAATCTCACAAGTTGGTCTTCTAAGGGTATTTCACAAATGATATCTTTTTCTTTTTGATGCATCCAATTCCCTCTAAACCTAAGAGCTCTCCTAAGAGATTTTGGAGATCATCTCTCCTTCCAAATAATTTCATTTAGTGATTAATCATCATTATGGTTGCGGTGCATTTCTTCGGGTGAGTAACCCTTCATGATTCTTCATTTCCTTCGATCATGATAGCATTGTTGAAATGACTTTATGGATTTTTTGATCTATCATGTTGATTCTTCTTGTTTCCTTCTTTATCGATCATGATCTCTTCCTCCAAAGGCTAACCCTTGTGTTTGTGGTGGTGCAGTATGGGTGTTCATTGAGGTATGTTGTGATTTATTCTCTCCACAGACCATTTTGATATATTAAATTAATTTTGAGGTGCGTGGATTGATTCCATAGCCTCTGTAGTCTTTGTTGTGTTCTTTTTGGTTAGTGGATCCCATTGCGGTCATGTATTACCCTACTTTTAGGAAGGTAGTTTCATCTCTATCACATGTTAGATGAAAATTATTTCACCATTTTTTATAAATTTTTCTATAAATAAAATTAAATGATCAATTCATTAATTTTTTGTGTGTATAAAAGATTTTTTGATAAAAGATTATTTTTCACTTGTTTTGAAAAAAAGGAAAATTTATTTTCAAAGAATTAAGAAAAGGATTTATAAAATGGTTTTCAAAGCATGGTTCTAAGGAAATGGTTTGTAAAATAGAGCACCTGAGAAGCCTATGGTAATTAGGTGGAAGTTTTATCTTAGTTTAATCATCTGTGTATTACCAGGGGTTCACTCATAGGGGGTTCCTCTGCTCCCTAGGCCTTTTGTTCTAGGGAATTGATATTGAAATTTTTGGGGGATTCACTAATAGGATGTTTCTATGATCTTTAGGTATTTATTCTAAGGACTTGATTGTGAACTAGTCATTGATTGTGGTATTAGTAGTCTATTATCATGGCCTATAGTGATCATTAGTGTGATGTTACATTTTATTTGGATAGTACTATTTTAGATTCTACAACCATGGATATAATATGATATGTGATACATGATTTTCTCTAATTTTATATATATGTGAAATTAATTGAAACTATTTTACTTATATTATTTCTTAAATGTGGAAAGGAAGAATATTAATTTGTTCCCAGGATTTTGATAGAAAAACTATAATTTTTTATCAAGCCTTATTTTCTTTAAAGTTGATCGTGTTTAGATTTTTTTATAGAGACTTGTTATAGAACACTTGGGTTGGATCCTACTGATTCTATTATCTCACACCCTTCACACCCCATCAGCGGTGTATGGACCTTTGTATGTATTTTTATGTTGGTAAAGTAAAGGTGACATAATGAGGTAGTGATTTTTAATGTAATATGTGTCTGGGTAGCTGGTGGTCAGATAGTGGGAGTATTACCACTCTTTTAAATATAGTATTTTGTGTCTTATTTTAATTTTACTTTGATGATTGGATTTGTACTTTGGGATGTTATAACTATTTTTGAGTTGTATCATTTTCATTTTCTTCTTTCATTTATGGAATATATTTATCTTTTATACTATTTTTCTCTGATATATATGTGTATGTGTATGTGTGACATGTTGTTTCTTTATGTTGGTTAAAACCATTCCCTTTGGTTGTTTTTTATTCCCTAGTTCTAATTACCAACCCTTGGGGATCAGGAATTCCCTTTGGGTATGTTGAAATTTGGGTTGGGAACTAGTTTGAGGGGGTGTCTGAGTCGGCTTCACCATAGTTTGGTATCATAATTGTTTTTTCCTCAATATTCCTTATCATGTGACGTTTATTAGGATTGAGATAAGATTTTAATGACTTGAGAGGTAGGTTGAAGTGAATTCTTGGCCATATCTTTCCATTAAGAGACTCAAGTTACCATAAGATGTTAGGTTGTGTGTCTTCTGTTTTGAGTTCTTAATATTAATAACAGATTTTTCTTATGATTTTCTAGTTTTAACTAAGATTATTCTATTGTATGGTTGTTCTTATATTTTTTTGTGTAGTAGTATTCCTATGAGATGTGTTTTATGAGTTCCTCAGGATAATTTGGTAGATTATCCTCAATGGAATCCTTCTATAGATCATAATATTTTTGAGGTTATTGTGTGGGTAGTTCATCTTTTCGACCAGAATTTACCACAAGTCTAAAACGTAGTTTTTCACATATATCTAGGAGTTGGAGGAGAAAATTATTGATCACAGGAGTTCTTACATGATAATACATTATCCTTTAATAGTATTAATGAACCTTGAAATTAAAAGGACTAGCTGGACAAGATCAATTATATATTCAAATTTTTAGATAAACATGATAGTATCAATGTAATGTTTGTGGTGTTTATAATTAAAGTTCCTAGAAAGAGATAGTGATATTATATGATATAGGAGACTAGAATGTGGTATTGGACTAGAATGGTTTCAACAGACACTTCTTTTACTAGTGTTATCTAGAGTCACTGGTGGTTGAAATGACTCTAGAGTTCTACTCTTTATAACAGGAAGAGAATTTGGTGTCAGTGTACACCAATCAGTTTGCTGATCTATTTGTTTTTTCTTTAGAGGGATTAAATAATGACCAGATGAATTATTAGAAGTACCTACATGTTTTCTAACCAAATATCATATTATTTGTATTTATGATGAAGTTTCAAACTATGAAAATATGGTAGACAAGGTGATGATAGTAGTGATGAACATGTTAGGGAATTTTGGATATTCTTTCACTTCTTTTCCAATAAATGGTAGCTTCAGTACCATATAATGGAAAATGAGGAAGTGGAAAGATCATTGTAAGAGTGTGGGAGGTGGTTCTTTGTGTAAGTGCTCATTTACACCCTCATTTATAGCTAGCATTGTGCCCCTAACTTGCTATCAGTGTGGTAGGGTTGGACACACCCAACTTTCTTGTCTAGAACCTATGAAGATGTGTAATGGTTGTGTATGTTATGGTCATCTTAAGTGTTTCTATCAGGATATGTCTATTCCTTAGTATGATTAAGGATCATCACCTCCAAAGGATACTATAGCACAGTCCAATGCATCAAAGACTACATGGATCTATCCACATGCCTCAAGAGTGTAGTGAATTCACACAGTAGATGAGTTTTCAGAAGAGGTACATGCAGATCTACTAATGGTGAGAGGGGTCATCTTTACTTCAACTTTATTAGAAATTTATTTATTTAATACTCGTTCTTTTCACTCATTTTAATTTGTTCATTTTTTATATGCTTAAAATTTTAATAGATCTCATTCTCTTTTTTATGGATTTAGAGAAACCTCTTTGGAAAAGGAAACAGTATGGGTTTCAGTGTCCTTATTCATTATTAGTATATGATGAAGAGTTAGTCTGGGATTTTCTTGTTGTTGATCTGGATTTTTTTGACGTCATTATCTGGATGGATTTTCTTTTCTCTCATCTTGATGAGGTTGATTGTTATTACTGATATGTCTCGTTTCTTGTGACTGATAAGTGATCATGTGTGTTTCAGGAAGAGCGGGATATGAGTTATCGTTATTCACGACCTTATTACCCAAAGATCATGATTTTTTTTATTTTCTATAGCAACTAATCTTGTTGAAATTTCATTTTTTTGACCTTATAATTGTTGTCCGGGATTTTCTTGATGTTTTTATAGATGATTTCTTTGGTATTCCTCCAAAGAGGGAGGTAGAGTATATGATTGACCTAGTGACATGTACGTATCCTATTTTGATACCTTCTTATTGTATGGAACCAATAGAGCTAAAGGAGATCAATATTAGGTTGGATAGCCTAATGGAGAAAGGTATTTTTCTCCCTAGTGTTCCGCCTTGGGTAGCCCATGTACTCATTTCCAAGAATTCATATGGTTCACTATGATTTTGGGTAGACTATAAAATATTGAACAAAAATATAGTTAAGAACAAGTATCTTTCGACTCATGTGGAAATTTTTTTTGATTAGTTAAATGGAGGAAAGTGTTTTTCAAAGATCAACCATTGGTCGAGTTAAAATCAGCTCAGAGTTTGGGAGTCTGATATACTAAAGATGTCTTTTAGGAGTAGTTATGGCCATTATTAATATCTTGTGATGTCATTTGGTTTTTATAGTTCTTTTTTTAGTATTTATGGATTTGATGAATCAGATATTCCATCAGTATCTTGAAACTTTTGTGGTAGTATTCATTGATGATATTTTGGTTTATTCGATATTAGAGCATGAGCACAAGAACTTTTTTTTGGTTCTGGAGATCCTAAGGATTCATTATTTGTATGGAACGCTTTTTTAATGAAATTTTTAGATCCATGAAATGAATTTCTTGAGTCATGTGATTTATAATCAGGGATTATGAGTTTATCATTAGAAGGTGAATGTTTTATTTTCATAATAAGATTCATGTAACTTCTTCGAGATTTGGAGATTCCTTGTTCTTGTTGGATATTATCAATGGTTCGTCAAATATTTCTCAAAATCGGCAACACATTTGACTATTCTTAACCAGAAAGGTATAAAATTCACATGGGATGAAAATTTTTGATCTTTTTTTAATTATCTAAACTAACTTCTATCATCAACTTCTATTTTGATCATACCTAAGCCCGATAAGGGGTATGTGGTTTTTTATAATGGTTTTGGAACTAGTATTGGTTGTGTACTTATAAAAGGTGATCATGTGGTGGTGTACAACTCTCTTCTACTTTTACCTCATGAGAAGAATTACCCCAATATTGATTTATATTTTTTTCACAATTATGCATGTGATTAAGTGTTAGTAGGACTATATTTGTGGGGAGATGTTTATAGTATTTTCTGACCATAAGAGTCTGAGCTATATCTTTTCTCAGAAATACTTAAATCTCATATAGTGGTTGTGGGTAGAATTCCTTCATACATTTTAATTTGATATCACATATACCCTAGGAAAGGGGGATGTCCTTGAAAACACTCTTAATATAAAAGTATCATTACAGGATATTTGTAATTGAAGGACAAGTGAAACCTTAAGGGAATCTTCACTTAGTTATACCAAGATTCTTAGGAGGATGTTTCAGATATAGTTTTGACCAGTTCTTAGTTATCACCATATATCCTGGAGTCTATCTTGATGATTCAGTAGAATGATGAAGAGTTCATAGGAATTAGAGAAACCCTATATGGTGGGGAGACCTTTTAAAGTTAGTCTATCTCCTCAAATGGTATTCTCTATTTTTGGGATCTAATTGTTATCTCAGAATCTATGAGGAGCTCAGTTTTTTTTGATTGACATAATTATTCATGGTTCATTCATTAAGGAACTAAAAAGATGTATTATGGTATGAGATGATGATTCTGGTGGCTGGGTAAAAACCGTGACATTATTGATTATTTGTCCCACTATTACACCTACCAACAAATAAAGGCATAATATCTAAAACCTTCTTAGTTGCTTCAGCCTCTTCTGGTGCTGGTTTGGGAATGGGAAGAGGTGTCCATGGATTTTTTTTGTTTAATTTCCACAGATTATACAATGAATAAATAATATATTTATGGTGATTGATTAGTTTACAAAGTAATCTCATATCATTCCAATCCGGTACACCACTGAGGTAGTAGATCTGGGTGATTTTTATGTGCAGTATATTGTGAGGTTACATGGGGTTCCTTCTCTAATTGCTTCAGACATGGATATTAGGTTTACTTTGAGGTTGTAGAGGAGTCTCCAAGAGGTGATGGGGATTCAGGCCAGGTTGAGTATAGCTTACCATCCATAGATAGGTGTCTACACATAGCATTATACTCAGATACTAGAGGATATTCTCTATGCATGCATCTTAGATTTTGGTGGATCATGGGATAGCCATCTAGGACTAGTTGAGTTTTCTTATAAAAACGCCTATCAGTATTCAATCAGAATGGACCCCTTTGAGGCTTTGTATGGTCACTCATGTTGGTCAACTATTTTTTGGGAAGAGGTGGGTGAATCATATTTTTTAGTATTGATTTTTATTCAGGATACATCAATAAGGATTTAGGATATACAATGATGTTTAGTTATAGCTCAGAGTCGACAGAAATCTTATGCAGATTAGTGTTATCTTCCATTGGAGTTTTTTGTTTGTCTCCAAATTTTATTTAAATAATATCCTTGGTAGGGTCACCATAATCTTAGAAAATAGGTAAAGTTGAATCTTACATATTTTGGACCATTTTAGGTCACTATGTGGATTGAGAAGGTTTCTTACTAGTTAGAAATTATGGTTTAGTTGATAGAAATTCATGATGTTTTCCATGTATCATAGCTTAGTAAATTTCATCATAATCCCTATCACGTTTTGATTTAGAAAGAGATTGATTTTTCACTAGATGTTTTATTGTGGAGCATCCAATAGATATTGTTGACTCTTAAGTGAAATTCATTCATAGGAAGACAATTTAGATGGTCAGAGTGTTATAGTGAAATAGATTAGATTCTCATGATACTTGGGAGTTTGATTTTTTGATGAGGGGGTAGTGGCCTCATCTTTTTTTTGTACATCATTCCTCCACATTACGTACTAGGGATTGAATGTATTATGGTGTGGAGTTTGTAACATCTCATTACCAATTTCAGGTATTTCTCTTCTCTTATGTCATTTACCTCTTTATTTGGGTGTGTGTAAAGACTCTCAAGAATGGAGAAAATTTGATGGGGAAATTACCTAAAGTTTGGGGTGTATGTTTTTTTTGAATTAAGGGAGTCAATATATAAACGTGTTAAAGGAATTTCATGGTTCTCCCCGAGTTCGAAGAACACCAGATTTTTTGGGGTTATTTTTTCACAAAATCTTAGATTTTTTCAGTCTAAAAGAGAAATACACTTCATGTATTTTTCATCGAGAAAATTTGATGAATCGGTTCAATGTGTGAAGATTTCACACCAGGAATGTACATTACATTCTAAATAATTGTAAAATCGGGTTTTTTAATAAAAGGTGATGGGTTTTTTGATGTACTTGAGTTTTTTGGATTACACGACATGAAAGGGGATTTCATGTTGGTTAAATCTTGTGATTTGGGATTTTTAGGGTGCTACATTACTGGCCTCTTTTTTATTCATCCATATCCTCTTCCCACTCAACCTAGGAGATATCCTATGTGATTTTTGAGACCTCCACTCCTTCTAAATCGTTTTGTTCAGTGATTAATCATCATTGTGTTTATGGTGTATTTCTATAGGTGAGTAATAATTTTTACTTCTTCTTTTCCATCAATAATGGTAGTTCTGTTGAATTTCATTTATAGATACATTGATCTGTCATGTTGATTCTTTTTTTTTTCTTCTAGATCTATCATGAGATATTCCTCTAGAGGCTAACCCTTGGGTTGGTTATAGTGTGGCATGAGTGTTCATTGAGTTATATTTTTATCCTTTCTATTAATTAGACGTTTTACTAAATTTAATCGATTCTGAGATGTGTGGATTAATTCTAGGGCCTTCATTGTCATTATTGTGTTATTTCTGGTTGGTGGATCCCATTATGGGCTTCCAGGGCCCTATTTTAAGGTAGGTGGTTCAATCTCAATTATAAATTGTATGGACTGTATTGCTCTAGTTTTATAAATTTTTTTATAAATAAAATGGAATGATTGATTGATCTATTTTTTGTGTGTGTAGAAATGGGTTTTTTATAAAATATAGTTTTTCTCTTTTTTTATAAAAGGGAAAGATATTTTCAAAGAATTTTGAAATGGATTTATGAAATGGTTTTAAAGTCATGGTTTTGATGATTTTTTTTAAAAAAATAGATCACATTGTAAGACTTAGATACTTAGGTTGAAGGTTTATCTTAGGTACATCATCAATGTATTATCAAGGGTTTAAACATGGGTTGTTCATCTTTTCCCTAGGACTATTGTTCTAGGGAATTGATATTGGAATTTTTTGGGGATTCAATCATGGGGTGTTTCTCTACTCCTTATGCCTATATTCTAATCACTTTATTTTGAACTATTAATTGATTGTGGTATGAATAGTTTTATATCCTGACCTATAGTGATCCTTTTCATGATGTTACCTATGCTTTGTCTTGTAATATTTTATCTTGTACTTCAATGGATTTGATATGATATGTGAAATGTGATTTACTCTGATTTTATATATGTTAAATTCTTCAAAACTATTTTACTTGGATTATTTTGGTAATGTGTAAAAAAGTGAAATTAAATGTTTTTTCATGATTTTGATAGAAAATTTTTAAACTATTTATCATTCCTTGCTTTAATTAAATTTGAGAACATTCATATTATTGTATAGAAACTTATTAAGGAACACTTGGGTAGGATCCTACTGAGCCTATTAGCTCACACCCTACACACCCAATTGAAAGTTCATAGACCTTTGTATATATTTTGATCTAGGGAAAGGCATGGAAATTTATTGAGATAGTGAAGTTTTATGTGAAGTATGTATGGGTAACTAGTGGTGAGATGGTGTAATTTTTTCCAACCTATAACATGGAGAAGTGGGTTTATAGATTTAGTTTTCCTTTGATTATTGGAATTGTAATTTGGGTTATTCTAACAATTTTTCAGTTTTATTTTTTCTGTTGTATTATTTCAGTTATGGATTATATTTATCTATTCTTCTATTTCTCGTTATTATATATATGTATTCCATGTTTCGATTTAGGTTGGGAGAAATAATTCTCTTTGGTTGTTGTTTGATGCTTGGGTTCTAGTCACCAACCTATATGGATTGGGAACATCCTTCGAGTATTTGAAAATTCAAGTCAGGTACCAGTTTGATATGGTATCCAGGATTAGTTCCCCATATTCCATGTGATTATCCATGATCCATATATTTTATGATACCATGTTGTACATTTGACTCACATGTTATATTTATTTATCATTTTTTCCCTTACTAGGATTTTTAGATCACCTCTTTCTTTTATGTATTCCCTCGGTTATCCTATAATGTTTTAGAATATCAAAGAGATTTTGGAGCTCACTATAGAGAATAAAAATAAATATTATTTATTTTAGTTTATTTTGATTTCTTATGTACCTATTATTCTAAATACACTAATCCTCGTGATCTTTGGGTTGTAATTAATGGTTTTTTATGTTAAAAATCATGTAATAATATTTGTAAATGTCTTGGGTAACTATATACAATGGTATGGATAGATCTATCATTTTATAAACTAATTTTCTTCCTCATATTAGTATGAAAATAAGCTATCAAAGGGAGTGGACCTTGAGTGATCCATGAGTGATAGCTAGATTTTTTGAAGAAAGTGACCCTTGGTGTGGAATAACCATGAAAAAAACTTTGAATCCATTAAATATTTTTTAATAGTGTATTATAGTACACTAATATTTTTATTTATGTACTCTCCTTGAACATAGCCCAATAAAATTTAAAAAATTAAAAATATATCTATTATTGTGCATCATATTTCGGATTTTATGATTGATATTTAGTGGGAGAAATATTAAGGGATAATTATGGATTTAATGAGTTTATTTAAGTGAGGTAACAATTATTTGATGAATATTTATGGATATGGTGAATAAAATGTTAGATTTGGTCAGCACCATAATTCAACCCCCCTCTAAAGGTGTCTCGGGACACTTATCATAACCCAATTGTCCCAAAAAGTTTTATCAGAGAACAAAGTTTTTTATTTAGATTTTAATTTACTAAATTTGTTTTTAAATATTTTTTTATCATGGAATCATTGAATGGGCCTCCTTTTTTAATTGTATTAACTTTGATGGTTGTCAAAATGGAATGTTTTTGTTTATATAAGATTTTGGTGATGATGTTATGGAGTATATAAATATTGATATGAATTTTGAAATGCATTATGAAAGAGTCATGATGTAACAAAACAAAAGGAATTTATTAGAAGAATATCCATCAAGGTACTCAAGAATAAAGTTCTTAATTCTAGTGAATTTGATATATGGATGACTTTGGAAGAAATTTATGAAGCATCAATTGAATCTAAGGATATTGTGATTAACATATCAAGAGATTAATGTAAATCTATTGATGATGATCTTTTAATGTATAGAATTGGAGAATATTACCTTCAATAAAAAGGAATGAAGTTAATGAGTTGTAAGAATAAAATCATTGAAAATAAAACACCCACTAAGGTACCTATGGTTGGATTTATGGATAAATCCATTAATAAAGGTATTGGAAAAACTTATATAAAATTAAGTGATATAGATTCACCTAAAAAGTTATAATGAGGTGATGATCTGATAGAATATGTGGCATTGAAAACTATTCATCAATACCGATAATGTACTTGTAGTGATCAAGAAGAGTCTATTCATGATAAGGTAAATCAACTAGAGATTTTTCATGGAGTTTATTATTTATTAATAATAAAATTGGTTTTGGAGAATTAAATATTTAATAAATATGATATATCCTAGAATGAACCAGTTACAATAATGGGTGCAAAGATGAAAGGTTAAAGTTATTTACTCAGAGAACTTTCCCAAGAAGTGCAATAATAAAGGGCCTATGAAAATAATCTTAAATAAAATTTTAAAATTTTCACATAATAGCTTTAAAAGAGGATAAAATCATAAAATTAATCATTTTCAAGGATCAATCACATGACCATATAACTATAAGATTAGTATGTGATGATTATGGAGATTAGAATTTGGTGTAGTTCCTCACATGTAAATTTATGGATTCATCTCATAGTGGCCACAAAAAGTGAATCATATGAAGTTCAAGATCTATAAAATATGAGAAAATGAAAATTTATAACTGAATATATAATATACAGTTCTCAAAGAAGGTTGGAATTAAAGCGATTCTATTTTGGAGTTATGGGACACTCCATTGGTGTGTGTATAAAATCTAAAGTGCTCAATAGTGTAAAGAAATATGATGCAATATCTCAACCGAGACATGAATACATGATCCATGAATTTATCAAGAAATATTTTATTTATACTAACCATCGAAATATGGAAGGATATTTCAGAAATGGAGTATTAAATTAACTTATAAGGAAATATCTCATTCATATAATAAAAGGGAAGAAATCATTCATCAAAATAAAATCTGTTATGTCAAAAAAATTCATAGTGTTAAAGGAAAGTGATAATTGAATGAAATTAAGGGTGCCTCAAGCACCAATGTTGGATTATTAACAACATACATCTTATATAGAATGAGAAAAATATAGAGAATGAATAAGGAATATTCCCTTATTAAAAAAATACATGTTTGAATCTTGAATAAATATTTTCTATGGATAAATAAATTTGAGGTGGTTTTAATGGATATTGAAGAGATTAAGAACAAATCATTATTAAGTGGTTTCAAAAATTATACCACAAGTAAAGATGATAATACTAGTAGAACAGCCCCCACGTAGTGAAAGATGCATGGATATAAATAAAACAAGGCAAAATCAAGGTTAGAAATATATATGAGTGGGGTTAAAAACCAGTCCAAGGAAGATAGAGGATTCAAAGAAAAATATATTGAAAAAATCTTATATAAGTGGTGTTTCTAAAGAAATAACAATAAGTAATGTTTGAAATAATATTGTAAGATAATTCTTTATTTATTATCACCAACTATATTCCTCTCTATATGAGGATGTTTATAAATTACCCCTCCCCCCATGAATTTAATTTATATAATTATTTTTTATGTGAGACATTTTTAAGGAGGAAATATGATCCATGGGATGAATTATAAAAAACCCTCACTCCATTAACCTAGATATTACATTTAATTTATCGCATTAGTATAAGAAACAACGGATCATAGTAAAAAGGATCAATCATTTTAGGAATCTTAAGAGACTAGATATATATATATATATATATATATATATGATTTTCATATTACATTAGAAAAAATAAAACATAGAATAAAAAAAATTATTAAATATTTAAAGATCATTAAAATATCCATTCCTCATGTCACGGGGAAAGGAAAACATAATATAGGGTGATCACATATTCTAATCAGGGAAAGTGTATAGTGGGAGATATCGTTATTAGATATAGCATTAACAATATGATATAATGGTTAATCAATACATATTCCATTTAACAAAAAAACAGGAGCTTAAAATGTATCTTCATGATCTAAATATCAAGACCTCATACCATGATATCATGAACCTTACTGTTAAGGATTTGTTCTAAAAAATTTTAATAAATGGGTCGGTATACACCAAAAAACCAACTAATTTGGCCAATTATTTGTCTCACGAGACCTGTTGATCCATTGAATGGATATTTATAACCAGGTCCACCCATACAATATATATTTCCAATGCATTATTAATATGTTGAATCAATAATATAATGAATAATATATATTCCTTATCAGTCAATAAATATCTATATTGATTCAAGAATAAAAAATATAAATATTTACCGAGTAAACAAAATAACTTTCTTAATAAGCTTTATTCTACTAGAACTGTATATTGAAATGGTATATGGTTAAGAAAATATTAATGTAGTAGAATTGATATTGAATATTTCCATGATACTAAAAATATGATCATGAAATAGAAAAATAATATCCAATGAAAAATTTAGATTAATAGAGCACTTGATCATAATAAATTGAATAATCTAAATATAAGGTTTAATCCATAAATCTGTAAAGGATAATAGATGTCCATAAACTCATCATAAACAAAGGCTTAAAATAAAAGAATTTATTTTAATAATGGATAAGAAACATTCTTAAAACCTATATATATTTTCATAAAAATTAATTTATAAATCACTTCAAAACTTATTTTCAAATTTTTATAAAATAATTCATTGTTATATTAATATAAAAACTAAAAATTCACTAAAAAATGAAAAGTCATATTTTCTATAAAACCCATAGATACTTGTATAACAAGTTAAATAGAAAATAATTTTCATAGATGTGATAAAATCCATTCATGCTATATATTTTTAAAAGAACATTCCATTCACACTTTTTTACAAATTCAAAAAATAATTGTTAGGAAAACTTCTAAAAGTACTTTTAAACCATTGTAAATAAAGTTAAAGGTTATACAAAATGACCTTTACCAATAATTTAAAATTATAATAAAAACTTCAATAGAATAATTTAAAGAATATGGATATGTAATAGAAATATTACTAACTAAAAAATAGAAATAAGGTTGATTTTTCAGATAAATAATCCTTTGATTATTGTGAACATAAAATAGTGGAAAAGTTGGAATAAAACAGGGAAACACTTTCTTGGTCGAACGCATCATATCCTCCTAAATAAGAAATTTAAATTTATTAAATGCTTTATTAAGAAATTTTTTCATGTGTATTTAATTTTATAAGGTCCTTTTATAAGGATTTTATATCCATTTATTGAATAGTTATTGCTTATTTCAACCACTTAAGATTGTTTGGTAAATTTCTCCAAAAGTACTTTGGAAAATTAACCATTATTGAAGGTGTTATGAAACAGTTCTATTATATATATAATGTTAATAATTTCATTAATATCATTTTTAATCATTTTATTAAATATTATAATCACTCATTCATAGTTTTAAAAGAAAAATTCATCACATCGCTTCATGGTGGTGGTGGTCAACATGTACACATGAGTGACATTATCATATTCTAGAAGATAGTAGGGTAAGAAGGTATATGATGACCCAAGATAAACATGTCATTATTTTAAATAATTTAGATAATTATAAACATTACGTATCACAATAATATCACATTTCATAGAGAACCTATTGGTTTAGTGTCTTTGAGGACTGGTTACATAGGTAACCTATTTTAAAAACCTTGTAAATATTTATCCATAAATGAACTTTTATAGACCCCTTAAAAGACTTCTCATAAGGTATAATTACCTTCTTGGTCTGGGTATGGGAAAAATAATAAAAGGGGTGATCTAAAACACTTATTAATGGAAAAATTATAAACATTCCATCAATTTTTAGATCATAAGCCTGTGAGAAAAAAAATCCTAGAGAAATTTATTAATAAAAGAACATATAAAAATAAGATTTATCCATAAATCACTAAGGAGTCATATATAATCTCAAAAGGATAAACATATAGTGTGACATAATAGTTTGATATATGAATGGAAATATAGAATAAGGAAATGAAATCATAATATCATGGAATCATAGAATATATAGAAACAATATAAGACATGACATCATAAACATAAGTCATGGGTCACTCCCAAGACCATCATCATAAAGTGGAAAAATACCCATACTAGATTGGGTTCACTACCCATTCCTATAAACATAGAGGACAAAGTACCATGGAGTATTAGGTTTACTCATGAATCCCTTACATGGTATCTCATGATATATAAATAATTACCCAATGCATTGTAGTGCTATGTAATTTTGGTTCCACCTGTCACATAACATTGTGTGCTTAGGATAATAGATCATGAACCAAATATAGTGGAAAATTTCAATAGTGGATTAGGTTTACTCCCTAATCCCATGCATAACATCTCGTGAGATATTTAAATGTACCCAATAAATTGAAGGAATATATAATTCTGGTTCCACCCATCACAACATATTTTGTTTGTGCATAAGTATTCCATATATAAAAACATTCATAATTTCATCAAAGCAATATTAACCCGAGAAAAAAATGTATTTCATGATTATTATATAAATCATGTACATCAACCATCCAGATTAATAATGTGGATGGATAAACAAGAACATATCTCCCTTTAACAAAAGAAATATAGAATAATGTGGAAATATATGGAAAACACCCTTACAAGACAAATGTTTCAAATGGTTCCACATAAGAGATTAAGAATTTGGGTCATTTGATACTATGAGTTTAATTACTAAAAAATAAAATATTATCATATAAATCAGAGGCTAAATAATGAAACCTAAATCCCATGAGGGTAATTTTTTTTTGAAAATTAAAAGTTGAAAATAAACTCAAAATGAAAAATATTTTTTTAGAAAAACAATTTTAACAATATCATAAAAGATGATGTTATGGATCATTTTAAAAATTTATTTTCAAAAGGGTGAATTGAAATTTATTTAAAACATTTCTGTTAAAAATAAACATCAATAATTGAGACTTTAAATTAGTATAAATGTTTATATTGAAGAATTATATAGTGGAAGAAAAACCTTTGATTATGAAGTTGAATAAAGGCCCTTCTTTAAAATACCTTTATTAAAAACCCACATCATGAAAACAAAAATAATAATAATATTTTTAAATTAGGTAAGGAGAATTATGAGTGACATAGGAAATAAAACATTATTGGTATTCCAAATATTAAGGAAAAATATTTATAAGGACAAGAATACGTGGACACGGATGATAAACCATCATTTAAGAGGATGGGAATTATTTTTAACATAGTTTCATTTAAAGAAGGACTGGAAGTCATCAATAAGGAATATTTAAATAAAAATTTATTCTCAAAAGATATAAATATGGTATACCATATTAAATGATAATTAATCTTAAGTGGAAACAATATATCTTAATAAATAATATTGAGTTATGAAATACCCTTATATTTTGGGGAATACGTAAAATTTAGACCACCGTAATGAATATAATTGATGGAATTGAAGTTTATAAGTTAAAAAATAATTTATGATATTATAATTCAATGTGAATTTGGTTAAACCATAAAAATAATTATTTTTCCATCATAACAAATCATGCTTTAATGAAGGGTGATTGAGATGAAAACCCGTATAGCTTAAGAAACTTACTAATAATAACAATTTGAAAGAGATAAGGCTTGATGTTGAAGTTAAAATACCATGAATAAATATAGTTCATCATATTATATATCAAATAGTAATTATACACCCCATTTAAAATATATTTTGTGTATAAATGAAAATTTATATCAAATAAGGGAATTTTGAGATAAAACACTTATAGCTTTAGTAATTTTGAATCAAAAGTCATTGAAAGATTGAAAATAAAATGAATATCTAAATCTCATGAATTAAATACTGGAATATTATAAAATAAATTATTGGGAATTATATAAACCATATAAATAATAAATTGGTATATAACATTAAGACATGTCTCAATAAAGAGAAATTGAGATGAAACCCCCTTACGGCTTAAGATGCATTCTTATAAAAAAACATTAAAGAGAGGAAGATTAAATTTAAAGTTAAAATAACATGAATAAATATAATTCATGATATTATATCCAATAGTTATTATACACACAATTTAAATGAAATTTGGTTCATAAAAGTACATTTTCCTCAAAGAATGAAGTTTTGAGATGAAACCCTTAACTTGTCCTAGATTTGTTCTACACATGGGCCTAACTTCCTGAATAATCAAATTAAGTTTATTAAATAACTTCTTATTAACATTATAATTCTATATTTAATTTATTATAGACCATTTATTATATAATTCTATTTATTTATTATATAGTTACCTTGCCTATGCCGGTTGCTAGAGGTTGTTTGGTCAATTTTTCTATAACCCCTTATGTATATTAACTATGGTTGAGATCATTGTAAAATAGTTTAATAATATCCATAATTTTTGTTTTTTTATGTAAATAATTTATATATTAATTTTTTTTTAATCCAACCATTATGGTTGGTGATGATAAATGAAACTCATTTCTCATGGAAGCAATAGTCTGCACGTACGCACGATTAATGTTTCCATTTCTCAGTGAATTACATGGAAAGAACATAAATTATAATTTTAAAACATTATAATAATATTTAATATATATATATATATAATATTTATTCATCCAATACATATTTTTTATCATCTATGAATGGCGGTGAAGGAAAACGGAAGATGTTGCGTTGTAGAGGCAGTAGTATGTGCAACGCACTGACAATGCTTTTGTTTTTATTAACGGATAGAGAATAATAAATAATGGATATTTAATTAGAAAAATAAAATATAAATATTATTATTAAACTTATTTTTATTATTATTATTATAGATATAATAGATTTTTAAGAGAAATATTATGGAGAAAAAGTTACAAAGAAGGTAATATTTACGTCGGAGAATTGATCTTCTCTTCAAGATTTCCTTGGAAGTGAAGGAATTCAGCTACATTCTAGAGACTAAGGAATTAATTATTATAAAATTAATTCTATTATATTTACTTTTATTAAATTTTTAAGGGAAATTATAATTTTAAGTGTAACCATGGAGGGGTGGAAGTGATCCCCTTTAATAAGTTAATAAAATGGAACTTTTGGGAATACACTTTACACTTTCATGATATCAATACACTATTCCATGTTCAATGACTAAAAATTTTATGAATAATGGATTTCGAGGTGATATTGGGTCTAAAAATTCTCCTAAAATAATTTTCACACATTTTTTAAACATGTTTCATATCTTTTACCATAGGTTCTTACTTTTTAACATTTTAATTTTTTTCCTTGATAATTAGTTTTTAACTAAGAGATTTATATTTTATTTAAAAATATAAGGTGTCCCCTATTACCAAATTCTAATTATTTTTACCAAACAAATCTCAATTTAGTCGTATTAAACTTCTAAATATTAAAAAATCAACTTTAAAATTAAAATATGTAATATATATATAAACATTTTTTGTAGAAATAATGAATTTTAACAACTATTATTTGTTCTTAATCTTATTAAGTACTGATTTCCAATTAAATAAGTGTTAATATAATTATATATACATTTAAAAATAATTTTATATTCATCATTTATATTATATTAATTTAATTTATTAGATAAAAACTTCAAAATATTAATAAAACAATTCATTTAAAAAAACGTTTTCATTGTTATTATGATAATTAACTTTAATCTTACTAATATTATCCTTATAACTAAAAATAAAATTCAAATTGTTTACTAATATTTACATTTTGGACTAAAATATTAAATATTTTTTTTATAATTAATTTCTAAAACTAATAAATTCTAATTTTTATTATAAGCGCACAAAAACAGTTTTTAGGAGGAAATATTACTTAAGTTTCAAAAATATTAAACATGTATTTTATAAGTTCAAAAAATAATTTTTATATTATTTATATAACTTATTAAATATATATTTTTCATATAAAAATGGTTTCTTAACTTTTAATTCATATTTTTATTATAAAATTGATAGTTTTTAGAAAAGTATGTATTTTTACTATTCACCTAAAAATAATTATTTCTAAAAAATATAAAATACATCTTAATATAATATTGATATAGTAAAAAATAAATTTAATTTTTTAAAATTAAAATTATAAAATTTGATAATTTAATTTTTAAATAAAATTATAAAATATAATGAAAAACACTTTTATAGGAAAATGTATTTTTAAAGTATTAACTATTATTATTCTTATTTTCTATAAATTACCAATAATATTAGTGTTAATATATTATTAATATACACATTTATATTATTCATATCAAAAATATATATTTTATATAAAATATTTAGGTTCTTAAATTAAATTCCATAAGAAGAAAATTTTAGAAAAAATGTATTTTCTACTATAAGGTGATATTATTAGTTATTTAAATACACTAAAAATGATCTTTATTTATACATATATTTCATAAAGTGATTACATATATTTATACCCTCTAAATTAATGGATACATTATAATGGTTATTCAATGTTCAGTGGTATATCTTGGTTTTGTTTTGTGTGTAGGATAATATATTAACACAATATTTATTTAATGAAAATACTTTATAGAATTTTAGGTTGTTATATTATCCCCCTTAAATTAATTACATCCATGTAATTTTAAAACTCATATGATGAGAGTAATTTACATAGTGAGATCTAAATTAACCATACGCTGGTATCTAATCATGGGTTTATTTAAGATATTAAGTGATATTTACCTATATGTAACTTGATATGAGTCCTTGGTAAAAAAGATAATCAGTTATTAATAGAATCCTAGTAAGTGGAGAAGAGATAAATATATATGGTGTAACTTTCCTTAAACCTTGATCAACCAAATAATTTCCCTTGGGAGTGTATATACAATTGTACAGTTAGGTCTTGTTTTAGCGCACCAGATCACAGTTGATTTAATTCCCAACACACCCTTTTCGGGGTTATTACCCCTAGGTAAAACTATTCCATATCTTGTATCCACTTTCTAGTATCAAAACAATGATGTAATAGTAAGGAAAAGCACATAATAACTACTTTTCAAAAAAAAAATAGGATATTATAATATAATTTTGATTATCTATTAGACTTATCCCTAGGGTTTTTACTAATGTTTTTTCATCCAAATCTCCCTAAATAACTCGAATAATTCTCATAAATTACTAAACACTCTTTTTATACCAACTATGATGACCCAGGATAAACATATCATTATTTTATATCATTTTCATAATTTTAATAATTAAAAATCATAGTAATTGCACATATCTTAGAAAAACATTTGGTTTAGTATATTTAAGGGTCAATTAAATAGTAAAATATTTTAAAAAAATTATGAACATTTCTCTATAATTGAACTCTTTTATGCCCCCTTCTAGAATTCTCATAAGTTATAATTATCACCATAACCAGTAGAATCAAAATATAAGAAATGGGTTTGCTAAAATGATCAGTATTGGAAAAAAATTCAACATTTCATTAATTTTTATATCATATGAATATGTGGAAATAAGATTATTGAGAAATTTATTGTTAAAAGAGAACAAAAAAATCAGAGTTTATAAATAATTATTGAGGAATGTATAACCTCAAAAGAACAAACATGTACCATGATATAAGAGTGTGATATCTGTATGGAAACATGGACCAAGGAAATGAAAACATAATATCATGTTATTATAGAATATTTGTAAACAACATAAGATATGACATCATAAACATATGTTAAGGTTCATTCCTAATAACATGATTAAAAGGTGAAAAAAGACCTGTGGTGGATGGGTTCAATACCCATTCCCATAAACATAGAAAAAAAAGTCCCATGTTTGAGTAGGTTCACTCCTAAATCCATTACATAGCATATCAAGATATATAAAACATTACCCAATTCATTATGGGGATATATAATTTTGGACCCACTCATCACATAATATAGTTTGCTTAAGCTAACTGTTTGTACACCATACAGAGTGAAAAAAGACCCATAGTGTATTAGGTAAACTCTTTAATCCCATACAAAAGATATCATGAGATATAATTCTTTACCCAAATTATTTAAGGGATATAAAATTTTTATCCACCCTTAAAATTATATTATATACATGAATAAGTGTTCTATATGGAAAAACATTCATAATTTCATCAAATAAATATCATCTCAATAAAGAAATCTGCTTCTTGATTATTTCCACAAATAATTACCATAAAACATTATAATAAATAAGTTGTATAGTTGAAAAAGATAATTTACCTAATTAACAAAAATTAAATTATGAGGGTGATGATATGAATGGAAAAACACCCTTGTAAAAATAATTCTCCAATTGGTACCTCATAATAGATTAAGAATTGGGGTCATTTGATACCACAAGTTTAATCCCTGAAACAAGAAAATAATATCATGCAAATCATAGGGTAAATATTGAAACATAAATCCCAATATGGTAATTCCTTTTGAAAATGAAATGGGAAAATAAATGAAAAAATATAAAATATTTTTTTATAAAAACACTTTTAATATTGTCATTAAAGATGATTTTATGGGTCATTTTCAAAACTAATTTTCAAAAAAGTGAATTTAAATATTTCCAAAACATTGATTTTAAAAATAAACATCAATAATACAGAATTTAAAGTGACATGGAATTTTATCTTGAGGTAGTGTATAGTAGAAGATAAACCTTTTATTGTGAAGTAGGAAAAAACACATTTTTTAAATAACTTTATTGTAAACCAACATCATGAAAAAAAATAAAAAAAAATATTTAAAATTGGGTAAGGATAAGTATGATTGAAATAGAAAATAAAAAAAATCTTGGATTTCAAAATATTAAGGGAAAACATTGGTGGTAGTAGGAAAACATAAACATGGATTATGACCCATCATTTAAGAGGATGAGAATTATTCTTAATATAGTTTAATTTAATGAAGGAAAATAAATCATCAATAAATAATATTTGAATAATAAGTGATTATAACAAGATAGAAATTGGGTATACTATAATAAATTAAATATCAAACTCTTGGAGAAACATTATACCTCAAGAAATAAGTTCATGTTATGAAAGAAACTTATATTTAAGGGAAAATATAAAATATATACTACCGTAAGGAATAGAATGAATTGAATTGGATTTTATAATTTCAATTATCATTTTTGATATAATAAGTCTAGTGGAAATAGTTAAACCACAAAAATTATTATTGGTTCATAATATCAAAGCATGCTTCAATGAAGGTTGATTGATATGGAAACCCATACGGATTAATAAACATACTAATAATAACCCCTTGAAAGAGATAAGGTCTGAAATTGGTGTTAAAATATCATTAATAAATATAATAAATAATATTATATATAAAATTTGAAGGATAAACACCATTTAAAATATATTAGGTGCATAAAAGAAAATGTGTCTCATATAAGGACATTTTTAGATGAAGCCTTTAATACATTAGTAATTTTTTAATTAAAAGTAACTTGAATTTTGAAAATCATATGATTATATAAATAAAATGAATAAAATTATTTATTATAACAAAAAAATATTGGTATGTTTATACACCATATAAACAATAAATTGCTGCATAATGATAAAACATCTCTCAATGAAGAGGAATTGAGATGAAAAACCCTTACGACTTAAGATACATTCTAATAAAAACCCATTGAAAGAGAGAAAGATTGAAGGTAAAGTTAAAATAAAATAAATAAATAAGTACATGATATTATATATCTAATTGGTAGTATACATAGAATTTAAAATAAATTAGGTTCATAAAAAAACATGTGCCTCAAAGATGTAGGTTTTCCTATGAAACCCTTACCTTTTTCCAGATTCATTTTATACATGCACTAAACTTCATGGTTAAAAAAATTAAGATTATAATATACCTTATTAGGAACCTTATTCTTATATATTTAATTTAATATGGACCATTTATTATAATATTTTATTTTTTATTATATAGTTATCTTTCCTACGTTGGTTAATTGAGGTTGTTTTCTCAATTTTATGTAACTCCTTATGTATGTTGACTATGGTTGAAAGAATTTTAAAATGTTTCATAATATCCATAATATCTTTAATTTTTGTAGTAATATAGAAATAATTTTTATATATTAAAAATATTTTTAAATCCTACCTTGATGGGTGGTGATGACAAATGAAACTCATTTCTCATGGAGGTGGTGGCCCGCACGTACACACGATTAATGTTTCCATTTCTCAATGAATTAGAGGGAAGGAAGATAAAAAACTAATTTTGAAATTTCATTGTAATATTTATATTATATATATCATATGTATTCATCCATTATATCCTTATTATCATCCATGAATGGTGATAATTAAGAATAAAAGGTGATGCTTTGTAGAGGTAGTATTCCACACAACGCACTAATGGTGCTTTAGTTTTTATTAGTGGATAGAGAGGAATAAATTTTGGTTATTAAATTATTATAATAAAATATTAGTATAATAATGATACATGTTTCCTTATATTATTATGTATATAATATATTTGTAAGGAAAAAAGTTAAAAATAAGGTAACACTTACGTTAGAGACTTGATCTTCTCTTGGAGATTTCCTTAGAAGATAAGGCCTGAAGATAAATTATATATACTAGGAGATTGATGATAATAAAATTACTTTTATTATAGATTTCTTTTGGGAGAGTTTAAAGGAAAAATATATTGGTAAGTTTAACCATGGATGGCTGGAAGTGTTCCCCTTCTATAAGTGAATAAAAGGAAACTTTTGGGAACACCCTTTACACTTCCATGATATAAATACACTATTCCATGGTCAATGAATCCAAAATTTCATAATAATATATTTTCTTGTGATATTGGGTCGAAAAAAACTCATAAAATACTTTACATGAGTTTTTTAAACATATTTCAAGTCATTTACCATATGTTTTTGCATTTTAACATTTTGTGTTTTTACGTTTGTAACTAGTTTTTAACTAAGTAATTTATATTTTATTTAAAAATATAAGGTAAAAACTAATACAAAATTTAGATTTTTTGGAACTAAATTTAATATATATTTATTATAATTCCATTTCTAAATATGAGAAAATAAATTTTGAAATTAAAATATATAATATATAAAAATAGTTTATGTAGAAAAATGGCATTTAACAATTATGTGATCTTAATCCTATTTAGTATTGATAAAAAACTTAATTAGGGTTAATATATTTAATATAGATTTAAAAATAATATTATATTAATCATTTAAAACATATCAATTTTAATGATTAGATAAAAATTACACAATATTAATAAAATAGTCTATTTAAAAATTTGTTTCATCGTTATTGCGGTAATTAATTTTAATATTACTAATATTATTTTTATACCTAAAATGAAATTGAAATTATTAACTAATATTGTAATTTTTAACTCAAATATCAAATAAATTATTTTAAAATTTTTTAAAACTGATAAAGTTGAATTTTTAATATAAGTGTGTAAAAACGATTTTTAAGGTGAAATATTACTTGAGTTTCAAAAATATTAAACATGTGTTTTATAAGTTAAAAATAATATTATTTTTAATTAATGTTTATTAATTATTAAATATATATCTTTCATAGAAAATGGGTTTCATAAAAATATAATTCATTCTTATATTATAAAAGTGGTAGTTTTAGCAAAATCGTTAATTTTACTATTCAACTAAATATTAAATATTTTTGAAAAATCCTAAAAATTCATATTAAGATAATTTTTATATTTTAAATAAAAAATGAATTTAATTTTTTAAAATATAAATTATAAAATTTTAGAATTGAAATTTTAAATAAAATTATAAAATATAATGAAAAACTATTTTTATATGAAAATAAATTTTCAAGGTATTAACCATTACTATTCATATTTTTTGTAAATTAATAATAATAATAGATTTAATCTATTATTATAACAATTTATATATTATTAATATCAAAAATATAACTTTCCTACAATATATTGTGTTTCTTAAAATAATGACATAAAAAAAGTTAATCTTTGAAAAAATAATGTTTTTACCATAAAGTGATCTTATTAGTTATCTAAATACACATAAAATAGGGAATAATATTTGTAAATATATTTCATAAATTTAATACCTCTATTTATACCTTCCAACTTAATAGAAACATTATAAAGGTTATATAATGTTATGTGGTTTGTCTTGGTTTGGTGTTGAATGTAGAGAAAGTTGTTAACATAATATTTATTTAATTTGTGTGATTTTAGTTAATTACAAATTTTGTAATATATTATATTTTAAAAAAAATTATTTTATAAAAAACAAATATATCAATTAAATATATCTTTATAACCATCCTTGTGAGGCGATGGTGAAAAACAAATTACATCACTATGTGGAGACAGTAGTATGTACTATGCATGAGTGATGTTTTCATTTTCCATAAGATTGAATGGAGATAGAAAATGAATATACCATTAACATAAAAAAATCACTATGCTAAATATAAAAAATCAAATATGTTAATATGGTTATTTAATATTTCGATGAGGTTTATGAAGAATGGAATTTGGAAAAGCCTAGTAAGAACATATACCTATTTCTTTGATAATATCCTTTAGATTACACCTTAAGCCTTCCTAAAGTGGTCTTTTGGTGACACAAATAACTCTAGGTCAATAAAATGGAAATTTTTAAATCATTTGGGTATGTCTTGGTTGATCTAAGTGGCTCAAGAAGTGCGGAAAAGAGATGAGAGGAGGTTCCCTTTTATAAGTGAGGTGGGTGACAGGCTTATAAATACTTGAAACTAAATTATATTATATTCTCAAGTAATGTGGCTCCATATTATCATATATTCTAATATGATAATTTAAATATAAAAATAAGATAAAAATGTGATTTAAGAAAGTGGTTTTTGTTATCTTTAAGCCTTATCCCTTTATTTAAACCCATTTAACTCATTTTATCCTTAACTAAGGTGATAAATATATGCCATGGTTACTATTCATGATGACCAAATATCAAGTGGAATTTATTTCCAAATATTAATTATAATGATTAAAACTATTGAACCCATTTTACAAGATTAAATTTTTATCAGTGGTAGAAATTACTTAGTATAAGTTAGAAAACCCAACAAAAAACCATTTTTAGAAAAATGCTCGCTTAAGAATAAAAAATATTTTACATATAAATCAAGTGTAATATTGATTAATGTGGAATTAATTGTATTATATTAAATAAAAGGATATTTATTTTTATTTAAAACAAAAAACAAAATACAAAGGAACCTTTTAAATACTTTGTTAAAAGAGAATAACCATAACTAGATTTTATTTGAATAAAAAAATTACTTTGATTTCCAAAATGTTAAACATAAACTTATTAGTTATAAATTATATTAATAAAAGCATTATATTACTTATTAAATATATATTTGGTCTATAAAAAAGTTTTATAAACTTTAAATTCATTATTATATCATTATAATGTCATTAATGTGACATTTTTTGTAAAATAGTTATTTATCACTATGCAACCCAAAATCATCTATTTTTGAAAACTATTAACCCTAAGACATTTTTTTACATGTTTAATTCAAAAATGAAATTAATTTCATCAAATTAAAAAAATTAAAATTTTTTATTTTGGTTTTAGTCACATTTTGAATGATGTTATGTGCATTATGTTATAGTTTCTTTAGAATGAATAGCTTACTTTAATTAAAGCTTAGGTGTTACATTCTTCCCCCTTCAAAAATTTCATCATTGAAATTTATAAAATGTCACATCATGAAAAAATTTGGGTATTTATTCATCGTTGAATCTTTAGGTTCTCGTGTTTTCTCTTCTAAATTATGTTTTCTCCAAAGTACTTTTACTAGTCAAGTCATCTGATTCCACAACACTTGTTATTTAGTGTCAATAATCTGGATAGGCTCTTCAGAATAAGATAGATCATGATCCAATTATATTTATTCATATTTGAGTACATTCATTTGTTATAGCATATAATTCCTCTTTAAATATGTATGGAACACATTATGCACTTTATAGAGGCTGGGTAGCATTTCCAAATAGGTAACCATGTCTCCAATTATTTCTAAAATTTGAAAAGGCTCAATGTACATGGGAATTATTTTCCCTTTACTAAAAACCTTATAACTCCCTAACATGAAGATACCTTCAATAAAACATAATCCCATTCTTGACATTCCATATCCTTCCTTTGGTTATCGACATAGCTCATTTTCCTACTTTGACTTGCCTTGATATGACTTTGAATAGTTCTCACTTTCATCAATGTATCCTCAAAAGGTTTAGGCATAAAATATTTCTTTCAAAAACTTCCTCCCAATAAGTTGGTGTATGGAATATATTCCCATACAACACTTCATATGGTTGCATTTGAATTCTTTAATGGAAGTTATTATTTTAAGAAAATCCCACCATAGGTAAATACTAATCTCACATACCTTGAAATTCAGGTGATCATAACCTCATCACATCTTCTAATATTTGAATAGTCCTTTTGGGATGTTTATATTTTTGGATTATAAGTAGTTCTCAAAATTATCTTAGTTTCTCAAGCCTTCTGAATACATTTATAGAATTTTTATGTAAATCATGGGTCACAGTTAGATATAATCAAAAGATGTAAACCATGAATTCTCACAACATCATTGATATAGAGTCATATAAGGAACTCAAGAGTAAAATCCACCTCTCTATAGTGAGGAAATGTGTAGGCTTGTTAAGGGGATCAATAATAACCCATATGAAATCATTTATTTTAGGATTCTTTGTAAATACAGTGACAAAGTCCATAGTAATATTATCCCACTTCCACATAGGAATTGGAAGAGGTTTTATTAATCCTTTAGGATGTTTTCTCTTAGATTTTACATATTTACAAACCAAGATTCTTAACACATAGACAGCAATTTCTTGCTTCGTATTATGCTACCAAAAATGTTCTATTAAATCCCTTCACATCTTGGTGATACCAGATGTATATAGAAATTTAAGCTATAAGATTCATCAATTAATTCCCTCTTCATCTCATTTATTGAAAGAATACATAGCCTCTTTATGAATTTTATCACATCGTCTTTAAAAACAAAGTATTTAAAATTCATATAATTACACTGCTACAAATAAGTCCTTTAACATTGCTTAAATAGGGCTTTGTGAGTGAAAAAGAATTACTGACAGGAAGAGCGCCATTAAAATCCCTAGGCCTTTATCAGTTATAAAAAAATGCTGATAAAGGACCCCTTTATTAGTGCTTTTATTTAACACTAATAAAAGGACCCTTTATCAATGATATAAAAAACATGGATAAAAGGATATATTATAGATGCTGGAAAATCGTTAATAAAGGATACCATTATCTGAACTTTTTCTTGCACCGATAAATTGATACTTTATTATCAGTTTTCCTAGTACTGATAAAGGGGTATTCTACTGAAATTTTTTGTTAATATTGCAGCACACTACATCAGATAAAATAAGGAGAAAAAATAAATAATTCAATTGAAATAAAATTTACTACACAAATAAAATAAAAATCACTATGTTATATAAATTTGAACCATTGGTTTGTACAATTAAAAGAGTAATTAAAAATTATCACAGACATTTAAAAAAATCAATGTTACATTATATTTTTCCCTTGATCGATGGCTATGAAATTAGTTTCAAAAAACGCATCTTAGCTTGAGAAAAATAATTCACAAGTATAAGAAAACAATTATTATATTATTAATACAATAAAGAAATAAATTAAACACAAAGTGTCAATATTAAACTAAAAACATATATTTTGAGTTATACCAGGAACATCATGTATCAGATTAACTAGAAATTGATTATTACACATTACACTATTTCTTGTTGTTATAAAAAGTAGGTTCTCTTGAATTGGATCACATCAATGGTGATAAAAAAATCTCACTATGGATGTGATCTATTTTAGGAGAACTTACTGTTTTAGAACAATCCTTCTACTTTCACAGCATTTCTTGTCCATCTCCAAGCATTATCTTTGTGAAAATTAACTAAATAATTATTAGATAGAAATTATAAAGAAATTAGTTAAGTAATAGAAGACAAAATGAAATGAAAAAAGTCTGATATTTTATGCTCATTTTTTCCTATGAGATGCACATTTTAAACTAAAATAACACTTATATATTGAAAACAAACACTTAATGTTTTACCAACCACATATGATGTTGAATTGAAATTTGGTCCATTTTTACACATCAAAAATAAATTATTGATCATTCTATTAATGTTTGGAAATAATCCAAGATCATTTTATTGTTTTTAGTGATGTGAAAATCATTTTAAACAAAAATAACACTTTTACTTTGAAAACACACACTTCGAGTAGTACCGACCACTACAGGTGTCATATTTATGTGTAGTCAATTCTTACACTTTACAAATGAATTATGGATGTTTTTACTTAGGTTTGAAAATAATATCATATTATTTTCTTGGTTTTGGATATGTGATGCATTTTAAACTAAAATGAAACTTATATTCAAAACACATACATCGGGTCATATTGGCCACATCAAGTGTTGGATTGGTGTTCGGTAAATTATTACATGTGAAAAATGAATTATAGATCATTTACTTAAAGTTTGAAAACAATCAGATCTTGTTTTCTAAATTTTGGTAATGTGACACACATTTTAAAATAAAATGGGATTTTTATATTGAAAACATGCACTTAAATCCATATCGGCCACATTGGGTGTAAGATTGATGTGTGTTCAATTAATACACATCAAAAATTAATTATTGATAATTTTATTTAATTTTAAAAACAATTTGAGCTCATTTTCTCGATTTTCATGACCTGGTGTGAATTTTAAACAAAAATGGAACTTTTATATTAGAAACATGTACTTTGAGTCATACTGAACATATAGGGTGTTGTATTCATGTGTGGTCAATTCTTACACATCAAAAATAAATTATAGATTGGTTTATGAAAGTTTGAAAATAATCTAATCTTATTTCCTTTGTTTTAGCTATGTGATGTGTTTTTAATAAAAATTACACTTATATTGAAAAAATATTTTCAAATAATATCACCTATATCATGTGTCTAATTGATGTTTAGAAAATTAATACACATAAAAAATGAATTGTGGATCATGGTCCTAACCTTTGAGAATAAAATGAGATTGTTTCTTCAGTTTTGGTGATGTGACATATGTTTTAAACTACAATGGTACATTTATATTAAAAATACACACTTCGAGTCATACTGACCACAATGTGTGTTATATTGGAATGTGGTAAATTCCTAAACATAAAAAATTAAATATGGAATGTTTTTATAATGTTTGACAATAATACGAGCTCTTTTTCTTAGTTTTTCTGATATAACATGTGTTTTAAACTAAAATGGAACTTTTATATTGAATACATACACTTCAAGTCATAAGGACCACATCAGGTGTCGGATTAACATGTGGTCGATTACTAAATGTAAAAAATAAATTATTGATAATTTTAATAATGTTTGAAAACAATACGATCTTTTTTTCTCAGTTTTGGTTACATGATGGGAATTTTAAACAAAAAATGGAACTTCCATATTGAAAACATGAACTTTGAGTCATACCGACCACATCAGGTATCAGATTGACATTCAGTCAATTTCTACATGTCTCAAATTAATTATAGATCATTTTGTTAAATTATGAAAACAATATATATATGACACGTATTTTAAATTTAATGAAACTAATTTTGAAAACATGTACTTTGAGTCATACTGATCACATCATGTATCGAATAGGCATGTGGTCAATTACTACATGTTAAAAATAAATTATGGAGTTTTTGCCCTAAAATTTGGAAACAATATGAGAAATGTTTCTTGTTTTTTTACCATGTGATGCGTTTTTTTAACTGAAATGACACTTTTATATTTAAAACACATACTTATAGTTATATGGATCACATCAAGTGTCATATTAATGTGTGTTCAATTACTAAACATTAGAAATAAAATAAGGAACATTTTCTTATTGTTTGAAAAAAAATTGACACATTATAATTATAGGGATGAAACATCCATTTTAAACTAAAATGACACTAATATTGAAAACACACACTTAGAGTCACACCAACCACATCATCTATCAGATTATCATGTGGTAAATTCCTAAATACTGAAAATAAATTATGGATTGTTTTCCTACATTTTGAAAAGAATCTAATCTCATTTTCTTATTTTTGAGCATGTGAAGTACACTTTAAAATAAATGATACTTTTATATTGTAAACACACACTTCGATTCATATCAATCATATTATGTATTATATTGATGTGAACTTGATTCCTACATTTCAAAAATAAATTATGGATCATTTTCATAAATTTTTAAAACAATATGAGCTCATTTGTTCTGTTTTGGTGAGACTAAAATAACACTTTTTCATTGAAAACATGCAGTTTAAGTCATACTGACCATAGTCAATGTCGTAATGATGTTCATTAAATTAGTATACATCAAAATAAATTATTTATTATGGTCCTAAATTATAAAAACATTTTAATTTTTTTTCTATGTTTTGATCATGTGACATCGGTTTTGAACTAATGTAAAAATTTTAAAAAATAAGTATCAGATAAAAATGATTAAAAACTTAAATAAAAATAAATTAGAGAAAATGATGGTAAAGTTAGCCAATTAAGTATGAAGTAACTTGTTCATGATGACTATATACTTTATGACACCATGTATTATACCCATTCATTTATAAAAAAATCGATATCCTCCATTATACTTATCCTTGCGAAACAAATAAAAAATAATATATATGAATTATGATACTAATGATTCACATACCAAGTGTTTCTCTAAGTTCATTGTATGTACTAGATCACTAACATAGTAGTTAATCACCTAATTTTGATATCAATAAACATTCTAACACCATGTATGTTTCCCACTCATCTCTAAACAATTTTACTTCTTTTGAGTATGTAGATTATTGAATATATTGGTGGTATTGAGAAAATATAGACAAAAAAATGATTAATAATTTTTTTTAATGAAATTATAATTACCTTCACAGATTAAATGTTCATGGATACTAGACTTTTGATAGTATATGTTATATTTCAAAAAAATTCAAACATAATATCCTCAATCGTTGTTGTTATCTTAGTTCAGACAATACAAAAACATTGAAAATAATAAGTAAATTGTTTTGAAATATGTTTTGATAGTTATATATTTCTATATATACCATAATATAAATCTATTTGACTTAATACATAGTCTTCTTATTTTCATTCACCGACCCCATACCACGATTTATCCTATATTTACATATCACCTTATCATAACAAAAATCTTGTCAAAACACCAACTAAAACATATAATTTGAAGTTAATCTATAAAATATTGATTTTGGTGCATTACTAATTTACAATACACATCATGTGTGGTATATTTGATGGAAATCCATGCATTGGATCCAAAAAATATTTTTTGGGTATCCAAATTGATTGAACTCATCATCTAGTACTTCCTAAAAAAACAAAAACAAATAAGTAATCAAAAAAATAAAAATATATTTTATATGATTAGATTTAAGATTTCTACCCCTACATTGTAGGCATCAGAAATATTCAGTCATATGTTATTTTCTTATCAAACACCTCATTTATCTTATCTTTTTTCTTATTAATTTCCTTCAACAATAAAAAAATTTCATCTACAGAAATGATATAGGGATTAATGAATCTAAATAGTGATTCTTAGGGATTTACCTTTATATTATAGTAACATAAAATCTTATATAAAATATAAACAGTTATAAACTTTAATGAACATATTAGATCTTTTTTTGGACAGATGTATTATGAAAATGTACCATTTGTAAGTATTCACAACTAAGACTCCTAGCCATTCAAACATGAGAATCTCATTTATAATCTTAAGACCAACCACGCTTGTAATGATAGTACAAATATTTCTTACTCATATTGAATGTAGGATACATATTCATATTTGAATGTGGTTTTTTTATGAAGTTTTAATGATAATATATGATCTAGTTGAATTGGAGGGGAGAAGGTACCCTCGAAATTTATTTTTTTTCTTTGTCGATTCACTAGATTATCGTGATCCGACCTTCTATGTTTTCATCATTTTATCCATTAGTAACACCATATCTAAATCTATAAATTTTTTCATATACTATTATAGGTTTTTCACTTGAAATTTTCTTTAAGAAAATACATGATATATCATTATAATATTAGATAGTCATGCTATGAAAGTTCCAAAATCATTATTGACCATTGTAATATTAGAATCATCAAGTGGAATATGAAACATTGAACTCGACACCTGAGATAATTCAAACCCCACTATCATTTGATATTTTGGTATTTATTTATTATATAGCATGTATCAATAGATAATATACACCATTCCCCTCATAACAAGGCATAACATGTGTGTTTATAGAAATAAATCACATAAAACTTTTCCCTGCATAATTTTACTAATATAATGTTATCTGAAGTTGTTTGATTTACATTTAGGAGAAAGATTAATGACAGAATTGATTACCTATGGAAAGGTATATGGTTGAGGGGAATGACTAGCCTCAAATATAGTGGTATCATTTTGTTTTTCATATTTTTGTCTTTGTTCTGCTATTAGTTCTCTTTGATCCTTTATCACATATTGGTCTTCTAAACTCAACCAGAAAATAATATCTTAAAAAACTTCTTTTTGTACATATAATCCTTTCATCATCTGATATGTATCTTATTGTGGTTTTTTATTCTCAAAATATGTTCAATGTGACACTTCAAAATCTACACCTCTAACATGGCCATATTGTTTGGGTCGCTTCAAAGCTATTGAAAGTAGTTTTTCTTTAGGTACGGTTGCTACTAATTCTTATGTCGAAACTACATAAACATATGTAAACATAAATAGATATTTTATGTAATAATATTGTAAATCATAATAAATAACTAATATGTAATACTTATACATGTTTTATGTGATAATTTTTCCTTTTTATAAACTATTTTACCCTCTTTATTTACACGGGCCTCCTTTAATAGCACATGATGTGGGAAGGAAGTGACTTCAGATTTTGATTCATAAATATGCATGTAAAAAAAGGAACATATGTTGTTTCATATCATATAAAACTTTTAGTGTTGATTTAAAATACATACCATTTTCTTCTATAGTATAAGGAACCAGCCTTAAACCTTACATAATATTGAATTAAATAAATAATTCACATTGAGGATATTTTCAGCTTTAGAGTTTTATAGAATTAGCACATAACTATTACATCTCAAAAGTATTACAAAGTAGACACTTCTACACAGTTTCCATTTTTTTAACAAAACATGAAATCTTGAAAAAAAGAGTCATGAATAATTCTATGTTTAAGACAGCATGACTTTTCCTTGATCCCATCCTTGACCTATTCCAAATTATGTCCTGTGAAAAACATTTCAAAAATATGGTATGAGCATAAAAAGCTCAATAAGGGGTACACAAAGAAGGAAAACTATTAGTTTTTTCAAAACAACAGGTAAACCATGAATACTTTAACATAAGTAATACTTTTCACCTATATGAAGTAGTAAATACTCTTCACTGAATAAAAGATCATTACTTACCCTTTTGTAACCAAAAGATTACCATAAAACTCATATAAAGAACACATAACATATAAAGGTAACTTTGGAAATAAACATACATAAATGGAATAACCATACGATCGACTTCCACACATATCACTAAATGGAATAGCCATACGGCCGACTTCAATACCCAATGCATTGGAGGTTATAACGTAACCACCTATCCTGGTATTCACAGAACCACCCATCATTTGGTTTATCACGTAACCACCCGTCAAATGTCTAAGTACCATTATAAAATCATAACACATAAAACAATTATAAAGGAAAGAAAATATTTCGACATTTCAATCACAATATATCACTTAAATATATTGAAATAAAAAATCCATTATCAAAACCATTTTCAATACCAAAATACATAATAGGGTATATGGTATTTATTTTCTTTTAAAAACATTACGGCTTGTTGAGGAATCCAAAGATCAAATAATACTCGCGGCGGCGGAAAAGGTCATTGTCACCGCTTATGTTAAAAGAAACATTACTTTTTTCATTTAGTAAAACTCTTTGTAGAAAAATATTCCCTTTGAAAAGTCAAGGGTGTTTATACAGTGTATAAAAAAAGTCTTCTATTAAAACAAAATATTCCTCAATAAAAGGAGATTGAGACGGTGTCCCTTACCTCGTGTCCGACCTGACTCGATCGTTCTTTAATCTCATGAATAATAAAATAAAGTTAATTTCTACTTTATTAAGAACCTTTTTCAAGATTATTATTCCTTTTATATCACTTCTTACCATGTTATAAACATTATGTAACCATTTAAGTTAATAATGTTCGTTTTGTCGATATTGGGTACTTGAGTCAAAAATAGACTTCTTATAATCACATGTTGTTCATGTGGTCAAAGGCTCATTATATCCAGAATCATATTCATGATTTGTATATCATATATATCATATATATCCAGCATATACATTTATTTATAATAGTACATAACATTTAGAGGTAATAAATGAAATGCATCGTTCATAGAGACGGTAAGCCATACGTACGCATGAACGCTACTTCCATTTCTATTTCATATTTAATGGAATTAAAACATAATTATACATAGTAGTAATATAATTCCAGTATTGTATCATATATAATATCATTAAATCTATCCTTTATATATACCACATACGGTATGAATGAGCCATATCACTTTGAGGGGGCGGTAGTTCGCACTTCCTCAAATGAAATTATCGTGTTTACACGTAATGGAAACCATAAAAGCATGCTATAAATGAAAATTATAGAATAATAAAGAAAACATAATATATATCATATATAAATACAGTTCCATCATAATTTCCACCATGAGAGGCGGTAGGAGATAATCTAACAATCATCGTTTCATGAGGCGTTAGTTTTCTATCCAAAAAAACATTATGTTCTTCATCCATTAGATGGAGGTGTGTGTAAGTGTAGTTATAATACTTATCATAACAATATCCTAGTATATTGAATATACTGGTTTTTTTACAAAATAAATGAATAAAAAGATTTTTGGGGTTGGAGAAGTAAAACAATAGAAAACAATTTAAGAGAAACAGTTACCTTTAATTTGGGTAACTCCCTTTGGTTTGAACCAAAGGACTTATTGAAGTGACTTCTGCCTAAGGTAAGGCTTCTAGGAGAAGGAGAGGGATGTAGGGAGCTTAATTGGGTAGATTTTGGATGATCCAAATGGCTTGAGAGGTGTAAGTAATTAGTTAGAAGCGGTCTCCTTTTATAAGGGGGGGAGGGGCTCTTTAGGAATGTGTGAAAATATTATTTTATTATATAATGATATTCGGTTTAAAAATGTCAAAAAATCATTATAGTCGAAGCTAAGATAACTCATGGTCGAAATAAAATCATCCAATAATAATTGGATAGGTTTTGGATGTTATTTTAATATTTATAATCTTATTTATTTAAATCATTTATTAATGATGTAAATACTACATCATTATTGCGTCATAAATAATTTAATTTGTTTGATGTCTAAAAATTATAAAACAAATACCATGATGTAGGAAATCTATTTATATTTTCAATGATTATTTATATTCGAAAACATAATTTATATAACCCCTTGTAAAAATTAATTTACTAAAAGATATTTTCTTTTGTCATTTTTGCCTTTACTTTAAGTTAATTAATCAAAATTTTCATTTTCACTTCCAAGTGGCTCAATGGGGTCCCCAAATTGAACCAAAGTTTCCCATGGTCGTTAATGACTCAACCAATATGGTTTGGACAAGTGTTAAGGTAATTTTGAATTATTATAATATTCTTTTTACCTTGAATTAACCTATTTACCTTTAACCGCGGTAAATAAAAGTCAAAAGTTACTATTCACCAAAAATAATTTTCATCTTATTGAACCACATTTTACTTCTTGATAACAACCATGTATGTCGGATTTTTGAAATTCAATTCACAGTAGTGGTAAAATTTCATTTAATTGAAAAAAAGTCAGTTTTTTAACTACTACTAAGTGGTTTCACTATTCATCAAAAATTGAAGTTTTTCAAAAAAATACCAAAAATTCAGCCTAAGATTTATTTGATATACTGAATTCAAAAATGATGTCTATTTTTCTAAATTTAAAACATATAAATGGCATTAATTAATTTAAAATTATTTCTCATTGTTAAAACAAATAGCGTGTTTTTTAGAAACAATAACTATCAAAAGATTGACACTTGTTTATGTGCACTGTCAAAGTGAAATTAATTTAAATGACCAACATTGGATTAAATGGTAAAAATATATTATAATTACACTTTAAAACCAATTAAAAATATAATCTAACCATATAAATAAATTAGATTCAAACGTAGTTTTAAATTAAAATACAATATTTTTCATTATTCATTAAAAAACGAACTTTATCGGAAAAATTCCAAAAAATTCCAAAAAGTAAATTTTGATGTCCCCATTCTAAAAAAGGATTTTATTTGGTCAATTAGAACATATAAAAATGACCAAAACTATATTTAAATAGGGTTCTCCATTAAAAGACGGTAAATCGACCTTTTAATGTAAATTATGCTTAAAATTTGATTCATTCACAATTTAAGTGTCCAAATTATATTGGATAAATGTAAAAACATTTAACAGACATGTATAATCATATTTTAGTTAGTTTTTTTCATTCCTACAAATACAACGGTTAGAAGTTAACTACCATTTAAAATAATAATATTATATTATTAGTGTGCAACGTAAGATTTCAAAGAAACTCGTTGTTGAATATCGGGTATGCTATCGAACATAGCAACCCCTTTAAAGTAAAATTAATATTTAATTCATAAATATTAATAAATATGAAATATGTCTTATTCTTTATTTATCTGGGATGTTGCATCCTTCCCCCCTTTTGTAAATTGTGTTCTCGCAATTTTATTCACTTATCAAATAAATGGGGGAAGTTATCCCTCATAGAATTTTCAGATTCCCACATTGCCTCTTCAACCATATGGTTTTTCCACAAAACCTTTACCTGGTGAATTACCTTATTCCACAACACTTGCTCTCTATGGTTAAGAATATGGACTAGTTTTTCTTCATAAGAGAGATTCTCTTCCAACTGAACTACCTCGGGGCTCAAAACATGAGATGGATCTAGCATGTACTTTCTCAACATCGAAACATGAAAAACATTGTGTACCTGGGATAAACATGGAGTTAAAGCCACTCTGTACACAACTGATCCAACTTTCTCAAAAATTTCATAAGTTCCAATGAACCTCGGACTCAACTTTCCCTTCTTAACAAAACTTATAACCCTTTTCCATGGAGAAACTTTGAGAAAGGAATGATCACCTACCTCAAAATAAAGATTATTACTCTAGTTATCTGCATAACTTTTCTGTCTGCTCTGAGCTGTTCTCATGTTCTTCTGAATCAACTGAACTTTCTCTGCCATCTCTTCTACCAATTTTGGTCCCATTAGCTTCCTTTCACCTACTTCATCCCAAAAAGCTGGAGTTCGACAATGCTTTCAATATAATTCCTCAAATGGAGCCATCTGTAGACTAGAATGAAAACTCTTATTATATGAAAATTCAACCAAAGAAAGATGTTGGTCCCAACCTACCTGATAATCCAGTGAAAAAGCACATAGCATATCCTCCAATGTCTGAATTGTTCGTTCTAATTTCCATCTGATTGAGGATGAAAAGTTGTACTAAAATTTAATTCAGTACCCAATGACTTTTGAAGGCCTTTCCAAAAGTTAGAAGTAAACCCGGGATCACGATCAGATACAATGGAGAGGGGAACTCCATGCAACCTGAATATCTCTTTAACATATAATCAAGAAAGTTGATCTAGAGATAATATATCATGAATAGGAAGGAAATGAGAAGATTTAGTCAATCGATCAACAATAACCCAGATTTCATTATTACCTCATGATGTATTCGGTAATCCCACATCAAAGTATATTGATATATTTTCTCATTTCCACTCTGGAACCGGTAAAGGATGAATCATCCCTTTCGGTAACTACCGCTCTTCTTTAACCTTATGACAAGTCAAACACTTCACAATAAAATCAGCAATATCTATTTTCATTCCATCCCACTAGTAATACTCACGAAGATCTCTGTACATCTTAGTACTTCCATGATGAACTGAAAACGGGGAACTATGAGCTTCACATAACAACTCATTCTTAACCTGTGAATCACAAGGCACACATAATCTCTTTCCAAACTTGAAAACACAATCATTATCAATGTTAAATTCAGGAAACTTACCCTTCTAAACCAACTCAACCTTTTTCTGTAACTCATTGTCTTATTTTTGTGCTTGCTTTATTCTGTTTGATAGAGATGATCTCACTGACACCAGATATAAAACAGAAGAATTTCCTGCACCAACAACTCATATGCCAAAGTTCATCAAATCAAAAAACAAAGGATCTTGTTCCAAATATAACATAGTTAATGAAGCATTACTTTTCTGGCTCAAAGCATCAGTCACTTTATTTGCTTTTCCGAGATGGTAATAGATCGTGCAATCATAATCCTTGATTAATTCCAACTATCTCATCTGTTTCATGTTAAATTATTTTTGAGTGAATATATAATTCAAACTTTTGTGATAAGTATATATTTCACACTTCACTCCATACAAATGATGCCTCCAAATTTTTAAAGCAAAAAAATAGAAGCTAATTCCAAATCATGTGTTGGGTAATTTAACTCATGTGGTTTCAACTGACGTGAAGCATAATAAATTACATGATCATTCTTCATTAGGAAAAAACCACAAACTTATCCAAGAACTCATGGAAAATTATATTCATAAGATCCATGAATATAGCAGGTGCATTGGTTAACCCAAAAGGCATAACTAAAAATTCATACTGGCCATATCTAGTATGAAATATGGTCTCCGGAACATCTTCTTCTTTTAATTTCAACTGATGGTAACCCGACCTCAAGTCAATCTTCAAAAAATACTGAGCTCCCTGGAGCTGATCAAAAAAATCATCGATATGAGGTAAAGGATACTTATTCTTAAGAGTGATGCTATTCAATGATCTATAATCAATGCAAAGTCTCATTAAACCATCTTTATTTTTAACAAACAAAACAGGAGCACCCCAAGGTGATGTGCTAGGTCAAATGAAACCTTTGTCTAATAAATCCTGCAATTGCTTCTTTAACTCTAAAAGTTCAATTTGAGCCATTCGATAAGGGGGTTTTGAAATTGGATTAGCATCAATAACTAAGTCAGAAGTAAATTCAACTTTCCGATCATGTATTATACCAGGAAACTCATCAGTAAAAACGTCAAGGTACTCATTTACCACTGGAACATCCTTAATCTAAACAGTTCCTTTATTTTCAACAATATGTGCAAGGTAAAACTCATTTCCATCTTTTACTAGTTTCTCAGCTTCCTGATATGTTATCAAAAGAAAGGGTTCATTCTTGTACACAAACTGTAAATCTTTCTGAAAATAAACCTCTTTAACTCTACAATCAATCATAGCATGATAAACGGAAATCCAATCCATGCCCAAAATAACATCAAACTCTACTAGAGCAAAAACAATAAGGTCTGCAGGTAGATTCTTTCCACACACAAGGACAGGAAGAGTCTTATAATTTATTTTTTTCTCAACATTTCTTCCAGGTGTTTTTACCATAAGTTTCATATTCATATCTTGAGATGGAATTCACAATTTACGAGAAAAATTCTCAGAAATGAAAGAATGTATAGACCCTAAATCAAACAACACATCGACATAATCTGAACAAATAAAAAGTGTACCTGATACTACTTCATTCGATGGACCAACATCTGCTGAAGTAGTTACGAAGAATTTCATCACCCATTTATGCTTTTAGTCCGACTTCTTTCCTTCATTTTAGTTCTTCGTTGGACACTCATTTTCATAATGACCCATTTCATTACACTTATAAAATCTTACCGATGGCTTTTCATTGCCTACTTGTTCATCTTCCTTATAGTTATGAGAAAAATGACCAGACTTACCACACTGTAAGAACTTTCCAGTCTTTGATAAACATTCTCCAGGATTATTTTTACCACACTTCTCATAAGTTGGATATTTAATTTTCTTACCTCCATGCTTCTTTGATGAATTCTTCCCCTTTTCCTTCCAACTGGACCTCTTATTCTGTTGTTTTTCAAAGAACACTTGATCATCGGCAAAATTCATCTCCACCTTCGCCGCACATCAAACAAGTTTTTCATAACGTTTAAACTCATGAGAGGCTAACGCTCTTTGATATCATGGCTTCAATCCTGAGTAAAATATATTTATCTTACTATCAAGATCTTAGATGAAATTTGGTTCATACCTTTCCAGTCAAGTGAACTTTGCTTCATAAGTAGCCACTTATTCATCCTCCTGCCTTAATTCTAGGAATTTTTTTCCATCTTAAGACGAACCACCATAGGAAAATATTTTTCAAGAAACATACCTTTGAATTCATCCCAATCAAGAGTATAAAGCTCCTCATTATCCTTGATATTTTTCACCATCGACCACCACTGATCAGCTTCACCTTCAAAATAGTAAACAACAAGACTAACCTTTTGATGTTCTGAACACCCCATACCATCGAAAATCTTCCCCAGTGCTTTAATACACCCTTCAGCTAGCACAGGGTCAGATGATCCTCTGAATGACGGGGTATGTTGCCTCATGAAATGCTCCACTATTGACATGTTCTTATGTGGTTGATCTGGATGATCTCATGCATGGATACCACCACCATTTATAGCTTGAGTCAAATGAGCCATCACTACAAAAAACTATTCAGTTCCGATTCTGACCATCTCAGGTTGCTGATTTAGAAGGTTGTCTTCCTCTTAATGTATTCCCAACATAGCTTCCCTATTTACTCTACGGAAAACCATTCTGAACATAGAAATGTCTTAGGCAAAGAAACATGGTAATATTTAAATGCTATATTATTTCAATATTAACATAAATTACATTATGTATATTAATTTAACAATACCCTAACCCCTAAAGTTATCTAAACCGACCTCTAATACCAACTATAAGGACACAGCCTTAAACCTTACATAATATTGAATTAAATGAATAATTCACATTGAGAATATTTTTAGGTTTAGAGTTTTATAGAATTAGGACATTACTATTACATCTCCAAAGTATTACAAAGTAGACACTTCTAAAAAGTTTCTAATTTTTTTACAAAACATGAACTCTTGAAAAAAAGATAAATGTCTAGTTCCATGTTTAAGATAGCATGACTTTTCCTTGATCCCATCCTTGACCCTATTCCACATTATGTCCTGTGAAAAATATTTCAAAAACATGGGATGAGCATAAAAAGCTCAGTAAGGGATACACAAAGAAGTAAAATTGTTACTTTTTTCAAGACAATAGGTAAACCATGAATACCTTAACATAAGTAATACTTTTTACCTTTATCAAGTAGTAAATACTCTTTACTGAATAAAAGATCATTACTTAACCTTTTGTAACCAGAATATTACCATAAAACCCATATAAAGAACACATAACATATAAAGGTAACTTGGGACATAAACATACATAAATGGAATAACCATACGGTCGACTTCCACACATATCACTAAATGGAATATCCATACGGCCGACATCCATACCCAATGCATTGGAGGTTATAATGTAACCACCCATCCTGGTATTAACGGCACCACCCTTCATTTGGTTTATCACATAACCACCCGTTAAATGTCCAAGTACCATTATAAAATCATAACACAAAAAAATTATAAAGGAAAGAAAACATTTCCACATTTCAATCACATTATATCACTTAAATATATTGACATAACAAATCCATTATCAAAACCATTTTCAATACCAAAATACGTAAAAGATTATATGGTATTTATTTTCTTTTAAAAACATTACAGCTTGTTGAGAAAGACAAAGATCAAATAATACTCAAGGCGGCGGAAAAGCTCATTGTCACCGATTACTTTAAAAGAAACATTCCATTTTTTCATTTAGTAAAATTCTTCACAGAAAAATATTACCTTCGAAAAGTAAAGGGTGTTCATACAGTGTATAAAAGAAAGTCGTGTATTAAAACAAAATATGTCTCAATGAAAGGATATTGAGACGAAGTCCCTTACCTCGTGTCCGACTTGACTCGATTGTTCTTTAATCTCCTTAATAATAAACTAAAGTTAATTTATACTTTCTTAAGAACCTTTTTCAAGTTTATTATTCCTTTTATATCACTTATTACCAGGTTATAAACATTATGTAACCATTTAAGTTAATAATTTCAGTTTTTTCGATATTTGGTACTTGAGTCAAAAATAGACTTCTTATAATCACATGTTGTTCATGTGTTCAAAGGTTCATTATATCCAGAATCATATTCATGATTTGGATATCATATATATCATATATATCCAGCATATACATGTATTTATAATAGTATATAACATTTAGAGGTAAGAAATGAAATGCATCGTTCATGGAGACAATAAGTCGTACGTACGCATGAACGCTACTTCCATTTCTATTTCATATTTAATGGAATTAAGACATAATGATACATAGTAGTATTATAATTATAGTATTGTATTATATATAATATCATTAAAGCTTTCATTTATACGTACCACATATGGTATGAACAAGTCATATCACATTGAAGGGCGGTAGTCCGTACTTCCTCAAATGAAATTATCGTATTTACACATAATGGAAACCATAAAGTCATGCTAAAAATGGAAGTTACAGAAGCATAAATAAAACATAAACATAATATATATAATATATAAATACAGTTCTATCATAATGTCCACCATGAGTGGTGGTAGGAGATAATTGAACAATCATCATTTCGTGAGGTGTTAGTTTTCCATCCACAGAAACCTTATATTCTTCATCCATTATATGGAGGTGTGTAACGACCTGAAATTTTGAATAAATCTTGTTTCCTAATTTTGTGTGTTATTTTTTTTATATACTCAACAAAACCGTTTCATTGGATAACATGAGTATAATTAAAATGAGACTGTTGGGTTATGACTGTTATATGACCATTAGTCAATATGACCGCTGGAAACTAAGCATTTCGATATTTGTCTATAAATACAAGTGATCTTGGTTAATTAATATAGAAAGAATATTTAATGGCCTCACCCAGTAGTCTTGAACCAATCGAATCCCATCTAACAGAACTTGGGAAGGAGGTAGCACCACTAGGATTTGCTCTAGACCAAACCCAAGACGAACTTCATCGTGTGAAGCTAGAACGGAATGGCCTTCGCAAGAAGTTTAAACTGATAGAAATTACTACTCATGTGATGTTGGCCGAGCCTCCCTCAGATTCTCTCACCTTATCACACCTTACACTTAGGCCCTATGCTGGTGTGATAAGGGGCTGTGTTAGGAGACTGTAACTGGCTTGTGTAATCCTTTGTTTTAAATAAAAATTTTGATTTCTTCTTATGATGAAGTTTATGAATTTTCAAATTTCCGGATAAATATAGTATGCATATTTTTGGTGAATTTTAGAGAAAAGATATTTTAAAAAAAAAATTATGTAAACCTTAAATAATTAAAAATGTGTAATGATTTTCAAAAAAATGGTCTTCTACAAGTATGTTCAGTACGAAATTTAGTGTCTAATAAGATCAAATTAATTTTTGAGGAATAGTAAATTATGAATAGTGATTTTACGCTTAGGATTAGTAATGTGACAAAATGGATTAGTAATCTCACTTAAATGAAGCATTAATATAATCTAGGCACCTTGATTAAGTAATGTGATTCAATAAAATGGTTAAATAACGATTTCATAAATTATTAGTCATGTATTAGTTTTTTTCAGGTGAATAGTGTTTTTAAATTAAAATTTTAATTAAAATTATTTAGAAAATTATTTTAACAAAATGTGTTTCATTTTTGAACTCGGAGCATCGATGTTATGTTAAGGTAATTTTTGGGGATTTTTCTGAAAAAAATGAATTTTCGGTGAATAGTGTATTTATTTAATAATTAAATTAAAAATATTTAGAATATTATTTTTGTAAAATGGAGTTCATTTTTTGAAATCATAGCATCAATATTTGGTTATGGTGAAATTTTGGGATTTTTCTAAGAAAGTTGAATTTTCGATGAATAGTGAAAATACAGTTTTTAAGTTACGAGTGTTTAATGACATAATTAAATGATGTATTAAGTATGTAATCAATATGTTCGACTTATGAATAGTAATATAAGGTATGATTTGTCCCAAGTGTCCAATACCATGGGCAAATACCATGGGCAAGCACATGGTTTTGCCAAAACCACTAATGAGGTGTCCCTTGGCCATTAAAGCCTTGTCCCCTCACTTTCCCTATAAATACCAAGCCATCCTCTCATCCATTAGACTCCCAACTCTCCCCCAATAAAGATCTGGTCTCATTACCTCCCAAAGAGTCCTTCCAAGGTTCCCCCAATACCTCAAGGTCCCAACCTTTTAGTTTTAAGAGTTACGTTTAAGGTAAGGGATCTGACCTCTCTCTTTCTTTTCAAGTAATCTCTTTTATGTCATTTCTTTTAAGCTCCATGTTCTTATGTTGGGGATGCTCTTTAATATTCATCCTACTGCCCTTTTTATGTTAATATTATTATATACCCCCTCTTTCTCTCATCAATTCGTTTTAAGAATGTTTAAGTGGCGCCGTTAGGCTACCGAATTTTTAAGAGATTCTTTCACCATTCTCATTTTCAAGTTCTATTTTCTTATCAAGTCTTTCAAGTAACTTTTTATTATGTTGGGGTATGATATATATATCTATCATACTGATATTTTATTTTCATATGATGATAGACCCTATTTTATCTCTTCAATTCAGTATTTTGATGTTTTAAGTGGCGTCGTTAGGCTGCTGAATTTTAAGGGATTCGTTCACCTTTCTCATTTTTCAAAGTTCTACTTTCATGTCAAGTATTTCAAGTTCCTTTTTATTTTGTTGGGTTATGATATCTATATATATCATACTGAAATCTCATGTTCATATTATGAGATAACCTATTTTATCTCTTCAATTCAGTATTTCGAAGTTTTAAGTGGTGCCGTTAGGCTGCCGAATTTTTAAGGAACTCGTTCACCTTTCTCATTTTTCAAAGTTCTACTTTCATGTCAAGTCTTTCAAGTTCCTTTTTATTTTGTTGGGTTATGATATATATATCTATAATAATGAACTCTCATGTTAATATGATTATAGAACCTATTTTATCTCTTCAATTCAGTATTTCAATGTTTTAAGTGGCGCCGTTAGGCTGCCGAATTTTTAAGGGACTCGTTCACCTTTCTCATTTTTCAAAGTTCTACTTTCATGTAAAGTCTTTCAAGTTCCTTTTTATTTTGTTGGGGTATGATCTCTATATATATCATACTTAAATCTTATGTTAATATGATGAGAGACCCTATTTTATCTCTTCAATTCAGTATTTTGAAGTTTTAAGTGGCGCCGTTAGGCTGCAGAATTTTTAAGGGACTCGTTCACCTTTCTCATTTTTCGAAGATCTATTTTCATTTCAAGTCTTTAAAGTTACTTTTTATGTTGGGGTGTGATATCTATATCTATCATACTTATATTTTATGTTAATATGGTGAGAGACCCTATTTGATCTCTTCAATTCAGTATTTTGAAGTTTTAAGTGGCGTCGTTAGGCTGCCGAATTTTTAAGGGATTCTTTCACCCTTCTCGTTTTCAAGATCTATTTTCATGTCAAGTCTTTCAAGTTCCTTTTTATTATGTTGGGGTAAGATCTATATATCAATCATAATGAACTCTTATGTTCATATTATGAGAGACCCTATTTTATCTTGTCAATTCATTTTTGGTTGAAGTTTAAGTGACGATGTTAGGATGCCGGATTTTCATAAGAGAAATCTAATTTTTATCTTCCTTCCATGCTTTTCATTTTAAATGGTATTCCATTCAAATTTCATTAACATGTTCTTAAATCCTTTATATTCTATTCCCGTACTTTTTTATGTATCATTTATGAGTGGGTGACCCATGTCCCCTCTCTTTTCAATATTTTCTAAAACCTCGTAACATAGTCGTTATGCTGCAGAATTTCTGTCTCAAAATGTCTCTCTCTTTTTCTAAAGTTCTTTTATTTTATTAAGTGAATAGTCAAATCTGTCTCTTCTATAGGGGTATTCACATATATACCAAGTTTTTATATTTTAAATTCTGGGATTTACATACATGAGACCCACCTTTCTTTTCTGTGGGTTTTAAAGTGACACAAAGATCATGTCTATAAAGCAGTTTTTAAAACGTTATGATTATGAAATGAAACCCATTTATTTTATTCGATATGGGTTTTTTATGAAATTATTGATGATGATATATGTGGCTCACATGATTATAATGATAAATTTAAGGGTGCATTCTAATAGCGCCCCAATTCATTGGGTAAAGACATAATCTCTAGAGATGACCATTTAGACTGATACCTTGGTGAATAACCTTGGTAATTTTTATTGACACCTTGGGGATGGAACTTGGTGAAATGGAAATGATTGTCTTTTTTAAATTTTGTAGACACATATTCATGTTATGAAATACATTATTTTTATTGTTATATTCCTCATGATTTATTTCTCATTCCTTAAAGTTTTTTTTCATGACATTGTTGATGTATCTCAAGTTTGCATGTTAAATGTTTCCCCTTGTTTCCCTTATTGGTCCTTCTACTCACCCTTTCTTCTGATGTATGTCCCCAGGTTATGAGATGCAGTAATGAACCTAGGATGAACATATGGAGAATAATTTCAAGTGTTTAAGAAGGATGTTATGTGTTTTCATGTTTTAAGTTCCTAGTTTCCAAGACACTAAACCTTAAAGATCCTCAGTTTTGTAAAATGTAATGAAAATTTATGTTATAAAAAGGTGGGATGCTATAGTTGGTATCAAAGGGAGGTTTAGTTATTTGAGGAAATTAGGATATGAAAAATTTAGGAAGAATCCTATAGAAAAGTTTAAATATAGGAAATCTTCTAGGCGGAGAAAGAAAGGAAGTGATGGCAAGAGGGGGGGTGAATTGCCTTTTAAAAAAGATTAACAATTTAAAATCAAAGTTGAAAGTGCAGCGGAAATAAAAGAGGCAAGACACGCAATTGATAACGGAGTTCGGCCTAAAACCCGGCCTACGTCTCCGCTCCCAACTCAACCGTTGAGAGATTTACTACCGCTTGCTTTTTAATGGTTTTAGCAAGAAACCCACTAGACTTTTCAGGTTATTCTAGAACCTATTACAGCTTGCTTTTAGTGGTTATGCAAGAACCCACTTGCTTTTAATGGTTGAGCAAGAACCCACTAGCCTTCTTACAGGTGAAGGCTAGCTCACCTATGTCTCAAGCCTTTTAAAGGGAAGACTTGACTAACCTCTTCACACCTTGAAGGTGGTGTGAGAACCCAAAAGAATGGAGGAGAGAAAGAGTTGGGGGTTTGTAGGCACAAACCCAAAATGATGCTCAAAAAATGATAAAGCAATGAAAAACCGTAATGGGGAAGTCTTGGGTGCCAATGGATTGATGGAGCTGATGAAGGGCGCTCCCAAGCTTCTTTGGTGGTGCTCCTTGGATGTGGAAGTGTGTTGGAGCAAGTGGGGTTCCCTTGGAGCAATCCGTCGGAGGTTCGCCAAATGATCAAAAATATGTCTGTTGGCTTCCGTATGGCTTGGTTAAGTTTCCGGGGCTTCAAGGTCCTTTATTTATAGAGGGGGAACCCTCAAATGGCCTTAGGGAGGCTTCGGAGCCGTTGGAGAGGCTTTCGGAGCCGTTGGAGGCCAAGTGGACAGGCTGGTCAAAAGCCCAACGGCTAGTTTGACTGCCTCCACCGGCTGACCGGTACAGGGCCACCGGTTGGTCGGTGTGTGCAAAATGGAGGAGGGCTCGGGCTCAGGCTCCACCGGCTGGCCGGTGCTGAGGCCACCGGCTGGCCGGTGAGGAGGCAGTAGCTACCCCTTCTGTCTGGGTGTCACCGGCTGGCCGGTGCTGAGGCCACCGGTTGGCCGGTGCTGAGGCAGTGGCTCAGCCTTCTGCCCAGGGTCCATCGGCTGGCCGGTGCTGATCCACCGGTTGGCCGGTGCACATGAAAACAGTACACTTTGCTCCTTTCTTGGCTTCAGCTTGCTTGGCCCAATTCCTTGGTAACCTGAAATGATTCCTATCATCCAAAAACACTTGAAAGAGGATTAGATAAAAAGAAAAGTGATTGTGATCATGAAAATTAAACCACGAGGGGTACGAGAGGTACAACAATATCCCCCTATTTTGATGATCACAATCACCAAAACAAACAATGTAGAAAATGAAATGAAAAGCATGCTTTAAAGGATTTCTCCCCCAATCAACCAAGAATTTCTCCCCCTTTGTGATTATCAAAATAGCACGGGGCATAAAACTTGATTGAGGGAATGAGTTGAAAAACAAAATAGATATTTTAAAACCAATTGAAATTTTTGAAATTTGAATTGAAAGTTTTGAAAATTTTGAATTGCAAGTTTTGAAATGAAAAATTGAATAACATTTTGAATTGAAAGTTTTGAGTGAAAAATAGAATAACAATTTGAAATTAAAAAATTTGATACCAAGAGTTGAAATTGAAAGTTTGAATCGAAAATTTTGAAATTGAAATAAAAAGGGCTTAAACGATCCTAACTCCCCCTAAATAAAAACAACAGATCACCGGGGAGAGGTGTTTGAAACCGAGACAAATTTTGGTCCGGTGAGACTTGCTAAGAGGGATTTTTCAATCCATACTTTTCTAGTTGCAGGTCTTCTCCTATAAAATTCATCATTGAAGAAAATAGTTTTGGGCCTACCATACCGGGCATTTTTACAACTGCACTCATAGATTAAGTGCCCGGGTTTTTTACAATAATTACAAAATTTAAATTGGGAGCTCCCCCTTACAAAAAAAGTTAAAGCATGGGAAGAGGAAGCTTGCTTGGAATAGACAAGCCCTTGGGTGGTTCTAGATATGCGTTGGGAACCTAGCAAATTGTTCAAATTTTGTTCCCCTTGGGTGAACTTGGCTAGAGTCTCCCTTAGATCTTTGATAGTTGATTCCATGGAATCAACATCGGGAAGATTTTGGATTTTGAGGGACAACTCTTCCTTTTCTTTGAGAAGATGTTCTTTTTCGGAAGAGAGGTTTTTGAAATTCTTTTTTAAAGCAACGAATTTGGAAGAAAGTTCGTGAAAACCTTCCTCCAATTGGTCTCTCGCATGTTGGAGATCCTCGTAGGATAAATGATTGAAAGAATTTGAATTTGAAGAACAAGAGGATGAGGAGTCGGAAGATGTTACCTCATTACATGCCATTAGGCATTTATTACCGTTGTCGCTTGAGGAGGATGAGGAGGAGGATGTGGAGCTATCACTCCAAGTGGCCTTGAATGCCTTCTACTTCTTTTGCTTGGCCTTTTTCTTTTTGAGAGGGCAATCGGGCTTGTCATCGCCTTTAGTACCTTCATGGGTTACTTCTAAAAGATTCCAGATATCATGAGAAGATCAGAAAGTAGAAATACGATAAAATTCATTACGGTCTAGCCCACAATGAAGAGAATTCATGGCTTTTCCATCTAGCTCAAAATTTGCAATGTCTTCGGGGGTCCATTTGGATTCATCGGAAGAAGAAAGTGAATAACCATGCATGACAATTTTAAAAATAGGATAACCAATGCTTTTAAGAAATGTAGTCATGCGGGTTTTCCAAAAAGAATAGTCGGTTCCATCAAAAAATGGAGCACGACCCAAAGAATAGCCTTCGGGGGTGAAAGAGGTTGATGCCATCACAATGGATCTTAAATTTGAAACCGGTTAGGGTATTACTCAAATTTTGCCTCTGATACCAATTGCTAGGCGGAGAAAGAAAGGAAGTGATGGCAAGAGGGGGGGTGAATTTCCTTTTAAAAAAGATTAACAATTTAAAATCAAAGTTGAAAGTGAAGAGGAAATAAAAGAGGCAAGACACGCAATTGATAACGGAGTTCGGCCTAAAACCCGGCCTACGTCTCCGCTCCCAACTCAACCGTTGAGAGATTTACTACCGCTTTTTTTTTAATGGTTTTAGCAAGAAACCCACTAGACTTTTCAGGTTAGTCTAGAACCTATTACAGCTTTCTTTTAGTGGTTATGCAAGAACCCACTTGCTTTTAATGGTTGAGAAAGAACCCACTAGCCTTCTTACAGGTGAAGGCTAGATCACCTATGTCTCAAGCCTTTTAAAGGGAAGACTTGACTAACCTCTTCACACCTTGAAGGTGGTGTGAGAACCCAAAAGAATGGAAGAGATAAAGAGTTGGGGGTTTGTAGGCACAAACCCAAAATGATGCTCAAAAAATGATAAAGCAATGAAAAAACGTAATGGGGAAGTCTTGGCCGCCAATGGATTGATGGAGCTGATGAAGGGCGCTCCCAAGCTTCTTTGGTGGTGCTCCTTGGATGTGGAAGTGTGTTGGAGCAAGTGGGGTTCCCTTGGAGCAATCCGCCGGAGGTTCGCCAAATGATAAAAAATATGTCCGTTGGCTTCCGTACGGCTTGGTTAAGTTTCCGGGGCTTCAAGGTCCTTTATTTATAGAGGGGGAACCCTCAAATGGCCTTAGGGAGGCTTCGGAGCCGTTAGAGAGGCTTTCGGAGCCGTTGGAGGCCAAGTGGACAGGCTGGTCAAAAGCCCAATGGATAGTTTGACTGGCTCCACCGGCTGACCGGTACAGGGCCACTGGTTGGCTGGTGTGTGCAGAATGGAGGAGGGCTCGGGCTCAGGATCCACCGGCTGGCCGGTGCTGAGGCCACCGGTTGGCCGGTGCTCAAGCAGTAGCAAATACTGTTCTGGCTGGGTGCCACCGGCTGGCCGGTGCTGAGGCCACCGGTTGGCCGGTGAGGAGGCAGTAGCTACCCCTTCTGTCTGGGTGTCACCGGCTGGCCGGTGCTGAGGCCACCGGTTGGCCGGTGCTGAGGCAGTGGCTCAGCCTTCTGCCCAGGGTCTATCGGCTGGCCGGTGCTGATCCACCGGTTGGCCGGTGCACATGAAAACAGTACACTTTTCTCCTTTCTTGGCTTCAGCTTGCTTGGCCCAATTCCTTGGTAACCTGAAATGATTCCTATCATCCAAAAACACTTGAAATAGGATTAGATAAAAAGAAAAGTGATTGTGATCATGAAAATTAAACCACGAGGGGTACGAGAGGTACAACAAAATCATCCTGGTATTTTGGTGAGTATTGAGTAAGGGGTTGCCAAGCAAATACATCCCTGTCTGGATACGAGCAGGTAGAGGTAGCTCTGGAACAGATGTTCATAGGGGTAAAACCTGAAAACCCTGCTTTGAGCTAGACTCGAACGAGAACTGGTACACGACAACGGACCTTGCTGCACTCTTGGTTACGATACTCCCGGGGGATATGCTTTGGTAAATTCATAATCTTAGTATGAACCATTATTAAAGGAACAAAGATAAAATAAAATAAAGATTCACATAAGAATATATTATCATGGATAACCAAGATTGGGACCTAGGGGATCACAAGTTAGGGTATACTTTTCTTCTACAATTTTATCCTTCTATGCCTTAAGTTTCCTTTTAATGATTATTGGCTAAGTATTTAAGCCCCTAATTGTACTTTCTTTCCTTAGTTAATGGAGGGAAATGGAAGAACATGTCCTAACAACCAATGTGATAGGAAATGTGATGATTTATGTATTAATATGATAGAGATGATTAGGGGATTAAAAGATGATTATTATTTTGGAAGACGTTCACTATTTTGGGAACCCTATTTGATCAAGGTAAATAGATTACTACGGTATTTTCTTTGAGGAGTAAAGGTTGAATTATATTTTGAAGAATCGATGAATTTAAGGTGAACTTATGGTATTATAGGTTACTTATGCAAATTATTGACCTATCTTGGGGAAAATATGTTTAGGTTAGTTACTTTTTTTATAAGATGTTAGGAGTGGTTGATGTTGTTTAGAGATGAACGATAAAGATTATCTTGGAAGACTATGTTATCAAGTCCTTCTTGTATTTGGGTTTCAATATTAGTTTGGGTTATTTTAAGGAATTTTAAGGATAGTTATTTACGGAATGGTCTATGATGAACTCCGGGTAGTACCGTGGAACTTTGAAGATTTAAAAGTAGTTTCCCTTCCTATGGGATTCTTTCTTTTTGAAGAGTTGTTTTATCTTACCCTTTCTGTTTTTGGGATAAATTTTTAAAGATAGATAGTTTTTATTTTTTGGAATACATGATTCTCTAAAAGATTATTCTTGTTCTTTTGATGAGACCAAGTGTTTTTGAATGCTCATCATTTGGAGAAAAGATTATTTTTGGTAGAAAATTATTAAAGGATTAAACTCTACTTGAAGGTAGGTGTATTTCCTTATGTTTTTATTCTATGTAGTAAATGAATTCCTCAAAACTATGAAAAGGAACATAAAACAAAAAATGATGTATGTTAACGTTTACTACTAAGAAATCAAATACCGTTTGACCCATCATAAGTTTGTGATTTTCTTGTTGTTAACTTTCTCCTAATCATGTTTTCTATCACTCTCCCTTAGAACGTGACCCTTTGTTTTTTCCTCCATGTCCATGTTTTCCAACATGGGATCCTAGTATCACTACTGGAAATCCCATTTTTACCAACACTTATATCCCAACGGTTTTGATAAACCGTTGGGAATGGTTATGTATACCAACGGTTTTAAGAAAACCGTTGGCATAAAGGGTTTTATGAAGAGTTTTACCAACGGTTGTATAAACCGTTGGTATAGGGCTCCATTTAGAAGAGTTTTACCAACGGTTTATACAACCGTTGGTACAGGGATCCATTAACCGTTGGTATATGTTGTACATTCCCAACGGTTTTTAAAAACCGTTGGGAATGTTTTCCCCTAAATCCAGTAGCCCCTTCGCTCGATTTCAGTCGCCCCTTAGCTCGATTTCAATCCCCCTCCGCTCGACTACAGCCCTAAATTGAAGGTCTCCCGACGCACTCTGGTTACCCAGTCTCCTAAACTCCATCCATCCTCTTCAATCAAACAATTTTTATGTTCTACACTTCAAATCTGTAAGTTCTAATGTTCTTCATCTATTTTTTTATTTTCTATTTTGATTTGACCTAAACGTCTCGGATCTCTCTATACAAGTACTCAGAAAATCGTTCCACTCATAGATCCATATTAAATCAAACAATTTTGTAGTTCTACACTCTAAATATGTAAGTACTACCTTAGTTTTAATGTTTTCCATCTATTATTTTTGTTTTCTGTTTTAATTTGGTATAAACTAGGTTGTGTTGTTTATGGCATGGGAAGGTTAGTGATATTGAGGATGAATTGGATGTTGTTTGGGTGATGGATTGGAATTGTGATGTTTTTTGGATTAAGTTTACTTAATTTTCAATGAATTATTTAGGGATTTCCTCCCTTTAACAGAGCCCCCACTCCTCATGGACCCTAGACACCCCCCCTCTTGGACCCTGGACAGTCCCCCCTCCTGGAACTTGGACAGCCTGGCCCCCCTCTTTCCTGAAACTTGGACATCCCCCCTCCTGGACCCTGGACAACCCCCCTCCACCCTCCTCCCAGGACCTTGTATAGTCCCCCCTCCTTCCTGGACCCTAGGAAGCCCCCCACCCTCCACCCCAGACCCTGGATAGCCCCCCTCCTCGATGGACCCTGGACAACCCCCCCCCCCCCCCCTCCTTCCTGGACCATGGACAGCCCCTTCTCCCCTTCTCCTGGACCCTGGACAGCCCCCTGCCCCCTTCCTGGACCCTGGACAGCCCCCCACCCCTCCTCCTAGACCTTGGACATCCACCTCACCCCCTCCTCAACCACCAAATACCCCCCCACTTCAAAACATTGACCACCAAAATTGGACATGCTGGATTTTCTCTAAAAAGATAGATTTATCCTCAAACAACCTCAATAATATCCTAAACAATGCTTATAATGTAATTTTCACCACATAACATCCAATTGTATTCCAAGTCACTAGTCTATCCTCCCTTGGCTAGATTTTACTAAAAGCGTTCAACCTTAAAGATCCAAATAAAAATAAATTGATATAAGACATTTGATAATGGATTAAAATTTCAAATTGGGATCCAATGAGGAATATTTTAGATATTATGCATCATGTCCATGAGTAAATCCATTTTTATATATCCGATAAGTTATTTTTCACAATTTTCACACATTAATTGTTTGTAAAAATGGGACAAACATTTATAAAGGTTATAATATATAAAAATAAATCTATTTGTGGATGCAGCTTAACCAACAATGTCTAGCTTGTCTGCCTCTTCCATGATCATCGATGTGCACGTCCCGTCTCCATCTGACCTCGCACGACGGGTGACTCAGCGTCTGACTGATGACGAGCGCCAGATTCTCTTACTTCCACACCAGATTCATTCCCGCTACGCTCCTGAAGTGATCAATCCCACTCAGCATCTGGCTGATGACGAGTGCCAGATTTTCTTACTTCCACACCAGATTCACGCCCGCTGCGCTCCTGAAGTGATCAATCCCACTAAGCGTCCATGTGAGCTTGATGACACGGCCACCAGTTCTTGTAAGAGGCAGAGGAGTTCTGAGTTGATGGACCAAGACGATTGACCAGTGTCCATACATCTGGCTGAAGACGTAAAACATAGCGCTTCCTAGGAGGCAACCCATATTCTATAGTTTTATCATTTTGATTTTTTTACTCTGTTTTAGGAAATAAACATGGCATCTATGCAACAATTTTTTAGCTGCTTATGATCTGTATGTGCACTTGTCATTACTCTGCATGACTGCTTCTATTTTGTCTGATCCTTGGTGTTATTTTTTATGACATGATGCGCCTATGTGATGTCTATGTGTAGATTTTACATGTACATAAGTATGTGCACTTTTCATTATTCCATTCTTTCAGTTCTTCGACCGATGGTATGAGGGAGGCTCGTACCAGAGGTAGACGAGCATCTCCGCGTACCCGACTAGACCCTTCCCCTCCAAACAAATGCATTCAGATTCTGTTGAAACATAAGGTAAACAATCCATGGGTCAAATTTGACGTGTATAAGTCAGCCTCGCCTCAATAAAAGGCACGGTGTGGTCAGGATCACTCAAACTGTCTCTCTTTTGTTCAAAATTGACTTATTTTTAAGTGAAATCAACAACTGACATATGGGAAACAGACCAAACGCCTCAATACAAGGTTCGGTGTGGCTGACACCACTCAAAATGCCTCTATTTTGTTAAAAATGGACTTAATTTTAAGTGAAATCAACAACTGACATACGGTAAACCGACCAAACGCATTCGGATTCTAATGATACTATAGGAAAACAATCTATAGGTCATATGTGACATGTAAGAGTCAACTCCACCTCAATCCAAGGTGCGGTGTGGACGGTACCATTCAAAATGTATCTTTTTTGTTCAAAATGACTTTAATTTTAAGTGAAAATAACAACTGACATACGGAAAACCGACCAAATGAATTCCAAATCTATTTAAACTTTAGTAAAATGATACATGGGTCATATGTGACGTGTACGAGTCAACCCCGCCTCAATCCAAGGCACGGTGTGGCCGGAGCCACCCAAACTGTCCCTCTTTTGTTTAAAATGGACAATATTTTACGTACATATGCAAAACAGATCAAACGGATTCTGATTGTGTTGATACTTTTTCACAACGATCCATGACTCATATGTGATGTGTATGAGTCAACCCCACCTCAATTCGAGGCCCGGTGTGGCTGACACCACTCAAAGTGCCTCTGTTTTGTTAAAAATGGACTTAATTTTAAGTGAAATCAACAACTGACATACAACAAACCGACCAAACGTATTTGGATTATATTGAAACATAAGGAAAAAAATACATGAGTCAAATGTGATGTGTACGAGTTAACCCCGCCTCAATACGAGGCCCGGTGTGGCCGACACCACTCAAAGTGCCTCCTTTTTTTTAAATGTACTTAATTTTAAGTGAAAATAACAATTGTCATACGGAAAACTGACCAATCGCCTACAGATTCTATTGAAACTTTAGGAAAACGATCCATGGGTCATATGTGATGTGTACGAGTCAATCCCACCTCAATCCGAGGCACTATGGGGCCGGGACCACCCAAATTGCCAGTCTTTTGTTGAAAATGGACTAAATTGTAAGTGAAAACAACAACTGTCATACGGGAAACTGGCCAAATGCGTTCTAAATCTGTTGAAACTTTATCACAAAGATCCATGGGTCATATGTCATGTGTAAGAGTCAATCCCTCCTCAATCCGAGGCACGGTGTGGCCGACACCACCCAAACTGTCTCTCTTATGTTTAAAATGGACAATATTTTACGTACATACGTCAAACCGATCAAACGGATTCTGATTGTGTTGATACTTTTGAACAACAATCCATGACTCATATGTGATGTGTAAGAGTCAAAACCTCCTCAATCTGAGGCCCGGTGTGGCCGACACCACTCAAAGTGACTCTGTTTTGTTAAAAATGGACTTAATTTTAAGTGAAAACAACAACTGACATACGCCAAACCGACCAAACACATTCGAATTATATTGAAACTTAAGGAAAACGATCCATGAGTCAAATGTGACCTGTACGAGTCAACCCTGCCTCAATCTGAGCCGCAGTGTGGCTGGGACCACTCAAACTGACTCTCTTTTGTTCAAAATGGACTAAATTGTAAGTGAAATCAACAACTAACATAAGAGAAACCTACCAAACGCCTTCGGATTCTGTTGAAACTTTAGGAAAACAATTCATTGGTCATATGTTATGTTTATGAGTCAACCCCGCCTCAATCCGAGGCTCCGTGTGGACGGGACCACCCAAAATTCCTCTCTTTTGTTCAAAATGGACAATATTTTACGTACATACGCCAAACCGATCAAACGGATTCTGATTGTGTTGAAACTTTAGGAAAATGATCCATTTTTCATATGTGACGTTTACGAGTCATCCCCGCCTCAATCCGAGGCCCGGTGTAGCCGACACCACTCAAAGTGGCTCTCTTTTGTTTAAAATGGACATAATTTTAAGTGAAAAAAACAACTGACATACGTCAAACCAACCAAACGCCTTCATATTCTGTTGAAACATTAGGAAAACGATCCATGGGTCAGATGTGACGTGTTAGAGTCAACCTCGCCTCAATCCGAGCCGTGGTGTGGCCGGGACCACTAAAATTGTCTCTCTTTTGTTGAAAATAGACTAAATTGTAAATGAAAACAACTGACATACGCCAAACCAACCAAATGACTTCTGATTCTATTGAAACTTTAGGAAAACGATCCATGGGTCATATGTGATGTGTACGAGTCAACCCCGCCTCAATCCGAGTTCTGGTGTGACCAGGACCACTCAAACTGTCTCTCATTTGTTCAAAATGGACTAAATTGTAAGTGAAATCAACAACTGACATACGGGAAACCGACCAAACGCTTCGGATTCTGTTGAAACTTTAGAAAAATAATCCATGGGTCATATGTGACGTTTACAAGTCAATCGCGCCTCAATCTGAGGCATCGTGGGGTCGGGACCACCCAAACTTCCTCTCTTTTGTTCCAAATGGACAATATTTTACGTACATAGGCCAAATCAATCAAACGGATTCGGATTGTGTTGAAACTCTAGGAAAATGATCCTTGGCTCATATGTGACGTGTACGAGTTAACCCTGCCTCAATACGAGGCCCGGTGTGGCCGACACCACTCAAAGTGCCTCTTTTTTTTTAAATGTACTTAATTTTAAGTGAAAACAACAACTGACATACGGAAAACTGACCAAACGCCTACGGATTCTATTGAAACATTAGGAAAACGATCCATGGGTCATATGTGATTTTTACAAGTCAACTCCACCTCAATCGGAGGCCCGGTGTGGCCGACACCACTCAATGTGCCTCTGTTTTGTTTAAAATGGACTTCGTTTTAAGTGAAAACAACAACTGACATACGCCAAACTAACCAAAAGCCTTCGGATTCTGTTGAAACATTCGTAAAATGATCCATGGGTCATATTTGATGTGTACGAGTCAACCCCGCCTCAATCTGAGCCACGGTGTGGCCGGGACCACTCAAACTATATCTCTTTTGTTCAAAATGGACTAAATTGTAAGTGATATCAACAAATGACATACGAGAAACCTACCAAACACCTTCAGATTCTGTTGACACTTTAGGAAAACGATTCATGGGTCATATGTGATGTGTACGAGTCAACCCCGCCTCAATCTAAGGTGCCGTGTAGCCGGGACCACCCAAACTACCTCTCTTTTGTTCAAAATGGACAATATTTTACGTACATACGCCAAACCGATCAAACGGATTCTGATTATGTTGAAACTTTAGGAAAATGATCCATGGATTATATGTGACGTGTACGAGTCAACCTCGCCTCAATCCGAAGCACGGTGTGGCCGACACCACTCAAAGTGTCTCTCTTTTGTTTAAAATGAACTTAATTTTTTGTGAAAACAACAACTGACATAAGCCAAAACGACCAAAAACCTTCGGATTCTGTTGAAACTTTAGGAAAACGATCCATGGGTCATATGTGACATGTACGAGTCAACTCCGCCTCAATATGAGCCGCGGTGTGGCTGGGACCACTCAAACAGTCTCTCTTTTGTTGAAAATGGACTAAATTGTAAATGAAATCAACAACTGTCATACGGGAAATCAACCAAACGCCTTCGGATTATATTGACACTTTAGGAAAAATATTAATGGGTCATATGTGATGTGTATGAGTCAATCCCGCCTCAATCCGTGGCGCAGTGTGGCTGACACCACTCAAATTATCTCTCTTTTGTTAAAAATGGACAATATTTTATGTACATACGCCAAACCGATCAAACAGATTCTGATTGTGTTGAAACTTTAGAAAAACGATCCATGGCTAATATGTGATGTGTACGAGTCAACCCTGCCTCAATACGAGGCTTGGTGTGGCCTTCACCACTCAAAGTGTCTCTCTTTTGTTTAAAATGGACTTAATTTTAAGTGAAAACAACAACTGACATACGCCAAACCAACCAAACACCTTCGGATTCTATTGAAACCTTAGAAAAACGATCCATGGGTCATATTTGACGTGTAAGAGTCAACTCCGCCTCAATCCGAGCCGCGGTGTGGCCGGGACCACTCAAATTGTCTCTCTTTTGTTAAAATGGACTAAATTGTAAGTGATATCAACAATTGACATACGGGAAACGGACCAAACGCCTTTGGATTCTGTTGAAACTTTAGGAAAACGATCCATGGGTCATATGTGATGTGTACGAGTCAACCCCGCCTCAATTGGAGTCACCGTGGGGCCGGGACCACCCAAACTGCCTCTCTTTTGTTCAAAATGGACAATATTTTACGTACATACGCCAAACCGATCAAACGGATTCTGATTGTGTTGAAACTTTAGGAAAATGATTCATGGATCATATGTGACGTGTACCAGTCAACCCCGACTCAATCCGAGGCCTGGTATGGCACTTATGGAGTCACAAGTGATGAGACTCCTAAGAAAATACCTTTTCACCATATATTAGAAAAGTGGTTGTCATATGAAGATTGAAATGGGTGTAAATAATATTTGAGTTATTGAAACTCTTATTCAACTATACGGGATGATTGTTTTCATATGAAGATTCAAATGGGGAATTATTCACCATGTCTCTAATCAAAGATGTGGTCTTTTTTTTTGTTGTTTTAAGTTTTCAGTGTTTTAAGTGCTGTTTTGTATGCAGGTTTTTGTTGTTTTAAGTTTTCAGTGTTTTAAGTGTTGTTTTGTATGCAGGTGTATGCACAGGAGGGGCTGCTGTGCAACAATTCTGGAAATACACAATACCAACGGTTTACAACCGTTGGTATACTTTGAGAAGAATTATACCAACGGTTTGTAACCGTTGGTATAGTATTTGTTATTGAACATATGCCAACGGTTTCATTGAAACCGTTGGGAAAAAAACTATACCGACGGTTGTAAACCGTTGGTATAATATCAAAATCATAGAATTCCCAACGGTTTTAAACCGTTGGGTAAACCTATACCAACGGTTCAACAAGAACCGTTGGCAAATCAAGACATAGAGTGGGCTATACCAACGGTTTAGTTCAAACCGTTGGTATAGATCTTTCCCCACGCCTTACTTCCCTACGGTTTGGACAACCGTTGGTATAGAGTATACCAACGGTTTTCCAGCCTATACCAACGGTTTAGAACCGTTGGTATATCCTCCATTTCCAGTAGTGTATGGGTTAACTCGGGTGACCTTTTTACTTCCCTTTATTTATTTTAAAGTAATAGTTTTACTGACTCCTTTTCCGGTGTGGTGCTTTCAATAAAATTTCAAAACCCATTTTTAAAAATTGCGAGGATGCAATTTCTTAAGGGGGGTAGATTGTAACGACCAGAAATTTTGAATAAATCTTGTTTCCTAATTTTTTGGGTTATTTTTTTTATATACTCAACAAAACTGTTTCATTGGATAACATGAGTATAATTAAAATGAGACTGTTGGGTTTTGACTATTATATGACCATTGGTCAATATGACCGGTGGAAACTAAATATTTCGATATTTGTCTCTAAATACAAGTGATATTGGTTAATTAATATAGAAAGAAGATTCGATGGCCTCACCCAGTAGTCTTGGACTGATCGAATCCCATCTAACAGAACATGGGAAGGAGGTAGCACCACTGGGCTTTGCTCTGGACCAAACCCAAGCTGAACTTCATCGTGTGAAGCTAAAACGGAATCACCTTCGCGAGAAGTTCAAACTGATAGAAATTACTACTCATGCGATGTTGGCCGAGCCTCCCTCAGATTCTCTCACCTTAGCACATCTTACACTTAGGTCCTATGTTGGTGTGATAAGGGGCTATGTTAGGAGACTGTAACTGTCTTGTGTAATCCTTTGTTTTAAATAAAAATTTTGATTTCTTCTTATGATGAAGTTTATGAATTTTCAAATGTTCGGATAAATATAGTATGCATATTTTTGGTGAATTTTAGAGAAATGATATTTTAAAAAAAATGTTTATGTAAACCTTAAATAATTAAAAATGTGTAATGATTTTCAAAAAAATGGTCTTCTACAATTATGTTCAGTACAAAATTTAGAGTCTAATAAGATCAACTTAATTTTTGATGAATAGTAAATTATGAATAGTGATTTTATGCTTAGGATTAGTAATGTGACCAAAGGGATTATTAATCTCACTTAAATGAAGCATTAATATAATCTAGGCACCTTGATTAAGTAATGTAATTCAATAAAATGGTTAAATAACAGTTTCATAAATTATTAGTCAAGTATTAGTTTTTTAGGGTGAATAGTGTTTTTAAATTAAAATTTTAATTAAAAATATTTAGAAAATTATTTTTATAAAATGGGTTTCATTTTTGAACTCAGAGCATCGATATTATATTAATGTAATTTTTGGGGATTTTTCTGAAAAAAAATGAATTTTCTATGAATAGTGTATTTATTTAATAATTAAATTAAAAATATTTAGAAAATTATTTTTATAAAATGGAGTTCATTTTTTAAATCAGAGCATCGATATTTGGTTATGGTGAAATTTTGGGATTTTTCTGAGAAAGTTGAATTTTCGATGAATAGTGAAAATACAGTTTTTAAGTTACGGGTGTTTAATGACATAATTAAATGATGTATTAATTATGTAATCAATATGGTAGACTTATGAATAGTAATATAAGGTATGAGGTATCCCAAGTGGCTAATACCATGGGCAAATACCATGGGAAATCCCATGGTTTTGCCAAAACCACTAATGAGGTGTCCATTGGCCATTAATGCCTTTTCCCCTCACTTTCCCTATAAATACCAAGCCGTCCTCTCCTCCATTCAACTCCCAACTCTCCCCCAACGAAGATATAGTCTCATTACCTCCCAAATAATCATTCCAAGGTTCCCCCAATCCCTCAAGGTCCCAACCTTTGAGTTTTAAGAGTTACGTTTAAGGTAAGGGATCTGACCTCTCTCTTTCTTTTCATGTAATCTCTTTTATGTCATTTCTTTTAAGCCCCATGTTCTTATGTTGGGGATGATCTTTAATATTAATCCTATTGCCATTTTTATGTTAATATTATTAGATACCCCCTCTTTCTCTCATAAATTCGTTTTAATAATGTTTAAGTGGCACCGTTAGGCTGCCGAATGTTTAAGATATTTTTTCACCATTCTCATTTTCAAGTTATATATTCTTGTCGAGTCTTTCAAGTTCCTTTTTATTATGTTGGGTTATGATCTCTATATCTATCATACTGATATTTTATGTTCATATTATGAGAGACCCTATTTGATCTCTTCAATTCAGTATTTTGATGTTTTAAGTGGGGCTGTTATGCTGGCGAATTTTAAGGGATTCGTTCAGCTTTCTCATTTTTCAAAGTTCTACTTTCATGTCAAGTATTTCAAGTTCCTTTTTATTCTGTTGGGGTATTATCTCTATATCTATCATACTGAACTCTCGTGTTCATATGATGATAGAACCTATTTGATCTCTTCAATTCAGTATTTTGATGTTTTAAGTGGCACCGTTAGGCTGCCGAATTTTTAAGGGACTCATTCACCTTTCTCATTTTTCAGAGTTCTACTTTCATGTCAAGTCTTTCAAGTTCCTTTTTATTTTTTTGGGGTATTATCTCTATATCTATCATACTTAACTCTCATGTTCATATGATGAGAGAACCTATTTGATCTCTTCAATTCATTATTTCTAAGTTTTAAGTGGCGTCGTTAGGCTGCCGAATTTTTAAGGAGCTCGTTCACCTTTCTCATTTTTCAAAGTTCTACTTTCATGTCAAGTCTTTAAAGTTCTTTTTTATTTTGTTGGGGTATGATCTCTATATCTATCATACTGAAATCTTATGTTCATATGATGAGATACCCTATTTTATCTCTTCAATTCAATATTTTGAAGTTTTAAGTGGCGTCGTTAGGCTGCCAAATGTTTAAGGGACTCGTTCACCTTTCTCATTTTTCGAAGATCTATTTTCATGTCAAGTCTTTCAAGTTCCTTTTTATTTTGGGGTATGATCTCTATATATATCATACTGATATTTTATTTTAATATTATGAGATACCCTATTTGATATCTTCAATTCAGTATTTTTATTTTTTAAGTGGCGCTGTTAGGCTGCCGAATTTTTAAGGGATTCTTTCACCCTTCTCATTTTCAAGATCTATTTTCATGTCAAGTCTTTCAAGTTCCTTTTTATTATGTTGGTGTATGATCTATATATCTATCTTACTGAAATATTATGTTCATATTATGAGAGACCCTGTTTGATCTTGTCCATTCATTTTTGGTTGAAGTTTAAGTGACGCCGTTAGGCTGCCGGATTTTCATAAGAGAAATCTAATTTTTGTCTTCCTTCCATGTTTTTCATTTCAAATGGTATGTCATTAAAATTTCATTACCATGTTCTTAAATCCTTTATATTCTGTTCCCCTATTGTTTTATGGATCATTTATGAGTGGTTGAACCATGTCCCCTCTCTTTTCAATGTTTTCTAAAACATCGTAACATAGCTGTTATGCTGCAGAATTTCCGTCTCAAAATGTCTCTCTCTTTTTCTAAAGTTCTTTTATTTTATTAAGTGAATACTAAAATCTCTCTCTTCTATAGGGGTATTCACATGTATTCCAATTTGTTATATTTTAAATTCTGGGATTTACATACATGAGACCCACCTTCCTTTTCTGTGGGTTTTAAAGTGACACAAAGATCATGTCTTTAAAGCAGTTTTTAAAACGTTATGATTATAAAATGAAACCCATTTATTTTATGCTATAAGGGTTTTTTATGAAATTATTGATGATTATATATGTGTCTCACATGATTATAAAGACAAATTTAAGGGATCGCCCTGATAGCGCTCCAATGCATTGGGTAAAGACTTAATCTTTAGAGATGACCATTTAGACTGATACCTTGGTGAATAACCTTGGTAATTTTTATTGACACCTTGGGGATGGACCTTGGTGAAACGGAAATGATTTTCTTTATTAAATTTTGTATCTAAATCTTCAAGTTATGAAATATGTTATTTTTATTATGATATGCCTCATTGTTTCTTTCTCATGCCTTAAAGTTTTTTTTTCATGACATTGTTGATGTATCTCAAGTTCGCATGTTAAATGTTTCCCCTTATTTCCCTTACGGGGCCTTCTGCTCACCCTTTATTTTGATGTATGTCCCCAGGTTATGAGATGAAGTAATGAAACTAGGATGAACATATGGAGAATCATTTCAAGTGTTTAAGAATGATGTTATATGTTTTCTTGTTTTAAGTTCCTAGTTTCCAAGACACTAAACCTTAAAGATCCTCTGTTTTGTAAAATGTAATGAAAAGTTATGTTATAAAAAGGCGGGATGTTATAAGGTGTTTGTAAGTGTAGTTCGAATCCTTATCATAAAAAAATCCTAGTATATTGAGGATACTTTTTTTGTTGCAAAATAAAGTAATAAAAAGAGTTTTGGGGTTGGATAAGTAAAACAAAAGAAAACAATTGAAGAGAAACTGTTACCTTTAATTTGGGTAACTCCCTTTGGTTTGAACCAAAGGACTTCTTGAAGTGCCTTCTGCCTAAGGTAAGGCTTCTAAGAGGAGTATAGGAATGTAGGGAGATTAATTGGGCAGAGTTTGGATGAGCCAAATGGTTTTAGAGGTGTGAGGAATTGGTTATAAGTGGTCTCCATTTATAAGAGGGAGGAGGGGCTCTTTAGGAATGTGTGAAAATATTATTTTATTATATAACGATATTCGGTTTCAAAAGGTCCAAAAATCATTAGAGTCGAAGATAAGATTACTCATGGTCAAAATAAAAACATCCAATAATAATTGTATAGGTTTTGGATGTTATTTTAATATGTATAATCTTATTTATTTAAATGATTTATTAACGATGTAAATACTGCATCATTATTGTGTCATAAATAATTTAATTTATTTGATGTCTAAAAATTATAAAAAAAACCATGATGTAGGAAATATTTTTAGTTTTACAATGATTTTTTATAGTCTAAAAGATAATTTATATAACCCCTTGTAAAAATTAATTTACTAAAAGATATTTTCTTTTGTCATTTTTGCCTTTACTTTAAGTTAATTAATCTAAATTGTCATTTTCACTCCCAAGTGGCTCAATGGGGTCCCAAAATCGACCCAAAGATTCTCATGGTCGTTAATTACTAATCCAATATTTTTTTGAAAAGTGTTAAGGTAATTTTGAATTATTATAATATTCTTTTAACCTTGAATTGACCTATTTACCTTTAACCGCTGTAAATAAAAGTCAAAAGTTACTATTCACCAAAAATTATTTTCATCTTATTGAACCACATTTTACTTCTTGATAACAAACATGTTTGTCGGATTTTAAAATTTTAATTCAAAGAAGCGGTAAAATTTCATTTAAATGAAAAAAAGTCAGTTTTTTTAACTATTACTAAGTGGTTTCACTATTCATCAAAAATTGAAGTTTTTCAGAAAAATACCAAAAATTCAGTCTATACATTATTTGATATACTGAATTAAAAAATGATATCTATTTTTCTAAATTCAAAACATAGAAATGGAATTAATTAATTTAAAATTAATTCCCATTTTTAAAACAAATAGCGTGTTTTTAAGAAAACAATAACTATCAAAAGATCGACACTTGTTTATGTCCACTCTCAAAGTGAAAATAATTTCAATGACAAAAATTGGATTAAATGGTAAAAATATATTCTAATTACACTTTAAACCCAATTAAAAAGATAATATAACCATATAAATAAATTATATTCAAACGCAGTTTTGAAATAAAATACAATATTTTTCACTATTCATTAAAAAATGAACTTTATCGGAAAAATTCCAAAAAATTACACAATGTAAATTTTTATTTACCCATTCTAAATAATAGTTTTATTATGTCAATTTAAACATATAAAAATTACCAAAACTAGATTTAAAGAGGGTTCTCCATTAAAAGGCGGTAAATCGACCTTTTAATGTAAATTATGCTTCAAATTAGATTCATTCACAATTTAAGCGTCTAACTTTTATTGGATAAATGTAAAAACATTTATCATACATGTATAATCATATTGTAGTTAGTTTTGTTCATTCTATCTAATACAACGGCTAGGAGTTAACTACAATTTAAAATAATAATATTATATTATTAGTGTGCAATGTAAGATTTCAAAGAAACTCATTGTTGCGTATCGGGAACGCTATCGAACATAGAAACCCCTTTAAAGTAAAATTAATATTTAATTCACAAATATTAATAAATATAAAATATGTCTTATTCTTTATTTACCTGGTATGTTACATATAGTGAATTGTACCCCGTCTTTTCTTTGTGATAGAGTTACATTGGTTTTGATGCGCATTGTTTATTTTCAACACTTCTTTATTGATTCATAAATTAGAATTTTTGAATCAAATTGGATAAAATAAATAATGTAAAATAATATATTATCAGTTATAATTCACCTGAAATGATTTATCGTCATGATAAATTATTAAATCATTCCATGTTTTCTATTTTATAAGGTGTGCATAAGTAATTAGTGGGTGGGGATTTACTTTACCATTTATAAACCTAAGATAAAACTTAGTAAGAAGTGTAAATAAGCCTCTATGGGCTTTTCCTATGGCCATTATGAAATATATCATATGGATATAATCTAAAATAAAATAACTCTACAAGGGATAATGAAAAGTAAATCAATTTTTTATTATATAATTTTTTAGTAAAATATAGAGATTATATCATAACATTACCATAAAATATTCCCAGAGGGTTTCCTTAGTTATAGGCTGGAAATGGTTCCATGAAGCTATATCAATTGGAACATTCATTCTCATTGTGACCCCAACATAACTAATGAACATTGACTTATTGGGGTTGATAGGTTTCCCACATTGATTCCATCCAACCTCATATTTTATAACCTTACTTATTGCCTTACTTATTGCCTTAATTGGAAGTTGAAATGTTATAGAATACAACTTGTATATCTATTAAATGATATTGAAATTCGACATATTTTCATAAATTGAATTTCAACCCTTTGAACAAAATATGTGCATTGCTTCCACCATAAGAATAAATCCACTATTTTTCATTGTATTGTGGTTATTGTGTTCTTTTGTATATAATGTATAAAAATAATTAAAAAACTTGTGTAATATATAACATTTTAATTTGGTTCCCTAGCTAGCCATAGAAGTCATTTAGTAATTGAATTTGGGTTTTCAGATAACTCTTAATAAATATGATCTCAAAATCATCCTATAAACTATTGATTGCATGTATTTTATATCCATCCTCTATCTATTAATGGATTCAAATGTCTAAGAATCGATTTTTGGGATTTAACGTATATATCATCATCTTCATTGTTACGTAAAATTTAAAGGTGACCTTACTCCTTCTCTATGATAGTAATTTTAATAACATCTCTTCTAAAAATATCTCCACCCATAAGGCATCAGTTGTGATGAGACTTTGGGAAAATGATGCTACAAACATTTGATAGATAAACGCTATAGAATTCAACATATTGTTCAACAATATATCATTCTTAAATATTACCTTCTAGCTGAATTATATTATTGAGGCACCCTTTCAAAATTTCCATATACCATTCAATGGAGTACATTCATCTTTAATGGATATGACCACATGGTTGAACCTCTCTAACCAAGTAAACCCTCATGGGGACCATTATATCAACGAATAACGGTGGGAAGAATATATCTAATTCAAAAAATAAGACAAAAAACTCAATATTAATGATTGGAAAATTTTCTACTTTTATAAATTTATATGATATGTATTTTAAAAATAAGTAGAATCTGGTTAATTTATGTCATATATTTTTAGGAAAAATAAAATGTAAAGAAACAAGTATCAAATATTATATCAAAACATTATAGTCATGTGATTTTAATCTCTATAACTCCAAATTATTCATTGACATGACATTATTGATATTTAATAAATACACATCTAGAAATTTTATACCACTAAGGAAAATGAAAAATTGAAATTTTTCTTATCTTGATAGAGTGTAAGCTACTGGAGGAAGAAAATTCCACCTTTTCCCCTTCACCAGTGCCAAATCATCCCTTATCCTCATGTCAATCATGTCCAACCTATATGTGATTCTATATTTTGTTTAACAGGAACATTTAGTAACTTCACAATAACAATATCAAACAAATTTGTCTACATGCATGAAAAAAATAAAATGTATGTTGTAAAAACAATTATAATATGGTAATTTAAAGAAAATCGATCACTTTTTTCAATCATATTTTATTATTTTTATTAAAATGTTTTACTACAAATAGTGTTGATATCTTTTACTTTATCGGATAATTTATCACCCATTAGTGGAGATGGTGTTGTAACATGTTTGGTATTCCCATCTAATGTTGTAATCTAGGATCAGTATTTATGCCATCAAGGTAAAAAAAATTGATGTTTTAAGAACACAGTCTTCGAGGAATTTTTCAACCAAACATAGCATGTTAATTATTTAAAAATGGGACACCCTAACATTCTTTTAATGGTATATCCTAAAAATTTTCCATAAGAAATAAAAGAATATATCATCCCATACAATATGAACCTAAATTTGAATTATTCAACTCTATGAGCATCATAAATTATAACACCAATATCCCACATCAATTTCAGATCTTCAATAAATAGAGCCAAATAGACATCAATATCATTACCGGGTTGTTTTGGTCCAAATATAAGTATAGACAACATAATGTATTTCTGGTTCATTCAAAACCAAGGCAGAAAGTTATAATTTAAAAACATAACTATACATGTACTGTGAGTATAACTCTATACACCCATAAGATTTATTATATATATATAATTCAAAATGAAAATTTCTAGCTCATTTTCAAATTCAGGAAACTCATAGTCAATTTTCTTCCACTATGAAGAGTTTCATGGATGACGTAGTTTTCCATATCTAATTATTGTATTTGTATTCCATGTCAATTGTCTCATAATTTCTCAACATGAATATATTCTTATAAACCATGGAATGATGTGAAAGTATCATATAGCTTTTAAAGGACTTGATTCATCTTTCTTGTGTCTATTTTCACCACACCTAGAGAATTTTATTAGTGATTTATGGTCCATGAGAAACAATATGAAATAAATTGGACAATAATGTGTTTTTAGAGATCATTCTCGTGGAACATATAATTGGTTTAGCTTCATATGTTCAACAATTAAGTTCATTTTATTCTTATCTCTTATCATTCAGAATACTAAGTAGTTCTATAAATTTTTTGTCACTCCATACACTGCTAGTTTTCAAATTATATAACTTAAATATATCTAACAATTTTGTTTATTTAGTAAATCTAGTATACAATGGTCTCTTATAATAGCTATTTAACTTCTCAAATAACTTTGGAAAATCATGAATTTCATCTCTAATTTTCATTGTCATTTCTTACCTATGATATCCATTATCATTTACATTGATATTCATATCAAATGATCTATAAATCACTATATCATCATAATTGGTGTTCATGTTCTGTTTTTTCCTATTTTGAGTCCAACATTTATAGCTATGATCTATTCCATGACAAATAAAATTTTCTTCTAACTCTTCCGAAAAAATTTATCTTGAATAAAAATGATATATACACGAACAAAGGATTTGATAAGGGTCAGATCCATGCTCTATTGAAAACTTTATGTACACTTTAACTTCACGTTCATACTCTTTTTTCATATGATTAGCATGCATCCATTTTTTATTCATATAAATTCTATTTGGTTCATAAAATATTCATTTTTTATAAAAAAATACACATAAGATATTTATAATCATAGAAAGTTATAGATAATTCTAATAATGGGAACCCAATGTTTGAATTTTTAAAATAATATCATCGTTATTTGAAGGAAATGGGTAATTTAATTTAAGAAAATAATTACTCCACTTGTGGTAGGTATTATCCTCTGAATTCATCCAAAATGATTACCAGTACCTGGTATGGGATGACTACTACTCAGAGTATTTCATGCAACATAGTTTCATGTATAGAATATATGAGGGATGAGTCTAAGGCAACAAGATGCAATAATAACTCTTTGATAGATAAATATAATTAGGATTATAGTTGTATCCTATAATATAAATGTTCTTGGGATGAGGAGTTGGTGAAGCACCAGACAAAATTTCTTAGTATTTTTCCTAAATCCATAAAAAGTTGTAGCATTGTCTAATCCCTACAAGGGGATCCTTTATTGGTGTGACCATGATAAGGCTTAGCTACATGGTCTTACCTTCACTCATGATGAGACAACCATTGTAGTTTCAGTATCCAAAGAAAGCCTTGAATTACTCTATGAAAAGGAAAAGGTCTTTAGTTTTAGGGATGAATTTCATATGTGTTTAGCTTTCTATGAGGCAGAGGTTATGGGAGTGGGGTCATAATGAATATACTATAGGTTGGATGGATTTAGTGGCATGCCATTTCCATGGTGTTATTATCAATATATATTATGTATAATGTGAGATTTTATGCATCTATGAGATCTCTAAAGGTTAATATGGTCATATAATTTAAAAATACAGTGGTTATATATGAATGATTTATATTGTAATAACAATTTTTTGATATTTGAATTGATAAATAAATATGGATACTACTAGGTGAACATATATTTCACTATCATTCCTAGCTAACATAATTTTTTACTATAATTATTTAATTTTGGCACACATATACATACACAATAACCATCCTAACTACTTACATCAATTCAATTCATTAAAAAAATTAATAAATAATATCATATTATGGTTTAGAGTGATATTTTTTCAATTTAAGAGATGAACTTATTCAGTAAACCTATAGAAAATTTGTGTTCTAGAAATCATTGTTGATTTATTAGGCCCATGACAACCTGTCACTCTCACCATTTCTAGGGATTCATATATATCACTCATTATTAATGGACATAATTTAATATTATTTTTAAATCAAAAAAATATAAAAAAAATATGAAAAATATTTTAAAAAATATTGGAGCTTGATAAATTATCCACTTTTATTGGGAAGGTAGTAATTCATTACAAAAAAAATCATGAATCTCTATTTGGATGACGGTGAGAAAAATATGTTTTAATATTTCATTACAAATATTAATGAAATATATATAGAGTATGACCTTGATCAGTTTTTCAATGAAATAAATATTTTTTTTCATATTTCAAACTCTTATGAAAACCCAGGATCACATAACCACTACAGAATTTAAGTCTGCAAAGTTTGAGAAATGAATAATAAACAAACGATGAGAAAATAGGAACCAAGATGAACAAAGTTACAAATTAAGAAATAAAGGACACAAAATATAAATGATATAGGAGTATAAATAATAACATACCTTAGAATTTTAGAGGTTCAATAAGTTTGAGAGAAGGTCTAGGGGGAGTAGTGGAAGAGTTGAACTTTTGTGAGAGTTTGAACAGCATGAGAAAAATTGGTTTATTTAGGGTTCTATTTAAAATATCAGGAATGGTTTTATCAACACTTATAATAAAGTGATGATAAATAGGGATTTTATCAACACTAAAATAAAAATGTGTTGATAAAATATTTACTTTATCAGCACTTATATAAAATTTTTGATAAACAGAATCTTTATCAGTGATTCTATATAAGAAATGATAAAGGGTTGACCACATTTGTGCATGTCCCACATCAAACTATGAGATGTGGTTCATGCTTATTTATATGTAAACCCCCAACACCATACATACAATGAAGTCAGACTGGCACTGAATGACACCTACCGCCATCGGTGTCGCCCTGTGATGAAGATTCCTTCCTCCTATTGTCGTCTGGTCCTGACCACCACACACTAGCATAATGCTCTAGTATTCCATCTGAGCTCTCTTCCTCTCTCATCATGTGGAGGGATCTCCCTATGGGTTTCCCTGGATGACAAGCCTACCTTGGGCCTTCTATGTAGCAAGATAGTCCAGTGGGATGAGGGCCTTCTCACTGAAACATATTCTCTCCTAAAAAATAATTTATCTCTTATAAAAATTGTCATAGTATTCATAATTTAATTTTTAATATGTATAATTAATATAATATTTATTACCATATATATGTATATTAAATTTATTCATTTTTATTAATATAAATTTCATTAATAATTTTTTTAAATATTAATGTATATAATTATAAATATATTTAAATAATTGTATATATGTATTTATAAATACAATTATAAAAAAATATAAATATACATAATTATAAAAAAACAGTTAAAGGCTTATTGTAATCCTAAATCATACCCAAGTTCAAATTCGGATGGGAGCGAATTTCCACAGGCAAGCGATTATGTAGGCATGATGCATGACGAAGGCAGGCGGTGATGTAGGTATGATGCAGGCCTAGTGACGCAGACAGTATAATTAAAGCATGATGCTACACTAGGCCTTTGTGCTATTTAATGAGCTTCATTCCTACTAGGCATTTGGGTCATATATTGAATAAATAAGGTTTAATGGTGGGCTATCCCTTGGGGGGGCTCTGGTCTTCCTTTATTACCTGTGTATGTGGTGTGTGTGTGTTTAATGTAATTATACCCACAAACTCCTAATATATATATATATATATATAATTATAAATATATTAAAATAATTATAAATATGTATTTATAAATATAATTATATATATTTATAATTATAGTTATAAATACATATATCTATAATTATATTTATATATATTTTTATATAATTATAAATTTATTTATATAATTATATAAATATTTATTTACAAATATATTTATAAATATAATTATAGATATATATTTATAATTATAATTATAAATACATATATCAGTAATTATATTTATAAATATTTATATATAATTATAAATTAATTTATGTAACTATATATATATAATGAATATATATATTGTACATATTTTTATTATTTAAATATATTTATTATAATTATATAATTATTTAAATATATAATTACTTATTTATAATTATATAAATACATTTTAAAAAAAATATTTATTTATTTTTTATAATTATAAATATATAATTGTACCCCTAAGCACCTAATATATAAATATAAATTTATAAATATATTTAATAATAAATATTTATTTACAAATATATTTTTAACAATATTAAAGAATATATAATCTTAAATGCATGAGTGATAAAATTTAGTGAAATAGAATAATTAAAAATGAGTAGACTTTGAAAAAAAATATTAAAAAAATAGACAAGTTTTATTAATTATACAACATATCAAAAAAAAAGTAAAACGTGGATATATATTGAGGGTTGGCCTAGTGTGTTGAGGGATAGACCACTAGAACATATTTTTACCTAAAAATTAGTCTAACTATTAAAAAAATTACCACAGTATTCATAATTTAATTTCAAATATATATAATTAATATACTATTTATTACTATATATATGAATATTAAATTTATTAATTTTAATTAATAAATATGGACACGTTGTATAACATTATAAGTTTAAGTTACCTTTGGTGAATTCTGATATTAGGATATAAGGGCCTTGAAAAATGAAAGAGGGTCTGGGACCGGTTGAACAGGGAAAGAGGAAGTATTTTTTCAATGTTTTAGATTGTAGGAGCTCTTTGATAAAGGATGTAAGAGACAAGTGGAATATACATGATGATTGTGAAATTGTCGACCAGCAAAACCTTACTATTCATTCCTCTCCATAGTCTTTTAGTGAAGGAGAATTGCCAATGGTGGATTATCCTAAAGTTGTTCAAAATATTATGGAAGATGGACCTCCCACAGAGGAAATAGAAACTCTTAATGATTCACATGATATGAATATAGGAAATATTAATGTGGGGTATTCAGATAGTGATATTGAAGATGATCAAGATAAGTTTTAGGAAGAGACTTTCCTATCAAGTAATCATGAAGGAAAAAGTGATTTGATCACGTTGGGTCATGATAATTATAGGATAGGAATCCCCAACCTTCTTACAAAGTTATGCTTGTGGCGTCTCCGGGAACTTCCTCTAGAAAACCCACTGGCTTGGGGTTGAGTTCCACTTGCACACTGCTAGCTAAACCTTTTCAATCTGGATGGGGGAACACTGGACAGGGAACTAGTTCCATTTATTCTTTCCAAACGTGAAATAAGATAGTGACCAATTTGGATGTGATTAATGAGGCTCCTGATAGACCTATTGGTCATGTTCTTATCCAGGACTCTAAATAGTACACTTTAAAGGTCAATTAGTAGAGGGATCATTATCTGGATGTAGTTATTGATGACTTAGGAAATAAGGCTGGGAATGATGTTGTGGAATACATTCATAGGGATGGTTTCCTAAATGAGGTCCCTATCAATGTGAATTTCTTGGGAAATACCTAGTCAGCCATCAATTTATTCACTATGTTAGACTCCATTAATATGCTGGAGTTTGATTTAATTTATCTTGAAGGTTTTGGGAATGAAGGATACAAAAACCAAAGGAACTCTACTTTAATGAATAGATCTGAACTATTCTATAAGTAGTTTAAGACATATGATCATTGTAATTAGGATTTCCATCTTCTAACAACCATGTCTCCATCTGTTGGAGATCTTGATTCACAAAATGGTATGACCCTAGGTATTAAGGATCTGTATCGACCATCTGATCAGAGTAATGAATCACCATTTAAAGAGGATGAGCTAGTTAAACATCCCAAGACGGAGCCATCTACTGACAAACCAGTACAGGAGGAGGCTACCTTAAATATAACATAGTACACCTCGTAGGATGAATAACCCATCCTATAAAAGATACCACAATAGAGTAGAGGGTATTACCCAGCTAATGAAGGGGGTCATATAGCTGGGAAAGTTAACACAAAAAGAGGTGATCGCTACATTAATTTGTTCCCAATGTAGATTATTTCCTAATGTTGTTGTCTAGGTTTGTTTGTGTCACACATCAACTTGTACTGCCATCTTTCTCTTGTGCCTTTACTTTTTGTTAGTAAATTTCGGAGTCGTAGGTTTGAGTTTCCAAATCCATGGTTGAGCCGCCTTGATTAAATATACATTTATAAATATATTTATCTATAAATATTTCTTTAAAAATATATTTTTAACATTATTAATGAATATATGATTTTAAATGAATAAATATTAAATGCGAGTGAAATTTAATAATTAAAAATGACTAGACTTTAAACATATTAAAAAATGGATAAGTTTTATTAATTATAAAAATAATTTAAAAAATATGGATATATATTGATGGCTAGCCCAGTGGTTTAAGGGTTATCCCACTGCCACATATTTTTACCTAAAAAATTTTTTAACTCTAAAAAAATGTCACAGTATTCATACTTTTTAAAAAAACAAAGTTGGGGTTGAAGACACTTTTTTATTATGAAACAAAACATCTATTTCTATCTTGGTAGAGGGGGAATCATTACATAGCCCATAGCCCCAAGACTAAGTGTCCCATGAACATGGAATGAAGGACCAATACATCGTCATGCATGTGTCACCAGACCTGCATCACACCTGCGTCACCACTTACTTGCATAATGCATACTTCACCACCTGCTCGTGTCAAGCATGTTTCGCTTCCTACATCTTAAATCCCCCAAGGGGCTTATCAGGATTCGAACACTGGTCTTTTGAATGTAGGATTATGGAGTCTACCACTCAGACACCACCTCAACTACAACATAGTATTCATAATTTAATTTTAAATATATGTAATTAATATATTAATTATTACTATATATATGTATATTAAATATATTAATTTTTATTAATAAATATTTCATTAATAAAAAATTTAAATATATATTTATATAATTATAAATATATTTAAAGAATTATAAATCTGAATTTATAAATACAATTATAAATAAATATAAATATACATAATTATAAACAAATATTTAATTATATAATTATAAACATATTAAAATAATTTTAAATATGTATTTATTAATATACTTATTGATATATATTTATAATTATAATTATAAATACATATATCAATAAGTATATTAATAAATATTTGTATATAGATATAGATTTATTTATATAATTATATAAATATTTATTTACAAATATATTTATCAATATAATTATAGATATATTTATTTATTATTATAATTATAAATAAATATATTTATAAATATTATTATATCATTATAAATTTATTTATGTAATCATATATAATTATATAAGGGAGTTCCGTGCTGCTAGGGAGATGATAGAGATCACAGAGTGGAGTGGAGCTCTCGATGATGGAGATCACGGCGATGTGAGGCCTTCGATCTCACAAAATCCTAGTTTGGAAAGGGTACAACTAGTTCGGATGGGTCCGATATTATCTTTCATCACCCATACACAACAATCTAGAGTGTCTGGTGATGGAGATCATGATAGTGGAGATCACAGCGCTCTTATTGTGAGGCCTCTGATCTCGCATCCCTATTCGGCAAGGGTTGATCAGGCTCAGGTGGTTCTGATTTAATCTATCGGTGCCCCTACGTAGTCATCTAGGATCGCTCCTGGTGTTTGCGATGTTTCCTCTATGAGGGTTTTAGATCTTCATGTTGCTATAGATATGGTGTGGGAGAGCGTGGATGCGATGGATGTGCGACCGATCTCGTCTATTGTGGTTGAAGCTAAAGCATGTTCCAATCCCTCCTATTCTCAAGTTTCTGGAGATTTTCAGCATAGATGATCGAGGATCCCAATTGAAAGTGGAAGGAATTTTTATGAGCTCTGTACCTCCAACCCTAATTTCGATAAGAAAAAATTAATTGCCTTCATCGAAGCTAATCATGGCATGTTCTCGGTAATATTGCTAGAGTGAGAGCACTCTATTATTTCCCATCTTTCTCTAAATGGGGTGAATTGTATGGGAATATTGGATATCAGGAAGTGCCTATATAATTTTTGGGGCTTTGATGGTTGGAGTATGACCTTTATTGGGAAAGGATTTTACCACATTATCTTCCTATCTTCGGATCTTAAATTCAAATCTTGGGGTTGGGGCTTTGTCAATCTTAAGCCTGGAGTACTAAATATCCAAGATTGAGATATTAATTTTAACCCTTTAACTATTAGAAACTCAATCACCCAAGTCTGGATATGGATCAGATGATTAGGTTGGTTCTTCTGGATGCCGCAAATCCTCTGGGAAATTTCTTCTGCAGTTGGTGTCCTAATCAATATGGACAAGGAAACCGAAAGAATAAGGTATGGTCACTTTGCTCGGGTTCTCATTGAATTTGATCTTAATTGTCCCCTTATTCTCTGGATTATCTTATCTACGGATGACCAAAAATTAAATTTGGCTATTTAATATGATAAGGTTCCAGATTACTATTATAATTGTTTCAATATTGGTCATAAGGTTGATAAATGTTGTAGGAGAATGATTTTTCCAAATTTTGTTCTTGTTGGGAATAATAGTGGTGCTTGTAGAAGAAAGAGGGATATTCCTCCAGGATCTATCCAAATGAACATTGCCAAGGGGCATGTCATTGATAAGGAGGCTGGGTCAAAGCCTCATGGGGTGGGCTCCCAAGGACCTCAACATGAGGATGTAGGCAAGTTAGATATTCCTTTGTGTCAGAAAATAGGTGATTACACAGCTCACCCTCCATCTAAAAATACTAATGCTCGACTTTCTCACGATTATAGTGGGCCTCCTTCTGGTAATGCTTCTAATGAGTTACCCTTTAGTATAGATGAAAATGATGGATCTAAGGTAGCTTCAAGAAAGAGAACTACAAGCATCCCCAATAAGGACACCATGCATGTTGCCTCTTATTCTGGTTTGTTAGTATGGGACTCAATTGGTGATTCCATCTCTGATGCACATAAAATTAAATTTTAGGAGGAGATCCCGAAATTTTATATCTCTTCAGAAATCTCCGATAAATGGGAGAATATATCTAATGATGAAAAAGAAATTGACAGCATGGACCACACCGTTCTGATGCCTATAGAATCTGATGTGCAACTCATGGCGGATGAATAGATTTATAATGTCATTGTTAATACTCTTTTATTGCCACATGAGTTGTAAGCCCCTATTGCTTCAACATTAAATCCTCTTGTTAATTTAGTGCAAGTTGTGTAGCCATCAGCAGACACTCGGAATGCGGTAGAAGTGGAGAAGTACAAGTCAAGTGCGAAGGGAAAGGACCACTGTGTGGATGGGCCTGAGAAGGATGACCCATAAGGGGATTGGCATCAACCAAAGTCATGGAGTCGAGGACATCATCCAAAAAATTGTGCAAGAGAATTTGGTCGTGCTGAATAGGATGAGGAAGATAAAAAATAGAGGTTATGGATCAAGTATATTATATCATAGGCCATGGAGGTCGTGGGTGAGGATGTGACTATGAGCTCACTTTGGACCAGAAAAAGCTTAAGGGGAAGTACTTGGCACTCTTTAAGAAAAAGAACTCACAATTAGATTGGGAAACAAACGATGTTGATGATGACTCTAATCATGTGTTTATGAATGTTCATGTTCTTGAGCACTGTGGATGAGGGCATGATCTATGTGACCTCGTTCATCATTTTCTTGTCTTTGTCATTTTTTTCTAATAAATTTTTTAGGAGTAGGTGTGCCTACCTCCTGAACATTTTGAGTATATAATTATATAATTATATATATATTTAATAAATATATATATAAATAAATTTATATATGGTAAATATATTCATTATTTAAATATATTTTTTATAATTTTAAAATTATTTTTATATATAATTATTTATTTATAATTATATAAATACTTGTAAATATATATATTTATTTATTTATAATTATAAATATTAAATTTTATTAATATAGAGAATATACATTTAGAAATATATTTATTTATAAATATTTATTTACAAATATATTTTCAACATTATTAATGAATATATAATTTAAAATGCATGAATATTAAAAATGAGTGAAATTGAATAATTAAAAACGATTAGACTTTAACAATATTAAATAATGGATAGGTTTTATTAATTATATAAATTATTGAAAAATAAAATATGGATATATATTGAAATGAATATGAATACATATTGAAAATATTAAAAGATAGTTTATAAATATGTACAAATAAATATTAAAAAATGATTAAATCTAAAAAAATAAAATGAATAAATAATATTAACTAAAATAATGTTAAAAATAAATAAATAAATTTTAACGATTAAAAAATAATATATTAAATATATTATATTACTAAATTAAATTCTGAAATGAATATTAAAACTTGAATAAATTAAATAATTATTAGGTGTGTGTGTGTATCTATATAAGATTTCATTAATTATGTAAATATTTGTGTGTGTAAAATTAATGTTTATATATATATATAGATGTTGTATATATATGTTAAATTGAACAATGAAATTATATAATATGTAACTTCTATTAATGAAATAAATAATAATAAGATTGAATAAATTTAAAAAATAAATAACAGTGATTAATTATATTGATAATTTTAAAAAATGAATATTTATATATGTTAAAATGAAAATGAATACATGTAAATTAAATAAATTACAACCATATTAAAAAAAATTAAATTTTAATGAAAAAACGTATATAAATAAATATTATAAAATTGATAAAATTTAAAAAAACTACTAAACAATGAAAAATTAAAAATTGATAATTTACAAAAATATTAAATATATTAAGGAATAATTATATATAAAACAATTAAAAATGAATAAATTACAAAAAAATTTTAAAGGAATAGATATTTAATATCTATAACTTGTAAATAAAAAGTAAGTAAACACTTAACATTATCAATGAAAAATTATATTGAATGAATGCATGTTACAAATGAGTGAAATATAATTATATATATAAATGATTAAATACTTAATATACTATTTATAATTAATAAAAATGAAAAAAAATAAATATTTAATATAATAATTAAATAATTAATTTACTATTCATTATTATATATTTATATTAAATTTATTATTATTTTTAATAATTTTATTCATTTTTATTAATTACAAAAAGTATATTAATTATATATATATATATTAAATTTAATAAATTGAATTATAAAAAAATTGGGGATTATCCCAGTCCAATCCTCGATATATATTACTCGAAGCAGTTCGAACTAAGGGTTGTATCCCATGATCCTAAAATTTATTAAAAATAAACAAGAAGATAGTAAAAAAGAATATGGATATGGAAAACAATGATAGTCCGCTACCATAAAGAAAGGAAAACTATTGCCTGAGAAACCAGAGAAGAGAGTTCATCTTGTGAGCTGAGAGCATCCACAGCCCATACCTCTTAGATGAAGAGCCCTCCTCAAAGTTTTAGGGTTTTGGAATGTCTTTTCAGCATCATCCTAAGGATCAAAGGTGTCATCCGGTGGGTTGGGGTACTTAAGAGTCTGAGGATCTTGTTCACCAGCCAAACCTAAACCCTCTGATAATAAATTTAGATCAGAACTTCTATTTATGATGATAGCCTCAATGCTAGGAACTTGTTTGTTGACATGAAACATTCCTCGAGTACTGTCGAATTCCTAAAGAAAAACATACCTGCTTTTGGAAAAATTTAAAATATCAAGTAAACCGAGTTATTGATCCCTTAACTTCAGTTGGACCTAAGTTAAGGGAGACTCACCCTTATATTTAGAAGCCTATATTTCATTACCATCTACAACACCTGTGCCATTAGAACTCCAATTCCCCTTTGAATTTGGTGTTTCCACCACATTATGACTTGGTATTTGAACCTGGGATGATCCATTTGGACTCTTATTTTTTGAAATAGCACAGACACTATTAATATTACCTTTTAATTTTATAGTGGAAATCCTATGCTCCTGCAACAATTCCTAATCAACCTCATTTTTCATATTCAATTATTCAACCTCACTCAAAATACCCTTGAAAGAATCATCCTTGGTAGAAATCCCTATAAGTTGGGTCACAACCAAACCCAAGTTAGGGCTCAAGATGCAACTACCCCATGACCACCTCCATTGGACATGGGTTGGAAACTAGCACTGAAGGCATAACTAAAACAGGGAGGTCTTTTTCTAAGTACTTGTACACATGCACATAACCATATTGATAAAAAAGTACAGAGGGAGTAAAATTAAAAGAAGAAAAAAAGATTAGGTAACAACCATGCATGATAAACATCTAGACAGTACAAGAGTGCAGTAGTGTAAATTGAAATGTAAAGGGGTAAAATACACACCAACTATAAATATGTCCCAACATGAAAAAAACTGGAAAAGTAAACTATTTAGAGAGCATAGCTATTGAATCCCAAGCCGCGACTACTGCACACAGTCCAAAGTACCAGGAATCCCTAAGCTCCTCTGAAGTCACTGATGACCTATCTGACATCTTCATAAGACATGACATGTGTGGGAAAATCCCATATAATGGTAAGTATATACATACCCAGTATAACACCTTGAAAACTGAATGGGGGGCCTTAAGAGATACAACAATAATAGAAATACATGAGATGACACAAGGTATAGTAAAAGAGAAAATCTCAACACAAACCAAGAATGGAAGTAACCTCATCCAAGCACAAGTGGATCAACAAAGTCAGTATATGAACTACTCATTGAGTGTTTCCACCTATATAAGGAGAGTAAACTCATCCAACCACATAAATATAAATACAAAAAGTATATAACATACCTCATGTGTCTTCACCTACCATGGAAAGAGAGTAACCAAATCCAAGGTGTTGATGTAGAAGAATATATATGTGTGTGTGTGTGTGTGTTCTCAGTTAAAGAAGCCTGAATAAAAGAGTAAGGGGATCTCCATCTCAAAACTCATCCCAAGAATAAGAGTAGGAAACAGTTCTAAAATTACATCAATTCTTCCTAGCACCTCACACATCTTCCCAGAAGTAACTATTCAATTCAATCCATGCCTCATCCATGTACCACATTGTCAAAGGGCCACAAACCAGATGTATAATACTTGTTCCATATTTCATCAGGGGGGTCCACTCTACAAGTATCCATATAGGACTCATTCCCATATTGATGGGGGGGGGTTCCACTCTATTATCACGAGGACCCACACCCTATGATAATAGGGGGTTACACTCAGTAAGGTAGAGGACTCGTTCCCATAAATATGAGTGTTTCCACTCTAAAGTTTAAGGACCTACGCCCTGGTGTGATAGGGGGTTTCACTCTAGTCATCGAGGACCCATACTCTATTCGATAGGGGGTTCCACTCAGAAGTCAAGGACCCATGCCCTGGTACCACGAGGGGGTTCCACTCTAGTTATCAAGGAATCATTCCCTAGTATATCAGGGGGATACACTCAAAATGTGTTTTTATAAGACTCGCACCGATGGTGATGATTGTTCCACTTTAAAGGTTTAGGACTCCACTACCCAGCTCTATTGGAGGGTATAACTCAGTTGTCTCTGGTGATTCTACATGATCACTTCCATTGTCAAGTGTTTTCTCATTAAGCATCATGACTGGAACATTTCACACCATATCTCTTAATCCACAACCAAGGGTAGCATAACATTCTAAATGGAAAAACACTCAGGGTAGGCTACTCACAGGCCAAAATTTGTGTCCAAATGAAGGAGATATGGATAAATGAAGTTTCTTAAAAAATGAACGAAGGGGTACACATCGTGTGAGGGGACCCACATGCCTTGTGGTCCCGCTCCACCACCTAGTCATGTACCTGGCCGAAACATGGCTCCCAACCCATATAAGAGTACACATCGTGTAGGTGGACAACACGACATGTCCAAGCTACATGGGACCAGGTCATGTCCTTTTGGACACATCTGTGTACCGAACCCCATGTCCATGTACTTGCCTTTTGTACATGTATATTGTTAAATGACATGTTTATTCACATGGGGTGTCACCCTTGTGATCTATCTATGTCTATGTACTTAGGTACACGGTCGTGTGTCTGGTCGTTTGCTCCTACATGAATTTCTGCATGTGTGGCCCATCACATAGCTCATCCACCCATGGATGAGGTACATGGTGTGTTGGAGATCTTACACAATGTGTTATACTTAAAAATATCCAAAACCATATCCTACAAACTTAAGGGCTACATGCCATGTGTTTATCCTTGTACACGACATGTAGTCGGGTTTTCTCTAGAAATATGGATCTGATATTTTCACCTTGAATCAAGTCATTCCTCTATAAATCCCTCCAAAAATCTATTTAGGATGAGTATATCTGGTCATGAATCATGGTTTCCGATCGTCATTTGCTAGTAATCAGATCCCATCACCCACAGGGGTTTCTGTCAATCAACCCTCACACACCATAACATCTATCGGTGATGATGCATTTGTTGGTTGTTGAAATGATCAAAAAAACTAAAATCATCCTATATCTATTAAAAATTCATCAATACATCCCTCGTTCACAAAACTGTAGTGATTTTGAGGGTCTAATCAGGCTTGATACCACTTGGAAATGTAGGACTGGGATCGTGGTGACTAACAAGTGATGAATGTGAAGAAAACAAAGGAAAAATCACAAGAACAAATTTTTAAAAATCATTGGTTAATAATTCTTTGTCAATTATCAATAATGGGAATATAAGGTTAGAAAAAATTGAAATAATAAATTTAAATCAATATCAGGGCACATGAAAAGGCTTTAATTTGTGAAAATCGATAGAATAAGGATCAATATGATGAATCTATTTAATAAAAATGGTTTAAATCACCAATTGATAAGTCCTACCACGATTATGGATTGATCATCATTAAGGAACGTGTTTTCCAATGATTGAGAGGAGTATTTGTGTTGGATATATCCCGATATGCTCGGATCTAGTGTGTTGCCATCATCCGATGAGATTCCCCAATGAAGGAGGAATAAAGATATCTGGAATTCTCACAGGGTTTATTTGACTAACCCTGGTGAATTTGAAATGGTATTATTCTTATAGAAATTTTCATTGAACAAACCTCAAATGATATAGGAGTCTAAATGCCTCATGTTGACCCATGTTATGTCACACCTAGGATATAAATCATGTTTTAAAATCTACCATGGTCTTGGATTTCTAATTCAATCTTCCTTTTAAGAGTTACCCTATTTTCTTTAAGAATATGTACATGATCAATCTAAAATATATTTAATATTTTTATAAAATTAATTCCAGTCACATCGGGCATCGGAATCACACGTCATCTAAACTCTTAACTTTATAAATATATATATAAATATTTAAAAGTATTACAAGGAAAAAATAGGGTCACTAAAGTATTCCCTTATTCTAGATTTTCTTCCTTGAAAAGGAAAAATAAACAAAAAACTCAGGATACTGAGACCACACCGTGCTCTCCCATAACCAGGAACTCTTATATACGTTTCTATGCTACCAAAACATAGGAAACGAGGGGATGGTCCATCTATATAGGGTCCTCTCATACCGGTCCTCGATTATCACTAGGTGATCTGAAAAGGTTTCTCCATCCTCGATGTTTAGCTCTCCCTAATCGATAATGTGCGTAGGTTCATGCATGTATCTCCTCATCTGCAAAATGTGGAAGATGTAGTGCACCCAATGTAGCTATGTGGGTAGGGTGACATGGTAAGAAACCTTGACAACCTTCTACATGATTTCGAATGGCCTGATGAAACTTGGGAATAGCTTGCCTCCCCGACCAAACCTCTATAATCTTTATCATGGTGAGACTCTTAGGAAGATGTGGTCTCTATTCTCAAACTCCAAGGACCTATGATTGAAATATTTATAAGATTTAAATTTGATCTGGGCCATTTGTATCCATTCAACGATGACCTAGAATTTCTCTGTAGTCATCTTCACTATCTTTAGGCCCACAAGTGATGTCTCATCAATCTTTGTCCAGCATGATGGTGACTTGCAGGGTCTCCATTATAAGGCATCAAAAGGTGAAATTCCAATGGTAGAGTGGTAGTTGTTGTTGTATAAAAACATACAAAGCACATTTGATCCTATCTACTCTGGCTGAAGTCTAACACACAATCCCACAACATATCCTTCAACACGTGGATAGTGAGTTTGGACTTCCCATCAGTCTGGGGGTGAAAATATTTACTCAAACACATTTGGGTATTTAATTCCTCTTGAAATAATATCCAAAATCGTGACATAAACCACATTTCATGATCATAAATAATTGTTGAGGTCACCCCATGAAGGTGAATGATCTCTCGTACGTACAACTGCCCCAAAATCTCCACCGAACTCTACTCCCGAATATGAAGGAAGTACACCGACTTCATTATTCAATAAATTTTCACCTAGATGGATTCATGTATCTTTGTTGTGTGTATAATACCTATCACAAATTCCATGGATATGTCGTTCCATTTACAAATTGGGATCTCAAGGGGATGCAAAAAACCTTCCAGAACATGGTGTTTATTCTTCACCTACTGAAAAGTAAGGCGCTGAGATATGAACTCAACTACGATCCATCTCATGTTGGAGCACCAAAAATATCACAAAATTTCTCTGTACATCTTCCCCGCACTGGGATTTACATCTTGGGAATAATTTTGGAACTCTCACATCACCTTCTCCCACAACCTGACTGGGACCCATGTCTATCCCTGGAAAAGGATGAATTGATTCTATATTTCATAATATCCATCTTGTGAGTTGCCTATGGATATCTAAACATATAATACCTCACATTAAATGTCTCATAGTTTGGATTATCTCACATGATATAGAAATGGAGGATTCAACACCATCAACTACAAAAAAAATTTACCCTCCTACTCTACCAAGGTCAGCTCCAAGGAGGCCAATTTCTTTAAAGCCTCCTGCACTAAGAGAGCCTTGTAATTCCTACTAAGGTAATCTGATAAAAGGTTACCCTTTATTGGAGTGTAGACTATCTAAAAGTCATATTCCTATAGAAACTGCAACCAATGCCGCTATCTCAGGTTCAAGTATCTCTACGTAAAACCGTACCTGAGACTCTGATGGTCTAAGTAAACCACAAATCACTCTCCTATAAGATAGTACCTCCACATTCTCAAGGTGAAGACTACATATTCTATATCAAGTTTTTTTTTCATATATTTCTACTATTGGGGTCTCAAATGATTCTAACCTTATTTGATAATTGTATATTGATGCATCAATACGCAGTCAAGACTAGCTTCTGAGGCATCACAATACACTACAAACTCCAAGCCTTCCCCTCGTAATCTCAATAGTGGAGCACACATCAGCCTTGGCCTCAAATCATCAAAGGCCCACTTTCACTATTTAGAACAGGTAAACAGATTTCCTTTCCATATCAGGGTGGTCAAAGGGGCTTCAATTGTAGAGAATTTTTCCACAAACCTCCTGTAGTACCCAACCAACCTAAGGAATATTTGCACCTATAACACGCTCTTGGGTGGATCCTAACAAAGAAATTCATCGATCATTGCTTGATCCATAGATAAAACATGATCGGAAATTAAATTCCCTATAAATTGAACCTCATGAATCTAGAATATTCACTTCAAGAGTTTTCCATAAAGATGGTTCCCTCAAAGAAAATTTAGGACCATCCTCAAGTGCTCTTCATGCTCCACATTTGATATAGAGTAAATGATTATGTCATCTATGAAGACGAACAAAAAATGTTCCAAGTACACCTGGAATACCGGGTTTATCAAATCCATAAAAAACTAGGGGTAACTGATCACACCAAAGGACGTCACTAGGAACTCATTGTGTCTCTAGCGACATTGGAATTCCAACTTTGGAATATCAGCCTCGCAAACCCTCGAATGATGGTAGCCAGCCCTAATATTGATCTTCAAGAACAATCTATCACCTTTCAACTAGTTAAAAAGGTTTTCAATCCTTATAAAGGTGTACTTGTTACTTATCATGGCATGGTTTAGGTGATGATAATCCACACAAATCCATAAACTCTCACCCGCCTTTTTCACAAAAAACATTGGAGCTTCCCAGGGGGACACACTGGGTCTAATGAAACCCTTCTCTTGAAGGATATCCAAATAAAATAGTAGATCTTAGAGCTACTCTGGGGCCATAGGATATGTTGTATAAGTTATCATAGTAGTCCTAGGATGCAAGTTGATGAAAAACTCCATCTCCCACCTTAGAGGTAGTCTAGGAACATCCTTAGAGACTACATCCATATAATTCCCCATAACTAAATGAATCCATATTCCTAAATATACAGTCACACCAAGGGATATACTCACCAACTTATGGGTGATGTGATTCATCCTTCTAATCATAGAACACATTTTCCCTTCCATGAGATCTCTATCACCATGTAAGGACAATCTCATCCCATCATTGTGTAGGCATGTGAATTTTCTACAGTGAAAGTAAATCTAGGCTTGGACCATGGAATCCAATCCATAGCCAAGATGAAGTCATAGGGTTTAATCATAATGAACAAAAGGTCCCACTTGAACCTCTCTCTACTAGGAGATAGCTCGCACTACTGGCAGATAAAAGATACAGAAGAGGCATTCCCTATAGGAACTTCAATATGAAGCTGTTGGGATATCACCTCAATTGGGAGCTCCAAATCTCACACCAGAAGTATAGAGATAAAGTACTTATTGGAAACTATGTCTACTATTACTGAAGTAAGATTACGATAAACACATATTGTACCTCTAATCATCTCATGCACTACAGGATCATAAACCTCCAAAGCCTGCAACTATCAGCATCCCCGACCACCATCTCCCTAATCGTGACATGGGCTTCCAGGTGGTGTTTATTGAAGGATCTCATAGAATCATCCACCACCCATATATTCTCATGCTCCTCTATTAGATCTTCCTCCCTGGGGACCACCTTTTCCTCACTTGGTAGATCCCCGAACAAGGTGTTGCCTCTATTGTGGTTGTTCATCAGCTATATGCTTGTGCTGGTCATCACGTCTAGTTGAGCAGTCTCACACCATGTGACCTCACCTATCACAAGTATAGAACTATCCCTCTCTAAGATTCCTTGGCACTCTACACTGCTGCTGATCATGTTCCGGAGTCTGGTCATGGTGATTTCTCTTACATCATGATCCTAGTGGTTGGCATCTACTAGCTGCTGCAGATGACTTTGGTCTATGGTGCCCAATTATAGCTCCATCTATTAAGAATCCCTCTAACATATATATCACTATCACTGGTGTCTGCTCCAGCACCCTAACATAGGTAGGGATGCACAAGGGCCCCACACTGGCATGTATCTCTTTACGGAGTCCTTGATCAAACCTTAGTGATCGGAAGTATCCATCTCGAATCATGTCAACAGAGTATCGTGTAAGGTTTATGAACCTCACTATGTAATCATCCACCATCATCCCTCCCTACTGCATCTCCATAATCTCTTGGTTTCAAACTGAGTACAAGAAAGATAGGTAGTACTCTTCATGAAATAGCTATTGGAAGTTAGTCTATCAAAGTGTTGACTCAACATGCATATGCATAACAAGGATTCACCAGTGCCCATATTCTCCATGAAAAAGACTAGATGTAAGTGAAACCACCTGATCCCTAAGTTTATGAACAAGACTGGAGATATTGAATACCTACTATAGCCATTCCTATGCTCCCTGAGGATCTGGCTCACCATAGAACATCAATGGCCTCTGGCACTGGAACTCACAGAGTGCACTAAGAATGCGTGAATCCTTAGCCTGCTCTATTGGAATGATATGTTTCTTGATAGGTGTAGGTACTAATACCTACCCCTGGAGAAATGGGGTCATAGGATGGACCCTAAACTGAGGCATCGTCGCTCATCAGATTTTCATCATGGTTTGAAATGGGTATCATGGTTGGTTGTCATCACAAAGGCATACTAAGATTTATAAAGACTTTCCACAGTTAGATGATCATATATATATATATACATATATATAACAATAAAGAGGTTACTCAATAAGAAAAATCAATAAATCAATCTTATATAATGCATAAACCATTAAACACTGCAACTAATGTCTCAGTATTCCAAGTCAACAATCAGGTAGTCAAGGTCCTGGTCAATCGATTCGTCAGCCGCCCACAACATCACTAGAATCCCTGGACTGAGATCTGCACTCAAGACACTTTGAAAATGTTTCCGTAAATCCAACCAAATCCTTATAAGGGGAATACTCCAAGCACCACCCCAAGGATCAAACCGCCTCTGATACCAATATTTTACGACCCGACCCAAGATGGGGCTTGAGCCACAACTACCCCAAGTCTGCCTCCTTAGGCCAGGGGTTGGTGACCAGTGATGAAGGAAAAACTAAAATAGGGAGGAATTTTCCTAAGTACCTGTACACACACACATATCTATCTCAATGAAAAAGTGTAGAGGAAGTAAAAGTAAAAGAAAAAAATCTAAGGGAACAACCATGTTGGAAAAACCTCTAGACAGTACAAGAGTGCGATAGTGTAAATTAAAATGTAAAGGGTGGAAATACATGCCCAACCAGAAATATTCCCTAACCTAACAAAACTAGAAAAGTAAAATGTTGAAAGAGTCCAGCTCCTAAATCCCAAGCTACAAACACTACATGTGGTCCAATGTACCAGGTATCACTAAGCTCCTCTGAAGTCATCGTTGATCTATCTGTCGTCTTCATAAGACACGACACATGTGGGTAAATACCATGAAGGGTTGAGTATATACATACTCATTAGGACACCTCAAAAGTTGAATGGGGTCTATAAGAGATACAACAGGAATGGAAGGATAGTAGATAACACAATGTACAGTGAAAGAGAACGGCTCAACCAAAACTAAGAGTAGAAGTAACCTTGACAAAGCACAATGGGCTCAACACAGTGAGTAGATGAACTAACCATCGATTATTCACCACATATAGAAGGATATTAAACTCATCCAACCACGAGAAGCTAAACATGGAAAGCACATGACATACCCCATGTTTCTTTTCCTCCCATGGAAAGAGAGTAACCAAATACAAGGTGTGGATATAGAATAGTTTATATACATGGTCAGTCAAAGAATCCAAAATGATAGAGTAAGGGAATCTCCATCCAACATTTCATCCAAAGAAGAAGAGTATCCAATAGTTTCAAAATTCCATAAATGATACTCAATATCTCATGCATCTACCTAGAAGTAATTGTGAAAGTCGATCCATGTCTTTTCATTGTTTCATATAGTTGAGGGGACAAAAACTAGAATTAGAGGACTCACACCCTAATGTGATAGGGGTTCCACTTTTTATGTATCTACAGAGGACATGAAACCATACTAATGGGGGGGGGGGTTACACTCTAGTGTCACAAGGACCCACGCCCTATGCTAATTGGGGTTCTAATAGGTAAGGTGGAGGACATGTGCCCATAAATATGGGGGGTTCCACTCTAAAGGTTGAGTACCCACACCTTGGTGTGATAGGTGTCTTCTACTCTGGTCATCAAGAACCCATTACCTATCTGATAGGGGGTTTCACTTAGAAATTGAGGACTTGTGCCCTGGTACCATAGGGGAGTTACACTCTAGTCATCGAGGACCCACACCCTATTATGACAGGGGGTTCCACTCAGAAGGTATCTATAAAGGACTCATGCCCATCCTGATGAGGGGTTTCGCTCTAAAGGTCAAGGAATCAACTGCCCAACTCTATTGGAGGGTACAACTCGGTATTCTCTGGTGATTCTACCTGATCACTAACATCATCAAGCATCAACTCAAAAAAGTGTTGTGCTTGAAACATTTCACATCGTATCTCAAAATCCTCAACTAATGTAAACATCATGTTCTACATTAAAAAAACGCTCAGTATATGCTACTCATGATCAAAAATTTAAGACCAAATGAAGGAGATAAAAATGATTGAAGTTTCCTAAAAAGGAACCAGGGGGGACATGATGTGTGAGGGAACCCACACAAAGTGTTATACCGATCCACTACATGTTCATGTCCCTACCCAACACACGACACCCAACCCTTGTAGTAGTATACACCATGTAGGTGGACTACAGGATGTGTCCGAGCTACCTGGGACTAGGTCGTATCCTTATGGTCATGTTTGTGTACTGAACCCCATGTCTATGTACCGACCATGCATCCATGTACATTGGTACATGGGGTGTTGCTTGTGTGATATAACCATCTTTGTGTACTTAGGTACTTGGCCATGTGCCTGGCCGTATAATCCTAGATAGAGTTCTACCCATGTGACCCATCGCATGACTCTTCCACCTGGGGACGAGGTACATGGTGTGTTAGAGAGCTTACATGTCATGTTATACTTATAAATCTCCAGAAACCAAGAATACACACTTAAGGGGATACACTCCATGTGTTCATTCTTGTACATGATGTGTATTCAGATTTTCTACAAAAAATTAGATCTAATATTCACACCTTGACTCAATCCATTCCACAAGATATCTTGCCTCAAATCTCTATCCATGATTCATGATTTTCGGCCATTGTTCGCTGTAAATCGGATCTCGTCACCCATGGGAGTTTTTGTCATTCAACCCACATGCGCCACACCTTCCATTAGAAATGATTCTTCCATCAGTCACCAAAATGATCAACCAAAATCATCAATCATCTTAGATATGTATATAATTCATTGATACATCCCTTATTCATGAAACCATTGTGATTCTAGAGGTCTGAATGGGCTTGGTGCCACTCAAAAATGTCGAATTAGAACCACAGGGACCAACCGGTGACGAACATGAATAAAAAAGTGGTAAAATCACAAGAATAATGTTTTAAACATCATTAGACAAGTTTTATTGGCCAATGATCAAGAAAGGAAATCTGGAGTTAGAAAAAATTGAAATTGTCAATTTAAATTGATACCCAAGCACATGAAAAGGATAAAATTATCATATATTGATAAAACATGGATCTATCTACTCAATATATTTAATCAATAGGGCCTAAATCACCAATTGATGAGCTCTTTCTTGACTATGGATCGATCATCATCAAAGAACATGACCACCAATGATTGAGATGAGTCGTTGTGTTTTATACTTCATGATCTACTCTGATATGATGTTTCATCATCATCTGATGAGATTCACCAATGAAATAGGAATAAAGAGCTCTGGAATTATCCCAGGGTTTATGTAGCTAGCCTTGTAGAATTCACCATTGCAGTATTCTTATAGAACATTTCACTGCGTTAAAATGAAATAATTAATTACTTAAATAATTAATTATTTATCTAAACATGCCACCAATGAGAGAGGAATATGAATGCATCATGTGGACCCATTTTATGTATATTCAAGGGTAAACACCATATTCTATACTCAACTATGGTCTCATATTTCTGATCTGATCTTCCTTTTAAGAGTTTCCCCATTTTCATTAAGAAGTTGTGCACACGCGATATAAAATATATATAATATTTTTATAAAATTAATTTTGGGCACACATGGTCTCAGAATTGCACATCTTCTCATCTCTTAACTCTGAAAATATGTATAGAAATATTTAAAAGTATTACAAGGAAGAATCTGAGTCTCTAAAACCTTCCCCTCCTCCTTAGAAATATGGTCCACCCATGAACCATTACCAGCTAAAGGTGCATGGGTGAAAAACTTGGGCCTCAAATTAGATCACACAGAAGATTTTTCATTAACCTTCAGGTCAAATTTATCTATGACCTTCCACCTATAAATTCCATCATCATTTTATTATTATTTTTCCTTTATCGAACCATAAACAAGAGCATCTCGAAAGAAAGCCCTAAGAAAATAAGTAATGCTCTCATCATACATCAACCCCTTAACCATCATACCAACCCATGAAGGGGTATACACAATAGAGGTAACAAATGTTGATTCCATTTGTAAACTTGGAACACCATTTGGTCTCTACTCGACAGTAGACCTAGAAGCATTGGGGGCTTACACATCCATGCCCCAACCCTCATCTCTTGGATGTTTTCTAATATCCTAGGAATTATATGCCTGCTTGAAATTATCTACCTTCTTCTGACATTGGTCTGGATCATGACCTCTAGGTAGGAAGTTAGAAAAAACCATTTCATGCATGCAATTTTATTTCTCATACCCGATAATTCCACTACTAGAACATAAAGGTGGCATCCTTTCATAAAAGTCTTAAGATTAACATTATCCTATGGAGTAGAGAGTATAAATCTATCAATTAGAGTAGTAGTAAAGTCAACCTCAATAATATACCTCTCAAAGTGGCTCAATATATCCAATTTAGTAGCAATATCCATTTTAATTGGTATGCCAATAGAATAATCAATTTCAAATAAAATTCCAGGATTCCATAGCACCCTGATTAACCCATAAATTTAGACCCATACCTACACACATGTTTCCTTATAATAATGTAAATTGAAATTAAGATTCCAATAATGAATTATAATCATTCCATGTTTTAAATTAACTGAACCAAAACTCCAAGCCTTCCGCTTTAAAATCAGTTGAAGGGAACATAATGTGAAAGAAGCTACGACCAAGGGATTCACATTTCCTTTTAATGAATCACTATATAAATGCTAGTCGAGTAACAAGATCAAGAATATTCCAAGGCTTCATGTCTTTGGAGAGTAAAATTTGAGCAATAAAATAGTTCTTATAGATCTTAATCTATTCGGAAATAGGGCCATTATAGGCTAAGACATGAGCAATACTGCCCTTATTGATAGTTCACTATGGAGGGTGATCCTTAAGGGAAGAAAAAGAACCTCCTAAAATCCCTAAATCTAGTAGTAAACCCCTAGAAACCCCCACAATATCTTGAATAGGGTCCTGATTCAAATCAATAGGAGTTTTTCCCCTTCTTCAATGGTCCGACAAAAACATCCTAAGAATTGAAATAGCATTCAAGATCAGTGGCCATTGATAATGAGAAGGAATCACCATTCTACCCTAGAAAGAGATATGATCCTGAGTCGATCCCATCTTCTATATAATTCATCCCGTTATATATATTAATTATGTAAATTACAATTGTATTAAAAATATTAAAGGTTAAAAAAATTATTAAAAAATTCATTAATGAATTTTTTTATTAATAAAAATGAATAGATTTAATATATATATATATATATAATTAAATAATTAATATAATATTTATAATTAAATTTAATAAATTAAATATATATATATAGTAATAAATAGAATATTAATTATTTAATTAAAAATTAATAAATTAAAAAAATATAAAAAAAATTATTATAATATTTATTAATAAAAATGAATATATTTAATATATATATAGTAATAAATAGTATAATGATTATTAAATATATTAATAAATTTATATTTACTGTATTTATAATTATAAATATATATATATATTTTAAAAAAAATTATTTATATAAATATAAATAAATAATTATATATTTAAATAATTATAAAATTATAATAGATATATTTAAATAATGAATTTATTTACTATATTTTTATTTATATATTTATTTATTTATTTATATTAAATATATATATATAATTATATTAATAAATATATAATTATATAAAAATATTTATACATATGTTTACAGATATATTTATTTATAATTATAATTATGAATATATATTTATATTTGTATTTATAAATACATATTTACAATTATTTTAATATATTTATGATTATATAATTAAATATTTGTTTATAATTATGTATATTTATATTTATTTATAATTGTATTTATATTTACAATTCTTTAAATATATTTATAATTATATACAATTATATTTAAAAAAACTATTTATGAAAATTTTATTAACTGAAATGAATAAATTTAATACACACACACACACACAGATATATATATATATATTAATAAATATTATATTAATTATATATATTTAAAATTAAATTATGGATACTGTGATAATTTTTTTAAGTGTTAAACTATTTTTTATGTACAAATATGTGCCAGTGGGATAGCACTCATCCCTCCAGGCCCACCCCCCACATTGCAGGCCCAAGGCAGGACCATTTGTCAAGGCAACCCATAAAGAGATCTTTCCACGTAGGGATAGAGAATGATATCTAAGCCGACACTATAGAGCATCTCACTAGTGTGTGGTGGTTAGACCCACACAACGAAGAGAGGAAGGAGTCATCGATGTGGGGTGGTGCCAGTGGCGATAGACATCCTCCTATTCCAATCCAACTTCGTTGCAAGTATGCTGTCAGAGGTTAGAATATAAACAATCATGCAGCGCATCTCAGAGTTTGATGTATGATGTGAAAAAATGTGGCCAACCCTTTTTCACTTCTAAGAAAGCACTAATAAAGGATTCCATTTATCAGTGATCATATGGAAGCACTAATAAAGGATTCATTTATCGGTGATTTTATATAAGTGTTGATAAAGTGAATCCTTTATTAGTAATTTTTATTTATCACTGATAAAAACAATGCTTTATCTTCTCTTTAATTGAGGACTAATAAAGACCACCATTTATCAACACTTTTGTTTAGCACTGATAAAGGATACACCTGCTTATTCAGTATTTTGTATTAGTGTTCACGACATTAATTTCCTTTTTTAAACACTTGCCATCAATCTGGGAACTTTTTATCTTCTCTAGTAAATATGGTTTGGTAATCATTTGGAAAAGGAGTAGCGTTTCCTCTTCCATAATGATTTTCATATCCAACTTTATTAAATCCATGAATATAGGATTATTGTCAATCCTTATTTTATTCATAACTCCATGATCTTTCTTACTCAACACATCAACCATGTTATTTTCCTTTCCATGGTGATGGTGTATTGAGAAATCATTATACTTGAGTAAATATCTTCATCTCTTTTGTCTCATGTTGATTGATTTTTTTGAAAAGATGTATTTTAATGTTTTTTATCTATATATATCTCACATATTTCACTATAGTGATAATGCCTCCATATTTTCAAGATAAGGATTAAAACTGGAAACTCAAGATCATGTGTTGGATAATTCTATTCATGGATCTTTAAATATCCTGATGCATAAGTAGCAACTCTATCATTCTACACAAGGATTCATCTAACATTATATTTCAATGTATCACTGTATATCACTAAACCATACCTTCCAGATGATAAGGGGTGTTGAAATATGGGACATACCTTTGAAGTGTGTCATAGGAGGCTGACTTTCTCTTCTTGTAAGATAAAAGGCCATACTATATAACATTGTATAATATTAATATTCCCACAACATTGGGTGGCAGCATAATGGAAGTGAATTTCTAGAATGATCCCCAAGGAAAGGGGATTGATGGGAATGTTGTTTTACTTACTAAAGGAAATGTAATAGATTCTTAGAATGATATGGATATGCTGGTTCTTTATCATGAAGAAGGTGACCTGATGGATTATAATGTGGAAAATGATAACATTTTCAAAACCCAAAATATGCCTCAGGATGGGTCTACCTCTCCATTTAAGAAAGATATAGCAGAATTTTCTCATCATTATAACAATGTTATTACCAATTCTATGGTAATTCATCTTTCAACCTTAACTAGTATGTTGAATGATGAATGTTCTCAAGAGGAAGGGATGTCCTCATATGAGCCTAATATGGAGGCAAATGAATTATTAGGGGGTGCATTTTTAAATGATGGTGGCAGCAAGAGGTAAAACAGAGTCATTGTGGTTAACCCGCCTTTGTAGATGAAAAATTCCAAAAAAAGGAGGTGGGAGCCTACCTACTTCTAAATAGGTTTTATCCGGACCATTTCTTGAAAATTAGACTATGAGTATGGACGAAGAGGTAGGGGTTTAATCCGATGATGTCATGGATGAATTCATCACAAAAGATTATGCCCCCTACAATATGAAACTACAGTCATTGGGGAAAATTCTCTCAAGGTTAAATCCTATTTCTACTAGTATTTAGAAGACATAGAGGGTATTCCTAAGAACTATAGTTCCCCTACTAGTTCTGAGTAGGACACAATTTATAGGAAACTCTATATAACCAAACAGGATACACAAAGTGCTTTTTATATGATTTGTTTAATATGCTAAATCATCTTAATGTCACTTCTAGCATGGAATCCTACCTGAAAGAAGTGCATAAAATCATGGAAATCTACAATAATCCACAAGTCTGTATGTATTCCTTGACTATATCTAGTAAAGGGGAGAACCAAGGGGTACTGGAAAGTCAGTCTCAATATGGTATAATTACAAATCAAACAGATCATGGGGAATCTAACAATACAGCTTCATTAGCTAATAAGAATGATTCTATAGAAAAGGGAAGTGGTAGAGATTCCATACTTTAGGATAATGATTCATACTCTAACAAGTAAGTTCCAAAAAATGAACAGATCTTTGTAATAATGATGGTGGACCATAAACCATGTATTAATCCCAAATAGAGGAGAGTTTGACACCCTCTAGGATGAGGGGTGGGGGTGGAAGAAGATTGATGCTTTCCTTTTAGCTGGTTTTTTGGAATGTTTTCCAATTAAATCTCTAACCATGTACTTTTTGTCCTTTTACTTTTTAATAATTTTTTTGGACCATGGTGAACTCATGGTTCATACTATTTTAGATTTATTATAAATGTGCCTTTCCCATCCATTGGTTTTATATTCACTTATTATCCTAGAATTTTGTTAAGTTGAGCTACTAGATGTGGATATAGATATGATTTAGATGATGTATTCTACACTTTGAAGATAAAGTATTCCATATATCTATCACAAATCATAATCTCTATCCCTTGGAAATATATTTACACAATATAATTTGAAATCCAATCCATACCAAGGATTATATCAAATTCATCCATAAGTAAAATAATAAAGTTTTCAAATACGATATGTTTATGCATCATAATGGGGACTGGATGGTATATATTTGTTGTAATAATATTTCCACTAGGAGTATTTATTGAAAATTCCATTCTTAAGGTGTTAAGGAATGATTTAATGTTCTTGGAAAACATGGAAAATAAAAAATAGTGTGAAGATATAATTTTAAATAAAGAATTATCTAACTTTTAGTTTACGATCAAAGTACATACCAAAATATCTTTAGGGAATTCATATTTAGCTATAGTAATTAGATGAGTTTGGATTTCCCCGTTACAATCTTATATGATAGGTTCCCTTGACGCTTGGGGTATTGGTTTGAATAATGATCTATCTAGTTATAGTTGAATACACTACTAAAAATTCAGTCTATAGCGACCGAAATTGGCGGTCGCTATAGGCCTCTAGAGACCGCCCAGTGACTGCCATTGGCAGTCGCTTTAGCCTCATCACAATATTCCAACAATGACCGCTAATGGCGGTATCTATAGGTGGACGAAATTCCGGCCTACAATGACTGTCTGGCGGTCGCTAATGTTTGTACCAGGCAGCCTATAGTGACCGCCAATGGCAGTCACTATAGGTGGCCAAAATTCTGGCCTACAGTGACCGCCTGGTGGTCGCTGTGCTATTGCTGGGTCAACATTAGAGACCGCCATTGGCGGTCGCTAATGTGTGTACCAGGCAGCCTATAACGACTGCCTATGGCGGTTTCTAGGCTACGGGAATTTTTTTAAAAAATAATTCACGGTGAAAAATCAGAGATAAAACAAGTTAAAAATCATAAAAAATGGAAAACAATTTCAAACAGCATAAACATCAAGATCGTCATAAACAATAAATGATAAATGTGCTTCAACGATCCAAATAGGTCCATCCATTTCAATCTTCTACTTCAAAAAACCTACAATAAGACAAAAAAAACTAAACAAAACAAACGTAAATTAGACAGATTTATTCATTTATTATATACATATAATAAAATTAAATCTAACATCAAATCATGGTACTATAATAATTTAAAACCCCCAATTTAAGAAATTCTATCATTTGAGGATTTTTTTTCTTATTTGGTTTAGTTTGTAAAATTGTTTTGTTGTCTAAAAAGGAATGTTCTCCGTACGCACTGCACATACGATGGGTGTGTTGTCTCCTCCTACAAATCATGAATAATATTCCTATTGTTTTCGTGTGGTTTCAGGTCATTCCGAGCACGTTTGCTCCGAATTCGACCGTCTCACGCTGTTTTGGTATTTTATGACTTCGGAAACGTGTTTCCGGTCACCGAGGTCTAACAACACCTCCAATTGACGTTCCTTCTGCCATAAAATTTCACAATTCACACAACGGCTATTGTCTTATAATTTCATGGAATTCTGAGGTCGTTCGGGTGGTTTTGAGCCCCCAACGCGCGCCGAACTGCTAAAAACGACACAATTGGTCATACTGCGCGCACCACACATCTGATGGGTGTGTTGTCTCCTTCTACATGTCACAAATAATATTCCTATTGTTTTCATGTGGTTTCAGGTCATTCGTAGCACGTTTTCTCCAAATTCGACCGTCTCACGCCGTTTTGGTGTTTTATGACTCTAAAAAGGCATTTCCGGTCACCACGGTCAAACGACACATCCGATTGACGTTCCGTCTACCCTACCATTTTACAATTCACACAATGGATATTGTCGTATGATTTCGTGGCATTCTGAGGTTGTTCGGGTGGTTTTGACCCCCCAACGCGCCCTTTTAGCGCGCCGAACTGCAGAAAACGACACAATCGGTCCTACCGCGCGCACCGCACATCCGATGGGTGTTCTGTCTCCTCCTACACATCACAAATAATATTACTTTTTTTTGTGGTTTCAGGTCATTCAAATCACGTTTTCTCCGAATTAGACCGTCTCACACCGTTTTGGTGTTTTAGGACTCCGGAAACGCATTTATGGTCACCGCGGTCAAAAGACACCTCCGATTGATGTGTCATCTTCCCGAACATTTCAAAATTCACACAACGGCTGTTGTCGTATGATTTCAGGGAATTTCGAGATCGTTCGGGTGGTTTTGACCCCCATGCGCCCTTTTAGCGCGCACCGAACTGCAGAAAATGACACAATCGTTCATACCGTGCGCACCGCATGTCTGATGGGTGTGTTGTCTCCTCATACATGTCACGAATAATATTCCTATTATTTTCTTGTGGTATCAGGTAATTCAGAGCATGTTTTCTCTAAATTCGACCGTCTCACGCCGTTTTGGTGTTTTATGACTCTGGAAACGCGTTTTTGGTCATCGCGGTCAAACAACACCTCTGATTGATGTGTCGTATACCCGACCATTTTAGAATTCACACAACGGATGTTGTCGTATTATTTCATGGCATTCCGAGGTCGTTCGGGTGGTTTTGACCCCCCAACGCGCCCTTTTAGCACGTGTCGAACTGTTGAAAACGACACAATCGGTTGTACCGCATGCACCGCACGTCTGATGGGCGTGAGGTCTCCTTCAAAACCTCAGAAATAATATTCCTATTGTTTTTGTGTGGTTTCAGGTCATTCGGAGCATGTTTGATCCGAATTCGACCGTCTCACGCCGTTTTGGTGTTTTATGACTCTGAAAACGCGTTTTTGGTCACCGCGGTCAAACGAAACCTCCGATTGACATGTCGTCTACCCGAACATTTCATAATTCACACAAAGGCTGTTGTCGTATGATTTCATGGCATTCTGAGGTTGTTCGGGTGGTTTTGACCCCCCAACCGGCCCTTTTAGCGCGCACTGAACTGCTGAAAACAACACAATCGGTCATACCGCACGCACTGCTCGTCCGATGGGTGTTCCATCTCCTCCTACATGTCAAAAATAATATTCCTATTGTTTTCGTGTGGTTTTAGGTCATTCGGAGCACGTTTTCTCCGAATTTGACCGTCTCACGCCGTTTTGGTGTTTTATGACTCCAGAAACGCGTTCCCAGTCACCGCAGTCAAAGGACACCTCCGATTGACGTTCCATCTACCCGACCATTTCACAATTCACACAACGGATGTTGTCGTATGATTTCATGGCATTCTGAGGTCGTTCAGGTGGTTTTGACCCCCCAACGCGCCCTTTTAGCGCGCGCCGAACTACTGAAAACGACACAATCGGTCGTAGCGCACGCACCGCATGTCCTATGGGCATGTCGTCTCCTCCTACATGTCAAGAATAATATTCCTATTGTTTTTTTGTGGTTTCAGGTCATTCTGATCACATTTTCTCTGAATTCGACCCTCTCACGTCGTTTTGGTGTTTTTTTGACTCCAGAAACGCGTTTCCGGTCACCGCGGTCAAACGACACATCTGATTGAAGTTTCGTCTACTCGACCATTTCAAAATTCACACCACGGCTGTTTTAGTATGATTTCATGGAATTCTGAGGTCTTTCGGGTGGTTTTGACCCCCCAACGCGCCCTTTTAGCACGCGTTGAACTGCTGAAAACAACACAATCGGTCGTACTGTGCGCACCGCACGTCCAATTGGTGTAATGTCTCCTCCTACACGTCAATAATAATATTCCTATTGTTTTCGTGTGGTTACAGGTCATTCGGAGCATGTTTTCTCCGAATTCGACCATCTCATGCTGTTTTGGTGTTTTATGAGTACGGAAATGTGTTTCTGGTAACCGCGGTCAAACGACACCTCTGATTGACGTGTCGTCTAATCGACTATTTCGCAATTCACACCATGGCTGTTGTTGTATGATTTTATGGCATTTTGAGGTCGTTCGGGTGGTTTTGACCCCCCAATGCACCCTTTTAGCGCACACTGAACTGCAGAAAACGACACAATCGGTCGTACCGCGCGCACCGCACGTCTGATGGGCATGTCGTCTCCTCCTACACATCATGAATAATATTCCTATTTTTTGTGTGGTTTCAGTTCATTCAGAGCACGTTTTCTACAAATTCAACCGTCTCACGCCGTTTTGGTGTTTTATGACTCCGGAAATGCGTTTCCGGTCACCGCGGTCAAATAACACCTCTGATTGACGTGTCGTCTGCCCGACCACTTCACAATTCACACAACGGATGTTGTCGTATGATTTCATGGAATTCTGAGGTCGTTCAGGTAGTTTTGACTTCCCAACGCACCCTTTTAGCGCGTGCCGAACTGCAGCGAACGACACAATCAGTTGTACCGCGTGCACCGCACGTCCGATGGGCGTGTCGTCTCCTCCTACACGTCACGAATAATATTCATATTGTTTTTGTGTGGTTTCAGGTCATTCGGAGTACGTTTGCACCAAATTCAACCATCTCATGCCATTTTGGTGTTTTATGACTCCAAAAACGCGTTTCTGTGGTGTTGGGGGGGGGGGGGGGGTTGTCTGGGGGTCGGGGGCGGTCCGGGGTGCGGGGGGCTATCTGGGGTGCTGTCCGGGGTGCAGGGGGGATTTCCGGGGTGCGTGGGTGTTTTCCGGAGGGTGGGGGCTGTCCGGGGGGTGGAGGCTGTACGGGGTGCGGGTGGGATGTTCGGGATGCGGGGGGGGGGGGGCTGTCCGGGGTGCGGGGAGGGTTGTCCGGGGTGCGAGGAGAGATGTCAGAGGTGCGGGGAGGGATGTCCAGGGTGCGTGGAGGGGCTGTCAGGGGTGCGGGGAGGGCTGTCCAGGGTGTGGGGTGGGCTGTCCGGGGTGTGGGGGCTGTTCGGGGTGTGGGGAGGGCTGTTCGGGGTGTGGGGGGTTGTCTGAGGTGCGAGGAGGGGATGTCTGAGGTGCGGGGGGGGGGGGGGCATGTCCGGGGTGCGGGGGGTTGTCCGGGGTGCGAGGGGCTGTCCGGGGTGCGGGGGGATTGTCCGGGGTGCGGGGGGGGGGGGGGTGTCCGGGGTGCGGGGGGGCTGTCCGGGGTGCGTGGAGGGCTATCCAGGGTGCGGGGAGGGGCTGTCCGGGGTGCGGGGAGGGCTGTCTGGGGTGCGGGGGGATGTCCGGGGTGTGGGGTGGGCTGTCCGGGGTGCGGGGGGGATATCAGGGGTGCAGGGGGATGTTCGGAGTGTGGAGAGGGGATGTCCGGGGTGCAGGGGGGGTTGGGGGTTGTTTGGGGTGTTGGGGGGGTTGTCTGTAGTGCGGGGAGGGGATGTCCGGGGTGCGGGGAGGGCTGTTCGGGGTGCAGGGGGGATGTACGGGGTGCGGGGGGCTGTCTGGAGTGCAGGGAGGGGATGTTTGGGGTGTGGGGTGTTGTCCGGGGTGCAGGGGGGTGTCTGGAGTGCGGGGAGGGATTTCGGGGGTGCGGGGGGCTGTCTGGAGTGCGGGTGGCTGTCCGGGGTGCAGGGGGGATGTCCGGGGTGCGGGGAGGGGCTGTCCGGGGTGGGGGGAGGGGTTGTTCGGGGTGCGGGGGGGGGGGCTGTCAGGGGTGCGGGGAGGGATGTCCGGGGTGCGGGGGGATGTCCGGGGTGCGGGGGGGCTGTTCGGGGTGCGGGGGGGCTGTCCGGGGTGAAGGGGGGTTTTCCGGGGTGCAGGGGGATGTCCGGTGTGTGGGGAGGGGATGTCCGGTGTGCGGGGGGCTGTCCAGGGTGCGGGGGGCCTGTCTGGGGTGTGGGGGGCTATCCGGGGTGCAGGGGGGCTGTCCGGGGTGCGGGGGGGGGGGGGGGGGGGGGGGGCTGTCTGGGGTGCGAGGAGGGCTGTCCGGGGTGCGGGGAGGGCTGTCTGGGGTGGACCGGGGACTAAAAATAGTAAACCTGAGCTTAGTCATCAAAAACAAGTTTCATGATTTATATTAGGAATCATATGGTTTTTCAAAACTATTACATAACATGCAATTGAAAACATTGAAGAATTAAATGAACAAAAATTATCCAAATCATTAATCAGTTTCATGGTTACTTCTCAATTCGTGCACACAAACATTGCATCAGGCCAAAACACACATGATACCCCCAAATCACAAAAAATATCACTAGAAACCCAACCTAAATATCAATAACAACCCCACCATTAAAAACAAAAACACACCTCGTGAATATGATGTGTCATGTGTGGTCATGACTACTACCTCCATCAGGTGGGTCAGGGGCCTACAACAAATAAACATTATGAATATTTTCATAAAAAAATAATATAAATTAAATAAAGAAATACAGTATAAACTTGCGTCGTCTGATCCCCTGCACCATCACCTGGACGTACATATTGTCGTAGTGCTCTAACCTTAGCGATCAATTGCGCATTTACCTCCTAGGAAGCGCGCAACCGTGCCTCGAAATCTGACAACTTATGTGTCATCTGAGCAATAGCAGGACCGATAACCACTGTGCATGACACTACAGAACAAGGAATCCTTTTTCCATAGGTCAAACTATATCCATGCTCGTCCTGACCAATAATGCGATGAAAGATCTCATCCCTTCGCATGGGAAGCTGTCGTTGTTCCTCTGGAAGATGTTCTAACTCAGCTTCAAATTGAGCCTATGAAATATTTAAATATATATACATATATTAATATACATATTTTATGTAAGTATTGGTAATGAGTACAAACACTTACTATCAATGATGCAGCCACTGGATCATTGCGATCACGAGTCCTCATCCACACCGACATTTTATCAGTCGGTGCACCTTGCTCCCGCAACTGTATATGAATAGAATATAAACACTAAACCATATTAAATAATAAATTAAAAAATGAATAATAAATACCTCACGTCAGATCTGAGACAAGTGACGAGTCCCGAACCTATGAGGTGGTCCCTGTAATGCTCGATTCTCAGAATGGCGTGTTGACACCTCCTACATTCAATTCATTCAAATTTCAAACAAATCACATATTCTTGAAAATATATATACCAAAATAAATATACAAACCGCAAAAACCTATGTAGACCAATATGAAACTAAATCAAGCCACTGAGCCGGGACGACACCTCTTGGGCTTTTTTCAGAATGTCTGGGGCACCCACATTTGGTACCCAGTGGTCCCTCTTGACTTTGCCTTTATATTCTTTCCACATCTTACCGCATTTTCTCATACACAATGGCCGAAACTCATCGGGACATACTTTAAAATTTTTCTATTAAAGAAAAAAATCACATATGTTATTATTGTTTATACATAGGGAATAAAGTAAAATGGTCTTCTTACCTGAACCTCCATCCAAAGACGATCTAATGTGTCCTGAGGGATATAAGCCCAGTCACGTGTGGTCAATGGAAATCGATGTGGGTCACGTATGATATGACCCAGATGATGAATAAATGTAGGGTCATTCTGTCCCACGGGATGAAATACCTCATCAAAGGAAACATAAAATGCTGTGTCGGAATTCCATGATAATATGCCACGACCAGGGCCTCTCTTGCGAGAGGAAGAAGCAGTCGAGTCTGATCCTATTGAAAATAATTTTATATATAATTTGACAGATGTTATATATATATATATATATATTTATCAATTATATAAAAAATAGAGACAATTACATTCAAACATACCTCAACCCTGAGATTTAGATGCCTCAGATGGATGATGGGGATCGGCTGCCTCTTCCCCTGACATGCCTGCAGTCATAGAAAACATTAGTAAGGGGACTATCCAAAGTGTCCAAATGATAAATTGAATTGTTTTTAAAAAAAATCAAACTTGTATAGTTTTTAATCAAAAATATGGATTGAATAATTAGTTGTGAATGAATTTTAAAAAATCAGAAAGTTAAAAAAACAGATATAGAAATTATGTACAAAACCAATCAATGCATAGCCAAATTTCAAATTGAATTAATAAAAATTCAAGCAGCACATGAACCAAATGAAGAATACCTCAATGGGAAGATACACTGACAATAACATCAATATAACATGAGTTAAATCACCCTAAATATTTATAACTGAATAAACATCAAAAAGTGAGGATTAAAACTTACAAGGATTTATAAAATGGTTAGATAATTTATGATATCCTAGGATGAATAGCGGGAAAACAATTATACATTTCATTAATCAGGAAAATCGACCATTTCTCCTTCAACAGCTACTCTGACCCAATAAATATCTTCTTCACGTTGAACTACAGTATGTTGATCAAGCTGTTGGGAAATAAAAGGAACAGTCTCAGGTTCATCTTATTCAAATACAAACACTCCTCACTAAGACATTTTGATAACGACTTGACAACTTGGATTTGAAGGCAAAGTAATGAAGAATACTTGTTCCACTTGTGATGTCAAAATGAAAGGTTCATTATCAACTCGTTCATTTCTGTATAACATATAGTTAAAATTCACCAATGAAAACTGATATTGATCGAATTTACATCCACACACTGGATCAACCCAATTACACATTAACAATATGTACTTCAACCCGTGTGTGTATAAAACTTCAATGATGTCTATCAATTGACCATAGTAATAACTAGAATTGAAAAATTGACAACCGATGCCACTGTTTTGTGTTGCTCATTTTTCGTCTACATCTTTAATGCGAAATCGAAAACCATTAGCATCTATAGATTTATAACGACGAGTCGTTATAGATGGACCCTTATCCTGTTGGATAAATTCTTCAGTTAGCATGGGGTCCCCTAAATCCCTTAGCTTATGAACCTACATAATTCATAGAATTCAATAATGATATATGTAGAAAGAAATTAGTATAATAATTCAATCATAATGAAAATCAATTTATACGTACATAATCCTTGAACCAATCATGAAATGATGCATAATGAGATTGTTGAATTTGAAACTCAGTTGCATGATACATCTCTTCTTTTATCTCATTAATGTGTTTCCTTCAAATGATAACGCGATGTTTAAATGACAAAATTAGGCAAACAAAACATGTAAAAGTTAAACAATAAAAGTGATAAGATACTTACTGCATTAATGGTGCAACTGATGGAGTATTGAATAAGATATATCGATGTGTTTGTATCCACTCGATGTTGTCCATATCACATGTGGTTGCTTCTCCAACTGGACCATCATGAATCTGAGAGGGCTTATCTAATTTTTTTTCAACATTCGTAAGATATTCTGAACAAAAAATAGTACACTCATCCATAAAATAACCATTGGCTATTGATGCCTCTGGACGAGCTCTATTGCATACAAATCGTTTCAATGTACTCAAATACGGCTCAATCGGATACATCCACCTGAATTGCACTGGACCAGCGTCCATTACTTCATCAGTTAGGTGCACAATTAAGTGGACCATAACATTGAAAAATGAGGGGGGAAATAGTTTCTCAAAGTGACAAAGCGTAATTACAATTTGATCCTATAAACTTTTTAAATCACTCATTCTTTGATTTCTTAAACAAATATGTCTAAAAAAATTACACATCTCAATCAACGGTTGAACAAAATTGGGGGATAAACAATCACAAATTGCGATTGGAATCAACTGTTGAAGTAGTATGTGATTGTCATGACTTTTCAACCCTTGTAATGTCTTGCTTGTCAGATTCACACACTTTGAAATATTAGAAGAGTAACCATAAGGCACCTTGAGCATCTTCAAAATGGAAAGAAATGTCTCTTTCTCCTTTGTAGTCATCGTATACTCTACCGCAGGCATTATGCCTTGTTTCCCTCAGCTAACTGTAAATTAAACTGTTTCCTTAAACCCATTTCTTCCAAATCACAGCGTGCATTAACATGGTCCTTTGATTTTCCACTGACACCTAAAATGGTCCACAATATGTTATCATAAAAAAAATTTCAATGTGCATGACATCTAAATTATTCCCCAATATTGTAGTTTTCCAATATGGAAGACTATAAAAAATATTTTTCTTTTTCCAATTGTGACTGCGCTGCCTACCCGCAGCACAAATATTACATACCGGAGGAGCCACCAAATCCTGAATTTCATATACTGTGCGGATGTTTTCTTCCTCAATCTGCGATAACATTTCGACTCCTGTCATGATCTTTGGTGCTGGGATGAACTCTCTAGAACCATCAAATGCCACTCTTTCCTTTATGAACCTATGCTGAGGGGAGAGAAAACGTATGTGACCCATGTATGCCCATTTTTTGGAATACTTAAGCCATACCGATTTTTTACTTTTATTGCAACAAGGTAAATAAAATTCCCCTTTCGTACTCCAGCCTGATAAATTTGCATAAGCTGGGAAGTCATTGATTGTCCACAATAAAGCAGCCTGCAGGTTGAACATTTCATTCATTTCACAGTCATAAGTCATCACACCATCGCCCCAAAATTCATTCAACTCATCAATCAATGGATGAAGGTAAACATCAATCTTATCCCCCGGAATTTTAGGTCCATCAATAAGAGTGGAAAGTAATATAAATTGTTGCTTTATACAAATCCATGGAGGAAGATTATACGGAACCAACACCACGGGCCATGTGCTATGAGTTGCACAAACCATAGACTTGAATGGATTGAAACCATCTACTACCAATCCCAATCGGACATTACGAACATCTTTAGCAAAGTCGGGATGTCTCTTATCAAAATCCTTCCATGCATGAGAGTCTGCCGGGTGGGTTAACATATCACTTTCATGAACTCTTTCTGCATTCCATCCCATTAAATTTTAAACTTTAGATGACATAAAAAATCTTTTCAACCTCAGTTTAAGGGGAAAGTAATGCATTTGCTTTACGGCAATCATTTTCCCCTGTATCGCAATCTGACTTTGATGTGTCTGATTTCCCCTGTTCTCTTTCCACCTGGAAGCACCACAAACCATACAAATATCCAAATGGGAAGTTTCCTTTCTAAACAACATACAGTTGTTTGCACATGTATCTATGGTCTCATATGTAAAACCTAAGTTCTCTGTCAACTTACGAGCATGGTAATACGACTAGGGAATATTAGGGTCGACAGGAAGAACCTTTTTCAATAACACCAACAGCATGTTGTATGATGTGGCTGACCAATGATTCAAATTCTTCAAATAAAACAACTCCACGATAAATGACAATTTATTTTATGAAGTACATCCATGATATAATTCTGTTTTTGCATCATCAAGTGATTCATAAAACCTCCTCGAATCACGATCTGCACTAGAGTGAAGATTTATCTCACCAGTCTCAAGATTTGGGATGTCAATGTCTTCAGGATCAAACTCACGTACCATTTTAGTAAGCATTTAATGCATTGTATCATTTATCCTTGCATCAAAATCCATATGAACTGCATCTGTATTTTGACAATTAATATATTCTTCTCCATGATGAGTCCAACTCTTATAATTTTTCATAAATCCATTAAAGAATAGGTGTTCCCTCACAATATCTCATGTGAATTGATATCTGTTATCACATTATCTGCATGGAAAACTAATATAGTCACTTTAAAATCCTCTGGTGAAGTTAATAAACTGCATAATGCCATTGAAATATTCTCTAGATGTTCGATTTGGAAGATGAATCCAACTCTTATCCATAATAAGATCTCTATAACAAACATTTACACAAGACTTATTACATTTGAATTTTTCATATCAAATATATTTAAAAGAAATACTAATTAATTGTTTATGAACCATTTATAAACTAATAATGTAAGTGAAATCCTATTTCATACCTGATTATGCTACAAACCTAGAAGGGAGGGGAGCCGAAGGCGATGCTGCGAGGGAGAGGAGAGGTAGCAGAGGGGAGCCGGAGCTGGAGGCGGTGCAGTGAGGGAGGGGATGGGTGGCGGCAGTGATGGGGAGCCGGAGGATAGGAGGTGGTGAGGTGGAGATGGTGCAGAGAGGGTGGGACGATGAGGGAGGGGACCGATGACAGGGGGATCGGGATTGGATGGGCGGAAGAGGCGAGGGGACGAGTAGCAGACGTGTGGGGAGGGATGGGACCGGGCGGCGGCGGTGCGGCAAGGGAGAGGACAATGAGGGAGGGGATGGGCGGGAGTAGTTTGGCGAGGGAGGGGATGAATATGGAGGGGACGAGGGTTGGAGGGGTGCGGGGGGGGGGGGCGTCCGGGGTGTGGTGGGGGAGGGTTGAGGGGGCGGAGGGCCGAGGGCCGAGGGCGGAGGCCAGAGGGAAGAGGGGTCGGGGGCCAGAGGGGGTGGAGGCTGGAGGTGGGTGGCGGGAGGCCGTAGGGCGGAGGGAGGCCGGAGGGGACAGAGAGCAGGGCGGAGGGCAGCCGGAGTTGGAAGGCAGAGGTGGAGGAAGGCCGGAGGAGACGGAGGTCAGGGCAGAGGGTGGCCGGAGGGCAGACAATGGAGGGCGTAGACCGATGAGGGTAGAGGGTGGTGAGGGAGGGCGCGCGGAGACGGGGGAGGGCGGCGAGGGAGGGCCCGCGGCGATGGGGGAGGGCAGCGAGGGAGGGAGCACGACGACGAGGGAGGGCGCGCGACGATGGGGGAGGGTGGCGAGGGAGGGCGCGTGGTGACGGGGGAAGGCGGCGAGGGAGGGTGTGTGACGACGGGGGAGGGCGGTGAGGGAGGGCATGCGGCGATGGGGGAGGGCGTGCGGCAAGGCGAGGAGGGAGGAGGAGGGTTCGGGGGGGCACCAAAGCCCCCCTTTTTTGGAAAAACCTAGCGACTTCCAATGGTGGTCACTATAGGTAAGGGGCTCCAAAGCCCAGTTTTCTAGTAGAGATAACTTGATATCAGTAGTTTTCTTATTTCCCTTACATTCTTGATCCATATGAACCTTATCTTCACACTTGTAACAAACTCTCATTCCCTTTATAATTTTACCCGGTTGTTTCTTTTCATAATTATCATATTATAGAAATCTCATCTTTCATTTATTCTTCTTTTACATATTTATTTTTCCCTTGGTATTCAATTGACCTATTATTATCTTGATTTTTATTGAATATATAAGTTCGAGAAAATTATTTCTCTATCTTGGTATCACATGATACCATATCATCATATGATGAAAAAAATTGGATAGTAATTCCCCCCAAAGATTAATCTTAATCCCATCAAAGAATCAGTTAGTCTTTCTTTCTAGATTACATGTGTAGTTTATTTCATGCCTTTACATTCTTTTGAATCTATCCTCATATTTAGAAACAAATTTCTCTTACTTATTCTTTAGGTTGATAAACTTTCTCTACATTTCATCTCAGTACTCTCGAGGAAAATTTTTCTCGAATAATATCAGTTGAAAATTTCTCAAGTCCATACTTTCTATTTCATAATAATATTTAGTATTCTAGATCAATGAAAACTATTAATCAATATCTCCCTTTAATGAATACACTTCCAAAATAAACTTTCCCCTTTCATTACCTCCCAAATCCAATAATATATTTTCAAGGTACTTGATCCACTACTCAACTACTGATGTATTAGTAGTTTTATTAAAGGATGGAGGATTATATTACACAAAGCGGTCCAACATAGGTTCAATACACTATGGAACAATAGTCAAACAAGAAAAAAAATACTTTTTAGCACTTTCCACAGTTGAAGTATAGTATGTAAAATTAAGAAGTTATCATGATCAACTATTGTTGATGCAACACACACTCACGGATTTTGATTTGAGTTTTACTCAAACTCTAATTATTTGTGACACTAATAATGTTATTTCTTTATCTAGAAACCCAACACGTCACTTTATGTAATACACCATTTTCTTAGGTATCACACACACAAAAATAGATATTATTCTTGACTTTATTGTAATGAAAAAGAATACTTATGATATTTTTACAAAACCTATTACTTTTGATAGATTCGAATTTATTAAGATAAATTGGGAATTATCAACATTATGTTATGTTAAATCTACTAATTGTTTCATCTATATCCTTGCATTAATAACTCCTATACTAAAAAATTGGGGAGAAAATTTTTAATTCTTATCTATTTTTCAAATTTACCAGTTTTTCAAACTTATCTATTTTATTAAAACTTATCTATTTTTAAAACTTGTCAATTTTTCCAACTTATATACTTTTTTCAAACTTAACAGTTTTCAAACTTATCTTTATTTCAAAAATGTATGTTTTTAAAACATATCTATTTTTCAACCTTATCATTTTTTCAATCTTTATGGGTTATCATTTTTTTCTTGAAAATATTTACAATTATAGATAAAAGTTTCCTTGAACCATCCTTAAAATAGAGAGATCATCCATTATTCTCAGAAGATGACTTTATTTAGGTTTAATATTTTGAATTATGCCTTTTATTTTTCCATTTCTATTATTGTTTAACATATGGAGAGATATTATAAATTCATAAATATGTTAATTCCTTCTTATAGGTGTCATTATTATTTCTTAAAAAGGTAAATTTTATAGGCCTGAGGTAAGATAGAAAGAGGGGGTGAATTCCGTTTAAATATAATTTCAATATGATGATATAAAATAAAATTTATTATCACACAAGAAATTTATTTAAGTATAAAACTATCAAAGTAAAGTTATCATGGTGGAAATTTAAACTTTAAGAATATCATAAATTAAATTGTAGAAATTAAAAGGTAAACTTTGATAAAAGAGTTAAAATATAGATCAAGAATGATCCCATATGTCTCCTTACATTGATAATTCTTGAGTGGATTATATTGATCCCATGACTTTAATGGTAGTAAATAAACCAAATAAGGATTAAATACTTTGGTTTTAATAGAAAATTAGAAATAAAATAAGAAATAAATCCATTTTTTTAATAGAAACTAAAGAAGAAATAAATCCATTGGTTTTAATGGAAACTATAAATCATAAACCATCACTTTAATGGTGGTGATCACCAAAATAAGAAGATGATGAAGGGATAGGTTTTCTTTTAAAAACTCATTACTAAGAACTCAACTCTCTTTATAGTATATATAGAATATGAAAGATGAAGAGAGAGAGAGAGAGAGAATATATATATAAATATCCTCATGAAATACAAGAAACATAGAAAAGGATAAAAAAGAAGAGATAAAAGAAATTTTTTTGAATAATTTAAAGCTTGGTTTCCTATTTATGATTGGTAATGGAAGTTTTCTTGTAAATTTATTGTGAATTCTCATCAGGGATCGATCAAGAATCATTTGGGGAAAATTAGTGCATGTGTCTTTGATATAAGTCTCCCTTGATGTCTATTTATAGCCTTCATAGATTCTAGAGGAACCTTTGGTTGATTCAAGACAATAAAGAGGTGACTCAAATATTTTAGAAATACATTTAAAGCTCATTTGACTACTTTGGATCAAAGCCACCGGCTAGCCGGACGATCCATCAGTTGGTCGGTAGAACTCTTATATCTCTCTAAGTTGCTACAAACCCCATCGACTAGATGGTGAGCTATACTAGCTGTCCAGTGTGATTTTTAGAGCTATAGGTGCTTCTATTTTATCTATAGGCTTATTGGTGGCCTTTTACCAACTATTCAGTGTTTTTTCCTAGAGAGGGTCTTCAAAATGATCCTCTACACTCTATTTTATTTTTTAGTTTGGTTCAATAACATACTTCAATGGTATTCAAACACTATAACTAAAAATAAACTCAAAATAAAGTTTATAAATACCTTTAGAGATTGAAATCGTAAAAAAATTAGGATTTCAACAATATCCCCATTTTTTACGATCATAAACACTCATTTAATATTAAAATAAAATTAAAAGATAAGAAGGATGTGAAAAAGAAATAGGATATAAGAAGACATAAATTTTTTTGAAATATTGTTTTCTATGAAATCATATGTCTTCCCCTTCAATCAAGATCCTTATATTCCTTTGAAATAATTCCATTATAAAATAAATCTTACCCATTTTTGATACCACCCATCCTTTCATGAAGCTTACTTTTCCTTTGATGGTGAATCATTTCTCCTCTTTGGACATGATGAAGCTTATATCCCTTTAAATCAGAAACTATTTTTTTTATTTTAATTTCCCATATACATTATACTTTTATCCCCCTTTGGGATAAGAAAAAATACTTACCAACCAAAAGGGTTAGATAGATATGAGATAATACATGAATATGATGATCAAAATGATCATCAAAACATGATTTTGGAAATTTAAACCAGATATTTTTAAATATAAGAAATAAAATATTTTCAAAAAAAATTATATTTAAAAAGAGAAAACATAGACAATAATATATAAGAAAAATAATTAGAAGCATGTCATTCCTAACTCCCCATTAATAAAATTAAAGCATTCTAAATCCAGGGGTTTTGTGAATATATAATCTAATTAAAGTTCCATGATAATATATTTAAACATGATATCTCCTCTTTTAAAGTATTCTCTCAAAATTTTATGTTGAGTATCAATGTGTTTAGTTTGTGTATATTGAAAAGGATTTCTAGAGATTTTTATGGCACTAAAACTATCATTTTTAATTGAAACATGAATAAAATATAACCCTAAATCTAATAGATTTTGTTTCATCTATATAATTTGGGCCCAACAACTACCTACAACTATATATTCTTCTTCATATATAAAAATTGAAACTGAATTTTTATTTTTACAACTCCAAGAGATTGAAGAATAACCCAGAAGGTGACAAGTCCCACTTGTACTTTTTCAACATAGTTTAAATCCCCTGAAATTTGTATCCAAAAAACATTAAATATTAAAAAAGTTTCACTGAGGACAAAATAAACCATGATTTTTAGAACCTTTTAAAAAATGAAAATTATTTTTAAGTGATTTTAAATGCAACTCTTCGGGATTGGATTGAAAACAAGTGTAGAGAAAATATAAAAAAACATAATTTCTCGCTAGGTCATATTAAAGTAAATAAGACTTCCAATCATACTTCTATAAATATTATTTTCAACGATTTTATTGACTTTGTGAAATGTTTTCTTATTATAAGTAATAAGAGTCATGTTAATTTCTTTAGCTTGATCCATTCCAAAATGATTTATAAGTTCATTAGTGTATTTTTTTCATTAGAAAAGTTTCGTCCTCATTTTGAGAGATTTGAAAACAAAGAAATAATTTTAACTCACCCATACAACTCATTTCAAATTATTTTCTTTTGGGAAAAAATCTCTTATGATGGTTCTTTTGGGTTGATTGTGTTTGTTGACAAGGTTTGAGGTTGTTGGTGAAGGATGTTTTTCAATGAAGGCATGAATAATTATCATGAATGTATGATCTCATGGAAAGAACGAATGTATGACCCTGCAAAAAGTGTAAATGTATGATCTCATGGAATGTGTGGATGTTGAACTGATCTCATGGAACATGAATTCTAAAGGGATATCACATAGTGTAAATGCTGAACTGATCTCATAGAGTGTGAATACTTCCTAATCTCAAGTAAGTATGAACTTCTTGATCTTGCGCAAGTGTGTACTATTAGATCTTGAAAAAAAACATGAATATTGGATCTCTCTCAAAGTGAAAACATGAATCATGTCCAAATCTTTCAAAAGTTCATGAAGAAAATGGAAAAGATGGAAATGATGGAGGTATCTCATGTTCACTCGAGATCTTGTGAAATGAATGATGATGAAGTATGATTTTCATAGGATCTCGCAATGGGATATCGTGCAATACTCATGATTTTCTTTTGATATCATGATGATATATCGTGCAGTACTCATGGTTGTATTTGTAACTCATGATGGGTCAAGCAAAGCACTGGAAGACAACATAATTGAACATCTCAAGACAAAATTTGATCTCATAATGAGGACTCACAGAGCACGAGTGATGAGGTAGTGGAACGGTCGTTTGTCCATGATTTTTGGAATTAAGGCAGTGAGTTTATGCCTATAATTACGCCCTAACCCATCCTTAAATATTGACAAAGTTTTTTTAAAAAAATATTGATCTGAAGAAATATTTGGGAAGAAGGTTCATAGAGAGATATTCCAAAATAGGTTCATGGAGAGATCTCATTAAAGAGGTTCACAGAGAGATCTTGTGAAGGATTACATGTAATTGGCATCGCGTAATTGTTGTGCATGATCTGAATATGGTCTTTTATAAAGTGTAAAAAAGGACTTGTGAAAGCTAAATCGCGAAAGAGGACTCTCACTAGGGTATCGCACAAAATGTTAAAGTGGTCTTTTGAGAACCCAGATCTTCGTTTTCAGGTATGTCTTTCCTTTTACTAGAGTTTTTTAGAAAAGAGTAATTTATGGAAATTTTCTAAGTACACTCCGTGTACTTTCTGAGTACACACCGTGAACTCCTTTGCCGCTCGAGGTCGTGTGCTGGCCGTGTCATGGCCACACACACAGTGTGTAGGGGTGATGTGGGGGCCTCTTAAAGTGGAGTACGAAAAAACAGAGTACACGCCGTGTACCTTAGAAGTACACGCCGTGTATTTTTTTTTCATTAAACGGACCGGGGTCACGTCTAACCCCCAGAATCGTCTTCTTCTAGCTCTCGTTCAATCGAGATAACATGTACGGCCATGATCTTTCTCCGATCCCCCGCACCTTAGTCTGTTCTCCGAATCGACCACCGTCAATTGCGTTGGAACCATAGCGGTAATATCTCTCTTCTCCTAGAGCTTTGTTTTCCAATTCCTCCTCCTTCTCAAGATATTGTGGTTTGAGAATTTTGGACGTTTTATCATATCTACGACGTGCTAAGGAGAATCAATCATTGTGGTTCAATTATATCGATATCTTAGGATTTAGGTAGGTGGTTTGTGACTTTCCTAAAAAAATTGAATATTTTGTGCAATTCCACCAATTCCCTTGAACGGGGTATTGTGTTTTCCCTTATTTTTCCCCTGTTGTTTTCCTTCTTTGCTTGATTTCTTGAGTAGAGGTTAATGCTTGTGAATAGGGTAATTTTTACTATGCTCTGGATGTTTTTCCATGCATGTTTTTCTTGTTAGGTGTTTTTCCAGTGGCCATTCCTATTCGTAGGATAGTGGAACTATTGTACTCTTATGATTTGTGCCTTATAATGATAGCCAAGTAGTTCATGAGGTTTACTTGGGGCGATAAGTGAGCTATGCATGTTTTTTCTACCCAGGGATGATAGAACATAGTGTAGTGGACCACAAGGATAATAGACGTAAGAGATTCTCCAGAGTGTCTTTAATTTACGATGCGAGACCACAGGGGGAATTGGCGTTGAGTGCTTCCTCAGAGAGTTTGTTGTTCCTCGACGCGGGCCACAGGGGGAATGAGACGTTGAGTGCTTCCCCAGAAATACTTTAGTATGATACGAGACTATAGGGGGAATTGACGATGAGTTCTTTCTCAGATAGTCTATTTGTTTAGCTGAACAAGAGGGGAGAGATTGTGTGTGCCTCCTAGAAGGTTGCTAGTACTTGTAGGTTGAACCATAAGGGTTAGGCTGTGAGAACCACCCAGGGGGTTACCTGTTTTTCTTCTTGTTGATTGGTTGTTACTTGTGTACTTTATATTCTAGACACTGTGGATTGTAGCTGCTCTGTGTTTTCCTATTTACTGCTTCCTGTATTTTTTTTACTTCCATGTATTCACTGACTGTTAGGCACAGATCTTTGGTCGGTTTCCTACTGGGACCTTGTCTCACACCCTGTTTGGGCCATGATTTTGGGCCCAAACAGATTATATTGTTGTAGGTATAGATAAGGTCAAGCTCCCTTCTACTTCAGGTACTTGACTTGTTGTGGAGTTGTAGAGCATGGGACCAAGCTATGGCTTGCGATGCTGAAGAGTTTACCTGTTTTCTTTTTCACTTTAGTTTATTATTGTATTCAGCATTGTGTCTTGTTTGTATGTTTTCCTAGACATATGTATCATGCATCATTTATATATATATGAGTGTGTGCTCCAGTTGTTTACTGTTAGTCTTCCGCTGTTTATCATTTGCTCTTGTATGGATGGTTACAGTTTCTGCTGTTGTCTATTTGTTTTTCTTCCACTGTGTACTCTGCCAATGAGGGCATAGTTTCCCCACCATCACACCCAAGGCCCTCGCTACTAGTCGACAGCCTCTGGCATTTGGGAAAATGCGCTTGAGTCCATGTGACCAACCGGGTACGGGGCGCCTCTAGGTGGCTTCCGAAACTGGGACGTTACAAAGTGGTATCATAGGAGTTATTTTCCCTTGATTTACCATTTGGAGCCTTTATCCAGGGATAGGAAGGATTCGGTACTTGGTATTAAGTTGTTCTTGGGAGTAGCTAACCCATGTACAGGGAAAATCCAATCTACCTCACTTATTATAGTTTTCTGGTTTTTCTATGTTACAGTTGATCTGATTTCACCTAGAGTGATTCACATGCCTTGTGTTGTTATTGTTGTTGATATTGTGGTTCTATTTCTATCGCAACCCAATGAGATGAGGGTATGCCATCTCATGCATCATATAGGAACTTGTTAGAAATCACATTCCATGCATTCTTGCCATGCCATTTAGGGTGCATTAGCAATTGCATTTTGTTGTGATAGACGTTGTGTATATTATGCATGACATTGTGGTATATGCTTTGATAGATTCCCTGAAGTTTGATAGAGAGGTTGTTTGTATTGTTCTTGCTTAAATGAACACCAAATTCTGGTTCTTGAGGTGTTATGGGCCCTATTGAATCGGAAATTAGTACATCATTGACCTATTCTTCCTTATATATAATTGTATTGGATGCCAAGATTTGATTCATGGGTAGTATGGGTTGTCACGAATCGGAATTTGACACCTTCATGCTCGTTTTTCAGTGTTTTATGGGCTTCGGTGCAGTTTCATAGTTACTGCCCAGAAAAACCTAGAATACACGGTGTGTACTTTATATATACACGCTGTGTAGTTTCAGAACGTGTCACTGACTGTGTGTACAGGAACACAGTGTTGTAGAAATGTCTTTAGGAACACACTGTGTACGGTAGGTGCACGTCCTGTAGGTTAGAGCCGTGTACCCGGCTGTGTCACTAACAACACGGGTCGAGGAAGCTCGAGTAGAACACACCATGTTTTGTAATAACATGCCATGTAGTCTTGTTCTAGGTACCCGGCCATGTCATGAACAACACAGGTCGGAGTTATCTTCTCTTATACACGTCGTGTTTGTTCCTAACATGCCGTTTAAGGTTAATATGTGTAGATGGTCGTGTAACTAATAACACGGGTCTCTGAAACCTTGTCTTGTACATGCCGTATCTCTAGGGAACAGGTCGTGTAGTCTAGGGTTAAGACGGGCCGTGTGGGTTAGCCGTGTAAAGAGACTCAGGAAGGGGAATAGAGTTCAAGTACACGTCGTGTTTTGGGACAACACGCCGTGTAGTTTGGGGTGTTACACGACCAGTAGGGAAGGGGTACACGCCCAAATAAGTGGATTAGGAAGACACACAATGTAGTTTTATACACGTCGTGTAGTTGTGTTTTGTAAACTTGAACGTTTTTCTCTCCTGTTCCCATTTTGTACTCTTGAGTTCTCAGTCTTTGTTAATCTTGATCTTTTGTGTGCTTTTGATCTTTCAGAGCTATGCCTTTGAGACGTCCTCTGGTTGTATGTCAGTTTCCAGACGATGATCAGACACCGGATATGGCCGATTAGGGACCTCCTGCAGATCCTCCTATTGTTTCATCCTTAGAACCAGCAGTTATACACGTTTCAGGCACTGATGCTCAGTTTAGGGAAGGATTTATGAGGATGATGCAGACCCTTCATGGAGAACCGCCTCCTTCCATGACTATGGCAGACTTGACATGGGTTTTCTAGCAGCATCATCTTCCTACTTTCTCGGGGGAAGGAGGACCATAGGCTGTAGAGTCATGCCTATAAGCCATGCTGACTATCTTTGAGCATCTGGAGACGCCTCCAGAGAGGTGGTTCAAGATTGTTACCTACATGATTCTATTCTCCACCAAGATGTGGTGGGATGTGATCTCACAGGCGGGACATGAGTAGGTTATAGCTTGGGAGGAGTTCCAGCATGTGTTTTATGACTAATTCTACCTGGAGACCCTGAGGACCGATCGAGCCCGGGAGTTTATGAGTCTAGAGAAGGGTACTCTATATGTTATGGAGTATTCCTCTCATTTCACCAAGATGCATAATTTCACACCCCTCCGGGGTAGATAGGGGATGTTCATGGCAAGGAATTTTGAGGATGGTCTCAGGAGGGAGATCTTCTCACGGGTGAATCTCTTCCAGTTGGCTTCCATCACTTCCATCGCCAACCAGTCATTGATTGCGGAGCGCAATCTGAGAGACTCCAGAGCTGCGAGCCAGGGCGGTTCTGCTTCCAGAGCTAGTGTTCCTCCAGTTGACAGCAGGAAGTTTCGTAGGGAGTCTACGAGCGGTGATCCGAGGAGGCAAGATACATCTTCAGGTAGCTAGGTGGTATGCTACCAGTATGGAAGGGCAGGGCACACGAGGCCGTAGTGCTAGAGAGAACCAGTGGAGTGTCGATCTTGCAGCAAGATGGGTCACCTTCAGTGTTTCTGTCAGGTTTTCTCACCAGTAGCTGGTGATGGGGGTTCTTCCATAACTCCTCGTTCGAGAGCAACACCACCAGTTTCTCACCAGTTAGGGAACTGGAGTTCTTCCGACCGTTCGGGTGAAGGTGGAGGTCGAGGCTGTGGCAGTCAGTCACTAGTATTACAGCGTCAGCATGGAGGATCAGCTCAGAGTGGTCAGGCAGGGTCACAAGGCCGCGGGGCAGTCCAAACTTTTGTGGTGGAGTAGACCTATCAGAAGAAGGATCCCAGACCTTCTATAGTTCGAGGTATGATTTTAGTTGCCTCAGTTTTATCTTCAGCTCTTTTCAATACTGGTGCTACGCATAGATTTATATCTGTTTCTATTGTGGAGAGCCTTGGGATCTGTATCTTTTCTTCTGCCAGCTTGTTGACACTGGACACACCTTTGGGGACAAGGACATCTAGTGTACATCAGTGTAGAGAGTTCCCTCTCGAGGTTGCAGGGTATCGTTTCTTATTGGATCTCTATGTCCTAGAGATGACAGGCTATGATGTCATTCTTGGGATGGACTGGTTGGTTCCCTTCCAAGAAGTCGTCGACTGTTATCGCCGCAGGGTGAGTTCCATTTCACCAGAGGGTTAACCTTTTCTTTATAGAGGCGAGTGGGATGTCCTGGCGAGTTGAGCAGGACTCGAGCATCATGGGCTAGGAAGGGTTACGACCCAGATTGCTAGTCTTTATCTGGATGATCAGGGGACTTCACAGCTAGACATTCCTCCAGTCATGGATCGTTTCAAGGATGTCTTTCTAGAGGACTTCTCAGGTTTTCCTCTGGAGCGTGAGGTAGACTTCTCTATTGAGATCATGCCAGGAGCAGCACCGGTGTCCATTCCTCCTTATAGGATCTCTACACCTGAGTTGCAGGAGCTCAAGAAGTAGTTGGAGGAGTTGTAGGAAAAGGGTTTCATCTGACCCATTACTTCTCCTTGGGGTTTTCCTGTCCTGTTTGCAAAGAAGGTATAGGGTACCCTTAGGCTCTGTGTGGATTATCGAAAGTTGAACCAGTTGACGGTCAAGAACCGATACCCCCTGTCGAGGATTGGTAATCTCTTCGATCAGCTCTGAGGAGCCCGAGTTTTCTCGAAGATTGATTTGAGGTCCGGTTATCATCAGTTGCATGTTAGACCATCAAATATACCTATGAAAGCCTTCAGGAGCAGTTATGGTCTCTACGAGTATACAGTTATGTCGTTCGCTCTCACGAATGCGCCAGTAGTTTTCATGGAAATGATGAACCAAGCATTCCATCCTTACTTGGATTCTTTCGCCGTGGTCTTCATGGATGATATCTTGGTGTACTCTAACACTCGACATGACCATGCTACCCATCTTGAGATCGTTCTGAATACACTGAGAGAGCATCGGCTTTATTCTAAACTCTCGAAGTGAAACTTTTGGATGGATCAGATTCACTCCTTGGGTCACGTCATCTCAGAGGCAGGAGTATCAATGGACCCAGAGAAAGTGAGAGCTATAGTTTTCTAGGAGCATCCAAAGAACGTTTTTGAGGTACGAAGTTTCATAGGGATGGATGAATACTACAAATGGTTCATTCAGGACTTTTCACACCTATCAGCACTATTGACAGGTCTGACTAGGAAGGGGGAGAAGTCCTTATGGTCAGATTCTTGTGAGTCAGCCTTTCAGGAGCTGAAGGGAAGGTTGACGTCAGCACTGATACTAGTCTTTCCAGAGCCATGCAAGAGCTATACTGTTTATTGTGATGCTTCAGGTAACATACTAGGCATTGTTCTTATGCAAGGAGATGGAGTCATTGTGTACGGGTCTTGGCAGTTGAGACCACATGAGAGGAACTACCTGATGCACGATCTAGAGTTGGCAGTTGTTGTTCATGCCTTACGCTATTGGAGACATTACCTTCTAGGAGAGCACTTTGTGGTTTTCACCGACCACAAGAGTCTCAAGTACATCTTTACTCAGCACGATCTGAATCTGAGACAGCGCAGGTGGGTCGAGTATCTTCAGTATTTTGACTTTGAGCTTGCATATACGCTGGGAAAGGGAAACACAGTGGCAGATGCGTTGAGCAGAAGAACTCAGATTCACGAAATTCAGGACGCCAGCAGTGAGTGGCATCTTATGGATCTGTTCTCTGAGATGCATCTGGAGGTGCATGACAGACAGGGACAGACTTACCTATCTTCTGTAGCGGTTACCTCTACACTTCTTGATCATGTATGAATGAGGAAGCTATCGGACTCATAAGGATTATTCCTACGAGAGAGTGTGTCAGGAGAGGACTCTCTTCCTGGATGGACAGTGGGTGAGGATGAGATCTTGCATTTCTAGGGACACGTATGGGTGCCAGTAGACATACATGAGGAGCTGATGCGAGATTTTCATTCCTCAGTTTGGGCAGTTCATCCTAGTGTCACCAAGATGCATCGGGATCTTCATCGCCAGTACTGGTGGCCAGGTATGAAAAGAGAGGTTGTTGGTTTCTTCTTGAGGTGTCCTACTTGTCAGCAGGTGAAGGCGGAGCATCAGCGAACAACATGCCTTTTATAGAAGTTACCCATTCCGGAGTGGAAGTGTAACGATGTCGCGATGGACTTCATGATCGAATTTCTGAGGTTTCCTTGAGGGAACAATGTTGTTTGGGTTGTCGTCGACAGGATTACAAAGGTTTCTCACTTCTTACCGATCAAGGAGACCTTCAGTGTTGATGATCTGGGATGACTATTCATCTGATAGATCGCACGTCTGCATGGAGTTCTACACTCCATTATTTCATACAGAGATGCACATTTTACTTCTCGGTTATGGAAGAGGCTTTATAAGGCTTTGGGTACACATGTACTTTTGAGTACAACATACCATCCCCAGACAGATGGTCAGTCTGAGCGTACGATCTAGGTGCTTGAGGATATGCTCCGAGCTTGCATCCTACACTTTGGTGGTTCTTAGAAGAATCATATCCCTCTGGTGGAGTTCTCTTACAACAATAGTTTTTATGAAACTATTCAAATGGCACCTTACGAGGCTTTGTACGGTAGGCCATGCCGATCACCTTTATGCTAGCTAGAGGTGGGAGAGGTAGCTTTTCTAGGACCTCGTCTTGTTCAGGAGACCTCAGATCAGATAGAGTTGATTCGAAAGAGAATGGATACAACACATTCTCGACTGAAGTCTTATGATGATCAGTGGAGAAGACCTCTGGAGTTCAAGGTCGGGGATCAGGTTTTTTTGTGTGTCGCACCGAGGTTGGGACACAAGAGGATTCAGAGACAGGGTAAGCTTTCACCGTGGTATGTCAGGCCGTTTGAGGTATTGGAGAGGTTTGGGACGGTTTCCTATCAGTTACAGTTACCTCAAAGGTACTGATCCATGCACGACTTCTTCTATGTCTCTCAACTCTGACGTTACTTTTCAGACCTGTCTCATGTCTTTCATCCCGAGGAGGTTGATCTCAAAGAGGATGCATCGTTTGAGTATCATCCTATTCGGATTATTGATCGTGGTACAAAGGTTCTCCGTGGGCGGTATGTTCCTCTAGTACGGGTGCTATGGAAGCATGGGAGAGTACAGGATGAGTCCTGGGAGAGGGAGGCCGACGTACGATCGTAGTGGACGAAGCTGTTTAGGGTTTCTTCTTCTACTCCTCTCTAGGGAAATTCGGGGACGAATTTCTTTAAGGGGGGAAGTTTGTAAGAACCCAGATCTTCGTTTTCAGGTATGTCTTTCCTTTTCCTGGAGTTTTTGAGAAAAGAGGAATTTCTGGAAATTTTCGAAGTACATGTCGTGTACTTTCTGAGTACACGCCGTGTATTCCTTTTCCGCTCGAGGTCGTGTGATGGCTGTGTCTGGGCCACACACATGGTGTGTAGGGGTGATGTAGAGGCCTCTTAAAGCGGAGTACAGAAAAACATAGTACACTCCGTGTACCTTAGAAGTACACGCCGTGTATTTTTTTTTCATTAAACGGACCGGGGTCGCATCTAACCCCCAGAATTGTCTTCTTCTAGCTCTCGTTTAACCGAGAGAACCCATATGGTCACAATCTTTCTCCGATCCCCCGCACCTCCATCTGTTCTCCGAATCGACCACCGTCGATTGCGTTGGAACCACAGCGGTAAGCTCTCTCTTCTCCTAGAGAGTTGTTTTCTAATTCCTTCTCCTTCTCAAGATATCGTGGTTTGAGCATTTTGGAGGTCTTCTCAGATCTACAATGTTCTAAGGAGAATAAATCATCGTGGTCCAAGTATATCGATCTCCTAGGATCGAGGTAGGTGGTTTGTGCCTTTCCTTAGGAAGTCTTTGAATATTTTGTGCAATTCCACAAATTCCCTTGAACGGGGTATTGTGTGTTTCCCTATTTTTCCCCTGTTGTTTGTCTGCTTTGCTTGATTGCTTGAGTAGAGGTTAATGCTTGTGAATAGGTAAATTTTTATTGTGCTCTGGATGTTTTTCCATGCATGTTCTGCTTGTTAGGCATTTTTCTAGTTACCATGACTAGCAATAGGATAGTGGAACTGTTGTAATATAATGATTTGTGCCTTATAATGATAGCCAAGTAGTTCGTAAGGTTTACTTGGGGTGATACGTGTGCTATGCATGTTTGTTCTACACAGGGCTGAGAGAGCCTAGTGTAGTGGACCATAGGGAGAGGGGACGTAAGGGCTTCTCCAGAGTGTCGTTAATTTATGATGTGAGACTACAGGTGGAATTGAAATTGAGTGATTCCTCAGAGAGTCTATAGTTCCTCGACGTGGGCCACAGGGGGAATGAGATGTTGAGTGCTTCCCCATAGAGCCTTTAGTACGATACGAGACTATAGGGGGAATTGACGGTGAGTGCTTCCTCATAGATTATATTTCTTTAGCTAAACCAGAGGGGCGAGACTGTGTGTGCCTCCCAGAGGTTTGCTAGTACTTGTAGGTTTAACCATAAGGGTTAGGCTGTGTGAACTACCTAGGGGGTTACCTGTTGTTCTTCTTGTTGATTGGTTGTTACTTTTGTACTTTATATGCTAGACATTGTGGATTGTAGTTGCTGTGTTTTTTCCTATTTACTGCTTCCTGTATTTTTTTTTACTGTCATGTATTCACTGACTGTTAGGCACAGATCTTTGGGTGGTTGCCTACTGGGACCTTGTATCACACCCTGTTTGGGCCATGCTTTTGGGCCCAAACAAATTATATTTTTGCAGGTATAGATAAGGGCAAGCGCCCTTCTACTTTAGGTACTTGACTTGCTATGGAGCTGGAGAGCCTGAGACCAAGCTATGGCTTGTGATGCTGAGGAGTTTACCTATTTTCTTTTACACTTTGGTTTAGTATTGTATTCATCATTGTGTCTTGTTTGGATATTTTCTTAGACATATTTATCATGCATCATTTATATATATATATGAGTGTGTGCTCTAGTTTTTTACTGTTAGTCTTCCGCTATTTATCATTTTCTCTTGTATGGATGGTTACGATTTCTGCTATTGTCTTTTTGTTTTCTTCCACTGTGTACTCTGCCAATGAGGGAATAGTTTCCCCACCATCACACCCAAGGCCCTCGCTACTAGTCAGCAGCCTCTGGCGTTTGGAGAAATGCGCTTGAGGCCATCTGACCAACCGGATATGGGGCGCCTCTGGGTGGATTCCGGAACCGGGACGTTATAGGTCTCACACTAGGGACTCAAGAAATCGTGAAAGCAGTCTCACACAAGTAACTCACACTCAGCATGAAAGTAGTCTCGTAGAAGGGTCTCATGTGGGGATCTTGCACCATAATCTCATGCAAGTGGTTACACGGAAAGATTTCATGCAAGAGGTTATACTCTAGGATCTCACGCAATGGGTTACGCACTGTGATATCACACAAGGTTTTATGCTCTAGGGTATTTCATAAGGGTATCACACTAGAATATTTCACATGGGGATACGTGCCTACATTACCCTGTGAAGAGTATCATTATCATATTTTAATTCATTATAAGAAGAAGATAGAGGATCTGAACCATTTGATAATACTTGTAGACGGATTTTATTCACTGCTACATTCAAGGTAGTGAAAGTAAGACTTGGCGTATCTTTAAGATCTTTCCAAAGAAAAGGTAATTTCTATGTCTATAGAAAATAGAAGTTTGTTCCAGTTGTCTAGAAAGTGGAAGTATTGAATCCAAGTGTTTTCATAGAAGTGAAGGATCATCCTAGAAATAACATCAAAAGATCATCTACATATAGTTGAGGATGTATTAATTATTTATAATTAATGGACTTACATGTCCATAAACTATGTGTGGATCCTTTTTAGATTAGTGAGCAAAGGAAGAGGAAGAAGGTGATAATTTCCATTGATAGTGATCCGTAAAAAGAGAGTTCGGGAATGACCCTTGGGAAAGTAGTGAGATAACCCTAAACATTTTGAAGGGAGTGATCCTAGGCATAGAAGTGGTCTAGCCCAAACTTTTTATTTTGGAATTAATCCTTAGTATATTAGGTACATGAGCACATTATTTTTGTGTTCTCCTTGAATGTATCCCGTTGAGGGTGAACTAAGTAAAATTTATGTTTCTTGTTCATGATTTCATTTATGTTTATACATTACTATGGGAAAGTGGGAGAGGAGTGTTTTGTTTAACAATGAAATGAGATCTGAATGGAAAGTTTTTTTAAACTGTCATATACCCTGATTCACCCCCCCCCCCTTAGGGTATTTATCCTAGTTGGGATAAAATTTGGTATCATAGGTAAACATTGAAAGTCAGTGGTTATCTCTCATTATAATTATTTTAGTTTGTTAATCACAAAGGGATTTCAATCTTCGATGGAAATGTTTTTCAATTATAGAAGAATATGATGTAGCACTACTTATAATCTTTAGGAATGGATGTCTTTACGGTAGTGATGCATGGAATTTCAGCTAGTATCAATAGTGGTTCTTTATTAGAATATGGTTGAAGGGAGTTGGATGTAGAAACCAAAGAAATTAATATTTTAGGGGGAACCCTATCTAATTACATCTATATAAAGGTGATGTAATTAAATTCATCACATGATATATGGGAAAAGTTGCTAAATATTTATGAGGGTGAATCAAAAGTCATAGAAGAAAAGTTGAAGGTTCTATGAAACAAGTATTAGGATCTAAGAATGCACCTTAATGAGTCTTTTGATGTATTATTTGACCATGTGAATGTTATTGTGGAATACATGCATGGTCTTGGAGAAATTATTGAAGATGTAAAGTTCATCAAATTCATCTTGAGAATACTTCCACCTTGGTTTAATATGAAAGTTTTTGTATTGGAAGATAAAGATCCAAAGGAGCTGATATTGGATAGTTTTCATAGTACTCTTGTTGCATACGAGATGAAAAATGATGATAATGAGTCTTTGGAAAAGGGTAAGTCTAAATAAGTGTCATTCAAGGCCATGAAGAAGCTTGCTATTAAAGATGGGTAGGAAAAATAAGAGACAAATGAATTCATGTCATTCCTTTCAAAATACATATAAGAAAAATGATAGATTGGAACGTTATAGTTATAATGGTGCTTGATCAAAAGTAGAAATAAGTAATGGTTGAATTTAGACCATGGGAACCCACTCTGAGATTGAAGATTGATTTAGGTATGAATTAGAACTAGAATATTAAGAGAACCCAAGGGAAAACTAGTAGTGTAGTAGTGACACACAGAAATGAATCCCACATTAGATGTTATTGTTGTGGAAAGATGAGATACTCACAAAATTTATGTTCCATTTGCAAGAGATATTGAAGGGAATGTGACCAACAGAGGCATCCATGTAGATATCAATATTATAGAATATCATTTGATGGTGACTATTTAGGGTGTGGTGTATTTGGACACATGACAAGATATTTCTCATCAATAATGAAAAAGAATGTTCTAAAGCAGACTGAATGTGATCATAAGCAGTAGCTAAATGTATCATCAAATGAGTTGAAAACTAAAAAATAGATTTGTAGTTCTGCAATATGAATCTGGTCCATCATAATTCAAGGAAGATCAAGATTATCAATCTGTACTAGGTATGAAGTCAAAAACATAGATAAAAAAGAAAAGATATGAACATGCAGTGGTTTTAGAAATCGCTTTCAAAGCATCAGATAACACTAGAATATGGATCATTGATAGTGGATGCACCTCCAATATGATAGGAAACAAAGAACTAGTTATTGGAATTAGATGCTATAAGGAATGTATTTTGATATTTGGTAATGATGAAGGCTTGAAAATTATTGGATCAGGAAAAGAAAATTTTGGGCAAAAAGACATGATACATGAAAATGTCCTTATTGTGGAAGGTCTTAGTCACAACTTACCATGTTTCAGTAAATTATGTGATTCAAGACATGTCATAAGATTTTCCATGAAATTATTTTTCATCAAGGAAAAAGACAGTACAATTTTTTTATAGGGAAATCATATGAAATGGAATCTATACCTCATGACTAGAGAATAAGATATGTTCTTTCTGTCCAAGTAAGAAGAAAACAAGTTACGAAATAAACGCCTTGGTCACTTGAGATAAACTTCCTTGGATGATTTGGTGAAATGTAATGTTGTTCATGACATTCCTAGGTTATCATGTGATCATACTCATACATGTGATGCTTGTTAATAAGGGAAGATCATTCAAAATACTTATAAGGAAAAAGAGAAAGGTTAACAAAAGTTCCTAAGTTGGTGCATATTTATGTGTGTGAGCCTATTTTACTGAGATATATTGATGGGGGAGATATTATGTTCTTCTCATTTAATATTTTAGCATAGTGACATGGGTTTCAGTCATCACTCACAAGTCTAAGGTATTTAGTTGCATAATGACTTATCGAAGATAATTTGAAAAGATTCTAGGTTAAAAAATCCAGAATATCAGAATGGATAATGGAAAACGCTCCAAAATATCCAAGTGGAGGATTATCTTAAGAATCATGGGATATGGAACCGAGTTTCAGTAATAATAACTCCAAAATTGAATGGAGTATTTGAGATAAGAAATTGAATTATCAAAAACATGGCTAGAATAATTCTCAATGAGAAAGCCCTTCTGGAGAAGTTTTATAAATAATTTGCGATGAAATCAGTATAAACATAAAATAGAGAATTATCATATCTAAAAGAATAGAGAACTCTATATGATTTGTGGTATGGAAAGAATCCAAGGTTGAATTACTTTTAAGTATTTAGAAGTAAGTGTTTCATTCTTAATAAGTAGAAGCATAGGAAGTTTGAATCCCATGGAGATTAAGGGATATTTCTTGTCTACACAAATAAAATCAAAGAATATAAATTCTTCAATAAGAGTATGGTAAAGGTAGTTGAAATCAATGATGTAACTATAGTAGTGAATGAGAAAAATCTTCAGTAAATACATGATCAGTCTTGGGAGGATAATGATGAAGAGATAAGCAGGTCATAGGATGTTCCTGTTCCATAGGCTAATTTAGAATAAGATTCAGATAATGAAAAGTATGATCATAAACTAGTATCTACACAAAAATTGAAGAGAAGATCCAAAATTGATAGATAGAACATAATCGGTGATCAGATAGCGTCGGTGCAAAGAAGGAGGATGAATACTCTACATCAAGCATCATTATTATCATAGGTAGATCCTAAATGTTTTGAGGAAGTAGTTGGAGATGAAAATCGGGTTCAGGATATAAATGAAGATCTTAAATAAATTGAGAATAATCATACATGGGAGACTGTTTCAAGACCAACAGATAAGAATTTCATCAAGACTAAATGGTTATTTAACAATAAGATGAATGAATACAGTGCAGTGATTCAAAAATATTAATGATTAGTGTGAAAAGGGTAATCTAAAATTGAGGGTATTTATGTTTATGAAACATTCGCACCTGTTTCAAGGCTAGAGACAATCAGATTATTCTTGTCCATAGTGGTGTAAAGAAGGTTCAATGTTTTTCATATGGACATTAAGTCATCATTTCTAAATGGATTATAGAAGAAGAAGTTTATATTGAGCAGTCAGATGGTTTTATTATTCATGAATATTAGAACATGTTTTTTCAACTGAAGAAGGTGCTATATGGATTGAAGTATCACTAATAGCATGGTATTCAAGACTAGATCAATTTTTAAAGAATCACAATTTCAGCATAGTGGAGTTGATTATAATCTATATGTCAAAAATGATAGTAATCAAAGGATGATGGTGTCGGTATATGTTGATGGCATGATATTTGGAGGATCATATGAATTGAAGTGAAATTAGTTCATAGAATTCATGAAAAGTGAGTTTGAAATGTTAATAATTTGTGAGCTAACATTTTTCCTTGGTTTACAGGTGACACAAGGAAAGAATGGCACATTAATTTCTCAATATAAATATGACAAGGAGGTTTTGAGAAGATTTGGAATGGATGATTCCAAGGAGATAAAGACTCTTATGGCTACCCATATGAAACAATCATGAGATGATGAAGACAGTGCAGTTAATGTCATAGAATATTGGAAAATCATTGGTAGTCTATTGTACTTAACAGGAACAAGACTTAATATTATTTTTGCCACATTCCAAGAATCACGGTATTAAATCAATACTAAGGAAACCCAATTTATTGTAGTGAAAAAAATTATTTAGTATATCAAAGTCATGGTGAATTTTGGTTTACTGTAAAATGAAAAATCATAGTAAGAGGTATTAGGCTATACAGATGTGAATTCGGTAAGATCAACAGTTGATAGAAAATCATCATCAGGTGTTGCATTCTATCTTGTCAATTTTTATATTTCTTGTATAAGTAATAAAATATATTTCATTTCATTGATCACTGAAGAATCTGAATATATTGTGTCTAATCAATTGTACACACAGTTATTGTGGATAAAGTAGCAGCTTGATGATATGGGAGTTGAAGTGAAGTCTCTAATTAAAATCCATTATTATAATTCAAGTAATATAAATCTTAGTAAAAATCTAGTACATCACTCAAGGAAAAATCACATTGAAATAAATTATCATTTTATCAAGGAGAAGGTGGAGGAAGGTCTTGTGAAGTTGGAGTATGTGCCTACAGAACTATAGGTTATAGAAATTCTAACAAAGGCCTTACCCAAAGAATATTTTTAATTGTATTGACTACCTCTTGAGGTTTAGTCGACTCCTCACACTTGAATAAGTGTAGATGTGGGACCCCTATCCCTGAGGTATTATATGTTTTTTTATATGTCGATATGTGTTCTTTACCCTATTACATATCACAACAAAGTAACCTTCAGGTTTGTTGAAAAGGGGGAGAAATTTTAGCTATAAAAGTGTATAAATTATCTTAATAAAGATAGGGGTAGAAGCTGATAAGGGGGGCGTCAAAGTATGCTGAGTTTTAAATCTAATAATGATAAATATGATTGATTAAAAGATATATATCACAACATATGAGGTTCATAAATAAATAAATTGAGTGGTTTTGGAATGAAATGTTTCATTGTTGAACATTTCATTTTACTCTTGTTTCTCATGTCGATCATGGCTTGTGTGGGAATAGAGTGTGTGTTGAGTAAATATTTGATCACAATCAGAATCATAAAAAGCAAATTTTTGGAAGAAGATATAATAATCTTTAATGTGGTATCAAAATGTTAATAGTTTTCAATAAACCCAAAGGGGAGATTGTTAGGAAAAAATCCATCATGATGGTGTTTTTGGGTTGATTGTGTTTTTTGACAAAGCTTGATGTTGTTGGTGAAGGCTGGTTGTTAAAGAAGGTATGAAGAGTTATCATTAATGTATGATAGCAAGGAAATCATGAGTTTCAATATCATAAAAAGTAGAATTTATGATCTTGTAGAAAGTATAAATATTGAACTGGTCTTGTAGATCGTGATTGATGAAGGGATCTTGCAGAGCACGAATGCTGAACTGATCTCACAGAGTGTGAATGCTTCCTAATCTTGTTCAATCACATACTTCCTTATCCCATACAAGCGTGAACTATTTGATCTCATGAAAAAAATGAATATCAGATCTCATGAAAAATGTGAACATGACTCATTCCCAAATATCACAAAAGTGCATGAAGACAATGGAAAAGATGGAAATGATAGAGGTATCTCACAAACATCCAAGATCTTGTGAATCTCATGATGTCAAAGTGTGATTGTGAAAGGATGTCATGATGCGATCTCACATAGTGCTCATGATTGTATTTGGATCTGGTGATTAGATCTAACATAGCACTTATGGTTGTCTTTGGAACTCACAATAGGTCACACAAATCACTATAAGACAACCTTAATTATCGTCACAAGAATAACTTTGATCTCTCAATGAGGACTCATGGAGCGTAACTGCTGAGACGGTGGAACAGATGATTTTTTGTGATTTGTGTAGTTAAGGCGGTGGTTTTATGCCTATAAATACCCCCTAACCCATCCTTAAACGTTGATAAAAATTTTCTTACAAGATTGATATGAGCAACGTCCAGGAAGAAGGTTTGTGAAGAGATCTCATGAAATAGGTTCACAGAGAGATCTCGTGAAGGATTATAGATGATTTACATCATGTAAGTGCAGCACATGATCTGAATAGGGTTGTGTACAAAGAATGAAAGAAAACTCATGAAAGCTGAATCGTGAATGTGGAATTTCCCTAGGTACTCACGCAAAGTGAAAAAGCAGTCTCAAACCAGGGAATCACACATAGGATGAAAGTGGTATCACACCATGAACTCATTCTCAGAACACAAGAGAACTCGTGGAAGGGTCTCATGCTAGGGTCTCACACCCGGATCTCATGCAAGGGGTTACGAGGTAGGATCTTGCACAAGGGGTTATGCACCAGGATCTCATGCAAGGGGTTATGCCTTAGGATCTCGCACAAGGGGTTACATGATAGGGTCTCACATAGGGGTATCACACTAGAATATTGAACATAGAGATACATGCCTGCATTACCCTATGAGAAATATCATTTTCCTATCTGAATTCAGAAGAAGAATAAGAAAAAGATAGAGGATCTGAACCATTCGATAGTACTTGAAGAAGGAGTTTATTCACTGTTGCATTCAAGGAGGTGAAAGGAAGACTTAGAATCCCTTAAATATATTTCCAATGTGGAGGTAATTTTTTTGTTTATAGAAAATTGAATTATTTTCCAATTTTTTAGAAGTGGAAGTGTTTCATCCATGTGTTTTCACCAAAGTGAAGGTGAATCCCAAAAAGAACTTAAATAGAGAACTTACATACAGTTGAGGATGCATCCATTATTGATAATCAAGGGACCTATATTTCCATAAACTGTAATGTGGATCCTTTCTGAATCACTGAAAAAAGTAAGAGGAATAAGATGATCCTTTCCACTAGAATTGATCCATAAAGAGAGATATTTAGGGAGTTACTCTTCAGAAAGTGTTGAGTTGGCCCTAAACATTGTAAAGATAGTGAGCCTGGTCATATAATTGATCTAACTGGAACTTTTTATTTTTGTAGTGAGCCTTAATGGATTTGGTACGTTGATACATTGTCGTTGTATTCTCCTTGGATGTATCCCATTGAGGGTGAACCAAGTAAAATTGTTGTGTCTCATATGTGCTTTCATTTATGTTCATGCATTGCTATGGGAAAGGGAGAGAAGGATGTTTTGTTTAAAAATGAAATAAGATATGAAGAGGAAGTTGTTTTAATCTGTCATACCCTAATTCACCATCACCCCCCCACTTAGGGTATTTAACCTAGTTTGACTAAAATTTTCTTATAATATTTTAAAATTAATTAAAAAAGATTCATTTTTTAATTAAAAAATTACATCATCATTATAGATTTGAATGATTAAAATATCATTTGAAACATTTTATATAAATAATGTTGAAGTTTCATTTCCCATTTTAAAATTATTTGATAAAATAAAAGTTTTTAATATTTCATACTAAGTCCAAGTGGTTTATTTTAAACCATTATTGCTGAAAAATACCCTAAAATAATGGTTTAGAACCATTGGAATATGCCACAAAATCATTAGTATAGCCTATAAAAATTGTTGTATGAACTGTGAGGATTCTAGGCATTAGTATAGGGATATAACAATAGTTTCATTTGAAACTGCTGGTATATATCATATCCAAATTTGAAGACCCACAATTTGATATAAACCATGGGTATACATCTGTTCCAATGGTTCATGAAATCATGGGTATAGAATCATGTCCGTGATTTATATATACCAACGTTTCATAGAATTATTGGTATAGATTCTTATCCCCAATAAATAGAAATACCATCCAAAACCTCTTCTAGAAACTATAAATAAATTAAAAACCATAGTACAAATTTAATGTAGTGTACGTATTATATATTTAACATTTTATAAACTAGTTATCAATAGTTTTCAAACCATTTACAATAATATAACATAAATATACAATCCACATAATCAACCAGTTTTAGTCATTAAACATCATCCACACATGTCTCTTTACTTTCGACTCAAAAATTTAGGTGATCAAAATATTTTTAATCACCACAAGTCCCATCATAATCATCACTAATATCTTTATCATCATCATCACCTGGAGCAGAAACATCATCGTCTTTAACATCATCATCATCATCATCATCACAAGGAGTATCATTACCTTGAAGACCACTAAGACCCGCATTGACATCACTTGGTGCATCATATAAAGAGTGAATTGTTTCCATAAATGAGTCAAAAACATTAGAAGACTCTGATGGAAGTGAAGAACATATAACTTTCATAGATTTTAGGAGCTATTCGGTGACCATTTTACCTCTTTCATGCTTCTGTATAGCTATTTTTTTTGCCTCAGCTTCTTCTGTATGATTTTTTTCAGCTCAATGGTGTGAGAGATTTGAAAGGCGCTTAGTGAGAGACAATACCTAGTGTGTATTATGCTTTTCTCAAGTCAGCAACAGACTCTCCCCTAGTGATCCATGCCTAATACTTATATCAATTGATCATTTAAACCAAAGTTTTCATCTTCTTTATCATCGAGGGACTCCAAGACACACTATTGACAATAGAAATAATATATTTAATTTTCAATTATGTATCAAAATTTGAAATATCAATAAAAATGATTACAATCTTTCCTTGTGTTTGTTCATTTACAAAACTTCCATATTTTTCCTCCTAATTGAGAAAAATAATTTTACTCAATGAATATTTCCTTAGATACCTAATGTAACTTTCTAAAAATGACATTGATTACTATAATAGTACATTATTTAAAAATATGAAATTGATAAACAAAACCAAAAAAATTTATTGTGAGGACATGTGAGAATAACCATCTGCTCACATCAAGTTAAAACTTCCCCACATTAGATTAAATTATAGTGGTGAGTCACTATGGGGTCTTAACTTTAATTATCACATTAGATTAAGCTCCAAGGGAATAAATCTACATGTGATTAAGTGAAATTCATGTTCAAATAGGAATCATGTATAAGGAGTAAGATATGATAGATTAATAATATAGTGAGCATCTCATTTAAATTTAAACCATTTAAGCTACATAGGAGTTCAATACAACCTAGAATGAATTAAAATTTTATCTATTGAAGAAATAAATAAAATAAATAAGAATATAACTAGATCATATGATATGATTAATAAATGAAAACCATATCAGTTAACTGCATGGTATTTATCCATCAATTATTTATGATTATGAACTAACTAGATCATATGATATAATTCATAAATGAAAACCATATCAGTTAAATGCATAGTTCCTATCCATTAATAGAAATAATAGTGTTCAATTTTACACTATTATATACAAACCATGTATCATTTAGTATTTTTAGTGATTTTTTATTATTTCCAATGCAATTTATAACAGTTTCATATGTAAATGATATAATACCAAGATAGTGTGAAATTTAATTGTTTTTTCCATTCTCATTTATTGGATTCCACATTTTCATCTGAGAAGGATATATTGTTTCAATCCTCTATTTTTAGGATTAATATATGTTCTTATTGATAGTTTATTTTGGTATTGCGGTTGTAAAGGCTCTTTTTAGAGTCTTGATATATGGTTCTTTATAGCTAGATCTGGGCTGGATGGATGGATTTTTTTATGAATTTTTTTTAATGGTTGGTGATATACAACTCATTTTCTTTTAAAATACATAATGGTGTTGCGGGAAGGTAAAAGTGTGGATTATTCAAGGTGAATTGGACACTAAAATAGCTAGTTGCATCTTATCTAGTCTCTATGTAGCTGAGTTTTTTGGCCTGGATCTAGAATGCTATAAATTTCAGTTGGGATCCCTTTGTTATGCATGGTGGGTATATCTACTACTAAATATTTTGATGGGAGTTATTATAGTTTGTCTTGGAAACTTTTCTTATGGTTATGTTTTTATTGGGGCTTCATCCCTATTCTCTTATAGGTGGACATGATATTGTTGGTTGGTCTAGAAATTATAATGATTTATGAAATAAAGCATGAATTTTCTAGAATAATCAAGGTAAAATATATCATTCAAATTAATAAAATCATGTGGATGAGGATTAAGAGAAATATAAAATATGGAAGTTTGTCTCTATTTAAAGGTGACAACATCTTGAAGGTAATTAGGAAATTATGGATATCAAAATAAAAGGTGGTTTCAATCATATCATCTAGACACATAAAATTTTCTAAGGGAGAGTTAAGATTATAAGGTGAAGTAAAATATATAGAAAGAGTTATATTTTCATTAGTGGTATGTATCTTGATGTAGTCTATGACATATAAAACATTATAAATTTCCTTTTTAGTGGATTTTGTGAGATATTTTTTGTGAAATTTAGTGAAAGAAAACTGGAAAGGCATGAAGTGTTTTATTTAGTATGATAATGGTTTTGAATATATTAATATCTACTTTAAGATGCATAGTACAGTGAAATGTTACATTGATAATGAATTTTTTGGAGACTTAGACACCCTAAAGAGTACCATAGGTTTGTTCTTCACCTATAGGGTAATGATAGTTAAATGTATATTAAGTTACTAAACAATTGTTACATTATCTATCATGAATGTTGAGTAGATGGATAAAATGCATGATATAAAATAATTTATTGTTTTATGACTTTGTTGGAAGGTCTTAAATTGATTCTAGGGGGATTGATGTTTTGTGATAATTAAACATCAATCCATTTGGCTTATAAAATTATGATTCCCCCATGGATGAATCATATCATCCTATAATACCACGACATCTAGAAATTATATGAACTTCTAGCACAAAGGTATCTATAAAAATGGCAAAAGTGAATCACCATCATCCATATATTGTTGGGTAGTAAATTTCTTGTTTCTATTGGAATCAATTCATGAATAAGGATATGATAATTATCATTTTTTAGGGATTTTAGTTTAAAATTCCTTATATTGAATCGTTTAGATATGTTATTGGAATAGCCATCAGGAACCTTGATATTTCTCAATACATCTAGAAAATGATTTTTCTCTAAATGTGTCATCACATAAGAAACACATGGAGCTTTCCATTTATTTTCACCGATACACACAGGATGTAGTTATAGTCAAATACCTCAATCCAACAAGTCCCCCCAAGATCATAATTCATCTTCGGTCTTCCCCTTGATATTTAAAAGAATTGAAAGCAAAATTCTACATATATTTTTATCAATTTTTATTATGTATAAACAATGATGTAATAAATTGTTTAAACAATATGGAAACACAAAAAAGATACATTTTTTTCTAATTGTAAGTGGATTCAACATCAAAATTCTTCTTCTTTTTAGATTTAATATGATGTTTCCCGAATGAAAAACTAACATATTTTAATTAATTAAGTACATTAGTACATAACATACATTGAGGTGGTTTTTCAGTGTCAATAATATGATCAAACCTCTAATGATTCTTATTGTATTGATGATTCATTGTAAAGAATCGTCATTTCCCCCATGAAATCGAAACTATGATGACATTAAGTCTTATGGATTGTGTATTATTCATAAAAATAACACATGATAGTTTTCAATTTTTGATCCAACCAAACATCATTTAATAAGTAGGGAAATAATTTATAGTCCATAGAAGGGAAACATGCATCTAAAATATATTTTTTAAAGAATAATCGAATGTGTGTACACCCATATCCCAAAGCTACTTCAACTATCTTATTAATTTTCACAAGTAGACATCTATATCATTTCCATGATCAAAAGGTATAGATATTAATATAACCATGAAATTGAATGGTTTTCTATACACGTCAACAATGGAATATTATAAACATGAATAAAAATAGAACACATGTTGTGAGAAGTAAGCATCTGACCAAATGGATTAAAACCATCACAAAATATACCCAACCGGACATTACACACCTTAGTTGTAAAATAAGGATGTTTTAATCAAATTTATACTATGTTAATCCATTTTTAGGATAAATATACTCATAATTATCTTTAATTCTCTCAACATCATGTCATCACATATTTGTTTATATTTATGAAAACATGAATAGATTTTGAATCTTGGGAATTAATGGAATGTTCCACATGAATTTATTTGGAACATGAGATGGTGTTCCATCTATATTTTCCTTCCATTCAGATATACCACATTATATATATTCATTAAGGTATTTTGTTTCCTCCTAAAATAAAATATAATCTTTTGGACAAGAATGAATTTTATTAGTATAAAATCCAAGTTACTTAATTAACTTCCATGTCATAAAATGATTTGATGGAATATCTGCTCCATCATAAATAAAGTACTTAAAAAATTTAATAATATAATTGATATAGGTATTATAAATTCCATACATGTCTTTCCCATGAAATAACCACATTAAAAAAATAACCTTTTCATTTTAGTACATTCCTGATATACAGGAGTTATGACATCATCCATTAATTTTTTTCACTCTCTCAACATCACAATCTTAATTTTTTTTCTCAAGTGTATTGATATCATTATATTATTACACTGTAATTCTATCTTTCTCATGATGATTCACCATTGGAAAACTTCAAATATCAAATTATCCATTCTAATTATTTCTTTCAGTTCATAAACAGTAAAAGATTGTGTCATTCCACTATTGGGATACCAAACATAATATTATTTTTGAAATCTAGATTTTTTTATATGGTAGATAACTTATTATCGACTTAACCATAGACTTCCAAAACAATTATAACATTTAAAATTTATACGACCTCTATATGAAGCATTATTAAACGAAAATCTAAAAAATAACTAAATTATTTTTAAACTTGTTTGAAATCTGATTGGTATGATACATCCATCTTATATCCATTCTTTTATAGGAAAAAAGTTATATTCAAATAAAAAATGTAAACCATAATTACAAAATTCATTACAACCAATTTTATTGTAAAATTCATCAAAGCACAATAGTCGCTATCCAAATAAATAATAACATAAATAACATATTTTATAAGTAATGCCTACAAATAACGAACCAAACAAAGTATAAAACATGGAATGGGAAGAAAATATTACAAAATCTAATTAAATACATATTAATTTATGAAAAAAAAAATTAAAACATAACAAATTTAAATTTGAAATTAATCCAATTAAATACACTTTTATTTATGATGGAAAACATTTATTAAATAATAACTATGTGTCAACCAACATCAAAACCACAAAAAACATGGTATAATAGTATTATGGAAATTATACCATAATTTATATAAATAAATAATCATCTAATCCAAATATCATAGAAACTAATATTTATTAAATAATAAAAATATAACCAAAATGTAATAAAGGATATGAAATCCTGAAGTTGTATGATATATGAAATTAAAAACAAAATTTTTTAGCAAAAATTACTCATCTCTAAGTGGAAATAAAAAATGTATCACTTGTATCCTTTAATAAACCTAGATAATATCCAATGATCATTCGTTAACTCAAACATTAACTTTTAACTACCAACATCAAAGTAAATTGGGCATACATACACATAGTGTGTGAATAAATTGATAAAGGGATAACTTCTACTTGCATTACACTAAATTCCTCATTATTAAACATTATAATATATTTCATGATATTATAGTTTTAAATAAAACCATTAAACTAATATTTTTGTTTTCAATAAAAAATAAGAGCATTAAAGAAGTCATTTTTTGTATCTATTTAAAGAAAAGAAAATTATCCACTTTTACAACATATATTCTAGTTTATTTCTAGATATTTAATGAAATATGGACATGTAAAATAATTATATTTAATTTATAATAAGTGAAAGTGTCTTGTAATGAAAATTTTAAGGAGGATTAAGGAATATTAAGAGACAAGGATCAAATTTTCATTCATATAGAAAAAATTTTGGGATAAACGGAAATAAGAATTTCAAATAAAACATCACCTTGTATATAATTAACATGATTATAAAAAATTAAAATAAATTTTAAATTCCATTTTATATAAATACATAGTGAATATAAAAAATAGAGGAATTAATAATCAATAATACCATTATGATGAACATAAGTAACCAAAGATAATAATGAGCAATCAGATTATGTCAGAAGAATTGGATCAAATAAGAACATATTAAGAGAATATATCATAATAAATTTTCAAAATAAGGATCATGGGTAAGTACCAAAATACCTAAGGTTGGGAAACATTAGATATCTTTTATATAATCATGTCCTTATACTACATTTTCATGGGAGAACCATGGCTGTATAGTTCATTTTATATAGGAGTTCCATATAATTAGCATCTATTTTCATGGGATCACCATGTCTATATGGTTCAATTTCTATGGGAGAACCACATCCCCAAATTATTTACTCCGTGATAGTGACATATCCTCATAATTCTCCACATAATAATTTAAATCATATCAACCCCAATTTCACATAGATGAATAAATAAGTATTTACCCTAAGTTACCACTAAATTATTAAATTTTTCTCCAATAAATTATTCTATATAATCACAAGACATATAATAACCCCATAATATAGTAATAAAATATAAAAATACAACATTAATTAATTACATAATCAGTTAATATATAATTTTAAAAAATTATATTTGAATTATGTAAAGGAGGAGGATAACTAGATTAAAACAATACATATATATATTATAATCACATTAAATATGAAATACTATAACAAAAAAAATCTTAAAAAACCTTTTTTAAAATAATTTGGGATAATTGTGACCTAATAGTATTATGGTTAGTTTTTGATACATTTATAAAAATGAAAACAATACCTAGTAGAAGATAAGAAGGATTAGGAACTAAATAATCTAATGTTTAAGAATATATGAATCAAAAAGTCCTTGAATAAGTGTAGAACGCTAGAGTAGAAGAGAATTTTTTGCTCACTCAATTGAGGGATATTAGGGATCTTGGGGGGATGGGGGGATGGTGGGAGGTCGATAGATTTTTGGAAACTCTATACCAACAGTTTTTAAAAAACTGTTGGTGTATCCTAACCTATACTAATGGTTTTTTAAAAACCATTAGTATATCTTTGTATATACCAATGGTTTATTAAAACTATTGGTATAGAAAGAATCCATGAATTTATACAACAAAATTATATAAACCATTGGTATATATTCATCGGGATAACCCCAATTTCTAGTATTTCATATAAATCCTTGGATAACTTGAAAATGTAATTTGTAAACTTTGGATCTTTGAAACCATGTGGATGTTCAACAAAAACCTTTTCAGAAATAAAACCATTTAAAAAAGAACTTTTATTATTCATTTGATTTTTTTAACTTTAGATGAGTGGTAAAATTCCAACAAGATTCAAATAGATTCTATCTAAGAAATGGGTGTGAAGGTTTCACTGTAATAGATTCATTCATCTTGATTATAGCCTTTTATTGTGGATTATTCATTATTACATGTAATTTTACCTTTCTCATTTAATTTATTTATAAAAATTCATTTTTTACCAATAAAGGTATGATCGTTAGATCTTCCAACAAGAGTCAAACAATTATTCCATTGAATTTTTTTTTCTTATTTCATAGAAAAACCCAATTTTCATTGTTAATAACATCACTAAGGTTTTAAGGTTCTAGAAAAGAAACAAAATAACAACACTCAACTTCCTTTAAGATAAAATTTAAAGTATGAGTACCTGATTTCATATCACAAATAATATTTTTCAAGGGATGGTCTTTGGATTTTTTTAAAGATTTAGGTAAAGGATTAGATGAATATTCATATTTTATAAGATATTTAAGAGAAGGTTTATTATTCAAAGATAAATTTTTAAGGTTATTTATAGTATATTTTAATAAGGATTAAGGTTTAGGAATATTTTTATCAAATTTGATATGAATGGATTCTTCAGTGGTTTTGATTATTTTATTGAAGACTTGGAAAGATTTAATTTAGTTTTAGTACCCAATAAATATTCCTTCATCATATTTTTTGATCAAATTTCCTTGGGTTTTATTTAGTGTTAGGAATATAACATTTACATCTATACACTTTTAAAAATCCAACTTTTGGAATTTTATTTTTCAAAAGTTCATAAGGGGTATTTTTGAGGATGGGTCATAAGATAACATGATTTATGATATAACTAGAAATATTTACCACCTCAACGCAAAATTATTGAGGGAGTTTTAAATTATTAAACATATATTTTGATATTTATTAAACTAATTGATTTTTTCTTTTTATGAAACCATTTTTTTGAGGCGTTCTAGGAGTGGAAAAAGCATGATTATAACCTTGTAAAGAATAATGTTCATAAAAACCTTTATTATCAAAATCTCCCCCATTATAAATTTTAATGGAAATAATTTTTTTCTCTTTTTAATTTTCGAAATTCTTGGTAATTTTTATGAAGACATTACAAGACTCATTTTTTTCCAAGAAAAATACCCAAGTGAATCTTTTATAATCATCGACAATTACAGAAGAATACAATTTTACTTTGATGTATTTGACTTGAGTTTGTCCAAAGATATAAAGGTGAAAAACCTTAAGGGATTTAGAATTCTATAATTATTATTTAGTTTTAAAATAATTTTTGTGTTTCTTAACAAGTTTTAAAGGTTCATAAACAACATTATCTTTTAAATGAAATTTTGGTAAATATCATACTTGATGATATTTCTTGATATTAATGAGTGTGTTTGTGTGTGTGTGTTGTAGTGACCAAGTAATTTATACCAAATTATTTACTCTCTATATTTAATTCTCAAGAATTTAACATTTTTAGAAGAAATATATTTCATATTTATAATATAAATATTTTGAAAACAAAAATAAGTATACAAAAGTTTTCCTTTGAAATGAAAATTTTTCAAGAGTCATTTTTCAAAAATATTTTAAAACCATTATTGTAAAATTTTATAATGCTTATAAAATTGTGTTTTAAACCATTAGCTAATAAAACATCTATTATAAGAAAATAATTGATAGAACTTATTATGCCTATATCAATGATTTTACAACTTAAATTGTTACCAAAAGCTATATATCCTTCATCAAGCTTCTCAAGGTGATTAAATTTAAAGGGGTCACCACACATGTATTAATAGAATACACTATCCATGTACCCTATTTATTTTTTTGATTTACTCTTTAGACAATTATCCTACAAAATTAATATATTATTCTTTTACTACTCAGATTTAGGGTTCATAAATGTTATCTAAGATGGATTTTAGTACGGAAATTTGTTTTGAATATGACTTTTGAGATGATATATAGGATAAAATTTGGAATTTTTTAGACTGCTATATCGAGATTTTTTTTAATTACATTCATAAATTAGATGCCCAATTTTATGATAATAATTACAAAACTTTTTTTAGAATTCTCTTTTAAAAATTCATCTTTTTGTAAGAACTATAATTATTCAAAAAATCAATTCCAAAATTACTATTTTTATTTAATCATAAACCCAATGTTTTATTTATATTTTCTTCCTAGGGTATATTTCCTAAGAGATTATTTGAGATCTTTAATAGTTTATTGTAACATATTCATTTTTTTTATTATTAAATTTTTTCAATAATTCATTTTTTTTAATTGATAGTTATTAATTTTATTTAAGATCATGATGATACTTATTTTTAATCTATTTTTAAATTGAATTCAGTTTGAAAAAATATTCTTCAAGTTGATAATGAGCATATTTTAGATTTTAATGGCCTATGTTATTAGAAGAATAAGAGGAGGAGGAATTTGATTTGGAAGCAGAATAGGAGTAAGAGTTTACTTCATTAATAACCTTGACTTAATTAATGAGACACTTGAAGTTTTCATCACTTGACTCTCTTGAGGTGTGGGAATCACATAATTCACTCTAGGTTGAAACCTTTCAATATTTATCACTTTAATTATTCTTCTCCTTGCTTTTCTTTTTGATCAAGGGGAATTTCAGCCTAATGTTTACTTTCCTTTTGAATTTAAATAATATTACTTCTAGTTCACTTTTATCACCCCTGTTTTCATAACATTTGTATAATTTATTCCTTTTGAATGTTTTTTTATCTTCTGGTATAAAGGATCCATTACATCACCATCATAAGAATCAATATAGGTTGATCTATAAAAAATATCATTTTTCTACTTGAATTATTTGGCTTTATTATCGACTTGTCACTTCATTGTGATCTAATAAATTATAAGAAATATGATGATATCCTCGACTAGAATGTTCTTTATACCTTTGAATTCTTAGATTTTTGTTACTATTGGTTTAAAAGAACTTGGTAGTACCCAAAGGAGTTTCTTCACAAGTGTTTCTATAGTAAGAGTAGCACCAAGATACTTTCTTCCATTTCATATATCAGTAATGCATAGAAACATCTCAAAAATATATATTTTTGGATGCATACTAAAACTTTAAAAATATTTCCTATACATATCAAGTCTCATATCTTCAACTTTATTTGTTCCTTCATCAGTTACTTCTAAGAGTTTCTTGATTTTAGGATTATTTTTTCATGTGTATATATAATAAAACTCATTTTAGTCTAAACCAAAATGTAGGGAATTCATATATTTAATATTTAATTTAAAATAATAAACACCATTAGGTATCTATTTTTTATCTTTTTAAATAGTAGGAATATAACCATACATGAATATTTTTCATATAGTATAGCCAATTCTTCTTCGAAAGGTTGGAAAATATTTCTTATAATAAAAATAGTTGTAACTATCAAAATAAGGTGCACAACCCATATATTTCCCTTAGAGACCACCATGGGTGTTTGAAAAATATTACATATTAAAAAGATAAAATTTTGAAATAAGTTAATATTTGAAAATAAGGTTTATTTGAAAATAAAACACAAAGAAATATAAAAATAACCCACTCTGATACTGGATGTATGACCGAGGTAAGATGTAAAGAGGAGGGTGAATTGTATTTACAAAAATTAAAAGGATGCTATAAAATAAATGTGATTATCTTTCAAGTAAAAAATTTAAGTATAAAAAATCAAAGTAAATAGAATAATAGAAATTAAAAGAGTAAGTGTATTGTAAAATAAATTATGAAAATTAAAAGGCACAATTTGATAAATAATTTTAGCAATAGGTCAATAATGATTCCCTATGTATCCTCCCAAAATAATTCTTGAGAGCGTAATATTTCTACATTTACTTTAATGGTACTCAAGAAACAAAAAAATGATGAAATCCCTTGGTTTTAATGGAATTAAATAAACCAAATATTAAATAAATCCATTGGTTTTAAAAAAAACCAAGAAAACAAATAATAAAGAAATCCCTTTTTTTAATAGAAACCATGAAACCATAAACCGTCACTTTAATTATAGTGATCACATAAAGTATAATATGAATAAGAGAGTGGTTTGTTTTTACAAACTCATAAAAAATCACTCAAACCTCTTTAGAAGATATATATAATATGAAAATTAAGAAATAAAGTGAGGGGGAATAGAAGAAGTGCCTTATGAAACACAATCAAGGGATAAAAAGTCTCAAAGAGTAGAAGAAAAATAAAAGGGATTGAAGAAGTTGAATCCCAATTTTATTTTAATGATTGGAAATGGAAGTTTTATTGTAAATATCTTAAAAATACTCGTAAAGTTTTGATCAAAAATATTTTAGTGGAAATTGGTGTTCTTATATTAGATCTGAGCCTCTATTGATGTTTATTTATATACTTTATAGGTATTTGAGGAGCCTTTGGTTGATTCAATCCAATAAAAAGTTGAGTCAAATCTTTTAGACCAACATTTAGATATTTTTTAACTTCTTTAGATTTAATCCACTAGATATTAGGATGATGTAAAGATCTATAAAATGAGACTAATTTAGATCTAAAGGTTGTTACAAACTCTACTGGTCAGTGAGCTCCATTAGAAATTTAATGGAATTCACAAAGCTTCAGGTGCTTCTATTTACTCTATTAGATGGTTGGTGGTCTTCTACCAACTAACCAGTTCTATTTCCTAGTGAGGGTATTCAAGGTGTCCTTACACACTTGATTTTATGTCTTCATTTAGTCAAATAACTTCTTTTTTATGATGTTACACAATAAATAAAACTATACTCAAAATGAAGGTTAGAAATACCTTTAGTGATTATGATTATGAAAAAAATAGAGGTTCAAAAACGTTTTCTTTTTCTATTCAATGAAATTATAAAATTAATTATAAAAAGAATATATATGACATATGTTTGTGCCTTTCATTTTTTTCAAATCTATGAGAACCAATTTCACATCAAAGGAAAAAATCTTGAATGATAGAAATATTAAATTACTATATAAGGAGTGTAATATCATGGCTTTTACACATTTATTTTTCTTCCTCTATTCTCTTTTCAAAGATAAAATTTTTCTAATTAGAAGTATCTTTATAATAGTTTATCTGAAGAATATTGAAAGAAAATTTTTAAATATTAATTTTTTCATTTCTAAAGAAGTAATATAATCAAATATGCCCCATTAAATCACTTCGGTCATTATTAAAGAAGGTGAATTTCAAATTTTGATAATATATAATCATATATATTATTATATGAATATTCCTGATAAGGTCCTTAATACTAGTAGAAAAATTGAAGTTCAACTTGAACTCACTTTATAATAAGATCGTGTTAGATAGGAAATCATGGTTAAATGGAATTTATATAGACAAATTCAATTATACAACCCATGATAAAAGGATTCCTCTTGAATATCTTAAGATATGAAAAGATTTTGGAAGTAATCAAAACATATAATAATGAAATTTTATAATAGACTTAAATTTATAATTTATAATTTTATTTTATTTTTTCTTTATTTTATATTTATTTTTAAAAATTACAAAGGGGGGATTTCAGGGAAAACACAATAAATTATTTGCCTTTTATATTCACCTATATTATTTCATTATCTAATCAATATTTTTAAAATGAGTGTATATTTCATTTTTCTTCTAATAAATTTTTATTTTTGTTTCAAAATAAATGGGAATAAATTCTCTATTTTAAAGGATATAGGGATATTTATTTTTAATTTTTTTCTTATTTTAAAATTTTCTTATTTGTCTTGTTTTTTTCAAAAGGGTAATATTTTTGAGTCAATGACTCACTTTATTTATTTTGAAAATCACATTAAACTTTATATGAAAATTATCTAACTTGAGTTTTTTTAGTTGTTATGATTATACATAATGAACTTCTAATAACTAAAATGTCATAGAATTAAAAAAAAATTATGAAAATTTTTTCATCTATAATTTCATGCCAGATTATATTTATCAGATTTATAAGAACTATAGTGGTGATGATTTAACTCATTGTTAAATGAATTATCATGATGATTTTTCTTAGTAGATAAAGAAGTTATTTTTGATACAGTTACAACTGACTCTGAGTTTTGTGGAATATAACCATTAGAGTTTATTACAATGATACCTATAAATAAGGTCACACATCAAGCATAAAAAGTACATGAATGAACATCTAGATCTATAATTCTGGAAAAAAAATCATTTTAAATCATTTTAATTTCTTTTTACTAATATTTCTATCAATTGGTTTAATATTTTTCATTCTCAGTGTCTCTATTAGTATCTTTCATTATAAAGTTTTCATTATGAATCGCTTAGTAATTTTTATTGTAATTGTTTTCATATAATAATGAAGGATTGAAGGATTATGGGGATAGGAAGAAATTATAATTTATTATCCTTCAATATTGGGTACTTCTGTGTCTAGGAAGATAGATATCAAGTACTTCTGGTGTGTGTAAGTGAGCAGTTACTAATAGGTTTGGTCAAGGTATTTCAAAGATGGGAAGACAAACCTTATGATAAGTGTAAAATTGGGGATACCTTATGAAAGTTTTAAATTCATGGATACCTTATATATAGTCTATATATTTATCTTAAAACTTAGTTTAAAATTTTGGTTTTAATAATATTATTTTAAAAGAGTATTTAGTTTTCAAATCAATACTCCAGGTTTTTTTTGAATTTTCATTATATTAACTATTTCCTAGGTAATAGTTAAAATACTAATTATTTGATTTATATTATAATAATTTTATTTAATAAAATTTATAATTCCATTACTTTGATTATTAATTTTATCATTAATTGGAAAATTTTATCAACATAATACTTCAAGAGGATAAAAAATTTATGTTTACTTAAAAATGTACAATTCATCCCCCTGTATTTTATTTTCCATAATACCTCAAGAAAAAATTATGAAATAGTTTATTATTCTATAAAATGTTAACAATGTCAAGAAAAGAATTTTTATTCATTTTCTACAATTTTATAATCATCCTTGTAATGTGGTAATAGAAAAATGAATCACATTGCTTCATGAAGGTTGTAGTCCACACGTACACATGAGAAACCTTGTCATTTTTCAATGGATGGTAGGGTAAGATGGTAGAATATATATTATATTTATATAATCATAATTATGTCATAATAATCATATACATTCATTAAATTCATATTTAGAACCATCTATGTGAGGCGGTGATGAAAAATGAATTGCACCGCTATGTAGAGATGGTAGTTTTTATGTATGCATGAGTAATGTTTACATTTTATATATGATAGGAAGAAGATGGATAATGCATATACCATTAACATAAAAAAATATTATTATGGTAAATATAATAATTTAATTAAGTTAAGATGGTTATTTAATATTTGTAGGATGTTTAAGAAGAAAGGAACTTAGAAAAGATCGGTGAGAATATATACCTCTTCCTTTGGTAATATTATTTAGATTACACCTTAATCCTTCTTGAAGTTTTCTTTTTGTGATATCGGGACCTATAGGTTAATAAAAATAATTTTTTAATGTATTTTGGTAGGTATTTTTTTATCTAACTGGATCAATAAGTATGGATAAGAGAGGAGAGGATGTGCCCTTTTATAAGTGAGGTGGGTGGAAAACCAGTAAATACTTGAAAATTTATTATATAATATATGTCTTACTCAAGTCAAGAGGATAAAAATTATCATAGATTTGAATATGATAGGGTAAATTTTTAAATAAAATCAACCAATTAGATTTTACTAAAAAATTTGTGTTATTTAGAATCCTTATCCCTTTATTTTATCCTTTTTTAACTCATTTTACCCTTAACCGAGGTGATAGATATTTACCATGGATACTATTCATTATGACCAAAATTTAAGTTGAACTTATTACCTAATATTAATTATGATGATTAAAAATATGGAACCCATTTTAAAAGGTCTAATTCCAATAATTAGAAGAAATTAATTTTAATATAAGTTAATAAAATGCAATGAAAACATATTTTTAGAAAATTATTCGCTTAAGCATAAAAATGAATTTATATAAAAATAAATTATAATTTTGATTCCCATGAAATTTATTGTATTCTTTTAAATAAAGGGAGACTTGTTTTTCTTTTAAAAAAAATAAAACTGAAATAAACCTTGTGAATACTTGATAAAAAGAGAAGAACCATTTTTTTATTTGAATAGAAACATTACTTTGATTTATAAAGTTTTAAACACAGATTTTTTAGTTAAACATTATATTTTTAAATGAAATTTACTAATTATTAAATATATAATTGGTCTATAAAATGTTTTTTAAACAATTAAGTCATTATTATTTCATTATAATTTCATAAAAATGATAGTATCTGTAAAATCAATATTTTTCCCTATTCAACCAAAAAACAACTATTTATAGAAAATCTAAAAAAATAAATTTATGTTAATTTTGACCTGATAAATTCAAAAATTAAATTTATTCAATAAAATTAAAATTATAAAATTTGGTAATATAGGTTTTTATCACATTATTGAATAAATATATGTGCATTAAGCTGTCATTTCTTTATAATGAAAAGATTACTTATTATAATTGAAGCTCAGGTGTAACATGGATACATTGAAAGAGGACGAATGAATTTAGAAGGGATAAATGGATTATAAAAAATGAATCAAATAATTGGTTTTGAAGAAAAAATAAGTTCAATAAAGAAACAATATAAGTTTACAAATGGTTTTAGAGCGATTATAATTAGTATTAAATTATAAACTAGAAAATTAAAGTGGTTTATTTCTAAATCTATAATTGAGAGTGATGATAAAAAATTCAAGTGGTACAATGATTGATATGAATTTAAAGAGTTATAAAAAACTAAAATAGAATTTCAATTTTTATCAAGTTAAATATGGTGATCAAAAAATAAAATCAGTCTTATACCAAGTGATTTTAGACCCTCAAGAAAAGGGTGGGTAGTTTGATAGATTAGTGTAAATATTGATGGAGGATTTCATGTTTTATTATTATTTATTCTAAGAAAGTGGAATCATATGATTGTTTTTTAGGATAATAAAGTCTAATAAATGGATAATCCCATAGTATATATATTATAATTTTTTTAGAGATGAATTAATTTATGGGGGATTTTTGTAACAACCAAGGTATATATAGAATATTTGTTTTTATAATTTTTAGAATTTTTATTTAAATGGTAATTCTTAAAAAAAATTATAATATGGTTATTTATTTTATAAGATTAATTTTTCAATTATAGAATTTTATTTTGAAAAAAATGTTTTCATTTTTGAATTCATCATGTTTAAATTATCTTTTTATGAATTTTTTAGAATTTTCTCAAAAAATTTAATTTTTAATGAATAGTAAAAAACACTACATTTTATTTCAAAATTTCTTTTTAATATAATTTATTTATAAAGTTATATTATCATTTTAATTGGTTTAAAGGTATAATTAAATCCATTTTTTATCATTTAATCCAATATATGTAATTGGAATCAATTTCACATTGAAATTGGATATAAAAACTTTATAAAATTTTGAACGTTTTTACTTTAAAACTTCATTTTCTCGATCTATCAACTAGAGAAATTTTAAACTAATTTTAAATAATTATATTAATTGAATTTTAAAACATGCACATAAAAGTTTTTAATTCATATCAAATTTTGGGTCAAATAGAAACAAATTAATTTTTATGAATAGTAACTTTAGTTTTTTTTACTGCGGTTAAAGGTAAATCAGGTAATTAAGGGTAAAAATAATATTATAAGTATTATAAAATTATCATAACACTTTTCCAAGTTTTATTATATGATTATTTTTCTACCAACGGTATACATGGGTCAATTTTAGGAAAACTTTGAGCCACATGGATTATTTTAATACATTTATAGAATTTTATTCAAAGAAAGTACAATTTAACAAATTAAGGAAGTTTCCTAATCATGGATATAAGTAAATATACATTATGAACGAATCTAAATAATTATTTTGAACCTAATTAATTTTTTTTATTATGTAATTTTTTTATATGAAATAATTAACATTAATGCACGTGCAATGTTGATGTAGTGCTTTTTCAAGTATAAGAAAAATAAATAAAATGTTTTTATTAAAATTATAATAATTATTAAATGAAAAAAAATTTGGATAAAACATTTTATATAAAAACATAAAGACTTTTATCATGTTTTTATTCTAATTTGAGACATTTTATACCCACATGGATCGCATTAGTCCCTTTATATTATTTTATTAAAAAGAAAGACAACATGTACATACTATAATTTTATATATGTAAAAAAAATTATATGAGGTTTTTAAAAAATATTTTCCCAATTAAGAATATTATTTATAAATATAATAAAATTATCCTTTACAAATAATTTTATTTTTAAGATTTAGACAATAAATAATTACCTTAATGGCTTGAACAATTATGATGTAGTAAATATTTAATTAATGAATAAATAAAATTAATGATATTAAAAATAGTAAAATAAATATAATTTGATATTTTTAAGTCAATTAAAAATTTCTATAGGTAATTATAATTTGTATAAAATATATTAAAATTTTTAATTTGAATTGGAAACTTTTTTTGGATGTGTTTAAATTCATGACTGTGAATAGTTTTTAATTTGAAAAAATTATTTTTCCATGAATAAAATGTTTCATTAAATTATTTAAAAATAAAAAAATGAATAAGAAAAAAATGAAAGTAATTGGTCTAAAATGTTATATAATCATCTTCTTATCCATTTTGGAAGTCTTAAACCCTATTATAAATTTATGATATTTTAATAATTTGAGTAATTTCTATGTTACCTCTCATCTCAATTATAAAAGGAGGATCCATCCTTTATAAATTTTTATCACCTTAAGCCTTATTTCTCGTATAACCTTTTCCAAATTCCCTCCTACTCATTCCTTTCCACATTATTGAGCTCATGTTTTCACAAAAATATCACTTATAAGATCCTTAAAGAGGTTCTCAAGGAGGAATTTCCAAGAAGGTTCATTTTTCTTATCTTTTTAATTCTTTTTTCACTTATACCTTATCCCCACCTCTTATCCAATGTTTTATGACAACTTTAATATCACATATATACTGGAGTTTTGTTTTTTTATGGTATGTGCATCATAAAATATCTCATCTTTTCCTTTATTTTATAAATAATAAAATCACAGTCTGTGGTGTGTTAATTCACTGCATTTATGGATGATGAGTTTTCATTTCCCATTTTTTGAAATCATGAAAAAGTTAAATTCAAATGTAAATGTTTAAAATGACCTAAATATATATATTTTATCACTTCTGGTTTTTTATTTCCTTTTTTATAAGGAATACCATTAATAAACTGATCTTGGAAACCATGAAAAGAACATACCTGAAACAACGAAAATAAAAAAATATTACTAATAAATTGGTAAGAAATGTTATAAGAAGATAATTTAAGGTATTATAACATGATTTTATTTCTGTAATATATTAATGACATTATTAAAACAATTTTACAATATCTTTGAACACATTTTAAGGAAGTCGAACCCGAGTTTAAGGGACTTTCCTTTTAAAATACTTTTAAATGTATCTTTTACAAAATTCAAAAAGCCTGTTTTTTTATATAGTGTGAGCAGTTTCTCCTGATTTTATGATGATTTATTACTATTATGTTTCCATTATATGTTTTCATGGTTATTTTTTATGATTATGATTTCATTATTATGTGTACATTTTTTTATATTTTTAAAAGTTATTTTTTTTATGAAAAAAGGTATTTTGAAAATCTAAATGTGTTTTTCTCAAGGGTTTAAATGAGTTATAAACTGATTTATTCATGATATGTTTCTTGGAAATAGTTTTTTTTGGTTGATCCCATTATATCTCAAGATATAACGAGTTGTTCCCCATTATAGATCAAGATATATTGGGTTGATCCCATTATAGCTCAAGATATGATGGGTGAGCCCCAGTATATCTCTCCAATGACCTGAAAATTATCTTTTTATTTTGAAAACACTTTTAAGGGAAAAAATTATAACCCATGAAAGTAAAAAATAAAATACATCAACAACCATACAAAATGGATAAACCATTAAAGTATAATTTTAACCTATTTGACACCTTATCCTTAAATAATTTCCATTAAAAAAATTTACCACTATATCTAGGTCATCTTTGATATGATCTTCAAACCAATAAGCCATATTTTCCCATGTTTGAATGAACTCCTCCATTTTTAATTTTCCTATGTTGAAACCTCTTACCAGAATATGGTCCTTCTTGTTGATCCAATCTACCTACTCCTTATTTATTTCCACAAGAAGCAGTCACTCAGTCATCTTATTCACATCCTATAGAAAGGAATTGATCAAGATATATTACTCCAACATTTCTTACTTAGAGTGGGAAACTAGCTCCCATAGTTTAACAATATTTTGAATCTCCTTTCCTGCCTCACATAGCTAGTTATTATTCTCACCCTTAATGATATTAGTGGTGTTCTCATCCACCACTACTGAGGCTTCCTAACTCTTACTTAGAACTATCAACAAAACTCCAACTTCAAAATTGTCAGTTGATTAGGATCCACATGGAATGTACATCCTTGGTAAAGCCTTATTGTTGGAAAGATCCTCCATCGATGAGTCTCCCTGCACTCAGCCAATTGACACTCCATTTACAATTTCTTGATCCTTAGACACTCCACCTATAATCGTTCAATCGGATGTAGGATCCATGAGCATACCCATTAGGTTTTCAACATTAGTGCTCACTCTCTTTTGAGGGAGGTTTCCTTTTCTATCGGACCTTGTTATAGGAGGAATTTGAAAATAAGAGTAGTCCTTACATCTTTACAGCCTCTGCATATGATGAATAAAACTATCTAAATCCAAAAAGTGTGTTCTTTCCTTTATTATAAGAGGATTGAAGGTTTTACTCTGAAATTTTTTCTTCCTTAGGCCCCGAGGACCAAGAATATGGATATGATCCTTCCTCCTCATTATTCCCTTATAAACACTGTGTAGGGTTCACATAACTCAACACCGTAAAGGGGTTATGATAATCAAAACTAACTTCTCTTGATTTACTAGTGTCAGTAGGAAGGGGAGGATTTCTTTTCACTGATTTTAGATCATGTCATGACCCACTACAGCCCCCTACCAACCATAAACCTTCATGTTACCACCGAATAATCATTCTAACCTGATTCCTGAAACATGACCTCATGTGAAGAAACACTATTATCTCTCACAACATCTACATAAGAAGGGATCTGATAGTATCCTTGTAGAACATCAAAAACCACCTCATCCTTCCCTGAGATGACTTGAACCTATCTTGTAGAAGAAATGATACCCAAATCATGACTCAAATGAGAAAGAACATCCTCAACCAATGTACTAGAAGACAATACCTCCTTTTGGATGCTCGACGGATTCCCGAGCTTCATGTTATCCAGAGAAACCCCCTCTTGTAAGATGCATGCTGATTCAGTATTCAAAGGATTGAGACCCTCCTTTTGTGAGCCATTCTTAAATAGAACCCCGTCCAAAAAGAGATTGTTCTCCTAAGGATAATGAGATAACCCCCACCGTCATCGACTAGAATTGTGCCCAAGCCACCTACAGTTCAAATAAGAGAATGGCCATGATTGAAAGAAAACTGGTTTATGCCATCACAATACCCCTTTAACTTTGATGAAAATTATATCCATTGTATTCTTGGATAAATACACTCTAATACATATCCTATGAGAAATAGGATGAAAAATGACATGAGTGAGGTGATCTGATCAGATAAATCCACCCACTATATTTCCAATCATATAAAGAATCATGGGTTTTGAAAGGGTAGGGAAAGGCCAGGAAGGGAATCCCGAACAACGATGATGGAAGAATCATGTTTGAGGTGAAAACCAAAGGACCGCCTGAAGATAGAAAAGTGGAAACCTGATAAAACTCACGGCACATATTCTAGGGTGAAAATGAGATCTTCTTCATTCAAAAACTAGATCATGAGGTTCCTCGAATCTAAAATCCCAATGATATTATGTTCATGAAACTTCAAATAAGAGGAAACAAACTTTTCAAAATCATCCATGGAGGTTTGAAGTTTCCTAAAGTGAGAAACCAAGGTGATATCCAACATCACAGAGGCTCGAGTAAATTCCAAGGAAGACAGCGGAAGTAAGGGGACACCATTCTCAAAATTATGGACTTTAGGGTAGATTTCAATTGGGGGAAAGAGGGTAGAGATGTGTGGTCCATTAAAAGGGGAAAAGGAGGGGAATGGGGATGCGGGGGATGCATAAGAGGACCCCCCCCCCCCCCCCCCGACCAGGATGGGCTAAGGAGGGAAGTAGGCAGCGCATTCATGACCTAGTCTATCAGCAGTAAAGGGGAGATGAGGAAGCAGCTGATTTCATCTATAGGATCCTTACCACCACCAGATTTCACCAATCCTATTCGTTTATAGTTCTTCAATGCATTGGGTAGTCTGTAGATGGAATTTGACCAAATGGTTATTCCATGTGTAAGGGTGAATGTAAGGTTGATATGGTAAATATTTACCAAGGTAATTGCACGATGTTTCTATGCATGTTAATAAGTTTTTATTTAATGGTTTCTAATGGTTTTTATATTATCACTTGTCTAACAATTTCTTCCTTTATATCCCTTACTTATATTTTTTTGTTCATAACAAGTTTTTAAAATGTGTTTAATAGGTTATAAGGATAAGTAAGAGTAAGAAGGAAGTCAGGATGAATGTTGTGAATATTTTTATAAAGAAAAATAAATCATGTTTTATTTTAAAGAGTTTTATTTTTTGAAAAAAATAGATAGTGAGTAGAAGTGTCTACTTTTTAATTTTTGGTTGTTATGTAATAGTTATGGCCTAATTATTTAAAACTATAAACCTAAAAATTTCCTCAATTTGTAAGAATGCATGGTCTTGACTAAATTCAACATTATGAAAAAAAAATTAAGGTTGGGTCCTTATAGTTGGTATTAGAGGATGTTTAAGATAACTTTAGGGGTTATGATGATGTTAATATAATTCCATATATTATTTTTACTTTATGATTGATTTTAAATGATATAGAATTTAAATATTTTCATGTTTCTTATTTTAATATATATCTATTTATAATGGTTTTTCATAGAAGAAACAGGGAAGTTGAAGTAGAAAGGCACTGAAAGAACGATATCCTCCCAAATCTACATCCTGGAATGGTGGGAATAAAATCGAGTAGTTTGTGACAATAATGTCTCGGTTGAATTAGGTGATAAATGGTGGTGGAATTATTTCTAGAGAATAACCTGATCCACCATGAAAAAACATGTCTTTTTTGGATCATTTTATGAGGAAACATCCTCCAGTATTCAATGGAACCATAGATCTAGTGATATAAGAAGTTTGGATCAATGATTTGGAAAAGATATTTGATGTCATGGGATGTTTATAACTCTAAAATTTAATACTTTCCATTTATCATTTTGAAGGTGAATTCGATCAATGGTGGTATCTGGTTAAGAATATGAGAGAAAGAGATGATCTTGATAGTCTATAATGAGATGAGTTTAAGAGTATTTTTCTTGAAAAATATTTTCCTAAAACTATTCAACTCAGAATGGAGAAACAATTATGAGAACTAAGGAAGAAAAGTGATTATTTTGTGGCAATATATGAATCCAATTTTACAAGATTGGTCAGGTACGTACAGAATTTTACTCATGACTTTGATAGTAAAATTAATAGATTTTACTCTAGTTTGAAACCATTTTTATAAATTTCTTTGTCTTTGTGAGAGTTTAAAATCAATGAGAAACTTGTTCGTTGAGATAAAAAAAAGTTGATATGGATTTTTCAAACACCTATGTGCCTTGTACTGATAAGAATGAGAAGAGGTCAGGTTGGTAGGAATTGTGTAAAAATTCATCAAATAAATCTGGAGGTAAGAAAATTAATTTCCATTCTTAGGAAAAGTGTGTTAAAAAGCATCCTAGAGAATGTCTTGTAAATTCTGGGAAATTATAATGATGTGGAATGTTTGGGAACATCTCTCATGAGTGCAAGAAAAATGAACCGAAAATTAACAAGAAATCGATGGTGAGATACTTTAAATGTAAGGAATTGGGTTATTTTTCTAATGTGTGTCTGAATATAGTAAATTATGTAAGAAATCAGAAATATTAGAAGTAGAAGGGTGTATAAAAAACCTTTATAGCCACTTTAGTAGATGTTGATCCATTAAAAAAAGTGGTATCAGGTACATTGTTGGTTTTTTACAAAATTTACAAATGTATTGTTTGATTCAGGGTATACACATTCCTTAATTTCTAAGAAATGTTTTGCTAAATTGAAAATTACTCCTCATGAAATAAAGCCATAACTCATAGTAAAAACACATGTAGGAAATATTGTGGAAAAAATAAATTATAAGAATCTACCAATATTTTTCTATGGAAATATTTTACCTAGAAACATTATTGTATTGCCTCTATTAGATTTTGATGTTATTCTAGGTATGTATTGGATTTTTTTTATCATTCTAAGATAGATTGTAGAGAAAAATAAGCTATTTTTCAGAAAGAGTTTCAATTTTTGTACAAGAATTAACTCATGCCATTGATAACATATCTGGAAGCTAAGAAACTATTAAATGATGGAAATTAATGTTATCTTGTATACATTTTTGAAATCAAGAAAACCATTCATATTAATGATTTTTTAGTGGTAAATGAGTATATTGATGTATTTCTTAACGATTTTCTTGGTTTTATTCATGATTGAGAGGTTCAGTTTACTATTGACTTAATTCCTTATGCTAAGAAAATTTATAAACCCCCTTATCTAATTACTAAAATACAACTTTTAGAGTTGAAAAAGAAACTATAGGAATTATTATATAAAGCCTTCATCTAACCCAGCACTTCACCATGGGGTTCTCCTATCTTGTTTTTTAAAAAGAAATATGGTTCAATTATACTTTTCATTGATTATAGTTCCTTGAATAACATCACCATTAAGAAAAAAATCATTTTCCTCATATCGATGATTTGTTTGATCAGCTCCAAGGAGCATAATATTTTTTTAAGGTTGATCTGAGGTTGGAGAACCATCATTTTAAAGTAAAGTAATAAGACATTATAAAGACTATATTCTTTACTAGATATAATCATTAGTAAATTTTTGTTACATCGTTTGGGTTAACTGATAGACCTACTGTATTCATGGATAAGTTTTTAGTTGTGTTCATTGATAAAATTATGGTATATTATAAAAGTAAATAAAAGTATGAAATTCATATAAGGGTAGTTTTGAAAACCTTAAAATAAAATAAACTTTATAGAAATTCAACAAGTGAGAAGTTTGGTTGCAATAAATTTCTTTCCTTGGTCACATTGTATCTAAATATGGAATAACTGTTGATCTTGCTAAAATGAAAATTGTTGAAGAATGTCCAAGAGCCAAAAATATATCCAAGATTCATAGTTTTCTTGGTTTTTCATGCTATTACCGGAGGTTTATTGAAAAAATTTCATGGTTATCTAGACCATTGACTAAGTTAACTCAAAAAGTAGTTAAATTCTTCTGGACAAAAGAATGTAATGATTATTTTCAGGAATTAAAAATAAGATTGGTGAATTCTCTAGTTCTGAACCTACCTTCCAGAAGTGGTGAATTTTTCTTCTACAGTGGTTCTTCTTTGAAGGGACTTGGTTATGATCTGATACAGAATGAACTGGTAATTGCTTATGCTTCACGTCAGTTGAAACTTCATGAGTTAAATTACTCTAAACATGATTTGGAATTATCTTTTGTGGTTTTCACATTAAAAATTTTGTGGCATCATTTTAATGGAGTAAAATGTAAAATATATACTTATTATAAAAATTTTAAGTATATATTTACTCAGAATTAATTGAACATGAGACAGAGAAGATAGCTATAACTAATCAAGGATTATGATAGCATGATCCATTACTATACTCTAAAAGAAAATATAGTGGTTAATGCCTTGAGTTAGAAAAATAATGATACATTAACCATGATACGTTTGAAACATGTCCCCTCTTTGAATGATTTGTTAAATTTTGTTTTGGAATTTGTTTGTACAGGAAATACCTCTGTTTTGTTTCAGGTATCAGTGAATTTATCTTTTTCAGACGAATAAATCATATTGAGAAAGAAGACTATGAGTTGTAAGAAAATGTATATTTGGTTCAAAAGGGTAGGTTTCCTGAGTTTAACATTGATAATGATTTTGTTTTTAGGTTTTGGAAAATACTATGTTTTCCTTGTGATTCTCAATTGAAGAAAGAATTATTATGTGAAACTCATATTTTTTCATTTTAAGTTCATCCTAGAAGCACTAAAATGTATAGGGATCTTCAAGAGTATTACTAGTGGGATGGATTGAAAAGAGATGTTTTCAATTTTACCATGAAATTTTTGACATGTTAACATGTTAAAGTAGAGTAACAGTTACCAAAGGGGATGCTTCAGCCTTTTCCAATACCAAATTTAAAATGGAAAAATATATCCAAGGAATTAGTGGTGGGACTACCAAAGATGTCTTGAGGTAATAATTAAATTTGGTTTGTTGTTGATTATTTGACAAAATCTTGTCATTTACTTCCTATTCGAGACACACTTTCTCTAGACCATATTTCTTGACTATACCTCAAATAAATTGTAAGGTTTCATGGAATTCCTCTCTCCATTGTATCATATCATGATCTCAGGTTCACCTCTAACTTTTAGAAGTACTTCAGAAGTTATTAGGAACATAATTACATTTTATTATATCTTTTCATCCTCAATCAGATGTCTAGTTAGAATGAAAAATTCATAAATTAGAGAATATTTTATGATCTTGTTCAATGGATTACTAGGTAAGTTGGGATCAACATCTTTCTTTAGTTGAGTTTTCTTATCATAAAATTTTTCATTCTAGTATACAGATGGCACATTTTAAAGAATTATATGGGAAGAGTTATCAAACTCCAAAATTTTGGGATGAATTCGAGGAAATAAAGTTGATGGTACTAGAATTAGTAGAGCAATTGAAAAAAAGAGTAGTTGATTCAATGGTATATGAGGACAGCTTAGAGCAGACAGAAAAGTTATGCAAGTAATAAGAGGAAAGACCTTTAATTTTAGATAATTGATCAGGTTTTCCTTAAAATACATCCTTAGAAATTTTTTAAGTATTTTGGTAAGAAAAGAAATCTAATTCTACGGTTCATTGAACCTTTTTAAATACTGGATAATATTGGACCAATTGCATACCAAGTAGCTTTACCTCTGAGTTTATCTCAGGTACATAATGTTTTTCATGTTTTGATGTTAAAATAGTATTTATGTAATTAGTTTAGCTGGAAGAGAACCTTTCTTATAAAGATAAACCTATCCAGATTCTTGATCGTGGAGATCAAGTTTTGTAGAACAAGGTAATTCACCAAGTTAAGGTTTTATGGAGAAACCACATAGAAAATGAGAATCTCAAAATGTTTTGAGGGAAAAGTATTTTCATTTGTTTATAAGTAAATAAAAATTATAAGTATTAAATTTTAAAAATGGGAGGATGTAACAACCCATGTATTTATAGAATATTTCTTTTTATAATTATTAGTATTTTTTATTTAAATAGTAATTCTTAAAACAAATAATTTATTATATGGTTATTTATTTTATAACATTATTTTTTCCATTATAAAATATTATTTTAGAAAAAAAATTATTTTTGAATTCATCATATTGAAATTATCTTTTTATGAATTTTTTAGAATTTTCTGAAAAAAGTTTGATTTTTAATGAATAGTAAAAAACATTGCATTTTATTTCAAAACTAATTTTTTGTATAATTTATTTATAAAGCTAGATTATCATTTTAATTGGTTTACAGGTGTAAATAAATCAATATTTTATCACTTAATCCAATTTAGGTCATTGGAATTAATTTCACATTGAAATTGGATATAAAAACTTTATGAACTTTTGAACGTTTTTACTTTAAAATCATGTTTTCTCCATCTATCAACAAGATAAATTTTAAATTAATTTTAACTAATTGTGTTAATTGAATTTTGAAAAATGGACATACAAGGTTGTAATACATATGAAATTTTTGATCTAATAAGAACAACTTGATTTTTTTTGTGAATAGTAACTTTACTTTTTTTTACCTCAATTAAGGATAAATCAGGTAATTAAGGGTAAAAATAATATTATAAGAATTATAAAATTAACCTAAAACATGTTCAAATTTTATTTGATGAGTATTTTTTAACAAAAGGAATATATGGGTCAATATTAGGGAAATTTTGATCCACTTGGATGATTTTAATCCATTTATAGTATTTTATTCAAATAAAATCCAATTTAACAAATTAAAAAAGTTTCCTTATCATGAATATAAGTAAATATACATGATGAAAGAATATAAATAATTATTTTGAACCTAATTAATTCACTTTAGTGTTTGTAATTTATTTTTAATTTTTATATCATAAATAATTAATATTAATGCATGTGCAACGCTATTGCAATGCTTTTGCAAGCATAATAAAAATTAATAAAATGTTTTTATTAAACTTATGAGAATTAATAAATGACATAAACTTTGGGTAAAACTTTTTATATAAGTAAATAAATACCATTATCATGTTTTTATTCAAATTTAGAAAATTTTGGACCTACATGTATCACATTAGTCCATTTATATTATTTTATTAAAAATAAATAAAACATATTCACACTATACTTTTCAATTTGTATAATAGTTTTATATGAGGTTTCTGGAAAGTTTTATTCAAAAAATAATATTATTTGGAAATATAATAAAATTATATTTTTTATAGAATTTTATTTGTAATTTTTATACAAAAAATAATTACCTTAATGGGTTGAACAATTATTATGCACTAAATATTTAATTAATGAATAAATCAAATTAATGATTTTAAAATATTAAAATAAATATAATTTAACATCTTTGAGTAAATTAATGATTTATATAGGTAATTATAATATGTATTATACATAATAAAACTTTTAATTTGAATTTGTTACTTTTTTTTTTGATGTGTTTAAAGTCATTATTGTGAATAGTTTTTAATTTGAAAATTTTATTTTTCCATGAATAAAATATTTTATTAAATTATTTAAAAATTAAAAAGTTTTAAAAAAAGTCCAAAAATGAAATTATTTGGTCTAAAATGTTATGTAATATAATTTTTATCCATTTTTTAATTCTTAATCCTAATTATAAATTTATTATATTTTAATAATTTGAGTAATTCTTATCTTACCCCTCACCTCAATTATAAAAGGAGGATCCCTCCTTTAAAAAATTTCATCACCATAAGCTTTTTTTATTATATAACATCTACCAAATTCCCTCCTAATACCTTTCCACATTCTTGATATCTTGGTCTCACAAAAGACCACTTACTAGAGCCTTAAAGAGGTTCTCAAGGAGGAATTTTCAAGAAGTTATGTTCTTTTTTCTTCTCTTTTTAATTCTTTTTTCACTCATACCTTATCCCCACCTCTTATAAAATGTTTTATGAAAACTTAAGTATCACATATATATTGTAGTTTTTCTATGTTATATTAATCATATAATCTCTCATCTTCTTCTTTATTTCATAAATAACGAAATCATTGTTTGTGGTGCGTTAATTCACCGCCATCGTGGATGATGATTTTTCATTTCCCTTTTTCAAAAATCCTGGTAAGGTTAAATTCACATTTAAATCTTTAAATTTACCTAAATATATATATTTTATCACTTCTGGTTTATTATTTCATTTTTTATAAGGAATACCATTAATAAACCAACCTTGTAAACCATGAAAAGAACGCACCTGAAACAATGAAAAAAATATTATTAATAAATGGGTGAAAAATGTTATAAGAAGATAATGTAAGGTAATATAACTTGAGTTTAGTTCTGTAATATATTAATAACATTATTCGAACCATTATTCATTTTGTTTTAACAAATTTTAATGAATTTATACTCATAGTAAGTGACTTTACTTTTAAAATCCTTTTAAATATCTCTATACAAAATTCAAAAATATTGTTTTTTATATGGTGTGAGAAGTTTCTCCTTATTTCATGATGCTTTATTAATATTATTTTTACATTATATGTTTTCATAGTTATTTTTTATGAAAATTATTTCATTATTATGTGTATTTTTTTTATATTTTTAAAAGTGATTTGTTTTATGAAAAAAGGGTATTTTGAAAATATGAATGTGTTTTCCTCAAGTTTTTAAATGGGTTATCAAGTGTTTTATTCATGATATGTTCCTTTTAAATAGTTTATGTTGCGTTTATCCCATTATAGCTCAAGATATGATGGTTTGAATCCCATTATAGCTCAATATATTTTTGTTTGATCCCATTATATCTCAATATATGACTGGTGAGCCCTATTAAATCTCTCCAATGCATTGTGTACTCTGGAGATAGAAGTTGACCACATGGTTATTCCATGTTTAAGGGAGAATGAAATAGTGATATGGTAAATATGTTCCAAGGAAAATTCATGATGTTTCTATGCATGTTAATAAGTTTTTATGTAATGGGTTTTATTGGTTTTTATGTTATCACTTAACTAATGATTTCTTTCTTTATGTCCCTTACAAAGATTTGTGTGCTCATTCCATGTTTTTAAAATGTTTTCCATAGGTTATAAGGATGCGTAAGAGGAAGTAGAAAGTCAATATGAATGTTATAAATAATTTTATGAAGAAAAATAAATCATTTTTTATTTTAAAGAGTTTTATTTTGTGAAAAAATGGATAGTGAGTAGAACTGTCTACTTTGTAATTTTTGAGTTGTTATATAATAGTTATGGCCTAATTCGCTAAAACTATAAACATAAAAAGATCCTAAATGTGTAATAATGTATTTTATTGACTAAATTCAAGATTTTTAAATATTTTAAAGTTGGGTCCTTATAGCTCATACCGAATATTTAAAGGTTTATTGTCATTATATGGAAAGGGGAGAAGCCTTGTAAAGAAAATTAGAAATTTTTTATCAAGTAGTATCAAAATTTTATCATAAAAAGTGGTATAAACTGGTTAAACATAAGTTATGACTCATAAAATTTATTATTTATTTATTATTCACTGATAAATTTATGAAAGTGGGATTGAGATCATAATAATATTATTGAAAAAGGAGAAATCTCAAGTTGCATAAATTAAGGAAGTAGTGAGTGTAATAGATAGTATCAATGTTATTAACATATACTCTTATTTACTACACCGAGTTCCAACTCAGTAACCTTAGAGGATTTATTTATGAATATTTCTATAATTATTATGTTCACTTATAGAAAATATTTGATAGTACGGCTATAGTTGGATGATATTTTTGATATTTGATGATAAATCTAGAATTATATTTAAGATCTGATGTTAATTCTAGTGGTAAAAAAATTTATGTTGTAAAAAAGAAAAAATTGATATTTGATAAAGTTTTTGACATGGATAAAAGTTATAAATTAAGGCCTTTATAATTACTAAGTGGAAGTGATAAAAAGTGTTATGACCTAAAAAAATAAAAAATAAAAATTAAGTAGTAAACAGATCCTAAAATTTATTATGTAAAAAAACTAGTGGCTTAGAGAGATACAAGCTATGAAGGAGTTTTGAATTTTAACACCCTGAATATTTAATAATAATAATCTTGATATCATTCTTAATATGAAACACTGATCTTTAATAGAATTGAGATATAATATAAAAATAATATTATTTAAATGTAACTGTTATAACCTAGTTGTTGAATTGGTGGGTAAGAATATGAGTAAGCGCATTATGAAATATATATATATATATATATATATAATGTTACTACTAAATTCAAATGTATTGACTAATGATTAGTAAATAATCACTCAATTTTTTTGTAAAGTTTTTTATGCATCAAAAATGCATTTTCTTCAAAAATGTTTTTAATTGAATTTTATATGTAGAAATTATAATTAATTTTTGAAACTTTTTGAAAATTTATTTTATAAAAATACCATAATTATTAAAATCATCATATAAAAATTAACTTTGGGTGAAATTTTTGTTATTTTTCAAAAAAGTCTGATTTTTTAGTAAATGATGAAAAATGCCAATTTTTCAAATAATCACATTTTTTCATTAAATAAAGTACTTTAAAAGCACAATTATATTTTTTTATTTGGTATTAAAGTGACTTATGATCCTTTTTACTTATAATAACTTAATTAATTCTATTTTTATCAGAAATATTCATGATTTTTATATAAGTTAATTTTTATTCATAAAACTCATTTTTCTAAAAATTGTTTTTCATTACATTTTAAGAATTTATATTAAAAATGATTTCTTCCACTTATAGATATTGAATCATGAAAAATTAATAGAATATTGGGAATCAATATTTTCACATTTTTTAAATTGGCCACTTTATTTTTTGGTCATTATGAATAGTAACCGTCATAAATATTTGTTACATTAGTAAGGGTGAAATGGGTAAATAGGGTTAAAACCATGTGATAAGGCCATAAAATCAACCCAAAATTACCATTATTTAATTTTATGTTATAAATTAGACCATATAAATCCCAAATTATAATATATTTCATTTTTGTTCCATTTTCCCTTAATAATGACATTTATATTATTTTAAGTAAATAAAATTCCAAAATGTCACTCTATCACTATTAATTTCATTTATGTGTTCACATAGGGATAATAATATGTTATAAATGAATATAAAATATTATTTTTAATATTATCAAAAAATATATTCTGATAATTTATTTTATATTTTTAGTAATTTCATAATTATCTTAAATTTATACAATACACCAACACGGTGCTTGTTTAAATAGTAAAAAAATAAAAGTATATGACTTTAAAAACATTAAAAGTAATATTTTTGGATGAATTGTGGTTTCACAAGAATTTTATGGTTAATAATAATGTATCATTTATTCTTAAATTATTTATATTGGAATTCATTTTTTATCTTTATACCTTTAAAGTCAAATTAAATGAATAGTATCAAAAATAAAATTAATGATATTTTATTAAATTATTTTAAAATCATAAAAAATTTATAATAGGATAGGTAGGATGATAAATGGTTTAAAATTTTATCCATTGGACATTTATAAGAATATTTTTTTCTTATATGTAAAATTATAACCCTTTAAGATTAAAAAGGTCATTACTGTGGTTAAGGTTAAAAATTGTTAATAAAGGGGTTAAACCAAAATACAAGCTTTAAAATTGAGAAAAAACCTATATAAATATCATTTTATTTTTATTTTTATTCAAAATAATGTTTTTATTTGAATTCATGGATATTTTTTAAGCATTATACTTGAGAAAAACATTAATTATATTTAAATATTTTAAGCAATTCTAAATGTGTCATTTCCATCCCTTATAATGGACACACCTTCTCTATTTTATTTACACAATATTGAACCACATATCTCGAACAAACCCTAAAAATTTAACTTATTAATTTACCTAGGAATTAAATAGATATTTCGGTCTTCTTAAAAGATTATTCCAAGGGTCATTAAGAAGGGATATAAAGGAGGATAACTGAAGAATATGTAATCAACTTACCCAACCTCTTTCAATTAATTTATTCTTATATCACCTATAAATATATGGTATTCATCATAAAATAATAAATTCTTTATCCTAAATATATTAAAATTTTATTATTATTATGTAACCACCATTATTTACCTTATTTTCTAACAAATGTGAAGTGAAAGTATCGTTCATGTGTATGTGTGGACTACCGCCTCCATGTAGTGATACAATTAATTTTCCATCACAATTTTTCATAGATAGTAATTATTATGGGTTTAAAATATATACATTATATTTATGAAAAAATTAATATTTTTGAATTATGATATCATATCTACATTCTTACCTTCTAGCTCATTGGAAAATGATAACATTGATCGTATATACGTATGGACGTCCACCTCTATGAAGCGATGAGATTTTTTTTTAATATCAATTTTAATTAGATGATAATAAGGATATATATGATGTATATATATGTTATTAATGGTATAATTATGGTTCTTTAATGAAAAAATAAAATATATATTTATTTTATTCTTTTCGTTAGAAAATGAAAACAATGTCTATGTGTGTGTACGATCCATCGTCTCCATGAACGGTGTAAATCATTTTTTCTATATATACCATTAATAGATGATAATAAATATGTATATAATAAAAATATATGATATCTATGTCATGAATAAAATTTTTGAGATTTTGGAACCATGATAAAAGTATAAATACTAGAACTTTCAATCCGAAACTTTCATGAAAAATAAAACAGTTAACACCTAGAAACGATGATTTTAATAAGGAATTATTAATAATGGGTGTTAAAATGTTATAAGTTGAAAATAAATTATATTATAAGTACATAATTTATTCTATTATATAACTATAATATATTTAAATTTATTTTATAGGTGGTCAGATCACTTTCGAAGCAAGTTTAACTTTATATAAGAGGATTTCTCGTCTCACTTTTATTTCTATGAGACAAATACCATATTCACCACATGTTTCTTTTGTGTGGTGTACATACTACCCTTGAATGAATTTTATGGTTATTCTCGGGAAAATTATGTAGATTTAAAAAATCATCTAAGGTTTTCACTTTCATGAGGTTTTTTATTTAGAGATTACTCAAGCGGTAATGGATTAATGTTTCAATCCATTTTTAATTGGGATTATTTATTATTGAATTTCCATTGAGGAAATTATATGATAATTATCTAATAAACACCTTTATTTTTTTTCTCCCCTATATATTCATGTAATTTTCAAGTGATAGTACCACTTTTCTCTATTTGGTACTAAAAATGGTTCATAAAATGTTTTTAATAAAAACATAATTTATTTTATCTTTAGTTGGGAATATTTTTCTTCCATATTCATGTTCTCTAAAATGTTTGTAATAATTTTTTATGATGTTTTAGTAATTTTTTAAATTTATTTTTATCTATGTTAAACTTTCCATAAAATTTTTTTAAAAGAATCGTTTTTTTATTTTATTAACAAGGTTTTTTTACCAAACGTGTGAAAAGAATATTTGTTTTTAATGATTACGGAATGAAAAAAAAATTCTCACAATCATTATCACTCAGTTATTTGAAACTTTCTTTATATTTTTTTATTGTTATTTTCAAATAATTTTTTCCCCTTAATATTTTTTAAATGTTTTTGTTTTAAATAATTGATTTCAAAATGAAGGTTATTTTCCTCAAGAAATATTCCAATGATCTTCTAAAGTATTTTTTCGTTTATAATAATATCAATTTATGTTAATTATGCTTTAATGAAGATATGATCCAATGATACCATCATTATTATTTCTATATTTATTATATGATTATGATTATGATATGTTTATGAAACATGTTTATTTTCCACAAGTTATTCTGTAATGATATGATGAATGTTCTATGATATCATGGAATTTATATGAATTTATTATGATTATGTGATGGTTGGGTCCATTATAGCCCCCTAATTAATTGGGTAAAGTTATATTGATATCTCATGAGAAGATAATGATAAGTGTAGAAATGGTTTAGAATAACTTTTTTCACATATTGATGCATGAGTATGATTGATTCTATTTATGCTCACAAAAATATGCATAGACATTATTGTGAATAGATTTTTTTCAGATTTTGATGTGTGAGTATGATTGATTTTTAGCTACACTCACAATATTTTAGATGGTAATGATTTTGGTTAGATATGTTCATAAGGTTATGATTTATTATGATTATGATTCCACATGCCAGTGTTGTGAATCTTGAAAGATTATTACTTATTTCAACCCCTTTTTTATCATGCTTTTATATATGAATTGATTTTGGAGTTTATGATCTTATATTTTATGGGTATGAGGAAAATACACTAGAATATGTTATCATACCCTTATGATCATTTTATTCTATAATGATTTATATATCCCATGTTTAACCCTACTATAGATTTGAGATCACCCTTTATTTTGTTTCCTTTTCACCAAGATGTGAAGAAAGGTTTTAAGTATTATATGTCTCAGAAGGGTGTTAGTTTTGAAGAACTAAGTGGGAGATAATTTGGGTCTCTTTTATACCAGTTGTTTAAGTATCTAAGTTTCCAAGGACACTAAACCTTTATTGTTTTTGAATATATCACAATGTTGTGTAATAAATATTCATCTATTAAGATGTAATATCTATGTATGAAAGGTATGGGTCATTATAGTTTTCATCAAAGCAAGGTTTAGTTAATATTTGGAGATTATGATTAGAGAATTTTAGTAAAAACCCTAGGGATAAATATAATTATACGATACCATCCTAAAGTTTTGGTAAGTTATAGATTAGGTAGTTTTCCTAACAATACATCCTTATCTATATACTATAAGTGCACATGGTTTTGTCATAGATTAATATAGGGGTAATAACCTTGAAAGGAGTTGTTTGAGTAAATATCGAGCATCATTATAGTGCACGGGGAGTGTACCCTTACTACGTACCTAGTTTGACACTCATAGGGTATATACTTAGGTAAATTCACATTTTATTTATGAACCTTTATAAAGGATTTGAATAAATAATAACCAAGGATAACCTATTTTAAGAGGTGTCATCGATTGAAAATAAGTTTTCAATATTTAGAAATCCTATGAATGATTTTTCATGCTTTATCACTATGATTATTTTTTATCACACTCTGATTTTGTTTTTAGTCAACGAATGAAACTAAGAGGAATTATGTTAATGGTGAATCTTATGGACAATGTAATGATTTTCCTCATGAGAAACCAAGTGAAACGGGAGTGGGAATATGAAACCTCGTGGTTATTGTTAATCATATATCTCACTATATAATTAAAAATCTCCACTTTTGTGAGTTTCCTAAAATTCCTAACAAGAGAAAAATGGAGTTTCATGAAGACCATAAAGGGGAGAAGATTCATCTTCCAACATGTCGAGAATGTGGGAAGAAGCACCCATGGAAATGTATCAAAGGAATGATAAGATGTTTTGGGTGTGGAAAATAGGGTCATAGAGAAAGTAATTTCCAAGGAAATAAATGTATTATATATAGATAACTTGATCATTTTCTGATTTAATTCCCTATTCCAAGGGTTAACTCTTAGACCAATTAAGAACATATACCATGTCAATCATTAAAGTGTAAGGATTTAAGTTTTTATCTATTGATATTTGAGAATTATGTTTTAGAATTTTTATATCAATGATATTCTTATTATAAGAATCATGAAAGATATAAGTATTGTTACAAATTAGTTTTCCTTTAATTATTTGAAAGAATATGTTGAATGCTATCAATAACCAAGAAAATTTATTTGGTGTTAAGGTAATATTTTTTGAGAACACATGATTAAGAGAACGAAGATTCTTAATATGTAACTAGTGTTGATTTAATAATATTTAGTTTGGATAAAGAGATGATTGAAACTGAAAAAGTAAATTGGATAGTATTGATGTCCTTGAAATTTATTAGTGATTTGATGATAAAGTGGTTTCCGGTATTTTTTTATTTATGGAATATATTTAATAGTCTATAATTTTATTAGAGGAATAAGCATATAGGTAATTTTTGGAATAATTTATGATTAAATAGATATTTTATGGTGATTCAAATTATTCTTGGAAATTATTATTATGTTTCGAGAGAGTATATGATCAAGGTATTCACATGTTTGGAATGTGACATTATGAGCTAGTTTATGTTGTTTGAAGATAAATGTTAAAGTTGATCTTGAAAAAAATATGTGATTAAATCTTTTTTATTTTTAGGTTTTGAATTTGGTCAAACATGTTTTGAATGAGTCTTAAGGTTAACTATTTATGGAATATATTAAGTTGAACTTTGGTGGTTATTATTGATGTTTTATAGATTAATGTATTATGTTTTACATATTGGATAACATATGATAATCATTTTGGTTTTGTAAAATATCAAGATATATAATGAATGGATTTTCATTATTTTATAGATCTTATGATTCAATATAATTTAAATTTATTGCATAGGGAATGAAAAATTCATATTAAATATTCATTTATTAGAGTAATAGACGAAGTGGAAATGCATTGAAGCACAACTAAAGGATGAAATTACGCTTATGAAATAGAAATAAATCAAGTAATTATATTTTATCATATTCTCTATCTTGGTAGAAAAATAATCCCTTAACTTTAAAGAAAATGATATTTAAATAAAAAAATTATCCTTTTACATTAATTTATAATGAATTGGTGTTATTTTCAACCCTCACTAATTTATAGTTTTTTCATTAACTTTTTCATAACCATGTTCTCTATATTAGAATGAAGATGGTGGATATGTGTTGAATTTCTTGAATAATTTAACAAATATATTGGTTCTTATAATGTTTCCTAAGGTGTTTTAGTTTTTTGATCAATGTTTATACACTTAACTTTTTTAAGTACATATATAAATAAAATTTTGTGAAATTTATAACAAAGGTGATCAGACAATGAAATTTATATCGGAAGATAAAAGGCTATCCGACAGATATGTTTAAGAGGATTATAAAATTGAGTCCATTAAACATATAATGTTACATCATATGATGTTTTAAATAAACAAAATATGGTTATTCTCTTCTATTTTGAAAGTTTATAACATCATGAGTTGCAAAGATATCATGATCAAAATTAATTTTAGAAAGGGGGAGAAACTTATTTAGGTGTAAAAAAATTTTTTTACTATGTTATTTTGAATTCACTAGAAAAACAAAATTGGATAGAGGAAAGTTTGAGAAGAGTTTTTTCTTGATATATGAAAAGGTTGGTGAGAATTTTGTGTAAGGAAATTATCAAAATTTTCATATTCCTTGTAAGGGTTCATTTGAAGTTTAAGAAGTTTGAAAGCTGGGGATTTATGATGTTTATAAAGTTTGTTTAATAGAATAAAGTTTCTAAATAAAAAAAGGGATATAATAAAGAATTTCATTAGATGAACTCCCATCTGAAAAAATCCAATCAGATAAAGTATAATTAGAAACCCTCCAATGGGAAAAATTATAATCAGTCAAAGTCTTTATATGAATTCAATCATAAGATCTTGTTGTTCAAAATCCATCAGCTATACTTGTATGTATTTGTGAGGTTAAATTTGAAATAATATTATCAAAAAACCTTTTTTATAAAGATCATCGAATAGAGGTTTGGTTTTAAAACCCAATGAAATAATTTTTCTAATTCAATCCATTGGAATGAGAAAGTGTTTAAGAAATGTTTTTGGGAAGTTCCTAAGGATTTTTTATAGGAACAATCAGATATATATTATCATCATAAGGAGATTATCATCAAACATATGAATTGTTACAATGTTTCTTAGTGAACAAAAAATTAGTGGTTTAATATTCTTTTTTGTTTGAATTTATTTATGATTTTTTTTAGAAAGATAAAAAAATAATTATTTTTTTAGAATCATTCAAAGTTACAAAAAATATGGAAGTAAAATTCATGGTTCTAACTGAGTTTAAAGGAATTCAGTTGAAGGTTGTGGATATTTGAATTTGTGAGAATCCTGAATAATACTCTGGAATATTTGAGATTATTTTATGCAAATAATTTTTTAGATGAATATTTGAATTTAATGTTTTTATTAAAGTGTGAAAGTAAAATTAAAATACCACCTTTTCTCTCAATCGTGCTTCTATAAATATGATGCAAGTAAAAATTATAAGGTGTATACTATTTACATATGAAAAGGTTGAAGTGTTAATTAATTGGGTTCGGATAGAGTTATTCGATGAAATTATGAAAGAAAAGTTTCAATTAGAAGTTTCCAACCAAATAATCTCTCAGTTGAGGTAAAAGAAGAATAAGAATTGGTCATGGATAGAGGTGTAGTGATTAGAGGAATTGGAAAAAGTTCCACCTGATGAACTTTTATATTTGGTGAAATCAGATGAATAATGTTGGTTATCATAAAAAATTGTATAATAGTTGGAATTAGATAGATAGAGTGTAATGGATTTGGATCTGATTATTAGAAGAAACCTAACAGACTTTTCAGATATAAAAATTAGATAGAGATTTCAGTAAAATAGTGAATGGATGAAGCTTCATACAGAAGTCCTAGAATAAGTTCTTACCAAATATAAGTTAATAAAGTGAAGAATAAGGTTTTTTCAAAAATATAAAAAGTTTAAAATTAAAATAAGAAAAGTAAAAACAAACTAAACCTATTGGTAAAGTTTTTTAAAGTTGTTAAGAAATCATTATTACATCTTTTATATGTTTAGATAGCACATGAACTGTTATATTGATCATAGTGTGATGTAAGTATAAGGATACTTCCTTCTTATTATAACCATATAAAATGGATTTTTTATATTGGATTGTGTGGTATTGGATTATGTTCATACCATGCCAAATACTATCTATTCTTACAGATTAGTAAACCTTGTAAATTCTTATGTTCATATGGGATGTTCTTATGTGCTTTTTTTCAGAAAATTTATAACTCTCTAATAGGAGGACAAGGTTGTTTCATATGAAAAAAATTATAAAAAATAAAATCACTGATTCACCCCTACCCCTCTTATAGATCACAGAGACCTTATTTGGTCCTTTGAATTGGTATTAGAGAAAAGTTTTCCTTCATAGACTCTTTTCTGAATTTTGAAGAAAATAAAAGTTTTCATGGATGTTCATAATTATGTGAACAGTAATGGGATTCCTATTTTCGATGGAAATAAATATCATATTTAGAAAGATTAAATGATATCATGTACCTTGGTTATAAATTTCTCAAATTTGATATATATGGTTTTCCTCTTCATTATAATAATTTTCCTCTTATAAGTGATAATAAGAAGAATTTGTAAAATTATGGATGAGATATAAATGTTATACTTTCCATTCTCTCTAAAATTTATTTTCTTAGAGTTAAAAGAGTTAGAATGATAAAAGGAATCTAAGAAAAGATTAATAACATTTATAAAGGAAATATGAAAGTGGGAAAAGTTAAAAATCAAGAGTTTGAAGTACGAAGATATTAATATGGGTGATTATGAATTTTATGGTTATTTCTTTATAAGGGGGATGATATTTTTAGTAACATAATATCTCTTGGTGAGAAGTTAAGATATTTAACTGTTATTTTAAAGATATTATGAATTCTTACTGATAATTTTGATGAAAAATTTTCATCATTGTAAGATAGAGAACCCAATACTTTATCTTTGGATGATATTCATAGTGTTCATATTAATTATGAAATGAGAAGAGAAAAAGTTACGAAAAATAAAGAAAAGAATAATAAAGAAATTTCCTTCAAATTTGTTAAGAAAGGAAAATCTAAGAAAGTTTACAAAGATGAAGATTCTTATGACTCTAACACCAAAAATGTGGTCGGTACAAATTTTTATAATTTTATGTCTTTCTTTCGAAAAATATTAAAAGAGTAATAAAAAAGTACATATGGAAGTTATCACTGAAATTTTTTCACTATAGAGATATTGAGAATTTTTCTGTAAATTGACCTCAAAAAAAGGAAGGTGAAGAAAGTGATGAAGATGATAAAATGTTAAGAAGATCCTTTAAGAATAAGGGTAAATCCTAATCCTATATTAAGGGAAAGGATAATAAGTTCTGTAAATACAAAAGGAAAAACTATTTGTCTAAATGTTATGAAGATGATGACAGTGAGGAATAATATAATAAATTCAGTGATAATGCTACTAAAAATACTTTTATTGAAAAGGTTGATAATGAAAAAGTTCACCAGTTATAAAATTAGTAGTTCTAAATAATAAGAGACTTATATGTATTTTATTCTTAAAGGAGAGCTCAAATAATATCTTCAAAATATTTTTATACTTGAAAAGGGGAATAATAAGTTCAATAAACAAAATATTACTATAAAAAATCAAGAATATATTCTTAATGAAAAATCAAAGTTTCTAAAAGCAATTGATAATATAAAAAGGTTTTTTGATGAGAATAAGAACCACAACATCGAACTTGAATAAAATTTTAAGGTTAAAGAGGAAGAGTTAAAACTTTTTCAATAAATTGTTTTTAAAATTAGGCAAGTAATTATAAAATTATAAAACTCAGTTATAAAAGTTAGTGAAAGTTTTGAGAAATGTAAACCTAATAAGGATCATCAAAAGTTATCCTCTAAGGTTGATATGAAAAATAAAGTTTCTTATAACTAGAAGGAAGTTAAGAAAACCATGTATGTAGAAAAAATAGGAAGAGCTAGAAAAATTGAAGTTTATAATGTTATAAAGTTTCCTGATAAAATACCAAATTTAAAGGTAAGAAAGTTAATGAAAAGTATAAACACACCAAATATAATGCATGTTATAGATAGAGAGATTATTTCTATTTTTTACTACTATAATTGTGGATTATTTGGGCATATGGAATATATGTGTTGGTTTAATCACCAACATTACAGTGGATTTAGAAGAAGTTATATGGAAAGTTTGTGGGGGATTCAACCCACTAAAAAGAAACAATATGATACTGTTATTCTAAATATTGAAAATAGATCCCAAGATTTGGAAACTATTTTTGAAAGATGTGATCAACCTTTACATCTTGCAAAAGTATGTCTTGTAATTATATAATCACAAAAAAATTTACATAAAAAATCTCCATAGATATATGTGAATAAAGAAAAAAAGAAAATAAAAATATCTTCTTGTTGAAACTTCTGTCAAAGTTATAAAATGAGAATGACCCTAGATCATTGATAGCAGGTGTTATTCACATATGATATGGGATTTAAATCTATTGAAAAATATGAATGATTTTAAAGAAAATATAGTGACTTTTAGAAATTATGAGTCACTCATAATCAAAGGCATTGGATCTTCTATCATTGGGGAATAAAAGTTAAAATCTAAATGATCCTTATTCATTTAAGGGATGAAATGCAATTTGTTAAGTTTTTTGTAACTTTTTTATGAAGGTAAAAATTTTATTTTTAAAAAAGATGGTTTTTTTGTGAAAAGTATAGAATATTGTAAAGTTGTGATAGTAATCCAATGAAAAAAGGGAAACTTGTTTCAATTTGGTGATTCATAGAGTTCATGTTATCAGAGTGTGATAAAAGAAAATTAGTTGTGGCATACAAGGATGGGGAATATGTGTCAAAGGAATATGATAAATCTTATAAAGTGAGAAATTATTTATCATATTCCTAGTATGATAAGAATAAGATATTGGTGATGGTACATTTTTTAGAAAGGGAAAATTATAAAATTAGTATATATAAAAGTTCAAATTTTTTCAACTCATCCCATGGCGATGATACATTCTGATATTTTTGATATGGTGAGTAAACAATCAACATGAGGAGATAAGTTCTTTATTTATTTCATTTATTATTTTACTCATATTATAGTTATTATGTTTTTTAAACATAAAGTATAGGATTTAATTTTTTTAATAATTTCAGTAGAATCATAGAGAAAGAACGTGAATATTTAGTGAAGAAATTATGAACTAGTAATTATAGTGAATATAAAAATGGGTAGCTCGTATATTATCTTGATAAAATATCTTTATTCATGAGTTTATTGTTCCATATACACCATAGAAAAATGGTGTTTCTAAAATAATAAATAGAAGTTTGATAGAAATTGTGAGAACAATGTTGATCAAACATGATACTTCTCATTATTTTTGGAGGTAGTCTATCATTACAGTAGTTTATATTAAAAATCGATTTTTATACAGTAAACACTCTGATATGAATCATTATGATATGTTTTATAATGAAATCCAAATTCTGAAGCACCTAATGGTATTTGTAAGTCCTTCTATTATAAAATTAATGTGTGGAAATCTTGGGAAGTTTGATAGGAAAGGTGTTAATTTAATCTTTATTGGATACTCTCATGATGTTATATAATAAATATGTTTTAATAAATAAACAAAAAAAGATAGTTGATTCTAAATATATAACATTTCTTGAAAAAATATGATAAGAAATTTTGACAAACACTTACAAATGTGGAATATAGGAAATATAAGGTGGTTGTAGTTGAAAAACATGGAAAAGTTCTAAATAATAATAACAATGTAAAATCTTCTTGAGATGAAGATTTTGAGTCATTTATCTCAAGTAATAAGGAACAATTACATTCATCTCATCCTAGAATTAGGAATAAAGTCTAAGTTCATAACATTATTAGAGATCAATGAAAATAGGTTCAAACTAGAAGAGATTCAAATTTAGTATCACATACTTCCTTATATTCACAAATTGATCCAAAAGATGTTAATGAAACATTGGATAATTAGGAATGGATTTATTTTATGAATTAATATTTAGACCAAATTGAAAAGAATGGTACTTATGAACTTATACCAAAAACAAATAATTAAAATGTTTTTGGTACAAAGTGGGTGTTTTGAAACAATTTTAATGAAAAAATTAAAGTTATAAGAGATAAGGAAGGACTGGTTTGTAAAGGTTACTCACAAATTAAATTCATTGATTTTAATGAGACCTTTACTCTATTAAAAAGATTATAAACTATTAGAATATTTCTTTCTATTGCTACACAATAGAGATATAAAATTTTCCAGATGGATGTCAAGTCAGATTTTCTTAATTGAGAGCTCAATGAAGAAGTCAAAATTGAAACACCATGTGGATTTGTGATTAGGAAAGATGAAATTTTTGTGTGAAAGTTAAATAAGGCTTTCTATGGGTTAAAGAAATATTTGAGGGATTCTAATTCCAAAATGGATACTATCTTAAGATAATTGAACTTCAAGAAAAGAAGAATTGATAGTGAACTCTACATAAATGAAAATCAATTGGTTTCCCTCATCATGATTATATATGTTGATGATATTATATTTATAGGTAATGGTGAAGAAACCCTAACACAAATCTTAGATGATTCACTAATTTTGTTGTTAGAAAATCCATCAAACCTACTGAAACTTGCTTGGATTTTTCACATATTTTGATTCATGCATAGATCCAAATAATTTTTTCCATAGAGTTAATATTGTGATTTCTTTATCAGATAAATAGGTAAACCATCTTTCCTCATATTTACGCTTTACACTCATTAGGAAATTCATCAAACGTATATTTTCAATGAATTTTTCAAGGAAATCTTTGGAAGTAATAGGTTGTACAAGCCTTCATATCAGCTTTTTAAATTCCTCCAATGTTCTTTTCTAACTCTAATCTGAAAATGATTACTATATACATTGGGCAAGATGATTGTGGATTTTTAGGGACCCTTCTATGAAAGTTCTAAAATAGATTCCAGATTTTGATCCTTATACAAAATATCCTATTATTCTGGTATAGATTGGTTTCCCTAGGTTACCCCTTCACCTATTTAAACGAGATTCTTTGTTTTTTATTTCCAGGCTTATGAGAAATCCTTTAAAATTATACTTTTAAACAATTAATCTTTTAAGACCCTCGGTTTCTAGGGTTTGTGATGAGATTTACATTTTTTAAATGCTTTCATCCTAGATATGGATTCAAAAATGGAAATTATGGGTTCTTTCAAGAAGTATTTTATGAGCACCTGCCTAACTATTTTATTATCTTAAATAATCTTGAAAACTCCATGGATGATTATGATAATAGTATAGAAAACCCTTCATCATGTAAACTGACATGGGTTGAAAAGTTAAAATGATATATGGACCCAGAAGAATGCAAACAAAGTCATACAGTTACTGCTGGACCTTATAGGGATTATAATCCTCTTGGAGAATAAAATGATGTAAATATAAGGCCTAATGAGGTTAAAAATAAAGATGTGGACAATAACTAGATTGGTAAATCTATGAGTTATTACCTGAGGTCAATGATCTTTTATTTTTTTTAATGTTATTCAAATCACATTAGGTTCCACCACTGATTCCCCCACCCTAGTGAGAGTTTATAAGGACCCTTGTGAACCTCATGATGCCTTTAAAGAGGAGGATAATAGTGTCCACTCTAATTCTATAGATTATTTACAATATTTTTGTGATAAAGTTTGTAAAATTAAAGATGTTTACTTGAAATCGAGCTCCAAGAAAGGTAAAAAAACTAATTTTTGACTCGAATGGATTCATCACTTCAAACCCCAAGAAGACTCATAAATTCAGATATTACTCTAATATTGAGAGAACAATTATTAATAGATCATTAAAGGATTTTGGGATAATGAATACAGTTATTCCTCTATGGATTGAGGTTGCATAAAATTCTAGTAAATCTTCTGGTGATGATACTTCAACTGACATTAGTGATAATGAAGACTATTCCCCGGTTGTGAGGGATGCTTATCAAATTTACAAGGAGGTGATAGAATAATTGTAATCATAGATGTATGATAAATGAATAATAGTATTCCAATGATACTGGAATGATGAAAATACAATATAGATCTTCTTCAAATTAGAGAAATAATGTTCATCAAATTGGTAGAGGGATTTTAAAAAAATACTGACATTAATTTCAAATAAATTCCATGGAAATGACTCGTTTTGTTTACCCATGTTTGAGGAATACTTTCTTGTTTTTTAATACTGATAAAAGGAATTTCAGTTTAGATGTTTGGTTTTGGTTTTTTTTTCAAATTTATCTCCTTTCACTCTTTTCTGTTTGTTTGGAGAGAGATTTATGATTAAATTTTGTTGTTGTTGAAAGATTGGACCCTTTATCTTTCACCCTGATACATGATCATGTTTTTTAAATTTCATCTCCATTTGCTGAAGGATGGAAAATCATGATGTCTTATGAGAGAACTTACTTCAGTTAATCTATGTTAATTTCTAGAATCCTTTGGGTACATGAAGGATTTTGTTGATGAAGTTTTACACTGTTTAATATAAAGGAATGGGAAGCATATATGTATTCTTCATGTATTACTTCTTGGAGTCTTGTTGAAACACTTGGATTAAATGGGTTTTTTCTCTTACTATGCTTGGTTTTCTTGAAGTAGGTATGGACCATTTATAAGGGTGTCATGGGTCTTATGTTCCAGCGCTACTGAAATACTACTTTAATGTTTTACATTATTTCTATGATTCTTGTGATACTTGGTGCATACTAAAAATTATTTTTGTAAAGCTTTTTTCTGATTAGTAGATTCATTCTATAGTGGTTACCTTTACCAATTTTAGACCATTATTTTGGATTCTTTAAGCTTCATATATATATGGTATTTCTCACGATGATGATTGGATTTGCAAGATGATAGTGGTGATATTTAATGACCCTTAATAGTGAAATCATTAGATGTCAATGTTCACTGCATATTGATCAGGATATCCTTGATTTTATGATTTATTGTTTCTTTTTCATGTTTGTTTCTTCTTTACATTTTATATTTTACATGATGTTGTGTTTTTTCCAATGATACTTTGATTATACAAACCTATGGGATCTCTAAAATTCAACTTAATTGCTAAGGGACAGTACATGGAGCTAATAATTTTATTGTTGATACATTATTGTTGATCTGTCTCCTAGAGGTTATAGATTCATGCTTATGTGGATCTTGTGTTCACATAGAATGAATGTCTTGATTAGATATAGGAGGTAGATGTAAGGCTATTTTCGGACAGGTATGTTGCTATGTCTATTTTTATATGTTCTGTTATGTTACTTCAGTATGTATTTCCCTCAATTATTTGATGGTGTAATATCATTAAACCTCGTTCATATACTATAACTTTGATTTTATTTAATAAATTTCTCTGGGACATGATTTGGGATACCAATTCATGTCTCAATTTGTAATAAAAAAACTTGTTAAAAGTTTTTCAAGGATATGAATATGTCCATGTTGGTAGAAATAAAATATTTTATTAGATTAAAAATATTATAAAACAAGAAACGTATTTTCCTATATCAAGAGAAGTATTCTATGTAACTTATAAGTAATTTTGGAATTAAAGACTCAAAACTAATTTCCACACCAATTTTAGTAGGAAATTTTATCAAAATATGGTGAAAGAAAGGCTATAGTTCCTAAAGAGTTTAGAAATTTGGTTAAAAGTTTATTATATTTGATGGAATCAAGACAAGATATAGTGTATGATGTTATAATTTATTCTAGATACCAAATTTATCCTATAAAATCTCATATCATGGATGTAAAATTAATTTTAAGATATATCAAAGGCACAACTGGTTTTAGGTTAAAATATGATAGCATAAGAATGATTGATTTGTTTCGATATACATATGAAGATTGGTATGGAAGTGTTGATGATAGAAAGTACATATCTTGTGGAGTATTTTTATTGGTAAAAAGATATATTAGTTTAAATATAAAGAAATATAATTTAGTAACTCTTATTACAGAGAAAGATGAGTATGTTGTTTCCACTCAAGCTGCAATACAACTTATATGTATTAAGATGCAGTTGGAAGACTTTTTTTCAATATGAATTTACCCTTCTCTTGGTAAAATATAATATGAGTGTTATAAATCTCACTAAAAATCTATTGCAACATTCTCTTTATAATCATGTTGATATAAAATATCACTTCAACAAAGATCATGTGGAGTAGAATTAAATGAAGTTATATTTTTCTCCTATAATGGAGAAAGTTGATAATATATTCTCAAAATCAATGCCAAAGGAAACATTTCACAATATAAGGTTTATAATGGGTTTTCAAAATACCTTTATTCAAGGATAAGATATTTGATATCCATCCCCTCTCTATATTGTCTTTAGATATTGGTGCCAATGCATAGAAGAATTTTATAATAGAAATCTATTCATTCATATGTTCTTAACATTTTGAGGCAGGAAATGTATTTAGGAGGAGTTTATAAAAGGGGTAAGGTGTAATTTCAACATGTGTGAACTGTTTCAAAAAAAAATTTAAGTAGATGTTGGAAAGTTGATCTTTTAGGAAAAAGTTTCCTATGTGATAAATGTTTCATATGGGAGAAGAGCTGTAGATAAAAAATTTATTTAGTCACTACTTATTGAAAACATGGTATTTTTATTCAATTATTCTTGTTTAATACATCAAGATCATTCATGTATGATTTGAGTCATTGGATATATAATTCACTACATGATTTATAAAGTTTCAGTGATTTATGTTCCTTAGTTAAAAATAAAATCCATATAGGGGGATTGTTGGGACCAAGATAGTGGAGATGTGTTGAAGCTACTAAAGAAGTTAAGAAAGATTATATTCATTATAATGTTTCCAAAGGTTTTGTCTTTTTTATCAATGTTTATACAATTAACTTTGTTAATTACACAAATCACCCAACTTTGGTGAAATTTTTAGAAAAGGTGATCAAATAAAGAAATTTCCATCAAACAAATAAAGACCATCAAATGGAGATGGTTGGGAGGTTTTTTGAACTCGGTCCATTAGATATACAAAATTCTATCAAACAATGTTTTCAATAAATAAAATTTGGTGATTCGTTTTTGTTACAAAAGTTTACAACATCATGAATTTCAAAGATCTCATTATTCAAGATTTTTTTATAAAGGGTGAGAAACCTTTTTGGGTGTACAATTTTCTTATTAATAAGTTTCATACAATTCATCGAACAAACAAAATTATATAGGGGAATGAATGAGAAGGGTTTTTGGTTGAGCTATGAAATAGTTAATGAGAATGATATGTAAGAAAATTATCGAAATTTTAATAAGTCGTTTAAGGGTTTATTTGAAGTTTAAGAAGTTTAGAAGCTAAGGATTTATGATGTTTGTGATGTTTTGTAAACATAGGAAAGTTTTTGAATCACAATGGGAGATGATAAATAATGTCATTGAAAAAATTCCAATCATACAAATCACTATTGAATGAACTCCAATTAGACAAATTTCAATCAGATAAAGTCTTTGTAAAAAGTCCATCAAATGAGATTGATATTCAAAATCCATAAGATATACTTATATGAAGTTCTGAAGTTAAATTTTCTACAATATTAGTAGACAAAACGTTTTTTATAAAGATTAGCAGATCGAGGGTGGGTGTGAAAAAACAATGATCAATGTTTTCTAATGAAATCCATCAAATAAAGAAAGTGTCTAAGAAATAATTTTGAGAAGTTACTATGAAGTTAGTATGGGAACAATTAGATGGAGATTATCATCGAAAAGAAGAATTGTTACAAAGTTTCCAACTAGAAAAAATTAAATGGTTTAATATTCTTATTGGTTTAAAGATATTTATGAATTTTTTTATTAATGATAACAAGAGTGATGATGTTGTTCTGATCATTCAGAGTTCAAAAAAGCATGGAAGGAAAATCTAAGATTTTCACTGAGTTTAAAGGAATTCATTTGAAGGCTATGGATGTTTGAATTTATGAGAAGCCTGAAGTATACTCTGAAATATTTTGAGTAAATTTGTTTTGAGAGGGAAATTTTTATTTTAAGTTTTAATTAAACTGGTAAAGTAAAATTGAAATCCCACATTTTATCCTAGTCATGAATCTATAAATATTATGCAAGTACAATGTATGAGGTGTGAACTATTCACATGTGAAGAAGTTGAAATGATAATGAATTAGGTTTGGTTAGATTTACCAGATGAAATTCTAAAAGAAAAGTTTGAATAGTAAGTTTCTAATAAAAGAATCTCTTGGTTAAGGAATAAAAAGAATAATAAGTGGCTACGAACATTGGTGTAATGATCATTAGAAGCGAAAAAAGTTTCACAGGAAGAACTTTTATATTTCGTAAAATCATAAAAATGAATTTATTCACCAAAACAATTATAACATGTGGAATCGTATAGATAGAGTGTAAGGAAGTTGGATATGATTATCAAAATGTAGTGGATAGACTTCTGAATGGAAAAATTAGACATAGATACTAGAGAAATAGTGAAAAGATTAATTTTAAAACTGAATTTCTAGATAAATTTCATACTTGGTACTTGGTAAGAAAGGTAAGAATAAGCTTTTTTCAAGAAGAGAAAAAGTGAAGAAGTACAAGTAGCATAGTGAAAACATATTGAATCTGTTGGTAAAGGTTTCTAAAGTTGTTATGAAATATTTTTTATATCTTTTATATGTTCAAAAATAAGGAATAATATTGTATTTATCATAGTGAAATTCAAGTGGAAGGATAATCCCTATTTTTTATACCACAAAAGAGTATTTTTTCTAATGGAAAGTGTGGTATTGGATTATTTACAAACAATAACAAGGACTAGATATTCTTGATAAGTAGTCAACCTTGTAAATTATTTTATTCCTATGGGATGTGCTTATGTGATTTTTTTTGGAAAAGTTACAACTCTCTGACAGGAAGTGAAGGTTTTTTCATAAGAAATAAATTGTAAAAAATAAAATCACAGATTCACACCCTCCCCCTCCCAGTGATCACACAGGCCATGTTGTGTCTTTTCACTCTATCACTCTCTATTAATCCTTGGACATTAATTTCTAATCCAAGTCAATAATTTATTTTTCTACAAATTTTCTCTTTATATAGGAACCCAATTGTTTGCTATTTTAGGTATCCTTTATGTTTTCTACTTCCCCTTTTCAATGGAAGTTTTTCTATCCCTCAATATGATTTGGGTTTTCAAAAATTGTATTTTCAAATATTAAAAATTTAATGAACTAGATATAATTGAGCGGGTGAAATTTATTTGGGGGATAGAATGTAAAACCTAAAAAAATTAAAAAAAATAACCTCGGTAGCTTTATTAACACACAACACAAATATTTAATCGAACTGATATATATTATAAAAAAATTATTATTTAAATGTGATAGTTATAACCTAGTTGTTGATTTAATGGGTATGAATATGAGTAAACACATTTTTAAATATATATATATATAGTGATCATAATCAATACAAAATTATTTATTAATAATTAGTAAATAAGAACTCAATTTTTAGTGAAGTCGTTTTATGCTTCAAAAAATGCATTTTGTTTAAAAATGATTTTAATTACATTTTGTATTTTGAAATTATAATTAATTTTTAAAAATTTTAGAAATTTTGTTTTATAAAATTAACAAAACTTATAAAATCATAATATAAAAATATACTTAGGGTAATTTTTTTGATTTTTTTGAAATAATTGATTCTTCGGTAAATAGTAAAAAATTCATATTTTTCAAATACTCTCATTTTATTTAATTAAATAAAGCAATTTCAAAGTACCTTTATATTTTGTATTTGTTATTAAAGTTACTTATGGTTCTTTTTATTTATAATAATCTAATTAATTTCATTTTAATCAAAAATATTAATGATTTTGATATAAATTGATTTTTATTCTTAAAAATGCATTTTTCTAAAAACTGTTTTTTATTGCACTTGAGGCATTTATATTAAAATATATTTATGATACTTTTAGAGAATAAATATTGAAAATTTGATACCATATTTATAATAATGAGTTTAAAATTTGGTAAATAGGTCTGATTTATTTTTTATCATTATGAATAGTAATCGTGGTAAAATTTCTCACATCGATAAGGGTAAAATGGGTAAGACATGGTTAAAACAGTGAGATAAGGTCTAAAAATCACCCAAACACCTGAATTTATTTTATTTCATGTTATAAATTCAACCATATCCATACCAAATTATAATATATGGCATTTTGGTTCCATTTTCCCTTGATAATGACATTTATATTATTTTAAGTAAAGAAAATTCAAATTTCACTCTTTCCTTTTAATTTCAATTATATGTTCACATAGGGATAATAATATGTTATAAAAGAATATAAATGTTTATTTTGAACATGATTAACTTTTTTATTATTATTTTTATTCATTTTTTAATTTTTTTTAATGGTATAATTACCTTAAATGCTTACACAATGTTGACACGGTACTTGTGCAAATAGTAAAAAAATAAAAGTAAATGATTTTAAAAGCATAAAAAGTCATATTTTTAGATTAGGGTGTAAAATAAATTTTACTATTAATAATAATTTATAATTTATTTTAAATATTTTATATTTTTTTGTTTGTTACACCCTGATATTTTGAAAGAATAACATTGTGTTCGATAGCGTATACGACACGCTACACTAGGCTTAAACGAACCATGAAATATTATAATTCAAATATACCCATTATAACTTAGTCGTTGAATTAGAGGGTATGAATAAGATTAATAAAATTATGAAATATATAAATAAACTTTCTACTAAATACAAATATATTGATTAATTCTTAGAAAATAATCATTCAATTTTTCAATAAAGTCATTTTATGTTTCAAAATATGTTTCCTTCAAAATTGATTTTTATTAATTTTTATAAGTGGATAATATAATTAATTTATAAAAATATTGAAAATATTATTTTATAAAAATGGTATCTTTTTTTAAATCAGCATGTCAAAATTATCTTAGAGTGAATTTTTGGTATTTTTCTGAAAATGTTGATTTTCCAGTGAATTGTGAAAAATATTGATTTTTATATAAAACTATATTTTTTCAAGCATTTAAAAAGTTCCATTTTTAAAAAATGGTTTCAAAGTAAAAAAATTGTATTATATTATTAATGATTCAATTATGTTTATTTTAATCAGTTTTACAATTGAATTTGGTATATAAACTTGTTTATACTTAAAAAAACATTTTTCTGAAAACTGTTTTTCGTTGAATTTTCATTTTAATATTAAATTAATTTTTACAACTTCTATAATTTCAATATTTAAAAATTTATTTTATATGTTAAATTGGTAGGTTCAAATTTGGTAAATAGGTCCCTTTTATTTTTTTCATTATGAATAGTAACCATAGTAAATAGTTGTCACTACAGTAAGGGTAAATCAGGTAATTAAGGTTAAAAATTATTTGATAAGGACTAAATAAATGAATATAACACTTTTTTTATCCTATTTGATGAGTTTAATTCAAATATTTCCATCCAAGTTTCAAAAATTTGGAAACTTGGTTCCATATTTCTTTGATTTTTACCTTTATATTATTTTATGTAATGAAAAGTAAAAAAATGTCATTTTCTTTATTTTATTATCTCTAAATTATTGACATAGAGAAAAATAAGAGATATGTTCAATAATAAAAGTTTATTTTAAAGATATATGATTTTTTTATCATGGAAATTTATTTCTAATTTTTGGTGATGAAATAATTACCTTAAATGCTTATGCAACACCGACACAATATTTATTCAATTAAAATAAAAATAAAATAAATAATTTTAAAAATATTAAACGTAATATGATTTCAATGAAATATTGTGTTACATGAATTTTTTATATAAATATAACATTTTAGGGATTTTTTAAATGATTATATTCTGATTTCTTTTCTGTTATGTAGTTTTCAAAGTCAAATTAAATGAATAGTGTTAAAAATGACATTAATGGTATTTTAAGTTAAATATTATTTTATTTAATTAATTAAAAATATAAAAAAAATCTGGAAAAGGAAAATTTTAGATGATATTTTTTTTAAAATTTAATACATTGGCCATTTATGGACCAATTTTCACCATATAAGTAAAATTATAACCCTTTAATATTGAAAAAGTTATTACTCTAGTTAAGGATAAAATTGGTTAACTAAGGGGCTAATCCAAATGATAAGGTTACAAATGATATCAAAAACTATAAATATTTGATTATATGATTATATTAATACCATATATTCCTTTTATTAATATACATTTCACTTTGGAATCATTTTATATGAGTTAGACACAAATTATATAATAATATTACATGTCATTCCAAAAAGGACATAAATGATATTTTATAATAAAAAATTATTAAATGATTTAAAATTAATAAAAAAACCTATATTTGGCCAATTTATTTTTATATGGTTGAAAATATTAACCATGATCCATTTATGGACCAATTTTTCTTTTATTGTAACTATATTAACCCCTAAAGAGTAAAACATTTTATTATCAAGGTAATTGTCAAAAGGGTTAACTGAGGGATAAAAAAAGATATTGGTAAAAAATAACCTAAACATATAAGATTTTTATTTTATGAGATTATTTAAAATCATAATCATATTATATTTGAATTATATCAATTTAGGCCCATTTTTACATGAAAGATTATATTAATTTTATACTTTAAGAAATTCCAAGAATTCCCCTCCCCTCATTATAAAAGGGCACCCCCTATCCTATTATCTACACACCTGAAGAACCATTTGTTTTATAAAATACCTACCAAATAAATTTATAACATCACTTTCTATGTTATATAGGTATCAGTTTGGGAATAATTCCAAATTTAGAGGGATTAAGGTGTGAAGACAAGGAAGCTTTCTAAAGAAGAGGTATAGATTTTTACCTACTGTTTTAGTATTATTTCTTCTTATACCTCCTTAAAATATTTCTTAAACATGATGAAATAAAAAAAAATCTTATATATACTGAGATTTTTTAAATTTAATTTAATAACATATATCCATCTTCTTCCATTAAATGGTAAGTGAAATCATCGTTCATGTGTATAGCGGACTACTGCCCTATAAACCGATGTAATTCATTTTCCATCACCACCTCTCCCTAATGGTTATAATTATGGATTTAATGTATATATATGATAATAATGAAATATTTATAATTATATATAATTAATATATCATCTATTTTTTAAAATTTTCATTCACAGAAAAATGATAACATTGTATCTGTGTGTGGGTGGATTTCCACCTCCACGAAGCGATGTGATTCATTTTTCATTACCACATCACATGGATGATACATATAAGTATATTTAAAGAAATAATATTGTATAACATAGTTCATTTTTCATAACCATATTTCCTTATTTGTTTTAAAATTATAATTTATGTATAAAAATCATAATTATAACCTTAATATTATTATTTAGATTATTTAATAATGAATTATTTGACCATAGTCGACCTACTAAAGTCATTTTGGACATATGATCCAAATATCATCAAAACATCCAATATAAACTTAAATGATCAATTAATTGATTATAACATGGTAATAAATAAAATAAAAAGGAATAATAAACTTTAAAATGTTCTTAATTAAGAAAATAATTAACATAATTTTATTATCCATGAAGATAAAGAACGCATGTGATGAGTCAGATTCACTTTAAGGGACTCTTTGACTTAAAACCTTGTTTTAAATGTTTTAAAGATTTATTTTCTAAATATTTTTGTTCCATGTACATATTATTAAGAATAATCTATATATGTTTTTATATGAACCTAAATTAATTATAAAGGATGTTTTATATCTATATTTATTTAATTTAAAAGGTTTTCAAAAGGAATGTTTTTGTGTATTTTATATGGAATGTTTTTTCTTTCTTTATAAATGAAAAAAAAAAGAAATTTTTTATTTTAATGTATTGGGAATCAATAGTTTTTCCCACCATTGTAACTATTATTTGATTTTGTTATTCCTTTAAAATATTTCATGATTTATTAAAAAAACCTCTTTACCTTTATTCTGGGTATTTTGGATTTGAAAATGGGTTTTTAAAAGGAAAGTGTATTTCAATATCTGAAAGTGTTTTTCATATAGGATAAAATGAGTTTTTAAAATTTTTTATAATGAAAATGTGAAAACATAAAATGTTTGTTTTATCATATGGTACTAGATCATTATATATGATAAATGGGTGATCCAGATATAGCTTAATAAATGGGTGATCCCCATTATAGCTTATGATGACGGGTGATCCCAATACAGCTTATATAATAGGTTAACCCCATTATAAATACCAAATGCAATGGGTAATGTAACATCCTAGCTTGATACCACTAAACTATTTCCTTATGATGGTGCACCACATAACCTCAATCACTCCTCCTTGTATTCCAGAGGTTGTCAAATAGCATTGGGGGTCTAAATTGGGACTTTGAGGAGACTATACCCTTATATCATAGTTCACAACTAGAATTAAATATCAAAATATAATTAACATCAGAGTACACATAAATAATAAACAAACTAAAATTGAAATATGATTTATTAAATTTAATTTCAATATAGGCATGAATGGCCATGTCATACATACAACCAACTACCCATTAAACTGATTACATAACATACCAAAAATAAATTAAACTACCAAAAGGTTCTACAGCATCACCTATCCAACAAATTAGTCATTTGATACCACTCAAACAATCCTGGTCGACCAAACAGTACTCAACATGGGCATCATCCCAAACCTATGACTACAATAAACACATGAGAGATGCTAAGGTACCCAAGTGTAATAGTGTCCTGAGAAGGGTGTGATTAAAACTTAGTAGGCCACCACCAATGGTGTCTAAATAAACTACCAATCAGTACAAAAATGTATGAAGAGATCTATAGGTGAACTAAATAAATAAGACATTAAAATAAACATGTTTCACCATTAATAATTTATCACTAGTATTTTAATCATTTGGGTTCTACAGATTTATCCAATCAACCAATCCTACTCTGACAATACTATGAGTCCAAGACATAAATCATAGTAATAATAGGTTGACATAAAAGGAGAATCAGTCTAAGTATCCAATCGAGATTTAGAATATCATGTCTGACCATCCCAATCATAGGTCACAAGTTTGAAAACAAGGAGAATTGGTCCAAGTATCCAACTAGGATTCATAATTCCAGGTTTGACCATCCCATCCTTGATATGGAACACCATGTCCATACCCTTGGACTCAGCCGCATCGGTCCATCCTATGAAATATATGATGCATTGGGATGCTTGGAGAATCATTCTGGCCTACCCAAAACTAGGGAGTGGAGCATTGGCCCATTATCTCAAAACTATTAGTCACAGGTCATAAAACAAGAAGCGTTAGTCCAAGTATCCAACCATGATTCAGAAAAACATGTCTGATCATCTCCAAATCAAGTCATTATTAATCATTTACATCTTTATCACATCATTAATCAAAACCTAATACCCTTAATTGTTCATCATTTACCAAGTTACCATCAAACCATTAAAACCAAAAACATCTTAATAAGTCCCAACCCCTTTTTCAAGATTTCATAAAACACCACTTAGAACATTTTGAGAGGCCTAAAAAACACTCACCTCATTAAAACAATTTAAAACTACCCTTAAACAAGGTTATTCTCTTTGAATATCAAAACAAAGTCATAGGCCATTCATTCCCCTTAATTCATTTAGAATAATCCACCATGTCATTTTCACAAGGGGTAAACCACACACACAAATTCAAATCATCATTTTAAATCTAACAATAACCCCTTTTATAATCACTTTGAGGTCAACACTTCACTTTTATAACACTGTCCACTTTCAAAACATCATATTGCTTCATTAAAAACCATAACCAGATCAAAATAAAACATAATCCTTTAATCATCTAGAAAATCCTCATGGATTTTTTACAAAACATAACACCAAAAACATTTCATTTTTTAAGGGAGGACATGCCCCATGGGTGGATATAGGTCCGATCTCACAATATCCAATGGATCCAATGGGATCTGAGGAAGTTACAAGGTATCAAATTAAATCCCAAACCAATTTCTTAAATCAAGGAAGTAGGAATATAACACATGGGATCTAAGTCATATATCACACAAACATTTAAGAAAAATATCAAGACTATTAGTAAATCTCTTAGACCACCTACCTCAATAATAATTCTTTCCAAAACATTTCCAAAGGACAATGGCCTTATCAAGGCATGCCCAAGCCTCTCCCCAACTCTTAAACACCCAACTGAGCTCATATAGATCACTCATTCCTTAAACTCACACTAAACCACAAAAAATAATTAATTATAACAATTATAATTAATTAAATCATTAAACCCCAACTTGGCATAATTTTGGAAAAACTTACTAGGCACCCACCTCTTATCAAAACTCCAAGAAACCACCATAGAAGGTCTACAACGGATCCTAGACATCATTACCAAGAAAATACCTAAGATGAGACACCATTTCATCACTTAAATAAACTTATTTAACTAAGAAAATCTAAGAAAATTCACCATGAACGCATACCTTCATGAAACACCACACAATTACCTGAAAAATCCATCTCATGATATCCTCTATATAATCCAACCAAAATACCCAAGAGAAACGGATGATTCGACCTTGATTTGGTGGAATCATCAACAAAACTAAAACTAGAGAACCCCAAAAAATAGAGCGGAGTAAGAAGAAGAATAAATGAGGATATCTAAGGAGAATAGATCACCCCAAATTCCATTAAATTGATATGAACACACCAATAAATCAAGGGGGATAAGAGGAGTAAGGGTTTTGGGAACCCCTTGGTTCGCGCATATCAAAATGAGGAGAAATTGGTGGAGTGGATAAAAAACATGAGGGGGTACTTTGGTAATTTCCTCCTTTTAAATGAAATTTGGGCAGCCACATGGTTTGGCCAAATACTTTTCCAAATCATGTATCAACCATGTGGTTGGCTCTATTCAAGGACATTCCACTCACAAGGTTTGGCCACATGGCTGGAAAAACCATGTGACAACCATGCGTCCCCCACTATCCAAAACCCATGAAAGCATGGTTAGACTACATGGTTTGACAAACCATGTTCCAACCATGCTTTCAGAACTACCACCCTTCTATAGTGAGGTTCACATTTTTCTAAAATCATACATAGCTCATGCTCCATACCTCAACCCCTCCTCAACCTTACACAATATCCTATTTAGATTCACTTAATTTACCCCAAAACATGTTATAATCATGAAAATGAATCGTGTGTAGTTCAAAATGAACTGAAAATATCATGTTCATCAAGGTGTCATGTGGTTTCTCCTAAACCATGCACACCAAACCATGTACCCTGGGTAGAAATCTCTAAAGCTCCTAAAAATTCACCCAAAAGATCCATATCTCATCTAAACACACAAGACACTTCCTAAGAACCATTACTTATCTAAAAACATCACTTTGAATCATTCCAAATCTTGGATTTCTATTCTGAGTCTTGATCTAAAATTTGACTAGTATAATAAACAAAATTCAAATTCCCTCTAGAATTTCCAACTCACCCAGATGTGAGATATTACAAACTCCACACTATAATACTTCTCATCCCTAAGAATTCTCAGTGGTCATCCAATGACATCATCTAACCCACATCAGTCAACAGATATTTCCAACAGCCTCATTCAGTTTATGAACAACTGAAACAACACCAAGTAACAACCTCTAATTCAAAGAACTCAACAATCCAAAACTCATGCCAACACCCACTAACAAAGACAAGTTTCCTATCCAACCAAAACACTAATTACCCATCACCAGATTACTCACCAACATATGGTTCCCCCTTACATGATCCTCAACTTAGAAACACCAACTTTTGATGCTTGGAACCTCCACTATCAAAATACCCTAGAAGAACCCCGAACTTACACTTCTATGACATACTAAACATGGTTCACAACCTAACATTCCACAACATCCATGAGGATTAAAATCATCCTCCACACCCATCCTCATTACCAAAATAGTCTAGAGTGGGCGTTCATCTTCTACCCATGTAGAAATGGAGAAAAAACTTTATTTTCCTCAAAATCCAATTTTGAATTTATGAAATGAAACTACTGTTTCTAAAATGACATGATAGATATTATTTTCAACACACTGCATCTATTTTAAATTAAAACTCTGGTTGGACCATCCTCGGATGACTTATCTTCAACTACCAGCACATCATCACTCACTTGGTTATAAATTATGTATGACCAAAGTCATTCTGTATTCACCCGATCACACCATCTAGAGTCCATACTCAAATCCTAGTGAGATTCCACAGTCATATCCTCTACTGGCCCAAAACTATAGTCAAGTATTATCACCCCACTATCACACCTCCGACATTATCACCTTTCATTACCTTTTAGAACCACCTCAAGATAGAATCGACATTTGTCTTTAGTATCAATCCTAATTGTATTCCCATCATAATTCCCTATGTAATTTAAATACACACCACAATGGTTTTTCACTGTCATTTTAATTCCACCATAATCAATCCATGTCTAGTTCCACACACTATGACCCTTCCAACCTGATGGTCATATCTTTGTGACAAAATGTCACTCCCCACCATAGGATTGTTGTCATATAGTCACTCAAGAAACCTCAAACACCATATACCATGCTTCAATAATGATATAAACCCCAAAACTTGAACGCAATCATCTAACTTTAACGAGAACAAAAAAACAAACATCAACCACTACCCATTCCCAATTCCTAATAATGGCACCCATGGAATATGTCAACATCTGGTTCATCCTAAGGAATTGAATTGTAAATATTTGATGGTGCACTTCCAACCATATGGATCCACATACACCATTTAATGAGTGTAACCACCAAGAGGCCTCATGTCTAACAAAAATACATTAGGGTATATGTTTGTATAGTCTAATCTCTCACAGTATATCCAGGATGATGTCAAGATATTGGGAATGATCGTCCCTATACTGAGAGCATGATAATATTTCATTGATGAACACCATTATTACCCATCCATTTCTGATGTCACCTCTAACTACAGGGACATGTCAAACTCATTTAAAACCCTTAAGCCACCCCACCCACAAGGATCTCATCAAATTCACATTATTTCTCATCCATCTCATGGATACCTTCTCTACTTAAGAACCTTCGACGTACACTCTCATAAAATCTGATCCATAAACCAAATAAAATTGCATGTCACCATTCTATCACGCCTTAAAGATCCCATTAACACTTAACCATCACACACACTCTTCTATGACCCCACCATATAACATGATTTAAACTATAACAAGTCAAGATTTATTAAACCTTATATCACAAGCCCTGTACATTTTCCTTGAATCTTCTTCATGTACCCCTTACCTAAATATGATCACCCTTAGTTCTTCCCAAACCCAAAAGAAACTCATGAGCCAAAACCAATTACTCGACCACTAAAATCTCGAGAACCATCTTAGAGTTATACTAAAATCACTTACGATTTCACTACATTCCGAAAGAAACATACAAAGACAACCGAGTCAGGAACCTAACCATTCCTGCCCTCAGAAATCACATGTTTCACTAAAGCATCAACATTAAAAGTGATTTATATATTAAGTAAACCCAATGGTTGCACCCAAATTTACCCTACTGGTAAAAGCGATCGATGTAGTACATGTAGGGGTCAAATCCACAGGGACTGAAGAAGTAACCTTGAGACGCTATGATTGTATGAAGGATGGGCTATGAAGTAGCCGACTTTGAATTTGATTTTGGATGGTTTTTAAAGAACACTAATAAACCTAAGTGAATTAAATTAAATGGAAATGGGTTGATATTAGGATTATTCTCAGGGTGGATTGAATGAATTTTACTTCATTAGACAATTTTGGTTTTATTAATTTTTGATGAATCCATTCTTCAAAAATAACATTACATTCATCATTTTCTGGTTTGGTGCTTACTAAACACAATTACTAATCCCGTATACACTTAGAGAACCAAATTCATGATCTTCCCGAGGTATATGGTCATTTAGTAATTGAATTTAGTTTTCTCAAACACAGTAAAGATGAAGAGTAGAAATAATTGAATAATGGATGTCTTAAATTAATTATCCAATTACCAACAATTCGTTCAATAAATAACATTCAATCCATCCTTTTCATCCTCCTAAGATCATCCCATTAAGGGTTTAGCCCTCCATTGATGGTATAATCTCAATGGTGGGTGGAAGATGGCTAACATGAATTGGATTGAAGAAATTAAAACCGCAGAAATAACGAGCACTCCTCCGTGTGTGTGAATGAAATTCACACCTATGTGTGAACTAATTCAAAACAACATAGAGATATCACTGTGCTTTGTGATAATAAAGTTTTAATAAAAGAAATGGAAAATATAGAAGTGAATGAATTTGATTAAGAACATAAATATACAAAAAATAAACTTACATGGAAATGGAAAACATTACAAAGGAAATTTCGAAGCATAACCTTACAATGAAACAAGCAACAAAAGATGATATGAAAAATATCCACCCCTATTACCTTCACCACTAGGTCCTTATATAGGAATATTAGGATCCTTAGGTACATCCCCCAACAATTAATAGAGTCAAATGGAGAGTGAATAATCAAAAGGAAATTGATGTTTCGAATTTGAACGGGAAAATTGTCCAGATTCGTCCACCATATTGATGTGTGAATTCCCAATTAAATACGGATGAATCTGGAGGGTTTGTAGAAGATAAATATCTTCTTCCATCTATCCTTTATTCTTTATAAAAATTTCAGGAAACTTGGCTCATCCGTTTGGAAGTTATGGTCGAAATGGTGGGACGGATTTCTGTGCATTAATGTCGGGTCCACCATTTAAATCTCAACTTCAGATCCCTTTATCATCATGAAACCATCAGAATTAGCTCTGGACACAGTTGAATAAAATTATCCTAATATTTTTATATTTCTAATGTATAAATTTGAGCTTCATTGGGCTTATTTTGTGGTTCCCATGTTTGTTTGATGGGCCTTAGACCCATTATGCTTTTTCCAGCAAGTTTCTGCCTTCAGGTGCAAAAATATCCATCTTCAATTGTGATTCATCCATAAGACCTAAGAGAAAAAATGTTCCAAATAAAGTTATGAATCATATACCAAAATATCAAATTAAAATGATGAATATTGTAATTTCCACAAGAAAATTATTGAGTGGGCCCAAATTGACACTTTAAGCATGAATTGCACAATGATGGGAAATGAAGTTCAATTTCTGAATTAGACTAAAATTGATGTTTATGAACTTTTAAACACATTAATATTAATATCTTAACAATGAATATTAGCCACTTTCAGTGACTAATCACATACCCCAACTTGAGTTTTTCTAGTCCCGAGCAAAATATATTACAAATATGAAATTCAAATCCCCTTTTCCAAAAACATTTAAATACACATTGCTCACCCAAAGACCTCATACCAAAAAAATTATGGAACCCATAAAAATCATTTAAAACAAGCTAGGTCCATAAGAATATCCCAAGCCCAAGCCCATTCCTTTGTTCAAATTCATCGTCACATTTCATCCAATTCCAATTAAGCATGATAAAGTGTTGTGCATCATAAAAGATATGGGGCCCATTTTATTGTTCAAGGGGAAAAAATGGAAGCACTAGGTGGGAATCACATTAAACCTTAAGATGAGTATCAATTTTTTTTTTAATTTTTTTGATTTTTTTTATTTTAATTTTTTAACCACAATCGATATGAAAAGACTAACTCTGGGCAAGACAACTATGGAGTCACGATCCCCAAGTGTCAGATGCCACACATATTGTCAATTTCATGCTCTACAATAGAGATATAAAGCCTAACTCTGGGCAAGACAACTATGGAGTCACGATCCCCAAGTGTTGGACGCCACGCATTTGGACAAAACATTTCTCTATGTGCCCATTATTTTTTTTTCAATTATTTTTTTGTTTTTTTTTTGTTGTTTTTTTTAGATACTCAAATTAAACTAAAAGTGACCCCAAAACCCTATGCTATAATAAAAGGGACCCAATAACTCAAATTTACACCCATGATCCATTAGATGTGAATTGTGGCATTTTTATTAAGAGGATGAAAATGTAAACTTTGAAAAATCACATTAGACAACCACACTTTCCAAAAACTGTTCTCATGAACTTAAACTTGCATTAAAATCAGAATCAAAGCATCCAAATTTTTCGATATCCAATTTCAGAGTTTGCAATGTGTGTTATCATGTTCAAAGTTAATGGAATTTTTTATTTCCATGCATGTTCTTATTGAAAAAAAAAATCATTTTTTATCCCCCCCCCCAACTTAGAATAACACTGTCCCCAGTGTTTAATGAAAAGAAAAGTTAGATGAGGGTAGGAGAGGATTTTAAAGAGGAAATTTGAAAATGATAATCATGGAATGAAGTCACCTGGTGGTTGATGAAGAAATCACATGCCAATTTCTCCCTTCGATCCTGTGTTCGAGTCTCAGTGGATTTGATGGTGGTGAATGGATTTTCCTTATGACTTACAACATGTCCTTTTATTTTTTTAACCTATAAAAACATAAAAATAAACAAAACAAAATAAACTGATGATACATTGTCTTATTTTTAGATTTCTGGGTAAGGTATTACTCAGAGATCACGCCACGTGACATGGATGAATATGGTGCTCCCCTTTCATACCCATCCTTACTCATAAAAGAAGAACAGGTCAGCAGTCTATGGTAATTTATTATATGAAAAAAATGATTCAAAATGATTAGAAACATGGAAACCATGGGTTGCCTCCCATGCATCACTTTTGTTTAACATCGTTGGCTCGACTTGTACCCCCCAACTTATCCAATTCCAACTTTAAACATTTTTAAGACCCCATTTTTGTCCACTTCAAATTGATTCAGATTGATTTTTTTATAATTTGATTCATGTGAAATCCCATGGTCAATAATGAGTGTAGAAGTCCAAGGAAATTTGGTAATGGTTGATTCAGTTGAATTTCTAGTCTTTCCTAAGACATCAAGGACCATTCCAACATTATTGGTTTCTTGAGAAGAATGAACTAAAAATAAAAGGTCTTTCTTATCTCCTATAGTGGGATTATTGAGTTCTAAAGAAAGTAAAATAATTTTGATCTTGGGTTTATTGAAATTTCCTAAAGGAGATTGACAAATTATATCAAAATCAGTTTCTTCTAAAAAACATTTAGAAAGAATTGGTTCATTTTGAAAATAAGATTCATCATGAAAATTGTCTAGTTGAATATCAGAAGTGTGTATGGTATCACTATTCGTTATATATCCCAATGGTTCAATTATCGGTGATTCTAAAAAAATGTTATTGGGGATATATTCTGAACACTCAATCCATGAAGACAAATTTTCCCCTTGTGAATCTAAAAAATTAATTTCCTCCTGATTTAAATACCCTTCAACATTTCCTTGATCTTGTTCAGTTATCCCATATCCAAAGGTTAGTTCTTTTTTCAATTCATGAGAGGTTTTTGGGATAAAAGATTCATCTGTCAATGATGAGGAAAGAACATCTTGAGTGGGAATGGGTTCCTCAAAAGTCTTAAAGCTTTGTAATTCTAATCTGAAAGATGAAACTTCTAAATTCATTTTATCCATTTGTTCACACAATTGTTCAATAATTGTTTTAGGATTAGGGTTGATATATGTTTGTACATCATGGACTTCCTCATTATTTATCTTTTAAATCATTATTGATAGGTATGGAAGTTTATCTTTTAAACATTCATCATCCCATTGATTGTTCATGTTATCGGGTGTGGGGTAATCATTCAAGTGTTGATCAAAGTAATTTTCTATCTGAGGGGATTCCTATTGTTGATTTTCTATTTGATTCCAGCCTGAGTTTATGAAAGGAAATTGTTGATGATACTTCATTGGAGTTGAATGAAATTTGGATTTGGATTTTTTTTTGGACACACGAAAATAGAAACAGGAAAAGAAAAGAGAAATATAAGTGAGAAAAGAGAAGTTAGGTGAGAATAGAAGGTGGGTGTCTAAGAAAACTTACTTGGGTCCCCGGCAACGGCGCCAAAATTTGGTTGCGCCCAAATTTACCCTACTGGTAAAAGCGATCGATGTAGTACATGTAGGGGTCGAATCCACAGGGACCGAAGAAGTAACCTTGAGACGCTATGATTGTGTGAAGGATGGGCTATGAAGTAGCCGACTTTGGATTTTATTTTGGATGGTTTTTAAAGAACACTAATAAACCTAAGTGAATTCAATTAAATGGAAATGGGTTGATCTTAGGATTATGCTCGGGGTGGATTGAATGAATTTTACTTCATTAGACAATTTTGGTTTTATTAATTTTTGATGAATCCATTCTTCAAAAATAACATTACATTCATCATTTTCTGGTTTGGTGCTTACTAAACACAATTACTAATCCCATATACACTTAGAGAACCAAATTCATGATCTCCTCTAGGTATATGGTCATTTAGTAATTAAATTTAGTTTGCTCAAACACAGTAAAGATGAAGAGTAGAAATAATTGAAGAATGGATGTCTTAAATTAATTATCCAATTAACACCAATTCATTCAAAAAATAACATTCAATCCAGCCTTTGCATCCTCCTAATATCATCCCAATAAGGGTTTAGCCCTCCATTGATGGTATACTCTCAATGGTGGGTGGAAGTTTGCTAACAATAATTGGATTGAAGAAATTAAAACTGCAGAAATAACGAGCACTCCTCCGTGTGTGTGAATGAAATTCACACCTATGTGTGAACTAATTCACAACAACACAGAGATATCACTGTGATTTGTGATAATAAAGTTTTAATAAAAGAAATGGAAAATATAGAATTGAATGAAGTTGATTAAGAACATAAAGATACAAAAAAGAAACTTACATGGAAATAGAAAACATTACAAAGGAAATTTGGAATCATAACCTTACAATGAAACAAGCAACAAAAGATGATATGAAAAATATCCACCCCTATTACCTTCACCACTATCTCCTTATATAGGCATATTAGGAGCCTTAGGTACATCCCCCAACAATTAATTCACCCCCCAACAATTAATAGAGTCAAATGGAGGGTGAATAATCAAAATGAAATTGATGTTTCGAATTTGAACCAGAAAACTTTCTAGATTCGTCCACCATATTGACGTGTGAATTATCAATTGAATACGGCCGAATCCGGAGGGGTTGTAGAAGAGACATATCTTCTTACATCTGTCCTTTATGCGCTATAAAAATTTCAGGAAACTTGGCTCATCCATTTGGAAGTTATGGTCGAAATGGTGGGATAGATTTCTGTGCATTAATGTCGGGTCCACCATTTAAATCTCAACTTCAGATCCCTTTATCATCATGAAAACATCAGAATTAGCTTTGGACACAGTTGAATAAAATTATCCTCATATTTTTATATTTCTAATTTATAAATTTGAGCTTCATTTGGCTTAGTTTTTGGGCCCCACATTTGTTTGATGGGCCTTAGGCCCATTATGCTTTTTCCAGCAAGTTTCTGCCTTCAGGTGAAAAAATATCCATCTTCAATTGTGATTCATCCATAAGACCTAAAAGAAAAAATTTTCCAAATAAATTGATTAATCATATACCAAAATATCAAATTAAAATGATGAATATTGTAATTTCCACAAGAAAATTATTGAGTGGGCCCAAATTGACACTTTAAGCATGAATTGCACAATGATGGGAAATGAAGTTCAATTTCTGGATTAGACTAAAATTGATGTTTATGAACTTTTAAACACATTAATATTAATATCTTAACAATGAATATTAGCCACTTTCAGTGACTAATCACCCAACATCTTGGTGTATTTCACACTATAAACATACTAGGTCTATCTCACATGCACGGTCATCACCCAAAGAAAACATGTTCTTCTAGTCTAACTCAAGTTCACTAGACACGTCCATCTTAAAAAACCTTCACTTGAGAAAGGCGCCCAAACAAGTCCTCCCCTTTAGAAACTAACCACATGGCTAAACCACTAGCACTCAAGTGCTCTTTTTCAAAACCAAAGGCATCCTATGTGCCAAAACCTCATACTAGGATGCACCTTTCATGCACTATTTTCAAAAGTAAAAAACATCCATCTTAAACTCACATACCCAAAACCACACATAACTTATCTGACCTCTCTCATGGATGACCCTCAAAATCCACATGACACCACTCCCAAAAATGGAGTCACATCAAAAAAAGTTATTGGGTCTAACCACCCAAGGTCTACACCAAATCATAGAAGGAAAAAACTCATGGGGCATTAAAAATGTTGTTGTCTCACCATAACACAGAATCAAAAAGTAAAAAACCCCTCTTGTAGGGTCTCACACCATAAAGGTGTCATATATAGAACATATACCCACAACTAGGGCACTCGTCCCCTCCAAGAATTTGCACATTAGATTGCTCCTCAGAGGACTTATCCATACTAAAAACCTCAAAAAAACACCCACTATAGGTCCAAATATCCTATACTTATACTATACTGACCCACCAGGGTCACTGCACTAACCATGCAAGAGAACCACACCAACATCCTTATCTTCAATCATCTCACAACAAATCTTCTTAACCTGCCATCCAAAGGAAACCCATAAATCACACACTAGCAAGTCTAAAATATTTAGATACTACATACATAAGTACATGAGATGCCTATTTTATCTTTAGTCCAAGAGTAGAAAAACCACATGCTTCTTTCCAAAAGTAAAATAACTATAAATTTATCATAAGTTATAAAATCCAAAAAAAACTTATGCATCACTCGAAGTGAAAATCATATAGAACCGTAATATCACAAACTAGAAAAGAAATCATATCCCCTAGTAGTTTGGACTTCTTACCAGAACATGTTTTCACAATGCACCATCTTGATATCCATCACAGGATCTGACACATTACTATATCTCATGTCTACCAAATCCAAAATAGTAAAATAATCGGAAAGTAAACACCTTTGATTCTACTTTGTAATGTCTTGGTCCAGTGCTACTAAACAGGTTCCCCGAACCGGTGCACCACATGACCTCAGGTGTGCCTCCTCATATGCTAGAAGTTTCTGACAAGAATAAGGAGTATAAAATGTGATTGTGAAGAGATAATACCCCCATGTCAGAGTGCACAATAGTAAGAAAATATACAAACATCGTACCAAACATAGTACATGGAAAGAATAAAAAAATAAAATTGAAACATGTTGTAATAAAATTAAATGCGATAAAGGCCCAAACAGCCATGTCATATATACAACCACCCACCCACTGATTCAGATACGTGACATAAAAAACTTCAAAAAGGCTCCATATAATCAACGATACAACCCATTAGTCATATGATACCATTCAAAAAATCATTCTCAGATAAAAATACTGGGTCTTATCCCAAACATGTGCTTGCAATAAACATGTGAGAGCTACTCAATTACCTAAGTGCAATGGTGTCCTAAGAATCGAGTAAGTGAAACTCAGTAGTCCACCACCAAAAAATTTCTAAATCAACTACCAATAAGTACAACAATGTATTCATAGATCTAAAGGTGCACTAAATAAACAAGATAGTAAACTATACATGTTTCACCATTAAGAATTTATCATTATAATTTCAATAATTTATGTTCTATAGGTTTATCCAATCAACCAAGCCTATTCTGGTCATACCAAGAGTCCAATACATATACCATAGGGTTCATATTTCAATATACAAGGATCGTTAGTCCAATTATCCAACAGAGATTTGGAACATCATGTAAAACCATCCCGGCCATAGGTCACAAGTTGGAAAATAAGGAGCATCGCTCCAAGTATCTAATTGGGACTCAAAATTTCATATCCGACCATCCCAACCTTTATATAGAACACCATGTTTATACCCTTGGAGTTAGGAGAATAATTTCATCCACTAAAAACTATGGTACATCGGGGATCCTGGAGTATCAGTCTTCCCCACACAAAACCGAGGAGTGGAGCATCAATCCATCATCACAAAACCATTACTCACAGGTTGACAAACAAAGAGCATCATTCCAAGTATCCAACTAGTATTTGGAACAACATGTTCGATCATCTCCAAATCATGTCATTATTAATCATTACCATATTTATCACATCATTAATCAAAAACCCAGTACCCTTAATCATTTATCATTTACCAAGGTCTCATCATACCTTTAAAACCAAATACATATCAATAAGTCTAACTCCTTTTTCACAATTTCATAAAACACTACTTAGAACATTTTGAGAGGCTTAAAACACTCACTTCATTAAAACATTTAAAAATACCCTGCAACAAGGGTCTTTCTCTTTGAATATCAAAACAATGCCATGGGGCATCCAACCCCATTAATTCATTTAGAAGAAGCCACCATGAAATTTTACAAGGGGTAAACCATACACAAAAATTCAAAGAATCATTTGAAATATAATAAGAACCCCCTTTATAATCACTTTGAGTTCAACACATCCTTTTTAGAACACTACCCACTTTCAAAGAATCATTTTCCTTTGTTGAAAACCACAGCCAGATAAAAATCCAACACACAACTTTAATCATATAAAAAGGCCTCATGGGATTTTTACAAAACTTAACACCAAAAATATTTCTTTTTTCAAGGGTGTTCACACCCCATGGGTGGATTTAGGTCTAGTCTCACAACATCCAATGGATCTGACAGGATCTGTGGAAGGTCTAAGGTATCAACTTAAATCCAAAACCAATTACTTAAATAAAGGGAGAAAGTATATCACACGTGGTATCTAAGTAATATATGACACATACATTTAATAAAAATATCAAGACTATGGGTAAATCTCTTAGACCACTTACCTTATTAATGAAGCTTTCCAAAACATTTCCAAAGCATGACAGCCTTGGAAAGGCCCGTTCAAGCCTCTCCCCAACTCCTCGGCTCCCAACTAAGATCATCTCAGTCACCCAAGTCTAAAACTCACACCAAACCACAAAAAATAATCAATTATAACAATTATAATTAATTAAATCATTAAACCCCAAATTATCATAATGCCAAAAAAACTCACTAGGAACCACCTCGTGTTGAAACACCAAGAAACCACCATGGGAGGTCCAAAATGGATCCCCAACACCATTCTCAAGAAAATAACTAAGAATAAATACCATTTCATTGCATAAATAAATTTATTTAATTGGTAAAACCTAAAAAAAATCACCATGAAAATACACCTTCATGAAACTCCATGAAACGATGTGAAAAATCCATCTTGGGATCTCCTCTATACAAGCCAACCAAAATCCCAATGATAAATAAAAAATTCCATCATGATTTGGTGGAACCATAAAAAAATCTAAAACATAGAATCCCAAAATTTATATAGGAGTACGAATAAGAATAAAGGAGACCACTATATGAGAATAACTCACCTAAAATGACAAGAAATTTCCATGAACACACCCCAAAATCAAGGGGGAGAAGAGAAGGAAAGGGTTTTAAAACCCCCTAGTATGCATGCATAAAAAGGAGGAGAAAGGGGTAGAGTATATAAAAAGAATAAGGGGGTATATTGGTCATTTATCTCTTATTAATTAAATTTATTTAGCTTCACAGTTTGGCCACACGGTTTTCCAAACTATGTGCCAACCGTGCAGTTGGCTCTATTCAAGGCCATTCCACTTGCATGGTTTGGCCACACTATTGGCCAAACCATGAACCAACCATGATCCCCACACTTTCCAACACCCATTCCCATATGGTTAGGTTGTAAAATTTGACAAACCATGCATCATCCATGATTTTATCACTACCTCCCTTCTAAACCGAGGCATGTGGTTTGTCTAAAATCACGTGCATCCATTGCACCATGCCTTAGACCCTTCTAAAACTTTCATGGTTTCCCCTTTAGCCTCATAAGGTTTACCCAAAACTTTTATCTAACATCCAAAATCATCTGCTCATATTTAAAAATGAATTAAAAACGTACTGACCATTAAGGAGTCACACAGTTTCTCCTAAAACATGCACAACAAACCGTGAAACCTGGGCTAAAATTTCCAAAACTCTTGAAACTTAATCTAAATCCTCCAAAACTCATCCAAACACCCAAGAAACCTCCCAAGAATCATTACTCATCTAAAAAAATCACTTTTAATAATTCCAACTCTCAGATTTATATTTTGAGTCTTGATCAAAAATTTGACCCATCTAGTAAACGAAATTCAAATTCCCTCTAGAATTTCTAACTTGAATGAACATGGTATCTTACAGGTAATTTTATTTTTCCTCAAATGAAATAATGTGGGAGTTAACCAATGTGGTTTCTCTAAATGATTTAACTAGGATCAAGTTTTTTCTCACATGGGTTATGAATATGATTTTATAATCCACCTAAAACAGGTTTATATTTTCTTACTATAAGTTTTAAAAAAATTGGGGAAAATATGTGTTCTTTTCATTTGGAAATTATTTATTTCATATACTCAAAAAATAAGGTAATAAAGGTAATAATTATATAGGTACTCATGTTTTTTACTAAACTAATGGATTTCTTCTTTTTATATCCCGTACAAATATTTTTATATTTATCCCACATTTTAAAAAAAAATAACAGGGTTTAAGGATGCATAAGAAAAAATAATAAGTATATTTTATATTCATGAAGATTTTTCATGAAAAGAAAATATGTTTTATTTTAAAAAAATGTGTGAAAATGGATACTAAGATTAAGTATATAAATTTTAATATACAGTTTTATTATGTAATATTTATGACCTAATTCTCTAAAACTCTAAACCTTAAAGATCTGTGGGAATGTAATAAAATTAATTATGATAACACCTCAAGATTTCATAGTACGTTATCTCATTAAAGTAATTCAATAGCTTACGCTACACGCAACACTGAGATAGAGCGCCCCACAGCATACCAAACTAGCCGTTCAAAAAGCAGTTATGAATAGTATTAACTTCATTTTGAATCTTGTATACTCTATATAATTTTAAAATTCATATTATGTGTTTCTTAGATATAATATAATAACAAATTCATTTTTTTAGATAAAAGAATTATTTTTCAAAAATGCAATTTTACCACCTTTTAACGGTGAACCCTATTTAAAACCAATATTTGATACTTTTATATATTAAATTTAATGAAATTTAATTCTTATTTATAAGAGGTACATAAAAATTTAGTTTGGATAAATTTTTGGTACTTTTCTGATAACTTTCATAATTTGATGATTAGTTAAAAATACTAAAGTTTAATTGACAACAACTTTTTTAATCGAAATAATTTATAGTGTTGAATTATTCATTTGAATATTTTGGAAGTATAATTAGATTATATTTTTATCATTTAATACAATTTAAGTCATTATAAGTAATTTCACATTTAAATTTTACATAAACACATGTTAATCTTTTGATAGTTTTTACTTTCTAAAAACCTACTTTTTGGTTTTGACAACGGGGATTAATTTTAAATTCATAAATGAAACTTCTAGGTTTTTAATTTGATAGAATATACTTCATTTTTTGAATTATTAATATCAAAATTAGCTTAGGGTAAAGTTTTGGTATTTTTCTGAAAACTTTCAATTTTTGATGAATAGTGAAAAACACTGCGTTATTATTTAAAATCGACTTTTTATTTAAACAATTTTTTAGTTTATTTAAATTTATTTTAATTAAAAATAGATATATAATACCTATATAAGTTCAATTTAATTCATTGGAGTCATTTTATAATAAAATTAGATGTATAAAATTTTATTGAACTTTTTAATGTTTTTTTACCCACCTTCAAGGAGCATTTTTAAATTTTCATAAAACTTAATTTTATCACTTCTATAGGTTGAATTTAAAAAATCTGAGAGACACAGTTGAAATCATTAGGTAAAATTTGGTTTAATAAGATGAAAATATTTTTTTGTGAATAGTAACTTTTGACTTTTTTTTACCACAGTTAAAAGTAAATAGGGTCATTAAGGGTAAAAATGATATTATAATTACCCTAACACATGCCCTAATTCTATTGGATAAGTGTAATTCAACTAAAAAAACTTTAGTAATAAAATATTATCCTCTTTGGTCCACTTAGATTATATTAGGACATTTATTATTATTTTATTTAAAGAAGAGTTAAAAGTGGTAAATTCAATGTTTAATAACTAAACCATTTCTTATATAGGGATACAGACAATATAAATTCAAATATAATTATTCATTATAAATCTAAAAATATTTCCTATATAATTTTATTTTATTTATAATATTTAGACATTAAATAATTTAATTTATTTATGACACAATGATGATGCAGAAATTACCTTATTAACGAAATATTAAAATAATTGACATTATAAATATCCAAATAAATGTAAATGGAGACTTCTGTTGAATTGCACTAATTTTCTAGGATAATATTACATCTTAGGGTTTATTAGATAAAAAAATTTTGATTGAAAAGGTTGTTATGACTTTCAAAAAAACAAAATACCAAATAGTGTCAAAATTGACATAAATTAGTTTTTAAAACAAATACTATATTATTGGTTGATATAATATTCCTAAAAATCTAAGGTTCAGATAAAGGGATTAAATAATAATATATATATATTTCATTAATTAATCACTTTAGGTTCTCTTGGAAGTTTAGAGTAAGTTTATTAACCATATAGTGTAAGAATACAAGAAGACACGGTAAAAGTTAAACTATTTAACTAAGAGTTAAATCTAAAAGATATAGTTAAAATGGTAATATAAACTTGTCTAAACCTATTTGTTGAGATTATTTTGACCCATAACTACCTAAGTATCTAAATAAATTTATTTGGAGACATTATAAACCGAATATGATTGTATAATAAATTAATATTTTAATCTTTTCCTAAAGTGACCCTCACCCCTCTTATAAAAGGGCACTTCCCCTTCTCTCAAAATCACACCTCCAAAGTCATTTGTCTTGGCCAAAACCTACCTAAATTTCCTCCCAAATTATATTAGATAAACCTATAGTACTTAATTTGATCAGAAATCCAACCTAAGGATCTCTTTTCCTCAACTCAAAAGCAAACACCCGAAGAAGAGGTAATAATTTCACCACCCTCTTTCAAGTTCTTTTCTTCTTACACTTCCTCTTTTTTGTTGTTTCAATACCAAAATAATAACTCCAGTACCTCCTAAATACTATGATGTTACTATAAATATGGTACAACCATATTAATTATTCTATCCATCCTATAAATGACAAAGTCACCATATGTGCGTACGTACGGCTTACCATCTCCACGTCGTGGTGTAGTTTGTTATTCAAACACTTTATTATTTGGATGGGTATAATAATGAGTTTAACTAATGTAAATAATAAATATAAAATTTTAATTATTTTGTATATATGATATAAAATCCAATTACATATTATTTCACCATCAATATAATGATATTGTCACTCGTGCGTACGTACGGATTACCGTCTCCACGATGCGATGAGATTCATTCCCACATTCACCATTCAACGAGGGTTATAAAAATATATATTATTAATAAGTATGTAATATAAGAAATAATAATGATACTGAAGATATATATATATATATGTACTTACATATATATTATTCACTTACTTCTGTTCAATACGATATGAAAACGGAAACAACGTTTATGCATACGTACGACCTATCGTCTCCATAAATGGTGCCTTCCATTTCATATATCTATCTATTATAAATATTTATATTCTAAATATATATGATATATAAATCAAGGTTTATATTATGTAAGTATTTAAATCATGACCTAAATGATATGATCAAGAATAACAAGTTAAAACACGTATGATAAAGAAAGCGATTATTACCCATAATGCTAATTTAACATGGAAATCATTATTAAATGGGTTGTATAAAGTCATAAATGAATCATTTATGATATAATAAATATTAATATGGTTCTTTTATAATTTAATAACATACTATAGTCATTTTACATGAGGTTAAACGTACCCTCGACCAAAAGAAAGTGCAAGGTAAGGGTTAATTTCACAATCTCTTTATTATCTGAGGTTGTTTTTACGTAAGTATCTACTGGGACATATTTATTATCCATGTCCATGTTTCATCAAATATTTTTTAAAGTGATTATTTTTAAATTAATTTTTACTTAAACATCATTTTAAATGTTTTAAAGATTTATTTTTCAAAACCTTTCACATTAATGTCCATGTTTTCAAAATGGTTTTAAGGATTTATTTATATGGATATGAATGTTATAAAATGTTAATTCCTTTAAAAAATTTAAAAGTGGTATGGGACACATTGATTCAAAATTATCTTTTAAATGACTTCCATTATAAATTATTTGAATTTTAAATGATTTCATGAAAAAGGGATATTTCTCTCAATGATTTTTACTGATCATTTTCAACTATGCCAACATCCTTTACAGGATATTATTCTTGATCAAGGTTGATTTATTATACAAATATTCGATATTGTATTGAAGGTTTTATAGTATGTTTTATTGTGTATGTGTTATTTTTATACCATTCATAGTTTATGAATAAAGTATTGACATTTTTTATGCTAGTTTTAATACAAATTTTTATGTTATCTTTCAACCTTTTCATGTGAGGAATGTATTGGACATAGTAAGTGACGTGTGGATCCCACTATAGATCCTCAATGCATCCATAGGTCTCATGAGACGATTAGACTTGGAATTGGTTGAGGCCTTTCCCAATTTGATATATGGTTTTGGCTGAGGCCTTAATCATTTTTAGACGTCTTGGCTGAGGCCTTGACAAAATGTTTCAGAATGTCTGGCATTATACATTCCCTCATTATGAAAGTAATATTGATGGTTCATGTGGTTATTATACTATTATAATACCCATGACTAAGTTTTATTATGGCATTATTTACTCAGCTCATATTTCTTCCATAAAGTGTTTATGTTTATTATTTGTAAAGGCATGTGTTTTCAATTATTCACTATGCCTATTGTTTATGTTATCTTCTGCTAAATTGTTTACCCTTACTGAGCATCTGAGCTCACCCCTTTTTTATGTTTTACTTTCCTAGGATTTCCAATAAGTGTATTATGATTGATATGTAGGGTTAAGTTAAAAGGGAATAATGGTGTTCTCAAATAAATATATATGCTGTATTTTATGTTTGGAATTATAATTTAAAGTTGATGTATGTAATCTATTTCCAAGACTGCTAAATTGATCAGTCTTTCGAGACATGATTTCTTTATATCATTCCAATGTATTAAAATAATTCACCGACTTTGGGTAACTAGGGTCAGGTCATTACAATTATTGAAAAAAAACTCATGATTATGTAATAATTAAGGTTAGTTCCTTTTAGTTTTTATAAGAGCAAATTTTCAGATATCTTTAGAGATTATGATAATTTCATGTGAGGGTAAATTAAGAGTTTCAGGTACCATCATGGATTTATGGGTTTAAGTTTGATCATAATTTCAAAGTCTTAGAAATCCATTTTTAAGTTTTAAGTTATGGGATTTAAAATTGATTAAAAAAATTGGGTGAAGTTTTATTGGGTTTTTGGTATATGTAACCCTTAGGTTTAACATGGGGTATTATTTGAGAAAAAATTACTTTACATTTTTTGAACATTAGTTTAAAGGTATTTATAACCTTTAGGGTTTATATTATCTTTGATATTGAGTTAATTATGGGTTACTAAAATTTGGTAACATGTTTTTTATCATACAGATAACCATGGGATTGAAAAGTGATTTGGTAATTAAGTGATTAATGTTGTTTTGTAAGAAGATCACTATAATTTTGGGGAACATTATATGATATTATGGGATTTTATTTATGGTATAAAGGTTGAATTTTCTTTTCAAATCATATATGATTTTCTTGTGTATTTATGATGATTTAGGTTATTGGTGGAAGTTTTTAGCATATTTTGGAGAATATATTATTAGGGCATGTATATTATTTAGTTTATGACTGTATAAGTGACTAATGTTGATTAGAGATAAATATTAAATTAATCTCATAAGAATATGTGATCAAATCCTTCTGATTTTTTTTTTCAAACTTGGTCGATAATATTTTTAAGAAATTTAAGGATGGTTATTTATTGAATGATCTAATTTGAACTTTGGGTGTTGATATTGTGGATTTGGAGATTAATACTGTATTTCATAATATAAAGGTTTATTATTTTTCATAATTATCTTACCTTGTGATAAAAAAAATTAGTTAATGTATAAATAAAGGAGGAATAGACTATTATACTTTTTTAGATTATGTGATCCATTAAAATTTTATTTTAGTTCTTCAGGTATAAAAAATTCATCTTGAATACTCATCGTTTGAAGAAAAAGGTGATATTGTGGTGGAAATTGAATATGGATGAAATTATACCTAAAAAGTAGGTATATTTCCTTATTTTCTTAGTTTATGTAGTAAAATAATTCCTTAACTCTAAGTAAAGGGTATTGAAATAAAAAAATTCTCATATTACATTCATTTTCAATGAATCGGTGGTCTTTTTCACACCTATTTGGTTTATGGTTTTTTGGTCATTAACGTTCTTATGATCATTCACTTTATTGTGATCAATGGCCTCTATCACTCTCCATATTTATTTAGACATTAAGTTTTTCCTCCATGTCTCTAGTTTCACTTCCCTATAATGTTCTCCTATTTTTAAACCTATAATGTTCTCCTATTTTTAAACCTAGTATGTGTTATTCCAAATGACCTTCACACTTCCTTTTTCTCTTTTTTCAAGAGGAAGTTTTATTAACCCTTTTTACGATGTGGGATTTCAACAAAAGTATTTTCAAATGTAAAATCTTTGATTACCGAGTTAAAGTTTAAATTATAATGATGAAATTTATTAAAGGGGGAAGAATGTAACATCCCTCTATTTTAAAAGAAAAACATTATGGTCGATAGTATATATGACATGTAACACTAATCTTAAATAAACCATGAAATATTATTATTTAAATATGATAATTATTACCTATCCATGGAATTAGAAGGTATTAATAGGATTAACAAAATTATGAAATATATGTATAAAGATCCTTCTCAATAAAATATATTTATTAATTATTATAAAATAATCATTCAATTTTTTAGTAATGTCATTTTATGTTTCAAAATGTGTTTCCTTCAAAAATTATTCTTATTAATTTTTATTAATGAATGATATAATTAATTAATAAAACTTTTTTAAATGATATTTTATAAAAATAATATCATTTTTTAAATTAGTATGTCAAAATTATCTTAGATTTATTTTTTGGGATTTTTCTGAAAAGATTAAATTCCAATGAATTGTGAAAAATGCTGATTTTTTAAGCAAACATTATTTTTGTTTCAAGAATTTACAAAGTTCCATTTTTTAAAATAGTTTCAAAGTAAAATTAGTTGTATTATATTATTAATAATCTAATTATATTCCTTGGAATCAACTTTATAGTTTAATTTGGTATACAAACATTTTTATACTTAAAATGGAATTTTTCTAAAAAAACATTTTTCATTGTGTTTTTCATTTTAATCTTAAATTAATTTCTACCACTTATATAAATTGAATATTGAAAAATGGATTCAATATTTGGAATCATGAGGTATAAATTTTTTAAACAAGACCATTTTATTTTTTCTCATTATGAATAGTAACCATAGTGAATAATTGTCACCATGGTAAGGATAAATCAGGTAATTAAGGTTAAAAATTATATGATAAGGACTAAAAAATGACCCTAATGATCGCGTTGTCGAGCGTGTCAAATTAGTTGTTTAATTTTGACTAGAATTTCTGCAGTATAGCAGCAACCCTAGGTCGTCTCTCGATGGAGCCTTAGATCATTAATTTAAAAGGAGGGTTTTGATTATGAAAGTATAAGGTGAATGAGATTTTGTAAAACTTGGGGGTTTTATGATTAAAGATGAAAATAGAGAATGAAAGCGATGAAACAATGTAGACATTAACAGGATTAATTAAGCGCGATCAACTCGGGGTACTCTCATGATGTTTATCCTTCGTCGCTTCAAGATATAGGGTTATGATATTTTAATCCCTGGTTTTTAACTCCTAGAACCAAAATGTTACTGAGTTTATACTAGTATACCTCTAAGGGTTCAGTCGAAAACACAAAATGATTCACCGGACACCCCTGATGATTGGGTGAATTGTGTTTGACTTCATAACCAAAACTCACCAAGGCAACACACGAAGAACTCGATGAGTTGTCCAGGTTTGTATGTTATTTCTTTGTAATACCATTACATAAATGTAAATGGACTTGACAGTGCTTATGTGAGTTCAATTGACCAATATGAACCACACAAACACCGCAATTGAAAGGGGGAAAAGAAAGTGGTGAACGGTGTGTGAAACATCACATGAATGGGTACCCCCAAACATGATCATATGAGTTGACCATGACATACCAGTACATAACTCCATAAAATAAGAATAGTGGATGATTAAAAACAACACAAAAACCTGTAATTCAAAATATCATTCAAATATTACAAACATGAATCTTGGATTTACATCACGTTCCTCCCCGGGTGATCACAAGGGGATTAGAAACCCATGGGAGAGGAATAAGAAGAATATGTTGAAGTATCACTTATCAAAGCCTCCATAACTTATATGGATGTTGATAAGACTCCTTGGGGACTCTAAAATGGCAGCACCTTTCCTCCTGGACGAACTTGCAAATGGGGATCCCAAGGTACCATTTTATAGGAAAATTGGAAGGTGGTTTTAGGTACACAGATTTATTCAATCCACTTGTACCATGATTTTCGGCCTTCAGACAGTCTTATCCCACTTTGGATAAAATATAACAGTTGTATCCCCATATCTTGGATGTCTCCAAAGAAATTTTGGCACCATTTTGACAAATACATCTCCAGATATTGATAAAATACAGAACACCACATTTGACTTGGTCCAGCTTTGATTCCTTGGACAAATCAGTTATTATGGTCATATTAGAGGTAGAATGGGGCTTCGGTTCCTTTATATGAAATGTATCCCATCAAATTTTGGACCGGAACAAAACATTTACAGCCCATTTGCATGCACGGTTCAGTAGTAATATGCGGTTGAGTACAATGGCGTTCTTGGATCATGTGCATATTGGCCCATCTTTCTTGGACTTCATCATGGGTTCTCCAAATCACCTCCACCTTCAATATAATTATAAAAACATTTAACATTTCCCTTTTTAACAGTGTTAAACAAAAAAAAATTGAATCAAACATGGAGTGAAATTTGTTATTATACTTGTAATTTTCAATACAATACCAGTTTAATAGATTTGTATAAGGGTGAAATAAAACAGTGAATCGTGGTACGATCACATAACACTTGAATTTATCCTATTGGATGAGTGGATTTTTTCCATTTCTATAAAAATAAAATAAAATATAGAAACATGGTGCAATATTTCTTGGATTTTGACCTTTATATTATTTTATGTAAAGAAAAGTAAAAAATGTCATTCTCATTGATTTATTATCTCTAAATTTTTTACATAAGGATAAATGGAGTCTATGTTTGGTTATAAAATTTATATTTTAAATATAAATTATTTTTTTATCATGGTACTTTTTTTAATTTTTATTGATGAAATAATTACCGTAAATACTTAAGCAACGTCGATAAAGTATTTATTAAATGAATAGAAAAATAAAATAAATGACTTTAAAAATATTAAAAGTGATATAATTTTAATTAAATGTTGTGGTCCAAATATATTTTACATAAATATAACATTTTATGGATGTTTTTAATGATTGTATTAGAATTAATTTGTTTTCATGTTATTTTCAAAGTAAAATTAAATGAATAGTGTCAAAAATGATATTAATGATATTTTATGTTACAAGATATTTTATTAAATTATTTAAGAATAAAAAAATCATAAAATGGGAAATTTATGATGAAAAATAGTCTAAAAATTTATCCCCTGACCATTTATGATCCAAATTTTACCATATAAGTAAAATTATAACCCTTTAATATTGAAAAATTTATTATCGTAGTTAAGGTTAAAACTAGTTAAGCAAGGAGTTATCTAAACGATAAGGTTCAAAATGATATCAAAACCTGTAAAAATTTTATTTTATGATTATATTAAAATCATATATTTATTATCTTCAAATCCTTGTCATTTTGGAACCATTTTACATGATTTTTACACATATTATATAATAATATTTCAAGTAATTTCAGAAAAGGATATAAATGATATTTTATAATAAATAATATTTTATTAGAAGATTTAAAATTCATAAAAATTCTATAGTCATAAAATTGATTATTATATGGTTTGAAATATCAACCATGGTCCATTTATGGTCTAATTTTCTTTTTATTTTAAATATCTTGACCCATAAAGAGTAAAAAACTTTGTTATTGCGATAATTGTCAAAAGGGTTAACAAAGGGTTAAAACAAAAAGATAATGGTGAAAAAATCACTTAAACTTGTCCAATTATTATTAGATGATAGTATTTAGAACCATACTCATATTAAATTTTTATTATATCAATTTAGAGTCATTTTTACCTAAAAATTAAATTATATTAACTTTACACTTTAAGAAATTCATATAATTCCCCTCCCCTCATTATAAAAGGGCATCCCCTCTCATCTTCTTTACACACTTAAATAACCAATTAGTTCAAACAATCCCTAAAACATCCATTCCTAAAATCCATTAACATGTTATATAGGTCTTATTTTGTGAATAATTATAACCTTAGAGGACTTAAGGTGCCAAGAAAAAAGAGGTTGTCCAACGAAAATATATATCTTTTTACCAACTATTTTAGTATTATTTCTTCTTATACCACATTAAAATATTATTAAAACATTTGAAAATAATAAATACAATATATTCCATATATATATGTGTTTTTAGGTTAATATAATGACCTATATCCATCGTCTTCTTCCATAAAATGGGAAATGGAACCATTGTATGTGTGTACGACGGACTACCGTCTCGCGAACTGATGTAATTTATTTTCCATCACCACCTCTCAAAGATGGTTATAATGATGAATTTAATGTGAATATATATATTATATTTATGAAATATTTTATGATTAAATTTAAGTAATATATCATCTATTTTCTTAACTTTTCATTCACTGAAAGTGATAACATCGTTTGTGCGTACGTGTGGACTACCTCTTCCACGAAGCGATGTGATTCGTTTTTCATAACCAAATCACATAGAAGATATATATGTGTGTGTGTGTATATATTTACAAAAAATAATACAGTATTTATGATATTATTATCTTTCTATAAAGATAAAATAATACTTACCTTATTTCCATAATGATCGTTGAAAAATGGAAACGTTATTCATGCGTATGTACGGCCTACCGTCTCTATGATTGTAACGTGGTTAATTTTTCATAACCCTATTTCATGATTGATTTTAAAAGTATAATTTATTTATAAAAATGATTATTATTTTATTATTATTATTTTGAAGATGATTTAATAATTACTTCTTTGACTATATTCAACCAACCAAAATAATTTTGGACATATGACTCGAATATCATCAAAACATCTGACATAAAATTAAATGATTAAGTAATTGAATATAAAATGGTAATAAATAAAATAAAAAAGAATATTAAACTTTAAAAGGGTTATTAATCAATTAAATAATAAACATAAGTTTTTTTTCAGGAAGATAAAGAACATACGTGATGATTCGGGCTCAAGGTAAGGGACTCTTTAACTTAAAACCATGTTTTAAATGTTTTAAATATTTATTTTATAAATATTTTTCTTCCATGTACATATTCTTAAAAATAATCATTATATGTATTTATATGGACATAAATGGATTATTAAGGATGTTTTATGACTATATTTATTTTATTTCAAAGGTTTTCAAAGTAATATTTTTTCATATTTTATAGAAAACATTTTGACTTCATTTAAAAAAAAGAAAAAAGAATGTTTTATTTTAACATATACAACATCAAAGGTTTTTCTTTCTACTATAACCATTATTTGATCTTTGTATTACTTTACAATATTTCATGTTTTATTCAAATAAAAATCATATTTCTCTTTGTTCTAGGTATTTTTGTTATGAAAATGGATTTTTAAAAGGAAATGGTATTTCAATATCTGAAAGTGTTTTACATATGTGTTCAAGAGAGTTTTTTAAAGGTTTTATGATGAAAAGGTGAAATAATAAAAAAAATTAAAGATATAGTACTTGAAAATTATATATGAGAAATGAGTGAGCTCGATACTACTTATATGATGGGTAATCCCCATTATAGATCATGATTATGGATAAGCCCGATACAATTTATATGATGATTGAACCCCACTATAGTCTCCAATTCATTGGTTAATGTTCATTGTATTCAAAGTTAATAAGGATGGAGTTGACCAATGTGGTTTATCCTATGGATTTTACTAGAGAATTTTGTAACCATATAATACTTGGTGAAGGTTTGTTAACATTAATAAACCTAGAATTGGAGTATGAGGATGAAAATGGAATATTGGGAGTGCAAGATTTAAAGTCACCATAGTGATAATTTAGAGATATAAAAAAGTGAAGGTGGTCGAGTTAAGGAATATTTTGGGACATATATATTTCTTTAAGAGTGATTATTGATCTATATTTTTTAGATTGTTTTAAGTTAATATTGTTTATTATATCATTCTATATATTTTGAAGGATTATAACTATTAAAGGATTCATTTAGAGTTTTCTATAATAAGTTTGGTGAAGGAGGATGACACTACACCATTGTAGTGGTATGTATGCATCACAGTGATTCCAAAATAGGTATAGGGTCATGGATAAATTCATTATGGTGTTCATAGTGTGAATTTGAATCATGATAAATACATATTTGAAATGGGATGGTGTGACACACTATAATATAAGTTGTTGTGGATAGTAAAATAGGAAGTTATCCATTTTGAGGATGTAATTCATTATGTTCTTCATGTAAGGATGGAAAAATGGGATGTTTTATGAAGACCATTCCTAGTACAAGTCATGATGTTGGAAATAAAAGAATAAAATTGAAACAAGATGCAATACATGGTACAATTTAGAATGGAGATCATAGTACTTGAAGGATGAACTAAAAATGGGGAGTCAGTGGTGACCATGTTGTAGTGGAATCTGTAGTAGTTTAAAAAAATATGTATGTTCTATGGTAAGTATTGAAATAGGTGAAGAAGATGTTTTGGGGTTATTTACATATGATTCGTTGAAACATGGTAATAGATTTTACTACGTCATGGAGGAATACATAGTGAGTATTGTTACCTTATAGTTTGAAATAGAAACATGACACAATAATAGAAACTATTTCATCTGAAGACATATATTTCCATGGCTATGTGAGTTCCATGCCACAGTGCCTCAGGTTTCGTCAAATTTTAAATTCAAAATTTTTATATTTATTTGGATATGGTGAAGTTATAATCCTTGGTTTTCAGAGTCAAAACTGAGCTAGAAATCACCATGTCATGGTGTAGTGAATTCTATGTCATGGTGATTATAGATCTAGAAAAATAAAATATTTTATTTGAAATTCAAATATGGGAAATTTAGATCAAGTTTTGGGGAATTAAATTGATCAATTAGGAAATTTTTGAACATATTAAATTTTATGGTTCCCTTGGAATGATCTTAGAGATTTAAAAAAACATAGATTGATCCAAAATATTTAATAAATGGATTGAATATGGAAGAGCTTATAGAAACTACTTTGGAAGCTCTTTATTAGAGATGAGAAAGTGGAATAACACTTCCATATAAAATTTTGATAGAAGAATAATAGAGAAGATAAAAATATGGAGTTATATTTATCACATTTGGTTCATTGGAAAAAGAGTATCATTCAGATGAAGTTTCATTGATTCATATAATTTTTCATGAAGAAGACAGTGCACAATAAGAATAATTTCATTATGAAATTATTCTCCATCTAGAGGTGTTATCACCACTATATGTTTTGTGTGAATAGAAATAGATCAACACTCTCATTGATTAGTTATTCTAATCTAGCATTAGAGTATAAGGAACAGGGATAAGTGGAGTTGAGTATCACATAAAGTTTTGAATTATGATGAGTAGTGATTTATTTTTGTACATTTATTTGGAATAGACCTAAAACTCAATAAACTAATTTATATTTTCATAACTGTGTGTATAAAAATAGACAGTGGGAGTGGACCTTAGGAGAGTAATGAGAGAGCCGTAAATATTGTAAAGGAAATGAGGCTTGGAATAGTGTGACCACAACTAAAACTTTTTATCCCACAAATAATGTGTATAATGAATTTTGATACACTGATATATCACTATGTGTATTTATAATTAACCGACCTAGGATGCCACCTAAACTGGAACCCAAGTTGAGCCACCACTGGTATGAGGCACATTCTTGATCACCCCAAGTTGTAAACTAGCTCCAGGGTATCACAAGTGACAAAATTGGAATGGTTTTAACATTAGGGATCCAAATATAAATGATAGGTTCCAACTAATAACCCAGTATAAGGTATCCATGCATTGGATAAAAATTACAAAATAAAATAAGCAGTTCTAAAAAATTGATATCCAAACATGGAATAATTATAAATAATAATGATAATGACATAAAAATACATTACCAACAAAATAAAAAAATTATATAAAAGATTTATAAATCTAAAAACCAAAACAAAAACAAAATTTGAAGGCTGATACCCAACACATATCATTTGGTCCAATGAACCCAAGAAGCCAACCCCCATCCCCATGTGGCTCTCAAGTCACCACCATGAACCAAACATCTATTCACTTCGCAAGGATAGTGGTACTAAACCAACCTATAAACCAAAACTTAAAAACCTATACAAGACATAAAGACTATATACCCACCAATGTGAGTATGTTATAGTGTGAACCAAAGGCCAGTAGTATAGCACCATGACTCAATTACATTTCTTTTATAAAGGAAACCAATTCTACTAGTTTAAAAATAAATAAAATAATATAGGTTTTCATTTCTCTTTCATGTTTCAAAAAACAAAAAATTCTTAATTATTTCCCTTTTCCAAAACAAGCCTTTGAAACCCCAATTCAAAACATTTCCTTGCCATTTGAAATTAAACTTTTAAAAACAACTCATACATTTTCTTAATAAAATGAAAATAAAGGGAAAACATAAAAGAAATTAATCCCATATAAATCTATAAAATAATATCAATAATTATGAAATGAAGGTCATATGACAACAATACTCAATCAGAAATAACTAATACATCAAGTAGGACCAAATCAAGAAGTAATCCATGAACATGGTAAATAATAAATAAATAAATCATAACATATGATACATATCATGAGGAAACACAATAGGGACTAACATAATAATACTCAATGTGCATAGGTAGAACCCCTAGCCTATAGTTCTTACAGTATTACACTCATCACCTAAATCTCTCTCAACTAAAATCATCATAGACACATCCCTTATTTAGATAAATATCAAATAAGGGACACAATCTATGGAAAATACTCAAGTAGAAAAGCATATGTCCTTCAATTTATCACTTAGTAGCCTAAGTTTCATCATGGAATAAATAAAGGAGGTGGGCGAATATCAAATTGATGTCAATCGCATGAAAAACATATATCCTAAAGGCTAACACCATAATAATATCCTTCCAAACTCCAACATCCCCCTTAGTATGGTCTCCAAACCATAAGAACAAGAATGAATCATAGTTAATTTAATCATCAATACACATAAATTCCAATAATACATATCAATGGGGCTCAACAAGGGTAAAATCAACCATCAACCAAATAACATTTTATAAGGTTCCAACTAATCCCTTTACTTGTTAATTGTTAACTATAAAATTTTAAAATACCTTTTTAAAACCATTTGGGAATCAATCATGAAACCATGTGAACCCATATTGACAATAAATACAATGAAAAACAATTAAAGTAAATCACTAAAAAATTTGATGATTCAAAAACATCACTTTTTATTAGTGAAAAACCTTTAGAATCAAAAGGTAACCTCACTTTATAATCATTTTTTATCCAAAACATCATAAAAAGTCATTTTTCTTTAATAAAACCTTTATTGGAATTTTATCAAACACTTTGAATGTATAAAACACCATTTTAAATGAAAGTTCCATTGAGATACCAAAATTCACCCATTTTCCAATGGAGGAATAAGAGGGAAACATAAAAAACTTTCATAAAACATACATTGATAACATATACATCATTTATATAGTTCAAAATCATATTTAGAACACCAATCATTCATAAGAATTTTAAAAAAGGAGTAAAATGGAAACACCTAACTCAAGTGTAAGAATCATGTCACCTTTGATGAAATCTACTAGAATAATTCTCAAGTGATGGCTTATAACCCCTAGAAACCAAAAGCCCAAATTTAGAAAACCCATAGATTTATAAATCAAAAAACATGTCCACTAGGGTTAGGAGAAAAGATAGTAAATAGAAGAAACTAGAAAAATAGGGGTGAAGAATCCATTACCTATCAATTATAGTGAATAATAACTAAGAATCCATCAAATATCCACCATGGAATGTATTAGAAGGAGAAGAATGGATATTGAAAGGTGACTAGGATGGAGGAATTTGAATGGGGGAATAGGGGAGTAATCAAAAAACTAAAAAAATAGGAAAATTCCAAAATTACCAATCCTAATTAGTTAACATGGTTTACTCACACATTTTACCAAACTGTGCAGTATTCAGGTGATAACCAATGAACAGAAACTACATAGGTCGCACAGTTTCTACTGTCCAACTTCCCAAAATATTTACCTAACTATGAGGACCCAAAAAAACTTTAAAAACATCAAGGTTTCACCCTAGAAAATCCAAAAACTCAAGGGATAAATTAACCTTATTAATTTAAAAAATAAATTTATATTTCAGGTTGTCATAATTCTCTCCACCATGCCACATTCTTTCTCTAGAAATTCATTGACAACTTAAGACCAGTAGGAATTCCAAGATTAAATTTTCTCTAAAAAGGATTTAATCACTACCCATTCAACTAAACCTGAAACCAAGAACATGATACATAACCAGACCACCTCTTAGGATATTCATATAAATCTAGTTCATGAATCACTATTCAAGGAAACTCTAATAATCTATGAAACAGACTCCTTGACAAATGAAAATAAGGAGGAAAATGAAATGAGATACTAGGAACTCTACTCCTGTAATATGGTTTGAAATTGGAAATTTCAAGATACACACTAGCACGAACAAGATCCTCCTAAATACTAAACTATTCCAAAGGAGAAAACATGATCACCACCTTCAGAACATTCAAGGTCACATGATCCAAAATCAATGGAAAATCCAAATAGATGTACTCCTAGAGGATGACTTAATGGGAATTAGGAGAACAAATAGAGACCTAGAATAGGTCTCCACACTGTATATAAATCTTAAAATAAAATAATATAATATAATAGTTAAATCACTATAGCTAAATACATCTTCATTATAATTCATCCATCCCCTAAAAAATAAATGAATGAAGAGATCTATATATGTCATCAAAATTTAAATTCCAAAAAAAAATCTCTAAAACAGAGATAAACATGATAATAATCTCCCAAAATGATAATAATATCAAGAAAAGAAAATCTTTGATCCATTATATAAAAATATAAGATGATATACAAGAGATAGTAAAAGTCAAAAGTAATGAAAAAAATTATAAAATAGTACATTCCTAAAAACAATGCTCAAGCTCTAACTCTCCAATGGAAGCATCGCCGCATACTACCACCTAGAATGAAACTATGTTTGAGGATTATTCCTCTAATTATTAGAAAATATACATAACCTCTGAATGTGACTGATATGAAGATATTGATGAAAGGTCCTCGGAGCTATCAGACAAGAGGTTTTAGGTTGTTCGGGCTTTCTATACTGAGAACATACTAGCAGAATTTTCTTTACTAAAATAGGAACAATAGGTTGAGTATACAACATCTTGTTGTCATCACCTACCTGATTCCACTTCCTGGTAACTAGATCACCCTCACTGACACTAGATGGGGTTAAATCATCACTTTTCACAGGCTTCCTTTCTAAAATTTTCTCGATGAAGATGGCCTTATACACCAATTCCATATAGGTAGTTAGTCCAAACTAAAACATTGAAGATAGAAGGTATGGATAAAGGCCTCAGGTAAAGAGCCATTCCTTATTTGAATCATTAGTAACCTACTCTAGGGATAATTACACCAAGATAGTAAATCATTTTATATATTTATACACTAAATTTTCACCCTTATAAACACCTAAAAACTTGATCACCTTCTCAACTCTTACCTCCTTGAGATAAACTACTAGATGAAAGCATCTTTAAAATTTCCCAAAGTAAAAACCTTGAATATTTGGGTGTGGATAGTGAGCTTCCACCATTATAAACCCAATACTTCAAAAAAAGTAATATTTCATCCAATATTAGACATTTCAAGAGTTTGTAGTGGATAAAATATCTCTTCAACCTTAATTATCCAATTTTTCACCTTAGGGGATCCTTAATCACCATAAAACACTGTGGGTACCGATTTAATAAATCTCGAGAATAATCCACATACCAATATGAAAATGGACCATCCACTCCATCAAAATTCTAGATATAGTGAGATACTGGAAGGAAAATATTTGGATCATAAGTACAACTATATGAAGTATTCTTTTCTTGAATTGTCAATTCCTTTTTTGGGGGTAAAATTCTAAAATATCAAAGAATAAATCATTCAAACAAACCACTTTAAAGTCCACCATAAAGGGGAAAAACACAAGTCAAACAAACCAATATTACAAAACCACCTTAATACCCCACTTTAAAATGTCTTTGAAAACAACCCAAATTCCCAATTCAAAATAAACAAAACCAAATAATTCAAAATAATACAACCCCATTTAAAGTATCATTTGAAAATACTTAAAACATTTTAAGCCCAATAATAAAATAAACCCATTCCTTGAAAATTAATTTCATCTTAAAATCACACACAAACCCAAAATAAATTTATTTTCCCAAATCATCTTTGTTAAGGTTCAAAAATATTTCACAAAGACATCTCAAAACACCTAAAACATGGTTTTCATAAAAAGATCAAATGTCACATCATAAAACATTACTTTAACACTTGATAAAAAACTTAAAAATCTACATGATTCTACTCAAATACTCACAAGAAAACATAATAAATCATAAATGATCCAAAATCATAAAAATAGTGAAAAAATATATATAAACTTTTACCATTGTGCACAGTTTTGCTGCATGGTTTGTCAGACCATACACTAATTGTGTGAGTTCCACCAGAAGATAGCCATAATGATTCATATGGGTTATGCAAATCTAGTGCATGGTTTGGTATAACAATATCCTTAACCAGGTGCCTCCTAAATTTCTTATAGTTTTACTCTGAAACTATGAATTTCTCAAGCCATCACTATAGGTCTTCCAGCAACTCAGAGTAGCAGAAAATCATATAAAAATATCTCGACATTAACAAATAATAAATCCAAAATTCAAAATAATACTCTCAAACACCCATGGAAACTTGATTCTTTGAATAAAAAATAGTTTTCCTTACACTTACCTAAACCTACCAATCGAACTCCAACAGTTCTATCTCATTTCTACCATAGAGACCAAAATAAAAATACAACTCTAATACCATTTATAATGAACCAAGATGGGGTACCACCAGAATTGGAACCCAAGAAGACCTCCCACTAGCCTGAGGCATGTTCTCGATCACCCCAAGCTAGAAACTAATTGTAGGGTATCAAAAGTAACAACATGTTAATTATTTCACCCTCACAAATCCAAATAAAATGGTGAGTTCTAACTAGGAACCCGACATGAGGTATCAAGACATTAGATAAACATTCCAAAATAAAATAAGTAGTTATTTAACAATGAAATCCATAAATTTAAAAAATATAAATAGAAATGATAATGACATACAAATAAATTACTAAAAAAATAAAAACTTATATACAAGTTTTATAAATCTACTTACCAAAAAAGCATAAGGACAATACCCAATATGACCCAGACGGTCTAATAAACTCAGGAAACCAACCCCCAACACCATGTGAATCTAAAGTAACTACTATGAAATGAACATCCATCCTATTATCAAGGATATCCATACCAAACAAACCCACAAACTAAAATCTAAAAACCTAAAAAATACATGAAGACAATATACCCACTAATGTGAGTATGTAGGTTGTGATACAAAGTCTAGTATGATACCACCATGATTCTATTTCATTTATTTTATAAAATAATCTAAGTCCACTGGTTTGAAAATAAATATTATAAAATAGGTTTTCATTTCACTTTCATGTTTGAAAAAACAAACAACACTTGAGTAATTCCCTAATATAAAACATGAATTTGAATACCCAATTCAAAACTCTTCATTGGAATTTGAAATTCATATTTTTAAAAAAAACTCATCCCTTTTGTTTAAAACTTATACACAATCTTTAATAAAAAATTAAAATCTAGGGAAAACATAAAATAAAGTGATTTTAAGGAAATTGATAAAATAATATCAATAGTGATTCAAGAAAATTCATATAACAACAATTGTCAATCCTGAATAACCCATACATCAAGTAGGGTCAAATAAATATGTAATCCACACACAAACTATATAAGAAATAAATAAATCATAACATATGATATATATTATGATGTTATACCATAGGAACTAATAGTAAAATACTCAACATGCATAGTTAGTACCCCTAGCCTATAGTTCTTACAGCCCTATATTCTTCACCTGAATTTCTCTTAATTAGCCTCATTAGAGACACATCCTTTAGGAAGATTAATCTCAAATAAATTTCAATACCTAAGGAGAAAAACTCAACTAGAAAATAATTTATCCCTTAATTTCATACTTAATATCCTAAGGTTCCTCATGGAATAAATAAAGGATTTGGGCCACTATGAATCCAATGTCAATCACATAACAAACACATATCTCAAAGGTTCACACCACAATCATATCTTTCCCATACCCAACATCCGCCTTAATACAAGCCCCAAAACATAAACATAAGCATGAATCAAAATTAATTTAATCATTAAAACGCATAAATTTCAAAAATATGAATTAATGGGAATCGATAAGGGTAAATCAACCATCAATAAAATAACATTTAATAAGGTTCCAACAAGGCCCTTTACTTGTTACTTATAACATATACATTTTGAAAATTCCTTTTTAAAACCATTTAGGAACCAAGAATGAAATAAAGGGAACCCAAAATGGCACCAAAAATAATTAAAAACAATTCAAGGAAATCATTGATCAATTTGATAAGTCAAATACACCCCTTTTATTGTGAAAAAACTTTAGAACAAAAAAGTAAACTCTACTTTATAAATCAATTTTGATCCAAAACATCACTAACAAACATTTTTATTCGTGAAACTCCATATTGTGATTTTATCTTAGACATAGAATTCATAAAATTCTATTTTAAATGAAATTACTATTGAAATATAAAAAATAACCCATTTTCCAAAGGAGAACTAAGATAGAAACATGGAAAACCTTTGATAAAACATACCTAGATAAAATATACATCATTTATCTAGTTTAAAATCATATTTAAAACACAAATAATTCTTGGAAATATTAAAAAAGGAAAAAAAATACAAATATCTATCTCAAGTGGTGGAACCATGTCACCTTCAACAAAATCCACTATAATAAGACTCAAGTGATGGCTCACAAACCCTAGAAACCAAAATCCCCAATTTATAACAACCCTAGATGTAGAAATCAGCCAAAATTCCCAATATTGTTAAGATAAAAGAGAATAAATGGAAGAAACCAAGAAGATAGGGGTTGATAATCCATTATCTATCAATCCAGGTGAATAATCACCAATAAACTATCAAAGACCCACCATGGAAGGGATTAAAAGGATTTAAATGAATATTGGGAAGTTCCTAGGTAAGAGGGGTTTGAATAGGGTAGTATAGGAGGAAAACCCTAATTAAAAATAAGTGGAAAATATTAAAACTCACAATCTTGAGAAGGCATCATATTTTAATCATATGGTTTAAAAAACAGTGTGATAGCTACTACCCAAAAACTGTAGAGGTCACACATTTTATACTACACAGTTTCCAAAAATGTATGCCTAATCTTGTTACACATTAATAGATTCAAAAAAATTAATGTTTCTCCCTAGGACACCACAAAATTCAAGAAAAAAATTAACCTTATTAATTTAAACAATAAAGTGACATTTTTTGGCATCGCATTATGCTCCCTAGACATAGACTAGTACAAATGAAACAAGTAAAAATTTGTGTGTTATTGTAAATTATATTTTTGCATCATTAATTAATATTTTGTGAGATAAATATTTAGGGAGAATGATATATTTAATTAGTTTCTTACAACAAGGTAATAATATTTAATTGAGGGTGAGGGATGGAGTTGGTAAAAAAAATTACTTTGGTTAGCACACTCATTAACCCCCTCATCCCCCTCAGGGTGCCTCAATATTCTTATCAATACTCACTATCACAAAAAAATAACATTTTATATAGAAACTCCCATAATTCCAAAACATAAAATTTTATAAAATATACACCTTAAAAAATTCTAACCATAGTTTAAGGAAAATAACCTATCAACCATAAAAGAAAAACCACAATCTTCATTTCATATAACTATCCAGAAATACCATCTCAACTGTGAAAACATAAACATAAAATAAAAAACTAATGCAAATCATGGAATTTTGCCTTTATTTGAAACTCTTTCTCTAAAGTTCTCTTCCCCATGCTTTGGTGTCTCCAGTATACTAAAACCAAGGAAATAACAATACCACACTGAGCCATGTCTATATTGTCTTCAATATCCATTTGATTATCTATTAAAAATATATATCATACTCCATATAAGTATCTCCCTTAATAGATTACATGATTTAATCATGGACTTACATCCTCAACTATAGAGCATAGAAGACTTTTTCACCCACTACATCTATAGAAGTGGTGCCAATTAATAAGTTAACTCATTGACCATGTATAATTTCTTAAAGGATCCAATGAATCTAGAGAAAATATTAAATCATATTTTATACCTATGTTGTTAATTATTTTAATTAATTCAAATTAAAACATGATCATTATTTATAAACTTCATAGAAATCCTTCTTTAAGTAACATAGGTTTTTTACCAGCTTTTTATTATCCTTATATACTCTCAAATCAATTATAGTTTCTATTTTATACTCAATAGTACATAAAGTATAATAATGGTTGAATATCCAATATCTACCCAAAATAATGTACAATTACAAGTTCATTCATACAATTCCTCATACAGTTTCATATCGATAGAAGAATGGAATTTATTATTATAAGAGTCCTATAGAAAATAAAGATACTCCAACCAAAAGGAACCAAACTTCAGAATATATACCTAAAAATGACCTCAAGTATCTTAATAAGCCTCTAAGTCTGACCATTATTCTATGAAAAAAATATAGTTCTTAAGAACAGCTGGGTACCTAAATCATGCTACATCCCTCTCCACATCCTTAATATAAACTGATCATCATGTTAAAATATAATCAATCAAGGAATTCCATGAAACTTCAACACATATGAGACATTCTATTATTCTAAGTAATATATTGAACTTTTATCCCTAGGAGGAATTAAATTCTCCAACTTCATTAATTGTTCCAATACTACTCAAAAAATATTATGACCCTTGGGTGCATGTGGAAACCCAATCTTGAAGTACATATATATGTTAATCCATATCCACTCGGGATCTTTTAATGTATATAATAACTATATTGGAACCAAATAGTAATCCATTTACTTTTAATAATTAATACATCTCACTACATACTCAACCAAATACTGCTTTAAATTAGACCACCAAAATAATTATCTCAAATCATGATAAATATTCTAAACTCTATGGTCTATTTCTAAGGGTAAATGAAGAATATCACTTGGGATATCCTCTTGAATTTCCTATAGAAAATATATATGGCCTCAAAGGATAAATTAGTACTCCTTATCCTCTAACTGACCATTTGAGGTATCTCTATAAGTAATACAATCATGTTATACCTACACCTACAGATCAAACAATTGAGACACCATTACTTTATCCACCAAGGAAGTTGAAACTGACATCTGAAATAAGAAACTTAAACTATGTACTGAATTCATATCATGATGTAAATATATTAATTTCTCTAATATATTTAATTCAATACTAGACTATTGGAAAATATCATTGTATTACTTCCTTATCAAATCGTTTACCACCACATTACCCTTTTATAGGGTATATGTGATCTCAAATTCATAACCCTAGAGAAACTTGATCCACCTCCTCTTCCTCAAGTTCAAGCCTCTATGAGAAAATATATATCATAAGATTTTATGATCTATGAATATCATAAATTGATCACCTTGTAGACAATATATCTATAAATTTAGTGGAAAAAACATTTGATCTAGCTGAAAATCATGTTTATCATTGTTGTGATCATGGGGTTGTAACAGTCTTGATACATATGAAATAATTACTCTCACCTATATCACAAAAAAACTCACATCCACATGTGATATGTCATAATATACCTCATAAGGGAATCCATTATCTAGTAATAGTGTAATTTTTGTGCTACTCAAACTTCAATTGAAACACTATAACTATAACTTATACTTCCCTAACTAAATAAACACTTTTCCCATCTTTACCAAGTCTAAAATGGGTAATAATCATAGAGATTTCAGACATTAAACTCTAATAAAAACCTTCCATTATAAGAAAACTTCAAATCTATAAATAATTCATCAGATTACCCTAATATATAATATTGTTACCCAAGCCTTTTACACATATTATTACATTAATTTTAACATAAACATCCAACAATTACAATACAAATATCATGAGGCACAGTGTCTTTAGAAGACTGGGTACATAAAAAATAAAAAAAAACTAAAACATGACATCTTTATTTTTTATTCTCCTAATTGATATCATGAATTACTTTAAGACCCTAAAACTAAAAAGTATAACCTGGGGAATACATAAAAGAAATGGGTGAGCTATAAATCCTAGTAAGGGAGTAAACATGATAACGAAGCATAACATGATATCATAAAAGATAAGGATCTTAAATAATCACATAGGATCGTAACATAAATAATGTGGTATCATAATATCATGGAAACAAAAGAAATTGAAAGAAACATAAAAAATTTCATAAGTATAATTCAAGGCTAACTACCAAGACAACATCACATGGTGGATAGAGTCTCATAGTGGATTAGTTTTACTCCCTAATCCAATATATAATGTCTCGTGAGAAAAAAACATTACCCAATGAATTATATATCTATCTGAGCACACCCATCATAACATGTAAATGATTATATGTTCCACAAAAATGAAATAAATCATAATTTATAAACATAAAAATTACCCATGGAAAGAAATGGCATGTATAATCTTACCTTATATCATAATCAAAATAAATTTCATAATGAAGGCATTTCTTAAATGAATTTAAGGCATGTATTACACCATAAAAAGAAGATAGAATGAGATAAGTATATATGTAAGATACATATATACATAATTTATAATTAAAGGTTTTATTTATTAATAAAAATTATTTAAAAGATCACATGAAATATTTCATGAGGAAATTACCATTTTCATATTGAAATCGCTTCTTTAAAATTGATAAATTTCAAAAATATTATAGAAATAATTTTATTTAAAGATATCCATGGAAGTTTGTAAAGTTAGCTTAAAATAATTTAGTGGTCATAGTAGTGTAAAATTTCATTCATACTATATAAGTTAAAAGAAAACATTCCTTTCACGCTTTTATAAAAAAAGTTAAAAAGTACCTTGTTTAGAAAATGATAGAAATATTCCTTGTAAACCATTTTGGTAAAAATTAAAAAATGGGTAAAATTTTATTCAATAAATCATTTTATAATATTAAAAACATTCTTTAAAATATTTTAAATAAAATATAAACCTAAAATTAAATATTTTAGATCTAAAAGAAGATTCAAGATCAGTATTGCATACAAAAAACATTTTTGATATTTATTTATTCAATAAGGGAGGAAATGAAAATCAAAATTTTAAAACACATTCATGAACATAGGATAATAAAATTTATTTTTTCCAAGAAAATAATTTTATATTATTTCCCCATACATATCCTTGAACATTAACAATCTCTAAAATAAAAGAGAATGTAATATAAAGCCTTTACTACTTTGGTAACTTTCAAATCAAAATTCATTGGAAGAAAAACATTGATATGGATATAAAAATACCATAAATTAAATGATTTAATATTTAAAAATTCATTCATGAGTTAGTAATTACACTATACAAGGAATTGGAAGTAGAAATAAATCATAAATACTTAATTAAAATAATACCTATTTTTTGGATGATCTCTTTTTCTTAACAACTTAAGACCACTAAGGGTGGTGATCTGCCAAAAATAAGAGAATAAGATTGTGGGGAGGTATTCTAAGAATGTAATTGTGTATATTTTTTCAAAAAGATAGGTTTTTAAGTGTGAATAATATAGAATAAGAGGTTCCCTTTTATAAGAGAGGAGAGGTGCACTCCTAGAATTTCTAAAAAATTTAAATTGATATAAATTCATTTTCTAATAAAAAAGGATCCAAACTAAATTATTTTAAAAAACTATTATTATGGGTAAAAATAAATTAATTAAATAAAAATTAGATGGGTTTTTACTATTTTTTAATCTTTATCTTTTGAATTTAACCCTTATTTAACCTCTTTAACCCTTACCGTGATAGCATGTGTTTTTAATATTTAAGGGTTAATATAGTTACTATAAAATGTAAAAAGAAGGATAAATGGATAATTGATAACATTTTAAGCCTTATCCCAGTTATTTGGTTGAATTTTATATTTTTATGAATTTTATATCATTTAATAAAATATTATTTATTTTAAAATATCACTAATGTCAATTTTGAAACTATTAATTACAAGACTTTTTAAAAATATCATAACAAGATATATTAGAAAAAATTATTCTAACACATAAATAACATGTAAAATTCATCTGTAAAATTTGATGATAACATTAATTATTTCAAATTACATTTATTTTAATATTTTTAATATCATTTATTAGATATTTCTATTAATTAAACAATTACAGCACCATCATTGTGTAATCCTTTAAGGTAATTATTTCTTTTCTAAAAATTAAAAATAAATTTACATAATTAATATAAACATTTTATATTTCCAAATAATATTTATAGTTGAAGATATATTTTTAAATAACCCTATATTAAAAATGTTATAGTTATTAAAAAATAAGATTGACAACTCTGAATTTTCTTTAAAATAAAATACTATAAAGGGATTAAAGTCATCCAAGTGGATCCAAGAGGTCATAAAATCATAATAAGGATGATTTTGGTTGCAAATAAATCATCCAATAAAATTATTATAAGTATTGGGTAATTTTATAATATTTATAATATTATTTTTACCCTTAATTTTCAGATTTACCCTTAACCATGGTAATAAAAAACTAATAAAGTTACTATTCATATTGTCCAAAAAATAAAAGTTGCAATGCCCCGACCCAAGTTACCAAGATTCGGTGCATTATTACATAATGTTGGAATGATCACAAGTGATCAAATCCCAAAATACCGATCAGTTTAGTAGCCTTGGAAGTACTAGATACATTCATAAGTTTTACATTACATTATAAAATTAAAAACAACAACAACATTGTCTCCATTGACTACATTCATATCCCATAGACTATCCCTACAGGTCAGTCATAATATATTTCTTTGCATCTTGGGAAAATAAAACATAGAAAGGGGTGATCTCAGATGCTCAGTAATGATAACAATATAGCAGAAACTTTCATAAATAAGCATAAACATTTAAGGCAAGACTAAAACATAGGCCTTTTAAACATAAACTTCTGCATAATATAGCCAATATAAATCAAATAATACAATTTACTTATTCACATGGATATTCTACTAGTCAAATAATCACATGCAATATCAATAACCAATTTCATAATGATGGATTGCATAGTGCCAGACTTCATAACCACATAGTCAAGGCCTCGTGCAAAGACTACAAATAAGATTTTGTCAAGGCCTTGTTCCAAGACACTAGTTTGTCTCATGAGACCTACCGATGCATCGAGGAGCTATATCGGGCTCCACCCATCACTTAGTAAGTCTAATTCATTCCTCATATGAAAAGGTTTAAACCTAACATAAACATTCGTATTAAAACTAGTATACGAAATGCCAATGCTTTATGCATAACCAATGAATGGTATAAAAATAACACATCTATAGTCAAATATATCACAAAACCTTCAATACAGTATGGAAGATTTGTATCATAATAACTCAACTTCAAACAAGTTTAAAATACATCAAAGGATGTTGACATAGATGAAATAAAAACTTTTTGAGAGAAATATCTCTTTCTATTCTGAAATCATTTAGAATTCATATAATTATAAAAGAAAAAATTTATTTTAAAAATATTATTATAAGATTGTATGGGAATCTTTGACGATGTTATAATGGCAGAAAATAGCCACACCCGCCATATAAGTTAAAAAAGACATTCTTACCTTAATTTTGTCGAATAGGTCATAAAGTACCTAGTTTGGAAAAAGACAAAAATTTTCCTTTCAAAACATATAAGTTAAAATAATGGTATAAATGACTTTAAACCATAGTCTAGTAAATAGTAAAAATGTTTTGAAATACATTTTTTAAGAAAACATGGATGTGGGTGATAAATAGGTCCCAGTAGATATGTACGTATTAACAACATCAGATAATGAAGAGATTGTAGAATTAACCCTTACTTTATACTTTTCCTTAGTCAAGGGTACGTTAACCTCCTATATAATATTTAAATCATTGTTATTAAATTTTACAAGAATCATATACATAAATATGATATCATATATGATCTTCTAATATTTCTTTGTTAGTAATATTTTAGTAGTATCATCGTTTCGGGTGTTAACTGATTTATTTTCATTTATATGATTGGTTACGTAAGCCATGTTTTTTATGGATAGGGTGTATTTAATTCATATACATAATGATATTATGTTCATAAAAATTATTTTTAATCATAAAATGAAATTTTTTCTTGAATGATTACGATGGGTAATGAATCTCATCATGTTCATGGAGACGGTAATCCGTACGTATGCACAAGCGACAATATCATTATATTAATGGTGAAATAGTATGTAATTGGATGGTATATCACATATAAATAATAATTAAAATTTTATATTTATTATTTACATCAGTTATACCCATTGTTATACTCATCCAAATAATGAAGTGTTTGAATAAAAAACTACACCACAGCGTGGAGACGGTAAGCCGTACGTACACATGTATGGTGACTTTGTCATTTATAGGATGGATAGAATAACGAATATGGTTGTACCATATTTATAATAAAATCACAGTATGTATAAGGTACTTGATTTATTATTTTGGTATAGAAACAACAAAGAAAGAGGAAGTGTAAGAAGAAAAGAACAAGAAAGAGGGTGGTGAAATTATTACCTCTTCTTCGGGTGTTTCCTTTTGAGTTGATCAAAAGGACTCCTTAGGTTGGATTTCTTATAAAATTAATAAATCTAGATTGATGTGATGGAATTTGGGAGGATATTTGGTCAGGGTTTGGCTGAGCCAAATGGATTTGGAGGTGTGAAATTAAGAGAAGTGGAAGTACTCTTTTATAAGAGAGGTGAGGGTCACTTTAGGAAAAGCTTGAAATATTATTTTATAATAAAATCATTTTCGGTTTCTAATGGATCAAAATTCATTTATTCCGAGGATAAGGTGGGTATGGGTAGAAAACCTCTCAACTAATAGGTTTTAGACAGTTTTAGGTCACCATATTAACCTTATCTTTTAGATTTAAATCTTAGTTAAATAGTTTGACATTTACCATGTCTCTTTGTATTTTTATATTATATGGTTAATAAACTTACTATAACAAGACAAGATAACCCCAAGTGGTTCATTATTAATATATATAACCTTATATAAGTCCTTTGGCCGAACCTTATATTTTTAGGAATATTATATCAATTAATAATATAGTATTTTTTTTAAACTCAATTATGTCAATTTTGACACTATTTAGTATTTGATTTTTTTGAAAGTCATAAAAACTTTTTCACATAGAATAAAATTTATTTAATCAACCCTAATATGTTATATTAACCAATAAAATTAGTGGAATTTATCATAAGTCTCAATTTACATTTATTTGAATATTTATAATATCAAATATTTTAATCTTTCATTAATAAGGAAATTACTGCATCATCATTGTGTCATAAATAAATTTAATTATTAATGTATAAAAATTATAAATAAAATACCATTATGTAGGAAATATTTTTATATTTATAATAAATATTTATAGTTGAATTTATCTTATTTATAACCCTATATTAAAAATGGTTTATTTATTAAACATTGAATTTAACACTTTTAACTCTTCTTTAAATAAAACAATAATAAATGTTCTAATCTAATCCAAGTGGACCAAAGGGGATGATATTTTATTACTAAGGTTTTTTAGTCGAATTACATTTATACAATAGAATTAGGACAAGTTTTAGGGTAATTATAATATCATTTTTACCCTTAATTACCCTATTTACTTTTAAGCGTGGTAAATAAAAGTAAAAAAGTTACTATTCACCAAAAATTATTTTCATCTTATTGAACCACAGTTTACTTACTGATTTCAACCATGTCACTAGGATTTTTTAAATTCAAATCATAGAAGCATTAAAATTAAGTTATATGCAAATTTTTAAATTCTCCTAGAAGGTGGGTAATAGATGGTAAAAAGTTCAATAAAATTTTATATATCTTTACTTATTATAAAATGACTCCAATGACTTACTTTGAACATATATAGGTATTATGTATCGATTTTTTCCAAAAATAAATTAAAATAAAATAACTAATTATTTAAATAAAAATTCATTTTTAAACAATAATGGAGTGTTTTTCACTATTCATCAAAAAATGAAAGTTTTCATAAAAATACCAAAAAATCACCCTAAGCTAATTTTGATATTCCGAATCCAAAAATGAAGCCCATTTTAAAAAATAAAATTGATAAAATTTAAAAAAGTGGTTATTTTTATTCATAACGGCTAGTTTGATTGGTCGTGGTGTGTTAAAACTCTAAGTTGCGTACAACGCAAGCTACTGCATTATTCAAAGGGAAACGTACCATGGAAGCTTAGGATGTTACATTCTCCCCTCCTTAAAATAATTTCATCCATGAAATTTCTATAATACTACTGCATAAAAATATTCATGTGGTTCTTTATCATAAGTTCCTCGGGTTCCCAAGTTGCCTCTTCGATCTTATGATTTCTCCATCGAACTTTCACCAGACAAGTAGTCGGGTTTCTCAACACTTGTTCTCTAGTATCAAGAATTCTAATAGGCTCTTCACAATAAGACAGATTAGGGTCCAGTTCTAATTCTTCATAGGTGAGTACATACGTTGGGTTAGGCATGTATTTTCTCAATAGTGATACGTGGAACACATCATGAACTTTGGAGAGACATGGAGGCATTTCCAAACGATAAGCTACAACTCCAATTCATTCTATAATTTTGAAGGGTCCTATGTACCTAGGACTCGATTTACCCTTATTACCAAAATGTATAACACCCTTCCATGGAGATACTTTCAAGAAAACATGGTCACCTACTTGAAATTCCAAATCCTTCCTTTGGTTATCAGCATAGATCTTTTTACTGCTTTGGGATACTTTGATTTGGGTTTGGATAATCTTCACATTTTCCATTGTTTCCTCAGCAAGTTCTGGGCCTATGAGTTTTCTTTCACCAACATCATCCCAACAAGTTGGTGTGCGACATCTCTTTCTATATAACACTTCATATGGTTCCATCTGAATACTTGAATGGAAACTATTATTATAGGAAAATTATACCAGAGGTAAATAATGATCCCACATACCTAGAAAGTCAAGTGAGAAAGATCTCAACATGTCTTCTAAGGTTTGAATAGTCTGTTCTGATTTTCCATCTGTTTGAGGGTGGTAGGAAGTGCTCAAACGAAGTTCAGTATCCAAGGCCTTCTGAATACATTTCCTAAATCTTGATGTAAAATGGGGATCGCGATTAGAAACAATAGATAGGGGTACACCATGGAGTCTTACAACTTCATTAATATATAGTCTTTCTAGACGTTCAAGTGGTAAATATTCTCTTATAGTAAGAAAATGTGTTGACTAGGTAAGACGATCAACAATGACCCATATTGCATCATTCCTTCTAGGAGTCTTTGGTAGCCCCATGAAAAAGTCCATCATAATATTATCCCATTTCCACTCAGGTATGGGAAGAGGTTGCATGAATCCTCCAGGTTGTTGCCTTCCAGCTTTCACTTTTTGACAAACCGTACATCTTGACACAAAATCAGCAATATCCCTCTTCATGATGTCCCACCGAAAATGTTCCTTCAAATCTCTATACATCTTGGTGCTCCCAGGGTGTATAGAGAAATTAGATCTATTAGAATCATCCAACAATTCCCTTTTTAGATCAGTTATATCGATGACACAAAGTCTCTTACAAAATTTTAAAATTCCATCTTCATATATGAAGTCACTCAATCTCCCATAATTTACAGATTTAATCTTCTTTTGAAACTCCTCATCATCAATCTGAGAACTTTTTATCCTTTCTAATAAAGATGGTTTGGAGACCATTTGAAAATGTATTGATGTTTCACCTTCTATGGTTATTCCCATATCCATCTTTACTAGATCCATGAAAATAGGAACCCTTTCAACTCTCATCTTGTTCAAAACTCCTTGATCATTTCTGCTGAAAGCATCTACCACCTTATTTGCCTTCCTTGGGTGGTAATGTATAGTGAAATCATAGTCCTTGAGTGGTTCAAGACATCTTCTTTGCCTCATGTTGAGTTCTTTCTGTGAGAAAATATAATTAAAACTCTTATGATCAATATAAATCTCACATTTTTCACCATAGAGATAGAGTCTCCATATTTTCAGAGCAAATATTATAGCTGATAACTCAAGATCGTGAGTGGGATAGTTTTGCTCATGACTTTTTTACTGTCATGATGCATAGGCAATAACTCTATCATTGTAACACCCCTGAGATTTTATGAAAAATATTCTTTTAATTTCATTAATGTCTTGTGTTGTATGCTACACCAAGATTACATTGCGTTATACGCAACACTGTATTAGCTTGCAGTATACGCAACACTACTCTTGAATCGTGTTACACACAATTTTGTTAATAGTTATTCTATGAAACATTGAGTATATATATATATTCAATGTATAAATGAAATATGGTTGGATTCTATTATACGAAACAACGAAGGATTCTTGCACAACACGCAACCTTGACTTGGCTTGCATTACATGCAATCGCGACCTTCCTTGATAGCATATGTTGTACGCAATACCGAGTTTTACTAAACAACGATATATTATTATAATATTATTATGAACTAGCCGTTATGAATAGTATTAACTAAATTTTTAATTTTATAACATTATTATTCATCTTACACATTTTCTAGAACATGGTATAAGAACAAAAGAAATTTTTCGGGTAAAATAAGTATTTTTCAAAAAAATGCAGTTTTGCCGCCTTTTGATGGCGCACCCATTTTAAATCTAGTTTTTGACATGTTTATAAGTTCAATTTGAAAAAATAAAATTCTTCTTTGGAATCAATAAATAAAAATTTACTTTGGATAAATTTTTCCTATTATTCTGGTAACTTTCATATTTTGATGAATAGTAAAAACACGCTATATTTTAATTAAAAACAAATTTTTTCATCGCAATAATTTATATGGTTAAATTATAATATTGAATGGTTTTAAAGTATAAATAGAATATATTTTTACCATTTAATATAATTTATGTCATTATCATTGATTCTACCTTGAATTCGTAGGATAAATCAATTCAATCTTTTGCAATGTTTTAAACAAAAACCCGTTTTCTTTCGACAACGGGATTAATTTTAATTTAATTTCTGAAAATTTCGTGTATTGAATTTGGAAAAATGGATTCCATATTTGGAATCAGTGGGTCCAAATTATGTTAATAATCTACTTTTTATTTTTTTGGCATTATGAATAGTAACTACGGTAAATTTTATTTACCATAGTTAAAGGTAAATCGGGTAATTAAGGGTAAATATAAGATTATAAAATTAACCTAACACCTGAAAAAAAATCATATTGGATGACTAAAAGTCGATTCATATCACCTAAGGGTCGGATTAGATTCATTTAATGGACTTTTGTCCATGAAAATAATTTAATTATTATTAAAACCAAAGAATGTGACAACATGTCACTTTCTTAAATCTTATAAGTATAATAATTTTAATTTAGTGATAAACTTCATGAAACATTGAACATGAATTGTCTCCAAAAATCTAATACAATTATCTACATCATAGGAACTTATTTAGAATTTTTAAGGATTAAATAATTATCATTTATTATGACACAAATATGAGGCAGTAATTATCTTATTAATGAAATATTGACATAATTGATGTTATAAATACCCAAATAAATGTAATTTAAGACTTTTTATGAATTAAACTAATTTTATAGGTTAATATGACATGTTATTATTGATTTAATTAACTTTTTTCGAACTAATCATTCTGTTATGATTTTCACAAAAATCAATTACTAAATAGTGTCAAAATTGACATAAAATAGTTTTTAAAACAAATATTATATTATTAATTGTTATTTTATTCCTAAAAATATAAGGTTCGGCAAAATGACTTAGATAAGGTTATATATATTAATAATAAACAACTTGGGGTTCTTTTGGCTTCTTATAGTAAGTTTATTAACCTTATAGTATAAGAACACAAGAAGACACGGTAAAAGTAAAATTAGTTAACTTATGTTAAATCTAAATGATAAGGTTAAAATAGGAAACTAAACTTGTCTAAATTCTATTGGATGAGAGTATTTAGACCCATCCCCACCTTATCTTCGAAATAAATCAATTTTTATCTATTTAAAACCGAACTTGACTTTATAATAAAATAATATTTTTAGTTTTTCCAAAGGAGCCCCTCTCCTCCCTTATAAAAGGGCACCTCCTCCCTCTCCTCCTCACACAAATTTGAGCCTTCAAGCTCGGCAAACCCCTGAAAATTTCTCCTCTCCACTTCCCTAGAGACATCCTATAGGTCATGTTCTTCTTAAAAGACCAATTTTAGTGCCCTAAAAGGAAGTCTCAAAGAAGCACATCAAAGAAGAGGTAATGTCCGTTACCGATTCGTTCATCTTTATTTCTTCTTCCACTTATTCTTCTTTAGATGTTTCATTATGAAGTAATAACATCAGTATCACTCATATAATGTTATATTATTATAAGTATGAAACAACCCTATTTCACCATCTAACCATCCTATGGAAAATGAAATCACCGCGCGTGCGTACGTACGGAATACCGTCTCCACGCCATGGTGTAATCTATTTTCCACCACCACCTTACTTGGATGGGTATAATGGTGTAAATAATAACTATATATGATTATTTTAAAGTGATATTGATTCTAAAATAGTATACATACACTCCAATATAGTCCCACGATCATGAGAATGATATCATCGCTCATGCGTACGTACAGACTATCGTCTCCACGATGCGATGAGAATCATTCTCCACGTTAACCATTCATGAATGATTATAAAGTATATATAATAAGTAATAATGAAATATATGACATAATAATGATACTGGATTTATGTGTATATATATGTATGTCATCTACTTAATTCCATTCAACTCAATAAGGAAACAAAAACAGCGTTCATGCGTACGTACGGCCTACCGTCTCCATGAACGGTGTATTTCTTTTCATTCACTGATTTATTATATATATGTATATTCTGAATATATATTATATATAAATCATGTTTTATATTCTGGAATTGAGTAATCATGATCTATGTAATCTTATGAATAATTACAAGTCAAAACACGGACGACAAATGAAACAATTTTACCCAAAACGCTCTTTAACATGGAATTTACAAAAGAACGGGTAATATAAAGTCATAAGTGAACCATATATGATATCATAACAATGATTATGATTCTATAATATTTTATCATCCACATCCATGTTTACTCAATATGTAATATTTATATCCTTATATAATATTTTATATCCAATTTTACCCTTCGGTGAGTTTTTAGTAAAAGATATGAAAGGAATCTTTTGTCGTTTTTCGTACGAGGTACTTTTTGACTTTTCCAACAAAAGTACGGGAAGAATGTTTTTTTAACTTATATGGCATGAATGGATTTTTAAAAATTATTTCCAATAAGCTTACTTTACAAGTTTTAAAGTTTATTTTTAATCAACTTCTTTTAGTTTAAAATTGTATGACATGTTAAGAAAGGAAAATGTTTTTGAAGTAGAAAGGATATTTTCCTCAAGAATGGAGTTCAAGTGTTTTATCAAAATTATTTTCCATCTAAGATAATAAAGGGTTCTGTTTTTATCCATATTATTACATTGATTTGATTATGTTGTGATGGAATTATTTTTATGAATTCCTTTATATTATATGAATTGTTTTATGATGTCACGATGTTTAAGATTCCCATTTTTATTACATGGGTTATGCTATGATGTATGGTTTATGATTTTGTGGCACACATAAGAATGGTATCATTATAAGATGGGTGGGACCTATATATCCCTCCAATGCATTGGTTAAAGATTTTATATCTCATGAGATAGACATGGCTGGAACGGCAGGTTATACCGGTTCAGTAAAACAGGACTGAAACGAGGAGTGAACTCGGTTCAGAAATGGACTTTGTCCACTAAGATAGTCTTGGAAATGAGTCATGACTAATAAGAAATGATTCTCTATGATTATGTGTGTATGCCACAAAGTTTCATGTTTTAATTTATGATTATTGGGATTTCATTTCACTACTATGATTTATCCCATGTTATGAAATTATGCTCTCTTTTGCACGTTAAGATTTCCAAAATGTTATGTTCTTATGAATATGATGTGATTGATATTTCTTTTGTTTACCCTTACTGAGCATTTGATCTCACCCTTTTATGTTTTCTTTTCCCCAGGATATAAAGAAAGATTTTAGGTATAAAAAAAAGAAGATCTTTATGGGAGATGTTGAAGATATTTCACCACGATTAGAAGTTTATATTCCGAGTTTCCAACGACACTAAACTATTATGATCCTTGTGTGTGTGTTTTTGTTATGTACTAAGTATTCCGCAAAAGTAATGCAATGTCCATGTACGTCAAGCTTAGGGTCTCTACAATCATTTTGCATAAGGACACAACCAAGTCCTTTCTTTAAAGTATCACTATAAATAAAAAACCCATCATTCCCTGATGGTAGATTCAAGATAAGAGCATTGACTAATATTATCTTCAGTTCTTCAAAACATTCTTCACACTCTTTTGTCCAAACAAATTTTACCCATTTACGTGTGAGTTTGGTGAATGGGTTGGCCAACCAGGAAAAATTCTAGATGAAACGTCGATAATAACCTGCTAAACCAATAAAACTTCATACCTCGGTTAACTCGTCGGTGCTGGACATTCTTGGATTGCCTTGTTCTTTGAAGGATCAACATAGATTCCATATTTAGAGACAATATGGCCAAGAAAAGAAATCTCTTGAATCCAGAATTCACACTTGCTAAACATCCCATATAATTCATTTCTTCTAAGGGTTTTCAGAATACTGCGGAAGTGATTTTCATGATCTTCAAGGATGTTTTAGTATACTAAGATATCATCAATAAATACCAAAACAAAGTCATCAAGATATTCTGTGAAAACTCTATTCATTAGATCTATGAAGACAGATGGTGCATTAGTCAATCCAAAAGGCATTACTATAAACTCATAATGCCCGTACCTGGTTTGAAATGCTGTTTTCAAAATGTCTTCCTTTTTCACACACAACTGATGATATCCAGATCCAAGGTCAATATTTGAAAAATATTGATCTCCATGAAGTTGGTTGAATAAATCATCAATGCGAGCTAGGGGATACTTGTTCTTTATTGTTATAGCATTGATCTCCCTGTAGTCAATGCACAACCTCATAGATATGTCTTTCTTATTAACAAAAAGGACAGGGGATCCCTGTGTAGAAACACTAGGGAGAATAAATCCCTTATTACTCAATTACTCTAGTTGTTTCTTTAGTTCAACTAATTCTACTGTGGTCATTCTATAAGGGGTCTTTGATATGGGCCTTGAACCAGAAATTAAATCAATGGAAAACTCAATTTCTCATTCTGGTGGATGTCCAGGTAAATCCTTTGGAAACACATCAACATATTCTTGCACAATAGGTATATACTCTATTTTAACATTCCTTTCCTCACCCACAGTTATTTCATTCTCTTCCTCCCTAATAATTGAATTTAGTAGAGCTACAAGGGGTGGATCTAGATAAGAATCAGGTGGTGACGTTTCTGCTCTAAAGATAAGGTACTCCTTATCATCATCAAAAATTGTAACCTCCTTCTTCTTACAATAAATTTTTAAATCATGGTCTGAAAGCCAATCCATTCCAAGAATTATATCAAATTAAATCATGGGTATTATGATGAGATCAGCAGATAAAGAATATTTATATGCTCTAATGGGAACTGATTCAAAAAACTTTGTTGCAATGATACTTCCCTTAGGAGTTTTGACAAACAACTCCCTTGTTAAGTCAAATTGAAAATATCTAATTTTCTTAGCAAACTGGGAAGATGTGAAACAATGCGATGATCCAGAATCAAATAAATCATTGGCTAAACTTGATGAACCCATTAAATTACATACCACTGCGTCTTTAAGAGCCTTAACCTCAGTAGTAGTGATCGTATAAGCTTGGACTTTCTCCCTTGTCATTTTCTAAGGTAAGTTCCCTTGGCGCTTAGGAAATTCATTTTCATAATGACCCTTTTCTCTATAATTGTAGCATTCAACATTGACAGCCTCTTTCTTTCCCTTCCAATCACCAACTTGGTGGATTTTTTCACCACACTTGTAACAGACTCCCAATCCATTCAGGCAAGTACCGGGGTGTTTATTCCCACATTTACTGCAGGATGGATATTCAACTTTTTCCTTCTTCCCCTTATTTCAATTTTCATAGTGTTCAACATATCTCTTATTTTCTTTCTTTTCATTAAAGTCGTAAGACTTAGAGAATTCATTTTCTGTCTTGAAAGCACATGATACAATATCTTTTTATGATGAGAAGGATTGTGAGACTAATGCTAAAAGTATAAATGGTTTTAACCCATCAAATAATCAATCAATATTACTCCTTGGGTTACATATATAATCTGTTGCATGCCTTTCTAACCTTGTAAAGTTAGCCTCGTACTTTGTGAAATTCTCATCCTCCATTTGCCTCAGACTCAGAAATTATCTTTCCATATCCACTCGATGGTCACGAGGAAAATATTTTTCTAAGAAAATATCTTTAAACTCCCTCTATTCCATGCTTTATAATTCTTCATCTTCCTTTTTGTTTTGGATTAATGATTGTTATTGATCTGCATCTCCCGTGAGGTGATAAACTTCCATGACAACTTTTTCCCTTTCACTACTCCCCAAAGCATGAAATATTTTCTCTAAAGAACTTATCCATTTCTCATCTACCAATGGATTTGTACTTCCATTGAATTTTGGTGGTTTTTGCCTCATGAAGTGGTCTAACATTTATCCTCCACATTGTGGATCAGGGTGCTCCATACGGGTAAGGTTATTATTCATAACCTGAGTGAGTTGTCTCAATATAGTGATAAGCTGATCAGCACCAGTTGCATCACCATCTCCACTATAATTATCTTGATTAGGAGGGAAATCCCTACATGGATTTCGTTTGTTGATACAGTTTCCATTCCTTCTACTAGGCGCCATTTCTAAAAAATGGCATACATTAGATTAATTTATGAATCGCAATACATAATTCCAAAATTTTAAAACACTTAACATAAATTGAGCAGTTTATGGATATAACCCATAATCATAAAGATTTTTTCTTTGAGGAGGTATATACTCATAAATCCTTCATAATTATTTGTAAAGAGAATGTGAATTTTACTAAGCATATCCCCCAGGAGTACCGTAACCAAGAGTGCAGCAAGGCCCGTTGTCGTGTACCAGGATACCCCGGTTCAAGCTCGAAACTTCTTGTCGGAGTTTTCACTCCTAGGTACATCTGTTCCAGAGCCGCCTCTACCTTATCGTATCTAGATATGGATGTATTTATAGTAAAATACACAAAATATCTATATTACCAAAATTCTTGGAAGTTCTTCTATACTAATCCTCAAATTCTATCTTAGGTTAATGTGATCTAATCAGAGTTTATCTAAATCTTGTTTCTATGTTTTGTACTAAACTTCATATGATACCAACTATAATTACCTGACCCGAGTTACCCAGATTTGGTGCATTATTACATAATATTGGAATGATCACAAGGGATCAAATCCCGAAAGACCGATCAGTTTAGTAGCCTTGGAAGTGCTAGATATTTTCATAAGTTTTACATTACATTATAAAATGAAAAACAAAAACCAAATTGTCTCCATTGACTACATTCATATCCCTTAGACTATCCTTTAAGGTCATTAATAATATACTTCTTCACATCCTGGGAAAAATAAAACATAGAAATAGATGATCTCATATGCTTAGTAAGGATAACAATATAGCGAAAACTTTCATAAATAAGCATAAAAAATTTAAGGCAATGTATAAGACTAAAACATAAGCCTTTTAAACATAAACTTCTGCATAATGTGGCCAATATAAATAAAATAATGACATTTACTTATTCACATTGATATTCTACTAGTCGAATAATCACATGCAATATCAATATCCAATTTCATAATGATGGAATGCATAATGTCAGACTTCATAACCACATAGTCAAGGACTCGTGCCAAGACTAAAAATAAGATTTTGTCAAGGACTTGTTCCAAGACACTAGTTTGTCTCATGAGACCTACTAATGCATCGAGGAGCTATATTGGGCTCCACCCGTCACTTATTAAGACCAATGAATTCCTCATATGAAAAGGTTTAAACATAACATAAACATTCGTATTAAAACTAGCATACGAAATATCAATACTTTATCTATAAACCATTAATGCTATAAAAATAACATATCCACAGTCAAATATATCACAAAACCTTCAATAAATTATGTAATATTTGTATCATAATAACTCAACTTCAAAAAATTTTAAAATCCATCAAAGGATGTTGACATAGATGAAATCAAAACTTTTGATAGAAATATCTCTTTCTATTTTGAAATAATTTAGAAGTCATGTAATTATAAAAGAAAAAATTTATTTTGAAAATATTCTTATAAGATTATATGGGAAGCTTCGACGATGTTATAACGGTGGAAAATAGTCGCACCCACTGTATAAGTTTCAAAAAATACATTATTACCTTAATTTTGTCGAAAAGGTCATAAAGTACCTTATTTGGAAAACGACGGAAAGATTCCTTTAAAAACATATAATATAAAATAAGGGTATAAATGACTTTAAACCATAGTCTAGTAAATAGTAAAATTGTTTTGAAATACATTTTTTAAGAAAACACGGATGTGGGTGAAAAAGAGGTCCCAATAGATATGTATGTATTAACAACCTCAGATAATAAATAGATTGTAGAATTAGCCCTTACTTTGTACTTTTCCTTGGTCAAGGGTACGTTAGCCTCCTATATAATAGTTAAATAATTTTTATTAAATTTTAAAATAATCATATAAATAAATATGATATCATATATGATCTTCTAATATTGTTTTGTTAAAAATATTTTAGTAGTATCATTGTTTCGGGTGTTAACTGATTCATTTTCCTTTATATACTTGGTTAAGTAAGCCATGTTTGTTATGGATGGGATTTATTTCATTCATATGCATAATGATATTATGTTCATAAACATTATTTTTAATCATAAAATGAAACTTATTCTTTAATGATTACGATGGGGAATGAATCTCATCGCGTTCATGGAGACGGTAATCCGTACGTATGCACGAGCGACAATATCATTATATTGATTGTAAAATAGTATTTAATTGGATGTTATATCATATATAAATAATAATTAACATGTTATATTTATTATTTAAATCAGTTATACTCATTTTTATACCCATCCAAATAATGAAGTGCTTGAATAAAAAACTATACTACGACGTGGAGATGGTAAGTCATACGTACGCAGGTATGGTGAAATTATCATTTATAGGATGGATAGAATAACGAATATGGTTTTACCATATTTATAATAAAATAAAATTATGTATAAGGTACTGGATTTATTATTTTGGAATAGAAAAAACAAATAAAGAGGAAGTGGAATAAGAAAAGAACATGAAAGAGGGTGGTGAAATTATTACCTCTTCTTTGGGTGTTTCCTTTTGAGTTGATCGAAAGGGATACTTAGGTTGGCTTTATGATCAAAGTAAGAACTCTAGGTTAATTTTAGAGAATTTGGGAGGATATTTGGGTAGGTTTTGGCTGAGACTAATGGATTTGGAGGTGTGAAATTAAGATAAGGGGAAGTGACCTTTTATAAGAGAGGCTAGGGTCACTTTAGGAAAAGTTCAAAATATTATTTTATGATAAAATAATTTTCGATTTATAATGGCTTAAAAATGATTTATTTAGAGGATAAGGTGGGGATGGGTCGAAAACATCTCAATAAATAGGTTTTAGACAGGTTTAGGTCACCATATTAACCTTATCTTTTAGATTTAACTCTTAGTTAAATTGTTTGACATTTACCATGTCTCTTTGTATTTTTATATTATATGGTTAATAAACATACTATAACAAGCCAAGAGAACCCCAAGTGGATCATTATTAATATATATAATCTTATCTACATCCTTTGGCCGAAACATATATTTTTAGGAATATTATATCAATTAATAATATAGTATTTGTTTTAAAAACTCAATTATGTCAATTTTGACACTATTTAGTATTTGATTTTTTTGAAAGTCGTAAAAACTTTATCACTTAAAATAAAATTTATTTAATCAACCCTAATATTCCTTATTAACCTAGAAAATTATTGTAATTCATTAGAAGTCTCAATTTACATTTATCTAAATATTTATAATATCAATTAATTTAATCTTTCATTAATAAGGTAATTACTGCATCATCATTGTGTCATAAATAAATTTAATTATTTAATGTCTAAAAATTATAAATAAAATACCATTATGTAGTAAATCTTTTTATATTTTCAATTAATTTTTATAGTCGAATTTATCTTATGTATAACCCTATATTAAAAATGGTTTAGTTATTAAACTTTGAATTTAACACTTTTAACTCTTCTTTAAATAAAATAATAATAAATGTCCTAATCTAATCCAAGTGGACCAAAGGGGATCATATTTTATTCCTAATGTTGTTTTTGTTTGAATTATGATTATCTAATAGAATTAGTACATGTTTTTGGTTAATTATAATATCATTTTTACCCTTAATTACCCTATTTACTTTTAACCGTGGTAAATAAAAGTAAAAAGTTACTATTCACACAAAAAATATTTTCATCTTATTGAACCAAATTTTACTTACTTATGTCAACTGGTTCTCTTGGATTTTTTAAATTTAACTCACAAAAGTGATAAAATTACGTTTTATGCAAATTTGCAAATGCTCCTAGAAGGTGGGTAAAAGACGGTAAAAAGTTCGATATGATTTTATATATCTAAACTTATTATAAAATGACTCCAATGAATTACGTTGAACATATATAGGTATTATGTTTATATTTTTTCATAAAATAAATTAAAATAAAATAACTAATTATTTAAATAAAAAATCAGTTTTAAACAATAACGCAGTGTTTTTCCCTATTCATAAAAAATTGAAAGTTTTTAGAAAAATACCAAAACTTCACCCTAAGCTAATTTTGATATTCTGAATCCAAAAATGAAGTCCATTTTGAAAAATAAAATTGATAAATTTTTAAAAATTGGGTATTACTATTCATAATGACTAGTTTGATTGGTCGTGGTGTGTTAAAACTTTAAGTTGTGTACAACGCTAGCTACTACATTATTCAAAGGGAAAACGTATCGTGGAAGCTTGGGGTGTTACAAAAGTGACATAGTTACTTAATTTAGAAATTCTGATTCCAATTATGGAATCCATTTGTCAAAATTAAATTCATATAATTTGCAAAAATTGATTTAAAATTAATCCTGTAGACGGGACAAAACAATGGGTTTTTAAAGTGAAAATGTTCAAAAGATTGAAATGTTTTTATATCCAAATACAATGTGAAATTTATTATTACAATGAAATAAATTGGATTAAATGATATAAAATTTTTCTACTTATACTTTAAAACCAATCAAAATTATAATTTAACATTATAAAATATTTATAAGAAAAAGATGTTTTCAATTAAATATTGGTATTTTTTACTATTTATCAAAACATGAAACTTATTAGAAAAATAACAAAAATTAAAACAATGTAAATTTTGATATTCCTCTTTAAAATAAGAATATTATTTTTTTCAAATAGAATTTGTAAAATTTTAAAAAACTATAATTAAAATAATAGCGCCCTCAAAAGGTGGCAAAAGTGCCTTTTTAGAAAAATACATATTTTATAAGTAAAATTGGATTTGTTCTTATATAATTTCTATAAAACACATAGGATGAATTTTAATCATTAGATTTAATCTATTATAAATTTAATTATTATAATCTAATAAGATTTATTTTTTTATTTTTTGGTATAAAACACACTTGTGCACGTTTAAAAAGTTTTTCAGAAAAACATCTCCTTTTATTTTAAAAAGGGTTTTATTTTCATTTATAATTAATTGGTCACCAAAAAAATAATTATATATACATGTGTAAACCATATTTCCATAATTCATTTAATCCTTATCATACCTACCATTCTAACATCTAAGAAATAATAGACATGTTAAATAATAATATTTAATTGTTTGTTTAAGCTTTATGTAGTGTATCATGTATGTTATCGAACATAATGTTTCCTTTTAAAAAACTCAAGAAGTTATATCCACCCCCATTAATAAATTGCATCCTTTCAATTTGAACTTGGTTATGGTAACCAGGGTTAAACTATTCATATTTCCTTTATTAAAATCTCACATCCGAACAATGGTCAATAAAACTTCAACTTTAAAAGAAAAAAAGGGAAGTATGAAGGTCATATGAGATAACAAATACTAGGTTTTCATATAGGAGAACATGTACATAGAAGAGAAAAAAAACTCTCATAGGCTAATAAAAATTTATATAGAACATTATCATGGTAAAGTTAACCATCACAAAACCATAAATATGTGATGGGTAAAAAGACCATTGATAAACGTAAACGGATAATGTTTTTTTTCAAGATCATTTTCATAGAGTTAAGAAATTATTTTACTACCAAAACTAAGAACATAAGGAAACATACTTACTTGAAAATTATATTTTCATCCTTTAATAGATTGATTTAACTTAAATGGTTATCTTATACCTTTCATTTAGCATATGAACCCATAATTATCTCAACTTATTAATTCAAGAAGTATTTTATATATTGACATTGGAAATTTCATCTACCTTTGATTTAATAAAACTATGCCAAGAAAAAAGAATGGAATACCTTGATCATGGTGTCCACCTGACTTCATTGTCATTTTTTCACATAGATAGAAGGTCCACGCATTCTAACAATACTTTAGAGCTTATTCAAAGTCCCTTTATTTATTTATCCAAATAGACCTTTCAAAACTTCGGTTGTATGGGTGTTGGTAGAGAAATTATTGAGAAAATAATTTTTTATGACATATAATTTCAAAACATCTGAAAAAACATGATTTTTATAAAACATTCAGACTGAGTTTTTTTTTAAACTATCAATCGGGGGTCCTTTTAAAATACTATAAATATGTTTTGAAATGATATAAGTTAAAACAAAATATAAATAGGATGTTTAAGGGTATCTTTATTTAATAGATGTATTGAAATCATAATATTCTTTAAAATCTTGTAATAAGGTAAAATATTTGAAAATTCCTTGATAATATTTACCTTTTTTAAAAATATGAGGATATTGGGGAAATGGAATTTGATTAAAAAAAACCAATGAAACATAATGGTATTAAGGTATAGAGGAGGTTTTTGATATTTTATACAACTATTTTCAAGAGTGTTTTATGTTAGAAAAAGTTTCAAAATCATAAGGACTTGACTTTGTAATAATTATTGTAAGAAATTCATTGGTAAGAGATAAGAATGTTATTTCAAATACTCCTACTTCCATTTATAACTGAATTTCCTTGATCTAAAAAAGTTATAGAATAATAATATAATTAAAATAATATACATAGAAACTTTTTTGAGTAACTCCTTTCCATTATCATCTTATTTTAATTTTTATAATTACTTCAACCCATCATTCTTTGTTTACTAATAAATTTGTTAACGGTTTCATATTGTTTATGTCACGATATTTATTTTATATAAATAAATAGTAATATAAATAACATGGAGTTTTTTTCATTATAAAGATAATAATATTATATTAATTTTATCTTTTAATGTTGAAATTCAATTCATTTGTTTCGATGGTGAAAAAAATCACCGAATTAGTTACAAGTTGTTCAACTCACATTGCAGTTTTCATCTTAAATTTACATCTGAATTATGATGATATATCAAACCATAGTGAACATATTCATGTTTTCTACCTTTTTATTTATAATATATTCATATAACCTTTATTAGTTTATGAGGAAATTTGAAAAGGCTTTTTTGGTACACTAACAAATCACCGAAGTTGCAGCAGCTCTTTTGCAACTCTACAGTGAATAAATTAGAAAAACTATTGTATTTGATTTGATTCAACTTCTAAAGATATCAGAATCACTATAATACTAGTGAAATAGAAATCCAATAAGTATTTAGTTATTTTATTAGTTTATATTGAAATCTAAAAAGGTTGTTTAGATGGTCAATAAATTATCCTAATTTCTGCAATACTGTTTTCCCAACTGCAGTTTTTCCTGATAATATGGCTTCTATTTTTCAAATATATATATAGAATTGTATTTAGTATTGATTAAATTATTGATCTATTAAAAGGATATTAATATTTTAAAAATATAATTATTCTAGTATAAAGGCTGAATCTGATGTTAAATGGTTCAAAAAAATCATTGAAATCTCTAAATGTAAATTGTTCATATTTTCTGAAGGTTTAGTTGAATACTACTTTCAGAACAATGCAACCCTAATTTTAATACAAAATTATGTTTCATCTAACCTAAGTTGGATTCAATGAACCATACAGTAATTTTCATGAACCCTACTTTTGATACAAAAGTATGGTTCATAAACCATATGTTTGAAATGAACCTTACTTTCAATTAACCCTACTTTCAATGAACCCTACTTTTAGTGAACCCTATATTCATGTGAGAATTTGACCTACTTTTTTTATTCCATAATTTTTTATTATTATGGATATTTTGATGCTATTTGAATATTTAACAAATCTGAAATTTTGGAATACATCTTTATCCCATGTGTAGAAGATTATATGCTGAAATTGTGATCTGTTATGTGTAGAAAAAATAGAGTTTTAAAACTATTGTATATTGTTGCAATGAATATAAAATATTACCACATATGATATAAATTACTTTATAATGTTACATCCTCTTGATAACACCATTGTTGTTCGCTATATGAACTAAAGCATGAACAAGATGAACAACACCTCAAATCTAGAAAATGATATATGATGAATTATTCTAAAATGATACAACATTCATAAGATTTTATACACAATAACATGAACATTTGTATGCTGAAATATATAAAGCTTTAAGTTGAGAAATATAAAGTTGATTTTTTGTATAAAACTCCCTGAGGAGCTTTTCTGCTGAACTTTTTGAATGAAACTGAAGGTTGGAGAAGATTAAAAGTACTTATGACCTATAAATTTTGGTATTCAATTTTTTTTATCATTAATAGGCTCGCAACATATATTTATAATTATAAAAAATTATGAAAATAAGGACGTGTAAGGGATAACTCTTCTAAGCTGATTCCTGGTGAACATGAACTTGTTAAAGTTGTATATTATGATATGATGGTCTAATGTTTGGATAAATTCCATCTTATTCCACAAGTTAAAGACATCATATCTTGGGGATTTTGAATATTAAATAGTGATTTTATTAAAAATGAAACTATCCAATATTATGGATATTTCCAAAGTAGGTTATGATACTCTGTTTTATATGTTTCTTGATATTTCTATCTACTAAATTTTTATTTAGAATAATTTCAGTGGTTTATCAGCTGGATAATTATAATAAATCCAAAGGATTATGGAATAAGATATTGCAAATATATTATTCCAATATTTAGAGATAAAAATGACCTATTTATTCTAACATCATTTTTCCAATAAATTTGGAGGAAACAAGGTTATTCAAATCCAAATATTTGAATTTATATTTAGATTGTGAAGCTAGTTTTCAGGATATATTTTGATTAAGTTTAAATATGTTTGAATGGATTTAAATAGAATTTTTAAATCATTAAATCTTTCTATTATTATAGATATTTTATCAGAATATTTATTCAACTTATATTAAATTCTTTTTATTAGATTCTATAGGAAGAATCCAATGGTTCTATGCTATTCTTGGAATATTTATGAAGGTTATTGACTAAATTTATTTTGAGTATCTGAAGGAATAGGAGTGGTTCAACTATGGGATGTTTATTATTTATATATATATATATATATCTTTGGAAAAAAATAAAAATATATAAAGAAGAGTAGAGACATGAAAACTCTGATGAAAATAAATTGCTGAAATATTTTCATTCTTCTCTTCATCATTTTGAAGAAGAGAGAAACATTCATTATAAATCCTTATTATCTCATGGTGTAAAGAAGAAGAAATATTTCACAACATTATCAAATATATTTTCTAATATTTAAAGAAGAAGAATCTTACACGATATTGAAGACCATTTTTCTAATATTGCGCATTATTGAAGATCATCTATAACTATCAGTTACTACTATAACTATGAGCTAAACTTGTTTCACAAAAAACTTAATCTCATATATTTTATTTGTATTATCATTCGATTTGACTCATTCATGGTGAATTGTTAGTTTCTAGGACTAATCTATGGATATTTTGGTTCCCTATAAAAGAACCAGAAGGTGTTGTAAAATCCTTGTAAGGTGACAACTATATGTACTCAGTTGTAGAGGTCTCCAGATAAGATTACCTACTAGTTAAAAACACCAAGATCATGGAGTAGAGATTTGGTGGAGTAGACTAGGGGATTTTTGGGTCCCGAACCACTATACATCCCTATGTTATTTTCTTTTATTTATTTCCACTACTCGCTCAACTTTAAGATGGTAGGAAAGGATCAATTCATTTCAAGAGGTATGTTTTGGTTTTTTCAATTTATTTAAAAATACATAATTAACCCCCCCACCCCCTCTTGTGTCTTTGATATCACCATTCCAACACAAAAAGTGGTATCATAGGTTGTACTCTACTGAAGATATTTTCTAGAAATATGTTTCTAATAGATACCAATAAGTGGTATCAGAGGAAGTACTCTATAGGTATATTTCTCTTTTTGGAAATCCTTAAAAATATTTTGTTTCTATCTGATTCCTAACAAGTAATATCAGTGGTTGGTATCTTTTGGAATATTAAACATTTTCTTTGGCTCTAACAAGCCTGAGATAAATATTCTGATGAAGAAAAATCTTAATGGATGATCTTAAAGACAGCACATAGATGGTACGTGCTCGTTATTTTAATGGTGATAATTATAGATACTAGAAATCTCACATGAAAATCTATTTGAAGAATATTGGATTCAAAGTTTACATGAAGACTATAAAACCTTGTGAAATCCCTAGAGAACCAGGAAAGTGGGATGATGTGAAGGAAGCTAAATATTTTATTAATTCAAAATCCATGAATGTAATTATATGCAGTCTTGGTCCTAATGAATTTAATCATGTTTCACAATTTTATACTACCTATGAGATGTGAAAAATAATCATATTTTAATATAAAGGAATCAATAAATTGACATAAGGTTTATGTGATGTTGTTTCCTTGGGAACACCAATTTTAGAAAAAAAATCATGCCCTAAAGGAGTTAATTGAGATGTATTAAGCAATGATGGAATTGGAAACTGATAATCATATTTCTATCAAAAAGGAAATTATGCACTCATATTTTATATGGATTAATTTTATGATTTTAGTCATTCAGTTTAAAGTTATGAATCTACAAAAAACTCTAAATATGAGTAAGAAAATCAAAAGTTAAATATCGTCTTATGGAGCATGTTGATGAGGTAAAATCATCTTACTCTAAAAATTCTAATTTAGAAAAATTTTCTCATGATAAATGTGACAAATATTGTTTTATGCCTCAAGAAAAATTTAAATCCTTAACTAAAGAGCATTGAAAACTTATAAAAAAATTTGATTTTATTTAAATTGATAATGAAATTTCATCAAAAATATATTTTAAAGTTAAGATCAAATTCTTCCAAAATTTCTTTTGATATACATGAAATAAAAATTAATGAGTTGTTGGATGAATTTAATAATTTTAAAGAAAAATTATAGTATTCTTATTAAGGTATATAATTATTTGATTAAAATTATTAGAAAAAATAAAATTTATAATGGAAAACTCGGTATCGGTAGTAATGAAGAAAAAAATATACAATAATTATTTTGTTCTTGTTTTGAACAAAAAAAGAATATATACTATAAAAAGTTTTTATTAGGGTATTAATGGACATTATACTAATGATTTTAATTTTAGAAAATAATAATTTTTTGGGGTTGATAACGTTCATTATTCAAAAGAATTATCTATATTTAATTATAAAATGTTGGATCAAAATAAAAAAGTTTGGTAACCTGATTCTTTAATTTCTAACACTACCGGACCCAAAAGAATATGGGTACTAAAAGGAACTTTTATTTGATATTTTATAAGTTTTTTCCACTAACCATAATTATTATATCATCAAGTGGTTACATGAACATTACATAGAGATTTCTTTTAATTGTTTTATAGGATTATAATCTATGAAGTCACTCGTTATTTGAAAAAATTTACAGAGTTAGAACTATTAAAATCTAGGAAGTATTTTATTCCATTTTAATATTCTATTAAAATGAACCAACTATTTTATAAATGGGGAGAAGAAATTTTTAATGTTTTGTCTTTTATTCCTTAAAATTTAATTATCATTTTTATTAAACTGTTAATATTTTCTCACTCTTTTATTTCATGAATTAATTCATTTAATTATTTTATTAACCAATGACCATCAAGACTTATATTATGATTTTATATAAATGTTTATCTTGTGCGTAAGCATGTTTTTGGTGTATTTCTATTAAAATTATTTTCATGTGCTAACTAAAAACTATTACTTCATGTGGTAAATTATTAGATTAAATTTTTTTGGTCATTTATAACATGTGAAAAAATTCATTTTTAAATCCTTTATTTTAAATTCTTTGAAAATATTTTCATTTACTTATAATTCCTTTAAAATATTTTATTTAATTACTTGAATATATTTTACAATTATGTTATGTCTTAAGGGAAGTTATTTTAAATATTTAGCACATGTTTAAATGTTTTATTATTATGGCATGAATTAAATAGTTTAATACATTCATTGAAAATCCTTGTTATTCATTGAATAATATTATATATGTTTTCATGGATCCTTGATTATATCTATTTATATTTTTAAATAAAGCATGAATATAGGGGGAGTTTGTATTGATTCATGTATTAAAAATATATTTTACAATAACTCAACTTTTTGATATTTTTATAAAATGGGAATAAAATTTTATATTTCAAATTTTAAATATTTTTGATACTGCTAATTAAATTTTGAATTTATATTCTTTATAAAAAGGGATAAATATGTTATATTATTTAATATAATCAATAACTTGTATTTTTATCCTTAAAAAATGGGTAGAAAATGTTGGTAGAGAGTTAGGGTTTTTTAATTATAAAAAAGGGGTATAATTTTGAGTTTCTTCTTTATATTATCATCTTAGTTTAATTTTGATAATTACTTCAACCCATAATTATTTGTTTACCAATAAATTTGTTAAGTGTTTCAAATTTTTTATATCACAATATTGATTTTATATGAAGAAATATTAATCATAATCATAGATATTTTGTTCCATGGAAAAGATAATAATATTATCTTAATTTCATATGTTAATTTCAAAATCCAATTCAGTTGTTTAGATGGTGAAAAAATTCAGTGAACTGTTACAAGCTATTAATGTGACATTATAGTTTTTAGTTTAAAGTAACCTCTGAATTTTGATTATATCTCAAGATAAAGTGAATGTATTCATGTGTGTCTTATACCATTTGATAGATAAGAAATTTATATAACCTTTATTAGTTTATGAGGAAGTCTTAAAATGATATTTAGGTACACTAAAAAATCATTGAAGTTATTGCAGTAGTTTTGAAACTCTATAGTGAACATATTTTAAAAGATATTGTATTTGATTTGATTTTAGTTTTAAAAATATTAGAATCACTAAAAACCTGGTGAAATGTAAACAAAATAATTCTATCTTGATTTCATTGGTTTATATCGAAAGATAAAAAGGTTGTTTAGATGGTCAATAAATTATACAAATTTCTACAGCATTGTTTTCCCAACCGCAATTTTTCCAGATCATATGACTTATATTTTGTTAAGATATCCAGAGTTTTGGATGTAATATTTATTTGATTCTTGATCTATTAGAAATATCTTAATATTTAAAAAAAAATATAAGCCTTCTTGGATGAATGATGAATGTGATGTTAAAGGTCTCTAAAAAAATTTTGAAGTCTCTAAATGTAAGTTATCTAGTTTTTATGAAGTTTTAGTTGAACCCTAATTTTAAAACTGCAAAATCCAACTTTCAAAATAGTGAAAACCTACTTCTAATATAAAATTATGGTTTGTCTACCCTATATTGGGTTCAATGAACCAAACACTACTTTTCATTAACCCTGATTTTTTATACAAAAGTATGATTCATGAACCATATGTTTGAAATGAACCCTACTTTTAATGAACCCTACTTTCAATGAACCCTCCTTTCAGTGAACCCTATGTTTTAGTGAGAATGTACCCTACTTTTTTTGTTGTCGTCATGTTTTATTCTACTTGATATTTTGCTTCTATTTGAAGCTTGAAAAAATCTAAAATGATGGATGACATCTTCCTCCCGTGTGTAGCAGATTATATGTTGAAATGGTGATATGTTATGTGCAGCAAAAATGGAGCTTTAAATATACTATATATAGATACAAATAACATCCAATATCATCATGTATGTTGTACAGTTATTCATAACATTGTATCCTCTTGAGAACGCCATTGTTGTTCGCTGCATGAACTAAAGTATGATGAAGATGAACAATACCTCAAGTCTTGAAATGATATATGATGAATAATTATGAAATGATACAATATTCCTAATCTTATATACACAAGAACTTGAACTATTTTATGCTAAAATATAGAAAGTTGTATGCTAAAAAATATAAAGTTAACTTGATGTATCAAACTATTTAAGGATATTTCATTCTGAACAGTTTGAATGAAACTGAAGGTTGAAGAAGATGAATAGTACATATGACTGTAAATTTCTATATTCAGTTTTATGTATCATTTGAAGGATCATAACATATATTTATCATGATTAAACATTCTGAAAATAAGGACGTGTAAAGGAGAACTCTTCTACAGTGATGTCAGATGAATATGAACTTGTTAAAGTTGTAGATTATGATATGTAGGTCCGCTACTTGGAGAAATTCCCTATTATTCCACAATTTATGTACATAATATCTTGGGGAGTTTGAATATTAAATAACAATTTTTTTCAAAAATGAAACTATTCAATATTCTGGATATTTCCAAAGCACATTATTATACTCTTTTTTATATGTTTCTCAGTTTTTTTATCTACTGCATTTTTATCTGGATAAATTTATGTGGTTTATCAGCTAAATAAATTCTAATAAATACAAAGGATTATGGAAGAAGATATTAAAGATATTTTAGTCTAATATTCAGATATAAAAATGACCAAATTATTCTAATGTTATTTTTCCAGTAAATTTAGAGGAAATAAGGTTATTCAAATTCAAATATTTAAATTTACATTTGGATTGTTCTGATAGTTTTCAAGGATTATTTTTACTATGTTTTAATAGGTTTGAATAGATTTAAAAGGTAGTTTTAAATATTTCAATTTTTCTTTTATTCTATAGATTTTATTATAATATTTATTCAACTTATATTGAATGATTTTATTAAAGATTTATTCTATAAGAAGAATCTAATAGTGTTATGCTATTCTGGGTATATTTATAAAGGTTATTGACTAAATTTATTTTGAGTATCTTGAGAAATATGAGTGATGAAACTTATATATATTTATTATATATATATGTGTGTGTGTGTGTGTGTGTCTGGTAGAAAAATAAAAATATATGAAGAAAATTGAAGATGTGAAAACTCAGATGAAAATAACGTGCTGAAATATTTTCATTTTGTTTCTCATCATTTTGAAGAAGATAGAAATATTAATTTTACATCCTTATTATCTCACGGTGTAAATAATTAGGCATCCCATGCAACATTTTCTAATCTATTTTCTATTTTTTAAAGAAGAATAAGCCTATACTACATTGAATACTATTTTTATATTGTTGTGCATTATTGAAAATCATCTAAATATGTCAGTTATTGATGCAATTGTGAGCCAAACCTGTTTCACAACAAACTTTATCTCATCCTATTTTCTTTGAAGTATCAACTACTCAGACTTAGTCATTGTGGAGTTTTAGCTTCTCAGACTAAGGTTTAGATATTTTAGTTCCCTATAAAAGAACCAGAAGGTCTTGTGAAATCCTTATAAGGTATCAACTATTATTATTCATTTGTAGAGGTCTCTAGAAAAGAGGGAAAACTAGTGAAAATCACCAAACTCATGGAGTAGAGTATTTTTGTAGGGACTATTGTATTTTTTTGCCCCAAACCACTATACATCATTTTGTTCTTTTCCTTTATTTATTTCTGCTACTCATTTGAATTTAAGAGCGAAGTAAAGGATCATTTCATTTCAAGAGGGATGTTTTGATTTTTTTCAATATTTTTAAAAGTATAAAATTCACCCTCCTCTTGTGTCTTCATCATCGTTATTCTAACACAAAAAAAATGTAACCTATTTTTAACCAAAATTCCTAATCCCTAAAGTTTTCTAAACCATCCTCTGATACCAAAAGTATGTACCTGACCTTAAACATTACAAAATATTGATTTTTAGTCAAGAAATTGCTTTCTTTTAAATTGAGGTTCTTTTCAGTTTAGAGTTTTAAATAGTTATTACAAAATCTTACAAAGTAAACTCATACATTACAAGTGAAAACTTATACTCAGTATCAATTTTTTCATCAAAAGAAACCCTTTTAACATAAAACATGGATTATTTTTCATGAAAAATCTTCATAACTCTCAACTTGACTTCTTTATTTCTCTTACCCATACTTATACAATGTGGAACACATTTTTAAACTTGGTAGGATCACAAAATCTTGGTAATGGATGTAAAAATAATGAAAGAAATCATTAGTCCATGAATACTTATAAACCCATGAAAACATTTTCACAAAGTTATATTTTTCACCCATAAAATAAAATCTCTTTATCTTACCTCATGAAATCATAATTTTCTTGTAAAACTCCATATAAAACATAAATAATAAAGGTAACTTGTGGAATCATTTCCATATCACTCTTAAATTTACTATATCTCTCACAGCTACATAGGGAGTAATATTTATGGTTACAATAGGAAATAACCACCACAATATATTCTCTTAATCTCTTAGGAGAAACTCTAATAGTTAACTTTGTCTCATTGACCAATGCATTAGAGAGATATAATGGGATTTCCCATCCTCATTTTATCAAAAAATCACCCATATTCATAAACAATGCCCAATAACCAAAACTTAATCATAACACATAAATCTTACATAAAATAAAAATAACTTTTCCACGTTGAAATAACTTTTAATTTTTAAAATGTTTCACACTCATAAATGAATACACTTTATTTGAAAACAAAATTGTAAACTTGTAAAGGAAGCATTAAAAAATTAAAGCAACATGAATGTGAGAAATTATGTTCAAGATGTATATGTTAAAAAAACATTCCTTCAGGATTTTTTAAAAACATTTTAAATAGTAGCCTTAAATAGGTTTTAAAATAAAGTCCCTTACCTTGAGTCTGACTCATCACGTACAATCTTTATCTTCCTAAAGAATAAAATTAAGTTAGTTATTTAATTTATTTATAACATTTTTATAGTTTATTATTCCTTTTATATCACTTATTATCATGTTATAAAAATTACTTAATTATTTAAGTTCATGTTAGACGTTTTGACGATATTCAATACATTAGTCCAAAATAGATTTAGTATGACGTCTATAGTCAAAGTGGTCATTAGATCATTATCTTCATAATAATATTCATGACATGATTATCATTTTTATACATCAATTATACTTTTAAATCAAACCATTAATTATGTCAATGAAAAATGAACTATGTTATTATATAAAACCAGGCTTAACATATATGGATATTACATCAATTTAGATGAATATTCAACATATTAAAAAAGTATATGCCTGAGGAGTATAATAGTTTAGTTTATTTGGAAACTTGGAACACATTCTTCTAATTTTGTGATAGATCTTAAATATATCCATAAATATCTTCCCCTTTAGTACTCCCATTTAAAAATATTTCTTCATAACCTGGGTGAACAGAAACATAAGAAAGGGGTGAGCTCATTTTCTCAGTAAATGTGAAGAAGGAGATATGTAAGAATAATCATGAGAATAAGGGTATGAGAACATGATTGTATCATTATAATATCATACCCTTCATATCAAAGATCATAATCAAGAGTCATGGAATAAATATTGGTAGTTCATAAGGCATGAATGATAAGGTAATCGAGAGCATAATCCATGAAATCATAACATAGGAATAAGACATGGAATTATGTCATATACATCAAATTATAACATTGTGAACATGAATAAGTAGAAATAGGTTCACTCATTAGGTTAATAACATGAAATCATGTCCTTATATAAACATATAGACATGCAATTATGTCCACGCATAACATTGTGAACATGTAATCAGGTTCACGCATAATATAGTGAACATGTAATCTGGATCATGCATAAACTTATGGACATCAAACCGGATCCATGAATAACATTTTGAACATGTAATCAGGTTCACACATAAAATTTTGATCACAAAATAAGGTTCAATCATAAAATTGGGAACATGTAATCAGGTTCACGCATCAACTTATGTATATGAAACTAGGTCCATGCATAACATTGTGAACATGTAATCAGGTTCACACATAAAATTGTGAACAAGTAATAAGGGTCATGCATAAATTTTTGAACATGTAATCAGGTTCACATATAAAATATATACTCATGATTCATCCTTCATTACCCAATGCATTAAAGGGAGATATAGGTCCTACCCATCACATAATTAAATCATACATACATGTGCCACAAGATTATAAATAATCATCATATCATAACCCATTAAATGAAATGGGTGTCATAAATATTTCATCATATCATTAACTATGGAAAATATATAGGTCTCATAATAATTTCATCAAATCATAACCCGTGAAAAGAAGTGGGTTTCAAAAGAATATAACTCGTGGAAGAGAAACATTTGTCATAAATATCATTCAATAAAAACATAAACCATTAAATAAAGAATATGAATGGTATTATTGGATAATATCCCTAGTAAATAATAAATTATATCAAAGTATGTAATCTTAGATAGAGAAGGATTTTGAAGTATCGCATGGAACATATCTTAAGTAAAATACCCTTTCTTTGAAAATACCTTTCATAAAACCATTTCAAAAATAATTTTCTTATAAATAAAGCTTTACAATTTTATTTAAAACATTTCTTGAGAAAAATATTTTTTCCAATTTCAAAAAATGGATTTTAAAACATCAATCATTTTGAAAATATTTTTCTTATAAAATAGATTTGAAATCTTATAAAGTAATCTTAAATATATTTTGAAAATAATATTCATTTAAAATAATTTGAAATCTTAGAAAGAAGGCTTGAAATCATTTTGAATTTTTTTCTATAAAGTGGATTTTAAAACTTATAAATACTCCTTGAAATCAATAAAATCATTTTCTTTTAAAATAACTTTTTGAAAACATATAAAGGAAGCTTTGAAAATCATTTAAAACACTTTTAAACATACAGTATTTTTGAAAACCATTTTATTTGAAAACCAATTTAAAAAAAAGAATTTATAAAATATTAGGAAAAAAATTTCCTTAAAAATAAACTTGTAAACTTACAAATTAAGATTCAAGGAAATGAAGGTCATGGTGGCAGGTAAGTCCATACATACCAAACATTCCTTTTTTCACCATAAAAAGTTTAAAAAAGTATCTTGATTGGAGAATGAAAAGAATATTCCATTTAAACACATTTTTTATAAAGTTAAAACATAGGTAAAAATGTATTTTAAATATCATAGGATAATTTTAAAATATTTTTGAAAACATTTCTGGAAAACATGATTTTGAAATAACACAGATTTCCAACCAAAAGGGGAAATAAAATCAGATTTTCATAAAAACATTTTATTAATTATATAAAATAAAAAAGAGTGGAAAATGATACCATTAATTGGATATAAAATGAATAATAAAAGTATGATATAATTCATGAGATATGTTGAGATATGGATCATAATATTCCATTAATGGAAGCATAATTGTAAACAATCTCAATAAATGATGAGATTGTAGCAATAAACTCTTACCACTTTAGTAAATTTAAATCATAATCCCCATGAGATAATAACATTAAATTAAGATTAAAATATAATTAAAATAATACTATTCATTATAAAACATGTAAAAGATAATTATATACACCTCATAGAAAAATATAGGTGTATAACGTGGCATGTATCTCAAAGTAGGCAAACTGAGACGAAATTACTTTACCGATTTGGTAACTTTTAAACCATAAAACCCAAAAAAGAAAGATCATAAAATGGATATTTAAATACCCATAAATTTAATTATAATAATAATAGAATACATTCCTATGAATTATATACACCACATAAAAAATGAGTAATGAATAAGGCATAAGTCTCGCAGAAATAAAAGTGAGACTAAAAAACCTTTACCTTATGTCTTGATTTTATTTGTACATGTTAAAAACTACAGTATAATAAATATGAGTTTGTTATAAATAAACCAAAGAACCATATTCCTATATATAATACCATATATTATTCACTTATGACTTTATAATACCTTTTATTTACAATTCTATGTTAAAGCAACGTTTCGGGTAATTACTGCTTTGTTTATTATATGAGTTTTGACTTTTTATTCTTGATCCTATTACTTAGATAATGATTTAAATATTTACTGAATATAAAAAATTATTTATATATTATATATATTTGGTATATAAATATTTATAATAATATATAAAATATAGATATATAAGATGAAATACACCGTACATGGGGACGGTAGGTCGTATGTATACATGAACATTATTTCTATTTTCTTATAATATTGAAAGAAAGAAATTAAATGATATATATACATATATATTATCATTAAATTATAATTATTATTTCATATATATTATATATGTTTACTAACCCTACCCTTAATACATTTCATATAAAGTGGGAACGAATCACATCACTTTGAGGAGGCGGTAGTCCACACATCCACAAACGAAGTTATCATATTTACAAAAAATAGAAAGCATGAGGGTGTGTTTTATATAATAATTAAAGAATCATAATTTCATCATAAATATCATATATATCATATAAAAATAGTATTTACATCATAATTCCTAACCCTTAGAGGTGTTAAAGTAAAAAAATGACATTGTTTCATGAGATTGTAGTCTATCGTGCACATGAACGTTAATTTTGTTACCCATTTGAGGGAATTATGTGTAAAGTCCCGATTCTGGGTGCCACATAGAGGTTCCCCATACCCGGTTGGTCACATGGACACAAGCACATTTTCCCAAATGTCAGAGGATACTGACTAGAAGCGAGGGCCTTGGGTGTGATAGTAGGAAAATTATGCCCTCATTAGCAGAGTAAACAGATAACAAAAGTGGAAGAATTAATAACATGAAATAAGTAAATAGTGGAATACTAGAAGTAATAAACAAATGAAGCACATATATATAAATGATTCATGATATATATGTATGTAAAGCATCCAAAAAAGTGAAAATGATGGAATAAAGTACTAAACCGAAGTACAAAGAAAAAAAAATAAACTCTATCAGCATCAAAAGCCTCAACTTGGTCTCATGATCTCCAACTCCACAACAATCAAGTACCTGAAGTAGAAGGCTGCTTTACCTTATATATACCTATAGCAATATAATCTTTTTGGGCCCAAAAGCATGACCCAAACAGTGTGTGAGATGAATCCCAGTAGGCAACCACCCAAAGATCTGTGCCTAACAGTTAGTGAATATATATGGCAGGCAATAAGCAAAATAAATCAATAAATAGAGGAATTACTCAAAAGTAAACAATCCTAAAGTTTCAATTGCATTCATTTTCATATATCAAGTATGCATTTAATCAAAAACAATTAACCCTATGAGAATTACTCACATCTTAACCCCTCTGGTTCAACCAATAAAACACAAGCAACCCTCTAGGTAGTACTCATAGTCTAACCCCTCTGGTTCAGCTTTAACAAAGACTCTCTAAGGAAGAACTCATCGTCAATTACCCCTATGGTCTCATATCAGTAACTATAGACACTATGAGGAAGCACTCAATGTCCAATTCCTCATGTGTTCTTGCAATTTGGAACTACAGACACTCTGAGGGAGAAAAAATTACATCCCCATTATGATCTTTCAATGTAAAAGTAAACAGACACTCTAGGGAATCCCTCAACGTCCATTCCCCCTATGGTCTACTACACCATGTTCCCACAGCCCTGTGTAAGTCAATCATGTGAAACGATGTTCAACATCAAAATTAAACCTTAAGAACTACTTGGCTAAATATCTACAAGCATATAATAGCATCAGATAATATCACTTCATCCTAACAACACTAGGCATGGAAAAAAAGCAACCTAATAGGAAAAGCTAGACCAAACGGTCAATAACAAATCAAACATGATCAAACACCTCCATAGCATGGAAAAATAATTATATTTACAAACAAGATCCCTAACTCAAGCAAACAAGCATAGAAGGCATCAACTGGGTTAAAATCTCTAAACACACAATACCTCATTCAAGGGTATTAGGAACTTTTGCACATAATATTCAAAGACTAACTACAGAAAGGCACAAACCACCTACCTCAGCATTGTACGATTGATATAATCTGGATTCGGCCCTTTAATCGGCCTAGAACGATATAGATATACAAAAATTTCAAAATTTTCAACCAAGGATATCTCATGAAATGAGATAAATCAAGAAATGAGGCTCTAGAAGAAGGAAGAAATTACCCTGGTGATTCGAATGCAATCGACGGTGGTTGATTCGGAGAACGGACGGTGGTTCAGGGTCTCGAGGAAGAATCATCGGCTTTAGTCACTCCTAGATGAGATGGGCTGAGAAGAAGGGGTTTCTGTGAATTAGACGCGACCCCGGTCCGTTTAATGAAATAAAAGAAAACATACACGGTGTGTATATGCCTTTATCGGGCCCTGCTTTAGGCAGTCTCCAGGTCACCCCACATGGCCATGTACTCGACTGTTACACGACGTGTACTCCAAAGTACACAGCGTGTACCCCTTAAATTTCTAAAAAATCCTCTTTTTCCCAAAACACCAAAAAAAATAGGATCCAAACCTAAAAATAAGATCTTGGTTCTTAGAAACTTCCCCCTTAAAGAAATTTTTCCCTAAATTTCCCTAGCAAGGTGGCGTAGAAGAAGAATCCTTGAACATCTCTGGACACTACGATCGTACATCGGCCTCCCTCTCCCAAGTCTCATCATGTACTCGCCCGTGCTGTCATAGCACCCATACTAGAGGAACAGACCGGCCACAGAGAACCTTCACACTATGATCAATAATTTAGATAGGATGATCCTTGAATGATTCATCCACCTTTAGCTCAACCTCCTCGGGTTGAAAAACATGATACAGGTCTGAGAAGTAACGACGTAGTTGAGAAACGTGAAAGACATTGTGCATAGCCTGGTACCTCTTATGTAACTGTAACCGATAGGCATCTGGCCTGACTCTCTCCAAAACCTCAAACAGTTCAACATATCTTGGAAAAATCTTGCCTTGTCTCTTAATCCTCATGTGTCCCAACCTTAGTGTGACACCTAGAAAAACCCGATCTCTGACCTCAAACTCCAGATGTCATCTTCGTCGATCAGCATAAGACTTCTATCATGACTGTGTAGTAGTCATCATCTTCCAAATCAACTCTATATTATCTGTGGTCTCCTAGATAAGACAAGGTCCCAGCATAGTTTCCTCTCCTGCCTGCAGCCAACATAGGGGTGATCGGTATGGCCTACCGTACAAAGCCTCATAAGGTTCCATAGAATAGTTTCTTAAAAACTATTATTGTAAGAAAACTCCACTGTGGGTATGTGTCTCTCCCAAAAACCTCCAAAATCTAGGATGCATGCTCGAATCAAGTCCTCTAGAACCTGAATCATATGCTCAGACTGGCCATCTGTCTAGGGATGGTAAGCTGTACTCAGAAGTACTTATGTTCCCAAAGCCCTCTGTAGTCCCTATTAGACCCGAGAAGTAAAACGAGTATCCTTTTCTAAAACAATGGAGTGTGGAAAACCATGTAGACGTACAATATCTCGGATGTATATCCCTCCCAGCTCATCCACACTGAAGGTCTCTTTGATCAGCAAGAAGTGAGAAGCCTTCATGATTCTGTCAATGAAAACCCATACGACATCATTCCCTCGAGGAAATCTCGGTAAACCCATCACAAAGTCCATTGCGACATCATTCCACTTCAACTCGGGAATGGTTAACTGCTGAAAAATTACTACTGGTCGCTGATACTCCGCCTTCACCTGCTGATAGGTGGAACACCTCATGAAAAAACCAGCAACATATCTCTTCATACCTGGCCACCAAAACTAACGGTGCAGATCTTGATACATCTTGGTGACACCAGGATGAACTGCCCAAACTGAGGAATGAAAGTCCAACATCAGCTCCTCGTGTATTTCTGCTGGAACCCATATGCTCCCATGAAAATGAAAGATCTCATCCTTGCCTATGATCCATCCAGGAATAGGGTCCTTTCCTGACACACTCTCTCGTAGGACTAGGCCTTCAGAATCTGATAGTTGACTCATTCGAACTCGATCAAGTAGAGTATAGGTAACAGCTACATAAGAAAGAAATGTCTACCCTTGTCTATCGTGCACCTCCAAATGCATCTCAGAGAGCAGATCAACAAGCTTCTACTCATCGCTGGCCTCTTGAACTATCTATTTCTGAGTCCTCCTACTCAGCGCATCAGCCGCTGTGTTTACTTTCCCAAGCATGTAGGAAAGCTCAAAATCAAAGGACTGAAGGTCCTCAACTCACCTCCACTATCTCAAATTCATATCGTGATGAGTAAATATGTACTTGAGACTTTTTTGGTTGGTGAAAACCACAAAATTCTCTCCCAACAGATAATGTATCCAATGGCGTAAGGCATGAACAATTGTAGCCAACTCGATATCGTGTGTAGGGTAATTCCTCTCATGTGGCCTCAACTGGCAAGACCCATACGCAATGAATCCTTCCCCCTGCATAAGCACTTCTTCCATCCCGATAACTAATGCATCACATTATATAGTATAGATCATTATCAGCTCTATAAATACTACTATCAGTGTTGTAGTAAACCTCCCTTTCAGCTCCTGAAAGGCTGACTCACAAGAATCTAACCACAAGTACTTCACACAATTCTTAGTCAGGCCTGTCAATGGTGCTACTAAGCATGAAAAGTACTATATGAAACATCTGTAGTATCCATCTAGCCCTATAAAACTTCATACCTCAAAGACGTTCTTCAGCTACTCCCAGGAAACTACTGCTCCCACTTTCTCTAGGTATGCTAATACTCCTATCTCTGAGATAACATAACCCAAGAAGTTAATTTTTTCCATCCAAAAGTGGCATTTTGAGAGCTCAGTATATAATTGATGCTCTCTTAGTGTACTCAAAACGATCTCAATATGGGTAGCATGGTCATGTCGAGTGTAATAATACACCAAGATATCATCCAAGAAGACTACCAAGAAAGAATCCAAGTATGGATGAAAAACTCGGTTCATCAGTGACATGAAAACTACAGGCGCGTTCGTGAGACCGAACGGCATAACCACATACTCGTATAGACCATACCTACTCTGAAAGGCTATAAGGGGTGTATCTGATGGTCTAATGTGCAAATGATGATAACCGGATCTCATGTCAATATTTGAGAACACTCGGGCTCCTCGAAGCTGATCAAAGATATCATCAATCCTTAGCAAGGGATATTGATTCTTGACTGTCAACTAGTTCAAATTTCGATAATCCACAAAAAGTCGGAGGGTATCGTCCACCTTCTTCACAAACAGGACAAGTGAACTGCAATGAGAAGTACTGGGTCTGATGAAAACCTTATAAAGTAACTCCTATAACTTCTTCTTGAGCTCTTGTAACTCTGGTGTATCCATCCTATAGAGAGCAATGGACACTGGTGACTCTCCTGTCATAATATCAATAGAAAATTCCACCACTTTCTCTAGAGGAAAACCTGAAAATTACTGTAGAAAGGCATCCCTGAAACGATCCACCACTGGAGGAAAGTCCAACTGTGAAGTCCCTTGGTCATCAAAATATAGACTAGAAATCTAGGCTGTAACTCCTCCCAACCCATGATGCTCGGGTCCTACTCTGCTTTCCCAGACATCCCATTCACCCTTATATAAGAACAAACTGCCCTCTAGTGTTGTCAAACTCACCCTACGGTGATATCAGTCAACAACGGCCTAGAAGGGAACTAACCAATCCATTCTAAGAATGACATCATATTTTTTCATCTCTAAGACATAGACGTCCCATAATAAGTGACACTCACCAACATCAAGAGGTCACTCCTTGCACTAACGTACACTAGCTGTTTTTGTCCCCAATGGAGTGTCCAGCATCAAGACATCATTAGAAGGAAAGATATAGAGACCAAGGCTCTCCACAACAACAACAACAGATATGAAACTATGGGAAGCCCTTGTATCAAAAATGCAGAAGCTAGAACTGAGACAACTAGAATCATACCTTGAACTGTAGAGGGTCTGGGATCCTAATCTTGCTGGGACTGCTTCACTACAAAAGTATGACCTAAACTACAGCCCTACAACCCTTCCTAACCACTCTAAGTTGATCCACCCTGTTGTTGCTGAAATCCTTCTGATGAACTACCATGGATGTGACCTCCACCTCGGCCTGAACGGCCAGAAGAACTCCAGTTCCCAGACTAATGAGAAACTGGTGGTGTTTCTCCTGAATAAGGAGTCATAGCAGAACTCCTATCACCAGCTTTCAGTGAGAAAAACTGACAGAACCACTGAAGATGACCCATCATTCTGTAATATCGACACTCCACTAGGTCTCTCAGGTAATGAGGCCTCATATTCCCACTCTTCCCACACTGGTAACACACCACCTGTCTACCAGAAGAAGTATCTCATCTCCTCAGATCTTCGTGTGTGGAATCCCTACGGTGCTTCCTGCTATTAGTCTAAGGGGTACCAACTCCAGATGCTGATCTTCCCTGTCTCACAGCCCCAGAATCCCTCATATTTCATTCTTTGATCAGCTCCTAGTTAACGATAGAAGTGGTGGAATTCAATCTGAAGATGTTCACCTGAGATCAGATGTCATTCCTAAGACTATCCTCAAACTTCCTCTCTAGGAATAAATCATCACCTCCTAGGATGGGCATGAAGTGATAAAACTCTGTAAAGCGATAAGAGTACTCCATGACTGAGAGAGTACCCAGTTCCAGACTCATGAACACTCAGGCGTGATCGGCCCTCAAAGTCTCTAGGTAGAAGTAATCGTATAAGGCACACTAGAACTCATCCCAATCCATAACCTGCTAGTGTCCCACCTATGAGATCACATCCCACCATCTCTTGGTGGATTCCTGAAGCATATATGTAGTGAGCTTCACCCTCCTCTCTAGATGTGTCTCCATATGCTTGAAGATAGATAGCATGGCATCCAACCATGACTTAGCATCCTGAGGTACTTCATCCCCTAAGAAAGTGGGAGGATACTGCAACTGAAAACCCCATGTCAACTCTACCATGGGAAGGATGCAGTGCTCCCTGGAAGGACTTCGAAAATCTCATGAATCATTCTTAGAACTATGCATCGACACCTATATCTAGAATAATGGTTGGTTCCAAGACCGGCATGACGAGAGGATCTATTGGTAGTCCTTGATCTACCATGTCTGGTGTCTACTTGTTTCCTTGAATCTAATATAAAACTGGAGGAAGTCACGGTGGCATAACTCTGTAAGGTCAAGATCACACCTTAGTTCAAGATTATCAAGGACTGAAAATTAGAAGTGCAAGAAAGAAACATGAGAAGGGAGTCATTAAAGCTTTATAAAAAGTGGATACATGGCGTGTTTAACCCCTACATGGCATGTTCCCTTAAGCCTTCTCATGGGCGTGTACTCCTGCCAACCCTGGTCGTGTAACACCCCATACACACGGTGTGTACTTGAATCATTTCCCCTAACTGATTTCTTCTACATGACTAACCCACAGGTTTCTCCTAGAACAAGACTACACGGCGTGTTTGTAACAAAAATGGTTTGTACTAAAAGGATTTCACTAACCCGTGTTGTTAGTCACATGGTTGGTTACCCAGATGACTCTACACAGCGTGTTTGTGCCAGACACGGTGTATACTAACTACCCATAATCTACCTGGGTTGTTGGTTACGCAGCTGGACACATGGTCTATAAACACAACGTGTACTTCCGTTACACGATGTGTTCCACCAAGGATTTCCCAACCCCATGTCTCTTCCCACACAGCCAGTGATGTAGTTAGAGACTACATAGAGTTTACATAAAGTACATGGCATGTACTTAAGAAAATCAGTTCCTTCCTAAACAGAAGGATACATGGCATTGTTTCGTAGGTCCTTGAAACATGATATTTTAGATTTAAGAATCCTTGTTTCCAGGCGGTTTACATTGGATTTATTCATGGAACCGGAAACTTCCAATAGTTCTTTATCCAAAGAGGACCATCTTTCCAAAGGCAGGCGTTCATTAAGTTTTGAACTTTACAATACTTAAGAACATGCATTGGTTGAGAGGGTGGGAGGTTGGACTCATCACGCCCTTTTGGGGGGAATTATTTTCTACTCAGGGACTCTCCTTGAAATTAAAATATTTTCAAGAATCCTTATTAATTAACCAATTATATCATAAGTATCCCATGGAATTTAAAATCACTATTTTAACATGTATAAAATTTTAGAATTATCAGTATGTATTCGAGGTTGTCCATCAATGGTATCCTCTAATATACTGATTAGAGATTCTTTTAATCATAATTTATGATGATAATGGTTTTTAAGACACTCAGTGGGGAACTCTAGAATTTATTGTCATCTAGGGAGATGAATGTTTGTTTTGATCTTGGGATTGTGCTCATAAAATGATCTGCCTACATATCCTTGTGAAAGGAATCAGAACCCTCGTAGTTCGGTGCCACTTAATGGGAAACATCATACCTTTTAAGGTCATGTGATAAGGACCTCTAAGCGGAAGGTGATTAGTTACAACTTAGTGTGGGACTTATGTTAAAACAGCCCAAGGAACTTTGGAAAGGATATAGGTTTCCAAATAGGATCAAACCCTATTGGGAATATGGCCCAAAGAGAACATGGTTGATTTGAAGTGTTGGGTTTGAACCTCAAGGAGGCTTCCTACGTATCTCATATGGATGGGAATCAAAGCTCATGTAGTTCGATGAATCTCATAGGAGAATATAGTCCTCTGAGAAATATGAGTTTGGGCTTACTTCCTAAAAAGGTAAGCCTTGATGATTTGAGGATTGTATTTGGGGCTTATTTCCTAAGGAGGATGCCCAAATTGGGGGAATTAGGGTTGGATTCCTAAGGAGGATGTCTAGTGAGCTCAGGCCCTGAAAGGGCTTCCTACATATCCTGGATTGAACAGGAATCAGAGCTCTCGTAGTTCATTAAAAGGAAGTGTTTGTGCACATGTTTTAATCATCACATATCTCTAATCCCACGTGAGTCATGCTCGGTGTGAGAAACAAGAGGATGTGAAATATTCAACAATGACACTTCACACTTTTCCTCCTCCGCTGATGGAAGAGGATGCGTCGACTGTGGAAGAGGGCGAGGCGACGAACCATCCTCTGTTCTATTTACATTGGACAGGGGTCCAATGTAAGGAAGAAGGGGTAAAGGTGAGGGGATTATACCAGGACGGCTGCCCTAAAATTTGTTCTGGTAGGGGAGGGAGACTTATCCTATACTTTTGTGTAATGTAAAGTGTAAAGTGTACCTTCCCTACCGGATAACTGAGGTCCTGGGTCACCTCTTTGAAAAAGGAGAGGCCAGAAGCCCACCATCTTCCTAATCAGGAACTTCCCAACACTGTTACTGGGAGAAAAGTCCATGTGACTGCAGATATAGAAACCCAAAAACATCCCATGAATCTTAACCCCATTGTGAAACAAATGTGGGAAACCTATGACTGCAGATATACAAACCCAAATTGGAGACACACTGATGTGTCTTACCCAAATATCTGAGAAGTCAGGAGGTTTTGGGGGAGGCTTCAACTTATCCTTTTTGAGTAAGGGAAACAAGGAAAGAGATACCCCGCCATGAAAGGCTTCAAAGGGTATTTGAACTGGCCGCGTAGGTACTTCGCGCAGATGTGTCGCGTAGGTACCCTGCATTGCCCTATTGCGCAGGTATGGTGCACAGGTGTGTTTCACAGTTACAGTGCGTAGGTATGGATGAGGACTGAAAGATAATGTAAAGAAATTCAAAACAAGCCTATCCCCTTTAATTATCCATTTTTTTTAGTTTAGAGAACTACCTGAGACAATTTGAGAGATCTAGGTGAAAGAGCTACTCAATGGGAGCTTGAGAGAATCTTTCACTTTTTGCAGTCTGAAAATGGGGAGACCAAGGGTCCTATTTATAGGCATGGATGGGCCTGGCCGATGAAACTTTAGTCATTCAGAGATGGCACGTAGATCCACCGTATAGGCGCTCCATGTAGAGGCATCCCAAATCTTCTCTCGCGTAGGTCGAACGCATAGCTGCTTCGCGCAGCTCGGCCGCATAGCTCTATCATGAAGCTGGGCTGTGGAGCTCTCTCGCCTAGCATGGCCGCGTAGCTTTCTCGTGAATTTGCTGGATGTTACTACATTGCGTAGAGTTTGGGAGGATTTTTTGATGTTTCCTTTTTACTCTTTGAATATTTTTAAGGAGTTTCAACAAAATCCCCCCCTCAGGATTGGATACGAAATATCTAAAGAGGGTCAAGTCCTAAGGCGAAAGTCTGGGAAAAATATCAGGATGTATTTAATCAATAGTACAATTGTGTTGTGCAAGAATTTCACACAGAACTGTCGCACAGGTATTCCACGTAGCAATGGCACGTAGTTATGACGTGTAGGTCTTCTGTTTCCTATAAATAGGTCTCAACCTTTCGCGTTTTTCTTTACTTGTGCTTTCTCCAAAAAATTTAGAGCTCTCGTTGCATAGCTCGTTCGTTCAGCTGCATCGCGTTGTGCTCTCGCATAATTCCCTTGAAATTTCTTCAAGGTAAGATTATTTACGTGATCGAACTATGCCAAAAGAAATTCACCGATGGAGTTGCGCTAATATCTTTGTCGAAGGACTTACATGACTGACTTTGTCGAAGGACTCACATGAAGGACCTTGTCGAAGGACCTACACGACAACTATCCTTTGCCAAATTTCTTACTTTCTTCCTTAGAAATATGATCTTCAATTTTGGTCATTCTTTTGCAGGAAAAAATGACTCATTTTATGACCCATACCGAGGAAGCCAAGGCTCGCCAAAGTGAAATGATGAGGATCTTTGGGCCAGATTATTATGAAATTGTTGAGAGTACTCTTCCTAGGCTATGGAAGGGTCTAATTCTGTACCAGCGTGACTATCCACAAAGTCCTTACTTACCTCTGTATGGGCATGGGCTTTTGCAAGATGCCTATTTTCCATCTATTAAGAAGTACTTTCCAAATAATTGGTTTCTTCTGTATTCCAACTGTAACTATATGAATATTAGTGCAAGGGGGTTCCAATACAAGAAGGAACAGTCCCTATTAGTTGCATCCTTCATCACAATGGTTGTACTCCAGAAATGAAGGATCATGTTGTAGAGCCAAGACCACATTGTTATGATTCCACTTTCCGAGCTTCTCAAATAGATCAATTGAATGGTTGGAAAGGAGATTGGGACCTTCAAACTGGAGGGGGTGTGAAAACTGAGTGGATGTGGGCATTCTGGGTACGTCGGACTTGTGAATAATTTAGAAAATAATTATCAGACGTTCAAATTTATGATGCTATCTAGATGGGGAAAACTTATGTTTATAAAAATGAATCCATTCCTGAATTACTGAGCTGATGGAGTCCAAAAATGAATTCCTTTCATTTGAAACATGTTAAAGTTGGTATTAGTTTCTAGGACGTTTACCAAATAGATGGAATTCATATTCTTGGGGAAATGTATGATGAATTCATCCCGCCTACTTCAATATGGGGTGATGTTACTAGAACACCATCGTTGGCCCATGAATTACTTAAGATAGCAAAGAATTTACCCAAGGATAAGAAATATATCCATACTAGAGTGTGGATGGAAGCTTTTTTAGAACCAACAATAGAGAAAGGTCCAATATTTGGACGTCCTACTGTTTGTCCTTCCACCAATAACCTAGGAAGTTCAGGAACATATTGGCCTACACTAGAAAGAGGCGATTAAAATCACTGGGGTTATAAAGTCAAACCTGATATAGATTCAAAATTACACTTAGCTACCTTCCTTGCTATGTGGATAAGTGTTTATCTACTTCATGTTCATAAATCTGGTGGCAGTGTAAGGTCAGGGACTTTTTTAATTACCGCTAAATTGGTAGAGGGGAAGTATATTGGGCTATCAACCCCTGTTTTGGAAATAATTTACCATCTCCTGCTGCATTTATACAATGGGAAGGCTCCATTTAGAATTATGGGGCCATTTCTAGTGTTTTGGGGCTAGATTGCAGCAAATTTTTCTTCATACTCAGTACTGAACTCAGTTAGAGTTCCAAATGGTCGATTCACCCTGTTTTTACAAAAAGTTTCTGGTATTAAGCCTCTGAACTTAAGACCTGTCAAATTACTGAAGGTATTGAATGTCTCAGGAGAATTAAACTTCTTTCCTTTTGGTAATCCACTAACTGGAACATTTATTGATGATGGTAAGGAAAAGAATTATGAATTGAGATCTTATATGATGGCATTTAGGGATGGTGTACTATCAACCAGGATTTATGGTGAAATTATATACAAGGCTTATGTGCCCTATAGGTTTGCTCTTCAGTTTAGGTGTCTTCAAAAATCAAGTACCTTTCCACCCACATATGTTATACATGAGAAGCACCCAATGGTAGCATGAAAATTATGGATTCTCACAACTTTAGAGGTATCCATACTGTCAATTACATTACCTCCACCAGATGTGTCAATCAGATTGGAAGTTGGGTATGCCAAAGCTTAGGTTTCTTTATATCCTCAAGGGGCTCTAACAAATGGAGTATATAGAGTGGCGGCTACAATGACTGTTGCATGAGGAAATCGTGGAAAGAATTCCAAGGCCAAAGATGATACAGAAATTTTAGAGGTTTCAGATCCCTCAAATCATCTTCACAGGAAGTACACCAGGAAGACCAAGGCTAAAGAAGCAATACCTCCAATGCCAAGGCGATCCAGTCGCCGCCATCAAACAGAGATTCCTATTCCACCTGTCAAATTTTCTGAGGAATAAAGGTCTGAATAAGATCTTCAATCAGAAGGTGTCAAACCTCTTCCACGGTCAACCAGGCCAAAATCAAATTATGTGCGACCTTCGTTCATTCATCATTGGGAGAGCATAACCCATGATCTTAGGGATGCTTGGGAATTTCTTCAAAATGGAATTCAAATACCATATATTGGTGATATCAAATAACCTTCTCATTTCAATCTAGAAAATAACTTGGCTGAAGTACAAAAGTATATTGCTGAGTTAGAGACTTTTATATATGTAACTGATGAACAAATCCCAGCTTCTAAACGAGTATCAAATATGATGGACTTAGGAGTCTGTGAATGGGGTAATTATTGACTCTAAGGAGGAGTGGGATATTTATGTTAATACTGAGAATGTATTTCTCATTTTATTTTGTCTCAACTCTGCTTTATAATTTGACATCATTAATCTTGATGAAAATGTATTTCTACAGCTTGAATGTAGAGAAGGAAGATCTAGACCAACTCTTGAATCGCCTCAGTATAGTCCTGCAGGTTCTCCCATTGGTTCAATAAATAATCCTCCAAAGTCGCCAGAACTTTCTCTAGGAGAAAGAATCATGACTGGTGTAATGGTGACAGATAATCCTCAACCATTTCCTCAAGTTTCCCCTGCTAAGAGAAGTGTTTCAATATCTCCTCAAGATTTTGAATAGAAATGTAAAAGATCAATGAGATTTCTTGGAATCATTCGCCAAAAGAGTAAGTATTTATACAATCTTCGGGGCATACAATTTTTTCAAGACGTTCTGGTAACCATGTTTTATCCTCTTGTAGTATCTATGTATATTTCCTATCTCAAGGGATTAAGAGCTGATGCTTCACAACTAGAAAAAGAAGTCCCAGGGGAAACCCAGGTTCATGCTGACGTATCTGTACCATCAAAAGATTTAGTTATACCTGATACTGGATCTGTTGAGAGAGAGGAAGTTCATGGTAAGATTAAATACATTCCCCAGTTACTTTTGTCAAAGTATCCTGAAAATAATCAATACCGATATTCCTATTGCTTCAGAAGAAAGGACTAAAGATCCAGAGCAATCTGAAACCAATGCTAAAATTAACCCAAACCCGGAAAGATCTGATGTTGAAATACCAATTGAAGATTCAGCAGAACAAAATGTTAGATGAGATAATTTGGGTATCATCCAACATTTGTTGGATACCTTAAATGGTGAGGATGCTTTAACATTTCAGGCCATATACACCGAAATGATGGATACCCTTAATCCGAATATTGATATTCCAGGTTCCATCAAGGAGTTTGGATATTTCCATGAGGAATTGCAAGGAAGTAAGTTCCTATTCTGAAATTTTCCATACATAATTTGTTCTTCAACTTGATTATTTACATCAAAATTCACCTTATGCAGCTTTATCTGCAGAAAATGTCGCAAAGGATCTTCAGGAACAGGGTATTCCACTTTATCCTTCTACTGGGGTTGAAGAAATACTTATAGAGGATCCTTCATTAGGAGACATTCCGGAGCCTTCAAATGTCATATCTGAACAAATTAAAGGGAATCCCCATCCTCAAGAAATACCTGCTCAAAACACCGGAGCTGAAAATACAGGGGATGAATCCAATCAAGTAGCTGACTTATTGTTGGGTAAATATAGTCAGTCGTCTGAGTCATATTTGTTTCCTCCATTTGAAACTAATAATGACCTTGATTTATTATTTAGGGTTATCAGCTCCTAGATCAGAGGTTGAAGCTTCTACCATTCCAAGAGAAGCGGAATGAAACAATTATTTAAGCAACCAGTTTCCATAGTACATTTTACCTCATGGTAGTGAATCAGATTCAGATTTAGATATGCAATATGCTCTTGGTATGGCACATAAGAAGACATGGCGGCAGATCTGGAACATAATTGCTGAAAATCCTTTAGATGAATTATCATCCCATTTTCCAAAATTCCCAGCATTATTCTATGTGTTGGGATTTGGTGGTTTCAATTATCAGCTGGTCTACGATGCCATGAAAGAGACTATCCGCCGACGGGAGTAGGAGCATAAGTTCTGACAAGTTTTTGAAGAGGTTAAAAGACTCTTCAATATTAAGGGCTTTCAAGTTGTAGTGGTTGAGGCAGAGGAAAATCATAACAATAAATCACTTTAGATTATCAAACAAATCAAAGAAACCATGAAGGAGTTATTATCTCTTCAACATCAACTGGATGTTGTTCATAACAAGCTTGAGAAACTAAATCAGACATTAGGAGAGACCCAATTGGATGGAATAATTGCCATTTCAATGGATAAGGAAGCACTTCTTCAGGAAGATGAGGTTGGAGTTTCTCAATTATCTCAACTTCAACGGGTAGCTGATAGAGCTTATGAAGCGGTTCAACAAATGAAAATTCATGTTGAAAGTTTATTTTAAAACATGATAGAGAGGCTCTGGTTTGTGGATGGCCCTCCATTTTCACATGAATGAAAGAAATTTTGTTTCCAATCATATACATGCCTTCATTCCTATTATTCTTTCATGATTAAAATATGAAAGGTAAATGATGATAAGGATTTTTTTTATGTTAAACAACCATTATTATAATAACAAGAATGAGGTGCTTAAAATTTCCTTATTAAGTCGAGGGATTTAATGAGCATAATTTGATTATTTCTAGGGTTACATGGATAACCCCACAAATTTTGTATCTTTTGACTTTTTTTTGCTCAATATTACCTAAATCATACAAAAATGTATATTTAGTGAGATAGGACTCGACTTTTGTTCAAAGCACCATTTGCGGGTTCTTAGTATGATGAGTATCAAGTCTTTTGTTACTGGCAGTTTTAAATTCATGCATATTGGACTATAAAGTGCTAATATTTAAGGTCGAATAGATTTGATCGTAAATTTTGAATTAGATCTCAAACAAAACTTTGTGGCTAAGAATTGCTTTAACATTATTTAAATATTTCCAAGGGGAATCTTGGGCCATGATGGTTTTTTTTATGGATACCAAATCTTAAAGCTTGTATTAACATAATGTGTGTCTTTTCCAAGAACGAAGTTATCATTATTTGAAAAACCTGTTATGGGGGCTGTATTATGCAGGGCCAACTGGGGAATATGTTGCATAGCCAAATAGTGGCATCTTTTGACTGATAGGCCTGTTATGTAATCAACTTATTCAAGGCCACCTATGGGCACGTGATGCATAGTTAATCAAAATATCTCTTTAGGAATTTAACATTTTGTAGTTGATGGATAGGGGAAAATAAGATTGGGTGACTTAAGACCACAGTAGGTGGTTTTTCCAAGGAAATGAATTTTAAGAATGAAAAAGGGTTATTTTAAACCAATAGTCATGCAGTGAGGACATGGTACTGTGCAGTTTTAAGTCATGTAGTGAGGACATGGTACTGTGTAGTTTTAAGTCAGGAAGTGAGGACATGGTACTATGCAGTTTTAAGTCATGTAGTGAGTACATGGTACTGTGCAGTTTTAAGACATGTAGTGAGGACATGGTACTGTACAGTTTTAAGTCATACAGTGAGGACATGGTACTGTGCAGTTTTAATTCATACAACTAGGACCAAAAATGGAAACAATATATAACATGTGGCCAAGTGATTTCAAGATTATTTCATAGTGTATCGAGCACATGATGAGGAAAATGTGTAAACCATGGTCTTGAAGACTTTCAGATTGTGAGAAAGATAATGGGACAAGTATACTTGAGTGAATATTTTAAAATACATATTCTTGTATATTGTCATCAATGATTAAAGGGGACAAAGATACTATAACCAAGAATGAAGTTACTATTATTTGAAAAATCCATTATGGGGGCTGTATTATGCAGGGCCAATTGGGGTATATGATACATAGCCAAATTGTGGCATCTTTTGGCTGATAGTCCTATTATGTAGGCAACTTATGTAAGGCCGCCTAAGGAAACATGCTGCATAGTCAGGAAAAAGAGTTCTCAGATATTGAAAACCTTGTTACCAGAAACCGTAAGAAAGATTATGAAAATCTGAAAGAAAAATTCAAGATTAAGAGTGTGAGATATGGAAGGGGGTTATGCACAATGTATATGAGAAATATTTGAATCAATATTCGCCATAAATTTGATGTCCTTTACATAGATCTGACTCATATGTAAAATGGAGGCTTTCTTTGTTTCCTTTGAATGAATATGGTACTGTGCGGTTTTAAGTCATGCAGTAAGGACATTATACTATGCAGTTTCTCATCATGTATTAAGGACATTGATAACACCATAAGAAATTGAAAACATCCTATTTATATAAATAATCCATTTATCCAATTCCTAAGCCCACGTGAGCTATGCTCAGTGTGAGAAACAAGGAGCAGTAAGGGTTTCTTTTATAATATAAAGGTGATCCAAGTGAGAAATAGGGGTGTTAAATTTCCATGCAGTTTAATGTCATGCGGTAAGGATGAGAATGAATCAATATGAAAGAAAAGACACATTATAACTGGATTAAGGGATAAAACCTAAATGTCATTATGTGTCTTTCTGGATAAAGAATTAATTCATACATAGTTCTTAAAACATTTCCTATGTAGTTTTGATTACCATAAAAGAAATAAAGGGGTTTTTTTGTTGTTGTTTTTATCACGGCTGGGCCCAAAATTAGAGATTTAGGCGTCTCGATGTATCTCATTGGAAAAAGTGAGAATCAAGCCGTACGTAGTTCTTTAAATAATCATTCCTCATGTTAATCAGATTTTGTGTGAAAAAATGGTGGCTTTTAACACATTCTAAGAGAATGGTAAATCTTAAGACATAAAATGGTATATGGACCAAATTATATATATTAAGGAAATACTCTGTATAGATCTAATTAATATAAAGGAGGAGAAAAGAAAATAAGAAAAAATTTGTGATCGTGGTTGGGCCTCGAATTGGAGATTCAGGCGTCTCTACGTATCTCATTGGAAAATGAGAATCAAGCCATACGTAGTTCTTGAAACAATCCCTATGCAGATCTAGCTCTGATATAGGAAAGAGACGGACTCATTTACTACTAAATAGTAATGATGATGTCAGTGACTCTTGCTTACGGAATCTTTTAGCGTTTTATAGAGAAAATTTTAAATGGTGTCATACATTTTAATGTCATGTGACAAGGACGACAATGCTATGCATTTTAATGTCATGAAATATGGAATCTTATGGTTATTATGCAGTTTAATGTCTTGCAACTAGGACATGGGGGCTATGAAGTTTTAAGTCTTGCATCAAGGACGTGGTACCGTGTAGTTTAAAGTCTTGTAGTGAGGACTATATAGGAAAAACTATACAAAGTATTTCTTCAAAAATCTTGCATTGGTTAGGGTTGTGATGAGCTCTCCATCCATTGAGATTAAGGTTTATGCTCCATTTGAATAAACCTTATATATGGAATAAGTTCCTTCCCACTTTGGAAGTTTCATTCCTGGTATCATTGTAGTTCTAAGGACCAATACCAATTCTCCTTCAAGGAATGAATGAAGATGAACTTTCTTATTAAAAGCTCACGCAAGTATGTTTTGATAGACTTATAGATGATGCAAAGTATGCAATATTTTCTCATCTAATCATTCTAACTCATTGAATCGTTTCTAAGACCTTTCATCTATAGATAATTGATCACATATTGCAACTCTTATTGAAGGAAATTGCATTTCAATTGGTAAAACCGCTTCAGTTTCATATACCAATGAAAAAGGAGTTGATAGGGTGTCAGTATGGATAGTTGTCCGATAAGCCCATAAAGCATTCAAAATTTTATCAGGCCATGATTTCTTTTCTTTATCCACCATATTCTGAAGTATATTTGATAGGGTTTTATTGAAATCCTCTATCTATCCATTAGTCGTTGCATGATAGCGAGATGAATGGTTGGATTTGATATTATATTCCTGATATAACTTTTTTACTTCAGCAGAACAAAAATTGGTGCCATTGTCCGTCAAAATAGTATGAGGGACGCCAAATCTGGTGATGATATTAGTTTTGACAAAACTAATGATGTTTTTAGCTCCAACTTCCTTGAGAGGTATTGCCTCAGCCCACTTAGAGAAGAAATCTGTAGCAGTGAGAATATACTTGAACTGTTTAGCCTTAGCTGGGGGATAAGTCCCTACTACATCCATTCCCCATGTAGAAAATGTCCAAGAGTATTTAGCTGTATGTAGTAACTCTGGGGGTTGATAAATGAAGTTGGCATGCACTTGACAGGGATGAAATATTTTTGTGAAGTCTGTAAAATTTTGTGTCATTGAAGGCCAAAAGTATCCAAGTCTTTGAATTTGATCGGAGAGACTGTGCCCAGATTGGTGGGCACCACAATCTCTTGAATGAACTTCTTTCATGATATTTGCAGTTTCTTCTCCATCAATACATCTAAATAGAATCCCATCAAATCCCCACTTATAAAGGATCTTTCGGTGGTTTGGACCATCATAAAGAGTAAAATTAGCTGCTCATCGCCGGATCTTCTCCTTCTCAGCCCTATTTGGTGGAAGTATCTCATTTTTAAGATATTTGATGATGGATGTTCTTTATCCCGTGGTATTACCATACAGTTTAGAAATAGGGAAATTTTCATTTATTTCCTCTCTCATGGTTTGAACAAAAGGTGAAACCATGTGGCGATGGGTTATGCTGATAACTGTCTCATCCTGATTTGGATCTGCCAAGGCTGTAGCTGTATTAGCTAGTGCATCTTCTTGGGCATTTCATGATCGTGGGACATAGGAAAATGTTGGCTCTGAGGAAAATTCAGCCATTAATTCTCTAACTTAATCACACAAAGGTATTAACTCTTCTTTTCTAATAGAGTACTCCCCATTGATTTGTTTGATTACCAATTCTGAATCACCTTTTACCTTTAAATGATCCATTCGCACCTAAAGGTACAATTACAAGCCTGTGATGAGATCTTGATATTCTGCCTCATTGTTGGTACCACCTTCCGATAATAGAAAAGAATAAGGCAATATTACCTTTTCTGGGGAAATAAGGACTATTCCTAATCCAACCTTGTTGAGTTTTTTATTTTCCATTATCTTCCCTATTGGACTTATAGAAGCACCGTCAAAATACATTTCCCATGTCTGGGAATTATCGTGAGTAGAGAAGAACTATTCATCAGTAAGTTCAGTATTAAATGATGTATCTTCCGTGAATAGAATCTCAGTAAGGAAATCAGTGAGGGCTTGACCCTTTATTTTCTTTTGAGGCACAAACTGAATATCAAACTACTGAAAAATAACTGCCCACCGTGCTAGATTTCCTATAAGTATAGGACGACTGAGGATAAATTTGAGTGGGTTATTACGAGATACTAATTGGACCTCATGATGTTGTAGATAATGCCTCAATTTCTGAACTGCAAAGATTAATGCTAGGCAGCACTTTTTAATGTTTGAATACCGAGTTTCCGCATCAAGCATAGTTCAACTAAGATAGTAAAGGTTGTTTTTACTCCCAGTATCATTCTTTTGGGTGAGGAAGGCACCTATTGATCGCTCTAAATATGTCACATAAAGAATAAGTGGTCTTCCTTCAATAGGTGGAATTAATACTGGTGGACTCAAAAGATATCTCTTAAGGGTATCAAATACCTCTTGGAAATCTTTGGTCCATTGGTAGGTAACTCCCTTCTTCATTAATCTGGTGAAGGGTAAACATTTGCCTACCAAATTGGTGATAAAGCATAGAATATAGGTCAAGTGTCCTTGAAGTCCTCTTAATTATTTCAAATTTCTAGGAGGTGACATACCAAGGATTGATTTTGTTTTCTCAGGATCAACTTCCATACCATGATGGCGTACAACAAAACCAAGGAATTTTCCTAAGGTTACCTCAAAAGCACATTTCAAGGGGTTCATCTTCAAACTGTGCTGCTGAAGTTTATTGAATATTATTTCCAAATCAGCCAAGTGATTAAAACATTGTCTATATTTGACCACAAAATCATCCACATAAAATTAAACAAATTTCTCTAAGAAGGGTTTAAAGATATGATGCATGGCACGTTGATATGTTGCACCTGCATTATTCAAGCCAAATGGAATTACTCGATATAAAAACACACCTTGAGGGGATCTGAAGGCTATAGATTCTTCATCTTATAGAGCCATTAAGATTTGATTATACCCAGAATATCCATCCATGAAGGAAAGTGCTTTATATCTAGTCGTTTCATCAATTAGAAGTTCTGTAATCGGTACTGGAAAATAATTTTTAGGACAATTCCTATTAAGATCTCTGAAGTCAATGAAAACTCTAATTTGTCCATTCTTCTTTTTCATAGGGACAATATTATCCGTCCATTTGGGATATTGAACTTCTCTGATGAAGTTATCCTTGATAAGCTTATCAGCTTCAGCTTCAATTTTGGAGGCATAAGTTGGGTGTGTTCTTCTTGCTGCTTGCTTGAATCCTCGATGTTCTTATGGAAAACCCAAATGATGAGTGGAAACATCGGGATCAAGACCCAGAATTTCTGTATAATTCCAAGAAAATACATCTCAGTTTTTCTTTAAAAATGAAGTATACATTTCTTGCTCTTCAAGAGTCATGGATACACTAATTAAAGTGGGGCGTGGATCTTCTTTTGTACCCATATTTATTTCTCTGAGTTCATCCACAGTGGTAGAGATACCCTCTTCAAATGCTGGAAGAGAATCCCTGAGATCTTCCTCTTCTTCTTCAATATGTGTTACTTCTTCTATTTATACTTGCATAGTATATGACGAAGTAGAATTTCCATGGTTAGGGGAGAAGTTAAAATTTGAACACCTTGAAGAAGAGGTTTTCATTTCTGACCCTATTGATGATGAAGGGTCTTCCTGGGGTGATAGAGAGGAGATGATGGATTGAGAATTGACATCATTGTTTTTCTCTGGTATTTCTATACCTTCTTCTGGCCTGGTTTATGAAGTATAGAATTTCTGGATTTCAGTGGATGAAATGAAGACATCTCCTTTTAATCTTTCATCACTGCTTGGCGAATCAACAATTTCTTCCATGTTGTCTGGCTTGGTAGTTGTAATTGACATTATGGAATTTTCCATAAGAGTGTCTGGATTTAGGTCCATCTTGTCAATTTGACTAATAGGAAACACATAATCTATACTCACATGTATGAATGGGTTTATTGGAATCTTTTCCAAACCACTTGGAGCATTAATTTTGGTGACCTTCTTTGCTGTAGATTTTTCCTTTCCCTCCATGTGATAAAATTCTGCCTCAATGTATTGATATTCACACGTTTTGAATGGGTATTTGTCACCAGACAATGTCCCAATTTGACCATTGAAACAATATTTGAGACATTGATGGTATGAAAAAGGTATGGCTGCATGTTGATGTAGCCAAGGTCTTCCAAGAAAAATGTTGAAAGCTGTGTCTTGACGAATAACCATGAAATATGAATTGGACACAAGGTCTCCAAACTGAATTCTGAGTGTAATTTCACCCAGAGGTTCTTGTTCATTCTTATCGTATCCTTGAAAAATAAAATTCGAAGGAGATAAATCAGATTTGGTGCATCCCAATCGACAAAGTGTATGAATATGAATGAGATTGACTCTTGATCCATTATCAATGAAAGATCGTCGGATGTCTATATCATTGACTTTTCCAGATAGATACAAAGGTCTGATATGTCCATGTACAACATCATCTTCATCTTCATCTGTAAAAGATATCACTACATGGAATTCTGGAGGATCATTCTCTATATAGTAGACCTCAGCCGTAGTAATTTCAGTTTCAAATTCTTGAGGACTTGAAAAAGCCTCAATAAGCACCTCCCGGAGATATTTTGATAGATTCAAGGCATCCAGAATTGATAACTTGGATGGTAATTGGACCAAATGTTTCAATACATCGTACTTTTTGTCCAAAGGTCTGCATTTCTCATCATAAAAATGTGGTTCAGTAGGTGCCTTAGAAGTTGATGCTTTGGCAGTAGATACATCCCGTATCGGGGTAGGAGTTGAAAATACTCCTGGATTCGGTAGATTAGACCAACTAGTTCTATCTATTTGCTGAGAGGAAGAAGGTGTGACCTCTAACCGATCTTCCAAAATAACTACGTCAGGACCAAATCTACCATGTGTGGAAGAACTTTCTTGTTCCTGTTGAGCCTGATGAAGGTCTTTTCCATGAGTTTCTATCACATATACAGTTCTAGTAGGGGTAGGATTGAAATAGTGTCTTCTAGAAAATCCACGTCTTCCCCTATATCCTAGACCTCTGTCTCTTCCTCTAATTCCTCTGTTAGATACAGGGAACTTAGGATCATCATAATCGAAACTGTCATTGGAATAAGGATCCTTTAAATGAATCATGTTAACAGAACCAAAGATCAATTCTTCATCTGATGAAGATTTTTCTTGATGAACCAATTCAGGTCGTGTCGTTTGATGGGGAGGTGCCCGTGCTTTGGAAGCAGACAGCATAAAATTTTCCAGAGTCAAAGACAACTTAGGCTTTGACATGAGCTAGTCTTCTTATGACTGGTCTTCTTTCTTCAAATTACGCTGCTTCTTTGAGTATTTTCCTTCTGATGAAGGGGGTTTTGCTGTGGAAGACATAGCAGAAGACACAATTGGTTGATTCAATTGTGTTTGTAAAATGGCATGATTTCTATTGATCATTTTCTTGTCCATACAATCATCATACTTCTGTGCATTTTTACTTTTGACTTTGTGCCACTCGTCTTCTTCCTCTAGATCAGTAGCAGTAACACATACTACCTGGGCTGAAGAACCTTTCAGTTTTACTTGTCTAGAGTCCACCATCTTTTGCAGGAGGTATTTGAAGACAACACACTCTTTAATGGGATGCCCCAACATATGATGAAATGGAAAATAGTTGGGGAGGTATTCATCTCCTTCCTCATTCGGCCTTTTGGTCCTTGGCAACTAAACCAGATTGTTTTCCAGAGCCGAGATGAAGTAGCCAGGAACTTGTTCATTCCGGAAAGAATAAACTTTGTTCTTCAAATCTTCAAACTATTTCCGCCTTTGATCTCTTTGATCATCTTGAAGAGGTTTCCATTGTTGTTGATTCTCAGGAGGTGGATCCCTTCGATATGATGAAGGTTTTGAAGTGGAAGCAGGTACATGTGCTTGTTTAAGTGTAATTGTAGTAGTTTATTCTTTCCCTATTCTCCTTCCTGGAACAGATGGAATTACACGATTTTTAGCCTTAGTATTTGTAATAGAATATTCTATCTGCTGAGCGATTGAAGTAAGGTCTAGAAACCCTCCTATGTATTTCATAGGGATCAACAGTGTGCGTAATTCATCACGAAAATTTGCCACACAGATTGGAAGAAACTCTTCTTGAGGGAGTGCTAAACTTAAGGAATATGTTAATCCCTTCCAGCGAGCAATGAAGTCTGAAACTCTTTCATTCTCCCTTTGTTTACAATTGGTGAGATCAAAAACTGTCATATTTGGTAATGTTGAGATAAATTGAACAAGGAACCTTTGATGGAGATCTTCCCACCCAGTAATTGACCGAGATTGCAAACTTGTATACCAGATAAAATCAGGTCCTTGTAATGACTGTACAAAACACCTGAGCTTAACTGCTTCTTGTTATTGAATAGTTCCCATCATGGGATCACAATGAGAAACAAAATGTGTTAAGTATTGTTCTAAATCTCCCGAACCATTAAAAATTGGCAATGTGGTATTTGCAAAATTTGATGGGGGAGGAATTTCATCCACCCATTCAGGGTAAGCTCTCTTTTCTGGTTGAACTTGTGCACATTTTCCTTCCATGGCTTCCAACCGAGTTGTTAATGACTCAATGGTAGTCATTAATTTCTGAGAAACATCTTGTTGAGCTTGGACCTAAGAAGGTTCAATAACTAGAGTTTGGATGGGTGTGACGACCGGTACTGCCACTAATGGTAGTATTAGTGATTATTGTCGCATATGACTCATAGGATTGGACCTGTGAGGGTGTAATTGTAAAGGGGTATATTCTTGATCCATCCCAGTAGTTGTAACAAATTCCCTTGATTGATTAACTCCAGCATGCTTAGGAGGAAGACTACCTTAAAGTAGTTCTGTATTTAACCTCTTTAACTCCTTCATTTCTTCTTCTTGTTGTGCGAACCTTTACTCTAATGAGAGTGATTGGCCTTCTCCAGAGGTATAGTGGGATGTAACCTAACTTTTACCCTTTTCTTTGGCATGTGCCTTTCTGGAGTATGGAAGGTCATTACCTGAAGGAATGTCTTGCCTCTGGGCAACCCTATGGATTCTGGTACGCACACCTCCTTCATTTGTTTCCGTGTGTATAGACTCTTGAATAATAACTTCTTCATCTGATCCCTCTGAGTGAGCCTCATGTTCTGGGGGATTAGTGATAATGGAATTGATGACATTTATCGATGAATAACGCATTGATGGAATTCTGTCAGTTCTTCTGCTAGATTGTCGCCATTTGTGTCTTCTATGAGACTTTGTTCTCCTATATAAGTAATTCCCTGGAACTGTTTGGAGGATAGTAATCTTAAGGGAATCATTGGATAATTCAGTTACATGCTTTCCTTGTGGCTTCTTCCCTAATCGGTAGAAAACTGACTTCCGCTGAGGAGGGGATTTCAAATGTAAAAAGCCCCCAGCTTTGTAGGCGGGGGTTATTATTGTTCTTCTTCTTCAAATATTTGAACATTGTTTAATGAATTCAAATATTTATTTAGATGATCCCCCAGCCTTGCAATCTGGGGTGATTATTGAAATCCATGAAACTTCTCTTCTGATTTTGCGGATTTTGGTTCGGACATTAGTTGGGTGCATTATTCGACCATCATTTACACCACCTGTTTCAGAAGATCATTGTTCTATTTCATACATTTGCATCCTCTGATGCCTGACATCCTCTAAACAAGATGCCTGGTCAAGATTCTCAGAGGCTTGATGTAAAAGTAGCTTAATAACTTCTTTTCTTTGGGCCTGATTCTGATGGGAACTGGTTGAGGCCTGTTCTCGAGAATACATTTGATTACATACAAAACCTATTGATTGGGGTCGGTCGTGGGAAATAACATTGCAAGAAACCACTTTTGGCAGACTTTTCTGATTTTGGAGTGTAGTGAAATGCAATGCTTCATATTCACTCCATCCACTGATGCGAACATTAGATGGGGAATCAGAAATTAATTGGCGTAGCCTCTTCAGAGCATTGAGACATGAACACTGAAGGGTTCTCTGTTCTTTTTAAACCCTTGGATGTTGGGAAACTGAAAGAGATTCCAAGTAAATTTTTCACTACAACCCTTCTATTACATTTATATGATTTTGATATTAATCATATGGTAAGACTTTGGTTTTCAAATGACAAAGAGTTTTCCATAAGTTGAGATGAATGTCATGAGTAAAATCTTCTGTCATCAATTCTGGAATATCAAACTAAGAATTTGTTGAAGTCCAAAACATGAATGGTATTTCTCCTTTAGCTAATTGTTTCCTCATGTTCAACACATCTTCATCATATTCTACTAAAGGTTTCTCCACTTGGTCTGACCAAAGTGGATACTCTGCATTTGAGGATAAATGAACCAAGGGAGGTTCAGAGAATGACTGTTCCCTTAAGATGTATTCTGACTGAGAAATTGTTTCACCCGTAAATGACAAGGCATCAGACATGATTGGCCTTGTGTTTTCAAGTGCCTCGAGATAAGAGGGATTTATTTTTACTACATCGTCAATTATAGAATTGTTTTGACAATGATAAATACTACTGTGGAGAGGACTTTCGCAGCAAAATCCATCATGGGGAGGATCACCATGGTGGATTATAGTAAGGGATAAATCTTCTTGCTCCTTAGTCTTCTGGACACACGGAGGGTTTCTGTGGATCTCATCTAAAGATAGGCACTCTGTATTGACCAAATTTTCATGAAGAAAGTTTTCATGAAGAAGTATCTGCTGAGAAGCTTCATAATTACAACTACCACTCCCAAAATTTGGTAATGGGAGGGTAGGATCTTGAGCAGCAATAGATAAATGTCTGAGGGCTTCAATAACTCCAGCATTAATAGGAGATAAATTATAGCTTGAATCTTTATTTTCCAACGGTATTTTGTGAGATTTCTTTTTGGATGTTCTATTATACTTAGTTGGGGACACTTTCTAGGAAAAGTGGTTATCATGGGGAGGTATATGTGTCTATCTTGGATTAGTTATCGGAACAGACCGGTTACCTCCAATTGGAAAGGGTGTATGTTCCCGATCTTGTTGTCTGTATGATATGGGGGAGTATGCCCCATGACCCTCCTGGACTGGAACAGAGGTGTGTATCTACTCTGGGATGGAATTTCGTTGTGTCATCCCATTTGTGGGGATAGATTTATTGGTCTGTTCCCCTGATATTGCTAAAGTAGTTGTTAAAATATCCTGACATGTTTCCAGAATATGGGTAGGGATATGAGTCTTCCCTTTCACCATTGACAATATGTGTTTAGTGACTTTAGCGACTGGAACAGGAATATATTTCCATTCTGTATCTAGAGTAGGTGTATGTACCTACTCCTATTCTCCTTTTCCTATCAACAGATATTGACAGTACTTATGCATAGGGTAAGAGAGTTTAGTCTGCTCCAAATTTGTCATCAGAGCTTTTCGACTGACTTCTCTGGGTGCTACCAAATGTGACTATTGGCAGGCTTGATGAACATTGGCAGGTGTATGTTCCTGCTATATATTCTCCATCAAGTATGGTTGACAATTTTACTTCAATACTAGCAAACGAGAATGCTGACAGAATTGGTGATTGTAAACAGGTGTATGTTCCTACTTACCAGTTTCCACCATATTATATTGGTGAGCTTCTTTGGTTGCAGTCAGATGAACCTGTAGACTGGCTGATGAATTATAAACAGGTGTATGTGCTTGCCTATAGTACTCCATTGCAATTGCTTGGTGGGATTGGTATGTTACTTCAAAATAAGTCTGTTGGGCAGTGAAATCAGGACGGACGGGTGTATATGCTCACTCTTTATTTTCCATCATGTTAGATTGATGGGCTTCTCCGGGGGAGGTAGAGGTGAGAACCTACTTCCTGTTAACCGGACGTTGTCTCTGGAGGATTGTCTTGCGTGCCCGGGTCTGAGAAACATGGGCCAAACGTCCAGAGGCAACACCCCCATCATGTTGGGGATATACTACCGCATGATTTTGGTGGTGATTGCTGATGGGATTCCTCAGGAAGGACTCATGTATTCTTGAAGTGAGGCCTTCAGTGACCTCTTGATCTACCTCCCTGTAGTATGGGAAAGATTGATTGTTGTGTTCCAGGGATAAAGACCCGAAACGGTTGGAAACGGTGGTTGGCACTATTTTCTTCTTGATCATTGGTCGTTGTTAGCCAGATGATAGAGGATTATTATTGACCTGGAGGGCCTGTCGAGCAGCCTCCAAAGTCGGAATTGTACCATGTTGGCGATATTCCTTTATCATCACATTCGAGACACAACGTGGAAGACACTGGGTTGGTGATAATTTCCTTCCTGTGAATGGAGATCCAACTTGAGCAGCAATCGGGAAGTTCACAGATGTTGTCTTTGATAAATCCATTCTTTGGATTGAAGGGAATTTTGTAGAAAACTGAGAACAACAACAAGTTATATTAAAGTGAAATCTTGTCATATAGATACATGTGTGATTAATTCCTTTGTATGGCCTTCCTTTATCAATTTATAGGGGCCTAACATGTGGGTAACATTATTAACTTGGTTAAGTATTCACGTCAGGTTCACCATTTTTGTTTCATAGGTCCTTGAATCATGATATTCTATATTTAAGAATCCTTGTTTCTAGGTGGTTTCCATTGGATTTATTTATGGAACTGGAAACTTCCAACAATTATTTATCCAAAGAGGACCTGCTTTCCAAAGGCATGCGTTCGTTATGTTTTGAACTTTACGATACTTAATAACATGCATTGGTCGAGAGGGTGGGAGGTCAGACTCATCACACCCTTTTGGGGGGAATTATTGTCTACTCCAGGACTCTCTTTGAAATTAAAATATTTTCATGAATCCTTATTAATTCACCAAGTATATCATAAGTATCCCTTGGAATTTAAAATCACTATTTTAACATGTATAAAATTTTAGAATTATCAGTATGTATTTGAGGTTTTCCATCAATGGTATCCTCTAATATACTGATTAGATATTATTTTAATCATCATTTATGATGATACTAGTTTTTTAAGCCACTCAGTGGGGAACTCTAGAATTTATTGTCATCTAGGGAGACGAAGGTTTGTTTTGATCTTGGGATCGTGCTCATAAAATGAGCAACCTATGTATCCTTATGAAAGGAATCAGAACCCTCGTAGTTTGGTTCCACTTAATGGGAAACATCATACCTTTTAAGGTCATGTGATAAAGACCTCTAAGAGGAAGGTTCTTAGTTAAAACTTAGTGTGGGACTTATGTTAAAACAGCCCAAGGAACTTTGGAAAGGATATAGGTTTTAAAATAGGATCAAACCCTATTGGGAATATGGCCCAAAGAGAACAGGGATGATTTGAAGTGTTGGGTTTGAACCTCAAAAAGGCTTCTTGTGTATCCCATATGGATGGAAATCAAATTCCACGTAGTTTTGATGAATCTCATAAGAGAATATAGTCCTATGAGAAAGATGATTTTGGGCTTACTTCCTAAAAAGGGATGCCTTGATGATTTTAGGATTGTATTTGGGGCTTATTTACTAAGGAGGATGCCCAAATTGGGGGAATTAGGGTTGGATTCCTAAGGAGGATATCCAGTGAGCTCGGGCCCTAAAAGGGCTTCCTACGTATCCTGGATTGAACAGGAATCAGAGTTCTTGTATTTTATTCAAAGGAAGTGTTTGTGCACATGTTGTAATCATCACATATCTCTAATCCCACATGATTCATGCTTGGTGCGAGAAACAAGAGGATGTAAAATATTCAACAATAACACTTCACACTTTTCCTCCGCTGATAGAAGAGAGTGCGTCGACCGTGGAAGAGGGTGAGGCGACGAACCTTCCTCTGTTCTATTTACATTGGACAAGGGTCCAATGTAAGGAAGAAGGGGTGAAGGTGAGGGTCTTATACCAGGATGGTTGCCCCAAAATTGGTTCTGGTAGGTGAGGGATACTTCTCTTATACTTGTGCAAAATGAAAAGTGTAAATTGTACCTTCCCTATCGGAGAACTGAGGTCCCGGGTCACCTCTTTGAAAAAGGAGAGGCCGGAATCCCACCATCTTCCAAACCGGGAACTTCCCAACACTATTACTGGGAGAAAAGTCCATGTGACTATGGATATAGAAACCCACAAACATCCCATGAATCTTAACCCCATTGTGAAACAAATGTGGGAAACCTCTGACTGTGGATATACAAACCCAAATTGGAGACATGCTGATGTGTCTTACCCAAAGATCTGATAAGTCAAAAGGTTTTGGGGGAGGCTTCAACTTAGCCCCTTTCGAGTAAGGGAACAAAGGAAAGAGATACCCCACCATGAAGGGCTTCAAAGGGTATTTGAACTGGCTGCGTAGGTACTTCGCGCAGATGTATCGCGTAGGTACCCTGTGTTTCCCTATTGCGCAGGTATGGTGCACAGGTGTGCCACGTAGGTACAGCGTGTAGGTATGGATGAGGACTGAAAGAGAATGTTAAGAACTTCAAAACATGCCTATCCCCTTTAATTATCCCTTCTTTTGTAGTTTAGAGAACTACCTAAGACAATTTGAGAGATCTAGGCGAAAGAGCTGCGCAATGGGAGATTCAGAGAATCTTTTGCTTTTTTTTCAGTCCGAAAATGGGGATCCCAAGGGTCCTATTTATAGGCATGGACGGGCCTGGTCGATGAAACTTTAGTCACACAGAGATGGCGTGTAGATCCACCGCATAGGCACTCCGCATAGAGGCATCCCAAATCTTCTCTCACGTAGGTCGAACGTGTAGCTGCTTCACGCAGCTCAGCTGGTTAGCTTTGTCGCGAAGCTGGGTTGTGGAGCTCTCTCACCTAGTACAGACACGTAGCTCACTCGTGAAGTTGCTGGATATTACTAAATTGCGTAGAGTTTGGGAGGATTTGTTGATGTTTTCTTTGTACTATTTGAATCTTTTTAAGGAGTGCCAACAGGCATGTATTCAGAAATACGCACTGTGTATTCTGGGTTTTTCCAGACATTAAGCCTCAAAAACTGCTCAGAAAGCTCAAAAAACACTAAAACGAACATTTAATTGCTAGATAATGATCTGTGGGGGCCCATACTCACCACAAATCAAATCTTGGAATCTTATACATGTCATATACAAGGAATAAAAATGCAATGATTTTCCAAATTCTTATCCATGAGGTCCCATAACACCTCAAGAACCAAAGTTTGGAGTTCATTTAGATAAAACCTTACACAAATCCAATACCCTATCAATTAGTAGGTATTCTATCAAGGAATCTATCACAACAGCATGCATATCTAGAAAAACATCTATCACAACAACATGCAATCGATAATTCACCCTAAATGGCATGACAAGAATGCATGACATGTGATCTATAGAAAGTTCCTATATGATGCATGAGATTGCATAACCTTATCTCATCGGGTTGCAATAGAAATAGAACCTCAATAATATCAAAGATAATAGCAAAAAACAAGTGAATCACCCAACAGTGAAATCAAATCAACTGTAATAATTTCAAAACTATGAAAATTGAAATATACGAGGTAAATTGGATTTTCCCTATACAGGGGTTAGCTACTCCTGGGCACAACTTATTACCAAGTACCTATTCTTTCCTATACCTAGATATAGTCTCCAAATAGTATGTCAAAAATAAAATAATCATCTGATACCACTTTGTAACATCCCAGTTCCGGGTGCCACCTAGAGGTGCCCCATACCCAGTTGGTCACATGGCCTCAAGTGCATTTATCCAAACACCATAGGATACTGATTAGAAGAGAGGGCCTTGGGTGAGATAGTGGGGAAACTATTCCATCATTGGTAGAGTAATGCAGCGAAAAGAAACAGATAACAATAGCAGAAGCAGTAATAACATGCAATAAGTAAACAGTATAAGACTAGAAGTAATAAACAACTGGAGAACATATATATAAATGATGCATGATACATATGTCTAGGAAAGCATCCAAACAAGTCACAATGCTGGAATATAGTACTAAACCAAAGTACAAAGAAAACAAATAAACTCCAGCAGCATCGCAAGCCTCATCTTGGTCTCATGCTCTCCAACTCCACAACAATCAAGTGCCTGAAGTAGAAGGGAACTTTCCATTATCTATACATGCAGTAATATAATATGTTTGGGCCCAAAAGCATGACCCAAACAGGGTGTGAGATGAATCTCAGTATTCAAACACCCAAATATCTTTTTATAATAGTCAGTGAATATATATAGCAGGTAATAATAAAAATGAAGCAGTAAATAAGTAAGTACTCAAAAGTAAACAATCCTACAGTTTCAATTGCATTCATTTTTATATATCAAGTAAGAAGCTAATCAAAAACAAGTAACCCTATAGTAATTAATCATAGACTAACCCCCCTGGTTCAACCAATCAAACACAAGCAACCCTATAGGAAGTACTCACAGTCTAACCCCTTTGGTTTAGCTTTAATAAAGACTCTCTGAGTAATCACTCATTGTCAATTCCCCATGTAGTCTTGTATCGGTAAATATAGAAACTCTGAGGAAGCACTCGACTTCAAATTCCTCATGTGCTCTCATAACATGGAACTAAAGACACTCTAAGGGGGAACAAAGTCCATCCCCCCTATCACAACGTAAAAATAAACAGACACTTTGTGGAATCCCTCAGCGTTCATTCCCCCTATGGTCTACTACACCAGGTTCCCATAGACCTATGTAAGTCAATAGTGCACAATGATGTTCAACATCCAAAGTAAACCTTAAGAACTACTTGGATAACATCTTCCAAGAACTACTTGGCTAAACAGCTACAAGCATATAACAACATCAGATAATATCACTCCATCTTAACAACACTAGGCATGGAAAACAAGCAGCCTAGTAGGAAAACCTATACCAAACGGTCAATAATAAATCAAACATGGGAAAAACCTCCATGGCATGGATAAATAACCCTATTTACAAACAAGATCCCTAACTCAAGAAAAAATGCATAGCAGGCATCAATAGTGTTAAAATCCCTAAACACGCAATACCCCGTTCTAGGGTATTGGGAACTTTTGCACATAATATTCAAAGACTAACTATGGAAAGGTACAAACTACCTACCTTGCCGTTGTACGATTGATATACTCTAGAGTAGGCCCATTAATCATCCTAGAATGATGAAGATCTAAAAAAATGTCAAAATTATCAACCAAGGATATCTCACTAAATGAGATAAATCAGGAAACAAGGCTCTAGAATAAGGAAGAACTCACTGTGAAAATTCCAATGCAATTGACGACAATTGATTCAGAGAACAGAAGGTGGGTCAGGGGATCGGATATGAATCATCGTATTCGATCACTCCTAGATGAGATGGGCTAAGAATAAGGGGTTTCTGTGAAAGATATGTGACCCCATTCCATTTAATAAAATAAAAGAAAACGTACACATCATGTATTTTAAAATAACACAGTGTGTATATGCCTTTACCGAGCCCCGCTTTAGGTGGTCTCCAGGTCACCCCAAATGGCCATGTACTCGGCCATTACACAGACAGTACACGGTCACCCATGGAAACTGGGTACACGGTGTGTACTCCAAAGTACACAGCATGTACTCCTCAAATTTTTCAAAACTCCTCTTTTTTACAAAACACCAAAAAAACAAGATCCATACCTGAAAAGAAGATTTTGGTTCTTACATTGTGTGTAAGTGTAGTTATAACCCTTATAATAAAATTATATTAGTTTATTGTGTATAATAAGTTTATTATACAATCATGGAATAATAATATTTTATGGGGTAGATAATTAAAATAAAACAAAAGAGCTTCTGGAAGGATGTTACCTCTTCTTTGGGGAACTCCTTTTGGTTTCCACCAAAGGGATTCCTTGATTGGATTTATTTCAAAATTTAGGACTCTATGATTAAGGGAGTAAATTTTTAAGGATATTTGGTAAATTTTTGGATGATACAAAGTTTCTTAAGAGGTGAGAGTAAGTTATGGGGTGAGTTCCCTTTTATAGTGGAGGAGTGTCATTCTTGAAAATATAAAAAGGTAAACACTATTATGAGATCAACCTTACATCATGTGCCTCCAATAATTTTCCATTTTAGATTAAAGAGGGGAATTGGTAGAAATATGGACATAAAATTTCTTTTGGAAAAGTTTCTAGGTCATTTGGCCCTTTAAGATTAAAGTTTAACCATTAAGTAAACTCATTTTTACATTAATTATTGTAATTAATTTTAATTACTTTCATAGATATTTTTGGACAAAAACTAAGTTGAAACTATTAAAAATTATAAATTATGATGATTAAATCTATTAAATCTATTTTTCCAAATTATAATCACATAATTGGTAGAAATTAATTTAAAATTAAACCCACAGAGGGGACGGGAAGACGGGTTTTTAAAGCGAAAGGTTCCAAAAGTTTGAAAATTTTGTATACCCAATTTTAATGTGAAATTAGGTCCAATTACCTAAATTGGATTAATTTAGGTATAATTGATCTATATTAACTTTAAAACTAAATTAAAATATAATTTAACTATATAAATAAATTAGATGAAAAATCAGCTTTGAATTAAAATTCAATATTTTTCACTATTCATCAAAAAATGAAACTTCTCAAAAAAATAGAAAAAAATCACCCAAAGTAAATTTTTATATTACACTTTAAAAATGAAGTTTATTTAATGAAATAAAAATTATAAATGTTTCAAAATTTATATTTAAAACGGGTTCTTCATCAAAAGGTGGTAAAATTACCTTTTAGAAAAAATACATCTTTTTATTCATAAAATTGGATTTATTCTTATCTTATACCTATAAAATATATTGGATGACTATAAAAAATGATTAAATATAATATATATATATATATATATTATTCAAAAAATTAATCAAAAGTGGTTTGTTTAATTTATTAAGATAAAATTGTGTTTGTAAAAAGAAAAATAGGTTTCTTAGAAAAGTAATTTCTTTATTTTCAAATAGTTCATACATTCACTCCTACTAATTGATAACCAAAGGATTAATTTTATATACATGTGTAAATAATATTTTCAAATTTTAGTTAATATTATTGATAATTTCCATTCCAACTGCTAGGTGGTAACTATAACAATATTTAATTAACAATATTAATAGTAATTTTTAGTTCAGTAAAACTCAGTCTTTCATGTAACATAAGAAATTGAAGGGACTCATTATTGTATTTAACATAATCCAAACATAGTGTTTCATGTACCTCAGGCTACTATATGTGTTTCTTGTAGTGAAAGATCAACTTTGAGTTGCATACAAAGCAAGAATAACTTGGTTTTTTCATATAACACTAGCTATATACAGTGTTGCGTGAAATGAAAAATATAAAAAAGATTAAATTAATTTGGAAAAAAAATAAAAAAAAATATCAGGGTATTACATTATACCCCCATTAAAATGAATTTCACCCTTGAAATTCATCTAGGTCATCAAAGGTTTAATACTTGAAACTTCCATTCATAGAAACTCACATCATAAAAATGAATAATAAAACTTCCTCTAAAAAGGGATGTTGGAAACATAATGTTTACCCAATGTAATTCATAACTAGTTTACCACATATAAGAAAATAGGTTTTAAGTGAAAACATTGATATGGAATAAAAATATAACTATCAAGTTCTAATATAGAGTTATATATAACATGGTCAAGATAAAGTTAATGGTCATAAATCCATAACCTAAAGTGGATTTAAAAAGGTCATCGATATCATCAAATATGATGATAGTAGGAAAAAAATTTATTTTAAGACCCTTCTTCCTAAATTTGAAGAATTTTCATGAAAATATATACTTACATGATTTCAGGACAACATTGCCCTTTATTGTGCCTTGATAAATTTCTACTTTATCACTTATTCTAAGAAATTAAGATTAATTTTTCATTCCTAAAGAATTAGAAGATCATGAGATCCATAAAAATAAGGATAGGTTATTCCATTTGTCTTTATCAAAACAAAAAGGTTAGAACATGTTATACAATATTCATAAATCCTAATATGGTGAGATAATATCTTAAATCTCTAAAACCTCATCAAAAGTTTAAGATATACCATTCCATAAATGGTTAACCTTATAAATCTTCCAAAATATAATTCACCCTTTATTACTTAATTAACCTCTTATCTTATACCAAAAAACATTTTTATTGGATACTTGGGTTCATCCTTGCATCGATATAGCATTAAATGTGATTTTATTATTCCAAAATCTATGTATAGGGATATAATAACATGAAACTTCACTAAATTATGAATAATAAGATTTTCATAGGGCATATTCATAAAAAATCAAACATGATCTTCCAAACTAATGGGGGAAGATAAGTTTTCCCTAATTATCATGATTCTCTCCACCCACTATGATTGCATAAGCTTTCCCTTTGTCCTTTTTACTTAGAGGTTATTGTGTCTTATTATCCATATTAGCCCTTGTATTAGGGAATTGATTCTCATAATGCCCAATATCCTTACACTTGAAACACTGAAGTGTGGGTGTTTCTTTCTATTGATATTTCTCTCTATTCATTTACTTGATTATCCTCTACACATCACTTCTACATTTTTTTCTCAATGGTCAGGCATCCCACACATGAAACACCTTGTTCCTTTTAGTAACTCACCTAAGTTATCTTTCCCATAGTTTTGGAAAGTAGGAGTTTGAAACTTTATCTTCTCTCTATGTGACATATCATTGGATTTTCCATAGAACCCTATTTTTCTTTTCTTATCACCAGAACTGAAAGGGTTTTTATCTTCCATTTCCACTTTTAGTCCACATATAATGATTTCTTCATATAAATCAAAGTACCTTATAGATAACACCCTTTAAATAGTTGGTTTCAATCCATTTAATAATTAGTCAATCTTACTTTCAGGATGAATTATAATACTATAAGTTTACCTTGCATGTCTTGTAAAATTTTCTTTAATAGAACCAATAGATTGATCATCCCTCTATTTAAGATCTATGAATTCCTTCTCCATCTTTGTACAAATAATATGAGGAAATTACTTATTGAAAAATATTTTCTTGAAATCATCCCAATACATGGAGTAAATTTCATCTTATCACCTTGTATTATTGATAATATTTCACCATTTATCTTCCTCACCTTCCAAGCAGTAGATAGCCAACGTTACCTTTTCATGATTTAAACACTGGAGAATAGAAAATATCTTTTCAGTAAAACTGACCCATTATTTAGAAACTAACATATCAATAGAACCACTGAAATAAGGTGGGTGCTACCTTATGAATGAATCTACATAGCGGTTTTCCATCCTTTGGTTGGTTGTGTGTTCAACATGATTCATAGCTTGAGAAAGCATAAAAATGAGATTTTTCATTTCATCTCCCATAACATTCAGTTGCTCAAGAGGACAACCATTTTATTTTCCACTGCATCCCTCATTAAAACAGTTCCTTTGGGTTCGATCCATTGACTGAAACCATAAATCATAGTGTGAGAAACACTTATCATATAGAAAAACCGAATAATCATGAAAAATCACTTATAGGATTCCTAAATTATGACACCTTAATTTAAATCTATGAAACCTTAGGATTATCCTTAAAGAATTCCCTAGACATATCCTTATAAATATCCTAAGGGATCTCACTAAATTTTTATCATTTTAATTTTCAAAGGTTGAATAAACATTTCCTTTTATAACAACTATAGCGACTCAGGCTTAACATACATGGATATTACATCAATTTAGATAAATATTCATCACATTAAAAAATTAAATTCCAAAGGACCATAATATTTTAGTTTATTTGGAAACATGAAACACATTCTTCTAATTTGGTGAAAAATATTTAACATCTCGATAAATATCTTACCTTTTAGTACTCCTACTTAAAAACCTTTCTTCAAAAACTAGAGGAAAGGAAACATAATAAATGGGTGAGCTCAGATTCTCAGTAAGGGTAAACAAAGATATATATAAGAATAATCATGAGCATAAGGGTATTAGAACATAATCGTATTATTATAAGATCATACCCTGCATAGAAAATACCATAATCAAGAGTCATGGAATAAATATTGGCAGCTTATATGACATGAATTATAAGGTAATCAAGCGCATAATCCATGAAATCATAACATAGGAATAAGACATGGAATTTTGGAATACATATCATCTTATAACATTTTGAACATGTATAAGTAGAAACAGGTTCACTCATTAAGTTAAGGACGTGAAATTAGGCCCTCTCATAAACTTATGGACATGCAACCAAGTCCATGCATAACATTTTGAACATGTAATCGGGTTCATGCATAACATTGTGAACATGTAATCATAATCATGAATAAACTTATGTACATAAAACTAGGTCCATGCATAAAATTGTGAACATGAAATCATGTTTACATGTAATATTGTGAACACGTAATAAGGTTCACTCATAACATTGTGAACATGTAATCAATTTCACACAAAAACTTATGGACAACAAAACAGGTCCATACATAACATTATGAACATGTAATCAGGTTCACATATATTATTTTGAACATATAATCAGGTTCATGTATAATTTTTTGAACATTTAATTGGTATCATGCATAACATATATACTCATGAGTCATCTATCATTACCCAATGCATTGGAGGGTGATATAGGTCACACCCATCACATAATACAATCATACATACGTGTGCCACAATATTATAAAAAATAATCATATAAAAACCCATAAAATGAAATTGGTATCATAAATACTTCATCATATAATTTTCTATGGAAAATATATAGGTCTCATGATCATTTCATTAAATCATAACACATGAAAAGAAGCGGGTTTCAAAAGCATATAACCCGTGAAAGAGAAATGAGTGTCATAAACATCATTCTATCAAAACATAAACCATTCAAGATATAATATGAATGGATTTTTGGTATCATATATCTAGTCAAGTATAAACTGTTACAAAGTATTTCATATCATATGGAGAATGATTTTTAAGGATCACATGGAACATATCTTATGGAAAATAGCCTTTATTTTAAAATACCTTTCATAAAACCATTTTAAAAATATTTTTCTTATAAAAAATAATTACAATTTCATTCAAAAAAATTCTTAAGGAAAATGTGTTTTAATATTTTAAAAAAATATTTTTTAAACATCAAGAATTTTAAAAAACCTTTTTCTTATAAAATATCTTTAAAAACTTATAAAGGAAGCTTGAAGATATTTTTAAAACAATGTTCCCTAAAAATACTTTAAAAACTCAGAAAGAAGGCTTGAAATCATTTTGAAAACCTTTTTAAATAAAATTTATTTAAAAAATTATAAATAAATATTGAAATCATTGAAATAATTTTCTCTGAAAATAACCTTTTGAAAACATATAAAGGAGTATCTGAAAATCATTTAAAACACTTTTAAACATAAAACATTTTTGAAAACTATTTTCTTTGAAAACCACTTTAAAAAAATGAATTTATAGAATATTAGGAAAAAAATTCTTTAAAAATAACCCTATAAACATACAAAGTAATCTTCAGGTAAATGACATTCATGGTGGTGGGTAAGTCCATACATTCTAAACATTCTTTTTTGCACCTTAAAAATTTTAGAAAAGTGCCTTGATTAGAAAAAAAAATAAGATTAATTTTAAAACAATTTTTTAGAAAGGTAAAACATGGGTAAAAAATTATTTTAAAGATAATAGGATAATATTAAAACATTTTTTAAAACATTTTTAAAAAACACTGTTTTGAAAGTATATAGATTTCTGACCGAAAGGAGAAATAAAATTGAATTTTCATAAAAACATTTTCTTAATTATATTAAGTAGAAAAGAGTGTAAAAATGGTACCAATACTTGGATATAACATTAATAATAATATTAGAAGATAATTAATGATATATCTTGAGATATGGATCATAATATTCCATAAATAGAAGCATAATCAAAAACAATCTTGATAAATGATGAGTTTGTAGTAATAAACTCTTACCACTTTGGTAACATTAAATCATAATCCCCATGAGATAATAACATTACATAAAGCTTATAATATCCTAAAAATAATAATAATAATGATATAACATTTTAAAGGTAAGTATATATACCTCATATAAAAACATAGGTGCATAGCATGGCATTTATCTCAAAGAAGGAAAATTGATATGAAATTACTTTATCAATTTGGTAACTTTTGAACCATAAAATCCATAAAATAAAGATCATAAAATGGATATGTAAATACCCATAAATTTAATTATAATAATAATATAATATTTTCATGTTCAGTATATACACCACACAAAATAAATTATATGTGAACAAGGCATATGTCTCACAGAAATAAAAGTGATACTAGAAAACCCTTACCTTAAGTCTTGAATTTCCTTGTATGTGTTCAAACCTACTGTATAATAAATAAAATTTTATTATAAATATACCAAATAACCATATTAAAATATATAATACCATATATTATTCACTTATGAATTTATATTTCCCACTTATTAACAATTCCATGTTAAAGTAACGTTTCAGGTAATAACAGCTTTGTTTATCATGCGTGTTTTGACTTTTTTATTATTGATCCTCTTACTTAGATCATGATTTACTTATCTAAAGAATATAAAACATGATTTATATATCATATATATTAATTATATAAAAATTTATAATAATATATAAAAAATATATATATTAAATGGAATACACCGTTCATGGAGACGGTAGGTCGTACGTACGCATGAAGGATGTTTCTGCTTTCTTGTCGTATTGAAAAAAAAAGTAAGTAAATAAAATATATGTAAATATATATTATAATTATAGTAGAATTATTATTTCATATATATCATATACATTTACTAAACTCATTCTTAATACATTCCATATAAAGTGTAAATGAATCGCATCACTTTGAGGAGGCGGTAGTCCACACATCCACAAACGAAGTTATCATATTTACAAAAAATGGAAAGTATGAAGGTATGTTTTATATAATAATTACATAAGCATAAATAAATCATAAATATCATATATACCATATAAAAACAATATTTCCATCATAATTCACAACTATGAGAGGTGGTAAAGGAAAAACGAATGACATCGTTTCACGTGGTTATAGTTCGTCGCACACATGAATGGTGAGTTTATTACCCATTTTATGGAAGTGTGTGTAAGTGTAGATATAAAACTTAGAATAAGAAAAATATCAGTATATTGAGGATACTTAGGTTATTATATAATAAAATAATAATAATATTTTAGGGTGTGGATAATGAAAATAAAACAAAAGAGATTGTGGAAGAATGTTGCCTCTTCTTTGGGTAACTCCTTTTGGTTTGCACAAAAGGGATTCCTTAATTGAATTTATTCAAAAAATTTGGACTCTATGATGAATGGAGATAAGTTGTAAGAAGTTTTGGGTTGTATTTTTCTGATTCAAAGTTTCTTGATATGTATGAGGAAGTGAGGGGTATGAGTTCCCTTTTAGAGTAGAGGAGGAGTGATATTCTTGTAGATATAAAATTGTAAACACTATTGAGAGGTCTTCCTTACATCATGTGCCTCCAATAATTGTAAAAAAAATTTAAAATAGATGAATTTTTCAAAATATTTATATAAAATGGATTTTTGACAAATTTATAGGTCATTTGGACCTTTAATATTAAATTTTAACCATTAGGTAAACTCATTTTTACATTAATTGTTGTAATTAATTTTAATTACTTTCACTAATAATTTTGGTCAAAAAATAATTTGACCTTATTAAAATTTATAAATTGTTATGATTCCAAATATTAAATCTATTTTTCTAAATTATAATCACATAACTGGAAAAAATTTATTTAAAATTAATCTAGCAAACGGGACGAGACTACAAGTTTTTAAAGCAAAAGTGTGTAAAAGTTTTAAATGTTTTTATATCCAATTTCAAAGTGAAATTGGCTAACATGAATTAAATTTGATTAATTTATGTATAATTTATATAAATAAACTTTAAAAACAAATTAAAATATATTTTAACTATATAAATAAATTAGTTGAAAAAGAAGTTTTGAATTAAAATTCAGCGTTTTTTGTTATTCATCAAAAAATGAAGCTTCTCATAAAAGTACCAAAAAAATAACCCAAAGTATATTTTTATATTATTCTTTATAAAGATGAAGTTTATTTTTTCAAATAAAAATTATAAAATTTTTAAAAATTATATTTAAAATGGGTTCTCCATTAAAAGGTGGTAAAATTACCGTTTAGAAAAAATAAATCTTTTTATTCATAAAATTGGATTTATTATTATCTTATACCTATCAAATATATTTTATGAGTATTAAAAAAATTGATTTAATATATAATATATAGATTTTATATAAAACATTGATCAAAAGTTTTTTATTTAATTTATTGAGATAAAATTGTGTTTGTACATAGAAAAATAGTTTTCTTAGAAAAGTAATTTCTTTATTTTAAAATAGTTTTTAAATTCACTTCTACTAATTGATAAAAAAAGGATTCATTTTATATATATTTTTAAATCATATTTTTACAATCTAGTTAATCTGATTCATAATTTCTATTCCAATAGTTATGTGGTAACTATAACAATATTTTAATAACAATATTAATAGTATTTTATAGTTTGGAAAAACTCATCCTTATATATAATGAAATATATCTAAGGGACTTATTATTGTGTGTAACACAGGCCAAATATAGTGTTTCATGTACCGCAAGCTACTCTATGTGTTTCCTGTAGCGTAAGCTCGACTTAGTGTTGCGTACAAATCAAGAATAACTTGGTGCTTTAATATGAAAAAAAAAGATATATATATAGTGTTGTGTGAAATGAAAAATATAAAAAATATTAAATTAATTCATAAAAAATCAAAAAATCTTAGGGTGTTATAGTTATAATCACGGAGACAGCTGGTCATACGTATGCATGAGTAACATTTCCATTTTTTAATGATCATTATGAAAAAAGGTAAGTATTATTTTAACTTTAAAAATTGATGATAATATCATTAATATCATATTAAACATTTAAATGTGCTTATATATATAATTCATGTGATATGGTGATGAAAAATGAATCACATCACTTCGTGGAGGTGATAGTTCACATGCACGCACGAACGATATTACCATTTTTATGTACATGGAAAGGTAAGAATGTAAATGATATATTATTATTTAATAATTATAAATATATCTTGGATATAACATATAAACATTAATTTCATCATTATAACCAGTCTTTAGAGATGATGATGGAAAATTAATTGTATCAGTTAGCGAGGTGGTAGTCTTCCGCACACACGAATGATTAATTATTTTACAATTTGATGAAATTGGAGATTGATTTAGGTGATTATATTAACATAATAACATATAATTATATTTATTATAATGAATTTATTATTTTATCATGGTTTAATAATATTTCAAGAAAGTGGAATAAGAAATAAAATCGAAATACTTGATTAAAACAATACCTCTTCTTCGGAAGATCTCTTTTTCTTAACACATTAAGACCACTAAGGGTGTTTCTCTGCCTAAAATAAGATCCTAATAATGTGGTTAGGGATTCTAAGAAGGTAATTGGGAACAAATTTTTCAAAAAAATAGGTTTTTAAGTGTGAAGAATAGATAAGAAGATGTGCCCTTTTATAAGAGAGGAGAAGGGCACTCTTGAAATTTATCAAACTATTAAATTAATATAAATTCATTTTCTATTAAAAATGTAGAAAAAGTTATTTATTTAAAATATAGTATGATTATGGTTCAAAATTATTTCACATAATTAAATTTATATAAGTTTTTACTATTTTTTAATCCTTATATTTAGACTTTAACCCTTGTTTAACCTCTATAACTCTTACTGTGATAACATGTGTTTTTACTCTTTAAGGGTTAATATACTTACTATAAAATGTCAAACAAACCATAAATGGATAAATGATAATATTTTCAACATAATACTGATCATTTGGAATAATTTTATATTTTTATGAATTTTATATCATTTAATGAAATATTATTTATTTTAAAATATCATTAATGTCAATTTTGACACTATTCATAACTTGACTTTTTAAAAATATCATAAAAATAAGATAAATCTAAACCAATTAATATAAAACATTAATAACATGTCAAAGTAATCTATTAAATTCATATATGACATTAATTATTTCAAAATATTTTTATTATAATATTTTTAATACCATTTGTTTGATATTTTCATTAATTATAAAATTACTGCATCATTATTATGTAATCCTTTATGTTAATTATTTATTTCCTAAAAATTAAAAAAATTCTATGATTGATATAAAAATTTAATATTTCCAAATACTATTTATAGTCAAATATATATTCTAAATAACCCTATATTAAAAATGTTATAGTTATTAAAACATAAGTATGATATCTTTGATTTTTCTTTAAAATAAAATACTATAAAGGGATTAAAGTAATACAAGTGGCTCAAATATATCATAAAATTAGACCAAGGATACTTTGGATCGAAAATCACTCATCAAATAAAATTAGGATAAGTTTTTGGTAATTTTATAATATTTATAATATTATTTTTACCCTTAATTACCAGATTTACTCTTAACCGTGGTAATAAAAAACTATTATAGTTACAATTCATATTATCCAAAAAAAGGGACATATTTAATAAATTTTTACCTTATTATTCAAAATATTTAATCCATTTTTCAAAATTAAATTCACATAAGTTGTAGAAACTAATTTAAAATTAATCTCATAGAAGGGACGAAACAACAGGTTTTTAAAGTGAAAACATTCAAAAGATTGAAATATTTTTATATCAAAATTAAATATGAAATTGATTCCAATGAACTAAATTGGATTAAATGATATAAAATTTATCTAATTATACTTTAAAACTAATAAAAATATAATTTAATACTATAAATTATTTTGACAAAAAAGTTTTTTCAATTAAAAATTAGTATTTTTCACTATTAATCAAAACATGAAACTTATCATAAAAATACCAAAATTTAAACCAAAGTAAATTTAGATATTATTATTTCAAATAAGAAGTTTATTTTGTAAAATAAAATTTATAAAAGTGTCAAAAACTATATTTAAAATAAGTATTTCCTCAAAAGGTGGAAAACTGTCTTTTTAGAAAAATACATCTTTTATGAGTAAAATTGGACTTTTTTCTTATATCATGTCTAGAAAACACATAGGATGAATGTTAAAAATTAGATTTAATATATTATAAATAATATTAATATAATATAATAAGATTGATTTGTTTTATTGGTATAAAACAAACTTTTGCATATTTTAATAGCTTTTTTAGAAAAACATTTCCTTTTATTTTGGAAAGTGTTTCATTTTTATTTATAATTAATTAGTCACAAAATAATTAATTATATATACATGTGTAAACCATATTTTTATAATTTAGTTAATCATGTTCATACCCACCATTATTATGGGTATGTGATCATTTATATATTAAATAATAATATTTATTTGTCCGTTTAAGTTCGATGTGGTGTGTCATGTATGCTATAGAACATTGTGTTTCCTTTTAAAAACTTGGGATATTACAAAACATGAAACATGTCTCAAGAAAAAGATATTTAGAAAAATAAAACACATACAAAGATGATAACTTTTTAAGTGATAATTAATCCATGAAGTTATTATGTGAACATATTAAAATTGACACAAAACAACTAGAAATACAAGATAAAAAAATTTAGAGATCCATTCACACATAATCATGGCGTAACAATGATGAGTAAGTAGAAGTATAACCCAATGAATGTAAATGGAGTTAAGAAACACTTTACTTCTTGGTAGCTTTCAAATCAAATCCACATAGATGAATTAAAATGAATTGTAACTTAAAATATCATTAAGTATAAAGGATTCTTGATATAATATATAAACAGGGTAGTATATGTACCATATAAAATAAATTGGGTGCATGACATTAAAATATGACTCAATGAAGGTAAATTGAGATGAAATCCATTACATCGAGTCTGAATCATCATATACGTTATTTAAATCCTAAATAATAAAATTATGTTAATTATTTACTTAATTAACAACCTTTTTAAAGTTAATTATTTATTTTATTTTATTTAATGCCATGTTATATACAATTATTTAATTAATTAAGTTCAGGTCGGACTTTTGATTCTATTTGGCTCATAAGTCTAAAAAGACTTTGGTAAATGGGCTAAGGTCAAAGTGGTTATTGATTCATCATATCCAGAATAATAATAATTACATAATTATAATTTTTATACATCAATTATAATTTTAAAACCAACCTTGAAATTTGGTAATGAAAAATGAACTGTGTTACAATCATGAAGATGATAGGTTGTACTTATACATGAGTAACATTTCTATTTTTCAGTGATCATGATGGATATAAGGTAAGTATCATTTTATCTTTATATAATTATCATTATATAATAAATATCATATTATTACTTTAAATAAACTTATATATACAATCTATTTGTTATGGTGATGAAAAATGAATCATACTGCTTCGTAGAGATGGTAGTTCACACATACGCATGAACCACATTATCATTTTTTAGTGAATGGAAAGATAAGAATATAGGTGATATATTATCTTTACAAAATGATAAATATGTCATGAAAATCATATATATACATTAAATTTATCATTATAACCATACTTTAGATACGGTTATGGAAAAAAATGATATCAGTTCGTGAGATGGTAGTCAGTGGTACACACGAATGATGGTTTTATTTCTTATTTAATGGAAGAGGAGATGGATGTAGGTTAACACATTAACATAATAACATATAATTATATGTTACATACTGATTTTAATATATCATCATGTTTTAATAATTTTTTAAGTGGGTGTAATGATAAATAAAAGAAAAATGCTCGGTTTAGAATGATATTTATTCTTCGGACAACCTCTTCAAGTTTACACCAAGGGCCTTCCTAAGAGGGTTTTCTAATCAAACCAAGTACTCTAGTACATGGTAAGGGAATTAAGGAAGTTATTAGGGCATGTATCCTATGAACCAAAATTATTTTTTTAAGTGTTAATAAAAGAGTATAGATAGTTCCCTTTTATAGGTGAGGGGAGGGGAACTTTTGGATTTTCTTAAAATATTAAATTAATATAAATTAATTTTCTTGAAAAAAAGATCGAAACTGATATAATTAAAATATAGTATTATGATGGGTCTAAATACTATCATAAAATAAAATTTATAAAATTTTAGATTAGGTTTTTACCCTTATCTCTTTGTTTTAACCCGCGTTAACCCTTTTTTACAACTATTGTGATAACAAATGTTTTAATATTTGGGGGTTAAGAAAGTTACTATAAAAGGAAAATTGAACAATAAATAGACAATGGTTGAAATTTTAAACCATATACCAATAAATTGGCCTAATATAGGATTTTTATGAATTTTAAATCATTTAATAAAGTATCATTTATTATAAAATATCATTAATTTCATTTTTTGAAGTATTCATTTAATTTGACTTTCAGAACATCATGAAAGAAATAAATTTAAAATATAATACCTTAATAAATCAATAACATGTTATATTTATCTAAAACATTCTTGAAACAAAATAATTCATTCAATATATATTACTTTAAATATAAATATTAATGGGTGGGTTATCCCTTGGGGGATATGGATTGCCTATCTAGTATGTGTGTGTTGTGTGTATGTGTTTAATGTAATTGTACCCCCAATAACCTAATATAATAAATATTATAAAGGTTTAAATAATAGAAATATAGCACTAAGTGACCATATATTTGATACTTGGATGGAAAAGGACAAAATAAACTAATAAAATAGGATAAAGGAAGGTTTTAGGTTCATTTTTTATCTCTTATCATATTATTTTTAACCTTAATTACCCAATTTACCCTCATCGTGGTGATAATAATTTACTATAGTTATTATTCATAATGATTAGAAATAAATCGGGAACTATTTAAAAAAAATTATGCCTCATTATTCCAAATATTTATTCCATTTTTCAAGATTCAATTCACATAAGTAGCAGAATTTAATTTTAAATTAAACCCACAAAACATGATGGAAAGTGGTTTTTTCAAAAACAAAATGCCTTTGTAAGTATAAAAATGTTTTTACATAGAATTAAAGTAAAAAAATCATTCCAAAGACTATAATTGGATTATATTTAATAAAAATAAACTAATTACATTTTAAAACCAATCCAAAATATGATAATACTTTGTAAATGTTTTAAAACAAAATATAGCTTTCAATAAAAATCAATATGTTTTCATTATTCGTTGAAAAATCAAAATTTTCAGAAAAATCTCAAAATTTCTCCATAAGATAATTTTGATATTCTTATTTAAAAAATGATATAATTTTTATCAAATAATATTTCTAAAATTTCCAAAATTTAATTATAATATTTTCTCATGAAAAGTGATCAAAGAAATTTTTGAAGAAAACGTATTTTTGTAGAATAAAACAAATTTACTAAAAATTTAGTGATTATTTAATAAGAATTTATAAATAAATTTATACTAAGTAGGACCTTTATATATATATATTTAAATCATTTAATCCTATCTATACCCACCAATTTAGCGGCTAGGTTATAATGGTCATATTTAAATAATAATATTTCATGGTTCATTTTGGATCAGTGTTGCATGTCGTATATTCTATCAAACATAGTTTGTTTAAATTATTAGGGTGTTAGATAAAATTACCTTGATCTTTTCTAGATCCATAGTGATGCCCCTCTTTGAGATAATGTGACCTAGAAAGCAAACCTCTCACATCTAAAAGCAACAATTTAACAATTTTTCAAATATATTATGCAGGTGAAATAAATTCTAAACAAATCCCAAGTGCTCCACATGATCCTCTTAAAATTGAAAATATATCAATATTACATCACTTATGATAATGAAAAATTTGTCAAGATAAAATCAGTATATCTAATTCATTAATTCAATAAATATCGTTGGAGTGTTCATCAGTATATATGGCATCATATCATACTCATAGCGTAAATATCTACATTATAAAGTTGTCTTCAAAATATACTCATCTATAATACTCGGTTGATGGTACCTATACTATAAATCAATATTTGAGAACCATATTATATATCTTAAAATGGTTTAAAAATCATCAATCCTTATCAAAGGGTGATTGTTATTCTTTTCTACCTAGTTCGATCAATAATAATCAATACAAAGACTCAAGTAATCATTTGTCTTATTGATGAATAAGGATAGTTCCCCTTGGTGATATAATATATTCTATAAATCCCTTATTAAATAAATTATCTATCTATAACTTGGCTTATAAAGAATGGAATGGTTTATTTGATAAGATAAAATAGATATGGGTGTTATATGTGGATGTTACTCTATACCGAACTCCACCCCATGTCATGGAGTTAGGCTCATCAATTCATCTAAAAAACATTTAAAAAATATGAAATAATATTGTGAATCAGCTTTTTCTATACCTATACCACACAGAAAATTAATCTCCTCAATTACAAAGAATATATTAAAGGCTCAATCCTATAATATCTTAATTGTCGAAAATGATTTCTAGTATAAAAAATGTATAACCACTTTGTCCAAAGAAGATAACCATATATCAATAATAATCAATGTGATATTATATAAAAATAAACAAATTCATTCTAAGAATGATATTATAAGGTTATATCTATGATAGGATTAAATCTTATAGAATTTGATCCTATCTTTCCATCAAGCCACGGCTACAGGAGCTTTCTAATAACCTCAAACACCCTCCAATCAACATTGATAGCTCTAGTGGTTTATATAGGCTCTCAAAGAAAATATCCAATACTAAATCATGATAGGGTGTGATAAATTATGTGTCTAATAATATAAAAACAATTGTAATGTAGACATAGAATATACCCCATACTATCTCAAGCCCATCCACCACAGCTACCTCTACTACCCAATGCTATCCTCAATAAGAGACCCCCCCCCCCTCTACAATCCTAATGTATGATTAACTAGATTCACCCTACATTAGATATCCAAAATGTTGTTGATTTTTTGTTATTTTCATTGGAATTATTATATCTAGTGTTGTTGGGGAGGAGGTGGAATCTATAATGGTTTCCACTAATGAAACTATAGTAAATTCATATAAAACATGTGGGGAGAACTATCCACTATCATGGAATTCTATGGAATCCTTCTCTCAAACTAGATAGATAGTCACATCATCTATATATGTACCTAAACTCTATAATTTTAACAAATAGGTCCATGGCCTTAGTCAAATTTTTTATAACTAGTTACTCTAGAACTCAATGGTTGTATCGTAAATTATCATACATGGTTGCATCAAAAACTAAAATCGCCTATTAGGATAAAGTCATAATTCCTAACAACACTCTAAACAAGACTCTATGAAATACTCATATGAAAATATCTTATCCTAGATATTAAGACCTCTACCATCACTTCTTAATCCAATACCTTAGAAAAATTCATTATCTTTGAGATCTTGATCTACTCCTATATCTACGATCATAATTACCACTTGAAGTGGAATTTCCTTAGGTTAGTATCTCATATCATTTCAACAAAATAATGTGTCATCCCCATGAAACTCACCCTAAACTTGAGAACATTAGAACTTCATTATCAAATAGTTAATAAAACCTACTTGAACACAATTCTCAGGGTTGATGAGAGAAACTCACCCCTAAAATTCATCGTAAACTAACTCCATAGAATCATAGAATCATTCAATTGCTAAGGTAAATCACCCACTATTTCAGAGTTATTCAATGTAATAAAATAACTTCCAATGGTACTTAGTGATCTTATAGAGTCTTAAATATTGAAAATGAAATTTTTACATCCTTGATCCAGTGATCTATCCTTGAATCAAATATTGACCTCATATACCTTTACAAGCTCTTCAATTAAAAATTTGTAAACAGAATACCCAATATTTGGTCCTCAGTAGGAACCTATACCTCAAACCACTATCACATAATTTTTTCCTAATTCTCCTCGGCTTAAAATCTAGAATAATTCCTTGATAGAATATTTATATAGAAATAATAAATATTTGATCAACCTAAGTCCAAGGATATGAATATAGATGAAAACATAAATTTATATTCCCTCATCTCACCCCATGTTAACCACTATTCTAAACTTAGTATATGTTATATTTGGTGGCCTAGAACCAACTACTTTGTACTTTATTCATTAATAAATACCTTATCACATATTGATTGTTATTCTGCGTAACAATGCATGTGATAATATCATAAAGATAGTTATTGTACCAAAGGATCGTAGCAGATCCCTGTTATGATGAGAACCCAGAAGTGTCATAACACTATTCTTGAATATATGTTCTATGGTCAGATGATGTTATTTGAGGGGAAAAAATAATACATGCCATTAGGGGTGAGGACTCACAAAACTTTGAGGAACCTTCTCATGGTGTGCGCCGATGGTAATGTTCAAGAGGATATTATGAGAACGATACATGCCAGTAGAAAATCCACATTTCATGGTTTCATTGGATGTTCCTATCTATAGACATGTGTATTGGTCCTTAGACTTTAAGATTATTATTAATGGTTATTACAACTCACACACTTAGATATATTAACAAAAACTATGATGACACACTATTCATAGCAAGGTAGGTTATATTGGGTGTGTCACGAGTAATAATGAATTAATAGATAATGCGAGAAATTATTTGTCACTTCTTTTCCATAATGGAAGTTGATATCTTCGGTCCTTTTATGTAATTGATATATCCTAAATAAATCCATGGCCCTGGTAAGAAATGGGCACGTTCAATTCTTGAAATTCAAAGAAATAATAATTGAGTACATGGTTTGATGGCACTAGCATGAAACCTTCTTGATTTGAGATATCGAGACAAAGGGATTACATTACATGGTAAGCGTTCATAGGAGGTGACACGTCATTGCAGCGTTAACTTCTTTATCTATGGGTGTCTTGGTGTGTTGTTAGATGCTAATCTTGGAATTTAGGAAGGCTCCAACTAATGCCAATGAGAAAGAGGCCTAGAGGGTCACACATTAAGTGTGTCCAAGTATCTTAGTTAAATATTCATTTAACAAGTTTAATAAATATTATTCCCGATTGTGGTTTAATAATTATTCAAGAATGCCTAATCGCGTTTATTTCAACACTAGTTATTTGATAGAATATATTGTAAGTGAAATAATATATTTATTAGCGAGTAATTCAGTGATATTTATTTGAGAAATAAATAGCCATTATTCAAGGTTTAATAAATGTGGTGGAGGAAATAAAGAAAATGGAAAAACAAAAATAAAAAATGTGTATATTAATATACACGCCATGTAGTTTTTTTGGGGATTTGAGAGAAATAATATAATTTATTTAATTAAATAGTATTAGGTGTAATTAGTTGGGCGCATGTTAAGTGATAATAATAGTCAACTGTTATTATTAGACATGGGGTCTTACTAAGAATTAAATAAAATTAATAAATACTTTCAGGTAATTGATTCATTTTATTATTCTAAGTAATAAAATCCCAATTACATTATTCTCATTCGCCTAGACATTTTTTGTGGTTGTGCAAAATGGATCTGGAGAAATTTCTCAATCCAAGAGAGAATTACTTTCCTAAAAAAATACTCTCAAGTTACGAGATAGATCCTCCCCCATTAGATCAAGGAGAGAGCTTTGGAAGTGTCTCTTAAGGCGATCGAAGGTGGACATCACAAGTGAAGGCTCTTCTGCTCTAGTACCTATAGATCCCTTCTGCAACATCTAGAGATATGGGGAGCACTTGTGGATCACCGCTAGTGGAATCTTACACTTAGCTTCTATGGCGCAATGACGGATCACATCAGATCGTGACCCGAAACATCAATGAAGAGAGAATTCTATAAAGTTAATTCTTGTCTTTTAATTAAATTAATTATAACCAACATATGATGATCCTCTCTATGGTTCTGGGAATTCTCTCTTTCCTTTTTGTTCTTCATTCTATTCTGAAGATCCAACTTTTTTTTATCATGACAGATCTCGGGTTGATTGTTGTTAATAGTAAAATTAAAGTTGGGTACACCCATCCATGCGCTTTCGCTGTTCTCAGAACCTACAAGTGGTATCAGAGGGGTCATATCGTTGATTATAATTATTTAGTTTTTCATTGATTATTTATGCATTTAATAATTTAATTGTTTCTATTCAAGTTAATCATTCTGTAAATATGAATCTCAAGATCTGTTCCTCCTCTTTCATTTCTTGTTCACCTTACAGAAATAATATTTTCTTTTAATTTTGATTAAAATAAAATAAAGGATCTCATCTAGAGGTTCCAATGCTTCATGGTCATACAACACTAGAACGCACGGTGTGTATTTGGCAGTACACGTCGTGTAGTCAAGGTTCAATGCATTGGGTCTGTTCAACCAAACCAAGTCGTGTTTTGGAGTTTATCTAAGTCTTAAATGACTCTGTGTGTTGACCAGGAATAGGTGGAACTCATTTTCCGGATTACACACTATGTGTCCCACTAGACATGGCATGTAGTCTCTTCAGGTTAAGGTTAGACTGTGTACCCCATACATGGCTCGCCTGGATGGAGACCGTGTAACACAGACACTGCACGACGTGTGGCCCATTGGAAACGCCGTGTACTCCAAATATTTCTGAAGTACATCTACATGCCATATACCCAGGCATATACTTAGGATAGATGGTGAATGATAGTACACACCATGTATTCGGAACTACATGTCGTGTACTCATCCAAATTACATATATTTATTAAAATTTATTATTATATTATATAAACCCTTGAGACGTGTACCATGGTGTGGGTGTAAAGCTAAGGAACAACACGTGATAGGTGTTTTATATATGTGTGTGTTTAATTTAACATCTAAGTAATGTTCATTTCTAATCATTGGGTAGTTATTAATGGGAATTCACCGGGTTTCCTCCAAGTTACAAGTTATGTACAAAGATAATTTTAAAGAATTTATTTGTTTAAAATTATGATGGATGATAATATTAAAGAAATTCAGAAAAAGGGGTTTAAGATAAAAGGATTTATTAACTAAAGAAAATTAATTGATTTGAGCATGATTTATCTTAAACAAGAATGATTAAAGAATTCAATGCTAGTTTTATTTATGCGTAATATCTTTGCATGCATGGATGATCATAATCTATACCGGTACCTTTGAATGTATATGGTTTCTTTTAATTTGTTTATTTAAATTAAATTTGTTGGCCTATGATCCTTATCCTCGTTAATATGTAGGGCATGCGTGTTCAAGGTTTCTTTTATGTAAAACCTTGTTTTACCCCTCACCTGTGATTGAGATAAAATCATATGTAATAGATGGATCTCTCAAGCTAGTATAGGTGGCTCAAGTTAGGATCCAAGGTGAAACCAATACAAGGAGATACAAAGGTGGATAGGTGGAAAGATGTAAACACGAATCCAAAAGGTTCAAGGTGTTTCTCCCCTATCTCTTGGGTTAGTTTATCAACCGCTAGATAAACTAACCAATAGAACAAGCTCATGACAATACCATTTACTTAATTTCTATCAGTTGCATGGTTTATTTATTATGGGTGTGTTTTCATGATCACACAATTAATGAATTAAACAAGTATGCAAGATGGAACTAAAATAAGACCGGATTATGCGTAAATATTATCTTAGACATGGTTAATCAGTTAAGTATATCCCAATTAATATTAAAGAGCATGTAATAAAAGATAATAAAATGATAAATTATGTATAAGGATAAAATCCCTCAAAGAAATATTAATTCAGTATAACCTTTCATAATCTTGGTTAGAATCGAACCATTGTTCAAAGTGCTTGAACAACCCTAGTTGGGGTGATTTCAATTATTGGAGAATTATAATTCAAGGTTTTGGGTTGGCTTGAATTGGTTAAAATCAAGGGTTGACTGCCACGTTAGGACTTGGTGTGGCCAAGAGGCAAAGGTTGAGTAAATCCAAAATAAAAAGGACTTCGGGATTGGGGAGTCCACTCAATGGATCAAAGATCTACAAGTTAATGCAATTGGAATTTAGAATGCCTACCAAAAACCTTTCAAGTTTCTTGATCAACCCTAGTTTGGGTAATTCAAAGGGAAATATGGATCTTTTCCACTATAATATTCAGGAAACAAAATATTCCAAAGTCAATGGTGAGGGCTATTTGTTTTTTATAAAATATTAGAATACTAATAAGTATTAATTTATTTATTTGTCTCGGTTTTATTGTGATAAAGTACTAAATATTTTCTCATATTAATTTGTATAAATGAAAATAAAAATGAATTCAAACATATCATTGAGAACCATACTCGAGAAGGAAAACCTTCTCACCGACACCAATTTCCAAGAGTGGCAGAGGCGTTTACGCGTCATCCTTCTCCATGAGAGGAAATTTTATGTACTGGAGGAGCCTATTCTAGTTGTTCCTAGAAAAGAGGATAGTGATGAGGAACTATATCTCTACATAAAACATATGGATGATTCCACAGATATCCAATGTTTCATGCTATCGTCCATGTCTAAAGATCTCTTGAAGCAACATGAAAACATGGACGTGTATAGCATGATGTCTCGCATTAAGGATCTCTATCAAGAGAAGGTGATACAGGAGAGATATGAGATCTCTAATGCTTTGTTCACAACTAATCTTGGAGATTTTGTGCCATTTGGGCCTCATGTAGTCAAGCTTATTGGCTATATTGAATGCCTGGACGTCTTAGGGATTAATTTCCTGGAAGAGTTGCGTACAGATCTCATATTATCATCACTTCCCAAGACCTTTTATAGTTTTATTGTCAACTAAAACATGATAAAAAATAAGAAGAGTCTATCAGAACTTCTTACCTTAATTATCTAGGTAGATAAAAACATGGGGTGTGACAAACCCGTAGTCCTTATGGTGAATAAGAAGATGAAGGAAAATGCAAAAAGTCCAAGGATTTATAAACAGTCTGAAGCCCCTGAGCATCATCCCTCCAAGAAGGGGAAGATCTAGAGGTAGGGAAAGGAATGGGAGGTGGTGTGTTTTTCATGTGACAAGCCAGTCCACTGGAAGAGGAACTGCACCCAGAAGCGTGGGGATGTTAAAGGTGCGTTCGTTATCAAGTTTAATCATTCCATTTGTACACATTGGGTATTAGATATAGTTTTGGGGATCACATTTGTATTCAAATTTAAGAACCAAGTATATTTAAAAATATTTCTAGAGGAGATGTGGATCTTCGAGCTACTAATGGTGTGAGGTTGGATACATTATCCATTGGCGATTACCATCTCTCATTTCATACTGGGATGATTTCATTTTTACATAACTGTTATTATGTGCCTAGTGTTACCAATAACATAATTTATGTATCATGTTTGGATATGGATGGATTTATTTTCAAGTTTGGAAATAAGGTTTGTTTCTTTTATAAGAACAATGTATGTTATGGTTTGGTGCATTAAAATAATGTTTTGTGTGTATTAAATTATGAAAACCAAGTGTTGGAAATCGATAACGAAACAAACTCACATGACTCATACAACACCCAGTTGTGGCATCACCGTCTGGTCATCTAAACGAGAAGCACTTGAAAAAGCTCTGCCAAGATAGTTATTTAGACTCTACTGAGCTAAAACCACTTGATATATGTCACACTTGTATATAGGGTAAAATGACAAAGCTGCCTTTCAGTGGACAGGGTGAAAGGGCCATAGATCCTCTAGGATTGGTATACACGAATGTGTGTGGACCATTTCTAGTAGAATCTAGAGGTGTATATTATTACATCATTACTTTTACTGATGATTTGAGTAGATATGGCTATATCAACTTAATGAGGTATAATTCAGAGTCCTTGAAGAAATTTAAAGAATTCAAGAATGAAGTATAGAATCATCTTGGTAAGAAGATAAAGAAGCTTCAATAAAATCGAGGTAGAGAATATCTAAACCAAGGGTACATCGACCTTTATGGGAGTCTGGGATTATATCTCAACTCACTCCTCCTTATACACCACAGTGGAATGGTGTTAGTGAAAGGAGGAGCCGCACCTTATTGGACATGGTGAGGTTGATGATGAGTCATGTATATCTTCCATTATCCTTTTGGGGATATGCATTAAAAACTGTAGCATAAATATTAAACCGAGTACCAACTAAGGTGGAAAATGGAATTACCTCTGAGTTATGGAATGGAAAGAAACCCATTTTTTCGCACACACGTGTATGGGGATGCAAGGCATTTGTTAAGGCCTTCTCGGGAAACAAACTAGCACCCCAGGGCACGAGGTGTATCTTTATAGGATATTCCAAGGAAACTAAAGGATATTACCTATATAACCCTTCAGAAAAGAAAGTTAATGTTTCTAGACAATCCATATTTCTTGAGAGGGAGCACATCCTCAAAAAGGATAGTGGGAGAAAGATTGAATTTGATGAAATTAATGCTCAAGATACACAGAATTTGGTATAGGAACAAGTTCTATAGGTCCCCATGGAAGAGGTTCCAGAAACAAAAGTACTATGTAGGAGCTCAAGAGAGGTAAGGGAACCATAGAGATTTGGTTTCCAAGTCATTGAGGATGGTGAATCATTATTGTTGGACAATGATGAACCTATATCCTATAAAGAATAAGTAGAGATCTCAGAAGCTGCAAGATGGCTAGAAGCTATGAATTATGAGATGGATTCCATGTATCAGAACCAAGTCTGGGTTCTGGTCGATGATCCAGTTGATGTAAAGCCAGTTGGATGAAAATGGATATTCAAGAGAAATATGGACATGGAAAGTCAAGTTAGCACCTATAAAGCAAAGCTAGTGGCTAAATTATTCAGACAGCATCAAGTAACTGACTATGATAAAACCTTATCACCAGTTTCCATTTTTAAATCCATAAGAACCATACTTGCCATAGTATCTTACCTTGACTATGAGATTTTGCAGATGGATGTCAAAATAGCATTCCTTAACGAGAATCTTCATGAAGATGTCTATATGACACAACCAAAAGTTTTTGTGACACCAAGTGAATCCAAATGGGTTTTCAAGTTGCAGAAATCCATTTATGGATTAAAGAAACTATCTAGTTCATAGAAAATTTGATTTGATGAATCCATAAAGTAATTTGGTTTCATTAATAATGAATGTGAGAAATGTGTTTATAAGAAGTTTAATAGAAATGAGATCATTATCCTAGTAGTATATGTTGACAACATATTACTTATTGAAAATGATGTACCACTCTTACAATCATTTAAGGACTGGTTGAACAAGTGTTTCTCCATGAAAGACTTAGGTGAAGCAGCCTACATTCTAGGGATCAATATCATTCGTGATAGATCCAAGAGTCTACTTGGACTAAGTCAAGGTACATACATTGACCAGATACTAAAGAGATTTAGTATGGAACAATCCAAGAGGGGATTGGTTCCAATGTCACATGGCCTACATCTTTCAAATAAAATGTGTCCTCAGACACAACAGGAGAAAGATAGGATGAGTAAGATCACATACGCTTCAACTACAGGATCCATCATGTATGCCATGTTATGTACCAGACATGATGTTGCCTATGCACTGAGCATGGTAGGAAGATATCAAGAAGATCCATAATAACATCATTGAATTGTTTTTAAGATTATCCTTAAGTATATGAGAAGAACTAAGGATATGTTTCAGGTGTATGGAAGAGATGAGGAGCTTATCCACAGAGGGTATGTTGATGCTGATTTTTAAATAGATTAGAAAAATCTGAAGTTGCAGTCAGGATATGTTTTCTATCTCAATAGAGGAGTTGTGAGATGGAATAGTTCAAAGAAACTAGTTTTCGCTGATTCTACAGAGGATTCTGAATATATAACAGCTTCTGATGCAGCCAATAAATCCATCCAGATTTGGAACTGTTTTCAAGATATTGATATGGTGCCTAGAAGTAGAGACCCTATCACATTTTATTGTAATAATAATATAGTGGTGGCTCTTGAAAAATAACCAAGGTCACATCAATAGATAAATCACATTCTCTAGAAGTATCACCTATTAAGGTATTTCTATAAAAGGGGTGAAGTTACAGTTAGCAGAGTGTCCACAAAAGAGAACATGGCGGACCTCATGACTAAAGGCATATCTCAGCATAAGCATGAATATCATGTTAGAGCTAGCGGGTTATAGGTTCTACAAGTTGGATCTATTCCAAGTGGGAGTCTATTGGAGTTGGTGGCCTAGAACCAACTAATTTTTACTTTATTCATTAATAAATACCTTATCACATCTTGATTGTTATTCTACGTTACAATGCATGTGATAATGTCCTAAGGATAGTTTTTATACTAAAGGGTCATAGTGGATCCCTACTATGATGAGAACCCAGAAGTTCCATAGCACTATTCTTGAATATATGTTCTATGGTCAGATGATGTTATTTGAGGGAAACAAATAATACAGGACATTAGGGATGAGGACTCATAAAACTTTGAGGCACATTCTTATGGTGTGCTCCCTTGGTAATATCCAGAAGGATATTATGAGAATGAGACCCACCAGTAGGAAATCCATATTTCATAGTGTCATTGCATGTTCCTATCTGAGGATGTGGGGTTGAGGATGCCTCTACACTCACCCGGATCCCGGCTCTCGGCGTTCCCGATGCCTCTCATAGGGTTTAGTGGGTTTGATCGACGGTAACGGTGGTCCTCACTTCACCTGGTTTTTCTTATCTTCTATCTCTTTTTTTCTCCTTCCCTCCTTCTCAATTGATTCATCTTTTTGGTGGGATATCACATGTCGATCACCTCCCCTATTTCTGTTTAACTCGGCACATCAAAAATCTAGTCTGGGTCTATGTGTTGTTGTTTTAGATGGTTTGGATTGGCGCCGGTGGCGGCATCAGATACCTCTCTTCTAGACTGCCCTTGCTGGCCAACCCATCCTGTTTTGACTTTATTTGGTTTGGATCGATATGGGATCTGGGCCTACTTGGGATTGTTCTGGAGGGGGTCGGACAGTGATCTTAACTCGTGTTCTTCTTCGGTCTTTTGTCCCTTTTGGGTTTGTTTGTTCTGAGCTCTGGTATGAGGTCGGATTGGAGTTTTTTCAGGCTCATTCTTTCTCTGGGAGCAATTTTTATGGTGTTGGTTCTTCTTGATAGTATTATTTTAGTTCTATGGTTGATGGAGGTATGCAATTGTCTCTCCCCTGTTGAAGACGATGTGATCTCTGGCGTGGTCCCCGACCGAGGCCTCCTCCACTCAACTCTGTTATGGCATCCTAGTCCAGTGCTCCCTTCCCAGTCGGTCGGGTGCGATGGTATTGATGGAGGTTCTGGGAGGTGTTTTTCGAGTAGCCTTTGGTCTCTGAGTGGCCGACTAGCATTTTATGTTCTCTCCTCGACGAAGGTTCTAAAGTCTATTTTTTTATGATGCTTTTTACGGCAGCAGGGTGTTCAAACGGTGGTGATGTTGGTGTTTTTTTCAATGTTAAGGGTGTTTTTTGGTGTGTTGATGGTTGTTTTTTCATTCGGTGTTGATGATAGTGGTTAATCATTTTTCTCGATGTTATGATGTCGATCGGTGTTTACTTTGGCCGACGACGGTGCTGGAGACGACGACGCCGCTCGGAGTGGAGGACGACGGCGATGCGGATGATGGAGAGGGGATGATTGTGATGGCAATGGGATGCGATGATGGTGTCAAGATGTGATGATGGAGACTTGATGTTGACATGATATGACCTGACATGTCAGGCCTCCTTCTACATGGTGGAGTGGCCTGATTTGGTGTTACTGGAATCAAGGATTCCTCAAAGCATGATTTGAATTTCAAACATTTTCTCTGGTGTGAAAATGTAGGGATCCTCGGGCCACTCACAGGATTCGTAGTGATCTTGTTGAGTTGATATTATGACGGCTTTCATTTTAAATTTTTGATTGGATTTTGAATTTTAAATTTTCCCATTGTGTTATGTTGAATTCTGTGTGATGATGTGTGGGTTCCCACTAACCCTAAAAGTGGAATTATGAAAATTTAAAAAAAATGATTTGGGGGTATTGTTTCTTATACTTTAATATTATTATTAATGGGTATTACAACTCGTAAACTTATATGTATTGACGAAAACTATTACGAAACACTATTTACAGTGAGGTAGGATATGTTGGGTGCGTCATGAGTAATATTGCATTAATAGATAATGTGAGAAAATATTTTTCCCTTATATTCCATAATGGAAGTAGATATCTCAGGCCCTTTGATGGAATTGATATAGCCTAAATAAATCCATGGCCATGGTAAGGAATGGGCGATTTCAATTACAGAAAGTCAAAGAAAGAATAATTGAGCACATGGGTTGATGGAACTAGCATGAATTCACTTGAGATATCAAGAGAAAGGGATTACATTACATGGTAAGCATTCGTAGGAGGCGACACATCATTGCGGTGTTAACTTATTTCTCTATGGGTGCCTTGGCATGTTTCTAGATGCTAACCTTGGACTTTAGGCAGGCTTCGCCTAATGCCAGTGAGAAAGAGTCCTAGAGGGTCACACACTATGTGCATCCAAGTATCTCAACAAAATATTCATTTAACAAGTTGAATAAATATTATTCCCGATTGTGGTTTAATAATTATTCAAGGATGCCTGATCACATTTATTTCGACACTAGTTTTTCGAGAGAATATATTGTGGGAAAAATAATATATTTATTAGTGAGTAATGCAGTGATATTTATTTGAGAAATAAATAGTCATTATTCAAGGTCTAATAAATGTGGTGGAGGAAATAAAGAAAATAGAAAAACAAAAATATAGGCCAAGTATATTAATATACACGTCATGTAGTTTTTCTGGGGATTTGTGAGAAATAATATTATTTATTTAATTAAATAATATAATGTGTAATTTGATGGGTTCATATTAAGTGATAATAATAGTCAAAAATTATTATTAGACATGGGGTCTTACTAAGAATTAAATGAAATGAATAAATACTTTTGGGTAATTAATTCATTTTATTATTCTAAGTAATAAAATCCCAATTACATTATTATCATTAGCCTGGCCTTTTTTTGGTTGTGTACAACAGATCTGGAGAAATCTCTCAAGCCAAGAGAGAATTTCTTTCCTTCAATAACGCTCTCAAGTTATGAGAGGGGTCCTCCTCCACTGGATCAAGGAGAGCGCTTTAGAAGTGGCTCTCAAGGCGATCGAAGGCATACATCACAAGTGAATGCTCTTCCATGATAGAACCTGAATATCCCTTCACTGACGTCTAGAGATACGTGGAGCATGTTTGGATCATCGCTAGAGGAATCATACACTTGGCTTCTATGATGAAATGACGGATCACATCGGATCATGACCTAAAACATCAACGAAGAGAAAATTCCATCAAGGTAATTCTTGTATTTTAATTAAATTAATTATAACCAACACATGATGATCCTCTCTATGGTTCTAGGACTTCCCTCTCCCCTTTTCATTCTTTGTTCTATTTTGAAGATCCATCATTTTATTATCATGATAGAACTCATATTAATTGTTATTAATGGTAAAATTATAGTTGGGTACACCCATCCATGCGCTTCTGCTGTGCCCAGAACCTACAATATATGCATTCATCATGAACAAACAAACTATATGATGCATGATACATAAATAAAATGTACACTATAGATTTTGTAACCATGACCTAGGAATAGTCAATAGATGGTTAATTTATATGCATATAAGTATTTTATCTTACTGTATGCATAGCTAGGCTCTTAGGTGTGATTTTTATACTAAGTTAAAAGGTACCAATGCCTCACTAACCAAGAACAAACCTTGCAAATTCCTAGACCTCAGCTAAATCCTCAGATAAATCCAGTAATAGTATTCAAACATGGAATATCCATGAAAATGCACCTCCCTGGGTAATTAGTAAGAATAAGAGTGTAACAACCCAGGTACTTATAAAATAAATTGTTTTGTTTTTGAAATTAAATAGTTAAATCTTTTATAAATATATAATGAAATATGTGGTGTTTTAAGGAATCTTTTTTCTCAGGATAGTAACTTGACCTTTGGAATAGTAATATGACCCTTATGAATAGTAAATTGTACAATAGAATAGTAACCATACCCTTAAAATTATAAATAAAATTTATGTATCTTATATGTGAAAATGTGATATATTTATATCTTGGAATGAGTAAATAATTTTTTTTGAAAATGATAGATTAAGTGCTGGTTTTTTTTAAACATAAATATTTATTTAAAATTTTATAATTAATATAATGATTTAAAAGAAAATATATTTTCATAAAATATATTCATGAATTAATATTTATTTTCTTATGATTATAAGATAATTTTATGAGACCTTAATTAATTTTTCAAGTATTGTAAAATCAGTAATAGTTTTAAACTGGTATTTTTAGAATAAATTATGATTTTAATTAAAATTTAAATTTCTCATATTTAGAAAATTATTTTCAAAAAATGGAGTTCATTTTTGAATTCTACACGTTGAAAATGTTTGGGGTGAATTTTTTAGATTTTTCTGAAATACTTTAATTTTTGTGAATAGTGAAATGTAGTAATTTACGAAATAAGCTAAATACATGAATTATTGAGTCATGGGTTATGTTTTATTGAGGTAATAACCTTTGGTTATAACTCACATGTATTAATTTCTTTTTTGGTCATAATAACCAACACTATTTCTTATCTTGATCAAAATAATAAAATAATGATTAAAATAATGGAAAACTCTCCTCTCCTCCACTATAAATACCACCCATCACCCCCTCTTCTCCTCACACCTCTAAAACTTTTATCCTTATCCAATATCTAACCAAGATTATTACCAAGGCTCTTCCACACATCCAAGACCTTCTGGTCTCACCAAAAGACCAAAACTAAGGGCCTTAAGGAGGTTCTTAAAGAAGAGAATTCAATAGGTAAAAATCCTCTTTCATTTTTCTTTTATTTTATTTTAAATTATTTTTCTTTTCTTATAATATATTCACCTTAACTTATCCAAGATAAATAAAAACTCTAGTATCTTATATATACTATAAATTTTTGTGTTTATGGAAAAATTCATCATCATACTTCTTCTCATCTTCTTTTTATTCTAAAAATAAAAACATCATCCATGATGTGTTGATTTACCGACATCATGGATGATGTGTTTTTAAATTTCATTACTTACTTAATGGAGAGTAATAAAACCATTTTAATGGTTTTAAAAAGTTTTAATGTTTTTGATATAACATCTTTTATTTTCTGTATTTAATATATATGTATAATATTGAGTTATATAAAGAAACTAGTTCGTGGTGATCAAAGAACCGCCAAAATAATTTACATCAATATCATTAATGTTTTATCTAATTAACCATCCTAATATCTGAAAATTTTGATATATGGTATAATTTAAAGTTCTTGAAACATTTAAATACCATTTCATTCCACTTCTGGATTTTCTCTTCCTTTCGACAAGAAATTTAAAACGAACTGATCATGGAAATCATGTAATTAACATGCCCGAAACAATGGAAATAACATAATATTATTAATAAATGGGTGTAAAGATGTTATAAAAAGATCATATAATATATTATAAATATTAATATAGTTATTTAATATATTAACAACACTCTTTTAACCATTATAAATGAGGTTTGGAAATGTTTAAATTAAGACAAACTAGAGGTAAGGTAATTCTTAACCAAATTTCCATTATTTGGGTTAACCTTCTACTTCATTGATTTTTTCATGCTATGGTTATTTATAAAATGAATTTTTATTATATTATTTGGTATTATTTGTATTTATAGTGAATATAAATATTCCTAACATTTTATTAATTCTTTCTTTGATGATATGGTATTTGTAAGGGACTTTCCTTTTAAAAATATTTTAAATGTCTCTTTTAAAAAATTCAAAAATATTATTCTTTTTATATATAGAATGAGTGGTTTCTAATGATTTAATTATTCTTTATTACTATAATTTTTCAATCATATGTTTTCAGAGTTATTTTTTAATAATATTATTTCATTACAATGTGGATGATTTTTATATTTTAAAAAGTAATTTTTATGAAAAAAATGGATATTTTAATATGTGAATGTGTTTGCTCATAGGTTTAAATGGGTTATCAAGATTTTTATTCATGATATGTTCCTTGGAAATTTTTTATGTTGGTTTGATCCCATTTTAGATCAAGATATGTTGGGTTTATTCCATTATAGATCAATATATTACAGGTTGATCCCCATTATATCTCAAGATATATTGGGTTGAGCCCATTATAGATCAAGATATGACAGGTGAGCCCCATTATAGTTCTCCAATGCATTGGGTACTCCAGAGATGGAAGTAAACTGAAAGTTTATTCCATTTTTAAGGCTTAATGTAATATTGACATGTTAAATATGTCCCAAAGCAACTTTATGGTGTTTCTATGCATGCTAATGAGTTTTTATGAAATGGGTTTTAAGGGTTTTTAGTTATCACTTGATTAAAAATTTCCTTCTTTATATCCCTTACTAATATTCTTGTTCTCATCCCAAGTTTTTAAATGTTTTTCATAGGTTAAATGGATGTGTAAGAGAAATAAGGAATTCAAGTTAAATGTTATGAAGATTTTTCAAAGAAAACATGTTTTATTTTTTAATATTTTATATTTTGGAAGAAATGGATACTGTTGTAGTAGTATCAAATCTATATAAATATGGGATGTTATTTATGTATTATGTCCTAATTATATAAATATATAAAATTGAAAGGATACTCAATGTTAAGGAAAGTAATTTTTTTACTAAAAATCGGGATTATGTGATGTTTTAAGGCTGGGTCCTTATAGTTAGTATTAAAGGATGGTTTAAATAACCTTAGGGGTTAGGATGATGTTAATAGAATACCATAAATGATTTTCACTTTATGGTTAATATAAAATGAAATCTAATTTAAAGATTACCATGTTGCTTCAACAAAGATATTTCTCTTCAAAATGGTTTTCCATAGAAGAAACATGGAGGATGAAGTAGGAAGGCACCAAGAGGCTGATATCTGTCCAAATCTGCAGTCTAGAATGGTGGGAATTGGAACTGAGAAGTTTGTGACAGTAATGACTCAGTTTAATCAGGAAATAAATGGTGGTGGTGTTCATTCTATAGAGTAACCTGATCTAACAAGAAGGAACATGTATTTTGTGGATCATTTTAAGAGGAAACATCCCCCATCATTTAGTGGATCATCTAACTTGGTGGTATTTGAAGGATGGATCAATGATCTGGAAAATATATTTGATGTCATGGGATGTTCAAAATATCAAAATTTAACCCTTTCCATTTATCGTTTTGAAGTTTAATCTGATCTTGGTGGTCTTTGGTTAAGAATACCAAAGAGAAAGAATATCTTGATTCCATGGAATGGGAAACATTCAAGGATCTTTTCCTTTAGAAATATTTCCCAAAGGTTGTTAGAATACAAATGGAAAAAAAATTAGAATTGAGGAAAAAAATATGAAGATTTAGTAAATGTATATGAAGAAAACTTCACAAGATTGTCTAGGTATGTGCCATATTTTTTTGGGACATTGATAGAAAAATTAATTGGTTTTACTCAGGATTGAAACTAAGTTTACAAAGATCATTGGATGCACGAAAATTTAAAATCTATGAGAAAGTTTTTCTTTGTTCTAAAAAGGTTAAAATATAGTTTGCTGACACATATGTGCCTCATGATGACAATAATAAAAAGTTTTTAGTTTGGAATGTTTTGGGAAAGAATTCATCAAATAAATTTGGAGGTAAGAAAATCAAATTCCCTTCTTTTGAAAAGTTTAGTAAAAAGAATGCTAAAGAATGTCTTGTAAATTCTAGGAAGTTCTATCGATGGGGAATGTTTAGACACATGGATCGTGATTATATGGAAAATGATCATAAGGATGGTGAGAAGTAGATAGAGAGATATTTTAACTACAAATAGTTGCATCATTTTGCTAATATGTGTCTAAATCTAGTCACTCGGGCAAGAAATCAACAAAATTTTAAAAAAAAAGGTGTGGAAAATTCATTAAAACTACTTCTATATATGTTTATCCATCAAATGAAGTGGTATCAGGTACATTTCTTGTTTTTACCAAATTTTCCAATGTGTTGTTTGATTTAGGTTCTACACATTCTTCCATTTCTGAGAAATTTTATACTAAATTGGAAATTTCACCTCAAGAAATGAAGTCATAACTCATGGTAAAAACACCTGGAGGAAATGTTGAGGTAAAAATAATTTATAATAATATACCTATCTTTGTTTGTGGAAAGATTTTACCTGAGAACCTTATTTTTTTCCTCTAGTATAGTTTGATGTTATTTTGGGAATGGAATGGATTTCTATTTATCGTGCTAAGATTGATTGTAGAGATAAAGAAGTTTTTTTCAGAAAGATTTTCATTTTGTATACAAGAATGAACCCATACCATTGATAATATATTAGGAATCCATAAAAATATTAAAATATGGAAATAAAATTTATCATAGACATATTATTGAAAATATATGAACTGTTCAGATTATTGATTTGCCAGTGGTAAATGAGTATCTTGATGTTTTTTCTGATGATTTTCCTGGTGTTTTTCTTGATAGAGAGGCTGAGTTTACTATTGACTTAGTTTCTGATGCAAATCCAATTTCTAAACCCCCTTATAAAATGGCTCAAATGGAACTTTCATAGTTAAAAAAATAGTTGTATGAATTATTAGATGAAGGCTTCATCTGACCTAGCACTTCACCCTGGGGTGCTCTTATCATTTTTATTAAAAAGAAAAAGGTTCAATGATACTTTTAATTGATTATAGATCCTTGAATACAATCACTATTAATAAAAAGTATCATTTTCCTCATATCGATGATTTATTTGATTAGATCTAGGGAGAATAGTATTTTTCAAAGGTTTACATAAGGTCAGGGTACAATCAGTTGAAAGTAAAAAAAGCAGACATTTTGAAGACAATGTTTCGTACTAGATATGGGAATCATGAATTTATAGTTATATCATTTGGGTTAACTAATGCACTTATTGTATTCATAGATCTTATGAATATAGTATTTCATGAATTCTTGGATAAGTTTTTGGTTTTATATTGATGAAATTATAGTATATTATAAAAGTAAAGAGGAGCATGAAATATATATAAGGTTTGTTTTAAAAACCGTAAAATAAAAAAAATTGTATAGAAAATTCAGGAAGTGTGAATTTTGGTTGAAAAAAATTTCTTTCCTTGGTCACATTGTTTCTAAATATGGAATAACCATTGATCCTAAAAAAACAAAAGTTATTGAAGAATGGAAAAGACCCACAAATATATCTAAGATTCATAGTTTACTTGGGTTGGTATACTATTACCAGAGGTTTTTTGAAAACTTTTCATGGTTATATAGCCTAATGATTATGTCAACTCGAAAAGGTTTTAAGTTTATTTGGACAAAACAATGTGATGATTGTTTTTGGGAATTGAAAAAAAGATGGGTAAATGCTCCATTTTTGGCCCTGCCTTCCAAAGATAGTGAATTTTTCATCTACAGTGATGCTTTATAGAAAGGAATTGGTTGTGTCCTAATACATAATGATCAGGTGTCAGTGCAGTCGTCACTATCAGACAGAATAAAGCATACTCAGAAGGAAGATTGTGAGTTTTAGAAAAAGGTAAAATTGGTTCCAAAGGGTAAGTTTTCTGAGTTTAACATTGATAAAGATTGTGTTTTAAGGTTTGGGAATAGAATATTTTTACCTTATGATTCTTATATGAAGAAAGAATTTTTATGTGAAGTTAACAGTTCTCCGTTTTTAGTTCATCCTAGAATCAAAAATATGTATAGAGACCTTCGAGAGTATTATTGGTGGGTTGGAATGAAAAGATATATTATTGATTTCACTATGAAATGCTTGATTTTTAAATAGTTTAAAGCAGAGTGGAGGTTAATGAAGGGGATGCTTCATCCTTTTCCAGTGCCAGAGTGTAAATAGAAAAATATATCCATAGACTTCATGGTGGGACTACCAAAGACTTCTCATGGTAACAATGTGATTTGGGTTATTTTTGACTGACAAACTAAATCTATACATTTCCTGCTTATTAGAGATACTATGTATTTGGATTATCTATCTCGAATGTACCTCAAAATTATTATTAGGTTACATAGATTTCCTTTATACATTGTATTTGGTTGATATCCTAGTTTCACTTCTAACTTTTGGAAAGTCCTTTAAAAGTCATCGGGAACTAAATTAAATTACAGCACTGCTTTTCATCCTCAATCTAATGGATAAACTGGTCTAAAAATTCATAACTTGGAGGATATTCTTTTAGATTGTTTAATAAATTACCAAGTAATTTGGGATTATCATTTTTCTTTATTTAAGTTTTCTTATAATAACAGTTTTCATTCCAGTATATAGATGGTACATTTTGAGAAATTATATGGGAAACAGTGTCGAACTCTAGCATTTTGGTATGAAGTTGGTAAAAGGAAGTTGATGGGACTAGAATTATTAGAGTAAGTGGATGAGAAAGTAAATTTGATCCAATATCACATGAAGACATCTCAGAGCCCATAGAAAAGTTATGTTGACAATAGTAGAAAAAATATTTCATTCGAGGTAGGTAATCATTTTTTCCTTAAAATATTTCCTTGTAAAATTGTTATGTGTTTTGTTATGAAAGGAAAGATAAGTCCACAATTCATAAAACCTTTTAAAATATTTGAGAATGTTGGGCCGGTTTCCTACTGAGTAGCTTTTCCTTCGATTTTATCTCAGGTACATAATATTTTTCATGTTTCGATGTTGAGAAAGTATGTGCCAAATCCATCTCATGTTTTGAACCCAAAAGTAGTTCAGTTGGAAGAAAACCTTTCTTATGAAGAGAAACCTATTCATATTCTTAATCACAGAGAGAAAGTATTGAGGAATAAGTTAATTCACCAGGTTAAGGTTTTTTGGAGACACCACATGGTTGAGGAAGCAACATGGGAATCTGAAAATGCTATGAGGGAAAGAAATCCTCACTTATTTAATAATTGATTAAAAATTGTGAGGGCATCGTCACTTGAAGGTGTAGAGAATGTAACAAACCAAGTACTTATAAATTAATTGTTTTATTTTTGAAATTAAATAGTTAAATCCATTACAAATGTATTATGAAATAAGTGGTATTTTAAGGAATCGTTTCTGATGGAATAGTAACTTGACCTTAGGAATATTAATATGACCCTTATGAATAGTAAATCATCCCATAGAATAGTAACCACACCCATGAACATATAAATAAAATTTATGTATCTTATGTGTGAAAATGTGATAGTTATATCTTGGAATGAGTAAATAAATGTTTTAAAATGATAGAATATGTGTTGGTTTTTTGTAAAACAAAGATATTTATTTACAATTTTATAATTAATATAATGATTTAAAAGAAAAAATATTTTCATAAAATAGATTCAAGAATTAATATTTTATTATCTTATGATTATAAGATAATTTTATGAGACATTAATTAATTTTTCAAAGTGTTATAAAATCAGTTATAGTTTTAAAACTCGTATTTTTCAAAAAAAATATGATTTTAATTAAAATTTAAATTTCTCATATTTATAAAATTATTTTCTTAAAATGGAGTTCATTTTTTAATTCTAAATTTCAAAAAAAGGTTAGAGTTAATTTTTTATATTTTTCTGAAATACTTGAATTTTTTGTGAATAGTGAAATGTGATAATTTACGAAATAAGATAAATAGATGAATTATTGATTCATGGATGATGTTATGCTGATTTAATAACACTTGGTTCTAACTAACATGCTCTAATTACAATTTTTTTTTCACAAAAACTAACACAATTTCTTACCTTGAGCAAAATAATAAAATAGTGATTAAAATAATGGAAAACCCCTCCTCTCCTCACTCAAAGTTACTTTTTTATTATAAGGAAACAAAACATCCAAAACAAGAAAACAATAAAAAACAGAAACCAAGAAGTATATGGGGGCCTAAAATGGTGAAGGCTTATGGAATCCCCTCTAATCAAATTGACCCCATCGTTTTTCAAAGAGAAGATATCATGGAGACAATATCTCCCTAACCCCATCTTCTCCTCCACTATAAATACCACCCCTCACCCCATACTCTCCACACACCTCTCAAGCTTTGATCCTTGTTCAATATCTGCCTAATATTCTTCCCAAGACTCTTCCCCATGTCCAAGAACTTATGGTCTCACCAAAATGCCAAAATCAAGGGCCTTAAGGAGCTTCTCAAGGAATATAATAAAGAGGTAAAAATCCTCTTTCATATTTCTTTTATTTTCTTTTCAATTATTTTTCTTTTCTTATACTCTTTTCATATCCACTTATCCAGGAGGAATTAAAACTCTAGTATATTATATATACTGTAATGTTTTCATGTTTATGGAAAAATTCATCATCATACTTCTTCTCCTCTCCCTTTTATTCTAAAAATAAAAACATCATCAGTGGTGTGTCAATTTACCGACATCGTGGATGATGTGTTTTAAATTTTCATTACTTATTTCATGGTTGGTCATAAAACCATTTTAATATTTTAAATATATTTTAAATTTTATTATATAACCTCTTTTATGTTATTTAATTAACATATATTCTTAATATTGAATTATATAAAGAAACTATTTCGTGATAATCAAAGAACTGCCAAAATGATTTAAACGAATATCATTAATGTTTTATCTAATGAATAATCCTAAAATATGAAAAAAAAATGATATATGGTATAATTTAAAGTTATGGAAACATGTTAATACCATTTCAGTCCACTTCTGGATTTTCTCTTCCTTTTGATAAGAAATTTCATAACGAACTGACCATGGAAACCATGTAAAGAACGCACCAAAAATAATGGAAATAACAAAATATTATTAATAAATTTGTGTAAATATGTTATAAAAAGATCATATAATGTATTATAAATATTAATACAGACTTTTAATATATTAATAACACTCTTTGAACCATTATACAGGAGGTTTGGACATGCTTAAAGTAAGACAAACTCGGGGTAAAGGGATTCTTAACCCAATTTATATTCCTTTGGTTAACCTTATACTTCATTGATTTTGTCATACTATGATTATTTGTAAAATTAATTTTGATTATATTATGTGTTATTATGTGGATTTATAGTGAATATACATATTAATATCATTTTATTAATTATTTCTTCAATGATATGGTATTTGTAAGGGACTTTCCTTTTAAAATGCTTTTAAATGTCTCTTTTATAAAATTCAAAAAGATTGTTATTTTTATATATGGAATGAGATATTTCTAATGATTTCATGATTCTTTATTACTATAATGTTTCAATAATATGTTTTCATAGTTATTTTTTAATCATATGATTTCATTATTATGTGGATTATTTTTATATTTTAAAAAGTTATTTTTATGAAAAAATGGATATTTTGATATGTAAATGTGTTTGTTCATGGGTTGAAATGAGTTATCAAGAGTTTTATTCATGATATTTTCCTTGTACAATTTTTATGTTGGTTTAATCCCATTATATCTCAAGATATGTTGGGTTGATCCCATTATAGCTCAACATATGACGGGTTGAGCCCTATTATAGTTCAAGATATATTGGGTTAAGCTTATTATAGCTCAAGATATGATGGGTGAACCCCATTATAGATCTCCAATTCATTGGGTACTCTAGATATGTAAGTATACTAAAATTTTATTCTATTTTTAAGGGTGAATGTAAGAGTGACATGGTAAATATTTCCCAAGGAAACTTCATGATTTTTCTATTCATGCTAATGATTTTTTATAAAATGGGTTTTAAGGGTTTTTATGTTATCACTTGATTAATGATTTCCTTATTTATATCCCTTACTGAGATTTTTGTGATCATCCCAAGTTTTTAAATGTTCTTCACAGGTTATAAGGATGTGTAAGATAAATAAGGAAGTCAAGTTAAATTTTATGAAGGTTTTTCAAAGAAAACATGTTTTATTTTTAAATGTTTTATATTTTAGAAGAAATAGATACTATTTTATTATTATCCACTCTGTATAAATATAGTATGTTTTGTATGTATTATGTACTAATTCTATAAATCTATAAATCTGAAAATATCCTCAATGTGAAATAAAGTAAATTTTTTACTAAAAATCCGGATTATGTAATGTTTTAAGGTTAGCTCATTATAGTTGGTATAAAAGGATGTTTTAGACAGCCTTAGGGGTTTTGATGATGTTAATGGAATACCATAAATTATTTTTAATTTATGGTTAATTTAAAATGATATAGTTTTTGAAGATTACCATGTTGTTTCAACAAAGATATGTTTGTTTAGAATGGTTTTCTGCAAAAGAAAAAAGGAAGTTGAAGTAGGAAGGCACCAAGAGGCTGATATCTATCCAAATCTATAGCCTGGAATGGTGGGAATTGGAACTAAGTAGTTTGTGAAAATAATGGATTATTTAACTAAGGTGATAAATGGTGGTGTTGTTCATGCTAGAGATGAACCTGATCTACCATGAAGGAATATATATTTTGTGTATCATTTCATGAGACAACATCCCCCATTATTCAGTGGATCATCTAACCCAATGGTAGTTAAAGGATGGATCAATTCATTGGAAATGATATATGATGTCATGGGATGTTTGTAACATCAAAAGGTAACCCTTTTCGTTTAAAATTTTTAGGTTGAAGCTGGTTGATGGTGGTCTTTTCTTAAGAATATGAGAGATAAAGAAGATCTTGATTTTATGGAATGAGAAACATTCAAGGATATTTTCCTTGAGAAATATTTCCCAAAGGTTGTTCTACTCCAAATGGAAAAACAATTTCTAGAATTGTGGAAAAAAGATAAATATTTTGTAGATGCATATGAAGAAAAATTCGAAATATTGTCCAGGTATGTTCTAGATTTTTTTGGGGAATTGATAGAAAAATTAATTGGTTTTACTCAGGATTGAAATCATATTTACTAAGATCATTGTATGAAAAAGAATTTAAAATCTATGAGAAAGTTGTTCTTTATGTTTAAAAGGTTTAAATGGAGTTTTTTGACACATATGTGCCTCGTGATAAAAATAATAAAAAACATTCATGTTGGCATGCTTTGGGTAAGAATTTATCAAATAAATTTGGAGGTAAGAAAATCAAATTCCCTTCTTGTGAAAAGTGTGGTAAAAAGAATCCTAGAGAATGTCTTGTAAAATATGGAAAGTGTTGTCAATGTGGAAATTTTGGACACATGGATCATGATTATATGGAAAATGATTAGAAAAATAATGAGAAGTTGATGTTAATATTCTTTAACTATAAAGAGTTGGGTCATTTTGCTGATGTGTGTCCAAAGCTAGTCACTCAGGCAAGAAATCAGAAAGATTAGAAATATAAGGGTGTAGAAAAATACTTTGCAACTTCTTTATCAGGTATTGATCCATAAAACAAAGTGGTATCAGGTACATTTCTTGTTTTTACCGAATATGTCAATGTGTTGTCTGATTCAGGTTCTACACATTCCTTCATTTTTGAAAAATTTTCTACTAAATTGGGAATTCCAACTTAGTAAATGAATCCATAACTCATGGTAAAAACACCTAGAGGAAATATTGAGGTAAAAAGAAAATTATAAGAATCTACTTATCTTTTTCTGTGGAAATTGTTTACTTTTAAACCTTATTGTTTTGACTCTAATATATTTTTATGTTATTCTCGGAATGGAATGGTTTTCTATTTATCATGTTAAGATTAATTGAAGAGACAAAGAAGTATTTTTCATAAAGAGTTTCATTTTGTGTACAATAATGAACCCATACCATTGATAACATACCAGGAATCCATTAAACTATTAAAAATAGAAATGAAAGTTATCTTGCACATATTGTTGAAAATAAAGTAATTGTTTAGATTAATGATGTTCCAGTGGTAAATGAGTATTTTTATGTTTTTCATGATGATTTTCCTAGTTTTATTCTTAATAGAGAGGTTGAGTTTTCTATTGACTTAGTTCCTAATGATAAAACAATTTCTAAACCCCCTTATCGAATGGATCAAATAGAACTTTTAGAGTTGAAAAGGCAGTTGCAATAATTATTAGATAAAGGATTCATCTAGCCTAGCCCTTCACCCTGGGGGGCCCTGTCTTTTTTATTATTAATAAATATAGTTCAATGAAAATTTTCATTTTTTATAGATCCTTGAATACAACACTTTTAATAACAAGTATCATTTTCCTTATATCGATGATTTGTTTGATCGGTTCTAGGGAGCAGAGTATTTTTTAAAGGTTGACCTAAGGTTGGGGTACCATCAGTTGAAAGTAAAAAAAAAGACATTTTGAAGACCGTGTTTCATACTATATATGGGTATTAATAATTTTTAGTTATTTAGTTTGGGTTAACTAATGCACCTGCTGTATTCATGGATCTTATGAATAGAATATTTCATGAGTTCTTGGATAAGTTTTTGGTTGTTTTTACTGATGAATTTCTAGTATATTTTAAAATTAATGAGGAGAATGAAAGACGCCTAAGAGTTGTTTTATAAACCTTAAAAGAAATGAAACCATATGTAAAATTCATAAACTATTAATTTTGGATGCAATAAATTTTTTTTCTTAGTTACATAGTTTCTAAAGATGGAATAACTATTGATCGTTATAAAAAAAAGTTGTCGAAGAAACGAAAATACTCACAAATATAACTGAGATTTATATTTTCCTTGGTTTAGAAGGCTATTACCAGAGATTTGTTGTAAACTTTTCATGGTTATCTAGCCCACTGACTCAGTTAACTCGTAAAGGTGTTAAGTTTATTTAGACAAAATAATGTGATGATTATTTTTAGGAATTGAAAATAATACTGGTTAATGCTCCAGATTTGGATCTACTTTCTAGAGATGGTGAATTTTTAGTCTATAGTGATGCTTCATTGAAAGTAATTTGTTGTGTCCTAATACAGAATGATCAGGTTTCAGTTCATTCTTCTCTCTTATATAGAATAAAGAATTCTCAGAAGGAAGACCATGAGATGCGGAAAAATATAGAATTGGTTCAAAAGGGTAAGTTACCTGAGTTTAACATTGATAAAGATTGTATTTTGAGGTTTGGGAAGTGAATATATGTTCCTTGTGATTCTAAGATGAAGAAATAATTGTTATGTGAAGCTCATATCTCTCTGTTTTCAATTCATCCTGGAAGTACAAAGATGTATAGAGACCTTTGATAGTATTACTGGTGGGATAGAATGAAAAGAGATATTACTGATTTTACCATGAAATGTTTGAATTTTCAATAGGTTAAAGCAGATAGGAAGTTACTGAAGGGGATGCTTCTACCTTTTCTAGTGCCAGAGTGGAAATAGGAAAATATATCCATGGACTTCATGGTGAGACTTCCAAAGGCTTCTCGAGGTAATAATGTGATTTGGGTTATTGTTGACTGACTGACTAAATCTACACATTTCCTTCTTATTCGAGATACTATGTATTTGGATCAGTATTCTCGACTGTACCTCAAATATATTTTCAGGTTACATGGAGTTCCTTTATCCATTGTATTTGACCGAGATCCCAGGTTCACTTCTAACTTTTGGAAAGGCCTTCAGAAATTATTGGGAACTTGATTAAATTTCATCACTGCTTTTCACACTCAATATGATGGATAGATAGAGAAAACAATTAAGACCTTGGAGGATATGCTTCGAACATGTTCAATGGATTACCTTGGAAGTTGATATCAACATCTTTCTTTAGTTGAGTTTTCTTATATTAATAGTTTTCATTCCATTATACATATGGCACCTTTTGAGGCATTATATGGGAAATGGTGTCGGACACTAGGATTTTGGGATGAATTTAATGAAAGGAAGTTGATGGGACCAGAATTAGTAGAGAAAGTGGTAGAGAAATTGAAGTTAATCTAGCAGCACAAGAGGACAGCTCAAAGTCGATAGAAAAGATATGCCGATAACAAGAGGAAATACCTTTAATTCAAGGCAGGTAATAATGTTTTCCTTAAAATCACTCCTTGGAAAAGTGTTATAAATTTTGGTAAGAAAGGAAAGCTAAGTCCATGATTCATCAGACCTTTTGAAATCATGGAGAAACTTGGACCGGTTTCCTACCTAGTAGCTTTTCCTCTGAGCTTATCTCAGGTGCACAATGTTTTTCATATTTTGATGTTGAGAAAGAATATTCTATATCCATCTCATGTTTTGAGCCCAGAAGTAGTTCATATGAAAGAGAACCTTTATTATAAAGATAAACCTATTCAAATTCTTGATTGTAGAGAGAAAGTATTGTGAAATAAGGTAATTCATCAAGTTAAGGTTTTGTAGAGAAACCACTTGGTTGAAGAAGTAACATGGGAATCTAAAAATGCTATAAGGTAAAGTTATCCTCACTTGTTTAAAAAGTGATTAAAAATTGTGAGGATATAATTTCTTGAAGGTGGGGAGAATTTAACAACCTAGGTACTTATAAAATAAATTATTTTCTTTTTGAAATTAAATAGTTAAATCCTTTACAAATGAATAACGAAATAATTGGTATTTTAAGGAATCTTTCCTGATAGAATAGTAAACTGACCTTAGGAACAGTAATATGACCCTTATAAATAGTAAATCAGCCAATAGAATAGTAACCACACCCATTAAAGTATAAATAAAATTGATGTATCTTATATATGAAAATATGATATATTTATATCTTTTAATGAGTAAATAAATGTTTTAAAAATGATAGATTAAGTGTTAGTTTTTTGTAAAACATAAATATTTATTTACAATTTTATAATTAATATAATGATTTAAAAGAAAATATATTTTCATAAAATATATTCTTGAATTAATATTTTATTGTCTTATGATTATAATATAATTTTATGATACCTTAATTAATTTTTCAAAGTGCTATAAAATCAATTATAGTTTTAAAACTCGTATTTTTTAAATAAATTATGATTTTAATTAAAATTAAAATTTCTAATATTTAGAAAATTATTTTCAAAAAAAATGGAGTTCATTTTTGAATTCTACATGTTGAAAAATGGTTAGGGTAATTTTTTGAGATTTTTCTAAAATACTTGATTTTTTTGTGAATAGTGAAATATGATAATTTACAAAATAAGCTAAATACATGAATTATTGAGTCATCGGTGATGTTCTTATGAGGTAAGCACACTTGGTTCAAACTAACATGCACTAATTAATATTTTTGGTCAGAATAACCAATATTATTTCTTTTCTTGACAAAAATAATAAAATAATGATTAACATAATGGGAAAACCCTCCTCTCCTCCACTATAAATACCACCCCTCACCTCCTCTTCTCCTCACAGCTCTCAAGATTTGATCCTTGTACAGTATCTACCCAGTATTCTTTCCAAGCCTCTTCTCCACGTCCAAGACCTGATGGTCTCACCAAAAGGCTAAAACCAAAGGCCTTAAAGAGGTTCTCAAGGAAGATAATTCAAGAGGTAAAAATACTCTTTCATTTTTCTTTTATTTTCTTTTCAATTATTTTTCTTTTATTATACTCTCTTCACCTATACTTATCCAAGAGGAATGAAAACTCAAGTATCTTATATATAATGTAATTTATTCATTTTTATAGAAAAAATCATCATCATAAATTTTCTCTTATCCCTTTTATTCTAAAAATAAAAAACATTGTTCATAATGTGTCGATTTACCGACATTGTGGATGATGTGTTTTCAATTTTATTTAATTACTTCATGGATGGTCATAAAACCATTTTAATGGTTTAAAAAGGTTTTAAAGTGTATTATATAACCAGTTTTATGTTCTTTAATTAACATATATGTGCATAATATTGAATTATATAAAGATACTAGTTCAGGATGATCAAAGAACCACTAAAATGATTTAAACAAATATCATTAATGTTTTATCTAATGAATCCTCCTCATATATGAAAAAATGATATGTGGTATAATTTAAATTTATTTAAACATTTAAATACCATTTAATTCCACTTATATAGTTTCTCCTCTTTTTGATAAGAAATTCCATAATGAACCGACCATAGAAACCATGTAAAAATGCACTTGAAACAATGGAAATAACAAAATATTATTAATAAATGGGTGTAAATATGTTATAAAAAGATCATATAATGTATTATAAAAATAAATATGGTTCTATAATATATTAATAACACTCTTTTAACCATTATACATGATTTTTGGACATGTTTAAAATAATACAAACCCAAGGTAAGGGAATTCTTAACCCAAATTCCATTATTTAGGTTAACCTTCTACTTTATTGATTTTATCATGTTATGGTTATTTGTAAAATGAATTTTGATTATATTATGTGGTATTATTTGGATTTTTAGTGACTATACATATTTATTTCATTTTATTTATTCTGTCTTCAATGATATGGTATTTGTAAGAGACTTTCCTTTTAAAATCCTTTTAAATGTATCTTTTACAAAATTCAAAAATATTATTCTTTTTATATATAGAATAAGTGATTTCTATTGATTTCATGGTTATTTTTACTATAATGCTTCAATCACATTTTTTCATATTTATTTTTTAATTATATTATTTCATTATTATGTGTGTGATTTTTATATTTTAAAAAGTGATTTTTATGAAAAAATGGATATTTTGATATGTGAATGTGTTTGCTCATGGGTTTAAATGAGTTGTCAAGAGTTTTATTCATTATATTTTTGTTGGAAATTTTTTATGTTCGGTTTAGACCATTATAGATTAAGATATATTAGGTTGAGCCCATTATAGCTCAAGATATGATGGGTAGAGCCCCATTATAGCTCAAGATATGTTGGTTTGAGCCCATTATAGCTCGAGATATGACGGGTGAGCCCCATTATAGATCTTCAATGAATTGGTTAATCTAGATATGGAATTCAACTAAAATTTTATTCCATTTTTAAGGGTTAATTTAAGAGTTACATGGTAAATATTACTCAAGTCAACTTCATTATATTTCTATGCATGCTAATGAGTTTTTATGAAATTGGTTTTAAGGGTTTTTATATTATCACTTGATTAACGATTTATTTATTTATATACCTTACTGATATTTTTGTGTTCATCCCAAGTTTTTAAATGTTTTTCACAGGTTATAAGTATGTGTAAGGTAATTAAGGAAGTCAATTTAAATGTTATGAATATTTGTCAAAGAAAACATGTTTTATATTTTGGAAGAAATGGATACTTTGGTAGTATCCACTCTGTATAAATATGGGATGTTTTGTATGTATTATATCCTAATTATCTAAATATATAAACTTGAAAAGATCCTCAATGTGAAAAAAAATTAAATTTTTGACTAAAACCCAAGATTATGTAATGTTTTAAGTTTAGGTCCTTATAGAGAGTTCCACACTAGGGTTTTCAATACTCAAATGGAAAGAATTTCCCACAAGAGAACATAGTGGAAGACTATAAAGAAAATATACAAACCATAATCCATGAATAATCAAATATATAGGATCAAATGATATCATAAACACAATAATGAATAAATGTCTGAAAATAAGGTTAATATAATAATTGATTTAGTTCCATTTTTATTTTTATTTCTGCATTAACCTATTTTTTAATAGCCATAAAAACAACTAAAATCTCTCAAAATTTAAGAAATCCTTGAAAAATAATTTACCTTGGTTTTACATAGAATACAACTCTAACACTAGGCTCTAATAAAGATTTGTTATATTGATCTAATGTAACTCTAATCCTACATAAACTCCATCCATTAAACTTGTATAAAAAGTAGGGGTTAGTATATCCTTATACTTAGTAGGTTGTCTCAAAATGAACCAAATAATGGTTTAATGTAATGCATGTATAAAATTAAAATCAGAAAATTATAATATATGATCATGATCTCACCATTTAGTTTCTAATTTTTATTACTAATTAAAACCCTCATCTAGGGAAACCTCATCCTTAAAATCTATAAAACATTACTTGGGCCTAGTTTTTCTAATGCATAGATAATCAAGATCACCTTAAATCACTCTCGAAAAATAAAAAAGTATATTTAATATAATATAAACCATAAAAATATAGTAATTCCCCTACAAACCTACTTATAATAACTAGTACATGTATCCCCTACTGTATAATGTCCTGGAAATATCCCACTATCATATTTAATCCACATGAATATTTATAATAGATCCTCAATATATTTAATCTATACCAATCGATGGATAGAGGGGTGGGGGAACCACTAATTGGACATTAAATTAACTATGTGTTAACTTGATATTGAGTCACACTAGAGAAAAAACACCCTCAATTTTTTTATTTCATTGTGAATGGTACTCTCATCTTTGAAATAACATCAAAATATAATAAGTAATAACTAACATAATATTATACCCATAATCAAGATATAACATAAACCATCCTTATATAAACCTGATAATCTAAATTTTTACATGTATTTTTATCATGAATTTGATTATTAAATTGTATTAATATTGGTTAATTCTATATTTTTTAATTATTTCTGGTATAATGGTATATAAAGATTATTTTGGATGAGTTTTGAATTTTTTAAATATTTAAAGAAAACCCCCACCATAATAAAAAATAATTACACCATGGTTATCTAAATATTGGAATCTATAATTTGTTGATCATAATATGGTGTGTGAATAATTTAATATGTTGTAATAATCACATGAGATTGAATTTGAATATTTGAAGGTAAAAATAGTACGCCATTATTTAATGGTGATTATGGTGTAAATATTACGCATGGTTGAAATTAAAATATCCAAGGAATAATGTATTCCATAATGAAAATAGATTGATAGATAAAGAAATGTAAAAAAATCATGTCACAATGCACTAACCATTATAGTGTAACCAGTCGAAGATTGAGAAAAATTATGGAGAGTTCTATCTAAATAATAAGGTCACATAACCTATTAAAGTGGAAAGTTTGAGATTTATTTTAAGATTTTTGAATATTATGGAAGAATCATTAGAGTATTATGGCATAATGGAGATAAGATGAAAGTTTTTAAAATATAGGTAATGGAATATTGGTGAAAAAATATAAATCAAGAGATGAGGAGATACACACGTTACGTTTCAATGATTTTCATTACACTTTTATTTTCTAAATAGTAAATATTTTAATTTTTTTTTTTATTCTTGGGAGACTTAGGATAATTTTTGTTTTTTTGGATAGATCTAAAATTTTTTGAAAAATAATGTTGAATACTGGGTTCAATGTTTTAAAAAAAGTATATTTTTTTATTCACTTGAGTACTTATTTTGAACTATTCTTATATTTAATTATTAATAAATTTAATATGATCGATTCAATGATTATTTATTCTATTTTGATCATTTGTAAGTAGTCACCTTAAGGGATAGTGAATTAAGAGTATAAGTATGGGTATATAATTAAATATTAATTTTTCTTGTGAATGGTTAATTTTTTGTTTAGGATCATATTGTAATAATGGGAAATACTTAATTATCTATTAATTATTTGATAAAATTGTTAACATAAGAGGAATATAAATATGATAAAGAAGTATTTTGTGCATGAACATATCCTTGATAATTGTTTTGAATATAACATTGAGAACTATTGAGTATTAGTTTAAGTAAGTTCATTTTTTTAAATAACTGATAGGATTAGGATAGTAGTAATTTAAATTGATCTAATGGATATCAATTGCATGAATAATCTTTTAACAAAAAAATAATAATTCTAATTTAAAGTTTAATGATGACATGTTTTTAGTTAAATTGTACTTTAAAATTAATCTATTATTTATGTATTAACATAAGAAGTAAATAATCATTTAGTTGAGTTTTTTTTTCATTGAATTTTCAATTTAGATATTAAATGACTCAATAATTTATGGGCTGTTAAGTTTTGTGATATTTGGTATTTTTTATTCTACATGGGAGAGACCATGTACATAAAAATATACTATGTTTTAGTAGTTTTTGTTTTTAAGTATGATTAAAATAAAATTCTAAAATTTTAATGGGTATAAGAATTAACAAAATGCATAGCCACATAAAATATTTGGGATCAAGTTCTAGTGAAACCAAAAAAACAAGAACTAGGAAAAGTATCAATTATTAAATTTCTAGCATTAAGAATTTTCTTGTATTTTTCTATTTTTACTTTTATTCCTTTTAATATGTATGATTTTTAGTTTTTAATATCATAGTTCATTAGTACATGATAATAATTATTATTAATGGATCAAGAAGTGTTGATTACACAAAAAAAAATTATATTCAAACCTAAAAAGGAGTGATACTTTTTTATTTTACATTGATTTGGGATATCTGAAAGAAACTTTCTTGGAATAAATGTTAATGTGATTGGATAGCTTGTCAATGAATCCGAAAGAAATAAATGAGAGATTAAAGTTTTGGAATATATAATTCCTTCAATATAAAATCTTTTTATCAGTATCTTGAGACCACTAATTAAAGATAATTATTTTGAGTTTAAACTGGGTGTACTTCATATGAAAAAAAAAATGGGTAGTTTGGTGGAATGAAAAAAAGGATCCACATAAACATCTATCAAACTTTTTAGAGATTTTTGAAACATCCAAAAACAATTTTTTCATGGATAATTCCTTAACTCTAAGGGTTTTTTTCTTTTTCATTAAAATGTAGAGATAAATATTGGTTAAAATAACTTTCAGTCTACTCGATTACCACATGGTACAAACTAGATAAAAAATTTATAAAATTATTTCCCACACTCTAAAATGGAATAACTTCACAATAAAATTTTAAAATTCACCCAATATGATATATAATCAATATTTGGGGTAGTGTAATACTTTAAGGATATTTTTTGAAAGTTCCATTATCATTCGTTAAGCCAATATATCCATCTTTAGATTTTAAATTTTTTTAGCCAAATTCAAGAGTAATTATTGATGCTTCATTAGTTGAGGTTTGATGAAAAATATGGTAGTATCTTTTCATGAGATATTAGATGAATTTTTAAGAATTTTTTTTTAATTAAAATGAAAAAAAATACTTCTTAGTAGATAAATTCATCAATTGGAAGAGATCGCAAAGCTAGAAACCCAAGCCAAGACCTTATCTAAGAATTTGAGGTCATTCAAAGTAACAAAGCACTACCCAATCCAAAACTACTTTAATGTTAGACATATAAATCATCACACCTATTTCAATATTTCCAAGCCATACATAAGGAAATTAAATTGGGTAATTAAATTTTATTGGGTATAAATAACCTCAAAACTTCTTCTTAAATCAATGTGGAAAACAATGGAAGTTTAAAAACCAAAACTAAGGATGGTATCAAGAGGGAGATGGAAAAAAATTAATTTTTCTCATGGTCCTCTGAGATTTTCCCAAGTACATAAATACCTCACACTATTTCCAAATAATTTAAACCCTCAAGTCCACCCATTAATTATCCACAACCATAATAATTTCAATAGAAACCTCAAGAGTCTAAACTCTCTTTTTAAGTGGTGGTGACCAACATATCAAAAAATATTGTTTAAACCAAGTAAATAAAAAAAGATAATCAATAATTCAATCTTGAAAATCATCAATCCTCTCTTTTAAATATTTATCATCATTTGGGATAATTCTCATGATAAATTTTTTAGTGACCACTCCATACCCTACCATGAAACATAAAGGTTTCAAGGGAGGTAGAGAAGGCTACAATATTGAGTATTGTGAATGAATTAAAGGAGAAGGAAACCACCCATGTGAAGGAGACTTATATAGAAAAGGAATATGAGGATCCAAGAAAGTTATTTTCTAATAAATCAAGTAAGGAAGTTAATATGAAGGGAAAAAATACTGATAAGGACCCAACAAAGATTACTAAAGTGAAATCTTATCATTCGCCTCTCTCATTATTGGAGGGGATATTCTAAGGTAAATTGAAAGATATATACAAAAAGTTCATGTGGATATTTAATAAATTTCAGATAAATATGACATTTTTTAAAGAAATTATATAGATGTTTGTGTATATTAAATTCATTAAGGATCTTCTTTCAAACAAGAACAAAATATAGGGCTTGTGATTGATTTATATTATCAAGGAATGTTCATCTGTGGTTAAAAGGAAACTACCACCCAAACATCAAGATATAGGAATCTTCTTAATTTTATGCATTATTGTATCATGTACATTTAGAAAATCCTTTTTTGATTTGGGGGATAGTTTCTGTCCTATAACACTTACTATTTTTAAGAAACTCTAGTTAGACAACCCTACTAATAAGATAATCCCTTAAACTTGGAGATTGATTCATCAAATACCCAATTGGAATACTTAAAGACTTTTTAATGATGTTGGGAAATTTTATCTTACCCTATTGATTTTATTATCCTTTAGATGGAAGAGGAGTGATAGGAACTAATCATCCTTGGTTAGACCTTCCTTTCTAAGGGTAAGGTAATCATTTATGTGAACCAAGGATGGTCAATATTCCAGGTTAGAGAGGATCAAGTAAAATATGAATTAATGAATGTATTAAAACACATAGATAGGTCTAAGTATTTTCAGGAAATTATCATTATTGAATTATAGTATAGACTTCTTGATATGATATAGTAATAAAATAGAATATTAAGGAGATTATTGATGAGGAAGTAGATAAAAACAAGGAGGAAAATGGTGGATACTATAGATGAGAGTATGAATCTAATATAGTGGAACATATATCCATGGAATTTTCCATAGATTTTATTTCCTCAATAGTAAGTTAACTCAATCTAAGAAACTACCTAATGACTTTAGATATTCTTTTTTGGGAGATAGTGAAGACTTGATAATGATTTTTAGTACTAATATATTAAAAAAATTAAAATCAATTTTTTGAAGTTCTTAATCCAATGAAGAAGTCTATTTCATAGAGTATCATGGATATAAAGGGAATTATCCCTTCTTTTTAAACTCATATTATAATACTTGATGAAGGGAGTAGTCTGAGTAGGAAAACACAATGAAGTTTAACACATCCAATTAAGGAAGTGGTGATAAAAAAAGTATTAAAAATATTAGATTCTATAATTATTTACCCCTTATATAATAATTAATAGGTAATTCCTCTGAAATTATTTCCAAATAAATAAGGAATGATGGCGATGAAGAACAAAAAAAATTGTATGTTATCCAAATGGTGATAGTTTGAAGAGTGTGTATTGACTTTAGAAAGATGAATGAAGTAATAAGTAAGGGTAAATTTATCCTTCCCTTTGTTAATCAAATATTACAATGGTTATTCAGATATGAATATTATTCCATGGTATAGAGGAAGAATTTCTAGAAGTGTTAATGTATTATTTATCTATGTATTAATTATTTTTTTAGGTATGTCTCAAAAATTTCAACATGTACTTAAAAAGATGTGAAGAGACATGCCTAGTGATAATTTTGGAAAACTATAATTTCATGGTCAAATATGGTATTTTTTATCACTAGATGATTTAGGATGTAATAGAGGTTAATACATCCAAAATCAGGGTAATTATAGAACTATTAGAACCATCTTTAATGAGATATATTCATAGATTCTTGAGACATGGTAGATTTTATTGAAAATTTATCAAATACTTTTTCCAAATTGCTCATCCTCTCAAGCATATTTTGTAAAAGTAAGTGATAATATCATTTTATTAAGGTTAAAAGGAATACTTTAATATACTCAAGAAGATATTAGTAACTACTCTATTTATAATGACACTAAATTTTGAACAAACCTTTGAGACTATGTGTGATATAAGAAACTATGAAATTATAGTAGTCATTGGAAAAATAAGAGACATAATTTTTAAGACCAAATATTATTCAATCTAAACACTTATGGGGTCTCAATTAAATTTAACTACTATGGAGAATGGATTACTTATTTTTTAAAAAAATTGATATTTTAAAACCCTATATTTTACTTTCCAAGGTGGAATTCTATACCAATCATGCAATGATGGAATATTTTTATCATAATAAAGATATTATTCCATGATTGATTCATTATATATTATTTATCTAATAGTTTTGAAGTTAAATAAAAGAAAAAAATGGCTCATAAAATCAGGTAGTTTCCATATATCACCTATATAATTACCTAATTTTAGTGGGGATCAAGAGGTTAATAAAAGGGATGTATTTTTTTAATGAACACTTGTTTAAGGTATAGTTGGAAACATGACCATGGTTTGTGGAAATTATTAATTATTTATACACTGATATTATTTTCCTATAATTTACATATCAATAGTAGAATAGGTTCTTAGCCGAAGTGAAACACTATTTTTGAGATTATCCTCTAATATTTAAAAAATTATTGGGATGGGTTAATCTATCAATGTGTGCTTTATTAAAAAGTAGATAGTGTGATAGAATTTTTTTCAATTCTCATCAATAGTAGTACATTATTTTTTGAATAAAATAATAGAAAAGATACTTCAAATTGGATTTTTTTTGGCCCACACTTCACTATGATGCAATGAATTTTTGTGGTGACTTTTGATCACTTCCAAATAACCAAAAATATAAGTAATAGGGATGAAATATTGTAATAAAATATTATAGAGGTTTTGGTATTTGATATATGGTGAATTGATTTCATTGTACCCTTTCTAAATTTCAGCGACAATACTTATATCCTAATGTGTGTCAATTATGTTTTAAAATGGAATAAATTGGAAGACACTTATACCAACATGGGAAAAGTGGTGTTAAATGTTTTTAAGAAGTACATATTCTCAAGGTTAAAAGTCCCAAATATTGATTAGTGATTATGGAACTCATTTTAATAACCACTTAATGAGAGTTTTGGTGTAAAATTATAGAGTGTATTATAACATGAGAACTTATTATCACTTTCAAATGAGCGGATATGTGGATCTCTTAAACTAGGATATAAAGATAATTTTGTAGAAGATAGTAAATATGAGAAAAAAAATATTGGTCTATGAAACTCAATAATGATATTTTGGCCTATAATATATCCTAAAAAACACCATTAGAGATATATTCTTTCTTTTGAGGGTATGGGATACTGTTACACCTTCCAAGGAAGCTATCCCACAAATACTATTAGTCTTTCAAGGATTTTAATTAGAGAGAATATGACACGAGAAAGAATAAGATGATGTAAATTGATACTCTAGAATAGATTTAAAGGGATACATATTCCAATGCCACAATTTAAAATGATAATAAAAATAAGTGTAATGAGTAAAATATTTGATAGAATGAGATAAACTTAGTGTAAAAGGTATTTCTTTTAAAATTAAGTTTTCATTTATTCCTAAGAAATATCAAGTCCCAGTGGTTGGGTCTCTTTACATTGGTATGAGTCTATCCTCACAAAGAAATAAAGATTCAAAGGCATGAGGATTCATCATTCAAGGTGAATAGATAATTTCTAGAGCACTGCATTTATTATTCTCAATTTTGGTTTATCTTTTCCTTAAAATTTTATTGAATAAATAATTTAAATAAAGTGTTGACATGGAGGAAACCTAGGCATCTCTTTAGAGATTCATTATTATTTTAATTTCATTTTTAGGAAAATCGTGTTATGATTTATATGCTATATTTTTTTCTCTTTATTGATTCCTTAGAGAAGGATTCAAAAAATTTATTAATCACTCTAAATATCCTATATATAAAGAAAAATTTTAATGGAGAATTTTAAGAGAAGTTAATGATCAATGGTTGAAGAAAAGGAGGTTATTTTTAGAGGAACTAAAAACATATCATATCTTATTTACCTTACATCATAATAATTTTCCCCTAAAATACCTAAAAAATAGTTAAAACTAGAAATGAAAAAAATTTCCATAATATCTAAGTGGGAAAAACTAATTTTGAATTAATTTTTCTAATGAAAATCATAAACTTCAACCAGGGTACAATCTTTTGACCATAAGTTTCTAGTAGAATCAGTGAAAATCACATTTTCAAGTAATGTAATAAATCCTTGGTAAGGGATGTGATGAAATGTTAAAGGCGTATTCACAGCCTACAATTATATAATAGTGGGTACAAAGTAATGATCATTCCTACTTAAAAGAAACTATGCCTTGTACTTTATGCCACAATTCACCTCGTAAGCTAAACTAAAAATTGAAAAGAGGAATTTGTGGTCTATAGTTTTTTCATAATAGTCAGATCATAAACCTTTTGGGAATTGAATACAAAATTTAAAATGAAAAATCATAACTTGAAATTATTTCACAACTCCTAAACCACAAGGAATAATTATTCACCCATAATTTCTCAAGTCTAACACCATAAATAAAATATATTGTAATATTTATTTATTTCACTATAATAGCAAGATTTATTGATAAATGGTTTATTAATATAACATGATTCTTAATTCATCAAATTTGCCTAAAATCTAAGCCTACACTTCAAAAAATCACTGTGTAATATAACTGATTATGTTGTAACACTATTTTTTCCTTTAAAAATTAGATGCCAAACCATAAATTACATCATGGAATCTCCTCAAAAACTTGATTGATTCTCCATACTTTCAAGATTCATCTTAAATCCAATCAATTTTCCTTCTATAAATTACTAATTTAATGATTACTAAAAAATATTAGTATATTTCTAACCCTTAGAACCCCTTAATCCCTAACCATAATACCCATCTCAAATAGTCCCTTATTTTTTCCTAAAAAATACCTCCCCCATAAAAATTCACCATTAACATAGCAATACAACCCTTACCTTCTTTAATCCTTCATTACCATCCATTCTAACATCATGTGTTGCAAGAAATAGGTTATATCATCCTACTAAAATAAACAACCAGTGTATAGTACTCATAAACTCTATTTTCCTAATCCTAAGAAATGAAAGATTGATTACATCTAGTCCAATTTCTTTAAATAAGCCCCTCTTACATCCTAAAGAAAAACTCAAACTCAACCCATAAGTTACCCAACCATACCCTATTTCTCATTCCCTAAGGATGAATCTTTAGCACACCTTCACCATTTCCTAATATTCAAAACCAAATCCAATATTACAAGTTTGGACAAGGTAGCCTTTATGAAGATGGCATCAATAAAAAAAATTAACATAAAAGTCCTTTCTAAGATTGTAATGGGATTTAAAATCCTTAATAACATTGAATCATTGAACTTAGATAACATTTTATCAATGAAATATGAGGTTTACTAGGATTTTATACTTTATTTAATAGACACATTTTAGTATGTCCATGGTTATATTTAGTTTTTGTTGGGAAGAAAGTATTTGAACATGATTGAAGCTGATTTTGGAGTGATAATTGGTTTATATAGTGATCAATTTATAGAATCTAAATAAAATTTGGCTTTAGTGTTGGATCTAATAAGGTATTTTTCATTTGAGAAGTGAGAAGATTTGGTTATAGACCCTTCCATTGGACATGATCCAGCAAAAACAGAGATTCCATAATTAAAAATCCATATGATATAAGTACTTAAATTTGATATTACACAAACATGGTTGGATAAAAGAGATATACAAGGTATATTTGGATAGCTTGATTTCCTTATCCTTTATGTGGTAATCAAATTTACACCCCTGAATATTTTTAAACAATTTATAAATTATTTTTTAGGTGATATAAAAACAGATGGTAATGGGTGAAAATATTATCACCTATTTGAAAAAAAAATATTTCATTTCCCACTTACCTAACATGGTGAGGTGAAATTTATAGACCAGTAATTATTAGATAAGATTGTATTGATCTAAAAAAAGGAAAAAAATGTGTGGTTTGAGGAGTGTTCCATGGAAGATAATGAGGAGGATGAGGATATGTCCCATCCTATTTCACAAACCCAACACACACCTTTCCAAAAGGCTAAAATGGCCACTTCACTAACCCTTATACCCCCCTCATACACTATTAGATTTTGGAGGATGTTATCATTTATATAATGGGACTCTAAAAGAAATATTTTACTAAGTTGGATATACCATTTGATCCACCACTCATACCACCTCATACACACACACCTAGCCTTCCATCCTAACCTAAGCTCATCCCACCTTTAATAATGCCTATGTGAAATTTTTCTCCCATATCTCATTCATTCTCTAAGATTCCTCGTAATATACCTCATACAGGAACCACCACATAGAACACCATATATTCAATACACACAAAGTATTTTTGCTTAAAATTTTCATGAAACCATTACTTTATTGCAATATTCCTTTAGAAAACAAGATAAGTTACAGCAGAAGGAAAATTTTAGGGCAATTAACACCCCAAAGGAATCATATTTTTTCAATCATGTGGAAATATAGATAGTCTCCCTTTCCATTAGGGAGAATCATGTATAGGAGGAGTTTATTCTATTTGATCCAATTCATGGTAATCCTATAATGGTGACCCCCTGAGATAGTCCCTATAGATCTCATACCACATTCCACATAGTAAATGGACCTGATATGAAGTTCTTACATTAGATCACCTTTATAGGTGACCCCATTAAGACAAAAATGAGCAGTGGAGATAGAACCAGCTCTATGGACTCTCCCTAATTATGAATATTTTTATGTCATAAATATAAACAATTGAGAATATAGTAAACATTTATTAGCTGATAATCAATTTTTTCAATGTTCAAATACATGGGAATTATATATCTATTTCAATAGAAATTTATCTTTTGAGTTTATTTACACATTTTTCTTAAATAATTACACTTGATAATAAAATTACAAAATAAAACTTTTTTTATGAATAATTACAATGGATACCAAATTTCTAAGATTTTTCACATGTCCTTACAGAGTATAAATTCATTTTAATTCAAAGATCAAGGAATAAGTGCACATAAACCATGGAATAATGTTCCAACCATTTCAAATTTTCTTCTTAGAAATTATTTATTTACTAATAATTCATGAATAATTAATATACCTCTCACATATTGGTTAAAAATTAGAGAAATTTTTTAATTCAGGTGTAAGGAATGGGTATTTAGACCACCATTTTATATTTTTGTCTTCTCTAATATAGGAGACATAATTTCTTAGTAATACCAAAATACCATGTTTTAAATTTTATTTTTAGTGATGTTGAATGAGTAAGATGATTATTGGATGAATAAAGATCAACATAAAATATTTATTTTATTAATCATGATTCAGGTAGAATGATTAAATTTTGTAAATGAAATTTCTAAAAGAATTTTTATGCTTCAATTCTCTAAAATTTATGTAATTTGACTAATTATTTTAATTAATTCTATAAGAGATTTTTTGGTGTTTATAATTCTCATTCTCAAGAGGTATTCTACACCATTTGATAAATTATTTCTAATATCATTTTCTTGAGAGATTCTTGGGACAATTATACTTATATAAATTACCTTATTTCTTTTTTAAAACTATAAAAGTCATATAAAATTAATATGATGGAAACCATTTTTTATTTTTAGACTTTAAACCACTGATACTACCCCTACATTGTATCCTTTCTTGATCCATTGGTAACAACATAAAACCTATTAAGTGATCCATGTTACAAATCTATTTTTTTTTGTACTTATATCTTGGTATTTTACATGATTTCATTCTAACTAAGTATAGGAAAATGTTTTTTTATAGTTTTAAATTAGTAAGTAATATATTATGATGAGAGTGTATGAGTTTTTTTTTTTTGAGGAATAAATATTAAAAAGTTTTTCTACATTGTAATTTCATGGTTCCCCTTATACATTAAAAAAGTAAAACTAAATAATTGAGGAATAATATTTAATTGTTTTCATTACATTTATTTTTGGTCTGATTGAAAAAAATATATATAAAATGAGTTGATTTGGTGAAAAAAAATTTAAAGATCAATGGTTGAGAAATTTTTATTTAATTTTAATTATAAAACATGTATTATACTCTAATATCCAAGAATAATAATTAAACCTTTTCGTTTTTCACATTAATTTTAAATAACCCTTAACTTTTGAATTTCTTTGTTAAAATTATTCATGAATTTGAATTTGAATGTATATATTTTTATATGTATTAAAATCCTATTGATAGAGTACATGTAACATGCCAAGATTTTAGGAAATATATTCTTTCAAATTAATTTAAATTATTTGATAGATTGATTTAAATGCAATAAATATTTTATATTTCATCACACGCAGCACCAAGTTAATCTTTCATTGCATGCAAAATTTAGTTTCTTTGATGGATTTGTCAGACAACGATGTACTATTAATATTATTATGATAGTTATAGCATAATTATTGGAATAGAGGGAATGAATGAGATTAACTAAATTATGAAGATATATTTTACACATATTTATAAAATTAATTCATTGGTTTCCAATTAACTAGAAATTAAAATAAAGATCAATTTAATATAAAGGATGTGTTTTTATGAAAAATTATATTTATGACCAGAATGACGTTTTATCTAAATAAATTAAATTAATTAATATTATTGAGTTATATTAATTAAATTTATATATTATATATTCAAAAAAATATTTTAAAATTAATCCAATAATTTTGATAAAAATAATATAAGAACAAATATAATTTTATACATAAAAGGCTATATTTTTCTAAAGGCAGTTTTGTCTCCTTTTAATGGTGCACTTATTTTAAAACAAAATTTTGAAAATTATAAATTTTATTTGAAAAATTAAACTTCATTTTTGAAATAGGAATTTAAAAATTATCTTAAGGTGAATTTTTGGTATTTTTCTAAGAAGTTTCATTTTTTCATAAATAGTGAAAAATGTTGGATTTTAATTGAAAACTACTTTTTCATTTAAAAATTTATAGTGTTAAAATATATTTTTAATTTATTTTAAAGTATAATTATATAAATTTTATATCATTTAATCCAATTTAGTTCATTGGAATAATTTTTATATTTATTTTATATATAAAAAAATAGTAAAATATTTGGACTTTTTCACTTTAAAAACTCGTTTTACCATCATGTCTGCGAGAATAATTTTAAATCAATTTTTTCCAATTCTATGATTTGAATTTGTAAAACTGGATTACATATTTTAAATAATTATAATTTCTAATTTCTAATAATTTTAACATAATTTTTTACCAAATTTATTAGTGAAAGTAGTTAAAATTAATTATAGTGATTAAGGTAAAAACGAGCCTACTTAATGATTAAACTTAGAATATAAGGTGTAAAAACGCACCTAAACTTGTCTAAAAAATATTTTCTAGACACATTTATACCATTAAACCTATAAGGTTCTATAATAGTGTAATTTTTACCCTTGGGACACAAGTAAAATTTGGAGATCATACCATTCTTTTCAAGAATACCAAGTGTGTCATCTTCCCAACTTATAAAAGGTCACCACATCTCCCCCTATATTCACACCTCTCAAGCCTTTTGGATCATCCAAAACCAACCCAAATAAAGTATAAAAATATCTCCTCTAATAATATAATCCTCACTTTTGGCATAAATCAAACCAAGGAAGTCCTTTGGTGAAAACCAAAAGGAGTTACTTGAAGAAGAGGTAACATTCTTCAATGAGCACTTTTGTTTTCTTTCTTTCTCAAACCATTAAATTATCTTTATATCATAATTATATAATAACCTCAGTATATTCAATATATTTATATGTTTTTATGTTAATTTAATGACCTACACCCACAAACACTTCCATCAAACAGATAATGGAATCATGGTTCTTGTGTATGACGGACAACCGCCTCGCGAAACGATGTCATTCATTTTTCCTTTACTGCCTCTCATGGTTGGGAATTATGATGGAAATACTGTTTATATATGATATTAATTATATTTATAACATAATTATTTCTCTTAAGTTATTATATAATATACACCATTTTTACATTTCATACCATAAGGGATATTATAACATCGCTCGTGTGTATGGTGGACTACTGCCTCACGAAGCGACGTGAAGCGTTTTTCACTAACGTGTTGCATAAAAGGTAATAAGGGTGACTATAATAAATTTATATGATATAAATGAAATAATTATTATATTCATTAAATAATTATATTTCTATAAATATAATACATTATTTACTTTAATACATTTTCACACAGTGAAAAAGTGATAACGTTGTTCGTGGATGTGTGCACTGCTGCCTCCTCGAAGCAATGTGATTCCTTTTACATCACAAGAATTATATATATATATATATAAGTATATATAATTAAATAATATTCTATTTATGATATAATGGTCATTATTGAAAGATAAATTTTACTTACCTTCTTTCCAAAATGATCATTGAAAAATGGGAATGTTACTCGTGCATATGTACGGCCTACCATCTCCATGATTGTAACGTTTGTTCATTTTTCATAACCATCTTCCAGGATTTGTTTAAAAGAATAATTTATATATAAATATGATTAATATTTCATGATTATTATTCTGGAGATGTTTAAATAATGACCCCTTTGACCATAGTCAACCTACCAAAGTCATTTTTGACATATGAGCTTAATATGTTCAAAACATCTGACTTAATATTAATTCATTATGTAATTGTATATAACTTGTTAAAAAGTAAAATAAAATTAAAAATAAGCTTGAAAATTTTTCTCAATAAAGTAACTAATTAACATAAGTTTACTATTTAGGAAGATAAAGTCACGCGTGACGAATCAGACTCAATGTAAGGGACTTCATCTCAATACCCTTTCATTGAGGCATATTTTAATGTTATACACCCACCTTATTTTGTGAGGTGTATATATAGACCCTTTTAAATGTAATATAATGAATTAATTTATTCTAATTTTATTTAATGTTTTGTTAAATGTTATTCCTTCATGGGGCTTATGATTCAAATGTTTCAAACTGGTATGAGACACTTTGATTTAAAAATATCTTTTTAAATTTTTAATGATTTAATTTAAAAATATTTTCCTCCGTATCAATATTCTTGATATTATTTTATATGTTTATTTATAGGGTATAAAATGAATATAACATAAATTTTAAGTCTATTTTTAATTTCATTCAAAGGTTTTCAAAAGGAATCTTTTCACATGTTTTAAAAGGTATGTTTTGACAAATGATAAATGAAATGTCCTGTTTTTAAAGTATGGTGACAACGAACTTTCATGTCATTGTAAATTTTATTTTATTTTTGGTTTCCTCTGAAATATTACATGTTTTCTTAAATGAAAATTCCTATTTCATTTTTTTCGTTATTTTGGTATTGAAAATGTTTTTTTAAAGAAAAGTGTGTTTTGGTATTGAAAATGGTTTTTTAAAAGGAAATGTTATTTTTATCTGAAAGTGTTTTTCACATGAGTTTAAAAGAGATTTTCAAAGGGTTTATGATGAAGGTGTTTTATTTATGAAATGGTACTTGATCATTATATGAAATGAGTGAGCTTGATACAGCTTATACGAAGGGTTGAGACCCATTATAGCTCATGAGAAACAGGCGATCCTGATATAGCTTATACGAAGGGTTGAGCCCCATTATAGCTCATAGGTGTCCTCAATATAACTTATATGAAGGTTGATCCCAATTATATATCTCCAATACATTGGGTAATGATTATGTTTTAAGTTAGTCATATATTTATCCCAATTAAAAGGGTTTTGAAAGGGTTTTATGAATATGATTCTCTAAGTCACCTAAAGAAGTTTTAATAGTGTATTATGGGTTTTAATGATTTTATTTTAGAAAAATGTGTGTTTTTTCATGTGAAAATGTTTTATTTAAAGATCAAGGTAAACGTTATATGAGTTATCATGTGTTCACTAGACTAATAGTTTTCCTTATTTTTGTATCTCTTACTAAGCTTTTGTGTTAATCCCACATTTTTAATTGATTTTCTCAAGATTTAAGGATGGGTAAGGGAAAGTAAGAAGTCAAGTTGAAAATCATGGATATTTTACATGAAAATAAATCATGATTTGTTTTAAATGTTTTATATTATGATAAAAATGGATACTGATCGTAAGTGTCCACTTTGTATTTTATGGTTTTATTATGTATGAGTTATAGCTTAATTATCTAAAACTCTAAATTTGAAAAGGTACCCAATGTGAAAGACGGTAAAATTATTAACTTAAACTCAAGGTTAGGTAAGGATTAAGGTTACGGGCCTTATAGTACATGTACTTGTGGATTGATAATAACTCTAAAAAATCCTTTAGGTGATGTGTGAAATTATTTTAGGTAAATTTGGCCATAAGTGAGCATGGATATTAATGAAAATTTGAATTATGTGAATAAAAGGGAAGAGAAGTTGATTTCCAAGGGAGATTTTGAGAAAAATTAAAATAGATGGTTGATTTATTTTCTTAAAAATTGATGATTTAAAAATATATTTTTGTGTGACTCTTGAAATTTTGTTCATTATTTATAATTATTTTATTTTTGTATCATGGTTTTAAAATCTCATGAATGATGGATTTTCTCTATGAATGAATGTTGAGATTTTTTATTAAGGATAATAAAACGTTAAATTATGGGAGAATTGGATATGATAAATTTATTCTTAACTTTTTATTATAAAGTTTTTTTAAATGATATTAATACTACCGAATTATATATGTTTTAATGTTTTTTGGAAAAATAGAGCTTAAGGATAAATTTGGAAGAGTTTGAAAGTTTTTGAATATTTTAAGAAAAAACTATGTTGAAACCCAAATTAATTTAATCATAGTTGTTTAAATATTTGAATAAAAAATTAATTGATCATATTATAGTGTGATTATAATTTATTATGCCACAATTTTCACATGAGATTGAATTTAAAATATTTGAAGGTAAATTGATTATGCCATAATGGGATAGAAATTATGGTGTAAATCTCATGTAAGGTTAAAATTGAAGGATCTAAGTAAGAATCTATACCACAATAGAGATGGATCCATGGAAAAAGTTTTACATGAAAAATCATGCTGTAATACACTTATAATTATAGTGCAACTAGCTGAATATGGAGAAAAATTAAAGAAGAGATATAACTGAAGAAAAGGGACACATGCCCTATTAAAGTAGATATTTGGAGATATATTTAAAAAAATCAATATTATAGTATAATCAAAGGATTAATGTGTAAAATAGATTAGATAAGATTTTTGGAAAGAGATATAATAGGAGACTATCAGATAAAAGTAGATGACCATATCCACAAATTACAGCGCAATAATTTTCATTATTCTATGATTTTCTAGAACTATATATTTTAATTGTTTTCGATCCTAAAGAGATATAGGAAACTTTTTAACTTCCATAGAGAGTTGTGAAATTTTTAAAAATAGTGTGTAGAACTTGGATCAAAGTTTTACAAAAAAGTGAAGTTTCTTGATACTCTTGAGTGTTTTTTTATCTATTCTTCTTATTAATAATTTCTAATTCCTTTAAAATGATTTCTCATTAATTCTTGATTATTTTTTGATCATCAGTGATTGGTTGAATTAATAGTATAAGGGAGAGTATATAATTAAAGATTGATTTTTCCTATGAATGATTGGTTTGTATTTTAGTATTATATTTTGATAATTTGACATGCCTTATTCTCTATTAATTCTTAAATAAAGGTGTTAATGGAGTAGGAAAACCAATATGTTAAAGGGGTATTTTGGTTATGAAATTATCCTTGATACCAATTTTATATATAATAATGGAAAATAATGTATCTTAATTTAAGAAAGTTTTTTTGGACAAAAATAATTGACTGTATTAGGATAGCGTTGATTGAAATTGATTTAATGTATGTCAATTACTTGAAAAATAATGTTATAGTTGTGTTTATGTTGGAGAGTAGGATGTGCAGGTAGGTCATGAAGGACCTAACCTTCAGTAGCTAGGTAAAATTATATCCCATATTATTGGCCTTGTTTTAGATGAGAGAGAGAGACAGTGTGCATTCTTTTATCCTATTGGTGATCAATTTTAGGAGGTCTTTCCTGGGGATTTATTAGGATTTCCAACTGAACAAGAGGTTAAGTTTTGATATAGATCATCCCAGATGTAGAGCCTATTTATATCCCTCCTTATAGGATTTCTCCTATGAATTTATGAGATCTGAAGGCTTAGTTGGAGGACTTGGAGGTGAAGAGGTTCATACAGGCAAGTATTTACCCTTGGGGAGCTCCAAACCTGTTAGCCAAAAAGGAATATGGATATTTGAGATTATGTGTGGATTATCAGTGGTTGAACCAAGTGATGACCAAAAATTTATATCCACTTCCTCATGTTGATGATTTATTTGATTAGCTTAGATAATATTGGGTGTTCTATAAGATTGACTTATGATCAGGCTACCATTAGTTGAGACTGAGGCCTTTAGAAATACCCCACACTATGTTCAGAAGAAGGTATGGTCTATAAAAGTATTTAATGATGTTTTCTGGTCTAACAAATGCATCAACGGTGTTTGTGACCCTAATGAATCGGGTCTTCCATCAATATTTGGATACTTTTGTGGTCATCTTTGTTGATGATATCCTTATTCACTCGAAGTTAAGGGTGGAACACATGCAACATTTAGAAATATATTATACCACACATTAGGAGTAATAATAAGCTCTCGAAGTGGCACTTTTGAATCGACTAGGAGTAGCTTTGAGACCTAAACCTTTGGTAGTAAAGGTGGGTTGAGAATCTTCAGTCTTTTGATTTAGAGCTAGTGTATAACCATAGGAAGGGAAACTTCCTCACAGATAAACTGGGTAGAAATACTTAGACGCAGGTGGTGTAGGGGTCCATGAGTGGGTGGAATATGATGTCCCTCTTTGTATATATGTGACTTTGTGTTCAGGAGTACCAAGTCCAAGAGGCCCTTATGTCTTTATCTATCACATCATCACTCCTCAGTAGGGTGAAGAGAAGTTATCTCTCTGATTCAGACTGCTTAGTTATAAGGGAAAACATATATAGTGGGGAGCTTCCACCATATTGGACCCTTGAAAATGATGAGACTCTTCAGGTCTGAGGTAATGTTGTGGTTCCTACGAGCATAGAGAGGAGCAGATGAGGGACCCACATTCGTGGAAGTGGGGTGTGAAACTGGGTTTGATTAAGATGTATTGGGATGTACATAGGTATTATTGGTGTCCTGTGATGAAAAGGGACATTACGGGTCTTTTTACACGGTGATACACCTGTTAGTGGGTGAATGGTGAACACCAATGACCCACTGGTATTTTTCATCCACTACCAATTATGTATTTATCTATCACATTGTCACTCCTCAATAGGTTAAAGAGGATTCATCTCTTTTATTCATACTTCCTAGTTATGAGGGATAGTATATATATAATGGGGAGCTTCCACCATATTCGACCCTTGAAAATGATGAGATTATCCATGTCTGGGGTAATTTTGTGGTTCCTATGAGCATAGAGAGGAGTAGATGAGGGACCCACATGCTTGGAAGTGGGGAGTTCATTTGGGTTTGATTAATATGTATTGGTATGTATATAGGCAGTGTTGGTGGCCTGATATGAAAAGGTACATTACGGGTTTTTTCACACGATGATCCACCTATTAGAAGGTGAAGGATGAACACCAATGACCCACCAATCTTCTACAGCCTCTACCCATTATTGGGTGGAAGTGGGGTGACATGATCATGGATTTTTTGATGGGGTTGCAAATCAAATCCAGTGATAGAGGCATAGTGTGGTTTATCATGGATCAGTTGACCAAGGTGGCTCACTTCTTATTGATATGGGAAGCCTTCTTCATTGATGAGTAGGGTTAACTCTATGTCTAGGAGGTGGTATACTTGCACGAGGTTCCATAGAGCATCATCTCATATAGAGATCCTTGTTTTACATCATGATTCTGGTAAGGATTATAAAAGGCACTAGGTACATAGGTGAATTTGAGTATTGTCTATCATCCACATACATGTGGGAAATCTATGCATACTATTCACATATTGGAGGACCTGTTGTGGGTGTGTATCCCAGATTTTGTGGGTTTGTGAGAAAACCACTTGGTGTTAGAAGAGTTTTCCTACAATAAGGGCTATAAAAATTTGATGCAAATGTACCATTTTATGGCTATATATGGTATACCTTTCCATTCACCCTATTGTTGGTTATAGGTCAAAGAGTCAGCAATTATTAGGTTAAGTCTCATTCAGGATATGTAAGAGAACATTTGACTAGTTAGGAAGTGGTTGGTGACCACTATAAGTAGGAAGAGGTTTTATATTGACTGAAGGCATCATCCTATAGAGTTCAAGGTGGGTGATTGGGTGTCCTTATGAGTGTTTCCTAGGTTGGTACATCATCATGTTCGAAGGCAAGTAAATTTGGTTCCCAGGTATGTGGTGACATTTGAGATCATTGAGAGGATAGGTATAGTGGAATACTGATTGAATATCCCTTAGTGTTTTAGTGTTATTATGTATTCCAAGTATCATAGCTTTGATGGTATTATCCTAATCCTTCTCACATGATTGATACTGATGACAGCAATCATGAGGACAATGCATCTTTTTAGGGGTGTTCAGTTTGGATAGTGGGTCGAGGTGAGAAGACTCTACACAGGAAGATAGTTCCTCTAGTGCAAGTGAAGTGGTGGTATGGGCTTTTCCAGGAGGATATGTGGGGGAGGGAGTCTGATATGAAGGCTCAGTGTCCAAATTTATCCACTGATGAGTCTTGGTGATATTTGAGAATATAGCTCAAGGAAGAACTATCATATGGTGGAGAGGTTGTAAAACCATATACTTTCTTAAGGTGCAGGTCCATTTAAATTTTTCTAAACCTCATGTATTTTTTCTTGTTTATGAATGGTCGGGGTGCTGGTAGTTGCTTGAGAGAGGGTTTTAGAAATTCAAAGAGGGCCTGCAAATGAAATTTTGTTATAGGTAAGTAGTCGTGACGCGATGGGTGAGAGTCGCGATGTGACACCTAGAGCAGGGGAGGCTCGCAGCATGGGGCTAAAGGGGATGCACTAAAACATCACCTAGATAGATGGGAGACCCTCTACCTAGGCATGATCACACAGCAATAGTATCCGGGCAGAGGTGAGTCCCTCTGCCTATGTGAGGTTGCACAGCAACCCTTTCACTAGACAGATTTTTTTAAAGAGGGCAGATTTTTAATTTTTACCTTAGACCCCCCCATCTCCTCTCCCTCTCCCATGATCTCTACTCAAATTTTCATGATTTTTTATTTCCTCTATAGTGTTCTAATCCCATTCTTCCTCTTCACTTTTCCATTAAAAGTTTTGTTCATTCTGGTGATCATCCTTCAATAAGTATAATCCAATGTAACCGCTAAATACCTTCACTTTCCTCTTTTATTTGATTTCCATTCTATAACCCTAATTTTAGAGGGTTGGGGATGATTTTATGGTTCTGAATGTTTGGTTGTGAATCAAGGAACGTGTCTTGGCAAGTTTGATTCATTGTTCTTAAAGTAGGTGTGAATAAGGAATGTGTCTTGGCGAGTGTGCTTTATTGTGCTTAAAGTGGGTGGTCCCTAAGATATCCCTTAAAGTATAATCTATTTTTCTTGTGTGTATGATGTAAGGGAGCAAAAAAATATTACATGTTTTATATACAACTTTAATGAATAAATATATTTCCTTCCAAGTTGAAATTATGTTATTCGGGTCACGATTGATCCATGAATGGGAAATAGAGCCAACCTTTGGCCACCAAGTAGGGTGTGCCTCGCTTTTGGAGGAAAAAAATTAAAGAGGTGACCTAAGGGGTGACCTAAATTAAGAGATGGCCTAGTAAGTGAATTTAATTCCCTAGGATGACTCCTAGAATGAGTACCTAGGTAGGAATGAGACCTCTTATTGAAATGAGATAACTATTAAAATGTGGAATGTGAATTAAATAGAAAACATTGAATATAAAATTGATGATTGGTTAATGTTGAACAATGAAAGTAATGGTTCTAGGGATGGATATGGAATCCCCTAGGTAATAATTTCATGGTTTTGTGGCTCGACATGGATTTCCCTGGGTAGGATTTTCAAGATTCTAGGGATAGATGTGTATCTCCCAGGGTAGTATTTTCATGGTTCTAAGGTTGGGCATGGATCCCCTCGAGTGGTATTTTCATGGTTATGGGGATGGATGTAGATCCCCTCAGGTAATATTTTCATGGTTTTAGGGAAGTTCATGGATCCCCTTGGGTGTTACTCTTATGGATCTGAGGCTAGACATGGTTCCCTAGGATGGTTATATATCTAATTCAGAGACATACAGCATTGGTAGAAGAAAGTATGGTCAATCTCTGGTGTCACTTTAGAACCTAAGGATATACAATGATCTATTTATTATGCTTTCATTTATTTATTACATCACATCAGCATTTACCCTATTTTAGATTGGATATATTTAATAACATCATTAGTGTTGGCCTACTGAGTTGTACTCACACCCTACTTGGGACAATGTAGGTATTCAAGCATAATTCATAGTTTCATGAAAATATAATATAAAAATACATATGATTTATGGTTGATCACACTTGTTAGGATGGATCATGGGAGGTGGGATTGGGCTAGGACTCAAAACCAGTTTTGGGGACTTCTCATATCGGGTTATTTTGGTTTCTTTTAGGATTTTTATGTATATTATTCACCTATGTAGGGTCTTTAACAAACCCTTTTTTTAATAAAAATAAATTTAGACAACCATACAAGAGATCCTGTAAGAAAACCACACAATCAAGGTGGATGAAAAAAATGAAGACCAAAAGAATCAGTGGTAGAAAATCGTTTACATGTCAATAGAAGTCTCTAAAAGGAAAAGAAGACTTCCACATCAGAAATAGATCTCCCATATGAAGTAATATAATCATCTAGAATATTGTCTTAACTCTATATATGGGTTATGATGTCACCCTCCTTCACCTTTAAAACACATGCTCGCATCGTATACAGGATGGACTAGTAAGCAAATTATGGATCCATCAAAATTTTGAAAATTAAGGAAGCATCGAGTTCAATACATGCAAGATGAATACCTCTCTACTGGCATAGACTGAAACTAAATAACATATAATTCACCTTTTCTATCATAGAATAACCATTATTGAACTTCACCGTGAATCCCAGGACCATCGATCCATGATGATTGCGAACAACCCCTCCCCTATTATGATATTGTTTCAAGATGAGCCATCAAAATTAAGATTGTACCTTCACTTGGGAGGGTACCAGCAGACCAAGGATCCCCTGGATATCATTGCTCACAACTTACCAATACATAGAATATATATCCTCAATGAATGAATAAACATATTTGGAGAAACCCCTCTTAAATCAGTATCCATCTCGTGTAGTGTTTTTAAAATGTTCTGAATCAATATAAACAATGATATTTCCTTTGCTCTATGGACCACTTCATTCCAACCACATCACACATACTATAATATAGTCACTACAATCAATAGATGAAGTAGACAAATATGGTTTTCTGATTCCCACATAAACCAAGAGTTGGTGATATTTTCAAAGGAATCCAGTCAAAGGGAAATATTCATGATGACAACATAGAAGTTCCACATGCCAATTGTTGGATCAATTTTATTAAATAGATGATTTTTTGACTTCATTGAATGGATGCTACATCACTGGTACCTTGACACCATCATGATCCCTCACCTTTTCATAACCTCATTAGTAGGAAAGGAATTTCTTCTTATCCTCCAAATCAAAAAGTTCATTTTAGCATGGATACACTTATCCCAGATTAAAGCACCCCAGGAAGACATCGGCCTCCAAGAATTATTGGTATTAAAATAAGAAACGGAAAAGAATAAATTGTTAGAACTTGGTATGAAGAATAAATAATACTTAATATGTGAAAAATCAATTCCCTTGGCCATCTTGCACTGCTCCTCATCAAGAACTGAATATAAAAATCTTGATAAGATGATACTTCCCTAACTGACATGTCTAGAGCTGTAAAGTCAAGGTAATAAAGTTAATACTCAATCCATATATCTTTCCAAAAAAGGATATCATCCACATCCACCATCCAAAAAGTAATTTATGTGACTTTAGGAAGGATATATAGTATTATGTTCCAAACTCTAAAAGTTGAACCTTTATTATTACCTGTAATTACCTCTCAAATACTCCCATGTTTGGCATGGTTATAGTGTGACCAAAGGGAGGTACCTGTCATAAATTATTAATCCATATTTGAATGAATAACCTCCATAGTCACCTTCAAACCTCATAGATTAATACTCCCCCCACCTCCTCCATAGGAAGATACAAAGTCCTCCAACTAGCCCAATGGCATTGATTGTCCCTTACACTGTCCCAGAGAAAGTCATAAAACATCATTTCTGATTTTTGCAGGACTGCCTTATTCACCACAATCATAGAGGATGTGAACAGGCATAGAGGATGGAAATATTTATCAAAATTATTCTTCCACCAAAAGATATAATATTATTCTTCCAATTTTTAATATGGATATCCACCTTTGCCATAATATTATCAAAGTGTTGAGTTCTAATGTGCCCATGAGTCAAAGGATCCCTAAGGTACTCCAATGGAAAGTCTCTCCTTTTAATACCCATCTATATCTCAAATAGGACCTTTTTTCATACATATTTTTAGAAACCAACAAACTACTCTTATTAATATTTATATTTTGACCACTCCATAATCTATACACTTTAAGCAGATTCATGAATTTGTCTATATACCTTTGTCTTCCATTCAGAAACATCAATAGATCATCCGCAAAACGAAGAATTGACAAACCCGAAAAACCATATCATCCAAAAAAATGACCCACACTTCCCTTATCCATACATATATTCAAATTTCTACTAAATAAATCTTCCTCAATGATAAACAGTGTCAAGGAAAGATAATCACCTTTCCTAATTCCTCTCACCAACTTGAAGAAACTATAAATTCTACCCATGAGTGATATAGACATCCATAGAGATGAAAAATCCTACACATTAAGTCACAAACCTGGTCACTAAATCCCATGCTCCTCAAGGCTAATTGAATGAATCCCCATTTTATCTTATCAAATTATTTTTCCATATCAACTTTAATCAAAACATCCCCTCCTCTATAATTTCTGATCCAAGTCAGCCATCATTTCTTGAGCCAAATCAATCGCCCCCTGAATGAGTATCTCTTTAAAAACCCCGTGTTTTCCTCTAAAATAATAGATGGGAGAATATGAGTTAAATGGTTATTGAGGATAGTAGAAATAATCTTATAAGTGAATTTGTACAAACTAATCAGCTGAAAGTGTGGAAATAAATAAGTATGTTTAACCTTTGGGGTCAACACCAAGGTTGTGGTTTCCATTGATTTAGGAATTATACCACCCCTAAAGAAGCCTCTAATGACATTATCTATATCTTCCTTGATGATAATCCATGTAGATAGGAATAAAGAACTCATAGATTTATCAAGTCCCGACTCACTATCCACATCCATACATTTCACACCTTCATAAATATCATCCTCTCCATGTAAACTGATAATGTGGCCATTATAAGATTCTTGGATTTGGATAGAGATATTCCTTACAAACTCTTTCCCCTATGCATTCAGACCACACAAAAAAAGGATCAGGATAATTTTTCATGAGTGCACTAGCAAAATGTCTAATTATTATACCACCAAACACATCCACATCTCACACAAAGGACCCATATTCCATTTTCATATTAAATATTCCTAAAAAAATCTCTCTTTAATGCAAGCATTAAAATAGGTAGTATTACGATCAAAATGTTTAATCTATAAAGATCTCGACCTATCCCTCACCTCTATTTCATACTTTATAAGAAGATCATTCAACTAACTCTACTTCCTATAAAACTCCTCCTGAGTCTATTGGTTTCAACCTGATAGCGTATTCTTTTCTAATTCTTCAATATCTATTGATATAACATCCACTCCATCCCCATTATCCACTTGATCATCACACCAATTTTGAATCTCTTGTTTGAGATGCTTTAGTTTCATCTATAAATGAACCATATGAGGACCTTAAACATTTTGGTAGAATAGGAAATATCCTTACCTCAAGGTGAGGCGGAGGCCTCCTTTTATAGATTGAGAAAATATAATACATACAGAAGTATTCCGATGTGGGACTCGGAAATACCCAAAATAATAAAATAGGGTTTAACACTCCCCCTCAAGATGGACATGCTCAGATTGGACCACAAGTCCCACAAAAATAAAGATGACATCAAACAAGACCAGTCACACTCCCCCTCAAGCTGGGTTGTAGATGTTGTGGATGCCCAGTTTAGAACTGAGCGAGGTCAGGTGAGCCCCTGGGAGGCCTTTGGTGAAGATGTTGGAAAGCTGGTCCATTGTCGGGATGTGGCTAAAGCTGACATGATTGTGCTCTAAGTGGTGGCGAAGAAAGTGGCAGTCCACCTCAATATGCTTCGTGCATTCATGGAAGACGGGATTCAAATCAATATTGGTGGAGGCTTGATTTTCACACCAAATGTGAGTAGATTTCTATAGAGTAAAACCAAGATTATAAAGGAGATGTCGAAGCCAAATGATATTCGTGGTGACAGTGGCCAAGGAATGGTACTCGGACTCTACACTGGATCGGGAGACTACAGTATGTTTCTTGTTGCACTAGGAGATGAGGTTGCCTGCCAAGAACACGGAAAACTCAGAAGTAGATTTCCATGAAGCAAGGTGACTAGCATATTCAGCATCACAAGAGGCCTCAATATTTAGATGATCATGGTGGGAGTAGTGAAGACCACATGAAGGATATCTCTTGACATATTTGGTGGTGCGTAGGATAGCATCCCGCTGAGAGGTGGTCTGATGCTCCATGAATTGACTCACTTTTCCAACAGCACAGGCAATGTCTGGATGATTCATGGTGAGATAATTGAGTTTTCCCACCAGTCGATGGTACCTCTATAGGTGTGAATATGGTTCTGATGAGTCATATAGTGACCATTCCCCAGGATCTAGAGGAGTTTCCACAGCAGTGGCCTATGTCATCCCAACATCCTACAGAATATCCAACACATATCTCCTTTGGAAGAGGAAGATGGTGTCTGGAGAATAGGAGGCCTTGATTCCCAGGAAGTATGTGAGAGGGCCAAGATCCTTGGTGTGGAAGTGATGGTGAAGATGCCCCTTGAGGTGGGTGATTACATCAGAGTCGCTCCCGGTGATGATGATATCATCCACATAAATGACCAACAGGATGCTGCCGGTAGATGTCATCTTATAGAACATGGTGTGGTCCTTCATGCTGTGAGAGAGTCCAAAGTCGGTGAAGACAGTGCTGAAGCGGAAAAACCAAGCATGAGTATACTTCTTGAGACCATAAAGAGAGCAGCGTAGTCGACAGACTTGAGATTCGACACTGAAGGCACAAAAGTCGGGGGCTGCTACAGATAAACCTCTTCCTCAAGAAATCCATCGAGGAAGGAATTCTTGAAATCCAGTTGATGAAGAGGCCAATGATGATGGGTGTCTAGAGAGATGGATAATCTAACGGAGTCCATATTTGCAACTGGAGAGTAGGTATCAAAATAGTCAACACCATAAGTCTGCGTGAATCCCTTTTCCACAAGGCGGGATTTGAGTCGATATAGAGTGCCATCAGAATTAATCCTGACTGTGTAAATCTATTTGCTTCCAACCGCCTGTTTTCCTTCCAGAAGGGGACAAGGTCCCAAGTTTGGTTTTCTTCCAGAGCCTGCAATTCATCTCACATTGTTTCTATCCACCCTGGGTGATATTTTACATCACCAACTTTGTGGTGAATAGATACCGTCTCCAAAGCTGACAGACCCATGTATAAAGATGTAAATAAAGGAGTACCCTGGAAAGAGCGGGTACCTTTCCGGAGTACGATGGGCAAGTTGTCTTGTACCGGGATAGGAGTGTCGGATAAAGCAGGGATGATGGTGTCATTGGCCAGGATGGGGGATACATTTGATGGATGATGAGAGTAGACCCTACCAAAATGGGTATCATTAGGGGGAGACATTGGAGGAGATTTGATGATGAGAGGAATACAATCATCAATGCCAAAGTTAGGATGAGGAGAGGTAAGGAGGAATGGAGAGCTCTCAAAAAATGAGACGTCAGCAGAGATGACATACCTCTGTTGGTTCAGTGATAAGTAATGATATCTGCACTGAGTGCGGGAATAGACAAGGAATATGCACTGGAGGGATTTGGGAGAGAGTTTGGAGAGTTCGGGACGAGTGTCACGAACATAATAAAGGCATCCAAACACCCAAAGTTGAATAGAGTGAGGAGGGAGAGAGGATAACAAATACCAAAAAGGAGTATCCCCCTAAAGGATAGAAGAATGAAAGTAGTTTATAAGGTAGGTAGTAGTGAGGATCGCATCTCCCTAAAAGATAATAGGCACATATATGTGGAAGAGGAGAGCACGAGCAGTCTCTGGAATATGTTTGTGTTTCTTCTTGGCCACTCCATTCTGTTGGGGTGTATCAGGACAGGAGGTCTGATGAATGATGCCTTTCGCTTGGAGGAAATACCGAAAGGGAGTGGGGATATATTCACACCCATTTTCCGAGTGGAGAAATTTAACAGAGATGGAAAATTGGTTATGAATTTCATTGTAAAATGTCTGGAATGTGGAAAACACTTTGGAGCGTTCTCAAAGGAGGGATAGCCAAGTCATTCGTGAAAAATCATCAATGAAAGATATATAATATTTATACCCCAAATGACTCAAGATGGTACAGGGACCCCATACGTCTGAATGAACCAGATCAAAAGGTTTTGAGTCCCTTGTATCCACTCAAAGAATGTATGAAGTGTGATGATGTTTCGCAAATGTACAAGACTCACAATGAAAAGAAAGATGCTGACTAAAATTTGGATAAATCTGATGAATGGTGGAGGAGGGTGGATATCCCAATCGGGAATGAGGATCCAATGCTCGAGCAGTGATAGATGTGAAGGCGAAGATTTTTGGTCCATCGAACATGTAAACCTCATCCCGAAGAAGGTCTCTACCAAGTTCCCGGTTCGTAGTCCTCTCCTGAAAGACAATAGTAGAGGATATAAATATGGAATCATGGTTGTAATCATTTGTAAGCTTACTGATGGAAATAAGATTAAATGGACTATGGGGCACATGTGCCATAGAGGCAGGTGAATCGATGAAGTCAGGGAGCATGCACCAAAGCCCACAATGAGGATTGTGGATCCATCAGTGATGGTGATGCCTGAGGAACTAGCATAAGGACAGTAGAGGTCAACATACCAGCATCACCGGTGATGTGGTCGGAGGCACCTGAATCGAGCATCCAGGAAGGGGAGCGACGGCCGACAAAGGCAGCGGAACTATCAGAGTAGGTTAGAGAATCCAAAGATGAACGAGGTCTTGCAGGGGTCTGAGGATCGTAAAGTAGTCAGAGGTCCGCCATAGAAAGGTCCAAAGATGGTGGAAGAGATGCGACTGACAAGGTATCCTCTTGAACCACTGTCTGACCCTGTTGCGGTTGCTGAGATGGGCATCCATGAAGAACCCAGCAGCGGTCAATCAGGTGGTCGAGCTTGCCATAGTGCTGACAAAGGGAATGAGGATGACCCTCCACACAGCCACGTCCATGAGTGCCCAAGTATCTTCCACCACCATGACTGACGAGAGAAGAGTGATCAATGATGGGGGTGGGGTGGGCATGGGAAGATCTTGTAGGGCCTTTCCCAGGTGATGATACACCTGTGGTATCTCCAGTGTAGAAGGGATGGTGAGAATCTCGGTAGCCTTCGTGGTATACTCAGGAGTGAGGCCATTGATAGATTGAAGATGTAGAGTTGGTCCCTCTAGGTTTGAGATTCCTACGGTGTTTGGGGAATGGGACACAACTTTTGTAACTCATCGCGAAGACCTTTCCATTCCATGAAATATGCTGGGAAGGACATGTCCTTCTGTCGGATATGCAATAGTCACTGAAGAACATCGGAGACCCGAGCCAAATTGTTGGTCTCAGAATACATTATGTTCAAGAAATACTAGAGTTCCTTCATTGTATTCGCAGTCCAGGTGACATCCTTGACTGAGTGATCCATTGAATTGAGCAGCAAGGCATAGATCTTGCTTTCAACAAGCTTCCACGGACAATATTTGGGATCAGTGGATGCTGGTGGAGGATCCTCAAGGTGAGAATCAAGGTCCATTCTAGTTAGGTACATCAACATAGTCTTACTCCAGATGGAGAATTTGGTGGAGTTGAGCCGCTCATCTATGAGGCGGGTGGAGGCTGTGATTATCTGGGGCAGAGCAGAAGAGGCTGCCATGGAGGCGTCGAATAGCTGTTGAAGATGTCAGGAGCAGCGGGATGCTGCGATGAGTGGTCGCAATAAGGAGGGGCCGGTGGAAGTTGTGAATCTGTAGTTTCGGGCAGCGCCAGGATCCGAAAGCACCTCTGGAAGGGGGTGGAGCCACGTCGGGAGAGTACCGCAGTGGGAGTTCTGTCGTAGGAGAGGGCGAGCTTCGAGAATCCGTGCGGGGCGGTGAGCGTCGGGAAGCCTCATGGACGAAGAGGCTGGTAGAATGCCGGGAATGGATCTGGGAGTCACGAAGGTGGTGATCGTGTCGGGACGAGGAGGCTGAGGGTGGTCCTTTTTCATCGGTACTGCCGGAGTAGAGCGCCGCAGGGGCCGTCGCACGCAGGGAGACACTGTTGTGGGAGGGCCTCCGATCGTGAGAGGAGGCAGCGCTGTGGGATGCTGTAGGAGAAGAAGGGTTTGGGAGTCCAGTGAGGGCCATTGTTCAGAGGGAGGCAGTACTGGAATCCGCGTTGAATGGGAGGGCGGTCCATGCATAGCGAGAGAGGCGGGATCCAGTAGGTTTGCTCTCCTAGAGATGTAGGAGTGGGATCTGACAATTGTGGTAGCTAGAATGGATAGTGGGTAGGGAAAGAGTCGTAGGAGGTGTGGGAGATGGAAAGGTCGATGGGTAGGGAAAGAGGCATTGAGGGCGGGGCCGGATTGTGGTTGGACAAGGAGGGTGCCAGGAAATAGGATTGTCGCAGGAGGCAGTTCATTGGGGAAATCCATAGGGAACTGATATCGAGGGAGGCTGCCGGGATGAGCAGGGTGTCGGGAAGAGAAGGCAGGAGGCCTGGTTGGGCGTCGCGAGTCGACAACGCCACTGGAAGAGGGTCATGATAGAGAGTATGGGAGGCAGTATCGGGCTTCACTGGGAAGCCGTAGGAGAGGCAGGTGTGGAGAGAGCTACACCGCGAGGGGGAGGGGCACCTTCAGGGAGAGGCGTCGTGGAAAAAACAGAGGGAGGTGGAAGGGAAAAAAATCCATACTGGTGGGGGTAAAAGTTTCCTTTGATTCCATTTAGAATAGGAAATCTTCTTACCTCAAGGGGAGGTGAAGGCCTACTTTTATAGATTGAGAAAATGGAATACATACAGGAGTATTCCGGTGTGGTACTCAAAAACACCCAAAATAATAAAATAGGGTTTATCAATTTTCATTTAGGGAGTTGGGCTAATTGTCGAAAAACCTCTTCTTTGGTCCATATATGGTAATAAAGAAATCATATTTTCTTAATAGAAAGACTACCAATCTTCGACACCAATGATGCATGATTAGATGGGGAACATGATAAGTGAATAACTTTCAATCCATCAAACACATTCACCTCATGAATGTTCGCCAACCATCTATTCGGCCAAATCCAAAATCTCCTTTTACCCTTCTAGTTATTTCACCACATGAATAAGTCCCTATAATAACCCAAATTGACCAGTTGTGTATCCACCATGAAAGAGCTAAACTCATCCATAAAATGCTTATAAAAAACACATCCACCCTTTTTCTCTAAAACAGTGGGTATGGTATTAAAATCTATAGCCACATACTAATAGACTACACCATGATTGAAACTAGAAAGTTCCCTTAATAGTTACACCCTTTTTTCCACATTGCATTGCGCATACACTGTTAAAAAAATCCTTATTTAGCATGCACTCTTTAATCGGTCTGACGCATTCTCCAAGGACAAAGTGATTGATTCCTTATAAAGAATTCATATGTGTTGATTTACCAGATATCCATGTATGAAATAACAAAACCAAAATTTGGAAACAAAACCTCTCAAGTCCTCCTTGTGTTTTGGTTCCATAATCACATAAACCTTATAGTTGAAAGTATCCATTTGATGCTTAATATACTCACCTTTAGCACCACCCCCCAGGCCCCATAATGTTCCATATGATTATAGACATTAAAATTAATTATATTTGTTGAATACCTTGATGGATTCTCCACCTTCCCCATCAACAGAAGTAAAAATAATCTTCCACGCCACCTCATATTTATACCAAGAGCGAGTCTGAATCCTATAATTGTTTCTGCCAAAATCTAAGTAGCATTTTATAGAATAATTGTTCTTGATCCTACTAACTGAAAAGACCATATCAACATCCAATGTTCCTTTTATGACTAAAAGGGATTAAAAACTCAACTTCCCCCATGGATTAGGAAGCATCATCCTTCTTTATAGCCTGATTATTTCTCTTCACAAACTCCCCTTCAAGAGTTGATAAAAGATACTTAAAAGGGGTTGAGGAGCCCTTATAGGTTTCTCCATAGACTATGCATTTGATAGGAGACTTCTCCTCAGTTATATCAACAATCTGCACTTCACCCATAAGAGGATCCACAACTACGCTAGGAACCTTGAAAACCCAAGGACCAATCTGAATAGAATCCTGAGGAGGACCCAAGGATAATGAAGAAACACCAAGCATAGGATTTGTCTCTACTAGCATGAGATGATCCTGGATGAATGAACCTTTCTTATCCAACCAATCTGAGAATACCTCCCCCAAACTTGAAGTATCTAAGTGCTCTTTAAACATCACCAAAGATTGAGACAAAATAGATGAAGCAGGAGACGAGCATAAAGCTGACACATCCACCGGTTGATGATACACACTAGCTATGTCATGTCGCTTCTAACCTGATCCCTATTGAGAAGTCGAATAACCTTACACTTGAGAAGAAGATGCATGTTTCTTACCTTGAGAATTAGCTATTTTCCTACACCTATTAGAACTATGACCCTAAAGTCAGCAGTATGGACAATATTGAATACCTAATTCATATCAATTTTTTTCCAACTAAAAACCTCCTCACCAATTCTTAACTACAACCTCTTTGGGAAGATCCCATTAAATGTTTTTCCCCGTATAGATGTGTGGCGACATAGGTTGTAGGAGATCAAATGTAGGATCTTCAAGCCACAGAAAATTCCACAGGGTGTTTCCAATGCCCCTCAAGATTTCCTGGTTCTAGAATAGAAAAGGTAAATCTGGAAGATGAATCCATAAAGTCATCATAGGTGGGTCCTTTCTCTTATGAAAATCAAGGGTACACCTGAAAAGTAATAACTGAGCACGCCTAAAGATCTTAGCTCCCCATGACCAAGAAAGGCCAAAGACTTTGGTAGATCACAAGAAGATGCATAAATGCCTTGCATCAAGGGGACTTACACCCTCCAAAGATGATAAAACCCAAGCGAAGTTAACCAAATGTGTAAAAATCCATCACGGAAAACTGATCCTGACCAAATTTAGCAAAAAGGGTTTGTAAATGAAACATCGCAACATCCGAGAACTCCAACACCAATAGACCAAACACTGGCACACTGTCACACCCACCGCTTTTAAATTATTTATCTTATTAATTTTCTGGGCATCGAGTAGTTCTAGTTGAAGCCCGACTTAAATTTTTGAGTTCTTATTTAAAAACGCACATTTTGGCCTTGATAGCATTCAGTGCACCATGGTCGAAGCCACGCGGCCTCACCCGGGTCACCGCGCAACTTCGCCTGGTTCATTGCATGGTCTACCCTTTGTTCAATTAATTAAATAGAATGATCTAATAATAGAGAAATAAAATTAAAATATTGATAAAATAAAAATAAAATAAAAGAAGGAAAGTGTGATAAAAATTTAATGAATTATTTTAATGATAATAATATTATTATTATTTGAGGATATTATTATTATTATTATTATTATTGTTATAATTTTTGTTAATTTTTAGGTTATTTTTATTTTTATTCCATAGTGCTTTTTTTCATTTCTTTTTATTTTTTTCCTCTCCCTCACTTTTCTCTCTTCCCCTACCCTCCTTGCATCATGCCCCACCTAGACTCCTCCAGCCCACCACACCAAGCTTCTCCCCCCTTGATTCCCATCATGACGCCCACCCAGCTCATGCCCCATGTTGGTCAGCTTTGGAGATTTCCCTTACTCCCTCTCCTGATCGCACCTCCGCCTCCCTCCCAGTCGGCCTACTCGTGTTTCACCTTCCCCATGGTCATCGGCCTCCTTCTCTTCCAGAAAATCTCGGTCGGTTCCCTCCTCCCTCACCTCCAGCGACCCTCTTCTCACATGGCCAGACTCTAGAGCCTTTGCATCATCCTTCTTCTCCTCCGCTGCAACTGCATTCTACCCCGGGTGAGTTTTCCCTCTCCTCTTAGGGTTTCAGGGTGGGATTCCATGTTGTTTGGGGTTCTATTTTTATGTTATTGGTTTGAATTCATGATTTTGGGTTCGTGCTAGGTTTCTTGTGGTGAAAACAGTGCGCAATTGAAGTTTCATGCTGGAATTTGAATATTTCACCCCAATTTTGGGGGGTTTGACGTCGAGGTAGGTGGTTCCATGCCTTAACACTATTTGATAATTTTATTGTGCTTTTTTAAATTTATAAAAGTGTTCTATGGTTTCATTGCTTAGTGAGAATTATATTTTCAAGGTTTTTGACATGTTTATGTGTTGAGAATAGAGTTTATAATGGAAAGCGACTATGTTTTGTGCGGACGAATTAGTGTGTTGTTTTATAAAATGTTTTATGGATTGGTTGTTGGTTGGGGATCATATTTTAGTGTGGTGATGTTGTGTGTTTAGTTTTAAAGTGTCATTCTTTTTATGTGAAACTGGATGGGTTTTAGTGTAAACTTTGGTTACACCATTTGTGGATGTTTTATAATTTATTCAAATGGTTTATTACCTTAATTATGTGGTGTGTATGGTGTTTTTGAAGTGGTTGTGTGTTTAAAGGTTGGGATTGGATTTTTAATATAGGGATTGGTTGTGTTTTGGTGTGTGCTTTGGTGTAATGTTTCTAGAATGTGTTCTAAGGGTTGTTCAGATGATACAAAATGCGTTTTCAAGGTCTTTTAGATGTGTGTATATTTAAATGGATATTTTCAAAGGAAGATGAATCATTTTGGGTGTTTTTTACTTGTTGTGCATGTTTGAAATTGAACTGCAAAGTGTTGAACAATGGAAAACATGTTTTGATATGGTTACCTTGTGTATTTGGTTTTAAAGTGACGTCTCTATATGGAATCAAGTAGTTTTTGGTATAAAGTCTTCTTGGTTTTTCTTATAATGATTTCATAAATAGTTCAAATTATTTATTGATTTATTTAGATGGCGCAAAAGTGGTATTTTGGAAGAGTTGAATATGCATCTGTTTTTAAAGTAGTATGTTTATATAAAATGAGACATGTTTTTGGTGTAAACCCTCTTTGTGTCACTTGGTTGTGTTTTATAAGTGGTGAAAATGGTTCATTTAATTGTGCAAGTGGTGTGAAACTAGTTTTAAGGAGAGTTTATTAAGAAAGTGGTTTGAAAATGGTTATTCTACTTGGAATTGGGTATGTTTATTGTGTAATCCCTTGTTGTGTTATTTAATAATGCTTTCTAAGTTGTGAAAATTAATTATGTTCTTATTTGAGTGTTTCCAAATGGGAATTTGTGAAATAATTAAGTAACAGTAAATGTATTTTGGAAAGGTATTTTGGTGTGCGTGGGTTTTTAAAATGGTGCTTGGGTATGCAAGTAGTGGATTTTTTGTGTAATGTTTTGTTTGGTTTGTGATATGTGAAATTGATATATTATATGAATTTGGAACTTTATTGGGAACAAGGGAAAACCTCAGGTACCTAGGTGGGAGAATTAGGACTAGTATGCTAGATGATACGTAAGGGGTTTGTCTTGATCTTGTCTAGCAGGATTGACATTACAACACTAACTAAACTTTTGTGATGGTTGGAGACCACTAGGTTATGGATGTGTTTCCCCACTAGTGGCTTATGCACGAGAATGTATATCATTGTGGTTTCTATGCCACGTTTACACCGAGGTACGATGTCTCTAGCATCCCGTGCGTACTAGCTACCTTAGGGGATTTACCCACAGTGCTCTACTATTCATGATGTGGTGCCTTCTGTCGGCATACAGAGGACCGCTTGAGTATGTGTGTGTTGTTTATGAATTTTTTATTCCATTTCAAAGTAGTATTTTTAAAATTGTTTTTCTTCAAGTGTTCTTTCCTTTTTACTTTTATCTTTTAAATGTTTTCCTTAAAATCATTTTTAAAGTATAGTTTTAAATAATCATGTTAAATTATCTCTTTGATGTTGTGGAATGGAACCTTTTTATTGGGTGGTATCCTATGGGGATCTTGGATCACACCCTACATACACATTTGGATGTATTTAGATGTTGTTCTTTGTGTATTCCAAGTTGAGGCATCGTGCTTAGTGATGGTGGTTTGGGTTGCTGATGGTCTTCTCATGCAGATTGGTGTTGGTGGTCTGGGGATGTGGCCTCTCTTGTTACTTGGAGGTTTGGGTTAGAGTTTTAGTTTTTCTTATTATCATTTCTTTTTAGACATTGGTTCAAGTTATAAACCTTTAAATCTGAAATGTGTTAAGGGCCCGTTTGGTTGTATGTTTTCAGTTTTAGTCTATTTATCTTGTTAGTTGTTTTGTGTTTACTATTTTTGGGTAAATCATTCACATGTACTATTTTTGATACCCGAAAACTTGTGTCATCCCATGGGGATTAGAAACGCCCCTCGGGCCTTTCCCTGGATCGGGTCGGGCATCGGGTCGGATGGCGACCCGGCCTGGTTCATGACAAAATGGTATCAAAGGCAGGTTTTCTCTCTTGGATCGTGTTCTTTTAGGAAGAGTCAGGGTAGACCAGAGTTAAGGATGTCGGAACTCAATATTCTGGCTATGAGTAAGGTTCCTGGCCAGCACACCTCGTAGATGGACTCGAGTTACCAGGATAATTTGAGGTTTTTCTGGGTCTTTGGTCCTTGTGGTTAATCTTGTTTATGGGAAATGAAAAGGGAGTAGGGTCAGTGGTCTCAGTGAGCTCATAGGGACTGGAAATCCATGTGGAGCCGGGGAAATTTTCCTAGAATACTCTCTATGGTGATTTTGTGATTGGCATATGGATGCCAACCATATGTCTCAGTCACCCGCTGACACTAGTTTCATATTGCATCGTTCCTCATCTCTTTATTTTGGATTTGTAGAAATCTGGTTTTTAAGTAAAAATGATTTGGTCTTGGAAAAGGTTTTGAAATGAAGTGATTTAAAAATAAAATTATGTGTAAGGTTTGAAAAGTGTGGGTTGAATGTTTTGGTTTTGAAAAAAAATGGAAAGGTCTGGTTTTGATCTTTGGTGTTCTCATGGGAAATCACATGCATGGGTATATACGGAAAAGAGAAATGGTTAATGGTACGAGTGGATGAGTGACTGGATGGACATGAGGTGGGTGTCGGTGTGGCATGGGAACATTCATGTGTGAGTCCCATGGGAAACCATTAGTGTTTTTGCAACCCACCATCTTCGTTTTTTTAGAAAGTTTTATTAAAGGAAAGTTTGTTGTTTTAGTAACCGATGATTGTGTGGTGTGTCCTTGTATTTTTTAAATGTTGGATGTGAGTCATTTTGAGCCGAGAATCCTTTTTGACTAATTTTTGTCTTGAGTTTTAATTCTTATTGGTAAATTGGTGTGAAAGAGTTTGGTTAGTGGATTCTTTTGAAAAGTTCTTTGGGAAGCCCTTTTAGTGGTTCCCCCTACACATTTAGTGTTCGCATCTGGTAAGTCTTTCCCATTGGACTAGTTTGATTGGGTCCATGGTTTTCTTTCTTGACTATTTCATGCCCCCATAAAGTGTTAACATGTGATTGAAGTGCGTCCATGGGAAATTCGCCGTTGGTCGACCCTCCAGTTGATTAAATTAAGGACTCTCCCTTTTGAGTGATAGTGCTAAGTTTATCCCTTTTCCTTTTCGGTTAAGCGGATCCTCACACAGTGGGATAACATATTCAAGGGGAGTTGAAGGGATTTTTGGTCTCTTTGAGTTGTCTGAGTCATTAGGTATGAAGTTAGACATCGTTGTGTCTGAAAGTCCCCCCTGGAAATGGTGAAAGGAATTCCAGTGGGGAAGGGTGAAGGCAGTTCGGGATTATTGGTGCTGGTTGATGTCTTGAAATTCTTGTAGTGATTTCATCAATCGCAAGGGTCATGTTTGGTAATGTCTTACATCATGAGTTCTCTTGGAAGAGCAAGGGTGGATTTCGTAGAATCCTTCAAGAATCCCTATTTTCATAGGAGTGTGTCCTCCTCTTAGGGAGTTCTAATTTTTTCTGTTCAAAAAGGAGTGTTTGTCGTGCGTCTTTCCTTCTTAATTTTCTTGGTTAAGGAGAAGAGGTGATGCATGCATCATCTAAACCCCTATTTTGGTGGATGTTCCATGAGGGAGTAGTTGGATTTCGTGTTGTGTTGTGTTTGTTGGTGTTGTCTCGGTTGCGATGTGGTTGCATATGACACCAAAAGAAGAAGCTCTATTTAAGGGGTCTTCAATGCCTGACTGCAAGGTGGGAGATGCTTCAAACATCAGGGCTTCATCCATAGGCCTCGGAGTGAAGTTGGAACATGGTCAAGAACCCCGAGAGTGTATGGGACCCCGACCTTATTTCTGCCATAGATGTTGAAGGTGAAGTTAGTTAAAATCATTTCCTATATTTTTTCTGTTCCGAATGACCCTGTTGGGTACGTGAGGTTTCTCGTGGCTATGAAGAGGCGTGGTCGTCTCGTACCTTAAAATCCCGGTGGATGCATCCCACTGGGTGTAATCTATTTTATTAGTCCTTATAAGGTCTATTTGCGGAAATTGGTCTCAATTTTGATTAGTTCTCATCCAAGGATGTGAAGAATTTGGTTTGTCTTTGATTGAGGTTTTGACACCCCGGTAGTTGGGCCCTTCCCTCCCTGCCCATTGTGGTGGGGTGTTTAGTCACTGTCAGAAAATTTTGAATTTCTGTATCTTCTGGAAGTTCTAATGGTGGGAAAACCCATGGTGGGTCTCGCTTAGATGTGTCTGGAATGAATCAGTATTGGTTTTTTTCATAATGGTAGGGAGATCATTCAGGCCTCCCCATGTCAATATTTTGGTTTTGTTCCTAGAAATGGTTGGTTCTACTTGTTTACTTTGGATAAGTGGTATGATTTCCATTTAACAGTGCTTAACGTGTTTCAGTTTGAAGGATTGAATTATGTGGGTGTGAAAATTTTGATCCTTGATTGATCAACTAGTGGTGTTCTTGCTCTTTGGGGCGGGTGACACTTAGCGTAAATTCTTTTAATGGGTTTCTTGAAGTTGTCATTTAAGTAACTTTCTCTAAGCACAGTGTGTTTGCCTCTTTTTGCTTGCTTTTTGTAGGGATCCTTTTTTAACCTCAAGGGGGTATCAGTTGCTGCTTTGGGGTCCAACCTTAGTTGTGGCTTTCTGGGGACAGAAAGCACTATGTTGGGGAGAATTGTCACACCTGCTGCTTTTAAATTATTTATTTTATTAATTTTTTGGGCATCGGGTAGTTCGGGTTGAATCCCGACTTAAATTTTTGAGTTCTTATTTAAAAACGTACGTTTTGGCCTTGACATCATTCAGCGCACCACGGTCGAAGCTACGCGGCCTCACCCGGGTCACTGCACAACTTCGCCCGATTCACCGCATGGCCAGCTCGATGTTCAATTAATTAAATAGAATGAGCTAATAATAGAGAAATAAAATTAAATGATTGATAAAATAAAAAAAAAAGAAGGAAAGTGTGATAAAAAATTTTATGAATTGTTTTAATGATAATAATATTATTATTATTTGAGGATATTATTATTATTATTTTTATTATTATTATAATTTTTGTTAATTTTTAGGTTATTTTTATTTTTATTTCATCAGGGCTTCTTTCTTTTTTTTCTTTTCTTTTTCTTTTTTTCCCGCTTCCTCACTTTTCTCTCTTCTCCTACCCTCCTTGCATCGCACCCCACCTGGCCTCCTCCAGCCCGTCGCGCCTAACTTTTCCCCCCTTGGTTCCCATCGCATCGCCAACCCAGCTCGCGCCCCCTATTGGTCGACTCTGGTGACCGCCCCTGCTCCCTCTCCTGGTCGCGACGCCACCTCCCTCCTAGCCGGCCAGCTCGCACCGCACCTCCCCCATGGTCGTCGGCCTCCTTCTCTTCTATAAAATCCCAGCTGGCACCCCCCTCCCTCACCTCTGATGACCCTCTTCTCGCACAGCCAGCCTTTAGAGCCTTTGCGTCATCCTTTTTCCCCTCCGCTACAACTGCGTTCTACCCTGGGTGAGTTTTCTCTCTCCTCTTAGGGTTTTAAGGTGGGATTACATGTTGTTTGGGATTATTTTTTTATGTTATTGGTTCAAATTCCTGAGTTTGGGTTTGCGCTAGGTTCATTGTGGTGAAAACGGCACGCGATTGAAGTTTCATGCTAGAATTTGAAGATTTCACACCAATTTTCGGAGTTTTTGAAGTTTAGGTAGGTGGTTCCATGCCTTAACACTATTTGATAATTTTATTGTGCTTGTTTAAATTTATGAAAGTGTTCTATGGTTTCATTGCTTAGTGCGAATTATATTTTCAAGGTGTTTGACATGTTTATGTGTTGAGAATAGAGTTTATAATAGAAAGCGACTATGTTTTGTGCGGGCGAATTAGTGTGTTGTTTTATAAAATTGTTTTATGGGTTGGTTGTTGGGTGGGGATCATGTTTTAGTGTGGTGATATTGTGTGTTTAGTTTTAAAGTGGCATTCTTTTTATGTGAAATTGGGTGTGTTTTGGTGTAAACTTTGGTTTCACTGTTTGTGGATGTTTTATAAATTATTCAAATGGTTTATTACCTTAACTATGTGGTGGGTATGGTGTTTTTGAAGTGGTTTGTGTGTTTAAAGGTTGGGATTGGATTTTTAATATAGGGATTGGTTGTGTTTTGGTGTGTGCTTTGGTTTAATATTTCTAGAATGTGGTCTAAGGGTTGTTCGGATGATGTGAAACATGTTTTCAAGGTCTTTGAGGTGTGTGTATATTTAAATGGATATTTTCAAAGGAAAATGGATCACTTTGAGTGTGTTTTCCTTGTTGTGTACTTTTGAAATTGAACTGCATAGTGTTGAACAATGGAAAACATGTTTTGATATGGTTACCTTGTGTATTTGGTTTTAAAGTGACGTCTCTATATGGAATCAAGTGGTTTTTGGTGTAAAGACTTCTTGATTTTTCTTTAAATGATTTCATAAATAGTTAAAATGATCTATTGATTTATTTAGATGGTGCAAAATTAATATTTTGGAAGAGTTGAATATGTGTTTGTTTTTAAAGTAGTATGTTTATATAAAATGAGACATGTTTTTTGTGTAAACCCTCTTTGCGTCACTTGGTGGTGTTTTATAAGTGGTGCAAACGGATCATTTAATTGTGCAAGTGGTGCGAAACTAGTTTTAAGGAGAATTTGTTAAGAAATTGGTTTTAAAATGGCTATCCTACTTGGAATTGGGTATGTTTATTGTGTAATCCCTTTTTGTGTTATTTAATATTGTTTTCTAAGTTTTGAAAATTGATTATGTTCTTCTTTGAGTGTTTCCAAATGAGGATTTGTGAAATGATTAAGTAGCGAAAAATATATTTTGGAAAGGTATTTTGGGGTGTGTGTGTTTTTAAAATGGTGTTTGGGTATGCAAGTGGTGGATTTTGTGTGTAATTTCTTTTTTGGGTTGTGATATGTGAAAGTGATATATTATGTGAATGTGGAACTTGATTTAGCACAAGGGAAAACCCCGGGTACCTAGGTGTGCGGATTAGGACTAGTACATTAGATGATACGTAAGGGGTTTGTCCCGGTCTCATCTAGCAGGATTGACGTTACAGCACTAACTAAACTTTTGTGATGGTTGGAGACCACTAGGTTATGGATGTGTTTCTCTACTAGTGGCTCGTGCATGAGAACGTAGATCGTTGTGATTCTTATGCCACATTTACACTGAGGTACGATGTCTCTAGCATCCCACGCGTACTAGCTACCTTAGGGGATTTACCCACAGTGCTCTACTATTCATGACGTGGTGCCTTCCTTAGACATATGGAGGACAACTTGAGTATGTGTGTGTTCTTTATGAATTTTCTCTTCCATTTTAAAGTAGTATTTTTGAAATATTTTTTTCTTCAAATGTTCTTTCTTTTTTACTTTCTTCTTTTAAATGTTTTCCTTAAAATCGTTTTTAAAGTATGGTTTTAAATAAGAATGTTAAATTATATCTTTGATGTTGTGTCATGGAACCTTTTTATTGGGTGGTATCCTACTGGTCTCTTGGATCACACCCTACATAAACTTTTGGGTGTATGTACGCCTTGTTCTTTGTGTATTCCAGGTTGAGGCATCATGCTTAGTGATGGTGGTTTGGGTTGCTGACAGTCTTATCGTGCAGGTTGGTGTTGGTGGCCTGGGATGTGGCCTCTCTTGTTGCTTGGAGGTTTGGGTTAGAGTTTTAGTTTTCCTTTGTTGTCGTTTCTTTCTGAACGTTGGTTCAAGTTATAAACCTTTAAATCTAAAAGGTGTTAAGGGCTCGTTTAGTTTTCTGTTTTTAGTTTTAGTTTATTTATCATGTTAGTTGTTTTGTGTTTACTATTTCAGGTAAATCATTCTCATGTACAATTTTTGATACCCGGGCACTTGTGTCAGCCCATGGGGATCAGGAATGCCACTCAGGCCTTACCCCGAACCGGGTCAGGCACCGGGTCGTATGGAAACCCAGCCTGGTTCGTGACACACACCATCCATAAAAACTCATGGTTTATGAGGAAGTTGAATCAGAGGAGGCTGATGGGCTCCTTCATCACAAGTTGGAGCTGACAATCAAGTGATGAGCAGGACATCTTTAAATGAAAGCTCAGAGTTACTAGGCCCGTCTAAAGAAAACTACCACTGAAGATCCACACTAGTGTGAGATGAAGAGGAGAGAATATCTTGAGCACCGTCATCCCCACCGCCCTGAGAAGGAAGCGACTCTGCTGAAGAAGCAAGCGAAATACCCAGATCACGCGTAACATTCAAAAAATTTGAAAACAAAGTTGAAGGCGCATGAGGTGTATTCGTTTTTTCCTTTCCTTTCCATGATAGATCTAACTTGTATGTATGACTTGGTTGATTTGTATAGCATTCTTTTGATATATCATGAGTTGTGTATGTTGTTTATTTGGCGCTTGTCGTGATGTCAATTATCTTTTTTTATCTCGATGTATGATATTGTTATTATTTCTTCTATTATTTCTCACTCTGGTATAAGGTCATAGTATCCTCATGGAATCATCACACACTCTCACTGCTAGTCGACAGCCTGTGGTGTACGAAGAGGCACGTATGAGATCACGTGACACCCCCGATCCAGACATTATTGAGTGATACAGGGTCAACAAGGCATTACAACATTACATGAAGGCTGGAGGTGCATTGGAAGTATTTGAAGGAATTATAGAATTCTGAAACTTGGCTAAGTCATTGCAAACATAGTATGTTTTTTCATTTGTAAGATGTTATGTTGAGTTAAAAGCTAAGAATTTGGAAAAGGCAAGTAATATGTCAGATGTTTGTCAATACCTAAGATGTTTCAAATTACATAAGAAGCACATGAGCCTCAGCCCAGTTGGTGAGGTATCCTTAAGTGCATCCACAAGACCCGGGTTCAAAACCAGGTGGAGGAATATTTTTGAGGTACTGTAGCAGTACTGTAGCAGAACTGTACACTGTGAGGGTACTGTAGCAAAACTGTACACTGTGTCGGTACTGTAGCAGAGCTGTACACTGTGTGGTACTGTAGCAGGTACTGTAGCAGGTACTATGGTACTGTAGTAGCTAGAAATATTCACCTTGGGCCACTGGTTTAGGCTTGGGGTCCTTAAGGATTTCGGGCCACCCAGAACTTCAGGTCAGTAGGGCTTTTGGGCCACCTTTAAGGCCTTCGGGCTACCTCAAGGACTTCGGGCCACATGTAGTTGCCCTAGACAGACTCTACAAAAAAGGAGCAGCCCCAGAAGAGGATTCAGAGTAGGTGCACTCACCAGAGTAGAGCCAAATGGATTTGTCAAAATGAGAGGGTATGGTTATGCCATCGGGACCAGCCTGTGCTTGCACGGGAAGCCTAGCCAGACGGCCATGTGAAGGTGGAGATCTACTATTATGATGCAGATGCTGGGGAGGGACAGTTCCTTGTAGATAGTCTAGTTTAATTCCCTAAGACCTTCGGGTCATGTAATCTCCTAAGCCTATGGGCCATGTATTCTCTGAGCCTACGGGCCTTGTAAGGCTTCCCCCTCATCCCTTGAAAGGGGGTTATCAAAAAATCAATAAAAATAAAGGCCTTCAGGCCATTCGGGAAATTACATAAGAAGTTATACTTTGTCTTTGGAAGGAATTTCCCAAAACGTAAGAACTCCTAGTTCATACGCAAGAAGATTCCAGATGCGTAAGAAGTTACACTTTGTCTCTGAAATAAGTGAAGGTTTTTCATGCCACGAATACTTAAGAAGATTGGTCAACAAGATGGCTAATATGTAAGCTGTTGTGGGAGCTCACGTGAGATGTTTTCTTTGGAAATTACTGAAATGCGGCAAAGGCAAGGCATGCATAATATGTTTGGTCAATATGTAATATGTTTTTTCGGTGCGTAATTTGTTTGTTCAGTGCGTAATGTAGGTTCTGGGCGCAGTGGAAGTGCGTTGGTGGGTGTACCCAACTTTAATTTTAGCGTTAACAAAGATCAATCTGAGATCTGTCACGATAATAAAACGTCATATCTTCAGAATAGAACGAAGAACGAAAAAGAAAAGAGGGGAGTACCAGAACCATAGATAGGATCATCATATGTTGGTTATAATTAATTTAATTAATTGACAAGAATTACCTTGATGGAATTCTTTCTTCGTTGATGTTTCTGGTCACGATCTGATGTGATCCGTTGTTACATTGTAGAATTCAAGTGTAGGATTCCTCTAGTGGTGATCCACATGTGCTCCACGTATCTCTGGACGTCGCTGAAGGGATCTCCGGGTGCTAGTGCAGAAGAGCCTTCACTTGTGATGTTCACCTTCGATTGCCTTGATCTGGTGGAGGAGGATATCTCTCTCATAGCTTGAGAGCGTTCTTGGAAGAAAAGGATTCTCTCTTAGCTTGAGAGCTTTCTCTAGATCCGTTGTGCACAACCACAAAAAATGGCTAGGCTAATGAGAAATATATAATTGGGATTTTTACTTACATAGAATAATAAAATGAATTAATTACCCGAAAGCATTTATTCATTTCATTTAATTCTTAGTAATACCCCATGTCTAATAGTAATAGTTGACTATTATTATTACCTGACATGCGCCCAGTGAATTACACCTAATATTATTTAATTAAATAAATATTATTATTTCTCATAAATTCCTAGAAAAAAATACACGGCGTGTATATTTAATATACACGGAGTGTACTTTTGTTTTTGCATTTTTCTTTATTTCCTCCATCACATTTATTAGACCTTGAATAATGGCTATTTATCTCTAAAATAAATATCACTGCATTACTCACTAATAAATATATTATTTCACCCATAATATATTCTGTCGAATAACTAGTGTCGAAATAAATGCGATCAGGCATCCTTAAATAATTATTAAACCACAATCAGGAATAATCATTATTAAACTTGTGAAATTAATATTTAACTAAGATACTTGGACACACTTAGTGTGTGACCCTCTAGGCCTCTTTCTCAGTGACATTAAGCGGAGCCTACCTAAAGTCCAAGGTTAGCGTCTAGCAACACGCCAAGGCACCCATAGAGAAAGAAGTTAACGTCACAATGACGTGTCGCCTCCTACGAACGCTTACCGTGTAATATAATCTCTTTGTCTCGATATCTCGAATCAAGAGGGTTGCATGCTAGTGTCATCAACTCATGTGCTCGATTATTCTTTCTTTGACTTTCTGGAATTGAACTTGCTCATTCCTCACTATGGAAATGGATTTATTTAGGCTATATCAATTCCATCAAAGGGCGTGAGATATCTACTTCTATTATGGAACAGAAGGGACAAATCCTTTCTCACATTATCTATTAATGTAGTATCACTCGTGACGCACCCAACATATCCTACCTCGCTGCGAATAGTGTGTCATCACAGTTTTCATCAATACATCTAAGTGCGTGAGTTATAATACCCATTAATAATAATCTTAAAGTCTAAGGACCAATACACACGTCCGCGGATAGGAACATCCAATGACACTATGAAATGTGGATTTCCTACTGGTGGGTCTCGTTCTCATAATATCCTCCTAGATATTACCAAGGGTTCACACCATGAGAAGGTGCATCAAAGTTTTATGTGTCCTCACCCCTAATGGCCTTTATTATTTGTGTCCCTCAAATAACATCATCCGTCCATAGAACATATATTCAAGAACAGTGTTATGGCACTTCTAGGTTCTCATCATAGCAGGGATCCACTATGACCCTTTAATGCAACAGTTATCCTTAGGATATTTTCATATGCATTATCGCGTAGAAGAACAATCAAGATGTGATAAGGTATTTATTAATGAATAAAGTATAAAGTAATTGGTTATAGGCCACCAACTCCAACGGAATCCCACTTGGACTAGAGCCAACTGCTAACAATTTTTAACCTGCTAGCTCTCACATGATATTCATGCTTCTACTGAGATAGGCCTTTAGTCATGGGGTCCGTCACATTCTCTTCCGTGGAAACTCTGCTCACTGCAACTTCACCCCTTTGATAGAAATCCCTTAAGAGGTGATACTTTTGGAGTATGTTCACTACTAGAAAAGGGGGCATTGAAGCCCCCCAGACTCGGGCGACCGCTATTGGCGGTCGCTATAGCTAACCAATAGAGACCGCCAATGGCGGTCGCTAACCTACATAAAAAAAACGGGGGCTTCTGCGCCCCCCCCCCCCCCCCCTCGCGCTCCCCTCGACCCCGATCCCCCCCGATCGCCGCCCTAACCCCCTCCCTCCCTCGCCGCCCTCCCTCGCCGCCCTCCCCTCCCCCGCCGCCCGGCCTCCCCCGCCGCCCGCCCTCCCTCGCCGCCCGGCCTCCCCCGCCGCCCGGCCTCCCCCGCCGCCCGCCCTCCCCCGCCGCCCGCCCTTCGGCCGCCGCCCTCCGCCCTCGGGCCTCCGGCCGCCACCCTCCGGCCTCCGGCCGCCGCCCTCCGGCCTCTCGGCCCTCCCCCCCCCCCCCCACCCCGGACGGCACCCGCACCCCGGACAGCCCCCGCCGCGCACTCCGGACCGCCCCCCGCACCCCGGACGCCTCCCCGCACCCCGGACATCCCCCCCCCCCCCCCCGCGCACTCCAGGCCGCCCCCCGCACCCCAGACGCCTCCCCGCACCCCGAACGCCTCCCCGCACCCCGGACAGCCCCCCCTGCACTCGGACACCCCCCCTCCGAACCCGGACAGCCCCCCCGCACCCCGGACAGCCCCCCCCCCCCCCCCCCCGCACTCGGACACCCCCCCTCCGAACCCGGACAGCCCCCCCGCACCCCGGACAGGCCCCCCGCACCCCGGACACCCCACCCCACACCCCCGACAGCCCCCCTGCACCCCAGACAGCCCCCCCCCCCACCCCGGACACCCTCGCACCCCAAACACCCCTGCCCGCACCCCTGACAGGCCCCCGACACCCTGGACACCCCTCCCCGCACCTCGGACAGCACCCCCCCCCCCCCCCCCCGACCCCGGACACCCCCCCCCCCTCGCTGCCCGTCCCCCGTCCCCTCACCGCCTCCTCTCCTCCAGCTCTCCGCCACCGCCGCCGCCCGTCCCCTCCCTTGCCGCACCGCCTTTGGCTCCGGCTCCCCTTCGCTGCCTCCTCTCCCTCGCAGCACCGCCTTCGGCTCCCCTCCCTTTCAGGTTTGTAGCTCAATTAGGTAACATGAGCTTTCAGTTACATTATTATTTTATCAATGGTTCATAAACAAATGGTTAATATTTATTTTGAATATAGTTGATTTGAAAAATGTAAATGTAATAAGTATTGTGTAAATGTTTGTTATACAGATATTATTATGGATAAGAGTTGGATTGATCTTCCAAATCGAACGTCTAGAGAATATTTCAATGGCATTATGCAGTTTATTGACTTCACGAGAGGATTTGAAAGTGACTATATTAGTTGTCCATGTAGAAAATGTGCTAACAGATATCAATTCACATGAGATACTGTGAGGGAACACCTTTTCTTTAATGGATTTCTGAAAAATTATAAGAGTTGGACTCGTCATGGAGAAGAATATGTTCGTTGTCAAAATACATATGCAGCTCAGATGGATGTTGATGCAAGGATGATTTATCCAATGCATGAAATGATTACTGAAATGGTACGTGGGTTTGATCCTGAAGGCATTGACATCCAGAATCTTGAGACCGGTGAGATAAATCTTCGCTCTGGTGCAGATCGTGATTCGAGGAGGTTTTATGAAGTACTTGATGATGCGAAAACAGAATTATATCCTGGATGTACTTCTTACAATAAACTGTCGTTTATCATGGAGTTGTTGCATTTGAAGACTTTGAATAATTGGTCAGACACATCATTCGACATGCTTTTGGTTTTATTGAAAAAAGTTCTTCCTGTCGACGCTAAGATTCCTGAGTCGTATTAATATGCTCGTAAGTTGACAGAGAACTTAGGTTTTACATATGAGACTATAGATGCATGTGCAAACAACTGTATGTTGTTTAGAAATAAAACTGCTCATTTGGATATTTGTACGGTTTGTGGCGCTTCCAGGTGGAAAGAGAACAGGGGAAATAAGACTCATCAAAGTCAGATTGCGATACAGGGGAAACCGATTGCCGTAAAGAAAATGCGTTACTTTCCCCTTAAACCGAGGTTGAAAAGATTTTTTATGTCATCTAAAGTTTCTAATTTAATGAGATGGCATGCAGAAAGAGTTCATGAAAGTGACATGTTAACCCACCCGGCAGACTCTCATGCATGGAAGGATTTTGATAAGAGACATCCCGACTTTGCTAAAGATGTTCGTAATGTCCGATTGGGATTGGCAGCAGATGGTTTCAATCCATTCAAGTCTATGGTTGGTGCAACTCATAGCACATGGCCCGTAGTGTTGGTTCCATATAATCTTCCTCCGTGGCTTTGTATGAAGCAACAATTTATATTACTTTCCACTCTTATTGATGGACCTAAAAGTCCGGGGGATAAGATTGATGTTTACCTTCAGCCATTGATTGATGAGTTGAATGAATTTTGGGGCGATGGTGTGATGACTTATGACTGCGAAACGAATGAAATGTTCAAACTGCATGCTGCTTTATTGTGGACAATCAATGACTTCCCAGCTTATGCAAATTTATCAGGCTGGAGTACGAAAGGGGAATTTGTTTTCCCTTGTTGCAATAAAAGTAAAAAATCTGTATGGATTAAATATTCCAAAAAATGGGCATACATGGGTCACAGGCGTTTTCTCCCTCCCCAACACAGGTTCAGAAAGGACAGAGTGGCATTTGATGGTTCTAGAGAGTTCAGCCCAGCACCAAAGATCATGACAGGAGTCGAAATGTTATCGCAGATTGAGGAAGAAAATATCCGCACGGTATATGAAATTCAGGATTTGGTGGCTCCTCCAGTACGTAATATTCGTGCTGCGGGTAGGCAGCGCAGTCACAATTGGAAAAAGAAAAGTATTTTTTATAGTCTTCCGTATTGGAAAACTAACATGTTGAGGCATAATTTGGATGTCATGCACATTGAAAAAAATGTTTGTGATAACATATTGTGGACCATTTTAGGTGTCAGTGGAAAGTCAAAGGACCATGTTAATGCACGCCGTGATTTGGAAGAAATGGGTTTAAGGAAACAGTTGCATTTACAGTTAGCTGAGGGAAACAAGGCATATATGCCTGCTGCACAGTATTCGATGACTACAGAGGAGAAAGAGACATTTCTTTCCATTTTGAAGATGGTCAAGGTGCCTGATGGTTACTCTTCTAATATTTCAAAGTGTGTTAATCTGACGAGCAAGACATTGCAAGGGTTGAAAAGTCATGACAATCACATATTACTTCAGCAGTTGATTCCAATCGCAATTTTTGATTGTTTATCCCCCAATGTTGTTCAGCCCTTGATTGAGATGAATAATTTTTTTAGACAACTTTGTTTAAGAAATCAACGAATGAGTGATTTAAAAAGTTTGCAGGACCGAATTGTACTTACGCTTTGTCACTTTGAGAAACTTTCCCCCCCCCCTCATTTTTCGATGTTATGGTCCACTTGACAGTGCACCTAACTGATGAAGTAATGGCTGCTGGTCCAGTGCAATTCAGGTGGATGTATCCTATTGAACGGTATTTGAGTACATTGAAAATATTTGTACGCAACAGAGCTCGTCCAGAGGCATCAATAGCCAATGGTTATTTGATGGATGAGTGTACTACCTTTTGTGCAGAATATCTTACGGATGTTGAAACAAAATTAGATAAGCCCTCTCGGATTCATGATGGTCCAGTTGGAGAAGGAACCACATTTGATATGGACAACATCGAGTGGATACAAGCACATCGATATATCTTGTTCAATACTCCATCAGTTGCACCATTAATGCAGTAAGTATCTTATCAATGTGCTTGTATAACTTTTACATGTTTTGTTTGCATAAGTTGATCTTTTAAACATCGCGTAATCATTTGCAGGAAACACATTAATGAGATAAAAGAAGATCTTTCATCGCATTATTGGTCGGGACGGGCATGGCTATAGTTTGACCTATGGAGCAGAGATTCCTCGTTCTGTAGTTTCACGCGCTGCGGTTGTCGGTCCTGCTGTTGCTCATATGACACAGCAGATGTCAGATTTTGAGGCACGGTTGCGCGCTTCCGAGAAGACAAATGCGCAATTGACAGCTGAGGTTAGAGCACTGCGGGAATATGTGCATCGAGCTGATGGTACAGGGGATCATACGACGCAGGTATATACTGTATTTATTTATTTAATTTAAATTATTTTTGTTATTAAAATATTTATAATGTTTATTTGTTGCAGGCACCTGGCCACCAGAAGGAGGTAGCAGTGATGACAACGCGTGACGCACCATATATTCACGAGATATGTTTTTTGTTTTTACTGGTAGGGTTGACATTGATGTACTGTATTTATTCATTTAAGTAATGCATTATTACCATCCATGGTGGTCTTTTAAATATTTTATACACATATTGAGTTTTTGATCAGATAATCTTGAATGATTCTACCATTTGAAAAAGTCGAACTAATTCCAACAGCCCCCCCCCCCCTGCACCCCCGTACAGCACCCCGCACCCCCGTACACCCCCCCCCCCCCCCCGCACCACCGTACAGCCCCCCGCACCCCCCGTACTGCCCCCCCACACCCCCGTACAGCCCCCCCGCACCCCCGTACAGCCCACCCCCCCCCCCTCGCACCCCCGTACAGCCCCCCGCACCCCCGTACTGCCCCCCCCCCCCCCCGCACCCCCGTACAGCCCCCCCCCCCCCCCCGCACCACCGTACTGCCCCCCCCCCCCCCCCCGCACCCCCGCACAGCCCCCCCGCACCCCCGTACAGCCCCCCGCACCCCCGTACAGCCCCCGCACCCCCGTACAGTTCCCCCCCGCACCCCCGTACAGCCCCCCCCCCCCGTACAAAGCCCCCCCCCCCCCCCCCCCAGCACCCCCGTACAGCCCCCCCGCACCCCCGTACAGCCCCCCCCCCCCCCCCCCCCCGCACCCCCGTACTGCCCCCCCGCACCCCCGTACTTGCCCCCCCGCACCCCCGTACTGCCCCCCCGCACCCCCGTACAGCCCCCCCGTACAACCCCCCGCACCCCCGTACTGCCCCCCGCACCCCCGTACTGCCCCCCGCCACCCCCGTACAGCCCCCCGCACCCCCGTTTAGCCCCCGCACCACCGTACAGCCCCCCCCCCCCCCCCCCGCACCCCCGTACAACATCTGGGGCGTGAATTGTGAAATGGTCGGCCAGACGGCACCTCATTCGGAGGTGCCGTTTGCCCGCGGCGGCCGGAAACGCGTTTCCGGCGCCATTAAACACCAAAACGGCGTGCGGCGGTCCAATTCGGAGCAAACGTGCTCCGAACGACCTGAAACCGCACAGGAACGATAGAAGTATTATTCCTGAGATGCAGGAGGAGGCCGCACGTCCATCGGACGTGCGGTGCGCGCGGCACGTCCGATTGTGTCCTTTTCAGCAGCGCGGCGCGCGCTGAAATGGCGCGTTAGGGGGTCAAAACCACCCGAACGACCTCCGAATTCCACGAAACCGTACGACAACATCCGGGGCGTGAATTGTGAAATGGTCGGCCGGACGGCACCTCATTCGAAAGTGCCGTGTGACCGCGGCGGCCGGAAACGCGTTTCCGGCGCCATAAAACACCAAAACGGCGTCCGGAGGTCCCATTCGTAGCAAACGTTCTCCGAACGACCTGAAACCGCACGGGAACGATAGAAATATTATTCCTGAGATGCAGGAGGAGGCCGCACGTCCATCGGACGTGCGGTGCGCGCGGCACGTCCGATTGTGTCCTTTTCCGCAACGCGGCGCGCGCTGAAATGGCGCGTTGGGGGGTCAAAACCACCCGAACGACCTCTGAATGCCACGAAACCGTACGACAACATCCGGGGCGTGAATTGTGAAATGGTCGGCTAGACGGCACCTCATTCGGAGGTGCCGTTTGACCGCGGCGGCCGGAAACGCGTTTCCGGCGCCATAAAACACCAAAACGGCGTGCGACGGTCCCATTCGGAGCAAACGTGCTCCGAACGACCTGAAACCGCACGGGAACGATAGAAATATTATTCCTGAGATTCAGGAGGAGGCCGCACGTCCATCGGACGTGCGGTGCGCGCGGCACGTCCGATTGTGTCCTTTTCAGCAGCGCGGCGCGCGCTGAAATGGCGCGTTGGGGGGTCAAAACCACCCGAACGACCTCCGAATGCCACGAAACCGTACGACAACATCCGGGGCGTGAATTTGAAATGGTCGCCAGACGGAACCTCATTCGGAGATTCCGTTTGACCGCGGCGGACAGAAACGCGTTTCCGGCGCCATAAAACACCAAAACGGCGTCCGGCGGTCCCATTCGGAGCAAACGTGCTCCGAACGACCCTGAAACCGCACGGGAACGATAGAAATATTATTCCTGAGATGCAGGAGGAGGCCGCACGTCCTTCGGATGTGCGGTGCGCGCGGCACGTCCGATTGTGTCCTTTTCAGCAGCGCGGCGCGCGCTGAAATGGCGCGTTGGGGGGTCAAAACCACCCGAACGACCTCCGAATGCCACGAAACCGTACGACAACATCCGGGACGTGAATTGTGAAATGGTCGGCCAGACGGCACCTCATTCGGAGGTGCCGTTTGACCGCGGCGGCCGGAAACGCGTTTCCGGCGCCATTAAACACCAAAACGACGTCCGGCGGTCCCATTCGGAGAAAACGTGCTCCGAACGACCTGAAACCACACAGAAACGATAGAAATATTATTCCTGAGATGTAGGAGGAGGCCGCACGTCCATCGGACGTGCGGTGCGCGCGGCACGTCCGATTGTGTCCTTTTCAGCAGCGCGGCGCGCGCTTGAAATGGCGCGTTGGGGGGGTCAAAACCACCCGAACGACCTCCGAATGCCACGAAACCGTACGACAACATCCGGGGCGTGAATTGTGAAATGGTCAGCCAGACGGCACCTCAATCGGAGGTGCTGTGTGACCGCGACGGCTGGAAACGCGTTTTCGGCGCCATAAAACACCAAAAACGGCGTGCGGCGGTCCTATTCGGAGCAAACGTGCTCCGAACGACCTGAAAACCGCACGGGAACGATAGAAATATTATTTCTGAGATGTAGGAGGAGGCCGCACGTCCATCGTACATGCGGTGCGCGCGGCACGTCCGATTGTGTCCTTTTCAGCAGCGCGGCGCGCGCTGAAATGGCGCGTTGGGGGGTCAAAACCACCCGAACGACCTCCGAATGCCACGAAACCGTACGAAAACATCCGGGGCGTGAATTGTGAAATGGTCGGCCAGACGGCACCTCAATCGGAGGTGCCGTTGTGACCGCGGCGGCCGGAAACGCGTTTCCGGCGCCATAAAACACCAAAACGGCGTCCGGCGGTCCCATTCGGAAAAAACGTGCTCCGAACGACCTGAAACCGCACGGGAACGATAGAAATATTATTCCTGAGATGTAGGAGGAGGCCTCACGTCCATCGGACGTGCGGTGCGCGCGGCACGTCCGATTGTGTCCTTTTCAGCAGCGCGGCGCGCGCTGAAATGGCGCATTGGGGTGTCAAAACCACCCGAACGACCTCCGAATGCCACAAAACCGTACGACAACATCCGAGGCGTGAATTTTGAAATGGTCGGCCAGACGGCACCTCATTCGGAGGTGGCCGTTTGACCACGGCGGCCGGAAACGCGTTTCCGGCGCCATAAAACACCAAAACGGCGTCCGGTGGTCCCATTCGGAGTAAACGTGCTCCGAACGACCTGAAACCGCACGGGAACGATAGAAATATTATTCCTGAGATGCAGGAGGAGGCCGCACGTCCATCAGACGTGCGGTGCGCGCGGCACGTCCGATTGTGTCCTTTTCAGCAGCACGGCGCGCGCTGAAATGGCGCCTTTGGCGGTCAAAACCACCCGAACGACCTCCGAATGCCACGAAACCGTACGACAACATCCGGGGCGTGAATTGTGAAATGGTCGGCCAGACAGAACCTCATTCGGAGGTTCCGTTTGACCGCGGCGGCCGGAAACGCGTTTCCGGCGCCATTAAACACCAAAATGGCGTCCGGCGGTCCCATTCGAAGCAAACGTGCTCCGAACGACCTGAAACCGCACGGGAACGATAGAAATATTATTCCTGAGATGCAGGAGGAGGCCGCACGTCCATCGGACGTGCGGTGCGCGCGGCACGTCCGATTGTGTCCTTTTCAGCAGCGCGGCGCGAGCTGAAATGGCGCGTTGGGGGGTCAAAACCACCCGAACGACCTCCGAATGCCACGAAACCGTACAACAACATCCGGGGCGTGAATTGTGAAATGGTCGGCCAGACGGAACCTCAATCGGAGGTTCCGTGTGACCGCGGCGGCCGGAAACGCGTTTCCGGCGCCATAAAACACCAAAACGGCGTGCGGCGGTCCTATTCGGAGCAAACGTCCTCCGAACGACCTGAAACCGCACGGGAACGATAGAAATATTATTTCTGAGATGCAGGAGGAGGCCGCACGTCCATCGGACGTGCGGTGCGCGCGGCACGTCCGATTGTGTCCTTTTCAGCAGCGCGGCGCGCGCTGAAATGGCGCGTTGGGGGGTCAAAACCACCCGAACGACCTCCGAATGCCACGAAACCGTACGACAACATCCGGGGCGTGAATTTTGAAATGGTCGGCCAGACGACACCTCAATCGGAGGTGCCGTGTGACCGCGGCGGCCGGAAACGCGTTTCCGGCGCCATAAAACACCAAAACGGTGTGCGGCGGTCCAATTCGGAGCAGACGTGTTCCGAACGACCTGAAACCGCACGGGAACAATAGAAATATTATTCCTGAGATGCAGGAGGAGGCCACACGTCCATCGGACGTGCGGTGCGCGCGGCACGTCCGATTGTGTCCTTTTCAGCAGCACGGCGCGCGCTGAAATGGCGCGTTGGGGGGTCAAAACCACCCGAACGACCTCCGAATTCCACGAAACCGTACGAAAACATCCGGGGCGTGAATTGTAAAATGGTCGGCCAGACGGCACCTCATTCGGAGGTGCCGTGTGACCGCGGCGGCCGGAAACGCGTTTCCGGCGCCATTAAACACCAAAACGGCGTGCGGCGGTCCAATTCGGAGCAAACGTGCTCCGAACGACCTGAAACCGCACGGGAACGATAGAAATATTATTACTGAGATGCAGGAGGAGGCCGCACGTCCATCGGACGTGCGGTGCGCCCGGCACGTCCGATTGTGTCCTTTTCAGCAGCGCGGCGCGCGCTGAAATGGCGCGTTGGGGGGTCAAAACCACCCGAACGACCTCCGAATGCCACGAAACCGTACGACAGCATACGGGGCGTGAATTTTGAAATGGTCGGCCAGACGGCACCTCAATCGGAGGTGTCGTGTGACCGCGGCGGCCGGAAACGCGTTTCCGGCGCCATAAAACACCAAAACGGCGTCCGGCGGTCCCATTCGGAGCAAACGTGCTCCGAACGACCTGAAACCGCACGGGAACGATAGAAATATTATTCCTGAGATGCAGGAGGAGGCCGCACGTCCATCGGACGTGCGGTGCGCGCGGCACGTCCGATTGTGTCCTTTTCAGCAGCGCGGCGCGCGCTGAAATGGCGCGTTGGGTGGTCAAAACCATCCGAACGACCTCCGAATGCCACGAAACCGTACGACAACATCCGGGGCGTGAATTTTGAAATGTTCGGCTAGACGGCACCTCATTCGGAGGTGCCGTTTGACCGCGGCGGCCGGAAACGCGTTTCCGGCGCCATAAAACACCAAAACGGCGTCCGGCGGTCCCATTCGGAGCAAACGTGCTCCGAACGACCTGAAACCGCACGGGAACGATAGAAATATTATTCCTGAGATGCAGGAGGAGGCCGCACGTCCATCGGACGTGCGGTGCGCACGGCACGTCCGATTGTGTCCTTTTCAGCAGCGCGGCGCGCGCTGAAATGGCGCGTTTGGCGGTCAAAATCACTCGAACGACCTCCGAATGCCACGAAACCGTACGACAACATCCGGGGCGTGAATTGTGAAATGGTTGGCCAGACGGAACCTCAATCGGAGGTGCCGTGTGACCGCGGCGGCCGGAAACGCGTTTCCGGCGCCATAAAACACCAAAACGGCGTGCGGCGGTCCAATTCGGAGCAAACGTGCTCCGAACGACCTGAAATGAGATTATTTCTTGAATCGAAGTTTTTAAATTATTATAGCACAATGATTTGATATTATATATATATTATATATATATTAAAACATTTAAAATATATTATATATATATATATATATATTTAAAATATTGTATTTAATAGTATATATATGAATATTTATATATATATATTTATTTATATTTATATTTATATATTCAATTCAATAAAAAAAAATTTAAAATTTTTTTTTATATTAGCGACTGCCATAGGCGGTCGCTATAGGGTGCCCGGCAGAGGGCCTTCAGCGACCGCTTGGCGGTCACTGAAGGCCGATCTGCCGGCCTTCTACAGCGACCGCCATTGGCGGTCGCTAAAACCCTCTAGCGACGAGGCAACAGCGACCGCCAATGGCGGTCGCTAATGGCCTGATTTTCAGTAGTGGTTCTTTGTCCGTTGATGTGACCTTGGTTCTTTTGAAAGAGCCACCGCTGCAGTATTATCACCATATAATGTGATAGGATCTTTACTGCTAGGCACCACATCAAGCTCCTAGACAAAGTTCTGAATCCAGACAGCTTCCTTGGCTGTATCAGAAGCTGCTATATATTCAGACTCTGTTGTAGAATCGGCGACAACTGGTTGCTTTGAACTCTTCCAACTCACAGCTCCTCCATTGAGATAGAAAACATATCCAAATTGCGACTTCAGATTGTTCTAATTTGTCTGAAAACCAGCATCAGCATACCCTCTGATGACAAGCTCCTCGTCTCCTCCATACACCAGGAACATATCCTTAGTTCTTCTCAGATACTTAAGGATAGTCTTTACAGCGGTCCAATGTTGTTCTCCTAGATCTTCTTGATATCTTCCTACCATGCTCAGTGCATAAGCAACATCAAGCCTAGTACATAACATAGCATACATGATGGATCTTATAGCTGAAGCGTATGGGATCTTACTCATTCTATCTTTCTCTTGTTGTGTCTGAGGATGCATTTTCTTAGAAAGATGTAGGCTATGTGACACTGGAACCAATCCCCTCTTTGATTGTTCCATACTAAATCTCTTTAGTATCTAGTCAATATATGTACCCTGACTTAGTCCAAGAAGCATCTTGGATCTATCACGAATGATCTTGATCCCTGGAATGTAGGCTGCTTCACCCAAATCCTTCATAGAGAAACACTTGTTCAACCAGTCCTTAACTGACTATAAGACTGGTACATCATTTCCAATAAGCAATATGTCATCAACATATACTACTAGGATAATGACCAAATTCCCATTAAACTGCTTATAAACACATGGCTCACATTCGTTCTTAATGAAACCAAATTCCTTTATGGCTTCATCAAATCGAATGTTCCATGACCTGGATGCTTGCTTTAATCCATAAATGTATTTTTGTAACTTGCAAACACGTTTTTCTTCACCTGGTGTCACAACCCCTTCTAGTTGTGTCATATAGACATCTTCCTGAAGGTTCCCGTTAAGGAATGTTGTTTTGAAATCCATTTTCCAAATCTCATAGTTATGGTAAGCTGCTATGGCAAGTATGATTCTTATGGATTTAAACATGGAAACTGGCGAGAAGATTTCATCATAGTCAATTCCTTGACGCTATCTAAATCATTTAGCCACTATCCTTGCTTTATAGGTGCTAACTTGATCTTCCATGTCCAGTTTTCTCTTGAATACCCATTTGCATCCAACTAGATTTACATCAACTGGATCATCGACCAGAACCCAGACTTGGTTCTGATACATGGAATCCATCTCAGAATTCATAGATTCTAGCCATCTTGCAGCTTCTGAGCTTTCTACTGCTTCCTTGTATGAGAGAGGTTCATCATTGTCCAACAATAATGATTCACCATTCTCGGTGACTAGGAAACCAAATTTATCTGGTTCTCTTACCTCTCTTGAGCTCCTATGCAATACTTGTGTTTCTAGAACCTCTTTCACAGGGACCTGTAGAACTTGTTCCTGTACCAACTCATGTGTATCTTGAGCATCAACTTTGTCAAAGTCAATCTTGCTCCCACTATACTTTTTGAGGATGTGCTCTCTCTCAAGAAATACGGCTTGTCTGGCGATGGTCACTTTCTTGTCTGAAGGGTTATATAGGTAATATCTTTTTATTTCCTTGGGATATCCTATAAAGATACACTTCGTGCCCCGGGGTTCTAGTTTGTTTCCTGATAAGTCCTTAACAAATGCTTCGCATCCCCATACACGTGTGTGCAAAAAAATGGGTTTCTTCGCATCCCCGGGGTTCTAGTTTGTTGTCTGCTGTTTGTAATGCATATCCCCAAAAGAATAATGGAAGATCTGCATGACTCATCATCAACCTCACCATGTCCAACAAGGTGTGGTTCCTCCTTTCACTAACACTATTCCACTGTGGTGTATAAGGATGGGTGAGCTGAGATAGAATCCCAGATTCCCGTAGAAGATCAATGAACTCTTGGTTCAGATATTCTCCACCTCAATCCGATCGAAACTTCTTTATCTTCTTACCAAGCTGATTTTCTAATTCATTATTGAATTCCATAAATTTCTCTAAGGATTCTGACTTATACCTCATTAAGTAGACATAGTCATATCTACTCAAATCATCAGTAAAAGTAATGAAGTAAGAATATTCACCTCTAACTTCTATTGGAAATGGTCCACACACATCTGTGTCCACCAATCTTAGAAGCTCTATGGCCCTCTCACCCTGTCCACTGAAAGGTGGGTTGGTCATTTTACCTTGTAAAAAAACGTGACATCTATCAAATGGTTTTAGCTCAGTAGAGTCTAAATAGCCATCTTGGCAGAGCTTGGTCAAGCGCTTTGCATTTACATGACTGAGACGGTGATGCCATAATTGGGTGTTGTATGATTCATGTGAGTTTGTTTCGTTGTCGATTGCCAATACTTGGTTTTCACAATTTAATACATACAAACCATTATTTAAATGTGTCATACCATAACATACATTATTCTTATAAAAGAAGCAACCTTTATTTCCAAACTTGAAAATAAATCCATCCATATCCAAACATGATATAGAAATTATGTTTTTGGTAACACTAGGCACATAATAATAGTTATGTAAAACCAAAATCATCCCAGTTGGCAATGAGATGTGGTAATCGCCAATGGCCAACACATCCAGCCTCGCGCCATTGGCAGCTCGAAGATCCACCTCTCCTCTAGCAATCTTTCTAAATCTACTTGGTTCCTACATTTGAATACATATGTGAGCCCCACAGGTTGTATTCAATACCCAATGTGTAGAAATGGAAAGATTACACTCGATAACGAACGCACCTTTAGCGTCCCTATGCTTATGGGTGCAATTCCTCTTCCAGTGGTCTGGCTTGCCACATGAAAAACATACCGCCTCCCATTCCTTGCCCTGCCTCTAGATCTTCCCCTTCTTGGAGGGATGATGCTCGGGGGCTTTAGAACGTTTATAAGTCCTTGGCCCCTTTGCCTTGTCATTCTTTTTCTTATTCACCATAAGGACTGCGGGTTTGTCACGCCCCATGTCCTTATCTACCTAGCGAATTAAGGTTAGAATTTATGATAGACTCTTCTCATTGTTTCTCATGTTATAGTTGACAATAAAGCTAGAGAAGGTCTTGGGCAGCGATGATAGGATGAGATCTGTACGCAACTCATCCGGGAACTTCATCCCTAAGATGTCTAGGAATTCAATGTAGCCAATAAGCTTGACTACATGAGGCCCAGTAGGCGCAGACTCTCCAAGATCAGTTGTAAACAAAGTGTTGGAGATCTCATATCTCTCATGTCTCGCCTTCTCTTGGTAGAGATCCTTAAGGTGAGACATCATGCTATACGCGTCCATGTTTTCATATTGCTTCAAGAGCTCATTAGATGTGGATGATAGCATGAAACATTGGACATTTGTGGCATCATCCATATGTTTCATATAGAAAGATAGTTCCTCATCATTGGCCTCTTTCCCAGGTGCAACTGGAACAGGATCTTCCAGCACATACAATTTCCTCTCGTGGCGAAGGATAACACATAAACGCCTCTACCACTCTTGGAAATTGGTGTCGGTGAGAAGTTTTTCCTTCTCGAGTATGGTTCATAATGATATGTTTGAATTCATTTTTCTTTCCATTTCTACAAATTAAGATGAGAAAAGGTTTAGTAATTTATTATGATAAAACTGAGACAAATAAATAAATTAATACTTGTTAGTCTCCCACTATTTTATCAAAATCCAATAGCCCACACCATTGACTTCGGAATATTTTGTTGCCTGAATATTCTAATGACAATGATCCATATTGCCCTTCGCATTACCCCAACTAGGGTTGGTCAAGCAACTTTAAGGGTTTTAGGTAGGCATTCCAAATTCCAACTGCATTAACTCGCAGCTCTTTGATCTGCTGAGTGGACTCCCCAATCCTGAAATCCTTTTATTTTGGATTTCCTCAACCTTTGCCTCTTGGTCACACGTGTCCTGTTGTGGCAGTCAACCCTTGATGCAAACCAAGTCAAGTCAACCCAAAACCTTGAATTATAATTCTTCGATAATTGAAAGCACCCCAACTATGGTTGGTCAAGCACTTTGAACTATGGTTCGATTCTAACCAAGATTATGGAAGGCTATATCGATTTGATATTTTCTTTGAGGGATTTTATCCTTATACGTAAATTTCCATTTTATTGTCTTTTATTACATGATTTTTAATATTAAGTGGGATATACTTAAGTGATTAACCATGTCTAAGATGATATTTTATGCATAATCCGGTCTTATTTTAGTTTCATCTTGCATGCTTGTTTAATTCATTAATTGTGTGATCATGACAGCACGCCCAAAATAAATAAACCATGCAACTGACGGAAATAAAATAAATGATATAATCATGATCTTGTTCTATTGTTTAGTTTATCTAGCGGTTGATAAACTAACCCAAGACCTAGGGGAGAAACACCTTGAACCTTTTGGGTTTGTGTTTACAGCTTTCCACCTGTCCACCTTTGTATCTCCTTGGATTGGTTTCACCTTGGCTCCTAATTTGAGCCGCCTCTACTAGCTTGGGAGCTTCATCCATTACATATGATTTTATCTCACAAGGTGAGGGGTAAAATGGGGTTTTACATAAAAGAAACCTTGGGCACGCAAACCCTGCATATTAATGAGGAGAAGGCTCGCAGGCTAACAAATTTAATTTAAATAAATTAATTAAAAGAAATCATTCACATACAAAGGTCTTGGTCTAGCTCATGATCATCCATGCATACAACGATATTTACGCATAAATAAAACTAGCATTCAATTCTTTAATCATTCTTGTTTAAGATAAATCACGCTCGAATCAATTAATCATCTTTAATTAACCAATCCTTTTATCTTAAACTCTTTTTCTGAATTTCCTTGAGATTCACATCCATCATAATTTTAAACAAATAAATTCATTTAAAATTATCTTTGTACGTAACTTGTACCTTGGAGGAAACCCGGTGAATTCCCATTCATAACTACCCAATGAGTAGAAATGAATATTACGCAGATGTTAAATTAAACACATATATATAAAACACATATCACGTATTGTGCCTCAACCTTACGTACACGTCTCAAGGGTTTGTATAATATAATAAAAAAAATTTAATAAATCCGCGTAATTTGGATGAGTACACGGCGTGTAGTTCAGACTACACGGCGTGTAATTTTGTTCACCATCCATCTGAAGTACACGCCCGGGGATATGGCGTGTAGATGTACTTCGGAAATTTTTCAGAGTACACGGCGTGTTCAGTGGGACACACGCCGTGTAGTATCTGTGTTACACAGTTTCCAGTCAGGCAAGCCGTGTACGGGGTACACGGTCTAACCCTAACCCGAAGGGACTACACGTCATGTTCAGTGGACCACACGGTGTGTAATCCGAAAACTGTGAGCCACCTGTTTCTGGTCAACACACAGTGTCATTTAAGACTTAGAAATACTCCAACACACAGCCTGATTTGGAAGACCAATCTGATGCATTGAACCTAGACTACACGGCGTGTACTGTCGAATACACGTCGTGTATTCTGGTGTTGTATGGACAGGAACGTTTGGCACCTCCGGATGATATCCTCTATTTTATTTTAATCAAAATTAAAAGAAAAAATCATTTCTATAAGGTGAATGTGAAACGAGAGAGGAGGAACAGATCTCGAGATTCAGATTTAAAGAACGATTAACTTGAATTGAAACAACTAAATTATTAAATGTGTAAATCACCAATGAAAAACTAAATAATTATAATCAACGATATGACCCTCTCTGATGCCACTTGTAGGTTCTGGGCGCAGCGGAAGCGCGTTGGTGGGTGTACCCAACTTTAATTTTAGCGTTAACAACGATCAATCCGAGATCCGTCATGATAATAAAACGTCGGATCTTCAGAATAGAACGAAGAACAAAAAAGAAAAGAGGGGAGTCCCGAAACCATAGATAGGATCATCATATGTTGGTTATAATTAATTTAATTAATTGACAAGAATTACCTTGATGGGATTCTTTCTTCGTTGATGTTTCCGGTCACGATTTGATGTGATCCGTTGTTGCGTCGTAGAATCCAAGTGTAGGATTCCTCTAGCAGTGATCCACACGTGCTCCACATATCTATGGACATCGCCGAAGGGATCTCTGAGTGCTAGCATGGAAGAGTCTTCGCTTGCAATGTCCGTCTTCGATCGCCTTGATCCGGTGGAGGAGGATCTTTCTCTCGTAGCTTGAGAGCGTTCTTGGAAGAAAATGATTCTCTCTTGGCTTGAGAGCTTTCTCTAGATCCGTTGTGCACAACCACAAAAAAATGGCTAGGCTAATGAGAAATATATAATTGGGATTTTTAATTATATAGAATAATGAAATGAATTAATTACCCGAAAGCATTTATTCATTCCATTTAATTCTTAGTAATACCTCATGTCTAATAATAACAGTTGATTATTATTATTACCTGACATGCGCCCAGCGAATTACACCTAATATTATTTAATTAAATAAATAATATTATTTCTCATAAATTCTCCAAAAAAATACACGGCGTGTATATTTAATATACACAGCGTGTACTTTTGTTTTACCATTTTTCTTTATTTCCTCCACCACATTTATTAGACCTTAAATAATGGATATTTATTTCTAAAATAAATATCACTGCATTACTCGCTAATATATATATTATTTCACCCATAATATATTCTCTCGAATAACTAGTGTCGAAATAAATATGATCAAACATCCTTAAATAATTATTAAACCACAATCAGGAATAATCATTATTCAACTTGTTAAATTAATATTTAACTGAGATATTTGGACACACTTAGTGTGTGACCCTCTATGTCTCTTTCTCAGTGGCATTAGGTGGAGCCTGCCTAAAGTCCTAGGTTAGCGTCTAGTAACACGTCAAGGCACCCATAGAGAAAGAAGTTAATGCCGCAATGACGTGTCACCTCCTACGAACGCTTACCGTGTAATATAATCCCTTTGTCTCGATATCTCGAATCAAGCGGGTTGCATGCTAGTGTCATCAACTCATGTGCTCGATTATTCTTTCTTTGACTTTCCGGAATTGAACTTGCTCATTCCTCACCATGGCCATGGATTTATTTAGGCTATATCAATTCCATCAAAGGGCCTGAGATATCTACTTTCGTTATGGAACAGAACGGAAAAATCCTTTCTCGCATTATCTATTAATGCAGTATCACTCGTGACGCACCCAACGTATCATACCTCGCTGCGAACAGTGTGTCGTCACAATTTTCGTCAATACATCTAAATGTGTGAGTTGTAATACTCATTAATAATAATCTTAAAGTCTAAAGACCAATACACACGCCCGCAGATAGGAACATCTAATGACACTATGAAATGTGGATTTCCTACTGGCGGGTCTCGTTCTCATAATATCCTCCTGGATATTACCAAGGGCGCACACCATGAGAAGGTGTCTCAAAGTTTTATGAGTCCTCACCCCTAATGGCCTGTATTATTTGTGTCCCTCAAATAACATCATCCAACCATAGAACATATATTCAAGAACAATGTTATGACACTTCCGAGTTCTCATCATAGTAGGGATCCGTTATGACCCTTTAATGCAATAGTTATCCTTAGGACATTATCACATGCATTGTCACGCAGAAGAACAATCAAAATATGATAAGGTATTTATTAATAAATAAAGTACAAAGTAGTTGGTTCTAAGCCACCAACTCCAACACGTAATATGTTTAGCTAATACATAATATGTTCGGTTGGTATGTAAGAAGATGGTTGATACATATGAAGTTTTACATTGCTTCTAGGACAAAAGAGGGTGTCGCTCCATGACTTGGAGTTTCTCTTAAGTGAATTGCATCGGGCTACGCAGATTAAAATGCATACTATCGATCATAAAATTACAATTGACAACTTGTTTAAAATTGAATAGACTGCAAGAATTGAGGAGGATTATGTTGTGATATTATTGGGGATTTAAAATGCAGAGATTATGCATTCTCGGTTCTCAATTGAAATCACATTGTAACTCAAAGCCCCTGTGCTGCAGAATATTATTAATCATAAAATACAATTAATATTTTGATCAATTGAGAAGGAAACTCACGAATTTTGTGAAGATGTGAAGACTGTGATTTATGAGGAAGATCATGAGGATCATGGGACTTTAAAAAAGGTTTACCCAGTGTTATCTTCACAGAACTTCCATGTTCAAAATATGGAAATTATCATGCGTTGAATAAGGAAAATAAACAAAATGTCGATGTGACTTTCATGGAGTTTCCATGTAAAAAATATAGAAAATATCTCATACAGTAATGAAGAGAACAGGTTAAACCAAGATTGAAGGAGGATCTCCATGTTCAAAATATGGAGAAATATTTCATGTAGATATTCTTTGTATTTTCTTTAAGAAGAGAAGAAGAAAAAAAAGTCTACTATTATTCTTTGATAAATCTATGCGTTGAAGAAAGAGAGGAGTCTGAGCAATATTGAAGATCCAATTCCAAAAGTACAGAAGAAGAATGAGGAGGCAAGCCATGGGAGGAGTCCATCAATCATATTCGATTCAGTTGGAGGAAAAAGGTTTGAAGAAAAGCGGGGTACCACTACTATATCTGGATGTTGAAGAAGAAAGCAACAAGATAATTCCAATGAGGAATTATTCTCATCTGAAGAAAGAATTGTTGATGCTATTGTGGAAGGCAAAGTCTCAACCCTCACATTGAGGTGTTCATCCCATCTAGCCTTAAAGAGGAGGAAAGCATCAATTATGGATTTCAAAGACATGTCTACCTAGATTTAAAGATGCAACAATCAAGCTTTCATTGATGATCATGGAGAGACTCACATGTTTATAAACTGTTGATGATCTTTTTGGAGCAGTGCATGAAGGGGAAAAGAACGCAATGTGCCCTGGGTGAAGAGTGATCGAACTCTAAAACATTGCGAGGAAGTGAGCTTTGGTTGGAGTGACCACAAACAAATTTGTATCCACTAAACTAGTTAAGCAGTGGATTCTAGTACACCGACACACCATTATGTATACTCCTTGAATTAGTCATTAGCAGTGAACCAAGTAAAATCTTTGTGTTCCACTTGCTTTACTTTCCCACATATATGTTTGTCATTCAATGAGGTAGTGTGAAAAAGTTAGAGCAAGTTGAACATTGTCCTTGTTAACACGGGTACAAGATTTTAAACTAACGTATATAGAGAAAAGTTTAAATCCGATCCTCCCCCAGAATGTCTCTGATTGTGACACTTTGTATTGATGAAATGAAAGCAATAATGAGCTTAGGTTTTATTTTGGAAATCATTACATGCCATGTAATGATAATAATTTACAATGGTCTAGGATGGGGTACAAATGAAACAAAGATGCACACGTAGGGATTCGAAACTAAGGCATCCTCAACACATGGTTGCAAGTACAACAAAGACGAAATCACTAAACTGCGCCATATGGGACTCATGCCATGCAATGAATTATGTACTACATTATGCATCGCATTTATGCACATCATGCAAAAAAAAATGTATTATGATTTGTTTGGAGGTTGTTGATGAGGTGAGTTAATCACGATTAATCAAATACCCCTACTTGAATTTGGCGGTAATTGTTTACTGAGCATATTTAATGGTTTGTAATTAAAATATCATGTGCTGATTATGAGTTATATATACCAAGGAATTTAATTGAATTGTAGTACAGTTTGTTACCATGTTCATATAATCATATTCTATTTGTTGGGTTATGCAGAGTAGTATGCTCTTCGGTGATACCAATGATGCACTTCTTGAAAGAAGGGTCTGCAGGTGATCGATCACATTCTCAAGCCATGAAGATTCATAGAGTTATTTTATTGATTATTTACATATGATCCTTAAATGTCACCAAAAGCCGAGGGCGAGGCATTGACAGTCACCCCCTGTATGTTCACACCATGAACACATGCAGATTTTAGCAATTTCCACTTTCAAAAAAGAAAATGAAAAGTTGAAGGTGGGCAGCTACCTTGAGCTTTGTACGGGTGACAAGCCTCTGGTACGAAGCTAAAACTTCTTGACGAGAACCGGAGCTCCCTGCTTGGATCCGGATTGAAGCATTGCCTCGAGCACAGCAATGTCACGAGCACCTTCCACGTATGAGCTCCGAGAGTCAGCCCCGCAGTTGCCGTCAATCTGCAGCAGAGTATAGAAACAAAAATGATCAACCTAAGATTTCATTTTACACCATTTAGGATCAGTTTGACAAACAAACCTTTACTGAGCCGTTTATAGCAATTATAATTTATGATTAGTGTTTCTGTTCAAGCGTTTCAGATTTACTAAAATGGTGTTATTTAAGTGGTTTTCTTCTGCGGTTGATGTTGGATTGGTGTAGCCCGATCCGGTTGGGCTGAATGCTTGTGGCCCGCAACTGTCGCGGGTCTAGCTCCGTGGTGAGCTCGTTGGGGGTTGCAGGGGGCAACGCGCCCCTGCTCCGGGGGTCCGGGAGCCGCCCAATTTTTTGGCCTGTAGCAATGCTGACACTGTAGCAATGCTGACACTGTAGCAAGCTGACCGATAGGCACTGTGGCGGTGCGGACTTCGGAGTCAACTTCACTGTAGCACTTTTGACTTACAGCCGGCAGTCACTGTGGCGCTTTTGACAAAGCTGACCGCCATTCACTGTAGCGACGCGGACTCACCTTTCCGAACAGTGATCGTCTTCTTCATTGTTTTATAGCCCATATTCGGGCTAGGGTTACTACTGAAAAAAATCATCTGTAATTTTGTTCTCCTGAATAGTGAAATTTTGCCTCTCCCGTGGACGTAGGGATTATTCCCGAACCACGTAAATCGCTGTGTTCTTGTTGCTTTCTTTCTTTCGTTTTTCTCGTTTCTGTCGTTGTGACTCCCGACGATTCCGTAACAGTAGAAGTGTGTGTGTTTTTAGAAACAGAACAAACACCGCATATTTTTTCAAACAGTTTATCATAAGTGGTAAGTGGTATAAGCACTTTTCAGTAATTGCTACCAAACGCAGCCTCTATATAATTCTTTCCCAGTTACCTGTGAAAAAGGTATTTTTCTACAACTTATTTAAGCGGTTTTCTTCTAGAATCTAAGGGTAAGTATTTTTTCAAAAACAGGACAAACACGGCTTATTTTTTCAAACTGTAAATCACAAATGGTAAGTGTTATAAGCAGTTTTCAATAAATGCTTCCAAACAGAGCCTAAGAAATTGCTGCACATTGAGAGCCCAATTCTCAGGGCATATATTAAGCCTTAGACAGGCTGGGGATGCTTAACGGGCAGAAAGCGGGCCGAAACTGCACGGACTGGGCATTAAAATGTTCGCTCGATTTAGACTTGCATTTAATGAGAGCTCAAAAAATTTAATCTAGTCCAGTCCACATTTTAAGAGAACTAGTCATCAGGCCAACCCGCGGACATAATTAAGATTAAAAATAGTTTTTTAAATAAAAAACACTTATTATGAAAGAATATTAAATATTTAACACATAATAGCTATTACATAAAAGATAATTTATACATATATTAAACCTATACTTAAAAAGTATAAATGTTTGGCATAAAAAATGCTACATTAAATTAAAATAGCAATAAAATAAAAAAGAAAAACAATACTCTTGGCCGGCCCACATACGTTGAGATTGGTCGACTTAGCCCATGGGTTTTTCCCCAGTCCATTTAAACTCGTTTAAAATGCAATTCATTTTTTTCTAGTCTAGTTCGCCTCATAAATGCAAACTAGATTGCCTGGCCCATGGGCCTGAGGCCCATTAAGCACCCCAAAGACCGACAATGCGGTTGATAGATTGTACCAACCCAGAAGATGAAAATAACACAAAACAACTGGGGGAAAAAACAAGATGAAAGAAGTGAGTTCATAGTGACCTTGGATGCATCTCGTGCAAAGATTTTCAACTCCTCGGTGACTCCACTGAATGAATAAAACGATGATTTACTTTGCCCATCAGCCTCGTGAAGTGAAACCTGTGATTAGACCGTCATCAAAATTTGCAAAAACGCTGATTTTGCAACTTCCCATGTCAGTATGGAATCATATATCGAAGCATACCAGGTAACCATGCCTCCCATTTTCGATTCCACGCTCAATCTGCAGGGTTCCTTTCAAGCAAGCCACTCGCCAGAATATCTAACAGCACCAAACTTGAGATGAGAAATGACTCCAGAAAAATGGAAATTTAAAATTAATTAACAGCATTATAAACATACCTTGGGTGATCTTGTGGACACCACCATCGCAAAAACTCCAGTGCATCCGTTCTCTAGTTGACTGTAAGTGCAAAGAAATTCTTACTGTCAAAGCTCCATCACTTTAATATAAATATGTCCAACAAAAACTTACAACATGGAGGATATGGTATCAGGTGGAGGCAAACTCGTATCCACATGGGAGGTCATAGCTGCGACGGAGGCCACTTCACATCCAGCAAGCTACACGCCAGCAAGAGAAATCAAAGAGGATTATAATTAGATCCAAATCAACAAAAACAAAAAAATGGTCCATCTAAGTGCTGTATGTGAAGGGTCCCTTTGACAGCACTTACTCAGAACTGCTTATATCACTTACGATAAGCAATTTGAAAAAAATAAGTGGTGTTTTTTTGTTTATGAAAAAAAACTGGCACATGAATCTCAACAGATCACTTAAATAAGTGGGAGAAGAGCACTTTTTCAATAAGCAATCTGAAAACACTTATCCATAATCACTTATTATAAGTGATAAGTGCTATAAGCAGTTTCCAATTAGTGTTGTCAAACAGACCCCAACTGACCCGATTGTAATCACCATCTCATGCAAACTGTTGGACCCCATTTTAGTATAATGGGTATTTCCGAGTCCCACATCGGAATATCCCTCCGTGTAATTATTTTTACTTATCTATAAAAGAATATTTCCGTCTCACATTGAGGTAAGGGGAATTCACCATCTACATGGTATCAAAGGGTACTCTCTAACCCAAACCCTCCCTATCGTTTTTTTTTTCTCTCTCCCGTCTAGGGTTGCGAGAAAAATCCCCTGCGGATTCCCTCCCGGTTCTGTCCGGCGTCTCCCTCCCTGCATCTTGCCGCCAGCAAGCCCGTCCATTCCCGGCCTACTTCATGGAATTGAAGGCTCTACGGGATGAACTGTTTGAGCTTTGGTCCATTCCACAAACACCTGCGGAAGCCTCAGCCCATAGGGACCAGCTATGTCTTTTCAGCCTCCTCCACGGCCTCGACCCGGAATATGCGACGACGGCTACGGAGATGCTCGTCAGCCCCTCTTCACTAGAGATTCCGCAGGTCTATCATCGCCTTGGAAAGGCTCATTGGGCCCTTGCTCCACCCACCCTAGCCTTGATCACACTGCTCTCCTGGGTCGTGGCAATAGCCGCTCTACAGGCCCTCGTGGACGCGGACGTGGAGAGAGCCGACCTCATCCCCTCTGTCAGCATTGTGGCAAGCTCGGCCACCTGGTCGACCGTTGTTGGGTCCTTCATGGTCGTCCCTCTCAGCACCCACGGTAAGGCCAGACTGCGGTCCAGGATGCATCCCCGTCTGCTGCTGCTCTTCCTTCATCTATGGATCTCTCTATGGCTGAAATCCAAATGATTCACGATCATAGGGCCACCTCCCTACCGGGCCCTTCATCGGCATCTCTTGCCCACTCTGGTGGCTTCATTGCATTTGTCATTCATCGCTCCCCTGCCTGGATGCTTGACTCAGGTGCGTCCGACCATCTTACCAATGATGCAGGTATGCTATCCAACTACAGTCCCTATACTGGTTCCTCAGCCATCACTGTCGCTGATGGTTCCACTATACCCATTGTGGGCTTTGGTACATGCTCACTGACCTCATCTCTTCACCTATCATCGGTGGCCCATGTACCACATAGTCCTTTTAACCTTCTATCCATTAGTAAGCTGACAAAAGATTTCAATTGTAATGTTATCTTTACATCGTCTACTGTTCTGTTTCAGAAGCGGACGACCAACCAGGAACTTGGTAGAGGCCAGCTTCAGAATGGGGTGTACATGTTCGATGGCCCGACATCCGTCACCTGCACGATTGTCTCTGCTCGTGCCTTAGATCTCCATTCTCAGTTGGGTCACCCCTCCGCCTCCGCCCTTCATCAGCTGTATCCAGATATTAATCAGCATTTTTCTTTTCATTGTGAGTCTTGTACCTTTGCGAAACATCATCGCACTACATATATTCCTCAAGTGGACACACGGGCTGCCAAACCCTTTGATTTGGTTCATTCATATGTATAGGGTCCCTGTGCCACCTCGAGTCAATTATGATGTAAATACTATATCTCTTTCATTGATGATTTTTCGCGTATGACTTGGTTGTACCTTCTTCGCGATCGGACATAAGTTTGTTTCACCTTCTAGACATTTTACCATGAGATCCAAACACAATTTTCCATCTCTGTAAAATGTCTACGCTCCGACAATGGGCGAGAATACTTGTCCACTCCCTTTCAGCAGTTTCTCCAGACCCACGACATCATTCATCAGACCTCATGTCCTGATACCCCTCAGTAGAATGGAGTGGCCGAGCGAAAACACCGGCATATTCTGGAGACTGCTCGTGCCCTCCTCTTCCACCGCAAGGTAGGGGTGTCCAGAACCGCCCCGGCCCGACGGGTTCGACCCGACCCGACCGGGTCGGGTCGGGTTCATAACGGGTCAACCCATACATGGGTTGAGTCGGGTCTCGGGTTGGAGTCATTTAGACCCAACCCGACCCGTGACCCGATGGGTGCCATCAGCCAAAAAAAAATCCTAAATATAATCCTCCCTCCTCACTCGCTCGGCTGAGTCGCGCTCGCGTCGGCCTCGCTCCCCCGCGACCCCTCTCTTCCCCCTTGCGCGGTGAAGGAACCCGACCCTACTCCCTCCTTCCCTTCCCTCGCGATCGACGACAGGCGAGGCGACGAAACCCCCTCCCCTCCTTCCTCTCCTCCTTCCCCGAGCTTCCCCAAACCCTCGCGCCTTTTGTTCTCTCTTCTCCTTCCCTTGCGAAAAACCCTACTTCCATCCTCCTCTCCTCTTTTGACTCCTTTCGCACCTCCGAACCCACCCAGAAAATAGGTCTCCTCGCTTGCCTCCTCCCCCGAAAGACACTTTCCCAACAATCAAGTTCAGGATTGGGAAGAAAAGAAAGCCCTTGGCTTGGCTCGGGTCGCCTCCTCTCCTCCTGTCTGCTGTTGTGCTTGCACGTGGGTCTGGCGTGGTAGTAAGTCGTGGTAAGGAGTTGATTTTTTTATCATGTTCTTTTAAATTATGTTTGCCAAATTGCCATTATGAGTCTTCAATTTTGCTTTTCTACTGTAAAATTCTGGTTTAGTCACAAATGGACTGCTTACCTAGTTCGACAACCCCTACAAGAGTCAAGTTCGGGTTTAGTCACAATTGCCTTTTGCATTTATCACCACTAAAATTCCGGTTTAGTAACAAATGCACTGCATTAGGCCCAATTCTGGTCTAGTGATGTGGTTTTTTTGTAGGAATTTTAGGATGTGTTGGTTGAGAATCCACCAATTTTACACGAGGCATGACTAGCATTGGTTTCATTTATTCCTTCGGGTTTCATTTTTCCTTCGATGGTGGTAGTTTGGGGTTCCTTGTTTACTGCTGGCAGCCTAGTAGTCTTGTGATCGTGTTGGGCTCAAGGCTTGATGCGCCTTGTAATCATTTAAAGAAATTGGTTCTTAAAATTTTTATCATTGATTATCCTTGTATTTTTGTAATTTCAAATTTATATATTGGTTTTTAAAATTTATTCTCCTCATTCTGCCAGGGGTGTGAGCCACAGCTGACAACAGCTAGCGATTCATGGAAGGTGATAAAATAAGTGGTTCTAATCCACCAGTTGGCACAGGAACCCAAAGTCAGATGGGGTCTACTCCAACTACACATTCAATGGAAATAGGAGGGGGAGTAGTTGCATACTAGTTGAAGAAAGTGAGGGTAAGTGAGGGTAAGAGGTCTCCTCCTAATAAGAAGGTAACAATTCATAAACCTCCTCGTTCTAGAATTTCTCAAGCTTGGGATCATTTTCATAAGAAAAATGGAAGGGTTGTTTGTAATTATTGTGGCAAAGATTATGCTTGCACATCTGGCCAACATTGAACTAGTAATTTGAATAGGCATTTGATAAGGTGCAACAAAAATCCACACAAAAATCTTGACAAAAGTCAAACCACTCTTGGTCTTACAAAGAAGTGTGAAGATGAGGATGATGGGACGATTAAAATTTCAATAACTCATTTTAACCAAGAAGAGTACAGAATAGCTCTTGCTAAAATGATAATCATTGATGAGTTATCATTTAAATATGTTGAGAATCAAGGTTTTAAAGAATTTATTGAAGTTGTTCAACCTCAATTTCAAGTTTCATCTAGACAAACAGTTGCTAAGGATTGCTTGCAGTTATATTTGGCCGAAAAAGAAAAATTGAAGTCTATGTTTGATATGTTCTCTCACATGGTATGTCTTACCACCAACACATGGACTTCAATTCAGAATCTGAATTATATGTGTGTGACTGCACATTTTATTGATGATAATTGGATCTTAAATAAAAAAATCATCCGGTTTTGTCTTGTTGTGAATCATAAAGGGGAAACAATTGGACGAGTATTAGAACAGACATTGAAACAATGGGGGATTGAAAGGATTAATATTGTTACCATGAACAATGTTAGTTCTAATAATACAGCAATCAGTTATTTGGTGAGGAGGGTTAATGATTGCAATGAGTCTATTCTTAATGGAGAGTATATGCATATGAGATGTTGTGCACATATTTTAAACCTTATTGTTAGTGATAGGCTAAAGGAAATATCAACATCAATTGCTAGAATCAGAATTTCCTGCAAATTTGTGAGAAGTTCACCTTCAAGATTGGCTCTTTTCAAGAGCATAGTCGAGGAGTTAAAAATTCCTAGTAAACAGGCCATAATTCTTGATGTGCCTACTAGGTGGAATTCTTGTTACTTCATGTTGGATGTTGCAGAGAAGTATGAGAAAGTATTTATTCGCCTAGAGGAGGATGCAAGTTTTAGGAGTGCTTTTGTCTGTGAAGGTGGGGCTCCTACAACATATGATTGGGAGCGTGCTCGTGTATTTGTCAAGTTCTTAAAAAAAATTATGATAGCACTGTTGAGTTCTCCGGTTCTATGCATGTGACATGTCACACTTTCTTTCATACTCTTTGTAATATATATAGAAAATTCAAGAAATGGATGAAGAGTCATGATATTACTGTGAGTGCAATGGCTATTGCAATGAAGCTTAAGTTGGACAAGTATTACGGTATTGGTTCAAATTTTAATTCTCTCTTACTTGTGGCAGTTGTTCTTAATCCCCGATATAAATTGGAATATATTCGGGATAGTTTTGAAATGATGTTTGATGATGGAGAAGACAAAAATCAGTTGGTCATTAAATTAACAAAGGTTCTGAATAATCTCTATGAGTTTTACAAATGTAAATATCTCATTCCAATTGTTGATAAATGTGAGTCAAGTTCTCATCAAGAGTCACATATTCATGATGCTAGTACCGATAGTGAGGATGATGAGAAATGGAAAGATGCATATAAATTAAAGAAAAGGAAAAGGCAATTGACACAACAAAGGAATGAAGTAGAGAGATATCTTGAGATTGATGATTGTGAGGATGATTTCGAAGGATTTGATATTTTAAGTTGGTGGAAAGGAAAGGCAAGCAAATATCATGTTCTCTCATGCATTGCTAGAGATATTCTAGCAATTCCTTTAACTACAGTATCTTCAGAGTCAGCTTTTAGTACAGGAGGACGAGTCCTTGATCCGTTTCGTAGTTGTTTGAATCCCAACACCATTGAAGCATTAATTTGCTCACAAAATTGGTTTAGAAAGTCTAAACCAATTGATATTCGAAAGCAACTAGAAGAAGTGGAATCGATTGAATCAGGTACAATTAAAAATATTATGATTTTTTATCATTTTTCATTTGTCAATTATAAACTTTTGTTTGAAAAAGTAAAATACTGACTTGTTCTTTCTTTTGTTGTGTTTTTTTTAAGATACGTCATCATCCACCACCACAATTCATGACCAGAGTTTCACAGTCTAAAGTAGAAGAAGCAAGCATGATGGATAGAGCACTCTTCAGTAAGGTATAAATTTATGATTGATTTACAAATTCTTTTCATAATACTGTCATCACATACATAGATCACCCCCAAAAGAATATATAGTTTCTTCCCATGAATTGATTCCTCTTGTGAAGTTGTTTCATCTCTCAGTTTTCAAGGAATATTTTGGGGATGACTCCTCGTGAACTACAACCACATGTTTTTCTATGTTCTTAGCATTGGCTTATGCTTTATTAATTTGTTTAGTCTTGTACAATTGATCAGGCCAAACTAAACACTCTTTCTTCTATTTTATATTTTATTCCCTTCTTCATTTTGTCCTTAAATTGTCAAAAACTTTGAACTTATATAGGGTGAAAGATGGTGGAGTCTCTACTCTCAAAAGCTTGGATGGATGCTGGCTAGTTTCTTCTGTCTACAGGTTTTCTTACCTATACTACATAGCATCATACACATTTTCTGAATATTTCTGAACTTCTGAATCCTGATTTGAACCTTTCCTTATTGGCATTTTGGCCTAATTAGAAGTTATTTTTTGTCTGAGATGTGTGTGTGTGACTATATAAAATAATTTTGATGTAAATAAAGATTTGTGTGTTCAGTGTTGGGTCTGGTGGTCTGGGGAAGGGGTGCAGGGGGGGAGGAGGCCGGGTCTGGTGTGCAGAGGGTAGTGGGGCTGGTGGGTGGGGGTGGGGGTGGGGGGGGGGGGGGGCTGGTGCAGGGGGGGTGCAGTGCTGGGGGGAAGGGGAGGGGCTGGTGCAGGGGGGGGGGGGTGCAAGAGGGTAGGGGTAGGTGCTGGTGCAGGGGGGGTGCTGGTGCAGCGGGTAGGGGGTCTGGTGGGGGGGAGGGAGCCTAGTCTAGGGGGCAGGGGGCTGGTGCAAGTGGGGAGGGGGAGGGGGGTGGTCTGGGTGGTGGGCTGGGTCTGGGGGGCTGGTGCAGCAGGGCAGGGGGGAGGTGGATGGGCTGGTGCAGTAGGGGGGAGGGGGAGGGGTTGTGCAGGGCAGGGGGGCCGGTGCAGCAGGGCAGGGGGGATTGGGGGCTGGTGGGGATGTAGTGCAGGGGGGAGGGGGAGAGGCTGGTGGAGGGGGGGGGGAGCCTAGTCCAGGGGGCAGGGGGCTGGTGCAGTGGGGACGGGAGGAGGAGGGGGGTGGTCTGGGTGGGGGGCTGGGCCTGGGGGGCTGGGTCCGGGTCCATTGGGTTAGGTCGGGTTGGTTCGGGTTTACACATAGAACCCGACCCGAACTGGCCCGACCCACAACTGGTTGGGTTGGGTTGGGTCATTCGGCCATTCATCGGGTAACCCGACCCCAACGGGTTGGGTTGGATCGGGTCAGCTGCTCATGAAGCATATGACCCGACCCGACCTTTTTTGGTCGGATCGGGTCTCGAAACGCCCCTGACCTGACCCGACCCATGAACACCCTTACCGCAAGGTGCCTCTTCTCTTCTGGGGGGATGCTATCCTCACTGCTATTTACCTCCTCAATCGTCTTCCGTCTTCCATCCTTCAAGGAGAGACTCCTTTTCGGACTCTGTTCCCCTCTCCCTCCTCACTCACTTCCACTCCGAGTCTTCGAATGTCTCTGCTATGTCTGTGACACTCGTCCCAACCTCCCCAAACTATCTCCTAAATCCCTCCGCTACATCTTCCTCGAATACTCACGCACTCAACGTGGATACCGCTGCTTCTCTTCGAACTGCCCCCCACCGTCCAAGCCGAGGACACCATCGTTCTCACTTCGTCCGATGCTCCTGCCACAGCACCAGACGATTTGCCTATTGCACTACGGAAAAGTACTCGCTCGTGCCAGAATACTCTGCACGGTTGGCGATGCCAAATCCCACCCGAGGTGGCTACAGGCGATGTGGGATGAACTGCAGGCTTTGGATGACAACCATACATGGGATCTGGTCCCCCTCCCTGCAGGCAAACAGGCGGTCGGCTACAAATGGATTTATACGATCCGTCTCAATGCCGATGGCACTCTTCATCGCCTCAAAGTCCACCTTGTGGCGAAAGGATTTGCTCAGACATATGGCATCGACTACTTTGAGACCTTCTCTCCAGTTGCCAAGATGGCCTCTGTCCGCCTATCCATATCGCTGGCCGCACATCATCACTAGCCGCTTCATCAACTGGATGTCAAACTCCTAAATCCCTCCGCTGCATCTTCCTCGAATACTCACGCACTCAACGTGGATACTGTTGCTTCTCTCCGGACTTACGACGGTATATCGTCTCCGCTGACGTATCATTTGTCGAGAGCGCTCCTTTCTCTCCTCCCTCCTCATCTAGACACTACCATCGATAAGTGTCTTCCTCTCATCATTCACCCTCCTCTAGTGTCTTCCCCTGTGGGTCATCGCTTTGGGACAGTCTACTCCCGTCGCCCATCGACTGCCCCCCACCGTCCAGGTCGAGAACACCTTCGTTCTCACTTCGTCTGATGCTCCTGCCACAGCACCAGACGATTTGCCTATTACACTACGAAAAAGTACCCGCTCTTGCCAGAATACTCCGCATGGTTGGCGATGCCAAATCCCACCCGGGGTGGCTACAGGCGATGCGGGATGAACTGCAGGCTTTGGATGACAACCATACATGGGATCAGGTCCCCCTCCCTGCAGGCAAACAGGCGGCTCAGCTACAAATGGATTTATACGATCCATCTCAATGTCGATGGCACTCTCCATCGCCTTAAAGCCCACCTTGTGGCGAAAGGATTTGCTCAGACATATGGCATCGACTACTTTGAGACCTCTCCAGTTGCCAAGATGGCCTCTGTCCGCCTATCCATATCGCTGGCCGCACATCATCACTGGCCGCTTCATCAACTAGATGTCAAAAATGTCTTTCTCCATGGCTTTCTTGACGAAGAAGTCTACCTGCAGCAGCCCCCTAGATTTCGTGCCTCTGGAGCCAACTCCCATGTCTACCGCCTCCGTCGATCCCTATATGGCCTCAAGCAGTCTCCTCGTGCTTGGTTTGCCCGCTTCAGCACTGTCGTCACAGCCTTTGGTCTCTCTCGCAGTATGAAGGATCACACCGTCTTCTTCCGTACGACGTCAAACGGTTGTATTTTGCTGGTGGTATATGTTGATGATATCATCATCACAGGGAGCGACTCCACTGAAATCGCCCAACTCAAGGCACACCTTCACCACCACTTTCACACCAAAGATCTTGGACCTCTCACCTACTTCATTGGCATCAAGGTCTCCCGTTCTGAGGACACTATCTCTCTCTACCAACGAAAATATGCCATTGATATCTTACAAGATGCAGGGTTGAGCCAGGCTACTGCAATGGACACTCCTCTTGAGCTTGGGGAACGCTCTCTCTATGACGACTCGGCACCCTTTCCCCACCCAGAGCTATCGTCGTCTGGTCGGTAAACTCAACTACCTCACCATGACACGACCTAACATTGCTTGCATTGTTGGCAAAGTGAGCCAGTTCATGAAGCATCCAACCAGATCTCAGTGGGATGTTGTCCTCCGCATTGCCAAATACATAAAGAAAGACCCTACACGTGGCCTTCGGTACTCACATCATGTTCATTTGGATGTTGAGGCCTTCTGTGATGCGGACTATGCAGGTTGTCTTGCTACCCGCAAGTCTACTTCTGGATTTGTCGTGTTCTTGGCCGGTAACCTCATCTCATGGCGCAACAAGAAGCAGACTGTCATCTCCAGATCTAATGCAGAGGAAGAATACCGTGTCATGGCCACGGTCACCACTGAGATCCTCTGGCTTCGTCATCTCCTCCATGAGCTTGGTTTCCCAGCGCAGACATCTGCTCATATCTAGTGTGACAATCAGGCAGCCACGAAGATTGCATCGAATCTCGTCTTCTATGAACGGACGAAGCATATCGAGATGGACTGCCACTTTCTTCGCCACCATCTGGAGCAGAACCATATCAGTTTTGGTCATATTCCGACGGCGGATCAGCTTGCCAACATCTTCACAAAAGGCCTCTCAGGAGCTCGTCTGGACTCTCTCACTACCAAGCCGGGTATTCACAGCCTCCACGGCCCAGCTTAAGGGAGAGTATGTATGGCCTTGTTTGATGTCGACTTTTGTTTTGCTTTTTGTGGGACTATCAATTCAAGCCGGGTGTAGAATGAGAGACCGAACCCCCAAGGTGTATCTCCAAAGGAGCCCTTGGGGTGTATTTATAACAAATAATAAAGACCACACCGGACCTCAAGTCCGATGTGGGATGCAGACTCCAACACCCCCCCTCAAGCTAGGTGAACCTAGCTTGGACACATAATGAAAAGAAAACAATAAAACAGACGCCAACACTCCCCCTCAAGCTGGACATACCCAGCTTGATGACAAAAACATGACGAAATAAAAAGAAAGCTGCAAAAGTTGTTGCTCCCCCTCACGATCGAAGCTCCCCCTCAGGATGATGGATGATGGTGCGGGCGCAGCAGATGACCATTCAGATCGGCTGGGTGACGGATAGCCAGGAATGCCGCACTAGTGGGGCCGGTCGATGAAACGCCGGGAAATCCAAACTAGCACCGGGAAAACCGCACTTGCGGGGCCGGCGACGGGAGGCGGGGATTCCGCAGAAATCGTTGCAGGATCTGGCGGCGCCAACGGGGCCCGAATCCTAGGTGGTCGAGTTGTTGCGCCAGCGAATGAGCGTGCCGGCGGATAGAGATGCGGCTGCCGGGAGTTGCCGGGAGATGTCGGCGAGGCGAGGATGCCGCAGGAGGAGGCCGACGAGGGTGCAGGAGGCCGGGAGGCGGCGCTGGAAACCGGAGGAGACCACCTGCGTGGAGCGGCCGGCACGGGTGGAGGCCGGTTGCTGGAGGCCGGGAAGCCGCGGAAGCAGATGAGCAGCAGATTGGGGAGGCGACATTGCAGCCGGATTGCAGCAGAGATGCGCGGGGACGGACCTGGCCGGAACAGTCCGGATCTGCCCGGATCTGCCCGGAACAGTCCGGATATCGCCGGATCTGGCCGGATCTGGCCGAAAATCGCCAAATCTGGCCGGAGTAGCCTGGATCAGGCCAGAGCCGGCCGGAGCTGTCCGGATCTGGCCGGAAATCACCGGATCTGGCCGGATTCGGCCGGATCTGTCCGGATTTGGCCGGAAATCTCCGGATCTGGCCGAAAAATCCGGGAAGGGCCGGGAGGGCGCGCGGAGGGCCGGCCGGGAGGCGCGCGGAGGGCCGCTGGACAGGAGGAGCGCCGCGGGACGGGAGGGCCGGGAGAGTCGGGAGCCGGGAGCAGCGAGCGCGCGGGAGCAGCGGGAGGCGCCGGGAGCAGCTGGAGGCGCCAGGAGCAGCGGGAGGCGCCGGGAGCAGCGGGAGGCGCGGTTCCGGCTGGGTCGGGAGCTGGGAGCTGCGCAAGGAGAGGGGCGCCGGACTGGAGGGAGATCCGCCAGGGATGGGATTCCGCCAGGAATGGGGGAGCCGGCAGAGGGGATCCGCGCAGGGCAGAAGCGGAGGGGCGGCGGCGGTAACCCTACGGGGCTTTGAGGCCGCCGCCCCCACCGGGGATTGCCGAGTCGGAAAAAAAAAAAACTAGACGGGAGGGAGGGATCGGGTTAGAAAACCCTCTGATACCATGTAGAATGAGAGACCGAACCCCCAAGGTGTATCTCCAAAGGAGCCCTTGGGGTGTATTTATAACAAATAATAAAGACCACACCGGACCTCAAGTCCGATGTGGGATGCAGACTCCAACACCGGGCATGTCCAGCTTGAGGGGGGGTGTTAGACCCCATTTTAGTATAATGGGTATTTTCGAGTCCCACATCGAAATATATCCCTCCGTGTAATTATTTTTACTCATCTATAAAATAATATCTCCGCCTCACATTGAGGTAAGGGGAATTCTCCATCTACACAAACAATTGAACAAGCAGTTGAGAGTCAGTTTTGAAAACACATATTGAAAACTGCTTATGGCACTTATCAGTTGTGATAAACCATCTGAAAAAAAATATGCGGTGTTTTTTATGTTCCTGAAAACACTTGCACATAAATTCCATAAGAAAACAACTTCAATAAGCCGCATAAAAACAATTTTCAATAATCAATCTAGAAACACTTATGTGAAAGTATGTATCACAAGTGTTACAAAACAGTTTTCAATAAATGTTGGCAAACGGAACCTATGACACAAAGCGATCCTTCAACATTATTTAATTATGATTATTATTATTATTATTTGATAATCACTTCGCTGAAATTTTTCCTACTAGTGTTCATATGCTCAATGAACTAACAACTAGTTTGGTTCATAGAATCATTGAGAGAGGAATGAAATGGAGTGGTGCGGAATGGAATAGGTAAAGAATAACAGTCCATTTGGTTGTCTTTCCAAAAGTTATTGTTTAATGTCAATTATATCAGAGTTAAAATATATCTGAAAGTGAGGGAAATAACTGTCTTTTTAGTTTCATTCCTACTCCTAAGAAACCGGACTGACACCCCTTGAGATGTCATTTCTCACAGATTTTGTATCCATACAACCAAAAGCTCAAATGATCTTCCCTTTTCCCTTTCAATCCAACCAAATGACGGAATGACATACCATTTCCCATGAACAGTGCCATGAGGAATGCAACCGAATGGGCTGCAAAGGAATTCACAGCTAAAGGGGGGCTACCTTATATTCAGAGAAAGATTTAACAGAGCATTCTTCAAAAGAAACTGGATGGCATGCCCAGGGTTTTTGCAATAAATCGTATGAAATGAACATACCATCCTTAATCCTGCAATAAAATGCACCCCCATATCCAGAACAAAACCCCCCTGCCAAAAGGAAAGAATTGATTTGTCAGAGTATATTAAAGGAATTCATTCTAATGACAAAGAAATGCCCAACAATTTGTGCTACGAGTACTGCAAACAACCATAAATAAACAGCTCATAAAAGTTAAGATCAAACACTCTGTCCAGTATATTGTAACTTTGGTCATACAGTTAAATTGCGCCTCCAGGAGCTCCAGAAGTAAGGATTTGAACTGTCCATTGACCCTTCAACAATAACATGTATGTTCAACATACTCCCAAGGCCAGCTACCATTTTTCTTCCCTGTAGGTAACAACAATCAGAGAGAAACTGAAGCAATGTGAAACGTGAATAAACCACATATATGGTGAACAGTACCTCAACAAAAGCAGGTTCAAACCGATAATTTTCTGCAACAGCCCATATTGGAACGAATGGCAAATGGGCAGAAAGAGACTTGTAGCACGACAATGCAACTTCCGCCTCAGGAACAGCTACATAATTAGACTAGAAATCAGTTGCCCATATCAACATAATAACAGAGTATAATCCATGCCCATTGATCTTTTTTTGAATATAGCTATTTTGTTTATTTCAAGGAGTCTCAACATTACTACACAATTATTTATTATTTTTCTTGCAATAAATATTTTATATATTGCTTTGCTTCAGTAAGTCAATCCCCAAACAGATGATTTGACGAAATTAAAAAGTGGGAATAATAGGGGGCTGTGGGGTGGGAGTCTTCATCAACTGCCAAGCTTCTAGTCTTTGGGTCCAATTGACAGCACTTACTGAAAATAGTTTGGGTCTGTTTGACAAGACTTAATGAAAAAGTGTTTATAGGACTTGTCACTTATGATGATTCTATAAGTGTTTCTAGATTGCTTATTGAAAAAGTGTTCCACTAATTTAAGTGGTTTTGTTCTGGAATTTAAGTGCAAGTGTTTTTTCATAAGCAAAACAAGCACCACTAATTTTTTCAAACTGATAATAAAAGTGTTACATGTTTGCCACAAGAAGACAGTTCGGAAAAACTAGGAGGAGATATTGTTCTGTATTCATCTTTAGACTACATAGCAACAAAGCTATATTCAACATAAGAAATTGTAGAATCGGAATTACGGATGGAGGAATTCCAGGGACCACCTCCCTTAAGCAGCTTCCTCGCATTGAAGAGAAGATCCCAGGGTAGGGGTTGTGTATGTGGGCTGGTGCCTAAGGGGCGCTGTTAAGGGGTCTAAGAAGCTGCCAGGGGCAGCATTGTAATATGTAAGGGAGTGGTTGGGGCTGTTGGGTTGTTAGGCGCTGGGTGAGGAATATTAAATAGGAGTGCTAGTAGCTGGGGTGGGGGGTTACCAATGATTTGGTATTTGCTTCCGGTGGAAGCTGTCCGGGTGGGTTAGGCCACAGCTTCAGGGTACAGCGATACCCAGGAGAGTTTCCTTTCTTCTTTCTTCTTCTTACTTCTACTCTGAGATCTTCTATAATTCCCGTTCTTCCTACTGCTGGATGGAAACCTCTGTTATTTCTCTCTCTCGCGCACCTGATATCCTATCAATTTGGTGCTTTCATTGAGCTCTTCTCGTTGAGCGCCGCCGCCGCATGTGAGAGAGGATCAATGAAGGTTTGAGGATTTGCAATGGAGGCATCGATTCTGGAACAAATGATGCAAATTCAGGTACAAATGGAGTCAACTGTGCGACAGATGATGGCTCCGCTGCAGGACTGGCGAGAAGAAAGAGACAAACAGGAAACGCAAACTGCTCCTGGATTTCAGCAGTCGCCACTTGAGCTGCAGGGGCACCCAAAGCCTATTGTAGAAGGTGAATTTCTCTTATACCTCAAAGTGGCATGGAGACATTCTTTTATAGATAGATTAAAAGGATTACAGGGTGGAGTAATCCGATGTGGGACTCGGAAATACCCTTTACCCGGAAATATAATAAACTGGATTCAACACTCCCCCCTCAAGTTGGACATGCCCAGCTTGGACCAAGAGTCCCACAAAAAGAAAAACGACATCGAACAAGACCATACACACTCCCCTGCTTGGCACTGAGAGAGATCAGACGAGCTCCCGAGAGGCCTTTGGTGAAGATGTCGGCAAGTTGATTTGTCGTCGGTATGTGGCCAAAACTGACACGGTGTTGCTTGAGGTGATGACGAAGAAAGTCGCAGTCCACCTAGATATGCTTCGTTCGTTCATGGAAGACGGGATTAGAAGCAATCTTCGTGGCTGACTGATTATCACACCAAATGTGACCAGACATCTGCGGCGGGAAATCAAGCTCATGGAGGAGATGACAAAGCCAAATGATCTCAGTAGTGACTGTGGTCACCGAACAGTAATCAGACTCCGAACTAGATCTAGAGACGATAGTTTGTTTCTTGTTGTGCCAGAAGATGAGATTACCTGCCAAGAAAACGGCAAACCCAGAAGTAAACTTTCGGGTAGCAAAGCAACCAGGATAGTCAGCATCACAGAAGGCCTCAACATTCAGATGATCGTGATGTGAGTACCGAAGACCACAGGCAGGGTCTTTTTTGATGTATTTGACAATGCGACGGAATCTCACTGAGATTTGGTCGAATGCTCCATGAATTGGCTAACTTTGCCAACAGCGCAAGAAATGTTCGGACGCGTCATGGGGAGATAATTGAGTTCTCCCACAAGAGGACAGTAGCTCTCTGGATGAGAATAGAGTTTTGTGTTGTCATAGAGAGATCATTCCCCAAGCTCAAGAGGAGTGTCAATGGAAGTTGTCTGAGTCAAACCAGCATCTTGTTCGATATCCAATGCATATTTCTGTTGGTAAAGAAAGATGGTGTTCATAGAACGGGAGACCTCAATGTCAATGAAGTATGTTAGCGGACCGAGATCTTTGGTGTGAAAATAGTGGTGAAGATGCCCTTTTAGTTCGGCGATTCCAGTTGAGTAACTCTCAGTGATAATGATATCATCAACATACACCACCAGCAGGATGCAGCCGGAGAACGTCGTACAGTAGAAGACGGTGAGGTCCTTCATACTCCGAGAGAGCCCAAATGTAGTGACAATGGTGTTGAATCGGCCAAACCAAGCACAATGAGACTGTTTGGGGCCATATAGAGAGCGATGAAGTCGACAAACATAGGAGTCTGCTCCTGTGGCACGAAATCCCGGAGGTCGCTGCAGATAGACCTCTTCTTCAAGAAAGTCATGGAGAAAGGCATTTTTGACATCAAGTTGATGAAGGGGCCAATGATGATGAGCGGCCAGAGAGATGGATAATCGGACAGATGTTATCTTTGCAACCGGAGAGAATGTATCAAAATAGTCAACATCATGTCTGAGAAAAGCCCTTTGCCACAAGTCTGGTTTTGAGGCGATGAAGAGTGTCATCTGCATTGAGACGGATCGTATAAATCTATTTTTTGTCGACCGCCTGTTTGCCTGCCGGAAGGGGGATCAATTCCCAAGTATGATTGTCGTTCAGACCCTATAATTCATCCCGCATCGCTTGAAGCCACTCAGGGTGAGATTTGGCGTCGCCAACCGTGCGAGTAATAGATATCGTCTCCAGAACGGAAAGACCTATGTATAAGGATGTGTAAAGAGGAGTATTCTAGCAAAAACGGGTACCTTTTCGCAATGCGATGGGCAAGTCGTCTGATGCCAGAGCAGGAGAGCCAGACGAAGCTGGGGAGATGGTGTCCTCAGACTAGATGGGGGGCATGTCCAATGGGCGATGAGAGTAGACAATGCTAAACCGGTGATCAGTAGAGTGGGACACCGGAGGCAGAGATGGGTGGATGATGAGAGGAAGACAATCATCGATGGTGGTATCTGGATGGGAAGAGGATGGAGAGAAATGAGAGCTCTCAACAAAAGATACATTAGCAGAGATGATATCCCACCGTAAGTCTGGAGAGAAACATCGGAATCCACTTTGAATGCGGGAATATCCAAGGAATATACAACGGAGAGATTTGGGAGAAAGCTTGGAGAGGTTGAAACGAGTGTCGTGGACATAACATAGACACCCAAACACACGGAGTGGGAGTGAGTGAGGAGGGAAAGAGGAGAACAGAGCCCGAAAAAGAGTCTCCTCCTGAAGGATAGAAGAATGAAGGCGACTGAGGAGGTATGTAGCAGTAAGGATGGCATCCGCCCAAAAATGAAGAGGTACCTGTATGTGGAATAAGAGGGCATGAAGAGCCTCTAGAATATGATGATGTTTACGTTCGGACACTCCATTCTGTTGAGATGTATTGGGGCAGGATGTCTTATGAATGATGTCTTTATCCTTGAAAAAATGTTGTAAAGAAGTAGGTAAATATTCCCGTCCATTGTCAGAGCGGAAACATTTAATAGAGGTGAAGAACTGGGTATGAATCTCATGATAAAAAGTCTAAAAAAGTAGAGAACACTTCAGACCAATCACGAATAAGGTAAAGTCATGTCATACGCGAGTAGTCATCAGTAAAGGATACATAATAATTGTACCCTGACTAACTATGAACCCTGCAAGGACCCCATACATCGAAATGAACAAGGTCGAAAAGATTTGCTGCACGCGTTTCCAGTCGAGGAATATACGTCACTCGATGATGTTTACCAAACTTACAGGATTCACAATGGAAGGAAAAGTTTGGACTGAATTGGAAGCAAAGCTTATGTAAGACGAAAACCGGTGGATGACCAAGGCGAAAATATAGGTCTCGAGGGCATGGGCAGAGGTGGATGAACAAGCAATGGATGGTGGGGTATTGAACATGTATACCCCATCCTTTAGATAACCTCGACCAAGTTCTTGATTCGTCAACAGCTCCTGAAAAACAACACCAGAAGATGCAAAAGTACCAGCACAGTTTAAGTCTTTGGTGAGTTTGTTGATGGAGATAAGATTAAACGGACAGTGAGGAACATGAGGTACTGAAACCAGGTGAATAGACGGGGTTAAGGAGCATGTGCCAAATCTCATAATGGCGATTTTTGATCCATTGGCAACAGTAATTGCAAAGACACCTGTATATGGGATGATAGATAGTGAACATACTGGAATCCCTTGCGAGATGTTCAGACGCATCAGAATCAAGCATTCAAGTTGTCGGTCGAGGAGATATACCCGCAACAGGGCTACCAGTCTGAACAATGGTGGCGCGAGAAGAGGAAGGTGGCAAAGCAGCCCGATAAGATTGTATAAATGCAATCTCCTCCGACGAGAGTGCCAGTTTGTAACGATGACTGGATGATGGTGAGGATAAAGGCATGTTTGGGTATGCAAAATGCGCCAGGGAAGGGGAACCGCCCTGCGAGAAGACCGGTGACGGAGTACGAGACAGTCGCTCAGGCGGGCGCACAGACGGAGGGATGAAGCGTGGGGCTGCCTTGCGGGAAAGCCGACAACTGAGGTGAGGGGCGGCCTTGCAGGAGCACCGGCGACTAGAGGTGGTGTCGGGGGCTGCGGGCGGAAGTGTCAACCATTACGGAGTCGATGGGCACTGAGGTAGGCGGGGCGGTCGAGGGGACGTTGGGAAATCGACTGAGGTGGATATGGAGTTGTCAGAGAGTCGTCGCGCGGGAGGCAGGCTGCTAGAGATGGGACACCGACTGTTTACAGGACTGTTGTGTCGGAGGTGCCAACAATGGGAGAGCACCGCAGGAGGTACCTGATGGAAGAGCAGTCGCACACAGTGGCGAGGGTGGCGCGTAGGAGGCGTGCGCTGGGAAGGCTGCTCTTAAGGAGCCAGCGCACGGGAGGGTGTTGGTGCTACTGGAGTCGTTGTTGTGACGGTGGCCGGGGGTGATTGACGGCGAAGGCAAGGGCAGCTGCTACCCCGGAGGGGGTGGCGCATCCGCACAGGAGGGAGCCGTGCGGAAGGAGTCAAGCGCGGTAAGTGGTCCGTCGGGTGGGAGTTGCGCGCAGAATAAGGTGAGACCGAGAGATCGCCGAGGGAAGGCGGGTCAGGAGATCGCGTCGGAGGCGGGGTCGGGTAAAGCCGGGAAGCCGCGTGAGGCGGGGATTGGTCGCGAAGCCGGGAAACCACGCAGGATGCGGGGGGGGAGACGTTGTAGGCAGGACGGGGGCCAGCTGGAGCAGGACTGGAGTCGCTAGAGAGTGAGGGCTCCGCCTGGAGGGAGCCGGGAAGCCGCACGGGAGGCGGGGCCGAGAAGCCGTGAGGAGAAGCGGCGGCCGAGAATCGCCGAGGGAGGCGGGGGGGGGGGGGGGCTGGAGATCGCCTAGGTAGGGAGGTGAAAGGTTGCGGGCGGATGGAGGGCCACAAAGCCGGGGCGTCGTGCTGCACAGGGAAGGAGGCGGGGCGGGGCGAAGCCGGGAAGCCGCATAGAGGGAGCGTCGGGGAGGGTGAGGACGGCGAGAGTAGGGAAGCCGGGCGGGACGGAGGGCCTCGGGCGGGAGGGTTCCGTCGGGAAGGACGGAGGGCCGCCTGGAGGGTTCCTTCGAGAGGAATGAGGGCAGCGGAAATTATCAGGATTTTTCCTCTGATACCATGTAGAAGGTGAATCCCCCCTACCTCAAAGTGAGGTGGAGACTGTTGGATTGGTGTAGCTCGATCCGGTTGGGTCGAATGCTTGTGACTTGTACTGCGCACCGGCCCGCAACTTTCGCGGGTCGAGCTCCGCGGTGAGCTCGTTGGGGGTTGCAGGGGGCAACGCGCCCCTGCTCCAGGAGTTCGGGGGCTGAGGCCCAAATTTTGGGCAACTGTAGCAATGCTGACACTGCAGCAGAGCTGACCGACCGACACCGACAGATATTGTAGCAACGCGGACTTCCAGCCGCCATTCACTGTAGCTCTTTGGACTTTCAGCCGGCACCATTATAGCACTTTTGACTTGGGTGGTCGTCTTTCACTATAACGATGCGGACTTTCTGGCAGTTGGTGGAATAGTGATTCGTCCTCTACATTAGCCCATTTTCGGGTTAGGGTTTCTGTGTGTGTGAGAAAACTTTGAGACAAACTCCTGTAAATTGTGCTCCCGATCATAGTGAAATTATTCTACCTCTCCGTGGATGTAGGGATTATTCCTGAACCATGTAAATCCTTGTGTACTTGTTCTTTTTTTTTTTTTTACTCTTTTGTGATCCGTTCTTTGCTTCGTTGCTCCCGACGTTTCCGCAGCAAAGACATTCTTTTATAAATAGATTAGAAGGATTACAAGGTGGAGTAATCCGATGTGGGACTCGAAAATATCTTTTACCCGAAAACATAATAAATCGGGTTCAACACCTATCATTGACTTCTCAGTACGGCAGGCAGTTCCAGTACAGATGAGCGGGGAACATCATGACTCTGCTTTTGTTCGGACAGAGGAGCTGCCCAAGACGGTGGAAATATTTCCAGTCCAAGTTCGATCAGATGAGAGTGTGCGGCAGCTACAAGAGTTGTTACGGCCCCAAAAAGTATGACAACAACCTTCCCTTTGACAATTTCATCTTTGGAGGACACCAAAGCGAAAGAACAACTCGTTTTCCGTTGTTGGCTCGTGCGGAAGAGGAGCATAAAGCTACCACTACTTCAAAACCTTTGTCTTCGGTGGTTCCTTTGTTGCACACGAAGTCAGTGGAGGAAGAGGCGATGAGTTTGAAAACTTGTGTAGTCAACTTGACAGGCAAGGAGGAGCGGCAAAAAGGAGCACCGTGATTTTAATCTGGAATGGCTTAACAAGTCTAGTTCTGGTTCTTCATCTTATCTGTCAGTGGAGGTGCTACGTCTACGAGTTCCAGCCATTACCCGGGCTTGGCGAGGAAAGGCAAAGAACGTCTCACTTCCTCCTAGCACTAGACGTGTTGTCAGTTCTGAGCTGCTTGAGGTTCTTCTTCCTGTTTATCGACTTGCAGCAGTACGAAGTACAGGGAGGGAGGACTTGCAATCATAGTTGTTAATGGCACGTCATGGTACTCTACGCCTCGCCAGGCCCTTGGCGAGGCGCAAATGAAATGGCATGCCATATTGCCATTAACACAGCAATGGCGCGCGGCACAGCGCACTTTATTTTTTTATTTTTTTTTGTGTTTGCTCTGTTTTTTTTTTTTTTTTTGAACCCTACCTAGCCTTACGAGTGACCCAGCACCCTGCCGCCGACGAGCCAGCCCTTGCTAATGATGAACTAGCCCCCACCGAATACAACCCAACCTCGGCCAATGACAATCTAGCACCCCGCTGCCACCAACCCCTGTCGACGACATCCCAACCCTTGCCGACGACAACCTGACCCCAGCTGACGACACACTCGGCCCCGCAATCGACTGCGCTACCCCAGCGTCATGTCACGGGCTGAGCGTCTCAGCACAGGGGTTTGCCCGTGCGGCACCCCAGCCCCCTCCAAGGCGGGCGGGGTTCAGCCGTTCAGCTCTTCATATGTGAGGTTCACTGGTTTCGTCCTGCCATTGACTCATCAGGAGAGTGGCTCCAACTCCCAACCAGTGGTGTCAAGACTGACACGCACCATCTTCCACTTTGTCGGAGCGACTCTCATCTCTTCGATAGGGACAAACCAAATGAACCACAGCTTTGATGTTCTTGCTGGTGTGGGACAGGACCCCCATGATTGGGTCGTGACATTCTCCCACCACCATTCCATACACGCCCTCGTGCATGCAGGATCGTGGCCTTCTGTGTGTCTGTGAAATGGTCTGCTTTTAACTAACCGGCTACCAAGCATGGCCTCAGAGGACGCTCCTTCCTTGTCGTTGGCATCAATGGCTCACTCACTCTCTGGGTCGCAAACCACCGTGGTCCACCCACTCTCTAGGTCGCAAACCACCTCCACGAGACCCACCCTTCATAGTGGCATCTCTGCCTCTGACATCTCTCGAGCGCGACCTTCTCTGTCGTGTCACCTCCGCATGACACCCCGGGACTCCGTTCCCACCACCAAGGTCCGTCCGGCAGCATTCCACAACACCACAAGGCACATTTCCTCTGATACCACTTGTCACGGGCTAAGCGTCTCAGCACAGCGGTTCGCCCATGCAGAACCCCAGCCCCCTCCAAGGCGGGCGGGGTTCAGTCGTCCAGCTCTTCATATGTGAGGTTCACCCCAACTCCCAACCAGTGGTGTCAAGACTGACACGCATCATCCTCCACTTTGTCGGAGCGACTCTCATCTCTTCGATAGGGACAAACCAGATGAACCACAGCTTTGATGTTCATGCTGGTGTGGGACAGAACCCCCATGATTGGGTCGTGACAGTCAGTTTTGCCCCCGCATCCCATTTTCTTGTTTTCTTTTCTGTTTTATTTTTTTATGTTTTATGTATAGGTGTGCCCTATCCCTTTTGAGTTTTTTTATTTGTTATTTTATGTCTTATTTTAGTTGTGTTTTATATTTTATTTTTCATATTTATGATTTATGATGTTTATCTTTTATATTGGCATCATAAATGAAATTTTCACACGCAACCCCTTCACCATGCGCCATAGCGCCAAGGACCTTCATCGCCATTTTACGTCATGCGTTATAAACAAGTCAATGTTTGGTGAGATGAGTTGCTTATTTTCTCAAAAACCACAAGTCAATGTTTGGCGAGATGAGTTGCTTATTTTCTCAAAAACCACCGCATCAGAAAATGTATCATCAAATTCCAAACCCTATTTGCTACGGCGTGGCGGGCTGGACAGAATGACAGAACGGAATCCTATGCTAAGCTAAACACTATTTCTATGGCGCAAGCAATGCCATATGTTACATTCAAGCATTTCATTCACTTTTGTGAATGTTTATATCCGAATTTACCAAAGGATACTACTATTGGTGTTGATACCTGGTGCATCTCTATGGACACTGCTCATAGTGGGGAGACTGCTTTTGCTAGGAAAAAACAGAGGTTGATACAAACAGTAGTCCGCCTTCCAGATTGTTGGGTACAAGTTGTTGGGACAAGTTGTTGGGACAAGTTGTTTGAGCCATGGGAACCACTCACCATACAACAAAGTGGCACGACCGGACAAGTTGATTGTCCAACAGAATTCCTGCCAGGCCCAGCAAAATGGCAAACCCCCATCCTTCTGGTGACTCCAATCCGGTTTGAACAAGAAATGTTGCCCAAGGGACGGCTTCTTTTAGTGAATGAAGGAGGTGGTAGGTCGTTTGATGCTAGTCCACCTGGACTTGGCGTGGTTGCTTCTCCGGTGAAAAAGCTCCAGTGGGTATCTGCTTTGTTTGCTCATGATTCTGCTTAACAGTGTTGTGGTTCAGCTGCAGTTTTGTGTGGAAGATGTGTTGGTTCCTGAAGAGGGCTATAAACTTTGGGCCTTCGCTTTTGCCGTTGAGAATGCAATTATGGGTCCCTATTATTGTAACCCATATGACTATGAAGAAATAATGATGGATGGCTTGTCTGTTTCTGGCGAGACTACTGTTGGAGATGGTGTCTTAGAACCACCTATTTGTACTTTAGATTGCATGTATATTCAAAGAAGTAAATATTGATTAAAATATCTTATTATATATCGTTCATTGTTCTGCGTGACTTTAATGTAATAATATCTCACAGTATCTGTCGTATTGAAAGAGGCATAACAGTTCCCGCTATGATGAGAACCTTGAAATGTCATGACGATATTCTTAAACCTTGTTCGACGGTTAGATAACATTCTATGATGAGACACATAGCATGTTGACTGTCAGATACGAGTACCCGTAGGCAGATGAGACTTCATCTCATGAAATTCGCATTCGGTAATCTCCAAAATGGGAGATTATGAAAACAGAACCGCCAGTAGAAATTTCACATGATGTGTCATTAGATATTTTTGCCTACACGCGTGTGTAATGATCCTTAGACGTTAAAATTATTATTGATTGATGCATGTCATGACTCGCGCACTTTGATGTACTGTCGTAAACCGTGACGACATATGATCGCGGCGAAGTTGGGTACGATGAGTGCGTCATAAATGATATGTTATTAATGAATAAGTCGAGAAAGTATTTTTCCCTTCTATCTTTATGAAAGTTGATATCTAGGTCATTTGATTAAAATAAAATCATCACATTAAACAGTAATCTTGGATTTTAAGCAAGTCTGCCTAGAGGGTCACACGCAAAGTGTTTCCTTGAATCTCAATTAAAAATTATTTATATTTAACAATTGAAATAAATATTATTCTTCAGACCCAAGAAATAATATTTCTTTAAGATTTTTTAAATGATCGCAAATATTAAATAAATATTTATTCTCAAGCTAATTGTTTAATTAAAAGAATATATAATATTTATTTATCTCTTGTTATTCGCATCGTAATAAATAATTATTTATCTATTAAATAAATACTTTATTTAGTTGCGTGAATATTAAATAAATATTTATCTGTCGGACTGTGAATAGAATATTTATTTATTTATTGAATAAATAAAATTTATTTAAATATTTATTCAAGAATTCAATAGATGTAGAGAACGAACGGGGTAGATTTTGTCTGATGATGAATATTTATTGACCGGATTGTAAAATAAATATTTATCATTGTGCGGGACAACGCCAAAAAAGGAAATATTATTATTTTATTACATGACATGGGGTTTCTTTGGGGTTTAATATATTATTAAGGACCTTTGTGCAATTAATTAAATATTAAACTCTAAAGTTTATAAATAGACTGTTATGTCAATCGGAGAAAGATTAATCGTTGTGTGCAGCAATTACATCTTAAGATCTTTTTCCTCTTCTCTTTCTCGAGACCAAGAAGAATAAGAGAAAATACATTCAAGCCCGAAGGAACGTGAAGCGATCAAAGCGAACAACGCAAGACGATCAATCGGTCACGCTAGCACCCGACGTTTCATCGGCATTATTCAAAGATCGAGGGAGTACGTGTGGATCACCACTGGAGGAATTCTGCTTTGGACCCTCGTTGTGCAACGACGATACACCGATCGGGTTAGAACGATCAACATCATCAACGAAGAAATATCTCAAGACCGAGGTAATCTTTCTTCTTATATTTTAAATTAATTATAAATTAACATGCAAAGATTCTCCCTTGGTTCCGAAAAAATAATGTCAATATTTTTCGGAAAATTTTTCATTGGTCATGGCGTTCACGTCATATACATTGCGGATGATTCATTGAATCCGACAAAAGTCGAGTTGGTTATAAGCCCAATAGGCGCTTTCGTTACGTCTGGAACCATCAATTGGTATCAAAGTGGTCGCGTTAGATTTATAATTATTTAATTATTAGTGATTGTTATACGCATTAAAGTTAGTTTTCATTTCTTGTAATTCGTTCTTGAATCCGATCGTCGAGATCACTTCTTGCTCCCTTCGTTTCTCGCTCATTTAATCCAAATCCGATTAAAATTTTAACGAAAAACATTTGAAGAACTTATCTGGAGGTGTCGAGAAGTCTGGTCGGACAACACGGGATTACACGGCGTGTAACTGGTGTACATGCCGTATATCCAAGTTCATCCCACCAGGATGTAGCGTGAATTAATTTGTCACACAGTACAATGAAGAACATGCAATGCATTAGATGCTCTTGTGTTCAAGTCAGGCTACCACACGACATGTAGGACGACACACCATGAAACTAGGTTACACACCGTGTAGTCCACGCATTTTCATGACGAAAAACATGCACTTAAACACGCGTCGAGTAATAATTACACGACGCATAGGGACTGGCAGTCGTGTAACAAGGAGGTCACATGGCGTGTACCAGTTGTACACGCTGTATACCCCACACATGTCTGTGAAGTAATACACGTAGAGTTCCTAGGCGTGCATCACATACATACGGCGAGAAGGATACACGACATGTAGCTTGATGCACACGTTGTGTACTCAACCTGTTTACGTAGAAAATTAAAATTTAATTTATTACTTCTTTAAACCTCAACAACATGTGTTTTGTGTGTCATTTATTGACTCATACATGTAGTGAGAGGTTTTATATATATATATTAAATGCTTAATTAATTTCTGTGTAAATTTCTGAACTGCATACCATGTATAGTCATAATACGTCGACTACTTCATGTGCATTAAAAGCATTACAGGCTGCGTTAATTAACATGTGTTTCGTGTATCATTTATTGACTCGTACACATCATATAATTAAGTGATAAAACGTGTATGGTGCATGAGTAGACTGTATACGATTTCTATACAAGCTGAGTAGTTTGAATAGATACTCGCTGAGTTGCTTCCAAGTGCAAGTTGTGTCGTTATTTTATTAAATTTTAAATAAAATTAATTTATTTAAAATCACAGCGGATGGGTATCTCCGAGACAGATTGGATGGAGATTAAGATAAATTAAATTAATTGATTAACCAGATAATTGATGTTTATCTTAATAAAAAAACAAATCGAAATGAATGTTATTCAGTTATTTTAAATGCGTATTTGTTGCACTAGTGGATGATCATGAGCTTAGACCGACCTGTGTATGTGTATGGTTTCTTTTAATTTAATTATTGCATGGATTTTTGCTAACTATTTTATTAAATTAAATTGATGGTTTATTAGTGATATTACATATTAATTCATGATTTTAATTGTCACTGAAAAATGATTACTTTTCATTCAATGTTCATATTTTGATCATAAACATATATTGAGAGCATTGTTCGAATTCGTTCAATTACACTGCAGTTTACTATTTTGATCATATCTTTCAATATAATGATCCAAATGATGTGATTCTTGTTTTGTAGTGCTCCTAATTCAAATTCCAGCAAATCATTCAACTAGAGCTTTGGCTAATTCGGCCATCTAAAAGGATGGACCACACAAGAAGACTCAATGAATCTGTCAAAGAATTTGGACTAGCTGTGATATTATATTTTATGAACTCAATTCAAAAGTCTAAATTTGTTGATACTCCACCAAAAGTCCAGGGACGTTCCATTACAACTTGGATAAAAATTTCAAGGCCCAAGTCATCCTTAATGGGGCCCAATTCATGCATGAAATTTCATCCCGAGATTTAAGAGCAGCTCGCCATTCTTGAATTTTCTACCGATCCAATTGCCCAATTAAGCTGAAATTTTGAGGGTAGAAAGTCAAGAGGTAGCCGAACAACTTTGAAGAAGAATGTGATCCGTAATGAAGGCATCTTCGCAGCCATAAATGCATTCACATTTAGGCCATGGAAAAATTCGGGACAATTCTGGACAGCAACATATGGTTTACCAAAACAGCCATAACTTTGGTTTCAAAAGTCCAACAGCCGCCAAATTTGGAGAGTGAACTGTCGACATCCATATCTAAAACTTTGAAGAAGAATTTTTGAGATTCAGCTGTCTAAATGATCAAATGTTCGAGCCAATTTGAAGGGCAGTTTTGGAAGGCAAACAGTCCACCACTTTGAGCTATAAATACATTCCCCTCTTCTCCTTGCAAGGGGGATGTAATGGCCCAGACCCACCTGGTCCATTACTTTGCCAAAACACGGCTCCACCGTGACGGTGGCACCGTGTCCTCACCGAGCGGTCTTCGTTCTTTCCCAGTTCCCGACTTTTCCGCTCCCGCAACATATCTTTTGACGTAAAGATGATTTAATGCCCCATTTCAAAGCCATTTAAAGCCCATAAATAATATCTAAAATCCCCCAAGAGTCCGGCAACCCTTAACTTACCAAAACGTGTGGTTTTTCCTCGGTGTCACGCCCTTCCCCGTTCCTTCCAGATCCGCCCCTGTTACGCGTTTCCTTATGGTTAAAGAAAACTGTTTAACGCATAGTCATTATGACCACCTCTCCGAGGAGAATTGTTAAATGACAATTAATTCCATCGTGCGTAACCACTCAACCGCGTGGTGAAACCACGGTCCGACTTTATAGCCGTTCAAAATTCCATATCCCGTAACAACGGGATCTCATCTTTATATCACGCTAGAAATTCTTTCTTCTTCCTCTTGGCTAGTCTCCTTTTCTTCTTTGTGCGTTTGGAGTTCCCCTTCCCGAGGCAAGTGGTGCGCCTGTGCTGGAGCCTTTCTGCTCACCATTGGAGTCCCCGACGTTCCTCCCCTGCAAGTCACGCATCCCCAGTTCTTGGCGCGTGGAGAAGAACTTCAATCCTTGATCAACCAGGTAGGGATTTTTCCTTCGTCTCTCCTTACTGTGTATCATGCGGGGTGGGTATGCTACTGTTTCTGTGGGAATGGATGAAACCAAACTTTAACAAAGATAATAAACAGACTGTTAAAGAATGATGGGGTGCGTTTGACAATTCTGTTGTACTCTTTTATAATTGCTATATGTTGTGAACTGTATGGGCTTATGCTTACTGAAAATCATGGTCGTTAGTGGTCTTTTCTTGCACACTAATGAACTCTTGTCTTCTGTGATGATTAAATGATTGTAACATGGAAATTGGTTAATCACCTAAACTCGGTTGGTTAAATGGATGCCCAGTGAACATCAATCCTTGTGCGGTCACCCCGGTTAACCAACAGAAAGAAGAACCTAATGAATGATGTGCTTGAACCTGGAAGTTTCCCTACTCTGTTTTGGTAGTAGGTGTGTTGTTCTGCTTGATGTTTATGGGGTGATGTGGATGGGGATGGGATCCTCTGTTGTGGCACAGTTGTTGGTTGTGAATCTGAAGCTGTGTGGGGCTATATCTCGAGGCTTGGTTTGGTTCCAGTACTTTGAGGGATCTCACGGATCCCTTTGTTGTGACTTTACAAGAGAACCGGGTGTGAATGCTTAAATTGTTGTTTGGGTGTTTCTCTTTCTCCGGCTTGTGGTTATGTCAGTTAGTTGCCCAGTAGTGCAGAATTTACTTAAATGGGATCACTTGAACATGAAAACGAGAATGGGCTCAATGGGGAATTGTTTTCCGAGATAAGTGGTGACATGGTCGTGGGTTCGGTGTTTCTTGTGAATGAATAGTAACGAGGGTATTTGTGCTTAAGTTGGTTTTGGAACTCCTAGGTTGGGATGAGTGCTTGTTATATATATTATATAATTGTAGTTCTTATGTTTCTTATTCATGCCCCACCCAAGTTGAGCACCTAGTGCCGAACACCCCCATTTCATGGGGGAGGGTGTTTTTTCCAAACACTCCTATGAGTGGCTGGTTATTAGCTCTTTTTCTGCTCCATTTCCCGAATAGCCCAAGACTCATCGGGTAGGCTGTGATGGCCTGAGGTCCATTATAGCCCAAGATTCTTCGGACAGGGTAGTTGTGGTGGTTGCACAGGTGTGTGCGGGCAGGTTGTTTCCCAAGTGTCTTCGGGATGAGACTCAGGTGTCTTCGGGCGTGGCAGTAGTTGTTCTGGCCCAGGTATTTGCGGGCGTGGTTACGCGTGGTTGTTGTGGCCCAAGTGTTTGCGGGCGGGATGTGTGGTTGTGGCCCAGGTGTGTGCGGGCGGGGTGTGGCAGTGAGACTGCGGTGAGAATGGCGGGAGAGGTTCGATGCGTAGGATGTCTTCAATAACCAGTGGGGAAGTGGCGCGGGGTACCCAAACATCGATGTGCTATTACTATACATTACTTGACTTGCGTTATTTGGGGAGTGTGTCTTGGTAAGGCTTGGGTGGATAGTTTTCCTCGCTAGGTGCTTTGGTTATCGCTTTTCTCACAGGGCATTAGAATGTCTCCCCACTTGTGCACGAGAGCTTTTGGTTTTCCCTACTGAGTATACTTGCATGCTCACCCTACGTATATAAAACTGTTTTCAGGTTTCCAGGAGGACTTCAGGGATCGTGCAGGGTCGTACTAGTTCAGACGTTAGGATAATTGTTGTTGCTGTTTTTCTTTCTTTTGGTACTTTTTTTTGGGGGGGTTTCTTTTACTTTTGTATCATTTACTTTTGGAACATGCATATGAGAATGGTTTGTTTTGGCTTTACCTGTACTTCCACTTTTGGTGTTGTTGGGATTTACTATCTTATCTCCCGATCCTATTAAATAAAGAGGGTAATGTCTTCCATCTTGTGTGTGATTCTATACCCTTGGTGCTAGTCGCCACTCCGGGACCTATTGAAGGTGGGTCTCGGGGGTTATTATCTCTCCTTCAACTTGAAGAAGGAAGGGTCTGGCAACCTGCAGTCCCTTCTCTCATCTTGGTGAAGGCGGGTCGTGACAGAATGGTATCAGAGGAGGAGGTTGAGAGATAGGATGGAGTTCAGAGTTACGCACAGTGAGGATTGCATGGGATGGTAGGGCAACAGTGTTGGACAATCTTGGTGCGTGAAATAGGTCAGGGAAGACCGGCTAGGACACGGGATTTTAGGGCCCCCCGTGATCCGATGCAAAGACTCTAGGCCTACCGAACGTCCAAGTGAGGCTACACTGATTGCAGGTTAGAGACCCTAGGAAAGGTACATGCGTCATAATGACTTGTGTTCTTATGTTTCTTGGGTATTTGGGGATTTAAAATGAATAAGAAGTCTAAGAAAATTTAAGAACAATATTCTACACTACTCGGGCTTAGGCATTCCTTGTTTACCTTGCAGCTATGGCACTTGGGAGACGACCACGAGTAGTGCGGGCAATCGAGGCCCAGGAGGTTGACTTGGCCGATTGGCAGAGGACTGACCGAGAGGAGGAGGACGATCAGTGGCAGAGGACGCTTCGTGCCTTTCAGCGGCAGACCCTCGGGAAGTACGAGGGTAGCACCTCAGACATAGAGACAGAGAGCTGGCTAGAGGAGCTGGTAATAGCTTTCAGCTTGATCCGGGCTCCAACGGAATACTGGGTTCCTCTGGCTGTAAGCCAGATGCGGGGAGCAGCGCGTCAGTGGTGGACGCTCTATCTTGGGGAGAAGAGGGAGGTTGAGGTGACATGGACTGGCTTCGAGAAGGAGTTCCGGGCGGAATTCCTCTCTTCCACGATGAAGGCTGAGAAGAGGCAGGAGTTACTCTCCCTCCAGCAGGGGAGCATGTCAGTGAGAGAGTTGGGGATCAAGTTTAAGGATCTCCTCCGCTTTGCTCCGGACCTCTTTCCAGATGAGGAGTCTCGGGCGAGACGTTTAGAGGAGGCACTTCGACCTTCTCTTCAGTATGTTGTTACTCCCTTCACCTTACCGACATACTTGGAGGTCCAGAAGAAAGTTGAAGTGGTGGAGAGGATGCACACGCTGGGAGGTGTATCGCGAGAGGGAATCCAGTTGGGCTCACCAGCTCATCTAACTGACATGTGTCTACAATTATAGGATGATCAACCAAATTCATTCGAACCAATGGAGATCAATGCGGCATTTGCTAGATGAAACACCAACCCTCAACAACCAGCTCAGTTCATTAGAAAAACTCCAACCAACCCCACTAGGATCCCTTCTGTTCTACCTATAAACCAAGCAGGAAAGACCATCCAGGCTTGAGGTATGGTAATCTCGTCTTCCAACCCCCTCAATTCCCTCATCAAAATCCAAACCAATTCCAATATGGTCAAGGTGGTGAGAACTTCCAAAAACCTTATCATTTTGTTCCTCGACCTCAAAGGAGGAATCCTCCTCCCCCTGGTTTCTACAATCCTAGTGAGGCTTCTCAGTTCTCGACCCAATACAATTGATTTCCCAAGAACCCAAATCAAGGCAATCTCAATACGGGACATGTCTCTTCTTCTAAGCAGTCATGGGAAAGTGTTGTGGAAGATCTTGCCTCCTTCACCCATTTTAGCCTCAAAAATATTGAAAATCAAATTGGTCAACTTGCATCTCACCTAAGTCGGCAATAGCAATCCAAGCAGTCATGGGAAAGTGTTGTGGAAGATCTTGCCTCCATCACCCATTCTAGCCTCAAAAATATTGAAAATCAAATTGGTCAACTTGCATCTCACCTAAGTCGGCAACAGCAATTCAATTCTTCCCAACTCTCAGCTCAACCGCTGTCAAACCTCAAGGGTAATGTAAGTGCAATTGCACTTTGATCTGGAAAGCAAATTGTTATGCCTCATGATGAATCCACAAAATCCCCTTTAAAGGTTGAGTTAGAAAAAGAAAACAAAAAGCCAGAAAAAGAACCTGAAGTCAGTCCCTCAACTCATTCCATTCCTCTAAGAAACTCAATTCCTTTTCCTCAAGCCATCTCTAAGCCTAAGAAGCCTTTTGAGCCTGATTCTGAAATGTTTAACATGTTTAGACGTGTTGAAGTCGACATTTCCCTCTTAGATGTCATCAAACAAATCTTTATGCAAAGTTTCTTAAAGAATTGTGCACCCATAAGAGACAACCTAGGACCATTGAAAACGTTTCAACCCAGCAGTTCATTCCCATTAAGTGCAAAGATCCAGGAACCTTTACGGTTTCGTTCCAAATAGAGAGTTCCAACTTTGATGATGCACTCATAGACCTGGGAGCCTCGATAAATGTCATGCTCAAATCCATCTTCATCATCCTTAGTCTAGGTCTCTTGCACCCAACGAGTGTTGTCATACAGTTAGCTAATCAAAGCACTGCCAGCCCTGAGGGAATAATCAAGGATGTCCGTGTCCGGGTCAATGATCGTATCTTCCCAGTTGATTTTTATGTCCTTGATATGGAAGGTAAGACATTCTTCTCGATCTCCCCTGATTCTAGGAAGACCATTACTTGTGACACCTAGAACTAAAATTGATGTCCATGCTTCTGAGGACACTTTTGAGAGTTGATTGAGTCTTTTTCCATCATGTTCTTCATGTTCTAATGATAGAGAAGTTGGTGAAATTTGCACCCTGATTCACCAAGTCATAGATGGAGAAGTTGATGTTGATTTTTCATTTATAGACTTCATCAATCTAAAGGATCTTGAAAACTCTTTGGAATCTCATCTCACCTCTGATCTCTATTGTTCAACCTTGGACAGTAATGAGAAAAATGAATCTAAACCACTGGAAGCCCTTCCTCTATTCCTAAGTTGTCTGGCCCACAAATGAAGGATGAAACCGATTTGAAACCTCTTCCTGCACACCTGAAGTGTGCATTCATTTTTTCCATAATCACTCTTATCCAGTCATTGTCACTACTGCACTTACTGAAACTAAGGAGTCCAAACTTGTCCAGGTGTTAGAGGAAAACAAAAAGGCCTTAGGTTGGACCCTAGATGACATACCAAGCATCAACTTTGCCCTTTGCATGCATCACATCCATCAAGAAGAATCATTCAACCCAATCAGACGATCTCAAAGAAGACTCAATCCACTCATATTTGAGATAGTTAGGGAAGATATCGCCAAACTTCTTCAAACTGGTATTATCTACCCAATTTCCGATAGTGAGTGGGTTAGTCCAATTCAAGTAATACCTAAGAAGGGTGGGATAATTGTTGTCACAAATGAACACGGAGAAGTGGCCACAACTCGAGTGAAAAACAAATGGCGTGTGTGCATCGATTATCAAAAATTGAAAGTTGAAACGCGAAAAGTCACTACTCACTTCCTTTCCTTGATCAAATGCTAAAAAGATTAGTCAGAAAGTCACATTATTGCTTTCTTGATGGATACACTAGCTACTTACAAATCTCAATCGCACCTCAGGATCAAGAAAATACTACATTCACTTACCTCTTTGGAACATATGCATATAGGAAAATATTTTTTGACCTTTGCAATGCTCCTACAACATTCCAGAGGTGTATGATTAGTATTTTTCAGAATTCATTGAGCGTTGCATGGAGGTCTTCATGGATGACTTTACCATTTATGGTGAGTCATTTGAATCCTGCTTACATTAACTCTCTCTGGTCCTACAAAAGTGTGACAAATGTAACCTTGTATTGAATTTTGATAAATGTCATTTCATGGTCACCAATGGGACTGCTCTAGGACACATAATTTCTCAAGAGGGTATTCAAGTCGATCCGGCTAAGATAGAGGTGATCCAATCACTTCCTGAACCCACATCAGTTCGAGACATTCATTCCTTTCTTGGCAATGTCGGTTTCTTTCGGTGATTCATCCAAAACTTCAGCATAATTACCCTCCTACTCACTAGGCTACTCGAGAATGATGTTACATTCCATTTTGATAAAGCTTGCAAAAGAGTTTTCATTGAACTCAAAGTTGTTCTTACATCTGCCCCAATAATCCAACCCCCAGATTGGTCCTTACCCTTCGAATTGATGTGTGATGCTTCTGATAGGCCCATTGGAGCCATTCTTGGTCAAAGAAAAAAAAAATTCCTTACGTCGTCTATTATGCCTCAAAAACACTGGATAAAACTCAATCTCACTACACTATTACTGAAAATGAACTTTTAACTGTGGTTTTTGCCTTGGATAAATTTTAACTCTATCTCTAAGGTGCCAAAATCATCATCTCTATACACCATTCAACTTTAAAATTCTTACCCATGAAAAATGATTCCAAACCGAGGCTAATAAGATCGATCATAATGCTCCATGAGTTTGACCTTGAGATCAAAGATAAACCTGGAAAAGAAAACTTTGTGGCTGATCATCTGAGTAGAATTTCCAATTCTTCTCATTCTGAAATCATTAATCCTGAATTTCCTACTGAACGTCTCTCATCTATCACTCCAAAGTTACCATGGTATGCCCCAATTGTAAATTATTTGATTGCTGGTGTTTTTCCTGTAAATTTTTCATAACAAAAAGTGAAGCTAAAAAATGATTCAAAATACTATTTTTTGGAAGATAATAAACTTTAGAAAACTGAGGCTAACATGGTGATTAGGCGATGTGTTGATGAAGATGAACATTCCTTCATCTTGGAATCTTGTCACTCAATTGCCCGAAGGAGGCCACTTTGGACCACAAAGGACCTCCCGAAAGGTCCTTGACTCTGAATTCTTTTGGGCTTTCACTCTTCAAGGACTCACATGAGTCCTGTCAATCATGTCCCACTTGCCAAAAGTTTGGCACAATTTCCAAAAGAAATGAAATGCCCCAAAAGCCTTTAATCTTCTATGAGATCTTCGATGTTTAGGGCATTGATTTCATGGGATCATTCCCCTCTTCCAATGGATTCTACAATATTCTTATTGCGGTCAACTACGTTTCTAAGTGGGTCGAGGGCAAACCCACTAGAAAGGATGATGCACATACTGTTAGTGAGTTCCTCAAAAAACCCACATCTTCCATCGATTTGGAACTTTGTGTGTCTTGGTAAGTGCCTTAGGAACCCATTTCTGTAATCGAACCATGGAATCTATTTTGAAAAAGAACGGGGTTGTACATAAAACATCAACTGCATATCACCCCAAACAAATTGAATAGCTGAATTTTCCAATAGAGAAGTGAAAACAGTGCTTGAGAGAATTGTTAAGCCCGCAAAAAAAGACTTGGCCTGAAAGACTTAGTGAAGCGTTTTGGGCTTATTGAACTACCTATAAAACACTCATTGGGATGTCTCCTTTTAGGCTAGTTTTTGGTAAAGCGGGTCATTTACCGGTTGAAATCCAACATAAGTCATTTTGGACTTTGAAAATTTGAAACTTTGATTGTGAAAAATCCAGTGAAGAGAGACTGTTACAGTTGACTGAAGTGGAAGAGCTTCGCCTTGATTCTTACGAAAATTACAATCTCTGCAAAGAAAAAGCTAAGGTACTCCATGACAAACACATTCTGCGAAAGGTATTTAATGAAGGTGAAAAGGTAATGCTCTTCAATTCTCGATTTCGGCTTCACCCAGGTAAGCTTAATTCTCATTGGGAAGGTCTCTTCATTATTACTAATGTTTACCCATTTGATGCAATGCAAGTCCAAGACCCTTCTTCCAAAGTTCCAAAAAGACATTCATGGTTAATGGACATCGGTTAAAGCATCACCATGAGAGGACACACACCCCGGGAACCACATCGACTTCCACCGGATCCCCAACTGCTGGAGTAGACCCACCATCGGTTAAAGAATTTACGGCTTGATTAACCTTTCCTGTCTTATAAACGACTTCAAAATCTAAGCCCAACAATTTGGCCCGCCAACACTATTGATTAATGGTATGTATCCTCTGGCTTCGCAAATGTTTGGGAGCCTTGCGGTCGGTGTGTACCACAAAATGTTTTCCCTTTAAATATTGCTTCCAATGGCTAACCGCTAAAACCAAAATCTACTTTTCATAAACTAACTTAGAAAGATTACCTTCATCCAAAGCCTTACTGAAATAAGTTATTGGTTGGCATTCTTGCATAAGGGCGGCCCCAATTCCCCTCCCTAACACATCACATTCTACAACAAATGTCTTCAAAAAATTTAGAGAGCAAGTAGTGTCCAGCGTGTGTTTTAAATGTTGTCTTACTGATATTTCTGTTCTTACCCTGACTTGACGAAATCCAAACTTTAAATCAAGTTTAGTGAAATATTTTGCCCCATGTAATACATCCAATAACTCCTCTATAACTGGAATCGGATATCTATCCAGTACCGTTAACTTATTTAGAGCCCTACAATCCACCACGCACATTCTCCAAGTCTCATCTTTCTTCTTAACTGAGAACATCATCTTTAAGGTATTGTGCCAACTTATACGACCCAATGTTCACAAGGACAGCTCTTTCCACCAAAGATATCACATGATCGGTTAATCTGCATGGTAGTAACCCTTTTGGTTCATCATAAAGGGACTGAAATTCTAGCATTACACCCCCTAATTGTTGATGACACTGCCCATCTCTCTATCCAACTACTCACACCGAATATAATAACTCAGTCTTCCAAAACCATCCCACTAAGAGAATCGTCTTCTTTTGAATTAACTATTGCAAGTTCACTAGTTTATTAAGCAACACAATAACCTCTTTAACTTGACTTCTTTCCCTACCCACTTAAATTCCATGGTTTTGCAACTCCAATTTGTTAAAAAAAACTCCAATGTCTTTAACCATTTCATTCCCGAAACCAAATCTGGACCACCTGTATCAAAAACATAAGCTTCAATCTTCATAGTAAAATTTTTCACACATACTTCTACCTCCTTACACATTCCTTTTGACATAGCACTATGCCCATCTCTCAACTTAATGCCAAAAGACCTTGCCGAACTGACTTCCATATTAGCCAACTTAGTAAGTGCTTTAGATACAAAATTATGACTTGCACAGTTGTCAATAAGGATCAAAATCGGCACCCCCGAAATCTATCTTGTGAATAGCAATGAATCGGCTTTTTCCTCTCTTATACTCCTAAATTCCACTTGTTTCTCTATCTTCTCCGCATCTTGATCAATTTCCCCTTGGTTTTGCCACAAATCCACCTCTACCACTTCCACAATGTCTGGTTCTTCGATATCCCAAACCAACCACAAATGTTTATCTAGACATCTATGCAAAGGACTATAAGGTTGTCCGCAACGAAAACACAGTCCCTTTTGTTTCCTTTCTTCCCTCTCCTCCCGACTAATATACTTCAAACCACTCCACTTTCCTTTCCCACCAAACCTCTTTGTTTTTTCTTTTTTATTCTTATCAACAAGCCTATTAGATGAAAAATTTAGCACCATATGTCCAAAACCAACTTAGTAAGTGCTTTAGATACAAAATTATGACTTGCACGGTTGTCAATAAGGATCAAAATCGGCACCCCCGAAATCTATCTTGTGAATAACAATGAATCAGCTTTTTCCTCTCTCATACTCCTGAATTCCACTTGTTTCTTTATCTTCTCCGCATCTTGATCAATTTCCCCTTGGTTCTGCCACAAATCCACCTCTACCACTTCCACAATGTCTGGTTCTTCGATATCCCAGACCAACAACCACAAATGTTTATCTAGACATCTATGCAAAGGACTATAAGGTTGTCCGCAACGAAAACACAGTCCCTTTTGTTTCCTTTCTTCCCTCTTCTCCCGACTAATATACTTCAAACCACTCCACTTTCCTTTCCCACCAAACCTCTGTTTTTTCTTTTTTATTCTTATCGACAACAAGCCTATTAGATGAAAAATTTAGCACCATATGTCCGAAACCCAGAGGAGCTAGTGGAAACACCAGTTTTCCTCGAACTCCCCTTATTATACCTTCTCCAATCAATTCTCCTTTAATCTTTTTAGCAAGAGTAATCAACCTACACTTGTTTATAGGTTTATGTGTGGATACTCTATTTTCAATTTGAAGATGCAAGTGTCCCATAAACAAGCTCATGTACCACGGTTCAAGAAAATCAAGTATCCTCAATGCCCCCTATTCAAACTTTTCAATGTAATCATCCATAAAACTAGATTGGAGAAGTGTTTTAAAAACCGTAACAGATCTCCCTCTGTAGCCTTCCTGTATCGCTCCATGAGTATTGATTTCAACTACTCCCACTTCAATCTCGGATTAGAACTCTGTCAAGTTAAAAACCAATAGAGTTTTCTTCTCCATGCAATTCCGCGATAAAGGTGACTTCATGTCTTCAGGAGTTTGAGTAATCAAAAAGTAAGTTTCTGCTTTAGTGGTCCAACCAAAAGGGTCTTCTCCTATAAATGAAGCCAATTCAACTCGCTTCAATACAATTCTCATTCCATCAACCAATGATACATCGTCTGGAAATGGACTTCCACCTTGTTTACTGCCGACATCTATATTTCTATCACCACTTCCGAAGGACATGTTGTGGATGTTTTGCTTTGTTTTCCAGATTTTGAACCACGATCCATGTGCAACTCCGGCTCCTTGATTTTCTCAATCATTTGCACTTCCATATCTCAAATCCTATTGAGTTATTTTTTCCTCGGATTTCTGCAATTTATCATGTACAATTTGCTGAAATTCGTCTTGTACTTTAACCAATTTATCAAGACTGGCTTGAATGGCCATAATCAACTGCTCATACACCTAATCCTTCTCTTCATTCTTCCGTTGTTGAATCTCCAGTGTCGATTCAATTGAGGCAATCTTATTCTCCATTCTCGTCAACATTCAGGCTGAAATGCAAACTGTCTCTCTCTCTCTTGAGTCCAACTCTCAATGAAGGCACCAATTTGTTACGGAGCTGCAATAAGAATACAATTCAGAAAAACTAGAAAGAGATATTATTTTGTATTCATCATTAGGCCCCATAGCAACAAAGCTATATTCAACATTAGATTTTGTAGAATCACAATTACAAAGGAAAAATTCTAGGGAGAGCACCTCTCTTGTGTTGCGGAATCGTCGGGAGTCGCAACGACAGAAACGAGAAACGAGATAAAATGCAGAAGAAAAGAAAACACAAGGAACACAACGATTTACGTGGTTCGGGAATAATCCCTACGTCCACGGAGAGGCAGAATTCTCACTAAAACCGGGAGTACAAAATTACAGAGTTTTGAAGTAGTAACCCTAACCTGAAAAATGAGCTATAAAATGGAGAAGACGAACCACTGTTTGCACAGGAAATCCGCGTCGGTGCAGTGAAAGGCGGTCAGCTTTGTCAAAAGTGCTACAATACAGTTGACTCCGAAGTCCGCACTGCTACAGTGTCTAACGGTGTCGGCCGGTCAACTCTGCTATAGTGGTCAGAGATGCTACAGTGCCGAAAAAATTGGGCCGCGGACCTTCGGCCCCCAGACCCCCGGAGCAAGGGCGCGTTGCCCCCTGCAACCCCCGACGAGCTCACCGCGGAGCTCGACCCGCGACAGTTGCGGGCCACAAGCATTCGGCCCAACCGGATCGAGCTACACCAGTCCAACACCTTGAGCAGCTTCCTTGCCGTGAAGAGAAGATTCCAGAGAAATACTACCTCCAATATAGCTTCCAAACAGAGATTCTTTTCCGGAAATTCTCAGTGTAATCAATCCCCCAGCCGAGCCAGCAAATATATAGCCATAAATATCCCCAACAAACACGCCACATCATCCTAACTGATTTATAACAGAACCTTCCTCCCCTAACAGACCTGCCACATCATCCTAACTGAACAATAGATGAGTACCAAACACTAAGAGCATCACACCGTAACCTTCATCCTTTGTATAATAGGGGATCTAGGCAGCCTGGCCAGATCAGCAATCCCTTTGCTAACAATAAGTGTTAAGTGTTATAAGCAGTTTTCAATAAGTGGTGTCAGTTCTGTTTCTGAAAAAAACACAAAAAAAATCATAAGAAAACCGCCTAAATAAGTGGCAAAAAAACAGTTTTTCAATAAACAATCTAGAAACACTTATATAAACATTTTCATCAGTGATGAGTGGTATGAGCAATTTTCAATAAGTGTTGTCAAAACAGACCCAAAGACATGGTTTAAATTCAATAATTTGTAATTGTAATGTAATGGTTAGAAGAAAAGTAAAAAAAGAAAAAAAAGTGATGGGATAGAAAAGAACATATTTTAAGTAATGCATGGTTGCAAAGAGCATGTTCAGAAATATTAAAATTTGAAACCACGTCATACTTACAAGATGCAGCCGGCTTCTCTATAAATTTTCCACACCAGCCAATCAATCCATAATCAAGCACAAAAGTGAAAAAGTTAGAATGGAACATTAGTTAGGATTATGTATACCGTATAATGATACTTTTGTATTGTAAAATACACAGGAAAGGCAGGCATCCCACCTAGCTTCAGAAAGCAGTGCAAACTGGATACCTCCTTGAAATATAACAGTAATTCTTTGAGAAGACAACAAACAGTAAATAAATGCTCAGTTAATGGCATTTAACACAAGTTACCTTGAAGGATATGCTTCCCGGACTCTATCAGCTTCAGAGAGACATCAACCTAAGTAAAATATTTCACATTTCAGTGGAAAAGTTATGTCAATAATGCAATTTAGAATAAATTTTACAAAATTATGAGCCACCATAGTTGAGAGTAGAATTTTAGGCATTTTCTTAAACCTAAGATAAATATTCATTAAAACTTATAACTTTCAAGGAATAGCATCAAACTCAGCCAGAATGTTTACATACAAAAAAAGTCATTTCATTAAAACTTAAAACTTTCAAGGAATAGTAATGAATCTCAGCCAGAATGTTTGCATACAAAAAAGTCATCAAGACATTCCTTGACCATGAACTCTTCGCCGATGGAAAGAAGCGACATCATCATCCATTTGGCAACATATTGACATTTCTTTAGAACATTATTTTCCTAAAAAAAATGGCTCCACGATGCTGTCACTTTACAGCATCAAATGATCTAAATATAACTAAACAACAGTTTAGCAATATGAAAAGAAACCAGTGTGGTGACTTTTATGGGACCGTTACAGGGCATTGTAGGTTATTATGGGATAGGCATTCAGTTGAAAAGGCTGTTGTGAACTTTCATCTAACTGTAAAAATGAAAAATAAGAAAAGTTATGCGCTGCATTTGTGAAGAAATATTCACGACTGCCACGGCTTCTTGCTGTTACATAATCCTCAACATGTTTGTCATTATGGTGCTCATTGCTGAAATTCAAAACCATGGTTCAATCAATAGGGTGTTTCTATGCATCCAGGCCCCAATGTGGAAGAGTGTCCGTCTGATTCAGAATCTCGGCACAGAAGAAGTAGAGATTTATACCATTTAAATCAAATTTCCTATTGGAAATATTTAAATTAGATCATCCTTATTTCAAATTCATCCCTCCCACTAATGGCAAAGCAATTTAGACTATTTGGTCGTCTTGAATCATTTTGAGGCAAGTAGCCCGTTCCACCCAACTCAAATATATTGATATCAATGGAACCACATAAAGAAAAATCAAAATCCGCTCAATACTAAGTCATGTGATAGTGATCACAAGCCAATTTTTATACACGTCCAAGCAACAATCAATTTGAACTTGCCTGCATGCTTTTGTACAGTAGATGCGCATTGATACGCAGAAATGCGAAGAGGCAAGTAATACGTTCACACTGAGGTTGAAAGAAACCTGAGCTTGTCCGGGAAGGACGATCGCAACTGCAGCTATGGAACCATCGCTAATAATTTCATCGAGACCTGACTCGCCCCATTTACATTCTACATCAGGGAAATGCGCCCTGGCAAGCTCAACAGCACTTCTGGCCGACACCTGCGCAGAAAACCAGTTACGAAGAATCCTGGATCAAGAATACCTAGAGGACAAACATCAGCTTCATAGCGACTGAACGACGCAAGTACACCACCCCGTAGAGCTTACCTCCGAGCGGCTCCAAATTGCCCGAAGTAATACATGATCGGATATCTCAGCTAATCTGGGGATGTACTGACTTTTAACAAAAATGCCCGCGCCAATGACAGCGATCTGGGTAGGCTGAGACATGTCCACAGCCGTAGTGTCAGCAGTGTCAGCGTTCTCCTCCGATTTCGCAGCAAAGTGACTACAATAGACGGGCAGAGAAACACATGGACTCGATGGGAAAACGGTGGGAACACTTAAATTTCAAACCTCCAAAGGATTGGGATTATGAATGAAAAGACCTTGGAGCAGCTGGACTGATGTCACTTCTTCTCTTACGAAAGGATGATGAACGAAGAGAATGAAAACCAGTATCCGGTCACACGTGGGGAGACTCAACTCCAGACCTCCCAACACCCCCTCTGAGCCACGCCGTGGGGCTATATATATATATTGGCACATGGTTTATGTTTTATTACAAATTAATATTTATGAATGTCATCGTTCCAGTGGGATTATTAGGGTGGGGGGGGGGGGGGGGTTTAATTGTTTTTCTTTTTTAAGGTTCCTGCTTCCACTTCCACAATCATTCGCCCCCCGGCAGGAGGCGTCAGCATGCCTCCCTCTTCTATTTTTGCTTTATAAAACTTCATTTAAAATATTGTTATTTTATCTTGAATCACCAGCATTAAATCAATTTGAAAATATAACTGAAAATTCCACATAAACCTCCCTCTTATACGGGAGTGGGGCTTGACATTCCACAATGATTCTCAGTATGGAGTTCTAGTTCCACATTTGTCGCCATTTGAATATTAATATTTTATTATTAAAAATATATAATTAATTATAAATAATTAATGATACAATAAGTAATTAACAATACAATTAATATAATTAATAATTAACAATATGATTAATAATATAATTAGTAACATATAATTAATTGATTAAGATAATTAATAATTAATATTGCAATTAATTATATGGATATATTTGAAAGAGTCTAGGGACAAGATTATTTATCAAGGAAATAAATTTATTTTTATCTGGGTTGGGAGAGAAATGTCACATGGCTTGAAAGTCTAGTAGCACAGAGACCTTAAATACATGCCCAAAGACCATATTGTGGCCACACCCATCTTGCGCCATAGCGCCCTACAAGTCGCGTTGTCTGCGTCCTGGCCAGTCTTTCTACGTTGCACCACCTGCATGTCACACTGCTTGCGTCGTGACCCACTATCCTATGTCACCACCTTGTAAGGCGTGCCTCCTGCATTGTAGTTAATGCAGCATTACAAGAAAGACTTTAAAAAATAACAATATAATTTATATAATTTATAACACAGTTAATAATTTATAATATATATGAAATATTAGCAATATTGCCCTGGGCTCAAAGGCCTTAAATTTTTGTATTATCTGGATAAACACTTTTTTTAACTTAGTTGGAAGAGAGCTTGTACATGACCTTGAGGCCCAAAGGTACAAAGACCTTAAAACATAGCTCGGAGTCCAAACACAAGCTCAAACTGCAGTAGCCCCTCCTGCAAGTTTATCATTCATCCCCGCCAACTCACCACTGTAACACCCTGAGATTTTATAAGATATATTCTTTTTAATTTATTTCATATTTTCTGTTGTACGCTACACCAAGATTATCTTGCACTATACGCAACACCGTATTAGCCTGCAGTATACGCAACACTATTCTTGGCTCGTGTTACACACAACTTCAAGTTCGTTTTGTTGAAATTATTATACGCAACATTAAGTATAGATTTTGTTTAATGTATAAATGAAATAAGTTTTGATTATGTTATACGCAACACCAAACAGAGCTTTCACTGCACGCAGCCCTGACTTGGCTTGTATTATATGCAATCAAGACCTTATTCGATAGCGTGTGTAGTACGCAATACCGAGTTTCACTAAACGAGATATTATTATAATATTATTATGAAATAGTCGTTATGAATAGTAATACCCACTTTTTGAAATTTTATAAATTTTATCTTTCAAAATGGGCTTCATTTTTGGATTCGGAATATCGAAATTAGCCTAGGGTGAATTTTTGGTATTTTTCTGAAAACTTTCAATTTTTGATGAATAGTGAAAACATTGAGTTACTATTTAAAAACTGAATTTTTATTTAAATAATTATTTATTTTATTTAAATTTATTTTAGGTCAAAATTGATACATAATACCTATATAAGTTCAATGTTATTCATATGAGTCATTTTATAATAATTTTAGATATATAAAAATTTTATTGAACTTTTCACCGTCTTTTACCCACCTCCTAGGAGAATTTGAAAATTTACATAAAACTTAATTTTACCGCTTCTGTGAGTGAAATTTCGAAAATCCGAGAGACATAGTTAATATCAAGGAGTAAAATGTGGTTCAATAAGATAAAAATAATTTTTGGCGAATAGTAATTTTTTACTTTTATTTACCACGGTTAAAAGTAAATAGGGTAATTAAGAATAAAAATGATATTATTATTACCCTAACACATGTCCTAATTCTATTGGGTAAGTATAATTCGACCAACAACAACCTTAGGAATAAAATATTACCTTTTAGGTATAAGGCTCCGACCTTAAACATTACTTAATATTGAATTAAATGAATAATTCACATTGAGGATCTTTTCAGGTTTAGAGTTTTAGAGAATTAGGTTATAACTGTTACATCTCAAAAGATTACAAAGTAGACACTTCTACTAAGTTTCCATAGAATAAAAAAAACTCTTAAAAAGAAACATGTCTAGTTCCATGTTTTATATAGCATGACTTTCCCTTGATCTCATCCTTGACCCTATTCCACATTAAGTCCTGTGAAAAACATTTCAAAAAACTTGGGGTGAGCATAAAAAGCTCAGTAAGGGATACACAAAGAATGAAAACTGTTAGTTTTTCAAACATCAAGTAAACAATGTATACTTTATCAAAGTAATACCTTCACCTTCATGAAGTAGTAAAAACTCTTCGCTGAATAAAATATCATTACTTACCCTTTTGTAACCAAAGGATTACCATAAAACCCATATAAAGAACACTTAACATATAAAGGTAACTTGGGACATAAACATACTTAAGTGGAATAACCATACGGTCGACTTCCACACATATCACTTAATGGAATAGCCATACGACCGACTTCCATACCCAATGCATTGGAGGTTATAACGTAACCACTCATCCTGGTATTCACGGCACCACCCGTCATATGGTTTATCACGTAACCACCCATCAAATGTCCAAGTACCATTATAAAATCACAAGACATAAAACAAATATAATGGAAAGAAAACATTTCCACACTTTGATCACAATATATCACATAAATATATTGACATAACAAATCCATTATAAAAACCATTTTCAATACCAAAATATATAAAAGAGTATATGGTATTTATTTCATTTTAAAAACATTACGGCTTGTTGAGGAAGCCAAAGACCAAATAATACTCGCGGAGGCGGAAAAGGTCGTTGTCACCGCGTACGTTAAAAGAAACATTCCTTTTTATCGTTTTGTAAAATGCTTCGTAGAAAAAGATTCCTTTTGTATAAAATTAAAATTCAAAGGGGTTTATACACCGTATAAAAGAAAGTTGTGTATAAAACGAAATATGCCTCAATGAAAGGAGATTGAGACGAAGTCCCTTACCTCGGGTCCGACTTGACTCGATCATTATTTAACATCCTGAATAATAAACTTGAGTTAATTTTTATTTGCTTAAGAACCTTTTTCAAGTTCATTATTCCTTTTATATCACTTATTGCCATGTTATAAACATTATGTAATCATTTAAGTTAATAATGTTTGTTTTGTCGATATTTGGTTCTTAAGTCGAAAGTGGACTTCTTACAATTACATGTTGTCCGTGTGGTCAAAGGTTATTTATATCCAGAATGACATTCCTGATTCGGATATCATATATATCTTATATATCTAGCATATACATGTATTTATAATATCACATAATCATTTAGAGGTAAGAAATGAAATGCACCGTTCATGGAGACTGTAAGCCGTACGTACGCATGAACGCTACTTTCATTTCTATGTCATATTAATGGAATTAAAACTAAATGAGAGGTATGTATATTTTAATTCCAGAATTATATTAATCATTTAGATGTAACATACATCATATATATCCATTATATATATGTACTTATAATAGTACATTACATTTGGGGATAAGAAATGAAATGCACCGTTCATGGAGACGGTAAGCCGTACGTACGCATGAACGCTACTTTCATTTCTATATCATACATTAATGGAAAGAAATAATAATGATATAGAGGTATATTATAATTCCAGTATAACATCATATATAATAACTTTAAATCCATCCTTTATACGTCCCACATATGGCATTAACGAATCACATCACTTTGAGGGGGCGGTAGTCCGCACTTCCTAAAATGAAATTATCGTGTTTACCCACAATGGAAACCATAAAGGTATACCACAAATGAAAAATAAATAAGCATAAGGAAAACATAAACATAATATATATCATATATAAATAGAGTGACATCTTAATGGCCACCATTAAAGGTGTTTAAAAGAAGATTGAACAATCATCGTTTCGTGAGGCAGAAATTCGCCAACCACAGAAACAATATGTTCTTTAACCATTAGATGTAGATGTGTGTAAGTGTAGTTCGAAAGCCTATTATAAAAACATCCTAGTATATTGAAGATACTGGAGTTGTTACAAAAGAAATGAATAAAAAGAGTTTAGGGGGTTGGAGAAGCAAAATAAAACAAAAGAACACAAGTGAAGACATCACCTTAAAATCGGGTAACTCTCTTAGATTTGAGCTCAAAGGCTTCCTTGGGAAGACTTATGCCCAAAGTGAGACTTCAAGGAGTAAGAGAGGGATGTGAAGAGACAAAATGGGCAGAGGTTGGCCGAGCCAAAGGCTTTGGAAGTGTGGGTAAGGTGGTAGAGGTGAGGGCCTTTTATAAGAGGAGAGGAGGGGCACTCTTGGAAAGTAAGAAAATGTTACTTTATTTTAGAATGAGTTTCAGATTTTAATGGTCCCACATTGATGTGTTTTGAGGATAAGGTGATAAGGGTTCGAAATCCACCCATCCAATAGGTTTTTGACATGTGTAGGTCTTAGATTTTACATTATCTTTCCATTTTATTTAAATCGTTAAATAATGAGGTAATCGCTGCATCATCATGGTGTCATAAATAATTTAATTTATTTAATGTCTAAAAATTATAAAAAAAATACTATGATTTAGGAAATCTTTTTACCTTTCTAATGAATATTTATAGTCAAAACTCTGATTTGTATAACCTCATGTAAATTTTTTTTAGTAAAACAACTCATGTTTGTGACATTTTTATTTTAACTTTAAATAAAAAGTTATTAATGTCATTTTCCAACCAAAGTGGCTTCATGGGGTCCCCAAGTTGACCCATGGATTGTATTGGTCAGCCATGACACATCCAATTAAGTTAGGACATGTGTCAAGTTCATTTCATATTATTACAACATTATTTTTACCTTAAATTACACTAATTACTTCTAATCGCGATTAAAAACTTAATAAGTTACTATTCACCAAAAAATTATTTTAATCCCATTGAACCACATTTTAATTCTTAATGACAACCATGTATGTTGGATTTTTGAAATTCAAAACACAAAGGTGGTAAAATTTCATTTAAACGAAAAATCAGTTTTTTTAAGTACCACTTAGTGGTTTCACTATTCATCAAAAATTGAAGTTTTTCAAAAAAATACCAAAACTTCACCCTAAGCTATATTTGATATTCTGAATTCAAAAATGAATTTCATTTTACAAAATTCAAAACATATAAGTTGCATTAATTAATTTAATAATTAATTCCCACTGTCAGAGCAAATAACGTGTTTTTATGAAACAATAAGTATCAAAAGATTGACACTAGTTTAAGTCCGATTTCAAAGTGAAATTAATTCCAACGACCACTATTGGATTTAATAGTAAAAATATATTCTAATTTCACTTTAAAACCAATTCAAAATATAATCTAATCATATGAATAAATTAGATTAAAAAGAGGTTTTGAATTAAAATACAACATTTTACACTATTCATTAAAAAAATGAACTTTATCGGAAAAATACAAAAAATTTACACAAAGTAAATTTTGATGTCCCGATTCTAAAGAAGAGTTTTATTTGGTCCAATAGAATGTATAAGAGTGAACAAAACTATATTTAATGACGGTTCGCCATCAAAAGGCGATAAGTGAACCTTTAGTGAAAATTAGGATATATATGCCTAAAATTGAATTCTTTCCGTATTTTAAGCCTTTATCTTTTATTAGGTAAATGTAAAAACATTTAAAAAACATATATAATCATATTTTAGTTATTTCTATCCATTCCCGCCAATACAACGACTATGTGTTAACTACCATTTAAAATAATATTATTTTTATTACTAGTGTGCAACGTAAGATTTCAATGAAACTCTTTGTTGCGTATCGGGTATGCTATCGAACATAGAAACCCCTTTAAAGTAAAATTAATATTTAATTCATAAATATTAATAAATATAAAAATGTTTTATTCATTATTTACCTGGGATGTTACATCCTTCCCCCCTTTTGAGAATTGCGTCCTCGCAATTTTATTCACTTATCAAAATAAGTGGGGGTATTTATCCCTCATAGCATTTTCAGATTCCCATGTTGCCTCTTCAACCATATGGTTTTTCCACAAAACCTTTACATGGTGAATTACCTTATTTCGCAACACTTGCTCTCTTCGGTCAAAAATCTGGACTGGCTGTTCTTCATAAGAGAGATTCTCTTCCAATTGAACTACCTCTGGGCTCAAAACATGAGATGTATCTGGCATAAACTTTCTCAACATCGAAACATGAAAAACATTGTGTACCTGAGATAAACTCGGAGGTAAAGCCACTCAGTAAGCAACTGATCCAACTTTCTCTAGAATTTCATATGGTCCAATGAACCTTGGACTCAACTTTCCTTTCTTAACAAATCGCATCACACTCTTCCATGGTGAAACTTTGAGAAAAACATGATCACCTACCTCAAAAGATAGATCCTTCCTCCAGTTATCTGCATAACTTTTCTGTCTGCTCTGAGCTGTTTTCATGTGTTTCTGATTCAACTGAACTTTTTCTGCCATCTCTTCTACCAATTCTGGTCCCATCAGTTTCCTTTCACCCACTTCATCCCAAAATATTGGAGTTCGACACCGCTTCCCATATAATGCCTCAAATGGTGCCATCTGTATACTGGAATGAAAACTGTTATTATAAGAAAACTCAACCAAAGAAAGATGTTGGTCCCAACTTCCCTGATAATCCATCGAACAAGCTCGTAGCATATCCTCCAAGGTCTGAATTGTTCGTTCTGACTGCCCATCTGATTGCGGATGAAAAGCTGTACTAAAATTTAATTCAATACCCAACGACTTCTGAAGGCCTTTCCAAAAGTTAGAAGTAAACCTGGGATCACGGTCAGATACAATGGAGAGAGGAAATCCATGTAACCTGACTATCTCTTTAAGATAAAAACGGGAAAGTTGATCTAGGGAAAAATTATCTCGTATGGAAAGGAAATGAGTAGATTTAGTCAAGCGATCAACAATAACTCAGATTGCATTATTACCTCGAGGTGTCTTTGGTAATCCCACAACAAAGTCCATGGATATATTTTCCTATTTCCACTCTGGCACTGGTAGAGGCTGAAGCATTCCTTTCGGTAACTGCCACTCTGCTTTAACCTGCTGACAAGTCAAACACTTCACAGTAAAATCAGCAATATCTCTTTTCATTCCATCCCACCAGTAATACTCCCGCAGATCTCTGTACATCTTAGTACTGCCAGGATAAACTGAAAATGGGGAACTATGAGCCTCACATAACAACTCATTCTTCAACTGTGAATCACAAGGCACACATAATCTATTCCCAAACCTCAAAACACAATCATTATCAATGTTGAATTCAGACAACTTACCCTTCTGAACCAGCTCTACCTTTTTCTGCAACTCACTGTCTTCCCTCTGTGCTTGCTTAATTATGTCTGATAGGGATGATCTCACTGATACCTGAAACAAAACAGAAGAAATTCCTGCACCAACAACTTCTATGCCAAAGTTCATCAAATCAAAAACCAAAGGATCTCGTTCCAAACGTAGCATGATTAATGAAGCATTACCTTTTCAACTCAAAGCATCAGCCACTTTATTTGCTTTTCCCGGATGGTAATGAATTGTGCAATCATAATCCTTAATTAATTACAGCCATCTCCTCTGTCTCATGTTCAATTATTTCTGAGTGAATATATACTTTAAACTTTTGTGATCAGTATATATTTCACACTTTACTCCATACAAATGATGCCTCCAAATTTTTAAAGCAAAAACAACAGCAACTAATTCCAAATCATGTTTAGGGTAATTTACCTCATGAGTTTTCAACTGACGTGAAGCATAAGCAATTACCTGATCATTCTATATAAGGACACAACCAAGTCCCTTCAACGAAGCATCACTGTATATAACAAACTCACCATTCCTGGAAGGAAGTGCCAAAACTGGAGCATTCACCAATCTTCTTTTCAACTTCTGAAAACAATCATCACATTCTTTTGTCCAGATGAACTTAACACCCTTACGAGTTAGCTTAGTCATTGGACTAGATAACCGTGAAAATTTTTCGACAAACCTTCGGTAGTAACCTGCCAAACCAAAAAAACTACGGATCTCGGTTACATTTGTGGGTCTTGGCCATTCTTCAACAAATTTTGTTTTAGTAGGATCAACAGTTATGCCATCTTTTGAAACAATGTGACCCAGGAAAGAAATTTGTTGTAACCAAAACTCACACTTTCTGAATTTTCCATATAGTTTCTTTTCTTTTAAGGTTTGCAAGATAACCCTTAAATGACTTTCATGCTCCTCTTTACTTTTAGAAAACACCAAAATATCATCGATGAAAACAACCACAAACTTATCCAAGAACTCATGGAAAATTCTATTCATAAGGTCCATGAATACAACATGTTCATTGGTTAACCCAAAAGGCATAACTACAAATTCATAATGGCCATATCTAGTACGGAACACAGTCTTTGGAACGTCTGCTTCTTTTACTTTCAACTGATGGTACCCCGACCTCAAGTCAATCTTCAAAAAATACTGAGCTCCCTGAAGCTGATCAAACAAATCATCGATATGAGGCAAAGGATACTTCTTCTTAATAGTAATATTATTCAAGGCTCTATAATCAATGCAAAGTCTCATTGAGCCATCTTTCTTTTTAAAAAACAAGACAGGAGCACCCCATGGTGATGTGCTAGGTCAAATGAAACCTTTATCTAATAACTCCTGTAATTGTTTCTTTAACTCTAAAAGTTCAACTTGAGACATTCGATAAGGGGGTTTTGAAATTGGCTTAGAATCAGGAACTAAGTCAACAGTAAATTTAACTTCCTGATCATGAATAATACCAAGAAACTCATCAAGAAAAACATAAAGATACTCATTTACCACTAGCACATCATTAATATGAACAGTTCCTCTATTTTCAACAATATGTACAAGATAAAATTCATTTCCATCTTTTACTAGTTTCTCAACTTCCTGATATGTTATCAAAAGCAAGGGTTCATTCTTGTACACAAACTGAAAATCTTTCTGAAAAGAAACCATTTTAGCTCAGCAGTCAATCTTAGCATGATAAACAGAAAGCCAATCCATGCCCAAAATAACATCAAACTCTACTAGAGGCAAACCAATAAGGTTTACTGGTAGATTCTTTCCACACACAAGGATATGAAGGTTTTTATAATTCCTTTTTGTCTCAACGTTCCCTCCGGGTGTTTTTACCATAAGTTCAGGATTCATATCTTGAGATGGAATTTATAATTTACTAGAAAACTTCTCAGAAATGAAAGAGTGTGTAGACCCTGAATCAAACAACACATTGGCATAATCTGAACAAACAAACAATGTACCTGATACTACTTCATTCGATGGCCCAACATCTGCTGAAGTAGTTGCAAAGGATTTCACCATCCCTTTCTGCTTGTAGTCTGGCTGCTTTCCCTCAGTTTAGTTCTTCGTTAGATACTCATTTTCATAATGACCCATCTAATTACACTTAAAACATCTTACCGCTGGCTTTTCATTGCCTGCTTGATCATCTTCCTTACAGTTACGAGCAATATGACCAGACTTACCACACCAAAAGCACTTACCAAACTTGGATAAACATTCTCCAGGATGCATTTTACCACACTTCCCATAGGATGGATATTTGGTTTTCTTACCTCCTTGCTTCTTTGATGAATTCATACCCTTTTCCTACCAACTGGACCTCTTATTCTGTTGTTTTTCAAAGAACACCTGATCATCGACAAACTCCATTTCCACCTTCTCCGCACATCGAACAAGTTTTTCATAACTTTTGAACTCACTATAAGATAAAGCCCTTCGATACTTTGGATTTAACCCTGAGTAAAAACAGTTTATTTTACTATCAAGATCTCGCATGAAGTTTGGAGTATACCTTGCCAATCGAGTGAACTTTGCTTCATAAGCAGCCAGTGAGTCATCCTCCTGCCTCAATTCTAGGAACTGTTTTTCCATCCTAAGACGAACCACCTTAGGAAAATATTTCTCAAGAAACATACCTTTGAATTCATCCCAGTGAAGATCATCAATCTCATCACTATCCCTGATATTTTTCACCATCGACCACCACTGATCAGCTTCACCTTCAAAACGGTAAACAACAAGACTAACCTTTTGATGTTTTGAACACCCCATGACATCAAAAATCTTCTCCTGTGATTTAATCCACCCTTCAGCTTGCACGGGGTTAGATGATCCTCTGAATGATGGGGGATGTTGCCTCATGAAATGTTCCACCACTGACATGTTCCTCTGCGGTTGATCTGGCTGATCTCGTGCATGGATACCACCACCATTTATAGTCTGATTCAACTGTTCCATCACTGCAACAAACTGTTCAGTTCCGATTTCGACCATCTCAGGTTGCTAATTTGGAAGGTTGTCTTCCTCCTGATGTCGTCCCAACATAGATGCTTTTTTTCCTCTACGGAAAACCATTCTGAACACAGAAATATCTTAGGCGAAGCAACATGGTAATCTTTAAATGCTATATCATTTCAATCATCCATAAATTAACTTATAATTTAACACTTTTCTAACTCCTAAAGTTGTCTAAACCAACCTCTGATACCAACTATAAGGCCCCAGCCTTAAACATTACTTAATATTGAATTAAATGAATAATTCACATTGAGGATCTTTTCAGGTTTAGAGTTTTAGAGAATTAGGACATAACTGTTATATCTCAAAAGATTACAAAGTAGACACTTCTACTAAGTTTCCATAGAATAAAAAAAAATATTAAAAAGAAACATGTCTAGTTCCATGTTTTATATAGCATGACTTTCCCTTGATCCCATCCTTGACCCTATTCCACATTAATTCCTATGAAAAACATTTCAAAAAAACTTGGGGTGAGCATAAAAAGCTCAGTAAGGGATGCACAAATAATGAAAACTGCTAGTTTTTCAAACATCAAGTAAACAATGTATACTTTATCAAAGTAATACCTTCACCTTCATGAAGTAGTAAAAACTCTTCGCTGAATAAAATATCATTACTTACCCTTTTGTAACCAAAGGATTAGCATAAAACCCACATAAATAACACATAACATATAAAGGTAACTTGGGACATAAACATACTTAAGTGGAATAACCATACGGTCGACTTCCACACATATCACTTAATGGAATAGCCATACGGCCGACTTCCATACCCAATGCATTGGAGGTTATAACGTAACCACTCATCCTGGTATTCACGGCACCACCCGTCATATGGTTTATCACGTAACCACCCGTCAAATGTCCAAGTACCATTATAAAATCATAAGACATAAAACAAATATAATGGAAAGAAAACATTTCCACACTTTGATCACAATATATCACATAAATATATTGACACAACAAATCCATTATAAAAAACATTTTCAATACCAAAATATATAAAAGAGTATATGTTATTTATTTCATTTTAAAAACATTACGGCTTGTTGAGGAATCCAAAGACCAAATAATACTCGCGGCGGCGGAAAAGGTCGTTGTCACCGCTTACATTAAAAGAAACATTCCTTTTTATCGTTTTGTAAAACACTTCGTAGAAAAAGATTCCTTTTGTATAAAATTAAAAGTCAAAGGGGTTTATACACCGTATAAAAGAAAGTTGTGTATAAAACAAAATATGCCTCAATGAAAGGAGATTGAGACGAAGTCCCTTATCTCGGGTCCGACTTGACTCGATCGTTCTTTAACGTCTGGAATAATAAACTTGAGTTAATTTATATTTGCTTAAGAACCTTTTTCAAGTTCAATATTCCTTTTATATCACTTATTTCCATGTTATAAACATTATGTAATCATTTAAGTTAATAATGTTTGTTTTGTCGATATTTGGTTCTTAAGTCGAAAGTGGACTTCTTACAATTACATGTTGTTCGTGTGGTCAAAGGTTCTTTATATCCAGCATGACATTCCTGATTTGGATATCATATATATCATATATATCTAGCATATACATGTATTTATAATATCACATAATCATTTAGAGGTAAGAAATGAAATGCACCGTTCATGGAGACGGTAAGCCGTACGTACGCATGAACGCTACTTTCATTTCTATGTCATATTAATGGAATTAAAACTAAATGAGAGGTATGTATATTTTAATTAAAGAATTATATTAATCATTTAGATGTAACATACATCATATATATCCATTATATATATGTACTTATAATAGTACATTACATTTGGGGATAAGAAATGAAATGTACCGTTCGTGGAGACAGTAAGTCGTACGTACGCACGAACGCTACTTTCATTTCTATCTCATACATTAATGGAAAGAAATAATAATTATATAGAGGTATATTATAATTACATTATAACATAATATATATTAACTTTAAATACATCCTTTATACGACCCACATATGGCATTAATGAATCACATCACTTTGAGGGGGCGATAGTCCGCACTTCCTAAAATGAAATTATCGTGTTTAACCACACTGAAAACCATAAAGGTATACCACAAATGAAAAATAAAGAAGCATAAGGAAAACATAAACATAATATATATCATATATAAATAGAGTGACATCTTAATGTCCACCATTAAAGGTGTTTAAAAGAAGATTGAACAATCATCGTTTCGTGAGGCAGAAATTCGCCAACCACAGAAACAGTATGTTCTTTAACCATTAGATGTAGATGTGTGTAAGTTTAGCTCTAAATATTCTTATAAAAACATCCTAGTATATTGAATATACTTTATTTGTTACAAAATAAATGAATAAAAAGAGTTTAGGGGGTTGGATAAGCAAAATAAAACAAAAGAACACAAGTGAAGACATCACCTTAAAATCGGGTAACTCTCTTAGATTTGAGCTCAAAGGCTTCCTTGGGAAGACTTCTTCACAAAGTGAGGCTTCAAGGAGTAATATAGGGATGTGTAGAGACAAAATGGGTAGGGTTTGGACGAGCCAAAGGCTTTGGAAGTGTGGGTAAGGTGGTAGAGGTGGGGGCCTTTTATAAGAGGAGAGGAGAGACACTCTTGGAAAGTAAGGAAATGTTACTTTATTTTAGAATGAGTTTTGGATTTTAATGGTCCCAAATTGATTTGTTTAGAGGATAAGGTGATAAGGGTTCTAAATAAACCCATACAATAGGTTTTTGACATGTGTAGTTCTTAGATTTTACATTATCTTTCCATTTTATTTAAATCGTTAAATAATGAGGTAATCGCTGCATCATCATGGTGTCATAAATAATTTAATTTATTTAATGTATAAAAATTATAAAAAAAATACTATGATTTATGAAATCTTTTTACCTTTCCAATGAATATTTATAGTCAAAAATATTATTTGTAGAACCCCATGTAAAAATTGTTTTAGTAAAACAACTCATGTTTGTGACATTTTTATTTTAACTTTAAATAAAAAGTTATTAATGTCATTTTCCAACCAAAGTGGATTAATGGGGTCCCCAGGTTGACCCATGGATTGTCTTTGTCGGCCATGACACATAAAATGAGGTTAGGACATGTTTAAAGTTCATTTCATATTATTACAACATTATTTTTACCTTAAATTACACTAATTACCTCTAATCGCGATTAAAAACTTAATAAGTTACTATTCACCAAAAAATTATTTTAATCCCATTGAACCACATTTTACTTCTTAATGAAAAACATGTATGTAGGATTTTTTAAATTCAAAACACAAAGGTGTTAAAATTTCATTTAAATGAAAAATCAGTTTTTTTAAGTACCACTTAGTGGTTTCACTATTCATCAAAAATTGAAGTTTTTCAGAAAAATACCAAAACTTCACCCTAAGCTATATTTGATATTCCGAATTCAAAAATGAAGTCCATTTTACAAAATTCAAAACATATAAGTTGCATTAATTAATTTAATAATTAATTCCCACTGTCAGAGCAAATAGCGTGTTTTTATGAAACAATAAGTGTCAAAAGATTGACACTAGTTTAAGTTTGATTTCAAAGTGAAATTAATTCCAACGACCACTATTGGATTTAATGGTAAAAATATATTCTAATTTAACTTTAAAACCAATTCAAAATATAATCTAATCATATGAATAAATTAGATTAAAAAGAGGTTTTGAATTAAAATACAACATTTTACACTATTCATTAAAAAAATGAACTTTATCGGAAAAATACCAAAAATTTACACAAAGTAAATTTTGATGTCCCGATTCTAAAGAAGAGTTTTATTTGGTCCAATAAAATTTATAAGAGTGAAAAAAACTATATTTAATGACGGTTCGCCATCAAAAGGCGATAAGTGAACCTTTAGTGAAAATTAGGGTATATATGCCTAAAATTGAATTCTTTCCGTATTTTAAGCCTTTATCTTTTATTAGGTAAATGTAAAAACATTTAAAAAACATATATAATCATATTTTAGTTATTTATATCCATTCCTGCCAATACAACGTCTATGTGTTAACTACCATTTAAAATAATATTATTTTATTACTAGTGTGCAACGTAAGATTTCAATGAAACTCTTTGTTGCGTATTAGGTACGCTATCGAACATAACAACCCCTTTAAAGTAAAATTAATATTTAATTCATAAATATTAATAAATATGAAATTTTTTTATTCATTATTTACCTGGGATGTTACATTAGGTCCACTTGGATTAGATTAGGACACTTATTATTATTTTATTTAAAGAAGAGTTAAAATAGTTAAAATCAAAGTTTAATAACTAAAACATTTTTAATATAGGGTTATACATAAGATAAATTCGACTATAAATATTCATTAGAAATTTAAAAAAATTTCCTACATAATTTTATTTTATTTATAATTTTTAGACATTAAATAATTTAATTTATTTATGACACAATGATGATGCAGTAATTACCTCATTAATGAAATATTAACATAATTGATGTTATAAATACCCAAATAAATGTAATTTGAGACTTTTTATGAATTTAACTAATTTTATAGGTTAATATGACATGTTAGTATTGATTTAATTAACTTTTTTTTGAAACAATCATGTTGTTATGATTTTCACAAAAATCAATTATCAAATAGTGCCAAAATTGACATAAAATAGTTTTTTTTAAATATTATATTATTAATTGTTATTTTATTCCTAAAAATCTAAGGTTCGGCCGAATTACTTTAGATAAGGTTATATATATTAATAATGAATCACTTGGGATTATTTTGGCTTATTATAGTAAGTTTATTAACCATATAGTGTAAGAAAACAAAAAGACACGATAAAAGTTAAATTATTTGACTTAGAGTTAAATCTAAATGATAAGGTTAATATAGTAATCTAAACTTGTCTAAAACCTATTGGTTGAGAGGATTTCGACCTATCCCCAATTTAGATTTTAAATAAATCATTTTGGAGCTATTATAAACCGAATATGACTTTATAAAATAATATTTTAAGTTTTTCCAAAGATGCCTCTCTCCTCCCTTGTAAAAAGGGAACCCCTTCCCTCTTCTCTTCACACCCTTTTGAGCCTTGAAACTCGGCCAACCTCTGCCAATTCCTCTTCTCAACCTATCTGGTTATATCATAGAGGTTCTGGTCTTCTCAAAATACCAATTCTAGTACCCTAAGAAGAAGTTTAAAGGAGGTGTGTCGAGGAAGAGGTAATCTCTTCTACCGACTCTTTCAAGTTTCTTTCTTCTTCTACTTCTTCTTCTTTAGTTGTTTCATTATAAATTAATAACACCAGTATCACTAATATACTTATATATTATTATAAATATTAAAAAACCCCATTTCACCTTTTATTCATCATACAGAAAACGAAATCACCGCGCGTGCGTACGTACGAAATACCGTCTCCACGCCGTGGTGTAATCTGTTTTTCCACCACCACCTTACTTGGATGGGTATAATGGTGTAATGAATAACTATATATAGTTATTATAACATCATACCAATTCTGAGATATTATATCATCCACTACAATTCAATTCAATAATTATGGGAATGATATCATCGCTCGTGCATACGTACGGATTACCGTCTCCACGACGCGATGAGATTCATTCTCCATGTTAACCACTCAAGAATGATTATAAAGTATATATAATGAATAATAATGAAATATATGACATGATAAAGCTATTGGATTTATGTACATATATATATATATATTTCATCTACTTACTTCCATTCAATTCAATAAGGAAAAGAAAACAACGTTCATGCGTACGTACGACCTACCGTCTCCATGAACGGTGTATTTCATTTCATTTATCTATCTATTATATATATATATATATATACTGAATATATATGATATATAAATCATGATTTACATTCTGGAAGTAATTAAATCATGATATAAGTAATAATAATATCAAGAACAACAAGTCCAAACACGTACGATAAATAAAATGATTTTACCCAAAATGCTGCTTTAACATGGAATTTACAAAAGAACGGGTAATATAAAGTCATAAGTGAACCATATATGATATCATAACAATGAATATGATTCTATAATAAGTCAATGACATTATTTAAATCATTATACAGGTGGTTCGGATACGTACGAAGCATATAGGACCTAAGGTAATGGATAATTATTCCAATCTCATTCTTATCCGAGATTGTTTATTCGTAAGTATTTACTGGGGTTGTGTTTATTATCCATGTCCATATGTTCTAAAAATGTTTTCATAAAATGTTTAATTTTCTTCCATGTATGTTTAAAGTCATTTTTACATTTTTTTACTTTTACCACATCGTATGGAAGGAATCTTTCTTTTGTTTACCATACGAAGTACTTTTTGACTTTTTCGGCAAAAGTACGAGAAGAATGTTTTTTTAACTTATACGGCATGAACAGATTTTTACGGTTTCATAACGCCTAATTTTCATGAATCTTCCTCTACAATATTTCATGATTATTTTCAAAAAAATCATTTTCTTTTAAAATTTCATGTCATTTTGTGAAAATAAAATGATTTTAAAGAAGAAAGGATATTTTCCTCAAGAATTCATTTCAAGCGTTTTATTAAAACTATTTTCCATCTAAGATGAAATTATTTAGTATGTTTATGTTTCAAGTATAATGTCTCTATTATTTACATGTTTTGATTTTTCTTATGATGAAATGTAATCCATTTGTTTTATATGGATTATGTCATGATGGGATGATGTTTATGAAACCCATTTTATTTTTTGGGTTATGATGAATGATTTATGATTGTTTTTTGGAACACGTAATAATGATTTAATTATGAGATGGGTGGGGCCTATATCTCTCTCTAATTCATTGGGTAAAGATTTATATCTCCTGAGATAGACATGGCTGGAACAACAAGTTAATTCGGTTCAGTGATACAGGACTGGAACGAGGAGTGAACTCGATTCAGAAATGGACTTTGTCCACTAAGATGGTCTTGTCAGTAATGCCTTGGATACTATGGAAATCATAACATGTGCTTAATGGTTTTCCACAATTACATGTTTTATTCCCATGATATTTTATCACGATTGATGATCCATTATGATCTATGTCTTACGTACTGCCATGTTTTATGTCATTGCTCAAGATTTTGATGTTTAAATATTATGTTCATGTTTTGAAGTTCAAATGTATATGGTTTGTTTTATTTTCTCCATGCATATCCTTACTGAGCATTTGAGATCACCCTTTATATGTTTTCTTTTCCCCAGGATATAAAGAAAGGTTTTAGGTAAGAAAAAAAATAAGATCTTTATGGGAGATGTTGAAGATATTTCATCAAGATTAGAAGATTATATTCCGAGTTTCCAAAGACAATAAACTATTACGGTCCTTTGGTGTCTATTTTTGTTATGTATTAGATATTCCTCAAAAGTAATGTAATGTCTATTTAAGTCAAGCTTTGGGTCTCTACAGTTGGTATCAGAGGAAAGGTTTAGTTAACCTTTGGAAACTAGGATGCGAAAACTTTAGTGAAATCTTTAGAGATATTTATAAGGTATGTCTAGGGATGTATCTAAGGTTAACTATACGTATAGGTTATACTCCTAGAATTACAGTAACGATCTTAGAATTAAACCTAATATGTTATATATTGAAGGTACTCCCCCTTTATTTTTTTTTTCTAACATGATTTTTGCCTCTCACGCTATTCTTTTTGGGTTTTAGAAAATGGATGGAAACATGAAGATTCACGATAATGGAGGATATGATGGACAATGGAATGATATTCTTCATGAGCAACCAAATGAAATGGGATTTGGAAGTCCAAACATCGTTATTATGCCTAATCAGAAATCTCATAATATGATCAATAATATCAACTTTGGTAAGTTTCCTGACTCGACTAATAAGAGAAAGATGGAGTTTCATGATGATCATAGAAGAAAGAAAGTTCAATTTCCCTTATGTAAATCATGTGGGAAGAGGCATCAAGGAGAATGTTTCAAAGGAACTGGAATATGCTTTGAGTGTGGAAAATAAGGACACAAAGCCAGTAAGTGTAAATGAAAAGGTTCAGTTAACACCATGGACAAGGATAATGGTATTGCTATGACATCAAAAATGATTAAATGTTTTAAATGTGGAATGCATGAGCATTATGAAAACCAATGCCCTAAGGGAAAGTCTCATGAAGAGAATCAGCATGGTCATATGGGTAGTATTTATGTTGATGATGATGAAGAGACTACAAATGATATGTGAGATGAAAGAATTGTTCAATCTCGGTCAATGGTTTAAGAAGGTAGTGGAATGATTTATGTTTATCAAGAGTTATGTTGTATAGGTAATGGTACTATGAAATAAAGACACATCTAAGGATTGTTACACTATTTTTTTCCTAAAGTATTTGAAAGTATATGTTGAATGGTACCAGTAACCATGAAAGGTTATTCATATATTTTTGGAAATTAGATGATATGCACATAATGAAGGGATAAGGAGATAATGAGATGTTTGATAGTATTATTGAGATCATGACTGATGTAAGGACAATGTGATATCATGGTTTGAGTATATAGAATTTTTGTGATTTTGGTATGTGGAAAGAGTTAACTTTTGATAGCATTCATGTTTTCACTAAGGTTCTATGATAATTTATGTTTCAAGAGAATACATGATTAAGGTATTCACATGTTTGGAATGTGACCAACAACAAGATATATCTTATGATATATGGTGGACAAATGAATGAATTCACATGCTCGGTAGATGAAATTTCTAGTAACCGGACAAAAGTATTTTCGATAAGCCTAAAGGTTGGAATGGACATAATATAGTATTGCTTAAGGCTATAACTTTTTGTTTTTATTTCTGAAATGTTATGATAGTATAGTTTTAGAAAAAGGACAACCTGCAGGACGAGAGACAACCCGTCACATCGGACAAGGTTGCGGGAATCGAACCCACAACCGAAGTACGACAGACCTTTATCGCCTTCCACTGGCCTACAGGAAGTCCCTAATTAGTAGAAACTAGTTTTATTTTATTAAGCGGTATGATAGATAAAGTATAAGTGCATTTTTGGAATCATATACGATTAACCTCACCATAGATGGACTTATGTATATTTGATAACTTTTGCTAACCTTTTGTTTGAGATAGATGGAGTGACCCATCATTCTATCACATGATCTGCTAATACTTCACGAATGACAAATTCAACTTCATTTCTTTAAGAGATGAAGTGGAAATTGTTCAAGGCATGAACAACGATGAGATTGTACCAAAATAAAGTAATTATTTCATCTGATTAAAATTCTTTAACTTTAGGGAAATGATATTGAAAACTAAATTTTTTTCTTAGTGCCCTTATATCTGATGAATCAGATGGTACCTTAGATCATCACAAATTTATGGATTTGTGATTGTTGACTTTTTCATAGCCATGTTCTCTACCACTCTCCATCAGAACTTAATGGTTAGATTTCTCTTCCATATCCATATTTTCATCTATGTTGTCCTATGTGGAAACCCAGTGCTGAGTTACTTTGGGTGACTGTTATGATTCTAACTTTCCTTTTTAAAATGAAGTTTTAGTATTCCTTTTTACGATGTGGGTTTCTATGAAAGAAAATTTAAAGTAGTAAACCATTTATAACCCCAACGAATTTTGAGGGCGAAATTCATTTTAAGGGGGGTAGAATGTAACACCATGAGATTTTATAAGATATATTCTTTTTAATTTATTTCATATCTTCTATTGTATGTTAAACCAAGATTATCTTTCACTATAGGAAACATCGTATTAGCTTGCAGTATACACAACACTATTCTTGTCTCATGTTACACACAATTTCAAGTTTTTTTTGTAAAAATTATTCTACGCAACATTAAGTATATATTTTTTTAATGTGTAAATGAAATAAGTTTTGATTATGTTATACGCAACAACAAACATAGCTTTCACTACACGCAACCCTGACTTGGCTTACATTACACGCAATTAAGAACTTCTTCGATAGCATGTGTAGTACGCAATACTGAGTTTCACTAAACGAGATATTATTATAATATTATTATGAAATAACCGTTATGAATAGTAATACCCACCTTTTGAAATTCTATAAATTTTATCTTTAAAAATGGACTTCATTTTTGGATTCGGAATATCAAAATTATCCTAGGGTGAATTTTTGGTATTTTTCTGAAAACTTTCAATTTTTGATGAATAGTGAAAACACTGGGTTACTATTTAAAAACAGACTTTTTATTTAAATAATTATTTATTTTATTTAAATTTATTTTAGGTCAAAATTGATACATAATACCTATATAAGTTCAATGTAATTCATTGAAGTCATTTTATAATAATTTTAGATATATAAAAATTTTATTGAACTTTTCCCCGTCTTTTACCCACCTCCTAGGAGAATTTGAAAATTTACATAAAACTTAATTTTACCGCTTTTGTGAGTGGAATTTAGAAAATCTGAGAGACACGGTTAATATCAAGGAGTAAAATGTGGTTCAATAAGATAAAAATAATATTTGTTGAATAGTAACTTTTTACTTTTATTTACCACGGTTAAAATTAAATAGGGTAATTAAGGGTAAAAATGATATTATTATTACCCTAACACATGTCATAATTCTATTGGATAAGTGTAATTCGATAAAAAACAACCTTAGGAATAAAATATTACCCTTTAGGTCCACTTGGATTAGATTAGGACACTTATTATTATTTTATTTAAAGAAGAGTTAAAATAGTTAAAATCAAAGTTTAATAACTAAAACATTTTTAATATAGGGTTATACATAAGATAAATTCGACTATAAATATTAATTATAAATCTAAAAATATTTCCTACATAATGGTATTTTATTTATAATTTTCAGACATTAAATAATTTAATTTATTTATGTCACAACAATGATGCAGTAATTACCTTATTAATGAAATATTAACATAATTGATGTTATAAATACCCAAATAAATGTAATTTGACACTTTTTATGAATTAAACTAATTTTCTAGGTTAATATGACATGTTAGTATTGATTTAATTAACTTTTTTAGAATTAATCATGTTTTTATTATTTTAAAAATAAATAAATTACCAAATAGTGTCAAAATTGACATAAAATAGTTTTTTAAAAAATATTATATTATTAATTGTTATTTTATTATTAAAAATCTAAGGTTCAGCCAAATGACTTAGATAAGGTTATATATATTAATAATGAACCACTTGGGATTATTTTGGCTTATTATAGTAAGTTTATTAACCATATAGTGTAAGAAAACAAGAAGACACGGTAAAAGTTAAATTATTTAACTTAAAGTTAAATCTAAATGATAAGGTTAATATAGTAACCTAAACTTTTCTAAAACCTATTGGTTGAGAGTATTTAGACCCATCCCCACTTTATATTCTAAATAAATCAATTTGGAGCTATTATAAACTGAATATGACTTTATAAAATAATATTTTAAGTTTTTCCAAAGATGCCCCTCTCCTCCCTTATAAAAAGGGCACCCTTACCTCTTCTCTTCACACCCTTTTGAGCCTTGAAGCTCGAACAAACCCTGACAATTCCTCTTCTCAACCTCTCTATTTATATCATATATATTCTGTTCTTATCAAAATACCAACTCTAGTGCCCTAAGAAAATGTTTAAAGGAGGTGCGTCGAGAAAGAGGTAATCTCTTCTACCGACTCTTTCAAGTTTCTTTCTTCTTATACTTATTATTCTTTAGTTGTTTCATTATAAATTAATAACATCAATATCACTAATATACTTATATGTTATTATAAATATTAAACAACCCCATTTCACCTTCTATCCATCCTATGGAAAACGAAATCACCGCGCGTGCGTATGTATGGAATACCGTCTCCACGCCGTGGTGTAATCTATTTTTCCACCACCACCTTACTTGGATGGGTATAATGGTGTAATGAATAACTATATATAGTTATTATAACATCATACTGATTCTGAGATATTATATCATCCACTACAATTCAATTCAATAATTATGGGAACGATATCATCGCTCGTACGTACATACGAATTACAGTCTCCACGACACGATGAGATTCATTCTCCATGTTAACCACTCAAGAATGATTATAAAGTATATATAATGAATAATAATGAAATATATGAAATGATAAAGCTATTGGATTTATGTATATATATATATATATGTCATCTACTTACTTCCATTCAAGTCAACAAGAAAAAGAAAACAGCGTTCATGCGTACGTACGACCTACCGTCTCCATGAACGGTGTATTTAATTTCATTTATCTATCTATTATATATATATATATATATATACTGAATATATATGATATATAAATCATGATTTACATTATGTAAGTAATTAGATCATGATATAAGTAATAATAATATCAAGAACAACAAATCCAAACACATATGATAAATAAAACGATTTTACCCAAAACACTGCTTTAACATGAAATTTACAAAAGAACGGGTAATATAAAGTCATAAGTGAACCATATATGATATCATAACAATGAATATGATTCTGTAATAAGTCAATGAAATTATTTAAATCATTATACAGGAGGTTCAGATATGTATGAAGCATATCGGACCTAAGGTAAGGGATAATTATTCCAATCTCATTCTTATCCGAGATTGTTTATTCGTAAGTATTTACTGGGGTTGTGTTTATTATCCATGTCCATATGTTCTAAAAATGTTTTCATAAAATGTTTAATTTTCTTCCATGTATGTTTAATGTCATTTTTACCTTTTTTTTTTACTTTTACCACATCGTATGGAAGAAATCTTTCTTTTGTTTACCATACGAAGTACTTTTTGACTTTTCCGGCAAAAGTACGAGAAGAATGTTTTTTTAACTTATACGACATGAACGGATTTTTACAGTTTCATAACGCCTAATTTTAACGAAGCTTCCTCTACAAGATTTCATGATTATTTTCAACAAAATCATTTTCTTTTAAAATTTCATGGCATTTTTTGAAAAGAAAATGATTTTAAAGAAGAAAGGATATTTTTTCCTCAAGAGTTCATTTCAAGTGTTTTATTAAAACTATTTTATATCTAAGATGAAATTATTTAGTATGTTTATGTTTCAAGTATAATGTCTCTATTATTTACATGTTTTGATTTTTCTTATGATGAAATGTAATCCATTTGTTTTATATGGATTATGTCATGATGGGATGATGTTTATGAAACCCATTTTATTATCTGGGTTATGATGAATGATTTATGATTGTTTTGTGGCACACGTAAGAATGATTTCATTATGAGATGGGTGGGACCTATATCTCCCTCAAATTCATTGGGTAAAGATTTATATCTCATGAGATAGACATGACTGAAACAACAAGTTAATTCGGTTCAGTGATACAGGACTGGAACGAGGAGTGAACTCGATTCAGAAAGGGACTTTGTCCACTAAGATGGTCTTGGAAGCAATGCCTTGACTACTATGGAAATCATAACATGTTCTTAATGGTTTTCCACAATTACATGTTTTATTCCCATTCTATTTTATCATGATTGATGATCCATTATGATCTATGCCTTACGTACTGCCATGTTTTATGTCATTGCTCAAGATTTTGATGTTTAAATATTATGTTCATGTTTTGAAGTTCAAATGTATATGGTTTGTTTTATTTTCTCCATGCATACCCTTACTGAGTATTTGAGCTCACCATTTATATGTTTTATTTTCCCCAGGATATAAAGAAAGGTTTTAGGTAAGAAAAAAAGAAGATCTTTATGGGAGATGTTGAAGATCTTTCACCAAGATTAGAAGATTATATTCTGAGTTTCCAAAGACACTAAACTATTATGGTCCTTTGGTGTCTATTTTTGTTATGTATTAGATATTCTGCAAAAGTAATTTAATGTCTATGTAAGTCAATATTTGGGTCTCTACAGCCACGCCGTCAACACCGTCATTTCCCCACATCAACTTATTGGGTGCTTTGTATAATTGGTTGTTGTTGTCAGTGACTGGTCACACCATAATTGGACCTTCAATGGACTTCGTATGTCAGACTCACCGAACCACCACTGCCCACACTCCACTTGAGCTACTCTAATACAGGTTCAGTTGAAGGCCCAAATATATGGCCTGAAAGCCTAAATTGGATGAATAATATCATTGTTACGGTACCCCACTACAATGTACGCTATAGTACTTGCACTGCTACAGCACCACAAGGATTCTCTGCTGCCCGAATTTGAACCCGGGTGTGACGCGAGATTATGGGATACCTTACCACTCGGGCAATCCCCCAACTACAAGTATCAACAATTAATGATATAGATACTAATAAATAATTAAGTAGTTAAGATAATTAATAACTGATAATACAATTAATATATTTAGTAGTTAACAACACACTCCAATTCATTTTTTTTATTTCATGATAAACTCTCTTTTATGGGTTGAGAGGGTACCATTACATGACCCAAAGACCATTTGTGGTCTGAATGCTCATTATAATTTGATGGCCCAAAGGTCCTGGAGCATGAAATTTTTTTACATATGTGATTCCCTGACTCGAAGGCCACTCGATCGGTGTCCCAGGTCGGTCCGCCACAAGCCCTCAAGCGCACCTCCCCGTACGTCATAGGGTGATGAATAATGACGAGTGCCTATGAATATACTGTGGAGAGACTATTCCCTCGTAATCAGAGTAACTATAATAGAAAAAATAGGATAAACATATAAACATGTCCCAATAAATATCGCAATCAAAGAAGGGCAAGTGTTGATAAATAAACACAATAACAAGTGAAATAATGAATGATGTGTCATACATACCGACCCCCCATGGGTGGATCACACACAAGAAGTACTAAAAAGATAAAAAATAAAAGTAACCTAAGGCTAACAACCTATCCTCAACTGGTTCTTAGTTTTACCCAGTCCCATCATCAGACTCCAACATAGACTGCTAAGTAATAACCATGAGGCCCTGCCCTAAGACTTGTCTATACGACAAATAATAGTGTCTACTCGGGTACCCAAGTGTCGTGGCGGCCCGAGAAGGATGTGAGTATAACTTAGCAGGCTACCACCAACGATGTCCCTAAAATAACTAGTCTTATAGCAGTGCATGCAGAAGTGCTATAAATATACAGTTTAACGGTTATAAAACAATTTTAAAATAGTTCATATAAAAGCAATAAACAATAATTGATATCCCAGGTTCTCGATGACACCCAAGGTCGGTTGTACTGTTGTTGATCTCTAAGTTCGTGATCATGATCGACCATACCTACTTCAACCAGTGCTGATATGTCTTTGACCACGTCTCGATTACCACGCCAAGCATAAATATCCACATGGAATCCATGAGGTTATACTAGCATTCCTAGTACCAATCACCATCTGGAATACATGCACTTATCCTGGAATTCCCATAAAATTCGATCTCTCACTCCGACGTTCCCATCACCAGCCATCATTAGGAATCTTGGCACTCATCCTCACATTCCAGTGGAATCGGAGCACTCATCCCCATATTCATAACCATCAAGTATCATGTGGGTCTAGGCACTCAATCTGGCCTCCCCAAGTCACCATCCATCATGTGGAATCCAAGCGCTCATCTTGACATTCTCAATCATTAGTATCAAATGAAATCTGGTCGCTCATCTTGACATTCCCAGGTAGCAAATGTGTGATATGGAATCCAAGGATCTCATCCCGACATTCCCAAACATTAAACATCACTTTAATAATTTTAATCAATTAAACGTTATTTTCATTTAATTATCATTGGGCCCATGGACACTTCTTCCCATAACCATCGTTTCACGCCTCAGGTACCATTTCCATTTTCAAAATCATATTTTTTTTTACAAAAACCAAGTCATTTTGTAAAACATGAGATTCAATTTTAATTTCATTAGGATTTACCCTACAAATGGGCCAATTCCCATTAACTATACGATCCACTGAATTCACATTATAATTCATAATAAAACCATTTAATTTAACAATGCACTTAACCAAAATCAAACTCAATTTCTGAAATGCTAATTTCAAGTCAAGGAGCCCCACATTCCTACATTCTCACCTAACATCTTATAACATTCCATCAGGAAAAAAGTGAAAAACCACTTACAATTATCAATGGTTGTGAAATACCATTTTACAACCATTGATTCAAACCATGTGTTGGTCGGAGTGGACAACTCAAGACGAGAGTGAATCGAGTTTCCAATTAAAATTTCCATTAAAAATGATTTAAAACTAAATCCACCAATTTATAAAATTGATCCAGTTAACTAAAATAGTAGAAGTATATAATTTGATATTTCTAAAAGATTATCAAAAGTTTGACCATAACTCAATTACAACAAGTTTAAAACTCTTTTAACCTTTAAAACATATTTACTTGTATTAAGCACTGTATATAAAACACTTGTTAAAGTTAATTATCAAAGCAGTGTTTTACTATTGAGTTTTGAAAACTAAAACAGGTTTGTTTAAAAAATAGAGTATACAAAATAAAAAACACACAATAGAATAAAACAAGAGGTTCAGTCTCAAATCGAGACCTAGTCCTCTCCACTTAAAAATCACATACTGCCAAGTAGTTTATTAATCAAATAATATGATCCACAATATGGATTAGGTTTTACATAAAACAACTGCACACAAGAATTCCGGTCTACATATAGACTCTTCCACATTTTTACATGGGATAACATATGTAAAAGAACAAGAGAGAGCATATTTCACTCCCCGATACAATATAAGAGACTATGTTAAATAATAAACAAAGTATGCCAAGCACAACTTGAAATGCAAGCCAAAACAAAGAGAAAAAATGATAGAAAGTGAGAAGGTTTGATGCAGCTCAATCTGATCAGCTTCAGTTGATAAAATGTCACTGAATCTATCTTTAAAAATATTCAATTGAGTTTACACTGAGAGTTTAGGAAAACATAGTGTCATATAAGGTTAAGTTCTATATTATGGAATGTTAGTATTTCTATTAGGCACATGCACTTCCATCCTTTATGTTTTTACATGATAATCTCTTCTTAAAGAGATCTCCTTACCAAACTAGCTATTAGAGGATAATCATAATTTAATCCTCATACTCATTGCATTCTTAAATGCATTGGATCTATAATTAATTCTTCAAAATATAGTCGTTGGAGATTTGAAAACACCTTACTGCTTAAGTTAGACATGGTCACTTAGTATTCACTTAAAGTACAATTACTTTGGCTCACAGTTACTAGGCATGGTCAGTAGTCATAGTCACTTTCCACAGTTAGTTCATTTGTTATTACACTCACTTTTTTTCATCATGTGGTAGCTTTATTTATTCTCACGGTCACTTGATTGCTTCACACAATCACTTCACTTCTTATTGCGGTCACTTGATTTCTTCATGTGGTAGGTTATTTTGCTCTTTCTATAGGTTTATCTCTTCTTGTGTTAGGATCATTTCTTCTTGAGATAGGTTCATTTATTCTTGTGGCAGGTTCATTTCTTCTTACAATCACTACATTACACACACATAGTCAGTTCAAGACTTAGGAAAAATTTTCTCACCTGATGTATAATAACTTATTTGTTCATGTGGTAGCTTGAATCCTTCATTTGATCACTTAATATTCAACATGCGATCAGTTCCAAACTTAGGAAAATTTGTTCGTTTGACACATGATCACTTGAGTGCACATGCAGTCACATTGAGTTCAATGTGTGGTCACTTCCACATTGTCACTTTACCTTCATAGTCAGTTGATTTTATTCACATGGTAGGTTCAATACACATGTGGTAGGTTGTCACAATAGCTTCAAGACTTAGCTAATTTTATCATTTTGTCCTAAGAAACATTTGACTAATATAAAATACAAAACTCACTAGTAGCATAAGAAACATGATATGCGATTATTAAAACACCATTAAAATAAGGAGTTGCTCGACTAAGACAACAATCTCCCAATTTTTTAATGATTGAAAATCATGATATATAAAATGAATTAAATAAAAAATATATAAAATTGAATTAATATAACAAGTTTTCCCTATTGTTCTCAATTTCATTCATAACAAGTTTTTTTGCTCACCCTTTCTCCCCAATCATTTCATAACAAATTTTTCTTAGTTTTTCTCCACATTTTGGGATTATTAAAAAGCATATGAGAGGGAAAATAAAATAAAATAAATTTTATAGAGATATTAGACAAAATAATTAGAAAATTCTAAACAAAAATGAATATAAAAATAGGGACTTTATTAACATCTAAAAGGATTAAAAAAGGATTACAAGGAGTATCCCTACCATGAATTCTAATTAGAATCAGAATCTGACACATCCCTGAAGTCAGTAGGGAAAATATGGTCATTTCATTTATAGGTAGTGGCTGAGGCGGGTTGGATTGGTTGGGTAGGTTGTAGTATAGAGGTAAAATTAGGGTCTTAGATTAATACACACCTAGAGACTGGATAAAAATAATGGACTACTATTCTAGAAGACAAGCCAAAAAGGGTTTACAAAAGTGGTTGTGGTTGAAGGAGGGGTTGAGGTGATGGGTAAGGCATGAGGTGATAGGATGAAAATGTTGGTAGTGTAGAGGTAAGGCTTTGGAAACCTAGAAAAACCTTCCACTACTTTTGATACATGTTCTATTTCTTAAAAGTGATCCTCTTTATTTTCCATGAAGACTTCAAAAAATGGATTTAGAATTTTCATCTTTTCAAATTGAGACTTAAATTCTTGGGTTAAGAGAGGCATATTTAAATCAATATCCAAAGATATAAACATTTATTTTAATTTTGACTTGGTGAAGATCCTTATAAGATAGAAATCAGTTACTCTTCTGATGGAATCTCTATCTTTCACAGCTTATTTGACAACTTTCTGAGAAAAACCAATGTCTCAACAACATGGGTCTGAAATCTATCAAACACCATCTCGCTTATTTTCTCAAACTCCTCAATTTTTTAAATCATCTCTCATGAGTTGTCTAATTTCATCATCATTAACAACAAATGGTTGAAAAATAGGAGTAGGCACTGAAAAAGATGATGAAAGATCAGTTGAAGAAAATGACTGAAACACAAAATTTATAAATCTTTGATCTATCATCAACATCATATCTTGTAAATTAGCTTTAAAAGAACCAACTTTAGATTTCAAGTCCTTAATATCATTTCTCATGAGTTCCATTTTAAGATGGAGGTTATTGTCCTAGCTATGCCTTCTTCTCTGATTAGCTCCACCGAGTTTCCAAAACCAATGAACAACTCTTTCAATAAACCCATCAAGATTAATTTGTACTCATTCAAATCATTTTTTTATAAAGGATGTGAAAGGGGTATAATTAGGTATAAGAGTCGATGGATCATAAATAGGCATTCTACCATCTAATTTATACTCAATCTCCACAAACTTAGGTCCCATAGACTGAGCTTCTTCCTCATTATCAACATCAGTTTATTCTTCAACTTCAATAACATCTATATGGACAGATCCAACAAGTACTATTACATTTTTATCCTTCGGTTCCTCAAAAATCTTGGCAGGAGTAGGACCAAAAATATCTTTTAGTGCTTGATCAACTGAGGGTTTGAGAGGAGAGACTTCAAGTCCATTCTGAGAATTTATCTTAGTTACCAAGGATCCTTTTAGATCACTTTGAATATAAGGGATGGTAGGTACACCATCTTGATTTGGACTTCCCCTATTATCATCATCATCCTCAGACTTAGAGTAGTAAATACCTAATACTGTAGATCCTGGGGACTTCTCCACCTTATAAGGTTCACATGGTACATTGGGTCTAGAAGTACTTTCAATCATAGGAATCACGGGTGAAGACTAATTAGAACTTTTTTCATCATCTTTAGACTCACCTGAATCATCCCATTCAGGTTATTCCAAAAAACCACTCACTAAAATTTCAGTGTCAATAAGATCTTCATCTCCTCAAAATAAGGAAAGGTTAGAGGAGAGTCAGGTGGTCTAAATGACATTATAGGATAGGTTCCCTTGTCATCCTCATGGGTTGCTCTGGCATCCTCATTAATATTTGTTATCTCAACTTATTTTACTTGAGATTCCACAACCACAACATCATCTTGATCATCATAATAATATTCAACAACCTCATCTCGCACTAGGCTAGGATCTACCAAATCATTTGGCCTAACTGGATAGTTCACAAGATCAAAATTTTTATACAATTTTTCACTACCAACCATTTATTCCTTTTTTCAGGGGTTCCAATTTACTCTCATTTTCCTATAGATCTTCCGAGTTATCCATAAACTATATGATGAAGTTATCTTTTCCTATCCTTGAGGAATTAATCCCTTATAAGTGAACATGACTGATATAAACTTTGTATGTAGAAGGAAATTAAATCTAGAAGAAGGCTTACACACCTCTTACATATGTCTCATGGAATATCTTTACAAACTAGTCTGAATTCCATTTTTCATAAATAAGATAAAGAATAGATCCCAATGCCTCATGATACTAAATTCTCCTTTACCAGGACATATCAAATGTTGGATAAACTTTACTGACAACATGCATTCACCACTCAACTCCACTGTGGTTGGTCTCCTATGTGTCCTATTTTTATTCAATTCTTCCAGAGCATTTTTTAATTTGAAATGGTAATGATTTATAGGGTACAAGCTTTGATAGTCTTTATGCCCACCCTTATGAGGCACACTTAAGCTCTTTTCCCATAGTTTTAAAGAAAACTCAAAAATTTCTCTATTAACCATTTTTTGAATGAAATTTCTTTTATTTATAGGAAAAAAATCCATATGGGCATAAAATTATTTAAACAACCTTGAATAGAATGTATTACCATTTTTCTTAAACCATTAATCCTAGCCTTGTAATGACCTGTGCCTTCTCGACCTATTACTTTGCTAGTTTTGGTGTTGGAGGTGTTTCATAGGAGGCTCAAGGAGAGTTATATATAGTTGTAATGTAGTTGTTCAACAATGGGGAATTCATGACATGAAAGTGGGATTCACATCATGAATAGGTGTTTTATGAATTGTGTAGCTGCTATGTTCACATCTTGTATGCGGAGATGGAAGAGTCTATAAAATGGACTCATATCATGAAAATGGAATTCAAAATGTGTATTAATTCAGGTCTAGGAAACCTATTTTTTAGAAGAAACCAAAGATATGGGATATTCACACCTTGTACATGGTTCACGGATTGTAATCCATAGACCTTGTAAAATTCACAATGTGAATCTGTAATTCATGCCGTGAATGGGGTGAATTACAACCTATTTATAACTTTTGATTATCCATTTTCCCTCTCATTAGACCATTGATACCTCTATTTTTTAGAGGAACCCTCGACACATTTAGCAGATATTCTAACCCATATTTCCCCTCCTTGATCCTCAAGTCCCAGTGGTTGAGTTTTGGAAATCTGTGGTGAGTTATTCCTTTTATTTCCATCGTTTCTTTGAGTTCTTACCACAAAGATCTGTTGTAGCGGTATTGTTTAGTTTAGTAAATGTTTTGGGAGATGTTTTCATAAACGTTGGGTGCAGTGTAGATTGATTTGTGAGTTTATTATGTGGTTTTGATTCACAGGTTGTTTCTTCCTCATCCTGTGGTGCACAACAAGATCATAAAGCTTTTTTGAGTCAGGGGATCCTTGTTCTCACTCCTTTTACGTGCTATGTGTGAGACCTGCATGATTTTTTCCCCTTTAGTGGATAGTAAGGGTTGGAATAATAAATATAATGAATTGACACAATTTAAATTTATGGGAATAAGGAGTTTTCACATGATTTACTGCTTTGATCTATGTTATTGATGATATTGAGCATGCTTGTTTCCAATACTGAAAATAACGACTATTAGAAGCCTTTTTTACATAGTAGATGATTTTTCCTAAGACCCTTTGTATGGTCTCAAATTTCTAAAACCATTTAATTTGTTTTTTTAGGATTGGTGGAGTTAAGAAGGTGTTATGAGTCTTTTCATTTAGTTATTCAAAGTTTTATTCATGTGGTTGATTGACACAATCACTTGTTTGTTTGTGAGGTGGGTAGGTTGTTCATGAAGTCGATTGGTATAATCACTTATTTCTTATCATGACCAATTGAATCGACTATGTGGTTGAGTTGGATATGTGAATCGTCTATGTGGTTGGATTAGCTACATGAATTGGCTACGTGGAGCGATCAATCATGTGAATCAGCTATGTGGATGAATCTGCTATGTGGCTAGATCGACTATGTGAATTGGCTATGTGAAAATGACCACATGGAATTTTCTGTCAGTTATATAAAAATTTCCATGTAGTTCTTTTAGTGGCATGAATTCGGGGTATTTAAAGGCCATTTCTACAAGGATAATTATATACTTGATTTTATGTGATGAACAAGCCTGTAAATGAGTCCTTCTATATAGAGTTTAATGAGATCCACAATAATTGGTTAATTAAATCTATTTTGATATGTGATCCTAACAATTTTGTATCTATTTACTTGAAAACTAATATCCTTCCTTCATTCCTTCCTATTTTCCTTCCCTTGATACTAAAGGTTCTGAATACTTTTCATTAGAGCTGTGGAACCTTGATGTCATTGGTTTGAGTTTCTTTTAGTGGTGATCCCATCTTGTGTGAAACCCTATTTTTAGTGCAGAAAATTGTGCAAAGATTCTTTCTTCTAAGTAGGGGATTCCTTCGTTTCTCATTATTTTTAACATGTGATAGGGGTTCTTGCTTTTGTAATATTTTGGGAAGATAGTATACACCAGATTAATGAAGATAATAAATTGGTTTAATTTAATTTAAGGGGGAGGGGAATTTTTCACATGCTTTTATAGATTTTTGATATTGTGATATTGAGTTTATCGATGTTTGTTTTACCAATGAAATTTATGCCTATTGGTAGCCCCTAGTTGTTCTATTTTGATATGTGATGTGAATCCATGTTTCATGATTTTTGTGATACCACCTTGAATAAATGGTTAACCACTTATAATTAGCTAATAAATTGGTTACACCTAGATATATGGCCCGTGTGATGATTCCCCTAAAATAAATATATGTAAGTAATGGATAACCCTTCGATAAATATAGAAATTTTTATGTGATGATGTGAATAAGTGCTGTGGTATGTGTGAATGTGTGATGTGTGGTTATGGTATGTGGGGGGTAATGGGCTGTGTAACCATGCTACAAGGTAGTTGTGATGGAAAGTGGTGGTGATATGGTGGTTGTGATGAGGAGGTGGTTGATGCTACAGTAGTGGTTGTGTGGTCTTATTGGCATGAGGATGATCAATTGTCTATTGTTGTGATGTTTTGTGTTATTCTAGTTGTTTGAGTAGTAATAGAATTATATAAATGATAATGATTTGAAATGGTAATGGTTAAAAAATGAATTAATGATGTGATGTGTGGTTTAAATGGTTAATTAATGAATTAATGGGCTGTAAATATGAAATGAGTGGGTTGTTTAAATGGGTTTTTGTTGGTAAATGGGTAATATGAAAAATGGATTAATTTATAATGGTGGCTCATGGCTTGCAGTTGTTTTGTGGTGTGGTGCATTTAGAGTCGACAATGAAAGTGGGTAATGTTTTGGGTTGGTTGGTACCCCTTTTTGCTCGTGAACCAATATGTTGGGCTTCTGTGTTTTACTATTATATATATTTGTATATTCATTGTGATTTCTATATTCACCCCACCCATGTTAAGTACTGTGTTCCAACACCCATATTTATATATATGTGGGGGTGTTTCTCCGAACATCCTGATGGTGAGGATGGATGGATGGATACCCCCATTTTCTTTCTCTCTCTTCCAGTCGAGGTTGATATACATGAGATTTGATGTCCAGAAGTTAAAAGTGAAATAGTGGTGGTGTGATGTGATGACCCAAGTGTCTGCGGGTGATATGTGATATGAAGAGATGGTTTATGGTGGAGTTCGTGTATGGTAGGAGGAGGGAACAAGGTTTATGTCCTTAATGTTCATGATACCATATTACCCTGGTTACTATTATGGATGAAATGTAATATAATGTTCTAGGTGTCTTCAAGTAAGGTGTGATGTGATGGACTATGTGTCTTTGAGTGAGATGTGATGTGATGTTTCCATGTCACGAAGCAGCGATGTAGTGTTGTGATATGTAAAAGAGATGGGAGCGCCAAGACGTATGAAATTGGGGAGTGAGAGTGGAGAATCAGCGAGAAATTGGTGCAGGTAACCTTTATCGATATGCTTCTTATTATGTTATTATATTTGGATGCATTATTTAGTGAGAATGTCTTAGTGAGGATGGGTTTGTATAGTTGAAATGATTAGGTGTTGTTTGATTATGTTGTTTTCTCATAGGTGCATTAATACGCTTCTTTCAAATTTTCACGAGAGACTTTGGTTACCCTATTGAGTATAATTATATGTTCACCCTATGTATATAAACTAATTTTCAGGTTTCTAGGAGGACTATATAGACCATGCTAGTTATTACTAGCTCAAAACCTTGGACAACTGTCATGTCTTAGCCTTCATTTTAGTAGTTGTTTTTAGAAATTTTTATATGTATCTATTTTATTTACACATGCATTGTGGTATGATTTTGGGTTTTTTATATTATGTCATGGATTTTCTTGTGGTTTATTCATCATATCTCCTAATCTTATTTTATTACAAAGGGTAATGCCTCCTATATCATGATATTTTTATACCCTCGATGCTAGTCACCAACCCAGGACCTACTGAAGGTGGGACTCGAGGTTCATCATATCCTTTTATTCATTATCAGCATAGGAGGGGTACATTTAGGGGGGGCCATGATAGAGTAGTATCAAAGGCTGATGGTTGAGATATATGGTAGATTTTGGAGTTAGGAATAGTGAGGATTTTATGTGTTGGTATGATAATAATGTCAGTTGACCTTGGTGTGTGACATATGCTAGGGAGACTAGCTAAGACATGAGATTTTATGGATCCACATGATCTAGTGCATATGATTTGATCATATTGAATGACCAAGTGATGTGGACCTGTTTACAGGGTAGAGACTTGAGAGAGGTGCATGTATCATGCTGACTTATTTTATTGTTTGAATTGGGTGGTTCCGAGAAGTTAAAAATAAAGTATGATGAAGTTAAAATGAATTAAATAAATCTTAATAAAATTACATACTGCCAGACTTAGGAAATACTTGTTTCTCTTTTCATCTATGGCCCCTGGTCATCATCTACATGTTTCTTAAGCAGTACAGGTTCAACAACCTGATATGGTTGATCGTTGAAGGGTTGATCTGGTTGAGGAGGATGACCAATGGTAGAGTATGTTGAATTCCTTTCAGTAGAAGGATTTAGGGAAGTATGATGGAAGTGTTTCTAATGTAGAGATATAGAGGTGGCTAGAGGAGTTGGAGATTTATTTCTATTTGATTTGAGCCCCGATGGGGTATTGGTTCCCCTTGGTAGTTAGTCAGATGTGGGGAACTACACATCAGTGGTGGACGTTGTACCTTAGATATCAGAAGGAGACAAATGTTTCTTAGGTTAACTTTTAAAAATATTTCTAAGTGGAGTTTCTTTCATCGATCATAAAGGAAATAAAGAGGCAAGAGATACTCTCTCTTCAGTAGGGGATCATGTTAGTGCGAGAGTTTGGGATCAAGTTCAAGGATCTGTTACATTTCACCCCTAACCTTTTTACTAATGAAGAGTATTGTGCTCGACATGTGGATGATGCACTCCATCCTTCTATATAGTATGTAGTGACTCCATTTACATTTCCAACATACTTGGAAGTTCAAAAGAAAGAAGAGGTGATATATTGAATGAACTTGCAAGGAGGTTTAACGTGATAAAGGGTCTAGATGGGTTCCTCGAGGGGAGGAGTTTCCAGCAGCAGGTTTCAGCTGCCAGGGCCTTCAAAGTTTTGTACAATAGGGAGTTGACCTCAACAGTTTCCTTTATATCCTTCTAAGGCTAGTGGTTTTTGTCCTCTTCCTAGGGGATTCATGTTAGTGTGTTTTGTCTACGGGTTTCATGGAAATCTTCATAATTAGTTCCCATTGATACTTAGAGATCAGTCTGGTGGGTCTAGTTAGGTTCAACATCAACCTCAAAAGTAGTTACCTACGAGGCTGTTTCAATAGCAGGGGTAGTTGGATTATTCTCTATCTAGAGCATATGGGGAAGGTAGTGGTCAACCTCAGGATGTTATTCATGTTTAGGGGCCTAGACCTGAGTGTGGTTGTGGAGGTGGATGTTAGTAGAGAGGTATAGGAGATAGGTGTGGTCAGTTGCATGCAGCAGAGGTAGTATCACTAGAGGGGCCCAAGATCATTAGAGGTATGATCAGTTTTTTATCTACCCTTATTTGTGCTTTGTTTGATTCAGGATATTCACACTCCTTTATTTCACCTACTCTAGTTCATCATCTGGTACTAAACATAGAGAGACTTACCATACCCCTAGTTTTGGCTACACTAGTTAGAGGCCAGACCAACTTGTTTGATGTGTGATGGCGGTGTGAACTAATGATGGGGACACATTAGTCCCATGGGGGCCTGTTATTGCTTCAGATTCAGCTGTACGATTTTATCCTCAACATCAATTAGCTATATTTTGTGTGTTATATTATCAATTATTTTCATAGGAGAGTCTTGTTCTTATATGTGGATGACCAGCATGTGGTTTTTATTTGTGAGTGGAGTTTTTAGGTGTATAATAGATGTGTGGATACCCTTTTTTAATTGATGGATTGGTTGTCTATGGAATCAGTGTACACTAGTATGGAGGAGGCTTATAGAGTTATCAGAGAGTTTTTGGATGTTTTTCCGAAAGAGGTTGTGACACTACCCCCTCGACGTGATATCAAGTTTGAGATAGACTTGTAGCCTGATGATTATCCAATTTCGATGGCTCATAATCAGATAAAACCCTATAAGTTTTGGGAATTGAGGATTTAGATAAATTATCTGATGTAGAAAGGTTTCATCTGGCCAAGTATACTACTGTGGGGTACTCAAGTGTTGTTCTCCAAGAAGGCGGATGATAGTATGAGGTTTTGCATAGACTACCAGAGGTTGAATCATGTAATGTTCAAGAATAATTACCCTTTTCCAAGTATAAATGATTTTTTCAACCAACTGAGAGGGGCGAGTTGGTTTTCTAAGGTCAATATGTGGTTTGTGTGTCACTAGTTGAGGGTGAAGGAGGATGATATCTTGAAGTCTGCCTTCAGATGTAGGTATGGGCACTTTGAGTTTTTGGTTATGTCGTTCAGTGTCACAAATGCACTAACTATATTCATGGGACTCATGAAATCCATGTTATGTGAATTCCTAGGCTAGTTTATAGTTGTGTTCATTGACAACATATTGATCTATTTAAATTCAGAGGAGGACCATGAAGACCATCTCAGATCCATGTTACAGGTTCTTCAATGCCACTAGTTATATGTAAAGTTGTCAAAGTGTAAGTTATAGACATGAGAGGTGTATTTCCTTGGGCATGTGATGCCTTGGTAGGGTATGGTAGTGGATCCATCAAAGGTCGAGACAATTATTTCTTGGGAATCACCAAAGAACATGGTAGAAGTTCGCAGTTTCCTCAGTCTTTCAGGCTATTATTAGAGGGTTGTGCTCAATTTCTCTCGATTTTCAGCCCCATTGATAGCTTTGACTAGGAAGGATCCGACATTTATTTGGACTAACCAGTTTTAGGTAGCATTCAACTACCCAAAGGGGAGATTTTTCGATGTTCTAGTGCTCCATTTTCCAGAGGAGGGGGTGATGTTTGAAGTGTTTTATGACACTTCTCATCCAATATTGGGATGTGTGTTAATGCAGTAGAGGGAGGTTATATCTTATGGGTCTAGGAAGTTATGTCCCCATAATTGTAAATATTCCACCCATGATCTAGAGTTAGTAGTGGTTGTGTTTGCGCATAATTTGTGCTGACATTACCTCATTAGGGAGTGCTTTGCGGTATTCACAGATCAAAAGAGCTTGAGGTATATCTTTTCTCAGCATGATATGAATCTACAATATTTGAGGTGGATAGAGTTTATTCAAGATTATGATTTTAATATATCATACACCTTAGAAAATGGGAATTTTGTGGTTGAAGTTTTGAGCAGGAAGTCGTGGAAGGATGTTGTTTAGAAGTCTAGGGATGTTTCGAAAGGAATGAAGGAGTTTTTAGCCTTGAACTTAGATGTAAGTGTGGATGATGGTAGATATTGTTTGTTTTAGATGAAAGAATAGTCTTCTCTAATGCAGCAGGTGGAAGAGTTTTAGTAGGTAGACTTGGAGGTAGAAGTGACGCACAATTGTGTTGATTATGTTGATGCTTTGAAGGGATGGTCAGAGAATGGTTAGAATCAGATGATGTTTCAGGGGAGACTATTTGTTTTGGTAGTGATGGGTGAGAGAGTCCTTCATGATTTTCATAGCTCACATTTTTTGATACTCCTAAGATTTTTCAAGATGTATCATGGCTTGAGGATGAAGTTTTGGTGGCCTAATATAAAATGGGTGGTGGAAAAACTTGTGGCAATGTGTTTGGTTTACCAGTAGGTAAAGGATGATCATCATATTCTTGGTGTTTTTTTGTAGCCCTTGGATGTTCCTAAGTGGAAATGGGATGAAATATCAATGGATTTCATCATAGGATTATTGTAACGAGCCAACCTGGGTTACCCTCAAACTTGGAACCCAACCCATTCCATTACATACCTAAAGGGAGTTCCCGATCCCCATGGGCTAGAAACAAGCACTCATGCATCAAACAACACACTAGAGGGAATAATTTCACCCAACCTGATCAAACACATGGAATATATGTATACAAAAACTAAAGAGAAAATGGAAGAGTAAAGAAATATATATATATATATATATGCCATAATAGTAAAAAGATAGTAGAACGAACAAATGCAAAGGAAGTCAAAGCTTCAAAAATAATTCCAACTACAAAGTACTAAAACCAACATCTACTCCAAGTGATGGTGTGGACGAACTCCCAACATCTACCCAAGGTAGTGCCTTGCCTTTCCCTAAACTGGAATACATACAAAGGTCTACACACCATCGAAGAGGTGCGCAGGGTGTGAGCTAACAGACTTAGTAGGATCCCACCCAGGTGTTCCATAACAAGTCTTTGTATAACCATTCTTGTATGCTTATTTTAAATAAAACATGGAATAATAAGAAATAAATTAGTTTTATAGAAAATATGGAAAACATTTCCCTTTTTCAAAATTCAAAACAAAAGCAGATACAACATGCATATCAAGGCTAACTTAGAAATCCAAGAAATACAAAATAGAAGCAGCAACACATGCATCAATACTAAGGAACACTATAGGTCAGACTAGTAGACTACTTATAACACAATAAATTAAATGCACAATCCAGTTCCCAGAACATAGGCCTAGGAAGTAGAGGAATACCCCATGAGTAAACCCCCCTACAATGTCAATATCCATCCCCTAGAACAATGGACCTAGGAAGAATAGGAATGCACCATGAGAAAACCTCCTGATAATCACAAAACATGGAAAATAGAATCAATCTAAACCTTCCACCTAAGTACCCAAGGTAACCCATGTGATCATTTTCACAAATCAATTTCAATGTTTCAAAAGTACCCATTTCCTTTTCATTTATCAAAAACCATTGAAAAACCATTTATCTTTAAAAACCCTTTTTAAACACACACAAAAAGTCATGAAAATTTTATGAATCAATTTATAAATCAAGAGTAATCAGGTTAATTATCATAGGCTAGAGACAGAACCACCCACCTCAAAACTTGGGTCGCACATGCCCACAACAGGATTCACCAACAACAAAACCCAACAACACCAAAAAATACCCTAGAACCCAAATCCATACACCTTAGTATTTATTTAATTGGAAAATAAAAGGGTCAGTAGAGAATAATAAACTACATACCTCAAGAACAAAAGCCCGCCTCACCACAAACAACAAGGAATGAGCTCCAGAATGAGATCACACAACGAATATTAGAATAAGACAAGAGGGAACACCAAATTAGATCAACAGACCCGATAACATAACCTAAGGATTCTACCACAGTCAATAACAACAAATAAGTGGAAAGGTTACTCATCCAGAGAGATGTACAACAATTGAAATAGAGATCGAGTGCCGATCAGATCGATCTAGAAGGAGTGAAGTCTCCTAAAAACTCTTTGGAAGATCTCTAGGTCGATGGTGAAGAAGCATTGAGAAAATAACCAAGACAAAACTGATATGTGTGTGTTTTAAAACTGGATGTGGGTTGTTTCATGACGTGTAATATAGTTACATGCCATGAAATCCATGGTGTACAAGTACACTGAAAAATCCATCAGCTTGGATTAAAAATCTGTTATTTAAAGAAGCCACGACGTGAAACCACTCTTCTCGACGTGTAAAATTTCACACCATGAATTACCTTTCATGGATTGTACCCAACAATAGTTACATGGAGTGTAACCTAGTTACATGGCGTACAATCCTTCTGTATCATATGAAAAAATCTAGTTAAAGTTGAAAGCAAAAAAAATCTCTGAGTTCACCATTATAGGTATCCTTAAAATCTCAAATGATGGGAAAACCACAATGAGGTTAAGGGCATACCTAATAAAACATTAATGGGATGTTACAAACTCCCCAACATAAAGACTTTCTATCTCTGGGAAGTCATGTGGAAGATGTAATCCCTAGGAAAAAGATGAGGCCACTGCTCCCTTATCAACGACTTGTACTCCCAAGTCTTATGAGAATGTGATCCTTATTGGCATATAACTCTGACCAATTGAATCAACTTATCATGCATGGATTTCACTTGAGAGTCAACAATATCAACTAGTTTCTTTAAAATAGAAACATCTCTATCCATCTCAATTTCTTCCCAAATCAGAATGTGAGCGAGATCAGGATGGTATTTACTGAGCTGAGAAATGTGGAAAACATCATGGATACCTGTCAACTGAACCAGAAATGCTAATTGATAAGTAACTTTCCCAAGCTTCTTAGTGACCTCAAATAGTCCAAAATATATCGGATCCAACTTTCCCTTCTTTCCAAGTCGACAATGACCCAAATGAGGAGAAAATTTCAAGAAAACCCAGCCACTAATAGAAAACTCTAGAGGATGAAGTTGCTGATCTACATACAATATCTGTTGACTCTGGGCCATATCCATATGTTGATGCACATCTAGAATCTTCGTCGACATCTCCTAGACCAAACTTGGTCCAACTAAAGATACTTCACCCACCTCAACCCAACAAAGAGGTGATCTACATGGGTGATCATACAAATTCTATAAGGGATCCATTATTATCGACAACTAATAAATATTTTTGTAAACAAACTCAACCAGTCCAAATGGTTATCCTATAATCCTACAAAATCCAAGACATAGGTGTGAAGCATATCCTCCAGAATCTGAATCACACGCTCCTTCTGAAGTCTATCTATGGATGTTAAGTTGTGCTCAACTTGACCTGAGTTCTCATTGCCTCTTGAAGAATACTCCAAAACCTCAGGATAAACCTAGTATCCCTATCCAAAACAACAATAGGTGGACTCCCATGTAGCCTCAAAATCTATTTCACATACATCTTACCCAGATCTTCAACTTTAGTGGTGTCTTTGATCAGAATGAAATGAGAACACTTCATTAACTGACCAACAACCACCTAGATAAAATTCCTCCCTCAGGGAGTCCATGGTAATCAAAAAAAAAAAAAAATCCATGGATACCTAGTACCATTTCCAGACCAAAACCAGAAGAGGATGAAGCAAAATAGAAGGTTTCAAGTGCTCTGCCTTTATCCTTTGGCAGGTGTAACAACAAGACACAAACTCCACAATGTCGTACTTTATACCCAACCACCAAAATCACCGCCTCATATCATAATACATCTTAGTAGTGCTTAGATGAATAACCCATAAAGTGCTATGACAATCGAACAAGACTAAACTCCTCATAGATGCTGGTACGACAATCCTTTTCTCGAAGTAAAGCATATCATCTGAAGAGAGAGACCAACCCAGAATAGTCTCCCCACCATAAAGGCTTTCTCGAGTCTTCTAAAACCCATCATCCTAATAGTGACTCTACAAAATAGACTCCAGGAGAGATGGTGATAACTAAACACTAGTCAGAACTATTCCTGAAACATCCTTTTGATATTCCAAGTGAAATTGAGTGAAAAGTCCTATAAGATTCCACTCCTCCTTCGATTCCAGAACATCCTATGATGGTACTTTCCTACTAAGAGCGTCTGCAACAATTTTTCCCTTCCCTGGGGTGTAGGCGATATCGAAGTCAAATGTTTAAAGATATTCTAACCATTATCTCTGTATGATATTTAAGTCTTTCTTAGAAAAGATATAGATCATACTTTTATGTTCAAAAATGACCATGAACCTTTCCCCAAAAAAGATAGTACCACCAACATTTAAGTACATGCATGACTGCAGCAAGCTCTAAATCATGAGTGGGGTAATTCTTTTCATACGGTCAAAGTTGACGAGATCCTTAAGCTACCACATGGTCATCCTGCATAAGAATGCATCCCAAACCAACACCAAAAGCATCGCAAAACACCACGTACCCCTTATCGGGCTCAGGTAAGATTAGAAAGGAGCCAATGTCAGAAGCCTTTTCAGTTCATTGAAAGAAGACTAACACTTTTCATCCCATATGAATTTCACCACTTTCTTGGTAATAGTAGTCAAAGGTGATGCTAGATTAGAGAATTCCTTAACAAACCGTTGGTATTATCTAGTAAGACCAAGGAAGCTCCTTATCTTAAAGACATTTCATGGTTCCTTCCATGATAAAACAACCTTCACCTTCTCTAGATCAACCGATAAGAAATGTTTATAAATTTTTTGCCCTAAAAACTTCACTTATTGAATCCAAAAAACTACATTTCAAAAGCTTTCTATACAAATAACGACTTCTCAGAATTTACAGAACCAAACTTAGATGGTGCTTGTGCTCATGCTCAAATTTCGAATAAACCAGAATATCATCCACAAAACACTACTAAAAAATTTCCCTATACCCATAGTTTCATGAACCATGGGCTACTAAGGAACTGATATTTCCCTATACCCATGTTTTTATGAAAACCATGGGTATAACTGAGGGAAATTTCATTATACCCACAATTTAAGTAAACCGTGGGAATATATTTTTACAAAAATATAATATATCCACAGTTCAATGAACAATGGGTATATATGCTTCCTAGACTATCATAATACCCACAGTTTAAGAAAACCATGGGTATATATTCCCATGGTTCTACAAACCATGGGAATAGATTTTCACATAAATCTAATATACCCACGGTTCAATGAATTGTGGGTATAGATACTTCTCCCAGGCACAACACCAGCTGCCAAACTTCCTACTTCTTTCTAATTCTAGCTACTGCCCACCTTCCTGCTTCCTTCCATATTTCACCTATAAAAACAATACATACCATAATAGAGTACAAACTAGTTACAAACCACAATTTATCATTAGATAAAAAAGAATGCAAGAACACCCCATATATATCCAATACTGAACTTTCATTCTAGATGGATAATGTATAATATAACTAGATGAACTAGGAACATTTTCACCAGCTAAAGATTTATCTTGAATTCATCACTGTGAGTTTGTATAAATTTTATGAATGTCTAAAGAGGGAAGATGTTCAAAGTTGAAAGAATATTAATGTTATAGTGGTTGTATAAATTTGAAGATACAATATCATATATAGTAGATATGTTTCTACCAAAAAAGGGTAGATATCAGAGTTTGAGTTTAATGTAACCTAAAGAAACTATTTTGTGAAAAAATTAATTAGAATTTGAAAAAATGTAACCGGAAAAACATGATGCACAAAATTACTAGAAGGATTAGAGATGTTGTAATTGGATGAAGAAGATTTTTTTGAAAGTATTTAGAAGTTACAAAAATGTTTTTAAAAATATTATTAAATGAGAGCACTTGATAGAGGTATAAGGTGAAAAATCATTATAGCTACTAGAATGTGTTTGTAAAGTTATATTTAGTAGTTATATTCAATTAAAAAGATGAAAAAAACAAACATTTATGACTCCATCCAATAGAAAAATTCATGAAGTTTCACTAGGATGTGTTTTTTAACACATGTAGTATGTTCCAAAGTATGATTCACTTAATGAAATATTAAAATCTCATTGGTAGAAGTGTATTTGACATAGGAAATTCAAATAGGTATGATCACTAGTCAGAGAAATAGTTGATGTTCACTTGATAAAGAATTAGTACACAAGACACACATATACCAGATAGAGTTTTTAAGAAGTTTTACAAAAATTTTAAATCCCATAAAAATTATGATTTGATGATGAGATGATCTATCATCATTTTTTTATCTTGATGAGATAAGGAATATTGATGAATTTCCTTAATAATAAGGTTAAGGAAGTTCTATGAAGGTTGTAGTTATGGATTTTTCATGAAACATCAACCCCCCCCCCCCCTCAATGGTTCTCATGGTCATTGGATCAGTGTTTTTGGTGTTTGAACCTCTTAAGGAATTATTTTTTACATGAAATATAGCTTGGATATAAGTTTAGGTGCTCGGGTGGATGGTCAAGTAGAGTTGATTGAACCTATAGGGAAATTAACTATAGGTGAAGTGCTATGGGGAGGAGTAAAATATGGTGGACCATGTGGTGGAAGGAGAAATGATCAAGTCTAGGTCCTATAACATTTTGAAAGATATAGGGGGATACCATCTAGTCGGTGACAAGCCACTAGTAAACCATTGTCCAAAACAGAACCCCTCTATGGGTTCTAGACTCACCAGCCTATGGCTGGCCAGTGAAGCCAAGTTTCTAGCCAGTGGAGTCCTAGGTATCTCTTTTTAACAAGGAAGTTGAGCATGATCACTACTTTACACCATTAAGATGATAACCTAATCCTAGTTGAGGTAATCATACAAACCTAGTACAGATTAAAAATTAGTATGATAGTAAATAAAAACAATCATGTCAAGTATTTATCAATCCCCGTTCAAAGGATATGGTCCAAGTATAGGCATCTCAAGAGAACCTCAACATTGTAGAGTCCTTAACTGCATAGATGGAAACCATGGAGGGGAAACACACTACCCTATAGCCCAAAATAAATTCTTACCTTGAATGGTTGAATGACAGTACCCCCTCCCAACTTCTATAACCTAATATTCTCTAAACACAAATAGGAAAACCTAGCACTAAACATAATATGATAACAAAACAAAAAATAACCTGTATTACGAATTGCAAGAAAATCAATTAATCCGATCATGAATGTCCAAGATTTCATAACCATCTGCATTGCCTCATAATAACTGGAAGAACATGAAAAAAAACTAATTACGAACCTTCATTACAAATGCTAACAAGAATGAAGTACGATAAAATCCAATACTGAACTTGTATAACTAATGAAAATTTAAAGAAAGTGTGATAAAAACCAAAACTGAACCTACATTACAAATGAAAATTTTATTAACAAAACATAACTAACATTAAATTATCATTACTAATTCTATAAGTTTCAAAATTATGATAAAAAATAGAGATTAACTGACATTACAAGCTGTAAGAACAAAAATTAATCTGATCATGAAAGTCCAAAATTATATACCAATCTGCACTACCTCCTTCTAATTTCTAGAACATGAAATTAACACTATAATCATTATTATGAGATAGAAGATCAATAGGATCAGTAAAAAACCTAATATAAAATGTAAAAGAGAAATAAATAGAAAGTATTTTACTTTCATATGGATTACTATATGATTACAAATAATTTGATACCACATTTCCAAAAAATGGTAATAAGTAGAGTGAGAATATTATTCGAATCCTTGAAAAAATAATCAATTCCTTATGGAATTCATCATCAAAATCCCATGAACATGATAATACAATAATTACAACAAATAAAAATATAAGAAAAAGGGAAGAATAAAACCTTGATGATTAAGGTATGAGAACATAAAATTTCGAACACATCACTCATCTAAATCGCCATTGATTGTTTGGTTCAAGAAATCCTCTATAATTCTTAAAAACTTGAAACCTGAAATAATTAATATTAGTTTACATTTATTTCCCTATCAAAATAAAATGTGTATTTAATATTTCATATATACAAGACACATGTTCCATATTTCATATATTCAAAATTTGTATTCCATATTGCATATATTCAGAATAAAAATTACATATTCCATATTTTATACATTCCGAACAAAAAGAATAAACATTCCATACATTGATAATAAAAAAAAATGAATACTTTTTATTAGGAAGAGAACACATGTTGCATATACTCATAATAAACAAAATACATATGGAATATTAGAAACAGAATGCATATCGCATATTAGAAATGGAATTCATAGAACATATATTCATATTTCATGTTAACAAAAAATGTATATTGAATTAATGAATGTTTCAATTGACCCCATGTATTATATCAAGAATAATCAAATAACACACCATAAACATCCAATAATAAACTTGCATTACTAAGGAAAACTACAAGAATATGTGATAAAAACCAAAACTGAACCTACATTACAAATGAGAATTTCCTACCAAAACACAACTGACATTAAATTATGGAGCATATACTTTAGTTAGTGCTAGGTTTTCCTATTTATGTTTACATGAAATAATTAATGCATGACCTATATGTTCAATACAATGAAACCCATATACTTTGACAATGCGAAGACACCATGAATGGAGGAGATACACTATTTATGTGTGTATAGAGCCCACAAAGTTAAGAAAATAAATAAAACATTATAAAGCATCTCAAATAAGAAATTATAATAATAAGTATAATTTCATTAGAATATATATTATTTTTGGTAATCATTGACATATGGAAAGGTGATGAAAAATCAATAGCGATGAAGGAGAAAGTAAGGAAACAATCTCTATAATAAGGGAAATACAATTTTATAATGAAGAGAAATATGTTAAAATGGAAAATAGATTCATGGATATAAGAGAAGAGGAGGTTAAATATATAAGGAGTGTTATATGAACACATGTGGATATCTATATACAATAACTCTCATGAAAATATATAAAACAAATATGAAAGATAAAGGTAAAATGAGGCCCTTGTTGCATGAAAATAAGAATAATGATACAAAAAAGAGTCAAAAAATTTAAATAAATCTAGTAGCCAACATGGGGGGGAGGTTGGGAGGGAGGGGGGTGAATGTTTGGAGGATGGGGGACATGTTGGGAGGGGGGATGAATTTTGGGAAGGAGGGGGTGGGGGATGTAGGTTAGGAGGGGGATGGGGAGGGGGTGTGTAGGTTGGGATAGGGGGTGAAATTTGGGAGGGAGGGGGTGCAGGTTGGGAGGGAGGGGGGAACATGATGGGAGGGGGGGTGCAGATTGGGAGGAGGGGGTGTGCCGGTTGGGAGGGGGGATGCATGTTGGGGGGGGGGTACATGTTGGGAGGAAGGGGTTACTATATCGACCCCCTTAATAATTTTGGCACCTCTACCTAGGGGATATCACAAATCAAAGATCCAATCCCATTAGTATCCTAAAGCCAAGTCCCAAAAATTCCTATAACCCACACTTGGGTCCCATCTCACATATCTAAATGGAGATCTCATAGCCTATCACCTAGAGGAAAAACCTCCCATCATAGCTCATCCAGTACCATATGACTCTTTTTACTCAAAATTCTTTCTAATATCACAAACCACCCTCAAGTGGATGTTTATATCCTATATGATACATTCATCCATTTTTTTCATTAACTTAGGGCCCAATCCCTCTCTCACCTTCTCACTAGCCCTAGTATAATCCACCTAGGCTACATACATCTCATACCACATCCCAAAACCATCCAAGGAATCTCGTCATCCCAATCTCTCTCTCTCCCCTTGGAAACATAGTCTTCAATTAATATAGTAAAATCAAGTGCTTAAAAGCACTTTCCCCAAGAATAGGAGGTCAAAATCCACTCTATCTATCCTCATAGTACACTCATAGTCCCTATCTATTTAACCTAAACCTATAGAACATTAATATACTAGGAAACTCATGCATGATCACATATGTGGCTTTGTATTAAAGGGACCACCTACCTCCATCAAGGAGTTACCACCATCTTCAAGCTCTGCCAATACTTGGTCAAGCCTGTCTATTCCCCATCTAAGCACTTACCTCCACCAAAGGTCATACCTTGCATCACATGACATAAATAAATAATTATAATTTTTTAATTAATTATTTAATTTAAAACAATGTGGAATAATCACCAAACAACTAACAAAGTACCATTACACCACCAAGACCTCGACCAACCACACCAAAGGGTTCTCAACACACACCAACACCAACCTGAGAAAAACCACTAACCAAATACACTCAATCATTCATTGAATTTTTTTAATTTAAGCCAAAATTCTTAAAAAAATCACAATTATGACATACCTCACCAAAACAGACAGTGATGGCATGCAGACATCATCCCAGGATGACTTCTAAGTAGGGTGTATGAAACCATATCCATTTTGGTTGATTTTACCATGCTCTGGTGGAATTGAAATCAAATACCTAAATAAAACCAAGTGAAATGAGAGGACAATGAATGAGGGTTTAAGCACAGAAGAGGAATAGATGAAAATACTTGAGATCACTACTGAAACACACCAACCACCCATCCTTTCTCTGGTGCTTTTTAAAACCCCCAATCCACCTACTAGTTTATAAACCCCACCCAAAAATATTCTTTTAAGGATTCCAAACTCTAAAAATATTGTTTTGACTCCCGGTTCTAAAAAAAACCATCTAAAAAATGAAAAATTCAAATTCCATTGAGAATTTTACAGCCTGTAATGATTCAGGTCATTACAATCATGATAGTTTAGTTATCCCATGGTCGATAAACCCGTTCATGTAATTGATTATGATCCTTTGTGATGTGTTAAATAAATTAACCTCATATGGAATTTGAGCACCAACTACTGTAATGTATAAATGAAATAGGAATTATATGAATAAGACTAGGGAAACTACACCATATGGTTATATCCAAGCTACATCACAAATACCTTTACATAGAAGTAGGATAACCTCCTCACCCACTTACCCATATGCATGACTAAGGGTTCTAATGTTAGCTTTATGTAAATGTATGAAAAAATTTATGCATAACTTTTCAGAAGAAAATAACCATATTCATGTCTATTATTTTTAGTTTAAAAACCCCCACAATATTATCTATGCATCCTAATTTTTCACTATGACGTGTCAATTAACTCTATTGTGAAAGACCCTATATTCTTTCCACACCTACTTCCCTTACACACATAGGGTTCTACCCTTACAAGAATTCATTAATTTAAATCTTACCCTTATGAAGACCAATACACACCCTTATAAAACTACCAACAAGTACATTTACATGGTTATAAAGATTCTTAATTTACATGATTTGTGAATCAAGCACTCAAATAAGTGAAAAAATAACACCCAAAACAATATTAAAACAAATCCATAACATTTACTATTTACATGAACTCAATATAAATTAACCATTCTCATCCATACAAGAATTGAATTAAAGTTCTTAAAGTACATACATAAGTCTCCTTACTATGTCAAAAATGGAGGGAATTAATATCCTCCCCATAACCAACATCCCCATCCCCATCCCCATGCCCATCACCACCACCACCACCATCACCAGCAACATCGTCAACAACCTCATCACCAACAACAACATCAAAAACATCCTCACCACCAATAACTCTATCTCCACCAACTTCATCGCCACTACGACTCTCATTGGCATCACCCGATGCATCATTTAAAGAGCACATTGATTCCACATATGATTCAAAAGTATCAACACCCTCTGATGGAAGCGACTGGCTCAAAACTGTGATAGCTTTTATGAAATGCTTGGTTATCATCTTACTTCTTTCACACTCCTCTAAAGATTTTTTTTGCCTCAGCTGCTTCAGCACAAGCGATTTCCAGCTCATAGGTTTGTGAGGCTTGAGAGGAGCTCGATAATGACCAATAACGAGGGGGGGTTATGTTTTTACCTGGCTGACATCGTACTCTCCCCAGGTTCTCCTCACCTAATACCCGACTTAAATGATCACGTGGCCCGAAGTTTTCATCTTCCTTACTATCAAGGGACTCCAAGGCAGACTATTGAAATTATAAACATATTAAATTATTAATTTCATATAAATATTTAAAATATAAATAAAAAACCTTACAATTTTATCTTGTGTATGTGCATTTACTGCACTTCCATCCTTTTTCTTTTTACTAGAGCAAAATAATTTGGCACGAGGTATTGGAACTTAGATGCCCAATAAAGATTGCTACAAATGAGAAATTCACAAATCTAGATTAGAACCATATATGATAAATGCACAAATATAGACTATGTCTATTCAATAATATTTTCAGTAGAACATCCTGTATAACATCACAACACCTGGTTAAAGTACCTGGTGCTTCTCATGCTTGGGCATTATAGTGTGCCCCAATGTGTGTAGATATGTCATTAAATATTTATTATTTGTGTTTTACTCTGACACTTCCTAAAAAAAATTCCAATACAAGTAATAATAATTAAATTTTATATGAAAACCATTAAATATTGAGATTACCTTAAACTCAATAGTCTTCCAATGTGAAATCATTTTTTATATTGACTTTTTTGGAAAGTCGAGGAATGTGGGTACACCCTCTAAGTCAGTACCAAACCTATTCTTCCAACCAACATACAACTCATGATTGTATGAGTGCTAGAACTCCCCAACATCCATCAACATTGTAGTCTTAGCAACTTCTCTTTTGGAAAAGTTAAACCGAATCTGCAATGAACATGTTATTTCATTTAAATACAATAATAATATAGATATGAATTTATAATTTTTTTTACCCATATTTACTCCCATGATTTTTTCCTTTACCTCTTTACTAACATGTCTCCATGACACCAGTTCCACTAGAATGATATCGTGATACTTGGCCAAAGTGTCCATGAAACTTCTACACTACATTTCATTTGGACCTACCATATGATTTTGTCGATTGTAATCTACCATTAGCTGTGTTTGGCGATTCCAAACTTCCTTCATCCAAGTGCACCCACGTCGCCTAGTAGAAGATCCCACTGAATAAGAAAAATAGGGGGGATTAAGTCACGGTACAACACAATAAAAAATAAAGTGATATAATTTGAAATAGTTATAATAAAAAAACCATCCGTAGGATGCTCAATAGACCGTGATGGATCCATGGGCTGTCCTAACTCAATAGCCCCTGAAGTAAGTGTCCATTATTGTTCATGCCCCGGGAGGCCTTCATGTACTAGAGTGGAATATGATGGAACAAACTCATCAGATGCTGGCTAGATGGTAGGAATTGGAGGCGGTGTAGACATGGTAAAACATGGGTAGTATTATGGGGGATACATCATCATATATGGATATGGTAAAGGTGGAAACATCTGTAGAGGTGGTATAATCATCGTATGGGAAGAAGAGGCAAGATGAAATGATGGAGACATCAGTGGGATCATCCTTGAAGGTGGTAAAGACATGTCATGTGAATAATAGGGTAGTTGAGATGATGATGGAGGTATGGATAAGAACATCCCCGAAGACTCAAGCAGACGATGGAAAGGTGTGGTGGAAGGGGTGTCCGCTGGTGGGTAAGTGTGGGAATGGGTATGATGGGTGCTCTGTCTAGGACTAGGAGCATCCCCACTCATACCCATGTTAATAGGATTAGGATTCAAATCCGGTGGAACTGAATGTACCTAAAAAAAATTAATAAAGAATGTTAACATGAAATTATATGTAATGCATAATAAAAACATTACGATTATTATACTTACTGATGGAAGTGAAGGAGGCAACACATGCTCATGCCCCGATCGATTAGGATCAAACAGTCACTTCCTTCGACCTTTTTTAGTATTTTTCCTAATCTACATAATAATGAAATGTAAATTTTTTAGAAATAGATTTACAAATCATGCATACAACTTACATCTATCTACAATTAATGAGAGGAACCAATTTGACTTATTTTAATTAATAATTGTACAAATTATTACAAGGAAATGACCAACACAATTTTTAAAATTACATTACCAAGTTATAAATTTTTTAAAAATAATATTTAAACCAAGTTTTCTATATTAAAATAAATCTGATTTAATGAAACGACACCAAAAAATACAAAAAAAAACATATCATTCCAAAATGAAACATAATTAAGGTAAGTACAGTAATAATAACCTAAGAAACTAATTTCAATTTAAACTGATTGAACAATGAACATATATGGTTGCTTCTATATATTACTAACCACTACTTTAGGTTCAACATCAAATCTCACAATGGGACAATTTGATTCATCAAATGCAATATTTTGGGTAACACCAATTTGGGAATCAATGGTGGCAATTTCATCACCAACATCATGAAAAATATGTATTGGTATTACATCATTAATGACACAATAATCGGGTCTCAGATGATCTTTCACATAAAAAACTTGTTTAGTAATTGACGCCAAAATTTATGGTTCATCAGTACACAGAAATATACTCATGTTAATAACTCTGAATCCACAATCATCAATAAATGTACCCTGTCATCTCATTGAATCAAACCATTTACATTTCATCATAGTGACTCTAACTTGATATTAGTAATCCAATAACAATATTTTCTCAACAAGTCCATAATAATACATATCTTCATATCGAGTCTAACTATCTGATACACTGGCATAAAAATCCATTGTAACAGTTAACATAAAACCATCATATTGTGTTCTCATTTTCACCGCTCGATTTTTTTGTAACAAATTTATATCCATTGATTATTAAAGATTTTGATTCACGAACCAAAGAATTAGGACCAAAAGCCAAAGTTCTTAATTCATAAGAAATAGAGTAAACAGGTAAACTCAAAACCTGAAATATATATGAATAATACAATTAAATGAATATCTATATTTTAAGATAATTAAAGTAATGATAATACCTTTGATTTCAACCAAGCACGAAACTCTAAGCTATGCAAAGCCTCTCTCCTTATCAAAGGAAAATATCAATGAACTCTACTTATAATTTGTTTATGTTCCCTACATAAAATGATAATAAAAGTGTAAGGTATATGTGAAATTTCATAAAATGATATAACATATAAATATCCAAATTACTTACTTGATATAGTCATCGAACAAACCACATTTAAACAAGACTGTGGAATGTACCATCTCCCTCTCTTCAAGGATCAATGTATCCAATGTATAAGACACAACAATTACTCCTATTTTGGTAATATATGTAAATAAGGGATCAATTTCTCCATACTGGTTATCTTCATTTCTCATTGACCGGTTATGTCTTGTGGTCACATCAGAAAAATACATTGAACAAAAATCCATACATTTTTTGAGCCAGATAACCCCTCACAATCAAAACTTTATGAAAATTCTTGTTTCAGAAATATGATTTCATTGTAAACTTATTTATTTCAGTAGGATACATCCACCAAAAAGAAACTGGTCCCCGAAGAAGTGTTTCAGTTGGAAGATAAACTATTAAATGCAACATCAAAGTGAAAAAGGATGGAGAATTTTTTTTCCATCTAACATAAAATTAATGTCACCTCCTACTGCATTTTTATCAAGAATGACTTAGATAACCTTTTAGCACAAATGTCTCTAAAAAAATGGCACAAGTGAATCACTATCACTCTTACATTATTGGATAACAAATGCCTAATTGCTATTGTAATCAATTCATGAAAAAGGATGTGATAATCATGAGTTTTTAGGGATTTTAGTTTCACATTTATTCTGTTGAATTGTTTATATATGTTGCTGGAATATCCATTAGGAACCTTGATATTCTTCAATAATTCTATAAATTTATCCTTCTTTGACAATTTCATCACATAAGAAGCATAAGGAACTTTTCATTTGTTTTCACTGATACACACATGATGTAGTTCTGATCGAATACCCCAATCCAACAAGTACCGATGATATCAGAAGTCATATTTGGTATTCCCCTTGATATTCAGAACAATTTCAAGAAAAATTTCACATATATTTTTCTCAATATGCATTAAGTCTAAACAATGATGTAACAAATTGGTAGACCAATATGGAAACTCAAAAAAAATACTTCTCTTTTTCCAATTGTAAGTGGCTTCAATGTCAACATATTTCAACTGACCTTTCCCTAATGAAAAACTAAAATCTTTTAATTCATTAAGTACATCACTTCCTGAAATATGTTGAGGTGGTTGTTCAGTATCAACGGTATTATCAAACCTCTGAAGATTCATCCTGTATTGATGATCCATTATCAAGAATCGCCAATGCCCCATGAAACTGAAACTACGATGATATTTAAGCCTTCTCGATCATGTATTCTTCAAACAAATGGGACATGTTAGTTTTACCTTTGTGATCCACCTAAACATCATTGCATAAGTAGGGAAATCATTTATGGTCCATATAAGGGCAACACACATCTTAAATGTATTCTTTGAAGAAGCATCGAATGTCCGCACACCCAAATACCAAAGTTATTTCAACTCTCTTATTAAAGGCTGAAAGTAGACATCTATATCATTACTAGGACCATAAGGTCTAGATATCAGTATACTCAATAAAGTGAAAGGTTTTTTAATACACATCCATAGATGAAGATTATAAACATGAATACAAACTGGCCACGTGCTGTGAGCAGCAAGCATCTAACCAAACAGATTAAAACCATTACAGGATAGACCCAACCTGAAATTACGCACCTCACCTGAAAAATCAGGATGTTGTGCATCAAATGTCTGTCATGATAATCCATCTATAATATGAACCAACTCATCATTACCTTTAATTATCTCAGCATCATTCCATCACATATTGGCTGATATTTTTGCATACATGAATAGATTTCAAAGTTCGAGAATCAATGAAAAGTTCCACATGACTTTTTGTGCCATGCGAGATGGTGTTCCATATAAATTTGTCTTCCATCGAGATGTACCACATTATTTATAGTCATTACAATCATCTTTTTCCTCCCAAAATAAACTGAAATATTTCAGACAAGCATGGACTTTATTAATATCAAATCCAAGCTGCTTAATTAACTTCCATGGCTTGTAATAATTTGAGGGAATATCTGCACCATTAGGAAGAAAGTCCTTCAAAAATGTAAGAATATAATCAATGGTAGTATTAGATATTCCATACATGGTTTTCCCATGATATAACCATATTAAAAATTCTAACTCGGTCATTTTAGTACATTCCTGATATACTAAAGTTTTGGAATAATCTAATAAAATTTTCACTCTCTCATCACCATCTTTAGTATTTTCCTTATGTGTATTGATATCATTGCCTTGTTGCACTGACATACAATCTCTATCAGGATGATGCACAAATGGAAACCAATCAAATATCAAATTCTCCATTCCACTTCTTTCATTTTGTTTATGAATAGTAGAACATTGACTCGTCTCTCCATGGTGATACCAAACATAATAGTTTGTTTGAAATCCAAATTTTGTTATGTGGTAGATAACTTCTTCCCAGCTTAACCATAGTCTTACAACACATTTATAGAATGTAAACTGTATACAACCTCCATCTAAAGCATTGTTAAATTCAAAATCTAAAAAATTCTCCAAATTATTTTGAAACACGGTTGAAATCCGATCGATACGATACATACAACTTCTATCCATTCTATAACAAGAAAAAAAATTTATCTTCCAATCAACAATGTAAACCATAATTAAAAAGGGATATGTACTATATAAAATAAAACTATTAGAACATAAAAACTTAATAGTTAATTCACATTTTTATTTAAAGTGCCTTATTTTTTATCACCAATTTCAACCTTTTCAGTATTAGAGATAAAATTCTTACCTATATCCTATAAAGGGGATATCAATAAGGCAAACCATAATGGGCCAAGAAAGGATCCTTGTTTATGATAGAGTGTTATGTGTCATTATAGTTGAACTAAGAGAGAGATAAAAGTTTTTTCCTCCCTTTGGTGTAACATAAAAAAAATCAACTTTTAACATTAAAAGACACCCTTAAACATGGGTTATTTCATTTAAAAACCAAAGGGAAAATAAAAACATTCACCCATCATCAAAAATATTTTTAACGAGACCCATATTCATTTAATTTAATATTTGTAATGGTTAAAAATTTAATTCAGAGAGGGAAAATAAATTTATAGAAAACCACTTCATCTCCAAGAATGAAAATCATTATCGTCAAAGGCATACGACACAATAAGGTGAAAAGGACATTTAGGGATGCGGTGTGAGGTGCGATGTGAGGTGAAAATAAGACTCATTCACACATAATTAATTATATATAGTTTTCAACAATATTTTAAACATTAAAAAACTTAAATTCAATAAAAAAATATAAATTAAAATACATACTGATATTTTTTAACCAAAATCATAATCAACTGGTGGTGCTGCGAGGTGGTGGTGTGAGTAATGTTTTTATAGTGGAAGGCTAATTTTTAATTAAATAGTATGTTATGTTTTTCCTTTCAAAAAAGAAAAAATAGTCTGCTATTTTTATTAATATTTTAAATATTATATTTAATTGAAATTAGGGCTTCCATGATCTCTTCCTCCTATCCTAATCTCCACCTTTCTGCCTCCTACCCAGTGACTTCATCTATCCGCCTTTCCGCCTCCTACCTCGATCTATGCTACAACGAATTCTTCTATAGTGCACTCAAAATGCTACAACGACTGAATTTTTCCACCTTTCCGCATCCTACCCCAATATACACTACAATGACTTCATCTATCGTTCACTCAAAACCCCTTCCAATGCTGTCATCATCCGCTTCTCCACCTGTCAGTGTTATTGCCTCCCAATAAGAAAGATGAGGGTGAGGTGCACCTTTACATCACCTAGTGCCTGAGTGCATCAAGGAATGGTGGGAAAGGTGTGTGCCTTTATCACACCTCAGTTAATTCACCTCACCTTGTCAGTGGTGAGGCTCTCCATACTCACCTTGTCGTGCCCCTTGCCAAGGCATGCGCCTCAGCGCGCCTTTGACAACATTGATGAAAAATAATTTAGACAATTTATATAAAACAATCATGGGTATCAAATATTGGTATAAATATTCTAGAATATGAATTTAATAAACTAAATCACTTAATAATTTTTTTAATAAAATAATTACCTAGAAACACATACTACATACAAAGTGGAACAAGTCACAACAAGACTCTTAAAAAGAAAAAGTTCATTCTGGTAAAATTAATGAATTTAAAATCAATAGAAAAATCAAATACACATTATTAGATTAATATCGAACACTAAATTTTACACACACTAAGATTAGGGTTCTCATAAGAAATGAAAATGAGGGAAATTGAAGTGAAATGTACAGGGGAATATCCCCTGGGATTTAGGTAATGTCTTATGTATCAAATGTCATCAATTAATGTTTTGGATTCTTATAGTGTACCCTCATTTAATTTTCAATGATGAGTTAACTATATTATAATTGATCTATTTGGTTGGAATACCTCCATTATAAGCTATGGGTTATAATACTACCATTCTTCTAAATGTCAAGGATGGTTCCTTGAGTTTAGACTGGAAGAATGGATTTGGAAGAATGGAAAGGCTCACCCCTTTGTATTTTGTATGAGTTTTATTGAGAGAAATTCTCTATTGAGCCATGTGGGTTCTCTCATATTATTATTCCCTTGGTTTCCTTGGTTTTTTACATTGTTACTATTTACAATTTGACATGTACCATGACTATAAACTCACTAGTGATGGAAAAAGTTGATACAAAATGATGTTGAGTGTCATTATAGAGACCAAGCATCAGTAGTATTTTTATTAAACTTTTACTTAAATTATAAATTTTTCAAATATTAATATGATAATCAATAATTGATATTAAATCACATCTCAATGAAAAAAACAATTGAATTTTAATTTTAGGGACACAATTTTTGGAGTCTTATCGAGTTATAATAAAACCTTGCACTTTCTACCATGGAACTTGGCCACCTAAGCTATTATCATTATTATATTGTATATTTAGATTTAGGAAAGCACCTCATGTTTTTTATTGCATGGTTTCTAGGATTAAGCATGGGTGTTGGGTCTAGGTTAACACTCAAGACCATTTTTCAAAGTTTTCATAGTTTTATATTTTGGTATTCTGATTATATTATGACTACCTAAATGTATTGCATAAAATTAATTTTTTATTGTGTGGATTGTTTTGATTATTATTGAAACATTTCATTGTTTCATTAAATTTATTATTTACATATGTTTATATTAGTATGTTTATTTCTACTATTTTTTAAATCAAATATGTAGGTATAGTCTCCCCACCATACTACTTGATACCATCACTGTTAGTCAGCATCCTTCATCATATGGGGAGGCATTCCTGGGGTATTATATCTACCAATGGTCCAAGAACATATTGGGGGTATGTGGTGGTAGGAACTAGTAAAATGTTATTAGAGGTTTTTTAGTCTTACTATTTTGGAAAGGTACAAAATAGAATAAGAATGCGTCGATACATGGTATGAAGCTTTTCCCTAGGACTAGACAACCCATATATGAGTAAAGTCCATGTTATCTAGGACTAAATTTCTATTTATACTATTCAATTATATAATTGATCTAATTTAACCACAGGTGATACACTTGATTATGAGGTGAAGGATTGATAGGATTTATCTCATGGAATAGTATGAAAAGAGGGGGTGTGTTCAGGAATCTTATCTAGCACGTAGCATTCTTGCGCATGATGGAATTTTATTGTTTATGTGAATTATGACTTGAGTTAGTTATTTCAAGTGTTTGAGAAAATTTATATGTTTTTTTCCATATAAGTGCATGGTTTCATCTTACATATCCAATCCCATAAATTACAAAAGACACTTTCTATGACTACTTGGATAGATTATCAAAAGTTTATAACTAAAAAAATTCCAATTATTACATAAATAATGTATTCCTAAATAACATGCAATTAAAATATTATTTAACTGAGGAATATCTATAAAGTTTTTGGTAAAATTAAATGGTTAAAGTATATTATTATGTTACTTAAAATTATTATTATGAGGCTCCATCTAAAATAAAATTCAAAGTACAACATAAAAAGTGTTTTTATGTATAATATTTAATTGAAATTTCATTTATCTAATCCCTTATTGTGGAATTTTTGGGTTAATATAAAATTTTAAAGTGTAATAAAAATAATTGTGAATTATATATATATATTGGTGACATGGTGGGTAGTATATGTTGACCCTATGTTTTGGTGGTTGGGGATATTGAGAGTGCCAGAGTTATGTGGTATCCCTATGATGAGGAGGCTTTAAAACTATAGTGAATTTTTATGTAGGTCACAATGTGCATGAGCTTGTTTTGAGATGTGTAGTGATTACTTGTGAAACTATTGGTTTGTGCTTGACCTATGAGTGGGTAGGTTGAAATTAATTTCAATGGGTGATTGAAACATAAAATCAAGTATTTAGAATGTTAAATTCCCTATTACCTGGAGATGGGGATGAGTGCAACCCATAGTTATGACCAATGTTAGGCATAATTTGTGGAGTAGGTTTGAGAGACTGGTTACCTTATTTAGCATGAATCCAAGTTTGGAATTTATTACATTCTAACCTTTGAGGGTAACCCATCAGACTGGTTGGACATTTTTTATGAACATTTAGGTGTGTGAGGAATAATTAAAGACTTTGGTTTATGATATCAATTCACACAAATATTACAATTTATTTATGATAGGCGTGTTAGGTGACTTGGATTTTCTGAGATAAGTACTTATGTTCTAGTTATTTCATCCTTATGGATGGTTTCAGGAAGGAAAGTCTCATTCAGATTCCTAGCCTAGGTGACATCAGTACATGTCAGGTAGAATAACTGTATTCATGGTGGATAGAATGTATAGTTCCCTTGGGTAATAAGACTCTTGTAGGAGTTTAGGTTCAAGCATATGGAGATACCTGGTGATCTTGAGATGAATACACTATGTGAGTTAGTGTTTTGGTAGAATTTACAGTTTTCAATGGGAAAGTGATTATGTGCATGGCCTTATAAACTTAGGATAATCTTTTAGAATATTGGTGAGACTATGAATGAACTCTAGTTGAATTATAAAATGATGATATAATTGTGAGTTTTAATTTACATGGTTTGACATGGTGAGATGCCTATGGTTTCAAGAAAAAATAAGGATGATCTATGCTTGGTGATATTAGAATATAGAATATGAATGTATAGTTTCTGGGATGTGTGGGGATAATATAGATTAAATGTGGGTCATTGGATCTTAGATATAGTCTTAATGATAAGTTTGTACATGAGCATATAACTATTGAGTTTTGATGTAATATTGGATCCACCCATGTGTGGAGATACAATATATTGTTTCACTTGTGAAGTAGGCTTACACTACATCATAAAAACTAGAACATGGAGATAGATTGATCTTGAATAAACCTGAAAGTTAAATATTTCAAGGGTTTTGTTGGTGTTGTGGAAGGTATGGACCCAAATATTTTTATTTATAGTATAATATATCCTTTATAGTGAAAAGAAAAGAACCAAAAGAGAGTTTTAGTGATCAATTAGGGGGGGGGGACTCAATAAAAGATATATATTACTAGAATATCACCAAATATAACCACCCAATATAGATTTGAACATTTAGAGGAAGTGTGTGGTATATGTAGATATTAATTTCATAAATATTATGTATTCATGACCAAAATCTTAGGATAAATTCCTTATTGTGTGAGAGGCAAAATTATTCTGAAGAAAACTCTAGATATGTTATGAAAAATTAAATATGATAAGAAGGTAAATAAGAAACCTTAAGAAAACGAAGAGAAATCAAAGAAAGTATACCTGATTATTTTTCCTAACCAACTAGCCCAAGATAAATAAATGTAGAAAAATTAAGATCATGATAAAGTAAAAGTAAAATAGCCGTATTTACATGATGAGGCTATAAATAGTTAGTATTCATCACTGAATGGTGGATTGAAAATCAAAATGTGTAAAAGGTGTGAGAAAACTATGCGTGGAACAAAACATTTCTCAACTATCCTACCAACTAAAGAATGATCTATGAAAAAGACGCTGCAATAACAATGTGAGGAGGTAGAATTTATATCTAAGTATAATTATTATTTATTAAATAAACAATGAAAAAGATCAATTGTGTATTCAAATTTTTGGGGATATTGATATAAGAATAAGCGATTAGTTTATAAAGAATAAAAAATCAAGGATGAGAAAAAAAATCCAAACCTAGATGCAATGAATCGGGCAGGGACGTCACTAGAAGAGAGGGAGCTGAGAGTGGGTAGGGGGGACATATTTAGAGGCGAGGGAGCTGAGAGGGACTGGGGGTAGGGTTGCGGAGGACAAGACATTGAGGTGGAGGCAAAGGCCTGGAGGTCGAGGTCGGGAGTGGAGGTAGAGATCAGGGATGGGAGGAGATGGCTGGGAAGCGGTGGTTAGATGGTCAGGAGGTAGAGGCCAGATATGGGAGGAGAGGGATGGGAGGCGGAGGTCGGGGAGGGGAGGAGAGGGATGGGAGGTAGAGGTCAGGGAGGCAAGGGTTCAATTAGGGGGAGACCGATGTAAAATATGATTTGAGAGGAGAATACCAATGGAGGGTTGATATGGGGGCATTGAATACCCTCTGTTTTAATAAAACCATGGGTATAGACCAGAATAAAACACCCATACCCACAGTTTTTCTAAACTATGGGTATAACTGTGTGGGGATAAAACTATTTTCCAGTAGTGAACACTACCACAAAAGTGTCAATATATTGATGGAATATCCAATTAATCAAATCCATAAAAATTTTAGGGGCGTTAGTCATACCAAAAGGCATCACAAGATATTCATAGTGGCCATACCTTCTCCTGAAAACTGTCTTCAGTATATCAGAATCCCGAACTCTGATCTGATGATAACCCAACCAAAGATCAATATTCGAAAACCACTTTTCCCCCTTTAAATGATCAAATAGATCATCCACACGGGGCAAAGGATATTTGTTCTTAACCATCACCCGGTTCAACTTTCGATAGTTCAAACATAACCAAAGTGAACCATATGATTTCTTAGAAAAGAGAACATGGGATGCCCAAGGAGAAACACTAGGGTGAATGAAACCTTTTTCCAATAGGTCATCTGACTGAATCTTGATCTCTTTCAGCTCAACTAGTGCCATAAGATAAGTAGGTATCTATATCAGCCACGTACCTGGCACCAAGTCAATCATAAACTCTACCTTTATCTCTGGAGGAAGACATTATAATTCATCTTGAAAAACTTCAGGAAAGTATTGAACAACAATGGGAAAATCAATGTCCGGAGAGACATCATCAGGCTCAAACACAATAGTAGAAAAAAAACTACTGAGATCTAGGTGGGAAGGCCATGTACAACCTAATCTTAGATCCCACTCTCCCTAAAACACATGAGAGCTCCCATCGGTAGCAATAAATGAAACATGATGATGATGAAAATCAACCTCAACTTGATGAGTGAAAAGAAAATCCATACTGATGATGACATCAAATAGATCTAAATCAAGGATGAGAAAGTCCAAGATGAACTCTTTATCAGCAATAGTTAATGAACAAGAAAGAAATTGAAACCCCCAATATTTCCTCTTACTGAGAGGTGTCACTAACTCCATTTTAAATAAAATAATTTCCATTGGAAGTTTAAGAACATAAAATAAACATGTAGATATAAAATTGTGGTAGGCACCAATATCTAATAAAGAAATTTCTACTAAATATGCAATAAAGATAGTACCTCTCACTGTTTCTAGGCCTGCATCTACTTCTGCTATACACTCATCTACTATGTGAAAATGATTTAATCCCGAGGCTTGTGGTTGGAACCATGTAGTCTTTGAATGTTCTAACTACACCACAATATCCTTTAGATCCGACAAACCCTAACCATAATGAGGCATAGTTATATCCTAACAGAAGCATTGTAAGTGACCAATGCATCCACAACTATTACACGTCTTCATAGGAATATAACAATAACAACTTGTGTGTCCTCACTTTCCACACTAATAGCAAGTTAGAGTCACTTTTCCAAATGAAACGAATGGTGTAGAGAAGGCTCGCCGTTGAGACCCACCTACACCACTTCTGTAATGATCCTACCACTTCCTTTTCTTCACATGCATGCCACTGAAGATGTCATTAGATGAAACAGAAGAGGTGGTAAAGTTAAACTTGCCTATAATATTAATCTTTTCCACCATAGATATATCCACCATCTCTATATAGGTATAAATATTCAATATAAACACCTGTGATCTGATATATGGTTACAAACCCTATAGACACTTTTGTGCCTTCAGCTAGTCATTATTCACCATGTCCGGAGAAAAACAGACAAGATCAGTAAATCAGTTGGTGTACGCTGACACTGAACACTCTCCCTACTACAAAGATAGGAATTTTAGAGATTTTTTTAGCATTAGGGACTCTGAAAAAAAAAACTATTGAAAGAAAAAGGTTTTGAAACCCATCCAATCCAAGTCCACATGCCTATCTTCCTGGACCATAGAGTCTCACCATCTCTTTCTAGAACCCTTGATCCTGAATTCTGCACACTTTCCTATGATATTATCAGGTGTCTCTATAAAACCAAAGATCTGATTGATCCTATTTAGCCAATCCTCCACCTCTTGAGGTTCAGTTGTTCCTTTAAAGGATGGTGGTTTCTCGTGGAAAAACTCCTACGATCAATCTACCTCTCCTCCAACTCCTAGTTTTATCTCAACAATAGTATTCTGAACTCATGGTATATCTTGGAAAATAGCAAAAACTACCCATACAATAGTCTCTATGAAATTCTAATCTATAGGTGGATTCCCTTGAGGAGCATTAGTTGAACCCTCCTGAGGAACTCGTGGAAGACGTCTTGAAGGCATATTATTGCACACTGAAACGTGCAAACGATCAGAAAAAAAAATCTCAATTAAAACTAGAAAACCCATAATAATAAACTATAATTTAAAACAAAACCCAACACTAAAGACACATATCCCAACATTCCATGGAAAATTGAGTCTCATTACGACAAGAGTTGTCTAAACACTTATCGCAACATACCTCTCAAGTCTCGATAATCCTATCACTAGTCTAATAGAAATCCTAAGACGTGTAATCTTGAGGAAAGACCTCCTATGATACCAAATTTTAATGAACCGACCCAAGTTACCCTCAAACCTGGCACCTGACCCATTTCGTTACATACCCAAAGGGCGTTCCCAATCCCCACGGGTTGGCGACAATCACTCGGGCATCGAACAACACACCAGAGGGAATGATTTCACCCAACTTGATCAAACACATGGCATATATTTATACAAAAATGAAAGAGATAGTGGAAGAATAAAGGAATATATATATTCCATAACAGTAAACAAATAGCAGAACGAACAACTGAAAAAGAATACAAAGATACAAAAAAATTCCAACTTCAAAAGAACAAAACCAACAACTACTCTAAGTGATGGAGTGGATGAACTCCCATAATCTCACTACCAGCTATCCAACTTAGCTGACCTAAAACCTCATTGCCTCACTGCGGCTCCTTGCCTTTCCCTACACTGGACGACACACAAAGGTATACGTACCACCGAAGAGGTGTGCAAGGTGTGAGATAATAGGATTAGTAGGATCCCACCCAGGTGTTCTATAACAAGTCTCTATATAACTATTCTTGTATACTTACTTTAAATAAAACATGGCATTATAAGCAATAAAGCAGTTTTATAGAAAACATGGTAAACATTTCCCTTTTTTATAGTTCTAAAGAAAAGTAGGTACGATATGTATATAAAGTCTAACTTAGAAAGACAATCCATACAAAAAAATTTAGTAGAACAAACATTAGTACCAAGGAACACTATAGGCCAGATTAACAGACTACTCGTACCACAATAAATCAAGTTCACAATCCAGTTCCTAGAACACAGGCCTAGGAATCATAAGAATACCCCATGAGTAAACCCCATGAAAATTTCAATATTCACCCCCTAGAACAAAGGGACTAGGAAACAATAGAATTCCCCATGATAAAACTTCCTAATAATCACAAAACACGGATGATTACCTCAAGCTAAACCTTCCACCTAAGTACCCAAGGTAACCCATGTGCTCATTTTCATAAATCAATTTCAATGTTTCAAAAGTACCCATTTCCTTTTTATTTATAAAAAACTAGGGAAAAACATTTCTATTTAAAAAATATTCTTCAACACACACAAATATTCATGCCAATTTAATGAATCAATTTATAAATAAAGAGCAATCAAGATAATTATCATAGGCTAGTGATGGAAAAATCCACCTCAAAAATCAGGTCTCACATGCCTGCAATGGGATCCACCAATAATGAAACCCAAAAACACTAGAGGAGACCATAGAACCCAAATATATACACCTTAGGATTTATTTAATTGGAAAATAAAAGGGTTATCAAAGAATAGGAAACCACATACCTCAAGAATGAATGCGCATCGCACCACGACCAACAAGGAATGGCTTCTGGAATGAGATCTCACAACAAATCTTAGAAGAAGACAAGAGGAAAAACCAACTTAGATCAATAGATCTGATAACACAAGCTAAGGATGATACTGTGATCAATAGAAATAAAGATGTGGAAAGGTTACTCACTTGGAGAGATGCACTGCAATTGCAACGGATATCAAGTGCCGATCAGATCTATCTAGAAGAAGTGGAGTCTCTAAAAAATTCACGGGAAGAGCTCTAGGTCGATGGTGAAGAATCCTAGAGAAAAGAACTGAGACAAAACTATTATGCGCATGTTTTAAAACTATATGCAGGTTGTTTCATGACGTATAATATAGTTACATTCCATGAAATCCACAGTGTACAAGTACATCAAAAAATATATCACCTAGGATTAAAAATCCTTTAATTAAAGAAGTCATGATGTGAAACCGCTCTTAACGACGTGTAAAATTTCATGGCATGAATCCCCTTTCACGGCTTGTACCCAACAGCTGTTACACAACATGTAACCCAGTTACACGGCAGTAAATCCTTCTGTATCCTAGGGAAAAAGCTGTTTAAAGTTGAAAGTCCAACAAATATCTGACTTCACTATTATAGGTATCCTCCCAATCTCAAAGGAGGGGAAACCCATGATGAGGTTAATGGAGTACCAGATAAAACGGTAACGATATGTTATAATTACCCTATTCTCAGGGTGGTTGTGATGCTATCTGGGTAATCATGGATCGATTGATAAAATCGAATCACTTACCAGGGATCAAGGAGTTGGGAACTATATATTTTTTTAGTAAAGAGGTATGTGGATGATGTAGTGTAGTTTCATGGAGTCCTGAGGTCCATCATCTCCCATTGGGATGATCATTTCATTTCATGAGTCTGAAGGGGATTGCAACATGCTTTTGGAACCCAGTTGTACCTCAACACTACTTTTCATCCTCAGACAAACAGAGAAATGGAGTGCACTATCCAGACACTAGAGGATTTTTTGTGAGTGTGCATCATGAACTTCAATAAATCTTGAGAAAATCACTTGCCTTTGGTTGAGTTTGTGTATAAAAATAACTATCACTCATTCATTAACATGGCTTTATTTGAGTCATTATATGGATGGTCATTTCATTCTCCATTGTTCTAGATAGAGGTTGGTGAGTCCACAGTCCTTAGTCTCGATGTGGTGCAGAGCACAATAGAGAAAGTTTAGCTTGTTAATGATAGGATGAAAGTAGTGAAGAACCAATATAAGGATTATACTGATCAGAGGTTTATGCCCTTTGAGATTGAGGTTGGTGACCATGGGTTTTTGAAGGTCACTCCTCAATGTGGGCAGTGGAGGTTTGATAGGGGGAGTAAGCTATCACCTCAGTTTGTTGCACCTTTTGAGGTATTGGTGTATATTAGAAAAGTGGATTATTATTTAGAAATTACACCATGGATGGACTAGATTCATGATGTATTCCACATATCCCATCTCCGTTAGTATCTTCATTAAGACTCTCATACCATTGACTATGGAGGGTTGGATATCAAGGATGATGTGAAATTAATGGAGCTTCTAGTGGAGACCCAGGATCATCAAGAGAGGGTGTTACATAGATGAAACATACCCTTGGTTTTCATGTTGTGGAGGATTTTTGGCCCAAAGGAGAGTACTTGGGAGTGGGAGATGCAGATGCGTGCCTAGTACCCAGAGCTATTTTGAGTTTTCTTTGTTTTTTTGGTTTTTTTATGGATGATGTGATGTTTGGATCTTGTTGTTTTATGAGATGTGATATTTTATTGATGTATTATGTGTAATAAAGTTCTAACATATGAAAAGGGGAGAACCTGATTCCTAATCGAGACACATTATACTTTGACATGATTAAAACCATGTGGGTGAGTTAGTACCGCCCAAAGCAGATAATATCTTGACATGGGAGATGGAACTCCTTGATTTATGTGATCAGGGTAGTGTTGTGTATTGTCTATGGCAGTTGTTGTCTTAGGTTGTGTGGGGGATTGAAAGGGTTTTGTAAGTGGTTATGAGGAATATAGTATAATTTTGGTTGGAGTGTTTGAATGATGGAATAGTTTCAGTTGTAACGATATCCTTGAGAGGTATCTCGTGGGATGATTGTTTGAAAAATTCCTTTCCTTTTGAATGGATTTTCAAGGATGATAATTATTTATGAGGTATCTAATGTAAGGTCCTAGATTTATAAAACCATTTACTTTGTGTTTTTTGAGTCTTGGTGGATTCAAGAGGGTTTTAGGAGTATTTTAATTTGGTTCTTCTAAGATTTCTTCATGTTGTCGACTTTCATGATCACTTGTTTATTTGTGTGATAGGTAGGTTAGTCATGCGGTCAGTTGGAACAATCACTTTTTTTTATCATAACCATTTTAATCGACTATATGGATGGGTCGGCTACATGAATCAGCTATGAGGTTAGATTAGCTACGTAAATCAACTACATGGAGCGATTGACTACATGAATCGACTACGTAGATGAATCGACTATGTGGTTGTATCGGCTACGTGAATTGGATACATAATCAATAAACTACATGAAAATGATCACATGGAGTTTTCCACTAGTTATATAAAACCGACCATGTGGGTTTTTCGATGGCATGAATCAGGGGTATTTAAAGGTCATTTCACAAAGGATAATTATATCCTTGATTTTTTGTGATGACCAAGGCTGTAAACGAGTCCTTCCATGTGGAGTTTAATGAGATCCACAATGATTGGTTAATTAAATCTACTATGATATGAGATCTCAATCATTTTGTATCTGTTGACTCGAAAAAAATTTCCTTCCTTCATTCCTTCATATTTTCATTCCCTTGATACTGGAGGTTCTGAAGATTTTCTATTAGATTCATGAAACCTTATTGTTGTTGGTTCAAGTTCCTTCTAGCGGCAATCCCATCTTATGCGCAACACTTGTTTTTGATGTAGCAAATTGTGTAAAGATTCTTTCTTCCATGTAGAGGATTCCTTAGTTTCTCATCAGTTGTAACATGAAGTAGGGTTCATGCTTCTTTTATTTTTTGCGTAGATAGTATACACCAGATTAATGAAGATAATAAACTGGTTTAATTAAATCGAAGGAGAAGGGGACTGTTTCACATGCTTTTACAGCTTTTTGATATTGTGATATTGAGTTTATCCATGTTTCTTGTACCACTAAAAATCATGGTTGTTGGTAACCCCTAGTTATGCTGTTTTGATATGTGTTGTGAAGCCTTGCTGCATGATTTTTGTGATGCCAAATTGAATAAATGGTTAACCACTTATACTCAACTAATAAATTGGTTTCACTTGGATATATAACTTGTGTGAGAATTTCCATAAAATAAAGATATGGAAGTAATGGACACCCCATTGATTAATCTGGAAACTTTTATGTGATGATGTGAATAAGTGTTGTGGTATGTGTGAATTTTTGATGCGTGGTTGTGGTATGTGGGGGTAATGGGCTGTGTAACCATGCTATAGGGTGGTTGTGATGGAAAGTGGTGGTGATATGGTAGTTGTGATGAGGAGGTGGTTGTGATTATGATGGTGGTTGTGTGGGATTATTGGCATGAGGATGACCGACTATCTATTGTTATGATGTTCCATGTTATGTTAGTTTCTTGAGTGGTAACAGAATTACATAAATGATAATTATTTGAAATGGGAATGGTTAACAAATTAATTAATTATGGGATGTGTGGTTTAAATTATTAATGAATAAATTAATGGGCTGTAAATATGAAATGAGTGGGATGTTTAAATGGGTTTTTGTTGGTAAATGGGTAATATGGAAAATGGATTAATTTATAATGGTGGCTCATGGCTTGTGTTTTTTGTATGGTGTGGTGCATTTAGAGGTGACAGTGAAAGTGGGCAATGTTGTGGGTTAGTTGGAAACCCTTTTTAGTTATGAACCCATAGTTTGGGTTTGTGTGTGTGGCTATTATATATATTTGTATATTCATTATGATTACTATATGCACACCACCCACATAGATCACTACATTACGACACTGATATATATAAGGGTGTTTTTACCAACGTTCTAGTGGTGAGGATGGATGGATGTATACCCCCACTTTCCCACTTTCTCTTCCAGGCAAGGTTGATATGCATGGGATGTGATGACCAGAAGTCAAAAGTGCAATAGTGGTAATGTGATTTGATGGATCAGGTGTCTGTGGGTGAGACACTAGATGATGAGATGGATTTTGGTGGGGGTAATTCATGGAAGGAGGAGGTCATGGTGTTGATTTTTTTCATGTTCATGATACCCTACTTCCATGTTTACGGTTGTGGATGAGATGTGATGTGATGGACCAGGTGTCTTCGAGCATGGTGTGATGAGATGGACTAGGTTTCTTCGAGTGAGATGTGATGTGATGTTTCTGTGTTGTGGGGTGGTGGTGTAGTATTGTGATATGCAGAAGAGATGAGGGAACTGTAACGAACCAAAGTTTTTCAATGAAAATTTCCTTCATAAAATTATGTCATAAAATCACATGAATGCACAAAATAATGAACGACGACCTCTAATATTTTGGAATCATCATCAGGAGAATTCTCTCACTTCTCTAATGCTTCTAATGTTGTACCTTCTCCTTCACCATAAGGGAATGAAACATCGCGGCTCATTAGCTTGCGGCCTTAGGCCCTTTTGATTCTAACCAACTCTAGTTGGACAATTTCCCTTCATGGCTTAGCATTTGTACTTCTGCTGATCTTTGTCATTAATGTTTATGCCTTCTTCAAAAAAAGTGATAAGTGACCTTTAAACATAAGTTTGTCACTTCTGTGTTTAGAATTTTGAAAATCCGACATACACGGTTGTGTTCAAGATGATTTTTGGAGTCCGATAGAACAAACTTGTTTTTTTGGGTGAATAGTAACATACCCTTATGAATAGTAAAATGAATAGTAATATGACCCTTATGAATAGTAAATAATAATATTATTTTATTTTCTTAAGGAAATAAGATAATGAGATCTTAGTTAATTTTTCAATGAGAAATAAAACTATGTGCACCTTTAAGATTGTTATTTTTCGAATTAACTAAGAATTTATTTAAAAATTAAATTAATAATATTTAGAAAATTAATTTTGAAAAATGGAATTCATTTTTTAATTCTACACATCGAAAAATTGTTAGAGTAAATTTTTGGTACTTTTCTGAAAAACTTGAATTTTTGATGAATAGTGAAATATGGTAAAATACCGTATATACAATTTAACAGTTAAATACACTATTCATGACATCACAAGTGATACAAGGCCACTTGGTTCGAACTCACATGAACTTATTACTATTAGGGGTCACATGAAACAATACTATTGGTTGTCTTGAGGTAAATAATAAAATAATGAATTAAATATTCAAAATTTACCCCTCCCCTCCACTATAAAAACCACCCTTCACACCCTCATTCCCTCACAACTCTCAAGCTCCAAGACTTCTCTAAACTCTGCCCAAAAATCCTCCCTATCCCCTCCCCCATGTCCAAGATCTGGTGGTCTCATCAAAAGACCAAGCTTAGTCCCCTAAGGAGGTTCTCAAGAGAAGGATTCAAGAGGTAATTTCTCTCCCTCTTCTCCTTTAATTTCCTTTCATGTTCAAGTTCATTTCTTAATCTCTCTCCCACCTATCTTCACCCAAATGGTATTGTAAATCCAGTATTATACATATAATAGAATTTTATGATGCTAATGGGATATTATATCATCCAACCTACCTTTCCCTCTTTCTTTTATTTTATTAAAGAGAACATTGTTCGTGAAGTGTTAATTTATCACCTTCAAGAACAACATGTTTTCTTCTTCCATTTCTACCTTCATATCTGGTCATGAAACCATTTTTATGGTTGAACCAGAATATTTTATATGTATTATTTCCTATTTAAAGTTCTTTAACTGACTTATGAACATATTACTAAGTGATAAATTAAAACAAGTTTGTTGTGATCGAAAAACCGCCCAAATTAACCCAAACAGTCATCATTTAATTCTTATCTAATGATTCATCCAGATGTATCTAATATAATTAATTATAAGATCATTCAAACTCCTGTAATATCATTAATAACATGTAATATCAGTTCTGTATGATTACCCATGTTCTACCCGAACATCAATTTAAGAATACAAGAGAACCACTCAAGAAAACCATAAAAGCAAACATTCCCGAACAATGTTTCTAAACTCTATAACTAATTAAAAGTCACATAAAATCACATAATGAAACCATAAAGAACCCTATTAATTTATAAATGCTTTTGTAATTTCTAATTAATGAATATAATGTCATTATACAGGACATTAAAGAGAAGGAATCATTCGGATACAAGGTAAGGGGAAATCTCAAACTCAATTTTCTTTCTTCGGGTTCTCCTTCTTTCACTCCATTTTGATATGGTTACTACTTAAAGATCATTTATTTATAATTATATTACCTTTTCTATGATATACATGTTTTCTAATTAAGTTTATGTCTAACCAAATGTTTTCAAAAATAACTCTTCTTTTAAGAACTCAACTTTTACCTCTCATTCATGGTTGATGGTTCTTGTATCAAGTATGTTGTTCCCTCTTTCTTCTGGGAACCCAAAGCTTATGAATGTATTCTTATGATATGAAACCCATTCCTTTACATGGGTTAGTTATGTTAACTTTTGATATGTTTTCTATGTATCAATCATGATAATGATAATGTTATGATGTGACGGGTGCACCCAGAATTATATAGCGCAATATGAATGTTTCAAAGTGACGGGTGCGCCCAGAATTATACAGTGCTCCAATGCATTGGGTAAAGTGATGAATCTCATGATTATATGTGAAATGATGTGTGAACAAGATTCTAGCTTGGTTCACAAGCATTTGTGGTAGTTAACCACTAAAATATGATGTTTCATTTTTATGAATTGCCATATTTCAAGTCTTTTATTTATGTTCCTCTCATGTTCATGATCTTTTGCCTATGTCATGATTATGCTCACCCCGTGCTATATTATTCTTATCTATCCTCTTATTTGGATTTTAGATCACCCCTTTTGATGCATATCCTTAGGTGGCTACATGTACCAAGGAGAGGACACGTGTCAATAAGAAGCTAGATAAGAAGAAATTAATAAATTTTTATGCTTGATGTTGTAATTGTTATGTACGGTCCTAGTTTTCCCAAGACACTAAACCTTTGGATCCTCTATGTGTAATACTATCATGTTTTTTATCTTTAAAATATGTAATAGTAATGTAAGAAAAGGGTTGGGATGCTATAGTTGGTATTAGAGTAATGATTTAGTTAATTTTGGAATTAGGATTAGTAAACCCTAGAGAAAACCTCTAGCACGAGACTAAGTACAAGTAGGCACACAAGAAAATCTACATAGGTATCCCATATGTTATGTTTTTTGTATAAATTATTTCAATTAATAAGTTATTCATGACTTGTTTACTTATGTTTTGTTCTAACCTCTTCTATTTTAGAAAATGGTGGGAACCAGGAGAAATCAGGCCAACAACTCTTGAGAGGGCCAATGCAACGATTGCTCGAACGACATCCCCAATGATTTGGGAGGTGGAGTTAAAAACTTCATGGCGAGGCTTACCCAATTATCTCAGGTTATGAACAATAACCATAATAATTGTAAGAACCCGGACCTTCGTTCGGGTATGTTTTTCCGTTTTCTGGAGTTTTTAAGAAAAATGATTTTTCTGGAAATTTTCAAAGTACACGCCGTGCACTTTTTGAGTACACGTCGTGTACTCTGTTCCGGCTCGAAGCCGTGTGATGGCCGTGTCCGGGCCACACACACGGTGTGTTAGGCTGAGGTGGAGGCCGATTATTTCAGAGTACGAAAAATTCGAAGTACACACCGTGTACTCTAAAAGTACACGCCGTGTACTTTATTTTTTTCATTAAACAGAACGGGGTCACGCCTAACCCCCAAATACATCTTCTTCTCCAGTTTTCGACCGTTCGGGAGCGTCCGTACGACCGGATCTTCGACGGAGTCCTGCCTCGCCATCTGTTCTCCGATTCGAGCACGGTCGATTGCATTGGAATCGCAGCGGTGAGTTCTTCCTTCTGCTTGAGCCTTGTTTCTTGATTCCTCCTTGTTTTAAAGTTATCGTGGGATGAACCTTTTGTGAATTTTCTCAGATCTACGTCGTTCTAAGGGGAATCTGTCGTTGAGGTTCACGTATATCGATCTTCTAGGATCGAGGTAGGTGGTTTGTGCCTTTCTGTAGAAATTCTTTGAGTATTTTGTGCAAATTCTACCAATACCCTTGAACGGGGTATTGCGTGTTTCTTGTTTTTCCCTTGTTTCTTGCCTGCTTTGCTTGATTGCTTTAGTAGAGGTTATTTCTTGTGATTAGAGTAATTTGTTTGTGCTCAGATTGCTTTTCCATGATTGTTCTTCCTGTTTGGTGTTTTCCAGTTTCCATGCCTAGTTGTAGGATAGTGTAACTGTTGTTTTATTTTAATGTTGAGCCTTAGTTGATAGCCAAGTAGTTCTTGAGGTTTACTTGGACGATAAACATGCACTGAGCATGTTTAGTTACTCAGGACTGTGAGAACCTAGAGTAGCAGACCAAAGGGAGAATTGATGGAAGGGCTTATCTAGAGTGTCTTTTAAATCACGATGCGAGACCAAGTGGAGAATTGACGGAAGGGCTTCTCCAGAGAGTCTTTTAATTATGACGTGGGCTATAGGGGGAATTGACATTGAGTGCTTCCCCATAGAGCCTTTATCACGATACGAGACTATAGGGGGAATTGACGGTGAGTGCTTCCCCAGAGAGTCTGCTTAATTACGTAGCTGAACCAGAGGGGTGAGACTGTGTGTGCCTCCCAGAGGGTTGCTTGTACTTAGAGGTTGAACCATAGGGGCTAGACTGTGAGAGATACCCAGAGGGTTACCTATTTTCTTCTTATTGTTGACTGTTATACTTGTTAGAACCGTGGATTGTAGCTGTTTGTGATTTTCCATTTACTGCTTCTTGTTTTATTACTGCCATGTATTCATTGACTGTTAGGCACAAATCTTTGGGTGATTGCCTATTGGGATTGTATCTCACACCCTGTTTGGGCCATGCTTTTGGGCCCAAGCAGACTATGTTGCTGCATGTATAGACAAGGGCAAGCGCCCTTCTACTTCAGAATCTTGACTGCACCAGGAGCTGGGGAGCATGGGACCGAGCCGTGGCTCGCGATACTGAGGAGCTTTCTTTGTTTTTATTTTTCACTTGGTTTTAATTGTATTCCAGCACGTTGTTGTATTTGCTATTTTCCATAGATACTTGTACCTTCTGCATTATTTTCATCATTGTTATATATCTGCATTGCTTCCACTGTTTGGTTTCTGTTGTTATGCATGTTGTTTACTGCTTCCGCTGTTTATTGTTGTTTCTTACCTTGTATAACTTATCGAATGAGGGCATAGTTTCCCCACCGACTCACCAAGGACCTCGCTGCTAGTCGGCAGCCTCTGGTGTTCGGGGAAACGCGCTTGAGGTCATGTGACGAACCGGGTACGGGGCACCAGTGGAGGGGCTCCGGACTCGGGATGTTACAAAGTGGTATCAGAGGAGTTCTTTTCTCTTGCTTTACTGTTTGGAGACCTTATCCAGGGATAGGACAGATTCAGTACTTGGCATTAATTTTTGCTCTGGGGTAGCTAACCCATGTACAGGGAAAATCCATACTACCTCGTTAATTGCAGTTTTCTGGTTATGAGATTTTATGGTTGGTATGTTTTCACCTAGAGTGATTTATATGACTTGTGCGGTTATTTTTTTGATATTTTGGTTCTATTTCTGTCGCAACCCGATGAGATGAGGTTATGACATCTCATGCATCATATAGGAACTTGTAGAAATCACATGTTATGCATTCTTACCATGCTATCTAGGGTGCATTAGAGATTGCATGCTGTTGTGATAGACTTTGTGTAGATTATGCATGCTGTTGTGATAGTTGCTTGATAGATTCTCTGCTGTTATGTTAGAAAACTATTTTTTTTGTTCTTTGCTTAAAAGGAACGCCAAATTTTGGTTCTTGAGGTGTTATGGGCCCTCAAGGATCGGAATTTGGCATCTTTTCCCTCGTTTTTAGTGTTTCTGGAATTCTGTGCAGTTTCTGAGCTACTACCCATAAAAACCCAGAATACACGGCGTGTACTTTTCGGGCACATGCCGTGTAGTTTTCAGGCCGTGTCATTGACCGTGTAAGCAGAACATGGTGTCGTGGGAGTAACTTCAGGAAAACGCCGTGTGCCATTGGTACACGCCGTGTGAGTTCAGAGCCGTGTACCCGACCGTGTCACTAACAACACGGGCCGGGGAAGCTCGGGTAGAACACACTATGTCCGTAGGGAACACGCCGTGTAGTCTTATCCAGGTGCCCGGCCATGTCATGAACAACACGGGCCGGTGTGACCTTCCTTTCCACACGCCGTGTTTGTTCGGAACACGCCGTCTAGTCTTGCCCAGGTACCCGGCCGTGTCACGAACAACACGGGACGATATCGCCTTCGCCTATGCACGCCGTGCTTGTTCGGAACACGTCGTGTAAGGTCTAGCCATGTAGACGGCCATGTACCCAACAACATGGACCACCGAAGCCTTGTCTAGTGCACGCCATGTTTGATTCGAACACGCTGTGTAGTCTCGGGTTGAGTCGGACCGTGTGGGTTAGCCGTGTAAGGAGACTCGGGCAGGGGAATAGTTTTCAAGTACACGCCGTGTGTGGGGGTCAACACGCCATGTAGTTTGAAGTGTACAAGACTCGTAGGGAAGGAGTACACGCCCATGTCAGTGGTTTAAGTAGACACGCCGTGTAGTTTTATACACGTCGTGTAGTCGTGTTTTGCAATATTGTGTGCTTTTTCCCCCTGTTCCCGTTTTGTACTCTTGTGTTCTCTGTCCTTGTTTTCATAATCTAAGGCGTGATTTTGATCTTTCAGAGCTATGCCTCCGAGATGTCCTCTGGTCGTACGTCTGTCGTCAGGCAGTGATCAGACATCAGACAGGGCTGATCAGGGATTTCCTGTCGATCCCCCAGCTGAGCCAGCCTTGGCACCGGTTGTTGTACCAGTCACAGGCGTTGATGCGCAGTTCAGGGAAGGTTTCATGAGGATGATGCAGGCCTTCCAGGGAGCACCGCCTCCTACCTCGTCTATGACAGACTTGACGCGGTTCTTTCAGCAGCAGCATCCTCCCACGTTCTCGGGGGAGGGAGGACCTCAGGCTGCAGAGTCATGGATGGAAGTCATGCTGACTATATTCGAGCATCTGGAGACGCCTCCAAAGAGGCAGGTCAAGCTCTCCACCTACATGCTCCGAGACTCCTCCAAGAGGTGGTGGGACGTGATCTCGCAGGCGGGTCAGCAGTAGGCTATGACTTGGGAGGAGTTCTAGCGTGTGTTTTACGACTACTTCTACCCGGAGACCCTGAGGGCCGATCGAGCCTGGGAGTTCATGAGCTTGGAGTAGGGTACTCTATCCGTCATGGAGTATTCCTCTCGTTTCACTGAGCTGCAGCGTTTTACACCCCTTCGGGATGGGAGTGGGGTGTTCTTGGTGAGGAAGTTTGAGGATGGACTCAGGAGGGAGATTCGCTCACAGGTGAACATCTTCCAGCTGACTTCCATTACTTCCATTGTCAACCAGGCACTGATTTCAGAACGCAATCTAAGAGACTCTAGAGCTACGAGTCAGGGCAGTTCTGCTTCCAGAGATAGCTTTCCTTCCGATGATAGCAAGAAGCACCGTAGGGAGCCTACACGTGGTGATTTGAGGAAGCGAGACGCATCATCAGGCAGCCAGGTGACATGCTACCAGTGTGGCCAGACATGGCACACGAGACCGCAGTGCCAGGGAGACCCCGTAGAGTTCCAATCTTGCAGTAAGTTGGGTCACCTTCGACATTTCTTCCAGGTTTTCCCACAAGCAGCAGGTGATCGGGGTTCTTCCATGACTCCTCGTTTAGGAGCAACCCCACCATTCTCTCACCAGTCAGGGAACTGGAGTTCTTCCGGCCGTTCAGGCCAAGGTGGAGGTCAAGGCCATGGCAGTCATCCACCAGTTCCTTAGCACCAGTAGGGAGGTTTAGCTCAGAGTGGTCAGTTAGGGGTGTAGGGCCACGGTGCAGGCCAGTATTTCACCGTGGAGAAGACTTATCATGATCAGGATCCCGAACCTTCTATTATTCGAGGTACGATTTTAGTAGCCTCAGTATTATCTTCAGCCCTTTTCGATACTGGTGCTACGTATAGTTTTATCTCTGTTGCCGTTGTGGAGAGCCTTGGACTCTTCATCTTTTCTTCTGCCGACTCGTTGACACTAGACACACCTTTGGGAATGAGGAAATCTAGTGTACGTCAGTGTAGAGAGTGCCCTCTCAAGGTTGAAGGGTATCACTTATTATGGGATCTCTATGTCCTAGAGATGACAGGCGATGATGTCATCCTTGGAATGGACCGGTTGATTCCCTTCTGGGCAGTCGTCGACTTCTATCGCTACAGAGTCAGTTTCATCTCACCAGAAGGTGAATCTTTCCTTCATAGAGGCGAATGGGACGTTCGGGCGAGTCGGGCGAGACTCGAGCATCTTGGGCTAGGGGGGGGGGTGACAGACCAGATTGCTAATCTTTATCTGGATGACCAGGGGACTCCAAAGTTGGACTTTCCTCCAGTGGTGGATCGCTTCAGGAATGTCTTTCTAGAGGACTTTTCAGGTTTTCCTCTAGAGCGTGAGGTGGAATTTTCTATTGAGATCATGCCAGGAGTGGCACCGATGTCCATTACTCCCTATAGGATGGCCACACATGAGTTGCAGGAGCTCAAGAAGCAGTTGGAGGAGCTACAGGCTAAGGGTTTCATCCGACCCAGTACTTCTCCTTGGGGTTCGCCTGTTCTGTTTGCGAAGAAGGCAGACAGTACCCTTCAGCTTTGTGTGGATTATCGGAAGCTGAACCAGTTGATGGTCAAGAACCGATATCCTTTGCCGCGGATTGATGACCTTTTCGATCAGCTTCGAGGAGCCCGAGTGTTCTCTAAGATTGACTTGAGGTCCAGTTATCATCAGTTGCACGTTAGACCATCAGATATACCTCTGACAGCCTTCAAAAGCAGGTATGGTCTATACGAGTATACAGTCATGCCGTTCGGTCTCACGAACGCACCTACAGTTTTCATGGCACTGATGAATCGAGTGTTCCATCTTTACTTGGACTCCTTCATCGTGGTCTTCATGGACGATATCTTGGTGTACTCTCACACTCGACACGACCATGCCACCCATCTTGAGATCATTCTAAGTACACTGAGAGAGCATCTAATTTATGCTAAACTCTCAAAGTGCCACTTCTGGATGGATCAGATTCACTTCTTGGGTCACATCATCTCAGAGATAGGAGTATCTGTGGACCCAGAGAAAGTGAGAGCTGTAGTTTCCTGGGAGCAGCCGAAGAACGTTTTTGAGGTACAGAGCTTCCTAGGGCTAGCTGGATACTACAGGCGCTTCATTCGGGACTTTTCTCGTCTATCAGCGCCTTTGACAGGTCTGACCAAGAAGGGGGTGAAGTTCTTATGGTCAGATTATTGTGAGTTATCCTTTCAGGAGCTGAAAGGGAGGTTGACGTCAGCACCGATACTAGTCTTTCCAGATCCAGGCAAGAGCTACACTGTTTACTATAATGCTTCGGGTATCGGGCTGGGAGCTGTGCTTATGCAGGGAGATGGAGTCGTTGCGTATGGGTCTCGGCAGTTGAGGCCACATGAGAGGAACTACCCTACGCACGATCTGGAGTTGGCAGCTGTTGTTCATGCCTTGCGCTGTTGGAGACACTATCTTATGGGATAACACTTTGTGGTCTTCACTAACCACAAGAGTCTCAAGTATATCTTCACTCAGCGTGATCTGAATCTGAGGTAGCGCAGGTGGGTTGAGTATCTACAGTCTTTTGACTTCGAGCTTGCCTATACGCCGAGAAAGGGCAACGCCGTGGAAGATGCGTTGAGCAGGAGAACTCAGATTCAGGCAGTTCAGGAGGCTAGTAGTGAGTGGAAGTTGATGGCTCTGTTCTCTGAGATGCATCTAGAGGTGCACGATAGATGGGGACAGACCTTTCTATCTTCTGTATCTGTTACCTCCACGCTACTTGATCGGGTACGGATGAGGCAACTATCCGACTCGGAAGGCTTAGTCCTGCGGGAGAGTGTGTCAGGAGAGGACCCTCTTCCTGGATAGACAGTGGGCGAGGATGAGATCTTGCATTTCCAAGGACGCTTATAGGTTCCAACAAAAATACGCGAGGAGCTGATGTGGGATTTCCATTCCTCAGTTTGGGCAGTTCATCCTGGCGTCACCAAGATGTATCGGGATCTTCATCACCAGTACTGGTGGCCAGGTATGAAGAAGGATGTTGCTGGTTTTGTCATGAGATGTTCTACTTGTCAGCTGGTGAAAGCAGAGCATCAGCGACCAACAGGTCTCTTACAGTAGTTACTCATTCCGGAGTGTTAGTGGAACGATGTTGCGAAGGAGTTCGTGACTGGGTTGCCAAGATCACCTCGAGGGAAAGATGCTGTTTGGTTTGTCGTCGATAGGCTTACGAAGGTTTCTCACTTCTTTCTGATCAAGGAGACCTTTAGTTTCAATGATCTGGGACGACTTTACATCAGGGAGATTGTGCGTCTGCATGGAGTTCTGCGCTATATTGTTTCAGACAAAGATGCGCGCTTTACCTCTCGGTTCTGGCAGGGACTTCAGAAGGCCTTGGGTACATAGGTACTTTTGAGTACAACATACCATCCCCAGACTGATGGTCAGTCCGAGCGCACGATCCAGGTGCTTGAGGATATGCTCCAAGCTTGCATCCTTGACTTTGGCGGTTATTGGGAGAAGCAAATTCCTCTGGTGGAGTTCTCCTACAACAACATTTTCCAGGCGACCATCTAGATGGAACCATACGAGGCTTTGTACGGTAGGCCATGCCGATCACCCCTATGCTGGCTGGAGGCAGGAGAGGCAGCTTTGCTGGGACCTTGTCTTGTTTAGGAGACTTCAGAGCAGATAGAGCTGATTCGGAAGAGGAAGACTACCGTGCAGTCTCAACAGAAGTCTTATGCGGATCAGTGGAGACAACCTCTGGAGTTCGAGGTCAGTGATTGGGTTTTCCTACGTGTCGCACCTAGGTTGGGACACAAGAGGATTCGGAGACAGGGTAAGCTTTCTCCACGGTACATTGGGCCGTTTGAGGTTTTGGAGAGAGTGGGGCCAGTCGCCTATCGGTTGCAGCTACCTCAGAGGTATCGGGCCATGCACGATTTCTTCCACGTCTCTCAGCTCCGACGTTACTTTTCAGACCCGTCTCACGTCTTTCAGTCCGAGGAAGTCGAGCTTGAAGCAGATGCATCATTCGAGTAGAATCCTGTCCGGATTGTCGATCGTAGTACAAAGGTTCTCCGTGGGCAGTCTGTTCCTCTAGTACGAGTGCTATGGCAGCACGGGCGAGTACAGGACGAGACCTGGGAGAGGGAGACCGATGTACGATCGCAGTGGCCGGAGCTATTTGGGGATCCTTCTTCTCCACCTCGTTAGGGAAATTCGGGGATGAATTTCTTTAAGGGGGGAAGTTTTTAAGAACCCGGACCTTCGTTCAGGTATGTTTTTCCGTTTTCTGGAGTTTTTAAGAAAAATGGTTTTTCTGGAAATTTTCAAAGTACACGCCGTGTACTTTCTGAGTACATGCCATGTAATCTGTTCCGACTCGAAGCCGTGTGTTGGCCGTGTCCGAGCCACACACACGGTGTGTAAGGCTGAGGTGGAGGCCGGTTATTTCGGAGTATGGAAAATTTGAAGTACACGTCGTGTACTTTTTTTTTCATTAAACGGACCGGGGTCGCGCCTAACCCCCAAATACATCTTCTTCTCCAGTTTTCAACTGTCCGGGAGCGTCCGTACGGCCGAATCTTTGACGGAGTCCTGCCTCGCTGTCCGTTCTCCGATTCAAGCACGGTCGATTGAGTTGGAATCTCAGCGGTGAGTTCTTCCTTATGCTTGAGCCTTATTTCTTGATTCCTCCTTGTTTTCAAGTTATCGTGGGATGAACGTTTTGTGCGTTTTCTCAGATCTACGTCGTTTTAAGGGGAATCTGTCATCGAGGTTCACGTATATCGATCTCCTAGGATTGAGGTAGGTGGTTTGTGCCTTTCTGTAGAAAGTCTTTGAGTATTGTTTTTCAAATTCCACCAATACCCTTGAACGGGGTATTGTGTGTTTCCTGTTTTGCCCTTGTTTCTTGCCTGCTTTGCTTGATTGATTTAGTAGAGGTTATTGCTTGTGATTAGAGTAATTTGTTTGTGCTCAGATTGCTTTTCCATGATTGTTCTGCCTGTTTGGTGTTTTCCAGTTTCCATGCCTAGTCGTAGGATAGTGGAACTGTTGTTTTATTTTACTGTTGAGCCTTAGTTGATAGCCAAGTAGTTCTTGAGGTTTACTTGGACGATACACATGCACTGAGCATGTTTAGTTACTCAGGACTGTGAGAACCAAGAGTAGCAGACCAAAGGGAGAATTGACGGAAGGGCTTCTCCAGAGTGTCTTTTAAATCACGATGTGAGACCAAGTAGAGAATTGAAGAAAGGGCTTCTCCAGAGAGTCTTTTAATTACGATGCGGGCTATAGGGGGAATTAACGTTGAGTGCTTCCCCAGATATCCTTTAGCACGATACGAGACTATAGGGGGAATTGACGGTGAGTGCTTCCCCAGAGAATCTGCTTAATTACATAGCTGAACCAGAGGGGTGAGACTGTGTGTGCCTCCCATAGGGTTGGTTGTACTTAGAGGTTAAACCATAGGGGCTATACTGTGAGAGCTACCCAGAGGGTTACCTGTTTTCTTCTTGTTGTTGACTGCTATACTTGTTAGAACTGTGGATTGTAGCTGTTTGCGCTTTTCCGTTTACTGCTTCTTGTTTTATTACTGCCATGTATTCATTGACTGTTAGGCACAAATCTTTGGGTGATTGCCTACTGGGATTGTATCTCACACCCTGTTTAGGCCATGATTTTGGGCCCAAGCAGACTATGTTGCTGCAGGTATAGATAAGGGAAAGCGCCCTTCTACTTCAGGATCTTGACTGCACTAGGAGCTGGGGAGCATGGGACCGAGCCGTGGCTCGCGATACTGAGGAGATTTCTTTTTTTTTTCTTTTGAACTTGGTTTTAGTTGTATTCCAGCACATTGTTGTGTTTGCTTTTTTCCATATATACTTGTACCTACTGCATTATTGTCATCATTGTTATATATCTACATTGCTTCCGCTGTTTGGTTTCTATTTTTATGCATGTTGTTTACTACTTCCACTGTTTATTGTTGTTTCTTACCTTGTATACCTTACCTAATGAGGGCATAGTTTCCCCACTGACTCACCAAGGCCCTCGCTACTAGTCGGAAGCCTCTGGCATTCGGGGAAACGTGCTTGAGGTCATGTGGTGAACCGGGTACGGGGCACCAGTGGAGGGGCTCCAGACTCGGGACGTTACAATAATGGGAAACATCCTCCTTCACCAAAGAGGGAGAAACTGGCTATCGAATGTTTTATGAAACAAAGACCACCGACGTTTAGTGGATCTTCCAATCCACTAGTTTCGAAACAGTGGGTTAACTCCATGGAGACGATCTTTTATGTTCTTCACTGTTCTGAGCTGGAGAAGGTGACCATAGCTGTTTATTTTCTAGATGGAGAAACTGATCAATGGTGGGCTTTGATTAAGAACACCAAGCCAATGGAGGAAATTGAAGAGATGTAATGGGAAGACTTTAAGATAATGTTTCTTAATAAGTACTTCCCACGAACTCTTCACATGAAGATGGAGAGATAATTTATAGAGCTCAAGAAAAAAGGAGAATCTGTCACAACCTATGAATCAAATTTCACAAGGCTTTCAAGGTATGTTTCGGGTTTTGTTATCAACAATGATAGCAAAATTGATAGATTCTTTAGTGGATTAAAACCACACCTTCGAAAGGCTCTTGCAATTCGAGACTTTGGGAGTTATGAAGAAGTTGTTCAATGTGCTCTCAAAGTGAAGATGGAGTTTGGAGAATGGTCCCATGGCTATGGTGATAAGAAAAGAAATATGCAGTTTCAATCTGGTGGACCTAATGAAAAAGGTGGGAAGAAAAATCAACGACCCACATGCCAAAAATGTGGGAAGTTGCACCATGGGAACTGCCTCAAAGGGACGGGGAAATGCTTAAAGTGTGGGAAAGAAGGACACCATGATCAAGAGTGTAGAAAAGACACAAAAAGGAAGGAGAATGTAGCCGATGAAAGGAGAGAACCACTCATGGTTCAATGATACAACTGTAGGGAGCTAGGGCACTATTGAAACCAGTGCACTAAACCTCGAGTTCTTGAGGGTAATCAGCGTCAGAAACCACAAAATCCAAAGGAACAAGGGAAGGATTATGCCATCACTACTGCAGAGGTGGATCATGATAATGAAGTCGTACAAGGTACACTTCCTATTCACTCAAGAATGGAAAAAGTATTATTTGATTCTGGTTCTACGCATTCCTTTATATCTTGCAAGTTTGCTATAATTATAGAATCGAATCCCTAAAACCTCGAAGTAGAGATATCTATAAAAACACCAAGTGGTGAAATCATTGCAACCCAAGTGTTTGACTCTTATCCCATTGGCGTATGTGGGAATATTCTTCCGGCAAATCTCGTAATACTTCCCTTGGTGGAATTCCACACTATAATGGGAATGGATTGGATCTCGTTATATAGAGCACATATCAACTTTTGGGAAAAGGAAATATCTTTTCATATTCCAAACCATACCAGGCTCTTCTACAAATTCAAGGAAGATCATGAATCTCCTTCAAAAAATCCTTCAATGGTGTGGGTGTTGATTCCCTATGAAGAAGCATACCTTGCCCAAATGGTTGAGTCGAAGGAAAGTGACAACCTTGAGGAAATGCCCATCATGAGGGAATATACGGTGATGTATTTCCCGAAGAGTTACCCGGAATTCCCCCGGATCGTGAGGCAGAGTTCTCAATTGAACTCATACCTGGAGCTACTCCCATCTCGAAGTGTCCTTATACGATGGCTCCTATAGAACTGGAGGAGTTAAAGAAGTAGCTGCAAGAGCCTCTGGACAAAGGGTTCATACGCCCTAGTGCATCACCGGGTGCACCGGTGCTATTTGTGAAGAATAAGGATGGAACAATGCGGCTGTGTATCGATTATCGGGAACTCAACAAGATCACCATAAAGAACAAGTATCCTCTCCCAAGGATTGATGACTTGTTCGACTAGTTAAGAGGAGCTCAATACTTCTCAAAGGTGGATATTCGTTCTAGATATCATCAGGTAAAGGTGAAGAAGGAAGATATTCAGAATACTGCATTCCGTACAAGGTATGTGCACTATGAGTTTTTGGTGATGCCCTTAGGACTTACTAATACCCCTGCAATATTCATGGATTTGATGAATAGAGTCTTTAGACATTACCTCGACAAATTTGTGGTAGTGTTTATCAATGATATTCTCATCTACTCTAAGAGCAAGGAGGAACATGAAGAACATATAAGACTTGTGTTGGTGACATTGAGAAAGGATAATTTGTACACCAAGTTCAGAAAGTGTGACTTTTGGATGAAGAAAGTCATGTTCTTGGGACATGTGATCACAAGTGATGGAATTTATGTGGATCCTTCAAAGACAAAGGCAATTGAGTAATGGCCTATGCCCTATAGTGTCACAGAAATCCGTAGTTTTCTTGGATTAGCTGGGTACTACCGAAGTTTTGTGAGAAACTTCTCACGATTGTCAAGACCGCTAACTAAGTTAACAAGGAAAGGGGTAAAGTATGTCTGGATGGAAGAATGCGAGGGAAGCTTCAAGGAGCTAAATAGAAGCCTGATCACTGCACCTGTACTCACACTACCGAAAAGTGGAGAAAGTTTTGTGATATACAGTGATGCTTCAAAGAAAGTCTTGGGTTGTGTACTCATGAAAAATGATAATGTGATAGCCTATGCCTCACGACAGTTGAAGATCCATGAGCAGAACTACCCAACGCATGATCTAGAGCTGGCAGCTGTGATTTTTACATTGAAAATCTGGTAGCACTACCTTTATGGCAAGAACTGTGACATATACACCGACCATAAGAGCCTAAAGTATATATTCACACAAAAGGAGATCAACATGCCTCCAAGGAGATGGTTAGAGCTAATCAAGTATGACGATTGCTCTATTCACTATCATCCTAGAAAGGCAAACAAGGTAGCTGTTTCTCTAAGCAGAAAAGAACCTGCTACTCTATCCATGATGCGGATTGAGAGACTCTATCTTCTTGGATATGCAAAGAATGGATTTGGAAATCATAAGGGAAGGGGATATATCCTACCTTTCCCAAATGATTGCACAACTATCCATCCAGGAGAAGATTAAGGAAGAACAAAGGGATGATGTTGAGATAAAAAAGAGGGTGAACGCAGTAAAAGAAGGGAAGATGCAAGAGTTCCATATCGACGATGATGGTGTGATTCAGTTTGGAATACGGTTTTGTGTGCCTTCATCACCCGGGATAAAGAAGGAGCTATTGGAAAATGCACATAGCTCAACTTTCTCTATCCATCCTGGGAGTACCAAGATATACTATGATCTCCGGGAACACTGCTGGTGGGATAACATAAAGAAGGAGATTGCAGAATATATATCAAGGTGCTTGATATGTCAGCAAGTTAAAGCTGAGTGACAAAAGTCCAAAGGTATAATGTAGCCATTGCCTATACCCATGTGGAAATGGGAAAATGTTACTATGGAATTTGTCATGGGTCTCCCAAAGACGTCAAAGGGAAATAATGCGATATGGGTTGTGGCTGACCAAATCACCAAGACTGCCCATTTTATCGCTATTCGGGAAGATCTATCACTTGAACAACTTGCAAAGATATATGTGAAGGAAGTGGTGAGACTGCACGGTGTTCCACTCTCAATTGTCTCTGACCGTGATCCGAGGTTCACATATAAATTTCGGAGGAGCCTTCAACATGCTTTGAGTACTGAATTAAATTTCAGCATGGCCTATCACCCCCAAACTGATGGCCAATCTAAAAGGACTATTCAGACGCTTAAAGATATGCTTAGATCCTGCTCTCTAGAATTCAAAGGCGGATGGGATCAGCATATCCCATTGGTTGAGTTCTCATACAACAATAACTTCCACTCGAGTATTCAGATGGCTCCATATGAAGCTATGTATGGAAAGCGATGTAGAACTCCAACCTGTTGGGATGAAGTTGGAGAAAGAAAGCTACTTGGACTTGATTTTGTTCAAGAGATGACAGAGAAGGTTCAAGTCATCCAGAAACACATCAAAGCTGCTCAAAGTTGGCAAAAGAGCTATGCTGACAACCATCGAAGGGACTTAGAGTTCGACGTTGGAGATAAAGTCTTCCTTTTAATATCTCCATGGAAGAGAGTCATGTGATTTGAGAAGAAAGGGAAGCTAAGCCCAAGGTACATTGGCCCCTTTGAGATCCTTGACCGCATAGGATCCGTGGACTATCGCCTTGAACTTCCACCGAATATGGATCGATTTCAGGATGTTTTTCACATATCACTCCTGAGGAAGTACATACCTGATCCCTCACATGTACAAAACTCAAAGGTGGTGCAGTTGGAAGATGATCTCTCCTATGAGGAGTAGCCAGTAAAGATTCTGGACTGAAGTGATAAGGTTCTACGCAACAAGAAAACCCACCTTGTCAAAGTGATGTGGAGGAACCATAAGTTTGAGGAAGCAACTTGGGAACCAGAAGAGGCGATGAATGAGAAGTACCCTCACCTGTTTATGTAAAACGAAATTTTGAGGGCGAAATTTATTAAGGGGGGGAAAATGTAACGACCCAAAGTTTTTCAATGAAAATTTACTTCATAAAATTATGTCATAAAATCACATGAATGCCCAAAATAATGAACTACTAAGTGATAAGTGACCTTTAAACATAAGTTTGTCACTTCTGTGTTTGGAATTTTGAAAATCCGACATACACTGTTGTGTTTAAGATGATTTTTGGAGTCTGATAGAACAAACTTGTTTTTTTGGGTGAATAGTAACACACCCTTATGAATAGTAATATGACCCCTATGAATAGTAAATAATAATATTATTTTATTTTCTTAAGGAAATAAGATAATGAGATCTTAGTTAATTTTTCAATGAGAAATAAAACTATGTGCACCTTTAAGATTGTTATTTTTCGAATTAACTATGAATTTATTTAAAAATTAAATTAATAATATTTAGAAAATTAATTTTGAAAAATGGAATTCATTTTTTAATTCTACACATCGAAAAATTGTTAGGGTAAATTTTTGGTACTTTTCTGAAAAACTTGAATTTTTGATGAATAGTGAAATATGGTAAAATACCGTATATACAATTTAACAGTTAAATACACTATTCATGACATCACAAGTGATACAAGGCCACTTGGTTCGAACTCACATGAACTTATTACTATTAGGGGTCACATGAAACAATACTATTGGTTGTCTTGAGGTAAATAATAAAATAATGAATTAAATATTCAAAATTTACCCCTCCCCTCCACTATAAAAACCACCCTTCACACCCTCATTCCCTCACAACTCTCAAGCTCCAAGACTTCTCTAAACTCTGCCCAAAAATCCTCCCTATCCCCTCCCCCATGTCCAAGATCTGGTGGTCTCATCAAAAGACCAAGCTTAGTCCCCTAAGGAGGTTCTCAAGAGAAGGATTCAAGAGGTAATTTCTCTCCCTCTTCTCCTTTAATTTCCTTTCATGTTCAAGTTCATTTCTTAATATCTCCCCACCTATATTCACCCAAATGGTATTATAACTCTAGTATTATACATATAATTTAATGTTATTATGCTAATGGGATATTATATCATCCAACCTCCCTTTCCCTCTTTCTTTTATTTTATTAAAGAGAACGTTGTTTGTGAAGTGTTAATTTATCACCTTCAAGAATGACATGTTTTCTTCTTCCATTTCTACCTTCAGATCTGGTAATGAAACCATTTTTATGGTTGAACCAGAATATTTTATATGTATTATGTCCTATTTAAAGTTATTTAACTGACTTATGAACATATTACTAAGTGATAAATTAAAACAAGTTTGTTGTGATCGAAAAACCGCCCAAATTAACCCAAACAATCATCATTTAATTCTTATCTAATGATTCATCCATATGGATCTAATATAATTCATTATAAGATCATTCAAACTCCTTTAATATAATTAATAACATGTAATATCAGTTCTGGATGATTACCCATGTTCTACCCGAACATCAATTTAAGAATACAAGAGAACCACTCAAGAAAACCATAAAAACAAACATTCCCGAACAATGTTTCTAAACTCTATAACTCATTAAAAGGCACATAAAATCACATAATGAAACCATAATGAACCCTATTAATTTATAAAAGGTTATTTAATTTCTAATTAATGAATATAATGTCATTATACAGGACATTAAAGATAAGGAAGCATTCAGATACAAGTTAAGGGGAAATCTCGAACTCAATTTTCTTCCTTCGGGTTCTCCTTCTTTCACTCCATTTTGATATGGTTAATACTTAAAGATAATTTCTTCATAATTATATTACCTTTTCTGGGATATACATGTTTTCTAATTAAGTTTATGTCTAACCGAATGTTTTCCAAACAAACTCTTCTTTTAAGAACTCAACTTTTACCTCTCATTCATAGTTGATGGTTATTGTATCAAGTATGTTGTTCCCTATTTCTTTTGGGAACCCAAAGATTATGAATGTATTATTATGATATGAAACCCATTCATTTACATGGGTTAGTTATGTTCACTTTTTATATGTGTTCTATGTGGAAATCATGATAATGATAATGTTATGATGTGACAGGTGCGCCCGGAATTAGCGCAATATGAATGTTTCAAAGTGATGGGTTCACCTGGAATTATATAGCACTCCAATGCATTGGGTAAAGTTATGAATATCATTAGTATATGTGAAATGATGTTTGAACAAGATTCTAGCTTGGTTCAAAATTCTGTGTGGTAGTTAACCACTAAAACATGATGTTTCATTTTTATGCATTGCCACATTTCAGGTCTTTTATTTATGTTCCTCTCATGTTCATAATCTTTATCCTATATCATGATTATGCTCACCCCATGATATATTCTTCTTATCTATCCTCTTACTGGGCTTTTAGCTCACCCCTTTTTATGTACATCCTTAGGTGGCTACATGTACTAAGGAGATGACAAGTTCCAATAAGAAGCTAGAGAAGAAGAAATTAATAAATTTTTATGCTTGATGTTGTAATTATTATGTACGGTCCTAGTTTACCCAATACACTAAACCTTTGTATCCTCTATGTGTAATAATATTATTTTTTTTATCTTTAAAATGATGTAATAGTAATGTAAGAAAAGGCTCGGGTCGCTATAGGAACCAACACATATAGGGTTGGGGTGTGAGAGCAACGAATCAGTGGTAAAGCAGTGCATGGTACCCATTATCAACATGCTTCTTATTATGTTATTATACTTGGATGATTTATTTTTTGAGCATGACTTGGTGAGGATGGTTTTGGATAGTTGACCTGATTAGGCATTGTTTGGTTAGACAGTTTTCTCATGGGTTCATTATTATGCTTCTTTCACATATGCATGAGAGACTTTGGTTACCCTGCTAAGTATACTTGTATGCTCACCCTACATATATAAATTTATTTTTAGGTTTCCAATAGGAATACATGGAATGAACTGGAAATTAATATCTTATACCCTTAGATAGTTGTCGTGTCACTACCTTAGATTTTATTTTGGTACTCGTTTTCAGAAACTTTTATATGTATCTGTTTTATTTACATATGCATTGTGGGATGATTTTGGGTTTATTTATATTATTTCATGGAGTTTATTATGGTTCATTCATCATATCTCTCGATTATATTTTCTTATAGAGGGTAATGCCTCCCATATAATTATATTTTTATACCCTTGGTGCTAGTCGCCATCCTGGGGCCTACTGGAGGCAAGACTCCAGGGTCATCATCCCCCTTTCTTCATTGTTGGCCCAGGAGGGGTACCTTTAGATGGAGGGTCTCATAACACCCTTTTAGTGTTTTTGTGTGATCTCACCCTAAAAAAAATGATAAAGAACATATATATGTCTAAATAACTAGATACCCATGGAACCTGGTTTATGTGATAATACTCATGCTAAATTATATAAGTAATGCGATGAAATCCCTTGAATAATTTTTGGAAGCCATAATGCGTTGTTGTGATGTGTGTTTGTGCTTTTTGTGTTGCCTTGTGTGGTTTGGGATGTTATGTGGTGGTGGTAATGACTAATTGGGATTTGTGAGATGTGGGGCTGTGATGAGGTGGTTGGTTGGCAAGGATGTAGTGTGGGCAGTTGTGTGATGTGGTTAGGGTGATGTGTGGTGATGATGTGTGGTTATTATGTGTGGTGGATGTGTTGTGAGATGTGGTTGGGATGTGTGTTGTGTAGTTACTATGGTGAGTTGGCTTAGGTGATGTGGTGTGATGATGATGGTGGATGTGCGGTGATGTGACAATGGTTGTGTGAGATGGGTGTTTTTTTGTGCAGTGTGGTTGTATTAGTTGCTTGGTTAGCCATGGAATAGATTGTGATGCATTAAATGAATATGAATGGGATGGAAAATGATGTGTGGTAAATGGTTTAATGAATTGGTTAAATAAAAAAATGGTCTATGAAATGAAAATTGAAATGTTTAATGAATAAATGTGGTGAAACTTATAATTGAAAGTGGGCATGCATGTTTTGTGTGAAGGTTGTGTGGTGTGTTTCATATAGTGATGGCAGTGGTTGTGACAATTGGTGTGTGGTACGGTGATATTGATGCGGTGCGCACTAGTGCAGTTGTTGTGAACCCATAAGTTGGGTATGTGTGATATATACATATCATGTAAGTTTATGTTATTTTTTTATGCACCCCACCCAATTTGTATAACCTCACCAATACTCAGAGATTTTGGGTTCCAGTTATTTTCCCAAATATCTAGGATAGTGGTGATATGGATGGTTGGATACCACTATTCCTCGCTATTCCTTCAGTAATAGTGATGGCTCATGTGTCTTTGAGTGATTTCTGATGCAATGTGATGGACCAGGTGCCTTTGAGTGAAGTGTGATGTGATGTGATGACCTAGGTGTTTTTGGGCGAGGTGTGCTGTGATGGACTAGGTGTCTTTGGGTGAGATGTGATATGATGGTTCTTGATGCTCGAACCAGATGTCAGACCTTGTGAGGGTGGGGTAGGTAGGGATGCATCCCGATCCACATTAGAGATGGATGGTATGTAATGTGTTGTGATGTGATGTGGCATTCTATGTATGGAATGGATGGTATCACATGATGTTTGATGTTGGGGTGTGAGAGAGAAAAATTAGTGGGGGAAGTGGTAGTATAGCTCCTTGCTTTGTTATGATCTCAATGCTATATTATTATATTGGATGTGTGATTCTGTGAGCAATCCATGGTGAGGCTAGGATTTTTAATTGGCCTATTTAGGTGTTTGTTGGTTATACTGTTTTTTTACTGGTTCATTAGCATGGTATTTTCACATGAGCACTTGAGACCTTGATCATTTCCCTACTGAGTATACATGTATGCTCACCCTATGTATATAAACTATTTTCAGGTTTCCAGGAGGACTCTGGTGACCGAGATAGAAATTTCTAGCTTGGGTTTGGAGATATTGTTGTGTCGCTTCTATAGACTTATCTTTTGGTATATTTGGAGCCTTTTATATGCATTAGTTTACTTTATTCATGCATTGTGGGATGGTTTTTGGTTTACCTTTATATTATCTACTGAAGTTTGTTTCGCTAAGTCATTTACCGTAATTTATAAAAAACATTGGTAAATGGGGTGTTGCTAATTGGCGATGTTTAAAAAAATTGGTAATTAGATATACCTTGTTTACCAATGTTTTCCATAAATGTCAGTAAATGAGTCACTTTTTTTTGAAATTCATATTTTTTTTAGTTTTTTCTAAAATGATTTTTTAAATACCCACCCTTCACGTCCTCCACTACCTCATGTCAGACAACATTGCGATCCCTGTTGGCCTTTAGACTCCTTCATGTCAGATTCACCCTACTATCCCTCCATGCCCTCTACACATGAAGGTCCCATACACTCCCCTCAAGCCATGCCTCCATGCGTGCATGCCCCCTACCCTACTTTTGCTGAAAATAGGCATCCAAATGGATTTGAACCCCACACCCGGGGACTCCCAGTGAACAACCTGACCAACTCACCTAAACTAATTTTGATTATAAAATTGTTTTTTATATATTTATATATATATTAATAGATTTCAATATCAAAAAAATTAATATTATATATATATAATTTTATTTATTAATATGCATATATTAATATATATATATATATATATTGACACACACACACACATATATATTTATGTTTAAATATATATACATGTGTGTAAATATATATGTGTAAGTATACATATAATTATAATTTTTTATTTTTATATATATTTACATTAATATAATTATATATATATATATATATATATATACAATTAGCCAAATTTTCTTAAAAATGTGACTAAATTTAAAATATATATGTTTATATATATATATTTATATTTATATTTATATGTGTGTGTGTTTATATATATATTTATTATATGTGTGTGTATTTATATATATATATATACACACATCAATGCATGGAAATGAGTTATATTATTAATAAAAACATGTAACACACAAATGTAGGGAGGAACTCGATGCGGCTCGAAATCGAGATCTCACTGAGACCCACAGGGGAAGCTACCATTGAGCTACACCTTTAGGGATATATATATATATATCTTTATGAGTGTGTTTATATATATAAATATTATGATATTTAAATATGTGTTAATGTATTTGTATATAAATATAAATTTTTATATGTATAAATAAATATAAATATAAATAAAAAATTATATATATATATTAATAGAATTATAATTATATATAATTATAAATGTTTTAAAATAGTGGTAAAATATATCACTAAAATAACCACATTTTCTTAAAAAAATCACTAAATTTAAAATTGTTATGTTTCTTAAAAAACATGGCTAAATTAGCATCATTTCCTGAAAACTTTGCTAAATTATCCATGTTTCCTCAAAACATCACTAAATTTAAAATTAGCCACATTTTTAAATATGGATAAAAAATATCTCCAAATTCCAGTTTTTTATAGTAGAGTCATTATCTCTCTCCCTTCATAGAAACATCTTTGGTGGGATGAGGTCATGACAGAGTGGTATCAAATGTTTTGATTGAGATATAGGATGGAGTTTGGACTTAGGAACTATTAGGTTTTCATGGGTTGTTATGAAAATAGTGTTAGTTGATGTTGGTGCGTGATGCAGGTTAGTGAGACTGACTAGGAAATGAGTTTTTAGGGGCCCCTGTGATCCAATGCACGGACTCTGAGCTTATTGAATGACTAAGTGAGATGAACCTACTTTCTAGGTAGAGAGCTAGGGGAGGTACGTAAATCATGATTGATTGTGTTAATGATTGAATTGGGTGTTGTGGGGAAAATAAAATGAATATATTAAATAAATAATCTTTGATAAAATTCTATGCTATCAGGCTTAAGATGTTCTCCTTGATTTTTAGGAATAGATCATGCTCATCATCTGCAAGTTTCTCAGGTAGTTGAGGTTTAGAAGGCTGATATGATTGATCATCAGAGGATTGACCTGATAAAGGAGGATGAAATTTGGTAGAGAGAATTGCGTGCCTTTTAGAGGCAGAGTTTGGGGAATTATGAGGGGAGCATCTTATATATGGAGACATAGTACTGGATGGAGGATATTGAAATCAATTTTGGTCTGATATGAGCATGGGATGAGTTATGGGTGCCTTTGGGAGTGAGTTATATGTAGGGACCTGCGATTCGATGTTGGACACTATTTCTTGGTCACTATAAGGAGACAAATGTGTTGTGGCCCAAATTTCAGAGGGAGTTTTGAGTGGATTTCATATCATCGATGATGAAGGTAGCCAAGAGGTAAGAGTTTCTATCCCTTCATTAGAGGATTTTTAGTGTACAAGAGCTTGAGATTAGGTTCATTGGCCTTTTGTAAATTTCTCCAGATGTTTTCCCAGATGGGGAGTCTATAGCATGATGTTTGGATAAGGCTTTGCTCCCAATGAAAAGGTATGCAGTCAAACTATTTACGTTCCCAACATATCTTAATGTGAAAAAAATATGAGGTTCTCAAAAATATATTTCCTTAGGATTTGAGCCTCAATAGGGTGTCCAACAGGGAATCTTGAGGAGCAGGGCTTCAGGCAGTGGGCTGCGGGTGTTCAAGCAGTCAAGGTTCCAACTAGTGTAGAGCCAACTATGGAATATATCCTTCTATTCTTCTAGGGTAGGTGACTCCTGAGCACCTACCTCAGGTTTCCCATTTTCTTGTTATGTCTATATAGTACATGGGAACCATTATGATCATTTTCCAACCACTCAGGGAGGCCAGTATATGGTGGGTGTTCAGGCCCATTTTTGGTAGCATCGGTAGTTGCATCTGAAGAAATTTCTGCAGTAGGGACCGCCAATATTTGTTCAGAAACCAATAATAGGTAGAGTTTTCATAGTTAAACCTCATGATGGTCCCTATCCACAATGACCTAGGCTATATCATGATCATGGAGGTTAGAATTATAGAGGGTGAGGGGATGGATGTGGTTAGATACACACGTTAGAGGTAGGAGTGCCAGAAGATCCGGGAGTTGTTCAAGGTACGATTAATTTATTATCTACCATGGTGTGTGATTTGTTTGATTTTTAATATTGACACTCCTTTTTTTCTCCTGATTTGATCCATTCTTTGGGACTATATATAGAGGGGATTACAATGCCCTTGGTGTTTTCTATGCTAGTTGGAGTTTAGAATTTTTTGTTTGATGTGTGTCAGGGATGTAGACTAGTGTTGGGGAAGAACTAATCAATGAGAGACCTATTATTATTGTATATAAAACCATACAAAGTTATACTTGGCATGGATTAGCTGTATTTGATGTAGGTAGTCATTAACTATTTCTAGAGGAAAATTTTGTTTTCTAATGTGGAGGGACAACGAGTGGAATTAATTGGTGAGTGAGGTTGTTGGATGGGAGGTAGGAAAGTGGAGCCTCTTTTATCATTGTTGGAGGAGCTGTTAATGGAAGCTCAAGTTTAGGGTGTGTTTCTTTTGGAAATGGGGATAACCTTGTTTGTTTAAGGTTCAAACTTTCCAATCAGTTTTTAACGGGTTTATTCGTAGAACCAGAAATATCCAATGATTCTATATCCATTTGGACCTACTTTCCAAAGGTAGGTGCCCATTATTTGTGGAATGATGAGACTTAAGAATTTTCATTGGTCGAGAGGATGGGATGTTAGACTCATCACACCTTTTTTTGGGGAATTATGTTCTACTCTGGGACTCTCTTATAGATTTGAGTTATGTTCATGAATCCTTATTAATTTACCAAGCATGAAAATGAGTTTTTCCTTTATATATTGCAATCAATGATTGATATGTAGGAGATTTAGAGAATTTTTTATATGTATTTGAGATTATTAATCAATAGAGAATCATCTATATGAATTAGAGATTCTTAGTCAATGGTGTCCTTCAATACATTAAATAGAAATATCTTGGTCATTATGATGAAAATACTGGTTTTAAAGCGACTCAGTGGGGCAATTGAAGTTTATTGTCATTAAAAAAGACAGGGATTATTTTAGAGTTGGGATCGTATCCGTAGATGGGATAACTACGTATCCTCATTAGAAAAGGAATCAGAACCCACATAGTTCGATAATAAAGATATAGTTTAACGTTATATGGTACGGAAAAGAATTAATGAAATATGGGCTTGAACCTTATAAAGGATTCCTACATACTCGACTTTTAAGGAAGAGATCAAAGTCCACGTAGTTCGGGTGAAGAAGTATGATGTTTATGCATGATTAATGGCCCAAAGAGAGATGTCATAATTACTTTTACACTCTAAGATCATGTGAGTCATGCTCGGTGTGAGAAACAAGAGGTATCAGTAAAACTGATGATTGTGCCACGAAAGATACAATCATAATAAATGATGTGGGGCTTACGTATGTATGACTGCCAAGAGCAGGGTCCATAAAGGTATTTGTACTTTATGGAGATTTGGGATTTTAACCTGGGACTTACTCCTGAAAATGAAGCCAAAAATTTAAGAGGGACCTATGATTGGGTTTTATTCCTGAAAAGGAAGCCCAAATCAAAAGAAATTAAGACCGGGGATTACTCCTAAGTAGGATGCCCATATTAAGGGGACTTTATAATTTGGGGCTTACTCCTGAGAAGGAGGCCCAAATGAAAATAACTTCTCATAATTACTTTCAGATAAGGAAGCCAACAAAGGAACTATGCCACAAATGGCTTTGAAAAGGGTTTTGAAGGATATATTTGAAGAGTAAAAGGTGGATTTGAGGAAAGGAAGTGAATTGGAAGGAGGCGTGCAAGTCTTGGTCTGGCGTGCAAGTCCTGGTCTGGAACGCAATTCCAGGTAACACAAGTATACTTGCACGATATGAGTCAACTTGGGTGATGAAGAATCCATAAAGTGATACTTGGGCAACTTTGAATTGGATCCCTTAGTATCATCCTTAGAGACTTTCAGAAGGGTGGCACGCAATTTCCCTTGAGAGGGAAAGGCGGCGCGCAAGTGTATTCACTTAACTTAAGGGATGAACACTTAGGCGTGCAAGTATTTATAAGTTTTAATACTTAGGCCTTATTATTTATCTTTAGAGCTTCCATTCTAGGTAAAGAATTACCTTATAAGTGTTCAGAAGACGTCAGGAAAAGACTTGGGCGACCAGATCTTGAATCTAAGTTTTGGAAAATTTATCCCTCAAATGGGGGACCCACAAGGGGTATTTATAGGCCACCTGAGGTTGGGAGAAAATTAAGGTTGGGCGCGCAAGTGACCTGTGCGCCGCATATTTGGCACGCAAGTGACTTGCGCGCCCAAAGTCTGGCACGCAAGTGACTTGCACCCCTTAGTCCAAAATGGCTATGGGACTTGAATTTGTCAAATTTTTTTGACATTTCTTCAAAGGGTGACCCTCTTTTTGCTTAAGGTATTTCCCTTTGTCAATCTTTGAACTCTGTGATGGAACGAAGCATCAACAAAAGTCCCCCCTCAGAGTTGGATTTGAAAAATGAAAGAGGGTTTAACTCTGAGGTAAAGAAGAAACAAGAAATCTGGCAGTTTAAAGTCATGCATGTCGGACTATAAAAAAGGATAATGTTTAAAGTTCAAATAGCTTTGACTGATTGGATTAAAATTGACTCAATTCCTTGATAATTTGTTTGTAAACATATTACCACATTCAAGTATGGGGGAAAACATGTAAACTATGACCTAAGAAATTTTGAATATGAGGGATGATATGAAAAAATGGCTAAAAGGCATTAGAGGAAGTATTTCCTAAGAGTGAAGTTACCACTATTGGACAAACCTGTTAGGGGGTTGAATTATGTAGGGACACTTAAAGGCATTGGATGCATAGTCAAATAATAACATCTTTTGGTTGACAGGTCCGTTATGTAGACTACTTATTCAAGGCCACCTAGGGGCACGTGCTTCATAGTCAGGCAAAAGAACTCTAAAAAATTTTACTTTTCTATTGCTAAAAACCAGTGAAAGTTTATAGAGATTTAAATTTTCCAAAGCATAGAGTCTGCTTTATGGAGAGAGGTACTTGAATATGGAGAGGATATTTCTAATGAAGATTTTCAAATAATTGGATGAATGTCACTCCTACAAAGGTCTGACCCAAACGTAGGGAAGGGAAATATAAACCATAGGCTTAAATACTTTTAGATCATGAAAAAGAGTATGGGACAAATATGTTAAGGATTGCTATTTTTGCGGATCCCTACATATTTTCGTTAAGACAAATAAGGACAAAAGAGGTTTTTCTCCCAAGAATGAAGTTTCCACTATTTGAAAAACCCGTTAGGGGGTTGAGTTATGCAGGGCCATTTAAGGGCATTGGATTCATAGTCAAATAATAGTATCTTTTGGCTGACAAGTCCGTTATGTAGACTACTTATGTAATTCCACCTAGGGGCACGTGATGCATAGTCCGGAAAAAGAATTACCGGGTATCAGACATTTTGTGACCAGAAGTCAAGAAAAGGGTTATGGATATCTGGAAGTATTTAAGGTTAGGAGTATGACACATCAAAATGGGCATTGTCCAATGCATGAAGGAGATACACAGACCAATACTCACCATAATCATGTTGTGGCTGGGTCCTGAATTGAGATGCTGGACTTCACTATGTATCCCATAAGGATGGGAATCAAGCCATACGTAGTTCTTGAAATATAGTTTAACGTCATGTGGGAAACGAGTGTAGGAGATCTTAGTTTAGGGTCATAGAGTTTGGACCATAATGAGGAATACACATTGTGTGTTTTATAAACCTGATGTGAATGAAGACCAAGGTTTTCATACCACATTCATGTTTTCACAGGGGGACTTTTCAACCAAGAGACTAAAAGTGGAATTTGGGGTTAAGACCAAAGACTTGGGGATGGATTCAAGGGATGCTCGAACATTCCTACGTATCCCATAAGGATGAGAATCAAGCTATACATAGTTCTTGAAATACCCTCTGTACAGATTTGGTTCGTACAAGTGAAGGGTGAAAGGGGACTTTAGTGCAATGATGGTTTGACCCAAGATTAAAGGTTCGGGAATTGCCATGTATGCACGCAGTCCTTGGAATATGAAATGGTTGAAGATCAAGGTCAATAACAATTCCCTCTCAGGTGAGGGTGTTAAAAACTGTGATAGTTTATTTTCATACAGGACAAAAGTACGAAGAGTTTAGGGTCATATGCATGGAACAGTGCTGCATAGTTTAGCATCATGTAGATAAGACATATTGCTATGCAGTTTAATGTCTTGCAGTGAGGACAATGGAGGACTATATAGTTTAACGTCATATAGCAAGGACTATGGTGAACCAATGTGAAGATATTGGTTTTGGGCTTGAAACTCAGGAGGTTGCCTACATACCCAGCCTAGAAGGCAAGGATCAAAGTCCACGTAGTTCAATTGAAAATGAATTGGTGATCAAGTTGTACTTGAGGAAAAAGACCTAAAAATGGTCTTGGGACTTACGCATGGTTAGAGGTCCAGAGAGGGTATTATGGTTGAAGTTTACTCTAAGCTCATGTGAGTCATACTCAGTGTGAGAAACAAGAGGCAGCAACAACCCTAACGATGCACAATTTAATGTCATGTAGGACATATAAGGGACTTGACACAGTTTAACGTCATATTGGACAATGGAGGGACCATACAGTTTAAATCCTTGCAGTAAGGACTATGGATGTATTTGTGTTACACAAAATACTTCTTCAGAAATTTGGCATTGGTTGGAGTTGTGATGAGTTCTCCATCCATTGAGATTAAAGAATAAACTCCATTGGAGTAGACCTTATGTATTGAGTAAGGTCCTTCCCACTTTGACTAAAGATTTGGAGGTTTCTTTCCTGGTATCATTGGAGTTCTGAGGACCAATACCAATTCTCCTTGAACGAATGAACGAAGACAAACTTTTTTGTTGAAAGCCCGTGCTATTCGATTCTGATAGACTTCCAAGTGGTGTAGGGTGCACAATATTTTTTCGTATAATCATTCCAATTCATCCAATCTCTTTTGAGATTGTTCATATGTAGATGAATGATCACAAATGGATACTCTGAGTGAAGGTAATTGAACCTCAATGGGCAAGACTTATTCTATTCCATATACCAATGAATATGGAGTTGACTATGTAGCTATGCGGGTGGTGGTCCAATAAGCCCATAAAGCATGAAAAAGTTTATCAGGCCATGATTTCTTATCTTTATACACTATCTTTTGTAGTATGTTTGAAAGAGTCTTATTGAAGGATTCTATTTGACCATTGGCCGCTACATTATACCGAGATGAATGGTTGGATTTGATGTTGTATTCTTGATACAACTTCCTTACCTCGGATGAATAGAAGTTGGTGCCATTGTCCGTCAATATGGTATGAGGGACACCAAATCTGGTAATGATGTTAGACTTGATGAATCTATCAATGCTTTTAGAACTAACTTCTTTGAGAGGTATTGCCTCTGCCCATTTGGAAAAGAAGTTTGTAGTAGTAAGAATATACTTAAACTGCTTGGATGTAGCCGAAGGGTAAGGTCATACTACATCCATTCTCCATGTGGAAAATGGCCATGAGTATTTAGCTGTATGAACCAACTCTGGGTGTAGGATTAGAATAGTTGATTCTGAAATATCCATGTCTTCCCCTACATCCTAGACCTCTAGAACTCCCTCTAATTCCCCTGTTTGATACAAGGAACTCAGGCTCATCAAGATTGAAACTGTGACTGGCATAAGGATACATTAAGTGAATCATGTTAATAGAACCAAAGATCAACTCTTCATCTGATGAATACTCTTCCTGATGAACCATTTTAGGCTGCACCATTTGGTGGGATGGTGCCCGTTCTTTTGAAGTAGATGGCATAAAATATGTCAGAGTCAAAGACAACTTAGGCTTTGACATGAGCTCATCTTCTTCTGATTGCTCTTCTTTCTTCAAATTATTCTTCTTCTTTGAATATTTTCCTTCTGATGAAGGGGGTTTTGTTGTGGAATTCATAGTAGAAGACACAATTGGTTGATTCAATTGTGTTCGTAAAATGGCATGAGTTCTGTTGATCGTTTTCCTGACCATACAATCATCATATTTCTGTGAATTTTTTCTTTTGACTTCGTGCCACTCACCTTCTTCCTCTGGATCTGTAGAAGTAACACATGATACCTGAGCAGAAGAACCTTTCAGTTTTACCTGTCCCGAGTCCACCATCTTTTGCAGAAGGTCTTTGAAGACAAAACACTCCTGAATGGGATGCCCCAACATCTGATGAAATGGGAAATAGTTAGGGAGGTCTTCATCTCCTTACTTGTTTGGACTTTTAGGCCTTGGAAACTAAACCAAATTATTTTCTAGAGCCGAAATGAAGTAACCAGAAACTTTTTCATTTCAGAAAGAATAAACTTTGTTCTTTAACTCCTCAAATTGTTTTCGTCTTTGATCTTTTTGATCATCTTGATGAGAATACCTCTTTTGTTGATTCTCAAGAGGTGGATCCCTTCGATAAGATGAAGGTTTTGAAGTGGAAGTAGGTACAAATGCTTGTTTAAGTGTAACTGTAGTAGTCTCTACTCTCCCCATTCTCCTTCATGGAGCTAATGGAATTACACAAGTTTTAGCCTTAGTCTCTATAAGAGAATCTTCGATCTGTTGAGCGATTGAAGTAAGGTCTCGAAACCCTCCTGTGTATTTCACAGGGATCAACGGTGTGCGTAATTCATCACGCAAATTTGCCACACATATTGACAACAACTCTTCTTGAGGGAGTGCTAAGATTAAAGAATATGTTAATCCCTTCCAGCAAGCAATGAAATCTGAAACTCTTTCATTTTCCCTTTGCTTACAATTGGTAAGATTGAAAACTATCGTCTTTGGCAATGTTGATCTAAATTTAAGGAGAAATCTTTGACAGAGATCTTCCCACCCAGTAATTGACTGAGACTGCAAACTTGTATACCAGACAAAAGCAGGCCCTTGTAATGACTGCACAAAACATATAAGCTTAACTACTTCTTGTTGTTGAGGAGTTCCCATCATAGGATCACAATGAGAAACAAAATGTGTTAAGTATTGTTCTGGGTCTCCCGAACCATTAAAAATTCGGAATGTGGTATTCGCAAAATTTTATGGGAGAGGAATTGCATCAAACCATTCAGGGTAAGATTTATTTTCTGGTTGAACTTGTGCACTTTTTCCTTCCATATATTCTAACCGAGGTGTTAATGACTCAATGGTAGTTATTAATTTTTGAGAAACATCTAGTTGATCTTGGACCTGAGTAGGTGCAATAACTAGAGTTTGGATAGGTGTGGTGACTTTTACTGTAACTGATGGAAGCACTACCGGTTGTTGTTGCGAATGAACCATAGGATTGGACCTATGAGGGTGTACTTGTAAAGGAGGATATTATTGATCCATCCCAGTAACAAAAATGAATTCCCTTTACTGACTGACTTCAGCACGCTTAGGAGGAATACTACCTTGAAGGAGTTCTGCATTCAACCTCCTTAACTCCTTCATTTCTTCCTCTTGTTGTGAGAACCTTTCCTCTAATGAGAGTGATTGGCCTTCTCCAGAGGTAGGGTGAGACATAACCTGAATTTTACCCTTTTCTTTAGCATGTTCCTTTCTGGAGTATGGAAGGGCATTTCCCGAAAAAATATCTTTCCTCTGGGCAACCCTCTAGATTTTGGTATGCACACCTTCTTCATTTATTTCTATGTGTACAGCTTCTTGAATAGGAACTTATTTATCTGATTCCTCTGAGTGAACCTCATGTTCTGGGGGATCAGTGACAACGATATTGATGACATTTATCAATGCATAACGCATTGGATACCTTCTATCAGTATTTATGTGATATTGTCTTCTTCCATGTCCTTTATGAGACATTTCCTTTTGTTGAGTTGATCCCTCAAGAACTCCATGATGAACCGTAATTTGGAGGTAATATCCTAATAATTCGGCTCTGCGTTCCTCTTGTGGCTTTTTCCCTAACTGAGAGAAAACTGACTTTTACTGAGGAAGAGATTGAGGATTTGAAAAGGTCCCCAGTCCGGTGGACTGGGGATATTCCTGCTTTCCCTGCTCAATTTCTTGAATCCCATTTGTTGATCCCAAGGTTTGGGCTAAAAGAGTCCCCATCCTGGAAAGCTGAGTTGGTTCTTGAGCTGCTACATCTGATACTTTCTTAAAAGCTCTCCTGATTTTTCGGATTTTAGTCCAGAAATTAGCTGGATGCATCATCCAACATTCACTCAAATCACCTGGCTCAAATGACCGTTGAATGATTTTTGACACCTCTATCACCTGATGATGCACATGCTCTAAATGAGAATCCTGTTCGATATTCTCATTTTCTTGATTCAAGAGTAATTTGACAAATCGTTATTTGTATGCCTAACTTTGGGAATAACTATTTGAGGCCTGTTCCTGAGCAAGCCTTTGATTACACACAAAACCAATTGGCTGTGTCCGGACATGGGAAATAATATTGCACGAGACCACTTTTGGTGGGCTTTGTTGATTAGAGAGTACAATGAAATGCAATTCTCCATGAACACCCCATCCCCTGATATGAATACCAAATGGGGCATTGGAAATTAACTGGCACAACCTTTTTAGTGTGCCAAAGCATGCACACTGAAGGGCTCTCTGCTAATTTTCAACCCTTGTATATCGGGAAACTGAGATAGATTCCAAATAAATTTGGTTTTGTAACCCTTATATTATCTTAACATAATTTTCATATTCATCATAAGATAATATTTTCTCTTTTAAGTGAAAAAGATTTTTCCATATGTTGAGAAGAATATCGTGAATACAATCTTCCATCAACATTTCTGGAATATCATACTGAGAGTCATCCAAAGACCAAAACATGACTGGTACTTCACCTTTCGCCAGTTGTTTTCTCATATTCAGCACTTACTCCTTATCATTTGATGAAGATTCTTCTACCTGATTAGACCAAAGTTGGTGATTCTTTGTTGCTTCATCAGATTCAACAAGATTGGTAGATAATTCATTTATCAAATTAGAAGATGAATGACCCAGGGGTGGTTCGGAGAATGACCTACACCCCAGGCTATCTTCTGATTGAGAAAGTATTTCACATGCTAGCGGTAAAGCATCAGACATGTCTGGATTCACATTTGCAAGTGCCTCAAGATAAGAGGGCTTTCTCATTACTGCATTGTACTTTGAAGAATTTTCCAGGAAATACGAATTACTACTGCGGAGAGGACTTTCACAGCTAAATTCATCATCATAGGGAGGACCACCATGGTGGGTTATAGCAAAAGATGAAACCTTTTGCTCCTTGATCTTCTGGCCATGCAAAGGGTTATCGTGGCTCTCATCTGAAGATGATACTTCGATATTGACCGAACTTTCATGAAGGAAGCCATCATGTGGAAGTGTCTGATGAAGACCTTCAGAATTATTGTTGTTATTTACAGAATTTAAAAATTAAAGAGTATAATCTTGAGTTGCAACAGATAATTGTCTAAGGGCTTCAAGAACTCCAGCATCAAGAAAGGCCTAATTTCAAATTGGCTCTTGATTTCTCGACTATCCTAGACGGGTCTTTTTCTTAAATGCCTTATTAATGACTTTGGAAACCACTTGTTGAAAAAAGTGGTTATTATGGGCAGGTGTATGTGCATGCTTAGGAGAAATGGCCAGGTTAGGCTGATTATCTCCATTCAAATCAGGTGTATGTGCCTAAATTGATTGTCCGTATGACATGGGGGAGTATGCCCCAAAACCCTCCTGGACTGGAACCGAGGTGTGTATCTGTTCTGGAGTGATATGTTGATGAGTCACTCCACTGATAGGGATAGATTTATGATTCCTTCCCTGTGATGCTACTGAAGTTGTTATAATATTCTGACAGGCATCCAGAATATGGGCAGGGATTTTCTTCTGCTCTTTCACCATTGTCAGAATGTGCTTGGTGACTTCAGATGCCGGAATGAGAATATATGTCCATTCCATGCTTAGAGTAGGTGTGTATTTCTTCTCCTGTCCTCCTTTTCTTATTAGTGAATTATGACAGTACTCATGTGTAGGGGAAGAAAATTGTGTCTGCCTCTTGCTTGTCATTGGAGCTTTCCAATTGACATCTTCGGGTGCTACCAAACGAGACTATTGGTTATCCTGATTAATTGTAGGTGTATGTGCCTGCTGATTGTTCCCCACCACATTTCATTGGCAAGTTTCTTTGGTTGTAGTCAGACGAGCCTACTAACTAGCTGATGAATTATAAACAGGTGTATATGCTTGCCTATAATACTCTGCTGGAATTGCCTGGTGGTATTGGTGTGTTACTGCCAGACATGTCTACTGGGAAGTAACATCAGGATGGATGGGTGTATATGCCTGCTCATTTTTTCCATCAAGTTGTCTTGATGGACTTCTCCAAAGGGGGCAGAAGTAAGAACCTGCTCCCTGTTGACCGGATTTCGCCTCTGATGGTTCGACTTGCGTGCTCAGGTCTGAGGAACCTGAGACGAACCCCTAAAGGCGATACCCTCATCATGTTGAGGGTGCAATAACACATGATTCTGGCGGCGATTGTTGATGGGAGCCCTCAGGAAGGACTCCTATCTTCTTGAATTAAGGCCTTGAGTGACCTTCTCATTCACCTCCCCATAATATGGGAGGGACTGGTGATTGAATTTCGGGGATAACAACCCGAAACGGTTGGAAACAGTGGTTGGCACCACCTGCTTCTTGACCACTAGTCATCGCTGTCTGGACAACCAGGGTGAATTGTTAACTTGGAGGGATTGTCGAGTGGCCTCTAGATTCGGAATGGTACCGTGTTGACGGTATTCCTTAACCAATGCATTTGAGACCCAGCATTGAAGACGCTGAGTAGGTGATGTCATCCTCAGAGCGGATGAGGATCCAACAGGAGTAGTGGTTGAGGAATTCATAGGTGTGAACTTTAAAGAATCCATTTCTATAATGCAGAGAGATCTTGGAAAAGAGTGCCTTTTTGATGTAATAGATATAATCAAGATAAGTTTGGCCAGACTACATCTTTTGGATGAGCACATATGTTATTGATTACTTTTCTGGCACTCACATTAAGTTAAATAGGGGCCTAATAAATAAGTACATCATCATTTAACTTGGTTAAGGATTCACATCGGGTTCACCATTTTTTGTTTCCTATGGAAATGGGGATGACCTTGTTTGTTTAAGGTTAAAAATTTCCAATCGGTTTCTAACGGGTTTATTTGTAGAACTGGAAACATCCAATGATTCTATATCCATTTGGACCTACTTTCCAAAGGTAGGTGCTAATTAGTTGTAGATTTATGAGGTTTAATAATTTGAATTGGTCGAGAGGATGGGAGGTCAGACTCATCACACATTTTTGGGGGGAATTATTGTCTACTCTGGGACTCTCTTATAGATTTAAGTTATGTTCACAAATCCTTATTAATTTACCAAGCATGAAAATGAGTTTTTACTTTAGAATTTTCAATCAATGATTGATATGTATGGGATTTATAGAATCTTTTATATGTATTTAAGGTTCTTCATCAATATAGAATCATCTATATGAATTAGAGATTCTTAGTCAATGGTATCCTTCAATACATTATATAGAAACCTCTTGGTCATTATGATGACCATACTGGTTTTAAAGCCACTCAGTGGGGCACTTGAAGTTTATTGTCATTCAGAAAGACAAGGATTATTTTAGAGTTGGGATCATACCCTCAAATGGGCTACCTACATTTCCTTATTAGAAAAGGAATCAGAACCCACGTAGTTCAAGTGAAGAAGTATGAGGTTTATGCATGATTAATGGATCAAAGAGAGATTTCATAATTAATTTTACACTCTAAGCTCATGCGAGTCATGCTCGATGTGAGAAACAAGAGGTATTAATAAAACCTGGCAATTGTGCCATGAAAGATGAAATCATAATAAATGATGTGGGGCTTACGTATGTATAGCCTCCCAAGTAAATGAAGACAAATACTTTTATGAAAGAAGCCTAAGAGCAGGGTCTATAAAGGTATTTGTACTTTATGGAGATTTGGGGTTTTAACCCAGGACTTACTCCTAAAAAGGAATCCAAATTTAAGAGGGAATTATGATAGGGTTTACTCCTGAGAAGGAGGCCCAGGTTAAGAGGACTTTGTAATTTGGGGCTTACTTCTGAGAAGGAGGCCCAAATCAAAAGAAATTAAGACTGGGGATTACTCTTGAGGAGGATTCCCATATTAAGGGGTCTTTTTAATTTTGGGTTTACTCCTGAGAAGGAGGCCCAAATCAAAAGAACTTCTCAGAATTCCTTTCAGATAAGGAATCCAACAAAGTAAATATGCCACAAATGGATTTGAAAAGGGTTTTGAAGGCTATCTTTGAAGAAGAAAAGTTGGATTTGAGGAAAAGAGGTGACTAGGAAGGAGGCGCACAAGTTTTGTTCTGGCGCGTAAGTCCTGGTCGTGCAAGTATACTTGCGCGACATGAGTCAACTTGGGTGATGAAGAATCCATAAAGTGATACTTTGGAGACTTTGAATTGGATCCCTTAGTATCATCCTTAGAGACTTTCAGAAGGGTGGCGCACAAGTTTCCTTGAGAGGGAAAGGTGGCGCGCAAGTGTCTTCACTTCCCTTAAGGGCTGGACACTTAGGCATGCAAGTATTGATGAGTTCTAATACTTAGGGATTATTCTTTCTCTTTAGAGCTTCCATTCTAGGTAAAGAATTACCTTAGAAGTGTTCGGAAGATGTCAGGAAGAGAATTGGGCGACCAGAGCTTGAATATGAGTTTTGGAAAATTCTTCCTCAAAATGGGGGGCCCACAGGGGATATTTATAGGCCACATGAGGTTGGGAAAAAATTAAGGTTGGGCGCACAAGTGACTTAAGTGCCACATATTTGGTGCGAAAGTGACTTGCGCACCCAAAGTCTGGAGCGCAAGTGACTTGTGCGCCTTAGTCCAAAATGGCTATGGGACTTGACTTTGTCAATTTTTTTGACATTTCTTCAAAGGGTGACCCTATTTTTGCTTAAGGTATTTCCCTTTGTTAATCTTTGGACTATGTGATGGAATGAAGCATCAAAAGGGTGTTCCCAGGGTTGTGGAAGAGTTCTTAGACGTTTTTCTAGATGAGGACATTACACTTCCCCCTTGATGAAGTGGTGAGTTTGGGATTGAGTTGTAGCCGGATGCGTCTCTAATTTTGATGGATCCCTATAAAATAGAGCCTATTGAGATGCAATAGTTAATTTTTCAGGTGGATGATATTATGGTGAGGGGTTTCATCCGACCCAACATGTCTTCTTGGGGTGATCCAGTATTGTTCGCCAAGAAGGTGAATGATAGTTTGAATATAACAACCCTGGTCTTTATTACACACTTAAACATGATTTATTACATAAACTTGCACTTAAGACAAATCTGGGGATCGAGAGGTCTAGTGTATTAGGAAATTAGGAACATTAAATAACAACTTAGAATATAAAACACAATATCTTTATTGAAAACTTTTTTTACATGACCACAACATTCCTTAGTACTTAGCATTGCATGGGTTAACCTGAGGACATGCATAAGAAAAGGGTGATATATAAAGCCCAATAAGGGAGTAAAAAATGAATAAAATGAAAAATATAGTACATGTTATGAAATAAATATATCAATGGAGGAAAAGAGAAATATGAACATAAAGACATGATATAACATGATTATCATAACATGGAAATGTGGAAACAACATTTAACATGATATTAGCATGAGCCAAGGATCATTGCACATGGAGAATGAGTTAACCCTCATTTAACTTGAATTATAATGAGTAAACCACCATTTCACTTTATGTATCATGATACTAATCTTTACCCAATGCATTGGAGTGCTATCAGGGCACACCCATCTTAATCATTTCATTTCATGCATAAGTATGCCACATGGATCATAAAACATGGAACAATTCAACATCATCATTTATTACATGATAAATAAATCTGGAATACATACATGAAACTATATAATCGATAATTAAATGTTCATAAACGTGAATACCCTTGATAGAGAAATGGACATGGTATTCTCTACACAATGACTTTGGCTTGGAAAATCACAGTGCAAATTCGGCAGCATAACGACATGACATAAGAATTCATAAAAAAGGTTTATGAGAGAGAAAATGGTATATCATAATATTTACATGAAATAGACACTAATGGGGTTATATAGATACATTTCCCAACATATTTAATGGAATTTAGATGCATAATATAAAATAATAGTTTGAATATAAATGAGGAGAGAGAAACCCCTTATGGAATTTCGGTATTGTAACGGGTGTACATGGAAGGAATTAATGAGAGATAAAGGGGTTTATAATCATTAAAATATAAGGAGGGAATTATATGTGAGGTGTTAAATCATACCCCAACATTTTTAATAAAAGGACATAACAACATAAAGAAATTTGGACAAAAATGAGAAAGGAAGAAACCCCTTACTTGGAAGTGTGATCCCAAAGGATCAGGAGAGGCTTGAGAGGGGCTTCTTTGGATCTTGGGGTGACTTGGGAGGATTATAGATATAGGAGGGTAGGGTTAGGTCTAGATACAAATGGTTTTAGTGAAGAGGAATGGGATATTGAGTGGGTTTATATAGGAAAGGAGAAGGAATTCTTTATTATTTAGGTTTTGGACACCACACATTAAACTAATCAAAACCAAAAACTATCCCATGGTTTTTGCCCATGGTTCATGCCAAAGTGGAGTGGAAAATATTATTTTATAATTCCAATTTTTTAACTTATTAAAATATTAGGCTTGCTTATGTGGAGGTGAGTCACACTCTAAAGGAAATCATTTTAAAATGTTAAAATGTTTTATAAGTCTTGGAGGGTCCACTAAGGATTTGTAAAATAAATAAAACAAAACTATACTCACATTATTTTAAAGGTAAAAAATATATTGGCCAAAAATCCCATTTATATTATTTTATTAAATCACTATTGCGTAATTATGATGTCATAAAACACATTATATATTTAAATGGTATTTAATTTTTACCCAAAAATTCAACTGTCTTAGCAAATTATGAAAAATTAACCATTGGATAATTTCAACATCCTAATTCCAAAAATAATATTAATTTTATCTAAATAATTTTCTAAATATGTGAATTTTTAATTTTAAAATAAAAACCAACATTTATCGAAAATTTATGGGTTTTGACAAAAACAACTTTCAAACCTTAATAAAAATTACAATTATATTCATAAAAATTATACGATCATTTATATTTAATAAAAAGTAATTTAGTAATAATATTTTATTAAAATATCATTTAATTCAAAAATCCGTTAATTCATCAAAATAAATTTCTTAATTGAATATTAACTAAAAATACTATTTGTGCTTTAAAAACTATTTACAAAGTAACAATAAAAAAATGAATGTATATTATTTATTCTATATAAAAATAATGCAAATAATCATAGCTCTAGGGTCTTGTTACATAACCCATTATAACACCCACATACGACCTAAGGGTAAGGTGTGCGATGGTGACATACTCTTAGGGTGGCTCAAATAACATCACTCAGGTGGTAATCTCTATCAACTTCCACTTCTCCCATAGGTGGTTCTATTCAAGCTTAGCATGTTGAATCTCAGCTTGGGATTGGTCAAGAGAGAAGCCCAGTGATGCCACATCCTTTCTGTGATCCGATAAATGGGCTTCATACAGAGTAATTCTACTAGATGAGGTCATCGCTTCCTTTGTCTGAGTAAATTAGATTTGTTAAATCCCTATATTTATACTAATAATGTGCTAACTATTCAACGGATATATTAGAAATGGTAAAAATTCTTAATGGTATTTTGAAATCCAAAAACACAAAACTGAGGAAGTGCATATGTTTTATATAACCATTTTACATAATAATACATTTAATCTGATCAAGAGGAATTTTCATTAGTAAAAGTTTGGGTCATTACAATCTTCCCCCCTTGAGAAAATTTTCCCTCGAAATTTCCTTTTCCCACACTAAAAAAGATGAGGGAAACTCTACTTCATCACTTCCTCCAACTTACATGTTGCTTCTTCAAACTTGTGGTTTCACCACAACACCTTGATGGGGGGCATTGTATTATTTCGTAGAACTTTTTCTCTACGATCTAAGATCTTAACCAACTTCTCTTCATAGGAGAGGAAATTATCCAATGGTAACACCTTTTTATTGAGTACATGTGATGGTTTAGGTATGTACTTCCTCAAGAGTGATACATGGAATACATCATGTACTTGAGATAAGTTTGGTGGGAGTGCTAGTCGATAGGCCACTACTTCAATAAGATCAAGGATCTCAAAAGGGATGATGTACCTTGGACTAAGCTTTCCATTCTTCTAAAATCTCATCACTCTCTTCCACAATGATATTTGGAGGAATACCATGTCTCTAACATCAAACTCGAGGTCTTGTCAATGATTATCATTATATCTCTTTTGTCGACTCTGAGCAGATTTAATGTGCTGCTGGATGGTCTTAACCTTCTCCACCATTTCTTTGACCATTTCTAGACCTAGGAGTTTTCACTCCCTAGATTCATCCCAACATGTCGATGTTCTGCACCTCTTCCCATAAAGGTCTTCATAAGGATCCATTTGGATGCTTCAGTGGAAACTGTTATTGTAAGAGAACTCAACCAAATGAAGATTCTGATCCCATAATCTTTTTAAGTCCATTGAGCATGCTCTCAACATGTCCTCATGTGTTTGGATAGTCTTCTCATATTGGCCACCAGTTTGAGGATGATAAGGCGTACTAAAGTTCAGATTTGTATTCAGATCATGTTGAAGACTCTTCCAGAACTTAGAGGTGAATCTTGGATCTTGATCAGAAATAATAGATAGTGGTACTCCATACATCCTTACCACTTCTATGATATATATATCTGTTCCAGTTTATCCAATGAGAAATCCTTTAAAATTGTAATGAAGTGTGCAGTTTTTGTAAGACTATCCAAAACAACCCATATAACATTGTTTACTTTGGATTTCTTTGGAATTCCGGTGACAAAGTCCATAGTGATGTTCTCCCATTTCCATATTTGTATGGGTAATGGTTGCATTATCCAATTAGACTTTTACCTCTCATCCTTCAATTAATGACATACTAGGAACTTTGATGTATACTCAGCAATCACCTTCTTCATGTTATCCCACTAATAATGCTCTCAGAGATCTCGATACATCTTTGTGTTTCTTGGGTGAATGGAGAAATTCAGACTATGTGAATCATCTAAAAGTACCTTCTTTATCTCCATATTTGATGGAACACATAGTCGTGACCCAAATTTCACAATTCCTTCTTCATTAATAGTGAAATCATAGGATTTCCCTTTTCTGATAGTTTCCACTTTCTTCTAAATTCCCACATCATCTTTTTTAGAATCCTTTAACCTTTAAAAATGATATGGTTGAGCAATCATTTGTGAAAGGATTGATAATGTTCCCTTCTTCATGATTCCCATGTACATCTTCATCAAATCTAAGAAGATTGTATCCTTTACAATTCTCATCAATGATATAATCACTAGGTCCTTTTTTCTTAGAGCATCTGCCACCTTGTTCAATTTCCTAGGGTGGTAATAGATTGAGTAGTCATAGTATTTGATCAACTATAACCATCTTTGTTGATTCATATTCATCTCTTTCTATATGAATATATACTTGAGGATTTTGTGATCCGTATATATTTTAAACTTCTCCCCAAAGAGATAATGTTGCCAAATTTTCAAAGAGAAGATTACTACATCCAAATCTAGATCATGTGTTGGATAGTTTTTCTCATGAACTTTCAATTTCCTCGAAGCATAGGAAATGAATTTGTAATTTTTTATCAACACACAATCCATTCCCTTCTTTGAAGCATCACTAAATACCAAAAAAATTTATCCACTTGTGGATAGTGTGAGAACAGGCGCAGTGATAAGCCTCCTTTTCAACACCTTGAATCTCTCTTCGCATTCATCACTCCAAGAAAACTTGAATCCATTCTGATTTATCTTGGTAATAGGGTTTGAAAATCATGATAAATTTCTCAAAAATCAATGATAATATCCAACTAACCCCAGGAAGCTACGGATATCCATCACTAATGTTGGATTCACCCATCCCTCTATTATAGTTGTCTTGGAGGGATCCACAGATATCCCATTTCTTGTGATGATATGACCCAAGAATGAGACTTCCTTAAACCATAATTAACACTTACTATACTTTTCATAGAGATTCTCCTTTCACAAGGTCTCTAGTACAATCCTTAGATGCTCCTCATGATCCTACTTGGTTTTGGAGTATATTAGAATATCGTCTATAAAGACTACCACAAATTTGTCGAGGTAATCTCTAAATACTCTATTCATCAAGTCCATGAAGATTTTTGGCGCATTAGTGAGTCTGAAAGGTATTACTATGAATTCATAGTGCCTGTACCTTGTATGAAAAGTAGTCTTGGGGATATCCTCCTTCTTTACCCTTGGTAATATCACGATCGTAGATCCACCTTGGAATAGTATTGTGCTCTACATATTTGATTGAAAAATTCATCAATTCTTGGTAGAGGATACTTGTTCTTTATCATGATTTTTTTGAGATCATGATAATCAATGAAAATGTGCATTGACCCATCCTTCTTCTTAATGAAGAGGACTGGTGCACCCCATGGTGAATCACTTGGGCATATAAACCCTTTCTCTAGATTCTCTTGTAGTTATTTCTTTATCTCCTCAATATCCAGGACATCTATTCTATATAGAGTTTTGGATATTGGCAACACCCTAGGTATAAGATCAATGGAGAATTCAACATCTCTTCTAAGAAGAAGACCATATAATTCCTCGGGAAACACTTCAACGAATTCCCTCACAATAGGCATGCCTTCAAGGATGGTTTCTTCCTTAGACTCAATCATATAAGAAAGATAGTCATTCTCATATAGTAGTAATATCCACATTTGAGATAATGGTTCTAGGGAATATTCATCCTCCTCCTTGCACTTGTACAGAATCGGGGGTTGATTCACCATATGAAGAGTGATTTCCCTCTCACAACAATTTATGTTAGCCCTAAATTGGGAAAGCCAATCCATGCCATGAATTGCATAAAATTCTACCAGAGGAAGTTTGACGAGGTTCACTAGGAAGTTCAATCCACAAATTGTGATAGGGGAGGAGTTATATTCCTGGGATGCAATGATTTCACCATTTGCTGTTCTCACTGACATCTTTACTTCCATGATTTGTGGTAGTGTTGGGATTATTCTACTAAACTTTTTGGATATAAAAGAATGTGTAGAACCAGAATAAAAAAGTAGGTTCACTATTCTTTAATTAATAACTAGAATACCTGTCATTACTTCTTTGTTGGGGTTCAATTCATTGGTAGTGATGGAAAAAAGCTCGCCCTTGCTACCTTAGAGGTTGTTGGTTTCCTCAAAAAACCCTCGGCTTAGGGAACTGGTTTGAAAAGTGCCCTAGTTCTTTGTAGTTGAAGTAATGAAAAATGAATTGAGGGCCGAACAGAGCATTCTTCTCCTCTGTCGTAGTAGCGGGTTTTTCTTGTTGATATTTAATGGATAGGTTTCCTTCTCTTCCACAACTAAAGAATTTCCTAGTCCCCTTTAGGCAATTTTTGGGGTGCTTCTTTCTGCACATTTGGAAAGTGGGGTGCAGAATTTCTTAGAACCATTGGATTTATCCATTGGATCACCACAATTAAAGTCTACTTTCTACTTCTTATCCTCATGATACCCCTGAGATTTTCCGATCTCCATTTCAACTTTGAGGGAACATCAGAAAATTTCCTCATATCTATCGAAGTCACGGATCGCTAGGGATTTCCATAGTCTAGGTTTTATCCCTCCAAAGAAGAGGTAAACCTTTCATTCGAGAGTAATGAAAAATCCGGAGAGGTATCATAAAATCCTTGTGATGTTTTATTCATACGCTTTGATAGATTCGTCATCTTTTTTCTTGAGGGAAAGGAAGTCCCTTTCCATATTAAGTCGGAGGGTTTTCAAAAAAAAAATTATCGATTTTTTTTTCTAGAAATCCTTCCATTCCAACACCTCAATCTCCTCCTCAATCTTTATATTTTTTATCAATGTCCACTATTGACCAGCTTCACCCCCATACGATAAGAATCTAGAAGAACCTTCTCTTTTTTGAAACATTAAAGGACAGAGAAGATCTTCTCAATAGAGTAGATCCATTGTTCGACGATTGAGGGATTGAATGATCCATTAAAAGTAGGAGGACTTTGTCTCATGAAGATATTGATTGTGACTTGTTCTTTCTTGGGGGGGGGGTTAAACATTTTTCTTGACCCATGTTTCTATTAAAAACATGAGTTAAATGAGAGAGTATCATGACAAATTTTTTGATTCCCGCTCCCATTGGATTGGGAATATCATTAGAATAATCATCACATTGATCTTAGCATCAGTTTTTATCTCGGGTCCTCCTATTACTGGCCCTAGGATAGAAGAAAATTAAATTTAGTGGTAGCACATAAAGGGGAATCCAATGAAAAAAATGGATAACTTATAAATTACATTTATTTCTTTAACTTATCTATGTTATCCATTGTTTACTTCCCAACATATATTCTTAGGGGAATTTTTTAATTCCCTTAATAATGGTTCATAATAAGATTATTAATTTACTAAATCATATCCCCCAGGAGATTTGTAACCAAGAGTACAGTAAGGGACATTTTCATACACCGGTTCCCATTCAAGTCTATCTCAAAGTGGTGTTTTTGGGTTTTACCCCTAGATACATCTCTTCCAGAGATGACTCTACCTACTCGTATCCAGACAAGGATGTATTTGATTGATAAACCACTTAATCAATACTCACCAAAATTTAGGGATGTTTTTATTATACTTAGTCTTATCCATAAGGCTTTCACTAGGGTTTTCTAATCCTAATCCCAAAAATAACTAAACCTATCCTTTGATACCAAATATAACAACCCTGATGTTTATTACACACTTAAACATGATTTATTACATAAAATTGCACTTAAGAAAACTCTTAGGATTGAGAGGTCTAGTGTCTTGGGAAATTAGAAATATTACATAACAACTTAGAACATAAAACACAACATCTTTATTAAAAACTTATTTTACATGACCACAACATTCCTTCATACTTAGCATTGCATGGGATAACCTGAGGACATGTATAAGAAAGGTTGAGATATATAGCCCATTAAGGGAGTAAAAAAGGAATAACATAAACAATATAGTACATGTTAGGCAATAGGAATATCAATGGAGCATAAGAGAAACATGAACATAAAGTCATGATATAACATGATTATCATAACATGGAAATGTGGCAACAAAATTTAACATGATATTAGCATGATCCAAGGATCATTGCACATGTAGAATGAGTAAAAACTCATTTCAATTGAATTATCATGAGTAAAAACTAATTGAACTTGACGTATCATGATACTAATCTTTACCCAATGCATTGGAGTGCTATCAGGGCACACCCTTCTTAATCATTTCATTTCATGAATAAGTGTGCCACATGGATCATGAAACATGGAATAATTTAACATTACCATTTATTCCATGATAAAGAAATGTAGAATACATACATGAAACTATATAATTTATAAGTAAATGTGTGTAAAGGTGAATACCCTTGATAGATAAATGGTCATGGTATTCACTACATAATGACTTTGGCTTGGAAAACCATGGTGCAAATTCGACATCATAACGATGTGACATAAGAATTCATAAAATAGTTTTATGAGAGAGAAATGAGTATATCATAATATGTAAATGAAATGGATAGTAAGGGGGCCATATAGATACATGTCCCAATATATGTAATGGAATTTAGATGCATAATATAAAATAATTTCTTGAATATAAATGAGGAGAGAGAAACCCCTTACTGAATTTCAGCATGGTAACGAGTGTACATGGGAGGAATTAATGAGAGAGAAAAGATTATCTCATAATTAAAACATAATGAGTGAATTATAGGGGAGGTGATAAATCATACCCCAAAATTTGTAATAAAAGGGCATAATAACATAAAGAAATTTGAACAAAAATGAGAAAGGAAGAAATCCTTTACTTGGAAGTGTGACCCCAAAGGCTTGGGAGAGGCTTGAGAGGGGATTCTCTAGAGCTTGGGGCACTGTGGTAGGATTATATAGAGATGAGGTCATGGGTTGGTTTATCTCTAAATGGTTTTAGTGAAGAGGAATGAGATATTTAGTTGGTTTATATAGGAAAGGAGAGAGAATTCTTTATTATTTAGGTTTTGGACACCACACATTAAACTAATCAAAACCACAAAATATCCCAAGGTTTTTTACTATGGTTTTTTCCAAAGTTGAGTGGAAAAAATCATTTTATAAGGAAAATGGCTGAACTTTTTAAAATATTAGGCTTGCTTATGTGGAGGTGAGTCAAACTCTCAAGGAAATCATTTTAAAATGTTAAAATGTTTTATAAGTCTTGGATGACCCACTAAAGATTTTTAAAATAAATATAAAAAACATATAATCATATTATTTTAAAGGTAAAAAATATATTGGCCTAAAATACCATTTATATTATTTTATTAGATCACTATTGGGTCTTTATGATGTCATAAAACACATTATATATTTAAACAGTATTTAATTTTTACCAAAAAATTCGGCTATCTCAGAAAATTATGAAAAAATTAACTGTTGGATAATTTTAACGTCCTTATTCCAAAAATAATATTCATTTTATCTAAATAATTTTCTAAATATGTGAATTTTTACTTTTAAAATAAAAACCGACATTTATCAAAAATTAATGGGTTTTGACAAAAGCAGTTTTCTAACCTTAATAAAAATTACAATTGTATTCATAAAAATTATAAAATCATTTATATTTAATAAAAATTAATTTAGTAATAATATTTTATTAAAATAATATTTAATTAAAAAATCCATTAATTCATCAAAATAGATTTCTTAATTGAATATTAACTAAAAATACTATTTGTGCTTTAAAAACTATTTACAAAGTAACAATAATAAAATGAATGTATATTTTATTCTATATAAAAATAATTCACATAATCATAGTTCTAGGTTCTTATTACATAACCCATTATAACACCTATATATGACCCAAGGGTAAGGTGTGCGATGGTGACAGACTCTTGGGGTGACTCGGATAAAATCGCTCGAGTGGTAATATCTATCAACTTCCACTTCTCACGTAGGCAGTTCTGTTCAAGATTAACATGTTGAAGCTTGGCTTGGGCCTGGTCAAGAGAGAATCACAGTGACGCCACCTCCTTTCCTAGCTCCAACAAATGGGCTTCATACAGAGCAATTCTAATGGATGAGGCCATCACTTCCTTTGTCTGAGTAAATTGGATTTGTTAAATCCCTTTATTTATACTAATCATGTGATCAATGTTCAACGACTATATTAGCAACGATAAAAATTCTTAATGGTATTTTGAAATCCAAAAACACAAAACCAAGTAAGTGCATATATTTTATATAACCATTTTACATAATAATACATTTAATCAGATCAAGATGAATTTTCATTAGTAAAAGTTTGGTTCGTTACACTGAGGCTATTTAGAGACTAACAGGGGTCGAATCAGGTGATAGTCAAGAACCTTTACCCTATTTTTAGGATCAATGATCTATTAGATCAGTTAATAGGAGCTATTTGGTTTTCTAAGATCGATATATGGTTTCGATATCACCAGTTAAGGGTGAAGGATTTGGATATCCTGAAGACTACCTTCAGCTCAGGTATGGGAACTTCGAATTGTAGTCATGTAATTCGGTGTTAAAAATGAACCATCTATGTTCATGGGAGCCCTATGATTTCAACCCTCTTATGATGTTGGTGAATGGAACTGAGATGATCATGGATTCATGGGTAGGTTGGTTAACAATCTCAGAGGTGGTTGAACATCACCCAAATATTATGGTAGAAACAAACCTTCTGATCCTCAATGAGAGACTTCAGAATGAAAAATTTTAGAGCTACAGGTGGAAAAAATGTGACTGATATCTGGTCAGAAACCAATATTCCCCGTAAGTCCTCTTATTCATTACCGGGATGATGATCTTTCTCCTGGTTGGCCTAAGCCCCAATTGGTGAAAACTGAAAAGTTAATGGTGGAATTAATGTAGATATGCATTATTGCTGATTTATTGAGAGAGGGGGTGCCATGTGGGACAAAATTTCACTACATATTGAAACATCTCTCAAACGTAGATCCAACTTCAAGATAATATCTATATAGTATGGGTTTATTACTACCTCCTCATGTGAGAGAGAGACAATATCTCTTTCGGGATCAACAGAGTTCTCACCATCATCCGAGGGCATCAACACAAACCCTGATGTGTCTCTAACTTATAGTGTGAATTTTGATAGGGGGAAACTGATGGAGAAAAAGACAGTTGAACTATGATTCCTTGGAATGAGACTAGAATATCCTCGACCCATAGGTACCTATAGAGGGATTTGGTTATTTTTTGGACCTCATATTTATGGATCATAAGCCTCAATCAACAGGATTCTTCCCCCATCTCTAGAAGTGGAGGTGAAGATTCCCTCATAGAGTCATTAGTTGTCTTGAAGTATGAGAGGTCAAACTTGTCAAAAAACTCTATAGGGTGCTAACTATAATGGTACGATACTTATACAAGTGCAAATTATTGAGAGTATCTTAGGTTTCCTTCATGCATGTTGCAACCTATTTCATAGGCATGATCCCTATGGTGGTTGTTCTCCCTACTACCTTAGAGAAGATCTTTAGAGCAAAGCATATCTTCAGCATGGTGAGGAACTTCATGTTTATTGGTGGTGGTGTGGGGATGACCTCCAAAGTGAAGTTCCTCATTATGGTATATAATATAACAATTTATGGTGGCACCGATGACTGAGAGAGTCAACCCAGTCTTCCTGAGAGGCGATTAGGGTCTCAATCCCAAGCTGGAAAAGATGGATCCCCGCTCAGCAGTTGTAGGAATGTGATAGGATATGCCAATGATGGAGAGGGACAATAAAGCTGCAGAATATTCCTCTTTCCAAGAAATGTTTTGGGTCTACCCTCTATGTCATCATTGGGTGATCTAGATCGAGGTTAGTAGAGTGGGGATGGGGTTAACCCACTCATCGACCTATGGGACCGATTGATGTTGGTGCTGACACGGTCAGGTAGGAGCTCTCCTAGGTGTCTCCCAAGTAGTAACCATTACATGTATTACTCAAACATCCCATACCTCCTCATCAAAAGGGAGTGATCTATCATAATGATTTGAGGTGATACTTCCGAAGTAGTTTTCTATTAAAACAAGGTGGGTTTCCTCCTGCACAACCCTTGAGGGAGGAAATATTAGTAAGGTTCCGATGCTTCGAGATCCTAGTGGGCCATATCCCTGGTGGAAATGACCCATTCTTGTTAATATTGATAAAAATATGGAATTTATCACCCTCATCTAGATGATCTTGGAGGGTGATATGGGTCATGGGTGCCCAGTAGATGAATACATAGTGGCTATCGCCGCAGGGATGTAACCATGTGGGATTGATGCACCAACATTCCTCCTACCCCCATTCCTGTTGGTGTTTGGTCACCGATATCCTATAACTTAAGTCCTGTAAGTCATATGGAAAAACCTTAAGTATATATCTAGTTAAATTGATGACCAATACCCCAAATTCATCCATTATTTCTGAAGTAGAGAAAGGATCCATGTTGACGATGTCGTAGACCAAAGATGCCCAACAATATCTGCCCTAAGTCATAGGTGAGTTTCATGCTGGGCCCACCACTCATTAGGTAGGACCTAACACCAAATATCTAGATTTGGTAAGATGAAAATCTTATGGTGACCCAATGTTACTAGTCCTTATATTTGAAGGAGAATATCTTCACATAGGGTTTACCATTTTTGTTTTTAACAATTTCCGCTAGAGCCACATATTGGGATGATGACACACTTTTCTTGCCCTGCATTCCTGATTTCCAAATGAGGATAAACTTTTCCACCATGGTTGGTGATGTTGGATCCTTGATCAAAATAGGATGATGGGATTTTGGTTCCTCCTTCCCTAGATTCCTCCTTGGATATCATCATCTATTTTGAGTCTCCCTCAAAGATTTAAGTCATGTTTGTGAAACTCATTCCCACCACCATCTTGAGGTGGATGCTGGTTAATTACACTAATTCTATCTTGATAGGGAAAAAAATATAGTTAGAGTAGATAGTAACTTTGGGTATGTATGGGCATCTCTGGATGTTTTTCTTGTTGGGCATTAGTAAAATATTCCCCTTTTGAAGTTAGTGGAATCTCATTTGTGAGGCATCTTAGGTGCAGAACCCAATGCATATCATATTGACCACAAGGTAATTGACATAAGGGGCATAAGGAATCTAAGTATTTTTACCCTAGTCATCCCATGTTTATTACATGAGGTGATTATTTTGGTTTAGTTAATAGGTTTAGAATCTTATAGAGATGGGTGTTCAGTGTGTTCCTATGGGGAAGATGATCACATTTTGGGGGTTTGATGGTAATGAGAGAGTGTGCCCCCATGTAGGAAAATTACCACACTCTAGTTTTTATTGTGTTTTCATATGTAATATGATCACAATTTAGGATTTTATGGTGGTGTGATAAAGTGTAACCCCATGGGGGGGATGATCACACTTAGGGATTTGATGGTGATGCTAGGGTGTCATAATTAAACCTTAAGGAGGTACCCCAGATGCATTGGTAAGTCAGGATTAAACCTCATTGAGGTGTCCTATATACCCTATTTAAGAGACAAGGATTAAAACCCATGTAGTTAGATTTATTAGTTTAATGTCGTGTGATAGGATCGGTCCATTTAGTTTAATGTTGTGTGGTAAGGATGCTCATGTCATGGAAGGAGTGTCAACGAGAGATAGTGTGGGGATTACACATAAAAGATACTCAAGCATTAGGGTATCATCCAAGGTGTGTATTTTAATCCCATAATCATGGAAGTATAGTGTGGAGATTACTCATAGAAGCTTCTTAGTGTAGGAGTTTCACCCCATGATGGGGAAGTAGGTGGCATATCATGATGATCACACATGAGGCATCCTGTGTTTATGACACACAGTTGGAGGTGTAAGATCATCCCTGGATAGTCATACATGGGGCATCCTACATTTATTATACATGTTAAGGCTATATTTTTACGTTATGTGTTGAGGATGTTTTCTTGTAGTTTTAACATCATACGACTAGGATGTTGAGCTAGGTAGTTTTACTTCATGAAACTTTGACGTTGTTGATATTTACATCCATGGAGACAATTTACAAGTATAATAGGAAGATCCAAGATAAGGCCTCTTTACCATGAGAGTTTGGTATTTTCCCGTTATGATTCCACCTTTGGGACTTATGTGTTTAATTCTCATGCACCTTTGGGAAGGGATGGAGGAGCTTACAGTGATGTATCTTGACGTTAAAGAGAAAAGTTGATAAATTTATCTTTATCAGATGAGCATAGAGTCATATTTGAAGTAGAAGGTGGAGGAGTTTCAGGGGGGAGACTCAGAGGTAGAGGTGATGTGTAATCATGTTGTCTATGGTGATGATCCCAAGGGATGGTTAGATGATGGTAGGAACCAAGTATTATTTCAGGGGAGGTTGTTCCATAGGTGATGTGTGAGGGAGTTCTCTATAAGTTTCATAGATCACCTTTAGTGGTACATCCTGGCGTGACAAAGATGTATTATGGATTGAGTGTTGGATTTGGTGTCTGAGGACCAACTATTTGTACTTTGATTACATGCATATTAAATATATTGTATATTAATAAAACTAATTATTTCATTTGTTCATTGTTCTTCATGAATCGAATGTAATAATGTCCTAGAGTATAAATCACATTGATAAGGTCATAACAGTTCCCTGTTATGATGAGAACCTTGATGTTCTATGATGATATTCTTAAATAAATGTTTCACAGTGGGATAATGTACTATTATGGGACACATAGAACATAGTCTGTTAGGTGATACTACTCATAAGAAAATGAGAATTCTTCTCATTAAAATTTCACTTGGTAATCTCCAAGATAAGAGATTATGAGAATAGACTCACTAGTAGGAATTACAAATCTTTTGGTGTTATCAGATATTCCTATATGTGAGCATGTGTGATGGTCCTTATACTTTAAGATTATTATTAATGCATGTATAAATTGTGTACTTAGATGTATTTCAAAAACCATGACGATAATAGTTCATGAAGAAGATGGATACATTAGGTGCGTCATGAGTGATATGTCATTAATGGATAAGTTGAGGAAGGATTTGTCCCTTCCATATTTATGGAAGCTGATATCTATACCCTTTTATTTGAATGGAATAGTCACCCTAAATTCCAAGACCATGGTGCAATGACATGTTTATTTAAAATAATCAAAGAAAGACGTATCAAGCATATAGGTTGGTGAAACATATGTGAAACCTGCTTGATGAGATATTGAGACAAATAGATTATATTACATAGTGATCATTAATATGTGGTTTTCATCATTGCGATATTGAGTTCTTTCTCTTGGGTACCATGACCCATTCCTAGACAGTAATATTAGACTTTAGGCAAGCCCACCTAATGCCAATGAGAAAGAATCCAAGAGGGTCACACACTAAGTGTTTCCATTGATCTCAGTTAAATTCTATTTGAATTTAGTTATTAGAATAAATATCATTCTCTAGACCGAGCAATAATTTTATTCATATTTTATTGATCACTAATATTCACAAGGTAATAAATATTTTTTTATTAATAAATATTTTATTTTATTATATGAACATATATAAAATATTTATTCATTGGATTGTGAATAAAATATTTATTTTATTTATTGAATATTTTTTAATAAATATTTATTGTCTAGATTGTGAATAAAATATTTATTTATGAATAAAATATTTATTCGATTGTTCAATAAATTCTAGAGGAGTTTGAATGAACCAAGAATGAGTTCAGTGACAAATATTAATTAACAAGACTATTATATAATATTTTTTATTTCACAAGCTAGAACATGCCACAAAATAATAATAATGATATTATTATGTGGCATGGGGTTTATTAATGGTTTTAAATGTTATTTAATGGTTGAAATGCAATTAAATAATATTTTAACCTAAAACCTAACTCTATAAATAGATGGTTATGTCTATTGTATATTGAATCCAAAAATTGAGAATAAATAATTTTTGCGCACAATGAATTCTCTCTTGACACCTTCTTATCTCTCCTTCTCAAGAACGAGAAACACATGAGAGATTTCTTCAAGACTGAAGAACGAGTGATCAAGAACGAACAACATAGGAAATTTGATTTGTCGCACTAGCACCCAGAGATCGAGTAGTGTTGTTTGGAGAACATCGGAGCACACATAGATCACTGATAGAGGGAATCTATCCTTGGATTCTCATAGTGAAATGAAGGTAATTTGAAAGGGTCTTTTTATAAAATCAACAATCATAAATGAAGAAAGTTCCCAATCTTAGGTATTTATTTATTCAGATATTAAATAAATTAATTATAAATTTGATGTGCAAGATCCTCACTCTTGGTTTCAGGAAACGATGATTAAAATAAATTTTAATATATTTCCCACCACTGCACACTTCCACTATGACCAGAACCATCAAGTGGTATCAGAGCAGTCATGTTTAAATTTATAATTATTTATTTGATTATTTATCTATATCCAATCGTGGATGAGTTTTAATTTCTTATTATTTCTTATTTAATTTGATTTGAATTAACATGCTTTGATATATAATCATATCATTTTAGTGTTTCATTTTCTTAAGTGTTTAAGAATAAATGAAGAATGATTGGAGATTCCATTGGGATGTTTTGGCTGGTAAAACTAGGTTACACGACATGTAGCTGGAGTACACACTGTGTACCCATACACATTGTACCTAGATGTGCTAAGCAGTTAATCACATGCGGTGCATTTATTGCACACTACATATTGATTGGGCCAACCTGGCACACAAAAAGTGGATACATTACATGTAGCTGACATGTACACGCCGTGTAGTTCAGATGATTTGACACGCTAAATCCCCAGACATGTGAATCAGATACACAAACATTGAGATACATGAAATGTAGCTGGACTGTACACAATGTTTAGTCTCCCATTAAAGGATAGAATTAAAAATTAAAAATTGAAAATTGTAGTATTGAAACATTATTTTATTAAATGTCATACTAATGTGTATTTGAACATTCAATAATGGTTTTAAATAATATTAAATGCTCAATTAATTTATTGTAATTAATATTCCATTATTGGTTCTATCATTTATTTTCCATGAATTCTATAATTGATGGGTATCTCCAATTAAGTTCAGATGATCATTAAGATGAAAGGGAATTAATTAATTAATTAATTAATGCAAGCGCGTTTGTCTTAATAATAAAGAACAAATAAAGAAATTAATGATAGCTGGTTACTTTTGTATATTCCTTTAATGTATGACCGATCATGATCTTGACCAAGTCCAATGTATGTGTTGGAATTTATTTAATTTAATTTATTGTATGGGTTTGAAATTATTTAATATTAAATTAAATGATTACTTGCATTTCATCCCTCTTTCCATTATTATGTAGGACCTTCATGTCCAAGGATATTTATGCAATCACCTTTAACCAATCCTTTGGTTCTCTTAACCTGTGTATGAGTAATAAAAACTTGAAGTTAATAGAGCATCCCAAGGCACGTAGAGGCGGTTCAAGATGGAATCATGATGATTCCAACTCAGGGATACACAAATATATAAGTGGAATGTTGTAACTCATGACAAGACTGATAGATGGAGTTATTCCCATAGGTCATATGTTGATTTAATGTCTGCACATTAAATCAACCATTATATAAGCTCGAGATTAGGTCATTTACTTTATTTATTTATTTCTGTCTATGAATTATTTATTTTATATATTCAAGACCGTAGTCACATAAATAAATGAGTTAATATGAAAAGATAAAATTTAAATAAATAGATTATTCATAAATGTTTTATCCAACATGGTTAATTAATTAAGTAAAACCCACTTAATATTAACAATACATATAAATGACAAAACAAGATAAAATTTATGTATAATTAATTAAAATTTCTCTAACTAATATTAAGTCATACCAATCCTTACATTTATTAATTACGAATGAAACCATAGAACTAAGTGTAGTATATGGCCAAAGTCTGGACACTTACTTTAATTGAGGAGTTCTCATGGGGGTTTTGGGTTGACATCTCCAGCTCATTTCAATTGTAGCTCGATGAAAAATCTAGAGTGGATGGAGGGGGATACTTTGGGTTTCATAAATTATATGAGTTTTTTCAGTTTTATGGTTTGGTGTTTTTTGTTATTGTTTGATTGGATAGGATTTGGAGGATCTGGGTTCCACCACTCTGACTCTTGGATGGATTTTGGTTGCGGTCGCTACAGTTATGGTGACCAATTAGGTTGATTTCGTGTTGGATTGATGATGGAGGATTGCTGTGAAATTTCTGTAGTGTTGATAGTGTTGATTATGTGATATCATGGAAAGGTTTTGTGTTGGTTGAAATTGTGATTTTGTGGAATGGTGCTATAGTTTTCTATTGATGGGACAATGCAACTAGTTTACTTCAAGGGTCGGTCCCATAAGAGGTTCAGAGCAAGGAGCTTCCACAGATCATGGATATCCAGAATTGGATGTTTGAGAGGGTATGGTGTTTTCCATCGGTATTGTGACCATACATCCTTGAATGAGACTGCTAGCTAACCAGTGATGAGTAGGTGGAAGCTCATCTTAATGATTTTTATGCTGGGGATGGGACCTTCTTTGTAGTTTTGAATTGGGTTGTTTTTTCTAAGACATTGGACTGTGGGTTTTGATTGTCTTTTTATCTTTGAGGTCTGTTGGTTCCCCTTACCCATAAAAATGGGGTCTATATTAATAAAAAAAATTAATTTTCAGTCAGTCAGTCAATCTATTTTCTAAAGAGGTGGGTGATAAAGAGTTCCTTATTTATGAAAAACATTTGAGTGACACGGTTTATGTTTAATGTTTGATGATTTCATCAATTTCTAGTAAACTAATGAAGTCTTATGAAAACATAAATGTGTATAACATGCTATATAAACTCCATGGTCTATACTTGGAGAGAGCTAGATAAGAATGGTTTGATATTTCCAAGGAACTTTTTCAGAGTAAGCTTGGTGAGGGTTCCCCAGATGGGCCTTATATAGTTAAGCTCATTAGCTATATTGAGAACCTTAGAGATTATCTAGCTCTATTGTTAATTTTTATATGAACAACATTGACAAGTATCTACCATATCTTCTCACTCTTATTCAAAAATTTGATAAGGATACAAATCATAGAAAATATTTCATCCTTATGGTGAAAAAATATAAAGTAAAACCGAATATCTCTAAGTAAAAATCTTCTTTACACCCTTCCAAGAAGAGGAAGATCAAGGGGAAATCAAGGAAACAAGATGTTGTCTATTTTGTATGTGGAAAGAAGGGCTACTGGAAGAAAAACTGCACCCGTCCAAAGGAGAAAGGGGAATCTTTAGGTGACTTTGTTATCAAGTACAATTTATTTATTTTTCTATAAATTGGTTATTAGATACAACTTGTGGTGGTTACATATGTATTTAAATAAAATAACCAAGTAGATTCATAAATATTGACTAAGGGGAGGTAAATCTATGATAAACCAATAGAGATAAACTTGCTGCTATAGCTATTGGGGACTACCATCTCACATTGCCAACTAGAATGATCTTGGTTTTAAAGGGTTGTTATTATGTGACTTTAGTTACCAAAAACATTACTTCTATATCCAGACTATATATAGATGGATTTATTTTCAAATTTGGGAATAAATTTTTCTTATTTTATAAATATATCATTTTTTATAGTAAGGCACATGTAAATAGCAGTCTTTATGTGTTGGATTACACAAACCAAGTAATGAAAATTGATAATGAAGTTACTTCACATGACTCATACCACACCCAACTTTGGAATCATCAGCTAGATCATGTAAATGAAAAGCACTTGAATAAATTACATTGATACGGATATTTATATTCTTTTGAACAAAAACCATTTGGTTTATGTCACACATGTTTACAAGGAAAAATGAAAAAAAATCCCCATTTAGCGGGAAATGTGAAGGGATAAAGAGATTCTTGAATTAGTTCATAATGATGTGTGTGGACCATTTTCTATTGAGGAAAGGGGTGGGTACTCATACTTTATAATTTTTAATGATGATTTTAGTAGGTATGTATATATCTACTTAATGTGGTATAAGTTAGATTCTTTTGATAAATTTAAGGAATATAAGAATAAAGTTGAGAACCAGCTTGTTAATAATATTAAGAAACTCTATTTAGAATGTGGTGGAGAATATTTTAATCAAGGCTTCATTGATTATTTATGGGATTTCGGGATATTATCTCAACTCACTCCTCCTTATACGCCTTAGTGGTATGGTGTAATCGAAAGGAGGAACCACACCTTGTTGGATATGGTGAGATCAATGATGAGTCATGTGAGTATTCCATTATCCTTTTTGGGATACACATTATAAACAACAACATACATACTAAACCGAGTGCCAACTAAAGCAACAAATGGTATACCATACCAATTATGGAATGGAAAGAAACCCGTTTTTTCCTACTTACATGTGTGGGGTTGTGAAGCATTCATTAAGGGCTCTTCAGGTAATAAGCTTGCACCTCGAGGCACAAAGTGTATCTTTATAGGATATCCCAAAGAAACAAAGGGATACTACCTATAAAATACTTCAAAAAAGGTTTTGGTTGATAGATGTCACACATTTCTTGAGGAGGATATTATCTCTAAAATAGATAGTGGGATTAAGATAGACTTTGATGAAGGCCAGGATCAATATGCACAAGAGTTGGAATAGGAATAAATTCCACAAAGACTCATGGAAGGAGAAATTATTCTAGAGACACAATTACTACGTAGGAGTACTATAGAGGTTAGAGAACCAGAACAATATAGTTTTCTAGTCACTAAGGATGGCGACTCATTATTAGTTAATAATAATGATACTCTAACCTACAAGGAATTAGTAAGTGGCACAAATGTTTCCAAGTGGAAAGAGACCATGAATTCTGAAATATATTCCATATACCAAAACCATGTCTGGATTTTGGTAGACCATCCTGTCGATTTAAAACCCATTAGTTTCAAATGGTTATACAAGAAGAAACTAGACATGGAAGGACAATTCAATACCTACAAGTCTTGAATGGTTATAAAAGGGTTTAAACAGTGTCAAGGTATTGACTAAGATGAAACCCTTTCACCAATTGAAATGATGAAATCCATCAAAATTATATTTTCCATTACGACCTTCCATGATTATGATATTTGGAATATGGATGTCAAAACAAACTTACTTAATGGGAACCTTAATGAATATGTCTATATAACACAACCTGAAGGGTTTGTGACTCCAAAGGATACCAAAAAGGTATAAAAGTTTCAATGATCCATTTATGTATTAAAGTAATCATCCAGGTCATGGAAAATTCATTTTGATGTGGCTATAATGAAATTTGGTTTCATTAAGAAAGAATGAGAGTCATGTTTCTATAAATGGTTTAGTGGGAGTGTAGTTGTTTTCTTAATACTATATGTTGATAACATATTACTCATTAGAAATGAAACAATAGTCTTATAGTCTATTAATAAATGGATGAATAAATACTTCTCTATGAAGGAATTGGTCGAGACAACATATATTCTTAAGATCAAGATCTGTCTTGATAGATCCAAGTGGTTTCTTAACCTAATTCAAAGTACATACATTAACAAGATATTAAAGAGATTCAGTATGGAACAATCCAAGTGGGGATTATTGCCAGCATCACATGGAAATCATCTTTTAAAGAAAATGTGTCCTCAGAAACATGAGGAAAGAAATAGAATTAAAATGATTCCATAAGTGTTGGTGATTGGTTTAGTCATGTATGTTATACGATATACTATCCTAGATGTTACTTATGCATTGAGTGTGGTAGCAATATATCAAGTTGATCTAGGTGACCACCATTGGATGGTAGTCAAGACTATCCTTCAGTATCTAAGGCATGCTAAGGATATGTTCTTAGTATATGGAAGAGATGAGTAACTAGTCATTAGAGGATAAATGATATGAAAATTATATTTTCCAAACTAGTTAAGATGACATGAAGTCACAAATGGGATACATATTCACTTTTAATGGAGGTTTCATGAGCTGGAAGAGCTTAAAGTGGGTTGTGGTTTTAGATTTAACAGTAGAGTTCAAGTATATTGCAGCTTCTGAGGTAGCTAAAGAAGCATTATGGATGTGAAACTTTGTCCAAGATATTGATGTAGTACCTAGTAGTAAAGATCATATCACACTCTATTGTGATAATACTATAGTGGTGGATCTTGAAAAATAGCCAAGGTCACATCAGCGAATGAAGCACATATTTCAGAAGTATCATCTCTTAAGGGATTTTTCTTAGAGAGGTGAAGTTCCAGTGAGAAATATTTCCATGTAAGACAATGTGGAAAACCCCTTGACTAAAGCCTTAAATCAGAAAAAACATGACTATCATGTGAGGTCTAGTTGACTGAAGGTTGTAGTCAGTTTTCTCTAGTCCAAGTGAGAGTTTGTTAGATTTGGTGTCCTAAGACCAATATTTTATACTTTGATTACATGTATATTTGGTGTATTGAATATTAATAAAACTACTTATTACTTATTGTTTTTTTCCTTCATGAATCTAATGTAATAATGTCCTAGAGTATACATCACATTGATAAGGTCATAACATATCACTACTATGATGAGAACCTTGATGTGCTATGATGATATTCTTAAATAAATATTTTCAGGTTGGATAACATACTATTATGGGACACATCATACATATAATTTCAGGTGTGAGTACTCATAAGAATATGAGGTTTCTTCTCATAAAGTTTTCACTTGGTAATCTCCAAGATGGAAGATTATGAGAATATGCATGCTAGTAATAATTCCTCATTTTTGGTGTCATATGATATTCTTATCCATGAACATGTGTGATGGTTCTTAGAATTTAATATTATTATTAATTCATGTTATAACTTACATACTTATATGTATTTTTTAATCCATGATGATAACAATTCATGGAGAAGTTGGATATATTGGGTGCGTCATGAGTGGAATGTCATTAATGGATAAGTCGAGGAAGGATTTGTCCCTTCCATATTTATGGAAGATGATATAACAGACCTTTGATTGTAATGGAGCTATCTCCCTAAATTCCATGTTCATGGTGTAACGATGTGTTTATTTCATATAATCAAAGAAAGACGTATCGAGCATATAGGTTGCTGACACATATGTGCAACCTATTTGATGAGATATTGAGACAAATGGATTATATTACACATCGAGTGTTCATATGTGGTTGTCATAGTTGCGACATTAATTTCTTTCTCTTAGGTTCCTTAACCCGTTGATAGACAATAATATTGGACTTTAGGAAAGCCCACCTAATGCCAATAAGAAAGAATCCTATAAGGCTACACACTAAGTGTTACCATTGATATTGATTAAATTCTATTTGAATTTAATTACTAGAATAAATATTATTCTGAATAATAAGGAATGATTTTATTCAATTTTTATTGATCAATAATATTCAAGAGGTAATAAATAATTATTTTTTTATTAATAAATAATTTATTTTTTCACGTAAATATATATAAAATATTTATTCACAGGATTGTGAATAAAATATTTATTTTATTTGTTGAATATTTTTTAATAAATATTTATTTTCTAGATTGTGAATAAAATATTAATTTGATTGTTTAATAAATGCTAGAGGAGTTATAATAGACTAAGACCAAGTCTGGTGAAAAATATTAATTAACAAGACTGTTACATAATATTTGTTATTGTGTAAGTTGGAACAAGCAAAAAAATAAAAAATAATGATATTATTATTATGTGGCACGAGGTTTATTAAAGGTTTTAAATTTTATTTAATGGTCTACATATAATTAAATAATATTTTAACCTAAACCCTTACTCTATAAATAGATAATTATATATATTTTATATTTCATCCTAAAATTTATAATAGAAAATTGTTACACACAATGAATTCTCTCTATAATCATCCTTATCTCTCTTTCTTAAGAAGGAAAAACAAAAGAGATATTTCTTCAAGACTAAAGAACGAGCGATCAAGAATGAACAAATTAATTATAAATTTGACGTGCAATATCCTCTCTCATGGTTTCAGGAAATGATGATTAAAATAAATTTTAATATATCTCCCACCACCGCATGCTTCCGCTGTGACCAAAACCACCATTAAGGAGACATATTTTTTGTCCAGGGAAGAAATGGTCAGTGAGAGAGTTTGTGGTGAGGTGTCTAGTTTGTCGACAAGTGAAAGTGAAACACTATGTTCCTAGAGGTTTGTTGCATTCCTTGGATGTTCCTAAGTAGAAATGGGAATATATCTAGATGTATTTTTTCATAGGGTTACCCTGATATCAGGGATATTTTTATGTAGTTTGGGTGATAGTGGACCAACTAATGAAGTTGGCTCTTTTCTTAGCAATCTGTGAGTCTAGTTCTATAGATTTTTTAGCAAGGCGATATGTGGATGATGTGGTTAAGGATTCATGGGGTACCAAAGAAAATCATCTTTGAATAGGATCCTCATTTTACTTCATAGGTATGGATGGTATTACAACATGTATTTGTCTCCCAGTTGTGACTTATCACTGCTCTCCACCTTTAGACAGATGGGCATACAGAGTGGTCCATCTAGATGCTTGAGTATATATTATGAGCTTGTGTCTTGGACTTTGGAAGATCGTGCATAAGAAAATTTCATTTGGTTGAGTTTACATATAATAAAAACTAACACTCTTCCATTGGTATAGACCCAAATGAGGCATTTTATGGGTGGTCATGTCATTCTCCGTTGTTCTGGATATAGGTTGGGGAGTCAACAGTTCTTAGTCCTGATGCAGTGTAGGGTATGTCTAAGAAGATCCAGTTGGTTTGATAGAGGATGAGGGTGGTGCATGAATATCATATGGGTTATGTTGATCATAGTAAGAGGCCCCTAGAGTTCGAGGTTATAGACTATATGTTCTTGAGAGTATCCCCTTGACTTTGGAAACCGAGGTTTAACAGAGGGTGTAAGCTTTCTCCTTGGCCTATTGGACCCATTTATGTGTTGGGGTGAGTTGGAAAGGTAGCATATCAGTTGGCGTTTCCACCATGTATAGAGTGTATCCACGATGTCTTTCATGTGTCTTAGATTCGTCAGTATGTTAATGATGATTCCCACATCATTGACTAGGGAGAGTTGGATATCAAGGACGATAAAACATTCTTAGAGCAACTAATAGAGATCTTGGATCGTCAAGAGAGGGTGTTGCATGGATAAACTATTCCCTTGGTTCGTGTGTTATGGAGGCATGGCGTCACTAAAAAAAATAGTAGATTAGTGGTGGGTTTTTAGAGGGGGTTCTGCACAAACCCCTCTAAATTACTTTTAGAGGGGGTTATGAACAACCCCCGCTAATCATTGAATTTATAGGGGGTTCACAACCCCTTATAATTTTTTTAGCATTATTTTTTGAATATTTGGTTGGATTTTAGAGGTGGTTATGTAAAAACCACTGAAAATTTAATAATTAGAGGTGATATATGTTCAGTTAGATTTTAGAGGTGTTATATATATATATATAATATTTTTGGATATTAGAGGCTATATATATATAATGGAACTTGTTTTTTTAAATAGAAATAGTGGGGGTTCACAACCCCCTCTAATTTAAGATATTAGAGGGGGTTCATGAATCGTTGTTAATCTCTTAGATTAGATGGGGTTTTGAAACCCCTTTAATATATGATGTTAGAGGGGGTTTTGAACCCTCTTTAATATATGACTTTAGAGGGGTTTTGAACCCCTTCTAATTTATGACATTAGAGGGGGTTTTGAACCCCTTCTAATTTATGACATTAAAGGGGATTTTGAACCCCTTCTAATTTAATATATTAGAAGGGATTCAAAACCCCTTATAATTTAATATATTAGAAGGGGTTAAACCCCCTCTAATTTATTACATTAGACAGTGTTTTCAAACCACTTTAATTCATGAAATTAGAGGGGGTTCATGAACCGCCGCTAATCTCTTTGATTAGAGGGTTTTTAACCCCCTCTAAATTTTTATTTATTTTTTAAAATAAATATTATTTTAATTTAAATTCTATACTATATATGTGTGTGTGCGCATATGTGTGTATATATATATATTACATAAAAAAATTATATAAATGTATTGACATGCATTATAAACACACACATATATATAAATACATTATATAAATACTTTAAATAAATACTTATACATATAAATAAAAATGTATACAAATATAAATATTGGTATACATAATATAAATGTAATTATAAATATATTTATTTAAATATATAAAATTTATATATGGTTTTATAAATACTATACATTTATATTATGATTTATATTATACATATATTATATTAAATACATTTTTATTGTTTATTTATGTATAAATACATTTATACCTATATTATGTATATAGATATATATAATATACACAAAATTAAATAAATAAATAAATAAATATATATATTATATATTTATGTTATATATATTTATATTATAAAATATTATATTATATTTAAATTTATATATGTTAATTATATAATTATTTTATATATATTGTAGTATACCATATTAATTATAAATTAATTTAGTATATATATATATATCATTTAATTATATGACATATTTCCAATTATATGAATGTATTTAATTTCATGTGTGTATATATATGTGTGTGTGTGTGTATACATGATATAATATAAATGTATATAATTACAAACATAAATATATAACATAAATGCATTTAATATAATATATGTATAATATAAATCATAAAACATATAAATGTATAGTATTTATGAAACCAATATATAATTTGTATAGTTTAAAAAATAGGTGTAATAATAACAATAATAATACATAATTAATAATATTAGTGTTGCACACATAAACATGTATGTAATTATATAATTATATGTATATATTATATCTATAAATATTATATAAATACATAAATATACATGATCACACACACACAAATATAAATTTATTTATAAATATATGTATAAATATTTATTTATAAATTTAAATATAATTATTTATATATATTATATAAACAAAAATAATATATATATACACATTATACAAAAATATATTATATATTATACAAAAATACAAATATATTATATGATGTAAATTTCTATAGACAATTATATATATATATACATATATTCTCTAATTTAACTGTATCTAAATAAATATACTTTATTGTATATAATAACCAAAAAAATCGTTCGAGTGGTTCAGGCGCTTTCTCTAAGCTGGACAATCAGTTGTTTGAATCCCAATAGGCGTGGAATTTTTTAAATCCCTTATCATTACTGATAGGAGTGTTATACGCGCTGGGCCCCACCTCTATGGGGGGTGTCCGTAGGTGTCTGCCGGGGGAGTCCACGGGTGTTAGGGAGGGTGTACACTGGGTGTCTTGATGGGATTCCACGAGTGTATATGGGTGTCTGGGTGGAGTCCACAGGTGTCTGGGGATGTGGGTGTGTATGGGTGTCTGGGGGGGGGGGGAGTCCACGGGTGTCAGCAGGCAGTTGGCAGGGGATGCAGGTGTATATGAATGTTTGGGGGGAGTCCATGGGTGTCTGGGAAGGGGATGTAGGTGTTATGGGTGTCTCTGGGGGGAATACAGGAGATGTGGGTGTCTAAGGGAGTTGGGGGTTGTCCACGGGTGTCAATAGGTAGGGGACTGAGGTGTCCATGGGTGTCTGGGGGGAGTCCACGGGTATCAGAAGGCAAGGGATGCTGGTGTCCACGGGTGTCTGGGGTGGAGTCCACGAGTGTCAGTAGGGGACGTGAGTGTCATGTGAGGGTTGTCACTACAACATAAATCACCTTTAGCAGCGGTTTACAAAAATGCCGCTAAACCTTTCCATAAAAAGGTTTAGTGGCGGTTTATTAAAAACCACCGTGAAACCCATTTATTTTTTTTACAGTGGCGATACTCCCCCCCACCCAAGGCGACCCTCTTCTCCCCCCGACACCCACGATGCTTCTCCCCCCGACGAGCCCCAACCCTAGCTCTGCTCCCCTCCCGTGCCGCCGATGACCTTGCCGCCCGTCGCTGCTGACCCCCCTTCTCCCCCCGACACCAGTGACGCCGCCTTCTCCCCCGACCCTGTCGAGTTCCTACCCTAGGTCGGCTCCCCTCCCCTGTCTCCAGTGGTTTTCATAGTCATAGTTATTGTTTTTCATATTTTTTTGGATCCTTCAGTGCATAGGGTTATAGACATATGTAACCCTTTGTGATTGTATCACAACTAAGTGGTATGGTTTTGATAATTTTAGAATATGGAAGGAATCAGATTCATTGGGATACACATTTCCATGTCTAGTGTTTCTTATGGGTTTTAGTAATGTATTCCTATAGGCTAGATCCCATTCATGATTTGTGTTTGGTTTCATTCGTGATGGTAGTGTTTCATGTTTTAATGATCACATGTTTATCTTATAGATGCTTTGTTTATTTCAATTTATTTAAATTTCATTATTTTTTTTCATATCACGAATTTATTGGTATATGGAATGTAATAAATCAAACCAATGGATGTTTAATTGGAATTGTTTTCAAAATAAATTACTTAATCAAATTTGTTTCATTTTTAAAATAGAACAAAATTTTCCATGGTCATAAACATTGTATAGATTCATGGTGGTATATTACTATAAATTTTTCACAAACCTTTTATTTTTTATTGGGTGTATGGAGGTATGGTCTTTTAGTATGTAGATAAATAGAACAGTGTCATGTAGATTGAATGCATCTCTGGGTTGTTGTCACTTTAATGGTGGGTTTGGATAGTGGTAACAGATAGTCACATGGAGACTTTGTTTTAGTTTTTTTTTTCATGTTTATCTTTCTGGATTGGTTTATTTATATCTCATGGTCATGTAATTTTTCACCCATGATGTAATCTGATTGATTATATTTTTCTTGTTATATATGAGAGATATTGTCTTGTTATTTTAGTGTGAAATCACTCCCATGGTTATGTGTCTTGATACCCAGGTGCTTTTCGCTTGCCCATGGTGATCAGGAATAATTTTTGGGACCCTTGTTGGTTCATTAAAAAATAGTATTATAGGAGGTTTTATTTCTATGCGTGGTTGGTAATATGGAATTATTTTATAACAATATCTAGGAGTGTATCCATCCATGTTTCACCACACACATTGAACTAAGTTATCTTTATGTGGAATCAATTATTTTACTTTTTTGACTATACTTTTCTTGTGCTTATTTTATTTTCTAGAATTTCTTTATAACTTCCATCTATATAACTAACATGTTAGTTTTTTAATTGGTAGAATGTTTGAACTTTCAACATGGATACTGCTAACTTCCCTCCTTTTATTAGTTCTTTTAGAGGATGAACCTTTCATAAACTTCTCAAATTTAGATTCCAAGGCCTCTTACCTTCCCTATGTGAAATATTCTTAGGAGGTTTTTTTCTTACAATATTATTTCACTTTTTCCTAAGGATGATTTTTATTTATTCACTAACTTATGTGGCCTTATTTTCTTATTCGATTAATATATAGGTTGATATGAACATGGATCAATCCTATGAATACTAATTTTTCATACATCACACACATTTTCAAAATTTCCAATTATTTTTTATGTATACATGTTTCTCTTAACCTGTAGATGTTTCTTCTTCATATCTGGATTTCTATCCCTTATAATTGGATTCCTTTTTAATTTTTCATTTAACAATCTATACCAATAATCTAATTCACAATAAATGAATTTATCGCAACACCAACATTGATCCACAACCCATGATCATCTTATTTCATTTGAATAATGACATTAGGTCTTGTTTATAACTTGTTTAGATCTTTAAGGGAAACCAACTTCCTTAATTTCCTTATCCACCTTAGCTAAGGTGGAATATTCCATCAAACATTTCAAAATACATACTTGTACATAATTTTTTTTCTTACCCACTCCCTTCATAAAAAGAGATTTACAAACATTATTACGAGATGGTATGGATAGTACCTTTTCCTTATTAGTGGTCTAATTCTACTAAATTCAGTGCTTGATATCCCTTGTTATAAACCAGATTCAATATGACATCATTTATTATCTTAGTTAAGTCTTGGAAACCTATTTTTATTCTAGAATAATCCTTTTTATGTAATTCTAGATTCAACAAGTGACTTTACTTCATCATGAAACTTATAGATCAAGTTTTCAAGAAAAAAAAGTGGTTTCTTAACACCACTTGCTGAGTCATAATCAGCCATGACACGTTTTGATCATATTTTATATCAAATGAGACTTGAAATAATTATTACATCACTTATTTCATGCATTTTTTGGATTTAATCAGATCTTCCTTTAGCTGAATAACATGTACTTTTTAGCACATCCACCCCATGGATCATATCTCCCCCTAAATATTGGGCCACTTTAAAAAATGGTTAGAATTATTTAATTTAATGGGAGAGGGGAAACTCCAACTTTCTTAAGTTGAGTAATGTGGTTGGACTTTGTTCACTCACCCTAATCTCCCAAATTAATTCTAATCCTTTGTGGTGGTACTACTTTAGATGACACCACTAGTGGGTGATTTACCATATGTATTGATATAGGAAAAACTTATGTAACATATTTATATATTTTTTCAACTAGTATATATGAATATATTTCCCTATTTAGTAATAGTTACATGTTTTAATTTTTTTTAATATTGTGTAGGCACATTGTGATATACATGGATAAAAGCTGGATCACATAACCGAGGAATGCACCTCAGTATATTAAGTGTTTGAATGAGTTTTTAGATTTTGCAATTTCTAATCGATCCGTTGAAGGGAGAATAATATGTCCATGTCCTAAATGTAAATTTAGAAGATGTTTGAAGAGAGATGAAGTTTATGAACATTTAATATTGAAGAAATTCCCTAGTCAATATTTGAGTTGGATTTGGCACTGAGAATCGAACATTACAGAAAGGTTGAGCACTGATGTCAATCCACAGAATGACCTCCCAACTTCATCGACAATGGAAAATGAAATGAAAAACCTTATAAATTATGCATTCGGCACTGAAAAAGACCACCATCAACATCAAAACATATCTGAACAACCAGATGAGGGCGCTACAAATAGCAATGAGACAAGTGATGTTTTTGAGACTGTAGGACAGCCATATCAAGATTATAACATATCAGTGGATCATCCTCTTGATTCTGTGGAGACTAATGTAAGAGAAAACTTCACTGAGGAAAATACGTTCCATGATTTAGTTGACGATGAAAATCAAGAGTTTTATAGTGGATGTTTGAAATATTCAAAACTTTCTTTTATGCTGAAGTTGTACCATATCAAATGTCTATGTGGAATTAAAAATAAACAAATTTCCATGATATTGGAATTGTTGCGTGATGCATTTTCTAAAGCAAACATCCCTAAGTCTTTTTATGATATAAAAAAAGTTGTTAACAGGCTTTGTCTGAATTATACAAAAATACATGCGTGTACCAATGATTGTATGCTTTATTGGCAAGAAGATTCAAGTATACAGGATTGTAAAAAATTTTCTTCTTCTAGATGACAGTCAATGGGTGATTTTGGAAGTTTGTATCAACATACTTTCATGAAGAAAAAGAAAAGGAACACACCTTTAAAGATTTTGCGTTACTTTCCTTTAAAGCCTCGATTGCAAAGATTATTCATGTCATCAAAAACCACCAAATGCATAAAGTGGCATTCTATAGATAATAAAAATTATGGGTTAATGAGACATCCACAAGATTCACAATCGTGGAAGAAATTTGATTAATTACATCCATATGTCTCAGCTGATCCTAGGAATGTTTGATTGGGATTGGCTACCGATGGATTCAACCCATTTGGGACTCTGAGTACCAGTTATAGCATTTGGCTAGTTGTTTTGATCCCTTACAATCTGCCTCTGTGGATGTGTATGAAAAAAACATCTTTTATCATTTAGATGATTATTCCTGGAAAAAAAATGCCTAGAAATGATATTTATGTATACTTGTAGACTTTAATTGAAGAATTACAGGGGTTGTGGAGCAACGGTGTTGCGACATTTGATACTTCTTCTAAGACAATGTTCAAAATGCATGCTGCTTTAATGTGGACAATTAGTGACTTCACTAGGCTTGGGAATTTATCTGGTTAGAACACTTACATGGGTTTGTCTTGTCTTGTTTGTAACTTTGATTTTGATCCCAAACTACTACCTCAAAGTAGAAAATGGTGCTTCTTGTTCCATCGAAGATTTCTCGATGCATCTCATAGATTTCTGCGGAACATATCAAAATTTAATGGTTTCATTGATCGTAGACCACCTCCAAACTTGTTAACTGGTTCTGAAATATTGACACAACTTGGAAATGCTGAGACAGAATTTGTGAAGGTTCGTCATTTTAATGATAGTAGGAAACGGGTTCGAAGTGCATCGTCAAGCGAAATCGGAACACAACAATGGAAGAAAAAAAGTATATTCTTCAAACTTCCGTATTGGGAATTTAATTTGTTGTGGAATAATCTTGATGTGATGCATATTTAGAAGAATGTCTGTGACAATTTGATTTTCACATTTCTTAATGAGCATGAAAATTCAAAGGATCATCTCAATGCTCGCAAAGACTTACAAGCAATGAACATAAAATGTGATCTCTGGCTAGATGAGAATGAAAAGTATCCTCCGACAATTTTTGCAATGAAAAATAGGGATAAAGATACATTCCTTCAAATTTTAAAGAATGTTAATGTATTTTATGGGTATTCAAGTAACATATCAAGGTGTGTTGAATTGAAGAATCATAAGTTACATGGATTGAAAAGTCACAATTCACATATTTTGTTACAACAGTTATTACCATTAGCATTGTGTACATTATTACCTGAAAAAATTACTACTGTTGTACTCCGATTATGCACATTTTTCAAACAACTATGTGAGAAATCTCGACATCCATTTCAGCTTGACAACCTCCAGGAGAGGTTTGTATTGACCCTTTGTGCAATGGATATGATCTTTCCTATGTCGTTTTTTACTGTAATGATGCATTTAACTGTGCATTTGGTTGAGGAAGCTAAATCAGGAGGCCCCGTTCATTATCGATGGATGTATCCAATTGATAGGTAATTTATTTATATTTTTTTCAGTTAATTAAACAATTTTTGGCACTTAATTAAATGCATAATTATGTTTATTTTATTTCACAGATATCTTGGGAATTTGAAATCATACATGAGAAATAAAGCTCAACTAGAAGGCTCTATTGCTAAAGGTTATTTGGCTGAGGAGTGTCTTACCTTTTGTTCTAGATACTTGGATGATTTTGAGACAAGATTTAATCGAGTTTGACATGTTGATGACACATTGAATCAATCTCAAATACATCAAAAATCAAAAATATTTCCTGCTATTGGTTGATCAGTTGGGAGGACCTCAAATGTGACACTAATAGAATTGGAATTATTACAGGCACATAGATATGTGCTTCTGAATAGTGAAATTGCAGATCCATTTATTGAAGAGTTGAGGATACAAACAAAGAGACGAATTAGAGGCTGAACACGAAACGAGAAAGATATAATGAAATCTATTAATAAAGAGCTTGTAGAATGGTTTGCACGACATGTAAGTTCATAAATATTACAATAAATATGAATATTAGTTTGACACATATATTTTTTAAATCTAATAAAGTATATTTATTTTTTTAGATCATAAAAACTGATACTTGAGCAAAGGTGTCTGAATATTTGAAGTTTCTTGCTCGAGGTCCTCTAAAACAAGTTAGAAAGTTCGACACTTACAACATGAATGACTTTAGATTTTGTATAGTCGATCGAGAAGAGGGTTTGAAAACACAGAATAGTGGTATGTTTATATTTTTTGAAGTGGAATACTATGGAAAGATGAATGATATTATTGAATTAAACTACCACGGGCATTTTTCAGTTGTTTTATTCAAATTCAATTAGGTCGATATTATCAGAGGTGTTAAAAGAGATTCCTTGCAATTTACTTCTATGAACTTCTCTCACTTGATGGATATTGGTGATCGTAAACTGCATGACCCATATATCTTATCATCGCAAGAAAAATGGTATATTATGTGAATGATATTGTGGATGAAGGGTGAAGTGTAGTTTCTCACGTAATACAAAGAGATAAGTATGATATGGCTGATTAAGTGGAAGATTTGACCTCTGAAATTGAATCTCATAAACAAAAAGAAACATAATTATTTGTCCATCATGATATTGAAAATATTAGTATAACAAGGATGAATGAAGTGTATGAAGTAATGGAGTAGAAAATAGACATGATTGAAGGGGAAAATTATTGTATGTACAATTATTTATTCATTCAGCAACCTCTTATTTCATTTATGCAGTCATTCATTATCATTGTTATGTATATTTTGTTTGTTAGTACTAGGCATCTATTATCATTTTTATTTTTATTTTCTGCATATTTTTTTTGAAATATATGTTCTAAACTTAATTTTATTTGATTAAATGACAGGAATGCCAAGGAGGAAGTGATACACTGTTTCATCCACTACTGCGACAGATGACGATCAATCTATCTCCCTCCCTATGGTATCTGATCCACCAGTTGCCTAACCCCCTACACCATCTCTCACACCCTCTGTGAGAATCCCTTTATAAGCCGAGTCGTTGAATCCCCCTTCAACAGCCTCATCATTTGGGCGGTGGCATGCCACTTCTAGTTCATCACATACATACTGAAGGGTTACTGTTATAGGTACAAATTTTAATATAAATAAATTTATTGCAATTTTTTTATACTAACTGTTTGTTCATTAAAGATAGAAAAATTCAACTGTGGAGAAAAATATAAAAAGTTCAGATGTGTGGAATATGAATGGAGAGAAGACATTTTTCCCATTCGATTCATATGGGGTCCCTACGGATGATGCTGTGGGATTACCTGGCCAAATTCTAGGATAGCTGGCAGTGGAGCCCATTTCCCTTCCTATTTCTTATGATGATTGGATACATATGCCTCCAAGTTGGAAAAATAAAGTTTTTTATTCCCAAATTAAGGTAATTTTAATACATTATGGTGTAATTGAATGTCATGTAATTAATATGTTAAAAATGAATTTCTATATACAGATGTTTTTCCACTTTACAGTTGCTGATGTGATAACACGGAAGTGAAGATTGAAAAATATTGGTAAGAAATGGAAATAATTCAAATGGAGATTTCAAGGCAATGTGAATGATATTTCGTTGACCGTCCAACAAATGTATGAGAAGCTACCCAATGGGGTACCCAAAGAACAATGAAAAGTTTTTGTTGACAGACATCGTGATGAGAATCAGATGGTATTTAAATATATATTATTATATTAACCTCATTTTACATTTATACATGTATATGAATAGGATATGACATTGAATACATTACTATTAAATTGCATTTTATTTATTTCAGGATCTCTCAATAAAGAATGCATCAAGCCGGGCAAAGTAAGTCATCCATCACACTGCGGGGTCAAAAATCTTTTCTAGAAGCCGATTGACTCTGGTAATATTTTCATTAGTTTAAATATTTATAAGACAATATTATCTGTTTAATATATTAAATTTTTGATTTATCTTTATTTAATGAAGTCACAGAGTTTAGGGCACAAATCATCCCGAACTGAAGTGTGGTTGGATGTTCACAAAAAATCTGATGGAAGTTTTGTTAATGAGCCTACCAAAGAAGTTGGGTTATGAACTAATTTTTTCATAATAATAACTTATTATCAGTTTTTACTATGTTAATATATATTGATATTTTATTTATAGGTAAAAATTAAAGAACTATGGGATGCCAATCCTGAGCAGTCCTACTCAGTTTCCCAGGATGACCCAGTTGCTAAAGTCCTTGGGAAGGAGCATCCTGGTAGAGTGCGTAGGATGAGTTTGAGACCTGTACCATCTGACGTTTTTAGTAGGCCACTAGGTATGGTAGCCGTATCTACTCTTGGTTGTAGTCATCCCATACCCAGAGATTCTAATAAAGAGATTGTTTCTCTACGAAACACAATTCATGAGCAAGGGGATCAGATTTCTGCTTTGCAGAAAGAGTTAACTGAAATACATCAGCAGATGAGTGGATATGCCCCTGATGATACTGTATCGACTGGTGGTGGGCAGGTAAATCACAAAAATTCAAAATCATTTAGTTTTAAATATTTTATTGGTTTTAAGTTTAAATATAAATATGCAACACTATTTAATTTTCAATATAATGTTCTTACAGGTGGTAGCCGAAAGTGGAGATGGAAGTAGAGATGGTGACGATATGTGTTCATCATCGGATAGTGATTAGTTGTATTGTTGATATTTTGCAGGTGGAGAGGGTGATGATATGTGTTCATTGTCAGTTTGTATATGTATCATGTGTGGAACATAGTTTCCACCAAACATTTTCATGACCTAACATTTTCTTGATTTGTCATGTTTCCTTTTATGTATTTTATTGATTTATGATGTTTCCTTTTATGTCTTGATTTCTTGAGTGTGGTATGCATATTTAGGACACAACAACCTACATTAGTCCCCTAACAAACCATTAACAGAACCAACCATTCTCTTTCCAACAACTTTACCATAGTGAAAAATAGAGAAAAAAATTAGGAATGAAAGGGTTGAGGAATGTCATGGTATGCATATTATATAGTGTTTTCTCATATATCTTAATTATGTCATTATACATAACAAAAAAGTTTTGTTATGCGGGTAACCATGAAAGGGTTGAGGAATGTCGTGGTAATTCAGTGTTCATGGTATGAGAAACACTCTGAGTGGTTTTGGTATTTAGTTCAGGGGAGAGGGTAGGGTCAATTGGATAACAATCATTATATATTGAGATCTTAGGTTGTCAAGATAATGTTGATAATATAATAGGTATATGATCTCCATTTTGAGAATGACTCATATGTGGTGGGTGATTATGTGGTTAGACTTTGTATGACTAAGATGCTTTGGGATATTCAATTTACTGACATGTAGTGGTTCATGGTATGTGGGTTGGGAACATGAACCAGATATGACCAGATATGATTCATTAGATCATGATTATAGTTTTATGATCATGAATTATGGGAGTGTGTACCCATTAGGTTTGGGCAATATTATGTAGGATTACGGGAAAGAACTAGTGATACAGTTCCTAGAGGATTACTCTATAGTGGGAAGAAGAGAGTGTGTGTTGGTTTTTCATTCCAAAAAATACATGTTACAAAAGGGTAGTACACACTAGATATGTGTGGTTCTCAGTGAGTTTTGAATCATTTATTATACCAGATGAGTGTGGTATGCATATTTTGGTATTCTTGGAATTGTTTTTTTCAGGGCACTGGTACAGAAGCTGCAGAAGCTGCTGTTTTTTTTTTGTAAATCTGTTTTTAGAGGCGGTTATAACCGCCGCTAAATATCATCATTTTTCTATTAGCAATGGTTATAACCACCGCTACAGTATTAAATTTAGTGGTAGTTTTAACTATCGCTATAGTGGCCCATCTTCTGCGTGTAGTTCACGGCGGTTATGATGTTTTTAGTGGCGGTTTTCTCGGCCAGGGACTTACATTTTTTAGCGGTGGTTAAAACCGCCACTAAAAAAACTAATCCCCTGCCCGGAAAACACCCTACTGAATTAGAGGGGGTTATAACCACCACTAATCATATATTTACAGTGAATTTAGGGCAGAATTAGAGGTGGTTATAACCCCCTCTAATATAAATTCCGCAAAATTCAATCTCATTTTACCAGTGCTTCCCCAAAACCACCCCTAATTAGAGTAGACATGCACATTAGCGGTGATTATGTGAAATTGCTGCTAATATTTTTATAGGATGTTATAACCCCTTCTAAATGAAAAATACCCCTTCTAATCACCCTATTTTTTTATAGTGTGTCCTCAAGGAGAGTACTTGGGAGTGAGAGACACATATGCGTTCCTAGTACCCAAAGTTTTTTTGAGTTTTTCTCTACCCTGTTTTGTTTTGATGATGTGATTTTTAGATCTTGCTATGTTATGAGATGCATTGTTTTCATTATGTTTGATAAATCATTTGAATTATGAAAATGGGAGGACCTTAATCCCAATCAATATGCATTATACTTTGACATTATTAAAACCACGTGGGTGATTTATTGCTGCCTAAAGTTGATAATATCTTGACATGGAAGATGTAATTCCCTAATTTATGTGCTTGGGTAAGTTTTATGTGTTGGTTGTGGTAGTGGTTGGTTTTGGGTATGTGTAGGTTGATATGGATGTGTTAAAATGAGGTGGTTTGTGTATGGTTCTAGATGATGTGGTGTTGTGCCTGGTGAGAGGTGGTGATGTGATTGTGTGAGGTGTTTTGTGGGTGTTTTGGTTTGGAATTTTTGGCTAGTGGTGGTGTTGAAGTGTAATGAGAGCCCTACAAGGTATCTCATGGGGTGGTTGTTCAGACCCCTTCTTTTATTTGGATTTGATTTTTATTTTTAGGGACAAGAATCATTTGAGAAGTATCTAATGTAACGTTTCATGCTTCCTGGACCATTAATTTTCTAATTTTAGTGTTAGAAGTGTTCCAGAGGAGGCCTGAGGAGAATTCTGTAGAGTTGGAGATACATTTGTGCTATAAAATGGAATTCAGGACATTAAAGTGGGATTCACATCATGAATATATGTTTTATGAATTATGTATCTAGTGAGTTCATGAATTTTATGCGGTAGTGGAAGATTCTGTGAAATGGTTTCACATCATGAAAATAAAATTCATGTTGTGTATTAATTCAGGTTGAGGTGAATTAATTTTCAATAGAAACTAAAGATATGAGAAATTCACACCTTGTAAGTGGTTCACGAATTGTAATCCATGGGCCCTATGGAATTCATGACATGAATATGTAATTCACACCATTATTGGGGAAACTTAAAATCTATTTATATCTTTTGGTTGGTCATTTTCTCTCTCATTCAGCCTTTTCCCCTCTCATTTTTGGAGGAACCCTAGGAATATTTGGGAGATCTTATAGCCCATATCCCCCCTCCTTGATCCTCGGGTTCTAGTGGTTGTGTTTTGGTGATCCAGAGTGAGTTTTTCCTTTTATATCCATCATTTCTTTATCTTATTCCCTCATAGATCTGTTTCAGTGGTATTGTTTCATTTAGGGTGTGTTTTGGGTGATGTTTTGATAAACCTTGGGTGTGGTGTAGGTTTATTGATAGAAAAAATATTTTATATAATTTAATCATGTCAAACCACTTCCTCCACAATAAACACATCATTATTCAAATTATAAAAACGGTTACATATATCCAAGAAAAATCTAATAATTGTAAGGATAACTAGAACAAAAACATAGAATAAAAAATTAACTACTAAAATTTATCAGTACTAGTAATAAACCTTGTTTAATGAATCTTAAAGAATACTACCATAAAAATTCTAGGTTAGTGTTTATACCTAGAAAAAATAAAAATGATTCTTGGTAGAAGATATGAAGGATTTGGAACTCACCAATTTTATGTTGAAGAATAACTAAATAAAAACCCAAATTGAGGATAGATCATCATAGTTGGGGAAGAAAATGGAATCTGTTCATAGGGTTTAATCTGGATGGGTGTCAGATCTAAGGAGGAGGAGGCCACATGATTGGGATTTGTGCGGGATACTATACCAGTGGTTTTAAAAAACCATTGGTATAGTTTATCCATACTGACAGTTAACTAAATCCATTGGTATATCTTTAATTTTTTCAGCCAATACCAATGATTATATATAATCATTGGTATAGATTTCTCTATACCAATTGTTTAGTTAAACTGTTGGTATATCTTTCATACATACCACTCTATACCAACGGTTTGCTGGAACTGTTGGTATGGACTTCTCTTAAATAGAATATACCAATGTTTATTTTAAACCATTAGTATAAAGGAAACTATACCAATGTTTTTAAAAACCATTGGTATAGGTTTGTTGGTATAGGTACCTTTTCCACTAGTGTTACCTGAGCGGTAAAGTCACCCTGTAATTATGCATGAAAACCTAGCTTCAGATCTGGGTAGTGATGAATTTTCATGGTGTTGTAGTAGTACTGTAATATTATAGAAGTGTGAGTATTGTAGTAGGTATTATATAAGACTATTGTAGTAATGTAACTTTTTATCTAAATTGGGATTCGATCCATGAAATTTGGTCTTTGGGTCATAGGGCCTCTGAACTAGCTATTGTGAGCCTTTGATCTATATACTAGAGTAGATCCATACCCAATGGAGTGAGAGATTATAACAGTCATCATAAAGGTTGTCTAGACATGGGGAGATCATCAAGGGCACTATGGTGGTGCGACTAGTTGCTGTAAGTGATGATCAACTAATGGAGCAAGCAAGTTGGTGTGGAAAAATGACAAGCACGTAGAAGGGGTTGTTGTAGTTTAGGCCTTTGGGATATCTGTATGGTCTTTGGGCCTCTGGGCCTTTGGTCCATGTATTGTGGGCCTACAATTTATGTAAGTTCTCTTTATCAACCCAATTAAAAATATGGATTATCTAAAAAATAATTAACAAAATAATTAAATAATAATAATTAATTAATGTTATTTATATAATTAAATATATTATTAATTATAATTTGTTAATCATATTATTTTTTTATTAATAACTAAATTTTTAATTATTATTATTAATTACCAATTATATTGATTATATTATTAAATATTAATTATAATATTAATTATAATATTATTTATTAATCATACAATGAATTACTAATTATACCATTAATAACTAATTTTTAATTATTATTATTTAATTACTAATTATTATTTAATTACTAATTATATTGATTATATTATTAAATATTAATTATACTATTAATTATATTATTAATTATTAATGATACAATGAATTACTAATTATACCATTGATTATTAACTGTTAATTTCTAGTATAATTAATATTTAATAATATAATTAATCTTTATAATTAAATATTATAGACTTAAAGAGATTCAATGAATTTTACAATATCAACTCTTCATCCCAGATGATTAGGAAGAAAGATGATATGACCTTTGTTGAAGCAAATCATGGCCTTCTCTCAGACAAACTCCATGAATATAAGCATTCAATCATTTCCCACCTTTTTTTATAAAATAGTAATAACCAATTGAGTATTTTCGACATTAATAAGCCTTTATTGGAAATTTTGGGGTTTTGATGAATGAAATATCTCTTCCTTAGGAAAAGGTTACCTCTATATTGTCTTTGCTTCTGCAGAGAAGAAATCAAATTCTTGGGTGCTTGGGTCTATTAGACTAAAGCCAAGAACCCTTCTAATTCAAGAATAGGATCCCATATTTAACCCCTTAAATGTAAGGAACTCGATCACCCAGGTATATATTTTAATAAGATCCTTGAGATAGGTTTTCTAGCTCATACAGATCCTTTGGGACATCAAACCTATGGTTGGAATCCCAATTAAATTGGACATGGATATTGAGAGGGATAAGTATAACCATTTCACACGATTCTTAGTAGAGGATGAAATTATCTCTCCTCTAACTATATCTATCATCTTAACCGCTAATGATCATTGATTTGACTTGGTGGTTGAATATGAGAGGAAACTCAATTTTTTTATCAATTTCTATAACACTGGTCATAGTGTGGATTAATGATGCAGAAGGTTGGTCAATACCAAGTATTATATGAAAGGTCACATATTTCAAAATTGTAGGAGGAAGTTGAAGAAATGGGTTGATAATGCAGTTATGGATCAGAAAACTACTAATTGAGATAGTAAATGTTCAATGATATCCGATGAAGATTCAAGAGATCATGTACAAGACTCACATAGAGTTTGTGACACTCAATAAGAGATACATAATCTGGACTTTATTTTAATAGATTAGAAATGAGGTGATCACAAGGATCACATTCAAAACAAGTCTAGAAAGGAAAGGAACCAATGGAGAGGGAAACATGAGATATGACTCATTCAAGATAATATCATGTTGAATTCTAGTGATGTAAATCATTTTTTTGGTTATGGTAATGATGATTACACTGTCTCCAATGAGTTATGGTCTTCTAATAGAGAGCCTAAGATGGATGAAGCTAAACTTCATAATGATTTGTACCTGAAGTATTGATACAGTAGGGGTGACAAAAATTTGGAGGCAAGCTCTCTTTTCCAACTGAGGAAGGTTTGGGAAAAGTGGGGGAAGGGAATTCTAGTTTCTATCCTTTGAAAAACCCAAACCTATAAAAGATAAACCTATATATGACTTAAAATATTCTATTGATGGTATGCCATACTTGGGAATAAAAAATATTCTTTAAAGATTGGGGGAAACACGGAAAATATTTAAATGGTTCCCATAAGTCTCCCTATTGGAAAAAGTACTGATGGTCTAGATTAGGTGGACTCTCTTATTCAGCTTATAAATTAGGTGGGGGAAGGAAAGGCATTTATTATGGTCTATGATGGAGATGAATCTAATACAGGTCATGTCAAATGCTTATAGGAACATGGTATTTATATGGGTAGACTACTGGGGACTACCCATACCCATACTAGTTCATCGGCTAGAATCTGCCATACTATTAGAGATAGTCTTCAGAATGAGGGTAAAGCCACTGAAAATAGGTGAAGTGAAGTTGAACATACCTCACCTAAGAATATTGTTATGCTAAGTTCCTCATATAGTAGTAAGGCAATGTATGTTGCTTCTTTATCTAAGAATGATGTTTCATCTAGAGGCATGGATTCAAAACATGCTATAACGAAGTCCTAAAATAATTCTGAGAAAGTTTCTTTTGAACAAAAAGGGGTTTATTCCCCAATGATTAGTAAATCCATAATTCAATAGGTTGTAAATAGAATACCTAATAATTATTTTTAATGTTCCTCTCTTCTAGGGTGAAAAGGACTTGTCACTTATAACTCCTTCATCACTCTTGAACCAGATTTAGGTATGGAGGAAGCTATAAATGAGGATATAATGGAGAAAGCCTCTACCTCCTTGGAACCTATGAATCCTTTCAAGGATGCATACAATTATAATGATGATAATTAAGATTATCATATCCCTTTAAAATGGGATAAAATTTATATATGAGGACATCACCCACGTGGTTGAGATGGAAGACTAGTTCAACATGATGCGAGCCTTTGATCTTAGGTTTAATTTCTAGAAAATATTCAGATAGATCAATTGGATCAGGTTCAATTTCATATTCTTGTGGTTTATACCTTGTTTGGTTTTTGAATGAGGGTATTGATGATTTTTCTATCCCCATCCTCTCATGTTTATATTTTTTATTTTCCTAATAAAGGGGTTTGGACCCCTGCTTGTTTTGATAATTAATAATTAATAATTAATAATATAATTAACATTTAATACTATAATTAATATTATAACTAATAATTAATTATATAATTAATATTGATATTTAAAATTTAATCCATATTTGGTATAGGTTATTACAAATCGTAAACAACAGACACACCTAGACACCCTAGTGGGTCAAGCATCATCCCTCCTCATAAGGAATGAAAAACACCAATTACACCTATTTTATTACATATAGTGTCCTAAAGGCCTAAGGTTTTTAGATGGATTGAAGGAACAACTAATTTTATCCCAAATTTCATTTAGAGTAGATAAAATCAAGGCTTAAAATAATAGTCTACATCTTTCTAAGTCACCGGTCTTTCATCAAATTTCCCTTGTCAACACTGATCACATTGTATCACCCATTTTAAAGTTGTGCTACCCCCTAAAAATAAGATAAGGCACCCCTCTATCCCATATCATAAATTTGTGTGAGAGGATGGTTGGTTGATAGATGTCAACGCACCTGATGATCTTTTGAGATGCCCACCTGACGATGCATGTGTGGCATCCCAGAGTACCACTTTCCAATTCGCATCACATTAAATGAATGGTTCCACTATGCTAATCATTACATATAGGGTCACCCCTCCACCCCACATCAAAAGTTAAGGTGGGTAGATGGGTGATTCATGGGCGCAAATTCATCCATAAATCTTTTTATTCACCCACCTCACAAATGTGAAACCTGAATCATGCAATTGAAATCCTTATAAGATGTCAATCCCCACTCCATTATAAAAGGGAGGTCTAAGTGTAGTTCTCCATTATATTTTGGGATTGCTTTAATATAGGAGATTCTGAATAAAATAACATAATTATTTTAAATGATGTTAAATTTTTTGTTATATGTATATGAAAAAAAAAACAAAAAAATTAAAATAAAAGAGGGAGGAGTAGACCACATTCACACCTCATATTCAAAATATAAATAAAAGGTGTGAACATGGTTCACACATCCTACTGGGGGATGAAGGAAGCATGATACTTGTTCACACTTTCTATATTAAGTGGAAGCATTAATAGGGTTTATACTTCCCAAGATCCCTTTTTTAAAATATTTATAATCCTAACCTAATTTTCCATTATTTTTAAAAACTCATTAAAAAAACACTGATTATTAATTTTCAATTTCAACCTTTCTTATCAAAATTCATTATATTTAAACCTCTCATTATCTTCTATTAATTAGGATATAAATCAAACTATTGGATTTGACATGGAATATGAAGATTAAATTGGATCATTGATTATAATCTTATGTAGCTTGTGTGTGTGAGAGAGTGATAACGTTATAATGAAATAATACCATTGTATCATAATTTCTTCTTATTTATTGTCATTTTTTTAATTTCATTCTATAATAATTCATACCATTTTCCTGCATTTGAAATTATGTTACATATTTTATTGACATCACAATTAATTTACAATTGTTAACAAGGTCTCAATTTTGAAATACTTTACAATTTCAATTGATGTCATGATCCCATTTCACAACATAGTATCAACACAATAATAGTCTCTATATTATGTATCATGACAAAGAAACTTCCATCACTATAATTAATGTAATCTAATTCTTAAATGAAAAATGTACATCTCTTATTTTTCCATACATTTGTTTTCTATGCTCTTTTTTATGTGTGCATCGACTCCACTCAGTTGAAGAGATATATCCACAAGTGAGTCTTATTTCATATATTATATATTTTTATATTTATTTTTCTCTCTATTTAAAATTTTGAAAAATATATATGAATTGTTTTATTAATATTTTATTAAAATAAAAATAATGAACTTCCAAAGAGAAGTAATGACTCACAACCATCAAATTTCACTTTATTCCTTAGAGTTAATGTGATCAGTTATTATTGAAATTGTGTTAATAATAAATGTAGTTGGTGTTGATATAAACATCATTCATCAAATAAAAAATGAGTCATTTTCACAAGAAGTGGTCGAATGATAAACATTGGATACCTATCATATGTTGAAGTGAACATCATTGATAATGCCATGAACCATGATGATAACAAAATAAAATTTGGTATCACCAATTATTTTTTAAACTCTAAAGGTGTTAAACTTGATTATGATCATAAATACTCATTAAAAATATGATATTTTTTAAATAAATATTTTATTGTTTTATTTATTTTATATTTAATTTTTTCTTATAAAACTTATGAAAAAACTAATCATTCTTGAAGAAAAACATAATTATATTTTATTGATATTCATCCCCTAAAGTGGATGAAATATTGAATTGAATATTAATGTTATTGTCTTGAAGATATTATAAAATCCAATCAAATATTTTTTTTTATTCCCATAATTGAATGAGATTTTTTATGAAACACTTCTATTTTATTCCCTGAAGTGAATGAAAATATAAAATTTTTTATTTTAAATCAAGTTCAAGGTGAATATGATATTTTATGATGTTCACTGTGTCTTATTTTTTTATAAGGAAAAATAAATAAATAATAATAATATAACCATGATAGGTGGTTTGATGATAATAAATATTTAAAGATCATAATGAATTTTATTAATATTTAAGAAATATTTTGTCCTTGAATAATGGTATAAGAATAGTTTATTTTGATATTATGTTTAAAAATATTTTTGTGTATCATTTTTTTCACCTATATAATCAATATCAAGAAAAAAGTTATTATTTATCATATATTTATGGGTTATGAATACCATTTCATGTAATTAAATCGTTATTATCACTTGAAGTGGATGTGATTCTTCTCATAGTTAATATAAGATATGATAAAGTTGTATAGCTTTGATAATCCAATATATTTTTTGAAAACTATATTACCACCTGAAATAGCTAAACAATGATCATCATGATAAGTAAAATTAGTATTTTTATAAGAGATGATCATTATTGATAAATGAAGAATTATCATTCATGAATCATGATATCTAATTAATGAATTAACCCTAAATGTGAATTTTATTTTAATTTCCCTATATTATTAATTTAAGAGAATGAAATTATTTATGAAAAATATGATATAATTTGTGTTAATTATATTTGAATTTTTATCATGAATATTTGGGAAGTTATAAAACATGATCAAATTATTTTCCTTCATTTTATAAAGTGAATGCTATTATAAAATTTATCCTATGAATTATAATTACTTTTACGATGAATTGTATGTTGTAAATCCAAAATATTCTTCCACATTGATTTTCTCTACCACATTCAACCACCTTAAAAAATACAGGGGATCCTCCCTCTAGTAGATATATTTTAAAAATGTTTGGGTCAAAAATTTAAAATAATAAAATATTTGTTGGGTTATGGGCCTAAATCATTATGATTATATTATGAATTTATTCATTAACTGGTGATCAACCACCAGAATTGAAAATTAAAGTGATTAATATAAGTATTTCAATTTTTCATTATGTTGTACTAATGTGTTAATTTTTCCCAATGAAAGATATTTAAGATCTCATATATATTTTTCTTGAAGTACAAGCATTATAAATATTATTTTAATTAAATGTTAAAAAAACTTATATATGTTTATTATTAATTAATACTCCTGAAGAGTTAGTATATGCTCATGTAAGTACATTGTTTGGTAGTCAAAATTAATCCAAGACTCTAGAAGATTGAATATATTCCTACCCGATGGTATAAATTTTTTAATAAATAATTCATTGTTACATATGAAGTCTTGATGAAATATATTTAGCATTAATGATATTCTTGAAAACAAATATCATATGGAAATATTGAATAAAGGATGTGTAAAATACCTCTATATATAACAAGAATTCATAATAGAAAAAAATTATTCAATTTTTTTTATGATTTTTATTTTACAATGTGAAATCCAATAAATTATGGTAAACTATAATTTTATCGATCTTGACACATTAAATACATGACATGATCACTTAGATCATCCATGATTAATTATAATTAAAAATATTGATAAAAGTATACATGAACATCATTTTATTGATAAAATGGAAGACATACATTATGGGGAGAATTATGAATTTATTTAATGGATGTATATTAACTAAATGGTCACTTGTAAGAGAATTATCGATTATCATTATGTTATTATGAATTCCCCATGTATTCCAATTTACCATGATCTACCTATTATCAAGATAAATTATTTATATCTTTATAAACTATATTAGAAGTAAATTTTCAATATTTATATAAAGTAATAATTATAGAATGTATATGGGTGTACCCACCTACCATGTGAACCATTTAAATATTATATGAGATGCATATATTAACTGTATTCATATATTATTATTTGTGGGTGAGTATACATCACATGTTATTCATGTTGATTAAAATAAAGATTGAGCATCATATAACATGTATAAATTGTTCCACTAGAACCATTGATAGGTTGCTCACAACACTTATATGAATAATTCTATTTTAAAGTGTTTAAAATCAGTAGTTTGATTACACACACTAGACGTGTAGATAAAGTAGTTATATAAAATCATTGTTCATCATGAGTAGAAAACAATAAATACATTTTTCCTTAAGGAAAATAAATATATCAATAACAACATGTCTTTTCATATTTTTCCTATAAGTGACACTAGTACTAGATAAAATATGAGATCTCATTAAATGTTGTTAATGATATATTTTAATTTTTGAATTATCTCAAAACTCATTGATAATAATGAATTATGAGAGATGTTAACATAAATATAATTATCCAAAAATAATTATTGAAGCAACATTTTCTATGTTCAACTTATGAAGTTATGGATTGGTTATCCAAACTATAAAGGATATTAAATACATATAATATTCTTATAAGGAATCATCTTCCTTCTGATTTTTTAGACTATATTAAAAACTATATTTAGTAGCAGTTTTAACCACTGATAAATGATTCAGAATTATTTCTAAAAAACATTTTGAATTTCTATGTTAATAACCATTTAATGATGGTTTTGATTTGATTTTTTTTAATTATAAATATTTTTTTAAATTTTTAAATTTTTAATTATTTAAAATATTTTTTTATTTAGTATCTATTATTTATTTTCTACATGTTTTAGTATTTTTTTATACATGGTATATATACTTCTAGGGTTACTCATCTTTATAATAATCCCACTTATTCTCACTTGACTCTATGAATACTAATCACCATACCAAAGGTATTTTCATGTATTAATATGTCAATACATGTTATTCGACCTACTTGTTTTCATATTTTTCAACATTACAAAATAAATTATTAGGTTGTCACCAATCCTTACACTACTCTCACTCATTCTCATTTAACTTTGTAAGTACTAACCATTCCAAAAAATTAATTTACAAGTAATAATTGGTCAATAAATTTTATTTAATTTATTTGATAAGAAAAATACATTATATAAATATCTAACAAATAAAATTGTAAATTCAAAATTAATTAATAATTAATATTGATTATCAATTATTACTATTTTCAAAATAAAAACCAACCAATTAATTGTTAATAATAAGGCGGGGTCAATAGTAAAAATTAATTATCAATATTTTTCCACATCTATTAGGGTCCCCATTAAGATGGATAAGTAGAATGAAATGAATAGGTATGGTTCTTTTCTTACTTACTAATGGAAGTGGACCTTAGCTCTCATCCCATTCAATCATTTGTATTAACCATTAATGATCATAGGTTTGATTTAACTATCAATTATGAAAATTTTCTTGAGTTATTCAATGGATTCTTACACATAGGGAAGTGGTATAATAAATTTCAAAGGAATTTGGTTTTCAATTTTTTCATATTGAAATGTAATTATTCTGATAAATGTAAAAAAAAATGGGTGGAGTCACTCACCATAGGGAGATAGACCATGGAGCACAGGACCAGATAAGAGACTCACAAGGAAACTATGACTCTCATAAGAAAGTTGTCAATATGTATATGACTTTATTAGATCAGGATAGAGGTGAACCTAATGATCACTTAAAAAATAGGGATAAGGAAGTCATGAACCATAAGATAAATCATCCTAAGAGTATCTCTTATAATGCTAATGTTAGAGTTTTTATCACAGAGGTGAATCAAATTTCATGTTTATCCATTGATGATATTGGTGACAAAAACTCTATTGATTGATCCTCACATGGTGAATAAGATACAAATATAGTTGAAATTCATGAATAAAACTATCAGAAATATGGGGAAAATAAAGGTAAGGAAAAAATGGAAAAGTTTTTTCTAAACATTTCAAAAGTGGGGATAAAGAAAAATGGAGGTGTAAATACCCATGAAAATACCAAATTAATGCAATATTCATCTGATATCAAGACACTTGAAGGTAAGTATATTCCATATGATGATCTTCCTGCTTATATATCTACTGATGGGCTTGAGTAGGGGCATATATCTCTTACCGACACTGTTATCTTCCCATCTACCTAGGATATGTAGGCATTCCCTCATGGGCATAGAGACCACATTGTTCATTTGATGAAACCATTGGAATGCCCTATGAGGAAGTTGAATCCAAGTCTGTTCCCCCATATGGGTTATCTTCATTTGGAATACATCTTCATGATGAGGTTGTGGATGGTAAGTCTTCCTTAAGGACCTTCAATGATGATCCTTCTTTGGGTAGCCTAAAGGCTCTAGAGGGGAATATTTTTCAAACATGTATGGTATCATATGTTCCTACTATTGGTATTAGTGAGGATGATAAAAAGTACTCTTCCCATGTGGAGGTAGGTAAGAATCACAGAGACAGTGGTGGACAACCTCTTATGAGTGGGATTGATGTCAACATGGGCGTAACATTTATGGAAGGGGTAATCTTGGTCTCACCGCCCACTGCTCACCACAATATTGCTAAATGTGGTGCAGAGCCAGATGTTGAATACCCCTAATAGACATATGATAGTGGTGCTGATAAATAAGGAGATGTATCTGGTGGTAATGATCATTGATGTGGTTTCATCTATAACACGACATCCAATCAGGTGGAAAATGTTGAGGCTGTTAGATCTGAATCTTTGGTAACTTCAAGGATTGTGGATCATAGGAGTACTAGGGGTAAGATAATTTTTAGTATACTAGAAAATGTGGTCAGAGCTAATACCAGGGATTATTTTATGAAGGAAGCTAACAAAACCCATCCCTTTGAGGTTGTCAAGTCAGGTATTAGGAAATTAACATGCCATCCCCCAAGGGAAAATGATCCCTTGGAAATCACTTCTACACCATATGAGGACTCTAGAACTCTAGATGGTACTATAGGGTCTTAGGATGACGATGAAAAGACTTTGAAAAAGCCAAAATCATGGAGGTTGGGCCGCCACCCGAGAGGATGGGGTGGTGGTTGATCTCATTCTGATAGGTGAATTATCTTATATTGTTTATCAGGCAACTGTTTTCTTTGTTCTCTGTGGTAGTGGATTGTCACTGCTTTTTATATGTCTTTTTTCCTTTGTTCTTGCTTCTTTTATTTTCAATAAATTTAGAGACCATGGGATAAAACCTATGGTTCACGCCGTCATGGATTAATTATCAATAAATAATAATAATTAATTAAAAATTAATTAATATTAAAATATAATTGATAATTGATAATTAACAATTAATAATAGATAATTAATGATTAAAAATTAAAAATTAAAAATTAAAAATTAAAAATTAAAAATTAATATTACTAATTAATAATAATTAATAATTAATAATTACTATATAATAATTAATAATTACTAATTGATAATTAATTTAGTTTTTAAATAATCAATACCAATAATTATGCATAATTAAAAATTAATTAAAATTTTAAACAATAGATAATATATAAATAAATAAAAAATAAAAAATAAAAAATAAAAAATAATTATTAAAAAATAATTAAAAATTTAATTTGTTATTATTAATAATTACTAACTATGATTAATTCCATGATTGTTTTCAAAAAACTGTCACTAGAATAAAATTTAATAAAATAAAGTAATCTTATTAGGTCTTTGAAGATTACAAGGAAACAACACACCCACCCATGAGCTAGCAAGGATAGTATGCACACTCCTCCAAGGGTTTAGCAACTCCAATGCTATCCCATTGCATTTATATAGCTCTAAGACCCACTATATGATGTCCTGAAGGCCCCTTTATCCTAGAACAATGTAGCTTCCCATGTTTTTAAACAGTGGGGATTCCAAAGAAATTTGAATTTCCCCATTTAGTGGATGAGATGTTTTATAAAACAAGCTTCAGAATGTAAATTATAGAATTGGAACACCTATAAGTATTGTTTTTAGATAGGGTTTAAGGTTTAATAGGTGTCTTGGGTGTTCCATTGAGTTTCGAGAGAAACATCCCCAGGCGCATGATTAGTACTAACCGTGCGGGTCAACTATGAGACCCCTTTTTTTAAGAGACATAGTTTTCCTAAACCATGTAAATGGTCCTAGGAAATCATGAAGTCCTTATAGGGAATCACACAATTTATAAAACTATGCACTCGAGGCCACACAATAGTGTGAGTTGTCTGTAGAAAACTTCATAGGGGGGCACACAGGCTATGCATGGTTTGGAAAACTATGCACCTAGATTAAATGGTTAGTGACACTTAACCATCATAGGTACATGGTTTAGAAAACTTTATGAAAAAACCATGAACCCTTTAAAAATGGTTTAAATTCCCATTTCCCTCGCCACCTTATGTTTTTTCTCCTCATCTCTTCTCCATCATTTCTCCCACGCGTAGGAGGCTGCTTGAGATCCCTCTCCTCCTCCTAGTTTTCCATGGTTCTCCTCCTTTTGATCTTGAAATTATGCGCTGATCATCATTTTGGATAGACAATAGTGATTCTGTGATTCCTCCTTCCTCCTTTATTGGTTTATCTTTTTGTATTAAATGATATTTTAATTTGAGATCCTATTTCCTATTTTAGTTCGTTTGTCTATTCTTACATTTTATATTGATCCATCTCAAATCAAAGCCTAATAATGGACGAGTGAAGTTCCCTAAGCTCGAGGTAGGTGGTTTGTATATTTTCCCTTAAATTATAGCATGTTTATGAAATAAAACAAAATGTAAAATAGATTAAATTAAGTTTATAGACCATGACATAGACCCTTTGTTAGACCAGTTGACATGGTTGGAGGTTGGTGACCTCAACTCTCCCCAATTTGGGTGTGTCTTATTAATTTCCCTTATTTGGATGTTGATGTAATTATCCCTAGAATGAGAATTTGTTAATTAATTATAAATGAATTATTTAAATTAAATATGGGCATGTATACTTTCTTGGCCTATGATAATATAGGAAGTATGCCTTCATTAAAAATGGGTAACAAAATTGAAAGGTTTTAAATGATAAATGGCATGAATTTACCCATGGTATATCATATAGTTTTGCATGTATGGTGTTAACTTATCATTGCCAGTTCACCTGGACCTCTATTACTCCTTAATTAATACTTGACTTATCTTTTAAGGATGAAATGGAAAATGATGATCCTAAAGTTTGGCATGGATGGTTGCCATGTATCATATCTAAATATTAAATGTAAACTGATTTCACTTTAATATTACACCTTGAGCGAACCTTGGATTCCTAAGTGGGAATACCTTGGACAAGCTCATGGGTTAGATGGTATTACATTCCACCTTGAGCGATACCAGCTTCCTCTTTAAGAAATGCCTTGGTTAAGGTATCATAGGTAAAGTGGTATTACCATATACATTATTATTAATTAGAGGCCTCAATTAGGGTTTTTGGACATGACATTTCACACCCCTTGGTTTGGAACTTTGGACATAGCATTTCACATCCATTTGGGTAGTTGGACATGACATTTCATGCCCTGTGATTAGGTTGTTGGATATGACATTTCAAATCATTTATTATGATAGTTGATCATGGTGATCCATATCCCCTGATCAAATTCTTAGGCTCATACCCATTTTTACATAATGACGCCTTTATGATAATATTATGGTTATGCATGGGTGCCTAAGTTATGTATCAAGTCCTGATAATCACTACGTATATATATATATATATATGTATATATGTGTTATTATTTGTATAGTTAATATATATACATATATACTTATATATATATATATACCTATATATATGGTGATGCATATTCATAGGTATTCCGGCTTAGGCCGAAGCAGGTATGGTCAGATAGGTGTCCTTTGAGGAACCTAAACCTGACTTATTTACATTTATTTTTTACTACCTTATTGATATATCTTCACACTACTATATTTTATATTCATTGACTATATATAATTATACACTATTGGTGGTGGCCTACTGAGTTTATCTCACACACTATTTGGGTTTCTATTTGGTACCCAAAGAGACCTTATGGTTGCAGGGCCAGGTTTTGGCTTCAGCTTTCTTGATGTTATCATTTTGTGTTGTTATTCTTGGACATGGGATCTTAGGAGCACATGACTGAGCCAGAGCTTAGGATGATCATGGAGATAACCTTTGAGGATTTTTTTTCATTCTGTATTTCTTAGGCATTACCTACTTGTATATTATAGTATTACATGGACATTCATGGTTTTATTATTTGGCATTTCCCATTTTATTAGTTATTATTATCTTCCACTATTTTATTATTTATTATGTTTCCACTGTGTTTGGTACTTATTCAGAGGGTATAGCCTCCCCACCGTACCATCATTGGACCTATTCTAGTTGTCAACCTCTAGCATATGGGGAGGCGTGCTTGAGGTCATGTGACTAAACAGATCGAAGTGCTATTTCTATGCACCCTAGGTTGGGATGTTACAAAGTGGTATCAAATATTATTGGAGACTAAGAATATTTCATCCCTTGGTAAATAGTCATGTTTGGGAGTGATCAACCCATTCATAGGGCGTGGTCCGGGATGAGACTGTTTTTATGCCATTCGTTATTACAGTTGAATATTATTTCACCTTGAGTGATTGATGTACTTTCTACTGCTTGATGATTTATGAGATTTATGGTATTTTACCCTTAGCTCGGTATGAAAATGAATCATTTTTATATTCATTATTTTAGGAACACAAATATTCAAATTCCATACATATTCTATTCCATATAGATTCCATTTCTTGATTTCTTAATACATGTTAGATGCGCCTTGTGTAATTTAGTAGCATGCTTATCGGTTTACCATGTTTAGGTGATTGTTTAGCATTCTTGACTTTATACCATTATTATGTGGTTTCTTTTTGATATTTTTCTATTATTTACAAATGTGATATTGTAAATAGTTATAATTATAATATATGATTGGTTATTAAAGTGTATGCATCAACCTAGATAGTGTTTTCCTATATAGGTTGATGGTGAAACCTTAACTAGAAAATCATGATATGTTTGATCCATCGACCATTCGTTTCATGGGATAAAAAATTATCAATTTTGATTAAATGGGGGAGAATTGTTTTATTTATAAAGTGTATGTGCCTTTATAAATTGGAAAGGGTGACCCATATAATCGAACCTGTTAAATGGACTTGTTATATTCTGAAATCAAGGAAAACTTTGTTTCAACTACATGCATGCCAATTGTAACCTATAAAGGAATGTACCTTTATAACTTGTGAATAGTAATGCAACTAATTGAACTATGGTATGTGATAAATTTAAATCTTTATGAAAATGGTTGCCATAAAATGAATAATTATTTGAAATTATAAAGGTTTGTACCTCTATGACTTGGGTATGATGACCCGTATGACTAAAATTCTAAATGCAGAACTGGAATTAAGTAGGTCAGTTGGGGAATGTCATTTATGAGATAAATCCATTAAGGGTGTATTAATATTTAGTAAATCAACTATTATTGGGTTTTATTTAGATGTAACCAAGTTGAAATGATAGGATCCTCATAGGTCACCCTTATTTTGATATGCCTTAGTATTTACCCCCCCTGGGGGTATGTTTGTGATAAATATGGAATATTTATTTAAAGTTTTAGTAGATGATTATATTTGTTACATTTAAATATATGATTTCATATTGATGAACCCATTCTCCTTAAATAATAAAATACCTTCTATCTTCTTTTGAGCTTCATTATATGAGGCTATAGTTAATTAAAATGTCAATTAAAACCTAAAGGGTGTTTTCCTCTATAGATTGAATTGATTTTTTTTAACCAAGACTAGATATGATAATTTATTGATAAATAAACATGTATAAATGGAATTTATAAGATAAATTTCCTAAATTGTAAAAGGATGTTATCTAAATAAACAATGGATAAAAGGAAGATTGATATAACCTACCTATGTTTCCTTGTAGTGTTAGATAAATAAATTAACAAGTATCATTGTATTTCATGATTGGTACTTGATATTCATAAACTAAGACTTTATAATGTTTAAAAATAAAATGTTAATTAGTGTAATATATTAAATGAAATCTTAATGTGGTGTTCTTTGTTTCGAACCTTTTGTAAGTTCAATTTAAATATTTCCTTGAGATGCCTTGAATGGGAACATGGACATAACCCAAAGATCTATTTTTTCATTTCCATAATATTGATCTAGAGGTTAGGCCAGTAAGCCTAGTGACCTTTTTGGAATGACCTATTTTTATGATCAATGATTTATATTCCAGTAAGGGGATATCATGAGGTAGGTAGTGCCCTTATAAATTAAAAACCTTGCTAAATTATTATGAAGAGTTTCATATGTGAGGTGTTTTTTGGGTTCCATTTGTATCAATTATGACTCTTAGTGATGAGAAACCACCCCCAGGTAGAAGGTTGGTTGTTCAGTAAGTTGATCCTTATCGAGGGCATGAACATCATGTAATTCTCCAGTTTAGAAGGTTACACATGTCTAGGTAAAGGCCAACTACTTAGTAGGTTGTGTGACCCTCCTTCTTTAGTGATGTATCACTTGGAAGGTTTTCAGCCAGATTAATAGTTTTATTGGATAATAAAACCCTGGGATAAATATTTTTCACAAGCCATCAGGTATTTGGATTCATAGGGACAATAGGCCTATGGATATTATCAAATGATGTGCCATTGCATTAATGAAATCTAGGGGTTGTATGCATTAATACACATGGTACCCATTGAGTTAGTAAATGGTATAGTGTACCATATGATTTCAGTGGTAGTTTTTAAGCTCAAGTTGTTACATTATGTTCTCAGGTCATCTCCAAAGTATAATGATCTAGACATATAGAGAAGTTGAGTTATCCTAGTATTGGGGGATGTCATTGAAAAAGGATCAAGTGTGGTAACACTAACAACTGGTTTAGTTTTGACTTATATGCCTAATTTTAATGACGTGCATGAGTGCATCTCAAGAGAGCGCCACACATAATTCTAGAGACAATTTGATCTAGTATGCTTTTAAGCAGCTGGTTTCCTCTCTTTCATTTTGGAACTTGGTAAAATAATTGGCCACATTCGTTAACCATGTTCAGTGGTATATGGATAATGTTCCATGGGAAGAGTTCAAATTCTCAACAAATAATGACTAGGACAATCCTAAGATGGGGAGAATCACATCAAATGTGTTTTAGTGTGTCCTTCAAAGTAGAGGTAACACAACTAAAAAAAGACATTTGGAGATGGTTAGAATAGCTCTTGGGATCCTGTGAGGTTGGTGAGTTTGAGTTTCTAGTCCTTGAAATAATACTCAAGATAAATATCGATTATGGTTTTGAATGGAGTCTATATTCTAGATTTAGTCTTGGTGTGAATAAGTGACCTAGAGGATGTAACACTTCTAAGGAATGTTGGTGCTTTTAAGGCATCACAACGATGAAATGGTTGTCTATTTATGAAACCTTTGAATACACCGTTATTTGAGATTAGAATTTACTGGTTATGCTTAAACAATCATGATATTCCTAAGTAGTGATAGAATCATGGTCGGTTAATGATGATGTGTTAGTAGGTATAATATATCTCTTTTAAAAGAATTCATCCAATGATAGTTCTACCGTTATTATTAGTATCTAGATATAGTGGTTTGGAAACCATTTCAGTCACTTCATTTTAGATATGATGGGAGTGTCTTAGATTTTACTAGTAATCATTGATATCCTCTTAGTGTAATATTAGTTTAGTGATGATAATTCCTATTATCTTAAAATCATACTAGGTACATTGAGAAATCATCAATTATATTCCAATCTAAATAAATAATTAAATTCCCATCTGGATCCACTTTCTTTTTTCCTATTGGGTTGAATACGGTCAATGAGGAACCACTTTTGAAACATTTTCTAGATCATATGAATGTTGTAAAAAGGTTGACCAAGGATTTTTATGGAAAATAAAGCATAAAACGGATAAATAAAGTCAATTGGGAATTTTCCATTTGATTGAATTGATAAAATTTCCACAAGCATCATTAGGAAGATGGGGGTTGTGCTTTGATATGCAATTCTGATGATGGGGGAGTACCATAAATTGGAATTGGTTTTCAAATTATATGACCTATGCTGGGGATCACCATATGTTGGTGGATGAAAGAGATGATTTCATGATCATGTATTAGGTTATACAATCTTGAGTAAGAATCATGTTGATATTTTAGTTTTGTATATGAGCATTGGATCAAGTTTTAATGGCTTAAGTACCATATGCTTAAAGTGACTCCTAAAGGTGTGTTGGGAATATAGAAACACAACATGTATGTTTTAATAGAGCTTAAAAAACCAAGTATGTTGGGTGTCATTTTCATTGTTTCATAAGGATTATTAGGGATGATAAGTTTTAAGTTGGTAAGGTTATATCATCCCATGTTTTTGAACCGTGGGAATTCCAAAGGAATTTGAAATTTTCCATTTGGTGGATGGACTATTTTATAAACCAAGATTTGTAATGTAAATCCTATAATTATAACAACTAAAAGTGTTGTTTTTGTATGGGTTTTAAGGCCTAAGATATGTATTAGGTGTTCTGTTGTGTTTCAGGAGAAACAAACCTAGGTGTACAGTTGGTGCATGATTAGTATTAACCATGAAATTCCTTTCATTAAGGGACACAATTTTCCTAAACTACGAATATAGTACTAATAAACCATTCAGTTCTTATAGGGAATCACATAGTTTATAAAATCATGCACTCTAGGATACATAACCATGCGAGGTGTTTTCATAAAACCACAAATGGGAGTGCATGGGCTGCATACAGTTTGGAAAATTGTGTGCCTAGTCTGCATGGTTATTGCCACTTAACTAGTATAGGCACATAGTTAGGTGCATGGTTTGATAAACCATGTGGCCAAAACATGCTCCCTTTAATTTTTTTTGAAATTCCCATTTACCCCTACCTCCTTAAGTGTTTTATCCTCCTCTCCTCCCCCTCATTTCTCCCACACGTAGGAGGGTGCTTGAGCTCCCTCTCATCCTCCTAGGATTCCATAGTTCTTCTTTATATGAGCTCTAAATCAACCATTTTTCATCATGTTGGATATCCAAAAGTTATTATACTATTCCTCATTCCTCATTTATTAGTTTATCTGGTTTTATTGAATGTTATTTCAATAACAGATCATATGCCCTCTTTTTTAGAAATTTGTCTTTTCTTTTATTTTATCTTGATTTATATTGAATCAAATCCTAATAATGAATGAGTGAATATCTATAAGAATATGGTTGGTGGTATATAAATTTTACCTTAAAGTCTATCTTGTTTATGAAATATTTCATTATTCCACATAATGAACTTTCTGCACATTTCTCTTAAAATGTGAAATAACTTAAATTAATTGTCTAAACCATGACCTAAACCCTTTATTAGACCGTTGAAATGGTTGGAGGTTATTGAACTCAACTCGGTACACCCATTTGGGTATTTCATATTAATTTCATTTATTTTTCCATTTATGTAATTATCCCTAGAACCAAAATTGGTTAATTAATGATAAATGAATTATTTAAATTATAGATGGGTGTGTATACTTGCTTGGACCATGATAATATAGAAATTACACCTTGGTTAAAAAGGGGAAACTAAATAGAAAGTTTTTAAATGAAAAATTAAATGTATTTCCTCATGTATTATTATATATTTTTTTATGTATGGTGTTAACTACTCATGTTCAGTTCACTTAGACCCTTATTACTCCCAAATTAATGCATAATTTATCCTTTAAATATGAAATGGATCATGATGATCCTAATGTTTGGAATGGATGGTTACTATGGATCATATCTAATTGTTAAATGTAAACTGATTTCACTTTAATATTATGCCTTGAGTGAACCTTGGATTACCAAGTGGGAATACCTTGGATGGGATCATAGGTTAGATGAGATTACACTATGCCTTGAGTGATATCAGGTTCCTCTTTACATTCAGCACCGCCAGTTTCAAGTAATTAAACCTTTATGTATTCTTTTTAAGTATGAAAAGTGTTTGGGTGAATTTTTGAAGAGTTTATAGGAACTTTTGGAATGTTTTTTGGGGATTTTCAAGAGGTTTACAGGGTGAACACAGTTAGTAGAAACTGTGAATTACCTCCAAAAAACCATTAAAATTGAAATAGAGGTTACTCGATAGGTGTACAGTTTGGCCAAACTGTGTGGCCATCAATGTGTAACAATTATTTTTGGAATATTGTAAAAATACACATTTGGCACACGATTTGTCTTACTGTGCAATCCAACTATGAGATGGGTGTTTGGAGGTAGTGGCTGATGCATGGTTTTCCTAACTATGCAACCTAACTACGCACAGTTTAATATTAGATCATAAAAAGTGTATATCACCAGAAATTTCTCATAAAACACTCATTTTACCTCTATTATGACCCTATAATAGTTTCTATCTTTCTAAAGTCTTTGGGGACTCTTCCTTTCAATTTTAGAGTGATCTCTTTGTAAATCTTGGAGCATTGAAGGTTGAAATTATTGGAAAGTCTCCATTATTTGTTGTTTTCCTTATATCTATTCATCTTACCTCTATTGAATTTATATATTTAGTATTTTGGGGATATATATATGATATTTTATGTTAATTGTGATAATATTTAGCTATTTTGTTGTTAGAGAACAAGATATAAGGTGGGTTTTTTGAGATTCAACCTAGTTTTGTTGAAGAATTCACACCATTATTCATTTTTTACATAGTTTACTTGGTATGTGGATTCAATATCGACACCTATTTCTAGAACTAGAAGAACTAGTTTCAAATTGTTGTAATTGATTAAAATTAATTGTGAAATTGATGTGAAAATCATGATATAAACCCTCTTTAGTGATGATTTATGGATTTGTGAAAATTGGTTGTTATGCAAAGTGATTTGTTTATGGGTTTTAAAATGATTATTTCAATGTAAATTTTCTTTGATTCATGGAAATGTTTTGAGGGTAGTGTTTTCAATAAAATAAATTTTTTATATAAAAGGATTGATATGGTTGGTTTGACATGGTTTTGTCATACACAAGTTAGTGTGAGTTCATGATTTAGATGTGACCCTGAATAAGGGGCGTGTACCGTTCGGGTACTAGGTATGTAACCCTCGATGAGGGGTATGTTCCATTAGTTCAAAATAAGATTAGTAACTTAGTGATGACTTGGTGGATAAATGAGAAACCAATCATGAGTATGGAACTATCACTGAATCATGCATGTGTTGGTGTGGGTGTGTGAATCATGGAATGGGTATGCCAAAAAGGAATGTGAACTGTCTTAAAGAATTATTTGGTTTCTTTCCTTGGAAACTATTTTATTTGGAATTTTTTTTGGGTTGTAATTGATTTGTCTTTGATAAAAACCAATGAAATTATTTTTAATGGTTTTATATAAATTGTTTCATAAAATTATGCTAACTTTTTCTATCCTAGTGTCATTAGTGGGGAAGTCATTTGGGGAAAACCTACTGAATTTCATTACTCACCCCCTACTTGGGAACTTTGGTGTGTTTGTAGATACTATGTATTAGGACACATTTAAAGGCAAGGTATCACATTTCTTAAGTTATGCTTCATGATACTTGGGAATTGATTGTGGAGTTGGAGCTTGGAACATGTCGGGAGTTGCTGTGTTGGTGTCCTAAAGTCTTTGAGTTTTGTTTGTTTTTTCTTACACTTTATATTTTTATATTGTTCTTAGTTTTTGGTTGATACTTTTATATAGTTTATTTTAGTTTTTCATACTTTTAGTTATACTACATTGTTATCATGCATCATATAGTAGTTGTGGTTTATGGTGTTTTTGGTTGTTGTTGTTTTATTTTCAAAGGGAAAATAATCACCCAACTGTTATAAATACCTTGGAATTTATTTCCAGCCTTTTGAGTCTTGTGGATGTCTCCTAAGGCTAAGTAATATAACAACCTCTTCTCAAGACAATGAGGAGGGGCGGTATGTCACATTACATAATTCCTTGGTTAAGAGATCATAGGGCAAATGGGATTTCTATATACTTGATTATTACTAAGAGGCCTCAATTAGGGTTGTTGGATATGATGTTTCACACCCCCTTGGCCTGAGATATTGGACATGGAATTTCAAATCCATTTTGGTGGTTGTACATGATGGTTCACAACCTATGATTAGAATGTTGTACATGATGTTTCATATCATTTACTGGGATAATCGAGCATGGTTCTCTGTATCCCCTGATCAAATGTCTGGAATCATACCTATTTTTACATAATGAGATGCATGGATTCTTAAGTTATTCCTCAGGTCCTAGATAATACCAAGTATCTATATATATGTCTATATATGTTATTAGGTATGTATTTCATATATATACACGTATGATTATATAAATATATTTATACCTATGTACATAGTGATGTATATTCAGAGGTATTCTAGCTTAGACCGAAGTAGGTATGGTCGACCATGTGTCCTTTGAGGAACCCAATCTCAACTTATTTACATTTATTTTTTTACTTACTTATTGATATACCTTTACAATACTATATTTTATATTCAAAAACTAGATATCATTATACATCATTGGTGGTGGCCTATTGAGTTTATCCCACATCTTGTTTGGGTTTCTGTTTAGTACCTAGAAAAACCTCATGGTTTCAAGGTCATTATCTAGATTAAACTTGATTTATGTTATCATTTTGTGTTGTTATTCTTGGACATGGGACCTTAAAAGCATAATAATGAGTCAAATATAAGGATTCTCATAGAGATAACCTTTGAGGATTTTGTTCTTTTCATTCTGTATTGCTTATGTATGACCTACTTGTATATTGTAGTATCACATGCACATGCATGGTTGTATTATTTAGCATAGTCCATTTTATCAGTTATTATTATATTTCATTGTTTTATATTTTATTCTTTTCCAACTGTGTTTGGTACTGATCCAGAGGATATAGTCTCCCCACCGTACCATCATTGGACCCTCGCTACTAGTCAGCAGCCTCTGACATATGAGGAGACATGCTTGATTTGATGTTACTAATCGGCTTGAGGCACTATTTTTGTGCCCCCCTAGGTTGGTACGTTATACCAAAAGGGCCCTTGTTCTAAATTGTTTCACCGAATGCATCAATATGTACCTATATCTTCACTCCTCACCCACATCATATCCTGCATTATCAACTATAAATGACCCAAAAATTCCCCCCAAGGGTGGCTATTAGGATTTGAACTCTGGTCATATGCAGAATTATGAGGTGACTTTACCACTTAGGAAATCCCCCCAATAAAATAAAATATAATTTCATATTTAATGATTATTCTAACCAACTCTAAATTATCTTTTTCTTGTAGTATTATATAAAAATATATATTATTCCCAGTTAATGTTTTAATTATTTGTATATATGATAAAAATGATAAAATTTTCTATATATGATTCCTTGAAGGGTTCAAAATGCCTCAAGCATATTCAAAGTTAAGATTTTTTCCCATTGATAAATTATTATATAAGGTGAACTGAATAAGATATATTTTATATATCCATCTTGAACTATGTTTATATAAGGAATAATATAAAATTGATTTCATCAAGACATGGTTTGTATAAATTGATGTTTTTTATTAAAACATTCGTATTGGATAACATCTAAACTCCTAAAGTGTTTACAAAATCAATGATTTTTTTATAATAAAATTAAGAGGAATTTCATTGTATTTTTAATTAATCACCCATAAGATTAAATATTAAAATTTGGAATGATTTTACCCTTAATAAATAATTAAACCTATTACTTCCAGGAGTGATATAATTCATACACAAGGAGATTCTAGGAACCTTATTAATACATGAATGATTAAATAAAAATGAACATATTATTTATCCCTAAAGGATATGCATGTGAATATGTATATATAGCTTGAAAATAATACAAGGTCATATTATAATTAATTTTATGTAATATAATATTCTTCTTCTACTCATTGATATTTAAAGGGTATAAATAATCACTTATTCCAATAAAATAGAACCAAAATTGCTTGGTTATGTTGATGTTGAATATTATTTTAATCCACATAAAGATAGATCACAAACTTAATATTTATCCACAAATTATGGAACAACCATTTCATAGCATTCTATAAAACCAACCATTTATGTGATGTCCTCCAATCATGTTGAGATGATTGTGATTTATGAAGCAAGTTGATAATGAGTTTAGTTGAGATAAATCATTCATCATATCAGAAATAAATGTGTATTGGATATGAATAATGATAATCCAACCATATTTTATGAGGATAACATTACTTGTATAATGCAATTAAAATATGGGCATATAAAAGGTGATGAGAAAAAATATGCCTCACAAAAATTATTTTTTACATAAGAGTTTTAAATTAATGTTGAGATAAATATTCAATAAATAAAATCATGTAGATTTATTCAAAAATTCATTATTAAATTTTTTTGAGAAATTGATTTTTAAATTCGGGATGCGAATACTAGAAATCCCATTATGATTTAATCAAGGAGGGTTGAGAATGTTGTACTCCTTTTCCCTTGGTTAGGTTTTCACTACTAGGGTTTTTTGATAATGTTTTAAATGTGGTAGATAACATTTTTCATGGAATTAAATTATTTTAGCTTCACTTGTTTTCTCATAGAGTTTTTTTAAGTGAAGGATAGAATAATATTTCATGAAATTAATGAAATCTAATGGGGACTGTTATAAATTAATATTTATGTGTGGATGTAATTATTCCCCATATATGAGGATTATTAATTACTAATTCCAATATTTTATATCCCAAATATTTATATTTTAACTGTTACACCCCCACACCACTATGGTATGAAATATTATATTATTTTAGGTTATTTTGAAAATTTTGGGAGTTTGTTGTTGTGTAGTTCTTTCTGTAGAAGGCCGCACCGTGATAGGTTTTGGGTTGGATTTTTTTTAAGCCCCATTATAAGAGTAAAAAAGTTACTCTCACACTTGAGAACACTTTTTTATATGATTTCATACCTTTATAAACTTTTGAGCAAGGGATTAGGTGATACCATAACCAAGGGAGTCACATCGTGACTGGTGTCTGGGTGATGAATTTGAAAAAGTCCCTAACATAAGAGTAACAAAGTTAATCATACATGTGGGAACCCTAGTGTATAATAATTTTTTTACTTTGAGGATTTTTGGGCTATGGGGTGTCACACTATGAAGGTAGGTTTATGCCATGATGAAACCTTGTGAAGAAGGGTTGTGACTATAATTGGATTTAAGGAGGGTTCTTTATGCCATGTAGGAGGTGCTGCTACCGAGTTCCATGCTAAAATGACTTACTCACACAGGGAAATCACACCATGAAAAATATATTTCACTGTGACACAACCCTCAATAGTGATGTCATGCTCTACCTGGTTTCAAGAGAGATGAGTTGCACCATGATAAGGGAGTCACATCACAACATGTCTGTGATTTTTTTTAATTTTATGAATTTTCCCATCTACCCTTGTTCAATTAAATCTACACAAGGCCTTTTCCCTAATTTTTGAATCTCAACCTAGAGATTATGGGGAGAGAATCTCCCAAATTTGATGCGAAGCCTATCACGATCCTTAAATTCAACAGAATTTGAAAACCCATAATGTATCATAGTGGCTAACTAGGGTTATATTTTAAGGATCTAGGCCTAGAGAATCACTATTTAAACACATATGATTGTTTTTGTTTGTTTTTATATATTAAAAGAAATAAAAAAGTAGGGGTTGATTTGTTTTGTTTTTCAATTTTACTAAATGAAAAAGGTCGGGGTGAAAGGGAATGGACATGAGTTTGATTACAGGGATCCTTTATTATCTAGAAGTTATTCTCATCCAAATATTGAGTTATAACCAATCATAAATTGATATTATCTCTCTAAATTGAGGACTTAACACACATAAGAAACCTCCATATGTATATCCATATCACCTCCTCCACATTGAATTGGCAGTGAACACATTCAACTAAGGAATTCATTATCCAAATACTCACATCCAATTGCAAGATGTTCATTCTTTAATCCACACAACTCCAATCATATGAAATGTTGACCAATATAAGGGAGATGGATTTTTTTTGATAGATTAGATAATACAATATAAATGGTAATAGAGATGGTTATGACCATCAATACACTTATATATCCCTCATTACCATATTAAGGATGAGAATGAAAATGAAATTTTTAAAAGAACATGTATTAAAAAACCTATGAAATCTCCTCTAGGGACTATCCCTTAAGTTATTTATCCACAAAAATGGATTTAGAGATCATTTTGGAAGAGAGTGGATGGAAAAAAAGATGAAAATAAATTTAATTGAATAAAAATTCACAAAAAATAATTATAGAAAATGTAATCCATAGTTGGCAGGAGTCAAATACTTTACAATGCTAGAGGGGGGAAATATTTATATTCATGATAGCATATCCTTACACATACTTCCTGTTTTCATTTCCATGGGAACGATCTCTCTTCCTTGGATGGATTATAAATTCACTTCTTGAGGGGTGTGGATTATTTAGTTGATCTCATCTCAAACATTCTTCTTACTTGGAATTCTTCCCATTATCACTTCATATCCTTCCTTTAATGGATGTGAAATACATTGGGTAGTTAATATATTCTTATCGATATGGTTGAAAAATAGAAATAAAATTTTTATTTGAATTTTAGAACAACCTTTATAGGGATTTATGGTGTTTAGTCTCCCCACAGGTACCCTTATGTATCCTATCGATCCTCATCTTGACCTCTATGTAACAACATGACTTGTTTGTTACTTTTATGCAACTCCTGTTACCCTGATACAGCTAAGATAATCACCCTAATTCAATATATGTTTTACAATGATACCTTTTTGTATCATGTGTCATGAACGCTTTACCTTGACACAGTTGAGGAAATATCAGTGGTACCTTGACGTAGTAGCCTTATTACCTTTACATAGTGTCTTTGATCATGGGGTACCTTTATGTAGCTACAAAAAACATCCCTTTAACTTAACGCAATGCATGGATACCTTGATGCATCTTTTTTTTAACACAATATAACCTTTTATAGCCTTAGAAAAATGTTTCAATACACTCACATAGCTTTATGATTACCCTTACCTAGCATCATTGTGTGTGAATATACATTTACATAGCCTCTGAACTTTATAAAAGACCTTGATGCAACATTGGAGTGCTGAATCACCTTGATATGGTTCTTCTTCTCCACAGATTACCTTTACATCATGGAAACCACCTTGACATAATGGTTGTAATACCTATATAAAATATGAATTTGGAAACATGGATAACCTTTATTCCGTGAAAATAAAGACCCTTGATTGAATAAATATAATCCTATGATTTCACTGAAGTCTTACGATGCAACTCCTCCAAAGTCACATGATGGATAGTTTGAAGTCATATAATAGACAATATAAAGTCATATGATGGTGAAAAGTCATATGATGTTGGCTGGGACAAATTAATATGATGGGAAGTCATCCGATGAGATCAAGTTAAATAATCCTTCCTGAGACACCCCAAACCTGCACTCCCAGGTCCAGTATTAAAATATATTATTTATAGTCAGTTTTGATACCCAGTGAGATGAATCAAACTAAACTTAAATATATTTTGATAATTTAAACATTACATACCAAAATAATTACACAATAATAGAACCTAAAGGTTTAATGTCTTTGAAGATTATCTATATAAATATCTATTTGTAAAAATTTCACTATAATCACACCATAATAGATCCCCTTCTAGAAATATCCTAGGTTATAATCTTTATACCGAGAGGGGATGATGTTTTTACCTGGCCGACATCATACTCTCCCCAGGTTCTCCTCACCTAATACCTGAATTAAATGATCACGTGGCCCGAAGTTGTCATCTTCCTTATCATCGAGGGCCTCCAAGGAAGAATGTTGAAATTATAAACATATTAAATTATTAATTTCATATAAATATTTAAAATATAAATAAAAAAACTTAAAATTTTATCTTGTGTATATGCATTTACTGCACTTCCATCCTTTTTCTTTTTACTGGAGCAAAATAATTTGGCACGAGGTATAGGAACTTCGATTCCCAATAAAGATTGTTGCAAATGAGAAATGAAAAAATCTAGATTAGAACCATATATGATAAATGCACAAATATAGCCTATGTCTATTCAATAATATTTTTAGTAGAACATCATGTATAACATCACAACACCTGGTTAAAGTACCTGGCGTTTCTCATGCTTGGGCATTGTAGTGCGCCCCAATGTGTGGAGATATGTCATTAGATCTTTATTATTTGTGTTTTACTCTAACACTTCCTAAAAAAATTCCAATACAAGTAATAAGAATTAAATTTCATATGAAAACCATTAAATATTGAGATTACATTAAACTCAGTAGTCTTCCAATGTGCAATCATTTTTTCATATTGACTTTTTGGACAGTCGGGGAATGTGGGTACACCCTCTAAGTCAGTACCAACCCTAATCTTCCAACCAACATATAACTCATGCTTGTTTGTGTTCCAGAACACCCCAATATCCATGAACATTATAGTCTTAGCATCTTCTCCATTGAGAAAGTTAAACTGAATCTGCAATGAACATGTTATTTCATTTAAATATAATAATAATATAGATATGAATTTATAATTTTTTTTACCCATATTTACTCCCATGCATTTTTCCTTTACCTATTTACTGACATGTCTCCATGACACCAGTTCCACCAGAATGATATTGTGATACTTGGTCAAAGTGGCAATGAAACTTCTACACTGAATTTCATTTGGACCTACCATATGATTTTGTTGATTGTAATCCACCATTAGCTATGTTTAGCGATTCCAAACTTCCTTCATCCAAGTGAACCCACGTTACCTAGTAGAAGATCCCACTGAATAAGAAAAAGAGGGGGGGGGGGATTAAGTCACAGTACAATAAAAAAAAATAAAGTGATATAATTTGAAATAGTTATAATAAAAAAACAATCTACAGGCTTATCAATAGAACATGATGGATCCGTGGGCTGTCCTAACTCAATAGCCTCTGAAGTAAGTGTCTATTCCAATGCATGCTCCAAGTGGCCTTCATGTACTAGAGTGGAATTTGATAGAACAGACTCATTAGATACTGGCTAGATGGTAGTAATTGGAGGCGGTGTAGACATGGTAAAATATTGGTAGTAGTATGGGGGATACATCATCATATATGGATATGGTAAAGGTGGAAACATCTGTGAAGGTGGTGTAGTCATAGTATGGGAAGAAGAGGAAAAATGAGATGATGGAGGCATCCGTGGGATCATCCCTAAAGGTGGTAAAGACATGTCATGTGAATAATAGGGTAGATAAGATGATAATGGAGGTATGGATAAGAACATCCCCAGAGACTCAAGCGGAGGATGGAAAGGTGTGGTGGAAGGGGTGTTTGCTGGTGGGTTAGTGTGGGAACGGGTATAACGGGTGCTCCGTCTAAGTTTAGGAGCATCCCCACTCATACCCATGTTAATAGGATTAGGAGTCAAATCCGGTGGAACTGAATGTACCTAAAAAAATATAATAAATAATGTTAACATGAAATTATATGTAATGCAGAAGAAAAACATTACAATTACTATACTTACTGATGGAAGCGAAGGAGGCAACACACGCTCATGCCCCGATCGATCGGGATCAAATAGTCACTTCCTTTGAACTTTTGTAGTATTTTTCATAATATAGATAAGAATGAAATGTAATTTTTTTAAAAATAGTTTTTACAAATCATGCATACAACTTACATATATCAGCAATTAATGAGAGGAACCAATTTGACTTATTTTAATTGATAATTGTAAAAATTATTACAAGGAAATGACTAACACAATTTTTAAAATTACATTACCAAGTTATAAATATTTTAAAAACAAGATTTAAACCAAGTTTTCTTCATTGAAATAAATCTTATTTAATGAAACGATGCCAGAAAATACAAAAACAAAACATATCATTCCAAACTAAAACATAATTAAAGTAATTATAATAATACTAACATGAGAAACTAATGCCGATGTAAATTGATTTAATAGTGAACATATATGGTTGCTTCTATATATTACTGACCACTACTTCAGGTTCGACATCAACTCTCACAATGGGATAATTTGATTCATCAAATGAAATATTTTGGGCAACACCAATGGGGATGTCAATGGTGGAAATTTCATCACCAGCATCATGAAAAATATGTCTTGGGATTACATCATTAATGACACCATAATCGGGTCTTAGATGATCTTTCACATAAAAAACTTGTTTATCAATTGGTGCCAAAATGTATGGTTCATCAGTATACATAAATCTACTCATGTAAATAACTCTGAATCCACAATCATCAATAAATGTACCCTATCATCTCATTGAATCAAACCATTTACATTTCATCATAGTGACTCTACCTTGAGAGTAGTAATCCAATAACAATATTTTCTTAAAAAGTCCATAATAATACACATCTTCATATCAAGGTTAACTATCTTATACACTGGCATAATAATCCATTGTAGTAATTAACATAACACCATCATGTTGGGTTCTCATTTTCACTGCTCGATTTTTTGTAACAAATTTATATCCATTGATTATTAAAGATTTTCATTCACAAACCCAATAATTATGAAAAAAATACAAAGTTATTAATTCCTAATAAATAGAGTGAACACGTTAACTCAAAACCTGAAATATATATGAATAATAAGATTAAATGGATATCTATATTTTAAGATAATTAAATTAATGGTAATGCCTTTGATTTCAACCAAGAAGGAAACTCTAAGATATGCAAAGCCTCTATCCTTCTCAAAGGCAAAGATCGATGAAATATACTTATAATTTGTTTATGTTACCTACATAAAATGATAATAAAAGTGTAAGGTATATGTGAAATTTTATAAGATGAGATAAAATATAAATATCCAAATTAATTACTTGATATAGTCATCGAAAAAACCACAGTTAAACAAGACTGTGCAATGTACCATCTCCTGCTCTTCAAGGCTCAATGTAGCCAATGTATAAGACCCAAAAATTACTCCTATTTTGGTAAGAGATGTAAATGAGGGATCAATTTATCCATACTATTCATATTCATTTCTCATTGGACGGTTATGTCTTGTGGTCACATCAGACAAATACATTGAACAAAAATCCATACATTTTTTAGCTAGATAACCCCTCACAACCGAACCTTTAGGAAAATTCTTGTTTCAGACATATTATTTCATTGTGAAAATATTTATTTTAGTAGGATACATCCACCAAAAAGAAACTGGTCCCCAAAGAAGTGTTTCAGTTAGAATATGAGCTATTAAATGCAACATGCAAGTGAAAAAGGATGGAGGAATTTTTTTTCCATCTCACATAAAATTAATGGAACCTCCTACTGCATTTTTATCAAGAATGAATTAGATAAACTTTTAACACAAAGGTCACTAAAAAAAAGGCACAAGAAAATCCCTATCACTCTTACATTATTGGATATTAAATGCCTAATTTCTATTGGAATCAATTCATGAAAAAGGATGTGATAATCATGAGTTTTTAGGGATTTTAGTTTCACATTTATTCTGTTGACTTGTTTAGATATGTTGCTGGAATATCCATCAGGAACCTCAATATTATCCAATAATTATAGAAATTTATCCTTCTATGAAAATTTCATCACATAAGAAGCACAAGGAACTTTTCATTTGCTTTCACTAATACACACATGAGGCAGTTCTGGTCGAATACCCCAATCCAACAAGTCCCGATGAGATCAGAAGTCATATTTGGTATTCCCCTTGATATTTAGAAGAATTTAAAGTAACATTTCACATATATTTTTCTCAAAATTCATTAAGTATAAACAATGACGTAAAAAATTGGTAGACCAATATGGAAACTCAAAAAAAAAATACTTCTCTTTTTCCAATTGTAAGTGGCTTCAATATAAACATATTTCAACTGAAATTTCCATAATGAAAAACTAAAATCTTTCAATTCAGTAAGTACATCACTTCCTGAAATATGTCGAGGTGGTTTTTCAGTGTCAATATTATTATCAAACCTCTGAAGATTTATCTTGTATTGATGATCCATTAGCAAGAATCGTCAATGCCCCATGAAACTGAAACTATGATGATATTTAAGCCTTCTCGATCGTGTATTCTTCATAAAAATGGGACATGTTAGTTTTACCTTTGTGATCCACCTAGACATCATTTCATAAGTAGGGAAGTCATTTATGGTCCATATAAGGGCAACACACATCTTAAATGTAATATTTGAAGAATCATTGAATGTCCTCACACCCAAATACCAAAGTTATTTAAACTCTCTTATTAAAGGCTGAAAGTAGACATATATATCATCACTAGGATCATAAGGTCCATATATCAGTATAATAAATAAAGTGAAAAGTTTTTTAATACACTTCCATGGAGGAAGATTATAAACATGAATACAAATTGTCTATGTGATGTGAGCAGCAATCATATAACCAAACAGATTAAAACCATCATAGGATAGACCCAACCTGAAATTACACACCTCACCTGCAAAATCAGGATGTTGTGAATCAAATGTATGCCATGCTAATCCATCTATAGGATGAACCAACTCATCATTACCTTTAATTATCTCAGCATCATGCCATTAGATATTGGCTGATATTTTTGCAAACATGAATAGATTTTGAAGTTCTGAAATCAATGGAAAGTACCACATGACTTTATGTGCCACACGAGATAGTGTTCCATCTGTATTTGTCTTCCATCGAGATGTACCACATTATTTACAGTCATTACAGTCATCTGTTTCCTCCCAAAATAAACTGAAATATTTCAGACAAGCATGGGATTTATTAATATCAAATCCAAGCTTCTTAATTAACTTCCATATCTTGTAATTATTTGAGGTAATATCTGCACTATCAAGAATAAAGTCCTTAAAAAATGTAATAATATAATAAATGGTAGTATTAGATATTCCGTACATGGTTTTCCAACGATATAACCGCATTAAAAATTCTAACTTGGTCATTTTAGTACATTCCTGATATACTGAAGTTTTGGAATCATCTAATAAAATTTTCACTCTCTCATCACCATCTTTAGTATTTTCCTTATGTGTATTGATATCATTGCCTTCTTGAACTAACATACTATCTCTCTCAGGATGATGCACAAATGGAAACCAATCAAATATCAAATTATCCATGCCACTTCTTTTATTTTGTTCATGAATAGTAGAACATTGAATCGTCTCTCCATGGTGATACCAAACATAATAGTTTGTTTGAAATCCAAATTTCATTATGTGGTAGATAACGTCTTCCCAGCTTAACCATAGTATTACAAAAAATTTATAGAATGGAAACTGCATACAACCTCAATCTAAAGCATTGTCTAATTCAAAATCTAAAAATTCCCCAAATTATTTTGAAACACAGTTGAAATCTGATCGGTACGATACATCCAGCTTCTATCCATTCTATAACAAGAAGAAAAAAGTTATCTTCTAATAAAAAATGTAAACCAAAATTAAAAAAGGGATATGTACTATAGAAAATAAAACTATTAGAACATAAAAAATTAATAGTTAATTCACATTTTTATTGAAAGTGTCTTATTTTTTATCACCAATTTCAACCCTTTCAGTATTAGAGATAAAATTATTACCTCTATCCTATAAAGGGGTGATCAATAAGGCAAACCATAATGGACCAAGAAAGGATCCATGTTTATGATAGAGTGGTATGTGTCATTATATATGAACTAAGAGAGAGATAAAAAAGTTTGTCCTCCCTTAGGTGTAACATAAAAAAAATCAACTTTTAACATTAAAACACACCCTTAAACATGGGTTATTTCATTTAAAAATCAAAGGGGAGATAAAAACATTCACCCATCATCAAAAATATTTTAAATGATACCCATAATCATTTAATTTAATATTTGGCATGGTAAAAAATTTAATTCAAAGAGGGAAAATAAATTTAAAGAAAACCACTTCATCTCTAAGAATGAAAATCATTATCGTCAAAGGAATACGACACAATAAGGTGAAAATACCATTTAGGTATGCGGTGTGAGGTGCAACTCGTGGTGAAACTAAGACTCATTCACACATAATTAATTATATATAGTTTTCAAAAATATTTTAAACATTAAAAAACATAAATTCAATAAAAAAATATAAATCAAAATACATACTGATATTTTTTTATCCAAAATCATAATCAACTGGTGGTGGTGCGAGGTGGTGGTGTGAGTGATGTTTTTATAGTGGAAGACCTAATTTTAATTAAATAGTGTACTATGTTTTTCCCTTCAAAAAAGAAAAAATAGTCTGCTATTTTTTATTAATATTTTAAATATTTTATTTAATTGAAATTAGGGCTTCCACAATCTTCGCCTCCTATCCCAATATCCACCTTTTTCTCTCCTACCCAACGAATTCATCTATCCGCCTTCTTTCCTCCTACCCTGATCTATGCTACAACGACTTCTTCTATTGTGCACTCAAAATGCTACAACGACAAAATATGTCCACCTTTCCACCTCTTACCCTGATCTATGCTACAATGACTTCATCTATCGCGCAATCAAAATGTAATGACCCGCTAATTCTCATTGGCTTGAGAGCTCAACGAGTCATTACTAGGCCTTAAGAGACATCCCCAAGGCGCCAAAGGCTGGAAATAAATGCCGAAGGGTTTCAAAATACTTGGGGAATAATTTACCCTTTTAAATGAAAACAACTTCAACCAATGCAAACTAGATAAACATCTCCAAGAAACCACTATATGATGCATGATTTAAAACCAAAATAACTCAACCATTATTTTCATAATAACCCAACCAACTAAAACAATGGAGTACAAAACCAAATCAGAGTAAATAGCGGAAAGACAACAACAAGTCTTCAAGACGAAAACCCAATTCCATGCTCCACAAGCTCCAAGCTCCAACATCACGAACCAGCCCAAGAGTCACGAAGTGGTGCTATAAATGTGTGACACTTTACCTTTTCCAATATATCAGTATATGACATTTGAAAAAGCACCATCATGCCAAAGCAGGGGGTGAGTAATAAAACTAAGTAGGTTTTCCCTGATGACTTCCCAACCCATGCCTCTAGGATAAAACATGTTAGCACATTTATATAAAACTATTTATATAAAACTATTTCAAAGAAGTTCACAATATAGCAAGTTCCATGTCAAAAACCATTTTCCAACAAAACCCATCCCTCTCAAGAAAAGCAACCAAGAAAAGTTCCCAATTCCATTCAAATTCCCATTTGGCACCTTCGTTCCATTTCACTAATCCACACAACCAACCATGCATGCAACTTGGACCTACCTATACTCGCGAGTGGTGAGTTATCCTTCCACTAAGCCGTCACTTAGTGGACTACCTTGACGGGGGTACTTCACGACCTTATCCATCCCAACCTATTTATGGGGGTAATTCTCACCCTTATCCATCCCAATGCATATGAACACACACCACAACCCATGCAAGCCATGCCCAAAACCAAGGGTGTTCAAAACCTTTCAAAAAAGCATCACCCTTTTATTGAAAACCATTTCATTCAAGCAGCAAAACCATAGCCAATTTAAAATCACCATTTTAAATTTACTTCAAAAAACACTTTCAAAAAACACACAAATTTCATCACCCGTTACTAAAAATGGGTTTCAACCATTCTTTCATAATAGATAAACAAACCATTTTAATCAAGGAAAACAATTTGAAACTAAGCCTTCAAGTTCTAAGAAAGAGGAATTGAGAGTGAAGCCACCTACCTCAACAAAATGGGAGAAACCAACCAAGAACCAGGTCAAAACACCAAAAAACCTCCTTGGATTCCTTCCCCTATCACCAAAAAGACCAAAACCCGACTTAAAAGTCATCCACTACCTTAGATCTACCCACCTCAGGCATAGATCTAAGGATCTAACAAGATGGAAGAAGGAGATCTAAGAAAACAAGACAAGAACGATACTTACCGCGATCAACCGACCTCTAAACGCCAAGGCAACCCTCTAGATCACTTCCAAAACACCTGGTAAGTGTTCTCCCACCTTCCCCAGAGAGAAATCCCAAGTTAGGGCCGTCTGGGAGCAAAAAAAGTGGGTTAAATGATAAAATGGATTAGATCCTAATAAATAGGATCTAAGTTGACTTTGCGCACGGTTAGTCCACACGGTTAGTTAAACCGTGCGCTAACCATGTAGTAATCACTACCAGAGAGGGGCTCTCCGCATGGCCTGCTCGCATGGTTTGCCCAAACCGTGCGCACACCGTGCGGTCTCCTCTGTCCAACAGACCACCACCTGCACGGCTTCCGCACGGTTTGGAAAACTGTGCGCAGCCCGTGCGTCCCCACTTTTTTCCCTTTTACGCTTTAAAAGTCTCCCAAACATTCCCCAATCATCTCCCATATGCTTCATGCACTTAAAAAGCATAAAACAAGGGTTACTTACCAGAAACCGGGGGTACTACACAAAACCCCTTCCAACACTGGCATCGTCCACTTCTCCGCCTTCCAGTGCTATCGCCTCCCAACAAGGAAGATGAGGGTGAGGTGCGCCTTTATAGAACTTGGTGCCTGAGTGAATCAAGGAATGGTGGGTGACGTGCATGAATTTAGCACACCTCAAAAAGTTCACCTCTCCTTGTCGGTGGCGAGGCGCTCCATACTCACCTCACCGCACCCCTTGCCAAGGTGTGTGCCTCAGCGCACCTCTGACAACACTGATGAAAATAATTTAGCTAATTTATATAAAACAATCATGGGTATAAAATATTGGTATAAATATTCTAGAATATAAATTTAATAAACTAAATCACTTCATGAATTTTTTTAATAAAATAATTACCTACAAACACATACTGCATACAAAGTGGAACAAGTCACGACAAGACTCTTAAAAAGAAAAAGGTCATTCTGGTAGAATGAATGAATTTAAAATCAATAGAAAAATCAAATACACATTATTAGATTAATATCGAACTCTAAATTTTACACACACACCGTGATTAGGGTTCTCATAAGAAATAAAAATGAGGGAAATTGAAGTGAAATGCACTGGTGAATATCCCCTGGGATTTAAGTAATGTCTTATGTATCAAATTTCATCGATTAATGTTTTGGATTCTTATGGTGTACCCTAATTTAATTTTGAATGATGAGTTAACTAGATTAAAATTGATCTATTTGGTGGGAATACCTCCATTATTAGATAGGTGTTATAATACTACCATTCTTCTAAATGTCAAGGATGGTTCCTTAAGTTTAGACTGGAAGAATAGATTTGGAAGAATGGAAAGGCTCACCCCTTTGTATTTTGTTTGAGTTTTATTGAGAGAAATTGTCTATTGAGCCATGTGGGTTCTCTCCTATTATTATTACCTCGGTTTACTTGGTTTTTTACAATTTTACCATTTATGATTTGACATGTACCATGACTATAGACTCTCTAGTGATGGAAAAAGTGGATACAAAATAATGTTGAGTGTCATTGTAGAGACCAAGCATCAGTAGTATTTTTATTACACTTTTACTTAAATTATTAATGTGTCAATATTAATATGATAATCAATAATTGATATTAAATCACATCACAATGAAAAAAACAATTGAATTTTAATTTTAGGGACAACATTTTTGGAGTCTTATCGAGTTATAATAAAACCCTGCACATTATACCATGGAACTTGGGCACCTGAGCTGTTATCATTATTATATTGTATATTTATATTTGGGAAGCACCTCAGGTTTTTGATTGCATGGTTTCTAGGACTAAGCATGGTTATTGGGTCTAGGTTGACACTCAAAACCATTTGTCAAAGTTTTCATTGTTTTATCTTTTGGTATTCCGGTTATATTATGACTACCTAAATGTATTGCATAAAATTAATTTTTTATTGCGTGGATTATTTTGATTATTATTGAAACATTTCATTGTGTCATTAAATTTATTATTTACATATGTTTATATTAGTATGTTTATTTCTACTATTTTTTAAATCGAATATGCAGGTATAGTCTCCCCACCATACTACTTGAGACCCTCATTGTTAGTTAGCATCCTCCATCATATGGGGAGGAATTCCTGGGGTATTATATCTACCAATGGTCCAAGGACCTATTGGGCATATGTGGTGGTAGGACCTAGTAAAATTTTATTAGAGTTTGTTTAGTATTACTATTTTAGAAAGGCACAAAATAGAATAAGAATGTGTCAATACATGGTATGGAGATTTTCCCTTGGACTAAACAACCCATATATGAGGAAATTCCATGTTATTTAGGACTAAATTTCTATTTATACTATTTAATTATATAATTGATATAATTTAACCATAGGTGATACACTTTATTATGAGGTGAAGGATTGATGGGATTCATCTCATGGAATAGTATGACAAGAGGGGGTGTGGTCAGGAATCTTATCTATAATGTAACATTCTTGTGCATGATGAAATTTTATTGTTTATGTGAACTATGACTTGAGTCAGTTATTTCAAGTGTTTGAGAAAATTTATATGTTTTTTTCATATAAGTGCATGGTTTCATCTTACATATCCAATCCCATAAATTATAAAAGACATGTTCTATGACTACTTGGATAGATTATCAAAAGGTTCTAACTAAAAAAATGCCAATTATTACATAAATAATGTATTCCTAAATAACATGTAATTGAAATATTATTTAAATGAGGCATAGCTATGGAGTTTTTGGTAAAAGTAAATGGTTAAATAAAATTATTATGTTACTTTACATTATTATTATGAGGCTCCATCTAAAATAAAATTCAAATTAAAACATAAAAAGTGTTTTTATGTATAATATTTAATTGAAATTTCATTTATCTAAGCCATTATTGTGGAATTTTTGGGTTAATATAAAATTTTAAAGTTTAATGAAAATAATTGTGAATTATATATATATATATATATATATATTAGATAAATGGTGGGTAGTATATGTTGAACCTATGTTTGGGTGGTTAGGGATACTGAGATTTCTAGAGTTAAGTGGTATCCCTATGATGAGGAGGCTCTAAAACTATAGTGAACTTTTATGTAGGTCACAATGTGAGTGAGATTTTTTTTTGAGATATGTAGTGATTACTTGTGAAAATTTTGGTTTGTGCTTGACCTGTGAGTGGGTAGGTTGAAATTAATTTCAATAGGCGGTTGACACATAGAATCAAGTATTTGGAATGTTAAATGCCCTGTTACCTTGATATGGGGATGAGTGCAACCCATAGTTATGACCAATGTTAGGCATAATGTTTGGAGTAGGTTTGAGAGACTGGTTACCTTATTTAGCATGAATCCAAGTTTGGAATTTAGTACATTCTAACCTTTTAGGGTAACCCATCAGACTGGTTGGAATTTTTTTTGGAACATTTAGGTGTGTGAGGAATAATTAAAAACTTAGGTTTATGATATCAATTCACACAAATATTACAATGTATTTATGATAGGTGTGTTAGGTGACTTGGGTTTTCTGAGATAAGTACTTATGTGATAATTATTTCATCCTTATGGATGGTTTCAGGAAGGGAAGTCTCATTCAGATTCCTAGCCTAGGTGACATCTTTACATATCCGAAAGAACAAATGTATTCATGGTGGATAGAATGTCCTATTCCCATGGGTAATAACACTCTTGTTGGAGTTTGGGTTCAGGCATATAATGATACCTAGTTATCTTGAGATGAATACACTATGTGAGTTAGTGTTTCGATAGAATTTACAGTTTTCAATTGGAAAAGGATTATGTGCATGGACTTATAAACTCAGGATAAGCTTTTAGAATAGTGGGGAGACTATGAATGAACTCTAGTTAAATTATAAAATGATGATATAATTATGAGTTTTCATTTACATGGTTTTACATGGTTCGATGCCTATGGTTTCAAGAAACAATAAGGGTGCTCTATGCTTGGTGAGATTGGAATATAGAATATGAATGTACATTTTCTGGGACTTGTGGGGATAATATAGATTAAATGTGGGTTATTGGATCTTAGATATAGTATTCATGATAAGTTTGTGCATGAGCATATAGATTCTGAGTTTTGATGTAATATTGGAGCCACCCATCTATGGAGATACAATATATTGTTTCACTTCTGGAGTAGGCTTACACTAAATCATAAAAACTAGATCATGGAGCTAGATTGATCTCGAATCAACATGAAAGTTAAATATTTCAAGGGTTTTATTGGTGTTTTGGAAGGTATGGACCCAAATATTTTTCTTTATAGTATAATATATCTTTTATAGTCAAAATAAAACCAAAAGGGAGTTTTAGTGATCAATTAGGGGAGGGGGACTCAATAAAGGATATATATGACCAGAATATCACCAAATATAACCACCCAATATCAATTTGAACATTTAGAGGAAGTGTGTGGTATACGTAGATATTAATTTCATAAATATTATGTATTCATGACCAAAATCTCAGGATAAATTCCTTATGGTGTGAGTGGGAAAATTATTCTAAAGAAAACTCTAGATATGTTATGAAAAATTAAAGATGATAAGAAGGTAAATTAGAAACCTTAAGAAAATGAAGAGAAATCGAAGAAAGTAGCCTGATTATTTTTTCCTAACCAACTATCCCAAGATAAATAAATGTATAAAAATAAAGATAATGATAAAGTAAAAGTAAAATAGGCATCTTTACATGAGGAGGATATAAATAGTTAGGATTCATCACTGAATGGTGTATTGAAAATCAAAAAGTGTACAAGGTGTGAGAAAACTATGCGCAAAACAAAACATTTCCCAAATATCATACCAACTAAAGAATAATCTATGAAAAGGATGTTGCAATAAAATGTGAGGAAGTAGAATTTACATCTAAGGTGAATGATTATTTATTAAATAAACAATGTAAAAGAGAAATTGTGTAGTCAACTTGTTGGGGATATTGATATAAGAATAAGTGATTAGTTTAGAAAGAATAAAAAGCAAGGATGAGAAAAAAAAAATCCAAACCTAGATGCAATGAATCGGGCAGGGACGTCGCTGGAGGAGAGGGAGCTGAGAGGTGGGAGATCTCTATAGGTGAGGGGGCCGAGAGGTACTAGGGGTAGGGAAGTGGAGGAAATGGCGTTGAGGCGGAGGTGGAGGCCGGGAGGTCAAGGTCAGGAGTGGAGACATATTTCAGAGATGGGAGGAGATGGCTGGGAAGAGGTGGTCAGATGGTCAGGAGGCAAAGGTCAGAGAGGGGAGGAGAGGGATGGGAGGTAGAGGTCGGGGAGGCAAGGGTTCAAGCAGGGGGAGACCGATGAAAAAGATTATTCAGGAGGAGAATCCTGATGGAGGGTTGATATGGGGACATTGAATACCCTCTGTTTTAATAAAACCATGGGTATAGACCAGAATAAAACACCCATACCCATAGTTTTTCTAAACCGTGGGTATATCTATGTGGGGATATACCTATTTTATAGTAGTGAACACTACCACAAAAGTGTCAAGATATTGATGGAATATACAATTAATCAAACCCATAAAAATTATAGGGGTGTTAGTCAGACCAAAAGGCATCACAAGATATTCATAGTGGCTATACCTTCTCCTGAAAGCTGTCTTCAATATATCAGACTCCCAAACTATGATCTGATGATAACCCAACCAAAGATCAATCTTTAAATACCACATTTCCCCCTTTAACCGATCCAATAGATCATCCACATAGGGCAAAGGATATTTGTTCTTAACCCTCACCCGGTTCAACTTTCGATAGTTCACACATAACCAATGTGAACCATATAATTTCTTAGAAAAAATAACATGGGATGCCCAAGGTGAAACACTAGGGTGAATGAAACCTTTTTCCAATAGGACATCCAACGGAATCTTGATTTCTTTCAGCTTCGCTAGTGCTATACGATAAGAAGGTATCTAAATCGGCTGCGTACCTTGCACCAAGTCAATCATAAACACTACCTTTATCTTTGGAGGAAGGCCTGATGATTCATCTGGAAAAACTTCAGGAAAGTCTCAAACAACAATGGGAAAATCAATGACTGGAGAGACGTCATCAGGCTCAAACACAATAGTAGACAACAAACTAATGAGCTCTAGATGGGAAGGCCCTGTACAACCTAATCTCAGATCCCACTCTCCCTAAAACACATGAGAGCTCCCATAGGTAGCAAGAAATAAAACATGATGATGATAATAATCAACCTAAACTTGATGAGTGACAAGAAAATCCATACTTATGATGACATCAAATAGATCTAAATCAAGAACGAGGAAGTCCCAGACCAACTCTTTATCTGCAATAGTTAACGAACAAGAAGGAAACTGAAACCCCCACTCTTTACTCTTACCAAGAGGTGTCTCTATCTCCATTGTAAAGGAAATAATTTGCATTGGATGTTTAAGAACATTAACTAAACATGTAGATATAAAAGTGTGGTAGGAACCAATATCTAATAAATAAATTGCTACTAAAGATGTAATAAAGATAGTACATCTCACTATTTCCAGGCCTGCATCGACTTCTGCTAGACACTCATCTACTACATGAAAATTATTTACTCCTAAGTCTTGTGGTTGGAGCCCTATAGTCTTTGAATATTCTATGTACACCATAATATACTTTGGTGCCGACAAGCCCTAACCATAATGAGGCATAGTCATATCCTAACAGAATCGTTGTAAGTGATCAATGCGTCTATAACTATTACACATATTCTCAGGAATATAACAATAAAAACTTGTGTGTCCTCACTTTCCACACTAATAGAAAGTTAGAGGCACTTTTCCAACTGCAATGAATGGTGTAGAGAAGGCTCACTGTTGATACCCACCTCCAACACTTCTGTAATGATCCCGCCACTTCCTTTTCTTCTCATGCATGCCATTGAAGCTGTCATTAGATGAAAAAGAAGAGGTGGTAAAGTCAAACTTTCCTGTCATATTAATCTTTTCCATCATATATATATCCACCATCTCCACATAGGTATAAAGCTTCAATATAAACACCTATGATCTGATATCTGGTTACAAACCCTACAGATAATTTTGTGCCTTCATTTAGTCATTCTTCACCACGCCCAAAGAAAAACAGAAAAACTTAGCAAATCGGTTGGTGTATGCTAACACTGAATTCTCTCCCTATTACAAATATAGTAATTTTAGAAATTTTTTAGCATTAGGGACTCTAAAAAAAATACTGAAAGAACAAGGTTTTAAAACCCTTCCAATCCAAGTCCACATGCCTATCTTCCTGTACAATAGAACCTCACCATCACTTTCTAGAACCCTTAAGCCTGAATGCTGCACACTTTCCTATGATATTCTCAGGTGTCTCTATAAAATCAAAGATTTGATTGATCATATTTATCCAATCCTCCACCTCTTGAGGTACAACTGTTCCTTTATAGGATGGTGGTTTCTCGTGGAAAAACTCCCGCGATCGATCTCCCTCTCCTCCAGTTCCTAGTTTTATCTCAACAACAACATTCTGAACTCACGGTACATCTTGGACAGTAGTACAAACTACTTGTACAATAGTCTCTATGAAATTCTAATCTATAGGTGGATTCCCTTGAGGAGCATCAGTTGAACCCTCCCAAGGAACTCGTGGAAGACGTCTCGAAGGCATACTATTTCACACTGAAATATGAAAATTATCAGAAAAAAAATCTCAATTCAAACTAGAAAACCCATAAGAAGAAACTAGAATTTAAAACAAAACCCAACACTAAAGACACATATCCCAACATTTGATGGAAACTTGATTCTCGTTACGACAAGAGCTGGCCAAACACTTTTCACAAAATACCTCTCAAGTCCCGATAATCCTATCTATAGTCTAATAGACATCCTAAAATGTGGAATATTGAGGAAAGACCTCCTATGATACCAAATTTTAATGAACTGACCCAAGTTACCCTCAAACCTGGCACGCGACCCATTCCGTTACATACCTGAAGGGTGTTCCCAATCCCCACGGGCTGGCGACAAGCACCCGGGCATCGAACAACACACCAGAGGGAATGATTTCACCCAAATTGATAAAACACATGGCGTATATGTATACAAAAATGAAATAGACAGTGTAAGACTTAAGGAATATATATATTCCATAATAGTAAAAAGATAGCAGAACGAACAACTAAAAAAGAATACAAAGCTCCAAAAAAATTCCAACTACAAAAGACTAAAACCAAAAACAACTCTAAGTGATGGAGTGGATGAACTCCCACCATCTGAACACCAGATACCCAACTTAGCTGACCTGAAACCTCATTGCCTCACTGCGGCTCCTTACCTTTCCCTGCACTAGAAGACACACAAAGGTATACACACCACCGAAAAGGTGTGCAAGGTGTGAGATAACAGGCTTAGTAGGATCCCACCTAGGTGTTCTATAATAATTCTTTGTATACCTATTCTTGTATAATTACTTTAAATAAAACATGTAATGACAAGAAATAAAGCAGTTTTATAGAAAACATGGTAAACATTTCCCTTTTTCATAGTTCTAAAGAAAAGCAGGCACAACATGAATATCAAGGCTAACCCAGAAAGAAAAGAAGTATAAAAAAAGCATTAGAACAAACATTATTATCAAGTAACACTATAGATATGACTAACGGACTACTCATACCATAATAAATCAAGTTCACCCTTAGACAGACAGACAGATGGAGTGCACTATCCAGACACTAAAGGATTAGTTGTGAGTGTGCATCATGAACTTCAATAAATCTTGAGAAAATCAATTTCCTTTGGTTGAGTTTGAGTATAACAACAACTATCACTCATTAATTAACATGTATCCATTTGAGGAATTGTATGGATGGTCATGTCATTCTCCATTGTGCTAGATAGAGGTTGGGGAGTCCACAGTCCTTAGTCCCAATGTGGTGCAGAGCACAACAGAGAAAGTTTATCTTGTTGATGATAGGATGAAAGTAGTGAAGAACTAGTATATGTCTTATACCGATCACAAGTTGAGGCCCTTGAAGTTTGAGGTTGGAGACCACGTGTTTTTTAAGGTCACTCCTCAATGTGGGTAGTAGAGGTTTGATAGGGGGAGTAAACTATCGCTTCGGTTTGTTGGACCTTTTGAGGTGTTGGTGTACATTATAAAATTGGATTATTATTTAGAAATTACACCATGGATGGAATAGATTCATGATTTATTCCATATCTCCCTTCTCCATTAGTATCTTCTTTACGACCCTCATGTCATTGAATATGGAGAGTTGAATATCAAGGATGATGTAAAATTCCTGGAGCTTCTAGTGGAGTCCCAGGATCATTAAGAGAGGGTGTTACATAGATGAACCATACCCTTGGTTTGAATGTTGTAGAGGCATGGTGGCATGAAGGAGAGTACTTGGGAGTGGGAGATGAATATGTGTGCCTAGTACCCAGATCTATTTTGAGTTTTCTTTGTTTTTTTGGTTTTTTTCTGGATGATGTTATGTTTGGATCTTGTTGTTTTATGAGATGTAATATTTTCTTGACGTATTATGTGCAATAAAGTTCTAACATATGAAAATGGGAGAACCTGATTCCTAATTGAGACACATTATACCTTGACATGATTAAAACTGTGTGGGAGAGCCCAAGGCGGATAATATCTTGACATGGGAGATGGAAATCCTTGATTTATGCACTCAGTGTAGTGTTGTGTATTGTCTATAGTAGTTGTTGTATCGGGTTGTGTGTGTGTGGGGGGGGGGTTGAAAGGGTTCTGTAAGTGGTTATGAGGAATAGAGGATAATTTAGGTTGGAGTGTTTGAATGATGGAATAGTTTCAGTTGTAACGATATCCTTGAGAGGTATCTCATGGGATGATTGTTTGAAAAATTCATTTCCTTTCAAATGGATTCTCAAGGATGATAATTATTTGCGAGGTACCTAATGTAGGTCCTAGATTTATAAAACCATTTCCTTTATGTTTTCCAAGGCTTGGTGGATTCAAGAGGGTTTTAGGAGTATTTTACTTTGGTTCTTCTAAGATTACTTCATGTTGTCGGCTGGCATGACCACTTGTTTATTTGTGTGATAGGTAGGTTGGTCATGCGGTCAGTTGGAATAGTCACTTGTTTCTTATCATAACTAGTTGAATCGACTATATGGATGGGTTGCCTACATGAATTGGCTATGTGGTTGGATCAGCTACGTAAATCAACTACATTGAGCGATCGACTACATGAATCAACTATGTAGATGAATCGACTAGGTGGTTGTATCTAATACGTGAATTGGATACATAATCAATCAACTACATGAAAATGATCACGTGGGGTTTTCCACTAGTTACATAAAAATGACCATGTGGGTTTTTCGATGGCATGAATCAGGGGTATTTAAAGGTTTTTTCACCAAGGATAATTATATCCTTGATTTTCTATGATGACTAAGGCTGTAAATGGGTCCTTCCATGTGGAGTTTAATGAGATCCACAATAATTGGTTAATTAAATCTACTGCAATCTAAGATCTCAATCATTTTTTATTTGTTGACTTGAAAACAAATGTCCTTCCTTCATTCCTTCATATTTTTAAACCCTTCATATTGGAGGTTTTGAAGATTTTATATTGGATTCATGAAACCTTATTATTGTTGGTTCAAGTTCCTTCTAGCTGCAATCCCATCTTATGTGCAACCCCTATTTTTGATGAAGCAAATTGTGTAAATATTCTTTCTTCCATGTAGATGATTCCATAGTTTCTCATCAATTGTAACATGCAGTAGGGGTTCATGCTTCTTTTATCTTTTGGTAAGATAGTATACACTAGATTAATGAAGATAATAAATTGGTTTAATTAAATCTAAGGGTAAGGGGACTGTTTCACATTCTTTTACAACTTTTTGATATTGTGATATTGAGTTTATCCATGTTTCTTGTACCACTAAAAATCATGGTTGTTGGTAACCCCTAGTTATGCTGTTTTGATATGTGGTATGAAGTATTGCTGCATGATTTTTGTGATGCCATCTTGAATAAATGGTTAACCACTTATACTCAACTAATAAATTGGTTTCACTTGAATATATAACTTGCGTGATAATTCCCATAAAATAAAGACATGGAAGTAATAAACACTCCTTTGATAAATCTAGAAACTTTTATGTGATGATGTAAATAAGTGTTGTGGTATGTGTGAATTTGTGATGTGTGGTTGTGGTATGTGGGGGTAATGGGCTATGTAACCATGATACATGGTGGTTGTGATGGAAAGTGGTGGTGATATGGAAGTTGTGACAAGGAGGTGGTTGTGATTATGTGGTGGTTGTGTGGAATTATTGGCATGAGGATGAATGACTATCTATTTTTTTGATGTTCCATGTTATGCTAGTTTCTTGAGTGGTAACATAATTACATAAATGATAATGATTTGAAATGGTAATGGTTAAAAAATGAATTAATGATGGGATTTGTGGTTTAAATTATTAATGAATAAATTAATGGGCTGTAAATATGAAATGAGTGGGATGTTTAAATGGGTTTTGGTTGGTAAATGGGTAATATGGAAAATGGATTAATTTATAATGGTTTCTCATGGCTTGTGTTTATTGTATGATGTGGTTCATTTAGAGGTGGAAGTGAAAGTGGGTAATGTTGTGGGTTGGTTAGAAACCCATTTTAGTTGTGAACCCATAGTTTGGGTTTGTGTGTGTGGCTATTATATATATTTGTATATTCATCATGATTTCTATATGCACCCCACCCACATAGATCACTACATTATGCCACCGATATATATCGGGGGTGTTTTTACCAACATTCTAGTGGCAAGGATGGATGGATAGATACCCCCACTTTCCCACTTTCTTTTCTAGGAAAGGTTGATATGCATGGGATTTGATAACTAAAAGTCAAAAGTGAAATAGTGGTGATGTGATTTGATGGATCAGGTGTCTGTGGGCGAGAAACGAGATGATGATATGGATTGTGGTGGGGGTCGTTCATGGTAGGAGGAGGGCATGAGATTGATTTCCTTCTTGTTTATGATACCCTACTTCAATGTTTGCGGTTGTGGATGAGATGTGATGTGATGGAATAGGTGTATTCGAGCATGGTGTGATGTGATGGACTAGGTTTTTTTGAGTGAGATGTGATGTGATGTTTCTCTATTTTGGGGTGGTGGTGTAGTATTGTGATATGCATAAGAGACGGGGGCACCAACACATATAGGATTGGGGTGTGAGAGCAACGAATTTGTGGTAAAGTAGTGCATGATACCCATTATCGACATGTTTTTTATTATGTTATTATACTTGGATGATTTATTTGTTGAGCATGACTTAGTGAGGATGGGTTTGGATAGTTGACCTAATTAGGTGATGTTTGGTTAGACAATTTTCTCATGGGTTCATTATTATGTTTCTTTCACATATGCATGAGAGACTTCAGTTACCCTACTAAGTATACTTGTATGCTCACCCTACATATATAAATTTATTTTTAGGTTTCCAATAAGAATACATGGAATGCATTAGACATTACTAGCTTAGACCATTAGATAGTTGTCTTGTCTCTACCTTATATTTTATTTTGCTACTTGTTTTCGGAAACTTTTATATGTATCTGTTTTATTTACATATGCATTGTGGGATGATTTTGGGTTTATTTATATTATTTAATGGAGTTTATTAAGGTTCATTCATCATATCTCCTGATTTTATTTTCTTATAGATGGTAATACCTCCCATATAATTATATTTTTATACCCTTGGTGCTAGTCTCCAGCTCGGGGCCTACTGGAGGCGAGACTCTAGGGTCATTATCTCCCTTTATTCATTGTTGGCCTAGGAGGGGTAACTTTAGAGGGAGGGTCTCATGACACCATTTTTTTTATTGTTGTGTGATTTCACCCTAAATAAAAGGATAAAGAACATATATATGTATAAATCACTGGATGTCCATGGAACCTGGTTTGTGTGATAATACTCATGCTAAATTAAATAAGTAATGTGATGAAATCCCTTGAATAATTTTTGGAAGACGGAATGTGTTGTTGTGATGTGTGTTTGTGCTTGTTGTGTTGCCTTGTGTGGTTTGGGCTGTTATGTGGTGGTGGTAAGGACCAATTGGGATTTGTGAGGTGTGGGGCTGTGATGTGGTGGTTGGTTGGCAAGGATGAAGTGTGGGAAATTGTGTGATGTGTTTAGGGTGATGTGTGGTGATGATGTGTGGTTATTGTTTGTGGAAGATGTGTTGTGAGATGTGGTTGGGATGTGTGATGTGTAGTTATGGTGGTGAGTTGTCTTAGGTGATGTGGTGTGTGATGATGGTGGATGTGTAGTGATGCGATAATGGTTGTGTGAGATGGGTGAGTTTTTTTGTAGTGTGTTTGAATTAGTTTCTTGGTTAGCCATGGAATAGATTGTGATGCATTAAATTAAAATGAATGGGATGAAAAATGATTTGTGGTAAATGGTTTAATGAATTGGTTAAATAAAAAAATGGTCTATGAAATGAAAATTGAAATATTTAATGAATAAATGTGGTGAAACTTCTAATTGAAAGTGGGATGCATGGTTTGTGTGATGGTTGTGTGGTGTGTTTCATATAGTGATGGCAGTGGTTGTGACAATTGGTGTGTGGTATGGTGATATTGATTTTGTGTGCACTAGTGAAGTTGTTGTGAATCCATAAGTTGGGTATGTGTGCTATCAACATATCATGTAAGTTTATGTTATTTTTTATGCACCCCACCCAATTTGGATAACCTCACCCACACTCAGAGATTCTTGGTTCCAGTTATTTTCCCAAATATCCAGGATGGTGGTGATATGGATGGTTGGATACCCCCTATTCCCTGCTATTCCTTCTGCAATAGTGATGGCCCATGTGTCTTTGAGTGAGGTGTGATGTGATGTGATGGACCAGGTGCCTTTGAGTGAAGTGTGATGTGATGTGATGACCTAGGTGTCTTCGGGTGAGGTGTGTTGTGATGGACCAGGTGTCTTCGGGTGAGATGTGATATAATGGTTCTTGATGCTAGAACCAGATGTTAGACCTTGCGAGGGTGGGGTAGGTAGGGATGCATCCCGATCCACATTAGAGATGGAAGGTATGTAATGTGTTGTGATGTGATGTGGCATGCTATGTATGGAATGGATGGTAGCACATGATGTTTGATGTTGGGGTGTGAGAGATAAAAATTAGTGGGGGGAGTGGCAGTATAGCTCCTTTCTTTGTTATGATATCGATGCTATATTATTATATTGGATGTGTGATTTTGTGAGCAATCCATGGTGAGTCTAGGATTGTTAATTAACCCATTTAGGTGTTTGTTGGTTCTACTGTTTATTTACTAGTTCATTAGCATGGTATTTTCACATGAGCACTTGAGACCTTGATTATTTCCCTACTAAGTATATATGTATGCTCACCCTACGTATATAAACTATTTTTCAGGTTTCCAAGAGGACTTTGGTGACTGAGATATAAATTTATAGCTTGGGTTTGGATATACTATTGTGTCACTTTTGTAGACTTATCTTTTGGTATATTTGGATACTTTTATATGAATTAGTTTACTTTATTCATGCATTGTGGTATGGTTTTTGGTTTACCTTTATATTATCTACTGGAGTTTGTTTCACTAAGTCATTTATCATCATTTATAAAAAAAATTGGTAAACGGGGTGTTGCTAATTGGTGATGTTTAAAAACTTTGGTAATTAGATATACCTTATTTACCAATTCTTTCTATAAATGTCGGTAAATGAGTTACTTTTTTTTGAAATTCATATTTTTTTTAGTTTTTTCTAAAATGATTTTTTAAATACCCACCCCTCACATTCTTCACTACCTCATGTCAGATGATATTGCGATCCCTACTGGCCTTCACACTCCTTCACATTGGATGCACTCTACTAGCCCTCCAAACATAAAGGCCCCCTGTGCTCCCCTCAAGCCATGCCTCCATGCATGCATGCCCCCTACCCCACTTTTGCTGAAAATAGGCATCCAAAGGGATTTGAACCCCACCCCTAGGGACTCCCAGTGAACAACCTGACCAACTCAACTAAACTAATTTTTATTATAAAATTGTATTTTATATATTTTAATATATATTAACAGATTTCAATTTCAAAAAAATCAATATTATATATATATATATAATTTTATTTATTAATATAGATATATTAATATATATATATACATCTATATATATATATTATATATATGTTTAAATATATATATGTGTGTGTGTAAATATACATGTGTAAGTATACATATAATTATAATTTTTTAGTTTTATATATATTTTCATTAATAGAATTATATATATATATATATATATATATATATATATATAATTAGCCGCATTTTCTTAAAAATGTAACTAAATTTAAAATATATATGTTTATATATATATATATATGTGTGTGTGTGTGTGTGTGTGTTTATATATATATATTATATGTGTGTGTATTTATATATATATATATATATATAAATATTTACATTGATGAGGGGAAATGAGTTATATTACCAATAAAAACATGTAACACACAAATGTAGGGAGGAAATCGACGTGGCTCGAAATTGAGATATTGCTGAGACCCACAGGGGAAGCTGCCATTGAGCTACACCTTGAGGGATATATATATATATATATCTTTATGTGTGTGTTTATATATATAAATATTATGATATTTAAATATGTGTTAATGTCTTTGTATATAAATATAATTTTTTTATATATATAAATAAATATAAATATAAATATAAATATAAAATTATATACACATATATATATTAATAGAATTATAATTATATATAATTAGAAATGTTTTAAAATAGTGGTAAAAAATATCACTAAAATAGCCACGTTTTCTTAAAAATACCGCTAAATTTAAAATTACTATGTTTCATGAAAAACATGGCCCAATTAGAATCATTTCCTGAAAACTTTGCTAAATTATCCATGTTTCCTCAAAACATCGCTAAATTTAAAATTATCCACATTTTTAAATATGGATAAAAAAATATCGCAAAATTCTAGTTTTTTATAGTAGAGTCATTATCTCTCTTCCTTCATAGCAATATCTTTGGTGGGAGAAGGTCATGATAGAGTGGTATCAAATGTTTTTATTGAGAGATAGGATGGAGTTTGAACTTAGGAACTATTAGGTTTTCATGGGTTGGTATGAAAATAGTGTCAGTTGATCTTGGTGTGTGATGTAGGTCAAATAGACTGACTAGGAAACGAGTTTTTAGGGCCCCCCGTGATCCAATGCACGGACTCTAAGCTTATTGAATGACTAAGTGAGATGAACCTATTTGCTGGGTAGAGACCTAAGAGAGGTATGCACATCATTATTTATTGTGTCAATGATTGAATTGGGTGTTGTAGGGAAAATAAAACAAATCAATTAAATAAATAAACTTCGATAAAATTCCATGCTATCAGAATTAGGATGTTCTCCTTGCTTTTTAGGAATGGATCATTCTCATCATCTACAAGTTTATCAGGAATTTTAGGTTTAGAAGGATGATCTGATTGATCATCATAGGGTTGACATGATAGAGGAGGTTGAAGTTTGGCAGAGAGCATTGCGTGCCTTTTAGAGGCAGAGTTTGGGGAAATATGAGGGGAGCATCTTATATATGGAGATAGAGTACTAGATGAAGGATATTGAAATCAATTTTGGTCTGATATAATCATGGTATGAGTTATGGGTGCCTTTGGGAGTGAGTTAGATGTAGGGAGCTGCGATTCAATGCTGGACGCTATTTCTTGGTGACTATAAAGAGACAAATGTGTTGTGGCCCAAATTTCAGAGGGAGTTTTGAGTGGATTTCCTATCATCGATGATGAAGGTAGCCAAGAGGTAGGAGTTTCTACCCCTTTAGTAGAGGATTTTGAGTGCACAGGAGCTTGAGATTAGGTTCATGGGCCTTTTGTAAATTTCTCTAGATGTTTTCTCAGATGAGGAGTCCAGAGCATGATGTTTGGATAAGGCTTTGCGCCCAATGATCAGGTATTCATTCAAACTATTTACATTCCCAACATCTTAATGTGAAAAAATCTGAGGTTATCAAAAATATATTTCCTTGGGATTTGAGCCTCAAGAGGGTGGCCAACATGGAATCTCGATGAGCAGGGCTTCAGCCAGTGGGCTACGGGTGTTCAGGCAGTCAAGGTTCAAGCTAGTTTTGAGCCAACTGTGGAAGATATCCTTCTATTCTTCTGGGGTAGGTGGATTTTGAGCACCTACCATAGGTTTCCCATTTTCTTTTTATGTCTATAGAGGACATGGGAACCATTATGATCATTTTCCAAACACTCAGGGAGGCCAGTATATGGTGGGTGTTCAGGCCCCTTTTTGGTAGCATCAGTAGTTGCCTTTGAGGAAATTTCAGCCGTAGGGACCGCCAATATTTTTTCAGAAACGAATAACAGGTAGAGTTTTCATAGGTAAACCTCATTATGGTCCCTATCTGCAATGACCTAGGCTAGATCATGATCATGGAGGTTGAAATTATTGAGGGTGAGGGGATGGATGTAGTTAGATACACACGTTAGAGGTAGGAGTTCTAGAAGATCCAGGCGTTGTTTGAGGTACGATTAATTTATTATCTACCATGGTGTTTGATTTGTTTGATTTATAAGATTCACAATCCTTTTTTTCACCTGATTTGATCCATGATTTGGGACTATATATGGAGGGGATTACAACACCCTTGGTGTTTTCTATGCTAGTTGGAGTTCAGATTTTTTTTTGTTTGATGTGTGTCAGGGATGTAGACTGGTGTTGGGGAAGTACTGATAAATGAGAGAGTTATTATTATTATAGATACAACCATACAATTTTATCCTTGGCATGGATTAGCTGTTTTCGATTCAGGTAGTCATTAACTATTTCTAGAGGAAAATTTTGTTTTCTAATGTGGAGGGATAACGAGTGGTATTAATTAGTGAGTGAGGTGTCAGATGGGTGGTAGGAAAGTGGAGCATCTTTTATCACTGTTGGAGGGTCTATTAATGGAATCTCAAGTTTAGGGTGTTCCTAGGGTTGTGTAGGAGTTCGTAGATGTTTTTTTGGATGAGGAAATTACACTTCCGCCTTGATGCAGTGGTGAGTTTTGGATTGAGTTTTAGCCAGATACGTCTCTGATTTTGATGGATCTCTATAAAATAGAGCCTATTGAAGAACAAGAGTTAATTTTTTAGGAGGATGATATTATGGTGAGGGGTTTCATCCGACCCAATGTGTCTTCTTGGGGTGCTTTAGTATTGTTCGCAAAGAAGGCAGATGATAGTATGAGTATAACAACCCTGCTCTTTATTACACACTTAAACATGATTCATTACATAAAATTTCACTTAAGACAACTCTAAGGATCGATAGGTCCAGTGTCTTGGAAAATTAGGAACATTACATAACAAATTAGAACATAAACACAACATATTTATTGAAATTTTTTTTACATGACCACAACATTCCTTCATAGTTAGCATTGCATGGGATAACCTGAGGATATGCATACAAAAAGGGTGCACTAGAAATCCTAGTAAGGGAGTAAAAAAGGCATAAAATGAAAAATAAAGTACATGTTAGGCAATATATATATCAATAGAGAACAATAGAAATATGAACATAAAGGCATGATATAACATGATTATCATATCTTGGAAATGTGGCAACAACATTTAACAAGATATTAGAATGAGTCAAGGATCATTACACATGGAGAATGAGTAAAACCTAATTGAACTTGAATTAGAATGAGTAAACCATCATTTCAATTTATGTATCATGATACTAATCTTTACCTAATGCATTGGAGTGCTATCAGGGCACACCCTTCTTAATCATTTCATTTCATGTATAAGTGTGCCACATGGATCATAAAACATGGAATCATTCAACATCATCATTTATTCCACGATAAAGTAATGTGGAATACATACATGAAACTATATAATCTATAAGTAAATGTGAATAAATGTGAATACCATTGATATAGAAATGGGTATGGTATTCACTACACAACGACTTTGGCTTGGAAAATCGCGGTGCAAATTCGGCGGCATAACGGTGTGACATAAAAATTCATAAAAAAGGTTTATGAGAGAGAAAATGGTATCTCATCATATTTACATGAAATGGACACTAAGGTGGTCATATATATACATGTACCAACATATTTAATGAAATTTAGCTGCATAATATAAAATAATTGTTTGGATATAAATGAGGAGAGAGAAATCATTTATGAAATTTTGGCATGGTAACAGGTGTACATGGAAGGAATTAATGAGATAGAAATGGGTTTATAATCATTAAAACATAATTAGGGAAGTATAAAGGAGGTGTTAACTCATACCCTAGAATTTTTAATAAAAGGGAATAACAACATAAATAAATTTGGACAAAAATGAGAAAGGAAGAAATCCCTTACTTGGAAGTGTGATCCCAAAGGCTTGGGAGATGCTTGAGAGGGGATTCTTTGGAGTTTGGGGTGCCTTGGAAGGATTCTAGAGATATGAGGGCAGGGTTCGGTCGAGATCCAAATGGTTTGAGTGAAGAGTAATGGGATATTGAGTGAATTTATATAGGAAAGGAGAGGGAATTCTTTATTATTTAGGTTTTGGACACCATACATTAAACTAATCAAAACCAAAAACTATACCATGGTTATTGCCCATGGTTTTTTCCAAATTGGATCGGAAAAAATTATTTTATAAGGCCAATTTTCTAACTTATTAAAATATTATTCTTTCTTATGTGGAGGTGAGTCACACTCTCAAGGAAATCATTTTAAAATGTTAAAATGTTTTATAAGTCTTGGAGGGTCCACTAAGGATTTTTAAAACAAATCAAACAAACCTATAATAACATTATTTTAAAGGTAAAACATATATTGTACAAAAATCACATTTATAGTATTTTATTACATCACTATTGGGTCATTATGATATCATAAAACACATGATATATTTAAATGGTATTTAATGTTTACCAAAAAATTTGACTATCTGAGAAAATTATGAAAAATTCACCATTGGATAATTTCAAAATACTGATTCCAAAAGTAATATTAATTTTATCTAAATAATTGTCTAAATATGTTATTTTTTACTTTTAAAATAAAAACCAACATTTATCGAAAATTCATGGGTTTTGACAAAAGCAACTTTCAAACCTTAATAAAAAGTACAATTATATTCATAAAAATTATACGAACATTTATATTTAATAAAAATTAATTTAGTAATAATATTTTATTAAAATATTATTTAATTCAACAATCCATTAATTCATCAAAATAAATTTCTTAATTGAATATTAACTAAAAAAACTATTTATGCTTTTAAAAATATTTACAAAGTAACAATAAAAAAATGAATGTATATTCTTTATTATATATAAAAATAATACACATAATCATAGGTCTAGGGTCTGGTTACATAACCCCTTATAACACTCGAATATGACCTAAGGGTAAGGTGTGCGATGGTTACAGACTCTTAGGGTGGATCGGATAACATCGCTCAGGTGGTAATCTCTATCAACTTCCACTTCTCCCTTAGATGCTTCTGTTCAAGCTTAACATGTTGAATCTTAGATTGGGATTGGACAAGAGTAAATCCCAGTGATTCCACCTCCTTTTCGAGCTCTGAAAAATGGGTTTCATACCGAGCAATTCTACTAGATGAGGCCATTGCTTCCTTTGTCTGGGTAAATTGGATTTGTTAAATCCCTATATTTATACTAATAAGGTGTTAACTATTCAACGACTATATTAGAAATGGTAAAAATTCTTAATGGTATTTTTAAATCCAAAAACACAAAACCAAGGAAGAGCATATGTTTTATATAACCATTTTACATAATAATACATTTAATCAGATCGAGAGGAATTTTCATTAGTAAAAGTTTGGGTTGTTACAATCTTCCCCCCTTGAGAAATTTTGCCCTCAAAATTTCCTTTTCCCACACTAAAACAGATGAGGGTAACTCTTCTTAATCACTTCCTCCAATTCCCACATTGCTTCTTCAAACTTGTGGTTTTTCCACAACACATTGACGGGGGGCATTGTCTTATTTCGTAGAACTTTTTCTCTATAATCTAAGATCTTAACTAAATTCTCTTCATAAGAGAGGTCATTATCCAAAGGTACCACCTTTGGATTGAATACATATGATGGTTCAGGTATGTACTTCCTCAAGAGTGATACATAGAATACATCATGTACATGAGATAAGTTTGGTGGGAGTGCTAGTCGATAGGTCACTGATCCAATACGATCAAGGATCTCAAAAGGGCTGATGTACCTTGGAATAAGCTTTCCCTTATTCCCAAATCTCATAACTCTCTTCCACATCAATATGCAGAGGAATACCATGTCTCCAACATCAAACTATAGGTCTTGTCAATGATTATTAGTATAGATCTTTTGTCGACTCTGAGCAGCTTTAATGTGATGTTGGATGGTCTTAACCTTCTCCACCATTTCTTCGACCATTTCTGGACCTAGGAGTTTTTTCTCCCCAACTTCATCCCAACATACTGATGTTCTGCACCACTTCCCATAAATGGATTCATAAGGATACATTTGGATGGTTGAGTGGAAACTTTTATTATAATAGAACTCAACTGGATAAAGATATTGATCTCATACTTCTTTCAAGTCCATTGAGCATGCTCTCAACATATCCTCAAGTGTTTGGATAGTCTGCACATATTGGACATCAGTTTGAGGATGATAAACCATACTAAAGTTGAGCTTAGTATTTGGAGCATGTTGAAGACTCTTCCATACCTTAGAGGTGAATCTTGGATCTTGATTAGAAACAATAGATAGTGTTACTCCATGCAGCCTTACCACTTCTCTGATATATATATATCTATTCCAGTTTATCCAATGAGAAATCCTCTTAAATTGTAATGAAGTGTGCAGTCTTTGTACGACGATCCATAAAAACCCATATAACATTGTTTCCTTTGGATGTCTTAGGAAGTCCGGTGACAAAGTCCATGGTGGTGTTCTTTCATTTCCATGTTAGTATGGGTAATGTTTGCATCATCCTCTTAGAATTTTACCTCTCAGCCTTAACTTAATGACATACCTTGAACTTCGATGTATACTCAACGATCTCATTCTTCATGTTATACCACTAATAATGATCTCAGAGATCTCGATACATCTTTGTGTTTCCTGGGTGAAGGGATAAATTCAGACTATGTGCATCATCCAAAAGTTCTTTCATTAACTCAAGATTTGATGGAATGCATAGTTATGACCCAAATCTCACAATTCCTTCTTCATTAACACTGAACTCCGAGGATTTCCATTTTCTGATAGTTTCCACTTTCTTTTGAATTCCCACATCATCCTTTTGAGAATCCTTTAACCTTTATAAAAGAGACTTTTGAACAATCATTTGTGAAAGTATTGATGATGTTCCATTTTTCATGATTCCCATGTCAATATTTATCAAATCTAAGAAGATTGTATCCTTTACAATTCTTACCTATGATAGAATCATTGGGTACTTTTTGCTTAGAGCATCTTCCACCTTTTTTTTCTTTCCCAAGGTGGTAATGTATTGAGCAATAATAGTATTTGATCAGCTATAACCATCTTCATTAGCGCATATTCATCACTTTCTGTATAAATATATACTTGAAGCTTTTATGATCCGTATATATTTCACACTTCTCCCCAAAGAGATAATGTTGCCAAATTTTCAAAGATAATATTACTAAAGCCAAATACAGATCACGTGTTGGATAGTTTTCTCATGAACTTCAATTTTCTCAAATCATAAAAAATTAATTTGTCATTTTTTATCAACACACAACCCATTCCCTTCTTTGATGCATCACTAAATACCAAAAAAAGTTCTCCACTTGTGGGTAGTGTGAGAACGAGTGTATTTATAAGCCTCATTTTCAACTCCTTGAATCTCTCTTCGCATTCATCACTCCAAGAAAACTTAACTCCCTTTCGAGTTAGCTTGGTAATAGGGTTTGAAAATCATGAGAAATTTTTCAAAAATCGATGATAATATCCAAATAACCCTAGAAGCTACGGATATCTGTCATCAATGTTGACCTCATCCATCCTTCTATTATAGTTGTCTTGGAGGGATCCACATATATCCCATTTCTTGTGATGATATGACCCAAGAATGAGACTTCCTTAAACAAGAAGTCACACTTTCTCTACTTTTCATAGAGATTCTCCTTTCGTAAGGTCTCTAGTACAATGCTTAGATTCTCTTCATGATCCTCCTTGGTTTTGGAGTATATTAGAATATCATCTATAAATACTACCACAAATTGGTTGAGGTAATCTCTAAATAATCTATTCATCAAGTCCATGAAGATTACTGGAGCATTAGTGAGTCCAAAAGGTATTACTATGAATTCATAGTGCCTGTACCTTGTACGAAAAGAAGTCTTGGGGATATCCTCCTTCTTCACCCTTACTTGGTAATATATCGACTGCATATCAACCTTGGAGAAGTATTGTGCTCCATGTATTTGATTTAACAATTAATTAATTTGTGGTAGAGGATACTTGTTCATTATTCTGATTTTGTTGAGCTCAAGATAATCAATGCAAAGGCGCATTGACCCATCCTTCTTCTTGACGAAGAGGACTGGTGCACCCCATGGTGAATCACTTGGGCGTATATACCCTTTCTCCAAATTCTCCTATAGTTGTTTCTTTTTCTCCTAAATCTCCATGAAATCCATTCTATATGGAGTCTTGGATATTGGCAACACCCTAGGTATAAGATCAATTAAGAATTCAACATCTCTTCTAGGAGGAAGACCAGACAATTCCTCAAGAAACACTTCAACGAATTCCCTCACAATAGGAATGAATTCAAGGATGGTTGCTTCCTTAGACTCAATCATATGATCAAGATACGCATGCTTGTAGAAAAGTAATATCCACATTTGAGATTATGGTGCTAAGTAAGATTCATCCTCCTCCTTGCACTTGTACAGAATCGGGGGACGATTCACCATATGACGATTGATTTCCCTCTCACAATAATTTATGTTGGCCCTAAATAAGTAAAGACAATCCATGCCAAGAATTGCATTAAATTATACCAGAGGGAGTATGAAGAGGTTCTCAAGGAATTTCAAACCACAAATTATGACAGGGGAGGAGTTATATTCATGGGATGTAATGATTGTCCCATTTTCAGTTCTAACCGACATCTTTACTTCCATGATTTGTGGTAGTTTTGGGATTGTTCTACTAAACTTTTGGGATATAAAAGAATGAATAGAACTAGAATAAAAAAGTACATTCTCTATTCTTGAATAAATAACTAGAATACCTATCACCACTTCATTTTTGGGGTTCACTTCATTGGCAGTTATGTAAAAAGCTCACCCTTGCTACCTTGGAGGTTTTTAGTTGCCTCTAAAAACCATTAGATTAGGGAACTAGTTTGCAAAGTTCCCTGGTTCTTTGTAGTTGAAGCAATGAACAATGCGTTGAGGGTCGAATGTAGAATTTGTCTCTTCTATCATAGTAGTGGGTTTTTCTTGCTGATAGCTAATGTATAGGTTTCCTTATCTTCCACACCTAAAGAATTTCCTCATCCCCTTTAGGAAATTTCTGAGGTGCTTTTTTCTGCACCTTTGGCAAGTGGGGTGCCAGAATTTCTTAAAACCATTGGATTTATCCATCAGATCACCATAATTAAAGTCTTATTTCTACTTCTTATCCCCATGATACCCCTAATATTCTCCAATCTCCATTTCAACTTTGAGGGAACATCAGAAAATTTCCTCATAGCTATCAAAGTCATAGATCACCAGGGATTTCTATAGGCTAGGTTTTATCCCACCAAAGAAGTAGTAAACCTTGAATTCAGGGGTAACGAAAAATCTTGAGGTGTATCATACAATCCTTGTGAAGTTTTCCTCATACGCTTTTATGGATTCGTCATTTTTTTTCTTGAGGGAAAGGAAGCCCCTTTCCATCTTAAGTTGGAGGGTTTTCGGAAAATATTTATCAAAAAACATTTTCTAGAAATCCTTCCACTCCAACACCTCAATCTTCTCCTAAAGCTTCATATTTTTGATCAATTTCCACCATTAATCAGATTCACCCTCCATAAGATAAGCATCTAGAAGAACCATCTCTTTTTTGGAACAATGAAGTACAAAGAAGATTTTCTAAATAGAGTTGATCCATTGTTCAATGATTGAGGGATCAAATGATCCATTAAAAATAGGAGGACTTTGTCTCATGAAGCTATCAACTGTGACTTGTTCTTTCTTGGGGGGGGGGTTGAACATTCCTCTTGACCCATGTTTCTATTTAAAAATGAGTTAACTGAGAGAGTATCATGGTAAAGTTTGCGATTCACGCTCCCATCGGATTGGGAATCTCATTAGAACAATCATCACATTGATATTCACATCGGTTGTTAGCCCAAGTCCTCCTATTACTAGCCATTGGATTAAATAAAAGGAAAGTTAGGGGTAACACTATAAGGGTAATCCAATGAAAAAAAGGGATAACTTATGCATTAATTTTTTTCCTTAACTTATCTATGTTACCCATTATGTACTTCCCAACATATATTCTTAGGGTAATTTTTTTAATTCCCTTAATAATGTTTCATAATAAGATTATCAATTTAATAAATATTATCCCCTAGGATAGTTGTAACCAAGAGTGGAACAAGGCCCATTTTCGTACACCAGTTCCCATTTGAGTCTAACTCATAGCAGTGTTTTTGGGTTTTACCCCTAGATACATCTATGCCAGAGCCGCCTCTACCTGATCGTATCTAGATAGGGATGTATTTTATTGATAAACCACTTAATAAATACTCACCAAAATTTTGGGATATTTTTATTATACTTAGTCTTATCCCTAAGGCTTTCACTAGGGTTTTCTAATCCTAATCCCAAAAATAATGAAACCTATCCTTTGATACCAACTATAACAACCCTACTCTTTATTACACATTTAAACATAATTTATTACATAAAATTGAACTTAAGACAAATATTATAATTTATAGGTCTAGTGTCTTGGGAAATTAGGAACATTACATAACAACTTAGAACATAAAACACATCATCTTTATTGAAAAGTTCTTTTACATGACCACAACATTCCTTCGTACTTAGCATTGCATGGGATAACCAGAGAACATGCATAAGAAAAGGGTGGGATATATAGCCCAATAAGATATTAAACAAGGAATAACATAAATAATATAGTACATGTTAGGTAATAGGAATATCAATGGAGCACAAGAGAAACATGAACCTAGAGGCATGATATAGAATGATTATCATAACATGGAAATGTGGAAACAACATTTAACATGATATTAGCATGATCCAAGGATCATTACACATTTATAATGACTAAACCCTCATTTAAATTTAATTATCATGAGTAAAAACTCATTTAAATTTACATATAATTATACTAATCTTTACCCAATGCATTGGAGTGCTATCAGGGCACACCCTTCTTAATCATTTCATTTCATGCATACGTGTGCCACATGGATCATACAACATAGAATCATTTAACATAAACATTCATTCCATGATAAAGGAATGTGGAATAAATACATGAAACTATATAATAAATAATTAAATGTGTGAAAAGGTGAATACCCTTGATAGAGAAATGGCCATGGTATTCACCACACAATGACTTTGGCTTGGAAAACTGTGGTGCAAATTCGGCAACAAAACGACATGACATAAGAATTCATAAAAAAGGTTGATGAGAGGGAAATGGGTATATCATAATATGTAAATTAAATGGATAGTAAGGGGTCCATATAGATACATTTACCAATATATGTAATGGAATTTAGATGCATATTATAAAAGAATTGCTTGAATATAGATGAGGAGAGAGAAATCCCTTACAGAATTTCAGCATGGTAATAGGTGTATATGGGAGGCATTAATGAGAGAGAAAGGAGTATCTCATCATTCAAACATAAGGATTGAATTATAGGGGAGGTGATAAATCATAACCCAACATTTGTAATAAAAGGTCATAATAACATAAAGAAATTTGGACAAAAATGAAAAAAGAGGAAATCCCTTACTTGGAAGTGTGATCCCAAAGGCTTGGGAGAGGCTTGAGAGGGGATTATTTGGAGCTTGGGGTGCCTTGTAAGGATTATAGAGATAGGTGGGAAGGGGTTTATTGATCTCTAAATGGTTTTAGTGAAGAGGAATGAGAGATTGAGTGGGTTTATATAGGAAAGAATAGGGAATTATTTATTATTTAGGTTTTGGACACCACACATTAAACTAATAAAAACCACAAACTATCCCATGGTTTTTGCCCATGTTTTTTTGCCAAATTGGAGTGGAAAAAATTATTATATAATTCCAATGTCTGAACTTCTTAAAATATTAGTCTTTCTTATGTGGATGTTAGCCACACTCTTAAGGAAATCATTTTAAAATTTTAAAATGTTTTATAAGTCTTGGAGGGTCCACTAAGTCTTTGTAAGATAAATATAAAAAACATATAATCACATTATTTTAAATTTAAAACATATATTTTCTGAACATCGCATTTATAGTATTTTATTACATTACTATTGGGTCATTATGATGTCATAAAACACATTATATCTTTAAACGATATTTAATTTTTACCCAAAAATTTCACTGTCTCAGAAAATTATGAAGAATTAACCATTTGATAATTTCAACAACCTGATTTCAAAAATAATATTCAGTTTATATAAATAATTTTATAAATATTTTAATTTTTACTTTTAAAATAAAAACTGACATTTATCGAAAATTCATGGGTTTTGATAAACGAGGCTTTCAAACCTTAATAAAAATAAAAATTGTATTCATAAAAAATTATAAAATAATTTATATTTAATAAAAATTAATTTAGTAATAATATTTTTTAAAAATATTATTTAATTAAAAAGTCCATTAATTCATCAAAATATATTTCTTAATTGAATATTAACTTAAAATACTATTTGTTCTTTAAAAACTATTTACAAAGTAACAATAACAAAATAAATGTATATTATTTATTCTATATAAAAACAATTCACATAATCATAGTGCCAGGGTATTATTATATAACCCATTATAACACCCGCATATGACCTAAGGGTAAGGTGTGCGGTGGTGACAAACTCTTGGGGTGGCTTAGATAACATCACTCGAGTAATAATGTCTATCAACATCCACTTCTCTCGTAGGAAGTTCCATTCAAGATTAACATGTTGTATCTTGGATTTTTCTTGGTCAAGAGAAAAGCCTAGTGAATCCACCTCCTTTCCAAGCTCTAACAAATGGGCTTCGTATAGAGAAATTCTAATGGATGAGGCCATCACTTCCTTTTTCTGAGTAAATTAGATTGTTAAAGCCCTATATTTATACTAATCATGTGATAAATGTTAAAAAACTATATTATCAATGATAACAATTCTTAACGGTATTTTGAAATCCAAAAACAGAAAACCAAGGAAGTGCATATATTTTATATAACCATTTTACATAATAATACATTTAATCAGATCAATAGGAATTTTCATTAGTAAAATTTTGGGACGTTACAATCTTCCCCCCTTGAGACATTTGTCCCTCAAAATTCCTTTTCCCAAACTAAAATAGCTAAGGGTAACTCTACTTCATCACTTCCTCCGGTTCCCACATAGCTTCTTCAAACTTGTGGTTTCACCACAATACCTTGATTGGGGGAATTATCATATTTATTAGAACTTTTTCACTACGATCTAAGATCTTAACCAACTTATCTTCACAGGAGAGGTCATTCTCCAATGGTACCACCTTTGGATTGAGTACATGTGATGGTTCAAGTATGTACTTCCTTAATAGTGATACATGGAATACATCATGTACTTGAGATAAGTTTGGTGGGAGTGCTAGTTGATAGACCACTACTCCAATATGATCAAGGATCTCAAAAGGGTCGATGTACCTTGGAATAATCTTTCCCTTCTTCCCAAATCTCATAACTCTCTTCCACAACGATATGCGAAGGAATACCATGTCTCCAACATCAAACTCTAGGTATTGTCAACAATCATCAGTATAAATCTTTTGTCGAATCTGAGCAGCTTTAATATGCTGCTGGATGGTCTTAACCTTCTCCACCATTTCTTCGACCATTTCTGGACCTAGGAGTTTTCGCCCCCCAACTTCATCCCAACATGCCGATGTTCTGCACCTCTTCCCATAAAGGTCTTCATAAGGATCCATTTGGATTCTTGAGTGGAAAATATTATTGTAAGATAAATTGATCAGATGAAGATGTTGATCCCATACTCCTTTTAAGACCATTGAGAATGCTCTCAACATCTCCTCAAGTGTTTAGATAGTCCACTCAGATTGGCCATCATTTTGAAGATGATAAGCCATACTGAAGTTTAGCTCAGTATTCAGAGCATGTTGAAGACTCTTCCAGAACATAGAGGGGAGTCTTGGATCTTGATCTGAAATAATATATAGTGGTACTCCATGCAGCCTTACCACTTCTTTGATATATATATATATGTGCCAGTTTATCCAATGACAAATCCTCTTGAATTGTAATGAATTTTGTAGTCTTTGTAAGACGATACACAACAACCCAAATAGCATTATTTCATTTGGATGTCTTAGGAAGTCCTGTGACAAAGTCCATGGTGACTTTCTCCCATTTCCATGATGGTATGGGTAATTGTTGCATCATCACCTTAAACTTTTACCTCTCATACTTCACTTAATGACATACCAAGAACTTTGATGTATACTCAATGATCTCCCTCTTCATGTTATCCCAATAATAATTCTTTCAAATATCTCAATACATATAAGTGTTTCCTGGGTGAATGGAGAAATTCAGACTTTGTGCATCATCTAAAAGTTCTTTCTTTAACTCTGGATTTGATGGAACACATAGTCGTGACCCAAATATCACAATTCCTTCTTCATTAATATTGAACTCTGAGGATTTCCCTTTTCTGATAGTTTCCACTTTCTTCTGAATTCCCACATCATCCTTTTGAGCATCCTTTAACCTTTACAAAAGAGATGGTTGAGTAATCATTTGTGAAATGATTGATGATGTTCCCCTCTTCCTGATTCCCATGTCCATCTTTATCAAATCTAAGAAGATTTTATCCTTTACAATTCTCATCAATGATAGAATCATTGGGTCCTTTTTTCTTAGAGTATTTTCCACCTTGTTCACTTTCACAGGGTGGTAATGGATTGAGCAGTCATAGTATTTTATTATCTCTAACCATATTCGTTGGTGCATATTCATCTCTTTCTGTATGAATATATACTTGAGCCTTTTTTGATCCTTATATATTTTACACTTCTCCCCAAAAATATAATTTTGCCGAATTTTCAAATAGAATATTAATACACCCAACTCCAAATCATGTTTTGGATAGTTATTCTCATGAACTTTCAATTTCCTCAAAACATAAGAAATGAATTTGTCATTTTTTATCAACACATAACCCATGCCCTTCTTCGAAGCATCACTAAATACCACAAAAAGTTCTCCTCTTGTGGGTAGTTTGAGAATGGGTACAGTGATAAGCCTTCTTTTCAACTCCTTGAATCTCTCTTCACATTTATCACTCAAAGAAATCCTGACTCCCTTCTGAGTTAGCTTGGTAATAGGGTTTGAAAATCGTGAGAAATTTCTAAAAAATCAATGATAATATCCAAGTAACCCTAGGAAGCTACAAATATCCATCACCAATGTTGGCCTCATCCATCCCTTTATTATAGTTGTGTTAGAGGGATCCACAAATATCACATTTCTTGTGATGATATGGCCCAAGAATGAGACTTCCATAAACCAGAAGTCACACTTGCTGTACTTTGCATAGAGATTCTCCTTTTACAAGGTCTCTAGTATAGTTCTTAGTTGCTCTTAATGATCCTCCTTAGTTTTGGAGTATATTAGAATATCATCTATAAATACTACCAAAAATTTGTTGAGGTAATATCTAAAGACTCTATTCATCAAGTCCATGAAGATTTCTGGAGCATTAGTGAGTCCGAAAGGCATTACTATGAATTCATAGTGCCTGTACCTTGTACAAAAAGTAGTCTTGGGGATATCCTCCTTCTTCACCCTTACTTGGTAATATCTCGACCATAGATCCACCTTGAAGAAGTATTGTGCTCTAGGTATTTTATTTAAAAATTCATCAATTTGTGGAAGATGATACTTGTTCTTTATCGTGATTTTGTTGAGCTCGCGATAATCAATGCAAAGGTGCATTGACCCATCATTCTTCTTGACAAAGAGGACTAGTGCACCCCATGGTGAATCACTTGGGCGTATAAACCCTTTCTTCAGATTCTCATATATTTGTTTCTTTATCTCCTCAATCTCCACGACATCCATTCTATATAGAGTCTTGGATATTGGAAATTCCCCAGGTATAAGATCAATTGAGAATTCAACATCTCTTCTAGAAGGAAGACCAAATAATTCCCCAAGAAACACATCAACAAATTCCCTCACAATATTAGTGTCTTCTAGGATGGTTGCTTCCTTAGACTCAATCATATGAGAAAGATACACATGCACAAAGAGTAGTAATATTCTCATTTGAGATGATGGTGCTAAGGAAGATTCATCCTCTTTCTTGCACTTGTACATAATCAGGGGTTGATTCACCATATGAAGAGTGATTTCCCTCTCACAACAATTTATGTTGGCCCTAAATAGGGAAATCCAAACCATGCCAAGAATTGCATAAAATCCCACCAGAGGGAGTATGATGAGGTTCTATAGGAAGTTGAAATGAAAAATTGTGACAAGGGAGGAGTTATATTCATGGGATGTAATGATTTCACCATTTTATATTCTCATCGACATCTTTACTTCTATGATTTGTGGCAGTGTTGGGATTGTTCTACTAAACTTTTGGGATATAAAAGAATGCGTATAACTATAATAAAAAAGTACGTTTTCTATTATTGAATGAATAACTAGCGTACCTATCACTACTTCGTTGTTGGGGTTCACTTCGTTGGTAGTGGTGGAAAAATCTCTCCCTTACTACCTTGGAGGTTTTTATTTGCCTTAAAAAACCCTTAGCTTAGGGAACTGGTTTGAAAAGTGACCTGGTTCTTTGTAGTTGAAGTAATGAACAATGCATTGAGGTTCTAATGTAGCATTCATATCCTCTATCGCAGTAGCGAGTTTTTATAGCCGACAGTTGATGGCCAGGTTTCCTTATCTTCCACACCTAAAGAATTTACTTATCCCCTTTAGGCAATTTCTTGGGTGATTATTTCTACACCTTTGGAAAGTGGGGTGCCAGAATTTCTTAGAACCACTGGATTTATCCATTGTATCACCATAATTAAATTCCTATTTCTAATTCTTATCCCCATGATACCCCTGAGATTCGCTGATCTTCATTTCGACATTGAGGGCACATCAGAAAATTTCCTCATAGCTATCGAAGTCACAGGTCACCAGGGATTTCTGTAGGCTTGGTTTTATCCCACCAAAGAAGTGGTAAAACTTTTATTCAGGGGTAATGAAAAATCCGTAGGTGTGTCATAAAATCCTTGTGAAGTTTTCATTGTACAGTTTGATGGATTCATCGTCTTTTTTCTTGATGGAAAGGAAGTCCCTTTCCATCTTAAGTCTATGGGTTTTCAGAAAATATTTTTCAAAAAATATTTTCTAGAAATACTTCCATTCCAAAGCCTCAATATCCTCCTCAAGCTTCATATTTTTGATTGATGTCCACCATTAATCAGCTTCACCCTCAATACAATAAGCATTTAGAAGAACCTTATCTTTTTTGGAACATTGAAGGACGGAGAAGATCTTCTCAATGGAGTTGATAAATTGTTCAGTGATTGAGGGATCATATGTTCTATTAAAATTGGGAGGACTTTGTCTCATGCAGCTATTGATTGCGACTTGTTCTTTCTTGGGGGGGGGGGTTGAATGTTCCTCTTGACCCATGTTTCTATTCAAAACATGAGTTAACTGAGAGAGTGTCATGACAAAGTTTGTTATTCCCTATCCCATCGGATTGGGCATCTCATTAGAACATTAATCACATTGATCTTTGCATCAATTGTTTTCCCAAGTCCTCCTATTACCAGCCATTGTCTGGAATAAAAGGAAAGTTAGGGGTAACACATAAAGGGGGATCCGATGACAAAAAGGGATAACTTATAAATTACATATATTTACTTAACTTATCTATGTTATTCATGATGTACTTCCCAACATATATTCTTAGGGTAATTTTTTTAATTCCTTTAATAATGGTTCATAATAAAATTATTAATTTACCAAATCATATCCCTCGGGAGAGTTGTAACCAAGAGTGTGGCAATACCCATTTTCGTGCACCAGTTCCCATTTGTGTCTAGCTCAAAGTGGTGTTTTTGGGTTTTACCCCTAGATACATATGTGCCAGAGCCGCCTCTACCCGCTCGTATCCAGAAAGGGATTTATTTTATTTATAAACCAATTAATCAATACTCACCAAAATTTAGGGATGTTTTTATTATACTTGGTCTTATCCCTAAGGCTCTCACTAGTGTTTTCTAATCCAAATCCCAAAAATAACTAAACCTATCCTTTGATACCAACTATAACAATCCTTATCTTTATTAAAAACTTAAACATGATTTATTACATAAAATTGCACTTAATGCAACTTTTAGGATTGATAGGTCTAGAGTCTTGGGAAATTAGGAACATTAAATAACAACTTATAACATAAAACACAAAATATTTATTGAAAACTTATTTTACATGTCCACAACATTCCTTCATACTTATCATTTCATGGGATAACCTGAGGACATGCATAAGAAAAGGGTGAGATATATAGCCCGATAATGGAGAAAACAAGGCATAACATAAATAATATAGTACATGTTAGGAAATAGGAATATCAATGGAGCACAAGAGAAACATGAACATAAAGGCATGATATAGCATGATTAACATAACATGGAAATATGGAAACAAAATTTAACATGATATTAGCATAATCCAAGGATAATTACACATGTAGAATGAGTAAACCCTCATTGAACTTGAATTATCATGAGTAAAACCTCATTACACTTGACGTATCATGATACAAATATTTACCCAATGCATTGGAGTGCTATCAGGGCATGCCCTTTTTAATCATTTCATTTCATGCATAAGTCTACCACATGGATCATACAACATGGAATAATTTAACATCACCATTTATTCCATGATAAAGAAATGTGGAATACATACATGAAACTATATAATAGATAAATAAATGTACGTAAAGGTGAATACCCTTGATAGAGAAATGGGCATGGTATTCACTACACAATGACTTTGGCTTGGAAAACCACGGTGCAAATTCGGCAGCATAACGACGTGACATAAGAATTCATAAAAAAGGCTGATGAGAGATAAAAAGGTATCTCATAATATGTAAATTAAATGTATATTATGGGGGAAATATAGATACATTTCCCAACATATGTAATGGAATTTAGATGTATAATATAAAATAATTGCTTGAATATAAATGAGGAGAGAGAAATCCCTTACGAAATTTTGGCATGGTAACGGGTGTACATGAGAGGTATTAATGAGAGAGAAAGGGGTGTATCATCACTGAAACATAAGGATTGAATTATAGGGGAGGTGCTAAATCATACCCCCACATTTTTAATAAAAGGGAAAAATAACATAAAAAAATTGGACAAAAATGAGAAAGGAAGAAATCCCTTACTTGGAAGTGTGATTCCAAAGGCTTGGGAGAGGATTTAGAGAGGATTCTTAGGAGCTTGGGGAACCTTGGGAGGATTATAGAGAAATGAGGGTAGGGGTTGGTTGATATCTAAATGGTTTTAGTGAATAGGAATGGGAGATTGAGTGGGTTTATATAGGAAATGAGAGGGAATTCTTTATTATTTGGGTTTTGTACACCACACATTAAACTAATCAAAACCACAAACTATAACATGGTTTTTCCCATGGTTTATGAAAAAGTGTAGTGGAAAAAATTATTTTAAAATTCCAATCTCTGAACTTTTTAAAATATCAGGCTTGCTTATGTAGAGGTGAGTCACACTCTCAAGGAAATCATTTTAAAATGTTAAAATATTTTATAAGTCTTGGAGGGTCCACTAAGGCTTTGTAAAATAAATATAAAAAACATATAATCATATTATTTTAAAGGTAAAACATATATTGGCTGAAATTCCCATTTATAGTTTTTTATTACATCACTATTGGGTCATTATGATGTCATAAAACACATTATATATTTAAATGGTATTTAATTTTTACCCAAAAATTCGACTATCTCAAAAAATTATGAAAAATTAACCATTGGATAATTTTGACACCCTGATTCCAAAAACAATATTAATTTTATCTAAATAATTTTCTAATTATATGAATTTTTACTTTTAAAATAAAAACCGACATTTATCGAAAATTCATGGGTTTTGACAAAAGCAGCTTTCTAACCTTAATAAAAATTACAATTGTATTTATAAAAATTATACAATCATTTATATTTAATAAAAATTAATTTAGTAATAATATTTTATTAAAATATTATCTAATTCAAAAATCCATTAATTCATAAAAATATATTTCTTAATTGAATATTAACTAAAAATACCATTTGTGCTTTAAAAACTACTTACAAAGTAACAATAATAAAATGAATGTATATTATTTATTATATATAAAAATAATTCACATATTCATAGTGTGAGGGTCTTATTACATAACCCATTATAACAATCGCATATGACCTAAGGGTAAGGTGTGCGATGGTGACCGAATCTTGGGGTGGCTCAGATAACATCACTCGAGTGGTAATCTCTATCAACTTCCACTTCTCCCATAGGCGGTTCCGTTCGAGATTAATGTGTTGAATCTTGGCTTGAGATTGGTAAATAGATAATCCCAGTGATCAAGAACGAACAACATAGGAAATTGGGTTTATTAACAAGACTGTTATATAATATTTGTTATTGCACAAGCTAGCTCATTCCACATAATAATAATAATGATATTATTATGTGACATGGGGTTTATTAATGGTTTTAAATGTTATTTAATGGATGAAATGAAATTAAATAATATTTTAACCTAAACCCTAACTCTATAAATAGGCGGTTATGTCTATTGTATATTGAAACCAAATATTGAGAATAAAGAATTTTTGCACACAATGAATTCTCTCTTGACACCTCCTTATCTCTCCTTCTCAAGAACAAGAAACACATGAGAGATTTCTTCAAGACTAAAGAATGAGTGATCAAGAACAAACAACATAGTAAATTCTATTTGTCTCCCTAGCACCCATAGATTGAGTGTTGTTGTTTGGAGATCATCAGAGCACACATGGATCACTGATAGAGGGATTCTATCCTTGGATCCTCATAGCACAATAAAGGTAATCTGAAAGGGTATTTTTAGAAAATCAACAATCATCAATGAATAAAGTTCTCAATCTTAGGTATTTATTTATTTAGATATTAAATAAATTAATTAGAAATTTGATGTGCAATATCCTCACTCTTGGTTTCGGGAAATGATGATTAAAATAAATTTTAATATATCACCCACCATTGCACACTTCCACTATGCCCGGAACCATCAAGTGGTATCAGAGAAGTCATGTTTAAATTTATAATTATTTATTTGATTATTGATCTATATCCAATCTTTGATGAGTTTTTATTTCTTATTATTCGATATTTAATTTGATTTGAATTAACATGCTTCGATATATAATCATATCAGTTTAGTGTTTCATTTTCTTAAGGGTTTAAGAATAAATGAATAATGATCGGATATTCCATCAGGATGTTTTGGCTGGTAAAACTAGGTTACACGTTGTGTAGCTGGAGTACACACTGTGTATCCATACACATTGTACCTAGATGTGCTAAGAATTTAATCACATGCGTTGCATTTATTGCACACTACATGTTGATTGGGCCAACCTGGCACACAACAAGTGGATACATTGCATGTAGCTGACATTTATATGCCGTGTAGTTCAGATGAGTTGACATGCTGAATCCTCAGACATGTGAATCAGATACACAACCACCGAGATACATGACATGTATCTAGACTGTACACAATGTGTAGTCTCCCATTAAAGGATAGAATTAAAAATTACATTAAATTGAAAATTGTAGTATTGAGACATTATTTTATTAAATGTCATACTAATGTGTATTTGACAATTTAATAATGGTTTTAAAGAATATTAAATGATCAATTAGTTTATTTTAATTAATATGCCATTATTGGTTCTTCTGTTTATTTTCCATGAATTCTATAATTGATGGGAATCTCCAATTAAGTTCAGATGATCATTAAGATGAAAGGGAATTAATTAATTAATTAATTCAAGCAATTTTTTTTAATAATAAAGAATTAATAAAGAAATTAATGATAGATGGTTACTTTTGTATATTCCTTACATGTATGATTGATCATGATCTTGACCAAGTCCTATGTATGTGTTGGAATTTATTTAATTTAAATTATTGTATGGGTTTGAAATTATTTAATATTAAATTAACCAATTACCTGGATTTCATCCCTCCTTCCATTATTATGTAGGACCTTCATGTCCAAGGATATTTTTGCAATACCTTTTAACCAATCCTTTGGTTATCCTCACCTGTGTGTGAGTAATAAATACTTGTAATTAATGGAGCATCCCAAGGCACGTAGAGTCTGTTCAAGATAGAATCATGATGATTCCAAATCAATGATAGACAAATATATAAGTGGAATGTTGTAACTCATGACAAGACCAACAGATGGAGTTATTCCCATAGGTCATATGTTGATTTAATGTCTTCACATTAAATTAACCATTATATAAGCTCTTGATTAGGTCATTTACTTTATTTATTTATTTCTATCTATAAATTATTTATTTTATATATGCAAGACCATAGTCACATAAATAAATGAGTTAATATGAAAAGATGAAATTTAAATAAATAGATTATGCATAAATGTTTTATCCAACATGGTAATTAATTAAGTAAAACCCACTTAATATTAACAAGACATATAAATGATAAAACAAGATAAAATTTGTGTATAATTAATTAAAATTGATCTACCTAATATTAAGTAATACCAATCCTTCCATTTATTAATTATGAATGAAACCATAGAACTAAGTGTAGTATATGGCCAAAGTCTGGACACTTACTTTAATTGAAGATTTCTCATGGGAGTTTTGGGCTGACATCTCCACCTCATTTCCATTATGTCTCGGTGGAAAATCTGGAGTGGACAGAGGGGGGAGACTTCAGGTTTCATCGATTCTGTGAGTTTTTTAAGATTTATGGTTTGGTTTTTTTTATTGTTTGACTGGTTGGGATTTGGAGGATTTGGGTTCCGCCGCTCTGACTCTTGGTTGGATTTTTGTTGGGGTCGCTACAGTTTTGGTGACCAGTCAGGTTGATTTCGTGTTGGATTGATGATGGAGGATTACTTTGAAATTTCTGTAGTGTTGATATTGTTGATTATGTGATATCATGGAAAGATTTTCTATTGGTTGAAATTGTGATTTGGTGGAATGGTGCTACATTTTTCCATTGATGGGACAATGCATCTAGTTTACTTCAAGGGTTAGTCCCAGAAGAGGTTCAGAGCAGGGAGCTTCCACAGATCATGGATATCTGAAATTGGATGTTTGAGAGGGTAAGCGGTTTTCCATTGGTACTATTCCCATGCATCCTTGCACGTGACTGCTAGTTGACTAATGATGAGAAGGTGAAAGCTCATCTTCATGATTTTGATGTTGGGGAGGGGAACTTCTTTGCAATTTTGAATTGGGTTGTTTTTTTCCCCGAGACATTGGACTCTGGGTTTTGATTGTCTTTCTGTCTTTGAAGTCTCTTGGGTTCCCCTTACCCATCAAAATGGGGTCTATCTTAATAAAAAAAATCAATTTTTAGTCAGTTAGTCAATCTGTTTTCTAAAGAGGTGGGTGATAAAGAGTTCCTTATTTATGAAAAACATTTGAGCGACACGATTTATGTTTAATTTTTGGTTCTTTCATCAATGTATAGAAAACTAATGAAGTCTTATTAAAAAATAAATGTGTATAACATGCTAGAGAACCTCCATGGTCTATAATAGGAGAGAGCTAGATAAGAATGGTTTGAGATTTCCATGGAACTTTTTCAGAGTAATCTTGGTGAGGGTGCCCCGGATGGGACTTATGTAGTTAAGCTCATTCGCTACATTGAGCACCTCAGAGATTATCTAGCTCTATTGTGAATTTTAATATTAACAACATTGAGAAGTATCTACTATATCTTCTCAATCTTATTCACCAAGTTGATAAGGATATAAATCGTAGAAAACAGTTCATCCTTATGGTGAAAAAATAGAAATTAAAAGGGAATATATCTAAGTAAAAAGCCTCTTTACACCCTTACAAGAATAGTAAGATCAAGGGGAAAGTAAGGAAAAAAGATGTTGTCTGTTTTGTATGTGGAAAGAAGGGTCACTGGGAGAAAAAATGCACCCATCAAAAGGAGAAAGGGGAATCTTTAGGTGAATTTTTTATCAAGTGCAATTTATTATTTTTTCTATAAATTAGTTATTAGATACATCTTTTAGTGGCCACATATGTATTCAAATAAAATAACCAAGTAGATTCAGAAATATTGACTGAGGGGAGGTAGATCTATGAGAAACCAATAGAGCTAAACTTGTTGTTATGGCTATTGGGGACTACCATCTCACATTGCCAACTAGAATGATCTTGGTTTTAAAGGGTTGTTATTATGTGACTTCAGTTACCAAAAACATTACTTCTATATCCAGACTAGATATAGATAAATTTATTTTCAAATTTGGGAATAAATTTTTTGTATTTTATAAATATATGATTTTTATAGTAAGGCATATGTATATAATGGTCTTTTTGTGTTGTATTACACAAACTAGGTAATGGAAATCGATAACAAAGTTACTTCACATGACTCATACCACACCCAACTTTGGAATCATCAGATAGATCATGTAAATGAAAATAACATGACTAAATTACATCAAGATGGATATTTATATTCTTTTGAACTATAACCATTTGGTGTATGTCACACATGTTTACAAGGAAAAATGAAAAAAATCCCCATTTAGAGGGAAAGGTGAAAGGGCTAAAGAGATTCTTAAATTAGTTCATAATGATGTGTGTGGACAATTTTCTATTAAGGATAGGGGTGGGTACTCATACTTCATAATTTTTACTGATGATTTTATTAGGTATGTATATGTCTACTTAATGAGGTATAAGTTATATTATTTTGATAAATTTAAGGAATATAAGAATAAATTTGAGAACCAGCTTGTTAATAATATTAAGAAACTCTATTTAGAATGTGGTGGAGAATATTTTAATCAAGGCTTCATTGATTATTTATGGTAGTTAATGATATTATCTCAACTCACTCCTCCTTATACGCCTAAGTGGTATGGTGTAATCGAAAGGAGGAACCACACCTTGTTGGATATGGTGAGATCAATGATGAGTCATGTGATTATTCCATTATCCTTTCGGGGATGCACGTTATAAATAACAAAATACATACTAAATCAAGTGAAAACTAAATAAAAAAATGGTTTACCATACCAATTATGGAATGTAAAGAAACCCATTTTATCCTACTTACATGTGTGGGGTTGTGAAGAATTCATTAAGGCCTCTTTAGTTAATAAGCTTGAACCCCGAGGCACAAAGTGTATCTTTATAGGATATCTCAAAGAAACAAAGGTATACCACCTATAAAATACTTAAAAAAAGGTTTTGGTTGATATATGTCACACATTTCTTTAGGATGATATTATGTCTAAAATAGATAGTGGGATTAGGATAGACTTTGATGAAGGCTAGGATCAAGATGCATAAGAATTGGAATAGGAAAAAATTCCACAAAGACTCATGGAAGAAGAAATTATTCTAGAGACACAATTACTACGTAGGAGTACTATAGAGGTTAGAGAACCAGAATGGTATGGTTTTCTAGACACTAAGGATGGTGACTCGTTATTAGTTTATAATAATGATACTCTAACCTGCAAAAAATTAGTAAGTGGCACAAATGTTTCCAAGTGGAAAGAGACCATGAATTCTGAAATATATTCCATATACCAAAAACATGTCTAGATTTTGGTAGACCATCCTGTAGATTTAAAACCCATTGGTTTCAAATGGGTATACAAGAAGAAACTGGACATGGAAGGACAATTCAATACCTACAAGGCTTGACTGGTTGTAAAAAGGTTTAAACAACATCAAGGCATTGACTAAGACGAAACCCTTTCACCAATTGAAATGATGAAATCCATCAAAATTATAGTTTCTATTATGACCTTCCATGATTATGAGATTTGGAATATGGATGTCAAAAAAAACTTAGTTAATAGGAACCTTCATGAATATGTCTATATAACACAATATCAAGGGTTTATGACTCCAAAGGATACCAAAAAGGTATAAAAGTTTCAAAGATCCTTTTATGTATTAAATTAATCATCGAGGTCATAGAACATTCATTTTGATGTGGATATAATAGAATTTGGTTTCATTAAGAAAGAATGAGAGTCACGTTTCTGCAAATGGTTTAGTGGGAGTGTAGTTGTTTTCTTAATAGTATATGTTGATAACATATTACTCCTTAGAAATGAAATAATAGTCTTATAGTCTATTAAGAAATGGATAAATAAATGCTTCTCTATGAAGGAATTGGGTGAGACAACATATATTCTAGGGATCAAGATATATCATGATAGATCCAAGTGGTTTCTCAACCTAATTCAAAGTACATACATTAACAAGATATTGAAGAGATTCAGTATAGAATAATCCAAGAGGGGATTATTTCCAACATCACATAGAAATCATCTTTTGAAGAAAATGTGTCCTCAGAAACATGAGGAAATAAATAGAATTAAAATGATTCCATAAGTGTCGTTGATTGGGTCAGTCATGTATGTTATGCGATGTACTATACTAGATGTTACCTACGCATTGAGTGTGGTAGGCATATATCAAGTTGATCCAGGTGACCACTATTGAATGGTAGTCAAGACTATCCTTAAGTATCTGACCCATGATAAGGATATGTTCCTTGTCTATGGAGGAGATGCGTAACTTGTCATTAGAGGATAGATGATATGAAAATTATAGTTTCCAAACTAGTTAATATGACATGAAGTCACAAATGGGATACATATTCACTTTGAATGGAGGTGTCATGAGATGGAAGAGCTTAAAGTGGGATGTGGTTGCAGATTCTACAGTAGAGTTCAAGTATATTGTAGCTTTTGAGGTAGCTAAAGAAGAATTATAGATGTGAAACTTTGTATAATATATTGATGTGGTACATAGTAGTAAAGATACTATCACACTCTATTGTGATAATACTGTAGTGGTGGATCTCGAAAACTAACCAAGGTCACATCAGCGATTGAAGCACATACTTCAGAAGTACCATCTCTTGAGAGATTTTTCTTAGAGAGGTGAATTTTCAGTGAGAAATATTTCCATGTAATACAATGTGGAAAACCCCTTGACTAAATCCTTAACTCAGAAAAAACATGACTATCATGTGAAGTCTAGTGGATTGAAGGTTGTAATCAGTTAGCTCTTTTACAAGTGAGAGTTTGTTAGATTTGGTATCCTAAGACCAATATTTTTATACTTTGATTACATTTATATTCAGTGTATTGAATATTAATAAAATTGCTTATTACTTATTGTTTGTTGTCCTTCATGAATCTAATGTAACAATGTCCTAGAGTATACATCACATTGATAAGGTCATAACATTTCACTGCTATGATGAGAACCTTGATGTGCTATGATGATATTCTTAAATAAATGTTTTGAGGTTGGATAACGTACTATGATGGGACACATTATACATATACTTTCAGGTGAGAGTACTCATAAGAATATGATGTTTCTTCTCATAATGTTTTCACTTGGTAATCTCCAAGACGTGAGATTATGAGAAAAAGAATTCTAGTAAGAATTCCTCATGTTTTGGTGTCATATGATATTTCTATCCATTAACGTGTGTGATGGTTCTTAGACTTTAATATTATTATTAATTCATGTTATAACTTACATACTTATATGTATTTGGTAATCCATGATGATAACAATTCATGGAGAAGTTGTATATATTGGGTGCGTCATGAGTGATACATCATTAATGGATAAGTCAAGGAAGGATTTGTCCCTTCTATATTTATAGAAGATGATATCTCAGACCTTTGATTGGAATGAAGATATATCCCTAAATTCCATGGTTATGTTGTAACAATATGTTTATTTCATATAATCAAATAAAGACATATCGAGAATATAGGTTGCTGACACAGATGTGAAACCTTTTTGATGAGATATTGAGACAAATGGATTATATTACACATCGAGTGTTCATATGTGGTTTTCATCGTTGCGACATTAAGTTCTTTCTCATAGGTTCCTTGACCCATTGATAGACAACAATCTTGGACTTTAGGAAATCCCACCTAATGCCTACAAGAAAGAATCCTATAGGGTCACACACTAAGTGTTACCGTTGATATTGATTAAATTATATTTGAATTTAATTACTAGAATATATATTATTCTAAAGAATAAGGAATGATTTTATTCAAGTTTTATTGATCAATAATATTCAAAAGGTAATAAATAATTATTTTTTATTAATAAATAATTTATTTGTTTACATAAATATATATAAAATATTTATTCATAGGATTTTTAATAAAATATTTATTTTATTTATGAAATATTTTTTAATAAATATTTATTCACAATATTATGAATAAAATATTAATTCGGTTGTTTAATAAATGCTAGAGGAGTTTGAATAGACTAAGACCAAGTCTGGTGAAAAATATTAATTAACAAGACCGTTACAAAATATTTTTTATTGTGTAAGTTGAAACATGAAAAAAATAGAAATAATGATATTAGTATTATGTGGAATGAGGTTTATTAAAGGTTTTAAATGTTATTTAATGGTCGACATGTAATTAAATAATATTTTAACCTAAAATATTACTCTATAAATAAGTAGTTATATCTATTTTATATTGCATCCAAAAATTGAGAATGGAAAATTTTTACAGACAATGAATTCTCTCTACAATCATCCTTATCTCTCCTTCTCAAGAACTAAAAAAGAGAGAGATTTCTTCAAGACCAAAGAACGAGCGATCAAGAACGAACAATGCAATACATTCGATTTTCCATGATAGTACTTGGTGATTGAGTGGTGCTGTTCAGAGATCATTGGAGAAAATATGGATCACCGCTAGAGGAATTCTATACTTGTATCCTCATAACACAACAACGGAAATATGAAAGTGTATTTTCAGATGACTAACTATCATCAATGAATAAATTTTCTAATCCCAGGTATTTATTTATTTAGATATTAATTAAATTAATTATAAATTTGACGTGCAAGGTCCTTGCTCATGGTTTTGGGAAATGATGATTAAAATAAATTTTAATATATCTCCCACCCCCGCATGATTCCGCTATGACTGAAACCATCATTCAGGAGACATATTTGGTGTCTAGGGAAGAAATGGTCAGTGAGAGAGTTTGTGATCAGGTGTCTAGTTTGTTGGTAGGTGAAAGTGAAACACTGTGTTCCTGGAGGTTTGTTAGAGTCCTTGGATGTTCCTAAGTAGAAATGGGAATATATATTGATTTATTTTTTCATAGGGTTACCCTGATATCAGGGATATTTTTATGTAGTTTGGATGATAGTGTACCGACTAATGAATTTGGCTCTTCTCCTAGAGATCTGTGAGTCTAGTTCCATATATTTTATAGTGAAGCGATATGTGGATGATGTGGTTAAGGCTTCATGGTGTACCAAAGAAAATCATCTCTAACCAAGATCCTCATTTTACCTCATAAGTATGGATGGTATTACAACATGGTTTTGTCTCCTAGTTGTGCCTTATCACTACTCTCCACCCTTAGACAGATGGGCATACAGAGTGGTCCATCTAGATGCTTGAGGATATATTACAAGCTTGTGTCTTGGACTTTGGAATATAGTGCATAAGAAAATTTCATTTGGTTGAGTTTACATATAATAACAACTAACACTCTTCTATTGGTATGGGTCGTCATGTCATTCTCCATTGTGCTAGATAGCGGTTGGGGAGTCAGCAGTTCTTAGTCCTGATGCAGTGCAGGGTATGTCTAAGAAGATCCAGTTGGTTTAAGAGATGATGAGGGTGGTGCATGACTATCACAAGGCTTATGTTGATCATAGGAAGAGGCCCCTAAAGTTTGAGGTTAGAGATCATATGTTCTTGAGAGTATCCCATTGAATTGGGCAACCGAGGTTTGACAGAGGGTGTAAGCTTTCTCCTTGGCCTATTGGACCCATTGAGGTGTTGGGGTGAGTTGGAAAGGTAGCATATCGGTTGGTGTTTCCACCATGGATAGAGTGTATCCATGATGTCTTTCATGTGTCTTAGATTCGTCGGTATCTTCATGATGACTCCCACATCATTGAATAGTGAGAGTTGGATATCAAGGACAATACAACATTCTTAGAGAAACCAATAGAGATCTTGGATCGTCAAGAGAGGGCTCTACATGGATGAACTATTTCCTTGGTTTGTGTGTTATGGAGGCATGGTGTCACAAAAAAAACAGTATATTAGTGGCAGTTTTTTAGAAAGGGTTATGCACAAACCCCTATAGATTACTTTTAGAGGGGGTTATGCACAACCCCCACTATAAATTTAATTTATAGGGTGTTCACAACCCCTTCTAATTTTTTTAGCATTATTTTTTGAATATTTTGTTGGATTTTAGAGGTGGTTATGTCAAAATCACTGAAAATTTAATAATTAGCGATGCTATATTTTAGGTTGGATTTTAGAGGTGTTATATATATATATATAATATTTTTTGGATATTAGAGGCTTTATATATATAATGGAACTTGTTTTTTTAAATAGAAATAGTGGGGGTTCACAACCCCCTCTAATTTAAGATATTAGAGGGGGTTCATGAACCGTTGTTAATCCCTTAGATTAGATGGGGTTTTGAACCCCCTTTAATATATGATGTTAGAGGGGGTTTTTAACCCCCTTTAATATATGACCTTAGAGAGGTTTTGAACCTCTTCTAATTTATGACATTAGAGGGTTTTTTAAACCCCTTCTAATTTATGACATTAGAGGGGATTTTGAACCCCTTCTAATTTAATATATTAGAAGGGATTCAACACCCCTTCTAATTTAATATATTAGAAGGGGTTGAACCCCCTCTAATTTATTACATTAGATAGGGTTTTCAAACCACTTTAATTCATGAAATTAGAGGGGGTTCATGAACCGTCTCTAATCCCTTTGATTAGAGTGTTTTTTAACCCCCTCTAAATTTTTATTTATTTTTTAAAATAAATTCAATTTAAATTTAAATTCTATAATATATATGTGTGTGTGCGCATATGTGTATATATATTACATAAAAACATTATATAAATGTATTGAAATGCATTATAAACACACACATATATATAAATTACTTATATAAATACTTTAAATAAATACATATACATATAAATAAAAATGTATACAAATATAAATATTGGTATACATAATATAAATGTAATTATAAATATATTTATTTAAATATATAAAATTTATATATGGTTTTATAAATACTAGACATTTATATTATGATTTATATTATACATATATTATATTAAATACATTTTTATTGTTTATTTATGTATAAATACATTTATACTATATTATGTATAAAAATATAAATAATATAGACAAATATATATATATATATATTATATTTATATTATATATATTATATTATAAAATATTATATTATATTTAAATTTATATATGTTAATTATATAATTATTTTATATATATTGTAGTATACCATATTAATTATAAATTAATTTAGTATATATATATATCATTTAATTATATGACATATTTCTAATTATATGAATGTATTGAATTTCATGTGTGTATATATATATGTGTGTGTGTGTATACATGATATAATATAAATGTATATAATTACAAACATAAATATATAACATAAATGTATTTAATATAATATATGTATAATATAAATCATAAAACATATAAATGTATAGTATTTATGAAACCAACATATAATTTGTATAGTTTAAAAAATAGGTTTAATAATAACAATAATAATACATAATTAATAATATTAGTGTTGCACACATATACATGTATATAATTATAAAAAAATAAATATATAATTATATGTATATATTATATCTATAAATATTATATAAATACATAAATATACATGTTCACACACACAAAAATATAAAAGTATTTATAAATATATGTATAAATATTTATTTATATATTTAAATATAACTACTTATATATATTATATAAACAAAAATAATATATATATACATTATACACAGATATATTATATATTATACACAAATACAAATATATTATATGATTTAAATTTATATAGACAATTATATATATATATATTCTCTAATTTAACTGTATCTAAATAAATATACTTTATTGTATATAATAACCAAAAAAATTCAGTCGAGTGGTTCAAGTGCTTTATCCAAGCAGGAAAATTGGTTGTTTGAATCCCAATAGGCATTGGATTTTTTAAATCCCTTATCGGTGATGATAGGAACGCTATACGCACTGGGGCCCACCTCTGCGGGGGGTGTCCGCAGGTGTCTGCCGGGGGAGTCCACGAGTGTGAGGGAGGGCGTACACTGGGTGTCTTGGTAGGATTCCACGAGTGTATATGGGTGCCTAGGTGGAGTCCACAGGTGTCTGGGGATGTGGGTGTGTATGGGTGTCTAGGGGGGGGAGTCCACGGGTGTCAAAAGGTTGTAGGTAGGGGATGCAGGTGTGTATGGGTGTCTGGGGGGAGTCCATGGGTGTCTAGGAAGGGGATGTATGTGTTTATGGGTGTCTCTAGGGGGATTCCATAGGTGTCAGCAGGTAGGGGACCCAGGTGTCCATGGGTGTCTGAGTGGAGTCCACGGGTGTCAGTAGGGGACTCTAGTTTCATGTGAGTGATGTAAGGGAATATGGGGTATTCCATGGGGTGTCATGGGGGAAATTATATAAAAAACTAGTGACCATTTAGTGGTGGTTATGTAAACCACCCTTAAAATTATATTCGAGAGTTGATTAGGGGCAGTTATGTAACCACCTCTAATCGAAACATCAATTTATATGCAGTTAAAACCGCCACTAATCATATATTTATGGTTAATTTAGGGCGGAATTAGAGGGGGTTATAACCCCCTCTAATCTAAATGTTTCAAAATTCAAGCTCATTTTACCAGTGCTTCCCCAAAACCACCCCTAATCAGAGTAGATGGGCACATTAGCAGCGATTATAGGCAACTGCCGCTAATGTTTTTATAGGATGTTACAACCCATTATAAATGAAAAATACCCCTTCTAATCACCCTATTTTTTATAGTGTGTCCTCAAGGAGAGTACTTGGGAGTGAGATACACATATGCGTGCCTAGTACCCAAAGTTGTTTTGAGTTTTTCTCTACCCTGTTTTGTTTTGATGATGTGATTTTTAGATCTTGTTGTGTTATGAGATGTATTATTTTCATTATGTTTGATAAAGAATTTGAATTATGAAAATGTGAGGACCTTAATCCCAATCAATATGCATTATACTCTGACATTATTAAAACCGCGTGGGTGATTCAATGCTTCCCAAAGTTGAAAATATCTTGACATTGAAGATGGAATTCCCTAATTCATGTGCTCGGGTAAGTGTTATGTGTTGGTTATGGTAGTGGTTGGTTTTTGCTATGTGTAGGTTGATATTGATGTGTTAAAAGCAGGTGGTTTGTGTATGGTGCTAGATGATTTGGTGTTGTTCCCGGTGAAAGGAGGTGAAGGGATTGTGTGAGGTGTTTTGGTTTGGAATTTTTGGCTAATGGTGGTGTTGAGGTGTAATGAGATCCCTGTGAGGTATCTCATGGGGTGGTTGTTCAGACCCCTTCTTTACTTTGGGTTTTATTTTGATTCTTAGGGACAAGAATCATTTGAGAGGTATCTAATGTAATGTTTCATGCTTACTGGACCATTACTTTTCCAATTTTATTGTTAGAAGTGTTCCAGAGGAGGCTTGAGGAGAATTCTGTTGAGTTAGAGATACATTTGTGATATAAAAGGGAATTCACAACATTAAAGTAGGATTCACATTATGAATAGATGTTTTATGAATTATTTATATAGTGAGTTCATGAATTTTATGTGACAGTTGAGAATTCTATGAAATGGATTCACATCATGAAAATGAAATTCATGTTGTGTATTAATTCTAGTTGAGGTGAATTAATTTTCAACAGAAACTGAATATATGAGAAATTAACACCTTTTAAGTGGTTCAAGGCTTGTAATCCATGGGCACTATTGAATTCATGACATTAATATGTAATTCACACCATTATTGGGGCAACTTAAAATCTATTTATATCTTTTGATTGGTCGTTTTCCCTCTCATTTGTCCATTGCCCCCTCTCATTTTTGGAGGAACCCTAGGCATATTAAGGAGATATTCTAGCCCATATCCCCCCTCCTTGATCCTTGGGTTACAGTGGTTGTGTTTTGGCAATCCACAATGAGTTTTTACTTTTATATCCATCATTTATTTATCTTATTCCCTCACAGATCTATTGTAGTGGTGTTGTTTCATTTAGGTTGTGTTTTGGGTGATGTTTTGATAAACCTTGGGTGCAGTGTAGGTTTATTGATAGAAAAAATATTTTACATAATTTTACTTCTAATTTAAATGTTTTTAATCCCAAAAAGTGTTATTTTAAGGGAAATTCTCGCATTTTATTATTTTAGTGGTATTGTGACCTCAATCAGAAAAATGGGCTATTTTGAATTTTAACTATTTCAAATTATTTCTGTATTTAAGCCGTAAAATATTCTTTACTTATAAAAATCATGAATTTATTTCTTTTTAGGATTTAATACATCCTAGGATTCATTTTATTCTTCTAGACCCAAAGCTAAATCCACCATTTGAAAGCCCAAAACTAGCTCACAAATTGGGCCTTCAAAACTATTCACAAATCTAGGGAGTTTTGATGGTGGGACATTATCTCTTGATTGGATTTCCCAAATGATCTGAAATTAGGAGTAGAGACGCAAAATACATTTCTTAACAACTTTCATGAAGCTGGACATGCGTGAATTGTCCATTTTCAAGGCCATTAATTTATGAGAAACCAAAGACATGAAATACGGAGAGTCTGTTCGGGCTGATTAAATTCTCAAAGTGAAATGGTCATAACTCTCTCTACACATAGCCAAATATGAAAAAATTTGGAGGGACTTAAAATACATTACTTAACAAATTTTATGAATAATTATATATGTGAATCATCCATTTAATGGGCCAAACATGTGCAAAATTTCATAGGATAGATTTTGGAACAAAAAATCTCCCTCCTCACCTAAAAAAGTAGGTGAACCCCTCCTTTCCAAACCATCCAGGGCACAAAGGAGGAGATCTCCATTGAGGAAGGCCAGATACTATAAACTTCTCCCACATTTCTCTTTCTTATTAATTTTATTTTTTTCTTTATTTTTTTAGTTTTCAATTGTAATTTATATTTCTAATAAATTAATGCATTCTTAATTTTGTTCCACCATTTTCTTCTTATTATTTTCATTATTTTTATTTAATTATAATAGTAATAATAATAATTAAAATTATAATAATAATAATTATTAAAATTCTTAAAAGTATCAAAATTAAAATTATAATAATAATAATAATAATTATTATTATTATTTTAACATTCTTTATAAATTATATATTTTATATATTTTATTATTTTCTTTTCTTTTATCTCTCTTTTTCTTCTCTTATTTATCATATTAACACTCCGACCTCTTACCCTAAAAAATGATGGGCTAACCCGAGGCTTGGCCTAGGGGAGGTAAGTGGAAATTCTATTCATCCTGCACTTAATTTCTTATGTTTATTAAGTTTGTGATGGGCAAGAGTAATAGAGAATGGGTGTGGTGATCATCCACCATAACACTAAACTAAAACTCATTTCTATTCTTTTATTAAATCTTTTTCCTCCCTTATACTTGAGATAATCTATCCATACAATGTATTTCATCCATTTGGTAGATGAAATGAAATATGATGGAGCCAGGTCTTAGAAGATGTCGCACTCTCGATCAAGGTGTAACATTAACCTTGATTATAGGAGGAGGTGTAATTAATATCACTAAATGAATTTGAGATTTCACACCACTAAATAAAAGAATATTAATTCATGAATTATATCTCATAATTAAATTATAAAACTTAATTTAAACACCATCAAGGAGAATTATATAACCCACAAACCAAACCATAAAGTACAAGTTCTTTCTTCACTAATTAAATTTTGTCATTTAATGTTAGTTTTATCTTTTATTTAATTTAAATTACATTAATATCCTAGATTAAAAAAAATAAGTAGTTTAGGTGAATTAGATTAAGTGAGTAAACTACTGAGAAATCTCCTCAACTGAGACGACCCTGTCTAGCCTTTATGCTGCATTGGGAAAATAATTTTCTTTTACCACACCTTACGATAGACATGCATTAAAACTGGCACTGTTTTCGGGGATCTAATCGGTAGTTTATTTACTTTTTCTATTTTTACATTGTATATAAATTTTCATTATTCTTTAAGAAAACCAAAAAAAATTATTTCCATGATGTATCCAAACTCTTATTATTCTGTAAGGAAAAATTACTCACAAGTGCAAGAAAAAGAAAAATACTACACTAAGGAGGCCCTCCAATGAAGGGATGATGCTCTAATGATAATGGAAAAATAGATGAAAAGAGGCTAAGAGAAATGGATCTCACATCAGGATTTGATGAGATTGATCGATAAAATTCATATTGACTTACAAAGATTAATGGCTAAGAAGGAAGTTCCACTGGTCATTCATGATTTCACTGAAGACATCCAAGAAGTTGAGTCCAAACTCAGGGTGGAGGAGACTAACTACCAACCTCCACTTTCCACCATCCAACTCTAAGAGGCACTTATCACTAAATAAGTGATTGAACCAAAACCAAAATAGGGAGATAATATTATTTTAAATTATTTAATTTATGATATTATTTAATTTTATTTGAGTATCACTCCTTGTGATTTTGAATTTTCAAATTTGGTCAATCCTTGCTTTACATTAGAGGTGGATAAATCAATAACACCTTCACCTATTGAGGAACAAATTGAGCTTCCTGATTTTGATGAACATACATTTGAGGAAGTCCATAAAGAAGTCCATGTAGCTAATCCTAAGAAAAATGAGATAGTGGATGTTCATATTAAAAGGATGATTTCTGATTTACATTCTTTATGTTTAAATTCTATTAAATTAAAAATACATTCTAACCCTAATTTTGAAATTACAAGTTATGAAGACTATGTGAATCCACCACTGGAAGGAGAAGAAGACGTTGCACAAGTAGCAACGAAGGAGGAGGAGGTTCCATATTTCACCCTACCCCAAACATAAAATATATACCATATTGCAAATGGGGTGTATCTAGTGTAATATATACATGGAATTATCCTCAACAAGAACAAAAAAGTGGATGCTGGAAAAATCCACATGTGGTGTTTAAAATCAAAGAAGCTTAATCCACCATATGATTTTGGATAATAGCTGGTCTTTCCCTTTAGAGGTAGTAAAAATTTAGGGTCAACTTGGGGGATCATACCAAGTCTTATCCATTTATATGTTTTTAGGAATTTAAATTTAATTTTTTATTAGTCTAGCATACAACCCACTCCCTCTTATCTTTTTGAGATTAAATGACATGATCATTGTTCTTAGTTGATTAATTTTCTATTATAGGTTCATGATGGTATAAGGAATCCCTAATGGAGATGGAGGAAATAGGACTAAGCCTCATGGGAAAGGGAGTTCACTTTTTATGTTTATATTTTAAATTCTATAAATTTTTTTGTCTAAAAACATGTTTGAGCTTTAAAGATGAAATTCCATACCCACATTTGAATTTATGCTTTACTTTAATTATTTAGGAGACTTGATTTTTTTAAGAATTATATGATGTCATGTTTTAGATTTCAATATTAATGATATTTAATGATTAAAATTGAGAATTGAATTATTAAAGTGAAGCATGGATATTAAAATTAGGACTCATAATTTATGGAAATTAATTGATTCTTGTAAATAAAATTTCCCAATAATTTTTCATTCTTTGAATTTTTAAAATTCATGTGAATTGATTTGTTATTATTAATAATTCCTTTAGTGGTTGTATAATTTTATATTTTCCATTCCTGAGATAATTTCTAGAATAAATTCTTTATATTCATTTTTGATCATATTTCTTGAGTGATCTGGGGACATGTCACCGACCAGGACTCGAATTTGAACTTATAAAATCTATGACTATGAAAAAACACACTTAAAATGTTTGATACATCTTTTGATAAACCACTTATCCTTAAAACACCACCTTTACATCAATCCCTATTTATCCCATAGAGGCCATGGATTACCTTTATAGGGATGATCCAAGTTTCAAATCATTCCATTCCTACCCTAATCTTAGTAATTTTATGATATTTTAAAGTTGAAGTGGGGGGGGGGGGGTTAAAGGGAATCATGGTAAATGAGATGATTTATGTCACGACATGTCCCCCGGGGCCCGTGCCATGACTACTACAAGCCCACCTTCTATAGGCCAGGGGCTAGCGACTAGCACCAAAGGCATAATTCCCTAAAACTAGGAAGGCATTGACTTTATAGCCTATAAACACACACAACAAGATATGAACACGAGTAAAATATATAACCAATAGAGTATTGAAAGTAAAATGGGACGGAATACAAGCCCAATAGTAAAGGTATATGTACAACTGAAAAACAATACAACTGAAGAAAAAGAAAGAAAAGAAGATACTAGGTCTTCCTCTGGGATTCCTACCTGAAGGGTAGGTACGGATAACCTCCTCAGCACGCCCCATCCATCCATCTCCTCTGTGTACTGACTCGCTGTATGGTCCACCTCTGGGTACTGTCTAGTCCTAGTACTCTCAGCCTCAGTCATCGCTGTCCGTCATCTACAACCAATACAACAAGGTGTGGGAAAATCCCATGCAGTGGTGAGTATAACAATACTCAGTAGGGACCCCGATACCCTCAATGTTTCACAAAATCCAATAAGGATAAACCACAAAGTATGAAATCAACAGATAACCTTACTTAGGTATATTCCCATACATATACCTAATTTATCAAGTGATCCATCTCAATCATGAGGAAAACACAAAAGTACTGACTCAGCTCAACCAGGATTTTATTCACATTATCGAAACCATGGCTACTGGATAACTCCTCCTCTGTCGAGTACAGTGGGCCTGCCGTGACACCAAGTGCGCTTCCCACTAACCTTGGACTACTGAGGTACTCCTCCTATCGAGTACCGCGGGTCTGTTGCATCACACGGAGGCACTCCCCACCACGAGTTTGCCGCCACACCCAGGCGCTCCACCTCGTAGCATGCAGAGGTAATCCTCCTATTGAGTAATGTGGGTCTGCCGCATGACTAAGCGCACTCCTCCACTATGGGTCTTCCGCCACAACCAGATGCTCCCCACTGGGCTAGTAGAGTCTCTCCGAGTCAAACGGTTAGTAGTCGTCAGGTCTCAGCCAGCTACTAGGTCTTCGCACTCTGCTCACTCGTCACTGGAAGGATCTGCTCCACGAGCTACTGGTTGATACTCCAACTGTCTCGAAGTCCCAAAAAGAAGTATCTCAAAGTTTTTCCATGTCATAGGTGTCTCAACACAACAGACGACGCATCAATCATACACTCGATCTGTGAGTTATTAGCCTTTTAGTCTCGGGGGGCCTGGTTGGATTCATGCACGATCCAACCTGATCGTATCTCAACTATAAACCAAACTCTAATGAGGTATACTCAAAGGGACCGTCATGTTCCAATATTACTAGGGCCACTGACTGTTCTTTAAATGGAAGTCCAGTGCCAAAGATATGGCCAAAAGAAAGTAAAGGGTTGTAGTGGGCCTGGGTCCAGTCTGACCTAGTCGGACCGACCCGGCCCAACCTAGTCTGGGCTGACCCAGTTCAGGTTGACCCAGCCCGTTGGGTTCGGCCCGGCCCACTGGGCCTCGCCCAATAGGCTGCGAGGGTCCGCAGAGGGCGCGAACCGGCCGCGAGGGCGTGGACTGGCCGCGAGGGTGCGGACCGGCCGCGAGGGTGCAGACCGACTGTGAGGGCACAGACCGGCCGCGGGTCGGCGTGAGGGCGGTTCAGCCCGGAGGGTGCCGCATGGGAGAATCGGCTCGGAGGGCAGGTTAAGGGCATAGACTGGTTTGGTAGGGGCGCCGTGAGGGGTGTGGGAGGTCGGGTCGGCCGGGGAGCCACGAGGGGTGCGGGAGGCCCGCTCAGCCGGGGCTCCGTGAGGGGAGCAGGAGGCCAGATCGGATGGGGCGCCACGAGGGCGCGAGAGGCTGGCTTGTCCGGGGTGCCGCGAGGGCGCGGGAGGCCGGCTCGGTTGGGGCGCCTTGAGGGAAAGGGAGGCCAGCTCGTCCAGGGCATCGTGAGAGCGTGGGTTTGGCCGGGGGCTTGGGAGGCTGGTGGCTAGCGCGACCGAGGCATATTGGAAAGGCGCCACGGGACCGGGGTGGCCAGGGCCGATTCGGACGATAGACAGCGTGGCCAGGGTGGCTCGGTCCGGCTCGGGGTGGCTCAGCCAGAAGGGCGGAGACCACGGGGGCAATTCGGCCGAGGTGCTGTGAGGGGGCGCGGCCGGTTCGGCCAGCAGCGGCTCGGAACACCGCGGGGGTGACATGGGTCGTAGAGGTCATGGGTGGCACGACCTTTTCCTTCATCGCCTTCGTCGTCGTTGTCGCCTTCCTCCGTTTCGAAGAACACCGCAAAAGAGAATGGTGGAGGGGTCATGCCATGTTGGTTTGGTCTTCACCCTCTGCGTTTAGGGTGGTAGAATTTGGCTCATAAGAATGAAGCACAACAAACCCTCCCACAATGATTAATCCCAAAAACAGAAAAAGGTAAACATATGTGGATCAACTAGTTAGAAGTTGATCCACATTCTTTGTTTTAGAAGGAAATAATCAAGGGAATAATATCATATTCAAAAAAAATCCCTACCTTGTTCGAAGTTGGTTGACGTTGGCGCAAGAAGGTGGATGTCGATTCATTGTTGATGAAGGCGTCCTATGTCGAAGGAAGTTCCAAGAAAGGAAGTCGAAGTCGAGGTCGTTCTTTGTAGTCGGAGGCGTTCCTCGTCGGTGTTCTTCATCGGCAGAGTGTTCTTCATTGGGAGTCTTCTCCCAATATTTCTACCAGTATTTTTCCTCTCCCAAGTTCCACCAAAAATGAAATAATAGCCTCCAAATAATAGATTAAGTTGTTGGCATAATATTCAAAATGGTTGAATTGATTAAGGGAGAGTTGGAAAAATCAATAGGTTCATTGGAAGAATTAATTTGGAGGAATCTCAAGAGGATCCTCCACATTAATGAGGGAGTTGAGAGGTTTTCCTCTCCCCCCCATAATAGGGGGTCGGGTGGTCCCCGCTCCGAAATTCAAATTGGGAGGTTTTGAGAACTCGCGTTGTCCACACCACCATAAACTCTCATGGGAGGTTAAGGTGTGGTGGTCCTCACCTAGAACTTCCACATGGGTGGTTATAATAGATAAAATAAAATAAAACGTGTGTTTATTTTATTTTATTATTTCCACAAAAAACCCAAAAACTAACTTTCACCCTCGACCAACTACTGTCAAGGTGAAAGTCTCCTTAAGAGAATACCAGCGCTGCGAGTTCAATGGTGCCCTCTGATTTCAATTCTGAGCACTGGTTCAAAAGTTATAAAAACCCACTCAAACTTTCACTGAATATACCCAAACAAAACTTCAGAAATTGATTCCGGGCACACCAGGGCTCAGAATCACGCACCATCAATTTTCGTGGACTCGTAAAATTCCCTTTTAATTAAAAAAAATTACATGGAAATTCCGGGTCTTTACATTCTCCCCACCTTAGGGCTTTACATCACCGTAAGCTACAATTCAAACTAATGGAACAAGTGAGGGTACCAAGCATGCATCTGATCGTCCCACTCCCATGTGCTCTCCTGAAGGTTCTCGTGCTGCCAGTGAACGTGCACCAAAGGTATCGATCATCCCTGAAGGACCCACTCCTGTCGATTCTCAATCTCTACTGGAACCTCTGTAAAAGTCACCCCATCGTCGACGCCCAGCTCACCATGGTCGATGATGTAAGAAGGGTCGTGCACGTATCTCCTCAGCTTGGATACATGGAAGACATCATGCACCCAGTGCAACTGAGGTGGAAGAGATAAGCGGTATGCCACCTCGCCAACTCTGTTGAGGACCTGAAAAGGTCCGATGAAACTCGGAGATAACTTGACGCCTTGGCCAAATCTTTGTAGACCTCATTGGGTTGAGACCCGTAGAAATACGTGGTCGCCATCCTTAAACTCCAGAGGTATCCATCTCCTATAGGCATATGACTTCTGCCTACTCTTTGCAGTCTTCATCCACTCCTGGATGATCTGCACCTTCTCCATGGTAGCCCGTACCATCTCTGGTCCCACAAGTGCTGACTCCCCTCGGTCAGTCCAGCACAAAGGTGATCTGCAAGGTCACTCGTATAACGCCTCAAAAGGTGCCATCCCAATGATGGAGTGATAACTGTTGTTGTATTCAAACTCCACCAAAGGTAAGTGATCCTACCAGCTACGACCGAAGTTGAGGACACGAGCACGCATCATGTCCTCAAGGGTCTGAATGATCAACTCTGTCTGGCCATATGTCTAAGGATGGAAGGCAGTTCTCAAATGAAGTTGCATCCCAAAATCCTCCTGCAACCCCTTCCATATCCGGGAAGTGAATCATGCATCATGATCAGAGACAATTGTCGAGGGTACTCCAAGTATCCACACAATCTCTTGCACATAGAGGCACCCTAATCTCCCTACTGAACCCTGCTCTCTGATCCTTAGGAAGTGGGCCGACTTGGTGAGTCGGTCAATGATCACCCAAATCGAGTCATGAACCCAGGATGTATGTGGAAGTCCTATCACGAAGTCTGTGGATATCCAATCCCACTTCCACTCTGAGACCTCTAAAGGATGGACCAAGCCTGCTGGTACTTGATGCTCCACCTTCACTTGCTGACAAGTGAGGCATCGAGAGACAAACTCTTCAACTACTTTCTTCATTCCCGGCCACCAGTGCTATCGTCGAAGGTCCTAGTACATCTTCACCACTCCTGGATGTACCGTTAGAGGGGATGTGTGGAACTCCATTAACACTTCCTCCTGAAGTGACACTGGAACCATAGTACGTCCTCTGAAGATAATGACATGTTCCCCACCTTTAGAAAATCCATCAGGTTCCTGCCCTGTGGATATCTGAGCACGTCGCATCTCGCAGTCAGCATCCCATGCTGTGCCTCCCAAACTCGCTGAAGAAGTGGGGGAGTGACTGTAAGAGACTGAAGGAAGGATGCTCCATCTCTATCCATAAAGGATATATGTAAATCATCCAGCTGCTTCGTCACCTTGCCTAACAGCTGTATATTAGATCTCCTGCTGAGTGCATCTGCAACAATGTTCCCCTTCCCAGGAGTATAGACTATCTCGAAGTCATAGTCCTAGAGGAACTTAAGCCAACGTCTCTATCTCCAGTTCAGGTCCTTCTGAGAGAATATATACCTAATACTTTTGTGATCAGAGTACACAGTAAAACACTCACCCATCAGATAGTGTAGCCACATCTTCAAGGAGAAGACTACTACTGCTAACTCCAGGTCATGGGTAGAGTAGTTTTTCTCATTCTGTCTTAGCTGTCATGAACCATATGATATCACTACTTTCTCCCGCATTAGGACACATCTGAGCCCAGTCCCTGATACGTCGCAGTAGACTACGTACCCTACGCCTTCCTCTGGAAGCCTCAAGATGGGGTCACTATTCTTCCTCTGCCTCAAATCCTGAAAGATCTGCTGGTATCTCTCTGACCACAAAAAGTGTTTCCCCTTCTTCATCAAGGCTGATAGTGGTGCTTTAAATCTTGAGAAGTCTAGTACAAACCTCCAGTAATAACATTCCAAACCCAGGAAACTCCGTACCTCCGTCACACTCCTGGGTGGATCCCAAGCAAGTACCACCTCAATATTCGCTAGATCCACTCAAACTCCAGCCTCCAAGATGACATGTCCCAGAAATTTAACCTCTTGGATCTAGAACTGGCACTTCGAGAGCTTACCATAAAGCTGGTTCTCTCGGAGTGTGTCCAGTACTACCTGAAAATGATATGCATGCTACTCCTTAGTAGTCGAGTAGATCAAAATGTTGTCGATGAAGACTATGACAAAGCGATTGATGTATGGATGAAAGATATGGTTCATGATACCCATGAACACTTCTGGAGTGTTGGTTACACCGAATGGCATAACCAAGAACTCATAGTGTTAGTACCGACATCTGAAGACCGTCTTATGAACATCCTCATCTTGAAATTTGAGTTGGTGATAGCCTGATCTGAGGTCTATATTTGAGAACCACCGTGCTCCCTTCAACTGATCAAAGAGGTCATCAATCCTCAGGAGTGGGTACTTGTTCTTAACGGTCACCTGGTTCAGGTTCCAATATTCAACACAAAGCCTCAATATCCCATCCGCCTTCTTGGAGAACAAAATCGGGGTTGTCCAGAGAGAAACACTGGGCCAGATGAATCTCTTCCCATGCAAGTCCACTAGCTGTACCCCGCAGCTCATGAAGCTCCGCGGGAGCCATACGATATGCTGATGTAGATATCGGTGTCGTCCCGAGGTACAAATAAATGTAAAATTCTACCTCTCGGTGATGGGGTAGACCTGTAACATCAGCAGGGAAGACATCCGAGTACTGGTCCACCACTATTGGATAGCTCAAAATCTCCACATCAACTTCTCTGAGAGTAAGGCTAGCCAACTGATGAGTGATCGGATGCACTCTCCTCCAAGTAAGTCCATCATGTGATGCAAAGGCTCCCTTCTCCCCAGTGAAGGTAAACCTGGTCCCATCCGTGCAGACACACCGCACTTTGTGCCTAATACAGTCAATCTGAGCATGGACTATAGATAACCAGTCCATACCCAAGATGATGTCGTAAGGCCTCGACACTGCTACTAGAAGATCCCATCCAAAGCTCTCACCTCCTAGAGTAAGCTCACACTGTCAGAACCAGTTCGTAATCATCGAATACGCTCCCATAGGAGTCTATAGCTATAAGGATTGAGCCAACGACTCCATCGGAATCTCCGAGATCTGAACGAGGGTAGTGGAAATGAAAGAGTGACTGGTTCCTATGTCTATAAGTACTACATCTATGGTAGAGTAGACACAGATCGTACCTCGAATCATCTTCAGAGCGCCATGATCGTATGCCTCAGCTGCCTGGAGTTGAGATCCTCCCTGTCCACCTGCTCCCTATGGCCGGGGTGAACCTCCTGGTAGTGGTGGTGGTAACACCTCAAATCGTCATCCACTGCCAGCTGCACGAACAGCTCCTCTACCACGTGTGCCTACTCCCTATGGACCGCCTCAATCAAATCTCTGTCTCTACCTGGGCGGTACTTTGACCATCTGCTGATTATCGAAATAACGGTTCAGGCAGTCATGAGCCATGTGATCCTGCCCGCCGCATGCGTAACACTGCCCGCTCCTGGAATGTCTGTCTTTGCTTCGGGTTCCCCACACAACCAATCCTAAGTCATGCAGTCATCCACCTGTAGGTTTGGTCCTCTTGGACCCCTGCGACATCTGTCTGCTGCCAGCTGCATAAGACTCTGCTACGTGTCAGATCGTGGTGGATCTCACTATTAGAGTCTTCTCAACAAGTAAACTCTCTACTAGGAGGGCTCTCTCTAACACTCCCACCAGTGTTGGGATACTGAGTGAGATCACCGAATCCCTGATCTCCCACATGAGTCCCTTGTCGAAGGTCCGAGCCCTGAATAATGGGTCCCGCACCATATCAGTGGAGTAGCATGAAAGGTCTGTGAACCTCATTGAGTACTGAGCTACAGTCATGCGGCCCTGTTGCAGATGAAGTAGCTTCTGAATGCATACTGCGCGAAGAGTTGCTGGGACAAACTCTGCCGGAAACAGGCTCTTGAAGTCTGCCCAAAGAAGAGTCATCTCATAATGAACCTGGATCATCAAGCACCACCATCTGCCCACTCAAGCCCATAGAAGGCTGGCATCAAGAATCACCATGAGGTCTGCTGGTGTCCCTACCAGTCGAAAAACTCTCACCACAACCTATAGCCAATCCTCAGCCACCTGTGGGTCCATCTCTCCCCTAAACCTTGGTGGCATATGGTGCTGGAACTTGTGCAACACGCTCAAGTGGCGTGCAATGTCTGCTGCTGGGGCTGGTGGCATCAGTGGCCAAACAGGTAATGGTACTGATGGTGCATCCACTGGAAGAGGACCCTGCATTGAGGCCTCGTCACTTGGTGGGATATCAGTGCGTATGACTCTCGGAACTCTAGCCGGTTATCTTTGTGGAGGAATAATTAAAGAAAAAGATGCGACATGGTCAAAATAGTATACCTGGTGAGATGACTTGGTTGAGCCGACATAAGGAAAACTTTGAAAACACACACACAATTAGTATTTCTGTGAACTGAGTCGGAAATTAGAAGTCAGGGTCCTAGTGTATGGATACATCGACCGCCGAACCAATACTGGACTCCCTGAACTGAAAACCACACTCATTACTCTTAACACTATTGCTTCATTGAAAATAAAGATCAGAGTCCTAAGTTCTATTGTAGAACCAACTCCTTTGATACCAATTTGTCACGACCCATCCCCCGGGGCTCGTGCCGTGACTACCCCAATCCTGCCTTCCATAGGCCAGGGGCTGGCGACTAGCACCAAAGGCGTAATTTCCTAAAACTGGGAAGGCATTGCCTTTATAACCTATAAACACACATATCAAGATACGAAAATGAGTAAAATTTATAACCAATAGAGTGATAAAAGTAAAAGGGGATAGAATACAATCCCACCAGTAAAGGTACAAGTACAACTGAAAAACAATACAACTGAAGAAAAAGAAAGAAAAGCAGCTACTAGGTCATCCTCCAGGATTCCTACCTGAAGGGTAGGTATAGATAGCCTCCTCAACACTCCGCATCCGTCCGTATCCTCCTTGAACCGACTTTCCGTATGACCCACCTCCGGGTACTATCCAGTCCTGGTACTCTTAGCCTCAGTCAGCACTGTCCGTCGCCTACAACCAATACAACAAGGTGCAGGAGAAGCTCCCGCAGGGGGGAGTATAACGTTACTCAGTAGGGACCCCGAGACCCTCAAGGTCTCACAAAATCCAACAAGGATAAACCAAAAAGTATGAAATCAATAGATAAACTTACTTAGGTATATGCCCATACATATACCTAAGTTTTCAAGTGATCCATCCCAATCACGAGGAAAACACAAAAGTACTGACTCGACTCAACCAGGATTTTATTCACATTATCGAAAACATGACTGCTGGAGAACTCCCCCTCTGTCGAGTACAATGGGCCTACCGCGACACCAAGCGTGCTTCCCACTAACCTTGGACTGCTGAGGTACTCCTCCCGTCGAGTACCGTGGGTCTACTGCATCGCACAGAGGCACACCCCCCCGCGGGTCTACCCCCACACCTAGGCGCTCCCCCTCATAGCCAACAGAGGTAATCCTCCTATCAAGTATCATGGGTCTGCCACATCACCAAGAGTGCTCCTCCACCGTGGGTCTTCCACCACAACCAGGCACTCCCCACTGGGCTAGTAGAGTCTCTCTAAGTCAAATGGTCAGTAGTTGTTAGGTCTCAGCTAGCTACTAGGTCTCCGCACTCTGCTCGCTCGCCATTGGAAGGATCCACTCCACGAGGTAATGTTCGATACTCTAACTATTATTAAATCCAACGAAGAAATATCTCAAAGTTCTGCCATGTCATAGGGGTCTCAATGCTACAGACGATGTGTCAATCGGGCACTCGGTCTGTGAGTTATTAGCCTTTTAATACAGGGGGTCCAGTTGGATTTTTGCACGATCCAACCTGACCATATCTCAACTATACCCCAAACTCTAGTGGGGTATACTCAAAAGGATTGTCATGTTCCAAGATTACCAAGGCCGCTGGTGGTTTGTCAAACAGACGTCCAGTGAAAAAGATATGTCCAAAAGAAAGTAAAGGGTCATAGTGGGCCCGGGTTCAGTCTGACCCGGTTGGGCCGACCCAGTCTGGACCGACCCATTTCAGGTTGACCCAGCTTGACCCATTGGGTCTGGCCCGACACGTTGGGTGGGCCAGCCCGTTGGGTTTGGCCCGGCCCACTAGGCCCAGCCCAACAGGCTGCGAGGGGTTGCAGAGGGAGCAGACCGGCCGCGGGGGCGCGAATCGGCCACAGGTCGGGGTGGGGGCAGTTCGGCTTGGAGGGCGCTGCGTGGGTGACTTGGCTCGGAGGGTGCCACGAGGGCATGGGCCAGTTCGGCCGGGGCGCCGCGAGGGGCGCATGAGGCTGGCTCAGCCGGGGCGCCTCGAGGGGCGTGGGAGGGCGCCGTGAGGGGCATGGGAGGCCAGCTCGGCCAGGGCGCTGAGAGGAAGAGGGAGGCCGGCTCGGCCAGGGTGTCATGAGGGCGCGGGAGGCCGACTCGGCTGGGGCACCGCGAGGGTGCGGAAGGCTGGCTCGGCCGGGGCGTCGTGAGGGCGTGGGAGGCTGGCGTGGCCGAGGTGCCACGAGGGCGTGGGTTCGACCGGGGGCTTGGGAGGCCGGAGGCTGGCATGACCAGGGTGGCTCGGAAGGGCGCCGCGAGACCGGGGTAGCTGGGGCCGATTCAGCCGGCGGACAGTGCGGCCAGTGCGGCATGGCCCGGCTCGGGGCAGCTCATTTAAGAACCCGGTTCTTATTCCTGAGGTACAAGTTTCTTCTTTTATTTTTTTCCCTTAAGTGTTTTTGAGAAAATAAGGAAAATGGGGGAAAATACCAAATTTTGGGGGTACATGCCATGTACGTTTCCACACGCTGTGTACTTTGGCCGTGTGGGATGAGTACACAGGGCGTGTAGCTCTGTCGGCGATGAAAGGTGTAAAAACTGACTACACGCCGTGTAGTGGGTATTTACACACCATGTAGTTAGTCGGTAGGTGAATAGTAAAGTGGTGGGAGTAGCCGCCAACTGAGCGACAGTACACACCGTATACTCATGTTGACAGATGAACAGTTTGATAGTGGAAAAAGTAGCCTCCAAAGGAACAATTAAATGATAAAAGTACACGTCGTGTACTTGAGAGTACACACCATGTATTTTTTTCTGCTTAAAATGGGAATTAGCCTTCTCTATTCACAGAGGAATCTTAGAACGCCGGAGGAGAATGGGAGAATGGACGGAGCTTCGTAGATCAGCTGACCACGCACCAGGAATCCGTTTCCGCTTCTACCAATCACGTTGGAACCGCACGGGTGAGTTCTCCCTTCTCCTTGTGCTATTCTTACCAATTATTCCTCTAAGGGAAGTTATTTGAGTTTGAACAGGAATTCTTTTATCCTAGATCTATGTCATTCTTGGATGATTCAGGAGGCGTCGTTCATATATACCGATCAGAGAGGATCGAGGTAGGTGGTTTGGTGTTTAAATTCTAACTGCTGTGTGTTTTGTGTACCACTGTGATATGCGCCCATGTTGGGGGTGTTGTATGGTTGAGGCCTTGTATAATAAAATACCTGGAATTGCATAGGTAGTTTAATGAATATGTATAAATGTTGTTTGGGATCACTTCCTGGATCCAGGACCACCCCAGGGGTGCGTTCCTCTGTTTAGCCGTTTGGCCAGGTTACCCGAGGGTATACCATAAAATTTAGCATGCTTTAAATTGCCTTGAGAGGAATTTTATATAATTTCTTGCTTATCTGTTGGGATCAGCCCAGTTACTTGCGCCCGAGGGAAGTGTTCTATTTAGCATGAGGGTAGTGTTCTATTTAGCATCAGGGCAGTGTTCTATTTAGCCTGAGGGCAGTGACTTCTGCGCCTGAGGGTAATATCTCGTACGCTTGAGGGCAATCTTTGATAGCCTGAGGGCGTGGTTTTATTATATTAGCCTGAGGGAAAGGTTATGATTGGCCTGAGGTCTTGGTACTGATGAGAAGAAAATGTTATTAAATAGAATGGTTAAATGAATATGAAAATTAAAATATGACTAGTAAAGTTAGTTACTTTAAGTACTCCTTTGTTTATTTAATTTACTACTGCACACTGTTGTTTCACATTTTCACTGACAGTTGGGAACGAGAATTTGGTGGGTGCCTACTGGGATTTATTTCTCACACCCTGTTTGGGGTCATGTCTTCAGCCCTGAACAAATTACATTTCTGTAGATATGGATAAGGGAAAGGTTCCCTATACAGGTACTTGATTGTAGCAGAGGAGTAGGAGAGCATGGGACCGAGCTTAGGCTTGCGATGCTTCTGCGTTTTGTTTACTCTGCTTTGTTTTGTTTTCTTGTACCTTGTACTTTGAGTTGTATTGTATTGTATTGTATTGTAGTATATCATGTTCTGGCTATTTTTATAGAATAATGACATGCTGAATCTTGATATATATATGTGACTGCTTGTTCTCTTTCATTTCAGTTGTATACTATCTACTACTTCCGCTGTTTCTTGTTATTTATCTTTTCCGCTGTGCTACACTTTGAAAAATGAGGTAATAGTTTCCCCACTATCAGACATGGTCCCTCGCTGCTAGTCGGCAGCCTCTGGCATTTGAGGAAATGCGCTTGAGGTCATGTGATCAACCGGGTTTGGGGCACCCGTTGAGTGGCACCCGGATCCGGGATGTTACAAAGTGGTATCAGAGGAGTTCTTTTCTTTGACTTACTATTTGGAACCTTAGTCAGGGATAGGAAATACTATGTATTTGGTAATACGTTGTACCTAGGAGTAGCTAACCCGTGCATAGGGAAAATCCAATTTACCTCGTATTGCAATTTTCACCGTTGGGTGACGCACTTGTGGTGTGCTATTTATATGTTATTCTTTGGTTCTATTTAGTCACAACCCTATGAGATGAGGGTATGAAATATCATGCATCTTTTAGGAACATGCTAGAAATCACATGTCATGCATTCTTCCATGCCATGTAGGTGCATTACAAATTGCATGTTGTTGTGATAGCTGTTGTGCTAGAAACGCATACTGTTGTGATAGCTGTTGTGCTAGAAACGCATGTTGTTGTGATAACTACTTTGATAAATACCTGCTATTTAATAGGGTATTTTTGTGTGAGGCCTTGATAGAATGAATTCAGAACTTTGGTTAATGAGGAGTATGGGCCCTCATTGACCGAGATTTGGTGGATCATTGGTTTTTTACCTTATTTATAACACAAATAAGATGACACGCTTTGATTATCAAGGAGTATGGGCCCTCACGAATCAGAATTTGTCACTTAGGTATTGTTTCAGTGTTTTTATGGGTTCTAGAGTAGTTTCGGAGGCTTACTGTCAGGAAAACCTAGGATACACGCCGCGTAGTTCAATGATTACATGTCGTTTAAACTTCTGTTTAGGAAGAAATGATTACTTTTTTAAGTACATGTTGTGCACCCTTAGTACACACCGTGTAGTCTCTTCATGTGTCATAAACCATGTGGGTAGGGACACAGGGTAGGGAATGACTTGGGGGAACCAGGCCATGTACCAATTGTACACGCCGTGTAGTTTAGACTCGGTGTCCGCCCGTGTAACTAACAACACAGATGGTGAAACCTTAAGACATACACACTGTGTTCACCTTGAACACGCCGTGTAGTCTGACCCAGGTACCAGGCCGTGTCACTAACAACACGGGTTGGTGTTACCTCGTTTTGAACACGCCGTGTACCTGTGGGACATGCCATGCAGTCTTGACAAGGGAAAGACCGTGTGGACCTGGCCATGTGGCTGGGAAGATGGAGTGGTGTACACGTCGTGTGCAGGTGTAACACACCGTGTAGTATTATCCAAGTAGTCGGCCGTGTCACGAATGACACAGGCAGTTGGAAATTAAAACATACATGCCATGTAGATGTTATACACACCTTGTAGTCTTGTTCAGAAGAGATCCGTATGGCTAAGCTGTGTAGAAGGACCCGGGCAGGGGAAGAAAAGTCATGTACACACCGTGTAGTTAATATACACGCCGTGTTGTATTTTTCTGAAAATTTTGAATGCATTCTTAATTCTGTTCCCTTTTTGGTCCCCTATTTTCAGTCTTTGATAAACTTAAATATAATGCATGTTTTTGACCTTGTAGAGTCATGACATCGAGACGACCACCAGTTGTTCTCCAAGAGAGCGACAACGATTATACTCTAGAGATGGTAGGCCATGGGCTACCAGTTGATCCTCCAGCAGTGCCAGGTGCGACGCTAGCCGTTATACTGGACACAGGCGCAGAGGCGCAATTTCGTGAAGGCTTCATGCGGTTCATGCAGACCTTCCACGAAGCACCGCAGGCTGCCACATCTATGGCAGAGCTGACGCGTATATTCCAATAGCAGCATCCGCCTTTGTTTTCAGGGGATGGTGGACCACAGGCTGCGAAGTCATGGCTGGATTCAGTGCAGACTATTTTTGAGCATCTGGATACACCTCCAGGGAGTAGGGTCAATCTTGCTACATATATGCTGCGTGATTCTGCCAAGAGGTGATGAGATGTTACCACCCAATCATAGAATCACAGAGACATGGCATGGGAAGATTTTCAGGCAGTCTTCTACAAATTTTTCTTTCTGGAGATGCTGCGGGATGATCGAGCTTGAGAGTTCATGAATCTGTAGCAGGGTTCCATGTCAGTGATGGACTTTTCTTCTCACTTTACTGAGCTTCATCATTTTTCACCCGTTCTGGTGGGTGATGAGATGTTGAGGGCTAGACACTTTGAGGATGATCTTCAATATGACATCCGAGCACTAGTGAATGTTTTCAGGTTTCCTAAAGTGCATGATATTGTGAACCAAGCATTGATTACTGAGCGGAACCTGCGAGAAGCTAGTGGTGTGGGCCAAGGCAGTTTGACACCCGTTTCTGGTACTATTTCTACCAGGAAGAGGAAGCGACAAATGATTTTATCTCATGGTGGCATTACTAGCCAGACGATTACTTCAGGTGGCCCGGTCATTTTTTACCAGTGTGGTAGAGAGGGGCACAAGAGACCTCAGTTTCCTCAAGACCTAGTTGAGTACCGTGATTACAGAAAGATGGGTCATCTGCAATGATTTTGTAGGGATTTTGTACTGGTGGCTAGTGAGAGGGGTTCTATACAGACTCTGCATGCAGGATCAGGACCAACAGCTTCTTACCAGTATAGAAATTAGTATACATCAGGGCGTGCAGGTAGAGATGGCGGTCATGTCCATGGTAGCCAGACACCAGGATCTCAGAGGTAGCAGGGCGGGATATCTCAGGGTAGCCAGGATGTGTCATAGGGCCGCGACACTGGGCAGCCATATGTAGTGCAACAGACCCAACATGAGCAGGATCCCGAACCTTCTACTGTCAGAGGTACTATTCTAGTATATTTTTTTTATCTTCTACACTTTTCAATACGGGTGCTACACATAGCTTTATATCTGTGCCCATTGTGGAGATCCTTGGCCTCTATGTTTCTTCTTCTTCTGATGTCATGATGATAGACACTCCATTGGGAACTAGAACGGCTGGTGTGCGTCAGTGCAAGAAGTTCCCCCTAGAGGTTGGTGGGTGTCACTTTCTATGGGACCTCTATGTCTTGGAGATGATGAGCTATGATGTCATTATCGGGATGGAATGGTTGGTACCCTTCCGAGCCTTTTTAGATTTCTATCGTCGCAGGGTGAGTTTCACGTCACCAGAGGGCGGGGAGTTTCTATACAAAGGTGAATGGAATGTCCAGGCGAGTCGAGCTGGACCCGAGCATCATGGGTGAGGTGGTGTGACAGCCTAGATTTCAAGTTTATATTTGGATGATCATGGGACTTTTCAGAAGGATTTCCCTCCATTGGTTGATCATTTCAGGTATGTCTTCCTGGATGAATTTTCAGGTCTACCTTCAAAGCGAGAGGTGGATTTCTCTATTGAGCTTGTGCCAGGAGAAGCACCGGTGTCCATTACTCCTTATAGGATGCCTACAACAGAGTTTCTAGAGCTCAAGAGATAGTTATAGGAGTTACAGGAAAATGGTTTCATCCGACCCAGTACTTCTCCTTGGGGTTCTCCTGTCCTTTTTGCGAAAAAGTCAGACGGTACCCTCAGATTTTTTGTTGATTATCGGAAGATGAACCAGTTGACGGTTAAGAAACGATATCCCTTGCCGAGGATTGATGATATTTTTGATCAACTTAGAGGTGCACGAGTGTTCTTGAAGATTTAATTGAGATCCAGATATCATCAGTTACACGTTAGACCATCGGATATACCGCTTATAGATTTTCGGAGCAGATATGGTCTATATGAGTACTTGGTTATGCCTTTTGGACTCACGAACGTGACAGCTGTTTTCATGGCTCTGATGAATCGTGTGTTCCACCCTTATCTGGATTCTTTTGTGGAAGTCTTCATAGAAGACATCTTGGTGTACTCTCACACTAGACATGACCATGCTACCATCTTGAGATCGTATTGAGTACACTAAGAGAGCATCAGCTATATGCTAAGCTCTCAAAGTGCCACTTTTGGATGGACTAGATACACTTCCTGGGTCAAAACATCTCAAAGGCAGGAGTTTCCGTGGACCTAGAGAAATTGAGAGCAGTAGTTTCCTAGGAGCAGCCTAAGAACGTGTTTGAGATATTGAGTTTCCTGGGGATGGCTGGTTACTACAGGTGCTTTATAAAAGACTTCTCCCGCTTAGCAGCACCATTGACGGGGTTAACTAATAAGGGTGTGAAGTTCATTTGGTCAGAATCTTGCGAGACATCCTTTCAGGAGCTGAAGGGAAGGTTAACATCAGCACCAATCCTAATACTTCCAGATCAGGGGAAGAGCTATACAGTTTACTGTGATGCATCGGGTATTGGGCTGAGAACAGTGTTGATGCAGGGTGATCGATTAGTTGCGTTTGGGTCTTGGAAGTTGAGGCCACATGAGAGGAATTACCCGATGTATGACCTAGAGTTGGCTGTAGTCATTCATGCATTGCGCTATTGGAGACATTATCTCTTGGGAGAGCATTTTATGGTTTTCACCGACCACAAAAGTCTCAAGTACATTTTTACTCAGCGTGACTTGAACTTGAGACAGTAAAGGTGGGTTGAATTCCTTCAGTCCTTCGATTTTGAGCTTGACTATATATCAGGTAAGGGTAATGTAGTTACTGATGCACTGAGTAGGAAGACTCATATGCAGGCAGTGCAGGAGGCCGGTGATGAGTGGAAGCTTACAGACTTGTTCTCTGAGATGCATTTGGAGGTGCACGACAGTCATAGGTATACCTATCTCTCTTCCTTAGCTGTGACCTCTACCCTCTTGGATAGAGTGAGGATGAGACAACTATCTGATTCAGAAGGCCTTGTTTTACGGGAGTCGGTGAAAAGTGAGGACCCTCCTCCTGGATGGATGATAGGCGATGATGAGGTATTGTGTTTCCATGGATGAGTATGGGTTCCAGGGGATATACGCGAGGAGATAATGTGGGAGTTTCATGCTTCAGCTTGGGGAGTGCATCTTGGAGTTACCAAAATGTACCGTGACTTGAGACGTCAGTATTGGTGGCCGGGTATGAAAAGAGAGGTAGCTGGTTTTGTTACTATATGTTCCACCTATCAGCAGGTGAAGGCAGAGCATCAGAGGCTAGATGGACTGTTACAACAGTTACCCATCCCAGAGTGGAAATGGGATGACGTCATGATGGATTTCATGACTGGGTTTCCGAGGTCACCTCGAGGAAATGATGCCATGTGGGTTGTTGTAGACAGACTTACCAAGGTAGCTCACTTTTTTCCGATCAAGGAGACCTTCGGTGTTGACGAGCTCAGAAAATTGTACATCAGAGAGATAGTGTGTCTTCATGGGGTTCCTCGTTCTACCATTTCAGATAGGGACGCCCATTTTACGTCTCGTTTCTGGCATAGTTTTTAGAGGGAACTGGGTACACAGGTGCTTCTGAACACAACTTACCACCCTCAGACTGATGACCAGTTAGATCGTACGATAAAGGTGCTTGAGGACATGTTGTGCGCATGAGTCCTAGACTTCGGGGGCTCTTGGGAGAAGCATATACCCCTAGTCGAGTTTGCCTATAATAATAGTTTTCAGGAAACTATCCAGATGTAACCTTACGAGGCTTTATATGGTAGGCCATGCCGATCAACCTTGTGCTGGTTAGAGGCAGGTGAGGCAGCTTTGATGGGACCATGACTTGTGTAGGAGACATCATAGCAGGTCCAGTTGATACAGAAGCATATGGATACTGCGCAGTTTCATCAGAAATCTTATGCTGATCACCGCAGATGACCCTTGGAGTTCGTGGTTAGGGATCAAGGTTTCTTGCATGTTTCACTGCGGTTGGGACACAGGAGAATCAGGAGACTGGGTAAACTTTCACCAAGGTATATAGGGCTGTTTGAGATTCTGGAGAAAGTCGGACTGGTTGCCTATCGGTTGCAGTTACCACAGAGGTAATGAGCCATGCACGACGTCTTCCATGTATCTCAGTTGTGCCGTTATCATTCAGAATCATCTCACACCTTTCAGCCTGAGGATGTTGAGCTTCAGATCGATGTGTCCTTTGAGGAGCATCTAATTCGTATCATTGATAGGAGCACGAAGGTTCTCCGAGGCCGGTCTGTTCCTCTTGTACGGGTGCTATGGCAGCATGTCCGAGTGTAAGATAAAACCTGGGAGTGGGATACCGATGTATGTGCTCAGTGGCTAGAGTTTTTCTGAGATTTATCTTCTCCACCCTTGGAAGGGCAATTCGGGGACAAATTGCTTTAAGGGGGAAGTTTGTAAGAACCCGGTTCTTATTCTTGAGGTACGAGTTTCTTCTTTTCTTTTTTTTCCTAATTTTTTTTTGAGAAAATAAGGAAAATGGGGAAAAAATCCCAATTTTTTTGGGTACACATCGTGTAATTTTCCACACGCCGTGTACTTTGCCCGTGTGGGATGAGTACATAGGGCGTGTAGCCCTGTCGGCGATGAAAGGTGTAAAAACTGACTACACGCCATGTAGTGGGTATTTACACGCCATGTAGTCAGTCGGAAGGTCAATAGTAAGGTGGTGGGAGTAGCCACCAGCTGAGCGACAACACATGCCGTGTGTTTAGAAATACACGTCTTGTACTCATGTCGACAGATGAACAGTTCAGCGGTGAAAAAAGTAGCCGCCATAGGAACAGTTAAATGATAAAAGTACATGCCGTGTACTTGAGAGTACACACCGCATAGTTTGTTTTTTTCGCTTAAAATGGGTAGTATCCTCCTCTGTTCACAGAGGAAGCTTAGAATGCTGGAGGAGCTCAGGTGGATGATCGAATCTTTGGAGATTAGATGACCACGCACCGGGATTCCGTTTCTGCTTCTGCTGATCATGTTGGAACCGCACGGGTGAGTTCTCCCTTCTCCTTGCACTGTTCTTACGAATTCTTCCTCTAAGGGAAGTTATTTTCATTTGAATGGGAAATCTTTTATCCCAGATATATGTCGTTCTTGGATGATTTTGGAGGCGTCGTTCACGTATACCGATCATAGACGATCGAGGTAGGTGGTCTGGTATTTAAATTCCAACTACTGTGTGTTTTGTGTACCACTGTGATACGCTCCCATGTTGGGGGTGTCATATGGATGAGTCCTTGCATAATTAAATACATGTAATTTCATAGGTAGTTTAATTAATATGTATAACTGTTGTTTGGGATCACTACTTGGATCTAGGACCACCTTGGGGGTGAGTTCCTCTGTTTAGCCATTTGTCCAGGTTACCCGAGGGTATACCGTAAAATATAGCATGATTTAAATTTCCTTGAGAAGAATTTTATATAATTTCTTGCTTATCTATTGTGCTCGTCCCAGTTACTTGCGCCTGAGAGCAGTGTTCTATTTAGCCTGAGGGCAGTGTTCTATTTAGCCTGAGGGCAGTGTTCTATTTAGCCCGAGGACAATGTTCTATTTAGCCTGAGGGCAGTGTTCTATTTATCATAAGGGCAGTTTTCTATTTATCCCGAAGGCAATTTTCTATTTCTCCTGAGGGAAACACTTCTTATGCCTGAGGGCAGTGACTTCTGTGCCTGAGGGAAATATCTCGTACGCCTGAGGGAAATCTTCAATAGCCTGAGGGAAAGCCCGAGGTCATGGTTTTATTATATTATCATGAGGGAAAGGTTTTTATTGGCTTGAGGGCTTGGTACTGATGAGCACAAAATGTTATTAAATAGAATGGTTAAATGAATATTAAAATGGAAATATGACTGGTAAAGTTAGTTACTTTGATTACTGCTTTGTTTATTGCATTTACTACTACACACTGTTGTTGAAAATTTTCACTGACAGTTGGGCACAGGCCTTTGGTGGGTGCCTATTGGGATTTATTTATCACACCCTATTTGGGTTCATGTCTTCGGCACCAAACATATTACATTTCTTCAGGTATGGATAAGGGAAAGGGTCCCTATACAGGTACTTGATTGTAGCAGAGGAGTAGGAGAGCATGGGACCGAGCTTAGGCTTGCGATGCTGCTGCGTTTTGTTTACTCTGCTTTGTTTTGTTTGGTTGTACCTTGTACTTTGAGTTGTATTGTATAGTATTGTATTGTATTGAAGTGTATCCTGTTCTGGCTGTTTTCATAGAGTAATGACATGTCGTATCTTGATATATATATATGTGACTGCTGGTTCTCTTTCACTTCAGTTGTATTCTATCTACTACTTCCGCTTTTGCCAATTATTTATCTTTTCCACTATGCAACACTTTGACAAATGAGGGCATAGTTTTCCCACTATCAGACCTGGGGCCTCGTAGCTAGTCGGCAGCATCTGATATTTGGGGAAATGGGATTGAGGTCATGTGACCAACCGGGTTCGGGGAACCCGTTGAGTGGAACCCAGATCCGGGACGTTACAACTCAGCTAGAAGGGCGGAGACTGCAGGGGCAGTTTGGCCGGGGCGCCCTGAGGGGGCACGGCCGGTTCGGTCGGCGGCGGCGTTGAACGCCATGGGGAGGCGCGGGTCATGGAGATCGCGGGGGGAGCAGCCATTGCCTTAGTCACCATTGTCGCCTTCCTCCATTTCGAAGATCACCGTAAAGGAGAACAGTGGAGGGGTCAGGCCATGTTGGTTTGGTTTGCACCCTCCGCGTTTAGGGTGGTAGCATTTGGATCACAAGAACAAAGCACAACAAACCCTCCCGCAATGATTAATCCCAAAACTCGCAAAAGGTAAACATATGCGGATCAAATAGTTAGAAGTTGATCCACGTTCTTTGTTTTAGAAAGAAATAATCAATGGAATGATATCATATTCAAATAAAACCCCTACCTTGTTCTAAGTTGGTTGATGTTGGCGCAAGAAGGTGGACGTCAACTCATTGTAGACGAACACGTCCTACGTCGAAGGAAGTTCCGAGAAAGGAAGTCAAAGTAGAGGTTGTTCTTCGTAGTCGAAGGCATTCCTCATCGAAATTCTTCATTGGTGGAGCGTTCTTCATTGGGAGCTTTCTCCCAATATTTATCCCAATATTTCTCCTCTCCCAAGTTCCACCAAAATGAAATAATAGCCTCCAAATAATAGATTAAGTTGTTGGCATAATATTCAAAATGGATGAATTGATTAAGAGAGAGTTGGAACAATCAATAGGTGCGTTGGCAGAATTAATGTGGATAAAGCTCAAGAGGAACCACCACATTAATGAAGGAGTTGAGAGGTTTTCCTCTCCCCCCATTAATAAGGTGTCAGGTGGTCCCCACTCCCAAATTCAAATTGGGAGGTTTTGAGAACTCGGGTGGTCCCCAACACCATAACCTCTCATGGGAGGTTAAGGTGTGGTGGTCCCCACCTATAGCTTCCACATGGGTGGTTATAATAGATAAAATAAAATAAAACGGGTGTTTATTTTATTTTATTATTTCCAAAAAAATCCAAAAACTAACTTTCACCCTCGATCAACTGCCATCGAGATGAAAGTCTCCTTAAGCGAATACCGGCATTGCGAGTTCAACAATGCCCTCAGATTTCAATTATGAGAACCGCTTAAAAATTTATAAAAACACGCTTTAACTTTCACTGAACGTACCCGAACACAACTTCATAAATTGATTCTGGGCACACCGGGCCTTAGAATCACACACCGTCAATTTTGACTGACTCGTAAAATCCCCATTTAATTAAAAAAAATTACATGGAAATTCTGGGTCTTTACAATTTACATTGTAAGGAAGAAGTATGAGGGTGATTATTTTGGGAATTATAAAAGGGTGTCGAATCATTCAATATACACTATTATTTTTCCCTTATTGAATATAAAAAATTTAAAATGAAAAAAAGAACAAAAAATGATAAAAACGGGTTGTAATTTGGTAAGAAAAAAAATCACCACTACTAGAACTATGATTTCTATCATACACGGTTAGGTGGTGGATGTGAGATTTATTCTAAATCATAACTTTTGAATAAGAAAAAAAATGAAAAAGGTTCTTTGAAAAAGAAAAAAATAAAAAAATTAAAAAAAATATTCAAGAGAGGGAATATATAATTCCTTATGCTTTAACCGATCATGATATTTACTTTAAATTTTGGGGAAGTTGGGAGTTGATATAAATCAAAAGGGATAATTTCATTAATCTTTTTTACTTTGAATATCATACTTTATGATTTAAGAGTTAAACCTCCTCCTTGAGCTTTATTTTTCCAAATCCTACCAACCTTAAGTCTTAGAGTCATTAGAACCTTAATTTCAACTCCTCATGATTTTATGTGCTTTTTTTTCTTTACAAAGTAGAGAAAGTTGTTCTTTTACGAGATTATAGATAAGGAGAATGTTGTCATGATATGATAATAAATCTAATTGAATTGTATCATGAGTGATGAGAGAACATATTGAAAAGCGAGGTAGATCATTATTTGGAATGTTTAATAATAATGAATTGAGGAGGTTGAATGAATGAAAGGATAAGTTCTATAAATTTTCAAATGGAAAATTAAAATACATGTATTGTTCAGGGTGGAAACTCAAGAGGGGGGTGAATTGAGTTCCTACTTAAAATTTCTATTAAAAAATTTATTATAAAAATACCCCAATTTGAAATAGCCCAGTTAATTAAGGTAGTAGAGATATAAATGTTAAATTGTCAAAAAGTTTCTCAAAGGTTGATTATTCCTCAGTTGAATCAGTGTAAAACACTTATCCAACTTTTGAAACATGTTTAATGAATTAAAGACATATACACACTAACCAAAACTAACTATCAGATTTAATGTAAAACAATTTTCTGTTTTCGAAATTATAAGCAGCGAAAAATAGAAAAACAGAGTATTAAAATATAAAGTACACAACAGAATTAAACAAGAGGTTCAGTCTCAAACCGAGACTTAATCCTCTCCACTTAGTGATCACTTACCACCAAGAAGTTTATATTAACAATAAACTTGATACATAGCCTGTATTGGGATTTATAATAGTTTTCACAAACTGTCTAGGTCTCTCAACCTATACCACCGTTCTTTGTGGAAAAAACACACAACCAGGCCACACACGGCCTCTTATATAGTTACACGTGGGAAACAAAAATACAAGGAATGTTTGGTGTGAGGATTTTCAGTATCCTGTAGTTTAAGCACAAGAGATAATGTGTGTGTAATAGACAAACACACACTACTCAGAAATGAAAGATAAAGAACACAATAGAGATAATGTTATAAATATTGAGTTTAGAGGGCTCTATGTGTTTGAAGTTCAGCTCTTGACTCCTTAGAGTGAAGAAATTGCAGTTTGAGTCATTCTCTGGAAGTTGTCTCCAAAACAGAGTGTTACAACTCTAGGTTTTAGCTTCCAGGTACTTAAGTGTTTTGCTTCTTGGTTTTAAAGAGATTCGATGAAGAATAGAAGGAAGTCTTGAATTTGTTATCCCAAATGATCTTCGTGAAGCTCTTGGGTTCACAGTGTAAGTGTTGGTGTGTTCTTCTTGTTCTTCAGATCTAGCATGTAATGTTCCTCACTCATCCTTATCTTCTCTATCTCGGTCTTCTATTTTATATTTGAGGTCCAACAATAGGAATGATAAAACCTAATGCGGTCCTTCTCGTACCTTATACTGTCTCCAGATACGGTCTCTTGATATGTATAAAATCATTATTAATTAATGTTAAAAGCATTAAATTTACCAAATATGACCGTTATAATAATCTTAAGAAAATTGAAAAAGTACGGAGTAGAAGAGTAGGTATCAGCAGACTGGTAGCTGTAGCCTTCTCAATGGTAGCTTTCACATTTGTAGGTTTCATCGGTAGGCTTCATCGGTAGGCTTCACATCAGTGACCTTGTAGTAGTAACCTTTAGTGGTAACTCTACAACATTAGCCTTTGAGCGATAGACTCATATTGATAACTCAGCGGTAAGGTTTCTTAGTGGTAACCACTAGCGGTAACCTTCCAGCGGTAACCTCTAGTAGTAACCTTCCAATAGTAGAATCAAACAGTGACCTTTTACATAGAGAAATTTTTCACCATAAACTTAATCAAGAGAATAGTGAGATTGAAAATACATAATTGTTATATGATACAAAATAATAAAACATAATTATCATATAAATGAAACATGATTTGGTATTATCAAAACAGGTGAGTCCAACAATCTCCCCCATTTTGATAATCACAAATTATGTCAGTGAAATTTAGAATTAAGTATTATTGAATCAGGGTTAAGCACATTTTCTAATCTCTTCAGTGGTGTCAATATACATATATTATGTATCAGAATATACAATTATAGGAATGTCATATATTCAAGGGCTCCAATCTTAAAAATTCTCCCCCTTTGTGATTAGAAAAAAGAAAATAATACAAAAAGAGAAAGAAGTAGATTTTTTTATTAATGAGACAAGAGTATAATATAAAAAAATATTAAAGTAATCCCTATCAACTAAGATATCCCACATTCAATCCACATCAGAGATGTCCAAGTGATCTTTGCCTTTGGGAGCTGAGGAGGAAAGGTCAAAAGATGGAGGGACAGACCAAGGTATACCAGTAAGCAAGGTATAAGGATCTGCTATAGAAGCATCAGTAGATTGATAATGAGTAGATATATGAGGAATCATAGGAGTCAAGCTTCTGATGACCTATGTAGAAGTCATGAAAGGGGCAGCACTGGTAGATCTTGATGCATCTGAGGAAGAAGGAAAGACTAGAGGTACAATAATGAGAGTACATTCCACATGGAGAAATGGAAAAAATGAGATTCCTAAAATCCATAATGATGCTTCCTCCTCTTTCTATAGCTAAGATGAAATTTTCTTTATTCTCCATAAACTTTTCCAAAGCAGGAGTCAACTCTCTAAGCCTGCTAACTTGATCCTTAAAATCCCGAGTGACAGGTGGGATCCTCAAGTTCTACAACAATAACTTGAAGTGACCATCCATCTAATACTTAGTGTAAAACCATTTATAATAGAAGTCAATATGCTCTTTGATGGCCTTCTGATCTTGGTAAGCCTCCCTCAAGTAATCTTCTACAAGCTTATGAATGTCTCTGGTAGTGGAAATGACCTGAGTCATAGACTGAGGGTTTGGCATACTTGCACCAGCGAGCTTCTCTATTTCTTCTCTAACAACTGATTTGAAGGCTTATAGATCAACATGAGGAGATGATAATGAGGAAGCATATGCAAACAGAGGTGCCATGGTAAAATCTACTATCTCCTTAAAAGACTTGGTCAATCCACTGATCAAACTCTTCACATCATCATCTTGACCACTCACATGTGTCTCCATAGACTTTTTAAATTCCTCAAACATGGTGACCATCTGCTGAAAAGCACTCTGAACAAACTTAATGTCTTTTTACACTTGAGATCTTGAATCCATATATGAGTCTAAACTCACAATAGGCTGTTTCACAGACTCCACAGATTATACCAAGTTCTGACTTGATTCTGGAATTCCTTCACTTAATGTATCAAGTTAGAGTGAAATATATAGATTATTCTTTCCAAAGAAGATGCCACAAGATCTTGATTGAGATCCACTATTCTCTTTATCCCAATGGATATCTCATCAAAGGTTCTCTTCAAATATGATTTTAATTACTCTAAGTCATCCTTGTTTACATAATCTTGAGGTAGAAGAACCACCAGTTTCACTATAGTTTTCTCTAAAACAGAATGAAATGGAGGGATTCTGTTAGGTTTATCATATTCATAATATTCATAGTCTAATCCCTACACAATGAATCCAAGTTTTTTTGACCAATATTCTATCTCATGACTAACAGAAATTGAACCTATGGCAACAGGTTCCTCCCCCTCACTTGGAGCTTCCTCCTGGACAACTGTATTCTCCTCTTCCAGTCTTCCTTGATCAACTAAACCAGTAGGATAGTATACTATTACTTATTCTATATAATCTTCAACCACTACCATAGAAATTCCAGATCCAACTGATTCAACATCCTCTTCCTCTTTACTCTCAAACATTATTGTTTATCCTATAACAGGAATAAGACTTATGCATTCTTCTTCACTTTCATCAAAAACTTTCTCAAACTCCTCATGATCAGATTCAACTTCATCCTCCTCCTATGAGGTATCTCCAACAATAATGTCTCTTAAGAAATTCTCTTATCCTTATTCTTTAGTGGTTTCCTCATCATCACTATCCCTTAGAACAATCTCTCTTTTGGGTAATCTCTTTGGTGGACTAGGCTCTCCAAATGAGATAGTACCAAACATGGGGGCTTGATGGAAGGTCAGGATCACTCCTGTCATCTATAGGAGAATCCTCTCTTTATTGCACAACAAAACCTCCTCTTCTTAATTTGAGTACACTGGCTCCACTTCATAAGGTTTTAAACCTGGATCTCTTTTATTTTTGGCCTAGTAGGATTGGAAATAGGAATTAATTCCTCATATAGCTTAGCCTCATAATTCACCCATTCCCTTTTCCAACGGTTCCAGTTTATCTTCATAAACTTGAAAACCATTTTGGTAATGTAGAATTCGTCCCTTACAACTATGACTTCTTAATTATTTATAGTAACTTATTTCAATTTCAACATTAGGGATATCAACTTGGAATAAAATAAAGCATTTGACTTTGAACTAGGCCTAGTCATATCCTCTAACTGAACCATCAACAACCTGTAAAGATTTATCCTTTGTCCATGCTTCAATAGATACAAAAAATATGTCTTAATACTTAAAAGTAGTAAAGTACCCTCTCTTGGGACTCAATAAATGTTGGACAAATTTAAACAGTAATCTGTTTTACCCATCCATCTTAGCAGCAATTACCTTCCTAGGGATTCCATTCCCTATCAGTTCAGCCAGATCCTCTTCATAGAAGAAATACTCACTGGTGGGAGGCATCACTCCAGAGTATTAGTCAAATATGACTTAATGTGGGACTCTTAAACATTCATCCCATTCAACAGATGATAATATCACACCTACTCTATTTACATTTGTAGAAATTTGGTTCTCATCCTCAGACTTTTTGAACTTCAGAAACCCATAAGTTTCCTTGACTAGCTTTGGATAATATGGTCCATTGTTGTTTGAAAAAAATTCTACCCAATCCCAAGATTTGAGTGTCTTCATCATTAGATACCTACTCAACAACAACCATTCCAAACTTAATTCCTTTTCGACTACAATTTCCCTCTTCAACAAATGTGTATTTATTGGATTTTCCACAACCTTGCTTCCACCACTAGACTTAGCTTGAGGTCTCTTAGGGTTTGGTGTGTTTCCTTCATCACCAACCATCAGTCTCTTTAGTCTTTCCATTGCGATCTAATGTAGTTTGAAGATTTTAGCAGAAGGTTAGGTTTAAGGATTCAAGAGCATGAGGTTAGGGAGATGATTGAAGTGGATCAAAATGTGTCTTTAACTTTGTTTTTATCATTTAGGGATAAAAAAATATAGTAAATGAAATAAATAAAATCAAAAAGTTTCAGATTTCAGCATAAAAACACTAATCCCAGGACCTATCAGCAAGTTTGACTAATGGTAAGGTGCCAACAATAAGGCCTATTGGTGAGGTCCAATGGTGAGGTACAATAGTGAGGTTTCCTAATGGTTAGGTTCAATGGTGAGGTGTCCTAATGGTGAGGATAAACGGTGAGGTTTCCTAATGGTGAGGTTCAACAGTGAGGTATCCTAACCTGAGGTTCAATGGTGAGGTGTCCTAACAGTGAGGTTTAATAGTGAGGTGTCCTAACGATGAGGTTCAATGGTGTGGTGTCCTAACAGCGAGGTTCAACGGTGAGGTGTCCTAAAATAAAAATTTATCATACCTAACTCATGTTTGATGTAATTTAACCTCTCAGAATTCAAAGGCTTTGTGAATATATTATCCAATTAATGTTCAGTGCCAATGAATTCAAGAGTGATATCACCTCTTTGATAATGATCTCTTAAAAAGTGATGTCTCACATCAATGTTCTTTGTCCTAGCATGAGATACTGTATTTTTAGAGATGTTAATAGCACTTGTGTTATCAAAATTTATAGAGACATGTTTAAATTGATATCCATAGTCTAGTAAAGTGTGTTTCATCCATATAATTTGAGCACAACAACTATCAGCAACTATTTATTCAGCTTCGGTAGTTGACAATGCAACAAAATTCTATTTCATACTACACCATGATACTAGTAACTTTCCAAAAATGTGACATGTTCCATAGGTTATTTTTTCTATCTAACTTGCAACCAATAAAGTCATCATCTGAAAACCTTATCAAATCAAATGATTTTCCTCTTGGATAAAATAGTCCTAAGTTGGTAGTATACTTGAGATATATAAAAATCATTTTTAACAACAATTAAATGACATTATTTGGTATTGGCTTGAAAACTATCACACATACATACATTGAACATAATATCAAGTCGACTAGTAGTAAGGTATAAAAAACTCCTAATCATACCTCTATAATTGGTTTGATCCACTAGTTTACTATTTTCATCAGCATCCAACTTACAAGTGGTACTCATAGGTGTACCACAACCTTTATTACTATCCAAACCAAAAATGTTTCAAAATATCCTTAGTATATTTACTTTGATTGAAAACAATGCCATTTTTATTTTTGAAAAATTTGAAATCCAAGGAAAAATTTAAGTTCCCCCATTAAACTCATTTCAAATTCATCTTGCATCATCTTTGAAAAATTATTACATAACGAATTTTTAGAAGATCTAAAAATAATTTCATCTACATAAACTTGTACTATCAAAACATCTTTGGAAATCCTTTTAATAAAAATAGTAGGATCAAATATTCCTTTAGTAAAACCTTTTGAAATAATAAAAGAACTAAGCCTATCATACCAAGCTCTAGAACCTTGTTTTAGACCATATAAAGATTTAGAATGTTTAAAAACATGATTTGAAAAATGGGGATTTGTAAAGCCAGGGGGTGGTTCAAAAAACAAATCCTAAACTATATACCCATTTAGAAATGAACTTTTAACATCCATTTGATAAAGTTTGAAATTCAGATGAGCTGTATAAGAAAGTAGTATCCTAATGGATTCTAGTCTAGCTACAAGTGCAGAGGTTTTCTCATACTCTATTCTTTCTTCTTTACTATATCCTTGTGCAACTAATCTAGCCTTGTTTCTGACTATATTTCCAGACTCATCAAATTTGTTTCTAAACACTCATTTAGTTCCTATGGTCAAATTTCCCTTAGATATTTCCAATAATTCCCAAAATTTGTTTCTTTCAAACTGATTTAATTCTTCTTTCATAAATATCACCCAAAATTCATCATTTAGAGCATCATTAGTATTTTTGGGTTCAAGTTTTGAAATAAAAGCTTGGTGTTCAAACTGGTTTCTCAGAGAATCTCTAGTTTGTGTCCCTCTATTTAGATCACCTACTACAACATCTAAATGAAGATTCTTGAGAGTTCTAATACCTCTAGAAAGGGTTGGACTAGACTCCTCATGGTTTTCTACAGGTTCCGATTCAATAGGGTCAGATTCTGAAAAATTTCTAGAACTAGTTGTTTTCACTGGGGCTTCACTATTTTTATCATTAAGGACTATAATTGACATATCTTCTTCAAGATATTAAAGGGAGGTTTTAGGTTCATGTGGATCGGTCTCATTAAATTTTACATGAACTGATTCTTCCACACATTTGGTTCTCTTATTGAATACTCTATAGGCTTTACTAGAGATTGAGAAACCTAAGAAAATTCCTTCATCACTTTTGGAAGCACATTTGTCAAGATTATCCCTAGTGTTAAGAATAATGACTTTTCAACCAAAAACTCTAAAGTAATTAAACTTATGTTTTCTATTGTTCCATATCTCATAAGGGGTCTTCTTAAGAACAAGTCTAATTAAAACTCTATTTATGATGTAACAAGCTGTATTACCAGCTTCATACCAAAAATAGATAGGCAGGTTATACTCATTAATCATAGTTCAGGAAATCTCTTGAAGTGTAATCTTTCTTATTTCTACAACTCCATTTGGTTGAGGTGTTCTAGGAGAAGATAAATTGTGATTATAGACATTATGTGAGAAAAAAGACTCAAACTCCTGATTTTCAAACTCACAACCATGATCACTTCTCAAGGTCTTAATTCTAAGTCCACTAAGATTTTATACAGACTTGGAATATTTAATGAAGTAAGAACATGATTCACTCTTGTGAGCTAGAAAGTATATCCAAGTGTATCTAGAAAAATCATCTACAAGAATATAGACATAGTTCTTCCCATTCAAACTTGAAACTCTTGATGGTCCAACCAAATCCATGTGAACCAAATCACGCGGTTGAGAAGTTGAAACTTATTTCTTTGGTTGGAATGAAACTTTGTGTTATTTTCCCTTTTGAAAATTACTACAAACTTTGTTAAGTGGGAATTAAAATTTATATAAGTCTCTAACTAAACCTTTCCTAGTTAGTTTCTTAAGTGAGTGCACATTGTAGTGTTCTAATCTTCTGTGCTATAACCAAGATTCCTTATGAAAATAATTTAAACAAGAAACATTTTTCTTAGCTAAAGAATTTAAATTAACAATGTATATATTTTCATTTCTAAGAGCAGTGAATATTAAATCATTTTTAGAATTTAAAAAAACATTGCATGCATCATTTTCAAACTTAACATTAAAACTATCATCACACAATTGAGAGATACTAAGTATATTGTACTTTAACCCGTAAACAAAAATTACTTTTAAAATTAATATAGTATTAGGATTACTAATTTGGCCTAAGCTAATGATCTTTCCCTTATCATTATCACCAAATGTAACATTTCCACCATAAAATTTGATTAGGATCTTGAAGCATGAATAGTCTCCTATCATATGTCTTGAACATCCACTGTCCAAGTACCATAGGGTTTTATAGGAGCTCTTTAGACAATTTTCCAGCAAAACAGATTAAGCATAGGGTAACTTTGGTACCCATATTTTCTTGGGTATAGAGATGTTAGAAAGTAAATATTTGGGAACCCATATTTTTATTATAGTTTTTCTATAATAAACATGCATATTTTGAGACATAAATACTTTGTTAGTTCATTTAGAAAATTATTTTTCAAGAGATGGTCCAGAACTTGAACTAGCAGTAAACTGTCCAAATTTTGGAACAAATTTGTTCTTAATAATCCTTCTCTGTCTTGGTTGATATCCTAGAAAAGTTGTGTATTTTAAATCAATTTGTTTCCCTAGAAACTGAGTCAAGGTATCCCTACCCACTGTAAACTTCTCAAGATATCTTTTTAATTTTTCATTTGATAATTTATGTTAAGTATTTTCTTTTAACAACTGATCAAAATTTTCTTTTTCAATATCCAAATAAAACTTATAATTGTAATTTAAATCATGTTTTCTTTTCAATAATTTATATGTATCCTTGAGTTCATTAAAGGTATCCTCATTCATTCCACAATATTAAAACAGTTCATCCTTAGTCATATTTTCATCATTATTTGATTCACTTTTATTCCCAGAATAGTAAGCATTATGTATAAGGGAATTATGTGTTACCTTAGATGTTTCTATCATGAAACATAGTTTTTCATGATTGTTTTTTTTCAGTATCATAAGTGTCGGATTCACTGGATCTATTTTATGAGGCACTCCAAGTAGTTTTCATATCCTTTTTATATCCCTTGACCTTGTCTTCATATTTATTCTTAAATTTCATCTTAGGGAAATCAGCCTTCATATGACCTTTTCTTTTACACTCATAGCAGATTATCTTATTTGTTTTGTCATTACATTTTCTGTCCTTATTCCACTGTCATTTACTATCATACCTTCCTTTATAGTTTGACTTTATAAATAACTTCTTTTTTTGGTAGAACTTTTTAAATCTTCTAGCAAGATGATACATCTCATCATCACTGTCAGAATCTGAATCTTCACTGGTGGAATTGTCTATAGGAACCTGAACCTTTCCCTTGTCTTTTCTCTTTGAGGTAATAGTCTTGAATACTATAGATTTATTTCTTAGTTCTTAATATGATTCTTGATTTACCTTAATATCTTATTCATGCATCATAAGTTTTCCAATTAGTTCCTTCGCTGGTAGCTTGCTTATGTCACAGGATTCTCAGATAGAAATAGAAGTTCCTCTCCATCTGTCAGGTAGGCATCGAAGCAATCTAATAATTTGATTCTTTCTATCCACTGGTTTCCCTAGAAGACTCATTGAATTTACTATTTCATTGAACCTAAGATACATTTTAGAGATAGGTTCATCAGGATTTATTTTAAAATTATCATATTTAATAGTATAAGTATTTAATATCATTTCTTTAACATTGGTTGTTCCCTCATGGGAAACAACCAAAGTATCCCAAATTTAATATGCAGTTTTATAGGTAGATATTATATTGAATTCTTCATCACCTAGAGAATAGTATAATGCATTCATTTCTTTACATTTATTATTATATGTAGCTTTAGTCAACTAAGACCATGTGTCCCTAGTAGTAGCAGGTAATTCATGTTGTTCTTCAATTGTGTCCCAGATTTCAGGACCCATGCTCTCTAGATACATTTTTATTTTCAATTTCCACTGAGTATAGTTATTACTATTAATGAAAGGTGTCTAGTTAGTAGCCACACCCTCAACATGGTTATCCATATCTAATTAGAATTTAAAGAAATTAAAATTTAGATATGAATTTTTTTAAGATCTTTAAGATATAACTAAAATCACAGTTGAAAAGAATTTGAAAATATTTAAAAATAGTTATGATGGAAGCAATAAACGACCCTCTGATACCAAATGTTGGTCGGGGTGAAAACTTAAGAGGGGGGTGAATTGAGTTCCAACTTAAAATTTATATTAAAAACTTTATGATAAAAATCACCCAATTTGAAATAGTCTAGTTAATTAAGGCAGTAGAGATATAAATGTTCAATTAGTTAACAAGTCTCTCAAAGGTTGATTAGTCCTTAGTTGAATCAGTGTAAAACACTTATCCAACTTTTGAAATAGGTTTACTGAATTAAAAACATATACACACTAACCAAAATTAACTATCAGAGTTAATGTAAAATAGTTTTCTGTTTTTGAAATTATAAGGAGCAGAAAATAGAAAAATTGAGTGTTAAAAAATATAGTACACAAAAAAATTAAAAAAGAGGTTCACTCTCAAGCCAATACTTAATCCTCTCCACTTGGTGATCACCTTCCACCAAGCAGTTTATATTAACAATAAAATTGATACATATCCTGTATTAGGCTTTATAATAGATTTCACAAACTGTCCAAGTCTCTCAACCTATACCACAATTATTCGTGGAAAAAACACACAACCAGGCCACACACGACCTCTTCCAAATTTATATATGGGAAATAGAAATACAAGGAATGTTTGGTGTGAGGGTTTTCAGTATCCTCTAGTTTAATAATAGGAGACAGTGTGTGTATATCATATAAACACACACTGCTCAAAAATGTAAGATAAAGAACAAAATAGAGTTAATGTTATAAATATTGAGTTTAGAAGGCTCTATGTGTTTGCAGTTCATCTCTTGACTCTTTGGAGTGAAGAAATTGCAGTTCGAGTCCTTCTTTGGAAGTTTTCTCCAAAACAGAGTGTCACAACTCTAGGTTCTAGCTTCCAGGTACTAAAGTGTTCTGCTTCTTGGTTTGAAAGATATTCGATGAATCATAGAAGGTTGTCTTGAATTTGTTATCCCAAATGATCTTCATGAAGCTATTTTGTTCATAGTGTAAGTGATGGTGTGTTCTTCTTGTTCTTTAGATCTATCATGTAATGTTACTCACTCATACTTATCTTCTTTAGCTCGGTCTTCTATTTTATATTTGAGGTCCTACAATAGGAATGATAAAACCTCATGAGTTCCTCCTCGTAACTCATACTGTCTCCAGATATGGTCTCTTGATATGTCTATAATCAGAATTAATTAATGTCAGAAGCATTAAATTTACCAAATATGACCGTTTGAATAATATTAAGAAAATTGACAAAGTATGGAGTAGAAGAGTAGGTATCGGTAGACTGGTAGCTATAGCCATCTCAACGGAAGATTTCACAACTGTCGGTTTCATCGGTAGGCTTCATAAGTAGGCTTCATCGGTAGGATTCATCAGTAGGCTTCATCGGTAGGCTTCATCGGTAGGATTCACATAAGTGACCTTGTAGAAGTAACCTTTAGCGGTAACTATACAACAATAGCCTTTAAAAGGTAGACTCATATTGATAACTCTACGGTAAGGTTCTCAGTGGTAACCTCTAGAGGTAACCTTCCAGTGGTAACCTCTAGCAGTAACCTTCCAATAGTAGACTCAATCGGTGACCTTTTACTTAGAGAAATTTTGCACTGTAAACTTAAGCAATAGAACAGTGAGATTGAAAATACATAATTGTTATATGATACAAACTATTGAAACATAATTATCATATAAATGAAACATGTTTTTGGATTATCAAAATATGTGATTAAAACAACATGAATTGACTATTTCATTGAGAAATAGGAAATTGAATTGATATTTTATGTGTAATTTGAAAATTTGTTTTTATATTGATAATTTTTTGATTTTATTACATTGAAATTTGAGTATTGATAACATTGGTTCCCTATGATTTTCAATGTTGAGATTTTATACTTGAGGATAAAGATGGTTTAAGTGTTTGTAAATTGAAAGAACAAATATTTTACATAATTTTACTTTTAATTTCAATGTTCTTAATCCCAAAGAAGTGTTATTTTAATGAAAATTCTCACATTTTATGATTTTAGTGGTATTTTGAGCTCATTTAAAAAAATGGCCTATTTTGAATTTTAAATTTTTTAAATTATTTATGTATTTAGGCCATAAAATATTATATAATTATCTAAAAAACTAATTTATTTATTTTTAGGATTCTATACATCCTAGGATTAATTTCATTCTTCTCTACCCAAAGCTAAATCCACCATTTGGAAGCCCAAAACAAGCTCACAAGTTGGGCCTTCAAAACTGTTCACAGATCTGGTGATCTTTGATGGTGGTACATTATCTCTTTATTGGATATACAAAATTAACTAAAATTAGGAGTATATATTAAAAATACATTTATTAAAAACTTTCATGAAGGTCAACACACATGAATTTTTCATTTTTAAGTCCATTAATGCATGGGAGACCAGAGACATGGAATATAGAGAGTCTGTTTGAGAAGATTAAATTATCAGAGTGAAATGGTCATAAATCTATCTACACATGTCCAAATATGATAAAATTTGGATAAGGTATGTGAAAGGAATTAATTAACAACTTTTATGAAAGAGTTTATGCATGAATTTTCCATTTAATTGGTCGAACATTCCCAAAATTTCGGAGAACATATTCTAGAACAAAAAATCTCCCTCCTCACCTATAAAAGGAGGTGAACCCCTCCTTTCCAATCCATTGGAGGAACCAAGGAGGAGATCTCCACCGAGGGAGGCCAAAAAATACAACCTTCTCCCACATTTCTTTTTCTTTTTCATTTTTTTGTTTTCTTTATTTTTTTATTTTTCAATTGTAATTTATATTTCTAATAAATTCATGAATTATTAAATTTTTTCCACCATTTTCTTCTTATTATTTTCATTATCTTTCTTTAATTATAAAATTAATAATAATAATTAAAATTAAAATTATTATTATTGATATTATTATTATAATAATTATTATTTTAATATTCTTTAAAAATCATTTTTTTCTTATTTTCATTTATTTTCTATATCTTAGTCTTATCTTCTTTATAATCTTAACACTATGGCACATTTCCCTAAAAAATGATGGGCTAACTCGAGTCTTGGCTCAAGGGAGGTCAGTGGAAATTCCATTCATTTTGCCCTTAATTTATTATGTTTATCAAGTTTGTGATGGGAAATAGTAATAGTGTACGAGCATGGAGATCATACACCAGGACACTGAACTCAAAATCATTTCTATATTTTATTAAATCTTTCCCCCCTTTTACTGGATACAATATCTTCATATGATGGAGTTGATCCATTCATTAGATAAAATGGCATACGATAGAGAAAGGTCTTGGAAGATGTCACACTCTCGATTGAGGTGTAACATTAACCTTGATATAAGAGGAGGTGGAATTAATATTGCTAAATGAATATGATATTTCACACCACTAAATAAAAGAATAGAAATTCATGAATGAGATCTCATAATTGAATTATAAAAATTTATTTGAACACCATCAAGGATAATGATGGAACCCACAAACCAAACCATAAATGTCAATTTCTTTCTTCATTAATTACATTTTTTCATTGCATGTTAGTTTTAACTTTTATTTCATTTAAATTCCACTAACTTCATAGATTAAATAAAAACAACCAAAAAGAAGTAGTTTGGGTGAATTAGATTAAGTGAGTAAACAACTATGAAATCTCCTCAAATGAGATGACCCTAGTCAGCATTTATGCTGCATTAGACAAATAATTTTCTTTTACCCCTCCCTATGACATACGTGCATTAAAACAAACACCGTTTCTGGGGAGATAATATATAGTTTATTTACTTTTTCTATTTTCTCATTTTATATAAATTTTCATTGTTTTTATTTAAAAAAACAATTTTTTCCATAATGTATCCAAATTTCTATTATTATTCAAGGAATAATTACTCAGAGGTGAAAGAATAAGAAATATACTACACTAAAGAGGCCCTATAATGAAGGGATTATGCTCTAAGGATAATTTTTAAAGAGATTCAAAGAGAAAAATATACATGGATCTCACCTCAGGATTTTATGATCTTGATCGATCAACTCTGGATTGAATTATAAATATTAAAGGCCAAGAAGTAAGATACACTATCCATTATTAATTTCATTAAAGACATCCAATAAGTTTAGGCCAAACTTCAGGTGGAGGAGACTGACTACCTATCTCCACTTGCCCCCATTCAACTCCAAGAGGCACTTATTACTAAAGAAGTGATTGAAAAAAAACCAAATCAGGGAGATGATATTATTTTAAATTATTTCATTTATGATATTATTCAATATTATTTGAGTATAACTCATTATGATTTTGAATTTTTAGATTTGATCAATCCTTACTTTACCTTAGAGGAGGATGAAGCAACAACACCTGCACGTGTCGAGAAACACATAGAGATTCCTTATTTTGATGAACATAAATTTGAGGAAGTCCATGAATAAGTTTTAAGTAGCTAAGCCTAAGGAAAATGAGATAGAGGCTACTCATATTTAAAGGGGGATTTCTGATTTACATTCTTCATATTTAAATTATATCCAATTAAAAATACATTATAACTATACTATTGAAATTACAAGTCATGAAACCTATGTGAAGCCACCACTAGAAGGAGAAGAAGATGTTGAAAAGGTAGAAATTAAGGAGGATGATGATCCATAATTAATACTACTCCCACCATGAAAGATATACCACATTGTAAATGGGGAAGAGATTTTGTACTTATACATGGAATTATCCTCAACATGAACAAAGAATTGGATATTAGGAAAAACCACATGTGGTGGTTAAAATCAAAGAAGTTTCATTCACCATATTATTTTTAATAATAGCTGGTAATACCCTCTGAAAGAATTAAAAATTTAAGGACCACTTAGAGGATCATACCAAGACTTGTCCCTTTACATACTTTATATGAATTTTAATTTTAATTTATTTATTAGTCCAACATGTGACCCACTCCATCTTATCTTTTTGAGCTTAAATGAAATTTTCATTATTCTTAATTGAGTAATTTTATCTTATAGTTTTATTATGGAATAAGTAAGACCTAATAGAGATGGAGGAAAGAAGACTATGCCTCATGAGAAAGGGAGTTCAATTTTTATGTTTATATTTTAAATTCCAAACATTTTTTTGTTCATCAACATGTTTGAGCTTTAAAGATGAAATTGCATACCCACATTTGAATTTATGCTTTAATTGAATTATATATCAGACATAATTTTCTTAAGAATCCCATTATTTCATGTTTTAGATTTCAATGTTAATGATATTGAATGATTAAAATTGACAATTTAATTATTAAAGTGAAGCATGGATATTAAAATGAGGACTCATGATTTAAGGAAATTAATTGATTCTTGTAAATGACAATTCCCAATCATTTTTTATGATTTGAATTTATAAAATTCATTTGAATTGATTTTTCATTATTAATCATGCCTTGAGTGATTGTCTAATGTTATATTTTTCATTCTTGAGATAATTTCTAGATCAAATTCTTCCTATTTATTCTTGAGAATATTTCTTGAGTGATCTTGGGACATATAACCAACTAGAACTTGAATTTTAACTTATCAAAGCTATGAATGTGCAAAAATGCCTTTAAAAATTATTGATACATATTTTGATAAACCACTTATCATTAAAACACTACATTTAAATCAATCCTTCATTATCCCATAAAGACCATGAATCATATTTATAGGTTTGGACCATGTTTCTAGACATTTTTATCCATTCCTACCCTACTCTTAGTAATTTTATGATATTTTAAAGTTGAAGTGTGGGAGTAAAGGGAATCATGGTAAATGAGATGATTTTCATTTTAAGGAAGAAGTGTGGCGGTTATTATTTTGGGAATTGTATAAGGATATGGAATCATTCATTATACTCTTTTATTTTCCTCCTCTTGAATATAAAAAATGAAATGAAAAAATAAAAAAATGATAAAAATGGGTTGTGATTTGGGAAGACAAAAAATCACCACTACTAGACCTATGATTTATATCATAAATGGTTAGTTAGTATATGTGAGTTTTATTCTAAATCATAACTTTATAAAAAGAATAAAAATGAAAAATGATATTTGAAAAAGAAAAAAAGTAAAAAAGTAAAAAAATATATTCAAGAGAGGACATAAATCATTCATTATGATTAAACTAATCATGATCTTTACTTAGAATTTTGTGTAAGTTGGGAGTTGAAATAAATTTAAGGGGATAATGTCATTAATTTTTTTACTTTGAATATCATTCTTTATTATTTAAGAGTTAAACCTCCTCCTTGAGCTTTATTTTTTCAAATCCTAACAACCTTTAGCCTTATAGTCATTATAACCTTAGTTGCAAGTCCTTATGATTTTATATGCCTTTTGTCTTTACAAAGTAGATAAAGTAGTTATTTTATAATTTTTTTGATAATGAGAATGTTCTCATTATATGAACATAAATATACTTTAATTGTATCATGATTTATGATATAAAATATTGAAAAGTGAGGTAGATCATGATTTGGCATATTTAATAATAATGAATTGAGGAGAATGAATTAATGAAAGGAGAAGGTACATCATTTTCTATGGGAAACGTAAAATAATTAAATTGAATATTTAATTAAAAAATGGGAAATTGAATTGATATTTTATGTGGAATTTTTAAAATTTAATTTGATATTGATAATTTTTTGATTTTATTACATTGAAATTTAAATATTGATAACATTGGTGCCCTCTGATTTTCAATGTTGAGATTTTATGCTTGAGGAAAAGCATGGTTTAAGTATGTGGGAATTTATAAAACAAATATTTTATATAATTTGACTTTTAATTTAAATGTTTTTAATCTAAAAAAGTGTTATTTTAAGGTAAATTCCCATATTTTATGATTTTAATGGTATTTTAAGCTCAATAAGAAAAAATGACATGTTTCTAATTTTAACTGTTTTAATTTTTTTTGTATTTAGGCAATAAAATATTATATACTTAAACAAATCATGAATTTAATTCTTTTTATGATTCTATACATCCTGGGATTAATTTCATTATGCTGGATCCAAAGCTAAATCCACCATTTAGAATCCCAAAACAATCTCACAAGTTGGGCCTTTAAAAATGTTAACAAATCTGTAGAGTTTTGATGGAGAAAAATTATCTCTTGATTAGACTACGCAAATGATCTGAAATTTGGCTTGAATACATGAAATAAATTTCTTAACAACTTTCATGAAGGCATACATATGTGAATTTTACTTTTTCAAGGACATTAATGCATGGGAAACTAGAGACATGGAATATGGAGAGTCTATCGGGGCAGATTAAATTCCCAGAGTGAAATGGTCATAACTATCCCTACACATGAAAAAATATTCTAAAATTTGTATGAGAGATGATAAATACATTACTTAACAACTTTAATGAATAAGTTTACACATGAATCATCTATTTAATGGGTCAAACATGCACAAAATTTTGGATGAAATATTTTGGAACAAAAAATCTCCCTCCTCACCTATAAAAGGAGGTGAAACCCTCCTTTCCAAACCATTCAGGGCACCAAGGAGGAGATCTCCACTAAGGGAGGTTGGATACTGCAACCTTCTCCCACATTTCTTTTTATTCTTCATTTTTCTTCTTTATTTTATTAGTTTTCAATTATAATTTATATTTCTAATAAATTCATGCATTCTTAACTTTTTTCCACCATTTTCTTCTTCTTTTCATTATTTCTAATTAATAATAATAATAATAATAACTATAATTATTATAATAATTATTAAAATTATTATCATTATTTTAGCATTATTTATAAAATTATATATTTTATTTCTTTTCTTATTTTCTTTTATTTTCTATTTCTCTCCTTATTCCCTTCTGTATCATCTTAACACTGTGAACTCTTACCCTAAAAATAATGGGCTAACCCGAGTCATTTCCCGGGGGAGGTAAGTAGAAATTCCATTCATTTTAAACTTAATTTATTTTGTTTATTAAGTATTTGATGGGAAATAGTAATAGTGCATGGGTGTGGCGATTGTCCACAACGACATTGAATCCAAACTCATTTCTATTCTTTTATTAAATCTTTTCACTCCATTCTACTTTATACAATCTCTTCATATGATGGATTTGATCCATTTAGTAGATAAAATGACATATGATGGATCCAAGTCTTGGAATATGTGACACTCTCTAACAATGTGTAACATTAACCTTGATTATAGGAGGAGGTGGAATTAATATCGTTAAATTCATTTTAGATTTCACACCACTAAATAAAATAATAGTAGTTCATGAATGAGATCTCAGAATTACCATTAAGAAGAATGATGGAACCCACAAACCAAACTATAAAGTCCAAGTTCTTTCTTCACTAATTACATTTTCATTTCATGTTAGTTTTATCTTTTATTTCATTTAAATTTCATTACTTTCCAAGATTAAATAAAAACAAACAAAAAGAAGTAGTTTAGGTGAATTAGATTAAGTGAGTAAAAAAATGAGAAAGATCCTCAAGTGAGATGACCCTAGTTAGCCTTTTTGCTGTATTATAAAAATAATTTACTTTTACCACACCGTATGATAGACATGCATTAAAACTAGCATCATTTATAGTGATCTAATCATTATTTTATTTACCTTTTCTATTTTCTCAATGTATATAAAATTTCAGTGTTTTTATTTAAAAAAACCAAAAAAAATATTTTCATAATACATCCAAAATTATATTATTATAAAAGTAACAATTACTCACAGGTGTAAGAACAAGAAATATACTACACTGAAGAGGCCCTCCAACAAAGGGTTGATGCTCTAATGATAATGGTCAAACAGATACAAAGAGGCCAAGAGACATGGAACTCACCTCAGGATATGATGAGCTTGATCGATCAACTCAGGATTGGCTTACAAAGATATAATGACAAGAAGGAAGTTCCACTGTCCATTCCTAATTTCACTGAAGGAATCGAAGAAGTTGATGCAAAACTTGAGGGGGAGGGGACCTACTACCTATCTCTACTTTCCACCATCCAACTCCAAGAGGCAATTACCACTAAAGAAGTGATTGATCCAAAACCAAATTAGGGAGATAATTTTTTTTAAAATTCTTTAATTTATAATATTATTCAATCTGATTTTATTATCACTCCTTCTAATTTTTAATTTTTATATTTGGTCAATCCTTGATTTACCTTAGAGTAGGATGAAGCGATAACACCTTCACATGTGGAGGAACACATGGAGATTCCCAATTTTGATAAACATAAATTTGAGGAAGTCCATGAAGAAGTCCAAGTATCTGAGCCTAAGGAAACTAAGATAGGGGTTTCTCATATTGAAAGGGTTATTTTTTATTTACATTCTTCATGTTTAAATTATATCAAATTAAAAATACATTCTAACCCTACTTTTGAAATTAAAAGTCTTACAGCCTATGTGAAGCCACCACTGGAAGGGGAAGAATATATTACAAAAGTAGAAATGAAGGAGGAGGAGGTTCCATACTTCATCCTACCCCCGCCATAAAATCCATACCCAATTGATAATGTGGCATATCTAGTTTACTGTATACATGGAATTATCCTCAATACGAACAAATAAGTGGATGCTGGGAAAATCCACATATGGTGGTTCAAATCAAAGAGGATTCATCCACCATCTAATTTTGGATAATAGCTGGTAGTTCCCTTTGGAGGCTGTAAATATTTAGGCCCCACTTGAGGGATCATACCAAGACTTATCCCTTTACATTATTTATATGAATTTAAATTTCATTTTTTTATTAGTACAACATTCAGCCCACTCCCTCTTATCTTTTTGAGCTTAAATGATCTGATAATTTTTCTTAATTGAGTAATTTTCTCTTATAGATTCATGATGGAATAAGGAATCCCAGATGGAGATAGAAAAAAGTGGACTAAGCCTCATCGGAAAGGTAGTTCACCTTTTATATTTATATTTTAATTTTTTTACATTTTTTTGTCCAACGACATGTTTAAGCTTTAAAGATGATATTGCATACCTACATTTGAATTTATGATTTACTTGAATTATCTAGGATACATGATTTTATTAGGAATCTCACAATTTCATGTTTTAGATTTAAATATTAATTAGATTGAATGAGTAAAATATTGAATTGAATTATTAAATTTAAGCATGATTATTAAAATGAGGACTCTTGATTTAGGGAATTTAATTGATTCTTGTAAATGAAATTTCCCAATCATTTTTCATGATTTGAATTTATGAAATACAAGTGAATTGATTTTTTATTATTAATAACTCCTTGAGTGATTATCCAATGTTATATTTCCCATTCCCAAGATAATTTCTAGACCAAAATCTTCCAATTTATTCTTGATCATATTTATTAAGTGATCTTGGGACATTTCATCAACCAGAACTTTGATTTGAACTTATCAATGCTATGACTGGGAAAAGACACATTTATAATGATTGAGTCATCTTTTGATAAACTACTTATCCTTAAAATAATACCTTTACATCAATCCTTATTTATCCCATAGCAACCATGAATTAACTTTATAGGTATTATCCATGTTTCAATCCATTTTTATCCATTCCTACCTTACTCTTAGTAATTGTATGATATTTCAAAGTTGAATTGTGGGGGTAATGAAAATCATTGTAAATGGGATGATTTACATTACAAGGAAGAAGTATGGGGGTGATTATTGTGATAATTATAAAAGGTTGTGGAATCATTAATTGTACTCTATTATTTTTTCTTATTAGATATAAAAAATGAAAATGACAAAAATACCAAAAAAAATGATAAAAATGGTTTGGGATTTTGGAAGATAAAAAATAACCACTACTAGACCTATGATTCCTATTATATATGGTTAGGTGGTGTATGTGAGGTTTATTATAAATAATAACTTTCAAAAAAGAAAAAAAATGAAAAAGGATATTTGAAAAAGAAAAAAAATAATAAAAGTAAAAAATATATTCAAGTGGGGGCACAAATCATTCATTATTCTTAAACTGATCATGATCTTTACTTGGAATTTTGGGGAAGTTTGAAGTTGATATAAATTTAAGGGGAGAATGTAATTAAACTTTTTTACTTATAATATCATTATTTATGTTTTAAGAGTTAAAATCCATCCTTGAGATTTATTTTTTCAAATCCTACCAACCGTAAGCCTTTGAGTCATAAGAACATTAATTACAAGTCCTCACAATTTTATGTAATTTTTGTCTTTACAAAGTGGAGAAAGTAGTTATTTTAAAATATTATTGATAAGAAGTATGTTCTCATGATATGATCATAAATCTAGTTGAATTTTATCATGATCAATGAAATAAGAGATTAAAAAGTGAGGTAAATCATGATTTGGAATGTTTAATAACAATGAATTGAGGAGTTTGAATGAATCAAAGGAGAAGTTCCATCATTTTTAAAAGGAAAAAGTAAAATAAATGAATTGACTATTTCATTGAAAAATGGGAAATTTAATTGATATTTTATGTGGAATTTTAAAATTTGATATTGATATTGATAATTTTTTGATTTTATTACATTGAATTTGAATATTGATAACATTGGTTCCCTCTAATTTTCAATGTTGTGATTTTATGATTAAGGAAAAGCATGGTTTAAGTGTTGGTGAATTGATAAAAAAAAATATTTTACATAATTTTACATTTAATTTCAATGTTTTTAATCCCCCAAAAATGTTATATTAAGGGAAATTATTTCATTTTATGATTTTAGTGGTATTTTGAGCTCAATCTAAAAATTAGCCTATTTTGAATTTTGACTATTTTAAATAATTTTTATTTTTAGGCTATAAAATTTTATATACATATAAAAATCATGAATTTATTTCTTTTTATAATTACATACATCCTTTTATTCATTTAATTATTCTCCCAAAGATAAATCCACCATTTTGAAGCCCAAAACCATGTCATAAGTTGGGTCTTCAAAACTGTTCCCAGATCTGAAGAGTTTTGATGGTGGGACATTATATCTTAATTTGATGGCCCAAATTATCTAAAATTTGGAGTGGATATGAGAAAGACATTTCTTAACAACTTTCAAGATGGTATAAAGGCATGAATTGGCCGTTTTCAAGGACATTAATGCATAGGAAACCAGAGACATTGAATATGGAGTGTCTGTCTGGGAAAATTACATTATCATAGTGAAACGGTCATAAATATATCTAAACATGTAAAAATAAATTTAAATTTTTTTCGAGGGATGAAAAAGACATTACTTAACAACTTTAATGGTGTAGTCTAATGTGAATCATCTATTTAATGGGTCAAACACATGAAAACTTTTGGAGGGAAGATTCTGGAACCAAAAATATTCCTCCTCACCTATAAAAGGAGGTGAAATCCTACTTTACAAACCATACAAGGCACCAAGGAGGAGATATCCAATGAGGGAGACTGGATACTAAAACCTTACCCCACATTTCTTTTTCTTATTCATTTTTTTGTTTTCTTTATTTTTTTAGTTTTCAATTGTAATTTATATTTCTAATAAATTCATGTGTTCTTAACTTTGTTCCACTATTTTCTTATTGTTATTTTAATTATTTTTCTTCTTTTTATAATAGTAATATTAATAATAAAAATTATTATTATTATTATAATAAAAATAAAAATAAAAATAGTTTTTATAATAATTATTATTTTAACATTATTTATAAATAATATATGTTATTTATTTTCTTCTTTTATTTTATTTTCTCTATCTTCTCCTTCTCTTATTTATCATCTTAACACTGTGACCTATTACCCTATAAAATCACGGGCTAACCCAAGACTTGGCCCGAGGTACTTAAGTCGAAATTCCATTCATTTTGTACTTAATTTCTTATGTTTATTAAGTTTGTGATGGGAAAGAGTAAAAATGCATAGGTGTGGTGGTATTCCACCATGAAACTAAACTCAAACTCATTTCTATTATTTTGTTAAATATTTTTCCTCACTTATACTAGATACAATATCTTCATAAGATGGAGTTGATCCATTCAGTAGATGAATTTAGTTCTGATGGATCTAGGTCTTGGAAGATGTCACACTCTCAATCGAGGTGTAACATTAACCTTGATTATAGGAGGAGGTAGAATATAGATTGAAAAATGAATTCAAGATTTTACACCACTAAATAAAATAATAGTAATTTGTGAATGAGATCTCATGATTAAATTATAAAACATAATTTAAACATCATCAAGGAGAATGATGGAATTCACAAACAAACCATAAAGGCCAAGTTCTTTATTTTCTAATTACATTTTTGTAATTTCATTCTAGTTTTATCTTTTATTTCATTTAAATACCATTACCTTCCTACATTAAATAAAAAAAATAAAAAAGAATTAGTTTAGGTGAATTAGATTAAGTGAGTAAACAACTGAGAAAGCTCCCCAAGTGAGATGACCCTGGCCAGCCTCTGTGCTGCATTAGGAAAATTATTTTCTTTTTACACACCCTACTACATGACTACATTATTGATCCATGATTTGATTATGTTGTTATGGTTCAAAGGATGTTTCTTCTTCTCTCTGTAGAATGTATTGAAATCAGAAAGCTTTCTTGAGTTAGGGTATTCTTGTTCTCACTCCTTTTACATTCTATGTGTGTGATATGCATGATTTTTCTTTCCCTCAGATGGATAGTAAGGGTTGGTATAATAAATATAATTAATTGTATTAATTGAAATTGATAGTAATGGAGAGTTTTCACATGCTTTATTACTTTGATATATGTTGCTGATGATATTGAGCTTTCTTATTTCCAATACTGGAAATAACGGTATTTGGAATCCTTTTTTTCATTGTAGATGATATGACTTAAGGCCATTTCTATGTTGTTATGCGACCAAAACCTAAATAAAAGGATAAAGTATGTATATATGACTAAATAAAATTTTCATCATGGAGCCTTATTTGTGTGATAATACCCATCCTAAATTAAAGAAGCAATGTGATGAAATTCCTTGAGTAATTTTTGGATGATGGAATATGTTTTTGTGATGTGTAATTGTGCTTGTTTTGTTTCCTTACATGGTTTGGGCTATTGTGAAATGGTGGAAATTACTGAATGAGATTTTTGAGGTGTGGGGATATGATGTGGTGGTTGGTTGTCTTGGATGCAGTGTGAAAAGTTGTGTGATGTGGTTGTGGTGGTATGTGGTGGTCATGTTGGGTTATTGTGTGTGGAATATGTGTTGTGAGATGTGGTTGGGATGTGTGATGTTTATTTTATATTATGAGTTGATTAGGTGTTGTGGTGTGGTGATGATGGTGATATGTGGCGTTATGGTGGTGGTTGTGTGAGATGGGTGAGTTGTTGTTCGACCTACTTGTGTAAGTTACCTGGTTAGCCATGGAACAAATTGTAACGTGGTAAATGAATACGAATGGGATGGAAAATGATGTGTGATAAATGGATTAATGAATTGGTTGAATAAATGAATGAGGTTTTAAATGTGAATTTAAATGGATAACAAATAAACATGATGAAACTTGTAATTGAATGTGGGCATGCACAATTTGTAAGGTGGTTGTGTGGTTTGTTTCATATAGTGGTGGTAGGGGTTATGATAGTTGGTGTGTGGTATGGTGGTGGTGATGTGGTGTGTGCTAGTGTAGTTTTTTTGAACCCATAGGTTGGGTATGTGTTTTATCTATATATCATGTATATTTATGTTATTTATTTACATGCCCCACTGAAATTGGATAACCTTACCAATGCTTAGAGGTTATGGGTTTCAGGTGTTTTCCCCAACATCTAGGATGGTGGTGATACAAATATCTAGCTACCCCTATTCCCTATTATTCATTCAGTAGTAGTGATGTTTCAGGTGTCTTCGGGTGATGTGTGATGTGATGTGATGACCCAAGTGTCTTTAGGCAAGGTGTGATGTGATGTGATGGTCCGGGTGTCTTTTGGTGAGGTGTGATGTGATGTGATGACTGAGGTGTCTTCGAGTGAGGTGTGATATAATGGCCCAAGTGTTTTTGGGCGAGAAGTGATGTGATATTTCCTAATGCTAGCACCAAATGCTAGACCTCACGAAAGTGGGGTAGGTAGGGATTCATCCTGACTCACATCAGAGATGGATGATATGTGATGTGTTGTGATATAATGTTATGTGATATATATAGAAGAGGAGGTAGAACATGAAATTTGATGTTAGGGTGTGAGAGAATAAAATCAGTGGGGAAGTAACAGCTGGGCACCTTTCTTTGTTATGATCTTGATGCTATATTATTATATTAGATGCATGATTTAGCGACCGTACTATAGTGAGACGGATATTGGTAGTTGACCTGTTTAGGTTCTTGTTGGTTCCGTTGTTTGTTTACTGATACATTAGTATTCTCTTTCCAAATTTGTACTTCAGAACTTGGTTATAACCCTACCGATTATACATTTTTTCTCACCCTATGTATATAAATAGTTTTTCTAGTTTTTAGGAGGACTTTGGGTACCTATCTAGACATTGATAGCCTGGTTTTGGAGTTTCTATTGTGTCACTACCGTAGACTTAACTTTTGGTATAGTTAGAGACTTATATATATATATCAGTTTAATTTATTCATGCATTGTGAGATGATTTTTGGTTTACCTTTATTTTATCTATTAGAGTTTCCTTGTGGGTTTTTATCCTATCTCCTAATCCTATTATATATTATAGAGGGTAATGCCTCCCGTTTGTGAGATTTGTATACCCTTGGTGCTAGTCACCAACCCAGAGACTACTGAAGGCGGGACTCAAGGATCATTATCTCTCTCCCTTTATTGAGACATATTTTGTGGAAGGGGTTCATGACAAGACTTATCCCTAAATCACTTTCTATACCAATGATTTTCTCGATTGAAGCCACTAATAATTAACTTCCTTTTCTGCACACACTGGAGGATCTAATAAATGTGGGTTGTATGAATTCATTATAAAAACTGAGATACCTTTATCCTTCTTCAATCTCTTTGAAGGAGGTGATCAAGAAGTAAATGAAACATCAAGTACTCATTTCATCCTTGGAATTTATAATAAGGGTTGAGTTTGAGTTTGAGAATGAGGGTTTGAGAAAGAGATAGAAGGTAGCGATTTGAAAAGAAGAAATAGATTTTTATAATAGAGATGTGTGTTGATTTTTATTCAAATTTTAATTTAAATTCAATCATTTAGTGAATAGAATAATAATATTTTTAAGAAAAATCCATCCAAAATAACTTAATAAAATTTTTAAGTACAAATAGACATGGTACATATATTGGACATGTATTCATGAAAACTATGGTAAGGCATGGTAGGTATACTAACCATACACTCACGGTAGGTATATTGACCACACGAGTAAAATCTCATGGTAAGTATAGTGACCACATGACCAATTAGTCATGGCTATTTAACTGATCATGTAAATTAAACTTTATGATTACTTATCAACCCAAGTAGTAAATTTTTTTGTTAAAAATATTAAATAAAGAAATATATTAATAAAAACATAAGCTAACCATTATAAAGATAATCTAGAAAAAATAAGAGTTAAAGTTAAAAATAAAAATTTATGAATAGTGAATCATCCCTAACACATGTCTGATATAATTCATTCCCTCAATATTCAATTGTTTTGTAAATATATCATCAATATGATTTTTTTTACCAATGAATTCAAGGGTAATATCACCCTTTTGAAAACGGTCTCTCAAAAAGTGATGTATGATATCAATATGTTTTTTCCTTGAATGAGATATCATATTTTTAAAAATATTTATTGCACTTGTATTATCACATTTTATATGGACATGTATAAATTGATATCCATAATCTAGTAAAGTGTGTTTCATCCACAAAATCTATGCACAACAACTTCCCACAACTTTTTACTCATCTTTAACAGTAGATAGTGAAACATAGTTATGTTTCTTACTACAATATAAAACTAAAAAGTTTCCCAACAAGTGACATGTTTCATAGGTGTTTTTGGTATCTAAATAAAAACTACCAAAATATGCATCTGAATAATTAACTGATTCAAATTATTATCCTCTAGAATAGATCATTCTAAAATTGGTTATACTTTTGAGGTATTTAAAATGTATTTTTATATCATTCGAATTAAATTACTTTATATTTTATTGAAAATAGGCACACATACACACACTAAACATAATATCTGGCCAACTAATAGTTAATTATATATTAAACTTCTAATCATACCTCTATTAATGGTTTTACTAGCTAGTTTCCCAATTTCATAAAAATCCAACTTACATCTTGTACTCATGGGAGTATCACTACCTTTAGTTCTATATATACCAAAACGTTTTAAAAAATATTTAGTGCATTTTCCTTGATTTAAAATGATTCCTTCCTTATTATGAAAAATTTAAAAAACAAGGAAGAATTTTAACTCACCATTAAAATCATTTCAAATTCATTTTGCATCATTTTTGAAAATTTAATACATAAGGAATTTCTTAAAGACCCAAAAATAATATCATCAATATAGATTTGAACTACCAAAACATATTTGTAAATCCTTTTAATAAATAAGGTTGGATTAGTTTTACATTTTGAAAAACCTTTAGAAATGAAAAATGAGATGAGCCTTATGAAAAGATCTAGGATATTGTTTTAAATTACATAAGGATTTTGTTAATTTAAAAACATGATTTTAAAAATGAGGGTTTTGAAATATTTGGGGTTTTTCAAAAAAAAATCCTCAATAATATAACCATTAAGAAAATCACTCTTCACCCATTTGATATAGTTTGAAATTAAAATGTGTTTAATAGACACATAATATCCTAATGGATTCAAGTCTTTTTACTGGTGTAAAGTTTTCTTCATAGTCAATGTATTCTTCTTGACTATACCCTTGTGAAACTAGTATACCTTTATTTTTATTTATATCTCCAAACTCATCAACCTTATTCCAAAACACCCATTTAGTTCCAATGGTTAAGAAGTATTTGGGTATTTATACTAGTTCCCAAAACTTGTTTATTTCAAACTGATTTAACTCTTCTTGCATAGCCTTACCTATAATTCATCATCTATTGCTTTAGTGATGTTTTTAGGTTCAAGTAGTGAAATGAAATCTTGATATTAAACCTGGTTTCTAAGAGAAGCTCAAGTCTGAGTATATCTATCTAGATCTCCTATAAAAACATTTAAGGGATGATATCTATGATTCCTAATGGTTCTAGGGATAGAAGTACTTTTTTACTTCATCTTCTTCTCCAAGTTCAAGTTAAATAAATGGGTGATTTTCTATTGTAGGTTTCATAGAAATATCAATAGGTTTTTTTAGGTATTGATATTCAAATTTGAAAGACTGTCCTTAAGGTTTTCTAAAGAAGTCTTAGGTTCACGTGAATCTGTTTCATGAAATTTTACATGTACAAATTCTTCCACAATTTTAGTTATTTTATTAAACACCCTGTAATATTTACTAGAAGTTAAAAAACTAAGGAATATTACTTCATCACTTTTGGATGAAAACTTATCTAAATTATTCTTTGTGTCAAAAATAAAGACCTTGTTGCCAAAAACTCTAAAGTAATTAACCTTTTATTTTCTTCCATTCCATATCTCATATGGAGTTTTCTTTAAAAGTGGCCTAATAGGAACCCTATTGATAATATTTTAAGATTTATTTATATAATTTTCCCAAAAATAAATAGGTAGGTCATACTCATTAATCATAGTCTAAACATTTTCTTGAAGGGTTTTATTCCTTCTTTTTACAAAACCATTCCGCTGGGGAGTTCTTGGAGAAAAAAAGTTATGATTTTATCCATATTTTGAGCATAAAGATTCAAAGTCTTGATTTTAAAACTCAGGACCATGATCACCCCTTAATGTCTTAATGGTAAGTTTTCTAATATTTTCTACAAATTTTACATATTTTGAAAAATAGGAACAAACTTCCCTTTTGTGATCTAGAAATAATAACAAGGTGTATCTAGAATAGTAATCTATAATAATATTGGCATAATTCTTCTAATTTAAGTTAGAAACTCTATAAGATCTAAATAAGTCCATGTGAACTAACTCTAGGGTTTGAGAAGTTGAAAATTATTTCTTTGGTTTGAAAGAGATCTTATGTTCCTTCCCATTTTGACATGAGTTAAAGAATTTGTCTTTTGAGAATTCTAGTTTTGCAAGATCCTTAACTAAACCTTTATGAGTTAGATTTATAAGAGATTAAAGGTTTCAATGGTCCATTATACTATTCCATAACCAAAATTGTTTTTGAAAGGAACTTAACTAAGAAATATTTTTTGAAAATAAAGAATCTAAATCAACTGCATAAACATTATCGTTAAGTAAATAAATGAAATCTAAAAAATGTTTAGAATCATAAATTTTGAAAGAATTATTTTCAAAATTAACATGATAACCATCATCACAAAATTTAGAGATTCTAAGAAGATTATATTTTAATCTATCGAAAAATAAGACTTTAGAAATTGAAATAGTATTGAATTTACCAATTTGAGCAAGTCTAATTATTTTTCCTTTGAAATTATAACCAAAAGTGACATATCCACTATCCACATTTATGAGGATTTCAAAGCTTTAGTAGTCTCTATTAATGTTTATAGAACATCCACTCTACAGATACTATAAATTCTTACTAGCACTCTTCAAGCAAGTTTCTCACAAACATTTATATAAGAAATGATTATGGTAACCACACTTTATTGTGTACAAAAATGTTAGTAATAAAATATATTAGGATCTATATATGTTTAATATGTTTTCCATAAATATTATTAATACTTTTATAAATAAATACTTTATTAGGATCATAAGAATATGAAATTTTTTCAAAATTGTAAGAGATAAGAATTAATTTATTCTTATATATTCTCCCATTATTGGGTTTTTATCCAATCTCATTTGTGTACTTGGGTGTGGTTTGTTTATTAAGAATAATGGTCAAGGTTTCTCTACCATTTTTAAACCTTTTAAGATCCTTTTTTAGTATCTCATTTTATATTTTAAGTCTATTATTTTCTTTTAATAAATGAGCATTCTTGTATTTTTTCTGTAATAAGTTTAGTTTTAATATAAACATAAATGACATATTGTTTCTTTAGACTTTTATATTTATCCTTAAATTTTTTTAAAGTTTATTCCTGAATATTATAATATTAAAATAAATCTTCACTATTCATATTTTCATCATTATTTTTAGCTTTATAAAGATTAAAAATATTAACAGGAGATACAAAAATAGTATTCAATACCTTAGATGTGTTTATCATAAAACACATGTTTTCTATGCCGATCTTGTCTTATTTACTCAAGTCAGATTTCTTGGAGATATCCTTAGAGGAACTCCAAGTAGATTTCATAGATTTATTTGGAATTTTTTCCTTTATCCTCATATATTTTCTTATATTTAATTTTGTAAATTTAGCTTCGATATACCCTTTTCTTTTGTATTCATAATAAGTTACTTCACCTTATTGAGTTTCCTTTTTCTAGTTTCCTCTTCTATTATAATTTACTCCATAGTTTGGATTCTTTAATAATTTATTCTTATTGTATAAATTCTTAAATCTCTTGGCTAGATAATCCATTTTCTAATCACTATCTGAAGGTTATGCATCCTCACTTGAACTATCTACTTTTATTTTTTCCTTTATCTTTGATTCAAAAGTCTTGAAAGAAACCCACTTTCTCTTTAATTAATCATATTACTTGTTTACTTTCAGTTATTCCTCATAAATCATGAGTTTTACAATCAACCCCTTTACTAGTAGTTTACTGATATCACACAATTATCTAATGAATATTGAGGTTCCTCTCAACCGATCAGGTAAGCATTGTAGGAGTCTCATCACTTGGTCCTTATCTTTAATTTTCTTCCAAAGTGAATGTATAGTATTCAAAATTTTGTGGAACTTGAGATACATGTCAGAAGTGGATTTATTAGGTCTCATATTAAAAGTATCATATTTAATAGTATAGGTATCCTGGAGAATCTCTTTAATATTTGAAGTTCCTTAATTAGAAATAGAAAGTGTATTCAAAATTTCAAAAGCAGACAAGAAAAATTATATTAAAATTATATTCCCCTAATGAAAAATATATGAAATTCATATCTATATAGTTACATTCATAATAATCTTTAGTGGCATCACTCTAATCATCTCTGCCAGATTTTTTTTTTCATATTTTTCCTCTATTACAGTCTAAATATCAAATCCAATGATATCAATATGTATTTTCATATTTATTTTACACTAAACATAATTAGTGCCATTAAAATAAATAGGATTGTTTATAGTATTCCCCTCAAGATTATTATTATCCATAAATATATAAAATTTTAAATAATATAATTTTTTATCTTTTGGGTAAACTAGATACAGTTAAAAAGAAATAAAAATACCTCTCATACAAAATTTTGGTTGGGGTGGAAAACTCAGAAGTGGGGAGGGGGGAGGGGGTGAATTGAGTTTACAATTAATTTTTTTATTAAAAAATTATTTAAAACTAAATACCAAATTTTATAAAATTGTCCTAGTTAACTAAAACAATATAAGTATATAATTTTATCTTTCAAAAATATTCTCAAATGTTTGATCACAACTTAGCTAAAACAATTTTAAAACAATTTTAACTTTTAAAATAGAATTACTTGCATAAAACACCATATATAAAACACTTACTAAAGTTAACAATCAAATTAGTTTTTTGATATTGCTTTTTAAATCTAAAATATATTCATATTAAAAATAGAGTAAAAAATTTTGAAAAACACACAGCAGAATAAAATAAGAGGATTACCTTCTGTCAAGTATTTTATTAATTAAATAAACTAATCCGCAACCTAGATTGAGTTTTATATAAAGAAATTGTACACATTAGTTCTATGTGATACACATCCTCTTCCACAGTACTATGTGGGATAATAGATGGAAAAGAATGAGAAGGAGTTTCTAGCACTATCCAATACAATACAAGAGCATGTGTTAAAGAATAAATAGAGTACAACAAACATAACTTGAAATGTAATCTAAATCAAAGAGATAAAAGGATAAAAATTGATAAGGTTTTATGAAGATAAATATGATTAGATTCTATTTATCAAATGTATTTGAATCTATCTTTGAAAATATTCAACCAAGTTTACATTGAGAGTTCGATAAAACAAAGTGTCATAGAAGGTTGAGTAAAACAATATGGAATACTAGTATTTATCTCATGAAAACACACTACTATCCTTATTGTTTGTTCATGAATGAATATTATTATTAAATATAGATACTTCTAAAATTATCTGTTAGAGTATATTCATAATTTAAACCTTGTACTCATTGCATTCTTAAATGCACTGGCTCTGAAATTAATGCTTAAAAATATAGCCCTTGGAGATTTGAAAATACCTCACTACTTAAGCTGGACATGGTCAATTGGTATTAAATTAATGTGTGGTTAATTTGGATCAAGGTTACTAATTACGGTTTGTATGCATGTTCACTTTCCATGGTTAGTTCATCTATTCTTGTGGTCACTTCTTTTCTTCAAGCGATAGCTTCATTTGTTCCCATGATCACTTGATTGCTTCACATAGTCACTTCACTTATTATTATGGTTAAATTATTTCTTCATGTGGAAGGTTCATTTTTTATTATGGTTAGTTCATTTCTTCTTATGATATGTTCTCTTCTTGTGGTAGGTTCATTTCTTCTTGTTGTCATTACATTACACTAATGTGGCCATTTCAACACTTAAGAAAATTTTTCTCACTTGACGCACGATAACTTGTTTGTTCTTATAGTAGGTTGAATCCTTCATGAAATAACTTGATCATAAATGTGTAGTTAGTTCCAAACTTAATTTTTTTTTCATTTGATGAACGGTCACTTGAGCATACTTTTAGTCACTTTGAGTTTAGTGTGTAGTCACTTCCAGACAGTCACTTCACCTTTACGGCTAGTTGAGTTTCTTCACATGGTAGGTTCAATACACATGTAGTAGATTATCATGGAATCTTTAAGACTTAACCAATTTTATAATTTTTGATAGAGAAATAGTTGACTAACATAAAATAAAAAACTCATTAGTATCATAGGAAACATGATACGTGATCACTAAAACACCATTAAAATAATGATTTTTTGGACTAAGCCAACACCATAATTCCTATTAAACCATTTTTAAAGCATTAATAGGTCATGTATCCCATAAATTAAATAAGATAAAATATTTTAAGAGAATCTAATAAAGTAATATAGAGTAGTGTTAGACTCATTGAGATATTTTCAATGCATCTGACGATGAGAAAAATAGACCAAGGGCAGGGAGAACCTTTGTGGAAGGGAAAAGAGAGAGAAGGGAGGAGACATGTGTAGAGGGGGATGCTAGGTGAAATGGGTGAGGAAAAAGGGCTTAAAACCCTTTTAAAACTAGAAGGTAAAAATGGTATTTCCCCCATTTTTGGGGTGCGCTTTGGCTACATGGTTGGCCAAATCATGTGCCAAATGTGCAATCCCCTCTATCCAAAACACCCCCTCACATAGTTAGGAAACACAATTTTAAAGACTGTATAACAACCATGAGACATGTTTTCAACCTACTATAATCATTTTCATAGTCTATAGGGACCTTCCACATGGTTTTAAAAAAATCATATTCCTATTTATTTTAGGTTTCATAGTTGGGGAGAATGGTTAGAAAAAACCATACTCCCTATTTTGTTTCCCCAAAAGTTGAAATTTCAAGTCCCCAACCTATGAGACACTCCTGAGGATTAACCTGAACATCTGGGGAACCTATAATGCCTTAAAAACATCCCAAAACCCCATTTCAAGATGTTCCAACTCTCTGAAAATGTTTTAAATCCCAATTCAAAATTTGTCCCTTCCACTAGTTTTAAAATTAAAACTTTCCTTGAATTATGAGAACTCTTTTAGAAATAAGGCCTTACAAAATCCCCACTATAACACTTATCATCTCTGAGAAGTCTTGGTGGTCAACTAACTACATATACTAACCTATATTGGTCACCAAGTTAACTCCAGATGACCTCATTCTATTCTGAATGATAGAAGCATACCCAAGGCACAACCTTTAACTCAAAGTGCTCAACCTAATAGAACCTGAGCCAATGCCCAACATCAAAACTAAAACACCAATATGGAACTTATTCAAGACCATTTATCAAAAAAACCCACAGTCTAGCTGTTTGGATACCTTCAATGCCTATGGTGCTCCCCACCATAAACTGTAAATTATAACCACCAACTTTCAATGCTTATCACCTCCAATATTGGAATTACTTATTAAAAAGTTCCCCCCACATTCCAAAAATGAGACTAGTGTGGTTCCCAACTCACCACACCCTACTACACATGAGAATTGTGATTAAACATCAGTACTTTTACTTATCACCAAAAACTAGCCAAGTATAGGCGCAAAACTGTCATCCATGCCCAAACCAAAGACATCAGATTTTCCTCAAAATATTTGTTTGATTCTCTAAAATCACCCTCTATCTGTAAAACAACATGTCATATGGGGTTCTAAAATTACTACATCTATTTTTATACACACACACACACACACTCACAAGTTGAAACATCCTCGACTAATTCATCTCAGAAACTACCAACTCCATCTATTGACACATCACCAACCTACTTTGTCATAATGACTTTATGCCCTATGGAATCCTATGACCACTTGAACATGCTCATTGGAGTCCATAAATGACTCTCTATGAGATTCCATAGTTAAAGTATAAAATTTAAAAAACCATCATCAGTACCTACCATACACACCAACACATCCCCAATCCAATTACCCCTAGATCACTTGAACACTTCATAAGCTCAAAGTTGATGCTTAACTCGATCAACCGACACACCAGATTTTCACTGGGAATTCCCTACAGAAGTCTATATACACACCTCATTGGTTTCTAATCACTATCTTTAATCCATCATGATCACTCCAGGGCCCACTTCACACACCCAAGACCCTTCCAACATGATGGTTATATGCTTGTGACTAACACACTACTCACCAATATAGGACTGTCATTATCATTGCCTTAATTAAATAACTACCAACTGCCATGGACCATGATCCATTCATCACTAAACACAAAAGTTGAATGTGGACATATCTATTTCACATGAGTGATAAAAGAAACACCAACTTTTTCCCATTATTGGATTCTGATAATGACACCCACAATATTCACTAATATATGACCCATAATAAGGACCCCATTCTCTGACGGATGATGGTTCACTCACCACCATATGAATTAACTTACACCACTCCTCAAGTGTAACCCCCAAGGTTTTAGCTTAAAAAATGTTTTCCACTCTCCCGATCCATGCTCAATGCATCCATTGATCCCTAAAGCCTCTGTTTGGGTCAAACTCAAGTGTCCAATACAACATAATCTAATTCATCAACAATGTCACCTACCACTGTAGGGACATATCAAAACCTAACCAAAATACCTAGGCCTCCCCATCTATAAGTATATTATTATATCCTAACCACCTAACTTAAATAGGGACACATAAAATGAGACTCAACACAACCCAAGACTCTCTACCTAGCCGTTGTGAGTTAAAATTCAGCATGGCACCATCACCACCAAACCACTCGAGCTCCACCGAGTCCCGAATGATTCTCCAAAAAATGAAAACAACCCATCTTAAAATTACAAAGACAAATATTACCCATTAATATCCCACAAATATAACATCATATCACTATAAATCAATGGGTTTTTACTCTCAATCCACCCTATTTCACAACCCAATTGACATTATACACCTTCAGCACATTCCTTCCATCTTAATTACCTAAATACGTGGGTCACATGATTCCTTGTGACCATTAAACAAACCTAAAATAGGACCCCATGAGTCATGAATTATTGAAACTAGGCTCAAGCACCCACTCAAGCATCTTACCATTCCTCCAGGTCTATTAGTCCCATCGAGCTACATGAATCCCTACTCTTGCATCCAACAATCCTGGAATCTTTCCCAAGTCAAGTATAACTGAAGATCTCCTATAATTTCAGGAATCATTCTAATATTAGAAGTTTTCACCCATGCTCCATCATCTTTAGACCCATATAACTAGGATTAACAACAGTTTTCATATTGAAATAACATCATAATAGCATGCTCTAGCATCTAAATAATCCCACTCTTAGAAACCATCCTTAAAACCAAAACACAAGAACTCAAGGTGATCCCCTTTGAAAAGGTACCAAGACATAACCATGCATTTAACCAAGGTGTTGATAGAACCGCCAATTCATCGATTCCACATGCTGAAGCATCTAACACACTTCATACTCCAAACCCACGAAGTCAACGCACCAAGACAACTACTTACTCTAGGTCCCAAAACCATAGATACACCACCATTTACAATGACACTACAAGCCAAGAGCATGATATGGGGTACAAAACAACCAAAAATTTCATTACCAATGAATGCCACAACAGGAAACACCCCACTATCTAGTACACCAAACCTATCAAGGTCTCACAATCCATATCCTAAGGTATCACAATCCATACCCCATGGTCTCACTTCCTAGGATCTCTCTCTATCCCAAACCACCCATACTCATGGTCAATCCACAACACAAGGGGACCTCATCAACATAATCCTCAAGGATATCATCACTTAACACCTTAATTTATTTAAAAACCTTACCATTTTCAAAACCCAATGATCAAAATTTTAAAACATTTTATTATACAACATTTTAAAATTCTCAATCTTTATTAAATTTTACTTTCCATGGTTTTGGATAGATATATTTTCACTCACATGTTATAATATGTATATATATATATATATATTATTTATTGGGTGTATAATATAACAACACACACACACACACACACCCACGAGATAGGGAGGATATGTTATAACAACACACACACACAAACACACACACACACACACACACACACACACACCTTATTATAGGCTTAAAAACTCATTTTCCTAAAGTCTCCTCCAATGAATAGTAATTATATAGTACTCGGGCTGTTACAATAACCGCTATAGTACCACCACCGCTACAATACCACCATTGCTATAGTGTCTCCACTACTATAGTCTTGCACTACTACAATACTGATAAGTACCCTCCTTCTATAGTGCTACTATATTAACTCAGAAAATTACCCCATCTTGGTTTTGAACCTGGGTCTTTTGGATGCATGATTACAGATTTTACCAATCAGGCATCGTACAATTATATGTAAACTATATAAATGGATATATAAAATTTAAATACTATCCCATCTCAGTAATTTAAAATTATAGGTAGATATAAATGACCACTATAAATAATCCATAAATAGTAAATAAAATACTAGCAGATACAAATTCTAGGAAGTTTTCAATCATAAACAACATATGAATGACATATCAATCCTATGTGCCTAACATGATGCATGAACTCACATACCATCTATTTTCATGATGGTCCAAGAGATAAAAATAAATAAATTAATAAAATCACATCTAATTATGCCACTTGAAGTAGAAACTAGTCAACTAAAAAGCACAAAGCAAGAATAACAATTCTCACCCTGTGAAACTCGATTTTTTCCTCGCATGTGGGGATGTAGGCACCTGTAAAAAATCTCATTACCAAGATATGACATATCACTAGTCTCCTTTATACCATTCCAAAATAGTAATAAAAAATAAAAAAACACCTATGTTACCACTTTGTGGCACCCCATCCTAGAGGCCACTCGACCAGTGCCCCAAGTCAGTCCTCCATAAGCCCTTAGGCACACCTCCCCATACGATATAGGGTGATAACTTGTGGTGAGGTCCTATTAATATACCAATGGGAGATTGTTCCCACATGATGAAAGTATCTACAACAACAAAGATATAATAAATAGATAAACATGTCCCAATAAACATCACAATCAAAGAAGGGCAAGTGACAATAAATAAATACAATAATATGTGCAATAATAAATTATGTTTCATACATACCGAATCCCTCATGGGTGGGTCAAACACAAGTATTACTAGAAATATAAAAAAATAAATGTAAGATGAGGCTAGTAGCCTATCCCCAATTGATCTAGAGTCATACCCTGTCCCGTTTTCCAACTCCAATATTGACAACTAAGCATTAACCATCATGCCCTACCCTGAGACCTGTCCCTATGAAAAATAATAATGTATTCTCAGGCACCCAAGTGTCAGGGAATCCCAATCAAGTTGTGAGTATAAATTAGTATTCCACTATAAAAAACATCCCTAAAATAACCAGTCTAATAAAAATGCATGCCGTAGTGCTATAAATAAAACAGTTAAATAAATATATAGTTTAACTATTATAATTTTTTTAAAAACAATTTATATAAAAGCAATAAATAATAACTGAATCCCAGGTTCTTGATGACACCAGAGGTTGGCTGTATTGTTACTGATCTTTAGTTCTATGAATATGATCAACCATACCCACTTAAGCCAGTTATGGGGTGTCTCTAAGAAAGTCTCAATGAATTATCTAACTATAAATATCTATATAGAATCCAGGAGGTCATATTTTCATTCCTACTATCAATCAACTCTTAGAATCTAGGCGCTCATCCTGGAATTACCATGGAATCTGATATCTCACTAAGGTATTCCGATCACTAGTCATCACTAGGAATCTGAGTGCTTATCCTGACATTCTAGAGAGAACTAAGTGCTCATCTAGACATTCCTCATAATCAAGTATCATGTGGTTCTAGGCACACCACCTATCCTACCCAAGTCATCATCCATCATGTAGAATTTGAGTACTTATCTCGACCTTCCCAATCATCAAATATCAAATGGAATTTGAGTGCTTATCCCGACATTCCCAAGTACCACATGTGTGATATGGAATCCAATGAACTTATCCTAACATTACCAAGAATTAAGTATCACTTTAATAATTTTAATAAATTAAATATTATTTTCATTTAATTCTAATTGGGCCCATGTCCACTTTTTCCCATATCCATAGTTTCATTCATTATGTAACATTTCTGTTTTCAAAATAATATTTTATTATTAAAAAAAAAAACAATCCATTTTATTAAACATGAGATTAAAATTTAATCTTATTTGGGATTTACTATATAAAGGGTCCAATTTCCAGTAACCATATTATTTACTAAATTCACATTCTAATTCATAATTAAATCATTTAATTTAACAAGGCACTTAACCAAAATCGAACTCAATTTATATAATACTAATTTTAAGCCAAGGTGCCTTGAATTCTAACATTCTCACCTAACATGTTATAACATTCCATTAAGGAAAAAGGGAAAACCATTTACAATTATCAATAATAGTGGAATTATATTTCACAGTCATTTATTTAAACCATATTTCCTTTTAAACCATTTTTAAAACATTAATTAGGCACTGGGAGACATTGAGCTTCTTCAAGGTCAACTTCCCTAATAAAAAAACCCACTTAATAACCACTTCATATGGTTCAAGTAATAATAAGCATACATTTATTCTAAGGGAAAATCAAAGTAAAATAATTAATTTAAATTAGACCAAATAATGATAAATATGTCTTGACTACAACATACACTCACTTGAAAAACAAGATAGACTATGAGTTAATTTAAAGGGAACACCTACTTTATCCTCATAGGAGCCTACTCATCTGGTATCATCTTTTGATTCGAGTAAAATTGACTAGATAGAGAAACAATAAAAACACCCTTAAAATAGAGAATTTAGACCATAACCAACATAAGAGAAAAAGATGATAAGAGAATCTAAGAAAGGAAACTAGAGGAGTGTTAGACTCGCCCGGAGATTTCCAACACATATAATGATAAGAAAAATGGACTAATGATGGGGGAGAACCTCCATGGAATGGACGAGATTGAGAAGGGAGAAGGAACACATGAAGGGGGTTACTAGGTGAAATGGGAGAGAGATAAGTGGTTAAATACCTTTAAAAACTAGAATGGGAAAGTGTAATTTTTCCTATTTTTTAAATAGGGCATGGTTTGGTCCCATGATTGAAAAAACTGTGCACCAATCGTGCAATCGCCTCTATCCAGAACCCCCCATCATATGGTTATGGTGCATAGTTTAAAAAACCATGTGCCAACAATGCGACATGTCTACAATCTACTATAGAAATTATTATGGTCTGCAAGGACTTTCCATACTATTTTCACAAACTTTTCACCTATGTATTTTAGGCTGCACAGTTGGGGTGCATGGTTATCACAAACTATTTGCTAATTGTGGGCCTTGTTTTGTTTCTACTAAATCTAAAATTTCAATCCCTAGACCTTAAGGACACTCCTAAAGATCAAATTAAACACCCAAGGAACCTCTTAGGCCTCAACCACATCCAAAAACCCCATTTTAAGATGCTATAACTCTTATAATGATTTTTTGAATCTCAATTCAAAATATGGCTTACCCATTAGTTTGAAAATTCAAAATTTCCTCGAATTTTGAGCACCCGTATGGAACTGAGGCCTTCCAATATAGCCCAAGGCTCAGTCAATGAATAGTAATACTACAATACTCGCTATTTCTATAACACCTCCTATAGTACCCTTCATTTCTATAGTGTTTCTACAATACCCACTATTACTACAATTTTTCTACAGTATTTTCTATAATACCTTCAGAGATCCCTCATGAAGGAGGCCATCAAGATTTCAACAATATAATTAATATAATTAATAATTAATAATATAATTAGTAATACTTATTTAATTACTTAAAATCATTAATAACTAATAATGTAATAAGTATAATTAATTATAATAATAATTAACAATAAAAAATATTTAATTAGAATTATAAATAAAAACAATATAATTAATATAATTAATAACACAGTTTATAAAATTTTAATAAATAAAAATATAATTATTATAATAGTTATCAATAATATAATTAGTAATTACTAATTAATTAATAATATAATTATTAATGTAATTAACAATATAATTAATAATCGACAAAATAATGTAGTTGGGGCTTACAATACCTGAAAGAAGGGATATACCAACAGTTTTGAACTATTGGTATAGTCTGTAAAACCATTAGTATAGCCTATACCAATTTTTCTCCAAACCGTTGAGAGTATAATCGTGAGTATAGACCTATACTAACGGTTCTTAAAAAACCCTTGGTATAAGGCACCTGGATGTACATTATACCAATAGGTCCCTTGAACCATGGGTATAAACATCCTTTACCCTAGCTGTATACTATATAATGGTTCCTTTAAACTTTGGGAATAGATCTATACCAATGGGTTTTCAAACCATCGATATAGGTTTTCTTTACATCGGCAACCACCATCCCCCCTTGGCCCAAAATCTACAAAAACAACTGCACCTGCAAACACAAAAACACATGTACCCAAACCACTACCAACCAATATAAAAAATTAAATAAACCAGTAAATGCATTCAACCAGCGACAAAAAACATTTAAAACATCACATATATGCATTCACATACAATAATAAAACATCATGTGTCATAAATATCATTTAAAAATATAAAGTATCAATCTCGCTCTCATCCCAACTAATACCATCACCATAACCATCTTCATCATCATCATAATTGTCATCACCATCATCCTCACCATCATCCTTAGAATCACCATCACCATTACCATTTCTTGAAAGGTCATCGTCCTGACCACCACTAGGACCATCATCACCATCGGCTGATGCATTATATAATGAACGCATCTTGACATGCATTTATAAAAAACCGCAATGGTCTCTAGGGGATTGATGGACATAAGGATGCAATAACTTCGATAAATTGATCGTTGGCCTTTTGAGTCCATTAATGTCCCCACATGATTAATTTTTTTGGCCTTTATTGCATCTTCATGAGACTTTGATACCTTTTTATAAGACCACATTGCCTCTACATGAGCTTTTTCCAACTCAGTGCTACCATAATTGGCACTAGAAGTGGGAAAATATCTAGTGGGGATGATACTCTTCCCTAGTTGACAATGAAATCTTCCATGGTTCTCATCTTCTAATACTTGGTGAAAATGATTGTTTTCCACAAATTTTTCAGCTTCTTGCTCATCAAGAGCCTCTAAAGCACATTGTTCCTAATATAAATGAACTATTTAGTTTTAAAATAGATATTAAAATTTAAAATCAACAAAGTAAATCTTACAATTTACTATTGTTTCTATTATTTCACCATGCTTCTATGTTTCTTCTTTTTTTCTTGAGCAACACAATTTTTCTCAAGGCACATGCCCTACAACATCCAATACCACCCTCTTTAATGACATTGAATATAGAAAAACATTATTCAATAATTATATATATTTTGAATAAAATTAAGTCATTATAACTAATCAATTATATGTGAAAGTGGATGATAATTTAATGAAATATATTGAAAAAAAATAAATAGTGAAATATCATTATGAAAAACATACTATAATGGAAGATATGTTATGTAAGATATGATCAATGTGCCATGAATCTAAAATTTTATTAAAAATAATGAGTGAATATTTAAAAAAAATAAAGAAATTCAATGAAAAATCATCCCAATATGTTGGTAATGTTATCCAAAAAAGTCTAGTTAAACTTATCTATACTAAAATTTTAAATATTTATGTTTTTTACATACATTTCTAGTTCTAAAATAAAAATCAGGTGAATACAGGCTATACAAAAGCATAATAAATATTCTTTTAAATAAATAGATTATGGGATTAACTTATGGAGAAATACATCCCCATGGAAATTGAAAAAGTATGAAGATAATACTGCTGGATATCAATAAAAATTTTCTGAAAAAAATACTCATATGAATATGTGAGATCAAAATTCAGAGGTTATTTTTTGTGATCTAGAATTATTAGTAAAAAGGTGATTATATTGATTCCAAATGAAAATATCAATGAGTGGTTGATGTGGAGATGATCCCCCCTCCCTACGTGGGTGTCAATAGAAATGGGGAGAGAAAGAGAGATCCTTATATTATGAAATATTTACTAATAATATTCATTTAAGAAATGAAACATGTGTTGGAATACCATCTTATTTTCCCAAGAAAATTTATTAAATAAAAAGAGAGGGTATATAAATAAGTTTATGAGGGGTAATGAGATTTTAAAAAAACTATAGAAAATATATATAAGAATGAATTCCAAAAAAGTATTCAAAAAGGTTATACACATGTGCATGTAGTGTGTTGGGTGACCTTTCTTTAGTGATGTGTACATTACTGGTTCAACCATCCATCTACTATCTTTATTATTAAAATTTACTATGAACCATATGATCATCTCTAGTGATCTTGTTACTATTTGATCATTCCATGAACTAGTTTATCTTATTTCATTATATTAGTTTTTGATTATATCTACTACCCTTTAATAAAAATAAGTCCACTATTGTCATTGGAGGATAGTTTTCACATTTTATATATATGAATAAGACCATTACTTAATATAGTAACATGGGACATGTAAAAGAAATATATCATGAACCTATCCAGCTGGAAATCAAGTAGATCATTTAAGAGATCAAAATAGTTCATTAAAGGATATTAGAAAAATATAATATCCCATATAGGAATTTATTTTAAATTCTAAATAGATTATGTGAAATCACTAAAGAGACCAAGTAATTATAGATATCATGATCTATCATTCATGAAACCATCGCACCAGTCAAGGAAAACCCAAAAAAATATCATTGAAAACCATCATTAAGGAAAAGAAAAAGCAAAATATTATTCTTATAATGAAAATAAATTGTTTAAAAAAAATAATGCATTCAAAACCACATTTGTGATCCAATAGTACACCATGTAATATGAAATAAAGAATCAATACTATAAGTAAGACAATATATGAAAACACTAAACACCACAAAGATGTAGTTTAGTTCAGGGTATAGCTCTAATGAGTTTCCAAATATTTTTTCATTTGGCATCAATATAATCACCTTATTTTCCATTAATACATTAATAGTGTTTTCATGAAATTATAGATTATATAAAATATGATACCATATCATATAGAATCCAAATCAAGTTATGAATCCCAATGCACTTCAATGGTTTTATAATAATTTTCATATTGGTTCAAGTGATTGAGACCAAATTTTAGAATAATTCTCCTACCTGATTTACTATAATTATCTAAACACATAAGTTTGATATACCTTTTTATGGGTATATTTAAAATTCCACCACACAATTATACACACATACAAAAATTCCCAATTACTTTTCACAATAAACTCACTTTTATAACACTTTGTAACACCCCAAAATGGTGACTGATTCCTAATCCAATTCACAATGTTTCACTGACTCAAGTGAATTCTACAATTACTAGAGGTTTCTGATAAGTGTCAAGGGATACAAAAAATCATGCGTACATATTTTCCCTCTAAACAAAACATGATTCTATGTATAATTATATAAAATGTTTATAATAGTAAACCAACTTTTTGTCAAGGTTTAAAAAGTACAATGTAAGAAAATATATTTCTAAAATCTATCATTTAAAGAAAAAAAATAAGATTTAATGAATACAAAAATACATCTTGTTCGACACCACTACCTAATCTCGCCCACAAGCCTACTTATTCTCATCCCTAACCTTTACACTGAAATTTGACTCTTTTCTACCAAATTGAACACACAGGGGTGAGTACAAGACCCATTAAGATAATCCCTAGACTCTAAACACACCCAAACACAATTGTTTCAAGAAACCAAGTAATAAATCATGATAATAAAATATTTAAAGAACTTATTAAATCAAAATAATTTAGAAATACTTTTAAGGTAAAAAGGCATTGCAATTTCATAAATAAAACACATCATCCAATTCATACTATTTCACTAAAACAATCCAAGTCTAAAACTAAATAAATATTTCCCTATGACAAAAAGAAATCATGCTTCCATATATAAGGTCCCATACCAAAGTTAATCCATTCTAATCTCAACTAGGAAAATTTTGTTTCATGTTTTTTCACTATCACATAGAAGCTCTATTTCATGTTTTACGGACTTCCCAAAGTAATTATATTTATTTTTTCCCTTTAAATAAGGTCCAATAACCCAAGCTTTATGTACATGGATATCAAAATTATTTTACAAAATAATTAATAAATTACAAAAATATATTCCCAAATACTGTATTAGCTTCGTGACTTTGGAAAGTTGGAACATAATCTTCTAACTTGGTGAAATATCTTCAACATCTCCTATAAATATATTCCTCTTTTTTTCTACCTAAAACCTCTCTTTATATCATGGGGAGAAGAAAAAATAAAAAGGGTGAGCTTAAATGCTCAGTAAGGGTAAACATAAAAAAAATAAAACAAACCATAAACATAATAATGTAAAAACATGACCATAAAGTTTAAATATAAAAATCTTGAGTCATGAAATAAATCTTAGCATTATGTAAGACATAGATCATAAAGAAACATTAAACATGATAAACTATCATTGGAATAAAACATAGAATTGTGGAAAACAAATAAGTACATAATATTATTTCTATAGTAGACAATAAATTTCTTCCAAGACCATCATAGTGGACAAAGTCCATTACTAAACTGGGTTTACTTGTCATTCCAGCCATGTATTGCTAAACTAGATTTACTTGTCATTCCAGCCCTGTATTACTGAACTAGATTTACTTTCTGTTCCATCCATGTCTATATCATGAGATATAAATCTTTACCTAATGAATTTGAGGGAGATATAGGTCCCACCAATCTCATAATGAAATAATTCTAACATGTTCCACAAAAACATAAATTATTCATCATAGCATAACCCATGAAATAAAATAGGTTTCTTAAACACCATTCCATCAAAATCCATATAAAATAAATGGATTTAATAAAAATAATCCCATCATAAACAAAATAAAATAAAATAAATAATAGGTATATAAACATAACCCTATGTCATCTTAGATGCAAAATAATTTTGATAAAACACTTGAACTTAAATTTTGAGGAAAATACCCTTTCTTTTTCAAAAACGTTTTATTTTCTCAAAATCCCATGAAATTTTAAAAAACAATAATTTAGTTGAAAATAAACTTGAAATATTGTAGAAGAATATTCATGGAAATAATATGTCAATAAGACATAAAAATCTGTGCATGCTGTATAAGTTAAAAAAACATTCTCCTCGAACTTTTTCTAGAAAAATCAAAAAGTAACTCATAAGGAAAATGAAAGAAATATTCCTTCCATACCATTTAATAAAATTTAACCGATGGGTAAAATTGAATTTAAAAAATAGTATAAGAAAATAAATAATATTATATATTTAGGAAACATGGACATGGATGATAAATATACCCCAGTAAATACTTATGAAGAAAAAATCTCAGATAATAATGAGATTGCAAAATTATCCCTTACCTTAGGTTTGATTTATTCTGTATGTGTACAAAATTATTGTATAGTGGGTTTAAAAATATTATTAACATGTAACATAACCATAATAATATTTATTATATCATATATTATTCACTTATGAATTTATATTACCCATTTATTTATTAATTCCTTGTTAAAACAACGTTTTGGGTAATAATAGTTTTATTTATCGTACGTGTTTTGACTTGTTATTCTTGATATTATTACTTAGATTGTAATTTAATTACTTCTATAATATAAAAAATGATTTATATATCATAAATATTCAGTATATAAATATATATAATAGATAGATAAATGAAATGGAATACATCGTTCATGGAGACAGTAGGTCGTACGTACGCATGAAAGCTGTTTCCATTTCCTTATTGAATTGAGTGGAAGAAAGTAAATGAAACACACACACAAACACACACACACATATATACATAAATAAAGTATAATTATTATTTCATATATTTCATCCTTATTTATTATATATACTTTATAATCATTCTTGAATGGTTAACGTGGAGAATGAATCTCATCGCGTCATGGGGACGGTAAACTATACGCATACATGAGCGAGGATAAAATTTCCCTGACAGTTAAATGGTAAAGAATTTGATAATATATGATTTTTAACAAAAAATTATCATGTTTTATTTATTATTTACATCCATTATACTCACCATTATACCCATCCAAATTATGTATTGTTGAATAACCAATTACACCACGACGTGGAGATGGTAAGTCGTACGTACACATGCATAGTGATATTGTTATTAATAGGATGGGTAAAAGGTGGTATAAGGTTGTATAATAATTATAATAACATCTTATAATGTATAAGATACTGGTTTTATTAATTTATTATGGAAACAACATAAGAAGAAGAAGTAGAATAATTTTTTTTAAAAGAGGTGATAAAGCAATTACCTCTTTTTGGAGTATCTCTTTTTGATTTGATCAAAATGTCTCCTTAGGATGTCTTTTATCCCAAATTTTGGTCTCTAGGAGTAATAGAGGGATGTTGGGAGATTATTTGATCAGATTTTGGTTGATCTAAGAGGGTTGAAAGGTTTGATTAAGTGGGTAGAGGTGGTGGCATTTTATAAGGGGGAGGAGGGGAACTTTTGGTAAGAATTAAAATATTATTTTATTATAAATTTATTTTATAATTATAATAGTTTAAAAGTGATATATTTCGAGTATAATATGATTATGGGTCTAAATAATATCAAAAAAAAAATGTTTTAGACAAGTTTAGGTCACAAAATTAACCTTATGTTTTAGCGTTAACCCTTAGTTAAAAACATTAACTCTTACCATGTCTTCTTTTTTTATAATATATGGTTACTATAGTTACTATAAAATGCCAATAGAACCAAAATTGGATCATTAATTAAATTTTTAACATTATATACGTTATTTTTTTGAATCTTAGATTTTTAGGACTATTATATCATTTAATAAAATAGTATTTGTTTTAAAAACTCATTTATGTCAAATTAGAAACTATTTAGTAATTGATTTTTGTTAAAGTCATAAAAAATTGATTCATTTAAAAAAATTAATTAACTCATCCCTCACATGTAAATGTCATCCAAAAAATTTGTGGATGGAATCAACATGTTCAAATTACATTTATTTTAATATTTATAATATCATTTATTTGAATATTGTTTTAATAAGGCAATCACTACATCATCATTGTGTCATAAATAAATTTATTTATTTATTGTATAAAAATTATAAACAAAATACCATGATTTAGGAAATATATTTATATTTATAATGAATATTTATACTTTAATTTATAATTTATATAAACCAAAATAAAATTGTTTTAGTAAAAAGATACATGTTTATGTTATATTTCCCTTTACTTTAAATTAATTATTATAACATGTCATTTTCACACCCAAGTGGTTCTCATATGAAAATATTTAGGCATAAGGATTGTTTTGATCACCCATTAATCATCCAATAGGATTAGGACATGTGTTATGGTAGTTTTATATTATCATAATATTATTTTTACCCTTATTTACCTAATTTACCTGTTAACCGTGGTAAATAAAAATAATTACTGAAGTTACTATTCATAATGTCTAAAAATAAAAGGGAACTATTTAAATAATTTCTATCTTTAGATTACAATTATGGAATCCATTTTTCTAAATTGAAAACATAGAATTGGCAGAAATTAATTTAAAATTAATTCCTGTTGTCAAAACTAAAAGTGGGTTTCTTAGAAGTAAAAACTATCAAAATATTGACATGTGTTTATGTCCAATTTAAATGTAAAATTACTTACAATGAAAAAATTTGGATTAAAGGATAAAAACAAAATCTAGTTACAATTTAAAACCAATTAAAAAGATAATCTAACCATATAAATAAATTATATGAAAAGGTATTTTTGAATTAAAATGCAGTATTTTCACTATTCATTAAAATATGAATTTTATTAGAAAAATACCAAAAATTCAACCAAAGTAAATTTTTATGTCATGTTTCCAAATAATAAAATTATTTTGTCAAATATAATATATAAAAGTGTTAAAAACAAGATTTATAATGGGTGCACCATCAAAAAGCGGCAAAACTGTATTTTTTGAAAAATACTTCTTTTATCTAAAAAAATTGAATTTGTTCTTATATAATGTTTAGAAAATACATAAGATGAATGTTAATTTTATATAAAATTATAAATGTGGTTGATACTATTCATAACATCTATTTTATATCCCATTAAATAATAATATTTTAATAATATATCGTTGTTTAGTGAAACTTGATATTGCGTATAGTGCAAGCTGTCGAGGAAGGTCGCTCTTGTATGTAATGAAAGCCTTGTCAATGTTTCATGTAGCATATGCTTCCTTTGGTGTTTCATATAATATAATCCAATCACAGTTCTTTTATACATTGAAAAAATATATACTCAGTGTTGTGTGTATTATACGCCAACTCAGTATTGCATGTAACATATGAAAAGTTAGTTTATTGTGAAATGAATGTTTGAATTAGTTCATTGCAAGATATAAATGAAAATTTTAATTTATTCTAAAAAATGGTCCATATAAACTCATGGTGTTACATTATACCGCCCTTAAAATTAATTTCACCCTCGAAATTTTTCAGGGTTATAAAAGGTTTACTACTTGAAAGTTTCTTTCATGGGAACCCACATCATAAAAAGGAATACTAAAATCTAATTTTAAAAAGGATAGTTAGAAACATAACGGTTAACCAAAGTAACTCATCATTGGGTTTCCACATAGGAGTACATAGGTGGGAAGTGAAAACATGGATATAGAAGAGAAATATAACCGTCAAGTTTCGATGGATAGTGATATAGAACATGGTTTGGAGAAAGTTAACAACCAGAAAGACATAAATCTATGATGATTTAAGGGACTATTCTATTCATAAGATTAGAAGGCACTAAGATAACATTTTTTGGTTTTAAAGATCATTTCCCTAAAGTTGAATAATTTTTTATGAGAATAAATACTTACTTGGTTTTGGTACAATCTCACAGTTGTTCGTGCCTTGAACAATTTTCACTTCATCTCTCATTTAAAGAAATGAAGTTGATTTTTTTATTCTTGAAGTGTTAGCAGATCATGCGATAGAATGATAGGTCATTCCATCCGTCACAACAAAAAGGTTAGCATAGGTTATCAAATATGCATAATTCCACCTATAGTGAGATAATACATTAATATAACAAACTTCAACCAAAATATAACTTATGCTATCCATAAATGGAGAACATTACAATCCTATCAAAAACTAAAAATATAAAACTTTAGAAATAGGTGAACTAAATCGACTTAACATTTGTCTCCCATATCTCATTAGTTAGTTCTTGGTTTTCACCTTCCAAACCTGTGAATACCTTAATCATGTATTCTCTTGAAACATGATAATAACATGAATTACTTTTGAACCTTAGTGAAAACATTCATTTTGTCAAAACTAACTCTTTCCACACACTAAAAATAACTAAAATTCTATATACACATAACATGATACGACTTTGTCATTATATCGTTCATGAGGTCATTAGTACTATCAAACATCTCATTATCTCCTTATCCCATCATTATGCACAAATCATGCGTTTTCTAAAAATATCTGAATAACTTTTAATGGTTACTAGTATCATTCAACATATGCTTTCAAATAATTTAGGACAAAAAATAGTGTAATAATCCTTAGATGTTTATTTATTCCTTAATACTATAAAATTACTTATACTACATTATTCTTGATAATCATGTAATCATTACACTATCTTCTTAAACCATTGACTGAGATTCATCATTTTATTCCTTAATAGTTCTTTCATCTCATATATTATTTTTAGTCTCTTCATCATCATCAATATAAATTCTACTCATACGACCATGCTAATTCTCTTCATGATATTTTACCTTAGGGCATAAATTTTCATAATGACCATACATTCCATATTTAAAACATTTGACCATCGTTGATGTCTTACCAATACCATTATCCTTGTCTATGGTGTTAACCAAACCTATTCCTTTGAAATTACTGGCTTTGTGTCCTTTTCCACACCCAAATCATTTTCCAGTTCCTTTAAAACATGCTACTTGATGTCTCTTCCCACATTATTTACATGAGGAAAATTGAACTTTATTTCCTCTATGATCACCATGAAACTCAATCTTTCTATTATTAGCTGGGTTAGGAAACTCACTAAAGTTAAGATTATTGATCATATTATGAGATTGCTGATTAGGCATAATAATGATGTTTTTCCTTTAAAATCCAATTTTATTTGGTTTCTTATGAAGAATATCATTCCATTGTCCATCATATTCTCATTAACATGAATCCTCCAATTTCTATCCATTTTCTAAAACCCAAAAAGAATAGTGTGAGAGGAAAAAATCATACTAGGAAAACAACACAATCAAGGGGGTTTACTTTCAATATCTAACATCATAGGTTTAATCCTAGGTTATACATGAATGTTAACATAATTCTAAGACTGTAAACTATATTTAAACTTACCCTTAGGCACATCCCTAGACATACCTTAGAAATATCTATAGGGATATCACTAAAGTTTTTTCATCCTAGTTTCCAATGGTTAATTAAACCTTCATTTTGATACCTACTTTAATGAACCAAGATTGATGTACATGGACATTACATTTCTTTTGTGAAATAATTAATACATTACACAAATATATGCCCAATGACCGTATTAGTTTATTGTATTTGGAAACTTGTAACATAATCTTTTAACTTGGTGAAAGATCTTCAACATCTCCCATAAAGATATTCCTTTTTTCTTTTCCTACCTAAAACCTTCCTTTATATCTTGGAGAAAAGAAAACAAAAAAAGGGTGAGCTCAAATTCTCAGTGCGGGTAAAAATAGATATCCTAAAACAAACCATAAACATAAGAATGTAAAAACATGAACATAAAGTTTAAATATCAAAATATTGAGTCATGAAATAAATCTTAGCCGTATGTAAGACATAGATCATAAAGAAGCATTAACATGATAAAATATAATTGGCATAAAACATGGAATTATGGAAAAAAATAAGAATATAATATGATTTCTATAGTATCCAAGGCATTGCTTCTAAGACCATTATAGTGGAAAAAGTCTATTACTGAACCGGGTTTACTTTTAATTCCATCCATGTATTACCGAACTACATTTACTTGTTGTTCCAAACCAATATTACTGAACCAAATTTACTTTCCATTATAGCTATGTCTATCTCATGAGATATAACTATTTACCCAATTAATTATAGGGAGATATATGTCCCACCCATCTCATAATGAAATCATTGTTACATGTTCCACAAAAACATAAATCATTCATCATAGTATAACCCATAAAATAAAATAGGTTTCTTAAACATCATTCCATAATAATCCATATAAAATAAATCAATTTCATAAAAATAATTCCATAATAAACACAATCAAATCAAAGTAATAATATATATATATATATAAACATTACCCTATGTCATCTTATATTGAAAATAAATTTGATAAAACACTTGAACTTAATTCTTGAGGAAAATATCATTTCTTTTTCAAAAACGGTTTCTTTTCTCAAAATGCCACATAATTTTAAAAGAAAAGAATTTAGTTGAAAATAAACTTGAAATACTATAGATTAAGTTTCATGGAAATAAGTTGTTAATAAGACATAAAAATCCATTCATGCCATATAAGTTAAAAAAATATTCTCCTCGTACTTTTGCCATAAAAGTTAAAAAGTACCTCGTAAGGAAAACGAATGAAAGATTCCTTCCATAACGTTTAATAAAACTTCACCAATGGGTATAATTGACTTTAAAAAATTTTATATGAATATAAATAGTATTATATATTTATGAAAAATGGACATGGATGATGAATATACCCTAGTAAATACTTACAAAGAAATAATCTTGGATAATAATGAGATTGCAAAATTATCTCTTACCTTAGGTTCGATTTCTTCCGTATGTGTCCGAAACTCTTGTATAGTGGGTTTTAACAGACTATTAAGGCCTAACAGAACCATAATAATATTTATGATATCATATATGATTCACTTATGACTTTATATTACCTGTTTATTTATTAATTCAATGCTAAAGCAACATTTTGGGTAATAATCATTTTATTTATCATATGTGTTTTGGCTTGTTATTATTGATATTATTACTTAGATATTGATTTTATTAATTATAGAATATATAAAATGATTTATATATCATAAATATTCAGTATATAAATATATATAATAGATATATAAATGAAATGGAATACACCATTCATGGAGATGGTAGGTCGTACGTACGCATGAACACTATTTTCGTTTCTTTATTGAATTGAATGGAAGCAAGTAAATGAAATACACACACACGCACAAATATAGTAAAATTATTATGTGATATATTTTATTATTATTTATTATATATACTTTATAATCATTTTTGAATGATTAACATGGAGAATAAATCTCATCACGTCATGGAGATGGTAAGTCGTGCGTACATACAAGCGACGTTATCATTCCCTTGATGGTTAAATGGTATGAAATTAGATGGTATAGGAATTTTAATAAAAAGTTATCATGTTATATTAATTATTTAAATCCATTATAATCATCATTATACCCATCCAAATTATGTATTGTTGAATAAAAAATTACACCACGGCGTGGAGACGGTAAGTCGTACGCACGCACGCACAATGATATTGTTATTTGTAGGATGTATAAAAGGAGGTATAAGGTTTTCTCATAATTATAATAATATATAAGAACATATAATATAATTTATTTATTACTTTATTTTTGTAAAAAACATAATAAGAGGAATTAGAAGAAAAAATAATTTTTAAAGAGGTGATAAAACAATTACCTCTTTTTGGAGTATCTCCTTTTGATTTGCACAAAGGGTCTCCTTAGGATGGCTTTCTGCCCAAAGTGTGCCCTTTAGGAAGGCGAGAGGGATGTTTGAAGATTATTTGATCAGAATTTGGATGATCCAAGGGGTTTAATGGTGTGAGTAAGTGGGCATAGGTGGTGGCCTTTTATAAGAGAGAGGATGAGCACTTTAGGAAAGTATTGAAATATTAGTTTATTATAAATTGATTTTAAAATTCTAATATCTCCAAAGTGATATATTTAGAGTATAAAATGATTATGGGTATAAATAATTACAAAAAACAGGTTTTATAAAAGTTTAGATTACAAAATTAACATTATCTTTTAGATTTAATCCTTAGTAAAAAACATTAACGCTTACCATGTCTTCTTGTATTTTCATAATATATGGTTACTATAGTTACTATAAAATGACAAGAGAAACCCAAGTTGATAATTAATAATTTTTTTAACATTATATAAGTTATTTAGCCGAATATTATTTTTTTAGGACTAATATATCATTTAACAAAATAGTATTTGTTTTAAAAAATCATTTATGTCATTTTTGACACTATTTAGTAATTGATTTTTTTAAAGTTATAAAAGCATGATTACTTTAAACTAAAGGAATAAAATCATCCATAACATGTCAATGTAATCCAAAAAATTAATAGATGACATAAAAATGTTCAAATTACATTTATTTTTATATTTATAATAACATTTATTGTAAATTTCATTAATATGGTAATCATTGCATCATCATTGTGCCATAAATAAATTTATTTATTTAATGTATAAAAATTAAAAATAAAATACCATGATGTAGGAAATATTTTTATATTTATAATAAATAATTATATTTGAATATATCATTTATATAAACCAAAATAAAATTATTTTAGTAAAAAGATACATGTTTATGTTATATTTCCTTTTACTTTAAAATAATTATTATAACATGTCATTTTCTCACCCAAGTGGTTCTAAAATGACCAAATTTAATCCTAAGGATTGTTTCGGTCTCCCATTAATCATCCAATAATATTAGGACATGTGTTAGGGTAGTTTTATTTTATTATAATATTATTTTTATCCATATTTACCTAATTTACCCTTTAACTACGGTAAATAAAAATAATTACTGAAGTTACTATTTATAATGTATAAAAATAAAAGGGAAATATTTAAATAATTTTGATCTTATTATTCAAAATATTAAATCCATTTTTCTAAATTCAAAAAACATAATTGGTAGAAATTAATTTAAATTAATTCTCATTGTCAAAACTAGAAAGCGGGTTTTTAAGAAGTAAAAACTATCAAAAGATTGACATGTGTTTATGTCCAATTTAAATGTGAAATTACTTCCAATGAACAGAATTATATTAAATTATACAAAACTATTCCAATTACAATTAAAAAACAATTAAAAAGATAATATAACTATATAAATAAATTAGATGAAAAGGAAGTTTTGAATTAAAATACAACATTTTCACTATTCATTAAAATATGAATTTTATCAGAAAAATACCAAAAATTACACCAAAGTAAAATTTGATGTCCCAATTACAAATAATAATATTATTTTGTTAAATATAATAAATAAAAGTCTTAATAACTATATTTAAAATGGGTGTACCATCAAAAGGTGAAAAAATGCATTTTTTTGAAAAATACTTCTTTTTTCTGAAAAAATTGAATTTTTTCTTATATAATTTATATAAAATACATAATATGAATATTAATTTTATATAAAATTCAAAATGTGGTTAATACTGTTCATAACAGCTAGTTTATATCCCATTAAATAATAATATTTTAATAATATATCGTTGTTTAGTGAAACTCGGTATTGCGTACAACACAAGCTATTGAGAAAGGTCGCTCTTGCATATAACACAAGACAAGTAAATGTTGTGTGTAGTGAAAGATTAATTTGGGGTTGCGTATAATATAATAGAAACATAGTTCTTTTATACATTGAACAAAATCTATACTCAGTGTTATGTGTATCGTACGCAAACTCGGTGTTGCGTGTAACACACATGAATGTTCGACTTAGTGTGTTGCAAGATATAAATAGAAATTTTAATTTATTTGAAAAAATGGTACATAAAAACTTGGGGTTTTACATAAGAAGATTATATTTTATGTTCATATACAATTAATGCTTTCTTCTTCAGTCAAGGTGAACCTATACTTTATAAGTGTTTCCTTTTGACCCATCTAGTAGTCACTACTATTCCCAGGACACCTAAACCCATGGTGAGTAACCTAGAGATATTACTTATACTATCTACACCACCAAACCCCATGGTGTAAAAAATAGATATTTTAAAATAAGCCTCACTAAACAATTTTAACAAGATTGCATTCCAGTTAACCTAACCTCGCAGTATGAAACTTAGAGGTTTTCTAGTTGTTCTCATAATGAACACAAATAATAATTCCATATCCAAGTTCCATGTTCACCCAAACAATCCACATCTAAATACACTATATGAAATTCAAACAAGAATTTTATTTTACCAAGAACCAAGGAACCCACACAAATCCATATTAAAAACCTTGTTCTAAAAAAATAGTTGAAGTCCCTTATTTTTTATCAAAATCATGAGTTTTCTAGAAAAATATCATTCTACACAAAATAATTTTAGATTAAATAAATGAATAGGAATTTAAAGAATAAAAATCAATCACATAAACTATGAAATTAGCCAATTAAATGGTGATTTCAAAGACACCTAAAAATTTATACAATCTTTTAATGATTCCTCAATTTATACTATAAATGTTCCATAACTAAACTTTTGGTTTCTCAATTCCCTATCACAAGAAAATAAAATTTTCAAATAATTTATTTAAATTTGTAGAGCTCACAAGATCCTTATTAACATTCCATGTCAAAGGAATGATATAATAGGAATTCACAATGCCAAATATGAGGATTATAAAGATATAAAGATTAACAAAAAATCCTTCATTGGAAATAATCCAAAATAGGGTGATAAATCACCCAAATTTATCCTTAGGGTTGCATAGGGTTAAGGGAGTTCACACTGAATGAAATAAGTCTAGATATCAGTTATAAATTAATGTCTTCTAGCATAAAATTTTAAATAATCAGTCAAGTGTTGGGGAAAGTGGTTATAATTTTTTTGAGTTCTATGATTAATGAAGATTAAAAATTCAAATATGGGAAAATATTATGAAAATGTTTAGGAATATGTTTTCTTGGGACACTTATCTTATTAAATAAGATACATGTGTTATAGTAAAAGGCTACATTAGTTAAGTGATTTGAATGACATTAATGTCATTGAAAATAAAACCAGTTATAAGGAAATGGATGAATATGATTTAAATAATTAATGGGTGATTTCAAGAAGATATCTCATGAATTTATTAAAACTTAAGATGATCATTAACCCAACTAGGTAAATACTTTCTCTAAAATAGATCTTTATTATAATAATTGAACTCAATATTAATCCAAATTCCTAAGTCACGACATCAACAAAATATTTAATTTATTTTTTCTCATCAATATATTGTAATATTGATAAATTCACATGTACATAAATATTTTTGTTATGATTTTTTAATGAATCTATATAAGTTATAATTGAAGAAATTTTATTTCCATAATTTATTTAAATAGAAAATTTATTAAAAAGTTTTGAAGAAAAATACATGCTTCCTCTCATGTTCTAGAATCATAGTTCGCCCCAATGTATGTAGGTATTTTATAACATCCTTGTTTTTTTATTTCTTTCTAATTATTCCTAAAAAATAATTTTTGATAATAAAAAATAGATTATTAATGTAAATCATCATAATTTAATTTCAAAAACCCCAAATTTGATTAACACCTTAAACTTGGTACCCTTCTAATGAGAAATTACTTCCCAATAATGTGATGTTGGACACTCATTCATGATATGTATGGCCTCTAAATCTATTAAAACTCTAGAAACTCGTCTATTATACAACTTATGCTTATATTCTCTCTACATATCACCTAATTCCATGATCCATGTTGTCCTCACAAACTCACTATCAAGAAATTATAATGAAGTTGGTACCAAAATATTAATTAATATAAATACAATAAAAATATAACATTAAATATAATGAATTTTCTTACCCATATTTTTGCCCAAGAATAATCCTTTACTTCATTTTTAAGGAATATCTAGAAGAGTGCCTGACTGGAATGATGTTAGAGTATTTATAAAGCATCACCATAAAACTCCTACATTATTTCTCAATTTTATCAATAATCTTATTATCCCCATTTTACTTAACCATTAGCTATGTGTGGAAGTTACACACCTCATGAATTAATGTACTTACATGAAGCCTAGTGGAAGAACCAACTATGAAATAAAAAAACAAATATTATATCAATACATATTATAATGAAAATAAATTATAGTAAAAAAATCAATAGGGATCTATAAATATAACCAATCTAGGATGATCAGTGGGTACTTCTGGATCCCTAGGTTTTGAAGGATCATCAACCTGTATAGTAGAAGTGGGGTCCAATGTCTTCTCATGAGGCTCCAAATGTGTTATAGTATAAGTTTAATGAGAATGAATGTAGAAGTTTAGGAAGAATGAATTAGAAGGAAAAGAAGTTGACATTGACATATATAGAAAAGTATAATATGGATGGGGAGTATGATCCATAAATTTATAAGGGAAAGAAAGATGAAGAGGATCATAGGTAAATGATGGAGAAAGTATAGGATGACTAAATATCTTGGGTGCCTCTAATGAAACTATGAGATAAGAAAGTGTTCTAGATGGTATATATGATAAAGGTATAAGTTGTAATCAGGTACTATGAGTGGTGTGAGTAGATCTAGTACCACCCCTTGCATCGTATGGATGAGAACCACTGCCACAAAGTTCATCACAGAATAATTTTCTCATGGGTGGTAGATCCTGATTAAAATTTAAAAAAATCTAATCACATGAAATTATATGTTATTTATATATATATTTGAAATAAAATAATCACAACAGGCACTAGATGGGGAATTCCCATCTCTATCATGCAATGATTATTTTCTGATATACTCTTCCTTCATACCTATTTAATGTTTTTCATTTATTTCATTTGAAAACAAATATGAATCTAATTAGAAATTCATAACTAATGTGTAATAAAAATAAGAAAGAAGATGTGACATGACTTAATTAAGGAATACCAATTGTCAAACCAAATAAAGCATATATAGTGAAATAAAAAAAATAATATTATATTTAGTGGAAAAAATATCAAAACATAAAAGAAATGTATTGTGATCTCTCAAAATCAATAAAAATGACAACTTTCAGTCAAAAGACATGTCATTGAAAAATCAACACGTTCAAATTATCATGTTTAACATGGGTATGATATAGTTTTCTTCTTCTATTTTCAATTGGATCCAATTCAGTTTTGGTTAGGTTATTAGGTTCATTTTGGTCAATTTATTAAGTTATTTTTTCATTTTTTTGGGTTAGGTCATTTCGTTCATATTTTAGGTCAGGTCATTTTTCTATTTTTTGGTTAGAACATTCTTTTCATTAGTTTTGATTTTCATTCTAATTAGATTAATATGTTTCAGTTAAATTCATCTTATTTTTCATTACAATTTTATTGTTTCAGTTTTTTTGGTTTATTAGGTTCTAATAAAATTTAATTCAATATTAGAAAATGAAACTCAACAAAAACTAAAACCAGTAAATAGTGAAAATTCACATGAAGGTCAAGTTGGATAAAAAAATATTTGTAATCAATAGTAAATCAATTTGAATAGTACCAACTCGAAAAACCCAAGTCAAGATAAACCAAAATAACTAAGAACACAAATGGATTAATCTATATATTTCCCACCACAAATTCAGGTTCATAATCAACTCTAAAAATTAAACTATTGGATTCATAATAATTAATAATTTGATTAGGGAAAATTGGGGCTATGATGGTGTTAATTTCATCCCCACCATCATAAAAAATATGTCTTGGGATTACTTTAATAATGACACCAAATTCAGGTTGTAGATGATATTTCACATAATTTTTTTCCACCAACCATGCCAATATATATGGATCATCAGTAGCAAGAGTGCGAGTCGTGTTAATAAATCAAAATCCAAAATCATAAATAAATGTTCCATGTATCATCATTAAATAAATACACTTTCATTTCGTCATTGTGACTCAAACATGAGAGTAATAATAAAATATTAGTATGTTCTCAATGACTCCATAATAAATACATTTTCAAATCGAGGTCTAATATCTAATCAACTGGCATAACAATCTGTTTTGAAAGTTACCATAACACCATCATGTTGTGTTCTCATATTCATTTCTCATTCAATGATAATAAATTTTTACCCATTAGTCACAATTTATTTGCATTCAAGAACCACATAATTAGGACCAAAATCCAAAACTCTTACTTCATCATATACAAAGTCAGCAAAATAACTCAATAACTAAAATATACATGAATATTAAAATTAAATAAATATTAATTTTATTATTTTATTACAATAATACTTCACTATAGGAAAATCTCCACATAGCGGCGGTTTCCAAAAAACGCTGCTAAATTGTGTGTTAGCATACTATATGAGGCAATTTCTTCAATTTGGTGGAAGTTTCTGGTAACTGTCACAGAGATCACATTTCGCGGCGGTTGGTTGTGAGTTTAGTGGTGGTTTTCACGGAAAAAATGTTTTTTTTGCAGCGGTTTAAACTTCCATGAAAAAAATCCTTTTTTTTTCGGGAAAACCACCTCTAAAGCTAGGATGAACTATCAAAAAATGGTAACAGAAAATGAAAACTATATTGCGGTGGTTTTAATTGCCGCTAAATTATTTTATGCAGCAGTGGTTTTAACCACCGCTGGTAGTAAGATACAAAATTACAGCAACGGTTAAAACCACTTCTAAAAATCATAAATTTACTTAGTGGGAGTTTAAACTGCCGCTAAAGGTAGATTTATAAAAAAAATGTTGCTGATTATGCAGCCCCAGTACCAGTGCCCTAAAAAAACGTTCCAATTTCACATGCACATACATCCTACATCCAAAATAATACAAGGAAACCAATATTTTCATAAGAAAAATAACTTCCAAATCCACACACCTATTCAATTTGGAAACACATAATAGAGATAAAGAATATGGTAGAGAGTAGAAATAAGATATTATAGGATACCACATTGTGTTCTAAATATTTCACTATATGAGTTATAAAAGAAGAATCTCATTCCATGAAGGGAGTTACTATGACATTTTAATTATAAAGTTATATGGTACATGTACTAATCAAGCCATAACTCATACCATTTCTTCCTATGGTATATTTACCAATTTTTTGGGATCATGATTGAAAGTGTGATATATGATGAGTTCCTCCCTATCGAGAATGTGTGGGAGGACCAGGAGAAAAGTACAAATCTTTTGTGGCCATTTCTATGTTTGGTGAAAGGGACCAATGCAATACGATATGAGTAAAGGACATCCCATTCAAGAAGTAATTGAAATACTTCCTGATTGAGCTAGATAAAAATCTATTAGGGTGGTAGAACAAATTCCCTTGTGTATTAAAATGGGGAAGGATAAAATGTACATAAATATTCTATTGAAGAGATAGTGGATGTTGTGGGGATATAAAATAATGTCTAATTCTCCCGTGTTCAGTTTTATGGGGTTAATTTCCACACTAATATATAGTTGGATTCTTCTTGTGAGGGACGCACACATGGGGGTGTGGTCAAGGACCATCATTAAGGGGGTTATGTTTGATATGAGGTATCCCATCAATATAGATGTTCCTATATTGGAGGAGTTATACAATGTGCTATATTAGATCAGTGAAGGGAAGATTTTTCTCCATGTATGAAGGCCCTTTGACTTATTATATTTCTATATAGTATCACACATGAGGGGATATGATTATTATGACCACATATCTCTACCTTTCACCAATTTCCATCCAACAATTTTGAACATCGCATGAAGCTTCCCGCTCATGTCAGACCCTATGGATGTGCTTAAAATGGTTAGGTCAAGAGAACGAATCATATTCCACCCATTCCCCCTCCCAATAGGGATAGTGACTGATGATGTTACAAGGACCATAAAGAAATAGTCATACCTCATGGCCTTATGAGGTGGGGTACTAGTGGTGAGGGATGATTGCTAGCTGTGATGTGATCTATACAATCCACATCCATTTGAAAAGTTAGTTCAGGTGCACGTTGTGACAGACTCCAAATGAGTACAATGGTATGTGTGACAAATTCCAACCTTTAGTCCTAAGGATAATCTCACACATATTCATGCATACGGATGGGAAAATGGATACAAGAGCTCCCACCACCAACTTCTACCTACATGATTATCCATGAGTATACATAGTGTAGGGAGAGCGTGTTTATTAGGATATATGCTGAAGCGACACACTATAAAGGCTGAGGAAGGAGTGGCCCCACAACAGTATGATCAAGGGAGAGCAGCAGGTGGCATTCACCAAGGAGGCAGAGTCATCCCAGTGGGTTATTATGCATCGGTTGTATAGTAAATTCATGACACTGAACAAGTGGGACTTGTAGGAAGAGTGTCATATAAAGGATCGACACTCTTGGGAATGTGCTAGTATGATGAAGGAGATCCCTATTTTGTGGTCTATGAGTACATTTTCAATGGTTTAGGGAAGTTGTTACACCATGTGAATATCCTTAGCAATGTCATTTTCGCTGAATCCTTGGATAATAGTGTCATCCATATAATGTTCACTAATATCTGTGGGATATAGAAACAACTCAATATATATGGGATTCATATCATTGGACTAGTCCATGTCATGTTAGGCTTTCACATTCACCATGATGAGGTGGTGTGGTATGTAATGGAGCATGTGGATTTGATCAATTCACGGGTAACTAAAATCCACCTTACTGGACAAGTGAAGGTGTTTATAGCCATGAACACCCCTCCTAATATCTACCAGGTAAATATTCAAATCTTAAACATCAAAGATATAACTATTCTTTTAGAATTGCTTCCTAACTCCTTTTTCACTTGTTCAAGAATCAGGAATAGAGAAGGGAGAGGTTCATGATTTGTTTGATATAGAGTTAGAGGGATACCATGAAAGGTGCTATTCCAACCATTGATGACCACTTATCTTCCACCATGAATCATAATCCATGCATTTTTAAATTTTAAGGGCATCCATTCCAACCTCTTGGTATTCTCCCGAAGATCAACAATAAGAGGGCTATGATCCGAGATAAACTTTAGAAGAGTAAACCTAAATATTTCCGTGTGGGAACTTATATAATTGATCTAAAAGAAACATCTATAATGTTTACTTGCCTATCTTCCATTTGTAGTGAAACTTACACATGTAAATTTAGTTATAGAAATAGTAACTTTAGTTAGGTTACACTGATCTAAGAAGTAAGAGAAACCATCTACAACAGTTTGAGAAAAGTATGGTCTAATCTTTTTGTCTAGTATTAGGATAGTATTGAATTCTCCAATAACTATCTAGTTTTATTCCATATATGATTCATAAATATAAATATTCATTAATACAACATTAGGATCATAAATTTATAGTGTCTTTAGAAGAATGGGTTCATAATACATAAAAGGAAACATGAGAAATCAAGAAAATGTTAGGTTATGAAAACGTTAAGTGACAACTCTATGCCACACATGATACATATACAAACGGACTGTTACAATATTTTTCCAACATATCAACAATACCACTAATCACTACCCAATGATGAACACAACTCATCACCCTCTCCATCTTCATCTGTACTTATTGCTACCACCTATAAGAACATTATATTGAAAATTAAATAGTGTTGTATATTTATATTTAAACTTAAAACCAAGAAATGTTTTCAAACTAAATGATTTTGAATTTTTGTTATTTACCTGCTCACCACCAGTCGATGTAATACCACCAGGGGCATATCTGGTCGTTTTTTGATATAAATCAATCACCATTTTCTAAAAAGCAGATATCTAAGTCCCCTGTTCCTGAACTATGTTTTCTAGAGAAAAGATATCTCAATAAGTATCTCAGGGTATGGACTGACTACAACCCCGAGTAGATGCATCTGAAATCCCCAGTGGCCTTCCAAATACAATAGATGGTATGGGTCCAAAACCCATCTTGCACACTCGACTAGGATGCTTCTTCCCAAGAACATTAGCAACTAGGTCATCCTGAGAGACTGAGTAGGACTACGCCAGATTGACATCCCACCGTTCTTTAATTTTTACCTATAAATCAAATAACAATCATATTATAAGAAATATATATTAACATAGTGACAAATGAAAATAAGTTATTATAATGAAAAATGAGTTCATACCCCAACTTCTTTGGTAGGCTCATTAACAAAACTTCCATCATTTTTTTTGTGAACATTCAACCACAGTTCTGTTCGGGATGCTGTATGTCCTAAACTCTATGACTACATTAAGAAAAGATAAATCAACAATTTAATATATTAAATAGATAATATTTTCTTATAAATATTTAAACTAATGAAAAGATTACCAGAACTGATAGACTTCTAGAAAAAATCTTTGACCCCGCAGTGTGAGGGATGACTTGATTAGCCCGACTTGATGCATTCTTCCTTGAAAGATCCTAAAATAAATAAAATAAAATTTTATAGTAATGTATTTAATTTCATTTCCTCTTAATATACATGTATAAATGTAAAATTATATTAATATAATAATATATATTTAAATACTATCGGCTTCTCATGATGATGTCTGTCAACAAAAACTTTTAATTTCTCTTTGGGTACCCCATCAGGTATCTTGTCATACATCTTTTGGGAAATCAATGAAGTATCATTGACATTTCTTGACAATCTCCATTTAAATTATTTCTATTTCTTGCTCATATTTTTCAATGTCTAATTTCATGGTAGAAAATTAGTAACTGTAAAGTGAAAAAACATATGTACATAGAAATTCAATTTGAAAATATTATAATTTAATAACATAATTACATTCAATTATACCATAATGTATTAAAATAACCTTTATTTGGGAATCAAAAACTTCATTTTTCCAAGTTGAAGGCATATTCCTCCAATCATCATATGAAATAGGAAGAGAAACCAGCTCTGCAGCCAGCTAGCCAAGAATTTGGCCAAGCAATCCTACGACGTCATCCGTAGGGACCCCATATGAATCAAATGGGACAATGATCTTCTCTCCGGTAAGATTCCATAAATCTGAACTTTTTATATTTTTCTCTATAGTTGCATTATTTCCATCTTTAATGAACAAATTTTTATAATAAAAAAGTGCAATAAATTTATTCATATTAAAATTTGTACCTATGACAGTCACCCTCTAGTATCCCTGGGAAGAACTAGAAGCGACGCGCTGCTCCCTCACTACTGAGGCTCCTGAAGGGGGAGGAGATGATTGAGATGCTAAAGGGACACTCATAGAGGGTGTAAGGGATGGTGAAGGGAGAGATGATATAGAGGGCCAAGAGGATGGTGGCTCAGATGTCATAGGGAGGGAGACAAATGGGTCATCATCTGTCAGTGTGGTTGATGAAATAGTATGATGCTTCCTCCTTGGAATTCTTGTTATTTAATCAAATAAAATTAAGTTCAGAACAAATATTTCAAAAAATTTATGCATAAAAAATAATAATATAACAGATGCACAGTACTAACAAAAAAATATACATAACAATGAGAATGAATGACTGCACAAATGAAATAAATGGTTGCTGAAAGAATGCATAACTATACATACAATCATTTCCCCCTTCAATCATGTCATTTTTATGCTCCATTACTTCATCCACTTCATCCAACCTTTATAGACTAATATTTTCAATATCATGATTAAAAAATAAGTCTGTTTCTTACTGTTGATGAGATTCAATGTCAGAGGTCAAATATTCCACTTCATCACCCATATCATACAAATATCTTTTTTTACATGAGAAACCACACTCCAAAATTTATCCACCACATCATTCACATAATATAAATTTTTTTATTGTGATGATAAGATATATAGACCATGCAGTTCACGATCACCAACATCCATCAAGCGATAGAATTTCACAGAAGTAAATTACAAGGAATCTCTTTTAACACCTCTGACAATATCGACCCAATTGATTTTGAATAAAACAACTGAAAAATACCTCTAGTAGTTTAATTCAATAATATTAGTAATCTTTCCATAGTATTCCACTTCAAAAAATGTAAATATACCACTATTATATGTTTTCAAACCCTCTTCTCGATCGACTGTACGGAATCTAAATCCATTCACATTATAAGCGTCAAACTTTCTAACTTGTTTAGAGGACCTCATGCAAGAAACTTAAAATCTTCTGACAAATCTTCTCGGGTATTAGTATTCATGATCTAAATAAGAAAACATTATTAGACTTAAAAAATATATGTGTCAACCTAATATTCATATTTATTACAATATTTAAGAACTTACACGTCATGAAAACCATTCTATAAGCTCTTTATTAACATATTTCGTTATATCTTTCTCATTTCATATTTGGATTCTCATTTGTCTCTTTGTTTGTATCATAAAATCTTCAATAAATGCATTTGAAATTTCACTATTCAGCATCAGATATCTATGTGCCTGTAATAATTTCATTTCTGTCAATGTAACATTTTAGGTCCTCCCAACTGATCTGTCAATAGCAAGAAATATTTTTGATTTCCAATGTATTTGATATTCAGTCGATGTTTTTTAAACATGTAAAAATCGAATAAATCTTGTCGCATTATCATCCAATTATCTTGAATAAAAGGTAAGACACTTCTCTACCAAATAGTATTCAGTAATAAAGCCTTCAGATTAAGCTTTATTTCTCATGTATGACTTCAAATGCCCAATATATCTGTGAAATAAAATAAAAAACATAATTATGCATTTAATTAAGTGTCATGAATTTTTTAATTGACTAAAAAACATATAAATATAGTGCTTATAAATTGGGTACATCCATCGATAATGTACGTTCCCTAATAATTTATCTTCCTCAACCAAATGCACAGTTAAATGCATCATGACGGTAAAAAATGATGGAGGAAAGATCATCTCCATTTCACAAAGTGTAAATACAAACCTCTCCTAAAGGTTTTCAAGATCAAATGGATGTAGATATTTCTCACATAATTTTCTGAAAAAATGTACAGAATTGGATTAAAACATCCATAACTTTTTCAGGTAATAATGTACGCAATGCCAATGGTAGTAACTGCTGTAAAAAAATAGGTGAATTGTGACTTTTCAATCCATGTAACCTATGATGATTTAAGTCAACAAACCTTTATATGTTACTTTAATATCCATCAGATACCTTCACATGCTTTAAAATTTGAAGGAATGTATCTTTATCCCTATTTTCATTGTAAAAATTTCTGGAGCATACTTTTCATTCTCATTGGGCTAGAGATCACATTTTATATTCATTCCTTATAAGTATTTCCAACAATTGAGATGATCCTTCAACTTTCCATGCTCATTAAGCAATGTGAAGATAAAATTATAACAAAAATTCTTCTCAATATGCATCAAATCAAGATTATTCCGCAACAAATTAAATTCTCAATGCGGAAGTTTGAAGAATATACTTTTTTTCCAATGTTGTGTTCCTATTTAACTTGACGATGCACTTCAAACTAGTCTCCCACTATCATTCAAATGATTCACCTTCCCAAATTCTATTTCAACATTTCCAAGTTGTGCTAATATTTTAGAACTGGTTAAAAACTTTGGAGGTGGTCTATAATTAATGAAACCATTGAATTTTTGATCTATTCAGACAAAATCTATAAGATGCATCGTGAAATATTCAATGGCACAAGAAGAACCATTTTCTACAATGAGGTAGCTGTTTGGGATCAAAATCAAAGTTACAAACAGGAAAATCCAAAACCATGTAAGTTTTCCAACCATATAAATTCTCAAGTCTAGGGAAGTCACTAATGGTCCAAATTAGAGCAGCATGCATTTAAAACATTTTTTTAGAAGAAGCATCATATGTCTCAATACCGTTGCTCCATAACACCTATAATTCTTCAATTAATGGATTCAAGTATACATAAATATCATTTTCAAACATTTTTTTCCAGGAATAATTATAGAAATGATAAAATACGTTTGTTGCATACACATCCACAGAGGAAAATTGTAAGGGTTCAAAGAAACTATCCAAATGCTATAACTGGTACTCAAAGTCCCAAATGGGTTGAATACATAGACATACAATCCCAATCGAACATTCCTAGGATCAACTGATAAATATGGATATAATAAATCAAATTTCTTCCACGATTGTGAATCTCGTGGATGTCGCATTAACCCGTCATTTTTATTATCTATAGAATGACACTTCATGTGTTCGGTGGTTTTCAATGACATGAATAATATTTTTAATTGAGGCTTTAAAGGAAAGTAATTAAAAACTTTTATAGGTGTATGAATTTTCTTCTTATTCATTGTAGTATATTGATTCATACTTCCAATATCACCCTTTGACTGATATCTAGAAGAAGAACATTTTTTACAATTTTTTCTACTTGAATCTTCTCTCCAATAAAGCATACAATCATTGGGACACACATTTATTTTTGTATAATTCAGACTAATGCTATTAACAAATTTTTTCATATCATAAAAAGACTCCGGGAGGTTTTCTTCATGAAATGCATCACATAAAAATTACAATATCATGGACATTACCTTATTTGTAATGCCACATAGGCATTTGATATGGTATAACTTCGGCATAAAATAAAGTTTTAAATATTTCAAACATCCACTATACAACTCTTGATTTCCATCATCAACTATTCCATGAAACATATTTTCCTCAGTGAAGTTTTTTCTTACATTAGTCTCCACAGAATCAAGGGGTGGATCCAATGATATGTTACAATTTTGATCTGGTTGTCCTACAGTCTCAAAAATATCACTTGTCACGTTGGTATTTGCAACACCCTCATCTGGTTGTTCTGATATATTTTGATGTTTATGTTGGTGTTTTGCAATGTTGAATGCATCATTTATAAGGTTCTGCATTTCTTTTTCCATTGTCGATGAATTTGGGAGCTCTTTTGTGGATTGACATCAGTGCTCAACTTTTCTGTAATGTTCGATTCTCTGTGCCAAATCCAACACAAATACTGAGAAGGGAATTGCTTCAATATTAAATGTTCATAAAATTCATCACTCTTCAACCATATTCTAAATTTAAAATTAGGACATGGACATATTATTCTTCCTTCAACGGATCGATTGGAAATTACAAAATCTAAAAACTCCTCCAAACCCATTGCATACTGAGGTGTGTTCCTCGGTAATGTAATCCAGCTTTTATCCATGTATATCACAATGTGCCTACACAATATTAAAAAAAAATAAAAACACATAACTATTACTAAATAAGGAAAATTATTAATTTATACTAGTTTAAAAAAATATAAATATGTTAAATAAGGTTTTCCTATATAAATACATATGGTAAATAATGAACCCACCCACTAGAAAACCAAAGCATGCAAATTAAAAAGATCCATAAAAGAAGAGACCAAGGATCCCATCCCTGCAGTTTTTTGTATGTCATGCTACAACAAAACAGATGGAAAAACTAATAATGCCATAACTTTGATATCACTAAGGTAAGGGCTTGATAAATCATATAATAATTTAATAGAAGTTAGGAATATGAAATGAAAAAAAACTCCTACCTTAAACATGGATCACTACTTTAGAAAATACATGGGGAACCAAGATGTAGAACAAGACAGGAATCATCAGGTGAAAGGATTAATGGCTAGGGTAGATGAATCCAAGGCTTATGAGTAAGGTATTTGTTTTTACAGAATCAAAGTAAACATGAAATTCCCCAGATAAATGAAATCATGTATATTAAATTTCCCAAAATAAATCCTATAATAACACTGATTTTTTTTCAATATACCTTTTCAATTTACATTTAGTTTTATTTCAATTATTGAAAATGGAAAAACCTATTAAATCCATAGTTTTATGGAATTCATATAAAATATTCAATCCCCAAAACTTATCAATATACCATTAATGGTTAGATCATAAGTATATGGTAAACATGAGCATGAAATAAATAACTTATTAAAAATGTCATGGATTCATGAGAGTTGATCACATGTCCTGATAAATGGACATGTAATCTCAAATGACGAAACATATACCATAGTGTAAGATTACGGAAACATAATATAATAAATATGATCCATTGATAATAACCTAGGAATTAAAGAGTGTGACATGACATTGTTATATATAAATAGTCATAGTAAATCATAACATAACAGATTAGATATCACTACATGTTTCTCCTAATATAGTGGAGTATGCATTAACACTTGATTCTCATAACATAGTGGATAAGACATCATTACCTAATATCATAATATAAACCAATATCATTTATTCAATACTCAAGAATCCAACTATAATTACTCATATTTACACAATTCATGGAACACATTTAGAAAGCATAAAAAAGAAGGCACACATAAAACCTAACCAATTTCATTTTCAAAATCATCCACTACATAAAAACAGTACATTAGAGGGGGTTATTTAGAAGGGGTTCTGCACAACCCCCTCTAATCATCGAATTTAGAGGGGGTTATAAACCCCCTCTAAATTCATTTTCTATAAAAATTAGAGAGGGATTATGCGCAACCCCCCATTAAATTTTTATCACTGTTTTTTTAATATTTTGTTTGATTTTAGATCTGGTTATATCAACCACTGCTAATTTAATAATTAGTGGAATTATATATTCTGTTGGATTTTATAGGATATATATATCTAACATTATTTTGGATATATATATATATATAAATATAATTGATTTTTTGAAGGAAATAAGGGGGATCACAACCCCCTCTAGTTTAAGATATTAAAGGGGGTTCATGAAATGTCGTTAATCCCTTAGATTGGAGGGGGTTTTGAACCGCTTCTAATTCATGAAATTAAAGGTTATATTGAACTCTTTATAATTGATGACATCAGAGGGGGATTTTAATCCCCCCTCTAATTCATGACATTAGAGGGGGTTTTGAACCCCTTCTAATTTAAGAGATAAGATGGGGGGGGGGGGGGGTTCAACCCTGTCTAATTTAACAAATTAGAGGGGGTTTAGAACCCCCTCTAATTGATGATATTATAGGGGGTTTTTAACCCCTTATAATTTAAAAAATTAGAGGTGGTTTTGAACCCCTTATAATTTAAAACATTAGAGGGGATTTTGAACCCCATTTAATTTATGACATTAGAGGGGGTTGTTAACCCCATCTAATGCATGAAATTTGATAGGGGTTATGAACCACAACAAATCCATTTGATTAGAGGGGGTTTTAAACTCCATCTAAAATTTTATTTATTTTCTAAAATAAATCTCATAAAAATTCAAAAAATTCAACATATATGTGGGTGTGTGCATGTGTGTGTATCTATATATTACATAAACACATTATATAAATGTATTTAAATACATTATAACACACACATATATATATAAGGACATTATATAAATATTTTAAATAAATATTATACCTATAAACAAAAATGCATACATATATATAAATATTGATATACATAATATAAATGTAATTATAAATATATTTATTCAAATTTATAAAATTTATATATTGTTTTATAAATACTATACATTTATATTATGATTTATATTTTACATATTTTATATTAAATACATTTTTATTTTAGATTTTTGTATAAATACATTTATATTATATTATGCATACAAATATATATAATATATACAATATTAAATATAAATTTACATATACATATATATTTTATATAATTATAATATATATATATATATTATAAATATTTAATTATATATAAATTTATATATATTATATAATTATTTTACATATATTGTATCATACCATTTTAATTATAGATTAATTTAGTATATATATATATATCATTTAATAATTAATAATATTATTATTACACACACACACACATACATAAATACATTTATATTAGATTATGTATACTAATTTACATAATTTAGACAAAATTAAATATAAATATTAGTATAAATATAAATATATTATTTATTTATATTATATAATATTTTATAAATATTTTATTGTAAATAAAAATATATGTATTATAGAATTATTTTATTTAAATTTAGCATATTAATTATAAATTAATTTATCACATTTATATATAAATATATATATATATCATATAATAATTAAAAATATTATTGTTTCACACACACATACATAAATACATTTGTATTATATAATTATTTAAAAATACATTTATATTAGATTATGTATACTAATTTACATAATTTAGACAAAATATAAATATAAATATAAATATAAATATATTATTTATTTATATTATAAATTATATTATAAATAAATTTATATGTATTATATAATTATTATATGTGTATTGTAATATAACATATTAATTATAAATTAATTTATTACATATATATATCACATAATTATATTATTTATTTTCAGTTATATGAATGCATTTAATTTCGTGTGTATATATATGTGTTTGTTGGTGATATATGATAAATATATATAATTAAATACAATAATATATAATATAAATGTATTTAATATAATATATATAATATATATTATATATATATTATATTTATAAATACCAAAATATACAGACACACATAAATATAAATATATTTATTAATATATGTATAAATATATATTTATATATATTAAATATACCAAAAATATGTGTGTGTATATATATTATACACAAATATATTATAATTCTACATAAATACATATTATATATAAATATTATACCCAAATATATATTATATTATAGAAATATATATTATATATATACAAATATATTGTATTATTTATATTTCTAAACACTTATATATAATATAATATAATATAATATAATATAATATAATTTAATGTAATATTTCAGAATGTATTTAAATATAATATACTGTATTTTTTTCATCGAAGCACGCTCAGTGGAGTGGCAATTGCCGCTGCGTTGTATGGGAGCGGTCCAGGTTTCGAAACCTGGGAGATACTATTTTTACGTCGTAGCGCACGTGTTTGTCGGGGTATCAAGGGGGCGCTGGTGTGTGTCTGGGGTGTCAAGTGGGGGCGTGGGAGGGTGTGTCTGGGTGTGCGGGGTGTGTGTAAGGGTGTCAAGGGGGTGTGGGTGTGTGTATGGGGTGTCAAGTGGGGCCTGTGGGTGTGTCAACCGCTGTCAAGGGGGGCGTGCGAGTGTGTATCTGGGGTTTCAAGGGGGTGCTGGTGTGTGTCTGGGGTGTCAAGTGGGGGCGCGGGTGGGTGTGCGGGGTGTGTGCAAGGGGGTGTCAAGGGGGCGCGAGTGTGTGTATGGGGTTTCAAGTGGGCACGGGTGTGTGTATGGGGTGTCAAGTGGGGCCTGTGGGGGTGTCAACCGCTGTCAAGGGGGGCGTGCGAGTGTGTGTCAGGGGTGTCAAGGGGGCGCGAGTGTGTGTATGGGGTGTCAAGTGGGGCCTATTGGTGTGTCAACCGCTGTCAAGGGGGGCGTGCTAGTGTGTATCTGGGGTGTCAAGGGGGCGCTGGTGTGTGTCTGGGGTGTCAAGTGGGGGCGTGGGTGGGTGTGTCTGGGCGTACGGGGTGTGTGCAAGCGGGGCCTGTGGTGGTGCGAGTGTGTGTATGGGGTGTCAAGTGGGTGCGGGTGTGTGTATGGGGTGTCAAGGGGCGCGTGCAAGTGTGTCTCTAGGGTGTGAAGGGGGCGCTGGTGTGTGTCTGGGGTGTCAAGTGGGGGTGCGGGCGGGTGTGTATGGGCGTGCATGGTGTGTGCAAGTGGGGCCTATGGGGGCGCGAGTGTGTGTATGGGGTGTCAAGTTGGCGCGAGTGTGTGTATGGGGTGTCAAGTGGGGCATGTGGGGGTGTCAACCGCTGTCAAGGGGGGCGTGCGAGTGTGTGTCAGGGGTGTCAAGTGGGTGCGGGTGTGTCTATGGGGTGTCAAGTCGGGCCTGTTGGTGTGTCAACCACTGTCAAGGGGGGCGTGCGAGTGTGTATATGGGGTGTCAAGGGGGCGCTGGTGTGTGTTTGGGGTGTCAAGGGGGTGCAGGTGTGTGTATGGGGTGCCAAGTGGGGCCTGTTGGTGTGTCAACAACTGTCAAGGGGGTGTGAAAGTGTGTATCTGGGGTGTCAAGGGGGCGCGGGCGGGTGTGTCTGGGCGTGCGGGGTGTGAGCAAGTGGGGCTTGTGGGGGTGTCAACCGTTGTCAAGGGGGGCATGAGAGTGTGTTTCAGGGGTGTCAAGGGGGCGCAGATGTGTGTATGAGGTGTCAAGTGGGGCCTGCTGGTTTGTCAACCGCTGTCAAGGGGGGCGAGCGAGGGTGTATCTGGGGTGTCAAGGGGGCGCTGGTGTGTGTCTGGGGTGTCAGGTGGGGGCGCGGGCGGGTGTGTCTGGGTGTGCGGGGTGTGTGCAAGGGGGTGTCAAGGGGGCGCGAGTGTGTATCTGGGGTGTTAAGGGGGTGCGGGTGTGTGTATGGGGTGTCAAGGGGGGCGTGCGAGTGTGTATCTGGGGAGTCAAGGGGGCACGGGTGTGTGTATGGGGTGTCAAGGGGGGCGTCCGAGTGTGTATCTGGGGTGTCAAGGGGGCGCGGGTGTGTGTATGGGGTGTCAAGGGGGGCGTCCGAGTGTGTAGCGCTGGTGTGTGTATGGGGTGTCAAGTGGGCGAGTGTGTGTGTATGGGGTGTCAAGTGGGGCTTGTCGGGGTGTCAACCGCTGTCAAGGGGGGCGTGCGAGTGTGTATCTGGGGTGTCAAGGGGGCGCTGGTGTGTGTATGGGGTGTCAAGTGGGGGCGCGGGTGGGTGTGCGGGGTGTGTGCAAGGGGGTGTCAAGGGGGCACGAGTGTGTGTATGGGGTTTCAAGTGGGCGTGGGTGTGTGTATGGGGTGTCAAGTGGGGCCTGTGGGGGTGTCAACCGCTGTCAAGGGGGGCGTGCGAGTGTGTATTTGGGGTGTCAAGGGGGTGCAGGTGTGTGTATGGGGTGTCAAGGGGGGCGTGGGTGGGTGTGCGGGGTGTGTGCAAGGGGGTGTCAAGGGGGAGCGAGTGTGTGTATGGGGTTTCAAGTGGGCGCGGGTGGGTGTGAGAGGTGTGTGTATGGGGTGTCAAGTGGGGCCTGTGGGGGTGTCAACCGCTGTCAAGGGGGGCGTGCGAGTGTGTATCTGGGGTGTCAAGGGGGCGCTGGTGTGTGTCTGGGGTGTCAAGTGGGGGTGCGGGTGGGTGTGCGGGGTGTGTGCAAGGGGGTGTCAAGGGGGAGCGAGTGTGGGTATGGGGTTTCAAGTGGGCGCGGGTGTGTGTATGGGGTGTCAAGTGGGGCCTGTGGGGGTGTCAACCGCTGTCAAGGGGGGCGTGCGAGTGTGTGTCAGGGGTGCGAATGTGTGTATGGGGTGTCAAGTGGGCGAGGGTGTGTGTATGGGGTGTCAAGTTGGGCCTGTGGGGGGTGTCAACCGCTGTCAAGGGGGCGTGCGAGTGTGTATCTGGGGTGTCAAGGGGGCGCTGGTGTGTTTCTGGGGTGTCAAGTGGGGGCGCGGGTGGGTGTGCGGGGTGTGTGCAAGGGGGTGTCAAGGGGGCGCGAGTGTGTGTATGGGGTTTCAAGTGGGAGTGGGTGTGTATATGGGGTGTCAAGTGGGGCCTGTGGGGGTGTCAACCGCTGTCAAGGGGGGCGTGTGAGTGTGTATCTAGGGTGTCAAGGGGGTGCAGGTGTGTGTATGGGGTGTCAAGGGGGGCGTGCGAGTGTGTATCTGGGGTGTCAAGGGGGCGCGGGTGTGTGTATGGGGTGTCAGGGGGGGGGGGGTGGGTGTGCGGGGTGTGTGTATGGGGTGTCAAGTGGTGCCTGTGGGGGGGTTAACCGCTGTCAAGGGGGGGCATGCGAGTGTGTATCTGGGGTGTCAAGGGGGCGTTGGTGTGTGTCTGGGGTGTCAAGTGGGGGCGCGGGTGGGTGTGCGGGGTGTGTGCATGGGGGTGTCAAGGGGGCGCGAGTGTGTGTATGGGGTTTCAAATGGGCGTGGGTGTGTGTATGGGGTGTCAAGTGGGGCCTGTGGGGGTGTCAACCGCTGTCAAGGGGGGCATGCGAGTGTGTGTCAGGGGTGTCAAGGGGGCGTGTGTGTGTGTATGGGGTGTCAAGTGGGGCCTGTTGGTGTGTCAACCGCTGTTAAGGGGGGCGTGCAAGTGTGTATCTGGGGTGTCAAGGGGGCGCTGGTGTGTGTCTGGGGTGTCAGGTGGGGGCGCGGGCGGGTGTATCTGGGCATGCGGGGTGTGTGCAAGCGGGGCCTGTGGGGGCGCGAGTGTGTGTATGGGGTGTCAAGTGGGTGCGGGTGTGTGTATGAGGTGTCAAGGAGGGCGTGCGAGTGTGTCTCTTGGGTGTCAAGGGGGCGCTGGTGTGTGTCTGGGGTGTCAAGTGGGGGCGAGGGCGGGTGGGTCTGGGCGCGCGTGGTGTGTGCAAGTGGGGCCTCTGGGGGCGCGAGTGTGTGTATGGGGTGTCAAGTGGGCGTGGGTGTGCGTATGGGGTGTCAAGTGGGGCCTGTGGGGGTGTCAACCGCTGTCAAGGGGGGGCATGCGAGTGTGTGTCAGGGGTGTCAAGGGGGTGCGGGTGTGTGTATAGAGTGTCAAGTGGGGCCGGTTGGTGTGTCAACCGCTGTCAAGGGGGGCGTGCGAGTGTGTATCTGGGGTGTCAAGGGGGCGCTGGTGTGGGTCTGGGGTGTCAAGTGGGGGCGCGGGCGGGTGTGTCTGGGTGTGCGGGGTGTGTGCAAGGGGGGCCTGTGGGGGTGTCAACCGCTGTCAAGGGGGGCGTGCAAGTGTGTGTCAGGGGTGTCAAGGGGGCGCAGATGTGTGTATGAGGTGTCAAGTGGGGCCTGTTGGTGTGTCAACCGCTGTCAAGGGGGGCATGCGAGTGTGTATCTGGGGTGTCAAGGGGGCGCTGGTGTGTGTCTGGGGTGTCAAGTGGGGGCGTGGGTGGGTGTGTCTGGGCGTGCGGGGTGTGTGTAAGGGGGGCCTGTTTGTGTGTCAACCGCTGTCAAGGGGGGCATGCGAGTGTGTGTCAGGGGTGTCAAGGGGGTGCGTATGTGTGTATGGGGTGTCAAGTGGGGCATGTTGGTGTGTCAACCGCGGTCAAGGGGGGCGTGCGAGTGTGTATCTGGGGTGTCAAGGGGGCGCTTGTGTGTGCCTGGGGTGTCAAGTGGGGGCGCGGGTGGGTGTGTCTGGGCGTGCAGGGTGTGTGAAAGGGGGTGTCAAGGGGGCGCGAGTGTGTATCTGGGGTGTCAAGGGGGTGCTGGTGTGTGTCTGGGGTGTCAAGTGGGGGCGCGGGCGGGTGTGTCTGGGCGTGCGGGGTGTGTGCAAGGGGGTGTCAAGGGGGCGCGAGTGTGTATCTGGGGTGTCAAGGGGGTGCGGGTGTGTGTATGGGGTGTCAAGGGGGGCGTGCGAGTGTGTATCTGGGGTGTCAAGGGGGCGCTGGTGTGTGTCTGGGGTGTCATGTGGGGGCACGGGTGGGTGTGTCTGGGCGTGCGAGGTGTGTGCAAGTGGGGCCTGTGGGGGTGTCAACCGCTGTCAAGGGGGGCGTGCGAGTGTGTGTTAGGGGTGTCAAGGGGGCGCGAGTGTGTGTATGGGGTGTCAAGTGGGGCCTGTTGGTGTGTCAACCGCTGTCAAGGGGGGCGTGCGAGTGTGTATCTAGGGTGTCAAGGGGGTGCTGGTGTGTGTCTGGGGTGTCAAGTGGGGGTGCGGGCGGGTGTGTGTCTGGGGTGTCAAGGGGGCGCTGGTGTGTGTCTGGGGTGTCAAGTGGGGGCACGGGCGGGTGTGTCTGGGTGTGCGGGGTGTGTGCAAGGGGGTGTCAAGGGGGCGCGAGTGTGTGTATGGGGTGTCAAGTGGGGCCTGTTGGGGTGTCAACTGCTGTCAAGGGGGGTGTGCGAGTGTATGTTAGGGGTGTGAGAGGGTGTGCGTGGGTGTGTGTCGGGGCTGTCATGAGGGGCGTGCAGGTGTCCTGCTAGGGGTGTCAAGGGGTGGCCTAATGCTTCTATTGGTGTCAAGGGTTTAGGGGCAGTTGTTTTTAAACTGCCCCTAATGTCCCTAATGCAATCACCAATTAGGGGCGGTTTAAACCGCCCTGAAATCCATAGATTAGAGGCGGTTTATGTTATAACCGCCTCTAATGTGGTAAATTTCGGGCAACATTAGAAGGGGTTTAAATTATGGAATCACATACCTCAATCTTGGAAACTTTCTGAATCTTGTGGAAAACCACAAACACCCCACAAAGGGAACCTATAAATGCAAGATCATACCACAACCATCAATATTGAAAAAAAGAACAAAGACCATCTCCAAACCAAACCATTTTAGTGTGAAAACGCTAAAATGGTGTAGTGATTCTGCTCCAACCAGGTGCATTTCCAGCGCTATTTTGAAGTGAAACCATAGTAACGTTCTATATTTGATGCACCCCTATTCATGCGCTATCTTCTTTTTAAGATTTAGCACAAAATATAGCGCTGGTTGGATCTCCTTCCAATTTATGTGCTATTTCAGAGTAATGGATACTACAATTTGATGTTGTGCATTGAAATTGCTCTAATATTCAACCAAACCAACCCAAAATCATACCACAACCGCACCAAAAAGGTATACAGACCTACGTAGAGGGGGACAGAGGTACTGACCGATAATGATGGGTGGTGAGGCATGATGAGAGGCGACGAGACGTGTTGAGGGTGTCGGGGGGGGGGGGGGGGGGTCACCGGGGTCACGGGCATCACCGAGGTTGAGGGCTCATAGGGCTTCCAGGGGTCACCAGGGTCATGCGGGTCACCGGGGGTCACGGGGGTTGCCGGGGTCACGGGGGTCGCAGGGGTCATGCCTAGGGTTTCAGGGGGTTGAAGGGGTCAGGGGAGTCAGGGGGTTGGTGGTGTTGGGGGAGTCAGGGGGGAGGGTCTTCCTATAAAAAAACAAGTTTGGCGGAAGTTTTTAATAAACGGCCTCTAAAAAACCACTGCTAAAGGCGAATAATGTTGTAGTGCTTCTACCTTCCATTTCAACCAAGTTGAAATATCTTTGCTATGTAAAGTCTCTCTACTTATTAAAGATAAAAAATGATTATTTCTATTTACATTTTTTTATGTTACCTACAGAAAAATATAGAAATAGTTTAGAACATATGTATAATTACATGGAATGAGATAGCATACACAAGTTTAATTTACTTACTTCATGTATCCATCGAACAAATCATAGTTAAAAAAAATCATGCGATGTTCCATATCTCGCTCTTCAAGGATTAATATAGTCAATGTATATGATCTATAAATTCCCCCTATATGGGGAAGTGATGGAAAACTAGGTTTAATTTTATCAAACTGCTCTTATTCATTTCTCAATGTTCTATTCCGTCTCGTGGTCACATCAGAAAAGTACATTGAATAAAAATACATACATTATTGATCCAAGTAAACATTCACAATAGAACCTTCATGATGATTCCTATTCTGGATATAAGACTTTAATGTGTACATATTTCTTTTAGTTGGATATATCCAAAGAAAATAAATAGGTCCTATAAGAATAATTTTATTTAGAATATGGATAGTTAGATGCATCTTGCATGTAAAAATGATGAAAGAAACATTTTCCCTAACTCACACAAAATTAATGGCATCTATTATAATTTTTTCCAAGAAATACGTGGACAAAATTCTTAGCACAAGATATTTATAAAAATAGAACAACTGAATAAATTCTACCCTTACATTATTGGACAATAGATGATGGATTTTTATTGGATCAACTCATGTTTCAAAGATTTCAACTTTAACTCTCTTCTATTGACCAGTTTTGATATGTTTCTTGAATAATCATTAGGAAAATTGATAGTCTATAGTATTTACATAAATTGATTTTTTTCTATAGGTGTAATCACATAATAATCACACAAAACATTCAATTTATTTTTACTGATACACATAGGATTCAATTCTAGAATGATACCCCAATCCACTAAGTCACGTTGAGATCATAAATCGTCTTTTGTTTTTCCCTTTACATTTTGAAGAATTGAAAGTAACATTTCAAATATATTTTTTTCAATGTGAATTACTTATAAGTAATGACCTAACACATTGGTTGACCAATAAGGAAACTCAATGAGGATACTTTTTTCTTCCAATTATAATTAGATTCATTGGTAATGGTCTTCCTCTTTCTAGATTTTATCCTACCCTTTCCAAATGAAAAACTAAAATCTTACAATTAATTAAGAACATCAATTTTAGACATACACTGAGGTGGATTTTTGGTCTCCATGGTATTTTCAAACCTTTTATGATTATTCTTATATGGATAATCCATTGGAAAGAATCAACAATGTCCCATAAAACTTAAACTATGACGATATTTAAGTCTTTTAGATCTTGTATTCTTCATAAAAATAGGACATGAGATTTTTCCCTTCATGCTCCAACCAGAAATCATTGCATAAGTAGGAAAATCATTTATCATCCATATAATCCCAACATGCACCTGAAATATATCTTTTGAAAAAGCATCATATGTGCACACACCCACATTCCAACTATGATTCGACTATTTTATTAAAGGTTTCGTGTATACATATATATCATTGTGAGGATCAAAAAGGTCCGGATATGAGTATAATCATTAAAGTGAAAGGTTTTCTCATCACATACATGTTGAAAGGTTATAACTATTTATGAAAATTGGCCATGTGCTATGTGAAATAATAATCTACCCAAATAGATTAAAACCATCACATAATATACCCAAACACACATTATGAACATCAAATACAAAATTAGGATACCAAGAATCAAATTTACACCATGATAATCCATATATATGATGAACGTTCTCATCATTATCCTTAATTCTTTAAGTATCATGACATTTAATATTTATTGATATTTCATCAGATATGAAAATATCATGGAGTCTATAAATCAATGGAAAGTGACACATTACTTTCTACGACACATGATACAATTTTCCAAAAACATTATTCTTTCATCAATATGTTCCAAATTTTATACAATAATTTCATTCATTAGTTTCCTCCCAGAATAAACTGCAATCTTTCAAGTAAGCATGAATTTTGTTCTTAGAAAATCTAAGTTCATCAACTAACTCCCATTCCATATAACAGTTTTATGGAATATCTACATCATTTATAAGTTATTCCTTCAAAAATGTAATAATATAATTTATGTTAGTATAAAAAATATCATACATGGTTTTCCCATTAAATAGTTAGATTAAAAAATCCATCCTTTTCATTTTACCACATTTCCAACATACTGGAGTCATGGCAACATCATTCATTTTTTTCACCCTATTAACATCATCATTTTCATTACATACATCATGTGTGCTTGTATCTTGGTCTTCTTGGGTTGACATGCTTTCTTTATCATGATAATGAATAAATGAAAACCAGTTAATAAAACCTCAAATCCAGTCCTCTCATTCAAATCATAAACATTTTGAGATTTCCTTTTCTCCCCATTGTGATACCAGACATAATAGTTTGTTTTAAAAAAATATTTGGTTATATGGTAGATAACTTCTTCATGACTTGACCAGGGTATTCCAACACAATTATAACATGCGTTGTGTATAATAACTTCATATAAATTATTGCAAAATGAAAAATCTAATAAGATCTCTAACTTGTTTTGAAAAACTAATGAGATCTGATTCATTTCATACATCCAACTTCAATCCATTCTGTAAAAAAATATTATATTTCATGTCATAAAAGTAATGAAATAAAGTTGAAGTTAAATTGAAAAAATATATTTATGGAAACCAAAATTGTTCACTTTATATAAAACTATAACTAATACACTAGTCTATATGAGAATTATAATATAAAATATAACAAAATATTAAATACATAACAAAATACTATATATATAAAACCATGATATTGAATTACATTACATCAGTGGGTTGCTTGATTTTTTCCCAGACATATGTTTTTATTATAGGATAATCGATCATATTCTAAAGTTTTTTTTGATATCTATGAAGAGTTAGAAAAAATCACTAATTAGTTAATCTATTTTCCAAAAAACAAGACCAACTAGTAATAAGAATTTAATTTATATGAAAAGGACAACTCAATTGTATATTGTCACATGAAATTTGTGTAGTTCAACTCACTAGCGCATTATTGGTCAACTTGTCAATCTATTACTTGAGCAGAAAACATTTTGATTTTTCAAAAGATTGATTTTATCGCACTGTACTTGTTAGTGAAAATATGAAAATAAAAAATGATGAGTGAAAATCTACCCAAGAGTTTCAAATTAGGTTACACATATAAAAAATACATGGCTAATAATTATAGTGAGAAACCCATCACTAAATATGTCACCCATTGGGATTGATCTAAGAAAATATTACATTAGAAAGCTAAAATTAAATAGATAAAAGTAGTTCATTTAGAAAGTAAGATAAATAAAGATAGTGAACAAGAAAAAAAATTAAGAAACTCTCCTTAAATAGAAGTATATACAACCCTTGTTTCAATAACACACAAGTAGAAAAATTTCTCCAAAATCAAAGTACATGTCACCAAAAAATATACCCATCCTAGAAACTTAGATCAACCTACAGAGAGAGATAACCTTATAAAAATATAAAAATCCACCTACCCCCACACATTCATACATTAACCATGTCAAACCACTTCCACCACAATAAACACATCATTATTCAAATTATAAAAACAGTTACATATATCCAAGAAAAATATAATAATTGTAAGGATAACTAGAAAAAAAAACATAGAATAAAAAATTAAATACTAAAATCTATTAGTACTAGTACTAACCCTTGTTTAATGAATCTGGAAGAATACTACCATAAAAATTCTAGGTTAGTGTTTATACCTATAAAAAATGAAAATGATTCTTGGTAGAAGATATAAAGGATTTGGAACTCACCAATTTTATGTTGAAGAATAACTGAATGAAAACCCAAATTGAGGATAGATTATCGTAGTTGTGGAAGAAAATGGAATCCCTTCATAGGGTTTAATCTAGAAGAGATTCAGATCTAAGGAGGGGGAGGCCACACAATTGGGATTTGTGCGGAATTCTATACCAGAAGTTTTAAAAAAACATTGGTATAGTTTAACCATACCGAAAATTAACTAAATCCATTAGTATATCTTTAATTTTTTTGTCCAATACCAATGATTATATATAATAATTGGTATAGATTTCTCTATACCAATAGTTTAGTTAAACTGTTGGTACATCTTTCATACATACTACTCTATACCAACGATTTTCTGAAATTGTTAGTATGGAATTCTCTTAAATAGGATATACCAATGGTTATTTTAAACCATTAGTATAAAAAAATAGTACCAATGGTTTTAAAAAACCATTGGTATAGGTTTTTTGGTATCAGTACCTATTCCACTAGTGTTACCTGAGCGGTAAAGTCACCCTGTAATTATGCATGAAAACCCAGCTTCAAATCTGGGTATTGATGAATTTTCATGGTGTTGTAGTTGTACTATATCATTATAGAAGTGTGATTATTGTAGTAGGTATTATAAAATACTATTTTAGTAATAAAACTATTTTTCTAAATTGGGATTCAATCCATGAAATTTGGTCTTTGGGTCACAGGGTCTCTGAACTAGCTATTGTGAGCCTTTGATCTATATAATGGAGTAGATCCATACCCAACAGAGTGAGAGATGATAACGGTCACCAGAAAGGTTGTCTAGACATGGGGAGATCATTGAGGTCACTATGGTGGTGCGACTAGTTGCTGTAAGTGATGATCAACTAATGAAGCAAGCAAGTTGGCATGGACAAATCACAAGCACGTAGAAGGGGTTGTGGTAGTTTAGGCCTTTGGGATATCTATATGGTCTTTGGGCCTCTCGGCCTTCGGTCCATGTATTGTGGGCCTACAATTTATGTAATTGATATTTATCATCCCAATTAAAAATATGGATTATCCAAAAAATAATTAACAAAATAATTAAATAATAATAATTAATTAATGTTATTTATATAATTAAATATATTATTAATTATAGTTTGTTAATCATATTATTATTTTTTATTAATAACTAAATGTTTAATTATTATTATTAATTACTTATTATATTTATTATATTATTAAATATTAATTATAATATTAATTATATTATTAGTTATTAGTCATACAATGAATTAATAATTATACCATTACTAACTAAATTTTTAATTATTATTATCTAATTACTAATTATTATTAAATTATTATTATTTAATTACTAATTATATTGATTATATTATTAAATATTAATTATACTATTAATTATATTATTAATTATTAATCATATAATGAATTACTAATTATACCATTAATTATTAACTATGAATTTTTAGTATAATTAATATTTAATAATATAATTAATATTTATAATTAAATATTATAGACTTAAGGAGATTAAATGAATTTTACAATCTCAACTCTTTATCCTAGAGGATTAGGAAGAAAGATGATATGACCTTTGTTGAAGCAAATCCTGGCCTTCTCTCAGACAGACTCCATGAATGTAACCATTCTATCATTTCCCACCTTTCTTTATAAAATAGTTAGAACCAATTGAGTATTTTTGACATTAATAAGCCTTTATTGGTAATTTGGGGTTTTGATGAATTACATACCTCTTCCTTAGGAAAAGGTTACCTCTATATTGTCTTTTCTTCTTCAGAGAAGAAATCAAATTCTTGGGTTCTTGGGTTTATTAGTCTAAAGCCAATAACCCTTCTAATTGAAGAATAAGATTCCATATTTAACCCCTTAAATGTAAGGAAATAGATCACCCAGTTATATATTTTAATAAGATCCTTGAGATAGGTTTTCTGTCTCCTATAGATCCTTTGGGACATCAAAACTATGGTTGGAATCCCAATTAAATTAGACATGGAGATTGAGAGGGATAAGTATGACCACTTCACATGAGTCTTAGTAGAGGATGAAATTATCTATCCTCTAACTATATCTATCATCTTAACTGCTAATGATCATTGATTTGACTTGGTGGTTGAATATGAGATGCTACTCAATTTTTGTATCAATTTCTATAACATTGGTCATAGTGTGGATTAATGGTGTAGAAGGTTGGTCAATACCAAGTATTATACGAAAGGCCACATATTTCAAAATTGTAAGAGGTAGTTGAAGAAATAAGTTGATAATGCAGTTATGGATAAAAAAACTACTAATCGAGATAGTCGATCCTTAATTATATCTAATGAAGATTCACGAGATCATGTACAAGAATCACATAGAGTTTGTGACACTCAAGAAGAGATACATAATCTGGAATTTATTTTGACATATTAGAAATGAGGTGATCACAAGGATCACATTCAAAACAAGTCTAGACAGGAAAGGAACCATGGGAGAGGTAAACATGAGATATGACTCATTCAAGATAATAACATGTTGAATTCTAGTGATGTAAATCATTTTTTTGGTTACGAAAATGATGATTGCACTGTCTCCAATGAGTTATGGTCTTCTGATAGAGAGCCTGAGATATATGAAGCACAACTTCATAAATATTTGTACCTGAAGTCTTGGAGATAGTAGGGGCAACAAAAATTTGGAGGTAAGATCTCTTGTCCAACCAAAGAAGGTTAGTGAAAAATGGGGGAAGGGAATTCTAGTTCCTATCCTTTGGAAAACTCAAATCTATGAAAGATGAACCTATATATGACTTAAAATATTCTATTGATGGTATTCCATCCATGGGAAGAAAAAATATTCTTTAAATATTGGGGAAAACAAAGAAAATATTTAAATGGTTCCCACAAGTCTCCCTATTGGAAAATGTACTGATGGTCTAGATTAGGTGGACTCTCTTATTTAGATTATAAATTAGGTGGGGGAAGGAAAGGCACTGATTATGGTCTATGATGGCGATGAATCTAATACAGGTCATGTCAAACACTTATAGAAACATGGTATTGATATAGGTATACTACTAGGGACTACCCATACCCGTACTAGTTCATCGACTAGAATCCCCCATACTATTAGAGATTGTCTTCAAAATGAGGGTAAATCCACATTTTTCAGGTGGGTGAATCAAAATAGTTATGGATGAATTTTCCCCTATCAATCACCCCTCCACCCCACATCAAAAGTTCAGGTTGGTAGATGGGTGATTGATAGGGGAAAATTCATCCATAACTATTTTGATTCACCCACCTGACAAATGTGAAACTCGAATCATGCATTTGAAATCCTTATGAGATGTCAAGCCCCACTCCATTATAAAAGGGAGGCCTAAGTGGGGTTCTCCGTTATATTTTGGGATTTCTTTAATATAGGAGATTCTGAATAAAATAACATCATTATTTTAAATGATGTTAAAATTCTTGTTATATGTATATGAAAAAAACAAAACAAAAAAATTTAAATAAAAGAGGGAGGAGTAGACCACATTAACACCTCCTATACAAACTACAAACAAGAGGTGTGAACATGGTTCAAACATCATACTAGGGGATGAAGGAAGTACGGGACTTGTTCACACTTTCTAGATTAAGTGGAAGTATGAATAGGGCTCATACTTCCCAAGCTCCCTTTTTAAAATATTTATAATACTAACCTAATTTTCCATTATTTTTAAAAACTCATTAAAAACCCCCGATTATTAATTTTCAATTTCAACCTTTCTTATCAAAATTAATTATATTTAAACCTCTCATTATCTTCTATTAATTTGGATATAAATCAAAATATTGGATTTGACATGGAAGATGAAGATTAAACTTGATAATTGATTATAATCTTATGTAGCTTATGTGTGTGAGAGAGTGATAATGTTATAATGAAATAATACTATTGTATCATAATTTATTCTTATTTCTTGTCAAATTATTTATTTTTTTAATTTCATTCTATATTAATTCATACCATTTTCCTGCATTTGAAATTATGTTACATATTTCATTGACATCACAATTAATTTACAATTGATAACAAGGTCTCAATTTTGAAATAATTTACAGTTTCAATTGATGTCATGATCCCATTTCACAACACAGTATCAACACAATAATAGTCTCCATATTATGTATCATGATGAAGAAACTTTCATCACTATAATTAATGTAATCTAATTCTTAAATGAAAAACGTACATCTCTTATTTTTCCATACATTTGTTTTCTATGCTCTTTTTTATGTGTGGATCGACACCACTCAGTTGAAGAGCTATATCAACAAGTGAGTATTATTTCATATATTATATATTTTTATATTTATTTTTATCCCTATTTATAATTTTGAAAAATATATATGAATTGTTTTATTAATATTTTATCAAAATAAAATAATGAACTTCCGAAGAGAAGTAATGACTCACAACCATCAAATTTCACTTTATTCCTTAGAGTGAATGTGATTGGTTATTATTAAAATTGTTTTAATAATAAATGTAGTCGGTGTTGATATAAACACCATTCATCAAATGAAAAATGAGTCATTTTCCCTAGAATTGGTCGAATGATAAACATTGGATACCTATCATATGTTGAAGTGAAAATCATTGTTTATGTCATGAGCCATGATGATAATATAATAAAATTTGACATTGCCAATTATTTTTAAACTCAAAAGGCGTTAAGATTGATTATGATCATAAATACTCATTAAAAATATGACATTTTTTCATAAATATTTTATATTTTATTTATTTTATATTTCAGTTTATTTATTATAAAATGTATGAAAAAACTAAGAATTATTAAAGAACAACATAAATATATTTTATTGATATTCATCCCCTAAAGAGGGTAAAATATTTAATTGAATATTAATGTTATTGTATTGAAGATATCATAAAATACAATCAAATAATTTTTTTTATTTCCAGAATTGAATGATATTTTTTATTAAAGACTTCTATTTTATTCCTTGTAGTGAATGAAAATATACAAAATTTTATTTTAAATTACGTTCAAGGTGAATATAATATTTTAAGATATTCACTATGTCTTATTTTTTTTATGAGGAAAAATAAACAAATAATAATTATATAACCATGATAGGTGGTTTGATGATAATAAATATTTAAATATCATGATGAATTTTATTAATATTTAAGAAATATTTTCCCCTTTAATGATGGTATAATAATAGTTTCTTTTGATATTATGTTGAAAAATATTTTTGTGTATCATTTTTTCACCTATAGAATCAATATCAAGAAAAAAGTTATTATTTATCATGTATTTATTGGTTATAAATACCATTTCATGTAATTCACTCATTATTATCACTTGAAGTGGTTTTCATTCTTCTCATAATTAATATACGAGATGATAAAGTTATATAATTTTTATAATCCAATATATTTTATGAAAATTATATTACCACCTGAAATAGTTAAATAATGATCATCATGATAAGTAAAATTAGTATTTTTATATGAGATGATCATTATTGATAAATAAATAATTATCATTCATGAATCATGATATCGAATTAATGAATTAACCCCCAATGTGAATTTTATTTTAATTTCCCTATATTATTAATTGAAGAGAATGGAATTATTTATGAAAAATATGATATAATTTGTGTTAATCATATTTGAATTTTTATCATGAATATTTTGGAAGTTATAAAACATGATAAAATTATTTTCCTTTATTTTATAAAGTGAATGAAATTATAAAATTTATCCTATGAATTATAATTACTTTTGCATTGAATTGTATGTTGTGAATCCAAAATATTCTTCCTAATTGATTTTCTTTACCACATTCACCCACCTTAAAATATGCAGGTATCCTCCCTCTAGTAGATATATTTTAAAAAAATTTGGGTCAAAAATTTCAAATAATAAAATATGTGTTGGGTTATCGGCCTAAATCATTATGATTATATTATGAATTTATTCATTAACCGGTGATCAACCACCCGAAGTGAAAATTAAAGTGATTAATATAAGTATTTCAATTTTTCATTATGTTGTAATAATGTGTTAAATGTTCCCAATATAAGATATTTAAGATCTAAAATATAATTTTCTTGAAGTAAAATAATTATAAATATTATTTTAATTAAATGTTTAAAAAAACTCAAATATTTTTATTATTAATTAAAACTTCTGAAGATTTAGTATATGCTCATGTAAGTATATTGTATGGTTGTCAAAATTAATCCAACACTCTAGAAGAGTGAATATATTCCTACCTAATGGTATAAATTTTTTAATAAATAATTCTTTTTTACATATGAAGTCTTGATGAAATATATTTAGAATTAATGATATTTTTGAAAAAAAATATGATATGGAAATATTGAATAAAGGATGTGTAAAATACCTCTATATATAACAAGAATTCATAATAGAAAAAATTTATTCTATTTTTTTTAAATATTTTTATTTTCCAATTTGAAATCCAATAAATTATGGTAAACTAGAATTTTATCAATCTTGACACATTAAATACATGACATGATCACTTAGATAATCCATGATTAATTATAATGAAAAATATTGAAAAAAGTATACATGAACATAATTTTATTGATAAAATGGAAGACATACATTATGAGAAGAATTATGAATTTATTTAATGTATGTATGTTAACTAAATGGTCACTTGTAAGAGAATAATCCATTATCATTATATTATTATGAATTCACCATGTGTTACAATTTACCATTATTTACCTATTATCAAGGTAAATTATTTATATCATCATAAAATATATTAGAATTAAATTTTAAATATTTATATAAAGTAATAATTATAGAATATATATGGGTGTACCCACCTACCATGTGAACCATTTAAATATTATATGAGAGATGCATCTATTAATTGTCTTCATATATTATTATTTATTGGGGAGTATACATCACATGCTATTCACGTTGATTAAAATAAATATTGAGCATCATATAAAATATATAAATTGGTCCACTAGAACCATTAGTAGGATGATCACAATACTTATATGAATAATTCTATTTTAAAGTGTTGAAAATCAGTAGTTTGGTTACACACATTAGAAGTGTGGATAAAGTAGTTATATAAAATAATTGTTCACCATGAGTAGAAAAAAATAAATACATTTTTCATTGAGGAAAATAAATATATCAATAACAATATGTCTTTTCATATTTTCCCAGAAGTGACACTAGTACCAGATAAAATATGAGATCTCATTAAATTTTGTTAATGATATATTTTAATTTTTTAATTCTCTAAAAACTCATTGATAATAATGAATTATGAAAGATTTTAACATCAATATAATTGTCCAAAAAGAATTATTGAAGCAACATTTTCTATGTTCAGCTTATGAAGTTATGGATTGGTTATCCAAACTATAAAGGATATTAAATACATATAATATTATTATAAGGAATTGTATTCCTTATGATTTTTACACTATAAGAAAAACTATATTTATGAGTAGTTTTAACCACAGATAAATGATTCACAATGATTTCTAAAAAATGTTTTGAATTTCTGTTTTAATAACCATTTCATTATAGTTTTGATTTGATTTTTTAATTATAAATATATTTTTTATTTTTTTAATTTTTCATTATTTTAAATATATTTTTTATTTAGTATTTTTTTTATTTTCTACATGTTTTAGTATTTTTTTATACATGGTATATATACTTATAGGGTCACTCATCTTTATACTACTCCCACTCATTCTCACTTGACTCTATGAATACTAATCACTCTACCAAATATATTTCCATGTATTAATATGTCAATACATGTAATTTTACCTACTTGTTTTCATATTTTTCAACATTACAAAACAACTTTTCAGTTAGTCACCAGTCCTTACACTACTCCCACTCATTCCCACTTAACTTTGTAAGTACTAACCATTCCAACAAATTAATTTACATGTAATAATAGTTCAATAAATTTTATTTAATATATTTGACAAGAAAAATACAATATATAAATATCTAAAAAATAAAATTGTAAATTCACAATTAATTGATAATTAATATTTATTATCAATTATTAATATTTGAAAAATAAAAATCAACCAATTAATTGTTAATAATAAGGCGGGGTAAATAGTAAAAATTAATTATCAATATTTTTCTATAGCTATTCGGGTCCCCATTAAGATGGATAAGTAGAATGAAATGAACATGTATGGTTCTTTTATTACTTACTAATGGAAGTGAACCTTATCTCTCATCCTATTCAATCATTTTTATTAACTGTTGATGATCATAGGTTTGATTTACCTATCAATTATGAAAATTTTCTTGAGTTCTTAAATGGATTCTTATACATAGGGAACTGGTATAATAAATTTCAAAGGAATTTAGTTTTCAATTTTTTCTTATTTAAAGGTAATTATTCTGATAAATGTAGAAAAGAAATGGGTGGAGTGACTCACCATAGGAAAATAAACCTTGAAGAACAGGATCAAATAAGAGACTCACAACGAAAATATGACTCTCATAAGAAAGTTGTCAATATGGATATGACTTTATTAGATCAGGATGGAGGTGACCCTAAGGATCACATGAAAAATAGGGATGAGGAATTAATGAACCATAAGATAGATCATCCTAAGAGTGTCTCTTATAATGCTAATGTTGGATTTTTTATCACAAAGGTGAATCAATTTTCATGTTTAGCTGTTGATGATGTTGGTGACAACAAATCTATTTATTGATCCTTTCATGGTGAATAAGATACAAATATTGTTGACATTCATAAATAAAACTATTAGAAATATGGGGAAAATAACGGTAAGGAAAAAATGAAAAAGTGTTTTCTACACATTTCAAAAGTGGAGATAAAGAAAAATGGAGGTGTAAATACCCATGGAAATACCAAATTAATGAAATATTCATATGATATCAAGACACTTGTAGGTAAGGCTATTACATATTCTAATATTCTTGCTTACATATCTACTGATGGGCTTGAGCAGGGGCATATATCTCTTACCAACACTGTTATCTTCCCATCTACCCAGGATATGTAGGCATTCCCTCATGGGAATATAGACCACACTGTTCATTTGATGACACCTTTAGAATTTCCCTATGAGGAAGTTGAATCCATTATTGTTACACTAGATGGGATATCTTCTGTTAGAATACATCTTCCTAATGAGGTTGTGGACAGTAAGTCTTACTTGAGGACCTTCAATGATGCTCCTTGTTTCGGTAGCCTAAAGGATATATAGGGGAATCTAGGTCAGACATGTACGATATCAGATGTCTCTACTATTAGTATTAGTGAGGATGATAACAAGTACTCTTCCCATGTATAGGTAGGTAAGAATCATTGAGATAGTGGTGGACAACCTCTTATGAGTGGGATTGATTTCAACATGGGTGTAACATTTATGGAAGTGGTAATCCTGGTCTCACCATCCACTGCTCAACATAATATTGCTAAACGTAGTGCATAGCCAGATGTTGAATACCCCTAATAGACATATGCTAGTGGTGCTGATAAACAAGGATATGTTTCTGGTGGTAATGATCATTGAGGTGGTTGTGTCTATAACATGAAATCCAATCACGTAGAAAATATTGAGGCGGTTAGATCTGAATCTTTGGTAACTTCAAGGATTGTGTATCAAGGGAGTACTAGGGGTAAGATCATTTTTAGTATACTAGAAAATGTTGTCAGATCCAATACCGAGGATTATTTTATGAAGGAAGATGACATAAACCATCCTTTTGAGGTCTTCAAGTCAGGTATTGGGAAATTAACATGCCACCTCGAAGGTAAAATGATCCCTTAGAAAGCACTTCCAAACCATATGAGGAATCTAGAACTCTGGATGGTACAACAAGGTCTTAGTATGATGATGAAAATACTTTAAGAAATCCAAAATCATGGAGGTGGGGCCGCCACCAGAGAGGATGTGGTGGTGGTTGATCTCATTATGATAGGTGAATTGTCTTATATTATTTATCGGGCAACTTTTTTGCTTTGTTCTCTGTGGTAGTGGATTGTCACTGCTTTTTATATGTCTTTTTTCCTTTGTTCTTGCTACTTTTATTTTCAATAAATTTCAAGACAATGGGATAAAACCCATGGTTCACCCCATCATGGATTAATTATCAATAAATAGTAATTATTAATTAAATATTAACTAATAATAAAATATAATTGATAATTGATAATTAAAAATTAATAATAGATAATTAATGATTAAAAATTAAAAATTAATAATTAACAATTAACAATTCAAAATTCAAAATTCAAAATTGATAATTAATATTGCTAATTAATAATAATTAATAATTAATAATTACTATATAATAATTAATAATTACTAATTCATAATTAATTTAGTTTTTAAATAATCAATTCCAATAATGATGCATAATTAAAAATTAATTAAAATTTTAAACTATAGATAATAAATAAATAAATAGTAAATAATAAAGAGAAAATAATAAATAATAAATAATAAATAATTATTAAAAAATAATTAAAATTTTAATATTTTAATATTAATAATTACTAACTATGATTAATTTCATGATTGTTTTTAAAAAACCTCCACTAGAATAAAATTAAATAAAATAAAGTAATCTTATTAGGTCTTTGAAGATTACAATGAAACAACGCACACACCCAAGAGCTAGAAAGGATAGTACACACAATTCTCCAATGGTTGAGCCACTCCAATGTTATCCCATTGAATTTATATATCTCTAATGCCCACTATATGATGTTTTGAAGGCCCCTTTATCCTGGACCAATGTAGCTTCCCATGTTTTTAAACAGTGGGGATTCAAAAGAAATTTTAATTTCCCCATTTGGTGGATGAGATGTTTTATAAAACAAGCTTCAGAATGTAAATTATATAATTGAAACACCTATAATTATTGTTTTTAGATAGGGTTTAAGGTCTGATAGGTGTCTTGGGTGTTCTGTTGAGTTTCGAGAGAAACAACCCCAGACACATGATTAGTACTAACCGTGCGGGTCAACTATGCAACCCCTTTTTTTTAAGAGACATAGTTTTCCTAAACCATGTAAATGGTCCTCGGAAATCATGAAGTCCTTATAGGGAATCACAAAATTTATAAAACCATTCACTTGAGGCCACACAACAGTGCGAGTTGTATGTAGAAAACTTCATAGGGGGCACACAGGCTATGCACAGTTTGGAAAACTATGCACCTAGACCGCATGGTTAGTGACACTTAATCATCATAGATACATGGTTTAGAAAACTGTATAGACAAACCATGGACCCTTTAAAAATGGGATAAATTCCCATTCCCCTTGCCACCTTAAGTTTTTTTCTCCTCATCTCTTCTCCATCATTTCTCCCATGCACATGAGGATGCTTGAGATCCCTCTCCTCCTCTTAGTCTTCCATGGTTCTCCTCATCTCGATCTTGAAATTATGCAAAGATCATCGTTTTGGATAGACAATTGTGATTCTATGATTCCTCATTCCTCCTTTATTAGTTTATCTTTCCTTATTAAATGATATTTTAATGTGAGATCCTATTCCTTATTTTAGTTCGTTTGTCTATTATTCCATTTTATATTGATCCAACTCAAATCAAAGCCTAATAATGGATGAGTGAAATTACCTAATCTTGAGGTAGGTGGTTTGTATATTTTATCTTAAAGTCTAGCATGTTTATGAAATACGCCTTTGTGTTGCATGCTGTACTTTCTGTGCATTTCTCCCAAAATGTAAAATAGATTAAATTAATTTTATAGACCGTTCCATAGACCCTTTGTTAGAACCGTTGACATGGTTGGAGGTTTGTGACCTCAACTCTCCCCACTTTGGGTGTGTCCTATTAATTTCCCTTATTTGGACGTTTATGTAATTATCCCTAGAACGAGAATTGGTTAATTAATGATAAATGAATTATTAAAATTAAAGATGGGAATGTATACTTTATTAGCCCATGATAATATAGGAATTATGCATTCATTAAAACTTGGTAACAAAATGGAAAGGTTTTAAATGATAAATGTCATGGATTTACCCATGGTCTATCATAAAGTTTTGTATGTATGGTGTTAACTTCTCATTGCCAGTTCACCTGGCCCTATATTACTCCTTAATTAATGCTTGACTTGTCTTTTAAAGATGAAATGGAACATGATGATCCTAATGTTTTTCATGGATGGTTACCATGTATCATATCTAATTATTAAATGTAAACTGATTTCACTTTAATATTACACATTGAGTGAACCTTGGATTCCTATGTGGGGATACCTTGGAAAAGCTCATGGGTTAGATGGTATTACATTCCACCTTGAGCGATACCAGCTTCCTCTTTACGAAACACCTTGTTTAAGGGATCCTAGGGAAAGTGGTATTACCATATACATTATTATTACCAAGAGGCCTCAATTATGGTTTTTTGACATGACATTTCACAACCCCTTGGTTCGAAACTTTGGACATAGCATTTCACATTCATTTGGGTAGTTGGACATGAAATTTCATGTGCTATGATTATGTTGTTGGATATGATGTTTTAAATAATTTATTAGGAGAGTTTATCATTGTGTTCAATATCCCCTGATCAAATTCTTAGGTTCATACCCATTTTTACATAATGATGCCTTTATGATAATATTATGGTTATGCATGGGTGCCTAAGTTATGTATCAGGTCCTGATAAGAACTACGTGTATATATATATGTATATATATGTTATTATGTGTATAGTTAATATATATACATATATACTTAATATATATATACCTATATACATGGTGATTCATATTCAGAGGTATTCCGGCTTAGGCTGAAGCAGGTATGGTTGGATAGGTGTCCTTCGAGGAACCCAAACATGACTTGTTTACATTTATTTTTTACTACCTTATTGATATATCTTCACACTACTATATTTTATATTCATTGACTATATATAATTAAGCACTGTTGGTGGTGTCCAACTGAGTTTATCTCACACCTTATTTGGGCCGCTATTTGGTACCCAGATAGACCTCATGGTTGCAGGGCTAGGTTTTTGGTTCAGCTTTCTTGATGTTATCATTTTGTGTTGTTATTATTGGACATGGGATCTTAGAAGCACATGAATGACCTGGAGCTTGGGATGATCATAGAGGCAGCCTTTGAGGATTTTGTTTTTTTTCATTCTGTATTTCTTAGGAATTACCCACTTGTATATTATAGCATCACATGAACATTCATGGTTTTATTATTTGGCATTTTCCATTTTATTAGTTATTTTTATCTTCCACTATTTTATTATTTATTATGTTTCCACTATGTTTGGTACTTATTCAGAGGGTATAGCCTCCCCACCGTACCATCATTGGACCCATTATTCTAGTTTTCAACCTCTAGCATATGAGGAGGCATGCTTGAGGCCATGTGACTAAGCAGATCGAAGTGCCATTTCTATGCCCCCTAGGTTGGGATGTTACAAAGTGGTATCAATGATTATTGGAGACTATGAATATTTTATCCCTTGGTAAATAGTCATGTTTGGGAGTGATCAACCCATTCATAGGGAGTGGTCAGGGATGGGACTGTTTTCATGCTATTTGTTATTATAGTTGAATATTACTTCACCTTGAGTGATTGATGTACTTTCTACTACTTGATGATTTATGAAATTTATGGTGTTTTACCCTTAGCTCGGTATGGAAAGGAAGAATTTTTATATTCATTATTTTAGGAACACAAAGATTCAAATTCCATACATATTATATTTCATATAGGTTTCACTGCTTGATTTCTTAATACATGTTAGATGCGCCTTGTGTAATTTAGTAGCATGCTTAACTGTTTACCATGTTTAGGTGGTTTTTTAGAATTCTTGCCTTTATACCATGATTACATGGTTTCTTTTTGATATTTTTGTATTATTTAAAAATTTGATATTGTAACTAGTTATAATTATAATATATGATGGGTTATTAAAGTGTATGCATCAACCTAAATAGTTCTTTCCTATATAGGTTGACGGTGAAACCTTAACTATAAAATCATGATATGTTTGAGCCATCAACCATTCGTTTCATGGTAAAAATATTTATCAATTTTCATATAATGGGGGACAACTGTTTTATTTATAAAGTTTATGGGCCTTTATAAATTGGAAAGGGTAACCCATAAAATCAAACCTATTAAATGGACTTGTTATATTCTAAAATCAAGGAAAACTTGGTTACAAATACATGCATGCCAATTGTAACTTATAAAGGAATGTAACTTTATAACTTGTGAATAGTAATGAAACTAACTGAACTATGGTATGTGATAAATTTAAATCTTTATGAAAATGATTTCCATAAAATGAATAATTATTTGAAATTATAATGGTTTGTATCTCTATGACTTGGGTATGATGACCCGTATGACTAAAATTCCAAATGCACAACTGGACCCAAGTAGGTCAGTTGGGGAATTTCATTTATGAGATAAATTCATTAAGGGTGTATTAATATTTAGTAAATCAACTATTATTTGGTTGCATTTAAATGGAACCAAGTTGGAATGATAGGATCCTCATAGGTCACTCTTATTTTGATATGCCTTAGTATTTACCCCCTGGGGGTATGCTTGTGATAAATATGGAATATTTATTTAAAGTGTCAGTAGCTACTTATATTGGTTACATATAAATGTATTATGTCATATTACTAAACCCATTCTCCTTAAATAATAAAATACCTTCTATCTTCTTTTGAGCTTCATTATATGAGGCTATAATTAATTAAAATGTCAATTAAAACCTAAAGGGTGTTTTCCTCTATATATTGAATTGTTTTTTTAACCAAGACTAGATATGGTAATTTATTGATAAATAAACATGGATAAATGGAATTTATAAGAGAAATTTACTAAATTATAAAAGGATGTTATCTAAATAAATAATTGTTAAAAGGAATATTGATATAACCTACCTATGTTTCCTTGTAGTGTTAGCTAAATAAAGTACCAAGTATCATTGTCTTTCATGAATGTTACTTGATATTCATAAATAGAGCCTTTATAATTTTTAATAATCAAATGTGAATTAGTGTAATGGATTAAATGAAATTTTAATGCAGTGTTCTTTGTTTCAACCATTTTGTAAGCGCAGTTTAAATCTTTCCTTGAGATGCCTTGAACGAGAAAATGGACATAACCCAAAGATCTATTTTTTCATTTCCATTATGTTGATCTAGAGGTTAGGCTGGTAAGCCTAGTGACCTTTTTGGAATGACCTATTTTTATGATCAATGATTTATATTTCAGTAAGGGGATATCATAAGGTAGGTAGTGCCCTTATAAATTAAAAACCTTGATAAATTATTATGAAGAGTTTCGTATGTGAGGTGTTGTTTGGGTGCCATTTTTATCAAGTAGGAATCTTAGTGATGAGACAACACCCCCATGTAGAAGGTTGGTTGTTCGGTAAGTTGGTCCTTATTGAGTGCATGAATATCATGTAATTCTCCAGTTTATTAGGTTACACATGTTTAGGTAAAGGCCAACTACTTAGTAGGTTGTGTGACCCTCCCTCTTATTTATTGAAGTATGACTCAGAAGGTTTTCAGCCAGATTAATAGTTGTATAGGATAATAAAACCCTGGGATAATATTTTTTACAAGCCATCAGTTATTTGGATTCATAGGAACAATATGCCTATGAATTGTATCAAATGATGCGCCATTGCTTTAATGAAATCGAGGGGTTGTACGCATCAATACACCTGGTACCTGTTGATTTGGTAAATGGTATAATGAACCATTTAAGGCATCATAATGATGAAATGGTTTTCTATTTCTGAAAACTTTGAATACACCATTATTTGAGATTAGACTTCACTAGTTATGCTTAAACAATCATGATATTATTACGTCGTGATAAAATCATGTCCAGTTAATGATGATTTGTTAGTAGGTATAATAGATCTCTTTTAAAAGAAGTCATCCAATGTTAGTTCTATTTTTATTATCAGTAGTAGGATATAGTGGTTTGGAAACCATTTCAGTCACTTCATTTTGGATATGATGGGAGTGTCTTGGGTTTTACTAGTAATCATTGTTATACTCTTAGTGTACTCTTATTTTATTGATGATCATTCCTCTTATCTTAACATCATAATGGGTACATTGAGAAATCATCAGTTATATTCCAATCTAAATAAATAATTAAATTTCCTTCTGGATCCACCTTCTTTTCTCCTATTGGGTTGAATGCGATCGATGAGGAACCACTTTTGAAACATTTTCTAGATAATACGAATGTAGTAAAAAAGTTTGACCAAGGATTTTCATGGAAAATCAAGAATGAAAAAGGTAAATAAAGTCAATTTTAAATTTTCTATTTGATTGAATTGATAAATTTTCCACAAGTATCATTAGGAAGCTGGGGTTGTGCTTTGATATGTAATTCTATTGGTGGGGGAGTACCATAAATCAGAATTGGTTGTCAAATTCTATGACCTATGTTGGGGATCACCATAGGATGGTGGATGAAAGAGATGATGTCATGATCATGTTTTATGTTATATAGTATTGAGTAAGAATCATGTTGATATTTTAGTTTTGGATACGAGCATTGGATCAAGTTTTAATGGCTTAAGTACCACATGCTTAAAGTGACTCTTGAAGGTGTGTTGGGAATATAAAAACACAACGTGGATGTTTTAATAGAGCTTAAAAACCCAATAAGGTTGGGTTTCATATTCATTGTTTCATAAGTATTATTAGGGTTGATGAGTTTCAAGTTGGGGAGGTTATATCATCCCATGTTTTTGAACCATGGAAATTCCAAAGGAATTTGAATTTTCCTATTTGGTGGATGGACTGTTTTATAAACCAAGATTTGTAATGTAAATCCTATCATTGGAACTACTAAAAGTGTTGTTTTTGGATGGGGTTTAAGTCCTAGGAGCTATATCAGGTGTTCTACTGTGTTTCAGGAGAAACAAACCTAGGTGTACAGTTGGTTCATGATTAGTATTAACCATGAAATCCCTTTCATTAAGGGACAAAATTTTCCTAAACTACAAATATGGTCCTAATAAACCATTCAATCCTTATAGGGTGTCACATAGTTTATAAAGGGAGCATGGTTGGAGTGCATAGGCTGCATAGAGTTTGGAAAATTGTGTGCCTAGTCTGCATGGTTATTGCCACTTAACTAGTATAGGCACATGGTTAGGTGCATGGTTTGATAAACCATGTGGCCAAACCATGATCCCTTTAAAAATTGTGTAAATTCCCATTTACCCCTACCCCCATTAAGTGTTTTATCCTCCTCTCCTCCCCCTCATTTCTCCCCCATGTAGGAGGGTGCTTGAGCTCCCTCTCATCCTCCTAGGCTTTCATGGTTCTCTTTTATACAAGCTCTAAATCAACCATTGTTCATCATGTTGGATATCCAGAAGTGATTATACTATTCATCATTCTTTATTTATTATTTCATATTACTGCATTTAATGTTATTTCAATGACAGATCATATGCCCTCTTTTTAGGGAATTTGTCTATTCTTCCATTTTATCTTGATTTGGATTGAATCAAAGCCTGATAATGTATGAGTGAATCTATCTAAGAATATATTAGGTGGTCTATAACTTTTTCCTTAAATTATATCTTGTTTATGAAATATTTCATTATTCCTCATGATGAACATTCTGCACATTTCTCCTAAAATGTGAAACAACATAAATTAATTGTCTAAACCATGACCTAAACCCTTTATTAGACCGTTGAAATGGTTGGAGGTTATTGAACTCAACTCGGTCCACCCCTTTGGGTATTTCTTATTAATTTCCATTATTTTTCCATTGATGTAATTATATCTAGAAAAAAAATTGGTTAATTAATGATAAATGAATTATTTAAATTATAGATGGTCGTGTATACTTGCTTAGCTCATGATAATTTAGAAATTACGCCTCGGTTAAAAAGGGGAAACTAAATGGAAAGGTTTGAAATGATAAATTAAATGTATTTCCTCATGTCTTATTATATATTTTTTTATTTATGGTGTTAACTACTCATGTTAAATTCACCTAGACCCTTATTACTCCCAAATTAATGCGTAACTTTCTTTTAAAGATGAAATGGCACATGATGATCCTAATGTTTGGAATGGATGGATACTATAGATCATATCTAATTTTTAAATATAAACTGATTTCACTTTAATATTATTACTTGAGTGAACCTTGGATTTACATGTGGGAATACCTTGGATGGGATCATAGGTTAGATGATATTACAATATGCCTTGAGTGATATCAGGTTCCTCTTTACATGCAGTACCCCCAGTTTCAAGTAATTAACCCTTTATATATTCTTTTTAAGTATGAAAAGTGTTTGGGTGAATTTTGGAAGAGTTTAGAAGACTTTTTGGAATTTATTTGGGGATTTTGAAGAGGTGTACAGGGTGAACACAGTCATTAGAAACTGTTAACTACCTCAAAAAAACCATTAAAATTGAAATAGAGGCTACTCGATAGGCGCACAGTCTGGTCAAACTATGTGGCCACCAATGAGTAAAAATTATTTTTGGAATATAGTAAAGAAACACATTTAGAACACAATTTGTCTTATCGTGTGATCCAACTATGAGAAGGGTGTCTGGAGGTAGTGGCTGACAGATGGTTTTTGTAAAGCCCCGACCCCAGTTACCCAGAGTCAGTGCATTATTACATAACATTGGAATGATCACAAGAAAGATAAAATCTCAAAAGACCGATTAGTTTAGTAGCCTTAGAAACACTAGATATATTCATGAATTTTTACATTACATCGTAAAAATGAAAACTACAACAACATAGTCTCCATAGTCCACACTCTTATCCGCTCATACTATCCCTGCAGGTCATTCAAATTTTACTTCTTCACATCCTGGAAAAAATAAAACATAGAAAAGGGGTGAGCTCAAATGCCCAGTAAGGATAACAATATTGTAGAAACTTTCATAAATAAAAATAAACATTTAAGGCAATGTATAACTAAAACAAAATCCTTTTCAACTTGAAATTAAACATAGTATTGAAAAAATAAAATGAAATAATGGCATTTACTTATTCACATGGATATTCTACTAATTGAATAATCACATGCAATATCAATAACCACTTTCATAATGATGGAATGCATAATGCCAGACTATCATAACCACATAGCCAAGGCCTCGTTCAAAGACTACAAATAAGATTTTGTCAAGGCCTTATGGAAAGACACTAGTTTGTCTCATGAGACCTACCGATGCATCGAGGAGCTATAGCAGGCTCCAACCTTCACATATTAAGTCCAATGCATTCCTCATATGAACAGGTTTAAACATAACATAAACATTCGTATTAAAAATAGCATACAAAATGTAAATACTTAATCCATAAACAATGAATGGTATAAAAATAACACATCCACAGTCAAACATATCACAAAACCTTCAATAAAATATAGAAGTTTTGTATCATAATAAATCAACTTCAAATAAGCGTAAAATCCATCAAATGATGTTGACATAGATGAAATAAAAACTCTTTTTAGAGAAATATCTCTTTTTATTTTGAAATCATTTAAGAGTCATATATTTATAAAATAAAACATTTTCTTTGAAAATATTCTTATAATCTTGTAAGGGAAGCTTTGACGATTTTATAACGGTGTAAAATAGCCGCACCTACCGTATAAGTTAAAAAAACATTCTTACCTTAATTCTATCGAAAATGTTAAAAAGGACCTTGTTTGGAAAACAACGGAAAGATTCCTTTATAAACACTTATAAAAGTCAAAAAGGGTATAAATAACTTTACCCCATATTCTAGTAAATAGTAAAAAAAATTGTTTTTGAAATACATTTTTAAGAAACATGGATGTGGATGATAAAGAAATCCCAGTAGATTATTATGTATAAACAACCTCAAATAATGAAGAGATTGCGAAATAAAACCTTACCTTGTACTTTTCCTTGGTTGGGGTAGGTTAACCTCCTGTATAATGGTGAAATAATTGTTATTAAATTATACAAGAATCATATACATTAATATGATATCATATATGATCTTTTAACATTGATTTGTTAATAATATCTTAGTATTATTGTTATTTCGGGTGTTAACTTACTCGTTTTCTTTTATATGTTTTGTTACATAAGACATGTTTGTCATGGATAGGTTGTATCTTAATCATATCCAGAATTATATAAAGTCCTTAGATACTATTATTAATAATCAAATGAGAATTAGACTTGAATGTATACAATGGAGAATGAATCTCATCGCGTTCGTGGAGACGGTAGTCCGTACGTACGCACGAGCGACAATATCATTCTTTTGATATTAAAATAATATATAATTGGATTTTATATCATATATACATAATAATTATCATGTTATATTTATTATTTACATGAATTAAACATCGTTATTATACCCATCCAAATAATAATTTATTGAATAACAATTAGACCACGACGTGGAGACGGTAAGCCGTACATACGCACATATGGTGACATGTTATTCAAAGGATGGATAGAATATTGAATATGGTTGTACCATATTTATAATAACATCACATTATATATAAGATACTGGAGTTATTATTTTATAATGGGAAAACAATGAAAGAATAATTTGAATAAGAAATGAATTTGAAAAAGGGTGGTGAAAACATTACCTCTTCTTCGGGTTCTTCCTTTTGATTTGATCAAAAGGGATCTTTAGGTTGGCTTTATGATCAAACTAAGGCCTCTAGGTTGTAGTGAGGGAAGTTTATGGAGTATTTGGGCATGGGTTGTCTGAACCAAAAGGCTTTGAAGGTGTTAATTAATGAGAAGGGGGAGTGCCCTTTTATCAGAGGGGTGAGGGGCACCTTTGGAAAACCTAGAAATATTATTTTATAATAAATTCATATTCGGTTTCCAATGGATCCAAAGTGTATTATTTAAATTTTAAGGTGGGTATGGGTATAAAATCACTCAACCAATAGAATTTAGACAGGTTTGAGTCATTATATTAACCTTATCTTTTAGTTTTAACTCATAGTTAATTAGTTTGACACTTACCATGTCACTTTTTATTTTTATAATATATAGTTAATAAACTTACTATATACCTCTAAGAGACCCCCAAGTGGTCCACTAATGATACACCTATCATTATATAAGTCTCTTGTCCGAACCTTAGATTTTTAGGAGTTGAATATCAATTAATAATATAATATCTGTTTTAAAAACTCTTTTTTGTCAATTTTGACACTATTTGGAAAATTGATTTTTGTAAAAATCATAACAGAATTATTACTTCAAAAAAAGTTAATTAAATAAATCATAACATGTCATATTAACCTATAAAATTATTTTAATTCATAAAAAGTCTCAAATTATATTTATTTGGTTATTTATAATATCAATTAGTTTAATTTTTCACTATTATGGTAATTACGGCATCATCATTGTGTCATAAATAAATTATATCATATAATGTCTAAAAATTATAAATAAACTATAATTATGTAGGAAATATTTTTATATTTCTAATTAATATTTATAGTCGAAAATCCAACATATATAAACCTATGTAAAAATTGTTTTGCTAAAAGATATATGCTTATGTAATTTTTGTATTTATTTTAACTTAATTAATATAAAGTGTCATTATCACTTACAAGTGGCTCCATGGGGTCCATAAATCGACCAAAATATTCCCATGGTCGGACATGTATCATCCAATAAGGTTAGGACACGTTTTAGGGTAATTTTTTTTTTATTATAATATTATTTTTTAACCCTTATTTACCGGATTTACCCTTTAACCATGGTAAATAAAATATTTACCAAAGTAATTATTCAAAATGTCTAAAAATAAAAGTTACCTATTTACACAATTTTAACATCCTGATTCCAAATATTGAATCTTTTTTTCCAAATTCAGAACACATAAGTGGAAGAAATTAATTTAAAATTAATTCCCGTTGTTAAAACAAAAAGCGTGTTTTTAAGAGATAATAACTATCAAAAGATTGACACTTGTTTATGTCCGGTTTAATTGTAAAATTATGTACAATGACCAACATTGTATTAAATCGTAAAAATATATTTTAAATATACTTTAAAACCACTCAAATTCCTAATTTATGAATAGAAATTATTTCGATTAAAAAAAGTTGTTTTTAATTAAAATTTAGTAATTTTGCACTATTCATCAAAATATAAATGTTATCCGAAAAGTTCCAAAATTTCACCCTAGGATAAATTTGATATTCCGAATCCAAAAATGAAGTCCATTTTGAGAGATAAATTTCAAAAAGTAGTTATTACTATTCATAATGGTTAGTTTGATTGGTTGTGGTGTGTTAGAACTCGATGTTGCGTACAACACACGCTATCACATTATTCAAAGAGAAGCGTACCGTAGAAGCTTGGGGTGTTACATTCTCCCCTCCTTCAAATAATTTCGTTCTCGAAATTTCTAGAATACTACCAAATGAAAAGACTTTGGTGGTTCTTCATCATAAGTTCCTCGGGTTCCCACGTTGCCGCTTTCATCTTATGGTTTCTCCACAAGACTTTTACCAGACGAGTCGTCCATTTTCTCAGTACTTGTTCTCTCGTATCAAGAATCCTGACGGGATCTTCGCAATAAGAAAGATCAAGTTCGAGTTCTAATTCTTCATAGGTGAGTACATGCATTGGGTTAGGCATGTATTTCTTCAACAGAGATACGCGGAACACTTCGTGAACTTTGGAGAGACTTGGCGGCATTGACAATCGGTAAGATACAACCCTAATTCGTTCTAGAATTTTGAAAGGTCCGATGTTCCTGGGACTCAATTTACCTTTTTTACCAAAACGTATGACTACCTTCCATGGAGATACCTTCAGGAAAACATGATCACCGAATTGAAATTATAAATCATTCCTTCGATTATCGGTATAGCTCTTCTGCCTACTTTGAGATGCTTTGATGTGATTTTGGATTACCTTCACCTTTTCCATAATTTCCTCCACCAGTTCTAGACCTACATGTTTTCTTTCACCAACGTCATCCCAACAGGTTGGTGTGAAACACTTCTTTCCATATAACGCTTCATATGGTGCCATCTGAATACTCGAATGGAAGCTATTGTTATAGGAAAATTCTACCAGAGGTAAATATTGATCCCAAATACCCTGAAAGTCAAGTGAGTAGGATCTAAACATGTCTTTAAAGGTTTGAATAGTTTGTTCTGATTGTCCATCTGTTTGAGGGTGGTAGGAAGTGCTCAAATGAAGTTCAGTATCCAAGGATTTCTGAATACTTTTCCAGAATCTTGAAGTAAAACGGGGATCACAATCAGAAATAATCGATAGGGGTACTCCATGAAGTCTCACCACTTCATCAATATATAGTCTTGCTAGACATTCCAGTGGTAGATCTTCTCTTATAGAAAGAAAATGTGCTGACTTGGTAAGACGATCAACAATAACCCATATTGCATCGTTACTTCTAGGAGTCTTTGGTAGCGCCATGACAAAGTCCATCATGATATTATCCCATTTCCACTCAAGTATGGGAAGATGTTGCAATACTCCACCAGGCTGTTGCCTTCCAGCTTTCACTTGTTGACAAACCATACATCTTGACACAAAATCCGCAATCTCCCTCTTCATGTTGTCCCACCAGAAATGTTCCTTCAAATCTCTATACATTTTGGTGCTCCCAGGGTGTATAGAGAAATTGGAACTATGAGAATCATCTAGCAATTCTCTTTTTAGATCAGGTATATCAGGAACACAAATCCTCTTCCCAAATTTCAAAATTCCATCTTCATACACAAAGTCTCTCAATCTCCCATCATTCGCAGCTTTAATCTTCTTTTTAAATTATTCATCATCAGTCTGAGAACTCTTAATCATTTCTAGTAAAGATGGTTTGGCAACCATTTGAAAAAGAATTGATGTTTCACCTTCCATAGTGATTCCCATATCCAACTTTACTAGATCCATAAAAGTAGGTTCCCTTTCAATTCTCATCATGTTCAAAACTCCATGATCTTTTCTGCTCAAAGCATCTGCCACCTTATTTGCCTTCCACAGGTGGTAGTGTATCATACAATCATAATCCTTGAGTAATTCAAGCCATCTCCTTTGCCTCATGTTGATTTCTTTTTGTGAGAAAATATACTTCAAACTCTTGTGATCAATATAAATCTCACATTTTTCACCATAGAGGTAATGCCTCCATATCTTAAAAGAAAAGATCACAGCTGCTAACTCTAGATCACGAGTAGGATAGTTTTTTCATGAATTTTCAACTGTCATGATGCATAGGCAATAACCCTATAATTCTGTATAAGGACACAACCCAGTCCTTTCTTCGATGCATTAATATAAATAACGAACCCATCATTCCCCGATGGTAGAGTAAATATAGGAGCATTGACTAATATTCTCTTCAGTTCTTCAAAACATTCTTCACAGTCTTTTTTCCAAACAAATTTAACCCCTTTATGTGTGAGCTTTGTTAATGGGTTAGCCAACCAGGAAAAATTATGGACGAAACATCGATAATATCCTTCTAAACCAATAAAACTACGTACCTCAGTTATACTCGTCGGTGCAGGACATTCTTGGATTGCCTTGGTTTTAGAAGGATCAATAGAGATTCCATCTTTAGAGACAATATTTCCAAGAAAAGAAATCTCCTGAAGCCAGAATTTAGACTTGCTAAACATCCCATATAATTCATGTCTTCTCAGAGTCTTCAGGATAATGCGCAAGTGATTTTCACAATCTTCGTAGCTTTTGGAGTATACCAAGATATCATCAATAAATACCACCACAAAATCATCGAGATATTTCTTGAAAACTCTATTCATCATATCCATGAATATAGAGGATTCATTAGTCAATCCAAAAGGCATTACAGTAAACTCGTAATGCCTGTACCTGGTTCAAAATGATGTCTTCGGAATGTCTTCCTTCTTCCCACACAACTGATGGTATCCAGATCGAAGGTCAATCTTTGAAAAGTATTGAGCTCCATGCAGTTGGTCAAATAAATCATCAATGTGAGGTAGGGGATACTTGTTCTTTATTGTTATAGAATTGATCTCCCTGTAGTCGATACATAACCTCATAGATCCATCTTTCTTTTTAACAAAAAGAACAGGGGCTCCCCATGGAGAAACACTAGGTCAAATAAAACCCTTATTACTCAATTCCTCTAGTTGTTTCTTTAGTTCGACTAATTCCATAGTGGCCATTCTATAAGGGGTCTTCGATATAGGCCTTGATCCAGGAATTAAATCAATGGAAAACTCAACTTCTCATTCTGGAGGATGTCCAGGTAAGTCTTCCGGAAACACATCTACATATTCTTTCACAATAGGTACATACTCTATTTTAACATTCCTTTCCTCACCCAAAATCATTTCATTCTCTTCCTCCCCAATAACTGAATTTAGTTGAGCTACTGGGGGTGGATATAGATAAGAATTAGGTGGTGAAGATTCTGCTATAAATATAAGGTGTACCTTATCATCATCATCAAAAATCGTAACCTCCTCCTTCTTACAATAAATCTTCACATCATAGTCCGAAATCCAATCCATACCAAGGATTATATCAAACTCAATCATAGGTATGATGATGAGATCAACAGATAAAGAACATTTATGTGCTCTAATGGGGACTGATTCAAAAAACTTTGTTGCAATGATACTTCCCTTAGGAGTTTTAACTAACAACTCCCTTGTTAAATCAAATTGGAAATATCTAATTTTCTTAGAAAATTGGGAAGATATGAAACAATGCGATGATCCAGAATCAAATAATGCATTTTATAAACTTGAGAAAACCATTAAATTACCTGCCACCACGTCTTTCGGAGCTTCTACCTCAGCAGTAGTGATAACATAAGCTTGGCCTTGATCCCTTGGCCTTTTCTGAGGTAAGTTCCCCTGACGCTTAGGACATTAATTTGCATAATTTCCCATCTCCCTGAAATTGTAGCGCTGAAAATTGGTAGCTTCTTTCTTCCCTTTGCAATCATGATCTTGGTGGCCTTTTTCACCACACTTGTAACAGACACCCATTCCTTTCAAGCAAGTACCAGGGTGCTTCTTCCCACATTTACCACATGATGGATATTCAACCTTTCCCTTATTCCCCTTATTTCCATTCCCAGATTGATCAGAAGATCTCTTATTCTCTTTATTTGCTTTAAAGTCATAAGACATAGAGAATTCATTTTCAGTCTTGATAGAACATGATACAATGTCTTCGTACAAAGAGAAGGATTGTGAGACTAATGCTCGATAGAGAAATGGTTTTAACCCATCAAAGAAACAATAAATCTTACTTCTTGGGTTACATATATAATCTCCATCATACCTTTCTAACCTTGTAAAGTTATCCTCATACTTTGCGACATTCTCATCCTCCTTTTGTCTCAGACTCAGAAATTGCCTTTCCATATCTGCTCGATGGTCACGAGGAAAGTATTTTTCTAAAAACAAATCTTTGAAATCCCTACATTCCATATTTGATACTTCATCATCTTCCTTCATGTTTTGAATCATTGACCACCATTGATCAGCATCTCCAGTGAGGCGGTAAACTACCATGATAACTTTTTCCTTTTCACTACTTCCCAAAGCCTGAAATATTTTCTCTAGGGAACTTATCCATTACTCAGATACCAATGGATTTGTACTCCCATTGAACATTGGTGGTTTTTTCCTCATAAAGCGATCTAACATTGATCCTCCACGCTGTGGATCAGGGTGCTCCATACGGGTAAGGTTATTATTCATAACCTGAGTGAGTTGTCCCAGTATGGTGATTAGCTGATCGACACCAGTTTCATCACCAGCTCCACTATAATTATCTTGAGCAGGAGGGAAATCCCTACATGGAGTGCGTGCATTGATACAATTTCCATTTATTCCACTAGGCTCTATTTCTAAACAATGGCATAAACTAGATCAGTTTATGAATCAAAATACATAATTCCATACTTATAAAACACTTAACATTAATTGAACTATTTATGGATATAATCCATAATCATAAAAATGTGTTCTTTGAGGAAGTATATACTCATAAACCCTTCATAATGATTTTTAAAGAAAATGAGAGTTATCCTAAGCATATCCCCCAGGAGTGTTGTAACCAAGAGTGAAGCAAGGCCCGTTTTCTTGCCCCAGTTCCCATTCGAGTCTAGCTTAAAGCGGTGTTTTCGGGTTTTACCCCTAGGTACATCTGTGACAGAGCCGCCTCTACCTGCTCATACCCAGTCAGGGATGTATTTCTCGAAAAACTCACAAAATCTCTACAATACCAAAATTCTAGGAAGTTCTTCTATACTTTCATCTTAGGTCTACATGCTCTAATCAGAGTTTATCTAAATCTAGATTACAAGGTTTGTACTAAACTTCCTCTGATACCAACTGTAACTCCCCGACCCCAGTTACCCAGAGTCAGTGCATTATTACATAACATTGGTATGATCACAAGAAAGATCAAATCTCTAAAGACCGATTAGTTTAGTAGCCTTGGAAACACTAGATATATTCATGAAGTTTTACATTATATCATAAAAATGAAAACTACAACAACATAGTCTCTATAGTCCACACTCTTATCCCCTCATAATATCCCTGCAAGTCATTCATAATTTACTTCTTCACATCCTGGGAAAAATAAAACATAGAAAAGGGGTGAGCTCAAATGCCCAGTAAGTATAACAATATAGCGGAAACTTTCATAAATAAGAATAAAAATTTAAGGAAATGTATAACTAAAACAAAAGCCTTTTAAAATTGAACTTAAACATAGTATTGAAAAAATAAAATGAAATAATTCTATTTACTTATTCACATGGATATTCTACTAATTGAATAATCACATGCAATATCAATAACCACTTTCATAATGATGGAATGCATAATGCTAGACTATCATAACCACATAGCCAAGGCCTCGTTCCAAGACTACAAATAAGATTTTGTCAAGGCCTTATGACAAGACACTAGTTTGTCTCATGAGACCTACCGATGCATCGAGGAGCTATAGAGGGCACCACCCGTCACATATTAAGTCCAATGCATTCCTCATATAAACAGGTTTAAACATAACATAAACATTCGTATTAAAAATAGCATACGAAATGTAAATACTTAATCCATAAACCATGAATGGTATAAAAATAACACATCCACAGTCAAACATATCACAAAACCTTCAATACAATATAGAAGTTTTGTATCATAATAAATCAACTTCAAATAAGCGTAAAATCCATCAAATGATGTTGACATAGATGAAATCAAAACTCTTTTTAGAGAAATATCTATTTTTATTTTGAAATCATTTAAGAGTAATATATTTATAAAATAAAACATTTTCTTTGAAAATATTCTTATAATATTCTAAGGGATGCTTTGACGATTTTATAATGGTGGAAAATAGCTGCACCTGCCGTATAAGTTAAAAAAACATTCTTACCTTAATTCTATCGAAAAGGTTAAAAAGGACCTTGTTTGGAAAACGATGGAAAGATTCCTTTATAAACCACTTATAAAAGTCAACAAGGGTATAAACAAATTTACCCCATATTCTAGTAAATAGTAAAAAAATTGTTTTTGAAATACATTTTTAAGAAACATGGATGTGGATGATAAAGAAATCTCAGTAGATTATTACGTATAAACAACCTCGGATAATGAAGAGATTGTGAAATAAAACCTTACCTTGTACTTTTCCTTGGTTGGGGTAGGTTAACCTCTTGTATAATGGTGAAATAATTGTTATTAAATTATACAAGAATCATATACATTAATATGATATCATATATGATCTTTTAACATTGATTTGTTAATAATATCTTAGTATTATCGTTGTTTCGGGTGTTAACTTACTCGTTTTCTTTTATATGTTTTGTTAAGTAAGTCGTGTTTGTCATGGATAGGTTGTATCTTAATCATATCCAGAATTATATCAAGTCCTTAGATACTATTATTAATCATAAAATGAGAATTAGACTTGAATGGATGCGATGGAGAATCAATCTCATCGCGTTCGTGAAGAAGGTAGTCCGTACGTACGCACGAGCGGCAATATCATTCTTTTGATATTAAAATAATATATAGTTGGATTTTATATCATATATACAGAATCATTATCATGTTATATTTATTATTTACATGAATTACACATCATTATTATACCCATCCAAATAATAATTTATTGAATAACAATTACACCACGACGTGGAGACGGTAAGCCGTACGTACACACGTATGGTGACATGTTATTCAAAGGATGGATAGAATACTGAATATGGTTGTACCATATTTATAATAAAATCATAGTATATATATTATACTAGATTTATTATTTTATAATGGGAAAACAAAGAAAGAATAAGTTGAAGAAGAAATGAATTTGAAAAAGGGTGGTGAAAACATTACCTCTTCTTCGGGTTCTTCCTTTTGATTTGATCAAAAGGGCTCCTTAGGTTGGCTTTTTGATCAAACTAAGGCCTCTATGTTGTATTGAGGGAAGTTGAGAGGGTATTTTGGCAGGGGTTGGCCGAACAAAAAGGCTTTGAAGGTGTGAATTAATGATAAGGGGGAGTTCCCTTTTATAAGAGGGGTGAGGGGCACCTTTGGAAAAGCTAGAAATATTATTTTATAATAAATTAATATTCGGTTTCTAATGGCTCCAAAGTGGATTATTTAAAGTTTAAGGTGGGTATGGGTCTAAAACCACTCAACCAATAGAATTTAGACAGGTTTGGGTCATTATATTAACCTTATCTTTTAGTTTTAACTCCTAGTTAATTAGTTTGACACTTACCATGTCACTTTGTATTTTTATAATATATAGTTAATAATATTACTATATACCTCCAAGAGACCCCCAAGTGGTCAATTAATGATACACCTATCATGATATAAGTCTCTTCGCCAAAACTTAGATTTTTATGAATTTAATATCAATTAATAATATAATATCTATTTTAAAAACTCTTTTATGTCAATTTTGACACTATTTGGAAAATTGATTTTTGTGAAAATTATAACAGAATGATTACTTCGAAAAACGTTAATTAAATTAATTCTAACATGTCATATTAACCTAGAAAATTAGTTTAATTCATAAAAAGTCTCAAATTATATTTATTTGGGTATTTATAATATCAATTATTTTAATTTTTCACTATTATGGTAATTACTGCATCATCATTGTGTCATAAATAAATTAAATTATTTAATGTCTAAAAATTATAAATAAAATATAATTATGTAGGAAATCATTTTATATTTCTAATGAATATTTATAGTCGAAAATAAAACATATATAACCCTATGTAAAAATTGTTTTTCTAAAAGATATATGCTTATGTTATTTTTGTATTTATTTTTACTTAATTAATTTAAAGTGTCATTATCACTTACAAGTGGCTCAATGGGGTCCAAGAATCGACCAAAAGATGCCCATTGTATGAAATGTATCAACCAATAAGGTTAGGATACGTTTTAGGGTAATTTTTTATTATTATAATATTATTTTTTAACCCTTATTTACCAGATTTACCCTTTAACCATGGTAAATAAAATATTTACCGAAGTAATTATTCAAAATGTCTAAAAATAAAAGTTACCTATTTACAAAATTTAAACATCCTGATTCCAAATATGGAATCTATTTTTCCAAATTCAAATCACAGAAGTGGCAGAAATTAATTTAAAATTAATTCCCGTTGTTAAAACAAAAAGCGTGTTTTTAAGAGATAATAACTATCAAAAGATTGACACTTGTTTATGTCCGATTTAATTGTAAAATTATGTACAATTACCAAAATTGTATTAAATGGTAAAAATATATTCTAAATATACTTTAAAACCACTCAAATTCATAATTTATCAATATAAATTATTTTGATTAAAAAAAGTTGTTTTTAATTAAAATTTAGTAATTTTCACTATTCATCAAAATATAAATGTTATCCGAAAAGTTCCAAAATTTTACCCTAGGCTAAATTTGATATTCTGAATCCAAAAATGAACTCCAGTTTGAGAGATAAAATTTATAAAATTTTAAAAAGTAGGTATTACTATTCATAACGGCTAGTTTGATTGGTTGTGGTGTGTTAGAACTCGATGTTGCGTACAACACACGCTATCGCATTATTCAAAGAGAAGCGTACCGTAGAAGCTTGGGGTGTTACAGTTTTCCTAACTCTGCAACCTAACCATACACAGTTTAATATTAGATCATAAAAAAGTGTATATCACTATAAATTTCACCTAAAACACCCATTTTCCCTCTATTATGATCCTATATTAGTTTTTTTATCCTCATAAAGTCTCTCAGGACTCTTTCTTTCAATTTGAGAGTGACCTGTTTGTAAATCTTGGTTCATTAAAGGTTTAAATTCTTTTAAAGTCTCCATTCTTGGTTTTTTTCCTTATATCTATTCATCTTACCTCCATTGAATTCATAGATTTAGTCTTCTGGGGATATATATAGGATATTTTTGTTAATAGTGATAATATTTAGCTATTTTGTTGTTAGGGAATAAGATATAAGGTGGGTTTTGGAGATTCAACCTAGTTTTGTTGAAGAATTCACACCATTATTCGTTTTTTCTTTAGTTTACTAGGTAGGTGGCTTCAATATCGACACCTCTGTCTAGAACTAGAAGGATTAGTTTCAAATTGTTTGAATTGTTTAAAATTGATTGTGAAATTTATGTTCAAATCATGATATAAACCCTCTTTAGTGATGGTTTGTGGATTTGTGAAAATTAGTTATTGTGCAAAGTGATTTGTTCATGGGTTTTAAAATAATGATTTCAAAATTTGGATTTTCTTTGATTCATGGAAATGGTTTGAGGGTAATGTTTTCAATAAAATAAATTTTTTATTGAAATGTATTGAGATGGTTGGTTTGACATGGTTTTGGCATACCCGAGTTAGTGCAAGTTCATGATTTATATGTGACCCTGAATAAGGGGTGTGTACCATTGGGGTACTAAGTATGTGACCCTTGATAATGGGCATGTTCCATTGGGTCACCAGAACATTAAAAACTTAGTGATGAATTGGTGGATAAATGAGAAACCGATCATGTGTACGGAACTATCACTGAAGCATGCATGTGTGGGTTTGGGTGTGTGAATCATAGAATGGGTATGCCAAAAAGCAATATGAACTGGTTTAAAGAATTATTTTGTTTCTTTCCTTGGAAACTATTTTGTTTGGAAAAATATTTTGGGTTGTAATTTCTTTGGCTTTGATAAAAACTGATGAAATTATTTTTAATTGTTTTATATAAATTGTTTCATAAAATTGTGATAAATTTTTCAATCCTAGTGTCATTAGTGGGGAATTCATTTGGGGAAAACCTACTAAATTTTATTACTCACCCCTACTTGGGAACTTTGGTGTGTTTGTAGATACTATGTATTGGGACACATTTAAAGGAAAGGTATCACATTTCTTTAGTGATGCTTCATGATACTTGGGAATTGATTGTGGAGTTGGAGCTTGGAACATATCAGGAGTTTCTGTGTTGGTGTCCTTTGAGTCTTTGAGTTTTGTTTGTTTTTTCTTACACTTTATATTTTTATATTGTTATTTGTTTCTATTTGGTACTTTGATATATTTTATTTTAGTTTTTCATACTTTTAGTTATACTACATTGTTATCATGCATCACATAATAGTTGTGGCTGTTTTATTTTCAAAGGGAAAATAATCCTCCAACAGTTATAAAGCCCTTGGAATTTATTTCCAGCCTTTTTCATCTTTTGGATGTCTCCTAAGACTAAGTAATATCACAACCTCTTCTCAATCCAATGAGGATGGGTGGTATGTCACATTACATAATGCCTTTGTTAAGGGATCATAGGAAAAATGGGATTTCCATATACTTGATTATTACTGAGAGGCCTCAATTAGGGTTGTTGGATATGATGTTTCACACCCCCTTGGCCCGAGATGTTGGAAATGGAATTTCAAATCCATTTTGGTGGTATCTATATATATGTCTATATATGTTATTAGGTATATATTTCATATACATATAAATGGATGATTATATAAATATATTTATACCTATTTACATAATGATGTATATTCAGAGGTATTCCAGCTTAGACCGAAGTAGGTATGGTCGACAATGTGTCCTTCGAGGAACCCAATCCCAACTTATTTACATTTATTTGTTTACTTACTTATTGATATACCTTTACACTAATATATTTTATATTCACAAACTAGATAGAAATATACATCATTAGTGGTGGCCTATTGAGTTTATGTCACATCCTGTTTGGGTTTCCGTTTATTACCTAGAAAAACCTCATGGTTTCAAGGTCATTATCTAGATTCAAATTGCTTTATGTTATCATTTTGTCTTGTTATTATTGGAAATGGGACCTTAAAAGAACAATAATGAGTCAAAGATAAGGATTCTCATAGAGATAGACTTTGAGGATTTTGTTCTTTTCATTCTGTATTAATTATGTATTACCTACTTGTATATTGTAGTATCCTATGCACATGCAAGGTTTTATTATTTAGCATAGTCCATTTTATCAATAATTATCATATTTCATTGTTTTATAAATTATTATTTTTCTACTGTGTTTGGTACTGATCCAGAGGATATAGTCTCCCCACCGTACCATCATTGGACCCTCACTACTAGTTGGAAACCTCTAACATAGGAGAAGACATGCTTGATTTGATGTTACTGATCAACTTGAGGCACTGTTTTTGTGGCCCCCTAGGTTGGTATGTTACACCAAAAGGGCCCTTGTTCTAAATCGTTTCACCGAATGCATCAATATGTACCTAGATCTTTACTCCTCACCCACATCACAGCCTATATTATCGGTTATAAATGACCCTAAAATCCCCCCCCAAGGGTGGCTATTAGGATTTGAACTCTAGTAATATGCAGAATTATGAGGTGACTTTACCACTTAGGAAAGCCCCCCAACTTCACATAAAATAAAATATAGTTTCATATTTAATGATTATTCTAACCAATGCTATATTATCTTTTTCTTGTAGTATTATATAAAAATATATATTATTCCCAGTTAATGTTTTAATTATTTGTATATATGACAAAAATGATAAAAATTTCAATATATGATTCCTTGAAGGGTTCAAAATGCCTCAAGAATATTCAAAGTTAAGAATTTTTTCCCATTTGATAAATTATTTTATAAGGTGAACCGAATAAGATATATTTTATATATCCATATTGAACTATGTTTATATAAGGAAGAATATAAAATTGATTTCATATAGACATAGTTTATATAAATTGAATTTTTTTGTTAAACCATTAGTATTGTATAATATCTGAACTTCTAAAATGAATTTTTTAATAAAATTAAGAGGAATTTCCTTGCATTTTGAATTAATCACCCAGAAGATTAAATATTAAAATTTGGAATGATTTTACCCTTAATAAATAATTAAACCTATTACTTACAAGAGTGATAAAATTCATACAAAAGGAGATTCTAGGAACCTTATTAATACATGAATGATTAAATACAAATGAACATATTATTTACCCCTAAAGGATATGCATGTGAATATGCATATATACCTTGAAAATAATACAAGGTCATATTATAATTAATTTGATGTAATATAATATTCTTCTTCTACTCATTGATATTTAAAGGGTATAAATAATCACTTATTCCAATAAAATAGAACCAAAATTGCTTGGTTATATTGATGTTGAATATTATTTTAATCCACAAAAAAGACAGATCACAACCTTAATATTTATTCACAAATGATGGAACAACCATTTCATATAATTCTATAAAACCAACCATTTATGTGACGTCCTCCAATCATGTTGACCTGATTGTGATTTACGAAGGAAGTTGATAATGAGTTTAATTGAGATCAATCATTCATCATATCAGAAATAAATGTGGATTATATATGAATAATGATAATCCAACAATATTTTATGAGGATAAAATTACTTGTATAATGAATTTAAAAAATGATTATATCAAAGGTGATAAGAAAAAATATGTCTCACAAAAATTATTTTTTACATAATAGTTTTAAAACAGTGTTATGATAAATATTCAATAAATAAAATCATGCAAATTTATTCAAAAAGTCATTATTAAATTTTTTTTAGAAATTTATTTTTAAATTTGGGATGTGAATACTAGAAATCCCATCACGATTTACTCAAGGAGGGTTGAGAATTTTTTACTCCTTTTCCCTTGGTTAGGTTTTCACTACTAGGGTTTTTTGATATTGTTTTAATTGTGGCAGATAACATTTTTCATGGAATTAAATTATTTTGGCTTCAATTTTTTTTTCTTATAGAGTTTTTTTAAGTGAAGGATAGGATAATATTTCATGAAATTAATGAAATCTAATGGGGACTGTTATAAATTAATATTTATGTGTGGATGTCATTATTCTCCAGGGATGAGGTTTTTAATTACTAATTCCAATATTTCATATCCCAAATCTATATATTTTAAATGTGACACCCCCACACCACTATGGTATGAAATATTATATTATTTTATGTTATTTTGAAAATTTTTGGAGTTTTTTGTTCTGTAGTTCTTTCTGTAGTAGACCGCACCGTGATAGGTTTTGGGTTGGATTCTTTCAAGCCGCATTATAAGAGTAACAAAGTTACTCTTACACTTGAGAACACATTTTTGTATGATTTCCTACCTTTATGAACTTTTGAGAAAGGGATTAGGTCACACCGTAACCAAGGGACTCACATCGCAACTGGTGTTTGGGTGATGAATTTGAAATAGTCCCAAACATAAGAGTAACAAAGTTAATCATACATTTTGGAACCCAAGTGTATAATAATTTTTTACTTTGAGGATTTTGGGACTATGGGGATTCACACTATGAAGGTAGGTTCATTCCATGATTAAACCTTGGGAAGAAGGGTTGCGACTATACTTGGAGTTAAGGAGGGTTCTTTAGGCCATGTAGGAGGTGGTACTACTGATTTCCATTCTGAAATGACCTACTCACACAGGGACATCACACCATGAAGGTTATATTTCACTATGACATAACCCTCAATAGTGATGTCATGCTCGACCTAGTTTCAATAGAGATGAGTTTCACCATGATAAGGGAGTCACATCACAACATGTCTGTGATTTTTTTTTAATTTTATGAATTTCCCCATATACCCTTGTCCAATTAAATCCACAAAAGGCTTTTCCCGTAATTTTTGAATCTCAACCTAGAGAGTTTGGGGAGAGAATCTCCCACCTTTGATGCGAAGCCTATCACGATCCTTAAATTCAAAATAATTTGAAAACCCATAATGAATCATAGTGGATAAATGGGGTTATATCTCAAGGATCTAGGCCTATAGAATCACTATCTAAACACATATGATTGTTTTTGTTTGTTTTTATATGTTGAAAGAAACAAAAAAATAGGGGTTAATTTGTTTTATTTTTCAATTTAACTAAATAAAAAAAGGTTAGGGTGAAAGGGAATGGACATGAGTTTTATTACAGGGATCCTTTATTATCTAGGAGTTATTCTCATCCAAAAATTGAGTTATAATCAATCCTAAATTGATATTATATATCTAAATTGAGGACTAGAAACACATAGGAAACCTCCATATTTATATCCATATCACATCCTCCACATTGAAGAGGAAGTGAACACATTCAACTAAGGAATTCATTATCCAAATACTCATATCCAATATCAAGATGTTCATTCTTTAATCCACACAAATCCATTCATATGAAGTGTTGAGAAATATAAGGGAGATGGAAATGTTTTGATATATTAGAGAATACAATATAAATGGTAATAGAGATGATTATGACCATCAATCCACTTATATCTCCGTCACTACCATATTATGGATGAGAATGAAAATGAAATTTTTAAAAGAACATAGATTTAAAAACCTATGAAATCTCCCCTAGGGACCATCCATCAAGTTATTTATCCACAAAAATGTAGTTAGAGATCATCGTGGAAGATAGTGGATGGAAAACAAGATGAAAATATATTTAATTGAATTAAAATGCCCCAAAAATAATTATAGAACATATAATCCATAGTTGGTAGGAGTCAAATACTTTACAATGCTAGAGGGGGAAAAAATATATATTCTAGAGAGCATCTCCTTCCAAAAACTTCCTTTTTTCATTTCCATGAGCATTATCTATCTTCCTTGGATGGATTATACATTCACTTATTGAGGGGTGTGGATTATTCAGTTGATCTCATCTCAAACATTCTTCTTACTTAGAATTATTCCCATGACCAATTCATCTCCTTCCTTTAATGGATGTGAAATACATTGGGTAGTTAATATATTCTTCTTGATATGGTTGAAAAACAAAAATGAAATTTTGATTTGAAGTTGAGAACTACCTTTACAGGGATTTATGGTGTTTATTCTCCCCACAGGTACCTTTATGTATCCTATATATCCTCATATTGACATATATGTAACAACATGACTTGTTTGTTACCTTTATGCAACTCCTATTACCCTGATGTAGCTAAGATAATCACCCTAATTAAATATATGTTTTAAAATGATACCTTTTTTTATCATGTGTCGTGAATGCTTTACCTTGACATAGCTAATGAAATATTAGTGGTACCTTGGTGTAGTAGCCTTATTACCTTTACATAGTGTCTTTGATCATGGGGTACCTTGATGTAGCTACAAAAAAATCCCTTTAACTTAACGCAATGCATGGATAACTTGATTCATTTTTTTAACACAATATACCCTTTTATATCCTTAGAAAATGTTTCAATACACTCGCATAGCTTGATTATTACCATTACCTAGCATCCTTGTGTGTGAATATACCTTTACATAGCCTATGAACTTTAGAAAATACATTGACGCAACATTGGAGTGTTGGATCACCTTGATATGGCTCTTCTTCTCCACAGATTACCTTTACATCATGGAAAACACCTTGACATAATGTTTGTAATACCTCTACAAGAGATGAATTTGGCTATAGGGATAACCTTTATTCCATGAAAATAAAGACCCTTGATTGAATACATACAATCCTATGATTTCATTGAATTCTTACAATGTAACTCCTCCAAAGTCACATGATGGATAGTTTGAAGTCATATGATAGACAACATAAAGTCATATGATGGTGAAAAGTCATATTATGTTGTTTGGGACAAAGTAATTTGATGGGAAGTCATCTGATGAGATCATGTTAAATAATCCTTCCTGAGACACCCCAAACCTGCACTCCCAGGTCCAGTATTAAAATATATTCTTTATAGCCAGTTTTGATTCCCAATTAGATAACTAAAACTACAATTAAATATATTTTGATAATTTAAACATTATATACCAAAAAAATTACACAATAATATAACCTAAAGGTTTAGTGTCTTTGGACATTATCTACATAAATATCTATTTGTAAAAAATTTACTATAATCACACCATAATAGATCCCCTTCTAGAAATATCATAGTTCATTATGATCTTTATAACCAAGGGAATTAAAAAAAATATAAAACGGGGATATTAAATTCTCACAAAGAGAAAAAATTATCAAAATTTAATCAAGGGTTATTTTATAAGCATACGAGATACATGATATTGAAAGAAATATCTCATTAAAAATAACATGGAATAATAATAGTTGTCCACAAGTCAATATATAAGGACATGTAATATAAAATAACCAAACATATACCATGTCATAAGATTGAGGAAACAAAATACATTAATCATGGTCCATGAAACCTAAAATTGTCATATCACATAGAATTTGGCATAAAATTAGTCATATGGAAACAAATCATTGTGAACATAACTAATCAAAATCATGTCTCCACAAAAAAATAATTACATCATGCGATATACAACTTTAACCAATACATTGGAGGGATTTATCGAACCCAAAACATCTTAAAGATTAAATGGACCCAACCCATATTAAGGATTTATCAGATCCAACCAATATCAAGGCTTTATCGTACCCAAACCATCTTTGGGATTTATTAGACCAACCCATATCAGGGATTTACAAGACCCAACCTATCTCAGGTATTTATTAGACCCAACATGTCTCAGGTATTTATCAAACCCAATCCATCATAGGGATTTATTGGACTAAAACCATATCATCCAAAAATATGTGTTATATATGAAATCATTAATATATCATATCATGAAAAAATCCATGTAAAGAAAATGGTTTTTGTAACATTTTAAAATTACATCACATAAAATGACTTCAAGAATTAGATTAGTTGATACCAAATGTTCAACCACCCAAAAGAATAATTTCAAAATGGAATTTATAGGGTTATTTATGGAACATTACTCTAAAATATTTATATATTTTATAGGTAAAATGTGGAAATGAATGTGAAATTATAAAAATAATTTTCCTAAAACATTTTAACATTATCGAAAAAAAAGTTTCAGATCACTTTCAAAAGTTGTTTTTGATATGTTGACAATAATTTTTTTAGAAAATTATTTAGAAAGAAATATCAATAATAGATCCTTAAAAAATATATAAATATTTTCCAGAGGAAATATGGGGTAGAAGATAAAAAATATGATCATAGAAGGAAAAGACATTTAATATTTTAAAATACATTGATGAAACCCACACTCTAAAAAGTGTAATAAATATTATTTCTGTAAAGTGTTAAAGAAAAATATGAATATCAAAAGTGATAATACATATTTTAATTTTAAAATAAGAAAGGAAAACATTTTTGGAAATAAATATTGTGGACATAGAATAAAAATAGTCCTTAAAGAGGATGAAAATTTTTCTTAATAATGTTATAATTTCATGTGAAAGAAATCAGATGCACTACTATTATGTGGAATGACAAAATAGTATAATTAGTTAGCCCTTAGGTTGTCTTATAAAGAGGAATGATCAAAAATGAGTTTTTAACTTTTTGATGATTTTATGAAAGGTTGTTTCTTTATTGTTTTTTATAAATAGATATTTGAAATTAGTTCAAATGATTGATTTTAAAACAATTGATAAATATAGTGATCAGAGGGAGTTTGGATAGACCTAGTGATATGCTAACATTATTTCCAATTTTTACTAATTCTTCTTCCACATGATTGTAAGAGAGATATTACTATATTGATTCATCTCTCTCCCTTGGATAAATAGAAAAGGTGAAGTTATGCCTAATCAAAGTCTCAATTTTTCTACCCTCCTTATGTGTGCAATGTTGTAGTGAGTCCTTTTTGATAAATTAGGGAAATACCCAATTGGGTATTGTTATTCCTTAATAATCAATAGTTTCTTCCACAATATTATGCACGTGTTGGTGATTTTTTAACATAACCACCGAAAACTAATCTGTTTTGTAGAAAAAAAATGTGAATTGGGTGGAGGAATATATGGATCAATGACCATGGCAATTCAAATTAAAATAATCTAACCCTAATGTTCATTTGCAATAAAAAACTGAAATAATAATAGAAACTGGTTGGTAGAAGAAAGAATTAATTTTATTTATTTAAGTATAGAAACTCAAACATATAATTTGGTCCAACCTCCCCATTTTCTAGGTACTCATAAAAACTATCCCTCTATGGATGGGGAAGTTTAGTTGATCCTGGAGAGGGGATACATAAGAGGAACAGAGAAAAAGTAAAAGAAAATTAATTGAGAGAAATAAATTTGTAGTTGGTTGTCATCCAGAGTTTCCCTCACTGATTGATCCTATGTAAATCTCCCTAGGCCTCTTATTTATAGTCATATATTGTACTCAGGATTCCATAAATATCCTATTGAATGAGTAAAAATATTTATGGGTCATCCTAGGTTCCTAAAAGCAGTGTGGGAACAAAAAATCATCTTAAATCACCATTTGGGTCTTTCTGAGAGTTTCACATTGTGTAATTGATTCATGATGTATAATATATGGGGCCATGAATATTTTTCATGTTGTGTATTATTTCATGTTATACATCGTGAATGACTTATATGACATGAAAGGTTGTTTTCTAGACAGTTTCACTCTGGTTCTTCATTTACGAGATCTAGATTTGGTACTTGACTTACCACCAATACTCAATATAAGGCCTTTAATAGCACTAAAATAGGCCTTTATCCGTAAAAAAAGTACTGAAAATTGGAGCATGTTTAAAATCCCTAGTCCTTTAGCAGTGCTAGAAAATCACTGATAAAGTGACACTTTATTAGCGCTAAAAAAGTGTTGATAAAGGTAACCTTTATTAGTGCTTCTTTAAGAAATGATAAATTACCCCATTTTATCAGCAGTAAAAATAGTATTGATAGAGGTGGTCATTTATCGGTGTTAGTTTTGTGCTAAGAAAGTATCCCTTTATCAGCGGTTTTAGTAGTGCTGATAAAAGATCACTTAATCCATGCTTTTTATAGCACTGATAAAGGGGAATAATGTTATAGAGTGCTGTTAAAATTATAACACATTAAAACAAAAAATGTTGTAGAAAATAGAGGATCAAATATATAATTTAATTGAAATAAAATTTACAACACAAATACATGAAAAAACTATAATATAGACATTTTGAACATTGGTTTTTACAATAACATTAGTAACTACAAATTATCAGAGACATTCAAAAACATCAACGTTCTTTTGTTTTTGTCCCCTAACCCTCGACCATGCTTTTAGTTGGTGAATAAACCACCCCATATTGAGTAAAATAATGAATCTGTATAAGAAAACTATAAGGCCCCAGCCTTAAACCTTACTTAATCTTGAGTTATTACAAGATTACACGTTGAGGATCTTTTCAGGTTTAGAGTTTTAGAGAATTAGATCATGAAACTTGCATTACATTCCACATTTAGACAAAGTGGTTACATAAAATATAGTATTCATTCTTCCCATCAATGAAAACATATTTAAAATAAATCATGGATTCTTTCTTGACACATCCTTGACACTATCATCACATCATGTACCTTTCCCTTGACCTGTGAAAAACATTTCAAAAACTTGGGATGAGCATAAAAAGCTCAGTAAGGGTTATAAAAATATGGAAAGGAAACATGAGTTCATATATACATAAGAATGAAATAATACTTTACCCATAAAACATAGGCACTTTAACATACCTCATCAAATCATGAATAAATCATAGAAGTCATAAGACATAAAAGTAACCTGAGGCATTCATAAAATTCTTACGTAGGGACTAACCCTCTTGGTTACGTTTGGAATACCCATCACAGTATATTCCCTAAATCTCTTCGGAGAAACCGTAACGTTTCACTCCTTCACGTTACCCAATGCATTGGAGAGCTATATCGGGCTCACCCGCCCTTAGTTTATCATGGAACCACCCGTATTCATAATAATGCCCAAGAACCATAACATAAACGTATCACATAAAACATGAATAAAGGAAACATAATATTTCCACACTTCAATCACAATATAACATTTTAGTATATTGAAATAATGAATCCATTAAAAAAGAAACCATTTCCAAAACCATTTAAAACATTTAATAAAGAGATTTTTGAATCAAAGTGTCCCATAACACCTTGAATATTTTAAAATTTTAAACCATTAATATCCATATAAATAAATCCTTAAAACCATTTTGAATACATGTATATTAATAAGAACAAATAGTTAAAACATTTAAAGCGATATTTTGGTTAAAGGGGTTTTACCAAAATTAGAGACACTTGAATTCAATAATTGAGGAATAACATTTAGTCAGAACTTTATAATATCATGAGAATAAATGGATTCATGATATAATATTCCAAAGGACAGTATATACACCATATAAGAGTGAATTGGTGCATGACAACAACGAAGTCTCAATAGAAATGTCAAATGTGATGAAATCCCTTATAAAGAAGGTATCCTTAAATTAAGGATAAATCAATCTCAAAATTATGTGTGACAAATATAAATACACCCAATATAAGTGGATATTAAGTTTAAAATAATAAAATGTCATTCACACATATTTGAAAGATGACATACTCAATAACTACATGTTGAACCCAAAGAAATCGAAATTGGGTTAAGAGGTTCCCTTGACATCCTAACGGCGTCACATCAAAATGAGTTGATGAGAGATAAAAAGTGTATCTCATCACTTGGACATAAAATTTACATCAATAAGGATATATAAGAACATATCCCAAAATAATATTATGTGAATTAAAATACATAACAAAATAAGTCTTTTAAAAAGAGGAGGGTGAAAGGTTCCCTTACCGACATGGGTATCTTTCGAAACATATGCCCCATGAAAGAAAGACAATACATCATTGATGTAAATAATCATAAATGAAAGAATATTACACAATGAGTAAAATAATGTCCAGTAAATACACCACTCAATGGAAATTGTGGAAAATGTAGAATAAATCTCACGGGAATAAAAGTGAGATGAAAAATCTCTTACGAAAACTCGGTAGCCTAACGGCGCCACTTAAAACTTCCAAAAACGGATTGATGAGATCAAATAGGGTATCTCATCACATTAAAATAAAATGTACAGCAAGAGGAATATAAAATAACATCCCCCATCATAAAAAATAGGAGCTTAAAAGAAGTGACATAAAAGAGAGTACTTAAAGAGAAAGAGAGAGGTTAGATCTCTTACGAAAATTCGGCAGCCTAACGGCGCCACTCAAAACTTCCAAAATGGATTGATGAGAGAGAATAGGGTCTCTCATCACATGAACATAAAAATTAAAGTAATTTTAATATAAAATAACATCCCAATAACAAGAAAGATGATCTTTAGAGGGAATGACATAAAAGAGTGTACTTAAAAAGAAAGAGAGGAGTAAGATCCCTTACCTCAAGTCCAACTTGTCTTGTTCGTTTCTTTATATTCCTGAATAATAAACTTTGGTCAATTAATAATTGCCTAATTACCTCCTTTAGAGATTATTATTCAGTTCATATCACATATTATAATGTTATAATAATTGTTTAATAATGTTAGTTCATATCAGACGTTTTTGCCGATGTTTGGTACATGAGTCAAAAATGAACTTGTTTGAAAAAAGTTTGCCCATGTAGTTATAAGTAAATAATTTCCAGAATAGTATTAATGATTAAAATATCATATATATCCAGTAAATATTCATTTCATACTATTCCATATCATTTGGATATAAAAAACGGAAAGCACCGTTCATGGAGACGGTAGGCCGTACGTACGCATGAACGCTACTTTCATTTTTGGTCATATTAATGGAATTAAAACAAAATGAGATATATATATATATATATATATATATGTTATAATTCCAGAATTATATCCATAATTTTGATGTAATATATTACATATATATCCATTATATATATGTACTTATAGTATTACATAACATTTTGAGATAAGAAATGAAATGTACCGTTCATGGAGACGGTAAGCCGTACGTACGCATGAACACTAATTCCATTTCTATTTCATATTTAATGGAATTAAAACATTATGATACATAATAGTATTTTAATTCTAGTATGGTATCATATATAATATCATTAAATATATCCTTTATACGTACCACATATGGTATTAACGACTCAAATCACTATGAGGGGGCGGTAGTCCGCACTTCCTTAAATGAAGATATCGCGTTTACCCATAATGGAAACCATAAAGGTATGCCCAAAATGAAAAAATACAGAAGCTTAAGGAAATAATAAACATATTATATATCATATATAAATATATATTCATCTTAATGGCCACCTTTGAAGGTGTTAAAAGAATGTTGAACAATCATCGTTTCGGGAGGCCGAAATTCGCCATCCACGGAAACAGTATGTTATTTAACCATTAGATGTATGTGTGTGAAAGTGTAGCTCAAATACTTATTATAACAACATCCTAGTATATTGATGATACTGGATTTGTTACAAAAGAAATTAATAAAAAGAGTTTAGGGGGTTGGAGAAGCAAAATAAAACAAAAGGACTCAAGTGAAGACATTACCTTAAAATCGGGTAACTCCCTTTGGTTTGAGCTCAAAGGCTTCCTTGGGAAGACTTATGCCCAAAGTGAGGCTTCAAAGAGTAAGAGAGGTAATTGGAGAGACAAAATGGGTAGAGGTTGGCCGAGACAAAGGCTTTGGGAGTGTGGGTAAGGAGGTAGGGGTGGGGGCCTTTTATAAGAGGAGAGGAGAGGCACTCTTGTAAAGTTACAAAATGTTACTTTATTTTCAAAATATTTTCGGATTTTAAAGGTCCCAAATTGATGTATTTAGAGTCTAAGGTGATAAGGGTTCGAAATAAACTCATCCAATAGATTTTGTACATATGTAGGTCTTAGATATTACATTATCTTTCCATTTTATTTAAATCATTAAATAATGAGGTCATCGTTGCATCATCATGATGTCATAAATAATTTAATTCATTTAATGTCTAAAAATTATAAAAAAAATAATTTGATGTACGAAATCTTTTTAGATTTCCAGTGAATATTTATAGTCAAAAATCTGATTTTTATAACCCCATGTAAAAATTGTTTTAGTAAAACATTTCATGTTTGTCTCATTTTTACTTTAACTTTAAATAAAAAGACATTAATGTCATTTTCCAACCAAAGTGGCTTCATGGGGTCCCAAAGTTGACCCATGGGTTTTCTTGGTCGTCCATGACACATACAATGAGGTTAGGACATGTGTCATGTTCATTTCATATTATTAAAACATTATTTTTACCTTAAACTACACTAATTACCTCTAATCGCGATTAAAAACTTAATAAGTTACTATTCACCAAAAAATTATTTTTATCCCATTGAACCACATTTTACATCTTAATGAAAACCATGTATGTCGGATTTTTGAAATTCAAAACACAAAGATGGCAAAATTTAATTTAAACTGAAAAATCAGTTTTTATAAGTACCACTTAGTGGTTTCACTATTCATCAAAAATTGAAGTTTTTCAGAAAAATCCCGAAAATTCACCCTAAGCTATATTTGATATTCCGAATTCAGAAATGAAGTATATTTTAAAAAATTCAAAACATAAAAGTCACATTAATTAATTTAATAATTAATTCCCGCTGTCAGATCAAATAACGTGTTTTTATGAAACAATAAGTATCAAAAGATTGACACTAGTTTAAGTCTGATTTCAAAGTGAAATTAATTCCAACGACCACTATTGGATTTAATGGTAAAAATATATTATAATTTAACTTTAAAACCAATTCAAAAGATAATCTAATCATATAAATAAATTAGATTAAAAAGAGGTTTTGAATTAAAATACAACATTTTACACTATTCATTTAAAAATGAACTTTATCAGAAAGATACCAAAAATTTACACAAAGTAAATTTTGATGTCCCAATTATTAAGAAGAGTTTTATTTGGTCCAAAAGGATGTATAATAGTGCAAAAAACTATATTTAATGATGGTTCTCCATCAAAAGGCGATAAGTGAACCTTTAGTGAAAACTAGGACATATACGCCTAAAATTGAATTGTTTCCGTATTTTATGCCTTTATCATTTATTGGATAAATGTAAAAACATTTAAAAACATATATAATCATATTTTAGTTATTTATATCCATTCCCGCCAATACAACGGCTACATGTTAACTACCATTTAAAATAATATTATTTTATTATTAGAGTGCAACATAAGATTCCCAAGAAACTCATTGTTGCGTGTTGGGTACGCCATCGAGCATAGCGTCCCCTTTAAAGTAATATTAATATTTTATTCACAAATATGGATAAATATTAAAATGTCATATTCTTTATTTACCTGGGGTGTTACATCCTTCCCCCCTTTTGGGAATTGCGTCCTCGTAATTTTTAAAATTGAGCTTGGAAACATCCTTGAAAGTCCCACATCGGAACAAGAGTCGGTAAAAAAATAACTTTAAAATAAAGAAAGATAAGTACAGAGGTCACCCGAGTTAACCCATATGTAGAAAAACATGGACATGGAAGAAAAAGCAAAGGGTCATGTTCTTGAGGGAGAGTGATAGTAAACATGTCTAGGAGAAAGTTAACCATAAAAAAATCACAAACTTGTGATGGGTTAAACGGTATTCGATTCCCCAGTAGGAAAAGTTAATAGACAACATTTTTGTTTTAAGTTACGTTTTATTTATGAATTTATTCATAAGGAAACATAATCACTTATCATGTTGACTTTCAACTTTTACTAGATTCCTTAATCAAACTCATATTTTTTTTCCAAAAGATGAGTATTTAGGGAGACTTGTTCGCATTAAGAGCACTATAATCAACTTCTAGAGAATCACCTAATCCACCAAAGAGAAATATATACATCCCATGTCTTTAGGCTTTAACCAAAACCAAAACCAAAAAGGTTAGTACAAGGCCAGATAATCCAGAAAAGGATAACCCATTAAAAAGAAAATCTATGCTTAATCTCCAAAATTTTTCCAACAAAACCCAAAGTTCAACGAGGACCATCCGATAAACAATTTTTCCATAAAATTATTCAAAGTAAACCAATCTAAGATTGAAACCCAAATTTTGAAGGATTTAGTCACATAGTCTTCCAAGTTAAATCGTAACATTTATCTCCAAACAACATCAGTTGCTCCTAAAGTCTCGTATTGAAAAGTAATTATCCTAATCACATATCCTCCATGATAGGTTAATCATTTTCATAAATAACCCAAAATCAACTTACTCTTAATTCATAAAATCATATAACTAAAAAGAATCAGTCAAACTAACCAGGGACTTCACGTATTCCAGTGGTAGGCGATAAATACCAGTCGCACTTTGGTTGTGGGTTCGATTCCCGCAGCTTTGTCCGACGTGACGGGTTGTCACACGGTCTGCGTGTTGTCCTTTTTCCAAAACTATATAATTCTTAAATCATTCCCCAAAAAGAGATAAAATCATCAAAAATGATCATAAAATATTTTAACCTCAAGTTTATCTCATGCCTTTCATTTTCCAGCAAATCATATAATAACCCATAATTACCTCAAAAGTAAGGATCATATAAACTCTAATGGTTACCTTTATAATTATTACCTGAACTTCCACATCGATTGGTCATCTCATACATGATTCATTACAGAACATACCAAGGTTCAAGTGGTTGATCATGACTCCTTGATATTTGGTTTAGAACAACCACGAGTTTCCTCATTGAATCCTCCATTTTATCTAGTATCTTAATCAGAGAACCACCACATTTTCCTTCAAACCTGTTGTCTCTTTGGTGCCTGCTTGATCCATCCATTCACTAAAAACAGAAATGTCAGTGTGAGTATATCAACAAAACCATCATGTACCAACGAGGAAGGAAAACACTAAGATATACTTACTCCTTCACTTTATCTAAAACTAGGACTCTTTCTGAAATCCTAACCATTATGGTAATGTCACTTATGCTTAAAGAATACCCTAACCTCTAAAGTTATCTAAACCGACCTTTGATACCAACTATAAGGCCCTAGCCTTAAACCTTACTTAATCTGGAGTTATTACAAGATTACACGTTGAGGATCTTTTCAGGTTTAGAGTTTTATAGAATTAGATCATGAAACTTGCATTACATTCCACATTTAAACAAAGTGGTTACATAAAAGATAGTATTCATTCTTCCCATCAACGGAAAAATATTTAAAATAAAACATGGATTCTTTCTTGACACATCCTTGACACTATCATCACATCATGTACCTTTCCCTTGACCTGTGAAAAACATTTCAAAAACTTGGGATCAGCATAAAAATCTCAGTAAGGGTTATAAAAATATGGAAAGGAAACATGAGTTCATATATACATAAGAATGAAATAATACTTTACCCATAAAACATAGGCACTTTAACATACCTCATCAAATAATGAATAAATAATAGAAGTCATAAGACATAAAAGTAACTTGATGCATTCATAAAATTCTTACGTAGGGAGTAACCCTCTTGGTTACGTTTGGAATACCCATCACAGTATATTCCATAAATCTCTTCGGAGAAACCTTAACGTTTCACTCCTTCGCGTTACCCAATGCATTGGAGAGCTATATCGGGCTCACCCGCCCTTAGTTTATTACAGAACCACCCGTCTTCATAATAATGGCCAAGAACCATAACATAAACATATCACATAAAACATGAATAAAGGAAACATAACATTTCCAAAATTCAATCACAATATAACATTTTATTATATTGAAATAATGAATCCATTCAAAAAGAAACCATTTCCAAAACCATTTAAAACATTTAATAAAGAGATTTTTGAATCAAAGTGTCCCATAAAACCTTGAAGATTTTAAAATTTCAAACCATTAATATCCATATAAATAAATCCTTAAAACCATTTTGAAAACATGGATATTAATAAGAACAAATAGTTATGACATTTAAAGCGATATTTTGGTTAAAGGGGTTTTACCAAAATTAGAGACACTTGAATTCAATAATTGAGGAATAACATTTAGTCAGAACTTTATAATATCATGAGAATAAATGGATTCATGATATAATATTCCAAAGGACAGTATATACACCATATAAGAGTGAATTGGTGCATAACAACAACGAAGTCTCAATAGAAATGTCAAATGTGATGAAATCCCTTATAAAGAAGGTATCCTTAAATTAAGGATAAATCAATCTCAAAATTATGTGTGAAAAATATAAATACACCCAATATAAGTGGATATTAAGTTTAAAACAATAAAAGGTCATTCACACATATTCTAAAGATGACATACTCAATAACTACATGTTGAACCCAAAGAAATCGAAATTGGGTTAAGAAGTTCCCTTGACAGCCTAACGACGTCACATGAAAATGAGTTGATGAGAGATAAAAAGTGTATCTCATCACTTGGACATAAAATTTACATCAATAAGGATATATAAGAACATATCCCAAAATAATATTATGTGAATTAAAATACATAACAAAATAAGTCTTTTAAAAAGAGGAGGGTGAAAGGTTCCCTTACCGACATGGGTATCTTTCGAAACATACACCCCGTGAAAGAAGGACAATAAATCATTGATGTAAATACTCATAAATGAAATAATATTACACAATGAGTAAAATAATGGCCTGTAAATACACCACTCAAAGGAAATTGTGGCAAATGTATCATAAATCTCATAGGAATAAAAGTGAGATGAAAAATCCCTTACGAAAACTCGGCAGCCTAACAGCGCCACTTAAAACTTCCAAAAATGGATTGATGAGATCAAATAGGGTATCTCATCACATTAAAATAAAATTTACAGCAAGAGGAATATAAAATAACATCCCCCATCATAAAAAAGAGGATCTTAAAAGAAGTGACATAAAGGAGAGTACTTAAAGAGAAAGAGAGAGGTTAGATCTCTTACGAAAAATCGGCAGCCTAACGGCGCCACTCAAAACTTCCAAAATGGATTGATGAGAGAGAATAGGGTCTCTCATCACATGAACATAAAAATTACAGTAATTTTAATATAAAATAAAATCCCAATAACAAGAAAGACGATCTTTAGAGGGAATGACATAAAAGAGTGTACTTAAAAAGAAAGAGAGGAGTAAAATCCCTTACCTCAAGTCCAACTTGTCTTGTTCGTTTATTTATATTCCTGAATAATAAACTTTGGTCAATTAATAATTACCTAATTACCTCCTTTAGAGATTATTATTCAGTTCATATCACATATTATAATGTTATAATAATTGTTTAATAATGTTAGTTCATATCAGACGTTTTTGCCGATGTTTGGTACATGAGTCAAAAATGAACTTGTTTGAAAAAAGATTGCCCATGTAGTTATAAGTAAATAATTTACAGAATAGTATTAATGATTAAAATATCATATATATCCAGTAAATATTCATTTCATACTATTCCATATCATTTGGAGATAAAAAACGAAAAGCACCGTTCATGGAGACGGTAGGCCGTACGTACGCATGAACGCTACTTTCATTTTTTGTCATATTAATGGAATTAAAACAAAATGAGAGAGATATATATATGTTATAATTCCAGAATGATATCCATAAATTTGATTTAATATATTACATATATATCCATTATATATATGTACTTATAGTATTACATAACATTTTGAGATAAGAAATGAAATGTACCGTTCATGGAGATGGTAAGCCGTACGTACGCATGAACGCTACTTCTATTTCTATTTCATATTTAATGGAATTAAAACATAATGATACATAATAGTATTTTAATTCCAGTATGGTATCATATATAATATCATTAAATATATCCTTTATACGTACCACATATGGTATTAATGAATCAAATCACTTTGAGGGGGCGGTAGTCCGCACTTCCTTAAATAAAGATATCGCGTTTACCCAAAATGGAAACCATAAAGGTATGCCCAAAATGAAAAAATACAGAAGCTTAATGAAATAATAAACATATTATATATCATATATAAATATAGTGTCATCTTAATGGCCACCTTTTAAGGTGTTAAAAGAATGTTGAACAATCATCGTTTCGGGAGGCCGAAATTCGCCATCCACGGAAACAGTATGTTCTTTAACCATTAGATGTAGGTGTGTGAAAGTGTAGATCTAATAATTCTTATAAAAACATCCTAGTATATTGATGATACTGTATTTGTTACAAAAGAAATTAATAAAAAGAGTTTATGGGTTGGAGAATCAAAATAAAACAAAAGGACTCAAGTGAAGACATTACCTTAAAATTGGGTAACTCCCTTTGGTTTGAGCTCAAAGGCTTCCTTGAGAAGACTTATGCCCAAAGTGATGATTCAAGGAGTAAGAGAGGGAATTGTAGAGACAAAATGGGCAGAGGTTGGACGAGCCAAAGGCTTTGGGAGTGTGGGTAAGGAGGTAGGGGTGGGGGCCTTTTATAAGAGGAGAGGAGGGGCACTCTTGTAAAGTTTCAAGATGTTACTTTATTTTCAAATGATTTTCGGATTTTAAAGGTCCCAAATTGATGTATTTCTAGGCTAAGGTGATAAGGGTTCTAAATACACTCATACAATAGGTTTTAGACATATGTAGGTCTTAGATATTACATTATCTTTCCATTTTATTTAAATCGTTAAATAATGAGGTCATCGTTGCATCATCATGATGTCATAACTAATTTAATTTATTTAATGTCTAAAAATTATAAAACAAATACTATGATGTAGGAAATATTTTTAGCTTTCCATTGAATATTTATAGTCAAAAATCTGATTTTTATAACCCCATGTAAAAATTGTTTTAGTAAAACATTTCATGTTTGTCTCATTTTTACTTTAACTTTAAATAAAAAGATATTAATGTCATTTTCCAACCAAAGTGGCTTCATGGGGTCCCCAAGTTGACCCACGGGTTGTCTTGGTCGGAAATGACACATAAAATGAGGTTAGGTCATGTGTAATGTTCATTTCATATTATTAAAACATTATTTTTACTTTAAACTACACTAATTACCTCTAATCGCAATTAAAAACTTAATAAGTTACTATTCACCAAAAAATTATTTTTATCCCATTGAACCACATTTTACATCTTAATGAAAACCATTTATGTCGGATTTTTTAAATTCAAAACACAAAGATGGAAAAATTTAATTTAAATGGAAAAATCAGTTTTTATATGTACCACTTAGTGGTTTCACTATTCATCAAAAATTGAAGTTTTTTCAGAAAAATCCCAAAAATTCACCCTAATCTATATTTGATATTCCGAATTCAAAAATGAAGTATATTTTACAAAATTCAAAACATATATGTCACATTAATTAATTTAATAATTAATTCCCGTTGTCAGATCAAATAGCGTGTTTTTATGAAACAATAAGTATCAAAAGATTGACACTAGTTTAAGTCTGATTTCAAAGTGAAATTAATTCCAAGGACCACTATTGGATTTAATGGTAAAAATATATTATAATTTCACTTTAAAACCAATTAAAAAGATAATCTAATCATATAAATAAATTAGATTAAAAAGAGGTTTTGAATTAAAATACAACATTTTACACTATTCATTAAAAATGAACTTTATCAGAAAGATACCAAAAATTTACACAAAGTAAATTTTGATGTCCCAATTCTTAAGAAGAGTTTTATTTGGTCCAAAAGGATGTATAAGAGTGAAAAAAAACTATATTTAATGACGGTTCTCCATCAAAAGGCGATAAGTGAACCTTTAGTGAAAACTAGGGCATATACGCCTAAAATTGAATTCTTTCCGTATTTTATGCCTTTATCATTTATTGGATGAATGTAAAAACATTTAAAAACATATATAATCATATTTTAGTTATTTATATCCATTCCCGCCAATACAATGGCTATATGTTAACTACCATTTAAAATAATATTATTTTATTATTAGAGTGCAACGTAAGATTCCCAAGAAACTCGTTGTTGCGTGTTGGGTACGCCATCGAGCATAGCGTCCCCTTTAAAGTCATGTTAATATTTTATTCACAAATATGGATAAATATGAAAATGTCATATTCTTTATTTACCTGGGGTGTTACAAAAACAATTATTATGTTTGTAATAATATAAAGAAATAAATTAAACATAAAATGTAACTTTTAAACTAAAAATATATACTTTGAGTCATACAAGGAACACTATATATAATATTGAGTTGTGATTTATTATTATAAGTCACACAATTTTTTTTATCAAATTCAAGTCCTATTAAATTTTCTCTCATCTATGGTGTTAAAAAACTCACTATGGATGGGATCCAATTCCAGAAAACTTTCTTTTTGAGAACAATCCTTCAACTATCACACCATTTATTATTTTTCTTCAAGAATTATCTATGTAAAAATTTACTAAATAAGTATTATGTAAAAATTATAAGGAAATTAATTAAGTAATAGTAGATAAAATGATGAGAAAATAATCTGAGTTATTTTTCTCAGTTTTGGTGTTGTGATTTTCATTTTAAACTAAAATGAAACTTTTATATTGAAAATATTCACTTCAAGTCATAAAAACCACATTGTGTTTCCAATTGATGTGTGGTTAATTTATCTATGTCACAAATTAATTATGGTTCATTTTCATAAATTTTGAAAATAATCCAAGAACTTTTGATCATTTTGAGCTAGTGATGTGCGTTTTAAACTAAAATGAGCCCTTTATATTGAAAACACACACTTTGAATCATATCGATCACATAGTGTGTCATATTGATGTGCAATAAATTCTTACACATAAAAAATAAATTATGGACAATTTCATAAAGTTTTAAAACAATAAAATATTTTTTTATTTTTTTTATCAATTTGAAGTGTGTTTTAAATTAAAATGATAGTTTTATATCGAAAACACATACTTTGAGTCATATAGACCACATCATGGGTTAGATTGGTGTGCGGTCAATTCCTACATGTGAAAAATGAATTATGAATCATTTTCCTAAAGTTTGAAAATAATATGATCTTGTTTTTTTAGTTTTGGTGATGTGACAAGAGTTTTAAACTAAAATGTCACTTTTTTATTGAAAACATACACTTTGACTCATATCGGTCACAGAATATGTCAGATTGATGTGAGATCAATTATAACACATAAAAAATGAATTATAGACCACTTACCTAACGTTTGAAAACAACATGGGCTTATTTTCCCAGTTTTGGATATTTTATGCATGTTTTAAACTAAAAGGACACTTTTTTATTGAAAACATGCACTTCAAGTCAACCGACCACATCAATTGTTAGATTAGAATGTAGTAAATGCCTACACATAAAAAATGAATTATGGATTACTTTCCTAAATTGTGAAAACAATTTGAGTTCATCTTCTTGGTTTTGGTGATGTGAAACACGTTTTAAACAAAAAAGACACCTTTCTATTGAAAACATGTACTTTGAGTTATATAGGTTACATCATGTGTTATATTGATGTGCGTTTGATTATCACATGTAAAAAATGAATTATGGACCGTTTTCCAAAACTTTTAAAACAACATGAGATCATTTTATCAGTTTTTTATATTTGATGTGTGTTTTAAACTAAAATGACACTTTTGTATTGAAAACACATACTTCAAGTCATATCTACCACACTGGGTTTCAAATTAGCACATAGTCAATTCCTAAAAATGAAAAATGAATTATAGACCATTTTACTAAAGTTTTAAAACAATATGATATTGTTTTCTTGGGTTGGGCTATGTGATGTGTTTTAAACTAAAATGATAGTTTTATATTGAAAACACAAACTTCAAGTCATATTGACCACATCATGTGTCAGATTGGGATGTGGTAAATTAATACACATAAAAATGAATTATGGATCATTTTTATAAATTTTGAAAATAATCTAAGCTCATTTTCTCAGTTTTTGTGATGCGACAAATGTTTTAAACTAAAATGACACATTTTTATTAAAAACACACACTTTGAGTCATATTGGTCACAAAATGTGTTAGATTTATTTGTGGTCAATTATTATACATCAAAAATGAATTATGGATCATTTTCCTAAAGTTTGAAAATAATATGATCTCATTTTCTCAGTTTTGGCTATTTGATGCATGTTTTAAAATAAATTGACACTTTGTTATTGGAAACATGAACTTCGAGTCATACCGACCATGTCAGGTGTTAGATTGATGTGTCGTTGATTCCTAAAGGACAAAAATGAATTATGGAATATTTTCATAAAGTTTTAAAATAATCTAAGCTGATTTTCTTAGTTTTGGATATGTGATGCATTTTAAACTAAAATGAAACTTTTATATTGAAAACATGCACTTCAAGTCATATAAACCACAACATTTTTAATATTGGTGTGTGGTAAATTCCTACATTTGAAAAATTAATTATGTATCATTTTCATAAATTTTGAAAAAATTTGAGCTTGTTTTCTTGGTTTTGGTGACGAGACACACATTTTAAACCAAAATGGAATCTTTTTATTAAAAACATGCACATTGAGACATATCGGTCACATCATGTGTCATATTGATGTGAGGTTAATTCTTACAAATCATAAAATAATTATAGACCATTTTCCTAAAGTTTGAAAATAATTTCATCTTGTTTTCTCAGTTTTGGTGATGTGATGTGTGTTTTAAACTAAAATGAAACCTTTTTATTGAAACCACGCACTTCAAGTCATAATAAACACATCAGGTGTTGGATTGGTGCATGTTCAATTTATATATGTAAAAAATGAATTATGTACCGTTTTCCTAAATCTTGAAAACAATATAAGATCATTTTCTCAGTTTTGGCTATGTGATCTCTTTTAAACTAAAATGACACTTTTATTTTGAAAACATGTACTTTGAGTCATATCGACCACATTGTGTGTCATATTGGAGTGAGGTATATTCCAACCTGTGAAAAATGAATTATGGATCATTTTCCTAATGTTTGAAAACAATTCGAGCTTGTTTTCTAAATTTTGGTGATGTGACACACGTTTTAAACTAAAATGACACCTTTCTATTGAAAAGATGAAGTCCAAATCATATAAATCACATCATGTATTGAATTTATGCGAGTTAAATTATTACACCTCATAAATGAACTTGGGACCATTTTATTAATGTTTTTAAACAATCCAAGCTTTATTTCTAGGATTTGTCTATTTGATGCGTGTTTTAAACTAAAATGACAATTTTGTATTTAAAACACACACTTCGAGTCATACCAACCACATTGGGTGTCAAATTGATGCGTGGTTGATTAATATAGGTCAAAAATAAATTATGGATAATTTTAATAAATTTTAAAGAAAATAAATTCTCATTTTCTCATTTTTGGCTATGTTATGCATTTTGAACTAAAATGACACTTTTATATTAAAAACACACACTTTGAGGCATACCGACCACATCATGTGTTGGATTGGTGTGAGGTCAATTCCTAAACATGAAAAATAAATTATTTATCATTTTAATAAAGTTTAAAAATTATAAAAGATCATTTTCTTAGTTTTGGTATTGTGAGGCACATTTTAGACTAAAATAGCACTTTTATATTGAAAACACATACTTCGAGTCATACCAACCACATTGGGTGTCAAATTGATGTGCAGTAAATTCCTAAAAATAAAAAATTAATTATAGATCATTTTATAATGTTTGAAAACAATACAAGATCATTTTATTAGTTTTGGTGATGTGACATGCGTTTTAAATAGAAATGAAACTTTTATAGTGAAAACACACACTTCAAGTCATACCGACCACATCGGGTGTCATATTGATGTGAAGTTGATTCCTAAACATCAAAAATGAATTATATATAATTTTACTAAGGTTAAAAAATAATATGAGCTTTTTTTATCAATTTCGGAGATGTGACACACATTTTAAACTAAAATGATATATTTATAATTAAAATATGTACTTTGAGTCATATAGACCAAATCGTGTATTTGATTTGAATGCAGTAAATTTCTATATGTGAAAAATTAAATATAGATTGTTTTACTAAATTTTGAAAGAAATCCAAGCGTGTTTTCTTAGTTTTGGTGATGTGATACATGTTTTAAACTAAAATGACACCTTTCTATTAGAAACACGCACTTTGAGTCATATCAGTCACATTATGTGTTGGATTGACACGAGGTCTATTACTATGTGTAAAAAATGAATTATGGATTTTTTACTAAATTTTGAAAATAATTTGATCTCATTTTCTTAGTTTTGGTGTTATGACATGCGTTTCAAACTAAAATGAAACTTATATTAAAAACACTTACTTTGAGTCTTACTGAACACATCATGTGTTTGATTGGAATGAAGTCAATTCCAACATATTAAAAATAAATTATGAATTATTTTCTTAAATTTTGAAAAAAATGATCTTGTTTTCTTAGTTTTGAGCATGTGAAGCACGTTTTAAACTAAAATGAAACTTTTATATTTAAATCACACACTTTGAGTCATACCGACCACAATGAGTGTTAGATTGATGTGCAGTCAATTACTACACACCAAAAATAAATTATGGATCATTATAATAAATTTTGAGAATAATAAAAGATCATTTTCTTGGTTTTTGTGATGTTACATGTGTTTTAAACTAAAATGACACTTTTGTATTGAAAAAATGAACTTTGATTCATACCAACCACATCAAATATCATATTTATGTGCAGTCAATTTCTACAAATTAAAAATTACTTATGGATTATTTCCTTAAATTATCAAAACAATATTATTTTTTTCTTGGTTTTGATCATGTGATGTGTGTTTTGAACCGATGTGTAAACTTTAAAAAGTAAGTATAAAATAATAATTATAATAAAATTAATTAAAAAAAGTAGATAAAATGAAGAGAAAATTAACTAAATAAGTAGTAGGAAGTCACCTATTCATGATGTCTGTATAAATTATGACACCATGTATTCTACCCATTCATTTCTAAACAAATCGATTTCATCCATTATACTTCTTATTGAGAAATAGATCAAAAATAACATATAAGCATTCTGATACTAATGATTCACATACCAAGTGTATCTGTAAGGTTATATCCCATACTAGATCATAAAAATAGCAGGTAATAACCTAAATTTTATGTTAGAAAACATTCTGACACCATATATGTTGCCCACTCATCTCTAAAAAAATTACTTCTTCTTTTGAGTATATAGATTATTGGAAATCTTGGTAGTATTAGGAAAATATAGAAAAAAATGATAAATAGTTATTTATATTGAAAGTGTAATTAACTTTGAAAATTACTTATTCTGGGATGATGGTCTTTTATTGTTATATGATATCTTTCATAAATTTTCAAATATAATATCCATAATCTTCATTGTTATCTTACTTTGGACACTATATAAATATTGACCAAAATAAGTAAATTGTTTTGAAATATGTTTTTAGTTAAATATTTCAATATATACCTTAATTTATTTCCATTTGAGGTAATCCTTAGGTTTATTATTTTTAGTCACTGACCTCATACCATGATTTAGCTTATATTCCCAGATCGCCCTATCATAACAAAATTATTATTAAAACATAAACTAAAACATATGATATGAAGTTTATCTACAAAATATTGACTATATTACATTAAAAATTCTCAATACACATCATGTGTGGTTAGTTTGATGAAAATCCATGAATTTCATCCAAACAATAAATATTTAGGGTATCCAAATTGATTGTGATATGCATTCAGTGCTTCCTAAGAAACAAAAATAAATAATTAATGAAAAAATAAAAAAAATATTTTATATGATTAGATTATAGAATTTTACCCCTGAATTGTAGGCACAAAAATAGTCAATTGTCTTCCATTTTCTTCTCAAATTCCTTGTTTAGCTCATCTTTTTTTCTTATCAATTATTTAAACTCCAAAGGTATTTCATCCATAGAAATGATGTGGGGATTAATGAATCCAAAATGTACTTCGTAGGGGTTTCACTTTATATAGTAGTTTTATAAAATCTTATAGAAAATATGATTAGTTATTAACTTTAATGAATATATTTGATCATTTTTGGATAAATATATTATGAAAATATACCTTATGTACGTATTCACAACTGAGACTCCCAACCATTCAAACTTGAGAATCTCATTTATACTCTCAAGACCAATAATGTATGTAATGATAGTTACAGATATTTCTTATTCATATTGAATATAGTACAAATATCCACATTTGAATGTGGTGTATGAATGAAGTTATAATGATAATATATGTTGTAGTATAACTTTTTGGGAGAAGGTACTCCCAGAAGGTATTTTTTATTTTTTTGGCCGATTCATTGGATTTTCTTGATCTGACCTTCTATTTCTCGATCATTTTTATTAATATGTAATAGCATAACTCCCTTAATACCTTTTTTCATCTACTTTTATAGGTTTTTATTTTTAGTTTTGTAAGGACATACCTCATGTATCATTATAAGATTATACATTCATGCTAAAAAAGTTACAATATCATCATTGAACGTCATAAGATATAAAGCTTCAAGTGGAACAAGAAACTCAATTATTGAATCTTGATCTAATTCAATCCTCACTATAATATGATATTTTGGGAGTTCTTTATTTTGTTTTATGTCTCTAAATATATTATACACCATACCCCTCATAACAAGGTAGTGTTTGGGTGTTGATTGATATAAATCACATAAAACTTTACCCAGTAGAATTTTGGTAATATAAAGTTACTGAAAGTTGTTTGATTCACATTTAGAATAAAGAGTAATGAAAAAATATATTACCTCAGGTAAGTTATGTGGTTTATGGTAATTACTAACTTCAAATCCATTGGATTCATTTGGTTTTTCATGTCATGATCTTTGTTCCACTGTCGGTCCTCTTTGATCCTTTCACATATATTGGTATGCCAAACTAGTATGGACAATAATATCTTACAAACCATCTATTTGCACCTAAAATACTTTCATCACCTGATATGTATCTTCTTTTAGTTTTATCTTCTTGAAATATATTAAATAATACACTCCAAAACCTACACCTCTAACATGACCATATTGTTCTAGCCAATTCAAAGCTACTAAAAGTAGTTTTTATTCTAGTATGGTCACTGTCGATTCAGGTTTCTAAACCATATAAAACAATATGAACACAAATAGAAATTTTTATATAATACTATTATATAGAATAACGAATTACTATTATATCATACTTACACACATTTTCCATAATACTTTTTTTGTTTTCATCAAATAGTTTACCCTCCTTATTTATACATGCCTCCTTCTATAGCACATGACGTGGGATGAAAGTTGCTTAAAATTTTGATTCATTAATATACAAATACAAAAGGATTATATGTTGTTCATATCACATAAAACATTTATTTTTAATTTAAAATACACACCACTTTATTCTCAAGTGAAGTGTACCAAATCCTTGCTTTGTGATAGGGGTACATTGGTTTTGATGCACATTGTCTATTTTCAGTACTCCTTTAATGTTTCATAAATTATTATTTTTGAATTTGAATGTATTAAATAAATAATGTAAAATAATATATTATAAACTAAAATGCACCTAAAATGATTTCTCATCATGATGATTGGTGAAAGAATTCTAGGTTTCATGTTTTATAATGTATGTATAAGTAACTGATGGGTGGGGATTTACTTTATCCTTATAATCCCTAAGAAAAAACATGGTAAAAATAGTCTTTAAGCTTCTATGGGATTTTATAGTGGATATTAATACACATTTCTTATAGAAATATTCTAAAATAAACAAACTATGAAAGGGTTAATGAAAATGAAATCAACCTTTCATTATATAGCTTTTCAGTAAAATAGAGAAAGTATATCATAACATACCTTAATATCTTCCCAAAGGGTTTCCTTAATTACATTATGGACATGGTACCACAAATATATATCAATTGGAATATTAATTTTCATTGTGACCCCAGAATAACTAATGAACACTGACTTTTTGGGGCCACAGGTTGGACATGTTGATTCCTGCAACCTCAAATTTTATACCCTTTTTTCTTACCTTGATAATTTTTGTCAACACAGTGATGCTACATTGTTATTATTTTTTTAATCAACATGTTGTTGATACAATAATAATTTTTCAATTTTAAGATCAACTACCTATTCTTCCTTGATATTTCTAACATCATCATGTGTATAAGTTATTTTCTGCATGAGTAGTCAAACATTTAATTCAGATTATGTTAATATAGTATAGAACACATGATATTATGAGAAAACACATAATATATTTAAAAAAAATTTAACCTTCACATTGAAATCACTTTATTTTATTTAAAGGTTTAATGTATTTGGATCCTCAATCAAGAATCCAAATCCCCTCTTTACAGTCCCCTAAAACATACAATACATTGAATACATTGGGACCGATATGAAATTATTGTGATCTTAAAATGAAATGGCCACCCTCAATTAAATTTTCATCTGACCCTATATTTTTTTAGTTTTTAATAAGAAAATTGACTAATTCTTATTTGCTGGATATGAGACATAAAATACTTGTGCTTATTGTGATGCCATTATGAATGAATCATACTTTATCCCTTCTACACTGAAATTCAACTTCATAAATCCCATTTCATCAAATTTAATTTCACTACTATTTTCAAACCATTTTTAATATAAAATTATCTCTTGAATTTTTGTATAATACAACCCGTATATTTGTTCGATGATGCTGAAATATGTCATATTTTCATAAATTATATTTATATACTTGGAATCAGATATGTGCATTACTTCTACCACAAGAACAACTCCACTATTTTACATCATATGGTAGTTATCATGTTTTTTTTATATAATGTATAACCATTAATTACAAAACCTGTGTAAGATATAACATTTTCACTTACTCCCCTAGCTAGCCATCAAAGTCTTTTGATAATTGAATTCATATTTTTAGATAAAACCTTATAAATATGATCTTATAACCATCCTATAAAATATTGATTATCTTTATTTGATAACCATCCTTTATACCTTTATGGATTCAAAATTCTAAAAATTTCTTTGTGGGATTCAATGTATGGATCAATATCTTCAATATTATATAAAATATAAAGGTGATCTTTCTCCCAATCTGTGATGGTAATTGTCACAACATCTCTTCCAGAAATACCTTTTACTACAAGGCATCCACTATGATGAGACTTTGGGTGACCGATGTTATTAACATCTGATAGGTAATCAATACAGTATTCAATAGATTCTTTAACAATATATCATTATATAATTCCGCCTTATGGAAAAATTCAATTCACAATTCACCCTTTCAAAAAATTTATATATCATTCAATGGGGTATATCCATCTGTAATGGATAAGATCACATAGTTAAACCTCTCTAAACAAGTGAACCATTAGGTGATCCATTATATCAAAGAATGATGGTGGGAAGAAGATATGTAATCCATATGATATGACTGTAACCTCCTTATTCATGATTAGAAACTTTGTCAGGTCTATAACTTTACTGCATATGGATTTGAAAAAGAACTAGAGTTTGGTTAATGTATGTTATACATTTCTAGGAAGAATGCAATGTAAAGCAACGAGTACCAAGTCTTGTATCAAAAAATGGAATTCGTGTGATTTTAGTCCCTGTAACTTCAAATTATTCATTGAAACAACTTTATTGTTATTTTATGAATACCCCTACGGAAATTTTACACCATTAAAGAAAATAAAAAATTGCAATTTTCCTTTTCTAGATAGTGTGTAAGCTATTGGAGGAAGAAAAGTCTTAATTTTACCCTTCACTAGAGCTAAATATTCCCTTTTACCCATGTCAACCATGTAAAACCTAGCTTTGATGACATATTTTGTTTTTCTAGGAACATTTAGTAACGTTCCAATAAAACTATCAAATACATTTTTTACACGTGCATGGAATCAAGAAAATATTGGACTTACAAAAAATTCCAGTATGATAATTCAAATAAAATTGATATGTTTTTTCAACATGATTTCATAATTTTTTTTGAAAATGGTTTACCAAAAATAGTTTCAATGTATTTTACTTTATCAAAAAGTTGACCACCCATTAGTGGAGATGGTGTTGTACCTTATTTGGTATTCTGATCGACTATTTTTGCCCAAGATCGATATTTATGTCATCGAGGTAAAAATTTCTGATTTCCTAAAAACATAGTCTTCAAGTATTTTTTAAATTGAATTGATTTTGTAAATTCTTCATAAATGGGAAAACCCAACATTTATTTAATGCTATATCCTATCAAATTTCCATTAGTAAGAAAGTCATTTATTATACCGTACAACATGTCCCTCAATATGAATTATTCACTTATATGAGAATCATACATTGTAATAGTTGTATCCCACATCAATTTCATATATTTAGATCAATGGAGCCAAATAGAAATCAATATCATTAACAGGTTATTTTTGTCTAGATATAAGTAGAGACAACATAATGTATTTGTGCTTCATCCATAACCATGGTGGAGAATTATAATTTACCAGCATGACTGGACATGTACTGTGTGTACTAATCTATGCATCAAAAGGATTTATTATATCTATAGATAACGAAATATTGAAGTTTTTCAGATCATTTCCAAGTTTAGGATACTCATAGTCAATTTTCTTCCACTGAGGAGAGTTTTCCGAATGATGTAGTTTCCTGTATTTAATTATTGTATTTTCATGAAATGTAATTTTTCTTATGGTTTCATGACATATGTATAGTCTTCTAAACCATGGAATGATTGAAAAGTACCATACATCTTTCGAAGGATTTGATTAATTTTATTTTATCAATTCATGCCACACTTGGAACATTTTATGAGTGATTCATGGTCCTTTCAAAACAATATGAAATAGTTTTTACAAGCATGTATTTTTTTAGAGATCATTCCTGTTGAACATAGAATTCATTTAGAATTATATGTTCGACAAGGCAGCTCATTTTCTTCTGGTAACATGTCATTCAGGAGACCAAGTAGTTCTATAAAGCTGGTTTCACTCAATCCACTCCCATATTTCAAATTATATAGCTTCAATATAGCTAAAAATGTTGTGTATTTAGTACAATTGGTATAAAATATTCTCTTAGAACAACTATTTAACTTCTCAATAAACTTTATAAAATCACAAAATTCATCATCAATTTCTATTTTCATTTCTTCCATATGATACCCATCATCATTTACACTAGTTTTCATATCAAATGATCCATAAACCACGCAGTATCATCCCAATCGGTGTGCATGTTCAGTCTAACATTTCTAGCTCTGATCTATTCTATGACAAATAAAATATTCTTTCAACTATTCTGAAGTAATTTTTGTTGAATAAAAAATTGTAAACAGAAACAAACGATTTGATAAGGGTCATATTCATGATATATTGTAAAATTTATGAACAAATTAACTACATCTTCATACACTTCTATCATACGACTAACATGTATCCATTTTTGAATCATATTCATCTTATTATGTTCATAAAATATTAATTTTAAAAAAATACTCATAAGATATTCATAATCAAAGGGGAAAGTTATAGACAATTATAATAATGGGAACCCAACATTTAAATGTTATCTGTTATAATTCCAGACAAGTTATCATTTTACTCAAGGGTGACACAAAAATAAACAAACTAGGGTAAACATGTGGCTGTTGGTCCAGGTTATTGATTTGATGTTGCGTGGGACAAAAATTTGGCAATAAATATGCTGGTAAGAAAATTATTTATCATTGGATGGAAAGATTCATTTGGAAATTCTTTTTCTTTCATGTCATTTAATTGTGACCTAAATTTATAAATTTGTATAAAAATAAATTTTCTGGGAACATACAGGGTCATGTAATGGGTCTCCCTCTACCCAATCAAAATAGGTATTTGCTTTAATAATAAAATGAGGATTCGGCCCCAAAATCTAGTGATTACATGACCCTGAAGGCCCAAGGCCAAGTGGCTTGAATACTAAGCTTGAAATCCCATTTTGGGCCCAAAGGGCCCTTCGATGAATAATACTACTATAGTACCTGAGCTGCTATAGTACCTACTACAGTACCACCACCGCTACAGTCCCTCTACAGTGCCTCCACCACTATAGTATAACTATTGTGCCCCCTGCTACATTGCTGCTACAGTACCCAGAAATTCGTCCCTACCTGAATTCGATCCTGGGTCTTTTGGATGCCAAGCAGAAGACTGTACCACTTGGGTACAAGCTTGTTGGCTCAATTATAATAGGTTAAAAACACATTAATAGAAAATTATGAATTCAAAATTCTTAAAATAATTCACATAAATTAAGAACACTTTAGAGTATACTGAAAACCCTTTTCCTTAGATTTTTTAGGATATATTTTCTAATTATAAATCCTCTATTCTCAAACACGTCCCTAATGAAAACCATCATACATACAAAATCCAAATCATTAAAACTATATACCACTAAATTTAAAAAAAAATCATAAGTAACATTAAAAAAGTATTGAAATTAAAACATTCTTCATTATAATAAATAAAATAAAAAATTGAGTTTCCATTCCAATACCTACTTTTTTAAAACTAAAAACATTTATTCAAAATATATACTTTCAATTTGTAGACACCTAACAATCAAATCAAATCAAACTAAATCAAATTAATTTCAATATTTTTTTTAAATGATATATGTTCTTATCTAGTTAAAGATACTTTAAAGAAAAAAATAAAATACTATAAAATCAATAAAAGTAGATAGAACCCATAAAATCTATACTAATTATCTATAACAAACCCATTCAAACTAGTTACATAAAATATAATTATAAATGATACATTCAAACTATAAAATGAAGTATAAAACCCTCACTAATTAGGCTTCCATTGAACATAGGAGAGTACGACACTAAGAATAATATTGTCTGGGGCTCATTTCACTTGTGGTAGGCAAAGTGCTACAATCTCTTAAGAGGGAGGAGCTCAACTGGGTTGATGGTGTGATGAGAGTAGGGTGGTTTCATGCAGTGAGTAGTAGATCTTAAGGCGTGAACAAAATAAATCATCGAGTTCAAGTTCAAGGATCATGATTAAACAGAAGTAGAAATAATCACATACCATAGTTTTTGAGAGGATCAATTCATCCAAGAAGATTAAGGAAGGGCGACAACACAGATTCTATTTCATGGGAGTGAGGATGACTCTATTAGGGTTCTATTTAAAATAACGAGAAGAATTTTATCAGTGCTTTAAAAAAATGTTGGTAAAGAGTAGTTTTTTCAGCGCTAAAATAGAAATCACTGATAAAACAGGACTTTATCACCACTTTTTTAGCACTGATAAAGACTTAATTTTAATAATATAATTAATATAATTAAAAAATATAAATTTATATAATTATAAAAAAATATTTAAAGAATTGAAAATATGTATTTATAAATATAATTATAAATCAATATGTTTATTATATTTTTATAATTAAATAAATAAATAAATAAATATTTATTTATATTTATAATTATAAATTAATATATTCAAAAATATTTTTATATAATTATAAATATTTTTATAGAAATATAGAAATATAGAAATATAGAAATATAGAAATATAGAAATATAGAAATATAGAAATATAGAAATATATATATAATTATAAATATATATAATTATATAAATATTTATATAATTATAAATATAATAAATATATTTATTATAATTTTATAATTATTTAAATGAATAATTATTTATTTATAATTATAAATATAAATAAATATATTTAAAAATTATATATGTATAATTAAAAATATATTTATTTATTAATAAAAAATATATAAATTTATAAATTTATATAATTATAAAATTATATAATTATATAATTATAATTATAATAAATTTTTTTATTATCTAAATATACTTCTTATTATTTTATGATTATTTAAATAAATTTATTTAATTATAATTATAATTATAAATAGATATATTTAAAAATATTTGTAAATAATTTTAAATATATTTACATAATTATATATATATATATATATATTTGGTGCTCAGAGGTATAATTACATTAAAAAACACACACAAACTAGAAATATAGGTCATAACCCCCCAAGAGATAACCCACTCATCCATCCCTATTCATTATAAATATAATAAATATATTTATTTTTTAAATATATTTATGATATTTTTATAAATATCTAAATAAATATATTTTTTATAATTATATATAAAAATAAATATATTTAAAAATATTTGTATGTAATTATAAATATATAAATATATATGTAATTATAAACAAATATATTTATAAATATATTTATATAATTTCAAATATAGTCATGTAATCATATATATATATTTACACACACACACACATATATAAACTATGAAGGGGGCTGTGATGCAGGAACCAAAAGAGATATTCTCTCTCATGACGTCTATGTTGTCAGATTGATAGGCTCAAATATGGATTTCTTTGATCCACATGATGTGTTAGTTGGCCCCTTGAAGAAGAAGAAGGATGCTATCATGAGGGAAGAAGTGGATTGAACCTTGGTTCAAGTAGTGTCGATTCATGTTGGAAAGGAGCTCTACAAAACTAGATCTCCAGATTTGAATAAGAATCTAGCTTCTTGGAGGAATAATTTGACTTCCAGTGTAGGGAAATCCTTTTATTTTAGGTCTTTAGTTGAATCTTGGGGTGATGGAACTCAACTACCAGAAAATATTGTGAAGAACAGAGCTTTGGCATTCGTTGAATCCAAACCTAATTTTTTCTAGGATTAGACTGAAGATTTCAAGCATTCAATCATTGAGCAGTTATCTTTGTGGAGTAATTCATGGAAGATGGAGGATCTGCAGACTTAGTTTTCTAAATTTTGTGATTTTATAATTAATGTATTGTCTCATTCATATCATTTACCCTCCTAAGAACTCAAATTAAAAACCTAATGTTTTAGATTTATTTCTCTTAAACCAGGGACCCTAAGATTGTAGGATTAGGATCCCTAGTTTGATTCCACAAGAGCTCATAATTCAACTAATCAATCATGGATTCAAATTATCGGTTTAAATTGGTTCTTTTGGAATACTCATATTCTTTGGGATTTTACTTCAGCCGTTGGTACCCCTACCAAATTTTATAGGTATACTAATCTTGAAAGGTACGTGAACTATGCTAGAATTATTTTCTAAACTGACCTTTGTTATCCATTGATTGAATCTTTTTTTGGGAATCTGATGAATTGAAATTTTCGATTTATATTGAATATGATAATGTTCTTTATTTTTTTCTTTAACTTCTTCTGCATTTTGAATCTTAGGGAAAGATGTCTAAGGGGGTTTGAAATGCTCTAATTGCAAAAGGAATGGGCATACTATTCATAATTGTAAATTTAAATTGTCAATGATGGATAAGGAGCCTATTATTGGGGGAAGTTTGATGGGATAAAATGATTTTAGAACTATGGGAGAGAGAGGCTATACTAATGCCCATCCATCTGGAAAGTCCCTGGATGCCAATTGGCGGGGGGACATAGAAGATGGACAGTGGGCCGAAGCTGCTCAACCGTCTCATGCCTCTTTTTTTGATGTAGTTTCTAGGAATAAGGCTAGTTATCTTAGTCAATCATGTATTGACACCATTTCTTTAGGAAATGAGAAAGATGATAAATATGTGGCTCAACCTACTCCTATGATGAAATGTAGTGATATATGTGAATCCAAAGAAGGTGAGCATCCTAAGAGTGAAGCTGGAGGAGACCTTGCTGGGATCATCGAGGATCATTACTTGTCTAGTGGTAAGGTGTCATCTTTTATATGATATCTCCATCACATGAAGGGTATAAATTTTGTGCAAAATAAGGTGGCCACCTCGAAAATGAAAGATCCTACTTAGGATCATGGGGTTAAGGATTGGGATCTAGTGGAATATGTTTCACTTGAAGGGAATGAACTAGAGGGGAGTACAGAAGCCCCTTACATTGGTAATTTTGCTTTTCATTTTAGAAATATGACCAAGAATTTAAAGATGACAGATGATTTACAGGTTCTTGAGGTTAATACTAGAGATTCAGCTAAGCATGTGTCTCCTGATGGGAAGGCACCTAGGGGGGGGGGACTTTCCTCCCATTCATAGTCTTGGTGATTCTGCTTATATTGGTGGATATGAAGCACATGAGCCTCAGCCCAGTTGGTGAGGTATCCTTAAGTGCATCCACAAGACCCAAGTTCAAAATTAGGTAGAGGGATATTTAAATGTACTGTAGCAATACTGTACACTGTGCGGTACTGTAGCAGAACTGTACACTATACAGGTACTGTAGCAGAACTATACACTATGCAGGTACTATACCATTTATTGTAGCAGGTACTGTTTGGTACTATAGTAGCTAGAACTATTCACCTTGGGCCATTGGTTTCGGATTGGAGTCTTTAAGAATTTCGGGACACCCATTCCTTCAGATCAGTAGAGCTTTCGGGCCACCTTTAAGGCCTTCGGGCCACCTCAAGGCCTTCAAGACACATGCGGTTTCCCCAGTTTCCCCAAACACACTACAAAAAAAGGAGCAGCCCTAGAAGAGGATTTAGAGCAGGTGCACTCACCAGAGCAGAGCCAAATAGATTTTTCAGAATGAGAGGGTATGGCTATGCCATTGGGACTAGCCTGTGCTTGAATGTGAAGCCTAGCCAGACGACCATGCAAAGGTGGAGAGCTACTATCATGATGCAGATGTTGGGGAGGTACAATTCCTTGTAGATAGTCTGGTTGAATTCTCTAAGACCTTTGGGGCATGTAATCTCCTAAGCCTACGGGCCATGTAATATCTGAGCCTATGGGCCTTGTAAGGGTTCCCCCTCATCCCTTTAAAGGGGGGTTATCAAAAATCAATAAAAATGAAGGCCTTTGGGCCATTCAGAGTGGATATGAAAAGGATTCTAGAGAACCATGTTGTTTTGATAAGGCAGCTATTATAGAAACGGATATAAGGAAAAGTCCTATGAAAGGCAATCAATATATTACAAGGAGTCCTCTAAATTTCTTCTACCTGATTGACTTTTATTAGCACCCTTGATTTTCGAATTTTTTAGGAATAATGCATTAAGAAGAGACAGGGGCATTTCTTTCAATGTGGAGGTGGTTGAGGGTGCCAAGACACCCTCTTATGAAGAGAAACCCTCCAAAAAAGGGCTTGTTGTGGGGGAAGAACAATCATCTATCGAGTTGGATAACGATGACCCTATTACACAACATGTTATGGAAGATGGTCAGGAGCCAGTGACTTCAGTACAAGAGGCAACTGATATATCATGCACTTTAGGAAAGTCCATTGAAGATGAAGCAAAAAATTCTAACAAATATTGTGCAAATATGAATGAACCAGAGGTAGTTGAGAATAAGGACCCCTCAAAGATCCTGGATGATCATGGTAGCCCATGGGTCACCCCAAAATGGAGGAGAGGACATCATACTCAAGGTCATGGGAACACACAGAATGTGTGAAAAATATGCTATAGAGTTTTCATTTTCTATTGGTTTGGTGGCGTCTGTGATCCATATTTTTTCACTACCCTTATGTCTTGATTCTTCATCTTTTTTTGAATAATTTTTTGGAGTCATGGGTTTTTAAGCCTTTGGTTCAAACCATTTGGATTATAATTCTATATATTTATATAATTATATATATAAGTATATATATAATTATTAATATATAAATATATATAATTATAAATATAATAAATATATTTATTATAATTTAATAATTATTTAAATATTTACATATTTATATATAGTTAAAAATATATTAATCGATTTATGTATATTTATATAGTTATATATATTTATATAATTATATAATTATATAATTATATATATTTATATAATCATATATATTTATTAATATATTAATATATATAATTATAAATATAATAAATATATTTATTATTTAAATATAGTGTATTTTGGGGCTTTCCTGAGTGGTAAAGGCTCCCCATAATCTTGTATCATACTAAGGTTCAAATCCGAGTGGGATCGAATTTACGCTCGGAGGGAATGACACAAACCTGACACAGGAAAGCAGTGATGTAGGCATGATGCAGACAAGATGCATGCATGACGCATGCCTGATGATGCATGCAGTATGATGCAGACATGATGCTGCACAAGGTCTTTGAGCTAGTTTGTGGGCCTTTGGATCATGTAATGATCTTCATTCTCACTGGGCCTTTTGTCCATTTAGTTCATGCATGCATGAAGTTGCACTGGGCCTTCGAGCCATATTGCGAGCCTTTGGGATATGTAATGGGATTCATACCCACTAAGGATTAGGGCCAATTAATGAATAGATAAGTCTTGATGGGTGAGTTATCCCTTGGGGGGATATGACCTTCCTTTTCAGCCTATGTGTGTGGTGTCTGTGGGTTTAATGTAATTGTATGCCCAAGCACCTAATATATATATATATATATATTTATTATAATTTTATAATTATTTAAATATATATATATATATAATTTCATAAATATTTTTTTTAAAATTATATATATTTATAATTTTATAATTAACTATTTATAATAAAAATTTTTAATGACCCACGTTTTTTCAAATTGGAATTTTGAGTAGAAAACTTCTTTTTTGCTTTCAGATGCTTATAAGGGGTAAAATGATAATTTTTACCAAGTAGATGATATTAGATAATTTTTATGACCATTTTTTTGGTCCCGGAATATGGTTTTTACCCTAGGACCAGAGTTTGTTAGAATTCTAAAATGTTCAAATTTTCATGGAATAATTAATAATTAATATTTAATCAGTTAAATATTAATTTATTTTCACATGCTCATTCCACTATATATTTTGAAAAAATAATACTATTGATATTCTATCTCCTCCATTTAGTTCATAATGGGTACTTTTTTCTAGTCATGGTATAAACTCAGGTTGGGCACAGGGGCCGGGCCCGGACCCCTTATTCCTTTTCTTTTCTTCTTCATTTTCTTCATTTTATTCCTTTTCTTTTTCATTTTTCTATTCTTCTTTATCCCTTTGGATTCTCATGTAAGACCCCTTGTGGGATTCCTACACCATGAAACTGAGATATAAAAGGGAGAGGGAGGGAGAAATAGAGAGAGAGGGAATAAGGGAGATACAACGGCATAACTCCGGAGGAGTTTGATCATCATGCAACAGCTATGGATCGTGGAAATAGATGAACCTTCAAAGGATTCCACCCAAAGGTAGGAAATTTTTATGTTTTTCAATAATTCCCTGTAGATTTACCATTTTCATGTTTTAAACCCCTTTTATCACTACATAGGATCCCTTGAGGTTTGATTTATATATTTTAGGGAGAAAAATGGGCTTTCAGGCAATTTTGAGGGGTTTCTTGTTCGGAAATCCCGATGAAATAGTGTGTAATTCAAGAACACATGCCATGTGTTCTTCTCACTTGGGGAAGATGACTTTTTATAAGTAAACGCCATGTGTGGGGTATACACAATGTGTATTAGGACTCGACCATGTAGCTGAGTACCTAACCAGACAACCCTTGTAGGGGAACATGGCCATGTAGAGTACACAACCAGACCCCGTGTGGGTCACACGTCATGTAGAAGTACACGATCAGACTATATAAATGGATAGGGCATGTGAGGTACACAGGTAGGAAACCCATTTAGGGTAAACTCTATGTACATCTATTGTATGACATTCAATTAGGTTTTTATACATCAAGTATGGCTAGAGTACATGCCCAGGTGAGGCTTCGAGGGTACATGTTGTGTACCAGGGTATACATAACATGTACTCCTCCCTTGCTACAATTTATGGGTTTTTCATATCTCTAAACCCAAGAGTTATAATTGGACACATGAATAGTATATTTTTAGCATTTTCCCATGTATATCATGATGGTACCACCCTTGAGGTTATTTGAGGAATACTAAGAGGCATTTTGGACTTTTTTACTAAACTGATAGGTTCTTCCTTTGGTAATCAAATCCAGATATCTCCTGAGAGTGAGACCCTTGATATAGGATGGCCTATGATTATTCTCTCTAGATTGTTATTAAAATACTTTTCCTTTTTATCCAAGAGGTTGTATTTTTTTTGACTTAGAGGGTCCCTTATAGGAAGCCTATGTCTTATTACTGTTATCATGGATCCCATGTGGGATGTCTTCACTTACATGCTGACCCAAGAAATCAATTATAGAATCCCTATTACCTATTTACTCCTTTATAAGATCCCATATAGGATGCCTCTACCCTATATCTTATTATTTAGGGTTCCATGTTGGATACTTCTTCCTATATACCATTTTGATGGTTCCATGTAGGATGCCTCTTCCTATGTACCGTTTTGAGGGTCCCAAGTAGGATTCCTCTTCCTATATGTTGTTCCAATGATACCATGTAGGATTTATCTATTTACTCACTGTTATATGATCCCATGTTGGATTCCTCATTTTATTTTCATAGCTGAGGATCCTGAGTAGGATGCCTCTATAGTGTTATGATCTGAGGGACCTAATGGGTTCCCCAATATTTGACCGAATTTGAGCTAGTACATCGTGTTTTGGTAGATATGGTAGCATGTGTCATCTTAGAACCCATACCAAACTTGTGTGTCATGATACGAAGACATTAGTGGTGGGTTTAGGCATCCATCCACCCTCACTATTTATTTATACATTCAAACAATTAATATTGATGCAACTATAATAGCTAAATGTGATTCTTGGTTTGTTTCCAATGATCCTGACATGATGTGAATTTCTTTATCTTTAGGATGCCCATATGTACTTCTTAGGACTAGTTTTATTCATTTATTGGGATTCCTAGACATATTTCATGGTATTTAAATATTAATTATTTTATTTATTTATATATTATTGGGATTCCTAGAAGTATTTCATGGGATCCAACTTTTAAGATTATTATTGTTTTTTATATTATTGGGATACCCATAAACACTTCCTAGGATATGGATTTTGAGACCTATTATTATGATGTCTGGGAATGGAATCACTTCTAATTGGATACTCATGGATGACTATTCTATCTTGAGTGAAAAGAATGAATATGGTCTCCCTAATAGATTACTTAATCATGGCATTGTACATGGAGTTACACAGACTACAAGAAAACGGCCGTTTAGCGGCGGTTTTTCGCAGCGGTTTTTAAAACCGCTGCTAAATGCGTTTCGGGCCGCCATTTCACGACGGTTTTTAAACCGCCGCGAAAAAACCGCCGCGAAATTCCAAAAAAATTTTATTTTATTTTTTTTTTTTAATTTTATTCGAGGATTAGAGGCGGTTTTTTAAAAAACCACCGCGAAATAGAGGCGGTTTCGGTAAAACCACCGCGAAATGAAATGAAAAAATAAAAAAACACGAGAAACCCCGAAATCACTAAAACGACCATAACTTTTGATCCGGGCGTCCGTTGAAGTGCCATGACCAGTCAAATAGAATTTCATGAAGAGATCTAGAGGCACAATTAATCAAAACCGTGAGACGGTCTAAGGTGCGGAAGATATTAGAGTTATAATAAAGTTGAAAAAAGTTCTCTAACTTCAAACGGCCATAACTTTCGCTCCGAGTGTCCGTTTGGGCTCTACCACATATCAAATCAAATCCAGCGAAGAGAGCTACGTACCAAATCGATCTAAGTAAGATTCTGTCGTGTTTTTCGACCCCAAAAACCCCTCCGAAGGCCTCCAAAACCCATTTTCCGTCACCAGTGTCCCGTCGAACTTGTCTTCAAATGGACCTAACTTTCAATCCGCATGTCAGTTCGGCCTCCTCCACCTGCCAGATCATAGCTCGTTCCATGAGCTTCAGTTTGACTAGTCACGACGCCCACATGCACTCCTAGATCATATGTTATGTCCTTTTTAGTGGGTATTAGGTTTGTTATGTTTTTCAATGCCTCGTTTCTAGCACCCGTTCCCCGTAAGCTTTTTTTTAAATGGTCGTAACTTCCGATCCGCCTGTCCATTCGGACTCTTTCACCTTTCAGGTCGAAGATCATTTCAGGATCTTTGATTTGACAGGTCGTGGATCTAAAACGGACTCTCAGAACATAAGTTATCTCTGTTAATGTGAGTCCAATGTTTTTGTCTTTTTTTGACCATTTTGACGGGTTTTAACGGTTGCTCCATTTATTACTGTTTGTTTGGGTTTCCATGACTTGTTATCTTTATCAATGGTTTTTTGTGGGTTATTATGATGATTATGTTGAATTATTAAGGAGTTTTCCAGAGTTGTCACGAGTTTTCATGCGTTCTCATTCTTTATAATGCCTCATTCTTCATATGCTTCTCCATCTTTTTTCATGCGTTTTCATGATTTTTAATCCCTTATCATGTTTTTTCATACTTTTTCATGTGTTTCCTTTATTATTTATTATTTATTATTTACTATTTATAATATACTTTAATTTATTTATTATCTATTATTTGTAACTGGTTATTTATTATTTATTATTTATTACTTATATTTATTTATTATTTATTATTTATTATTTATATTTACTTATTATTTATTATTTATTATTTATTATTTATTATTTAATATTATTGTTTATTATTATTATTTATTATTTATATTTATTATTTATTTATTATTTATATTTATTTATTATTTATATTTATATTTATTTATTATTTATATTTATTTATTATTTATTATTTATTATTTATTATTTATTATTTATTATTTATTATTTATTATTTAGTATTTATTATTTATTATTACTAATAATAAAATAATAATAATAATAATAATATTTGTTATTGGTTATTTATTATTTATTATTTATAATTTATTATTTATAATTTATAATTTATAATTTATAATTTATTATTTATTATTAATATTTATTATTTATTTATTATTTATTATTTATTATTTATATTTATTTATCATTTATATTTACTTATTATTTATTATTTATATTTATTATTTATTATTTATATTTATTTATTATTTATTATTTATATTTATATATTATTTATATTTATTTATTATTTATATTTATTTATTATTTATATTTATTTATTATTTATATTTATTTATTATTTATATTTATTTATTATTTATATTTATTTATTATTTATATTTATTTATTATTTATATTTATTTATTATTTATATTTATTTATTATTTATATTTATTTATTATTTATTATTTATTATTTATATTTATTATTTATTATTTATTATTTATTATTTACTATTTATTATTTATTATTTATTAGTTATTATTTATTATTTATTATTTATATTTATTTATTTATTTTGTATTATTTATTATTTAATATTTAATATTTAATATTCATTATTTATTATTTATTATTTATTATTTATTATTTATTATTTATTATTTATTATTTATTATTTATATCTATTATTTATTTATTATTTATTATTTATTATTTATTATTTATATCTATTATTTATTTATTATTTATTATTTATTATTTATTATTGATTATTGATTATTTATTATTTATTATTTATTATTTATTATTAATATTTATTATTTATATTTATTATTTATTATTTATTATTTATTATTTATTATTTATATTTATTATTTATTATTTATTATTTATTATTTATTATTTATTATTTATTATTTATTATTTATTATTTATTATTTATTATTTATATTTATTTATTATTTATATTTATTTATTATTTATATTTATTTATTATTTATTATTTATTATTTATATTTATTTATTATTTATTATTTATATTTATTTATTATTTATTATTTATATTTATTTATTATTTATTATTTATATTTATTTATTATTTATTATTTATTATATATTATTTATATTTATTTATTATTTATTTATTATTTTTTATTATTTATATTTATTTATTGATTATTGATTATTGATTATTGATTATTTATTATTTATTATTCATTATTTATTATTTATTATTTATTATTTATTATTTATTATTTATTATTTATTATTTATATCTATTATTTATTATTTATTATTTATTATTTATATCTATTATGTATTTATTATTTATTATTTATTATTTATTATTTATTATTTATTATTTATTATTTATTATTTATAATTTATAATTTATTATTTATTTATGTTTATTTTTTATTTTTTATTTATTATTTATTATTTATTATTTGTTATTTATATTTATTTATTATTTATTATTTATTATTTATTATTTATTATTTATTTTTTATTATTTATATTTATATTTATTTATTATTTATTATTTAGATTTTATTTATTATTTATTATTTATTATTTATTATTTATTTATTATTTATATTTAGTTATTATTTGTTATTTATATTTATTTATTATTTATTATTTATTATTTATTATTCCTTATTCCTTATTCCTTATTTATTATTTATTATTTATTATTTATTATTTATTATTTATTATTATTGAGTTTATATCTATTATTTATGTATTATTTGTTTTTTCAATTAATATATATAAGTATATTAAATTCTGTTTATTAACCACATGATGAGTTTGCTGGAGTGGTAAAGTCTTAGGAAAATATGCAAGAGGTTAGGGGTTCAAATCTCACCAAACACAGAATTTCTTTATATTGAATGGGTATTCATGTGCATGTGAATGTGCATGAGATGTGCATGCATGGATAAATAAAGTAAATAAAATAATACGAAATAAAGTAAATAAAATAATACGAAATAAAATAAATAAAAAATAAATATGAAATAAAAAATAAATAAATAAATAAAATAAAATAATTAAATAAATAAATAAAATAAATAAAAAATAAATAATAAATAAATAAATAAATAAATAAATAAATAAATACGAAAAATAAATAAATAAAATAAATACGAAAAATAAATAAATAAAATAAATACGAAATAAATAAATAAATAAAAATAACAAAAATAATAAAAATAACAAAAATAACAAAAATAACAAAAATAACAAAAATAAAAAAACCGCCGCTAAAAATAAAAATAACAAAAATAACAAAAATAACAAAAAAAAACAAAAAATAAAAAAAATAAAAAAAATAAAAAAAATAAAAAAACCGCCGCTAAAAACCCGCCGCGAAACGTTCTGCGACAGTTTTGAAAACTACCGCGAATAGTTTCCTGAGGCACGATTTTGCGGCGGTTTTTCAAAACCGCCGCCAATCAGTTTAGCAGCGGTTTAAACCGCCGCGAAACGAAAAAAAACCGCCGCTAAATGCCTTTTTTGCCGTAGTGACATGTTGATAGATACTCGTAGATGATTAGGCTTCCTCGAGTGATGGGGATGATTATGCTCTCCTTGACCAATTACTTGATCATAGTATTGTACATGAAATTCCACATCATTGATAGATACTCATGGATGATTATTCTGTCCAAAGCGATGGGGATGATTACGCTCTCCCTAACTGATTACTTGATCATGGTTGTGGACATGACACTCCTCACCATTGATGTGACATATATTTGATGGATGATTATGCTTTCCTCAAGCGATGCCTAGGATGATCCCTAGGGTCAGTTGGACGCAACATTACTATATAACCCAAAGTTACTTTAGGGGGATGGGGTTTTTGATTTGTTTATATAAATGGATAATGAGAATATACTTGGGTCCGAAGATCATTCCATTTACAGATCGCCTAAGAGTAATCCCCTTAAGGTTTATCAAAGCTCTAATTTCATGACTTCCTATGGACCAATACATAGGGATTAGACATTGGACTATATTTACATGGATTGAGTGGTAAAAAATATAGCTTAATGACCATTTACAAGACTATACTTCAGTATATGATATTATTTATTATAGTTATTGGAGGCGAGTACAAAAAAACCCAGGGTTAGGAAATGTATCCCCCTATGATGATGCAACTTGATTAGAGACATTTATAGCACTAGACAAAGAAAGTATTGTCGATTGGGATTAAATACCCATGGATTGACTTAATTATACACAGATTGAGTGGTATGACATCTAGTTTAATTCCCTTTTCACAGTATTTCCAGACAGTCGAGATTATATACCCAAGGATCAACTACTATTAATTTTTGTTATTTTTCACCTAAATCATGTATATATATATTTATGTATATATATGTGGTAATATATATATATATACATATATATATATATATATACATGATGAAAAGTTTCCCATTTGATCAGGATCATGATCCTAGGGATCAAATGTGGTTTCACATTATTCATTTTATCTATTATTCTAGTTGTGTCTTGACTAAGCCAAGCATATTATATGAGCACACACTTATTATAGTAGATTAATAAGTTCATCATTAGGGTGTCCTATGGAGATTATTTATCACTCGTTTATTTTCACCTCCTTGTGTGTAAAGACCTTATGTAACTTTTCAGGTTGAGCATGAATACATGATGGATAGGGATGAGGTCTAGGTTTTCATAATCAAGTAGAGACACTCATGTGGATTCTTATGATCAGACTGGTGTAACTCAAAAATGTTTGGAGACTAGGTATGTGGTCTAGATCAGAGTTAGTAGTAGATCCCTATATTTTTATTTTAGTTTCCTATATATACTCTTGTATGTATGGCTGGCTTAGTGGGTGACCATTATTGTATATATGACAAGGATTTTCAAGCTTTTATAACATTTCATTTATCATTACACTATGTATTTTAGTTTATTTATTTATTCCAAATTCTATTTGTTTACTCCTTGGATGATATATGGTTATTTCTATTTTTGTTACTCTGATATGTGGGTATAGTCTCCCCACTATACCACCCTTAGGTCCTCCCTACTAGTCAGAATCCTCTAGCGTATAAGGAGGCATGCTTAAGTCCTTGTGTTTAACTGGTTAGGGGAACTAGATTAGTGTCATACGAGCCGATACAGTATAAATTGGTATTAGAGGCATTCTTTTCCTGTTGATTTAATATTTGGTATATGGTAGATAGGTGTATTATGAATGTGTTGGAACCTATGATGGATATCAGACTGGTGCATCGAGAGCACTTGTTCTGGTAAGAATTTCTGGTTTCCAGGGATATGGGATTGCGGTTTGGATCTGGGATGTTACAGTTTTATATGATTTTCTCTTTGATACACACATTTGTTGTGTGTATTATATGATTTAATGATATATTTATGGATCTTTCCCATTTTAAATTGGATAATGATTGATTTTGACTCTTGGTTGGTAAAGGAAATAAGTGTCTCATGCATCATATTTGGCACATTGGATTCACATGTTATAGGCCTGATAGTGTGAGATTATTACTAATGATATAGGAAAACTGTATAAAGTTTCTAAAAACCCTAAACAGTGTTTTTCTATATAGATTTTTGTGTCATTATCCTTAGTTGATCTGAATCATATATATATTTTCTTCTGATGACAGGTGATGTGGATCTATGTTGAGATGCTTGATGCTAAGGCTGATGACTCAGTCCTCAAGCACAGGAGGTTCAGTGACCCTAGTTGGTTGATAGGGAACATGATTCCCATGTGATATACCCCTTATAGGGTTTTCTTACTTAGGTTCAGTTATTTAAAGTGTTAGTAATGATATATATAATGTTTTATTGCATATCTTGGAATGAAATTCTACTTAACTGAACCATGTGATTATGATACTGACCCATGTATGTTAGTATAGATAGTTGGTGTTTTTCTATTAGACCCTTTATGAATGTATACTATAGTTTTAATTGATCTAGTAAGGTATCTTTATACGATGCTGATAAAAACCTAATGTTTATCATGAACTAGACCTCAAGGGGGTATTAACATAGGCATATTCCTGGGGAATGTCAATTCATTATTTTTTATATGTTGATATCAGGACCTCTAGGGAGAAGTTCCTTATGAGGATTCTCATAGAGAACCAGGTCCCTTGTAGGCTGTGCTGGCAGTTTAAGCCTCACAGATCTAGGTTATTTTTTCCTCTCTTGGAGAGGATTGACCATTGGGCTAGGTGGCAAGACCTAGATACCCTATTACGAGACTTGACCAGTAGGGATAAGTGGGGAAACTATTGGAACTTAGTTTTGAATTATATCCTTATAGTTTAACATTTGTTTTGATCTAGGGAAACCTGCGAGTAAGGTTAGCCCAGATTTATGGAGGCCTTTCTTGGTAGTGATCTTGGTCATATTCTTATTTTGAGATTGATACACGGTAGGTGATCGAGTTTTATAATATAGTCATGATGAGATGCCTTCGGATTTTGAGGAATCACCTATGATGATTTTTTTTTCAATATTGGATTTGATGGGAAGGATAGTTTGGGTTCCTAACCCTATTTCCCAGAGTTTCCACTATTTCCAATGTAGTTAGAGTGTGGGTAAGCGTGTGTGACTGAAAAAATTCTAGGTGATGGGCGATCATGGAATATATCATGGAATAGGTGAGCTTATTGATTTTGAAGAGGAGTTCCAAGGGAGATTCTGGATTAATGAGAAATTTACCTCAGTGGTAGAGGATACAATGATAATGGTCTGGCTCCCATGAGATGGCTAACCTGTGGCTAGCCCTGGACACACATTGTTGGGAGACATGGTGTTAGGAGTTGGTTAATTCAAGTGAAGCCTATTTTATGTGAGCATGGATTGAACAAGATATATATGACTATTCATGGAATCTTAGTATACTCTTAGTTAGAAATGATCCTGATATATATTGACATCATCTTGAGTATACTGAGTGAGAATCTACATTACGCTGAGTTTCTTTTCTTAAATATATTTTTTATTTTAGTGATAAAACCTATTTAGATTATGCTTGAGGAAATGTATATGGTAATCCTTATGGTGGGGAGTACATCATTATCCATTTGAGGGTGATGAACCTAATTTTTAGTCGAAATTTGGATTTTCCATTAATCTTGGGTCTCATATGTGATGCAATGATAAGGATACTCCAATGGTGGAGAGTATCATATTGGTCATGTATAAACGTATTCATATATGGAAGAGTTATTGACACTGAGAGATCGATCATTAGATGTCTAGGATAGAATATTTTTAAAGATCATTGGGATGGGAGAATGAATCTTTCTTGACCACCAAGTATTCTATGAGATGAGAATGTTTATGGTGAAAAGGTTGTAACATCCCGTGTTTTTTCAGAGTGGAATCTTGAGCAGAAATTTGACTTTTTCTTTCAGATACTTGTAAGTGGTAAAATGGAATTTTTTTCATATTAGATGATCTCGATTAATTTTTTTAACCACTCCATTGGTCCTTGAATTATTTGTTAACCTTAGTACAATAGTTTGATAGAATTATGAACCATTTTAATTTTCATAGAATAATTAATATAATAAATATTAATTTATGCACACATGTTCGTTTGGATATATATTTTGAATGGATAATTGAATTGAGATTATATATTCTTTGTTGAGTTTGAAATGATATTTTTTTCTTAGACTGAGCATAAACTCAGGTCGAGCATTGGGGCAGAGGCTAGACCCATTCCCCTCTTTCTTTTTGTTTTTTCTTCCTTTTTATTTTTGCCTTTTCTTTTATTCATTATCCATTTGGATTATCACGTACACCCCCTATGGGATTCCTATTCCACATGAAAAAGATAAAAACTAGAGTGGGGGAGAGATATAGAGATAGAGAATAAGGGAGTTACCTATTTGGATCTTGGGGGGAGTCAGACCGTCGTGCGACAACCGTAGATCGTGGAAACAGGTGTAGCTTTGGTGGATTCCACCCGAAGGTTAGTAATTTTTATATTTTTACATAAATTCCCATATATTTACCATTTTCATGTTTTAAACCCATTTTATCATTTATTAGGACCCCTTGAAGGTCGATCTATATCTTTTGGGGAGAAAATGTGGTTTCAGACTAATTTGAGGCGTTTTCTGTTCAGAAATCCTGATCACAAGATGTGGAGTTTGGGAACACACACTTTTCATTATTAAGAATAGGGGAAGATGAATTTTTATACTTACATGTAGTGTATGGGTTATACACTCCATGTACTGGGACTCACCCTTGTAGCCATGTACCCAAATAGATAGCCCGTGTAGGGGTACATGGCTGTGTAGAGTACACAGACATATCCCGTGTGGGTAACATGCCTTGTAGAAGTACATGACCAGAATATATATATGACTAGGCCATGTGAGGTGTACAAAAAAGTACCCCATTTAGGTTACATACCATGCACATGTCTTAAACATTGTGTACTTGGGTTTTTACATGCCAAGTCCTTGTAGAGTACACGCCCAAGTGAGGCTTCAAGGGTACAAGTCGTGTAACTGGATATACACGCCATGTACTCCTACCTTACTAACCTTTTAGAGTTTTTCATATATCTATGCCCATGAGTCCAAATTGGACACATGAATAGTCCATTTTTGACAATTTTCCCCAATAGATCATGATGGAACCACCCTTGAGGTTATTTGAGGACTCCTAGGATGTGTTTTGGGATTTTTACTAAATGGAGAGGTTTTTACTTCAGTAATCTAATCCAACTATATCTTAAGAGTGAGGCCCTTGATTTGAGATGGGATATCATCCATCTCTCTAGACTTGTATTCAAATACTTTTACTTTTTATCCAAGATGTAGTCTTGTATTTTGGCTTAGATGATCCCTTATAGGAAGCCTCTATCTTATCACTGTTACTGAGGGTCCCATGTGGGATGCCTTATCTTACATGATGATATAGAGAATACCTTGTAGAATCTCTCTAACCTATTTACCCTTTTCGTGGATCCCATGTGAGATTCCCCTTCCCTATATCATATTATTGAGGGTTCCATATAGGATGCCTCTTCCTATGTATTGTTTTGAGGGTTCCATGTTGGTTACCTCTTACTATGTATCATTTTGAGGGTCCCAAGTAGGACACCTATTCTTGTATACCCTTTGAAGGATCCTATGTAGGATGTATCTGTCTACTCACTATTAGAGGATTCTATGTTGGATGCCTTCTTTTACCTTCATAGTTGAGGATCTTTTTTAGGAAGACTCTATAGTGTTTTGATCTAAGGTACTCAATGGGTTTCCTAATATTTGACCAACCATGAGCTAGTACATCATGTTTGGGTAGAGATGGTAATGAGTGTCACCTTACAAACTATAAAAAACTTGCGAGACATGATACTGTGGTAGTAGTGGTGGGTTTATCCATTCATCCACCCTCAATCTTTATTTATGATTTCACATAGTTAATATTGATGTAGCTATGATAGCCAAAGGTGCTTCCTGGTTTGTGGTTGATGAGGTTGACGTGATGCAACTTTATTTATATTTGGGATGCCCAAACATACTTCATGAGATTCATCTTATTAGTTTATTGGTATGCTTGAACATATTTTCTGGGATCTGGATTCTAATACTTTTATTGATTTTTATATTATTGGGATGGCTAGTCGTATTTCCAAGGATCCAACTTCTAAGATTATTATTGATTTTTTTATTATTGGGATACCTGGACGTATTTACTGGGATCCATGTTTTGAACCCTATTATTATGATGTTCGGCATGATGTACCTTCTAATTGGATACTCATGGATTATTACACTCTCCTAAGTGATAGGTATGATTATGCTCTCCAAGATCAATTACTTGATCATGGTTTTGGACATGGTGTTCCACATCATTGATAGATACTCATAGATGATTACGATCTCCTAAGAGATAAGGATGATTATGCCCTCCATGATCGATTAATTAGTTGTGGTGTTGGACATGGTGTTCCAAATTGTTGATAGATACTCATGGATGATTACGCTCTCCCAATTATTGGGAATGATTACCCACTCCTTGGTTGATTACTTGATCACGATGGTGGACATGGCACTCCTCACTATTGATATGACATATAATTGATAGATGATTATGATATCCTAGAGTGATGGCTAGGATTCTCCCTAGGGCCGGGTGGATACACCATTACTATATATCTCAGAGGTAATTCCTAGGGATGAGGCTATTGAGAAATTTATATGAATGAATACTAAGCATGTACTTGGTCCCATATAGAATTACATTTACAGATCGCCTAAGGGTTAGACCCTTAGGGCTCATACGATCTCCAATGTCATGACCACCTATAGACATGGACCTAGGGCTTAGAAAACAAACTAGATTTACATGGATTGAGTGGTATATAATCCATATCAGTGACCATTTATTGGATTTTCCATCAATATACAACATTATTAATTATAGTGATTGGAGGAGAGTAGGGGTGAACCTAGGGTTGGGACATATATCACCCTATGGTGACATAGCTTGATCAGAGACATTTCTAACGCTAGCCTAAATAGGTATTTCCAATTGAGATTACAGACTTGTGGAGTGACTTAATTATACATGGCTTGGGTGGGATGAAATATTTCTCGTTTCAATTTTCATAGGATGTCCAGACAATCAGGATTAAATACACAATGATAAACTTATATTGATTTATGTTATTTTTCATATTAATCATGTATATATATATATATATTTATGTATATATATATGGGAATATATATATATGCACATATAAATATATATATATACATGATGACACATTGCCCAGTTGATCGGTATCACAAACCCAAAGATCAATTGTGATTTCACATTATTCATTTTATCTATTATTCTAGTTGTGTCTCAGTTAGGTTGAGCATATTGCATGATCATGCACTTATGATAGAAGATTTATATGTTCATCAATGTGGTGGCATATTGGGATTATTTCTCACCCCTATAAATGCACCTTGGTTTGTGTGCAGACCTTATGTCATATTTTTAGGTTGAGAACATATACATGATTGAAAGGGTTGAGGCCTAGGGTTGCATGAACAAGGGGAGATGCTCATGTAGATTCTTAAGATCAGGTTGGTGTAGTTCGACAGTGTATGGAGACCTAGTATGTGGTTTTTCTTAGATTTATTAGTAGAGATAGGCAATTTTCTTTCAATTTACCTTATATAGACCTGTATGTATAGTCAACCCAATGGATGAACAATGTTCTATGTATAACATTTTGTTTAGGATTTTATAACATTTTATTTATTTTTAAAACAAGTATTTCAGTTTATTTATAGCTTCTCGACTCTGCTTATGTACTACTTGGATGATATATGGTTATTTCAGTTATTGTTACTCAGATATGAGGGTATAGTATCCTCACTGTACCACCCTTATACCCTCGTTACTAGTCGGTAACCTCTTCCTTACATGGAGGTTTGCTTCAGGCCTTGTAACGAACCAGATTGGGGAACCAAATTAATGGCATCTAGGCCGGGATGTTACAAATTGGTATTAGACCTGTTCATTCCCTATTGGTTTACTATTTGGGTTTTGGTATGTAGGATTATTAAAAATGTGTTGGAACCTGCGATAGATATCATACTGGTGTGTCAAGAACACTTGTTTTGATAAGAAGTCCTGGTTACTAGGGATATGGGATTGCTATTCCAATATACTATGTTATAGTTAAATATGATTTTCTCTTTCAGCGATGCACATGTTGTGTGGATTATATGATATATTGATGAATTTCTAGCCATTTGCCATTTCCAAGAGTCCATTGATTGATTTTGACTCTTGGATGACAAAGGAAAGAGACATCTCATACATCATATTTGGCACATAAGATTCACATGTTATAGAACTATTAGTATGAGATTGTTACTGAAGACAAAGGACAATTGTTTAAAGTGTCATAAAAAACCTAAATGGTTTTTTCCTATATAGTCTTTTAGTGGTATACTACTCAGTTGACCCAACTCATATATATATTTCCTTTCGATGACAGGTGAAGTGGATCTATATTGAGATGTTTGATGGAGAGACTTATGACTCAGTCTTTGGGAATGGGAGGTGTAGTGACCCAAGTAGGTCGATAGGGAACATGATGACCATGTGTTATACTCCTTATAGGGTGTTGTTACTTAGGTTCAGTTATTTAAAGTGTTAGTAATGATCTCTACAATTTTTTTCTGCATACCTTGAAATGACAATCTACTTAACCAAACCATGTGATTATGGTACTGACCCTTGTAGTTAGGGTTTGGCTTAGTGGTACACATCCCATAATACTACATCAAAGGATGAGGGTTCAAAACCCATTGGGCGTAGGTACTATAACGACATTGTAGAAGAATTATAGTAGTGGTGGGACTACAGCACTGACGACACTGTAGTAGCGGCAAGCACTGTAGTTGGATTATAGCGGAAACATCACTATAATAGGGATTGTAGCAGCCCAGGTATTGCAACAATACTATTTATCAGAGGGCCTTTGGGTAAAACAATTTGGCCCTTCAGGACCATGTAATGGGATTTAATGTCCACTGGCCCTATGAGCCATGTAATGGGTCTTCTCTACCCAGAAAAAAGAGGTCTTTTGTTTCAATAAAAAAGAGGTTTCGACCCCAAATTAAAAAAAATCACATATATATATATATTATTTAAACATATTTATTATAATTTTATAATTATTTATATATATATATACTTATTTATAATTATAATTATAAATAAATATATTCAAAAATATATATTTATAATTATAAATAAATTTATCTATTTATTTATAATTATAAATATTTTTTTCTGTTTATATATATTTATATAATTATATAATTATATAAATTTATATAATTATATATAATTATTAATATATAAATATATATAATTATAAATATAATAAATATATTTATTTTTTAAATATTTTTATCATAATATTACAATTATTTTAATATTTACTTATTTATTTATAATTTTATAAATACTTTTAAAAAATATATATTTATAATTTTATAATTAACTATTTAAAATAAAAAATTATAAAAAAATCATTTAAATAGATTAATTATATAAATTTCAAACATATCTTAATTTTTCAATCTTTATAAACACAAATGAATAAATATTATTCATATAAATTACCAACATTGAAAATACTACATGTATAATAAATAAGTATATGTATAACTAAATATTACTAAATGATTAAATATAATTTTAACATATTAATTAATATATAATAATAAATGAATAAATAAAATTAAACAAATTACAAAAATATTAAAAAATGAATTCATAACATTTTCGTTAATTACATACACTTAAAAAATGAAGAAAAATGAATAAATAGATGATATTAATTATATAAGTAAAAAAATTATTAAAAATGAATTATATTAACTATAAAAAATATTAATAATTAAATTTATTTATATTAAATTAAATTAAATTATACACACACACATATGTTCATTAAAATAAATTTATATTAAAAATTAATAAATATAAAAAATGAATAAATACAGAAAAATAATCAAAATAGAGAGATATTAAAAAAGAATAAATAAGATTAAATGAATAAACATACTTGTTCACACACATACATGTACACATGACATACATAAATATATACACATACACATACACATCCACACACACAGACACATAATGACCCATAGGCCCATATCATTTATTACCCGTAGGCCTAACCTCAATGCATATCCACCCTTAGTCACCCTGATGTTGCTGTCATGAAATCCTCTCCACCAAAAGGGCCTCCCCTACAAACCTAACAATCGATAGGTCCCATAATTCCAAGAATTGATCTATCCCCGCACCGATGGTGGAAAACCACCCACCATCGTCTCACCGGATGCAGTGTCATTAACACCGGCGATTTCCAGACCATCACCTCTCCATTAGGTGGGGTTTAACAATCCCATTCACCAATCTAAATGCCCACCACTATTTCAATTACTGGGATTCCTACATCATGCACCGCACATGGATCCATTCCTACACTAGTGAAGTTGTTTCCCCCTCAAAGCAATAACCACCACACACTCATCCGGATCACCGTCGGCTAGTCACCATCACTAGTGAAGGAATCACTACCGTTGCCTACTCTGTCAGTTTTCTCCATTCCAGGTTCATCAGATGAAAGTTTCTTCCCACTGAAGATGCACTAATTTCCATCAAGAAGGGGTCCCATTTTTACACTTTCCATGTAAATCCATGCCTTTCACACTTCTGGTCTTTAGTTAGCCATAGAGAAACCCCATAAATGGGGCAAGGAGATGCAGTTGCTGGGAATAGATCCAGCCACCAAGATGCAATATTATGGGGTCCTCAACCACTTAATCAAATCCCAACTAATATATCAATATATATTTTTATATTAAATAATAATTTAATTATAAAAAATTTATTAAGTCAGCTGACCATCAACTTGAAGGGAAATCCGTTTGGACAACCTAATAGGGAATGCATTTTGAACAGAGGGTGGTACAAAGCCTACAGAAATCATAGGGTGGGACAAGGAATATATGGTCCCAAGCCCATATAGTTCTATGTGGAGCATTTATGCAGTATCCTATACCCACAAAATTCTTTTGGAATTGAGATGAGGTGGAATCATATATAAAAAAGTGGCTAAACATACACAATTTTTATGTGGTACTCATATGTGTGATAAAAACCTTTATCAATTTTAGAAAATGTGTTGATAAAGGTCACAATTTATGAGTTCTATAAATAAATTGATGATAAAGGAACCCTTTATCATTGCTAAAAAAATGTTGATAAAGGGAACCTTTTATCAGTGCTTTTTTTAGTGATGATAAAAGTTACCCTTTATCAGTGTTTTTTAGGGACAATAAAGACAACCTATATTTGTGATTTTTTCTAATTATGATAGCACTAAATAAACCCAAAATTTTAGTAGTGTAAATGTCCCCATAAATTATCTTCATATCAAATTCTTATGTTCCATCTTCCATCTTCAATATTCCGGTGTCATGTCGCGCCGCTTAACATAATGATATAAAGTGCCCTCACCATGATTAATTCATAATTTTTGTTTGTTTTCAAAATTATTATTGTATTCTTCTATAAATCAAAAATATAATTAAATATTTCCAAGTTTATTCATTTAAAGTTTACAAACAATTCATTTTATTATCAAAATAATCATGAAAATATGGTTCTATAAAAATCCATCAAAGAAGAAGCTTTGACTTAAAAATATCATCTTTCCCAAAGATAAATATAAAGTTCCATATAAAAAAAATATATTGGAATAACTCAAAAATTGAAGATATAATTTCAAGAATAAATCTTATAACTCAATGACAGGGAGTTGAGATAACAAAAATTCTTACGGCTTTGGTAACTTTTAAATCAAATGCTATTGAAAGAGTGAGAATTAAATGAAAAATTAAATAAAACTAATATAAATATAATCATGTTAGAATATTTAAAATAAGTATTATATAAACTATATAAAATAAAATAGGTACAAAATACAAAATATTTCTAAAAGAAGAAAATTTTGAGACAAGAAACTCTTACTGCTTTGGTATTAAAGGAAATCAAAGAGTATGAAGGAATGGTTATAAAAAGAATATTAATATCTAAAAAAGAATCATTGAAAATTAAAATATAATCTATTTGGTGGTAAGTATATCATATAAAATAATAATATATGTGTAATATGAAAACATTTATCAATGAAGGAAAATTGTGACTGAAACCCTTACCTTTACTCTCGACTTCCAAAAAAGAACTTTAACCTCTTTTATAATTAACATAACCATATTAATAACATATTTAAGAACACTATTAATATCCAATTATTTTTATATTATTTAATTATAATCATTTATTATAAATTTTTTAGTTAGTTACTGTTTATTTTCATTATTAGGTGTTACTGATTTTGATTGCTTCACACATGATTTATAATGTTGATGTAGATCCCCGTACTTTGATATCAGGTTAAAAATTAATATATTATTTAAGGAACTATAATATATATTACTAAATTATTTATAAAGTTATAATTTCATTCCATGAGAGTTTTAATCACGTTTTATTAATATGAAATAAGGGGCAAGCTTGTTTTGGGTAATCTACAGATATCAATACAAAACATTACAATCAATGTTAATTTTTATATCATAATTTAAGAATCATATTAATGAAATATATCCATACTTAATATCATATATATATATATATTTATTTATTTATCAAATAAATTTTTATAACCATCCTTGTAAGTCGGTGATGAAAAACAAAACACATCATCCCTATAGGTGGTAGTCTATACGTACGCACGAGCGACATTTTCATTTTTTTAATAAACTGAAACAAAATGAGGTTAATAATGATTTATATTTATAGAATACTAATTATGTCATATATGTAACATATATTCGTTAAATAAATGTTTAAAAGAATCCATTTAAGGTGGTTATGAATAATGAAACACATCATCTATGGAGGCAGTAGTTTGCACGTACGTACGAGCGGTATTTTCATTTTTTGAATGTATAAGGGGTAATAAATAATAGTTATTCCATGAATATAATAACATTTTTAGTATACCAATGATACTGATATTATTATATTAGTATTTTTATATTAGGTTTTTGGGATTATGTATGAGAAAGATAAAGAAGAAAATACTAGGGGTGAATAATACTCATGTTGAGGATTTGAGTCTTCACTTAAAAGACTTATTGAAATTGGAGGAATTAGATAAATTTAATGTAACAAAGGGTTATAAAAAGTGTAATTGGATTATATTATAGGTATAATGGGATGGGTTTCCGAAATAATTTGAAAGGTTAAGTGTGTCTTGTAGTGGGTGGAAGTGATCTCCTTTTATAAGTGAAAAAGAGATACTTTTCCTTGAAATTAAATGGTAGGTGAGGGGAAAAGATAGAATCACAGGGGTTTTAGGTGATTTAGGTGAGTAATGTTTTTGTATACATGAACATATTAATTTAAAACCTAACAAAGGTATTCTATAATTTGTTTGTGTCATGTTAATTTAGTAAAATTTGAGACACTTTATGTTACTCAATTTTACTCTTATTAACCTTGATTAAAAAGTAACCAACATGAATATTTTTCCACTAAAAATCTAATGTGAACCCTATTAGAAACTCTTTACATGATTATTAATAATTTTTAATCCATTTAATATAATTCAATTTCTAAATATTTTAAAATTAACTTTTCAATTAAAACATATGATATATAGAAAAATCTGTTTTTGTAGAAAAATGAATTTTTATACATTAAGTGTTTTTATTATTATTTCCTATCAATTACTAATTAAATGAGTATAATTATGTTTTTTATATTCTTAAAAATGATACCAAATTCATTATTTAAAATATATCATTTTAATTTATTTAGATAAAAATTACCCAATGTTTATAAAAATAATTATTTGAAAAATAACTATTTTACTGTGTTAACTAATATTTACTTTGTAAATTTATTTTTTTATGTTATAAATGAAAATAAAATTATTAAAAAAATTGAATATAATTATTAAAAATATTAAAAATATTTTATCATAATCAATTTCAAGATTTGATAAAAAATTAATTTTAATATGAGCACACATAAGGTATAAAAATAGTTTTTATAAAAATATATTTTTTAGCATAAAAAGGATTTATTCATATTCCATGAAGAGTGAAAATTATAAGATAAGGGTTAAATTGTATGTTTATATATGTCATTAATATAATTCATATTATTCAATACTGATCAATTGGTTTGAAAATATACAATATATAGATTCAATATAATTCTTTGAGAAAAAGTATTTTTATTGCTCAATGAAATTTTCCTAATTCTTTAAGATTTATTAATTTTTTAATAAGAATTAGATAAATTTTATTAATAAATTGGTATTGAAATATTTCTTTGAATTTTATAAATATGTCAAATCTTTTTTTAAAAATAGTAATAATAATAATAATATGTAACATATAAATACAAATATATTTTTCTGATAAAATGTATTAATTAAATAGTATATTTTTGTTTTATATTAGCTTATAATAATTTATCAATGTTTATATTGTATTGTAATATTTTATCTCAATAAAATATATCATGGATTGTTTTAGATCAGTGTGGTGTATGAAATAATATATTTAAAATAGTGATTAATTAAAAGAAAACATGTACTAAAATCTCAAGGCATTATAATGTATTTACAATTTTATAAGATCAATGGCCACGAAAAATTCATATGATTTATTGGGAATTCATATGAAAATATAATTTTTCGTTTTTATTCTCTATCTTGCACAATTGAAACAAAATCTCAATGTAAGCTTATTCAAATTAAAATTATAATGATTTAAAACAATTAAAAATCATGATTTAATCCATTAAAAAATTGAATTACTATTCTCTAAATCAGTACATGAATTATCAAATAAATCAAAAAATGAATAGAACAACTAAATATCATGTTTAAATCCATTTATCATTTAAATTATAGATTTCAAAAAAGTAAAAAATATTTGAATTAATTACTCATGTTTTATCTAGATTAGGGGGTTAATTATCATTGAAAAATAGTATTTTTTTGTGAAATATTTTCTTTAATTAACCCCCACACTTACACTATTACAATCCCAACCGATAAAAAGATTTCAACCTATCAAAAAGATTTACCATACCTAGGTTCAAATACACATACCAAAAAATAATAATGAAAAGATTCATCCATTGTTGGAAATGTCATGCCTCCCATGTGAATTTAGATCATCGCATTACTTCAATCCAAGTCAAAGTTCCAATTAAAATTATGAAAAAATTACTTCAATTTCAAAGGACTTGTATGAATATCTTTTGAGTTATCACTCTGAGGTTTAATTTTTCTCTAAGGCCAAGTTACCTCGGTTCAAGTTTAAAAATCTTGTTTCCTCATGTCATAATTAAAATTCCATTTCAACCTGTTCAATCAATCTCCATTTATTATTCATAAAAAAATTTACATGAAAATAGTGTAAATATTCTCTTAGAAAAAATGTGATTTAATCAATTTCAGAATTCATGAAATTCTCAAAAAAATAATGTAATAATCACTAGGTAGAATAAATTTGAATTAAGTTCCATCTCTTAAAAACACACTAAAAATATAAAACAGAATAGAAAACAACATGCCTAATTTTTATTTATAGATTCTAGAGAAAAACACTAAAAAACATACGAAAAGATCCTAAATTGGTTGAAAAAATCCACTACACTTATTCAATACCACTCATTAAAATCTCTTAAAATTTATATAATTGTATTAGTTAAACAAGTATAAAAAAGATAAAAACATCCTTATTGTTTATTCCCAATAGGTTTTTGTTAATTTCTACCCTGAATTCTTCGTACACATCCTTGACCTAGACTCATAGGTGTTTTAAACTTTGGAAAACATATTGAAAACAAAATTAAACAAAATTATTTTTTTGAAAATCAAGAAAAAGTAATAAGACATGGTTTGAACCCCAAATTTAGTACTAGTTTTAACTTCCCCTAGTGGAAATTTTTAATTATTAACCTTAATTAGAAGGTAGGTTTGGGTTTTTTAATAGAAACCATGAAATGTTATCTATGAAAATGTCTATGAGTAGACACCAATCTTGGATAACCCCATAAATAGAGTAAAATATCACCAACTCCAATTGAATAGAAATGAAATTCAGTAGGGGTTGGAAGAGAAATAAAGGGCCCTCCTTTTTTATAGTACCCTCATCCAGCTGATGTTCAAGGTATTTATAAGGAGGTAGTGAATTAAACACATGTTATAGAGATTATTCTTCATGTTCATCCACCTATTGAGTGTACTTGGGTTCATTTTACAGGTATAGTTGCATACATTTTTCTTTAAAATAACCAGTCTTAGTTCTGTTTCAGCTTTTCTAACCACTGGTGGGTATTCTTTTTTAAACTCCTACTAAGTATATTTCAGTGTATTTTGAAAATATTCTTCATTAATATCCTATTATTCATGTTAGTTAGCCTCTTAATAATTTCTACATCCACTTTCCGTTTAATGGTGGTTGTATCAGATTCTTATCTACTATACAAGGTAGTGTATAACTTGGAATGACCTATAATATCAGAAAAAAGGGAGTATAAATCATTTAAAGTAGTGAAAAATAAAAAGAAATTGAATCAAAAGGTAATTACACTATCTTATTCTGTTTTACCAAGATCATTATCATTTGAATGTAGTTCTCTAGATTAGTATCAATAGTAGAGGGGATTAGATCCATCATATTTTCTTTAAAACTTAATATCCCATTTTCTTTTCCTTATTCTTCCAAGTAATACTAAAGTAATGCTGATTCTATATCTTGAATTTAAGGGGTAATAAATTTCAAATGAATTTTAGAATAAGTAAAAAAAGTGAATTCAAGGTATGGTCACCTCCCTTTAATGGTTCATTTGATATCAATTGTTCTTTATTTAGTGCCTTAGGAAATATCTCTAAAATTATTGGGAGAGAAGGTTATTTATGTATTTATTCCACTATCATACTTAATATTATGAGGGGATTAACATCATGATCATATTATTTAATAAACATTCAATCCTATTCTTTATGTTGTTTTTTCCCTTACTTCATGTGTGATTGGAGGGTAGTGGCCCTGATAACCATCATGTCCTTTAACTCTATTCGTTCATCTTGTTGTTCTTTGAGTTGTTGGTCCAGCATTTGAGAGCTATGGGTATATGATTTAATCTCTTCTATCATAGGTTCTTCTTCACTTATTTGGTGTTGGTACATATGTTTTGGATGTTGGTTAGGTTCATTAGTGTATTAGGTTCATTCCTCCCACCCATTAGTGTATACTAAAGGTTGATTTAGTTGTATTCCTTGAATATTATCCCCCTTGGGATCCTATAGGAAGAGAGATTTATTAGTTTGACATAAGTGGTTGAGTTTGGTTCTACAAACTCAGTTGTGAGTCTGACAATATCTTTATTCTGAGCTTCAAATTTGAGACCCATTATTAAAGAATGAATGCTCAATGACTCTTATCCCAATTAGAGAACATAAATAAATAAATAAATAAGTAAAAATAGTAAACTTATGAAAAAAAATTAAATGAAAATGAAATCAAAATCACTATTTAAAAACATGCCTGAGATAAGTGAAAAATCATCCTAACTTCCCAACAATGACACTAGTGATGCGATGGATATCGCAGACCTTGAATTCAATATAATTTGAAAACCTAGAATTCATCTTAATGGATAACTAGTGTCATTACTTAAGGTGTTTGGTCCAAAGAATCACTATTTCAGCACTTATGATTTTTTGTTTATTTTATTATATTCAAAACAATAGAAAAAATAAGGGTTGATTGGTTTAGTTTTCTAATTTTCTAAACTAATAACAAAGGTCAGGGCGAAAGGGAATGAACCTGAGTTTCATCATAGGGGTCCTTCATTATCCAGGAGTTGTTCTAATACAATAGTCTATTAACAATCAATCATCTATTTCTCATCTTTATCTAAATTTAAGACTAAACACAAATGGAAAGCCTCCTTATACATATCCATATCACCTCCTTTATGGTGAAGAGGTAGTGAACACACTCAATTGAGGAATACATTTTCTCAATTCCTATATCTAATCATATGTTGTTCATCCCTCAATCCACAAAAATCCAATTGTATGAAATGTAGACCAAGATAAGGGAGGTAGACATGTTTGGATATGTTGGAGAATACAACAACAATGGTAATAGAGATGATGATGGACATCAATACACTTCTCCCCCACTTTTTTTATCAAGTATGTGAATGAAAATGTAAAATAATTGAATAAAAAGGATTTATAAACTCATAAAATTTCATCTAGGGACCCTCCCTCAAGTCATTTCGCTATAACCATAAAGTTAGAGATCACTGTGAAAGAGTGGGGATGCAAAAAACAATGAAAATAAATGTAATTGAATTAAAATTCAACAATAATAATTAAAAAAAATGTGAAATATAGTTTTAAATAGTCAAATAATTTACAATGGGATAGGAGGAAAATATTTATAGTCATGTGAGAATATCTTTCCCCATCCTTATTGGTTTTTTGTGCTACGAGCACTAGATATCTTCCTTGGATGGATTCAACATGTGAAACTAAATGGTTGAAGATTATCCAGGTTATCTCATCTCAAATATTCTTATTTTTTGGAATTCTTCCTATAATCACATCATATCCTTACTTTGATGGATATGTACCACATGGACGGATTAATATTTTCTTCTTGATTTGGTCTAACAATAGAAATGATATTTTTATTTGAAGAAAATACTTAACTTTTAAGAATTTATAGTGTTTAATATCCCCATGGGTACTCTTATGTTGCTTATAGATCCTCATATTAACCTTTACATAATGGTGTGGCTTGGATGTTACCTTTATGCAACTCCTGTTACCCTAAAAAAACTCAACTGATTACCCTAATCCAACACATGTTTTATTGTGATACCTTTATATAGAATACAGTGAAAACTATTTACTTTGACGCAGTTGAGGAAATATCAATGTCACTATGATGCAACATCCTCTTCACCTTTACATAATGCCTTTGATCATGGGGTACCTTGACATAACTACAATAAACTTTCCTTTACCTTGACGTAGTGTGTAGATACCTTGAAAAAACATGTCTGGCATTCCATATATACTTCCATAGACTCTTTAAATTTGTTATTACCCTTATAAAACCTACGGATTACCCTTATGTAGGTTTCTTTTATGTTCCTATACCTTTATATAGTTGTTTAACTTTGGTGAAGACCTTTACATAGTGATTGAGCACTAGGTTTCCTTAATATGGCTTTTATTCTCCATGGGTTATCTTTATATGGTGGAAACCAACTTGACACGGTGGTTATAATACCTTTACATGAGATGAATATTTTCACATGTATGAACATTACACCATGGTAATTATAATCCTTGATTGAAGTTATACAATCACATGTCTTTCCTAAAGTCTTACAGTGAAACTCCTCCAAAGTCATACGATGGAGAGGATGAAGTCATATGATGGTGCTCATCCAAATTACTATAATTAGAGTTGGGAAAAAGTCATACAATGGGAAGTTATTGAATGGGAGAAATCAATATGATCACACATTTCCAAATTCATATGATCGGTGGTTGGGAAAAAGACATATGATCAGCCGTGAAAAGTCGTATGAAAAATTCATTTTCCATTTTTGACCTCCATCCTACATAAATGAAAACACAATATTAGTGTAGGATTATTCAAATTAAAATCAAAATGATGTAAAATAACTAAAAATAATGATTTAATACATTAAACAATTAAATTCCAATTATCTAAATCAATTCATGGATTCTAAATTAAATCAAAAAAATGAATCAAAACACTAAAAATCATATTTAAATACATTTATCATTTAAATTCCATATTACCCAAAAGTAAAAAAAAAATTAATTAACATGGTTTAATATAGATTAGGGGGTTTATTATCACTGAAAAATAGTAAAATAATTAGTAAATATTGGATCTTATCACCCTTTCTCCTTATATTTGGAATCCTATTCATGAATTTCAATGGGGGTTTTAGGTAAATATATATTTTCATTCTCTCATATTCTCCCTTTATCTATTCCCATGGATATTATTTTCTTCTAAAAATCCTAGTTCCCATGGGAGACTAGTTTAGGGTTTGATATAGGTTTAATAATGGGTATTTGGTTGTTTAGGGTGTATATAGTTTGTTTCCTTAATTGGTTTTTCCCTTTACATGTCAGGTGAGTGGTTTTTTCTTGACTAATGTAGGTGCTTTTATGAAATAATTTTATTTAACATGTCATTAAGTGCTTGAATGTTTCTAAAATTATTTCATATGAAGTCATTCTTATATGTGATACTGATGATGGGATTATAAAATGTTTTAAGTGTTTTATTGACTTTGTAATGATGATTTTAATGGATTTATTATGTTCATTTTGAACTAAATTTTTTTCTCACGCCACGTGTTTGTGAAAATTCACAATATACTCTTTCAAATAAATTTAAAGTTTTAAAAAGGATGATGGTGGACCTGTTTTGATTTCGAAAGGGAGTATCCCATGTTAAAGGATATTTAATAATAAAAGAAGAGTTTTGGTTTTTAATTGACTCCTAAGAGATAAAAGTGATATTTTTAAGGTGATAGATCCTCGATTGGTTTCAAAAAAATATTTTAAACTTGGTTTTGTTTTCCAAGGTTGTTGAAATTCCAAGTTGGAACTTTATAAAAATTAGTTTTCTTAATGATTTCACACCCTAGTTGTGATCCCCTTGTTATTATTTCTTTCATAGAATCTTTACAATTTATAGGATGTGGATCATTTAATATTATGTGATTTATTATCGATGAGAAAGGGAATATTTCTTGAGAGGGTGTTGGAGGTGAGATGATGTTTGTTGTTTATGTTTTATTACTGATCCATGTGATGACCATGTTTCTTGTCAATTTCTCACCTCTCTTTGACATGTGACGGGAACTCAGGTAGCTATGTGAGATATTTATTTTATGCCATAATAATTATGGATGACCCAATTATACTATAGTAGATAATAAATATGACCTAATTATACTATAGGAGATAATCAATATGACCTGATTAGAATATGGGATATGGTTGAAATGACCTAGTAAGACCACAAGAGCTCACAAATAGATGTTTTTTATTGAGTATGTTTAGGACCATATCAATTTAGGTCCAAAAGAGTTTCCCATGATAATTATTCATTGATTTATGGTGTCACATCTAGGATTCCCACCGAATGCTTTATTGTAATACCCTTATACTCTTCTTAGATTCATGAAACCATTGTTTATTATTGTTCACTTTCATTATGTTTTATTGATGCGATTGTTCCAGTTTTATCTATATGAATTATTTTATTATGGTTGGGTTTAATTTTAAACTTGTTTATAAAAAGGTATTTTTGTTAAAATATTTTAAAGAAGGGAAAATGGTTGGGTTTTGGTTATGTAAATTCAGAGCTCCATCTTTTTAAAAGTTTTAAAGTGTTTTCTGTTTTAAATGGTGGATTCTACCCACTTGGTAAGAAGTTTAACTTGAAATATATTTTAATGGAATAGTCTGATTTATCTTATTGGGTTTAAAATTTATGGTTTCTTGACATATGTGATTTTTTCCAAAAAGGTTTTACCTTATGTTTTTTGGAAAAAGAGATAAAGTATGAGACTTTTTTACTATATAATTTACATTTTGAAAACATTTTCCCCCATTTCTGTTAGATTACTAGGTGTTATAAAGGGCAAAATTGCATGTTTTAGTGGCTTGGGAGGAGATAAGGGATCTTAGAGGCTCACCATAACCTCCTCCATATCGTGATGTCCTCATTTTGGCCATTTTGGCCAGACCATTGGGATCCCCTTTATGTAGATCTCCCCATGGAATTATGGGGTTTTCCCAGTCCAAAATGGAAATGTAGGAACCTCATTGTATTTACCATTTTGGATATTCTTGGTGGAGATGAACCACACCATGGTGGAACCCATTTAAAAAAAAGCTTTACTAAATTATCCTTCCTCATTTTACCATACATGATCCCTTCCCTCCTCTCTATTTCTCTTTTAATTCATATCTTAGATGAAACTCATGAATTTACCCCTTCCTTATCATTATATTTTTGATGCATTCCGCTTATGATTTTTTGTGTGATTCATCCCAGGTTAGGGATTACTTATATCATCTTCATTATTCCTCTATTTTCTTCTTATTTTTCTACTCCAACTTCATTGTTCATCGGCCTCAGCTAAACCCTATATGGGGTTTTGGTTCTAATGCACTTTAATTATTATTGGAAAGGTGTGTTATGAGTTCTTAGAGTATTGGTCTGTCTGTAAATGAGGGTCTCATCCCTTTAAAACTAATTTAAGGTAGGTTTTATCTGTGATGGAATATTTAATTTTTGGAACTATGGATTTATTGGTCATTTAATTTGTGTTGTGGACTTATAATAATAGTATTAATTATGTTATTGGAATTAATAGGACTAAATTAAGGTTCTCACTAGACTTCCACTGAATATGAAATGTTTTTCTATTAAAATATATTATTTTAAAGTGTTCTTATTTTTCCTTACGTACCTTGTGTTTGTGAAATTTTCCAAATGGATCTTATGAATAATGTGTGTAATTTTAAAAGTATTTTTAGTATTCAAGGAGAGTTTATAATTATATCTTAATTTTTACTTTTTGTTTCAATTAATACTTGAAATTATAAGTATTGATAAAGTGTTTCAAGTTTGATTTTGAATAAAAATGTGTGGTACAAAATTGTTTTTGATTTATTTGGTAGATATACCCATATAAATTGGTATAAATATATAAATATAGATATATGTATAAATCAAATGAGAATATTTGTATTTGTACATTGGGTGAGATATATATATATATATATCTGTGTGTGTGTGTGTAAATTTATATTAGTATAACAACAAAGAGAAACTTTTAAATTTAAAGTGATACTAAAACTTTGTTTTTAAATATGTTCTTTAATGGAATTATAAAACAATTTATAAGGATTGAATTTCACCTTCTAAAGCTTCTTAAAAAAGGTGACACATCCCTAATGGAATCCTAGGACATTATTATATATTTTATACCATAAATCTATATAATTTACTATGTTGGTATGATTCTTAAAGGGGATTTTCATTGGTGGTTTGGGAAAGTGGGATGTCGTGATGTGTTTGTGTTGTAATGATTTGTGATTGAGATTTTATATTTTTATCACACTTCCATTTGTATTTTATTATGGTATAGAACATGGAAAAACCTAGGTACTTAGGTGGTATGAATAGGATATGAACACTAGGAAAGGGTCCACCCTTTCTAGCCCTTAGACAATGCTACAACACCAACTAAAAATCCTATGATAGGGATATGGTTTGTACTTTAACTTTAGATTTTTAAAATCTAGTGTCTCATTCATGAGAATAGTTTTGTATGGTTAAATCACTAAGATTAAGATTATCTTGAGATGACATTCCCTTACTATAGTCCCCCTAGGGTTTTCCTATGGTTCTTACTTTTATATACACCTAAATTTGTGATGGTTTATCAGTTATTTCCTATCACTACTTTGTATTTTGGTTCTACTAATTTCTTATTTATTATTGTTCTATGTTGTTGTTATCTTATCTAAATTGTTTTTGAAAGGAATTAAAAATGTTTGCTTAAAAATGATTTAGAAATTGGTTTTCAAATTGGGGTTTTTAATGAAAATTGCACAAGATGACGTAATGTTTTCTAAGAGATTGTTTTCATTTAAAGGAATAAGAAAAAAGCAATTATAAAGGTTGATGGGATTTTGGTTTTTCCTAAAAAATAAAAAGCATAATTTCTATTTATATTTTCAAACAATAATGATAAAGATATTTTATTAAAGGCTAATCATGTGGTAAGGAAGGTGGTGGAATATTGGGATTTTTATGCTCATACCTATATTCTATATCTTAGTTTCAGGTTTTGGATTAGCATGTGATCACTCATAGAGAGTTTTTTGTTTTAGGATTGGTTGTTTATATATGGTCACATAGAGGTTAGTTGATTTTTTTGTATCCTTATTACATCGAATAAGTAGGCCTTTTCCTTGTATAAATTATTGTTATTGGTTGAAACGTCCCGGCCTGGCTCACCATCGACCCGGTGGCCAGACCGGTGGGTCACATGGCCTCAAGCGCATCTCCCCGTACGCCAGAGGCTGCTGACTAGCAGCGAGGGTCTTGAGAGGTGATAGTGGGGAGACTATACCCTCTTATCAGAGTTTGAGAATGGTATTCTCAGAGTGAAACACAAAAGTAGTGGAAGCAGTAATAGATAAAAAATGGACAACGAGTAGTGGAAGACAAATAGTGATATTTTTATAAAAGGTGGACCAATCCAGTTTACAAAGAATGCATGTAAAGATGATGATACATTTATGAAGCAGTAAACAATATAGCATGCCTTCAATACAATACAAAAGAAAGTAAGAAAAAGAACTGCAAGGCCCATCGATGATCTCCTGAGCATCCCGAGATCCCGCTCGGTCCTTTGCTCCTAACTCTAGGTACAAACAGCACCACATACAACCTAGGTCATGCAAACAAGAAGGTATACTTGGGTACCCCAGTGAAATGGAGGCCCGAGTAGGGTGTGAGATAATAATCTCAGTAGGCCGATACCATCGGTGTCTAACCCAATCCAGACAGTGTGTATTTAATTAAATAGTATGCAGGTATAGCAGAAAATAAGTAAGAAGAACATCATAACATAACAACACCCTTCCATGTCCCCAAAGGGAATCTAATGGCTATACCAGCTTCATCTCGTTGCTGGGATATCAGTATGATCATGCCACTATAGTTACATTAATAAATATTTATATAAGATAGCATGGGGTAAGCATGCCTCCCACCCATCAGCTGAAGATAGCGGACATGAGGTAAGAATGCCCCTCATCCCTAGTATATAATGGAAACAAGGTAAGAATGACTCTCGTTCCTAGGAGATACTGGCAAGGGGTAAGAATGCCTCCCTTCCATCACGTTCATTCAAATCGGCATGAGGTATAAATGCCTCTCATCCATCACATTCAAAACACTATCATGGGGTATAATTGCTTCCCATCCAAACACGTATAGAGTATAGTGGGCATGAGGTAAGAATGCCTCTCGTCCCTATAAGTCAACTGGAAAGGGGCAAGAATGCCTCCCTTCCAAACATGTACTGTCACACTGGAATGGGGTATAAATGCCTCCCATCCAAACACATATCTCTTTCACTAGGTGGCCTCAGCATGTGCTCACCTTTGTTATCATTCTTTATGAGGCATCAGCATGTGCACACTCACAATAAAAACATGTATATAGTATACTACTCATGGCATTACCTCATAAGCATTCAAAGAATCATACAACATACACATCAATCATATATCCCACATCCACATAAAGGGTTAAAATCACGTTCATACAAATATACTTAAGGCACACCATCTCAAGTATCATTACCACATCATTTATCATATTCATTACATTTTATACTTAAGGCAACTCCTCTTAATTATCCAAAACAAGACATTAACATAAACACAACATTTATATCATTTCAATACATATAGGGATTTAAAAAGCATAAATAGGTTCTATGGAATAACCCTCCTAGGAAATTCCCATTCACTTCTAGTCTAACCATTTCATCTGAAAGGATATGTTTATCATTCTTTAATCCTTTGATACCTTCTAAAGGAAACATTCCATAAAGTCTTAAGTTATCCCACTATGGTCATCATCATACTCAATTTTCCTAAACATGTTAAGTTGACCCAAACACAAGTATCACATTCATTTCATTCCCTTTGTCTCAACAAGAAAGTTCACATACAATTCATTCAAGAGGCCCCACAACAATCCAGCAGGAAAGCATAAAAAGTATATCACTACTTTCTATCTTGAAGACAACGCACCTCTAATTGACGGGTTGTATTATTAAATCGTTGGTTTAGTGACCAAGCAACCATTTTATCTCATTCTTGCAATTCACACACTTTGAATAGACACATTCAATCACAACCGACTTAAAAAATTAAAATACTAAGGCATTGTAGGAATCAACTCATTGATACTTCACTTTAAATTAAATGCAAGGAGAGGGACCCTACCTCAAGGTGGATCCATCCGTCCACTCCAGCTCTTGGCACTTTCTATCTAAGAGTCGCCTAAGCTCTGGCAACCCGAAACCATTCCAAAAGCCTAACGTACAAGTAAAATCATAAAAAGAACTCTTTAACAACCTAAGACATCAATTGGAAGTCACACAAACCAAAAATGGGTAAAACCCTTACCTCAGAATCAAACCGGAAGACCGAAATGACCGCAACCCGCTTCGCCTTCGGTGACAGACACCATGCCCGCACCCATGAGGTCCTGAGGGACCTTTCGCATAACCCTAGAGCAGCCGGAACAAGAAAGAGACTGAAATCAAGAAAACCCTAAACCTAGGGAGATTCGGCCGAACCAAAATAGGGAAAAGAGAAGACCGAAAATTGGCCAAGGATGAGAGGAGAAGGGAAGAGAAGGCTTACCATGGAGGTTTGGAAGAAGAATCACCAAGAAAATCGGCCGGAGGAGCTCGATCTGGAGGAGGCCGTGGAGGGGGATCACGCGCGGCTCACGGGAGAGGTGGGGGGCTGTGTGCGGGTTGAGTGAGGGTGAGGGAGAGATAGATTAGTGTTTTTATTTATTTTATTTTCTTTTTATTTTAATTTTAATTAAAAACCTAAAACAGACCTGAGCGCACGGTTTGACCCGCACATTTTTCCAAACTGTGCGCAAATCGTGCGCAAACTGTACGGAGTCTTCTGCCTCCAAGAGATCTCTAGCACGGGCTAAGAGCACGGTTTGGGGAAACCGTGCGCAGCCCGTGCGCATGCCACTGTCCACCAGATTTGGGCTACACGGTTTAGACCGCACGGCTTGGTCAGCCCATGCGCCCTCTGCAACCCTTTAAAGAACTGGGGTTCGTCACTTCCGAAACCCCTCGGGCCACTCGGGAAACTTAACGGGCATTCAACCAAGTCCAAAAACATTAAAAAGAAGGGTTCAAACCTTCAGAACCTTGTTCTAAAGCCCGTTTCTAAAAACGACATGTTCAGTAATTGACAAAGTTCAATTTCCCCCACTTTTTTACCGGATTCAAAACGCGGGTCATTATAACCTTACCACCTTAGAACTTCTCGTCCCCAAGAAGCCATCGGGAACAACACACACCTCACTCGACCTACAAGGGTCGTGAAATTTTGTTCAAATGACCGTGTTACGTTTCTGAACGTCCCACACACCAACAAACATCCACTTAAGCACACGACACTTAAGCTATCAACACCCGAGCCAACGATCGTTTTCCCACCGAACCAACACGAAAGCTCTTACCCGAGCCCATTCCACAAGAGACATGATCACATCATCGTCTCACCAAGCCTCCAGCCATAGGTACTTCCCACCTTAGGTTTTAACGTTAAACGACCAAGACTTAAACCACAACTCCACCACCTTTGAACTGTCTTTCAAAAGAACGCTCTAATCATTCCAACGACACACCTAGCATGACTTTGAAACGATCAAACGGTCGATTTACCCATCGACCTCTAAACCCAAGTCAAAAAGAGTCCAGCCACTCTGGCTGACTATTCAAGAAGATGTATAACTTAGACGACCAGTGTTTTATAAGCTGGACAACGATGCCTTCTCCCAAGGAATCTCACATTTACCATGAGAATGTTCACTGAAGCTCATACCCAACTCCCGGTGACGTCTCTAAGATCAAACCACAAGAGAAACCATGCATCCCACACGAAACACCGAAGGAGAACAACTAGACGATCTCAACAGCCTTTAAACATTAGCGCAACGTAAGACCGACGCTCTCTTAGTGCATCTAGGACAGAAACAAGATAGGGGACATGTTCGTCACATGACAGAGTACACTAAGAGGATTGAAAACGGATTCTAGTTATTTATACCCAAAAACTGGAAAGGAGAAAAGTCGAACCACCCCTAGTTGACTCTAAATAGGAAACTCACATCCACCCGCCGACGCATCAAGATTTCAACCGATCACGATGCCTCTTCCCACACAAGGCATTGGTTGATCAACCCTACCACCAAAACCCAAAAGCATTCGAGCAAAACCTGACCATTTTCTAAGATGGTCCTTCTTTCCATGTTCCTTCTACCCGGAGGGACACACTTTACTCAACTGGCACGACGCTTCCCACCTTAGAAGGGTCATCGTCATTGAAAGGAGAAAGACAAGCTGATCATAAGCAGAACTGTTCATAATTAATAGAACGGGCGTGTGTCGCTCCTCCGAGCCACGATCACCACGTCAAAATGTACAAGGAGTCCCAAGCAACGAGACCGGCGTTTCAACCACTCGAGTGTTCCAAAAATCATCCTGAGCATTGGGAAAACTTGATTCTCAAATGCTCAGGTCACTCTACCACGATGATGACTCGAGACCGTACACAACAGCGTAAGAGATACTTCCAAATGTCGTATTTCCCCATACAACCATTCTCTTGGATGATGACATGTCAAGTCATCCATTACTGCACAAAAAGAAAGGGTCAAATGACCAACAAGGCGACCGACCATGCCCGAGGCATGTCCAACCAACTGATACAGAGCATTAACCGATGCTCAAACCATTAACAAGATCAAGAGTATCATGACCAGCCATCTAGAAAAGGGTGTTAGTAGAACTGAAAGTCCTACATGGAACAATGGTACCCGAACAGTACCAAACGTCAAGAAACTCACCATACAAGCCAAACACATAAGCTCTAAGGGAGCTACCTACCACGGGCTAGCCCCTCACAAAAAACAAGCGTCAACCCAAGCACTTGGTCACGCACAAAAAAATTCATCGGGATCAAAGCCAAACATTTAACGTCATTACTAAAAGAAAATAGCCTACAGAAAATGCGTAAGGTTCCATTCCAAGGCACCCACAAGAAAGACTTAACCTACCCACACATGGGGTCTCAACAGAGGACACCACTACAGGTTCCTTTTCCAAGCCCTTTATATTTACTCAAATTTATTATTTTAATAACTTTAAAGATTCAAATCAAAACTTCAAGTAACCTTTCAAAACCAAAAATCACCAGTCACTTGATTTTTAACAAACAAGTCAAAGCAAAACAGGCAAGTTTCAACAGACTTCCTTTTAACCATTAAACTTTTATCAGACATTCTGTATTTTCTAGGAAATGTATCTTAATAAATTCCATTTTAAAAAATTAAGGCGACCTACGAGGGTCCCAACAAGCCAAAACACACCAGTTCATAACCAAACATCCTTTACACACATAAGAATTTCTCAATGCATGATTTCATCACATTCATTATGGGTTTCCAGTCCCCAACTCATGAAGCGCCCACACACTCCATGGGTTGAAAATTGGCTCCCAAAAGACAAAAAAAAACACATTTCAGAAATAAACATGCTCAAAGCAATCATCCAGTCATATGGGTGGCCACCTACCAATTTGGAAAGCGCCCATACACTTTACAGTTTGTCATTTGGCTCCCTTTAATCAAAACCAAACTCATTTTACAATTTGACTTTAGCAGCCCTTTTTCAGAAATCCGATTACACAGGTTACCCTTTCCCAGCTATAAGGCACCCATACACCTTACAACTGAAAATTGGATCCTGTTGTAACAACAATCATGTAAGTTAGCAAAAACAACCAATTTCATTTTTGATCAAAAGAAGAATGTTATCATAAGCAGTAACACAGAACATGCTATATCACAAAAGCATAGAATAACCACCACAGTACCTATCAAAACAGCTGGAATTACTAATGCATCCTAAATGGCATGGCATGTTGCATGGTATGAAATTTCTTACAAGGTGCCTATATGATGCATGAGATGACATACCCTCATCTCATTGGGTTGCAACAAAAATAGAACCCAAAATTTCATCAACAGTATCAGCACAAGTCATGTGTGTCACCCAATGGTGAAATCAAATATACCGTAATAATAAAAATCATTAAAATAATAATTTCATTCGAGGCAATTTGGATTTTCCCTATATGTGGGGTGGAAAATACCATACAAAACTTATTAAAAAATTCCGGTTTCTTCCTATCCCTGTCTAATGTCGCCAAACTGTAAAACAAATCAGAAGAGAAAAATCCTCTGATACCACTTTGTAACATCTCGACCCAGCTCACCATCGACCCGGTGGCCGGACCGGTGGGTCACATGGCCTCAAGCGCGTCTCCCCGTATGCCAGAGGCTTCCGACTAGTATCGAGGGTCTCGGGAGTTGATAGTGGGGAGACTATACCCTCTTATCGGAGTTTCACATCGGTATTCTCAGAGTGAAACACAAAAGTAGTGTAAGCAGTAATAGATAAACAATGGACAACCAGTAGTGGAAGACAAATAGTGATCTTTTTATAAAAGGTGGCTCAACCCAGTTTACAAAGAATGCATGGAAAGATGATGATACATTTACAAAGTAGTAAACAATATAGTATGCATTCAATACAATACAAAAGAAAATAAGAAAAAAAACTGCAAGGCCCATCGGTGATCTCCTGAGCATCCTGAGCTCCCGCTCAGTCCTTTTCTCCAAACTCCAGGTACAAACAGCACCGCATACAAACTAGGTCCTACAAACAAGAAGGTCTACTTGGGTACCCTAGTGCAATGGTGGCCCGAGTAGGGTGTGAGATAATAATCTCAGTAGGCCAGCACCACAGGTGTCTAACCCAATCCAGACAGTGTGTATTTAATTAAACAGAATGCAGGTATAGAAGAAAATAAGTAAGCATAACATCATAAAATAACAACACCTTTCCAGGTCCCCAAAGGGAACCTGATGGCTATACTAGCTTCAGCTCATTGCCGGGATATCAGTCTGATCATGCCACTACAGTTACATTTATAAATATTTATATAATATAGCATGGGGTAAGCATGCCTCCCACCCATCAGCTAAAGATAGCGGGCACGAGGTAAGAATGCCTCTCATCCCTAGTATATAATAGAAACGAGGTAAGAATTACTCTCGTTTTTAGGAGATACTGGAAAAGGGTAAGAATGCTTCCCTTCCATCATGTTCATTCAAATCATCATGAGGTATAAATTCCTCTCATCCGTCACATTCATAACACTGGCATGGGGTATAACTACTTCCCATCCAAACACGTATAGAGTATAGTGGGCACGGGGTAAGAATGCCTCTCGTCACTGTAAGTCAACTGGAAATGGGTAAGAATGCCTCCCTTCAAGACATGTACTGTCACACTGGCATGGGGTATAATGCCTCCCATCCAAACACATATCTCTTTCACTAGGTGGCCTCAGCATGTGCTCACCTTTATTATCATTCTTTATGTGGCATCAGCATGTTCACGCTCACAATACAAACATGTATATAGTATACTACTCATGGAATTACCTCATAAGCATTCAAAGAATCATACAACATACAAATAAATCATATATCCCATATCCACGTAAAGGGTTACAATCACGTTCATACAAATATACTTGAGGTACACCATCTCAAGAATCATTAGGACATCATTTATCATATTCATTACATTTTATACTTAAGGTAACTCCTCTTAAGTATCCAAAACAAGACATTAACATAAACACCACATTTATATCATTTCAAGACATATAGGGATTTACAAAGCATAAATAGGAGTTATGGACTACCCCTCCTAGGTAAGTCCCATTCACTTATAGTATAACCATTTCATCTGAAAGGATATGTTTATTATTCTTTAATCCTTTGATAACTTCTAAAGGAAACATGCCATAAAGTATTAAGTCATCCCACTATGGTCATCATCATACTCAATTTTCCTAAACATGGAAAATTGACCCAAACAAAAGTATCACATTCATTTCATTCCCTTTGTATCAACAAGAAAGTTCACATACAATGCATTCAAGAGGACCCACAACAATCCAGCAGGCAAGCATAAAAAGTATATAGCTACTTTTTATCTTGAAGACATCGCACCTCTGATAGAGGGGTTTTATTATTAAATCGTTGGTTTAGTGACCAAGCAACCATTTTATATCATTCTTGCAATTCACACACATTTCATAGAAGCATTCAATCACAACCAACTTGAAAAATTAAAATACTAAGGCAGTGTAGGAATCAACTCATTTATACTTCAATTTAAATTAAAGGCAAGGAGAGGGACCCTACCTCAAGGTGGATTCATCCATCCACTTCGGCTCTTGGCGCTTTCTAAGTAAGAGCCGCCTAAGATCTGGAAACCTGAAACCATTCCAAAAGCCTAACTCACAATAAAAAACATATCATGAACTCTTTAAAAACCTAAGACATCAATTGGAAGTCACAAAAACCAAAAACGGGTAAAACCCTTACCTCAGAATCAAACCGACGGACTGAAATGACAGCAACCCTCTTCAACTTCGACGGAAGACACCATGCGTGCACCCACGAGGTCCTGAGGGACCTTTCGCATAACCCTAGAGCAGCCATAACAAGAAAGAGACCTAAATCAAGAAAAACCTAAACCTATGGAGGTTCGGACAAACCAAAATAGGGCAAAGAGAATACCAAAAATCGGCCAAGGACGAGAGGAGAGGGGAAAGGAAGGCTTAACATGGAGGTTCGGAAGAAGAATCGCCAATAAAACCAGCCGGAGGAGCTCGATCCGGAGGAGGCCATGGAGGGTGCTCGCATGCGGCTCACGGGAGAGGAGGGGGGCTGTGTGCGGGTTGAGTGAGGGTGAGGGAGAGATAGATTTGGTTTTTTATTTATTTTATTTTCTTTTTGATTTAATTTTAATTAAAAACCTAAAGCATACTCGAGCACACGGTTTTACCCGCACTATTTTACAAACCATGCGCAAACCGTGCAGAGTCTTATGCCTCCAAGAGATCTCTCACATGGGCTTAGCGCACGGTTTGGGGAAATCGTGCGCAGCTCGTGCGCACACCACTGTCCACCAGATTTGGGCCGCACAGTTTAGAACGCACGGCTTGGTCATCCCGTGCGCCAACCGTGCACCCTCTTTAGCCCTTTAAAGAACTGGGGTTCATCGCTTCCGAAACCCCTCGGGCCACCCGAGAAACTTAACGGGAATTCACCCAAGTCCAAAAACATTAAAAAGAAGGGGTCAAACATTCAGAACCTCGTTCCGAATCCCATTTATAAAAACGACTTGTTCAGTAATTGACAAAGTTAAATTTCCCCCACTTTTTATCCGGATTCAAAACGTGGGTCATTACATTGGTGGATGCATTCTATTTTTGGAGTTTTTTTAAAATAAGGGTTTGTTTCATGTAAGGAAATTGAAGGGTGATCAAGGGAATTTTTTTAAATTGTTTAATTGATTTTATATTATATTTTTTTCTATATTGGTTAATGAACTTATAATACACATAGTGTTCATTCCCTTTTTTTTGTTATTTAACTCTAATTTTTAGGTGAAATAATTACCAGTAATGAAATCTGAGGCCTTGGAAGTTGTCGCTACCCCAAGGTAATCGAGAACATGCCTTGTGGATGTCGTAAGCTGGTTTGGGTTTTTGATGGAGGGAAAACTCATGTTGGTTTGTGAAACAAATGGTATTAGTACCTAGTTTGATAAGAGAACCTTTGTTTTAGAAAATCCCTTTTTTGGATATTAAAGGTACATTGGAGATAGGATTGTCAGGACTTTGGGTATAGGTATGAAGAAGTGTTCGGTAAACACTTTTACTGCAAAAAACTGAGTTTTTTGGGATATCATTATGATTCTTACAGATATTTTATGAGTTTTTTGGGATATTTTGATTAGTATTGGTGTTTTGTAAGTTTTTTACGTTTTTTATGATTTGGGGTTATAATGAAAGTGGAACTATAGGAACCAGTTGCTCGCATGGCTTAAAAAACCAAATAAGTCCAATGTTCATAATTATATGAAGTTCTCAGTGGCTGGGGCATGGTTGGAACAAAAATCTATCAAACTAGGTAGTCAAACCATGGATGACCACCATCAACTTGAGAATTTTCATTCATAAATTATTTTGGATTGGTAATTTTTTTGAGTAATATATTGATATGATTTGGTTTTATTTTAAGAAGTCATAAAAGTGAAAATGGATTTAAATGTTAAAAGTGAGTTTTTAAATCAATAATGAAGATTTTATTCAAAATGAATCAAAGTGTATTTTATGTTATAATATTCATGAAGTGATTTAAAAAACATGCATGTTTCAAAACAATTTAAAATGGGTATTAGAAGTTTTAGAAATTGAGTGTGGGAGTTTAAAAATGGATTTCTGGTGAAATTTTTTACCTTTTTAAACAATTAAATGTGGAATTTAAAATGGTTTGTGAAAGGGAGACTTTTTCTTTGGATTAGTTTGTAATTTATTTATGATGTTATTTTTCTTTAATCTTATGAGTGTTATTTTAAAATGTGAATTATTCTTAGTTGGGGGTGTTTTAAATTGTGTATTATTTACACAATTTATGTAAAAAGTTTTGGTTTTAAATCAGGGTTTTATTTAATTGTAGATATATTTTTTAGTTGTTTTATCAAGGTTAGTTGGGTATTCATTTGGATTCTTGTTTTGTGTTATTTCATGTATTCTCTAGAAGGGTGTTAATATAAGCTAGATAGAGAAAATCTAGGATTTATTATTCCATTATCAAGAAGTGCTTCCATTTTTGGAATTGATGTTGGTTGTATATGTTTCAGGTTTCATGTGTCGAGTTAGTGTAATTGGATTTTTTTAGGAAATCTTGAATTTATGTTTCTCAAGGCATCCCATTGATTACTCCCTTGGGAATCACTGATTTTTTTAGTGACTAATAACCTTGTGATACAAATGACTTGGTGCTTATTATATCCTTTGGTTTTAATAGGGAGTCTTGGGTGAGTGTTTGGGGTGAATTTGATGGGTTCCATGTCTTTTCATTGGTTATGTTCACTAAGATTCGATGTTATGAGAGTGGGTCCCAAGTTATCCTCCCTGAATCAAGACTAAATCCCATATTGATTATTTTGAGTCATGTTTTTTTTTCTTCAAGAATTATTGGTGGTGTATTTCCTTCTAATTTGGTTTTTCTTTATCTGATGGAGTATCCCTTCCAATATTTTAGGACTCAGTGTAATGTTTTAGGTTATTTTTTTGGGTAGTACCATATTTTGAGATATCCTTGGGCACTTTATGATTGTCTTCATGAATTTCTTGGTGTTGATGAAACCTATTACAATCCTTCTATTTTATTTCCATTTCTTTTCCATTTGATACTTTAAAGATTCTTGATCTGGGTTTTTTTTAAGGTTATTTATCCCTTATTCTATCTTGTTTGTAATTTACTGTTTTGATGGGAATTATGAATGTGGAGTTGGGTTTGTTGATCCATTTCTAGTTTCATGGTTAAGAGAAAGTAAATGATCATAATACCTTCCCTAGAACCATAATTATTTCTTGAACCACCATGATAAGTGAAAACCTTATATGGTGGTAATACCCCCTTGAGAGTTTTGGTTTTTGGATTCTTTACTTTTGAGTTGTCTATCTTTGCTATTTTCATAGAACCTTTATGCTCAAGGTTGTGGGTTGGGTTGTGCATGTTTTCTTTGGGTGTCATTACATTCTATAAGTACATCACATTACATACTATTTTTTGAGTCTTGTTTCATCCACTTGGACTTTAGTGATTTTTTGGGGGCATAAAGTGTAAAGGTGGGGAGAATTATCACACCCTAACCCATATTTTCAAGATTATTTTATTAGTTTATTTAATTATTTTATTCTTTTCGCATGTCTCTTGGATTACTAGGTGTTTTTGATGACCAAGGAGAATGTTAGGGAGGCTTAAGGGGATCCAAGATAGCTTCTAGTCTCACAATATCCTCCCCCATGCCATGGAGTCCTCAGTTTTGTGATTTTGGCCTTACCATGGTTATCCCAATGTTATAGATCTCCATATGGCATGCTAGGATTTTTTTATCCAAAATAGAGAGGTTGGAACCTCATAATGGTTGATGAATCCATGAAGTTTCATTTATTCCACATGGGTGTGATATTATTAGAAATTTATATTAACCTAAATATAACTACTATATAAAAACATAGGATAGTGGAAGACCGGGGTCGAACCCACAAGGAAGAGCTGGAAAGGCTAATGACCTGGAAATTCGAACCTGGAAGGGGATTCCTCATGTGATTCTTAAAGGATGGGTTTATAAGGCTAAAAATATTAATAAAATTTAAAAGAAAGAGAAAGTGACAAAGTCATTTTCAAAGATCCTACACCTAGGATAACTCTAAATCTAGAAGGGAATGTCTATTGGATTAGACTACATTGTTGTTTAAGAGACACCAATTTAGTTTTGGTCTGAAAAATTGGATCTACCCAGATTTGAAACCAATATTTATTTTAGATGTGTTTAACAACAAAAAATCATTAAGTGAAACTATAAAATTAGGAAACATATCAAATTATTGGTCCAATTTCAGTTCATTCAACTTAGATCGGGTTCCTTCCTAGCAATCCCTTGGTCCAACTCATAAAATGGAATGGTATTTTAATTTATTTTCAATATAAATTATTATATAATAGATTAAATAGGTTTTGGTTTAATAATTTATTATGTTCATACTACCCCTACTCTTGACCCCTAACCCTAGGCGGGTTAGCCATGCATACCAAGGGTAACATGAAGCATGCAAATAGTTAACACAACTGAATTAAGACTCATCAAAATGGTATCTAAAACATGAAGTTATAGTTTAATTCAATAAAAGTAATAAAATCATATAAGTATAATTAATAATAATATTTCACAATGATTTTAAAGGATCAAAATACTTAAATGATTGTCAAACCATAATTAAATGCACATTAACAACAAAGGATTGAGAACTTCTTAATTAAAATCAATATTAGCAACACCCTTGAATGGAAAGAAAACTAAAACAAGGGAAATTTTGGAAAAAAATAAAGATCAAAATGAAAATGATCTTTGAAAGATGACTCTACAAAACCCCTTCAAGGATAAATGATTAATCACCCCTTGAAAAATTCCATCCATTGAAACCTAAATAACCCACATAACCTTACGATGTAAATAGGGTTTACACCATAAGTGTTTATTAATTTCTATTTGCTAGAAAATTTTATGTCACAAGTGCCATATTTATTCTATAACGGATAAATTTTCTGTCTCTGATCTTTTATATATTCCATGATTTTTGGACTGAGTGAGATTCATAGGGTCTTCGATCACTGATGATTTTATTCCATAAGTAGAGATCTTAAATCATAATTCTTTCTTCATCTAAAATTTTTTATGACTTGAAATTTTTTTAAATCCTAGTCTATACTTGTTGTATGATGAAAGATATATGTTTTAAATGATTTTTTATGGTGTAAAATGACTAAAAATGAAAATTTTAAGAGAAAATCCCCCTTTTAATCCTCAACTCAATTTTCTAAAAAAACAGCCAGAAATCAAATCAAAATAGCACAAAACATGTATGAAGCATAATGAATTGAATCAAAATTTTATATATGAATTAAGGTTATCAAATTCCAACACACTTGAGAAATTTATTACCCTCAAGAAGATAACATCTCAATAATAATTCCAAATGAAACAATTTTTAATAGTAAATGTGCATAAAAACAAATAAAATGAAATAATGTTTTATAAGAAAATGCTCTCCCTCCAGAATCACTCATGTAGAGAAAATTAGTCATGCCTCATAATCAAGTTATTTATTCAAATCCCATTTTCCATTAATTTTAATTTTTCTACTATTTCTTAGAAGATATTCCCATTTTTCAATTTTCCTCACAATGGATTTTCTCTCATCACTTAAGGTGAAATGAAATTAGAGCTATAATAATACATTGAATACATGTTCCTAACTATAGGATTAAATTGGATCTAACATCTCCAATCTGTAAATAATAATTCACAAGTAATCATAAGGAATTTGAAATAAGGTTCAAATGACTATAAAGATGAGGGAGAGTGGGTATATAATTAAAATAAATCTAAAAAAGGATGGTGAACTCTCAAGTATAATGCATGATAATCAGGAATAGTGTAATGAAAAACCTCCTCCTGAAAGTAGCATCTCCATACTCACAAAATCTTATAGAACATCTATGGATGTTCCATAAAATTGTAATGGAAGTATCTTTTTTATCTTTATCTTTTTTTTATTTTGAAATTTATGTTTATGAAAGTTCTCACATCCACTAACCAACCACATATTATCCACCATGAGATTTATCTTTCTAATAATGGCAATTTTTGACCTTCCTAATAAAAAACTATTTTTTTAAAATTTTTAGAGATAGGATAATCATGAATAGTATATCAGATGAAACATAGGCCAAATCCCATATATCATGTGAAAAAGTCTCCATAAATCATCTTAGTAGAAAACATACCATGTCTATCAAAAATGACTATCTCCTCCAAACTTATTCAAGTGAGAATCACACAATCATAACAATAGTAGGGTAGGAAGGGATAATATGGGATTGTAACATGGATCAATCTCAATAAGGTCATTCCTACTTTCTGTGAGCTTAAGAAATATAAATATACAGGTGGGTATCAGAGAAAATGGATCAAAAAATCGACTCAATCTTTTAAACAGTGTATTTGGTCAGTCATTTCCTAAAAAATATTCTAATTAAAGTTCTGATAGGTTTACATGCCCCAAGTATCTCTCATGAAATATGATCAGAAAATAATAGAAAAAAGTAGGTCCATAATCATCTTGGGAATGGGAATAAATATTAATGGGACATAAATCATGGAATAATAACTAGAATTAAGTCAATCAAAATAATTTTCAAGAATTTATAATTAGAAGAAAATCACTCAAATCATCAATCATTCTAATATTTTAAGTTAGAATAAAAAATAGATTTTAACATTTTTCATAAAAAATTTTCTTTTATTTATATGGGTGGAATGATATTTCAGGTTAAATCATGATTTTAATGAAAAATGTCTCATAAACTAATGAGAACAGGCAATAATCTGGGTGAAAATTTATTAAATCTCAGTAAAGTACCCCCACTTAAAATGAAACAATGTACACACTATTTTTTAAAGTGATGTGGGATAGATAATTATTAAAGCAGGACAATTTTGAAATGGTAAGTATGAAATTAGTATAGGGAATAGAGATATCCCTATAAAAAATATAATTCCTCAGGGTAAATTAAAGAGGTTGATGTGAACCTAGGATACTTGAAAAAATGTTAGAGGGAAAAATACCTGAACTAGATAAACAATTAGCAGGTAGGATATAACCAATATTTATATAGAAAAATGAGCAGGTGAAAAAATTATCCATAAATGGATAACAACAAAAATAATATTTCATGAAGCTAAATACAATCTAAGTTACTTATAAAATACCTAAAAAGGAAACCTAAAAAAGGAAACCTAGAAAAAGAAAATAAAATACATAACATACTCAATGAATATCTCAAAAGATAAAAAATACGGGTTTCCTACCATAAATCACTAACAATGACATCATTATCTAGATGGATGGATAAAAAATAAATTAGTTTCATTCATAGGTGCAACTATCCTTTGATTCTTATAGGAACTGGAAGTGGTGTCCTCAATCTCAAATGGTTTCTTGGTGGGGTCACCACATCCGTAATGGGCCGACCAAAAATATCATGTGGTAGTTAGAGCATCTATGAAGGTCATGAAGGTCATATATGGATCTCATGTAGTTTTCCCTGTATTTTTGGTACATGAGGATATACCTCATGTGGGAAGCCATATGGTAGCATAAAAGATGCATCGAAAACCATATTAATGGAATAAGATCGAGACATATCAAACTGAATGCACAAGTATGAAGCATAATGTAAGGAAGTATTTATAGTTAAAAATCATATACCTTCCATCAGATAATAAAATAAATATAACTATGGATATATAATACAATGGATATAAAAATGCACCTCAAAATAGAGTAAAATAGGGAGGGGTACATGAGGAAAATCTATGAAGAGTGGGTATAATATATGCTAGTAGTATCAGTTATCCCCTCCTAAATTGTGGGTGTATAAAGCTACCCCAACATGTCAAGGGATGTAATAAAAGTGTAGGTTTGTGGAAAAACCACTATATAAGGTGTTGTAATGATGGAAGTGGTCTCATTCATCACTGATGGAGGGGTGGTAACAATCTATAATAGGGACATCAGAACTTCCTAATTGATGAGGATCTTGTGGAGCACAACAAGATCTAGGGCCTTGTTCATGTGCATTTGTTTGTCTTGTAAATGATACAAGTGAACCTAATTCCTAGGATCTAAAAAAGGAAGGTAGGGTAAGATATGGGAAGGCATGCCTACACCCGCACATTTGGAATGGGTTCCACCTCTGCTCCAAACCATAGTGAGAGGAGGGGGCATGAGGAGGATTATGGGTGGAAGGAAGAAGGAAGGATTAGAGGAAGGAGGGGTAGTGGTGGATGGTGAAAGAGGGAGGGAGAATGGTATAGGGGTAGCCAAATTAGTATGGGGGGGGGGGGGGGTTAACCTTGTATGCCCCAGGGTTGTGGTTTTAAAAATGTAATTGTGAAATTTACATTTTAAAATTGGAATTTATAGTGCAAGTTTCGTGAGATTTGTGGTTTTGATGAAATTTTTTTACGATGTAAATAAAGTTTCTTATTCCATACACAGATATATATATATATATAGAGAGAGATAGGTAAAACTCATAATTAATCCCCTGATTTTCAATGATCCTAATTTTTCTAAAGAGAAAAAAACCTAGATGGTCTCCCTGTTAGAGATTCATTTTTAGTCAAAAGCTAGATATCTCCTTGAGTCATTTGAATCTTATATATAACACACTATTATTGAAATAGATTTTGGTAAATATTTAATCACTAACCATTTAATTTAAAGGGCATTCCATTTCCTTTCTGAATTTTGATAGTACCATAGGGGAAAATTTTAACAATATCAAAGTAAATCGACCACCAAGACTTTAATTTTTAGAGTAAAAGATTTCCGTGGGAATTTAATAGTATAACTTTATCCCTTGGTGTAAAAATATGTCACGTAATGCATCAATCAAGTAATTTCTTTATTATTTCCTTATAAATCTGAGGATTTTCATAAGAATCCTTTATAATCTCCTCCATCCCATCCATTTTTAATAATCTTTATTTTCTAGCTTTGTGAGCATCCAAGTTTAAATTTTTTATCACCTAGTATGAGATGTGAACTAATTCTACTGAAAAGTGGAAGAGATTTATATAGACAAGTTATAAAGGAGTTGTTCTTATAGGAATTTTAAAATTTTTGGGGTACACCCATAGTGCATTGTTAATCTTGAGTCTCTAATCTTTCTTGACGGTATTTAATATATGTTTGAGAGTTTTCTTGATCACCTGATTGGATAATTCAACCAACCCTCTAGTATGTGAGTTGTAGGGAGTTCCAGTATTATATAAAATTCTATATTTTTCATGAATCCCTTTTACAACACTATCATTGAAATGTGTTACTTGATCACTAATGAGTAATCAGGGAAATCTAAATTAGGAGATTTTTTTCTTTAGAAACTGCACCACCACCTTGGCTATGTCAAGAGTGGTGGCCTCAGCATTTACCCACTTTGAGATATAATCCATGCTGACCAAGATGTAATTTTTTTCACAAGAATTTGGAAATTGGCCCATGAAATCAATTCCCCACACATAAAATATTTAAAATTATATAATAGGGTTTTGGGGAATTTCATTATGTTTCCTAATGGTGCTTGTCTGTTGAAATCGATCACAAATTTATAGAAAACTTCTTGTATCCCAATAGAGTGTTGGACAGAAGATTCTGATTTGTAGTATTTTAGATATCGTGTGTTCAGAACCTTAATGTTCACTAGTTAGTGAAATATGAAAAGAATTATATAACACATTGAACTTCATCCTCTGGGTTGCATTATCTCATTATGCCATCAACACAACATTTGAATAATAACTGCTCATCCCAATAATAGCATGAAGCATTTATGGAGAACTTATTCATCTTTTGATTGGAAAAGTGTGGGTAGAGGGATACTGTGGTAAGATAGTATGAAATATCAGTAAAATATGATAATTCTTAAATATCCATATTGAACAGTGTTTTATTTGGGAAATCATTTTCAATATTTAGTTCTTCACCATCCCTGAACATGGGGAGCATAATTATGGATATATTGTTAGCAATTCCATTACCGGTTCCCTTTGTATCCCTGATTATTATTTCATATTATTATAATAATAGTATCCATCGTATTAATATAGGTTTAAAATCCTTTTTATTAAGAAAGTATTTCAGTTCTGCATGGTTTTTGTAAATAAGAACATTAAAAAGCATGAGATATGATTGAAATTTATAAAAATCGAAGCCCACTTCTAGAAGTTCTTTATATATGGTCATATAATTGATTTGAGATTCATTCATAGTATGGATGGAATACTAAATGGTATGAAAGGTGTGTCAAACCTACCATCCTAAAACAACATTTATAATTAAATCATTAGTGTCGCACATCAATTCGATGTCTTTATCTTAGTTAGGTGAGACAATGATGGGTGAAAATACCATGATATTCTTCAGAGTATTAAATTACCACTAAAATTATTCACTAAAATAAAATGGAATGTCCTTTGACGGTAAATGTTTCTATGGTCAGGATATTTGTGAAAATATCCTTACAAATTAGAAATTAAATATCATGTGGCCTAGAAAGCTTCTTATGACTTTAAATGTTCTAGGTTTAGGAAATTATATGATGAATTTAATTTTTTTTGGGTCAAATTACATGCTATTCTTTGGAATTTTATGTTTGAGGAAGATGACTCCTTGGACCTTGAAATTAAATTTCTCTCAATTTAGCACTAGGAATTTATCTTCATAATGTTGAAGAACCAATTCTAAATTTCTTAGGAAAACTTTAAAGGATCATCCATACATGGAGAAATCATCTATAAAGATATCTAGAAACTCCTCTTCTCTTCCATGAAAGATATGTTTCATACACCATTGGAATTTTTCTAATGCATTACATATTCCAAATGAAACCCTTTGATAGGAGAAGGTTATGAAAGAACATGTGAAAATGGTATTTGAATAATCATTTAGGTCAACAGTTATTTGATTTTATCTAGGAAATTTATCTAAAAAATAATAGAATTTGTGCCCAACTAATCTCTTTGACATATGATTCATGAATAGGAGTAAAAAATGTTCTTTTTGAGTTACTATGTTTAGATTATTGTAGTCAACACATAATCTCCATCCAATAATGGTTTGACTTAGGACTAAATCATATTAATCTTTTTTTAATAATAATAATCCAGATGCCTTTCTTTTGTGCAACTTTTAGTGGGCTCACCCATTCACTGTCAGAGATGGAAAATATTATCCCAACATTTAAAAGTTTCAAAAATTATTTTATAATGACTTATTTAATTAGTTGGGTGAGTTTCCTCTTAGGTCAACAACTTTTTTTTAGAAAATTATTCTAGTAGAATCATGTGCATGTAAATCGCGAGGATAAACCCTTTGATATCATCCAAAATCCAAAAAATTGAGTTTTTATGCCCTTTTAGGACTTCTTTTAGTTGATCTTCTTTCACTTTATTCAGATCTGATCTGATGATAATTAACAGTGTATCCCTAGTTTCTAAGAATGATCACTTAAATGAGCTTGGAAAAGGATTTAACTCTAAAGTTGGTGGCTCAATAACTGAGGGTATAAATTGTGGAATGATGTATCTCATCCAGGATTCAATGTAATTCACTTTCTCATATTCACTATACTCATGTTCTCCAGGATACACGGTCTCTCTCTCATCCTCAATAACCACGAAATCATCCTTTTCATTTGTTAGAAATATGTCTTAACAATCAAATGAGTCTCTATTTTTATTGAGGACTTTCAATAAATTCAACAACACCTATTCTTATAAAAATATGAATATCAAATTTCCTCCATTCATATCAATCAAAGCACTATCATTGGTGATAAATGGTCTTCCTATAAATATGGTCACATCTTCTTCTTCCTCTATAAATAGGATGCGAAGTTCAATAGGGAGTATAAAATTTCCCACTTTGACTAAAGTGTCCTCGAGAAGTCCTTGGGGATACTTGAAAGATTAGTCTACTAGCTAAAGTGACACTCCTTTTGGTTTCAAATATTTGAGACTTAATTTTTAGAATAAACTAATTATAATGATATTTATAGTTTCTCTAAGATCACATAAGGATTTTCTAAAATAGCATGATTCTATGGTGTAGGGAATCGAGAAGCTTTAGGGGTCACTCATCTTAGGTGGGAGATTCCATTGGAAAACTGTATAGCATTTCTCATTCAAAGAGATGAATTTTAGGTCTTCTATTTTTTTTGAAGAGTATATCCTTTTAGAAATTTTTTTAAGAATACATATGAGAAATGGCTTCTACAAAGGGGATATTTATGTGGATTTTCTTGAATATTTAAAAAACGTTCTTGTATTTCAACTTTATTTTCCCTTTTCTCATTCTCTATAGAGATGGAAGAGGGGGTATTATGGTGTAGGGGCCATGTAGAAATATTATTTTTTGGGATGCTCATGTATGAGAGATTTTTCAGTTTTTTTTAGATTCTAGATTTTTTTCATGACCATATTTTTGGGTTCACTCATCGTTATCTTTGCTGATGATTATCATACATGATATAGGTTTATTAATATTATTTTCCTAACATATGCATGGATTCTAAAAATTTAACTCTTTTCCAATATGAAGAACTATATTCTTAATCGTCTCTCTTAGGCATGTCTCAGTATTACTGAGTAGTATACCAGGTAGTTGATATAATAAAGTCTTGAATATCTACCATACTTGGTTCTCGAGTCTAAGGAGAGAATCCATTTTTTCATCTTTTTCTATTAACTATTAACACCCTCATTTAATTTTTGAATGAACATTGTTAGTAGATTTTCGAGATTTGATTATTGAGTTGGGGCGTGTTGTGGCTGACTTGTCAAATCTTGTTCAAATTGTTCCTGATTATCAAGAAGAAATTTATGGACCCTATGGGGAAAAGGTTATTGTGGGAAGGGTTATTGCGGTTTATGAGATGGATTATGAGGTGGTTACAAAGGTGTTACCTAATTTTGGGGTGGATCATATACACTCCTATGTTGATAATAACCCTGAGTTTGTTGTTGATATTTTCGAACATGGTTTTTTTAGTAGTGCGACTGTTGGTATTTTTTGGTTATTGAAACTACTGGTTTGATTGATTGTAATTTATGTAATTATAATCTAAACTTTGATTTTCTTCTATTCCTACTCTACAGCCCTGGTATGGATGAGGTCCTATGATCATTTCACATGCCTAAACCTCCATAGTAGGAGTAGAAGGTGGCAGTGGTGTATAAGGAAATTGGTTTTTTAGATTTTCTCATAAGGGTTTCAAATTGATCTACAAGGAAGGTGTTCTACTCTACTTGGTGAATTCCAGGATGAGGTAGTCCTCGACCTCCCTTCAAAATACTTACATTGTGTGAGAAGTCATCTATAAGTTTTCAAACAAATTATAGTGTCTTGATAATAATTCCACCATCAGCAGTGATGTCTACCACATTGCATGAAGCTGATTATAGGCCTTGGTAAAAGTTTTGGAGATGTAGGAAAACATCATGTTTGTGATGTGATCACTTTTTTGTCATTTCTTTGAAATGATCCCATGTTTCCCAGATTGATTCTCTATCTACTTGGGAAAAGTTTTAGATATCATTCCATAGCTTCCAGGTATGTATGGGCAGAAAGTGCTTGTAAATAAATTTTTTATCTTGGTCGTCCCATGCAGTAATAGACTTAGAAAATTAGATTTTAAGCCAATCCTTGGCTATTTTTCATAAGGATAATGGAAAGAATCTAAGTATGATAACATCTAATGAGACTCCTTGGTTCCAAAAATTTTCCCAGAATTCAATGAAATTGGACATATTATCATGTGGATATTCACTCTAAATTCCATTGAATTATCTGTATTTTTAATCATATGAATGAGTCCAAGATTAATTTAAAAATTATGAAACTAAATAAGAAGAATAACTATATTGGGTGTAATACCACTAATGGATGGAAAGTCAAAATCCATGATGGGATAATCTTGTCGTAGTGGTCTCTCACCCTATAGTTCAAGTGGAACATATTAAACATTTTAAATATTAGGTGGAATATTGTTGTTGTGATTATCCATGTTTGAATGTTAGTGTACAGAAATGTGTATTTCAGTTTCAAGGTCGAAAGAGAGTGATTCCCAAGGTTTTAGGCATTTTAAATGAGTCAATGGGGCCTGGTTCATGTATTTTATTAAGGGGTATAGATGGAAAAGACAATTTGTGAGAAAAGTTTGTAATAAGAATGAAAATAAAAGGAAAGATTGAAATAAGGTGTGAGGCAATCCCATGTTCAAACCAAATTCCCCTGTGCCTAAGAAACAACTAGTTCCTAGTAATGGTGCTAATATTTGATGTGTTAGTGTAGAGTCATTAATTACACATGGGCATTATTCTATTAGAAATTTATATTAACCTAACTAGTACTACTACATAGAAATGTAAGACATTGGGCGACCGAGGTTGAACCTACAAGGAAGAGATGGTAAGGCTGGTGACATAGAAATTGGAACCTGATTGGTGGATTACTCACATGATTCTTAGAGATTAGGTTTCTAAGGATAAGAATATTGATATGATTAAAAATAAAGAGAAGGTATTAGGGTCAATTTTGGAGATCCCACACAAAGGTTAACCTTAAATCTACCAAGGGAGGTTTATTGAATTAGACCACATAGCTGTTCAAGAGACACCAATTTATCTTTGTTCCACAAAATTGGTTCTACCAATATTGGAAACCATTATTTGGTCTATTTGTGGTTGAAAACGTAGATGAATTTAGTGAAAGTATAAAAATAGGAATCAAATCAAAACATCGGTCCTAGTTAAGTTCATTTCACTTAGATCAGGTTCCTTCCCTTGCAATATTGTGGTATAGATCATGTATGAAAATGGGATTGGAATTTATTTTTTACCTAAATTCTTATCCAGTAGATTACCCAGGTTTCAATTTAAGAATTCATTAAGTTCACGCTACCCCTAGTCTCGAACTTGACTATAGTCAGGTTATCCATGCATAGAAAAGGAAATATAAACATTTTTGATGCTTTATACATGGATTTCATGTTGTTCATGTTTTTTCCCACATTCCCACTTTCCAAAGGTAGGAAACTTTATTCACCTTCATCTGAAATTTATGCTCCTTGATCGAAACAGGATGATGGAATGTCAGTTTATCCTTCCATGGATTCCTACTTTGAGTTTGTTTCCTATTATGGGTATCCCTCATAAATTATGTCATGTATGAGTAAATATCTCCTGGTTCCATATCTAGCAGGACATTAGTTAATTACACTCATTCTTAATTGAAAGGGAAGCAACCTTCAGTTTGGAGAGTAGTCACGTTGGACATCAATGAGCATGTATAGAAATTGGGCACATTTTTCACCTATAAATCTTCCTATTTATAGGGAGTATCATATGAGGTGATCAATTCAAGTGGAATTAGTCTTCTAAGTTTTTTTACATTAGGCATCCCATGTTTTTTTGCATGGAGTAGGTATTCTAGGTCAGGTCACGAGTTCTATCTTCAGTGGAGATGAATTGAGATATCTTGGTAAGATGGATTGGGTCATGATTTTAGTATTTTTTGGTGACAGGCACTAGGTTAATGTCTTGTGGGTATAATTTGATATATTAGAACACCCCATGGAGATAGATTTGGAAGTTCATCCTTATGAGGAAAAATGACACACCTGGATAGTTTACTGATGGATCAGAATGCTCTAGGGAGGTGGATCCGAAAGGTTCATCCATAGGAGAGAACAATTGGATAGTTTACTGTTGGATCATAATGCCACATAGAGGTGGATCTAGGAGGTGTGTCCCTAAGAGGGAAAACCTAGAAAGTTTACTAGTGGATTAGAAATCCCCATGGAGGAAGATTTGGGAGATGCGTCCCTAAGAGGGAACACTTAGATAATTTAATGATGGATTAGAATAAATCATGGATATAGACTAGATAAGTGCATACTTAGGAGGAAACACATGGATAGTTTACCAATTGATCATAACACCCCATAGAGGCAGATCTTGGAGGTTCATCCCTAGGAGGGAACACCTAGATAGTTTACCGATGAATTAGAATACGCCATCAAGGTAGAGCTAAGAGGTGCGTCCCAAGTAGGGAACACCTAGATAGTTTACCATTGATTATAATTCCCCATGGAGGTGGATCTAGGAGGTGCGTCCATAAGAGGGAACACCTAGATAGTTTACCGTTGGATCATAGTGCCCTGTGAAGATGGATCTAGGAGGTGAATCCCTAGGAGGGAACACCTAGATAGTTTACTAATAGATAAGAACACCTCATGAAGGGGGATTTGAGAGGTCATTTTCTAGAAGGGAACACCTATATAGTTTACCATTGGATAATAATGACCCATAAAGGTAGATCTGGGAGGTTCATCCCTAGGATAAAACACTTAGATAGTTTACCATTGGATCAGAACGCCCCATTGGGGTAGATCCAGGAGGTGTGTCCCTAGGAGGGAACACTTGTATAGTTTAAAAATGGATCAGAATGACCCATGGAGAAAGATCTATGAGGTTCATACTTAGGAGAGAACATCTAGATAGTTTACTAATGGATTATAATTTCCCATGGAGGTAGAGCAGGGAGGTACATCCCTAGGAGGAAACACCTAGATAGTTTGCTGATGGGTCAAAATGCCCCACAGAGGTGGATCCAAGAGGTGAGTCTCTATGATAGAACACCAATAAAGTTTACTAATATTGGGATTGAAACTCAGGGAGGTGTTCTATGTACCCTGTTTAGAAGATGGGGATCAAAACCCATGTTGTTTGATGCCATAGTTTAAGGTTGTATGATAAGACCAATCCATGCAGTTTAACATCATGTGGTAAGTAAAATCATGTCATGAAAGGATAATCTATGAGGGATAGTGTGGGGATTACACATAGAATCTACCCTATAGGTGTGGATTGTAATCTATGGTGGTATAGGGTGGAATACCATGATGATAATACATAGATAATATTATTTTTACCACATAAGGTAAGGCTATAGTTTTACATCATGTGATGAGGATGTTATCGTGTAGTTTAATATCGTATGACTAGGATGTGGAATTAAGTAGTTTTAAATAATATAGATCATAAATTTATGGTCTTACTACACTAATGGGATTTTGTTAGGGTGACTATAAGATACATCACAAGGATATTAAAACAAGATAGGTACACAATTTCCCTTGAATATTTCACTCCTAGGGCTTACGCGACCACTTCTCACGCACCTATGGATGATACATAGAGTTTTAATTATTGTGGAGGAGTGGTCAATCAGGAGGATAATGTGATGGTACCTATTCTTAAAATAAATAGGTATATTAAAGGCTCAAGATACACTTAAAGTGAAGTGGGTCGACACTAGAGTGGGTGGATCTAGTCACAAAGGGACTCAAGGTGTAGTTGAACTAGTCATAGGTTGGTATGGGAACCCCATGAACTCGACCTTAAGAAATGGATACCAACTAAAGGGAGGAACCATGAAGAGGTATGGAAGAGGGGTATTGCGAAGCTTGGTAAATTTCAAAGGAGGATCTCACGAAGCTCAGGGTCCTCATGGAGGTCAATAAGTTCATGAAGGGGTAGGCTTTGTGAAGTAGTGTGACACTACCTCGGGGTAAATTCTTGGTTCCTATAGGGTCAACTTCATGAAGTATCGATGACTCAAAATGCACGATGTTACACAATGGGAATTATTATTCCATGAAGGGAATGAGCCTTTATTAAAGGCATCTACACTTTAGGTGGAATCTCCCAGGAGCACAAGGGATGTGGTTTTGTGAAGCTTGGATACCTTTGGGTATTCATTTTCTCTTTAAATCACGAAGATCAGGTGGTTCTCAAACAAGGAGTGGTTTTCAGAATTCAAAAGATCATGTGTACCCATAAATTTCAAACATAAGGGGATATTTATAGAAATGTTTTATTTTCAATGATTAGAGGATTTTTTGAAGATTTATGATCTTCATGAGTGGTCAGGATCTATGAGTTCGAATAACACGATGAAAAGGTTACTGTCAGCCCTCCATACTGTCATAAAGAGATTCATGACTTCAAATCATCATTTAACCAAAGTTACCTTCAAGAATTCATGACTTCATGAAGGATCTCCTCAACCTAGGATATTCACAATCGTTAGCCGTTTATGAAGGATAGATTCAAAAAACAGACCCTTAGAGGTATTTTTGGGATGTTTTGGCTCAGATTCACCCTGAACTAGCCATGAATTCCTTGAGATCTCCCACAGCATGTGTATTTTGATTCCCACTTTCTGAATCCTCTCGCAAACTATGGGTGTTTTTATGCCTATAAATAGTGAAGAGGGCCTGTATAGGGCCACTAGAGTTTCACAAAGGGAAAATATTATGCTCTATTTTCATGAATCTCACACCCTTTATGAGTGATTTGTGATTTTAATCCACATCACTCTCAAATATCACATTCTCCACAACACTTGATCTGTGAATAGTTCTCTACGAATAATGTTTTTTGAGACCAACCTTCATGAAATGACCTTTGGGAATCTGACCTTCACAAACAAATATCTATGAGCATAATTTTGAAATCTGGACCCAGAAAATCCCAATTCTTGAACCAAATAAATGTTGAAGGATCCAATGCCACTAAAATTCATCAAGAAGAAATGGATTGTAACATAATGATTGGGGAGAGCATTCTGAGCACCTCAGACCATGATAAACTCATTTCATTAGTAATGGAAGCTCAAAAGGAGTATCTAAAGTGTAAGAGGTTGCCACTCTATGGATTCAGGCTAAGGGGAGATGTATTCATCCCTAAGGAAAGAAAATACAATCCTGCCTATTATTTTAGAATCATGCTGGGATAGTACTAGTGGCATAGGGCTACTAGGGGCCACATCTCAAAGGACCACACATCACTCATATAGGACACTCTCTGGAACCACGTAAACAATATAAATAGGGAGAAGTTAGAGGATGAGACACCCCATATAGTAGGAGAATATTCTTAAGGTGAGTTTGGGAAATCCACTCAAGGGATGAATAAATAACTGAGATTTGTGCTAGGGTATAAATTTTTCCAATGAATGGGTATGTGCTTATTGAGTGTGTTCATTAGGCCATGAATTATAGGAAAATCTGAGGTAGGTGAGGCTATTTGAGGTAGAGTGGGACTCATAGTTTCGTGTATATTTACACCTAGACATCACATCAAAGCTACTGAATAGGTTGTCACCAGGGACCAATACTTCCCATCCGCATCATGTGGAGGTCATCATCAAGATATGGGATCTTTACTAGATCATTGGGATCCCAATTCAAGGGGTGATGTATAATGAGTTCTTTCCCACATAGAATGTGTGGGAGGATCAGGAACATCTGCTGAATCTTGAGAGGGAATTTATGAATTTGGTATAAGGGACTTTAAAACACAATCTAGGGATGAAATATATCCTATTCAAGTAATGGTTCAACTAATTCTTGAATGAACTAGTGGACAAGCTACCTGTTGGCCGGTATACGTACCCTGGGGCATTCTAGTTGGGCAAAGATGACACCTACTGATGAATCTTATTGGAAAGATAATGAAAAATGTGGGGCTATAACATAAATCTTGAATCTCCTATGGTCAAGATGGCAAGGTTTATTATCATCCTGATTTGTGGCTATATTCTCTCAGGGAGAGATACACAGATGGTGGGTGTGGTTGAGAACCATCATTATAGTGGTGATGTTGGTGATAGGGTAGCACATAAATTTAGTTGTCCTCATATTGAAAAATCTATATAAGGTTTTCCACCCCATAATCCAGGGGAAGACTCCAATTAATGTCTGCAGTACCCTCTACTTCTTATATTGCTGGGTGTCCAATCACATGGGAGGATATGAATACTAAAACACCATTCCCCCGATGAACTTATGACCAGAAATTCCGAACATCTCTAGGAGTCACCCGATCAAGCTAGTCTCGATGAATGTTCTAGAAGGGGTCGGGCTAGACAATCACTTCTTGTTTCATCCATTTCTCCTTCTAATGGGGATAATGACCGATGATGGTATGGGGACCATCGATAAGTAATCATACAATGGTAGGGTACTAGTAGAAAGAAGTGACTACAACATGATCTATGAGCCATAAAATCCTCATTGGTTCACAAAGTAGTTCAGTTGAATATAGAATCTTACCAACAAGGTATTCATGGAGGTGTGATATGAGTACCACACTTAGATCTTGAGGAAGATATTATGCATGTTCACACATGCAGATGGGAAAAGGCAGAGTGAGTTTCTTCCACCTACTGCTATATATGGACTCACCCATGATTACACACTGAGATGGGAAATCATGTATCCCATGTAGATACTGGGGAACCAAACCACCCAAGATAATGAGGGAGAGGCCCCAAAACCATGGGTCTGAATGTGAGTGGTGTTCGGGGTGAATTGTAGAGTTAGGGTTGGTCTAGTGGGTAGAGAAATGGCTACAGGGCCAACGGTCCCTAGACTAGAATATGTGGAGGATAGAGGGAGAGGGCCAGCATCAGGCTTTAACCTCTTAGGAAAACAATCACGGGAAGAAGTTGAACCCTATATAGAGGTCTTGAGGAAGTTTTTCCAAGGTATGGGAAAGTGGTTGTGCTGTATAAACATTATCAGCAATGCGGTCTTCCCAAATTCTTAGGACATCTTATGGCATTTTAGGCATCCCAAAAATCTCCACGGGACGTGGAAAGACCTCAATCGAGAGGGAATATTCCTCATAGGTTTGGGTCATGACAGGGTGAGCATTCACATGCCCCGGGATGAGGTGGTTTTATACATTAGAGAGCTATAAGATTTATCCCAATCTTGGGGCATGGAACACTTACTAACCTCCTAGGAGAAGGTGTTATCGGGGATTACCTCCTCCACTAAACTCTAATATAGTGAGTTGTTTACTCACACTATTCTTTAGGGAGACTTAGATGAATCTTGGGGAGGTGACACCTATTAGGACTCTACCATAGTAGGATGTATTTTCATCGATTAGTTAGAAACTCTTTCATGTGATTTAAAATCTATAAAAACCCCAAGAGAATTTTCTAATTATTCTTTTACTAGTACAAGGATGGGTGAGTGCAAAGTAGAGGGAGGATCATTACTATCCTCATATAGTGGGAGAGGTAACATCACCCCTTGAATGGGTGTGGGTGACCTCCCTAATTTAGTTGTTATGGGTGGCCAAACATCAGCTGAAGAAGCGCCTGTGACTGGGATGTAGGCCATAGAGGGAATATCCTTGCTAGAGGGATTGCCCGTGAACATACCTGAGATACTCACAAGAATATACTAATCACATAAGTATATTTCTTTTCTTACCTTTTATTTCCTACTCCACCTTTATGAATTTTAATGAATCATATTGAAATAGAATTTCAAACTGATTTAGGGGCTCAACTATTGATGTACACATTCAATTTGACAGTTCCATGGGCTGAGGTGGTGACAACATGCACTATTCACCTAGCAGAAATGGTTAAGGAGGATGTGGTTCTTGGGAAACCCATGGAGGTTCCATTAAAAGGGACTGTTGAGACCATTCCCTCAATGGAGGGGGTTAATAAAGCACCCACAATGAGGCTGGCTGAAGGAGTTGTGGTGGCGAAGCACATAACAGTGGCGCCACCATTGGAAACAGTCGAAACCGAAGCCTCAATGGAGGATTCGAAAATTGTACTGATAGTCAGATAATTTGTAGAGAATTCATTAGATGTTACTACCCCAGAGTTTCCATTGGTGGTGGATGTGGGATCTAAATCTGAGAGCGCTCCAACAATAGATGAAGCTGATGAAGTTGGGACGGTCACATCCACCTCATAGGTGCCCTGAGGGGTAGTAGAGGTTTCTTCTACAGATGAAGGGGTGGGAAAGGATCCATTATTGGGAGTATATTTTCATCCAATCACACCTGGGGACCTTCAAATATAATATCCTAACACTTTTGTTTTAGCATTATTCTATCCATATGATCATTCTACCTAAATACTTCAAGGATTCCGACTCGAATGTTGCCGTGGAGAACCTGATTGTTCATCTCAATGCATAGAGTTATGTGCATAAATTCATCAACCATAACCAGATAGATGAAATACCACACTGGGTGGAATTTATCTACAACTGACTAGTCATCTTGAGGACTAATGGGGTGGAATCCAGCAAACTTCACACACTGGATCATGATTTTCTTATCAAGCGGGCACATGAAGAATGACTATTTTTTGACATTTCTTGGAAGAAACACAAGGTTGAGGGATCCAAGACACTTGAGGTGGCTTAAGGGGAGATCAACCACCTATAAAGGATGGTTTAGAAGTATATAACCATTGTATCTTATCAAGTTGATATGATCAACCATTTGAAGGCCCAGTTAGAAGCAGTCGATGCCAAGGTGGTAGAGGTGAAATACTTGAAAGGAGAGTGCAAGGATGAGTACAACCATCTATGGATTAGAGATGCATAAGTCCACCCCAAATACAATGAAGAGGTTTCATATCTAGAAGAGTGGAAGAGGATTTGGGAGACCACTCAGTAGAGGTTTGATGAGCTTAAACACTCAATCACCTGGGTCAATATTTATGAGAATTTGGCAAAGGGGAGGATCCAATACATGGATGAACCTCTGGAACTTTGGATGTTTTTTTTAAAATCCTTCATATTTGAACAAGTTTCATTTGTTTTATCATCAAAATTAAATAATATTCATGAAATAACCAATGAAAATACATATACTCACATGAGTCATGATCAGTGTGAGAAATAAGGGACGTCTATGAGATTATTAATTCATATGAGAGTGTTAAACAATCGTCAATAAATTGAGGTCTATATTTTTTAAATGAACACTAGAAGTGTTAAGGAAGATAGGGTATATAGCTAGAGAATGGGTCTCTTTTAATAGTTGACTTTCTTTTCCAATGTGTGCTAGTGCGAAAATGGGGTAACTCTGGGGGTGTTAAATTCTACCTGAACAAAGGGGTAATAGAAAGTGTGAATCACAATGATTGATATATGTAACTTAATGGAAGTTCCATGGAAATATGGGATAACTTCTAAACATGTTGGAAACATAGAATCTATATAATTTAGCTAAGGATTGGGAAAAACAACTGAGGGTTGACCACTAACCATGTTCAAAACATGAAACCTTTCTTATAATGTCATCCAAAGTGATCTCGGGCAGTAGACTAGGATATTAGGTGATCCATTTTGGTCCAGCACCACTTCCATTAGGGGGCGCATTCAAAAGTGTAAGAGGTTGAGGATCCAGATAATGGGACACACAAAGTGTGGAGATGGAGTGAAGTAATTATCAAATGGATTCCAATATTCCCATAATTATGCCACCATGACTTGAAGCACATTAGGTAGTTGTATCGATCTGAAAAAAGGCTAAACTCATATTATATGGGGAGAGTTTCCTTAAATACTGAGTGAAAATAAAAAAACATGAATGATACAATAGGTTACCAACACTATAAGAAATGTCCTCTTAGGAGAGGCCCCAAGATGCTCAATAGTTTTACATCGTACAATGAGGATGATAGACACATAGTTTAAAGTCATACAGTGAGAATATGGTATCAAAAAATTTAATGTCATGTGATTGGAACATGGTGTATGGGGATTATGCACCATGCTTCCCACATTTCATCCTTATTTGAGGTTAAAAGGGAATCCCATGTCCAATAAATGGGGTAGGGTTTCGGTTAAACATCATGAGAAAGGACGTGTGAATTAGTATGGATGGGAACCGTATAGTAATAGTTGCTAGAGGAGTAAGAGGATAGCATGATGGGTGGTAGTCACTATAGAGGCTAATAAGGAAATGATATATTAGGAGACCCTACACCAAGAAAAATAATATAGGGTGAGTCACACATGGTTTAAGGTCATGAGGCTTGGACCAAAAGGTTGTCTCCTATGGGATATGTATGGAATAAGGGAGAGGTAACTTGATGTGAATGGAGAGTCAAGAGGACCCAACACTACAAAACAAATTCCCAAGAGGATACTCATATAGTTTAAAGTCATGATGATTGGCCTCAGGCTTGGATCCTTGTTTATGGTCAGAGAGTTCATACCATGTACACCTTAAAGTGATTGGAATGGAATGAAAGAGTAGTTTCCCCAATGTGAATGGGGGGCCAATAGAGGCCTATTGTTGTGCGTAACATGAGGTTAAAGTTTCATATAGTTTAAGGTCTTGAGTCTTAGACAATGAATCTTAGTTTAAGGTCATATAGTTTAGACCATGGGGTGGCATGTATCAAAGGAACATGAACAACATTGAAGGAAAGCTGATGTAAATGAAGGGGTCTAGGAGGCTGCCCGATGCCATACTAAATGATTCTTAGAAAACCTGCAAATAATTTAAAGGTCATGATTCTTGGACCATGTAATCCTAATTTCGGATCATAGAGTTTGTACTGATATGTGAATACCCTAGGAGGACATTTACATCATGAAAGAGTGATAAACTGACCTGAACGGAGGTCCTAGGGGGCCCAATTATATGAAATACATCCTTGGGATATAAAAAATAGTTTAAGGTCATAATGGTCGAACTTTGTGGTGAATATCGAACATATATGTGTAGTGTTTATAAGTGAAAAAATCAATGTGAATTGGGGGACAAAGAGGCCCTACACTACATGAAACATTCCTATGGATACTTTCACATAGTTTAGAGTCATGATTCATAGAATTATACTTCTAGTTTAAGGTCATAGAGTTTGAACCAAGGAGAACTCGTGCATATCAATATTTCTTGGGGATATACCCTTCCGGTTCCTAATCCCATGTGATCCATGCTTGGTGAGAGAAATATGGAGTAGTTATGGAGTTCCCGCTACCTATAGAGAATAAAAAAATGAGGTGTGATAGTGGCAAACAAATCTCACAAGGGAAATTGCGACTTTCAAGTCCTATAATAGTGAAATAGGAATAAACGATGAATGGGGAATAACTATTGACCATGTTTAAAACACAGGTTCTATACCCGTGTTAATTATGGTTAAGGAAACCAAATGTTAGATCGATCACTGACCAAGTTTAAAACATGGGATCTACTATTTTCTATTAAATATCCTTCTAGGCGTTAGCCTAGGATGGTAGGTAAGATAGTCTGACATAAGAACATTCTGTTAGGAATATTGTACAGATCAAGAGGATTATGATTATCTAAATTGGAGAATGTGTGAAGAACAGGTGGAATGACGTGGTTGGAGGATGAATCTGGTATTGTGATGTACTCTCTATAGAGGATATCATATCATCTTACATTTATAGGTATCTCATTTTTATACGGGGTAATGTGTGGTTCATCTCATACATATCACATGAGGAATCCTAGTTGTATACAGGGTATTTAAAAATATTCTATACTCATTGTACGAGGTATAAAGATTTTGGATGGGGTAAGATTGAAGATTAATGTCATGCACTAAGGATGTAAGGCTTGTAAATTTAAAGTTGTGCGATTTATACTATGGATTACACTTGTTTAAGGTCATAGATCTTGAACTATTGGGACAATTGCTGGGTTAAGGTCATGTAGCTTTGAATAGGGAGAATGAGTGTCCCAAGAAGGTTTGTGTTCCATGATAGAGTGAATAACCAACACGAAAAGAGGGTTGAAGTGACCCTATGTCACATAGAACTCAGAAAACATACCCCTCGCCAACATCAAGACACTAGGGAAGGAAATACCTCATAGTGGGTCAATGAAGGGGGAAAGACCTAGGATGAAATATATAGTCATCACTACGTATTCCATGTGGATGAGAATCAAGCCGCATGTTGTTATAGAACATGTAGTGGTTGGAGAAAAACACTGTAAGGGGATTCCCTCTCGAATGAGGATGTTTAACTCATACTAGAATATGATGCATCTTGAATCTATACTGGGTAAGGCTATATATTAACATCATATGTGGAGGAATTTTGTGTTTTTTCATCCCATATTTTTCATATGGGGCATCTTTTTTAGATACAGGGTAAAATCATCTCTTATCAAGAGGCATCCCAAATTTATATTGGGAAAGGATGTAGTTTCATGTCGTGCGGTGAGGATGTTTGTAGGGCTTGTTCATTGAGATACACATTATTTCTAACTCATATCAAACTATAGGGGAATCTCAACCTGCTAATGGGACCAGATAAATGAATGGGTATTATACCTAAAATGAGGCCCATGAGGGTATCTTGGGGTAAAAACCCACTAGTAATGTAGGAATTTTTGGGGAATCTATGGACTGTCCTGAAGACAGAATGTCTAGGTGTCACTACATATCCCATAAGGATGAGAATCAATCCATATGCAGTTTTGAAAAAGGATGGAGGCATGGGTTCACTTGAACACTAGGATTGAAGCAAACCATGGAAAAGCGGGTCAAATTCACATAGTTTAGGGTCATTGTAATAAAACTGGGGCTCTTAGTTTGAGATAAAAGAGCTTGTAAATATGAAAAATATTTTAAGGTAATATGGTTTGTACCATGAAAAATAGTTTAATTACACATTTCTCAGACTGAGGGAAATCAGTTTAAAGTTGTGATGCTTGCAATAGGGAGGGGATGTTTTTTCCAAGGGTATATGTGTGGTAAAAAGAGGTAAAAATTATGTGAATATATCCAAAGGAGGATCTCATACCACACAATTATTATGAAGTAAACAACACATATTTTAAGGTTATAATGATTAGATTAGGGAAAAGGTGACAAATATTTTAAAGTTATAATGCTTGGACTGGGATGACATTGGTATCAAGGTTATCTGTGTGGAACAGAAGAGGTACCCAACATGAACGGAGCCAAGGAGGCTCTTGTACTACATGTACACCTTGAGATGAACTGCATGTAATTTTAGGGTTATGGTGTTGAGACCATAAGTGCATAATTTTTTTGATAAATTTGTGGCTAGGACCAAATATAGAATGTCTATTCATTGCTATGTATCCCATGAGGATGGGAATAAACCAAACATTGTTTTGAAACAGGGTGTGGTAGGAGACCAACAGTAGTGGGGGAAATCCTCTATGGAGAGAGAATTGAGACATCCCATAGTTTTTGTGGGGTGTCCCATATTCAGATCATGGGGTAAAAATTTTGATCACCTCATACTTATCGTATAAGGAATCTCAGTTTTATATGGTGTAAGATTGTAGTTTAACGTCATGCATTGAGGGCATTGGGATTTTATATTTAGAGTCTTACAATGTAGGCTATAGGGTATGAAAATAGTTTAAGGTCATGATACATGGAACATTGAAAATAGTTTAAGGTCATGTTCCATGGACCATGAATCTTAGTTTAAGGTTGTAGAGTTTAGACCAACAGGTTGTGTATCCCAAATAGGTATGTGTAGTGTGGCAGAGTGTTAAAATCGACATGAATAGAGAGGCCTAGGAGGACCAACACCACACAAAACATTCCTAAGGGGAAATCACACACAATTTAAAGTCACGATGCTTGGATTGTGACTCCTCACATGAAGTACTACTTGAGAAACTTGGAATTGGTGGGAGGTTTAATGCACTCTCCATCCATGGTAATCAAATAGTATGATCCATTGTAATAGAATGTATAAATGATTTAAGTTACTTAACACTTAGGCTCCAAATTTGGTAGCTTTTTATGGGTATCATTAACATTATAAGAGTGAGTACTATGTCACCCTGGAGGAAGGATTGGAGGCAAACCTTCTTACTGAACACTCTCGTTATCCTGTTCTGGTACCTCTCTAGATTATGAAAGGCTTGGAGCTTGTTCTATTTAAAGGCTTCCAACTCATCTAGATGGACCTCTACCATTTTTTTAGAATATAATGGTTATAGAAAGATATTTATAGAAATGGAAAACAAACTTTAATGGGAAATATTTCCTCTGTTATATATACCGGGGAGTACGGGGTCACTTTAGTGGAACTTCGAGTTGTTTCCCGATAGGCACAGAGAGATTTGGGGGGGGGGGGGGTTCTGGCCAACTCTTCTTGTTTTGGCCCACAATCTTCTACAAGATGTTATTGAGGGTCTTTTTTAATGCCTCAATCTACCCATTTTCCTATTCATGGTAGTGGGAAGTATGGTTGGATCATATATTTTACTTGACATAAAATTTCTTCATCTTGGAAGCTCCTATGTTGGTGCTTCTTTCTGTGAGAATAACATGAGGGACTACAAATCGATGAATGATGTGGGATCTCACAAAATCAATAATGGATTAGACCTTAAATTAATTAAGGGGAATCTATTCTACCCACTTAGTGAATAAGTCCATCACGATCAGAATAAACCTAGATTGGTGAGCTATTACTGGCGAGTATAGTCCTACAACATCACCCCCATACGACAAAGGGACAAGAATACTTGGTGGTGTGAAGAATATTCGGTTGTCGATGCACAAAGTTGGCAGGAATCTAACACGAAATATGCCTATTTGAAAACTTGATATAGTCATGGATCATGGTAGGCTAGAGGTAACCCAGTATTAAAATATGGTGGGAGAGATTTGGTCATGCCTGGTAGGATTCACAGGACCCAACATGGAATTCCTATATAACCTGAGGGATCTAATCTCCCTGGATACAACATAGGAGAATTTCATCAAAAAAACATATGTAGAGAGTCTTCTCAAGGTTGGTCCTACTCTATAGGGTGAACTATGACATACTCCAATAGATTCGCTCATTCTCGGCTCAATTAGGTGGGAGAATGCTGTTCTGGAGGTACTCAAAGAAGGGAGTTGTCCAATTGGATGTTTCCTCTACTGTGGGAGAACTCGAGGGTCCTAGTATAGAAAAATTTGAAGCTGTATAATTTAACTTTTTACAATCATCATCATCTAGAATAGAGGGGGAGATGAACCTTTGGTGTTCCACATTGATGACCAAATCACCCCGATCAGGTTCTATGAGGAACACATCTTGATTGGAAAAAAACCCAGCTCAACCATTCTATAACCAAGTTACACAAGTCACTTCTAGCTGGTTAGGAAACTGGGCCGTCGGCTGATGAGTATGGTCCAACAGGGGTGAGATCTCTTTCTTTCTGATGATGTAGTCACCATTAATCTTTTTAATGACTAGCTCAGTGTCTCCCTTCACATAAAAGCATGGGACATTAATCTCAAGGGCCATTTCAAGACCAATAATTAGAGCCTCACACTCTTCCTCATTTTTGTGAAACCTTCTGAAAACAGGAATAATTACGGAATGATAGTTTGTGTCAGGGTGATAAATACAACCCCGATTCATACTCTGTTAAGCTTGGGAAGGTTGAGTCTTCTAACATTCGAGCTCTTAGAAGCACCATAAAAATGAATATTTCAATGTAAAATGAACTGATCCCCTAATATGGTAGTATCATCTAGGAAATCAATAGCCAGGGGAAATTCTTTAGGGTCCAGATGGGTGGCCAAAAAGTCTATAAGTTTCTAACCCTTGATTGTTTTTTGTGGAACAAACCGGATGAAAAACTACTGGAGGATCATTTCCCAGTACACTAACCATCCCATCATCATGAGGTGATTGAGAACACACTTCAACAGGTCTACTGAGGACACCAGTTGTATCTCAATATGTTGTAGATAATTCCTTAACTTTTTCACTGAAAAAAAACAATACAAGGAATATCTTCTTGATATGGGATTATTTAGTCTATATGTTGAGGAGAATGCGACTGAGATAGTATAAAATATTTTTTATATCAATATTTTTCTTCTGGATGAGGAGGGAACTAAAGGACTATTCTAGGGAATTCACATAGAGGACCTAAGGTTTTTCTAATATGGGTGGAATCAGAACTGGAGACTGTAGGAGATACTACTTGATGTCCTCAAATGCAGTCTGGAACTCTTTTATTTGGATATACAATATGATCATGTGGCATGAAATGATCGTTTCATATGGAATGATCCATAATTTATACTACATGGAGTGGCATACACTACATCTTTGGCATACTATGGGTGAAAAGTTCATATTTGGATTTCCCTATAACTAATGTTTTTGAGATATCTAGAGTTAGAACCTTCATACTTTGATACCAATCTTATGAAATCACCAAGGCTTAGATAATCATGGGTGGTTGGGAATTTTGTTGATCATGTAGTTGATTCATGCTTAATTAAGTTGGTATTTTTCCTCTCATAAGGTTAATGTTACATATGGACCCTCTATTGAGATAAAATAAGTAAATGTGCAACCATACCTAGATACAATATATGATGTTACTATCTATCAAGTTAGGGGAATGCGATGTGCTCATCTATAAATGTAAATGAAATGTGATGTATTCATCGACTTGGTTAGTTTATACTTTGAGAATAAAGAACATATGAGTATCTATATAAGATTAACATAATTCAAGTTTTATGGTTACTTGATGTCTTGAAAAAAGGGATCATATAAAAAATACATTCTTACGTATGATGCTGCTAGTGGACGTGAGTATGGAGATAAATGTTTTCAATGGAGATCAAACCAAATTCCTTTGTAGCTTTAGTAGCATTAATTATTTTTAGAGGCCACTATTTTCTTAATCTTATGAATTTGGGAATTTATAATTTCTTTCAATGATACAAAGGACTATAAGGTAAAAATTTATGTTTTATTGAATGGGGATTGAGTTTTAATCCAAGGGATACTCTAAGAGAGATTAGATTTTATCCAAATGGTGTTTTGTATGGGTATTCACAAGGTTTTTCTTATAATCTGATACATGGTGAATTTGATGATAATATTCAAAACTATTCTGGGAGATATTCAAAATTAGTTTTGGAAATGGTTTCAAAAGTTATTTTATATAATAAAATATAAGATTAAATGGATAAATTCATGAGGATTTAGTGTAAGTGGGAGATTAAAAGAGATATACCCTAAAGCCCAATATCATAGTGTATGATATCAACATATTGTATAGTACAACATGCATTAAATATTTGGAATATAATATTATAATGATGAGGATATTATATGGTATGATATAATGATACTATAACACTACCATATCTATTCATAGTGTACAACCTGAACATATCATTATATAATGAATCATGTGGTACGATTCATGAGGCATGCTGTGACTAGCTTGGTAGTCAAATGCTAAAAATTAAAATTATGTTATCCCCAAAGAAAGATATCATCAATATCTATGTTTTATATAGTGAAACATATGAGAGGATCAATAACACAAACATGTGATGAATTCATTATCGGATGATCCATTTACTCTCACATTATGTAACACAAAGAGTAAATTCATGATGAATTGACAAGTCTTATAAATGGAAGCAGTATCCCTGAGGATGGGTATTCAAGATTGAAAAAACCTTAACAAAATCTATCTTCCTACCAAATACCTCTTAATTATATATCATTTACCTAGTGAGGTACTTGCATATAGTGGATGAGAGTATGATTCAACCAGAGCATTGAGTTATTCTTCAAACCCATGGATACACCACATAAGAGGTAGTAATTTGGATATCTCATAGTGATTTTAATCAATTTCATCATAAATATGACATCAATGGAAATAATTACCGATAGGTACACTTTCATGTTCTTCATTTTATCTATACCTGGTTTTAGTTTCTATCATGGTATATTGTGGTTACTAGGTTTCAAATAATTTACACTACATCAATTAAGTGTTAATTGATCTATAGGAACCCTTTAGGTGCATGATTTTATATTGTTTATTTATTTTCTACTAATGAATTCAATTACATATATATATTTGTTAACTTATTCTATGGACTCATTTATGGCGTCCTACTAGGTTTTTATACTTAAAATTTTTCATGGGAACCTTAGTGCATGCGAAGTCATTTTTTTCAAGGATCCTACTAAGGGGAAAGATCATATATCAAACAGTTAAGTAGGTGAAGTTGGTTATAGGAAATAGTCCAAACTAGGACATGAACTAGGATAATTTTATAACACTACTTCCATTATTATTTTATTCCTTATATATAACATGTACTAATCCATCACATGTGGGGATTATCTTTGGATTTTTGATGTTTAAAAAACATTATTTTATTTTGTTATTACATATGATATGATTTATATGGTTGTAAGAAATCAATTTTTCTATATTGTTTCTTTATGGATTATTATTAAGTTTTCATTAGGTTATGTTTAGATGACTCTATATTGAGGGCATAGTCAATCAAATTTATGTTTCAGTCCCTCACTGTTATGTGTCAGACTCCAGTATACAGGGAGGTTGGAATGAGGGTATTTGGTGATCTAGATTAGACTCGATGTACCACTATGGGGTATTACATGGCTTGTGTCATCCAAATAGTCAATAAGGACCATATATATCACTGCATAGTTTTTTAATAGAAACTCGATTGAATGAGTATAAGTGAATGATCTTATGGATTTCTTGGCGGGGTTAGTTGATTTTGTAAAATATATTCTACATTTTTAAATGTGATTTCAAAAATGATATTAGTTTAAAGTTGATCTTTCTAAAGGAAATGGTTTGTTTTAATGTAAGGGTTTTAAAATGGGATTTCGAAATAAAGCATCTATTTTTCAAATTAGGGGTTCCTTTAATTTTGGACAAGGGCCTAGTATGGGTATTATAATTTTTTGTTCCTTTTTTAAATGGTTTATCAAATATAATTTAAAATAAGATTTCAAAGGAAGGTAAAGTGACCTTATTTTGATATGTGTTTTCGTTTGATTGGACACATATGAGTGATGTACTATTTTCTAAAGAATGTATGCTTATGTGAGAATCTTGAATATGGTTTCCTTGTATATTATCTCATGTTTCACAGTGATGTGTGATAGTAAATGGACTATAGGAGACACCTTTCTTGGGGTGATTGGTTAGTGATATTGGGATCAAGTGGGTTTCCTTTCGATGATTATTTATAGAAACCTTGGGATTATCTTTGTGATAAGTTTGAGTATAAGTAATTTGAGTGAACTGATAGTTAGAGTAAGTTGAGGGGTATGGTGAGAATTTGACAGAGTGTTCACAATTTGGTTGTGATTAAGTCATGAGATGACCTTGGAATAGTGTGATAAACATTGAATGGATCTTGAGAGATGATGATGGAGTTTACCACTATCATTTGAGTAGTGATTCACATTATAGATGAGTGATTTTCATCTCTAGTTCCTTAAAAAGAGATACCTCTTTATTGACCTCAGTGGTTGAGATAGGAGATAGTCCCAACGATATTTTAATTGATGGATAATTGAAAATTTATTGTAATTAGTTCCCTTATTTTAATGATCCTTGGCGGGGATAAAAATTTTAGGATAGGAGTAGATAATGTTTCCCACCTTTCTAGAGTTAGTTTATGGTTTTTTGATATAGAACAATTGGGTATATAGCGTATAGGGTAGTTTTGTTGTGTAAAAAACATATTGGATGGGATATGACCCTATGGGAGTTGGCATCAAGATGAATAAAAGGATTATAATAAAATGAGTATATTTTCATTATTAAATTTATTGGGTTTCACACATTGATTGATTTACCCAGTTAAAAATTATATCCACCCTAGTTGTTCTCTTCCATATGGAAATCCTAACATAAAGTGATAACTGATGATACTCTAAGAGAGATGGTGGAGGGTTATTAGGAGGTATAGATAAATTTGTACAAAACTTAGTCAAAATTCATTCTCCTTGGATAAAACTTTGATAAAACTATGACCATGAGATACATGTTTGATAATGATGCTGATATGGGATTTGATGGATCTATGTAAATATATAAGGTAGTATGATCATGCAATGTTACCTAAACCCAATGATTACTTGAAATTTATAATAAAAATCTATATGTTCTATATATTAATTATGGAATATATTACCAGTGGAGGCCGGTGAGATGAGATGGGGTATAATGTAAGATATGGTATTACTATTTCATACATTTTGTCCCCCATTATTTTTTTCTCATTTGTTTAACCAGGGGATTTTTATGCTATTATTTTATGATCGAACCATCTTTAACATCTCTTTTTTAATTTTCATTATTTTTTGAAAATTTTCATTGACGATTGGGACCTATTGGACTTTCCTTTGTTTGTTTCCTTGAAATAATGATTTCTTGGTATTATAATTCTGGTTTTGGTAATTTATTTGCAGTGGGATGGATGACGGGAAAAGTGGGACTTAGATGAGTGAGTCTTTATAGTTATCTAGTGAGTTATCATTGTCATAAATTCCATGATATGAGAAATATATTATTGTATACCTCATTGGTTCATAAGGGTATATGATTCATTGGTTGTGGGATAGTAGGATCTGAACTGATTTGGGTAACACTATTGTGAGTCTTTGGGGTTATTATGTCTTTTGTCCATAATGGCATGCATGTTTAAATTTGAATGAGTATATTTGAGTCATGTTTCCAAGTAGATTGAGTTTCACTCACCACATAATTACATTCACCATAGAATTTCACATGCACCCACATAATATATATCACTAAGTGAGTCTAGGTGAGTGAGAGGATTCAATTAGGTCATTAGACTCAATATATACTTTCATACATGAAATGAGTTTCTATGTACATGGGTGGACCATCATGTTTGCTTTTGGAGAAAAAATATTAGCTTGGATATAGATATGTAGCTTAGGATGAGTAGTGTATTTGTGGTCAATGGGTTGATGGGAGCTGGTCTAGTGAGTTGGGCCAAGAGGCCACTATATTTTTAATTTTTTTATTTTTACTACATATGTATCGACCAAAGGTCCAACCTATAATTATTAATTTATATTATATATATTTTATTATTTATTCTTTTTATAGATGTTCATGTATTTTAGATGATTTTATTTGTATTTTGGACTATGGTATGCCCTCTTGGATCCCTATTTTATCACTACAGGTTTTGGGTATATCCATTATATGGATGAGTCATGCTATATTTTTAGTAGATTCTATATGACCCTTACAATTTATGACCAAGGGAATAGTCTCTCTATGAATTTTTCAGGCCTTAAAAACTAGTCAAAAGCCTATAGAATACAAGAATGTGTGCATGAGGTAACTTGGAACCCCAGTTAAGATTCTATTTGGGTAACCTAGACTAGGGAATTACAAAGGTGGACTTGTATGATTTATTTTATATAATGTATTCAGAATCATGGTTATCTAATTGTGATGCTTGGGTTACACATAGTTGGGTGACCCAAATAGGATTAGTCACCAAAAGGAATTAATTTATGATAACTTATCAAATGAATTTTAGTAAAATGTTTCTGACCTAACAATTCAAGAGTTTCATGTGATGTAATTCATAAAAGTCTTCTGCCTAAATACACTGCTATAAATATCATTAATCTCATTGAATTTGTTATCGCGATTCAAAACATTGTGTCTATTATAATATACTTGGTTATTTTTTATAATAACTTATCCTATGCTCATAATTTAGATCCTTTTCAATTTAATTAGATTTTATAATTCCTATTTTTACAAAATTTTACCTTGGTTTGATTTATGCACTATGAGAGGTTTGGAGTGAAAAAAATTGATTTTTCAAAAACAAGGACCATGGAGAAAAAATGAAAATATCTTGAAAATAATATATTGGATTGAGATTCATCTAGTATAGTATTTATAGGGTAAATTAGTTTCACCTAGTGATGAATCTTGGTTTTTTTGTTTATAACCCTTAGTGTAACATTTTGTTATAGTTTTTAGGTATTCTTAAAACCCTCTTTTGATATTTCTTATGTTGGGGTTTGTTTAGGGGTGTTTCAGGTGAAATTTTGAAATTTTTAATGTTTTTGGACTGTGCATAGTTGGCACATGGTTTTCCCAAATAATGGGCCCTCTCAGTGGAAACTGTGAAAACCCAAACAGTGGGGGTTTTCACGGCTAGTGTATGGTTTGAAAAACCATGTTACCACCTAGTAGAAACCATGAACCTCGGAAAAATGGGCACACTATTAGAATTTACAGTTTTTCTAACAATGTGGCCCTGCCAAGATAATTACTCATACCAGTTTTATTTAATCCAATATTTAATTTTAAAACCCTAAAACCCTCATTTTTAGTGCACGACGGGCCTGTATGACCCTAATATGATTTATTCTTCCTTATAGTCTCTAAATAGGTGATTTTTTCCAGTATACACCCCTCCATAATTAAATCAAAGCTTGGATAATGATGTTTTATCTCTTCCTAGTAAGTTTCCTCTTCCCACTGTCTTTCTACCACCCTCTCCTATCTATTCCCTAGGGTTTTATATATCTATATATTGTTATGGAATCTCTTCCACAATGTTTTGGATATTGAATCTGGGTTTAATTCTATGATCCTCATTACTAAAGTTCTTCATTTAATTTTCCCGATTACGGTGTTGTGTTTCAAGACTATGTGATTCCAAGGCAGGTGATTCCAATTATGATAGACAATTTAATTAAACCTAAATTTCTTAATTTGAACCTAAATTTTATTTTAATTGGTTAATTGAATACCCAATTCCATTAAATTGGAAATTTGGATTTGATTTGGAAAGAAATGGAGAAAACACCAAATTCCAATGAATTTGTCTATGTTTATGAAATTGATTGAAATTTATGAAATTTAGATTATTGAATTTAAATTGTGAATTTGGTTTTATGAAATTTATTTAAAATTTTTAGTTGAGAAAAATAAATTAAAATAGTTTTTTATAGAATCTTAGTGATTTTATCATGAAAAATGCATGATTTAATTAAAAACACATTTTAGTTTTTAAATAGAAAATTAGAAAATTTTAAATATAAGAATGGGTTGAATTATATTTTAAATAGTTTTAAAATTAATTTATCATCATTTATTTTTATTGGAGAACATGAAAGAATAGGTAGTTAGTGAGTTATTTAATAAAACACACTATTGATGATTTACTACACTAAAAATATATATGCAGTAGGTCACATCCTCGATGGGTTGGTGATGAGTCCTATTTGACCAGTGTACGAGGGATGTGTGTACACAAATTTCCATGATAACTATTTGAGTGTGAGAGAGTGCCATAGCCATGAATTATAATACCTTTTGGTATATGACCATGTTACTCCTTGTTTATATTTAAAATATATGCCATTGTTGGATTTTAAACTATTTTACACATTCCTTCTAGATTTATATAATTTTTTTTATATAGAATGTTTATTTATCCATTTTTTAAAAGTATTTTCATTATTTTAAATTTAAAACTTGATTTATTTTAAATATTATTTTAAAATTACATGCCTGTTTATTTAAAATTGAAATCTTTATTTGGTGAATTAAATGTGGAATATTTTTATAGAATCCTTGCTGATACTCTAATGAGATTTTAGCTCACACACTACATGATACTTTGGGTGTTTTTAGAGTATCTACTTCCAAATTCGATAAAGGGTAAAGAACCAATATGTGGAAGCTATTATTGTTGATCATTGGGATTTATTTTTGTGTGTCTGTTGGGACTTGGTTTCTATCTTATTTTATGTTACTTTGTGGTTGTACCTTGGGTTGTTTATTACTTTTTAACTTTAGGTACAATTCTCCCTATGTATTTTTTCTTACATGCATACTGAATTGTTTATCTTTCTTCCATTATGTTTGTGGAAAATTTATTCCCACTTTCATATTATTTGATGCTAGGTGCTTGTCACCAACCCATGGGGATTGAGAACACCCTTCAAGAAATGTCAGAGTTGACTCGGTTATTAAGTACTAGGGTATCCAGGTTGGTTTTTGACAAAGTGGTATCAAATTTGTAGGTTTTGAATCTTGCCTTGACGTCAGTATGAAGTTGTGTTATATTATCGGGAGTTAGGAGGTAGTTATGACTGAGTTCTTAGACAACTCTCACTATAATGAGCATTAAGTCCCCATGTGTGGTTTGGGAAATATGACTTGAGTATTAGTTCTAGTATTTTATTTTCATTTTTGATTTGGATAGGATGAAACCAAAATTTTTCTATCTCTCTATTTGGATTAATTTCCCTTGTTTATCTATTTAAGTGTTATTCTGATGTCTTCTACGCTATCTACTGATGTTGTGTAGCATCATGCCTCCAAGAATATGTGGGAATCAGATCCAATAGGAAGTTGCTGATGAACCATAGTGAGAAAATCCTCTTGTGGACCCGAGTATGGTTGAGGTGATTGTGCATACTGGCTAAGCTATGGGATAAGCACGTGCACCAATTCTCATTTAGGATCCAACAATAGAAACTTAGCGGGATGTTTCCCAAAATTTTGATTTGGAGTTTCTTCACCATAATTCACCATCATTCAAGGGGTAAAATGACCCTCAAGAGGATGCGGAATGGTTGAGTAGGATTGAGGGTTTGTTTTAGTTCTTGGAGACACCTGATTAAATCAAGGGGAAGTGTTCCACCTTCATGTTGGAGGGACAAATTTGGAGATGGAGGGACAAGATGGTGACTAAAAGGAATCATGAAGGCTTAGAGTGAAAGGAATTCAAAGTTCTTTTGACTGGCCAGTCCTATCCAGAGTCGATGGTGTTGGCCATAGATATTGAGTTTTTTAAACATGAGAAGGCTAATAGGGCTGTGACATATTATGAAAACTATTTTGCTGAGCTTGTGTAGTTTTCACCTGAGAATATATCGAATCAGAAGATAAAGACTCAATAGTTTAAGATAGGAATTCTATATGATATTCATTATCATATTTTCCTATTGAAGCTAACTTCTTATGCTGATGTTATAGATAGAGTGATGATGGTTGAAATGTACCTATCTAGAAAGTTAGGGTTGAAAAAAGTTTTTTCCCTCCTTGTGGAAGTGTGAATTCCCCTAAAGGGAAGAGGAAGAATGATGATTCTCATAGTTGTTCTTGACATCAAGGTTTTAATAGACCTCCTATAGTTTCTGTGAGAGAACCTTTTATTTGCTACTAGTGTGGAAAGACTGGGAATTATAAGCGGGCTTGCACTAAGTAACCCATGATATATAGCTTCTGTGGATTCTTAGGTCACTTATATAAGTTTTTTCATGTCTTTTCTACTCCGTATAGTGGAATGAGATCATCAATGCCTGATAAAACTACAATGAAATCATATGTTTCATGTAAAAATGGTTTCCCACCACAAAAATCTAGAACAAATCTTCATCACATAGTAGAATAGTCTCCAATGGAAGTAGATATGGGTCTAGAGATAATGAGAGGAACCATTAGTATAGTTTAGTCATTAGTGAATGATTTATTTTATATTGGTTCATCTCATTCATTTATTTCAACCTGTATTGTCAATATTCTAAATATTCTAACATAGATTTTATCTTATGTGATTGATATTACTAAACCCCGTGTAACGAAGAGAGAAATAGGTCTCCGTAGTCCCACTTGTGCTTTCAATTTATTGATTTTAGAGCATTCTTGGTATTTTTTGGGTCTCTAAATGAAACTGATTGATGTCATTTTCATGATGGATTGACTCATTGCCAACAAATATCGGATTGATTGTCATCTTCAATGGGTCTCCTTTACTGTATCCGATGGGGTTTTTCATATATTTCATGGAAAATGGGACCCAAGGTTGAGTAGAGTTCTACCTTATTATCCATAGTTAGGGAAATTAATATCTTTTTTTTCATTTAATCTAGAGAATGAATCTTTGAATGATAATATCTCTCTAGTTTTCATTGAGTTTCCCAAATTTTTTTCTCCATATTTCTCTAGGATGCCGTCAGTAAGAGAGGTAGAGTTCTCTATCGATTTAGTTCCTAATAGTCAACTAGTTTCCATTCCATATTACCACATAGAACTAGTTTAAATGAAAGAGTTAAAGTATCAACTGGATGATCTTATAAGGAAAGTATTTATATGCCTGAGTGTGTCACCTTTGGTGACACAAGTTATATTTTATAAGAAGGTTTAGGGGTCACTTCATCTTTGTGCTGATTTCTAAAAACTCAATTGTGCTATTGTAAAGAAAAAATATCCATTTCCATAGATTAATGATTAGTTTAACCAGTTGAAAGGGGTGAACTGGTTCCAAAATATTGATCTTTGATCTGATTACTATCAATTGAGAATAAAAGAAGCCGATATTCATAAAACTTGCTTTCATAAAGGGTATTGAAATTTGGAGTACCTTTTCATGCCATTTGGTCTAACTAATTATCCTATAGTCTTTATGGATTTAATGAACATGGTTTTACATGGTTATCTTGATAATTTTGTTGTGGTATTTGTGGATGAAATCCATGTTTACTCTAAGTATGAGGAGGATCTTGTACTTAATTTGAGATTAGTTCTGGAATTGTTGAGAAATCATTGAATTTATGCCAAGATATCAAAATTTTATTTATGTATTCGAGAAGTAAAGTTATTGGGACACGATATGTTGGAAAATTGTATTTCAATTGATCCTGAAAAGGTAAAAGATGTCCTGAAATTGGAACAATCACAAAATGTTTTTGAGATTTAGAGCTTTTTGGGCTTAGCTAGATATTTTCACTGGTTCATTAAGGACTTATCAATGTTTTCTTCTTTTATGGATGCTCTAACTTGGAAGGGAGTAATGTTTTATTGGGTTGAGAAATGTCATAATTGTTTTGTGGAGCAAAAAAATATTTTGACTAATACATTGGTGTTGACTATTCCAAATGCTAGGAAGGGCTATGTGGTCTTCCTTGATGCCTCAAGTTCAGGTTTGGGATGCATTATTATATAGGGGCATCATTTTGTTTCTTGTGGATCTCATTAGCTTATGCCACACAAGAAGAATTACCTAACTCGTGAATTTGAACTCACAGCTGTGATGAACACACTTAAGAGTTGGAAGCATTAAATTTATGTAGAAAGGATTACCGTGTATTATGACCACAAGATCTTGAGTTATATATCCTCTAAAAAAATATAAATCTTTATTAGAGGCATTGGGTGGAATACCTGTAATATTTTGATTTCGACATCACCTATACCTCAGGGAAATGGAATGTCATTACAGATTCTTTAAGAAGGAAATCTATGATCAAGGCCTTGAAATAATTATTATATGTGTGGAGCTTGATGGATCTCTTTGTAGAGTTGCATATTGGAGTCTGGGAATTAGGGGTCAAGGTTTGCTTGTCCAATGTTAAGTTAATATCCACTCTTCTTGAGATAATTCTTCAATAATAACAACTTTATGATGAGTCATGCAATATTAGATAGACTCTTTATCATAGGGAGGCCATACTTGATTGGTCATTATCTACTGAGGTAGTTCTATTCTATCATAATATCTTTTTTGTGCTTTTATTAGTAAGGAAAACTATAATGGGAGATTGAAATAACTCCAAGTGGGCAGTGAACCCAGGAACCACAAATATGTTCTATGAAATGTGGAATAGATTTTGGGGGACAAGTATGATATATGGAATTTCTAATTTTCTCTCTCATTATTATACTTTCCAATAGGCCAAGGAAGAGCACCATAAACCTTTAGTATTGCTTCATCCACTTCTAGTGCCTACTTGTAAGTGGGATGTGATCTCTCTAACATTTTTGGTTGGGTTTTCAAGTACCTAGATAAAGAATAATGCGATATGGGGTTTGATTAATAGGATCACTAAATCAGGTCACTTTATACCCATTCATGATACAACTAATGTTAAAGAGTTGGTAAATCATTATTTGAAAGATATTGTTTGTTTTCATAGAGTTCCTTCTTCTATAGTCTTTGATATATATCCTCGGTTCACTTCTCAATTTTTGATAAGACTTCAAGAGGCATTAGGATTTTAGGTCTGCTTGAGTAAAGAATACCATCTATATTTTGATGGCTAGATAGAAAGAGCAATATAGATTTTTTAGAATATGATTTTCTCCTGGGTTCTTGAATTTGGTGGGGCTTGGGATGACCATCTAGATCTTTTTGATTTTTCTTATAACAATAGTTACCGGTTCATGATCAGAATGGATCCTTTTGAGGCCTTGTATGACCAGCCTTGTAAATATATGTTTCGTTGTTCAGAGATTGGTGAAAGTTCCTTGGTTGGACATAGCTTGGTTCAAGAGACAAAAAAACATCTTGTTGACTATTCAGATAATCTTGACAACACAAAACTGATATAAATCTTATGCCGATCATCATCATAGATCCTTGGAATTCTCAGTTGGTGATCAAGTGATCTTGAAAGGTTCACCATGTTGGGGACATCAACGAATTCAGAGGAAATGGAATATTGCTCCTCATTTTTTGGGACCTTTTGAGGTTGTGGATCCAATGGGAAAATTTTATTACCATTTAGTACTTTCATAGTAACGAACATCAGTACAGAATTTTTTTCATGTTTCTAAGTTCTAAAAGTACTTATCTGGTCCTTATCATGTTCTGAGTTGCAGTTATCTTGATGTTGAACCTGATTTATAACTGGATGAGTATCCAGTTAGGATAGTTAATTTTGAAACCAAGGTACTTTTTTGGTGGAAGAAACCTTGAGTTAAAGTTCTATGGTAGCATAGTTCTAATTCTCATGATGCATGGGAGAGGAAGGTATTGATGAGAGAGAAGTGGCACCATCTTTTTGACATGGAATCTTATTAATAGTATTTTTGTGAAAAGAAAGTTTCTATGGTGGGGAGGTTGTAACATACTATTACGATTTTAATTTATTCCTGAATCCCACTTTTGATATTTCTTATATTGGGTTCCATTTAGGGGTGTTTTGGGTGAAATTTTGAAAATTGTGAAAGTTTTTGGGATGTGTACGGTTGGCACATGGTTTACCCAAACCGTGCACCCTCTAAGTGGAAACCATGGAAACCCAAATAGTGTTTGTTTTTATGGACATTACATAGTTTGAAAAACTGTGCGTCCACCTAGTAGAAACCATACACATTGGAAAAATGGGGTGCATGGTTTGTCGAACTGTGAAACCCTGCTCAGCTAACTATGTGTACAAGATTTAATTAATTTTAAAATTAATTTTAAAACCCCAAAACCGCCGGTTTAAGTTCCTGATGGGCCTGTACAACCCCAATACGATTTATTATTCCTTGGAGGATCCCAAGGGGTGATTTTGGCCCCTTTACACCCCTCTTCAAGTGAATCACAACTAGGTGAATGATGTTCAATCTTTTCCTGCTAAGTTTCCTCTTCCCGATCACTTTCTCCTACTCTATCCTCTATCTTACCTAGGGTTTTATAAATCTCGGTGTTGTTGGAGGATATAATACCTATTGTTTTGGATCTTGAATCTAGGTTTAGTTATCTGATCTTCATTTCCGATGTTTTTTTTGGAGTTTCCATATTAGGGCGTTGTGTTTTGAGATCCTATGATCCCGAGCTAGGTGGTTCCATTTAGGATGGCCTATTTAATTAAACATAAATTGATTGATTTAAATTAAATTTAATGATTTAAAACTATATTTTATTTCTATTTGTTTATTTAAAACACTATTCCAATGAATTTGGATTTTGGATTTGATTTGGATCAAAATGGGGAAAACACCCAATTCCAATGAATTGGGATGTGTTTGTTAAATTGATGGAAAGTTGAGAAATTTAAATTGTTGAATTTAAATTGTGAATTTGTTTTAATGAAATTGATTTAAAATTGGTATTTGATAAATATGATTTAAAACGGTTTTCCTAGAAACCCAATGGTTTTATCTTGGAAAAGGAATGATTTGACTAAAAACCTATTTTGGTTTTTAAATGGAAAATTGGAATATTTGAAACGTAATAATGGGTTGAATTATATTTTAAATAGTATTAAAATAAATTTCCCATTATTGATTTTTATTAGATAACATGAAATTCTAGTTAGTGAGTGAGTTATTTAGTATATCACTCTATTTTTGGTTTTTAACACCAACAATACATATGTAGTAGGTCATATCCCCAATGGGATGATGATGAGTCCTCTTTTACTAGTGTATGAGGGATACATGTACACATATTGTTGTGATAACTATTTGAGTGTTAGGGAGTTCCATATAATAGAAATATATTACCTTTTGGTAGATGACCATGTTTCTCATTGTTTATATTTAAAATATATGCCATTGTTTTCTTGTAAACTATTTTACACATGACTTCTGAATTTATATGGAATATTTTATATAAAATTTTTATTTAGCCTTTTGTTTAAAGTATTTAAATAATTTTAAATGTAAATCACGATTTTTTAAAATATTATTTTGAAATTACATGCATGTTTATTTAAAATTGAAAGATTTATTTTTGTGAATTAAATGTGGCTTCTTTTTATGGAATCCATGGTGAGACCCGAATGTGATTTTAGCTCACACCCCACTTGTTCCTTCTGACGTTTGTAGATTATATCCTTTTAGGATTAAGAAAGGGTAAATATCTACTAAGAAGTATCTATTGTTGCTGATCCTTGGGCTTGGTTTTTGTGTCCGTTGGGTCTTAGGTGTTATCTTATTTTCTCGTACTTTGTGTTTGTACCTTGGGTTGTTTATGCCTATTTGAGTTCTGGTGTAATTCTCTATATAGAGTTTTTCATGTATGCATACTTACTTGTTTATAATTATTCCATTGTGTTTATAGAAAATTGGTTCCCACTTTCATATTATTTGATGCCAAGTGTTTTTCACCAACCGATGGAGATCTAGAATTCCATTCAAGCCGTGTCATATCCATCTTGGTTATCCGGGTATCAGGGTATTCGAGCTGGTTTGTGACACTAGGGAGACATTTTTTCTATACATAGATATCCAGAAACTCAAATTACATGAATTTGAAATTTTTTTGAGCTGAAATATTATTCTATAGGATAAGAGGAGCTTGTGATCCATTTAAGTAGGGATTTTGAGAATCCTTTTCTAATTTTTTAGTCTTGTGAAAAATGAATAAGAAATTATATATATATTAATACAAATAATATTTATGTTATTATTATTATTATTATTATTTTACTTAAAACCTCATAGTGTCAAATCCTCTAGCTACCCCCTGTTCTCCCTTACACTATCATGATTAACCATGGTGGTTCATGTTCACATTGACCATATAGTTGTATGTTTTTTACTTGGTTTAGGCATTAATCGATTAGGATACCTTGGATGTTCAATTATCACTACATAAGAAATCATTTCCTTCCATCATAATGAAAATGAGACTAAATAATCTAAAATTGATGAAGGGTTAGGGTTTATTGCATTTGTGACATGTGGTGGTGATTATTGTGTGTCAATAACCATGTTTGGTGTGGGTGTTAGTGATAATATGAGGCAACGATACAATGACCCGATGGATAGAAACCATGGTAGGTTTTCTGATCGAGTGAGAAAATGATGATGGAGACAATATTATTTAAAATTAACTAAATTTTAATATAAAATTAATAGATTATATATTTAATATGAAAATTTAATAATTTTTATTGAACCCCATCCGTGTGATGCCCCCAAAAGGGGGATTCTATTCAATAAAATGGACCCACCTATTAGGAGTCTAACATATAAGAGAAAAAATAATGATAATTTATTTAGGAGTGTGTTAGAGAAATTCCCTCTTTTGAGGGTGGGGGTGTGTGAAGTGTAGGGGGATGAATCCTTGTAGACCTATGTGTTGCCAAGGGGGCCCATCTAACCAGGCTAGGCTTGTGGATGGCGTGCCAATATGGAGGCTCATAGTGATAATGACATCATTAATGATCATTATTTCATGCATTATTACATAGGACCACCACATCTTCAATGTGGGTAGACCAACTTTCTATATTTTTATGGAAAACCAGTGAAAAATGTTGATTTTTTACTCGATGTCAATTTTAGACAAATTAATAGTTCATTATAATCATTTTTTCATGTATATCAAAATGGTGAGGTTTTTAATGAAATAAAAGATAATCAAAAGTAGTTTTTGACATTTTAAATATTTTTACATTCAAATTGAGGAAAACTAAGCTCAATTTTTTGAGAGTATTATTATACTTCTTCTACTATGTAGATGCTAGTGATGTTTTCCATTGAATCATTTTTGGATCTTATAGTTTTTCATTTTCTAAAATAATATTTTGGATGTGTATATGCACATAGGAAATTCCTCATTTTTTTAGAAATAAAGAAACATAAGGATCTCCCAGTAGGACCCACAATCATGGGTATAACTATGAAAATTATTTGTGAAGTTTTGATAATGTTATTTACAATAATGGATTATAATAAACCTCATATGGGTTTATCTATCTATAAAACTTCAATGAGTATTATGATTTGGGAAATGATCATTGGAGGCTTATAAGTTGGACTTCATGATTTTATATAATAGTAAATGTTATGATGCACATATATTTTTCATTCCTTGATACATATAGTTAAAATGATACATAGTGTGGTTTATACTAGGTGGGAGTTATAAAATTATCCTATACGTGTGGGTGTTAAAGATCTGTTAAAATCAGTTAAGGAAATTAGTTTCAATCAATAGATATAAAACATTACCTTATTTTTAAAATAAAGATTATCAATGACTATTCTAGAACCAACATAATACGTAGATTTATATTAGTTAAAACTGATTTAGAATAGATAATAAATAATGTAAAAAAAATTTAAGATGAAAAAGTGATTCATAAAAAAGGATAAAACCCTAAACTTTCATAACCAAGGGTTCTATGATAATGTGAAGATCATAATAAATTAATCATTTAAGAGATAATATATTAAAAAATTGATCCATTTAATACTTAAATGAAAAAAATATTTTTATAAATAACTAATCCATCAACACATAAAATATTTAAAGGGATTTAATAACTTAAGAGGATACTTTAAATGTGATTGAATGACCTATATTCACTTAATAATCATGTATATTCATCATATTTCATTGTATTGAAAAATACATAATAAATTTTATTATAACAAAATTTTATCATATAAAGTTAACAACTACTTCCACTTTAAATATTATTTATGTGTTATTTTAATTGTTAAGTTTCAATTAATAACTTTTAAGGTTACCAAAACTGAACTGAACAAAAAAATCAAAATATAAAATATTTATCAACTGACATAAACTGATTAACCAATTTGAAATAAATTTTACCAGTATAACATGGTTCAGTTTGGTCAGTTTAAGTTAGTTATTTTAATTTGATACACCCTTAACTATATGCACTGTGATAGGATGATTGACTTATGAAATGAATAAGTTATTATGTCATTTTTTGACCACCCTGATTATAAGAAGTAGATCACATTGTGAGTGAGATATGTTAGGATATTAAAATTATTGAAGAGTTGGAGTATTTATAATCAAAATAACTTATGTCATGATACCCATGGTATTTTTCTTATAGGAAATTTTATAATGATGAGATGAATTATTACCTTAGCTCAGAGATGCTGAAATGGACTTTGTGAGCCTAATTCATCCACTAATTATTTCTGAAATGGTTTGATGATTAATTCATAATGTTTTTTAATTTTAACAATAACATTGTAGTGGAACACTTCTTGGAGTTATTTTATCAATGTAACCCTAAAATTGATATAGGTATCTCAGTGGGCATAAGTTAGGATTTGGGAATACTTATAGGTTCCTATATTCCTCAATCAGTTATTTTCTCAATGGGTTGCGAGTCCTCCATACTAGGCATGATATCGACTATCCTGTCATTTAGAACTATCATTTATGTAGTGCAGGTCCCCTACATGAGAAGATAGAGGTATCCCTCTAATCGACACTATCAATGATGGGGAAGGGGTCCCCCATCTATGGGGGCCAGGTAGCCCCTTGATTGGAATATTCCCTCAATTAGGTGTGGGTCCTCCGCATTAGTTTTTTATTAGTAAATGTGTACTTAGACTTCACTATGATTGATCATTCTACTTGGAAAAGGGTGTTGTCGATTTTGGTCCATATTTTTGTTGGCGTATCATTTTGAGATTTTTTATTTGGGGAGTGATGCTTACAGATATACTGGGAATGATATTCTCTATCATGTTGGATTTATATATGATGAATTATACACATTTGGGATGATATCAACTCATATATGATACATTATGATACCTTGAGGATGATAAGTCAACTAGATTATGTTTGACATAAATTACTTATGGTTGGTACAAAGTTTTGATATCATGAATATATATTATGATTTGATATACTTTGATTATTATTGATGCTTGTGCTTAAGTTTGGTGTTTCTCAACACTAGAGATTCCTCATTGGGTATTTGTACTCACCCCTCTATAGAAACTTGTGTAGTGACATACTCATGGATTAACATATGATTAAACTTTTTTTAAAAGTATATAGAGATGTGGAGCTAGTGGTGTCAATTTATATGAGTATACTAGGTGATGATTACAAGAGGTATCTTGGAAGGTAATTCTATATATATTTACCAAGGTTTTTAATTTTAGGTTTATATTCATAGATAGGTTTATGTCATGTATGGGGTAATACATTTTATACATTTTCCATGTCTTTGATTATTGATTTTTGTATTATCAACTGATGATATTTCATATGTAGTTTCATTCATTTCATATTAATTTTGGATTTACAATGCACATATTACTTTATAGTGGAGTCTTGGTGATTTTTCATTATAGTTTTAATGGGAAAATTTATTCGACTTTTTTAGTGAGACCACTTAGTTTTTTTCACTTTCCATTGGTATATTAGATGTGATATTTGGGAGGAACACTCTACATTGATGCCAACCAAGGTGGGTCCCTGATAGGTTTGGGTCACATCATATATATATACATCTATATTTATGTATTTTTTAACTATTGAAGTTGGTTTTAATTATAATTATATATTACTTCAAATGATGGATATAGAGTAACTTATATCCCTTATGTTGCACAAGAAGAAAAAATATGAATGATCCAACTTCAATAACCTAAAATGAGAAACATAGTAAACCAATAGGTATGAAATGAATCACACCATGAATCAGTGTAACTAAAACTAATAATCCTTGAACTATAGGAAAACATTTTCTATAAACCGTCATAGATGTTTTACACTCACAAAAAACAACCAAAATGGTACCAATACAAAATAGAAGTATAAAATCATTATAGAATACTTGGATTTCCATGGTTTAGAACAAGTAATACTCGACAAGAAATATATAACTTCAATAGAATAGAAAATAATAGAAATTTTAATTTTACTTTGTTATAATATCCATGAGATAAATACACCACTCAAAATAAATGAAACTTATACTTAACAGAACTTTGAAGAACAAAGATAATAAAATATTAATTGCTCTAACAACATCATCAATTCAAGTGACCCAACCATCCTTTTATAGATGATCCCAATTGGTTTCATTAGTTCCACCTCCTTATGAATGCTAAATTAAATTTACATTACCAATGTACCCATTGAACAATTCACACTATGAAACTCATCCTCTCACATCCACTCTTATAGAAAAAATATACTTCTTCTAGTTTTGGACCATGGTCATATTATGACAATATCCAATCCTAAAATCCTAAATAGAAAAACTATTATTTCATATTATTATAATGAAAATGGAAATAAATTTTGATAACCTCAACAATATTCCAATTGAATACGTCTTTCTAAGTATTCACTATAATAACCTTCAAGGCATATGTCAACATATTCCAAAACAAATTTTCTTCAGTTGAACTCTTCCGTTATATTTTTATTCTATGATCTTATTATCGAAAAGTAAACAAATACCCACTGAATCATAACACCACTCCATAATTTCTTGAACTATGACTTTAGTGATCATATACATTGTATTTTGACTCCCAATATATATCCATCAATCTAAAATTATATATTCTATAAGACTCTATATACAGTGATAATTTAGTTGATTTTTTTATCCAAAAGTGAAACATCAGATTATTATCCAAGTGAGTCACACTTTTGATATCATAAAACAATGTACCAATTTATTTCCTTCCTACCACTTCCTTTAATAGAAATTCAAACATACCACTTCCTTTAATAGAACGTACTATACATGTGCTAGAGGATATGCTTTGAGCGTGTGTCCTAGACTTTGGTGGGTCTTGGGAGAAACACCGAGCATTAATAGAGTCTATCTATAACAATATTTATCAGGAAACTATTCATATTTTACCATACAAGGTTCTTTATGGTAGGCATTATAGTTCAATTTTATATTGGATGGAGGTAGGTGAATCAAAGTTGTTGGGATCAAGTCTAGTAAAGGAGACGTCATCGTAAATTAAACTAATTTAGAAAAATATGGATGCATATTAGAGTAGAAAGAAGTTATATTAGAATATAATTCTATGACCCCTTGAGTTTATAGTGGGTGATCATGTGTTCCTTTGGGTGTCGCCTATATTGGGTCACCATAGGATATAGAGATAGATCAAGCTGGCGCCTAGGTTTGTTAGATTGTTTGAGGTTTTGGAGAGGATTCAGATGGTGAAATAACGATTGGCTCTTCCACAAAGGTATAATGATATGAATAATGATTTTCATGTGTCACAACTTCAACAGTATCAACCTGACCCTTCACAAGAAATGGATATGGATGATGTCGAGTTTGAGATTGATTCAACCTTTGAAGAGCATCCAACACGTGTGTTGGATCGTAGTGAGAAGGTGTTGTGGGGAAAGACCATGCTGATAGTTCATATATTGTGGAAACCTAGGAATGTTGAGGAGGATATTTGGGATAGAGAAGATGATGTGCGGGCTTAGTGGATCAATATTTTTACCTCAATTTCTTAATTATTCTTGGGAGTACAACTCAAGGACGAGCTGTTATAAGGTGGAGATATTATAAGATCCCAAACTTTTCTAAAGATATATAGAGAAGGTTTATAGGTAATATTTTTACTTATTTTGAGTGAATATTGTTTGGGTTTTACCTTAAAGAGTTTTTGGGTGAAATTGGAGAATTTTGGGGGGAATTGGGGCAACACACACTTGGCACATAGTTTTCCCAAATTATGCACCCAACCTAGCAAACCATGTGAACCCATGTTGAGGGGATTCACACAGATGGGACAAAATTTTCAAACTATGTACCCTCTTAGTAGTAACCTTGTGACACCCCTAGGTGAGACATATGGTTAGGGTGCATAGTTAGAGAAAACCATACACCCCTTAAAGGAATTTGTGCATGTGGAAATTAAATCCATTGAAAATTAGATTAAGAATACATGAACCCCCATAATTCACCCAAAATTGTCCCTAGATTTATCCAAGATGATTTATCTCAATTATGGAGGCTTCCATATGGATTATAAGGCCTTATGACCTCCGGTCTTGATAATTCATATCTTGGATTGAAGATCCACACCTTTCCTGGTAAGATATTCTCATCCTGTATGGTTTCCTCCCACTATATCTTCTTTCCATCATCCATTAAAGGGATATTTTTCTCTATTTATAATAGATATATATATAGTTTTATTTGATCTTTTTTCTTTTGATCTTGGATTTAGTTTTTGGATCTATATCTCATTCTTCATCATGATCTTGGTTGTTTTGATTCAATTAGAGATTTCCATTGGTGAGAATTCATCATCAATTTTGAGGTAGTTTATCTAAATTTAAAATCCCATAATATTTATTTCAAATCCTGTTTATGGGTTATGAGATTTAAATAGATATGTATAACAATTGAATCTTGAATTGAATAAATTAATTTATTAATTAATTCATAGAATCATGGAATCAATTGATGGGATATTGGATATTTTGAATTGGATTAATTAATTGGTGAATTAATTAATGGGACACTGGGGTTATAAAATTGGTTTAATTAATTGGTTAATTAATTAATGTATTTTTGTGATTATGGAATTACTGGGAAATTTGAATTGTGTAATTGGTCAATTTATGTGAGCATGAATTAATTGACAATGAGAATTATGAGATGTTTTATTTAACCTTAAATGGTTATTAGGTTTATGATTTAAATAATATAAATGATTTAATATAGAATTGTACATATTTTTACATATGATTAATGTATTGAATCATGAAATGTTATGATAAATTGAGATGGTACCATGATTTGAAATGTTGGTAAAAGGATAAATATTAGTTAATATTGATTTATGTGATATATGTGATTTGTGTGATTGATTGATAAACATGTCTGGTACATGGAATGGTACTTGAAAATACTACAATGATAAATTGATAAACATTTTTGGGACATGGACTAATAATTCAAAATACCATAGTGATAAATTGATATATGAGTGTGGAACACAAACTTCTGATTCAAAATCCTACCTGTGTGATTGTTTGATAAATGAGTTATGGGGAAAAAACTCTTGCTTGAAATACCCATGGGGTTCTAGACATGGAAATCTAGGCCCAAAATGTTGGAATTAGATTGTGGTTCCAATTGAATGTAATATGAATTGGAATGAAATGATAATTTATAACCATGGAATTGTGATTTGTGATATCCCTATGTGATAGTCCAGACTGTAACATAGGAAGAAGTAGGCATGGATGGTTTGGGTGTCCATGATAACCCATGGGTTTATTTGGATAAATAAATAATAATTAAACATATGTAAACTATTTACTTTATTGCTTGAATTTTATTATTTATACAACTTTATACACTATTATTGACTGGATATTGTTTTAGACATGATTGGTGGTGACCTACTAAGTTGTACTTATACACAACTCAGGATTCCTGATCAGTACCCAAATAGACTTCATGTTTTCAAGAAAGTATAAGGGAAAGAGCCCTATGTTAGAAGTATTACCTGGGACGAAGCATGGATGAGGGAATCCGATATGATTTAAGGCCCTCCTGAAAGTTTTCAGTGTCTTTTTTTTTATTTTTTTATACCGACACTTAACATATTTATATCATGACATATCTACTTCTTAGTTTGTATATTGTATTTTATGTTATGGTTATCATGTGATTATAGTTTGGTTTGTTTATTGGTAATATAATTTGTTATTCTTATTTATTTCCACTATTTTCTACTTTCATAAAGAGTGTAAAGTCTCCCCATGATTGATATTAGACCCTTGTTTCTAGCCAATATCCTTTGGCATATGGGGAGGCACGCTTAAGGTTATGTGACTGACCGACTCATGGAACCTGGGTCGGTACATCAAAGATTACATGGTTTAAAATGATACTACAGGTTTATATCTTAAGATATATCTCAATATAGTTCATTTGAAAGTAAAAAAATTCCATCAGTTCTCTCTCTTAAGTCTATATCACCTCCAAAGTTAGCATTCAAAAACCCTTGTAATAGATCACCCATTTTGATATAGAGTGTCAAATCTACCAATAATTTGAGATACTTAATAACCTCCCATATTTTCTTTATAAATTTACCATGAATCTACTAACTATGAAAATTATATACATGATATCAGGACTTCCCCAAATCATGGAATAAATTAGAATTCAAAAAATTTATACACATATAAATTTTCCATGCACACAACCTATTTGTATATTTTTATTTCATTCTCCATAAAAAGTTTGAAATGTCCAAACTGGATGGGGGAGTGCTTATAAGTTTAAACTCACTCATTATGAATCATTATAACACATTCTAGATACACCTTTTCTAAGTTAAGAATATATTTATAGACTTTAATTATCATTTGATATTTATCCCCATCATCCAATTTTAAAAACCAAGATCTTTCATTTGGAATCTTTTGGGAAAAGAAATCACTAAATGGTATATAATTACCTTCACCAGTCTAGGTAGGTTAAAATCATCAATATAGATAAGTATAGTGGGAAATAACCTATTATTATACACCTTCCATTAGTATAAATGATCCATATTTAATTTAATATACTTTCATTATTCTATAAGGAAATGAAATTCCAACTCCACTTTCATGGTGCCTTCTTAAGCCTATAAACCTTTGGTTGATCCTATACACCATAACTTTTATTCTATTTAGTAAAAAGATTCTAGTTTATCTATGTAGATCTCTTCCTCTAGTTCCCCATAAAGTTATGTAGTCTTAACATCCAATTGTTCAAGAAAACTTATTCCATTGAAATGAGGTTAAGAATCATCTAAATAATTATGTTCTTTATAACAAGAGATAATATATTATATAGATACACTCCTTGTAAATATTGAAATTACTTCCCAACCATATATGACATTTACCAGTTCCTACTATATTATTCCTTCTTCTGAAGATCGGACATTAAGTTTTTAGTTCTCTCTTTCTTAACAATAATTATGTTAAATCCCATGTACCAAAAACATCCATTAAATCAAAAATATCCTTCATTGATAACTTCCTCTACTATGATTATTTCAGAATTCTTTCCTCATCTAGGCTTTCAGGTTCTCCACTATTCATAATTAGTAGATAGTTCATTTCAAAACCAAACATTTTCATTGGTGTTTTGACCATGGATGACTACCTCAATTCTTTAGGTTCATCCCCTTTCAGGCTAAAAATTTCCAAAACTGTACTATGATACTATGTATCCATTGATAATTTGAATACATTAGATCATGTAACTTAAAAAAATGATTAATTTCTTCCCCTCTTAAACCACCCGACCTCTATTAAAATAAAACTCAACAAGTATTATTTGATTGATTCCGAAAGAAAATTCATATAGGTTTTGATTATTATAAAGGATCCCCAAATTGAATAGGACATTCAAAAATCTAATAACATTATATTGATTATTATCCTAGTTCTATAATCTAATGCTTTTATCACCATATATAATAATGAAACATATACAATACTTATCTTCCATCTTATCCATTTATCTAAAAAGGAAATGGGCATACATGATTCATATAAAACCTTTTAAGTGATCTAAATTGACTAGTCTTTTGGTCCATAATTATTTCTAACATTTTTACCCCATTAGTTTAGAAGAACTTTGATTCATGAGATAATACACACAATTAACCACTTCATACCAAAACTCCTATATACATATAGAACATAACATCATAATCATAAATCACTCATTTAAGTTCCAATTATTTAATTTAGAAACACGATTTTTATTAGGTGTTATTAGAAAAATATTCTAAATCACGATTTTGTATATCTAATAGAACATCTAGAAATATTTTATTATATACTCACCACCATTGTTAGACCAAATGAATTTCAGATTTATTCAAGTCTTGGTTTCAACCATATATTTACATATGAAACAAGTTTCAAAAACCATGGACTTGTGTTTAAGGAAATACCCCCACCCATTCTTTATGGAATCATTAATAATGGTAACATAGTATATTTTTCCTCCATGAGATAAAAAAATTTGTTCCCCATATATTCATTTGAACTAAATTGATATTTTGATTATTTGGTTCCTTGTCAAAAGATATAAAGGATACCTTATGCTAGTTACCAAGGATTAGACATTTCTCACAATTGTTACCAAGGATATTATTCCATAACTTTGATATTCTGAAATTTATTTCACAACATTCATTGTATATTCCCAATTCCATGTCAAATATAATGTTCCATTCTTAACACCACATGCCACCAACATGAAACCCTAGTGATTTTCCACTCACCATCTAAAAAAATATTATATAATCTTGAATCATTGTGATATTAAAATGAAATCAATTATTTTTATAAACATAGGATGTTAGAAATTCATATAAAACAAAAAAAAAACATCTATTATTTTTCCAATAGTTCAAATCATCTTTTACAAAAATCTAGAATGCATCCTCATCCACAAGGTAAACCTTATTAAAGCTTCTTAATAAATAATTTATCTTGAAAATATTCTTTTAATATGAGTGAAATGAATATATAGATTCCATAATCACGGATTCCATCAATATAATGACAAATTAAGATAAAAGTTTTATCCTCCCCTTCATCTATGAAGTTTGTTGACAAAATAGAATCATGATTTTTGGAGTTAAATCAACTTTACTAATAGTATTTATAAAAGTGTCCCTACTTTCTTTAGTGTATACAGGATGATTTAAAAAGAAAAAAATAATTTCACATGACTCATTGATATATTGTTTTCTCCCTTATTTTTCAAAATTATTTAAGAGTAATTTCCTATCCTTTCATACTAAACACAGTTCTGGTAATAGCTGAGAGTTACTTATTCTATTTTTCCTTATTCAGAACTAGTTCTTAGAACCCTCAAACACCAAGACAACCTTACCACTAGAGTTTGTTCGAGTAGTAAACATTGTATACAATTATTTTTAAAGTGATAAAAATAGAACCAATTACCACATTCCTTCATAAAAATACACCCAAATTGGATCCACTTGACTCCAGATCATATTGAAGTCATTCACAAGATCAACCATTAATGTTCCCTCTATTAGCATAATAATGAAAAGAAACTATGTTAAAAACACATTTTTCTTCATGAAATGCTTCTCATACATGTTCACAAGAATAAATATCAATTTCTAAGTTGAATTCAACTTATAAACATTGAATCCCATGTTCAAGGACTTAAACATCCAGATAAAACCCAATGCCTTTTGGTTGGTCCTTTCACATTATTCCCTATTCATTAATTTCATATTGAACACTATAAATAAAATATTCAGATATTTTTGTTTCAAGTAATCCTTGAAGGTTTTGGGGAACAACAGAAGTGGTTGGGGCCATTATCAACAATGTTTTTCATTAGTTTATTTGGATGAAATCCTTAGAACTAGATAATCACAACTCGAAAAATATTTGAAGATAAGATCTTATCAGATATAATTTATAATTAATTTATAAAAAAGAGTTTCCTCAACTTAATAATTCTCTTTTGTTGATGATTCTAGTTTACCTTCTTGTTGGATGATTGTTTTAACGAAGAACCCAAAGAATAATTCCTCTAATAGTATCGACACATGATCTATGAATCTCAGAAAAAATCTATTGCGAAACTAGGAGTAATCTTAGAATATCTAAATTCCTTGTGTAATTATCTATTGATTTCAATACTAATCCTTAATGTCTTGAAATATTATCTCTTATTCTCTTGGTCATGAGAGGGAGGAGGATAATGATCATAAATATTTATTGAGATCATTCTTGATATGTTAACTTTATGGATCTAAGAGAATTATATTTGTAGAATATCATTGTGAACCACAACTATCACATTCTATAAAATGATATAATTGGGTAATTATACATAGGGTTAGATAATTAATAATTGTACAAAGTCCCTTAACTTGTTATATATAAATATACATTATGTGAAAATATTAATAATATTATATTCCATGATATTTACTAACTCATGGATATTTAAATATTTTTTTAAATAAATAAATCAATATTTATTTAAATGATAATAAATAAAATACTTCATCTCATCTGGGTTCTCAACCCATCTTTTCAATCATCCTCAACATTTATCAAACCATGAATAATAAATATTAATTTAAATAATTAACACCATTATAATATTCATTAATTCTATAAAAATATATAAAATTCACAACCTAGAGAATAAATATCTATTTAATATTAAACTCACATATATTACATACTAGAATAACTAGTGATTGAATTTATGTGATCAACATAACATGAATAAATATTATTCCTCACTCTTGAGAATAATATTAATTTTAAATATTAAATTCAATTAGAATTTAATTAATATAATAAATACACTTAGTATGTGACCCTCAAGTCCCATTTATTTGTGAAAATAGGTGAGTTATCCCAAATTTTTAGATTAGCATGTAACAACATGTTAAAGAAACCATTTAGAAAGAACATAATGTTGCAACAAAAACAAAATCATATAAATGATTACCATGTAATATAATACCTTTTTCTTGATATCTCATCAATAATATTGCATACTTGTGTTATCAACCTTTATAATTGATATATCATTCTTTTACCACCAGAAAATAACTCATTAACAAACCACCATGGACATAGACTTAAGGAAGATTGTCCCATTTCAACAAAAGGGCTTGAGATATCATATTACAGTCTTGGAATGGAAAACAATTTCTTAACTTATTTAATTAATATCATATCACTTATGACATAACCAACATATGGTCCTTTTATGTGAGTATATGTCAAACTGGTTTTTGTACAGTACATCAAAGTATGTGATTCATGATATACATTAATAATAATATCAAGTATAAGGAACAATACACATGTCTATAGATAAAAACATCTGATGATACATATATCATGTAAAATTCATATTGGATTGTATATCCTCATAACATACTATCTTTGAGATTAACTAGTGTGAAACTTCATGAAAAAAGCCTCATACACTTACAAGAATCTAACACCTAATAGTCTAAATACCATATTTATAATATTAGATGATTTCATCATGAACATAGGGAATATGTTTAATAATATTATCATAGAATTTACAGGTTCTCATCATGGCAGGGAACTGTTATGAATTTTCAATGATACAAATAATTAAAATTTATCACATTAATTTTATGAAGAAGAACAATCATCATGGGATAAGATATTTGTTAATATTTAGGTATTTGAATATATTGGAAATCAAAAGTACAAAGTAAGTTGGTTATATGGAACTAAATCCAAAAAAAATCTATTTTTACTATAGAAATCCACTAAAAATTTTAATTATGCTAGATCTCTCATGATATTTATGCTTACAATAGTATAAGGATTTTTTAAATGGCCTTAAAATATTCTCTTAATTAGAAAATTTTATTACTATGACCTCACTCCTTAAGAAAAATCCTTAAAGAGGTGATAATTCTTAAGTATATGATTCTACTATTGATGTAATCTTGACTCCTTGGATAGGACCACATCTATATTATTATCACAACTCCATCTGAAGTAATCTTTATAGTTAGGCATAACATAAATTTATTAGATTATTTTTCATATCAAAACTATTTTTTAGCCATATCAGAAGCTACAATATTTTTAAAATCTACTATAGAATAAATGAACACTGGCTTCTTTGATCTCTTCTAGATCAAAACTCACCTATTAAGGTTAAATTCATATTCTGAATATGATTTTAGATTATTCTAGTCTATCTTAAAACTAGAATCTATATATCCCCAAATGACTAGTTATTCATCTCCTATATAAACCAGGAACATATCCCTTATATTCCTCATATACTTTTGGATAAACATTATATATATCCAATGTATCTCACCTAGGTATTTTTATGATTTCCCACAATGATCATGGCATAAGAAAAATTAATCTTGGTTCATATCATGGAATACATGATAGAACCTATCCCAACAACATTTGAGATTCTACTAATTCTCTATATATTTCCTCTTGTTTATTTGGTCACATTTTCTTATAAAGATGTATACCATGTGACACTAAAAAAAACTCTATTAGATTATTCCATACAAAATATTTTTAGTACCTTGTCAATGTATGTACCCCAACTTAGTCCAGGACCCTCTTAAATATACCAGGAATGATCTTGACCCCTATAATGTTGGTTGATTCACCTAAGTCTTTCATGGAGAACAATTTTTTCAAACATTTATTAACTAACCATAATACTGTTATCTCATTTCACATTAATAATATATCATTAACATATACTACTAATAAAATTAATTCACCCCCACAAAACCTTTTATAGAGATATGACTCACATTCATTCTTTATGAAATGAAACTTTATAAAGGATTAGTAAAAAAGAAATGTTCCATGATCTTGATTCTTTCTTCAACCCATGAATGGATATATATAACTTTAATACCTAGTTGGAATATTTTGGAGTCACTAACCCTTTTGGTTGTGACATATTTACATATCTCACAAGGTTCCCATTAAGGAATCCTATTTTGACATCAATTTTCCAAATCAAATAATCATGGCATGATACAATGATAAGTATAATTATAATGGATTTTAACATAGATACAAGTAAAAAGGACTAATCATTGCCTATTCATCAATGTTTCTTAAACCCTTTAACAACTAGTTATGCCATATTGGTACTTTGTTTACCATCCATGTATAGTTTATTCATGAATACCAATTTTCATCCAAAAATATTTACATACACTTGAGGATCTTCCAAAAACTAGACTTTTTTTTATATATTTAATCCATTTTAGAATTTATAGATTGTTTCTACGTTTCAAATTCTGAGAAAATTTCTACTTACTTCAAGGATAGAGGTTCATTATTTCTATATAATAACTTTTCACCTTCTTGAGTGATAATAAGACCATATATCTTTGGTTCTACAACCTCTCTCATTCTATTACAAAGTACTTTTATCTTTGTAAAAAAAATTTCCATGGGAATTTGTGGAATTTTTTTCTATTCCAAATATTTTTTTTCTTGTGCCATTAATTCATTAAATTCGATCTTACCCCAACAATATATTTTTTATAATTGATCTATCTCAATAAATTTAGGACATCTATTATCCATGATCTTTTTATCTAAGAGGTTTTTTAGATATTTTCCTTTATTTTCCTTAGGATCTCCTAAAAAGATACAATTAGTGCCTCTGGGTAAAATTTCATTTCCATATATAGCCGTAACAAATTATTAGCATCCCCATACATGTAAATTTGGAAAAACATATTTCTTCTCACTCTCTAACTGGTATGGGATTACATTTTCCACTTTAGTTGTCACTAAATTTAGTATATGTGATGTATTTTGTAATGTATATCCCTTAAATGATAATATAAGACTCCCATGACTCATCATTGACATCACCATGTCTAACAAGGTGTGGTTACTCCTTTCACTAACAATATTACACTATGACATATAACAAGAAGTGACATAATATTTAATCCCAAAATTCCATAGATAATCAATGAATTATAGGTTAACATATTCTCCACCACTGTTCAAGAAAAGTTTCTTTATTCTCTTACTAGTCCAATTATCTACTTAAATAATATATTACTTAAAATTTTCAATATAATCAGACTTATACTTCATTAATTTTATATATCCATATCAAATAAATTTGTTAGTAAAATTTAGAAAGTAGGAGTATCCATCTCTTGCTTCAACTGAAAAAGGTCAACACATGTCTATATAAACTAATTAAAGAAGCTCTAAGACCATTTAACTATTTCCACCAAATAGATATTTGGTAATTTTTCCTTGTAAAAACATGTGACATAAATCATGTAAAAAAATTTAAATACACTTCATAATATATCATTATCGAACACTTTTCATTTATATGACCAAGAAAGTGATTCCATAATGAAGTTTATTATGATTCATTTAAAAATGTTTCATTATAAATTTCCAATGATAGAAAATAAATCCATATATATCTAAAATAGTCACATATATTATTTTTTTGCTTATATTGGGTGCATAATAATGATTATTTAAAATTAGAAACAATCTCATTGACAAAGTGAGATAGCAGTCTCTAATATCCAATGTGGCTAGTCTTTCTCTATTCATAGCTTTAAAATCCACATCACCTCTAGAAATATTTATAATTTATTTGGTTTATATATTTAGATAAAAATTTAAGAACCAAAAGATATATTTAATACACCATTCATAGAAATGGATGGGTTACAATTGATAAAAATTTATTTGAAGCTTCCCCAAGCTTCTTCACTGAGGTTCATTTCTTCTTAAAATTATCCTAATTACCATATGAAATAAAACACCACATCTTCTTCTTTATCCCACCCCATAATCCTCCTCCTCTTGGTGGGTTAGTTTAAATAAGCCTTAGACTTTTAAACAGTCTTGGAACATTTCATCTGGAATTTCCTTTTGGTCACTATAAAGACCAAAGTTTTTTCATGATTCATATCCTTATATGCCTAGAGAATTAGAGTTAGGAGATAAAAGAAAATATTCTCAATATTTATCATATTAAATTTCAAAAAATTGGAGAACCTTTGATGAAGTGAGGTGAGCAAGAGGTCAGCGTATAATTTTTTGAGTATCTTGAAACCTAGAATTAAAAAATGACAAATATATCCAATAAAGATGAGTACCTGAGGTATAGATGGAGAACCTTCTCTAATTGTGTACATAAAGAGTTAATTGGTAATATATTACATATCTTCTCTTGCCTTATCCTAATAAAAATCACAAAGATAAAACAACATTGTGTATGAATCCATGTCTCTATGAAGATTCTGGATAACACTAGTCATTGATGATAACATGAAGAATTATAAATCCAATGAATCATCCACATGTGTATAAAAGAAATAATGATCCTCCTCATTTAACTCCATATAATTCTCATTAGAAACTAAGGACTCTAACATAAAAAACATACACTTTTAGAATAGTACAATGTACTAGAGCCTATACCACTCTTGGAATTTAGTGTTGGTTAGAATATTTTCTTTCTACAATATTTAGTTTTGGTTAGAATATTTTCTTTCTAGTGAAAATTATCCATATTCCTATTATCATAACCCATAAAATATACATGAAAATTGAACAATGTAATTTAGGTAGGTAGTATTTCCAACTACATTAACTTAAAATTATTTTTTTAGAGTGGAGTCCCCAATCCAGAAATCCTGGACTCAGATTTCCTCAACACTTACCCTCAAATGGTATTAAACAAACATTGGCCATTACACTAAATAATAATTTGGTTAAGTAAACCCATTATATTTATTAATACTTCCTCATAATTAAAAAATGTCCCTGACTTTTTATTAGCTGATACTTTAACTATGGTTACATATTAACATAGAGAATTAAAGTCTCTTTTGGCATAATGTTTTCTTAAGGGTTTTGTTTATCTTTATTCATAAATATTCTATATTTTAGGCTTTAAATTATTATTAATATTAAATGGATTTTAAATAATTAATTAATCATTCCTAATAAAATAATTTTCACATAATCTATTTATTTTATTTCATATTATCATTCATATTAATTCATTTATTTTCTGTGATCACATTTAAAAATCAAATAAACATTTCATCGAATTTACATAAAAAAATAATAAGAAAAAATGAAATAAAAAAGTGGTATGATCATGAGATTTTAATCACTAGTTATTTTATTGAGAGGATGATAAACCAACCCTTGTGTCATGAACTGCCTCTCCAGGGATCGACTGGCCGATGACAAGCCAAGTGTGACTACCCCAAGCTTTCATCCAATAGGCCAGGGGTTTGTGATTTGACAAATATTACTGGAGATACTTCATTACTGAAGGCTTCAGTTGTACACACTGATTTTTTCACCTGAAACCTTACACTGTTATGCAATCTCCTCTCCCATTTAGATTGATACCATACTTCCCACCCCCCCTGCGGGGCTACTGGATAGGGATGTTATGCAGCCTGATAAGGCCACCAAACATGAAGCGGAAACTATGAACGAATCCATCAGTAAGGAAAAGGTGGCTCAGTCCCCTTCCATGCTGAAACTGGATAAGACCAATGACAAAGGACTAATTGAAATGCAGAACATTGCATCCCCATGTGAGAAGGTACTTTGTAATGTTACCATTTCTAACACTTTTGATGTGCTCACTACAAATTGTGAAAAAGTTGGATCAAGGACTGAGGATCCCTCCGCGTCTACTCCCATCGATGCGGAGGGTGATGAAGGTGGTGCGTGGACACAAGCACACACTGGGAAGAGAGGCGGGCATCCTCGTGGAAAGGGTGGGCAGTTACCTTATCACAGCATGATTACCCGCTCGAGACCCGGGTGAACTCTTTTTTTATTCTGATGTTCCTTTACGGTTCTGTTTTGTAGCCCCGACATTTGACTGTTCTTTTTTCTCTTTCAATAAAGAGGCCAGCGCCTCAACCTTTTTAAAAAAATGTAGGGTGTAAACCATGTAAGGGACAACCTCTCAGAAAGAATCAAAGTACAATAATGTAGTACAAAGGTGTAAAGGGGAAAAATACATGTCCAACAAGAAATGAAGTCCCAACCTAGAAATAATTGTGAAAAGGGAGACCAAATAGAGATTAGATCAAAATATCCCAAGATAAAAAATTAATATGACCGGCTCTTCTAGGTATAGTTATTCTCCAATGAAAACTGCTCCACCACGGTTACCACCAATCTACCTCTCATTTTCATCAGACATAACACGTGTGAGTGAAGTCCATGAAAGGGTGAGTATATACATATCCAGTAGGAAATACTGAAAACCATAATGGGAGAAATAGAAAGATACAAGAATTATCTAAATCCATAAGTAAGATGAAAATTAAAACCCAACATATATGTTAATAAAGAAACCGAAGAGAGAGAGAAAGGGGACCTCCATCTTCATATCCAAGATAATAATGATGAGCTAGAATGTATCTCCAATGTTTCATATAATATTCCTAACATTATGTGAAACCAAACAATAATCCATGTGGAGGGACACACCTTTCCATTATGCTCCACAATTGAGGGGGCACAAACTTTAGTGGAGGACCCACTCCCTGCCCAAGCTTGAAGATGGGGAGGGGGGGGGGGGGGGTCACTCTATGGATAGAGTATCCGAAAACTATAGAGTATGAGGGTTTCAAAATCTACTTCTGTCAAGAGTATGGGGGACCTGTTCCCTAGTGTGACATGGGGGTTTCTGACATCGATGTTCCTATGATAAACTAGCTCGATCATTTCAATAATCTAAGCATCTCCAAAAGAAGAACCACACTTCTAACACATCGTGTCAGATATATGATGCCAAAATGTAGTTCTACTCTATTCTTTGTGAAGAACTAATTAGGATAGTTTACTCATGGACCACATATGAGTCCCAAAGAAAGAGATAAATAAGGTGAAAGATTTCAAGGGAGGTGCATGGTTTGCACCGAGGGTCACAAGATGTGTGAACTCTCTTGGAAACCTAGAAACTTCATTTCCTTCACATGGATTGGAAAGACATGTGGTAATACATAGAGTGTATTGGCTTCCAAAGTCCTACTTATTTCCTTTTGTCCCATGATCATCTAATTTGGCCCCTTCCCATGTACATTGGCCATGCCTGTGTACACTATCCATATCTGAGTACCATGGCCATGTTCGAGTACATGGTTGTGGATATTTACTCTGGTTGTGCCCATTTCCTTCTTGTGTCCATTCCTATGTACCACTATGGTACACATTAAGCTTCCAAAACTAGATAACATGATATTTATGGTCCATACACAGTGTGTAATATTTATCTTCACCTAAAACCCTATCTGTCATAGTTAGAGGAGTACACAGTGCATGTTCCTAGACTACATGTCGTGTAAGTCAGGATTTTCTAGAAACAAAAGAAAACTTCATGTGTCTATCCCACACTATTTTTATGTCTATTTATATTGTGAATCTTTATATATTATGTGGATCTAGGTTTGAATAAACCCCATTATTTCTAATGGCCAGATTCTAGCCACCCAAATCCACTGATGAAGCAATCCCATTTCACCTCTCCTCTATACACCGAAACCCAAAAACAAGGAGTTCCTGATCTACCTATGATTAAACTATTCTCTCTTATTGAACCACAATTCACCTTGACCATGCTCTTGATCCTAAATCTGAACTTGTAGAAATGAACCATTTCACCAAATACCGGTTGTAGAATGAATAATTCTTAGGTATTTGTTGAACCATCAGTTGAGGATTACCAACACTGATCACATGATGAAGATGGGGATAAAATCACATAACAAAAACATGAGGACAGAATATGTCCAGTTTTTAGGTTGGATTCTATTCATAGATGAAAAAATTTATGACCACAAGGTATAAATTATTATTCAATAATAAATAAATAATTAGGATCTTGTGAAGAATGATAATTTCCAGAATATCATAGAAGATAAATAATCCATTCTCTTTAAAATAATACATGGGTGTAAATCCAATAAATAATGATTCCTAGCTCAGGATTGGACCAATTATTAGTAAAAAAATGTTTTTTAGAGATGAATATGATGATTCCATTGTGTTCATCATCCACACATTATTCACCTCGATTCTCTATCCATGACATCGATCCCCCAATGAAGAATGTTAGATCTTCCTCTATATTTCTTCCCTGGTTTTGTGGATAACCCTAGAAAAACAACATAACATTGTATTTATAGAGGAAAATTAGTTATCTGAATTTTTAAATAAAATAAATAAAATAATATTTATTTTATTTAATGCACCTACAATATCTTCCCTCAACTTGAAACCCAACATTGACTACATTTATGTCATTTATAGGGAAAAACCTACATTCTAGAATCAACTATGGTCTCATATTTCCCATTCGAAGTCCCAAAAAATGGAAAAACCATTTATTCTATAAATATGGGCACATGTGCTTTAATATTAATTAATATTTTTAATATTTTAATTCTAGGTTCTTATGACACCCAAACATTACACCGAATGTTAGGAAAAATATAGAGACATATATAGAAATATTTAAAGCAATAAATCCACAAAACTAAGGTCATTACATTCTCTCCTCCTTCAAGGTTTGTAACTTGAAAAGCATGATCTAAAAAAATGTTTGGGATACTGAGTCTGCATCTGACTCTCATGATACCATGATCTCTTCTATATATGACCATGATTTCAAATCAATCTAAATAATGTAATGGACTATCTATAAATGATTATCTCTCATTATCCATCAATCACCACCAAGTACTCCATGAAGGTGGATCCACTCTCAACCAAAATCTATTTCTTGAGTGTAAGAAAGTGTTTCGAATTGTTAAGTCATTCAATAATCACTGAATAGAGTTGTTTTCTCTCACTATACATGGAATCCCCATCAATAAATACATTTATATTCCATCCCACTTCCATTATGGTATATCAAGGAATTGAGAAGACTTACTAGAACCTGATGTTTGGCCTTTACTGGATGAAATGCGAGGCACCAAGAGACACACATTAGTGATGGTCCACCTTATTCTAGCCACCCAAAAAAACTGTTGAAGGTTACTATACATGTTCTCCACTAAAAAATTTATTGAAAAGGGAAAATTGAATAAATCCCATATCACCTCCTCACACAACATGACTGAAACCACCATCTATATCTAGAAAAGGATGACATACTCCCCACATTTAGAATATTCTTATTATTAATCTCATGAGGATATATGGTCACATATAACCTCATAGTTGATTTATCCCAACTGATAATCTCTCACATGTTGAAGAATCAGTGGATTCCCCACCATTGACTGAAGAAAAACTACACCCCTCTTCTCCACTAGGGCTAGCTCAAACAAATCTAACTACTCCGACACCTCCTCCACAAATTGTTAATGAGACTTCCTACTAAGAAAATATTCCCCCAAATTTCCATTAACAAGAGTATAGACTACATAAAACTAAAATTTCTATAGAAAATACAACCAACACCTCTATCACAGGTTAAAATATCTCTAGGAGAAAATGTACCTGAGACTTTGGTGGTTTGAGTAAACAAAAAAATGCCAAACCAGAAGATAATACCTCCAAATATTCAGAGAGAAGACTGACACTACGATCTATAAGTTATGTTCTATGTAATTATATTCATTAGGTCACAATTATCTAATCTAATAAGTGATCACCACCTACCTCATAGTGTCCATAGTGACATTATAATGTTGTATTCATAATATCATCCATGAGAACCCTCAACTGATGGTAGCAAAATCTGAGATCAATCTTTGATAACTAGAACAAACTTCTCAACTGGTCAAAGAGGCCATCAATCCTTGTAAAGGGTTACTTTCTTTATCATCATCTGATTCAAGAAATGATAGTCAACAAAATACCTTAAAATCCTATTTTCCTTTTTCATTAATAAAATTGGAGTTTCCCAAGGGGAAACACTGGGTTTGATAAAACCCTTATCTCGAAGGTCCTCCAACTACAACCTTAGCTCCCATAGCTCCATAAGGTCCATATGATATTCTATAGAAGATATTGGTGTGGTCCCAAATTGCAATTCAATGTTTATGTCCAGCTTACACCTCAAAGGTAGTCTTAGAATATCTTCATGCAAGACATCTATATAGTTCACCACTACTAAAGGAAGTTAGATACCTGGAGAGCCCACTATACTAAGGGATAATCTCACAAACTGATGGGTGATGTGTTTTAGTTTCCCAATCATGATCCCCACTTGCTTAGTCATGAGATCTTTAGCACCCACAAAGGATAATCTCATCCTGTATATATGAATGCACATAACTCTCCTTTGATCATAGTCTATTTGGGAATGCACCATGGAAAACTAGTCTATCCCCAAGTTAAAGAAATCAAGTTTAATCATTTTGACTAAGAGGTACCATGAGAAAATATCACCTCCAAACTCTAAATTTCACTATTGTTAGATGTGTGATATAGAAGAATCACTCATAGTAGGAACCCATAGCTCTATATGTTATCCAAAAGTCTCAACTAAAAGTTATATCTCTCAAATGAGGGATATATATAAAGGAATGAATCTATGCTTTGTTTAAAATTATTGGGGAAAGAGTATACAATAAATACATTATACAAGAAATCATACTGTGAGAAGCCTAGTCATATCCCTCCATAGCCTACAGTTGCCCACAGCCTCGACTGATAGCTCTCAAAGCCTAGTGTGGGATACCTAGTGGTGGTTTTGGTAGTATATCCTAGTGTACACTTCTACTAGTATCTCCCCCATATAGAGCTTTACCCACTCCTCTATCAGCACCACCTCCTTAGTGGCCGACCTATCCACACCCAAGGGATCTCTGATCATGATGATACCTCTATAATAGTGGTCCATCCACTATTTTCCTAACCATATCAGTATGTTAAGTTGGAAAATCATGAGCCATGTTACATCTCCCAATACAATCATGATATCATTCCTCTCCTGGATATAAAGATCCTCTACATGAACCTTGTGCTTTAGATGCACATGTCTAAGCCTAGACATGGGTATTTATCCTCTACTAAAATCTAGTTGAATGATGCCTACTATTTTCTATAGACAACTCAGCCCTAGCATGTCCACTTCTAGATCTATCTACCCGAAGTCCCTATACTAGGAATCTATTTGTAACCAGATTCCACTCCAAGACTCCAAAATAAGTAGGAATGTATACTCAAACTATTATGGTATGGATATCTCAATGAAGGCCCTGCACAAACATATATTCCCAGAAGAATCCTTAAGAATCCTTCTTTCACTATATCAAGGGATTAATACGCGAGGTATATAAAACTCATTATATACTCAAAAACATTCATATCACCCTATTAAAGCTCAATAACCTCTTGAATCCATATAGAGCTTAATAATAAAGGGTAATACTCATCATGAAATATCTGTTGAAAGTATGACCATGAGTGAATTGCCTCATCATGGGTCTGGGTAATAGAACTCCTCTAGAACCCTACTACTCCTTGAAGAAGATTAGTCACAAGTGAAACCATCTAGCCATTTGGGGTATGAACAATCCTGAAATCTCATAACACTAACTCAACCCAATCCTCCACTACCTAAGGATTTGGTTCACAATGAAACCTTAGTGGTCTCTGTCGCTATAACTCACATAATGTGTTAATCTTACACACATATCCATCCTATCCAAACTATACACTACACGATTGCTGGTGAAACTTCTCTATGACTACATAGAGGAAAAACCTCATGATAAGGTGCTTAAACTGATTCTTCATCACTCAACTGATCATCTTCAGGATCCTATATCACTATCCTAGCTAGTTGTCTTCATAGAGTCATCCTAAAATTTATCAAGAAGTACCATGATTAGATGAATAGATATGGGGATAAAACTTACAGAATAAATGAAAGTAAAAAAGGTCCAATACTATATGATGTGTGTACAATTTTTCCATACAAATGAAGTCTCAGTATTCCGAGTCGACTAGCTGGTAGTCAGATTCTTGTAGAATGGATATGTCGGCCGATGCACCACCACTGGGCTCCCTAACTGAAAGTTACACTTGAGGAAATATGAAACCATCTCCATGTATTTTCAAACCAATGCTCACATGAAGGTTTAACTCCAAAAACAACACATGGAAAATACCAACTTTAATACCACTTTTTCATGACCTGGCCCTCTAGGGACCACCTAGTTAGTGATAAGCTGATTGTGACTACACCAAGACACATCCAATATGCCATGGGATATCAACAAGTTCCTGGTAGGAAATACTAAAATTGTAGGGATTAGAATATGTACTTTTATTCATGAACACAATCAACTTAATGTAATAGTGTAGTGATATAATAAAACATGGAACACCTAGGGTCTAAACCATGCATGAAAAAACGTTTAGGAAATCATAAATATATAAAAACATAGTACAAAAGTGTAAAGGGGAAAAATACACACCTAACCAAAAATGATGTCCCAACCTAAATATAACTGAAAAATGTGTATGAAGAGATCCTATATCATAATATACATGGACAACCAAGAACATGGTTAGCTCTTCTAGGTAAAACTATCCTCTCCCAAAACCTTCTCCACCAAGGTCACCGCCAATATTTCTATCATCTGCATCAGACACAACATGTGTGGTTAAAGCCCATGCGGGGGTGAGTATATACATAACTATTATGATTCTATAATAACTATAAGGGTAGAAATAGAAATATGTAAGAGTCAGTACAACCCATAATTAATATGGAAATGAAAAACAACATATATACTCATAAAGAAAGATAATGGAGAAATAAAGTGGATCTACATCTCCAAAAAATAGATAAGACTGATGACATTACATATATATCCAAATCTCTATTTCTAATTCTTAGAATCATGGGAAAATGAAAAAGAATCTATGTAAAGGTCATGAACCTCACCACTATGCTCCACAGCCAAGGACGAATAATCTCAAGTGGAGGAAAAGATCCCCACTAGAGCTTGAAGATGTGGGGGGGGGGGACTCAATAGATAGAGGAACTACACCTTATATAGAATGGGGATTTATAACTCTAGATATTTAAATAGTTTGGGAGACTCACACCCTGGTGTGATAGGGGGTTTACAACCCCATATCTACTTTAATAAACTGGCATGATCACCTCCATTGGCTAAGCATTGCTGAAAGAAGTTCCACACTCCTACATATTGTGTCGTATCTACGATGAAAAAAATGGAGGCTCCATCATGTTTTACTTACAAAACTACCCAAGATAGGCTACTCATGAGCCTAAATATGAATACTAAAGAAAGATATACAAAATGTAGAACATTTTTAGGGAGGTACATGATGTGTAAATTGGGTCACATGATGTGTGCACTCACCTAGAAACCTATCCATGTCCTCAAATGAACATGGATTGGATGGAAATTTGGCACTACATGGAGTGTACTAGTAGTACATGGTGTGTATTGGTTTCCTGAGCCCTATTCGCATCCTTTTACCCCATTCCTATAATGAACTAGACTAGGTTGACCTAACATGTCACCCATTATATCCCTCCACAAGGCCTTAGCATGCCTCCTTGAATGCCAAAGGCTTTCGAACAATGGAAAGGGTATAAAAGGAGCAGTGGGGAGACTACACACTCTGGTGAGAGTATAATAATAGAGGAAAATAACCAAACTCATACATAGGGATCAATATCAGAGTATACATAATAAATTTACTAAAACATAGAATGTTATAATAGATTTAAGGTAGTATATTATCATAAAAACTATCAACCATGAAAAATATACAAAAACCAGTCAACCATTGAGTCAACCGCATATAAAAAATAAAAAAACTGAAAGTAAATACAACTTTATCTACTTATAACACTAACCCAAATTGTATACCCAGTCTAAATGGTACTTGAGCTACAACAACCCGATCTTAAGACTCCATAAGAGTTACCCCACTCGATAAAGAAACTCTGGGACTAAGCCCTATCCACCACACAACCTGTGTTCCAACCTGAAAGCATATATCAAGTCTACACACACACCAAGGTGAACAGATAGGGGTGATAAATAAATCTCATTAGGCCACCCCCAATGGTGGACCTATAATGTGATATCATAAAAAGTGCATGAACATGTGATATGCCCAGCCTAGCTAAAAACTAACATTGTATGGAGTAAAAGAACAAATTTATAAAAATAGGGGAAAAACATAAGAAAATAGACAACAAGAAGTTTTTATCATGACACCCATAAAAAATCTACCCCTGAACTGGACCACAATATGGGATTTACACCACGTGTCTCACCCATCCACACAACAACTATAATTTATTCCATATCTATATAGGAGCTCCTTGATGTCTAAAAATGGAATGCATGATTGATGGACCCTAGGGAATAAACATAGTTGTCCACATGAAAAATAACATCTACCAGTATCTAGGACTCCAACAACAAAATATGAACCAGTGACAGGAAAGTCAAGGTTGACACAACTAGAGAAACCATCAGTCCTGAGAGTTTGGTATAACAAATCAGGCACCATCTATGAAACCAATAAGGAGGGATCCATAAATAACCCAAGAACATGAAAATCATCCACATTCCTTTGGGGAAAACAATATCCATGACACATAAATCCCACACTGTGTGTTCCTCAACACCTAATGAGCCGAAAGCCTCTCTAGCCAGGGTTTCAAACTAAATTAGAATAGGGTTTCACTTATATAGACAATACATTATCTCCCAAATCATTTATAACAATATCCATCTAATAGAGGAGAGAACTAGATCAAAACTCAAGGAAAATTCCCAATCCATGATATCCCAAGGTTCTCCTCCTCAAACCACAGTCTTATATAGAAACTGACTTAAACACCATAACTAATGGCTAACTGAACATGGGATGATACAATCTTGAACCCAATGTCCAAACCTATGAACTTTTAGTGCCGATCAACTATCAACCAAAAAATCACAAGGCCTCTTTCAACACCCTAGATCCAAGAATCAAAAAAAAATCCACCACAGTATCTCTATAACCCACCTTAGGGTAAAAACAAACTCGGGTCTCCCACAGTCCCTGAGGCCACAACATAAAGATATGTACCCCAAGGGACTCCCCTACTGCATCCAATATCTTAGGCCACACTCCAAGAGACAAACTCAAGAATACCAAATGCCGCATCAAGGGAAGAACACCTTATGATGGGTTGCTCCGACTCATCCAAAAGCACGGGACACACCAAGTGATGAAACATTCCAAATGGATATTAGCAACCTTCAAATGATCCTTGACCAAAAATCCCCCAATGACATCCAAAAGAATAAGACCACCAATAGGGGCATTCACAATGACCCTCAATACCTCCTCAAATGCAGGACCCTACACATGAGATCCTCATCACAGTGAAACCTTGACACAAATACCATGCGAGAAAAACATCAATTGGACTTTCTAGAAAACAACCCATCCAAAGGTACCAACTCACCCATAAGGGAATCTGAATAACAATATTACACTCTATAATCCCCAATAGTCCCTTAGACTCATCTCAACGACTAAAAAGTACTTGAAAGTATCCTCCAGCCAAAGAATCAAACCAACCCAAAGGCTCCAGTAGCTCTTGTCCTCAAACCCAAGAGCACAACCTCAAGGGATCTAACCTCAAGCAACCAATACAAGCATGTAGGGATAAACCAAGATCTCATCCGAGACAATAATTGATAATACCTTCCAAAATCTATTCTAGAAACCTAAAAAAATATTTCTTTTTCACACTCAAGTTAGGATGATCAACGAACTGACAACCCTCACTCAGGTCTCATAGCTCACAACCTAAACCACCAGAGGATTCTGAAACCAAACCTCAATGAAATACTATAATTGAAATCTCATAGTCAAAAAAACCATCCCGGTGACCTCTAAAAGATGAAGTGATTACACCATTGTGACCTACATGAAAAAAAGAATAGAATACTCTAAAGTCCAATTCTAACATCAAGGTAAAAATTAGGAAAAAAATGCCAAGACAGGAAAAATATACACAACATGTACCTTGGGTACACTACGTATATACCAAAATTCCTCCCCAATTGTGTACTATATGCCACTCAGCATGTAATTTCACAAAGTACATGGTGTGTTATCCCTGTACATGACATGTACCCATCTTCCCATGTACCCCAGCCCCACTCGGCGTGTAAAACACCCATGTACATAGCGTATACCGCCAGTACATGGTGTATACCCCAACACAAAGTCCTTTCCTAAATACTTAGCCATATACACCACCTAGGAGTTTACACCTACATGGTGTTTACCCCAATTTGGTATTATTCATGTACTTCTACCTGACCATGTACCCCCACACAAGGTGTCTGGATGAGTACTTGACCACAGCCCCGGAAGCTCACTACATGGTGTGTACCCTAGGTATACATCATATAGTCCAAAAAAATCTATCTTTCCCAAAAAAGAAGAATAAATGGTGTGTGTTATTTGAACCAAACACTGTGTACATGGATTTTCTCGAATGGGAAACCCTCAAGACGACCCAAAATGCCTGATTTCCTCACAAATTCTACAGATCATCCCTCTAGGTGTCCCCAAAAACCCATAAAAAATTTAAAAAATAAAAAATGGATACTCTACGAGTTTTTTTATAAATAAAATAAAATAAAACTACCTCTGGGTGAATACTTTTGACACTTTTCACTGATCCATGATCCGTAGCTGTCGCATGATGATCCGTTGTGACCCGAGCTCCACGATAACCCCTCCTATCCCTCTCCTTATATTCTATCCCTATCCCTATCTTGCATGAGGGACACCATAGTGGGTATAAGATGAATATTCTACATTCTAAAGGAGGAATGGAAAAAAAATGGGAAAAAGGGGGAAATAAGAAAAGGGGCCTAGGCCCGGGCTTAACAATTACTATAGGGTTATGCCTCATCTAGGAAAAATACCAATTTTGGAATCAACAACTGAGACATAATCTCAATAAAAAAATATATCTAAAATAGATGACCAAAAGAACATGCAAAAATAAATTAATATTTATTTAATTAAATATTAAATGTTCTTTGAAAATTAGAAAGACTTGGATTTCCACAAAACTTCAATCCAAGGATAAAAACCCTATTCCAGGACCAAAATAGTGGTCATAAAAATTATCTAAGATAATATTATAGTTGAAATTACCATTTTACCCCTGAACACACGTAGAAATAAAAAGGTTCAAATTCCACATGATTTTCACAACCAATGATTACATGGGTAATCCCAAAATTCCCACAAAAAATGACTCCTTCCCCCGAGAAGCCTTGGTGGATTTCCAACCACTATGATCTCCCCAAAGAAATGGCATAGATGACACCATCTCTACCATTCAATACCTTATCTTATAATGTTTAAATCTATTTCCCAACATAAGACACATTCAAACATGACTAATTAGATGATCCCTACTAGAGGAGTATCCTTATCATCTCCTCATTTCCCAATGACAAAACACATGAACCATGATATGTACATCACCAAAAGAAATGGATTAACATGTAAAAACCACTCACACCTAAGTGGCAACAAAAAAACTCACAACCAATATTCTTAGAAATCCACTTAAATGAGGCTCATGACCTCCTACCACCTACGGTGAGATCCATTACATAAGTATGCAATTAAACTAATCTCAAAATCACAATAGTACTAGCACTAATGTGGTATAATCCTTAATAAAATTAGAATAATAGAAAAATAACCATTGATCATGATCCTCACACAGGTTCATTCCTATAAGACAGATCACCCCTAACACCCCTCTTTATAAACAAGTCATCTCACTCATTCCATGATCAATCACACAACCACCCTATAATAAGGTGTTGATCCTAAGATACAAGCATTAAACCACACTTCCATTACACTACCCAAGGTTTAAACAAAAAAGGGAAGGGCTAGGGGTCTAACTAAACCTACCTTCCCAATATAGTCATGAGACATGGAGTACTTTTAGAGATCCACTTCTGAGAAAACAAACATACTCATGAATAACCACAACTTGGTGATATATTACCTCAACAACCCACAAAATAAAAAACAATTACCACCCAATCCATCGGTGATAGTAGGACCATGGTCCCCACCACATGACCTGAGAGAAAACATGTGAAAAGAAAAGTTCAATCTTAAGGAACATGAACCTGAGACTTCAGGGGAACCACCAGCTTAGGGAAACTCAAGAATAAGCCAATGATATCTCAGGCATCCTTTTCCTCATCGAACAACCACCAGGTAACTAATAGCCCAATTTTGACCCACATGGATCTCCATGAATCCCCCATTGAAGGTACTAAATTTCCACCACTGTAGAACCTCTCGATGCATGTTCCACATGTTCTTTCATTAGAAGAAAATATAAAACACTATAGATAGGAATATTTAATGTGAATCCTATATGCCTAGAATGATGCATGAACACCAGTCTCCTTCCTGGGGTCCAAGATCCAAAAACTAGAATAATCAATAAATCCAGAAACCCAAGTGCATCACACTTGGTGAAATCAAGAAACCATAAAAAAGAATGAATGAATAGTAATACCATACATGGAAACATGGAATTCCTATCAAAAAAGAATTTCGTGACACACTAATCTGATCTCCATCAAAAGTTTTGACACATTCCTAGAACTCCTATCTACCAAATACCCAAATCATAATACCTAAAAACTTTGATTACATTTTATAACAAACCATCACGGGTTTACCTGACCCTCAATTGATCTTTCCCACTACAAATCCTCAAGCGTGTCTCCCTGATTTCTAGAGGATACCAACCAAAGTTGAGGGTCAAAAAGGTAAAGTGGGGAAACTATACCCTCTGGTTAGATTGAAATAAAATTAGAAAATAACCAAACTCATAAAAAAGGATCAACATTAGAATAAAAATATTAAATGAACTGAAACATAACATGATATAATGGATGTAATGTAATATAAATTCATATAAACTCTCAAGCATAAAAACATACAACATCTGGTCAGCCACTGAGATAATAACATATTCAAAATAAAAATTAAAAAAATACAACAAGATCTACATCAAATTACATGCTAAACCACATACCACGTATCTATGATGCTCTAGTTGCACCAACCAAATATTGAGAGTCAACATCAGTTGTTCCACTAGACCAATAAAAATTGGGCCTTGACCCCATCTGTCATGCCACCTTTTATCCAACCTAAAAGTAATAATTTCATATACACATACACACCATAGTTCACATACAGGGGGTAAGAAATAAATTTCAATAGGACAACACCAATAGTGGACCTATAATTTGCTATCATAAGAACTACATGAACACATGATATGCCCAACAAAGATGAAAACTAGTAATAACTAACATAAAAGAACGACTTCATGAAAAGGGGTAGTATACATAAGAAAGAATCCAACCAATAGGGTCTAGATTTAAATACAAGGTAAATCTACCCTCTCTTTGGCCCATTACAAAGGATTTACAACAAGCAGATCACCCTTACACACAACAACTAGAACAACTTCCAGATCTACACATAAGATCCAAAATGTCTAAATGAAACATGAAGGAATGGAGGACCCCATTGCATAACCATAGGCAACAACATGAATAAGCTCATCTACTAGGCTCTAGGAATCCAACAACATTATCTAAACTAGAGATGAGAATATGTAGTTTCATGTAACTTGAGAGACTATCATTCCTTAGATTCTGCCAATAAAATCGGGCACCAGCTATGGGCCCAAAAAGGAGGGATCCATAAATAACATAGTAAAATGAAAAACATCCATGGGACTAGGAACACATCTAAGTCCACGTGTCATAAAACCCACTCTGTGAGGTCCTAATCACCTCATGATCCCAAAGAATCTCTATCCAGGGTGTCACACTAAACAATAAGGGGTTTACACTCATCCAAATCATCTATTATATCCCTAATCGCATCCAAAAACAAAAATATATTAGGGAAGATAACCACAACAAAACATAGGGAAAATTCCCGATACCAGATATCATAAGGGTCCCCTCCTAAAACCATTGAACTGAGATGAAATTGTCCCAAACTCCATGGTTAATGGCTAAATAAACATGGGAAAATACAACCTTAAACCCACCGTCCCAAAATCTAATCTGGAAACATTGATAAAATCTCAACCAATAAAGAATGAGGCATATTTCAATACCCTGGTTCTCAACATCCAAAAAACAACCACTACTGGCTCTCTATGAACCACCTCAGTGTCAAACCAAACTTAGGGATTCCATGGTCTTTGGGGCCACAACATTGAGTGATTTACACCATGGAAATACCCTAATAAACCAAATATATCATCCCATGCTCGTAGAAAAACCACAATTTGGCCAAAGGCAATAGTAATAGAAGAACAATCTACAAGGGGTTATTTTAGCATATCCAAAAGCATAGTAACCTCCCAATATTGAATCACCTAAAAACCCTCAATAGACTCTAACTGATCCTTGATAAACAATGTGACCAACAACTTCAAAATACAAAATCCTACCCACATGGTCATTTATAAGGATTATCAATACTACCTCAAAAGTAGGACTATACATAAGGGATCCTCATCAAAATAAAACCTCCAGAAAAATATCATGCAGGAAAAACCTCAACCAAACTTCCTAGAAAAAAGCCCATCCACATTTTCCAACTCTCCAACAAGGTAATCCATATAACAACATTCCACTTAGGCATCCTTAATAGTACCTTAGAATTAACTCAACAGCTCAATGGAACTCATCCATAACCACCAACCAAAGGCATATAACTATTCCAAAGGCTCAAAAATCTCTAGTCCTCAATCCAAAGAGCTAAACCTCAATATTTATAACCTCAAAAAATCTAGTCCCAACACATAGGGAAAATCATAGATCTCCTCATTTTCAATAGTTGATCTCCCCTACCAAAATCTAACCAAGAAACCTCAAACAGATCTACATGGAACACTCATTCTAGGACGATCTCTGAGCTCACAACCCTCACCTAGTTCTCACAGTTCACAACCCAAACCCCCAGTGGATTTCAAAACCAAACCTCAAGGAAATCCTCCTACTTCACTCTCACTATCTGTGATGTCCTGGACCTGGATACAACTTAATGGGTTCCCTGAGCACGATGGGGCACATGACCTCAAGCACATATCCCCAAACTCCAGAGGCTATCGACTAGTAGCGAGGGCCTAGGGTGTTTCCAGGGGGAGAATATTACATCATTACTAGATTTTAGCGCAACAGATAAATGTAAATAAAGGTAAATAGTAGAAATAGAAGGCATAGAATAAATAGAGACAATAGTAACAATAACTAAAATAACTGGAATAACTGATGATAATATGTCATGTCCCTAGAAAGTTGGAAAACATGGATACAAGAAAAAAGATATTACATGTTCTAGAAAAGTATAAATAAATTCCAAAGACTATCCCTAGAATCCTAAGATCCAACTCGGTCATATTCTATCAAGCACTATCCTAAATAGAAAAAAATCAAGTATTTGAAGGCGTATGCTTACCTTTATCAACACCTGCATTCATGTAATCTGCCCTAGGTACCAAACGACGCTCGAAGAGGATGTGATATAAATCTTAGTGTGGCACCCCCAATGTGTATATAACATTTGGATCATGTAATGGAAATGTAATAGTGTGGAAGCATGCATATATAAATTAAAGAAGTACAATGTAACTAAATACCCAAGTACCTGCTTCAACCCTTGAATTGTGTTTGAACAGGTAACTAGTTCATTATTTGATTATTACTAGTTTATAAATAAGTCACATGTTGTAAATACTGAAGGTTTCATGATGTAATAAAGAAACATGTAATGATATTTAATAATGAAGTTCTAAGGTAATAACCACAACAATGTAGACCTTAAGGGTCACCAACTCAGTAATGACTATAGCTTGGCTAAGGGGGTGAGGGTGTAATTCAAGGGGAATAGTCATAGTAATTCCACAATAATACGCCTACCAAGTCCAAGAAGTTCATCCAAGGTAAAATGGGGATAAGAAATGATTGGGCCCTATGTTCATTAACCACAACACCTATTTGTCAAGATGGATCCAAGGAGTATATCCATGCTATCCTGTAATAAAATATGAGGGATCCTACAATTTCATACTAGACATCTAAAGTTAGAAAAAGATCAGGTTCTAGGTGGGTCTCTACCTAAGAAATCCATGTCCTTGAATCCAATTGGGGTTCCCGAGTGATCAAGGCATTCTCTATGGAATCCAAGGAAAGATCAAGTCAGGGCACTCCTATTTTGATAATGAAGTCATATATAATTTATAAGGTTCAATCCATTACCTTTCATTAGTGTGATAAGGCTGGTTGAGCATGAAACCATTTAATCAAGTCTTAATTAATCAATAAATCCATTTGGTTCAAGCCTGGCCTTTTATTAGTGTGACAAGGCCAAGTAGCGTGAACCCATTTATTTAATCTATTTAATACTTTTTCATAAATCAAGGTTTGCTCCACTACCTTCCATTAACATGGTAAGGGGTGATACAGATATAAAAACTATCAATCAACTACATTTAATAAGGCCAATCCATATACTTAGTATACTTTCCAATTTCTAGTTCACATTTAATTATTAAATTGAAACACTTACCTTAGGTGGGTCAAGTGGTGAGAATACATGGTAATTTAAATTATTCAATTCATAATTTAAATAAATACATTTAATACATAAAACTTACCCTTATAAAAGACAATCCAAGTCACACCTGAATGGCGGCTCAAATGCGACAAACACTTAAACAAAAATTATGGAAAAACATCCAACATGGGATGGTCAAAGTTGCGGGAATAACCACTAAAAACTAATTATATATTTGAAAATATCATATCCATATAGTCCTAATGATTATAATCATGACATATAAATTCAATAAACAACACCAAATGGAATTAGTGGGCCCCACATGACTATTCCAAAATCAACGAACTTGAGAGATGAGTTATAGACCAACCACCTTAGGATTACACAACTCTCATACTCTATTATAAACCTATTATTTGTATTGGAAGGGAATATATCAAAGAAAAAAGAAAAAAATGATCACACCTCGATAAATAGGTCAAGGTAAAGAGAGAAGAACGACACAAACAGACTTGAGTACTTAACGTTGTACATCATAATTGATGAATGGAAGATCAAACAGACCCCAAATGAAGGAGATATCTTGATACCTTTCTTAGTACTTAAAAAAGCTCTAAAATGAGAGAAAAGGAGGCCAATACCATTGGAAATTGTAATAGGAAAGAAAGAGGAGGATAAGTTAGATCATTAAGGGTAAAATGGTGAAATTACCCTAAATTTAGCTTCTGTACGGTTTGTCCGAATGGTTTGAAAAAATGTGTGCCAACCATGGATGGGTACCTAGAGAAGAGGGGGTGATGCATATCCAGAACACATGGTTAGGTAAACGTGCACCAACCGTGCAAGATGTCTCTGCCCGAAAATGCATACCATCCACACAGTTAGATCTAACTGTGCGCCCTACCTGCACAGTTTTCTCTAGCCGTGCTACATGGACGTTTTTTCAAAAAAGTTGGGTTTCAGGGTATGAAAAATATCAAAAAACCCTTTATACTCTCATTAACTTAAAAGGCATCCATATTTGATCCAAAATGTAAAATTATACCGAAATTTAAAGGATCCATACCTGAGTGAAAAATTGTGTTTTTACTATATTCCCCCCTTAAAAGAACTCATCCCCGAGTTCACCTTACAAGGGTGGTGTAACACTATATGATAATAAATATAGCCAGTCAACACATATATCGGCCTCCTACTGCCAAGTCTCATCCTGCACATGGCTGTGCTACTATAACTCCCATATAAGAGGGATAAACCAACGTAAGAGAGCCTTGGTGCTCCGGTCAACGATGCATACTGGATACTCCTTGAAGGTAGCATCGATATCTAACTCAAATTAATTATTATAAAAGGTATGATATGGGTTGAAATGATATTGGAGAAGCTATCAAACATGGAATATTTCATGCATGGCATGATACCTATAAGGTAATAGAAACCGATAGGCTACCGACCTGACTTTATCTAGAATTTAAAATAGACCTACATAATAAGGAAAACAATTCCCTTACTTCTGTAACCACATATAACCTAGATTGGGTGATACCCAAAGGAAAACACGATCCCCAACCTCTAACTCTAAAGGTCATCGATGACGATCAGAATAAGATTTCTATCTTGACTGAGCGATATTCATACACTTTCTGATTAGTAGAACTTTCTCTGAAGTATCCTAAACAAGACGAGGACCTAGTAGGGATACTTCACCTACCTCTATCCAAAATAGGGGTGAATGAAATAGTCTACCATATAAGGCCTCAAAAGGATCCATCTGAAGTGTCACTTGAGATATATTATTATAGGTGAACTCAACGAGAGAGATATGCTTCTCCCAAGAACTAAAAAAATCAAGGTCACATGATCGAAGCATATTCTCTAGAACCTGTATTTTCTATTCTGATTTTCCATCAGTCTGAGGGTGAAAAGAAATTCTTAGAAGCATCTATGTTCCCATATCCTTCTAAAATACCTGCTAGAATCGTGATGTAAAATGAGCGTCCCTATCTAAAATGATGGTATGAGGGACCCCGTGTAGTGATATGATCTCACAAACATACAGTCTTCCCAACTCATATACTGAGAAATTCTCCCAAATAGGAATGACGTGGGATACTATCATTAGTCGGTCAATAACTAGCCATACAACGTCACTACCCCTCGACAACCTAAGAAACCTTACTACATAGTCCATGGAAATATCATCTCATTTCCATTCCAAGACTAGAAGTGGTTGTAACAAGATTATAGGTCTCTAGTGATCCACCTTCACCAGCTAAAATGTGGAACACCTAGTGATAAATCCTTATATCTAACGTTTCAACCTAGGGCACCGATACTGGCATCATATATCTCGATACATCTTAGAGATACCTGGATGACCTGTCTACTAAGAAGAATGTGAATCACACATCAAATCTTGTCTTATATTTGTATGAACCTAGAAACATACATGAATATGTTGGATGTCATCTATATCCACATACCGGTCCATAGGTGGGTTATCTCTTGATATACACTCATAGAGAACCAAGACTTTAGGATCTGAAAATTTTCCACCCTTCACCATATCAAGGAGAGAAGAGGTAACTTCCAAGGATGAGAGGTATTATTCCTCATGACTATCATGAAAATATAGATACTGCTTAAAAAATATGTCTATTAACTTCCATTTATCACTAGCTTCCCATACAACATGTACTTGAGTTTTCCAACTCAATGAATCCACCACTACATTTCCCTTCCCATGCATAAAGGTAAGATCAAAATCAAAGGATTATAGATATTCGACCCATCTCCGATTTTTGAGGTTCAAGACATGCTGAGTAAATATATATTTGAAGCTTTTGTGGTCCGTGTTCACCACAAAGTTGTCACCAAACAGATAGTGTCTCTAGTAACATAAGGAATGGGTAACTACTGCTATCTCAAGGTCATGTGTTGGGTAATTTCTCTCATGAGGACTCAACTACCGAGATCCATATGCAAAGTATCTATCCTCCTATATCATCACTACTCCTAGTCTGATTCCTGATGCATTACAAAAGACGGTATCACCTCTGTCTGGCTCTAGTAGAATCATAATAGGTGCTAAGATAGGCCTCCCTTTCATCACTTGAAAGTATTTCTCACATTCTTCTGACCACATAAACACAAAAACCTTATTTTTAAGTCCATTGATAGGTTAATAAATATGTGATATGTTCATTATAAAATTTTTGTAATATCCACCTAACCCCAAGAAACTACATATATCAAACATGTTCTTGGGATTCTCATAGGAAACTACAACACTAACATTTTATGGGTCAATAGAGACTTCCGTTTTCAATATTTTATGGGATAGGAAGTGAACTTTGTCGATTTAGAAGTAGAACTTAACAAGCTTGACATAAAGATGATGCTCACGCAGTGTACTTAGAATGATCTCAAGGTGTTTAAGATGGTCATTATGAGTATGAGAATACACCAATATGTTATCCAAAAAGACCATAACAAAAGAATCGATATACGGATGAAAAAATATATTCATTAGAGCCATGAAAAAGGAGAGAGTGTTTGTATGAACGAACGACATAAAAAGGTACTTATACGGAACATACCTACTATGGGAAGCTGTATGAGATATGTCTGATGGCCATACTCGCACTTGGTGATATCATGACCTTAGGTATATCTTAGAGAAGACCCTAGCTCCTTGGAGATGGTTATAGTGATAGTCTATTTGAGGTAGTGGATAGTGGTTCTTGATCGTAAGATGGTTCAACTTTCTGTAATCCATACATCGTTGTAAGGTTCCATCCACCTTCTTGGTGAAAGGAATGAGTGAACCCCAAGAGGATGTATTGGGACATATAAATACTTTGGCCTCTAAATCCTCTAACTGTTTCTTGGGCTATTGAAGATCTGTAGGTTCCATCCTTTATGGAGGAATAGACATTGGAGATACTCATGGAACAATCTTGATTATAAACTACACTTATCTATTTGGAGGTAAGCTAGGAAAATCATTGGGAAAGATGTCCCTAAAATGATATAATATTAGAGGGAAATTAGATTGATGTAAACCCTAATCCTATATGAAGAGATTTTCAATCTTGGTGATCACTCCACCTAGCCCGTGATTCTCTAGTCCTTCTCTTTGAGCCTGGAAATCCCACTCACCCTTATGTATATAATTGCTGCCCTATGGTGATGTAAGAGATACCCTATGACGATAAAAGTTTACAAAAGAGTGATACTGAACCAACCAATCCATCCTTAGAATGACATTTAATCCTATCATCTCGAGAATTAAGAGGTTCCATAAGAAAGGGTAACTACCTACCTCAAGGGGATAATCCCTACATTGGAATATTCCCTCTGACCACATTCCTAAAGGTGTATCTATGGTTATTACACCACAATAATACTGTATCTCCAGTCTGAGACTTTCCACAATAGATACATAGATAAAAGAGTTTGAAGAAACTGTTTCAAATAAATTAGATACTATGCTAAATTCCACAATAATAGTACCTCGTAATGTAGATAGTCCCGTAGACTGATCCTTGGGTATCAGATGTAGTGCATGTAACTAGCTTGGTCCATAGCCCTATACAATAGCTAGACTACCATGATCATAACTACTCTATTGGCACTTATGGTGATCAAGGGTCTGTGTACCATGGAAATGACCTCCTCCTCAGCCAATCCTGCCAATGCTATTCCAATTTCCCACCTAACGTATCACAAAATAACCTGCTCCAAAAGGTGGAGTTGGAACAAATCCTTTTCCACTCTAAGCTGGTGGAAAGGTCCTGTAGAAATGCTAAAGATCCCCCATACTTCCTCAATACCAACAATCCATTTGGTCTCTATCATAATGAGGATTAAAGTTCCCCCATAATCCACACTGATAACACACCATAGAGCTATCAAAATGGTTACTCTAATTGTCACTGACCTAACGATAAACCTCAAGGGAACGTTTACTACCACCTGGATAACTACTGGCCTACCACGATACTAATACTTTATACCTGGTGTTATTTTTTCCCTTATGTTGGGCTTAATGATTAGAGCTTGATTGAATATTTCAAAAAAAGCAGGTAGGAGAAACACATTCACCTTTGTATGGATGGTGTACTGAAGTGGATACTCAAGACATATTAATACCTAAAGCTTATCACTGACTAGAAGCAGTCCAAAGTGCAGCAACTCCGTGAAATGAACTGAATTTTCTATAATTGACATAGAACCCTACTTGAGATGCATGATCTCTCTGGATATGTCAGCTCTCAGTTTCTAAGGAAAGAACTGATCATAGAAAGCAGTCTAGATATCAACCCATAACATACCCTGATGATGACGATCATGGGTAATCACATCCACCAATGCTTGGCTGAATCCAAAAGAATGTATGTTTAAACCTTGACCCTCCACTTTGGAGGCGTCTCTAGATTCTCAAAGATAAATAGGGTCTCCTCTAACCAAGACTTAATAGCCTTTGGACCATTATTCCCCAAGAAAGTAGGAGGATGCTACAACTAGAAATCACGAGTCAGATCAGCAATCGTAGGTGAAACTCATGGAGTACTATGAATAGACTGCATCAGACTTAGAAAACTATCACAAACATGGTAATTTGTTTGTAGACCAGGTATAGAAGGAAACAACTCAAGTGGTTCTCTTGGAGGTAAGGCTAGAAACTTAGGTCCCACCATGTCTGGAGCATGGTTGTCGCCACCCTCCTGGAATAAAATATAGGGACTTCATAGTGTCATTGGTCTAAAAATTACAAGAACATGCCTGAGAACAAGATTAAGCAGAAAGATAACATCACTAGCGAAAGATGAACATAAGAAAACTCACTACCCAAAACATACTACCCCAACTACCCACTTATACGGATAGGTATCAGTAACTTATCAAGTATTAGTTTCATTTAATTTAATATTTAATTACTTCGTTCACTCCTTTACCTTTCATAAACATGAAAAGACAAGATAAGGATGTGCAACCATTTCATTTTAGAATTCATTTTTCACTTTATTATGGATATACATTCCCATTGAATCAGTTCCCATACAACTTATCACTGAAAATGACACACATTTATTTATAGCATAATGGATCGACTTGGTAAATTACTCATCCCAAACCATGAGGGCCCATACACCTCATGAACTGATTTAGTAAATCACTCAATCACAACAAAAATTAATACTTTTACAAGCTAACTATCACATCATTACTCAACAATCAGATGCATATCAAGAAATTAAAATCAATGAAATGCACCTATATGGCATGGAAATGTGCATGAAATGTGAATTATAGGTGCCTATAATGATGCCTATAACAATGCTTCTTACCCTAATATCACTGGGCCAATGATAAAATAGAATCTCAATTAGAAGAAAAATCAACAACACCACACAGCTTGTGTGTCTCCCAATGGTGAAATAATGTCAATTTTAATAGTTAAAATAGAAAACAATTATATTTTTGGGTAACTTGGATTTTACCTCTAACTTGGGTTCACGACGCCCAAGAATGACTTATGGACAAGTTCCATAATGTTCCTAATCACAAATATATTGTCTCCAAATGTTAAATCAAGAAGGAAAAATGATCTGATATGACTTTTTGATGTCCCATACCCATATGCCACTTAATAAGTTCCCCAATCCTAGTGGTCCACATGGCCTCGAGCACATATCCCCAAACACCAAAGTCTACCAACTAGAAGTGAGGGCCCAAGGTGTGTCCATGGGGAGACTATTTCGTCATTACCTGAGTGTAGCATAGAGGATAAATGTAAATAGAGATTAATAGTGGAAGAAATATAAGTAAAAATAAGGCATAGAAAAAATAGAGATAATAGTAACAATAACTGAAATAACCAGAATAACCAATGATGATATTTCATGTCCCTAGAAATATATAAAATATTGATACAAGACAATAAACATAACATGTTTCACAAAAGTATAAAAAAATAAAAAAACTATCCCAAGCATCTGGATCTCTGACTCGGTCATTTTCTATCAAGATTCATCCTAAACATAAAGTAATCAAGTGTTCGAATACATACACTTGCCTTTATCAACACTTACATTCATGTAATCTTCCTGAGGTACCAAATAGTGTCAGGATAGAATGTGAGATAAATATCATCGGGCCACCACCAACGATGAATATAAAATCCGGCCCGTGTAATGGAAATGTAACAGTGTGAAAGCATGCATATAAAAAGTAAATAAATACAATGTAACTAAATACCCAAGTACCTGATTAAGACCTCATCTAGTGTATGAATATGTAACCAGTTCATTATTTGATTGTTACAAGTTTATAAATAAGTCACATGTTGACAATAATGAAGGTTCCAAGATGTAACAAGGCAACCTGTAATGATATTTAATAATGATGTTCCAAGGAAATAACCAAGGAAATGTAGACTATAAGGGTCTCCATATCAGAAATGACTATATCCTAGATAAGGGGGTGAGAGTGTAATCCTAGGATCATAGTCTAAGTCATTCTATAGTAAGACCCTACCGAGTCCAAGGATTTCATTCAAGTTAAAATGGGGCTAAGCAATGACTAGGCCCCATGGTCTTTAACCACGACACCTACTTGTCAAGCTAGATACAAAAAATGTATCCACGGTATCCTATAATAATACATGAGGGATCCTATAGTGTCATATTAGGCATCAAAAGTTATACAATTATTGAGTTCTAGGTGGGCCCCAACCCAAGCAAGCCGTGTCCTTGATTCGAAATGGGGTTCCTAACTGCTCAAGGCATTCCCTATGGAATTCAAGGAGATCTCGAGTCAGGACATTCCTATTATTATAATAAATTCATATATAATTTATAAGTTTCAAGAAATTACCTTTCATTAGTGTGACAAGTCTAATTGAGTGTGAAACCATTTAATCATGTCTTAATTAATCAATAAATCCGTTTGGTTCAACCATTTCCTTTCATTAGTGTGACAAATCCAAGTAGCATGTAACCATTTATTTAATCCGTTTATGTGATTTTCATAAATCATGGTTCACTCTGATACATTCTATTAACATGGTAAGGGGTTCTACAGATATGAAACCAACTATTCCACTACATTTAATAAGGTGAAGACATATACTTAGTATACTTTCCAATTTTCAGCTCACATTTAATTATCAAATTAAAACACTTTCCTTAGGAGAGTCAAGTGGTGAAAATACATGGTGATTTCCATTATAAAATTCACAATTTAAATATAACCATTTAATATAGAAATATTACCCTTATAAAGGTCAATCCTAGGCACTCCTGAACGACGCTTTAAACGTGACAAACACTAAAATGAAAATTATGGAAAAACATCCTACATGTAATGGATGAAGTTATGGGTGTAAAAAATAAAAAATAAAAAATAATCATATATTTGGAAATATAATAACAATATAGTCTTAATTATTATAATCATGACATATAAATTCAATAAACAACATTTGATGAAATCAATAGGCCCCATACAATAATTCCAAAATCAATGGTCTAGAGGGATGAGTTATAAACCACCCACATTAAGATTTTCCCACTCTCCTCCTCTAGTATTTTCCTATGATTTCTCTTAAAAAGAATTAGATCTAAGAAAAATGAAAAAACGAACACACCTCGATAACTAGGTCAAGGGAAAGAGAGAATAAGAATCACATGAATGGACTCGAGTACTTAATGTTTCACATCCAATGTGATGAACACAAACTTGAATGGATCCCAGATGAATGATATATCATTATCCCTAGATTGGGCCTTAAAAAATCTCCAAAATGATAGAATAGGAGTCTAATCCCATTAGAAATCATAATAGGGAATAAATAGGATGTTAAATTAGTTCATTAAGGGTAAAATGGTAAAATAACCCATAATTTTGCCTGTGCATTGTTTAAAAAACCATGGGACAACCATGCACAAGTACCTTGAGAAGAGGGGGCACTACATAGTTAGGACACACGATTAGTTAAATCGTGCACCAACCATGCAATATGGGGTGTCTGGTCAAGTACTCGACCACCACTAAAATCCCACTGGACTTTGTGTACCCCTGGTACACAGTGTGTATTCCCAAAACCTCTATGACCTCGAACTGGAAGAACATAAGATGTGTGTTATTATTACTACACACTCTGTACATAGTTCTGGATCGAAATGTATATGTAGATGGATAAATACAAGATGGGGAAGGTAGGTTGAATTTTAAGTTTAAAAACCTTCATTTTTAACCTTAAATAAACTTAGTTTAAAAATATTAAACTAACCATATTCACAATACCTCTTATGTATTTAAATAGTGATCAGACTAGGCCCTTGGGTCTGATGAAGAATGTATCATAATCATGTATATTATGATATGTATTCCACAAGTTGTAATTATAATTTAATCATATTCACAAAAGAAAATTATGTAGTAAGAATCATAATCACAATGGTTAGGATAAATCAGAGTAATAAAAAATAACGATTCTATCATAAAGTATGTAAAATCTTATTCGTAATGATAAACTAATTACAAAGTAATACAGTTTAAAATGATTCTATTGTAATGAAATATATTGTGGTAAATAGAATACAAATAGAAATATGAATATAAAAAGAATTAAATTTATATTATAGTTGTTGAGGGAATAAAATACATCTAATAAAACAAGTAAATAAATATTTAATTCTTTTAACCCAAAGAGAAGGGTATCTAATAACCTTGGATAAAGGTCCCTTGATTTATATATTCAAGAAATTCGGTCTTAACCACACCAGAGTAATCCCTCAATATAAAGATCAATTTGTCTTGATATCCCCATACGCCCTCGATACGATGATCAGATTTTCTCTATCTTCTTATATTTGGAAGCTCTCAATACATTGATCATATTCTGTATTACTATGCCCACAATCCCTAGATCAATATGATGATCCACACCTCTATATTTCTTCCCTCAAAATCCCTCTATTGTAATCAAACATTCAGAATCGCACAAAGAAAAGTGAACTCTAAAAGGTTACAAGAACATGGAACAAATTGTTCCCTTATTGTAAACTACAGAGCTCTTTCCAAGTAGAAAAATCACTAGAGTGTCTCTATATGTTTTATTCTCTTCTCATTTCATATATGTTGAAATCAAAAAATAACCTGATATTTATAATCAAGCCTTCCAATGGTCATCTTGATTTCCAATGGTCATATTTTCTTTGATATTTTCTTGAGGACCTAGACACTTGGAACTTGAATAGTCATATTATAACTGAATGCATGACATTGTTTTGTTTCACACATTTTATAACTAAATACACAACATTTTTTTAATAACATACCATTACATTGTTAAGAGTAAAATGTTCAAATATGATAAAATTGTTTTCTTTATTCAAAATTAAAATAGAAGTCAGTCCAATGGATTTACTTATTCATTTCATTATGATGAAGAGTCTTAATATGAAATCAATTGCTATCAGTTTCAACCAATTCGAATATTATCGATTCCAGGATGATTATGATAATCATAATAGTCAATGTTGTTTTGTTTTCTCAAATATTTTAAAACTATTTTAAAGTAAGGTAAAAAATATGTATTCTATAAAAACATTGGAAAAATAATTTTCTCATAAAAGAGTTAGATATTAAATATTTAAGAAAAATTTTGTGATTTCCAAAACAAGAGGAATGTAAAAGTAAAAAAAGATTTTTGACTCAACAACATCCTCCTTTCTCAAATGCACAAACTACAACACTTAAATAAAAAATAACTTTGAAAAACGTAAGTCCATTATTATTTTTGAGTACATCGTATTCAAAAATAATCATTAATACTTATGTACCCATGATTTTATAGATCATTTCAATACAATAGTGAATACAACTAACTCCCCATTTAGATAAGAAATCCCTTAAGGATCATATTCTCTTATTTTATAAATAATTCTACCCCTTTATTAAATAATCTCCCCTTACTATAGAATTCTACCTCTTTTTATAAGTTTCTCCCCCTTCGTGATTTTCAAAAAGAAATAAGGAAAGTCTTTTTAGTACCTGAAAAAAATTAGAGATACAATATATTAGAAATAATAAATTACTTGATCAAAAAAAATATGAAATAACATTCAACCATAATAATTGAAATAGATTCAATAAAATTGAACACACATGAATAAGTATTTCATTGAAATTTAAAAAACAGTAACAATACAACAATAGTTTTTAAGAAAATAAATATTTCTTAGGTGGAATCAAGGATCTAAAAATTGTTTTCAGCTTTTTGAATTCCTTTCTATTATCTTCGAACTTTTCTATGAGCACCTCTTGAGAATTTTTTTTATTTTCAAGTTCCTGAATCCCTTCATCCTGGATCCGAATTCTTTCATCTCATTATTTCACCTTTTCTTCTAGAGCCTAAAAGTTTTCTTCCAAAAGTTTATTAAGATATTCCTAGGTTTTTATATTTTCATAGAAAACATCAATAAAATTCTTTACATCAATAATATCATCTATGAAAACTTTAAATCTAAAAATATATTTGAATAGGAAATTCATGATTTATTATAAACTTGAGATATCCTTTATCTGCTTCTCAAAATCACTTCTTAATGTTTCAAGATACATTACCCTATTTTCTATATCCCCTGTAAGACTATTGAATGCAATAAAAGTTTCATCTATGTACTTTTTGAATTTTCCAAAATTTTGATCATGAATTTTGATGTCTTCATCAATACCATGAGACCATTTGACAACCTTACTAAAGCCATTCCTATGAGATTCAACAAATTCTTTAAAAAAATTGAAATCTTACTCTAATAATATCATTCTGTCTATCAAATCTTTTAATAAATACAAATCTTTGTAATGGTTTTCTACAACACAAATAAATTTTGTTTCCAATATTTGAAATTATGGAATTTTATTCTCCAATATACTTAATGTATGAAAAATGAAATCAATACCTCAAGTAATGATCATATTAAAAGATTCCGATTTAGATTGAATGTTTCTTTTTCCTATTTCAATATATTTTTTACTCACTTTATTTTATCTTTTAATTGAATTCGGCTTCTGATTCTGGTAAAAAAATTAATTTCTTCCACAAAATCTTTTTTTACTTTTTTCATCCTTTTTTTTGAACTTGATCATCCCTCTTGGATGAATATATGATTTCCCAAATCAATGGGGAATTTTTTTATCCCGCCTAAATCAATTGTCATTAATAATTCCTAGGGAGGATAATTATTTTTTTGAATCATGAAAATTCCTTAAATATAGTTTATCGGATTGATATTCCTCTTCCCTCTGTTTTGAATTTGTTTTCTCTTGGATTTCATCATATTCTTCTTTATATTCTCATTATTATTCTGATTCTTCATATTCTTTTATTTTTTTTTCTATATATTCTCCTTCATACTCTTCTATTTGTTTGAAGATACTTTCTTCTTCAATACCATTGGAAGGTTTCTCCATAACTTTAAGAAACTATTCTTGGAGTTGAGACTCTGATCTCAAATCAGCTTTCCCAATAGGAATTGATTATTTATCAACAACCAATTGTTTTCCATTGTCTCTAATTGAGGAGATATCCACAAGAACAACAAATGTTTCATGTAATTTTATACTAGCATCTATAATTGGTAAAACAATAATAGTAGAATAATCCTCAACACCTTTCAGAAACTTTTCAACTTGAGTTCTACTTTTCTGTTTCTTCTTCATTTAATTTTCCTTTTTATCTTTATCTAATTTTTTTTCACCATGTATTCTCTAAGAAAGAGCTTCAGATGGGTTAAGTATGATTTGGGGATCTCCTTCTTTTATTTCATCCTTCTTTTTTCTCTAATCTATAAAAACATATTTTGAGTATTTATTCTATTTCTTTTGTTTTATCATAAGGGAGTCATTTTTTATTTTGTTATATACTTTCTCTATTTTCTTTATTAAAGAAGGTTATACCTATGAAGTTGAAACCTAAGTATTATTCACAAATTACATTGATTCATAATCAAATTTTTTTTATCCTTTTTATTTCAACTTCACTGATAAACAAAATCTTTTCCCTGACTGGTTCAAATTTGATTGAAATATTGAAATACCTCAGGCTCTTTTCAATCATATTACTAATAATTATAATAAAAATTATAATATAATAATTGATTGACTTAAAATTGATATTTTTATAGTCAAAATAATAAATCTAGGTAATCTAAAATGAAAATATCAGACACTTTGAGGGTATCTCTAACTCCTCTTCTCAGAATGAGAAATCCTTGCATCCAAGTAGCCAATACTCTATGATCCAGGACCAAATGAGTGAATTTTAATTGATATTTATCTATTTTGAACAAATGATTTTAAGTTATATTTTTTAAAAATATACCCTTAGAATTTGGTAACCTGTGAGATGGAAAAAACACATCTCCTTCATCAAAAACACCAATAAAACCAACAACATATTTTGGATACATCTAATAAGGTTTGTCATAAATACATTAAAAAAAAATATATTTTTTCATCCTCCGTGTAAAACATAACAGAATTATATGAATTCTGAACTAAACCCAAATATAATAAATCACAATTCGTATTTGATTATTCTACACACAATTATTTCCATCCTTGAAAATGTATCATTCTTCTCAAAGACAAATAATTTTTATCATAAATGGATATGGAAACTAAAATTTCATGGAAAAGGAACCACTTTTGGTAATACTTTGTTGGTGACATTGTATTTAGTCTATATACAAAATAATTAGATATTAAAAGAATCATACTGGGAGTCATAAATGCAGAAGCGATTTACGAATTGAAAATAGAGAAAACTGATGTGGGACATGAGGGGGGGGGGGAGGGTCCGCTTTTATAGGAAAATTTCTGTGAAATTTAAGATTCCAAATAGATATAATGGAAAACAATCAAACTATATGATCTGATAGTAGAGATTATATATGAAGAAATATTTTGAAAAAAATTATCACTCGTGAGGTTTTATAAAACTTTTTATCGTATTGAGTGAATACAATGAATTTTGAAAACATTTTGTTATCATATTGAGTGAATACAATTAAAAAGGATTTGGAAAAAATATGAATTTTTTTAATAACAGTAGTCAATAATGAAACTAATCCTAATGGAATAGTGTTTAAACCTAAAAGAAAGAAAAATACCTTTCATATTGAAAATATTGATACGATAATCTAATATTATTTTTATAACAAAATAGATTATGGTTGTTGAGAAAATATTTAAATATGATAATTTTCTGATTCTGAAAATTTTAAAAAGAAACATTAAATTTTTTTATATTTTCAAATCAAATACGATATATTTTCCAAATCCGATTGAAAATTTAAATCCAATTATTTTTCTAAATTCGATTAAAAATTCAAACCCGATTGTTTTTATACTTCCTATTAGGAATTCAAATATAAAAAAAATTCAAATCTAAAAAATCTAAAATCTAATTTTTAAAATATACTTAACTCCAAAAGACTTATTTTAAAATTTTTAGAAAAATTAAAACATCAAAAGACTAAAAGTTTGGTAAAAACCAATCATATATACTCCCCCTTTGGATAAAGAGTAACTCAATATAAAGAGATGGTTTAAAAAAGAAGTATATATGAATGATTAATCTATAGTGATTATTCCCAACATCTGTTTAATGTTTTAAAATATATCGGAGGGTAATGGTTTTTTATAAAACCTATATGTTTTCCTTGCATTTCGATGAATTGTAAAATGATATCTCCCTTTTCTGGGTTATCCCAAAGAAAGTGATGCCTAATATATATGTGTTTTGTACAAGAGTGGTGTATTTGTTTTTTACTAAGAGAAATGGAACTTATGTTATCACAAAGAAATTGAGTTTCTATAAACTCATTCCATAATCTATGAGTGTTTGTTGAATCCAAAACACATGAGCACAAAAACTTCCAACTGCCACATATTTATATTCAATAGTGGAAAGTGCTACTTAGTTTTGTTTTTTTCAAGACCAAGAAACTGATGAATCTCTTAAGAAATGAATATTTTGGGATGTACATTTTCTATCCATTCTATAACCTAAATATTCAGTATCCAAAAATATTTTCAATTCAAAATCATTTCTAGAAGAATAGAAAAGTTCTAAATCCCTAGTTCCCATAAGATATTAAAAAATTTGTTTTACAACTTTTAAATGGGATTATTTTGGATTGGATTGATATCTTGAAAATAGGAAAATAAAAAAAATATGTTTGGTTGACTAGAAGTTAAGTATAATAGATTTATTATCATAACTCTAAAAATTATTTGATCAATTAGTTTCCCAATTTCATCAAGATAAAGCGTATTTGAGGTAATAATTGGAGTACTAATAGTTTTACTATTGTTGTATTCATACTTTTTAAGAAGATATTTGATTTAATTTTTTTTAGATATAAGTACCTTCTGGTTTTTAGGAAATATGAAAACTGAGAAAAAATGTTAACTCACCCATCATACTCATTACAAAATCAAATTTCATAAGATTCAAAAAATAATTTGATAAATATTATTGAGTTGATCTGATTATAATTTCATTAACATATATTTGAGAAATTATAATGTTTTTGTTTACAAAGATTATAAAAAGAGTTGGATCATCATTTCCCTTAATGTAATTTTTTTGTAACAAAAATCATGTTAGTATCTCCTATAATGCTATAAGGGCTTGTTTAAGTATATATAAAGATTTGGTAAGTTTAAAAATGTATTCAGGATGTTTTTTATCTGAAAAACTTGAGGTTTGTTTAACAAAAAATTCTTCATATACATTTTTTTGAAAAGAAGACAGATAACATTAATGATGAAGATCAGCAGACGTACATAAGCAAAGCCATGAAGGGAAATTGTCCAGCCAGAGCTGGTTGTCATAGAAGGGGCCTCAGGCCGCCAGCTGATGGGCTACATTATTTCAATCCCTTTTGGTAAAGGAGAAGGTGCAACATGAGAAGCCTTTGCGAAGCGAGTGAATATATTCAAGTCTAAATACACATTTTACATCCATTTGAAATAGTTTTAAATTTAATAATTCTTTAAAGGATAATAGATTATGAATAGATTCAAGTATAAATACAGGTGAATATGTTTATTAATAATCTATTCCCTCTTGTTTATTATAATATTTAGCAACAATTCTTTATTTATTTATAATAATTGTTCTATTTCCATCACATTTATTTTTGAAACCCCAATTTACTCCAATTATATAAGTTTCTTTGGGTATTTCAACCAAGGCCCAAAATTTATTCCTTTAAAATTCATTTAGCTCATCTTTCATTGCCTTAATACAATCCTCATCACCTAAATCCTCATTAGGATTTTTAGGTTCAAATTTAGAAAGAAAAAAAAAGATGTTCTACTTCATTTCTTAAATAAATTCTGGCCCTAACTGGTTGATTCATGTCACGAATGATACTATCACCAAGATTATTCCTAATAAAAAATTGACTTTGTTTTTTGAAAAACCTGTTAAAAAACATATGGTATAAAATATTCTTGGGTAAATACTTTATGAAAAATTTCTTGAGTATTTTCCTAAGGATGAGAGTTCTATATTAAAGGTTGGAAATCAGTTTTTGAAAACACATTTGAGGATCTAGGTTGGGTTTGTTTAAGAAAAAAAAAGGTTGGTTATATCTAATTTAATCTGTGCTATTTGTTGAATAGGGAAAGAATTTTTATTAAAAACTATATATGGCTTAGATTTAGTTAAGTATCCTAAGAATATACCTTCATTAGATTTGGGTGTGAATTTGTGAAAATTATCTTTTCTATTCAGAATTAATACTTTGTATCCAAATGCTCTAAAGTATGAAACTTTTGGTTTTTGGCCTATCCATAATTGATAGTGTTTTTTTAATAAAATGACATATTAAAACAAGATTTAAATTATATCAAGTAGTACTAACCACTTTAGTCTATTTTTTAGCAATTGAATATTCACGATACATGGTTCTTGTTATTTCCTGAAGAATACTATTTCTTCTTTAAAAAACACAATTTTGTTGAGTTTTAGGGGATGAGAAATTATTTGTAATGAATTTATTACTTTAGAAAGTTTCAAAAATCCGAATTTACAAATTCTCTTCCATGATCACTATGAATATTTATCAAGGAAAGGTTTTTATCATTTTTTACTTTAGCTAAAAAAGTTTTTAAATAACAAAAGGATTCATATTTTTTCTAGAAAATAGACCCATGTATATCTAGTGTAATAATAAACTAAAACAAATACATATTACATTCCACCAATTCTTCTTGTTTTTGTAGAAAAAAAAGATATACGTTCACTAACTATAAATCCTCAGAAGTTAAGACTTCAATTATATATTTAAAACTAGAATTATGTTTCTTATTGTATTAACAAGGGTCACAAACTTTTGAAGAATAAAATATATGATCTAGTATGTCCTTAAAAAGTACTATATTATTTAATATACATAAGTTTATGGTTAAAATTCTCTAAAATTTTATTCTATAACCAATATTTATTTTCCATTTCACTAAGGCAAGGTAATTCTTAACTCCTAAGGTCTTGTATGTTTAGTGTGTATACATTTTCAGGACGATGGGTAGAAAGAATGAATTTATCCTCGGAATGGTGTACTATAAATATATAATTCCTAAAATTCATAAGTTAAACTTTATCACATAATTTACTTATTCTTATAAGGTTGTGTTTAAGACATTTAATAAATAAAACATTTGAAATTAATTCTTTTACAAGAAGAACAATATTACCTATACTGATAATTTGTCCTTGATCATTATCTCCAAAGGTAACTTTTCTATATTTAATCTTGATAATATTTTCAAAGAAATCATTGTGTCCAATAATATATTTGGAACAACCAGTTTCCATGTACCATGTCTTCTAATTGTTGGTATTTTTTTTTACAGAAAACAAAACAATTAGACTTTTGGAACCCAAACCTTATTGGGTCTGGAATTGCCAACACATAAAATTATTGGAATCCAATTTTTTTGAAAACTAGGATTTGTGGAAACCTAAATATTGAATTTTATTAAGAGAAAAATTCAATTTCCAGTTTCCTCCACTCTGAAATTTTGTGAAAAGGGGTGGATTTTTAGGAACAAAGATATTGTTACTAAAAACAGGTTTTCTATGAGGATATCCCATTCCAGAACTAGTACCATGTGGATGGAGTCATTTATAAATTTGATCAAAAACTTCCTTACCAGTATTAAATTTTGATAAAGTTTATTTAGTGAAAAAATTTCATACTTTAGTTTAATAACTAAATTCTAATATACATCTGTATTAGTTTTTGAATTGATTTTCTCAAAACTAGTTTTCAAACTATCTTTTTTAGAAATTACTTTTCCTAAATAATTAGAAATAATAACTTTTTCAGAATTGGATTTATCAAGATATTTTGATAGATATGATATTTTATTTATTAAAACATCAATTCTTGAATAAGATTTTACAAGTCTTGAATTGGATTTGTCATGGTTTTTACATACTTTACAATTTTAATTTTATAAAAGTTCTGAAAAGAGAGAAACTTCTTCATAATAAGGTAAAGTATTATCATCACTAGATGAGGAGGATTGTTTATACAAAGATATATAATTCTTCTCATCAAGATAATTTTTATTTAATGAAATATTAGTTAAAGAATCATATGTATGCACCTTATCCATAAAACATTTATTTACAAAAGGTATTCTAGCATAGATACCAATATTATTTTTTCCAAAATTTTCATTATTAGAAGAATCATATAAAGAGTCTCCTACACTAGCACTCCAAGAAGTATTAGCTTTCAAAACTTTCTTTACCTTTTACTTTTAATACTTTTTCTGATTTCTATCATAATTTCCCTTCTTTCAATCTTTCCTTTTGATATTTAGAAAATCGGGTCTTATGTGTCTTGGTTTTTTACATTAATAACAGGTAACTTCAGAATCTTTCTTATAATTACTTTACTTTTTAATTTTATTTTAATTATATTTAAAATATTTTTTACCAATATTCTTGTTCATACTTAGAGCAATATTAGATAACTCGTTCTATGAATATTCTGAATCTCTTGAATCAGATTGAAGAATAACCTTTTTCTTTATTGATTTAATAACCTTCTCAGAAGTTTAATCTTTTTTCAGAATTGAGGTAGTAGTAAAATAAACTCCACCATTATTTCTCTTTACTTTATCAACATCTCTTTTTATCCTGCCCTCATACTATAAAAGCGTTCCAAATAAATCATTAAGGGTAATATTTTTAATCTTCTGAGATTCATCAACTACTATTCTATTTAATTCCTATTCATTAGGCATGATATCAATTATCTTTTCAACATGAATTTCATCTTTAAATCCTTTATCTCCCATAAATTGTAAACTATTCAATATTTTAATAAATCTTTATTATAAATTTTAAATAGATTCTCCAAAATAAAATTCAATTGCTTGATAGTTAGATATTAGAATATCTCTTCTAGTTTCAACAACTTTTATTGTTCCAAAATGAGTAATATCTAATTTTTTCAGATACTATTAGAAACTTCACATGAATAAATATGAGTATAAATACTTCTTCTTATAGAAAAAAATAAATTATTTCTAACTCTGTAATTCAATTGATACAATTTATTTTCATGATTTGTAAAATTCTTCCCTTCCTTATCATGAATATTGTAATCTCTAGTTAACAAGACAAAATTTTCAACACCAGTATTTATAAGAAATTCCTTCATTCCATATCAACAATATTCATAATCATCTCCGTAAACAATTGGTGGTCTATTTGTATTAAAGTTATCTTATAAACCAACATTGAGGGTTGTCATATTTTAGATAAATGTAAAAACTATTTTTCGACAATACGAGTTAGTGTAAAAAATATTTATAAACACAATGTTTATATAAAAGTTTAAAAAATTAGAAAAAACAAGATATAAAGGTAACAATTAATCAGTATAAAACTCCTATAATACCAAATATAAGTATCACTGAAATAGAGACTTGGATCTGATACCAATTATTGGATTGAAATGTATCTGTATATTTTTAAATACAAGATGGGGGGGGGTGAATTGTAAGTTTAAAAAATTTCATTTGTAACCTTAAAAGAAACTTAGTTTAATAAGATTGACCAAATAATATTCACAATACCTCTTATGTTTTTGAATAGTGATTGGACTGGGCCCTTGGGTCTGATGAGCAATGTATCATAATCAAGTAGATTCTGATATGTATTCCAGAAGTTGTAATTTGAACTTAATCATATTCATAAAATAAAAAGATGTAGTAAAAATTGTAATCACAATGGTTACGATATATCAAAGTAATACAAAATAATGATTCCTTGATAAATCATATAGAATCCTATTCAGAGTGATAATTTATTCACAAAGTAATAAAATTTAAAATGATTGTATCATAATTAAATCTATTATGATAAAAAATACAAATAGAAAGATGAATATAAAAGGAATTCAATTTATATTATAGTTGCACAGGAAATAAAATACATGTAATAAACCAAGTAAATGATTATTGAATTTTTTTAAACCAAATAGAATGGTATCCAATAAACTAGGATAAAGGTCCACTTTTTTATACTTTAAAGAAAATTTTTCTTACATACACCAGGGTAAGCCCTCAATATAAATATCAATTTTTCTTGTTATCCCAACAAGCACCCGATATGATTATCGGATTTTCTCTATCTTCCAATCCATGACAGCCCTCGATACGGTGATTATATTCTGTCTTACTATCCCCAGAATCCCTCAAACAATATAGTGATAGAAACATTTGTCTTACTAACCTCAGAAACCCTTGATTGTAATCACACAATCATTATTTTACAAATCAAAGAGAACTCTAAAAGGTTACAAGCACAAGGATCCAGCTATTAAATTCTTGAAAACTTCATAGCTCTCACACCATAGAAAAATCACTAGAGTGTCTCTACATGTTTAGTTATCATATCGTTTCATATATATTGAAATCATAAAATGAGCTGATATTTATAGGCAAGACTTCCAACCACTACTAGAAAACTATCCTACCGCCACACATCTACAACCATTGTTTAATAAAAATGTGGCAATAGGTTCTCTGCTGCCATGACTTATTTTAAACCCATGGTAGCCCTTATCGTGCCTCCTGATTTTTTTTCTTCCTGACTTATCCCTCCCCCAATTGAGCCGAACCCCTATCCTCCTCCGCAGATCCTCCCCACCAGCACTGCTCCCGAAGATCCTCCTATCTGACATAGGTAGGATACCTCCCTACTGGAGTTTCTCACATGCGGCGTCCCCACCTTTGTGATGATGTAGGTCTGAAGAGAACTCTCCACCTCCTTTGACATAGGCCAAAGAGACCTATCCTACCTCCAATGGTCTTCCAATTTTTATCTAGCTCTGTTTTAGCTAATGAAGCTCCGATTCGGCCTCCCCACCACCCTTCCAATGCATTTCAGAAGCTATGGTGTGAGTTCGGCTGAACCATAAGGTACTCATATGGTCTAATTTTGGTTGGTTATCCTTGAATTTGTGGTTTATTCCATATTTAGAGACTCTTTATTCCTGATTGAGTCTAGATTAGGTCTCACTTTGATAATGAGTCAATTGTTTTTGAACACTAGATTGAGATTTTGAGCACACCTTATGTTTCTTATTATCAAGGGTATTCAGATTACTTATTTTTTTCTATTGAACTATTATTTGATTGTTTCATGCCATTTTCACGTGATCTTGGTAGGTTTTTCCATATGATTTTATTTTATTTTCAAACCTTTTGATTCTTATGTTTTCTAAACCCATTTTTATTTCATTACTTTTATAATTTCATGTGTTTCATTGATATGTTATTATATTTCTAATAAATATCTTTTTTTATGTTATTCCATATATTTTTAATGATGTTTTGTTAATGAAAAAATATTCTATTAGATCTTTTTTGATTAATGTTTGGTTTCTAGTATTATAGGTTTCATTGTTTATTTTTTTACAGTGTATATTCTTGCCCATTAATCCTGAAGAGTATTCTGGCTATGTGATTTTTCCACTAGTTCCAGGTAGGATCTCTCCTTCTCATCTATTATTTTATTCTCACATATATTTTTATTTCCCTTTACTATAAATGGATAATATAATTTGATATTTTAATAAATTAATGGTGAAATCCATTTGAATACCTCAAATTAGCCTTTTTTAGGTTAGAGAATACCTAAGTTGGTGATTTTTAATATCCTACTTAGTGTTTTGATTATGTTACTTTATGAAATGAATCTATTTGGGTTTTCTTAGTTCTAGTAATTTATTTAGGAATTATTATGTATGATTAAATTAGTGATTTATATAAATTGATATTTTTAATGATTATATTTATATTTTACCTATGTTCTAACTAGGTTTCAGTTTGGTTTCCAATATGGTGATTTTGGTTACATGGGTAATTAATTTTAAATGATTATGGATAACACAAACTGAATATAATTACAAGTTCATAGAGAGTCAATCATTAAAATGAATTAAATCCATTATTCCAACACAGTTCAAATAGTGAAAATATTTTAAAATAGATCCATGTTATAGATCCCTGATAAAATTCTTTGATTCCATTAGAGAAATAATAATTAGACCCCATGTCAGACATCACTGACCATTTTAATAAATACCACAAATCTAGTAATTTGTAATCAAGTATAAATGAACCTTAAAATGCAGGTGTAATAAAACCATATTAATAAGAGGTATAGAAATAACTTTCTACTGCAACTCATTCCTCTTTATAGGCCATGATGAAAAAAATGATACATATAAGACTCGAAACATCAAAATTCTCACAAATATGAACCATGGATTTGAGCATAGCATACCAAAGGGACATATTATTTGATGTTAGGAACATATATGAAGTCATAATTATAATAACCAATCCCTGAAAAAAAATAAAATAAAAATAACATGTTTGTTTTATTAATACTCATAATGGTAAAACAAATAAAATAAACACAACATGTTTATAAGATCAAGCCAGCATACTGACTAAACAAATGTTGATCTTCTTACTCCTCTTATTTATCACACAATGGTCCTCTCTGGATATTCTTGAAAAGGATTCTCAAAATACTATTTCAACTATTGTAGTAGTGTAAAATAATTAGTTATCCTATTTTCTTATCCCTTATTTTATATTCCGAATCAGATGAACATATTTCTAAATAATCACTTAATGATGCATTGTGATTTGGATCTCTTCCCATGGTATGACTACCTCTTAATCAATAGAACCATCTTCACATGATAATTCTCTCGAAATATCATCATGAAGAGAATTTTTTATTCAGGTCTCACAAGAAAATTAGCTTCATTAATTTTCCTTGAAAATTAGCTAAAATTAGGGATTAATCACCACCTCGTGATATTTTAATAATCTTATCTTCCAGAAGTTCCTATCCATGTATTTTTCACAAATTATCCTCATCCCAAGGGTAAATAACCCTTATAAAATCTTTCACCCAAGACTTATGAAATCACCGTAAGTCTTATAAAAACACCATAATCCCAATAACATCTCCACAATTCTTATGAAATCAGCATATAGTCTTATCAAAACTCCATAAATCTTACAATATCACTATAGGTATTCTGAAATCACACCAAGACTTACAAAAAATCCATAACATTTATGAGATTCCCATAAGTAGTCTTGAAATTTTTAGGACGTAACCAAATTTTATCTTCCAAATATAATTTATAGATATCTTTAATAAAACATATAACTTATTCAATTCACCTCAACTCATATCCAAACACTTTAAATCAACTTTTCTATTCACTCATGATCAAACCCTACCTCTCACGATCGAACCCCTTCCACCTTCCCCTTTTCCTACCTCTATCGCAATCGAACCCCTTCCCCTTTCCATGCATCTTTCATGATCGAACCCCTCCCCCTCCCCCACAAGCCCCCTCCCCTATACCCATCCCCCTCCCCTCCCCCTACCTAGCCCCTCCCCCTCCACCCCTCCACCCCACCAACCCCCTCCCCCCTACTGTACCCAATCCCTCCCCCCTGCCTAACCCCTCCCCCACTATCCCACTCCCGCGCCCATCCCCTACCCCTCCTTGCACACCATCCCCTATATTATAAACACATTACAACCAAATATTCTTAGAAAAAGCATCATTAATATATAAAACCCACATCCCACTCTAATTATATCATTCTAATATGATGCATTGCACACTGATCCAACATTTGAATCCTTTCCCACTATATAAGTATCTAAGAATGATACCCTTTGTACGTATTATTATATTTTCCTTAGGATATAAAATGTTACCTCAACTTGTATCTCATGTATTTTAGTATCTTATTTTTAGATAATGGAAATCACTAATGATTATGATTTATTTGTTTAGAATATTTACCAATATCTAGAAATCTAGGAACATTCTAGCAACCTAAGGTTGATCTTTCATTGTGTAATAATTGATAGTAAGATATTTCATTATGTATTCTATGAACATGAAATAAATATCAATTAGTGGATATAGGTACAATTATTATATGATTGTGATTTATAGATCTCATATACTTTAGTAAATGATAATGTTATAGTTAATACATGAATCTTGAACATTTACTTAATTTTATAAAGAACCATGTAAAGAATATAATTATATGAATGGGTCCATATACTACTTTTCATAAGCAAGAATGAGTTTCAATGTTGTTATTTATAATAAACAATTTTACTAACTGTTAGTTCATCAATATTATAATGGATAGAAGTTGGATGTGTAATGTTGATCAGATCACTAATGAGTTTCAGAAAGAGTTTGAATATTTTTTGGATTTTTCATTCAACAATAGTTCTAACAGTGGAATGATTCGATGCCCATGTTTTGATTGAATTGGAATATCATGGTTAACACATGAGGAATTGAGTTACAACATTAATAAAAAAGTTTTACAAAAAGGATATTATGTTTGGTATCACAATGGATAAAAAGTTCAAATGGAGAATGACATTGATTCATATGAAAGAATTAGAATGGAAAATTTGATTTCCAATCGATTTCCATTTTCTTCTCAAGACAACACTTCATGTAGAGTAGTGTAAGAGGAAATGCATACGAGAACACAGTTTCCATCTAATGATCAGAATAATGACATTGAGCATGTTAGAAAGTTGTTATAAGATACGAATACCCTAGTATACCAGTCATGTGGAAAATAACCAAACTAGAGTTTTTAATTAGATTTTATCATGGGACAACAACGTATGGATTTAGTAATAATTATATTAACTATATAATTATTTTTTATAAGAAATTACTACCTAATGATGCATATATTTCTAAAAATGATTATATGGAATCAAAGTTGGTTTAAAAATTTCGATTTTCAAGTATTAAAATCTAAACATGCCCTAAATATTTTTATTTATTCTAGAAGGATAATGTCGAGTTAAATGAGTGAAAAAAATGTGGAATATCAAGATGGAAGACTAATAAAAATGGAACTCAATCTCGTATACCAGAGAAAGTGATGTGGAACTTTCCATTGACTCCCAGACTTCAGATTCGTTTTTTGTCCAAACAAATGGCTAAGAATATGAGATGGAATAAAGATGAAATAAGTAAGGATAATGATGATATAGTTCTTCCTTCAAATGGGTTATCACGGAAAAAATTAAATAGGTTACATCCCGATTTTTCACCAGATCCATAGAATGTCAAATTAGGATTGTCATGTGATGGTTTCAACCTATTTCAGCAGATGCATACTACACATAATACTTAGCCTATTTTCATTCATATTTATAATTTTCTGTCATGGATGTGTATGAGAAATCCTGTTATTATAATGAGTATATTTATTTCTGGACCCAATGATCCCAGAAATGATATCGAAATATATTTTTAACCATTAATAGATGTGTTGAAGGAGCTTTGGACCGTTGGGGTGCATACATTTGATGCATTTGGAAAGGATTACTTTATGTGGAAAGTAACATTATTATGGACAATAAACGATTTACCTACATATGGAATGATGTTCAGTTGGAGTACCAAGGGGAGATTATCTTTCCCTATATGTATGAGAAATACACATTCTAGGAGATTAAAGTTTTAACAAACTTTCATTTTTATAGGGCATCAATTATTTCTACAAATGGATCATCCATACAAGAAAAATAAAAGAAATTTTGAGAATTCCATAGAGATAGATGAAATACCTCAATGAATGTCAGGGGGTGATATCCTTAAAGAACTTGACATTTTGAATTTTGTTCTTGGAAAGGGTTAGTTAAATTACAACGAGCAGAAAAATGTTCCTTTGAATTCCGACAATAATTGGAGAAAGAAAAGTATATTCTATGAGTTTTTATATTGGTAATCAAATATGTTGTATCACTACTTGTATGTAATACATATTGAGAAAAATGTTTGTGAAATTATACTTTAAATGTTTTAATTTTAAAGGGAAAGAAAAAAGATGACTTTCGCTCACGTCATGATTTAATGGATTGGGGTATAAAAACATGACTTCATCCTAAGTTAATTGGTCAAAATCAGTGGAAAGTCCCTTTTTCTTGTTTTTTGATGAAAAATGCAAAGAAAAAACCATTTATTTACGTCTTGGAAAGTTTAAATGTTCCATATGGTTTTTTGAGTAACATTTAGAAATGCGTGAATACACGATATATGAAACTAAAATCCATCAAAACCCTTGAATACCATGTTATGTTGCATGAATTGATCCCTATTTACATTCAATATTTACTATCACATAATTTCATGGTCATTGTGATTAGATTATGTCACTTTTATCGAGAACTTTGTGCTAAAAGATTCAACAAAAGTGTTGTAAAAAAACTACAGAATGATGCACTGATCATTCTCTGCAACTTGGAGAAAAATTTTCCCCCATCGTTTTTTACATGTATGTTACATCTGACTGTGAATCTTCCGACATAAGCTCTTTTTGGTGGTCCCATTTCTAGTCACTAGATGTATCCAATATAATGAATGATGTTTACATTGAAATGTTATTTTAGAAATAATAATCATCCTAAATGATCTATTGTGATTGATTATTTAGTGTAGGAATGCATGGATTTTTGTTTTATGTATTTGACTAATGTCACCATGAGATGTAATCAGCCCATGAGAATAGAATATGAGTAGTATGATCCCACTGAGCCAGCATTTTTATCAATTCCCCAAATGGGGGGGGGGGGGTGTCTGGATTATAGAGTTTGTGTACTTTGAATAGGGATGAGTGGGAAATGGCTCATCGTATAGTATTATTTATCTGTGGCGTGGTTGACGATTACATCAAGTAAGTAAAATTATAAATATATATATATTGTTGTTGTGTATTTTTTTCATTGTACCTGATATCATTAAATTTTTATATTTGTAGAGAACATAGTGAAATTGTAAAAAGATCACATCACTCTTTATATTATAAGAGGAATGAGTAATTACATACTAAATAATTTCCTGCTTGGTTGAATTCAAAGGTAAAAAATTATTTTTTTACATTACCAAATCATTGGTAGTTATTCAATATTCATTTTCGATATATTTTAGGTCCAATGTTTATCAATGGATGATGTATCTTTTGAAATAAGAGCATTGTCGTTTGGTCCGAACAATGTGGTTCATGATTGTAAATAAATGGTTGTCAATGGTTTTAAAGTCATTATAAATAGTTGTGAAACAAATATGGAAACACAGAAAGATGATTTCATGATATTAACTACAACAGATTGTTATAATAGTGCATAAAATAGATAAACTCCATCAGAAAATATGTCATATTATGGGGTTGTTGAGAGAAAATTTTTATTATATTACTATACACATGGTCATGTCACTATGATGAAATAAAAGTGGATTGATTCAATGACATGACAAGGCTTGTATATATATAGTTTCAATTTAAGAGTGATTGATATGAAACGTCAACTAAAAATAGATAAGCCTCATATTATGGCATGACAAGATAAACTAGTATTTTATGTAAATAAACCTTTAAAACCACAATTTGGTGTTATTGTTGATGTTATTCTGTGACATATTTTTGATGAAGGATTGGATGATGGTGTTGTTTTTGATGAACCGATTGGTATTCCCTCAAATGTATCATTCGATGATATAGATGATTAAATTGTGAGAATGGATTGTGAACTAGAAATTATAACAAAGAATGATGATCATTACATGTTTTAATGTATTTATATTTTATTATTTTGACCTGGTGTGTGTTTTTTTAAAAATTTTATAGTATCATCTTATTTTTTTTGTAATGTTTTCATTTAGCGAGTAAACATAAAAATGAAAAAAAATAATGGAAGATGTAATTTTTTTAAAAATAACATGAATTTTCATGTAATATTTATAGTTATTTAATGATTTGTTATATTTTTCAAAATTTCACATCACTTTTGGAATTTATAGATTATTATGTCTCACAAGGAAGTTAGGAGAAAAAAATGGAGGAAAATGATCACCAACTTAGAGAAGTTAGCCTGAAAAATATGATTCTTCCAGTGAGTCCCTTTTTTATTTATTGATTATGTATAAACTTTTAAAAAATAATATTTAATATGAACATGAATCATCGAGGAGGCAACTTGCATTCAATGAAGCTGGTTTAAGAACTCCAGAGTATTGGACCAGACCTACATGAAGCCCCCTACACATAATTCTTCACAATATATGGCTCTATAGTCACTGAGATAGTTTCATCCCATCATCCCCCCACTTATATGCCTTATCAATACATGGACGATCATCCTTTTTATCTGTTTCCACCTCCTACCATGCAGGGTAGTCCATATCCTTCTATCCCTCAACCTTTTTACCCTTATCCACCTTTATCTCTATAGGATACACCACCATTGGTTTTTACCCCTCTATACCCAAAACCTTCTACCCAACCTCTGCATCCACAACCTATTATAGAGGGTACACCTCCATTAGTTATGCCCCCTTTTTACATGTACCCTCCTACCCAACCTTAGCATCCACAGTATACTATGGAGGACACTTCTCCAGTTGCTGCCCCCCCAACATAGTGTGCTTGATTGAGCAACAAAAAATAGTGCTACTGGTAAATGTTTAAAAAGTAATGAGATTAATAAATTTTTATTAAATTTTAGTTATATATGTGTATAAAAGATTCTTTTTTTAGGATCATCTTATACTAAAAGACATGGTCATAAAAAGATGCATAAAGTATCGAATAGACACATGAAAATTATGGTTTAGTATAATGAGGAAATAAAAATTATTAATGAAAATGGTAAAGAATTGTGGAATTTCATGGGGACACTCAGAAGACATAACAATATTGTTCCAGTTTAAGAAATTGACTGGAGAAAAGTTGGGCAAGAAATAAAAGACAAGGCTTGGGTGGAAATTTGTGTACTATATTTTTTAAAATTACTTTGTAATTTATTTATAAAGTATTATTGAAATATTTTTATGAATATTCAGATTCTATATAACATCCCGGATAGTCTTCATGCTAAGAGAGATGGGTTAATGGAACTAGGGGATATGTGGCAGGCCTTCAAGAATGACCTGCATGTTGGCTGGAAAAAAAGAAGAGGTACTCTTTTGGAAAATGAAATGATCTTCAATGAATGCCCAATTTCACAATACAGATAATTAATTTCATATTGAAGCTATTCCTATTTCAAGTTAATTTACAATCTTAATGCTTTTAATAAATTTCTTTTTTTATTAATCTTAGTTTTCTATAGTGGATAATTTTATTAAATGTAATTATGTTCAGTTTTGTTTTTTAGACTTAGTTATTTCAGTTATGTCTTAAACTCATTGAATTGTTAAGTTGAAATGATGATTTTTATCCCTTTTGACTTGTTAAATGTCTAATTTATTTTTTTTACTAATAGGATTCATCTGAAAGAAACATAAGAAATGATGACATCATGATATATAATCATACTCTGGGGAAAACTACACTTCCAGATCATGAACTTTCACAGGTAATATATGATTTAACATTGAATATACTTTTATTTTTTCATTTATTTATGTTAAATTTTCATTTAGAAATGAGAATTAAATATCTAAGGATGTGTTCCCCTATCATTATTGTTTTTTTCTAGTAGAAAAAAAATGGAACTATTGTGAATCAGGAAACACATGAAACAATTGTAAGAATGTTTTTAAATTTTTAGCTTTTAGTATGTAGTTCCATTCACTGAAAATTATATGAGTTGTGTTTTCCTCAAAGGGAATGAAAATGATTGAGTCAATTATATAACATTCTCCTATGGTATTATATAGGACAATACATTATCTGCTACTCTCTTTAGTATTCGTAATGATAATTTAATAAGATCAATTTTTGATAAGGTTTAAAAAGGACATATGAAATCCATTCAATATAGAGTAGTGTTTAAGGAACCTTCTCATTTATTTTATACTGATCATATAATCATGTTTTTCTATAGAGGTTTAAGGAATATTTATACTCTCAAATATTTCTATAAACACTAATAATATATCTGTAAATCCAAACAATATCCCAAGATACTAATATAAGTTATACCGACTCTTAAAAGTAGTATAAAGAATATAAAAGGACTCACTATCAATTGATGATATTAAGACCTTAGATCAAACTTGGAGAAAAACTTTGATCCTACCAAACATGTCATCGATATAGTGAATGGGATACAAATTATTAACCATCAATAGGTTAAACCTATATAAATATAAACATAACTATAGTCTCATTGTGTAAAAAGTGGATCATTACCCTTCCTTTACCTTGGTTTCCATATTTTTTGGGGGAAGGCCAGAATCTTCCACTTAGAGAGAATCCTAGCTAATATAACTAGTCAATTGGCTAGTAGGAAATGGAAATGCATGTACTAAGATGGAAGGGTCTACCTAGTAAATTCTATCATTGCTTTGATGTTTGTTCATGCCTTCTCCCTTTATAAATGGTCCACTTGTATTATCAAAAACCAACAATACAAAATTAGAAACTTGGTTTGGATTGGGGGAATTAATGAAAAGAAGTTGGTCTCCAAGGCTTTGAAAGATCGAACCAAACTGATTGATATGGTTGGATTGGGTATTAAGGATCTTAGAAAATTTAACGAGGCACTCCATAAAAAGATTCACCTAGAATTTAATCACCTCATATGATGGAGGACGTATTGAGTGATAGATTCACTCAAAAGATATGAAATGGTTTCATAGTCTATCTCCCATCCTCGATGTAATTTTTTAAGATGATTAAAATAATGAAAAAATAACTAAAATTAATGAGGATCCATTATGAGGATTTTTAATTGAAGATATTTATGAGTATAATTAGTGAAACATAAAAAATGGGATAAAAATAGTGAAAATAAACTATATAATGAGATCACATGAGCTGAGTTAATGATCTAAATCATTTAATAGAAATCAATTTTTTTCTAAAATAAATATCATCTAGTTGATAATTCATTTATATGATTACAAAAAGATGTTCAGTTTTATGAATTCATTAGTGTGAATATAAGATCTATCAAACTATCATGAGTTCATGATGAAACAACCACAAACACAATATTATTTTTATAGAGAAGGAGAATGTACATTTGAGATAACCAGGTTTCATGGAGAATTTTTTTGAAATGTTCCATGAAGCATTAGATTTAATAATGTTTAATATGAAAATCCCTTAATTGGATTTCATGATTAAAGGATACATCACATTCTTGTGAGTTTTCCAAAGAAACTGAGATTCCATAACCTAGGTTGCAAGAAGGGAAACTACCAATAGTGCCACTAATTATTATTGTGTGTAGAAGAAACTATGACACATGCGTAGATTATTGGAACAAAAATTTTAGCATGCTCATGGGAAAGAGGAAGTCACATGTCTTGGATTATACCTTGTGATGTGAATTAGATAGAAACTGTATGTATATGATTACATGAATACAATATAAATAGAGTTACCTAAACTTTAACAAAACATAGTATTTTGACATAATTGAGTTTGAAAAACAATTGAGAATGGAATACTATAATTGATCATGAATAAACCAAAAAATAAAAGTATCCATCCTAACATATATTATTATTTATTTTCTATATTATTATTTTATATTTTTTAAGTTTAGTGTTTTTTATATTTATTAATGGGTAAATACTTTACCTTATATACAACTATAATTTCCATTATGTGAGTTGAGATATTTGGTTTTTCCTTTTTAGACATTAAACTCATAACATGTATGAGAATTTAAATAGAATTAAAATTGTACTTATTTTTTTATTATCTACTAAAATGGTAACGCCATTTTATAGGATTCTATTCAAGATCTAATAGAAAAGGAACTGAAAAAATTTGGACCAAACGATTATTTACATCAGGTTCTTGGCAACGAGAACAGTGGAAGAGTTCATTGTAAACCCCGAAAGAAAATCATTTCATCTAAATATTGGTAATCAAGTATTGAATCTTCTAGAAATATTGTAGGAGTAGTTACCGAAGAACAATTACATGTTTTCATTTATACAGAAAATAAAGAAGTTAGTAAAGAGTATCAAAAGATGCGAAAAAAAGAAAATGAACAATTGTTCAAGTTGAAATCAGCTATACGATCTTCACTTCCTCCAGAGGGTTCATCAATAGTGTATGGATGTTTATCGAGCTTACGATTTGTGTATAAATATTGCGATAGTTGTGTAGCTGAAGATAATTGTGGAGAGGCCGAAGATGTTGCTAATGGTGGAGAGGCTGAGGATACTACTTATAGTGGAAAGGCTGAAGATGTTGCAGATGGTGATGATGATACTGCTGTTGGTGGTACACATGTTGATGTTGTTGATATCGGTGCTAATGATGTGGAGGATTCAGATGAAATTTTGGAGCGACATTATTGAAAGTTTATGTATCTACCATTTTGTTTTCATTGTTTATAAAATTCCAATTTCCAATGTATTAGTTGTTTTTTATTTGTGTGGAAATGAGATGATGCAATGGTTTTTGGAATTCGTTGTAGGTGTATGTGTATGGTGTATTTGCGAAGGTTTCTATTTTTCAGGTTACTGTGTATGGTGTATGTGTATAGTGTACTTGTGAAGGTTTCTGTTTTTCAGGTTGCTATGTATGTTTTTTGTTTTCCAGGTTGTTGTGTATGGTTGCTATTTTTCAGGTTGCTGTGTATGGTTTCTGTTTTGTATGTGGTGCAGGTCGGTGTATTCATTGAAGGGTAACATATATAGTGTATGTGTATGTTTTATGGTTTGTGAAATTTGCTATTTCTTCAGATAAAAGGCTTCTACAACCACAATTTTAACTGTGGTAGTGGGCGCCTATTTCCACAGTTTAACCATGTCTGTAGGTCCGTAAATACACAGTTAAAATCATGACAATAGGCTCCTACAACCATGATTAAAACTATGGAATTAGAGGATTATGTCCATGATAAAACCATGGTAATAGGCCCCTACGACCACAGTTAAAACAGTGGCGGTAGGCTCAGACTGCCATGGTTAAAACCGTGGCCGTAGGGGCCCCCCACCACCACAGTGATAACCACCACTATTAATGGAAACCATGGAAAAAGGGTACTGCCATAGTTGTAGGTCCTATGACCATGGTTTCAAACTGTGACCGTAGGTAAAATTTCTAATTGTGAACGATCATCTTGATTTCTAAGGGTTATATTTTCTCAGTTATTTTCGGGAGGAACTTGGCACTTATTACTTCAATGCTCATATTATAATTGAAAACAAAACATCATTTTGTTTCACACATATTATAATAGAATGCACGACATAATTTTAACAATATACCATAAAATTGTTAAGAGTAAAATGGTCCAATATGGTAAAAACATTTTCCGTATTCAAGATTAAAACAGAATTCAATCTGATGAATTTACTTATTCATTTCATTACAATGAACTATTTTGACATGAATCTCATTGTTATCAGTTTCAGTCAATACGATTATTCTCCATTCTAGTTTGATTATGATAATCATAAGGGTGAATGTTATTTTGTTTTCTCAGATACTTTAAAATCATTTCAAGGTATAGTAAAACATATATGTTTTCTATTAAAACATTATAAAAATACTTTGAACATAAAAGAGAAATATATTTAATATTTAAGAAATAGTTTTTTATTTACAAAAAAAAGGAATGGAAAAGTAAAAAAGAGACTTTTGACTCAACACATATCTTTCCATGAACGGGAAGACATCCAAAAGGCCCGAAACACACAAATTACCCACAAAAGCTAGAGATCATCCCACTAGGGGTTCCCAAAAACCCATATAAAGATTTAAAAACTAAAAACTACTACTATAGAAGTATTTTTTATAAAAAAATTAAAAGGGGACTACCACCAGGAAAAAACCACCGACGCTTCACACTTATCCATGATCCGTAACTATTGCATGATGATCTGGAATGACCTGAGCTCTATGATGACATCTCTTTCTCTCACTCTCCCTTTCTTGTTTTTATATCTCTTTCTTAAAGGGGATAAAACCATAAGGGAGGGGGGTAAGAGTTGTTTACATGAAAATAAAAATAAGGAAGGAGAAAATAAAAGAAGAAAATAAAAAATGAAGAAAAAAAGAAAAGGGAAAAAGAAAAGAAAAGGGTTCTAATCCGAAGACCGGTGCCCGACATAGGGTTATGTATCTCTTATGAAAAACCCCATTTTTAGACTCCAGCAATGAGACATAATCTTAATCATATTCTCTATTTTAAATATATGGCCAAATTAACTCGCACAAATAATTTAATATATAATTAATTAACTATTTAATATTCCATCAAAATTAAAATTACTAAGATTTCCACCAACCTCCCATCTCAGAGAAAAAACATATTCTAGGACTGGGAGAGTGTTCATAAAAATTATTTGAGACAAACTTATAGGTGAAATTAACATTTCCCCCCAAACAAACTTGGGAACCAGAAGGTTCAAAGTTCCCCTAATTTTTATAACCCATGACAATGTGGGTTGTCATAGTGCCTGTGTACTTTGGACCATGACCATGTACATCAACTGTTACCATGTAAAATGGCCATTTATAGGTACCCAATTCATGTATGAGTAAAATTCCGTGTTGATGTACTCTGGCCATGCTCATGTTCTGGGCTATGCCCATGACCTTATACCCCAATGGTACACACCGAGATTCTAGAACTATGTAACAAACTATGTATGGGACATACATGATGTGTGGTTCTTATATTCAATCAAAACCCTTGCCACTGCATCTAGGGGACTACATGGTGTGTGTTCCTAGACTATATGTCATGTAAGTCAAGATTTTTCAAAAACTGGAGAATTCTTCACATGTATCACCTACACTTTCGCTGCGACTATTTCTACCATGAATCTCACGGTAGAACATGAATATAGAGTTAACTGAACCCTTTCATTGTTGGATGTTGGATTCCTAACACCAAAATATACGCATGAAGAAATCCCATCAGGCCAATATGTTCTTTAGAACCTTTGAACAGGGAACTACCGATCTTATTCTGATCTATATGAGCTCACTCATCACACTACAACACACCTCAATCATGCATTCGATCTTGAATATGAATCTATGGGAATGAACCATATCACCAAATATAGGGTGAACAACAAATGGTTCTTGAGTATTCATCAAACCTGAAAACAAGGACCACCGATAAAGATTAACTAAAGAAAAGGGGAAGTAAATAACATAAGAGAATTATGAGGAACGAACATGACTATTTTTTGAGTTGGATTCCATTCATAGAGGAAGAAATTGATGATCATAAGGGATAAATTATTATTCAACAGTAAATGAATAATTGGGATCACATAAATAATGAAGATCACTTGAAACCAAATAATATAAATTATCCATGAATTTTCAAATAAATAAGGGTATAAATCCAAAAAATAATGAGTCCTACCTTACTATTAGATCAATAATTGTTGAAGAACATATTCTCTAGTGATGAAGGTGATGATCCCACTATTTTTTTCATTTATCATTGATTCACCACAATATGGTCTTCATCGGTCCATGATCTCGATCCTCCAACAAATAATGCTATCTCCTCCTCTCTAATCCTCCAAAGTTATATGGGTAACCTTAGAAAAACATCATAATGCTATATTTATAGAGTATAATAAATACTATTGGTTATTAAATAAAATAAATAAATAAAATAAAATAAATAAAATAAATAAAATAAAATAAAATAATATTTAGTTTATTTAATACACTACCAATGTTTTCCCTTAACCTTAAACCCAATATCAACCAATTTTAGGTCACTCTTATTGTAAAACCCATGTTTTTGAATCAACTCTGGTCTCATATTTACAATTAGGTACCCTAAAAAATGGGAAAACTATTTATTCTAAAAATATGCATGCACATGCCTTAATATATATTAATATTTTTAATATATTAATTTTGGGATCACGTGACCCCAAAACATTATTCTATATCAGAGGAAAAATACAGAGACATATATTGAAATATTCTAAGGAATAATTCCAAAATACTAGATTCATTACAACTTGAACCTAAGGTAACAATTAATTGTGTTGGGATTAGATCAAATTACATCATTCCACCTTTATCATGCATATATCCATGGTTGGTTTCAACTTATATTAGTGTTGATCCATCTCTAGTCATCGAGAGATCCATCCTTTACATATGTTCAATCACACATAGTTTAAGGGAACTAGGGGTTTAGGTTTACATAAAAAAACCATGACCACATAGAACCATACATAATAAGAAGGAAGAGATGATACAAAAATCATCATATTAAATTTAATAAAAAGTTTATCAAAAAAACCCATGTAATAAATATTTCAATTAAATAGAAATCCAATATATAAATAGGCCAGTAAAGCTCATGATCATCTACACATGAAATTACTATAGATTTAAATTAGCTATCATTAATTTCAATGCATTCTTAAATAAGATAAAATATATAAATTTATAATTTTATAATTTTTTATTATAATTATACATCCAAATGATCCCTGAGATCCTTAACCTCTATAAATTTAAATAGATTAAATAAAATAATTATAATTTAAGATTAATTCATACATGACATGTACTAACTGTGTACACAAATTGTACCGTCATGGACAGAATTAAATTCTATTTGAAATTTAATAAAATTGACATGTAACAGAGGAAACATGACTTGTACCCATATTATTTATATGGAATGTACTTTCACTCAAATAGTATGTGAATTATGCTACGTATGGTCCTTTTTATATACTGTGTACTTACATGATTTGTATTTCTACATGCCATATTGTGATATTACACAAGATATTACTATGTAGATCATGCAATGTAATCTAGATGGAAATACTAACCACAAAACATGCCTAAATATATGAGATGTGTACCACTAGTGAAGCTCATAAAGTAAAAAAAATTTAAATTGATAATCGACATCATGTATTTTTATAAATAAAATGTAAAATAATTAATTTAAGAATTTAATTCCACATGACCCACTAAAAATCACTCAATGTGTAATTCATGGGAAAAACCTCCCACACGATGTGTGAAACCAGTTACACATAGTGTAGTTTGATATTATTATAATTATTATTTTCTCACTCCACATATTTGAGTCACATGAAATGCCTATTTCAAAATATAACTTGTGTGTGTGGGTATGAGTTACATAGTGTGTAAAACTAGCTACATACTATGTAATCCATTTCGGGACACTCACACAACATTCCTAAGGACTAAATGTGTATTCTTTATGGGATATTTTATGTTACATGACATGTATACTAGTGTCACATTGTATAATCATGTTTGGAACATATTTCTTGGATTTTATTCAATACATGGATTGTTAATTAATTACAAGTTACATACTTTGACCACATGAATTTTATGATTTTCAAATGAAAAAACCATATAGGGAGACACGATGTGTACACCAACCAAATATCACATAACCCTATCAATCCACATGCTGATTGGTGGCCAATATGCATCATGTAATGATTCCTGATAAAGTTATCCCACATGATATATTAGGATTGAAGAATCTTGTCCTTGTGTGGTTGAACATGGGTATACAATGTGTAATTTCTAGTTATGTGTCCTGAATCTATGTCACTCAACTAGAATCATCGACCACATCGAGTGGGATCTTGAAGCATTATTCATCTATTATTGTCTTCTTCCTCACCATATGAAAATAAACAATCATTATATCCCATATTTTAAAATAATTAAGAAATTTTGAAATGGAAATCTAAAAATATAAATTCATAAATCAATCAAAATAATAATAATTATAAATTAATATGTCACAACTTTGATACAACTTGAAGGTTCTGGGGAATAGTTTAAGCATTTTATCACTTTCGTAATAAAGTTTTTTTCATGGTTTCATTGAAATAAATACTAAAAACTTGATAAATACAACCCTGAAATACATAAAGAGAGGATATTCTCACATATAATTTGTAAATAAGAATTACCTGGGCTTGATAATTCCTTCTTCATTAATGAATTATCTTTAACTTCTTATTATACCATTGTTGTGATGAGGAATCCAAAGAAAAATTCCTCAATCGGTATCCACATGTGCTCCATGATTCATGGAACGTCAGTATTGGAACTCTGATTGATATAAAATAAGATCCAAACATCTCATGTCATTATTTATTGATTGAAAAAAGAATACTTTTAGTCTCAAAATATTCTATCTTTTTCTATCAATCTGAATAGGGAGTATGATAATGATTATATTTGGTTATTGATAGTGTTCTCGAGATGTTCTCTCTAGGGATTCAAGAGAATTATATTAGGAGAATATCATTGTGCACAATAACACTTGCGTTCTATAAAATTATGTGACTGGGTAAATATACATAGGGTTATAAGAATAATAATCCCATAGAGGCCCTTTTCTAATTTTCAACTCTAAATTAACCCCATTTAAAATAATTAGAATAATATTATTATTATATTCCATGACGTGAAATAACTCATGGATATTTAAATATCTTTTGTTAAATAAATAAATATTTATTTATTTAAATGATATTAAATAAAATATATTATTTTATCTGGGCCCTCAAATTGGATCATCCATCCATGAAATTTATAAAACCTTGAATAATATATTTTTATTTAAATAAAAATACATTTATATTATTTGTTTAATGAATACATAAATATTAAATTCACTAACTAGAAAGGAAACACATATTAAATATTAAACTCATGTGTATTCCAATCTAGTTTAACTAGTGATTAAATTTTTATAATAAACATAACCTAAATTATTATTATTCCTTGGTCTTGAGAATAATATTTATTCTAAACATAAATTTCAAATAGAATTTAACTGAAATTTTAGATACACTTTGTGTGTGACCCTCTAAGAATCTTTATTAGTGGAATTATGTGAGTTCTTCTAAATTAAAAGATTATAATTTATCAATATGTCAACACACCCATAAATAAATAATTTAATATCATAATGATTATGACCTCATATAGGCACATACTATATAATATAATCTATTTTACTCAATATCTCATCAAGAAGATTGCATAATTGTGTAATTAACCAATATGCATGATATATTATTCTTTGAATACCAAAAATAAACTCATCAATAAGCCACCATTTTCATAGAATTTATTAGATAGTTACATTTCAACCAATGGGATTGAGATATCATCTTCTAGTCTTAGTAGGGAAAAATCCTTTTTTAGCTTATTCAATTAATGTCACATTACTTATGTCACACCAAAAATATGCTAAATCACAATGAGAAAATTCCATTTTTATAACTCTTCTAATTATTTAGTGAATAGTAATCTTTTCTTCGTCATCTGCAGTTAGCAAGAATTAACGTAAAATAGAAAATCACAAGGAACACCAAGATTTTTTAATGAGGTTCACCTCCAATTTGGATGACTACATCCTCAATTTATAGTTTTTATTATTCTAATCACACAAATTTATTTTTATTATCAAATAATTCATGATAAATGGTATGGCCTTGCACTCATTTTTCTTGGAATGAACTAGGTATAAATGCATGCTTTAAATTTAATTATCAAGAAAACAAGATATCATGCAGTCCCTTATAATGTGATAAAAAATTTAAAACAAGCCTTATTTAATAGAAAACAATGATTCTAGTCAACTTCTTTGAAATTAAGGAATCAAAAGTATTGACTTGAGTACATAAATAAATGGTCTGTCTTAAATGAAAAAAATCTAAGAGTCCAACTATAATTCCTTTTTAGTCAAAAAATGATAAAAACTGGTATTCTCAAAATTCCTTGATACACAATATTAGTAATTTTAATTGGATCCGTTATCCTCTAATCTTTTGGTGAATTGAATATTTATGAAATAAAATCTTACTGAACTTTAGATATTAATTTTTATATAAGAATGAATTTTTAAAAACTCAGTCACTAGTACATAACCATATTATTATTATTATTATTATTTTATGAAAATCTCAATTGTTTCTCAATTATTATTAAATTCCTACCTTTTATTCATCATGAATTTGTGTATATACATATATTATTTAGTTCTCTTCAAACTGTTAACCACTATTATCTATGCATGGGATCACATATATAATATTCTTCACATTTTTTTGTTTATGAAAAAAAATAAATTCTTTAGTTTTATCATTCTTTTTGTACGAATAATTATACTTAGTGAGTTTCAGTTAGTTAATGAGAATAATGTTCAATGGTGTCTCATTCCATCACATAACCTTAAAGGCTAATTGGATAACCTTTCTATTTTCTGAAAACCAAAATAGGGTTGTGAAATTTATATTTTTGTGACTAAGATAGCATGTAGATAACTTTTCCTTCTTTATCTACATAACAATGTGAGTATATAATTATTCTTTATCACGTGGACAAAGAATGTGCTATATCATTGACCATTACATACCACATAAGTTATGAAATCCTATCGTCATAAACTCAATAGAGTTTTTTTGGATCTCTCCTTCATGCAAGTGAGTGTGTGGAACATGATATTACACTTCATGAAATATTATATTTCGCAGGCCCAACTTCACGCAAACCACATTATGGAACAACTTTTGATCTTCATGAAAGGGACTTCATAGATGATTTGTTTCTCTACCAGAGAAATAATAGCTATCAAGATTTTCAGTAGCACCTTTTAGTCTCATGTGATCTTATTTTATAGTCTTATCTCACAAAATCTTCTTCTAGGATTACTTCTATGTCATGATTCATTCATGCCTCACAAAATATTCCATTTCAATCAATGAGTTTAAGTGTCTAAAGATCTTTGTATATTTTGAACATTATTTTCCTTCTTATCTTCTGACTTATTGCAATGCCTAGAATCATGGAATATTCACATAATTGGACTATTTATTCATAATTTTGGACTCATAATCATGAAATCATATCACATGAATCATCCAATGTATGAATATCTCTCAGATAATCAAATATACTTATGGAAATTCATTCTATGTTAGGATGAATTTCATTCATTGAATTATATCCTACATTAAAGCATGACTGGTTTGATCATCCTCATGTTTAACTTGTGATCATATTCTATTAGGTTTGGTTCCATCACTAGTAATGGATGAAATGAACATTAGTGGTGACAATTCATCATGTATCATAGTCCAGATATGCTTCACTGTGATAGGAAGATGATGAAAACATAGAGGCTGATGCATCATTGGATCATAAATTATTGGATATTGCACATTATATTCAAATAATTTTCAAGAAATGAACAATATTCTTGTCACAATCTTCACACATCAAAATTTTCTCAGTTGAGTTCCAGTATATATGAAACTCTATTTCAACTGACACTCAATCCAATACTAGAGTTGGAACCCAATAAACCTTCACAAAGTCATCCACACAAGCTATGCCACACCCTTGTATAGTCCCCTAAGAATCTTCCTATTCAACCATGCATGATCAATGCACCTGACTTGATAAGATTCCTATATTAACTCTTTATGGACACTATACACCTCCTCTATGCCACCTGAAATTGTACAGGTAAACCCTCTCCCTTGTGGTTTACCCCTGAGTACCACATGATTTGTTGAGGGGGTTCCTTGGTTATCCAATGGATAAACAATTTTTTTAATATAATTCCAATTAATATACTTATTAAAAACCCAATATGAACATCAAAGATAAATAATTATCACCATTAAATTCCTTAATCAATAAAATTCGTTCATGAAAATAAATATTTTCACTGTCTTCTCTTCATTTCCTTCTTCATAGAATTACTTCATGTAAAAATATAATTATTTTTACATGGAATTCAAATAAATTCTTCCATAAATGGATGGATATTATCCAATAATATTCTTTTGTGTAAAAATTGTGCTACCCACTAGCACGTGTTCTTTAAAAATATAAAACAATTCATTAATCATCATATTTTAAATTTACTTCATCCAAAATATAACATGTGACCTTTGAACTTCCATAAATGTATATTCCTAAAATATTTTAACTACATAAAATATTTATTTTCCAATTATAAATAGATAGTCTATAATTATTATTTGGGAATACTAAAACATATCCAAGCTTCTTTAATCATGATTTTATATTCACAAATTAATTATAAACTTAATGCACATATTTTCTTGGGAACTTCACTTCAATCACCAATAAAAATTCTTGGGAACACTAATGAACTTGCAAGTTGTTATTATTTACTAAATTAATATTTATATCATGCGATTCATCACTTAATAATACATTGGAAAAAATACACCAAAAACCAAAATTAGGATCACCAATCCCCCTATTTGTATTTGTTGTCAATAGAAATATAGAAAATGGAATGTCAATGGTATTTTAGTATTTTATCTTCATATATCCTCTACTTTTTCATTTTTTTCTCTTCTCCTTATTGATAAAAAATGAAAAGTACCTGGGAGAGGATGATATCATGTTTTTCTTAAGTAATGATCCATAAATTGTTGCAATCCAAGTCTACATGGGATAGCCCAATGTAAAAAATTACAGGGACTAATTTATACATAAATGATATTCATTATCAGTTAAAAATTTTATACAAAATGATATGACACAACTGGTATAATTCATAAGATATTATTCAACTATTTTTCAGGATAAAAGTAATTAACTAATTCTAATTAATTGTATAAAAATCGAAATTTTCTAATACCATATGGAAAGAAAAATTATCATTATACATCCAACCTGAAATACTTACACTAATCTCAATAAAAATATTAAAAACAATAAATTATTTTAGGTAGGAATTTTTTTATGAAATTAGTCCTAGAACTTCATCAAGATTATTTTTTTTCATTTCATTGATTCATTTAAGTAATCTACCTTAATATCATAATTAATTTCAATTTTTTTGAATAATTATTGGAGATTTTAACAACATGACTCTTTAGTGATTTCTTAAGTACGATTAAAAGATATTAGTTTTTAATGAAATGTAATGCTCTAGGAACTACTTAGATACTCCCCATAAAGGCATGATCTCCACTTTAACTTCATTAAGATAGATATTATCATCAACTATTTTTAAGAATTATAATTAATGTAAATACCAATTGTTGTGATATCATTCATGGAAGCGACTTCAAATTTATTTATTAGCTATTATAGCTTGATCATTTTTATCAAGGTTGATACATAAACTTTTTAAATAAACAATTTTCAAGATATTAGTAGATAGATAACACTTTGACAATGACTTCTATAAATATTAGAATAAATATTAAAATTTATATATATAGAAATATAATTTATTTAACTTAGTTCTCCCCTTAAATATGTGATTCACCTAACTTCCATGTAAATAATGAAAAAAAACAAAGTATATAGGAATAATATATATCTAATTTGGTTTTTAGTGATAGAAACATGACTGAGAAATTTTTCTCAACCGTGAAACTTGTTTTCTCCTCCATGTGAGTGTGAAATATTCATACCAACTTTTCTAAAGTTCTGGGCAGTTTTGAGAAGCATGTATTTTATAATTTCTTACGTAACATCTTTTTGTGGAGTTTTATTATTAACAATTTCTATCAAGGCACATTAATCATTTGGTGACTTATGATTCTTATTTAGTATCTATTATTATGTTTGTGTTATGAAAAAAAATTACCAGGGATTTTTCCAACCTTCTTTCACATTCCACACAGTACTTATGAAATTTATTAGATATTATTTATTTAAAACCACTCATGAAATTTGATTTCTTAATGTGGAATATTATTTTATTTCTTTTGGAATTTGATTTCTCCTTATCTTATTGCATTTTATTTTAACTTTACACATCAAATATCCAAATTATAGGTACATCTTTTAGAATATTAATAACAAGATTAATAGTTCCACATGGATTATTAGGTGTGATATTTACTATTTTTGTAATTTTATTTTTCCATTGGACTAATGTTTACCTTTATTTCTAATGATCTACTCCATTCATTATGATTTCCACGGTTTTCTTATAGTTATCCATGGTGTGAACTATTCTTCCAAAAAATAATCAGATTATTATTTTTAGTGTAGCCCTCCTTTTGACCTTCTTGGGGTTTTTGTGAGTATCATTATTCTTATTATTTTAACCGAAGGTTGACTTATCTATAGTATTCAAATCTCATGGTCTATTCATTTAAAATTTTTTAGTGTCATGCTTGAAGGATTTATACCCACATACCTCTTCATTGGGACCACTGACTTTGAAAATCCCATAGTTATTATTGAAAATATAAAATCATTTTGTAACATGAATATTTTTTCTTTTCATATATGTTGTTTTATTGTTCTTTAGATTTCTCCCCTTTGATGTTGTATTTTTTTTAATTTTTAGATACTGACATATTATGCCAACAATAAGATGCTTTGTACCCAAATCTTTCATAGAACCAACAACATCCAATAAATATTGATTTCTTCTTTGGAATAAAAATATAACAAGATTGAAAAGTTTTATATTTCTATTTCATATAATATTTGAAATGGTATTTTTTTCAGACAAAATGTTCTTTTTAACCTTATATTTCTACACTATAGATGTAGTGGTGGTCACTTCATTTCCCTTACTCATCCACTTTATCACAAGTTTTAATTTTGAACCTATATTACATATAGAAAAAAACTACCATAAATAGTACATTTTAAGTAGATTATACTTTCTTCTTAGAGACTTCTTGATATTTAACATTGACTGAAAACTTATTCTTTCCACCAAGTAGAGGAATTTCAAGATTATAATCATCTATAGAAGTTTGTATGGTGGTATCTCTTTATATAAAAACTATTCTATCATTGTATTTGAATACATAGCATAAAAATTTTCAACCAATTTTACTCCAGGTCTGAGTCATTTTATATTTAAGATGAATTTATCTTCCCTCACTGACTTTATAATATCATCACATTATTTCTTAATATTCAAAACTTTCTCATCATACATTTTATGTTTCTCTCACAATAAAGTGTAAAAATCCTTAATCATGTTTTATTTGATCTCAAGTTTTGTATTATTGACATGTATATTGGATTTTTTATCTATTCTACTACATGGTGATTATCTTAAGGACTCTAAATGGATTCATCTTTATTATATATTGCTTCAAACCAATCCTTCCCAACTACTAAACATGATTCCTTGAGATTATTTGTTTTTACACTTTTGTAGTTTCATTGTTTGGTTAGATCTAAACATGTAACCCCCTTTGTACTAGTGAACTCTCTCTATTTTCCTAGATTAATCTTAAAGATAATTGATATTTTCTTTCAAAATCTTCCTAAAATCCTTAAAATCATCATAGTTGGAGGAATGATCATATACACTTGTTATAAGTTCTTTTTTTGGACAATATTGGAAAACAAATCTCATACCTATTAATCATAATCTATGGTTGAAATGTTATGCATTTATTAGGTAGTAGATTTTACTACCAGATAATTTAATTTGTTTCATGAATTGGATTTCTTAGAAATAATACATTGGGAAACTGATTCATCACCCTCTTTGCAAAAGTGATTTGTATTCTTCATATATATCAATTCTTTATTTTTTTATTCTTCAAAGTCTTGAATAATATAGAATTATAACATATAATATGTATAACTTCTTTAAGTTTTCACACAATTATAAATTTATTAGATAATTAAAATATTTAATATTATTAAAATTAGAGAATCCAATTAAGGATGTATCCTTTCCCTCTAATACAAATGATTAGGATCACTTTGGGATGAACACACTGAGGGGGGGGGGGGGGTTACTCTGTGTGGGTTGATTTTTTTTCACATTAATATTCTTATCCATTTTTTACCTCTATCACCTATTCAGTGAATGGTTCCATTTTCTTCTTCAAATTTTGTTAGAAATCATGAAAATAAACTAATATATCATAAAGAAGACTGGGATTTGTTAATGCGGTTCACCTATAATGTGGATGACTATATCCTTGGTGTATGATGGTTATGATCCCACTTGTACAAAACTTTATTTTTTATTATCAAAGAAATCATGACTTTGGGTGTAGCCTTTTAATCAATTTTATTATAACTGACTAGGTATAAATGAAATATTTAAAATTCAATTAGAAGATTATAAGATATCAATCTATCCCTTCTGAAGTGATTTAAAATTTATAATGAGTTTTATTTAATTAAAAACAATGATTATGATCAACTTATTTGAAATGAATCAATAAAAATCATTTCCTTAAATACATAAATCAATGAGATGTCTCAATTATAAAAAACTAATAGGCTCCCGATGCTTCTTCTTTAGTTACAAAAATATAAAAATTTTACATACCGGTATTCTTAGAATTACTAATTACACAATATCAATAATTGTAATTATATCAGTTCTGCACAATTATTTTGGCGTAGTAAATATATATGAAACATAATCACATTTTAATTTTTATATTATTTTATATATAAGATCAACAAGGCGTAAACTCAATATCTTGCACATATCCATTTTATTATTCTCATTATTTTATATTCTAGTCAACTGTTTCTCAATTCTTATTAATTATCCTCATTCTATTCCCCATGTATGTGAGTAAGTAAACATATTATTCTATTCTCTTTAAACTTTTACCCACTATTACATGTTCATGGGATCACATATGTAATATACTTTATATTTTTGTGTTCATGCACAACAATCACTACCAGAGTCATATATTACGTTTTACAAGAAGCTTTATATATAGTGAGACTCAATTACTTTATTGGACTAAAGTATTGTGGTGTATCACACCTTCTTATAACTTGAAAGGATCATGGTATCAACTTTATACTTTGTGAAAGAATGTGGCTCATGAGATTCTTCTTTACATGATTAGGTTAGGTTATAGATACCTTATCCTTCTTCATGAACATAAAAATTTGAGTATGTGGTTATTATTCTTCATGTGAACATAACTTGTGGTATCTTAGAGATCTCCATATACTATAAAAGTTATGAAGTCTTGTATTCAAAAAATCAATGGTGTTTTAAATATCTCTCCATAACACAAGTTAGTGTGCAGAACTTAATCTTCAAATTCACAAAATTTTATGCTTCTTCGCCCCAACCTCACCCAATTCATAAAACATATCACATTATTATATTCTTGGAATGTAATTCATAGATACCCTTTTTTTATTTTAGATAAATGAGATCTATTAATATTTTCATTATCTCCACTAAGACTCATGTGATATCCCTTTATAAGAATGTTTCACTACCTTTGTATTAGTGATTAATGCCATGTCTAGACACATTCAAAATCCCAAAAAATATGAAGTTTCAATCAAAGAGTACTGATCCCTGAAGATATTAGTATTTTTCAAATGAGGTTTTCCTTCTTATCACACAACTTCTGTCAACACTGAGAATCATGGAATATTTAGATAACTGGATTACCACATTGCAAGTTTGGAACCATGACCATGATAGTATATCGAATTCATCATCTCAAGCATAAATATATCACAAATAATAAAATTTCATATTGATTTTTAATTTAGATGAATACCATTATTTGAATAATATCATGCATGAAATCATGCATGGTTAGATCATTATAAAGTTTACTTAATGATCACCTTATCTTGGGATTAGATCAGTCATTGAAAATAGATGGCATGATCATCAATGGTGGTGGGATGTTGAGTGTCACAGATGAGCTAATATTCTTGGTGATAGGAAAATGATGAGAATGTGGAGGTCACCATAGGATTGGATCATCCTTGATTATAAAACATGTGTTATATCTACATAATTTTAAATGGATGAATACTGTGTCTGTTGTTCTCATCCCACATTTTTGTCTGGTTGAGAACTACAGAATAAGAAAATCAATTTCATCCACCTCTTAAGCTAAAACTAGGGTCGACATCCAGAACACCTTCACACCCTCAACCACAAGCCACACCCTTGTGAAATACCCCCAAATATACTCCCACACATATGTGAGTACCCCTATGGGTTCTATGAACCCAACTTACTAAGATTACTCTGTACACTCCCTTTGAGTGCTATGCTCCCCACTATGCCACCTGAATCTTTCCAGGCCAACCCTCTCCTATATAGATGACCCCTAGGTCGACATGAGTGGTTAAAGAGGTCATCGACTATCTATTTGATTCCCCCTTATATTAATTTATGTAAAATTCATATACTTCATAAAAACCAAGTATGAAAATCAAAAATAAATAATTATCACCATAAAATTCCTTCTTCAACATAATTCCTTCAAGAAAATAAATATTTTCATGGTATTTTCATCATGGAATTCTTCAAAACATTCCTTTATGAAAAAATATATATTTTTTGAATGGACTTCAAATAATTTCTTTAAAAAACGGATAGATCTTCTTCAATCTTCTACATTAGTGTAGACAATGTGCTACCCACTAGAACATGTTCTTAAACATATATACCAGTTCATCAGTCTTCATACTTAAAATTTACATCATCCAAAATATAATACGTGACCTTTTAATTCTATGGATGGATCTTCTCTAATGGTTTTAATTACTTCAAATATTTCTTTGAACAAATATATAGAGATATTCTAACATTATTCTTTGGCAGTACCAAAACACATCCAAGATTATTTAATCAACCTTTGAGCTTCATAATGTAATTATTATATTAATTCACATAGTTTTTGGGGAAATTAACTTAAATATTCAATAAAAATTATGGGGAACACTAATGATATTACAATATATTATTATTTAATAATTTATGTTAACATCATGTAATAAATCACTTAATAACACATTTAAAACAAAAACAACACCAAAAAATGTAGGATAACCAATTTCCACCTTTTTATTTTATTTTTCAATAAAAATATAGAAAATATAATTACAATGGTATGTTAATATGTTCTCTTCAGATGTTCTCTATTTTTTCCATTTTCTTCTCTTCACATTTTTGTTAAAAAATGAAAATTAGCTAAGATAGAACGATGTCATTTCTTTCTTCAGTAATGTGAGATGAATTATTACACTCTAATTAAACTTGGGATAACCCGATGTAAGTAAAAAGTGGGCCTAATTTAGATAGAAATTATATTCATTAACAAGTTAGAATATAATACCAAGTAATATGCAATAAACTTTGTCATTCATTAGAGATTATTAAACTATTTTTCGGGTTGAAATTAATTAATTGATTGTAATTGATAGTGTGAAAACGGAAATGGTCTGATACCACTTAGAGAGAGAAGTTATCAAGATACATCCACCTGAAATTCATTCACTCATCCCAACACATGGATTAAAAATAGTTCAATTATAATAGGTAGGGATTTTTTCCCACAAAATTTGTCCCTGAACCTCTTAAATATTATTTTTTTCATGTCATTGACTCATTTAAGTTCCCATTAAAGATCATAATTAATTTAAATTTTATTTTGAATAAGTATAAAAGAATTTGAAAAAATACCTTATTAGTGAGTTAATAAACAAGTACCTTCCAAAGATATCATTTTTGAATGAATTCCCTAGGGATTTGTTTACCTTTACCACTCAAGACATGATCTCCACTTTCAATTCATTAGTATATATTTTCTCATTAGTTTTTCTTATAAATTATAATTAATGTGGATATCTATTGAGATGACCATATCCATGATGGTGACTTCAAATTTCTTGATCAGATATGGTAGCTTGATTATATTTATTAAGGATGATATTTTAACGTTTTAAAAATATAATTTCCAAGATATTATAAGATAGATAACAATTTGATAGTGACTTCTATTATGCTTGGATTAAATATTATAGTTTTTTTATATATAAATATAATTTCTTTAACTTTTTTCACCCACTAAATATGTGATTAAAATTCATTTCTCTGCAAGTAATGAGAAAATAGAAAGTATTTTGGAATAATGTGGATATACTTTGAGTTTTAATGAGATAAACAAGACTAATTATTATTTATCAACCATGGAAAATTAATTTTTTATCCCCTATCCAAGGGGTAAATTTTTATACTGATTTTTTTGAATTTCAGGGATGTTTTTGAGCATAATGGAATATCTACTTTCATCAGTAACAAATCACAGTGGATTTTCATTATTAACACAGATCATCAAGGAATATTCATCATTTGGATCCTTATGATTCCTCTTTAGCATATCTTATTAAGTTTTTGTTATGAAAAAATAATTGTATGAGATATTCCTAGTAGTGAATAATCAAAACATCATCTTTTTTCCTATCATATGATGTAATCCATACCATATAATTTATTTTTAAGAATATTTCCATTTAATTCATATGTTCTCATTATAATGGGGAACTGTTATGACATATCAATATAAAACATACTCTGAGGTAATTATCTCATTAATTTTTTATCATTTAATAAGATATTTATTAAAATTTAGGTCTTTGAATATATAGGAAATTTAAAGTACAAATCATGTTGGTTTTAGGGAAATAACTCCAACCATCCTCATCTTGAATTATATAGAATCCAAAATTTACTCCATTGAACATTACTAGCTCAAACTTTCACTCTTGAAGTCCCATTATTCAGGAATAGAAAAATACCACTAAAATAAAAAAGTTTAAAGGATAGAAAACTCTTGTTTTCTAGAAACTTTATTATGAGCTTCTAAAAAACAAGAAAATTGTGCTATGATTCTATTTATTTCACTATAATATATGATTAATACAATCCAAAATCCATAACATCCAATGTAAAATAAAGTAAATTGAAATGTTTTGAAAACCAAAAACCATGAATTGGGGTTTTTGGAACTGAGAAGCCTTGAACCCTGTCCACATAGTATTTTGAATCCTTTAAATAAAATTTGTACTCACAAAAAAACAAAACAAAAACTAAAAAAATATTAGTAAACACTCAAAATAGAACATAATAATTTATGTAGTTTAGAACAATTTTTAATCCTAGAGAAACAGAAAAATTAAATAGAAAAGAGTAATACGATATTACAACACTTAACTGAGTTACAAGTTCCTAGAGACAAGTACACAACTAAAGAGAAACAAAACATAGACTTGATTTCACTAAGCTGAACAAATATAATATATTATTATTTGATATAATAAAATCATTATCTAAACTGACCCTACCCATACATTTAATAATGATTCTAAATAGTTTAATTGGATACAAAACCAATAGATCATTGCTCTTAGTAGAATTTATTGATTCATCTTGTGAATAGTCCACTTTGAATATCAACATCCCACATCTTCACTTATGAAAAAATATAATGATATTGGTTTCAAAATTATCGCATTTTATCTCCATAGGATTTTGAAATATTGAATCAATACACCCTCCTTCAGAATTGTTCAGCTAAAAATGGAAGCAAATATTCACAATAATGAAATATTATTATACAATAATTTGACAATTTAAAATTCTAAAATAAAAAAATTAATACATTATACCATAATTATGGGAAATTATGATATTAATATTTTTTTGTGGTAGCCTATCTCTGTAATTTATAGGAATCATAGAAGAAGGACATTTTTTTGGTTCCACGTGGACACAATTAATAGTAACCAAGACATATGAAACTTTTTTGGTAGCCTATGACCATGATTCTATATAATCTTGAAGATTAGATAATATATCCATGGTTTCCAATGAACATAGTGATAAAACACCTAAATTACCTCCCAACTGTAACTCCCTCACTTTTCATCATTTTATACACATAATAATAAATTTGTATTTTATCCATTACCTTTATTTATCTAATGCACATAACCGGACAATTGTCACATTCCTCTTATTTATTTAGTGTATAGAAACTGAGTGAAAATACCATCATATGTTCCTCTATTTATGGAAATTCTACCCTTCCTTATTTTTTTCAATCACATAGTGAACCCATGTATGATTTCATATCTTTGATCTTCATTCACTCTTAATAATTATATTATGTTTTGATTTCCATTTATGAATATGAGTTTATAATTAATTTGGTCATTGGTATATGTTTATGTTTTTTATGAAGTGGGTTTTGTGGGTTTATATCCATTTCAGACATAAATACCTCCAATGGCCCAAAGGCATTCATTTTTTATTGATTTTTGATCATCCACCTTTCAAGGGGTGAGGTGAAACCCTTACAAGGCCCGTAGGCATAAGTATTACATTGCCCATAGGCCTTAGAGGAATTCAATGCCCGTAGGATTCAAATATTACATACAACCCAGACTAACTACTTGGAACTGCTCCTCCCCAGCATCTTCATCATGAAATCAACTCTCCACCTTCACATGGCTATTCAACTAGGCATTCCCATGTATGCACAGGCTTGTCCTGATGGCAGGTGCCATACCCTCTCATTCTTGCAATCCATTTAGCTTCTGCTGTTTTGAAAGCTCCTTTGCTCATCCTCTTTGTAGAGCTTGTTCCTTATAGGTTGTCTGGTTTGCATATGCACTTAAGGTGGCCTGAAGGCCTTGAGGTGGCCTAAAGGCCTTACTGACCCGAAGGCCTGGGTGGCCCAAAGGCCTTACAGGACTCAGGGACCAAATCCCAAAAGAGGGCATATTCCCGGCTTTTACAGTGCCAAACAGTGCCTTCTACAGTTCCCGCCACAGTACCTGCTACAGTACTGCACAGTTTCCGCTACAGTACTTGCTATAGTGCTGTTATAGTACCTTCTACAGTACTGCTACAGTACTGCTACAGTACCGGAAATTCTGCCTCCACCTGGATTTTATCCTTGGTCGCTTGGATGCACTTACGGAGTCCTTACCAACTGGGCTAAGGCTCATGTGCATTTCAAACATAAATACCTTTATTGGAATCAATTTTTTTTGGTATTTTCAATCTCATTGTTGTATGATACCTAAAATTTATCATTATTTTGGTTATTTGGGTGCATGTTTTTTATTTCATCAATATTATAGTTTTGTTTTTGTTTTTATAAATTTTATATGTGAATTTACTATGATATTTTTGGATTATAATTTTTGAAAAAATACACTCCATAAGATAAAAATAAATTGTGTTATTCCTTATAATTGCTAATTTGTAATATTTTATTTAAATATTTAAATTTGAATTATTAGAAATAGAAGTTTCTATATATTTTAAATGATGATTCTCTATGAGGAGAAGTGAAGAGAAATAATTATATTCTTGTAAGGTGTTTGATGAATTTATTAAGTAATATTAAGAGTCAAATAGAATATAAATATTATGAAAAACAAAAAACAAATTATGAACAAACTATTTTAAGGCTAATAAATATAAATAAATATGTTAATATTTTAAAATAATCCATTTTAGAAATTATTAAACTATAAAACAAACAAACACATGTATATTAACATAGATTATAAGTTTGTTTTGTTTTATTTTTAATTATAGGAAAATATTCTTTGGTATGATTGGATTTAAATGAGTGAGATTTGATAAATAATTTTATTAGTTGATAAATAAATTAGTGGTCTAATTTGTTTATAGTAACATGATTTTACCTTTTTAACAATTTTTTATTAAGGAGACTCACATGGGGTGGAGGTAATACATGTTACATTAAATACATAAAAACCGAGATAGAGAGAGAGAAATCATAAGGAAAAATATCTAGTGATCATAAAACATGGTTTAAATTAAATTAACCACTATTTATATAGAATGATGTTTTAGGTTTATTAAAAATATTTCATAGATTATGAGGCATGCATTGTGGGTTAAGATAATTACTATAATTATTTCATTGAAGGTATTTTAAAAACCATTAACCTATAGATCAATAATTTATTGAAAAAGATATTTTTTTTCTATTTTGTTTGATAAAAAATAGTTATTTCAAATAATAATATATATTTTTTAAATTTTTATTTTAGTTATGATAAAAAATAATCATTGAAAAAATTAAATGAAATTAATTTGTTTTATTAAAAATAATTATTTCATTGAAAGTTTTCAAAATGAAATTGACTACTCAATTTATAGATCAATAATTTATGGTATTTAAATTAAAAAATATAATTAATTTTAATTTAATTTTACAATAATAATAATAATTCATATAATAATAATATTTAATATAATAATATTATTTCAAACAATAATTTATATTTTTTCAAATTTATACATTTTTTGTTAAAATAAATCATTATTCATTAACATGGATGAAATTAAGTTAGTGAATAATTGTGAAGTATTTTATTTTATTTAATAATTTATCAAAATTTGATGTATATTCTCGATTCTGTTTGTTTTTTATATATGACTGGATTCATGGTTAATCAAAGTATTTAAAAATTTAATGTTTAAAACTCTTAAAAATAATTAAAATTATAATTCAATGTTCAAAAATCACACTTTAAAATTCGAATATCATATATAAAAAAGTGATATTTATATTTCTATAATTATAAAATAAAATGTTTATAAAATATATAGATATTTTTATATAAAATGAAAAAAACTACTTTTCATATTTGGTAAGTAAGTAATTAGAAATTTGATAAGTAGCAAAACTAGAAGTAAAACAATTTCAAGTAATGTGTAGAATAAAAATGAATAGTGGATCATAAATTGAAAAATAGGTTCATAATAATAAATATTTAGACCCGTATATAATTCACTTAGTAAAATTGGATACACAAGTTCTTATCATTGAAAAATCTTAGTTTTTAAACCAAATAAAAATGTTTCATTCTATACCCAATATGGTAGATTCTAAAAACTATCTACATGAAGTTCTCACATTCCCTTATTAAATATAGACAAGTTCCTATGCATAAAAAATTTTAATTTAAAAGAACACAGAATAAAACTATGATTGGTAGGTTACAAAGGATGAACATTGTGTCATATTTAATTGAAGTTTGAAATTTAAATGTATAAAATAAATCCAAGAATAATTATTAAATTAATCTCAAAAGAGTGAACTTGTTCTTTGATGAAAGATAAATGAAAATTTCGGATAGTGAAAGTAAAAATATCTTTAAAGTTAATTTAATACTTCATGACTTGAATATTTGGATGAGCTACTCTCATACATTTATAAATTTAGGGATCCAAAAAATTCTTAATTGATGGACAAAATTAATAATTAATAATTATTGATGAAGACTTTTCAATATTCCTTTATTCAAATAATTTTTTTTGAGATTCTAGAACACGGTGCTAGAATAGTGGAATTATTTGGTGATATTATGGTAATTAGATATATAATCATTCATTCATGGATTTTTTTATATAATGTATTTCCTTGTTCAAATTTCAAACTATAGATAGTTAAAGAGTTGATTTATAGATAGTGAAGAAAAAAACTATGTTAGGTGAATGATTAGAGTTTTTTCTGGGTTTTATAGTATATGTTCTAGATTATTATTTAATTATTTCTCTATTTATATTATTTAAATGATATCTAATTATTATTATTAAAACTATTTCATCATTTCATTATATATTAATTTTAGTAAGTCATATTTATGGTATCTTTAATGATCAATTTTTTTACTAAAATAATACCCAATTAAAACATTAGTAAAATATAGATGTTCATTAAAACATACCAAATAAAGCCATTAAGAGGTAATTATCTATAAAATGAATAAAATATATTCCAAATTTTGATGATTAAAAGATATAGTTGGTTAAAATATATAGGCAATTTACATAAAATTATAAAATGTTTTTAACATATTATTCTTGTCAGAAGATAAAGATAAATCATATTAGAAAAAAACTAGTATATATATTATTGAAACCATAACATATAATTTAGTTCTATTATTTATCAATAGGTGATACAATAGGTTATTTTTATAATATATTTTTTTAAGGATGACTACACAATGACTGAAATATATTTGTACTAATAAATAAATGAAGACATAGAAATGATGTGAAATGACCATGTGTTTATTTTTTTACATGGTTGAAAACTAAGAAGTGCATGATCACCTATGTAGTTATAAATAATTAATCACAAGAAATTGACCCTAAAAAATGTATGGTCTGAGATGAATTCCATTTCTGGTTATTTTGTACCGAAGTCACCACGAGATAAACCATCAAAAACTAATGGCTAAATCGATAATTGGATAGCATGTAATTCATTAGAGGTTACAATCCGATGATGTAACCGTGAGTTTAAATCACCATGATAATTTAACCATGAAACAAAAGTATAAGATACCATGATGTATAGAATATGTTACTATGACTATTTATAATGGATAAATTTTTATGTATTTTATTAAAATATTTTGAGTAGGATATTTTGTATGAAAACATTTACACAAGTTTTTATCTTATAATTATGATAATTATTGTTTGAATATTCATGTAAATAGAGTATATTATGAATGTCGGTTATATATAATTAGACTAATATTTATGGTGATTTTGGGATCATGGCCTAGTTTAGAAAATCAAAGATCCATATAATATGCAGTCAATTATGATCATGGTATATAAAATAAAAATGGTTATGAAATATTCTTGATAGTGATTCTAGAATTATCCTTAGAAAAAAATAATGATCTAGTGATCCATGCGGAGCGATCTGATGATTCTCAATGTATTTATAATTTGAACACGGAATATTTGATGAATATGGACAAAATTTTAAAGATAAAAAAAATTATTAAATATTTAAAATATGTGAATAAGTCATGAAAGAAGTTTTTGATTGATATTTAATGGATGATCACCCTAAATTAAAGTAATATCTCTTTATTATATTCATTCTATCATCTTGTGAGAATTTCTCAATTGTAAGTTAAAGTGATTCACTTGGAGTGATCCTTGGTGATGCAGTTAATCGATCCAAAACATTATAAGGAAGTTATCCTTGGAGGTGAGTGATGTACTAAAATCCCATTAATAAGTATAATTTAATTACTAAGACCTCGAAATAATGAACTCTCCATGTCAATTAGATTAACTTACACATTTCAAAATTAACTAAGTAAATCGTTGTGTTCATTTTGGATGAATTGACATGTAACAAATCAATATGATAAATATTAAAGATTTGATCAATATAATATGTGGATAATCATTATGATAATTGAATAGAGTATAATTTATATGTCAATAAAATATTCTTCACCCCAGAACCCCCTCATAGTTATCTTATCTCTACTAGTCTTAACAAGTGGTATTAGATAAATAATTTATCTTACTATATAGATCGATTTTGTTTAACATTGATTTTTTATATTAATTATATCTATATTGATTGATTTTTTCCCATTAATATTATTTTAACATTGATTACCAGTCTTTTATTAATTTTTTCTAACCATGTAAGAACATGTTGTTTCACTCTATGAGATAATTGGGAATGGTTTTTTATTTATTTATTGTTGTTAGATTAATATTTTATAATGAATCTTGATCAAATTTTTCAAAAATTAATCAAGAGAGATGAAAATATATGGAAATGTTATGATACTTGGGTGGTTCTCCATTTAATATAATACATGCTATTGTGATGTGTTGTAAGTTTTTAAAGTCAATATATGAGAAATAATCAAAAAATTATGAATGATATTCATAATTCAGTGAGGTTAAGATATTTATTCTCATAAATAAATTAAAATATTTTAAAATTCATTCCACATAATCAGAGAATTATTTTTTTCAATATAGTCATTGATGTGATTAGAAAAAAAGAGGCTTTGGAGAAGATGTTCCATGTATAAACATTAATAAATAAATAATAATTCAGTTTTATGCATATTTTAGTGACAAAATATAGTTTATTAAATTAATATATTTGTACACAATATAATTGGGTAAAATTACGAATCAACCTAGTTGCTTATAAAAAAGGAAAGGGGGTTGGTGTGTTAAATCCTGACAAGACATCATGATAAGTGAATTTAAATACCCAAAGGAAACTCTCTATCTATTTAAATACATTATAAGATTTTAAAGATGTGATGAATTTACTATCTATCTTGTTGAAAAGAGGAAAATGAAAGTTCAAAGGTAATTTCCCTCATTATACATTAAATATGGGACGATTTGTCATCTAGATACTTAATTCTTTTTAAATTATGATTATAGAATGGAAAAGAAGGCTCTTAGTAAGTGTTATGGTATATTTATTAATATAATGACTAGAAATAAATATTTTAAAATATAAGTGTAAGGAAGTTATAGATAAGAGACTTTATATAAAATTGTGATAGTGATTCGGATAAAAAATTTATTATAAGTAATGATAATAGGAAAGAAAAACATGATTATATAATACCTACCACTAAACATCATGAAACCACTAAAGAAACTGATGAAATTAAAGGTTAACAAGGGGAAGTGGTCAATCTGTAATCTAAACCTAAAGTTAGTCTTGGTGGTATTGATGCTCAGAGTCGAAGATGGATAATATAGCGGTTAATGAATACAAAGTTTATATACCTGAGTAAAAATAATAAATCAAAATCCTATAATAAGAGTTATAAAAAATAAAGGATGTAAATAATTGAAAATATAATATTTTATTTTATTTGAATGATAATTTTGAAAAACAATTATAAATTTTAAATGAATTAATTATTTCATTAAATAAAAAAGATGTATAAATTGAGATGATTTAGGTAATGGATATTAAATCCAATAAGAATATTGAGGAAAAGCATAAAAAAATTTAAGTTGGTAAAAAAATTAATTTTGGAGATATATCTACTAAAAAAGGAAAATGAAAACTTTACAAGGCTAAACGAAATTTAAAAGATTATTTGAGCATGAAAATGAATCATTTTAAAGTAAAGATGATATTATAATATGAGACTAGAACTGTTGAAATAGTGAGAGGTTCAACATAGAGGCATTATATTTCAAGAAGAATCTAATGTGAATCCACTATTATTAGAATACATATCTAATTAAATGATGTTTTAAATAAATGATACTATTGTTGATACATTAGATATATTATGAGATATTATGACATAACTAAAATATGTGAAAGTTCTCAATATAAAACATAATCCATGCATTGTGTAGATGTTCATCACTCTAGTACAAGGAAGTTCGTTTTATGGTTATTAATTTTTCCAAGGAAATTTTAATCAAATATATTTTGACTTTTGAAAAAGGATAAATGATGCGAACATTAAGAGAAGAAAAATTAAATAATATAATAGTTGTATTCAAGTAAACTATAATAAAGATTATCATTTAGAACAAACAATCAAATCTTGAAGAAAAGGGTGATGTTGTTTATATAGAAACAGTGAAGGATTCAAAGTTAATTACAAATTCACATCCATTTTCATGGAAATGGAATAATATATAAGGGAAATATAATCTTGATAAAATTTAAATTAAAGAGAGTAACAATGAATTCATTTATATCTTGAGCATTGGTTTTTCATAAGATATGATAGAAAAAATGTTTTTAAAGTTGGTGAAGGATGGAAATGATGGTATAGAGAGACTCAAAAAATGATAGTGCCATCAATATTAAGAGAAGAGGAAAAAATCTCAGTGGAATGGAAGTGTAATAGGTAATGTTTATTGAAGGGATTAAACAAAAGATTCTATGTGTGAGTCAGTTATTAGACCTAGTCCATGCAATAAATTTTTCAATGAAGAGATAAACAATTTGAAGGGTTGATGAAATATTTTTATTGAAGGGAGTTTGAACCAATGATAACTTATATCAATTTAATGGGAATGTAGGATCATGATCTATGAAAAAAGAGGATGTAAATGATATATTAAATTGTAATAACTTAGTTGGAATTACTTAGAATTGAACTTGAGTTAGATCAACACATGAACTTAAACATGAATCCCCATATTTTAAAGGTTACTGAAAAGTGGTAAGGGCCTTCATCTATTATTAGAGAGACTATTTCATAAAAAAGTATTAGAATAAAATAAATAAAAAAAATTCTCTCATGTGGAACCACTACAATATCTCCATCACAATTTAACACACTTTATAAATAGAAATAAAAATGCACAAATAATTAATGATTATATTTTATAATACATATTGTATGAACTACCATAAGTCTATTTAGAATAAAGATAAAAAATAAATAAACAATAATAAGAAGACCGTCAATCATCCTCTGACAAAAATCCACACAATATTCTTAAACTCTTAATACCTCTATTGTCTTTTACTAGAATATCTATTCGAACTATTGATGAAAATAAGAAGAACTACATGAGTTATAAGATAAAAATTGTAGGTCTAAGTATAATACCCAATAGGTACCTCTATGATACCCTAAAAAATGAAATGATATTCATATATATTCTTATGCCTGTGTTGTGAGTCTATATATGATTAATAACCAATTACACTCAACATATAGAATGAAAACACACAAACACCAATAAAAATATCAATTATTGAGTAAATATATACCTTTTAGTTCCTCATGGGTCTACCAGGCCACCATGGTATATGACTAAGAATTATTTATCCTTTGATGGATTATATAATTAAAAAATTTCAAAACATGCACAATGGTTGTTACATGAGAGAAAATAATGCTTGGCCATTATATGGTCATGCCATGAGGGAAAATAGCCAATTATCACACATATTTTAGGTATCTTACTACTAATACACCTATTAAAAAATAATTTACAACAACTTATATTTATGGTTACTTAGCACTCCTTATATTGCAAAAAAAAATTCATTGTTTTTGTTTTTTTTATTTTTTCTTTTTGTGTATTTTTATTTTTGTGTATTTTTATTTTATTTTAAATATTTACTGGTGGTATTTTTATTATTATTTAAAAAAATATATTAATTATGAATATCTATGAATGAATTTTTATTCATTGTATATATAAATTTAGTTTAAATGTTTTCATAGTAAATAACTGATTTATATATTTGTTTTAATGAAAGGATGAAATAAAATTTTTATTAAACAGATGGGGGTTAAGGATATGATTGGGTGATATCATAATATATGATGGAAACATCAAGATACATCCTAATTCCAATTTTTTCTAGTATCTTCACTTTAGGATAAATTAATACACCAATGTGTCACTATGTATAACCACTATCATATATTGATTCAAACATAAAATAGAAAAGAATAACTTAAGAATACACTAGTTACAATGAAATATAATATCAAGGTTTGAGAGTAAACTAGAACTCCAATAAAATCCAATGAACATTACTACAAGACTATAAAAGCTCAAAAATCATGTGAGGAAAACTCTTAAGATACCATTCCATTTTTGACATAGTAATGAGATCTAACGAAGGACACATTCTCATTCATAACATAATTATTATTGTGATCCTTTATTTTCTAGAATTGAAATATTAAATAGTTTGAGATTATTTTATAAACCCAGTGCAAGATAATGTTGCTCCCTACGGAATCACCAACCCCAACATGAACCTCATTCCACCTATAAGATATTTTAGAGCGTCAACACAATGTGATGGAAACGACACATGATATGTTAATGTTCCAATGGATCTAAGTGGAGTCTGTATTAAGAATACATTATTAAGACAATGTGATACCTTTCCCCAATGTGGGATTTGTTAACATAAATGCATACTTCATGATCTAATTTTTGAATTATTGAAACAATGTAACACCTTGTATTTTTAGAAATAATTTTCTTTTCATAATATAGGTTTATAATTCTAAACTTTTTTCTATATGTACAAGTAATTGAAATAGATTAAAAAATAATTAATGAAAGACTTGAATTAAACTAAAAACAGTTTATTCATTCTTAATAAGAAATTATAACAAAATAACATGAAAATATGTATTACACAACATGGATTATCAATCAACATGGACTAATGCATCTATTAAAAGTGTATAAATTTAAAGGGGAAAATAAATATAAAAGTACATAATCTTTAATATTCGGGGATCTCTTGTATCATCTTCACCTTTAAGGATCCCCAATAGCCGATAAGAACATATAATGAGGAATAACATTAGGAATAGAGGAATTATATTATAATATCTGAAATGGAAACTTTGTAAATGAGAAATGTTAATGGAATAAGTTTAGTATAACTATATACAAGATAGAAATATGTCTGTTGCAAATATGGCCGTTGTAAATATTGTCATTAAAAATATGGCTATTTCAAATATGGTCATTGTGAATATGGTTATTGAAAATATAGTCACTGGATATATGTTTTTTTGGATATATATATATATTCATAATTTATAAAAAATTATTATGTTCAAAAAAATAAATATAAATCACAATGAAATAAAAATAGTATATAAAAATATTATTAATATCTATATATTTATATGTTACACATGAATAATAATAATATTATTGAAATATTCTATGATATATATATATATATAATTCAAATAAATATCTCAATATCAATGAAGTAGTAAAATTATATTTTAGAATAAAAATTAATAATTAATTGTATTTGTTGAGTATTTAATATAAAAGTAATATTTATTTTCAAAGAATTATTTTATTAAGTATTTTATAGTTTTTCTAAATATATTAAACTGACACTTATAAAATATTATTATGCATGAACTAATATATTATCATCATAAAAATATAAATTGATATGAAATAATATTATGAACAAATAATGTTTAAAACACTATTTTTTTAATAAATGAAGTTTTTAAATAATTTATAATTCTCCTTGAAAAGTTAAATATATAAATTTTATATTTTTAATTTGATAAAATAAAAATAATTTTTGAATTAATTACATCAAAATTAGATTAGTATGATTTTTTTATATTTTTCCAAAATAATTCATTTTTAGGTGAATAATAAAAATACAAATTTTTCTAAAAAATATCACATTTATAACTGAAGAATGATATAAATGTTTAATAAACTATTTTTATATAAAAAATATTTATTCACTCATATAATTCATTTATAAATACGGTGTTGAATTTGTAAAACATATTTGTATCATTTTTGAAACTCAAGAAATATTTCACACTATTAACTATTTTAGGTTCTTATATTGAAAATTAGACTTGATTACTTTTATAAATTAAATGTAAAAAATATTTCCTATTTTATTTTAACATTTTAATATTATTTAGTAATTTACATTTCATTTTTATTCATCAATACAATGTTAGTAAGATTAAAGTTAATTACCATGATAATAGTTATACCATTTTTTAAATGAAATATATTATTAATATAATATTTTTTTAAACCCATTTATAATTATATTATCACTCATTTAATTGGTAATAAATACTAAAGAAGATTAAGAACCCATAATTCTTAAAATTCATTTTTAATAAAAATATTTTTTTATATTATACATTTTAATTTAAAGAGATAATTTTTTAAAATTTATAAATTTAATTAAAATAAAAGGATATTGAATCTAGGTTCAAAAATTATAAATTTTCAATAAGCATTATATTATATTTTTAAATAAAATATAAATTATTTAGTTGAAAACTAGTCAGCAAGGTAAAAATCAAAACTTTAAAATGTAAAAACCTATTGTAAAAGAATTAAAAACATTTATACAGAATTTTTGATGACTTATCAACCCAATAAATAACCAAAATCTATTAATATGTATTTTTTGGTGTTATCTACCCAGGAATAGTATATTAATATCATGAAAATGTAAAGGGTATTCCCAAAAGTACCCCTCTATGGTTACACTTCCCATTCTATTTCCCATATAAACTCTTCCCAAATTACCTCTCCATGAAGTTATTTTTTCATCCCTAATCCCCCAATATCTAGTATTTATTTTAACACTGTATTTTATAAGGAAATATATAAGAGAAGATATAGTCTTTGATGTAAGTGTTACATTATTTTAAATCTTTTCTCCTTAATATTCTTCTTCCTAATCTCTTATATATATAAACATTTAATGAAATTAATATAATTATTATATTTATATGTTATTATATTAATTTAATAACCATGTTTTATTCCTGTCCATTGGATAATAAGAATAAAAGTGTTATTAGTGCATTTCATAAACTATCGCCTACACAAAGTGATGCCATCAATTTTTCATCACAACCATTCATAACTGATCAGAATGATATAGAACATGAATACATATGATATATATAACATAAATATTATTCTAAAATATAAAATAATAATATGACATAATTAACTCTCATTATCTGATAAATAAAAATGTTAACATTATGTTGTACGAACTATAACCACCACGAAGTAATGTTTTTCATTTTTCGTCATGATTTTCAATACTTTTCCAAACTACTTAAAATATGTTTCAAAAAAATAAAAAATATAAATATTATCATTATCCATCTAATATAATGATATTATAAAATTATTTAACCCCACTGACCCATTGAGATAAGTTGTGTTCATGTTTTGGTTGGTTTAACCACCGAATTGAATAATGCTATAAAAATCTATCATGGTTGACTAGAAAAACTCAAATACTAATATTAGTATAAGTTATAAAGTAATTAATGATTGGGTTTTTGTTTTGTAATTGTTATATTATATATATAACGTTTTTTTGAAAATATCTTATTTGATCACTAATATTATCAAATTAAGTTAAAACTCATTCATTTTTACACAAAATAAGAAAACTATATAATAAATAAATATAATATGCTAATAATCCATATATTTTAAATTAAATATATAATAATAAGGTTCCAAAGAATATATCTAAAAAATAATTTTATTATTCAAGATGTTAGGTGCATGTGCATAGTGAATCTGAAACATTGTTAGGGTTTCCATTTCAATAACACTTTATTGAGGTAAGATTTGATATTATGCACCAATCTACATTTTATTATCTAACTATGAAACCTTGACTCATAACGTAATATATATTTTTAAATTAGAAACTTCACTTCCATTCATTTTCTTCCTCACTATGGGCTATGATTGATTAAATCACTAAAAAATAAGGATCTTTCATAACTCAATATATTTTCTTGAGTTATAATGTTTCTCCTAGAGTTTCATCTTTCATTTCTTATGGTATACCCTATTTACATATTAGGATAATCAATAATGATTAAAATAATAGTTATTAATTATTTATATTCATTTAAAAAAATGAAAAAAATGTTATGAATAACTCCCATCCAATTTAAAGACAGTTTCGCATCCTTTCCCATAATTTCCCTTCTCACCAATGTTCACTTTTGTAATTGGAAACCTAATTATGGGTTATCTTATGTAACATTTAAAATAAAATTATTATGTTTTAAAAATAAATTTTAACGTTCCCTTTTTAGAATTCATAATTTTTAAAAGAGTATTTTAAAATGGGTTTCCTTCCATGATCATTTTTTGGATCTTTTATACCTCATTCGTGACTTTTCAGTTACATATTCTTCTAATTTTTTCCCTTTTTATGAAATATTATTCTAATGTACACAATATATATTTTTGTATATATTTCACTTACATATATACATAGTTAAATATCATTTTGAAATCTATGGTCATACTTGTTTTTAGTTCCCTTCAAAATTACCACTTTTATGAAAACATGATTTAAGGGAACTTTCATATTTCTTATTTTATGTGAAGTATCACTCCGATTAAGCATTTTTAAGACAAAAATAAAGTATAAAAACCCAAATTATTTTATGGATAAACCTATGGTTAAATTATCATTTTATGGAAAATAATATGGTATTTCATTATCTAAAAATATATTTACTTATTTTATAAAGATTTTCCCAAGTAGTATATTTTTATTATTTATTTTTCAAGATAATTCTCATAAATTCTCTATTTTTGTACACAATGATCAAGAATTTTGTCAGTTTTTCAAATATGAACATAAAAATGATTTAATTACTTCTTTGATAGATAATCATTATGATTTATCATTTGGTTGTTCCATGAATCAAAATTATGAAACCCACTTACTTCTCATTGGTTTGATCATGTTTATGATTTATTTATAGTTTATTTTCCACATTTGGAACACATATGTATGATTTGAAATAATGTTATGAGTTTATATATAATTATATAGCACTAAAATTCATTGGGTAAAGATTTATATCTCATGAGATGTTATGTAAGGGATTAAGGAGTGAACCTAAGACACTATAATTTTTCAAATTTATGATGATGGACTTAAGATAGACCCTTTACTTATGTTTATGTTGTCATATATTATGTTTTTGACACATATTATATGATTCCATTATCAGATAATATCATTTTTATGTCAAATTTCCAATATTTTCATCAGATTCTTTATGATATCATGTTATGCCTTTGGAATATCATGTTATGCTTTATTGCTATATTGGTTTCACTTATTAGGATTTATAGCTCAACCCTTTTCTTATTTATTTTCCATTAGGTGTCCTATGATGTTTTTGATGATCTAGGGATGTTATTATCACTATAATAAGATTTAAATAAATATTTATTTTACATTTAAGATGATTCAATTATGTATATAATCTTAAAAAGACCCTACACCTCTAGATCCTCAATTTTTTACATGTTGGAAATCTTGGTGAAAAATAATGAAATAAAGTTTGTTTAAGGTTTAAGGGGAAATTGATGGTATCATAGGCTGATCTAGTTTTTTTGGATTAGTATAAGATAATTTTAGTGAAAACACATGGGATAAGTCAAAGTATAGTATAACACCCAATGTTTTTTATAAAGTATAGTGTATAAATTTTTTATAAAAATGAAATCCATGTCTAGATACTAGCTAGTGGATGTGGTTGTGGCACCGATATACCTAGGAGTGATTACACTAAAAAGGATTTGTTTAGTATTAACTTGATCATTACTACGAAACATGATGAGTGGGCCTAATAATTGACACTTGGCTAGTCACTCATGGGGGACATGATTTGGTTGATCATATACTCTTTAATAAACTCTATAAAGGATTGATTTTCTAGTTACTTTGAGGTAAAATATTGAGAAGTATAAGATAACCCAACATAAAGTTACCTATGTTAAACTAAGATTGATATAGTTTTAACTAAAGTAATTATAAGATAAAGTGATTATGTAAAAGTTTAAAAGGTTTTAGGGTTTAATAAATTTTATGTTATTGATTATGATAATACTTCTATGATGTTAAATTTTTACCACTAATGTTAACCCTTGTAGTTTTAGTGATGGGTGAAACTATAATGAACCAAGTTAACCCAAGGTACGAGGTACAATATGATAATTACCACAATGATAAATCCATTAGAATGAGATTCATACTAATAAATACAATGATTATTCTAAACCAAATATAGTTAAACATGATTAAAAATGTAACTATAGTTGAAATCTAGAATACACCGAAGAAGAAAAGGATGGAGTCTCAATAATGTTTCAATGAAGATGATGATGATGGAATGAATAATAAATTTTCTTACTTTAAAAAATGTAAAAAAATAACCATGGAATTTTTTTCAAGGAGTTGGAATATTATATTCTTTTGGATGATAAGGTCATCCATCATTAAAATTCCACAAGAAAATAAAGAGGATATTTTGTACGATGGGAGTGAAAAATGTTCATCTAAAAAACCACTAATGGTCCAATGCGTTATGTTTGAAAAAATTGAGAAATATCTAAGTCAATAACCATATATAAAGGCTAAAAATTATGATATAAATGAAAAAATTCCTAGTATACGGTAACAAGAGAAATCCTATGCAATTGTATCTGCTAAGGTGAGTAATAAAAATAATGTGGAGTGAGGAATAATGATCATCCACTCAATTACACTGAGTATTATATTTTTATGTTGTTAAACCCACTCCATTGTATGTATAATGTTTTATAATAACATAAAATCATCACCTCGATGACTATATATTGAATTATTAATGAAAAAATTAAAGTGGTACGATTATTATGTCCTAAGTTTATGTTTATGGAAAATTTTCTTATGAAAATATTTATTTTCTTCCTTGATAAATTTAATGTGATTTTGGAAATGTATTGGTTATCTCTATATAGATAGAAAATTATTTTATATATGAAGATCTCATTTTACATCAACCAATGATAGTTTGTTCATGGGTGATTATGAACAAACTTTATAAAAAAATTATAAAATTTGTGTCATGATTCCGAATAAATATAGTCTCTTGGATTAAACGGTTTGAGAAAAACTAAACATTATAGATAATACTATTATAAGTAAAAATATATGTTTACTAAGTTGTTAAGGTTGATATCACTCTATAAATTTAATCTTAAGTTGTGTTTATTTAAAAGACACCATTATATATTTTCATTACTTTGTAATAATTTAAATCACAAGGGTGCAATTTGTTTCAGGGGAGGGGGAGGGGGGAATACAGTGCCATATGTTTTTATAAAGAATACTCTTTCTATAATATATATGTTTATAATTTTAAAACTTTTTATACATGTCCAATGAATTGAAATATATTAGGAAAAAATTCTTTCAAGATATAAATTATACTAACAACATTATATTAATTCATATTAAAAAATTAAAACAAAGGAACATGAAATTAAGTATCAAACACCATGGTTTATTAATCACCATTGACTAGTAAGTCCATAAAGAGTGTATAAATAGAAAGGGGAGAGTAAATAGAAAAGAAAAAAAATCCTCAAAAATGGTAGATATATTATACCATCTTCACCTTCGAGGATCAAAAATCACTAATGAAAACATAAAAATATAAAGATAATCATGAATGGAGAAAGCATATTTTCAGATCTAAACTGAAAATTATGGACATGAGAACTATGAATAGAATTATTTTAGTAAGACTATATAAAGGAAGGAAATACAACTATTGAAAGTATGGAAATTGCAAATATGGTCATTGTGAATATGGTCATTACCAATATGGTCATTTAATATATAGTGAATGGAAATTAATCCAATAGGTATACTAAAATCACGTGATGTTAAAAAAATATATAAATCACAAAAAATAATGATATGATATTAAAATATTTTAAATATATATATATATATATATATATATTTGTTTCATATAAATTGTAATAATAATAATATAAAATTAAAATAAATATTTCAATAACAATGTACTATTAAAATTAAATTTTATAATATAAATATATAATTAATGCTATTTTCTAAATCATATTTAATATAAAAGTAATATTTATTTTCAAAGAAATGTTTCATTAAGTATTGTATATTTTGTCCTAATAAATCAAATATATGATTTTAAAATATTAATATATATAAAATAATATAATAACATAACTAAAATTAGATATAGATATAGAATGATATTTTAGAACACATAATGTTTAAAAATGAATGTTTTTTCAATAAAATTTGTTTTATTTATAATTTATATTTTGCATTTAAAAACTAAATATATAAATTTTATAATTTAAATTTTATAAAAAATATTAATTTTTGAATTAATTATTTAAAAAATTTATTAGAATGATTTTTTTGTTATTTTTTTCTGAAATAATCTATTTTTTTTTTGTGAATAGTAAAATTTAGAATTTGCTAAAAACAATCACTTTTATAATACAAGATCGATATAAATTTTTTTAAAAAAGTTTTAATATAAAAAAAAATATTTATTAATTAATATAAACTATTTAAAAATGATATTTTGAACTAATAAGACACATTATTGACATTTTTGAAACTCTAGTAATATTTCACACTAAAAACTATTTTTACATGATTATGTTGAAAATTAAACAATATCACATTTAAAAAATAAAATTAAAAAATATATTTCTTATTTTATTTTTAAATCAATATATTAGTTAACAATTTAAATTTCTTTTTTTAGAATAAATATAATGTTAGTAATATTACAGTTAATTATCGCGACAATAGTAAAATAATTTTATAAAATGAATTGATTTATTAATATCATGTAAATTTTATCTAATAAATAAAATTGATATAATTTAATGGATTAATATAATAATACATTTAAAACATCTATATAATTATATCAGCACTCATTCATTTGGTAATCAATACAAAATAATATTAAGAACACATAATGGTTAAAAGTCACTATTCTATAGAATTTTTTTTATATATTATATATTTTAAACTAAAATTTGGATTTATAATATTTATAATTTTAATTATTATAATTGGAGATTAAATTGTACTTCAAAATATAACTTTCTAAAATATGTTTTATTTTATATTTATAAATAAAATATAAATTACTTAGTTAAAAACTATTTACCATGGTAAAAATAAAAATGTTAAAATGTAAAAACATACAGTAAAAGACCCGAAACAAGTTTAAAACATGATTGTAAAGTAATTTATGAATTTTTATTTTACAAAACTCACTAAATGTACTTATTACAAAATTTTGGAGTCATTGACCAAGGAATAGTGTAACGATATCATGGAAGTGTAAGGAGTATTCACAAAAGTTCCCTTTTATTCACTTATAAGGGATGATCATTTCTACTCCCCTATAGTTACACTTACCATTTCATTTACCCTTTAATATATACCCAAATTTCCTCTTTGAGAATTAATTTAATCATACATAAGTTAAAGGCACTGTCATCGGTGCTCTCAAATGAAGTGTGATTTTTTGGGTACTTGGGTGAAACAGAGTGGCTAACCAAGGTCATCTCTCAAAGGAGGAAGTAAATTAAAACAAATTATTAAAGTTTTTATAAAAATAAAATAAAAGGTAATAAAAACACTAATTTAAAGGATGAGGGTTTTTTTATCATTTATAAAACAAGAAGAATTTTTCTTGAAGAATATTTCATTTTTTTTGTTTTTAATTTTGAAATGAAGTTCGATTAGAAAGACACAACAAGAAGATGTGTTTTTAGAAAATATTTTAAAACGAGTAATTGATCAAACTCTACCTCTTAAGTCAATTATTTATCATTACAATTTAAGTTAAAATTCACTTAATTATGATCCCTTTATTTTTTAAATCCTGAACCCTATGAGAATTAACTTTACCACAATGATGAAGTGAATTTAACACTAGCCTAACTTCGAAACATGCAATCGCAGAACCTTGCTTTGATTGATGTTCTAAGGTTAGATTATGGTCAGTGGTAAATTAAGGAACATTTTTTCTCTATAAATTAGAATTAATTGTGTTTAGGGAATACATTTAAACACTATAAATTGATATTGTATGGTTTTGTATTACCGATTAAGTTCGTGCTCTCACAATTTACAAAAATTATTGTCCTCACGTGTTTTTGTGTTAACTGTTAAATTACTTTACTAGTTTCAATTAAATTAAAAAAATAAATGAATTGATCATATTATGTGAATTACATTATATAATTAATTCAAAATAAATGAATGAATAAGGATAGAGGTCGATCAATTACTAAAAAAACTACTCTTCTATGGGAGGTGTGGTAATCATAGAGACGTTTTGCATCAGCAAAGAATTGAAAGGGTAGAACCCAATCTCATATCCACTCTTGATTCCAGCCCAATTAGGAAGATTTAAAGAAGAATAATTTTTTACCAAACAGAATAAAATAGAATAAATAAATGAATAACAAATAATTTTATTACACAAACAAAAGTATTAAAAAACAAAGAAGAAGATGAAGAAGGCTTTGTCGAAGGGATCCTTGATTCAAGAGCTAAACTTAGTGAAATGGTTGAATAATTGGAGTTTATACACTTCCCCTCTACCCTAAACTACCTAATTCATATCCCCAAACCCTCCAAATGAGAAAAAAATTAAATTTATAGAGTAGAGGGGAGGCTAGTTTTAAAGAGGTTTCAAGTGTGAATGAGGATTCCCGGCCAAATATTTTAATCCGAATTACACCACCCATTTTACCACCAAAACACGTGAATAATCTGTTCTTAAAGAAAAATTATTTGTTCATAATTGGGTTGGAGAGTTCCTCTCAAAATTTGGGCCCAATAAAATCTTGGATGAAAACGTTATGGCCCAAATACAGAACCGATATCCAATCTGGCGGGTCCATCCCACATTTGACTTTATGGTCCTTTTAGTCCAACCAAATATAAATTTTAGCTCAAATTTCCTGAAAAAAAGTTGTATCCCATTAAGTCAGGAACGAATTTACAAAATATAAATATCAAATAATAAATATTAAAATATTTATCTTTGAAATACTACATTGTAGTATAAAAGGTAAAACTGGAATTTCCATCAAATTTTCAAATGAATGATCTAATCCCAAATATTTTATAAATATATATATTTAACACAATTTGTGGAAATTTTATCATTTATTATCAATAAAATATTCAATAAAAATGTGTTTTATCAACTCCCCCACACTTACCCTTTTTCACTCCTGGGAAAATCCTCATATCATGTATTCGAAAAAATTATGACAAGATATGCATATTCATATTTCTCAATCCACAATGAAAATATAGGAAAAGTAATAATCTCATCAAGATTCAATATTGTTACATTTTAAAGTCATTGTCTCATAAATTGTGTCAAAATAAAATCCAGTGATATTCATAACAATAATCACAGTGAAACAAGTCATGGGTCTACCATGCCACTAATTATCTACGTGTGTGTGTGCCAGCCATTCCAAGCTTGTCTCTCCACCCTTTATCTAGTATATTCAGGTCATTAAAAACTTTTCTTCTTACCAGATTCTATTCCCACCAACGTTTTCAACATCCTTTGTAACGACCAAATGTTTTTCAATGGAAATTCCATTATTATAAATATGTCATAAAATCACATGAATACACAACATAATGAACTACTAAGTTCTAAGTGACCTTTAAACATTATTTTGTCACTTCTGTGTTTGGAATTTAAAAAATATGACTTACACGACTGCAATCAGTAAGTTATATGGAGTCTGATAAGTAAAAATTAATTTTTGGTGAATAGTAACATACCCTTATGAATAGTAACATACCCTAAGGAATAGTAACCTTTACTATGATATTATAAAAACAATATTTAAGTTGAGAGTACTATATACCTATATATTAGAATAAGTAAATTAATTTTTTAAAATTGGTTTTTTGATAATAAATTATGATTTTAATTAAATATTAAAATGATCACATTTAGAAAATTATTTTTGAAAAATGGAATTCATTTTTTCTACACGTCGAAAAATGGTTAGGGTAAATTTTCGAGATTTTTCTAAAATACTTGAATTTTTGATGAATAGTAAAATCCGATAATTCACAATGAATGCTAAAACCTTATTTTCTACATCATGCTTGAGTCATGGATGATGTAAAAAAAATTTGGTTTTAAGTCACATGAATTCATTACTGTTCTTGGTCATGGAATACTTACTATTCCTTGTCTTGTAAATAAATAATAAACTAATGATTACAAATTTATGAAAACCCTCATCTCCTCCACTATAACCCCCCCTCACTCCCACATCTCTTCACTCTTCTCAAGCCTTGTGCCTTGCCAATATTCTACCCAAAAATCTCTATATGATCCTCTCCCACATCAGAAAGCTCCTATCCTCTTCAAAATACCAAAACTTCTCCCCTTAAGAAGTTCTCAAAGGAGGAAGCCTCAAGAGGTAAATTCCTCTTTCCAATTCCTTCATTTCTTTTAAGTTCTTTTCTTTTTGTTTCCTTCCTCACCTCCCTTCACCCAAATAGTATGATAACACTAGTAACATATATGTACTAGAATGTTTTTATGCTAATGGGATATTTCATTATATTATCTCCTTTCCCATCTTTTTATTTGAAGGAAATTAAAGCACCGTTTGAGATGCGCTAATTTAGCACATTCAAGGACAATAGTTTATCAATTTCTTTTATTATATTTAATTCCGGTCATTGAACCATTTGTGTTACGGTTAGAACAGATTATTATATAGGTAACATATCCTTGTTTGGGTTCTGTAATCCTTTTGTACTAATGGAATTAAGTTATAAATCAAAATAGGTTCGTAATCAAACCCATCGATTAACCAAAATGGTTGTCACTAAGGTTATATATATAATCATTCGAGTTCACTCTAAGTAACCAAATTAAATTTAAAACAATGTAATCTCCGGGATATTCACTAATAACATATAACTTCAATTCTGGACAACCACTTTAATCTTACATGTCTATCCAAACAAGAATATAAGCAAACCAGTCAATAAAACCAAGTAAACAAACGAGCTCGAACAAATAAATTGAATATCATAACCAATCAAAACGGTTATAAATGAACATAAAATGATTATAATAAACCAATTAAATATATAAGAATTTCCATAATTATTAATTAATAAAACTAATTTGTTTATTTAGGTCTTTAATAACAAGTGGAGAACACCAACAGATTTAAGGTAAGGGATCCTCTCCATTTTGCTCTTAAATCACGATTTTCCTCTATGCTATGCCATTTTATGTTTAATACCTAATGTTGTGGTATGTTTTCCCACCTCCCCCATACCACCCTCATGTTTTATAATTGATGATAAACCCCTTCTATCTCTCATAAAGCCCTCTTACGTGTATCAGACACCATGCCGATAATCCGTAACAAAATCTACCTGAACCTCCTTTGTTCTTTCGGGTTGCCTTATATTTATTTAGATCAAAATGGAGTTATCTTATCTATTTTTTTCATCTTATAAATTATGTTTAGTTGTAAAAAATTATTTTTTGAGGACCCTTTTATCACTCTCTTTCGGAGATATACATGTTTTTAAAATATTCCCTCCTTATAACTTTCCGATAAGCAAACCTCTTTTAAGGGAACTTCCCAAATTTTTACCCAATTTCAAGTGCACTATATCATCTATTTTAAGCCACCATTATATTTATAAAATAAGTATTTTTATTATGGAAACCTTATTAGTTCAATTCTGGTTTTATATAAAATATTTTCCTATATTATATTTTAAAATCTCTACAGCATTTTCCTTAAAACCGCACAAAAATGTTTTAATTCTAATGTTACTCAAAAACATTTCATATTTTTTGTCCCTTATGTTTGAAACATATTACCATGTTATATGATTATTTTAACCTATGAGCATCCATTTATGTTCTAAACCTTTTTTTTCATGGAAACTTTCTTGATACACACATTGGTTAGGATTTATGTCATGTTTATGGTACCCAATTCTTTCCATGGGTACCCTTATGTTTATGTATGGTTGATTATGTACGATTATTTATGTGGTAAGAATATTTATGTGGAAATAATATTATGGAAAATGTTGAGATGGGTGCCACCAGATAACACTTCAATGCATTGGGTAAAGTTAAGTCTCATGAGATGCGATGTGAAATGGGATTGGGAGTTAGCCATGTCCCGTACTAAAATGGGAAATGGGATTTGCAATTAGCCTTAACCCATACTAAAGAAATGTTGTAGGATTCTTACAGATTTATATGATTCCATGGTAATATTATCCCATGATTATACAATATGATTTCCTAAGTTCCATGCTTTGGATATCATTATGTCTTGCCTCCTTACTCATGCGCTTAAGACATATCCTTATGTTCTTTCCCCTACTAAGATCTTTAGATAATCCCTTTATTCATGTGTTCACCAGGGTACCCTATGCCTATGTAAGGGATCAAAGGAAGTTAGGAGGTCTTTATTGAGATTAAATAATGAAGTATTTTTTTAGCGCCATGTTTTATATTTTATGTACCTAGTCTTCCAAGACACTAAACGATTGTACAATGAGGTATAAATATTCTTAAAATCATGTAATATTATATGTAAAAGGTTTGGGTCCCTATAGTCAGTATCATAGGATGGTCTAGTTATTTTTGGAGATTAGGAATAGAGAACCTTAGTGAGAACCCTAAGGATGAGACTAATTATAAGAAAACATTCCTAAATTTTGGTTAGTATTGAGTAAGTGATTTATCAAGAAATTACATCCCTATCTGGATACGAGCAGTTAGAGGCAGCTCTGGCACATATATACCTAGGAGTAAAAACTCTGAGAAGGAGTTTTGGGCTTGACCCGGGGAATCCTGGTACACAACAATGGGCCTTTCTGCACTTTTGGTTACGACACGCCAGGGGGATATGCTTTGGTAGATTCACGAGTTTAGCACAAACCATTGTTAAGTGACAAAAAATCCCATAAGAATATAAGTTAAGAAATAGATTGAGCATAACCTAGGTATAAACCTAAGGAATCACAAGTTAGGATATACTTATTCTTTATAAGTTTATCCTTTATGTTCAAAGTTTCATTTTTTATGTTTAATAGCTAAGTATTCAAGACCTCTAATTATATTTTCTTTTTCTTTGTTAATGGAGAGAAATATAAGAACAAGTCCCAACAAACAATGTGATAGGCAATGTGAAGATTTCCCTACTGATATGCCTGATACGATGGTATTGGGTGCTCAAAACTTCATATAAGTACTTGCTCAACTAGCTCGATTTATGAATAATAACTCAAATCATGTGGAATGAGATCCTCCTCTAAGGAAAGAGAAAGTTTCTGTAGAATCATTCATATAGCAAAGGCCTCCCATGTTTAGAGGATCCTATGATCCCCTCCTCACAGAACAATAGATTAACTCCATTGAAAAGATATTCTCCATCCTCCAGTGCATAGAAGAAGAGAATGTTGTACTAACGGTCTATAGTTTTGATGGGGAAGCTGATCAGTGGTTGACATTGATCAAGAATAAAAATTCCCAAGAGGAAATTGATTCCATGGATTGGGAGGAATTCAAGAGGATGTTTTTCAGAAAATATTTTCCTCAAAGCCTCCATCTCAAGATGGAAATGGAGTTCCTCGGACTCAAACAGAAGGAAAATGAGTCCATCGGGGCGTATGAAGAACACTTTCAAGGCCTGCAAGGTATGCCTGTGTCTTTGTCATGAACACTGAAATCATGGTGGATCGCTTCTTTAACTAACTAATGCTGAGTATATGAAAAGCATTGGAAATCAAAGACTTAAATAGTTATGAGGAGATTTTCTGTTGTTCCCTCAAGGTTGAAATGAAGATTGGAGACTCTCAGTGGTCTCGTGTGCCCAGTGAAAAGAAGAGAAAAATAACGAACAACATGGGTGGTTCATCAAAAAAATCCCATTATGGAAAGAATTCTGACTTTTCCCCTTATAAACATTGCGTGAAGAAGCATCCTAGTAACTATCTGAAAGGAACCACAAATTGATTCAAATGTGGAAAGTTCAGTCATCTGGCCAAGAATTACTGAAGGGATACAAAAAATTCCGCTAATGTGGAAGAAGGAAGGAAGGTTCAGATCAACACTCAGCTTGTAGTGCAGTGTTACAAATTCAAGGAGCATGGGCATTATGTGGACAATTTTTATAAGCTGAGGGTTGTTGGAGGTAATCAACAATAACCTCCTAGGCAACAAGTAAGGTCTTATGCTATCACTACTATTGAGGTGGAGCCGGAAAACGATGTGGTGACATGTAAGCTAGTTATTCATTCAAGAATAGCTAATTTACTATTTGATTATGGTTCTACGCATTCGTTCAAATCATTCAAGTTTAGTAGAACTATTCAAACACCACCTCAAAATTTGGAGGAAAAGTTATCTATGAGAATAGTGAATAAGGAAATCGTTGCATCCATGGTGTATAACTCCTACCCCCTTATTTCTTGTGGACTGAACCTCCCAGAAAATCTCGTTATACCTCCTTTAGTGGAGTTTGACACTATCTTGGGCATGGATTGGCTTTATTTATACAAATCCAACATCAATTGTTGGGAAAGAGAGATCACTTTTCACATCTCGAAGCATCCTTCAATTCTTTACAAGTGTAAGGAGGAAGATGAGTCTCTATTAGAATCTGTATCTAAAGTTTGGATATTTCTTCCTTGTGAGAAAGCATATCTAGCTCAAATGATTGATACAAAGGATATAATCATGCTTAAAGACATGCCCATCATGAGGGATTACACTAAGGTATTCCCTGAAGAGTTTCCTGGTCTTCCTCCTAACCAAGAGGTTGAGTTCTCAGTTGAAATTATCCCTAGATCTCTACCTATCTTAAAGTCACCTTACAGAATGACCACCGTAGAGCTGGAAGAGTAGAAGAAGTAGTTATATGAGAATATGGAGAAGGGTTTTATATGCCTGAGTGATTTTACTATGGGGTGCACCAATCCTATTTGTCAATAATAAGAATGGATTAATGCACCTCTGCATTAATTATCGTGAGCTCAATAAAAATCACAATAAAGAACAAGTATCCCCTTCCATGGATAGATGAATTGTTCGATCAGCTTCATGGGGAAAGTTATTTCTCTAAGGTGGACCTTCAGTCGAGATATCACCAGTTAAAGGTGGGGAAGGAAGATATTTCCAAGACTGCCTTTTGAACAAGGTATGGACACTATGAGTTCATAGTGATTCCCTTAAGACTCACTAATGCTCTAGTAATTTTCATGGATTTAATGAATAAAGTATTTAGAGATTACCTAGACAAATTTTTTGTAGTCTTCATTGATGATATTCTGATATACTCCAAGAGCAAGGAGGAACATGAGGAGCATTTGAATACCATGTTAAAGACTTTGCGAAGGGAGAAGTTGTATTCATAGTACAATAAATGTGTGTTATGGATGGAGGAAGTATCATTATTGGGGCATGTTATCACCAAGAAAGGGATATCTTTGGAACCTTCCAAGATGAAGGCAATTGAAGAGTGGCCCAGACCAACTTCTGTAACGGAGATCCACAGCTTTTTGGGTCTAGCTGGGTATTATCGACAATTTTTGAAGATCTTTTCACAATTTTCAAACCCAATGACCCAGATGACATGGAAGGGAGTAAAGTTTTTCTGGACACATGAATGCGAAGACTGTTTCAAGGAGTTGAAAAAGAGACTTATCACTACACCGGTACTCACACTCCCTATAAGTGGAGAACTCTTTGTAGTGTATAATGATTCTTCTAATGAAGGATTAGGATGTCTATTCTTGGAAAATGGAAAAGTGAAAGACTATGACTCTCGACAGCTGAAAATCCATGAGCAAAACTACCCCACGAATGATTTGGAGTTAGCGACATTGATATTTGTGTTGAAAATTTGGCTGCATTATCTCTATGGAGAGAGGTGTGAGATATATACTGACCACACGAGCCTCAAATATATATTCACATAGAAATATCTTAATATGCACCAGCAAATATGGATAGAGCTCATCAAGGATTATGACTACTCAATCCCCTACTATCTCAGTAAGGAAAACAAGGTGGCCGATGCTCTAAGTAGAAAGGATCTTGCATCTTTATCAATCATGAGAATTAAAAAGGATCTGATATTTTATATTTTCAAAGGATGGACATGGGTATCATTAAGGGAGGAACACCATCAATACTTTCTCAAATGATTGCTCAACCATCCCTCTTTAAGAGAATAAAGGATGCTGAAAGAAAGGATGTGGAACTTCAGAAAAGGGTGGAAGCTATTAAAAATGGGAAAACATCTGATTTCAAAATTGATGAGGAAGGTTTTGTAAGATTGGGGACAAAATTATGTGTACCAACTGATCTAGAGATAAAGAAGGAGATATTGAATGATTCACATAGCTTAACATTGTATATCCACCCAGGGAGCACAAAGATGTATCAAGATCTTTGAGAAAACTTTTGGTGGGATAATATGAAAAGGAAGATTGCTGAATATACATCAAAGTTCCTGGTATGTTAGCAAGTGAAGGCTGAGAAACAAAATTCTAAGGGGATGATGCAACCACTACCCATACCAGCATAGAAGTGGTAGAATATTACCATGGACTTTGTCACTGGACTTCCAAGGACATCCAAAGGAAACAATGCTATATGGGTTGTTGTGGATCGTCTTACTAAGACAACTCACTTTATCGTGATTTGAGAGGACTTCTCATTGGATAAAATTGTGAGGATTTACAACAAAGAAGTGGTAAGGATGCCTGGAGTACCACTATCTATTGTATCCAACCATGATATTATATTCACCTCGAAGTTCTGGAAAAGTCTCCAACATGCTCTAAGCATTGAACTAAACTTCAATACAACCTATCATCATCAAACTGATGGCCAATCTGAGGAAACTATTCAGGCACTGGAAGACATGTTGAGATCATGTTCTATGGAATTCAAAGGAGGATTGGACTAACATCTTCCACTGGTTGAATTATCTTACAACAATAGTTCTCACTCGATCATCTGAATGACACCATATGAAGCCCTTTATGGGAAAAGGTGAAGAACACCGGTGTGTTGGGATGAAGTCAGTGAGTGTAAGATACTAGGACTTTAAATGGTCGAAGAAATGGTGGAGAAGGTGAAAACAATTTAGTCGCATATCAAGGAAGCCCAAAGTCAACAAAAGAGTTATGAAGATAACCGTTGATGAGACATTGAGTTCAAAGTTGGAGACATGGTATTTCTACACATATCTCCATGGAAGAATGTCACGAGGTTTGTAAAGAAAGGTAAGTTAAATCCCATGTACATAGGCCCTTCAAGATCCTTGATCGAGTCAGAGCTGTGGCCTAGAGAATATCCTTTCCACCTACCATGTTGAAAGTATATGATGTCTTTCATTTATCACTCTTAAGTACATACTAGACCCTTCACATGTACTATCATCAGAGGTGGTACAGTTGGAGGATGATCTTTCCTATGAGGAGAATCCAGTGAAGATCTTGGATCATGGAGAAAAAGTTCTACGCAACAAGACTACTCATTAGGTCAAGGTACTATGGAGAAACCATAAGTACCAAGAGGAAACATGGAACTAGAGGAAGCAATGAAGGAAAAGTACCCGCATATGTTTTTGTCCTAGAATGTAAAATGAAATTTTGAGGGAAAAATTTCTTAAGGGGGGAAGAATGTAATTAGACAATTTTTTTCAATGGAAATCCCCTTCTTATAAATATTTCATAAAATCACATGAAAACACAACATAATAAACTACTAAGTGATAAGTGACCTTTAAACATAAGTTTCTCACTTCTATGTTTGGAATTTCTAAAATCTGACATACACGGTTGCAATCAGCAAGTTATTTGGAGTCTGACAAGAAAAACATAATTTTTGGTGAATAGTAACCCACCCTTATGAATAATAACATACCCTTATGAATAATGATATACCCTAATGAATATTAACCGTACCTATGATAATATATAAATAATATTCTAGATGAAAGTACGATATACCTATATTTTAGAATAAGTAAATGAATGTTTTAAAATTGGGTTTTGATAATAAATTATGATTTTAATTATATTTTAAAATGATCATATTCAGAAAATTATTTCTGAAAAATGGAATTTATTTTTTCTACATGTCGAAAAATGGTTAGGGTTAATTTTTGTGATTTTTCTAAAATACTTGATTTTTTATGAATAGTAAAATCCAATAATTCACAATAAATGCTAAAACCTTAATTTCTGCATCATGCTTGAGTCAAGGATGATGTAAATGGACTTTCGTTCAAAGTCACATGTATTTATTACTGTTATTGGTTATGAAATACTTACTATTACTTGTCTTGTGATGAAATAATAAACTAATGATTAAACAATTATGAAAACTCTCCTCTCATCCACTATAACCCCCCCTCACTCCCACTTCTGTTCACTCCTCTCAAGCCTTATGCCTTACCAATATTCTTCCCAAATATCTCCCTAAGATCCTCACCCACTCCCAAAAGCTCCTAGACTCTTAAAAACTCCAAAACCTCTCCCCTTAAGAGGTTCTCAAAGGAGGAAGTCTCAAGAGGTAAATTCCTCGTTCCAATTCCTTCATTTCTTTTAAGTTATTTTTTTTTGTTTATTTCCACACCTCCCTTAACCAAAATAGTTTGATAACACCAGTAAAATACATGTATTCGAATGGTTTTATGCTAATGGGATATTTCATTATCTTATCTCCTTTCCCCACCTTTTTATTTGAACGAAATTAACGCACTATTTGAGATGCGCTAATTTAGCACATTCAAAGATAACAATTTATCAATTACATTTATTATCTTTAATTTTGGTCATGAAAAAATTTGTGTTATGGTTGAACCAGATTATTATATAGGTAATATATCCTTGTTTTTTTTCTATAATCCTTTTGTACAAATGGTATTAAGTTATAAAGAAAAACATGTTCTTTGTAATCAAACCCACCGATTAACCAAAATGGTTGTCACTGATGTTATATATATAATAATTTGAGTTCACTCTAAGTAACCAAATTAAATTTAAAACCATCTAATTTCATTGATGTTCACTAATAACATATAACTTCAATTCTGGACAACCACTTTCATCTTACATGTTTATCCAAACATGAATATAAGCGAACCGACCATTAAAACCAAGTTAACAAACAAGCCCGAACAATGAAATTGAATATCATAACCAATAAAAACGGTTATAAATGAACTTAAAATTATTATAATAAACCAATTAAATATAGAAGAAGTTCTGGAATATTTAATTAATAAACATAATTTGTTTACTCATGTCTTTAATAACAAGTGGATAACACCAACAAATTTAAGGTAAGGGATCCTCTCCATTTCACTCTTAAATCAAGATTGTCCTCTATGCTATTCCATTTTTTGTGTAATCACTAATGATTTGGTATGTTTTATAACCTCCCCCATAATTCCCTCATGTTTTATAATTTATGGGAAACCTCTTATATCTCTTATCAATCCCTCTTACATGCACCCGACACCATGCCGATAATCCGTAACAAAATCTACCCAAACCTCCTTTGTTCTTTCGAGTTACCTTATCTTTATTTATATAAAAATGGAGTTATCTTATATGTTATTTTGAATCTTCTAAATACTATTTATTTGTACAAAATTATTTTATGAGGACCCTTTCATCACTCTCTTTTGGGGATATACATGTTTTTAAAATATTTTCTCCTTACAACTTTTCGATAAGCAAACCTATTTTAAGGGAACTTCGCAAATTTTTACCCAATTTCAAGTGCAATATTTCCTCTATTTTATGCCACCATTATATTTTTAAAATATGTCTTTTTATTATGGAAACCTTCTTGGTTAAATTCTAGTTTCAGATAAATTATTATCCTCTATTATATTTTAAAGTATCTATAGCATTTTCCTTAAAACCACACAAAAATGTTTTAATGCTAATGTTACTTAAATACATTTCATATATGTTGTCCCTTATGTTTGAAACCACTTAACATTTTATATTTCTATTTTAACCTACAAATGTCCATGTATTTTCTAATCCTTTTCATTCATGGACACTTTCGTGATATGCCCATTGGTTATGATTTATGTTATGTTTGTGGCACCCAATTCTATCCATGGGTACCCTTATGTTTATGTATGGTTGATTATGTATGATTATTTATGAGGCAAGAATATTTATGAAAATGTTGAGATTTGTGCACCTATATTGCGCAACAATTCATTGGGTAAAGTTAAGTCTCCTGAGATACGATGTGAAACGAGATTGGCAGTTAGCCTTGACACGTACTAAAATAGGAAACATATAGGCAGTTAGCCTTGACTTGTACTAAAGAAATGTTTTATGATTCTTCCACATTTATATGATTCTATGTTTATAATATCCCATGATTATACTATATGATTTCATATGTTCCATGCTTTGGATATCATTGTGTCATGCCTCCTATCTCATGTGGTTAAGATGTATCCTTATGTTCTTTCCCTTACTAGGATTTTCAGCTCATCCCATTGTTCACATGTTCCCCAGGGTACCCTATGAAGATGTAAGGGCTCAAAGGAAGTTAGGAGCTCTTTATGGAGATTAAATAAAGAAGTGTTTTTTTAGCTTCATGTTTTATGTTTTATGTACCTAGTCTTCCAAAACACTAGACTTAACGATCCTTGGCTTGTACTCTGATGTATAATTATGCTTAAAATCATGTAATGTTAAATGTAAAAGGTTTGGGTTGCTATATCCTTTGAAATAAAATTCCAAAACCCACTCATTAATAATTCCCAAAAGTCAAACCTTGAGCTCCTGACCTAAATATCCCCACATGTTGTAGATTTCTTCACTCCCTTCTTTATTGATTGTTTTTTTGATTTTTGGATTTTTTTTGAATTTTTTAGAGGGAGTACAAGAGTCATATATTAGGCGCACATGCATATGTCAATCTGGTATAATGATGGAAACGATCAGCATAGAAATGAACGTATGGAAAGACCATGTCATAAGTTGAAAACAATTACTTACCCTGAATATACATTAAAATGGGTAACAGAAACTCACAAGTCATGATTTTGTGAAAAATTGCATGGATAAATCAATGAGACAATATAACATGAACAAATATCACAAATAATGATGTCAAAATGTAAAAGGTTTTATAATGACATAACCATTCGTATCATTGATGACTTCAATTTTTATAAAATTCATCCCCTGATGTTGAAATCTTACTCATGCTAATATTTTTACTAATTAATTTTCAAAACATGCATTTTCCATATGTTCTACATGAGAATTATACATGATATATTTGTTTCTTTTTTTATTTAGTTATTTTTGTTTTTTTGAAAATTTTAACCAAAAACTTAATAGAAAATACACATAAAACAGACAAATGAAAATCCTAAATATCTACCGCAAAATGTTGTCCCCTCCCAAACACTTAAAATATTTCATTATTCTCAATGTGAACCAACAGATGATATATGCACGTGAAATGTATAATTTTAAATAGGAAAAATAATATAAAAGTGAAAGGGTTAGGAACAACCTTGTATGCTCAAGTGATGACGGGGTCATGCAATGTGATGAAATCCACTACATCAGTAGGAAGTCCCTCAATATATTTATTCAAACTTTTCCCATCAATTGTAAAGATCTCTTCTATATCCTATTGTGTTATCTGCACTGTACCATAAGGAAAAAAATTAGTCACAACATAAGGACCTAACCACCCAGAACACAACTTACCAGGAATCAGCTTCAGTCATGAACTATAGAGCAAGAATTTCTCTCCAACATGAAATTCCCTTTTTTTGATCATTTTGTCATGAGCTCCTTTGGATATTTCCTTGTAGAGACTTGAGTTCTCATATGAAGATAATAGAATCTCCTCAATCTCTTGAATTTTCATCTTCCATTAAATTTTAGCTTGAGACAAATCCATGTTGCATTTCTTAATAGCCTAATAAGACCGATGCTCAACTTCCATGGGGTTATGACACGCTTTCCCAAAAACAATCTAAAATGGGGAAATACCAATGGGTGTCTTGTATTATGTCCCATAAGCCCATACCGCATTATCCAAGTGCTTGCTCCAATCCTTTTTATTCGGGCAAACAATTTTCTCCAAAACTTGTTTCAACTCATGATTTGAAACCTCAACCTGACCATTTGTTTGGGGGTGGTATGGTGTTGATGTTTTGTGTGTCACCCCATACTTCTGAAGTAGGGAAGCCAAATTAAAATTGCAAAAGTGTGTCCCTTGGTTACTGATGATTTCCTACGTTACTCCAAACCTAAAAAAATATGTGCTTTGACAAAGTCCACAAAAACATGAGAATCATCAGTCCTGGTGGCCTTATCCTCCGCCCATTTTCTCCCATAATCAACAACAAACAAAATATAAAGGAAACCAAATGAAATAGGAAAAGGACCAATAAAAGCAATGCCCCATATATCAAAATCTCATAGAATAATATGGGTTGTTGGGGGCATCTCGTGTCTCCTAGAAATATTACCAGTGTGTTGGAAATGTGATCATGACTTACAGAACACATGAGCATCATGGAATAAACTAGGCTAATACAATCCATATTCCAAAACTTTCCTAGTTGTCAGTTGGGGTCCAAAGTGTCCACCACAAGCAAGTGTATGACAGAATTGTATAATAGAATCGAACTCATGATCAGGAACACACCTCAAAATAACTTGATCAATACACATGCACCATAGGTTGGGGTCATCCCACACATAAAACCTAGAATCACTCTTTTATTTTTGGACTTGACATTTCTTTAAATTTGTAGGGATTTCAGAGGCAACAAGGTAGTTAACTAAATCAGCATACCCAGGATGCGTACCTAAGATGGAATAAAGATAATCATCAGGGAAAGTGTCCTGAAGTGGTAAATGGTCCAATGTGTCATCCTAAAGTGTGTGAGTAAGCCAACTCATGTGGTCTTCCACCATGCTTTCTAACACCTTCTAATCCTTTATTTCAATGTCAAATTCCTGAAGAAGGATTATCCATCGTATTTGCTTGGGATTTGCATTTGACTTCTTCAATAGGTACCTGAGAGTTTTATGGTCAGAATAAAAAACTACTTTAGAGCCCAATAAATATGAAAAAAATTTATCTAAAGTAAATATAACAGCAAGAAACTTTTTTGGGGGTTGTGTAGTTTTATTGGGAAAAATCCAATGTTCTTGATGCATAGGAAATCACATGTGAACATCCCTCCACCCTCTGAGATAAGACATCTCCAACCGTGAAGTTTGAGGCGACACACAAAAGCTCAAAAGGAAACTCCCACCGTGGGGGCTGTATGATTGGTGGATTGGTCAAACACTTATTTAACTCATCAAAGGAAGTCCTGTAACAATCAGGATACTTTTGAAGTAATCGTTACATAGGAAGTGTAATATTACAAAAATATTTGATGAAGCGGTGATAAAATCTTGCATTCCCTAGTAAAGATCTAACATCACTTACACATGAAGGATAGGGTAAGTATGAAATGGTATCTACCTTAGATCTATCAACCTCTATCCCATGTTTTGACACTACATGAAATAAGACAATCCCATGCTCTACCATAAAATGACACTTTTCAAAGTTTAAGACCAGATTCTTCTCAATAAAATGATTCAAAACCTTTTCAAAGCTTGAGATACAATCATCAAATTAAGACCCATAAATCATAAAATCATCCATAAATATCTCCATGCAGGTCTCAATAAAATCAGAAAAAATTCTCACCATGCATATCTGGAAGGTACTTGGGGCATTGCAAAGTCCAAATGGCATCCTTAGGTAGGAAAACGTAGCGAATGGACAAGTGAATGTTTTCTTCTCCTAATCCTATGGAGTAATTGGAACCTAAAAATATCTAGAAAATCCATCCTAGAAACAATAGTGTTTTTTCCCAGCTTGTCTCACATGCATATGATCAATAAATGGTAGGGGAAATGGTCCTTGCGGGTAGATTGATATAGTTTCCTATAATCTATGCCCACACACCAACTATTTTGTACCCTCATTAGAATTAACTCATCTTTCTTATTTTGAATAACAGTAACACCACTTTTCTTAGGAAAAACCTGAATAGGACTCACCCACTGGGAATATGAAATGGGATAGATTATACCTACCTCAAGCAATTTTTTAGCCACTTTTTTAACAACTTCCAAAAGGGTTGGATTGAGTCTCCGTGGTGGCTAACTAACTGGTTTATTCCCATCCTCCAAAAGAATCATATGAATCCAAATAGAGTGGCTAATACCTAATATGTCACCCAAGGTCCACCCAATTGCCCTGATGTTCTCCCTCAAAATGATCAAAAGTTTTTCTTCATGTTCAAAATGGATATTGTTAGAAATTATAATAGGTAATTTCTCACCACTTAACAAGTATGAGTATTTGAGATTTGGTGGCAATGTATTGAGTTCCAATGAAGGGGGTGATGTATGGACGAAGAAATTGAAGGAACTGAAATATGTGCACAATGAACATCAGTATCATAATATACATCATCAAAATCAGAGAATAAAGCATCAAATTCATCAGCATACTCAACAGCCATGTCATAATCAGAGTTGACATGATCAAAATCAGAATATGATTCCATTTCAAAATAAAATCTAAGATATTATTGTGCATTATAAATTGGTGTGGAAGTACTATTAGACATAAAATTAGAACCAATTCCCATAATCTACCTAAGTATAAGACAATCAAATTCCATGGGGTTTTTATTTGGTGGTTCAAAAAGGGAGATAACAAAAGAAGAATGGTCCTATTAGGGGTACTTTATGGAGTCCATAACATTAAATATTACAACTTCATCCCCAAACTCCATGGAAAGTGTACCCTCATTGACATTTATGATAGTTTTTACAGTTTTGAGGAAGGTACTACCTAAGATAATGGGAGCATGAGAACATACCTAATCATCCTCCATTTTAATCATGTAGAAATATGCTAGAAAGATCATCTGTCTTACCTGTACAAGTACATCCTCAAGGACTCCCTCTGGATATTTTGTGGCTCTATTCACCAACTGCACCACTAATCTCATCAGTTTCAACTGACCGACCTATAAAAAATATAATACAGAGTAAGGCATCACATTTATTGAAGCTCCTAAATCACATAATTAATCAGAAAGGTGTAACTCCCCAATGGTTCATGGGATGGTTAATGTCCCGGGATCCTTTCAATTTGTTGGCATCTCTATATTTGGTGTAATGAGTGCTGACACATTCTTTCCAATATTGGTCCTCTCATTTCCCTGGAGCCCCTTCTATTGGTACAATGTTATTTTAAGAATTTGGCATACTGTTGGACTTTCTTGATGGCTTCAAGTAAAGGGATATTGATCTCCACACACTTGAATGAATCCAAAACTTCTTTTTTGCATCACCTCTTCAGCCATCTTTTTGGTTTGATCAACTCTAATTGGAAAAGGAAGTGGTTTAGGAGGAATATAATCAATATTTTTATTACCTTTATCTTTCTCATTGGGTTTCTCATCAGTGGGTTTTGAATGGGGCTTCTCTGGATTTGAGGTGAATCCCGGTGGAATGATAGGTGCAGATATATCAGTTGTTTTATTTCCACTTCTTAATGTGATGGAACTAACATTCCCCTTGGGATTTGGAGTTGGTTGAGAAGGAAGATTTCTGGAGTTCTTACTTACTAGTTCATGGAGGGCGGTGGAAATCAGGCTCATTTGAGTCTTCAATTCCCTCAACTCCTAACCATGACTCTTTAGCTCGTTCTTTTGATTAAGAACAATTTTCTTCAAAAGATCATCAGTGTTAGAATCTACCTTGGGTGGGAGATTTTCTTTATTGCTGGCTTGTTGATTCTTGGGCTTCAAATCTCCTTTGGGGTTGTTGGAAACCCTACTGGTAAGGCAGAGGCTGGTGGAAGTTTTGTTGAAAATGGGGCCTTTGTTGTTGTCTAGAGCCATACCTCATGTTTTATTGATCCTTCCACCCATGGTTTTATATTGAAGAAAAGGAATAAAACTTCTTTTGGGGATATGGTTGTTGTTGCTGCTGATATAGTCTCCCAGAAACACTATTGCACAATCTTCTGTTTCTTATAGTTGGGGACAATAGTCAGTTGGGTGGTCTATTTCAGAGAAAATTCCATGGCCTCATAAGAGTGGGTTGGGATGTTTTTTGAACCAATGAAATCTAACTCACCATAGTGGTCAATTATTCTAACTTAGTATCAATCAAATGACTTTCAAGAGAAGAAGAACTTACCTGATGTACTCCCCTGACATGAAGTGTACCTAGATCTCAAAATTGTTGGTAGTTTTGGGCCATCATGTCAATAAATTCACACACAGCTACTGGTGTCCTATCCACCAATACTCCTCCTACCATGACATCCACCATTATCCTCTTCATAGGTGTGAGTCCTTCATAAAAGTACTGGATAAGGATTTTCTCACTGATTTTGTGTTGTGGACATCTTGCACATAACTTCTTGAATCACTCCCAGTACTTATACATTGAATCCCCTTGGGATTTCTTGATTTTCATGATCTCTTCATGAATGGAAGTGGTCCTTTATGCTGGAAAAAATCTTTGCAAGAAAAGAGGTTTCAAATCATTCCAATATGTGACATCTTCAGGTTGTAAATAATACATCCAATTTTTTGCAGCTCCATCAAGTGAGAATGGGAATGATCTTAGTTTGATTTGATCTTTAGAAGCATTTCCTAGTTTCAAGGTTGAGAAAACCACATTAACTTATTTAAGGTGTTTTTTTGGGTCCACACCAAATATTCCATGAAATTTTGGAAGAAGTTGAATTAATCCCAATTTCAGTTCAAAGTCTGATTCATGATTTTTGTATGCAATGAAATTTGGTTGATAATTAATATTAGGTTCATTTAACTCTTGAATGGTTCTATTTAGTTCATTATTATTGTTTTTAGCCATTTTTTCTTGTTTTAAGTTGGACTTATAAGTGTTTCTTATTTCTGTGTTATTGGAGTGGAAGAATTCTCCAATTGATTTATGTTAAAAATTCCCATAAACTGAGAATGTCTGATTCGAGCCCTAAGGCTATGTTCAATCTCAGGGTCAAGATACAAGAGATCATTAAGATTAGTTGTGTCATAAATCAAATAAAAATTAAAACAATTAAAGTGGACCATGGTAAAATAAAATGAGAATTTTTAGTTGATGGTCCAAAAAGAAGAAGAAGAAAATAAAAGAAGAAGAAGAAAAAAATTCAGATGGGGTAAAGAAGGAATAAATAAGAGAAGAAGAGAATAAAATGTAAAATAATATAAATACCTCTAAATGGTTGAAATAATTACTTGCCCCCTGGAAATGGTGCCAATTTGAAATGATCTATCGTGGGCGCTCTCAAATGAAGTGTGATTTTTTGGGTACTTGGGTGTAGGAGAGTGGCTGACCAAGGTCGTCTCTCAAAGGAGGAAGTAAATTAAAACAACTTATTAAAGTTATTATAAAGATAATAATAAAGATAATAAAAACACTACATGAAAGGATGGGTTTTTTTATCATTTATAAAATAGAAGAAGTTTTCTGGAAGAATATTTCATTTTTTTGTTTTTAATTTTGAAATGAAGTTCGATTAAAAAGACGCCACAATAAGATGTTTTTTTAGAAAATATTTTAAAAGATATAATTGATATAACTATACCTATTCACTAAATTATCCATCATTATCATTTAAATTAACATTAACTTAATTATTATCCCTTAATTTGTTAAATCCCAAACCCTACGAGAATTAACTTTACCACAAAGTTGATGTGAATTTAACCCTATGCTAACTTCGAAACATGCAATCGCAACACCTTGCTTTGATTGATGTTCTAAGGTTATATTATGGTCAGTGGTAAATTAAGGCACATTTCATCTCAGGAAATTATAATTAATTGAGTTTAGGGATTATATTTGAACAATACAAATTGATCCCATATGGTTTTGTATTATCGATTATGTTTGCTCTCTCACACTTTAAACAAAATCTCATCCTCTCATGTTTTTTTGTTAACTGTTCAATTGCTTGCTTAGATTTAATTAAATTAAAAAGTCAATTAATTTATCAAATTATTTGAATTAAAATATATCATTTATTCAAAATAAATTAATGAAGAATGATAAATGTTGATCAATTACTAAAAAAACTACTCTTCCATGGGCGATGTGATCATCATGGAGACATTTTGCATGAGCAAAGGATTGAAAGGGTAGAACCCAATCTAATCTTCACTATTGATTCCAGACCAACTAGGAAGATTAAGAGAATAATAAATTAGAACAAAATAGAATAAAATAGAATAAATAAAATAATAAAAAATAAGTTTATTACACAAACAAAATTATTACAACACGAAGAAGAAGAATAAGGCTTCGTCAAAGGGTTTCTTGCTTCAAGAGATACCCTTATTGAAATGGTTGTAGAAATGGAGTGGATCCACTTATTCTCTATCATAGACTTCCCAATTCACGTCCCCAACCCCTCAAAACGAGAAAAACACTAATTAACAGAGTGGAGGGTAGGCTTCGTTTAAAGTGGTTTCGAGTGTGATTGGGGAATCCTAGTCAACTATTTTAATCCAACATGCACTGCCCATTTGACCTCAAAAACACATGAACCATATGTTTTTAGAGACTAATTATTTCTTCATAATTTAGTTGAAGAGTTCCTATCAAAATTTGGGCCCAATCCAATATTGTATGAAGAAGGTATGGGCCAAATACAAAACCAATATCCAATCTAGTGGGTCCAGCCCACATTTGAATTCATGGCCCATTTAGCCCCACCAAATGTACATTTTAGCTCAAATGTCTTGAAGAAAAGTTGTATCCCATTACTTAAGGAACACATTTACAAAATTTCAAGTTAAAATAATAAATATTAAAATATTTATCTTTGAAAAACTTCAGTGCATTATAAAGGGTAAAACTAGAATTTCCATAAAATTTTCAAATGAATGATCTAATCCCAAATAATTTATAAATAAACATATTTCAAACAATGTGATGAAATTTTATCATTTATAATCAATAAAATATTCAATAAAAATGTGTTTTATCAGTAAGCCTATAGTATATTTAAGTTATCTTAAGGCCATCTTTTCTAAGAAGATCATTAAGAGAAGATCAAGTCTCCAACACAAGTATTACTTTATTTGTAATATTTTATCCTTAATCTTCATATTCAAAATATATTATATCAATAAAAATATAATTAAATAAGTATAATCTTTATATTGACATATTATTATATTAATTTAATATAAATTATTTATTCCTCTCTATCTGCTAAGAAAAACAAAAGCGTCGTTAGGGTGTTGCTTGGACTACCGCCTCCAAAGAGTGATGCCTTCTATTTTTCATCACTTCCATTAATGGATAGTAAAAATGAAGAAATGGATGAATAAATATGATATATATAATATAAATATTAATTTTATATTTCAAATTATCATATACCTTAATTCCCCTTCATTCTTTGAGAAATGAAAATGTTAATCGTGTTTTGTGGAGACTACCTCCTCCAAAAAGTAACATTTTTCATTTTTCATAATGATTTTCATTATTAATACGAAAAAATTAAAATATTATTCAAAAAATGAAAAAAATATAAATAATATTAGTATAATTATTTTATAATTATATTATACAATTCATTAACACTTGACACCCATTGAGAAATAGTGCATTCATGTTTGGGTTGGTTTAACCACCCACATGAATAAGGCTATAAAACACTATAATGTATGACTATGAGAACATAAATACTAATATTATTATTAGATAATAATAAATTAATTATTTTTTAAAATTATGTAATGGTTATATAATGTATTTAAATTACTATTAAAATATCATATTCAATCGGTACAACTATGGAATTAGTCCGACATCGATTCATTTTTTACACAAAAATAAGAAAAAACTATATAATAAGTAAATATAATATGATAATAAATGGTCAATACTAAATTAAATATATAATATTAATTTTACTAAGATGGTATATAATAAATTTAATTTGATTATTCAAGATCTTAGGCGCATATGCAAAATGAATCAGGGACAAGGTAGGGGTTACAATCTCAATGACCTTTTATTGATGCATACTTTGATATTAATAATCCCTATTAATTTATATGGTGTTACTACTACCCCATTGGATTATAATATAATAAATTTTTATTTAAACTTAAAACATCACTTCCATTCAGAACAATCCTTACAGTGGGCTATGATTGATGTTTTCCTTAAAATAAAAGGCCCTTTAATATATCAATATGATTTCTTAAGTTATAATTTTTCTCATTGAGTTTCATATTTAATATAACATAGTATACTATATTTCTATAATTTTAGAATCATTTTTTATTCAAATCATAATAATTGATGGGTTCAATTATTTATTTTAAATGAAACTGTGTTATGAATAATTCCCATCCACTTAAAAGATGGTTTCCCCTCCTTACCCATAATTTCCATTCATTCTAATGTTATCCTTTTTAATTAGAACAATAATTATGGTATATCTCATGTGAACTACTTAATTACATTATTCCATTTTTTAAAAAATAATTTTTATCATCCTTTTTTACAATCTGGTATTTCAACAAAATTATTTTAAAATGTTTTTCCTTCCAAGGATCTTTTGTTGGATCTTTTGTACTCCGTTCATGACTTGTTGATACACATTATATATATTTTCAACCATTTTATTTAATATTATTCTCATGTATGACTTATATTTTTTTATATATTTCCCTTATATATATTCCTAGTTAAATATACATTTTATTTCCACGGTTATACATGTTTTTAATTCCCTTCAAAATTATGACTTTTATGTGAATCATATTTAATGAAACATTCTTATTTCTTTTCTTATTGAAAGACTGACCACATTATTTTAAGTCAATAATAGATCATAAAATCATCATTATTTTATAGATAAACTTATTGGTTCAATTTTTATTTTATATAAAATAATTAGGTATTTACTTATTTAAAAATATGCTTTACCTATTTTATCAAGCTTCACTAGAGTGGTATGTTTTTATTCTTTATTCTCCTAGATCCAGGTAAAAATTATCTATATTGGAGCTCAATGATTAATTAATATGTTCATTTATCAAAATATGAACATAAAATTTATATAATTACTTCTTATCTTGAAAATCTTTATGATTTATCATTCCATTATTCCTTTAATTACAATTATGAATCCAACTTCTTTTTCAGGGGTTTAATCAAGTTTATAATATATGTATGGTTTATTTTACTCATTTATAATGCATATGTATGATTTTAATTTATGTGATGGGAGTAACCATAAATATATATCCCTACAGTGCATTTGGAAAATATTTATATCTTACGATATGTTATGTAAGGTATTAAGGATTGAACCGAATCCACCATGGGACTTTTCCCACTTTATGATGATGGTATTGGGAGGTACCCTTGACATATGTTTATGATGTAATGTTGTAACACCCCGAGATTTTATGAAAAATATTCTTTTTAATTTCATTAATGTCTTGTGTTATATGCTACACCCAAAGGAGCTTTCACAACACACATCTCTGATCTGGCTTCAATTACACGCAATCGCGACCTTCCATGATAGCGTGTGTAGTACGCAATACCGAGTTTCACTAAACAACGATATGCTATTAAAATATTATTAAAACTAGCCATTATGAATAGTAATAACCACTTTTTGAAATTTTTTAAATTTTATTTTTCAAAATGGACTTCATTTTTGGATTCGGAATATCGAAATTATCTTAGGGTAAAATTTTGGTAATTTTCAGATAACTTTCATATTTTGATGAATAGTTAAAATTACGAAATTTTAATTAAAAACAACTTTTTCAATAGAAATAATTAATAGTGATAAATTATTAATTTGAGTGGTTTTAAATTATATTTAGAATATATTTTTACAATTTAATACAATGTTGGTCATTGGATATAATTTCACTTTTAAACCAGTTATAAACAAGTGTCAATCTTTTGATAGTTATTATCTCTTAAAAACACGCCTTTTGTTTTGACGATGGGAATTAATTTTTAAATTAATTAATGAAAATAATATGTTTTGAATTTGGTAAAATAGAAATCATTTTTGAGTTCATAATATCAAATATAGCTTAGGCCTCATTTTTGGTATTTTTATGAAAACTTTCAATTTTTGATGAATAGTGAAACCACTAAGTGGTAGTTAAAAAAACTGAATTTTTCATAAAACTGAATTTTACCGCTTCTGTGAGTGGAATTTCAAAAATCCAAGAGACACGGTTGATGTCAGTAAGTAAAATGTGGTTCAATGAGATGAAAATAATTTTTGGTGAATAGTAACTTTTTTACTTTTATTTACCACGGTTAAAAGTAAATAGGGTAATTAAGGGTAAAAATGATATTATTATTACCCTAACACATGTACTAATTCTATTGTATAAGTGTAATGCGACCAAAAACAAACTTAGGAATAAAATATGACCATTTAGGGCAACTTGAATTAGATTAGGACATTTATTATTATTTAATTCAAAGAAGAGTTAAAAAAGTTAAAATCAAAGTTTATTTAATAAATTTTTTTTAATATAGGGTTATACATAAGATAAATTAGACTATAAATATTCATTATAAATCTAAAAATATTTCCTACATAATGGTATTTTATTTTTAATTTTTAGACATTAAATAATTTAATTTATTTATGACACAACGATGATGCAGTAATTATCTTATTAATGAAATATTGACATAATTGATTTTATAAATACTCAAATAAATATAATTTGAGACTTTTTATGAATTCCACTAATTTTCTAGGTTAATATGATATGTTATTATTTATTTAATTAACTTGGTTCGAACTTATCATTCTGTTATAAATTTCATAAAAATCATGTACCAAATAGTGTCAAAATTGACATAAAATAGTTTTTAAAACAAATATTATATTATTAATTGTTATTTTATTCCTAAAAATCTAAGGTTCGGCCAAATGACTTAGATAAGGTTATATATATTAATAATAAACAATTTGGGGTTCGTTTGGCTTCTTATAGTAAGTTTATTAACCTTATAGTGTAAGAACACAAGAAGACACGGTAAAAGTAAAATTATTTAACTTAATGTTAAATCTAAATGATAAGGTTAAAATAGGAACCTAAACTTGTCTAAATTATATTGGATGAGAGTATTTCTACCCATACACACCTTAGCCTCGAAATAAATCAATTTTAAGCTATTTAAAACCGAACTTGACTTTATAATAAAATAATATTTTTAGTTATTCCAAAGGTGCCCCTCTCCTCCCTTATAAAAGGGCACCTCCTCCCTCTCTTCCTCACACAACTTTGAGCCTTAAATCTCGTCCAAAACCTGCCAAATTCTCTTCTACACTTCCCTAGAAACATCCTATAGGTTCTGGTCTTCCTCAAAGACCAATTTTAGTGCCCTAAGAGGAGGTCTCAAAGAGGCGCTTCAAAGAAGAGGTAATTTCCGTTACCGATTCTTTCACCTTTATTTCTTCTTTCACACCTTCTTCTTAGGTTGTTTCATTATGAAGTAATAACATCAGTATCACTCATATACTGATATGTTATTATAATTAGGAAACAACCCTATTTCACCATCTATCCATCCTACGGAAAATGAAATCACCGCGCGTGCGTACGTACGGAATACCGTCTCCACGCCGTGGTGAAATCTATTTTGCACCACCGTCTTACATCGATGGGTATAATGGTGTAAAGAATAACTATACACAGTTATTAGAACATCATATTGATTCTGATATATTTTATCATCCACTCCAATTCAATTCAATAATTATGAAAACGATATCATCGCTCGTGCATACGTACGGACTACCGTCTCCACGACGCGATGAGATTCATTCTCCATGTTAACCATTTAAGAGTGATTATAAAGTATATATAAGAAATAATAATGAAATATATGACATTATAAAGCTATTGGATTTATGTATATATGTATGTCATCTACTTAATTCCATTCAACTCAATAAGGAAACGAAAACAGGGTTCATGCGTACGTACGACCTACCGTCTCCATGAACGGTGTATTTCTTTCCATTTACTAATTTATTATATATATGTATATTCTGAATATATATTATATATAAATCATGTTTTATATTCTTGAATTAAGTAATTATTATCTAAGCAATCATATGAATAATTACAAGTCAAAACACGGACGACAAATGAAACAATTTTACCCAAAATGCTCTTTAACATAGAATTTACAAAAGAAAGGGTAATATAAAGTCATAAGTGAACCATATATGATATCATAACAATGATTATGATTATGTAATAAGTCAATGACATTATTTAAATCATTATACAGGAGGTTCAGATACCTACGAAGAAAATCGGACCTAAGGTAAGGGAAATATCACAATCTCATTTTTATCTGAGATTGTTTATACTTTAGTATTTACTGGGGTGTATTTTATCATCCACATCCATGTTTCATCAATATGTAATATTATTTCCATCCACCTAAAATTGTTTAAATCCATTTTTACCCTTCGGTGAGTTTTTAGTAAAAGATATGAAAGGAATCTTTTGACGTTTTTCGTATGAGGTACTTTTTGACTTTTCTGAAAAAAGTACGAGAAGAATGTTTTCTTTTAACTTATATGGAATGAATGGATTTTTAAAACCTTATTTCCAAGAATCTTCCTTTACAAATTTTCAAGTTTATTTTTAATCAACTTCTTTTTATAATTTTACGACATGTTAAGAAAGGAAAAGTGTTTTTGAAGTAGAAAGGATATTTTCCTCAAGAACGGAGTTCAAGTGTTTTATCAAAATTATTTTCCATCTAAGATAATATAGGGTTTTGTTTCTATCCCTATTATTACATTTACTTGATTATGTTGTGATGGAAATATTTTTATGAATTGTTTTATGATGTCATGATGTTTAAGATTCCCATTTTTATTACATGGGTTATGCAATGATGTATGATTTATGATTTTGTGGCACACATAAGAATGGTATCATTATGAGATGGGTGGGAACTATATCTCCCTCCAATGCATTGGGTGAAGATTTTATATCTCATGAGATAGACATGGATGGAATGGTAGGTTATACCGGTTCAGTGAAACAGGACTGAAACGAGGGTGACTCGGTTCAGAAAGGGACTTTGTCCACTAAGATAGTCTTGGAAACGAGTCTTGACTAACAAGAAATGATTCTCTATGATTATGTGTGTATGCCAAAATGTTTCATGTTTTAAGTTATGATTATTGTGATTACATTTCACTACCATGATTTATCCCAGGTTATGAAATTATGCTCTCTTTTGCAGGTTAAGTTTTCCAAAATGTTATGTTCTTATGAAAATGATGTGATTGATATTTCTTTTGTTTACCCTTACTGAGCATTTGAGCTCACCCTTTTATGTTTTCTTTTCCCCAGGATATAAAGAAAGGTTTTAGGTATTAAAAAAAGGAAGATCTTTATTGGATATGTTGAAGATCTTTCACCAGGATTAGAAGATAATATTCCGAGTTTCCAAAGACACTAAACTATTACGATCCTTGTGTGTGTGTTTTTGTTATGTACTAAGTATTCCACAAATGTAATGTAATGTCAATGTATGTCAAGCTTCAGGTCTCTACAAATATATTATGTTGTTTCCACATAATCTATTATTATAGGATCTTATGATTTCATTTACTTATTTTATGTTTCTAGGATTATGATCATCCTCTTTAAGATATCATATTATGCCTCTTGACATTCATATTAGGTTTTATTACCATGTTTTTTTCATTTACTGGGTTTTCTAGCTCAAACATTTTTCTTATGTATTTTCACCAAGGTATACTATACAATTTTATAATACATATAGATTTTTTGAAATTTATTTTTAGTTTTAAATAAATAAATTAGTTTTACATTTAAGATGATCTATTTATGAATCCAATCTTCCAAATATAGTAGACCTAAAGATCCTATATTTTTATTCGTTAGAAATATATGCAAAAAATTATGAAATAATGCATGATTAAGGATTGGGTTGATATAAGAAAAAGTTTTAAAAGTATACCATAAGTGATTTTGAGTGCCATGAATCACTATAAAACTACTTATAAGGATTAATATAGTAGTAATGAAGAGAGATCAATCATTGGGGGCCTTCTATCTTGGATGACTCTACATGGGGCATATGAACCACTCATGTGGACCAAAATATACCCATGAAAAAAAATTTCTAACTCAATTTGAAAATGTGTCAACAACCTAGAGACATTGAATCTGATCCAAGGGAGAGAGATGATAATAATGTGGGAAAGGGGAGTGGTGAAGTGTTTTTAAGCATAGATTAACCATTAATAAAAGTAGTATAAGACCAAATTAACCATGATCCTAAGATAACCATTCTATTTAAATGTAAATAATATGATACTATTGATGAAGAGAATTTGTTCATTTCATCATTGAATGCTACTTTCAATTCATTTTTACCATCCTTGATGATGATCCCCAAGTAAAAATCAAGTTGTTCTTCCATATAAAGTGTATCCATATATTGAGTCAAATAACCTAAAATTTTTTGGTGGGATTATTAACCTCAATGATATGCTAGAATATTAAAAGAAAATAAATAAAGTAATAAAGCTTTGATAGGGGAGTGTTTCAGCCATTGAATTTTTGGATAATCTCACACTCACTGCTTGAGGATTGACCTATTTTATATAGGTAATAGGAATGATTCCCGATCCATGCATTTGAGAAATGAATTTACTCATAAATTTAATAAATATATGTGTAATTTCATTGGTTACATACCATCTAAACTATGTACATTAACTCTATCATTCCTTTTAATGATTTTTGATGTGCAGGGGAGATTAGAATATTAAGTCAATAATGTTTGGATGGATAAATAATTTAATGAAGTTCCTAACATAGGAAACCATTCATTACTTATCACTATGAATAAATCATATCATACAATAAGATGTGAAAAATATTCAACATATGACATATTTAGGCCACAAAATATGAAATTCCCATTGGTATAAATATTAATAATTTTTTTCTAAATGGATATCAAACTCTATGACAATAAATATAATGATATATAATACATGTATTTAGGGAATATTATTTTTAATATCCAAATTTCAATAATTCCCAATATAATTTCCTAACATTTAACCCAATATTGCATCATATATTATAAATTTTGAAATCATATCCAAAAAACATTTTTAACATATTTTAGAACAATTTTGGAAATATATCATTAACTTCACCTTGTATTAGATTGTATGAAATACCTTGTGAAGAAATATATCTAAAACTATTTTAGATAAACCTACAAATACATTTAGAGTGACTCTATGAGTAAAAAACAATCCACATTTAGTAAAAAAAGTGTGAACCCATGGGTCTTTGTAACATTGATGAAAAATATGAATTAATTTATCCATAAATGTAGATAAATAGAGGCTTCTAGATAAACATCAAAACTAATAATTATAAAAAGGGATCTGAAATGATCTCTATTAAACACATGTATCATTAAACCTATATCCACCATCCATATCAAATGTTAGCATGCATTTTCATTTTTTCCCTTTTTCCAGGACATTGAGTTACCACGAGATATGGTTTATGTCTATCCCATATAGCCTCCTCAAATGTTCCCAAATCACTTTGTATAGAATTACCAGGTTGATGAATATATCACATTTTTTCATCTAGTAGATGAGTACATCATATTACCCTTATCTAATTAGATAAATATATCATATGTACCTTATAAGTATGTCCATATATTTCCCTATTTTATCTCAATTGAGGTACTTATTTTCAAACTCACCACATGATAAGATAAATCCCATATTTATTGAGATCCAAATGATGATATGATCGATTAAATAACCAATCACCCCTTCATTTGATAATTTTTATGTCTTATGTAATAAAGGTATCAAAGTTTAAGGGTTCTCATTCTAGGTATCTCACTAACCCTAGGTGTGAGGACTCCAATTATGATCAATGATTCCCTATTATACAAAAAGAAATAGTGTAATAAACTCCACATCATGTGTTATCCAACAAAAAACTATTTTTTTCCTAAAAAAAATATTCTATATCTCGATATAAGAATCCTAATCACAATATCCTTATAATTTTATAATACCCTATAATAGTCTACAATGAACATCAATTTGGGATAACCAAATCGTTATTTTGAGAGGTAAATAATCATTATAATTCATGAAATATATATCTGTATATGAATATATATAATATACATTAAGGAATTATAAGTGGATATTTTCTTTTTTATTATAAATTTAATATTATTTAAACTCTTTTATGGATACTTAACAAAAACAATACATAAGAACAAGCCTAACATATCATATATGATAAACTACCAGATCAACTATATATTTATTGAAATATGTAGGGGTTTTTAACTCATTATACAAATATAAAATTTCTAGAAAAAATATAATACATCAATATTTTAAAAATAATAATATGCATGATATCATACATAACCCACAATATCAAGCTTATACAACCAAAAAATATTAATATTCAAATATGAGAGTTATAACATATCTTTTTAATTATAGAGTATGAATATTAATAACCAAATTATGAAATATATTTATAAAATTCCCACTCAATAAAAATCTATTGATTAATTATTAGTAAATATGAATTTATTTTTCGGTGCTTCAAAAATACATTTTTCCTAAAAAATAGTTTTATTACATTTTTGAGTAAATATGATTTTTAATTTTTGTCACTTTTATAAAAGTTCTTTGATAAAATGAACTTAATTTTTGAAATCATAATGTATAAATTATTATTTAGTTTATTTTCGATAATTTTATGAAAAATTTGTTTTTTCAATGAATAGTGGAAAATATTGTTTTTTATTGACAAACATCATTTTTGTTTTAAGTAGTTAAAAGTTAAATTTTAATTTAAAATGGTTTCATATTAAAATTAGTTAATTTATATTATTATTAATAAAATTAAGGTTATTATAATCAATTTTATTCTTGATTTTTGTATAAAAATGTTTTCTAGCATCCTCGACCAGATTAGCCACCTGAACAGTGCTATCGAACCAGGTGCCATTGGTAGTAGGCACACCTCCCCAAACACCAAAGTCTATCGACTAGGAGATAGGGTTTAAAAAAGTATATATGGGAGGATATACCCTCTTTTAATTATCATATACTAGGTCCAAGTAATAAAATATAGCATGTAGTAGAATGAATTACTCAGCAGACTCGAACCAAACTTGCAAAGCAAAAGCATAGTAAATATACAATAGCAGAAGAAAATAATAATAAGAAGTAGAAAAAATAAATAAACATGCCCATATTCCATTAACACCACTTATATAACTAAACCAAACAATCATGAATATCAAAACAGGTCATACATACGACATCCAAAAGGGGCTCCAATGGCTAACCGATAGCAGCGTCATATATAATAAGCATGCTGATACATGAAAGTAAAGTAAAACAGAACTAAAAAAAGGAAATATACAATTAGAACGACCTCAAGGTCTTTTAACAACTCCATGAATTCAACTACTAAGATCCTTCTCTTAAAGCCAATCCTTTACTTGAAAAAAACTCATAAAGTCTACACGCATCCTAAAGGACCCATGCAGGGTGTGAGATGAATATCAGTAGGGTACTACCCAATGGCGTGTACCAAGAATAAGTGATTATATAGGTTTGATATAATAAATAAAAAAACAACTTAATTTATTTGAAATAAAACAAAAAACTTCTCTGGTTCTCAACAACCACCATGAAGTGTCACCTGCTTCTGCCAACATCAGAATCTTAGAAGTGAAGAGGATCCTTAGCCCATAGCCTAAGGTACCCCTGATGTCATATCCCTGGTGAACCCTCAAGTTCCACCTCCATCAAGTAACCCGACACCTAATGATCATGATATCTCATGTCTTAATGAGCACTGATATCCCAAAGGCATGCCCAAACAATACAATCCCATCCCTCAAAACCTTTCTCAAAAGAACACATACTCTCAATGAAAAAACCAGAGTTACAATGATACCTTTACTCAAATAAATATCCACTCCCACTACCTCAATCACAGTGATCCACAAACCCCAAATGATAGCCTCAATTCTATCAGACTAAGTCTACTCACCTTTCACATGGATTTCTATGAAAACCACCCCAAAAAATTCTTAATCTTCACTACTAGGGGCCTCTACCCACTCGAGTGGTCCAAACCACTTCATCAATAGAGTCAAACAGTGTTCACATGACTCAAATTGGTACTTTTTACATCATGGGTGAGTGACAATCACTAAATAAATATCCTAAGCCACATCAACTGGCACCTTATTCCCCTGTGACCTTGTCACTCACAACTGATGGCCTTTCCATCCCAATATCATGGGCCATGACCAATCTAACACTCTCTGCCTCAAAACCACATCCAGGATGCACAATTCTGTGCTTAATACCACTCAAGAAAAACCAGGCCATTACCAAAGAGATTATATCATCACCTCAATCCCAATGGCCGTGCCATTCTATTATCTTCATGGGAAAATCCTATCAAGACACATTTTGTCTCATCACATTCCAAGCATTAAAGGAATTTGAAATACATATAATGAAACTCAAATTAATAATTCAACTTAAAATGATTGAATTGATCAACTTAGATAAACACAACAATTTAATGAAATTGAATTACTTAGTACTAATAATACATGCATACATATTTCAATTTAATTAAAATAAAACAATCCATTTAAAATGAAAATAATTAATTTTATACCAAAACACATCCCAAACTAACACCCATAGTGGATGATGACCTTTAACCAAGCCTCACACCCATGGAAACGGTTAGGGAATGCCTAGAGGCATAACGTATAGCTATATAGTCAATTTAATATGAAGAACAAGGGGTCTCAATCAATTTCCCAAGGTGATAAAAATGTTTTTCCCCCAAAATGATTGTGAAAACACAAATCAAGGTATGCACCACATACCTTGGACCTGTAGATATAGGCACTGCTGATATCAAGCTTTGATTACAAGAGGATCAGAGTATTTTTGAGTTTTAATCAAAATAATTGAAATCAGATCACATGTATATAGCGGTGCATGGGGTGAAAGATAATCAAGGAAGAGGAGAGGGTGAGGTTAAGCTTACCACTACAACTCCATTGCACCCAACGACTCGAAGAACAGACCATAGATGGAGAAGAAGGATAAAATACGGTGGAAGGAGGAGAGGTGGGTGAACCCTCTACTATGTGCCTGATAAGGGAGACGAACTAGGGGAAAAGAAAGAAAAAATAAAAAGAAAGAAAAACTAAAAAAACACCCAGTATAGGCCACACTATTTACCTGTATGGTTTTCCAAACTGTGTACAAACCATGAGAGCTACAGGGCATAGGTACTACCTAAGTGGTACTACCCATGAGACATTCCACACAATTTTATCAAATTATACACAAACCAAATGTAAGCCTTTGCAATTATTTCAAACTATTTGCATGAATGTGCGCCTCCCTCACATAGTTTACACAAACCATACGATGGTTCAAAAAGGTATTGCACAGATAATTGGAAGGGGCCATACAATTTACCCAAAACTATGTGCCCTGACCAAATATTCCAAAATAGGAAACTTGGCCTTTGATACTTCTGAAACTAAACCAAAACGCCAGAGGTACTCCATATGCCTCTACACTAATCCAAAACCATCATATAAAGCTGATGGAACTCTCAAAATTGAATTGTAATCAACAAAACAAAAACATTAATAACCACTAATTGAAAAGTTAAAATTGGGAGTGTATTTTGACCTGACCCCAAAAACCCAAGACATTGTAGTTTTTATAATTAAGAAGTTAATTTTTTTTTTCGAAAAATCAATTTTCATTATGTTTTTTTGGTTTATTTTTAAATTAAATTCTGCTACTTTTATGTATTGAATTTCATAAAATAGTTTAAATATTTGGAATAATCATAATTAATATTATATAATCTGTTCAACTTAATTTTTAGTCATAATAAATAGTAAAAACATGAATTTTTTTTACCATGGTTAATTTTATGGGTGTCTTGTACATAAAAATTACTTTATAATATTTAAATCTTTCAAAAATACCATGTGTATCATATACCACACCTTTATATGAACACCCTATGTCCTCTCATATAAACACTTATAGATCCATTTATTTCATCCAATTTCAACCCAAATCCATTCCCAACATCCCTACCCACTTCTTATTGGTATTATTTTTGGTAGGATACCAATCTTAGAGGAATTAAGGTTTAAAGAAAATAATGTTTTCAGAACAATTGGTGTAGCTTTTAATTAAATATTTTAGTTCTATTTCTTCTTATACCTCATTAAAAACTATTAAAACCATTGTTAGATAATAAAAAAAGTATATACCACATATTTATTTTTTATCATGTTTATTTATCAACATTAATACACATTTTTCTTTATCTAATGGGTAAAAAACTGTCATTCGTTTGTACAGCGGACTATCGTCCCTTAAACTGATATAATTTTGTTTCCATCACCACCTCTTATGGATGGTCAAAATTATGGATATAAATGATATAATATGATATATTATATTTAAATTAAGTTATGTAATGGTAAAATAAATATATTACTTTTTTATTTAGAATCCAAATGAAAAATAAAAACATTGTTCATGTGTATAGTGGACAACTGCCTCACGAAATGATGTATTATATTTTCCACAACTGCAACACATGGATTGTTATGTAGGTATATTTAAAGTAATAATATGATATTTATGATATTATCATCATTATGGAAAGCTAAAATAAAATATACCTTCTCTCTCTAATTATATTTTGAAAATGAAAACAATACTCATGCCTATGTGCATTCTGCTGATCCCTTGATACAACATATTTCGATTTTCATGTCTACATTTTATAGATGGTTATGAAAAGTTATTAATTTATTAAAATGACTATTTTTTTATAAATGTGATTTTTGGAGATTTTGTAAACATGAATATTTTGACCATAATCAACCTACAAAATTCATTTTGAACATATGGACCAAACATCCAAAAAATGACCAGACCAAACATAATTTATTAAATAAATAATTATGATAGAGAGGTAACTAAAATAAAATTACTAATACATTATAAAAAAATCATTAATAAAGTGAATAATTGAAAAAACCTATTATTCAGGAAGATAAATAACATACATGTCAAGTTGGGGTGCAAGGTAAGGGGTTTCTTAACTCGATTTCTATTCATTGGGTTATACTTCTACTTCATTGACTATATTTTTCAAGATTATGTGTGAAATGACCTAAGGTTATCTCATGTTTTATTTTCATTTGCTTTTTGGGCATTAAAATTATTACAAATAATCAATTCATTGATTAATTCTAACTTCAATTATACTATCCTTTTTAAATATTATTCATCTCAATATTGTTTCATTGAGAAATGTCTTGTAACATTGATATACTTCCATTTATAAGGTGTATATTATGAATTTTGAGATATTATATCATGAATGGGTCTTTGATCATGATATTTAAATTTCTGTTGATGTTATATATTTCATGATACATTGATTCAAATGTGATAAAAGTTTCCAGGGTTTTTAAGGTCTCAATTACAATCCTTTGAGCTATAATTCATGTTATGCACCATGTTTTATTTTATATTGTGTACTTAATTCCCCATGAATTCATTTTAACATATTATATCATGAAAATTATGGGTTTTAAATAATCATTTATGTTCCTTCTTTAAATCTCTTTTTTATTCAATCATTACCCATGTTGAAAGGGGATTTTGTCTCAAACTTCCTTATTTGAGCCATTTGTTGATAGGCACACCTATATTAATTTATATGGTGTATACAATAACTCTTTAAATATTATATCATGGAATTTTCTTCCCTAATGGTATTTTATGTTTCTTTTTATTTTCATTCTTTCAAATGGTTTTTGGCTTTAAAAGGTCAAAAAAAAGTTTTTTTAAAAATGTTGTTTTAATTCTTTTAAATAATTTTAACCAAATTCTTCCAAAACATTATTAATATTACTTAAACAATGTTTTTTTATAATATTAAATTATTTCTTATAGTTATTTTCCAGGATATTTTTCTATATTTTAAAAAGTTTTGAAAAATAAATTTCTTAATGCTTTCCATATTGCTCACTTTTGACTCTCTTTACAAAAGTTTAAAAAGTGTTTATTTTTAATGTTTATGACATGAAAGAATTATTCTAACATCATGAATATTATTTTATGTTAAGTTTCCTTTAAAATTTTCTATGGTTATTTTAAAAGAAAATATATTTCTTAAGAATTTTGAATTTTATTTTTTTAAAGGTACCCAAAGAAAATGTTATTTTCCCAAGTTTTATAAGAAATGTTTTAAATAATCATTTTATAGAATTTTAATATATGTAAAAATACTTTATTAATTTTTATTATTAATTGGGAAGATGATATTATAATACATTCCATAATATTTTTTTCTTGATGACTTACGACGACTGTTTCAATGATATTATCAGGAAACCTGTTTCTTTTCTATGGGTAAATCAACTTATAAATGAATAAAATATGTTGTTTAAAGACTAATGATAAATAATAAAGACTCCATTTGTTTTTTTAATTTATTATAGGTAGATATTATTGATTAGGATGGGTGATCCTGATACAACATATATGAAGAGTGTGCCTGATACAACTTATACAATGGGTGAGCCCGATACAACTTATACAATAGGTGATCCTCATATAGAACTTTAACAAAATGTGTAATATTGCTTATCATAAAAGGAAATAATGATTGATTTAACCAAGTAGGTTTATCATATAGATTTAACTGGTATCTAGTTATTTATGACATGAGTGAACATGAATGATGAATGTAATGTTACAAGATATTAACATGTTTTCTACATTCTTGCTATCATATTTAATGGTTTCTTTGATCATGTTTGAAATCACATGGCTCATGATTATTGATTATTATAATTTTTTACATTGATAAATATTTATTACATTTCACATATTTAATGATATCTATTTTTATGGATATGTATTCTCTTATATAATGATCATGCACCTTGAATGTGTTCTAATACCCTTATGCTCACTGATTAAATTCAATTAATAATGAATATGTTTACCCATAATAAGAATTTATTCTTTGCATTCTTATGTTTACACTTACCCATATTATAATGAGTAATATTAAATTAATTATTTCAAGAAGGGGTTCATGTTTGATTAAATTTATAGGAGATGTTGAGTACTTGGTGAAATTAGATAAGCTAGGTATAGTAAAAAAAATTCGCAATTAAAGAAACAAGTATTGTTATGTAATTGTTTTTCCTAATTATATAAAACTATAATAATAAAAATGAGTTTGGTATATAAGTTACATAATATTTCTATTTGATTTTGTTATATTTTGATTTTTGAAATTGAGGCACATTTATTAGTATCATTGTTAGGAATGTAAAGAAGTTTTTTTAGCACCAGATCCGGGAGTGTGGGTTTGGGGCTATCATAGTTGGTATCAAAGGAGGTTTTAGATAAATTTTGAGATTTTGATGTTTTAATTTTAGGCAACTTAAGAGTTATGGATACTATGATGGGTTAATTAGTTAAAGGTTTATCACAAATTCCATAGAAGAGATTCTCTTTTTTTATGTCCATATGGGATTAAACATTGGATTGATTTGAAACTTTTAAAAGGTTTCAAGATGAGAAAAAAATTTAGGTTTAAATAAACCTTTGTGTAATTTTATGATTTTTTTAATGTAATTATGATTTATTATATAATGGGATATAAATAAACTTAATGGTTGAAAAGAGATTCATTGACAATGTGATGTTTTCAGAGATATTTATCATCAAGATAAACATTACCTTTTAGATTAGTATATAAATTTTATTCTTGATATTTTGGTGATGTTACCTATATTATAATATTATATTGTAATTTATCATGTTGGATAATGATATTTTAGAAGACATTTCATTATTTTGAGGTATATGTAACCCTTAAGTTTAATATATTATTTAAAATGAAATATTATCTAGGAATAATTGATATTAATTTTTTAGGATGTAAGATGAAAGGTATGAGATTATCTTTAAGGTTAATAAATTATTTAATGATGAGGTTAGTGAGTTAATCTGGGATATAAGGATAGTTTTTTATGGAATGATTTAAGTTAAATTTTTGGTGTCATTGTTTAAATTTTGGAGATAAATGTATTATTTCTTCATATGAAAATTTATCCATTCTTGGATATTATCATACCATATACTAAAATTTCTTAGTTTTAGTAAATGATTATATATAGGTTGAATAAATTTTCAACCCTTTTATTTTTTTATCCCATTATAATGTTATTTTAGTGATTCATGCATGAAAAATTCGTCTTTAATACACATTATTTGGAGAAAAATATGATATTATGGTGGAAATTATATAAAGGATGAAATGATACTTGTCAAGTATGTATAATTATTTATGTTATTATCATAGATGTTCACGTAATTACTCAACTCTCAAAACAGTTCTTAAAAATTAAAATACTATCCTTTTTACAATCATCTCTGATGAATTGATAGTAGTTTTGACCCCTCATTTATTTATGGTTTCTTTATTTATCATGATTATTTATTTTTTGATGATAATGTATTCTATCACCATCTAGATATTAAATTTCTACTCCATGTATATAGTTTTACTTACTACTAATTTTATACTATATAGGAACCCATTTATATGCTATTCTAAATGACCTTTATATTTATCCTTTTCTCTTCAAAAAAGGTTTTATTATCCATGTGTGAGATATGTATTTTTAACAAAGGGATATTGTCACATCCCATTATTTTGTTTTCTCCTTTATTTTGGTTTATTATTTTTTATTTGTATTTTCTCTTTAGTTTTGGGTGTTTCAAATGTTTTTCCTTTATTGCACAGTTACTGTGCCTGATTAAGTGAAAACAATTTGACTCACAAACATAGAGTCATTTTTTAGTTCATTTTGTTCTTTCAGGGTTAGGGTTGAACATGTTGAGCACAATTAGACTTCAAACCATGCGTCTCCTAGAAGTAATCATGGGGTCTTGGGATGCTCCTAGAAGAGGGTGCACAACTTGATCATGGTTAGTCTAAACCATGTGACAAGCATGCACAAGGATATGATGTTTTTGATAGAACCAAACACACAGTTGGTGTATAGTTTCCCTAAACATGTGGGTATGCTATTATTCAATTAAGGGATGCATAACTATCATGATGTTTCCTAAATAGTTCATCCTAACCATGCACAACTCCCACATCTATTAAGAATTTATTTTTACCATTTACCCTCTCAGTTTTAAGAAAAAAACGCCCTTCCTCCACCTCATTTGGTTTGTGTTACCCTAGAGAGGCTCATCCCCTCATCCTCACACATCCCTACTCCTACCATGATGAATCGAAGTGGTTTCTTCTTGTTCTAGGGCTAGTTTCTCAAGGTAATCTCCTCTTTACCTCTCCATCTTCTTCCTTTTTCCATTTTCTCTTGGGTTCCTCTTCTCCCATGGTTCCCTTACCATATGATTCATGTTTACTTTGTTTTAATTTGGTTGTTATGTCATCTTAGGGTTCCTCTTGGTCTTTATTGTCTCTTTGTATCATATTAAAGATGATTCAAGTTGTCATTGTCTAAGTACCTTGAGTTTTATGAATATTTCCCTTTGTATTTTGTTTTAAAATTAATAAAAATTTATTTCTTAGTGTTATCACCATTTTTTAATACTAATTAGTAATATATAATATTTTTAGGATTATTTGGAATAAAATCAATTTATTTACTCTTTAAATTTAAGTGTCTGTAATTTTTTTATATGTCCTTTCACAGAAAGTGTTTGATAAAATGCATGGTTTCCCATTTTAAGTGGGTTTTGGTTTCTAAATGATTTTTTAACTTTCCAATTCTGTTTTAAATATTTAATGAAATTCTAAATGGTGTGTTTTGGATATTTTGAAATTGGTTATCACTCAAACGGTATGTGAGGTGAGATTGGCACTTTGGAAATGTGTTTTCTTGGGAAAACTTCCTTGTGATGTGTCTCTTTACTTATTAATTATTAATGGGGTGGGGACATCATTGACATGGGACTTCCCTCATGTATTTATGGTTCTAAGGAAAATGGAAAATTCTTGGGGTGGTATCGGTATGTGTGACCCATGTGGTGTATTGTTATTAATACATATGTGGTTGATTATTTGACATGGCTTGGATCACCCCCATTTTTTACAGTACATGATAATTTGACATAGTTAGTGGATTATCTGAGAAATATTGTTTTACTAGTTTAGGATTAAACTTTAGATAGTGGCCCCCTAGTATGGAAACAATCTTCTTTTGGGTATGATGCCCCTTAGTTAAGTTAGGTATGGTATGACCGAATGTCAAGGATGTTTGATTACATCTGACACACTGACATAATGTATTAATTTATATTGTGTTTTAGATTTTTCCATAAGATCCTACGAATTCCCATGTTCCATGGAACCTATTTTTCTATAGTTGATAATCCAGGTACAACATATGGTATGGTTACATGAGTACTGCCTTTTCCATTTCCCTCATCAGGGTTTTCATTTCTTTTGTTCCTTATCTATGACATGTCTTTTTGGTATAATTGGATGTTTTGTTTTGAAATGTGTCTCGGAAAATGTTTTTAAAAATGATTCATACTCATTCAACCCTTTAAAAAAATGGATTTTCCATTTTCTCTCTCGTTGTCACAACCCGTCCCCCAGGTCCCATGCCGCAACAACCCCAAGCCTGCCTCCTAAAGTCTTGGGGCTAGAGACTAGAACCAAAGGAATTATCCTTCACGTGGGAGGCATTTTCCGAGTACCTATACACACACACACACACACACACACACACACACACACAATCAAACCCCTGCCTTCAATTCTGAAAATGAAAATATTTATACCATTAAGAAAAATACTGAGAGTAGAGGTACAAGATGTAAGTAAAATGTTCCAGAATAAAAAACCAACAAAAGATAAGATTCAAACAAGGGAGTAAAAGGTCTCTGATAATTCGTCCATAGAAAACCCCACCTAAAGTGTTAGTGAAGAGTTTCTACCAAAATCTGTAAGAGTACGCCTCTCATTTCCAATCTAACTGGGCACCACCTGGTCCTAGACTAACAAGGTCTCTGTAAAAATGTTGGTCTTCCACAAAAGACAAGACTAGTATGGGCGATTCCCGTGGAGGGGTGAGTAACACAATACTCACTAGGGACCCCAAACTAAAAATAAATGTCCACAATGAAAAGTAAAACTGAATTAATGGATATATTGAACAATTATAACCTAATGTATAGAAATTAAGACTATATTTCACAATCCTAAATATCTTGTACTGCGGATGGACTCATCCCTAATGACTCAGTAAGGTCTGTCGGGCCACTGAGGACTGCTCGCCTACCAGGCCACTGATGTATTCTCATCTGCTGGGCCACTGAGGTTCGTTCATCTTCCTCAATACTAAGGTCTGCTCATCTGTTGGTCCACTGAGGTCCACTCATCTACCAGGCCACTGAAACCCACTCACCACTTCCTTCTCATCACAACCAGTTGTAATATTTCTGCTCATAGCTCATTGATTCTGGAAGAATCTACTCCTTAATCCATCGATCATATTTCAACCCTCTTGAAAAATCACTTGGAGTATTCCAAAAGGACCATCTCGTTGAAAGGTTCCCAATGCCATAAACAACTCATCAACCAGACACATGATTTGAAAGTTAGACCCATTTTAGTAAAAAGGGGCTGGTCAGGTCTGGGTCCAGTCTGACCCAGCTTGGCCGACCCGACCCGGGTCCGACCCAGCTCGTTCCATACCATTGGGTGGCGGGAAGGCCCATCTTCTCCAGCATGGCTCACCACTCCAGGCTGGTTTGACATCCAATGGATGCAGCAACGATAATGTCTCCTCCACATCGCACTATTAGAAGGTGGTCAGCCACCTCCCCCACACATGATCCTGTGGAACGCGTGCCAGCACCGACCTGCGACCCGACTATGGGTCTCCTGAATTGATGCGAAGACCTACTAGCATTGCGACCTACTCTGCCTGACGCGGTGCCCCGCTAGAACTGCAGTTTTGCACTATCGTGACCCACTAACTGCAGCCTCCTCTACTGAAGCGTACTGATGGCGCATGCCACCGCTGCCGACCTTCGAGCTAGTGACCCTTGCTTCCTCCGTGACCTTCTTGGCTGCGTCCTTCCATCACCACCACTTTGGCCCTTCTTGGACCATGGTTGCCATTACGTCATGAAGAATGAAAGAATAGGGGTGGAAAAGAATAATGCACACAGAACACACTAAGGAAGGATCATGGAATTTTTTCATGCAGACATGATTCTTCCTTGTTAGAATTTTAACAAAGGATTAAATAGATGCGCAACCAACTTCTCATAAATCTCTACATGAATAAATCACAAATCCTACATGAACAGACGATTTGTGGATCAACCTGTTAGTTTGTTGATCCATGTTTGTTGTTTAGAAATAAAGAATGGGAAATCCAATTCATAAAGAACAAAACCCCTACCTTGAGTTTTGATCATTCATTAATGAAGATTATACTACTATCATTCATCGTTTCTCAATCTATCGTTGGTGTTGGTTTGTCCTTTGTCGTTTGCCAATGCCAAAACTCGAATGGTTAAGAGAAATCATCGATTGAGACAACGATCGATCTTAGGTTAACCCATTAAATGGAGAGAACATGTTTTAGTTTTTCTATTACATTACAACAAAATTAAAAATTCATATAAAATAAACTAAAAGTTTATTTTTTTTACTTAAGAAAATTATTTTATTAAATTTTCTTAAAAATTATGAAAATTAACTTTTTCCCTCGACCTGTGTTGGTCGAAGTTAGGTTCTTCTTTAGGTAAAGTTGTCATTCCAGATGCAATGGTGCCCTCATATTTTTAATCCGGACAACCTTTTAGATGATTCCCAAACCGATCAAGTGTGCTATTTTATATAAACATAAAAAAAATTCAAACACTTATTATTGGGCACACCAGGCCTCAAAATCAGGTTCCATATGCGATCCTAGTATTGAAATAATCCCATATAATTTTAAAAAAAATTCATGGAATTTTTGGGACTATACATTACCACCACCTTTAGGGATTTACATCCTCATAAACCGAAACAAGGGCTAAACAAAAAAAATGGGGGAACTAAGCTCAGATATGAGCCTCTTGCTCCCAAGTGCTCTCTTAGAGATTTTCATGCTACCGCCGAATGCACACAAGAGTAATCAACCATCCATAAAGGACCTTCTCCTGTCGATCCTCAATCTCTACCGAGAACTCTGGAAACGTCACCCCATCATTAAAATTCAACTCATCCCAGTCGATAAAGTGCGATGGATCATGCACGTACCTCCTTAGCTCTGATATGTGGAAGATATTATGAACGTGGTGCAGATTTTGAGGGAGAGATATGTGGTACTCCACCTTGAAAACTCTTCTCATAATATGAAAAGGTCTGATGAACCTCATAGATAGATTTCCGCCCCAACTAAGTCTCAGAAATCCCATTCAAGGTGAGACCCAAAGGAACACATGTTCTCCCTAATCAAACTCAGAGAAAATCCATCTACTGTCAACACAAGATTTATACATGCTCTATGTAGCCCTCATCTACTCCTAGATGACCTGCACCTTCTCATTGGTATCCCATACCAACTTTGGTCCCATGAGTGTTGACTCTCCTGGGTCTTTCTAGCATAAAGGTGACTTGCATGGTCACCCAAATAGTTCTTCAAATGGTTCCAAACCAATGGTGGTGTGGTAGCTATTGTTTTTAGCTAACTCTACCAGTGGTAGATGATCCTACATACTATGCTCGAAGTCCAAGATTCAAGAACAGATCATGTACTCTAAAACCTAGATAGTCCTCTCCGTATGACCATCTGTATGGGGGTGTAAAGATGTTCTCAAGCGTAGCTGAGTCCCAAATGCCTCTTGCAACCCCTTCCACAACTAGGGTGTAAAGAGTGTGTCTTGATCTGAGACTATGATCGATGGGTTACCATGGAGTCTAACAATCTCTTTTATGAATATGGGTCCCAAGATCTCTACTGAAACCTACTTCTGGATGGGTACGAAGTGTGACAAATTGGTGAGTCCGTCAGTAATCACCTAGATGGTATCATGCGCCCTAGATGTGCGGGGTAAACCCATCATGAAGTCCATTGAGATACCATCCCACTTCCACTTCAACACCTCAAGTGGCTAAGTTAATACTACTATAACCTGATGCTCTGCCTTCACTTGCTGACAAGTGAGTCACCATGAACCAAACTCTACTACTGACTTCTTTATCCCCATCCACCAGTACTAACGTTAGAGGTCCTGGAACATCTTTAAAACTCCTGGATGTACCGCCAAAGGGGAGGTGTGGAACTCCCTCAGAACCTCCTCACATGATTCCACTAGCATAATAGTAGACCCTCTAAAAATGATGACATTCTCCCCACATATAGAATATCTTTCAGGAGACTATCTTGAAGATAACTGAGCATGTAGTGCCTCATAGTCAACATCCTTAAGCTTTGCCTCCCCAAATCATTGTAAGAGTGAGGGAGTGACAACCATCGATTGAAGATGAGCCGGTCCATCACCATCCACAAAGGATATCTGCATCGTGGCTAAATTCTTTAACTCCTCACTCTGCAACTGTAAAATAGATCTCTTATTGAGTGCGTCTGCTACCACTTTCCCCTTCCCAGAAGTATAGACTACCTCAAAGTTATAGTCCTGTAGGAACTCTAGCTACCACCACTATCTCATGTTCATGTCCTTCTAGGAGAAGATATACCTAAGCCTTTTAGGGTTAGATTTGACAGTAAACCACTCACCCATCAAGTAATGCCGCCACATTTTCAAATAAAATACCACTACTGCTAACTCTAGATCTTGGGCCCTATAGTTCTTATTGTGCTACCTCAATTTTCGTGAACTGTAGGTGATAACTGCTTACCCCTACATTAGGACACAGCCCAGTCCGATCCTTGATGCATCGCAAAATACTACATACCCAATTCCCTCCTCTGGTAGTCTCAATATGGGGACACTCGTTAGTCTCTGCCTCACCTCATGAAAACTCTAATGAAACTTCTCCATCCACATGAAGGGCTATCTCTTATGTGTTAAACCCGATAAGGGTGATTCTACCCTATAAAAGCCAGGAATGAACCTCCAGTAGTATCCAACCAAACCCATGAAACTCTACACCTCATTCACGCTCTTGGGTGTCTCCCAAGCTAGCAATACCTCTATCTTTTTTCTAGATCTACTTTAACTCTAGCCTCCGTAATGACATGTCCTAGAAAGTGGACCTCCCGAATCCAGAACTGACACTTTGAGAGATTCCCATAATGATGGTTCTATCAAAGTGTATCTAGAACTATCCATAGGTGTGTAGCGTGTTCCTCATCAGATGCCTAGTACAACAAGATTTCATCAATGAATACCATGATGAACATGTGAAGGTAAGGCTAGAAGATCATGTTCATGTGTCCCATGAATAGTGATAGGGAATTTGTAATGCCAAAAAGAATCACCAAGAACTAATAGTGGCCATACCAACATCTGAAGGCTGTCTTCGGTACATCCTCAATCCGTACATGAAGTAGGTGAAAGCCAGATCTAAGGTCTATCTTTAAGAACCGTCTCGTCTGCTTCAGCTGATCAAAGAGGTCATCAATCCTTGGAAGGGAATATATGTTCTTCACGATCACTTTACTTAGGTGCCAGAAGTCCACACACAACCTCAAACTCCCATCTTCCTTCTTGGAAAATGATACTAGGGATTACCACAGTGAAACACTGGGTCTCACAAATCCATTCTTCTGCAAATACTCTAGCTTGACCCTAAACTCACGAAGCTCCGAAAGAGCCATCTCATATGATGGTGTGGATATCAGTGTTGTCCCATGGTATAGATCAATGTAGAAGTCAACCTCCCATGTGAGGGAAAATACCAGAACATCCTCATGAAATATTTCTTCTTACTCGTCCACCAAAAAAAGAAAGTGAGAGCTCTTCTCATCCACCACTCCGAGGGCGAGGCTAGCCAAATTGTGAGTGATCGGAAACACCCACCTAGGAGAAATTCCATACTACACTGCAATATCTCCCTCTTTACTAGTGGAGGAAAATTTGATCCCATATTCACAGACAGACCACACTTTGCACCTAAAACAGTCGATATGAACATGAACTATGGATAACTAGTCCATACCCAAGATGATGTCTTAAGTCCTTGATGCTGCTACTAGAAATCCCAACCTAATCTATCACCTCCAAGAGTAATATCACACTATCAAAACTAGTGTGTAATCATTGAATCCCCTCCTGTAGGATTCTCTAATCGTAAAGATCAAGACAACAGCTCTACTAAAATCTCTATTCTCTAAAGAAGGTCTATGGAAAGGGAAGAATGACTAAGAACTATGCCTATAAGAACTAAAACTAAGGTTCAGAAGACATAGATCACATCTCTAATAATATCTAGAGCTCTGTGTTCATAGGCCACCATCGCCTGAAGCTGGCCTTACCCCTATCCACCAGCTCCTAGAGTCCGTGGTGGACCACCTGGGGGTGGTGGTGGTTTCACCTCGAACCTATGTGCACCAGATTCTGCTATGCTATACCCTTCCACATTCACATCCCTATGGGCCATATTGATCAAAAAATTTCCTCTGCCTTGGAAATACCTCGACCGTCTTTCGGTTGTCTGCACGGCGAGTCGGGAAATCATGAGCCATATGCCTCTGCCCACTGCATGAGTAGAACACCCAGCTCCTCTGATGAATCCCTTTACCCTAGTGGTATCGTACCACCGATCCTGCATCTTGGGGTCATTCCCCAAAATTCCTAGCTCACTTGGGCCCTCGTTCCTACTACCTTCTACCCATGGCTGAAGACTCCACCGCTCAACGTCTACTAGTAGCTCCTGATGCTAGTGCCTACTTCACCAGGAATCTCTCCATGAGTAGGGCTCGCTCTAGCACCCCAGCCTATGTAGTGATGCTCAGCGATACAATGGGAGCCCTAATATCACAACGTAGTCCCTTCTCAATAACTCGATCTCGAAAGAACCAATCTCCCACCATGTATGTGGAGTAGTCATGAAGCTTAGTGAATCTCTCCAAGTACTTTGCTAATCTCACGAAACTATGTTCTGGGTTCAGTAACATCTGTATGGGCATTGCGCGCAACATTCCTAGAAAGAAATTCTCTCTGAAGAGGTTTTCAAAGTCTGTCTAGGAGAGGGTTTCCCGATCGTGTGTTTGGATCATCATGTTCCAATATCTCCCCACTGAGCCCTGAAGAATGATCATGGATAAGATCACCATCTAGTCGAGAGGCGTCATCAATAGATGGAAGACACACGTAACCACCTTGAGCCAATCCTCAGCCACCTAGGGGTCAGTCTCACCCCTGAACCTCAGAGGTATCTACCTCTAGAACTCATGCAAGGAACTGATTCTACTTGAATCCTATATGGTAGCGCTGGTAGCAACTGCTGATCAGTGGGTGGTGGCAACACTAGTGCACCTCCTGGTGGAGCCATCTCCAATACTGGTCCCTATACTGATGCCTCATCATTGGGCATAACATCCTTATTCTCACACACTCGAATCCCCACTAGCTGTCTACATGGAGGAATCCTGAAACAATTCAAGATGAACCATGGACAGTAGGTTATACCCGATGAGATAAATTTGACTCAAGACGAACATGAGAAAACACTCAATTCCTATATGATGCATGCAAACAGTATTTTTTTGGTATCAAGTATAAAAGCATAATTCTAGGTTTTTGTGTATGGATACGTTGGCTACCGCACCAACACTAGAATCCCCGATCCTGAAATTCGAACTTGAAACATTCAATTTTTTTCCCCAAAACAAATCCCCAAACTCTCATTCCTTAAGGTAGAACCGAACTCCTTTGATACCAATTTGTTATGAACCATCCCCCAGGGCATGTGTTGTGACTACCCCATGCTCGCCCTTCAAAGGCTAGGGGAAGGATACTAGCGACGAAGGCATTATCGTGAAATTGGGAGGCATTTGTCGAGTACCTATACACATTCACATTCACAACCCCATCTCACAATGCTGAAAAAGAAAACATGAATACCACTAAGAAAACCACTAAGAGTAGTGGTACAATTTGTAAGTAAAATGGGATAGAATACAAACCGAACAAAAGATAAGCTATGAAAATGGGAGTACAAGGTATTTCATAATCCATCCATAGAAAACCCAACTCGAAGGGCATGTGAAGAGTAGCTTCCAGAAGTTGTAGGAGCACTTCTCTTCTGTCTGATCTCACAAGGAACCACCTGGTCCTAGAACACCAAGGTCTCTGTCAAAACGTTGATCATTTTCACAATACACGACATGTGTGTGAAAATCCCATGTAGGGGCGAGTAACACAATACTGAGTAGGGAACCCAAATCATGAAGAAATCACCACAAAGAAAAGTACACAAGAAGTAATGGACATATCACATTGTTATAACCTAATGTATAGAAAGTAGGACTATCAATCATAATGTTGAAAATATTTTACTCTTGAGGGAATCATCCCCAATGAGTCACTGAGGTCTGTCGTGCCATTGAGGTCCGCTCGTATGTCGAGCCACTGAGGTCCGCTTTCCATCACTATGGTCTACCAGGTCACTAACATCCACTCATCTATTGGGCCACTAAGGTCCGCTCATATTTTGATCCACTAAGGCCTGCTCGTCTACCCGGCCACTAAGGTCCCCTCGTCTATTGGTCCACTGTGGTATGCTCATCTCCTAGGCCACTGAGGTTTGCTCGCCACTTCCTTCTTGTCATAGTATGCTATATGGTTTTAACTCAGAGTGTGCTTGATTCTAGAAAAGTCTACTACTCAAAACATCAGTCATATCTCAACCTCCCTCAAAACACACTTGGAGTATTAAAATAGGACCACCTCACTGCAAGTGTCCCAATGTTGTAAAAAGCTCGTCAATCGGACATAAGGTTTGGATGTTATGCCTGTTTTAGTAAAAAGGGATCGGCTGGGTTCGGGTCTAGTCCGACCCAACCCGGCTCGGGGTCCATTGAACTGAACCAGGTCCACTAACCCATCCTAGTTCCAAATTAGATGGACCAAGTCTGGCCCTTTGGACTACCCGGGGTGGCTCATATTCTCCAACCCGACCTGCCACTGCGAGCCGATCCGGCCTCCACTGGATGTGGAGACGACCACGTAACCTCCGCATCACATGAATAACAGGTGGCCGACCGCCTCCCCTACACACAGTCTCACAGAACACATGCCATCATTGACATGAGACCCTACTATGTGTCTCATAACCTAACATGACGCCCTGTTGGCGTGGATGTTCCACACTACCATGGCCCGCTGGTCACGACCTCCTCTGCCAAATGTGGTGAGCCACAAGCACCACAATTCTACACTGCCGAAACCCACTAAAGGTGTCCTCAACCATTGTGGCACAAGCCGCTGGCATGCGTCGCCTCCTGCACATGGCCGCTGCCATGTGCCGCCACTTCTAACAACCCCAGTCCACCTCCCGTGATGGCTGTCATGAGTTCCACTACTGCCAACCATCAATCAGATGACCCTCCTAGCCTTGTCCATTTTTCACCACATTTGTGGTCTTTATTTGTCTGTGGTTTTCATTACATCATGAAGAAAGGAAGAAAAGGGGCATAAAAGAATAATGCACAAGGAAAAAATGAAAAAAGGATCACGAACTTTGTTCATGTTGGTGTGATTTGTCCTTGTTTAGAGTTTAACGAAAGACGAAAAAACATGCATCCAAATTCCCATAACTCCACGCATGAAAACGTTCCAAATACCGTAAGAAGAAACGAACATCATATCTACCTGTTTGGGGGTTGATCTACATTCGTTGTTTATAAGGAAAGAATGGGGAATCCAATTCATAAAGAACAAAACCCTTACCTCGAGGTTGGATCATTCATTGATAAAGATCACACTACTGTCATTCATCATTTCTTAATCCATTGTTGGTGGAGGTTCATCAATCATATATCATTAACACCAAAACTCCAAGGGTTCAGAGTAATCCTCGATCGTTCTAATGATCAGTCTTAGTTTAACCCAATTAATGGAGAGAACATGTTTCATCATTTCTATTATGTTGCGTTTCAGCGTCATTAAACTATTTCATTTATGAAAAAATATTTCTATTATGTTGCAATGAAATTCTAAATTAAAATAAAATAAACTAAAATTTTATTTTTTTCCTTAATAAAATTATTTTATTAAATTTTCATAAAAATTATGAAAATCAACTTTTCCCTCAACTCTCATCGGTCAAGGTTAAGTCCTTCCATAGGAAAAGTCATCATTTTGGATACAACAATGCCCTCATATTTTTAATCCGGGCATCTATTTATAAGTTTTCCAAACCGATCACATACACTATTTCAAATAAACATAAAAAAGTTCAAAGTTTATTTTGGGCTCACCGAGTCTCAAAATCAATTTCTGTCTAACCGCCTGGTCATGAAATGATACCATCTAATTTAAAAAAAATTACACTGAATTATCAAGAAAATAAACTCTTTCTCTATAAAATATATAAGCCTTCACTTTTTTGAAAAATATATTTTATATAAAGTAGGAAAAGGGTCATGATTTGTTTTGAAATAGAATGGATGAAAAATTTATGTTTATATTAATGTATTTAAAATGTGTAGTCAAGGAATAATTTATTTAAATTTAATGCATATGGAATAGTTTTATATAGAAATATTGCTGAGTTTTAATACTCAAGACTATACATATATTCTTGTTTTTTTCATCAGGTGTAGGTCCTACTTTTTTCGATCTCCATAGTGCGATGTTGGGTTTTGGGTTTTGTGAGTGGCTAGAGAGGTCATGTGAAATATATTTGGTCATTAGGTTCAATTTTATTATTTTAGTATATATTTTATTTTTCTTTGTCTTTATTTTGTTTTATATTGGGCCAATTATTTTTCTTTCCATTGATTTGTTTATTTTATTTTGGGTGAAAAATTTCCCATGATCTCCCATTTATAACCTTAGTGATTGTCTCCACTACAGGGTGATAGGGAACACACCTTGAGAATGTCATGAGTTGTCTTGGGTTACTAGTTTGAGGTTGAACTGGGTTGGTTTCTTATAAAATGGTATTAATGGATAAATTCTTTAGAGGACATTGAATTCAGAGTGCACTTTGTTATTTGGTTTTTCAAAGAATAAGGAGTAGTAATATTTGGACTTGGGGTGTTGGTATGAGGAGGTATCTAGCAAACACTTCTAGTTTCAAACATTTTTTTACCATGGGATATCAGGTTTTGGGTTTTTTTTGACTTTTTATCCACTATTTTCTTAGTATTTCTTGGTTTATTTAATAATGTTCAGTTTATTTAGCTTCTATGGAATTTTTTATTGGTATATTTTTGTTTGGGGAATGAAATTGGAGTTGGGAAAATAGTTTCTAGTGAGATCACATGGTTTGGCTATCCATGTGGATACCCAAAATGTATTCCTATATGACTCTCTGTGTTAGTGGTGTGAGTGGCATATGGCCGCCAACCATATTTCCAAGTCACCCATTTTCACTAGTCACCTATAAAAGTATATTTTAGGTCTTCCCTAATTTTAAAATTATCATGAAAACCTTGTTTTAAATTCTAAAAACCCATATTTCAAATTTCAATGTTTCTATTTTCAGAAAAGATAAATCAGGTTTACAACTTTGTTTAAAGAGAGTCTTGGAAAAAATGGATTTTTAATAATAATGAATTTTGAAAAAATAGTTTTTGTAAAATAATTTATTTTTTTTGTTGTCGATTTTAAAAAAATATGATGTGTGTTATTTCAAGGGAATGATTAAATGTTGTTATAAAATGAGAATATTATTTAAATGGGTAGGGTTTGATTTCATTTTGGAATTCAATGGTTTTTTATAATTAAATTTCTTGGAGTGTAGAGTTTTTAAATTTTTTTCAACATGTTGGTTACTGAAATTTTTGATTAAAAATGGGGTCATGTGAAATTTGTGGGTTAGATTATTTTAATGTATGGTGTTTAGTTGTAGTTAGTTTATATTAGTGTGTTTGTTTTGATTGAGTTTTTGTTTCGTTGTTATTTAGATTACACCCACAATAAAAACTGAATAGAAATTCAAGGTGGAACTATAGGTGGTTCACTATTAGTGGACCCTCTAGTTGATCTACCTAAAGGCTTCCTACATGAGTTTTGTAAGTTGAACTCTCATATATATTTTATGGCCAAATAGATACCTTTGAAGTGGAATAGTGGATTCAGAATATCGAAAGGATATTTGGTTTCATTGAGTTTCATGAGTCTCTAAAGGTTATGTTTGATACCTTCATACTTGATGATCTGAGTTGAGAGTGGTGGAAGTCGGTCATTAGGAATAAGCTTTAAGAATATGGTATCCCACATTTTTATTACATAACTTCATTACATGGTCAAAATAAAGGATCTTTTAATCTTTAGTTTCTTGGAAATAAGTTATATAATTAATGAAAACATAAAAAATTCTTCTAAATCGAATTGAAATAAATATTCATGGGTTCACTGGATGTTACTTTTATAGTATCTAATGTCCTTGGGATATATATTAAAGGAATGGGGTGAGCATGATGCCCAGTAAGGGAATAAACAAGAGTGACATATAACATGTGACTATGGGACATATGAAAAAGTACACGAGGCATAACAATAAGGAGTGAACCGTAGGTATATAAAAATAATAAGAACATGAATCATAACACGTAAATGTGGCTACAAAATTTAAATGATACATTCATAATCATATCACTAAGGTTTATCACCAAGGTGTCATTAATGAGAATTATCATGGTTAGTCACCAAGGTATCATAAAACATGCAATATCTAGAGATTAAATTAATTAACCAATGAATTGGAGATCTATTAGGGAAAACCATTCATATGTCTTAATTTCATGTGATCCACATAGATCATAATAAACAATTTCATTAAAAACCCATGGAGAATAAATAACTTATTTCTTATAAAAAATCATGGAATACAAAATATCTTAAAGACACGATCATTACGTCATTTTTAACCCATGAAAGGATATGTTAGTTAAATATATGTAAATAACCGAATAAAAATCCATTTTTAAATCTAGTTTCATATCCATTGAAATGAAAATAAGTTTGGGTATTCAAATAAAAAGGAAAATACAATTACTCATGGAAAAGAGGGAAATTTGAGAAGTAAATTTGGTAACATGATGGCTATAAAACATGGTTTTAGAAAATTAAAAAATGAGGGGTGGGGGAGGGTATCCCATTAATAAAATACTATTATTATTGTAATGGGATAATATAAAGTGTAAAAATTAAATTATTTTATAAATTAGATGTTGTAACACATGAAAAGGGAACTTTAATGGAAAAGAGAAGTGAAGATTTACCTTACCTTGAAGAGTTGTTCCTAAAACATGATGATAGAAACTCAGGGGATTGAGGAAACCTTGGGAGGAAAAATAATAGGAAAAATATATATAAATTCATGGAGGATGTATTGGTAGTGAAGTGGAATGGAGAATTAGGTGGGTATTTATAGAAAAGTGGAAGAATTATTTTATAATTTCCAAATATAGTTATTGGAAAACTAGGTTGTAAAAAATGAAAAAGAATGAGCTTAACCATGGTTTTTAGTCATGGGTTTGGACATCTAGGTCACATTTTAGGTAATTTTAATCAAACAGAACAGAACACCTTTTTAAATACTTATTTTAGGATGGAAGAGTAAAATATTCAAAAAATTAATGTTTTTAAAAATAAAAATTTCCATTTTTGACTTTGGAAACTCACTTTTTATTTTATAAGTTTTTTAAAATCTATTAAAATACCTAATATTAATAAAATATCATATTTTATTTTGTGAATTATGTTTAATTAATTATTACATAATTATGAAGTAAATATGATGTTATAAAATATACCAAAAACATAAAACTATATTTTTTCCTATTCATGAGAAATATAGTATTTTAGAATATAATAATTAATTCACCCTAACCTAACTTCGATGCACTGATTTAAAAAATGATGTATATTTTATCAATAAAATTATCTAAATTTAATAATTTTAACATTTAAATATGAAAATCCTTATTTTTTTATAAATAGAAGTTTTTAAGTCATAGTCAAAGTTTTGAGAGTTATAAAAAATTTCCTAGGCCACTGTAGTTTTATTTTAATATTTATTATTTTAAAAATATTTTTTAATAATATTTCATTAAAAAAATTATATTCAAAATACCTTGTATAATTATAATAATTTTATATATTTTCAATAAAAATTCAGTTATGTTTTATTTGAGGCCAAAAATAAAATTATCAAAATCATCTTAATTTGACATATATTTTATTAGGAAAAAATATTCTTAAGTGGAATTGATGGAATAAAACTTTTACTTATACAAATGAATTTAATCTTTAAGTAACTAATTCCTAGACACGCAATCTCTTATTACATTCGCCAACACCCTAAGGGTAAAGTGTGCGATGGTCCTAGTTTCATGGGGTGGCTTAGCTAACATTGATCGGGTGGTAATATATAATAACTTAACCTTCTCCAATAGAATATTTCATTCAAACATAAAATGTTGAATCTTAGATTGGTCTTGTTCACGGTCAAACCCTTAAGACAATACCTCCCTCCCAAGTTCTGACAAATGGGCTTCAAAAAACATGACTCTACTAGTTAAGACCACCATTTCCCCTTTCTATATCAATGATACGTTGTCATTAATACTTATAAAAACTAATTATAATGGAAAAATTGTCAACATATGGTATAGTTTCCAATAATAATATTGACCAATGATCATATAATAGTGAAATCCCAGTGGTCACATTTCCCTTTATACCTTATAAATACCACTTTATTCTTTCACTCAAAATTCACTATAATTTTGATTAAAGTTAGATTTTAATTTCCATAAGATTTTGATTGGTTTATGAATATTTGGATTCATTTATATATAATTTTTAGTGGGGGTGATTATTCTAGTAGATTGGGGTGATCCATACCCTCCAATTTTAGTTATTTAATTTAATATTTGTTATCTAGCTGTAGTGTTTGGAATTTCGATTGGTTTCATAGCTAAATAATGTAATGATCATTGTCAAAAAGATATATTTTTATGTTTATTTTATATGTTTATAATATTGTATAATATACAACAAACATTTATTAATGAAATAAATATCATTTAAAAAGTAATGGTTGTTACATTCTTCCCCCCTTAAAAAATTTGGTCCTCAAAATTTCAACTCATTTTCCCAGTTGAGAAAAGTTGAGGGTAATTTTGTATCATTTTCTCCTAGAGTTCACACATCGCTTATTCATATTTATGGTTCGTCGTCAACACATTGAAAAGTTTATTAGTCTTGTTTCATAGAACATTGTCTCTATAGTCCAAGATCTCTACCAACTAGTCCTTAAAAGAGAGGCAATGTTCTAGTTTTACCACCTCTAAATTCTGTACATGTAAGGGATCAAATATGTACTTATTCCAGAGAGATAAGTGGAATATATCATGAAATTCAGCTAGATTTGGTTAATGTTACAGCAAATAGTTCGCTTCTCTAATGAATTCAATGATTTTAAAGGGGCCAATGTACCTAGGGTAGAGCTTCCATTACTTTCTAAATTACATGAATCTCTTCCATGGTGATATTCGAAGGAGAACGTTTTCCCTAACATAGAACACCAAGTCCCTTCATTGATTGTTGACATAGATATTCAACCAAATCTGAGTAGCCTATATATTTTTTGGATATAATGAATCATTTTTTTCATCTATTATACAAGATTGGTCCCTAGAAATTTCCTCTCACAAACTTCATCTCAACAAGAAAGAGTTCTACATCGCTTTCCATGTAGAGATTCGTATGGTTCCATTTTAATACTTGAGTGGAATATTTTTTATAGGAACACAAATAATGTTAGGTGTTTATACTATACACCTTTAAATTCCATTGAGCATGTTCTCATCATGTCCTCAAGTGTATGAATAGTCATTTTAGATTGACCATTAGTTTGGGGGTGATTTACCATACTAAAATTCAATTTTGTATTCATATCATGTAGAAGACTTATCCAAAATATATATGTTAACTTTGGATCACGATTAGAAATGGTAGAAAGTGTAACCCTATACAACATAACAATTTACTTTATATATATCCTGGAAAGTTGGTAAAGATAGAAATCTTCCCGAATATTAATGAAATGGGAAGTCATGGTGAGTCAATCCACTGTAACCCATATCAAATTATTTTCATAGGATGTTCTTGGGAGACCAGTGAAAAATTCCATAGTGATATTATCCCACTCCCATATTGGTATGGGTAGTGGTTTTAATACCCCTTTAAGAATTTGTGCATTTTCCTTCACTAGATGACACACCAAACACCTTGCGGTGTAGTTGGAAATCTCACTTTTCTTATTTTTTGACCAATATTGATCATGATAGACCCTATAAATTTTAGAGATTCTAGGATGTATAGATAATGTTTATATATGAGATTCATCCATCATATCCTTTCTTATCTATAGGATATATGTGAAACATATCCTTGTACAAAATTTTATTACACCTTCTTAATCAATATTGAACTCAGGAAACTCCCCATTCTTCACAGCCTCTATCTTATTTTTTAACAAAGGACCTTCTCTTTGATCTCTTTTAATATTATCTTGTTGCAATGGTTGAGAAATAATTTGGGATAGAGTTAATTATGTCCCATCACTTAAAATTACCATGTTGAATTCTACTAGGTCCTGGATCAAAGGATCCCATTGAATCCTCATCATTACCATCATAATAGAGAGTTTTGTTTATAATGGACCAGTTACTTTATTTTCTCTTCTAAGGTGATAATGAATTTAATAGTTATATTATATAATAATTTATAACCATATACTTCATCTCATGTTAAATTTACTTTTAATGAAAATATACTTCAAACTTTTGTGGTCTATGTATATATCACATTTATCCCCATAAAGATAGTGACACCATATTTCTTGAGAATAAATAACCATAAATAACTTCAGATCATGCATAGGAAAATTATTCACATGAGGCTTTATTTGTTGATATTAATAAGGAACCATCTTATCATTATTCATTAGAACACACCCAAGACCTTTTATAGATGAAACAAAATAAATAATTAATCCTTATCTAACATGGGGTAGAGTTAACCCAGGTTTAGTAACCAATATTTTCTTCCATTCTGGGAAAATTTCTTCACTCTTATTTATCTTGATAAACTTATCCCCTTTTTGAGTTAACTTGGTTAGAGGATTATATTGTTGTGAATATTTTTTAACAAACCTCTAATAATATCCTACTAAACTAAGGAAATTATAAATCTCAGTTATCATTATAGATTGAGGCCACTCCTATATGACCTTTTCCTTTACATGGTCAACTGAGATTTATTCATTGGTTATAATGTTCCCCATGAATGCAACTTCTTGTAACCATAATTCACATTTTCTTAATTTTCCATTAAACTTCTCCTTCCTCAGAGCTTTCAATATATCTCTCAGACGATCCTTATAATCCTTGAAACTTTTGGAATATATCATAATATGATCAATTAAAATCACAATGAATTTATCAAGGTATTACTTAAAGAATATATTCATAAAATCTATAAATATAGTAAGATAATTAATCAAGCTGAAGGTAATAATAAAAAACTCATAATTCCCATATATTTTCCAGAAGGTAGTGTTTGAAATATCTTTTTTCTTCACCGTCAATTAATGATACCCAGCTCAGAGGTCAATCTAAGAGGAAAATTGAGCCCCAAGAAGCTGGTAAATTAAATCATCAATACTTGAGAGAGTGTACTTAGTCTTCACTATGATCCTATTAAGTTATCTATAATCAATGCATAGACACATTGATCAATCCTTCTTATTAACAATAGAATAGATTTTCCCCAATAAGACACACTTGGTTAGATAAATCAATTATCTATAAGATCTTGAAGGTATTTAGTTAATTCCTCTAAATCCATATTTTCTATTCTCTATGGGGTCTTTGATATTGGCTTGGATCCATGTATGAGTTTAACGGAGAACTATACCTCTTTTTCTAGAGGAGGTCCACGTTACTCTTCAGGAAATAAATCAATGTATTCATTAATGATGGGAAAATTATCTATCTTTATACTTTCATTTCCTTCTCCCTATTCACTGATCATATCCATAAATAATGAAATGAGAGGTGATTTTGGAATAATATTAGGTTGGGATATCTCTCCTTTCAAAACAAATGTAGGTAATCTATTAAAGAAAACCAACATTTCCTTTCTCATATCGTTAATGTTACCAATATACTTTGAGATCCAGTCTATGCCTAGTATAAAGTCAAATACCCTCATGGTAATGACTACTATATTTGTGATGAGATTATACTCAAAAAAGTTAATAATAGAGTTTCTATACACTGTTGATGATAGCATAATTCTTCAAAGAGTATTGAATGATAACTCGACTTCTAGAAGTTCAGGGAGTGATTCTATATTGTTTTTAAACTTTAATTAAATAAAGAAATGCATAGAACCAGAACCAAACAAAGTACTTTATATCTTTAATAGAATAATGAGTGTAATTTCCACCACATAATTTAGAGACTCTACTTCAGCCATCTTGACAAAAAATTGTTGACCTTGATCCCTTAGCATATAATAAGGTTGATGGTGGTTCCCCTTTACTATCCTTTGATTTAGACATTGATTCAAAAAGTTACCAAGATGTCTACACTAGAAGAATTGAACTTATAGCTGGAACTGCACCATCTTTCATTTATTTTTAGTGTTTAAAAATTGAGTCTTAAAATCAACACTAAATTTTTGAGATATATGGCCATATCTTTCATACTGATATCATTTTACACTCCCAATTAATATGTTCAATGAATCCTTCTTCCAATTTTTTTTTCATGTGTGAAGCTGCACTTTCTTTCACCCTCTTCTGTGATAAAACTTCTTCCCAAATTTTGGATATATTTATCTCTTATTATTATTTAATCTATGTTACCATTATATCTCTCCAAACACCAATTCAAACTTCATAGAACTCCTAAATATATCCTTATACCTTTCATAGTCTCTATTTTCTATATTCCTCCTTAAATGGGGTCTCATTAGACCGAATAATCTATAAACATATCCCTTAGGATCTATAACAAAGATAGATGTGTATCGAGAAAGGCATGTAAAGTTCATCTCATAGCTTCCCACTAATTAATTTTCCTTATGATTTAAATCAAGCAATTTATTCTCTTTTTTTTCTCATCGAACATGGGAAATATTTATTGAAAAACATTTCAATGAACTCTTCCCACTCTATAGAATTTATATCCCTTATTGAATTAAATTTTTAATCACTTTCCACCACTAACCAGCTTCTCCTTTAAAGTTATATACTACCAGGGTGAATTTATATTCCTATGAACAATAGAGTACATAAATGATCTTCTCTATATAGCCTATCCATTGTTCGAAAATAAATGGGTTAGGAGATCTACTAAAATTAGGTGGTATTTGACACATAAATGTATCAAAATAAAGTGGCTCCTTTCAAGGAGAATCTAGTATCTCGACTAGATTCAAGTTATTGTTAATAACTCTAGTTAGTTGATTCATCATTATCATGATGTTTTCCTGTCCAACTTCTATTGGATGTATTTTTTTCGTCATCTGTTTCACTCATCATTTACGTGGTATCTAATATTTCCCTCTATTTTTTCTAAAATATGAAAACCTTAGTGAGAAAAATGTTAAAATTATGAATCCTACAATTAAAAATGGGTATTATGTCTTGAAACATCATGCATAAATATCTTATTAATATATTACAATAAAATTTACAATTTTTATATATCCTCCATAAAGGTTAATAAAGATCGTGTGATTAACTAAAAATATCCTCCAGGAGTGTCGAACCAATTGTGCAGCAAGACTCATTGGTATGCACTAGTTCCCATTAGAGTCTAGATCAGAGAGGTGTTTTTGAGTGATACCCCTGGGTACAACTGTACTAAAACCACATTAACTGGTAGTATCTATAAAGGGGATGTATTTTTTGGAAACTACTTACTTAGTACTTCAAAAAATACCAGGATGTTTTCTAATATCTAGTCTTGCCCCTAGAGTTATTAATAAAGTTTTCAAGTGTTAATTTTCAAAAATAACTAAATTTCCCTTTAATACCAAATATGGAATCACACCTCTTTGTTACATAACTTTTCATTACACGGTATAGGAAAAGGATCTCATAAAGTTTGGTTTCCTGGAAATAAGGTACATAATACATGAAAATATAAATAATTCTTATAAATTCACTTGAAATACATATTAATGGGTTCAATATAGGTTAGTTTTATTTCATATCATATCTTGGGGATATAAATCAAAGGAAAGGGGTGATCTTGAAGCCCGGTAAGGGAATAAACAAGAGAGACATATAGCATGTGACCTTGGGATATATAAAAAAGAACATGAGAAATAAAAATACAGAATGAACAAGAGGTACATCACAATAATAAGAACATGAAAAATAACATGTAAATTAATATATAACATTTAAATGAGACATTCATAATCATATCACCAAGGTTTATCACCGAGGTGTCATAAATGAAATTTTCCAATGTTATTAACCAATGCTTCATAAAACATGTCACATATATAGATTAAATTATTTAAGCAATGCATTGGAGTGATATAAGTGAAAAACCATCATATGTATTAATTTATTGTTACACACATAGATCATGATAACTAATTTTATTAATAACCCATTGGGAATAAAGAATGAGTTTCTTATAAAAAATCTTACCATACAAAAGAGCTTAAATACATGATGATTACATCATTTTTATCCCATGAAAATATATGTGAGTTTCATATATGTAAATCCCCAAATAAAAAAGAAAATTTTAAATTTAGTTGAATAAATATTTAAAATAAAAGAGGTTTGGGTATTCAAATGAAAAGGAAAAGAGAAATTCTCTTATAAAAGAAGTAAATTTGGGAAGTAAATTTGAAAACATGATGGGTATAAAACATGGTTTTAGAAAATTGTAGAATGAGATGGGATAAGGGTATCACATTAATAAAAGTCTATTATAAATTTAATGGGATAAAAGAAAGTGTAAAAAATGAACATATTTGGGACATTAAAATACACATCACTTGAAAAGGGAACTTTAATGGAAAAGAAAGTGAAGATTTCCCTTACCTTGAAGAGTTGTTCCAAAAACATGATGATGGAACCTTGGGGGATTGAGGAAACCTTAGGGGGAATCACTGGGAATAAAAATAACCTGAAATTTGTGGGGGTGATATTGGGAGCGAAGGGGAATAGAGAAATTGGTGGGTATTTATAAATAAAGTGGATAAATTGTTTAATAATTTCCAAATATATTTCTTGAAAACATGGTTGTGGAAAATGAAAAACCATTGGATTACCCAATGTTTTTTCTCATGGTTTTTTGAAATTTGTTTCCAATTTTAAGTAATTTTAATCCTCCATCACTGAACACAATTTTCAATAGTTCTTTTGGGATGGAAGAGTAAAAAATTCCACAAAATAATGTTTTAGAAAATCAAAATTTCCTTTTTAGACTTAAGAAACACCTTTATATTTTTGGAAATTTATTAAAATATATTAAAATAAATAATATTATTAAAAGTATATATTTTAGGTCTTTGATCATGTTTAATTGATTATTACATCATTATGAAATAAATATGTTTTCATAAAATATACTAAAAACATAAAACTATATTTTTTACTATTCATCAAAAAATAAAGTATTTTAGAAAACTATCATAAATTAAACATTACCTAATTTCAATGAGATTTTTTTAAAAATGTTTTTTATTTTATCATATAATTTTTTTAAATATGATAATTTTACCTTTTAAATATAAAAATCCTTACTTATTTTAAAATAGCAGATTGTAAGGCATTGTCAAATTTATGACAATTATAAAAAAATTCATAGGATATTATAAAATTATTTTATCATTTATTATTATAAAAAAGTGTTTTGAAAAAATATTTCATTAAAAAAGTATTATTCATAATACCATGGTTCATTATAAAAATTATATATATTTTCTAAATAAATACAATTATGTTTTATTTACATCCATTAAATTGAATTATAAAGTTCATCTCAGTTAAGAATATATTTGATTAATAAAAAATATTCTTAATAGAAATTGATGGAATAATATTTTAATTATATAAATGAGTTTACACTTTAACTAACTAAGGCCTAGACATGTAACTTCTTTATTACACCTACATATTCCCTAAGGGTAAGGTGTGTGATGGTTGTTGTTTCGTGGGGTGGATCAGCTAACATCAGTCGAGTGGTTATAGCCACTAAATTGAACTTTAATCATAGGAAATTTAATTCAACATTGACTTAGACAATCTCTTCTTGGGATTGGTTAATATAAAACCCCAATGATGATACCTCCCTCTTACGTTCTGATAAATGGGATTCAAATAGTATGACTATACTAGTTGAGACCATCAGTTCTTCTTATTGTATTAATTATATATTATCATTAATATTTATAAATGATTATTATATTGGTAAAATTATAAACCAAGGTAATATTTTCCAATGTCAATATTTACCAATGATCATATAATGTTCAAATACCAATAGTTTCATTTCCCTTTATACCCTATAGATACCACTTCATTCTTCCACTCAAAATTCACTAAAATTTCTCTTAAGGTTATACTTTAATTTACATAATATTTTTATTGGTTTTATAATATTTTATTTTATTTATATAATATTTTTTGTGTCGGTGATTATTATTTTAGATTGGGGTGATCCATAATGCATTTTAGCTATTCTATTTTATAATTTTTGTTCAGTTGTAATGTTTGTCATTTTATTTGGTTTTATAGCTGACTAATTTAATGATCATTAATAAAGTGATAAAATTTTGTTGGTTTCTATTTATTTTTTACATGTATTATATTATAAAATAAGTAATAAAAATTTATTCCAGAAAAAAATATCATTTAAAATGTTTGGGTTATTATAGAGAAAACATATCCAAGGAATTTTCAAGGTCTCATTCATCTAAAAATGGTTCTTAGAGGCTATGAAGATAGAGAGGTAATTGGAAATTTGATTCTTTATATAAGGTGATGGATCAATGTTAGAATCCATTTGTTATTCTGTGGATCTAGTTCCATATATCTCATAGTTGACTGAGAATGATTCCATGAAATCCTAGCATTTCTATCATGGGATTCATTATGACCTTCATTCGAGGGTGTCAGAATTCAGTCTAACTTCTTTTTCCAATGTAGTGAGTAAATCAGTTTGGGTTAAGGCCTTGTTAGGTGGGGTGATCAAGGTACCAAATCCTCCTCTAGTCCCAAGAAGCAATGAAGTGAATTCCAATAAAAATTTGAGAAATCAATTTGAAGTTGATTATGTTAGTGATGAAATTAAGAGGCCTTCTAATCTTTGTTTATCTTATTATATGAATAGAACCATGGTGTGTCATCAATATATAGAGAATATTCCTAATAACCCTTATTGTTTATAAGAACCAAATACCAACCATACCTGTGGATAGTTTGTTCACTTGCAATGGTTTTTCCGGGGTGTTGGCAAAAACTGACGTGAAGCCATGTCCCCCCCTTCAAAAGGCCCCTAGCCCATTTGCATAAGAATGGTTCTAATCTTGGCCTACTCTAAAGATTCATTTTTTGTAATTATTTTATGTTTTTGGTGTGGTGTCTTGGGATGTAATTTTTTTGGGAATGGAGAATGGAGTTGTGTAACATTTCTGGGAATTTTATTCTTAATATATGTTCATTTTTTGGAATTTTTGTATTCTTTTTGTGGTGGGATGGTGAAATTATTTGTTTTATGCATTTTCCCTTATTTACTTGGGTTTTATTAGGATTAGAGAGTTATCCAAGCTTGATAAATCAACTATAGTCCTAATATTATGTCGAGGCCACCATATGATGGGATTGTGATGAAACCAACTTTATGGTGTTCTTAATGTGGAATTTTATTATTTCTGAACCGCCTGAATCCAATCATAGTAGTTGGTTGTATTTAATTGTGGGATATGTTATAGGTTCCCAAGTAGTTCATGAATAGAACATGATGATTTTCTTTTATGGTTTCTATGTTAGGGGTTAGAGTGTTCCTTGTTGGTTTGTGTTTGGAAAGGAGAAAGTTTCCTCTTTGTAACCCCTTTACTGTTTTCTCAATTTTTTTGGTCTTATGAGATGTCTTACTTGGGTGTATATATTATTTTGAGGATGGTCTCATAGTTTTTTAAGATTTTTTAGTTCCCAGTTTTGAACAAAATAAAGTATTGTTCTTCAGTCACTGAGTTTTCTGATCTTGCCTTGTGATCCTTATAGTCCATCGGGAAGTGACTGGAGTCTAATAGAATGTTTTGGGTAAGGGGTGGATTTTTTTTCCTAGTAGTAAATATGGTTTTATTAAATTTTAGGAGTTGAATCTTATTAGATATTTAAACTTTATCTTTCAAACTAATCAACTAGAAATATTGAGGATTTTTGGGGGAAGAAAACATTATTGTAGGGAGAAATGTCACATCCATTTTTTTTTATTTTTCTCCATTATTTTGGTTAATAATTTTTTATTTGTATTTTCTCTTGATTCTTGGGTTTTTCAGATCTATTTTTTTATGTTTTGGGTTGTTTTTCCTCTATTGCATGGTTTTTGTGCCAGATTAAGTAGAAATTGTGAGACTCCCAGATGAAAATTACATTTTCAGTTCATTTTGTCCTTTCATAGTTAGGGTTTCATGGGTAGTGCATAGTTATATTCCAAACTATGTAGGCCCTAAGAGTAAATTTGTGAATCATGGGATTTCCTTGGTTGAGGGAGATCATATTGATGATGGTTAGTCCAAACCATGTTAAAATATTATGCATGGATATTTAGTTTTTTTATAACCAACCACATATTGAGTGTATGCTTTCATACACCATGAAGCCAAACTGTGTAGGTGTCCTGTGATTCAAATATGGTTTGAACAAATGTTTTACAATTTTAAACACCATGCACCCAAACCATGTGCAGTTCCCAGGTCCATTAAAAATGAATTTTTACCAATCCCACCTCTAGAGTTTTAACCCTAAAACTCCCCTCCTCCTTATCATTTGATTTTAGAGACCCAAGGAAGTATTCTTACCTCTTCCCCATTCCCCTTACCCCTACCATGATTAATCCAAGTGGGTTTTTTAAGTTTGGGGGATAATTTCTCATGGTAATCTCCTCTTTAATTCTCCTTCTTTTTTCTTTTTATATTTTATCTTCGGTTCCTATTATACCTTAGCTTCTTTAACCTTGGGTTATTGTTTAATTTGTTTTAATTTATGGGGTTTTTTATTCTAAAGTTTCCTCTTTTTATTCCATGTCTCTTTGGACTATCTTGAATCCCATTTGAGTTGTTGTTTATAAGAGCTTGAGTTTGAGGTAGGTTCCCTATACATTTAGCCTATAAATTTAGGAAACATTAATTTCTTTATTTTCACACATTTTTTTCATGCTAATTAGTAATATATAATGTATATGGTTTTATTTGGAATTAAATAAAGTAGTTTTTTGTTGAAATTAAATTGTATTGAATTGTTTTATGTGGACATTCACACCAAGTGTTCGATAAAATGTTTGATTGGACATTAATAGTGGTTTGTGGTTTCTAAATGATGTTTTAGATTTCTAATTTTGTTTCAAATATTTCAATAAATTATAATTTTCTTGTTTATATGTCTTTGAAATGGGTTTTCAGTAAAAGGATATGTGATGCATGGTTAGCATATTTGAAATGTGTTTTATTTAGAAAAAATCTCTTTTTGATGCGTCTCATTCCTTTCTCATTGTTAAAGGGTCTAGTACATGCTCATAAAAAGACTTCCCTCAGGTATTGATTTTTTAAAAGAAAAGGGACTATTCCTTGGGGTAGTTTGGGGGTGGTGTTAGTATATGTGACTCATATTGTAGATTTTAGTTATTAAATATATGGTTATTTTTTTTATATTTCATGGATCACCCTCATTTTTTATATAACATGGGAAACTAGAATACCTAGTAGATTATCTGAGAATTCTTTACACACGAGTTTAAGATTATGCTATGGATAATGTACCCTATGTATAGAAAAACTTTTGTTTTTGGGATTATGCCCCTTAGTTAGGCCATGTAGGGTATGATCGAGCATTAGGGTGGTTTGATTCTATTAGGTACGCCAGCAGGATGGATTAGATTATAGTATGTTCTAGATTTCCCCCTAATGTGTCAAGTATTACCCTGTTCTCTAGAACCTATTTTAATATATAGGATATTATTGGTGCCTTATCTGGTATGGTTACTTGACTGCTTCATTCCTATTTCCCTCATTATGTTTTCATTGCTTCTGTTTCTTATCTGTATAATTTCTTCTTTTTAAAAGAGAAAAATTTATTTTCAAAGGTTTTTAGGATGAATATTTTTAAAAATTATTCTTATTCTTTCACCCCTATATGAAAAGCCCTTTTCCATTTTCCCTCTCTCTTTCTCTATGAAATTACCAAGCCTCCTCTTTTTTGAAAAACTTATTTAAATAAATAGTGAAATGAACAATGATTTTTTTTTGAAATTTAATAGATGAAAAACATTTACTAAAATTAATTTATTTTAAACTTTGAGTTAATGAATATTTTATTTAATTTAAATGAATAGGTAATAGTTTACTTGGGAAAGACTACTGAGTTTTAATACTCATCCCTATACTTCTATTATTTGTTTATCTTCAAGTGTAGGTCCTTCTTGGTTTTGATAATTGTAGAGAGATGTTGGGTTTTTGGTTCGGTGTGTAATCCATGGGGTTATGAAGATATCTATTGGTCATTGGTTTCAACTTTGTTTTATTTTTAGTTTATGTTTTTTGTTTTTAGTCGTTGTGGTTATTTTATATTGGGATTCTTGTTAGTATTTACCCTAATTTGATTATTTTTATTGGGAGAAATAATTATAACTATCTCTTTTTGATACCCCTGGTTCTTGTTTCCTCCCTGAGTGATTAGGGGAACACCTTAGGGATGTCACAAGCTAAATTTTGTTATCGGTTCAGGGTTGACCTGGTTCACTTCATGAAATATATTCAAATATTTAAACTATTTAATAATATAGATCAATAAAAATTTATGAGGATTTAATTTATTAAAGTGGGAGAATGTAATACCAAAAGATATTAAAATACTATGTTTCATATCATAAATGACACACAATAATAATATTAAACTACCATGAACTATTAATACTCAAATATGGATTTTATTACCTATATATTGAATTAGAGGGTATGAATAAGAATAATAACATTATGAAATATATTTATAAATTTTTACTTAATAAAAATGTATTAATTAATTATTAATAAATAATAATTAAATTTTTAGTAAATCCATTCAATGATAAAAAAATATTTTTTTACCAAAAAATGTTATTTATTGCTTTTTTTGATAAAATTTTATAAATAGTTTTTGAAAATTTTAGACAAATTATTCTAGAAAATGAACTTAATTTTTGAAATAAGCATTTAAAATTTATCTTAGAGTAATTTTTTTAAATTTTCCAAAATGTTTTATTTATGGATGAATATTGAAAATTATTGTTTTTTATTTAATAGAGGTGACCTCAGGATTCAGGGTATTAGAGATGATATTGAGACGCGAGGACCCCAGGATGCGTCGACATCGAATTATGAATGTAGAGGCAAGACCTTAAGTGGGATGACAATGAATTTTAGGCAGATTTGTTGTTATATTTCAATCAACGCAACTGGAATGTCTAGGTTTTTTCCGGGAGAAACCATGTGCTATTGGAATATAATGAGGAGGTCCTACGAGCTGCAATTTGATGAGAATTGGGCCGATCTATGGGCCTTTAGGGCCTTCTACGTTGAGATTTTTTTACAGCCATGTTTTTTGGACTTTGGTGTGTAGTGGGTGTTTTAATATAATTAGGGTGTCCTTTGTATGAATTATCTTTTTAATAAATTTTTGAGTCAAGGATTTTAGATCCTAAATCCACATAGAGCTGTATTAGTAAAAAGATTTTTTTTTTCAAAAACCGCTTTTCACTGTGTTTTATTGGTTTATTTTTAAAATGATTTTTTTGAAATTTATTCTATATTTTTAATTATAATAATTAATATTATCTAATAAATCCAACTTAATTATTTTTTATAATGAATTGTAAAATTAGTAAAAATTGGTTACCACTTTTAAGGTTAAAATAGGTTTATTGAGGGTTAAACTAAAGTGATAAGGTTTAAAATAGCCTAAAAACTCTTCCAAATCACATTGGATGGTTTTTTTGACCGTTATCACCTTATGTTAAAGTTTTAATTGTTTATAAGACACCTTTCCATAAAAATGAATTAATAATATTTAAATATCTTCAAAAATACCATGTGTGTCCCCTTCCTCACCTATAAAAGTAAACCCTATATCATCCCTATACATACTAAAATATCCATTTATTATAGCCAAGTTATTTCCAAATCCATTTAAAAAATCTCTATCCATGTCCAAGAGGTATTATTTTGGGCATAATACCATCCTTTCTAGGGTTAAGGTTTAAATAAAATTACATTGTCTACAGAAGAGATATAACTTTTAATTGAATGGTTTTATTTTATTTCATCTTATAAAACCTTAAAAAATAATCAAAACATTATGATATAATAACATAATTATCCCATTATAATGATATATTATTATGTTTGTGTATTAAAATTAATGTTTTTTATTCTTCATTTACTAGAAAATAAAACCATCATTCATGGGTATGGAAAATTACCGACCCGTGAGCTAATGTAATTCATTATCCACACAACATCTTATGGATGGTCAAAATGACAGATATAAATGATATAATATCACATATATTATAAAATTTAATTATTTTATAGTAATATAAATTTATTAATTCATTCTTTTTAATCCAAATGAAATGTAAAATCATCTCTCATGTGGATGATGAAGTACTTCCTTACGAGATGATGTACTTTATTTTATGTCACTGACTCACATGGATATTTTTATCGGTTAATTTAAAAGTAATATGATATTTATGATCAAATAATAAATTTTTAAAGATAAAATAATACCTACTATCTTTTCCTGATTCTATATGAAAAATGAAAATGCTACCCATGTGTACATGCAGACTAATGCCTCCTGGATACAACATATTTCATTTTTCATGAATTCGTAAGGGGATTCTTAAATTAATTTATATTAATTGGTTTATAGTTCTACTTCATTGACTATTTTATGATAATTTAATGTTCCCAATGACCTATAATTTTATTATGTTTTATTTTAAATTTTTTTTTGTTTTTTTTAATTTTACACATGATCGATTCATTTATTAATTCTAACATTAATGATACAATCATTGAAAGGATTATTCATCTCAATATAGTTTCATTGATACATGTATTATACTATGCACCTACTTCTTATTATAAGGAGTTTATTTTTCTTATTTAGATATTATATCATGAGTAAATATTTTATCATAAAATTTAAAGTTCATTTTATGTTATGTATTTCCTGAGATATTTATTCAGATGTTTTTAAAGTTACAAGGTTTTTCATGGTATCAATTTCAATCATTTGAGTCATAATTCATGTTGTAAACCATGTTTTATTTCATTTGGTTCTCTTACTACACCATGAATGTGTTTTCACATATTATATCATGTAAATTATATTTTTTATAGAATTATTTTATGTTCATGTATTCAGGGCCTTTTTGAATCAAGCATTACCCAAGTTACAAGGGTTTCTCATATGAAACTTCCTTCTTTGAGACACATTTTGATTGATTTACCTATATTAATTTATATGGTGTATACAATAAATATTTGAAGATTATATCATGGATATTTTTATACTCCTTGTAAATTAGGTTCCTCCATATGTTCTTTCTTTCAAATGTTTTTTGGTTTGAGAAGGACAAAAAAGGGTTTTATTTAAAAACATTATTTTAATGTTTTTATATAATTTTAACCAAACTCCTCCTCTATGTTCATTATATTATTTCATGAATTTTATATTCTAAACTTAAATGATTTAATAAATTTATTTTTCAATGATATTTTTCTTTCTTTTAAATGTTTTTAATAAAATAAATTTCATTACATTTTCCATATGGGTCACTTTTGAACCACTTGACAAAAGTTTAAAAACAATGATTGTTTTTAACATTTAGGATATGAATATATTTTCCCACCATTATAACTATTTTTATTTGAACATTAATTTAAAATATTCCATGGTTATTTTCAATAAAATAAAATTTTTCAATAATTTGGGAATTTTTTTAAGGTCCCTAAATAAAATTTATTTTTCTTTTTTAGGTAAAATTTTAAATTATTTTCATTTATATCAAAATAATTTAATAATTATTCATCTTCATTTGGAATATTATATTATAATACAATTGATATTTTATTTTTATATGGATTATGATATATTTTAATGATATTTTCATGAAACCTATTGATTTTTGCAATAGTAAATCAATTTATAATGAAATAAAAGCCAGTTTTAAAGATTAGTGATAAAAATACAAGATTAAATTTGTTATATTAATGTTTGGTACTTATCAATTATTGATTAATAAGAGTGATCCTGATAAAACTTATACGATGGGTGAGCCAGATAAATCTTATATGATGGGTGAGCCTGATATAACTTATATTATGGGTGATGCTAATATAGATCTCTATTAAAATGGGTAATATTCCATATATTCAAACAAAATAAGGAGGGCGTAAAAGAAGTAGATTTATCTTGAGGATTTAACTACATTCCATTAATTTCTAACATGAGTGAGCTTGGGTGATAAAGATAATGTTCCAAGATACCAATAAATTTTTATTATTATTACCATGTGTTTTAATGGTTCACTTCATCAATTTTAATGTCACATTACCAATTATTATTGATTGTTATGACTCTTTAATTTATTAATTATTTATTTTATGTCTCAAGTATAATGATCTAGGTTTTTAGGGGTATATATTCTCTTAATTAATTCTTATGTACCATGAATATGTTCCCATACCCTTATGATCACTAATGAAATTCAATTATTAATACTTATGTTTATCTTTACTAAAAATGTTAGCTCACAGTTATTATGTTTCCCATTTCCTAAGGTTATGATAATAATATTAAATAAATTATGTTATGAATGATTTAATGTGTGAAGAATTTTAATAGAGACATTGAATATTTTTTTCGAAATAATAAAATTAGGGTATAATGGGAAAATTTATCACTTAAAATAATGGGTACTGTAATGTAAGAGTTTTTACTAATTCTCAAAAATTATAATCCTAAAAACTTCATGGATATTTAATTTTTACAAAATTTACTTTCCATTTTGTATTTATTTGTTGGTTTAAAATTGGTCATGTTTATCTGCATCAAAGCAATAAATGTAAAGATTATATTCTTAGAAATAGATTCAAGAGTGTGGGTTTGGGGATGTCATGATTGGTATCAAAGGAGGGTTTAGATAAGTTAGGGTATTAAGATTTTTTTGTGAGTTAACTTAATAGTTATGGATACTATCATGGGTTAATAAGCTAAAGCTTAATCACACATTCAATGGATGAATTTTTTATGGTTATAAGTGATTATACCTTGAGAAAATTTGAAAATTTTACTAGGTTTTAAGAATAACACTATATTACAGTTTAAATAAACCTTTGTGTTAGTATATGATTTTAAGTTATGGTGATTACGGTATATCAGACAGTGGGATAAAGATAACCTTTTTGATTAAAAAGCGATTCATTTACAAGGAGATACTTTTTGTGATATTTATGGTCAAGCTCATAATTACCTTCATGGTTAGTATCTAAATTGGATTCATGATATTTTGGTGAGGTAAACTACATTATAAGATTATACAGTGATTTTTCATGGGTATTAATGATATTTTTGGATATGTTTCATTTGGGTTAGGTTTATGTAACCCTTAGGTTTAACATATTATTTAAAATTAATGATTATTTTTGTCGAACACTATTAAATTTTTAGTGGCATAAGATGAAAGGTATGGGGTCACCTTTGAGGTTAATAAATTATTTAATGATGAGTTTACTGTGGTAAAATTTTATATAGGGTTAGTTATTTATTGAATGATTTATGTTGAACCTTTAGTGTTATTAAAAAATTATGGAGAAAAATGTATTATTTATCCATATGAATGTTTGTTAATTTTTGATATCATCATACCATATGCGAACTATTTTTGTTTTTAGTAGATTATTAGAGATTGGGTGAATAAATTATCACTCCTTTTTTTATCAATATAATTATAGGTTTATTTTAGTGCTTCATGCATGAAAAATTCACCTTGAATACTCTTCATTTGGAAAAAAATATGAGATTGTAGTGGAAATTTATTAAAGGATGAAATTATACTTGTAAAATGAGTACATTTTTTTATTTTATTAGTGTAGAAATAAAATGAATTTCAACAATATATAAAATATTATTAAAAATGAAAATTATTTCTTTTTTTTAAATCTTCTCTTATTAGTTAATGTTATGTTTCACCCCTCATTTATTTATGTTTTTCTAACTTTCTAATGATAACTAAATTTCTTGTGATCATGTTATAAAAAAATATATAGAATTTAAATTTTTCTACATGTCCATATTTTTACTTCCCATTAATGTTCTCTTATTTGGGAACCTAGTTTTTGAATTATTCCAAATGACCTTCAAATTTCCATTTTCCTCTTTTCAAAAAAATGTTATATTAACTCTTGTTTAGATGCGATTTTTCAAAAAAGGGATATTAAGATATTAAAAAACATTAATTTATGATATAATAATAAAATTTATGGACATAATTTATTAAATTTAGGATAATTTAATACCTTTATACTTTTAAAATAATACTATGTTTGATAGAATATATGGCCCACATTACCAAGCTTAAACAACCATGAATTATTATTATTACAATATGAATGTTATAATATATCAATATAATTGAAATATATGAATAAGAATAATCTAATTAAGAAATATATTTATAAAATTTCCACTCAATGAAAATGTATTTATTAATTCTTTGTAAATAACCATTCAATTTTTAATAAAGTCATTTGATGCTTCAAAATTACATTTAACGTCAAAAATGAGTTTTGTTGTTTTTTATTTGAAAATAATTTAACTACTTTCTAAAAAATTAATAAATTTAATTAGAGAAAAAGACATAATTTATTAAATCATAATTTCAAAATTATCTATGATTCATTTTTTGTTAATTTTCAAAAATGTTTGATTTTTTGATGAATAGTTGGAAATATTGATTTATACTGAAAACTGTCTCTTTTGTTTCAAGAATTTACAATTTTTAATTTTATTTAAATTTTTTTAAGTTAAAATTAGTTCATTTATATTATTAATAATCCAATTATGGTCATTGGGACCAATTTTATGGTTTATTTTTACATAAAAATGTTTTATACTTAATGTGATATTTTTTTTGCAAATATGATTTAAATTGTGTTTTGTTGGTTTCTTTTTAAATTAAATTATTTAACTTCTCGGAATTGTTTTTTATAAAATGGATTTAGTATTTGGAATTATATTAATTAATAATTTTTAATAAGTGTAACTTAATTTTGGGACATAATGAATAGTAAAAATAGTAAAAATCATTTACCATGGTTAAGGTTAAAGCTAGTTTTCCGAGGGTTAAAATAAAGTGATAGGGGTTATAATGACCTATAAATATTTATAAATACCATTGGGAGGATTTATTTATACCAATATCACCTTAAAATTTAAATTTACTTTTTTATGGGTCAGATTTCAAGGAAGACGACTACATAATATTTAATTATTTTAAATAATACTATCTGTGTCCTCTACCTCACTTATGAAGGAACGCTCCATATAATATCCTCTACACATTTAAATATCCATTAATATTTGCCTCTATATACCCAAATAAATTTAAAACATCTCTCCCCATGTCTTAGATATATTTTTTTGGAAGAATACCAACTATAGATGGCTTAAGGTTTAAAGAAAATGAAGTTATCCAAAAAAGTGGTATTGCTTTTAACCAAATGTTTTAGTTTCATTTATTATTATAAATCATTAAAAAAATGTATAAAATATTTTTAACTGAATAAATAATTATATAAAATATATCTAAAATTTATTATGTCTATTTATTAACATTAATCCATCTCCTTCTTCATCAAATGGGAAACAAAACCATCATTCATGTATTCGGAGGACTACCGCCCCATGGACAGATGCAATTCATTTTCCATTACCAATTATTATTGATGATAAAAATTATGGATATAAATGATATAATATGATATATATGATATAAATTCAATTTTTCATATTTATATAAATATCTTACTTCTTTATTTACAATGGAAATGAAAAATAAAAACCTCACTCATGTGTATGGAGGACTACCGCCTCATGGGATGATGCATTTTATTTCCCATCACCCTATCACATGGATGGTTATATAGGCTATTTTTTAAATTTTTTTATTAATGATATAATTATAATTATTTAATTATAAAATATAACTTAACTTATTTCTATCATTCTCTTTGAAAAATAAAAATGTTACTCATGTGTACATGAAGAATGTCGCCTCCATGATACAATGCATTTCAGTTTTCATGTACCCTTTTTATGGATAGGTATAAAATGATAGTATTTTATAGAAAATATTATATTTTCATAAATATTATTCTATATATGTTGAAACCATTACTATTTTGACCATAGTCAATCCACCAAAGTCATTTTGGGCATATGAACTGAATATACGTAAAATGATTAAATTAACACTAATTTTATTATTTTATATTTAATTTTTTTTGGATTTAAATGTTTTTCCCATAACCAATTAATTGAATAATTATAACTTCAATAATATGATCTTTTTAAGGATTATTCATCTCAATATAGTTTCTTTAAGACATGTTTGGTAATATGAACCTAATTAATTTTATCTGGTTTCTATGCTACCAATTTATGTATTATATAATTAATGAATCTTTTATAATGTCATTTAAGTTTCCTTTATATTTATATCTATAGTGATATATTGATTCAAATTTTGTAAATGTTTCAAGAGTTTTTATTGTCTCAAAATCAATCCTTTGAGTCATAATTCATGTTATACACCATGTTTTATTTCATATGTTGTAATTACTTCCCCATGAATTCTTTTTCACATATTTTCTCATTTAAATTATCATTTTTCATATAATAAGGATATGTTCCATCATGCAGTGGCTTTTTGAATTAGATATTACCCCATTTGAAGGGGTTTATTTTCCCAAACTTCCTTGTGAAATGTTTAGATTGATGATCTTATATCCATTTATATGGTATATACACTTAATCTTTAAATATTATATCACGAATATTTATATAATCATGGTATTTTATCTTCTTTCATTTTTTCTTTCATTTAAATGGTTTTTTGTTTTAAAAGGGTGAAAATTATGGTTTAAAAAAAATTATTTTAATGTTTTTAAATAATTTCAACCAAAATATTCTTTGACATTATTAATACTATTTCAAAAATGTTATATTCAAAACATAAATTATTTTATAAATTTATTTTCCATTATCTTTGACCACTTTTTAAAATTTTAAAGAAAATATTATTAACGTTTTCTATAATAGTCACTTTTTACTCTCCTTAAAAAATCTTGAAAAGATTTTTGATTTTTAAAATTTTAAACATGAATAGATTTTTCAACTATAATGAATATTTGTTCATTTTAATAATAATTTAAAATTTTCCATGCCTATTTAAAAAAAATAATTTTCTCAATATTTTATGAATTATTAGTTTTGTAAAGTTATAAAAAGAAAATTTTATTTTCCCTAGTTTTCTAAGAGTCATTTTAAATGTTATTTTAAAGATATTTTCATATACGTAAAAATCATCTAATAATTAATTTAATTAAATGATAAAATGTTCTTACAATAATATACATATTTTTTATAGCTGGATTGTGGTGATAGTTTAAAGTAGATTGTCAAGAAACCAATTTCTTTTCCATGTGTAAATCAAGTTATAAAAGAATACAAGATGTTGTTTAAAGATTTATAATGAAAATGAAGGATTACTTGTGTTATACTAACATATGGTACATGAAAATTATTGATTATGATGGGTGAGTATGATACATATTATGAAATAGGTGAGCATGATATAGATTATATGATGGGTGAGATCTGTACAACTTATACGATGGGTGATCCATATATAACTCTCAAATTCATTAGGTAATATTTCCTATCATCAAAGGAAAGAAGGAGAGAGTTTACAAGGGAGGTTTATCCTATGGATTTAACTTAGATATGGTATATTTTTTACATGAGTTAATATAGGTGAAAAAGATAATATCCTTAGATACAAACACATTTTCCCTATGATTGATATGAGTTTTAATCATTCCTTTTATGAAATTTGACATTACATTGTTAATTATTATTGATTCTAACGTCTCTTTAATTTGATAAATACTTATTCCATGTAAAATATTTCATTATAAATGATTTTATGATTATTAATTATCTTATGTAATTATCACCCACCTTTAATATGTTCTCATTCTCTTGTTCTCATTGATGAAATTCAATTGTTAATTCTTTTGTTTACCCTTACTGATTGTTTGAGTTCACCCTTTTTAAGTTTTTAATTTCCAAGGTTATGAACAATGATTTAAAATAAATTATGTCTATAAAATTTAAATGTGTTAATAATTTTATTATAGAAGTTTAATAAATTTATTATATAAGAAAATCTAGGAATAGTGGAAAATATTCTCTCTTAAATACATTATAATTTTCATGTAAGAGTTTGTAATAATTATCTAAATATATAAACATAAAAGGTACTTGAGTATGCATGTGATCCAATATTTCTATTTGATTTTTTAAGGATTTGATGGTTTAAATTGTGCCTCATTTATCAGCATGAAATAAAAAAAATGTAAATATTATGTTTTTAATACTAGATCTGGGATTGCGGGTTTAGGGTTGTCATAATAACTTTGTGACAAATTGACAAAAACCACCCACTAAAATCATTAGTGAGTAACATCTATTAAATAATATAGTTTTTATAATCACAAGACTTAGGAATCATATTCCTAATGTTCAACTCCTTGAACTCATTCAAACTCATTAACTCCATAATATCCAATGTTATGTTATTAATATATATTTTTTGTTTACTTAGAACTTTTCTAAGTACATCATCATCATTATTAAAACTCATTCCATAAAACATTTCCTCAAAATCTATTAGTAATAAATGAAACACATTATATTATTTCATATCATATCATATCCTATTTTTTTTTTTGATATCAACCAGAGACCACTTTGTTTTGGCATCTAATCTAAATTTTACATAATTTTTATACCATTAAATCATATATCTTTTAGAATATAAAGTGAAATTCATTTTTCACTTTTTCAAGAATAATATTTTACTCATTAACTTTTAATTTATATAAATCTCAATATGCTCCAACTAGTTTCATAGAATCTATATTTATTTCCTAATATCATTCAAATAAACAATAACTCCTTTGTTTTTTAGGAAAAAAATTTATTTCCTTTTAGTGGGAATAATTTAACAAATAAACTCTTATTTACATATCATCTATAGTATTATATATGTTTATGGTATAAATAAAAAATAAAACTTTATCTAATAGGCCCATATTTATAGTGGATTTATATTCTCTAATATTTTTAAATAAACTATTTATCCTAGATTAATTTGTTTATCCTTGTATACTTTTAAATTGTGTTATAGAGTTGTATTAATTATAACCATGCGTATTATGAAATTCAAAATCATTAATTTAAAAAAATAATTTTTAAAATATCCTAGAATAGAGTAAAAATGAGGCAAATTAAATACATATATTTTATTCAAATTAATCATATATTAAAGTCATTATTTCATCCATTACCTTAATGTTAAAACTACTTAATCCATTACTTTATATAAAACATGAACTTCCAATCATCAACTTTCAATTTTCTTATAAATTGACATATATTTAAATAATTTGTAACACATTAATTAAATATCATTTAAAATTAATAATAAAATAAATAAATTATATAATATTAATACATGTCGTGAACTCTCCTCATGGTTTCCCACAACCTTTCATGTATTGTTTACCACAACTTCTCTAGTGGATAGTCTTGTCACAACAAGAGCGCTATCCCTCCTCCCATTTCATTAGATTAACTATCACTATAGACACTCTATAATATATTTTATTCTCTCTAAATAAAAACTATACCCTTTCTATTATGTACCATAATGATGGTAGATGATCTTGGACTACCAATTTCCTACTCAGTTATCCTCAACATATTGATGTCATTAAGTAAAATTTTATTGAACTCATTCATTCTATAATTTAAAATAAAATATCAGAATATTTATAGAAGTTATTATAGAATAAATTATTTGTAGAAATAAAGTCTAATATGTGATCCAAGTCTATAAAATTCATTTTCATATCCTATCATATTGATCACATCAGCTGATATTGATGTTTCTACCTCCATTTTGCATTAAAAGAGAGCCTTTAACACATCATACTTCTCACTCCCAGATTTCTCCTCATAAATCTTTTTCAGATTTTTTGTTATATTATAAACATCTATGGTCTCATATTACTCTAGAAAAATTTTCTCCATGGTCTAAATCAAGAGAGAAGAGACTACTAATGTCATTATTAGTTATCCTCAACAAATTGAGGTTATCAAGTAAACTTTTATTGAACTCATTCATTCTATAATTCAAAATAAAATATCAAAAACTTTCTATAAGTTATTATATAATGAATTATTGGGATAAATAGAGTCTAATATGTGATCCATGTCTCTGAAATTCATTTAAATACCCTATCATATTGACCACATCAGCTGATATTTATGGTTCTTCCACCATTTTTCACTAAAAGAGAGCCTTCAACACCTCATACTTCTCACTCCCAGATTTCTCCACTTAAATAAATTTCATATTGTCTGTTATATTATAACCATATATAGTCTCATATTACCTTGGAAAATTTGACTCAATGTTCACAATAATTAGATAAGAGACGTCCAGTGAATTATTTTGATGTTTATTATAGGCATCTAGCTCCCTTTGTTGAATAGATTTACTAGTGGGTTTCATAGGAAGGGTTTTCTAAAATATATATAATTTTACTTATATATTGAAAACAATTCTCATTTATTGGTTTTCATGAACCCCCCTTATTGGTACCCCTAATAGGATGGTGGTGAAGATAGAGACGACCCTTGAATCCCTCCCCCAATAGGCCATGGGTTGGTAACTAGCACTGAGGGAATAAAATCCATACATATTAGGGAATTACCCTCAAATATATAAAATATAAAATAGAGATAATACTTACCAATCCAATAAAAACAATAGATTAAAAATAAACCAATATATACACATGAATGTAATGTTTTAAATGTGGAAAAAATGAAAAAACCATGAACCCATCCTAGGTAGTTTCCATGAACTCTAACAACTCCAGAATAGCCACAGAAGCTATTAACACCCAAATCAATCACTAAACTTCTCATGAGAACAAAAAAATAGTATATATATATATATATATATATTAGGGGACCATATATGTATACTCAATAGGATCATCCCCAAAACCTATCATCAAAATGTGAAAGATGAATACTAAATCATGCTGAATAAAAAAATTAAACTAACTTATTACCTAAATATGGAAAACTATTACCCATCCTTATATAAGTTTTTTTAAAAAATTAAGACACAAAAATATATAAGATATAATTAAATCAATTACATAAGAAGGTACATCATATCCACTTCTCCACTAGTTTTCTTCTCTCATTCCCCAACACCAAACATTATGCACTTTAATCCCTTTAATAATTTATCCTATAACCTTTGAACATGTATCAAAACCATGTGATCATATCATTATTCATCCTATATATCTCATCACAACCTTATCATCATCACATCCCATAAACAATTAGGGTGTTTTAAATCCATTACAACCCATGTATCATGTAAAATAACTCAAGACACTACATCTCATGCATGTACCCTTATAGTAGACCGTAATCACTATATCCAAAATACACGTATGTACTATAATGTTAATACACTATAGTCTGCACACACATGTGTGGAAAACTAAGATCCATCATAGCCCATGTAGACACACACCCGATACCTAAATCCCTAAAAACACATATACTCATACACATCATGATATTTCAAAATAGAGAGAGAGGAAAAGGTAGAAGTCACACATCCATTCCCTCACCAATTTAGATGTTGGATAAAAGAATAATAATCCAAAACATTCGGGCTTAATATACTCACCCACGTAAGGTGAATGATCATGTGAAATCATAAAATGTAATTAATACGAAATAAGAAACCTAATTAACAGAAATTACTTAACATTAGACTCAATTTATAACTATCATCCCATATGACATCCATCTTCCACCACTAAGATATAGGGAACATAATTTTATATAAGAACACAAGAACCAAAATCCATCATCGAAAATTTTAATTTTTAATTTATAAATTAATATTCACTTATTAATCCCATGATAGATTCTGGTTTAATCATTAAAAATCATGAGAATCCAATATTCCATTCTAACTATCTTTATAGTTTCTATATTTATATTCCATTATCTTAGGGAATTTATTCCAACCGTCCCATGGTTCCTTTATATATATATATGTATGCATCCACTGGTAACCCTCCTAGGCTAGCAGTAAATATGTGGATGACCCTCAAATCTCACATTTAATAGACTACTTGTTGGAGTCTAGAACCGTGGGTATAAAATACATACAAATTGTAGGAATTACTATTAATTAAGTTAACTTATAATAAAATTTATCACTCTATTTTTAGTTTGGATACATTATAATAATTGTATGTTTGACTTTTATATCTACATTGTGTTGAACCGAGTTCATAGATTAAAAAATTCTTGGTCTATAATGGGTATAAAGAATGAAAAAGAAGGTGAAACTGATTAATGAGTAGATAGAGATAACACAAGATTGTCAGATGTCAAATGTTGATCATATGAGAAGACTTATGGACTTTAATGATATAGAAAATGTGTTTTTGACTGTATATAATCATCATGGTTAGTGGATGTTTGGTCATGGGAGTAATCTTTCTCCCTAATTTTTTAGACCATTCAAAGTTATAACATGTGTTGGATTAGTTAATTATTAGTTAGAACATACCCTATAGATAAATTAGATTCATTATTACTTTCATGTGTTACATGTTCTATGATATCTTTATTATAATTATAATTTCATTTATTTGGGATATCTAGAGGATATAAATGATAAAAACTTTAAGGAACTTCCAATAAAGATCCATCTATATCAGGAGAAGGTGTTGTGTATTAGTTTCATTCCTTTGGTTTGTGTTCTGTGGTATATGGTCTCAACCTTAAACATTACATAATATTGAGTTTAAATCAAGAATTTACTTTATTTCACATTGATGATATTTTTAGCTTTAGAGTTTTAGAGAATTAGGTCATAACTAAAATATAACAACTAAAAATATTACAAAGTAAGCACTTCTTGTAACTTTCCATTTTTTTCACAAAATAAAACTCTTTAAAATAAAAAAATTATTTTTCTTCTAGATAAAATTATTTATAACATTTATCATTACTTATTAATTTATTTTATCAATCCAAATACCATGTGAAAAAATTTCAAAAACTTGGGATGAACACAAAAAACTCAGTAAGAGAATATAAAATAAAGAAGTAAACATTATTCCATGAGTAGTTAGAAACCCATGAAATAATACTTTTCACCCGTAAAATTTAATCTCTTTAACATAACTCATGAAATCAAAAGATTCCAGACAAAAAACTTATAAATAATAAATCTTAAAGGTAACTTGTGGCTTCCATATCATAATTACATTGTAGTTTTCAAATCTATATAGGGGTAACCATTATGACTACGTTTGGAATAACCATCATATTATATTCCCTAAATCTCTTATGAGAAACCTTATCATTTAACTCTATCTCATTTCCCAATGAATTTTAGAGCTATCACGGTCTCACCCACCCTTGGATTATCAAGAAACCACCCATATATATAAAAAATGGCCAAGAAACATAACATAATTATAAACATAAAACAAGTTTAGAGGAAAAATAACATTTCCACTTTGAAATCACATTTCATCTCTACAAGACATGCACTCATTAATGAAAACACATTATCTTAAAATTTAATGGTAAAATTGTAAATTAAAAATAAATAAAAAATAGAGACATGAAATCAAGAAATTAAATTCATTGAATATATTTTAAAAATCATTCCAAGTTATTGAAATAATCAATTCATTTTTAAAATATAGTTAAAACATTTAAAAAATATATTTTTGAATTAAAGTGTCCCATACCACTTTGAAAATTTTGAAAGGAATTAAGATTTTATAACATTAATTTATATGTAAATAAATACTTAAAACTATTTCGAAATCATGGACATTAATGAGAAATGTTTATAATAATAAATATTCTAAACAGATAAAATGGTGTTTTAATTTAAGAATCCCTTAACATTTTAAACATTTAAATTATAAGCTACATTAAAGTATAATTTTTTCCAAAACATTAAATAACATGATTATTGATATAATATGAATACGTAATGTAAAAGGGGATATATATATACACCTTATAAAATAAAAAAGGTGCATATAATTAAGAAATGCCTCAATGAAAAGAGATTGAGATGAAATCCCTTACCTTGAGCCCAACTTGTTAGGTACAATCTTTATATTCTTCTTCTCCGGTTGATCACCTTTGAACAAAATTTTAGCACCTCTAATAAGGATGTTAAACCTAAACTAAGGCCTCAAAAATGTTAGGAGGGATTATATGAAAGGTATTGGATAGATATTTTCTGAAAAAAATGGTTATTGATGAGTGATTATTAGAGAAGAGTGGGTACTTTCTATAGGAGAGGGGAGGGGCACCCATGGAACATCTAAAAATATTAAGTTAATATAAATTAAGTTTTTATTCTAAATGACTCCAACATGATTTATGCCTAATATAAGATTAGGATAGTTCGATTTAATCTTATAAAATAATTTTTATACATGTACTTATTTTATTTTAAACCTTATATTTTTATTTTACCCTTAATTTTTCTTTTTTAATTTAAACTGTAGTAATATTATTTTAAATATTAATAGGATGTAAATATTACATATATGGCGTAAATTACACATAATTTGACACTTTATGAACTTTTAAACCTTATTTTATCCACTTTGTAATTTTAAAATATTTTTAGGATTTTTAAATAATTTAATAAATTATTATTTTTATAAAATATCAACTATGTAAATTTTTACAATATTCATTTTATTAAATTTAAATTAAATCAAAATAAAACTAAAAATTAGAAATAAACCATTGAATAAACTTATAACATGCCATATTCACGCAAAAAAGTAATTTATGGAAAAAATTATATATAATAATATTTATTTTAATATCTATTATATCATTTATTTGATTCTTTAATTAATAAATCAATTATTACATCATCATTGTGTCATAACTAAAATTAATTATTTATTTGCTACAATTTCTAAATAAATTACCATGATGTAGGTATTTTTTTATATTCTTGATGAATATTTATAGTTGAATATATCACTTATATAATACCACATTAGTTTTTTTAGTAATAAGAGACATGTTTATAATATTTTCATTTTTACTTTAATTAAAATGTTATGAATGTCATAATCACGCCTAGGGGGCTTCAAAATTCCAAAATTTAGGCCCAAGTATTTTATTGGTCATAAATAACTCATAATATAATACTTGGACAAGTTTTAAGATAGTTTTATAATATTATAATATTATTTCTACCCTTATTTACCTGATTTACCTTTAATTGTGCTAAATAAAATACTAAAGTTACTATTCACAAAAAAATTATTTTGATGCTATTGGATAAATTTTTATATATTGAGTACAAAAATGTATGTTAGTTTTGGAAAAATCAATTCACAGAAGTGAAAAAATTAAATTTAAAAGCAATTCCATTGTAGAAATATGAAAAAAAGTTTTTTAAGTAAAACGTTCAAAAGTTCACGTAGTTTTTCTATTCAATTTCAAAATAAAATTTCATAAAATGAACTAAATTAGATTAAATTATGAAAAATTAATCTCATTAAACATTAAAACCAATTAACAGTATAATCCAACTATATGCATAAATTATATGAAAAAACACTTCTGAATTTAAAATGCATTATTTTTCACTAATCATTAAAAACAATTTTTTTTTATAAAAATACCAAAATTCAACCAAAGTAAATTTTTATATCCTAATTACAAACAAGAAGTTAATTTTTTCAAATAGAACCTAAAAAATTGTCAAAAACTATATTTAACATGGGTTCACCATCTAAAGGCGGTAAAACTACATTTTTAGAAAAACACACTTTTAATCCATAAAATTGTATTTGTTCTCATATAATGTCTAAAAAACACATAAGATGAATTTTAAATATTATATAGAAATAATAATTCATTAATATAATCCAATAATTCTGATTTTATTATTTTATAAACACAATTTTTTTCACTTAAATAGTTTTTCATGTCAACACATATTTTATATTCAATTGGTTTTGGTTAACATTTATAATTTAATTTTCTAACCAATGAATCACTATATAAACATGTGTAAAACCTATTTTCGTAATCCAGTTAATATATTTCATTCCCTCTATTCTAAAATCTAGGCGATAATTACCATTGAAAATAGTAATATTAAATAATATATTATTCTTGAGTATAACTCATTCTTGTGTGAAACATAAGATTTCCGAGAAACCCATTGTTGAGTGTTGGGTATTATACTAAACATATCATCCCCTTTAAATTGAAATTAATATAGAATTTATAAATATTAATATATATGAAATGTTATTATTCTATAATTACCTAGGATGTTAAATATGGTGTGACAATGACTTAGTGGAATTATTGGAAAATATTCTATACCGATAATCCATATATAAGGATATAAACCTTATGACCATGGATATAGGTTATAACCATAAATATGATATAAATGGATGTTATTTCCATAGAAATAGGTTCTAGGATTTACCAAAGGGTAATAACCCATGTCTATATAATAGTAAAAAAATTTTGTCATCGGGTTTCAACCCCAGGTCTCTCACCTACAGAGAGAGTCCCCTACTAATTCACTTACATATTTATTACAAATATATTTTCATATCTATATATTTATTTATATAAGTAATAATTTATAAATTTATTATTTAATTTATTATTTATTTAAATAGGGTTCTATTTTGATGCAATGGGTGGAGACCCTATATCCTGGGCCTGATATACCCTTGTTAATGGGTTAACTATAGCTATGTTCTATGATGGCATGTGGATATATGGCCCTCTTTCACCCTTCCTGTAAAAATAATCCCTTTACAGGAAGGGAGTGGTCTTAGACACAACCACATATAAATTTTCCCATGGATATAGATTCTATATAGCCATATCCATTTTTTTGACCGTGGATATTGGTGGATTATAGACAAGGTCCATCCCAATTGTGGTTATATAATATGGATATAACAATTTTTTTCAGCTGTGAGGAGAGTAATTCTGAGAATGAGTCATATATGTTCTCTAAATATATCATGCTTTTTGATTCTTAATTTTTATAATATTTTATAATACTACCTCTTTTAATTAATGAGATAGATGTAACATGTTTATATATCTTTTTCTCTTGATGTGTTGGAAATTATCATCTGATATAGAGAACCATGAGAGGTATCTCATGGGGTTTTTTTCCTTTCCCCATTACTTCTTGGGTTTTGGTTTAATTCTTGAGGATGGGAATTATTTGAGAGGTATATTATGTAAGGGAATTATCCCTTCTAAGCCCTTAAATTGTGTTTTCTTATGATTATAAGCACAAGGAAAATATAAAGGTGTGATAATGTGTTTGGATTTGGAATTTTAGTAGGATAAGGTGGTGGTATGGCATGACTGCTGAGGTTTCTGTGTGTAGTCTTGGGTGGATGAACTTTGAGGAATGAACTTATTCTTGTAGCATAGATCTTGGGTGGAAAATTCTGTGGGTTTTCCATTTCAAATACCCCTATGGTGCAGTGCTGTGATCTATTCCTTAGAACTTTGTGGTTAGATTTCTATCCACTTCCTTCTTAAGGGCCATTGTAGCATAATCTTCGAGATACATTGTGGAGTACTTGGGGTCAAACTCCTTTTCTCTATCATCTTAGGGTTCACTAAGATATGGTTAATTGGATAAAACATGGTCCTTCCCCTTATTTATAAGATTAGGGGTTTTAATGAGTTTTATAAATGGGTAAGATATGGGTATTTACTCCATGATTAAGGGATTCTTTGAAATAGACTATTATGACATGGAAACCCAGGATATGCTGTGATTTAGGTGAAAACTTGAACATTGTGGAATAGTTATAAGCATTTATTTGTGATATTATGTTTTATCCAACGTGTATAAACTTTTGAGTTCACTTATTTTTCTCTTATTTCTTTCCTTCTCATTCAAACCGTATGTGTAACGCCCTGACCCCAGTTATCTAGAGTCAGTGCATTATTACATAACATTGACATGATCATAAGAAGGATCAAATCTCAAAACACCGATTGGTTTAGTAGCCTTAGAAATACTAGATATATTCATAAGTCTTACATTACATCATAAAAATGAAAACTACAACAACATCTTTTCTTCATATTCCACACTCATATCCCCACATACTATCCTTGTAGGTCATTCATAATTTACTTCTTCATACCCTGGGAAAAATAAAACATAGAAAAGGGGTGAGCTCAAATTCCCAGTAAGGATAACAATATAGTGGAAACTTTCATAAATAAGAATAAACATTTAAGGCAATGTATAACTTAAAAAAAAGCCTTTTAAACTTTAGCTTCAATATATTATGGAAAAAATAAAATAAAATAATGCCATTTACTTATTCACATGGATATTCTACTGATCGAATAATCACATGCAATATCAATAATCACTTTCATAATGATGGAATGCATAATGCCAGACTATCATAACCACATAGCCAAGGCCTCATGCCAAGAATACGAATAAGATTTTGTCAAGACCTTGTGACAAGACACTAGTTTGTCTCATGAGACCTACCGATGCATCTAGGAGCTATAGCGGGCTCCACCCGTAAAATATTAAGTCCAATGCATTCCCATATGAAAAGGTTTAAACATAACATAAACATTCGTATTAAAACTGGCATACGAAATGTCAATACATTCACCATAAACTATGAACAGTATAAAAATAGCACATCCACAGTCAAACATATCAAAAAACCTTCAATACAATATAGAAGTTTTGTATCATAATAAATCAACTTCAAATAAGCGTAAAATCCATCAAAGGATGTTGACATAGATGAAATCAAAACTCTTTTTAGAGAAATATCTTTTTCTATTTTGAAATCATTTAAGAGTCTTATATTTATGAAATAAAACATTTTATTTGAAAATATTCTTATAATATTTGAAGGGATGTTTCGATGATTTTATAACGGTGGAAAATAGCCGCACCCGCCGTATAAGTTAAAAAAACATTCTTACCTTAATTTTGTCGAAAAGGTTAAAAAGAACCTTGTTTGGAAAATGACAGAATGATTCCTTTATAAACCTCTTATAAAAAGTAAAACAAGGGTATAAATGACTTTAACCCATATTCTAGTAAATAGTAAAAATGTTTTGAAATTCATTTTTAAGAAACATGGATGTGGATGATAAAGAGATCCGAGTAGATTATTACGTATAAACAACCTTGGATAATGAAGAGGTTGTGAAATAACCCTTACCTTGTAATTTTCCTTGGTTGGGGTAGGTTAACCTCCTGTATAATAGTTAAATAATTGTTATTAAATTATACAAGAATCATATACATTCATATGATAGCATATATGATCTTTTAACATTGCTTTGTTAATAATATCTTAGTATTATCGTCATTTTGGGTGTTAACTTACTCATTTTCTTTTATATGTTTTGATATGTAAGCCATGTTTGTAATGGATAGGTTGTATATTATTCATATCCAGAATGATATCAAGTCCTTAAACAACATTTTTAAATCATCAAATGATAATTATACTTGAATGGATACGATGGAGAATGAATCTCATCGCGTTCGTGGAGACGGTAGTCCGTATGTACGCACGAGCGACAATATCATTCTTTTTATGTTAAAATAATATATAAATGGATGGTATATCATATATAAAGAATAATTAACATGTTATATTTATTATTCACATGAGTTAAAAATCATTATTATACCCATCCAAATAATAATATATTGATTAACAATTACACCATGACGTGGAGACGGTAAGCTGTACGTACGCACGTATGGTGACATGTTATTCAAAGGGTGGATAGAATACCGAATACGGTTGTACCATATTTATAATAACATCACATTATATATATTATACTGGAGTTATTATTTTAGAATGGTAATAACAAATGAAGAAGAAGTGGAAGAAGAAAGGAACTTGGAAAAGGGTGGTGAAATCATTACCTCTTCTTCGGGTTCTTCCTTTTGATTTGATCAAAATGGATCCATAGGTTGGCTTTCTGATCAAAATAAGGCCTCTAGGTTGTAGTGAGGGATGTTGGGAGAGTATTTGGGCAGAGTTTGGCCGAACCAAAAGGCTTTGAAGGTGTGATGAAATTAGAAGGAGGAGTGCCCTTTTATAAGAGGGGTGAGGGGCACCTTTGGAAAAGCTAGAAATATTAATTTATAATAAATTAATATTCGGTTTCTAATGGCTAAAAAGTGGATTATTTAAATTTTAAGGTGGGTATGGGTCTAAAAACACTCAACCAATATAATTTAGACAGGTTTTGGTACTTATATTAACCTTATCTTTAAGTATTAACTCTAAGTTAATTAGTTTCACTTTTACAATGTCTCTTTGTATTTTTATATTACATGGTTAATAAACTTACTATATACATACAAGAGACCCCCAAGTGGTCCATTAATGATACAAATATCATGATATAGGTCTCGTGGCTAAACCTTACATTTTTAGGAATTTAATATTAATTAATAATATAATATTTGTTTTAAAAACTCTTTTATGTCAATTTTGATACTATTGAATAGTTGATTTTTGTGAAACTCATAACAGAATTATTACTTCAAAAAAAGTTAATTAAATCAATCATAATATGTCATATTATACTAGAAAATTATTTTAATTCATTAAAAGTCTCAAATTATATTTATTTGGGTATTTATAATATCAATTATTTTAATTTTTCACTATTATGGTAATTACTTAATCATCATTGTGTCATAAATAAATTACATTATTTAATGTCTAAAAATTATAACTAAATTGTCATTATGTAGGAAATCTTTTTAGATTTATAATTAATATTTATATTCGAAAATCCAACATATATAACCCTATGTAAAAATTGTGTTTCTAAAAGATATATGCTTATGTCATTTTTGTACTTATTTTAACTTAATTAAAATTAAGTGTCCCTATCACCTTCAAGTGGCTCCATGGGTTCCCAAAATCGACCCAAATATGGTTATGGTAGAACATGTGTCAACCAATAAGGCTAGTACACGTTTTAGGGTAATTTAGTATTATTATATTATTAATTTTTTAACCCTTATTTACCGGATTCACCCATAACCATGGTAAATAAAATATTTACCGAAGTAATTATTCAAAAAGTCTAAAAATAAAAGTTACCTATTTAAAGAATTTGAACATCCTGATTCCAAATATGGAATCCATTTTTTCAAATTCAAAACACATAAGTGACAGAAATTAATTTAAAATTAATTCCCGTTGTTAAAACAAAAAGCGTGTTTTTAAGAGATAATAACTATCAAAAGATTGACATTTGTTTATGTCCGGTTTAATTGTAAAATTATGTCCAATGACAAAAATTATATTAAATGGTAAAAATATATTATAAATATAATTTAAAACCACTCAAATTAATAATTTATCACTATTAATTATTTTGATTAAAAAAGTTTTTTTTAATTAAAAGTTAGTAATTTTCACTATTCTTCAAAATATTAAAGTTATCCGAAAAGTACCAAAATTCCACCTTAGGCTAAATTCGATATTCCGAATCCAAAAATGAAGTCCATTTTAAAAAATAAAATATATATAATTTTAAAAAGTAGGTATTACTATTCATAACGGCTAGTTTGATTGGTTATGGTGTATTAGAACTCAGTGTTGCGTACAACACACGCTATCACATTATTGAAAGAGAAGCGTACCGTGGAATATTGGGGTGTTACATTCTCCCCTCCTTAAAATAATTTCATCCTAAAAATTTCTAGAATATTATCGCATGAAAAGACTCAGGTGGTTCTTCATCATAATTTCCTCGGGTTCCCATGTTGCATCTTCCATCTTATGGTTTCTCCACAAAAATTTTACCAGACACGTCATCCGGTTTCTTAGTACCTGTTCTCTCGTATCAAGAATCCTGATGGGCTCTTCGCAATAAGACAGATCGGGTTCTAGTTCTAATTCCTCATAGGTGAGTACATGCATTGGTCCAGGCATGTATTTCCTCAATAGAGATACGTGGAACACATCATGAACTTTGGAGAGACTTGGAGGCATTGCCAATCGGTAAGCTACAGCCCCAATTCGTTCTAGAATTTCGAAAGGTCCGATGTACCTGGGACCCAATTTACCTTTCTTACCAAAATGTATGACTCCCTTCCATGGAGATACCTTCAGGAAAACATGATCACCGACTTGAAATTACAAATCCTTCCTTCGATTATCGGCATAGCTCTTCTCCCTACTTTGAGCTGCTTTGATGTGATTTTGGATTACCTTCGCCTTTTCCATCGTTTCCTCCACCAGTTCTAGACCTACAAGTTTTCTTTCACCAACGTTATCCCAACAGGTTGGTGTGCGACATCTCTTTCCATATAACGCTTCATATGGTGTCATCTGAATACTCGAATGGAAGCTGTTGTTATAGGAAAATTCAACCAGAGGTAAATTCTGATCCCACATACCATGAAAGTAAAGTGAGCAGGATCTCAACATGTCTTCTAAGGTTTGAATAGTCCGTTATGATTGTCCGTCTATCTGAGGGTGGTAGGCAGTTCTCAAATGAAGTTCAGTATCCAAGGATTTCTGAAGACTCTTCCAGAATCATGAAGTAAAACAGGGATCACGATTAGAAACAATCGATAGGGGTACTCCATGAAGTCTCACAACTTCATTAATATATAGTCTTTCTAGACGTTCTAGTGGTAGATCTTATCTTATATCAAGAAAATGTGCTGACTTGGTAAGACGATCAACAATAACCCATATTGCATCGTTCCTTCTAGGAGTCTTTGGTAGCCCCATGACAAAGTCCATCATAATATTGTCCCATTTCCACTCCGGTATGGGAAGAGGTTTCATGACTCCTCCAGGGTGTTGCCTTCTAGCTTTCACTTGTTGACAAACCATACATCTTGACACAAAATCAGCAATCTCCCTCTTCATATTGTCCCACCAAAAATTATCCTTCAAATCTTTATACATTTTGGTGCTCCCAGGGTGTATAGAGAAATTGGAACTATGAGCATCATCCAGCAATTCCCTTTTTAGATCAGGTATATCGGGAACAAAAATCCTCTTACAAAATTTCAAAATTCCTTATTCATACACAAAGTCTCTCAATCTCCCATCATTCACAGCTTTAATCTTCTTTTGAAATTCTACATCATCAGTCTGAGAACTCTTAATCCTTTCTAGTAAAGATTGTTTCGCAACCATTTGAAAAAGCATTGATGTTTCTCCTTCCCTGGTTATTCCCATGTCCATCATCACTAGATCCATGAAAATTGGATCCCTTTCAATTCTCATATTGTTCAAAATTCCATGATCTTTTCTGCTCAAAGCATCTGCCACCTTGTTTTCCTTCCCTGGGTGGTAGTGTATCGTGCAATCATAATCCTTGAGCAATTCAAGCCATCTCCTTTGCCTCATGTTGAGTTCTTTTTGTGAGAAAATATACTTCAAACTCTTGTGATCAGTATAAATATCACATTTTTCACCATAGAGGTAGTGCCTCCATATCTTTAAAGAAAATATCACAGCTGCTAACTCAAGATCATGAGTAGGATAGTTTTGTTCATGAATTTTCAACTGTCGTGATGCGTAGGCAATAACTCTATCATTCTGCATAAGGACACAACCAAGTCCTTTCTTCGATGAATCACTATAAATAACGAACCCATCATTCCCCGATGGTAGAGTCAATATAGGAGCATTGACTAATATTTTATTCAGTTCTTCGAAACATTCTTCACACTCTTTTGTCCAAACAAATTTAACCCCTTTACGTGTGAGCTTTGTTAATGGGTTAGCCAATCGGGCAAAATTCTGGACGAAACGTCGATAATAACCTGCTAAACCAATAAAACTACGTACCTTAGTTATACTCGTTGGTGCTGGCCATTATTGGATTTCCTTGGTCTTAGAAGGATCAACGGAGATTCCATCTTTAGAGACAATATAGCCAAGAAAATAAATCTCCTGAAGCTAGAATTCACACTTACTAAACTTCACATATAATTCATGTCTTCTTAGAGTCTTCAAGATAATGCACAAGTGATTTTCATGATCTTCGTAGCTTTTGGATTATACCAAGATATTATCAATAAATACCACCACAAAATCATCGAGATAATCCTTGAAAACTCTATTCATCAAATCAATGAATACAGAGGGTGCATTAGTCAATCCAAAAGGCATTACTGTAAACTCGTAATGCCCGTACCTGGTTCGAAATGCTGTCTTCAGAATGTCTTTCTTCTTCACACACAACTGATGGTATCCAGATCGAAGGTAAATATTTGAAAAGTATTGAGCTCCATGTAGTTGGTCAAATAAATCATCAATGCGTGGTATTTAATACTTGTTCTTTATTGTTATAGCATTGATCTCCCTGTAGTTGATACATAACCTCATGGATCGATCTTTCTTTTTAACAAAAATAACAGGGTCTCCCCATGGAGAAACACTAGGGTGAATAAATCCTTTATTACTCAATTCCTCTAGTTGTTTCTTTAGTTCGACTAATTCTACAGTGGCCATTCTATAAGGGGTCTTCGATATAGGCCTTGAACCAGGAATTAAATCAATGGAAAACTCAACTTCTCGTTCTGGAGGATGTCCAGGTAAATCTTCCGAAAATAAATCTACAAATTCTTTCACAATAGGTACATCTTCTATTTGAACATTCCTTTCCTCAACCATAGTCATTTCATTCTCTTACTCCCCAATAATTGAATTTAGTTGAGCTACTGGGGGTGGATCTAGATAAGAATTAGGTCATGACGACTCTGCTCTAAAGATAAGGTGTTCCTTATCATCATCATCAAGAATTGTAACCTCTTTCTTCTTTCAATAAATATTCACATCATAGTCCGAAAGCCAGTACATACCGAGGATTATATCAAACTCAATCATAGGTATGACAACGAGATCAGTAGATAAAGAACATTTATGCGCTCTAATGGGGACTGATTCACAAAACATTGTTGCAATGATACTTCCCTTATGAGTTTTAACTGACAACTCCCTTGTTAAATCAAATTGGAAGTATCTAATTTTCTTAGAAAACTGGGAAGATATGAAACAATGCGATGATCCAGAATCAAATAATGCATTTGCTAAACTTGAGGAAACCATTAAATTACCTGCCACCACGTCTTTCGGAGCTTCTACCTCAGCAGTAGTGATAGAATAAGCTTGGACTTGATCCCTTGGAATTTTCTGAGGTAAGTTCTCCTGATGCTTAGGACATTAATTTGCATAATGCCACATCTCCCAGCAATTGTAGCACTGAACATTGGTAGATTCCTTTTTCCCCTTGCAATCAAGAGCATGGTGGCCTTTTTCACCACACTTGTAACAGACTCATGTTCCCTTCAAGAATGTACCAGGGTGTTTCTTACCACATTTACCACAGGATGGATATTCAACCTTTCCATTCTTCCCCTTATTTCCATTCCCAGATTGATCAGCAGGTCTCTTCTTCTCTTTCTTTGATTTAAAGTCATAAGACATAGAGAATTCTTTTTCGGTCTTGATAGCACATGAGACAATGTCTTCGTACGATGAAAAGGATTGTGAGACTAATGCTCGATGGAGAAATGGGTTTAACCCATCATAGAAACGATCAATCTTACTTCTTGGGTTACGTATATAATCTCCAGCATACCTCGCTAACCTTGTAAAGTTAGCCTCATACTTTGTGACATTTTCATCCTCCTTCTGTCTCAGACTCAGAAATTGCGTTTCCATATCTACTCGATGGTCGCGAGGAAAGTATTTTTCTAAAAATAGATCTTTGAACTCCCTCCATTCCATATTTGATACTTCATCATCTTCCTTCGTTTTTTGAATCAATGACCACCATTGATCAGCATCTCCAGTGAGGCGGTTAACTGCCATGATAACTTTTTCCCTTTCACTACTCCCCAAAGCCTGAAATATTTTCTCTAGGGAATTTATCCATTGCTCAGCTACTAAGGGATTTGTACTCCCATTGAAAATTGATGGTTGTTGCCTCATGAATCGATCTAACATTTATCCTCCACGCTACGGATCAAGGTGCTCCATACGGGTAAGGTTATTATTCATAACCTGAGTGAGTTGTCCCAGTATGGCGATTAACGGATCGGCACCAGTTGCATCACCAGCTCCACTATAATTATCTTGAGCAGGAGGGAAATCCCTACATGGAGTGTGTGAATTGATATAGTTTCCATTTCTTCTACTAGGCGCCATTTCTAAACAATGGCATAAACTCGATCAGTTTAGGAATCAAAATAAATAATCCTATACTTATAAAACACTTAACACAAATTGAACTATTTATGGATGTAATACATAATCATAAAAATGTTTTCTTTGAGGAAGTATATACTCATAAACCCTTCATAATGATTTGTAATGAAAATGAGAGTTATCATAAGCATATCCCATGGGAGTGTTGTAAACAAGAGTGCAGCAAGGCCCGTTGTCGTGCACCAGTTCCTGTTCGAGTCTAGCTCAAAGCGGTGTTTTCGGGTTTTACCCCTAGGTACATCTGTGCCAGAGCCGCCTCTACCTGCTCATATCCAGACAGGGATGTATTTCTCGGAAAACTCAAAAAATCTCTACAATACCAAAATTCTAGGAAGTTCTTCTATACTAATCCTCAAAGTTCATCTTAGGTCGACGTGCTCTAATTAGAGTTTATCTAAATCTAGCTTCCAAGGTTTGTACTAAACTTCCTCTGATACCAACTGTAACACCCCGACCCCAGTTACCTAGAGTCGGTGCATTATTACATAACATTGGCATGATCACAAAAAGGATCAAATCTTGAAATACCGATTGGTTTAGTAGCCTTAGAATTACTAGATATATTCATAAGTCTTACATTATATCATAAAAATGAAAACTACAAAAACATATTTTCTTCATATTCCACACTCATATCCCCACACACTATCCCTACAGGTCATTCATAATTTACTTCTTCATACCCTGGGAAAAATAAAACATAGAAATGGGTGAGCTCAAATTCCCAGTAAGGATAACAATATAGAGGAAAATATCATAAATAAGAATAAACATTTAATGTAATGTATAACTTAAAACAAAATCATTTTAAACTTGAACTTCAACATAGTATGGAAAAAATAAAATGAAATAATTCCATTTACTTATTCACATGGATATTCTACTAATCGAATAATCACATGCAATATCAATAACCACTTTCATAATGATGGAATGCATAATGCCAGACTATCATAACCACATAGCCAAGGCCTCGTGCCAAGACTACAAATAAGATTTTGTCAAGGCCTTGTGCCAAGACACTAGTTTGTCTAATGAGACATACTGATGCATTGAGGAGCTATAGTGGGCTCCACCCGTCACATATTAAGTCCAATGCATTCCCATATGAAAAGGTTTAAACATAACATAAACATTCGTATTAAAACTAGCATACGAAATGTCAATACTTTCACCATAAACTATGAACGATATAAAAATAGCACATCCACAGTCAAACATATCACAAAACCTTCAATACAATATAGAAGTTTGGTATCATAATAAATCAACTTCAAATAAGCGTAAAATCCATCAAAGGATGTTGACATAGATGAAATCAAAACTCTTTTTAGAGGAATACCTTTTTCTATTTTGAAATCATTTAAGAGTATTATATTTATGAAATAAAAAATTTTCTTTGAAAATAATCTTATAAGCTTGTAAGGGAAGCTTCTATGATTTTATAAAGGCGGAAAATAGCCGCACCCGTTGTATAAGTTAAAAAAACATTCTTACCTTAATTTTTTCGAAAAGGTTAAAAAGAACCTTGTTTGGAAAACGACGGAAAGATTCCTTTATAAACCTCTTATAAAAAGTCAAACAAGGGTATAAATGACTTTAACCCATATTCTAGTAAATAGTAAAAATGTTTTGAAATTCATTTTTAAGAAACATGGATGTGGATGATAAAGAGATCCCAGTAGATTATTACATATAAACAACCTCAGATAATGAAGAGATTGTGAAATAACCCTTACCTTGTAATTTTCCTTTGTTGGGGTAGGTTAACCTCCTGTATAATAGTGAAATAATTTTTATTAAATTATACAAGAATCATATAAATTCATATGATATCATATATGATATCTTAACATTGCTTTGTTAATAATATCTTCGTATTATCGTCGTTTCGGGTGTTAACTTACTCGTTTTATTTTATATGTTTTGTTACGTAAGCCATGCTTATAATGGATAGGTTGTATATTATTCATATCCAGAATGATATCGAGTCCTTAAACATCATTTTTAAATCATCAAATGATAATTATACTTGAATGGATACGATGGAGAATTAATCTCATCGCGTTCGTGGAGACGGTAGTCCGTACGTACGCACGAGCGACAATATCATTCTTTTGATGTTAAAATAATATATAAATGGATGGTATATCATATATACAGAATAATTAACATGTTATATTTATTATTTACATTAGTTACACATCATTATTATACCCATCCAAATAATAATATATTGAATAACAATTACACACTACGTGGTGACGGTAAGCCGTACGTACGCACGTATGGTGACATGTTATTCAAAGGGTGGATTGAATACTGAATATGGTTGTACCATATTTATAATAACATAATAGTATATATTTGATACTTGAGTTATTATTTTAGAGTGGTAATAACAAAGGAAGAAGAAGTGGAAGAAGAAAGGAACTTGGAAAAGGGTGGTGAAATCATTACCTCTTCTTCGGGTTCTTCCTTTTGATTTGATCAAAAGGGCTCTTTAGGTTGGCTTTGTGATCAAACTAAGGCCTATAGGTTGTAGTGAGGGAAGTTGGTAGATTATTTGGGCAGAGTTTGGCCGAACCAAAAGGCTTTGAAGGTGTGAAGAAATGAGAAGGAGGAGTGCCCTTTTATAAGAGGGGTGAGGGGCACCTTTGGAAAAGCTCGAAATATTAATTTACAATAAATTCATATTCAGTTTCTAATGGATAAAAAGTGTAATATTTAAATGTTAAGGTGAGTATGGGTCGAAAAAAACTCAACAAATAGAATTTAGACAGGTTTGGGTACTTATATTAACCTTATCTTTAAGTATTAATTCTAAGTTAATTAGTTTCACTTTTACAATGTCTCTTTATATTTTTATATTATATGGTTAATAAACTTACTATATACATCCAAGAGACCCCCAAGTGGCCCATTAATGTTACAAATATCATTATATAAGTCTCTTGGACGAACCTTAGATTTTTAGGAATTTAATATCAATTAATAATATAATATTTGTTTTAAAAACTCTTTTATGTCAATTTTGACACTATTCAATAGTTGATTTTTGTGAAACTCATAATAGAATTATTACTAAGAAAAAAGTTAATTAAATAAATCCTAATATGTCATATTATCCTATAAATTTATTTTAATTCATTAAAAGTCTGAAATTATATTTATTTGGGTATTTATAATATCAATTATTTTATTTTTTCACTATTTTGGTAATTACTTCATCATCATTGTGTCATAAATAAATTAACTTATTTAATGTCTAAAAATTATAAATAAATTATCATTATGTAGGAAATATTTTAGCTTTCTAATTAATATTTATAGTCTAAAATCCAACATATATAACCATATATAAAAATTGTTTTTCTAAAAGATATACACTTTTGTCATTTTTGTACTTATTTTAACTTAATTAAAATTAAGTGTCCCTATCACCTACAAGTGGATCCATGGGGTCCCAAAATCGGCCCAAATATGCCTATGGTCGAACATGTATAATCCAATAAGTCTAGGACACGTTTTAGGGTAATTTAGTATTATTATAATATTATTTTTTTAACAATTATTTATCGGATTTACCCTTAACCATGGTAAATAAAATATTTACCGAAGTAATTATTCAAAAATTCTAAAAATAAAAGTTACCTATTTAACCAATTTGAACATCATGATTCCAAATATGGAATCTATTTTTCCAAATTAAAAATACATAAGTGACAGAAATTAATTTAAAATTAAATCCCGTTGTTAAAACAAAAAGCGTGTTTTTAAGAGATAATAACTATCAAAAGATTGACACTTGTTTATGTCCAGTTTAATTGTAAAATTATGTCCAATGACCAAAATTATATTAAATGGTAAAAATATATTCTAAATATACTTTAAAACCACTCAAATTAATAATTTATCACTATTAATTATTTTGATTAAAAAAGTTGTTTTTAATTAAAAGTTAGTAATTTTCACTATTCATCAAAATATTAAAGTTATCCGAAAAGTACCAAAATTTCACCTTAGGATAAATTCGATATTCAAAATCCAAAAATGAAGTCCATTTTAAAAAGTAAAATATATATAATTTTAAAAAGTAATTATTACTATTCATAACGGCTAGTTTGATTGGTTATGGTGTGTTAGAACTCGGTGTTGCGTACAACACACGCTATCACATTATTCGAAGAGAAGCGTATCGTGGAAGCTTGGGGTGTTATAGTATGTAACTTTAGGAGCACTCTTAGAGGATTTAAAGACCTATTTTTATGTATTAATCCCAATATTTAGTGATATATTATTAGGTGATCCTTTGTGAGTTTCCTTATTCTTCATGGTTCTTTCTATATCCCTCTCTCTCATTATATACTACGGAATCAGTTCTTATGGTTTTATATTAATTATTGAGGGAAATTCTTATTATGATGACATCCTTTGTGATCACGGGTTCCTTCCAGAGATATTATTAGAGATATGTATCCATATTTCAATTCTTATTTAGGTAATGTTGAAATATTTGTATTAAGGTTGATGTTTCATGGTCTTTAAATAAATTATAAACAATTTTCAGATTAACATGCTCTATATTCTTTGAGTAAGAAATAACATAATATTTAATGGAGATAATAATATGAAATTTAAGGAATTAGAATGTTTCTAGGATTCACATGTGTTTTATGTCATTATTAGTAAATTCCACTTGATATTTTATAGATAGTGTGGATTTATTGGATTGTAATTAGTTCCATTTTCATATTTAGCATTCATTATATTGTTTAAAAAATTTAAATATGGAAAGATGAAATAAATAAGAAAAGAGGCATGTGAATTTAATTACCATCCATCATTGAAATTAATTGGAAATAGAAGTGTTGTTTGATCATTATTATTTTTAATTATGAATATTGATAACTTTGAGTATTAGGTTTAATTAAAAAAATATTTTAACAAATGAGTTAATTCAACTTTTTAATTTAAAATTATGATTCCTAGAATTATAATTCTTGGGAATGTTATGATTCCAATTTGTTCGTTAGTCTGGTTTTATCACTATTATGGATTTAGTTTTCCCTATATTTGGTTTTCATGAAAATATATTTCACTACCATGGATTTACCATAGGATGGTAGAGCCCTTTTTTATGAATTATTGTGGAAACTAGTATAGTTAAAATATTTGGAAAGGGATGAGATAGTTTCCATGGATGTGTTTGGGGTTTGGTGTGGATGATGTTGCGATAGATAACATAGGTTTATTATAGGTTTTTCATACTTTTCGAATCATTGGGATGGGATTGTTGATGGATTATTCAGTTTGGGTTGATAATGTGGTTTTCTTGACTTGTTTATTTATTTATGGATGATTTTATTAATGATTAGTTATTGGGATTTACAACATCTTATTATATCTTATCTACGCACTATACGTTCATATTTCCTTGTGTAAGTTTTGTTCTCTTACTAGAATACACATTATATCGAATGATTATGAATTATAATTGAGTTGATGGGAATGATTGCTTATGTCATTAATTAAACTCCCCACACACATACACAGAGACACACATATATTAAATAGAACCATGGGAATGTTGGAAGAAATTTCTTAAGATCTTGGAATGGAAATATGGAAATTAGAATGAGAATTATAAAGGCACACATGCTTGTGATTATTTGTAATGATTAAACCAGAATTTTTAATTGTATTAATAAATGAATAGTAATTACTAAATTACTATATAAATTTGTTAATGATGAATGGTGGAAACTGGGTTTCATGTAGGGTGACTGTTGAAGATTGAGTCTAAGTCTTGGTAGATTATATTAGATTTTTTGTTCATAACATATTCATTATATTTTAGGATTTGATATGATCTACCAACCAAGTCAGGTGGGCAGCTGATGCCCAATTTTTTGGGGTATTGTGAGTTTTCTCCAACAACCAGGTTGATGATGTAATTGATGGATAACTTCTCCCTCTTTACCACTATCCCTTCTAATATAACATTATGTGAAGGCATGCCCATGTTCTAATAGACTGAGGTATGACATGTATTTATACAGATTCTATGATGGATTTCAATTTTCAAAACATGCGTCTTTGGGATATAGTGGTTTGATGTTATCACACAAACATGTATTTCTATAATTGTGAAAATGGTCTCTTATATGTGTAAATGTACGAGCATTAGTGGTTGCAGGTAAAATGCATGATACACAAGTTAGAATTTAATTAAAACTGTCAACATGGTTATAGGATGTGATGAGATGCATGGAATGTAGGAGGAGATGATGATATGACTGTGATATGTATGCATGAGGTGAAATATAAAACACATAAGGGATTAGTACACAATATATATGGAACTAGGTAGTGAGAGTGGAAAACTATAGTTAAGTGGATGCGTTGTACCATATTATGTATATGATTTGATTATAAGATACATATTTCTTTGTGTGACTTGTTGGGAAGGCATTTGTGAGGCTGGAATGAATTGAACCTAATTTAGGTAATGAGTTAAGTTCATTTTTCACTAGGATTTAGTATACTTATTTTAAATTTTCATGAGAGGTTTATAAAGTATCCTACTAAGTATAACTATATTCTCACCCCATATATATATATATATATATAGTTTTTAGGTCTGAAGGATCTATTTAGTGATAAAGTTGGGTGACACTAGCTCATTCGGTTTCTCAAGAGCAACTGGAGTTCATGGTTTCTTTCTAGGCATAATTCATTGATTGTATTCAGTTGTTTTAGATTTCATTACATTACATTCATGTATTTGGATTAGTTTATTTATCATTTATGTTATATATTTGATTGGTGGATCTTATCCATCTTTCTAATTTATTATATATGTGAGTAATAGATCTTATTTGAATGTATTTTTTACCCTCATTAATAGTTACCCATTTGTGCATTATTGAAGGAAGGAGGGATCATCCTCAACATAACTTCTAGTCTAGGAGGGGTACCAATGGGGGGTGGGATCTGATGAACCCAGTTTGTGTTCGAGTAATATTTTTTGTAAATAATGGAGGAAACATGAGTTATGTCAATATGTGACGCAAAATTAAATCTTTGAAGGAAAGTATTAAACCACAAAATTTTGAGAAAAGTGGAGTTAAAAATAAATGAAATATGTTTTATAATGAGTTGTAAATATTACATGAGCTTCAAATGATATCCTTTATGTTTGGGAGTTGCCGGCTGACAGAGTTTACATAGTAAGGAGGAAGAGTTATGACGTCAAGAAACATATGTGGATTGAACAATAAAAAATGATTTTAGATTATATATACACATCATTAGGGAATTATGGAGTTTAGTATTTTTTTTATATTATAGAGAAGTATCATTGGATTTTATTTCATTATACATATAAAAATGGTGAATATAAAAATTGAAGTTTATATACGGAATTTGTTGAAGTATATGAGATAATAATCTAAATTAGATGCTACCAATGGACGTTTTTTAAGACCCACTTAGTTAGAAATGATAATTTTTAATCTAAATCAGATAATAATAGGAATTTAACAGGTATATATGTTTCAAATTGATTTAATTAAAATAAGAGTTCCATTCCTTTGGGAACATACTTGGATGAAGGTATGAAAAAACCAATACTGAGTTAGAAAAAATGTTTGATTCATTTGAATGAAATATGGAAAATTGGAATCATTGGTTTTCGTCGTTGATACCTTGAGAATAAATGATGAAGTTTTCATGCTGTTACTGAATTTATATAATTTTTATGCTTTATAGTTGAATAAGTTTCTTGGTGTGGTCTAATGGGGGTTTGGTTGATTGAGTTTTCACATGTGGTTGATCCTTTGAGATGAATAATTTTCAAAGTAATTTATCTTACACATGTAATTTTTTTCCACTATGTAAGATAATAAAGATATGTTAATGAGAATAAAGACTTTGTAATTAAATTAAACTTAGGGAGACCACATCATTACATTTAGTTACATGAGGAGAAATTTGAGTCTATTGTGCTTGAAAAGATGATTTATCTTATTCCCGTAAGATATTTGAGGGAAATTAAGATAATTAATTATATATCAAATTTTTGAGTTTCCAAAAAGATAATATTTGTTATCTGGGATGCCCTAAGATATGTAATGCTATATACATACCATGTTTTTATTATTCAAATGTTTTGAAGTTATAAGAATGAAATCATAGGATACAAGTGGGCTATTATTCAAAAATCAAAAATCATGATTCTGATTCCTGATGTGATCAAAAGGGATGAACTAGATAGAAAAATAAGGTAATTATACTGATGGACTTCTACGATTTATGCTATAGGATCCAATCCACCATGATTATGTGGAAATATCAAGATAACTAATAAATGTTAATTTCATGGAAGATTTGAATTGATAAAAATCTTATGATAATTTTAATATCTCATGAAGGAAACAAGCCAAGTATTTAGCTGGACATTCAAAAATATTTCAAATTATTATTTAACTTGAATATCTTATCTATTAATGGATGAGATTTAAGAGGGTTCAAATATGATAAATACCAGATGATACTTTTAATATTTTATTTTTAAATATATGTGTTGGTAAAATAAAGTTTCATGAAATTCTGTAATAAGTGAATAATAAATAAATATAGAATGTCGAAAGAAAGAAAAGGAATAATAGATATAATATCCAGTTTTAGATCTTATGTATCAAAGAGAAAAAGAAGGAATTGCATTACAATTCCAATTCACTAATGTAGATAAATGAATAAGAAGAGGATATAGTTAAACAAACTATTGATCACATCTGAGATGAACTAATTTATAATTCCACAATACAACCACCACTTATTATAGATGTTTGAATAAGGAAGAATTTGGATGTGTTATTACTGATTATATTTAATGTTAAAGATTTTAGAGAGCTATTAAACAACATCCCACTATAAAATTATAAATAAAATTGAGGCAAACCTTCAGATTCATGTGAGTGAGGGAATAATAGAATTTATATAGTCCAAGAGGGACTCAATCTAGTTATATTTTTTATTTTTCAAGGAAGTATATAAATGGGAAGCATGACGCCAACTTATCTATACCTTTTCAGATCTAGGATAATAGGTTTGAGGTTATACCCTTTTCTAGTATTTCATTGAAAATAAGAAGGAAGTAGTGGACATTGGATAATAGCAATGTGTCACTAATAACATAGTCATCCTTATAGATGTGAACCTAATTAATAAACTCTGGTGTTCTTTTTTCTTTATTTACTACTAAAAACATATATATACCAATCAAAGGGGAGACAAAAAAATAGAGATTCAATCACTAAATAAGTGAATAGTTAAAAGGAATAAAAAGTAAAATATGAATAAAAGTCATTCCATAACGATTTACCCCTGTCTCAATGTGGTAATATCTCAAAGAGATCATAACAATTGGTATCAGTGAAGGTTACATCAATATTTATATTCTCTTGTAAGAAGATTGTTTAATAATTCAATATCTATTTGTAAAGGATATATGAACTGTAGATTCTATGAATTTAATGAATATCATATCAAATAAACACTGAATTATATTTCTTCTAAGACATAGAATAACATCAAGAAAAGGTGTTCACAAATGTTTAAAAAGGTATCATCTTAGAAATTATATAACAATAAATATATAAAAATTGAAGGTAATAAAAGTAGAGATCATCCCAATACTCCTAGTTATACTCTATCTTCAAATGAAACATATGATGAGAATAAATTCTTCTTAAGTAAATTGGGAGAGAGATTAGTCTCTCTATGAAGCAACCCTGGCCAAGAAAAATCACGCATGGAATATAAATATATGGTTATGGAACTCACCACTGATTAATTAGAAAATAGTTTAGTGTCATGAAGTTTATAATCTTTATTTGAAGATTAAATACCAAAATGTTATTATAAAAATTATCCTACTAAAGAACCATGTATCTATGGGGATGATCATAATTATAAGGATTCATATAATGAATAAATTGACTTTTTAAAATATATCAAAACAATTACCCAAAAAAATTATCTCATATATTTTTGAATTTTCAGGAGTATACACGAGGAGATCTCACACCATGAAGATAATAATGAATGAATGGATAATGATTTGAAATAAAAGGTACCAATATTTGTTTTTCTCTCTAAAAAATTTAGAGTCACAAGTTAAAATAATGTATAACTGAAGGAAATATACTCTAGATTTCAAGATAAATGGATCAACAGATCAAGGAGTAATGAAAATCCAAGAAAAATATCGAATAATACATGCATTAAAAGAAGTAGTGGCTATCAAAAATGATAAACTAGATATTAAATCTAGCATTATGAAATATATATACCATCATCTATAAGAAAATAGAAACATGTATGAAGGTCGAATTGAAAAGATGAGAAAATAATATAGAGACAAAATGAAATTATTAGAGGTTGATAAAAGAATCCTTAATATGAAATTATTAAATCATTCAATTAAATTTATTAATCTAGAAACAACACAAGATAAATATTCACAATAAGCTAAAAGTAGTTACATATCCACACAAACTAATATGGAGTATTCTTATAGTAAAATGTCTCTATCGAGTGTAGAAAACATTTTCATATAATCTAGTAATCAATCTATGGTATCTATAAAATTAAAGGTACTATCCACTTCTAAAAATCATGGCAGTGATAAATATGTTTTTAAGTGAAGTGTTGATTTAAATCATAAATATATTAAATATTTTTTCAAGATAAGTGATGCGATTCTTATTATTGTATAAATTATAGATAGAAGGGTTTGTATGAAAACTAGTTCCCTAAATGAAGAATGACCAGATGATCCAAATTCCATTAAACAACATGCTATTATTTGTAAAAACATATAGAAAACTTGATGTTCAAAGAAGGAAATAATGGCTTTTTGCCCATTTTTTTGTAATATATTTGGGTACAAGGAACTAGATTGTTGTTATATTCCATAAATTCTAAAAATTAAATGTAATCCCATTTCAAGGTGGAGAATGTCTCAGAAGTTGAAACATCATCAATCTATCAAAAGAAATATATTAACAATAAACATATTTTAATTTATTAGAAATATCTATGGTATTTTCAATGGAAGTTATCAAAATGAAAAGGCATATGGGTTATAATCATTCAAAAATGAAACTAAAAAAATGAAAAAAATTTCATAGAATCCAAGAAATGAAGACAAGACTATGTTAAGAAATAATTATAAAAAAAATTATAAAAAATAATATTCCCAATAATTTTTTGAATAAGACTAGAGAGTTATCCATGGGTAACATGAGGAAAGAAATTAGTGAATTTTATAGAATCCCAAGAAGTCAATGATGAAAGTTACTCCTAAAAGAAGAAACCATTTCTTTTGTGAAAAAAGCAGACCCATCATGGACACTTTAAAATAATTCATGAATATGAGATTTTAAAGGAATAATATAGAATATAATGAAATAAAAGTATAAGGGAGAAATGAAAGGAATAATCTAGAAAAGTGATCATCTAAAATTAATGTGGAATAACCAAAAAGGTTGAAAATAATTTTGAAAAGTATTTTTTGATATAGACAACTGATTTGGATAATGAAAGAGAATTGGAAGCCCATGAAAAATAAAAATCTAGAGGGAAGGAGAAGATTTCACATGAAGAAGAAATCAAAATTCTAGAGAGGTTTCCAAAATGGTATAAATGAAGATATCATGAGAAGATATGTGGATGGATATAATAAAACATTAACTATTCAAATGATTATTCAACACTTATTCTATCCTAAGAAGTGTTATTAGAAAATGTGATGAAAGAACCATGTGATGCATATTCTATGATTTTACATTTTAAGAGGACGATCTTATATAAGAAGAAAAGAGAAAAATACTTGCTTCCCAAAGCTAAATCTAACTTGAAGAATTATTATACTAGCATGAAGTGTCCATATGAATATGGTGGTAAATTAAAAATAGTAAACTAGTTGAGAATAAATTCTTAATCCAACTGCTCAAATTGATTAAAAAGGAGGTACAAATCATTTGCTGAATCATTTCTACTGTATTTATGTTATAACCATATATGTAATTAAAGGTGATTATTATTATTAAATAAATAACAATTGAAATAAAGTAAGATAAAATAAATATTATATCATGAATAAGTCACCATCATGTTATGATCTAACTAATGAAATTATAAATAACATCAGGATAAGAGACCAACCATGATAAAGGTGAATGGATTTCTACAAACTCGACAACATAGTGTTAGATGCAACCTTTTTCGAATGAATTAAATACATGATATCTCCAAGTGTATTTAAAGAAATTAATATTCCCTGACAATGAAATAATTAATGCTTCTATATTGGATTTTCCTCAGTAAGTAGAATTATAAATCGTACATGATGATGATATCACTTTGAATGATTTGAAGATATAATGACTCCATCGAGGGGGAGTTTCATGATAAGATTCTAAGATTATTCAATTCATATAAATCTATAATTTCTACAAAGTTATTCAAAAATAGTCATTAAAAAGGTAATAATTCTTATTATATCATCGTTGTTTCTAAAATAATTTGTTATGACATTAATGGAGATAAATTTATCTTAAAAAATTACAAGAATTAAATGAAATAAGAAGTGATATAGGGTTGTTTAAAATAAAAAACATTATAGTTCCACTTAAATGTTTTTAATATTTGTTTTAAGTAAGTCATGGAAATTCATGTTCATAATTCTAAATAATATTTTCAACAATTGATATGAATTTTTTTTATTATCCTTGATACATTAAAATAGACATTGGGGAAGATAATTGACGAATGTGACAATAAGTAACATAATCAGTTTATTATAGAAAACCATGTTGTATAAATAAAACCAAATAAATTTATACACATACCATTTCCTGAATTGAATTTGTCTAGAATAGTAGATGAAGCATTTCTTAATAATTAAACGATACCATCATATCATATTATCTATAATTATTTTCAATAGGGGGTATAGAAAAGAATACGAGTTTACCTATTTAGAATTCATTTTCTAGTATTGGTGTTTACAAAAAATACAATGGGGATGTTGATGAAACTAGTTTGTTTTTGAGTTGTATTTGTTTCAATAAAGGGGTATAAATGATGTATATCAGAATGAGATGAAAAAAGAAATCTTATAATTAAAGTGTTAAACCCAATCATATTAAGAAAAGTGTAGTTCTAAAGAAAGTCAATATGTTTTATAACGTGATGTAAATGTTACTTGATATTAGAAGGATATCCTTTAAGCATGGAATTTAGTTGGTTCCGTGTTTCATATAGTAAATAATGAGGTTTACCATGTCTAGATACAAATATTATAGGAATTATGGACTTATTTCCTTTCCTTATATGGCATACAAGTAGTGTTGGATGTTTTACCATTATATATAGAAAAGGGTGATGATGTTTCGTTCAGTATATATAGAGAATATATTGAAGTATATGAGTAATAATATGAAGTATATGATTCCACTGGAAGTTATTATAAGATCCATTCACCTGGAAAAGGTCCGTTTGAATATAAATGTGTTTCTTCTTGGAATTTTACATATACGCTTGGTTCAAGTTGATCTAATGTGAAGAAGAGTTATAGCCTTGTGGGAACATATATGGATGAAGGCATGTGAAGGATGAAACTGATTTGGGACAACCTTTGCAGTAATTTGAAAGAAATATGGAAAATAAGTAACATTTATTTACACAGTTAGTCCCTTGAGATGATATGCCTAAGAGTTCATGTGATCAATTCATTTTTAGTACATGTACACTTCAAAACCGAATGCATTTCTATGTGAGTTCAAATAAGGGTAGGTTCAATTGATTTTTCACATATATTTTATCTTTTAATATGAATAGTTGGAAAATAAATTTATCTTAATAAATTAAGATATTTCTTGCTTTATAGTCTAATAAAGATATGAAGATGAGAATCAAGACAATGTTAGTAAATTCAACCAAGTGAGACTACATTGTTAAATTTAGTTACATGAGGAGAAATTTGACTTTTTGGATTTGACAAAGGTACTTATCTTACACAAATAATATATTTTAGAGGCCATAAGATAACTAATCACCCCATATTTTTGAGTTCCTTGAAGAAATTTTTTGTTACATGGGACATTTTAAGATAATTTATCTTATGTTTTTACCATGTTTTTATAATTTATAAATTTTGAATTAATTAGAGTGAAACAAGATGATGTAAATGTGATTTTTTTCATAAATCAATATTCACGATTAAACCCAATATCTTGGTTTTCGTTGAGATCAAAAGGGAGAAACCGACTAGATAAAGAAGTGGATAATATTGAGGGAGTTACACTCTATATGCTACATGATCCAGGTCATCATGATTACATGGGAATATCAAGAAAAAAAGGAATATATTTCATAAAATATTTCAATAGAGAAGAATACCAAGATAATTAAAATAACACATAAAGGAAACAATATGAATATTAAAACAAACTTTCAGAAAGAATTTGAATAATTATTTTATTAAAATATTATATGAATTAAAGGTTGAAATTTGAGTGAGTTTTAATATGAAAATGATTTGATGTTGTTGTAATGGTTCCCTATATAAATATAATTTTTAAGTAGATGAAATTTTCATGAGATTATCAATTGAGTAAGTATTGAATACATCATTCAAGTCAAAAAGTAAAAAGAAATTGAAGTACCAATACAATATCCTATTTCATATCATATATATTGAATAGAAGAATAAAGTATTCTAATGTTATTTATATGCATTGAATAAGAAAAAATAAAAGGAATAGGATCTGGAGTAACAAAAAACTAATCACATTAATGAAAAAGAAATTGAGAAGGCATACTAAAACAACTACTGAATGTATAATTATTGAGAAGGATGTGTTTAGATGTGTTATTACCAATTATAGTCCAAGATAAAGATCTAAGAGTGCCAGCCTACAACATCCTGAAATAAAATTACAAATAACATTTAGGCAACCTATATGAATGATATGAGTGAGGCAATAATATCATTCATACAATCTAGGAGGGACCCAAGACATCACTACAGATCTTAATTCAAGGACGTATAAGCATATTCTCTTATAGAAAGGGATAGAAAGACCTTATTTTCTTTATAACTGGTAGGTTTTAGTATAATAAGTTCAAGGTAATACCCTTGCATGGTATTGATTTGATAAAAAAAAGAAAGTTTTCAAATGATATAATAACTATGTGTCACTAAGGATATAATCATCCTTTTGGAGTTGAACCAAATTAACAAATCCCAGTGCCCACTTTTGTTTCCTTCCCATTATATATATTCATACTGAAAAATGGACAGGAAAATTAAGAGATATATGATCAATGAACAAGTTAATATTTAAAAGGGATAAAAATTAAAATATGAATAAAATTTAATCTATACTGATCCACCCCTATCAATGTGAGTGTATCCCAAAGAGATCCTAACAGGATTGTACACTGGTACTAGCTTAGTTTTTCACCACCTTTTAGTTTTTCATTGTCCAAAATTGATATAAATGTCAAGATTTATGATGATGATGATTATATTACCTAAAAATGATTAATTTGATGAGTATCATGTTTTATATTAATTTAATATTTTTTAAATTAAATTCAGTCCCACTGAATTGATGACCCCTTTATATTTCATCGTACCCATTAGTAGGCCAAGATCTATATTTCACTAATTAATTAATTCACTATGGAATTTCACTCACCACATAGTTATTTAGGTAGGTAATCATCTCTATCATATCATATATGATTCTTAAATAGTTAAGAAGATCACTTTTTATCCAATCCATCATATAGATAAACCCAAATCTATTCATTTGATAACCTAATTCTATTATGTTCTCCAAGATAAGTGTTAACTAAATAAAATATAAATATTGTTCAAATAATACTATTAGGTTTACCGAATACTTGATTTCTATACACAAGATAATATAGAGGAACACAACTATAAAATAAACTACCTAGTTGGATGATTGAGGTCTTGGAAAGTGCTGATTTTGAAGGAATCTACCACTTAATAGTCAATTTTCATAAAAGTGGTAACAATTTAATATACATCATTTGAATATTAAATTCATAACTATTTTGTCACATGAAATATTTAATATCTCATGTTTTATTTATTTTATGTGTGAATTCATTTAATTATTTACTGTTGGGACCATATTTCTATCTAGAAAATTAATATGTTCACACCATATTAATGTGAAACTATATACACTACCTAAAATTTTTGTTACCCACTTAAAAATTGATTCCAAAGATATTCATACATATTAAAATACATCCTAATAATAAGGTACAATAAAGTTTCATGTAGTGATTTTGATTTATATGAGATTGATAATCTCTACATAAGTATGCTTATAGTTATATATAGTCAAAGCTCACCATTTTAGAACAAAAAATATGCCTCAAAATTGTTGTAAATTCAAACCAAATTCCCCATTACCAAGTATACTTTACTCAATGTATAATCCAATTAAAAATAATTTTAAAACATAATATGAAAAAAAATATTCAATAACTAAATTGATGTAAATAACATTAATTACAAATTGAGGGTTGGGTAGATGAAAACTAAATATTATGTTGTTGTTCCTAACATGGAAAGGAAATTTTCAAGAATAAATTGATCACATAAATTAAAGAATATATAATATTCATACTTTATAAAAAAATTATATCATGAATATTCAAAAGTAGTAAACCAATAAAAAAAATTTATTTATTTTCAAAACATGGTTATCTATTTATGAAAAATTAGTAAATGGGAAGTCATAAACACCTTATAATTCATTATGGAAAATCCATAATTAGATAATCATAAATTATTTATTTTTAATATAAATATGTAATATTTAATGTAAATATTATAGACTATTATTATTTATACCTTTGATCAAAGCATTCATCAAATATCTTTAGTTATTGTTTAAAAAATTTCCAAAGAAGGTCCTTTCAATTTGAAAATTTAAAATTAATTATTATGGGAAATTATTAATCTTTAAATATCAACACGTTATGTTTTTTTTATTTTTTTATAAAAATTTTATAAATCACAATGAATTTCTTTATAAACAATTTATATCCAAATTTTATGTTATTCCATACATTTTTAAAAATGTATTTTTATATTAACACTTAATATTATGGAATATTTATTAATTTATTTTTCTAAAAAAATAAATAAATAATTATATATGAGTTATAATTAATTAATTTATAAAAACTTTATAAATTAATAAATATTACCAAAATACATTTTATCAATATTTATAAAAAATTTATAAATAATAAAATTAAATTCCTAATATAAAAAAAATAAAAACATTTTTTGTCAATAAATATTATTGAATGATAAGGGCTTAGTCATATGATACAATTGACATGTTTCAGTTCATATTCCATTTATTTTCTATCATTCATAATTTAGGTTGTATAGTCCAGTAATTAAAAATAATCAGCTATATTTTTTGATACACATGGACATCATAAAATTGACATGGCACTCTATTTTTAAAACCCATGGTATTAAAATAGTAAGATATAATGTACCAATATTGTATGGTATTCCCTCTACAAACCAGGGGTTTTGTATTAAATTTCATGTTATGAAATACTTATATCATAATTCATGATTCAATCATCTATAAAAATTTATGAAACATATTTTATGATTGGAAATATGATTGATATAAAAATTTCCGAAAGAATCATTTCTCAAATGATTTCATGAATCAAGATGCATGAAAAGGATATGATTCCATTGAAGGGTTTATAAATTTATATTAACCATTATTCAAAGTAGTGAAAGAATAAATAAACCATGAACCCATGATCACCATTCTATCAAAATGGAAATTATTCAATATGAGAAATGAAGATAATATATACATTTCACCATTGAATGATACTATTATTGCCTTCTTTTTATTCATGATGAATATCACCAAAGAATAATCTAATTCATCTTACCACTAATATGTATCCAATGATTGCACCAAATCACATGAAATTTTTTTAGGGATTCATTAACATGAAAGATATGATAATATCAGGAAAAGAAAATAAGGAGGAAGGAAGAGCACATCGAGAGTAGAGAGTTTGAACCAATGGATTTTAAGAGAGTCATGCACACACTACCTCAGGACCAAACTACTTTATATAAGATTCATGGATTCACCATTATGCATGGATTTTAGGCATTTATTTTCTTATAAATTTCATAATAATTTGAGCAATTCCTTCAGTTATATCTCATGTATCCTACAACCATTAACTCTCCCATGTCTTTTAACGATAGATGATGTGGAAGAGAGATTTTAACCTTAATTCCTTAATTTTTGGAAGAATAAATGTGTCACATAAGTGCCTATAGTATCAAACCATTGGATAGTTATAATGATTAATAAATCATATCATATAATATTATATTCAAAATATACAACATGTGACATCTTTAGATAATAAAATTTGACATTCCCAAGGACTAAATATTAATCCTTTTTTTACAGATGGTTGTTATAATATTCAAAAACCCACATCACACTATATTATATAAGGATAAAGGAATATTAATTTGAAGTGTAACTTAATTAAGGTAATGCAAGTCATTATCCATGCAAAGATATCACATCACACATAGTCAACATGGTATGATCATAAAAGTTGATATGAAGTATTTAGGGATTCTTCTATGGAGAAATTAAGGAATGAGAAATTAAGGAGATAATTTATGATAAGAGATGAACATGTTTAGAGATTGGGTCCATTGGAGGATGATTGAACATTTTCCATTAGAGATGATTATTCTTCTCTCTATTGTTTTAGTAGTTTTAGATTGAGTATCTATGTCAAATCACATAGATAAGAAGCATGTAGTGTAATTAATGTTTGTTTACAATACTTAAATGAATCAAATAGAACCTTTCCTTTATATCTATTCTTAATTATCTTCTAGGATGGTTAAATAATAAATTATTATAGGGGATATGGTGAAGGATAAAATGTAAAAATCTAAAATCATGATGATGGAGTAGGGAATTAGTTCTCTAAAGAATGTAAATATCTAAATATATTAAGTTATACATATAAAAAATTTAAAGAGCATAATGCTATTGGATTAGTTTACATAAAAAACTTCATGGGGACCCATGATCAAACTAAGAGTTTGAAGAGTTACTTTAGAGATAACTTATAAATAAAGAGTGAGTGTTAAATGAAATAACGAATAAATTCAAGCATAAGTAACACGAAGCAACAAAAACAATCCAAACAACCCTCTATTTTCTCAGGTGATTTTTTAAAACCATATATATTTTATCTTATTCTATTTATATAGTTATCTCAGATTGTATACTATTCACTTTATATGATTATTTTTACCACAATAAAAAAATCACCAACAATTTTATGTCAATATATACTCTAATTGACATAAATAGTGTAATGAATTATCCATCTATCTGGATATTACCTAGGGAACTTCTAATTAATGTTTTTATTGATCGTATTAAATTTTAAAGAAGATGTGTAGAATTTATTGATAGTTTCCAATCAATCACTTTAGGAACCATTACTAAGGAGGACCATTACAATATACTTTTTGAAAGTTTACATTACATATATAAAAAATAAAAAATAATATTCGACTCTTAGAATAATTTTTACATATTTATAGATTTACACTCATTTACATTATATATCGCTCACTAATTGATATATATGGAATTGTAGGAACCTGTACATAATAATATTATGTACACATATTTTTTCCTTTGATTTATATAATAGAGATGAATTTTCATTAATGTAAGGAAAATAATACATATTAAATGGATGAATCTAATATTTTAGTTAGGAAATAAAACACATAAGGGTATTCCGTTAATGAATAAATAATAAAAAATATACAGGGGATACACTAACTTCGGGAATTTCAATTCCCTCTAGTGTTCATAACCCTTCTTGTATCACACATGCACAAAATGGAAGGAATTTGGAGTTGAGGAACCATCATTTTACGTTCTTCTAATTTTCAATGGATTTATCTTAAATGATTATTTGGAATTTATTAAGTAGTTTTAATCTACCATCCAATACTTCCCACTAATTTTTGTGAGAAAAGATAAGGTGAAGATGGGGTTTTTCTTTATTTTCATAAGAAAAAAGATAAAGCATGGTTGTTATGAAAATATGAAAATTTGTTTAAAACACAAGAATAAATATACAATGATTTTATAAGAATATTTTATTCTATATAGAGAATAATAGATATTAAGAAATGGTTACCTAAATTTGTTCAAAACGATTAAGATAATTTTTAGGAAGTGTGAGATAGATTCAATAGTTACAAGAAAAATTCCGCATGAATTAATTCTCATATTCTCTAATTATGTAATTCTTTTAGGAAGTACTAGAACCTATAGGACAAACTTTGGATGGAAATATTATAATAAGTAACTAAATTGAACATAATAGAGGAATGTAAGGAAATCTACCACAAGTTAATTTCTAACTCTTTGTAAAATTAAATAAGATTAAAGAGATTAACTATCAATTAATTTACTATAAGAGATGATGTGGATGCATAGATTTATGATTTTAAAATAAAAATGGAAGGCATTGTATCTAATAATGATCGATCCTGAGAAAAATTAACTTGCTATGGAATTTAATGGCACATTTATATTCATTTCTTGAATTTAGCATGAAAACTCAAGAAGAACCACCTACTCATGTTAATGAATCTAGTTACATGAGAAACTATGGGATAAATAATATAATTAATGTTACTTTATCAAACACCTATAACCTAGGGTAGATGTACCTTACCAAATTGGTTTAAAGGTAGTATGGAACTTATAAGTAGGGATTCCATGGTGAAATTCAAGGAAACTAATAAACTCGTTATCAAGTCCCAAAATACTAAGAAACTTATGGAAATAAAGATTATCTACCAATGAAATTTAATTATGAAATATACAATATCATTGAAGATTTAACAAATATTAATGATCATAAATTGAAGATAAATTCATTTGTTTTAAACACTAACTTAAATTTATCTTGGATCAACCAACCAATACAAGGGAACCATTATAGTATATAAAAATATGAAATGGAATTTTCGAACAATGAAAGTCCAAATATATTTAAATAAAAAGGAAAATTCCTAGTAAAAAAAATACAAGAGAAGGATTTACGGAAATCACAACCAAAGTGGGAAAATCTATCAAGAGAAATGATAAAGGGAAACTCATATAACCTTATGTATAAGAATAGAAAAGCAAGGAAGAGTACTTACTTAAGGTGAAAAGAGATAGTGATAAGTCAAAAATATAAGTTATATGATTAATTCTATTTGAAAAATAATATAAAATTTTAATTGAATTATGGTAGGGTGATGATAAATATTAGGGATAGTGATGTGAACGAATTGAGCCACCTGATCCATTCTATGAAATACAAAGGGAGTTTGATAAGTAAAAAAGATATGTATTTCAAGAGGATTATTTTCTTTATTCCAAAATATCTAAGTGTATATTAACTTTTCAGAAGAAATTTTAAGGATTCCATCTTAAATTAATTGAATATAGAAAATTATTTCAAACAAAAAAGGTTTGTGTAATTTGTAACTATTCTATTTTCTAATGAAAATAGTGTAGTTATTTAGAATAATATCCCATAAAAGATGAAGGATCCATGAAGATTAAATATTCGAGGTTAATTTTTTGGGGAATGAACTTACATAGTTCTTGTGGATTTGGGAGATAGTATTAATAAAATCTCTCTATATGTTTACATTGATCTTGGAATTTTGAAGATTAAAGACATAAATATGGAATTGTGGTTTTTTAATAGATCACTAGATTACTTTACTGGTGTTATTTAATATTTATTATTGTGATTTAGAAAACCTATAATTCTAGATTATTCTTAATTTTTATAATGGTATTGTGATAAATTAGTTCTATTTATACTAGTAGGGACATTATTATCCACTGGAGGATCCTTGATTGATGCACCTCAAGGAAAAATAACTTTTCAAGTGGGATAAGAAAAGGAGAATAATTTTTTTTATAATAAGTGAAGAGTAATTATTGATTAAATAAGTATTTCTTTAAAAATATCACTTATTAGGAGGTGAAAGGTGAGTCACTAGCTTAAAATGAGAATGTACAGGTTGACCATGACCAATTACCTAAAAACATGTATAGTATAAACATGAATCTTAAAAAAAAATTTATAAATAGAAAAGAGAACTCTGAGTTGGATGTAAATAATAAATTAAAAGTGGAGATAGATAATTAAAAACATTTAAAGAAACTATATATGAATACACCACCAAGTTTTCAACTTAAGTTATTGTTTTCCAGGCTTAGACAGGAATATTTGAGAGAAAAAGAAATATTGAATATAATTGTATAAGTTCAATTGGGAACTCAAGAAGAAAAAAAGATACATGAAGGATTATGTAGGCATAGAAATACCTTCTCTTGGATATTATCATATATTAGAATAATAATCCCAAGTGTCTACCCAAATATTATCCCAATGAAGGATTATTTTATGATAATTGTTGTGTGTTAAAGTAGAATTAATATTAACATGTAAAAAGTATTCAAAGTTTAGATCATATTTTTTTTATTGTTGGGATAATTTATCCCATTTATGATAGTGTATAGGTGATTCCTATCCACATGGTTATATTTAAGTGTAGTATAAATATCATAACTAGTGAGAAGAAAGAGAAAATATCTACAAGAACAGACAGGATAAAGAGGTTGTATAAACTATAGAAAATTGAATAATTCTACTGGACATGATATTTTTCCTCTTTATTGATCAAATATTAGAGAGGTTTATAGGGTGGTATCATTTTATTTTCTTAATGGATACTTAAGACATAATCATGTGGCTATTGCTCCTACTGACTAATAGAGGACCACATTCCCATGTCCCTATGGGACATTTATATATAGTGGAATTCCATTTAGTCTATGTGGGGAACCTAATTATTTATAGATATTTATGATTTCCATTTTCTTATATATGGTTGAAAAGGTTATTGAATAATTCATAAATTAATTTTCTATATTTGGATTTACATTTGGAGAATGCTTGGACAACCTATCAAAAGTTCTAGTAAGGTGTGAGGAAAACATTTGGTTCTCAATTGGGAGAAATGATAGTTCATGGAAATGGAAAAAACTTATTCAATCAATGTAATATTAAGATGTAATATAGAAGTTTATAATTCCAAAAGTAAATTTATATCATAACCACATCCCCAACTTTATTTGAGGTAGTAGAGAGATTCCTTTGTCATTATGGGTTTTATAAAACATTTATCAAGTCTTTATCAAAGATATCAAGACCATTATGCTAACTTTTTTAAATAGATTACACGTTCATGTTTTATGAACAGAAATTTTAAACTTTAAACATATTGAATAAAAATTTAGTTTCAACACCTATCATATCCTCACTAGATTAGAGACAATGATTGGAAATCATGTTTTTTGCTAGTGATTTTCGTGTGGGAGATATTCTTGGGAAAAAATAAAGATAAGAATAACTTTGTTATCCAACATGAAAGAAATCTATTAAATATTGAAAAACCCAACTATTTCATAATAAAAACAAGATAGTGGTAGTGGCTTATTATTTGGATAAATAAATTACCTATTTTATTAGAAATAAAGTATATATTTTTACAAACTATTCTACTTTATTGTTTTTTTCAAATAAGGAATATAGTAAATGGTAAATTTGATGGGTATTTATCCTAAAATTATTTGATACCAAGATTAGAGAAAAAATGGAGTATAAAATCATGTTGCTGATCATATTTTCAAACATAAAGAATTAAAGGAAGACTGAACTATTCCATTTAAGGGATATTTCCTTGGTGAGAAACATCTTTAAGTCACAACTATGGTATAAGGCCCCAGCCTTAAACCTTGCTTAATCTTGAGTTATTACAAGATTACACATTGAGGATCTTTTCGGGTTTAGAGTTTTAGAGAATTAGATCATAAAACTTGCATTACATTCCACATATAAACAAAGTGGTTACATAAAGATAGTATTCTTCATTCCCATCAATGGAAACACATTTAAAATAAAACATGGATTATTTCTTGACACATCTTTGACTCTATCATCTTATCATGTACCCTTCCCTTGACCTGTGAAAAACATTTCAAAAACTTGGGATGAGCATAAAAACTCAGTATGGGTTATAAAAAAAAAATGGAAAGGAAACATGAGTTCATATATACATAAGAATGAAATCATACTTTACCCATAAAACATAGGCACTTTAACATACCTCATAAAATCATGAATAAATCATAGAAATCATAAGACATAAAGGTAACTTGAGGCATTCATAACATTCTTACGTAGGGAGAAACCCTCTTGGTTACGTTTGGAATACCCATCACAGTATATTCCCTAAAATATCTTCGGATAAACCTTAACGTTTCACTCCTTCGCGTTACCCAATGCATTGGAGAGCTATAACGGGCTCACCCGCCCTTAGTTTATCACGGAACCACCCGTCTTCATAATAATGACCAAGAACCATAACATAATCATATCACATAAAACATGCATAAAGGTAACATAAAATTTCCACATTTCAATCACGAGATATCAATACAACACATTGATATAAAAACATTATGAAAACCATTTTCAATACCAAAATAAAAGAACAGTAAAATATGGTATTTATTTTCCTTTTAAAAAGAAGGTATGGCTTGTAGAGGAAGCCGAAACTCAAATAACGGTCACGACGGCGGAGAAGTCATTGTCCCCGCATACATACGACAAAAACATTCCCTTTTTTTGTTTAGTAAACGCTTCGTATAAAAAATATTCCTTTTGAATAAACGTAAAATTCAAAGGGGTTTATACACCGTATAAAAGAAAGTTGTGTATAAAATAAAATATGCCTCAATGAAAGGAGATTGAGACGAAGTCCCATACCTCGTATCCGACTTGACCCGACCGTTCTTTAATATCCTGAATAATAAACTTGAGTTAATCTCTACATGCTTATGAATCTTTTTCAAGTTCATTATTCCTTTTATACCATGTTATGAACATCATGTAATCAGTTAAGTTAATAATGTTCATTTTGTCGGTATTTGGTTCTTAAGTCAAAAATAGACTTCTTACACTTACATGTTGTTAATTTGGTCAAAGGTTCATTATATCCAGAATGGTATTCAAGATGTAGATATAATATATGTCATATATATCCAGTACATACATGCATTTATAATATTACATAATCATTTAGAGGTAAGAAATGAAATGCACCGTTCATGGAGACGGTAAGCCGTACGTACGCATGAACGCTACTTTCATTTCTATTTCGTATTTTATAGAATGGAATCATAATTATATAAAGTTATATTATAATTCCAGTATAATATCATATATAATATCATAGTTCCATCCTTTATATGTCCCACATATGGTATTTAACGAATCAAATCACTTTGAGGGGGCGGTAGTCCGCACTTCCTAAAATGAAGATATCGTGTTTACCCATAATGGAAACCATAAAGTTATGCCCAAAATGAAAAAAACAGAAGCTTAAGGAAAACATAAACATATTATATATCATATATAAAAATAGTGACATCATAATGGCCACCTTTGAAGTTGTTAAATGAGTGTTGAACAATCATCATTTCAGGAGGCAGAATTTTTCCATCCACGGAAACCGTATGTTATTTAACCATTTGATGTAGTAGTGTGAGAGTGTAGCTCAAATAAATATTATAAAAACATCCTAGTATATTGAAGATACTGGTGTTGTTACAAAGGAAGTAAATAAAAAGAGTTTAGGGGGTTGGAGAAGCAAAATAAAACAAATGAACATGAGAGAATGAATTACCTTTAAAAGTGTATCTCCTTTTGATTTGAGTCTAAAGTCTTCTTTTGAAAGGATTCTGCCCAAAGGGAATCCTATAGGATGAGGAGAGGGATGTGGAGAGAGTAAATGGTCAGGGGTTGGCCGAGCCAAAGGCTTGAGTAGTGTGTGAAATGAGGTAGAGGTTGGAGCCTTTTATAAGAGGAGAGGAGGGGCACTTTTGGAAAGTAAAGAAATATTACTTTATTTGAAAATGGTTTTCGGTTTCAAAAGGTCCCAAATTGATATAATTCGTGGATAAGGTGATAAGGCTTCGAAATCCACTCATCCAATAAGTTTTGGACATGTTTAGTTCATATATTTTACATTATCTTTCCATTTTATTTAAATCGTCAAATAATGATGTCATCGCTGCATCATTATTATGTCATAAATAATTTAATTTATTTAATGTCTAAAAATCATAAAAAAAATACTATGATGTAGGAAATCTTTTTATATTTCCAATGACTATTTATAATCAAAAATAAGATCTTTATAACCCCATGTAAAAATTGTTTTCGTAAAACATATTATGTTTGTGTCATTTTTACTTTAACATTTAATAAAAAGTTATTTATGTCATTTCCAAACCATAGTGTCTCCATGGGGTCCCCAAGTTGACCCATGGCTTTTCTTGGTCGGCCATGACACAACCAATAAGGTTGGGACATGTGTCTAGGTCATTTCCTATTATTAAAGCATTATTTATACCTTAAACTACCGTAATTACCACTAATCGCGATTAAGAACTTAATAAGTTACTATTCACCAAAAATTATTATAATCTCATTGAACCTCATTTTAATTCTTAATGAAAACCATGTATGTCGGATTTTCAAAATTCAATACACATTATTGGTAAACTTTCATTTAACTGAAAAATCAGTTTGCTTGATTACCACTTAGTGGTTTCACTATTCATCAAAAATTGAAGTTTTTCAGAAAATTACCAAAAACTCACCCTAAGCTATATTTGATATTCCGAATTCAAAAATGAAGTCTATTTTACAAAATTCAAATCATATAAGTCATATTAATTATTTTAATAATTAATTCCCGCTGCCAGAGCAAAAAGCGTGTTTTTACAAAACAATAAGTATCAAAAGATTGACACCAATTTAAGTCTAATTTCAAAGTGAAATTGATTCCAATGACCACCATTGGATAAAATGGTAAAAATATATTCTAATTTCACTTCAAAACCAATTCAAAACATAATCTAATCATATAAATAAATTAGGTTAAAAATCAGTTTTGATGTAAAATGCAGTATTTTTCACTATTCATTAAAAAAATGAATATTGTCAGAAAAATACCAAAAATTCACACAAGGTAAATTTTGATGACCCAATCATAAAGAATAAGTTTATTTTGACAAACATAGTTTATAAAATTGTCAAAATATAGATTCAAAAATGGTTTTCCATCAAAAGGCACTAAAACAATCTTTTAATAATATTAGTGTATTCCATGCATAAGATTGTATTTATTTTCATTTTAAGACTCTATAACACTATCTTAATCATTAATAGACATAGATAAAAATATATATTATTCATTACTTACTTGGGATGTTACATCCTTCCCCCCTATAGAAAATTGCGTCCCCGCAATTTATTTACTTATCGAATAAATGGGGGTACTTATCCCTCATTGCATTTTCAGATTCCCATGTTGCCTCTTCAATCATGTGGTTTTTCCACAAAACCTTTACCTGGTGAATCACCTTATTCCGTAACACTTGCTCCCTGTGGTCAAGAATCTGGACCGGTTGTTCCTCATAAGATAGGTTCTCTTCCAACTGAACTACCTCTGGACTCAAAACATGAGATGGATCTGGCATATACTTTCTCAACATCGAAACGTGAAAAACATTGTGTACATGAGATAAACTCGGAGGTAAAGCCACTCGGTATGCAACTGATCCAACTCTCTCCAGAATTTCATATGGTCCAATGAACCTTGGACTCAACTTTCCTTTCTTACCAATCTCATCACACTTTTCCAAGGAGAAACCATGAGAAAAACATGATCACCTACCTCGAAAGATAGATCCTTCCTCCGGTTATCCGCATAACTCTTCTGCCTGCTCTGAGCTGTTCTCATGTGTTTCTGAATCAGCTGAACTTTTTCTGCCATCTCTTCTACCAATTCTGGTCCCATCAACTTCCTTTCACCCACTTCATCCCAGAAAGATGGAGTTCGACACCGCTTCCCATATAATGCCTGAAATGGTGCCATCTGTATACTGGAATGAAAACTGTTATTATATGAAAACTCAACCAAAGAAAGATTTTGGTCCCAACTTCCCTGATAATCCATAGAACAAGCTCGTAGCATATCCTCCAATGTCTGAATTGTTCGTTCTGACTTCCTATCTGATTGAGGATGAAAAGCTGTACTAAAATTTAATTCAGTACCCAACGACTTCTGAAGGCCTTTCCAAAAGTTAGAAGTAAACCTGGGATCACGATCCGATACAATGGAGAGAGGAACTCCATGTAACCTGACTATCTCTTTAAGATACAAACGGGGAAGTTGATCAAGAGAGAAAGTATCTCGTATAGCAAGGAAATGAGCAGATTTGGTCAAGCGATCAACAATAACCCATATTTCATTATTTCCTCGAGATGTCTTCGGTAATCCAACAACAAAGTCCATGGATATATTCTCCCATTTCCACTCTGGCACTGGTAAAGGCTGAATCATCCCTTTCGGTAACTGCCGCTCTGCTTTAACCTGCTGACAAGTCAAACACTTCACAGTAAAATCAGCAATATCTCTTTTCATTCCATCCCACCAGTAATACTCCCGCAGATCTCTATACATCTTAGTACTGCCCGGATGAACTAAAAACGGAGAACTATGAGATTCACATAAAAACTCTCTCTTCAACTGTGAATCACAAGGCACACAGAATCTCTTCCCAAATCTCAAAACGCAATCATTACTAATGTTGAATTCAGACAACTTACCTTTCTGAACCAGCTCTACCTTTTTCTGCAACTCACTGTCTTTCTTCTGTGCTTGCTTGATTCTATCTGATAGAGAAGATCTCACTGATACCTGAAACAAAACAGAAGGACTCCCTGCACCAACAACTTCTATGCCAAAGTTCATCAAATCCTTAACCAAAGGATCACGTTCCAAACGCAACATTGTTAATGAAGCATTACTTTTTCGACTCAAAGCATCAGCCACTTTATTTGCTTTTCCCGGATGGTAATGAATTGTACAATAATAATCCTTGATTAATTCTAGCCATCTCTTTTGTCTCATGTTTAACTCTTTCTGAGTGAATATATACTTTAAAATTTTGTGATCAGTATATATTTCACACTTTACTCCATACAAATGATGCCTCCAAATTTTTAAAGCAAAAACAACAGCAGCTAATTCCGAATCATGTGTAGGGTAATTTACCTCATGAGTTTTCAACTGTCATGAAGTATAAGCAATTACCTGATCATTCTGCATTAGGACGCAACCAAGTCCTTTCAATGAAGCATCACTGTATATAACAAACTCACCATTCCTGGAAGGTAGTGCCAAAACTAGAGCATTCACCAATCTTCTTTTCAATTCCTGAAAACAATCATCACATTCTTTTGTCCTGATAAACTTAACACCCTTCCGAGTTAGCTTAGTCATTGGACTAGATAACCGTGAAAAATTTCTAACAAACCTTCGGTAATAGCCCGCCAAACCAAGGAAGCTACGAATCTCAGTTACATTTGTGGGTCTTGGCCATTCTTCCACAACTTTTGTTTTTGGAGGATCAACAGTTATTCCATCTTTAGAAACAATGTGACCAAGGAAAGAAATTTGTTGCAACCAAAACTCACACTTTCTGAATTTCCCATACAGTTTCTTTTCTTTTAAAGTTTGCAAGATAACCCTTAAATGTCTTTCATTCTCCTCTTTACTTTTAGAAAACACCAAAATATCATTAATGAAAACCACCACAAACTTATCCAAGAACTCATGGAAAATTCTATTCATTAAGTCCATGAATACAGCAGGTGCATTGGTTATCCCAAAAGGCATTACTACAAATTCATAATGGCCATATCTCGTATGGAACGCGGTCTTCGGAATATCTGCCTCCTTTACCTTCAGCTGATGGTACCCCGATCTCAAGTCAATCTTTGAAAAAAACTGAGCTCCCTGGAGCTGATCAAACAAATCATCGATATGAGGAAAAGGATATTTGTTCTTAACAGTGATATTATTTAAGGCTCTATAATCAATGCAAAGTCTCATAGAACCATCTTTCTTTTTAACAAACAAAACAGGAGCACCCCATGGTGATGTGCTAGGTCTAATGAATCCTTTCTTTAATAAATCTTGCAATTGCTCCTTCAACTCTAAAAGTTCAATTTTTACCATTCGATAAGGGGGTTTTGAAATTGGCTTAGCATCAGGAACTAAGTCAACAGTAAACTCAACTTCCCGATCTGGTATTATTCCAGGCAACTCATCAGGAAAAACATCAGGATACTCATTTACCACTGGCACATCATTAATCTGAACAGTTCCTTTATTTTCAACGACGTGTGCAAGGTAACATTCATTTCCATCTTTTACAAGTTTCTCAGCCTCTTGATATGTTATCAAAAGTAAGGGTTCATTCCTGTAAACAAACTGAAAGTCTTTATGAAAAGAAACTTCTTTAGCTCTACAGTCAATCTTAGCATGGTAAATAGAGAGCCAATCCATACCCAGGATAACATCAAACTCTACTAGAGGTATAACAATAAGGTTTGCAAGTAGGTTCTTTCCACAGATAAGGATAGGAAGATTCTTATAAATTCTTTTTGCCTCGACACTTCCCCCAGGTGTTTTTACCAAAAGTTCAGGAGTCATTTCTTGAGATGGTATTCCCATTTTACTAGAAAAGGTTTCAGAGATGAAAGAATGTGTAGACCCCGAATCAAACAACACACTGGCATAATCTGAAAAAACAAACAAAGTACCTGATAAAACTTCATTTGATGGCCCGACATCTGCTGAAGTAGTTGCAAAGGATTTCACCACCTCTTTCTGCTTGTAGTCTAACTGCTTCCCATCACTCAAGCTCCTTGTCGGACACTCGTTTTCATAGTGACCCATCTCATTGCACTTATAACATTTCACTAACTGTAAATCAAATTTGTTCTTACCTTCACCTTGATCCTTTTCAGTGCAATCACGAGCCTTATGTCCCATCTTTCCACATTGGTAGCACTTTCTAGAATTCAGAAGACATTCCCCAGCATGCCTTTTGCCACATTTATCGCAAACTGGAAACTTAGTTCTCTTACCATCATAATTTTTTGAAGAATTCTTACCTTTCTCCTGCCACCTCGGTCTCTTCTTCTGCTGGTTGTTATAGAAATCGTGGTCATTGGCAAACTCCATTTCCACCTTCTCAGCACATCGAACAAGCTTTTCATAACTTTTAAACTCACGAGAAGCTAATGCCCTTCGATATTTTGGCTTTAATCCTGAGTAAAAAATGATTGATTTTACTATCAAGGTCCCGGATAAAATTTGGAGCATACCTTGCCAATCGAGTGAACCTTTCTTCATAGGCAGCCACTGAGTCTTCCTCTTGCCTCAATTCCAAGAATTGCTTTTCCATCCTAAGTCGAACAGCCTTAGGAAAATAATTCTCAAGAAACATACCTTTGAATTCATCCCAGTCAAGAGCATCAATCTCATCGGTATCCCTGATATTTTTAACCATAGACCACCACTGATCTGCTTCACCCTCCAAACGGTAAATAGAAAGACTAACCTTTTGATTGTATGAACACCCCATGACATCAAAAATCTTCTCCAGTGCTTTAATCCACCCTTCAGCTAGCACAGGGTCAGATGATCCTCTGAATGATGGTGGATGTTGCCTCATGAAATGTTCCACCACTGACATGTTCCTCTGCGGTTGATCTGGCTGATCTCGTGCATGGATACGACCGCCATTTATCGCTTGAGTCAACTGCGCCATTACTGCAACAAATTGTTTAGTTCCAATTCCGACCATTTCTGGATGCTGATTCGGAAGGTTATTTCCTTCTGTATTCCTTCCTAGCACTGCTTCCCTGTTTCCTCTGCGGAAAACCATTCTGAACAAACATGTCTTAGATGAAGCAACATGGTAATCTTTAAATGCTATATCATTTCAAAAAAAAAATATTTTTGGATAATCATTTAATATAATTCTAACTCCTAAAGTTATCTAAACCGACCTTTGATACCAACTATAAGGCCCCAGCCTTAAACCTTGCTTAATCTTGAGTTATTACAAGATTACACATTGAGGATCTTTTCGGGTTTAGAGTTTTAGAGAATTAGATCATAAAACTTGCATTACATTCCACATATAAAAAAAGTGGTTACATAAAGATAGTATTCTTCATTCCCATCAATGGAAACACATTTAAAATAAAACATGGATTATTTATTGACACATCCTTGACTCTATCATCTTATCATGTATCTTTCCCTTGACCTGTGAAAAACATTTCAAAAACTTGGGATGAGCATAAAAACTCATTATGGGTTATAAAAAAAAACATGGAAAGGAAACATGAGTTCATATATACATAAGAATGAAATCATACTTTACCCAGAAAACATAGGCACTTTAACATACCTCATAAAATCATGAATAAATCATAGAAATCATAAGACATAAAGGTAACTTGAGGCATTCATAACATTCTTACGTAGGGAGTAACCCTCTTGGTTACGTTTGGAATACCCATCACAGTATATTCCCTAAAATCTCTTCGGAGAAACCTTAACGTTTCACTCCTTCACGTTACCCAATGCATTGGAGAGCTATAACGGGCTCACCCGCCCTTAGTTTATCACGGAACCACCCGTCTTCATAATAATGCCCAAGAACCATAACATAATCATATCACATAAAACATGCATAAAGGTAACATAAAATTTCCACATTTCAATCACGAGATATCAATACAACACATTGATATAGAAACATTATGAAAACCATTTTCAATACCAAAATAAAAGAAAAGTAAAATATGGTATTTATTTTTCTTTTAAAAAGAAGGTATGGCTTGTAGAGGAAGCCGAAACTCAAATAACGGTCACGACGGTGGAGAAGTCGTTGTCGACGCATACGTATGACAAAAACATTCCCTTTTGTCATTTAGTAAACGCTTCATATAAAAAAGATTCCTTTTGAATAAACGTAAAAGTCAAAGGGGTTTATACACCGTATAAAAGAAAGTTGTGTATAAAATAAAATATGCCTCAATGAAAGGAGATTGAGACGAAGTCCCATACCTCGTATCCGACTTGACCCGACCGTTCTTTAATATCCTGAATAATAAACTTGAGTTAATCTATACATGCTTATGAATCTTTTTCAAGTTCATTATTCCTTTTATACCATGTTATGAACATCATGTAATCAGTTAAGTTAATAATGTTCATTTTGTCGGTATTTGGTTCTTAAGTCAAAAATAGACTTCTTACACTTACATGTTGTTAATTTGGTCAAAGGTTCATTATATCCAGAATGGTATTCATGATGTAGATATAATATATGTCATATATATCCAGTACATAGATGCATTTATAATATTACATAATCATTTAGAGGTAAGAAATGAAATGCACCGTTCATGGAGACGGTAAGCCGTACGTACGCATGAACGCTACTTTCATTTCTATTTCGTATTTTATAGAATGGAATCATAATGATATAAAGGTATATTATAATTCCAGTATAATATCATATATAATATCATAGTTCCATCCTTTATATGTCCCACATATGGTATTTAACGAATCAAATCACTTTGAGGGGGCGGTAGTCCGCACTTCCTAAAATGAAGATATCATGTTTACCCATAATGGAAACCATAAAGGTATGCCAAAAATTAAAAAAACAGAAGCTTAAAGTAAACATAAACATATTATATATCGTATATAAAAATAGTGACATCATAATGGCCACCTTTGAAGGTGTTAAATGAGTGTTGAACAATCATCGTTTCTGGAGGCAGAATTTCGCCATCCACGGAAACCGTATGTTCTTTAACCATTTGATGTAGTTGTGTGAGCGTGTATCTCAAATAAATCTTATAACAACATCCTAGTATATTGAAGATACTTGTGTTGTTACAAAGGAATTAAATAAAAAAAGTTTAGGGGGTTGGAGAAGCAAAATAAAACAAATGAACATGAGAGAATGAATTACCATTAAAAGTGTATCTCCTTTTGATTTGAGTCTAAAGGCTTCCTTTGAAAGGATTCTGCCCAAAGGGAATCCTCTAGGATTAGGAGAGGGATGTGGATAGAGTAAATGGGTAGGGGTTGGCCGAGCCAAAGGCTTGAGTAGTGTGTGAAATGAGGTAGAGGTGGGGGCCTTTTATAAGAGGAGAGGAGGGGCACTTTTGGAAAGTAAAGAAATATTACTTTATTTGAAAATGTGTTTCGGTTTCAAAAGGTCTCACATTGATATAATTCGTGGATAAGGTGATAAGTCTTCGAAATCCACTCATCCTATAAGTTTTGGACATGTGTAGTTCATAGATTTTACATTATCTTTCCATTTTATTGAAATCGTCAAATAATGATGTCATCGCTGCATCATTATTATGTCATAAATAATTTAATTTATTTAATGTCTAAAAATCATAAAAAAATACTATGATGTAGAAAATCTTATTATATTTCCAATGACTATTTATAATAAAAAATCTGATCTTTATAACCCCATGTAAAAATTGTTTTCGTAAAACATATTATGTTTGTGTCATTTTTACTTTAACATTTAATAAAAAGTTATTTATGTCATTTCCAAATCAAAGTGTCTCCATGGGGTCCCCAAGTTGACCCATGGCTTGTCTGGGTCGGCCATGACACAACCAATAAGGTTGGGACATTTGTCTAGGTCATTTCCTATTATTAAATCATTATTTATACCTTAAACTACCGTAATTACCACTAATCGCGATTAAGAACTTAATAAGTTACTATTCACCAAAAATTATTATAATCTCATTGAACCACATTTTACTTCTTAATGACAACCATGTATGTCGGATTTTCAAAATTCAAAACACATTAGTGTTAAACTTTCATTTAACTGAAAAATCAGTTTGCTTGATTACCACTTAGTGGTTTCACTATTCATCAAAAATTGATGTTTTTCAGAAAATTACCAAAAATTCACCCTAAGCTATATTTGATATTCCGAATTCAAAAATGAAGTCTATTTTAAAAAATTCAAATCATATAAGTCACATTAATTAATTTAATAATTAATTCCCACTGCCAGAGCAAAAAGCGTGTTTTTACAAAACAATAAGTATCAAAAGATTGACACCAGTTTAAGTCTAATTTCAAAGTGAAATTGATTCCAATGACCACCATTGGATAAAATGGTAAAAATATATTCTAATTTCACTTCAAAAAAAATTCAAAACATAATCTAATCATATAAATAAATTAGGTTAAAAAGCAGTTTTGATGTAAAATGTAGTATTTTTCACTATTCATTAAAAAATGAATATTGTCAGAAAAATACCAAAAATTCACACAAGGTAAATTTTGATGTCCCAATCATAAAGAATAAGTTTATTTTGACAAACATAGTTTATAAAATTGTCAAAATATAGATTCAAAAATGGTTTTCCATCAAAAGGCACTAAAACAATCTTTTAAGAATATTAGTGTATTCCATGCATAAGATTGTATTTATTTTCATTTTAAGCCTCTATAACACTATCTTAATCATTAATAGACATAGATAAAAATATATATTATTAATTACTTACTTGGGATGTTATATATGGGAATTCATTTCTAAAATTTATGCTTACATTGTTACTAGTAAGAAACTAAAGGTAATAACATGGAATGAAAATAAGTGGGTTGAGGATGACGGGAAGTACTACTTATTGGATGGACCTTAACTATTAAAAGAATGAGATTATGGAATTTTCAGAAGGCATGTTCTATATGGGTATGTATTTCAATTATAACCCACTTCCATAATCATCTATATGGTGATAATTATAGAAATCTTTAAACTATAGAAACGATACATTATTTTGTTTTCTACTGGACAAAAATTTTCAAATATACTAGAGATTTTTTTAAAAATACCTTAAATAAGTATAATAGAAGAATATATTTTCATTATAGAGGGTTTCAATATCTTAGGAATATTTAAAAAATCTCATAGAAAGGAATATATTTTGTTAGAAGTTTATTATGTATCGAAATGGGTGGAGTCCATTTCTCTACTATGAAACTTGGGTTCCTCAATGGATAAATTTGTGAGGAAACACATATTCAATTGATTTAGAGTCCCCAAATCCATCATCAGTGAAAATGGGTTTCATTTACTAAATAATTAGTTCATAATTCTTACAAATAATTATGGTTGTAAGCACACAACTACAATTGTGTTTCACCCACAAATAAGTGGCATTGCTAAGGTGACTAATAAATATTTGAAATTTAATTTGGAAAAGATATTTCACTGCTCTAAAAATGATTTGACCCAAAAGTTATAGGATAATATTTTAGCATATATAAATACCTATAAATACCCCATTGACATGTATCTATATATAATTGTCTTTATAAATCCATTCCCCCAACCAGTGGAGATAGAAGACCACTATTTTTGGGTAGTAAAGCCTATTAACATGAACAATAAGATTTCTATATAGAAGAGTATGTATGATTTTATTGAAATAAAAGAGTTAAGAAGATAAAAATATGAGAATTTAGTGATCAAGAAGAAACCATACAAGTTGTTTTATGATAGGCTTATTCAAAGGAAGAACCTCAAAGAAGTACAACCGAACCTTCTATTCATTTCTTGAATGAATATTTTTATAGGAAAAATTATTTCAATGTGGTATAGATTATTATATATTATGGAGGTGAATTATAATATAGATATAAATATTTATATATTATATAATGATCCATTATCTATGAATGGTTAGAAGATAAATCTTTACTTTTAAGGATGAAATACCAAAATATTAACTAATTTTAAAAACGATGAATGAGAAGAGGTTGAACTAGGATAATGCTTATAAACTGAGGGATCATGGGAGTCATACCAAGTTATTTACTTCTATTTTATAATTTTTAAAAATCATAATTCACCCACTGGGTGTTCTTATTGTATTTTATAAGATGTATATTAATAAATCATATTAAATAAAAAATGAAAATAATGCACCACTTAAGAAGATATTCAACAGAAGGGAAGTATTTTACTCACTTTAACTATCTAACTGTGCTTACTATCATTAAATATATGAAATCTATTGAAATTATTCATGTCTAGTTTTGAGTGAAAATTAAGTGTGGGGGAATGTGGTGTTTTCATTGATCTAGAATAACAATATAGTAACCATCCCAACAATTCTCTTAGAGATTAACTTCTTAGAAGACATTGAATTTATAGTATGTAAACAAAGTAAAGTTTAAAGGGAACAACTTTATGGGATCATAATCTAATTTTTACATACTATAATTTGAATATGAATTCTAGTGGACATTTCACTATAAGGAAATAAAACCTTATAAATACAAATTAAAACAAAATTCTATAAGTCATTTGATACTGTAGTAAAATGAAAAGTTTGAAACCCACATGAAATTTTTGAGATGACTAAGCATTGGGTGTGTGAGTGAAAAAGAAAATCCAGAAAGGGTAAAATGTAATTTTGAGAGCTTTCTACCCCTATATTACTTTTATCCCTTGACTATTTCAATGTATTACTACTATAGGGGATGGTTTATTTTTTAGTAGTCACACTCAATTAATAAGTGAAAATAAACTACTATGGATTCAAAATACATGAAATAGTTTGGGTTCATACATTTAAGAAGAGTGGATAGTGAGAGGAATATTTATCCCAAATAAAGGCATATATTGAATTGTAATATTATCATTTAAGTTGTATAAATGATGTGGGATACTAAGAAGTGGTGAAAAATGTTAAAGGATAGGGGTATACGAAAGTGTTTCATGGAAGATAAGTGAGTCAACTAAAATATATTTATTTAATCCTTAATGACTTAATAAAAAAATTTAGATTTTTTTAATTTTTCCTCAAACATGATAAGAGAAATAACTTGAGGATAAGTTTTTACTAAAATGTTGGGAAATTCACATTGTACAAATTTTTTATTTCTTTTATTTTGTATTTATTTGGTATTTTGTGTGTTATGTCTATTTTTAGTTATTTATCCTTATTTTTTTTGAATTTATTTAATTTTTGAAATAATATATTAATTCTAGATATCTACATTTGAATTTTAATTCATTTATTATATATGTTATATTTAATTGTTTTTAGGGTAAATCATTTATTTCTATAATTTTTTTAATGCATGTAAGGAAGCTCCGTTATATAAAATGGAATAGCTTTAAGGCTATGATTGGGATTATCAGAATATATTTTTAAATCCAAAGATATATCTCAGTGAAAACTTAGTCTCAACTCTTATCTTTATGAGGTTCCATTTCACCAACATAGTACTATGAAGAACCATTAACATCTATTGAGATGAATGTAATATATTATATAGGATCTTGGGAATACACTAAGGATAACTGAATCTAGAATCAAGGAATGAGTGTATTATTGTAATCTAATGTTAGGTCGTGTACATCACTATAAGACTACTTTAGTTCTAAGTTCATGTGATAAAAACACTTGAGATACCATTCTTGATCCAATGTAGTATTGGGTGCCAACACACGATACATTATTATTCACAACATAATCATCATTTCATTGATATTTTTTATAATTTTAAAATTGAAGGGGTTAATAATACATTATAATCCAAATGAAACATTTTTCTATAACCCAAGGATTTTATCATACCAAGGAAAACCACATTACGTCTCTAAGATACATTAGAGCCTCAACCCAATATGAGGGTTGTAGTGATCAATAATTCAATGTTTTAATATATCCTAGATGAGTCCAAATCCAAAATATATTTCTAGGAAAATTTAATTCTATACCCCAACATAGGATACATTAACCCCAATATATTATTAGAGTTCTATTTTTAGAATTATTATAGTGAAGTATAATAAATACACCAGGAGTTTTTATATAACCCTAAATCATAATAAAACTCTTTGAAATTATAAATCAAATAGGAATAAATGGATTTAAAGAATTTTGGGTCCTCAATCCATCAAGATTTCATGCAGTGAAAAATTTAAATTTATAGGGGGCCAAAATATTTCCAAAACATTATCAACTAAATAAATAAATAAATTCATTAACAACCTAGACACATGGAAAATAGTCAAAGGGAGAGATGATGACTAACATGTGTATGGGGAGTGAAACTTCATTAAGGGAACACATGTTGTTAGTCATGTGAATTAATCTCCTCACTCAAAGTCCATGTGGTATGATTATATAATCGGATAGTGTTTCTTGGTCGTCTCATATTTTGTTTTTGGTTTCTATTCTGTTTCTTCTTTTGAGTGGGTCTGGTCTTAGGCAGGGTTTCAAGCCGGTCACGTTTACCTATCTTTAGTGTACATGGTGGTTCTCACTTTTCTATAAAGTGTTTTTATAAAATAAAAACAAATATTTAGAGGTGATATGAAGTATTTAATGGAGATCCCATATAGAGAATAAGGGATGTGAAATAAAGTAAATGATTGATAATTAGAAGAGGAAGGATTATAAAGATTCATTCAATTATCGGAAGCCACACCATCATCTATTAGAGAAGATTATACTTCTTTTTGTTTTTTATTTTAGTTAGTTTATCTTGAGTATGTTTGGGTAAACACTTAATGGGGAAGGTTACAATGTAGTTTTCTATTCTTTCTAAGGATTGAATAAATCCATCTTTATTAATATTTTACTTATACTATTAATACCTTTATAACATGGTCAACTTCTAGATTCTTATAGAGGAGAGAGTAAAGTAATAAAATTGTAAATAAAATCTTCATAACAAGGATTAGTGACTCAGTTATATAAAGCTTTATTGTTTCAAAATAGGACAAGTAACCTCATAGGGAACCGCGAGTACACTGAGATGATGATGAGTGAATTTAAAGAGTACTTGGAAAGAAAGGGTGATTGTTATTGGAATGAACAAAGGAATTCAAGAATAATTATAATAAAAAAACTAATCCAAACACCCCACTATTTCTTAAATAATTTATTAAAACCTTATATCATTAAATATGTTCTCTTGATCTCGTTTTCTTAGATAATTTATTATGAACATTATATAATTCTTGTTACTATACTCACACAATAACCATCATTTTTCTACTAATAATCACACTAGTAGAGTTTAATAGTGAAATCAATTGGTTGTCATAGTGGATATGAGTAGGGAACTCCCAGTTAATGTGTTACCAAACCATTTTCAATTATAGAAAGGCAATGTAGTTTTACTACACAGTTTGAAATCATTAAAATATCCCATTATTCATTATCTACATTCAAACTATCCATAAATGTCTACAAAATTTATATAATAAAATAAAAAGGACTCATAAAATGACATATATATACCTAATTGTAATATATCTACCATGATCTATTCCATAAATAATATTCCAATGTCAAAGCATGTGTATAAAAAATCTGAAAAACCTATATACATAACAACTCACATCAGTATAATCACCAATATAAACACCTATCATCATTTTTTTCATGACATAAATAATAATTCAATTTCCTTTATAAAGTTTAACATAATCAAATTAAAAAAATCATTTTTATTAAGAGTAAACCAAATAACCAAAATAATGATGAATTCCATGTTCTAGATGACATCATCCTTGGACTAATAATAAACCACATCTTTGAGAGATCAAAACAAAATCTTTCCAAATATTTCATGACCACCCAGGTCCCATTATCATCTATGAATATTTCTTTAACATTCAGAGTACCCTAGATACCCTTTAAATATTATTTCCCAAAATACCCTTTGATCCCTAAAGGAAACTCTATCACTAGTCCAACTAAAATATATACATAATAGTCCACTACATCCATACATGTACCACTATATCCTAATAATATTTTTATAATATTTGAGATACCAAAAGTATACTGTTAGGCCCCTCTTTCCCTAAGGTTTTTTGTTTGGAATTATCACCAGACTGCCTAAATAAAATTCTACCAATGACACAATGTACATTTCCCTCATATCACTACCCATGAATTGTTCTATAATTCTCAAGACACCAAAAAATTATGTGATATATAATTTACCTCATTTTTCCATTAGGTTCCCTATGCGACAATACTATTGGATAGTCAAATATTTCCCCGATCATAGTAAAGTGACCACATTGGTCCCCTCATACCAGGTGTGTTAATTAATACAATTACTTACACCCAGGTACCCATTTGGGTATCCTATTTTCCCCCCAACTATACTCATGTAATATTCCATGAATAAGAAAACCATGAGAAATTTTTTGGGTAACCTTACTCAAATGATGTTATATTTATCCACATTAATACTTCTTATTTTTGACACTAATGAGTACCTATCACATAAAAGATTCAAAATTCTAATTCTATTCAATCCATAATAGAATGCCACAATTGGAATTATCCTAAAAAACTCATTGAGCATTGTTATGATTTCAAAACCATAATCTAAAGGTCACATTCAATACAAAATAGACACATGATCCCATTATAATAAAATAACCAATTTCCCAAAGACAATTAATCATAATTTTCTCTAAATTCCATCAAAATACCAAGAAATACTCATAGATAGAATTAAAGTTTCTTAAAAATAGAACAATGAGGAATGTATATCATCTATTGAACTCCCCAATCCATCACACCCAAAATTCGCATATTAAAAAATTGATTTCACCATTATCTAATGAAATCACATATGAATCCATAATTACAACATACCCAAATCATAATAAAAGGTATATAAAGAGTAATGAGAGAACTTATGTGAGAGATCACATAAAAATTAATAATATATGATTCCCAAACTACCATGGATCATTAGAGAGTAATAGGGTAACCAAAGTAAGAATATATTTAGAGAGGCTGAAAAAATGGACACCCCCACATTCTCATACAACAAAAATTTAAAGGGAGAAGAACATAAAAAGTGTAGTATTAACCTTATTTAAAAACCTAGTTAGCACTGAGTAACATGTGGATTCCATTGGAAACCTCATGGTATAATTGGTACCCAATTGAATCCCAATGACCACCTATTAAAAAAATGTCACAATTGGGTTTTTTAATTTTTTTACAACGTTCTGGTTCGATTCAGGTTCTTGGTCATTTTCTTAGGATTCGGGCATGAAAGGGTTTCAATTTTGGGGAATTATTTCTCTCATATTCAGGGCCTATATTTCCCTCTATTTACCACTAGGTCCCCTAGTAATTTTGAAGAAAATGGACAAGTTTTGGGTGGCCAGAATATGATTCACTATTTACTAAACCACGCAACCAAACCGTGAAAAGGTATCCAAGTCATATAAAGTGTTTTGTTTTTTCAAGTTTTTTCCTTCTGGTATTAACTATAGTGCACCCATTTCTTCCCCCATTCGTGCCTTACAACTATGGATGTCACCCATGATCACTCAAGCCTCCATGGAACCCATTTTTTGAAGGGGTTTTTGGTGGTTTAACTTTAAGATTATTCAATTAAGCGATTACCTCTTTTTTTCTTTCATTATCCATAGGGGTTCTTCCATATTTCTTGAATTTCAATTTCTCCATTATCTAGGGATTCCTACTTAGGGTTTTATTTTGAGTTACTTGGTTCAATCTTGTGGATTAGGGTTCATTTTCACTCCCATGTGGTGCGGAGGTGGTGCGGTTGAAGATTCACATAAATATTTGGGGTATTTGACATATAAGGTAGGTTATTACATGTTTAGAAATTATTTTATGAATTTATCTTTCCTTGTTGACCTATTTTAAATGTTTCCATTCCATTGTGTTTTGTGTGAAATCCATTTTTGTTAACATTGGTTTAGTGGTTTATTTTAAAGTATCATTATTTTGTAAAAAATGAGTGTTTTTCATGTGAAATCAATGTTGTATAATTGGTGATCATTTTATGATTAATGGAAGTATTTTTTAAAGGATTATAGAACTAAAATTTCTATTTTGGAATGGATTTTGTGTGCTTTTGTCCTAAAAAGAGTGATTTTAATGGATTTTATGTGAAAAACCTTGTTATGCATCTTAAAATGGTTTCTGAAAATTTTTAATGGTTTATTGAATTCCTCAAAGGGTTAAAAGTATGCGTGGGTAATTTTTGGTGTGTCTATGGTCCATAAATTGTATTTTTATGTGAAAATGGTATTGATAACATATGGATCTCTTTTTATCACAATGAGGGAAACTTGGGTATCGAGGTGGGTGGACTTAAACTAGTATGTTAGTGATCTGGAGTGGTTTCATCCCAATTTCAATAAGAAATCTTGATGATGGAAACACTAAATAAACTATGATGATGATTGGAGACCACTAGTACATTGGGGTTTCACATCCTAGTGGATTTTTCACAAGACATTTATTTATTAAGGATACTTTTACACAATGATAAGATGTACCTAGGTCCAACAACTAACTAGTGGCTAGGGGTCTTCCTGTGACCAGTCCTCAATGACTATATGATACTCACTATCAATATATGGTGTGTTTGGATGGAAAATTCAGTAACATGTTCATTTTATTGAAAATTATTTTCTTCTTAATGTTTATCCTTTTCAAAAAAACTATTTTTATTTGATGTCACATCCTTTATAAAAATTATTAAGGGCATTTATTGTTTAAAAAAACATGAAATCTTTTCATCTTAAAATGTTTATCACATGGAATCTCTTTGGGTAGAATTCTACTAGGATTAGGCTCACACCCTACTTACACATTTGGGTTTAAGTAGACTTGGTAATTTTTGTTACAGGGTTGGGAAAATCTTTTAGAGTTGGTGGGTTAGGTTATCAATGGCCCTTCTTGGTGTGGTGTCATGGAAATGGATTACATGCGATGAACCTTTAAATGAGGTGGTTCTTGGGATATTAATTTGTCTCTCTTACCTTGTATTAGTAATTGGTATTTTCTATAAAGCTTTTAATTCAATTCGGAAAATTGTTTTAGAATTTTTTGGTTGAAATTTTTAGATTCAACTTATTTATTGTTGTTGGTTGTTTTATTTTTCAAAATTCAGATAAATCAATCCCAAAATTTATTCATGATACCCAAAAATTTGTTACATTATGTGGGGATCAGGAATGACCTGTTCATTAAATAAGGTTTTCCTTATGACTTTTTCCATTCCTTCATTCAAGGGGAAGATTTTTAAGTCATTAAGGCTTTCCTTATGACTTTACCATTCCTATTGTTTTGAAAATCACAAACACCTTATTTTAAAGCAAATCTTATTTTACCCCTGTTTTACTTCTATAAGGAAAACTTCCTTCCCCAAGTAAATTTACCCTTACCTAGAATTCATTATTCATATCATACATTTTGTAAGTATAAAACTCATATTGAAACCAAAAAACTCAAAATCATATAACACTTAGATATGAGGTATTCTGTTTAAGACTCCGAATTATACAGAATTCAGGTTCCAAATTTCTATAAAACAGAATCTGAATCTCTTAGTACTACAGACTCTAAATTCATATTTAACATTATCAATTCCAAAATTTCATTTACTCAATTCCGAATATTAGTTTTTGGTTATTCTTTCAATTTTTCTATTATAAAATGATGTTGTGCCTTCAGTTATTAACTAACCGTTGTTTGAGTGTCATGTGTACAGGTCCCTCCAAAATTCAAGGAACAATTCGACTGTTGGTGGAGGGAGCCGACCGTTGGAGCTTTCCCTATAAATAAGAGCTCATTTTAAAAGAAGAAAAAACTTTCAACACTCAACTTTGACAACCGTGCCTACATGCTATTGAAGTGATTTCTAGAGAGATAAACTCTTATCAACTTGCAAGATTCATGTAAAAATTTTGAACAGATTGTTCAATCTTTGCCTTGTGAAGATTTGCTTCGTGTGAATCTGATTGTTGCTGTGTATAATCAATGGCTTCCATGGATTTGAAGACATAGGTTCCAACACCTTGAAGTTGAGTGCTTACTTGCTGAGGAAGACAGAGGTGTCGACTACCTGATAGTTGAGGGATTGCGGGGATTGCAAGGTAGACTCTGATCTTCGTATCGATGGCTTACCCTGGTGTGGGTAAGACATACTTTCTTGAAAGTGTAAATCAAGGGAACTTTATCCAAGGTTGTTGGATACCCTTCTCTTTGGGTTAAAAGACAAATTACTTGTTACTTGTTTTGTTATAAGTTTTTGTGCTGATTTTCTATTGTTATGGAAAGTATAACTATCTTGTACTTCCTTACTCTTGTACTTTGATATAGTTAGATTATATATTATTTAAGGTAGAATCTTCATCTTTGTAAAATTTTGTTGTGTTCCATTTTCAGAGTCACTTTTCCGGAATTTAGCAAGTGATTAGAACTTATAGAGGTCTTGTGAATTATCTAGTTTAACATTTTTAAACATAACCATCATTAAAAGTTCCAAAGGAATTTTTAAAAGGTAAAATTCACCCCCTCTAGTATCTGAGAATCTCAATCTTATTTTGATCATATGTTTGGTATTATAGAGTATACCATACTCGGTCACATACCATTCTAACAATTGGTATCAAAGGATTTGGTTCAATCTGAATTATTCTCACGATTAAATTCAGAAGGGAATTTTCAGAATTAAACTTTCCGGATTCATATTTTTCAGAATATGTTTTTCAGATTCATACTTGTTCAGATTCATTCTTTCTTGGAGATACAATATCTTATTTCTTGCTTAGGATATTTCCTCTAGTTTACAAACTCGTAATACTAACAAGTTTGTGTGGCAATGATATTCTTAAGAATGGAAGGTTTAAATGTTGGATCTATTGATAACCTAAATCCAACCAGACCACCTATCTTTGATGGTAATGATTACGAATATTGGAGAGATCGCATGAAGATATTCATTATCAACACTGGGGTTGAATTTTTTTTATGCTTACCGGTGGATACAAAATTCCTGATAAAGAAGTAAGTGCCTTTACAAATCAAGAAAATCATGAATATCAACTTAATTATAAGGTACCAAATACTTTACTTTGTTCAATGACTAGATATATATAACCAAATTTCATCTTGTAAAGCAGAAAATTCTATATGGAAGAAACTTGATGTTACTCACTTTGGAACTTCCAAAGTAATTGAGACCAGGAAAGCCATGCTTAGAGCTGAATATCATGGTTTTAGTTTTCCTTATTGTGAACCCATATGCAAGGTGCAACATAGATTCTTGACTATTGTGAATAGTTTACAATAAATGGGTGAAAACGGTTTGGATGATAAAGATCTTATTGATAAGATAATCGACATCATGCCAAATGAGTGGGAATATAAAAGGACTATAATTGATGAGAATAGAAAGGTTACTCAGATTACCCTTGATGAGTTGTTCGGAACTCTTCTTCAGCATGAGACTATAATGAAGAGAGATGTTGATATTGTGAAGAAGAAGAGTGGAAATGAAAGTGTAGCTTTTACTACTACTTCCAATCATATGAAAGCCAAGAATCATGAGAGAGTTACTAGATCCAGATCTAAGATAGTTGTTATCCATTCCAAATCTAGTGGAAGTGAGTCCTCAGAAAATGAATTAGCAAATCTTGCTCGAAGGATGAACAAGATAGCTGGACAGAAGAACTTTCAATCCAGATATAAGAAGAAATAAAGGAAAGAAAAGAAAGATTCTGAAGTTACATGCTGTGAATGCAAGAGAGCTGGACACATAAGGCCTGATGTCCCTATGCTCAAGAGAAATGAAATAAAGGAAAGACATTCTGAAAAAAATAGAAAGAAGTATTACAAGGCCAAAGCTAAGAATGTTTTGAAAGCTAATGACACCTGGAGTGCCAATGGTGGAGATTCTTCATATGAATCTTCAGATTATGAATCTTCTGGATAGAAGAATCTTGGTCTTTTAGCCAGGCTACCTATTGATAATCATTGTTTGATGGCCAAGGTACACAATGCTAAATCAATGACTAACATTTCTTTAAAGGCTAATGATAGTAAATATTATAAATCTTCGGATGAAGAATATTTTTCGGATGAATATAATACTTTACCTACCTATGAAGAAGTTTCTAGGTTTTCCAATCTTCTTGAGAATGAGAATTCAAAGCTCATGAAAAAACTTGACAAGGAAAATTCTAGGAATATTATTCTTACTAAGGAAATATCAGATCTTTCTAAATATCTTGATAAAAAATAATGATTTTGAAAGTATTTCAAAAAACATTGAGGAAGTAAGTTCTCATAAGAATAAAATTTCTAAAGATCTAGAAAATGTAATTTATATGAAAAATGTTTTCGAGCCTATCTCTAATTAAAAATCAAATGTTTTTGAAGACAAGAACTTAGTTATAAAACTCAAATCTGATATATTTTCCTAGAGGAAGTGTTTATCGAACTTTACCCTAGGTAAGTAAAATTTTAATAAAATTTATTCTCAAATCCGAACTCGTAAGAATACTTCTGGTTTTGGTTACACATGTTCTAAACCGTTTTTTGGAAAAAATTACATTGTTCCTCAAAGTTCCCCATTATGTTGTAGGTGGCAATGTGGTGGTCACTGAGCAAAGAATTGTTCTCTAAAAAAACCCAATCATTAGGATTTCATAAAGCTTATTTTTCTTAGAAGATGTGGGTTCCCAAAATTTTACTTTTTGAGATTTTCAGATCCATGAAAGTCTAGATTCCGAAAACCTAATTTTTTTCTTATTTTCGAAAAAATTGGTAAAGTACCAATAGAAATACATGGTACATGAATAGTGGATGTTCCCGTCATATGAATGGTAATAAAAACTATTTTGAAAATATTATCAAGATGAAAGGAGGAAAAGTAACTTTCAGAGATAATGTTCAGGGAGAAATTATTGGTATAGGTAACAACGTTCTTCTAGGAAAAACTATGATTTCAAATGTTTTATTTGTTAAAGGTCTCAAGAACAACCTCATCAGCATAATATAATTATGTGATGAAGGCTACCTTGTGGATTTTAGGAATGATAAGTGCTTAGTACACAATTCCAATGAAGCGTTTATTCTTTCTACCCATAGGCAAGATAATGTTTACACACTAAACATAGAAGACCTTAGGATCAAAGACTTACCTTGAATTAGTGCAATGGAAGATCATTCTTGGTTATAGCATAGAAGGATAGGACCCTGTAACCTTATAATATTATGAAAATTTATACGAAGAGATTAGTTAAGGATCTACCAGAGCTTAGATTTGATTCTTGAAAAGTCTGTGAACCTTGTCAATATGGAAAGCAACACAAATAATGTTTTAAATCCATTGGTGAAGTCTCAACTACAGATGCATTACAGCTAGTGCACATGGATCTTTTTGTTCCTACACAAAATAGAGGCATTGGGGGAAAATATTATATATTTTTTTTGGTTGATTTTTACACTAGATTTACATGGGTCTATTTTTTATCAAAGAAGTCTGAATCTTTTTCTTATTTCAAAAGTTTTAGACCCCAATTTAAAAATGAGAAAAACCTTCCATTAATAATTATTCATATTGATCATGGTGGAGAATTTCAAAATTCTGATTTTGAAACTTTGTGTAGTAGAAAAGGCATTACTCACAACTTCTCAGCACCCAGAACACCTCAACCGAATGCTGTTATTGAAAGAAGAAATAGAATTTTTCAGGAGATAACTAGAACCATGTTGAGTGAGTATTCTATTTCCAAACATTTTTGGGATGAAGCTGTAAGTACTTATTATTACACTATAAATCGAGTTTTGATTAGACCTTTTCTTAATAAAACTCTTTATGAGTTATGGAATGGTAGAAAACCTAGACTTTTCTAGTTTAAGGTTTTTGGATGAAAGGTATTCATTCTGAATACTAAAGATAATCTTCATAAATTCACACAAAAATCTGACAAATGAATTTTCCTAGGCTACTCCATAACTTCTACAGATTATAGAGTTTTTAACAAAAACACTTGTACTGTTGATGAGACAGTACATGTCAAATTTGATGAAACTGATCCTTCTGTTTTTAAACAACCCCAACCTACATCGTCAAATGTGTTTTCAAAAACTGATTATCATCCTATGATAGAAGATCCTTATGACAAGGAAACTGTACAAGAAGATACTCCTGTACATTTACCCTAAGAAGATTTCCTACCCTATGTTGATGAGCTTGTTATACAAAACCCAAATCAGTATTTTCTAAAGAATAATCCCAGTGATAGTATCATCGGTGATGTAAATCAACCTGTAAGGACTAGAAGCTCCTTATGAAATGAAATAGAACATCTAGCATATAACGACCCATACTTTACATACATTGTTATTACTTCAAAATTGAAGCATACTTATTACAACATATAACAAAACCATGAAAGGACCGTATAGGTATAGTGTCTTTAGAAACTGGGAAACATAAACAACTGGTTCATAAAGCATCTACATTGTCTCCCATTTATTTCATCATATATATAGTCCCTCTTGGAATATCTTACTTAATAAGCTTTTTCCTGACCTAGGGAAAGAAAACATACCAAAGGGTGAGCTCAAATGCTCAGTAAGGGTAAACAAAAGAAATATCAATCATATCATATACATAAGAACATAACTTTTGGAAATCTTAACCTGAAAAAGAGATCATAATTTCATAACATGGGATAAATCATAGTAGTGAAATGTAATCCCAATAATCATAACATAAAACATGAAACTTTGTGGCATACACAAATAATCATATAGAATCATTTCTTATTAGTCAAGACTCATTGTCAAGACTATCTTAGTGGACAAAGTCCATTTCTGAACCGAGTTCAATCCTCGTTTCAGTCCTGTTTCACTGAACCGGTTTAACCTGCCGTTCCAGCCATGTCTATCTCATGAGATATAAAATCTTTACCCAATGCATTGGAGGGAGATATAGGTCCCACCCATCCCATAATTATACCATTCTTATGTGTGCCACAAAATCATAAACCATACATCACAGCATAACCCATGTAATAAAAATGGGAATCTTAAACATCGTGACATCATAAAACAACTCATATAAGATAAAGGAATTCATAAAAATAATTCCATCACAACATAATCAAATAAATGTAATAATAGGGATAGAAATAGAACCCTTTATTATCTTAGATAGAAAATAATTTTGACAAAATGCTTGAACTCCATTCTTGAGGAAAATATCCTTTCTACTTCAAAACACTTTTCCTTTATTAACATGTCATACAATTATAAACTAAAAGAAATTGATTAAAAATAAACTTGAAAACTTGTAATGGAAGCTTCTTGGAAATAATGTTTTAAAAATCCATTCATGCTGTATAAGTTAAAAGAAAACATTCTTCCCGTACTTTTGTCAGAAAAGTCAAAATTACCTCGTACGAAAAATGACAAATGATTCCATTCATATCTTTTACTAAAAACTCATCGAAGGGTAAAATTTGATATAAACTATTGAAGAAGGATATAAATATTACATATTGAGGAAACGTGGATGTGGATGATAAAATACACCCCAGTAAATTCCAAAGTATAAACAATCTCGGATAAAAATGAGATTGTGATATTTCCCTTACCTTAGGTCCGATATGCTTTGTAAGTGTTCAAAACTCCTGTATAATGATTTAAATAATGTTATTGACTTATTCCAGAATCATAATTATTGTTATGATATCATATACGGTCATATTCTTAGCTTCTTATTAGTAATATATTATTACTACTTGTTATTCGGGTGTTTATTACTTTTTGTTCTTATGCGTGTTTGTCGAATAAATTCTTATTCCTCTTTATAGGATATAGATACATAATTTACAGAATGGTATTAGTTTAATATATATCATATTCATTCATTCAATTCATTTATATAATCATTATGCAATGAAGATCATGTAGAACGAATCACATCACATCGTGGAGACGGTATTCCGTACATACGCACGAGCGATGATATAGTTCCCATGATCATAAAACCATATTGGAGTGTATGTATACTATTTCAGAATCAATAAAAATTTAAAATAATCATATATATTCATTACTTTCACCCTTATACCGATCCAAGTAAGGTGGTGGTGGAAAATAGATTACACCACGGCGTGGAGACGGTATTCCGTACGTACACACGCGCGGTGATTTCATTTTCCGTAGGATGGATAAGAGGTGAAATATGGTTTTTTCATATTTATAATTACATATAAGTATATTAGGGATACTTATGTTATTACCTCATAACTAAACAACTAAAGAAGAGGGAGTAGAAGAAGAATGGAACTTGAAGAAAATGGTAGAAGGTATTACCTCTTTCTCGAAGTGCCTCCTTTAAACTTTCTCTTCAGTAACTAGAGTTGGTCTTTTGATAAGACCAGTACCTCTAGTAGGTTTCTAAGGAAGTGGGGAAGTGAAATGGGCAGGGGTTGGCTGAGCTTGAATGCTCAAATTGGTGTGAGTAAGATAGGGAGGAGGTTCCCTTTTATAAGGGAGGAGAGGGGCACCTTTGGAAATATAAGAAATATTAGATTATATTAAATCCCAACCCCACTTAAAAACTTCCAAAATGACTCATATCCGAAGTTTAGATGAGACAGGGTTGTAATATCATCAACCAATAAAATTTATACATGTTAGGAATTTATTTTAAACATTATCAACTTGATTTATCCTTATTTATGAATTTAATTTTATTTGTGGTAATAATATTCTAAATTATAAATTATTATAAATAATTACATATGTGTTGTGAATTTTCCATAACATGACACTTTATGAAATTTTCGACCTTATAAATTTTAATTTATAATTTTTAAATATTTTTGTGATTTTTAAATAATTTTATAATATGTTATTTTTATAAAATAACAATAGTGTCAATTTTGACACTATTCATTTATTTGAATTTAAATAAAATATATACAGAATATATGTTCGAAATAAAAACTTTAATAGATTCATAAAATGTAATATGTGTCTAGAAAATTAGTGTAGCACATTAAATAGTTCATATAATATTTATTTTAATATTTTTAAAAAAATTTATTTGATATTTTAATTAATAAAATAATTTCAACATCACTATTGTGTCATAATTAATGATAATTATATAATCCCTAAAAATTCTAAATAAATTCCTATGATTCATATAATTGTATTAGATTTTTGGAGACTATTCATGTTCGAAGTTTTATTAATTTTATCACTAAATTAAAATTATTATACTTATAAGATTTAAGAAAGTGACATGTTGTCACATTCTTTGGTTTTAATAATAATTAAATTATTTTCATGGACAAAAGTCCTTTAAATGAATCTAATCCGACCCTTAGGTGATATGGGTCTACTTTTAGTCATCCCATAGGATTTTGGAAGGTGTTTGGGTAATTTTATAATTTTATATTTACCCTTAATTACCCGATTTACCTTTAACTATGGTAAATAAAATTTACCATAGTTACTATTCATAATGCCCAAAAATAAAAATTAGTCTATTAACATAATGTGGACCCTCTGATTCTAAATATGGAATCCATTTTTCAAAATTCAAAACATATAAGTTGCAGTAATTAATTTAAAATAAATCCTGTTGTTAAGAAAACAGGTTTTAGAAGTTAAAACATTGCCAAAGATTGAAATGTTTTTACCTATTAATTCAATGTGAAATTAATGCTAATGACATAAATTATATTAAATGGTAAAAATATATTCTATTTATACATTGAAACCCTTCAATATTATAATTTATCCATATAAATTATCTCAATGAAAAAAGTTGTTTTTAATTAAAAATTAGTGTATTTTTACTATTCATTAAAATATGAAAGTTATCAGAAAAATATCAAAAATTTATCCAAAGTAAATTTTTATACCCTGATTCAAAAGAAGAATTTTATTTTGTCAAATTGAACTAATAAACATGTCAAAAACTAGATTTAATGTGGGTGTTCCATCAAAAGTCGGCAAAACTGTATTTTTTTTGAAAAGTATTTATTTTATCCAAAAAAACTGATTTTGCTTTTATACCTCATTCTAGAAAATGTATAAGTTGAATTAAAATGTTATAAAATTCAAAATTCGGTTATTACTATTCATAACGACTAGTTTTAATAATATTTTAATAGCATATCATTGTTTAGTGGAACTCGTCATTGCGTACGACACAAGCTATTGAGAAAGGCCACAGTTGCATGTAAAGACATCCGAGCTAGTGTTGTGTATAGTGAAATATTCCTTTGATGATTTATATAACATAAAAACAAAATATTTCTCATAAAGGTCTCGGGTGTTACATTCTACCCCCCTTAAAATGAATTTTTCCCTCAAAATTCGTCACTTTGTAACAAACAGATGAGGATACCTCTCCCTCATCATATCCTCAAGCTCCCATGTAGCTTTTTCTAATTGGTGGTTCCTCCATAAAACTTTCAGCAAGTGAGTGGTCTTGTTTTGTAGGACTTTTTCGCTACGATCCATAATATCTATCGGCTGTTCTTTATAAGAAAGATCTTGCTCCAGTGGTACAACTTCTGAGCTGAGTACATGTGAAGGATCAGGTATGTACTTTCTCAGGAGAGACACATGGAACACATCGTGTAGTTGAGAGAGATTTAGTGGAATCTCCAATCGGTAAGCTACCTTCCCAACATGATCCAGTATTTTGAAAGGACCGATATATCTAGGGCTCAACTTCCCCTTCTTTCCAAATCTCATGACCCTCTTCCAGGGAGATATTCATAAGAACACTTTATCACCCACTTCAAACTCTAGGTCTTTTCTTCGGTTGTCGGCATAAATTTTCTTTCGACTCTGAGCTGCTCTTATGTGTTGTTGAATAGATCTGACCTTCTCTACCATTTCATCAACAGGATCATGTCCTAATAGCTTTCTTTCCCCAAATTCATCCCAGCATGTTGGAGTCCTGAATTTCTTTCCATAGAGAGCTTCATAAAGAGCCATCTGAATACTGGATTGAAAGCTATTATTATAAGAAAATTCCACCAAAGGTAGGTGTTGATCCCAACCACCTTTGAAATCCATAGAGCAAGCTATCAACATATCTTCTAGAGTTTGAATTTTTCTCTCAGAATAACAGTCTGTCTGAGGATGATAAGCAGTACTGAAACACAACTCTGTATCCAGAGTATTCTGAAGACTTCGCCAGAACTTCGAGGTAAATCTCGGATCCCGATCAGATATAATAGAAAGTAGAACTCCATGCAATCTTACCACTTCCTTTACATATATCCTGGCAAGCTGATCCAGAGAGAAATCCTCTCTAATAGCAATGAAGTGTGCAGACTTTGTAAGATGATCAACTATGACCCAGATAGCATTATTGCCTTTGGATGTTTTAGGAAGTCCAGTGATAAAGTCCATAGTGATGTTTTCCCATTTCCATTCAGGTATGGGTAATGGTTGTAACATCCCCTTAGGCTTCTGTCTCTTAGCTTTAACTTGCTGACAAACCAAGCATCGAGAGACATATTCAGCAACATCTCTTTTCATGCCATCCCACCAGAAGTACTCTTTCAGGTCCCTATACATCTTCGTGCTTCCAGGATGAATAGAGAATGAAGAACTATGAGCCTCATCCAGTAGCTCCTTCTTTAATTCGGGGATGGGAGGAACACAAACCCGATTCCTGAACTTTATTATCCATTCACAATCAAGGTTGAATTCAGGAACATTTCTCCCCTTCTTTTGTAACTCTACATCTTCTTTCTGTGCCTCTTTAATCTTCACATGTATAGATGGTTGAATATTCATTTGAGAAAGATACGATTTCCCCCCTTCCATTATAATTCGAAGATCCATCTTTTTTAAATCCATAAATATTGGATCTTTTGTGATCCTCATCATTGATAAACTGGCATGGTCTTGTTGACTTAATGCATCTGCCACCTTGTTTGCTTTCCCATTGTGGTAATGAATTGAGGAGTCGTAATCCTTAATCAGCTCCAACCATCTTCTTTGACGCATATTCAACTCCTTTTGTGTGAAAATATACTTTAAACTTTTATGATCAGTATAAATATCAAAACATTCACAATAAAGGTAATGCCTCCAAATCTTTAAGGAAAAGATTACCACAGTTAACTCCAAATCATGAGTTGGGTAATTTTGCTCATGGATTTTCAACTGCCGTGAGGCATAAGCTATCACCATATCATTTTTCATGAGAACACATCTCAGTCCCTTCTTGGATGCATCACTATAGATCACAAAACATTCTCCACTACAAGTGTGAGTATAGGTGCACTGGATAACCTTCTTTTCAACTCCTTGAAATTCTCTTCACATTCGTCCGTCCACACAAACTTAACTCCTTTTCATGTCAACCTGGTGAGTGGATTAGATAATCGTGAAAAATATTTCACAAAACGTCGATAATATCCAGCCAAACCAAGAAAACTTCGAATCTCAGTTACTGTTGTTGGTCTCAACCATCTTTTGATAACCTCTATTTTTGCTGGATCCACAGATATCCCCTCTTTAGAGATTATGTGACCCAAAAATGCAACTTTTTGAAGCCAAAATTCACACTTGGTAAATTTGGCATAAAGCTTCTCCTTTCTCAGGGTCTTCAATCTAATTCTCAAGTGATCTTCATGTTATTCCTTTCCCTTTGAATAGACAAGAATATCGTCTATAAAGACTACCACAAATTGATCAAGGTAGTATCTAAAGACTCTATTCATCAGATCTATGAAGATAACAGGGGCATTAGTAAGACCAAATAGCATCACTATAAATTCATAGTGTCCATACCTTGTACAGAAAGCCATCTTTGGTATATCCTCCCTTTCGACCCTTAATTGATGATACCCAGAACGAAGATCAATCTTGGAAAAGTATTGAGCTCCGCGTAGTTTGTCAAATAGGTCATCAATGCGTGGGAGAGGATATTTGTTCTTGATAGTGATCATGTTAAGTTCTCGATAATCAATGTAGAGTCTCATTGATCCATCTTTCTTCTTAACAAACAGAAAAGGTGCTCCCCAAGGTGACGCACTTGGGCGTATGAATCCCTTATAAAGATTCTCTTGGAGTTGGTTCTTCAATTACTGCAACTCAATTGGGGCCATTCTATAAGGTGTCTTTGAAATAGGCAAAGCACCCGGTACGAGTTCTATTGAAAACTCAACTTCACGATTTGGTGGAAGACCCAGAAATTCCTCCAAAAAGACATCATCAAACTCTCGTACAATGGGAATATTCTTAATTGTGAGTTTCTCACCAACCATTTGAGATAAATAACCTTAATTAAGTGGAATCAAGACCCATAAGATGGAAGAAATTTCCACTGGAAGGTTATGTTCATCCTTGCATCGATAGACGATTATAGATTGATCTGGAATATGAAATGTGACTTCCCTTCATTGGCAATTGATATGAGCTCCATATAAAGAAAGCCAATCCATGCCAAGAATCACATCAAATTCCACTATAGGAAGGATCACAAGATTTGGAGGAAGCACTTTCCCACAAACTTCAATCGGGGAAGAATTATAAACTTTTTATGCGACTATTATGCCATTAAGTGTTGTCACAGCTAACTCAACATCTAATTGTTGAGGTAATACGGTGATACCCTAAGAAAAATCTTCAAAAATAAAAGAGTGGGTGGATCTAGAATCAAATAAAACATTTTCTACTTTAGAGTGGATGGTAAGTGTACCTTTCACCACATCGTTATCGTACTCCACATAGCTAATAGAAATTGCATGTGACTTTCCTTTGTCTTTAGCCTTAAGATTTTGTTGATGTCGATCATCATCAACAACCCTTGGATTAGGGAATTTATTGGCATAATGTCCCATCTCCTTGCACTTGAAACATTGAAATGTAGTAGGTTCATTCTGTGTGTCCCTTCCTTTGTTTGCATCATTAGACATCTTCTTCCCATCATTGGGGCATTCAAATGCCCGATGACCTTCTTTTCCACATTTGAAACATTTACTTGTCCATTTAAGACAACTCCCTCCATGTTTCTTTCCACACTTTGATCATAAGGGAAAGCTTATATTATTTTCATTGTGCTCTTTATATTTTCCATTGAATTTCATTTTCCTCTTCTTATCAAACCCATATGACTGATGGGTTACTCCAATCTCCATCTCGACTTTGAGAGCACATCGAATGATTTCCTCGTAGCTATTGAAGTCCCTTATGGATAACGCCCTTCGAAGACTTGGTTTTAAGACACTAAATAATCGGTCGATCTTACTCTCAGGTTGGATAATAATACCAGAAGCGTACCTTGCATGTCTTGTAAAATTTGCTTCATAGGTACCAACAGATTCATTATCCTTTTGCTTCATGTTCAAGAAACTCTTTCTCCATCTTTGTTCAGAGAATACGAGGGAAGTACTTATTGAAAAATAAGTTCTTGAACTCATCCCATTCCATGGACTCAATTCCATCCCTTTGCCTCGTATTCTTAATAAGATTCCACCATTTATCATCATCTCTTTCCAAACGATACACTGCTAGGATGACTTTATCATGTTCAGAACATTGAAGAACTGAAAATATCTTTTCAGTGGTACTAATCCATTGTTCAGCAACTAATGGATCAGTAGACCCGCTGAAAGAAGGTGGACGCTGCCTCAAGAAGGATTCAACAGAATGTTGCTCCCTCCTTTGCTCGTTTGGAAGTCCTGCGTGATTCATAGCTTCAGAAAGTTGTGTGAACATGGCTATAAGATTTTTCATTCTATCTCCCATAACGTTTGGTTGCTCAGGGGGACAATCATTGCATTGCCCGTCGCATTCCGCATTAACACGGTTCCTTCGGGTTCCAGCCATTGACTAAAACCAAGAAGAATAGTGTGAGAAACACTAATTATAATAGGAAAACCACATAATCAAGAATAAAATTTCACACTTAAGGTCTTATCCTAGGTTATTCATGGTCATTTCTAAAACACTAAGATTGTGTTCTATGCTAAGAGTTTTCCTTAGGGTTCTTACTAAGGCTTTCACATCCTAGTTTCCAAAGGTTGAATATACCTTTCCTCTGATACCAACTATAATGACCCATACTTTACTTACATTGTTATTACATCAAAATTGAAGCATACTTATTACAACATATAACAAATCCATGAAAGGACCGTATAGGTATAGTGTCTTTAGAAACTGGGAAACATAAACAACTGGTTCATAAAGCGTCTACATTGTCTCCCATTTATTTCATTATATCTATAGTCCCTCTGGAAATATCTTACTTCATAAGCTTCTTCCTGACCTGGGGAAAGAAAACATACAAAAGGGTGAGCTCAAATGCTCAGTAGGGGTAAACAAAAGAAATATCAATCACATCATATACATAAGAACATAACGTTTGGAAATCTTAACTTGAAAAAGAGATCATAATTTCATAACATGGGATAAAGAATAGTAGTGAAATGTAATCCCAATAATCATAACTAAAAAACATGAAACTTTGTGGAATACACACATAATCATATAGAATCATTTATTATTAGTCAATACTCATTTCCAATACTATCTTAGGGGACAAAGTCCATTTCTGAACCGAGTTCACTCCTCGTTTAAGTCATGTTTCACTGAACCAGTTTAACCTTCCGTTCCAGCAATGTCTATCTCGTGAGATATAAAATCTTTACCCAATGAGTTGGAGGGAGATATAGGTCCCACCAATCTTATAATGATACCATTATTATGTGTGCCAAAAAATCATAAACCATACATCATAGCATAACCCATGTAATAAAAATGGGAATATTAAACATCGTGACATCATAAAACAACTCATATAATATAAAGGAATTCATAAAAATAATTCCATCACAACATAATCAAATCAATGTAATAATAGTTATAGAAATAGAACCCTTTATTATCTTAGATGGAAAATAATTTTGACAAAACGCTTGAACTCCATTCTTGAGGAAAATATCCTTTCTACTTCAAAAACACTTTTCCTTTCTCAACCTGTCATACAATTATAAAATAAAAGTAGTTGATTAAAAATAAACTTGAAAACTTTTAAGGTAATCTTCTTGGAAATAATGTTTTAAAAATACATTCATGCCGTATAAGTTAAAAAACATTCTTCTCGTACTTTTTTCGGAAAAGTCAAAAAGTACCTCGTACGAAAAACGACAAAAGATTCCTTTCATACTTATTACTAAAAACTCACCGAAGGGTAAAATTGGATATAAACTATAGTAGAATGATGTAAATATTACATATTGAGGAAACATGGATGTGGATGATAAAATTCACCCCAGTAAATTCCAAAGTATAAACAATCTCGGATAAAAATGAGATTGTGATATTTTACCTTACCTTAGGTATGATATGCTTTGTAAGTGTCCGAACCTCCTGTATAATGATTTAAATAATTTTATTGACTTATTACATAGTCATACTTATTTTTAAGATATTATATATGGTTATATTCTTAGATTCTTATTAATAATATTTCATTACTACTTGTTATTCGGGTGTTTATTACTTGTTGTTCTTATGTGTGTTTGTCGAATAAGTTTTTATTCCTATTTATAGGATATAGATACATAATTTACAGAATGTTATTAGTGTAATATATATCATATTCATTCATTCAATTCATTTATATAATCATTATGAAATGAAGATCATGTATAACGAATCGCATCACATCGTGGAGACGGTATTCCGTACGTACGCACGAGCGATGATATCGTTCCCATGTTCGTGGAATTGTATTGGAGTGTATGTATACAATTTCAGAATCAATACCACTTTAAAATAATGATATATATTCATTACTTTCACCCTTATACCCATCCAAGTAAGGTGCTGGTGGAAAATAGATTACACCACGACGTGGAGACGGTATTCCCTACGTACGCACGCGCGGTGATTTCATTTTCCGTAGGATGGATAAGAGGTGAAATAGGGTTGTTTAATATTTACAATAACATATAAGTACATGAGGGATACTGATGTTATTACCTCATAATGAAAAAACTAATGAATATAGAGTAGAAGAAGAATGGAACTTGAATAAATTGGTAGAAGGTATTACCTCTTTCTCGAAGTGCCTCCTTTAAACTTTCTCTTAAGGAACTAGAGTTGGTCTTTTGATAAGACCAGTACCTCTAGTAGGTTTCTAAGAAAGTGGGGAAGTGAAATGGGCAGGGTTTGGCCGAGCTTGAAGGCTCAAATTGGTGTGAGGAAGATAGGGAGGAGGTGCCCTTTTATAAGGGAGGAGAGGGGCACCTTTGGAAATATAAGAAATATTAGTTTATATTAAATCCCAACGCCACTTAAAAACTTCGAAAATGAGTCATATACGAATCTTAGATGAGATAGGGTTGTAATATCATCAACCAATAAAATTTAGACATGTTAGGAATTTATTTCAAACATTATCAACTTGATTTATCCTTATTTATCAATTTAATTTTATTTGTGGTAATAATATTCTAAATTTTAAATTATTATAAATAATTACATATGTGTTGTGAATTTTCCATAATTTGACACTTTATGACATTTTAGACCATATAAATATTAATTTATAATTTTTAAATATTTTTGTGATTTTTAAACAATTTTATAATATGTTATTTTTATAAAATAACAGTAGTGTCAATTTTGACACTATTCATTTATTTGAATTTAAATAAACTATATACAGAAGATATGTTAAAACTAAAAGCTTTAATAGATTCATAAAATGTCATATGTATCTAGAAAATTAGTTTAGAACATTAAATAGTTCATATAATATTTATTTTAATACGTTTAAAACAATTTATTTGATATTTTAATTAATAAAATAATTTCAACATCACTATTGTGTCATAATTAATGATAATTATTTAATCCCTAAAAATTATAAATAAATTCCAATGATGTATTTAATTGTATTATCATTCTGTAGACTATTTATGTTCGATGTTTCATTAAGTTTATCACCAAATTAAAATTATTATACTTATAAGATTTAAGAAAGTGACATGTTGTCACATTCTTTGGATTTAATAATAATTAAATTATTTTCATGGACAAAAGTCCATTAAATGAATCTAATACGACCCTTAGGTGATATGGGTAGACTTTTAGTCATCAATAGGATTTTGGCAGGTGATAGGGAAATTTTATAATTTTATATTTACCCTTAATTACCCGATTTACCTTTAACTATGATAAATAAAATTTACCGTAGTTACTATTCATAATGCCCAAAAATAAAAAGTAGTCTATTAACATAATTTGGACCCTATGATTCTGAATATGGAATCAATTTTTCAAAATTCAAAACATATAAGTTGCAGTAATTAATTTAAAATAAATCCTGTTGTTAAGAGAACGGGTTTTAGAAGTTAAAACATTGCCAAAGATTGAAATATTTTTACCTATGAATTCAATGTGAAATTAATGAAAATAACATACATTATATTAAATGGTAAAAATATATTATATTTATAATTTAAATCCATTAAATACTATAATTTATCCATATAAAGTATCTCAATGAAAAAAGTTGTTTTTAATTAAAAATTAGCATATTTTTACTATTCATCAAAATATGAAAGTTATCAGAAAAATAACAAAAATTTATCCAAAGTAAATTTTTATACCCTGATTCAAGAGAAGAATTTTATTTTGTCAAATTTAACTTATAAACATGTCAAAAAGTAGATTTAATGTGGGTGCGCCATCAAAAGGAGACAAAACTGTATTTTTTTGAAAAATATTTCTTTTATCCAAAAAAACTGATTTTGCTTTTATACCTCATTCTAGAAAATGTATAAGTTGAATTAAAATGTTATAAAATTCAAAATTCAGTTATTACTATTCATAATGGCTAGTTTTAATAATATTTTAATAGCATATCGTTGTTTAGTGAAACTCGGTATTGTGTATGACACAAGCTATCGAGAAATGCCGCGGTTGTGTCTAAAGCAAGACGAGATAGTGTTGTGTGTATTGAAAGATTCCTTTGATGATTTATATAACATGAAAACAAAATACTTCTCATAAAAGTCTCAGGTGTTACATAACATTCCTTTCCCAATTGGAACCAAAAAGCACTGATGAAGCATTAGGTGATGATGATTACATTAAAGCCATGTATGATTAACTAAATGAATTCGAAAGGAATAAAGTCTGGAACTTGGATAAAAGACCAAAGGAAACTTCTATAATTCGAGTAAAATGGGTCTTCAGAAATAGGTGTGATGAAAATGGAGTCATATATAGGAATAAATCTAGATTGGTTGCTAAAGGCTATAATCAACAAGAAGGGATAGACTATGAAGAAACCTATTCTCTAGTAGCTAGACTTGAATCTATTCGTATTTTACATGCCTTTGCAGCATTCTTCAATTTCAAACTTTTTCAAATGGATGTGAAATGTTCTTTTCATAACATTTATGTTCAAGAGGATGTTTTTGTTGAACAACCTCGTGGATTTGAAGATAAAAAACATCTTGATCATGTTTTTAAACATACCAAAGCTTTGTATGGCCTTAAACAATCCCCTCAAGGTTGGTATGATACACTTACAAGATTTTTCCTTCAAAATAACTATGTTAAGGGAAATGAAGATCCAACCCATTTTATAAAGAAAGATAAGAAAAATGTTTTTATTGTTCAAATTTATGTTGACGACTTTATATTTGGTTCAACTCAGCAATATTTAACTGATTCCTTTGTGGATATAATGAAATCTGAGTTGGAAATGAGTATGATAGGTGAGTTAACATTTTTCATTGGTTGTCAAATTTCTCAAAAACCGGAATGAATCTACATATCCCAACATAATTATATTAAAGATCTTATTAAAAAGTATAGATATGACAACACTAAGAGTATAAGTACTCCCATTGGTACCTCAAACACACTTGATCTTGATAAAGCTGGGAAACTAGTAGATCAAACATCTTTTAGAGGTATGATAGGAAGTTTACTTTACTTGATAGCTAGTCATCTAGACTTAATGTTTTTAGTATTCTTATGTGAAAGATATCAATCCAATCTTAAGGAATCTCATTTAAAAGTAGTGAAAATAATTGTTCGCTACTTAAAGGGAACCATGGATTTAGGACTATTGTACACTTCTGGAAATTATTATGTTTTAAAGAGTTTTTCGGATGTTGACTTTGGTGGATGTAGAATAGATAGAAAGAGTACATCCAGGACATGTCATTTACTAGGAGATTCATTAGTTTCTTGGTCTTGTAAGAAACAACATTCAGTAGCACTCTCCACTACTGAAACTGAATATGTAGCAGCTGGAAGTTGTTATGCTCAAGTGCTTTGGATGCAATATACAGTCACAGATTATGGATTTAGTTTCACAAAGACTAAAATTTTGTGTGATAACACAGGTTCCATTTCCCTAAGTAAAAACCCTGCACATCACTCTCGTGCAAAGAACATAGACATTAGGCATCACTTTCTTAGGGATCACACACTAAAAGGAGATATCATTATTCAATTTATCAGAACTCAAGACCAACTTGAGGACATTTTCACAAAATCATTACCTTATGATAGATATGAATACATTAAATAGAAGTTAGGAATGATAATTGTGAGGCAATCTTCCTCCAATAACTTTCTGTTCAACCAATCTCCTTACAACAATTAACTCCTTTTCAAAGGATGAGTACATCTGTTATTGTGGTAGTTTTTCAAAATTTTCGTAAATAAAATTTTCATAATGGACATTTTCGTAATGGAAGTTTTTGTAATGGAAATTTTCAGGATGGGAATTTTCATAATGGAAATTTTCGTACTCAAAATTTTTGTAATCCAGTTTTGGTACTCAAAGTTATTGTAATAAATCTTTTAGATTTTCTGTTTTTCATAGTAAGTTTTTCATAGTAAGTTTTTTGTAGTGAGTTTTTCATAGGCAAATTTTCTTCAATAAGAATATCACCTATTACGAATCATCTTCATAGACAAATCTGAAAGGTATTACTTCCTTAATTAAGTTTTCTTAGTCACTTTCACTTGCTGGAAGTATCTTTTTCTTTTAAAATTTCTTAGATTCAAGTTTCCTTAAATCTGATTTTTTTTCTTAAAACCTCAAAATATCAGATTCAAGATTTCCTTACGGGTATTTTTTCAACTGTCAGATCACATCAGAGAGTTTTTCAACCGTTATATTGGTTTTTCAAGATGAAAGGTAACTTTAATCGCCTATATAAAGGGGACCCCTGATGGTTGTCCCACATCAGTTTCCAAGCTCTTGCTTCTCGAAGCCCTGCCTCAGTTCTTAAGCCCGTTACAAATCTTCAGAAGTGCTAAGTCCAAATGTCTGCAGAAGCCCCTTCTTAGGATATGTCTTCATTCAAGCTAATCTCGAAGTGGCAGATATATAGGGAGAGGTTGGTACACCCAAAATTCATTAATAAGTATGACCCCCTTATTTCCAAGAATATTAAGCTCAATGGATGGGAAGATGTAGCCATTTCTAAAACTCGAGCTCAAGATGTGGTGTATCCAGACTTGCTCATAGAGTTTTCCGAGTCAGCCTATTTTTTCAAGGTAGATGGAAGGAAGAAGTTCTCCTTAAAAAGATATGGGAAGATGTATGATTTATCCTATACCAAGGTGGCTAGCTTGGTTAGAATACCCTATGATGGAGAGGAAAAATTTTTCTCTCACATGTTGCTTCAAGTTCAGGGTAGTTTTGTTAAGGCAAGGACTACGGAGTGCCTTGGTGTTTCTCATATCAACACTGCAAAAAAGATCTCCCATATTTCAACCAACAATCAGATTCTACGGCTTTGGGTGTAAGGGTTTATCGTACCGAGGAAGGGTGATAAGGATACCCTAAAGAAGAGCGAAACTTATATTCTAGATTTTTTGGTAAAACTAAGGAAGGTGAATCTAATGAGGCACATACTCATTACGATTCAGAACATCAATAATGGAAATCTTAGAGCTCAGATCATTATGTATCTGACATTTCTTTCTACGTTGATAGTTTGTTTCCTAGAATCCTTCAAAATTCCATGTAGCTCCAAACCAAGAAATTCCAAGGTGATGCTGATCAGTGATGACACCCTAAAGAGAATGAAAGTATGTTTTTCAAAGGAGTCAAGTGAATTCTATGATTTCCCTGAGGAAGAGGTAGAATCCAATCCGGAAAAAGTTGAAAAAGATGAACCCTCAAAGAAAGTAGGAATGAAAAGAAAGACGAAGAATGTGGAGGAGACAGACAAGACCCCCAAAGCCAAGGAAGCTCAATCCGCACCTCGTAAACCAAAAAAGAAAAAGTCATACCCTCATGAAGTAGTTGAAAAGTGGAGGGAAGATAAAAATACTATAAAATCATGGGAGCCATAGTTTGGTTTGGATCCTACTGTGGCTAAGGCCTTAAAAGAAAAAGATGCTGATGAGCTAGAGAAGCAGACTAAAGAGAAGAAGATGAAGAAGAAAATGTCTGAGGCAGAGATTGTTCAATACCTTTTGAAGGATACAAGAAATTTCATCTGAGAACATTCCAATGTCGATGTTGTTTTTGGTAGAACAATTGCCTGAGACTCTAGGTAATAAGTCTTCAGAAAATCCCAAAGAGAAGGAAGTTTAGAAAGAAGTGATGGAGAAAGTTCAGAAAGTTGTGGAAGAAATTCAGCAATCTGAGATGAGTAGTGGTTCCGATGACGTAATGAAGAAAGTTGAAGAATATCATGAGAAGGATAGTGATTCCTAGAAATTCTCACTATAGACTTCTCAAGACAGATCTGAAAAGATTGTTACACCCATAGATAATGAAAAGGATGAAGAAGAGGTAAACAAGCTATATAAAGAAGAAAGTCATAATCATGACTTTATCATCCCTGAGGATGTTGAAGTTGGAGGAGGAAAAGAGAACATGGATGAAGATGAGGTTGTCTAACTTTCCATAAGTGAGCAAGAATCACCTGATGAGGAAGCCATACTGAGAATCAGCAAGGGTAAGCATGTGCTTGTTGACACCCCCACAAAATATATTATCAAAAAGAATGAAACTGGAAGAACTTCTAAGAGAAAGTTGGTAGATATAGAGGAAGAACCTTCTCAAAGCATAATTCCTGACTCAGTGTCATCTGCATTGGGACATGATTTTGTGGTTCAGTCCCTAAAGAAGCTGGTGGATACAATTCCGATCTTTCCAGTAATTGAATCTAGATTCTAGATGCTTTAGCATAGTATGAATCAGGAATCACACTCTGTATCTATGGTAATGGATAGATGTGTAAAGATTGTGGAAGATTTAAAAAATTTCATGATCAATTATGAACCTCACCGAAGTTCTTGCAAGAAAATGACCAAATGGTCTAAGAAGATTGTTGAAGATATGAAATAGCTTGATAAGTTCCATGAAGATGTTAAAGAGGCCCTTAGTACTGAGGATGCAAAAATGAAAAATCTTTCAGACACCTTTCAGGAAAATCTAAACCTTGAACAAAAAATTAGGATTCAAGATGTAAAATATCTGAATGGGAAGCTGAGCTATATTGTTCAAAGTTTAAAAACAGAGAAGGATTTTCGGAGCGAGATGCAAGAAAATATTTTGAAGAAAAACGAATTGCTAAAGGATCAAGAAGAGGCCATAAAGGCTCAAGAAGAGGTCTTGAAGGCTCAAGAAGAAAAGATCACAGCCTTGGAGAAACAAGTAGAAGAGGAACACAAAGATATAAAGAAGCTCAAGACTATCGTCAAGAAGATGATGCCCAAGGAAAAAGAGGAAAAATAGAAAAATCTGATCTTTTGTGGTATTTTTTTCCTTGTACTAATATTTCCAATCATAATGAAATTGTCGATGATTGTCTTGTTTTTATTTAGTACTAATATTTCAGGTACCATATTGTCTTATATTCCCTCAAACTCTTTTTGAAAATCACATAGGGGGAGAAAGGAAGAAGAATTATAAAAGAGTGATGGAAAATCTAAAGGAGAAGACTTCTAAGTAAAAAAACATCATCACTAAGTAAGGGGGAGTGACCATTATGAATATTTCTATATTCAAATGAAAATTCTCATTTAGGAAATCTAGAATATAATCCTTAGAGTTCCAAAACCTAAGGGGGAGTTAGTTGTATTCACCATTGTCCATAAACAAAGGGAGATAAGATTTAATTTCTAAGTCTAGAAATTTATTCTAAGTCCCTACATTATTTTTCGTAAGGATGTTTGTTCTTTCCAAAAAGGGGGAGATTATTGAGTCAATAAGGTTTTCTTTATGACTTTTTCCATTCATTTAATAAAGGGGGAGATTGGTAAGTCATTATGGCTTTCCTTATGACTTTACCATTCCTATTGTTTTGAAAATAACAAACACCTTATTTTAAGGAATATCTTATTTTACCCCTGTTTTACTTCAATAAGGAAAATTTCCATCCCCAAGGAAATTTACCCATGCCTAGATTTCATTATTCATATCATAAATTTTCTAAGTATAAAAATCAGATTGAAACCAAAAACCTCGGAATCATATAATACTTAGATATGAGATATTCTGTTTAAGACTCCGAATTATGGATACGAACTCTCATAAAGTTCAACTCCTAATTCTGGATACAAACTCTCATGAAGTTCAACTCCGAATTCTAGATACAAACTCTCATGAAGTTCAACTCCAAATTATGGATACGAACTCTCATGAAGTTCAACTCCGAATTCTGGATAGGAACTCTCAGGAAGTTCAACTCTGAATTCTGGATACGAAATTATGTAAAGTTCAAATCCAAATTCTCATTATGAATTATGATTATGAACTTGTCTAAGATCTGACTCCGAGTACTCTGAATTCAGACTCTGAACTCTTATAAGTTCTGACTCTGAATTCCCATGAACTCTAACTCTGAACTTTTTATGTTCTGGTTCCGAATTCTTGTGAATACATAATATAAATTTCCTTGAAATTCAAACTCCAAAATTTTACAGAATTTAGGTTCCAAATTCAAACAAAACTGAATCTGAATATCATAGTACTATAGACTCCGAATTCATCTTTATCCTTCTCCATCCCGAACTTTCATTTACTCAATTCCGAATATTGGTTTTTGGTTATGCTTTCACTTGTTCTATTATAAGACGATGTTGTGCCTTAAGTTGTTAACTAACCATTGTTTAAGTGACACATGTACAGGTCTTTCCAAAATTCAAGGAAGAATTCGACCGTTGGAGGAGGGAGCCGACCGTTGGAGATTTTCCTATACATAGGAGCTCATTTGAAAAGAAGAAAAAACTTTCAACACTAAACTTTGACAACCATGCCTACATACTGTTGAATTGATTTCTAGAGAGAGATACTCTTATCAACTCTCAAGCTTCGTGAATAAAGTTTGAACGGCTTGTTCAAACTTCGACTTGTGTAGATTTTCTTCCTGCGACTCCGATTGTAGCAGTGTACAATCTTGGGATTCCAGGGATAGGAAGATAGAGGTTCCAAAACCTTGAAGTTGAGGGCTTCCTTACTGAGGAAGATAGAGGTTCCGACTACCTGATAATTGAGGGATTGTGAGGATAACAAGACAAACTCTGATCTTAATATCGAGGGCTTACCCTAATGTGGGTAAGACAGACTTTCTTGAAATTATAAATGAAAGGACCTTTATCCAGGGTTGTTGGATACCATTATCTTTGGGTTAAAATACTTTTTACATGTTACTTGTTTTGTTACATGTTTTTCAGCTGCTTTTTTATTGTTAAGGAAAGTATAACTATCTTGTACTTCCTTACTCATGTACTCTGATATAGTTAGGTTCTATACGCTTTAAGGTAGAATCGTCATCTTTGTAAACAATAGTTATGTTCCATTTTTTGGAATCAATTTTCCGGAATTTAGCAAGTGATTAGAACTTATAGAGGTCTTGTGAATTATCTTGTTTAACCTTGTTAAACATAACCATCTTTTAAAGTTCCAAAGGAATTTTTGAAAGGTACAATTCACCCCCCTCTTGTATCTGAGAATCTCATTCTTATTTCGATCCTAGGTTTGGTATTATAGAGTATATCATACTCTGCCACATACCATCCTAACATGACCTTTAAGCCTTACTGCATACCAGGTTGGGAAACGATTTGGATAGTGACCAGATCTAGTTTGTGACAAAAAACTCGTGGTTCAACACCACATGTTAACCAATTGGGGTATGCAAAGGATATTAGAATCTACCACTAATTATTATCCCTATTATAAACTAACAAATTACTATTTCACATTTTTATTCACTTATTAATGTATATAAACACTGACATTAAAACTATGAAAATCATCAAAAAAATCCCTTCTTTATCCAAAATATAAATATTCAAACGCAACCAAATTTTACACCATAGAAATTTATCTATTTAATGATTACATCAGCATTAGATAACGAGATGCATTAAAAACTCCATGCCATTAAAAATCAAATCCATATGATGTTTCTCTATGAATTTCTATAAAAATACTAGATACTAAAAACTTTATTTTTCTACCCAGACTAGATTCTTAATTACAAACCACAACTGATAACTACAACTCTTAATTATTTATCATTCTATCGATGACACCATAGACCCACATATTTTTTTTTCTAATAAATTAAGATAAAATTATAATACATAGTCTGAGTGTCCCCGTAATCAATTAAAACTTACTTCAAAATTTCAAACTACTTATTTGGTTATATTATCACAATTACAATTTAAATTAAATATTTAAACTCCAGTTGAGTGATACACATGAATCCCATCACACATCCTTTTTAAGTACTCCTTTACACACTAAATTATCATAAGAAATCTCATAATGAAAGTACTCTTTGTAATATATAGAAACACTAATATCCACCTCCCCACATATTTTATAATTTCCTAAATGATTACAATGGTTATCCTGGCCATCGATCCTTCTATATGTCCCTCAATATCCTATAAGTGGATGTGAAACTCCAAATTTTAGAGATCTAATGAACTATATTAAATAAAAATTCCATGAGTTAACATCAACTTTACCTAATTTACAGTCAACATGACATCCACATAAATTACTTCTAGTTATTTTAATTTCCATAAAAGAGAACTTATTACCCCAAAACACTTCACTTACACCCAATATACAACTCATTCATCCATAATGTTTCTGAATGAACCAATAGTCCATATTATGTATTCTGAATCACAAGATATCATGTTTCAAAAAAATCATATTTTCGTAGATCAAAGTGATCCTAAATTATTTATGAACACAATAATTCTAACATCTATTATATTCAAAAAATAATAATGAAGTCATACCCCAGATGAATCATTTTATTATCAAATATTCATACACATGTTTTTCATTAACTATCTAAAAATTTATACAATAATTAGATATTGAAATATTATTCCACACCCTTGGTAATCCCAAGAAAACACCTGTTAAAAAGTTTTCACAATTTACCCAATCATAAAACATTATTCTCATTACAAAAAAGGAATCCCAGTTAACCCAATTTTATGTTAAATTATTTATCAAATGGATGCATCAAATCAAAGTTGATTGTGATAAAACAAAACCCCAATTATATCCTAAATTCACATCCATCTCATAATAATAGTATCGATGAGATAACATATCTTTTATATACCTTTTATGGTCAACCTATGGATCTAACCCATAGCTCACCACCCAAAACCTTCTACCTACCATATGGAATACATACATGAACCTGATAATTTATGTTATAAAGACAAACATACCACTATATAGTGTCTAATTATCCATGATAATAATAATTACTTGATATATTCTTGAATTGAATCTACAAGTCTTGAATAATTAACTCATCATTTGTTATCATATTAATTAAAAATTATCGTCTTAGTGGTGGTTTTTGTCATGATCATAATAATATTACTACAAAATGAAACTCAATATACATCAATAATTCATATTACCATTAAGAATCTATAGTAATTATAACAATGTTGTTGGGAGATTATCCCTACCACTATAAACCTTCGTAAACTATGCATCACATAACACATCTAGGGCCCACAACCAGTGAATTAGAACCATAAAAGCTCAAACATATGGAAAAAGGAACTGAAAAGGGTTTTATATTCCATATATCACCTAAAAAGAATAAATTTTCGAATTAGGAAAACTAGAAACCCTAGAAAACATGTTGATCTGACCATTACACAAATTACAATGGTAAACTTTATACTATTTAATGATTTCTTGAAAAAAAAAGAATAAAATGACAAAAAATGACATAAAAAGAAGAATCACAAAACATTAAATAATATTTTTTAGACTTTAGTAATACTATATGGGAGAAAACCTATATCTCTAATTAGGGAAAACACTGAGTTATATGGTGAACCTATCTTTTGGAAACCTTACCCAAACCGATTTATAAGGGAATCATTTTTGAAACATTACTCTAAAAAACCTACTTGATGAACCATAATAGCACCTCTATATAAAGAATATCCACCTTTAGTGATCCATAGAGAAACCTCCATGAGGATGGATGCTTCCCCATATACATTCTTTCAAAAATTAGTTCCCTGCCACAACACTCCATAATCTAGTCCTCTCAAAACTTATGTCTTTATCCCATCCTTTATTGAAAAAATATGAAACAACCAGGGGGTATCATTCAGTTTCACAAAATTACTATCTCCATATAGAGCATGTGTTGTGGATTCAATCTTATTAGGAATCCATCCATTTAGTCAAAGGATCCCACCACCTCTATCAGTCCTTTTGATGTGTATTGAATGATTCCAAAAAATCCATGAGTTTAACCTAATATAAAATTATGAATATCCATACATATCCACTACTGAAAAAATGGCCTATACCCACGGTTCAAAACCATGGGTATAACCCCTAAAACTGTGGGTATAGCCTATACCCACGGTTTTGGGAACCGTGGGCTAGAAAGGTGTCAATATAGGTCCCCAACCTATACCCACGGTTTTCCAAAACCGTGGGTATAACTATTATTCCACCATGTCAAAGAATCATACCCAATTGAAGTGGTGTCAAAGTCGTTTACCCACGGTTTCAAAACCATGGGTATAAATCCTAAATTAATGCAGGCAGCGGGTTTCGATCCCAAAACCTCTTCGCTGTAAACACCACACCTAACCACTACCCTAACACCACCTATGTATATATATATATATATAGTTAAATATTGTTATATAAACCGTGGGTATAGAGGGAAGAACCGTGGGTATAGGACTCCCACCAAAAAAATTTTCCTTCCTCTGGGAAAAAAAATTACCCTTGCACACATAGAAAACCTATAGCCACTGTTTTTCATAACCGTGGGTATACATATTTTAGCCCATATATATCCACACTGTTTTGGGGAAGACTATGGGGATATGTCCATTTTACAGTAGTGATCCCTTAGTAAAACCAATAATTACTTAATTTACATTATAAGTTCTTATGTAATTCCTTTGTATCTCCTCACTTCCATAACTCAGAATCAGTTTTCACTCGCATTAAATAATTCCTTTAAAATAGCCATGATGTATCAAAAAAATCCCATCTATATATGTCACTCTATACTTTTAAAATTTATTCTTAGAAAATTCATGTTTATTTCTATAACTCCATATAAATTCCAACACTTTAACACAGCTAAAACTACCACTACTTCAATTGAATTTCCTCAACTCAACTGCATCAGTTGAAATAAATAAGGACATCCTTGGTCAAGGTGAACCTATATCCATTTGGTTCTTCTAAGTGTAATTCCTGAGACTTAACTTCCATAAATCAAAATTCTTTACCAAAAAAAATAAATCACATAAAATATCCCTCTCTCCCACATAAGAATTTTTTTAGTTTAATCCCAACAATATCCCTCTCGAATAACATTCTCAAGGATTTCTCCAAAGTAAACCAGTCAAATTCAAAAAATAATAACTTCAATTCTTTCTCCATTTTTATGCCATCATGGATATAGTATTTTGATCCCCATTATAATAATTCTATCCCACCCTTCCAAATTTTGACCACACATTCCCTTCCCACAAAAACTTCTAAATTCCTCCATGGAATTCCATCCAAATAAATGAGGCATAATCTTTATTGAAATTTATTGAAGTCCCATGTACAATTCATTCCATGTATCATGTACATGGCCCTGATAAATTAGAATTCTAATATTCCCAATCTCTTCAAATATGTTTCTATATTTTATGAGTTTTTCAATACATTGTACAATAATGTTACCACCAAAAAAGGCCTCAATCCAAAAAACATAACATCCAAATATTCTGATATCCTTAAAATGAACAATTCGCACTAAAATAACCCAATAACCTTTTGGAAACCATTTCTTAGTGTAATGGAGGGAAACATGATCCTTTTATTACATTTACTTCCATCTTAGTTATGAACCATCCATGTTTCCCTATCCATAATAGAGGATCTTTAGATACTCTTTAGATACTCTTATGACTTTGTGAGTGGTTCTATTCCACACAACATTCTCCCTTTGATATAGGTTCTACACTGATTAATCCTCAAAAGAGAGACAATTCTCCAGTGGTATATCCTCATAGTTGAATACAAAAAAAGGACAAGGAATGTACATACTTAGGAGAGATACATGTAACACTTCACAAACATGAGATATATTTGGTGGATGTTTGAAATGATAATCTTTCATCTCGATGAGATCAAGAATTTTGAAGGGAGTGATATATATGGGGATCATATTTCCATTATTTCTAAATCTCATAATCTTCTTCCAATGATATATTCAAAGGATACTTTCTCACCAAATTCAAATTTCAGATCTCCGTAAATATTTTCAGTATTAGATCTATTTCAATCCTCATCATGGAAAACAGGTATGATCCTTTGAATTTAGAGCATAAACCACCATATTTGCTTTAATAGTCTGGTAATGTATTAAACATTCATAACATTTAATGAACTAAAATTATCCACTTTAGTGACTATTAAATTATTTCTATCTAAATACATACATCAATATTTTATTTTCTATATATATATTTTATATTTCTCTATAATGATAATAAATCTATATTTGTAATTCAAAATTACTATTTTCTTCTCCAAATAATGATTCAGGTAATTTTTCTCATGAATTTTTGATTAGGATGAGAAATAACATATCACCACATCATTATACATGAGGCCACATCCCAATAACTACTTTGATTCATCACTATTGATCACAAACCCTTCTCCACTATAGGTTAATTTGTGCATAGAAATACTGACCAACCTTATTTTCAGATCCTTGAACTTTTACTCACATTCATATATCCATTAGAACATGGATCTCCTCTGATTAAACATAGTAATTGGATTTGATATCTATAAGAAATATCTCACAATTTGTCCATAGTATCTAGACAACCATGGAAAACTATGGATTTTGTTCATTGTAGTTGGAATTATCCATTGACAATAACATCCATCTTATAATTTTCAACTGATATACCCAAACTTATGATCATGTGTCCCAAGAATGATAATTTATATAACTAGAATTCAGACATGATGAATTTTTTGTATAATATCTCCTCTAATAAAGTCTTCCACACAATTCTCAAGTAATTTTTTTATTATTCCTTTCTCTTTGAGTATATTATAATATCAACTATAAATACTACCACAAATAGATCTAGTTAATCTCTATAGACTTTATAAATTAAATTTATGGAGATAATGGGGGAATTAGAAATTTCAAATGGTATCACCATAAATTTATAATGTCAATACATCATACATAAGGTTTTCTTTTGTTTGAATTCAATTTTCACTCTCAATTGATAGTGTATGGAATGGAGGTAAATATTTGAAAAGTATTTAGATCCTCATAGTTAATCAAACAAATCCTAAATATATGGTAAAGATACTTATTATTGATCATGATCTTGTTAGGTTCTCAATAATCAATTTAGAGAAACATTGGTCAATATTTTTTAATGAAAATAACTAGTGCACCCCACAGTGAAGCACTCGGGAATATGAATCCCTTATTTACATTCTCCAAGAGTTTCTAGTGCACCCCATGATGAATAACCTAGGAAGATGAATCCCTTTATTTAAATTATATAGGTGTTTCTTATTCAATTCCTCTAACTCAACTAGGTTCATTCTATGTAGAGTTTTGGAAATAGGTGTAACAATAAGAATGATTTCCATTGAAAAATAAACTAAACAATTAATAGGATGGGAATTAATATCTTCCAAAAATACCTTAGAAAACTACTATACAAAATAAATATCTTCATGTTTTGTTTTCACCAAAAAAGTATAGATAAATTCCCTTTACAGATAGAAATCAAGGCCCATAAATTGGAATTAATTTTTATTATAAGATTTTATTTATTATCACATTGATAAGTGAACACAAGTTTATTCAAAAATAAAATAAAATTTTACTTTTAATCCTTCTAAATAGATACCATATATATATAGCACCAATACATAACTAAAATGACATCAAATTCGTATAGAGGTAGAAAAAAAAGATTTATGGGAAGAAAATTAAAAAAAACTAAATCATATAAGAATCATAGTCTTATGATGTAATCATTATACCATTAGGAAATTTCACTACTAATTAAAAATATAATCATTGAGTATATGAATTATTATAAACCATGTAAAATAAATGGGCTTTATAAATATTTCTATATAACTTAATTAACCAATGGGAGAGAAACATGTTTCAAAGAATCATCCTTAAATATTCATCACCATAAGCCATATATAAAAATAAAGTGGATATTATTATAATATCATATCCCCAGTGAAGCATAAAAATCCTTAAATGATGATTTCATGTATGAAAAATTCCATTAAGAGATCATTCAAAAATTTCATTGATATGATGAGAAAAATGTCCATTTTTATAAAATTTTAATTAAAAATTCATAGAATATTAGGAGAATAAATTTATTTAAAAATTACCCTTAAAACTTACTAAGTAAACTTTATTAAAAAGATAAGGCCATGATGGAGGGAAAATCCATTCATTCCATATATGTTAAAAGAAAACCTTATTTTCACACTTTTATAGAAAGTCAAAAATGACTTGTTCAGATTATTTTAAATGATTCAATTTAATTTTTGTAAACAAAGTAAAGGTAGTGAAAATAAAATTTTTAAAATTTTAAATTATAGATATAAACTTCCATAAAATAATTTTTCAGAGTATATGCATGAAATAAAAAGTTTTTCGGCAAAGATGAAATAAGGTTGTATTTTCTTTAAACAAAATCTCAATTATTTTATGTACAAAAAAGAGAAAAAAGTAATATTACATAAAATTTTGAGGAATAAATATAGGATAATACTATATATGGGGTTTATAGAATAATATATATATATAATTTCTATCATTTTAAATTTTGTAAAGAAAATACCAAAGAGAAATGATATTGTAACACAGACACTTACTACATTGGTAGCTTTTGAATAATAACTCCTCAAATGAAATAACATAATTTTAAATTTATATATCTTTAATAATTAAATTATTATGATATAAAATATCAAAGTAGAATTATATATACATCATAAACACAAATAGTTTCACATTATAGAACATTTCTTAATGAAACAAATTTTGAGATAATTAACCCATACCTCAGGTCTTGTCATACTTAATACACGTTCAAAACCACTCTATAATAAATAATTATTTATTATAAATATTTTCCAGAAAAATATTCATACAAAAATACTATGTATGACTCCTTTATAAGTATGAATTATATTTTTTATTAACAATTATTCATTAAAATGAATATTTAGGTAAAAAATTGTATATTTTACATGCATGTTTTGGTTTGATAGTTCCCATGATTTGAACATGAACATGGCTTCATAATATGTAGAATCTAAATCATGGTATAATTATCATAATTATTCATTATATATAGTTTTATAACCATTCATAAAAAGTGATGGTGAAATGAATTAGATAACTTTATGGAGGCGGTAGTTTGTACCGAAGGATGAGTGATGTTTCAAATTTTTAATGGATGATATAAATTAAAGATAATAATAATTAACCTTCATATAAAATTTTTATATCTTAAATATTGTGTATCTTTATTAAATCCATCATTTTAACTAGCCATGTGAGTTTTTTGATGGAAAATGAAACGCATTTCAACGTGTAGGGGGTTGTCCACATGTATGTACGAGCAACACTTTCATTAATCATTTGATGGGAATGAGGTGGGAAATAGTTTTTCCATAGTCATAATAACATATCATTATATTTATTATATTTTATTCATTTTTAAGGATATATTAAATATATTTAAGGAATTATAATAATAAATAGTCATTAAAATAATCAAGTTAGATGATTACCACTTCTTTGAGAGACTTAGTTTGGAAAACACCTTATGCCTTTATAAGAAAGTATTAGGGTAATATCAGAAGATAAATAATGAAGTTAAAGAATATAGGAAGGTATTCAGTTAGAAATTTTATGCAATTGAGGGCTCAATGTTTGTGAATAAGTGTGGAGAAAAGGTCTCGTTTTATAAGTTAGGGGAGGGATACACATGGAATTATATATAATATTTTAATAATATAATTTCATTTTCTTAATAAATTGGTAAAAAAGGAAAATGATTATTATTTAAGATAATATAAGTTCACAATATCTTCAAGGAATTAGTTATATATATGTTTATATATCAACTTTTCTCATATATCTTATTTTAACCCCCCTCATTAACCCATTTGATCCTTAACTGTGGTAATTGTTTTTTACAATTTTTACTATTAATTATGAAAAAATGAAATTTGTATCATTATTTTTTTCAAATAATTATCCCATACTTTGAATAAATTTTATCAAATTCAATTTTTATAATTTTTAGAAATCAATTTTAATGTAAGCGTGTAATACCCAACAAATTTGGTTAATAAAAAAATTTAATTTTAAACCATAAAAACGAATTTATTATCATTAATTTACTAATTACAACCATTATATGAATGATAATTTTTTTGAATATATAATATAAATATTTCTATAAAATAATTCATCAATAGTGATTAATTTAATTTATTGAGATAAATATAAATTGTGGTTAAAAAACACTTTTTGGAAAAAATATCTTTTTTTACTTTCTAATGATTTAATTTTCAAATATAAAAAATTCATAACCAGTAATTTTATTTTTAAAATATTTATAAAGAATTTTTTTCCAATTTTATTTAGTACTAATCATACCCAAAAATCAAATGACAATGTTATAAATGTCACATTAAATAATAATATTTCAATAGTATAACATAGTTTATTTAAACTCTGTGTTGTGTGTAAATAATGATATGAAATACAAAAAATTTATTTAAAAATAAATATATTATAAATTATTGGGGTGTTAGAACATGAAAATCACACTTTATTCCTATCTATCAAATTCATTGATTAGAACCTCAATCTCCTTAGAAATATATCACAAGTTCTCTATATGAATGTTAATAAATTTATATATAAGGATTATATATAATAGTTATATCTTGATTAAATTTTTTGATATGGAGGAACCATGATAAAAGTGTAAGGACTATAACTTCCAAATTAAAACATACATGAAAAATGAAGCAAGTAACACATGAAATGGAGAATTTAATAGTGAATTACTAATAAATAGGGTTTTAAATGATATAAGTTTACCATATGAGATATTATATGTAATAATATTATCATGGTATATAATTATAATGACTCTAAATTTATTATACAGGATGTTCGAGTCCTTATGAATTAAGTTAGATATGATGTATTTAAATTTGAGAGACATGTTTGACATTGCACACCATAATTTCTTTTATGTGGTGTGATTAATATCAAATTAATTAATTTTAAAATAATCATACAAATTCACGGGGGTTGAATATCCAAATCATATTCTTTCTTTACATGGTATGTTATATATAAGATACTGAAATTGTAAGTGTTTCATCTCAACACTTTATTCTTTGAGACGTATATTATTTTATGCACATAATTTATTTAAAATGGTTTATATGACTACAATAAGATACATAATATCATGTATTATCCATAATTTTTGTATTTGAAATTTAAATTAAATCTCCATTTCATTAAAGGGGTTTTTATTAAGTAGTAAGGGTTTCATATCAAAACTTCTTTCTTTGAGACACATGTTCTTTAATTCACCTATTTTATTTTAAATGGTCGATATACATCCAATTTGATATTTAACATCATTTAATATCCTTATTCATGGTATCTTAATTTTAAATTCAATATACAACTCTTTAAATGAAGATTTATAAAAATGTTTCTTAATTTGTAAGGGCTTTTCCTCGATTTATGTTTATTGAGACATGTTTTAATGTTATGAAAAAATTTATGAAATTTATGATGTATATATGACACAAAAATTTATTTTTTAATAATAAATGATTTAATTAAATGTATTTACAAATCCTTAGGATTTTCAATATTTGAATGGATTTTGTTTATAAAATTAAGGAAGTTATAAGGGTTCTTCATATCAATTTTGTTTCGTTGTGAAAAGTGTGATATTATGCACCTATTTATGTTTATGTGGTGTATATAATTATAGATTGAAATTTTATATAATATAAATTTCTAAATTAATTATATATAATGTTATAATTCAAATTATTTCATCTATGTTTTTTTGATTAAAATGTTATCAATGTGGTAAGTGTTTATCATCAAAAATTCTCTTCTTTATAACATATGATATTTTTTAAAATCTATAGTATTTTAGGTGATTTATATAATTCCCATTTTATATGTTTTATCTTGGGAAAAACTATAATAATGATATTAAAATCATCATTTTACATTATTTATTGCATGGGGTTATGAATCAAAATTTACAAAATTCATAAGGGTTTTATTTAATGATCCCATTTTCACCGGGATTGTTTATGATGAATTTATGATGATGAAATTATATGATATATATCTCCAAAATATTATGTATTTTCTTCTATTTTTTCTTAGTTTTTAGAGATCAATGTTTTCCATTTCATTCTACCCTCTTTAAGTACCCATGAGAATAAAATAATTCTTATAAGAAAAACAAACTTTATTTCTCTATTTGGTCAAAAATATTTTCTTATATATCCATATTTTATTAAAAATGATTTAAATATTGTATTTAATATTATTAAAAGTTTATTTAAATTCTTTTAAATTTATTTACCATATTTCAAAAATATGTTTCTAACTATTTTCAAACAATTTTACTTTTTTTCTTTTCAATAAAAATGTTAATGGAATTTTATTTAACATACACAACATGAAAAAAATTCCCTACAATAAGGAATAAAAATTTCTTTAAAAATACTTATATAATTTAATTTTTTATTTTCATAGAAAATGATTCCCTTAATATTTTTTTTAAATTTTTTAGTTTCTAAATAAGTAATTTCAATTAAAAATTGTAAGTTTCTTAAGAATTGTTTTGTGATACTTAAAAGATATTTTTATCTATAACAATATCCTTTGATGATTCTTATGATTTACAAGAACATTATCCATTTTTTTATATTTATTATTTCTCCACATGGTTTATGATTATGATTATGAAATATTTATGAAACTCATATCCTTTCTAAAGGTTATTAATTCATGGTATGATGAATGTTTTATGCTCTCAAGGAACACATTTTTATCTTTTTCATTACATTTTGGGTGGGCCAATAATTATATATCCCTCTAATGCATTAGGTAAAGGTGGATAAATAATATAATAATAAGGATTATAATGGCGAGGGAAAACAATTTATAAATTTAAATTGTATAATAATTTAGTATTGGGAGTGAACCTTGAATAAGGAAAAGATGTTATGGGGGGGGGAATCAATCCACTATTACTATCTTATCAGGGATATATTACTAAGGAAAATATTTTCTTTGATTATGTTGATTAAACAAACATATATATAATTCTTATGATATGTGTTCATGGCTAATTATTTGTTATTGAGGATCCCACACTCTTATGTCTTATTTTTTTTTAATTTGAAAACTTATTCCATGAGTCATTTTTAAATATTTTTTACTAATTCAGTATGATTTTTTTAATTCATGATAATGTCCGAATACCCTAATTCCCACTCAAGGATAATGATTTTTATCTCTAATGTTTACCCTTACTGATAATATGAGCTCACCCTTTCTTAATTTTCCCTTTCCTAGGTTATAAATAATGGTTTTATGTATGATATGTATAATAAGAGTGTTAGTTATGAATAAATTAATGGGAAATGATATAGACTTTTTGTACCCTAATTGTGTATGTATATATGTTTCCAAAGACACTAAATAATAATGTTTTTGATGTGGATAATTTTGATATGTAATGAAGATTCTTAAAATAGGATATAATATTTATGGATGAAAAATTGGGCGACTATATGGTGGATAGGAGTGAGTTATTTTCAAATGATTTATTTTTTATGCTTGTAATTGTTGATTGATTACCTCATTTCTTAAATTTTCATAGGAGTACCGGGGGTATGATTGATGACCACTGTGAGGGAAACCCTATTGATGATTATGTGTTGGTAAGGGAGTGTTTCATAACTATTTAAATATGGTTAGATAGTAAGATTTAAGAAGCCTTTATGATAAAAATATCTTAAGTCCCATGGATAAAGACATTTTAGGGTTATTTACTTTCTAGGTAGTTCTATGGGGCTTACAGGGTCATGAAAAGTTTAAAATCTATAATCTTGGTTCCTTAGTATCACTTTAAGTATTTTATTACTAGATCATAGGGAATATTCCATTTAAAGTAGGTCATTTGTGATGATTTATGGAATTTCAAATTATTATTCGATTGTATTTCACATAGATAGTTTGACCATTGGCACCATTTCATGATTGCATTATTTGGATTATTTTTTATTTATTACATGTTTTGTATTTGTGAATTATGTTTCAGCTTGCATGTGTATTAACTTATATTAAAATATGTTATTTTTATAAGACTTGAATGTGTTTTTTTGAAAATGAAAATGAGTTAGTTTTATTAAAAGAGTTTTTAAGAAAATGGTATTCTATAAAATTGGTTATGAGGAATTAGTTTTCCTGATATTTTTTGGAAAAAGAGAAAAATAGTGATTTTAGTTATTTTCTATTATTTGAAGGCCCTCTTTCCTTGGTGTAAAAGTTTAATTTTTATTTTTAATGATCATTTTTATTATATAAAAGGAGTGGTTGTTTTAAAATTACTAGCTTTTTTTTGAAATCAAATAAAAACATACTTCATAACATATATTTAAACTATAATTTTATAACCTATTTTATTAAGGGGTTTCCATAAATTAGGTGGGTTATATTGTCCTACTATGTTCTTTTTTCCCACACCTATTATATCTCAGTTGAATTTTCATTTTTTTTATTCATACTGATCATTGAAAATTGATTTTATCTAGGTATTTTAGGTGGGTTCTTTTTATTGAATTCGATATTTTGTTCCTTTTCATGATTTTGTAGGGTATGATTTTAATTTTATAGAATGTTGTGAATGTTACCCTTTATATGATTTAAATTGGAGAATTAGGCTTTTATTTCTTTATATATATGAAGGGTAGCTATATCTACATGTGGATGAGAGGGAACGGGAGGCAGTATCCATTTTCATTATAGATGAGGGAGAGCATGGGTGGGTAGGGGGATTTTTTTTTTGTAGATTTCTTTATTGCAGAATTTATTAAAAGCTGGCTGATTTGGTAAGAATGTATTATTTATAGATAGGTTATGCTAGTTTTTGTGATTTATTTTACTCTAATTATTGGTTGAAACCACTCACAAGTTTTTTCTATGATGGAAAATCACTTCTTACTAGATTATAGGGAGATGGAATGACCTTAGACCCATGTGGCAGACCGAGTCTGGTGACGAGTCAGAGGGTTGACCAGGATGGTTCTTTGCAAAAGTGTATCTGAGGCTAGTTTTTTTTCATAGGATCCAATGGATTTGGAAGAACCTTTTTATTATTTGGGGTGACATGGAAATATTGAGTTAAAATTGGTTATTGTAACATGAGAGGTATGTACATGGATACTCTAACTAGCTCTTTCCTGCCTTGATTCTCATGTTGAGATGAGAAGTATGTATTAATTCTGAATTTTTAATTTCATGGGAATTATTTTTGATCGTCTAATGATACTAATTGGTATAGTTGAGTAGGAGTGGGGGTAATATTAGATTTTTGGATGGAAAACAAGAATGGTCCAATGGCGTAAGGTTGATTTTCTTGATCTGATCAAGTAAGTAATGACCAAACACTTGATCCTAAAACCTAATAGGAATGGTTTCATGTCACTCCATGGTCTATTGAGCTATATGGTAGTTCCATAAATGTTTTCTCATCGCTTTTGGATTTCTATTTTAGCCTCACTTGAGAGATCACCAATAATAAAGGATGTGTCAAGGTGGGTCTTGTGATATTTTTATATTATTGATTAAGAATTGTGATGTGGATCATTTAGGGTGTGGGTATTTTATAAAATGGGTTTTTTTAAAAGGTGGATTTTCGGGAAATGGTTTTTTATATAATTCCTTTTAATCTAGTTTATGAAATTAAATTGGTTTTCTTAATGATTTTTGAGAATTTTTATTTAAATTTTTTTATTTGGTTCTCTAGGATTTTTTTCTTTTAAAACCCACTAGTTGATTAGTTGTAAAGGAATTTAGAACTTATGGGGTGATTAAGAAAAATTGGATGTTATATTTAATGAAGCCTCTGTGAAAATATTTAAAATATTATAAAGAATGAGCTTTGAGGAGTTAAAGTGGTTTCTTTATTTTATAAAAGAATTTGTGGTTTTTAAAAATGGGTGTATGTGATTTGGAAATATATTGGGATTTGGGATTTTAAAAGAAAATAAGAAATTTTCTAATTGATTTGGTTCTTTTAAAACCTTACGTGTTCTTGGAAAATGTTTTTATTAAAATGGGATGTGATTTTTTTAATAATATGTGTTTTTGGTATGGGAGTCTCCTTCTTTTCTTAGTGTTTTTGGATTTTTTCACTTTGTGTTTTTGCGAACATTTTATATAATTTAGGGAACATAACCTGGTTGAGTTTATGGTCATTTGTTTATAATGTCTTCCTTTTGGGAAGATCATTCTAAAGCTATAGTGTTTTCATTTAATCATGTTCATTCCATTATTATTGACACTTGGTTAGACTCATAGTGAAAGGTCAAGTGTTTTTTTATTTTTGATAATGTGGTAGTGTGTCGCTACCATTTTTCTATAAGTAACTAGGTTATGTGAGATATTTCATTTTATTTGGATTGAATTTATGGTGGTAAATCTTCTTGATCTCTTGGTATATTGGTTTTTCTTGAGTATTCATGGTTGATGAGTTTAGATTGTGTTATCCTTGAGGTGTAAAATAACATGGTTTCTCCTTATGTTTTTATTTGGTGATTGTATTTGTATCGAGGATCATTTTTTTCCTATGGGATTGGATTGAGAATTGTTTGTTTGTTTTTTATTCATCTTGTTGTTTGTTACATTTGTGGAAACTTTTAGTAATTTCAGCCATGAATTGAAGGAATTTAATGATTTTTTATTCATTTTATGGATGTTGTATATCCTTGGGTCAGTTATTAATGTATCTAGAACCTATATAAAATCGGTTGAAATTTTTCACAAGGGGGAATTAGTTCAAATTATTTTAGGTTCAAAATGAGAGGGCATACCAGGTGAGAGGTGTTGGTCTTCCCTATTTTCTTTTAGTTCTTATCCAATTTTAGGGACCAAACCATTCTTTTTATTGAATAATGTGTTGAAATTATTCCTAGTTGGATGTTTTGGTTGTTTTTTATTTGGTAAAATTGATCTTAGGATATTTTATGATCCTTGTATTTAAGGTCCTTTTGGTATTTCTTAGGCCACACTTATTGTTAGAGGTGATATTGTTATAGTTTCCTATATTTATTTAAATCATATAGTTTCTCTTATAGTTTTAATGAAGCATATTTATCTTGGTGATTATCCTATTATAGGAGTGGTTGTTTGATGATTCACTATTTAGATAAATTCTAAATAGCGGGGAGACCTCCCTCTAGTGTCTATTCATTTATAGTTCTTTGTTGGATGCTCAAGTTCATTAACTGTTTTATATTTTGATCATTATATAAGGCTCTTTGGATTATCTTTTAAGGATAGATCATGGTTTAGGTTTCCATGTTGTTAGTATCCTTTTATTTGTCACTAAACCTTTACACATCCTATAAAAAGTGTCTGATTTCCCCCTTTTTAGGCTACCTTTACCTTGACTAGGGAATTTATGGTGGTATAATGTGGTATGATAGAAACTATTGTGAAACCCAAATGTAATTTATATTATTATTCTAATTTAATTTGGTTTAATTTGTTTTTTAGAATCGACATACTTGTTTATTTTATTTTTTTGTGTAAACTCTTATACTGCGCATAGGTTGCGTACGGTTCGAAATAACCAAGTGTCAGCCATGCATGAGGGTCTATCTTATGGATGGTTTCATTTGGTATTGTGAGAACATTAGCTATTATAATATGAAAAATCCTAAGTGAAACCATTCACTTGGGTTTTGGGTGTCAATTATGGGATTTATGGATTTTCCATAGGTTGGAAAACTATGCTGATAAACCATGCAAAATTTCCAAAAACATTTTTTCTTCAATTTTACCTTTTCCCAAATTTATTCTCAGGTAATATCCCTACTCATTATACTCCTCTCCCTTGTTCTTAATCCCCTAATCAAACCCCCTCATCACGTGACTCCCACACTCTTTAGCTCCCCCCTCCTTTCTATTTCAATGAAATTACTTCATAGTTTAGGGATGATTCTCCATAGTAAGATATCATTTCACATAAATTAATTTTTCATCTAATTTTCCCTCTCCCATCACTAATATCTAGTTTGGATAAACCATATGCGTTTTATATTCATTTATTTTTTATGAATTTTATTGTTCAGGTATGTGATGGGTCTTTATGGTCATCTTATTCCATGATTGGATGTTCAAAAACAAGAAGACATGATTTGGCTCACCCACCATAGATTTAAGGTAAATGTTTATTTAGATTTCCTTTTTTATTATGATTATAATTTTATTGTGTTTTAAATAATTTATTCTTAATTTATAAAGATAGTATATGTAATTTTTTATCTTGAAAAAATTTCCAAATGGAGTTTTCACTTATCATGAGCCTAAGCTACATGTGAAGTGCTTAGAAAATTGTCAGAAAGGCTCTTTAATTTTTTTATAATATATAAAATTTATTATTATAGATTCAAAAATTTATGAAATCAATTTTGTTTTATTTTTTTATGGACATTAATGTAGTTAAACCACTTGTCTTCGACTTGGGTCACATGCGATGTGTCCACTAAAATGCACCATGGATATTTAAAATTGTTTTAGACTTTTTAAAATGTATGTTGTTAAATTATAAATATCTTATGTATAATTTTTAGTTTAAAAGTATACTTCAAGTTTTCTTGATTCATGGAATGTACTTAAGTAAAATGAAGAGTGATATATACCATTTTAGTTTTTATAAAGTGAAATTATTTTTTGAAGCATGTTTAGTGTTGGTTCCATTTTGAAAATGGGCGTGTGATGTTCTGAATGGATTGTTTTTTTAAAAAAAGGGAGTTAAAAATCAATTATTTATCTTTTTGAGGTTATAAACTTCATAGTTTATTGAAACATTATAAAAAGGATTGTGTTAATCCCAATTTTATTTAATATAAAATGTTTGGTTTTCTTTAGGACATTCAATATTTGTGTTTTGAAATGGTGTGAAAATGGTTTGGTTTTCTGAGTATCATAAAAGAAAAGTTTTCAATTTATAAAAAATGTTTATAAAGTTGTATTTGAAATGATATTTTAAATAGTTTATAAATGGGAGAAATAACATGAAAATATTAGTGCTATGGCTTCAAGTCCCTTTTGTAAATTTTATCGATTTTTTAAAATTTGTAAGCACCTTTTTGATCCTAGTGTTTTTATTTTGCCTATTGTAGATTGTGACATTTTTGGAGAAATTATTATTATTAATAGGCATGTTGTCATTCTTATAAATTAATTTGGGTGACTGGTTGGATCATTTTGAAGGCAAGTTAGGTGAGGTGTGAGTTATTTTTTAGTGATTTATATTTTATGCTTATGATTATAAATTTGTCACTTATTTACTTGAATTTTAATGAGTTTAATAGGGGTATAGTATATGAACTATTAAGATAAAAACATGAGGGAGATAGTATGTAAAATAGGGAGTGTTTCTTGGATATTATGATATGGTTATACTATATGGAGAATCATAACATTAAGCTATCAATATCTTTATTCTTGTAGAATAAGGCATTCCTTGTACATTTACTTTTTGTGTAGTTTGATGAGACATCAGAGGATGTGAAGGGTTCAATAATTCCAGACTAGGTTCATTATCATTAATTTAGGTATATTATTATTGTATCATAGTGATTATTCCCATGATTATAGGTCATTTTGGATGATTTAGGGGATTTTTCATTATTATTAGAATGTATTTACCAATATTCATTTGACTATTGGAACAATTACTTGATTTTATTCTTTGGATCATATGTCCTTGATTATGTAGTACCTATGTGTGACTTATGTATCACCTTTAGTGTGTGTTTATATACTACATAATAGGTTATTTTTATAATGTCTAAAAGTCGGGTTTAAAAGTTGAAATGGTTTAGTTTTCTTAAAATAGTTTTTAATAAAATAGTCATCCTTGAAATTGTTTATAAAAAATGAGTTTTCCTGAGATACATAGGAAATAGGGAAAAATAGTGATCTGGATTGTTTTTCAAGATTTATATTACCTCTTTTTTGTTAAAAGGTTTTATTGAAAAATACTAATCATCCTTATTTTATTTTATATAAAGGGTGATTGTTTGAAAATGTTCATGTAAAAAATTGATTAACTTTTTTTTCAAAAGCATGTGAGAACCTATTTTATACCCTATGTTAAAAATAAAATTTTATAAACTATTTTACTAAGGGGTAACATTTATTTAGTAATTTTTGGTGGCATACTAATTTATTTTTTATAAGAAATATTATATCTCATTTGAAGGTTCTTGGTTCTCTGTCAAACTATTCATTGAGAGTTTATTTTATATTGGGATTTGAGGTGAGTTGTTTATTTTACCAAATTAAGTCTATAGTTAATTTTTATTGTTTTGATATGATATGATTTTAATTTTATATAAAATCATTATTATTACCATTTTTATTATTTACGTTGTCCAATTTGGATTTTATTACTTTACAAACAGATGGTGACTATAGTTATGGGAGGCCAGGAGGGAACTTGAGGTGAAATTTCCTTTATTTTTAAAGGAGGGAGATAGGGTATGAGAGAATTTATTTTTTTACTTTTATTTATAAGTTTATTTATTATAAAATATCTAATTTGGAATGTATGTCTTATTTATAGAAGTCATTCTAGGTTTTTTATTAGTTTTTGTCGTCTCTTTTACTCGTATTTTTGGGAAAAAATGATTCCAAGTGTGTTCTTGTGATACAAAACCACTATTTTCCACCCCATGGGTAACAATAATTCCCATAAATAATTGTGGTGGGATGAGACATATGTCAAATCAGATGGTATCCCAATATAGTTCATTACACATCTTAATAATATATTTTTACCTTGGTCTCAAGAATCTCTTTATTTATACTTTTTTCAACCATAAAATTTAAAAAACCACAAATAGATTAAGTTTTTATCGATAACCAGATAATATTAATCAAAAATTGAAATTAATAATGAATCATCATTGAATAATTCTAAGAATACATGAGCCTACTCAAGATAAAAACAAGAACAATGAACAATATAAAAAATGTTTTCTATTAGGGAAACATACATTATCTTCTGAAATAGTTATTTATATTTCACTTTTCATTATTCCAAATTATTTGAAAATATTATTTTATGTTCCAAACTTAAAATTACTACACACAAGATCAACCAAAAAGTGATAATAGTTCACTCACACACACCGACACACGGGATTCCTATTATTCCCAATTAAAAACTAACCCAAAATTTATTATACCCCTTCCAAAAATATATTTTTTGAATTTAAGTTATTTTAATCCCCATTTTAAAACAAATATCTATATAAATGAAGTGTGGGGAAATTTTTCCCCATATTATCCTTGGATGTATTAAGGTTAAACTCTTATCATTAACCACATATTATGAAATTAATCCTTTGAAAACAGTTTAGTAAACACATTTACAATCCTCTCATTAGTTGGAACAAACTCCGACTTCAAAAATAAATGGTCCACCATATAATTGATAAGGTTGTATTTTATATTGATGTGATTTAGTTGATAATTATAGAAAAGATATTTCAACTGAATAAAATCACTTTAATTTTCACCTATCTAAATTAGTAAAAACATTACTTTTAAATTGAGATATTCTATCTTAGTCTTCATCCACATTAATTAGGTAGTAAAGTTTGTTTCAGAAAAATAATCTACCTTGACATTTATCAAGGTCACTGAACACTACTTCTATGTGTTCCATATGACACACTTATCTCTAAGAAAGAAACATTAATGGAGTTTAATCTTCTATCATGTACATTTATATCCCAATCAATATCTATATATCTAAAAGGATCAATCCTTCCATTAATATCAATTCCCCATGAATTTTATAAATTTAAGAATCCTCTTTGTATCCATAAGAATAGTTTTTCTTGGTTCAATTTTAAATCTACCACAAAGTGTAAAAACATGCACATGATTCATTAGTGAAGTAATTAGGTAATGAAAACTGCCGGTAAAATTTATGAAATATCCCAAATAAAATTTTATTCCATATTAATCCTTTTATAGATAATTTCTCACATATATTTGAGTATAAACCAATATTTAATTCTCTATTATGATCTTCTTTAAAATATCCTCGGTATACTTATCTCGAGAAAGGAAAATATGATACATCTATTAAGATATATGAAAACCCATTAAATACTTAATCTCTCCAAGAATGGACATATAAATCATCTTCTACATAACCAAATAAAACTACTTGAAATAAATTTATTCATTTAGATAAAATATAATATCATCCACATATAAAATAACGATAAAAGATCCATATCTATCTTATTTTATTTATTATTTTGTATACACACTTCCTTTAACAAACTTCAGTGACTTTAATAATGTTTTCAAATTAAAATAAATTTCTATTGAGGTTTTTTAACATGTATAGAGACATATTTAACTTTAAATGATATCCTTAATAATATCAAAGAAATAATCCGTTGTCTTTCTTGATGTATATTTACTATTCCAACTCTCCATTGAAGAAATATGACTAGACATCCATTTGGATGATCTTTTATCCTATTTTTGTAGTGATAAAAAGAAAAATACTAATGGTTTCAAGAATTAAAACGAATTTTAATGTCTTATAAAAATTAATATATTTATCTTATGAATAACCTTTTCATATGAGTCTTTACTTCTTTTTTCATCACCACAACCTTCTCATTCCACTTGTTAGGAAATAACCACTTTATTTATAACATTATTATTTTCTGTATTAGGAATAAACTCCAATATATTATTGTTTTAATTTAATTTAGCTCCATATTCATAGTATCTATCCAATGTTGAAGATTAAATTCACAAAACATCCTACCTAGGCCCACCTGGCTAGCGACAAGATGAGTTTTCCACCCGAATATTACCTCCAATAGTCGATGGATGGTGACTTGTTCTGAGTAGGAATATCAAACATATGGGGGTCTTGTCATAACATACATTTACATACACACACACATGTACACACAAAAACACCTCCATATCAACAAACATAATTAAGTAATATAGAAGGGTAAACAATGGAAATAATAAATTTATTCACAACCTATGATCCCAAGATAAAAAAGAATAGAACATAATCAAATTACAAATCGAATATAGATGACCAAAAAACTAGAACGTAGCTCTAACCAAAAAATGAGAGTTAAAATAGTATTAATACGTAAAATCTTGTCTAAAAATAGTCCAGATATAATGGCCTCCAAGAACCCCAGTACACCACCAAACTAGGACCACTTAGATCCCTTTTGAACAACATGTTACCAATATAAAATGCGACATGTTCAAATGGATCCTATGTAGGGGTGATTATATTCATACATAGTGGGAAACCACAAAACCACCAAGAAGGAAAGACTGAGAAAGCATTCAAATAAAAAAATAGAGGTTAAATAAAGGAGAACCCATATATGCTCACATAATGATAAAATATATCCTACAAATTCTAAAAACATGTATCTAGTTAAACAACTAGTATTCATTATGAAACATAAAAAGTAGTACCATCGAATGGTGGCCTATGAGACCTATTATTAATCTTATTCTGGGTAGAAAATCACCTATAAAATTCACCACAACCATTGCTATTCAACTCAGAAATAAAAGATCAATCCTTATTTTATGGGGATACTTGAACCCATTAGATTTCAACATATAGATATGGGATCATCCCATCTGACATATGGGCATACATTAATCCATATATACTATCCTATAGGAGGATATCACATTACCTATATATAAGTGATAAGATACCCAAACCTATCTAAAAAGGTGAATAAATTATTTCATCCATGAGTCTTATAGTCTATATGCAATTGACCTATAGAAAAGGGATCATGCAGCCTAAGTAAGATGGTGGGATAATTGATGTTATCTAGTGGATCAATGAATATAGAGACCCCAAACATTCATACATAAATACTATATATTATTTAAGGGTATTGATTACATAATAATATAATATATTACAATATTGTAATTGTTCAGTGTATTTGGAAACATGGATACATAAAAAATAATACATAAATGTTATATATCATTTTCCATTAATTAATTCACAAGAAGAAATCTTTTTAAATATAATATACATAATTATTTATTTATTACTTGAGGAAAGGAAACATATGAAATGGTGAGCTCATATTCTCGGTAATTGTAAAGATAAGAGATATCAATCGATGATAATAATTGAGTATAAGATAATAATGATGGTATAAGAACATGATAAAAACTTTTAATTTCCATAAAAAAACAACCAAAGATCATTAATCATAAATCATGTAATATAGTTTATTCAATAAAATGACATATGAAGTAAGACATAATAGAGAAAAACCAATAATAACAAATAATTATCCCTGATAACATATCTTAAGAACATGAAATAAGTTTATGGAATTCAAAAAAGAATAAGAAATAAATTACTTATTCAATGATCACTCCAAGACTATCATTATAGGAAAATTACAAAAATGGAAATTCTTACCCAATCATTTCAAACAATATCTTAGGATTAACTTCTATCAAGTTAACTCTGTCATCACTTAGGTGTTTTTTAACTCTATATTCTCTTAGGATTTTCTCAAATCTTTCATCATTACCTATTGCATTAGAGGTCTATAATAGATCAAAAAAACCATGTTTATTAGTTTTATACCCCAACCTAATGTCACATAATATTAATCCATTCATATATATGCCACAATATCATGAAAACAATTATCATTACATAAAATATTCACCAATGGAAACAATTATTGTTTTAAAAAAATTTCATCATCATAAACATAGAACATCCAAATAAATAATGAAGATATTAAAATTTGATCATATCTATAGTATAACATAATATACATCAAATGATGTTTTTATAGATGAAAAAATATCTTTAAAAGATCACTGGTTAATTTCTGGAGAAAATACACTTTTTCATTTTAAAATCAATTATTTAAAATCTAATTTTTTTTTTCAAATTAATAATTTTTTTAAAAAAATAAAGAAGAAAACTTATAATGTAATATTCAAGTAAAAGTGTATTTGTGATGGTGTTCATGTGGTGTACATGAAAAAAGTCCCTTTCAAATTTTTAATAAAAAGTCAAAAGTAACTCATTAAAAAAACAATAATATAATTCTTTTAAAACATTTTTATAAATGTTAAAAATGGGTAAAAAGAAATTTAATAAATATTTGGATAAGAGAACATAAATTATTGAAAACATTTTAATGAAAATATGGACATGGAAGAAAATATTCCCAAATGAAGAGACAAACATATTATGTTTTACATCCTATAACTTGAGTATTTAAAGAGAGAAAAATTAAAGGAAAAAATGTAATATCTAACAATAAAAAAATTATATTAAAATTAATAATATTTGTGAGACATAGATGAAATAATTTCATTATCATATATTTAAGATGAAATAATCCCACTAAAAACGAGACTGTAACATAAAAACCTTTACATATTTGTTTACTTTTTAATTATAATCCCCATAAAATGAATAACATTATATGAAAAGTGAAATAAAATATAAAAATATAAATTTATGATATAATATATAAAATGAGTTTTATTTTACCTAAATTATGGAAATAAGTGGTGAATATAGAATATGTCTCACGGAAACAACAATGTGATGAGAAACCCTTACCAATTTTGTAAATTGAGAATAAAAACCCTAAAATGAAATAATTTTAATTATAAATTTACATAACATGAATTTAGAATGATAAATGGTATAACATGTCAATGTATAAGTGTATACACATCATAATCATAAAAGATATATAACATCAATCGTGTCTCAATGAAACAAAATTGAGATGAATAACCCTTATAACTTCAATAATTTTGGAATTGAATGTAATTAGAAGCCAAAATAATATAATTAGATAAATCCATTTAATTAAATCCTGTATTTTCAAAAATAAGTTCTTGGGAATTATATACACTATTTAAACAAAAATATTGGTGCACAATATTAAAATTTGTCTCAATGAATAGAAATTGATACGAAGCCCTTACCTTATGTATAACCTGATTCTTACGAATTCTACACTTATGTATTATAAATTTATATTTAATATGATTATATAAAAAAAATTATAATTATTTTACAATATATGATAAACTTATAATATTTAAACATCTTTTTATTAAACATTTTCTATAAGTCATCATTTCATGTGTTAATTGCTTCATTTTTCATGTATGTTTTTTCCAAAGGTTAATTTCCTTTCACTTTGATCACGGTTTATTAATATCCATAATTTTAATAACGATATAAATACCCTATATATTCATTATATACATATTTATAACCATTAATATAAATAAGTGATGTCATATCAATTACATCACTTCTTGGAGATGATAATATGTATGTATACACAAATGATGTTTCCATTTTTCAATGGATAGAATGGAAAAAATAATTTATTATTAAAAATTAAATAATTAAGATTATATCATAAATAAAATATAATTCCATTAAATATAACCTTTTTTACTTCCAAGTAAACCACAATTGATAAAAAAATTCTCTTTATGGCGGTGGTAGTCCACACGTTTGCAAGAAAAACATTATCATTTACCAATGGAATTAAAGGAAATAATCTATACATGATATTATAATTATTAAATAATTACTATGAAAAAAATATCACATCTAAACATTAAATCCACCATTAAAATAGATGAATAAATATGGTTATGGAAAATGAATTGTATCGCTATGTGGATGTAGTTGTCCACATGTACACACAAGCGATACTTTTATTTCCCATTTGATGGTTAAGTGGTGGAAAATGGGTTTTAAATCATCCAAATAAAATCTAAATATATTTATTATAATTAATTAATCATGTTTTTATGGAAAAAACAAGGTTACATAATATTTAATATGAAATAAATTTGAAAGAACTTGGTTAAGATTTATACCTCTTCTTGGAGAAACCTCCTCTGGCTTAAACCTCAATCCTTAAAGGATTGGTATTAAGAGAGTAAAAGAAGATCTAGGTTGAAGTAAAGGAATATAGGAATGTTTTATGGTATTTATGGAAAGATATATAATTCTCAAATGGTTTTAATAAGGTATGATAAGGGGTTCCCTTTTATAAGTGATAAGAGGGACACAAATGAAATTTCTTAAAAACATTTCACTGATATATGGTTAATTTCTACATAATATGGCTCACAATGGCTTGGTATTTTAATTTAGGATAATATAAGGTTTACATATTTTTATATAATAAAAATTATATAGGTATATGTGGCATTTCAATCTTTATCTCTTAGTATACCCCCCTTATGTAAACCAGTTTTAACTTTAACTATGGCAACAATTTTTTAAAATTTTTACCATTCAATATGATCGAAAATTAAATCAAACCTATTATATTAAATTAATTATAATTATTTAAATTATGGAATCCATTTTATAAGAATAAATTACTATAATTTGTTTAATTTAATTTTAATATGCACACAATTAGGAACGAAAAATCCTTTGAGAAAAAATGGATTCATAAGAATAAAACCTAATTTACTTCAATTTAATTGCTATAAAAACCATAAAATTAATATTATAAAATATTATTAAATATATAATATATAAATTTAATTTAAAAAATTAATGGATATAGATAAATTATATTTATTAATATAAAACACATTAGGCGCCTAAAAACAATTTTTTAGAAAAATATATTTTTAAGCCAAAACATTTATGATAAAAATAAAAAGTATAACAATGATTAATTTGTAAGTAATTATATTTTTTATAATTAATTTAAAATTATATTAGTTTAATTAAAAATTTAAAAACATAATGGGACTTTTACTTGAAAATAAATGACAATTTGTATAAGAATTGGTATTTTTTTACTATTCCTAGAAAAATAAATATTTTCACAGAACTCTTAAAAATTCACCCAATGATAATATTTACATGATTATTTTAATTTTTCTTAATTTTATAGAGTAAAATTTAAAAAAACGGTATAAATTAATTATAATTTTTGTGAACAGAATTCAATAAAAACCGTTTTTGAGGCTGAAATATTTCTGAATCATAAAAGGACTTATATTGAAAATTAAGTACGTATTTATTATGAATTAATAAATATATTTTCATTAATTAAAACCATTATAAATATTTATCATAATGTTTTTCTGACCATTCATACCTTCCAATTTGATGGTTAGGTTATAAAGGGTTAATATATCATGATTTATTTAGACTTGAGGTTTTGCATAAAGATAGATATTGAACACGTGAAATTTATAAAATCTAGTATATATGGAACACAAATTACTAAAATGAACATTACATTCATTGAATACACCATAATTTCCCGTTATTATGATCAATTAAAAAGATAATCATGAATACATCATCTCACGAGATATATACTTTTTATCAATACATTATAAGGCTATATAGGACCCAACTACTAATTCATCCTTACATACATGCTCAACAAAAAAAATATATTTTTACACATAATAAAATAACAATGTAAATAAAATAATTTTCATAAAACATCCAAATGGTATAAAATAACATCATGAAATAAATAATTTTATAATGAATATTTGGTCACCCAAAGTAATCATACAAAAAATTCATAGGGTGAAACATGAAACTTAACTCTATTATAGGTAGATTATTTTGAAGATATAGATTAAAATGAAAAAAACCATGAAAAGATATTTCTTGAAAACATTTTTATTCATTAATAAAAAATCCATTGTGGTGAGTTTCTTTTCAAAAAGTCTAATATTTTTTAAGAGAAAAATAGAAAAGAAAAAAATTTAAGGAATTTTATTTGGATAAATAACACTTTTACCATATAATTATGGAGAAAAAATTTCTCAAAATGGAATGTTTTGCAAAAATTATGTTCAATAATAAATTGTATAACTCAAAGAAAAGTGTTTTGGTTACCATGTCACTTTCTTTTAAACATGATTTACATTGATGTGATTTATCCTCTTGTATCATAAATAAAAATATCATAACTACCCATTTAAAAAACATATTTATATAAATTTGTGTTTATATTCTTCATTAATAATTATTCTCTTTATGAATTCTATTTTTATAATCTCTTTTCAACAATAGTTTTTAATATTCTTGAATATTTTGACCAATATTTTTTAATAAATTGTCAATCATCCTTTTAAACCAAAGATAATAATTCATAAAGCATTAAAGGTATTTGATTTTATGTTTTATAAACACCTATATTGTTATAATTACTTTACTCGAGAGTTTTAGATGTGTTTCATGAATATGAACATAATGATTTACTAGTCTTGGATTATTTACTGATACCGATGGATTACCTTATGACAATCATTAATTTTTGGGTTATCTATAAAGAGACCTATTGAGGATATATATGAATTATATATATCATAAAGTTTTATAAAATATAATTTAAAACCATTAATTAAGGCTATAGTGAAAAATGAAACATGCCTATTCATGGTGGCAGTAGTCCACACACACAAATCATATTTTTATTTTTATTAAAGGAATAGTGTAAAAGGGTTAATGCTTAAAACATAATAATAATAACATAACATTATTATGATACTGATTTTTTTAATTTTTATATGATAAAAGAAAATTTTATAAAGATTAAATATATATAAGAGAAAAGAAAAGGGGAATATATGGTTAGAAATTTATACATAACTACTTGGGTTATCTCTTTTATAGAGGCTAAACCATTTAAGTATGTTATTTTGAGTTGTCAAAAACATATTTATGGTCCAAGGATTTTATAAAATAGGTTTGGGAAGAGTGTGGTCCAATATTGGGAGGTTTTAGTTTAAGGGGATGTGAGGAGAGGAGTGCCCCTTTTACAATTGAAAAAACGAGACAGTTTTGTAAATACCCAAAACATTTCAATAGTAGAAAGTCAATATTAAGGAAAATGGTTCCAAAATTTAGAAATAATTTATGGTAAAATATATAAGGTTGATAAAAACATCAAAAGTCAATAAAATACTTTTTAAATATGTTTGACCCATAAAATATTTGGTAACTTATTTTTACCATTTTGGTTTTGAACACGGTAAGTAGTTTTTACCTAGGTAATTTATCCATTATATTGATAAATAAACTTATCAATATTATATATTTTTCACCTAGTGAATCAAAATTTTAAATCCAATTTTTTATTAAAATTTTAAATTTTATAATATTTAATTTTAAAAAAATAAATTTTTAATATATTAAAAACTTGTTAAAAAATATAAATTAAGTTATAGAATATAAAATAAGGGTTTATTAATTTTAAACAAACATTATTTAATTATAAAGTCACTAATAATAATAATATTTTTTTAAGGAAATTTTTTCTTGAATTTTCAATTCATACATATATAATAATAATGTCACAAAATTTACGATATTTGCAAAAAATGGTATTGTACTCTATTAACATAAAAATTAATATTTTTTAGAAAATACAAAAAATTCATCTCAAGATAATATTGAACTGATAAATAAAATAAAAATATTTTTTTTTCAGATTAAAATTCTAAAATTTCTAAATGTTTTTTATTTAAAATTATAAAATATAGAGATAAATTGTTTTTTTGGAAAATTATTTTTGTTATATTAACTATTTATTCTTGTATAAAATACTAATTAATATAGTGTTAATCCTTTATTCCTATAAAAATATATTATACTTTAAAAGAAATTAATTTTAGAAAAATTATTTTATAAGTTTCTTAGGTATACTATTTGAGTCGATATTTAAGTTGATGATTATTTTTTTTTGATATATATATATATATAATTCCTTTATCACTATTTACACCTACCAATTCTATGATCACCTTATAATGTTATATCTTTGTTTGGTTTCAATGTTTCATGTGGAGTTTTCTATTGAACATTGTTTTTATTTAATGAGGAAAAACATGGATTATTATACTTTACCACTCTTGAAGTTAATTTCGTCCTATTATTTTTTTACATAGAAGAAAACAAGCGAGGGTATTTTTCTCTCATCACATACCCAGTTTACTATATATGCTCCTCAAAAGTCTAACTTCCCTATAAAACGTTAACTAGATGAGTGGTATTTTTATATAACATACCATCCCTCCCTCACTGGCTTGGGTAGTGTCGGTTGGTGATACTAGGCCTTAAATGAAATACCCAAGACACCAAAGGCTGGAAATAAATTCCAAGGAATTCAAAGACAATTGGGGGGTTATTTTAACTTTTGGAAATAGAACTACTGAACCATTATAAACCTAAAAATCAAGATACTATATGATGTAAGAGTTCAAAATAAAACTAAGAAAATAAGTAAAACAATAGAGAAAAATAGTAAACCAAAACAAAAAAAAAACATAAATAGACCTATGACCAAAAAACCTAATGGAAACCACAACATCCAAAGAGAAACTCCTAACATGATCCAAGCTCCAATTCAACAAGAAATTCCCCCGGTATCACCATACATCACTAAAGAATTGGGATACTTTTCCTTTACCTATGTCTCAATATATAACATCAAAAAATTCACCAAAGTTCCCAATAAAGGGTTGAGTATTAACTCAATAAGATTTTCCAAATGACTTCCCAACTCATGACACTAGGATAGAACATGTAAGAACATTTATATAAAATTGTTTATTTTTTTTAAATAGTTTATATAAAATTTAAAGAGTTCTGCAAACAAAAATAGTTTTCATTTAATATAATCCAAATAAGTATTTAAAACCATTTAACATTTCCATTGGCATACCCAATATATGGTTCCAAATATACACACCCCCAAACATGGATTCTTAATTGATAGTTCCATACTCATGAGATTTCTCTTGTCAATTAACCAATCCATTACAATCTAACCGTTACCAAGTCACCCAATCGTGCACACCCCTTACAAAGGCTCTCATCAATCCAAATGATCCCAAACTAACAATGTATTCCAAATACCATGCTAACCCAACCATTTCAATCCATTTCAATAAAACATTTATTTTATTGAAAAAATTTCAACAAACATTTTAAAGGCATGAAAACCATTCTATAATTTTAAAATTATCATTTTAATATCATGAAATAAAATCAAAATCCACAAAACAATCCAATTTCCACAATTCTATAAAACCATCACTAAATAGGTTTTCTATCAAAATCACACATTAATTTCAAGATTTAATTCAATAAATTCCATCAATTTGAGATCAATACATCAAGTTCAAATCAATAGGAGTTGAGAGAGAATCCAATTACTTATCAAATGTTAGAAATACCAAAGATCAACACAAAACTCTAAAAAATGAGCATGGAACACCAAAAGAAAACATTGATCTTGTTCTATTTAATCAAAAAAACATGTATCATGATGATTGGTATAAAAAACATGGATTTATCTCCAATAGTATAGATCAATGATTCCAAGAGAGGGAAAAAGACGATAACTAATGAAAACGATGAGAACAATAACTTACCAACAAAACCGGCCTCTAACACACTTAAATTAACCTTTTAATCACTCAAAGATAGAATAGAATGGTCTCCACAACCTTTGGAGGGATAAGAATTAGAGATATGACCTATTTAGAGAAATAAAAATATTCTTAGTGGTTAAATTGAATTATAACCATAATTTCTTGAATTTAAATTTTATAGTGCGTGGTTTTGGTGAAATTTTAGGAAAACCATTTACTATTTGTTTAATATTAACTCCCTCCAAAGACACCTCATTAGGTTGGCTTGCATGGTGAGACAATTCATGCACCAATTGTTCTATTCCCCTACGTCCGTACTTTCACGGTTTCTCCTAGGAAGATACATGGTTTGAACAAACCATGTGCCTAACTGTGTGCCTATCCAGTGCCCAATATTTAATTTGTGTGGATTCATAGAGGTGTGTCATGGTATTTACTAACCATTCTCAAACCGTTCACCTCTATAAAATCAAAAGACATGAAAAACATTCTAAGAACTTCCAGAAACAAAACCTAATCACTGTACATACTTAGAATACATAAATAAATGGGTATGTACCTGAAATCAGGGTTCTAAATTTTCCACACCATTAATATTTACATCCATAGAAAGTATAAAAACTCCATTATCTTGAAAGAGTTCAAGCCATTGATCCACCATTTCATTCTTACACTAACATTTTATCTTTTTGAATTTGACCATGTTTCTATACAACCTACACTAGACTGAAACTTTTTCCCCAAAGACTTTTTTTTCGTATCCAAAATCTGCACTGGCATATGAACCAATATGGAATCAAACTCAAGGTCAATGTGATCCCTCCGAATGACATGGTTAGGATCATTTTTATACTTCTTCAATTGATATATATATGGAACTCATTATATACTAAAATGAACATTGATGGGAAATAAAATAGACATTCCACCTAATTAACCGTTTCAAGTATCTCAAAAGGGACTATGGATCAAGGAGAAAACATAATTCTTTCCCAAAATGATGATGCCCAAGCCTTAGATCGATTATCAAGAACACATGATCACTCACCTTAAACCAAAAAATGTCTATTGATGATGATGCACATATGATTTCTGATGAAAATGATCCATATCCATTCTATTCCCAATTAATATAATTTTCTCTATTGTCTCTTATATATGAATTGGTCCAACTAGTGGACTCTCACATGCTTCCACCAAATAAAGCAGAGAACAAAAATTACACCCTTAGAATTATTAAAAAGTATCCATATTTATCATGTTCTGATAATTATCGTTATATGATAACTCCACTAATGGAATGTTATCCTCCCATGATCCACCAAAATCCATTACACTATCCCTAATAATGTATTCTAACATTTGTATTTTCCTTTAAAATTTTACATATGTTTGAGGATGATATGTCATGCTCATTTTCAATTAATTACCAAGGTACTTCTAAAAATGAAATGTAAATATGGGGTTTTGGTCTAATACAATCAAGAGTGGGACACTCTGCCTCTTTAAAACTTCTAATATATAGATTTTGGAAAATTCCATTGTATTATATTCACAAATAGTGTTAAAATTAGTCTATGTTGGGAGTCTATCCACTATTACAAATATGGAATCGGGTTTCCGAATCATAATTGGTAGACTTTTTAGAAAATTCATTGCTATCTCCTTCCACTTCTGTAAGGTAATCGGTGAAGACTACAACATACCTTCTAGCCATTGGTGCTCTCCCTTATCCAGGTGATAACTAAGGTATGTCGAAACAAAATCATCCACTTCTATCTTCATTCTATCACACAAAAATTATTCTTTTAGTTCCTTATACATCTTTTTTTATTCTAGGATGAATAGCTCATATTGAATTGTTGTAATCAGGAAGGAGATATTCCTGAAAAGCCAATGGTATGACCATCTGTTCTCAAAACCACAAAACTAATCTCTCATCCGGCTTCCATCCCTCAATAGTCTCCCCACCATTGACTTTTGAACTCATCACAACACATTCACAATCATATGTTTGTTCCTGTATAACCATTTTAACTATATTAGGAACATATGAAACTAAAAAAACCACAACACTACATAGTTATTTATAATAAAAGTGAATGTCAGCAATCACTGATATCAACTAGTATTGATCTAGAGCTTGATTAGCCAACTGATTTACGACATCCTACTTAATTCATCCACCACTAAATTCTATTTACCCGATGTGTGAACTAATTTGAATTCAAACAATTAAATTCAATAAATATATCTTCTTTGTATCAGATTCAAATATATTTCTGCGAAAATGTGTTTCAAGATCTTATGACTCGCAAACACCATATATTTTTCTGGAAAGAGGTAATGCCTCCATGTCCTCAATGCATAGACCACCACAAGTAATTATAAATTATATTTTGGGCAGTTATTCTCATTAAAGCATAACTTCTGTGATCCATAAGCAACAACATAATATCCCTGCATGAAAACACACCCCATCCCTGATCGAGAAGAATCACAATACACCAGATATATTTTTATTGATTCTGGAATCATTAAGATTTTTTATAATGTGAGGTGAACATTAAGGTCTTGAAAATACTTTTGAATTTCATAGTTCTTTTGGAATGGAACATTATTCATGGTCAAAATCTATAATTGGTGAATATAGTTGGGGATATTAATGAACAAAGTGTTAATAATAACCAGTTAGGACATGGAAACTGTGTATCTAAAAAAATATTTGGTGCTTTCTAAGATATCACATACTCTATCTTTTCTATATCCATAGAAACACCTCATTTTGAGATATCATGGTAATAGAAATGTACCTCTTGTATCCAAAAAACGTACTCATTGAATGTTTATAATAAAAATGATGATACTACAACATACCAACCACTATTGCGAAGTATTGATCATGCTTATCCTTTTAACAAGAATACACCAATATCTCATCCATATAAAGCACCAAAAATGAATCTAGATACCATTAAAATATCTGATTCATAATTCCAAAAAGATAGGTGGTGCATTCATAAGAAAAAATGGAATAAACACATACTTATAAGGTATATATTTACTTATGAAAGCTATCATTGTACTATCATCATTCCAAATCCACAATTGGTGGTTTCTAAAACACAAGTAAATTTTTGGATAACCATTAGGATCCCCTAAATTGATAAAAAATTTCATTAATGTGTGGGAAATAATACAAATTATTTATCATAACTTGGATAATGTTATGAAAATACAAACACAACTAAAGAGTTTCATATGCATTTTCAGAAAAAGAACTGGTGCTGCCCTCAGATATGTACTAGGTTGAATGAACCCTTTTCTTTACAAAATTTTCAACTAGAATTTTAATTCCCTTAATTCTATTAGTTATATTTGATAAGATGGAAGTGAGTTAAGAATAGTCCCTTATAATAGATCAATTGTGAACTCCAGATATCTTGTGGGTTGAAACCCCTAGAAATTATCAAGGAAAACATCTAGAAACCAATCAACTGTTATTGTATATTTTTTATTCCCAATATCATCCACTGATTCTAAGGTCAATGCTTCCAGTTGGTAGGAGATAGTTCCAACCAATGGTTCCAACGATCCTTCTCCTCTTTGCTTTACATTATGATATCCTCTTAATAGATGGTCAATAAAATTTTTGGTTCTAAAACTAATTCTTATAGTATAACAATCAATGTAAACCTTGAAAATTTTCATCAAATCCATACTTTGGATTAATTCATAGACATATGTTTAAAGCATAGAGAAATACTAAATCAATTCCTCCCCATCTATTGATATTAGAAATTGTATGTACAAAGATATTCAACATTATCTTTGGCCTAGAGGATTTTGATGTTTCAAAACATAAAGAATTAACTCCACATGAAAAACCAAAAGATCAAAAAAACAATAATAAATAAATAAATAAATAAATCAGATTCACCTATATCAAAAAAGAATGAATTAGAATCGAATTCTGGATAATCACACCTATCACTATTGATGTTTGAGATTTATCATCCATGATCATTTTCATAGCTCCATATAATGTCTTACTCATTGCACCTTTCTCTTTATTTATATGTTGAGATTTAATGTTTTGGGGAGCCATGGTATTCCTAGAATCACCGTGGCTTGCTCGATTACACTGATGCTAATTATTTTGATGTAGTCATCTCATAAAAACATAAAAATCATTAAAATAAAGAAATATGTACCTATAACCTAACCATGGGGAACTACATAAATATTGTTTAAGGTTTCCCTAGGACCGAATATTGTTTTATATGGAAAATAGAACCACACTAAATCAATCTGGTCTTATTATTCAGTTTATGAGGAAGATTCACTAATCTCGTTGTCTAATTCTAATTCATACTGACACCTTGTAAATAGGTGTCTCTCTTCCACCTGTTCCCAAAATTACAGTTCCCTCTAGTTCACATAGGTATCATCTTGATTACTCTACTCACATTACCTGATATATCTATTTCTACCACTATCACTCTATTAATAATCTCTATAAAATATTCTATGAAAAGCTTGATAGTCTTTGAGTAAATTTATGGTCTCATCCTTGATTAGAAAATATGTAATTTAAATGATTCACCTGTATAAAATTATAGTGGAATGGGGAATAAATTCATAAATTTAGCGGCATACTCTATCTTTATAATGTTCTCTTGCTTCAAAATGAATAAGTTCATTATTCTTGTAATTCTGAGCATGTAAGGATTGAATTTTTTATGATCAATTCTTAACAATCCTCCCATGAAATGACTTAGACTTATTTTTCTTGAACTAATAAATCCAACAACTGGAATGATATTTCTAACAATATATACATTTACAAAATCAATTTAAAGTTAGTTGGTTTGTTAAGGAAATTGAAGATTTGATTCATCTTATTTATCCAAACTTATCATTTCCAGTTCTGAATCACCTTGAAATATGGGTGGATTATTCTATTGGAACTAAATCAAATGGTCCACTTTACATGGTTCAAACCTTATGTTCCCTTTACCCCTGGATTAAATTTACTGTACAATACTATGAACCAATAGTTGGTTTACCTTTGGCTTATGTGAAACCACATTCTTAGGGGCCTCTTCCGGTTGGTTTCTTAGACACCTAATTGGTGTGATTATCTATAACCAAAATAAAACACCATTTAGTCTCACTCCATATCCACTAAAGGATTATAAATTTCAAATTTACCCAAAGAGACATATCACAAGAAGGATTTTCAAAATTCAAATATTTTAATTATCAGACCAATTCTGAAAATTCCACCATGCATTTTTAAAATCAATCCTTTTCAACTATTTTAAATAATCTTAAAATTTTTACCAAATCATAAACCATTACTCGAAATTATCTATGAAAAGATATTGGAAATTCATAACTAACAATTCATGTCCCAATATTTTTATCAACTAATCCCAAGATGACGAGGTAACAACACTTAGAACTGTATCAATACACTAATGTACTCAAACTCTATGGTAAGTTTAAGTTAAACATAACTAGGTTTGATAGACCTATTTATGATGTATATTTCCTATTCTGGGGATCCTATTTTATGCTACCATCCCAAGACACAGACTACCACTAATCCCATATCAAGGATCAAACTAGAAAATACCATTTGTAACATCCCACCCCTCACCCATTGTCTTTAAAAGAGGTAGTGGGTTCTATTAGGCATTACGTGAAATCCCCAAGTCACTAATTTCTTGAAGTAAATTCCAATGGTTTTATGTGAAATTGGAGTAATATTTTCCCTTTTAAAAATAAAATAACTAAACCATGATAACCATAATAATCAACACTCTATATGATGCATGAGTTCAAAATAAAATTGAAACAGAACAACTACAATATCAAATTACAAGAAGAAACTAAAACCAGCAAAAAATAAAAAATACCAAAGACCAAAAAACCCAATGGAATTAATGAAATCCAAAAATAAATTCTTAGCATGATCCAAGATTCAACTCAACAAGACAAAACCATAGTGTCATGGTGCATCACTAAAGAACTTTGATACTTTTCCTATACTTCTGTCTCAATATATAACATATTTAAACACACTAAAGTTCCAAAGCATGGGGTGAGTATAAAAATAAATTTTATTTCCCATATGACATATCAAATAATGAAAATAAGATAGAAAATATTATCACATTTATTTAAAATATTTTAAAACAATTTAAATAGTTTCTGTCAAAGCTAAATAGTTTTTGAAACAAAAATAGTTTTCTATGTAAAGAATCCAAAATAGTATTTAAAACATTTTAAATTTTCATTGGAATATACAATCCATGGTTCTATTTATCCACACACCTATACATACATTCCTAGGTGAGAGTTCCATAATCATTGGTAGTCTCACATTGATTTACCAAGTCATCACAAGGTAACTATTAGAATGTTCCCCAATGGAACACACCCCTTCCACAAGGTCATGTCCATAAAAATAAACCCACTACAATAATCTATTCCAAATACCATGCCCAAAAAAACCATACCAATGCATTTATATAAAACATATATTTAATTTAAAAAATTTCTACAAAAAAATTTCCTTGCATTAAAACCAAACTATAATATTTAAATAAAAATTTTAAAAATTATGAACCAAAATCACATAGCACAAAACTAGAAAATTTGAAAAATTCCACAAAACCATCACTAAAGAGGTTTTCCATAAAAACCACACATCAATTTCACAATGAAATTTATAAAATTCATTCAATTTGAAATCAACACTACATGTTCAAATAAAGAGGACTCAAGAAAGAACCAAACCAACTTGAAAACATTGAGAAAACCAAAGAACAACATAAAACTCCAAAATCCCACATTGAAACTCTAAAAAACTACCTTATATATTGTTCCCTTTAGTCATAACTAAAATGTAAAATCATGATTGGCATCATAAAAGAATAATTTATCCTCAAAGGATTACATCAATGATTACAAGAGAATGAAGTAGAAGAAAACTGATGGAACTGATGAGAACAAACACTTACCACTAAAAACATCCTCCAATGCACAAATATTCACCTAAGAATCTATTCCAGATTTAATGGAATGGTATCCACAAACTTAGGAGGGAGAGGAATTATAGATATGAATTGTTGATGGAAACTATGAGAGTATTAGGGGTGAAATTTAATTAGATCAATAATTTTTTATCTAACTTTTAATGGTGCACAGTTTGGGTGTATGATTTGGAAAACAATGCATAAGACACTTCCTCCAAACACACCTCACATGGTTGGATAAAATAGTTAGAAAAACCATGAACCATCTATTCTATTCCCCTCTATCGATCCTTGAATAGTTTCTCCCTAGTAGTGGCACTGTTTTTCCATATTGTGAACTTAATTGTGTGCCTACCTAATTCTCATAGTTTCATTTATATGGTTTCTTTGAGGTTTTTTATGGTTTCTACTAACCGTGCACCAACTGTATAGCTCCAAAAAGCCATAGTATCATGATAATGGTCCTCCTAACCTCTTAAAACTTAACCCAATCACTTTATATACCTAAAATAAATAAATATTGAGTATTTTACTTGAAATATGGGGTGAAAATGTCCTACAACACCTTATCTATTTAATCCACAATTTTTATTTTTTCTTCCTCATATAAAAGATCATTTCCTAGTTTTGAGTCTTCTAAGTTTAATACAAGTGATGGATTTTTTATGTATTTAATAAAAAGGGATATATGGATCACATCATCTACTTGAGAGAGGCTAGTATTTAGTTATAGGGGATAACATACATCCCCGAAAACATAAAGTATCTCAAAGGGACTAATATACTCAGTGATCAACTTCCATTTCTTCTAAAATATTCAAAACTCTCTTCCATGAAGATATTCAAAGTAAATATTTTCCACCGACTGCAATAACTAAATCTCATCGTTGATTATCTACATAAATAATATATCAACTTTATGTCACTTTTATATGTCACTAAATGATTTTATCATTCTTCCTCATTTCTTGGATAAGATAAGTACCTATCAAATTCCTCTTGGAACATCAACCCAATATATTGTATTCTTATATATCTTCCTATACAGAGCCTCATATGTTTCCAACTGAATGTTATAATTGAAAATTTTTTTATATGTAAACTCTATCATGGGGTGGTGTTTCCCGAAACATCCTTGGAAATCTATAAAACAACATATCATTATATCATCTAGATTTCAAAATTTCCTCTCATAATAACCATCCATTAAATGATGCTTAACAGCGATAAAAAACATCTCCCTATCTAATTAATTTTATATATTTCTCTTGAATCTTGTGGTAAACCATGAATACTGATCAGATACAATGAATAGTTGTACTCTTTTTAGCCTTACAACTTCCAAATCTATAACTTATCTATTCGGTTAAGAGAAAAAACTTCTTTTATTGAAATATTTTTTTTGAAATTATAAAGTGATCTATTATAATACAAATAACGTTGTTTCATTTAGATGTTTAGGGGAACCCTAGGATGAAATCCATGTTGATGTTTTCCTATTTCCATGCTTGTTTGTGTAATTATTACGACATACCCTTATATTTTTGTTATTTATAATTAACTTTATGCCATACTAAGTATCAAGATATGTATTCTGCAATATATCTCTTCCAAACACCTTTCCATTTTTTAGGATAAAAAATCCCAAGAACTCGTTTGATGCATCAATGTATATTAGAAACCCTTACCCACTTTAGGAAAATTTATGTACATGCTCTATTACCAATATTTTATTGAATTCTTTAAAATATTATTTTCATTCTTTTATCCAGTGGAATGTCACTCCCTTCAATTTTAACTTAGTCATTGAATTTTATATTCATGATAAATTTATCTCAGTGTGTTGATAAAATCTAGATACAGATCTTGGTTATTATGGTTGATGTGGTAGATTTTTTAATAACTTATATTTTTGAAGCATTCATAGCTATGCATTTATTGGTTATTATATGAACAAATAATAAAATGTTTTTTTGTTAAAATTCACATTTTATAAATTAATCATACAACCACTCTTTTATTAAGGTCATCCTTTTATTAAAATAATCTACCTAGGCTTCCGTTATCTATGAGAATATAAGAATATTATCTATAAAGAAAACCAAAAACTATTCCAAAAAGTTTCTATAGAATATATTCATTAGTTCTATGAAGATAGTTGGGGGATTAGTCAATCCAAATGACATAACTATAAACGCACAATGTACATACCACATTTAAAGAGATATTATTGAAACATACTCACATTGAAACCATAATTAATGATATCTAGATCCAAGTCCAACCTTGGAGAAGTATTGAGCTCATCTGAGTGGATCGAGAAGGTTAGCAATACGTGGTAATTGATATTTATTTTTTAATTTCATTATGATTGACATCATGATAGTCAATAAATATTAACATTGACCCATATTTCTTTTTAACAATGAGGACTGGGCTCCATATGGTGAAACACTGGGGTGGATAAAACTATTTTACAATTTCTCATATATACACTTCTTCAATTACAATAATTCAAGAGGATATATTCTATTTGGAATCTTTGAGATAGGAATAGAACTAGTTTTAATTTCAATTCGGAACACAACATCATGATCTAGTTAAAGACTTGACAATTCATTAGGAAATAAATTAGTATATTCGAATATAATAGAGTATTCAATATTGAATTACTCTCCAATTATTTTAGTCAATATTCCAATTTTATTGGGTTTTAGTAACCATATTATATAATTTTATTCAAAATAGAGATCATCATATATTGATACTTGAGAATAGGATGATCTAGAATATTAAATAAGATATCATTCTAAGATAATTGATATAGGCTCTATGTAATGATATCTAATCTATATAGAAAATCATATCAAATTTAACCACTAGTAGAATAATTAGATCTACAGGAAGTATCCTCCCATAAATATAAATCAGATTATATTTATATATCTTAGACATGATTATCTTTATAGGTTATATTTTTATAGATAGTTTTACATCTAGCATGATAGGATTTGATTTTAGATTCCTATAAAACCCATGTGATAAGAAAGAATTTGACAAACCATAATCAAATAAGGTACTTATAGATATGTAATTAATTGTTAGTTTTCCTCGCATCAATTAATTGAAACGATGTACCTTAGTTGTATTGATATTTATTTCCCATCCCTATTACCACTATTTGGGAGGTTGTTGGGGAGTATTTTTATCATTGTGTTCAGGGTTATGGAATTTATTCACATAATGTACTAAGAATTTTTACATGAATAATTATAGTACAAGTAGATAATTAGTTAAAACCTTCTTCTCCTCCATTATGTTAATCAGACTCTTAGACTTACTTCGATAGTTTTAGGATTTGTTTCCAACTTTTACACACACAGTTGATCATTTATATTAATTACTAGGGTTTTTCCTTCTACACTTTTGGAAATCAGGGGGGTTGACATTTCTTCTCCCCAAGAGACTTATCAACAGGGTTCCCCTGGTATTCCACAATCATTTTTCCTCCATGAAGTATTGATAAATACAAGATTCCATCTCCATATTTAGTTCACATTGAAAAATATCTTTATAGATTCCAAAATATCTTATTTATAAAAACCTTAAAATAATAGGTTTTAATCATGTGAAGAAATTATTGATTTTACTTTCATAATATGATATAAAAACTGTGGTGTATCTTGAAAGACTCATGATGTTTTCATCATATGTATCAATGTATTAATAATCGTTTTATACCCCAAGAATTACCATAATTTTACTAGGAAACTATTCCTAAAAAATAGATCCGAAAGAGTATGAGATTAACCAAAGTATATCCCTCAAGAGGTGGTAGTCTGCGCACACACATAATTTATGTTTTCATTTTTCTTAAAGGAAGAGGGTAATGGGTTAATGATTTTACCATTATTATAATAAAATAAAAGTATAATAAGTACATTTATTTGGTTATTTTATGATAGTGAAAATAAATTTTTGAAATAAAAAATGCATATAAGGAAAAGGAAATGAGGAAGAAATGGATAGAAATATATACCTCACAACATTGATTATCTCCTTTAAGAAGGGGGTTTAATCATTATGTGATGATCATTTGAGGATACCAAAATCTATTTAAGTATTATAAGAGTTTCTATGAGAGGTTTTGGAAATTTTTGGGAAGAACATAAGGTATTTATGTGTTAGAGGAAGTGAGGATATGAGTCCACTTTTATAAGTTAAGATGAGTGTTTTTTATAAAAACATAAATCATTTCAATAATGGAAAGTTAGTAAAAATGAAAATGACTCAAAATTAAGAAAAAATATAGAGGATAACATTTATGGTCTACCACACCTCTACCACTCTATTAAAAAATATTTTTAACATGTTTATCCCTTTACCACTTACGTGACTCATTTTTACCATTTTTCACCATGGTAACAAGTTTTTACCTAGGTAATTTATTCTTTATGACCAAAAATAAAATGATACATATGTTCTAATTTAGAACTAATGATTCCATATTTTTAATCCATTTTGTTTGATTCAATTTTCAAAAGTGATAAATATAATTTTAAAATACTAGAAGCATTATGTATTAAAAACCATTTTTAAAAAAATATCATTATGTTCAAAAATTTCAAATATGGGATAATATATTAAAAGAAATATTTTTTTAAATTATAAAGTAATTTAGAATTTTCTTTGTTCATTTAAAAAGGTTTCAATAATTTTCAATTAATACATAGATACTAATAAAGTCATGAAGTCATGTTATTTTTAAAAAGTATATTTTTCACTATTAACCTAAAAAATGAATCTTTTTAGGAAAATCCTAGAAATTAAAATCAATGTAATATTTACATGTTAAAGAAAAATTTAAGTTAATTTTATCAAATTTAAATTCTAAAAATTGTAAATATTAATTTAAATTAAAATAATAAAATATTATTATAAGAAAATTTCTTTTGATTTATTCACTATTTATTTTCCTATAAATTAATAATAAATCATGTATTAATAATTTTTTCATATCAAAATATGTTATACCTTATGAATTTTATTTTAGTAAAAGGATTTTATTAATTTCTTAGTTGAACAGTGTGTGTCGATATTTAAATTGAACTTTATTTTTTCCCTCTAATATATATAGGTATATATAGTTCATAATTAATTCATTAATGTTTATTCCTACCAATTCTATGGATACCTTACAACCTTATATTGTTTTTTGGATTTGGAGTTATGTATTGAGAAATCAATCTATCATAGTTTTTATTTAAGGAGTGAAAAATCATGTCATAACACCTCCAATCTACATGGAATGAAAAAGACCAAATACATGGATTGTTTGATTTGTTCTAGCACTCGACATGTGTTTCCACTTCCAGAGTCATGTTCACATGGGAAAACACAACATGTGAAACCTCTATATGATGTTTCATGGTAAAATTGGTCTAAGGTGTGTACCTTATGTACACTCCAAACATGATATCTAGGATATCATTTCATATGGCCCTAAACACACAACTGTTTAATATTTAACTATGTAAAGAAACTATTGTTCCACAAAAACTATATTACACATTGTTTTTTTCAAATACATGTTGTGTAGTCCAGAAATTTCACAAAAATTATATTTATTTCAAATATTTTTTGGTGTTTTCATCCCCACAATCATCACAATCAAATATCTCACAAACTATATTTACTAACATCAATCCCAACATAGAAATAAGATTTTGTCTACTCTTTATTAGAAAATTTGATTTCCTTGCCTCCCTCTATGAATATGAATCCTATGAATTGAAACACTTTTTATCTTGATCATTCCCCCAATACATGTTTCCATTAATGATCTTCTATCATGACATGATCCATGATGTTTAATACATAACAATGATCAATAGAACCAATGTTTGATCACACAATGAATTTATCCATGAAAAAAGTTGAATCATTAGAAAAATTGAAAACTAATGATGAGCATGAAATGAACAGAAGGAGAAATTCACAAACCAAAAAGGTGAGAATAAAAATAAACTATATTCAACCATCCATTTTATATAGTTATATAATGCAAAGAAGAAAATAAATATTACATGTTTCAGAGTCGATGATTCTTAAATCATGTGTTTAAAAAAGTAGAAATTAATTGGGATTCAAAATGGTTTTAATGGATTTAATTATAGGGTAGATTAATCCATGTATAAAAATATAATAATTGGGATAAATTCAAAAAAAATTCCCTTCCTCTATATTAAATAGATCACTAATGAAGAGTAAATATCATTTTATTTTCATCAAATATGTGGTTGAATTTTTATGCATTCATGATCTATCCTTAATTTGAATCACACCAGTAATATTCTCCACCCCTAATATCCTCTCAATAATACCTATATGTTATGTGGATAACCCTATGTAAGTCTCTAATGAGGTATTATAAAGTGGTTTATAGGTTTATATATTTTAATAAAACAAATATAAAAATAAATTTAATTTATTTATTTCTTCTTATATTGTCACATGAGAACTGATCTATCAGGGTTTTATGTAAAAAACCTTAAATCTTTCTTAGTGTAAAACTTTATTTTGGATTCAATAGTAGTCTTGGTTTATCCTTTAGAGACCTTTTTCAGGTGTGGATCCATTATTTCTTTAATATGGTTCATGTGTGAGTTAATATATAAAATAATTTTATATATCAACACCTAGACTATATGTCACCTGAAACACTACCCCAACATTGTGATTAGAAAAAAAATTATTATTTAAAATATTTGAAGGGTCTAATTACAAAATCCTAAACAATTACATTCTCCCCACCTTCAAGTATTTGTATCCCGAAAATATGAAACTACTCAAATAGGTGGTGACACTAAGTTCACATATAGATATCCACCTCCATTAATCTCTCATAAACATCCATTTTCCTCCAAAGAACACACATAAGGGGAAATTTTAACCTATGAAGGATCATCTCCTGATGATCCTTGATCACCATTTGGTACATCGAAAAGGTTGGTCCATCATCAATGTCTTGTCAGCCCTAGTAAATGAAAAGTGAAGATTCAAGCATTTACCTCCTTAGTTGTAACATGTGAAAGACAGCATGAAATCAGCCTAACTATGGTGGTAAATCTAGGTGGTACACAACCTCATCTTTCCCTTGTAAAATCAGGAATGGATCGATTAAAATCTTTGATATATTGCCACATCAGCCAAATATCCACAATTAAAACTAACTTGAGACCTCCAAGAACACATGTTCCCCCTCAATGAACTCCAATATCATTCATCATCACTCCACATAGAAATTAAGATGACTTTGAGATATCCTCATCCACTCATGGATGATTTACACTTTGTTTAACATTTCTTACACTAACTATGACCACATAAGTACTGATTCTCTCATATCTAACCAAAACAGAGTTGACCAGAAAGGTATACTATTATGTATCTTTAATGATATAATGCCATTTGTATAGTGATTTTTTTATTAAATCACTAATAAGGGTTGGTGATCCTACTACCAATTCTTAAAGTCAAACATACAATTCTGCAACATATTCTCAAGGACCTGAATGGTTACCTCTATCTGGTCACCTTTCTAGGGTTCGAATGTCATTTGCATCCATAATTGGGTCTCAAAAGTATCCTAAAAATACCTTAAAACCCATGATATGAATTGAGAATCATTTTACAAGACAATCAACATGGGAACACTATGATATTGTGTGATCTCCAATATAATCATGTTGTTCCCTGTATTCCACCAAACTATGTATCTTGATAGAGAGGAAGTCAGGAGACTTAGTGAGTTGATCAATGACCACCTAGATAACATCATGAACCTTCAATATCAATGGAAATAATTTAATGAAACCTATTTATATACCATCCCACATCCATTCTAGAACCTCAAGGATTTGAACTAATCTTATTGGAATCTAATGCTCAACCTTCAACTATTGGCAGGTGAGGCATTGAATGATGAAAAATGAGATTACCCTATTTATCCATGGCTACCAAAATAACCACTAAAAGTCCTGGTACATATTTTACACTATAGAATTTACTATTAAGGGATATTTATTGAACTATATTAACATTTCCTATCAAATATTGACTATAACCACAATATGTCATGGGAAAATGATGATATACTCTCCTTCTTTATAGAATCCATGAAGAGTATGCCTGTGAATATTTTTTCATGTAAAGCCTCAAAATAAATATCCCCATGATATTATTCTATCACTCATTTTAAATGTAGAGGGGTCATAACTATCAATTAAAGGTATGTTGTTTCTACCTTGTTCATAGGGGATACCTATAACGAGGCCACATATTCTTAGGCCTCACTTAGAAACCAAGAATGATATTTACTACTGAGATTAACAACCACTATATTAATATTCCAAAGAGTATATACTATCTTGAAGTCTTAGTCCTTCAGTAACTCCATCCATCACATATACCTTAGGATGAGATCACTATGAGTTAAGATATACCTGATAATCTTGTAGATGGGATAAGTAACATCATGATAGGAGCTCTAGCTGACCTCTTTAAGAACTACTCAATAGACATTTGAAAATTCATTTACATGAAAAAATTCTACCCTTTTTCAGGATCTGGTGGTAATGGGGGTATCAATCCCAGAGAAGTTTGGAACAAATCTCCAGTAATAGCCTATTGATGCAAGGAACCTCCATACCACTATCATGCAGTTGGGTAGTGTAACATCCTAACTTTTCATTGAGGTATAGAGTCTTTAATTTTAATTTAAAACTATATTTTTACTCTAGTAAATGTGATTAATAATTAGGGAAGGATTTGGGAGTATCAGATTCTTTTTCAGATCTTAAAGCTATATTTTTTGGGTTAAATAGACAAGGAGAATGGTTAGGGCATTATTAATGAAAACCATGCCCCTAAAACCATTCATATGAATTAGAGTGACACATAGTTTTTCAAAACATGAAAGGGAGATGAAAAGACATCATTGGGTGAAACATAAAAATGTATATGTGTTGTGAAAGCTACACAATGTTATCCAAATTGTTCACCAAGCTTGTGTGAGGGGGTGACACACCAGACAATGTTATCACATGGTTGGTTCATGATTTTTCTAACCATGTGGCTATACAAAGTACCCTTTTAAATGAGTAGAAATGACACTTTTCTCCACATTCCATTTAACATAATTCTCCATTTTCCTCTACCTTTTATGTAATGTACCTCCAATAACCTCTTAAAATCGTATTCTCCTCCTTCCATAGGATTTGACCCTCCCCCCTCATACAATTTCAAAATCTCCCACTGTTCATCATGGTAGATAGCTACCGATAATCCCTCGATTCCTCTTCCTTCCACTTTTATTTTATATCACCATAGAGAATGCTAAATATGTGAGAGTTTATATTACTTTTTTTTGGGTATTCATATATTCATCTAATTTCTCTAATTCTATCCTAGATTAGAGGTGAATACTAGATTAGGATTCATGAACCACCATAAGGCTTGTGGTCTAGTACTTTAACCTCAATGTATAGTAGTTTCATATCGTGAACCATTATTCCACAAGACAAAACTTCATTTTATTTCCTAAAAAATATGTTTTAGCTTAATTCAAATTGTTATCTATATTAGAAATTCTCTTATATTCCTGAACCATTATCAGAGTTCATCTACCTCAACTAGTGCTACTACTTTGGGTGTTCCCACCTATTCCCATTACATCAAAAAAAATATTCGAATCCAACCACTATCTTAGTTGTTTGGATTGTTATAAATTAAATGGTTTTGAATTGTTTGTCTAATTCACACAACCTTTTTATAAATTGTGTGTTATGAAACATTTATAAAAAAATGTGGAATGAGTGAAACAATATTTGGTATTATGTTAAAATATTTTATATTTGATAGTTTATTACTATTGCATCACCCTGTGATGGATGTTGAGACATGGTTAAGGATAGTCTTATACATGACACACACTCATTTGACATGTGATGGTGTACATGAAATTTAACATCATTTATTTGGATGTGGTATATTAGGGTTCACATTATCATAGATGATGTTGGACATGGTTTTTTACATTGGTCATTGGGATGATGGATATGATGACATCCATATCTTGGATCGAATGCTTGGGCCAGTTCCCTTATCCACAACATGAAACTCTTATGATTATTCATGGAAACCTTGGTTACACCTTGAGACCTACCTATAACTATGTATTTATATACATATTTATATATTCTTGTAAATAAATAATATATATACCTAAAAAGGTATAAATATATATATATATATATACATATATACTGGGTGAAACTTATTCAAAGGTATTATTGATTTGGATAAAGTGGGTACAATCACAAGGGTGTCATCTAGGGACTCGATCTGACTTTTTTACACATTACATTACTGGTTTATATTTGTTATATAAACACACATCTAATTTTATATATACTGTCTGGATTATTCTAGAGGACATTGGTGGTGGACTACTGAGTATTACTCACACCCTATTTGGGATGTCGATTGGTACATGGATATGCCTCATGTATTTTGGTAGGCACTATGGGAATCATCCAGCTATAGACACCTAATATTTCATCTAGAATAGAGGTCTTGAGTAGAGGACCAAGACTATTATCATGAATATATTGGAGGAAAATTTTGTGTTTTATAGTTTTGTATAGTAAACTATATATGCCTATTACTCTGTATCTTATGTATTCCATTTTTATAGCATCATGACATGAAATCATTTTGTATATGATACTGGGTATACTTTATACCAGTTTATTATTTTATGGATGTTCTTCTTGTGATTTTTCTATTATTACTAATTCTATTTATTTATTTCTATCTATACCATTTTTTTCCACTATGATATTGAGGATATAGTCTCTCCACTAAACCATTATAAACCCCATTTTAGTTGGAAGCCTTATGTTTAAAAATAGGTGATCCTAAGGCCATTTTCTCAACCCAACTTAGTTACATATTAGTGAACTGGGCCCCATATGTTACAAAGTAGTACAGGAGCTTATTTCTCATTTTTTATTACTATTTGAGGTTGGTAGAAATGATACGAGGAATGTGTTAGAATTTCTAATGAGCCTATGTTTGGGAGTAGTTAAGCCATGTACAGGGACATGAAAAACTACCTATGATGAGGATACTATTCTAGAATTATATTGATTACAATAGGTTTTATTTCATCATAGGGTGAAAAAAATGTTTTGTGGTATTTATCTTTATTATTATTGATTTTTTCCCGTGGACCGATATGGAAAGGAAGTACAGTCTCATGCATCATATGGGGCACTTAAAGATTCACATGATATAAACATGAAAAGACATTTTTATATTACTATAAACATTACCATCCCTTTATTTTTAGTTCATTGACTATTATATTTGGAAATGTTATAATTTTTCTTGTAGGGATAAAATAATTGCATTAATTAAAGTGTTTGCATCACTCAAAATAGTGTTTTCCAATATAACATGATGGTTGCATGTTAATTAACATAATTATCACCTATTTGACCCATGAACCATTGGACGCATGGGATAAAATTTTATCAATTTCAATTAAATATATGATAATTTAAATATAAAGAGTCTATGTGCCTATACAATTTGGGAATGATTATCCATCTAATTAAACCATAGTAAATGTCTAGTTATAGTTACATACCATTCTATGAGTAATTTATAAAGCATATGACTTTATGACTTGGAAATGGTAACTCATCTAATGGGATCATGATATGAATATATATAAACTACTAAGATAAATTATTAAATAAAATAGTTTCTATTAAATGAATATTCCAAAAGAAATAATATGGGTGTTTTCCTCTATACCTTTCAACTGAAACTATATATGCTGTGAGACCTTGAACCTAACCCAAACTCAGCAGTGCATCATAGAGAGAATATCTCATGACCTTCATCATAATCTACATCACAGAGACCTGGATTTAGGTGTATGTAACAGGGTTTCAAGTCATTATAATGTATGGTTTATACCTATCCTATAGAATTATTTGTGATCCATTATTCAATTAAATTCAATTATGAAACATGTGTTTGGAATTGTAGAAATATGACACAGTGAATACATCAAATCATGTACCAGGAAGGTTGTAATGACCATGCTCTAGAGGTGGTGGGACCAAAGTTATCAATATTACATTCAATCGTACCAATTTTAGCACCTCCTTTTATCCCTGAGTGGGAAACTAATGATCAATTTCAAGAAATACTCCTATAATTTATGCACTATATTCATGGAGCCCCATAAATACCCTTACTATGGAAGAGTTGTCCCAATAGTTTTATTAGCAGTATCCACCTATTATCTCTAGGGATGGTGGTTCCGAGGATGATGATTCATGGTTAAATACATGCTATCTATATTTGAGAACCTGGATACACCTCTAGAAAGGAAGGTTAAGATCCCAAACAACATGATATAGAATTAAACAAAGTGATGGTGGGACCTTGACTCCCAATATGGTTAGCATCCAGATATAGTATGTAGGTACTTTTAGAAGGTATTATATGACTACTTCATTCTATAGATTCTAAGAGATGAATGATCTAAGGAATTTATGAACTTCACAAAGGTTCTTTTTCTATGATGTATAATTCATATCCTTTCACTAAGATTTCCACACTGAATCCTGCTAGTTATAAGCTAATGAAAGTGATTCGGTTTGAGGATGGGATCATGAATTCCATCTAATATAAGGTAAATATATTCTAAAATATCTTCTAATTGACTACCATTTGGGAGATAGTGGCCTAGGCCATCATCACTTATTGTAATTTGATGGAAGATGGAGGTGTGGGATAGAGGAGTTCAAAACCAAGATAGGGATGTAGTTCACCTAGTGGCATGATGTAATCCCTGGAGTCTACTCACAGGGGCAGTGGTAGTTAGATGGCTAAAAATAGTAGATACATAGTGTTTCATCAGTGTAGAATATCAGGATTCATGAATCCCCAATAAAATAGATACTTAGTTTAGTTATAAGGCTTCTGTAGGATATGGAATATCCATTAATTCTTTAGGATCTTCCCATTTTAACCTGTTGGGAGAAGATCTGCATGAATTATTCCTTCTGGTGAAGGGTTAGTAGCTCCACACTAGGCGAACAATGAGAGTACTACCGACCATTCATAATGAGGGTGTGGTCATGGATTTGAAAACAAAAATTATAATATAAAATATCAATATATTGGGTCTTTTTATGATATTTAGTCTATATCTTAGGGCCTTGCACATAACTAGTTACATGTAGTACAACATTACCAGTGGGGCAGAGTTCCAAAACTTCTATAGTTTGAGGCGTGACTTTTTTAGCCTCTACATTAGTTTCTACTTTATTTGACATAGCTTCTTAACATTTTTTATATCTATGGAAATTATGGACTTCTTGGGACGATATATAGATTACTTTTGTTGTGTGATAACCCTAAATAATTTTCTAGGTATTTAATCCATGAGAATACACTAGTTTAAGTAATTTCACCATGAGATAAGTGGTTACCTCTTCTTATGGAATCCTTTTGTCTGTGGAATTATGAGATTTTATGTAATTCTATCGATCGAATGGTTATTCCATTATCATGATCATGTTGATTTTGATCACTGTAGGGTATACTTTACATCACTTGAGGGAGTTAATTATATTCAAAAGGGTGAATCATATTTCCAAGCTAGTCAAGATGGAACCAAGAATCATGGCCTTAGAAGAGTGAAAAACTAGATTAATGGTATATATCTGAATGATCAAAGAGTTTGAAATGTATATTTCCATCATTTATTGGAAAATTTTAGGAAAAAATTCCCAAAATAGTTTTTTAGGTTACCTACTAAGAGAGAGGAATAATTTACTATTGATCTAGTGTCTGAAGCTACAGCTATGTCCATTCCTCTTTACAAGATATCACCCATTGAGATTCACAAACACAGGTGATAACTTGAGGAACATTAATCTAAGGGGTTTATATGAATTAGTACTTCACCTTGGGGTTCATCGGTTATTTCCACAAAGAATATGGTGGTACCATAGGGCTATGTGTTAATTACTGATGGTTGAATCAGTTTACAGTCAATAACAAGTATCCACTACCTCTTTTAGATGAAATTTTTGATCAACTCAAAGGGAATATGGTTTTCAAAAAAATTTATTTGAGGTTAGCCTATAATATTTTTAGTTTTATAATATCAAATATACCATGTATAACATTCTATAGTAGATATGTAATGTACAAGTAACGAGTCAGGTCATCAGGTCATAGGAATGTGGCGACTGATCTCATAGCCTTGATAAAATGGGACTTCCAACTATATTTGGATTTATTTGTTGTGTTATTCATAGAAAAAATGTTGGTGTACTCACATACTGAATTTGAACATTCCAAATATCTTGATATCATTTTGAGCATACTGAAAGAGCACTATTTGTATGACAAGATAATTAAATTCAACTTTTGAATCAACAGAATTCACTTATTTGGTCACAACATCTCAGAGGAAGGAGTATCCATGGAACTAAAGATGGTGAGAGATTTGATTTCCTAGGAGAATACTAATAATTAATTTGATATTCAATGTTTCTTAGGACTAGTAGGATATTCATGTCACTTAATATATAATTTTCAACATCCTAAAAAATAGCTCACTTGATTGAAAAAGAATACTGTCAAGTTTATATGGTTTTAATCATGTGATAAATCCATTAAATAGTTGATAGGATGGTTGAATTCAGCCCTAATATTGATTTTAATAGAACTGGACATAATTTATATAGTTTATTGTTATTATTAAGGAATTTATATAGGTACCATTATAATGGAAGGAGATCGAGTTGTGTCATACATGTAGTGTGAGTTCAGAAATCATTAGTGAAAGTACCAAACATTGGACATCGAGATAGTAGATGTTGTTCATTACTTACGTTTTTATAGGCACTATTTATTGGGAGAATGATTCATTGTATAAAAAAATAAAAAAATAATTAAATACATCTTAAAACAACATGAATTAAATATTATATTGAAGTGGTGGGTAGAATAACTGCAATCCTTTTATTTTGAGGTTTCTTTTAGACCTAGGAAAGAAAATTTTGTGGATAAAGCTCTGAGCTAGGAGAATTAGACAAAATAAGTTCAAGAGGCCAGTGGATAATGGAAGTTGATGTCCTTATTTTCAGTTATTCACCTAGAGGTTTTGGAGTAGGCAACCTGTTATTATTTCATTATCAGTGACCACTTCACTTCAGGATAGAGTGACGATGATACATATTTTTGACCCTGATGTCTTGGTCCTAAGGGAGATCATTTCAAGAGAGGACACACCACCTAGTTGGTTTGATTATGAGGGTGATATATTTCATAATCATGGTCATTTACAGGTTCATTTAGACATTCAAGAGGAATTTTTGTGAGATTCCCATGCATCTTCTTGACCAGGACAACCCAAAATTGAAAATATGTACAAGGATTTTCACCGCAAGTATTTGTGAACTATTATGAAAAGGGATATTAATTTTTTCATTACTTTGCACTCCAAATGTCGGTAGAAGAAGTTTTAACACTTTTGACAGGTGGCAATGTTATAGATGTTACCCTCTTTTGAGTAGAAATGTGATTAATTCACTGTAGCAGCGGTAGGGTACTATAGCAGTGGTGGGTACTATGCAGTACTATAGCAGGCGGGTACTGTAGTAGTACTATTCACAGAATGGGTCTTAGGCCTAAAATTTTGGCCTACGGGCCATGTAATGGGCAAAATGTCCACTGGGCCTTTGGGCTATGTAATGGGTCTCCCTCTACCCAATTTAAAGAGTTATCTTCTTTTCTTTAAAAATAAATGAGGCTTCATCCCTAACATTTTAATAAAAATATTGGTCAGAGATGCTTGATTTAGGTCATTCTTTTAGCAGGGGTTGGTTAAGGCTTTGGGTTCACTGGTAATTATGAGTACATCCAATCACACAAACACCAATGGACTGTCTAAGCGCATGATCCATTGGTTATAAGAAAATATTCAAGAATGTTTCCTTGATTCTGGAGGTTCTTAAGAGAAATATATACCTCTTTTGAATTTTCCTAAAATAATATCTTCAATGAGGTCGTAAAGATGGATCCTTATGAGGCTATATATAATTTGTTATTCCATTCACCCCTATGCTGGTCATGGAAAGGAGAGGTAGTGCTACTGGGACTTCATCTAGTTCATGATACATTTAAGTAGGTAAAAATTATATGAAATTTAATGGTTATAACTAAATCTACGGAGAAGTAATATCTCAAATATCACCATTTACCTCTAGAGTTAGATGTGGGAGATCATGTCTTCTTGTATGTTTCACATAGATTAGGGAATCAATTGATTAAGAAACCATGGAAGCAAGTGCCTTGGTTCACTGGGTCCATTGAGATTTTGGAGAGAGTCGGTCTGATAACCTATCAGTTATAGCAAACTCATAGGTACTAGGCCATGTATGATGTATTCCATGTTACATAGAATCACTATTAATATTCATATCCATATAATATTTCTCAACATGGTGATGTAGACATGGTTGTTGATGCTCCTTTTGATGAGTATCCTATTTTCATTGTTTATTGAAAAATGAAGGATCTCTATGGTAGGTCAGTTCTTTTAGTTTGAGAAATATCAGAGAAAAAATGTGTATAAGACAAATCCGAGGAGAGAGTGACTAATGTACATGCTCAGAGGCCATAAATTTTCATAGATGATGTCGTACCACCCTTTTAAGGGAAACATGGAGATGGGTTATTATATGGAGGGGAGGTTGTAACATACCATATTTTTATAGTGGAATGAATCCTTTACTTTTTGGTTTAAACAATATTATTTAATATAATAAAGGTACCTAAGAATTAATGATGGATTCAGGGGAATATAGTGATTGTTCAAAGAATGTATCTCTTTTCTTATTAGAAACTGAAGAGGAACATACTTAGTGTATAGTCAATGATAATCGTGGACCTTAAACCATAAATCCCTGTAACAGTGACACAATGTTTGTAAAATAACGAAAGGGTATATGCACAACCATGCATGGGTGATGCAGAAATTTATAGAGGGGTCACATGGTCTATTCATAATTTTTCAAACCGTGATCCTATCCTATGTGAGGTGGAGACACTTAGGAAAATGCTGTCACACGACTAACACATAGTTCGACCAACTGTGCAGCCAAACCATGCACCCTTTAAAATGAGGATAAATTCCCCTTTTTACACTCCTATTCAAATTTATTCTTCCTTTATCTTCTCCCTTTGAGTATCCTCCCTCATATAACATTAGAATCACCCAGAATTCATCATGTTGGATAGCTAAAAGTAATCCCTTCTTTTCACTTCCATTTTTCATTTATCCCACTATATTGAATGGTAAATTCGTGTAAACTTATATTCCATATTTTATTGAATTTATCTCTTCTTCTTGATTTCTCTCATTATAAACTTAGTCGGATTCCAATAATGGTTGAGGAGTTAAATATGTTCTTAAGCTAGGAGGTCTAGTGATTTTTAAAAAATTCTTGTTGTTTCATATAATGTATCAGGATTCCACACACTAGACCTTCTTCATGTTACCTGAAAATAGTATTTACCTTAATTTAAATTGTTAAGTAGTGTTATAAATTCTCTCATATTTCTTGTACTTTATCAAAGGTTGCCTACCCCATCTAGTTTCGCCACTTTGGGTGTTCTCACCTATGGAAATAACTTAAGAATGATCATTTGAACTAAACCAACTTCTATATGGGTTGGACTGAAATATATTAAATGGAATTGAATGGTAAAACTAATTCATGTGAACTTTTAATAAATTATGTGTAATTACCAATTAATAATAAAAATTTGGAATTATTTAATCCATCCATTTTCTTGTGTTAATGAATTTTAGGAATTATTGATTATTACTATTTCATGATCGTGTGATTGTTATTGTGACACAGTTAAGGCTAGTGTTGGAAACGACACATGACATTACTTTGATGTGTGATGTTAAACATGAAGTTTAAAATAATTTATTTGGACATTGGAAAGGATAATTCACATTACCCAAGATGATATTGAAATTTATGTTTCACATCATTCATTGGGATGATAGAAATGATGACAGTTGTATCTCAGATTGAATTCTTGGGATAGTTTCTGTATCTATATCTTGATACTCTAATGATTATGTATGGTCACCTTGGTTTTACCAAGACTCCTACATAGTATTATATATATATATATGAATATAATTATAATATATATATACTTATATATATTTACATATATACATGGTGACAATTATTCATTGGTATTCCGACATAGGAGGAAGCAGGTACTGTCAGACAGGTATCCTCTAGGAACCCAAGATGAATTATTTACACATCACATTACTACTTTATATTTCTTATATATTCACAATACTCATTAAATGTACACTAATTTTATAATACTCTAAACTATTTTTAGTGGACTAATGAGTTTGAATCACACCCTTTTCAGGCTAATGGTTGGTATATGGATAGACCTCATGGTTGAAAGTAGGGAAAAAGGGAAGATTCCAATTATGGATGACCGATTTACTATGCTTAGAAGGAGTATTAGAGAAGAGGCTGATCATATACCTATAATGATATTGATGACATATTTATTCATTTGTTTTTTTTGTATATCATGTTGTATATTCCTTTTGCTCTTTATCCTATGTATTCTCTTTTTTATAGCATCATGACATGAAATTATTTTTATATAATAATGGGTTTAATTTTTTTATATTTACTATTTTCTAGATGTTCTCCTTTCATTAATTCATTTATTACTACATCCACTAAAATATATCTATTTAAACTGATGTGTTTAACTTTGATTATGATGGTATAATATCCCTAGCATACCATCGTAGGCCCTCACAACTAGTTCACAACCTCTAGCATACAGGGAGGGCCACATGAGTCTATGTGTCTAATTAGGTTTAGTTACTTAGAATTGGAAAGTGTATGAATAATTATAGGTGGATCCCAAGATATAATTTACTTGATATTCATTGGATCCATAGTTTTCTCCCTCATATGAGATAAAATTTCCGGGAAAGTTTACTCTACAATTTAGAACTGACACTTAAAGAGTTTCCCTTATTATTGATTATCTCGATGAAAATTTAGGACCATCCAAAAATGATTTTCATGATCAGTCTAAAATTTCATATAAATGATAATGTTACTGATAAATAACATTTTTAAAAAACCTAATAAATATTTTAAAATATGGATCTTGAGTCCTACAAGAACTGTTAGGGTGTTCTTCATGCCAAAGGAAATCACTAGGCACTCACAATGACTGTAGAAACATCATAATTCCATATTTGGTATGTTCTCATCATGAATACAAAATTAGTGATATCCTGACCTCAAGTAAATATTTTAGAAACACCTTTTAAATTTAAGATTGTAGAAGATTTCATAAATCCTTTATAGGGGATACATATTCTTAGAAATAAGCTAGACTAGTTTATGATAAGACACAACAACCTCAGGATCCTTTTTAACAATTTGGTGAAAAATATCATAGCTTCTCGGGGGGGAAACACTGGGTCAGATAAATTCATAAATCTTAAGGTCATCCAATTCCACAATCAACTCTAAAATCATATAATTTTTTATTTTGATATTCTACTGAAGTTATCAAGACACTCCCAATGTGTAAGTTCATGTAGAAGTCAACCTCTTGACAATGAGGTAAACTAGGTACGTCCTTGAGAAAAACATCCTTGTTCTCCTATAACATTATAGGAAATAATACACCTCCCAAGTATAATAATCCAAGGGTTAGGGTATCCAATTAATGGGAAATTACCTGTAGCTTCTTGTACATGAGGATATACAACAATATCTATAATTTCTTTTTTTCTAGTGAATGAAAATTTCCTCCCATCAACATGAGGACACCATATCCTCTATAAAAACATTCAATATAGGATTGTATGGTAAATATAAATTCCATACCAAGAATATAATCCTATGGTCTCACTATATCTATGAATAGGTCATACCATAAATTCTATCATCTAAGAGATAATTAACACCGCTGTCATAAAATTGTGATCGCAGAGTCCCCTACTATATGAGTATTTAGCCGTAATGGTTAGGATAGAGGATACAATTTAATCTCTAATAATTGAGATATGGATAAGGATATAAATAAATTTCTAACACCTATGGATATCAAAATATATCATAAGGAGAAAAATACACATATCATACATCAAATTATTTCAGGAGTCTTTAGGATATAAGACTCAACTACCCGCAATTGTCCACACCCCAAGAACCATCCATTTAATCCTAACATAGTCCACCGAAACACAATAGAAGTGGTATTGATTCATTTATTCAACAACCTAATACACCTCCTTTTCCCCAAACACTATTCTTAGGATCTCCCAGAACACCATTGGGAGGTCCCTAATCACATTGTTTTCTTTAACATAGTGGTGAAACAACTATATATCCTCTATCTATAGTATTATGTGTTAGGTTATATTGAGATATATGTCCATGTGTATCATAATAAGAATAAAATATTCCTCCTAGTTGAACCCTAAGCCACTAATCCTCTAGTCTGAGACTACACTTGAGATCACATTAGGGGTCTAGAACCTAAAGTCCATTGTTTGTTATCTCATACTAAGGTCTCTATTCCTAGATGACCTCTACCAACACCTGTTAACAATAAATTATATTCTATGAAGTCCTATACCAATATGGAATTATTTGTCAGCCATCATAGGCATCGATACAGTGAGGCACTATTTTATCTCAAACATCTCAATAAATCCCCCACTCAAATGTTCATACTTGGATGTAGCAATCATAAACAATTTCAAGAGTGTATCATGCGAGGTTAGGGAACTTTAATGCATACTAAATAAAAAAATATGATTCCTTGATGAAACTTGAGGAGCTCTTGCATACACACTGAACATATAATCATTGAGAAGTACTTTGAATAGAATAGGTGGTCGAACTTATTCTATGTAATTGTATCCTCGTCATGAATATGAGTCATCAAGATCCATCGATGTTCTTTCGTGAAATTGAGAAGGTTGGACACAATCTCCACAATCTGTAATAGGGTTCCAAACTATAAATTAACATGGTTCATAAAATCCATCTTATCCTTAGCTTCCTGTGGGTATGGATAACCCTATAACCAAGTAATATTATATATCTGAAAGATTGGAAGCATGATTAGAATAAATTCATCATAATCTAGTAATTCTTGAATGTTCTACATCCAATCACGAGGGAAAATATTGTCATGCGCTACATAGGGTAGGTATATTCATAGCTCTATGGTTGAAAGTACTGATTTCATTCAACCACGAGTAAACCCTGCTTTACAGGCCCCGTAATTGATCCCCCTCACTAATATGATCAAAATCATCATTCTATCAAAGAATCCACACAGTATATTAGCATTAAGACATCCTCTAATAATAAATATGTGCCTTAGTCAAAATAGAATATCTTGGGCGATGACTAAAAAAGTTCCCAAAACAAAAAATCATTCCTATATGATGCATGTACCATTGTTTCTCAAAAAACCTGGTTCCTCCGTGTACCAATTTGAGATGTGAGTTATTAGAGTCATGGTGAATGTATATGTTTTGCATCACCCCATCTCTAGGATCCCTAGTTTGAGAGATAAAATCATGAAACTTTAACACCAATTTAAAAAATTCCAAGACAATTCTCACAAATATCCTATCTACAAACTCTATCTTAGGAGAACATTTTCTCTGTTACCACTCTGGAATGACCTAACCCATGATGTCCCACCCATCCTAAGGAAATATATGAATTCCAATACAATACTACATCCAATAGGATAGGGGATGGTGACTAGAACCAAGTTGGCATATACAAAATATGGGAGGCCTTATCCTAATACACATGTACACATGAAAACATATCTCAAACATACGAGAGTAATTTGGAAGTGTAAACAGATATAACAATAGTTTAATAAAAAAACAATAAAATCCCATTATAGAAAAAATAAAATATAATCAAAGTACATGGAAAATATATATTCCCAACAACTTAAAGGTAGGTCTAACCTAACAGAAAGATAGAGAATATTCTCAAAATATAACCACCAGTCTACCCATAGTCCAACTATCATAGATTCCTAGAATACCTATGAACCACCCACACTAGGACCACCAAGATCTCTGTTGAACATCCTATCTCCTTCATAATAAATGACACATGCGAGAAGATACTATATATACATGAGTATATATATAACCAGTGCGAACCCCTATAGTCCCAAAGAAGTAAATAATCAAAATAGATTTATCTTCAAACCAAAACCAAGAGGGTAAATAATAGAGAACCCAAATATTAACAAAAGGAATACATGACATATATTGAGGTACTAGATTACGTGGATAATAAAATAATCAATATTTGTCTTAAGACTTCACACAACTTACCATCGAAAGGAGATCTATGAGGAAACATAGTAAATTCCCTAAGCGAATACACACCTCACTGGAAGACACTTCATATTAGGGGATGTGACTCATAGATATAGTATTACACCCTAAATATAAGGGATATATGATCCAATTTTGTTAAACATACATATAAAGCATCACATGTTGAGAAATAGTTGGATACATGAATCTATCCATACTATCCTATTTGTGGGGATCACATGACCCATATGAAGGTGATGAGATACCCAATCCTACCATAAGAAAAATGAATTTAGGATCACAACATTGGGACCTATAGAGGGGATACATAACTCTATATATGATTGACCCATAGACAAGGGGTCATATAGACTGAGTTTAATGGTATGATACCTAAAAATATCTATGGGATAAAAGACTCTACTATAAATTCCCATATGAAACCCTAGTTAGAAAATTCAACTCAAATTTCTAAACCAAAGATATAGGCGATTACATGACGTGTCTAGGGGGTACACAGGGTGTTACCCCATTTTTAAATACTAGACATGTTGTATACTTATATATGTAATGAAAAATACTATGTACAAGAAATGTGATTCTTGTTACATAGTGTGTAGGTCTAGGTATAGAACTCGGCATGTGCCTGCACTGCCCAATTCCTATTCCACCATGAAAACATGACACATGGAATGTTTACACAACATGTTATGATACTAGCTGTCCTAATAAAGTACCTTTTGAACATGAAGGGTGAGTTTTCTAGGGTTACATGATGTGTGGGACCAGCCACAAGATTGTGTGATATTTAACTTAATGCCAAAAACCTTAATGCAGACCAAACCAGATTACACAGAGTGTATTCTTATAAACTACATATATTATATCCACGAAATTTAATTAAATTTGTCTTCCTATGTAGTTTCTACATGGACTTAATCCCTACCATGATTGTCAATAATGATATCATAAACCATGTTTACTGAGATCAATACTAAGAAAAAAAATTAGATTATGACCAACCATCATTGGAAAATCTATTTATATTTCCACCTGCTTCACCCTTGCATACAGGGTTATGAAAAGTCCATAATCCCAATCTCTCTCTAAAAAAACATTTCATCAATTATTTTCCTCAATTCAATGATCCATGATGTTGAATCCTCATCAATAATCAGTAGAACAAATTTTTTATCACACAAATAATTAGTCAATGGAAAAAATTGAATCACCATTGAAACCGAATAATGGTGAAGAGCATGCAAAGAACAGAGGGAGAAATGAAAAAAACAAAAAGGAAATTGTCAATAGGGAAAATATTTGATCATCCATCATCTATGATTAGAGAATCCAAAGAATAAAGTATATATTAAATGTTTCATAATATATTATTCTGAAATCATGTGTTTAAAAAAAATATAAATAGATACTGAATAAAAATGGTTTTCATGGATTTAATTATACAGGAAAATAATCTATGAAAAAATAATATAAAAAATATAAAAAATAAAACAAAATAAAATCCCCTACCTCGATATTGAATCGATCTATAATGAATAACTATGCTCACATTGTTTTTGTTTAAGAATTGGTTAAATTATGATATGTTTATGATTGATCCCCAAATACAAGATCACCACCAATGTTCTGCCCCATGGATCCCCTATCAATAAAAAATCTTAGTTTTGTGGATAACCCTCTCAGAGTAGAAAATAATGGATTCTAAATGAATTAATAGGTTTACACATTTAAAAATAAATAAATTTATTTCATCTCGTATGAGATCGAGACAAGATATCAACTAAAAGTCCAATGTGAATGATCGTTAGGTCATTCCAAGGGTAAAAATAATATTACATGTTTAATGGAGGTCTCTGTTTCACCATTCAAGACTCAATTTGGAAGGAAATCCATTAATTAAAAAATATAGTGCACACTTGAGTTAATATATTTAATATTTTTATTATATAAACACATATTATATACGATGCTCGAAACACTATGCCAATACCATGAATAGATCCATAATTATTATTTAAAAAATTAAATTGGTCTGACCATAAAAACTACAACTATTACAATCCAATTTATCTTTCACACTACTTAGTTCAACCTAATAAAATAATGTGGTATGTGTTACTATCCTCAATGTTCTTTTATTTAGACTCGAAAGTCTACAATATTTGATAATATTCTAGATGTAAACTTACTTTCTAAAACTTTTATTAGTTGAAGAAGGGAAATATTCATCACTCTAAATGGATGAATAATCATCTTTAACCCATGATTATTATTAATTTCAAACGTTTCTGGAAAATAAATTGTGTTTATCCACAAATTAAGCTTCATCATCTTCATTTATATAACTTTCTTCTCGAAGTGTAACTACATTCTTAGAGCGTTCCATCACCTCCATATCAAAAAAATATAAAATATTCCGTATCTATTTTTTCTTAAATTGAAATCCATATGTATTTAGAGAATAAAAATAAAAGATACCTTAATCTTCTATTTGTTCAAACTTTCCAAAATTTTTGCTTTTCACCATGATAATAAAATGGAAGTCAACCATCTTAATGTGTATCAAGATGAAGGAATTATTATAATACATATATTATAGAATCAAATATAAATTCGGTTGACATAAAAATAGTTATGAATTTGAACCTCTATAATGAATATGCGCATCTAGAAAAAGTGAGAATTATGATAGTCAACCAATATTTTATGACACATTTCCACTAATATTATGTTCTTGTTTTCATAGACACCATTTTTATGGGGAATATAGTGTACTGAATGGATGATTAATATAATTATTTTTTATATATTATTTAAATTTTCCAATTGCCTATTTAGTATAGTTATCCATTTACAATTTATTCAAGGATAAATAATTCAAACACACTATCATTAAAAAAATGATAACTATGATTGATAGTGTATACGACACACAAACCCCAGCCAAAATGGACCGTGAAATATTATTATTCCATTAATTTAGTTGGTATGAAAAGGGATAACTAAATTATGAAATATATATATCCCTCCCACTCAATATAAATTTTATTGTTAATTATTTTTAAACAATAATACAATTTTTAGTAAATTAATTTTATTTTAAAAAAATATGTTTTCTTCAAATATCGATTTAAATTACTTTTGTGAGAAAATATAATAATTAAATTATTGAACTAGTAAAAGTTTTACATTATAAAAAGGATATCTTTTTTTCAATCATCATATCAAAATTATCTTATGATGAAATTTTTATATTTTTTTGAGATGTTTGATTTTTCAATGAATTGTGATCAATATTGCATTTTATTAAAAACTGTATTTTATTTTCAAGCATTTTAAAATTAACACTTTATTTTGTATTAGATTTAAAATTTAATTATTAATTTTTTATTAAATGTAATTTAATTAATATTCTTTTCAAATAATTTTATACTTGGATATAATATAAATCAACTTATACTTAAAATTCATTGTTTGAAATTTTTTTTATCACACCTTGTGAGTCTAATTTTAAATTAAATTAATACAATTTTTTGAATTGAATCATGAAAAATGGATTCAATATTTGGAACTAAGAGGCAATGTGTTTGAAAATTGGATATTTTTAGTAACTTTTAATAGTAATTATAGCAAATAATTATCACCATAGTAAGGGATAATCAGGCAATTATGATTTAATGTTAGGTGATAAAGACTAAAAATTGACCATAACACTTCTCTTTATCCAAATTTATGACTTTTTTTCCATTTAAATATATTTATTTATTATACATGAACATGGTTCCATATTTATTTGATTGTGACCATTAAAATATTTAAGTTAAAGAAAAAGAAAAAAAACTGTCACATTCTTGCTTTTAATAACTATAGTATTTTTTGATAGTGATAAAACAATTATATTTGTTTATAAATATAAATTTAAAACATAGTTGGTTTTTTATCATTATAATTTATTTCAATTTTTTTCATGAAATAATTATCTGAAATTAATATGCTATAGTGACACGATATTTATTTAATAACTAGAAATATAAAATAAATGACTTTAAAAATATTTTGAGTAATATAAATTTAATACATTATTTTTTATTCAATTATATATATAAATATAATGTTTTAATTATTTTAAATGACTATATATAAATTACATTTCTATCATATTGTTTTGAAAGTCAAATTAAATGAATAGTTCTAAAAATGAAACTAATGATATATTATCTTAAATAACATTATTTTGAATGATTTAAAATTAACGAAGATCGTTTATTTCCAAATTTTAATGGGATATGGTTTAAAATACCAACCATGTCCCATTTATTGGCCAATTTGTCTTTTATAGTAACTATATTGACCCATAAATAGTAAACACCTTGATATCACCTTAATTGTCAAAAAGGGTTAATGTGTGTTAAAACAAATAGATTGGGGAAAAAATATAAGATTTTAAAAATTATATTAGATTATATTATGTAGACAAATAATTATACAGTATTTTCATAATATCATTTTTATCCTTTTTTCCTAAAAATTAATTTATATTAATTTAATAATTTATGAAATTCCAAAAGAGTCAATCCCATCACTTATAAAATGGAACCTCCTCTCCTATTTTATTCACACTGAAAATAACTTTTGGTTTATAAAATACCCACCAATATAAATTCCTTACATGGATTAAAACATCATAGAGGCCATGGTTTGATTATAAAATCCTCCAAGAATGTATTTTTGTGTAAACCTAAAGAGGTTGTCTAAAGAAGAGGTTTCATTATTAATAGAGTATTTTTGTTTTATTTCTTCTTCCACTGAATTTTATATTATTCAACAATTATTATATAATAAAATAATTATATACCATATAATTAGAGTTCATTATGTTAATTTAATAACATATATCTATATCATCTTCCTTGAAATGGGAAACAAAACCATCATTCATTTGTATGAAAGACTACCGCCTCACAAATAAGATATAATTTGTTTTCCATCATCAACTATCAATGATGTTTATTATTATAGATTTATTGTATATAAAAAATATTAATTACATAATCATAATTATGTAAAAGGTACATATTATATATGTTATTACCTTTCAATTCAATGAAATATGATAATGACGCTAATGCATACATGTGGATTACCGCATCATAAAAAGATATGATTCTTTCTTCAATACATCACATGGATGAAATATATAAGTGAATTTAAATAAGTAATATGATAATAATGATATAATTATAATTATATAAAGATAAAATAACACTTAACTTCTTTCCATCATGATCGTTGAAAAATGGAAATATTACTCATGCATATATACATCATATCGTCTCTATGATTGTAAAGTAGTTAATTTTTTTCATAACCATATTCATGGTTAGTTTTAGAATTTTAATTTATGTATAAAAATTATAATTATATCATGATTATTATTAAATTGATGATGAAATAATTACCTATTTTTTTTATAGTGAACCTTCTAATGTAATTTTGGATTTATGAGACGAATATCACCGAAATGCACAATGTGAACCTGATTAACTAATTAATTGAATTTGAAATATTATTAAACAAAATAAACTGTATGAAAAACAAGAAAAAGTTTCTTAATCATGTTAATAATTTATATATCTTTAATATTTAGGGATATATATAACGTACGTGAAGAGTCATACTCAAGGTAGAAGACTTTCTTTTAAAAAACACTCTATTAATGATTCCCTTATAACTCTTTTTATTCCATATCCATGTTATTATAAATGCTTCAATAAATTTTTATGATTTAATGGAGTTTAATGGTCATTTTAAATATATTTTAATTTCATTAAATTTTTTTAAGATTAATATTTTTACAGTTTTATGTAAGGGTCACTTTACATTAAAAACATCATTTTAATGTGTCTATTGATTAATTTTATCAATCATTCTATTCTATGTACATATTATTAAAATTATTTTTTTAATTTATTTATATAGAAATAACTAAATTATAAATGAAATTTTATGTTAGTTTTTACTTACTTCCAATTTTTTTCAAATAGAATCATTTTACATATTTGGTATGGAATGTCTTTACTTTTTTTACAAAAAACAAAAGGAATATTTTATTTTATCATATCCGACATCAATGAAATTTACCACAACTGAAACCTTTATTTGATATTTGGATTAACTTATAATATTATTTTATTTAATGAAAACCAACAGTCTCTTTATTCAAATTTTTTTAAAAAATGGTTTTAAATTCTATGGATTTTTATGGGTGTAAATGATCTATCTAAACTACCCTTTCACTTAATATATATCTTTAATTTTATAGAATTATTCTAAATTTTTTATATATTTCTCCCACATATATTAATAGATTACTCTACATTCCTTTTATAGGGTAGCACATGCCTTATTATAATTTCTAAAATGACTTCTTTAAGAAATATTATTCGATCATGATATGACGCATGATTATGAAACTAATTTTCATACTATGGGTAATTATTTGGTTTATTCCTATGAATGATTTAATTTGTTTTGCCTAGATAATGATGAAAATGTTATAATGGGTGCTCTCATATATTACTTAAATTCATTGGGGAATGTGTTTTCCTCATGATAGTTTACATATAAGATTAGGGAGTAAACCTAATCCACTTTGGGAATCTGTCCACCAGTTGATGTCGTCTTAGTAGTTAGCCTCAACTTATGATTATTTCATTTTTTGTGTTTATATAAAATTCACTAGGTTTTATTATATTATACTACCATGTTATTTATCTTGTGATTCCATGTGATTACTCATGAAATTATGTTTAAAGGAAGGTATATTCTACTTCACAAGGGTGAAATGTATAATTTTTTTAAATAGTTTTTATAAGTTGTACATGACTTAAAAAACATAATGAGTTTTATTTTATCATTTAATATTTATTATTAGATATTTAATGAAAAAAATTAATCAAAAATACTATTTTTTGGTAATTGTTTTTATTTTCAGCCAAAATATTGATTTAAAAAAAGAGAAATCTTGTATAAGTATTCATAAAATGAAAAATTTCTTTTTTTATATACCCCTTACTGGTATTTGGTTCCCATCACATACTATAGAATATTTATCTCATTTTTATGGGTGACTCAGGATAAGGATTAAGTTAAGATAATAATTTTGAAGATATTCCATATAAAGAAGAATTTTTATATAATAAAATATTTATTTTGTGGAAAAAATTGATACTAAGAAGAAGTGTGCACTTTTTTATGTAATATTTTTTATGTATAGTTTATGGAATAATTATAAGTAACTATAAAATATAAAAATATTCAAATATAAGAAAATTAATTATTGACTTAAAACTCAATAATTTTTTAATTTTTTAACAGTAGTTTTTTATAATGAAACTCTTTTTATACACTTATTTTAAATCTTTTAAACATATTGAATGCATCAAATTTATGAATCATGAACATAATAAATATAATATGAGTTAAGTTTTCAATAACAGAAATAAAATATTCATCTGTCTTAGTTGATTTACCCCTCATAGTCCCACAAACTAATAAACTAATGAGATATAATGTGTGAGATGTTTAAATATCAAAATTGTTGTGTAAAGAATTTAATTATTTTCCCTTTTGTTATGTAGAGAACATCAAATTTAATTTTCACTTAAATATTGGTATATCATGTTAATTATTAACTCTATAAATATTTATTATATTCTTTTCACCATTGTGGAAATGTCTTTCATTCCAAACTTGTTTTTTTTTCATTACATTTAATTAGCATGATTTTTCAGCATCACTAATCTAAATCATTTTTCTCTTATTTATTTACTCTCATAAACACACATATATCTTTTATAAACATCACCCAAAATATATGTTTTTGAGAAATAATTTTTTTCATTGAATAAAATGATAATTAACATTTAATATGTTTTGTGTTAACCTATCTACAAATTTTACATTCTTATATTTCATCTTATCTTATATAATGAATAATAAAAAATCCTTCTATCTTGAGTGAAACATAATTTACTAGGGTTATCAATCCATACTTTACCTTATTAACATCGTTAAATACATTAAAATATTTTAGTAATGTGATGATCATCACTATCCAAGATCCATTGACATTACTTTTGAGAAGATTTGGGTTCCACATTAAAAACTAACAACCCATCCATTACTTTCTATTTATTCATATAATAATTTTGTGTATGATGATTCAAACTTAGTTATGAAAGTGTACTTGTGAGGAAATATTTTGTAAATTTACCCTATTATATATATCATCTACAAATTTCTCCTAAATAATTTATATTTGTTTCATCCTTTAGTCCAAAATTTTCTGATTGCTTCTTAAAAATTATTCTTTGAGAGGAATGACTCCCCCTAAACATATGGCTCCCATATCCTATAGATTCAAAGACATATTATTAATTAAATTAATATAACATTGATTTATTCCTAGATAATCTATGGTACCAAAAATATCAATAAAATTATTACTTACCTAAAAAATTATTATTTCCCATAAGTAGAATCTTGTTGTTCTTACAAATTTGTACCATTAAAACTGGATCCTTTTTGGAAAAAAATAATTATTGTTGAATCCCAAAAAGTTATTCTTCATTCCAATATTATTTATTTTCATATTAATTTCACTATTTCTATTGTATTTTCATTTCATGTTATTGTTTCAATAATTTCTATAATAAAGAGCGGTGTTTTTCATTATTGTAGACTCAATCATCTTTACTTGTGTTTTAACATAAACCTTTTAATTATTTCTATATTTTATATCTCAATATTATTTAATAGAATCATGAATGTTACAATTTAAATTGTTCAATTACTTCCCCCCTTAAATTAATTTCCATTTGATAAATTATAGTTCTTTCTCCTCTTATTCAACCCTATCTTTTAAGCCATTATTAAACTTAGTCTCTTCAAAAATTGGATTAATAATTTTTTCAATTAACATAATCATAATATAATCATTTTCATTTGTAATATTTCATTTTTTATATTTATGATTGATTATATATCATTATATAGTTATTATACTTAGCAAGATTTAATATATCTGAATAGAGTTTCATAAGTTCTTGATTTATCATGAAATATATTTGAGTGTCATCCTGACATCCATTATTTCTTCTTGAATCACTAGTGAAATATTCACCATTAACAATTGGAGTTTTAAATTTTCTACTAGATTAACTAAAAATCTCAACTTTCTCTTAATCGTCAATGTTATCATCAACTTCATACATAGATAATAAATTTATCTTTATGATTTTAATTTTTGTTTGAATTTTTATTTTAAAGAAGACATTAAATTATAGAATTTTGAATATTTTATACTTGATTAGCTCCTCGTATTATCATCCTCACATTAAAAATATTAACCATATTTTAATCATGGGTTAAAAAGAGTTTAATTTCTAGTAGCTCCATAATTGAAACACTTTAGTGGTATATTTCCCTAATTCTTTCCTTTACATCTTCATACACTTTTGGAAACTAATTATGTAAATTTATCAAATTTTTTTAAAAATAATATTATTAATTATAAAAAACTTATTCTACTCCAACTTATTTCATGATCTTAACCTATTTCAATCTTTTGAAGGATATTTACATACCATCGGTTCTCTTCATCCCGATAACACTTGCGTTCATTATTTTATAATCAATCAATATTTTATTGAAGTTATTCATTAGAAGTGTATCCATATAATATCATTCATGTTATGATAAAATTTCATAAAATATATCCAATAATACATGTATTATTTAATTTAAAAATTTTAGAGTCTTTCAGATTCTCTCCAAAACCCTTTCACGGTGCTCACAATTTCATTAAATCAAATGAATAAGACATCCAATATTTAAAAATTATTCATATTTTGATCTTAAAATTTTAAACTCCTAACCTATATCATAAAATTATTAAACTTTTCATATAATTTATTAATATTTTATAATTTATCTAAAAACCATTTTTCTATAGTAATCCATATAAATTTTAGAATAAACTTTTCTAAAATAGACAATATGATGAACCTCCAAGCATGAACACCATTATCCAAATTATTAATACGAATTAATATCATCCCAAAAACATTATAATGAGGTTCAAAACCATCATCAAAATACATTAAGATAAATATATTGATCAATAAGAGATATTTCAACATCTGATCATTCCAAATATAATAATATTTTGATCAAAATAATGAATCCCATTAATGTTAACTAAATTAATGTGATCCATCAAAAAATAGAACTCAAATGTTCAAACATATTGGAATTTATTTCAACCAAAATATGAAAAACTAATAATATTTTATGGAAACCAAGAAGGCTCTATGACTAATTGAAAATGGTCCCACACATTCATTGAAAATTCTATTGGGGTGGTGATTCTATGAATTGAATTCTTTTGATGCTACTCTATCAAATATCATTAAAAACTATCATGATTAATCAAAATATCCCTATAAATAAGATAAAAACTCTAAAAGTAACATAAAAAATATGTAAAAAAAATATTTTTATAAGGTTTAATACTCAAAAGAAGCTGATACATCCTTAGCACGATCTAGTAAAACCATTTATCACACATTTTAATAGAATTTCCAAGTGGATTGAAAATGATAAGGGATAATCATTGAAGTCATGATATATTATTTTTCTCACAAATTTTGTAATGTTCATAAATGAAATAATATATATATAAACTATAATTAAACTAGAATTATGTCTTTTCATAAGATAGACATTCATTATGTTATTGGTGTTCTATTTCATATTTATCTTCTTATTATTACTCTTATTACTATCATTATTATCTAATTATCCATAACTTTACATTATCAATCACTCTTATCTAATTTTTATCCCTCTCACACAATATGAATTTCAAACTCAATATTAAGTGAAAAACATCCAATTCAACCATTCCATATTGTTTTCATGTTTTCAAATCTATATAGTCCTTACATCAACCATAAGATATGATTGAGGGACTTAAAGGATTATGTTTTATTATCCTTTGAATCACTATATAGGAAAAATCACAAAGTAACTTGAATCATAGATCTTTCCATTTATCAATGTGTAATAGTGGATATACTACAATGACATTAACATTCATATTGGAACAAAAATTTCCATGACACAATAAACCAACTCTCCTTAAACCATTTGAAAACCATTTCTTATATTAAAACATGAAAATTTCCTTTTTTGTATAATCATTAACACATTTAATTCCAAATATACACCTAATTCTTATGGAATGAAAACGATACATAATCTGATGCTCTATAAATTGACATTTCCCTTCATAATATTGCCTTCATTTTCTCATACTATTAGAAATGACTCATTAATATTTATTGAGATGGGACTCTTTTGTTTTAGGACATGTTTATTCTTCTCTAAAAAAATTAGAAGATTAAAAATCATGTCCTTTGGCCTATGAAATCACCCCTTTATAATAAGTCCATGTTCCAAAAAATCATCATGTCAAGAATAAAATCATGAAATTGACAATAGCATTGTGTTGTGATTTTATTTATCATATCACTTGTTACAGTGTGACCACTATACATAAATCATGATATTATTTTTATTGAAAAAAGTTAATTTAAACTCCAAATTATGTATTATAAACTACTCCACGCACTACCAAACATACAAAAAAATTCACTTTACATGAATCTTCTTGATTCGCATGAATTTGAATGTGATTAATTTTTGAATAATTATGTCATGATTTTTAAAATAGAATGAATCACCCATCATAACCACTTTTCTTCAAAAAACTCAACTTTTAAAAAAATATTCAGTGTGTGTGGATCCTTCTTCATCAGTTATATAAAACATAAAAAAATCTAATACAAAAAATATTATTAATCTTGGTCTCAATATTTTATTAATTATTATAAATATTAGGGAAATATAAATCCAATATTCCAAATAAATGAAATTCTTTTTAATATTAAAAGGTTTAAAAAGTACTTATAAATTCTAGTGTGAAAAGTGGATAACAAGTATAATATTTGACAATGAATTTGAGTATAGAAAAAATAATTTAGAAATGTACTTAGAGAAACCTGGGATCAACTATAATGTATTAGTTGAGAGAATACCCATACAAAAAAGGGAATCGTAATAGAGGAAGATGACAAGAAATGACATGGCTAAGATAATAGTGATTTATTGAGTTGTTATTAAAATATTTTAGAAAAAAATTTATAAAAAAATTTGTTTATGTTTAGAATATATCATTATTAATACCATCAAAAAATTTCACCCCCTATGAAATTTATCTTAAATATAAGTCCAACATTAACCGCTTAAAATTGTTTGGTAGCAAGTTCTTTATTTTTAACATTCAGAAAAATAATGGAAAGTATGTAGGTAAAGGATATAAAGATATATTATTTATATATTCCACCAATATGAGGTTATAAATATGATTCATTATGAGGATAAAAAAGGTGGTTTTGATCCATGTTGTGATATATTTACACATTTTAGTCATAATTTATTATAGCAAGTTAAACTGAATGAAGACGATAATAATATTGAAAGGGTTCTAGATATTAAGACACATAAAGAAATTTAGAGGCTAAATTTTATGAGGAATATGAGGTAAATAAATATATAGTTCCCAAAACAATAATAAAGTAAAAAAAATAACATACGATGATAAAATGAAAAAACTGTAAAAACTATTTAGATTTTTGTTTCAAAAAATTCCCACCATATATTAATTATATTTAGGCATTATTAATTTTCTATTTGTTTAGGTTGAATAATGGAATTAACTAAACATGTTTAATTTTATGATTTTTTTTTGATAAATTTCACCTTGAAAATATTTGAAATAAATCGTACACTGATTTTGTATTTTAATGTGTTTATTAGTGAAATAGAGTCCAGAAATACTTGCGTAGAAGTAACAAGTATTTTTAACATTCTATAAAACATTAATTTCATGGGAAATTTCATTATGAGTGATACAATTGTCCAAAATATCCTTACATGTGATTAAAAGAAAATGGAAGTCACTGTGTAGGAGTATCTGGTTGTTATAACCACTACATGATATTAAATTTATAATTTTAGAGTTGTATAAGTATCATTCTTACGATAAGGAGCTACATATAAATCAATTTTACCATGTTAGATTCAACCCATCACAAACCATATAGTGACCTTGTATTATCATACATAGATATTACATTATTTTAGATGAATATTCAATACATTACACACACACATTATTGAGGACCATAGTAGTTTATTTCCATTGGAGACTAAGTACAAGATATTATAATTTGGTGAGAGATATTATATATATTCTACAAAGATCTTCTATTCTAGTACCCTTCATAGCCATAACCTACATAAAACCTTTCTTCATAAACTGGTAAGAGGAAACAAAATAAAGGGTGATCTCAGATGCTCAATATGTGTAATCAAGGGATATATGTAATAAAAACATGAACATAAGTGTATTAGAACATGATTATAACATTTTAAGACTATAAATTTCATATCAAAGATAAAAATATTGATTCATGTAATAATTTTTAGTAGTTCATAATATATGAATCATAAGGGAATCAAAGAACATGAGACCTTATATCATAACATTGTAATAAGTCAAAGATTTGTGACATATGCATAATCATAGAAACTTTTATGTCATGGTTACCCACCATGATATTCATAACTTGTTAGGCTTGGGCTAAACACCCATATACCTACTTTAGGTTTGGGAAAAATTTCATGTACCCTATTTTTCATGATTTGGATAAGCACCCATTAACCTGCATGGGGATTGGGATGACCTCCCTTGTACCCTATTCTTTGGGATTGGGACAACCACTGATGTTCCATCATTTTCGGTCTTGGGTTTACCACCAGTGTACCCACTTTTGAAGAATTGGGTTAAACACCTATTTATCCTATGATATCGTAAAGAATTTATCATTACCTAATTAATTAGGGGGATATAGGTCCCACCTATCACAAAATAATTTTTTGTTGTTTTACGAGATCATAAAATAGTCATCACACCATTACCCATGAAATCAATTGGGTTTAATAAACATTTCATCGTATTATAACCTGTGGAAAAGAGATTGGTTTCATAATCATTTCACAATTTCACCATTTCATAACCTATAGAAAAAATAAAAGATTTTTATAATAATTTTATCATGGTATAACCAGTGGAATAGAAATTAATTTTATAAGAACCTTGTCATAATAAATCATTCAGATAAATAATAAGAATAATATCCTTGGTTAATATCCCCTGTAAAGAATATGTAATATCATTGGATGTCATCTTGGATGTAAATTATTTTCTATTTCAATTTATTAAATTTCTTGAGGAAAATAACTTTTCTTCTAAAATATATATTTTTTAAATATAAAAACTTCTTCAAAATATATTTCTTTTAAAATGAACTTGAAATGTTATAAAGTAATATTTGGAAATCATTTAAACCATTTATTGATGAAAATATATTTTACACTTTAGAAAAAACATACTAATGTAGAAAAAATTAAGAGAATAATTTTATTTTGAAATAAAAAAATATGTAATGGAATAATCAATAAAACAAATTCAAGATGATATGATGTTTTATTCAAGTTCTACACATTAAAATAAATTTTTTTTTACATTTTTGGTAAAATCTCATCAGGAATTGTGTGGAAAATGACATGGAGATTCAATTATATTTTTTTAAATTAAAACATGGGTAAAAATTTCTTAAAAAATTGGATAATAGTAACACATTTATTTGAAAACATTATTAGAAAAAATCATTATGGAAGAAAAATATTTTTGAATGAATGGAGGAATAAAGTTGGATTTTCTAATTTTTTTAATTATTCTATGTACCAAAGAGTGAAGAAATGTTACTATTAATATTATGAATTAGTAAACGTGGAGAAAAATCAATATTTTATTGATATGTGGATGATAATATTTTTTCTTGAAAAACATAATCATAAAAAATGTCGATAAATGATGAGATTATAACATAATATCATTACCATTTTATAACTCTGAATTGTAATCCCCATAAAGGAATAAAATAAAATGAAACAAAAGGTATAATAAAAATAAATCATTCATGATATTACATTTCAAATGGGATGTATATAATCCTTGTGAAAAAATATAGGAGCATAACATAACATACGTCTCAAAGAAAAAATACTAAGATAATATCCCTTACTATTTTGATAATGTTTTGAATCAAAATTTCCAATAAATAATATCATAAAATTAAAATATAAATATAAATAAAATAATGTTATTAATGAAATAATAGGTAAATTTAGACTTATAAACACCACACAAAAGACATGAGTGGGGAATTTTCATATATCTCCCATTAAAAAAGAGAGACTAAAAATCCATTACCTTAAGCCTTGAAATTCTTCATACATCATAAAAACTATTGAATAATAAATATTAGATTATTATAAATATTTAACAGAACCATGTTCATATATATCATACTATATATAGTTTTATTATGACCTTTTATTACCCATTTATTAAAAATTCCACATTGAAGTCATGTTTCAGGTAATAAATGCTTTGTTTTTAGGTTTGTTTTGACTTATTATATATGTTACTATTAATTAAATCGTGGATTAATAGTATATATAATTGAAAACATGATATAAATTTCATATATATTCATTATATATGTTTTTATATTAATCAATAATATTTAGTGATAAATAAATGAAATGCACCATTTATGGAGAAGATAGGTTGTATATACGCCTGAACAATTTCCATGTTTTTTTGAATTAATTTAAAGAAATGCAAATGATATATTATCACTCTATAATAATTTTTATTTCATATATATGACCTATTTTATTTAAAACAATCCTTATTACATTTAATTAAAATCTTTAATGAATCACATCACTTTGTGAGCCGGTAGTCTACCTTACCCATGAGGGACATTATCGTATTCCCACAAAATGGAGAGTTTGAATTTATGTGTGCTATACTAATAACAAAAGATTAATAATGTCAAAAATAACATATTTAAGTATTAAATAAAAAATCATGTCTATCCTTGAGAGGTGATAGTGGAAAAACTATTGTGTTAGAATGGCTATGATGAAGATAAAGACACAAGAGGGTGGGGATGAAATGTGTTTTTTCAAAAACTTTGAAAGATTATGATTACCTACCTTATTATGAAATAAAAAATTCTTTATCTATTACTAAAAAGTGAAAAATATACATAAACAAGGAAAATAATACAATTATGTATAGTGGTTCATGGAACAATGACCCCCTAGTCCTCTCTACTAAAGCTATACTCTATGAGCATGGTGATTTTCAATAGTAGGTCCTCTTATATAGAAACCTATTAATCAAAAAAACTGAATGTAGTCATTTTTCTACTTAAAATGTATTTACAAGGCCATCTAGATCATTTATAGGGATCAAAAATATGAAATATAGTACAATAATATAACACATTATGGAGACTAGGTACAAGAAGTCAAAACTCAAATAAATCAATAGAGATTTATTTGATTGAGAAAATAAGTTTTACTTCATAGTTTCAGCAGCCACTGACAGATGTATTCAGATCTTCAATAATGAAAAATAGTAAATAAATTAATAATTTTGAAAATTGTTTCTTTAAATAAGGATTGATAAAACATCAGATAGATGTGTAAACAAATATGTATCCAAAGTGTATCCCTCACAAATGCTTCATCTATATATTAAAAGAAGTGATTAAAATAATATGCAATAAGAATGATAAAAATAGAAGTGAATCAATCAGATAAATTGGAACATGTGTGTCTATAAAGTGTAGCTATAAAGGTAATGACACACTTGTTGTATTCAAACACAACTCTCCTTTTGTATATTTCTATTTTGTATCTACTATATATTTTTAGATGAATATTGTCTTGTTTTTTATTCTATAGGTTAAAAAATCCAGGGAAAACCAGATAAAAAAATATCACATAATAAATCAAGAATATATGAATTCAAAATCATTCAAGATAATAGCAACTTCCCATAATAATATAAACAATTTATTTAATTTAATATGATCTTTTTAATCAATAATAAAATAGCTTTGAATAGATATTTACTTATCGTAAAACCATTGCAGAAATCAAGGATAATGTATTGAATTTAGAACTCCATCATTAAATAGTCAAACTTTGGGATCCTTCAAATAACAACCAAATCCAAACATAGGGTTGAAAATATAAGGACATTCATAAACTTAGGGTTGATAAAGTATGGTTTTAAAAAATATAGGGTTGATAAATAACATTATATGTTCCTAAAACAAAGGGTTTCTTCCAAACATATGGTATATGATAAGTACACTTCCTTCCAAATTTAGGGTTTCCAAACCATATGTTACACTTAGAAATAAAGGGTATGAACATTGTTTCCAAAATAAAAAATCAATAATAATTTAAAACTTATTTACCATGGATCAATTACTTCTATATATTTCATGAATAAATATTCTACTAAATATTATCTTCTTGAAATTATTTTAAAAATAGCTTTAATATTAACATAAATGGGGGGATTTTTTAGCATCAAAACTAACAAGAAATTAATGAAATTGTTGAATAAACACATGGTCAACAATGTAACCCTTTTTTGTGATACAGGAACCCATAACATAAAACATAATATTTAAAAAAAAATTAGAAAAAGAAATTTCCATAACCAATAACCATAAATATACACAATTTCCCAATAAATATTTCATAAATTCATATATATATATATATATAAATTTATCCGCCATTGTCTAATTTATAAAATTTATCCCCCTTTAACCCATTTATAAAATTTATCCTAAATATATTTTTTTTCTCACATATCTCTCTTTTAATAAAAAAATAAATTCCTCCATATGTAAACTTATCTAACTTTTTTTCCATCAAAAAGAAAAGTGTAAAAATTAGTAAACTAAACTATTCAAAATTCATGATTCCTTCAAAAGATATAAATATGTAATAAAGGAGTATACAAACTATTATTTTCAATGAATAAAATGGATTTCAAATGAACAATTTAAAAAACATATATATCTCTTAGATATAAAAAGTAATTATAAAAAAGCATACTAATAACTCTCCCTAAGTCACAACATATAAGATATTCAAGGAATTAATTATTTTTATCACATGGAATATTTGAGAAAACTAATTTATTACTTACAATAACTTACAATATGTAATTAGATAATCAAACATTAAGTACATGGTTTTGTAAAATAAAAAATAAAAGTATATAAATTTACAACAAATAAAGAAACAACACATATTATTAATAAAAATTAAATTAAAAACATGATATATATAATATTGAATTTTAGTAATCTATATAAAATTAGGTCATTTAGAAGGATTAGACAGTTCATTTGAAATATCCATGTTTTGACCATTTGCACTTAAATCAAGTAAAAACCTTGATAGTTCTTCTATTATACTTTTAATAACTATTTCTCTTTGATGCAGCGAGGTATATGAAAATTGTTCAACCAAGAAAACTTTTATCTTATCAAGAACTAACTATGTAATAACTTCTCTTCAATGAAACACCATCTTATTTATAATTTCTAATTTAAATTCTTCAAATTATTCTTTTGAAATCAAAATTTTCTTCACATAGTAATTTTACCGTTTTATTTCATCATATAAATATAAATACATATTCTGATTAGTTTTTAACATCAATTTTTCTTCATTCAATGTGCTGACTTTGAATAGAATCCTTTCATAAGATATTTTATATTAAGAGACTTCAATTCCATTAAAACCATGAGATTTATTATTTCTTTCAGATTATTTTCCCAAAGAATCCAAAATATAAGAAACTGAATTTTCTAAATCCGAATGATTACCCTTTTCCCTTTTGTGAGAAATAATCTCATCAAAACTTGATGTAATTGGTCTCTTTCTATTTTTATGACTATATTTTAAAATTCTTTGAACAAGATATTTTAAAGAAGATAGATACATAATTTAAAAGGTTTTAAGAAAAATATTCCAGGGGTCTTAAAGGGAAAACAATACATTTTTTCTGGACACATAGATAGTGAAAATTAATATTATTGATTAGAAAAATATTTAATAATAATTATTGATTTTTTTTATTTTTGAAAATGAATTTTTATAATAAAAAAATTTTCTTAAAAACTTTATATAAATGAATATATAATACTTTAAACAAATAATTAAATTATTTTTATATTTTAGCAACCTATTTCAAACTGAAAGAAAAACTATTCTCTATATAATATAGTTCATGTAATAAATACATATTTATATAATAGTAGTAAAATACTTCTTGGATTAGATAATATAGTTCTAAATATATTTCTATTGATAATGAACTACTTCATTGTTGATCACTCCTTTAAGATCAAGATTCCAATATATTATTAAGAAAACCACTTAAATATTTAATGATGTAGCTCAGTGGTGTATTCATTTAAAATATCAAATTGAAGTTCCTTTAATTTATCATATACTTTTGGGACGAGTAGTGTAATCTATTAAATTTTTAGGTATCCAAACTTGTTTATTTTTAGTAGAGATTATATTCTTTATGGTTAACAATTATTTTGAACAATAAACATTTCTAACACCAGAAATTTGAGGTTCTATAATGAAATAATTATTTTCATAATTTCCATTAATACCGTAATAAAAACACATAACAGTTGACATGATTTTTCTATTTTAACAAGTAAAAAATAATAATTCATATATAATTTTGGTCTTTCACCATTACTTCTTATTCCACATGTTTGTTTTTTATTTTTAATAAGGATTTAATTTAATTAATTTTATCCATTTATCATCATACAAGAAGTTTTTTTAAAATTATAAAATTCAAAGAATAATTATTTAATCTTATTTTCATGTATATCACAAGATATTTTATAAGATTTATATTTCAAATATATAATCAATTTTTTAAATCATTATTTATCTAAGATAACATAATCATATAATTTTCTAATTTTAATATGATATTTATTTAATGGTTCATTTTTACCTTGTATCATATAGAAATAACAATTTTATTTATCATATTAATGTTTTTCACAATTATAATTTTGAGATTAAGAAGACTGTACCTCATTAGTATTAGATATAATACATTCAAATAGATTTTATGCTGAGTCTTAGAATTTGATGAAGATCAATAAGAATTACTCCAAGTGGCCTTCATTATTTTCTTTATTTTTATATTATAAACATATTTTCTTTGATCTTTAAGTAAAGAATAATTATCCTATGCATGACCTCTTTATTTTCATTCATAGAATCTATTTTAATTAATCACTTTACATTTATTTATTTAAATTTTATCAAATATTTTAACAATATTTATCCAAAATATGAATGACTTGAATCAAATGATTCTTTCATCATAGTTTTGAGATCATTTTATTCATATTTGATATACTTTTCAGCTTCATCCTTCATCACATCTTCAAACAACAGGAATTTTCCAAAAATTCTTTCATTGATAATTTATTTTAATGGCATATATTGACATATAGCTACAAATATTCTATTCCACTTAGAAGGTAGTACTCTAAGTAATTTTAACACTAGATCTGATTGGGAAATTGGATCTACAAAAGAAGTAGCATTATTGAAATTTTTTTCAGTCTCCTATTTATTTGAGAGATAGTTTCATCCACATGAATTAAAAAGTTATCAGAAATTAGATTTACTACAGTGTACATTAATTTTGAAATATTTTCAATCCCTTTAGTAGAAAAATCAATATTCAACCACATCACATGTGAAAAATCACCCTAAGAAACTCGATTAAACTCGTCAATTTTAAAATCACAAACATTAGTGTTTATTTATATTTATTTTAGATTATATTATTTTTATTAATCATCATAAATTTTTTCCAAATATTCCATGGGAATCTCGTATGTCTTAATAACCTTTAAATATACACTTAATTCAAGATTTATTTTAAATAAATAATCATTCATGATTTTTAGTATCCATAATTATCACTATTACAGTAAGAAGAACTGATAATCAAGATACCTTCTATAGAATCATTCATTTCAATATATATTTGTCTGAATCTTTTACTCAAGCATGTTAGAGCCTATAAATATTCCTGATTTTTCATAAGAGAATAAACCATTGAAACACTTTTTTGAATCAAATAGAATACTCAAAAAATAGAGAATTATTACTTATTAATATTATATAGAATAAAAATAATTTTCAATAATTAAATATAGTAGTAGAGCCCACCATTTTATACCACTTGTTGTGTCATAAGAACTATGATGAAGAGAAATATACAAGAGGGATGAACTGTGTTTTTCAAAAAAATTGATAGATCCAAATTACCTATCTTGTAATTTAGTGAACCATTCATTTTCTCTTAAAGACAAGTGAGAAATGAAAATAAATAATGAGAATAACACTATGATGTATATAGGTATAGGGAAAACAATCCCCTGGTCAAATCCACAAATTTTATACTCCATGAACTTGAGGATTTTCAAAAGCAGGTCCTCTTATCTAGAGACTTATTAATCAAAAAAACTGAGTACAAGTTGTTTACACCTAACAAGTATTTTTCAAGTCCTTTTGGTTCTTTTATAAGGAACCAAAAATCCAAATTTTTTTACAACAATCTAATACTTTACCACTACAGAGTCCGAGTAACTCAAAATCCAATAAATCCATACAGATCGATTTGATTGAGAAAGTATGTTTTTCTTCAAAGTTATAGTATAAAATGTCATATGTTTTCAGATCTTAAATAATGCATATGAGTAACTAATTATTCAATTTTTCATAGGATTTCATCAAATAGTGATAGAGAAAACACCAGATAGATGTGTAAACATGCATGTCTCAAAAGTGTATCTCTAATAAATGATTAATCAAACTTTTAGAAGTAGATGTAACAATACGATGCATAAAAAATGAAAAAATAGTAGTGATTCAATCATATAGATCAAAACATGTATGTCTCAACAGTGTATCTCTGAAGGAAATGACACACCTGTTGTTTTCAGATTCATATTTTACTAATGTATATTTATGTTGTGTATTTCATCCCTCTTTTTTCAATGAATATTGTATTGATATTAATACTATAGGTTGAAAAACTCTACGTCAAACCAGATCTAGAAATATCACATAATAAGGTGTGAATATTTGAATGAAAAATCAATCAAGAGAATCCCAACATCTTGTGAGAATAGAAAATATTAGTTCCAATGAATGTGAGCCATTTAATAAATAATAATACAACTTAAAAAAGATATTTACTTTTGGAAAAACCATAGAAGAAATAACACATAATATCTTGAATTTAAAACTATTTCACTGAATAGTAAAATGTATGGTTCCTTCATGTAATGACAATTTCTAAACATAGGGTTGACAATATATGGTTGTTCACAAATTTTGGGTAGATAACGTACAATTGTTTACAAATATAGGGTTGATAAAGTAAACTCTATAGTCCTCAAACTTCGGTTTTATTCGAAACATAGGGTATATGATCAGTATTCTTCTTTCCAAATGTAGGGTTTCTAAACCATATGTTATGATTACAAATATAGTGTATGAATAGTGTTTCTAGAATAATACATCCAATATACTTCAATAGAAATTTCAAATGGATCAACGACTTGAAAATATTGCCATAAAAAACATTCTACCAAATATTTTATTCATGAAACTCAATTAAAAGTAACTTCATAAGTAACACAAATATGGGCATTTGTGAGATTCAAGACCAAAAAGAAATTAATGTAATTATTGAATCAACATATGCCCCGCAATCTCTCACTTTTTGATGACCACAAAACCCTTAACATAATTCGTAGAATTTAAAAAAAATATAAGAATAAATATCCATAACCAATAACTATAAATATATAAAAATTTTCCTATATATATTACATAAATTCATATCAATATAAATTTATCCCACTTTATCTAGTTTATAAAATCTCTCATAAATATTTTTTTTCACAAATCTCTCTTTTTATAAAAAAATAGATTTCTCTATATAAAAACTTATCCACATTTTTGTGATATTAAAATAAAAAGAGTATAAATTCGTAAAACAAACTCCCCCTAAATTCATTCTCCCTTAAAAAGATATAAATATGTAATCAATGAGTATATAAAAAATTATTTTTAATGAAGAATATGGATTTGACACTAAAATATTAAAAACATAGACATCTCTTGGATATAAAAATAAATTTAAAAACAGTCAAACAACTCCCCCTAAGTCATAAAATATTGAATATTCAAGGAATTTTTTTCACATTTCATATTTGAATAAAATTATCAATTATATAAACTAACTTACGATATATAATGAGATAATCAAATAATAAGTACATACTTATGTACAATAAAAAATTAAAGTATAAATAATTAAAAAATAAATTATGAAAAATAGTATATTATTTCAAAAAAAATATATTAAAAACATGATATATATATAATGTTTACATTAAATAATTTAAAGAGAATTGGGGTGTTAGGAAGGATTATAAGGTTCATATGAACTATCCAATATTTGAAAATATTCAATTAAATTAGTCAAAACTATTAATAGTTCCTCTATTCTAATTTGAACATATAATGTTTATCGATATATTGAGGAAGATAGACATTGTTCAACGATGAATAGTTTCAGCCTATTATGATCCAGCTTAGTAACAACTTTTCCTCTAAGCAGATCCAGTGGTTTTAGGTTTTTTACTTTAAATTATTAAAAGTATTCTTTTGAAATAAAAATTTTATTCACATCACATTATTCCATTTTTAGTTATTCATATGAAGTTTTAGACGTATTCAAGTCATATTATAAAATATATTTTTCTTTATTCAAGGTTCTAACTTTGAAAAAAATATTTTAATAAGATATTTGAGATGAAGAGGCTTCTAATTCTTAATAACTACAAGATTCCTTTTTTATTTCAGAATATTTTCCTAAAAAACCCATAACATATGAAACTAACTTTTCTAAAGTAGAAGTATTACCTTTTTCCCATTTGTTAGAAATAATTTCTTCTAAACATGAAGTACTTGGTCACTTAATCTTACTCTGAATGGGTTTTAGAAGGATTTGAATAATATACTTCAAAGAGGACATACAAATAATTTAAAAGTTTTTAGGAAGAAGATTCTAGGGGTTTTAAATATGTCACATTGAAAACAACACTTAAAATTCATGAGTTAAAAAATACAGAATAATTATTATAACTTTTTTTCTTTTTAAGAGGGAATTTTTATAAGTGAATTATTTTCATAAGAAAGTTATGTAAAATAATGAATAAAATATTAAAAAATGAATGAGTTTATTTGAATATTTTAACTAATCGTTTTAATGGGAAATAAAAAAATATCATCCATATATAAAATAATTAATGTAATAAAAAAAAATATGAAAAATAGTAATAAAACAATTCCTAAAGTACAAATTCCAGTTCTAAATATTTTTTTTATAATGAGCTACTTTAGAGGTGATCACTCTTTTAAGATCATGATTTAGATTTTCTAAATATACAACCACTTCAATATTTAATGATGTATATTAGTGGTGTATTTTTGGAAAACCACAATTACAAGTTCCTTTTAGTACCCATATGCTTTTGGGTCCAGCAGTGTTATCAATTAATTTATTTGGTAACTAGACTTTTTTATTTGGAGTATAGATTCTACTATTTAAGTTAAATAATTATTTTTAGCTATAAAAAATTTTAACATAAGAAATTCGAGTTTTTATGAAGTAATAATCATTTGTATAATTTCTATTAATACCATAATAAAAACTATTAATAGTTGAAATTATTTTTCTATTTGAACAAGGAAATGAATAATTTAAATATAATTTCTATCCATTACCATTTATTCATATTCTATGTTTTAGTTTCTAAATTTCATTTTTCCAATAATTTGATTTAGATAATTTTATCCTTTTATGATCATATTATATGTTTTTATTAAAATTGTCTACTTCAAACAATAATTTTTTAATCCCAGTTTTTGGATGATCCTAAGATATTTGAGAAGAATTAAATTTTGAATCTTTTATATGTTTTAAAAACATTATTTATCTAATATAACAACATCATAATATTTTATAATTTTTCTCAGATCATTAATTGATTATTCATATTTATATTTTAGCATAAAGGAATACATTTTTAATTAGTCATAAATTTTTTTTTCATAATTATATTTTTTTGAGTAAGAAGATTTCACCTCGTCAGTAAGAGCCATAATAAATACCATTTATTTTTACTCTCAATATCATAATTTTTAGAACATCTAAAAGAATCACATCATATGTAATTTATAATTTTTTTCATTTTATCATATTACCATCTTTCCTTTGGTCTTCATGTAATGAAAAATTATCCTTTGTATAACGTCATTATTTTCTTTCATAACATCTATTTTATTCAATCTATTTCTTTTTATTTCTATATAATTTTTCATATATTTTAATAATATCTAAGAAATTTTAATCTAAATATGGATGACTTGAATCAGATGACTAATCAATAGTATTTTTGAGAGTAGATTGTTTATGTTTGATATAATTTTCATATTCAGTTTTCATCTCAACTTTATACGTAATTGATGTTCCAATAAATTATTTTATAGATAATTTTTTTACTAGTGTAGATTGGTGTATAGTTGCATATATTACATTCTACTTAGAAGTTGGAACTCTAAGTAATTTTAATGCCTAATCAGATTGGTAAATATGATCTCCAAAATTAGTTATATTATAGACAATTTCAGTTAATATCCTATTTATTTGAGTGATAGTTTCATCCTCATAAATTCTGATAGTTTAAAACATTAGGTTTATAGTAGTGTACCTTAATTTTCTTATATTTCAGTCCATTCATAGATAACAATAATATTCCACCACATCTCATATGATATATCATACAAAGACACTCGACTAAACTCAAAAGTTTATATACCATAGGCAATATAGTTCATTTATTTTGAATTTAGATCATATTATTTTTCTTGATCATCATCATATTTTTTCAAATCTTCCTTCATAATCTCATAAGTCTTAACTACCTTTAAATAAAAACTTATTCTAAGATTTTTCAAATTAATAATCATTTCAGATTTTCAAAATCCATATTTATTCCCATTTAAGCAAGGAGAACAGATCAATGATATAAATTATCTAGAATTAGTAATTTGTTGATATATTTTTTCTTAATCTATAACTTAGGAATATTAGATATAGTAAATAATATTGTTTTTTCACAAGAGTAAAATATCTTGAAGAACATTGTTAGAATCAAACTAAATACTCAAAAAAATAGAGCACAATTACTTATTGCTATTAGATATAATCAAAAGAATTTTCAAGAAGAAAATATACTAGTAGAGCCATAATTTTGATACCAATTATTGTTTCAAAATAATTATGACAAAGAGAAACACACAAGAGGGGGTGAATTTTGTTTTTTAAAAAAATAGATTGATTCATGTCACCTATATTTTTATGTGGAAATCCTTATCTTCTATATTAAAGATAAGTGATCAGTATAAATAAATAAGGAAAAGAACACAACAATTTATAGTGGTTTATGGAATAAATATCCACAATTCCAGTCTACCAATGATCTAATCCATGATATTGTTGATTTTAAGTAGTAGGTCTTCTTATATGGAGACATATTAGTTAAATCTAATATGTGAAAGAAGTTGAAACCTTACAGGGATTTTAAAAGGCTTTTTTTATAGGGAACAAAAAATCCACTACTTAGTATAAGAAGATGAAACTTTACCGATATTAAGTCCGATAATATGAAATCCAATAAATCAATCGGGGTTGATTTGATTGATAAAATAAGTTTTACTTCACATAATTTGCCACAATTTATTGATGTATTCAAATATTCAACAAATTAATGTAGATAATTAATATTTAATGTTTCATAGAATTTATTCAAATAATGATAGTGAAAACACTAGATAGATTTATAAACATATATTAATTCAAAGAGTAATTTAGAAAAATTATCCATCAATATTTTGGAAGTAGAAATAACTCTAATATGCCGTAACAATAATAACAATAGTTGTGAGCCAATTATATAGATCAAAACATATATGTCTCCAATGTGTGGCTTTGAAGGAAATTACACACATTTTTTTTTCAAACACAACTTTTACTTATGTATATTTTTGTTGTGTATCTACCCACTCTTTTTTTCCAATGAATATTTTCTTGATATTTATACAGTAGGTCGAATAGATCTGGTTCAAAAAATTTCCAAAAATATCCCATAATAAATCAAGCATATTTAAATTCAAAATCATTCAGGAAAATTGTAACTTCCCATAAGAATATATAATATTTATTCCATTGAATTCAATCCTTCTAATTGATCTTAAAATATCAATGAAAATATATTTAATTCTGAAAAAACCATTTTAGAAAACATAAATAATATCTTGAATTTAAAACTTCTCCATTTAATAGACTAATGTAGGATTCATTCATGTAACAAAAAATACAAAAATAGGGTTTAAAATACATGATTGTTTATAAATGTGGGGTTAATAATGTACAGTTTTTTAAAAATAGTGTGGATATGCAACACTCTATGTTCCTCAAGCATAAGGTTTCTTCCAAATTTATGGTATAAGATTTATATGCTTCCTTCAAGACATAAGGTTTCAAAACCATATGCTTCTCTTATAAACATAGGGTATAAAAAGTGGTTTCTGTATAAAACTTCCATAATACTTTAAAAAGATATTTCCTAAAGATCAAATACTTGAATATATTTCCAGAATAAATATTATAATGAATATTATATTCTTTAAATTCAATTATAAGAAACATCATTAGTAAAATAAATGTGGGAATTTTTTATCATAAAAACCAAATATAAATTAATAAATTTTTCGAATCAACACATTCTCAACAAAAAACAAATGATATCAGTTCACGAGGGGGTAGTCTATTTTACACATGAACACTGATTTCATAACCCACTTGATGGGAGTGGAGATGATTATAGGTCATTTTCTTAACATAAAAAAATCTGAGTATATGAAAGATATTAATGTTATTATATCAGCATGAAATAAAAATAATTTAAGGTAGTTGAGGAATAAATAAAATAAAAAACACACATTGAGGAACATTACCCATTTTTTGGTAACATCCTTAGGTTTGCATAAAAATCCATCCAATGTTAGATTTTTATCCAAAATTATGCATTTAGGATGAGTGGAGGGATGTTGGGAAGTGTTTTGATATGGTTTTGGTTGAGTCGAAGGGATTTCAACATTTTATTATTGGATTATAGTGAGTTCTATTTAATAATTTATATGGGATATAATTTTTTTAAATACCTAAAATTATTCATTATTGGGAAGTCACTCTTACCACATGTGCCTCCAAAATTTATCAATAATTGAGTGAAGGGATAATATGGTTGATAAAAACCAACAACACACAAAATAAATACATTTTTGTATCATATAATTTTTTATTATTTAGTTTTACATAATTTTGACCCTTTTATTTTTTGACTAGAAACTGGTATATATTTTTTATTTTCAAGGTTAATATATCCTTTAAAGATAAAATTAAAATGAGATTTATTAGATAATATGAACCTACTAATTATAAATTTTAAATTTAAATTAATAAATAATTTTCTTGATTAAAAACATGAAATCCATTTTTCAAAATTCCACTCATAGTGGTGGGGAAATATTAAATAAAATTAATTATGTAGACGTGAAAAAAGTAAGTTTTTAAAGGAAAACAATTCTAATGTTTACAATGTTTTTTTATCAAATTTCAATATGAAATTGATTTCAATAACCTAAATTATATTAATTGATGTACAATTGAACTAAAATTATTTTAAAACTAATATAAAATATAATTTAAATTTATAAAAACATTAAATGAAAATTCACTTTTAAATTAAAATTCAATATTTTTAACTATTTATCAAAAAACGAAACTTTTATGAAAATATCAAAAATTAAACCAAAGAAAATTTTGATATTATAATTGATAAAACCATGCTTATTTTTTAAAACTAGTTTTCTAATATTATGGAAAAATTAATTTTAATATTAGTGCTCCAAATGAGAAAAAACTACCTTTTAGAAAAAATACACTTTTAAGCATAAAATTGGAATTATTCTTATATCTTATCTAAAAAACACACAACATAAATGTTAAAAGTTATATTGAATATTTAATATGTAAATTTAATTAATTTATATCAAAAATTAATTCGTTTAATTTATTGATGTGAAACACACTTATGTGCATAAAAATAGTTTTTCCAAGAAAGATTTCCTTTTATTTTAAAAAATCATTTTATATTCATTTATAATTAATTGGTCACAAATTAATTATTTATATATGCCTGTGTAAACCATATATTTTAATATTTTAGTTAATATTACCTTTTATTCCATTGTGTGAGTGGTAACTATCATTTTATATAATAAAATTTTAATAGTATGTTTTGTTTCATTTAAAATCAGTGTTGTATGTAATGAGTTATAAACTCTGTATTGTGCGTAACACAATCCAATCATAGTGTTGTGGGTAACACAATATAAAATCAATGTTATGTTTAATTTAATATAAACTCTATGTTGTGTTTAATAAAAAATATCAATAATAATAAATTCATTTGAAAAAAATTCATAAAATCTCAGTCTGTAATATCTTAGCCCTCTTAAAATGAATTTCTCCCTTAAAATTAATCTCAATCATCAAAATTTTATCATTTTAAATTTATTTCATAGAAATCTACATCATAAAACGTGTCAATAAAATATCCTCTTGAAAAAGATAAAAGGATATACAGAATTCATATGGAATGACACAAAATAGGATTCTATATAGAAGAACATATGTGGGAAGTGAAAACATGGACAAAAAAGAGATAATAAACACCAAATTACTGATGTTGAGTTATAGATAACATGGTTTGGAAAAGGTTAATGATAAAAAATCCATAAAACCAAGTGGCATGAAAAAGTCATAGATATCATAAAAAATTATGATAACATGAAATCATTTTATTTCAAGATCCCTTTTCCAAATGTTAGGGAATTCTATTTCCATCTAGACTGAGAAAATATGAAACTATACTTATTTGAAATATTTTTATTTTATAGGCCCAATTTCATCCTTTGGTTATGCCTTGATCAATTTCCAATTCATAATTTATGTTTGGAGAAGATATATTTGTGTATAAAGTACTAAATAAAATACAAAAAAGAATGATCAATCATTCCTTATATCTCTAGATAAAAAAGTCAACACTCATTATCCAATATGCATAAATATTATTATTGTTAATTCATTAATTAATATCCAAAACCTCATCCAATGTTCATCTTAAACCATATCATAAATGGTTAACCTTTTTACCCCTTTAAAATATTAAATCCCAAAACTCTTGAAAGAAGGAAACTTAAATTTCAAAATAAACATATCATAAATACCCTAAACAAATTTATTTAGCTAATAGTTGTCACAAACTATATATGTGAATAGATTTATGTCCATCAAGTCTTGTTTTGTATGGTATCTATTCCACTATCATATACGGGTTCCCTCTAATCCTAATCCTCAAAATGAGGTATCCTTTCTCTTTTATGTTCAATAAAGGGGGATTTCAATTAAAAATTTTCAAACCAATAATGTTGTAAACTCCATCAATGATAACATAAAACAAATTTTCAAAAAATATTTTCTCATTTTTAAGGTCATAAAAACTATCCAATTTACTTTATCTATAAGACTCATAAATTTATACAAACTAAACACCATTTTCTCTATTATTTGAACATAAAAATATTATCTAACATTAAGTAACTTTTCTATTCCATTAGTACCCTTTAACATATTTTTAGAAATCCGTAACAAAAAATGTATAATAAATAATCCTTAAATAGTTAATGATTCATAATCCTTTAATTACACTTCATAAATAATTCAACCATCACAATTCCTTCTCAAAACATTAACTAGGCTTCTCAACCTTATTCCTTAACACTTCTTTCCCTTATTTCCTTTCATATTTAATTTCTAGACTCTTTTTTATCATTAATATAACCATTACTATAACCACCTTGCTAGTTCTCCTCATTATATTTCCCCTCAGACATTGATTTTCACAATTTCCAAACATTACACATTTAATGAATTTTTCCATTGATAAAACCATGGGAATTTCAATATTCCATATCCATTATGTTAACTAAACTATTCATTGTTCATTTATAGTTACTTTATTTTTTTCCTTTTCTACACCCAAAATATATACCCCTCCATCTAATATAGTCCCTTGAGTGTTTCTTTCAATATTCTCAACATATATAAAAATGAATCTTCTTTCCACCATTGTATCCACTACTTAAAGTCTAAGTGAACTCTTTCCTTCTATTATTTGTTGAGTAGAAGAGTTGGTAAAGGTAAACATTGATAATCATGTTCTATAGAAAATGATTAGGCATAAGGAAAATATCCTTCACTCTAATTTTCATTCCATTTGGCTGGTGATTATAAAATTTTCCACCACATTAAATGTTAACACACTGAATTTAGGTTTCTACTATTGACTAAAACTAGAGATAATAGTGTTAGAAACACTAATAATAATGTAAAAAACAAAATTATGAAAAATAACTTAAAGGATTTTCAAATCAAGACACAATTTTTAATAAAATCTATGATTCCTTAGGTTTATTAAAGGTTATTCATAATCACATTATATTTAAATAGATTATGATGGTTCATAAAGTGTTTATAAGTTTCTATAGAATATTAATTATGAGTGTCAAAATAAGTTTGTAGAAAGGCTCACTATCATGCAGTAGGTGATGATTGAGTCCATATCAATATACCATTTTCAGAGTTATTTCCCCAATAAACCTCTATTATAGATCCACATCTATTTATTATATCAATAAATGGATTTAATATCATTGAAACCACTTACTCTATCCTTTACCAAAGTTATTGGATATTTTCCAATATGCTGTCTCATCATATGACTTATCCTTAGAGACATTCCTAAAATTATCCTTATAAATATTATTTGGGATCTCTATAATCTTTTATCATGCTAGTTTCCAAAATTTTACTGAACCTTTCCTTTGATACCAACAATAGCGACCCATGCTTCTCATAACTAGATATTACATCTCTTTAGATAAATATTCAATACATTATACAAACAGAAGCTTGATAAACATAATAGTTTAGTGCCTTTTGATACTATATACACAATATTGTAATTCAGTGAAATATCTTCAATATAACCCATAAAGATATTACAATTTAGTAATCATTATAGAAATACTCTACATAAATATTTCTTCATAACTCATAGAAAGGAATCATAAGAAAGGATCAGCTCAAGAGCTTAGAAATGGTAAATAAGGGAGACACCTAAGTACAACATAAACATAAGGGTATGAAAATATGAGAAAAACTTTTTAAAACCATACCTTGTATATCAAATATCATATTTTGAGTGACTACCTAACAATTGGTAGTTCATAAGAAATGAATAATAAGTTAATTAAATAACATGATCCCTAAGAGGATAACATTAGCATAAGAAATAGATATTTGGAATAAACATAATCATAGAAAATATTATGTCAAGGCTACCGACTATGACATTCAAAACATTATAGGCTTGGGATAACCACCTATGTACCTTGTTCAGGCTTGGGATGTCCTCCAGTGTACCCTATTTTTCATTCTTGGTCTGACCACCCATGTACCTGATTTGATAAGGGGATGACCTCGTGTATACCGTATTTGTTTAGTTTTTTCTATCAATTAGTGTACCCTCTTTTCTAGGTTTGGGATAACCACCCACGCACCTTCCTTTTTTGGGCTTAGGCTATCCACCTATTTACCCTCTATGATCGTAGAACATTTATCATTTACCAATACACTGGAGGGAGATATTGTTACAAACCATATCTTAATGAAGACCGTATTTATGTGTTCCAAAATGTAATAAAACATTAATAATATCATAACCCCTGAAATTAAATGGGGTCCATAAACATTTCATCATATCATAACATATGAAAAAGTGAAACGATTCATAATCATTTCATTACTTCATTATCGGATAACCTATGGAAAAAGAAGAAAGTTTCAGATTAATTTTTTCATGGCATAACCCAAGGAAGTGAAATATGTTTCATAAACATATTTTCATAATAAATTATTCACGGAATCAATAATAATTGTATCTTTGGTTCATATCCCCAGAAAAGCATATGTATCATTAATGAATTTCATCCAAGATAAAAAATTATTTTGAAAGATAATTTATAAAATTATTGAGGAAAAATAAATTTCTTTGAAGTTAACTTTTTAAACATAAAAACTTTTTTAAAATACACGACGTTGAAAATAATCCAAAAATATTATACAGGATACTTAAAAAATCATTTCAAAAATTTATCGATGAAAATATATTTTCAACTTTAAAAAACACTTTTTAAAAATAAATTTTTTATAAAATATTTTAATTTAAAAAAACCTTGAAAAAATATAAAGTAATCTTTAATGAAAATAATGTTAATGAATATAAGATATTTCATTCATGTCATAGATCTTAAAACAATGATCCCTTTCACATTTTTTTAAAAAAATCCAAATAACAATTCTTTGGAAAACAACATGATGATTCCTTTCAATTTTTTTTAAAATTCAAATATCAGTAGAATTGTTTTAAAAAAAATAATATTTTAATATTAAAAAATTATTTAAAAACATTTTTAAAACCCACTATTTTGGAAAAAATATATTTCCAATCAAATAGAGAAATAAAGTTGGATTTTCCGCAAAAATAACAATTATTTTATGTTTGAAAGAGTGAGAAAATGGTATTACTAACAATATTAATAAATATAAAAGAAGAACATTCATGATTTCATTGAGATATGGATCTTAATATTTTATCATCAGAAACATAATTATAAAAAATCATGATAAATAATGAGATTGTAATATAAAGATTTACCACTTTGGTATCTTTAAATCATACGACCCATAAAGGAATAACATAAAATAAAACATAAAATGTCATGAGTATAAATATATTCATAATATTTCATATAAAAGGTAATTTATTAACACCCCATGAAATAATATAGGTGTATTACATAACATACATCTCAAAGAAGTAAAATAATGACAAAATACCTTACCGCTTCGTTAATCTTTTGAATCATAAAACCCAATAAATAGTAAAAACAATTAAGAAATAAATATCATAAAATTAATGGGAGTTATGATATAACATGTCAAACTGGTAGTATGTACATGAAAAAAAATGAGTTCTGAATTTTCATATGTCTCCCAAATAAAAAAGAGAGACTATAAATCCCTTACCTTTAGCCTTAACATATATCATAATGGTTCAAACCACCTGTATAATAGATATAAGTTTATTATAAATATATTATAAATACTTATTCATATATATATATATATCATTCCATATATGGTTTTCTTATGACATTTAATTACCCATTTATTAAGAATTCCACATTAATGTCACATTTCTAGCAATAAATTCATTGTTTATCTTGTATGTTTCGACCTATTATTTATGGTAATTTTAATTAAATAATGGTTTTATAAAGTACATATTTTTGAAAAATATTTATATATCATATATATTCACTATATATGTTTTTATAATAATCCATAATATTTAGAGAAAAAAAAACGAATTGCAACATTCATGGAGAAGGTAGGTCGTAAGTACATATGAACGTTATTTCCATTTTATTTTAAAATTTAATTAAATAATGGTAAATAATATATTATCAATAAATAATCTTTTTTATTTCATATATGTGACATATATTCCTAAAATACATCCTTATTACCATCTATGTAAGGTAGGGAAAAATCACATCACTTTGTGAGATGGTAGTCCTCCGTACACCCAAGCGATGTTATCATATTCCAAAAAATGGATATTATAAATGTATATATGAAATAATGAATAAAACAATAATATAATATAATAAATTTAGTATATAAATATTAATTAAATTATTATTCCTAGCCTTTAGAATTTGTAATTAAAAATGAATAACATAGGTTCGCAAAGCTGTAGTCTGTCGTACATACGAATGATTATTCCATAACCCAATTGATGGGAGTGGATATGGTTGTAGGTCATTAAAACAACATAAAAAATAAAATAATATAAAATATAAATAGATAATTATATCAGTGTGTAATAATAATAATTTTATTAGGTGGAGGAACAAATAAAACAAAAATGATCATTGATTAAGGTTACCTCTTCTTTGAGTATCCTCCTTAGTTTTTTAGAAAAAGCCTTCCTAGGTTAGATTTATTTACAAAATAAGGATTATAATATGAGAGGAAGGAATTTAGGAATTTATTCAGGTAAGGGTTGGTTAATGAAAAGAACTTTATAGGTGTATATCTATAGGAGAGTGAGTAACCTTTTATAATTTATCAGGGGTGACATTTTTGTAAATTCCCAAAATGATTCACTATTAGGAAGTCGTCATTACATCATGTTCCTCCAAAATTGATCAATAATAGATTGTAGGGTTTACATTTTTGAGAATCATTCTCTACATAAAAAATTAAACACATTATTCCTTAGTCATTAGGTTTATGAAAATTTTACCCCTTTTAGTTTTTTACCATAATAAATTGTATTTTTTTATTAACCTAGGTAATATACATTTTAAGACTAAAATAATTTTTTTATTATATAGTCTCAATGAAATGGTTCAAAATATTTTATCAAATTTATTAAATAAAAATCTAAATTGTGTGTAATGTAAATTTTGACACAAACACATGTAAGGCATAAAACACAATTTAAACCTTAATCATAGTAATTAATTTTAACTATTTTCACTAGTCATTACAAAAAAAAATTATGTTAAAATTATTAGATAATATAAATTATCCTGATTAAAAAATGAAATAATTTTGTTTAAATTCCATTCCTATAAATGGGAAACTATAATTTAAAATTAATTCCATGGATGCGATGAGAAAGAGAATGTTTAAAGAGAAATGGTTGAAAGATTTAATTTTTTTATATCCAATTTCAATAAAAAATTTATTTAAATGATCTAAATTATATTAAATTATGTATAAGTGAACTAATTTTACATTTAAAATTAATTTAAAATATAACTTTACTGTATAAATAAATTAAAAGAAAATATAGTTTTCTATTAAAATTCTGTATTTTTCACTATTGATCAAATAAAAACATTTCAAAAAAATATGAAATATTTAACCAATAATAATTTATAAATTATTTTTCAAAAAATGGAGTTTATTTTTTAAAATTTTTTAAAAATCATTTTAATATAAGTGTTCCAAAGGCACCAAAATATCACTTCAGAAAAATAAATTTTAAGTGTAAAATTGGATTTATTCAAATTAATTATATGAAAAAACATAAGATGAATTTAATAATTATATTTTACAAATAATATTTAAATTTTATTAATATATATCACACAAGTATTTTTTTTATTTATTGATGTAATACATACTCGTGTGTATAAAAATTGTCTTTTAAAAAAGTATTCCCTTTTATTTCCAAAATGGTTTTATATTCATTTCTAATTAATCAGTCACCAAGTAATTCATTATATATAATTTTATAAATCATATATTTTTAAAATTTAGTTAATCCTATTCATACATATCATTCCAATGTCTAGGTGATAAAAATAATTTTAAATAAAATATTACAAAATATTGCATGTTTTGTTTTTTACTCGGTGTTTCATGTAATACTGGATAAACACAATATTATTTATAAAACATTCCAAAATTAGTGTTCCATGTAACGTAAGATAAACTCCATGTTACCTATAACTTGGATAAAAATAGTGCTACATGCAATGAATAATATCAAAAATATTAAATTAATTTGATGTATTTGTTTCTCAAAATCTTGGGGTGTTAGAAAATACTTGCGTATGAATCACCAAGGGGACCCAATCCAATATGAAATTAAAATCATGGTATTAAATCATGTTAGATTAAATCTTCTATCATACATTCTATGTTATAATAAAATTGTATTGGTGTATTATATCTGATAATAACTCAGAAGATAATATTCTACTACATAATAAAATACCCTCATGTTAAATTAAATGATACTCACATATGATTAACCATGAAAACTCCTACCCAAGTCAGATTCATTGAATAAATTTCATGAAATTAATTAATCTAGGAAAATCACTATGTAAATTCAACTCCAAGTGGAATATCACATGCAAATTAAACTTGTTTTATTGATATAGATGTTGTATCATATTAAACAAAGAACCCTGATACTCATGTGAGATTAAAATATAGAATTTCAATGAAAAAATTTGGGTAAAAACCAAAAATAAAACCTCAAATCCATCTCATCAACTAGAAGTATGAAATAATCTTCATATTATTCCATAAGGCTTTAATCCATAAGAAGAGTTGGTCGTAATCGTGTAACGCTTGGTGAGAATTAAAAACCAGGTATAAATTGATTTGATGACTTCATGGAAGAATCTAACTTTATTAGAATAGTATAAATGTAAGTTTTAAATTCTAGGAGCTCATGGAATTTTTTTTTCACAGGCTAAAGAATTATCAGGTTTAGATGGGATAAATGTTCATAAATAGATGGCAATCCCTATCATGCAAGCGGTTCCCCACTGAGGAGTGATTTAATATTTCTTTTTTATTTATTTTTTAAATCATTATTCTATTATATTTTCTTCCTATATTTAAGAGAACTAACACCACTTGTGGTTGATTTATAGGGGAGATATATTGTTTTCCTGAGCCCTCATTTTTAAGGAAAATTCTATTCCTTTTTTTATATATGTTTCGATTCATAATGGATTTTGTGTATGAACTAGAGGTTTTGTTTGTATTTTATCTTTTCATTGTGCTTAATATAATTTTTAAATAATAATTCCATATAATCAAATAATATAATTTATAGTGTATTGGTGTTGGGTGGGTAGTGAAATTTATTTTAAGATAAGGCATGTGATGGGGATGTAGAATTTTGGGACTTCACTACAATGGTATATAACTACTCCTACTTGGGTGTTTACTAAACAACGATCCAATCGTTTTATGAAATTATTCATAGTTTTTATGTTTTTACCCTATAATATAGGAAATGAGAACCAATGAACTATTATTATAATCTATTTGAATAAAATATTAAACTAAATGTGAGTTTAAGGGATTTTATGTTTTTTATTTCCACATTGAGAAAGATTAATATTGGTGTATTTTTAGTTGAGTGATGTGACAAGATGCAGATGTAATTCATCCCAATTATCACAACTATTTCTCTAAAATTAATATTTTCATATATTTTTTTAATTATTTCATCACACACACCAAAAAATTCCTTTCATTAATTTTTTTTATAATTTTAAAAAATCTAATATAGGAATAAGTAGAGAGGGAGTAGAGGTATTAGTTAGTTATGTTTGGAGGATCCTGGTCATCCATATATATAATTACAAAAATCATAAAATGTTTATTGTTAAGAACCATATGATATGATCTTTTACATGTTGAAAAATTTATAGGTGGGAAGTTGATAATTATCTGTTTTGCTATCTTTTTTAAATATAAATATTATTTTAATAATATAATATATAAAATTTACACTATATTGAGACCACCCATTGATTTCAATGATATAATGGCATAGATAGCCCAAAAAATTGGAGGTCGGAGAAAACAAGTTTGGAGGAGGTATTGAGTGAGTTTCACGAATAAATCATAGAAGACCTTAAACCATAGTATGTTGAAGCTATGAATAGAAGAATTTATGTTTCTAAAAGTACTTTTAGGAATTACTATGTTTGGTAGAAGAACAATCGAAACTATATTTTCTCTCTTTGATAAAAAAGAGATCCGTGAGGCTAAGGACACACATTAATATCACCCAATACCTATCCATCATGAGTACCTAGCTGGGGAACCCATAGAGAAACATGATATTCAAGATGATTCACTCAATAGAGATGATCACATTCAAGATTATTTTAGGATTACCATTTTTTGGAAATTCATTTGAGAAATTATACACTTTGTTTTAATTCTTATGAATTAGTAATATTGAAATATTCCTTAGAAGATGAAGAAGGTGAGGCCAAAGTTGAGATTTACAAACTTGAAGAATATTTTAATGTTCCACTGCTGTTGTCTACTGATATATATGAGGAGGTTGGAAAATAATGGGAAATCATTTAAATTAATCAAGTCAAACTCAACAAATTTAAGTATCAGATTGAATGAAAAACAACATAAGAATTTTAGAAAATATATCCCTCTAAACAATTAAATAGAATAAATCATTCCATAACCAAATTTCAACATGATTTTTTGCAAAAGGAGTTGATAGAATGAAAATTTGAACAAGGGGAAATCAATATTAAAAAGTTATTACTTAAGAGTTGCGGAATATATTATATACAATGGTTTATATCAATGAAACAAAACTCTCCCTCATATTCTGGGTAATATAATTTACTTCCTGTCTAGGGGAATTAAAATCCTTGTACCCATCAAGGGGGGGTCCAAACCAAGACTCTTCTTCCCTTTACCATTTTTTTCTTATTATTTGAACATGATTTCACATATTTTATTTTATTTTATTTTATATTTGAAGAGATTAGAAGATCTATCACACTGAAAAATAGTTATAATAGAAAAATAGGGTGTCACTCTCTCAAAATTAATGATTTATTTAACAAGGCCTTGATAGTCAGGGTAGAAAAATGTGGTGAAGACCAAAGAATAACCCCCAACAATGATTTTATATTCTTGAGGGAGATATCCCATAATTTTTTAAATAATGAGATTATTAGTTGGGATTTATATACTAGAAAAATAATATTGTGTGAAGTTACTATCCCTTTATGTGTTACTAAAATCTATGTCATGGACCATAAAAAACATATGCTTCATGATGTAGTACTGTAAATACCACATGAAACAAGCATTCTCTTCAAGGAAACTAACCATAAGTTAGATTTTGGACTCCACTAATGAAATAATGTTGTTGAAAATACTACATAGTGATAAAACATTATACATATCTCTTGAATCCACTTGGGATGAGTGATCCAAGATCTACAAATAGAGATTCCACATGAACATAAATGAATTAACAGACCATCTGTTAGTATTTCATTGTTTGAATAACGTTTTATCCAATGTGTACCCCACATGTATGATCGCTATACAATTCATAAATTACACTAACCTAAAAAGATTCTAAACCTGTTTTCATCTTCTTATAATTTTATTCGTTCTTGAAAGAACATGATTTAGTAGGATATAATCTAGTTCTTGCTATAAATTTTTTTCAAGACTATAGAAGACCAGTGATATTAAAACAATTAAGTCTATATTATCAAATTAATTATAATTTATTATTTTTGAATAGAATATATTATATTTTAACATTCTTATTGATTTATAGACTATGAATGTATATTTAGAGCCACATTACAAGATGAATAGAATCACACCATTCCAATGAGTAAAATATAATGTAAACAATAAAAGATAAGTATGGGAAATATTATCAATTATTAGGGTCTCTTAGGATGAATTGCATTGGGAATAAGAAAATGATTTTTTCTATTACTTTGAGTTGAAAATTTTTGATTTACACCACATACTAAAATTTTATTCTCTCACTATCTCTAAAAAACACAATAGAGAATAAATTTAAACAAATAATGAAAAAAACAATTTGAAAAGGATTTGATAATTAATTCATGATGCTAGTAAATGAAAAAGGTTTGAACTACTATAAAATAATGATGTAAAATGAGTGTTGTTGTGATATAAATACGGTGTGTTATGATAAATTTCTATAAATCTCATACTATTTACATATTTATTATACTTAAGAGACAAATATCCTCTTTATAGCCTTTGAGTTTTAATTAATGAACATCGAATCCACTAAATAAATAATTGAAATATTTTAAATTCAATTTTTTTAACTTTATTTTTTATAAAATGAATACTAGATTGAGTAGTAAATCAAGACGATGGGAAATTTAAAATGATTTAACGATGAGAAAAACTTTACTTAACAGATATCATTTTGAGCATGGGAGAATCATTTATGGGAAGGTAATATAAAAATAATCATTGCAGAAAAATGAATATTAAAAAGATTATTTGGATAAAAGATATAAAAATGAATGAACATTCATAGTGATTAATGTATTAACTATTGTAGTAAGTGGCTACTAGATACTATTGTTTTGGACATTCATTTTTTGGTGAATATTTTCTCCCAGAATCTCAAAAGGATTGGTGATTGAAATTGATAAAATGATAAAATGATAAATGATTTATTGATTTTAATTTCAAATTCTTCCCCATATTTTTATTATATGTTTATTTTAATCATATTTTAAGAGTTTATGTTGAATAAATAAATTAATTTGAAATAACTTATTTTTTTGTTTCTTAATTGATTAAGTTTATCTTTTTATTTGAAATAAATACAATATTTATTTTGGTCAATTTTCATATTTATATTGATGAATCATAGTATAGAATAATTTTTATAGGTTTAATAGAGATTTTTAACATGATATTTAGGATTAAATTTATGGGATCTAACCTTATGTGTGATTAAATTGTTAGGGATAACCTTGCGTGGGATTAAAAGAAAGGGGGATTTTTCATGTAGGATAAGCTGACTAAAAAACCCACTATACGAAATTAAATTCATAGATTCATATTCATTTAAAAATAATTCCAATAATAATTATATACATGTGAATCTATTTCACTCTTTTTAGATTCAACTCGATCCAATGAACTTGCCTATGAATAACCAAGAAGGCCATAACCTATGTCATATTAAAACCATTATCAACAAAGGAATCAAATTAAATCCCATGGCTTATATTCTATGAAAATATAAAATTTTATAGGAGGATTCTATTTTTGAATAACACAAATGATCAGGTAATTTATTAGAATAAAATGAACCCATGTCACATTAAAGATGCTCACATATGATTTACCCAGCTAAAACCAGCCCCATGTAAGTTTCATTGGAGAACTATATAAAATTACTTCATCTAGGATAAGGAAATCATAAGATAATATCTATGTAAAATATCACACACCAAGTCAATATTTATGACACATCTAAATGTTGTGTCATATTAGACATAGAAAAAATCTACTTGAATGAGATTAAACCCAAGAACTCTTAGGAAATGATTGGGGGTATCGACCTAAAATAAAATCCTAAATTTATATTGTCTACCAAAATAAAAAAATTCCTCTTAGTGATTCTATAAGGATTTATTCTAATAGATTATATTTATATGAGCATATGATATTGGGGAATAATTAAAAACCGGGTAAAAATTGAGGAAAATATTTTCTGGAGTAATTTCAGATGTTTAGAAAGTTTATGTGGAAGTGATCAAATCTAGTAGCTCAGAAGTAATGATTTATAAAAAATTAATACTTCTAAAGGTAATAGGAGGATAACTATGTATAAATAAAGGATAACACCGACTATACATGGTGTTACACACAAGGTATTAGTTTATCAGTTTTTTGTTTACTTAAAAATTCCCCGTACTCTCCCTATGTGTTACCATTTCTATAGATAACTAACACTACTAATGGTTAATCTAGAAGGGGATATATACTTTTTTCCCTCATCCCTTGTTTAAATTAAAATTATCTTCCTATATCAATTTAATTATAAATTCATAGTGGATTTTGTGGATAAAAGATAAGTTGGGCTTTTGTTTTCTATTTTCATTATTTTTATCCCTATATTGTTTAAATCATAATTACTTATAATAATGTCATTCCATTTATGGTGTATTTTTGTGTTATGGGTAGTGAACTTTAAAGTGGGATAAGTCATTTTAGGGGTAATTAAGACATATTTACTTCACTTATTTTAGATATAGATTGTCTAGGGAGGGAGTTTCAAATGAAATGAGCTCAATGTTTTATAGGCTACTCAGTAGTTGTTATATTTCTCCCCACTGATATAGGAAATGATAGTCGATGCACCATGTTTATATAGGATTATAATTAAATATTCAACCCATCATGAGTGTAATGTATTCAAGGTTTTGGATTTATTTATTGTATAAGTGTTATTTTGGATTAATTACAATTAATGTTAGTAAAGGGATATAGTGGTAATTCATTTAAAGGATCACCACTTGTTCTCTACCATTGAAATTTTTATTTTTTATTATTTCTTCATATATATCCCAAAATTTCCCAACATTTCATTGTATATTATTTATAATATTCAAAAATATATATAACTAATGAGGGTAATTAGTGATTAGTTGGTTTTTTGGGAGAGAATTTTGGTTAGCACTATGATGTATTCTAGGGATCTTAAAGTTATTATTGTTAAGAGAACCACATGTCAGATACCATATTTTTTCAAGTACATCCCTTTTTGAGTTTATCCTTTAATCTTTAGTGGTTATGTATTGTTTAGAGAGAAAGATAATGTTTTAGAAGCAATGGATTAAAGTTTGTGGAAGTCTTTTGTTTGAATAAACAAAGGCTTGGGTTGTGAGGAAACTAGAAAAAATCAATAAGGATTTAGGTGCGGAGAAAATTGGGATTTCTATATGAATTAATGGATTTCGGGTATAAGTGGATCACGTTTTACCTGGGATTCTTAGTAAAATGGTAAAACATAAAGGGGTTTCAGGTTTTTATAATGTAATTTTTCTGAAAACTACCTGCATAGTAATCACATGCTATGTAAAGGTAATACACATTGTGTAATTGATGACAGACACATGTCTGGAATGGTTATAGGTTGTGAATTAATTCAAAACAAGAAAAAAATACATGGAATGCAATTATATTACATGTCGTGTAATATTCATTCAAAATAAACAACAATATAGGGTAAGGAGTTATTCGGTGTATCCCTCTAAAAATAATTTCCTAACCTGTAACTATATTACACACCATGCAATTCCCCGACCTTTATTTTTAAAGTGTTCCATGTAGTTGAATTTTATTTCTAACTCATGTAAAATCTTCCCATGTCTATCCTAGGGAACCTTCTTGGTGTTTTCTGAGTTCCTCTCTTAATTTTTAGCAATCCTTTTGTGAAATTGTTTCCTAGGTATGTGGTTCTACTTTGGTTCCCTCTTGTCTTCTGTCATTCTAAAACTATTGGGATGAAATATCATGATAGTGTGTATTGTTAGTTTTGATATAGTAACCTTCTCACGATCATATTAACCTTCTTCCTCATGGAAATTTGCTTCTGGAAGTGTTAGTTGATCATCAATTCAATATATGGGGTCTAAACTGTAACCCTATTGTTTGATAATTATCAAGTATGTGCTATATTTAAATTATTACACCATATCATGTCATGAATAAATTAAAATAATGAATTGAATTATTTATTGGAGTCCCATTGGATCCAATTTGATATTGACCTATATTGTGGCCACAATTCTGGTGAGAAAACCATTGAATATAAATGAATTTTTAATGGATTAGTGTGTGTTTAGCATGACATGGATTGTGGGTGTTATCTTGATATATATTGAACTTATCATGGATTTTTTATTATGATATCTGTACAATCATTATTTATGATCAATTGATACATGAAGTGTGTAATTTAAAGATAAATGATAATTTTCATAATTAACCAGTAAGCCATTTGATGTGATATTGTTATATCCTTGTTGTTAAGACGTGTGTGGTGATTTTTATACTGTAATGATTATATAGGGAATTTCCTTAGTGATCCATGCCTTAATGGTTCTATAGAGGGTTTTACTAATGATACATATTGTAATGCTCATATAGGGCATTAGCCTAGTGATACTAGTTGATATTCTTAAATAGCAGGCTATGCCTAGTGTTACATGCTGAAATGATTATATAGTGGGATTTTCTTAGTTAAACATGCTTAAATGACTATATAGAGGGCTATTCCCAGTGAAACATGTTCTAATTCTTATATAGTGTGTTGGACTAGTGATACATGTTGTAATTCTTATATAGGGTGTTAGCCCAGTGATACATTCTGAAATGCTTCTATGGTGGGCTATACAGAGTGACACATGCTGAAGTTCTTATATAATGGGTTACGCTATTATTAAATGATGAAATTATTGTACATTAGGTTTGACAAAGTTTTTTGTGACTTATAACAAGGTTATAAGGTTATGGATGGCATGGTTGTAAGAAACACTTAAACTTATTATCTGACTAGTTATTAATAGACATGGTGGGGTCGACCTACTAGGTTAACTCACATGCTATTCAGTCCACGGTTTGGTACTTGAGAATAATATATGGATTTAGGTTTGGATAAGGAAAATAGACCTTATTATTGTTTGATTTCTTGTTGTATGGAATCGAATTTTGTATAAGGGACCCGTATGGGTTTGGGGACCTAGGACTGCTGAGTCTTTTATTGAGTCATCAAGTCTTCCATTTGGTATTTCTTCTAGAATTAAATTTTTTTACATTCCAGAATGACATTACATTATTAATTTATTATTTATTATATTATTTAGTTTTCTATTATTATTGTTATTCCTCTGTATTATATTGTTTCCGTTATTTCTATACACTTATATTTATTCATTTACTTATATTGTTTATTTCCACTATATTGTAATGCTAGAACCAGGGGTACTGTCTACCACTATACATATCACACCCCCACTGCTAGTCTTAAGGCTCTGGTATATGGGGAGTAATTCTTGAGGCATCGTAAGCCACCATTTTTGGAAATATGAGAGACTTTCAGATCAGTAGAGATTAGTAAGTGGTATCAAAGGTATACATTTTCTTTTATGTTTATTTAATATTTAGGGAAATGTATAAATAATACTACGATGTGTCTGTATTTGGTAATAATCTTGTGTATAGTAGTAGCTAATCCATGTATGGTGGGAAATCTGAGTTCCCAGGGGTGGATTTCAATTTATACTTTTGATTATTACAATTGATATTAAATCACCCTGAGTGATTCACATACTATGTGGGGTTATAGTTTTATGATATTATTAGTTCTTGATATTTATAATCATAGACTGATATAGTGTGAGATGATTATTAATGCATCGTAATAGGCACATAGTGATATACATATTGACATGAATTTTTCATGATAGGGAAATATTTTTTTACCATATATATACCTTTCTGTTGAATTGTGATATGAGATATCTATTATATCATGGAAATAAAACAAATAAACTATTATTTCATGCTAAAACAGTTATAGTCCATTTTTAGAGAGACTGAGGTTTATTGGTTCTCTATTTTAGTCACCTATTGGGGTTAACATTGTTATTACAACCAGTGTTATAAGGAGGGTCTTTTCTTGTAGAGAAAATGCCTCCTCATTTTCTTCAAGTTGAGTGTTGGGAAGGAGAAAATTAGTACTCTCCTAACATAGCTAAACCAATCTTTCTTGTAGTTCATATGGATCATATGTATGTTCATATTCATGAAAAATTCCTGAGGGTCATGTGTTATATGTAAATATAGATTGTACAGACCATTCCATCAAGGTATGAGCAAATGAGTGAATCTCGACTGCAACATCTTCCTACATTCACAAGAGAGGGAGGCCACCAGGAAGTTGAGTTCTAGTTTGAATCATTCTAAATGATCTTTAAGAATTTTGAGACACTTAAAAATTAGAGTATGGGATATAAGGCTTTCTTCTTATATGTTTTATGGACCAGATATGAGTTGGTGAGACATTGTGGATAAGGAAGGGTAGTTGGATGAGTTATCATGGAAAGAATTCGAGATTAAGTTCTTTAGTCATTTATACCCTGAGACATTTATAGATGAGAAGGTATGTGAGTTCATGCACCCTGAATTGGAGGGAATGATAATACTAGACTACATTAAATGTTACACCAAACTCTATAAATTTTCTCCATATTTAGAAGTTGACACGATATCCTAGAGTTGTATTTTTAGGATAGTATTCTATATGATATCAGGTTGTAGGTGAATGTGTTCTGTCTGAGCAATTTTTCATTTGTGATGAATCCGACAGTCATCACAAAATGGAAACTAAGTGAGGCCTAAAGTAGTATCCAGGTTGTTTTAGTAGAAAAAACTATGAACTCATCTTCTAGTGAAAAGAAGAGTCACTATGAAAGTTTTCACTAGGGAAATTGTGGTCAGAGATATCTGAGAAGTAGGCAGCTGTCTCAGGACCATGTTTCATTTCAATGATATTAGTGTGAAAAATATGGTCCAAAACTGTCCTCAATTTCTATTAACCACTTTTTAGTGTCATGCATATGAAATATTGGACCACCCAAATAGGTTTTTAGGGTAATAAAATAATAGTGCAGGGGAAGGAGAACTTGACCTGTACTGGAGTCTGGGAAGGACTTAGCTATGACTCAACATACAGGTAGATGGAGGTCCACCAGATGTTCTGGTTAAGGTAACAAATGTGGTCCCCCAGTACAAGAACAAATGTACCAACCAGAGGGTATATCTTAGCGGAGTTATGTTGGATCCTAGGTTAGATGGGATGGTCAGCTGCACATTATACATAATACTCTGGCTATTAGGGATGCATGATCATCTACTATCAGAGGTATGATTCTTGTACCATCTACACTTTCTTGTCTTTTGTTTGATTTAGAAGCATCACATTCCTTTATATCCACTGTTTGTGTGTGTGAACTATTTGATATTAGATGTTGAAGTACTATATGGTGTTTAGATCATTAAAAAACCATTTGTAGTGCATTACTATAATATAAAAAATTACAAATAGTGATCTCAAGATATTGGTGGTTTTTATATCTTTTAGGAATCATTCGTGTTGGAAATGACATGATTTGATTTGATTAAAATATGTATTGGTTAGTTCTATACTAGGATTATATTAACTAATATCTAAATAGAGTTACCTTTTTATCTCCAGAAGGTGGAATCTATTATCATCAAGGTGAGTGGAATCATTAGGTTAGCCATATAGGACTAATATAGTGTAGATTAGATATTCTCACAGCTCATATAACATACCTTTATCTGGAATATGGTGTAATGTATTCAGATTCTATTATTCTAGTGGTAGAACATTTATGGGATGTCCTTATTGAGTAGTTCTATGGCTTACCACATGAGTGATAGATAATGTTAATGAATGATTTGAAGGCGGGAGAAGATCCAGTTTCTATTCAACTTTATAGGATAGAACTAGACGAACTTTTGGTGTTGAATGTTTAGTTGGATGATCTAGAAGATAAGGGTTTCATACAACCTAGTAAACATCCTTGGGGTTCTCCAGTTATCTTATCCAAGAATGATGATGGAAATTTGTGCTTGTGTGTTGATTATCAAATATTGAACAAGATGTTGGTCAAGAAACGGTAACCTCTTTTTTGCATTGATGATCTTTTTGACCAGTAGAGGGGTGATAAGATCTTCTAAAAGGTGGACCTAAGATCTGTATACCATCATTTCAGGGCGATACCAACAAAAATACCTCAAATTTATTTTAGGAGATGGTGTGGCCTGTGTAATTTTTTTTGTGATTCCATTTGGTTTCACCAACGCACTGATTGTATTCTTGGCCCTGGTGAATCTGATCTTCCATAATTTTCTAGACAAGTTTGTGGTGGTTTCTATAAATGACATACTAGTGTAATCCCAGTCTATATAAGATCATTCCAAACATTTGGAATTCATCATAAGTACATTGATAGAACATCATCTGTATGCTAAGCTAACTAAATGCAGTTTCTGCACTAATAAAGTGCACTTATTGGGCTATGTCATCTTAGAGGAAGGTGTGTCAATGGAAACAGATAAATTTTAAGTTGTGGTGTCATTGGAGGAAACCAATATTGAGATAAAGATACATTTTTTGGGTTTTTCAAGTTATTATTAGTTATTTATCTATGAATTTTCCCATTTGGTATCACATATGTATGGCCTAGCCATGAATGTGGTTTTTTTTGTTTGGTCTGATTATTGTGAAAGAGATTTTCAAGAAATAAAAGGAATTATGACCATAAAACATATATTTACTTTACATGTTCTAGATAAATCATATACCATGGACTATGATGAATCCAGAGTTGGAATTAGAGTATTTATGATTCAGATGGACTAAGAGGTTGCTTATGGATCCGGACAGCTAAGAAATCATGAGTGAAATTACTCTACAGATGATTTAGAGTTAGAAGTAGTGGTATATTTATTTATATTCCAAAGGAATTATCTCATGGGTGAGTGGTTTTTTGAATACATGGACCACAAGAGCCCCATGTATTTCTTTACTTAGTGGGACCTGAACCTTCATAAGAGGAGGTGGGTCAAGTATATGCATTATTTTGACTTAGAGTTGGATTCTACACTAGGAAAGGTAAAATTTATTGCGATGAATTGATTTTAAAGTATAAGTAAGAGTTATGTGAGAGTCTTGAAATGAGTGGAAATTTATGGACCTCTTTGAAGAGATGAGTCTAGATGTTCAGAAGCTTTAGGGATGAGTGGATCTGACTTCAACATATGTTTTACCCATGATTTTGGACTGGATTAAGACTGTGTAGTTATGTAATCTGGAGGGCTTAGTTTTGAGAGAGAACATATATGGCTGTGAGACACCAATGTTATGGTCTCCTAGTGATGGAAATTATATCCATTCCTATGTATGAGTGTGGGTTCCTATGGGCATGAATGAGTACCGCATGATTGAATTTCATTCATCTAGACAAGCAGTATATTCCAGTTTGACAATGATATTTCTTGATCTCATTAGATAGTAATGATGTTCATAAATTAAGAAGAAGGTAGTAGTATTTTGGGTGAGATGATTCACTTGTTAGTAGGTTTAAGCTAAGCATTAGAGGATAGATAGGCTTTTGAAACCTTTTCCAGTTCTTGAGTGGAAATTGGTTGATGTCACAAGGGATTTTGTGACAGAATTACCCAAGAAAATCCATAGAAATTATTTTTTATAGGTGATTGTGGATTGAATGATGAAGGTATCCCAATTAATTAATATTAGAGAGACCTTCATAGTTGATAAACTGGGTAGTCATTATATTGATGAGGATGTTTTACTGCATGGTTTTTTGAGGAGTATCATCATAGATAGAGATCCTCATTTCACATCACCTTTACAGTAGGGTCTTCAGAAATATCTACTGTTTTATGTTCTTTCATGTATGGCCTATCATCCTCAGACTGACGGTCAATCGAAGAGGAATATTTTAGTTTTTGGAGGACATGTTACAGACCTTTGTTCTGGATTTTGGTGGTTCATGAGAGAAATATATGGAACTCATGGAGTTCTTATATAATAACATATTATAGGAATATATACTAATGAAATATTTTGAGGATTCTTATAGTATTACTTTACCTTAACCTCTTTTTGGTTGGAGGTAGGTGAGTCAATGCTTGTGGTGACTAACCTCATATAAGAGACATCTGAGAAAGTTTATCTGATTAGATAGTAGTATCTGACTATATAGAACATATACAAATCATACACTGAAAATTGGAGATGATATATATAATTTGAAGTTGGTCATCATGTTTTCCATCCAGTGTCACCTTGGATGGTAAAACATCATATCATAAAATTGGAAAATAAAGTGCCCACATTTTTTGGGCCATTTGAGATAGTGGGTAGGGCCGATCTAGTGTCATAGAGTTTATCCCTTCCAAAACACTAAAACTTTATGCACAATGTGTTCCACATGTCACATTGTCAGATATTTCGTTCAGAAACATCTCATGTGCTAGATGTATAATATGTTAATCTTAGTTCTGACATGTCCTTTTCAGACCATCTGATAAGGAATGTGGATCATAGGAAGCAGTGTCACCAGGATAGGACTATATTGTTGGTTTGAGTGTAGTAGAATCATGGGAGAGTATAGAAGGTGGGATTCAAGAGGGAGTCAAATATGTGAGCACAATGGATATAATTTTTCACTAAGACTCTATAGTGATGCTCTGAGTAGATTGGAGATGAGCTATTATATAGTGGGGAGGTTGTAAGATTCCATATTTTATTAGGTATGTCCCTCCTTTTCATTTTTGTTCGAGGCTTACTGTTCATGTCTGGTTCATATATGGAGATCCTTTTCCCAATAAAATGAATTATATTCCATAGAATTCTGTTGTTTGAATAAACACAGTCTTGGGTTGTGAGAAAAATTAAAAAAGCTAGAGTGAATCCATTTGAGGAGTAGATTATGGTATTTTTGTTTGAATGAATTGACACTGGGTTTACATGGGTCAAGTGTTACCATGGGTTCTTGGTAATTTGGGAAGCATTAAATCAGTTTCATATTTTTATAAATAAATTTGGATGAAAAATATCTTTAGAATAATTATAAGCCATATAAATGTAATGCATGATAATTAATTATTGCCTAACACATGTTTTGAAAAATTACAGTCCATGAACTGATTTAGGAAATGAAAAAAATACACATCTTGCAATTATATTACACTCTAAGTAAAATTCAATCAAAATATATAAGAATATTATGTGATCTGTTTTTTGTAATATCCCTATAAAAATAATTACACGAAATGTAACAATATTATACAAAAATATAGTTCCCCGACCTAATTTTTTGTGGGTGGATGAATTTTATTTATTACTCACATAAAACCTTCTCTTATTGATCCTAGAGAACCTTCTTGTTGTTTTTGGCGTGCCTTTATTAATTCTAGACATCTTGTTTGTGCAATCAATTCCCGGGTAAGTGGTTATTCTTTGGGTCCATCCTCTCTTTTGTCATTCTCCAATCATTGTAGAGAAATATCTTGATCGTGTGCCTTTTTGGTTTTGATATAATAACCTTCTTGTGATCATATTCACCTTATTACTCATGGGAAATTATTTTTGGAATCATTTTTTGATCATCAAATAATGGTAGGAGGTCTAAACCTTAACCTTGTGGTTTGATGATTTCTATCTATGTGAAATATTGAAATTGGGCCACCATATCACGTGATAAAGAAACTAAAATAATGAATTGAATTATTCCCTAGAGTCCCATTGGATCCAATTGGTTATTAAACTTGCTTGTGGGTTCCATACGCGTGATTCAACCCTTGAATATAAATGAAATTTTTAATGGATTAATGTCTGTTTAGTGTGACATTGATTATCAGTGTTTTCTTGATATATATTCTCCTTGGATTGGATTGTTTATTGGGATAACTAGCCTATACTTGGCTATGAACAATTGATACATGAAATTTGAAATTGAAAGAAATATGGTGATTTCCATAAATAACCATTAATATAAATGATTTTATATTATGATATCCTTGTTTTTATTCTTTTTTTGTGATTTTAATGTTGTAATGATTATATAGGGAATTGGACCAGTAATACATGGTGTAATGATTATATAGGGTATTGGCCTAATGATACATGTTTTAATGATTATATAGGGAGTTGGCATAGTGTTACATGCAGTAATGCTTATATAGGGAATTGGCCAAGTGATACATGTTGAAATGCTTATATAGCTGGGTATTATCAGTGAGAAATGTTGAAATTATTATATAGTGGGCTATGAATAGTGACACATGATGAAATTACTATATTGTAGGATATGTAAAATGATGCATGTTTTAATCCTTATATAGGGTTTTCCCAGTGATACATGATATAATGGTTATATAGGTCACTGGCCTAGTGATACATGTTGAAATGCTTACATAATAAGCTAGGCCCAGTGACGCATTCTAAAATTCTTATATAGTGGGCCCAACTCCGATTAATTGCTGAAATTATTAAATAATAGGTTTCACCCATTTTTTTTCATTTATACCTTGGGTATAAGGTTATGTATGGAATGGTCGTAATATATTCTCAGAGATATTCTGGTATGGATCCGAAGAAAGTTGATGTGGTTTTAATTTAATTGTTTGATTAATTAATACACTTGATTATCATATTGTCACCTAAAATTATTACAATACTGGTTATTCTTAGACACTGTGGTGTCTACCTACTAATTTATACTCACTCCCTCTTTGGGAAACTATTTGGTACCCGATCAGATTATATGGATGCAAGTCTGTACAAGTGAATGAGACATTTCTGCTAATTGTTTTCTTGCTGGATGTGATAGAGTTTGGAGATGAGACCTATATGGGGTTTGGGATTAGGGATTTTAAGCCTTTTGATGAGTTGTCTAGGATTTTATTTTTTATTTATTCCATGATGAAATTTTATTATATTCCAGAACATCATTACATTAGTCTTTTATTATTTATTGGATTATTATTTTTAGATATTATTATTGGTATTCCACTGTATTATATTTTTTCCATTGTTTTCACACTTTTTTATTTATTAATTTACATATATTTATTATTTTAACTATTTTTTAACTCTATAACTCCAGGGTATTGTCTCCCACTATACTTATCATGGAACCGCTACTAGCTGGTAGCCTATAGCATATTGGGATGTGCACTTGAGGTATCGTAAGCAAACCTTTATAGCCATGTGAGTGAGTTCCAGATTAAGGGATATCACTCCATGAATAGATATTTTCATAATAAAATTATGATAACAACATTAGATATAAAATAAACCTTCTTCAAACTATGAAAATGATTCTAAATAATAATACAACATGTTGTCTCAAGTTGATAAAATTATTTCATAAGATTCATTGTATTGACATTAAGTTTAGGATATTCATGAGAAACTTGAAAATATTGAAAAATAATTATTTTTCTAATAGTAATACTTGTTTCAATCTGATTTTTCTTAATTATTTAAATAAAGATAATTCTTATAATATTTTAGATGGATAAAAATTTTATTTATAAATGGAGTCTTGGTGAAATAAGTTTACACATATAAGGCTAATAGTATTCAGTTATATAAGGTTGGAAAAATAGTTCATACTAACAAAATAACTATATTGGATATTATAATCCCCCCAAGTATTAAATTTAGGATCAGATTCATTTATAAGTAATTATTTGTTTACCATAATTGGGGTGAAAAAGAATCAATATGTGAAGAATACCATTAAGAAAAATTGATGTAAATTATCAATACTGATGATATAATATTTGTAAATTTAAGAAGTAGACATTTTTATTCAATTTTCGAATGTGTTGAAGAGTGAATTCAAAATATCATTGATATAATAAATTAATTTTGTTTTTTATTTCAACTAAATAGTCATACTAAGGTAACTTTTATTTCTTAAGGTAATTATATTCTAGAATTTATAAATAGGTTTAGAATGAAAGACTGGAAAATTATATCAATTATTATATAACAGATACTAAAATGTATTAAGTATGAATTTTTTGTATGTATATATATATAACTAGGTATTGTAAAATACTTGGTAGTCTACTGGAATTGATATCCACAGACCCTGGTATCATGTTCACTACATATTTAGTAAAAATATAACAAATTGATTCAAAAAAGAGTCCTTCTATGCCTCTAAATATAATATTAAAATATATTAATAGAATAAATAAGTATCAGAAATTTTATGATGCATTTAGTGAAAACAAAATATATATTTTTATTAATATAGAATGGTATGGTTCATGTGGAAATATAAATACTCTTCCGGAGGTATATTTATTTTAGCATGTGTATCAGTTGGTTGATTAAGCAAAAAAATTGTGTTTCTCACAGAATAACATAAGAGATATTTTTGGCTACCATAAATGTTTGTAAATAATTCTTTTGAATAAAAATTTGGATTGATGATCTTAGTTAAGTGCTTTGATTTCCTTTTCCCATTCTATATTATAACTTGATTTCTACTAAATATATTAAAAATCATGTTCAATACACCATATATAATCACATACAAATTAAATATCACTTCATTAAAAATAATATATAAAATAATTTTTTGAAACATAACTACATTTATAAATCTAGTCAAGTAGAAGATATCATGACCAAATTAATCTCGAGATTAATTTTTGAGAAATATTTGTTGAACAGGGGTGTTGAATATCCAATCTTCACTTGAGGTGTTGAGTGTAGAACCCTTTCCCATAATATTTATTATATAACAATTTTATTGGTTTGAAAATGAGTAATATAGGGATTTTTTATTGATGGGGGTTTTTATGGTAGTATTTAAAGGGAATTTTTAATATTTGGTTTTTTAATATATTTTCTAATAATGATAAAAATCACATATTCTTAGAGATAGATAATTAAATCACTTTGACATGGATTGGAAATGTGTCTGGAACTCATGGATTAAATTCATTCATTTTTTACCAAAGGGGGATGATGTGCTGGGGAAGGGGGTTAATAACAAATTTTATCTTATTTTAACTTATAGAAGGGGTGAATGGTTATTGTGTAGATAATTTTCACATTTTCATTTTTTTAATCATTTCTAGATTTTTTAGAATGTTAAAATTATATTGTTTAGATTTCAAAAAAAACTAAATTGGGATTTTTTTGAATAGATATCAGAGGTTTAATTGGATTTAATTTCAAAGAGATATGTAAAAAGTTATTGATATATTGTAAGTGTCTGATTATTTTTATTTACATATTATAATAAATATTAACTCATAAGGAAATGAATATATATATGGTATAAAATATTTATGAGTTAGTTTTTTTTCTTTATCATGATTAATGAAGATGGGAATGATTACTCATATGGTTATGAATAAGTGAATGAGAACTTTTCCATGGGATACCATGTAGTGAATTTTAGATAACTACAAGTGGGAGAGAACACAATATAGTTTTTTTGAGAAGTTGGATATGAAATAAAGTATATACAACTATACAACTAATTATTAGTAATCATGTGTTTAATTGGTTTTGGAATTAAGTATCCACAAGAAACTGACTATGAGGCATGTCACTCCAATGGATGAAAAGTCTGTATTTTTTTGTCAATACATGATATGAGGTTTAATCTATTTGAAGATGTTTTTTTAGTATTCATTCTTGAAATTTTTTGTTGAGAATATTGATCTAGAAAGTAATCATTTAGAGAAGAATTGAAAAGGATTAATGAACGATGAAGTTATTTTGGTGAAGGGATATCACATCATAATATAATGGGTGTAATAATGTCGTGGAGGCTATTGAGATAAATTCTGAATAAATAAATTCAGAAGTAGTCATGATAAAACAAACAATGGTTACACCTTGAGAAGGTCTATTGTGTTATGAAATGGTAGGCCATGAAATTTAGGTAGGTCTCTATCTTGTATAAAAGAATCCTTATGACATTAAGCAACATTACATGCTATAATTCATAGTGTTAAGGATTAAAATTATATATAATTGTGTATTGTAGTGAAATACAACACCGTAATGAAGACCCCATGAACTTTTTAGATTGTTTTGTTATATGAGGGATGAATCTATATGTTTTAATGATACATGCCATGTTGAAACACATGTGAGAGTTTTTAAAGTGATTCTATGATTAAATGATATCATACTACAGTCAAGTTAATAACACTACAATATAGGTTATTATTCTACAAATAATTTGGCAGTTAAATCATGTCATACTATAGCTATAGTTGTAATTCCATGATGAGGTAGTTTTAATAATTTTCTATAGATTTAAATATATTTTCGAAGGATATGTTTTAGAAATATTCTTAACAAATATTTTATAACTCTAGTGATTGTTTTTGATGCAAAATTAGTGGTTCACACTTGGTAAATTTTTTATAGTTGATATTTTAATTTATTTAGAAAAGTATGTGAGAATCTGAAAATAAAATTGTTAGGGATATTGAAAAATCTAAGAAAGACTAACATAGGATTTTTTTTATTACGATAGAATTATTGATGAACAATGTAAGGGAATCCCATGAGATAATTTTATTAAATCAAAGGAATGATATAATATTAAGAAATTACAAAGGTGACTCAATATTTTCTTACTAATCATTCTTTGAGAAGGAAATTATTCTTATCATGTTAATAGTAAAACATTAGTACTTTAAAAAGATGGTTGGTTCAAGTATATTCTATGGATCAAGGTTATTCCCTTTCCCCTCGTTGATTTTGATTATAAAATATCATCCATATATATGTGGGATAATAAGAACTATATATCGAAGATGTAGCTATTCTCATTCGAGATGAAACTCATTAATTCTACCATGGTAAAAAAAATTATTTCCACATTATTTGAGTTTTAGAGATATTTTTTGTAGTAATGAGAAGGAATTATCTTGTAGAATGAAAATTTATCAACATTGACTCACCCCTTCTCATTATTTATTATCCATTAAAGTGATTATAATAATTGGTATCAGTGCCATAGTTATCTCTTGAAAATCTCTCATTAATGATTCACATAGATAATCATTAATCAATCAATAATTAATGGATTCCAATATTTTTTGGAAAAGGATTTCATATATTGAAGGAAATAATTTTACCCTATCTCCACTCCCTTTTACTTATTTCTCTCATGTCATCACTTCAATGTTTCATACTTCTTATAAGGATATATACATATTCATTATATTGAAATAGTAATGTTAACAGTTATGTGAAGGTAAGGAATTAAATTATATCTTCATTATTTTATAATGAGATTAAAATGGTTATGGGATGGAATAATAATAATTATATTTAAATAAAACTCCATAGCATCTATAAAGGAGAAAAATGGGAAAGGGGAGAAAATTTGTAACTATACTAATGTTCATTTGATGATACTAGAATATAAGAAGATGAATTCATTGATGAGTTATTTAAAAAAGTTAACATAATTGTAATAATCATCAGGGGAAATGGAGAAACAACTAAAGAATATTCATTAGTGAAGAATCTTATGATATCTCTTTGAGATAAGTTTAATTCCAAGATACAATCTCTAAAAAAATGAGGTCTCATTAACTTTATAATTTATGAACTTCCAATAACTATATTTTTCATTGAAATTATATATTTTAATACACTAAAAATAAATAGTAAAAAAGAGAATAATATTATATTTAAATAATTAAAAATTTAAAATATTTAAAATGAGAAGAAATACTTCAATGAAGGTAAAAGAATGGAAGGATTTTATGAAATTTTTTGTTAATTTTTGAAAAGCTCAAAAAAGGGAAAAAAATTTATTAAGATAGATTATCTTCTAAATGTTTTAGCTATGGTAAAATATGAAACTTTTCTACCAAGATTCCTTTGAGAATCAACAAGGATGATTAATATGGAAAAGGATAAAAATAATCCTTCACGATAGGAAAATCCTTCAATAAATGATCACCAATTGAATGAGAAGAATAATATGTTATATAAATTATTTAAATTGAAATTTTTATCACTTTAAGAAGATGATTCTGATAGGGATATGGGAAATAATGATGAGGATTGTTCTTAATAAACTACACAATTTTTTTATTTCTTCGTAATTTGAATATGGTTCATATTCAAATAATGATACTAAAATTAATATATATTTCATTACTAAAGAAGGCGATTTAACTAAAGAGTACACTATGATAATTAAGATGAAGATGTGCATAATATAAATTAAAAGTCTAAGATATGAGAATTCAAATTTCAAATAAATACAGAATGAAGGAAAAAAAATAAAGATTGTGAAATCTGATCTGCTCAAGGATGTTTAGATGCCAAAGAACAAAAATACTGAGAGAATGATGATCTTTGATTATATGAATACAAATATCATTATTTGAGATGAAAAAAATGAGCATATGAGGTTTTATAATTAAATAATAAGGTGAAATACACTCAAATATAGTGGGAGATAATTTTTTGAAAATATCTTTGTCCCCTCCGCCTAAGGAATATTTCTTCAAAAGGATTTGGTGAAACCATCACATCATATGCCTTAAATGAAGTTTAGAGAAAAACCCATGATTGAATAGTATTTTTATAATGGAAAATGATTTTAGGTTTATTATTTGTGTAATTGTGTTTTTAGACACAATGAACACATATATTGGTACAATATATATATATATATATATCTAGATAATGGAGGGAGCCTGAGTCAATGGTGAGACAAAAAACAAAATAAAATTACAAACAAAATCTCATTAAGTTTAGATAAAAAAAGGGTTGAAAACCATAAATAAGTATATAAAAGGTGCGACTAAGAAGGACTAATTTCAGATGGGTGACTTACTTTACTTACTACCCAATTATTCCTTAATTTGAGTCCAGATATTTTTCAGAAGAAAAATAAATCCAATAACCAAGAAAATGTTATTGAAGTTTCTTTAAATTATTATAATACTGAGAAACCATGGATTTTAGATAGTGGTGTCTCATGACACATGATAATTAATCATAATAACCTTAAACAGTTGAAAAGTGTGAAGGTGGAGTTGTTACATTGGGTAATGATATCTCATTAAATAAAAAGGGTTTTAGAGATGAAATATCAGATAAAAGAAACAAAATTACAATAATAATCTATTTTTTGGTGAGACAAAACATAATTTAGTGAGCATGTCAAATATTTTCAATGATGATAGTGAGGTGACATTCAAGAAGAATGGTTGCGTTGTGAAAATGTTTAAATATGGAGTATTAGTTTCAAGAGGGTAAAGAACTTATAAAAACCTATTTCATGTTTTTATCCTTCGGGGTAGTAAGGCCTTTAGAATGCCTCAAGGCCTTTGGGACAACTGAAGTACTTCAGGTCACATTAAAAATAAAGATGCAACTAGATAAATTACCAGGAACAAGGCTCTAGATGAGGATTATGAGTAGGAACATTCACCAGAGAAAAACTAACTAGACTTGGAATATTTATCGGGTATGTAATTTACATTGGTACCAGGACTATACATCTTTTCACAAGACAACTAACTGACCATCCATGCGAAGGAGGAGAGAAGACACCACGATATTTGCTGTCAATTTGTAGTTCCATGTTGTCTTTTTTTTGGGATGATTTCCTCTAAGAACTACGAGTCATGTAATGTGTCACATAAGCTTTCATGTCTTTTAAGGGTTCCACCCATCCCTTTAAAGGGGGACTATCATTAACAAAAATAAAAAAAAGAAGGCCTTCGGGCCATTAAGGCTATTTTATGTTTGTGAATAAAAAACTAATTAGTAACATGAGTATGAAGGATGAAAAAAATTATTGAATATAAGTGTTGGACACCATAGAAAAGTAACATGGAGAGGTATATTAAAGAAGTGGATATGATAAATATTATTTCCCCGAATACAGACACAACCAATATTTTCAAAATATATTATTGGGGGAATATGGTGAATAAAATCCACAAATGGATTGATATATTGATCCAAAGTCAAATTGATCATGTCCAATATAATTTTTGTGGGACCATAAGAAAGAAGTAAAAATGAATTTATACATATTTCATCACATTGATTAATTATTTTGTTATAATTAGTTTCAAAATGTATATATCTCATAATTCCTACCCCACCATTGGTGGTGGGGTCGTAAGGGTTTGCGTGGGTCAAGGGGTAGGTCGCCGGGTCAAGTCCCCAAATCTGTAATTTATTGTAATTTTCATCCTTGCGTTGTGTTCCATGGTGGAAGATGTAATCAACCTTGTATATTTCATAAATCCAAATAGATGATGATATTTTCATGTTTTAGAAGGATTTTAAATAAACTAACCATTTATTATATGAAAAGAATAATATCTGATAAGGGGAGTGAATATGAAAACAAATAATTAACTATATATTTACTAAAATATATAACAGTGAATGAGTTTAGTGAATTATAGACTCTAAAAAATAATATATCATTTGAAAGGAAGATTAAGATTCTTATTATTATTATTAGAACCATGATAACTAAGCATTATACCTCAGGGTACTTCTGGATGGAAGATATTACAACTCACTATAAGAAAATTAGACTTATGTGGAGGTTTTTTCTTTACAAATGGTGGTGAAAACCTCTAGTGATTGTATTCCATCAGTTTTATGAACCAACACATTTTTTATTGTCGAGAATGAACTGCTAAATAAACTATAATTAATGGTTTTCTAAATAACATAAAATTAATTAGTTATTTACAGTTTTTTTAATGAATTGTATTATTTTCATGGAGGTTAAAAATGAACTTGTTGATTTTAGTTATATAATCATAAGAAAAATAAGCAGATATTTTTTTTGAAATTTTTAAATATTAAAATTTAGATTGGTTGGATTATTATTACATTCTGTGGGTCAATATTCAAATAAATGATACAAATTAGTTTACCAATATTATTAGTGTTCTAAATTTACAAAAATGATGTTACGAATTACAATGTTTAAAATTTCAATTTGAGATCCTAGGCAAAAAATTTTGAGAAAAATTATACAAACAAATGAAAAAATGAAATTAAGATTATGAAAACAAATTTAAAAATGTTAAAACATTTCATAATATAAAACATATTAAATAAGTAAAACTTTCATTAAAAAAATCCATCAATTCATTCAAAGGCCATACAATCCAAAATATTTATTAATAAAATAAAAACAACACATCACACACCATTTAAAATTGCATAAACATTACTATGGTAACCTCAATGTGATACCCAATCCTCAAATTGATGAATTATAGGCTTTGATTACAATAATTATAGTGATTAAAATCAAATATTATATTATGTTACATAACAATACAATTAAAAAAACATTTATTTCTTCATAGAGCCTCATTTTTAATGACCCTATAATAGTAGAAACTATACCTGTAGTTGAAGGAAACATAACTGATGGAGTTTAGACTATCATTGGTGGTGTAGTGTTAGTTGAGTATGATGATTGACTATTCTATGTATCCTATTTATTTATTATAATTTTTTAGTGAATAAATAGTAAAAGCATTTAAAAATTAGGAAATGATTCATGAAATTAATAAAATTAAATTTTTTAATATTTTGATAATTTATGGGTATTTAGAAATATTATTTCATTTTTAAAAATATAAATTTTTGTTATTCAAATTTTAATATTATTATATATAAAATCCAATATGTTACATTTTTATTTTACAATCATTCCACTATTTTATACTCCCATAATATATAATTAAAATTATTTTACACATATACCATTAACAATATATGTTGACTTTATAAATTTTCAAGCATAACTATGGTGAAAAATATCAGTATTTGTTAAATTAAAGGTAAAATAACATATATGATATAACATTTATTAATTAATAACTATTTTGTGACATTAAGTAAAATATGATTTACCATGTTAAAGTAGGATTGAACAAACACTGGTTTTAGTAATAATTTATTATCATCACAGACCATTAACATGATGTCCTCATCTTCACACTCTCTTGTAAAATGAATGTTTTAGTGCCATCATTGAAAACCATACCAAAAAGTTCTTATTTAAAAGGTTTAATATACAAAAACAATTCTTTAATTTAATCACACATGCCATAAAATTATATTGGGTTCATGTAGACTACAACACTCCCCCCCCATATCTAATTTATCATCTACATAATATACCATTTTATCATGTGAAGCCAAAATATATGGACCATGTTATTCACACTCACCAGTATCAATCAAATGATTTAGGTTTTCATAAGTAAACTTTAACAAATCAATCAATATACATCTATGAATATGATCTCATTTTTATTTGAATAACCTAACAAAAATGTTTACATGAAATTTTAATTCGATAATGTCAATTAAATGTTTATAATATCAAACTATAAAAATTTTGTAAATATGGCCCTATTTTATATTTTAAACCCTTAGTCATGAGAAGTTATATGAAACTCGAAACAATTAATATTATCGGTATTGAATCTCCCATAATTCTTCAAATTCCCTCAAGATAAATATTTTAAATTAGTATATAGTTAGGATCGATTATGAACATTCTAGATTTATAAAAATAGATAACAAATATTAGTATTTATAAAATATAATTATTAATATATTATAAATATAGAAACGATCATGAATATACATAACGTGAAAACTAATCAATAATATCCTTTTTATATATTTTTTTACTTATTTCTCTTTTGAGTTCCACATTAAAATCATATATTTGTTTTTATATTTTATTCTTTAATTGAAGGTTCTATAATATCACAATTTAATAACACAAATAATTATCCATAAATGAACTCCATAAGAACTAGTGAAAAAAGAGAATATCTTACAAACTGGAAGACCTGAAGTTTAAAATGTTATTGATTTACTATAGGAATGAATATTATTTTAGTTATCTTCATCACAAAAAAAATCAATCGAATATTCTCTCAATCCCATCTAAATACCATGAACAATATGTGATACACTCTTAGAAAAAGTATGTTTTTGGTAATAGAGCCTTCTATTTCAGCTTTATTCTTCACATAAGACTTTATATGACCATGATACCTAATGAATTAACACAAAATATAATTATAATTCATTAAAAAACCTAATTAAATAGTGATAATTTTTTTAAAACCCAATACCATTGCATGTGATAAATCCATTAATATTGTATATCTACTCTAAATTTTGTTTCCTCGGTCAAATGCACCATCAAATGAATTATCATAGTAATATGATATGGGGAAAATTTCATCTCCATATGAAAAAGTCGTTATACAATTATTTATAGAAATTTTTCCAGATAATAGGGGTTTAATGTTTTCTCAAATATTTGTCTATTAATAATAGAAAAATCAATTATAAGTGCTATTATTTTATCATTTAGAAATTTATGCAATTCCAATGGAAACCGATTCTCCATAAAAATATATGAGTTGTTACATTTCAATCCATATACATTAAAACACTTTAAGTTAACACATTGTTATATTTTACAAGAATATCCATAAATAAGTTTTACAATTTTAAGTATTTGAAGGCACACATCATTTCCATGGGGTTTTAGTAGAATATTTTTTCAGGATAAATCATATTTTTTTTCATAGATGACATTTAATATTATTTTAATAAAAAAATTTATATAAATTAGGATGATATTTATTTTTACCTTATAATCAAGTGTTGTGAAAACAAATTATCAAACATATTCTTTTCAATTTTCATAACATCACGATTATGACATAACATCTGCAGTTCCCAATAAGTATATTTGAAAACTATTATTTTTTCCTTACATTGAGGTTTTCAATTTCTATCTATTGTAGTACAAAAAATTTTACAACTATAAACCAATTAATAGTATTTCCTAAAACCTACAAAAACTGATTGATAATTATGTAAAAATATCTAATCTGGATAATAATTTTAAAGGGGGGGGGGCTCAAATAAGTTTGACTATAAAACCATGAATTATTAAATAAAAATCACTTTGATCTATCTAGGAATTGACGATGACACATAAAACACCATTATTAATATAATACATACATTTATAATTTAAATCGATGTTCAAAATTAGGCATTCCGTACTATTATGAGTATTCCAAATAGAAAAATTCTAATGTTGTAGAAGGTAACAGATTGTCCACATTAGAGAAACATAAATTTTAAAAATTTACTTAATTGTTACATCATATATATCAACAAAATTGTATAATAACACTTTCAATTCATATATAATAGGATTAATATACACATTGATATATTTTATGGGCATTTTTTGGTAGAAAAATCACCAAATAAGTTTTTCCACGCACTTCCAAGGAGGAAAATTACAAGGGATCAAAATAATTATCCATATTATATAACTGGTTCTTAATGTCTTTAATGGACTCAATCCATTAATATCCAATCACAAACACAAATTCCTCATATATTAAATGAAATTTGGACATAAATATTCAAAATATTTAAATACTACTAATTAACTTGGATAACTCATAAAAATGTCACTTTTTTTATAGAATGTATTGTACCCTTATCTATAGTTTTACAAGATGTAAATTAATTTAGGTTTCAGAAAATTTTTACATAAAACCTACATATGAGTTTTATTTCTCTATTTACATGAAAAATCACAATCCTTAAGTGTTATATCATTATTCATCGATTTATATATACATTTATGAAATCATTTATGCTACTCCCTATCTAAATATTCTCCAAAATATAACATCAAGTCATTAGGACATGAATGTATTTTCATAAAATTTATACCTAACTTGTTAATAAATCTTTTCATCTTATAAAATTATTTAGAGATGTTAACATTACCAAAATTATCTTACAATAACTCTAATATCATGGGTTTTTTTATTTTTACTTCAATATAAACACATAATATGGTATAATTTAATTATAAAGGATAACATTAAATATTTTTCACACCCCTCATACAACTATTAATTTTGATCTTCTAAAATTTCATAAAAATTATTTGATTTCCAAATTAGGTTTATCTTTTTATCAATCACCATAAAATCAACCTGAGAATATATTGACATGTTTTAATCTTTATATTGTTCAACTATTATTACCAAATAATCAATAACTATATTTTTAATTTCATACTCTATTATCATGAAAGTAGCATAGAGATTATGATGTTGGAAAAAAATAAATTTTATGTAATGTTTGATTCACAAAGCCAAAACTGTCACACATATCTAATGAAAAATTATTTCAATATAATGTGTTCATTAACTTCATATCCTTTAAAAAATCATCTAAAATTACATGTAGGACATGAAAATTAAATTATTATAATGATAGATCCATTTTTAATTAAAAAATTTAACAATTTTTCGAATACACTAATATATCAAGGTGTATTTTGAGGTAAAGCGATCCATGATATAAATATTCTTTTAATTATAAAAAGCCTACAAAAAATAAAAATATTAAGGAAATGAAATCAATTTTAAAATATAATAAATGATTAATATAATATCATTATGAAACTAAACATAGAAATATAAAATCATAATATATTGTAAAATATAAACAAAAATTTATTTATGTTCTGTAATCTCCTTCTCAAAGACAATGTTCAACACCAAATATTAGCTTTTTTAATTAAATAAATTTTAATTATACTATCATTAGATACTAAAACCTTAAAATTAAAATCAATAAATCAATTATTTAAAAAATAAATAATCAATCATGTGAAAATATATGATTAATATGAAGGAAAAATAGTTGCCTTTTCTTGTAACAATTAGAAATTGATCTATCTAAGGAATTACGAACACTAGATGCCAAGATTTAGAAGTTATAAGAAACCTCAACCATTTAAGGTTTAGCCAAAAATTATTAATGTAAGGGGAGATGGGACATAGAGAATAATTTTAAGAGGAATAAGAAATATATAATTTTGGAGATTTTACCTTAAATATATGATCATTAATCATTATGGAATAAAAGTGAGTCATTGAGAGAGCGATATGAGATGTGGATGGGAATAAAGACACGATTAACTATTAGAATCATTTAAAACATATTTCTATTGAGGATAAATTTAGATATAAATTTATATGAAATATGGTAGAATAAGAATATAAAATTGATGAAATTTGGTGTATTTTAGATTCCATTATTGATTATGAAAACCTGAGTTTTTATGATTTTTTTTATTTAATTTTATCTTTTTGGTATTTTGCATTTCAAGCAACCCTGAATATAGCTTATGTTATATGAAATAACCAAAATATTATTTATTTATATGAAACACCAAGATGATCTCATGATACATGAAACACTTATATTATCTTGAGGTACACACAACCATATGTTTATCTTGTGTTGTACAACATTATATGTTCCTTCGATAGCATGTGTTACACAAAAGAACTAGTTTTAGTAAACTATAATATATTATTAATATTATTATTAAAATATTATTATAGTTTTCACCTTGACATTAGAATGGAGGTTATGCATAATATTAATTAAATTGTGAAAATATGGTTTACACATGTATATTAGAAGAATTATTTAGTGAATAATTAACTATAAAGGAATATAAAACCCTTTTGAAAATATTGAAAATCATATGTCGGAAAAATTTATTTAAGAAATCAAACACGTTTTACCATAATGAATTAATTAATACACTTTGAATAAATTATATTAATGATATATATATATATATAATATTATATTCAAACAAATATATAAATTTATCTTTTATGTTTATAGAAACTATATATGAATAAAACCAATTTTATGAATAAGGATAAATATTTTTCTAAAAAGTAATTTTACCCATTTTAATGGTGCCACTATTTTAAATCTAATTGGTAAAAAATTTATAAATTTAATTTTAAAAAATTTAAAAAATATTTTAAATCATATTGTAAAAATAATATTAGGGTGTTTTTGTTTTTTTCTGAGAAGTTTCATTTTTTGGATGAATAGTGAAAACTAATAAATATAAATTGAAAGCTTCTTTTTCATCTAATTTATTTATATAGTTAAAGTATGTTATAATTTTGTTTTGATGTATATTTAGATAAATTTTAAATCTATTAATACAACATATTTTCTTGGAATCAATTCCAAATTTAAATTGGATATATGAACATTTCAATATTTTGACCATTTTTACTTTAGAAACCGGTTGTCTCGTCATGTTTGAGAGATTAATTTTAAATTAATTTCTACCATTTATGTGATAAGAATTTTGAAAAATGGATTCAATATTTTTAATCAGAATAATTTATAATTCTTATTAATTTGAACATAGATTTTTTACTAAAAATATTAGAAAAATTAATTAAAATTAATTACAACGATTATGGTACAAACAAGTTTACATAGTCATTAGACCATTACTTAAGGGTCCAAATAACATATGAACATGTATAAAAGCAATTTTATAGAAATATTTAGACTATATACCCCCTTTTATTAAAAATATACTATTATTGGAGGCACATTATGTAAGAGAGACCTCTCAATACTGTTTAGCATTTTATATTTAGATGAATTTCACTCCTCCTCCACTATAAAAAAGAACACACCCCATAACTTATTCACACATATCAATCACATTGGATCATAAAAAATTAAAAATATATCCTCCTAAATTCACCCTCATAATCCATTTGGCCTCACTTTATGCATACAAATGACCAATGAATCCCTTTGGTGAAAACCAAAAGGTGTTTCCCAATGAAGAGCTAATATTTTTAAACAAGCACTTTTGTTTTATTTCTTTATTCACAACCTAAATTATTATTATTACATAATTATATAATAACTTCAGTATAAAAAATATAATGATATTTATTTATGTTATGACTTATACCTACACCTATACATAATTCCATCAAATGGGACACACAATCATCAATCATCTGTACATCGAACAACCACCTCACAAAATGATGTTGTTTGTTCATCCATTACCACAATTCAAGGATGGTATTAATAATGAAATTAATATTTTTATATGATATATATTATATTTATGATTTATTTATAATTCTTTAATTTTTATATAATACCTACCTTAATGCTTTCCATTTTATGGGAATATGATAACTTCGTTTGTGGACATATGGACTACTGTATCATCAAAGGGATGTGATTTGTTCAATATTTAAATTGAATGTTTTACGGATAGGTTTATTAAATTTATATGATATATATGACATAATAATTTTACTTTAATGATAATATATACACATATATTTCATTTACATTTTTTATTGTAATAAGATAAGAAAACAAAAACAAAGTTCACGTGTATGTATGGCGTACCATCTTTGTGAATGGTTTATTCAATTTAATATATATATATTTTATATATTATTATAAATAATTATATAATGAATATATATGATATTTATAACGTGTTTTACATTCTTAAAATAATTAAATAATGATATAATTAAGACGATCAAGAATAACAAGTCAAAACACATACTAAAATGTGGTTATTACCCAAAACAGAAAATTAACATGGAATTTTGAATAAATGGGTAATATAAATCAATAAAAAAATATTCTATCATATGATATATAATAATATTGTTATTTGGTAGATTTATAATAAAGTTATATTTATTATACACAAGGTTTGAATGTGTATGAAGAAAGTGAAGGCTAAAGGAAAGGGTTTTCCCATCTAACTTTTATTTATGTGAGATACATATACTATATTAACCCCTTATTATTGTCATGTGGTGTGTATACTTTCCTATTAAATGTTATATCAATAAAATAATTTATATAATTATAATTAAAATTTAAATTAATGTTATTCTTTCATGTAACTCACTATTCGAAAGGTAGTCAAGTGGTAAGGGGATTTCTAGTCTCACTTTTATTTCTTGTGAGACTTATGCCATATTCATCACTCGATTATTTTTTATGGTGTATATAATTACTGTTAATGTATTATATTATTATTATCCTTAAATATATGAGTATTTACATATTCACATGATTATCCCGATTTTATGGGGTTTACATTTCAAAACATAAAGAATCAATATAGTAACTTTGTCTTAATTTTCCCTCTTTGAGCCACATGTTATGTTATGAACCTATATTCTTTTACAAGGGTTATATACATACCTTTAAAATTTTATATCATTAATACCATTATTTTCATAATATTTAATGATTTATGTAATTTTATTCTCTCATGGGGATTATGATTCAATGTTACCAAATTTTTTAGAGATTATTTATACAATCTCACCATTTGTTGGGATTTTTTATGATTATGATTAAATTTAGGAAATATTATTATCCCTATTTCAAGAATACTTATTAATTTTATTGTCCTCTGGTTATTCACAATATATTTATGTAATGGTTCCATTTTTAAACTTTTTTTTCTTAAGATAATTATGATTTTTTTTAAGAAAATTTGAATTTATTTCTCTCTTCAATCAGAAATCTATTTTATTCAAAAACCATGTTTTTTAAAAAAGTTCAAAAAAAATATTTTAATTGACCTATGATGATCATTTTAAACTAATTTTTTTAAAAATATAATTTTTAATGTGTTCAAAATGGTTTTAAATGATTCCTTTATATAATTAAAGTTTATTTCCAAAGAAAAAGATTTTCAAAATGTTTTATAAAATAGTTTTTAGTAGTGTAAGTGGTATTTTCCTCAAGAAATGTTTAAAAGGATTTTTAAATATTACCTTTTATGTTTTCAAAGTTGTTTTAAAATAAAATTATTTTTCAATTTTTTATGTATTAGAAAGTTATTTTCAAATAAAGGTTACTTTTTTTAAGAAATGTACTAAGTGATCCTCCAAAAAATCCTTCTTCTACAAATAATAAATGATTTTATATAGTTTATGATTTACTCGGTATATGATCCAAGGATACCATTCATATTAATTATCTGAATGGTTTATGTTATGATGAGATGGTTTTATGCAACCGATTTCTTTTCCATAGGTTAATCACCTGTCAATGATATTAACATGAAACCCATTTATTTTTCTTGGGTTAGTCAGGTTATTAAAGAATAATTTTTTATGAGCTTTTATAATGATATGAAAGAACTTTTTTACTTCATTCGTGTTGTGGTTAATAGAAATTGTTTATATGAGGGGTGTTCTGGATCATTTCAGGTAAGTAAGTTATAACTTATACGATGGGGTGGCCGAGATAGCACTGGGTAAGACCATTAAAGATTATACAATGGTGCATAACATATAACTCTAGGTAATACCATTAGATATTATATGATGAGGTGACACAGATAGTGTCGGGTAAGCCCGATACAACTTATGTGATGTGGTGACCCAGATAGCATCAAGTGAGTCCCTTATTTATTAAATGATGGGTGGGACCTATATCTTCCTACAATTACTAGGGTAGAGATTAATATATAATGATATAGACATAGACAGAATAAGGATTGAACTCTGTAATAGAATGGAATTAAAAATTAATAACATTTTATTCGATAGTGCGTATGGCACACTTTACCAAACATGTAAGAACATATAATATCTAAGACATTATAATATATTAACTATTTTAAATAAAATTAATCCAAGATATAGCTTGAAATTCACACAATAAAAAATTAATGAGTCTCATATGAAACAAAAGTTTTCTTCTATGACTTGTGTTACATGTAAGCTTGAGTTTTACCGAACAACAATATGTTATAAAAATATTTTTATTTAATATAAAAAGATATCTCCTAGCCGTTAAATTTGAAATTATGCATATAATTAAATAAATTATGAGAATATATATATATTATTTATTCAATAATTTTTTTTTTACATTAGTCTAATAGATTTTATAATAATAAGATAAGAACAAACCTATTATTTCGCATATAAGTCAAGATTTTTTTAAAAGCGCTCTTTCCGCATTTGAATAGTGAACATATTTTATATACAATTTATGGAACATTTATAAGTATTATATGTAAAAATAAAATTCATTTTTAATTAGAAATATCTTAATTAGATTAGGGTTAATTTTTGGTATTTTTCTATGAAGTTTCATTTTTTTGATGAATTGTGAAAAATATTGAATTTTAATTCAAAAATGAATTTTTGTCAAATTTATTTATAAGGTAAAATAATATTTCTGATTAAATTTAATGTTTAATTATATAAATTATATATAAATTTACCTAATTTATTTAATTGGAATCATTTTCACTTTGAAATTGAATATAAAAATATGTCAAACTTTTGAACATCATACTTAAAAAACCAGCTTTGTCTTCTAATCCATAGTATTAAATTTTATTTAATTTCCACCACTTATGTGATTGATTTTTGAAAAAACTGATTCCATATTTTTAATAATAATAAATTTTATTTAATAATATTATCAACATAGTTTTTTTTTTACAAAAATAGATTTGTGAAAGTGATTAAAATTAATTAGAGTGATTAAAGAAAAGTTAATTTAACAAGGGACTAAACTGTAAACATAAGAGCCAAAATGACTTTGAAAATAGTCTAAAAATACATTTTATGGAATTATTTCTACCATATAATATATTTTATAGAATATTTTCCATTATTGGAGCCTCTTGTTATCAAAGAAATGTGGGTGTAATTCCAACTTACAATCATCTAAAAGAATGCCACTCCTCCTCCACTATAAAAAGAAACTCACCTCTCCCACATCCTCACACATCTAAATACATTTGGATCACTAAAAATATACTAAACTAAGATCAAAATATCCCCCAAAGATTATAATCCTTAACTTGGGAAGAAATTCATCTAGGGAAGTCTTATGGTGCAAACTAAAAAGAGTTTCCCGAACAAGATGTAACATTCTTCATGAAGCTATTTTGTTTTATTTCAATTCAATGCTCCATAAAATACAATTATACAATTATTATATAATAACATCAGTATTATAAACATACAAAGACTTTTTATTCTAATTTTTCTACATAAAATTACACACACGTCCATATAATTGGTAACAAACATAGCTTCTATTTGTAAAATAAACTTGCGCCCCGTGAAATGATGATTGTTTGTTCTTCCTTTAACACATATCATGGGGAGAATTATGATGAATGTGATATTTATATATTATATATATGAAATTTATAATGTGTTTTTTCTTCTATAAATTATATATAACACATACCTTTAAGATTTCCATGTTGTGGGAATACGATAAATTCATCTGTGGAAGTGTGGACTACCACCTCCTCAAACCGACGTGATTCGTTCATTCTATACATGGATTATATAAAGGAAGGTATTAATAGGAATATGTGAAATATATTAATTAAAAATGATACTATAATTATAATTTACATATATATAATATAATTTTCAATATTTTAAATACGGTAAAGAAATAAAAGTAGCGTTCATGCTTACATTCGACCTACCGTCTCCACGAACAGTATAATTAATTTCTTATATCCAAATTATATTATTTAATATAAATAAATACACACTGAATTTTTATTATATTTAAATAATTGTTTAAATTATAGAAATGATAAAACCGTGAATGGAATAACAATTTACAAGTCAAAACATACTTGGTAAACTAGGTAACTAATATCAGAAATAAGGGAAATAATGAAAGATTATCGATAAAAGAGTAATAATATATTATAACAAGATAATATATGATATAATAAATATAAATATAGTTCTTTAATATTTTATAAATATTTTTAAAACCATTATAATTAAATTAAGTGATATTCACCTGAAAGGAAACACAAGGTAATGTATTTTCATCTAATTTTTTACATCTATGAGATAAATGTCATATTCACCACTTACTTATTTTGTGTGGTGTATCTACTTGAACTTTTGATATATTTTACCATTAATTTTTTTATATTCATTTAATTTTTATTTTCAATTTGAAATATTTATTCTAAGTGGACTTGAGTTAAAAGTTATCCTGTGGTGAAAATTTTCATAACCCAATTTATTTTTATTGGGTTATATAACTTACTCATTGTAATTTATATTATAATATTATACATGTAAGAAATATTTATTATCAATTATTTTATTTATACATGTTTTCTGTATATTTACATTTGACACATAATATATTTTTTGGTTGAGTATCACTTCACCTATTTAGTCTTTTCAAGAGTTTAATTCATAATATCATTTTATTTAGGATTGTTTACACTTGAATATCAATTCGAGGAAATTATAGGTACATTTTACAGAAAACCATTTAATTATATTCTCTACTAGTTATTCATGATCCTTTTCAAATAATATTACCATTTACCCACTCTTTGGTACGTAAAATGTTATAGAAAATGGCTTTAGGAAAACCAAACATCATTTTCAACTTTAGTCAGAGAACCAGTTTTTTTTCTAAAAACCCTAATTTATAAAAAGGTTTTCAAAAATGTTTTTTACCTTTAAAAAATTATTTATTAAAGAAATTTTTACCATTTTTTTCTTTTAAAGATTTTTTGAATGGAATCTTCTTACCACTTTCCAATAAATTCTTTTTTATAACCTTTTTACCATTAAAAATGAATGTTCTATTTACATTGTATGACATGTATAGATTTACCCAATGTCACATCTTTGATGAATAATTTGCAATATTAAACGGATATTTTTAATGAAATTGTTTTCAAAAGTTATTTTTGATGAAAAGGGTTATAAAAATGTTTTTCCAAATATAAATAATATTTTCCTCAATAATGTTTTTAAAATATCATTTTGTAGTATTTTTATTCATCAATAATCACAAACCTTTATTTTACTCCACTTGGGTTATTTTGTATTGATATTATCCATATTCCTAATATGGATGTTTTATGACTAATTTGGACAAGTATAGTATTGAAATTCACTTACATGATTCCTTTGTTAATATCCTTTCAAATATTTAATTTTCTATGATCATTTGATGTTCAGTTTCCCCAAATTATCGTTATCATTTATCAAAGATATGTTTATTTCCTAAATTGTATAAAATGTTTACGTACGTTTTTTAATTTGACATGTTATATCATGAATTTCCTTATTCTCATGACATTATATCTCTCATTTAATTGATGAGGAATTATGATTGAAATGTTTCAAAGTAGTATGTGACACATTGGAATGTTTAAATATTATTTCCATCAATACTATTTTAATGATATTTCATTGTTATATCCATTCATAAACTTTAACAACTCTTGGTGTTAGTAATCCCCCCCTATGAAAATATTGATAAATATGTATAATTTATTCAATATGAATATTTGATAAGGCATATTATTTATAAATTAAATCTATCACCCAATATGTGGAATGATTTGGATAAGAAGTGATCGGTGGGGATTAAAGTTTATATTTACCCTCAATGCAATGATAGGTTATTATGAGAATAATTAGTTTTTTAAATTAAATTGGTCTTTACCAATATTTTTAAACATCATTGTAAAAGGTCTAGATGGTATTGGTTTTCATGTGCCTCAGACTTGACTTCAAATAATTAAGAATTACCTTCATTTTGATTTATCATTTATTACCCATGATATTTTCTCATGAAAAAATATATGGATGCATTTCATTATCAGTTTTTTGATTAAAAGATATATTTTTTTAGTTTCTTACATTTTCATATTGATTATCCCTTATCCAATTATTTAAATGGTATTTGTTTTTAGTTATATACCCTACCATATTATTTACTCACTTCCATCTTAGTAATTAATTACCTGGAATTTTTTCTCAAGAATTTACCTTTCCATGATGAACTCTTCTAATTAATTCATTATTTGTTTCAATATAATTTAACCTTAATGATCTTTTAATATCACCCTTATTATGTTTACTTTCCCTAAGAATCCTTTAAATATGTGAATAATGTTATGAAAGGATACTCTAGATGGAATAGAGTTATTATCCTCAAAAGGAAGAATTTTTTGTTGTTATTAGTGTATTAATTTGTAAAATAAGACTCATGTACGTTTCTATCATGACCTATCCTAGAGGGGACTGAGCCATTACTACCTCAAGCCTGCCTCCAATAGGCTAGAGGATGGTGACTAGTACAGAGTAGGCATATCCCATATAAGGAATAAATCTTCCTAAGTACCTGTACACATCCACACATCTCCAATACCAAAATGATGAAATGTAAAAATACTAATTAAACAATGCATGCGTACATTGAGATACCACACATTGATTACAAAAATAGAAAATAGAAATAAATAGGGCCGAAATACAAGCCCTCCAAAATAGTCTGTAAAAGTGAATGCACAAGTTTCTGAAACTCATTCGAAAAAACCCTACATGAAGGGAAATGTATTAGACTATTTGTATAATATTGTAGGAGCACACCTCGAATATCTGGTCTCTCTAAGCACAACCTAGTCCTTGTCCACCTAGGACTCCGTCAAAGCATTGATATTCTTCACAAGACATGATGCATGGGGGAAAACCCAATGTAGGGGTGAGTAAAACAATACTCAGAAGGACACCCCAAAACCAAAATGGAATACCACTAAGAAATAATCAAAGTATACCATAAAGAAATACATGATGTATACCAAAAATAAATAGCATAGTCATCTCAGAGAGGTATAAGTCTATAGTATACAAAACATGATCATCATAATTAATCCATAAAACACCCATTATCGATAAGACACATATTCTCGATAATACACATAGTCATAGTATTGAACATAGTGTCGGTAAGAAATGTAGTCTTGGTTAGTCACGTAGTCATAGAAAGTCACATAGTTTCAAAGTAAAATCCAGCCTCATGATTCTACTCATAGCATGTGCATTTTTGGAGGACCAACTACTCAATCAATTAGGTTGTATTCACACTTCCAAAAAAACCCACTTAGGATATCTGAAAAGGACCATCACATCACAAGGGTCCCAACACCACAGACGCTCATCAAATGGACACATATTTTTAATGTTATGGATATTTTCATAAAAAAGGCCTTACTCGGGTCCTGTTTGGGTCCAGTCCTCCTAACCACAGACTAACCTAACCTGGTATGGATGGCCAATCCCAAACCAATCTGAACTGTCCTAACCTATTAGGACAATTGGACCACAGCCCGTTGGGCTTCTTAGTTCAGCCCGTGGGGCTGCTGGAGTGGCCTGGTTCCTCTGGTTCAGCCCTCACACATGCAAAATAGTCTGGTCTGCCACATCTAGCCTACCCCAGCCACATGGCCCTCAACTTCATGCGGTGTCGCAACATGTCCCATGTAGTCGGCCCATCGTGTCAGCTTGGCTCGTAGCCTCGTCACCGCTGTGATCTCCACATAGCCACCATTCTGCATACATAGCTGCCTCACCTCCTCCCCCATCGTGGCTAGACCACATCCCCATATCGATGCCTCCCTACTAGCTAGCACAATCACCACCACACATGGTTTCCACCAACCGCACCTGCGTACAACACCTCCACTGCGCGCTGCCTCTCGCACAAAGCCACCAGCACTCTGGTGGTCCCTTTTACGGACCACCGGGGCTCCTCTGATGCCCGAAATTTGGCGCGATCTAATATCTAAGTATTTAATGAACTGATCTACCATTATATGGCCGATGTGGTCAATTTTCCTATAATCCAGTGGTCCAATTGCGTTAAAATCCTCCATGAAAGGTGATTCATGATCACGAGGGTTCAACGACGATGAACACTAAGAATGGGTGTAAGAAAAGCACAAAGAACACATTGGGTGAAAAATCTAATAATGTTTTGGTGTCATCCTAAATATTTTACCATTATAATTAATAAAAAATAAACAAGGATAAATAATTCATCCCACAATGATTTCTCAAAAATATAGCCATCCCACAGGAACGATCGAACCACTGGTCAAACTGTTTGTTAGTTGATCTGTGTTTATCGTTGAATCTTGAAATAGGGAAAAGAAAATCAGGGAAAAGTGCCCTACCTTGATGTTGGATCATTCTATTAAAAGAATCAATCATCACATCACCACAGTTGGTGATATTCGTCAAAAACAACATCCATGGATCTCTGATATGAAATCCCTTCATCTTTCTCCATCGAGAGAGTTCTCCAAGTTCCCTTTAGAGCCTCCAAAAAATACGAGTGTTAATTATTTAACCCTTCACCCCTATATCTATGGATTATTTAATAATAATGTCTCTATATTGGTGAAATGATAAAAAAAATTGACCATTTATTTTATTTATTAAAATTCCAAAACTACATTCCACAATTGACCCCCACCGGTAGATGTTAGGCCTTTAATATGGTAAATTTTCTACTATAAATGCCAAGGTGACTTCATATTTTTGATCTGGCCACCCATTAAGACATAATTCCACTATTTTAGGAATGTTTCATGCACATGCAGCTTTATATTTTAATATTTTTCAAGAAATTGTTCTGGGCACACCAGGCCTCAGAATCACACATCGTCTCAACACCTTCTCTTAAAATAATTCAATTTAATATTAAAAAATAATACATGTAAAATCCAGGATATTACATTTTACCCACCCTGGGGATTTATGTCCAAAAAATTAAAAAGCAAAGGCTATACCAATACCAGAGGGTAATGAGGATTAATATTAGCCTCCTGCTCCCATTTTATCTCCTGGTGATTTCGATGCTTCCACAAAACATGACCCATAGGAATTGAAAATCCATGAAGGATCCTCTATTATCGATCCTTGATCTCCACTAGCTACACAACAAAACTCTCCCAATCATCAAAGTCCATCATTCCTCAATCAATGACGTGTGATAGATCATGAATGTATTCCCTCAACTGTGACACATGGAAGATGATGTGAAAACTCTCTAACTATGGAGGTAGATCCAAGTCATACTCCACCTCTCCATCTCTATGTAGAATCTTTAAATGACCGATGAACCTCAAAGATAGCTTGTCGCCTCATCCCAATCTTTATATCCATCATTGAGGAGAGACCCGAAGGAATACATATACTCCCTTCTTGAACTCCAAATTCCTCCATCACTAGTCACTAAAAGACTTCTGATGGCTTTGTGTATTCTTCATCCACTCCTGGATGATATGCATATTCTCTGTAGTCACCTGCACCAACTTCGGGCTGATGAGCGCGGACTCTCCTAGGTCCGTCCAGAAACGTGGTGACCTACAGGGTCGCCCATACAAATCCTCTATTGGTGCCTTGTCGATAGTATAATGGTATATATTTTGGTATTCAAACTCTACCAGAGGTAGGTGATCCTTCAAAATATGACCAAAATCTTGGTTGTAAGAATGTAGAATTTCCCCTATAACCTAAACAGTCTGCTCCGTATAGTCGTCTGTATATTGGGGGAATGTTGTGCTCAAGCACAACTGAGTCCTAAACGACTCCTATAATCCAATCCACAATTGATATGTAAAGAGTGAATCATGTTCTGAGAATGTCGTCGATGGAACTCCATGGAGTCGAACTATCTCTTACACATAGATCCTTACTGAGACCTCTAGTGAAATATACTCTCGAATAGCTAGAAAATGAGACAACTTGGAGAGTCATTAAACCATAAAACAGATTGTATAATGTCACTTAAAAAAACATGGTAAACATGTCAGGAATTCCATTGATATCTCATCCCACATCTATTCTGACAGCTCAGGGGGTTGATTGAAACCTACTGAATTCTAGTGATTGACCTTTACTTGGTGACAAGTGAGGCATCGAGAGACAATATCTGCAACTCCATTCTTTATTCATGGAAACTATAACTAATGTTAGAGGTCACAGTACATTTCCTCCACAAATGGATTTACCACCAAAGGGGATGCATGTAACTCCATCAAAACATCCACCTATAATGAAACCATTATAACTATGTGTGCTTTAAAAATAATTATTTTCTCCATAAATTTCGAATTTCCATTAGAGGAACTCCCTTTAGACATCTAAAAACGTAATGTATCACAGTTGGTATCTTCGTGTTGTGGATCATTGAATCTATATAGGAGTGAAGGGGTGACATCGATTGACTAGAGGTAAGCTACCCCAACTCCATCCACAAAAGATATCATCAATAAGGCTAAATACTCTGATGGATTTTTCAATAACTATGAACTCGATCTTCTGCTGAGAGAATCAGCCACCACATTCCCCTTTCGAGGAGTATATACAATCTCAAAGTCATAGTCTTGGAGGAACTTTATCCCTTGCCTCAGTCTCAATTTCAAATCCTTATGATAGAAGATATACTTGAGACTCTTATGGTCAGATTAGATGATAAACTGCTCAACCATAAGGTAGTGCCACCACATCTTCAAAGCGAATACTACCACTACCAAATCAAGATCATGGGTCATGTAGTTATTCTCATGTTGTCTCAACAATCGTGAACCATATGAAATAACCACTTAACCCAACATCAGGACCCAACCATGTATGATTTTATATGCATCGCAAAACACCTGGTACTCGACGCCCTCCTCTAGAAATCTTAATACAAGAATACTCATCAATCTATGAATCATATATTGAAAACTCTCCTAACACTTCTCCATCAACACAAAATGATATCCCTTTTGTGTCAATGATTTCAAGGATATTGATACCCTAGAAAAGTTGACTACAAATATCTGATGGTACCCAAACAAACCAAGGAAACTATGTACCTCAGTATCACTCTTGGGTGGTTCCCAAGAAATCACCACCTCTATCTTCATTGGATCTACTAAAACCCCATCCTCTGAAATTATGTGTCCTAGAAAATAGACCTATCAAATCTAGAACTGACACTTTGAGAGATTCTAAAAAAGCTAGTGATATGGGAGTATATCTTGGGCCATCCTCAAGTGTATCATGTGCTCCTCCTTAGATACTGAGTACACTAGGATATCATCAATGAGTACCACCAAAAACCAGTCTAAGTATGGATGGAAGAGCCTGTTGATGAGTCCCATGAACACTGATGGGGTGTTTTTCCTTCTAAACATCATCACCAAGTACTCGTAGTGGCTGTATCAACATCTAAAATCCATCTTTGGTATATCCTCATACCGTACTTGATGTTGGTGATAGCTAGATTTGAGGTCAATATTTGAGAACCCTTTGCTCCATTAAGATAATTGAAGAGGTCTTCAATCCTAGGTAGTGGATTTATATTCTTCACGGTTATCTACTTCAAGCATAAGAAGTCCACACATAATCTCAATATCATTTCTTCCTTCTTGCAAAAAAAAACTAGGTCTTCCCAACATGAAATAATGGGTCTCACGAAGGCCTTCCTTTAGAAGTCCTCTAATTGTACCCTCAACTCATGAATCTCTTTGGGACACATCCGATATTTTGTTGTAGATATTGGTGTCATCCTGAAGTATAGATCAATGTATAAGTCCACCTCCCTATGAAGAGGTTATCCTAGAACATCCTTAGGAATGATTTCTTTATACTCCTCCACCACAGTAGGAAACTGAGGACTTATATCATCCACTATGCTGAGGGTAGGACTATCTAACTGATTAGTGATCAGCTACACCAACATATGTGTGATTCCATCCTATTCTACTTGTTTTTCCTTTTTGTTGATAAAGGAAAACATATTCCCATAACTATGGACACACCACACTCTGCACCTAAAACAATTAATCTCAGCATGAATTGGGGATACAAAATCCATTCTAAGAATGAAATCATAAGGAATCAGTACCGCTATAAATAGATCCAAACCAAAAATATCACCTCTAAGAGAGAGGTTACACTTTCCACACCAGCATGAGGTCATCAAATGCCCTCCTATAAGAGTCTCTAATCATAAGGGATAGTCAACGGTTCCACCTGAATCATAGAGTCTCAAACAAGGGTCATGGAAAGAAAATTATTATTGGGACCTATGTCTATCAAAATCATAGATAAGGTGGAGAATAGAAATATCATACCTCTAATCATCCCTAGAGACTTGGGGTCATAATCCTTCATCACCTGATGCTAGCCTCATCCCTGTCCACTTATTCCCAAAGCCTCTCATGGACTACATGTGGTGGTGGTGGTAATATATAAAACCTCCACCCAACTCTTTCTTTCCTACATACTCCTCTACCACATTCTCTACCATGTGGACCACCATGATTGTTCCTTTTCCTCATGTCTTGGTGGTCCCTCAACTGTCTATTAATCGATCATACGACGGTTCAGGCAATCTTGAGCAAGATGTCCCTGACCACCGCATGAGTAACACAACTTATCCTTTAGCTAACTCACTTTACCCTGGGATCCCTGTAATGCTTATACTATGTCCTAGGTTCATCCCCTGTAGTTTATGACTTTCTTCGGTCCCTGAAATTGCTATCAACAAGATACCACCAAAGACTCAGCTATTTGGTGCCCGGTGGCAGTTCCCACTATCGGTGTCTGCTCCTCTAGAAATCTCTCCATAATAGAGCTTTATCCAATACCACATAAAATGTAAAAATTCTATTAGATATACTAAATTCCCTGATCTTCTATAGTAATACCTTATAAAAGGTATGATCCCTAAAGAACCGGTCTCATACCATATCCATGGAGTAGCGTGAAAGATCAGTAAAACACACAGAGTACTCCACCATAGTCTGACAACCCTAATATAGATGAAAGAGATCTTCTATGCACACTGATCTCAAAATAGTTGTAAAGAACTATTAAATAAATATATTACAAACATATCCATAGGACAGAGTCACCTCATCATGTGTCTAGTTCACTAATCTCCACCATCACCTCACAGATCCCTGAAGAAGACTCACGGCTTGGATGACCATATGGTCGAAACGCATCCTCACATGGTGGAAGAGACATGTAACTGCCTCTCTCCAATCCTAAACTATCTAGGGGGCCTGGCTTACCCCGAAACATGGGAGGTAGATGCCTATGGAACACATAAAACATGCTCAGTCTTCATTCATCCTTAGCTGGTAGTGCAGGTAATAGTTATTACTCGACGGGTGGTGGTATCACAGGTAAACAACTCATAGGTGCTATATCTGGTACATGCCCATTTTCCGACACCTCATCACAAAAAGAATCACCATAATGACCAAGAAATGAAATCTCAGATGGTTGTATGCATGGAGGAATCCTGAAATAGAACAATAAGTACCATGATCAATAGAGTATACTTGTTGAGCTAACTCAAGACGGACATGAGAACACACCCAAATACTATATAATTCATGTACCATTATTTTCCATGAAAATAGTGTCTACATGTACCATGTCTAAAATTAGGTTTCTAGAGTCCGGATGTATGGATATGTCGGTTTCCGAACAAACAATAGAATCCCATGCCTGAAAGCCAAACTCCAAACACATACTGTTTCTCAAAACTAACCTCACAGACTCTCAGTCCTAAAGTAGAACTAACCCCACTCAAATACCACTCTGTCATAACACATCCTAGAGGGGAATGTTCCATGATTACCCCAAGCCCACCTCCAATTGTCTAGCGGATGGTGACTATCACCGAGTCGGCATATCCCACAAATTGGAGACATTTCTCTATGTACCTATACACAGACACACATCTCTAAGACTAAAATGAAGAAATGTAAAAAAACTATTTAAACAATGCATGTATACATAGAGATAATAACCCTAGAGTAAAACATTAGAAAACTGGAAAGTAAAAATTTCCAAAATACAAGCCCACCAAAAGAAAGAGCTTGAAAACCTGATTGCACAAGTTTATAAAATCATCCACAAAAAACCCTATATGAAGGGAAATGTAATGGATAATTGTCTAAATTCGTAGGACCACACCTCGATTGTCTGGTATCTCTATGAACCAACTAGTCCATGTCCACCTAGGACACCATCAAAGCATAGATCATCTGCACAAGACATGAAATGGGTGGGCAAATACCATGAAGCGGTGAGTAAAACAATACTTAATAGGACACCCGGAAACAATAATGAAATAACTATTAGAAATAAAAAATGTATACTACAATGCAATATATGAAATATAACACAAAAAAATAGTATTATCAGCTCACATAGTTATAAGCCTATAGTAGGGAAAGTAGGATCATCCGAAGTAATCCACAAAACACCCAGTATCGATAAGCCTCATAGTATATATGAGAAACACAGTCCCGATAAGACATTTAGTCTTGGTAAGGCACATAGTCTCGGTAAGACACGTAGTCCTGGTAATTCATTTAGTCTCAAAAATTCATGTAGTCTCATTATTACAACCAACCACATGATTCCACTTGAAACACACTCATTCTAGAAGAATTTACTCCTCAAGATATTAGGTAATATGCACACTTCCACAAAATCCACTTATGATATCTCAGAAAGACTGTCTCGTTTCTAGGGTCCCAAATCAACAAACGGATCGTTAAAAAGATATACTGTTTGAATTTTAGGGTTTTTTTTATAAAAAATGTCTGACCCAAGTCCAGTCAGGGGCCAATCTGACCCGCCAAACCTAGCCCCACCCATCAGATGACTCGACTAGGTCCGGATGACCTGGGCCAACCTGATGGGCCACTAGGGTGGCTCAAATACTCTGGTCCAACCGGCACACACGCATGCTGGTCTTGTAACATCGTAGGTAAATAAATAATATTATATTCTAAGTTTTATCAATATTTGTCAATAAAATGTTAATATTACTTTAAATGGAATTCTATGCTCGTTGGCGTACCCAATACGCAACAACAAGTTTCTTTGAAATCTTACGTTGCACAGTAATAATATAATAATATTATAATAGTTAACACCTAGCCGTTGGAATGGAGGGAATGAACAGAAATAACTAAAAAATGAATACATATATTTTTTAAATATTTTTTCATTTATCCAATAAATGTTAGAGGCTTAAAATCCAAATGAATCCAATTTTAAGAATAAATACTCCAATATTTTTAAAAGATTGTTTTACCGCCTTTTGATGGTGAACCTTTATTAAATCTAAATTTTGAAATTTTTATAAGCTCTATTAGTCAAAATAAAATTATTCTTTATCATTGGGATATTTAAATTTACTTTGGTTAAATTTTTGGTATGTTTCTGACAATGTTCATTTTTTAATGAATAGTTAAAAATATTGCATTTTACATCATAACTACTTTTTCATCTAATTTAAATATATGGTTATATTATCTTTTTAATTGGTTTTAAAGATTAATTATAATATAATTTTACAATTTAATTCAATGGTGGTTATTATAATTAATTTCACTTTGAAAATGAACATAAACAAGTGACAAACTTTTCATAGATATTGCTTCCAAAAAACACGCTATTTGTTTTGACAGCGGGAATTGACTATGTGATTTATTAATGAAACTTCTCTGTTTTCAATTTGGTAAAATGGACATAATTTCAGAATTTGAAATATCAAATATAGCTTATGGTTAATTTTTGGTATTTTTCTGATAATGCTTTTTTAAATGAATAGTAAAAAATATTGCTTTTTACATCAAAACTGATTTTTCATCTAATTTAAATATATGGTTAGATTATATTTTTAATTGTTTTTAAAGTATAATTGAATTATTTTTTCATCATGTAATACAATTTTGTTCATTGGAAGTTATTTCACTTTTCAATTGGAAGTAAAAACAAGTCAATCTTTTGATAAATTTAATTCTTAAAAACACGTCTTTTGTTTTGATAACGGGATTTACATTTAAATTAATTACTAAAATTTATGTGTTTTGAATTTGATAAAATTTATTCCATATTTTGAATCAGAAGGTCCAAATTATGTAATTAAGTCTCTTTTTTTGTTGGACATTATGAAAAGTAACGACGACAATTATATTTAATTATCGTGTTTAATTAGTAATCGGGTAATTAAGGGTAAGAAAATAATATCATAAAAATATAAAATGACCCCAAAATGTGTCCTAATTCTATTGGTGGTGTCATGGCCGACCATGGGATGCCTTGTTCCAACCTTGAGACCCCATGGAATCACTTTAATGTGATAGTGACCTTTTATCATATTTTTTTAAAGAATAGAAAATATAACCAAAGTATGTAACACCTAAGTAAAATAATTTTAACTTTGTATAAATAAACTATATCTTAGGATATAAATAGTCATTAGTAATCTAAATATATTTCCTACATCATAGTATTTTTTTATAATATTTAGACATTAAATATATTATATTATTTATGACACCACGATGATGCAACAATTACCTCATTAATGAATGATTTAAATAAAATGAAAAGATAATGAAAAATATAAGACTTAATCTTGGAAAAAACCTTTTGTATGAGTATATTTCGGACCCTTATCACCTTATCCTCGAAATATATCAATATGGGACCTTTAAAATCTGAAAAGCTTTTTAAAATAAAGTAACATTTCTTGACTTTCCATGAGTGCCCCTCCTCTTCTCTTATAAATGGCCCCCACATCTACCTCCTTACCCACACCTCTCAAGCCTTTGGCTTGGCCATCCTCTGACCATTTCATCTCTCCACATCCCTATCTTTATTATTTAAGCCTCAACTTAGGCATAAATCTCTTCAAGAAACCCTTTTTGTTCAAACCAAAGGGATTTACCCGATTTAAAGGTAATGTCTTCACGTATGTTATTTTGTTTTATTTTGCTTCTCCAACCCCCTAAACTTTTTTTTATTCCTTTCTTTTGTAACAAAACCAGTATCTTAAATATACTAGGATGTTTTTATAAGAAGTATTCGTGCTAAACTTACACACACATTTTTCTAATGGTTAGAGAACATACTGTTTCTCTGGATGGCGAATTACTGCCTCACGAAACGATGATTGTACATTATTATTTTAATACCTTTAAAGGTGGACATTATGATGTCACTGTATTTTATATATGATATATATGGTATTTATGTTTTATATATTATTCTATATTTTATATTTAAAATATATCTTTATTCTTTGCATGTCATGCAAATGCGATAATTTCATATGAGGAAGTACGGACTACCGCCCCCTCAAGTGATGTGACTCGTTCATACAACTCATGGATTGTATAAAGAATGAAATTAATGAACATATGTTACCTATATAACATATATATTATACTGGAATTAATATATATATATATATCAATTATTTTTAATTCTATTAATATGACAAAGAAATGAAAGTAGCGTTCATGCGTACATACGGCCTTCCGTCTCCATGAACGGTGCATTTCAGTTATTTTTCTCTCCAAATGTTATGGAATAGTATAAAATGAATATGTAATAGATATATATGATATTTAAATCATTAATAATATTCTGGAGATGATGTACTTATAACTACATGGATGATTCTTTTCAAACAAGTTCATTTTTGACTCATGTACCAAACATAGACAAAAACATTTGATAAGAACTCACATAATTATCTAATTATTATTACATTATAATATGTGATATGAATTGAAAAATAAACTTTAAAGGAGGTCCTTAAGAAATTATAAGTCGAAAAAAGATTATTATTTAGAAATATAAAGAAACGAACAAGACATGTCTGACTTGAGGTAAGAGATCCTACCTCTCTCTTTCTTTTTAAGTACTCTTTTTTAAGTAAATTACTTTAATCTTCTCTTTCTTATGATGGGGGATGTTATTTTATATTACTATTTCGGTAAATTTTATGAGAATATGATGAGATATCCTATTTTATATCATCAATACATTTTTGGATGTTTTGTGTGGCACCATTAGGCTGTCGAATTTTCATAAGGGGATTTTCATCTCACTTTTTATTCCCGTGAGATTCATGCTACATTGGCCACTATTTCCTTTTGTGTGGTGTATGTACTGCCCATTACTTTACTATTTGTATAATATACTCTCATTTATGTATAGTTACATCTTCATTTTATGACCCTTATTTCATGGGGTGTACGTTTCGAAAGATGCCCAAATCGGCAAGGGAACCTTTCACACTCCTCTTTTAAAAAGACTTATTTTGTTATGTCTTTTAATTTAAATATTTTTATGTTGGGATATGTTCTTATATATCCTTATTGATGTAAATTTTATGTTCAAGTGATGAGATACCATTTTCTCTCTCATCAACTAATGTTATTAATTTTAATGTGACGACGTTAGGTTGTCTAATTTTACCAAGGGAAGTTCTTAACCCAATTTCGATTTCTTTGGGTTCGACTTGTAGTTATTGAATATGTCATCCAATGAATATTTGTGAATGACCTATGGTTTTCTTACACTTAATATCCACTTATATTGGGTGTATTTATATTTTTCACACATAATTATGAGATTTATTTATCCTTAATTTAAGGATACCTTCTTTATAAGGGATTTCATCTCACTTTACAATTCTATTTGAGACTTTATTGTTGTTATGCACCAATTCACTCTTATATGGTGTATATACTGTCCTTTGTAATAATATATCATGAATCCCTTTATTCTCATGATATTATAAAGTTATGATTAAATGTTATTCCTCAATTATTGTATTCAAGTGTCTCTCATTTTGTTAAAAACCCTTTAACTAAAATATCATTTTAAATGTTGTAATGATTTATTATTATAACTATTTCTCATTAATATCCATTTTTTCAAAATGTTTTTAAGGATTTATTTATATAGATATTAATGGTTCAAAATGTTAAAAGCTTCAAAGTGGTATCATACACATTTTTTCAAAAATCTCTTTATTAAATATTTTAAATGGTTTTGAAAATGGTTTTTAGAATGGATTCATTATTTGAATATCTTAAAATGTAATATTGTTATTGTAATGTGGGAATGTTATCTTTACTTTATGCTTAAGTTATGTTCTATGATTATTTTATGGTTCTTAGGCATTGTTTATGAAGACGGGTGGTTCCATGATAAACTAAGGGTGAGTGAGCCTGATATAGCTCTCCAATGAATTGGGTAACGTGAAGGAGTTAAATGTTAAGGTTTCTCCAAAGAGATTTAGGGAATATACTGTGATGGGTATTCCAAATGTAACCATGAGGGTTTCTTCCTACGTAAGAATTTTATGAATGCCTCAAGTTACCTTTATGTCTTATGATTTCTATGAGTTATTCGTAAATCTTATGATTTCATGAGTTATGTTAAATTTATTATGTTTTATGAGTAAAGTATGATTTCATTGATTCTTATGTATACATGGACTAATGTCTTCTTTCCGTATTGTTATAACCCTTACTGAGCTTTTTATTATCATTCCATGTTTTTTTGAAATGTTTTTCACAGGACATAAAGTTGAATAGGGTCAAGGATGGGATCAAGGAAAAGTCAGGCTGTCTAAAACAAGGAACTAGACATGACTCTTTTGTTCAAGAGTTTTTATTTTTGTGAAAAAATGGAAGCTGAGTAGATGTGTCTTCTTTGTAATCTTTGAGATGTAATAGTTATGTCCTAATTCTATAAAACATTAAACCTGAAGAGATCCTCATTGTGAATTTTTCATTTAATTCAATAATAATTAATGTTTAAGGTCGGGTCCTTATAGTTGGTATCAAAGGTCATTTTAGATAACTTTAGAGGTTAGAGTGTTGTTTAAGAAAAAGTGACAAGTTTTGTATAACCAAAATGGTTAGTATATTAGATGGAGTCTTTTGTTTTTTTAAAGTTAGAATGATTTTGAGATAACATGGATAAGTATATCTTGGCGTTTATCTTCCTCTTTATTATATGATGATTTTAATGATATACTCACACTGACCTTTTTGGTTTTAGTAAATGGCTGGATCTAGCAGGCACCAAAGTAACAGTGGATTTGAAGAAAACAGTGACAGTTTTATGAAAGAAAAACTGAATGACATGTGAGCTGGAATGAGAACTCTTGTGGTTATCCTCAACCAACTATCTGGAGTCATGATTGACCACCTAAACCATAATGATTTTTATAAGTCATCGTATATGCGAGAAACAAATCCCTATGGAAGTTCAGGTAATAATCATTAAGGTAAGTATGTTCAAAAACCTATGTGTCAAAGATGTGGAAAGAAACACATAGAAAAATGTTTCAAAGGGATAGAAATATGCTATAGATGTGGAAATGAAGGTCATAAAGCAAGAACCTTCCATGTAAAAAGGAAGAATATGGTTGACTCTAGGAAAGGGAACGGAGTTCTTTCTGATGGATCAATTGAATGTTTTAAATGTGGTGTGCATGGTCATTATGCAAACACATGTCCTACGAAAAAAATTTGGGAATGGGGTCACCAAGATCGTACAAATATTCATTTACCAATACCAAATGTCATTCCAATTGAGGATGAAGAAATTGACAATGACAAATGAAAGGTATGGATTATTTCTTAACATATGTTTTCCTATTATTGGAATCTTAGAATATGATTCATGATTTTGTTTGTAGGAAAGAAGTATTTCAGAATAAGTTGAAAATGAATGGTTAATGGATCATGAAGAATGTTGAATGAGTAAGAAGTCAACATATAAGGGATTCAAGAGTTATGGTAGATTTTAGGATGGTGAAATTCTTAGATGTATTAAGTCTCTTTTGATGATGGGGTTACATTAGAGGACTTTTTATAGTATATGTAACCCTGATGTTTGATATACGAAAATTTTATTTAAGGAATAATTATCCTTTCTTTTGTGGATATAGTTATAAAGAACTATTTGGGTTTATATGATCCTTGAATTTGGGGCAATTACTGGTTAATACATTTTGGGTTGCAAATGGAAGTTATTAGATAACCTTTGTGGTTAAAATATGTTATGGTTATTTTTGAAGATTTTATCTCTTTTGGGGGGATGTTTTAAGAATTATATAGTTTTGGAAAAAGGAAAACACGCAGATCGTGTGACAACTCGTCGCGTTAGATGAAGCTATGGGAATCGAACCCACAACCAAAGTGCAACTGTTATTTATCACCTACCAATGGACTATGTAAAGTCCCTGGTTAGTTTGAATGATTCTTTTTAGTTAGATGATTTTATGAATTAAGAGTAAGTTGATTTTGGGTTATCAATGGAAATGAATAGCCTATCATGGAGGATATGTGATTAGGTTAATTACTTTTCAGTATGAGTCTGTAAGAGTAACTGATGTTATTTTGGAGAAAAATGTTAAGATTTATCTGAGGAGACCATGTCATTAAATCCTTCAGATATTTGGGTTTCAATATTTGTTTGGTTTTCTTTGAATAATTTTATGGATAGATGTTTATTGACTGCTCTTTGTTGAACATTGGGTTTTTTTGACAAATTTTGGAGATTAGGAGTAGTTTTTTTTTGTAAAAAAAATATCCTTTTTTGGGTATTATCTGATCTCGTAATAAACTTTTTGGTTTGGTTTTGGTTGAGATATAAAGACATGGGAAATATATAGTTTTATTTTTTGCATTAGGTGATTCTCAAGAAGTTTATTATAGTACTCTTAATGTGAAAAAGTCTTCCTAAATACTCGTCTTTTGGAGAAAATATAAGTTTGATTAAGGAATATAGTAAAAGTTGAAAGTCTACGTGACAATTAAGTATGTTTCATTATGATTTAGTTAAGCTCAAAAATAAATTCCTCACTGAAAAGTAACTTAAAAAAATGTTGTCTGTTAACGTTTCCTACTGGGGAATCGAATACCATTTAACCCATCACAAGTTTGTGATTTTCTTATGGTTAACTTTCTCCTAGACATGTTTACTATCACCCTCCATCAGAACATGACCCTTTGTTTTCTCCTCCATATCCATATTTTCCTACTTAGAATCCTAGTATGGGTTAACTCGGGTGACCTTTGAACTTCTCTCCCTTTCTTTAAAAGTGATACTTTTACTAACTCTTGTTTCGATGTGGGACTTTCAATGAAGTTTCCAAGCCCAATTTTAAAATTGCGAGGATGCAATTCCCAAAATGGGGGAAGGATGTAACATACCAGGTAAATAAATAATATTACATTCTAAGGTTTATCAATATTTGTGAATAAAATGTTAATATTACTTTAAAGGAAATGCTATGATTGCTGGCGTACCCAATACACAACAACGAGTTTCTTCGAAATCTTACATTGCACACTAATAATATAATAATATTATAATAGTTAACGTCGAGCCATTGTAATAAAGGGATTGAAAAGAAATAACTAAAAAATGATTAAATATTTTTGTTAAATATTTTTACATTTATCCAATAAATGTTAGAGGCTTAAAATCCAAATTAATCCAATTTTAATAATAAATACTCTAACATTTTTAAAAGATTGTTTTACCGCCTTTTGATGGTGAACCTTTTTTAAATATAACTTTTGAAAATTTTATAAGCTCTATTTTTCAAAAAAACTTATTCTTTATAATTGGGATATTTAAATTTAATTTGGTTAAATTTTCGGTATGTTTCTGACAACGTTCATTTTTTAATGAATAGTGAAAAATATTGCATTTTACATCATAACTGCTTTTTCATCTAATTTAAATATATGGTTATATGATCTTTTTAATTTGTTTTAAAGTTTAATTAGAATATATTATTACAATTTAATTCAATGGTGGTCATTATAATTAATTTCACTTTGAAAATGGATATAAACAAGTGCCTAACTTTTCATAGAAATTGCTTCAAAAAAACCCGCTATTTGTTTTGACAGCAGGAATTAACTTTATGATTTATTGATGAAATTTCTATGTTTTTAATATATTAAAATGAACAAAATATCTGAATTTGAAATATCAAATATATCTTAGGGTTCATTTTCGGTATTTTTCTGATAATGCTTTTTTTAATGAATAGTGAAAAATATTGCATTTTACATCAACGCTGCTTTTTCATCTAATTTAAATATATGGTTAGATTATCGTTTTAATTGTTTTTAAAGTATAATTGAATTATTTTTTTATCACATAATACAATTTTTTTCATTGGAAGTAATTTCACTTTTCAATTGGATGTAAAAACAAGTCAATCTTTTGATAAATTTAATTCTTAAAAACTCCTCTTTTGTTTTGACAACGGGATTTACTTTTAAATTAATTACTACAATTTATGTGTTTTGAATTTGATAAAATGGATTCCAGATTTGGAATCATAATTTCTAAATTATGTAATTAAGACTCTTGTTTTTAGACATTATGAATAGTAACGACGATAATTATCTTTAATTATCGTGTTTAATTAGTAATCGGGTAATTAAGGGTAAGAAAATAATATCATAAAAATATAAAATGACCCCAACATGTGTCCTAATGATATTTGTGGTGTCATGGCCGACCATGGGATTCCTTTTTCCAACCATGAGACCCCATGGAATCACTTTAGTGTGATAGTGACCTTTTATCATATTATTTTAAAGAATGGAAAATGTAACCAAAGTATGTAACACCTAATTGAAATAATTTTAAATTTATCTACATAAACGATATATTAGACTATAAATAGTAATTGGAAAGATAAAACAATTTCCTACATCATAGTTGTTTTTTTTATAATTTTTAGTCATTAAATAAATTATATTATTTATGATACCATGATGATACAGCAATTACGTCATTAATGAACGATTTAAATAAACTCAAAAGATAATGTAAAATCTAAGACATACACTTGGAAAAAACCTATTGGATGAGTATATTTCTAACTCTTATCACCTTATACTTGAAATATATCAATGTGGGACCTTTTAAATCCGAAACTCTTTTTAAAATAAAGTAACAATTCTTGACTTTCCACGAGTGCCCCTCCTTTTATCTTATAAAAGGCCCCCCACCTCTACCTCATTACCCACACCTCTCATGCTTTTGGCTCGGCCAATTCCTTCCCATTTCATCTCTCCACATCCCTATATTTATTATTGAAGCCTCAACTTAGGCAGAAAGATCTTCAAGAAACCCTTTTCGTTCAAACCAAATGGAGTTACCCGATTTAAAGGTAATGTCTTCATGTATGTTCTTTTGTTTTATTTTTCTTCTCCAAACCCCTAAACTTTTTTTATTCATTTATTTTGTAACAACACCAGTATCTTCAATATAATAGGATGTTTTTATAGAATGTATTAGAGCTACACTAACACACACATCTGTCTAATGGTTAAAGAACATAGTGTTTCTGTGGATGGCGAATTATTGCCTCACGAAACGATAATTGTACATTATTATTTTAACACCTTTAAAGGTGGGCATTATGATGTCACTGTATTTTATATATGATATATATGGTATTTATGTTTTATATATTCTTTTTTATTTTATATTTAAAACATACCTTTATTCTTTGTATGTTGTGCAAATGTGATAATTTCATATGAGGAAGTGCGGACTACCGCCCCCTCAAGTGATGTGAATCATTCGTGAAATATATGGAATGTATAAAGAATGAAATTAATGAACATATGTGACCTATATAACATATATATTATACTTTAATTATAATATATATATATATATCTCAATTAATTTTAATTCTATTAATATGACAAAGAAATGAAAGTAGCGGTCATGCGTACGTACGACCTACTGTCTCCATGAACGGTGCATTTCATTTATTTTTATCTCTAAATGTTATGGAATAGTATAAAATGAATATGTACTAGATATATATTATATTTAAATCATTAATACTATTATGGATATGATGTTCTTATAACTACATGGACGATTCTTTTCAAACAAGTTCATTTTTGACTCATGTACCAAACATCGACAAAAACATTTGATATGAACTCACATAATTAACTATTTATTATAACATTATAATATATGATATGAATTGAATAATAAAATTTAAATGAGGTCCTTAAGAAATTATAAATTTAAAATTTTTTTATATTCAGAAATGTAAAGAAACGAACAAGACAAGTCGGACTTGTGGTAAGGGATCCCACCTCTCTCTTTCTTTTTAAGTACTTTTATTATGTAACTTACTTTAAGCTCCTATTTCTTGTGTTGGGGGATGTAATTTTATATTACTCTTTCTGTAAATTTTATGTTAATATGAGGAGAGACCCTATTTTATCTCATCAATCCATTTTTTTAAGTTTTCTGTGGAGCCATTAGGCTGCCGAAGTTTCATAAGGAGATTTTCATCTCACTTTTTCTTCCCGTGAGATTCATGCTACATTGGCCACTATTTTATTTTGTGTGGTGTATGTAATGCCCATTATTTTAATATTTTTATAATATAATATTATTTATGGGTAGTTACATTTTCATTGTATGACCCTTCTTTCATGGGGTGTACGTTTTGAAAGATGCCCAAATCGGTAAAGGAACATTTCACACTCCTCTTTTAAAAAGACTTATTTTGTTATGTCTTTTAATTTACATCTTTTTATGTTGGGATATGTTATTATATATCCTTATTGATTATAATTTTATGTCCATGGGATGAGATACCATTTTCTCTCTCATCAACTAATGTTATGAATTTTAAAGTGACGTCATTAGGCTGTCAAATTTTACCAAGGGAACTTCTTAACCCAATTTCGATTTCTTTGGGTTCAACTTGTAGTTATTGAATATGTCATCCTTTGAATATGTGTGAATTACCTATGGTTGTTTTGCACTTAATATCCAATTATATTGGGCTTATTTATATTTTTTACACATAATTATGAGATTGATTTATCCTTAATTTAAGGATACATTCTTTATAAGGGATTTCATCTCATTTTACAATTCTATTTGAGACTTCATTGTTGTTATTCACCAATTCACTATTATATGGTGTATATACTATCCCTTTGAATAATATATCATGAATCCCCTTATTGTCATGATATTATAATGTTATGATTAAATGTTATTCCTCAATTATTGTATTCAAGTGTCTCTCATTTTGTTAAAAACCCTTTAACTAAAATATCATTTTAAATGTCTTAATGATTTATTATTATAAATATTTCTCATTAATATCCATGTTTTCAAAATGGTTTTAAGGATTTATTCATATGGATATTAATCATTTAAAATTTTAAAATCTTCAAAGTGGTATGAGACACTTTCATTCAAAAATTTCTTTATTAGATGTTTTAAATGGTTTTGAAAATGGTTTTTAGAATGGATTCATTATTTCAATATCTTAAAATGTTATATTGTTATTTCAATGTGGGAGTGTTATCTTTCCTCTATTCTTAAGTTATGTGCTATGATTATGTTATGGTTCTTGGGCATTGTTTATGAAGACGGGTGGTTCCGTGATAAACTAAGGCAGGGTGAGCCTGATATAGCTCTCCAATGCATTGGGTAATGTGAAGGAGTTAAATGTTAAGGTTTCACCAAATAGAATTAAGGAATATACTATGATGGGTATTCCAAACGTATCCATGAGGGTTACTCCCTACATAAGAATGTTATGAATGCCTCATGTTACCTTTATGTCTTATTATTTCTATGAGTTATTCGTAAATTTGATGATTTTATGAGGTATGTTAAATTGATTACGTTTAATGAGTAAAGTATAATTTCATTGATTCTTATGTATATATGGACTAATTTCTTCTTTCCGTATAGTTATAACCCTTACGGAGCTTTTCATTCTCATCCCAAGTTTTTTTGAAATGTTTTTCATAGGACATAAAGTTGAATAGGGTCAAGGATGGGATCAAGGAAAATTCAGGCTGTCTAAAACAAGGAACTAGAGATGACTCTTTTGTTCAAGATTTTTTATTTATGTGAAAAAATGGAAGCTGAGTAGATGTGTCTACTTTGTAATCTTTGAGATGTAATAGTTATGTCCTATTTCTCTAAAACTGTAAACCTAAAAGATCCCCAATGTGAATTATTCATTTAATTCAATAATAAGTAATGTTTAAGGTCGGGTCCTTATATGTCTAGTCCACCACACACAACATGCCTCGGTCGCATTCCCCTATGCTCCACATGGTGTTGCACCAAGTTTGATGTCATCAGCCAGTCTTGTCCACCTACCCCAATACCTCACCACAACCATAAGCTCCATGATGTCGCCCCGCCGCTTACATGGATGCCCCATTGCTTCCATGGCCACCTCGTTGCATCCCCCTTTGCATCCCCAATAGGCCCCCAGATCGAGGCCACCCAGTGGGCCGACACCCATGCCACCCCATGCGGCAGTTTCCAGCCACACCCGCATGCAGGACCTCGACTACGCTCCATCTCCCGCATGCGGCTGCTCCCACTTGTCGCCGCCAATTCTGGAATTTGGATGGTCCCTTACACAAACCACTAGGGATCCTATAATGATTGGAATTTTTATTTATAGTAGATTAGGGTTCCTCATAACCATATCTACCCTATTAAGCCCTCTACAGTCAATTTACCTTCAATATGGGGTCTGATCGCATTCAGAGCCTCCTCGCAGGCCGAGCTTCAACCACAGTTTTTCAACCATGATAGAAACAAAGAACGAGGGTAAGAAAATCACAATTAATTCCTTGAGGAATTAAAATTGGTCTTCTTCATATCAACCTCAATCTATTCCCATTAGAATCAAGAAAAAAGAAACAAGGATAAATAATCCATCCGCTAATGATTTCCCGCTAATATTCCAATCCCGTAAGAACAATCAAACAGTGGGTCAACCTGTTCATTGGTTAATCCTCGCTAATCATTGAGTCTGGAAATGGGGAAATAAAATCAATAAACAACACCCTACCTAAAAGTTAGATCGATCACTTATGATAATCAATCTCCACGACCCCGTTATTGGGAAGATCCTCCAAAAACTACTTCCTCCAACCTCAAATCCAAAATCCCGCCGTCGTTCTTTGTCAATAGAGTTATCCATGTTTTCTCCAGATCCTCCATGAAATCCTAGATTTATGTCCTTATCCTTGGATCCCTATCTACAAGGATTATTTAAAAATAATGTCGTTGTGTTATTGAAATGTTAAAAATAAATTAAATTCACCATTTATTTTATTTAATAAAATGATAAAAACTAATTTCTTCCGTTGACCTATGCCAGTTGATGTTAAGACCCACCTAAGGTAAATTTGGTGCTCTGAACACAACGGTACCCTCGAATTTTTAATTTGGGAATCCTTTTAGAATTTATTCCACTTTTTAAAGAAAATTACATGCATATGTTATTTAATATTTTAATATTTTTCAAGAAATTTTTCCGGGAACACCGGTCCCTGGAATGTCACACCCTCTCAGCAACTAATTTCATATAATATTCAAAAATAATACATGGGAAATATGGTATATTATAGTATCTAGTTTACTAAGGCTACTAAACTCTTTAGTCCTTCGAGGTTTGTTTCCTTTTAATCATGCCAATGTAAAGGTAGTAGAAACTGACTCCAAGCTTGTTTTGGTCAGTTCACAATAGTTGATATCAAAGAATGTTTAGTAGACCATGGGGAATATATTTAGGAAAACATAGAATAGAGAACATAACCCTAACATAGACATTAATGATAAGTATAGAAGAACATCATATAATTTTATTAAGGTACAGATTATGTGGGTCTTCCTAGAAATACATCCCTATCAAGATACTACAAGTAGGTGTGGTTCTGGCATTGACTTACCAAGGGGTAACAAATATGACATGTTGTGTTCGGTTTTACTTGAGCGTAACCTGGTGCACGACAAGGGGCCTTACTGCTCACTTGGTTTGACACTCACAAGGGATACAATTAAGACAACTCACATTTTATTTACAAACCACGGTTAAGGATTTGAATAGATAATTAAAATAATTAATCTAGATTAATCATTAGACCAATAAATGACTTATATTTAAATATAATGGTTAGATTATTTATTGGGATTATATAATTGAATTTTATAATTATTTTTACCTAAAAAATTGGTTAAAAGAATCACGAATCATATAATTATTATTTAATGATTTTCGATGAACATATGTCTTCATTAACTTAAGAGTGATGGATACAATTATGGGATTGTGATATTATGGGTGATCATAAATCAAAAGTCTTAAACATCTATTTATAATTCATGTTATTAAGTAGATTTTCAGGAAATTAATTTAATGTATATGGTTTAGTGGAATTTTTTTAAAAATATTGTATTTACCTTTTATAGATATAAGATTAAATGTATTCATAAACATTAGGTTTTACATAAAAATATGACTATTAAATTTTTTAAAAATAATATTTTTATTCATTTAATTAGAGAAAATGGTTTTTAATGTTCAACCACATTTCAAAGATGTATATCATATTTATTTTGGAAATTATATTAATATTATTTTAGAAAAGGAAAATATTTATTCTGAGTGACAATCCATCATGTTCAACAAGGGCACATGACATGAACCCATGACTGAAGCATGATAAGGGTTTTGTGGCTACTACTGGCCTATGTGATGTCCCGGTTAATGTATAAATACTTTTAATTAAAAAATATGATGCATAAATATTAAAGATGAACTATTAGTATTAGTTTTTAAGTTTATATATTAATCTATTATCCATATTAGTTTTGGAAAATAGTTAGAGAAAAATATAAGGACTTGTTTTATAGGTACTATGACATGTTAAAATAAAATTTTAGTTCTTAAAAGGGGTTTATTCTAGGATATCAATTTCATAGAGTAAGGGATGAATTAGAGTTTTACTAAAGCACAACCAAAAGATGTAATTATTCATACGAAATTGAAACGTATCAAGTATGTATATTTTCTTTATATTCATATCCCATAAAATAATTACCCAACATTAGGAAAATTATAAAAAACATGGGGTCCTAATACCCTCATTTTTGTTGAATGGATGGTCTTCTAAATCATCACAAATTTATGGATTTGTCACCCTAAAATTTTCATTGATCATTCACTTGTTTGTGAATGATGAAGTCAATTACTCTTTATAAATATTTATGATTTATTTATATGTTTGTATCACCACATTCCACCAATATTCTCCTACTTAGAGACCTAGTTATATGTTAGTCGACGTGAACTTTGTTCATCCCATTCTATCTTCTTAAAGATGATGTTTTATGAAACCTTATCATGAAGTGGGATTTAAAAATAGGAAATATCTAATAATATATTACTAATATCAAGTTTAAATTTAGAGGAAAAAAGTTATTTATGGTTTAAAGAATGCAATGCCCATAAATTCAAAAGTAAGAACATTGTATTTGATAGTGTTTATGAAATTCTACACCAAGCGCATGAGGGAATATAATATCTCACGACATTATAATATATTTAATATTAAAAAATCAACGATAAAGCTTGAAATTCACATGATACTGAGTTAGTATGTGTTTCACGCTACCGCATGTTTCTTCTATGACTTGTGTTATATGCAAGACCGAGTTTTACTGAACCAAAATATATTATTAATATACTATTATTTAATATTATAAGATATAACTGATCCATTAAATTAGAAATTATAAATAGTATTAACAAAATTTTGAGATAATATACATTATTTCATTAATAAGATATTTTTTAGATTCATCTAATAGATTTGATAAGAATAAGTAAGAACAAACCCAATATCACGCATAATAATCAATATTTTTCTAAACGCACTTTTTCCAAATTTTAATGTATAACCTATATTAAATATAATTTTTGGGAAATTTTATAAATTTTATATGTCAAAATAAATTTATTTTTTGAAAAAGAAACATAAATATTAGGTTCGGGTGATTTTTTCATATTTTTTTAGGCTTCATTGATTGATAAATAGTAAAAAATACTAAATTTTAATTCAAAACATATTTTTTATCTAATTTATTTATCTGTAAAAAGTATATTTATGATAGTTTTTAAAGTTTAATTAGATAAATTTTATATAAATTAAATAATGTTTTCCATTTAAATAAATTTCACGTTGAAATTGAATATAATAACATAGAAAAAATTTGAACATCTTACATTAAAAACCCACTTTGTTGTCTCATTTATAAGATTACATTTAAATTAATTTATACCAATTATTTGATTGAAAATTTAAAAAATGGATTCTTTCTTTTTAATCTAAATAATTTATTATTTTTAATAATGTAAAATTATTTTTTGAAAAAAATATTTTCCAACGTTATTAAAATTAATTATAGCAATTAAGAGAAATATTAACATAATAATGGACTAAACCTTAAAATTATGGTCAAAAAAGGACCTATAAAATTTTCCAAAATAAATTTTATAGGAATATTTAGACCCTATAAAACCTTTTCAATAATTGGGTTCACTATTGGAGCCAATGGTCATGGAGAAAATGTGGTTGGAATTCCCTCTTGAAAACAATTACAAAATGCCACTCCCCTCTACTGTAAAATAGAACTCGCCCCTCCCACTACCCCACAAATTTATATATTTTTGTATCACCCATACTCTAATAAAATAATCTCCCAACATAAATCCCCTCAATTGAGAATCCACACATTTGGATGAAATCTATTCAAGGTATACATCTTGTGCATTCTAGAATGAGTTATCCAAATAAGAGGTAACATCCTTCCTCAAGCTATTTTGTATTATTTTAATTCTCCACACCCTATAATATTTTTGTTAAATGTTTATTTAATAACCTAAGTATCCTAATTATACACATATTTTTTAATTATAATGGTTAAACCTAGAGTCACCCGAACTTTTGTCTAATGGGAAACAAATTTAATGTTTATGTGTATGGTGAATTAACACGTCACGGAACAACGATTGTTCATTCTTCCATTACCACCTATCATGGTATGAATTATGAGGTACCAAATATTTATCTATATATATAATATTTATAATTTATTTATTCATCTATAAATTCTATATAACACATACCTTTATTCTTTCAATTTTTTAGGAATATGATAACATCGTTTGTTGAAGTGTAGACTACCGCCTCCACAAAAAAATGTGGTTCGTTCAATAAATAAATAGAATATATAATGGGTGATTTAAGTAAAAATATGTGACATATATGATATAGGAATTATATTGTAATTATAATATACAAATAAATCATTTACTTTCCATTCTTCTAAATATGAAAAATAAATGAAACTAGCATTCATGTTTACAAACGACACACAATCTCCATGAACAATGCATTTCATTTCCTATATCCAAATTATATGATTTATTCTAAATAAATATATAATGAATATATACGATATTTACATAATTTTCTTCATTATGGATATGATGAGAACATTATTCTGACAACAAATAACAAGTCAAAACATACTTGAAAAACAAGGTAATTCACACCTAAAATAGTGAAAATAATGAAATATTATTAAAAACGAGTAGTAAGATATTATAAAAAGATCAAATATGATATCATATATATTATTATGGTTGTATAATAAGATATTAAAATTTTTAGATTCATTATACATGAATATAAAGGGTGTTCACCAGAAAGGATACACAAGGTAAGAAATTTTCATATCACTTTTTACATCTATGAGATAAATGGAACATTTAACACTTGTATATTTTTTTTTGTGTAACTATAGACCCTTTAGATATATTATATAATTTATTATTTTCTAAAAATTTTATTTTAGGTATCAATTTTTATAATTTTTATAATGGTATTTGAATTAAAATTTACCAAGGGTTGAAGAATTTCGTAACCCAATTTCTTTTCTTTTGGTTATATTACTTCATCATTGTCATTAATATTATAATATTTTGTGTAATAAATTTTTAAATTATATTTTTATATTTATAATTTTATTATGTTTATTTACATTTGAGACACATAATCTATTAATTAGTTTAGTCTGACATCAATGTTACGGTCTTTTCAAGGGTTTACCTCACAATCTCTTTGTATTTGGTATTTTTTACACATGAATTTAAATTTGAGGAAATTATCTGAATGTTGTAAAATAAAAAATTTTATAAAGATCTAATATGGTTATTCATGAACCTTTTCATGTAATGTTACCATTTTCCCACTATTTAGTACCTAATTTTTTTTAGAAAATGTTTTCCAAAAAACCTGACCTCATTTACCTCTTTAGTTGGAAAACCAATTTTAATATAAAACCATATTTTCTAAAAATATTTTCAAAAATATTTTTAACCTTTCCCAAATGAATTATTAAAGAAATTTTTACCCATTATTCTATTACAAATTGTTTTAAAGGAATCTTTTTATCACTTTCCGAACAAGGCATTTTTCTAACCTTTTTACAATTCAAAAGGATGCACTTTTTACCTTATATGAAATGTAATAATTTACCCACCATCACTTCTTTAAAGATTCATTTGAATGCTAGAAATTTTATTTTTATGAAAAAAAATAAAAAATTATTTTCAAAGAAAATTATTTTCAAAATTATTTTCAAAATAAAAGATATATTTTCATCAAGAATGTTTTTAAAAGATCTTTTTACTGTATTTCTATTCATCAATGAAAATAACCCTTTATTTTACCCCACCTGGGATATTTTGTGTTGATAACATTATTATTATTCCTTTGGATAGTTTAGGATTGATTTGGCTAAGGGTAGTATTGAAATTCAACTATATGATTCATTTGTTAATCCCCCTTGAAATATTCAATTTCCTATATTCATCTGACATTAAATTTCCCCCTACTATACATATCATTTATCATGAATATGTTTATTTCCTAAACCATGTATATTTTTTACATATGGTGTTTACATTTACATGTTATATCAGGAATCTCTTTAATTTCATAATATTCTATGTTTCATTTAATTAATGGGGAATTATGATTCAAATGTTTCAAAGTGGTATGAGACACATTGGAATGTTTGAATATTATTTTATTCAATAATGTTTTAGTGATATTTCAATGGTATCTCCATTCAAAAATGCTAGAAACCCTTGTTGTTAGTTATCCTCCATTGAGTAAATATTGATAAATTCATATTATTCATTCAATACAAATATTTGATAGGGCACATTGCTTATTCATTGAATCGATTACTTGATATGACAAATTCTTTAGATTGGAAGTGATGAGTGGGAACCAAACATTATATAGCCGCTCGATTCAACAATAAGATCTCATGAGACCAATTAGTTGCAAAAATTAGATAGGTTTCTACATGTAGTTTTAAACTATCTTGTGAAAGGTGTTGATGATATAGGTTTTCATGTTCCTCATACACGGTGTCCAAAAATTATGCACTACCTTCATTTTGATTATGTATTTATTATCCATGATATTTAAACATGGTAAAATATTTGGATTCATTTTATTATCTATTTTTTGATTAAATAGAACTTTTTTTAGTTTCTTACATTTCCATATTGATTATGTCTTATCCAGTTATTTAAATTCCACATGTTTTTAGTTATCTACCTTTTGAAATTATTTACTCTCTTCCTTCTCAATTATTGATTATGTGGAATGTGTTTTCAGTTATTTATATGTCCATGTTGATTCATTATCATTGATTCATTGTTACTTACAGTGTACATTACCCTTATTTAGCATGTGAGATCACTCTTTTTATGTATCCTTTCCCCTAGATTCCCTGAAGTATGATAATAAAGTTATATAAGGATAATCTAGATAGAATGGAGTTATTATCCTCAAGAGGGAGAAAAAATGACATTGTAATGAGTATATTCAGTTAAAAAAGAAGACTCATGTATGTATCTAGTTTACCAAGACTAATAAATTCTTCTTTAATTCAAGATTTAATTCATTGTAATCCTTCCAATGTGATGGTATTAGAAACTGGATCTTGGATTACTGGGGTAATCTTGCTACAAAAACAGTTTAGTATGATTGGGTTGAAATGAGGAGTGAACTCAGTTCAATAATAAATGGTTGGAATGAGGACTGAAAATGGTTTAGTTATATAGGAATATAATTTGGAGTGAACCTGGTATAGTAAAATATTTTTCCACTAAGATGGTCTTGGGTGTGAATATTGACTATTAATTTGGTTTGGGGAGTGAACCCATCCCACTAATATATCCTTGATAGTAGGTCTTGAATACAATGGAAATTATTTTTTATGTTTATATGTCTATACAAATTTGATGTCTTAGTCTTATATTATTCTTTCAAAGCGTATGCTCTTGACTTCTTTAAGACTAATTTCCTATGAACTATGAATATTTATCCCATGACTCGTGATTATGATCTTTGATATGCAGGTTTTGATGTTATAATGTTATGATTATGTCCTCAGGCAGTTATGATCATGTTATTCTTATGTATCTCCCTTTATTACCCTTACCAAGCATCTATTATCACCACTTTATTATGTTTCCTTTCTCTAGGTTATAAATATAGGGTTTAAATAAGAGTAATAAAGGGGAATATATTTAAGAGATGTATTGAAGATCTTTCCCCAAGATAGAATATTATGTCTCCAGGGTTCTATAGGCACTAAACTATTATGTTCTTTAGGAATGTATTTTTTTAATATGTTGAATATTTATAAAAAATCTTGTAATATGTGTGAATGTTAAACCTATTTTTCCAAAGTTTGTATCAAAGTAAAGGTTTATCCAACCATTGGAAACTAGGATGAAAAAAATTTAGTGACATCACTCGGGATATTTATATGGATATTTCTATTGATATATTTATGGAAAAGCCTAATTTGTAATATATTTAAAAGTAGGTTTCATTATTTAGGCACCCTATAAGTAATTTTTCATAGTTATGTGGTTTTATACTATTATAAGTCTTGTTCACAATATAATTTCAATTCTTAGTTAATTGTAGTAACTAAAAGGAATTTGGTTGACATTGATTGTTTGAGAGGTGGATGTATCGGAATAATACAAATCATTGTCTTAATTAGTAATATCATGGAGAGAATCAGGAAGATGGTACAAGTATTGGTTATACTAATAAAGATAAAGAGACCACAAATGATATGTAAAGTTATGGTATATTCTAATAGTATTTTTTACATTAAACTTTAGAAGAATGATTGGATTGTGGTTGAGGAACCGTAAGACATTATTCATATTTCATACTATAGTGAAGGGTTATTAAATAATATGATGATGAAGCATGAGTAATGGTGTAAGAATATTGATTAATTAAAAAGTGTATATATTTTGGAATTCAAATATTTTGTCATACGAATCATGAAATATATAATTATTTTCAACATATGTTTTTCATTAAGGATTTAAAATGACATGATGAATGGTGTTGATGAAATAGAAAATTGATTTAATAGAAAGGTGATATTTAGATTAATGGAAGGTAACCCATTATGTGTTCCTGATGTTGAGTGAATTATTTTTAGCTTGGGTAAAGAGAAGATTGATAGGTATATTATAAATTGGATACTGCTAATTTCCATAGAGATGATTATTGATATTTGGAAAAAGTTTTCTTTGTTATAAAAGATGGAGTTTACAATTTTTTTGTAATTAAGTAATCTATCCAATGAACTTCATAATAAGTAAGTATGAAAGTATTTATGAGAATTTAGTTTATTTTAATGTTTTAAGAGATTACATGATGAACTTATTCACATGTTTGAAATGTGACAACCAAGTGATACATTATGATATATGGGGGATCAATGTTAAGATGATTTTGATAAATTTAGTTACCTTCTATATGGAGACCCTTCTTTTTCTTACATATCTATTACATCATTTTAAATATAAATAACATAATATAATTAAAATAATAGGAACCAAAGGTTTAGTGTCCTGGGAAAATTATGACCATATAATATTTTTATATAATAAAACATAAAAAATATTAAATTTTTTCTTATCTATATTATTAATGACTCTCATGTTCTACTAATTACAATTAATCACCTAAGGATATATATCAAATAATGGGGTGAGCTAAAATACTAGTAATTGGATAGAGAAAGACTTGAAAAATATAACATGGTGTGAGAATAATCATCATTATCATAACATAAGCATGAGATCATTATCATAGCCATGGGATAGAGCACTAGATAAATTAATTCAATGTGTAAAAGCATAAAAATGAAAAATTATGTATTAGTGGTTAAATACCACACATAGTGTGAATAAAGCTATCATTTTGTTTAGGAATAACATATGTGAATAATAATAACATCATCATAATTGTGAGAAAAAATTGCATCATGTTCATTCATATTGTACATTATCTCATGATATAAATCAAAATACAAAATTCATTATAGAACTATACAATTCTGGGTGCACCCATCACATGATAACATTTACACAGCCATGCATGACATATAGAACATTTAGAAATATTTTCCATAAAGTAACTCATGGAAAGGATATGGGTTATATGAGAATTTAATAATTACTACATTCATGAATAAAAATTTGGGTTCTAAAAAAAATAGGGAATAATATACTTGTTATTATAATAATGAATCTCGAGTGAAGAAAAAACAATCTTAAGAGAAGTAAAATATATGTTTTTTAGAGGGAGTACTTCTTCTAGAAAAATAGTTTCATCAGTAATAAAATTGGATTGAAATAATTTATATACCATAAACTAAAAATCATGTAAAATTATATTATATTTCATGAATATTAAAAGAATATACACTTATAAATTTGTCACTAAAGAGGGAAAACCCAAGGAAAATGAGTTGGGTTTGAGAATCAAGTTACCTTATGTATGAATAATTTCTTCACTTTAGTATCTCAGAAAATGAAATTATATTCATTAATTAATAAATAAATAAAGTATTATTAATTTATTTGATACATTATAATTTTATTAAATATTTTTATGGCTATTTTGATGAGTTATAGAGTTTAATTTCACATTTGAGAGTGTTAATTTTCTTGGGTTTTCATGACAAGTTAACTTGTATATATGTATAGAAGATCATGTTAAATGAGAATTATTATCTATAATTTAAATTATATGTCATTAATTAAATAATATAATTTTAAATAATATTGTATATAATTATTTTTCCAAATATGAGGATAATATATTAGATAAAACATTGATGATAATCATTTAGATGAATTTGACTGTTTTGTGGTCATCCTGAACTAGTTTTGTATTATTATTTAATATTATGTACATATGTTAGTTCGAGAACATAAAAAAATTTTAAAATAAATTTTAAAATATTTTTCAGCAATTATAATTGTTTTACAACCAGCCTTAATGGTTGTAACAGAAAATGAAAACCTTCTGTCCTCAAAGGCGATAAATAAACACCTCAAAAAAGATACTTTAATTATTATAATAAAAAGGATTGGAGTAGAGGTTTGATGATGAATTATTACATTAACATAATAACAATAAAATATATATATTATAATGGATTTATCATTCCACTAGGATAAAGGGATGTGAGGATATAATAATAAAAGAAAATAAATTGAAATGAAATTAAAATAAAATAATAGAAGATTTTATCCCTGGAATTATTCTCCTTGAGAACCTCCTTAGGGAAATTGGGTTTGTTATTTTGTTTATACAAAAAGTTACGGGACATGGGGGAGAGTCTTGGGATGATTGTTGGGCAGAATTTGGACAATATTTAAATATTTTGATGTGTGATGAGAAGAGGTGGTGAGAGTTGGTATTTGTAGGGGAGGAGAGGGATTTTTTTTGATTATTTTATTCACTAGTTTATTATATTAGTCATGAATATATATATTTTTGATTCCAATGACAAAATAAAATAAATAGAGAAGGGGAATTTTATATTATGGGATTACATCATACATGACGCATGAAATAGTTAATTTAATGTATAATGTTATATACCCTCAATTTTCTTATTTCACTATTCATAAAAATTCACAAATTTTAGAAATATCTTGAAAATTCACCCCAACCATTTTTTGACATGTAGAATTTAAAAATGGAATCCATTTTATGAAAACGAATATAAATATTGATAATAATAATTTTTAATTAAAACCATCATTTATAAAAGAAATACTTATTTTAATATTATAACTCATATTATAAAACTTTGAGAAAATAATTAAAGCCTCATAAAATTATTATATAATAATAAGAAAACAAAATATTAATTTATGAATATATTTTATGATAATAAATTTTCTCTTAAATCATTTATTAATTTTAAAATTGTAAATAAACATTTAAGTTTTACAAAAATACCAACACTTAATTTATTAATTTTTAAAAAATTATTTTCTTATATTATGATATGATTATTTCACATTATTATTTATAAGATATAAAATTTTTATTTATACTTTCATAGCTGATGTTAATATTTTATTGGCCAGATTACTATTCATAATGGTCATGTTACTATTCCATGGATCATATTACCATTCCATTAGATTATGTTCCTTAATGTATTTAAATATCACTTATTTCATTCTTAATTTATGAAAATAATGTTTTTGTTAGGATATCTATGCTATGTATGTGTCTTTGAACATGTAACCTAATATAATAAGTCAAATTCTATTGACAAGAGTTTGGGTCTTTACATTATTTCCCCCTTTTGCATTCTATCCCACAAAATTTCTTTTTATATAAATAGTTGAGGGTATTTATCCTTCATTTCCTCACATGATTCCAAATTTTCTTATTCATACTCATGGTTACAATAAAAAACCTTGAAAAGGGGGGTTGTCTTGTTTCATAGAACCCTATCTATGAGTTCTAGAATATTTACCAAATTCTCCTCATAAGAGATATCATCTTCCAGTTGTACCGCCTCTGAGCTAAGTACAAGTGAATGATCTCGTATGTACTTCCTCAGGAGAGATGAACAAAAAAGTCAAGAATTTGAACCATACATAGTGGATGTGAGAGCTGATAGGCCACTGAACCTATGTGATCAAGGATCTAAAATGGGCCAATGTAACTGAGGTTTAGCTTCCCTTTCTTTCCATATCACATGACTCTCTTCCAGGGTGATATTTGATGGAAGGTATTATCTCCAACAATGAGCTCCAATTACCTTCAATGGGTATCTGCATAGCTCTTTTGTCAAATTTGAGAAGCTTTGATATGTTTCTGGATGGATTGAAGCTTATCTATCATCTCTTACCCTAGATCAGGTCCATGTTTTATTAGTTTTCTAACTTCATCCCAACATGTCAGAGTTCTACATCAATTCCCATAAAGAGATTCATATATAGCTATCTAAATATTCTAGTGGAATCTCTTTTTGTTTGAGAACTCAACCAATGGTAGAAGTTGATCCCATCCACCTTTTAATTCCATTTAGTAGGACCATAACATGCCTTCATATTTTGTAATAGTCCTCTCAGGTTGGACGTCCTTTTAGGGGTGATAGGCCATGTCGAAATTCAATTCAATATTCATAGAGTGTTGGTGAGTTCTATTGAATTTAGATGTGAACCATGGATCATGATCATAGACTATAAAAAGTGGAACCCTAATAATCCTTACCACATCCTTTACATATATATTAGAAATTTTTTCAAGCAAGAGATCTTCCATAATAGAGATAAAGTTGGAAGTCTTGCTGAGTCGATCCACCACAACCCACATCACATTATTTCCTTTGGATGTCATCAGGATAATAATGAAAAATTCCACGGTGAACTTTTCCCATATTCTCATGGGTACAAAAAAATTCTTTTATCATCCATTTTTACTTATATTACTCTGTTTTAACTTGATGAAATACTGAGAACCTTGAGATATACTCTTCAATCTCCTTCTTTTTGTTGTCTTACAAGAAGTGTTCTTGAAGATCATGGCATATCATGGTACTTACATAATGGATAGATATAGTTGAGTGATGTGAATTATCCAACAGTTCTTTATTTATATGAGGTGATGAAGGAACACAAAGACTCATTCCAAACTGAATCAAACTATTATCATCAATATGGAAATCTTACATCTTACCTTCCTTTACTGCTTTCTTCTTTTTTTGAAGCTCTCGTCCATCCATTTTTGACTCTTTAATATTATATTCAATATATGGTTTATATGAATGGTTGGATGTATTACCATCTATTATTATTTCCCAAATCCATCCTGTTTATGACCATTAAGATAGGGTCTTTCAAAATCTGCATCATTGATACAATAGGATGTTCCATTTTGTTAAGAGAATCAGCTACCTTGTTTTTCATTCCATGATGATAGTGAATAGAGAAATCATAGTCCTTGATTAGTTCTAACCATATCCCTTGAATCATGTTGAGATACTTCTATGGGAATATATAATTTAGAATCTTGTGATAATTATATATGTCACACTTCTCACCATAGAGATAGTGCTTCCATATTTAAAAAGAAAAAATCACCGTTGTTAACTCAAGATCATGCACTGGGTAGTTTTCCTCATGGATCTTCATATATCACGAGGTGTAAGCTATCACTTTATCATTATGAATGAGTACACAACCCAATAATTTCTTTTATTTGTTGTTGTATATGAAAAACTATCTCCAATTCTTGGTAGTGTGATTAGTGGTGTAGTATTTAGACTCATCATTTTCCCCTTGAATATTTCCTCAAATTATTATATCCAGACATACTTTACCCCTTTCCTTTATAACTTCTATAGAGGGATATAAAATCAGGATAAATTTCTTAAAAAAATTTGGTAGCACCATACTAATCCAGGAAAATATGGATCTTTATCACAATTGAGGATCTAATACATTTCTCAATTTCCTTTATTTTTGAAGGGTCTATAGAAATTTCCTAACTTGTGATCACGTGTTTCAACAATGAGACTTACTGCATCAAAAATTCACACTTACTAAACATGGTGTACAATTTCACCATCCTTAATGTATCTAACACAATCATTAGTTGTTTGTCATGTTCCTCCATTATATTGGTGTAGATGAAAATATCATATATAAACCCTACAAAAAAAATTCAAGGTAGAGTTTAAATACTATATTGTTCAAACTCATGAAGATGATAGGGTAATTAGATTACCTGAAGGGAATCAGTAGGAACTCTTATTTCCCATACATTTTATAGAAGTAAGTCTTCTGGATATCTTTCTTATTTACCTTTAGTTGATGATATCCAAAACAAAGATTCCCCTTTGAGAAGTATTTACCTCCTCATAGTTGATCAAACAAGTCATCAATCCTTGGAAGAGGGTAATTTTTATTTACAGTGATCTTGTTGAGTTCCTAATAATCAATACACAACTACATTTATCCATCCTTCTTATTGATAAGTAGAACTGTGTCACCCCAAGGTGATGCACTATAGTGTATGAACATTTTGTCTATGATCTCTTCTAGCTTCTTCTTCAGTTCTTTTAGTTTGACCGGGGCCATGCTTTGGAGGAATTTTCAAATAGGAGTGGCTATTAGTATGGGTTCTATTGAGAACACTTCCTCATGATCTAGGGGAAGTATAGGTAATTATTTGTGATATAAATAACTGTATTTCCTCACTATGGAAATTTCCTCTTGGTTGATACATTACTTTAAACCAACCATTTGAGTGAGGTATTCTTCTTTACAAGGCATCAAGACCCACATCGTTGATGGATTTTCTAAAGGGGATTCATGATCTTCCTTTAATTTGTAGAGGATCATGAAATGGTTTGAAATTTGAAAATAAAATTCATTTTATCGATATTTGAACTGTGCTCTATATAACGAGAGGCAATCCATTACAATTACATCATCTAATTCCACCAAGATATATATCATGATATTCGCTTGAATAATCTTCCAACATATTCCAACATGAGAGGATTCCAACATTTTTGTTTAATTGATTGAACCAATAGGTGTTTTTATAAATATATCTATATCAAGGTATCGAGGGTTTTATTCAATCATTCTAGGAAACTTAAAGGATATAATAGAATGCATAAAAATATAATAAAATAACCCCTTTTCCATTGTAGAGTGAAAAGGAAGTGTACCTTGTATGAATTCATTTTCTTGATCAACATTAGTAGTAATGATGGCATAAACCTTACCTTTATCCTTTTCTTTTGGTGGATGATGACGCAGATTACAACCAAGGACTCGAGGTTTACCATACTAGATTTTACAGTTCCCTTGATCCTGACAATTTATGCATTGGACATGTCTAGTTCTCTCATTTCATCCGTCATATGGCCTATATTCTACACATCTATTTGACATTCATGAGCTTGGTGGAATTATCTCCCAAATTTGAATCATTTACCCATACCGTTGAGGCAATTACGATGATTCTTTTTCCAAAATTTTTGACAGGTTTAAATTTGATATTTCTTTCCACCATTGTCATTAGATTGTACAGCTTGAAACAAAATCTTTAATATCTTATCTTTATATCCATTGAAACATTATCTAAAATAATTTTCCACTTTGATTTCACATCGAACAACTTATTCATAACTCTAAATGTATTGAATTTCTAGATCCTTTTGAAGGTGTGGTTTTAAACTACTAATGAATCTATCTATTTATATATAGTTATTCTTAGAAAAAACCTAAGGTGTAACTTGCAAGACTTGTGGAATTTTCTTTCATAATCCATGGGACATTCAGCATTTTTTCTTCATCTATTTGAATTCTCTCTACATATTAGTTTGAAGAGTTAGGGGGAAATAATTGTAAATAAGTGTTATATTAAAGTCTACCCACTCCATATATTTTATTTCATCTTTCATCTTGGTGTTCTTAATCAAATCCCACCATTGGTCGACCTCTCCATCTAAATGATAAATGACTAGAGTAACTTTATCCATCTCATAATAGTGAAGCATATAAAAGTTATTATCCATTGATTTGGACCACTATTCCATAAATAGAGAATCATAAGATATGCTAAACGTCGATGGTCCTTTCCACAAAAAATAATCAATATTTAGTTTCTCCCACTTAGGGGAAATAATATTCTCTATATTATTTAGGTTATTGTTCATATCCTAAGATAGCTTTGTAAGCATATCCATGAAATATTGAACTCAACTTCCCAAGTAATTGGGTTGTAATTTGGGAAATCCCTATACTATCCCTCATATAGGTTATTGTCCATGTTTCTGCTAGTTCTCACCATTTTCAAAAATAGAAATGGTATAAAAAAAACGTAAGTCTATAGGTGATGAATAAATATTTTATTCCTTTTTAAAATTTACTCTAATAGAATATCTTGTGGCATCCCTGTGTTTATAAATTTTCTAAAAAAAGCTTCTTGGGTGCTTATATATACTTAGTCTCATACTTAGTTTTTCACTAATGTTCTATTATTCAAATTCCTAAATTAAAAAATCCATCCTCTAATACATACTATAGGGACCCTACTTTTTCATACAAGTCTATTGAATCATTTTAAAGATAAAAATTTAATAGAGATACAAAAACAAGATCCAAAAGGTTTATTATTTTGGAAAAAATTAGGACTATACATTAATTTTACAATGAAAAACATAAAAGTAATTTAATTCCTTCTTCATTATCTTCTTATTGGCCTCATGTTCTCATTAGTACAAGTAATCACCAGAGTATATACATAGAATAAAGTGGGGATATAAAATCCTAGTAAGAGGATTGAAAAAGACATGGATGAATATAACATGGTGTGAGAATAATTATCCTCATCATAAAATAATAATGATATAATCATCATAATAATAATAGGAAGAATCAGATAAAGTCATGGAATTTTGTAATGCATAAAAATGAAACATCATGTCTTAGTGGTCAAATACCACACATAGTTGTGAAAAAATATAGCTTCATGTTGACACATAACATATGTTCATAATCATAACATAATTATAATTGTGAAAAATATAGAATCATGATCATGAATATTTCAAATTATCCCATGAAATACAAAAAATTACCCAATGAATTAGAGAGAAATATAATTCCCAGCACACCCATCACATCATAACATTTACATAATCATGCATTCCACATATAAAGTACAATAAAATATTCCATAAAAAATCCATTGAAAGGAAAAGGTTTACATGAGAATTAAATAAATCATACATTAATTAATAAACATGAGGGATCTAAACATAAAAATGAAATAACATAATTGGTATAAGAATCACTAATCCTGAGTGAAAAAGAAACAATATTAAGAGAAGTAAAAGACGTGTTTTTAAAAGGAATAGTTCTTTTGAAAAACTATTTTAATTTATCGTAAAAACAGATTAGAAACATGTATATACAAATAAAGGTAAGGAAAATTAAATTATATTTTAGGAATATTAAAATAATATCCACAGTGAAATTTGGCATGAAAGCGGAAAAAACCAAGGAAAATGAGTTGGGTTTAAGAATCCCTTTACCTTATGTCAGAATGATTTCTTCACATTAATATCTTATATAATAAAATTAGATTCATTAATAAATAAATTAATATCTCTTATAAAAGTATTATATTCATTATAGTCATATTATTATTATTTATATCCATTTTTATGTGTTATATAGTTTAATTTCATCATTCGGTAGTGTTCATTTTCTTGGTATTTCAAAATCGGTTCACCTGTATATATGTATGTAAGATCACATAAAATAAGAATAATTATATATAATTGAAATTTTATATTATTAATTTTCATTATTAAGTTTAAATGGTATTATATATATAAATATTCAAATATAAGGATAATTAATTTGATAAAACATTAATGATTATTATTTACATTAATTTAGAGATTTTTCGATCATCATGAACATGTTTCGTTTTATTATTTAATATTATGTATATATGTTAGTTACAATAAATAAAATTGGTTATAAAATAAATTTTAAAATATGTTTCAACCATTATAATGGTTTATGACCATCCTTGAAGGTGGTAAATGATAATGAAAACATGTCATCCTCGAAGGTGAAAAATCAGCACCTCGCGAGGGGTGATTTATTTTTTAGAATTAAAAGGAGTGGAGATGTGGTTTCATGACAGATTATTCCATTAAAATAATAAAATTATAGTATATATATAAGACAATTGATTTATCATTCCACTTTTATTAGGGGAGATGAGGATAGAATAATAAAACAAAATAAACTAAAAATAAATTAAATGAAAATGAAAGAGGATTTTACCTCTTGAATTCGTCCACTTGAGATCCTCCTTAGGGAAATTGGATTTGGTATTTTTTTGATACCAAATGATCTTGTATGTGGGGTAGAGTATTGGGAAGAGTATTGGGTTTAACATGGACTAGATTAAATGCATTGTAGGTGTGAGGAGAAGAGGTGGTTAGGGGTGGTATTTATAGGGGAGGAGAGGGGTGTTTTTTTATTATTTTATTTATTAGTTTATTATTTTGGATCAAGTCTATGAATAGTTTTTATTCCCATCAATAAATATAATTAATAGTTAATGGGGTCTCAATATTATGGAATTACATCATCCATGACTCATGAAATTGTGAATTCAACTTATAATGTAATATATTGTAAATTACCATATTTCACCATTCATAAAAAAATTCAAATATTTTAGAAAAAACCAAAAATTCACCCAATCTATTTTTAAATATGTATAATTCAACAAGTATATCCATTTAATGAATATAAATTTCTAAATGTTATAAATTTAATTTTTAATTAAAATCATCATTTATTCAAAAAATACCTATTTTAAAATAATAACAAATTTTATGAAACATTGAAAAAATAATTAATGTATCATAAAACTACGTTATAATCATAATAAAACACAATATTAATTTATGAATCAATTTTATGAAAACAATTCATGCTAAATCATTATATTAATTATAAAATTGTAAATAAATATTTATGTTTTTAAAAAATTCTAACGCTGAACATATAATTATTAAAACATTTATTTACTTATACAATGATATGATTATATCATATTATAATTTATAAGATTCCCAAATTTTATTTATAATTTCATAGGTGAGGTTACTATTCTATTGGCCATATAGTTATTCTTAATTTTCATGTTACTATTTTAAGGTCCAAGTTACTATTCCATTAGTCTATGCTTCTTAATATCTTTAAATATTACTTATTTCAATATTCATTGATGAGAATAACGTTTGTTTGGGATATCTATGATATGTATGTGTTTTATAACATAAAACAAAATTACAATAAGATAAATTTTATTCAAAATAATTTGGGTAGTTACATTCTATCTTATGTTTTAGATTTTCATCTTTTGGAAGGGTTACTTGGTTGACCATTTATGGAATTCTTTATGTTAAACATTTGATGAGGTTTTAGAGATTAAATTATTATCTCTCCATATGAGGATTTATCAATATTGGATAAACATTGATACCGGTTTTTTTTATGATAACTAAAGAGAGATGAAATAACGCATCTCCTTACTTATGGTTCTTATGATCGGTTAGTTCATTAGGAATAACATATTCCCTGTCATTTTTTGAGTAAGAGATGAATTTGAAATTATTCAAGACATAACAGAAGGTTGAGATTGTGCATATGAAAAGGAATAAAATTAAGTATATATCCTTGTATTTTTTTAAATTTAGGAAAAGGGTGTTGAAATAAAATGTTTTCATGTTACCATAAATACTAAATATATAAATGATTTTTTTTCAAGCCTCAATGGATTGTGGATTTGTGATCATTAGATTTCTACTGACAATGTTCTATACCACAATCCATCAGAACATGATAGTTCTATTTCTCTTCAATGTCCATGTTTTAACATTCCACCTATGCTATCCTACATGGAAACCTATTTATGAGTTACTATGGGTAACCATTACGGTTCCATATTTCTTTTTTTTAAAATAAAGTTTTCGTGTTCATTTTTACGTTGTGGGTCTCTATGAATGTAATGTTAAAATATTAAACATTTGATAAAGAATATGAATTTGGAGGGATATATTCATTGGGGGGGTATAATGCAACACCCTGAAATTTTATGAATTATGTTTTTGATTGAATTCAATCATTTTGATATTTTTAATTACATGAAACACTTAATATTGCTTGTGTTATATGAATGCACCATGTTTTTATTGAATTGAATGTAACACCAATTCAATATTGCACTAAAATCAAAAAATATATTAGCTTGTGGTACACACAAAACATTTTTTTATTGTGTTACACAAAATTACAAGTTCCTTTGATTGCTTGCATTACTTGCAAGACCTAGTTTTATAAAAAAACTCTCTATTATTAATAATAATATTAAAATATTATTATAGTTTTCACCTAGATATTGGAATAATGGTTATGAATAAGATTAATTAAATTATAAATTTTTTTTTTACAAATTTATATAATAATAATTATTTGGTGACCAATTAACTAGAAATGAAAATATACACCATTTGAAAATATAAGAAATCTTTTGCTGGAAAACTATATTTATGAAATAAAACATGTTATACCTCAATATATTAGTTTAAACACTTCTGATAAATTATTTTAATGATATATATATATATATATTATATTCAATAACCTATTTGATATTTATATTAATTTTTTTAGAAAATAGATAAGAATAGAACTAATTTTACGCATAAGGATATATATTTTTTCAAAATAGTAACTTTAGCGTCTTTTAATGGTTTTCATCTTATAAATATAATTTCTTAGAAATTTTTAAATCATATTTGAAAAAAATAAATTAAAATTTGAAATTGCAATGTGAAAATTATCTTAGGGATATTTTTTGTATTTTTCTGAGAAGTTACATTTTTGGATGAATATTAAAAAATTCCCAATTTTAATTAAAAACTTATTTTTTTCTAATTTATTTAAATTATGTTTTAATTTGGTTTTAAAGAATATATAGATCAATTATTAATCTATTAATACAATTTATGTCTTTAGAATTAATTTCACATTGAAGTTGGATATATGAATATTTCCATCTTTTGAACATTTTCTCTTTAAAAAACTCATTGTCTTGTCCCATATGCTAGATTAAATTTAAATTAATTTCTACCACTTATTTGTTTAGAACATATAAAATGGACTCAATATTTAGAATTATAATAATTTATAATTCCTAGAATATTCAAATTATTTTTTGACCAAAAATATTTGTAAAAGTAGTGAAACATAATTATAGTGATTAATGTAAACACGAGTTTAATTATTGGATAAAAAATAAGTTAAGGGGCCAAATAAACTAGAAAAATATACAAAATATATTTTATTTCCATTTTTATACCATATAATTCCTTTTATAGATCATGAACCATTATTGGAGGAGCATGACGTAACAGAGACCTCTCAATAATGCTTACCTATTTATATTTACAAGAATGTAACTCGTCCTCCACTATAAAATGGTACTCAGTCCCCATCAATACTCGAAACCTCTAATTCCATTTTTCTCATCCAAAACCATACCAAATATCCTCAAAAATTAATTAAATACATCCTATAGGACTCACTTTGGGAACAAATCCATACAAGTAAACTCTTTGGTGAAAACCAAAAGGTGTTACTCAATGAAAAGGTAACATATTTCAAGAAGTAGTTTGGTTTTATTTCTTTCTCCGCACCCTAAATTATTCTTATTAAATAATTATATATTAACCTCAGTATCTTTAATATAATGATAAGATTTTATGTTCTTCTTTATACTTACTCATACACAGAATTCCATCAAATGTGATACAAAATCAACATTCGTGTTTATGGAGGACTACCGCCTCACGAATTGATATCATTCATTCTTTTATTACCACCTTTCAAGGTTGAAAATTGTCATGACCCATCTCCTAGGGCCCATTCCGTGACTACCCCAAGCTTGCCTTCCATAGTCCAGGGGATGGTGACTAGAACTAGAAATGAGTATCCCTAAAACAAGAAGGAATTTCCTTTAATACTGAACAAACACACAGAGTAGAACAAAACAAGATGCAACCACGAAGTAAACTGCTGCAGTAGAAAGATTGTTGAAAGTAAAGGGGGTAGAATACATGCCCAACTGTAAAAGTACTAGTACCACTGAAAGGTACAATACAACTGAAAAAAGGAAAACAACTCCTGGGTCATCCTCTAAGGATCCTACCTAAAGGGTAGGTACAGATTGCCTCCAAAACACTCAACGTCCGCCCGTATCCTCCACGTACTGCCTGGTCCCATCTCTCTCAAATCTCGATCAATGTTGCACATCATTTTCAGAAGACACAACAAGGTTTGGGCGAAACCAGTGCAAGGGTGTGTATAAAAATACTCAGTAGGGACCCCGAGACCTCGTATGTCTCCTAAAGTTCCAGGAAAGAAAAACAAAAAAAGGCTCAATCAAAAAGCATGAAGAAATCAACAACTCAACTTATGTATATTCCAAATATATACCTCCGTTATCAACATATACTCATATTTTAAATGAGGGAAGAATATCACATAGGTAACAACACTAAGGTAAAAGTATCACACATGTTTCACCACGAAGATATCAACATAAAGGTAAAATCACCACACATGTATCACCACGAAGACAAAGGACTCTTCTCACACCAGGTATCACTTTAGGTCAAGGACAGAAGGATCATAAAATAGTCTAACTCTTCAACTACTAGGGAAATCATCCTCTATCAAGTGCAGTGGGCCTTCCAGGTCCCACAACACCTCTTCCTACTAACCTTGATCTGTTGTAGTACTTATCCCTAATAAGTTCCATGGGTATGCTGGGTCACGCAGAGACACTCCCCATCGTGGGCCTACCAGGTCACACAGAACCGCTTCCCATCATATCCGAACTGAGGTACTCCTCTTATCGAGTAACATGGGTCTACTAGATCACACAAAGCCACTCCCCACTATGGGCCTGCTGGCGCACACAGAGCCGCTTCCCAATGGGCCATTGCCAAGCAGACTTCAAGTCTCAGCCTACCGCAGGGTTCTGAACATAGTCTTCTTGGTATAACTACTTATAAAGACACTAAACACATATTTATATCCTTTTAATTCACCACAAATAATGTCAAAATATCTGCCTCCTCAAGGGAGTCCGAAAGATACAAATGAATCCTCAACCAGATGCATGGTTTGCAAGATATGGGTGTTTTAGTGCCAAGGGCCCGATTGGATTCGTGTTTGATCCAACCCATCCATAACCCAAATTTTTTTAGAACACAAGTGGAGTATCCCAAAAGGACCACCATGTCGTAAGGTTTCCAACGTGACTGATGATGCAGCAATCGGACTCCCGGACTTTGAGTTATAAGGGTTTTAGCTCCAGGGGTCTGGTTGGATTCAGGTTCGATCCAACCCAGTTGTACGCCAACTATCTCCAAAACTCATTTGGAGTATACAAAAATATATCATCTCTATCCAATGATTCCAACGTCATAGATGGTTTATCAAACATACATCCAGTTCTCAAGATATGGCCCTTTAAGTGTTTCCGGGCCCGTGTCCTATCCGACCTGGCCCGACCTGGTCTGGGCTGGGCCGCAGTGGGCTCAGCCTGCTGGGAAAAGGTCCATCCTAGACCGTAAGGTGGCAACCCGCAAGGGAGGACCGACCCACAAAGGGGTGGCCCATCCTGCAAAGGTGTGGCCTAACCAACAAGGGGTGGCCCATAAAGGATAGCCTATAAGGGGTAGCCTGCAAAGGGGTGACCCAGTTAGTATGGGGCGTGACCCATGAGGGGGCAGCCCAGTAGGGAAGCAGCCTGGTATGGGGTCCCCCCTAGCTGACACGGGGGGTATGACCCCTCGGTCTCCCGAACTCCCGAATGACCCGGAGGCCGTTCGGTTTGCGAAGCGGTGGCGCAGCGTGGGCGCCACTCAATCATTGCAGAACCCTCCAGATGTGTGGGTTCAACCTACTTCGTGGCTTCAGCTACAGCTTCTTGTCTACCGCTAGCGCGCTAGTCATGCCTCCCCTCATTCTGTGGCCGGCCGAAGCGGAGACCACCTCCTCTATCAGCTGCGGGTTATGAGCCGCGACCCTATGCTCACTGGTAGCATGCAACGGCACACCACACATCCTCTTTGTCCGAACGATGCCAATCGCTCCAATGACCACCATGACTTTGTGTCACAGCCTCCTCTTACGGCATGCGTCGATGCGCTATTCCCAACGTAGTCGGCCAGTGTCATCGTGCTGGCGGTCTTCCATGTAGGTGCAATGATAGCAAGATAGCAGAGGGTTTAGACCAGGTTCATTAGGCCGAGGCACTCCATGTTAGCTCGTAAACATGACAATTGAATTAACAATAATAAAAACCCTACAAAGATACCCTCTAACAACCTCCAAAAAAAATGAATGAATCGTAGATCAACTCGTTAGTCGGTTGGTCCACGTTATTCGTGTTATTCAAGAATAGGGAAGTGGAAATCATTTTAAATTCATAAACTAATAAAACCCCTACCTCATAAACCTGTCGGAGAACATCCACACATGATGGGAGGTCATATTCTTCATTCTTGCAATAGGTTCCCAACGACGCCACTCATACATCACCCTTCGGTTCATAGTTCAGTGTCACCCGTCACCTACCGATTGGATAAGATCTATTTTCTAAGGGTCCGACATTATAGTTCTCCTTCATCACTTCATTGCTTGGATAAGAAATGTTTGTACCTCCCCAAGGTTCCTTATATATAGGATAGGGGGAGGGTATGTAACAACATGGGAAATTAATGGGGGCTCATAAATTAGAAACCTTCCTAATTCCCCAATGATGTCATTACTTAGGGATGGCGGGTGAAGCTATTCATTGGCTTGACACATCTCTGACCCCACACACCTCTTGTCCGTCTGAGGATATGGAAGAAAATAAAATAATAAAATTATTTTATTTCTTTTCTTTTAAAAATTCACAAAACTTATATTTTTCTCCAGACCTACTAAGGTCAAAGTAAAGCCCCCCTTAAGTGAATCATGGTGCTGCGGATTCAACAGTTCCCTTTGTTTTTAAATCCTATCACTGGTTCAAAAATTATAAAATGTCGCTCAGGCATCTACTAAACGTAACTTAAAAAAGTTCAATAAATTAATTATGTTCAACCTTGACCCACGCCGGTTGAGGTTAGGCTTTGTCTAAGAAGAACATGCCCCAAATAACTCAATGGTACCCTCATATTTTCAATCCGAGTTACCGTTTAGAAGTTATGTATTTTAAAATAAAATAATTTTCAATTAATGATTTTATTTACGACCAAAAACTAACATTCACTGGTGGACTGCGCCGACGAATTTTAGTATCAGACTAAGGAAAGAATACCCTCATGAGTTTAGTAGTGGTTATATATTTTCAATCCATGTTACCATTAATGAGTTATAAGCATTTGAAAAATAAAATAATTTTATTTAATATTTTTATTTACGGTTATACCATTTTAGGCTTTCTCACTGGAGGCCCACGCCGACTAAACTTAAGGTGCTTGTAGGGTAAACTCGCCATCTTGAACAAAAAAATGCCATAAAATATCTTATCTGAAAAATCATTTAAGTTTTATTACATCTTTTCAGGAAAATGTTTACGCGCGCTAATTAAAACTTAACAAAACTTTGACGGATCATTTCGGGAAATCTGGGCCTCGTAATCACGCACCGCCAGATTTCACAGTCTTGAAATAATTTTATATAATTAAAAAAATATAAAACAATTCCAGGACATTACATTTTAACCACATTAGGGATTTATGTCCCCAAAAGCCAAAATAAAGACAAAACAAACAAAAGAGGGTATTGAGCACAAATATGAGCCACCCTCTCCCATGTGATTCTTGGAGGTCCCCATGCTGCCATCAAACTCACACAAGAGGAATTGACCATCCATGAAGGACTTACTCCTATTGATCCTCTATCTCCACCAGGAAGTTCGTCAAAATCACCCCATCATCAAAGTTCAATTATCCATAGTCAGTAATGTACAATTGATCATGCATGCATCTCCTCAACTACGAAACATGGAAAATATTATGCACCCAATGCATTTATGGGGAAATAGATAGATGGTATTCCACCTCACCCACTCTGCTGAGAATCTAGAATGGTCCGATGAACCCCAGATATGGCTTTCCACCCTGGCCAAACCTCGAAAATCTTCACTGGGGTGAGACCCTTGGGAAGACATGGTCTCTCTCATCGAACTCCAAGGATTCCTGTCTCTTGTTGGCATAAGACTTCTACCGTATCTATGAAATCTTCACTTGCTAACAAGTGAGCCATCGAGTACAAACTCTACCACTCCTTCCCTCATCCTTGGCCACCAGTACTAACACTGGAGGTCCAATTACTTCTTCGCCACTCCAGGATGTACCGTTAAAGGGGATGTATGGATCCCCCTCAACACCTCTTCCCTAAGCATCACTGGAACCATGTTGCATACTCTATAAAGGGCAACATGCTCCCCACCTACAGAAAATACTTCAAGAGATTGTTCTGAGGATATCTGAGCATGTCAAGCTTCACAATCAATGTCCCAAGCTATGCCTCCCGAATTTGCTGAGGATTTGGGGGAGTGGGATTCACACACTGAGGGTAAGCTGATACATCTTTATCCATGAAGGATATCTGAAGTGCGACTTGCTGCTCTGATGCCTCACCTAGGATTTGTAGACCAGACCTCCTTCTAAGTTCATCTACCACCACGTTAGCCATCCTAGGTGTATAAAATTTCTCAAAGTCATAGTCTTGGAAGAACTCTAACCATCGTCACTGTCTCAACTCTTGAATGTTCTGCTAACACTTATCTATCCACAGGAAAACCTTCCCCCTTCCTCATCAATGATGATAAGGGTGTGGCTACCCTGGATAAGTTAGATAAAAATCTCTAGTAGTACACAGCCAAAGAAGAAGCCCCTCTCCCTTCGGGGAGGTAATCCTAGAAACATATTTTGAAATGATGTACCCACACTCTTCCACTACTGTTTGGTACTAAAAACTCAAAACTACTGCTGCCACGAGGGTAAGACTGGATGAATCAAGAGTGATTTACTGCACCCTCTTATTCTTGAGTTTATCCTATGCTACCTGGGTTTCCTTTTTCACCGACTAAGGAAAATCCCATTCCAACAATTTAGGTAAACCACAACCATTTTTCCTAATACAGTCAATATGAGTATGAACTGTGGATGTCCAATCTATACCCAAACTTACTTCATAAGGCCTCAACACAACCACCAAGGGGTTCCAATAGAATCTCTCACCTCAAGGGTCAGATCACACCATCCTGAAGTTTGATTTTTGAGTCTCCTCCAAAAGGTATCTCCAGACATAAGAGTCAAGTTAACGGTTTAACCTGAAACTCTAGGTCTTGAAAAAGATTTGTGGAAAGAAGGAATGGTTAATTTTATTTCTATTAGTAGGTTAGCTATTAGTAAACACAGACCTTACGTTTAATCATTCATGGATCCCTTGGGTCACACTCCTTGACCGCATGCAGCTACTCCCTTACCCTATCCTCCAGTTCCATGATCCTGGTGGGGAACACATTGAGGGTGGTGGTTGTAACATGTCGAAATGTATACCACCTCATGCTGCTCCCTGAGATCCACTTCAACATCTACTGCCCTCCAAATTCATCTTTTGTAGAGATCCAAAGCTTGATGAACATAGATATTACATTAATTTTACAGAATACTTAATATATAACAAAAACATAAACCAAAGGACAGTAATAGTTTAGTGTCTTTGGAAACATGGAACATAATCTTCTAATCTTGGTGAAAGATCTTCAACATCTCCCATAAATATCTTCCCTTTTTTTATTACCTAAAAAGTTTCATTATATCCTGGGGAAAAGAAAACATATAAAGGGTAAGCTGAAATTCTTATTAAGGGTAAGCATGGAGAAAATAAAACAAACCATATACATTTGAACATCAAAACATGAACATAAAGTTTAAACATCAAAATCTTGAGTTGTGAAATAAATCTTTGCAGTAAGTAAGGCATAGATCATAAAGGAACATCAATAATGATAAAATAGCATGGGAATAAAACATTAAATTGTGGAAAACCATTAAGCACATGATATGATTTCCATAGTATCCAAGGCATTGCTGCCAAGACCATCTTAGTGGACAATGTCCTTTTCTGAATTGATTTCACTCCTCGTTCTAGTCCTGTATCACATAAATAGATTAACTTACCGTTCCAGCCATGTATATCTCATGAGATATAAATATTTACCCAATGAATTGGAGGGAGATATTGTAACACCCCGAGATTTTATGAAAAATATTCTTTTCATTAATATCTTGTGTTTTACGCTACACCAAAAGGAGCTTGCACAACACACTTCCTTGACTAGCCTTGCATTACACGCAATCGCGACCTTCCTCGATAGCGTGTGTAGTACGCAATACCGAGTTTCACTAAACAACGATATGCTATTAAAATATTATTAAAACAAGCCATTATGAATAGTAATAACCACCTTTTAAAATTTTAGAAATTTTATCTCTCAAAATGGACTTCATTTTTGTATTCGGAGTATCGAATTTAGCCTAAGGTGAAATTTTGGTACTTTACGGATAAATTTCATTTTCTGATGAATAGTGAAAATTACTAAATTTTAATTAAAAAAAACATTTTTAATCGAAATAATTAATAGTGATAAATTATTAATTTGAGTGGTTTTAAAGTATATTTAGAATATATTTTTACAATTTAATACAATGTTGTTCATTGGATGTAATTTCACATTTAAACCAGACATAAACAAGTGTCAATCTTTTGATAGTTATTATCTCTTAAGAACACGCTATTTGTTTTGACGATGGAATTAATTTTTAAATTAATTAATGAAACTGATATATTTTGAATTTGGTAAAATAAACATCATTTTTGAGTTCAAAATATCAAATATAGCTTAGGCCCAATTTTTGGTATTTTTCTGGAAGCTTTCATTTTTTGATGAATAGTGAAACCACTAAGTGGTAGTTAAAAAATGAATTTTTCATCAAACTTAATTTTACCACTTCTATGAGTGGAATTTAAAAAATCCGAGAGACACGGTTGATGTTAGTAAGTAAAATTTGGTTCAATGAGATGAAAATAATTTTTGGTGAATAGTAACTTTTTACTTTTTTTACCACGGTTAAAAGTAAATAGGGTACTTAAGGGTAAAAATGTTATTATTATTACCCTAACACATGTCCTAATTCTATTTGATAAGTGTAATTCGACCAAAAACAACCTTAGGAATAAAATGTGATCATTTAGGCCCACTTGGATTAGATTAGGACATTTATTTTTAATTTATTTAAAGGAGGGTTAAAATAGTTAAAATCAATGTTTAATAAGTAAATCAATTTTAATGTAGGGTTATACATAAGATAAATTAGACTATAAATACTCATTACAAAGATAAATATCTTTCCTACATAATGGTATTTTATTTGTTATTTTTAGACATTAAATAATTTAATTTATTTATGACACAATGATGATGCATTAATTATCTTATTAATGAAATATTGACATAATTGATGTTATAAATACCCAAATAAATGTAATTTTAGACTTTTTATGAATTACACTACTTTTATAGGTTAATATGACATGTTAGTATTGATGTAATTTACTTTTTTAGAACTAATAATTCTGTTATGATTTTCACAAAAATCAATTACTAAATAGTGTCAAAATTGACATAAAATAGTTTTTAAAACAAATATTATATTATTAATTGTTATTTTATTCCTAAAAATCTAAGGTTCGGCCAAATGACTTAGATAAGGTTATATATATTAATAATAAACAACTTGGGGTTCGTTTGGCTTGATATAGTAGGTTTATTAACCTTATAGTGTAAGAAAACAAGAAGACACGGTAAAAGTAAAATTATCTAACTTAAAGTTAAATATAAATGATAAGGTTAAAATAGGAACCTAAACTTGTCTAAATTATATTGGATGATAGGATTTCGACCCATCCCCCCCTTAGCTTCGAAATAAATCAATTTGGATCTATTTAAAACCGAATTTGGCTTTATAATAAAATAATATTTTTAGTTATTCCAAAGGTGCACCTCTCCTCCCTTATAAAAAGGCACCCCTCCCTCTCTTCCTCACACCACATTGAGCCTTCAATCTCGGACAACCTCTGTAAAATTGTCTTCTACACTTCCCTAGAAACATCCTATAGGTTCTCGTCTTCCTCAAAGAACAATTTTAATTCCCTAAAAGGAGATCTCAAAGAGGCGCTTCATAGAAGAGTTAATGTCCGTTACCGATTCTTTCAACTCTATTTCTTCTTCCACTTCTTCTTCTTAGGTTTATTTATTATGAAGTAATAACATCAGTATCACTCGTATACTGATATGTTATTATAAGTATGAAACAACCCTATTTCACCATCTACCCATCCTACGGAAAACGAAATCATCCCGCGTGAGTACGTACAGAATACCGTCTCCACAGCGTGGTGAAATCTATTTTCCACCACCACCTTACTTGGATGGGTATAATGGTGTAAATAATAAATATATATGATTATTTTAAATTGATATTGATTCTGAAATAGTATACATACACTCCAATACAGTCCCATGATCATGAGAACGATATCATCGCTCGTGCGTACGTACGGACTACCCTCTCCACGACGCGATGAGATTCATTCTCCACTTTAACCATTCATGAATGATTATAAAGTATATATAATAAGTAATCATGAAATATATGACATAATAATGATACTGGATTTATGTGTATATATATTTATGTCATCTACTTAATTCCATTCAACTCAATAAGGAAACGAAAACAGCGTTCATGCGTACGTACGGCCTACCGTCTCCATGAACAGTGTATTTCTTTCCATTTACTGATTTATTATATATATGTATATTCTGAATATATATTATATATAAATCATTTTTTATATTCTGGAATTAAGTAATCATGATCTATGTAATCATATGAATAATTACAAGTCAAAACACGGATGACAAATGAAACAATTTTACCCAAAACGCTCTTTAACATGGAATTTACAAAAGAATGGGTAATATAAAGTCATAAGTGAACCATATATGATATCATAACAATTAATATGATTCTGTAATAAGTCAATAACATTATTTAAATCATTATACAGGAGGTTCAGACACTTACGAATCAAATCAGACTTAAGGTAAGGGATACATTTTCATTCTCATTTTTATCCGAGATTGCTTATACGTAAGTATTTACTGGGGTTACGTTTATCATCCATGACCATGTTTTCTAAAAATGCTTTCATAAAATGTTTACCATTCTTCCATGGATGTTTAATGTCATTTTTACCCTTTATTGACTTTTTACCACATTTTATGAATGAAATCTTTCCTTTGGTTACCATATAAGATACTTTTTGACTTTTCCGACAAAAGTACGAGGAGAATGTTATTTTTAACTTATACGGCATGAACGGATTTTTACGGTTTCACAACGCCTCATTTTCAAGAAGCTTCATCTACAAGATTTCATGATTATTTTTAACAAAACCCTTATCTTTTAAAATTGCATGGAATTTTGTGAAAGGAAATTAGTTTAAAGAAGAAATGATATTTTCCTCAAGAATTCATTTCAAGTGTTTTTTCAAAACTATTTTCCATCTAAGATGACATTATTTCATATGTGTATGTTTCAAGTAAAATGCCTCTATGATTTAAATGGTTTCAATTTCCTTATAATGAAATGATATCAATTGTTTATGGATTATGTTTTGATGGCTTGATGTTTAAGAATCCCACTTTATTTCATGGGTTATGCTATGATGTATGATTTATGATTTTGTGGCACACGAAAGAATGATTTCATTATGAGATGGGTGAGACCTATATCTCCCTCCAATGAATTGGGTAAAGATTTATATCTCATGAGATAGACATGGCTGGAATGGCAGGTTAAACCAGTTCAGTAAAACTGGACTGAAACGAGGAGTGAACTCGATTTAGAAAGGGACTTTGTCCACTAAGATGGTCTTGGCAGCAATGCCTTGGCTACTATGGAAATCATTTCATGTGCTTAATGGATTCCACAATTACATGTTTTATTCCCATGCTATCTTATTATGATTTATGTTCCATTATGATCTATGCCTTATGTACTTCCATGTTTTATGTCGTTGTTCAAGATTTTTAATGTTCAAGTTTTTTTAAGTTCAAATGTATATGGTATGTCTTATTTTATCCATGCTTACCCTTACTGAGCATTTGAGGTCACCCTATTTGTGTTTTCTTTTCCCCCAGGATTAAAAGAAAGATTTTAGGTAAGGAAACAAAAGTAGGAAGACCTTTATGGTAGATGTTGAAGATCTTTCACCACGATTAGAAGATTAGGTTCTGAGTTTCCAAAGATACTAAACTATTATAATCCTTGTGTGTCTGTTATTGTTATGTAATAAGTATTCCGCTAAAGTAATGTAATATCCATGTACGTTATTCTTTGGGTCCCTAAAGTTGGTATCAGAGGAAAGGTTTAGTCAACCTTTGGAAACTAGGATACGAGAACTTTAGTGAGATCCCTAGAGATATTTCTAAGGTATGTCTAGGGATGTCCCTAAGGTTAAGTATAAGTATATGTTATAGTCCTATAATTGCGCTAATGATCTTAGAATTAAACCTAAGATGTTAGATATTGATGGTACTCCCCGTTTATTATGTTTTTTCCCTAGCATGATTTTTGCCTCTCACACTATTCTTTTTGGGTTTTAGAAAATGGATGGAAACAAGATTGTTCAAGATAATGGAGGATATGATGGACAATGGAATGATATTCTTCATGAGAAACCAAATGAAATGGGATTTGGAAGTCCAAACATCGTTATTATGCCGAATCAGCAATCTCATAATATGATCAATAAACTCAAATTTGGTATGTTTCCTGACTCGGCTAATAAGAGAAAGATGGAGTTTCATGATGATCATAGAGGAAAGAAAGTTCAATTTCCCCTATGTAAATCATGTGGGAAGAGGCATTGATGAGAATGTTTCAAAGGAACTGGAAGATGCTTTGGGTTTGGAAAAGAAGGACATAAATCCAGTAAGTGCAAAGGAAAAGGTTCAGTTAACACCATGGATGAGGATAATGGTATTGCTATGACATCAACAATGGTAAAATGTTTTAAATGTGGAATGTACGGGAATTATGCAAACCAATGCCCTAAGGGAAAGTCTCATGAAGAGAATTAGTATGGTCATATGGGTAGTATTTATGTTGATGTTGATGAAGAGACTACAAATGATATGTGAGATGAAATAATTGTTGAAGCTCGGTCAATGGTTTAAGAAGGTAGTTGAATGATTACATGTTTATCAAGTGTAATGTTGTATAAGTAATCTCATGGTACTATGGAATAAAGAGACATCTAAGGATTGTTACACTGTTGTCTTTCCTTGAGTTTTTGAAAGTGTATGATTAATGGTACCAGTATCCATGAAAGGTTATTCAGATATTTTTTTGAATGTAGATGATATTCACGTAATGAAGGGAAAAGGAGAAAATGAAGTATTTGACAGTATTCATGAGCTCATGATTGATATAAGGACTAAGTGATATCATGGTTTGAGTATATAGAATTTTGAGGATTTTGGTATGTGGAAAGAGTTAACTTTTTACAGCATTCATGTTTTCACTAAGGCTTAATGGGTATTCATTTTTCAAGAGAATACATGATTAAGGTATTCACATGATTGGAATGTGACCAACAAGATATATGGGGGATAAATGATGGTATTCACATTCTTGGTTGATGACATTTCAAGTAATCATTTTCTTTATATTATGAGCTTGTACCTAAGTATTTTAGATAAGCCTAAAGATTGGAATGGATTATGTTGGACATAAGTTAGTATTGTTTAAGGATAGAACTTTTGATATTATTTATCTGATGTTATAGTAATGTAGTTTTAGAAAAAGGACAACCTGCAGGACGGGCGATAACCCATCACGTCGGACAAGGCAGTGGGAATCGAACCCACAACCGAAGTGCGACTGGCCTTTATCGCCTACCACTGGCCTACAGGAAGTCCCTAGTTAGTATAAACTAGTTTTATTTTATTAAGTGGTATGATAGATGAAGTATATGTCCATTTTGGAACGATATACGATAGATGGACTTATGTATATTTGATAACATTTGCTAACCTTTTCTTTGAAACAGATGGAATGACCCATTATTCTATCACATGATCTATTAACACTTCATGACTAACAAATTCAACTTCATTTCTTTAAGTGATGAAGTGTAAATTGTTCAAAGCACGAACAATAGTGAGATTGTACCAAAATAAAGTAAGTATTTATTCTAATTCAAAATCTTCAACATTAGGGAAATGATCATGAAAACTAAAAAAATGTTGTCCTAGTTCCCTTATATCTGATGAATCAGATGGTACCCTAGATCATCACAAATTTATGGCTTTGTGATTGCTGGCTTTTCCATAGCCATGTTCTTTACCACTCTCCATCAGAACATGATGATTAGATTTCTCTTCCATATCCATATTTTCATGTATGTGGAAATCCAGTGATTAGTTTATTTGGGTAACCATTACGTTTCATACTTTTTTTTAATGATTGGTTTTGGTATTCCTTTTTATGATGTGGGTTTCTATTAAACAAACTTTCAAGTAGTAAACCATTTATAACCCCGACGAATTTCGAGGGAGAAATTCATTTTAAGGGGGTAGAATGTAACACCCCGAGATTTTATGAAAAATATTCTTTTCATTAATGTCTTGTGTTGTACGCTACACCAAAAGGAGCTTTCACAACACGCATCCTTGACTTTCCTTGCATTACACGCAATCACGACCTTCCTCGATAGCGTGTGTAGTACGCAATACCGAGTTTCACTAAACAACGATATGCTATTAAAATATTATTAAAAAAAGCCGTTATGAATAGTAATAACCACCTTTTAAAATTTTAGAAATTTTATCTCTCAAAATGGACTTCATTTTTGGATTCAGAGTATCAAATTTAGCCTAAGGTGAAATTTTGGTACTTTATGGACAACTTTCATTTTCTGATGAATAGTGAAAATTACTAAATTTTAATTAAAAAAACCTTTTTAATCTAAATAATTAATAGTGATAAATTATTATTTTAGTGGTTTTAAAGTATATTTAGAATATATTTTTACAATTTAATACAATGTTGTTCATTGGATGTAATTTCACATTTAAACCAGACATAAACAAGTGTCAATCTTTTGATAGTTATTATCTCTTAAGAACACGCTATTTGTTTTGACGACGGGAATTAATTTTTAAATTAATTAATGTAACTAATATGTTTTGAATTTTGTAAAATAGACATCATTTTTGAGTTCATAATATCAAATATAGCTTCGGCCTAATTTTTGGTATTTTTCTGGAAACTTTCATTTTTTGATGAATAGTGAAACCACTAAGTGGTAGTTAAAAAAATGAATTTTCATAAAACTTAATTTTACCACTTCTCTGAGTGGAATTTCAAAAATCCGAGAGACACGGTTGATGTTAGTAAGTAAAATGTTTTTCAATGAGATGAAAATAATTTTTGGTAAATAGTAACTTTTTACTTTTTTAACCACGGTTAAAAGTAAATAGGGTAATTAAGGGTAAAAATGTTATTATTATTACCCTAACACATGTACTAATTCTATTTGATAAGTGTAATTCGACCAAAAACAACCTTAGGAATAAAATATGATCATTTAGGCCCACTTGGATTAGATTAGGACATTTATTGTTAATTTATTTAAAGGACGATTAAAATAGTTAAAATCAAAGTTTAATAAGTAAATCAATTTTAATAGAGGGTTATACACAAGATAAATTAGACTATAAATACTAATTAGAAATATAAAAATCTTTACTACATAATGGTTTTTTTATTTTTTATTTTTAGACATTATATAATTTAATTTATTTATGACACAATGATGATGCAGTAATTATCTTATTAATGAAATATTGACATAATTGATGTTATAAATACCCAAATAAATGTAATTTGAGACTTTTTATGAATTACACTACTTTTCTAGGTTAATATGACATGTTAGTATTGACTTAATTAACTTTTTTCTAACTAATCATTCTGTTATGATTTTCACAAAAATCAATTACTAAATAGTGTCAAAATTGACAGAAAATAGTTTTTAAAACAAATATTATATTATTAATTGTTATTTTTATTTCCAAAAATCTAAGGTTCGGCCAAATGACTTAGATAAGGTTATATATATTAATAATAAACAACTTGGGGTTCGTTTGGCTTGATATAGTAAGTTTATTAACCTTATAGGGTAAGAAAACAAGAAGACACGGTAAAAGTAAAATTACATAACTTAAAGTTAAATATAAATGATAAGTTTAAAATCTGAACCTAAACTTGTCTAAATTATATTGGATGAGAGTATTTCGACCCATCCCCACCTTAGCTTCGAAATAAATCAATTTGGAGCTATTTAAAACCGAATTTTTCTTTATAATAAAATAATATTTTTAGTTATTCCAAAGGTGCCCCTCTCCTCCCTTATAAAAAGGCACCCCTTTCTCTCTTCCTCACACCACTTTGAGCCTTCAATCTCGGACAACCTCTGTAATATTGTCTTCTCCACTTCCCTAGAAATATCCTAGAGGTTCTCGTCTTCCTCAAAGACCAATTGTAATGCCCTAAAAAGAGATCTCAAAGAGGCGCTTCAAAGAAGAGTTAATGTCCGTTACCGATTCTTTCAACTTTATTTCTTCTTCCACTTATTCTTCTTAGGTTTATTCATTATTAAGTAATAACATAAGTATCACTCATATACTAATATGTTATTATAAGTATGATACAACCCTATTTAACCATCTATCCATCCTACAGAAAACGAAATCACCGCGCGTGCGTACGTACGGAATACCGTCTCCACGCCGTGGTGAAATCTATTTTCCACCACCACCTTACTTGGATGGGAATAATGGTGTAAATAATAACTATATATGATTATTTTAAAGTGATATTGATTCTGAAATAATATACATACACTCCAATACAGTCCCACGATAGTGAGAACGATATCATCGCTCGTGCGTACGTACGGACTACCGTCTCCACGACGCGATGAGATTCATTCTCCACTTTAACCATTCATGAATGATTATAAAGTATATATAATAAGTAATCATGAAATATATGACATAATAATGACACTGGATTTATGTGTATATATATGTATGTCATCTACTTAATTCCATTCAACTCTATAAGGAAACGAAAACAGCATTCATGCGTACGTACGGCCAACCGTCTCCATGAACGGTGTATTTCATTACATTTACTGATTTATTATATATATGTATATTCTGAATATATATTATATATAAATCATGTTTTATATTCTGTAATTAAGTGATCATGATCTAAGTAATCATATGAATAATTACAAGTCAAAACACGAATGCCAAATGAAACAATTTTAACCAAAACCCTCTTTAACATGGAATTTACAAAAGAACAGGTAATATAAAGTCATAAGTGAACCATATATGATATCATTACAATTAATATGATTCTGTAATAAGTCAATAACATTATTTAAATCATTATACAGGAGGTTCAGACACTTACGAATCAAATCGGACTTAAGGTATGGGATACATTTTCAATCTCATTTCTTTCCGAGATTGCTTATACTTAAGTATTTACTAGGGTTACGTTTATCATCCATGACCATGTTTTCTAAAAATGATTTCATAAAATGTTTACCATTCTTACATGGATGTTTAAAGTCATTTTTACCCTTTATTAACTTTTTACCACATTGTATGAATGAAATCTTTCCTTTGGTTACCATATAAGGTACTTTTTTACTTTTCCGACAAAAGTACCAGGAGAATGTTATTTTTAACTTATACGGCATGAACGGATTTTTACGATTTCATAACGCCTCATTTTCAAGAAGCTTCATCTACAAGATTTAATGATTATTTTTAACAAAACCCTTATCTTTTAAAATTGCGTGGAATTTTGTGAAAAGAAAATGATTTTAGAGAAGAAAAGATATTTTCCTCAAGAATTAATTTCAAGTGTTTTGTCAAAAGTATTTTCCATCTAAGATGACATTATTTCATATGTGTATGTTTCAAGTAAAATGTCTCTATGATTTAAATGTTTTCAATTTTCTTATGATGAAATGATATCAATTTTTTATGGATTATGTTATGATGGCATGATGTTTAAGAATCCCATTTTATTTCATGGGTTATTTTATGATGTATGATTTATGATTTTGTGGAACACGAAATAATGATTTCATTATGGGATGGGTAGGACCTATATCTCCATCCAATGCATTGGGTAAAGATTTATATCTCATGAGATAGGCATGGATGGAATGGCAGGTTAAACCGGTTCAATAAAACAGGACTGAAACGAGGAGTGAACACGATTCAGAAAGGGACTTTGTCCACTAAGATGGTCTTGGCAGCAATGCCTTGGCTACTATGGAAATCATTACATGTGCTTAATGGATTCCACAATTACATGTTTTATTCCCATGATATTTTATCATGATTTATGTTCCATTATGATCTATGCCTTATGTACTTCCATGTTTTATGTCGTTGTTCAAGATTTTTAATGTTCATGTTTTTTTAAGTTCAAATGTATATGGTATGTTTTATTTTATCCATGCTTACCCTTACTGAGCATTTGAGCTCACCCTTTTTATGTTTTGTTTTCCTCCAGGATTAAAAGAATGATTTTAGGTAAGGAAAATAAAGTAGGAAGACCTTTATGGGAGATGTTGAAGATCTTTCACCATGATTAGAAGATTACGTTCCGAGTTTCCAAAGATACTAAACTATTATGATCCTTGTGTGTGTGTTATTGTTATGTATTAAGTATTCCACTAAAGTAATGTAATATCCATGTACGTTAAGCTTTGGGTCTCTATAGATATAGGTCCCACCCATCTCATAATGAAATCATTCTTATGTGTGCCACAACATAAACATAAATCATTCATCATAACCCAAAGCATAAAATGGGTTTCATAAACATCATCCCATCATAACATGATCCATATAAAAAACTGGATATAATTTCATCATAAGAAAAGTGAAAACATGTAAATCATAGATACATTATACTTGAAACATAATCATACTAAATAATTTCATATTAGATGGAAAATTGTTTTTACAAAACACTTGAAATGAATTCTTAAGGAAAATATCCTTTATTCTTCAAAATCATTTTATATTCAAAAAATGCCATGAAATTTTAAAAGAAACTGATTTTGTTGAAAATAATCATGAAATATTGTGTAGGAAGATTCATGAAAATAAGGAATTATGAAATCATAAAAAAAATTGTTCATGTCGTATATGTTAAAAAACATTCTCCTCGTACTTTTTCCAGAAAAGTCAAAAAGTTCCTCGTATAGTAAACAAAAGAAAGATTCTTTCCATAACACAATGTAAATGTAAAATAGGGGTAAAAATGACTTTAAAACTACAAGGAATAATATTAAACTCTTTAGGAAAAACATTTTAATGGACATGGATGAAAAATATAACCCCAGTAAATACTTACGTATAAGCAATCTCAGATAAAAATGAGATTGAAAAATTTTCCATTACCTTATGTCCGATATGATTTATATGTATTTGAACCTCCTATATAATGATTTAAATAATGTAATTTAATTATTACAGAATCATATTCATTTTTATTATATCATATATGGTTCACTTATTAGTTTATATTACCTTTTCTTTTGCAAATTCCATGTTAAAGTAGTGGTTTGGGTAAAATCTTTTCATTTATCGTACGTGTCTCGATTTGTTGTTCTTAATATTATTTCTCACATACTGATTTACATAATTACAGAATGTAAAACATGATTTATATATAATATATATTCAGTATATAAATATATGTGATAGATCGATAAATGGAATGAAATACACCGTTCATGGAGACGGTAGGCCGTACGTACGCATGAACGCTGTTTTCGTTTCCTTATTGAATTGAATTTAATTAAGTAAATGAAACATATATGTACATAAATACAGTATCATTATTATTTAATATAATTCATCATTATTTATTATATATATACTTTATAATCATACTTGAATGGTTAATCATGGAAAATTAATCTCATCGCATTCGTGGAGACGGTAGTCCGTACGTACGAACGATCGACGATATCATTCCCATGATCATGGAATTGTATTGAAGTGTATGTATAATATTTTAGAATCAATATAACATTACAATAATAATATTTATTTATTTATTTACATCATTATACACATCCAAGTAAGGTTGTGGTGGAAAATAGATTACACCACAGCGTGGAGACGGTATTCCGTACGTACGCACGCGCGGTGATTTCATTTTCCGTAGGATGGATAGAAGAGTAAATAGGGTTGTTTGATATTTATAATAAAATATCAGTATATGAGTGATACTGATGTTATTACTTTATAATGAAACAACTAAATAAGAAGAAGTTGAAGAAGAAAGAAACTTGAAAGAGTCGGTAGAAGAGATTACCTCTTCTTCGACGCACCTCTTTTAAGATTCCTCCTAATGCACTAGAGTTGGTCTTTTTAGGAGACAAGAACCTCTATAATGTTTCTATGGAAGTTGAGAAGGGGAATGGGCAGGGGTTCGCCGAGCTTGAATGCTCAAAATTGTGTAAAGAGAAGAGGGAGGAGGAGCCCTTTCATAAGGGAGGAGAGGGGCACCTTAGAAAAAACTGAAAAAATTATTTAATTATAAAGCCATATTCGGTTTATAATAGCTCCAAATTAATTTATTTTGAAGATAAAGTGGTTATGGGTCTCAATCCTCTCAAAAAAGTGGTTTTACAAAAGTTTAGGTTACTATTTTAACCTTATCATTTAGATTTTACAATAAGTTAAATAATTTAACTTTTACCGCGTCTTCTTGTTTTTTTACACTATATGGTTAATAAACAAACTATAATAATCCAAAAAACCCCAAGTTGTTCATTATTAATATTTATAACCTTATATAAGTTATTTTTCTAAGCCTTAGGTTTTTAGAAATAGAATAACAATTAATAATATAATATGTTTTCTAAAAACTATTTTATGTCAATTTTGACACTATTTAGTAATTGATTTATGTGAAAGTCATAACAACATGATTAGTTCGAAAAAAGTTAATTGAATCAATACTAACATGTATTATTAACCTATAAAATTATTGGAATCCATAAAAAGTCTCAAATTGCATTTATTTGTGTATTTATAACATCAATTATGTTAATATTTCATTAATAAGGTAATTACTCCATCATAATTGTGTCATGAATAATATAAATTATTTAATGTATAAAAATTATAAATAAAATACCATTATGTAGGAAATAGTTTTAAATTTATAATGAATATTTATAGTCGAATTTATCTTATGTATAACCCTATATTAAAAATATTTTAGTTATTAAACTTTGATTTTACCTATTTTAACTCATTTTTAAATGAAATAATAATAAGTGTCCTAATCTGATCCAAGCGGACCTAAAGCGTAATATTTTATTCCTAAGGTTTTTTTCGTCGAATTACACTTATCTAATAGAATTAGGACATCTGTTAGAGTAAACATATTTTCATATTTACCCTTAATTACCATATTTACTTTTAACCGTGGTAAATAAAAGTAAAAAAGTTACTATTCACCAAAAAATATTTTTATCTTATTGAACCACATTTTACTCCTTGATATTAACCGTGTCTCTCGGATTTTTGAAATTCCACACAAAGAAGCGGTAAAATTATGTTTTATGTAAATTTTCAAATTCTCCTAGGAGGTGGGTAAAAGATGGTGAAAAGTTCAATAAAATATTTATATATCTAAAATTATTATAAAATGACTCAAATGAATTACATTGATATTATATAGGTATTATGTATCAATTTTAACTTAAAATAAATTTAAATAAAATAAATTATTATTTAAATAAAAAGTCGGTTTTTAAATAGTAACCCAGTGTTTTCACCATTCAACAAAAATTGAATGTTTTCGGAAAAATACCAAAAATTCACCCTAGGCTAATTTCGATATTCCGAATCCAAAAACTGAGTCCATTTTGCAAGATAAAATTTATAAAATTTCAAAAAGTGGGTATTACTATTCATAATAGCTAGTTTTTATAATATTTTAATAACATATTGTTGTTTAGTGAAACTCGTTATTGTGTACATCACACGCTATCGTGGAAGGTCGTGATTACGTGTAAAGCATGGCAAGTTAGGGTTGTGTATAGTGAAAGATTAATTTTTTCTTGTGTATAATATAATCCAACCATATTTCATTTATAAATTTAATATATATATATATATATATATATATATATACACTCAATGTTCTGTAGAATAACATCTATCAAACGAACTTGAAATTTTGTGTAACACGATCCAAGAATAGTGTTGCGTATACTGCAAGCTAATATGGTGTTGCATATAGCTCAAGATAATCTTTGTGTATCATACATTTCAAGACATCAAATAAATTAAAAAGAATACTCCTCATAAAATCTCGTGGTGTTACATTCTACCCCCCTTAAAATGATTTTTTCCCTGGAAATTCGTCGGAGTTCTAAATGGTTTACTTCTTGAATGTTTCTTTCATAGAAACCCACATCGTAAAAATGAATACTAAAACTTTATTTTAAAAAGTGAAGTATGAAACATAATGGTTACCGAAATTAACTCATCACTGGGTTTCCACGTAGGAGAACATAGGTGAAAATATGGATATGGAAGATAAATATAACCATCATGTTTTGATGGAGAGTGGTAGAGAACATGGATATGAAAAATCCAACAATCACAATGCCATAAATTTGTGATGATTTAAGGTACCATCTGATTCATCAGATATAAGGACACCAGGACAACATTTTTTGTTTTCAAGATCATTTCTCTAAAGGTGAAGAATTGTTGAATTAAAATAAATACTTATTTGATTTTGGTACAATCTAACTGTTGTTTGTGCCTTGAACAATTTCCACTTCATCTCTTAAAGAAATGAAGTTGAATTTGTCTTCTATGAAGTGCTAGCAGATCATGCGATAGAATGATAGGTCATTCCATCTGTCTCAAACAAAAGGATAACAAAAGTTATTAAATATACATAAGACCATCTATAGTGAGATTAATCGTATGTGGTTCCTAAAATGGTTTTATACATCATATATCATAGTGATTAATATAATAAAACTTGTTTCTACTAACTAGGGACTTCTTATAGGCCAATGGTAGGCGATAAAGGTCTGTCACACTTCAGTTGTGGGTTCAATTCCCACAGCCTTGTCCGACGGCTGCAGGTTGTCCTTTTTCTAAAACTAAATTATTATAACATTGCATAAATAATATCTAAAAACAAGTTATATCCTTCAACAATACTATCTGATGTCCAACATAATCCATTCCAATCTTTAGGCTTATCCAAAATACATTTGTCTAATCTCATATTATAAAGAAAATGATTACTTGAAAGGAAATATAACAAGCACATGAATACCATCAGTAATCATACGATATATCTTGTTGGTCAAATTTAAAACATGTGAATACCTTAATCATGTATTCTCTTGAAAAATTAATACTCATTGAACATTCGTGAAAACATGAATACTGTCAAAGGTTAACTCATTCCACATACCAAAATCCCAAAACTTTTATATACTCAAACCATGATATCACTTTGTCCTTATATCAGTCATGATCTCATTAATACTATCAAACATATTATTTTCTCCTTATGCATTCATTATAAACATATCATCTTCCTTTAAAAAATTATCTAAATAAACTTTCATGGTTACCAGTACCATTCAACATATACTTTCAAAAACATAAGAAAAAACAATAGTGTAAAAATCCTTAGATGTATCTTTATTCCATAGTACCATGAGATTACTTATACAAAATTACTCTTGATAAACATGTAATCATTCCACTAACTTCCTAAATCATTGACCTATCTTGAAAAATTATTTCATCTCACATATCATTTGTAGTCTCTTCATCATAATCAACATAAATACTACCCATACGACCACACTGATTCTCTTCATGAGACTTTCCCTTAGGGAATTGGTTTTTATAATGCCCATACATTCCAAATTTAAAACATTTAACCATTGTTGATGTCTTAGCAATACCATTTTCCTTGTCCATGGTGTTAACTAAACCTTTTCCTTTATAATTACTGGCTTTGTGTCCTTATTTTCCACACCCAAAGAATCTTCCAGTTCCTTTGAAACATTCTCCTTGATGCCTCTTACCACATAATTTACATAATGGAAATTGAACTTTTTTTCCTCTATGATCATCATTAAACTTCATCTTTCTTTTATTAGCTGAGTCAGCAAACTTACCAATGTTGAGATTATTGATCATATTATGATATTTCTGATTAAGAATAATGAAGATTTTTTGACTTCCAAATCCCATTTCATTTTGTTTCTCATGAAGAGTATCATTCCATTGTCCATCACTTCCTCCATTATCTTGAATCTTCCTATTTCCATCCATTTTCTAAAACCCAAAAAGAATAGTGTGATAGGAAAAAATCATACTAGGAAAACAACATTATTAATGGGAGTACTTTCAATCTCTAACATTTTATGTTTAATCCTAGTTTTTTCATGATATTTATCATAATTCAAGGGTTGTAACCTATACTTATACATATCCTTAGAAACATCCCTAGACATATCATAGAAATATCTCTAGGGATCTCACTAATGTTTTCACATCCATGTTTCCAAAGGTTAACTAAACCATTACTTTGATACCAACTATAGCAGTATGGAATTACTTCCAGTGGACTATAATTAATACCTATTAGGGCACTATATGGGTGGATACACCCCCTGGGCGAGACACACCACCATCACCAGTGGCAGCCATTTCCTCATGAATCCCTTGGGTGGAGAGTCATGCTTCGTCCAACGCTCACATGTGAGAGTTCCCAAGGATTGGATTCATTCCTACCTCATTTTCCTCTGATACCAACTGTAGAGACCCAAAGCATGAAATAAGTAGACCTTACATTAATTTTGAGTAATACTTAATATATAACAAAAACAGACACCAAAGTACCGTAATATTTTAGTGTCTTTGTAATCTTGGAACATAGTCTTCAAATCTTGGTGAAATATCTTCAACATCTCCCATAAAGATCTTCCCTTTTTTATTACCAAAAACCTTTCTTTATATCCTGGGGAAAAGAAAAAATATAAATGGTGAGCTCAAATTCTCAGTAAGGGTAATCATGGAGAAAATAAAACAAACCATGTACATGTGAACTTCAAAACATGAACATAAATTTTAAACATCAAAATCTTGAGTTGTGAAAAACAATTTGGAAGTACAAAAGGCATAGATCATAAAGGAAGATCAATCATGATAAAATAGAATGGGAATATAACATTTAATTGTTGAATACAATTAATCACATGATATGATTTCCATATTATCCAATGCATTGTAGCCAAAACCATCTTAGTGGATGAAGTCCCTTTCTGAATCGAGTTCACTCCTCATTCGAGTCCTATATCACTGAACTGGATTAACTTACATTTCCAGCAATATTTATCTAATGAAATTTAATCTTTACCCAATGAATTGGAGGGAGATATAGGTCCCACCCATATCATAATGAAATCATTCTTATGTGTGCCACAACATAAACATAAATAATTCATCATAACCCAAAAAATAAAATGGGTTTCATAAACATCATCACATCATAACATATTCCATATAAAACAAATGGATATTATTTCATCATAAGAAAAGTGAATCCATGTGAATCATAGATACATTATTCTTGAAAGTCAATCATACTAAATAATGTCATCTTAGATGGAAAATAGTTTTTACAAAACACTTGAAATGAATTCTTGAAGAAAATATCCTTTATTCTTCAAAATCATTTCCTTTTCACAAAATGCCATGAAATTTTAAAAGAAAAGGATTTTGTTGAAAATAATCCAGAAAAATTGTGGAGGATTCTTCATGAAAATAAGTATTTATGAAACCGTAAAAAAATCCGTTCATGCCGTATATGTTAAAAAAACATTCTCCTCGTACTTTTGCCAGAAAAGTCAAAAAGATCCTTGTATGGTAAAAAAGGAAAGATTCTTTCGATAACACAATGTAAAAGTCAAAGATGGGAAAACATGACTTTAATAATACATGGAATAATATTATCCACTTTATGAAAAACATTTTTATGGACATGGATGAAAAATATAACCCCAGTAAATACTTGCGTATAAGCAATCTCAGATAAAATGTGATTGCAAAATTATCCCCTACCTTATGCCCGATTTGATTCATATGTATCCAAACCTCCTGTAAAACTATTTAAATAATGTCATTGAATTATTACAGAATCATATTCAATGTTATGATATCATATATGGTTCACTTCTGACTTTATATTACCCGTTCTTTTGTAAATTCCATGTTAAAGTAGTGTTTTGGGTAAAATCGTTTCATTTATCGTACGTGTTTCAATTTGTTGTTATTAATATTATTCCTCATATACTGATTTACTGAATTCCATAATTTAAAACATTATTTATATATAATATATATTCAGTATATAAATATATATGATAGATCGATAAATGGAATGAAATACACCGTTCATGGAGACGGTAGGCCGTACGTACGCATGAACGCTGTTTTCGTTTCCTTATTGAATTGAATGGAATTAAGTAAATGAAAAATATATGTACATAAATCCAGTATCATTATTATGTAATATCATTCCTGATTATTTATTATTATATATAATTTATAATCATACTTGAATGGTTAATCATGGAAAATGAATCTCATCAGGTTCGTGGAGACGGTAGTCCGTACGTACGCACGAGCGATGATATCATTGTCATGATCATGGAATTGTATTGAAGTGTATGTATAATATTTAATAATCAATATCAATTTACAATAATCATATATAGTTATTTATTTACACCATTATAACCATCCAAGTAAGGTGGTGGTGGAAAACATAATACACCACGACGTGGAGACAGTATTCCATACGTACGCACACGCAGTGATTTCGTTTTCCGTAGGATGCATAGAAGATAAAATAGGGTTGTTTCATATTTATAATAACATATCAGTATATGATTGATATTTATGTTATTAATTTATATTGAAACAACTAAATAAGAAGATGTTGAAGAAGAATGAAATTTGAAAGAATCGGTAGAAGAGATTACCTCTTCTTCGACGCACCTCTTTTAAGCTTCCTCTTAATGCACTAGAGTTTGTCTTTTTAGGAGACCAGAACCTCTATAATGTTTCTAGGGAATTTTAGAAGGGAAATGGGAAGGGTTTGGACGAGCTTAAAAGCTCAAAATTTTGTAAAGAGAAGAGGGAGGAGGATCCCTTTTATAAGGGAGGAGAGAGGCACCTTAGGAAAAACATAAAATATTAGTGAATAATAAAGTCATATTAGGTTTATAATAGCACCAAATTGATTTATTTCGAATATAAAGTTGGGATGGGTCTAAATACTCTCAAAAAATAGGGTTTATATAATTTTTGGTTACTATTTTAACCTTATCATTTAGATTTAACTCTATGTTAAATAATTTAAGTTTTACCATGTCTTCTTGTTTTTTTACACCATATGGTTAATAAACATACTATAAAAAGCGAAAAAACCCCAAGTTGTTCATTATTAATATATATAACCTTATATAAGTCATTTTTCCGAATCATAGATTTTTAGGAATAGAATAACAATTAATAATATAATATTTGTTTTAAAAAATATTTTATGTCAATTTTGACACTATTTGGTAATTGATTTTTGTGAAAATCATAACAACATGATTAGTTCAAAAAAAGTTAATTGAATCTATAATAACATGTAATATTAACCTATAAAATTATTTTAATTCATAAAAAGTCTCAAATTACATTTATTTGGTTATTTATAACATCAATTTTGTTAATATTTCATTAATAAGGTAATTAATGCATCATCATTGTGTCATAAAAAAATTAAATAATTTAATTTTTAAAAATTATAAATAAAATAAAATTATGTATGAAATTATTTTATCTTTATAATGAATATTTATAGTCAAATTTATCTTATTTATAACCCTATATTAAAAATATTTTAGTTATTAAACTTTGATTTTAACTATTTTAACTCATCTTGAAATGAAATTATAATAAGTGTCCTAATCTGATCCAAGTGGACCTAATGGTTATATTTTATTCCTAAGGTAGTTTTTGGTCTAATTAAACTTATCAAATAGAATAATTACATGTTTTAGGGTAATAATAATATCATTTTTACCCTTCATTACCCTATTTACTTTTAACTGTGGTTAATAAAAGTAAAAAAGTTACTATTCACAGAAAATTATTTCTTATCTTATTGAACCAAATTTTACTCCATGATATTAGCCGTGTCTCTCGGATTTTTGAAATTCCACTCACAGAAGCGGTTAAATTAATTTTTAGGTAAATTTTCAAATTATCTTAGGAGGTGGGTAAAAGACGGTGAAAAGTTCAATAAATTTTTTGTATATATAAAATTATTATAAAATGACTAAAATGAATTACATTGAACATATAGGTATTATTTATCAATTTTTACCTATAATAAATTTAAATAGAATAAATAATTATTTAAATAGAAATTCGGTTTTGAAATAGTAAACTAGTGTTTTCACTATTCATCAAAAATTGAAAGTTTTCAGAAAAATATAAAAAATTCAACCTAGGCTAATTTCGATATTCTGAATCCAAAAATGAAGTCCATTTTGAGAGATAAAATTTATAAAATTTCAAAAAGTGGGTATTAATATTCATAACGACTAGTTTATATAATATTTTAATAATATATCGTTGTTTAGTGAAACTCGGTATTGCGTACAACAAACGCTATCGTGGAAGGTCGTGATTGCGTGTAAAGCAAGCCAAGTTAGGGTTACGTGTAGTTCAAGATTCATTTTTTATTATTTATAATATAATCAAACCATATTTCACTTATACATTGAATATATATATATATATACACACTCAATCTTGCGTAGAATAACTTCTATCAAAAGAACTTGAAATTTTGTGTAACACGATCCATGAATAGTGTTGTGTATACTGCTAGATAATACAGTGTTGCATATAACGTAATATAATATTGGTGTATCATACAATGCAAGACATTAAATAAATTAAAAAGAATAGTTCTGATAAAATCTCAGGGTGTTACATCTGTACCTATCACTTCCTCTTCCTGATACATTTTACACTTCCAAGTCTCTGAGAATGGAATTAGTTTCCTGTTTTCCCACTGTTAACATTCATTAGATGCATCTGCTCAGCCAAAGATATTTCATCCACAAAGGTTCTCTCTAGCACCCAAACATTTGTAGGAATGTATAAAGGAATATTGATGGCATGGATGATCCTAATCACACCTCGCTCAGAGGTTCGAGCCTTGAAGAACTGAACGTAATGTATTCATCGAGTACTTGAATTGGTTCGTACGCCTCAATGAATGCTCAACTACCGACATGTCATCCTACTAAATTGGTAGAATCTCTAGAGAACTATCATCCCTTTTTCTCTTTATGACAAGAGACCCCCTTCTATAAGGAAGGTTCTCAAGCCTGCCCACAGAAAAAGTAACCTCCTCATATGATAAGGGTAATCTAAAACCGGTCATCGTCCTACTGAGCCATGTATAAGGCTATCTACCAGGACCACCATCTGATCGAATGGTTCCCTGGCTAGATGAAAACTCATCCACCTACTAAATCCATTCCTTAGCCTCATGTGAGTTGGGCTCACCTCGGAACATGAGGGGTATCTGATGCTAAAACACATATAAGGAACTAAGCCTACATGTGTCCTCTACCAATACCACTAGTTGTAACTGTTGAGCAATGGGCAGTGTTATAGTTGGAACACTACCCGGAGGTACCATTTCAAGCAACGTTCCATGTACCAAAGCCTCATCACCATGCAGACCATCCTAATGGTCACACACTCATAAATACATGCACCTAGGATCACCATATGATATGCTGGTGTCCCAATTAGGCGGAAAACCCTAGCCACAGCCTTCAACCGGTCCTCAGCTGCATGGGGATCAGTCTCACCACAGAACCCAAAGTTCTCTTCCATTGAAACTCATCCAATTCCCTCAGTGGGCGTTCACCCTCTTCTGGTGGGGTTGGTGGAATTGCTGCCCAATAGGTGGTGGTGCTACTGGTGTACGACCTGAATGTGCTAACACCATAAGAGGGCCCTACACCAAGGCCTCATCGCTCGGTGGTCCGTCATCGTGTACTCTCTCGGGAATCCTGGCTAGATGCATAGGGAGAGGAATCTTGATGAGAAACAAGTGCACAATGGTTATTACGTTATACCTGGTGAGGTGACTCCAAAGAAATCACAATAAAAACTCTTAAAAAACACACACAATTAGTGTTTCCGTGTACTGAGTGGGAAATCAGAATTCAAGGTCTGAGTGTATAGATACTTCGGCCTCCACACTATCACTGGATTCCCTAATCTAAAAACATCACTAAAAAAACTTAACACTATTGAAACAGAGAAAAGATAAGAGTCTTAGTTATTCGTTAGAATCGACTCCTCTGATACCACTTAGTCACAAACCGTCCCCCGGGGCCTGTGCCTTGACTACCCCAAGCCCGTTTTCCATAGGCCAGGGGCTGGAAACTAGCACCAGAATGAAGTATCCATAAAATGGGAATGCATTTCCTTTAAACATGTACAAACAAATAGAGTAAAATGTAACAAGATGCAACCACGAAGTAAACTGCCGGAGTTGAAAGAGTTCTGAATGTAACGGGGTCAGAATACAAGACCAACTGTAAAGGTACCAGTATAACAGAAAGGTACAATACAACTGAAAACAGAAAACAGCTCCTGAGTCATCCTTCCGGGATCCTAAATGAGTGGTAGGTATAGATCGTCTCCACAACACTCTATTTTCGTACGTCTCCTCTGCGTACCGCTTGGTACCAACTCCCTCAAATATTGATCAATGTTGTATGTCTTCTTCAAAAGACACAACAAGGTGCGGGTAAATCCCATGCAAAGGCGAGTATAATGATACTCAGTAGGGACCATGAGACCCCCTATGTCTCCTAAAGTTCCACAAAGGAAAAACCACACAGCAAGGCTCAATCATAGAGCACGAAGCAGTCAACAACTCTACTTAGGTATATCCCCATACATATAACTAAGTTATCAAGATATACTCATCAAATAAATGATGGAAGAATATCACATTGGTAACACCATGAAGGTAAAAGTACCTCACAGGTATCACAACAAACATATCACCACGAAGGTAAAAGCACTAGACATGTATCCCCACGAAGATAAAGAACTCATCTCACACTAGGTATCACATTAGGTAAAGGATAGAAGGATAATCAAATCATTGAACTCATTATCTGCTGGAAAATTTCTCCTCTATCGAGTACAGTGGGAATGCCGAGTCATAGAGAGCTGCATCCCTCTAGCCTTGAACTGTTGCAGTACATATCCCTGATAAGTACTGTGGGTATGCTGGGGCACTCAGAGCGGCTCCCCACCGTGGGCCCTCCGGGTCACACAGAGCCGCTTTTCACCATGTCTGAACTGAGGTACTCCTCCTATCGAGTATAGTGGGTTTGTCGGGTCACACAGAGCCTCTCCCCATTGTGGGCTTGTTGGTTCACACAGAGCCGCTTCCCACTAGGCCATCGTCAACCAGTCTTCATGTCATAGCCAACCGTAGGGTTTTATATGTAGTCTGATTTGGAGAACCAATCCTCAATCCACTATATACATCCTAATATCCTTTGAAGTCACCAAAAAGTATCTCAAAATATCCATCTCATTAAGGGAGTCTAAAATCTGCAAACGTCTTGTCAATCGGATGCACAGTTTGCAAGATATTGGCGTTTTAGTACCGATGGCCCAGTTGGATATGTGTTTGATCCAATCAGGTTGTACCAAAACATTATAAAATACTCAAATTCAATATCTCAAAAGGAACTCCATGTTGTAATGGTTATAACACGATAGATGGTGCTTCAATAGGACGCACGATCCATGATTTATAAGCATTTTAGCTCCGAGGGGCCCCGTTGGATTCAGGTTCGATCCAACCTAGCTGTACTCCAACTATCTTTATAACTGAAGTAGAGATTTACAAAAAAGGATTGTCTCGATCAAAGGATCACAATTCTATAGAAGGTTCATAAAACGGATGTCCGGTTCTCAAGATATGGCCCTTTAATTGTTTCTGGGCCCGGGTCCAGTCCGAACCGGTCATACTGACCCGATCTGTGCTGGACCGCAGCAGGTTCGGTCGGCTGGGCCGAGGTCTGCCCAAACATCAAGGGGGTGGCCCGACCCACTAAGGGAAGGCCCCCAAAGGGTTTCCCGCATAAGGCGACCTGAAAAGGGGAATCCCGGTCTGTATGGGGCGCGACCCGCGAGTGGGCGGCCCGCTAGGGCGGTGACCCAGTAGGATGTCTTCCCAAGCCGTCATGCAGGGTGTGACCCCTCAGTCTCCCAAACTCCCTAGTGGCCTGGATGCCATTCAGTTGGTGAAGCGGTGGCATCGCATGGGTGCCGATCGGTCACCACAGAACCCGCCAGATGCTTGGGTTCGACCTCCACTGTGGTTCGGCAGTGGCTACATGACTGCTGGTGGTGTGCTAGTCGCGCCGCCCCTCTTTCCACGACGGACCAATGAGTCAGCCGCATAATCCGTGTGCCGCAGTTGACGATCCATGGCCCTTTGCTCACCAGCGGAGGGCGATGACACGCCGCGACTCATCCACAACCATCTGGTGGCGGCCACTCCAATGACCATCGTGACTTTATGCCAAAACCTCCTCTTTCGGAATGGATCGATGCACTATTCCCAACATAGTCGGTCGGTGTCGCCACACTGGTGGTCTTCTATGGAGGTGTAAGGATAACAAGATAGTAGAGGGTTCATGCTAGGTTTGATAGGCCCCCTCCCACCGCATTATCTCATAAACATGAGGGGGATTAAGTGTTTAATAATAAATTGAATTAACAACAATCAAAACCCTACAAATATACCCCACAACAACCTCCTGTAAAAATGAATGAATTGCGGATCAACCCATTAGTTGGTTGGTCCGTGTACTTCATATTATTTAAGAACGGGGAAGTGGAAATCATTTAAAATGTGTTAAAAAAATAAACCCCCTACCTCGTAAATCTTTTGTAGAATGTACAAAATTGAAGGCGGATCATGATATTCATTCCCAGAATAGGTTTCCAAGGACGCTGCTCATATGTCACCCTTCGGTTCATGGTGCGGTGTCACCTGTCACCTCCTGCTAGGATCAACTCTGTTATCTATGGGTCGAGCATCGTGGTGCTCCTTCAGCACTTTGTAGCTTGATGAATTTGTGTCGATACCTCCCACTAACCTCCATATATATAGGAGAGGGGGAGGGTAAATAATGATGTGGAGAAATAATGGGGGCTCATAAATTAGAGACCTACCTAATTCCCCAACGATGTCATTACTTAGGGTTGGAAGGTCAAGCCATTTATTGGCTTGACACATCGTTGGCCCCACACACCTCTTGTATATTAGAGTATATAGAGGAAAATAAAATAGTAAAATTATTTCATTTAATTTCTTTTAAAATGTCTAAAAACATAGCTTTTTCTCCTGACCTACTGTAGTCAATGTAAATTCTCCCTTAAGCGAATCCTGAGACTATGGATTCAACGGTGCCCTCATATTTTTAATCCAGTCATCGGTTAAAAAGTTAGAAAATTTCGCTCACGTGTTTACTGAACGTACCTTAAAAAAGCTTCAATAAATTATTTACGTTCACCCTCGACTCGCACCAGTTGAGGTTTGGCTCTACCTAAGGAGAAAACTCCCTAATGAACTCAACAATGCACTCAGATTTTCAATCTGAGTTACTGTTTAGAGGTTATGAATTTTATAATAAAATAATTGTCACTTAATGATTTTTTTACGGCAAAAAACTAAATTTCACTAGAGGCCCACGCTGGTCAATGTTAGTATCAGCATAAGGAAATCATACTCTCATGAGTTCAGTAATTGTCTTGGATTTTCAACCCTAGTTACCATTTGAGAGATATAAGCATTCGAAAAATAAAAATAATTTTATTTAATTATTTTATTTACGGTTATACTATATTTGGGTTTTCTCAAAAGATTCCTAAGACAACTAAACATAAGTCGTTACTAAGGTAATCCCGCCACCCTGAACGCAATGATTCCCTCTAATTTCTTGATCTATGCAACCGTTTAAGAGTTATTCTACTTTTTCTGGAAAACTGCTGGTAAGTGCTAATTAAAGCTTAACAAAACATCGACTGATAATTCCTAGCACTCCGGGCCCCAGAATCACGGGCCTTCAGATTTCACGATCTCAAAATAATTTCATACAATTAATGAAAATTATATGGAAATTCTGAGAGATTACAATAATAATAATGTAATTTCTATTTTTATACAATATGTATGATATTCATTGTAACACCCAAATATTTTTGTGAGATAGAGTTTTTTTTTAATTTTTTTGATGAACTGTGTTGTAGGGTACACCATGATAAGCTTGAGCATTATACAACATCAGTATATCTTATATTATACGAAATCTTAAGCTTGGCCTATGTTAAATACATGTTCAATTTCTTTTGATATAACTCACTGCACGCAATACCGAGTACAAGTGAACAACTAAATATTATTATGTTACCTTATAACCTAGTTTTTAAATTGGTGGTAATGAACAGTATTAATTTATTTATGATTATATTGTTTACACATGTATTTAATTAATTATTTTGTGGATAATTATTCATATATGAAAATAAAACCCTTTTTAAATAAAAAGTAATGTTTTTCTTCTAAAAAAACTATTTAAATGAAAATAAGTGAGTTTATAAAATAATAAAATCACTCTTTATATATTCTATTAAGGAAAAATATATGTAATATATTCAATGTAATGTTTAAAATTCATCTAATAAGATTTATACACATGATTAAAGAACACATTGAATTTTTCAGAAAAGAAGTATTTTTCATAAAATACAGTTTTGCCATCTTTTGATGGAGAACCCATTTTAAATCACGTTTTTTTACACTTTTAAAAGTTATTTTTGACAAAATAAACTTATTATTTTGAATAAAGACATCAAAATTCACTTTGGATGATTTTTTTATTTTTATGATAAAATTCATATTTTAATGAAAATGTAAAAAATACTGCATTTTCATTTAAAAATTGATTTTTTTATAAATTATTTAGATTGATAGATTATATTTTGAATTGGTTTTAAATTATATTTATATTAGTATTTTATAATTTAATCCAATGTGGGTTATTAGATGTAATTTCACATCAAATTTTTATATTAACACATTGCAATTATTTGAATGTTTTTACTTTTAAAAAACATGTTTTCTCGCTTTGACAATGAGAATTAATTTTAAATTAATTAGTTAAATTTATGTGTTTTGAATTTGTAAAAATGGATTCCATATTTGGAATTATTGGGTCCAAAATCTGTAAATAGGTTCAATTTATTTTTGTTTTGATGTTATGAATAGTAATTTGGGTAATTTTTAAATACCACAGTTGAAGGTAAATCAGTTAAATTAGGATAACAAATAACATGATATGGAAAATCAAATTACCCTAAAACCAACCAAAATCCTCTTATATTAATAAAATCAACACGTAATACCTAAGGATCAAAATTGATTTGTTTTATGGACTTTTTTCCAAGAAAGTGATGTAATTATTATTTAAACAAAAGAAAGTGAAAATATGTCACTCTTATATATATTATAAGAAAAAAATTATAATGTATTGATAAAAATTAGGAAACTAAAAATAGAATTCATTTCCAGAAATATAAAAAAATTATCTATATCATGTGAATTTATTTATAAATTTTAAAGATTATATAATTACCACAAATGTTGACATAAAAGTGATACAATAATTATTTTTTAAATATAAATTTCAAATAAATGATTTTATAAACATTAAAATATATAATATATCACATAATTTATGCCATCCAATAATTTTATAGGTGAATATGACATGTTATAATAATATTAAATGGTCCTTTTGAAGTTATATCTCTGTATGAATTTAAATTAAATTCAAAGAAATGAATAGTTTAAAAAATGACGCTAATTATATTTTATACAAATAATATTTTAATAAACAAATTTAAATCAAGAAAATATTTTAAAAACACCAAGTTAATAGGATAAGGTCTAAATGTTCATTAAGTATCCAATTATCGGAAATTCACCCCATATACGTAAAATTTATAACATATTAATACTTAAAATGGTGTTACCACAATTAAAATTAAAAGAGAATAATTAAGGGTAAACCAAAAAGATAAGGTTTAAGATAAAATCAATTAATGTTAAAAAATTATTACACTTATATTATCTTCACCATAGATCAATTTTTAAGCTTTTAGATTAAAAAATTAATTTATAATAATTTAATATATTAGGAATTTCAAAGAGTTCCCCTCACCGCTTAACATTAATTGGATCCTTCAAGATTGGTCATACCCATAACTTTTCCCTTATAAAAATCTATAGTCGCATAATATAGGTTCTGTTCTTCTGAAAAGACAATCTCTAGTTCTTTTAAGAGGAGATTTAGAGGAAACACATTGAGGAAGAGGTAATCTCTTCTACCGATTCTTTAAAAATTATTTCTTACTACACATCCTCTTCATTAGTTGTTTCATTAAAAAGTAATAACATTAATATCCATCATATAATGATATTTATTATTATCATGAGACAACCATCTTTCATATTTTGTTCATCCTATGAAAAAAATCACAATGCAAGCGTAAGCACAACTTACCGTCTCCCCTTCATGGTGTAATCTATTTTCACCACTATCTTACAAGGATGGATATAAGGATTGAAATAATAAATATAACTGATTGTTATAAAATTATATGGATTTTGGAACAACATATATACTATCCACTTACGTATCATTTCACAATTATCAGAATGATATCACATATCATGCATATGTATGGCCTACCGTATCCACTATGCGATATGATTTATTATAGAAGATATCCATTAAACAATGATTATATAAATTTACATAAGGAATAAATATTATATGTATTATGTTAATATCATTTTTGAATGATATGAAAATGATCTAATAAGGAGAATTATAACTTATTTGAAAAAAACATGAATAAGAAAATTAAGCAGTTTATACCCAAAAAAGAGTAATAATGAAATATTATTACCAAATAGATGATTATATATTAATATATTTTATCATAAAATAAATATGATTCTGGAATAAGTAAATGAAATCATTTAAATCATTATACATGAGGTTCAAATACATACAAAGGATAACTGACCTAAGGTAAGGGATAATTTTTCAATCTCATTATTATCCAAGATTATTTGTTCCTAAATATTTATTGGGGTATATTTATCAATGAAGTCCATGTTTCCAAAAATAATTATACCAAAATATAATTTCTATCCTGCTAACATTTTTAAATTTCAATTTTAACCATTGGGGATTTTTTTATTAAATGGTATGAATGGAATATTTCCTCATTTTGGATACAAGGTCCTTTTTGATGTTTCCATTAAAAGTATAAGAATAATGTTCTTTTAACTTATACAACATGAATGGATTTTTACCCTTTCACAATTCCTTATTTACATTAATATTACTTTACAATATTTAAACTATATATTTAATTATATTATATTCTTTTGAAATTTTGTGGCATTTTGATATAATAAAATGGTTTTTAAGAAGAAAGAATATTTTCCTCAATAATTAATCTCAAGTGTTTTATAAAAATTATTTTCTATATAAGATGACATTATCCAAATAGGGTTATGTTTTTATTCATATTATTACAATGAATTTATTTTTTTCATGATGTAAATTATATTTATCCATTTGTTTTGTATGGATTATGATTGAATGATGTTTAAGAAACCTATTTTATTCCTTGGGTTATGCTATGATTAGTGATTTATATACTTTTGGCACACATAAGAATGATTTAATTATAATATGGGTGATCCCTATATCATCATATAATAAATTGGGTAAATATTTGTTTCTCATGATTAATACATGACTGGAATAACATTTAAATCTAGTTAAGTATTACAGGGCTGTAACGAAAAGTAACCCTTGTTTAGTAATGTACATTGTCCACTATGATGGTCCTGAAAATTAGCCTTATCTAATACAGAAATGATTTTCTTTTTTTATGTGTTTTAAAAAATTCCATGTTTTATACAAATTCTATTTTCTCATGGATCATGTTATTTTAGGCTTTATTCCTTACAAACATCCAATTTTTTTTATGAATCATGATTTTGATTTTCAATATTTGTGTTCAAGTTTTTTAAATTTATATGTTCTTGTATTATTTTTTTACCCTTATTGAGAACATAAGATCACCCTTTCTTATGTTTCTATTCCTCAGTTTATAAATAAATATTTTAAGTAGGATTACAAAAGGGGAATATCTTTATAGGATATTTTGAAGATCTTTAGGGAGTAAGAAGAATGTATTCCATGTTTCTAAAGGCACTAAACTATTACAGTCCTTATGCATGCATTTGTAAAATGTAATGAATAACCATCTAAAAAGATGTAATATTCATATATGTCGTTCTTGGGTAATTATAGTTGGTATTCGTTGAAAGTTTTAGTCAACCATTGGAAACTTATATGCGAAATCTTTAGTGAGATCCCTAAAGATATTTCTAAGGTATGTTTAAGGATGTGCTAAGGATATGTCTAACCATAGGTTATAATCATTGAATTTTGGTAAAGAACATTGTTAACATAAGATTAGAACTATTATTTTAGAGATTGAAAGTAATTACCCTTTAATATTTTTTCATCATAATATGATTTTTTCCTCACTTGTTATTAATTTGGGTTGTAGACAATGGATAGAACTCTAAGGAACCGTGTAAATGATGAATGCATTGGGTAATGAAATGATTACCCTCTCAAACAACCAAATGTTATGGGAGATGGAATGGAAAATATTATCGTAATACTTAACCAAGATATAAATCATTCTGGTCTTCCAAATGTGTAGATAAGGGAACAAAATTTTGTTGAGTTCTTCATGAGGAAGAATCCACCTTTTTTCAATGGTTCTTCTGATCCACTTGTTTCTAAACAATGGATCAGTACCATTAAAAAGATATTTTCTATCCTTCACTGTTCGGAACATGAAAATTTAATTTTGGATTTTTATCATTTAGTAGGTGAACCAAACCAGTGGTAGACTCTAATCAAGAATATGATGAAAAAATATGAAATCGATTCAATAGAATGGGATGATCTAAAGAACTTATTTTTTTCCATAAGTTATTTCTTCATATTATTCGAATGAAGATAGAAAAGGAGTTCTTAGAGCTTAAACAAAAGGATGACGAATCTATTGGTACATATAAGTAAAATGTTATAAGACTTTCAAGGTATGCTTATGGTTTTATTATCCAACCTGAAAGTAAAGTTGATCAATTCATCAATGGATTAAAACCAAGACTTTGAAGGGTGTTATCTAGAATATTCTTTAGTAGCTATGAAAATATTGTGCATTATTATATCAAGGAATAACTCTATGTTGGTGTTACATATCAATCCAATGATTTTTACAAAAATGAAAATATGGAGTTCAAGGGTAAATATAAAAAAAATGGTGAAAAGAAGATGAGTGTTTTGTTATGTTCAAAGTGTGCAAATAAGCATGGTTGAGACTTTTTTACAAGAATAACAAAATTTTGAAATGTGGGAAAAAATGTTATCAGGTAGTTGAGTGTTGAAGTAATGGGGAAAAGGTAGATAATAGATAACATGCTATAAATAATTCACCCCGACACTTAAATGGTACAAGTACAAGGAGATGGGTCATTATTCCATTCAATGACCAAATCCAAGGATTATTGATGATAATCGACATTAACAACCTCACAAGTCCAATGATATAGGAAAATCACATGCAATCACTATTAGTGATACTGAGTATTAAAATAAATAGGTGGAATGATTGAATGTTTATGTAATGGGATTCCAAAATAATGTTGTAGAATCTCTTTTTTAGTATTATAGAATAATGAAATATCTATGTAGTGGTCCACAGTGGTTTTCCACATGTTTTTGAATTTATATGCTGAGTGGTACGGGTAACCATGAAAATTGTTTGAGGAAATAAGGTGATGTTTATGGAAAATACATTATTCAAGGGATGATAACCCATAATATAAACATGATATTGAGATAAGGATATTTGGATAAAGATATGTTACATAAGAATAAGTAAATTGGATGATATTAGTTACCTTGGAATCGGTTAAGGATTTATTGGCATGTGGGTTATGCTATCACAAATGATGTTTACAAAATTTTGAACATAAGAGTAAGGAAATATGCTTGTTTTCAATTAGTATATATAATAATTCAGGTTATAATTGTGAATCAAGAGAATACATGATAAAAGTGATTACATTTTTGGAATGTGACCAATAAGTGACACCTTATGATATATGGGGGACAAATATTAAGCCAATATTAGTGCACCTCTTTTTAAAGTATTGTATTTTTAGTTTTTATAAGGATTTTATGGTTTTCATTTATGTAAATATTAAGTTAAACATTTGATTATGTTTTTTTAAATAATGAATTATCTCACCATAGGTGGACTTATGCATACTTGATAACTTTTTCTAACTTTTTATTATGAAAAAAATGGAATTATCTATTATTTTATTTATAGACCACATGATGTTATAAAACTTCAAAAATGTAAAATACAACTTCATTTCCTTTAATAAAATATGAAGTCATAATTGGTCAAGGAACAACCAACAATGAGATTGTACCGAAATCAGGTAATTAGTTCTTCTCTTGCAAAATTCGTCTAATTTAAGAAAATTATATTGAAGCCACAAATGTTATCCTAGTACATTCTTACTTGATGAATAAGATGTTCCATTAAATAATCGTAGATTTATGGCTTTATGATCGTTAACTTTATCCTAACATTTTATATATCCCTCTCCATTATAATTTTATGGTTATATTTTTCTTTCTATATCCATGTTTTCTATTCCCACCTACGTTCTTCTATGTGGAAACCTAGTGATGAGTTACATTGGGTAACCAATATGGTTATAACATTCCTTTTCAAAAGAAAGTGGAAACATGTCAATCTCTTATAAAATTTGACCCTTAACACATAAGGATCAAAATTTATTCATTTAATGGAATTTTTTCCATGAATACTATGTAATTGTTATTTAAACAAAAGAAAGTGGGAACATGTCACTCTCTTATATCTTATAAGTATAAAAATTTTAATGTAGTGATAAACGTGATGATACTAAGATAATAAGTAGTCTAAAAAATATGATGTAATTATATAAATCATCAGAATTTATTTATAATTTTGAGAGATTAAATAATTACAATAATTATTGATACAAGACAGATGCAATAATTATTTTCTTACGAGAAATATCAAATAAATGATATTATAAATATAAATATTAATATTATATGACATAATTTATACAATAAATGAATATATAGAATACTATAAAATGTTTTAACACTATTTAAAGGTTATTTTAAAAGGTACATCTCTTTATGAAATTAATTTAAATTCAATGAAATGAATAGTGTACAAATTGACACTGTTGATATTTTATAAAACAATATTTGATTAAATTATTCAAAAATACTGAAAATATTTAAAAATCATAAAGTTAATATGAAAATGTCAAAATGTTCATTAATTTCCCAATTATTTGAAATTTAACCTATATAAGTGAAATTTATATACTCTTAATACTTAAAATGTTGTTACCACAACTAAGATTAAAAGAGAATAATTAAGGGTAAACCAAATAGATAAGGTTTAAAATAAATTCAATAGATCACTAAAATTTATTGTATTAGAGTATTTAGAACTATAATCATATTATATTATACATATATCAATTTTTAAGCCTTTTTAGTCAAAAAATATAATTTATATTAATTTTATATTTTAAGAATTTCAAAGAGTGCCCCTCACCTAAATTATAAAAGAGCACCTCCTCCCTCACCTCTAAAAGTCAATTTCATCATTAAATCTCCATAAACCCATTATATTTCACCTTATAAACTTCCTTAGTCACATTATAGAGGTTATGTTCTTCTCAAAAGACTAACTCTAGTGCCTTTAAGAGTAGATTTAGAGGAAGCACGTTGAGGAAGAGGTAATCTCTTCTACCAATTCTTTCAAATGTCATTATTCTTATACTAGATCTTTATTAGTTTTTTCATTATAATTTAATAAAATTATTATCAATAATATAATTATATATTATTATAATTATGAAATATCCATATTCCACCTTTTTTCCATCCTACGAAAAATAAAATCACTACGCGTGTGTACGTACGGCTTACCGTCTCCATGATGTGGTGTAATCTATTTTTGACCACCACCTTACATGTATGGATATAATTATGGAAATAATAACTATATATTATTATTATAACATGATATGGATAATGTAACTACATATATACCATCCACATCTATACCATTTCAGAAATATCAGAATGATATCATCGCTCGTGCATACGTACGACCTACCATCTTCATGATGTTATGCGATTCATTCTACAAGATATCCATTAAAAACTGATTATATAAATTTATATAATGAATAAATATTATATATATTATGTTAATATCATTTTTTGAATATATATATATAACCGAATATGGATAAATGAAACTTATTTGGAAAAACAAGCATAAGAAAATGAAGGAGTTTATACATGAATAATGATTAATAATGAAATATTATTACCAAAATGATGATAATATGTTCATATATGATATCATTAAATGAATATGATTCTAGAATAATTAAATTACATCATTTAAATCATTATACAGGAGGTTCATATACATACAAAGGATATCAGACCTAAGGTAAGGGATAATTTTGCAATCTCATTATTATCCGAGATTGTTTATTTATAAGAATGTACTGGGGAATATTTATCTACCACATCCATGTATAAAAAAAATGTATTCCAAAATATTATTTTTATCATTATAAAAGTTTTTAAAGTGAATTTTACCCATTGGTGACTTTTTATTAAATAGTATGAATGAAATCTTCTGTCAATTTTGGTACAATGTACTTTTGGCTTTTCTGACAAATGTATAAGAAGAATGTTTTTTTAATTATACAAAATGAACAGATTTTTACCCATTTATAATGCCTTATTTACAGGAATATTCATTTAAAATATTTCCTATTTATTTTCAAATAATTATTTTATTTTTATAATCCACGGCATTTTGAGAATATAATTTTTTTATAAAAGAAAGGATATTTTCCTCAAGAATTAATCTCAAGTGGTTTTTCCAAATTATTTTCCATCAAAGATTTCATTCTCCAAATGGAATTATGTTTATTTCTCTATTATTAAGATGATTTAATTCTTTTTATGAAGGAAATTATATTTATCCATTTGCTTTTTATAGATTATGTCGGAATTATTTTTAAGAAAACTATTTTATTCCTTGGGTTATACTCTGATGAATGATTTATATTTTTGTGGAACACAAAATAATGATTGAATTATGAGATGAGTGGGACCTATATCTCATTCAAATTTATTGGGTAAAGAGTAACATCTCATGAGAATGACATGAATATAATTACATGTAAATCCAGTTTAGTAATATAGGGCTAAAATGACATGTAAAACCAGTCCAATAATGGACTTTGTCCACTATTAGGGTCTAAGAAATGAGACTTTTATAATATGGAAATGGTTTTCTATGATTATGTGTTTTCCACAATTCCATGTTTTATAGAAATTATATTTTATCATGGATCATGTTATTTTATGATTTATTTCTCATGAACATCCAAGATTTTTTTAATGACTCAAGATTTTGATTCTCAAAAGTTATGTTCATGGTTTTTACAATTATTTGTTCATGTATTGTTTGTTTACCATTAATGAGAATCTACGCTCATGATTTATTATGTTTCCATTCCTCAATTAATAAATAAAATTTTAAATAGGATTAGTAAAGGGAAAGATATTTATGGGATATGTTGAAGAAATTTCACGAGTTAGAAGAATGTATTCTATGTTTCCAAAGGTAGTAAACTATTATGGGTTTCAAGCATGAATTAGTAAAATATAATGAATATTTTGTTGTACATCTCGAACCTCTCGTTGTTTGATTTTCATGATCACAATCACTTTCATTTTTATCTAACATTGTGTTTTAAGTGTTTGTGTTGATAGGCATTTGATTGCCAAGAAGTTGACCAAGGAAGAGGCAGAAATGGACTGAAATTCAGTCCACCGGCCGACCGGTGGCTTCACCACCGGCCAGCCGGTGGAACCCAGACTCAAGGGGTAGCTACTGCCTCCCCACCGGTCGACCGGTGGCTCTGCCACCGGTCGACCTGTGGCATCCAGCCCAAATAGTGCAATCTACTGTCTTTCCACCGGCCAGCCGGTGGCTCCTCACCGGTCGACCGGTGGAGCCTGGATCAAGACTCTTCTTCTCTACCAAGGCACCGGCCAGCCGGTGGAGATGTACCGGTCAACCGGTGGCCCCTGGACCAGACTTCTCCTCCACTGCCAAGGCACCGGCCAGCCGGTGGAGCTGTACCGGCCAGCCGGTAGCACTGGTCAAACTAGCCGTTGGCTTTGACCAGTCAACTCCAAAAGCCTCCCAACGGCTCCGAGGCCTTTTCCAACGGCCCCAAAGCCCTCCAACGGATACTTGAAGGTTCCTAGCCTATAAATAAAGGCCTAGGAAGCCCCGGAACAATACACAAGCCACCGGACACATTTTTACATCTTTGGCGAAGCTCCGACGGATTGTTCCAAGGGAACCCAAAGTGCTCCAACAACTTCCACATCCAAGAGCACCTCCATAGAAGCTTGGAAGCGGCCCTCAAACATCATCAATCAATCAAAGGCGCCCAAGGCTTCTCCATTACGGGTTTTATTGTTTATCTCTTTTTGAGCTTTAAAATTGGGTTTGTGCCTACAAACCCCAACTCTTTTCTCATCTCCCCTTCTTTGGGTTCTCACACCACCACTAAGGTGTGAAGAGGTTTTCTCAAGCTTTTCCTTTAAAAGGCTTGTGTCTCGGTGAGCTAGTCTTCACCCGTAAAAAGACTAGTGGGTTCTTGCTAAACCATTAAAAGCAAGTGGGTTCTTGCTAAACCAATAAAAGCAAGCTGTAATAGGTCCTAGTGCTACCTCAAAGCCTAGTGGGTTTCTTGCTACAACCATTGAAAAGCAAGCGGTAGGAATCTCTCAACGGTTGAGTTGGGAGCGGAGACGTAGGCCGGGTTTTGGCCGAACTCCGTTATCAAGTTTTTGCGTGTCTTGCCTCTTTATTTCTGCTGCATTCTTTACTTTGATTTTTTATTTGTTAATCAATTTTTTAAAAGGCAATTCACCCCCCCTCTTGCTTTCATTCCCTCCTTGGGGTGTTCTTCCGACCTAACCATTTGGTATCAGAGGGATAATTTGAATAATTCCCTAAAACGGTTTCAAATTAAAGATCCTGTTTTTGATGGCTTCTACCGCTTCAACTTCTTTCGCCTCCGAAGGCTTTTCATTGGATCGAGCTCCATTTTTTTATGGAACCGATTACTCTTTTTGGAAAACCCGCATGACCACATTTCTTAAAAGTATTGGCTATCCTATTTTCAAAATTGTCATGCATGGTTTTACTTTTTCTAGTAAAAATGAATCTCAATGGACCCCCGTAGACATTGCAAATTTTGAGCTTGATGGCAAAGCCATGAATGCTCTACATTGTGGCCTTGACCGACATGTTTTTGATTCCATTTCTTCTTGCACTTCTTCTCATGATATTTGGATGCTTTTAGAACTAACCTATGAAGGTACTAGCAAGGCTCAAAAGCAAGAACCCGCTCAAAAGCAAGAACCCGCTCAAGAGCAACAACCCGACGAAAAGCTCACACCCGTTTGCCCACCTCACAAGAAAAGGGCCAAGAAGAAGAAGAAGAAGGCTTTAAAGAAAACTTGGAGTGATAGCTCCACCTCTTCATTCTTCTCCTCCTCCTCAAGCGACCAAGGTACAAATTGCCTAATGGAAAAACATGAGGTATCTTCCTCCTCTTCATCTTCAAGTTCTTCTAATTCTTTCAATCATTTGTCATACGAAGAACTCCAACATGCTCGAGATCAACTTGAAAATGGTTTTCACGAGCTTTCTTCAAAATTTGTCGCTTTGAAAAAATCTTTCAAAAAACTTTCCTCCGAAAAAGAACAACTTCTTAAAGAGAAGGAGGAACTCTCCCTAAAAATCCAAAATTTCCCAAATGTTGATTCCTTGGAATCAACCATTAAGGACCTTAGGGAATCCCTAGCCAAGTTCACCAATGGGGAACAAAACTTGATCAAACTCTTAGGTTCTCAACGAGTATCTAGAACCCCCCATGGACTTGGCTACACCAACATAGCCTCCTCCTCCCATGCACCCACTGTTTTTGTAAGGGGGAGCTCCGATTTTAAATTTTGCAACTATTGTAAAAAACCCGGGCACCTTATTTATGAATGTAATTGTAAAAATGCCCGGTATGGTCAACCCAAAAGTTTTTTCTTTTCCGATGAGTTTTATAGAAGAAGACCCGCTATGAGACAAGTATGGATTGAAAAATCCCTTCTTGCGAGTCTCTCCGGGCCCAAAATTGTCTCTTTTCAAAATCCCTCTCCCCGGTGACTTTTTGTTTTTATTTAGGGGGAGAACTTTCTAAATTGTTTTCAAACTTTGTTTTAAAACTTTCAATTTCAAATTAAGCCCTTTTGATTTCAATTTCAAAATTTTCGATTCCAACTTTCAATTTCAACACTTGGTTTCCAAATTTTCATTTCAAAGTATTCAATTCGAATTTTGATTCAAAACTTTAAATTCAAACTGTTATTCAATTTTTCAATCTTTCAATTTCAAAAATCTCAATTGATTTTTCAAATCTCCATCTTGTTTTTCAACTCTTTCCCTCAATCAAGTTTTATGCCCCACTCTATTTTGATAATCACAAAGGGGGAGAATTTCTTGATTGATTGGGGGAGAAACTTTTTTGATCATGCTTTGCTTTACATTTCATTTTATTTAAGCATTCCTTTCAATTCATGTTTTTACTTTAATTGTTTAAGTGATTGTGATCATCAAAATAGGGGGAGATTGTTGTACATCTCGAACCTCTCGTTGTTTGATTTTCATGATCACAATCACTTTCATTTTTATCTAACATTGTGTTTTAAGTGTTTGTGTTGATAGGCATTTGATTGCCAAGAAGTTGACCAAGGAAGAGGCAGAAATGGACTGAAATTCAGTCCACCGGCCGACCGGTGGCTTCACCACCGGCCAGCCGGTGGAACCCAGACTCAAGGGGTAGCTACTGCCTCCCCACCGGTCGACCGGTGGCTCTGCCACCGGTCGACCTGTGGCATCCAGCCCAAATAGTGCAATCTACTGTCTTTCCACCGGCCAGCCGGTGGCTCCTCACCGGTCGACCGGTGGAGCCTGGATCAAGACTCTTCTTCTCTACCAAGGCACCGGCCAGCCGGTGGAGATGTACCGGTCAACCGGTGGCCCCTGGACCAGACTTCTCCTCCACTGCCAAGGCACCGGCCAGCCGGTGGAGCTGTACCGGCCAGCCGGTAGCACTGGTCAAACTAGCCGTTGGCTTTGACCAGTCAACTCCAAAAGCCTCCCAACGGCTCCGAGGCCTTTTCCAACGGCCCCAAAGCCCTCCAACGGATACTTGAAGGTTCCTAGCCTATAAATAAAGGCCTAGGAAGCCCCGGAACAATACACAAGCCACCGGACACATTTTTACATCTTTGGCGAAGCTCCGACGGATTGTTCCAAGGGAACCCAAAGTGCTCCAACAACTTCCACATCCAAGAGCACCTCCATAGAAGCTTGGAAGCGGCCCTCAAACATCATCAATCAATCAAAGGCGCCCAAGGCTTCTCCATTACGGGTTTTATTGTTTATCTCTTTTTGAGCTTTAAAATTGGGTTTGTGCCTACAAACCCCAACTCTTTTCTCATCTCCCCTTCTTTGGGTTCTCACACCACCACTAAGGTGTGAAGAGGTTTTCTCAAGCTTTTCCTTTAAAAGGCTTGTGTCTCGGTGAGCTAGTCTTCACCCGTAAAAAGACTAGTGGGTTCTTGCTAAACCATTAAAAGCAAGTGGGTTCTTGCTAAACCAATAAAAGCAAGCTGTAATAGGTCCTAGTGCTACCTCAAAGCCTAGTGGGTTTCTTGCTACAACCATTGAAAAGCAAGCGGTAGGAATCTCTCAACGGTTGAGTTGGGAGCGGAGACGTAGGCCGGGTTTTGGCCGAACTCCGTTATCAAGTTCTTGTGTGATTGCCTCTTTTATTTTCCGCTGCACTTTGATATTTGACTTTTAATTTGTTAATTATTTTTAAAAGGCAATTCACCCCCCTCTTGCCATCTTTTCCCTCCTCGGGTGTTTCTTCCGACCCAACATATTTATCTGAAAAGATGTAATATTCCTGTATGCAATGATTGGTTCATTAAATTTATGATGAATTTAGGATTTTTAGTTATTATATAAAATTTAATGTCATGTTTTTCATTTTTTTGAATATTATAACTTTGTTTGAGGAAGTGTGGACTACCAGCTTTTCAAAGCGATGTAATTCGTTGACACTTTACATTGAATATAATTAGGATGGTTTTAGTAAATTTATATTATATATATGTTATAATAATTCAATTCTAATGATAATATATATATATATATATGTGTGTGTTATTTTATTTCTTTCTTTCAATACGAAAGGAAAATAGAAATAACGTTCAGGCGTACGTATGACCAATTGTCTCCATGAATAGTTTATTCCATTTCATATTTAAATATTTATATATTATTATAAATACTTATATACTGAATATATATGATATTTACACCATGTTTTTCATTATTTAAATAAGAAAATAATGATATATGTAAGAGGATAAATAATAATAGATTAAAACATATATGAAAAACAAAGCTATTATTACCCGAAACACAACATAAACATGGAATTGTTAATAAAATAGAAATATAAAGTCATAAGAAAATCATATATGGTGTAATATATAATTTATTTTTATGTTTTAGATTCACAATAAACTTATAATTATTATATAGTAGTTTTTAATGTGTACAAGGAAAGCCAAGACAGAAGGTAAGGGTTTTCTCGTCTAACTTTTATTTCTGAGAGATATATGCTATATTCACAACTTATTATTGTTGTATAGTGTATACACATACCAATAACATGATATATATTTAATTTAATTTATTTAGGTATATTAAAATTTTCAATTTATATTATTCTTCCATGGGGATCACTATTAAAAAGTTACTCAAGTTGTAAGGGGATGTCTAGTCTCACTTTTTTTTTCTATGAGACTTACCCCATATTTACAACTCGATTCTTTTGTGTGGTGTATATACTGAAAATTACTGTATTATATGATTATTATCTTTAAAATTATGTGAATTTACATATCTAATTCACTCTATCTCTTTTATGGGGTTTACATTTCCAAAGTTACCAAATCGAAAATGTAATTTTGTCTCAATTTTCCTTCTTTGAGACACATGTTATGTTATACATATATATTATTTTACAAGGTGTGTATACTATGATTTGAAATGTTATATCAAGAATTTAATTATTTTCATGATATTTCATGATTTAAATAATTTTATTATCTCTTGGGGATTATGATTTAATGTTACCAAAGTGGTAAGATTTTATTCTTACAATCTCATTGTTTATTGGGATTTATTATTATTATGCTTCCATTGATGAAATATTATGACCCATATATAATGAATAGTAATTAGTTTTATTATCCTTTAAAGTAATGATATTATCATTTAATGGAACCGTTTCTTCACTCTATTATTTAATATAATTATGAAAATGATTTTATGAAAATATGACATTATTTATCTCAACGGTCAGAAATATGTTTTATTCAAAAAATATGTTTTGTAAACTATTTTAGGAAATATTTTTAAATTATATATTAAGATCATTTTAAAGGAAAATAATTTATTTTTTTTTATTTTTTAATTGTTTAAAATGTTTAAAATGTTTTTCAAATCTTCCATTATAATTTTTGAAGGTTATTTTCAAATAAAATGGATTACAATTTTTTTATTAATGTGTTTTTCAAATTGGAAATGATATTTTACCAAGAAGTGTTTTAGATTATTTTTAAATATTACTTCATAATATTTTAATATGGTTTTAAAATAAAAGAATTTTTAATTTTTTTATGTTTTTGAAATTTATTTTGAACAATAGGTTACTTTCCTTAAGAAATATTCCATGTGATCTTTATAAAAATCCTTCTCCATATAAGAAGACATGATTTGACATAATTTATAATTTACCAAGGAAATTATACAGAGATACAATTCATATTGTTTCTCTGAATGGTTTATGTTTTAATGGCATGGTTTTATGGAACTAGTTTCTTTTCCACAGTTTAATCAGGTGTCGAAGAGATTAACATGAAACACTTTTCATTTCCATGGGATAAACAGGTCCTGAAAGAATAATTGTTTTATGGGGTTTTATGATGATACCAATGATATTTGTACTTTACTCATGTCATGGTTCATTGAAATTTATTATATGAGGGGGTAACCCAGACAATGCTGAGTAATCCCATCACAAATTATATGAAAGGTGTCCCAGATAACACCAGGTATGCCTGTTACAACTTATACAATGGGGGTAGCCTATATAGAGTTGGGTAATCCACTTATATATTATAGTATGGGGTGGCCAATATTTCATCAAGTGAGCCTATTATAGATTATATGATGGGGTGTCCCAGATAGCTCTAGTTAATACCATTATGATGGGTGGGACCTGTATATCACTACAATGCACTAGGTAAATATTTATATCTAATGAGATAAACATAGATATAATGTGGATTGAACTTGGTTCAATATGATAGTGCCAAAATGAGGAGTGAACTATGTTTAGTAATATAGGGATGGAAGAAGGACTAAACATTGTTCAGTAATACAGGGCTAGAACGGGGTGTGACCCCAAACCATTAAACAAATTCGTCTATTGGGATGGTCTTGATAGTAAACCTTGACTAATATGGTGTTCTTCAGACTTTACCTATTCCACTAAGATGGCCTTTGCAGTAATCCTTATCTACTATGGAAATAATTTTATATTTTTATTTGTCTTCCAAAATTCTATTTTGCATTCCTATGTTATGCTTTCACAGATTATGCTCTTGATTTTATTATGATTCATGACTTATTAACGTCCAATTGTTTTCCATCAGTCTTGATTATGATATATTTATGTGAAGGGTTTTGATCCTCTAATGTTATGATCATGTTCTCATACCCTTATTCTCATGTTATGCTCACATATCTCCACTCTTTACCCTTACTGAGCATCTAATCTAACCCATTTCTTATGTTTTCTTTCCAAAGGTATTAAAGAAAGATTTTAATTAGGATTAACGAAGGGGAATATCTTCAACTTATATGTTTAACATCTTTCACCAATATTGAAGAGTGTGTTTCAATATTTCCAAATATAGTAAACTATAACTTGAAGTACCTCAAAACAACTTGAGAATGGAGGGGTGAATTAGGGTGTCAGATTTTTCATTTAAATAGATGGATCTTGTTTCCACATTTGTAGGAACATGGTGATACTATCAGAAGAGGAAGGGAAGAAAACAAACAATAACATGAAATGAAATGACACTGTAATTTTACTTGGTTCACTACTAAGGTATACGTCCAAGGAGCATACGCTGATAGTGTGTTAGTCATACCAAAGAACACTAATATTCCCAATTTATGGATTATAAGAGTGTAACATATTCACTCTATTCCATGAGCACTACCATTACAAGGTTTTATGGATAGAACACTAAATCCCTCAGATCACTTCCACTAACTCCCCCTTTCTCATTGCGTTTGAAGAATATTCAATCACTTTATTTACATGAAGGTCGCTTTAATGGTTTAACATTTAATCATGCATCCTAAAACATAAATGGATGCTCTTTTGAAGATTTATTTTCTTCAACAAATGTATTAAAATTTCTCCAACACTAGTAGGTTATTAAAAAAACACTTTCACAAAATGATTTGGTCACTTTATAGGCTCCCTTGAGTGTTCCATGTACTACCTTATCTCCTCGGCCTACTACGTAGCAGATATGGTTTATAGATCACCTGTCTACAAACTATATCCATGTTCCTCCTTCGCAAACTGCCTCGGTGAACTACATCCACATACTTAATCCATATATTGCCTTTCCAGAACACCTTCCGCAAATGCCCCTGCTTTGCGTACTGCCTCTACTCCACATACAACCCTGCTTGCTCTGCGTACTTCTCTTCTCCAATGCATACTGTGAGAGATTCCTCTATAAATCACACTCTCTTTCACATACTATTTTTCATTACGTGGATCATTCTCTCCACATACCATCTTCTCCTATGCGAACCACTTTGGACTTTACCAAAATTCTTCGTGAATTTTTAATCTCCAACCCATCAACCTAACAAAGGGGATTACTACTCATTATATAGGAAAAAATGGATCAAAAAAATCTTTGAATAGAATATTTACCAAATATTTGATTTCTTACAACCTTCACGGCATACCACTCCTATCCCATGAACTGAAAATATCCCCCAAACCATCATCCTTATGTGTAATACATGCCTCTGTCTACAAAACTTCATTGCGAACCGATTTCAGACCAGTCAATCGAAAATATCCCATTATTATCAATGAACAACCTTGGTTTTAACAATCTTCCCCATTGGATTTGTTGTCAATCTAAAGATAAAGTCACCAAAGCTCCAGCCACGTTAAAAACCAAAACAATTAAGAAACAAATTATCCATCGCTCTAAATCTATGTGAGAAATTATAGACAAAGAAAAAAATAGGGAGGGAATGAATAGATTTCTCTTTCTTTTCTTTTCTCCCCCATAGTTTCATTTTTCACTTTCTCTATTGAATTTATCCATTCTCAGCCATTGGAAATAAACCCGAAGAATTTTTTTTTGACTTTAAGTGGTAAAAAAATGACACCTAGATTGTATCTCCCCTATAAAACTACATCAATTCCATAACCATTTTAAAACAGTTAAAAAACTGGAGATAATGGATTTTTTGTGACCTCCTTATACAGATGGAGGTGGTTGAACACTATGGTTCAACTGATGTTTCTCAAACACATCCTCTATCAATGGCTTAGTAAGAATATCATCCACTTTCTTATCAGTTCCCACATGATCCATTTTAATCATTAAATGTTAAACTTTTTACTTGATGTAGTGATATCTTACTTCAATATGTTTCATACTAGAATGTTGGACATGATACTTCATAAGATAAATTGCGCTCTTGTTATCACAATAAATAACCATTGGTTGTTTCACCTCATCACCAATTTCAGTGAATTGTTGGTTAATCCAAAGTAGCTGAGTACAAGCTTTTGTTCCGGAGATATATTTATGTCTAGCAGTACTAAGAGAAATACTTCCTTATTTCTTGGCCATCCAGCCCACACATTTATTCCCCACATAGAATGCTTCAACACTAGGGGACTTTCTTTCCACAATATCTCCATCCTAGTATGCATTCGAAAAAATTGATAGTTAACCATAACTTCTTCTAGTAAAATATAATCCATGATTGTTAGTACCTTGAATGTAACACATGATTCTTTTCACATCTTCCATATGTTATTATTTCAGATTACTCTAAAATAGGGATGATAATCATGTTGCAAAGACAATATCTAGCCATTCATCTATTAGTTACAATAAGATTCAAATTATTCTTTTACACATCATGGGATCCACAAAAGTCACATCCTCATGCTTTCCAAGTTTTTTTCCTATCACAATCAAAGTATACAGTGGTTTGGAACCATTCATATTAAATTTATTCAGTATCTCTCTCGCATACTTTTCCTATGAAATAAAAGTGAAATAATTTTTCAGAATCACATGCATCCCTAAAAATTATGTGAGTTCACCAATCATCGTCATTTAAAATTCATATTTCATGTGATTTGAAAATTCGTCCAGTGATCCATACCTGATTCCACAAAAAATAATATCATTAATGTAAACCAATACCATGAACTAATCCTTATGAGAATTTGTCACATAGTGATTGTGATCGACTCCTCTTTTGAATTCGTATTTTTGAGGTAAGAATCCTGTCGAGAGTACCGCACTATTGGTTCCTACTTCAGTCCATATATTAATTTCTTTAATCTATAGTTTTCCATTTAATCATTTCCAAGAAGGAAACCAACCGATTGTTCAATATAGATTTATTCCTCAGTAATACCATTTTGGAAAGCTGTATCGACATCTATTTGATACACTTTATATCCTCTTTGGATTGTTATAGAAATAAATATCCTAATTGATTCCATTCTAGCCAACTGAAAAAATGTCTCTTCAACATCAATGACTTCATTCTATGAATATCATATAAACACCAGTCATGTCTTATTTTTAAACACATTTCTAGGTTCATCAAATTTATTCTTAAAAATCAACTTTGTACAAATCACATTGTGATTTTCAGGCCTCTTAACTAGATATCATGTTTCATTCTTTTCAATATGATCCAACTCTTCATTCATAGATTTAACCCTGATTCATCTTTTGTAGATTCTTTAAACGAGGATGGTTCCACAACTGGCAGGAATGCAGATTGTGTAGTATTTCTCATTCTCCTTGTTTGTGTGGGTGCAATACAATCCCCTATGTTGTTGGATTGATGAATCTATGCACTTCAATTTATCCTTTGAGGTTAAACTAAAGTCTCTCCATCCATGGATTCATATTCCAATTCTTCTTCAGATTCAACATCATGTCGTGACTTTTGAGTGTTTTGTACGCCTTTCTCCAATTCTATAATTAGATCTTCTCAATGTTCACATTCTTCTTCATTTTCAATTGCACTAGAAAAATAATCCCATGAGGCATTTTTTGTTTTATTTGAAATTATCTTTACATCACTAATTTCCACAATTTTTACTAGATTCTTATTGAATCATTTGTAGTATTTTATATTAATTTAATCTCTAAGGAATATTCCTTCAACTACTACATCAACATACTAGAATGGATTTACATATTTATTTCTGATAAAACATATAATTATGAAAATGTGGAAGTACTTCAAAGAGGGATTTCTTCCATACCACAACTCATAAGGTGTCTTGGTTTCACCCATGTAAATCCTTTTTCTATTTTGAATATATACTGCAACATGAACAACCTCTTTCCAATAATAGTAAGATATATGGATCTCAATCAACATAGTTCTGGCAAAACTATTCACCTATCGATTCTAGTGCTCAACAACTAATTGTTTCTATAGGGTTCTTACAGAATCCACCTGATGTTGGATTCAATGTTTCGCTAGGTCATTTTCAAACTCAATTGAGGTATATTATCTTCCATTATCAGACTATATAACTCTTCTTATCCATCTAGTATATTTTTTGGTAATTCGATGATAATTTTTCATTCAATTAAGCACTTTCTGTTTCCTATGAATAACCATAACACATACCACTCTGCTATAATCATCTATGAAAAGAACAAAGTAACATTCTCCATAAGTTCTAGTAACATTGATTGGTCCACATAAATCTATATGGATAGATCATGATGGTTTAATGCACTTTTCTCCTTTCGCAGATTGGAACTTCAGTCCAGCTTCCCCCATATACAAGTATCACAATCCGTTTCATGTTTAGGTTTAAAGTTAGGGATATCAATGATAATATTCAGCTTGAATATCTTTTCTATGTATTTCTAATTCATGTTCCTCAATATATGATTCCATATGTTGTTTTCGTAATCAACATTCATGTAGAAAATGTTTTCTTTACTATCGACCTGAAACAAGTTTCCCTCTATTCTACATCATTTCATAAGATAATTCCATGTAATTCTACTTATAGTACAACCCTTCCTTATAAAATGCCACAATAAGGCCTAAGTCATATTGATTAATTACACTCAGAAGATTATGATGCAATCCATCCATATAAAGAACTTCATTCTTCTTTAGATCTACATTATCAAGTTTAGTTTTTCCAATTCCTTTTATCTTAAGAGAGCCATCATTATCGAACCTCACTGTTCCATCAACATTTTTCTTGATATTATTTAATGGGTATGCATTTCCTGTCATATGGGATGAACATACACTATCAAAAATATGAGTTCTATTGTTCTTGGTTTCTTTGAGAGCTACTTATACAAAGCTATATTTCTCAATTTTCAACATTTCGTTCTATGAGATGATGGATTGAGTGTAGGATACTGATGGCCTTTCAATAATTTTTTCCACGTAATCTGGTTCTTCATATTCGTACTAACCTTTCAAAGGATAAAACCTATTTGAAATAGCCACACCATCTATTTTTCGGGTATTGAACTATCTCCGAGAGTTGTATGAATTTATCCTATCATTCCTCTACCTGCAATGTACAACATTATGGCCATTGTTAGAACAGTGAAAACAGTATCCATATGAACTATTTATTTTTTAAGATATAGGATATAAATTTATTCTCCTTAGTTTAACTTCTATCACTTCCCCATTAAGATAGATCCTTGCCTCTTCACAATATGACATGGTATGACCCAAATATGCACATAACTAATACTTCATGAGAGGTAATATATTCTCAGTTATATTTTTCCTCATGATTTCGTCCTCGAGAAAATAGTTTGTCTACATATTATTTCCAAAAGCTTGAGAATAATCTTCAGTTCTCCGTTAATTTTGATTTAAGGGTCACTTTTTCATCACTTTTGGTGGCTTCTCAACATGATCTACTTTCATATTTCCTTTATTATGGTACACTTTATCTTTTATAATTGATGTTTCAGCATCACAACTGATTCCACTATTTCCCATGAAAGCGGGTCTTTGATCACTCAAAAATCATTTCAACTTCAACAGAACCACACTTAGATCTCTCTATTAACTCGACATTTAATTTTTTTCCAAATTTTATTTTCTTCTATACTTATTTGGAATTCGATACAGTCTTGAGTTTACTCATAAGAGTAAAAAATTCTTCTTCAAGCCCCTTAATGGTCTTGGAATTCTCCTCCAGTCTCGAGGTAAGGTCATTGATGACCTTTTATTATTCTTCAATCCCGAGTTTTAGTTTAACAACATCATCATTTTTTTCAAGGATTGATGACTGTAGTTTCACCCGTTCTATCACTCGTTCAGTTTCATCTTCTATATAATCAACATATTATGATTATTCCTCTACCATTTCTTTCCACTTATTCTATATCTTACATTTATTCTTAAGGATACTAATATCATACATAAGTTGCGACATGGGATGGGCATTATTTTTCATCTGATTATCTATAGCTATATCTATCAATGGTTGTAACTTTTCAATGGTTTCCATCCTGGAGGCATGGTTTCCAATCTTAAACACTAGTAATTCTCCCTCAAAAAATTCATTATCATCATCATCTTCTTCATTAACGGAACTCTTATTCAGTAATTTCTTTCTAGTTTTAAAGTCCGTCTTTTTGAAAAAAACCATTTTTGGGATTCTAAATGTCTTTAGGTATGCTCTCTCTATGTTTGAAATTTATTGACCACTGAGATGAAATGTTTCGAACTCTTCAACAATGAAAACAAGACAAAGTTAAATTACATTAAAATTTACCTTTCCATTTTTTGAGCTTCTTGGAAATGAGAGAGGTAATTTATTTTTCCTCATCATCTTAATCACCACTATCTCCTAAAATTTTTATTTTGTCCATGGATTTGAATCTATTTCATTGGTTACACGAGTCGTAGTGACTTCTGGTTTGATTCTCATCTCATATTCCACTAGGATAACATTATTTATAAGGTTTTAGGGATAGAACATTGCGTCCCTCAGATCATTTCAATTGGCCCCTCCTTTTTCACTGCGTTGGAAGAATCTTTACTTAGTTTATTGGCTTGAATGACACTTCAATAGATTAACATTAAATCATGAATCCTAAAATTTTATTTCATGCTCTATTAAAGTTTCGTTTTCTTCCACATATGTATATCAATTTCCCTAACACTATTACATTATGAAAAAAATACTTTCGTAAAATTATTTGGTCACTTTATAGGATCCCTTCAGTGTTTGGAATACCAACTTACATCCTCTGTGTACTGAGTAGCGGGTATGGTTGGAGAATCACCCCTCTGTGAACGATATCCATGTTATGCCTCTGAAAACTGCCTCCGCGTACTTTGTCCGTGTACTACATCCTTGTAAAGAATTCGCATACTACGTCTGTATACTTACTCCGTATACTACCTCCTCAAAACACTTTCTGAAAACTACCCCTTATTCGTGTACTACCTCTGCTATATATGCATCCCTACATTCTCTGCACACTTCAATGATCTACCGCATACTATGAGAGTTTCCTCCATGAACCATTCTCTCTTTCGTGGTATGTTTTTCCTTATGCGGACTGTTCTCCCCGCGTACAATCTTATCCTCTTTGAACCACTTAGACATCACCTAATTTCTTCCTAAATTTTTAATCTACAATCCATCCACCTAATAAAGAGCATTACTGCTACTTATATAGTCCAAAAAGGATCTAAATGATCCATTAATCCATGATTTAACAAATATTTGATTTGGTACAGACTTCACCGTATACCGCTCCTAACCCACAAACCGAAACTATCCCACGAACCACCCACCTTCCGTGAACCACATGCCTCCATCTTCAAACCTTTTCCATGATTTGATTTTGATTCCACAAACCACTCTGTATACCATTCATGGTGTTCCATACATGGTCTGTGAACTATTCCCATAAATGGCACATGGTCTTCATATCATGCTACATGTTTCCCCTCTATTTCCAATTTTCATCACTGTTCGTCATGCTATTCACTACAATGAATGCATTCACGATTTTGAAGCCCATAAATTTGGAAAACACTGTAATACTATGCCACCTTCAATACTAAACTCATCCTCAATCATATGAAAATATTCCATGAAAACTCCCTTGTCATCCATGTGCATATTGACAACAAACACTAACCAAACTCCATTAATATCAACGGACAACCTTAGTTCTAACATAACTATCCTTGAGCATGTACATTTTTAAGGTGAAAAATATTCCTAAAAATTTATTTAATATATATTTATGTCATGACTTGGTCCCCATATTTATCAATAGGAATGTTTAAATCAATGTAAAATTTAAAATATAATTATTGGTATGGAATAGTTTTTAACAACATGCCAAATGGAATTTCCTATCACTGTTATAAGAAACTGACATGTTGATTGACTATGACAATGTAGTATTGATTGAAAATAAAGTTGATCATTGAAAATCATCATTGGATTACAGTGAGGAAGATTTAATCACTATAGGTATTGTTGTATATAATGAAGAGAAGGGAGAAATTCATGATGATGATGCATATTTTTTTATTTTAGTGATGATACTGAGAGTTTGATGAATATCAGAGAAAATAATATAATGAGAAAGAATATTAATTATATAAAAATCATTAGAGTTAATAATGAAGGGTTATAAAAAATAAGAAAAAATAAAACATATATTATTACAAGTATACTTTTAATGGTTGAAACCAAAACAATTGATTAAGATTTAGATCATAATGAATAGTTTGAAGCTATGAATTGAGAATAGAATCATATTGAAAAAATGATACATGGGAACTTATACCTATACTTGATGATAAGAACATCATTTAAAAAAACAGTTTTGGAAGAAAATACATATAAAAAAAGATTGGTTGTAAGAAATAAACCTATATTGGTGGAGAAACCATTTTAAATCACGTTTTTTACACTTTTTAAAAGTCCTTTTTGACAAAATGAACTTATTATTTTGAATACAGACATCAAAATTTACTCTGGTTCAATTTTTTTTATTTTTATGAGAAAATTAATATTTTAATGAAAATTTTAAAAATACTGAATTTTAAATCAAAAATTGATTTTTTTCAAAATTGTTTGGATTGATAGATTATATTTTAAATTGTTTTTAAATTATATTTAGATTATGTTTTTATCATTTAATCTAATTTGGGTTATTAGATGTAATTTCACATATAAATTTGATATTAACACATTACAATCATTTGAATGTTTTTACTTTTAAAAAACATGTTTTCTCCCTTTGACAATGAGAATAATTTTAAATTAATTAGTTAAATTTATGTGTTTTCAATTTGTAAAAATGGATTCCATATTTTGAATTAGTTGGTCCAAAAATTGTAAATAGGTTCAATTTATTCTTGTTTGGATGTTATGAAAAGAAATTTGGGAAATTTTTAAATATCACAGTTGAAGTTAAATCAGGTAAATTAGGATAAAAAATAAAATGATATGGAAAATAAAATTACGCTAAAACCAACAAAAATCCTCCTATATGAATAAAATCAACACGTATTTTCTAAGGATAAAAATTGATTTGTTTTATGGACTTTTTTTCAATAAAGTGATGTTATTATTATTTAAACAAAAGAAAGTGACAATATGTCACTCTCATATATATATTATAAGAATAAAATTTTTAATTTATTGATAAAAATTACGAAAATAAAATAATAATTCATTTCCAGAAATATAATAAAATTATCTACATCATGTGAATTTATTTATAAATTTTATAGATTATATAGTTACCATAAATATTGACACAAAAGTGATACAATAATTATTTTATAAATATAAATATCAAATAAATGATCTTATAAACATTAAAAAAATATATCACATAATTTATGCCATCCAATAATTGTACTGGTGAATATGACAGGTTATAATAATATTAAATGGTTCTTTTGATGTTATCTCTCTGTATGAATTTAATTTAAATTCAAAGAAATCAATATTGTAAAAAATGACCCTATTAATATTTTATAAAATTAATCTTTTATTAAATTATTTAAAAATCGAAAAAATATTTTAAAAACAACAAGTTAATAGGATAGGGGCTAAATGTTTTTTATGTATCCAATTATGGAAAATTTACCCCATATACGTAAAAGTTATAACCTATTAATACTTAAAATATTGTTACCTTAATTAAAATTAAAAGAGAATATTTAAGGGTAAACATAAAAGATAAGGTTTAATATAAAATAAATTAATGTTAAAAAATTATTTTATGATTGGATTTAAAACTAAACTTATCTTATCTTTGACATAGATCAATTTTGAAGCGTTTGGATTAAAAAATTAATTTATATTAATTTAAGATTTTTGGAAATTCCAAGAGTTCCCCTCACCTCTTCACTTAAATTGGAGCCTTAAAGATTGGCCATACCTATAAATTTTCCCTTATAAAAATCTATAGTCACTTTATATAGGTTCTCTTCTTCTCAAAAGAGAGACTATAGTTCCTTTAAGAGGCTATTTAGAGGAAGCACATTGAGGAAGAGGTAATATCTTTAACTAGTTCTTTCAAACTTATTTCTTCCTAAAATTCTTATTAATTAGTTGTTTCATTAAAAAGTAATAACATTAATATCCATCATATAATAATATTTTATTATAATCATGAGACAACCATATTTCATCTTTTGTTCATCCTATGAAAAAAATCACCACGAAAGCGTAAGCACAACTTACCGTCTCCATTTTGTGGTGTAATCTATTTTTCACTCCACCTTACATGGATGGATATAAGGATTGAACTAATAAATATATCTGATTATTATAAAATTATATGGATTTTGGAACAACATATATACTACCCACTTTCGTATCATTTCACAATTATCAGAATGATATCATCTATAATGCATATGTACGACCTACCGTATCCACTATGCGATGTGATTTATTATACAAGATATCCATTAAACAATGATTATATAAATGTACATATGTAATAAATATTATATTTATTTTGTTAATTTCATTTTTGAATGATATAAAAATGATCTAATAAGGAGAACTAGAACTTATTCGAAAAAACATGAATAAGAAAATTAAGCAGTTTATACCCAAATAAAGAGTAATGATGAAATATTATTACCGAATGGATGATTATATGTTAACATATGATATCATAAAATAAATATGATTCTGGAATAATTAAATGAAATCATTTAAATCATTTTACAAGATGTTCAGATATATACAAAGGATAACTGACCTAAGGTACGAGATAATTTTTCAATCTCATTATTATCCAAGATTGTTTGTTCGTAAATATTTACTGGGGTATATTTATCAATGACATCCATGTTTCCAAAATAATTATACCAAAATATTATTTCTATCCTCCTACCATTTTTTAATTTCAATTGTACCCATTGGTGATTTTTTATTAAATGGTATGAAAGGAATATTTCCTCATTTTCGATACGAGGTACATTTTGAAGTTTACGTTAAAAGTATAAGAATAATATTTTTTAACTTATACGATATGAATGGATTTTTACCCTTTCATAATTATTTATTTACATTAAAATTACTTTAAAATATTTAAAGTTTATTTTTAAATATATTCTTTTTTTTGAAATTGTGTGGCATTTTGATATAATAAAATGTTTTTGAAGAAGAACGGATATTTTCTTCAATAATTAATCTCAAGTGTTTTTCAAAAAATATTTTCTATACAAGATGACATTATCAAAAAAGGGTTATGTTTTTATTCGTATTATTACAATGAATTTATTTTTTTTATGATGTAAATTATATTTATCTATTTGTTTTATATAGATTATGATTGAATGATATATAGGAAACCCATTTTACTCCTTGGGTTATGCTATGATGAGTGATTTATATATATTTGGCACACATAAGAATGATTTAATTATAATATGGGTGATCCCTATATCTTCATATAATGAATTGGGTAAAGATTTAAATCTCATGATTAAGACATGATTGGGACAACATTTAAATCCAGTTATGTATTACAGGGCTATAACAAAACGTATACCCGGTTTAGTAATGTACATTGTCCATTATGATGGTCCTGAAAATGAGCCTTAGCTAATATGGAAATGATTTTCTATTTTTATGTGTTTTACAAAATTCCATGTTTTATACATATTATATTTTTTTATGGATCATGTTATTTTATACATTATGCCTTACAAACATGAATTTTTTTTATGGATAATGATTTTTTTTCTCAAGATTTGTGTTCAAGTTTTTTACATTTATATGTTTATGTATTGTTTGTTTACCCTTATTGAGAACATAAGATCACCCTTTCTTATGTTTCCATTCCTCAGGTGATAAATAAATATTTTAAGTAGGATTACAAAAGAGGAATATCTTTATGGGAGATTTTGAAGATCTTTAATGAGTAAGAAGAATGTATTCTATGTTTCCAAAGGCACTAAAATATTACAGTCCTCATGCGTGCATTTGTAAAATTTAGTAAATATCCATATAAAAATATGTAATATTAATATATGTCATGCTTGGGTAATTATTGTTGGTATTTGTTTAATGTTTTAGTCAACCATTGGAAACTAATATGAAAAATCTTTAGTGAGATCCCTAAAGATATTTATAAGGTATGTTTAACGATGTGCTAAGGATATGTCTAACCATAGGTTATAATCATTGAATTTTGGTAATGACCATTGTTAATATAAGATTAAAACTATGATTTTAGAGATTTAAAGTACTTACCCTTTAATATTTTTTCATCATAATATAATTTTCCCCTCACTTGTTATTAATTTGGGTTTTAGACAATGGATGGAGCTCTAAGGAACCGTGTTAATGATGAATGCATTGGGTAATGAAATGATCACCCTCTCAAACAACCAAATGTTATGGGAGATGGAATGAAAAATCTTATCACAATACTAAATCAAGATATATATTCATTATGGTCTTCCAAATGAGTAGATAAGGGAAAAAAATTTGTTGAGTTCTTCATGAGGAAACATCCACCTTTTTTCAGTGGGTCTCCTGATCTACTTGTTGCTAAACAATGATTAGTACCATTGAAAAGATATTTTCTATCCTTCACTGTTTGGAACATGAAAAATGAATTTTGGATTTTTATAATTTAGTAGGTGAAGCAAACCAGTGGTAGACTCTAATCAAGAATATGGGAAAAAAATATGAAATTGAATAATTGGAATGGTATGAGCTAATGAACTTATTTTTTTCCATAGGTTCTTTCTTCATATTATTCGTATGAAGACAGAAAAGTAGTTCTTAGAGCTTAAACAAAAGTATTATGAATTTTTGGTAAATATAAGTAAAATTTTATAATACTTGCAAGGTATGCTTCTGGTTTTATTATCCAAACTAAAAGTAAATTTGATCAATTCATCAGTGGCTTAAAACCACGCCATCGAAGGGCATTATCTAGAAGATACATTATTAGCGATGAAAATATTGTTCATTATTCTATCAAGGTATAAATGTATGTTTTTGTTACATATCAATCCAATGGTTTTGAAAAAAAAATATGGAGTTCAAGGGTAAATATCAAAAAAATAGTGAAAAGAAGATGACTGTTTTGTTATGCTCAAAGTGTGCAAAGAATCATGATTGTGACTTTTTTACAGGACTAAAAAAAATTTTAACTGTGGGAAAAAATGTTATCCGGTAGTTGAGTGCTGAAGTAATGGGGAAAAGGTAGATAATAGATAATATGCTATAAATAATTCACCACCCACACTTCAATGGTACAAGTGCAAGGAAATGGGTCATTATTCCATTCAATGACCTAATCCAAGGATTATTGATGAAAATTGATATTAACAACCTCACAAGTCCAAAGATAGAGGAGAATCACATGCAATCACTATTAGTGATGCTGAGTATGAAAATGAAGATCTGGAAGGATTGAATTTTTATGTAATGGGATTCCAGAATAATGTTGTAGAATATCTTTTTTGGTTTTATAGAATAATGAAATATCTATGTAGTTGTCCACTGTGGTTTTCCACATGTATTTGAATATATATGCTAAGTGCTACGGGTAACCATGAAGATTGTTTGAGGTAATAAGGTGATGTTTATAGAAAATACATGATTAAAGGGAAGATAACCCATAATATAAACATGATATTGAGATAAGAATATTTGGATAAATATATGTTAGATAGGAATAAGTAAATTGGATGATATTAGTTACATTGGAATTGGTTAAGGATTTATTGGTATGTGGGTTATGCTATCACAGATGATTTTTACAAAATTTTGAACATAAGAGTAAGGAAATATGCATGTTTTCAATTAGTGTATATAATAATTCAGGTTATAACTGTAAATCAAGAGAATACATGGTAAAAGTGATCACATTTTGGAATGTGACCATCAAGTGACACCTTATGATATATGGGGGAAAAATATTAAGCCAATATTAGTGAAACTATTTTTAAAGTATTTTATTTTTAGTTGTTATAAGGTTTTTAAGGTTATCATTTATGTAAATATTATGTTAAACATTTGACTATGTTTTTTGGAATAATGAATTATCTCACCATAGGTGGACTTATGCATATTTGATAACTTTTTATAACTTTTTATTATGAAAAAAATGGAATTATCAATTATTCTATTTATAGACCACATGATTTGATAACACTTCAAAAATGTAAACAACAACTTCATTTCCTTTAATAAAATATGAAGTCATAATTGTTCACGGAACAACCAATAGTGAGATTGTACCAAAATCAGGTTAGTAGTTATTCTCTTGCAAAATTCATCAACTTTAAGAAAATGATATTGAATCCAAAAATGTTATCCCAGTACATTTTTACCTGATGAATAATATGGTTCATTAAATAGTCATAGATTTATGGCTTTATGATCATTAACTTTATCCTAACATTTTTCTATATCCCTCTCCATTAGAATTTTATGGTTAGATTTTTCTTCCATATCCATGTTTTCTATTCCCACCTATGTTATTCTAGGTGGAAACCTAGTGATGAGTTACATTGGGCAACCATTATGGTTATAACATTCCTTTTCAAAAGTATTATTTATCATTACTTTTTACGATGTCAGTTTCTATGAAAAAACATTCATGTAGTAATGGTTTTATACTGCCAATGAATTTCGAGGGCGAAATTCATTTTAAGGGGGGTATAGTGTAATACCCCAATATTTTAATGAGATTGATTTATTTTAATTTCATTGATGTGTTGTGTTGTTCTCTACACCAATATAAGCTTTCCCAATATAAAGCATCATCTTAGATTTCGGTATACACAATGCTATTCTTGGCTTGTGTAACATACAAGTCCAACTTCTTTAGATATAGTTCATTTAATACAAGACCGAGTATGATTGAACAACTGAATATTATTATGTTACCCTATGACCAAGATATTAAAATGTTGTGAATGAACAATCTTAATTGATTTATGAAAATATTTTTCAAACTTGTATTTAATTAATTCTTTTTTAACAATTATTTAGAAATGAAAATGAAACCCTATTTAATTGAAAGGGATTTTTTTTCTGAAAAACTATTAAAATGAGAATAAGTGATTTTATAAAATAGTGAAATCACTATTTATGGATTTTATTAATGAAATATATATATAATATATTAAATTTAATATTTAAAATTCATCATATATGTTTTCTACAAATAATATAAGAACAAATTCAATTTTTTCAGAGACAAATAATTATTTTTCAAAAAATACAATTTTACCACCTTTTGATGGGGGACCAATTTTAAATGTAGTTTTTTTTAAAATTTTATCAGTTATTATTGAAAAAATAAAATTATTATTTAGAATAAGTATATAAAAATTTACATTGTTTGAAAATTTGGTATTTTTTACAAAAAATTCATATCTTAATGAATAACGAAAAATGCTACATTTTAATTCAAAACGGCATTTTCATCTACTTTATTTTTATTTATAGATTATATTTTTAACTAGTTTTAAAGTATATTTTGATTATTTATTTATTATTTAATCCAATTTTATTAATTGTATGAAATTTCACATTGAAATTTGATATAAAAACAGGTCAATCTTTTGATAGTTTTTACTTTTTAAAAATCCGTTTCCTCACTTTGACAACAAGAATTTATTTTAAATTAACTAATTCCATTTTCGTGTTTTGAATTTGAGAAAATTGATTCAATATTTAGAATCCTTACTTAGAAATTATGTATATATGTCCATTTTCAGTTTTTTTGGACATTATGAATGGTATATTTGAAAATTTTTATTTACCATAGTTAAAGATAAATAAGGTAAATTAAGGTAACAAATAATATGATAAGGATAATAAAATTACCATAAAACATTAAAAAAATCCTATTGGATGAATAAAATTTGACCCTTAACACATAAGGATCAAAATTTATTCATTTAATGGACTTATTTCGATGAATTCTATGTAATTATTATTTAAACAAAAGAAAGTGTCAACATGTCACTTTCTTGTCTCTTATAAGTATAAATGTTTTAATGTGGTGATAAACATGATGAAACTAAGAAAATAAGTAGTCTAAAAAATATAATGTAATTATATAAATCATCAAAATTTATTTATAATTTTTAGATACTAAATAATTACCATAAATATTGATACAAGAGTGATGCAATAATTATTTTCTTACGAGAAATATCAAATAAATGATATTATAAATATTAAAATAAATATTATATGACATAATTTATACAATAAATGAATATATAGAATACTATAAAAATATTTAACACTATATAAAGGTTATTTTCATAGGTATATCTTTTTATGAATTTTATTTAAATTATATGAAATGAATATTGTAAAAATTGACACTTTCGATATTTTATAAAACAATATTTGATTAAATTATTCAAAAATACTAAAAATACTTAAAAATCATAAAGTTAATATGAGAAGGTCTAAATGTTCATTAATTTCCCAATTATTTGAAATTTACCCCATATAAGTGAAATTTATAACCTCTTAATACTTAAAATGTTGTTACCACAACTAAGATTAAAAGAGAATAATTAAGGGTAAACTAAATATATAAGGTTTAAAATAAATTCAATACATAACTAAAATTTATTGTATAAGATTATTTTGAACTATACTCATATTATATTATACATATATCAATTTTTAATTGTTTTTATTCAAATGTTTTAATTTATATTAATTTTATATTTTAAGAATTTCAAAGAGTGCCCCTCACTTAAATTATAAAAGAGCACCTCCTCCCTCACCTCTAAAATTCAATTTCATCCTTAAAGCTCCATCATACCATAATATTTTACCTTATCAACTTCCTTAGTCACATTATAGAGGTTCTGGTCTTCTCAAAAGACTAGCTCTAGTGACTTTAAGAGTAGATTTAGAGGAAGCACATTGAGGAAGAGGTAATCTCTTCTACCAATTCTTTCAAACGTCATTATTCTTATACTAGTTCTTTATTAGTTTTTTCATTATAATGTAATAAAATTAGTATCAATTATATAATTATATATTATTATAATTATGAAATATCCATATTCCACCTTCTTTCCATCATACGAAAAATAAATTCACTATGTGTGCGTACGTACGACTTACCCTCTCCATGACGTGGTGTAATCTTTTTTTAACCACCACCTTACTTGTATGGATATAATGATGGAAATAAAAACTATATACTATTATTATAACATGATATAGATTATGTAACTAAATATATACCAACCACATCTATACCATTTCCCAAATATCATAATGATATCATCGCTCGTGCGTACATACGACCTACCGCCTCGATGATGTGATACGATTCATTCTACAAGATATCCATTACAAAAAGATTATATAAATATACATAAAGAATAAATATTATATTTATTATTTTAATATAATTGTTTAATGATATAAATATGACCGAATGCGGATAAATGAAACTTATTTGGAAAAACAGGCATAAAAATGAAGGAGTTTATACTTGAATAATGATTAATAATGAAATATTATTACCAAAATGATGATAATATGTTCATATATGATATCATAAAAATGAATATGATAATGGAATAATTAAATGACATCATTTAAATCATTATACAAGAGTTTCATATACATAAAAATGATATCACACCTAAGGTAAGGGATAATTTTGCAATGTCATTATTTTCTTAGATTGTTTATTTGAAAGAATGTACTGGGGAATATTTATAAACCACATCCATGTTTACTAAAAAAGTATTAAAAAATATTATTTATATCATTATAAATGTTTTAATGTCAATTTTACCCATTGGTGACTTTTTATTAAATAGTATGAATGAAATCTTCTGTCAATTTCGGTACAATGTACTTTTGACTTTTCTAAAAAAAGTATGAGGATAATGTTTTTTAACTTATACAAAATGAACATATTTTTACCCTTTTATAATTCCTTATTTAAATAAATATTAATTGAAAATATTTCATATTTATTTTCAAATAATTCTTTTCTTTTTAAATTTCACGGTATTTTAGGAATAGATTTTATTTTTATAAAAGAAAGGATATTTTCCTCAAGAATTAATCTCAAGTGGTTATTCCAAATTATTTTCCATAAAAGATGTCATTCTAGAAATATATTAATGTTTATTTATCTATTATTAAGAATATCTGATTCCTTTTATGATGTAAATTCTTTTTATCCATTTTTTTATAGATTATGATGGAATTATTTTTAAGAAAACCATTTTATTCCTTGGGTTATGCTGTGATGAATGATTTATATTTTTGTGGAACACAAAAGAATGATTTAATAATGAGAAGGGTGGGACCTATATCTAATTCAAATTTATTGGGTAAAGAGTTATATCTCATGAGATAGACATGACTATAATTACATCTAAATCCAGTTTAGTAATATAGGGCTGAAATGACATGTAAACCCAGTCCAGTAATGGATTTTGTCCACTATGAGGGTCTAGGAAATGAGACTTTTATAATATGGAAATGGTTTTCTATGATTACGTGTTTTCCACAATTCCATGTTTTATGGAAATTCTATTTTATCAGGGCTCATGTTATTTTATGATTTATTTCTTATGAACATCCAAGATTTATTTGATGACTCAATATTTTGATTCTCAAAAGTTATGTTCTTAGTTTTTACAATTATTTGTTCATGTATTATTTGTTTACTATTACTGAGAATCTACACTCTTGATTTATTATGTTTCCATTCCCCAGTTTATAAATAAAGATTTTAAATAGGAGTAGTAAAGGGGAATATATTTATGGGAGATTTTGTAAATATTTCACGACGTAGAAAAATGTATTCCAAGGTTCCAAAGGCAGTAAATTATTTTGGTTTTCAAGCATGAATTAGTAAAATATAATGAATATTCATCTAAAAAGTTGTAATATTCATGTATGTAATGTTTGGATAATTATATTTATGATGAATTTAGGATTTTTAGTTAATATATAAAATTTAATATCATGTTTTTCATTTTTTTTGAATAGAATAACTTTGTTTGAGGAAGTGTGGACTACCATCTTTTCCAAGCGATGTGATTCATTGACACATTACATTGAATATATTTAGGATGGGTTTAGTAAATTTATATTATATATATGATATAATAATTAAATTTTAATGAATATATATATATATATATGTTATTTTATTTCTTTCTTTCAATACGAAAGGAAAACAGAAATAACGCTCAAGCGTATGTACGACCAACCTTGTCCATGAATAGTTTATTCCATTTCATATTTAAATATTTATATATTATTATAAATACATATATAATTAATATATATGATATTTAAATCATTTTTTAAATTATTTAAATAAGAAAATCATGATATATATAAGAGGATAAATAATAACATGTTAAAACCTATATGAAAAACAAAGCTATTATTACCCGAAACACAACATAAACATTGAATTGTTAATAAAAGGGAAATATAAGGCCATAAGAAAATCATATATGTTGTAATATATAATAATATTTTTTATGTTTTAGATTCACAATAAACTTATAATTATTATATAGTAGGTTTGAACATGTACAAGGAAATCCAAGACATAAGGTAAGGGTTTTCTCGTCTAACTTTTATTTCTGTGAGATATATGCTATATTCACAACTTATTATTATTGTTTGGTGTATACACGTACCAATAATATGATATATAATGAATTTAATTTATTTAATTATATTAAAATTTTTAATTTATATTATTATTTCATGGGGATCACTATTAAAAAGTTACTCAAGTTGTAAGGGGATGTCTAGTCTCACTTTTTTTCTGTGAGACTTAACCCATATCTACAACTCGATTATTTTGTGTGGTGTATATACTGAAAATGAGTTTATTATATGATTATTATCTTTACAATTATGTGAATTTACATATCTACATTATTGTATCTCTTTTTTTGGGTTTACATTTCCAAAGTTACTAAATTGATAAGGTAATTTTGTCTCAATTTTTCTTCTTTGAGACACATGTTATGTTATACACATATATTATTTTACAAGGTGTCTATACTACAATTTGAAATGTTATATCATGAATTTAGTTATTTTCATGATATTTCATGATTTAAATAATTTTATTATCTCTTGGGGATTAATATTTAATGTTACCAAAGTGGTAAGATTTTATTCCTACAATCTCATTGTTTATTGGGATTTCTTTTTATTATGCTTAAATTGATGAAATATTATGACCCATCTATAATGAATATTAATTAATTTTATTATCCTTTTTAATTAATGATATCATAATTTAATGAAACCATTTTATCACTCTTTTTTATTTAATAAAATTATGAAAACGATTTTATGAAAATATGACTTTATTTATCTCTACGGTCAGAAATATGTTTTATTCAAAAACCATGTTTTGTAAAATATTTTCAGAAATATTTTTAAATGATATATTAAGAACATTTAAAAGGAATATAATTTATTTTTTTATTTTTTTAATTGTTTAAAATGATTATCAAATCTTCATTTATAATTTTTGAAGGTTATTTTCAAATAAAAAGGATTACATTTTTTTTATTAAAGTGTTTTTCAAATTTGAAATGATATTTTTCCCAAGAAGTGTTTTAAATTAGTTTTAAATATTACTTCATAAGATTTTACTGTGGTTTTAAAATAAATGAAATTTGAATTTTTTTATGTTTTTGAAATTTATTTTGAACAAAATGTTACTTTCCTTAAGAAATGTTCCAAGTGATCTTTATAAAAATCCTTCTCCATATAAGAAGACGTGATTTGACATAGTTTATTCTTTAGCAAGGAAATTATTGAAGGATACAATTCATATTTTTTCTCAGAATGGTTTATATTTTTATGGCATGGTTTTATGGAACTAATTTATTTTCAACAGTTTAATCTAGTGTCGAAGAGATTAACATGAAACACCTTTCGTTTGCATGGGATAATCAGGTCATGAAAAAATAATGGTTTTATGGGGTTTTATGATGATGCCCATGATATTTGTACTTTACTCATGTCATGGTTCATGGAAATTTCTTATATGAGGGGGTAACCCAGACAATGCTGAGTAATCTCATCACAAATTATATGACGGGTGTCCCAGATAACCCCAGGTAAGCCCGTTAAAACTTATACAATGGGGGTAGCCTATATGGAGTCAGGTAATCCACTTATATATTATAGTATAGGGTGGAAAATATATCATAGAGTAAGCCTCTTATAGATTATACGATGGGGTGTCCCATATATCTCTAGTTGAGACCATTATATATTACTTTATGGGTGGGACCTGTATATCACTACAATGCACTAGGTAAATATTTATATCTAATGAGATAAACATAGCTAGAATGTGTATTGAACTTGGTTCAATATGATAGTGCCAGAATGAGGAGTGAACTAGGTTTAGTAATACAGGGATGGAAGAAGGACTAAACTTTGTTCAGTAATACAGGGCTAGAACGGGGTGGGACCCTGATTCAGTAAACGAATTCGTCTACTGAGATGGTCTGGATAGTAAAATTTGACTACTATGGTGTTCTTCAGACTATACCTATTACAATAAGATGGTCTTTGCAGTAATCCTTATCTACTATGTAAATAATTTTATATGTTTATGTGTCTTCCAAAATTCTTTTTTGCATTCCTATGTTATGATTTCATAGATTATGCTCTTGATTTTCTTATGATTCAGGACTTAATAACTTCCAATTTTTTTCAATGAGTCTTGATTATGATATATTTATATGAATGGTATGATCTTCTAATGTTATGATCATGTTCTCATACACTAATTCTCATGTTATGCTCACATATCTCCAATCTTTTACCTTACTGAGCATCTAATCTAACCCATTTCATTTGTTTTCTTTCCCTAGGTATTGAAGTAAGGTTTTAATTAGGATTAATAAAGGTAATATCTTCAACTTAGATGTTTAATATTTTTCACCAATATTGAAGAGTGTGTTTCAATATTTCCAAAGACAGTAAACTATAACTTGAAGTACCTCATAAAAACTTGAGAGAGGAGGGATGAATTAGGGTGTCATGTTTTTCATTTAAATAGATGGATATTGTTTCCACTTTGGTAGGAACATGTTGAACCAATCAGAAGAGGAAGGGATGAAAACAAACAAAAACATGAAATGAAATGACCCTGTAATTTTACTTGGTTCGCCACTAAGGTCTACGTACAAGGAGCATACGCTGATAGTGTGTTTGTCATACCAAAAACCACTAATATTCCCAATTTATGGATTACAAGAGTTTAACATAGTCACTCTATTCCATAAGCACTACCTTTACAAGTTTTTAGGGATAGAACACTACATCCCTTAGATCACTTCCACTAACTCCCCCTTTCTCATTATGATGGAAGAATCTTCACTCACTTTATTTACATGAAGGTTGCATTAATGGTTTTGCATTTAATGATGCATCCTCAACTATAAATGGATTCTCTTTTAAAGATATATTTTCTTCAAAAAATGTATAACAATTTCTCCAACACTGGTAAGTTGTTAAAAAATACTTTCACAAAATGATTTGGTCACTTTATAGGCTCCCTTGAGTGTTCCACTTACTACCTTACCTCCTCTACCTACTGAGTAGCGGGTATGGTTTATAGATCACATGTCTAATAACTATCTCCATGTTCCTCCTCCATAAACTTCTTCGGTGAACTACATCCACGTACTAACTCCATATACTACCTCGCCAGAACACCTTCCGCAAACTACCCCTACTTTGTGTACTGCATCTACTCCGCAGACAACCCTGCTTGCTCTGCGTACTTCTCTTCTCCACCGCATACTGCGAGAGATTCCTCTGAAAACCACGCTCTCTTTCACATACTATTTTTTCTTTAAGTGGATCATTCTCTCCAAATACCATCTTCCCTAATGAGAACCACTTTGTAATTCACCAAAATTCTTCCTGAATTTTTAATCTCCAACCCATCCACCTAATAAATGGGATTATTACTCATTATATAGAAAACAATTGATCAACAAATCATTGAATAGAATATTTACCAAATCTTTGATTTGGTACAAACTTCATTGCATTCCACTCCTGTCCCATGAACCAAAAATTTCCAAAAAACCGTCAGCCTTCTACGTAATACATGCGTCCATCTACAAAACTTAACTGCAAACCGATTTCAGACCCGTGAACCAAAAATATCCCATTATTATCAATGAACAACCTTGGTTCCAATAATCTTCCCCTTTGGATTTGTTGTCAATCTAACGATAATGTCACTAAAGTGCCATCCACATTAAAAACCAAAACATTTTAGAAACATATTATCCATCCCTTTTAATCTATGGGAGAAATTCTCGACAAAGAAAAAAAGCTAGGGAGGGCATGAATAGATTCCTATTTCATTTCTTTTCTCCCCCATAGTTTCATTTCTGACTTTCTCTTGTGAATTTATCCATTCTTCTCCATTGGAAATAAACCCAAAGAAAAAACTCTTGACATGAAGTGCTAAAAAACATTCCACATATATTGTATCTCCCCTATAATCCTACCTCGCTTCCATAACCATTTTAAAATAGTCAAAAAAAAACTAGAGATAATGGATTTTTGGTGACCTCCTTATATAGATGGAGGTGGTTGAACACTGAGGTTCAACTGATGTTTCTCAAACACATCAGTTGCCAATGGAATTGTAAGAATATCATCCACTTTCTTATCAGTTCCCACATGATCTATTGTAATAATTCAATGATAATATTTTTCCTTGATGTAGTGATATCTTACTTCAATATGTTTCATACGAGAATATTGAACAAGATTCTTTATAAGATCAATTGTGCTCTTGTTATCACAATAAATCACCATTGGTTGTTTCACCTCATAACCAATTTCAGTGCATTGTTGGTTAATCAAAAGTAGCTGAGTACAAGCTTTTGTTCCGAAGATATATTTAGGTCCAGTAGTACTAAGAGAAATACTTCCCTGTTTCTTGGTCATCCAGCCCACACATTTATTCCCCACATAGAATGCTTCAACACTAGCATATTTTCTTTCCCCAAAATCTCTAGCCTAGTATGCATCCGAAAACATTGATAGTTAACAATAACTTCTTCTAGTAAAATATAATCCATGATTTTTAGTACCTTGAATGTAACAAATGATTCTTTTCACAGCTTCCATATGTTATTATTTCAGATTACTCTAAAATAGGGATGATGATCATATTGCAAACACAATATCTAGCCATGTCCCTTTCAGTTACAATAAGCTTCCAATTATTCTTCTACACATCATGGGATCCACATAAGTCACATCCACATGCTTTCCAGGATTTGTTTCAATCACAATCAGAGTATACATTGGTTTGGAACCATACATATTAAATTTCTTCAGTATCTCTCTCGCATACTTTTCCTAATAAATGAAAGTGTAATACTTTTTCATAATCACTTGCATCCCAAAAAGTTATGCAACTTCACCAATCATCGACATTTAAAATTCATATTTTATGTGTTTGAAAAATTCATCCACTGATCCGTGCCTAATTCCACAAAAAATAATATCATTAATGTAAACCAATACCAAGAACTAATCCTTCAGATAATTCATCACATAGTGATTGTGATTGACTCCTCTTTTGAATTCATGTTTTTGAGATATGAATCCTGTCAAGAGTACCACACTATTGGTTCCTGCTTCAGTCCATAGAGTACTTTCTTTAATATATTGTTTTTCTTTTAATCATTTCCAAGAAGGAAACCAACCAGTTGTTCAATGTAGATTTGTTCCTCGGTAATACCATTTTGGAAAGCTGAATTGACATCTATTTGATACACTTTATATCCTCTTCGGATTGTTATGGAAATAAATAGCCTAATTTATTCCATTATAGACAACTGAACAAATTTCCATTCAACATCAATGCCTTAATTCTATGAATATCATATAAACACCAGTCATGTCTTGTTTTTAATCACATTTCTAGGTTCAGCAAATTTATTCTTGTAAATCCACTTTGTACCAATCACATTGTGATTTTCAGGTTTCTTAACTATATCTCATGTTTCATTCTTTTCAATATAATCCAACTTTTCATTCATGGATTTAACCCAGATTCATCTTTTGTAGCTTCTTCAAATGAGGATTGTTCCACAACTAGAAGGAATGCATATTGTATAGTATTTCTCATTCTCCTTGTTTGTGTGGGTGAAATACAATCCCCTATATTGTTGGATTGATGAATCTATGCACTTCAATTTATCCTTTGAGGTTCAACTAATGTATCTCTATCCATGGTTTCTTATTCTGATTCTTCTTATGATTAAACATCATGTTGTGACTCCTGAGAGTTTTTATACATTTCTCCACTTCTATATGTAGATCTTCTCAATGTTCACATTCTTCTTCCTTTTCTATTGCAATAGAAAAATAACCCCATGAGGCATTGGTTGTTTTATCTTATATTATCTTTTCATCACTACTTTGCACAATTTTTACTGGATTCTTATTGAATCATTTGTAGTATTTTCTATTAATTTAATCTCTGAGGAATATTCATTAATCTTCTACATCAACATAATAGCATGTATTTACTTATTTATTTCTGATAAAACATATAATTATGAAAATGTGGACGTACTTCAAAGATGGATTTCTTCCATACCACAACTCATAAGGTGTCTTGGTTTCACCCATGTAAATCCTTGTTCCATTTTGAATATATACTACAACATGACCAACCTCTTTCCAATAATGGAAAGAGATATGGATCTCAATCAGCATAGTTCTGGCCAAACTGTTCACCTATCACTTCTAGTGCTCAACAACTCCTTTTTTCTATAGGGTTCTTACAGAAGCCACCTGATGTTGGATTTAATGATTCTCTAGGTAATTTTCAAACTCAATTGAGGTCTATTCCCCTCCATTATTAGACCGTATAACTTTTATTTTCTATATAGTATAATTTTTGGTAATTTGATGATAAGTTTTCATTCAATTAAGCACTTTCCATTTCCTATGAATAACCATAACACATACCACTCTACTATAATCATCCATGAAAAGGGAAAAGTACGTTTCTCCACAAGTTCTAGTAACATTTATTTGTCCACATAAATATATATGGATATATCATGATGTTTTAATGAACTTTTATCCTTTCACCGATTGGAACATCAGACCAACTTCCCCCATATTCAAGCATCACAATCCATTTCATGTTTAGGTTTCAAGTTAGGGATATCAATGAAAATAATCAGCTTGAATATCTATTCCATGTCATTCTAATTCATGTTCCCCAATCTATGATTCCATAAGTTGTTTTCTTAATCCACATTCATGTAGAGAATGTTTTCTTTACTGTCGACCTGAAATAAGTTTCCCTCTATTCTACATCCTTTCATAAGATAATTCTATGTCTTTCCACTTATTGTACAACCCTTCTTTAGAAAATGTTACAATAAGGCCTGAGTCAAATTGATTACTTACACTCAGAAGATTATGATGCAATCCATCTATATAACGAACTTCAGTCTTCTTTAGATCTATATTAGCAAGTTTAGTTTTTCCAATTCCTTTCATCTTAAGAGCTCCATCATTATCTAACCTCACTGTTCCATCAACCTTTTTCTTGATATTCATTAATGGGTATGCATTTCCTATCATATTGGATGAACATACACTATAAAAAATCTGAGTGCTATTGTTATTGGTAGCTTTGAGAGCTACTTATAAAAATCTAGATTTCTCAATTTTTATCATTTTGTTCCATGAGATGATAGATTGAGTGTAGGATACTGATGTCCTTTCAATAATATTTTCCATGTAATCAGGTTCGTCATATTTGTACTCATCTTTCAATGGATAAAACCTATGTGAAATAGACACACCATATATTTGTCGGGTATTGACCTATCTCAGAGAGTTGTATGAATTTATCCTATCATTCATCTACCTGCAATGTACAACATTATGGCCATTGTTAGAACAGTGAAAACAGTATCCATATGAACTATTTCTTTTTTAAGATATAGGATATAATTTATTCTCCTTAGTTGAACATCTTTCACTTCCCCATTAATATAGCTCATTGCCTCTTCAAAATATGACATGGTATGACCCAAATATACACATAACTAATACTTCATGAGAGGAAAGGTATTCTCACTTATATTTTTCCTCATGATTTAATCCTTGATAAAATAGTTTGGCTACCTATTATTTCTGAAATCTTGAGGGTAATATTCAGTTATCCTTTCAGTTTGATTTAAGGGCCACTTTTTCAGCACTATTAGTGACTTCTCAACATGATCAACTTTCATCTTTCCTTTATTATGATCCACTTTATCTTTTATAATAGATGTTTCAGAATCACAACTAATTCCACTATTTTCCATGAAAGCAGGTTTTTGATCACTCAAAATCTTTTCAACTTCAATAGAATCACACTTAGATCTCTCATTAACTCGACATTTTATAATTTTAAAAATTTTATTTTCTTCTATACTTATTTGGAATTTCATCCAATATCGAGATTACTCATAAGAGTAAAAAGTTCTCCTTCGAGCCCCTCAATGGTCTTGGAATTATCCTCCAGTATCAAGGTAAGGTCATTGATGACCATTTATTATTCCTTAATCCCAAGTTTTAGTTCCAGGACATCATCATTTATTTCAAGGATTGATGACTATACTTTCACCCTTTCTTCCACTCGTTCAATTTAATCTTCCATATAATCAACATATTATGATGATTTCTCCACCATTTCTTTCAACTTATTCCATATCTTATATTTATTTTCAAGGATACTAATATCATACATAATTTGCAACATGGGATCAGCATTATTAGTCATCTTATTATCTATAGATTTATCTATCAATGGTTCTAACTTTTCAATGGCAGCCATCACGGAGGCTTGGTTTCCAATCTTAAACACTAGTTATTCTTCCCCACAAAATTCATTATCATCATAATCTTCTTCATATAAGAAACTATTATTTATTAATTTATTTCTAGTTTTAAAGTCCCTCTTTTTGAAAAAAAACCATTTTTGGTATTCTAAATGTTTTTAGGTATGCTCTCTCCATCTTTGAACTTTATTGACCACTGAGAGGAAATGTGATGAACTCTTCCACAACAAAAACAAGACAAAGGTAAATTATATTTAAATTTACCTTTTCATTTTTTGAGCTTCTTGGAAATGAGAGAGATAATTTATTTTTCCTCGTCATCTTTATCAACACTATCTCTTAAAATTATTATTTTGTCTATGGATTTGAATTCTATTTCACTGGTTACACGAGTCTTAGTGACTTGTGGTTTGATTATCATCTAATATGCAACTATGAAAACATCCATTGTAGGTTTTGGGGATAGAACATTGCGTCCCTCAGATCATTTCCAATGGCCCCTCCTTATTCACTGCGTTGGAAGAATATTCACTTAGTTTATTGGCTTGAATGTCACTTCAATAGTTTAACATTAAATCATGAATCCTAAAATGTTAATGGTTTCTCTATTAAAGTCTCATTTTCTTCCACATATGTATATAAATTTCCCCAACACTATTAGCATATGAAAAAAATACTTTCGTAAAATTATTTGGTCACATTATAGGCTCCCTTGAGGGTTTGGCATACAAACTTACCTCTCTGTGTACTGAGTAGCGGGTATAGTTTGAGGATCACCTCTCTGTAAATGATATCCATGTTTTGCCTCTGAAAAATTCCTTCATGCACTATGTCTGTGTACTACATCCTTATAATGCATCAGCATACTACGTCTGTATACTTACTCCGTAAACTACCTCCTCAAAACACTTTCTGAAAACTACCCCTAATTCGTGTAGTACCTCTACTCTATGTACATCCCTACTTTCTATGAATACTTCAATTCTCTATCGTGTACTATGAGAGTTTCCTCCATGAACCATTCTCTCATTCGGGGTATGTTTTTCCTTACGTGGACAGTTCTCTCCACGTACCATCTTATCCTCTTTGAACCACTTTAGAAATCACCTAATTTATTCCAAAATTTTTAATCTACAAGACATCCACCAAATAAAAGGTATTAATACTACTTATATAGTCCAAAAACATCTAAAAAAATCATTAATCCATGAATTAACAAATATTTGATTTGGTACATCCTTTACTGTATACCGCTCCTGACCCACAAACTGAAACTATCCCACAAACCACCACCTTCCGTGAACCCCATGCCTCCATCTTCAAACCTTTTCCACGATTTGATTTTGATTCCACGAACCACTCTTTATACCATTGTTGGTGTTCCATATATGGTCTATGAACCATTACCATAAATGGTACATGGTTTTCGTATCATTCTACATGGTTCCCTTCCATTTCCAATTTTCATCACTATTCATCATGTTATTCACTACTATGAATGCATTCACGATTTTGAAGCCCATAAATTTGGAAAATACTAGGAAAATGTGCCACCTATAGTACTAAATTCATCCTCAATCATATGAAAAAATTCTTTGAAAACTCCCTTGTCATCCATGTGCATATTGACAACAAACACAAACCATACTCCATTATTATCAACGAACAACCTTGGTTCCAACATAACTATCATTGAGCATGTATATTTTTAAGGTGATAAATATTCACAAAAAATTATTTAATATATATTTATGTCATGACTTGGTCCCAAAATTTATCAATTGGAATGTTTATATCAATGGAGAATTTAAAATATAATTATTGGTATGGAGTAGTTTTTAGCAACATGCCAAATGGAATTTCCTATCACTGTTATAAGAAACTGAGATGTTGTCTGACTATGAAAATTTAGTATTGATTGAAAATAAAGTTTATCATAGAAAATAATCATTGGATTATAGTGAGGATGATTAAATCACTATAGGTATTGTTGTATATAATGAAGAGAAGGGTTAAATTCATGATGATGATGCATATTTTTTTTATTTTAGTGATGATACTGAGAGTTTGATGAATATCAGAGAAAATAATATAATGAGAAATAATATTAATTATATAAACATCATTAGAGTTAATAATGAAGGGTTATAGAAAAGAATAAAAAATAAAACATATATTATTACAAGTATACTTTTAATGGGTGAAATGAATACAATTGATTATTATTTAGATCATAATGAATAGTTGGAAGCTATGAATTGAGAATATAATCATACTGAAAAAATGATACATGGGAACTTATACCGATACTTGATGATAAGAACATCATTTTCAAAAAAAGAGGTTTTTGAAGAAAATACTTATAAAAAAGGTTGGTTGTAAGAAATAAACCTATATTGGTTTTCAAGGGATATTCCAAAATTAAATGGATAAAATTTATAGAAACATTTCCCTTAATATCTAGGAATGATAAAATCAAAATATTTATATCCGTTGTAGAAAAAAAATTGAAAAATCCATCAAGTAGATATGAAATCTACTTTCTTCAATGTTGTGATAAATAAAGAGGTGTATATTGAGTAACTTGATTGTTTTACTCTAGTTGAATGTAGAAGAAAGGTATGAAAATTAGAAAAGTCACTATATGTGTAGAGGAAATCCCCACTAGTATGGTATTTTATGATAAATCAGTTTTTGAAGATAATAATTTATATAAAAATGAAAGGAGAAAAAACTTGTATATGAGAAAGAACAATAGTACATTACATATTATGATTGTATATATTGTTGATATCATCTTTTTATGCGGTGAAAAAGATATTTGGTGAATAGTTTTCCTAATTCATAAAGAATAAATTTGAGATATCCTCACTTCGTGAGATAAATTTCAACTTAAGATCACAAATTAAAAAAGATATTGGCCATGTTTTTATCTATTAATAAATGTATTCCAAGAATCTATTATAGAAATCTGGCATGGAAGAATCACGGGGAGTTTCTACACAAATTTTAGAGGGATTAAAATTGAATAAAAAAGATGATGTATATGTCATGAATGAGTAACATTATAGGAAATTCAATGGAATTATCATTTATTATAATACCTTAAAGAAAAATATTGTATTTACTATTAAAATTTATTGTAGATATCAATTTAATCCTAAGGAATATCACTTTATAGTAGAAAAAAGTTTTCCAGGTATATCAAGAATTCATATAATTATTATATTATATTATTTAAATAAATGAGCACAATAATTAAAAGGTTTTATAGATACCAACTAGGCTAATCTTTTGGATGATCATAAGTCCACTTCAATAGGATCACTATTCATTAGTGGAAGATTTATGGCATGAAATAGAAAGGATAAATCCTCTAGTAGTTTTAGAATTACCAAGGAATATTGTGTTATTATACCATAAGAATTCACACAGTTTATATGGTTTACGACTCCACATGAAGATATGTATATTTGTGTGGATATTCCATTGTTTATCAATTGTGATAATCAATTAATAACAATTTTGTTTAATAATCTTGTGTGATATAAAAATAAATGTAAATTAACATAAAATATCTTTTCATGATTAAGAAGGGGGGATATTTTAATCCATATTTTGTTATGTAAAAGGATAATGTTATTGATATTCTCATAAAACCTCTCCTAACCAAGACTTATGAGAATATGAGAAAGACGATGGGAAATCAACCCATTCCCTAGAAATACTAAGGTATATTTTTTTATTCTTTTCCAACTTTTAATTATATTTCCAATGATATAAATGGGATAGTATAACCTATAAGTTGGTAAAACATATTTTATATGATTTTTTAAATAAATACGTTGAGATGAGTTTTGGTAACATCTTGATAAAACTGTTCGATGTTTTTTAAAATTATGCATCATATAAAGAGTGGTATATAATATTTTTATGAATTAATACCTCTTATTCTGTAAATATAGTAATCTCACATAGACTTAGAGTTTATTAGTTCATGAATTTTTTTTAAATATAAGTGATACCACCGATATTTGAAAAAACATTATCTTATTTTCAATAGTGTTTTAATATACTACATTTCCATTCATAATTATATACTAATTCAAGGGAAGAACATTTTATGGAAGTTATAAAACTGAAATATTGATTACTGGTGGAAGAAAATATGAAATGGGATACTGTTAATCTTATAGATGATGAGGTTGAATTTTTTATCAATATATTTTATAAGCTTTAGAACATTTGAAGATGTTTGAGTGGTGTTCTAGTTCAACATGGTGTTTATAGGTGATTGAGTTAGTGAGAAAAAATTTGGATAAGGATTGAGAAGGATTGAAGATAGATGAAAATGTTTTAGTGAAGGTAAATCATTTAATACCACAATGGGTATGATCATACAATTATGGATTATGATCTAAGTGGATAATAAATAAGTGTCGATTGAGTGACATTAAAAAAAATTTGGTTGGCCCTTGAGTATGTATATTATTCCACGAAAGGGAAGGTTGTGAAGTTTAGGCCATGTTCTATCTTTTTTTGAATATTAGAAAAACCATGAAGAAATTAATGACACTCTAAGGCATGATTTTCATGATACAAATTCCAAAAAATATTGGATTCTACAATGGGTTTAAATTTTTTAAAGTTGTTTTTAAATAATAATAATATATATCTATATATATTTTTATAATTGTTTAAATTTGGATAAAACTATTTGAATTAGTGTTTTTTGTTATTTTTTAGAATGATAATTTATGTTTATATATCGTGAACCATTAAATTATGGAAATGTGGTATATTTTTAACATATGTTTTTTAAAAACATATTTTGAGGTTCTTAAGTTGACTTTTTGATTCTTAAATATATAAAAATTGTTTTTGTGGCTGTAGACAATAATAGAATAGATGATAATAAGGGAACAACAATTCTGTTTCAAAATTGGATTTATCCACTCACCAAACATCTATGGATTGTAGGACCTAAGGGCATGAACACTAGACTAGGGATCTTCTTGAGATGAATAAAGAGGCCCAAATGATTTTTATTGGTCTACTGACACATATTTTTAGGAAAGTGACCATGGACGTGGTTCAACATAAGAATACACGGGGTAAAACGTGGGGTGAAACTACACATTAGTAAAAATATACCCAAAATCATAATTTAATCTATAACCCAATGTGTCTAATATTATCAAGAAGTCACCCTCACCATAAATATTTATATGAGGAAATGGGAGAATTATAATAATGAATTTCACCCTGTGGTTTGACCCTTGGAATTGATTGATCATCAGATCTAGCCTCTTAGTCTAACAATCATTACCCCAAACACCCTAATGATCTTATTCATTTATATTCATTTCCCTTCATTTTAAGTTGACCTATCCATAACCCAGTTCATCGACCACCACTATAATAAAATCTCGATGCTTTTATATAGTGTTTTGGTTTATTTATCATCTCAATAAAGGTGAAACGAAATTCCATTGTAACTATGAAAGTATTAATCTCAATAATATGAGCTTTAACCTATCATATCTAGTAGAATTATGATTAAAATGAAATTTATTTAATTATACCTTCCATGCCTCTAATTTAATGTATCCCTGGGCCTTTAAAATGGCATACCAGTATTTAATATTGTTCTAGATCCCCCAAGGGAACCTTAGGTGTTTACAAAACCTTGTGTTCTCTCAACAGTATATTGTGATATAATAAAACCTTCTGTTTATACAATTAATCTTCAACCATAGTTGCATATACTGAACCTAGTGAACCTCAAAGTAGGTAATTAAAGATCATTTCATCAAGAGAGTTCTTCAACTAAATAGGGATCCTTGATATGATCTCTACTATATGATGAAAACCTACTATAAGCGTGAATATTTAAACAAATTCTCTATTCAAAAATTGAAAATTTTGTTATGATAATTCCATTTTTTAATCCTTGGGATGTTTTGGGGAACATAATTGAATCAATTTTGTCCTCACAAGGATGGAGAAGTTATTGGATCTCGTTCAATTTTTTAACAAAAAAATTCATCCATCATCATTTAATATCACCTGAAATCCATATATTAATTTCTTGATTAATGAATCACCATATAATTGATCACAATAAGGTTGATACATATTTATGAGGGGGTATAATTACTATTCATTGTTATTTAAATTAGAATGAAATATTCATTATTATTCAATTACTCTCTCATTGAAGATACTCATCAGCTCCAAAAGAAGATGGAAACAAAGCATTTCATAATTAGGATCTCTTTATTTTTGGATGATGACGTCCTTGATGTGTTTTGGTTATTGTCCCACACACAAAAATAATATATTTTTATCAAATTAAACTCAAGAAATGGTATGATGTTAAACATGTACAATTTTTAGCACAAATTTAGTATAATATTACATCAACTAAAAAACAACTCCTTATGAATTATCACAAATTAATCTATAACCCTCTACATGGACTCCATAAATGATGGTCTTCATCCTCTTCCTTGTACAATAATCCCTAATTAATTTTCTCAATTATTTTTCATTAATATAACAATATATTCATTCCATTATTTCAAGATTATAAGAATATTATATTTTATAAATTGTGGTTATTTATATTCCTGGTTTATTTTATGAATAGTATTTATATAACATTTTATGGAAATATCCTCAAGAACTATAATACAATTTACCTTCATCTTAATTCTTCTTAAAGAATCCTACCCATACATTTTTTTATGTAAAAAATAAAACTTTTTTTACTCATGTGATATTTGAAATATCATGGAATTTCGCTTTACATATAAATCAATGGAATATGCTCTTAAATATTTCCACATAATCCTGAATTCATGTAGAAACAAAATATATAAAAATATGTGTTTTTAAAATTATTTCTATTTTTAAAATTCATATTACAATGTGAAGGCATAATTTTCTGGACTAAAACCATATTTAGACTTTACATTTCTCACTAGTGGATCTCTTTCCTAAAACACTCACTACAATGACGTGGAATTAATTATCTCATAATTTTCATGTTTTACATACATCCTGAATTTTATAAAGCCCAGTGAAATATATGTGGGGTGAATGATCTATATTTTCAATCCTTTTTCAATTTCCTCATTAGTCTCAACTCTTTGTGAGCCTTGGATACTTTACATCAATAACATTAACTCTATATGGGAAATCTAAATTACTTACATTATTAAATTTCATCTTCATCACAAAGTAAAATATCATAAAAGTATTCAAAAATATTATATGGGGACCAATATATCATATGAGAAAATATAATTCATTATGTGTATGTTATTTCACATTTCAAATTTAAAACCAATTATAAATATCCTAATCACTAGTCCAAATAACATTATTGCATGTAATATCTTCCACAAAAATAAACTCTCATATTAATTGAGTAAATTTCATATGATATCTCAATTGTCCTATACTACACAATCCTTTTGAATTTTTGTCCAAAAGAAATGTCTTACTTCCATAAAAATATCATAAGATATATCAAATTTCTAACACATGTTATATTTTCCTTTATAAATTTTCCACCTCATAACATCATACACATAAAAAATTACTTATGCAATGAAGAAGTGTATTTGGAATATGGTGATTATATTTTCCAAAAATCATCTTGTGATTAGAAATATCAAATTCAATTTACTTAGACTAAAACCTCTTCAAATCATGTCCATGAAGTTTAAACAATACTAAACTCCCTTTATGTTGATTGTTGAGAATGATTTATTTATCATCACTTATCTCTTTATGTAAAGAATAGATCAAAAAATGATTACACTAAATATGCATTGACAAAAAATAAAACAACGTCCTCAATAGGCTTCAACAACCCCCCCCCTATGGATTCGTTATCAATAACACATAATTCTATCCCTATATTAACAATAAATCCAAATTTAATAAATCTATTGGAAGAAATAAATCTTTTGAATGAAAAGGAATCATGAAGTAATCATCTCTAAGTCTATCTGAGATAAATCTCTATAGAAAACCAGAGTGATTAAATAAATTATCATTGATATTCATATTAATAACCAATTTAATTCCTATAATTATCTATTCTCAATTGTAACTTTTTTTTTAAAAAAATATATCTTTTATATCACATTGTTTAAATATTAAAAAAAATCAGTAATAGGGGAATTTTATTTCTAACCCTGATTTTTTTATAAATTAATTATGTTGTTAAATATATTATTAAATGTTTGGTAAAATTATTTTTTAAGAAAATTCATTTTTAAAATGTATATCTGGAATACATTTTCTAATACTATCTTTTTGTGATTTTTTTATTTTAAAAGACAACAAGTTTATTCAATTTATTTTAACCATTCTATTAACATGGAAAATATATGTATATTGTAACAATTATATTAGAAATTAGTGTATAGAAAAATGTAAAGGGAATTTTTATGAAATTAATAAGCTCTAGATTATTTATTTTTTTAAATATTTTTTTTATTTTTTGAATGATTTTCAATGTGGTATTTATATTTTTTAGAATTTTTAATATATTCACATTAACATGTTATAAATTGTTATAATTAGTTCAATTCAAGAATTAGATTTTAAAAAAATTATTCTTTAAATATAATCGATGTTTAAATAGGAAAATATAATGTATTTCCTTTTTTGTTAGTTTACAATTTTTGATGAAAATTGATTTTAGGAATCTCTAGTGTAATGAGAAATGAAGGTGGTATCCAGATGAACATTGGTGATTTGTCTATAAATAAAGACTAAGAAAAAAAGTGTGTATTACTACTTGTATGATATATCGTACTCGTGTTATTAGAGGTTCAGAAATTACAATTCAATTGGTTTGATCAAGAACTTTAACATTCAATTATTTGGTGTAGAAGTGAGAAAATTTCCACAAGATATAATTACTTCCATATTAATTTCCCATTATTATTCCTAATTTTTCCCTAGTTTTCTTTGTTAACTATTTTATTTATTTGTTTTCTCTTATGAATATGTAAATAATTTTTCCAATAAAAATAAATTAATGTATCCGTTTTTATAATTAACAAAAAATAATTTCATTGAGTTGTGAATCTGAAACTCAAGTCATGTTAACAACATTTACGACTCTCATAAAATGTTTGGTTGGTTATGCCTTAATATATTGTAAAATAAGTTCTATAAAAAGGTTATCAAAACTTTAATAGTGATTATTTTCTTGGTACTAATATTCTTGACATGTATAGAGAATTAAATATTATAGTTTGACATTAGTGATCTGAACTAATATAAAAAATCATGTTTTCATTTTTTTTATTCCACTAAATGATATTTTGAGCACCCTCACTGAATAGTGATATAATTTATTACCTTTGATAGATTTTATTTTAGATATTAATTAATTTACATTTTCTCAAATGACTATTCATCCCCCTTTAGTCCATTTTTTACATCTATATAGGAACAAAAATATGAATAGAAATTAAAATCATTGTTGATATAGCTAACCACATCAATCTCACACTCAATATTGTGAACTTAGTGAATCTGCATCATGTTCTCTATCAATCTTATGAATGTAACCAATTTATATCATGTTCATTTTCAATCCTATAAATGTGGTTAATTTGAATCATTTTCATGCACAATATTGAGAACATATATAATCTAAATCATGTTGATGATCAATCTTGTCAATGTATCTAATCTATATCATGTTCATGATCAACATCTTTATATAATGAGGTATAAAACCTTAACCATTTTATTTTAGGGATATATATGATCCCAATTGCCGCCATCCATACATATGTATTCCATAACATGTTAATCATTAAACAAATAATGAAATCCTAGGGGATGAATACAATTTTCATTTATCACATCATAAAGAAAGCATGGAATGAAATATGGGATCCACGATATTTTTAGATGGTATCATCAAAATTTTCATCAAGAATATAAATGATTGATTCCTAAAATTAAATCACCCAAATTGATTATTTTATAAGAGTATTTAGGTCATAGTTTATGAGAAATAACTCCCATATAAACAATTCCAGATATAAATCATAAAATGGTAATGAAATAATAAAAGATATTTTCTAGGTAAATCTTATAAGTTTTTAACAAGTGATTATGTTATATGAATCTTTTAATAGGTAGGTTTCTTTTTATGAGAATTAAAATTTTAAAATCAATATTTATAAAGAAATATCAATAGTTAATGATTGAAAAAGACATGAAGGTTTAAAAGGTGATGCAAAAACACTTTAAAATATTTTAAATTTTAAAAAGAATCATAAAAAAGGATCCTTGAAAAGGAATAAAGTCATCAAAAATGAGAATTGAAAACATTTTAAAATAATTAATTCTAAGAATAAACTTCAATAAGAGATCCCTGAAAATATATAAATGTTATAATAACAAATTTGTAGTGTAAGATAAAACAATTTATTTGAAAGGATGAAAACCCCATTATAATATTTTAAATACTATCCTTGAAATCCCATATCTTAAAAATTATAACATAAGTTTTTTTTGAACAACGAATAGGGGAAATACGAGGGTCACATGAGATAATACCAAATTATATTTCCATTTATAAAGGATAAAGTTGGATGGAATGAAAAATAGGGATATAGATGGGAAATTGAAATTCAAGGGGATGAAAATTATTCTCAGTAAAGATATAATTTTTTTTGGGGATGAAATTAATAAAGGAGGAATATTTGAATTAAAAGTTTCATTTTATCTTGATATAAATAAAAATTAAAATGAAATAAAGTATTATTGTGGAAAAAACCAATATTGGAAGAAAGAAGTTTATGAATACAAATTATAACTCAATAATGGGAGTTTACTTTGAAAAAACCGTTACAATATAAGTATCTTTTGAGTAAAAATACATACAAAAAATGAACATGATATAGCTATAAAACTCCCATAAATTTCCTGAATATAAAAAAAGGAATTAATTATTCAAAAATGATACTGTATAATATAAATTATGGTTTTCAATATCAAACATGTCTCATGGATTCATAAATGAGATGAAGAAATCATTACCTTTATTCTCAACCTCCACTTAAGAACTTGAATATCCAATATTAAAAATAACAATATTAATAAACTATTTCATAACCTTATTAATATATGTAACATTTTATGAATATAATTTCAAATTTTTCACTACATGTATATTAGTTAGTTACTATCTATTTTTAATATCAGGTGTGAGTAATCATGATCATTATGAACAATTTCCATAATAGAAATGTGGGTATTCAAACATCTCTAAATGTTTATCATTACTAGATCATATAAGGTAATTATGATCATTATTTATAATTATTTATAATTTTATAATTTATTCCTTTGGATTTTTTTGTAACTATACTTAAAGATGAAATCAACAGTGAGAATGTTTTAGTTTTTTTATTGAAAAAAACATTGGTATCTTAATTAATGAGTTTAACTATAAGGACTGAATTAAATGAATAATTCACATTGAGAATATTTCCAGGTTTAGATTTTAACAGAATAAGACCATAACTATTACATATAAACTTGAAAATTACATGTAGACACTACTACTCAGTATCCATTTTTCACATAAAATAAAAACTCTTAAAAAGAAACATGTCTAGTTCCATGTTTTAGATAAAATGACTTACCTTGACCCTATTCATCTTTAAGTCCTATGGAAAACATTTTGAAAACATTGGATGAGCATAAAAAGCTCAATAAGGGTTATAAAATAAGGATGAAAAATATTATCCCATAAATAAATACTAAACAATGAAACCATACTTTTCAATCATAACATACCTCATGAAGTCATATGATTTATGAATAACCAAAAGAATTCATAAATCACAAAGGTAACTTATGGAATACACAACAAACTTACACTGTAGCTATCACAACTACAAAGGGAGTTTTGTTGGAGTACACATCATAGTATATTCCCTCAATCTCTTAGGAGAAACATTAACATTCACCTTCGTCATGTTACCCAATGCATTGGAGATTTATCTCAGGCTCACCCACCCTAGGTTTATCATAGAACCACCCATATACATAATAAATGCCCAATAACCATAAAACAATCACAACAACTAACACAACTGTAAAATAAATATAACATTTCTATATTCCAATCATAATATATCAAATCAAGATATTGAAATAAACAGTGCTTTATCAAACCATTTTTAAACCATTTAAAATATTTAATGAAGATATTTTTGGAATCAAACTGTCCCTTACCGCTTTGAAACATTTAAAAGAATTAACATTTTAATTAATTAGTGTCTATATCAATAAATCCAACAATCCATTTTTAAAAAATGGACATTAATGAGAAATATTTATAAGAATAAATCTTTAAAACATTTGAAATGATATTTTAGTTAAATAGTTTTTAACAAAATGAGAGACTCTTAAATAAAAACAATTAAGGAATAACATTAATCAAAACATTATAATATCATGAGAATAAATATATTCATGATATAATTTGGAAACATAGTATATAAATCATATAAAAGTGAATTGGCGCATAACAACAATGAAGTCTCAATGAAATATAAATTGAGACGAAATCCCTTATAAACATGGTATCCTTATATTAAAGATAAATAAATTATATAATTATGTGTGAAAAATATAAATACAGTAAATATGATTTTATATTAATTGTAAAACAGTCATAGGTCATTCACACATATTCATAGCACAACATAATTAACAAGTAGAAGTTTAACCCAAAGAATTGAAATTGGGTTAAAAAGTTCCCTTACAGAAATTCGACACCCTAATGGTGTCACCTTAAAATTCATAAAATGAGTTGATGAGAGATAAAAGGGTATATCTTCATTTGGAAATAAAATTTACAGAAATAAGTATATAGACTAGCATATCCCAAAATAATAATATGTAAATTAAAAGACATAAAAAATGAAGTCTTTTAAAAAGATGAGGGTGAAAGGTCCCTTTACCGATTTGATAACTTACAAAAAAATACAACCCATGAAAGAAGGAGCATTCAATTAAGATGTAAATACCCATAAATTAAATTATATTACACAAATAATACCATCATGGGAAGTACATTCAGAACATTAAATAAAATAGTGATACATATAGCATGAATCTCATGGGAATAAAACGTGAGATGAAAACCCCTTACCACGTTGTAATCAATAGAGTCGCAGAACCAAAAATTAATAAACAAAAAATAAATCATATAATACCATTAATATAAATATAATAATTATAATATATATATAATGGAAGTAAATAATACACTACATGCAATAAATAAGTGGCTAACAATGAAAATCTCGCATAATTAAAAGTGAGATAAGAAACCCCTTACCTCATGTATGACTAAACTCGATTATTCCTTAATCTCCTGAATAATAAAATAAAGTTAATTTAAAATTGATTAAAAACATTTTTATAGTTTATTATTTCTTTTATATTAATTATTACTTTTCTATAACAACTAGTTAATTATTTTAGTTCATATCAGACATTTTTTCGATGTTCAGAACTTGAGTTAAAAATGAAATTGTAATAATTATAAATTGTCCATGTGGTCTAAATTTCATTATCTCCTGAATGATATTCATGATATATATATCATATGTATCATATATATATATTATATATATACATATGTATTTATAGCAGTACATATCATTTGGATATAGGAAATTAAATGCACCGTTCATGGAGACGGTAAGACGTACGAACGCATGAACGCTACATTCATTTCTATTTCATATTTAATGGAATGAAAAAATGTAAGGATAAATAAGTATATTATTATTCCTGTGTATTATCATATATAATTTAATTATCTCAATCCTTTCTACGTTCCACGTATGGCATGAACGTGTCATATCACTTTGAGAGGGGCGGTAGTCCTTACTTCGTCAATTGAAATTATCGTATTTAACCACAATGGAAACCATAAAGTTACTCTATAAATGTAAAATAAATAACCATATAAATAATAAAAATATAATATATATCAAATATAAATAAATTTACATCTTTATGGACACAATAAGAGGTGGTAGGAGAAGATTGGACAATCATCATTTCGTGAGGTTATAGTTTCGTCATCCTCAAAAACAGTATGTTCTTTACCCATTAGATGGAGGTGGGTGTAATTATAGTTCAAATAAATCTCATAAAAACTACCTAGTATAATGAGGATAATTTTTTTGTTATAAAATAAAGGGAAAAAATAGTTTATGGGGTTGAAGAAGTAAAATAAAACAGAAGAACTTAAGAGAAGATGTTACCTTTAAACTGAGTATCTCTCTTTGGTTTGAACCAAAAGAATTAATTGTATTGCCTTTTCCATAGGGGATGTATTCTAGGAGGAGTATAAATATGTAAGGAGATTAATTGGGAAGAGTTTTTATGATCCAAGGTTCTTGAGAAGTGTGAGGAATGGGTTAGAATTGGGGGCTTTTTATATAGGGGAGGAGGGGCTCTTCTGGAATGTTTAAAAATATTATTTCATTACATAATGATTTTCGGGTTCTAAAGGTACTAAACATATTAAATTAGAAGATAAAATTAATAATGTTCTAAATAAAATTATCCAACAATAATTATACCGGTTTCAGATTTTGGTTTAATCTTTAAAATCTTATTATTTATAATCATTCATTAATGAGGTAAACAGAGCAAAATTAATGTGTCATAAATAATTTTATTTATTTGATGTATAAAATTTGTATAAAAAATATCCTGATGTATGAAATATTTTTTGGTTTAAAATTAATATTTATAGTCGAAGATATATCTTATATAACCCTATATAACAATTGATTTACTAAAAGATATATGTTTAAGTCATTTTTGTCCTTACTTTAAATAAATTAATATACAGTGTCATTATCACTCTTAAGTGGCTCCATGGGGTCCCAATATTGACCCAACGATACCCATGGTCGGAAATTTATCATCTAATAGAATTAGGGCACATGTTAGGGTAATATAATATTATTATAATATTATTTTTTTGCCCTTATTTACCCGATTTACCCTTTAACCCCGGTAAATAAAATATATACTATAGTGAATATTCATACTTTCTAAATATAAAAGATACAGATTTACACAATTTGGAACATCTGATTCCAAATATGGAATCAATTTTTCCTAATTCAAAACACATAAGTGGTGGGAATTAATTTAAAATTAATTCTGGTTGTCAAAACAAAAAGTGCGTTTTTAAGAAATAATACCTATCAAAAGGTTGACCCTCGTTTATGTCCAATTTCAAGGTGAAATTACATAGAACGACCAAAATTGAATTAAATGGTAAAAAAATAATATAATTAAACTTTTAAAACAATTAAAAAGATAATCTATGATTATAAATAAATTAGATTAAAAGGCAGTTTTGAATTAAAATACAGTATTTTTCAGTATTCATTAAAAATGAATTTTATCAAAAAAATACCAAATATTTACCCAAAGTAAATTTTGATGTCCCAATTCTAAATAAGAATTTTATTTTTTCAAATATAATATATAATAGTTACTAAAACTTGATTTTATGAGGGTTCTCCATCAAAAGGTGGTAAATTGACCTTTTAATGAATACTAGAGTTTTTATGCTTAAAATCGGATTCATTCTTATTTTAATCCTATATAATTTATTAGGTAAATGTAAATTTTTTTTAACAAACTTGAATAATCACATTGTAGTTATTTCTATTCATTCTCGCCAATACAACAGTTAGGCTTAAACTATGATTTAAAATAATATTATATTATTATTTTTTAGTATGATCCAATGTTGCATGCAACATAAGATTTCAATGAAACCCATTATTGTGTATGGAGTATGTCATTGAACATAGCATCCCCTTTAAAGTACAATTAATATATAATTCAAAAATATTAATAAATATGAAAGTTTTATATTCATTATTTACCTGGGATGGTACATCTTTCCCCCCTTTTTGGAATTTAATCCTCGCAATTTTAAAATTGGGCATGGAAACTTTATTGAATGTCCCACATCGGAAAAAGAGTCATTAACAACATCACATTAAAATAAAGATAGAGAAGTACAATGGTCACCTGAGACATTAGATACAAGGATTCTCTGAAAAGATTGATATGGAAGAGAAACTAACTCTCATAGATTAATTGAGAGTGATATAGAACTTGATCAGAGAAATTTAACCACCACAATTCCATAAATTTGGTTTTGGGTAAAAGTATATTGATAAAAGAGATCTTATAACATTTTTGCTTCAAGATAATTTTCATAGAGTTGAAGAATTTGATTAATAACTAAACTAAGATTGTAAAGAAATGTACTTACTTATCAAGTAAAGTGTCATCCTTTAATAAAATTCTACCATAAAATAATCTTTTCTCCAAACGGTAAGTATTCAAGATGAATTGGTCACACGTGAAGTGATAGAATCAACTTCTATAGTATCACATAATTTATAAAGAATGAACGATATATTTCCCCTTTCTTTAGACATCAACAAAAAAATTGGTTAGTACAATATCAAATAATCCCAAAAATTATAAACCTTTATAAAAAGAAATACTAATATTAAGCCCCAAATTTTGTCAAATAATACCCAAAGTTCAACAAAGGCCATTCAGTAAACAATTACCCATAAAATTATTCAAAATAATCCAAAATAAGATTGAAACCCAAATATCAAAATGATTTAATCACATAGTCTACGAAGATAAATCATAACATGTATCTCCAAATAACATTAGTTACTCTTAAAGTATCATACCAAAAAGTAATTAACCTAATCACATATTCTCCATGATAGGTTAATCATTTTGATAAATAAACCAAATCACCATATGTTAACAATAAAAACATAGATTCTTCCAAAATAAAATTTCAACCATTACTCAAAAAATGAGATCCCAGTGTGTTCTGTTTCCCTTAAGTATATAATGTTTCCAAAAGGGAAAACATCTTCTAAAATAACCTTTATCACTTAATCACCAAATTATATTCCTATATTAAGGATATCCTTTTGAAAAAACACATGTTCCCAAAATCAACTTATTCATGATCCATAAAATCATTTAACTGAAATGATTAAGTCATAATAACCAGGGACTTCACGTAGGAAAGTGGTAGGCAATGCACCCTTATCTCCATTCAGTTGTGGGATGGATTCATACAACACTTCTAGATGTGACGGGTTGTCACCAATCTTATGGGTTGTTCTTTTTATAAAACTCAAAAATAACCCTAACATGTTTTAACCTCAAAGGTTTTATTGTACCTTTCATTTTCATCCCACAACATCAAGTCCTCAACATATTATATATTTTTATTTTTTCAACTCCATATGATAAAATAAAACTATTCCCAATATAAAGAACATCATTCCTTGATCATGGTGTCTATATGGTTTCATCATTATCTTGTTCACGTATGTAGAAGGTCCATGCATTGGAAAAATTCTTTAGAGATCCTTCAAAATAATTTTCTTCCTTAATTCAAATAGACCTTTTTCAACTTGGTTCATATTATTGTTTGTAGAAAACAAATTTCAGAAAATAACAATGTATGGCATATATTTTACAAATATCTAATAAAACATGATTTTTATAAAATAGGCGGACTGAAATTGAGTTGAAACTTTAAATCAATGGTAATTTCAAAATACCATAAGTAAGTGCTAAGAGAATATATTTTAAGAGCATATATTAATAGGTTTTTTAAGGGTCTCCTTCTTCAGAACCTTTTTTAAAACCATAATATGCTTCAAAATCTTGTGATAAGGTAAAATATTTGAAAATTCCTTGAAAATATTTACCTTTGTTGAAAATATAAGAATAATGAGAAAATAGGATTTGATTAAATACAATCCATGATCCACGATGATATTGAGGTATATTTTAGGTGTTTGATATCTCAAACAACTGCTTTCAAGTGCGTTGTATGCTAGAAAAAGTTTCACCATCATATGAACATGACTTTGCTATAATTATTGCAAGCATATCATTAGGAAGAGATAGGAATCTCATTTTATATCCTCCTCCTTCCATTTGCAACTGACATTCCTGGATCTGAAAAAATTATAAAATAATAATTTAACTGAAATAATAGACATAGGGACTAAGCATGTGTTTAACGAAAACTCCTAATCCCTAAAGTTGTCTAAACTGACATCTGATACCAACTATAAGGTCTCAGCCTTAAAAAATTACCTAATGTTGAATTAAATGAATAATTCACATTGAGGATCTTTTCAGGTTTAGAGTTTTAGAGAATTATGCCATAACTATTACATATAAACTTGAAAATTACATGTAGACACTACTTCTCAGTCTCAATTTTTTTTCATAAAATTTAAACTCTTAAAAAGAAACATGTCTACTTCCATGTTTTAGACAACATGACTTTTCCTTGATCCCATCCTTGACCCTATTCATCTTTAAGTCATGTGGAAAACATTTCAAAAACATGGTGTGAGCATAAAAACCTCATTAAGGGTTATAAAATAAGGAAAGAAAACATTATCCCATTAATAAATACAAATCAAGGAAACCATACTTTTCAATCATAACATACCTCATAAAATCATAAGATTTATGAATGACACACAAAATTCATAAATTATAAAGGTAACTTGTAGAATACATGACATACTTACATTATAGCTATCACAGCTACATAGGGAGTTATGTTGCAATACCCATCATATTATATTCCCAAAATCTATTAGAATAAACATTAACGTTTACCTTCATCACGTTACACAATGCATTGTAGAGCTATCTCGGGCTCACCAGCCCTTAGTTTTTCACAGAACCACCCATATACAAAAATAATTTCCAATAACTATAACATAAACATAACACATAACACAAGAATAAATGAAAGATAACATTTCCACATTCCAATCCTAGTATATCAAATCATGATATTGAAATAAACAATTCCTTATCAAACCATTTTCAAAACCATTTAAAACATTTAATGATGAGATTTTTGGAATCAAAGTGTCCCATACAACATTGAAACTTTTAAAGAAATTAAAATTTTAAAACATTATTGTCCATATAAATAAATCCTAATAACCATTTTTAAAACATGAACATTAATGAGAAATATTTATAAGAATAAATCATTAAAACATTTAAAATGATATTTTAGTTATAGAGTTTTTAAAAAATTGAGAGATGCATGAATACAAAAAATCGAGGAATAATAGTAATAAAAACTTTATAATATCATGAGAATAAATTTATTCATGATATAATATACCTAATGATAGTATATACACCATATAAAAGTGAATTGGAACATAACAACAATGATGTCTCAATGGAATATATATTGAGAAGAAATCCCTTATAAATACGGTATCTTTAGATTAAGGACAAACCAATTATATAATTATGTGTGGAAAATATAAATACACTCAATATGATTTTATATTCAGTGTAAAAAAATCAGAGGTCATTCAAACATATTCATAGCATGACATAATCAACAAGTTGAAGTTTAAACCAAAGAATTAAAATTGGGTTAAAATGTTCCCTTATTGAAATTTGACAACCTAACATCATCCCTTTATAATTTAGAAAATGAGTTGATGTGAGAAAAAATGGTATCTATTAACATCGACATAAAATTCACAGTAATAAGGATATAAAACAACATATCCCAACATAAGAATATGTAAATTAAAAGACATTACAAGAATAATTATTTTAAAAAGAGGAGGGTGAAAGGTTCCCTTACAGATTTGGTAACTTACGAAACATACAACCCATGAAAGAAGGATAATTCAATGATGATGTAAATACCCAAAAATTAAATTATAATACACAAAGAATACAATCACGGGCATTACATACACTATAAAAAAGAAATAGTTGTATATATAGCATGAATCTCAGGGGAATAAAAAGTGAGATGAAAACCCTTTACCACGTTGTAATCAATCAAGTTGTATGAACAAAAGTTAATAACTCCCAAATGAATTACAGAATACCATGGATATAAATATAAACATGATAATATAAATCAAATGATAGTACACAATACCCCACATGCAATAAATAAGTGGAGAAAAATGGAAATCTCCCATAATTAAAAGTGAGATAAGAAACCCCTTACCTCGGGTCCGACTTGACTTGATCATTATTTAATCTATTGAATAACAAAATAAAATAAAATTATAATTTATTAAGAAACTTTTTAATGTTTATTATTACTTTTATATCAATAATTAACATGCTATAAGAATTAGTTAATTATTTTAGTTAATATCATAAATTTTGTCGATGTTCGGAACTTGAGTTAAAAATGAACTTGTTATAATTTTAAATTACCCATGTGGTTGAAATTCCATTATATACAGAATGATATTCGTAATTTAGATATCATATATATCATATATATCTAGTATAAAAATATATACGTATTTATAATAGTACATAACATTTGGAGAAAAGAAATGAAATGCACCATTCATGGAGACGGTAAGCTGTATGTACGCACGATCACTACTTTCATTTATATTTCATATTCAATGGAATGATAATGTAATGATAAAGAGGTATATAATAATTACATTATAATATCATATATAATTTAATTATCTCTATCCATTATACGTTCCAAATATGGCATGAATGAGTCATATCACATTGAGGGGGGAGTACTCCGCACTTCCTCAAATAAAATTATCATTTTTACCCACTGTGGAAGTCATAAAGGTATTCTATAAATTAAAAATACCAAAGAATTTAAACAATATAAATATAATATATATAACATATAAAATTAGTTCCATATTAATGGCCACCATAAGAGGTGGTAGTAGAATATTGAACAATCATCGTTTCTTGAGGCCGTACTTCTCCATCGACAGAAACATTATGTTCTTTACCCATTAGATGGAGGTGTGTGTAAGTCTAGTTTGTAACATCCTAGATTCGGCTGCCACACAACGGGTGCCCCAAACCCGGTTGGTCACATGACCTCAATCATATTTCCCCAAATGCCAGAGGCTGCCGACTAGCAGTGAGGGCCTAGAACTGATAGTGGGGAAACTATGCCCTCATTTGTCAAAGTGTAGCACAACGGAACAAAATAAAAAAATCCAACAGCAGAATTAGTAAAAAATATATACCTGAAATAGACAATGAAACTATAGTAAAAGATAACCAACAGTCATATATATGATGATGCAATATGTCTCTAATTCTAAGAAATCATCCAAAACAGAATACACTCCAATCTGATACAATATAGCACAATGTACAATGTACAACAAAACAAAACTAAAGGAATTCAACATGAATGCAGCAACATCACAAGCCTAAGCTTGGTCCCATTCTATCCTCCTCCTATACAATAATCATATACCTATGTAGGGAATCTTTCCCTTATCGACACCTACTACAATATAATTTGTTTGGGCCCAAGACGTGACCCAAACAGTGTGTGAAAAATAAATCCCATATAGGCAACCACCAAAGGCCTATGCCCAACTGTTAGTGAAAATGTGCAACATTAGTGTGAAATAATGAAATCCAATAAACAAGGAAGTACTCAAAAGTAACCATTCATACCAATTACATTGTCATTTTAAAAAAATTATTTAACAATTCAATATAATTGAATTTTAGGATTTTCCAAGACTCATCCTCGACCGACAATATCATATACCAGTGCCATAGTAGAAACCACAGCAGGATATCTAACAAGTAAAATATAACAATAATACCAAGCATGTGCTTTATCTTGGAAGGTACAACATAAGAAATCACCAAAGTGAATATTTAAAGTAAAAATTATCCTCAGAAATGCAAGTCCTTACCCTCAGGAAAATAGAAATGAAACCCTCATGTGAATTCACTCATGCATAACGAATATTTCCCTCAGGCATACGAGATATCGCCCTCAGGCATAAAAGATACTACCCTCAGGTGTACAAAATGTTTCCATCAGGCTAAACAAATCCTTTCCCTCAGGCTAAATAGAACCTTGCCCTTAGGCTAATCAAAACCTTACACGACAGGCTAAATAGAACCTTTCCCTCAATCTAATCAGAATAAAAGTAAGTAACTGGGCTGAGACCAACACATAAAAAAGAATTTTATATATGTTTCCTCTCAAGAAAACTCAAAACATGCTATAATCACGGCATGCCCATGGGTATCCTAGCCAAACGGTTAAATAAGGGAAACGCACCCTCGGGGTGGACCTGGATCAAAGCAACGATCCCAAGCAGCATTTTATACTTATTCCTTATATTACCTATGAAATTCTAGGTATCTAAACATTCAATGTCTCCACTACACGACACCGCGAATATGGGCGCGTGGCACATCGGTACAGCAAATCAACTCGATAGTTGGAATTAAACACAGGACCACCTACCTCGATCTCCTCTGATCGATATACCTGAAAGGCGCCTCCCAAAACAACCAACAATGACATAGATATGAGATAAACAATTACCTGTTCAAACCTAAATAACTTCCCTTAGAGAAATAATTGGAGGGAAATATTCATGAAGAGGGAATACCTTACCAGCGTGGTTCAAATGAGATCGACGATGGAAGAATCAGAGTCCCGGTGCGTGATCAGAAGCTCTTCCGAGTCTTGGTCTCCTCTTCCATAACTCATGGAGAGCCCTCAACCTCCTCTACCGAATGGGGAGGCTACTGCCTGTTTTTAATGAAAAAACATAACTACACACAGTGTACTCTCAAGTACACAGCGTGTACGATTTTTTAAACTATTCATATAGAGGCTACTTTCCACCACCTCACTGTTCATCTGCCTACTGATCATACAATGTGTATTACAAAGTATACGATGTGTACTTATTTTTTACACCCTTAATCACCAACAAGCCTACACGCCCAGTGTTCTCCTCTGACATAGTCAACGTGTACGGCGTGTGTACAAAATTACACGATGTGTATTTTGTTTTTTTTACACCCAAGCCTACACAACCTGTATTCTCATCCAACATAGCCAATGTACACAGCGTGTGTACAAAATTACATGGTGTGTACCCATAAATTTGGGATTTTTCCCACATTTCCCTTATTTTCTAAAAAACACATATGGAAAAGGAAAAGAAGAAGCCCATACCTCAAGAATAAGAACTGTGTTCTTATAAACATCCCCCCTTAAAGAAATTCTTCCCCGAATTGTCCTTCCAAGGGTGGTGATGATATAACTATGAACAATTCTAGGCACTGAGCATGTACTTCGGTCTCCACCTCCCTGGTTTCATCCTACACTCTGCCATGCTGCCATAGCACCTGTACGAGAGGAACTGACCAGCCTCGGAGAAACTTCGTGCTCCTATAAACAATACGAATCAGATGCCCCTCAAAGGATTCATCAAACTAAAGTACAAACTCCTTGGGATAAAAATGCGAGATGGGTATGAGTGATAAAGACACATCTAAGAAATGTGGAAAACGTCGTGCATTTTCCCGTACCTCTGTGGTAACTGCAACCGATAGGCTATTGGCCCGAATCTCTCCAAAATCTCAAACGCCCCTACATACCTCGGTGATTGTTTAGCCTGTATCCTGATCCACCTATGTCCCAACCTCAGGGAAAGATGAAAGAAAACGTGATCCCCGACGACAAAATCCAAGGGTCATATGCGGTGATTAGCAGAAGATTTCTGACAAGATTGTGCAGTATCCATCCGCTTCTGAATCATCTGAACTAGATCTAAAGACACTTACACGAGACTTGGTCCCAGTAAAGCTACCTCAACTACCTCCATCCAAAACAAGGATGATCTGCATTTCCTACCATATAAATCCTTGTATGTTTCCATCTCAATAGTTCCCTGAAAACTATTATTGTGGGCAATCTCGGCCAGGGGTATGCGCTTCTCTCATGATCCCCCAAAGTCCTGGACGCATGCACACAACATGTCCTCTAACACCTATATTGTATTCTTTGACTGGCCATTGGTCTGAGGGTGGTAAGATATGCTTAGAAGCACCTGTGTACGTAGTGCCCTCTGAAAACTCTCAAAAAATAAGATGTGAAATAGGCGTCCCTATCTGAAATGATCGAACGAGGGATCCCATGAAGACGTACTACCTATCAGATATACAACGTCCCGATATCATCAACACCGAAGGTCTCCTTGATCATAAAAAGTTGAGTTACCTTCGTAATTCTATCTACAACAACCCATACAACATCATTACCTCATGGTGACCTCGGTAACCCGGTCATGAAGTCCATCGTTACATCATCCCATTTCCACTCCGGAATGGGTAACTATTGTAACAGTCCCGGTGGCCTCTGATGCTCCTTCTTCACTTGCTGACAGGTGGAACATCTCATAATAGAACCAACTACCTCTCTTTTCATACCCGGCCACCAAAACTGACGTATCAAGTCACGATACATTTTGGTAACTCCATGATGCACTACCCATGCTGAAGCATGAAGTTCTTGCATCAACTCCTCATTTAAATCCCCTGTAACCCACACTCATCCATGGATAAACAATACCTCATCATCACCTATCTTCCAACCAGGAGGAGGGTCCTCACTTTCCACAGAATCCCATAGAACTAGGCCATCTAAATATGAGAGCAATCCCATCCTCACTCTGTCCAGGAGGGTAGAAGTCATAGATAAGGACGACAGGTAGGTTTTCCTATGACTATCGTGCACCTCTAATGCATCTCAGAGAACAAATCCATAAGCTTCCACTCACCACTGGCCTCCTACATAGCCTATATCTGAGTCCTCCTACTCAGTGCATCAGCTATAATGTTACACTTACCAAGTATATCGGCAAGCTCAAAGTCGAAGGACAGAAGGTATTTAACCCCCCTTCGTTGTCTCAAATTCAAGTCACACTGGGTAAATATGTATTTAAAAATATTTTGGTCGGTAAACACCAAAAAATGTTCTTCCAAGAGATAATGTCTCCAATAGCATAACACATGAACAAATGAAACCAACTCAAGATCATGCATCAGGTAATTCCTCTCATGTGGCCTCAACTGCCAAGACCCGTACACAACCACTCGATCGACCTGCATCAACACTACTCCCTGTCCAATACCTGATGCATCATGGTAAACTATATAGATCTTTCCTTTATCTAGATATATCAGGACTTGTGCTAATGTCAACCTCCCCTTCAACTCATGAAAGGTTGTCCTGTATTCTTCTAACCAAACGAACCTCATACCCTTATTATTAAAACCTGTCAACAGCGCTGCTAAGTGGGAGAGGTCCTGTATAAAGTGCATGTAGTAACCAGCCATCCCCATGAAACATTTCATTTTAAACAAGTTCTTAGGATACTCCCAAAAACCTAGTACTCTCACTTTCTCTGGGTATAATGAAACTTATGCCTCTGAGATAATATGACTCAGGAAGTTAATCTGGTCCATCCAAAAGTGGCACTTTGAGAGCTTATCATATAACTGATGCACTCTCAGTGTACTCAATACGATCTCAACATGGGTGGCATGGACATGTTAAGTGTGAAATTATGCCAAGACATCGTCCATGAATACTACCATAAATGAATACAGATATTTGGGGAACACATTATTCATCAAAGCCATAAAAACTGCTAGCATGTTTGTTAGTTCGAATGACATGACCATGTGCTTGTATAGACCATATCTTCTCTGAAACTCTATAAGCGTTATGTCTGATTGACTAACACGCAATTGATGATATCTGGATCTCAAGTCAAAATTTGAGAACATTTATGATCCTCGAAGTTGATGAAAAAGATCGTCAATCCATGGTATGGGTTATCGGTTCTTAACCGTCAACTGGTTCAGTTTCTGATAATCCACACAGAGTGTGAGGGTACCATCCACCAATTGATTCGGAGTTAGACTTGAAAATTCATTCAGGAAGACATCCCTGAAATGATTAACAACTGGAGGGAAATCCTTCTGACAAGTTCCTCGATCATTTAGATATAAACTCTCAATCTGGTTTGTCACTCAACCTCACCTAAAATGCTCAAGTCTAGCTTGGCTCGCCTGGACATCCCATTTTCCCTTGTATAGAAACTCTCTGCACTCTGGTGACGTAAATCTCACCCTTCGACAATAGCAATCTACAAAGGTTCGAAAGGTTACCAACTAGTCCGTCCCGAGAATGAAATCATTTGTTGTTATCTCTAAGATATAGATGTCCCATAGAAAGGGACACCCACCAACCTCTAGGGGGAACTCCCTGCACTAACGCACACCGGTCGTTCTAATTCCCAATGGAGTTTCAAGCATCATGATATCCGAAGAAGAAGAAATTCAGAGCCCTAGGATCTCCACAAGTAGCACAGATATAAAGATATGTGTAGAACAATATCAAAATGTACCAAAGATAAAACTGAAGAAACCAGAATAGTACCTCTAACAGTGGAAGGTCTGGGATCCTGCTTTTATTGAGTCTGTAGCACTGCATATGTCTTCCCAATGTTGCGGACCTATGACACAACTTGGCTACCATAAGGTGTCCTTCCCTACAGTCTCTAAAATCCCGGTGTTTGGCTACCACGACCATGACCACCACCTCGGCCTGAACATTCTGACATATTCCAATTCCCTGACTGGTAAGAAGCAGCTGGCCCTACTCCTGCACATAGAGTCTTCACAGAACCCCTCTCACTAGTCACTAGTGGAAACACCCAACAAAAACACTGAAGATGACCCATATTGACACAATCTCGAAACTCCACTAGGTAACTTGGACACTGAGGTCTCTTGTGCCCCTCTTTACAACACAAATAACACATTATCTGGCCACCTGATGAAATATTATGGCTAGTACTGCCACCATTAGAGAAATATATCTTCCTCTTCCTCTTACTGGTAGAAATAGTACCCGAGACTGGTGTCGAACCGCCCTGGTCCGCACCACTAACTTCCCATAGGTTCAGCTTAGTAATCAATGCCTAGTTCACAATAGCAAGCATTGTAGACAACCTGAAAAAATTCACTAGTTCTTGGTTGTACTATCGAAGACCATCCTCAAAGAGTCTAGCCCTCAACATCTCATCACCCACTAGAACAGGTGCAAAATACTGTTTCTCGGTGATGCGGGAAGAATATTCCACCACTGACATGGCACCCTACTACAGATTCATGAAATCTTGAGCTCGGTCTGCCCATAGCGTCTTTAGAAAGAAAAAGTCATAAAAGACTGTAACACCTGATGTTTTTCTAAAGATAAATAGAAATGCATGAAACTTTGTTTTAAATATATATTTTTAATTAGCCTTTAAAATATAACTTTTCTACTTCTATATTCTTAATTTCAAGAAACTTTCATCTACAATTGTGTTCAGTATTTTATTTGGAGTCTGATAAAACAAACTTGATTTTTGGTGAATAGTAACATACCATTATGAATAGTAATATGAATAGTAATATGAATAGTAATATGACCCTAATGAATATTAAATAATAATATTATTTTATTTTCACAAGGCAATAGGGTAAATGGGATCTTAATTAATTTTCTAATGTCACATAAAACTAATTGCACTTCAATATTGTTATTTTTCGAATTAACTGTGACCTTATTTAAAAATTAAATTAATAATATTTAGAAAATTAATTTTGAAAAATGGAGTTCATTTTTTAATTCTAAAAGTCAAAAAATGGTTGGGGTAAATTTTTGGTATTTTTCTGAAACTCTTGAATTTTCGGTGAATAGTGAAATACGATAAAATACAGTATAATCAAATTATCAGTACAAATGCACTATTTAAGACATCATAAATGATGAAAGGCCACATGGTTCGAAATAACATGATATTTTCACTATTTAGGTCCACTTTATTTGATATTATTCCTAGTCTTGATAAAAAATTTATAATAATGATTAAAATAATCTAAAATACCTCCCCTCCTCCACTATAAATACAACCCTCACTCCCCTCTTCCTCCCACACATCTAGAGCATTGAAAACTATATAATTTCAGCCACATTTCCTCCCCAATATTTATCCCCACGTCCTAGAGATTCTGGTCTCACCAAAAGACCAAAATCAAAGCCCTTAAGGAGTATCTCAAGGAGAAGAGATCAAGAGGAAAACATCCTCTTTTAATTTCTTTCTTTTCATTCATTTTATGTTATTCTCTTCCATTACCTTTGTCTTGTGTTGGTATATTTAATTAAATATTCCCCACTTACTGTCCCTATTATGTATGATTTATGAGATATTCTATTCCTATCATCAATCTTGTTTTTATGAAATTTTAAGAGACGTCGCTAGGCTGCCGAATTTTCCTGAGAAATTTTTCAAGATTTTCTTTTATTTCATGAATCATTTTTCTTCTTTCCCCACTCCCTCTTATCCAAGAGGAATGAAATCTACAAAATCATGTATATTCATAATGTTCTCATGTTTATGGAAAATTCCTCATCAGTATTCTTCTCCTCTTCCACTTATTTAAAGAATAAAAAAACTATGTCCATTTTTGTCGAATTACCGACTTCGTGGATGATGTATTTTCAATTTCCATTAATTCTTTCAACTCTGGTCATGAAACCATTTATATGGTTGAACCAGGTTATAATATATGTTTTATGACTCATATGTGGTTCTTTAATTCTTTTTTACTCATGGTTATAATTTATAATACTAAATGAGGTTGTTCTTATCAAAGAACCACTTAAATGATCTAAACGAACATAATTAATGTTTTAACTTATGAATAATTCTCATATAAAGAATCAAAGTGATAAATGGTATAAATTATGGTACTATATATATGTAAATACTACTCCATTCCAATTCTGGAGTTTAACTTCCAATCAATAAGAATGATTCATCATGAACCAATCGTGAAAATCATAAAAGAACTCACCCAAAATAATGCAAGGATCTAAATACTAACAACTAAGGGGTGAAATGAGGTTTTTCAATGACCATATAAGATGTTATAAACATGAAAATGTTTCTATAAAATACTAATAACACTATTTTAAAAATTATATAGGAGTTTTAAACAACATTGAAGTAAGAGAAGCCTAAGGTAAGTGAATTCTTAACCTGATTTCCATTCTTTGGGTTAACCTTCTATTTTATTATTTATGTTCTATTTAAATTTTTTGCGTGACAGGGTCTATTTATATTATGTTTAATTATGTGTATTTACAGAGTATATACATATTCTATCAACTCTATTAAGTCTCACTTGATGTATATGTTGTTTATAAGGGACTTTTCTTCTAAAATACTCTTTTAAAATTCTGTTTTACAAGATTCAAAAGCAATGTTTTTATGCTATTATTTAGGTTGTATGATTATGTTTTGGTTATTGGGAATTGTTTATGATGAAGGGTGGGACCTATATTTCCCTCCAATTAATTGGATTTTAGTATGTTGGAGGTCGGCCGTAAGGTTACTCCAAGTGTAACTGTGATGGTTACACAAAGTAAGGTAGTCGGGAGGGTTACAAATTTTAAGGTAGCCAAGATGGTTACAAGATTATGTAAGTAATTACCCAAGATACCTCTATGAATATATTTGTTTTCTCATGTTTTTGTGAATCCTGTATAAATACAAAGTTACACTAAGTAAGTATTTCTGGGTGAAAAGAATGTGTTTTGAAAATGTTTTCATACGTAATGAGTATTCATCGACTAATGTGATTTTTCTTTCTTTTTCGTACCTTACTGAGCTTTTGTTCTCATCCCAAGTTTTTAAATGATTTTTCACTGGTTAATGGATGTGTAATACAATTGAGGAAGACATGTTAAATGTTGAATAATTGTCAAGGAGTCTTGTTTTAAATTTTAATGTTGTATATTTTGAGAAAAATAGAAAACTGTTTTATGGTATCCACTATGTAATAATGTGTAATGTTATGAATGTATTATGTCATAATTCTCTGAAGCTCTAAACTTGAAAAGATCCTCAATTTAAAAGGATGTGTTTTCTTGATTTAATTCAAGATTACATATGTAATAAGGTCTGGTCCTTATAGTTGGTATCAGAGGAAAGTTTTAGACAAGTTTAGGGATTAGGAGTTTTTGTTAAACATATGGTTAGTCTGTATGTCTATTATTTATGTTAAATCCTTGTTTTATAACTTTTCAAATTAATGAAATTCAGTTACAAATGGAAGGAGGAGGATCTCAAATGATATTCCAATCTCTTCCTGATGACTTGTTTGCAATAATTCTTCCAAAGTCTTGTCTAGACGACTTTGAAACCTTTTCTAGCATGCAACTCACTTGCAAGCAACTGTTTGAGATATCAAACACCTCCACTATACCTCGATACCATCGTGGATCATGGGTTATATTTAATCAAAACCTATTTTCTCAATATTATCATATTTCCAAGAAAGGAAAATATTATCAATGAATTTATAAATATTTTACCTTCTCAAGAGATTTTGAAGCATATTATGATTTTGAAAGAGGTGCTAAAGAAGGAGACCCTTGCACAACCTATATATATTTGGTTTTACATTATACTCTATCCACACATACTTATGGTATTTTAAAAGGACCATTGATTAAAAGTTTCAACTCAAACTCGGTCCGGATATTTTATAAAAGTAATGTTTTATCAGATGTTTTGAAATTATATGTCATACATTATTATTTTCCAAAAATATTTTTCTGTGAGCACCCATATGACCCAAGTTGTACAAGGTGTATTTGGATAAAGGAAGCAAATGATTTTTAAGGATCTCTAAATCATTGTTTCAATGCATGGACCATCGATTTATGTGATCAAGATGATGATGAGACCAGGTGGACACCTTGATCAAGGTACCCTCACTTTTTTAATAAGTAAATAAAATTGCGAGGACGCAATTTCAAGAAGGTGGGGATACCCCAAGTTTTTATAATGATAAATAGAAATGCATGGAACTTTTTTTTAAATAGATATTTTTAATTAGACATTAAAATATAACCTTTCTACTTCTATATTATGAATTTCAAGAAAGTGTCATCTATAATTGTGTTCAGTATGTTATTTGGAGTCTGATAGAACTAACTTGATTTTTGGTGAATAGTAACACACCATTATGAATAGTAATATGAATAGTAATATGACCCTAATGAATAGTAAATAATAATATTATTTTATTTTCCCAAGTCAATAGGATAATGAGATCTTAATTAATTTTCCAATGTCACATAAAACTAATTGCACTTCAATATTGTTATTTTTCGAATTAACTACAACCTTATTTAAAAATTAAATTAATAATATTTAGAAAATTAATTTTGAAAAATGGAGTTCATATTTGAATTCTACACGTCAAAAAATGGTTGGGGTAAATTTTTGGTATTTTTCTGAAACTCTTGAATTTTCGGTGAATAGTGAAATACGATAAAATACCGTATATTCAATTTATCAGCAAAAATGCACTATTTATGACATCATAAGTGATTCAAGGACACTTGGTTCAAACTCACATGATATTATCACTATTTAGGGCCACTTGATTTGAGATTATTCATAGTATTGATAAAAACTTTATAATAATGATTAAAATAATCGAAAATACCCCCCTCCTCCACTATAAATACCACCCTCACTCCCCTCTTCCTCCCACACCTCTCAAGCCTTGAACATTGTATAATTTATAAAAAATTCCCTCCCCAATCTTCTTCCCCAAGTGCTAGAGCTTCTGGCCTCACCAAAAGACCAAAATAAAATCCCTTAAGGAGGATCTCAAGGAGAAGAGATCAAGAGGTAAACATCCTCTTTTATTTTCTTTCTTTTCTTTCATTTTATGTTATTCTCTTTCATTACCTTTTTCTTGTGTTGGGATAATTCATTATATATTCCCCTCTTACTTTTCATATTATGTATGAATGATTAGATATTCCATTCCTCTCATCAATCTTGTTTTAATGAAATTTTAAGACACACCATTAGGCTGCCGAATTTTCGTGAGAAATTTCTCAAGATTTTCTTTTATTTCATGATTCCTTTTTCTTCTTTACTCACTCTCTCTTATAAAAGAGGCATGAAATATACAAAATCATGTATATTCATTATTTTATCATGTTTATGGAAAATTCCTCATCAGTATTATTCTCCTCTTCCACTTATTTAAAGAATAAAAAACTTTGTCCATTTCTGTCGAATTACCGACATCATGGACGATGTATTTTCAATTTCCATTAATTCATTTTGGTATGGTCACGAACCCATTTATATGGTCAAACCAGGTTATAATATATGTTTAATTACTCAAAAATGTTTCTGGAATTCTTTTTTACTCATGGTTCTAATTTATAAGACTAAATGATGTTGTTATTATCAAAGAACCACTTAAATGATCTAAACGAACATAATTAATGTTTTAACTTATGAATCGTTCTCATATAAAGAATCAAAGTGATAAATGGTATAAATTATGGTACTGAAATTATGTATATACTAATCCATTCAAATTCTGTAGTTTCACTTCCAATCAACAAGAACGATTCATCATGAACTGATCACGAAAATCATAAAAGAACTCACACAAAATAATGCAAGGAACTAAATACTAAAACTAAGGGGTGAAATGAGGTTATGAAATGACCATATAATATGTTATAAACATGAAAATGATTCTTTAAAATAATAATAACACTCTTTTAACCATTATACATGAGTTTTAAACAAGTTTTAAGTAATACAATCCCAAGGTAAGGGAATTCTTAACCCGATTTCCATTCTTTGGGTTAACCTTCTAATTTATAATTTATGTGATATTTAAATTGTTTCTGTGATGGGTTCTGTTTATATTATGTTTATTTATTTGTATTTACAGAGTATATAGATATTCCATCAACTTTAGTAAGTCTCACTTCAAGTATATGATGTTTATAAGGGACTTTTCTTCTAAAATCCTCTTTTAAAATTTTGTTTTACATGATTCAAAATCAATGTTTTTATGCTATTATTTATGTTGTATGATTATGTTTTTCTTATTAGGAAGTGTTTTTGATGAAGTTTGGGACCTATATTTCCCTCCAATGCATTGGGTATGAGTATGTTGGAGGTTGGACATATGGTTACTCCAAGTGTAACTGTGATGGTTACACAAAGTAAGGTAGCCGTGAGAGTTACAAATTTTAAGGGAGCCATGATGGTTACAAGATTATGTAAGTAATGACCAAGATAAATCTATGAATATATTTGTGTTCTCATGTTTGTGTGGATCTTGTGTAATTCTCAAGTTACACTAAGTATGTATTTATGGGTGAAAAGAATGTCTTATGAAAAAAAATTCATACGTTATGAGTATTCATGGACTAATGTGATTTTTACTTCTTTTCATTAACTTACTGAGCTTTTGTTCTCATCCCAAGTTTTTAAATGATTTTTCACAGGTTAATGGATGCGTAATACAAGGATGGAAGAAATGTTAAATGTTGAAGAATTTTCAAGGAGTCTTGTTTTAGGTTTTAATGTTTTATATGGTATCCACTATGTAACAATGTGTAATGTTATGAATGTATTATGCCCTAATTATCCAAAGATATAAAAATAAAGAGATCCTAAATTTAAAAGGAAGTGTTTTCTTTATTAAATTCATGATTATGTATGTAATAAGGTCGGGTCCATATAAAGACTGCCTGAAAATCATCCCACCCCATGTCTTAGTGATGCTTAGTATGGGTTGTAACATCCCACCATCTCTTGGCAGAATCATGTAGCATGTAAGTAGCGAGCTTGACCCTCCTCCCAGGAGGTGTATTTAGATGCTCGAAGATCATCTGCATAGAACCCAACCATGACATCATAGCCTGTGGTCTGTCATGCCCTGAAAATGTAGGCGGCTGCTGCAGCTAGAATATACTTTTCATCTCTGCCTTAGATGTGGCAACCGACAGTGCTCCCTGGAAAGTCTGCATGAACCGCATGAAGCCTTCACGAAACTGTGCATCCGCGCCTGCATCCGGTATAATGGATGGTGCCACATATGGCATTACTGAAGGATCCATCGGTAGCCCATGGACTACCATCTCTAGAGTATAATCATCACCGCTCTCTTGGAGAACAACTCATGGTCATCTCGGCGGCGTGACTATACCTGGTAAAACACAAACCTTAGTTTAATTTACTGTCGAGGTTTCTTTTTTCTAGTTAAGAGTTCCAATGAAAATGAAAGGATCCACAAGAACTAGAAAAAAAAAGACTATACGGCTTGTATAAGGTCTACACAGCGTGTACCCTTAATCCCTTACATTGTCGTTTTCTGTTTCCGGCCTGGGCATGTATCAACCCTAGGTACATGGCGTGTTACTCCGACACATGGGGTGTACACCACCCTGTTTCCCTAGCCACAAGGCCAAGTCCACACGGTCTCTCTCCAGTAAAGACTACACGATGTGTCTGACAGGTACACAGCGTGTACTAGAAAGGTAAAACTGACCTATGTTGTTAGTTACATGGACATATTCTAAGATTACACTACACAATGTGTTTACAAATGACATGGTGTGTTTCACCTAAGGTCTTTTCGTCCGTGTTGATAGTCACATGGGTGGACACAGGGTCAACCCTACACGGCGTGTAAAGCCGGTACACGGCGTGGTCCCACAAGAACTTCCTTATCCCATGTCTCTGCCCACACTGCCTATGACACGATTATAGATTACATGGTGTGTACATAGGGTACACAACATGTACTTAAGAAAAATATTTTCTTCCCGAACAGAAGAGTACATGGCATTTAGTCAAAACTAAAAAACATGTATTCTGGGTTTCTCCGAATAGTTGTCCTTAGAAACTACTCTGGAGCCCAGAAAAACACTAAAAAAACCCCAAAGTGCCAAATTCCGATCCGCGAGGGCCCATAATCCCCACGGATAAATGCTTGGAATCTTATACATGTTATAAACAATGTAAACTAGTCAACGACCCCCCAAATTTCAGTCAATGACGGCCCATAACACCTCAAGAACCAAAGTCATGAGTTAATTCAAACAAAACCTCATACAAACAATACCCTATCAATAGTAGGCGTATCTATCAAGGTATCTATCACAACAACATGCACTGTCTCGCACAACATCTATCACAACAACATGAAATTTATAATTCACCAATATGGAATGGAAACTACGCATGACATGTGATTCTAACATGTTATTAAATGATGCATGAGATGACATACCCTCATCTCATCGGGTCGCAACTAAATAGATCCCAAGTATTAAAAAATATAAATAGCACACCACAAGTGCGTCACCCAACAATGAAAATAAAATCAACATTAAAATTGATAAACCAGAAAATTTGAAATTAAATGATGTAGATTGGATTTTCCCTATACACAGGTTAGGTACTCATGGGAACAACTCATTACCAAGTACCAATTCCATCCAATCCCTGGCTATTTGCTCCATACAGTAAGTCAAAGAAAAGAAACCCTCTAATGACACTTTGTAACATCCCATATCGAGTCTCCACAAAACGGGTGCCCCGAACCCAGTTGGCCAAATGAACTCAAGCACATTTCCCCTAATACCATAGGCTGCTGACTAGCAGCGAGGCCCTAAGACAGATAGTGGGGAAACTATGCCCTCATTTTTCAAAGTGTAGCACAGTGGAACAAAATATAAACATACAACAGTGAAAGCAGTAAACAATATAGACCGGAAATGGACAACAGAAATGAAGTAAAAGATAAAAAACCGTCATATATATGATGATGAATATGTCTCTAATTCCTAGAAATCATCCAAAAAAGTATACACTGCAATCTGATACAATACATCACAAGGTACAATGAATAGAAAAATAAAACTAAAGAAGTGCAATAGTAATGCAGCAACATCACAAGCCTAAGCTCGGTCCTATGCTCTCCTCGTCCTCTACAACAGTCATGTACCTATGTAGGGACTCTTTCCTTTATTGACACCTGCAGCAATATAATCTGTTTGGGCCCATGACATGACCCAAATAGGTTGTGAGAAATAAATCCGAATAGGCAACCACCAAAGGCCCGTGCCCAACTGTTAGTGAAAATGTGCAACAACAGTGTGCAATAATGAAATGCAGTAAACTAGGAAGTAAAAAAAGTAACCACTCCTACCAGTTACATTTTAATTTTAATAATTATTTAACAATTCAATATAATTGAATTCGGGGTTTTTCTAAGACTTGACCTCGACCAACAATCTCATATACCAGTGCCACAGTAGATTCCACAACAGCCTATCTTACAAGTAAACGATAATAATAATACCAAGCCTATGCTATATCTTGGAAGGTACAGCATAATAAATCAATGAAGTGAATATTAAAAGTAAACATTATCCTCAGACATGAAAGTACTTACCCTCGGGCAAATAGAAACGAAATCCTCAGGTGACTGCCCTTAGTCATAACGAATATTGTCCTCATGCATACGATATATCTCCCTCAGACATGTAAGCTACTACCCTCAGGCGTAAGAAACGTTACCCTCAGGCTAAACAAAACCTTTCCCTTAGGCTAAACAAAACCTTTCCCTCAGGCTAATCAGAACCTTACACCTCATGCTAAACATAACCTTTCCCTTCTGGCTAATCAGAAGAAATGAAAGTAACTGTGCCGATCCCAACGCATAAGAAAGAAGTTTATATATGTTTCCTCCCAAGAAAACTCAAAACATTCTATAATCACGACATGACTATGGGTATCCTGGACAAACAATTTAATAAGGTAAATATACCCTCAGGGTGGCCCTGGATCAAAGCAATGATACAAAGCAGCAGTTTATACTTATTCATTGGATTAACTAAGAAATTCTAGGTAACTCAACAGTTTAACTCTCCACCACACGACACCCCGAACATGTGCGCGTGGCACAATGGTACAAAAAATCCAATTGACAGTTGGAATTAAACAGTGGACCACCAACCACGATCTCCTCTGATCGATATACATGAAAGGCACCTCCTGAAACAACCAAGAATGATATAGATCTCATATAAAAAACTACCTTTTCAAACCTAAATAACTTCCCTTAGAGATAATAATTGGAAGGAAATATTCAAGGAGAGGGAAGACCTTATCTGCGCAGTTCAAAAGAGATCAACTGTAGAAGAATCAGAGTCCTGGTGCATGATCGGGAGCTCCTCCATGTTTCGGTCTCCTATTCCACACCTCCTGGTGAGCCCTCTACCTCCTCTACCAAATGAGGAGGCTACTGCCTGTTTTTAATGAAAAAACATAACTACACAGCGTGTACTCTCAAGTACACGACGTGTACTAATTTTTTGACTATTCCTATGGAGTCTACTTCTCCCCACCTCACTGTTCGTCTTCTGATTTATTACACAGTGTGTATTACAAAGTATATGGTTTATTGTTATTTTTTACACCCTAAATCACCGACAAGCCTACACTCCCTGTGTTCTCCTCCCACAAAGTCAATGTAGATGGTCTGTGTACAAAAATACACGGTGTGTAGTTTTTTTTAAACCCTAGCCTACACATCCTGTATTCTCATCCAACATAGCCAATGTACACAACAAGTGTAAAAAATTACACGGTGTGTACCCATAAATTTGGTATTTTCCCCACGTTTCCCTTTTTTTCTCAAAAACACTTAAGGAAAACGAAAAGATGAAGCCCACACACCTCAAGAATAAGAACTCGTTTCTTACATAGTTCGAATCCTTCACATAACAACAAAATCGTATATTGAGGATAATTTTGTTGTTATAAAATAAAGTAATAAATAGAGTTTAGGGGATTAGAGAAGTAAAAGAAAACAAAAGAACTTAAGAGAAGGCGTTGCCTATAAATCGTGTATCTCCCTTTGGTTTGAACAAAAAGGATTAATTGAATTGAATTATACCTAGGGGAAGGATTCTAGGATGAATAGATGTATGTAGGGATATTAATTGGATAGGTCTTGGATGATCCAAGGGGCTTGAGAAGTGTGAGGAATGGGTTTCAAGTGAGGTATTTTTATAGGGTGGAGGAGGGGCTCTTTAAAAAGTTTTAAAAATATTTTTTTATTATATAATGATTTTCTTTTTCTAAAGGTCAAAAACTTATTAGAGTCGAAGAAAAGATGGCTCGTGTTCGAAATAAAATCATCCTATAATAATTAGACAGGTTTTGAATATTGTTTTAATCTTTATAATCTTATTTATTTAAATAATTCATTAATGAGGTAAACACCGCATCATTATTGTGTAATAAATAATTTTATTTATATGATGTCTAAAAATTATAATAAAAAATAATGATGTAGGAAATTTTTTTATCATTGAAATGAATATTTATAGTGGAAGGGATAACTTATATAACCGCATTTAATAATTTATTTACTAAAAGATATATGTTTATGTCATTTTTGTCTTAACTTTAAATAAATTAATATAAAGTGTCATTACCACTTTAAAGTATCCTCATGGGGTCCCAAAATATACCCAAGGATGACCATGGTCAGACATGTATCAACTAATTGGATTAGGATACATGTTAGGGTAATTTAATATTATTATAATATTATTTTTTACCATTATTTGTAAAATTTTCCCTTTAACCAGTGTTAATAAAATATTTACTGATGTAAATATTCATAATGGCTAAAAATAAAAGTTATCTATTTACACAATTTGGACCTCCTGATTCCAAATATAAAATTTATTTTTCCAAATTAAAAAAACAGAAGTGGCATAAATTAGTTTAAAATTAATTCATGTTGTGAAAACAAAAAGTGTTTTTTAAGAAATAATAACTATCAAAATATTAACGCTAGTTTATATCCAATTTCAAAGTGAAATTACTTCCAATGATAAAAATTTAATTAAACGGTAAAAACATCATATAAATAAAATTTAAATCCAATTAAAAAGATAATCTAACAATAAGAATAAATTAGATTAAAATGTCCTTTTCAATTAAAATATAGTATTTTTCACTATTCATTAGAAAATGAATTTTATCAGAAAAGTACCAAAAATTTACCCAACGTAAATTTTGATGTCCTGATTCTAAATAATAATTTTATTTTTCCAATTAAAACATATATAAGTGACAAAAACTAGATTTAAAGAGGTATCTCCCACAGAAGGTGGTAAATTGACCTTTTAATGAATATTAGAGTATTTATGCTAAAAATCATATTCTTTCTTATTTTGCGCCTCAAAAATTTATTGGGTAAATGTAAAAAATTTAAAAAACATGTATCATCATATTTTAGTATGTTCTATTCATTCCCACTAATACAACGACTAGGCATTAACTACCATTTAAAATATTATTATATTATTATATTTCAGTATGACCCAACATTGGGTGAAAAATAAGATTTCAAAGAAACTCATTGTTGCATATCAGGTATGCCATTGAATATAGCATAAACTTTAAAGTAAAATTAATATTTAATTAAAAATTATGAATAAATATGAAAATGTTTTATTCTGTATTTACCTACGATGTTACATTAATACTAATGTTACCATTCTAAAACCAAAATAAAACTGTTATTTAATTATTTATATCATTTTTTCCAATAAATATTTATGTCTATTTGGTTTAATTCCATTAATTGTTTTTTATTTAAAGACATGTTATCATTGGGACATACCATTTACTCCTTGAATACTTTTCAAAGAAAGAGGATCTGAAATCAATATAATCCACACCTTTTTAGGGGGAATTATTGTCTAATATTGGAATATCTTATATATTTAGGATTTATTCATTAATATTACCCAATAGTGGAATCAAAACATAGGATAATCTCTAGAAAATGGTTGATCTTTATTGAAAGGAAATGAGAACACATTTTTATATAGAATAAGAAATCCATAGATTTTATATGGTGTAATTTATTTCTTTTGGAATTTTTTATTAGTTGTAGGAATTGAGATTTGAATAGGCTTCCAACATATCTTATATAAACACAAATTATGGTTTATGTAGTCCTGATGTCATGCAGTTTAATATCATGCAACAAAGATATCTTCTATGCAGTTTATCATCTTATGGTGGGGGTGTGGATTTCCAAAAGGGATATAACAATGTGTAAATTAAATTATATATCTAAACTATTGTGGTATACCAAAGGATTAGGTCCATGTGATAGATGGGATACAAAAAATATATTTTATGGAATGTAGATCTCCATTATAGGACTTGATCCTTGAAAACGTGTCTTAATTATATTGTTTATAACTACAATAATTGTTTGTATAGTTCATTTAAATATTTGTTTTGTATCTAAACCATGAGCTAACAAATATAATATTCTCATCGATCAGTAGTGGGAGAGGATGGGTTGTTTTACCATGGGGAAACTTTCCCTTTGATTTGGAAATGTTAAGGATGTACACTAAAGTTGATTCCCATGTGGGATACCCATGATGTGAATAGAGTTGTAACATGATAATTTAGTGTGGATTATGTATATAAGTATTCTGTGGGGTATTGGTGGGGTATTAAACCTAGTAAGTATTCCCATCGTGGATATACATTATTTTCTCTAATTAAGTAATAATATCATATCTCTAACCCCACATGAACCACACTCGATGTGGAAACAAGAGATAATGGAAAAATTATCGGATTGAACAGTTCAATTTGTATGAGAATTTCAAATTGAGTGGAATAACATGTTATAATTTAGATACATGATGATTTTTAAAATTTAGGAAGATATTGGGTCTTACACTATATTTTATTCCAACTAGTGATATGAATCATGAGGGGTGGACCGATTATGAATGTACACCGTATTGATTTTCCATGATGTGATTATAAATGACATGTAATATGGCTAAGTGAGGATGATATTTTGGATTACACCATATTGTATTCCCATGAGGGATATGAATCACAATTGGAATGGACAATTGAAAAAAAATTGGGACTTAGACCAAATTTGATGCCCAAGGTAAGAGTATAACTCAATTGGAACATGGATTAGTGAGTAGAGATATTGAGATGATATAATTATCCATGTGCATCAGTATGGGAATAAGAGGGGTAAAATGAGGTCACATGATCCTCATATGGTTATGAGATCGCAAGGATAGTAGGGATTAAGTTATCACATGAAATATATGGGATCACACATTTGAGAAACCTTATGGAAGGAGTTATGTGGTTGAATGAGAAATTGGGGGTTACATGGCCACATAACTTATAATGAACCAAAATTAACTAACATATAAATTACATCATTTTTTTTGAATATATCATACATTAAATAAACACATTCCCAAAGAACATGTTAGTTTCGAGCCTTTCGAAACTTGGCAACACAAATTACTAGTTCATAATACACAACATCATCCACCACCTATTTCATCATATTTAGAACACTTTTGACATATCATAATTGAAAACATTATTCTTTTCCTAGGGAAAATAAACATATTAAAGGGTGGTATTAGATTCCAAGTATGGGTAAGAAATGGAGATACATAATCATAACATAAACACACGGGAATGATAAGATAAGCATAACATTTAAAAACTATACCCTGTATAGAAAATTCCATAATCCTGATTCATAGAATATATTATTGTAGTTCATAGAACATAAATCATAATATAATAAAATAACATGAGCTATAAAAGCCTAAAATTTAAATAATACATAAAAATTTATAAAACATTTAAGAATATAAAATCATTTCTATATTATTCGTGGCTTATTGTGTAAAGACCCTAAAATTTCAAGGGAAATTTTTTTCTAAAATACTTTGAAATTTTATGAGTCTGTGGCTTCTGACGGTGCTTGATTCCAAGGCTCGGTGTGCCCAAAATCAATTTTCAAAGTTTCACTTGGTTACGTTTAGTGAACTAACGAGCGAGTTTTTTCTATCTTTTGAACCGGTTCTCAGAATATAAATCTGAGGGCACCGATGAACTCACAACACTGGTAATTGCTTAAGGGGACATTTAAAGAATTTGCTTTTTTAGGGGGTTTGATGTTATATTTTGGGGTTTAATTAATATGGGAAATAAAATTGTTTCTAAAATTTTATTATATATCTAGGGAGGTTAATTCCTCCCATGGGTAGTTAAGGGTGGGACCCACATCCACCTAACTACCAAAGAGTGTATGTTAGAGAAGTGGGGCCCACACGAGCCCCATCCATTCAATTTATCCCCTAACTCCTTAAAACTCCACTCATTAAATTGGAGAACCCCTTTTTATTGCCAACGCGTTCAATTAATGAGGATCATTCCTCTCCCTCCCTTTTAATTATTTGCCTACGTGTTTAATTAATGGGGATCTTCTCTCTCCCTTCCTTTAATCAATTTTCAACACGTTTATTAAATGTGGTGATTTGAATTTTTGAAAGTTACTTTGAATGTGTAATAAAATAATAGGAGGAGCCTATTATTTTATTTTTTTGGGAGAGCTTTCTTGAGTGAAGGAAGATCGGGAGAGCTCTTGGGATTTTGGAAGAATACCAGCCTCCGACGAAGAATGACGTCTCCTTTGATGAAGAACTACATCTCCTTCGATGAAGAACTACGACGCACCAACCATTATCTTCTCTGCGACAAGATAGAAGACACTTCTTCCTCCTCGGCGCACTCCGACGTTGCCTATGATTCATTTCCCCGCGACACCGTCTACCATGCCGCTGACGTTCGACATCAATTATTGAGGTACGGAAAAATTTTATATTTTATTTTATGAGATTTATACCCTCGTACTTGGCATTTAAATTTCTCGGTGACGATTTGAACCACTAACGCAGTTGGTGCGGGATAACGAACAAACATGGACCCACCGCTATTTTGTTCTTGATGATCGGGGTGATTAGCGACGACGAAATGGGACCACAACGGAAAATCAGAGCCTTCACAGTGGAGCTCGGGTCCCGAGACGACCGTAGGCGAAGACAGGAGAAAAAACGGACCGCCAGAATGACTCCGGTGGCCCGTAGAGTACCGAGGTGGTGCCCCGGAACCACTGACAGAAGCCGCTATGGAATCGGCCGCGAAGATGAGGGAGGAGGATCCTGTGGCCACGTGGGATCTAGGATGGCCAGCGGCGCCACCCTAGTGTTGCGTCCACGGAACAGGGGGTTGCGCCCCCCCCCCCCCCCCCCCCCCCCCCGCTCGGCTCGCTGGCCGAGCCAGCGCACCCCCCTGGCCAGGACAGGCTGGGGCAGGTCCCGAGGACAAGGCTGCACCAGTCAGGCCAGACCTCACCCAGCCGGGCCGACCTGGGGGTGGGGGGGGGGGGGGAGTGGGACACGTCGGACTGGGCCCAGACCCCCACTTCGGACCATTTTTCGGTCTTTTCCCATAACATGAGCTACGGACCCCCGATCGATGCACCGTCTATTGCGTAGGAATCCTCGGACCGATACAGTCATTTCAGTATATTACATTTGAGGTTTCGGTAAATTTTGGATACAGTGGGGTTAGTTTGAACCCGAAACCAACCGGGCCCTTGGAGCGTAAACGCTTATAACTTAAGGACCGAATGTCCGATTGACGTGCCGTCAACAGCGTTGAAGTCCTTTTGTTGAGACAGTTCATTTGTAATACTCTACTTGAGGTTTTTATGTAGCTAGAGTACGGTCAGGTTGGTTTATCATAAAAACAAACCGGGCCCCTGGGACGGAAAAACCAATAACTCTCAGACCGGGAATCCGATTGACGCACCATCTATCGCATTGGGTTTCATTTGATGATACACAACTTTGGGATACATAAAATATGGGCTTCGTGATAGTTGTTGTATCAACTCTCTCACTCGAGGAGCGGACCCTCCCAGAATCAAGCTTGCTGTGTGCGGGCACCCTAGAGTTGGCTGCGACTGCAACGACTACTGTACTGGAATCCTCCGTGGGTTCGACCGTGATGACTACCATACTGGGATCCTCCGTGGTTTCGACGAAAATGACTACTATTATTTTATCCAGTGTGGGTCCTACAGTATTGACCTCTATACTTGTATCATGTGTGGGTTCGGCCGAGTAGATAGTCTTGTATCCTATGTGGGTCTGACAACTTAGCTGGACTTGTATACTGTGTGGGTCCGACAGCTTAGATGAATTAGTGACTACATCTGATCATATCTATTGCTATACGAAAGATGTATACCTGTGTGAGCTGAGACTTTATTTTCAATAATTATCATCGTTGAGATTGACTTGCTTTCCTGTGTAGACTGAGGTTGTGCTTTCCTGTGTTGACTGGGTTGTTTTTTCCTGTGTGGATTGGGTAGTGCTTAGGCTTGAGAGTTGGAGATGTTTTGTAATTGATGACTTAGGTATATGTATGGGCATATACCTATGTAAAGTTGGTTGATACTTCGTGATTGTATCTTTCCTTTGTGGTTTATCCTTCATGGATTCTGTGAGACCTTTGGGAGTCTCGGGGTGCCTACTGAGTATCATATACTCACCCCTGCACCGGTTGTGCCCGCATTACGTTGTGTTGGATGCCGGTGACGGACATCTCTGGTCGAGGTGGAGGCTTGTGAAGCTAGACGGTACCCGGAGGTGGGCCACATGGCGGGACGTACACGGAGTGGACAGCCGGACCTGATTAGCTGAGGAGACTATCTGTACCCACCCTTTAGGTGGGATTTTTGGGTGATGACTCGGTGTTGCTATTTTACTTACTACTGTTGTACTTTCCTTTCAGTTGTACTGTATTTTCAGTTGGGTATGTAAACTGGCTCATTTACTTTTCATCACTTACCTTGTACCAAGGTTTACTTAGTGCTTACTTCACTTGCGTACTCTGTTGTGTTTTTGTTTACATTATAAAAGGTTATGCCTTCCCTTTTATTGGGATTTACACCTTTGGTGCTAGTCGCCAGCCCCTGACCTCTAAAATGCGGGCTTGGGGTAGTCAGGACATGGGCCCCGAGGACGAGTGATGACAAATTGGTATTAGAGGATTCGGTTCTACCGTAGAACTCAAGACTCTGATCTTTACTTCCTGTGAAGCAACAGTGTTAAGATTATTGAGTGTGGTTTTCAGTCCAGGGAGTCCAGTGTTGGTGCGGCGGCTGACGTATCCATACACCAGGACCCTGACCTATGATTTCTGACTCAGTGCAGGAAAACACTGATTGCGTGTGTGTTTCCTTTCAAAAGATTTCATTGTGATTACTTTGTGTGAGCTCACCAGGTATACTGTTTGACCGTGGCACACCTGTTTCTTTTCAGGATGGACCCACAAAGGTAGCCATCCGGGGTTCCTAGTTATGTGCGAGATGACAACCCACCAAGCGACGAGGCCTCAGTGAAGGGCCCCATTATAGCAGAGGCACCAGCGGTACCACTACCCGCTAAGCCACCGATGCTACCAGCCCCAATGGCATTTAGTGCACACCGCCTGAGCACGTTTCATGAGTTTCAGAGACATATGACACCCAGGTTCACTGGAGAGACGGACCCTCAAAAAGGTGAGGATTGGTTTGAGGCTATCGTCAGAGTCTTCAGATTCGTAGGGACACCAACAGACCTTATTGTGATCCTTTCCGCGAGTCTCCTGCACGCAGCAGCAGGTAGATGGGAGAGCCTGATGCTCCAGGTGCACGACAAGGAATAACTAATTTGGATGGACTTCGAGAGCCTCTTCCTCTCGGAATTGGTTCCATCCACCTTCCATGCGGTGCGCATCCAGGAGTTAGTACAGTTGCGACAGGGCATCGTGACAGTAGCCTAGTACTCGACGAGATTTACCGACCTCTCGTGCTACTCCACGGACATGGTACGAGACCCATTCTTCCGGGCCTGGACCGTTGAGAAGGGACTAAGGCATGAGATCCGAGCTTCGATGATTCCCCTCAGCATCCCGACGCAGGTGGGGGTGCTGGAGTGAGCCCTTTTAGTGGAGAGCTTTCTTGTAGAGCAGCCACCAGCAGCGAGAGCCACCGCAGGACTACACAGATCAGAGTCTTCTGCAGGCGGTAGTCGACAGATGTCTCAGGGGTCCAAGAGGAATAGGCCATCAGGTGGGCGACCTCAAGATACAGGTTCGGCTATGCGGGGCACATGGCACAAAGCCAACCTTACGAAGGGCAGACATTACTATGCATGCGGCGGGCAGGGCCACATGGCTCGTGACTGCCCGACCTACCATGTAGACGAGTAGCAGACAGTGGAGAGCCCTCCCAAGAAGAGGCAGAGGTTCGACCGTAGAGGTCCGCATGGAGCAGGCAGATGAGATAGAGGAGCTGGACGAGCAGTGGGTGGTGGACCACGTTTCGAGGCTCTACCACCACCACCCCACAGGAGGTCCACCCTGACCACAGGGAGCAGGCAGGCAGAGGCGGGCTCAGCTCCAGGCAGCAGGGGATTATGACAACGACACACTTGAGATGATTTGAGGTACTATCTGCGTCTACTACACCCTTATTGCAGTTATTATAGACATAGGTGCGAGTCATTCTTTTATTGTCGCTGCCCTTGTTCGGAGCTCTGAGATTCTGATGGAGCCATTGGCTCAATCCATACGGCTAGAGACTCATACGAGGGTAGAATCGATGATCACACACTTGTGCCGGCAGTGTGAGATTACTCTAGGAGGCGAGAGCTTTGGATGGTATCTTCTTATAGCGGCATCAAGGCCTTATGACATCATCTTGGGTATGGACTGGTTATCTACAGTCCATGCTCAGATCGACTGTTTTAGGCACAACGTGCGGTGTGTCCACACGGATGGGACCAGGTTCACCTTAACCAGTGATTAGGGAAACTTCACAGCATAGTATAGACTTACGCAGAAGAGAGGGCAGCCGATCACAAATCAGTTGGCTAGTCTCATCCTCAGAGAAGTTGATGTGTGGAGTCTGAGTTTTCCTATTATGGTGGATTAGTATGCGGACGTTTTACCTAATGACATTCTAGAATTACCACCTCACTGGGAGGTAGATTTCTACATAGACCCATACCCCAAGACATCACCGATATCTACTCCAGCATATCGGATATCTCCCACTGAGCTTCGTGAGCTGTAGGTACAGTTGGAGGACTTATAGGGGAATGGTTTCATCTGACCTAGTGTTTCACCCTGGGCTTCTCTGATTCTGTTCGCCAAGAAGGAAGATGGGAGCTTGCGACTATGTGTCGACTATTGTCACCTGATCTAGGTGACCGTAAGGAACAAGTACCCTCTTTTGATTATTGACGATCTCTTCGACCAGCTGAAGAAAGCACGATGGTTCTCGAAGATAGACCTCAGGTCAGGCTATCACCAGCTCATAGTTCGAGAAGAGGATGTGCAGAAGACGACTTTCAGGTGTCGGTGTGTCCACTACGAATTCTTGGTTATGCCCTTCAGCATGACCAATCCTCCAGCAGTGTTCATGAGTCTCATGAACAGGATCTTCCAGCCTCACCTCGATCAGTTTTTGGTAGTCTTGATTGCCGATATATTGATTTACTCAACTACCGAGGAGGAGCATTCCTACCACTTGCTGGTTATACTGGATACACTCCAATAACACCAGATTTATGGTATTCTCTCGAAGTGCCAGTTCTGGATTCGAGAGGTTCACTTTTTGGGGCACGTCATCTCAAAGGCGGGAGTTGTATTGGATCCAGCGAAGATTGATATAGTACTTTCTTGGGAGCCACCTAGGAGCATGACAGAGGTGTAGAGTTTCCTAGGTCTAGATGGGTACTATTGGAGATTTGTGCCTGACTTATCTAGAGTTTCATCACCACTTACAGCTTTGACGAAGAAGGGGAAACCCTTCGTGTCGTTAGACAGATGTCAGCAGAGTTTTCAAGAGCTGAGGCAGAGATTGACCAGTGCACCCATCTTGAGGCTGCCGGTGAATGGCGTAGGGTATGTAGTTTACTATGATGCATCAGGGACCAGACTCGGGTGTGTCCTGATATAGGAGTTATTAGTGATCTGTTATGGTTGAATGTAGTTGAGGCAGCATGAGCAAAACTACGCTACCCATGACCTAGAGTTAACAGCAGTGGACTTCTCCCTGAAGATGTGGGGACACTATCTGATGGGCGAGCGCTTTAAAGTCTACTCTGACCGCTAAAGTCCCATGTACATTTTCTCGCAGAAGGACTTGAACCTGATATAGCGGCGATGACTCGAGTTCCTCCAGGATTATGAATTTGAGATTGTCTATACTTCTGGGAAGGGTAATGATGTGGCTGATTCTCTCATCAGGAGATCAGGCATTCAACTACATGGAAAGGCGATGGATCAGTTTTCCGCTTTGCAGATATCCTTCATGGATAGAGATGGGGCATCCTATCTACTATCCCCCACAGTCACTCCTCCATTACTTTAGTGGGTCAGAGAGGCACAACGTGGGGACGTTGAATGTGAGGTGTGACATGCTCAGATATCCTCAAGGTTGGAACCCGATGGATTTTCTGAAGGTGGGGAGAACGTCATCCTCTTCTGGGGACACACAATGGTATCTGTTTCACTGTAGGAGGAGGTGATGAAGGAGCTACACACTTCCTCTCTAGCGGTATATCTAGGAGTAGTGAAGATGTGTCAGGACCTTAGACGACAGCACTAGTGTTCGGGTATGAAGAAGGCTGTAGCAGAGTTCGTTTCTCGATGCCTTGCTTTTCTGCAAGTGGAGGTAGAGCCCCATGTACCGGCATGCTTGGTACAACCTTTAGAGGTCTTCGAGTGGAAGTGGGACTGAATATCAATGGATTTCGTGATGGGGCTTCCACGTACTTCCAGAGGGCATGACTCTATATGGGTGATTGTCGACCGACTCACCACGTCGGCCCACTTCCTACCGATCAGGGAGCAGGGCCCAGTAGAGAGCATGGAATGCCTCTACGTCCAGGAGATCGTATGATTTCATGGTGTGCCATCATCTATCATTTCCGATCGAGATGCTCTCTTTACTTCTCGAATTTGGTAGGGGTTACAGGTGGCTTTTGGGAGGCAGCTATGCCTGAGCACTTCCTTTCACCCTTAGACAGATGGCCAGACAGAGAGGACCATTCAGACACTCTAGGACATGCTTTGTGCATGTGTCCTTGACTTTGGTCGTAGCTGGGAGGATCACCTACCCTTTGTGGAGTTTGCATACAACAACATCTACCACTCCACCATCCGGATGGGACCTTACGAGGCACTGTACATCCAACCATGCAGATCACCTCTATGCTGGATTAACCTAGGGGAGTTAGCACTCGTAGGACTAGAGATTGTTCAGGCTACGATGGAGAAGGTGCAGATCATCCAAGAGCGGATGAGAACTGCACGGAGCAGACATAAGTCCTATGCTTATAGGAGACGGAGGCCACTGGAGTTCGAGGATGGCGACCATGTTTTCATACGGGTCTCAACTCAGCATGGATTGAAGTGATTTGGCCGTAGTGGCAAGTTATCTCTATGCTTCATCAGGCCTTTTCAGGTCCTCATCAGAGTAAAAGAGGTGTCTTATCGCATGGTACTTCCACCTCAGTTACACTGGGTGCATGATGTTTTCCACGTATCATAGCTGAGGAGATACGTGCACGACCTGACGCATATCATCGACCATGGGGAGATGGACATAGAGGACAGGGCGACATTTGAAGAGGACCCGTTGGAGATTGAGGATCGACAGGATCGAGTCCTACGTGGATGGTCAATTCCTCTTGTGCGCATTTGGTGGAAACACGGGAACCTCCAGGAGAGAACATGGGAGCGAGAGGCTCTGATGCGTACTCTGTACCCAAATTTGTTTCCCTAGTTTATGTTGTATCTTTACGGGGATGTAAAGCCCAGAGGTGGAAGTAACCGAATGACCCTTAAATATCAATGAAATTCTTTTTTCCTTAAATAATTTGGAATTTTACGAGTCTGTGGCTCTTGACGGTGCTTGATTCTGGGTCCCAGTGTGCCCAGAATCAATTTCTAAAGTTTAGCTCGGGTACGTTCAGTGAACGAACAGACGGGTTTTTCTATCCTTTGAACCGTTGCCCGGAATTGAAATCTGAGGGCACCGATGATCTTTTAGCACCGGTAATTGCTTAAGGGGACATTTAATACAGTTGCGTTTTATGTGGGTTTGAAGTTATATTTTGGCGTTTAATTAAGAAGTAAATAAAATTGATTGTACAATTCTATTATATATCTAGGGAGGACAATTCCTACCATGGGTAGTTAAGGGTGGGACCCACAACCACCTAACTACCCAAGGGTGGATGTTAGAGAAGTGGGGCCCACATGAGACCCAACCATTCAATTCTCCCCCTAACTCTTTAAACCCCCCCCCCATTAAATTGGAGACCCCCTTTTTATTTCCAACGCATTCAATTGATGAGGATCATTCCTATCCCTCCCTTTTAATTATTTTTTAACACGTTTAATTAATGGGGATCTTCCCTCTCCCTTCCTTTAATCAATTGTCAAAACATTTATTAAATGTGGTGATTTGAATTTTTGGAAGTTACTTTGTTTGTTTACTAAAATAATAGGAGGCGCCTATTATTTTCTTTTGGGGGAGAGCTTTCTCGTGTGAAGAAAGATCGGGAGAGCTCTTGGGATTTTGGAAAAATTCCGACCTCCGACGAAGAACGACGTCTCCTTCAACGAAGAACAACGTCTCCTTCGATGAAGAATGACGACGTAAAACCCATTCTATTCTCTGCGATAAGAGAGGAGACACTGCTTCCTCCTCGGTACATTCCGACGTCGCCTACGGTCCCTTTCCCCTCGATGCCGTCTACCACGATGCCGACGTTTGACATCAATTGTTGAGGTAGAGAAAAATTTGTATATTTTCCTTTTATGAGATTTATACCCTCGTACTTGGCGTTTAAATTGTTGGGTGACGATTTGAACCTCTAACGCTGTGGGTGCGGGCTAACGAACAAACCCAAACCCACTGATATTTTATTCATGATGCGCGTGGTGATTAGCGATGACGAAACAGGACCACAATGACAAATTGGAGCCTTCATAGTGGAGCTCGGGTCCAGAGATGACCACAGGCGTAGACGAGAGCAAAAACTGACCACATGAATGACTCTGGTGGCCCGTAGAGTACCGCGGCGGCGCCGGCGGCCGGAGGTGGCAGCACCCGGCACCGGTCGGCCGCCTGGAGGCAGCGGTGCCCTGGCATGCCACCGGAAGAATCCTCCATGGCATCGGCCGTAGAAACGAGGGAGGAGGATCCCGCGGCACCACCTTAGCACCGCGTCCTCAGAACAGGGGGTTGCGCTCCCCCGCTCGGCTCGTTAGCCGAGCCAGCGCACTCCCCGACCGGGTCGGGGCGGGTCATGCGGACCGGGCCGCGCCTGTTGGGTTAGGCCGCACCCAGATGATCCTGGCCACTCCCTATAAGGCCGGACCTAGATCTGGGTTGGATCGACCCCTTTCGGGCCGACCCAGGGGGGTTGGGTCGGGTCGGACCAGGCCCCGACCCCCACTTCGGACCGTTTTTCGGTCTTTTACCCATAACATGAGCTACAGACCCCCGATCGATGCACTGTCAGTTGCGTAGGAATACTTGGCTCGAGATGGTCATTTCAATATATTAAACTTGAGGTTTTTTCAAAGTTTGTGTACAGCCAGGTTGGTTCGAACCCGAAACCAACCAGGCCCTTCGAGCGAAAACACTTGTAACTTAAGGACCAGAAGTTCGATTGACATTCTGTCAACTGAATTGAATTTCTTTTGTTGAGACGGTTATTTTGGAATATTACACTTGAGTTTTGGACGTAGCAGGACTACGGCCGGGTTGGTTTTAGCTTAAAAACCAACCGGGCCCCTAGGACGGAAAAACCAATAACTCTCAGACCGGTTGTCCGATTGACGAACTGTCTGTCGCGTTGGGTTTGTTTTAACGAGACAGACATTTGGGAATAATAAACTCTAGGCTTCCTTACAGTTGATGTATCGACTCTCTTGCTCGAGGAGCAGATCCTCTCGGAATCGAGAATGTAGTGTGCAGGCACCCTAGAGCTGGCTGCGACTGCATCAACTACCGTACTGGGATGCTCCGTGGGTTCGATGGAGATGACTAATGTTCTTGTATCCTGTGTGGTTCTGGAAGTATTGACATCTGTACTTGTATCCTGTCTGGGTCCAGTAGAGTAGCTAGTCTTCTATCCTGTGTGGGTCCGACAGCTTAGCTAGACTTGTATCCTGTGTGGGTCCGACAGCTTAGATGAATCAGTGACAACATATGATCACCTCTATCACTATATGAAGGATGTATACCTGTGTGAGCTATGTCTTTATTTTCAATCATTATCATTGATGTGATTGACTTTCTTTCCTGTGTGGAATAGGTTGTGCTTTCTTGTGTGGACTGGGTAGTGTTTTCTTGTGTGGACTGGGATGTTCTTGGGCTCGAGAGTTAGAGCCGTTTTGTAATTGATGACTTAGGTATATGTATGGGCATTTACCTAAGTAAAGTCAGTTGATACATCGTGATTTTATCTTTCCTTTGTGGTTTATCTTTATTGGATTTTGTTAGACTTTCGGGGGTCTAGGGGTCCCTACTGAGTATCGTATACTCACCCTTGCACGAGATATGCCCACACTACATTGTGTTAGATGCAGACAACGGACAACACTAATCAAGGTGGAGGCTTGTGGAGCTGGATGGTACCCGGAGGTGGACCACTGGGCGGGACGTACACGGAGCAGACGACTGGAACTGGGGAGATGAGAAGACTATCTGTGCCCACCCTTTAGGTGGGATTTCTAGAGGATGAATCAGAGTTATTCATTTACTTACTGCTGTTGTACTTTCCTTTCAGTTGTACTGTACTTTCAGTTGGGTTTGTATACTGGCACATTTACTTTTTAGCACTTACCTTGTACCCAGTTTTACTTAGTTCTTACTTCACTTGCGTAATTTGTTGTATTTTTGTTTACTTTATAAAAGGCAATGACTTCCCTTTTATCGGGATTTATGCCTTTGGTGGTAGTCGCCAACCCCTGGCCTATGGAATGCGGGCTTGGGTTAGTCACGACAGGGTCCCCGAGGACGGGTCGTGACATACTGATAGGACCATCATAGCGAACAAAGCCCTTTACTAAACCAAGTTCACTTCTCATTCTATTCCCATATTATAGAACTAGGTTCACTGAAAATTCTATTCCTATAAATATAATGAGATATAAATCTCAACCCAAGGAATTGGAGGGAGATATAGGTCCCACCAATCACAGAATGAAAACATACATATGTGTTCCCTAAGAATATAAATAATTCATCATATCATAACCCATGAAAAGAAGAAGAATTTATAAACATCAATCAATAAAAAAAATAAACCATTAAGAGAAATAATAATAATGTTATCCTTTTATAATATCCCTAAACAAGGAATAATTTACACCAAAGGAATTTTTAGTAGGAAAATAAATTTGAATTATCTTTTAAAATATTTCTTAAGGAAAATATCCTTTCTAATTTGAAAAACTGTTTTTAAATTATAAAACTTTTAGAAAAGATTTTTAATTGATCATAACCATGAAAAACATATAAATTAAACCTTTAAAATCATTTTGAACATCTTTTAAATCCTTTTTCTTGAAAATTATTAAAATATCATTTAATAACATTTTTGAAATCATTTTTAGAAAACATGGTTTTTGAATGAAATAAATTTATAACCAAAGAGAAAATGAAATTAAAAGAAACTTATTATATCATTAAAATGTTTTTATCCATGACACTAAATATCAAATGTAAGTATATACAAATTTTAAAGGAATATTGGTGCATAACATACCATATGTCTAAAAAAACCAAAATTGAGACAATATTACCTTATCGATTTGGTAACTTTTAAACTGTAAACCACATGATTGATAGATCATAAAATGAATATGTTAATACTCAAAAATTTAAGGATAATGATCATAAATTACATTCATGATAAGTATATACATGATGCATAATAAATTAATGGCAAATATGGAATAAGTCTCACCGAAATAAAAGCGAGACTAGAAATCTCGTTACCTTAAGTCTTGAATTTCTTCTTACATGTTAAAACCTCCTTTATAAAAAAAATATTTATTATAGATATAGAAAACCATATTCATATATATAATACTATATATGATTTACTAATGACTTTTTATGACCTTTTTATTAACAAATCCTTGTTAAATTTTACCCTTTGTTTTTGTACATGTTTTGACATGTTATTCTTGGTACTCTTACATAGATCATGATTTCATCATCTCAAGAATGATAAAAATTATATAAATATCTTATATATATATATTCAGTATATATTTAGTTATGGGTATTTATAAAATTTAAATTTTGAGAATAAAATACACCATTTTTCGAGACGGTAGGACATACGTACACATAAACGATGTTTCAATTTTATTTTCATATTAAAAAAAGGAATAGTATATGGTATATTATAATTAAATAATAATTTTTATGTCATATATATCACATATATTTATTAAAACCATTCTTAGTACATTTCATGTGATGTGTGAACGAATCACATCGTTTTGTGAGGTGGTAGTCTGTTGCACACACAAATGTTGTTATCATATTCCCACAAAATGGAAAGCATGATTGTATGAGTGATATAACAATAAAACATGTATAATTATTTAATAAATATCATATATAAAAAGTATAATCATTATAATTACCAATCATGAAATAAGCTGATGAAAAATGAATTGTATCGCTAAATGGGGACGGTAAACCATAGGTACACACAAGCAATACATTAACTTAATATTCAGTAAGAAAGGGGATATATAATGGTGTGTTCAGAATAATAACAAAATTTCAGAATATTTAGGATTATGAATCTATTATTCTATAATATATATCACATATTTAAAGGATATGTAGAAGAGTAGAAAAATATAATGATTGGTTAGAGAAATTACCTCTTATTCGGAAAGGCTCCTTTAGATCTCTTATAAAGGACACTAGAGTTGGTATTTTTGAAACAAGAGAACCTCTATAATGTGTATATAGAAGTATACATGTGAATTTTGAAATTTTAGGTAAATCTAGAATACTAAAATTGGTGAAATAAGACGGTCGAGAATGTGTTCATTTACAACGAAGGTGCATGGCAGTTTTGGAATTTCTCAAAAGATAAATTTATAATAAAATAAATCTCAATCAAAATACCTAAAAATGGCAAGGGATTTGAAGATAATATAAGAATGTGTGATAATACAATAAACTAATATATTTTAGATAAGTTTTTGTGTTATTTTAAACCTTATCATTTTGATTAACCCTTAGTTAACTTATTTTTATTTTAACTATGGTCACAACATTTTTAATATTAAAACGTTTTTATATATACATATAAGCATCCAATTTAACAAAAAATGGTCAATTTATTATATTTACAGAATAAATTTTTCCCTTTTTTCCTTATTTAGGTTTATATATTATTTATATAGTTTAACAAAATATTATTTTCATAAAATATCATTTGTCTCAATTTTGATAATATTCATTACATTGACTTTAATAGAATCAATACAGAAAGATAACTTCGAACCATTTATTTTTATACCCCATAATATGTCATATTAAACTAAAAACTTCTTTTATCACCTTTTGTAATTCAAATAATTTCACTTTTAATATTTTAATTGTCTCTTAATTTAGTTTTCCATTAATTGACTAATTACTACATCATCATTGTTTAATTAATTATTATAATTATTTCTTCCCTAAGAAGTGAAAATAAATTTTCATTATGTATATAAAACTTTATATTTCCCTTTAAAATATATATTCAAGAATATATTCTATTTAACCACATATTAATAATATTATACATATTAAATAAAAGAGTGACATTTTGTTACTCTCTTTGATTTTAATAATATCTAGTCATTTTCCCAGAAAAGTGTCCATTAAAAACATTAAATTTAGAACCTTATGTGTTAATAGTTGAATTAATGTCATTAAATATATATTTTTCAAGTGTTAGGGTAATTTTATAATATTTATAATATTATTTTGATACTTAATTACTCATTTTACCCTTAACCGTTCTAATGAAAAATACTAAAGTTACTATTCCTAGGGTCCAAAAATAAAAAAAAGACCTATTAAATTTTTTTTGAACTTTTGATACCAAATTTGGAATCCATTTTAAAAAATTATAAAAACATTAAATCCTAAAATTATTTTATAATTAATCTCGTAGATAGGTTGAGAAAATAAGCTTTTAAAGTGAAGCATTTCAAAAGATTGAAATGTTTTTTATATCAAAATTCAATTTAAAATTGTTTAAAATAAACAAATTTTTTTTAAATGATATAAAATTTATCTTAAGAAACTTTAAAATAAATAATAAAATATAATTTAACACTATAAATATTTTAGATGAAAAAACTATTTTCAATTAAAATTCACTATTTTCCATGATTCATCAAAACATGAAACTTATCAAAAAACACAAAAAATTAAACCAAAGTAAATTTTGATATTCCAAATCCAAATAATAATTTTATTGTTTAGTATATAATTTATAAGTTTTCCAAAAATATATTTTAAAAAATTCCTCCATCAAAAGGTGAAAAAATTATTTTTTTAGAAAAATACATCTTTTATGCGTAAAACTAGATATATTATTATATCATGTATAGAAAAAATATGAGATGAATGATATGAATTAAATTTAATATATATTTCATTAATAAAATTAAACAAGATTTATTTTTTATTTAGTGGTATAAAACGTATTTGAGCACATTTAATTTTAAAAAACATTTTATTTTATTTTAAAAAGGGTTTTATTTTTATTTATTATTTAATGGTCACCAAATAATTAACTATATATACATATTGAATACATAATATATTCATAATTTTGTTAATCTTTTTCAAACTCTTCATTATAAAGACTAGGCTATAATTTTATTGTTTAAATAATTTTAGTGATTTAAAAGATTTTTTTATAGAAACTCAGTGTTCTGTGTAACACAAGACATCAAGGAAATAAAATTATTTTAAGAAAATAAATTTCCACAAAATATTATGGTGAGATGTTCTACCCCCCTAAAATTAATTTATCCCTTGAAACTCAAAACTCTAATAAAAAAATGTGGATACCTATTCTACATTAAATCCTTAAATTCCCTCATAGATTCTTCAAACTACTGGGTTGTCTACAAAACGTTTTCCAAGTGAGTGGTATTATTTTGTAGATCATTATCTCAATGATCAAGAATTTTTATTGGCTTCTCATTATAAGTAAGATATTTCTCCAATGGTATGACATAAATGTTTAGTACATGTAAATGATCGGGTATGTACTTCCTCAAAAGATATATGTGGAACTCATCATTAACATGAGAGAGGTTTAGTGGGAGAACCAATAAAAAAGATACCATTACAATATGATAAATATATTGGAAAGGAAGTCACATCCTTGAAATTTGAAATTACAATTTGAAAATAAAAGGTGGATGTTTGAGAATTTCATTGTGGGAAACCCACAACATAAAAATATTCAATAAAAATTATTCTTAAAAATAGGGAAAGTAAACGGAAAATATCACCACATAACCAAGATTAAGATTAGTAGAACATTTATAGAAAATTAAAACATGGACATGATAGAAAATTAAAATTATCAAGTTCTAATGGAGAGTGATTGAAATTATGGTTATTATAAAGCTTACCATTACAAAATTAAAAATCTATCATGATCTAAGGGACTATTTGATTCATCATAAATGAGTGTACCATGGTAACAATTTTTTTCAAGATATTTTTTTATAAATTTTAAGAATATTTAAAATTATATATACTCAATTTATTTAATTCCATTTCGTAGGAATTTTCTCATCTATTGGTTGTGCCTTGATAAATTTCCACTTAATATCTTACTCAAAGAAGTGAGGTTGAAATTTTAATTTCTGAAGAAGAAGAGGATCGTAAGATTCATAGTAGAATGAATAGTTATACCATTGTTAGCTAGTTATCATAACAAAATGGTTAACACATGTTATCCAATACACATTAATCCTCACATGATTAATTAAATCATTAATCTCTATAAACTAAATGTTTAACAAAAAATGGTTACTTATATAAACCTTAAATATGATTAATAATAAAAAAACATTCAAATTACAGTTTTCATTAATACCCTAAGAAACTTGATGTAGAACTCAATTTTCATACACCAAACATGTAATGACCAATGTTATGTATTCCATTGAAACATGATAATAACCATCATTACCATAAAACCAATGTAAAAACATGCCTGATTTATAAAATTAACACCTTCTTCAAAAAATTCTATAATCATAGTCCATGATATCATAATCCACCTTTTAATCATGTCCAAGGTGATCAGTACAATCCCATTTATTTTATCAAAATCAAACCTCTCTTTATCTAAATATTACAACACCATCAAGCACATATTAAGGGTCATATTTCTATTAATCTCGTGTTCTCAAACAATATAAACCTACCACCACAATCAATTTTCATGGTTACTAGTACCATTACAAATATTCTTTCAAATCCTTAATGAAATAATACAGCATACAAATACTTAGATGTTTCATTTTTTAGTTATACTATAAAATTACTTCAAAAACATTATTCATGAATTATAATACATAAAAAATCAAACAAATCTCCACTTTATTTTTAAATTACACATCTCTAATAGTGATCACATGATATTTTCCTTTTACTTTAGCATTATGTGGTTGCTAAATTTTATCATCATTGTTTACCGTTTGATTTGGGAACTGATTAGAATAATTCCCGTTTTCCTTACACGTGAAGCATTGGTGTGGGAGGGGTGTTCATTGTGTTCATACTTATCTATATTTTCATCAATAGATTACTTTTTTCGACCACTTAGACAATAAAATGATCGGGGGCCAACATTACCATACTAAATATTTTTAGTCCCCTTAAGACAATTTAATCCATGTTTCCTCCCACATATTGAGCATAAAATAAAGATCATCTTATATTCTCCATGTTTTTATATGTTCCATTAATAAAATCTTCCCTTTCTTTAAAAAAAATATTAGATTGATATATGACTCTAAGCTCCATTTCAGCCTTGATTGAACAATGCAGAATCTATTCATTGCTGTCGAAGACTCTTATGGATAACACCCAGGAAAGACTTGATTTTAAGACACTGACGAATATATCAAACATAATTTTAGGTTGGATGATAATACCAATATAATACTGTGTAAGTAATGTAAAATTATCCTTGTCAGTACCAAAAGACTTATCATACCTTTTCTTTAATTAAAGGAACTCTTGATCAATCTTCATATAAAGAACAAGAGGTAAGTACTTATTGAAAAATAAGTTCTTTAACTTTTCCCAATCCTTGGATTCAATTTCATATTTATTATTTTTATTCTTAATGAGAGTCCAACATTGGCCTGTTTTGATTTATAAATATTAAAAAACTAATATTAATGTTTCTCATTATAAAAAATGATGGATGGAAAATTTATTTTCAGTGGTACTGAGCCACTTTTCAACAATAAGTGGATCAGAAGACCAACTAAAATAAGGTGGATGTTGCCTCATGAAGGACTTAATAGAAAGTTGTTCCCTCTTATTCTCATTTGGAAGACCAGCATGATTCATTGTTTGTGTTAGTATTGAGATAAGGGTTTTCATTGAATCTCACATAACATTTGGTTTCTCAAAAGAATAATCATGGAATTTATTATTGAATTCCTCATTAACATTGTCCATTTAGGTTCCATTCGTTGACTAAAACAAAAGAAAAGTAGTGTGATAAACAATAATCATACTAGGAAAACATCATAATAAAGGTAAATTAACTTCAATATATAACATCTTAGGTTTAATACTAGGTTATTCATGATTATTATGAAAATTAAAGGATTCTAACATATCTATAAACTTATCCTTAGAGATCTTACGAATATTATCTCACCCTAGTTTCCAAAGGTAGACTAAACCTTTTATCTAATACCAACTATAACAACAGAATCCCAATATTCATATAAATTACATCATATTTGTGGAAAATTTCATAAATTATACAATCACACACCCATATACATTATTAGTTTTGTTTCTTTCGGAACATGGTAAAATAAGAAATCGGTTTATTATACATCTATATCTAATACCAGATATTAATTTATTACTATAACACTTTTTAAAATATCATATATAGCAATTTTTTTTATTATCCTAGTGAAAAGAAACATATGGAACGGTGAGATCAGATGATCCTTAATGTTATAAAAAGGAGATACATAAGAATAATATGAACATAAGGGTATGAAAACACAAGAAAATCATTTGAAAAACATACACATCATATCAAAGAATATAATCATGATTTATATAATAAATATTAGTAGTTCACAAGACATTAATCATAAGATAATCAAATAAAGTGAGACATTAAACCATAAAATTGACAAAAGGTATTGGATTATTATATACCCATATGAATAGAAAAAGTTTTCTATATTAGTGAAGGATTATTACCTAGACCATTATAGCTGATAATATAATATACTAGACCATGTTCACCACCCATTACATAACTATATTACTAAATTTGGTTCAATCACCATCCTTTTCCATTCTATCTCATGAGATATAAATCGTTACCCAATACATTTTAGAGAGATATAGGTCCCACCCAACATATTAAAAATAGTACATATGTGTGTGAAAAAGTAATAATTATTAATCATATCATAACCCATGAAAAGAAATATAATTGACAAACATCATTCCAACATAAACACAATTAATTCAATGAAATAATATGAATTTTACCCTTGGATAATATCTCAAAAGAAGGCATTAGTAACACTAACAGATGTCATCTTAGATAGAAAATAATTTTGAAATTTCATTTTACGATAATTGAGGATGATAATATCCTTTGCACTTTTTTAAAAAATTAAATAATAAAACTTTTATAAAACATTTTTAATTAAAAATAACCTTTAAGAACTTTTTAAAAAAAATTTAAAACCATTTTTATCATCTTTTAAATCATTTTCCTTGAAATTTTTTAAAATATCATTTAAAAATATTTTTGAAAACATTTTTATAAAACATCATTTTTGAATAAAAAAATTAAAATGAAGATTAAATAAATTTACCTAAAACGTATAATATAATTAATGGAAGTATATAAAAGATATTTTATGTCAGAATAAAGTATATATACATTTCTAAATAATATAGGTGCATAACATAACATGTTTGTCAATGAAGGAAAATTGGGACAAACTTACCTTACCGATTTGGTAACTTTTGAACAGTAAACCATATGAAAGAGATATCATAAAATGGATATATAAATGAAAATAAATTTATGGTAATGTATCATAAATTAAATTAATGTTTTGTATATAAACCATACAAAATAAAAGAGTAGTGAATATGACACAAGTTTTGCGGAAATAAAAGGGAAACAAGAAATCCCCTTACCATAAGTCATTGATTCCAAAGTACATGTTAAAACCTACTGTAAAACAAACAAAAGTTTCTTATAATTATAATAAAAACCATATTTCAATATAAAATACAATATATGATTTAATTATGACTTTATATTTCTAGTTTAATGACAAATCCTTGTTAAAGTTAACCCTTCATTTTTTATTCATGTTTTGACTTGTTACTCTTGGACTTATTAGATAAATACTAATTTAATCATCTCCAAAATGATAACTATGATATAAATATCATATATATATATTCAATATATATATAGGGAGATTTATTAAATTTAAATAAATAAAATAAAATTCACTGTTTATGGAGACGATAGACCGTATGTACGCATGAATAGTGTTCAACTTTCTTGTAATATTAAATAAAAGTATAATATATGATATATTATCAATAAATAATAATATTTATTCAGTATATATCAGATAATTTTATTAAAACTATTCTTAATACATTTCATGTGACCTGTGAACGAATCATATCACTTCGTGAGGTGGTAGTCCACCGTAGACACGAACGATGTTATTGTATTCTAGAAAAATGGAAATCATGAAGGTATGTATGATATAAAAATTAAATAAGTATAACTATTTCATAAATATTATATATAGGAATTTAAACCATAATAATTCTCTATCATGAAATATGGTGACAGAAAATGAATTGTATCTCTCTATGGAGATGATAAACCGTACGTACACATTAATGATACTTTCACTTATTGTTCGATGAGAAAGGTTCTGTAAAATGGTGTTTTTATATTCATAATATAATTTAAGAATATATTGTATACTTAATTTATTATTATATTATATATTTCATGGATTTAAAGGTGGAATAATTTATTAATAAAAGAGGGTGATCAATTAGAGAAATGAATTGTTCTTCGACATGACTACTTTAGATCTCCTCTCAAAGACTCTAGAGTTGATCTATTGGGAAGACAATAACCTATATATTTTGGATAGGGATGTTTATAACATTATTTTTATGTGCTTATTAGGTCTATATGAATCAATGTGGTGAGATGATATGAGGGAGGAGGTGTCCTTTTATAATGAAAGTGAGGGGCCCTTTTGGAATTTCTCAAAAGATTAATTTATAACAAATTAAATATCAATCCAAATACCTTCAAATGGAAATGAATTCGAATATACGGTGGTATAGGTTAGTAATACCATCAAACAGTAAATTTTAGACAATTTTGGGGTAATTTTAAACCTTATCATTTTGATTAAACCCTAGTTAACTAATTTTATTTTTTTTACTACGGTAACAACTTTTACAATATTAAAAGGTTGATATTTTTACTTATAAAGAGTAAATTGAAGAATAAATTGTAAATTTATGATATTTTATACCATAATTTATTCCCTTTTCCCTTATATAGTATTTTTTTAATAATTTTAACTAATTTAATAAATTATTATTTTCATAAAATATCATTAGTGTCAATTTTGACACTGTACATTACATATACTTTATGAAAATAAATAAAGTAATTTAAATTAGAAAAATTCATTTAATACACCCATAATATGTCATATTCACATATAAAATTTTCTTATAACCATAATTAACTCAAATTACATCTCTTTTAATATTTTTAATATCACATAATTGAGTTTCTCATTAATTGAATAAATACTACATCATCATTTGTAATTATTTATGATAACTATTTCCTCACTAAAAAGTAAATATAAATTTCAATGATGTAGAAATCCATTTTATATTTATGAATAATATTTATAGTCTAGAATATCTTCTATTTTATTACTTATTGAAAATATTATGCTTATTAAAATATACAGTGCGACATTTTGTCACTCTCTTTGAATTTAATAATATCTATGTCATTATCACGGAATAGTGTCCATCAAAAAAAATTCATAAATTAGATGCTATGGGACTATTTCACTTCATCTAATATCTTTTTTTTGATGTTTTATTATATATTAATAATATTTAAATTAATATTTTTACTCTTAATTACAAATTTTACACTTAACCATGATTATAAAAATTTCTAATGTTTCTATTCATATTGTTCAAAAATTAAAGGGACCTATTTAATAAATTTTGAAATTATTATACCAAATATGGATTCCATTTTATAACTTAAAATCACATATATCGATATAATTAATTTAAAATTAATCCCATAAATTGGGTGAGAAATCATATTCTTAATGTGAAAACATTCAAAAGATTGAAATATTTTTTATATCCAAACTCAATGTGAAATTGGTTCCAATGACCAAAATTTAATTAAATTATATAAAATAAATATAATTATATATAATAAACAATAAAAAATCTAATATTATAGTATAGAATTTTTATGTAAAATACCTTTTTTCTATTAATTTTTTTGAATTTTACACTTTTCATCACAACATAAAACTTATCATAAAAATACCAAAAAATAATCCAATGTAAATTATGATATTAAACATTAAAATAAGAAGTTTATTTTTATCAAATTTTATTTATTAATGTTTCAAAAACTAGATTTAAAATTAGAACACCATCAAAAAGCTTTAATACTCTCTTTTTAGAACAATACATATTTTATATGTAAAATTGGATTGTTCATATATAATGTTTATAAAACACATAAGATGAATGTTAAAAATTAGAATGAATATATATTTAATTAATATAATAAAAAAAGTGTGATTTTTTATTGGTATAAAACACACTTTAATATTTAAATTATTTTTCAGAAAAAAATATTTCCTTTTATTTTAAAAAGTGGTTTTTCTCCAATGATAATTAATTTTACACAAAATAATTAATTATATATACATGTAAAAAACCAAATTTTCATAGTTCAGTGAATCATGTTCATACCTGTAATTCTAACATCTAGGTTATAATTTTATTCTTAAAGTAATTACAATAATAAAATAATGATTTATAAAAACTCATTGTTGCATGTAACACAAGACATTAAAGAAATAAAATTATTTAAAATAAAATCTATTTCATAAAAATACCATTGTGTTACATTACTTATTTTAAACATGAGGTCGCATATCAATTATATAGTTAGTATATTATATAATGAAACATAGGACAAGCGATCACATGTTTGATAGGGGGTTATATGTTCATGTGGATATTAGAGGGATATGCGTTCATGTGGATGATATACTTGATCACCTAAATGTAAGAGGGATAAGAGATAATAAGGATCAGTTAAAAAACTAGTCCTTTTCATGAATCCTTAAATATTTAACTCTTTCATGGTCTTTTACTTAGTTAACTATCAATATTATGATGTAAATGTTCCCGAATGAATTACATACCAAAATTCAAAGTGAGATCCTTCATGTATCACTCTACCTTCTCTGAATTATAATCCATTTTATTTATATCAATTTTCTGAATAAAATCCATAGTTATATTGGGATTTTTATCTAATATATGTTCCACTTCATAATTTATGAGGCTGAAAAATAATTCCAAGGTGGTGGAAGATAACCATGTAAGTGGGAATCATCTCATGAAACCTTCATGACTAGGATCACTTGTCTTCGATCACATATCCAGTGCATCACTTGATCAACAATGAGTACATGATATTTTATAAAAAAACTTCATAAAATATTATTTCCCTAACTTTTTGTCATTAGGAAATCGAATATCCTAGTCATATCACATAATAAGGACGAATGATTTGAGTTTTTTTCATTGACATATTCATCTAAGCCTATTAAATGAAGATGATGGGGTCTTGTAATCACAAGGATGAGAAGAAAAAAATGATTTTCTCACGATTGTGAGATTTTAAAACCCAATCATATGGCCATATATATTTCATATGTTCTAATCATGAATTATTTTCTTTTTAATTATCTTTTTTTTCAAAATGGTACTTGAACATTATTTTTTTTCCACTACTTATTTTTAATTTTCATATTGAAGGACTCAAAAAATTCCACACCTCCGAAACAAAATTAAAAAGAAGAAGGTGGACTCAATTTTGAGGAAGTGGATTCAATATGGGTCATGATTTAGCTTCAGGGGAAAATTGTGAGTGTGAGTGTGATGAAAGTGGTGCTCTAAAATTTTTCTAAGCCAAGAGGACTATTATGCATTAGTTTAATTTTATTTGGTTAATATTGTGGGTGACACAAGATTTGTGAAATTTCTATTATCATTATAAATTCAACTTAATTATCTTATAGGAGAAGAATTAGTTGTATCTTAATTGATGTTTTCTTAGACCTCTATTTTTTATTTTTCAATCTAAAAATTCTTATGTCTCTCTTTTTTTAGTTTCCCCATTATATACACTTTAACAATCTATTAAGGTTGTTTAAACTGGGAAAAATATATCTTATGTCTAATTTCACACTAATTATACCAATGTAGGATGGGGTCTCACACAAGGGTTAGAGAATGTGTCATTACACTCTAATCCAGAATGTGATCACAATATTCAAGGACATAACACTGAGGGTATTGAATCAACTTGAATAGGTGGGATTCCAGATTGTATAAATCATAACTCAATGAATTTGGATTGATAATGTATGAATATAATAGGTAACTATTGGACGATTACGATATATGACTATGTAAATAGGCTCCTTTGTGATGTTTTTAGGTTACACAATAGTAGGGGTCCTTTCCTTCAGAACAATATTCTACATTCAAGAAGGATATTTGGGGAATATATATGAATCCATATTCGGAAATGTACTAAAATCCAAGTATAATTTTTCATCTATCTTAGAGATACTCATTTATGATAGACATTGAAGGTTGATGAAGATCCAGAAACATATGAAATGAAGTATGTATATGGAATGTAGATATTTTCAATAAGGGTTTCAGTACCTAAAAGATGTTCCAAAGTGTATTGAACACATCTTTGAAGTGAAGGAATATCATATGTAATTTCACATAATTTTTCATGAACTAGGGGTTTAGTGAGCATACATCAACATTATATAGGGTCATACGATGGTCCTCATATGCTTTCCTTTTTTCAATGCTATGTTTATTTTAAAAACATCATATATGGGATGTTTAGTGAGAAAAGTATCAAATTATTATTAAGTTACTCGTTATGGGATTTTTATTTGATAATAATATCTCTCTAATGATAAATAAAATATTAAAGCCTATAACATTAAGGGTTTTTGAATCCACCAAAATATTTGTATTATGGGATTTATAAATCATATGCCATGAACACTTATATCTTAAAAAGTTATAGATTAATGAAAGTGGGTGGACCGTTGGTAATGGAGTCCAATACCATGTCTTCTAGAGATATAGAATGGGGTAAAGGGGAATATTTACTTTAAGAACTATGTAAAATTAGGGGTTACATAGCATAAATGTTTGTATTTTTACCATGTAATGAGGGTTTGATTTGGATTTATCAAAAACCCCATTACCACTTTCAATCAAGGAAAACTGAGAGAATATATGCTCATGCTTTATGATTTTATTGGTGTAAACAAAGTATCAAAGGAATGGAGTAGGTTTATGGATTAATACCTAGTCATGGAAGATTCGATCACCCTGAATGTTTACATAACTACATATTGAACATGTATTCAAATATTATCCCAAAAACCACAAATCTGATTATTATATGGACATATTGGGACATTGTATAAGGTTTATGGTAACAAGACATTGACCAAATATAGGAATGTGGGATAGAAACCTATCTAAAAAACTAAGTTTTATAAGAGGTTGGGATATCACCATATATCATATAAGATCGATAATTGAGAAAAACCTATTATTTAGGTCTGTGCATATGAGAATGGGTTTTTATCAAATTCATGTTTTTTTGGTCTATTTCAGGGGGATTTGATATCACTACATGTCCAAAAAAATACAGAATAAACCCATTCATAGTTCTTATGATTACCCCTCACACATATCTTCCTTACATACAAGATTTGAAGGAATTTGTTACATAATTTGTGGTTATGATTACAATATAATGGCTAAGCATCACTATGTATCCTATGAAACAGGAATCCATTCAAACATGGTTCATTAAAAATTTCCTTTCATGTATTATATTTATCAATGAAAATTAGAGGCATTCATTTGTGAAAATAAACAATTTATCAAATTAGGAAAAGTATTAACAAAATTTTAGTTGGGATGAAGTAAATAATTCTCGTTTCAATATATATCCTACTGAGATATGAATAAAAAAATGTAGTTCATGAAAGGAGATTCACCCATTCAAATCAATCTTACACATAGGGGAAAAGAGGCATTATAATCATTCATGTATTGACCTAGAGAATATGGTTTAGGAATATGTGCATATATTTTTAGGGAGGGATTCAAGGCACATATATTTTTAGTAATATGTTGTAGTCCCCTACATAGATATTTATCATTTGTAAGAGTGGGTTGAATTCTTAATTATTTTCCTTAAAAATTGGGACTAAGAGCATAATACGAGGTTAAAGAATCACTATGTATCTGATTTGGATTGGAATAACTCCATGAAAATTTTTTATAATATGAATTTGGTGGATGGTCACAGACTATTGATTATGTTTTAAAGGTAAAGGGATATCATATTTGGAAATGCTATTAGTTATGGAAAAATATTCAAAATCTTGTAGTTAAATGGGTGTTTAGTCTTTTTGATATAGAACAAGAATGAATGATACATATGATAGAAATAAATATATGGATGGGCCAAATAAAATATATCTAAGAATCTCTATGTATCTTATAGGAGCACGAAATAAGACACACATAGTTCTTGAAGAAAAATACCCTGTATAGATCTAACTCACATGTAGGTGGAGGCAATTTTTTAGAATTTGCGAATGAGTCTAAGATAAGAGATCCATACATCATCATGTATCCAACATTGATAGGAATCAAGAAACACATTTCCCTTGAAAATAAGTTCATCTACATAGATTTAGCTCATATATAGGTAAATATTCATTTATTCTTTAAAATGAAATCCATCCAATTTAATTAACTAATGTGGGAATAAGATTTGATTCCAATACCAGAGCGAAGAGTTTGAGTGTTTCTATATATCCTAAAATAATAAGGAATCAAGAAATATGTATTTCGTATAATAAATTCCCCTGTAAATATTTGGTTCATGTGTAAAGGGGAAATAAAAATTTATTATAATTTGTAAATGACTACAAATTACACTACCCAAAAGAATTTAAATGATAATTCATGATAATAGATAGGCTAAGAGACCCAAAAATTATTGCGTATCCTATACGATGGGAATCATTCCAAATTTTATACTTAATAATGATATGATGCATGGACCAAGATCACAAAAATGATGGAGAAGTTATATACACATTAGAAATTCAAGGCTATTTCCAAGATAAAGAACATATAAATCTTTATGTACTCTACTAATTGGGAATTATTCTTGCACATAGTTTTGGTTGTCTTGTGGAATTAATACTGCTCTTGTATAATAGATTGGGTGAAGAAATTATTGACCAGTAATGTAAGTCTTCTAAATTAGAAGGCCTAATGAAAATTATGAGGCCTGAGAACTTATGACTTATAAGGGACATTTATTTGGTGGAATTTGGTGGATTGTACTTGGATAAGATATCCATACATTAATATGTATTATGAACATTCCACGAATCAATTCACATGTATTTATAAAAGATCTGCAGGATGTATTGGGATCACATACATAGGAATGACCCTAAAAATAAATTATTCTAGGTGATATAAGGAACCAGTTGTGGTGATAATTTGTGGTGTAATATTATATTAAAAAATGGAACCTTATATTTGAATATAGAATAACTAAATTATTCACTACCAAATAATTAAGTAGTACCACCATGGTCACATGAATCAATGTTCGATGTGATAAAAAATGGATAACTAGTAAATCACCAACATTGAATGGGAGAATGTGGCAAGGGATAAATTAATGCATTGATATTTTTGAGCCCAAATGCACACATGGAATTGGATCACATATGAAAGTTGTAATATTAGCAATGATGATAATTTCTGGTCTGATAATGAGATATATGGTTCATACATCACTATAAATCTCATTGTTTGGGAATTAAGCCTCATATGGTTCTTAATGTTATGATCCCCTACATTGATCTAGATCCTACAAAGGTAAATGATGGAACATGTAATTTCTCTTGAATAGAAGGACGGTGGATGGGTACAAGGTAGAGAACCAAGATGACACTACATATCTTATGGTGAAGGGGATCAAGCTTGAACATAGTTATTAAAATGTAAAAACATATCTTTTTAGGTATCATGTTTCTGTATTTGGTATTTTTTTAAATTCTCTAGTATCTCATGAGGTATGATCAACATGGGAATAAAATGGAATTTGGTCAATAAACCTTAATATATATGGTTACCTACATAAATAATAGTGTATTACTTGAAACAAGTTTAACAAATAATGAATAATACATTAGAAACAATATTATTCTTCCTAGTACTAGGGAATTTTTGTGAAATTTTACTTGAAATGGTTGGTATGGGACTTACAAATGAGTGAAAATTTATGGCTAGCCTCATAAGAAATATGGGAAAATGTGAATTTATAGGGTAGGATAGTAGTAATATGGAATACTAAGTCGAAGTATTATTTTTTAGGGATAAGGCCTAATGAAATAAATATAATGATACATGGAGGGAATATGGCCCTCTAGGTTGGGAAATTGTTTCAACATTGGGAATATGTCACAGTAGGAAATTTTTTATTGGGGATATGACCCTGGAGAAATGTATATCCATGCTTACGAGTACATGGACAGGTGAGGAATAATGTGAGTGATCATATGAGTAATATATACTCTTTATAATGATAATAGAGTATTAAGGATATTGAGTTTGAACCTATAATATGTGTCCTATTTATCCCATAGAAATAGAAATCAATGTCCATGTAGTTAGAGTGAAACAATTTAGGGTTATGTGATAAAATAATACCTTGTATTTTAAAATCTAATGAAAAGGATAATTTTTTCCAATTTAACATCATTCAACTAAGATAGGATTCCCATTAGATTATCATCATATGGGGTGGACACTATGTTTTTTATGTTTAATGTCTTACAACTTATGAATTTAATATTATGTCACAAATGTTTTTCTTAAAGAACATCACATTAGTGGTGGATGTGATGCACTCTCCATCCATCCTAATCCTGAAAAATTTCCCATCAGAGAATACCTCGTGTACCATGTTGGCCCCATACTAGTTTGGTTCTGATTTCCAAGGATTCTTTCATTGTTATATATTTAGTAGATGGGTTCATATATAGTTTCATAATCAGTGAAAGGATCCATCAGATTAATGAAACTGATTGACTCAAATAATTTTTCTTCCTTATATGTAGTTTCCATTTGGAATGGTGGGTCCCATTCTATAAATTCTATAGGTAAGGAGTCTCGACGAGTCTGGACTGATTTGGGGCTTGGTTAATTTTCATCAGCAGCTAATTCTTTAAACAGTTTCTTATTCATTATCCGTTCTTGTTCATAAGGGTTTATAATGTTGAAGATGATGAGTCATGTATTTTAATGGTTTTCAAGATGAAACTATCTAGTTCAATTTGGCCCTGGTGATGGAATTTTCTTGAAAAGAAATAATTCTAATAATATAATTATTGAAATTTTTCATGCATCTATTTAGAACATAATTCCACTCCCCATTTTCTGAATAAATACACGAGAACCATGTTACTTGTTAAAGGTTTCTCCCCATATTAATGTATATACAGTCAAAAATATTTTTAAGAAAATCTTTAGAGGAAAATTAGACCTGCATAATACGTACCAACTTATAATGGTTGGAGAAATAATCATAGATATCATGAAGATTAGAAATTACAGTTTTCTATGTTCTTGATAGTTTAGGAAGATTCCATTCCATAATTTCAATGATAAATCCCTAGACTTTCACTTTTCTAAATGTGTAATAATTATTCCTTATATCTTGAAATATTAAGAGACTTGTTTCTTTCAATTCTTATGGGCCGGTGGTATTGTTGTTATGATCATCTAGGAGGAGGTAACTCAAAATTTTCTATGGTTTTTGTAGCTGAAGTCAACACTCACAATGGATTTATTGTGATAAATTATATATGTAATATGGAGTCCTCCATGGATGACCTACTAACATTAGCTATTATTTAGACATATTGAGATGAATAGTATCCTATAAACATGAGTAAATTTCTAACAACTGTCTGAATCCACAAGGAAATTTTATCAACAAAAAGTATGTATATATCTAATCCTTGAAACCCTATAAGAAAAGTCACATAAAATGTACCTATGTTGGATTTATATTATGTGAATAGGATTGGGGGTTCCACTCAGTGATGAAATCAGAGGATCTTTTTTAATGTTGTTTACAATTTGAGAGGTTTGTGAGCATTATCTTCCATTGGGTGGATTTTAATTGATATAGTAACCGGTGATGCATGTCTTCTTAATTGACCATTGATCTAGATAAAATTATAACATAGTAAAAAAAATTTATCCCTATAAAGGTTTTTATAATGCACAAAATTTTATTATAGTTCTATTCTATATCATCCCCATAATGGGAATTTAGTGTGATTCAACACGTTTCAAATATTTTTGGGGACTTCAGTGTCATCAAAAGATAATAATGTGAGTTTTTTGATATTTTATGGTGGAGGGGATAAATCCACCCACTCCAGACAAGGATTCCATTCATAATGAAATGGTACATACATTACCACTATAGTTTTTATCCAAGACATATGGTATTAAATAGATTAAAATAGATCTGGTGATATTATCACATATGATAGTGAGGCCTGATATGAATGTGCTTCCTATACTGAATTCTAGTAGCAAGTTATCCAAAAGCAAGGTTGAATTTATTGGAATGATTCCATTTATGTTCTATGCAGAGGGAAATCCCTATATCCCTAGACTGGTAAGTATATTATATATAATTCTTCTTGATGTAGAGGTATATTGTTGTCTAAATTAAATTCCTATTAGTTATACGACCATTTCTTCATGGGGAATAACTATTGGAGGAGATTCACTAACTACTATCAGAGAATGTTTCTTAGTTGAAGAGTTGAACCTGATAATCGCATCCATGAAACACCATAATTATTATACATCAACTCCATTTTTATAAATTTATTCTTCATATGTGATTGTGTTATCCTCATTATGTGATTGACTATATGTGGATATGACTTTTCCTTTTTCTTAGGACGAGGTATACCATAGAGGAGAAACATGACTATTGAGACGAAATAGGTTCTAGGACTACTTGTAATTCAAATTATGTACACTTTACTCATTCCGGGACAATACCTCAACTTCATCCTCCTCCATGTTAGTATTTAAAATAATGGGGTAACCTTATTTTATATTCCATATCATGAAATTAGGTATATGTAATCATCTATATTAGACTCATATGGAGGGATTCTTCCCTTGTTATTATTATATGTAATTGACTCTAATATTTTCAAGATTTGTAACTTTTCATAGGGTTATTTGGGATTATGGCCTTTTTAGAGATTGAGTTTCGCCACTAACATCTTTTCAAAGGGTGTTTTTTAGTTTACATATAATGAGAATATTTTAATTGAAATAGAGTGTTTCCACATTGGATGAGAGGGTGTATTAAAAATTGGTATTATTGGAAATTGTGTATCCTACAAATTCCATCCCAACCTCAAGAAAACAGAATTTCTGGATGGGGAGGGAAAATATGATTTAAACACCCCCATTCATATAGGCCGATGGTATATTTATTATACAATTTCTACATCCACACATCATTGGGGTTGTTATAATTAAATGGGAATAAGTTGTGATAAATTTTATATAAATTTCCCCAAAACAATGGAATTGGGTTGAACATGAACTTCTAATCATGTTTTGGCATTGGAAAACCCCCAAATTTCTAATTCCATTTCCAATGTATGAGTGGGGAATAAAATACATTCTGAGTTCCAACTATGTGCCTAAAAGGGCATCTCCTTGGTATATGTATTTACATTTTATTGGTGGGAGGCCTATTCAATACTCTAAGATTCCTATTGTAGAAACTATTAAATGGATCTCTCTTAGAGATTATGTCACTTCCAAGCATTGGAGATAACTTGATTTCGATGGATTTCTTAGTAGACATATGAAACCCCTAGTCCCATGTCTTCTTCTAATTCTATTCCATTTCAATGTACCTTCCTTAGAGGAATCCACATTCCTAGGATTTAATTGAAATTCAATAAGGTATATTTACCCTATCCACTAATATATATGTAAAATAGAGCATTAGGGATTTTTTCATAGAGGTTTCTTATGATTTTAATGGATGTACATTAGAGATTGTTATTTTTTATCATAAATTGGGTTCCCCTCCACTAACATGGATATGCGATCTAGTCATCTGCAATGTTTGTCAATTTTCTTGAATTTCTCTATATTATTTTCATAGGGTAGATGTGTCACATTAATATGATGATATGCCATCCACAAGTTAAATAATAGGAAATGTATACATTATTAATTCACATTCTCATGGATTTGACTTTTAAGTGAGGATAAGGATCAATATATAATTATAATATTTCCCTTAGAAGTGTATTTCCACATATCCATTGGGGATTTATCTTGAGATATATTCTACTCAATATCATCGAAATTTTTTAGACGAAGATGTTTCATTCCTTGTGATTAGTATGGTTAGGGACCAATACTCCATTTCATATTATTATTTAGAGGTTTAATTATTTGATATTTTCTAGGTAATTTATGTGGTTGACTATGAACTTTTAAAACCCCTCTATGGTAGGGTTCTTGGAGAACCTCTCTATATGAAGGTTCTGTGATAAGGATAAAATGTCTTTATTTGGGTGTGATATTTTTTTGTGTTGGGTGCCCATGGTTAATGTTAGATTACTCATTCTTTTGATCTTTTATATTCTACAATAGAGTAGACTTGAAGGGAGGCTATGTGCTTCTCCGTCATATGAAGGTTCGGAAAATCTTTGGGAGTGTAAAGATAAATGTTGTATGGTCTCACGGATACTGACATTCAAGAGGGTATGGACATGAGTATCCACCTATTTTTATTGAGATATGAATACCTATAATATGGAATTTATTAGGTAGTAGGGACTAATACGTGGTCATCATTGAAATATGAAAAATTATCATTAATGACTTTTTGATTGTTATTATCTCATTTCCATGGATCTACTAGAGAATACCAGTGAGTATTTGAACTCATAGCCGGGTAATGACCCTTTTTTTGGGTGGATGTTAGAATATGTCATTCAACATTAGTTGGAGTAGGAAAGCTCACCTAATTATAATATTCAGTCCCCATAAGAATATACCAATGTACCTCTACAATGGGGGAAGTAAAATAAACATCCCCCTTTGTGGATTCTGAGGGATGTTGATATTTCACCTCATCAGTAGGTATAGGAATATATATTTTTTAATTCTATTGACTGATATAATATTCTAATAGTAGGCTTCCACTGATGAATACATGATATGATGGGTACTTTTTAAAGCATGAGAATAAATATAAGCATGTTCATCAATCACTACTAGGATATACTGGGGGGTTTCCATTCTCGGGAATGGGGTATAAGACCATCCTTAGTTTTTATTAACTATTTTAATATTCACCAAACCCTAGTGAGTGTGAGAATATGAGCCAATTACATTTCCTCTAACTTTATTAGAATATGATTATAATCCTCTTTGGTGAGAAATTGAGCATGCACATTCCCAAGGGAATTTGTTAGATCATATTGAATATGGTGTTTTACTACCCTAGATACTGGAAAGGGGATATGCACATATTCCCATGTGATTTCCAAAAATATATCAGTGAATCTTCTATATCATTTCTAGAGTATAGAGGTTATAGAGGGGTTGAGCACCATTATTGTCCTAATAATTTACCATTTCAAGGATATATTGATAGATTTATTTCATTGAATTGGATGTATATTCCCAATCCTTTCCTCCTATATCCATCACAATATGTTGATGATATTCATATATCGAGGATAGGATATGATCCTATTCCAAGTATATCACCGTGATAGGGTGATTTGATTTATATAACAGATTTGGGATATGATCAAACCCTAGGATTATAGTAGTTTATGCTATAAGGAATCATATATGGGAGTTTATATATGTCTCATGTCCTAGGATTCTGCTTATATAAGGTGAAAGAATTTATATTATGGAGTTAGGGTATGTGAAAACTCATGTCGTGTTTGTAGTATATACCGTCGGGCCTCATATATGGGATTTATGATATAATCTAACTCTTAGGATTCCAAAAAAAAATTGGGTAAAATGTTTTTTGTTGTGATGTTATGATATAAGACAACTCCCATGGTTTGACTAGTGTATACAATAAGGCTTCATATGTGGGATATGGTTTAGGATCCAACTCCTCAATTTCTACCAGGATAATGTGACATAATTTTTACTTTAGAGATGAGATATGTTTCATGTCCTTGGATTCCAATGGTTTGTGTTTTCAGGTATTTTTAGTGGGATATGGGGCATGAGATATCTCATATAATGGGACCAATATTGTGGGAAAACATCATATATTGTATTTGGTATATGATCTAACTCTTTTAGTGTTGGTAGTGTATATTGTCTTACTTCATATGTGGGAGTTGGGATATAAACCAACTCCTTGGAGTCCACCAATATAGGGGTATGAGGATCATGGAAGAGAGTTGGAATATAGGTTGGTTCCTGGGATTCATCCTAAATAAGGGGATGGATTTGATATATAGAAGACATAATATTGAACGAATCTTGTGGGACCACCATTGTATGATGGAGAAGTCCTTTAATAATGGACATGATATTGGTTCATTCATATTAGATGATGTAATATTCTTTCTATAAGCAAGTATATAGACATAGGTTTTTGCCTATCACTTTTATTGTTGTATATAGTCATCTAGATGATTCCTTCAAGATGTCATTTCTTGATTGGTCTTAGGGAACATTTGATAAAAAACTGTATCTATTTCCTATAGCTGAATGTTTGTTGTTTGATGTTGGAGATAGTAATGAGCGATAAGTTCCTTTTCCCATAGATCTTGAAAATAATTATTGTAAAAATTGACATATTTCTTTACCACTCTTAGAAATGAGAGGCTCCAATGTCCATGATCTAGAGAAATACTTCTGAAGTGGTTGGTGTCGGTGATGGGTGCCACCTTTTTTATTGCAGCTATCATAGTATTTGTAGGACTAACAATCCCTAGGATTGAGAGGCTTCCATGTGTAGCTTCTAGTGTAGGTACGAAAACAATCAGGTGGTATTACCATTTTATTTGGTTCATGGACTATTATAGTAGACACTACATAAGAGAAAACGTTTTCCAAGAATATGGTGCTATGAATTTGGTTTTGGAGGTAGCATGAGAGATATTGTTCTTTGCTGGTTCTCTTTCACATGGTTTGAAGGGTGTTCATGTGAATTTTTCACCTACCCTAAACACAATCTAGGAGAACCATCAATGAAACATCACCAGAGAATGATTATATACAATCTAAATATGAGATATATCATTTTCTTGGTTGTAAGATTCACTTCCGGTTCACCATTTTTATTTTGATGCATATTCAAGTATGACATATGAACCAAAGTGGCTCGATATCCAGGGATTAATATTATATTTTTGTTGAAGCATTTCACATTGGGCTGGTCTATTTGGTTTAATTTCCTTCACACTCCTACTTTCCAAGGGCAATCAATCATTAAGACGTACTAGCTACTTCTTGAAAATGAGTTGAATCAAGAGGATGGGAGATCGAGCTAACCCACAACTTATTATGGGGTAATTATTTCATAATTCAATACTCTATTTTTATATTTAATATTTATTCCAGAATCCATCCCAACAGTACTCTCAATACCATAGTAACCCTTATAAAAATGGTTGAAAATGATTGAAAGGAAATGAGAAATAATTTCTATGTGTATGAGGTCCTTTATCTCCTTTATAAGGGGAATCAATTATTGGGACATTTTTATATTATTTATAGGTATCAAGAGTTTAATATGAATACTATGTATACTATATGAAGAAGAATCATAGTGTACATATTTATAATTTCATTTAGTTCAATGTCATTTAAAAAGGAGGACTACCATAAATTTTAATATTGTATGGTGAGGATATTGATTTTCATAAGGGAAATAACCTTGTGTGAATTGGTTAATATATAAAAGGCATTATGGTCTCTATGGGGAAAATGAACCCCTAGAAATACAAGGTTCAAAAATAAACAATAGGTTATTATGATATCAGATATGGGTCATGAGCCTTGAATAGAAATCCAACATAAATTGTTTATAATATGAATCAAATTCTAGGTATTATATATGAATATTGTGTTTGGATCACGCATTATCTTCCCAATATAATTTTAACTTGTTTTACTAGTGGAATTGTCAGGGTGGTTTGAATATTATGTGAACATTTCATTGGAGATAAAAATGTTAGTGGATAACACCAATGTGGATTCCCACCTGAGATAATCATTTCATTAAATGTACGATGATAGAAGAATTGGACAAAAATTACACATTTGAGGTAGCCTTATGAGATAGGTCGGTAAATAAACCTAATAAGGAGTCCCATCATGGATATTTTTTTATAGACATACAAAAAACTCATATATTTTTACCCACCTGAGAATATATCAGTGTGGGAAACAAGAGGCAATGCATGAACAAGTTCATTGAACAATTTTTTTGAATGGTATTTTAATCTAGAGTGGAATTCCATGGTATGTGTATGAATCCCAAGGAATATAAAAAACTGAGGAAAAAATTGGGGGAATACACCAGATCTGATACCCATGTGGTATATGACCCATGAGGAGTGGAAAGGACTAGTTGATACACCAGAGTGGTTCCCATGATATGGTTATAACTCAAATGTAATATAGCCATATATGGAAGAGATGGGGGATTACTCCATATTAGATTCCCTTAAAGGATATGAATCATAATGGGTATAAACATGTGAGGAAATGTTTAGATATTACAATAAATTGGATTCACATTGTATGAGTATGACTCATGAGGAATTTGGCCACATTAGTAGAGGTGTTTATATGATATAATGATCTATGTATCAAAAGAATGGAATACGAGATGTAAAATAAGGCATCCTTATCCTTAGAGGGTTAAGTGATCTCATAGACAACATGTTATTATGTGATCACATGTATGAAAGGGGATTATAACTTTGGGTTTCCTTATAGAAGGATTAATATGATAGTGTGAACAATAGGGTTTCACATGGTCGTTTAGTTAGTTACAATCAAGTGGTTGCGTAATTAGTGTATTATTAGGTAATTTTATAATGGGGTTATAGTAAAGTGATTGTGTTATGAATATAGGGCCATAAAATCACAAATATATCACAGGGATTGGTTCCCATGTTGATATGATATAATGAAATAGTTTCATGCATTCATTTAGAAGAGATATACGACTAGTCCTTCACACGACTTGTTACATGGTGAACTCTTAAATTATTTGTTATAAGATCTAATCCCATGATTACAATACACATGTTCCTAAAGGAATTATATGATGAACATCAAGTTAATATCATTATAATACCACTCAATATTTATGATATTCTATTACTATATATTTTTATCTATTTCCTTAATAGAGTCATTGGTTTTTATAGGCATTTTCTTCTATTACCTTTTCTGATTCACATGGTTGGTGAGCCAAATTTATTTTTAATGTGGTGGAAGACAACCACCTAAGTTGACATAATCTTATTTGATCCTTATGAATAGGATCTAATGTCTTAAATCACATCTCCACTATGTATAATGATCAAGAATGAGTGTGATTGATTACATCATTGACATCCTCTTCCAGAACGTGTTGTGGGAATATGTCGGGGTTAGGTGCTTACATATCCCAGGAGCATCATATGGTCAGGATCAAAGCACATATGGTTCTATAATTGAAAACATACTATGATAAAATAATATTATGATTTTATTGTTATGTGACTGTATGATCTTGGAGTGGAACATGATACTGGCACTGTTACAAGTTTACATAACCTAATCACATGACCATCAATATTTCAAGTGATATGGTCATTAAGTCTTTTCCTTCTATTTGAATTCGTAAAATATTGGTTATTGTTATTTATTTATTGTTTCACCACTTATTCTTATTTATGTTTATGTAGTGGGGTTTAAAAAATGATATATTATCATTAATTATATTCCCAGAGTGATCCATGATATAACATAAGAGCATTGTTTAAGTAGGTGGTTAGATGGACTAAAACGTGAAAATACTATAATCAATGAATGACTATGATTATAAAAGTGGTTTATTTTTCCATAATATCATTATAATAAGGTAATAACTTTATTAAATATAGAAATTTAATGTTTATAATTATATTTTGAGGGTGGTTGAAAATAAATAAATAATCTATATGAAACAAAAGATATGTTACATTGTGGAATTTGTAGTCCACAAACGTATGAATTAAATTTTCATTTTTCCTAATCAAAAATGGGAAATTTTTTAAAATTTATTTACTTATAATAATGAAACACAATATACAAGAAATACCAATTTCATTATATAGGAATAATAAAAATTAATTTGGGAATTATGATATAAAATAAAAGAAGGTAGGGAAAAAGTTGTACTCATGTATAGGGATTGAGTTTTCCATTAGATGGCTCCTTAGAAATACAGGGACTAAGATAAATTAATATGACTTAAATCTACTAGAGGTTGAAGAGTGTTATAAGGTAATAATATAATTCATGTTATTAGTTGGAAAATGAAATTTGGGAGTGGTATCAAAGGGGTGGTTGGAGGCCCCTTTTATAATTAGTGTGAATGGTTTTTTATATAAATTTCTAAAGTTAATACAATCCAAGAACATGTTTCACTTGTAAAAAAGAAAATATAAGGTAAACTATTTGAATGGGGGATGAGATAAATCTGATAATCCCTCAACCAATCATTTTTATATGTTTTTTGATTTTTTTGCAATGTTTTTTACTCAAAAATTTGTCACATTTTCTAATTTTAGTTTTACTGTGGTAAATAATTTGTACTAGAGTAATTTAATTTTAATTTCATTAAATAAAATATAAATCATTAAATACTTTTTAACCCCAGATTAAAAATATGAAATTCATTTTTCAGATAAAATTTCGATATGTAATAAAAATCAATTTTAACATTATCACATATAATAGGTAAAAATCCATTTCTTGAAAAGTGTATTTTTATGCATAATTTTTTTCTGGTAGGATAAAATTATCATCGTATTTTATTTTCAAGATAAAATTGGTATATTATAAAAAAATTAACTTGCCTTTTAAATAAATAGAAATATAAATTTTATTATAATAACTTTTAATTAATGGAAAATACCAAAAATAGTTTATTTTATCAAAAATATTACTGAGTTCATAAAATGTGAATTATATGTTCTTTAAAATATAAAATGGTATTAAAAAAATTATTTCATTAGTCCTTAACTTCATATTTGACCATTAAAAATATTTTTTATGTTATTAGGTTATACCAATTATCGACAGAGTCATAAATTCTTTTGTTTTATTGAAAAATGTATTTTTCACCGTTCACCCCAAAAGAAAAAATTTCAGAAAAATCCCAAAAAATAATATTAATAAAATATTTTATTTTTGAAAAAAAATTAAAAAAATGTAAAATTAAAATTATAAAATTATAAAATTTATATTTTAAATTAATATAATTTTTTTAAAAGAACACATTTTTATGGAAAAATTACCATTTAAAATAGTAAGTGTTCATAAAATTTTTTATGATAATAATATCTAATTTGATGAATGTTAACATATTACTTCATATATTAAAATATTATTATAATAATATTTTAAAAGTGAATTATTTTTTGGGGTAAATTACAAAACACTTCAAAAAAATAACCATATGATAAAAAATCAATTTTAATATTGATTATTTATCTTGTAAATATTATTCTTTTAAATTGATTAATATCTTTTTATTTTCTAAGGCTATTATTATTATTAAATTTTCATAATAATATTCATATAATATGTTGCATCTAATTTTGGTTTAGTGTTTCATTTAAATCAAGCTATCAAACACATTACATTTTTTTTAAAAGAATTATATAGTGTAAAATATCATGGAATTATATTTTCCTTCATAAGTAATATTCTTCTTCACAATTTTAATTACCACTTATAAAAAATTATTGGAATAAAAAATTTATAGATGGCTCAAGAGATAATTTAAGTGAGGTGTCTACCTTAAAATATTATGTAAAACTTGGAGACAAGTTTTTTCCCTTATTTTAGAAACATATTTATATTTTTAACCATATGTTCCAAATATAATTCTTTATATATCTATGAGTGACATTTTTTTCTAAAGGAATGTCTTTTTAATATGAATATCACTGTGTACTCCAATTCCATTGCAGCTTTTAGAGGCCAACAGGTGTGTTAGGTTGGGTCCATGTGTTGACATAGTGAATCATAATGTTTATAATTTAACAAAATTATTATGCCCAAGAAAACAAGTTAAATCATTATAAAAACGTTGTTGGTTATAGAAATATATAAAAAATAATGTATTTTTTAAAATAATGTTGATTTATTCCTATTGATGATTATCCTCCCCAACATCATTGTAAGGGTCGTTAAGAAATCTTTTGGACTGTGACACTGTGAATTATTGACCCATTCTTTTTCAGTAATTCGCAAATTGAGTTATATGATAATATAGTGTATTTAAAATGTAGATAAAGGATTTGAATTTCCCAAACTAATTTCAAATAATAGGAGAGTTGGATATGTTTTAAAGTTATATCAATGTGAGTTGAATTCTATAAAGTATGGTAGGATCAATCAAACTAGATTTCTCAATAATGATTACAATTAAATCATATAGGAGCGATATGAGGGTCATGTGAGAATTCTTCAATTTAATCATGGTAACTGGACTTCAATATTTTGAAACAATAAAATTAATACATGAACCGAACTGCCTTTGACCTACCTATAATTTAATTTGAGACCTCTTATTTCCAATTAAGAAATAAATTTTTTTTATTCATGTATGATCAATAATATCTAATGAGAATTAGAGTAAACAAAATTATAAATTTGGAATAGTTCATACTATAAATTTCATCGGTACCTAAATTTTATACTAGGATTATTTTAGTTCAACCTATATCCTTATTGGTTTATATTATAACTCACATAATTTAACCAAGGTTAACCATTATTGTGTTCTTTTGTACTTCCTATCATGATATCTTAAGTTAATTTTGAAAAAAATCCAAACATAATGTCTTATAAATAGAATGTAATTAACCAATGATTTCTTAAAAGGGTGTCTAACCAGTTGTGTAGTATTATGATTGCTCATCATGTACCAAAGTTAATATTGAGTTGAAACTCAATCTTAATTTTTAAGGGGATTAACCCTAAGTTTCTTTTCATCATATTCATATCCACTTACCCATATCCATATATAGATGTAATTTCAAGCACAACCACAACATATTTACTTTTAAAAAAACCTTAGGTTGTTATCGTATACATAGTCTTATCCCTTAGAATTATTCCAATGTGTTTTACTGATGTTCTCTTACACTAATCTCCAAATTATTCAATATTACCTCAACTATCCAAAGACCATATCTATACCTTCGAAATCATGATCAAGATTAAAATAAAAACCCTCAAATCAACCTCAACTAATATCATAACCTCTAAATTTATCTCAACATAACTCTGATACCAACTGTAGTAGCCATAAGACATAGCTATCAAATTCTATGACTTAAATATAATATTGCAATATAATACCCGTGATATTTTAGGATTATAGTTTTAGAAAAACAGGGAAAAAATAACTAAGAAGACCAATGTTTTTTCCAACGAACAATAATGTTTACTATTATATAATAAACAAATTAATCTATAACAAGCCTTTTAAATCTCACAAAAATTTTCAATACAATATACTCTTCTAGACACATCAATCATTTTACTCTTCCTTATTAATTCGGTATGAGAAACATAATAATGGGTGATCTCAAATGCTTAGTAAAGGAGATCTTATCATTATTCCATCATGTGTTAGCTTATAAGGATATGAGAAATAAATAGTTGAGAGAAATATCATTTTATAAGAAACTGGAATAAATTTTTTTTCTAAAATTCATGATTGAAGGGAATGTAATTTCCAATGAATAATATTAACCATGGAAAAAGACTATAGAAACATGATATAAAAATTACCATATAAAAATTATTAAACAATATTATAAAATATCATTATGAAATATTCATAACTATAGGAAATAATATTCTTATGAACATAACTAACCGTATTGAGTTCATGATCAGTCTTTTGAACGTAGTTTATATGAATTCTGTTCATGTTCAATCTTTTGACCATAGCTTATATGCATCAGGTTCATTCTCAATCGTGTGAATATATCTAATAAAATTCATGTTCACATTCAATCTTGAGAATGTAGCTAATATAAAACTCATTAATACAGAATAATTTTAATATAGCTAATCTACATCGTGCTCACAATCAGCCTTGGGAGTATTGCTATTTTGTATCATGTTCTTTACCCACATCCTTATCTCATGAAGTATATAAACGTAAGGAATGCATTATAGGGATATATAGTATTCGAACCATAATTATCCAAATATATTTCCATATTTTAGATAAATCATTAAACAAAAAAGGAAACCCATGGGAAGAAAATGGGTTTCATTCATCAAATCATAAAGAACCTAGGGAATGAGTGATGCATTTCACCAAATTTTTTGATAGTATCACCAAAATTGAAAAAAAGAATGTAAATGGTTTATTTATAATGTTAGGTAACTTCAAAAGAGTTTCTCATAAGAAATTTATAATTTTTCTTGTGAAAAATAAATTCTGAGGAAATAATGCCTTTAAATATAATGATAAAATTACATGTAAATTTGTAAAATAGTATTATAGATAATAACTTTAACATCGAATTAAGTGATGAAGTTATAGATAAAATTAAAAATTCATTTTAAAAAAGGTAAATTTAGAGAAGATTTAATTTTATAAAGAAATATTTTAAAGGAAATATCAATAATTCATCCTTCAAAAAGACATAATGGGTTCAAAAGGAGGATTTAAAAACATTTTGGAAAATTCTAATTTTTAAAAATAATTCTATAAAAGGATCATTGAATTTTTTTTTCAAAATAGTAAAGATAAAACTATAACAAATTTAATTTTAAAAATAAAAAAAATAGATATTTAAAAATTTATAAATTTTATCAAATGAAATTTGAAGTGGAAGATAATACAATTAATTTTCAAGATGGAAAACACATTTTAATATTTTGAAATAACTTTGTTGAAAACAAAAATCATAAAATGAATAACAAAAAATACATTTTGAAACATTGGAAGAGAAAAATTATAGTACCATAAAATGAGACACAATTTGGTTTCAAATTATAATGGAAAACATTGATGGGAATGTAAAATCTGGACATAGATGAGAAACCACAATTAAAGGGAATAAGAATTATTCTCAATAATTATATAGATTTTATGGGTATAAAATTAATCAACAAGGAATATTTGAATCAAATATTTCATTTAAAAATATATAAATATATATATCCATGAAATAAATTATTAAGGTGGAAGAAACCAATCTTGTAGGAAATAGGTTTAAAAATACCCATTATAACTCTACGAAGGGAGTTGAGTTAACAAAAACCATTAAAACATATGTATATTTTGATTTGAAAGAAATTTAAATAAATAAAACTATATAGATATTAAAAAACATATTCATTCAATGAATTTTAAAAACATTAATTATGATTTAATCCAACTATATAAAATAAATGGTGGTGCATAGTATCAAACATGTCTTGTGGATTTCAAAATTTGACAAAGAACCCCATACCTTATTTCTAGAATTCCACTTATGCAATTAAACTAATTTCATTTAAAAAATAAATTTACAAATAACATATTTATGAACCGTATTAATATATAAAACTCCTTATAAACTTCATTTATAACTATTATCATCATTTATATTCGATTTTATTATCTATTTTTAATATCTTTTATGAGTGATCTTGATCGTTTAGAAAAAAAATCAAAATAGTGTTTTCTTTATTATTTCTTCTCCCTATGATCATCATTAAAATATAATAAAAGGTACTAAAATTGATGATTTATAATTATTTTAATTTTTATTAGTTAAATATATAGTATTTTTTGTTATAATCATTAAAAATGAAATCATGGATAAGCTTGTTTTAATAAATTTTAATGAAAATATATTATTGTCTTAATTAATGAGTTTAATACCTAATATAAAATTCCAAAAGAAAGAAAACATAATTATTTTTCTATATATAATTTATATTTTCATTAATTTGGTTATCATATCCATCCATTATATTATTTTATAACACTATTCAAGTAGGTGATTAGAGATTCCCAAACATCAACATACAATAACAAATGGAAGAATATGATTATGAAATTGGATTATTTTGGAATAATATCATTATTATAGAAGAAGAAGAATATATTTATTTGATCTTATTTTTTGAAAATATATATTAATATATTTTCAATAACTTATAAATAATATAAATTGAAAATGATATATCTAATATTGTGGTGACGGTTGTCCACACACACATAAATGTTGTTTTTGTTTTTCATTATGGAAAATGAGAAAGGTTGATAATAGTTATTCACATAACAAGAAAAATATTAAAAATAATAATTAAATCATATAGTAATAGAAAAAATTATATGTATTAAACTATGATAAAAAAATTAATTTTGGGGAAAACAAGTACTCATGTTGAGGACTTGATTTTTCCCTTAGAGGACATCGTTGAAATTGATGTCTTAGGAAAACTTTTATGAATATAATATAATTAAGTTGAAATGGGATTATATTGGACATAAATATTCTATATTTGGATGTGTCAAAATATATCTAACAGTGCTGTTGATGAGGTTATGAGAGACCCCTTTTATAAGTGGTGAGAATAGTATATTGGAAAATATTTCAAATTTATATAAAGAGTGAACTTTTTTATCATGTGAAGAAGACTATAAAATGAAAAATAATTGATAGGTAAATGGGATAATGTCTATAATACATTATAAAGTCATTTTAAAACATTTTTCTAATGGGGTTTAATGTCTTTTATTTTTATAATTTTCACTTTTACCAATTTCAGTTTTCATGTGGTACTAATTTTTACCAACATAATTTACTTTTAACATATAAAAATAGAATGGAACTTATTACATAATCAAATAACAAGGATTAATATTATGACATAAATTTTATCACATAAATTTTATATGTGTAATAAAAATCAATGTTATCAATAGCGCATGTACCATGAAAAAACCTATTTTTTTAATTGAGAATTTTAAGCTTATAATTTATTTATATGGTAAAATTGTCAATGTTATTGATTGTAAATATATAAATTTATATTTTATATACAAATAATAGTCTGGTGGATTTAATGTAAATCAGAAACAAAATTTTATGGAAATTATATTTAATTAAAAATAAAGAAAAAAAATAGTTTCTTTTGTTAGAAAATATTTGAACTGTTCATTAGATATAAAACATACATTTTATAATTTCAAAATGGTATTAAAAAATGTATAAATTTACTAATTATATATATATATATTATCATTAAAAATATTTAATATGCTTTTATGTTATACGTACTTCTCTATAGAGTAATAAAATCTATGGTCTTAGTAAAAACAATATTTTTCACAATTCACCAAAAAATTAATTATTTTATGAAAATATAGAAAATTATATTAATATAATATTTTCAAGATGAATTCAATTTTTTTTTCAGATTCAAAATCTAAAAATTAATAAAATGTTTATTTTAAATAAAAATACAATATATAAAATAAAATTACTTTTATTGAAAAATGAACTTTTAAAACATTATGTTTTCTTAATAAAATTTTATAGATGTATCTAATTTAAATAATATTATCTTACTAATTAATATATTGAAATATTAATATAATTATTATTTAATTTTTCAATTTAATTTTTTATAGTAAATTAAAAAAATAAATTTAAAATAATCCTAAATTGAAAAATATATTTTTTACTATTAATTATAAAATCTCTGAATTTAATAATTTTTAATGGATTCATACTTCATTATTTTATAGAGGTTTTTTAATAGTAAAATTTTAATAATATTCTTTTAATATGTTGCGAATCCTTTTGGTTTGGTATCTCATGTTATGAAATCTATCAAACACATTAGATTTATTGAAGTGATATATATATATATATATATTAATATTAGGGTGATAAAATTAATATTTATATATTATATATTTGTTTTATTATATGAAAATTTTTATTGTAAACATTCCCTTACTGAGAATATGTGCTCACCCTTTATAACAATTTCCACTCCCAAGGTAGCAAGATTTAATCTTCAAATTATTTTAGTGATATACTAGAATAAATAATAAATTTCTCACTATAATATTATGTTTCATTTCATGATTTAATTTTTAATGTGTTATTCATGTATGTTACTAGTATCTTAATACTAGTTAAATATTTGATCCCATAATATGCTATCTCTTGTGTTTTATCCCAATGTAGTAAGTTATCATCGACTAAGGGTTTCTAGAATGGGTGGGGGGAGGTGTTACACTCAACACCAATCCTTTCTTGAATCATTTCTTTATAAAAAATTATCATTATATTTATTCATTGAATAAAAACAAGGTATCAACACATTGAATCTTATATTTCAATAGAGAAAACATTTTAATCATGCATGGACCTTTGAATGGTTTATTTATTCTTTCAAAACCTCATGTTACTCTTATATATCATTAGATTGGTTCTTAAAAAATCCTTATTGCATCTTACATATCCTCTAAAACATTGGAGTTACTCTAACACATCATAAAAATTAATCATTTATAATTACTAAAATATCATAGTTGATATTATGTACCACCAAATTATTCGTATGTTTGTTGCAATTATTCTCTAGATGATAGTACATTTGATTAATGAAATGTTACAATTCAAAATGTATTTTTTTGATTAATTTTCTTTTCTTCATAAAGCTCTTTTGAATGCATTTTCAACATTTTATAATGAATTGGGAAAATTATTTATAAACTCCACCCTTCACTGATTAACTAAAAACACCTTTGAAACACAGTTCTAAGATTCTTCATAGATAACTTCAACCATCTCACATGTATTGACACTGAGTTAAATGAATTGAAAATAAAGACAACATCATCCTAGATAGTATCAACAGTCTCCCAATTACATTTTCTTTTCAATAACTTAATTTTTTGTTTCAAATAAAATTTAATTCCCTTTATTTATTATATTATATCTTCATCTCCTAAATCAATGATGATCTATTTTATACTGATTATTGAAAATAATTAAAAATCGTATTGATAGGATTGGTATTATTATTCAGAATTCAATGACCCATAAATAAATCAACTCTAATTATCTGTGATCTAACATAATATATAAAATAAGGGAGTTTATTTCAAACATCAAAAATAACCATAAAGCATTTCAAATATAAAAATTAATTGAAAATATTAATTTTTGGAGGTGTTTATGCATATTTTGAAGTTATCTCTTTTACCCAGATCAATAACCAGATTAAAAACATTCATGTCTAACTGAGATTCACACATTATAAGTTATATATCCCCACTAATATCAAATTAAACATGACTAAAAATAGGGATAAACTCATAAACCAACCTATTAGTGATGTTTTGGAAAGGGTTTTACACCCATTAATTACATCAACTTCCTATTAGACTCAATTCTGAGAGGTTTCAAAATAAGGCCATAAATATGATCCTTAGATGTGACACATTAAAATTTTAATCTTTATTATACGAAACATTTATCTAATAAATTATATAGGATATCTATGTTCTTTGATCTTGAATGTTGAATCTTATTATTGGACTTATTTATAGAATTTTGTTTTTCATTTACAATAACTAATGTATATTTTATAGAAAAATTCACATCTTCCTGTTGAGTTTCCATAAAAATCATTTGTGTAGATCCTTGGGATAGATTGACATACTAAAAATTAGTATATCATAAATAAAAACAAGATTATTTCATGTAATTTAATTCCTCTACTCTCTCACCAATGTAAAAAATCCTCTTGATATGAATTTACTATCAGAACATAACCTACCCTTGTAGAATATCTAAAGACTTAAAATTCCATCTCATATTTATCAATGCAATAATCTATAATTAGTTGTATTTTTATATATATTAAAAATATATTCATTTCAATTTTGAATGAAATTTTTTTATTTTTTATATCCCGTACAAATAGTGACAACAAAAATAATGTCATGCCTTTTAGCAATCAGATACAAAAGAATAATAATCCATTTTTTGAATTCATTCTTCTGAACATCATGTAATTCATCACCATTGCTCAATTTTTTTGTTCAGTTGAACTACTAGAGGAATTCCTATAGATTATTTCATTTTATATATATTTAATAACTACATGGAATATTTTACTGAGAGATGAGAATGTGACCAATAGTTTTAATAATCTGAATACCTGAAAGTAAATTCATCTCACTAAGATAGGAAATCTTTAATTTCATCTTAATTTTATTTGGAAAAAGTTTCACATAGTGTGTCATCATCACTTGAAAAGAAAATATCATCAACATATTTAATCAAAAAAAGCGATTTAGTGATGGTATATTTCACATAAATGTTTTTTTCACTTATACTTTTATGAATTTCATGTTTCTCAAATAATCATCCTGATTAAAACACCAATATATTGGAGCCTACATCAACCCATAAATAAATTTATCTAATTCTCATACCTTTCTACCATATTCATTAATCATAAATACTTCATATATCTCTATAAAAACTTTTTCTTCATACTCACTATTCTAAAATTTTGATTTTATAACCATTTGATAGAATTTATAGTTTCTTTTTATTGAAAAAAATTTAAAATCCTAATGGTCTCAAGTTTTTCTAAAATGAAAATATTTTATAAAAACTAATTCCTTCAACTTTTGAACACCCCTTATACACTAACTTATATTTATTCCTTAAACCATCACCATCTTCATCCATGTTGTTTATGAAAAAATGATTTTGTTTTAATGATGAATTTCTATTTAGGATTGCGTGTACACTCCCGTGTCATAATCATTATAATTTTTTTAGATATTCAATCTTAGATTAAAAGATATACCTATTCTCAAAAATATCATCAACTATTTTTGGATCATCCTGTGAAAAAAACTATTATAGGAAGATATTATAAGTTTTCTTATTGTTTATACCTATTAATTCAGATCACCAATGATATCCCCATCAATGACATGATTTTTAAATATTTTACTTTTCCCAATATTTATAATATAGAAATCGTCATATGTTGAATAAGTTGAATTTGTGTCACTATCATGAATTTTGGCATTTTAGTCGAACCATACACTATTTTAACTGTGACAATACCATCCTTGTCATTATCCATGACTATTTATTTTATCACAACATTATTTTCAAATATCATTACATCATTAAGGTAAATTATTATGTCAAATATATTTTCATAGAATCTATATAAACTTTAATTTATTACATTTTTATGAAATATCCCATCTTATGATTTCACATAATATTTACACCACTTTTTTATTTCTTCTTGATCAGGTATAGACTCTAAAAAACTCTAAGGTTGTTAGTTCCTTCTTTATTTTGAAACATATTTAATATGAATACATATATTAATTTGGATTGAAAAAAGACTATTTTGAATAATTTCAAAAGTTACAATGGCTTTGATATATAAATTCCTTGATGTATCATGATCAGTTAATATGGTTGTAGACATATCTACAAGGCTCATTTTATTCATTCGAAGTACTCTATTTTAATTTGGATTGTATTGTTCACTAAACTCATTCTTTATTTAATATTTTTCATGGTACTAATAAAATATATATTATAATACTCAATATCATTAAAAAAATTTAACATTTTTAGTGTAAACCTGGTTTTATTCTCATATATCCTCCTAAAACAATTGGACATTCTCAAGGCCTAATACTTAGAAGACATAAACCTAATGAATACCATTATAGTGAGTATAGTAATGTGATGAAATTATTATATCATATTATTTAATTATTTATTATTACTTCATAAACATTATAGTGGACTAGATCTAAATGTATTTGAGTTTGAATCCAAAATACTTTAGGAATTATTTTCACCTTTTTCCCTTCTTGCATGTTTTTTTGATGTTGATGGAGTCATCATTTAAGAATAAAACACTTCTCATAGCCAAATATTTGGTAAATATCTCTCATTACCTATTGTTCAAAATATAAATTTATTTTCTATTCCAAGTTATCATTAACTTTAATACTCATATAGTAACCTATTTTGAATTATACAACCTGAAACTAGTTACCATGTTTTCTCAAACCTCTAGATTTCACTACACTACCTTTTAACCTATTCATTATACAACCATTATTTATAAAAATATTATAATTTAAATCATTATAATTTTGTGATACCCATAACTAATCATGCCTCCTATCATCAATATATGTTTTGGTTTTTTCTAATTATAACCAATTTTAGTGACTCAAACAGGTTTTATATTCAATGGGTTGTCATTACCAAATATAACTTCTACTAACTCATATAATTAATTATTTTATGTTTATTTAATTTAATTTAATGTGATATAGACCACTACCCATGATCTAAGGCATTTAAAATTTTATTTCCCTGATAGTATCATTAATAATTTTTCACAATTTATTAATTCATTTTAAAATAGTTTTAAGATAATAAATTTTGATTTACTTGAGTGGTTAGAATTGTAATACACTCCTATAAAGTGATACCTTCATGGACAAACCTTCAATATACTTCTTTTATAACACCATAATGTCACTATTATTTCAAATATTATTTATTTTTGGTCTACTATCGAATTACTTTGTTATTTCGATTTGAGTTTTTTAAATTTAAGGGTATTTCTTTAATTACATTTTTGTCACATGGTTATGGTAAATCGTGGATGTTATCCTTTTGTAGAGATATAGTTCTTATCAGATAATTTTGTAACAAATCGAAAATTTATAAATAAAATTACCTTTATTTTGACTTAATTAAATGTCTTATGGTTATAGAAAACACATCAACATCTTTAATTATATCTAAAATGATTAAAATGACTATAAAGTATCATTAGAATTGATCATATAGTCATTGAAAAGGTATCACATGACTAGTATAAATATAGGGTTTTAACAAATACTTTTGGCACATACAAATGAAGTGATGTACTTAACCTACAGGATCATACCATATGTAGCTCATTTATCGAATCTTCTGAGGGAGATATCATTTATGGGGTTTACCTCATACCAATCTCAAGATGAGATCCAAAAACTAATGCATGATTGTAACCACTAACAGGAGAAGTTCAACCTCATCGAGATCCCGGGACAAATCATGTTCACTGAACAACCCCATAAAGGCCCTACCATAACACACCTTACTCATAGAGCATATGATGGTGTAATAAATGGATATGTATCAAGGCACTAGAATTAAGAACATGTACATTATTTTTTGTATAAAATAATTAATATATTTTTATCCTATTATGGTAAATAAATTTTAATGCACAAATAGTATTTTTGGTTAAGTTAGTAATATATTTTTATAAAATAATTATTTTTTTAAATAAATAATATTTTATAAAATTTACTAATTATATTACTTTTGTTAAATGATAAAATATTTATGATGTAAAATATAATATTTATTATGTTTTGAAAACCTTTTTTGGTCAAAACCCATCAGTTTTTTATAATTGTAGGTTTTTATTTTAAAGGTTAAAATATAAATATTTGAAAAATTATTTACATAAAATGAATATTATTTTTGGATTCAAGACATTTAAATTATATAATTATAAATTTTTCCTAATTATCTGAGATTGAAAAATGTTCGGGTAAAAATTAAATATCGTATAAATTCACGATGTGTTATATGAAATCACAATGGGCCAATAATGATGAAATAAATATAATAAAAGGTATGTTCGGAAAAATAAATGTTTTTAATTTAAAATAACATAATTTTAGATTTATTTTATTTATGTTTCAATGCCATAATGAATATGCCAAGACAAATAATGAATTTTAATAATTTAAAATTATTTCCTTGAAAGTATGACTCACCTCTACATATGAAAGGGTAATATTTAAATATAATTAATCCTTAGACTTATAAAATAATTTATACCACTCTGCTTTTCCCAAATACATGGGAAAACCCATAGGATGGTTTGTGGTTTTGAATATTTTATGGTGTAGTGTCCAGAACCAAAATAATAATGAAATCCTCCTCTTTTCCAATATAAAGCCACCCATGATCCATGTTTTCTTCACTAAAACTCCTTAATTCTCTAAAAACATCTTTCCCCTTCTCCCTAGAGTCCTCCCAAGTAACACCAATCTCCCAATAAGCCTATACCATGCCTTTGGAGTCACGCATCCATGTAAGGGATTTTCCACTCTCATTTTTAATCAGGAACACCTTTTGTGATATGTCTTTTAATTACAATTTGAATATGATGGGATGTGTTCATACATTTTCCCTATACTATAAATTTTATTTTTATATAATTATATATTCGATTCAATCTCATTAACACATCAAGGATCCTTTATTTACACCAGTTATCATGCTGAAATACTGTAAGGAAACCTCACCATCCTCCTTTCCTTTCCATTCGTGACCATTATTTGTAATTAGTATTTTTTTTTATTTAAATTGGTTATATTTTCATTATTTTATAATAAATTCCCTACTTTATTTTTTTTATTAGGTATAATTTATTCCTGCACATTTGGACCCTTACCCAAGCCGTTACTATGCAGAAATTCCATAAGGGATTTCTCCCTTCTCATTTCCATTCGAGAACTTAATTAATATTATGAATCTTAATTCAATTTCTTATGTTTGGATATTATTTAACATGATCCCCATACTATCTATTTTAGTTATAATTTATGATATACCCCTTTCTCTCTCACCAACCCATTTTATGAATTTCTATTTGACGTCGTTATGCTGCCGAAATTGCACTGCGATTTTCCATACCAAAATCATCATGTAGTGAATACCATACCCATTCCTCTCTCAAGGGTATTCACCTTTATGAACATATAATTATTGATTAGGGACCTACTTGTACGTATTCCACATTCCTTCATAATTTAATAAATGAAATTGTTGAATGAATCCTTGTTATATGATCTATGTGGAAAATATAAGCAAGCGGTTGAAGTGATTGTGAAGGGTGTTCCCTAATAGCGCTCCAATACATTGGGTAATGTTTTTTTATCATGATACAACATATTGAAATAGAGTTTTACAAATTTACTCTATGGGAAATTTTTCCACCACGTTGGTATATGGGTTTACTTGATTCCTTTTTGTTTATAATGTAGTATTTTAAGTTGTTTCCACATTTCCATGTTATTATTATCATGGTATATAATTCTTATATATTCCTATTCCTTTATGACTTATTAATATGCCTTCTCTAAAATATATTTTCATCCTCATTTTATTCTAGGTCTACACCCTTATAATACAATATATCTCACCCCTTTCTTATATACGTCCTAAGGTTATCCCATGCAATGTTATGTACGAAGAAATGTAATGGTCATGTAAAAGAAGTTTTCAATAACGATGTTGTAGTTTATGTTTTATGTTGTTATGTAGTGTTCCTAACCCCAAATACACTATACCTCTCAATATTATGAGTTATATTAAGTGAAATTTATATAATAAATCATGTTTAAATATGACATAAAGAGCAGGGTTGTTGTAGTTGGTATTAGATGATTGGTTTAGTTATTTTCGGGAATAGAATTAGAAAACCCTAGTGAAAACCCCTAGGGGAAAAACTATGTGTAGGAAAACATCCCTAAATTTTAGTCAGTATAGAGTAAGTGTTTTATAAAAAAACACATCCCTATATGAATACAAACAAGTTCATGTGGCTCCGGCACATATGCATCTTGGGGTAAAACCCAAAACAACACATTGAGAAAGACACAAATAGGAACTGGTGCATGACAATGATCCTTATTTCACTACTAGATTGACAATCCTAGGGGATATTATTTGGTAAATTCATAAACTAATTAAAATCCATTATTAGGGGAACAATAAAATGACTATAATAATATATGTTAGGACGTATATCATGGATAACTTAGACTGAATCCTATAAACTCATATGTTAAGGAGATAAAAATAATTTATAAGTTATCCCTTTAATTTCGTTATATTCCCTTTATGTGTTTAACTACATAAGGTAGTCATCCCTAATTTTCCTTTTATTCTAGATAATGGATGTTAATAAGAGGAAATCTGTTAACAACCAATGTGAAAGGAAGTGCGATGGTTTCCCATATAATATTCCCAACCCCATGGGAGGAAGAATTGAAAACATTGTCATGATACACTCTCAGTTAACTCAAATTCTTAATTAAATATCAGATCACGATGATTGATCACCCCCGACCCCCCAAGAGAGAGAAACCGACAGTCGACTGCTTCATGTGACAAATGCTTCCTATGTTCAATAGATCATTCAATCCATTAATCATATATCAGTGGATAAATTCTATAGAAAATATCTTCTATGTCCTTCAATGTTATGAACAAGGGAAGGTTATTCTAGATGTTTTTTGTATAGAGGGTGAATCTAATCAGTTGTGGACATTGATCAAGAATATGAATCCTAAAAAAGAGATATAAGAAATGGAGTGGAAGGAATTATGGTTTTTTATAAACATTTTCACCAAACCCTCCATCTTAAGATAGAAAGATATTTCCTTGCAGTCAAGGAAACAGACAATGAACTTGTTTGGGGCGTACGAAGAAAACATCATAATAATTGCATGATATACCATTGGTTTTTTCATTACCCCAAAATTTAAGGTCGACCACTTCTTTGGTGGGATAAATCCTAGCCAATGAAAATCCTTAGAAGTCAGTGACTTTGATAGTTATGAGGAAATTTTACAAAGTGCCCTTAGAGAATAGATGGTGATTGGTGAATCTCAGGGGTATGATGGGGATAAGAAGCAGAAATTGGACATTAATTCTAGAGGTCTGATGGATAAATACAATGGTTCTATGAAATTACAGCACCCCACTCTTCAAAGGAGTATAAAGAAGAACCCAACAAATTGCCTAAGTGGAACATGGAAATGATTTAGGTGCAGAAGATAAGTGAACCTCGAAAATGATTGCTGACAGGAGAACCCCTCCAATCTGACAGAGGAAAGGAACTATTTGGTTAATCCTCAACATATTTTTCATTTCTAAAACTGCAAGGAACTAGGGTACTTTCTGAACTAGTGCCCTTAGACAGGGGTTTTTTGAGGAAACCAACAGACCTCATGGAAGTACGTGCGATTGTTTTCTATCACTACTAAAAAATTTAATCCTGACAATGAAGTAGTTATTGGTACAAAAGTTATTCAATATAGAATAGTGAACATAATTTTTGATTTTGGCTTAATGTATTCCTTTATATAAAAAACGTTTATTAGAACTATTCAATCATCACCAAAAATAATGGAAGTAGAGATGTCTGTAAAGACAACAAATGAGTCAATTTTTACATCCCATGAATATAACTCCTCCCTTGTCACCATTTGTGGATTGAACTTCCCAGTTAACCTTTTTATAAATACCTTGGTGGAATTTAATGAAATTATTGGCATGTATTGTATTTTCTTATATAGAGCCAACAAAAATTACTACGAGAGGGAAATCACTCCCTATATAGAGAATCGACCCTTGATTCAATACAATTGCAAGGAGGATGATGAATCTTCTTTATCACCATAATTTCAAGAATGGATATTATTTACCTATGAGAAAGAATATCTATATCAAATGATTTAGTCTAAGTAATGAACAATTCATGAAGACATTCCTGTTATGATGGAATTTGATGATGTGTTTCTTGAAGAATTTCCTGGTCTTCCTCCTACTTGAGAGGTTGAATTTTCGATTGAACTTATACCTAAGGAATTGATAATATCCAAGAATCTGTATATAATGGTTGTTGTATAACTTGAGGAGATAAATAATTAACAATATAATAATTTGGAGAAATTGTTTATACACACAAGTGCTTCACTATAGGGTGCACCAGTCCTCTACATCAAGAAGACGAATTGGTCGATGAACCTTTTCATTGATTATTGTGAGCATAAAAAAATCACGATAAATAACAAGTATCCATTTGAAAAAATGATGACTTTTTCTATCACCTATGTGGAGAACAATACTTCTCAAAGGTGAATCTACTGTCAGGATATTACCAAGTATGGGTGAAGAAGGAGGATATCCCCAAGATTTCTTTTTGTACAGGGTATGGGCATTATGAACTCATAGGGATTTCATTAGTACTCACTAATTCTCTAAAAATCTTTGTGGACATAATGAATATAGTATTTAGAGATTACCTCAACAAATTATTAGAGGTTTTTATAGATAATAGACTTATATACTCTAAAACCAAGGAGGAGAATGAGAAGTATTTGAGCACTGTACAAAATAACATGAAAAAGGAGAAGCTCTATGAAATGTATAGAATGTGTGAGTTCTTGTTTATGTATATATCATTATTAGGGGATATCATCACAAGCAATTTGATATATATGGATCATTCCATAAAAAATGAAATTGATGGATGAATTTGGCCAAAATTTGTGATATATACCAATTTATTCCTTTGGTTATCTTGTTATTACAATTCATTTTTAGAGAAACTTCTCACAATTTTTAAAACCACCTACCAAGATAACTCGGAAGGGAGTGAAATTTTCTTGGAATGGTGAATGTGAACAATGCTTCATGAAGTTAAAAAGGAGACTTTCCACTACTCTTGTGATCATACTACTCATAAGTTGGGAGGTTCTCATAATTTATAGCGATGCTTAAGATAAGATATTGAGATGTTTATTGATTCAAAATGACATAGTCATTGCCTAATTCTCATGGCAGTTTAAAATTTACATGAAAAACTATCCCACGCATGATCTAGAGTTAGTACCTCTAATTTTTACATTAAAAATATAGAGGTATTATCAATTCGGGGAGATGTGTGAAATATATATGGATCACAATTGTATCAAAAATATATTCAAACATAAAGATTTGAATATTCACTAACAAAGTTGGATAGAGCTTATCAAGGATTACAACTGCTCAATCTACCACCATCCTGAGAAGTTGAACAAGGTTGCAGATTCTCTAAGTAGGAAGGTCCCAACAATTATATCATTAATGAGAATTGAGAAGGATTTAATCTTCTTAGTTACGATGAGGATGGACATGGGAATCATAAAGAAATTAACATCATCAATCCTTTCACAAATTATTTCTCAACCATCTATTTTGAAAGGTTAAATGATGCTAAAAAGATTAGGTCGGAATTTATAAGAAAGTGGAAACTATAAGAAAGGGGAAATCCTAAAATTTCACTGTTAATGAAGATGGAATTATAATATTTTGTTCAATACTACATTTTTCATCAAATCCTGGGTTAATGAAAGAACGTTTGGAAGATGCATATAGTTCGACTTTATCCATTCACCTAGGAAACAAAAAGTTGTACTGAGATATCCGAGAGCACTATTAGTGGTATAAAATGAAGAAGGATACCATAGAATATAAATAAATGTTTTTGGTATGTCATCAATTGGAGAATAAAAAAAATATGTATAAGATGATTATGCAACCATTACCCATACCAACATGGAAATGGGAAAACAACCCCATGGACTTTGTCACTAAAATTACAAAGGCATCCAAATGAAACAATCCAATCTAGGTTTCTATGGATGGACTTACCAAGAATTCACACATCATTATGATTCAAGAGGTTTTCCCAGTAGATCAACTGTGACATTTATACATTACAGAAGTGTAAAGGCTGTACGGAGTACCACTATCGATTTTGTTCAATCGAGATCCCAGATTCACCTCTAAGTTTTTGGAAAATTCTACATCACCCTATAAACACTGAGCTTAATTTCAGCATGACTTGTCACCAATAATATGATGAACAATCTAAGAAAACAATCAAAACACATGAGGACATGTTGAGATATTGATCAATGGACATAAAAGGAAAATGAGACCAACATTATCCATTGGTGGAGTTATCATACAAAAATATTTTCGATTAGAACATCCAAATGTCCCCATATGAGGTCTTTTAGGAGAAGAGGTGTAAAACACCGACATGTTGGGAAGTATTTGGGGACTAAGAACATATAGGTCTCGAAATGGTCGAAGAAATGATGGAGAATGTTAAAACCATCCAAAAGGACATACAAGCTTCTTAGAGTCGACAAAAGAGCTTTGCTGACAATTATTGATGAGACCTATAATTTGATGTTAGAGACATGGTTTACCTCCGAATATGTCCATAGAAGATAGTAATGAGATTTGGAAGACATGAAAAATTTGTCCAAGGTATGTTGGACCTTTTTAGATCCATGATCGCATCATAGTGGTGGCTTATCAACTGGTGATGGAATGCTCTCGAAAAGCTATAATTTTAATAATCTTTGTATTGAATTTTTTCATGAATTTATTTATAAAATAATTCCATTCCCCTTTTTCTAGTGATATACATTAAAAACATGTTACTTGTGAAAGGTTTCTACACATATTAATGTATCTACAGTCAATTTTTTTATGAATGTCTTTAGTGAAAAGTTAGAACTGCATAATATTTTCCAACTTTTAATGGTTGGAGAAATAATCCTAGAGATCATGATGATTGTAAAATACAAGTTTATGGTTTTTTGATATATTAAGAAGATCCCATTCTATAATTTCAATGATAAATCCCAGGGCATAAAATGTGTAATAATTATTCTTATATCATGAAATATTAATAGATTTGTTTCCTTTATTTCTTCTAGTGTGGTGGTGTTGTTGTTATGATCATCTAGGAGGGGGTAACTCACAATGTGCTCCAGTTGTTGAAGGTGAAGTAAACACTCACATTGGATTGAGTGTGATAACTTATGTATCGACTTTGGAGTCCTCTTTGGATGACCTACTTACTTCAGCTAATATTTAGACATATTGAGATGAATAATATCTTATAAAAATTAGTAAATTTCTATCAACTGTATGAACCCACAAGGAAATTTTATCAGGACAATTTATGTATATATATCATCCTTGAAATCCTATAGGAAAAGGCACATAATATTTTCTTATGTTGGTTTTATATTATGTGAATAGGTTTGGGGGTTTCACCTGGGGATGAAATTAGAGGCTCTTTTTTAATGTTGTTTATTATTTGAGAGGTTTGTGAGCATTATCTTCGATTGGGTGGATTTTAATTGATATAGTAACTGATGATGCATGTCTTGACAATTGACCATTGATCTAGATAAAATTCAAACATACTAGACAAAGGTTGTCTCTATAAAGGTTTTTATAATGCACCAAATATTATCAGAGTTCTATTCTATATCATCCCCACCATGGGAATTTAGTGGGATACGAAGCATGTAAAATATTTTTGGGGACTTCAGTGACATAAAAAGATAGTTATGGGAGGTTTTTGATATTTTTTAGTGGAGTGGTTACATCCACCCACTCAGTAAAAGGTTCCCACTTTTAATGAAATCGTACATACATTACCACTACAGTTTTTATCCAATCCATAATGTATTAAATAGATTAAAATAGCGTTGGTGATACTATCACTTATGTTAGAGTGGCCTGATATGGATGTGCTTCATATAATGGTTTCTAGTAACAAGTTATCCAAAAGCAGTGTTGAATTTATTGGAATGATTCCATTTATGGTCCATGTAGAGGGAAATCACAATATTTGTAGACTTGTAAGGATATTATATATAATTTTACTTGATGTAGAGGTAGATTCTTGTCTAAATTAAATTTATTTCAGTTGAATGACATTTTATTCATGTAGATGAACTATTTGAGAAGATACAATAACTTCTATCAGAGAATTTTTCATAGTTGAAGATTTGAACCTTATAACCTCATCCATGCATCACCACAATTGTTGTATATAAGATTCATTTTTATAAAGCTGTTCATCATACATGATTGTGTTAGCCTCCTTACGTGATAGAATAAAAGTGTATAAGACTTTTCCATTTTCTTTGGATGTGGTATACCCTGGATTAGAAACATGACTATTGAGAAGATATAGGTTCCATGAAAACCTAAAATTCAAAGTATGCACACCTTACCCATTCTAGGAAAATACCTCAACTTCATCCTCCTCCATGTTAGTATTTCCAATAATGGGGTAACCTTATTATATACAACATATCATGACATTAGGTATATTTCATCTTCTATTTTTGATTCATAGGAAGGGTTCCTTCCATCATAATTCTTATTAGTAATCGATTCTAATATTTTTAAGATTTGTAACTTTTTAGACGGTTCATTGGGATTATGACCTTTTCAGAGTTTGGTTTTCCCCACTAAATTCATCTCATAGGGTGTTTTTTATTTTTACATATAATTATTATATTTTAATCAAAATAGATTTTTTCCCTAATGGATGAGAGGGTGTATCACAAATTGGTATGATTGGAAATAGTGCATCTTACAAATTCCATCCCAACCTCAAGAAAACCAAATTTCTAGAAGTGGAGTGTAAATATTATTTAAATAACCCCATTCATGTAGGCCAAGGTTATATTGATTCTCCAATTTCAACATCCACACATCATTGGGGTTGTGATAATTCAAAGGGAGTTGGTTGTGGTAAATTATATATACATTTCCCCAACACCATGGAATGGAATTGAACATAAATTTCTACTCTTGTTTTGGCATAAGAAAATCCTAAAATTTATTATTCCATTACCCAAGTATGAGTGGGGAATAAAATACATTCTGAGTTCCAACTAAGAGCCTAAAAGGGCATCTCCTTGGTATATGTCATTACATTTTACTGGTGGGAGCCCTTTTAAATAATCTAAGATTCCTGTTACAGAATCTATTAAATGGATCTCTCTTCGAGTTTTTTCATTTCCAAGCATTAGAGATAACATGATTTTGATGGATTTTATAGTAGACTTATGCAACCCCTAGTCCAAGGTTTTTTTCCTAAATATATAGCATTTCAATGTACCATCCTTGGAGGGATGCACATGCCTAAGATTGGAGTGAAATTTAATAAGGTAAATTCACCCCATCGTCTGATATATATGTAAAATCAAGCAGTAGATATCATTTCATATAGGTTTCTTATGATTTTAATGGATGTTCATTGGAAATTATTATTTTTATAATAGAAAATTAGGTTCCCCTAAACTGAGATAGATATGATATCCAATCATTTTGAATGTTCATCTATTTTCATGAGGTTATCTATATATTCATCATAGGGTAAATGTGTCACATTAATATGATGATGTGTTAGACACAAGTTAAAGAGTTGTTAATGTATCCATTATTAATTCATTTTCTCATGTATTAGATTTTTAGGGGAGGCTAAGGTCCAAAACATATTTTGAATATTTACCATAGATAAATATTTCCACATATCCATTGGTTCATTCTCTTGAGATATATTCTAATCAATATGGTTGAACTACTTTAGGGGAAGATGATTCATGACTTGAGGTCAGTAAGGATTGTGACCGATGCTCCATGTCATATTCTTATTGAGAGGGTGAATTATTTGATATTTTCTATGTAATTTATGTGATTGAAAATGCACTTTTAAAACCCCTCCATATGAAGGTTCATGGAGCACCTCTCTATATGAAGGTTCTCTAATAAGGGGATGATGTCCGGGTTTGGGTGAGATATGGTCATGGGTTGGGTTCCCATGGTTAATGTTAGATAACTCATTCTTGTGATCTTTTCTATTCTAAAATAGAGTAGACTTCATGGGAGGCTATGTGCTTCTTCTTCATATGATGACGTAGAAAATTCTTGAGAGTCCATAGATAAATGTTGTATAGTATAATGGATACTGACATTCAAGAGGGTCTGGACATGAGTATCCACCTATTTTATTATTGATATATGAATACATGTAATAGGGAATTTATAATGTTGTGGGGCCTACTATGTGGTCGTCATTGAAATATGAAAAATTATCATTATTGACTTTTTTCATTGATATTATCACATTTCCATGGATCTACCTAAAAATACTAGTGAGTTTTTGAACTCTAAGTAGGGAAATGATCATTTTTTTAGTGGATGCTAGAATACGTCATTCAAAATTAGTTGGAGTAGTAATACTCACCTAATTGTAATTTTCATTCCCCATAAGAATATACCAATGAACCTCTATAATGGGGGAAATTAAACAAACATCCCTCATTATGGATTCTGAGGGATGTTTCTATTTCCCCCCATCATAAGGTATAGAAGTATATGCTTGGATTCTATTGACTGCTATAATATTCCAATAGCAGGCTTCCACTAATACAGGCACGCCATGATGGGTGCTTTGTAACGAATGAGCATAAATATAGGCATGTAAATGAATCCCTTCTAGGATATAATGGTGGGTTTCCATTATCGGGAATGGGGTATAAGACCATCTTTAGTTTTTATTAACTATTTTGATATTCCCCAAACCCTAGTGACTGTGAGAATATGAGCCAATTCCATTTCCTCTATCTTTATTGGAATATGATTATAATCCTATTGGGTGAGAAATAAAGCATTCACATTACCAAGAGAATTTTCCAGATCATATTTAATATAGTGTTATACTACCCTAGATATTGGAATAGGGATATGCACATATTCCCATGGGATTTCCATAAAATATATCAGTGAATATTTTATATCATTTCTAGTATATAGTTGTGGTTATAGAGGGGTTGAGCATCAATATTGTCTGAATAAATTACCATTTCTAGGATATATTGATAGATTTATTTCATTGAATTGGTTTTATATTCCCAATCCTTTCCTCCTATCTCCATCACAATATGTCGACAAGATTCATATATCGAGGCAAGAATATGAGCCTATTCCTAGGATATCACCAAGATAGGGTGATGGGATTCAAATAACGGAGTTGGTATATGATCAAACCCTATGATTATAGTAATATATGCAATAAAGATTCATATATGTTAGATTATATATTGTTCAAGTCCTAGGATAATGCTAATACAAGGTGAATGATTTATAAGATGGAGCTAGGGTATGTGAAAACTCTTGTGGTGTTTGTTGTATATACCAACAGACATCAATTGTGGGAGAAATGATGTAATCTAACTCTTAGGATTCAAAAAATATTGGGTAAAATGTTTCTTGTTAAGGTGTTAGGATATAATACAACTCTCATGGTTCTAGTAGTGTATACTATGAGGCTTCATATGTGGGGGATGGTTCACGAGACAACTCCTCAGTTTCTACCAAGATAAAGTGACATAATTTTAGTTTTAGAGATGATATTTGTTTCATGTCCTAGGATTACATTGGTGTATGTTTTTAGGTTTTATTTGTGGGATTTTGGGAATAATAAAACTCTTCTGATGAGACCAATAATGTGTGAAAATATCATATATTGGATTTGGTATATGATCTAACTCTTTTGGGGTCGGTAGTGCATGTTGTTTTACTTCATATGTGGGAGTTGGTATATAGACCAACTCCTTGGTTTCCACCGAGATAGGGTTATGAGGATCATGGATGAGAGCTAGAATATAGGTTATTTCCTAGGATTCTTCCTAAATAAGGTGATGTGCTTGATATACAGAAGGCATAAAATGGAACAAATATTTTTGGACTACCACAATATGATGGTGAAGTCCTTTAATAAGAGTGATGATATTGGTTAATTCATATTATATGATGTAATATACTATCTACAAGCTACTATATTGACATGAGTATTAGACTATCCATTTTGTTGTTGTATCTAGTCATCTAGATGATTCCTTCAAGAATTCATTGCTTTATTGGGCTTAGGGAACACTTGATGAACAACAATATCTGTGTACTGTAGCTGAATGTTTGTTGTTTGATACTGGAGATAGTAATTAACGATAGTTTCCTTTGCTAATAGATCTTGAAAATCATTATAAAAAAACATTCACATATTTCTCGAACCACACTTAGACTGAAAATTATCATTTTTATTTATATGAAAACACAAAATACAAACCACAAACAACAAACCATATTAGGTTGGCCTAAAGTAATGCAATCCCAGTGCATCATTCACTACAAAGTTCAACCCCATGCCAGGAAATAAACCAATGTCAGAGAAATAGAGCATACTGTGATTTGGAGTTGCCATGGACGCCAGAAAATCAGCCACCATATTACCTTCCCCCCAAGTGTGAGAGATCACCATATGAGCCTCCACTAACTTCTTGCACCACCTAACCATGTAGACAATAGCCCACTCAATTCTCCCCTTTCCCTGTAATGCATTATACATCACTTGGGAATCTGTCTCCGCCCGATCCAGAAAAAAACGCCTGAGTACACACATATGTAGACCTGTAGCGAAGGATAGGGCTTCAGCCAACAGTGAATCAACTCTCCTGATCCACCTATCAAAATCAGGAAAAACAGACAATGCCCGGTCACGGACGACCCCCCCCACCGTGCATCTCCCCATGGATCACCAACCCATCTGTGTTAATCTTAAGCCCCATGCTCGGAGGACTCCAACAAACCCATTGACCCTATCTTGGAGGGCCATTCCGAAATACAGCAGTGAGATTTTAGGTGATGGAATGCACATACGGCGCATCGCAACACTCATGACACAGCATGATCAAATCCAGAAAGGTGTTCTTCCTTTTGAACAGAATGCTGACCAGCGATCCTGAAGCATTGCTGTGTCGGCGATCGTTCCTAGCTTTCCAAATCATCCAGCACGCTACAAGTAAAATGATAGCCCTTGCTTTTCTTTCAGCTCCATGACTCCCAGCTCCCCTAAACCAGTCGCTGAAAAAATTCCCATTCCTCCCATCAAAACCTCTCCACCCAAAGAAGGACCCAAAGGATTTCCAAACACTCCAAGCCCAGTCACTCTCAAAAAAGAGATGTCCCACTGACTCCTGATTGGAGGCCCTGCAACACCGGTATCAAGAGGCCATTTTAACTCCAATTCACTGCAAGTTCTCATCCATAGGTAAGTCCCTATACCTCATATGTCATAATAGAAAATTAAAATTGGAGGGTACTTCCTTCCACCACAACACATCCCCCAAAATATCATTACTCGAGGAGACCCTTGCAACCCGAATATAATCCTTGATGGAAAAAGCCCCCATCGTAGAACCATTGAACACAAGTTTGTCATCCTCTTCATTAGAAACAATGTTGTTGAAGACCTCCATTTGTTCCTCATCGAAAATAGCCTGCACAAAATTGGAATTCCTACTTGCCTCTCTAATGGTTATATCCGGGGTAGGGCAGCCCGGAAACCATAGCTTACCCACCCCCACTCTAGTTGATAAAAGTTAATATTACCCTTTCCCACGATCCAATGAGAATGGTGTTTAATATCCTTAATGTATGGTTGAATCATCTTCCAAATTCTAGAAGGCCTATTCCTTTGAGCATTCACATTCATACCATAAATCCCCTGCATTGTTCTACCCCAAAGAGACCAGACTTCCAGAGCCTCCCAAGCCAGCATTGCATGTAACCCATGAATAGTTGAAGAAACACTCCTCATATTAATGCCACCTTCTGATAGAGGCCAGGACAACTGATTACCTGAAGCCCCGTGATGCCTACCTTCCAATTTCCCATCCCATATGAATGACACCATAATCCTCTCCAAGCTGGCCACCACACTCTTGGGAACCTTGAGAGTTGAGAGGATATGCATAGTGATGGAAACTAGAACACTATTTACCAAAGTGATGTGAACTCCAAAGGATAAGAAATAGTTTATTTTGTTATAAATGAGACCCATGATTTTACCTATGAGTTTTCAAAAGGGTGCACCAAAAGAGAAAAGGGACTGACAGGTGCTCCTAGATACTCCATAGGAAAAGACCCCCTGCCCATGCCCAAACCGGCACCCATGGCCCTATCCATTATCCCAGTGATTGTCCTGGAAGAAAAGAAGAGACTCTTATCTTTATTAACCACCTGACCACTCAACTTGAAATATTCTTCTATGATTCCATTCAACCCCTCTACTAACATCCTGATACCATTAGTAAAAATAATAGTGTCATCCGCGAACATCAAGTGAGTGATCCCCCTTATTCCATGTCAAATCTGATAAGGCCGGATTGTACCCCTACCAAGACCCTGATTAACATAAAGGATGAAAGCATTTTGGGAAATAATGAATAAAGTGGGGGACAAGGGGTCGCCCTGCCTGAGACCCCTATAGGCCTTGAAGAAACCAAACTATTTTCCCATGAAGGAATTAGAGATCCAAGCCGAGCTGAAGCAGCAAAAGAGGAGATCCCTATACCAATTAAGGAATACCATACTAGCAAGAACTTTTAGGACAAATCCCCACTCCAACCTGTCATATGCTTTGTTCATGACATGTTTGACCACCAAATTAACCCCAAAGGTTTTATTATGTATGCCACTGATCATCCCTTGGTCCACTCCAATTTCCCCCTGAATTGATCTCCCTCTGATAAAACCAAGCTGCTTAGAGTTCATCCAAGCATCTAGATGTTCAGCCAGACGCTTGTTAAGAATGCTAGGAAAAACCTTATACAGAAGATTTCATATACTAATAAGCCAGTATTGATCAATAGACTGGGGGTTATTCACCTTGGGAATAAGGACCATCTTTGTTGCATAGGTTATACGCAGGAAGTTACCTCCTTGAAAATAGTCATGCACAACTCCAACCAAATCCCCTTTGATGATGTCCCAGGTCTCCCTATAGAATGAACCAGGGAAACCATTAGGCCCTAGTGCACTATTCGGACTCAGAGTCTAAATAGCCTCTTGGACCTCAGCCTCCTCTGGTTCCCTCCTCAGGACCTTAACAATGACCTTAGTAATGATATTTGGAATAACCTCAAAGATCTCAGAAACACTACTCGGATATCCCAGCCAGCACAGGATTAGGATCCGTTAGAAGAGCCTCAAGAGACAAATTTACCATGGCCCCACCTCCTTTCAATCCGAGGAGAAGGGACCATATTCCATTCAAATATTCGGCCTTTGAACATGTTAAAGTTCTCGGATGCAAGCATGGAAGTACCCCGTGTTACGATCTCCCTCACAAAGCCATTTCACACGAGCTCCTTCCCGTGCAATCCTTTACTGTCTCAAAAGGCAATCAGTTAAATTATTCTTCTTAATTTTCAGCTCAGAAAACAAATTTTTATCCCAGCCCTATTGCAGACAACCCTCCAAACGATCCACCTTCATGATAAGCTCCGACACTTGCTGATCCCGGGCAGGAATCAACCTCTTCCAAGCCTAAAGATGAGACTTGAGCCTCCTCAACTTTCTGTGAAGAACACTCCATGGATTCCCCTGATTATGAACAACCCAAGCCTCCATAACCACCTCAAAGCAGCCCGGTTCCTCAATCCACGATTTATAAAAATGTGTATGATCCCCGCTCAGCAACCCTGTACCCAGAAGAATACAAATCAGAGAGTGATCAGACATCCCTCTGGTCAGGTGACAGACCTTGGTGTCCGGAAACATATCAACGGAAGCATTGTTCATCAAGAATCGATCAAGCTGGGAGTATGATCATCTCCCACCACGTTGATTATTACACCATGTAAAAATTCTACTCTCAAAACCAGCATCCATAAGACCTTTCCTTGCCATGAAAGAGACAAAGGCTTGGGTGGAATTCTGGGGAAAGGGCTCGCCTCCTTTTTTCTCTTCTAGATTCGTAATGATGTTAAAATCTCCACCAACGATCCAGGGGGTACTTCCAAGATTAAACTCCTCTAAGTCATTCCATAAGGCCTCCCTGCCCTGTGCTGTACACTTCGCATAGATGAAGGACGAAAGGAACACTTGATTCCCCACCGTGATCCTAGTATTTAGATCCTGTTCCGACGAGCTCAGAAGATCAACACTAATATGATCCTTCCAAAAAATCCTTATATGAGAATTGGGAGGGTCCCCATAAAAGAGTACCCTCATTCTAAGATGGAGAGAAAACTCCTGAATCCTGCATGATGGTTGCTCGGGCTCCAGAATAGCCACCAAAGAAACATGATTATTGCTCATCTCACTGGTGATAAAGTCAATCTTAACCCTGGCTCCTAGGCCTCGACCATTCCCTAAAAGAAATATATACATCAGATCGAACATGTATAGTTTTGGCGCGAGACTCCTGGCTATAATCAAGAAGCAAGGAAAATACACCTGTTGACGCCTCCAGCTTTGCCTTTGAATGTGTGCGAACCCTCGAATTCATCTGCGAGGGCACTACCACTTGTTAGATATGAGAGGCTCCTATATCCCAAATCTACAGAAATAATTTTGAAGTGGTTGGTGCTGGTGATGTGTGCCACCTTTTTTATTGTAGCATTCATAGTATTTATTGGAATACCAGTCCTTAGGATTGAGAGGCATCCATGTGCAGATTCTAATGTAGGTAAAAAAATAATCAGGTGGTATTACCATATCAAATGGTTTAGGGACTACTATATTAGACACTACATATGATAAAACGTTTTCCAAGAATATGGTGCTATGAATTTTGTTTTGGAGGATGCATGAGGGATATTATTCTTTATTAGTTCCCTTTCACAAGGTTTGAAGGGTGTTCAGGTGACTTTTATCACCTAACCTAAACCCAATCAAGGATAACAATCTATGAAGCATCACAAGTGAATGTTTATATATAATCTATGTATGAGATATATCATTTTCATAGTTGTAAGGTTCACTTAAGGATCACTATTTTTATTTCAATGCATATTCGAGTCTGACATATGAACAAAAATAGATCAACATCCAAGGATTTATATTATATTTTTAGTTGAAGCATTTCACATTGGGTTGAAATTTTTTATTTCAATCATGACTTTGGTCTATTTGGTTCAATTTAATTCACACTCCTGTTTTATAAAGGTAAGCAATCATTAGGTTATACCAAAAACTACTTGAATATGAATTGAATCACGAGTATGGGAGATCTGGATAACCCATGCCTTATTGTGGGGTAATTATTTCCTACTAATATACTCTATTTTATATTTAATATATATTCCATAATCCTTCCCAACAGTATGTTCAATACTATAGTTACCCTCAAGAAAATGGTTTACAATGATTGAAAGGAAATGGGAAATAAATTATATGTATAAGAGGCCCCTTATCTTCTTTACAATGGGAAATCGATTATGGGAACATTTTTATATTATTTATGGGTATCAATACTTGAGTATTAATACTACATAAATTGTACTAATAGGAATCATATTTCACATATTTATGAGGTCATTTAGTTCAACATCATTCAAAAAGTAGGACTACTATAAATTTTATTGTTTTATGGTGAGGATATTGATTTTCATAATGGATATAACCATGTGGGAATTGGTAGATATATAAAATAAATTATGGTCTATATGGGGAAAATGACCTCGTGGAAATACAAGGAACAAACATATATATTAGATTATTCTGATATCAGATATGGGTCCTGAGCCTCGAATAGGAGTCCTACATAAATTATTTATAATATGAATCAAATTCTAGGTAGTATATATGAATATTGTGTAGGTATCACTCATTAGAAGCCCAATATAATTTTCCCTTGGTTTACTAGTGGAATTATAATGGTGGTTTGACTCTTACATAAAATTTTCATTAGAGATAAAAATGTTAGTGGCTTACACCAAAGTGGATTCCCACATGAGATAATCATGTCATTAAATGTATGATGATAGAAGAATTGGCCAACAATTACACCTTTTAGGTTTCCTTAGGAGATATGTTGGTGAATACACCCAATAAGGAGTCCCATTAGGGATATTTGTTTTTATAAAAAAAAATATAAAACTCATATATTGGTACCCACGTGAGAATAGATCAGTGTGGGAAACAAGAGGCAATGCTTGATCAAGTTCATTGCATAATTTATTTGAATGGGACATTAATCTAGAGAGGAAGTCCATGGTATGTGTATGAATCCCAAGGAATTTAAAAAACCAAGGAAAAAATGGGGGGAATACACCAGATCTGATAACCATGTGGTGTATGACCCATGAAGAGTGGAAAGGTTTGGTATTCACACCAGAGTTTTTCCCATGATATGGTTATAACTCAAATGGAATATAGCTATATATGTAAGAGATGGGGGATTGCTCGAAATTATATTCCAATGAGGGATAAGAATCATAATAGGTATGAACATGCGACTAAATGTTTTGGTATTAAAAAAAATTTGATTCACATGGTATGAGTATGACTCACAAAGAATTTGGGAAGGTTAGTAGAGATGTTGAGATGATATAATGGTTTATGTATAACAGGAATGGAATAAGAGAGGTACAATGAGGTATCCTGATCCTGAGAGGGTTAACCCATCTTAAAGACAACAATTTGTTATGTAATAACATGTAAGAATGGGGATTATATCATTGGGTAGACTTATGGAATAATTTGTATTATAGTGTTAACAATATGGTTTCACACGGTCATTTAATTAGTTGCAATCTGGTGGTCGCGTAATTGGTGAATGAATAAGTAATTTTATAATGATGTTATTGTAAAGTGAATGTGTTATGGATATAGGTCCATGGAATCACATAGATAACATAGGGATAGGTTCCCATGTGGATGTTATATAATGTAATAAGTTCATGCATTCGTTTGGAAGGGCTATGAAACTAGTCCTTTAAATGACTTGTTACATTGTGGACTCTTAAATTGTTTGTTATAAGATTGACTCTCATGATTATAATACACATGTTCCTAAAGGAATTATATGATGATCATCTGGTTGAGATCCTTATAATACCACTCTCGTTTCATGATCTTCTATTAATATATATTTCTATATATGTTCTTAATGTAGTAATTAGTTTTTATAGGCATTTTCTTCTACTACCTTTTCCGATTCACATGGTAGGTGAGCCACATTTGTTTTTAATGTCGCAGAAGACAGCCACCTAAGTCAACATCATCTTACGTGACCTTGATGGATATGATCTAATCTCTTAAATCACATATCCAGTACATATAATGATCAATAATGAGTGTGATTGATTACATCATTGACATCCTCTTCTAGCACCTCTTGTTTGAATATGTTGGGGTTAGGTGCTCACATATCCCAGGAGCATCGCATGATCATGATCAAAGCACATGTGGTTCCATAATTGAAAACATACTCTGATAAAATCATATGAAGATTCTATGGTCAGGTGATTTCATGATATTGGAGAGGAACATGATACTAGAATTGATACAAGTTTATATAACCTGGTTACATAACCATTAATATTTCAAGTTATCTTGTCATTAAGACTTTTCCTTCTATCTGCCATCGTACAAAATTGGTTCTTGTTATTTATTTATTTTTTACCCCATATTCTTATTGATTTTTATTTAATGGGGCTTAAAAATGAAATATTATCATTAATTATGTTCCCATAGTGATCCATGATATAACATAAGTCCATTGTTCTATTAGGTGGTTAGATGGACTAAAACATGAAAATAATATAATTAATGAATGATTATGATTATAAAAGTTTTTTATTTTTCCATAATATCATTAAAATAGCGTCATAATTATATTAAATATATAAATTTAATGTTTAGAATTATATTTTGATAGAATTTGAAAATAAATATATAATCTACATGAAAAAAATGATATGTTACTTTGTGGAATTTATAGTCCACAAACATATGAATGAAGTTTTCATTTTTCCTAATTGAAACTGTGAATTTTGTTTAATATTGATTATCTTATATTAATAAAACACTTTATATAATAAATACCAATTTCATTATATAGGAATGTTACAAATTAAATTGGGAATTGTGATATAAAGTAAATGAAGTTATGGAAAAATTAGTACTCATGCTTAGGGATTGAGTTTTCTCTTAGATGGATCTTTAGAAATGTACGGACTAAGATAAATTAATATGACAAGAAGATACTATAGGTTAAATTGTATTATAAGGTAATAATATAATGCATGTTATTAGTTGAAAACTGAAATTTGGGAGCGGTATTAAAGGGGTGGTTGGATGCCCCTTTTATAATTGGTGGAAATGATTTTTTTATAAATATATAAAGTTAATATAATTCAAGCACAAGTTTCATATATAAAAAAAGAATACATAAGGGATAATAATGGAATGGGGGATGAGATAAGTCTAATAATCCCTCAATGATTCATCTTCACAGTTATGTTTGATTTTTTTTTCAATATTTTTTACTCATAGATTTTTCACATTTTCTATTTTTAGTTTTAATATGGTAAATAATTTTTTCTGAAGTAATTTAACATTAATTTCATTAATTAAAATATAAATCATTACATAATTTTTACCCCTGATTATAAATACAAAATTCATTTTTTAAGATAAAATTTTAATGGGTAATAAAAATCAATTTTAACATTAGTGCATATAACAGTTAAAAATCCGTTTCTAGAGTAGGTTTATTTTAAATATAAATTTTTGGGGTAGGATTAAATTATCAATGTATTTTATTATCAAGATAATAATTGTTATATTATATAAAAAACTAAATTTCCTTTTAAATAAATCGAAAATGAAATTTTATTATAATAATTTTTAATTAAATAAAAAGGAAAAAAATAGTTTATTTTAATATAAATATTTCTAAGTCCATAAAATTTCAATCATATGTTATTTAAAATTTAAAATGGTATTCAAAAATTTATTATTTTAGTTCCTAAATACATATTTGACCATTAATTTTTTTTATGTTTTTGAGTTATACCTATTCTCGACAGAGTCTTAAATGCTTTTGTTTTAGTGAAAAATGTATTTTTCACTGTTCACCTAAAAAGAAATTATTTTAGAAAAATACAAAAAGAAATTATTAATAAAATATTGTATTAATGAATAAAAAATGGAAAAAATGGAAAATTAAAATTATTAAAATTATAAATTTATATTTTAATTTAATATATAATTTTTAAAATATATTTTTATGGAAAAAATAACGTTTAAAATAGAAAATGTTCTTTATATTTTTTTCACAATATTATATAATTAAATATATGTTAAAAGATTATTTAATATATATAAAAATTATTATAATAATCTTTTAAAAGTGGTGAATGAATTTGTTATGGGAAAATTACAAAACACTTCAAAAAATAACCCTATGACAAAAAATCAATATTAATATTAATTATTTATCATGTAAATATTATAATTTTAAATTGATTAATATATTTTGATTTAATATAGGTTTTATTGTAATTAAATTTTCCTAATAATATTCACTTAATATGTTGCATCTTATTTTGGTATACTTTTTGTAACGCCCCGACCCCAGTTACCCAGAGTCGGTGCATTATTACATAACATTGGCATGATCACAAGAAAGATCAAATCTCGAAAGACTGATTGGTTTAGTAGCTTTGGAAACACTAGATATATTAATAAAGTTTTACATTACATGATAATGTGGAAAACTACTACAAGAACACAATGTCTCCATAGTCCACACTATTATCCCCTCATAATATCCCTGCAGGTCATTCATAACTTACTTCTTCACATCCTGGGAAAAATAAAACATAGAAAAGGGGTGAGCTCAAATGCCCAGTAAGGATAACAATATATCGGGAACTTTCCAAAATAAGCATAAACATTTAAGGCAATGTATAACTAAAAAAAAGCCTTTTAAACTTTAACTTCAACATAGTATGGAAAAAGTAAAATGAAATAATGTCATTTACTTATTCACATGGATATTCTACTAATCGAATAATCACATGCAATATCAATAACCACTTTCATAATGATGGAATGCATAATGCCAGACTATCATAACCACATAGCCAAGGCCTCGTGCCAAGACTACAAATAAGATTTTGCCAAGGCCTTGTGCCAAGACACTAGTTTGTCTCATGAGACCTACCGATGCATCAAGGAGCTATAGCGGGCTCCACTTGTCACATATTAAGTCCAATGCATTCCCATATGAAAAGGTTTAAACATAACATAAACATTCGTATTAAAACTAGCATACGAAATGTCAATAAATTCACCATAAACTATGAATGGTATAAAAATAGAACATCAACAGTCAAACATATCACAAAACCTTGAATACAATATAGAAATTTTGTATCATAATAAATCAACTTCAAATAAGCATAAAATCCATCAAAGGATGTTGACATAGATGAAATCAGAACTCTTTTTTGAGAAATATCTCTTTCTATTTTTTGAAATCACTTAAGAGTCATATATTTATAAAATAAAACATTTTCTTTGAAAAAATTCTTATAATCTTGTAAGGAAAGCTTTGATGAATTTATAACGGCGGTAAATAGCCGCACCCGCCGTATATGTTAAAAAACATTCTTACCTTAATTCTATCGAAAAGGTTAAAAAGCACCTTGTTTGGAAAACAATGGAAAAATTACTTTCAAAACACATAAAGGTATAAATGACATTAACCCATTGTCTAGTAAATAGTAAAAATGTTTTAAATACATTTTTAAGGAACATGGATGTAGATAATAAAGAGATCCCAGTAGATAATTACGTATAAACAACCTCGGATAATGAAGAGATTGTGAAATAAACCCTTACCTTGTACTTTTCCTTGGTTGGGGTAGGTTAACCTCCTGTATAATGGTGAAATAATTGTTATTAAATTATACAAGAATCATATACATTAATATGATATCATATATGATCTTTTAACATTGATTTGTTAATAATATCTTAGTATTATCGTTGTTTCGGGTGTTAATTTACTCGTTTTCTTTTATATGTTTTGTTACATAAGCCATGTTTTTAATGGATAGGTTGTATATTATTCATATCCAGAATGATATCAAGTCCTTAAACATCATTTTTAAATCATCAAATTATAATTATACTTGAATGGATACGATGGAGAATGAATCTCATCGCATTCGTGGAGACGGTAGTCCGTACGTACGCACGAGCGACAATATCATTCTTTTGATATTAAAATAATATATAAATGGATGGTATATCATATATACAGAATAATTAACAAGTTATATTTATTATTTACATGAGTTACACATCATTATTACACCCATCCAAATAATAATATATTGAATAACAATTACACCACGACGTGGAGACAGTAAGCCGTACGTACGCACGTATGGTGACATGTTATTAAATAGGGTGGATCGAATACTGAATATGGTTGTACCATATTTATAATAACATCAAATTATATATATTATACTGGAGTTATTATTTTAGAATGATAAAAACAACGGAAGAAGAAGTGGAAGAAGAAAGGAACTTGGAAAAGGGTGGTGAAATCATTACCTCTTCTTCGGGTTCTTCCTTTTGATTTTATCAAAAGGGCTTCTTAGGATGGCTTTCTGATCAAACTAAGGCCTCTAAGTTGTGGTTAGGGAAGTTGGGAGAGTATTTGGGCCGAGTTTGGCCGAACCAAAAGGCTATGAAGGTGTGATGAAATGAGAAGGAGAAGTTCCCTTTTATAAGAGGGGTGAGGGGCACCTTTGGAAAAGCTAGAAATATTAATTTATAATAAATTAATATTCGGTTTCTAATGGCTCAAAAGTTGATTATTTAAATTTTAAGGTGGGTATGGGTCTAAATCAACTCAACCAATAGAATTTAGACAGGTTTGGGTCATTAAATTATCCTTATCTTTAAGTATTAACTCTTAGTTAATTAGTTTTACTTTTACAATGTCTCTTTGTATTTTTATATAATATGGTTAATAAACTTACTATATACATCCAAACGACCCCCAAGTTGTCCATTAATGATACAACTATCATGATATAAGTCACTTTGCCGAAACTTATATTTTTAGGAATTTAATATCAATTAATAATATAATATTTGTTTTAAAAACTCTTTTATGTCAATTTTGACACTATTAAATAGTTGATTTTTTTGAAACTCATAACAGAATGATTACTTCGAAAAAATTTAATTAAATCATTACTAACATTTAATATTAACTTATATAATTAGTTTAATTCATAAAAAGTCTCAAATTATATTTAATTGTGTATTTATAATATCAATTATTTTAATTTTTCACTATTATGGTAATTACTACATCATCATTGTGTCATATATAAATTAAATTATATAATATCTAAAAATTACAAATAAAATACAATTATGTAGGAAATCTTGTGATCTTTATAATGAATATTTATAGTCTAAAATAAAACATATATAACCCTATGTAAAAATTGTTTTCATAAATGATATATGCTTGTGTCATTTTTGTATTCATTTTAACTTAATTAAAATAAACTGTCCCTATCACCTACAAGTGGATCCATGGGGTCCCAAAATCGACCCAAAGATGCCTATGGTCGAAAATGTATCAACCAATAATTTTAGGACACGTTTTATGGTAATTTAGTATTATTATAATATTATTGTTTAACCCTTATTTACAGGATTTACCCTTAACCATGGTAAACAAAATATTTACCGCAGTAATTATTCAAAATGTCTAAAAATAAAAGTTACCTATTTACACAATTTGAACATCCTGATTCCAAATATGGAATCCATTTTTCAAAATTCAAAACACATAAGTGGAAGAAATTAATTTAAAATTAATTCCCGTTGTTAAAACAAAAAGAGTGTTTTTAAGAGAGAATAACTATCAAAAGATTGGCACTTGTTTATGTCCGGTTTAATTGTAAAATTATGTCCAATGACCAACATTATATTAAATGGTAAAAATATATTCTAAATATACTTTAAAACCAATAAAATCCATAATTTATCACTATTAATTATTTTGATTAAAAAAGTTGTTTTTAATCAAAATTTAGTAATTTTCACTATTCATCAAAATATGAAAGTTATCCGAAAAGTACCAAAATTTCACCTTAGTCTAAATTCGATACTACGAATCCAAAAAGGAAGTCCATTTTGAGAGATAAAATTTCTAAAATTTTAAAAGGTAGGTATTACTATTCATAACGGCTAGTTTGATTGGTTGTGGTGTGTTAGAATCTCGAAGTTGCGTACAATGCACGTCATTGCATTATTCAAAGGAAAGTGTACCGTGGAAGCTTGAGATATTTCATTTTAAATTTTTTGATGTCCCCATTTAGTCAAAAAGTTTAAAATATTGTATTTAAAAAGTTTTCACTATTAAAAGTTGATAAAATTGCAATACAGAAAATGAATCTGTTCTTGCATTATGTCTAAGAAACTCATAATATGGATTCTAAAATTATAAGGATTATATAAAGTTTAAAATTTAGTTAATACTATTCATAACCTCTTTCGAATGGATTTTTTGGTAAGTCATGGTGTGATTGAACTCGGTGTTGCGTGTAGTGCAAGTTATTGAATTATTTTGAAGAAATAACACACTATGAAATCTTGGGGTGTTACATTCTCCCCTCCAATAAATTGCGTCCTCGCAATTTGAAATTGTTCTCCGAAAATAAAAGTTTGAAAATAGAAAATATATTTGTGGGAAAACCCACATCGGAAATTGGGTTACTAAAATTTAGTTTTAATATGAGGAAAAGGGAAATGAAAGGGTCACCACCAAATTATGATCTCGATTAGGAGAACATTGGTGGAAATTAGAGACATATAATTGGAGGAAAAACGTAAATATTTATAGGTAGTGATTGAGGTCATCAATCACAAACAAGTATAAAATTGAGGTCCTTAAATTCATCAATCTATGATTATTTGAAATACCATCGGTTCAACAAAACATAGGGTATTGGGATAACACATTTTGACATTTCAAAATATCTTAGTTGAAATCCCACATCGAAAAATGAATTAATGGGGACACTATTTAAAATCAAGAGTGGAAAGTATGAAGTTTACCGAAAATAACACATACTAGGGTTCCATGTAGGAAAATATGGATATGGAAGAGAAATCTAACCATCAATTATCTGATGGAGAGTGGTAGAGAACATGGCGATGAAAAGGCCAACAATCCCAAAGCCATAAATTAGTGATGATTTAAGGTACCATCTAGGACAACATTTTTGTTCTAAGTTCATTTTCTTAATATTGAGGAATTTATTTATGAGATTGGATAAGATCATAAGGAGATATACTTACTTTATAATTAGATTTTTATCCATTAATAAATTTCTACCACAAACTCATCTTTCACTTTAAAAGATAGTAGAATGTAAAAAAATTCTACTTATACTATTCGTACAGGGTTCCAAAATAAACGAATTTATAATTCATCTACTAGATCTTTTAAAAAAAACTATATTATTTAATCCAGGACATCTCGTGGGCCAGTGGTAGGTGATACACCCTTGTTGCCCTTCAGTTGCTGTTTCAAGTCTCGCGGCCTTGCCGGGCGCGACAGGTTGCCACCCGACCTCCTGGTTGTCCTTTTATGGCAATCCAAAATAATCCAAACTAGAACTATCCAAAATACTTCTGTCCAAACTCACAGTCCAACATTTATAAGGAAGGTAAACATAATGTAGATCCTTTTTACCCCGTAATAACATATGGATACCTTCATCATGTATTCTTTAAATACACTAAAACATCCTGAATTACCATATTCCTTATTGATTAGATTCATGCTCCCTTATTCCATATAGAATGCTGGATATACTTCATCAATCCAAAAATGTTTTAAACCCCAAAAATGATGGAATATACAAATCATTAATCAGTTTCAAGGTAGTCAAGAATATCCAATATAATTTATCCAAATCAATCATGTATTATTCTAAAATCACTATCTCAGTATCAGAACTATATTATGGTTTATCATTCTCTCAACCATATATTTTCCAAAAATTTATCCTGCTATTGAGTCACTTTTCTTTGTTCCACACAATCTCATGTCCTTAATGAAATAGTACTGTAGTACAATCCTTATATACTCCATAATTATTATAACAAGTACATTGTTGATATAACACTCAATTGACATAATCAACATAAGAACTCAAATCATTCCTCTTCATCTGTGGTAGTATCATAACTTGATTATTATCCAATAGAATCATTTGCGGCATGGTTTGATGACTGGGAAATAGGTTCGCGTAGTGTCCAAACTCCTTGCAAATGAAACATTGTACATTTGAAACCATTTTCTTACCCTTGCAGTCACGTACTTTGTGCCCTTTTCCTCCACACTTATAACAAAATCCCATTCCTTTCAGACAAGTTCCAAGGTGTTTCTTCCCATAGTTATCACATATGGGAAAATTCTTCTTTTCCCTCTTCCCTTTATCCATCTTTTTCTCTTCCGTCCTTTTCTTCTCTTGCTTCCCTTCAAAGCCATAGGACTTAGTAAAATCTTTACTTATCTTATCAACACATGATATTATTTTCTTTATATGATGATAATACATGGGAGACTATTTCTCTTATAAATTCTGGCTTAAGACCATGACAGATATCATCCTTCTTTCTCTTTGGATTATGTGCATTGCTGGAGTTATCATTCCTTCTACTGGGTGCCATTTCTAAACAATGGCATACACTAGATTAGTTTATGAATAACAATACCTAATCCCAAACTTGTAAAACAAATAACATAAATTAAATAGTTTATGGATATAATCCATAATCATAAAAATGTCTTCTTTGAGGAATTATATACTCACAAACCCTTAATAATGGTTTGTAAAGAAAATGAGAATTTTCCTAAGCATGTCCACCGGGAGTGTCGTAACCAAGAGTGCAGCAAGGCCCGTTGTCGTGCACCTGTTCCCGTTCGAGTCTAGATCAAAGCGGTGTTTTCGGGTTTTACCCCTAGGTACATCTGTGCCAGAGCCGCCTCTACCTGCTCGTATCAAGACAGGGATGTATTGCTCGGAAAACTCACAAAATCTCTATAATACCAAAATTCAAGGAAGTTCTTCTATACTAATCCTCAAGGTCCATCTTAGGTCTATGTGCTCTAATCAGAGTTTACCTAAATCTAGTTTCCAAGTTTTGTACTAAACTTCCTTTGATACCAACTGTAACACCCCGACCCCAGTTACCCAGAGTCAGGGAATTATTACATAACATTGGCATGATCACAATAAAGATCAAATATCGAAAGACCGATTGGTTTAGTAGCCTTGGAAACAGCAGATATATTCATAAAGTTTTATATTACATCATAAAGTGAAAAACTACTACAACAACATAATGTCTCTATAGTCCACACTATTATCCCCTCATAATATCCCTACAGGTCATTCATAACTTACTTCTTCACATCCTGGGAAAAATAAAACATAGAAAAGGGGTGAGCTCAAATTCCCAGTAAGGATAACAATATATCGAGAACTTTCCAAAATAAGCATAAACATTTAAGGCAATGTATAACTAAAACAAAAGCCTTTTAAACTTGAACTTCAACATAGTATGGAAAAAGTAAAATGAAATAATTCCATTTACTTATTCACATGGATATTCTACTAATCGAATAATCACATGAAATATCAATAACCACTTTCATAATGATGGAATGCATAATGCCAGACTATCATAACCACATAGCCAAGGCCTCGTGCCAAGACTACAAATACGATTTTTCCAAGGACTTGTTCCAACACACTGGTTTGTCTCATGAGACCTACCGATGCATCGAGGAACTATAGCGTGCTCCACCCGTCACATATTAAGTCCAATTAATTCCCATATGAAATGGTTTACACATAACAAAAACATTCGTATTAAAACTAGCATACGAAATGTCAATACTTTTACCATAAACTATGAATGGTATAAAAATAGCACATCCACAGTCAAACATATCACAAAACCTTGAATACAATATAGAAGTTTAGTATCATAATAAATCAACTTCAAAGAAGCGTAAAATCCATCAAAGGATGTTGACATAGATGAAATCAAAACTCTTTTTTGAGAAATATCTCTTTCTATTTTTTGAAATCATTTAAGAGTAATATATTTATAAAATAAAAAAATTTCTTTGAAAATATTCTTATAATCTTGTAAGGGAAGCTTTGACAATTTTATAATGGCGGTAAATAGCCGCACCCGCCGTATATGTTAAAAAAAACATTTTTACCAAAATTCTTTCGAAGAGGTTAAAAAGCACCTTGTTTGGAAAAGGATGGAAAGATTCATTTCAAAACACATAAGGGTATAAATGACTTTAACCCATTGTCTAGTAAATAGTAAAAATGTTTTAAATACATTTATAAGGAACATGGATGTGGATGATAAAGAGATCCCAGTAGATAATTACGTATAAACAACCTCGGATAATGAAGAGATTGTGAAATAAACCCTTACCTTGTACTTTTCCTTGGTTGGGGTAGGTTAACCTCATGTATAATGGTGAAATAATTGTTATTAAATTATAAAACAATCATATACATTAATATGATATCATATATGATCTTTTAACATTGATTTGTTAATAATATCTTACTATTATCGTTGTTTCGGGTGTTAAATTACTCGTTTTCTTTTATATGTTTTGTTACGTAAGCCATGTTTGTAATGGATAGGTTCTATATTATTCATATCCAGATTGATATCAAGTCTTTAAACATCATTTTTAAATCATCAAATGATAATTATACTTGAATGGATGCGATGGAGAATGAATCTCATCGCGTTCGTGGAGACCGTAGTCCGTACGTACGCACGAGCGACAATATCATTCTTTTGATATTAAAATAATATATAAATGGATGGTATATCATATATACAGAATAATTAACATGTTATATTTATTATTTACATGAGTTACACATCATTATTATGCCCATCCAAATAATAATATATTGAATAACAATTACACCACGACGTGGAGACAGTAAGCCGTACGTACGCACGTATGGTGACATGTTATTCAAAAGGGTGGATAGAATAATGAATATGGTTGTACCATATTTATAATAACATCACAGTATATATATGATACTGGAGTTATTATTTTAGAATGGTAAAAACAACGGATGAAGAAGTGGAAGAAGAAAGGAACTTGGAAAAGTGTGGTGAAATCATTACCTCTTCTTCGGGTTCTTCCTTTTGATTTGATCAAAAGAGCTCCTTAGGATGTCTTTCTGATCAAACTAAGGCCTCTAGGTTGTAGTGAGGGAATTTGGGAGAGTATTTGGGTAGTGTTTTGCTGATCCAAAAGACTTTGAAGGTGTGAAGAAATGAGAAGGAGGAGTGCCCTTTTATAAGAGGGGTGAGGGGCACCTTTGGAAAAGCTAGAAATAATAATTTATAATAAATTCATATTCGGTTTATAATGGCTCCAAAGTTGATTATTTAAATTTTAAGGTGGGTATGGGTCTAAAAAAACTCAACCAATATAATTTAGACAGGTTTGGTTCATTATATTAACCTTATCTTTAAGTATTAACTCTTAGTTAATTAGTTTCACTTTTACAATGTCTCATTGTATTTTTATATAATATGGTTAATAAACTTACTATATACATCCAAACGACCCCCCAAGTGGTCCATTTATGATAAAACTATCATTATATAAGTCTATTGGCCGAACCTTTGATTTTTAGGAATTTAATATCAATTTATAATATAATATTTGTTTTAAAAACTCTTTTTGGTCAATTTTGACACTATTAAATAGTTGATTTTTGTGAAACTCATAACAGAATGATTACTTCTAAAAAATTTAATTACTTATTTCCTAACATGTCATATTAACATATAAAATTATTTTAATTCATAAAAAGTCTCAAATTATATTTATTTGTGTATTTATAATATCAATTATTTTAATTTTTCACTATTATCGTAATTACTGCATCATCATTGTGTCATATATAAATTAAATTATTTAATGTCTAAAAATTATAAATAAAATAAAATTATGTAGGAAATCGTTTGATCTTTGTAATGAATATTTATAGTCGAAAGTCCAACATACATAACTTTATGTAAAAATTGTTTTTCTAAAAGATATATGATTGTGTCATTTTTGTATTCATTTTAACTTAATTAAAATAAAGTGTCCCTATCACCTACAAGTGGATCCATGGGGTCCCAAAATCGACCCAAAGATTCCTATGGTCGAACATGTATCAGACAATAAGGTTAGGACACGTTTTAGGGTAATTTAGTATTATTATAATATTATTTTTTAACCCTTATTTACCGGATTTACCCTTAACCATGGTAAATAAAATATTTACCGCAGTAATTATTCAAAATGTATAAAAATAAAAGTTACCTATTTACACAATTTGAACATCATGATTCCAAATATGGAATCCATTTTTCAAAATTCAAAACACAGAAGTTGCAGAAATTAATTTAAAATTAATTCCCGTTGTTAAAACAAAAAGCGTGTTTTTAAGAGATAATAACTATCAAAAGATTGACACTTGTTTATGTCCGGTGTAATAGTAAAATTATGTCCAATGACCAAAATTATATTAAATGGTAAAAATATATTCTAAATATACTTTAAAACCACTCAAATCCTTAATTTATCACTATTAATTATTTTGATTAAAAAAGTTGTTTTTAATTAAAATTTTGTAATTTTCACTATTCATCAAAATATGAAAGTTATCCGAAAAGTACCAAAATTTTACCTTAGGCTAAATTCGATACTCCGAATCCAAAAATGAAGTCCATTTTGAGAGGTAAAATTTCTAAAATTTTAAAAGGTAGGTATTACTATTCATAACGGCTAGTTTGATTGGTTGTGGTGTGTTAGAATCTCGAAGTTGCGTACAATGCACACCATTGCATTATTCAAAGGAAAGCGTACCGTGGAAGCTTGGGATGTTTCATTTTAAATTTTTTGATGTCCCCATTTAGTCAAAAAGTTTAAAATATTGTATTTAAAAAGGTTTCACTATTAAAAGTTGATAAAAGTGCAATACTGAAAATGAATCTGTTCTTGCATTATGTCTAAGAAACTCATAATATGGATTCTAAAATTATAAGGATTATATAAAGTTTCAAATTTAGTTAATACTATTCATAACCTCTTTTGAATGGCTTTTTTGGTAAGTCATGGTGTGATTGAACTCAGTGTTGCGTGTAGTGCAAGTTATTGAATTATTTTGAAGAAATAACACACTATGAAATCTTGGGGTGTTACACTTTTTCATGTAAATCAAGCTATAGAACACATTAGATTTATTTAAAAAAAGATATATAATAAAATATCATGGAATTATATTTTCCTTCATAAATAATATACATCTTCCCAATTTTAATTACCAATTATAAATAATTATGGGAATAAAAGATTTATATACGACTCAAGTGAAAATTTAAGGTGAGGTGTCTATATTAAAATCTTATGTAAAACTTGGAGACATGTCTTTTCCCTAATTTTAAATATATATTTATATTTTTACACATATGTGAAAAATATAATTTCTTATAGGACTATGTGTGATATGATTTTCTAGAGGCATATCTTTTTAATATGAAGATCACTGGGTACTCCAATTCCATTGTAGATTTTAGAGGATTCTAGGTGCATTGGGTTGGTTCCATGAGTTGAAATAGTGCATCATAAGGTTTATAATTTATCTAAATTATTAAACCCAAGAAAACAAGTGAAATACTTATTTAAATGTGTCTGAAAAATAAAATAAAATTTTATATAATTTTTTATTTTGATTATATATTTTTAAAATGTCTTTCCAGATTTGTAATCCATAAAACCATAAAATATTATACATGTGGAATTATTTAAAACATTGTTACTTATATAAATATATAAAAAATAATGTATTTTTTAAAATAATGTTGATTTATTCCTATTGATTATCATCATCCTTAGCATCTTTATAATTGATGGTAAGAACTCTTTTGGGTTGTGACACTGTGAAATATTGACCCATTTGATAGTAGTAATTCCCAAATTGAATTTTATGATAATATTGTGTATTTAAAATATAGATAAAGGATTTGAAATTCCCAAACTAATTTCAAATAATAGGGGATTTGGATATGTTTTAATGTAACATTAATCTGAGTTGAATTATAGAAAGTATTCTAGGATCAATAAAACTGGATTTTTCAATAATTATTACATTTAAATCATTCAATATGGATATGAGAGTCATGTGAGATTTACTCCCTTTAATATTAGTAGTTGTTCATTAATCTTTTGAAACAATGAAATTAATTCATGAACCCAACTACCTGTGACCTAACAATAATTTAATTTGAGTCCTCTTTTTTCAAATTATTAAATTAAAAAAAATTAATAATGTTTGATCCATAATATATAATTAAAATTAGAGTAAAGAAATATAAAAAATTGGAATATTTAATACTATAAATTTCTAAGGAACCTAAATTTTGTACTAGGATTATTTCATTTCATCCTATTTCACTCTTGGTTCATATAATAACTCTCCTAGTTTTACCAAGGTTATCATTTCTTCTGTTCTCTCATATATCCTATCCTAATAACATAAATTAATTTAGAAATAATCCAAACATAATGTCTTATAAATAGAATGTAATTAACCAATGCTTTCCTGAAAGGGTGTCTAACCAGTTGTGCAGTATTATGATTTATCATTATGTACCAAAGTGAAGATTGAGTTGAAACTCAATATTATTTTCTAAGGCGATTAAGCCTAAGTGTATTTTCATCGTATTCATATCCACTTACCCATATCCATATATAGATGAAATTTCAAGGACAACCACAACATATTTAATTTAAAAAAACCACTGTTTGTTATCATATATTTAGTTTTATCACTTGGACTAATTCCTATGTGTTTTACTAAATTTCTCTTACACTAATCTCCCATGTATTCAATATTACATCAATTAAAGTAAGGCCATATCTACAACTTAGAAATTATGATCAACTTTAAAATATAAACCCTTAAATCAGCCTCAACTAATATCAAAACCTCTAAATTTATCTCAAAATTACTCTGATACCAACAATAGTAGTCATCAGACATATCTGTCAAATTCCATGACTTAAATATAATATTACAATATAATACTCATGATATTTTATGTTTATAGTTATAGATAATAAGGGAAAAAAAATAACTCAATAGACCCATGTATTTTCCAACTAACAAACATGTTTACTATTATATAATAAATAGATTAATCTATAACAAGCCTTCCAAATCTCCAACAAATTCTCAATATAATATACTCTTCTTGACACATCAATCATTTTACTTTTCCTTATTACATTGGTATGAGAAACATAATAAGGGGTGATCTCAAATTCTTACTAATGGATATCTTATCAATATTCAATCAAGGTTTATCCCATAAGAATATTTGAAATAAATAGTCGATAAAAATGTCATATTAAAAGAACATGGAATACAAAGTGTTTTCTGCAATTCATGATTGAAGGGCGTGTAATTTCAAGAGAATAATATTAACCATGAAAAAAGTGTGTATAAACATGAAAAAAATCACGATCCCAAAATTATTATATAATCATGTAAAATATAATTATGAAGTATTCATAACTATAGGGAATCATATCCCAGTGAACATAGCTAACCGTATTGAGTTCATTCTCAGTCTTGTGAATGTAGTTAATATACATTTTGTTCATGTTTAATCTTTTGACCATAGCTAATATGAATCACGTTCATGCTAAATATTGTGAATATATCTAATAAAAATAATGTCCACATTCAATCTTGAGAATGTAGCTAATAAAAAATCATTAATACTATCATTTTATGTAGCTAATCTATATTGTGTTCATACTCAATCTTGTGAGTGTTTCTATTCGGTATTATGTTCATGCTCAACATCCTTATCTCCTAAGGTATAAAAAATTAAACAATGCATCATAGGGAGATATATTATCCTAACCATAATTATCTATATAAATTTTAATATTATATATAAATCAGTAAACATAAAAGAAAACCCATTAGAAGAAAACTAGTTTTATTCATCACATTATAAATAACCTAGGGAATGAAAGTTGCATTTCACAAAATTTCTTGGTGGTATCACCAAAATTGAAAACAATAATGTAAATGGTTGATTCCTAAAGTTAAATTACCTCAAAATAGTTTCTCATAAGAAATTTATAATTTTGTTTGTGAAAAATAAATTTTGAGGAAATAAGGACTTTAAAGATAGTGATAAAATTACCATTTAATTTGTAAAATAGTTTTATAGATAACAACATTAACTTTGAAGTAATTGATGGAGTTATAGATCAAATTAAAAATTAATTTTAAAAAAGTTAAATTTAGAGAATAATTTATTTTATAAATAAAAATATTGAAGGAAATATGAATAATTCATTATTCAAAAAGACATAATGGTTTTAAAAAGGAAATTTTAAAAAAAAAATTAAAAACAATTCTAAAAAAGGATCCTTAAAAAGTGATAACTTTTTTAAAATGATGAAGATAAAACAATTAAAAAAATTAATTTTAAAAATAAAAATAAATAAGAAATATTTAAAAAGTTATAAATTATATCAACTGAAATGTGAAGTGGAAGATAATACAATTAATTTGAAAGATGTAAACCCATTTTAATATTTTGAAATAAAGTTGTTGAAAACACATATCGTAAAATGAATAACAAAAAATCCATTTTAAAATAGCAGAAGAGAAAAATTATTGTAACAAAAGATGAAACATAATTTGGTTTCAAATTATAATAGAGAACATTGGTGGGAATGTAAAATATAGACACAGATGAGAAACTATCGTTAAAGGGAATGCGAATTATTCTCAATAATGATATAGATTTTATGGGTATAAAATTAATCAATGAGGAATATTTGAATCAAATGTTTAATTTCAAAAAATATATAATTATATATATCCCTGAAATAAATGTTAAGGATGGAGGAATCTAATCTTGTAGGAAAGAGGTTCAAAAAGACACATTTCAACTTAAATATATTTTGATTTGAATGAATTTTAAAAAAATAAAACTATGTGGATATTAAAAACTTATTAATTTATTGAATATGTAAATACATTAATTATGATGTAGTCTAACTATATAAAATAAATGGTGGTACATAGTTTCAAACTTGTCTTGTGGATTTCAAAATATGACAAAGAACCCCTTACCTTAATTCCAGAATTCCACCAAAGCACCTAAACCTATTTAATTTGAAAAACAACTTCACTAATAATCGATTTATGAACCATATTAATATATAAAACCCCTTATAAACTTCATGTATAATTATTATCAACATTTATTTTCGATTTTGTTATCTATTTTCAATATATGGTGTGAGTGATCTTGATCGTTTTGAAAAAAAAATCAAAATAGTATTGTCATTTTTATTTCTTCTCACAATGTTAATAATTAAAATATCATAAAAGGAACTTCAATTAATGATTTATAATTATTTAAAATTTCATTATTTAATTATATTTAATTTTTTGTTACAATATTAAAAAATGAAATCAGGGATATGCCCGTTTTAATTATTTTTAATGAAAATATATTATTGTATTAATTAATGATCTTAATACCTAATATAAAATTCAAAAAGAAAGAAGAAATAATTATTTATCTATTTACATTTTATGTTTTCATTAATTTTTTAATCATATCCATCCCTTATATTATTTTATAACACTATTCATGTAGGTGATTAGAGAGTCCCAAACAACAACATACTATAACAAATAAATGATTATGATTATTAAATTGGTTTATTTTGGAATAATATCATTATTATAGAAGAATAATAATATATTTTTGTGATTTTATTTTTTGTAAATATATTTTAAGATATTTTTAATAACTAATAAATAATATTGATAGAAAATGAGATATCTAATATTTTGGTGATGGTAGTCCACGCACATATAAATGCTGTTTTTGTTTTTCATTAAGGAACATGGGAAAGGTTAATAATAGTTATTGAAAAAAATATAAAAATTTAAAAAATTATAATCAAATTTTATTTTAATGGAAAAAATTATATTTAGTAAATTAAGATAAAAAATAAAATATGTTAAGGGAAAAAGAGTACTCATGTTTAGGGCTTGATTTTTCCCTTAGAGGACTCCTTTGAAATGGATGTCTTAGGATAGAGTTTATGAACATAATCCATTTAACGTGAAATGAGATTCTATGGGATATAAATAAGGTATATTTTCAAGTGTAAAAATAGATCTAAGGGTGTACTTGATGGGGTAGTGAGAGACCGCTTTTATTAGTGATTAGAATAGTACTTATGAAAATATTTCAAATTCATATAATGAGTGCACTTGTTTATCATGTGAAAAAGACTATAAAATGGAATATAATGGATAGGTAGATGGGATAATGTCTATAATTCCTTATAAAGTCAATTTAAAACATGTTTTAAATGGGTTTTAAAGTCCTTTACTATTAGAATTTTTACCTTTACCAATTTTGCTTTTAATGTGGAACTAATTTTTACCAACATAATTTAATTTTAATATATAAAAATAAAATAAAACTTATTAAATAATTAAATAATAAGGATTAATATTATGACATAAATTTTTTTATATAAAATTTATATGTGTAATAAAAATCAATGTTATCATTAGCCCATGTATGATTAGAAAACCTATTTTTTAAATGAGTATTTTTAAGCCTATAATTTATGTTTATGGTAAAACTGTCAATTTTTTTGATTGTAAAGATATAAATTTATATTTTATAGAAAAATAAAAGATAGGTTGATTTAAAATAAATATAAAACAAAATGTTATAGAAATAATTTTTCATTAAAATTAAAGGCAACAAATAGTTCCTTTTGTTCGAAGATATTAAAAAAGTTTATAATATGTTAAACATAAATTTTATAATTTCAAAATGGTATTAAAAAATGTATAAATTTACTAATAATATATATATATGTATTATCATTAAAAATATTTCATTTAATTTTACTTTATACATACTTCTCTATAGAGTTATAAAATATATGGTCTTAGTGAAAACTATACTTTTCACAATTCACCAAAATATCAAATATTTTAAGAAAATATAGAAAAATTATATAAATATAATATTTTAAAGATGAATTCAAATTTTTCACATAAGAATTATACAATTAATAAAATGATTCAAATAAAAATACAATATGAAAAAATTACTTTTATTGAAAAATTAAGTTTTAAAACATTATGTTTTCTTAATATTATTTCATAGAAGTATCTACTTTAAATAATATTTTCTTATTAATTAATATATTTAATTATAAATATATCTATAATTTAATGTTTTCAATTAAATTTTGTATAGTAAATTACAAATATAAATTAATTAAATTGTAATTTGAAAAATATATTTTGTGCTATTAATTATATATTCTCTAAATATAATCATTTTTAAGGGATTCATACTTCATTATTTTCTAGAAGTTTTGTTAATAGTACTTTCTTTATTAATATTCATCTAATATGTCACAAATCCTTTTGGTTCAGTGTCTCAAGTTAAGAAAGATATCAAAAACATTATATTTATTGAAGGGAAATATATATAGTGTAATATTAGCGCCATAAAATCATTATTTGTATATTATAAATTAATTTCTTTATATTATGAGAATTTTTATTGTAAACATTTCGTTACATAGAATATGTGCTCACCCTTTATAATAATTTCCACTACAAAGGTACTAAGAAGTTATATTCAAATTATTTTAGTGACATAATTGAATAAATAATAAAGTTCTCACTATAATATTAATTTTTATTTCATGATTTCATTTGTAATGTGATATTCATGTATGTTACTAGTCTCTTAATACTATTTAAATATTTGACACCATCATATGTTATCTCTCATGTTTTATCACAATGTAGTAAGTTATCATCGGCTCAGGGTTACTAGAGTGGGGGGGTGTTACACTCAACACCAATCCTATCTTGAATCACAGCTTATTCTAAAATCATCCATATATATAATCATTGATAAAAAAAGTATCAACACATTTAATCTTATATTTCAATAGAGAAAACATTTTAATCATACATGAAACTTTTAATGGTTTATGTATTCTTTGAAAAACTCATGTAACTCTTACATATCATTAGATTTATTCTTAAAAGATATTTATTACATCTTAAATATCCCCTAGAACATTGTAGTTACTCTAAAACACCATCAAAATTAATCATTTATAATTAGTAAAACATCATTGTTGATTTTATGTACCACCAAATTATTCTTATGGATGCTGCATGTATTATCTAGATGATTGTACATATCATTAATGAAATGTTACACTTCGAAATGTAATCTTTTGATTATTTTTTTTATTTTCAAAAAGCTATTGTGAATGCATTTTCTAAATTCTATAACGAATTGGGAATATTATTTATGAACTCCACCCTTATCTGATTAACTAAAAATTCCTTTTAAACTCATTTGTAATATTCCCCATAGATAACTGTAACCATCTCACATGTATTGAAACTCAGTTACATGAATTGAAAATAAACACAAAATCATCCTAGATAATAGCAATATTCTGCCAATCAGATTTGTTTTCAATACCTTAAATTTTTCACTTCAAATAAAATTAAATTCACTTTTTTTATTGTATTATATCTTCATCTCCTAAATCAATTAAATTTGAATCTGAAAATCTATTTTCTATAGTTTATTGAAAATAATAAAAAATAGTATTGATAGGGTTGGTATTATTATTCCGAATTCAATGATCCATAAATAAATCTACTCTAAGTGTCTGTGATCTAACTTAATATATAAAATAAGGGAGATTACGTTAGACAACAAAAATAACCCTAAATCATTTCAAATATAGAAATAAATTAAAAATCATAATTTTAGAGCTGTTTATGCATATTTTGAAGATGTCTCGTTTACCCTGCTCAATAACCGGATTAAAAACATTCATGTTCAACCAAGATTATCACATTATATTCTATATATCCCCATTAATATCAAATTAAATAGGACTGAAATTAGTTATAAACACATAAAAAACCTATTAGTGATGTTCGGGAAAGGGTTTCACACCCATTTATTACATCAACTTCCTATAAGACTCAATTGGGAGAGGTTTCACAAGAAGGCCAGAAATATGATCATTATATGTGACAAGTTCAAAATTTAATCTTTATTATACCACATTTTCATTAAATAAATTATATAGGATATCTATGTTCATTGATTTTGAATGTTGAATCTGATTATCGAACTTATTTATAGAATTTTGGTTTTCATTACCAATAACCAATAGATATTTAATAGAAAAATTCACATATTCCTGTTGAGTTTCTATCTAGATCATTTTTGTAGATCCTTGGTATTTACAAACATACTCAACATTATTAGATCATAACTAATAACATTATTATTTCATGTAATTGAATTCCACTCTTCTCTCACCAAAGAATAATAATCCTCTTGATATGAATTTACTATCAAAACATAACATACCCTTGTAGAATATCTAAAGAATTGTAATTATATATCAACTTACAATAATCTATAATTGGTAGTATTTTTTATATATAAAAAAAATATATTCACTTCAATTAAGTTTGAATTTTTTTAAATTTTTTTATATCTCGTTCAAATAGTGATAACATAAATAATGTCAATCATTTTAGCAATCAGATACAAAAGAATAATAATCAATTTTTTATATTTGTTCTTATTGGCTTCTTGGAATTCAAAAACATTGATCAATTTTTTGATCAGTTGAGCTACTAGGGGAATTTCTATAGATTATTTCATGTTAAATATATTCAATAACTATTTGGAATATTTTATTGAGAGATGAGAATGTGAAAAACAGTTTAGCTAATTTGCATACCTAAAAGTAAATTCATCTCACTAAGTAAGGAAATATCAAATTTAATCTTCATTTTTGTTTAAAAAGTTTAACATATGGTATCATTATCACTTGAAAATAAAATATCATCTAAATATATGACAAAATTAAATGATTTAGTGATGGTATATTTCACATAAATGTATTTTTTCACTTATTCTTTTATGAGTTTCATGTTCCTCAAATAATCATCCTTCTTAAAATACAAAGATCTTGGGGCCTACTTCAACCCATAAAGAGATTTATTTAATTATCATACCTTTCTACCATATCCATTAATCATAAATACTTTATATATCTTCACACAAACTTTTTCTTCATACTGATTATTCTCAAATTTTTATTTTATAACCATTTGATTGACTTTGTAGTTTATTTTTATCGAAATAAAATTAAAACCATAATGGTCTCAAGTTTTTCTAAAATGAAAAATATTTTATAAAAACTAATTCCCTCAACTTTTGAATACCCCTTATATACAGATTTATATTTATTCCTAAAAACCACACCATCATCATCCATATAGTTTATCAAAAATATTTTATTCTAATGACGGATATATATTTAGGATTGGGAGTACAATCCGATGTCATAATCTTTATAATTTTGTTTAGATCTTCAATCCAAGATTAAAATAATTATTTATTCTAAAAAATATCATAAATTATTATTGGATCATCCTTTGAGAAAAAATATTATTTGAAGATATTATAAGTTTTCTTATTATTTATACCTATTAATTCAGATCATTAATTATATCTTCATCATTGAAATGATTTGTAAATATTTTAATTTTCCCAATATTTATAAGATACAAAGCCTCATAACTTTAATGAGTAGAATTTGTCTCAGCATCTTGAATTTCTACATTTTATTCAAACCATATAGCTTTATTGGTTGTGAAAAGATCATCCTTATCATTATCCATGATTATTTTTTATCCCAACATCATTTTCAAATACCGTTGCATCATCAAGGTAAATTATTCTGTCAAATTTGTTTTCATGGAATCTATATTAACTTTAATTTTTTATATTTTTATGAAATATCCCATCTTATGATTTCCCATAATATTTCCACCACTATTTTCTTTATTCTTGATCATGTATAAAATCCAAAACACTCTAATTTTTTTTAGTTCTTTCTTCCTTTTGAATCATATTTCATATGAAGTCATATATTAATTTTTATTAAATAAAGGACTATTTTGAATAACTCTATAAGTTTTAATGGATTTAATATATAAATTAATTGATTTATCTTGATCAATTAATATTGTTCTAGACATATCATGAAGGCTAATTTTATTCCTTCCAAGTACCCTATTTTAATTTTTACTACATAGTGCACTGAAATCATTCTTTATTCCATATTTTTCAAAATACTAATAAAATATTTATTAAAATACTCACTATCATTATAAAAAGTCAACATTTTTAGTGTAAACCTAGTTTTATTTTCATATATCCTCCTAAAAGAATTGAACAAGATAAAATAATTTACAGCACTCCCCTTTTATAGATACCATCATCAAAAACCATAAGATGGTTTGTAGTTTTGAATATTTTATTGTGTAGTGTCCAGAACCAAAATAATACTGAAATCCCACACCTTTCCAATTTAAATCTACCCAAGATCCTATTTCTCTTTACAAAAACTCCTTAATTCTTGAACACCCTCTTCCCCCTAATCCCTAGATTCCACCCATGGAACACCAATCTCCTTATAAGCCTCTTCTATGCCTTCAGAGTCTCACATCCAAGTAAGGATTTTCCACACTTCTTTTTAATCAAGAACTCCTATTGTGATATGTCTTTTAATTTCAATTGGAATATGTTAGGATATGTTCAGAAATACTCCCATTATAATCCAATTGATTTATAAATAATGATATATTCCTTTCACTCTCATTAACCCATCCATAATCCTTTATTTATAATTGTTTTCTTGCTGAAATTCTGTAAGGGAACCTCACCTTCCTCTTTTCCATTCAATTCGTGATCATTGTTTGAAATTAGCATTTTAAATTTTAATTCGTTATATTTTCATTATTTTATAATCAATTTCTTACTTTTAATTTTATGTTATGTGAATTAGGTATCATTTATTCCCCCTCATTTGGATCCTTACCTAAGAGGTTACTATGCTGATATTCCATAAGGGAGTTCTCCCTTCTCATTTCCATTCAAGAACATATTTTATATAATGAATATTAATCACATTTCATATATTGGGATATTATTTTTCATGATCCCCTTACTATCGATTTCATGTAAAAATTATGAGATACCTCTTTCTCTCTTATCAACCAATTTTATGAATTTCCACATGACGACGTTATGCTGCCGAAATTGCACCATGATTTTCCATACACAAATCATCGTGTAGTGAATACCATACCCATTCCTTTCTTAAGTGTATTCACTTTATGAAAATATACTTATTTATTAGGGACATACATGTACATATTCCACATTCCTTCATCATTTAATAAATGATAGTGTTGAATGAATCCTTGTTATATGATCTATGTGGCACACATAAGCATGAGATTGAAATGATTATGAAAGGTGTTCCCGAATAGCACTCCAATAAATTGGGTAGTGTTTTGTATCATGATACACCATTTTGGGACATAGTTATACATAATTACTTTATAGGACTTTTTCCCACCATGTTGGGATAGGGGTTTACCTGATTTCTTTTTGATTATGATGTAGTATTTTATGTTTTTCCCACATTTCCATTTTATTATTATCATGCAATATAATTTTTTTATATTGCAATTTATTTATGCCTTATTAAAATGGATTCTCTAAAATATATTTTTATCCTCATTTTATTCTATGTTTACACCCTTACTTGGCATTATAGCTCACCCCTTTCTTACGTATGTATAATGTTTATCCCATGTAGTGTTATGTATGAAGGAATGTTGTGGTCATGTAAAAGAAGTTTTCAATAAATATGTTGTATTTTATGTTTTAAGTTGTTATTTAATGTTTCTATAACCCAAATAAAATATACCTCTCAATCTTCTAAGTTATATTATGTTAAATTTTTATAATACATCATGTTTAAATTTGAAATAAAGAGCATAGTTTTTGTAGTTGGTATTAGATGATTGGTTCAATTATTTTAGGGAATATAATTATAAAACCCTTGTGAAAACCCGTAGGGATAAAAATTAGTGTAGGAAATCATACCTAAATTATAGTGAGTAAAGAGTAAGTGATTAATCAAAAACATTCATTCAAGTATGAATACTAACAAGTGTATGTGGCTCTCGAACATATGTATCAAGGGGTAAAACCCAAAAACACCACTTTGAGAAAGACTTGAATGAGAACTAGTGCATGGAGTGAATCCTTGTTGTTATATTGGTTTGACAATCCCAAAGGATATTATTTGGTACATTTATAAAATCATTAAAACTATTATTAAGGGATTAATAAAATGACAATAACAAAATTTTTTAGGATGTATATCATGGATAACATAGACTATAGCCTAGAAACTCATAAGTTATGGGGATAAATGTAATTTATAAGTTATCCATTTAATTTCGTTATATTTCCAATACATGTTTAACTACCTAAGATACTCATCCCTAATTTTCCTTTTATTCTAGCCAATGGCTATTAATAGGAGGAACTGTGTTGATAACCAACGCAAAGGGTAGTGTGAGGATTACCCCAATATGATTCCTAATCTGATGGGAGTGGGAATTGAGAACTTTTTCATGATACATTCCCTGTTAACTCATGTTTTAAATTAAATATTGGATCAAGATGATTGCTTGCCCCCCCCCCCCCCAAGAGAAAGAAACCCAAATTTGAGCACTTCTTGTGACAAATGATTCCTATGTTCAATGGATCATTCCATCCATTAATCACAATTCAATATATCAATTCTATAAAGTGATGTTCTACATCCTTAAATGTTATGAAATAGAGAAGGTTTTTCTTGATGTTTTTCATATGGAGGGTGATGCTGATCCGTGGTAGACATTGATCAAGAATATGAATCATGAGGAAGTGATCTATGAAATGTAGTGCATGGAATTCTGGTGATTTTTATAAAAAAGTTTCTGATACCCTCCATCATAATATTGAAACAGATTTCCATGCACCCAAGAAAAAGGACAATGAACCTGTTCAGGGTATATGAAGAAAAAATCACATAAATTGTTTGATATGCCTCTGGTTTTTTCATTCCCATGTAATTATAGGTCGACTGCTTCGTTGGTGGGATAAATCCTATCCTATTAAAAGAATTGGATGTCGGTGACTTTGTTAGATATGAGGAAATTTTACAATGTTCCCTCAAAGAATATATGGAGATTGGTGAATCTTAGGGGTATAATGGGGTTAAGAATCAGAATGTGTACTTTAATTTTGGTAGTCTGATGGATAAATACAATGGTTCTAAGAAATTATAGCACCCCACTTGTCAAAGGTGTAGAAAGAAGAACCTAGAAAAATGCCTAAGGGTAACAAGGAAATGATTTAGGTGTAGAAGAGAAGTGAACCTAGAAAATGATTTCTGATAGGGGAAACCTTCCAATGTGAAAGAGGAAATGATCTTTGTGGTCAATCATCAAATCATTGTTCATTTCTAAAACATCAAGGAACCATGGTACTTTGCAAACTAGTGCCTTAAGAGAATGGTTTTTGGAGGAAACCAAAATACTCCATGGAAGAAAGTGCGATCGTTTTCCATCACTACTATTGAAGTCTATCTTGACAATGAAGTAGTTATTCATTCAAGAATAGTGAACTGAATTTTTTATTTTGATTCAATGTATTCCTTTATATCAAAAAATTTCATAAGAACTTTTCAAATATTAGAAGAAATAATGGAAGTAGAGATGTCAATAAAGACAACAAAAGAGTCAATTATTGCGTTCCATGAATATAACTCCTCCCTTGTCACTATTTGTAGATTTACATACACAATGAACCTTTTTATACTTCCCTTGGTGGAATTTAATGAAATTATATGCAAGGATTGGATTTCCTTATATATATCCAACATAAATTTCCGCAAGGGGGAAAATCACTCTTTATATGGAGAATTGACCCTAGATTCAATAAAATTGCATGGAGGAGGACGAATCTTCCTCAAAACCATAATCTCAGGCATGGATATTATTTCCCTAGGAGAAATAATATCTAGCTCAAATTATTTATTCTATGGAATGAACAATTCATGAAGACATGACTCTTGTGATGGAATTTGATGATGTGTTTCTTGAGGAATTTTCGGGTCTTCCAACTAGTTGAGAGGTTGAATTTTTGGTTGAACTTATACCTAGGGAATTTCTTATATCCAAGACTCTATACATAGTGGTTGTTGAAGAAATTGAGAAGCTAAATAAATAACTATAGAAGAATCTGGAGAAAGGGTTTATATGCCCAAGTGCTTCTTCATAGGGTGCACCGGTTCTCTTCATCAAGAAGAAGGATGGGTCAATGTTCCTTTTTAATGATTATCGTGAGCTAAAAAAATCATGATTAAGAGAACGTATCCATTTTCAAAAATCATTGACTTGTTATATCAGTTAGGTGGAGCACAATACTTCTCGAAGGTGAATCTACGGTGAGGGTATTACCATGTAAGGGTGAAGATAGAGGATATCCCCATGAGTTCTTTTCGTATATGGTATAGGCATTATGATTTATTAGTGCTTCCATTCGGACTAACTAATTCTCTAATAATCCTTATGGACAGAATGAATATATTCTTTATATATTTCCGCGACAAATGTTTAGTAGTATTTATAGACTATATTCAAATATACTCTATAACCAATGAGAAGAATGAGAATCTTATGAGGAGTGTGATAAATAACATGAAAAAGGAGACGCTCTAAGAAAAGTATAGAAAGTGTTAGTTCTAGTTGAAGGATGTCTCATTCTTGGAGAATATCATCACAAGCAATGGGATATCAATGGATCATTCCAAGTAAAATTTAACTGATGGCTGAATGAGGCTAAATTTTGTGACATATATCAATGGATTCCTTGGGTTAGCTTGTTACTACAACCGATTTGAGATAAAATTCTCACAATTTTTAAAACCACTTACCATGATAACTTAGAAGGGAGTGAAATTTTCTTTGAATGGTGAATGTGAAGAATGCTTCATGGAGTTGAAAATGAGGCTTGTCCCTACTCATGTGCTCATACTACTAATAAGTGGGGAGGTTTTCATAATTTCTAGTAATGCTTAAAATATGGGATTGAGATGTGTGTTGATTCAAAATGACAAAGTCATTTCCTAATGCTCAAGGTAGTTGAAAACAAACGAGAAAAACTATCCCACTCATGATCTGGAGTTTGCAGCTCTGATCTTTGCATTAAAAATAAGGTGGTATTATCTCTTTGGGGATATGTGTGAAATACATATGGATCATAATAGTATCAAATATATATTCACATATAAATAGTTTAATATTCACTAATGAAGATGGATAGAGCTTATCAAGGATTATAAATGCTCAATCCACTACCATCATGAGAAGGCAAACTAGGTAGTGGATGCTCTATGTAGGAAGGTCCCAATAATTCTATCATTGATGAGAATTTATAAGGATTAAATATTCTTAGGTTTTAAGTGGATGAACATGGGAATTATAAAGAAAGGAACATCATATATCATTTCACAAATGATTTCTCAACCATCACTTTTTAAAGGTTAAAGGATACTCAAAATGATGATGTGGGAAATCATAAGAAAGTGGAAGCAATTAGAAAAGGGGAATCCTCAAGGTTAAATGTTAATGAAGAAGGAATTATGAGATTTGGTTAAATAATATATGTTCTATAAAATCTTGGGTTATTGAAATAACTTTTGGATGATGAATATCGTTTGACTTTCTCCATTCACCTAGGAAACAAAAAGATGCACTGAGATCTCCAAGAGCACATTTAGTTGTATAAAATGAAGAAAAAGATCACAAAATATAAATAAAATTGTTTGGTATGTCATCATGTAAAGGATGAAATATATAAGTATAAGATGATGATGCAACCATTAGCCACACCAACATGGAAATGGGAAAACAACACCATGGACATTGTCACTATAATTACAAAGACATCCAAATGAAACAATCATATCTATGTTTTTAGGGATGGTCTTTTAAATACTTCACACTTAATTATGATTAAAGATGTTTTCTCAGTAGATCAACCATGAAATATATACATTGGAGAAGTGGTAAGGCTATATGGAGTACCACTATCAATTGTGTCTGATCAAGATCCAAGATTCACCTCTATGTTTTGGAAAATTCTCCATCATTCTGTAAACACAGAGCTAAACTTCAGCATGACATACCACCCACAAAATAATGGCCAATCTGAGCAGACTATCCAAACACTTGATGAAATTTTGAGAGCTTGATCAATGTAATTGATGGGAAAATGGGACCAAATCTATCCTTTGGTGGAGTTATCTTACAAAAATTGTTTCTATTTGAGCATCAAAATTTCCACATATGAGGATGTTTATGGGAATAGGTGTAAAACACCAACATGTTGGGAAAGAAGTTGGTAGAAAAAAACTTATAGGTCTTGAAATGGTCGAAGAAATGATGGAGAAGGTTAAGACCATCCAAAAGCACATCAACGCTGCTCAAATTTGATAAAAGAGAATTTCTGATAATCATTGATGAGACCTATAATTTTATGTTAGAGACATGGTTTAACTATGAATATCTCCATGGAAGATAGTAATGAGATAATGGAAGAATGAAAAATTAGTCCAACGTACATTATCCCTTTTGAGATCCTTGATCTCATCAGAGTGGTGGCTTATCAACTAGAAATCCCAACGAACCTATCTTATTTACATAATGTAATCCACTTATCACTCTTTAAGAAGTAAATACTTGAACTGTCACATGTTGTCAATCCATATGTGGTATCATTGGAGAATGATCTTTCTTATGAGGAGATGGTGAATATCATAGTTCGTAGGGAAATATTTCTACGAAATAAGACAATTCCCCTTATTAAGGTGTTATGGAGAAAAAAAAGATTAAAGAAGCAATGTGGTAACTAGAAGAAGTGATAAAGAAGAGATACCCTCATCAGTTTTAGTGTGGGAAAAGGAAATTTTGATGGTGAAATTTCTTAATGGGGAAGGTTGTAAAGACCCCAACATTTATGAATAAAATTAATTTTCTTATGACTTAACTAATGTCTTATAGTTTTTGAAAACACATTCACTTCTTTTATTATATCCAATTTTATTTAAATGGATGTTAAGTATCATTACGATTTATCATATAATCATTGAATAGTGATGACATGACTAGTATAAATATAGGGTTTTAACAAATCCTTTTCTCACAGAGAAACAAAGTGATGACCTCAACCATTCAGATTGTACCCTATGAATCCCATTTCTTAAAGCCTCTAAGGGAGATATCATTTATGAGATTTTCCCTAGACGAATCCCAAATTAAGACCCAACAACTTAATCATGAGAGGACCCACTTACAATAGAAGTTCAATATAATCGAGATCATGGCCCAAAGCATGTTCACTGAACGGGACAATGAAAGAACCACTATCGCACACCTTAATCTTAGGGAGTATGCTGGTGTTATAAAAGGATACTTATCAATACCCTATCATTATGAATATGTACGTTATTTTTTTTTGTATAAAATAATGAATATATTTTTATTTTATTATGGAAACTAATTTTTAAATCACAAATAGTATTTTTGGATAATTAAGAAATACATTTGATAAATTAATGATTTTTTAAAATAAATCATTTTTAAAAATATTTTTTTATTACATTTGTTTTTTTAAATGTTAATATAATTTTTATGAAGTAAAATATAATTGTAATTATGTTTTGAAAACAGTTTTTGTCAACACCCATCAATTTTCAACAAATGCTGGTTTTTTTTAAAAGTGAAAAAAGAAATATATAGAATCTTTTTTAGATAAAATGAATATTATTTTTGGAATTAGGATGTTGAAATTATCCAATGGTAAAATTTTCATAATTTTCTAAGATTGTCAAATGTTTTGGTAAAAATTTAATACTTTATAAATATACTATGTGTTATATGACATCACAATGGCCCAATAATGATGCAATAAATTATATAAAAGTTATATTCATACAAATATATGTTTTTCATTAAAAGTAATTTTAGGTTTATTTTATTTATTTTTCAAAGAATATGTGAATCCTCTACGAAAAAAAATATATTTTAATATTTTATAATCATTTCTTTGAATGCATGAATCACCTCCACATAAGAAAGGGGAATATTTCAATATATTTGGTCCTTATCCATATAAAATAATGTATACCACACCGATTTTTCCAAAAACATGGTAAAAAACTATGGGATGGTTTGTGGTTTTGAATATTTTACAGTGTGGTGTCTAGACCTAAAATAATAAAGAACCCCCCTCCTTTCCTATATAAAGAAACACAAGATACTATTTCTCTTCACTCAAAACCCTTCAATATAGAACAACATATAACCCTTAATTCCTAGATTCCTCCCAAGGCACCCCCAGGTTCCTAAGAAGCCTCTCCCAAACCTTTGGAGTCACACATCCTTGTATGGGATCTTCCACTATCCCCTTTAATCAAGAAATCATTTTGGGATATATCTTTTAATTTCAATTTCCATATGTTGAAATATGTTCATACACACTACCCTTACTATCCGTTTGATTTATAATTAAATATATATTCCATTAACTACCATTAAAACATCCATGATCCTTTATATATACCTGTTACCAAGACGAAATAATGTAAGAGATGCTCACCTTCCTCTCATCATTTCAATTAAAGAACATTGGTTGAAATTAGTCATTTTAATTTCCATTGGTTATATTTTCATCCTTTTATAATCAATTACATAATATCTATTTGATGTTATGTGAATGAGAGATCAATTATTCAACATCATTTGGACCCTTACTTAAGATGTTACTATGCCAAAATACAGTAAGGGATTTCTCCCTTCTCATTTCCATTCAGGAACCTCTTTTATATTATGCATCTTAATTTCATTTCATATGTTGGGATATTATGTTACATGATCAGATTAAAATTAATTTTATGTATAAATGATTTTATACAACTTTTTATCTCATCAACCCATTTTATGAATTTCTATATGACGCTATTTTTCTGGCGAAATTTCACCATGATTTTCTATACTAAAATCATCATATAGTGAATACCATACCTATTACACTATGAAGGGTATTAACCTTTATGAAAATATATTTATTTTTTGTGGAGCTACATGTATATATTCCACACTACTTGATCGTCAAATAAATGATGGTGTTGAATGAATCCATGTTATATGATCTATGTGGCAGACTTAATCATGAGATTGAAATGATTAAGAAGGGTACACCTAGAGAGGATTACAATATATTAGGTAATGAATAGTATCATGAAAAGCCATGTTGGGAGAAAATTTTACCTAAATCCTCTTTGGAACTTTTTTCCACCAAGTTAGTACAAGGGTTTATCTGATTCCTTTCTTTATGATGTAGTGTTTTATGTTATTGCCACATTTCCATGTTATTATTATTATGCTATATCATGCCTTTATATTCATAATCCCTTATTTCTTATTGATATGTCTTTTCTAACCTATATTGTTATCCTTATGTTATGCGTTGTTTAAGGACTTATTGGTATTTATATCTCACTCCTTTCTTATTTATGTCCACCTGATATCCCATGTAGTGTTAAGTACAAAGAAATGTTGTGGTCATGTAAAAGAAGTTTTCAGTAAATATGAAGTATTTTCTGGTTTATGTTGTTATATAATGTTTCTAATTCCAAAATATATTATACCTCTTGATCTTTTGGGTTGTATTGAGTGATATTTATGTAATAATTTAGGTTTAGAACTGAAATAAAGAGCCTGGTTGTCATAGGTTTTGTATAAGTTTCAATTTTTTTGATAAATTCTGTGTCCAAACAATGTGATTCATAATAGTTTCTTCCATTGGTTCTCACACAGCTGGTGCAATGTGAGAAAAATAGTTTGTCCAAACCATTTGGTTATCCTAGTTTTAATTTAAAGGAGAAATCACCCTTTTCACTTAATTTTTTAATGGTTTCCCTCCTTGTTACCATCCCAATTACACAAATTACTCATTTGATCTCGAGGGAGGGATCCATCTCATCCATCATCAATGTATTAGTTTCCCCGTATTGATTTCCATGATTTTATCAAAGGTAATAAATATTATTTTCCGCCTTCTTATTATGATACATTACCCATTATATTTATCCTTGGATTTAATTTTTTACATATACCTCAAATCACTAAAAAATGGTATTTTAGGTTTGGGTTTGTTCTAATATAGGTCTATTGACTTTTAAGACGCATTGAATGTGGTTTCTTTATTAGTTTAACCATCACTGTGGAATAAATCTAGTTTCCACTTGGGTTGAGGTAGGTGTTTCTATTAAATTCCTTTATCTTATATTTTATGAGATTCTTGGGTTTCATAAATTTTTTTTTAATTGAAGTATTTCTATGTGCTTTATTTAAAAAGGATTTGTCAATTGATTTTTTTTTGAAAAATATGCTTTACAAATAGGGTTTTCCTTCCGAGATTCAATTATTTTTTTAGAAATGAATATTTTTTTGTTAAAAGAATTTATTAAAATTACTTTGAGTTTCTTACTTGTGTTTTTGATGGAAAATAGAGGGGTTTTTCCCAATTTTATATTTTTTCATTAAGAAAAAATGTTTTTAAATGATGAATTTGGGTAAAAAATGGGTATAGTTTTTTAAATGGTTTCTTAAGGTTATTTTGAAAAAAAAATAAAAAAATAGTATTTATATAAAATATAAATACCTTGGAATCATGAGTCAAATTTATAAAATTCTAGGTTAGAACTTTATAATAAAATGGGTTCATATTCATGAGACCCCCAATATTTCCCATTGTAATTATTTCTCACTTTTTGAGGTTCTTCATTGTTTGGAAATAGTTTTTGGATAGAAAAGTGTATATTTTTCAAGAGAGTGTTATATATTATGGGGATTTATTATTTAGTCATTTTCTATTGGTTTTGTATTGATTGTTTTATTATATATAATTTTATTTTTTCATAGTAACCTTAGTAAAAAATTGGGAGATCTTGATTCATGATACACTAGTTATCTTGCACACTACATTGCATTCTTTATTTGTATGATATTTTTAGTTCAGTTGAGTGATCTTAGTGATGCCAATGAGGGTAAAAAATGTTGTTTTTCTATTTTTTTAGATATTATGTATTATAATAATTAGTCCCATATTATTATAGTATTTTTAGTACTTTTGAATATTAGGATATTGAGTGTAGTTTATGGCACTGATTTCATGAATGGCGGTTCCATATAGGAGATTTCCACTTCAATAATTTCAGTATCCCCTTATACATAAAATTTTTATAGAAGTATTATCATTATTTAATTTTTTATACTTAAATTATATGGATATTCCTTCTTGTACAGTTATTTTATTCATTAATTATTGGGTTAGTTTTCTATATGGGGTTTCAAAGGTTGTTTTTGAAGATGTTTTCAAAAATAAAGTAATGATATTATTTTTTAATAATGGATTTGAAAAGTTTTAAAAAGGTCGATTTTATTTTTATGAAATTAATGGTACTCAATTTGAGTTTATAAGTGTTTATAACACTGTTTGAAGATACGACAAGGTTTTTGAACAAAAAGAAGTCAATTATTTTCAATGGATAAAAAAGAGATATCTGGTTCTCAATTATGTCATTAAATATGAAAAAAATTTATTTTTATTGTCATTCAAACTATAATTTAGAATATTATTTATTAAATTAATGAAATAATCTCCTCAATGAGATCCTAGTAGGTTTTTTTGAAGATATTGAATGGTTATAAAGTATTAGGGGAATCCACAATTCTCTTAGGTCATCATATACGTCATGGGTGAGATATGTCATTGTATTTATGAAAGAGACGAGATGAGCAAGATTAGAATCTATAGTTCCTTATCAGTTGTACAAGGATGTTTCTTGGTAATTCTTCAAGATTTTTTTTATGTTTTTATCCCACGGGCAAGAAACTATAAAAATCACTTGAGTTCAAAAGACTTAATCAAGGTCAATAGATGGTGAAAGAGTATGTTGATTATTTTTTATATATTCTAGTATTTATTCTCATCTAGTCATAAATGAATATTTAAAATCATTTTTCATTAGGGGAGATAATTTATTGGACCTCGAATTAGTTATTCTTAGGGATTTATGGCATATTTTTATTATATGGTTGAGGAGTCTATGTTTGTGGAAGGCCATTAATTTAGAAAACTAATGATGGGTGGCACCTTGATTCCATTAGGTGGGATTGATGGTTACCCATAATGTGTGGAGTCGTAGTTGGATGGGTTTAATTAAATGTAATTTTTACCAAGACAATGGTTATTAGTTTAAGAATAATTGACCTCTCGTGTGCTTCCAATGTGGATATCTAAGACACTCTAATCCTTCTTATCAGAAATTGTGAAAGACCTACCTTCAATATGACTATTTAAATGATATTTATATGTTTTTATGTTTAATTTTTGGAAAATATATCAGGTATAATTTCATTTGAGATGGTTATGTTTTTTTTCAGTTTCCATTTAGGTGATTGTGATTTTATCAAAATTATTGAGGTAATTAGTTTGGGATTCTTCCTTTGGGTATCTATCTGATCATTTTGAATGGGATGTTAATCGAGGTGTGGTTATGTTGTTTCTTAGTTGGTGAAATTATATTATTGGGGTTTATGTTTGTAATTATTTTATGAAGTGGTTTGATTATTTGAAGAACGACATGAGGGAATCTTAATTTTGTGCTCAAATAACTAGGATGTTGAAAATATCAGTTTTGGTTAAGTACTGATTGGTGAAATTTTAGTTTAATAGGGTTATATGTGGGTATTTGTATTTGGTGTGAGGTCATATGTTAAACATATTATATATATTTTTACCCAAGGTTCAAACCATGTCACTTCTTTTTTAGGTTGGTTGTGGTTTTTTTCATTTTGGTTGAAAATTTTTTGTAGGTTATTCAACTGTTTTGATTAGATATTTTATATATATATTTTTATTCTATAGTGGGTAGTATATATCTTGGGGTTTTATCAATTTGTTGTGAATTATTTCATGGTATTGGTTTTGTATTTGAATTCCTTATATGACTTAATGTGGATTCATTTCCAATGGTAGTAGTATCATCATAAGAGTATCTACCCATGGTTAGATTATTTTAGTTGATATATAAATATTGGGGAGACTAAAAATGAGTATATATTTCCCTTTAACCTTTATCTTTTTCTTTTTGTTATTCAACGATTGAATATTTTTCATTTATATTGAGGATATGTGTACCTTGAATTTTATATTTTTATTGTGGCTCATGTCAAGGGGTTTACCCTCTGATAGGGCCTTCCCATTATTTTCAGAAACCACCCACCTATTAATTTGGGGTATGGAGGTTTTAATGTCTACTTACCTTTTACTTTTGTTCAAAAAATTTAATTGGATCAAAATTTGAATGGTTGGAAATATTTTAACAACCCCATATTAATGATAATTTATATATTAATAAATTTTGGTATGTTTTTAATTTTAGAGAGTTTTGTTGTAAAATTTTATAATTTATGGGGTTTTACATTATCCCATGGTTAGGGTAAAAAACTTGTGTTTTTCACATGTTGTGATTATTTTTTAGAATTAGTTTTTATGTGGTTTGTTAAGAAAATTTATCCAAATAATTTGATTTAGGGATGTTCCTTCTAATATCTCCCTCATGGTGTAAAAAATGATGCAGCCAAAGGATGTGGCATGCGTAGTTTCACTTTGATAAATGACCATTATCAACATAAATTTTATATTTTTTTACCATAATTCCTCTACTATTAATGTGATAAACTCCTAAGAGCTCTAAGGTGATCTCTATCTTCCCCTATTATATTTTGGGATTCCCCTTAATAATTTCCATGAAATTAGCCAAGGAAATATCTCTTCATTTCTTCTTTCTTATTCTGTTACATTCCCTCTTTAATTTATAATAGGACTTCATTTTTCCCTAGATTAATAATCACCATGAAAAAGGTATTTAGGGTTTAGGTTTGTTCTAAACAGGGGAGTTTTTTATTTATGGATTACAGAATTTGTTATCTTTCCTGGCTTTGGACATCACCGTCGAAGGTGATTGGTTTTCACTTAGTTTATGGTTTGTGTTTCCATGTTATTCCATTATCATTCAATTCATGATACAATGGGGTTTAAAAAAATTATTTCTAATTTAATTTTTTTTATGATCTCCTAAATGGTTTGGTAAATATTTTTAAGCGAAATTAAATATTTGTCATAAAGGGTTTCCTTAACTATTTTATGTTTTGTTTTGTAAATAAACAATTTCATGTTCCAATCATTTTTTAAAATTCTTATGGGATTATTACATTTCATTTTAATATAATTTTTTGGAATTATTCCTAAAATTTAAATTGAATGGAAGAAACCACGTTTTGAAAAGGGAGATTTTAGTTCAAAAGGTGTATTGTTTTTAAAATGGGTTCTAAAAGATATTTCAAAAATAAAATTTTAATGAAAAGGAAACAACATATCACCTTAAGTAAAATTTCATAAAGGATAGATAAAACATTATAAAAAATAGTTTTATTTTCATGAGACACTCATTATTCCCCCTTATACTTATTTATCCATTTTTGGGGATTCTCATTCTTATGTTATGATCACATGATGGAAAATGGGTTATTTTGTACATATATATTGGAGCTAAAGGGGGGTTATTATTTATGTATTCTTTATTAATCTTGAATTGGTTGTTTTATAACCACCAAATTATTTTGGTTATGGGAACCCATGTAACTACAAGGAGAACTTGATTATTACTACTTAAGTTATCTCAAACACTATCTAGTTTCCTTTAGTTGTATAGTTTTCTTAAAATAGGGTAGTTCCCCACATGGAGGCCAAATTAGGAAAATTTAAAGGCTTGTTTATTTTTTCAAACTCTATATATTCTATCTATTCGTCCCAATTTATTATAGTATTTTTAGAATTTTATATCAATTGGACCTTGGGTGTATCCCATGAAACTAATTTCTTTAATTTTGGTTCCATGGAAGGGATTACCATTTTATACTTTTTGGTATCACCTTGTGTTAACCATGATCATTTAATGATTATCATAATTTACATTTCATAAATCTATTTTCCATGGTGGCTCCTACTTGTGTAGTCATTAAATTCATTCATGGTTTTTTTATTTTTTTAAAGGGGGGTTTCCAAGGATGGTTTGAAATATGTTTTCAAAAAAATGTAAAGAGAATATTTTCCACAGTATATTAAGAAATGTTTTTATAAATGGGATTTTTTAAAATAAATTCAATGTACTAAATTTGAGCTTTTATATATTTTTATCACTAGATGTAGATCCCACAAGATTTTGAATAAAAATGTAATTTATGATTTTATTAAAAAAACATGAGGTTTAGTTTTATTTTAATTAACTAGAATTAGTAAAAATTATTTTCTATTGTATTTAAAACTAAAATTAACAAACTGATTTATGAAATTAATTTCATAGACTCCCTATTTAGTTCCTACATGTCTCGTTAACTCAATCCCTGAATACACACTTCAACATATGTTTATATATAAATTATATTTTATATAGGTCCTAGGTCTAGATTTCAGAATACATTTATTTTTATTCAGGATGATAATAAGTGATCTTGGATGATATGTGAGACTATGGGTTTTATAGATAATTTCTTATATCATTGACATTTTTTTAGTTTATTATAGCTTTTTTATTCATCGACCAATTAAACCATAACTTTATTTTTTATTTATTCTTCTTTTATTTTACCTTGTCATGTATTTTTTTTGGGATGATGATGTATCCCTATAAAAATGGGTGTAACATTATTTTGTTGGTTATGACTTGTTTAATCCTTTTTTATCAGTATAAAATTAATCGAGTGTGCATGGATGGGAAACATATGGATGCCCCTTGATGGGCATCAATGAATATTCACTATCTTTTTTTTTCACGGATTTAAGGGCTAAATCATTATGAAGTTTTTTATACATGATTACCAAGAACTAGTTTCCATCCCATGGGTATTAGGAATGCCTCTTAATCCTAGTTTTAGGATAACCTGAGTGACACGTTAAGTTAGCCCAGTTTGGATCATTTCAAATGCTTTCACAACCAAGGTTCTAAAGAAGGAGATGATTCTTAAAGAGATATATTATTGTTTTGGGGAGTCTATTGGTTTGGATATAGTAATTTTGGAACATGATAGGTATGTGAAGGGAGACTATAGTGTGATCTTTCTCTTTAAGATACTCAATTTACCATGGGTAGTTAGGATTTGAGTCACAATTTTGGGTTTCATTTTGATATTTTTCGCTATGTTTGGATTCCCCAGGGATTTTAAAAAGTTATTTTAGATATTTATTTACTTTTATAGTGAAATTGGATTAATAACTAAAACTATATGGTTAATCCATCTGGTCTTAAAAACCATGCATTTCCTACCAAGATGGTTTCATAGGACATCACAGAGCATGTTTCACGTTCGGCGCTTTACCCACTAATACGTGTAGACAAATAATGCTAAATTATACATCACTCTTAAATATTGTGACCCATTTTGATTCCATATTTCTTCTGAAGTGGTTCCCACTTATCAAAGAAGAGTTAAAGAGGGTTTTTAATGAATTTTTATGTTACTTAAATGCACTAATGGTGATTTTTTATGCTGCATTTTCTTAAGATTATTGTTTTAAATGTTTTTTTGGGTAGAGAATAGAATTTTATAAAATGTTTGATTATAAATCATTATTGAAAAATTCATTTTATGAGGTGTTTTAGAAGTGATATATTATATTATGGTATTTGGAAAATATTTTAAACAAAAATAAAAATATATGTAAATACATTAAAATTGATTTTATTTAATTTTGAAATCATTTCAATTCATGATAATGTTGTGATATGATTTAATTTTGTTTTAAAAGGGGTGGAGAATCTTACCAAGGTTAAATGGTTTTAGAAAAATTGGTTCAATTTTCTAATGTATGCCTTGGAAAAATGGTTTCTAGATTCTTATTTGGTGATTCTGGTTTCAATGAAAGGAATTTTGGTATAATATGATTTATATATATATATTTGTTTTAAGGGTATTGTTTTTAGAATTTCCCCTTTCTGAAAAAATGGGAATATTTTGTATAAAATGAATGGAAATAAATGATTGAGTACATGTCATGTATTATTTATAGTATGCCTATTATAAAAATCAATAAATTAAATAAAATTCATATCAAAAAGAAAAATTATCTTGTTGAAATCTCACATCATTTGGAGAAGACCCCTTAATTTTAAGATTATACACAGATTCAAAATAGAGTGGTGGATTTGAATTCCTCATTCATATTGGACTATATCTTGGAAATAATAAATTAAAATCCTTATTCTTTCTATGGATATTTGTCACACCCCGACCGCATATTCTCTTGCTTTTAATCTTTTCTTTGTCCCGGTTTGAATTTTTTCTAGGTTTATTTGTGTTGGAATGTTTCGCTCCAGTGCGCGGTCACCTCATCGTTAGCGGTGACGGTGCGTTCGGCCCAGGTGACCGCATGTTCTCCCGGCGGTTAAATATTAACTTTTATTTTATGTTCGCAATTAATATAATTAGTATTGTTAAATTATTTTATTATTTTTATTTTTATTTTATTTTTTAAGTTTTTTATTATTATTATTTTTATTATTATTATTATTATTATGAACTTTACAATTATTATTATTATCTTTATAAAGATTTATTATTATTATTATCATCATTATTATTATGTTTTTATTATATATATATATATGTATATTGAGAAACTGTAACCCGTTTTTTTTACCCTCCCCCGTTTTTCTTTCTTTCACGAGCCGCCTCCCCCCCTCCATCCATCCTGCGTACGCCGCGCCCACCATCCATCAGCTCGCCGTCCCGACCTCCGCATCCAGTAGCCGCTGCTGCCATCACCGACCCCTCCGCGTGACCGGCCCGTCGCCGTCTCCCTCGCGCGACCCCGCCGCGCCCAGCGGCCGTCTCCGCCGCTCCCCGTCCCGGCGTCCTGGCTCTCCTGAGCAGCCCGACCCCCCCTCCTCTACCTGTTCCTGTGGCCGACCCCATCCCTGCCTGCTTCTCCGCCTTGCGCCAACCCCGCGCGCCACGCCCAACCACCCCATCCCTTCTCTCCCTCTCCCTATCACGGTGTCGCCGGCTCCTTCGTGCAAACCACATTCCGCGCCAGCCAACCGCTGCTGCCCACTGTTTCCCCTTCCTCAACCCCTACGTCTCGGCTCCCCCGACCATCCTCGCCTGCTTCCGCCTTCACCGCACCCTGTCCCCGACCCTCTTCACTGCCCCCCGGCGCCCGTTTCCCTTTGCCACGCCCACGGCCAGCCCCGGCACCCCCTGCTGCCCCGTCGATCCCACCGCCCAGCCTGCTCCCTCCCACCTCCTCCGGTATACCTGTTTTATTTATTTATTTAATTATTTATTCATTTATGTATTTGTAAATTAGTTATTTATTTATTTACTTATTTATTTATTCATTTAAGTATTTGTTAATTAGTTTATTTATTTATTTATGTAAGTATTATGTTATTCATTTATTCCATTTATTAATTTATTTTGTTCCTTGTTTATTTATTCATTTAATTTTTTTGTTAATTAGTTATTTATTTATTTATTTTATTATTTGTTAATTAATTAATTAATTATTTATTTATTTTGTTTTGTTTATTTACTTATTTATCTATCTGTTTATTCATTTGGTTATCTATTTATTCTCTTGATTATTTATTTATTCTTGTATTTATTATTTATCTATATATTTATTTATTTACTTATTTTTTTTATTAATTAATTAAATAATTTATTCATTTATTTATTTTTTTCCTTTATTCCATCTTGGGGTTTTTATTTAATTCATATGAATCCTTTTTCTGTCGCGGGTTGAGTGACGTGTACTTTTTCCACTGTTCAGCGTACGCAGTTTGTCCGCAAAGGATTGTCCTACTTTCTGTTGGGTTTCCGTTGCGTCCGCTCCGTGTTTGAGGTAGGAGAATTCACCTGTTTCCTTTTCGAAGCACTCTGTTGGTACTTGAATTATTTTAAATTGATTTTATTCCATGATTATCATGTTTATTATAGCCTTGCGTGACTTATTTTGGTGATTTAATATCCATAGTTTTTGTTTGAAAAATTAAGTTTGAACCAATTATATTTTTATGCTGTTATATTTGTACACTAGATGGTATCTTCCACCTGTTTAGGCGTTTTCAGTTACGGTGGAACTAAATTTCTGTGTTTCTGATGTTATCGTTGGTGGTCTGGTGCAGTGTTTTCTTCTTGAAGGAAAAAAATCAATCTTGGGTCATATTATCCTGTGTTGGTTGGTTTTTATGAAATTTAGTGTGATTTGGAAATGTTGTCGTGCCTCTTTGCAGGTCTGATGCACCATTGGATGTTGACGCATCCATGCGTGCACCAGGTGCACACATGGATGCGCCCTCAAATGAAGATGTTGTTTTGAGTTGTTAACATTTATTTTTTTATTTTTATTTATTTTTTATTTTCTAGAAATGTTGACTTTTATAAATGGTTCATGGTTTCAAAATGGTTTGACCTCGTCCTGAGACGCATTAAATTAGTTTAAAAATAAATCTACGAAAATATGCTCGTTTGGCCTTTTATTTAATACAAAAGCAGCGCTTGAGTTTTTGAAAAAGATATTGTGAAATGTTCGTGTAAAGTCATTTGATTTTGTAAAAAAACGGAGTGCTCGCTTGGCGACTTGGGGTATTTTTATAAAGTGGTTTTGATAATTAAATGTCGTGAAGGCCCGGTTGGCACTTTATTAATTGTGAAGTGATTATACATATATATATGTATATATGTACTTGTGGGGGCATCTCTACAGGGGGACTTCCCTTCGAGGGTTGTCGTGTAGCGATGTCCGTGTAAGGGGTTGGAAAATGCAGTGAGATGAGTCACGCGTGCGAGGGTCTCCCACTTACACAGTGTTACAAAAACCACCATGGGTTCCTGGGCGTTTTGTAGATTATCGAGTGACGGTTGCTTTCTAACCCTGATTAGACGGGTTAGTACCCCCTGGAGTTATGGACAGGCCAGGAGGGATGTGCCACTGGTTGGCTATTAGGGCGGCCAGTTGGTTATTGACTATGGAGTACCACGCCGGCAGGTAGTCTGAACCTGAGTACATCCAGGGGTTTTCTAGGGAAGTTTAGGATCACCCATGGTTACTTGTTCTCGTTGATTGTTTACTTTATGTTATTCTTTACAGCTTATAGTGTTACTTGCGTCCTTTTGCACTACTTTCATCTTGCATTACTTGGTTACTTTCTGTTTCACTAGTCTGTTTTCAGCCTGTACTATTTACCTGTTCCTTTCTAGCACAGTCGTGGTATTATTTGTATTTGGTTTTGTTTATAAAAGCAGTAAATGGTTTTGAAAGTGATTTATAGTGTGCGTTGGGTTTTCAAATGGGAAAAACATGTTGTTTATTTTTAAATGTGAAAAAAAAATCTATTTTTATAATTTTTTTTTAACCTGTGTCAACGGATTTCTTGGGAAAGGAAACATTTGGATTCAGTGGTTTACTTTGGCTTACCTACTGTGAATTTTTAATGCTCACGCCTATATTATCATTTCAGTTGTAGGTCTTCCCTTGCTCAGGTCTTTCTGGCTTGAGTCGCTCAGTGTTGGAGCGAGGTTGCTCTCTAGTTGGGTGGTGACCTGAGAGGTCACATGGAGGTACGTGGTCATGTGGCTTTTATTTCTTTTCTGCTGTTAGTGTTTATTTATTCTGGTCTATTTACTTTCGTTGGGGCTGAAATCGTTCCCAACGATCAAATTTTAATGCCTGACACTTGTTGCCATCCCGGGGGGATCAGGAACGCTCCTCGGGACTTGCCGCGGACCGGCTCGGGTGACCGGTTCAGGGTCGACCCGGGCTAGTTCGTGACAAAATGGTATCAGAGGTGGTTCTTGTTATTTGGGTTGTCTGGTAGAAGGAGATTAGGACTGTCGGAACTCGAGTGGTAGGTGCAGGAAGAGCGTCGCGAACTCTTTCTCGCACTGATCCTCGAGTTACCAGGGGTAGTTTGGGAATTGTGTCTTTTGACGTCGTTTTGGATGGAGGAATGAAAATGGAGATGATTCAGTGTCACGTCATGATTTCACATGGAGTAGTGACCCATGTGGAGTCCAAGTACACGGTTTAAGTTCCTCCTAGCTGTTGATGCTTACCTGGGGCGTGGCTCACTACCATGTCGTCGGGTTAAGCGAAACTGCTAGTTCCTCATTCGGGTGATTCCTTGTAAGTGTACTATGTTGGTTCTGGTTGGTGTGACTGTGTTTTTGAAAATTAAAGTTGAATTTTGAAATGGAAGTGTTTTCTTTAAAATGGGTTTAAATTGGTATTGTGATTTTAGAAAGTTAAAGTGTTCTGATTTCAAAAGCAGGTGTTTTCTTGGAATTGGTAAGGAAATGTGTTGGGTGCGACCCTTGGTATTCCTCATGAATGATCGCATGTGTGCTGGTTTGTTCGAAAAGTTCATGAGAGGCACTTGTTCGTGGATAACGTGTGTGGTATGGATGGACACGCATGCAAAAATTCATGAGATGCTATGGGTGCTTATTTAAAACCAAAGGATTGACCTTGTCTTTCTAAAATGATTTCTTAAAGAGGAAAAAATATGATTTTAGAAATTGGCTTTTCTTTTAGAAAGTGAGTTTTGTGTTGGAAGGTAGCCTTGAAGTAAGGCGGTTTTGAAATTGTAATGAAATGACATTTTTCAAAAAGCGGGTTTTTGGCATGTGAGCCAGTTGTTGGTATGCGTTTGTTCTTTTGATTAAGATTGGATTGGATTGGATGTTGATATTTGGCTTTGTGCTTTTATGATGTTCAGAGAATGTCACCCAGAAAGGTCTCTAAGGATTCTGATAGGTCATGCCCAGTTTTTGGTCCTCCTCAGACTTTGCCTATTCTCCATGGTGATCAGGGTGTGTTAGAGGCAGTGAAATGGCTCGAGGAAGTGGAGCGTGTCTTTAGAACGTTGGGAACTCCCGATAATGTTAAGTTTCGTGCAATTATGGAGTTGTTTTAGGGTCCATCTCTGGACCAGTGGAAGAGGGTTACCCCATCATCAACGCAAGTTGAAATGACGTGGGATGTCTTTAAAATCATTTTCATCCAATGGTTTGTACCTGAGGAAGTGAAGTTGGAGAAAAAGGGAGAGCTTGTGCATATTCAACAAGGCCAACGGACGGTGAAGGCATAAGTTGACCATTTCAAGGAACTGATTCCCTTTTCTCCAGAGGTAGCGTCACATGAGCTCATGAAGGTCTCTCTTTTCACCGTGGGTCTTCATCCAGAGATCAAGGAGCGAGTCCTCCCTTCTAAATACCTTTGTTTCGAGAAGCTCATAAAGGAAGCATTCTTGGATGAGTTGGTTTTCAGTGTGTGGGTGGTTAATACTTCAGCATCCCCGGTTGTTCGTAAGAGTTCCCCCTCTGGTGTGGAAAATACACCAGAGATACCTTTTCCTCAGGAGTTATCCCCCTTGGTCCAAGCTTCCAGTTCATCAGATCATTCGATGGTATGCTATCAGTGTGATCATTTCGGGCATTCAAAGCCATCTTGTCGCAACCCTCCGAAGACGTGTCATCGTTGCGGTTGTCTGGGTCATCTGGAGAAGTTCTGCAAGAAGCGTCGCTTGAAGAGGACGCTGTGATTGGAGAGTGTCAGTACCTGACTGTGAGGCAGGAGATGCTTCAGCCATCAGAGCCCCAGCCACAGGTCTCAGGGTGAAGCTTGCGCACAGTCAGGAGTCCCCAGGGGTGTGAAGCCTTGGTCCGGGTTTTGTGTTCCATGTTAGCAGTGGAACTATCAAGATCTTTTAGTACTTGTTTTTGTGCTGTTAAGTGTTGACGTTATTGTACATTCATTGTTTTACCATGGGGTTATCATGGACTTGTTCTATTATAATCCAAGTAGTCTGGTTTATGTGGATGTGTTGTTTCTAAATCGTGTGTCCTTCTTAAAAGTGTGTTTGACTCTCGTGTGGGTTGACCTCGTTCTAGTTATGTTGTCGATGTGGTTATGTTTTGTGGATTTCAGTGGATCATGTCTCCAATTTGATGTTGGCTAAATGTTTTTCCATGGGTTTTCCCTGGTGTTGAAGGTTATGGACTCTAGTCGTGGGTTCAAGGTTTCGACGGAGGTGAAAATCTTATTGTGTTATAGGAGTCAGTTTGGATCGGTTATGAGTTCCCGCACTGGACCCGCCTCTGTGTGGTAGTATGTTTTGAGTGTTAAATTTTTGAACTAGTTAAGTTCTTGTGGTGGGGAGAACCCCTTCGTGTTCTCCCCTCAACCTCGGAATTAAGTTTTCCCTTGAATCGGTCTAGTGTGGCCTGTGTGGAGTAAGGTCATCCTGAGATTATCAATTCTCTTTGGTTCCTTTAGTTTTGTTTGGGCATAGACCTAAATCTTGACCGACATGTGGCTTGGTGACTTTCTGGGGGCGGAAAGTGTCTATGGTGGGGATAATTGGCACACCCCGACCGCAGATTCTCTTTCTTTTAATATTTTCTTTGTCCCGGTTTGAATTTTTTCTAGGTTTATTTGTGTTGGCAGGTTTCGCGCCAGTGCGCGGTCACCTCATCGTTAGCGGTGATGGTGCGTTCGGCCCAGGTGACCGCATGTTCTCCCGGCGGTTAAATATTAACTTTTATTTTATGTTCGCAATTAATATAATTAGTATTGTTAAATTCTTTTATTATTATTATTTTTATTTTATTTATTATGTTTGTTATTATTATAATTATTATTATTATTATGAACTTTAAAATTATTATTATTATCTTTATAAAGTTTTATTATTATTATTATCATCATTATTATTATGTTTTTATTATATATATATATATATATTGAGAAACCCTAACCCGTTTTTTACCCTCCCCCGTTTTTATTTCTTTCACGAGCCGCCTCCCCCCCTTCCTTCCTTCCTGCGTACGCCGCGCCCACCATCCCTCAGCTCGTCGTCCCGACCTCCGCACCCAGTAGCTGCCGCTGCCATCACCGACCCCTCTGCATGACCGTCCTGTCGCTGTCTCCCTCGCGCGACCCCGCCGCGCCCAGCGGCCGTCTCCGCCGCTCCCCATCCCGGCGTCCTGGCTCTCCCGCGCGGCCCGACCCCCCCTCCTCCGCCTGTTCCCGTCGCCGACCCCATCCCTGCCTGCTTCTCCACCTTGCTCCGACCCCGCGCGCCACGCCTGACCACCCCATCCCTGCTCTCCCTCTCCCTGTCCCGGTGTCGCCGGCTCCTTCGTGCAAACCGCATTCCGCGCCAGCCAACCGCTGCTGCCCACTATTTCCCCTTCCTCAACCCCTACGTCCCGGCTCCCCCGACCATCCTCGCCTCCTTCCGCCTTCGCCGCACCCTATCCCCGACCCTCTCCGCCGCCCCCCCCGGCGCCCGTTTTCCTTTGCCGCGCCCACGGCCAGCCCCGGCACCCCCTACTGCTCCGGCGATCCCACCACCTAGCCTGCTCCCTCCCACCTCCTCCGGTATACCTGTTTTATTTATTTATTTAATTATATATTCATTTATGTATTTTTCAATTAGTTATTTATTTATTTACTTATTTATTTATTCATTTAAGTATTTGTTAATTAGTTTATTTATTTATTTATGTAAGTATTATGTTATTCATTTATTCCATTTATTTATTTATTTTGTTCCTTGTTTATTTATTCATTTAATTTTTTTGTTAATTAGTTATTTATTTATTTATTTTATTATTTTTTAATTAATTAATTATTTTTTTATTTAATTTGGTTTGTTTATTTACTTATTTATCTATCTGTTTATTCATTTGGTTATCTATTTATTCTCTTGATTATTTATTTATTCTTGTATTTATTATTTGTCTATATATTTATTTATTTGCTTATTTTCTTTATTAATTAATTAAATAATTTATTCATTTATTTATTTTTTTTCATTTATTCCATCTTGGTGTTTTTATTTTATTCATATTAATCCTTTTTCTGCCGCGGGTTGAGTGACATGTACTTTTTCCACTGTTCAGCGTACGGAGTTTGTCCGCAAAGGATTGTCCTACCTTCTGTTGGGTTTCCGTTACGTCCGCTCCGTGTTTGAGGTAGGCGAATTCACCTGTTTCCTTTTCGAAGCACTCTGTTGGTACTTGAATTATTTTAAATTGATTCCATTCCATGATTCACATGTTTATTATAGCCTTGCGTGACTTATTTTGGTGATTTAAGATCCATAGTTTTTTTTTGAAAAATTAAGTATGAAGCAATTATATTTTTATGTTGTTATAGTTGTACACTAGATGGTATCTTGCACCTGTTTAGGCGTTTTTAGTTAAGGTGGAACTAAATGTCTGTGTTTCTGATGTTATCTTTGGTGGTCTGGTGCGGTGTTTTCTTTTTAAAGGAAAAAAAATCATTCTTGGGTCATATTATCCTGTGTTGGTTGGTTTTTATGAAATTTAGTGTGATTTGGAAATGTTGTCGTGCCTCTTTGAAGGTCTGATGCACCATTGGATGTTGACGCATCCATGCATGCACCAGGTGCACACATGGATGCGTCCTCAAATGAAGATGTTGTTTTGAGTTGTTAACATTTATTTTATTTATTTTTATTTATTTTTATTTTCTCGAAAGATTAACTTTTCTAAATGGTTCATGGTTTCAAAATGTTTTGCCCTCGTCCTGAGACGCATTAAATTAGTTTAAAAAAAATCTACGAAAATATGTCCATTTGGCCTTTTATTTAATACAAAAGCAGCGCTTGATTTTTTGAAAAAGATATTGTGAAATGTTCATGCAAAGTCATTTGATTTTGTAAAAAAATGGAGTGCTTGCTTGGCGACTTCGGGTATTTTTATAAAGTGGTTTTGATAATTAAATGACGTGAAGGCCCGGTTGGCACTTTATTAATTGTGAAGTGATTATACATCTGTATATGTATATACGTACTTGTGAGGGCATCTCTACAGGGTGACTTCCCTTCGAGGGTTGTCGTGTAGCGATGTCCATGTAAGGGGTTGGCAAGTGCGGTGAGATGAGTCACGCATGCGAGGGTCTCCCACTTACACAGTGTTACAAAAACCACCATGGGTTCCTGGGCGTCTTGTAGATTATCGAGTGACGGTTGCTTGCTAATCCTGATTAGACGGGTTAGTACCCCCTGGAGTTGTGGACATGCCAGGAGGGATGTTCCACTGTTTGGCTATTAGGGCAGCCAGTTGGTTATTGACTATGGAGTACCACGCCGGCAGGTAGTCTAAACCCGAGTACGTTCAGGGGTTTTCTAAGGATGTTTAGGATCACCCATGGTTACTTGTTCTCCTTGATTGTTTACTTTCAGTTATTCTTTACAGCTTATAGTGTTACTTGCGTCCTTTTGCACTACTTTCATCTTGCATTACTTGGGTACTTTCTGTTTCACTAGTCTGTTTTCAGCCTGTACTATTTACCTATTCCTTTCTAGCACAGGCGTGGTATTATTTGTATTTGGTTTTGTTTATAAAAACAGGAAATGGTTTTGAAAGTGATTTATAGTGTGCGTTGCGTTTTCAAATGGGGAAAACATGTTGTTTATTTTTAAATGTGAAAAAAATCTATTTTTATAATTGTTTTTTTAACCTGTGTCAACGGATTGCTTGGGAAAGGAAACATTTGGATTCAGTGGTTTACTTTGGCTTAACTACTGGGCATTTTTAATGCTCACGCCTATATTATCATTTCAGTTGCAGGTCTTCCCTTGCTCAGTTCTTTCTGGCTTGAGTCGCTCAGTGTTGGAGCGAGGTTGCTGTCTAGTTGGGTGGTGACCTGAGAGGTCACATGGAGGTACGTGGTCGTGTGGCTTTTATTTCATTTCTGCTGTTAGTGTTTATTTGTTATGTTCTATTTACTTTTTTTTGGGCTGAAATCGTTCCCAACGATCAAATTTTAATGCCCGGCACTTGTTGCCATCCCGGGGGGATCGGGAACGCTCCTCGGGACTTTCCGCGGACCGGCTCGGGTGACCGGTTCGGGGTTGACCCGGGCTGGTTCGTGACAATATTAATGTTTGAATAAAGTGGTGGAGTGTTTAGAATTTATTGATGTAATTCCATGTTTTCCAATGAATCTATATGCTTCATGAGTGAGATATACTATTATATTGACATAAGAATTGAGTTGAGTTTGTCAGGTAATATATGGTTACTTTTCACTTCCATGATGATACGTCTTGGAATTTAATCAAGATGATTTTAATTTAGTGGTCCTATCCCAATGATGTTGAGGTGGAGACACCTATGGAATTCATTAGCCTGCATCATTATGGATAGATGATGAAGTAGTATAAAAATAATTTTTCTATGATGATGGTCTTTTCTCATGAGATAATAATCAAATAACATTTAAAATATTATTTATTGGGAGGATACAATTTACCTAACTATAGATCAACATTTATTGAGTATATCCTAATATGATTTAAGAATGTGGTTTAGGAATCCATGTTCAGGGTATAAATATATTTTTGGAAACTAGTGATGGGTGGAACCTATATTTAATTGAGAGGATATGAATTTATTACATCATAGGTTGAGATATAGTTGTATGGGTCTATATTGGAGATATTGGTTGATGATGGTTAGTCTTCTCAAGACCATGGGGATATATGTAAGAATAATAGATCTCTCAATGATTTCTTGTTTGGGAATCTAGAGCACACTAAAGACTTTTATCAAAAATGTCCATGGAAATATCTTCACTATGGTCATTTAGGTATTCTTTAAAAGTTTTCTAATTTGAATAATAAAATGAAATATATGGTGAAATATATTATTAGGTGACTATCAATTTTTTGGTTTTTATTACATTGGATTTAATTTTGATTAAATCTTTTGAAGAAATTATTCTTAGATTCTTCGTTTTGGTAACTCTTTAATAACTTTTTATGGGATGTCAATCCTATTGAAGTTATTTTTTTCATAGTTAGTAGAGTATTTTTCAGGAGTATTATGGGTGTAAGGGTTATTTTATGAGTATTTATTATTAACAAGAGGACTTTGTAGACCCTAGGGTCTGATATCAGGGAACTATGAAATTGACACCACTAGTTCAGGTTAAACATTTTTGGGTGATTGGTTTTGTTTTTTGGGATAACTATTATCACTATTATAGGGGTGAGGTCGTAGGTCATCCATATATTTTATCTATATATGTGAGGTTCAAACAATGATTCTCCATATTTGGGTTGGTTGTGATTTTTTCTTTGTTCCATTTGGTTTAACTAATTATGAAGATTTATTTCGGGGGAAAATTTTTATGGATATTTGGATGTATTTAGGGTTTGTATCTAGGTTAGATATGTTCCTTATGAATGTTAACTTTTTATTGGTGGAGGATTTATTTGCCACCCATTTCTTATAAATGAGTGTTTTCATGTGCTGATAGACCCCTCATAAGAGTATCTAATCTTTGGTTTAACCAATTTAGATGAATTTAAAATAGTACAGATACCCATAGACATTCATTATTTCCCATGTCCCTGTATATTGTGTTTTTGGTTGGTATGTTATAAGATATTTTTTGGAATTTGAGGATTTTAGGACCATGGATGGATTGATTTATAATGTATCATGTGGAGTTGTTTTTTCCCTAGTAAGTCCCAATTAATTTATTCATAGACCACTCACCACTTAATTTGGGGTGTATTGGGTTTATTGTTCAATTTCATTCATATTTTGATAACATGATTTCTTCGGATAGAAAGTTTCATAGTGGGAAAATGGTGACATTCCTATGTCACAACTATTCTAATTATTATTTAATTATTATTTTATTAAAATATAGGATCTTTGGACATTGAATTTTTAAATTTAAGGGTTTTTCCTTAGCTGCATGGTTACTGAAAATTTTATATGTTAACCATGAGAAGTTATACAACTTTTATCAGTGGATATTTCAAGGTTAGTGCATGATTTGGAAAACCATGGATCCAAAACACATTAGTTGTGGAGTTTCATTCTAGTGGCTCGTGCATGGTTTGGAAAACTATTTGGGGAAACTATGAACCCTTATTAGTTTCACTGAAATAGTTAATTGACCCTTGTGAACCTATTTATTATAAGGGTTTTATCACCACTTCTAGTCCATTCATGTGAAATAATCCTAGGAGATCATGGGAGACGTCTATCCCCCATATTTTACTTTTGTCTTCCCTTTCACGATTTCCAAGACATTCTATAATGTAATCTATCTTCTTTCATTCCAATCTCTTACCCTCCCTCCCCTCTACCATTTTTATTTTGTTTTCTATTTTCCATATAACCATAATCAATATAAAAATTGTATTTAGGGTTTGAGTTGGTTCTGGCATAGGGATTTGGTCATTTTGGGATTGTAGAATGTGGTTCCTTTCTTGGATTGTCCAGCACCATCAAAGGGGACTGGTTCATCTTAGTTTGTTATAGTTTTTTCTATATAATTTGCTTATTATGAAATAAATGATAATGTTGGGTTAAAAAAATTAAATTTTTGTATGATAATTTATGTTATCAAAAATGGATTTTTCAATTGTTTTCTACAAAATTAATGCATAGAATAAAGGGTTTTTTTATTATTTTCACGTTTTTTGTTAAAAATAAATTTTTTCAAATGATAATAATTTGTAAATATTCCTACAGGATTCATTGATTTGGGTTTGATAAATAATGGTTCTCTAATAATTTTTTTTTTATTTTTAAAGGAGGAAAATAGGGTTTTAAGGACGATTTTGGGATAAAAATATGCATTTTTCCCTAAATGGGTTCCAAAGAATATGTTTAAAACGAAATTTTAAAGAGGTGTAATTTTTATGAAATAGAGATGAGTTATAATACATGTTGAATTTATTAATGTAATAGGTATAATATAATAAAATAAATGGTTTAAATTTTTGGAGACCCTTAATATTTCCCCTATACTTATTTCTTATCTTTTGAGGTTTTGAATTGTTATATAATGATTATATGATGAAAAATGGCAGGTGTTCTGTGTGAGGGTGTTGTAGGTGAGTAATATTTATTTTTATACAATGTTTTTATGTATTGGATTGATTTTTTACTCGCCTAAACCTTGTTTTGGTCATGAGAAACAAGTTAATTAAATTGGTGAAATTGATTCATTCTATACTAGTTACCTCACACACTATCTAACGTCCCATAGTTGTATGGATTTCTTAGGATAAGGGGTTTTTACCAGTGTGTAATGTATGGGTAAATAAGGATTAATGTGTGTGTTTTTGGATAAAAAATAGTCCAATACTTAGTCATGTTTTATTATAATAATATATGTATCATCTGACATTATGACATAGAGTGTAACCCATGACTGTGATATCTTGATTGGTGGTTTCATTTTGTGGATTTCCATTTCATGATAGTTTGTATCCTCTAGTTATTACCATTCTTATGACACCGTTTTAATTATTCAATTATTTTTATAGTACCTTTTAATTGTGATTTCTTCTAATGTGTATATTTTATTCAATCTTTATTGGGTTGATTTTATAATGGTTTTTTCAGTGGTTGTTTTGAATAATTTTTTCAAAATAAAAGTGAAGGGTTTATTTTTATAGAATTTTATAAAGGGTTTTGATAAGTAGGAAAAGATTTATTTTAATTTTAAGAAATATAAGGTACTCAATTTTATTTTATATGTGTTTAAATAACTTGGTAGAGATCTCACATAATTAAGAATAAAATGTTAGTAAATTATTTTCAAATGATAAAAACATGAAGTTTGGTATTATTTTATATCACTAAAAATAGAAAACAATTTTATTATATTTTAAAATATAATTTATGAACATCTATATGAATTTAATTAAATTTAATCTTTTGAAATATTATTTAGGTCTCATTAAATCACACCATGCATGCATTGTTTTGTTTGTTAGTATTACATTATTATATTCTATATATGCTCCTTGTTTTGAATTCATACTATATATCCTTATCTTTGTGCAATTTATGGGTTATTGAGGATGTGGTGATGACTATTTGTCACATAGAGATTCTATTATATTATGGATTTAGTTTTAGATTATTTTGAAATGTCGTTGTATCATCCAATTTTCCCTCTCATTCTTGGTACTCAGTTTCCTTTTATTTTTCCTTATTGTGTATTTATTTTGGGATAATCTTGCACCGATGTATAAATATGTTTGACCATTATATGTTTTGGTTGTTTTTTTAAGTTATTTATTATTATGTACTCATTCTGTTATTTATGAACACCAAACATATAGACTCACCAATTTGGGTTTTAGTAAAGATTTACTACATCGTAAACTTTTATTTAAGGGATAAACAATTCCCAAGGGAGTATTATTGGAATCCTAGGCTCTATTTTTTATACCTTGAGAATTTTGAATGCCTATTAGGATATATTACGATCTGATTCGAGTGATGTGACTGGTCATCTCATGGAAATTGAATATATTTTCCATGTTCTCAAAACTATTTTTGATGAAATATTCTTCTAAACTTATTAAAATTTATGAATTATATTTTACTACTATTGACATCCCCATAGTGAATCCCCTATAATTTTTCTGGTTAATGACATATTATATCATAATATTTATGGTTTATTGATAAATATCCCAAAACACTAGTGGTATCATTGAAATATCATTCTTTGATAAATTTTTCTATTTCATAGGTTTTTTTTCTAATATCATTCTCAGATGTTCAATAAAGTAAATTCACAAAAACATTTTGTGGGAAAATTTTTTATACTTATGTAATCGTATAAATAATTTCCCATAATTTTTATACCACCCACTATGAGAAGATTCTACATATTCTTCATACTTGTTAGCCGATAAGGGACACTATTTTTTAATGGATTCAACTAAAACGTGATCTTGTTATCATGTGTTGCATTAGAAGACTTCCCTTCTTCATCTACAACCATTTTTTTCACAAATAATGTAAGATTTTACTAATATTGACACTAATTTAACAACTTAATAGATTTAATATGATTCTTAGGTTCCTCATAGCTTTCAGTAGTTCCTGTAATAACTTTATTATAATTTTTATTTAGTTTATCCCTTTATTTATAAACATATTTTTTTATCTTATGGATATAACATATTTATCTATTATAATTATGAATTCATACCTTCAATGTTATTCATTTTTTTAGTATAATCAAGTTTTAACTCATCCCATTTTGTGACCAAACATTATATTTCAATCTAGATTTGATATCCTTCATCATGGCTTAACCTAATATGTGAATTTTAATCTCTTAGCCTCATATAATCCTTTGGGAACATGTTGATTTTAATTATTATGGTATTCACCTAGGAAGATTCACTTTATAACATAGTAAACTCATATTAATTTCTTTTTTATCAACTAAAAATGAAATATATTTATATTATTTATCCATGGAAACTTTATGTGAAGTCGCATTTGAATTTTCCTCATTTTCACAACATTCCTCACCATCATAAGTATCATCATCAATAAATGGAAAGTTTTATATAAATAAATTCGATTATATCTTCTTAATTACTTTTGATTTATATTTAATTATCTTAGAGGAATATGATTTAATGAATTTCTTGGTTTCTTGATCATCACCATTCTCATTACTTATTCTCAGAGGACACATGTGACAAAAGTGATAAATTTTACCAAAATGAAAAATTTTATTGGTTACTTTACCGTTTTACTTACCTTACACACTTTTTTATTTTATGACTATTAATTAGATGATATTATAAAATAATTACATCTCATCGTTTTTAACAAAACCAATATTCTCATATTTATTCTTCAAATTCAATAAATATTTTGATGAAATTGTATATTTCATTATAACTATGATTTTGAGTGAATATTATTTTATTATGTAAAATGAAACTTAAAGGATTTAAAACTGATCAAATGTAAATATATCAAGATGTTTAAATTTATGAGTGGATATCTTTACATCAATATTTTATAGAGTATTTTCATAAATGTATTCTCAACAATGGGTTATTTAATATTTTCTCTATATCCTCAAATGCCGATGATAGTCATATAGAATTTGGTAAATAACTCATCACTAGATTAAGGTTCATCCATTCCCAAATATTAAAATTATTTTCTATAAATTTGTAACATTTCATCAGTCTCCTTCCTATAGCCATCGTAGATAAAATGATGTTTTTTTTCATATATGCTTAGTTATTTAAAATCCCAGCACTATAGTTAACCCATTCTGAGATAATGAAGATATTAAAACATTATCTAAATTTCTATCACTCTCAAAATTACTCTTATTAGATAAGTATCATAGATTATACTATTTTGGTACTATAAAACATGGAATAGTATACTTAAGGACTCCAAGTATAATATAGATATTAGGATGTACCATTCATTACTTATAAATATAAAAAAAATTTCCATCAAGGGTTACAATTTATTTATTTTTGACTAAGTAATGATCATCCAAAACAATTTACAATGTGTGAAATTCAAATAGAACTATGGTACATATACAAATTGTTATGATTTGTTAAATTTTTGACCAACATTTAGAGAGAGGTGAATCAGTGGTTGTAACTTTTCTTCTTGAAAACTATAATGTAAATCATGTTTATTTAGAAATTATATTATCAACTAAGGTGATACAAAAAATAAATAGATTAATAAATATATTTTTCAACGAGGTTAACCTCAAATTTATATAAAAAAATCATGGATGTTTGGGGAATTTAAAATTCCTCCTTTATTTCAAAAATAAATATATGAGAATGGAATTGGGATTGAACATTCTATCATGTTGACACTAACTATTTCAAATAATAAATATTTATAAAAATTTATTATAATGAAAATAATCATGAATAATTTTCATTAGATAATGTTCATGTCTCTAATAAAATAAATGATAATAATATTCCTCTTAATTTTTATTAAAATAATATCCTTAGTCTTCTTTTTTTCACTTTTTTCTTATAGTTTTTTTAGGAAATTTTTTTGTTAAATGGATCCTCACTTAATTTTTAATTAAAAAACATAGTATTTTTTATGACGATATATTTCAATATAAAACTTTAAAAATCCAATAAAAATCATTCCCATGGTATTCATAATAAAACCCATTAAAATATACTTTCATTAAATTATTCAAAAATTATTCTCAAAGAAAAAAATATTGTTTTTTAAAACTCCTCTCATATCATTAAAACGAGTTATCATTTAATTATAAGTAATGTTTCAGATTATCTATTAATTTTAACTTCTATAAAACCAAATATTCTTTTCTATCTATGAATGTTAACCTGTAAGAATAATATTGGGATCTAAAATCACCAACCAATGGTGAAATAGCCTTCAAATAATATCACTATTTATGATAAGGATCATGGATGAATCTGTATTTTTTATAATATTTATTCCTTGAAGAAGATCACAACATCATTATATATAATCTTATATTTCACTTGAGATCAATTTTTAATAATAAATGAACATTTGAAGGTCTGTATAAATCTTTGAAAATATCAGGTTACTATTACATATCATAAGTGTTATTCTAACATGATATATATTTCATCTTACGTAACCATTGGAACCCTAGAGTTAAAATTTTGTTTAATTTAAATTAATATTAAAGAACCCGGGAAGCATTAGAGTAGATATTATGTATCATAAGATTATTATGTATTCTATGAGTGTTCTCTAAGAGATATTATGTATCCTTAAATAGATGTGACATACCAACATGTAAACTCTCCATTAATTTTATAATATCTTAAAATATCCTATATAAGACTTTGACATATATTCTTACAAATGTTGGAATAATATGTATTAAATCCAACTTTCTCAGATTGACTCTAAACACCTTCAAATCTCATTTACAATAATAGTCATCTATGTCATCTTCCATCTCAAATACTGTAACACTCAATCACATATATTAAACAAAATACTACGACATCCTTGATGGGATCAATTTGATCAACCAAATTTCATAGTGTTGTATATGTCTTGGATATTCATAAAATTCCAAGATGTTTCACATCCAATATAAATACATCATGTTTATTTGGAGTGACACAACTTCTAAAAATACACCATGCTTCCATGGAATAACATAGACAATAAAAATTACACATGCTTACAAGGTGTAACATAGCCATTGGAAATACCTTATTCTTCAACAAAAAAACACTTCTATTATAAATAACCCACAAATCTATGGAGGAACATAAAAATTAAAAATAGACCACTTATTACAACTTCATAACATGGATAATATACAGGGTTTATTTCAACACATATTAATATATTATTTGTTAAATCCACATGTAATGATTAAATCCAAAAAAACAAGTCCATTATTTGGATAAATTGATTTAAGATGTGATTTCTTTATTCTCAAGTTCATACACATACATCTGTAATAACCTAACAACCATGTCAACAAAGACAATATTTTATTTATATAACATAAAATTTAAATAAATTTTTTTCCATATATTCCAAATAAATTTTTATTTATTCCAATTAAATACAATGTTACTAAAAACATAATCACAAGTGATTTATCTCAAAAACAACCACTTATTTCCTAAAATTAAATCCCTTTATATATTTATAATTACCGTTTTTATTATCAAAATATACAAAAATTAAAAAACCATTTCAAAAAAATCATTCTAAAAGTATTAGTTAACAAGATAAATTATATATAGATACACTTTTAGGAAATCACAAAAATTACTCATTTATCTCAAAATCAATATTTAATTAACTATTGTTTTTATTAAATAATTTTAACATCACATTAATCATATATTGATCTTTTAAAATAAATATCAAATGATTTATTTCAATTTAGTAATATAACATAAAATAATTCAATTGTAAACAAATTAATAAACCAGTTAAGATGGTGAAAAATAATCATTTGAGGTATTAAAACAAAAAACACTTCCTTAACTCATAATCAAACCTGGATTAGTACTATTTAAACTCCTTTTGTTAATTTCATATATTAAATTTATAAAAATATATAACTATTAATGAATAAATATTTTAATGTTTTAATGGTCAGTTGTCTACTATAGATTTGATCTTGAAAGACACAATATTTTTTATGTAATAATCTAAAATTTATAAATCAATAAAAATAAAAGCAAAAGGAATAAATTAGATTAAACAAAAATAGAATAATAACATTTATAAAAATAGTCAAACAGAATTATAAATTTTGAAACTTTGAATAAAAAGAAAAATATAGATTATAAATCTAGTTAGAAATGAGAAGTTTAAATGTAAATCAAAATAAAGGTAAAATAATTAGTATCTATAATGAACAATATTTATTCAAATGTGAAAAATAAAAATTTAGTATAAATATATCTATTAAATTACTATACTCACCTTAATTACAAATCATTCCTTGGTATACCGCCAAACTTTTGTTAAGAATATATTAGTATTTTAGTGCTCACTAGATTATTTTTGGGTACTATGGGACTTCTAGTAGATTTTTAAAATTGATTACGCTCCTTTATGTAAAGTACAACATCTTTCCAGGTTATAAAAATGGGATGAAATTTTAATTTTTGTTTTCTGAAACCTATGAGGGGTAAAATGTAAATATACCTAGCATATAATTCCATAATATTTTATTATAACTAGATTGTATATGGGATGGTTTTTTTACCCCATGGATGAAATATTTTATATTCTAAAGCAACCATATTTTTCAGAATGTATTAATTTTTATTAATTGTTTTATTATATCTATATAAATGATGTTATCCATTAAGAGATGCCTAGGTCAAAATTTTGAAAATGTGTTTGAGTTTTCAATGGTTGGGTTTAACTTTGAATTATATAAACTATTTTTTGGTTCTGATTCTATGGTCATGCCATTAAATGGATATTTTATTTTATAGTATTTTTTATTTTTTTGTTTTACTTTTCTAAACCCATTACTCGCTCCCTCATTTATTCATGGTAAAAAAGGCTTAAAATAGAATTAATTTTATCTATGAGGGGTAAGGATATATAATGGGGAAGGGATTCACTAGGATGCTTGATCAGAGCTGGATCTAGGTGTAGTGGCCCAGGAACCTTGTTGGCTCTTGAAGCTTCAATTATTTTCCATGAGGTACTATGGCTATGCCACCAGTCCACATTTCCCAATTAGTTTTTTAAAATTTTAATTTGTAATATCACATAATTTAAATGGGTTGATGGTTTTTTTTGAATGATTCATGAGTGAAACAATGATTTAATTTCATCATTTTTTCTAGTTTCTATTGTTGTAAAAAGATCTACATTATTTATAATGTTTATTTTGCATTTTTTGAAGAAGGATAAGAAAATTTATAATAATAATAATAATTATTATTATTAATTAATTATTTTGGAAAACAAAATGAAATTACATAAAGGACATATATGATGGTAAGAATTATTACCCTTGTATTGGGGACCTGCAGATGAGTAACTACCCAGTTAAAATTACATCAGGGGACCTATGTAATGGTTAGTGTTGGGTTACACATACACAATGGTGTCATATTAAGGGTAATAACCCCATTACCCATATGCAGGTATGCATTCATGACTCAACTTAGGGAATCCCTAATCAATAGACCAGATCCAGCTCATGGAAAGGCCAGAATAGTATTTTCTAGCCCCATAGACAGGTGACAAGCATATGGGCCTCAATAACTACCATTCAGAACAATTTATCCCTCATAGATAAAACAACATATATAATATGGGTATATATAAAAGAAAGTTTGCATGCCACAACCCCTCCCTCTAAAGGTACCTTTTTAAGGAAGTGTATGAAGAAAGAGAGATAATAATACACCCCCCCGAAAGTCCCTCCTCTAGTAGGCTCATGGATGGTGATAAGAACCAAGGTTATAAAAAACTCACATTAATAGAAATTATTAACATATATAATATAGAATCATTAGATAGAATAATGAAACCACATGAAACACTATGAAAAAATAAAAAAAGTAAACCAAAACCTTCCAAAAAATCATGTATAATTTAATCAAATACATGGAATCTCCAAATAAATGCCCAAAAGAAAATATATGGAAGTGATAAATAAATGGTCCAAAGGTACATGATAGTAATTTCTACATGGTAAGTGTATTACTATGGAAAACATGAAGAAACTTTTATATAAATGGTGAGAATACACGTATACTCAGTAGGATCACACCCAAATTCTTTAGTGAACATGTGTGAAGATCATACAAATGCAATAGTGATCCAACAAAAGAACCAAAAAACCAAAATATATCAAATAATCTATCCCATTATCACCATGGAATGCTTAATAAATTATAAATCCTTATAATGTAAAAAAATAAGAATCATATCAATAAACCAGTATCCCACACAACTTTTCCTCTTTTTCCCCCTTTCAAACCCTAATGTCATATGTCCTGGAACTCCAATATATTCTAGAAAACATCCTGAATATATACACCTAGTTCATTACAACACATCTCACCTAATGAATCTTTGGCAATCACATCACATCTCCCTTTAAGACACATGATCCATCACATGATATCCCACTAGAAGACACCTCGACCATCACATCACATCTCACATACAAGAAACTCGGAAACATATCACATATAACCCAATGACTTGTGGTATATCACATCACATATCATTGAATGACACCTAATTTTTCCAATCACATCTCACTCAAAGACAATAGGTCCATAAAATCACATCTCACCTAAAGAAACTTGTGCCACCACATCAAATAACAGCCACAATAATAACCATAACAGTAGTGTATCATGAACATGAAAGAAATCTAGCTCATGGATGCCTCTAACCATACATTAACCCCTCCACAATACATTTAATCAATAATAACTATAGGGAACCTTTGTCTTGTGATGGTCATGTCCCATTTATGAAAATTTCACCTAGAATATAGCATAGGGACGATTATGTCGCCATTCATCTATCCCCGCCATTAGGATATTGGTATAAACACCCCTAAAATAATTTGTTATTGGCACATTGTGCTAGACTTAGGTGGGGTGCATATAGAAATAAAAGATAATATAAAAAGTATGTATATATATATATACATCCACTAATAACCCTGACCTATGGGTTTTCAATAACTGTAACATTCCAAATCACAACATCACAACCAAGCCTTAGAAGCTCCACCACATTCAATATGATTAATTGATGCATAACACCAAAAAAGTAATCCAAAAACCACATTTTACCATTGATATAAATTTAATACTATTTTAAAATTTTCCATTACTATTCAATTTCATTTAAAAGGAACAGTTATTTCACAATTAAGAATATACCACATTATCCACACTTCACTTTTAATTCTAAGCATTTATTCACCATTTCAACCCTTTCCATTTTTGGTAATATTTAATAGAATATTCTATTTCTACCTAAAGAAACTAACATAATACAACACAAAATAACAATACATTCCCCTCCTGAGAAAAATATCCCCAAATTTTTAGCATTTCATAGCCACAACCACCACATATTCACAACAACCTCATACCACATTCAAATATCAAAAATAATCTCACATATCAGAGCCACACCATAACCACACATCACAACCACATTCAAAAAAAAAATTAAAAAACAACTTTTATATTTTAATAAGGGGATCCATATCACATTTGACTTTAATTTTTAATGGAATTATCATAATAACAATAATTTATATGTGCAAACAATTTCGTAGTGAGATATAAGTGATTATCCATTTTCAATTAAGGTGAAATCAAGAAATAACAAAAATAATGGTTCTAAAAAAGATATCATTTTGAAAAACCTAAAAATATTCCAATAGTCAAGTTTTTTAGTATAGAATTAGGAACGTAATACCCAAATATCAATAATTTAAAATGTTGTAAAACATAATATTTCATTACATATCACTTTAAATTTCAATCATACCAATTATTTAACTTTATTATGACAGCGTGTACTATCTTCCCAAGTATAATAATATAACCCTTTTGGTATGATAAAACTAGATTAGAAATAATGTATCTCCTACATCAAACTAATAATTGTAATCTTTTACAAAATTTTAAAATGAGAGCAAGGCTACCACCGAAAACCACAATGATGGAGAACACACTTATCAAATTAAAAAAACTCATTCTACTTAAAAGAAATCATCAAAACCAACAATTATATGGTATTATATTTCATTAGATGATGAAAAAGGATAAAATTGGAGGAATTAGGAAAAGGAAAACTTATTTGAATGACCACTGATTGATTCCCCATGGTTGGGGTTGGAAATCAATAAAAGGGATATGAATAAACCCCTTGGTATTGACAAGGTTCACCCAATAAACAAGAGAAACGATGGAAGAAAGATGGTGTTAGAGAGGATTTTGGGACATTATACTTATTCTAAAAAACCCAACACCACAACCCATAACTAGCCACCACACTGTAGAATTTCATTAAAATGGGAGGACCACACCACATTGAGAAGGACCACCCCACAACCTAAATAGTAAAAGAATCATACGAGAATGATTTATATCTCAATGCTTTATATTAGAAAAAATAGGAATAAGACCGTAGTGTAACCAAGGACACCATACTATAGAATTCAAAATCCATTAAGCAACTTTTCCAAAAACCTTCTCCATAACCCATCTATGATAAAAAAAATAAAAACCCTAAAATTAAACCTCCTAGAATCCAAACCACATCCTAGTTCTCTACACTACTACCCTCAACTTAAAAGAAATAGGTTATGTCACAACCAAGATCTACACCGCAACTACCCCCCAAAATGACAGAACCACCAATTCCACCTCAGAGACCCTCTGCGATGATGCCAGCTACTCTATGAAACAATGGATCTCGTTATGGTGTAACCAATCCCTCAACTCTATAAAAATCTCATGAACTAAAATTTAATCTCCAAATCTATATTTTAACCTCCCACTACCTCAGAACCTCATCTTAACAACAACATTAGTACAATTCCCACAAATTAATGGGTTTTAAGGTCCAAAAAATTACATAAAATACCTATCAAACTATTATTCCATCGAGAATAAAAACCATACCAGAAAGGAAGGAGGGGAAACATTACTAAATACCATACTATTAAATTCCTCTTAATGATATCATTCTATCAGAACACTAACACCAACCAAACACACACAAAAAGCATAAAATATTCTCTAAACATCACAAACAACATTATTACTGCACTGTTTTACTGTCTTTATTAACCAACTTCTCACATAACCATTTGCACAACCATCTCATCCTCCACATATCCTAAGATAACAGTCACAAAAACTATCAAATAACACTTCCATATGCACAAAAATCATGGAATAAAACCTTTCAAATAATGATATTATCCACTTTCGGTGACAATGGCTCTCCTGTAGGGTTTTAAATATGTCGTAGTATAAAATGTGTCACTTGTGAATTGGGTTTTCCCTAACCAATGTGCTGAAATATTTTACACAAATCACATAAGAAAAAGGACATTTCATAAACCAATAATATCCTAACGTCACATCATTAAGAAAAAAATAAAGCAAAAAATACAAAATCTTCTAGGTACTAGGAATAACTATGTGTTTCAGGCTCCCAATTACCCCCTTCAAGAAAACTATTCCTCCATAAAACATGAACCAAATAAATTTTCCATACATGTATCACATTATCATCAATATCTTGGACCATTATAGGATGTCCCATGAATGTCACATCATCCTTGATATACAAATCTCCCTAGTTAATTACATGGGAGTCAACATAAAGATACCAAAATATTTGAGATATGTGGAAGATTTTAGGGATCTTATCCAGTCATTATGGGATTTTAAGGAAAGGTCTAAAAAACAGGGTGAGAGGTAACTCCCCATTTTAAACATCAACTACCCAAGCCAAGGAGAAACATTTAAAATCACATGGTTTTGACCTTTAAATATAAGGGATTCCTCCTTGGATAGACATAAGTATTGTTTTCCTATTATTACTTCACTCTCTCATGATGAACGTGAATTTAATCTTTTATTTTGGGTACCACATCTAGACCAAGAACAGAAGACTCTCCAACCTTGAACCAACATAACATAGAATGAAACTACTTCCTATAGAAAGCCTGAAATGGGGCCATGCTTGTGGATAAATGATAAAATTTGATATAATAAAACCACAATAAGATAAAGTAATTTTCCCAATATCTACTGAAGTCTATGATAAAATCCTATAATATATACTCATGTATCATGTTAGTATATTCCATCTGACATCGTGTTTGAGGGTGGAAAGTAGAGTCGAGCCACAACTGAGTGAAAAAATATTGATAAAATCCAATATAGACATATGATGTATAATGCGGTTCTAGATATGAGACAATGGGCCTTGAATGTATTTTTTGATACACAAACTCTTCCGTATACCTCCTTTCCAAAACATCTATGGATCTCAACTCCTTAATTTCTTAGAATCTAGCTGATTTTTCCACTAATCCATGATCACCCAGATAGTATCACAACATCCATGATAAAGAGGTAAACCTATGAAAAATTTAATTTAAATTTAAACCCATTTCCAACAGGGTACATCTAAGGGATACAAAAAACTTCTTAGAATGTGGTTCTCATCCTTTGACTACTAGAAAACAAGACATCAAGCCAGAGACTCTGCCTCCTCTTGTTTTATCTCAGGACAAAAATTCTACAACCTAAATATATGGTATATCTTAGATACCCATAAGTGTGCCACCAAAGGAGAGTTATGAAACTCATAATGAACTCCATCACACCTTTCTATCTGAAAAAACACAATCTCCTAAAACAATATATGGTTATGACCATCCTACATTTATCCCTCTAGAAAACCACTATGGACAACATGATCTCTAATAACCTCTTCCTTAGACTCTCTCCACTACATCTCCCCCACTTACTGTATCAGGTAAGAATAAATTTATCTCTGAAATAATAATCCTTCACCACAAACCACCTTTTCATCTATGTGTAGGGATGAAAACTCCTATACTTCCCACCAAGAATCTCTAGAATTATAGAGAATATACTTATATAATTTCATGATCAAAGCATTGGTAACATCATTCTTCATTCCTGAGGTATAAGAGATATTAAAATAATAATATAGAATAATCTCTATCTGCCTAAGTTTCTAGAAATTCCGGTCACAATAAGAAAATGTGTACCTCAATATCTTGTGATCCATGATGACCACAAAGTAGGCCCCAATGAGGTAATGTCTCCATAGCTTCAATGAAAACAAAATAGTTGATAGATTTAGATCAATGGTGGCATAGTTATGATCATGGGGATATAACTACACATATCCTTATGTAACCATCACATTTTTCTATATTACGATGCATCCTAGGACAAGATGGGAAGTGTAAAAAAACCCCAAAGACATTACTAATTCCACTGGAAACTAGAGCTCGAATGCAATAAAACATTTACCCTTTATGTAGTATAATATTAACTGACCATGTTCTGTACTAATGAAAGAATGGTTTTTCTTATTTAGAGATTTTATTGAGGCCACAATCCTTGAGAAATTGGGAAAAACAACTCAAAATTTCCTATAAGAATAGAAAAACTACGAACCTACACCACATTCATGGGTGATTCCCAAGAAACATTTCAATTGAAGATTGAATGGTCCATATACACACCAAATTGAGACACCAAATGGTAATGAAAATTAAAATATATTATGTTAAACATACACTTAGACAATGTTTTGGTGAGCTGGAGGCATCAATGAATAAGAAAGAAATCCTTGATATAATTGATATTGTCATCCTCTTACCTCGAGTTGATGAAGACTTCCATGATGTACGTGACTAAATACTGGTCTAGTAATTCAAAAAATATGATGTTCCTAATACCACTGAACAAAAAAAATTATTTATTACACCTAATGGAATGAACACAAACTCAATGTGACCACACCTTCATATGAAGGATGTCATTATGATACTTTCATCCTTCACCCTCAACTGGTGATATATTGAGCATAGTTTGATCTTTTAGAACCAAATAGTTACCATCATCTGGTCAAGAATATATTATATCATTGGGATAGGTCAATGAGTCTTCGATTTCACATAATTTATCCGATGGTATTCTGTACACAACCTCTGAATAACATTCACCTTCTTGGAGAAGAAAATAAGAGAACCTCATTATGGAACTCCTGTCTAGATGAACCATTATACATCAAAACATATATCAAAATCCATAACTCCCACACAAAAGAGGGGTTAACATGACAAGGATACATAAAAATAAGAGATGGATTGGGCTACAAGTCTATCTTGAACTCAACATCAAATCGAGGCGGTATCATCACAACCTCCTTATGGGAAAAATTTAGAAACTCCATTACAAAATTGGGAAATTCCACCATCCTAGGATCTAAAAAGTCAATTTACTAATTACCCAAAAAGTAAATAAGGGTATCCTTACATCTATTACAGACCTGAAAATTCCACTCACTAACAATAACCTCAAACTGGCCATCCAAATCTTAAAACATGACTCCCCTCAAAAAGTAGTTGACAATAACTCACATGGAATAAAAATAGTTTGTTCCTATAATAGAATTTTATATATTATTCTATCATAAGAAATGTTACCCACATGACTGATGTTTCCCCATCATTAGATTACACCCATGGAACACATCAAACAAGATGGTCTAGCCTTCTACTATATTAGTCAACAATATGGGTATGAGAATCTTATATACAACTAAATAAAGAGAAAAAACAAATATGGGTGAAAAAATGGACTATGAAGATCCTAAAACTACAACAAAATGGGCCTTTAATTGCACTGACCTACAAAAATGAAAGCAAAAAAGTACTGATAAATGGAACCCTTTTCCGCACAGTTTTTGTAGTGCGGATAAAGGATACCCTTTATCTATTCTTTATTTTTAGCACTGATAAATGGGTTCCCTTTATCAGTGCTTTACTTTTAGCGATGATAAAGGGTACCCATTATCATTGAATTATTTTTATCACTCATAAAAGGATCTTTTATCATTGATTTTTATCGTGGATAAATATTTTAACAAATTGAAATAATTAAATACATAATAAAATATTAATAGAAATATTAAAAAAATTATTAATTAAATAATTATTGATAAAAAATAATGAATTAACCATACTATATCTAAATTATAAAAGGTATTAAAAGGATCTTGAGGAAGGATGATACCCCTTCTTTGAGTAACTCCATTTGGTTTGCATCAAATGGGTTCCTTGGTTGGATTTCATCACAAAGGGAAATTTAATGGAAGGAGGCAGGGATTTTTAGAATAATATTTGGTAGATCTTGGTCGAAAGTATTTGGTTTGATATGTGTGAAGTAAGGGGAGATGTGGTGGCATTTTAAAGGGAAGGGAGGGGACCCACTTGGCATTTTTTAAAACAAGTTTGGTGTACCCAAGTTTCTATTTAAGAAAATTAATTAAAAACATCTTTAAAATAATAATGGAAGGGTTATTGCCTAAATATGTCAAGAAAATGTGTTTTGGACAAGTTTATAGGTTATTTGGTCCCTTAAGTTTATGATTTATGCTCTTATTAAGCTTAATTTTAGATTAATTTTTGTAATTAATCTTAATAACATTCACTAATATTTGCGTCAAAATTATGTTGATATTATTATATTATAAATATCAAACTTATCAAAAATATTTTTTCAAAGTTTCAAAATTAAATTCACAAATTTATTAAAACTAATATTAATTTTAATCTCTTTTACATGGTGAGAAATTGGGTTTTTAATAACATAATGTTAAAAATTTCATTAAGATTTAATATCTAAATTCAAAATAAATAGATTTCAGTGAAATATATTGAATTAATAGATGTATAATTGATATAATTTGACTTTTAAAACAACGTAATATATAACATGTCTCTATCAATAAATTAGATGATAAAAATTCTGATTTAAAAATCAGTATTTTTTACTATTTTTCCCAAAAATGATGTTTCTTAAAAAAATACCAAAAATTCAACCTAATATAATTTAGAAAATATGAATTAAAAATTATATTTTTTTTAAAGTTAAATTTATAAATATGTATAAAACTAATTTTTTCCCTATTAGTACATATTAAGTAGTTCTTTTAAAAAATTGTATTTTTAAAAACATAAAGACTATACAAAAAATAATATTTCGCATTATCACTATTATAAATAATATTTGAAAAGAATTCATTTCTATTAATATTACTAAATTTAATCTCTATGTTTTAATTATTGTTTCTAGATAATTACAACAATAAAATAATGTTTCGTAGAAACTCAGTGTTTCATGTAACACATGACAAGTCGGTGTTTCGTGTAGTACAAGGCAAGTTGGAGTTGCATGTATCAAAAAACAATCTTTGGATATAATATAATTAAATGTTAACATGGTTTAGAATATAAGTCAATAACAACTTAGTGAATTATATGACACAAGGTATATTAAGTGTTTCATGAAATGAAAAATATAAAAAATAATGATTAAAATAATTTGAGGAAAAATATTTCACACAAATTTGAGGATTTATATTCTACCTCAATAAAATGAATTTAGGCCTCTAAATTCATCTGGGTTATCAAATATTTAATACATAAATATCCCACTCATAGAAACCCATATCGTAAAAAATACTGTTTAAACTTCCTCAGAAAAAGTTAGAAACATGAAGGTTACACAAAGTAACACATAACTTTGTTTTCGCATAGAATAATATAAGTGGGAAGTGAAACATGTAAATATAAGAGAAATATAACTATCATTTTATAGTGGACAGTGATAGAAAAATTAGTTAGGAGAATGTTAACAATAACAATTCCATAAATCCACAATGATCTAAGGGACTATTTGATTTGTTGGAGAAGAAGGTATAAGGATAACCTTTTCGGTTTCAATATTCTTTCTCTAGGGTTGAAGAATTTTCATGAGAAGTTATACTCGATTTTATTTCCTTTCATAAGTAAAATTTCATTATTTGGTCGTGTCATGACCATTTTCCACTTCACCTCTTTCTTCAAAAAGGATGTTGAACATTTCTTTCATGAATCACTAACATATCATGAAATCGATAATATGTTATCACATATATCTTTAGTTACCATTAAAAAAAGGTTGTTCGAGTAGGTTATCCAATAGGAATAAATCCTCAAGTGGTGAGACAATACATTAATCGTGCAAACTTCATCTGATGATTAACTTAAACTTTCGATAAATTGTTAACCTTATAACCCTTTTGAAATATGAAAATCAAATGATTTTGAATGAAGGTCACTAAATAAGCTTAACATTGGTTCTGTATATAATATAAAGTATCTCTTCATTATCACATTCCAAACATGTGAATTACCTCTCCATATATTCTCTGGAAATATGGTAATAACATAAATTTCCATAAATAATTTGGGGAAACATGAATGATTTCATTTTCCAAAGATTATTTTGATATATTTTTTAAATCCAAGAAGTTATAAACATAATCCATGATAATAAAAACCATACTTTAAAAAAATCCATTATCATTTTTTAGGTAATCATTACTATACAATTTACTAATTCATATATAATATATATTTATCCAAACATTATTATTGCAACTTTAAAAATAAATTAAGGGTTATATTACCATAATCAAAATATGAAATTATCATGAAATCACTTTTCGACCTCAACAATACCATTAAACATATCCTTTCAAATCCTAAATAAAAAACTTATACTAAAAATGTTTAAATATTTCATGATTCGTATAATATATTCTTTTAATTCCACAACATATACACTTAAATCCTCAAACATTATTCTTAAACCACTAGTCATGTTTTAAAAACATTTTCTTTAATACCTATTTCCAAGAATATGAAATATAGATCATGAATTGACTTTTATCAAAATAAATTTAGTCATTTTTATAAAAAATAAAACCATAACATCACATAACTTTCTTGTATCATTAATGGTCTCTTCATAATCTGCATTAAAAAAATTACTTATACAACCTTGCTGATTTTCTTCATTATCCTTCTGCATATGAGATCGATTTTCAAAATTCACTTATTTTCCAAGTTTAAAGCAGTTGAAAATTGATAATACTTTAGGGATTCTAACATTCCCATACACTACATTATCTTAACTTTTAACATTCCCTTTTATGTTACTGTATTTGTGAACTTCTTTTCCATAGTCAAAACATCTTATTTTTCCAATGATACATTTTGTTGGGAGTTTCTTCCCACATTCATGACAAGTTGGAAACTGAATTTTCTTTTTGTGAAAACATATTAGGCCTGTTTAAAACATCCTTCAATCTAGTGGTCATACAATTTTACTACACATCAAAATGTTTTTTGTGAACTTCATTGTTAACATATTTCCTTTAGATTCATTCCAATAACATAAAAAAAGTCATATAGTAATAAAAAACTATCATAGTGAGGAAAAAAATCATGAGAAACCACTTATATGATGTCTAAATTAGAAAACTATCTTCACTCTATATCACTATAGTTTTATCCTAGATAATTCATTGACATATTAATTTTAAATACATCGTGATGGTTCATAAGGATTTAGTTAATTGCCAAAAAAAATAACACCCAGTTGTGTCAAACAAAGTGTGTAGTAATTCTTGTTGTCCAGGTTATACCAATTAATGTCTGACTAACCTTTTCTGAGTTGTTATTCCTAGGTACATCAATTTCAGATCCACAACCACTTATAGTATAAAGACATGGATATATTTTTAGGAAACTACCCACTCTATCCTTTACCATGATTCTAAGAAATTTTCCTATAATTTCCCCCATACTTAATATTATCCTTAGACACATCCCAAAACATATCCTAATAAATATTCCTATATAAATAAATAATGTTTTCTTATCCTAATTTACAATGGTTGACTAAACCTTTGCTCTGATACCAATAATGAGGGCCCACAATTTTTATACATAGGAATTACATAAATGTTACAAAATACATAATAAATTAAAAAAACAGATTCCCAAATATTGGGTTAGTTTGGTGCATTTATAAGCATTAAAAATTATTATTACATAGTGAATGATTTTCAATGTTTCCCACAAAGATCTCCCAATTATAAATCTTACATAAAATCCTTTCTTCCTACTATGGGGAAATCAAAAATAAGAAAGGGGTGAGATACATATATCATTATGGGTAACAAAATAAAAATAAAAAAATAAAAAAATAAAGGTATGACAACATGATCATAAAATTAATAGATCAAACCCTTTATATCGAACATCACAAACACGAATCATGGCATTATGTTTGGTAGTTCAAAAGATATGAATAATTAGTGAATCAAGTTCATATTATATGAATGAATAACTATAGAATAAGTCATTTAATTAGTTTAATATACAAATGATTATAAAATAATATATCACAGATACATACAGGGGCCTTTATATCATGTTATCCTTGTGATATGTCCTGCAATCCTTTTTATTTTCAAGAAAGGGTTACACCTCATGTAACTTATTGTTTTCAGGCTTGGACCAGAACCCATGTACCCTCTTAATTTTAGTACTGGGATATAACCCATGTATAATATTACTTTTAGTCATGGGATACAACACATGTACCCTATTACTTTGATGCTTGGGATACAACTCATCCAAACTCTTACATTCATGCTTGGGTTACAACCCATGTACCCTTTAACTTGTAGGCATGGGATACAACCTTTTTACCCATTGATCTCATATACAACTTATCATTATAAAATGCATTGAAGGGAGATATATATATCCATCCTATCACATAATAAAATTATATAATCATATTCCACCAGATAAAAAAACATCATCATATAATGACCCATGAAAAAAATATGGGTTTATAAACATCAAATCATTACCCATGAAATGAAATGGGAATCATTTAAATTTAAACACATCATAACTTCTAAAAAATAGATAGGTTTCGTAATCATTAATTAAATCCTAACCCATGAAAGTAATTATGTTTTAGAATCCTATAATATGTGGAAGTGAAATAGGTGCGATAAAAATAATTTCATCAAAACATAAACCATTAATGAATGAATATTAATAGAACCTTTGGATCATTTCTTATAAGGGAATGAGTAACATCAACAGATGTCATCCTAGATAGAAAATAATTATGAAATAACTATTAAAAATATTTCATTGTTAAAGTATCATTACTCCTTTGAAAAAGGAACTTTTAAAAAAACCTTTTGATATCAATTTCATAGAAAATATTTTAAAAAGTTAGAAAGAATGATTGAAATGATTTTGAAAATGTCTTTCCATGAAAGCATAAAAATGAATACTTAACACATATTTAAAAACGTTTTCTTTTAAAATAATTTTAAAACTTATAAAAAATCTTTTAAATCATATATATATATTTCTCTGAAAATATCATTCTCAAAACATATAAAAGTGGTTTTGAAAATCATTTAAAATAATTTTTAAACATAAATAATTTTTGAAAAATTAATTCATTGAAACCCACCTTAAAACCGAAGAATTTACAAAATATTAGTTAAATATTTTCTTCTTTTTATACTAATTTGTAATATTGTAATCGAAGCTTCAATGGAATAATGGTCATGATGGTGGGTAAAGTTTTACGTTCCGAACAATTCTTTTGCACTGTAAAGAGATTAGAAAAGTATCTCAACTTGGAAATGACAAGAGGATTCATTTTAAAATAATATTATTTTAAAAATACTAAAAAATTGATAAGAAATTATTTTAACTTTCATTGTAGAATAGTATAATTTATTTGGAAACCTTTTATAAAACATGATTTTGATGGAATACAAATTTTTGACCAAAGGGAGAGGTAAAGTCTGACTTTCATAAGAAAAAACTTTTTTGATCATATTATATACTAAAATGTGGAAAATTGGTACCATTACAAGTAAATAATATGAACAACATGATGTTAATAAAAATCAAGAGAGTTATTTAGATATGGGTCATAATATTTCATCAATGAAAACATAATCATTGACAATCTCAACAAACGGTGAGATTATTTCAATAAACTCTTACCACATGGTAACTCTGAATAACACTACCCATGTAAGAAAATTAAATTACATAGAGAATAGAAATATCACTAAAATAATAATATTCATGATATAAAATATCAAAAAAAGTATATAAACCTCATATAAAAAATATAGAAGCATAACATAGAATTTGTCTCAAAGAAGGAATATTCAGATAAAATTATTTTTCTGATTTGCTATATTTTCCTACATAAAACCCATGGGAGAAAGACAATAAAATTTATATTTAAATAACAATAAATTTATGTATAATAGTAATATAATAAATTATTTATAATTATATATAACAGACAAAATAAATATGTGGTGTATAAGGCATGTATCTCACAGAAATAAAAAGTGAGATGAAATTTCATTACCTTGTGTCTTGACTTTCATCATACACATAGAATAATATTGTATATTAATTATAATTTTACTATAAATTTATCATAGAAAAATATTTATATTTATAGTACTATATAATATTTTCTTAGGACTTTTGGTTACCCATTTTTTAACAATTCCATGTTAACGTTACGTTTCAGGTAATAATCGCTTTATTTAACGCACATGTTTTGACTTTTCATTCTTGAAAATCATACATAAATCATGATTTAATTAATTAAATAATTCAAAACACTACTTACATGTCATATATTTTCATTATTTAAACATTTATAATAAACTATAAAAGATATATATATATATATATATATATATATGAAATTGAATACACAGTTCACGGAGACGGTAGGTCGTATGTATGCATGAACATTGTTTCCATTTTCATGGTGTATTGAAAGAAAGAATGTAAATGAAATATATGTGTATAATATAATTAATGTATAATTATTATTTCTTATATATCATATAACATTACTAATCTGATCCTCAATACATTCCATTCATAATTTGAATGAATCACATCGCTTTGGGGGGCGGTAGTCCATACTTCCACAAATGAAGTTATCATATTTACAAAAGATGGAAAGAATGAAGGTGAGGATTATATAATAAATTAATAATTATAAATATATCATAAATATCATAAATTTCATATAAAACATGTTTACATCCTAATTATCAATCATGAAATGTGGTAATGGTAAAACGAACAACATCATTTCATGAGGCGTTAGTTCGTCGTACACAGGAACAATAAGTTCATTACCCATTTCATGAAAGTGTGTGTAAGTGAAGTCCTAACACATAGTATAAAAAAATATATGTATATTTAGGATAATAGTTTTATTATATTACCATGTAATAATAATTTTGGTGGTGGTGAGAAAAAGTAAAGGAAAGGATCTTAACGAAGGATGTTCCCTCTTCTTTGAGTAACACTTTTTTGTTTGCGCCAAAGAGATTCCTTGGTAATATTTTTTTAAATTAAAGGACTCAAAGAGGAAAGGAGAAATTTTTGGAAGTTTATTTGACATATATTGGCCTAACCTAGGTGGTTTGAGATATGTGAAGAAGGGAGAGATGTGGTGGCCTTTTATAGGGAAGGGAGGGGAAACACTTGAAATTTTTTAAAACAAGTTAGGTGTAGCCATGTTTTTACCTAAAAAGGACATCAAAAAACCATCCAAAACATATAATGGAATTTTTATGGCCTAAATATGTCTATAAAATAGATTTTAGACAATGTTATAGGTTATTTGTTCCCTAATGTTTAATATTTATTCTCATGTTATGCTAAATATTACCTTAACCATTTTAATTAAACTCAATCACATTCACAAATATTTTTTGTCAGAAATTCAGTTGATATCATTAGAATAAAAATTAAAAATTTAATAAAAAAATTATTTACATTTTTCAAATTTCAATTGATAGAATCCGAAAAATTAATATAAATGTTAATCGCACACACTTGGCGAAAAATTTGGTTTCAAAGTGAGAATATTAAAAATGTAATTAATATTATATATATAAATTCAATATAAAAATATTAAAATTACATAAATTTGATTAACTGATGAATAATTAATCTAATCTAACTTTTAAAAAAATAAAAATATACTTTTACTATATAAATAAATTAGAAAAAAATGTAGTTTTGAATTATAATTCAATATTTTTCACTATTCAATCAAAAATGAAATTTCTCAGCAAAATACAAATAATCACCCTAAGCTAATTTAGACATTATGAAATAAAAATTATAATTATTTTATTAATTTAAATTTCTAAAAGTTTATAAAATTTAATTTATTGTTGTTAGTATAATGGAATAAAAAGTATTTCTATTGATAAAATATTATTTTAAAACATTTAATGAAATTATTAAATATTATAATTTTTTATTATCACCATTATCAATAATAATTGAAAATTATTTATTATTATTCATATTACAAAATTTCAAGTAATTGTTATAATTATCTTATTTAAATAATTATAATAATAAAATGCTGTTTCGTAGAAACTCAATGTTGCGTATAGCTCACGCCGAATGAGTGTTTCATGTAGCGCAAGCCAAGTCAGTGTTTATTGTAGCACAAAATTAGATTGGTGTATCTTATAATGAATGATTAACATTTTTTATGAAATAAATACATCATGACTTGGTTATTTCATATAACCCAAGCTATATTCAGTGTTGTGTGTAATTAAAAATATCAAAAAAAGATTAAATTAATTCAGAAAAAAAATATTTCACAAAAACTCAGGGTGTTACAATAGATATATATGAATGTATATAAATATGATTTATATAATTAATAATATTTATGATTTACAATACAAAATTTTACATTTTTTGAATAATGTATTATAAATAAAAATTAATATGTATTAAAAGTTCTGACTAACTACATCGAGTCATGGACATAATTGAATATTGTTTTTTATTCAATTTAACATAGATAAAACATGTATTATATTGATTTCAAAAATATGTAATTAACTGATTTTTATATAAAATGCAACCGCACATATATTTATGTAATTAATGTTATCTTATATAAAAGCACATACATCAAATATTTATTTAATTTATTTAAATTTTCATATTCATTTTAGAAGTTCATTATAACATGACACATTTAACATATCATGTATTTAATATTGGGAAATTTTATTTATATTTAATTTTATTGTAGTTCTATATTAATTCATTTTTAACATAATTTATTTTTAATTTTTTGTATTAATTTAGTGGGTTTCGATTATTCATTTTATATTTATTATTTACTATGTTTCAATATTTTCAATTTGAATTCATATTTATTTCACTATATATCTATATTTTTTTAATAATTTATATTTAATTAACAAAACTTATCCAATTTTACCATATTTTTAAAGTGTACTCATTTTTAATTTATTCATTTTTACTCATTTTAAAATGTATAGACTAAAGATTAAATACTCATTAATAATATTAAATTGGTATTTATAAAAAGATATTTTTAAATAAATATATTTATAAACATATATTTACTATATTTATACAATTATATATTTATAGTTATAAATAAATAACTAAAGAATACTTTTTAAAATTATTTATAGAATTAAAAATAAATAATTATATATATTAAAATATTAATAATGTTTATAATAAAAATATTTAAATAATTATTGTATTTATTATATTTATATATATTTATTATATATATATATAATTATATAAATATATTTTATGAGTAAATATTATTTTTTTAAATAAGTATATATATAAGTATAAGTAAATAATTATATAATTAATTAATTATAAAATTATAATAAATATATTTAAATAAATAATATATTAACCATATTTATATTAATATTTTTTTATTAAATATATATATAAATATATAAATATATTTAATTTAATTATTTATAATTATAATTATAAATCTTAAATTAGCACTTAAAAATAAGTGTTGAAAAAAGTCATATTTTTCAGCACTAAAAAAGTGCTGAAAAAGATGCCTTTTATGAGTGCTGATTAATTTAGCACTGATAAAAGGGAACATTTGTGAGAACTTTTTTGGAAGTGCTGAAGAAAGTGTCTTGATCTATTTAAAGAACCCTAAAAATTCATGAACTCGTCGCGCTATTGAAATCTTTCCGCTGAAGGCACCCACTACTGGCGCTTTCCCTTGATGAATCGATGCTTGAATTAGGGCTTGAACAATTACAAGGCTCAAATACAATCTTGTAATTATTTAAGGAACAAATGAATCTAAGTCTCAACACGTTTTTGAGGTTTTTATATATCTACTTTCTCTCAGACGATTCAAAGCTTTATTCCAAGGAATCTTATTTTATCTTCCACATCCTCACACGTTGATTGCATGTTTGGCAATATCTATATATTTTTTTATCATAATTATTTGTTTATCATTGGTATATACTTTTGTCCAACAATGTTTATTGGGTATGTTTGGTTGAAAGGTGATAATGTTGTCGTAGAATGAGTAAATGTTTGAAGGAGTGTCTTTCCAAAACACTTAGCCTTCTCTCTTTAGTTTCTAAGTGATATTGGGAGAAATTTTTTAATTTGTGATTATTTTATCATTATATTTGTGTTGGGCCATACACCACGGACATTCACTATATTTTATAGAGTGACATTAGTTTTAATATCCATATTCTTTTTATTTAATTGAACATTTGATATTATAAGGATCTTGATTGGAAGTTTCCTCACCATTTGCCTCCATCTTGTCAAGGGAATTTTATAATAAAGAGATAGAGGATTGGGTGGAGAAAATTGAGATGATATTTGACTCTCTCAAGACTCCACCTTCCATTATAGTGAAATGTACTGTCTTTATGCTTAAATGTCCTAGAAAATGATTACATGAGATGATGTTAAAAGCTAAATGATATGAGAATCTAGAATGGAAAGAAAAATTTAGGGAAAGACCGTACTCCTTCAAACCTTAAAATACATATTCCTTCATACAACCATTTAAATTTTTACATGCTCAATAGAGTTCATTCAATGGTTGAAATTTATCAGCCATTATTGCATATAAATATCTCTCTCAGTTCGAAATAATTTTTTATAAGAGTGGGGCATCTCCCATTTAAAATAAAATCTATATGTATTCCATATTTTTTACTATTTATTTCATTATGACTTAAATTTTATACATTATTCCCAAAATAAAAATAAAAACAATAATTTCCATGAAAATTAAATATTCATGTAAAGCCTACTCTTCATATGCTTGAAAATAATTATTTCTTTAAAGCTATCGAGCCATAATTATTAACTCAATTTATCAACTAAGAATTTTTAGATATTTAAAACATTTATCATTATCATGAACATTATTTTATTAGAATTATTTTCTCATTCCTTATCAATTTATAATTGAAATTAGAAATTTGAGTTGTTTTCAAATATTTTATATACTATTATTATTAAATATAACAATTATTTAGGTTGTTTCATCACTTCTTTCAGAAAAAATTGAGTTTATCAAATTATATATATGTTGGAATAATTATTTGAAATTATTTTTAGGTATTCAACATTTTAGGTCTACATGTATTGGTTCCAATCCTAGGAATATATGATTATTATCCATTTATATGAAATAGCTCTTTCTTTATTAAAATTATTTACTAATATATTTTATACATTTTAGATGATTAAATTTGAGTTTATTATTATTTTTTATCGTATTTGGGTGTATTATCACTTTTTAATGGCCTATATTTTATATTAATTTATTTAAAGAATTTATGTAACACTTGATGGCTAATTTTAATAGTGGTAGGGCTAGTATAAACTAGATTATTGAAAATATCAAAACTATGATTTCTCATATAAGTATAGAATTTATAAAGGCCCCAAAGATTCATATATCATAACATGTCCCCACCAATACCCCTTTAATCACAAACAAGATTTTTTATTCCCCAGAATATCACCATCAACATGACCAGAGTTAAAAAACTTGTTTTATTGGTGTAATTTTCACAAATGGGAGACATTACCCAATTTAGTGAACATAGTGTAGTAAAACATTCACCCTCACCAACTTCTTCTCCCAGACAGATATTATTTCAATTTTTTTCTTGAGACTCATCCCCCATATATTTTATGTTTTTTTTCTACTATGGGCATTAGTAATCCCATGGATAACTACTTATTAGAGTAATTCAAGTAATATAGGCGAATGTTCACAAGAGATGGAGGATGTGTTTCAAAAAAAAATGAAATGATAAATGTTCAAGAGATGAGTTGATGAGGATAAATATTTCCTAATTCATTCACCTTTAAATTAATTCATAGGATCATGCCTACTACAATGGAAAAATTATTTTTATTAAATTCAATTACCCATTTTTTCAAAGAATACTGAAATTCAATGAAACAATCAATTTTTTGGTTTTCCTTGTTATAATTATCCGCATCATTAACCATTAATAGTGAGTATTTTATGTGTTTTTACTTATTTATAATAAAAAATAAATATTTTATAGACACAATTGGATAGATATGAAATGTAAATAGACACAAGATAATTGTCTGAAAAAAGTGTATGAAGTGGAAGATAAAGAGTTCATCAGGTTTGCAATAGAGCTTGCAAAAAAACCTTCACAAATCATTTTATCTGGAATTAATATATTTTTTCATATTTATTATTAATCCACTTATTCTTAGTATTACTCATATAATATTTTTTCTCATATTGGTGGAATCTTTTGTTTGAGTTGGGGTGTTTTATCAATCTCTCATGCCTTTTTCACCAAAACATCCACAAACTTATTCTCCCTCAAAACCTTTTCACCCCTATATTGTTTGAATTTATCACTTTTCTTAAAGTTCCTTACAATGCCCAAAAACATAAGCAATCTTGATGGTTTTATAGTAAAATCACTATCCATATAATTAATGTACTATTTCATATTAATGTTTAAATGTTTTTAGTATTAATCATATAATAATTGTTTTCTTATACATGTATTTTTTTTGAATTTGGGTGGTTTGTCAAAAATGATCTTACTCTTGAGAGATTGGACTTTGACCCTGAAACTATGACAATAAAAACATAAAAATGCGTCAAGAATTCATATAACCATTATGAAAATGTGAATTATTATTACTTATTTTATTAATATTTGGATCATTTTATCTAATATTTAAAATTTAATTTATTTATCATTTTTATATAATAATTATCTACAATAATACATAGAATAGAAAAAAATGTTATTTTCTACCAATTTTACCACGCTTTCCATTGTATTTCTAGTAAAAATGCCAACACTACATTTTGAGTCGATGTTCTTATCTGAAAAACATTTCTCGTTGTTGAAATCTAAAAGAGTAGAGGACGATAATGTTCCCATTCTACTTAATTTTCATGATAAAATTGTCACATGAGATTCCCATACTCTTATGTATTTCAACAAAGGGAATGGTTTTTTCGGCTAAAAATATCTATTCAATATGAAGTGATGGAAATTTGAAAAATAAAAGAAATAGAAGTCATGGTAACATTAAAATTTATTATTTTTTTGAGACTTTTGGGTGACAAGGAATCAGTTGCACCTCAATCTGATATACGGTGTGACTAGTATGTCTCAAAGTGCATCTATTTATTTAAAATTGACCTTAATTGTAGTAAAGAATACAACTAAAATAATCAAAATTCTGAGAACATGTTCAAATTTTTTTAATACTTTAAGACAATGATCCATAACTCATTTAGACATCTCTGAATCATCCTCACCTCAATCCGATATATGATATGCTCAGTATGACTTAGAGACTCTATTATCATTTTAAAATTTACATTTTAGTTTGCAATGTTACACTCATTGAAAACTAAGAAAAAAACTCTAAAATTCTTGATAATACAGGAAAAAAATTCAGAAATCATTTTTAGCTGTAGGAATAAGTCTCACATCTAACCGATATAGGATGTGATCAGAATGATTCAAAGTTCAAGTTTCTAGTGGAAAATGATATTTCAGTAAAAAAGACTTTTTATGTACTTGAAACTGAGAAAACACATTAGGATTAATTTCATACTTTGGAAAAAATATCAATAATAATTTGGTATATGTTGGTATTATTCAAACCTCAATACGATGCACTATGTAATGGACATGACTCCAAAATCCGGTTATTATTTATAATTAACATCAATTTAAGTAAAAATGACAACTAAACTACTCAAAATTGGGAAAAAGTATTTAAATTGTTTTTATAATTTAGGGAAATGATCCATAAATAATTTTTTACAAGTAGGAATTACCAAAACCCCAGTATGATACATGATGTTCCTAATATGACTCAATGTGTCTCTAATTAGTTTAAAATTGACATTTTATGTGAAAAGTATCACTCACTAAAAACTGATAAAAAAAACTCATATTTTTTCGATATCTTAAGAAATAAATATATAAATAATTTTTTATGTGTAGGAATTTGTCTCACTTCAAAAAGATACACAATGTAATTAGTTTAAGTTAAAGTGCATGTTTCTAGTTTAAAATGGCATTTTACTAAAAAATAAAAGTGACATACTCAAAACCAAGAAAAAGAATCTATATTATTTTGATACATTAAGAAAGTGTTACGTTAGTAATTTGAGACATGTATAAATTAGCCTAACCTAAATATGATGCATGGTGTGATGAGTATGAGTCCAAGTGCTTTATTTTATTTAAAATTTCCATCAATTTTCATAAAAAGAATAGCTAACCTACTCAAAACCAAGAAAAAAATTCATATTGTTTTGATACATTATTTAAAATATTTATATTTATTTTTTTACATGTATTAATCTTAAACACCTTAATATTATACACAATGTACCTAGTATAATTCAATGTGACTGTTATTATTTTCAAATCCAAATTTTAGTTTAAAAAGTGTCGCTCTCTGAAAATTGAGATAATGCACTTGGATTTTCATGATAATTTTTGAAAATGATTAATTATTAATTTTTGATGTATAGTAATATATCTCACATTAAACAAATACACAATGTTATATGTCTGAGTAAAATATCATTTTTTATGTTTAAAATGACTTTTTAGTAAAAAAGATGAGTGACATACTCCAAAATGATAAAACAACATTAGGATTGTTTTGATACTCTATGAAAATGATCCAAAATTTTTTCAAGACATGTAGGAATTAGACCCACCTAAATATGATTCATGGTGTTACTGGAATGACTCCAAGTGAATATTTTTTATTTAAAATTAACATAAATTTTAGTGAATAGGACAAATGACATATTCGAAACTGAGCAAACACATTTGGAGTGTTTTATACATTGAAAAATTGATTCATATTTCAGTTGCGACATATAGGAACCTGCCTAACCTAAATCTAATACATGATGTACCTGGTTTGACACCATTTGTCTATTATAAATTGAAAATCTATATTTTAGTTTAAAAATTTCCACTCAATGGTAACCAAGAAAATGTTCTAGGATTATCTTGAAAATTTATGAAAAATATTCAGAAGTCATTTGTGATGTGTATGAACCATTATCACATAAAACTAACACATGATGTGACCAATATGAGTCAATGTTTCTGTTTCCATTTTAGAATGTCATTTTAGTAAAAAAGACAAGTGGTATACTCAAAACTGATCAAACACATTTAGATAGTTTTTATACATTATAAAAATGATCCATAAGTCATTTGAGATGTTTAGGAATTATCCACACTCAATCTGGTGCACAGTGTGACCGATATGACTCCAAGTACATACTTTCAATATATAAGTGTCATTTTAGTGGAAAATGCACATCACATCACTAAAACCGAGAAAACGATCCTAGATGGTTTTCTCAACATTTGATACAATTTTAATTTATAGATTTCTTTATTATTTTTATCCTATACTTATTTATATTACACTTGTAATGGGAGGGGGAATAAAAAAAATAAAATCCTACCTAAATGCATATTGGGAGGCTCGAAACTGAGACCTCCCAAACACCACCATAGGATGCAAACACTATGATTATTCTATGAGGATTTATATTATAATTATTTAATTAATTTTCATATATATAATTATTAAATATGAATAAGTAATGTTTTGATGTGTGAGAATCAATATCAACTCAATCTGATACGGAATGTTCCTTGTATGAATCCATGTTTAGTTTAAAATTAAATATTTTTTGTTAATTTATTTCTGTAAATTATTACTAACATAAGAATAATTTTTATATGGGTTCATTATATTTTATTGAATAGGTGTGTTTTTTTAATAAGTACCATGAGTCGAGGTTAGCATCCAAAGGCAAAGGAATATTTTTGGTTTTGAATGAATTCAATTATTTGTACTTGTGTAATTGTATAAACCAATGTTTTAAGTGTCTAAAAAATATATTTTTTTGGTTGTATTTTTATTTAAAATTTCATTTCATTAAAATTATGTATTTTTACTTCATTTAATTCATATCTGGTGGTGTTTGTGGTGAAACAATGTGCTATTACAAAACATTGCACTGGTGCTATAGTGCTTTGTTACAACACACTTCAGTATGCCCCTATATTAGCACTTTTACAAATTCTGATACTGGTACATTTCATTATCATTCCTATAAGAATCGATAAATGTCCTCTTTATTGGATCTATATAAAATTGATGAAAAATATTTTCATTTATTTGTGATTGGATTTATGCTAATAAAACACTAGGGAATTTAATCTTTCTCTAGTAGTCGATGCCTCTCCCACAATAATAAAATCCATTTTTTCACTGTAAAAGCCCTATTTTGTAGTCTTGTAAATACAAAATGTCACAACAAATGGTATATGATTAACTAATCATACCACTAATGATCATTTTCACCTAATATTCTTCCACTCCCACTACATGAATGTAACAATTACTTGATCCTATGACTCTCTATTGATGGACACCTCCACGAACATAGTTGGGCCAAGGTCCCTAAAGATAAGGGAATTCTTAAGGATGAAATGTTTCTAACCATTATCTTCTCAGAGAATCATAATTCTACAACCCCTACTACAAAAATGGTCATATTGGCGGCTGCTACTAAGTATGACAATGAACCAGACCACCTATAAAATATTTTTCTCTAATAACCATTTCTAAATGATTCTGATGATGACCAAAACTCCCATAACCAAAGTGTACTAGGATAATGTCTCTAATAAATTTACAAAACCAACTATCCAAAAAACGCCAAAAATAATATATTTAGGACAACTACCCATTAGTTGAAACCATTATGTCCAAGGAGCATGAGATATTCCACTGAAAACTCTACTCATTGAAGGACCCAGCTGGTTCACCTCTCACAGTAAACCTCCTCATGAGTTTATATGTTTGATTACCCTTCCTTCCTCTAAACATACAAATACATTGTCAAAAGGTGTAACTATATACTATATTTAAGGAAAGAGGGACTCCTAATGATTCCATGCTCGAGACTCATAATCAAAAAAATTATCCTTGTAAAAATTAAAATGATCAATGATATTGATCCCATGATCCCTCATAGACACTTGCCCTACTTAATAGAGAGTAACTACTTCCTTTTTACTACCTTTATTGTCAGCGAGATGAAATTTGATCATAACTCCTTCTAAAAGTTATATAATGAAACGTTTTCCTTATTCTTATCACCAACATATAATATCCATAAGTGATGCACAGATCCCCTCATATGACTACCAGCCAACATGAAGCAGTACTATTATGGGGAATTGAATAAACATAAGGCGATCTTGAGTTCCTAAAATCATGATTCCATAACTAGGTCATAGATGGTTACATCTTACTTCCATAAACTCTACTACTGGAATTCAGGAATTCCATCTACCATGACTCATCCACCTATATCATTTCGATCCTATGATGATCAATTAGGTCATCCAAAAGAAACTTTTCTAGACAAATCACATGTGGTAGATGGATGAGATCCATAGCGGAAAGGGAAATATGTATTTACTAAGAATAGTATAATTTAATATTAAGAAGATTCATTTAATTCATTTTAATTTACCAAGACCAAAGAATTAAATTAAAAACAAAACCAATCATAATTAATTGACCTCTCATAGGTCTATACCCTGAATATAGTTCCACCACACTTGGAAATTCTCTAGGCCTAGAGATATTGAATTAGATCATGGGGGGCCTAAAATACCTTGTCCAAGATAGTATTCTGTAGACTATGTCAAAAACCAATATCGACTGATGTAATTTCCCTACCAATCCATGAAATAGTCATTATTACTACCTCTACCATATCCCTCAAAAAACCATTTATACGACTCCGTCATGACCCCATCGCACCAAAGGTACCCCACCCAGGATGAAAAAGAATGAATAGGGATAATTTACGTCTGAGTCCCGCCTCTAGTAGGCCTCGAGTTTCCAACAAACACCATGGGTATAATAATATCACATAAATGGAATAAATCACCATATATATGATAATGTCATTAGATATGAAAAGTAAACCACAATAAACACCATTACATAATATAAAAAAGTATAAAAACATCCCATAATTCATGTATAATGTAATAAATAGACCAGATCTCTAAATAAATTCCAGAAAAAAAATATAATGAAATGACATAAAAATGGTCCAATTGCATGATCTAGTAACGAGTGTTGTCCATAAAGTCCACATGGAAATATGGAAAATATTTTATGTATACATAGGATGAGAATAAAAATATACTCATTAGGATCACATTCAAATTCACTCATTCACATATGAAAAGAGTATACTAATGCACCCACGATCAACCAGAAGAATCAATAACACCTAAACCTAATGACCAACTAGTCCCATTCTAACCATGGAATTCTCAACAAATAAAGCATCAAATTAAAATAACAAAATAAGAATCATATCAATAATAAGGTACCTGACACAACATTCCCACTTATTTTCTTCTCTCACACCACAACATTGTACTTCCTAGTTCTCCCATCTCTTTTGTATAACATCCTTTTTGTAGACACATGGGACATCCCTAAACAACTTTTCCAAAGACATACAATCCATAACATTATATATCTCCTAATGAATCCTAGGTCATGACATCACATCTCGATTGATGAAATCTAAACCATCATAGCACAACACACCCAAAGAAACATTGACAATCACATCATATCTTGGTGGAAGACACCTAGGCCATCACATCATATCTCAAATGAATACAAAAGGATTATCAATGAAATCTCACACAAAGATACATGTTCCTTCACATCACATCTCCTCCACATCCATAAAAAATGTAGTAGGTTATTGTGAACATAAAAGACATCATCCACTCTCCATCATCCTACCATATGTGACCTCTAAAATCATCAATCTCATTATACACCACAAGACTAAAATTTATTACTTCTAGGAATCACATCCCATGCATGTCAACATTTATTGGAAGAGAGATCAGCAAAGAGTGGGTATCTTTCTATCCATCTTCACCACTAGGATGTTGTGGAAAACATCCTAAAACAATTGGTTGTTGATACATGGTACCCTACATGGGTGGGGTGTGTATATAAATCAAATATAACATAAAATTTATATATAAATATGTATATAGCTACAAAAAATCCAAAACTATGTTTTTATAACTAGAGTAGTATCCCAACTCACAACATCACCCCCAATCCTCACATCCTCTTCCACTTTTGCATCCACCGTGAAATTCATAACCACACACTAGCAATCCAAAATCCACAAACCATTTTATTAATTAATTTAATTTTAATCAAATTATTATTTTTCTCATTGCCTATTTAGTTCATTTAAATATCCGATTTATTTCACTTTTAATAATCAACTACATTATCAAAGATTTAAATTTTAACCCTTTCCATTTCAGTTCATCATTAAAAAAATATTACATTACAACCCAGGAAAACTACAAAAACAAAATGAAACCCAAAAAATCATTCACCTAAAGCCACCAAGAACCCCACAATACAACCATTTCACAACCACAACCATATTCACTTCACAATAGCCACATACCACATTACTATATTGTCATAAACACTTAAAATCACGACCACTCCACAACACATCAACCCCATTACCCAATAAAACATAGAAAAACTACTTTCACCCAACCCCAAAAATTAATTAATGTTTTAACTAGAGTATTTAAGACACATTTCCCATTACTTTTCAAGGGCAGTCTCATACAAACTAGAATTTACATGTTCATCTAATTTCTTAGATGGATATTATTGATTATACATTTTTCTTCAAGGTGATATAAAAAAATCTTAAAAAAGGGTTACATAAGACATATCACATCCAAAAAAAACCAACTCCCCCAAATGGCTAGGATTTTCAAAAGGGAATCAATCCCATAAAATCACAATATCAATATATCAAAGGTTATAACACATGCGATTTATATTCCGTTCCCCTGAAATTTCTATGAATTGTTTTCATACCATTATTAATATGATTAAAACTATGTTACCGAATATAAGAAAGAGTATAAAACCTCCCACATGATAAAACTAGATTAGAAATGGAGGACCCCCACCTCAAATTAAGATTCCAAAACTGGTACATAAGGATATAAAGATAAAAGGGAACCACTAAACACCACAATGAAATAGAATACCCTTTTCATACAAGATCACAACAACCACAACATTCCCTTACCAAAACAACATCAAAAACTATTATTCCCTAGTTAGAGTATTATATAGATGATGAACAGTGAAAAACCCATGGGAAGGAAAGATGTAAAATTACCAAGAACCAGCAAGGATCAATCCCACGTGGCTGTGGTTGAAAGATGCTAAAAAGGGGCTGAAATACCTCATTGGATGAAATTTGGTTTCCTATAAAATGATTGAAATGATGGGGTTTAAGGGTGATTTGGAATTTTTTATACCTAGTCTGGAAAACAGAACACCAAAATACAACAATAACCACTACAGAACATTATTTCTAAAATAGGTATAGTATAGTGGGAATGACCACACCATATCCTAGTAAAATAGAACCACCAAGGATCAATCCCCTAAGGTTGGGGTTGAAATACACTAAAAAGGTACTGAAATACCTTATTGGATGACATTTTGTTTCCTATTAAATGATAGAAATAGTGGAATATTGATGAGGATTATGGGTGATTTTGAATTTTTTTATACCCATTATGGAAAATATAACACCACAATACCACACTAACCATTACACCACATATTTTCTAAAATAGGGTAAGACAATAGTGTAGTGGGAAGGACCAACTATATCCTGGATCATCAAAGTATCCAAAAGGATACACAACTATCTCAATGATTTTTTGATAAAACAAGAATATAACCACAACACATTCATGGAAATAATGTTGTGGAACATAATAATAATAATGGGACTACATTTAATCCATACATCATTGTTCCACTACCATTAAAACAAGAGAAACCCCAAACTCACTCATATGGAAATTTATGATGGTGCGTTGATAACCACATTGTATCCCTCAACAATTGATAAGAAGTATTTTTTGAATCCAATATACATTTCAAAACCACCCCCCGAAATGGATGAACCGCCAAACTCCACCACTAATCCCCTTTAAGTCACAATCGACTTCCCAATGCCACAATGGATCTCAATAGGGAGAAACCCATCGATCCACTCTTTAGAAACAATTTTTTATGAAACATTAGCCCCAAATTATCCCTTTACCCTCATACTACATTTTAACCTCTTATAGACACTTCCATTATCATAATTCCAAAACATTAATGGGTTATAATATATGGACCATTACACAACATTCCATGTTTGATTCAAACAGCATAAAGCTAAAATGAGTATACGGAAAAATTTGTTTCAAAACAAAACAAATAAACCCAACTACTCAAATAGTTGGAAACCCATCTCTATACGATCCATGTTATCACTAAACCCCAAAACACATTTATCATGGTTACGTACTTACCCCAGGAAATGTCTTACTTTTACCTAGATTGTATAAAAATATATCCACGTGCAACAAAACGTATGTGTAGTGTGTTGGAACAAATGTGTAGTAGGACATCAACCATATATTTCACAAGTTATCTTTATAATATGAACTATTTATTCTCATTTATATCATAAAGGAGTAAATAAATATTCACATTTTAAATCAAAAAACGTGGTAAATAACACATTTTAAAACATTTTACAATGCATTTCTAAATAAAACAATTTTTAAATCACTTTTAATAAAACCATTTTCATTTTAAATCATTATGAATTTTCAAATAATTAAAAATAATTATAATGATTTCACATTTACAAACATACAAAAACAAATATTTCACAAAGAGCCACAACATGGAAGCTGATTCCAACAATACAATAGGTCTACTCTAAATAATATAGTCACATCTTAGTGAATGGTCAATACTAGTGTGCAGAAAAAGTCCTTAGGACCAAATTCATGAAAAGGGATCGAATAACACCCTATTAAGTTAAACCCTAGATGTTTCTGTCTAATACATTGATTAGTTATATTTTAAAAAATATAACATTTCCAATTAAAACATAACATGACTAGCATGTTACTCTCAATTCTACCCCCTCATATCTACCCATGGTTTAGAGGCACTTAGCCTAATCCAAGGAAAACAATTAAAATAAGTTAATATTCATTACTTACCCTTAGAATCCATTCAATTTCTTATACACTACATTGAAGTCACTTTCCAAGAAAATACCATATTCATTGTAAGCACTTTTCATCAAAATATAACATTATATGAAATAATTTGACATAAAAATACACTATGAATCAAAATAACCTTCCAATAAAACATAACATACTTTTAAATCACATTTTACTATATATATATATATATATATTATTCCACTGCATAAAAATATTCAAGACATAAAAAATTAAATAAATATATAAAATTCCATTAAAAATTATAAAACTTATTTCGAATGAGGTAACACGCATAATTCAAAAGAAAAAGTATTATTAAGAAACTACCCACTACAAAAAATTGAAATTCTAACACCTGCACAAGATCCACAAACCAAGAAGAATCAGGGGATCAAAGAAAATGGGAAGAACCCTAAAACATAAATTCAAAATTAATATTCTCCAACTCACTGATCTAAATATCAATGGTACAAATAGGAATCACTTTTCATAACTATTCCCAAAGAACAAAAAGTGATCAATGAAGGTATTAAACTTAATTCCAAAATCCATGACATTTCTATAAGAAAACCAATTAAATAATGTCACAACCCATAGATCCAGCATCCAAACCCCCAATCTATGTTCCATTCAATGATAAAATATTGCATCTAGAACAATTGTGAATAACAACAAAGAATAGGCACATTCTTCAATTTCTTAGATCTAAATCTCTTAGATCTAATCGATTCACACTCCAGAAGATGATAAATATCCAAAATCTATAAGTGGACTCTCGAAGGATGAGATCTTAGTTCCATCAAATAGTAATGTGGAAAAACAAAAGTATTTTGTGTTTTAAAAATAACATTTTTATTAATAAATTACCATAAAATAGTTTGGAAACATGGTTTGGAAAATAGTTGAACAACAATGTTACCCCTTCTGAGCTACTATAGGGGATGTATGGTTTGGTTGAATAGTTCGAAAAAAACTTTGTCCAACTATGTGAAATTAATGGTTCCCTTATTTCACATTTTTAGAAGAATTCCACATAGTTTGGACTAATATTTTATCATCTTTGTTCCCTCCTCTTGGATTCAAAACAAGCAACATGGTTTCTTTTGTTGAATTGTAAATTTTTTCATAACAGTGTACCACTCATGCATAGGCCCACAAAACTCTATTACATGATGCAAACATTTAATTCCAAAAGGAATAATATGAAATAATGTATATTCATTTAAGATGAATCTAATTGAAAAAAATAAATACTGGAATGTGACATAATAACCCTGATTCTATAAGGACCATAGGAAAGGGTAAATATTATGATATATATAAAAAACAATTATTCAGGGTTTAAATAAGTGATTATTTTGAGGTATAATGGGGGGTTTTGGGGAATATTAACCCATTAATTATATCATATTAAATAACTGAGATATTAATTTTAAGATGAATTTTGGGAATTAAATGAAATTATTTATTAGTAATTAAGGTGATATTAATGGCATTTATACCTCATATTGATTGATGTTGATTGCTTAACCATGGATGATATTTAATAATAGTGTTTGAGATCTATTCAAAATTGTAATAACTTCATATGAGGTATATGATCCTAGAACACATACTAATGTTATTATAAACGATTTATATAGTATGTGATATATATTCTCTCCACTACAGGCAATTGACCATTTAAAATAAAAATATTTTTTCAAAAAATAAAATTAATTTTGAAATTAAATTAAATTAATTATTTTGATAAATTTACATTGAAATAAATAAATTCTCAAGGTCCATGGGGATCCATGAAAACTGGACTAAAGCCTTTTTCGCTTAAAATTGATTACATGATTCTGAATTCATGATATGCGTTGTGCGAACTAATAAGGGTTTCAACTAAATGAACTGATTTATATAAATTCATAAGGATATAATTAAACTTCTAAAAAATTGATGTACCCTTGGACCCTAGCTGATACCTCTATAATAAATGGATTCTAACTTATTTAAAATGATTTTGATGCGATTAAAATCACCTAGTGGGGAATAAATTCAATGATATGAAATGTGGAATATATGGTATCATAAGATATAATAGATTAGTTCTCTTAACATAGGGAAGTGTAATAAACTAGAGGTGAATATCCTAGGGGTTAGTTATTTGGAACATTAAGATGGAATATAGAGTCTAGGATAATTTACTAGATATCATAGAATGTGTTCTTTCTAGAAATAGTTAATATTGGTTATTCTCCTTGTTGAAATATATTAGAAATATTAAGCATGTTGTGGTGAAAAACTGCCCTATATTGATTATGAATTTGAGGTGAGATTAATTCTTCCTCCAAGTGTTTTAACTAAGATGAATATCCTATAAGGACAATGAGACCATAATGTGTTCATAATGATGTTAAGGGGTACTTCTACCTTTAGAGGACATATATGACCATATAGATGATATTGAGTTTGAGGAACCTATGTATGTTGTCTAGACTATGATATGACCATGGGGAAATTGGTGTATTCTTTAGTTATATAATGACCCATGAGTGGTTTATTGTAGATATATTAGTGTCAATAACGTAAGGTGTCACCATAGAACCCAAAAACTAATGGAGTGAGTCTATAATGACTATAATGACTAGGATGGGTTGTGCACCTAAGAATCCAACCTAGAATATGTGTGATGGGATCGATGTGTGGAAATCACTTATAATGATTATTATATGAGATATATGGGATTGATTTTGTCCCTAGATTATTAATATCATTATTTTTATTACTATTATATACTATTAGGTGGATGTGGCCCCTCTATATTGTAAGATATTTACAGAATAGATTCACTCTCCTTCAAGCTTTATATTGTGATATTATTAGGATGCATATGATCTTGAGGGTTGACTTGAAATTTCTTATTAGATTCATAGTGATTTGTAGTCTCATGTCCTAGTAATTGTTGAGTGGGATAATTCCTAGGATTCATTGAATCTGGTACGATGCCTTTGGAAATTTAATGAATGACAAGGATGCCTAGGATCTGGAATGATCACATTTCATCAATATAATGAGATGACTAAGTTGCAAAGGAACTCAAATTACAAATGTTGATATACTAGATTCCTATGATTCCCAAGATACCATATTATACCTAATTAGACTTGATATTCCTATGGTTTTCCTTGGATCTATTGATTATACCACTTATATATCGAGTTCATTATTAGATGATCAGGGTGGGATGATCTTACCTCCATGTGGGCATATATAAATATGATGATCTAAGGTAGAACTTTTAACCCAACCTTATAATGGTATACCATGTTCTCATGGACACTTGGATACAATTTTAATCATTTATTGTTGATCTTTGGGGTCAATTTAGATCCCAAGGATCGAAAATGGTTTTTTTATTTACACTTCCAAAATATATTATGTCCTTTTTCTCATATCGAATGTTAGTGTACTATATATAATGGTTACATTAAGGTCCCTATTTTTGTTTCCCTATTGATTAGTAAGAAAACCCTACTAAAGAAACCATAAAAATTATATACCATATAAAACATCATTTTTTTCATGTGTAGGTAGTGTAGAGTCCCAATCTTGCATGATAGACTATGATAAATCATACGGATTTTGGTGACAATGATGTTGAGGCTCAGGGATAATGATAAATCTTCATTAAATTTTTATTTTTTATTTTTAGATTTTATTGACCTAATGACTGATTAGTGAATGTATAATGGTATGACTATGTGTTTTTATCCCTACATATTTTCCCTTTTTCGTTATTATAGATGGTTATGTATTATTACTAATGTAAACTTTGTTTTATTATGATTAATGGGGTTCAATTAATTTTTTGATATTTTTAATCTTATATTGGGGGTATAGTCTTCCAAAAATACCATGGTTGTCCCATACTACATCTGAAAATGTATAACACTTGGGAAGGCATGCCAAAGGTAATGTGTCTACCACTTTTCAAGACACCAGTTGAGTGGTCTGGTGAGGAAGTGAATTAAAAAATGGTATAATAGAATAGTTAATTCTTACTACTATTTTTGGGATACAATAGAAATTGAATAGGGAATTGTTGGAACTTGTGATAGAACTCATACTAGTGCCTCGTAAAACAATTTCCTAATGTATTTATAGGTTACCATGGATTTGTGATTGTTATTCTTAGTTTCTAATTTTATGGTTGTAAGATTTTACCATGTATAACATTCTTTATTTTTGGATTTTTGATTTATGGATTTTTAGTACATAGCCCATTGGGAGGAGGCATGTGTATAAGCATCATTTTTTTGGCACATAGAATTCCCATGACATACATATGATTATGTGTGATTTATTTCACTGATGACATAGGGTTTATCTATTTAATGAGTCAGAAAAAATGTATAATTCATTTTACAAAATAAATTATTTGTGGCATTCTACCTAGACAAAATATAGAAAGTTTTCTTCTATTTAATGGTCATTTGGGTTCATAGTAAGGATGTTTCATGGTCATGGATATACAATCCCTCTATGTAATAGATTTATAATAACTCCTAGTCAGTCAGTACATGCATTGAATGACTTGGGGACCATCCTCCTCTAGTTAATTATAATAAATGTTTAAAAAATAAAATGGCATTAAGTTAATCAATCATTAAATAGAAACATATATAATATTATCCCATATAGATTATAGGTATAATTTTACTTAAATGAACCATAAAACAAGGGTATAATAGATAAATATCATCTTAGGGAGATGTTATTAAACAATATTGTATGAATTGGGGTCCTTAAGGAATTATACTAATATGAATATTCTCATAGAGTATTAGTTACCTAGAAATATAATTGATTTGAATATGATTCCTAATATATGTATATATATACATATATGATACCATTGATATAATTTTCAAACATTAGTTTCTTTATGTTATTTAAAACTGGAGTTGGGAGGTTTCTAGAGAGTTAAGACTTATTTGTGTTGTAATTCTAGGATATGTTGGTGAGCTCAGTGAGATTGAGAGATAACTCATGATATTTTATGTTTAATAATGTGATTCAATAGAATAACAGCTTCCTATTATCATTGAGATAAGTTGTATCATATAATGGTAACTTGAGACATGAGTTAACCTATACTTGAAAGTTTTTTAGATAGTGGAATCAATGGTAGATGCATTATGTTATGAGGGTAGTCTATAAGAGGTGTTGTTACATATATGGTGTAATAATGGGGATTAATTTTAAATTATAATGTAAAATACATAAATGTTTTTGGTATTGAGGTTTTATTTCAAAAGGGTAGGATTTGTTAGATGCATGAACATATGGATTCAAGCATGGTATCCAATAATATTGTGAATTGTGATACCGGATTGTAAGATCTAGGATGGATATAGTGTGGGTAGAAAATATAGTTAAACAATGATGTCCGATTTAGTGTGTGATCATATGACTTTTATTGGCATCAATGTGTTATCAAAATTATAAAAAAAAATAATCAAGGTTCTTCTAGATAGATAAAATTATTATTTAGGAGAATAATTGATCATGGTTTGGGAACATGATCTTAAGACTGATATAAATGTCTCTATATGGTCAAGGTGATTAGTGTAACTATGGGGTAATCACATAAATAGTAATGATTTATTTTTAGAACTGTTGATATTTTTCACTATTATAAATGATGACTTGTGAGGTGTTATGGGGAATGAAAAAATGGCAATATAAAGTTTGTTTCAATTGAAAAAACACATGGAGACGATGTTTGGGATTATTAGATGATGTGTGAATCATTATAGCATGATTCTGGTTGTATTATTAGAGCTTACACACATTGTCTTGTCAGACATGTTGTCATTTCACAGCCGGTGTGTAACACCCCAAGTTTTTCTAAATATAAATATAAATTTAGGGAACTTTTTTAATAGATTTTTTTATGTTACCCTTTAAATTATAACTTTTCTACTCCTATATTCTGAATTTCAATAAACTGTCATCTACATTTGTGTTCAGTATGTTATTTTGAGTATGATAGAACAAACTTGATTTTTGGTGAATAGTAACATACCCTTATAAATAGTAATATGAATAGTAATATGACCCTAATTAATAGTAAATTATAATATTATTTTATTTTCCCATGGAAATTGGATATTGGGATCTTAATTAATTTTCCAATGTCACATAATACTAATTGCACTTCAATATTGTTATTTTTCGAATTAACTGTGACCTTATTTAAAAATTAAATTTATAATATTTAGAAAATTGATTTTGAAAAATGGCTATCATTTTTGAATTCTACACGTCGAAAAATGGTTGGGGTAAAGTTTTAGTATTTTTCTGAAACTCTTGAATTTTCGTTGAATAGTGAAATACGATAAAATACCGTATAATCAATTTATCAGTACAAATGCACTATTTTTTACATCATAAGTGATGAAAGGCCACTTTTTTTTAAATAAAATGATATTATCACTATTTAGGGACACTTTATTTGAGATTATTCATAATCTTGATAAAAAATATTATAATAATGAATAAAATAATCTAAAATACCTCCCCTTCTCCACTATAAATACCACCCTCACACCCCTCTTCCTCCCACACCTATCAATCCCTGATCATTGTCTAATTTCTACCAAATTCCCTCCCAAATCATCTTCCCCACGTCCTAGAGCTTCTGGTCTCACCAAAAGACCAAAATCGAAGCCCTTAAGAAGGATCTCAGGGAGAAGAGATCAAGAGGTAAACATCCTCTTTTGTTTTCTTTCTTTTCTTTCATTTTATGTTATTCTATTCCATTCCCTTTGTCTTGTGTTGGAATATTTCATTAAATATTCCCACTTACTGTCCATATTTTTTATTAATGTTGAGTTATTCCATTCCTCTCATCAATCTTGTTTTTATGAAATTTTAAGAGGCATTGTTAGGCTGCTGAATTTTTGTGAGAAATTTCTTAAGATTTTCTTTTATTTCATGATTCCTTTTTGTTCTTTCCTAACTACCTCTTATCCAAGAAGCATGAAATCTCCATAATCATGTATATTCATTATTTTCTCATGTTTATGGAAAATTCCTCATCATTATTCTTCTCCTCTTCATCTTATTTAAAGAATAAACAAATGTCCATTTGTGTCGAATTTCCGACATCGTGGATGATGTATTTAAAATTTCCATTAATTCCTTCAAGTATGGTCATTAAACCATTTATATGGTTGAACCAGGTTATAATATATGTTTTATGAATCATATATGGTTTTTGAATTCTTCTGTACTCATGCATCGAATTTATAAGACTAAATGAGGTTGTTATTATCAAGGAACCACTTAAATGATCTAAACGAACATAATTAAAGTTTTAACTTATGAATCATCCTCATATAAAGAATAAAAGAGATAAATGGAATAATTTGTGGTAATTTAAATATTATAATACTAATCCATTCCAATTCTGGAGTTTCACTTCCAATCAACAAGAACGATTCATCATGAACCGATCGTGAAAATCATAAAAGAACTCACCCAAAATAATGCAAGGAACAAAATACTAACAATTAAGGGGTGAAATAAATTTATGAAATTACCATATATGAGGATATGAACATGAAAATGTTTCTGTAAAATACTAATAACATTATTTTAACCATTATACATGAGTTTTAAACAAGATTAAAGTAATACTAGCCTAATGTAAGGGGTTCCTCATCTCACTTTCATTTCTGTGAGATTTTCATCATTCCCCACTTATTTGATGTATGTGGTAAATGGGTACTGTCATCTGATATATATAATAACATGAATCTCTTTATATTAATGTTATCCAATGTTTCACTTGATATTTATTATGTTCTAGTCATATGATTCGACCGATCACATTGTTGTAAGGAAATTCTTAACCCGATTTCCATTCTTTGGGTTAACATTCTACATCGTTATTTATGTGGTTTTTAAATTGTTTTTGTGATGGGTTATATTTGTATTAAGTTTAATTATGTGTATTTATAGAGTATATACATATTCCATCCACTCTATTATGTCTCACTTCATGTATATGAGGTTTATAAGGGACTTTTCTTCTAAAATCCCCTTTTCAAATTTTGTTTTACAAGATTCAAAAGCAATGTGTTTATGATATTATTTATGTTGTATGATTATGTTCTAGTTATTGGGAATTGTTTGTTATGAATGGTGGGACCTATATTTCCTTTCAATACATTGGTTATGATTATGTTGGAGGTCGGCCATATGGTTTCTCCAAGTGTAACTGCGATGGTTTCAAAAGGTAAGGTAGTCGTGAGGGTTACAAATACTACTGTAGCCATGATGGTTACAAGATTATGTAAGTAATTCCCCATGATACCTCTATTATTATATTTATGTTATCATGTTTGTGTGGATCTTGTGTAAATCTCATGTTACTCGAAGTAAGTATTTATGGGTGAAAAGCATGTCTTTGGAAAATGTTTTCATAGGTTATGAGTATTCATGGAATAATGTGATTTTTCCTTGTTTTCCATCCCTTACTGAGATTTTGTGCTCATCCCAAGTTTTTAAATGATTTTCACAGGTTAATGGATGTGTAATACAAGGAAGGAAGACATGTTAAATGTTTAAGAATTGTTAAGGAGTCTTGTTTTATGTTTTAATGGTTTATATTTTTAGAAAAAAGGAGACTATTTTCATGGTATCCACTATGTAACAATGTGTACTGTTATGAATGTATTATGTCCCAATTCTCTAAATCTCTAAACATGAAAAGAACATCAATTTAAAATGAAGTGTTTTCTTGATTAAATTCAAGAATATGTATGTAATAATTCCAGGTCCCTATAGTTTGTATCAAAGGATGGTTTAGATAACTTTACAGGTTAGGCTGATGTTAATAGAATACCATAAATGATTTTCCCTCTATGTTTAATTTGTTATAGAATTTTAGGATTACCATGTTGCTTCAACTAATAAATGTTTTTTCATAATGGTTTTCCACAGAAGGAATAGGGATGTGGAAGAGGAGAGGCACCGACAGAATTGTTGGATCGAAATAGTGATGTAGATGCTCAATATACAAGAGGGGGGTGAATTGTATACTTTAAAAATTCCTTTGGAACCTTTAATGTTAGTTACAAATAACTATGTTTTCCTCTAGTAAAAGAAAGAGCTAAGTTTAACAAAGTTAAACTTAAGCAAATTCACAACAACTCTAATACCAAATGAAAACTTGGAAAGAGATTCCGAACGTGGGTTCCGGAAATATGGTTCCAGAAATTGAAACTTAAAAAAAGATTACAATATAAGATTCTACCTTAAAGCGTATAGAATCTAAATGGAACAGAGTACAAATAAGGAAGTATAAGAAATATATACTTTCTTTATAATACAAAATGCAGCGGAAATAAACAAGTAGTAGAACTACAAGTAACAACATAATAGTCTTTTAACCCAAAGAGAAGGGTATCCAACAACCTTGGATAAAGGTCCCTTGATTTAGACTTTCAAGAAAGTCTGTCTTACCCACACCAGGGTAAGCCCTCAATACAAAGATCGGAGTGTCTCTTTATTGCTATCCCCGCAAGCCCTCAACTTCAAGGTAGTTGGCAACCTCTGTCTTCCTCAGCAAGGAAGCCCTCGAACTTCAAGGTAGTTGGCACCTCTGTCTTCCTATCCCCGGAAGTCATCGAATGTAATCACCAACATTCGGAGTCACACAAAGCTTTGAGAGTTAATAATATCCTCTCTCTCTCTCTAGAAATCACTTCAAGCATGTAATCACATGAGTCGAAGATCAGTCAGCCTTTCAGCCCCGAGCTCTTTCAAATGAGCTCCTATTTATATGTAAGGTAAGCCTCCTTCCCAACGGTCATATTTTCCTTAAAAATCGGAGGGACCTGTACACGTGTCACTTAGCCAACGGTTAGTTTAAAACAGAATGGACGACATCGTTTTATAACAAAACAAGTGTAACCAAATGTACAAAAAAGTCTGGAATGAAAGATTCGGAGTCAAGGTTCAGAGTGTAAGGAAAATAATAAAGAGTAGTCAAAATATAAAGGCATAAGAAAAATGAAAGTTCGGAGTCTAACCAAAATAATTTTTGGAGTCTGAATGAATTCAGAGTGTATAAAACAAAGATGATCAGATTCTGTTTAGTAGGTGAATTCAGAATGAGAATTCAGAATGAGAATCCATCATCAGAATTCGTAATGATAATTCATTATCAGAATTCGTAATGAGAATTACTCATCAGAATTTGTAATTAGAATTCATTATCAGAATTCATAATGAGAATTCATTATCAGAATTCGTTGTTAAACTTCATAAGGATTAACATCCTGAATCTGATGTAGAACTTAATTAGAGTTCGTATCCGGAGTTCAGAATGAAACTTTATTACAGTTCTCATCTGGATTTCGGAGTGAAACTTTATTACAGTTCTATTCTAGAATTCGGATCCTAAAATCAGAATACCTCACATCAAAGTTTCAAACAATTCCGAGAATATAGGAATGAATCCGAATCTTATACTTAAGAAAAACATGGATGAAAATATGATAAGGATAATTTTTCTTATAAAAGCTATTTTCCTTATAAAAGAAATTTTCCCTATATAAGAAATTTTCCTTAAAGATAAGGTGTTTGTGATTTTCAAAACAAGAAGGAATGGAAAATTCATAAGGAAACCTTATTGACTCAACAATATCCCCCTTTTTGGAAAGCACAAACATCCTTACAAAAAATAAATTCTAAGAAGAAAGAAAAAACATTAAGGCTTATCTCCCTTTGCTTTAATAATATTGATGAATACGACTAACTCCCCCTTAGTCTTTGAAACTCTAAGGATCGTATTCTAGATTTTTGGAGTTACATTTTATTACGAATAAGAAGGTATTATTTAATGAGAAACCCCCCCTTAGGTAAAATCTTATTAGAGTTATTTTTCTTAAGTATCTTTTACTTCTCCCCCTTTGTGATTTTCAAAAAGTATTCGAGGGAATGGAAAAAAAATAACAAAGTACCTGAAACATTAGTTAAAACAACAAAAGAAACGACAAGCACAAATTTTATTACATTTGAAATCTCGGAAACAAAGAAAATTAGATACAACAAAAAGATCTGATTTATCTATTTCGGATCTTTTTCCTTTGAAATAAGCCCCTTAAGAATAGTCTTGATCTTCTTCAGGTCTTTATGATCTTCTTCAGCTTGCTTCTCTAAGACCACTATTCTTTCAGATTGAACTTCAATCTTTTCTTCCTGGGTTTTCAGCTTTTCTTCCTGAGCTTTGATCTTTTCTTCCTGAGCCATCATCTTTTCTTGAAACTCAATCCGATGATCCCTTTCAAACTTCCAGTTTTGAGAGACAGAATTTAGCTTCCCAATCAGATCTATGACTTCTTGAATCCGAAAGTTCTTTTCATCTGTCAGCTTCTCTTCAAAGGAAAAAGTCAGCTCATTTATCTTCCTGTCCTCAGTCTCAAAAGAATCTTTAACATTGTCTTGAAATTCATCGAATGGCCTCATCTCTTCTATAGTCTTCTTCGACCAGTTTGTCATCTTCTTGCAAGATTTTCTATGAGCTTCATAGCCAACAAAGAAGGTTTTGAACTGAGCCTCAATCTCAACGCACTTGTCCATAACCATAGATACGGAGTCAGATTTCTGATTCAAATCATGTTGGAGCATCTGACATCTTGAATCAATACTTGAGAAGGTCGGAATGGTTCCCACCAACTTCTTCAAAGACTAGACAACAAAGTCATTCCCCACCGAAGATGAATCTGAATCCGAAACTTTTCTTGGAGAATTTTCTTCCTCAATAAGGTCAAGCTTTCTCTTTGAATAACTACCAACTTCCATTCTCTTCATCACCACTAAACTCGGAGTATCAGCAAGAATTTGATTTCCCTTGTTTTTTTTCGGAATCGATTCTTCATCTGGAGTTTTCTGCTCGCTAGTAGATACTTGAATAATATCATCAACAACTTATTGAACAACATATTCCTCATTCTTATCCTTCTCTGGGGTTACTAACTTAGAGGATTCAGCCTCTGAAGTTCGGAGTGACAGGTGTTCCGAAGGCGACCCCTTATAATCATCTACTTCTTTCAATAAATCTCCTGTTTCACCACTTCCTTCAGCAACTACTTCTTCCTCTTCCACTTGTTGAATCTGCTCGAGTTGCTCAGCATGTTAAGTTTTAATCTCTTCCGGAAGATCAAGGTTTCTTCCTGGAGTCTCAGGTAGAGATTCCAAGGAGAAAGATCTCGGAACTGGAATGCTTCCGGATAGTATTTCATTAAATTGTAACAAATCTTGGACTGCCTCAGCTTCTGACATCTTCTTCTTGAGCTTCTTTTCCTTTACTTGTTTTTCAAGCTCATCATCAGTTCTCTCCTTCAAGGCCTTAGCCTCCGTAGGGTCCAATCCGAACTGCGAATCCCCTTCTTTCCTTTTCTCTTTATCTGCTCTCCATTTCGCAACAACCTTATCAGGATAGGCCTTCTTCTTCTTTGGTTTGGGAGGTGCGGTTTGAACTTCCTTAGATTTAGTATCCTGTACTTCAGCTGCAACTTCTTTCAAATTTCTTTTATTTACTGGATTAGATGATTCCGGTTCAGCAGCTTTCGAAGCCACTTCTTCTTGATTAGGTAAATCTAAGAACTCACCAGTCTCCTTGTTGAAAGCCACATCCATCCTCTTAAGGGTATCATCACTGATCAACAAAATTCTGCCAATCCTTGGCTTAGATATGCAAGCTTCATTGAAAGACTCAAGGCACCGAACTATCAACTTTGATAAAATTTCTGGGTACATTACGATCTGGGCTCTGAGATTTCCTTTCTTAAGATTCTCAATGGTTATAAGAATGTGCCTCATGAAGTTAAACTTCCTTAGATTTATCAAGAAATCTAAGATATAGATCTCACTCTTCTTCAGGCTGTCATTATCACCATTCCTCAGTACGATAAGACCTTGTACCCACAACTCTAGATTCCTGAAATTTGTAGGAAAACTAGCAATCTTCAGAGCTTTGTCATCTGAGAGTCCGATAGTTTTCAAGGCCTTTTCCTTGTCGAAGCTACCCTTAGAATCTGGCAACACAAGAGATATGAACTCTGCTTCTCTTTCATAGGTCAGCCCTACCAAGCTTGCTTCCTTAGTATAAGAAAGCTTATAAGTCTTTCCATAAGGCTTAAAATAAAATTTCTCCCTATTATCTTCCTGAAAGAAAGAAACTGTTTCATAGAACTCAACAAGTAACTCTGAAAAAACATCATCTTGATTCCCTGATTTGGACACAGCAATATCTTCCCACCCATTCAACATAATGTTCTTTGAAATAAGAGAATCATAGTTGTTGAAGAAATCCGAATGGACTATCCTTTCTCTGTAAACTAACCATTGTGAAATAGGTTTAGAGGATGACATTTCTTGAGAAGCTAACACGACAGACATTCGGATCTGATGACCTCTGAGAAGTTCGGAACGGAGAAATCCGAAGTTTAGAACGGCCTTAAAACAGAGAGGCATAGATTCGGGATGCTGGAGATTGAAATCGATGTGGGACAAGTATTTGGGTCCCCTTTATATAGGCAATGAAACGACGGTTCAACTTCCTCGGTTGATCGAACGATTGTGATAAGCTGAGATCAAATCTGGCGGTTGAAAACGAATTCTCAAGAAATCTTGAATCCGATCTTTTTGAGGTTTTTATTAAAACAAAGAATTAAGAAAAACTATAATCCAAAAATAAAATACAAAAAAATTCCAGCAAGTAAAATATGACTAGGAAAACTTGAGTAAGGTAATCATACCTTTCGGATTGTCTTAGGAAGATTATTCGTAATGGGTAATATAAAAATGACTACGAAAAAATCTTTATTATGAAAAGAAAAAGTTCGCAAAAACATTACTACAGAAAACAAACTCAGTACAGAAAAACACATTACGGAAAAATCATTACGGAAAACTCAGTACGAAAAAAAAATTCCAAGAATTGAAGGGAAAAAAAATTATGAGAGATTCAGTACGAAAGTTCCGTTATGAAAACACCAGTACAAAATTTTCAATTCTGGAAGTGTTCAATATGAAGTCGTTGATTCCATAAGTCTTCTATATGAACATATCCATTCTAGAAATTTTAGTTCCAGAAATTCCATTCCGGAATTGTAATTCCGAAAAGTTTGAAAACAGTTTTTGAAAAACATTGTTAAACTAACAATCAAATGTACTCCCCCTATGAAAATGAGATTATTTTTGTCCGGAGACTTTTTCAACATATAGTTAATGAAGAATGATTACCTTATAGTTATCATTCCCAATTTCTGTTTAATATATTCAAATCTATCAGAAGGCAAAAATTTTGTGAAAATATCAGCATGTTGATCTTGTGTTCTGATAAATTAAAGAATAATATCTCCTTTAAGTGTGTGATCCCTAAGAAAGTGATGTCTATTATCTATGTGTTTTGCATGGGAGTGATGTGTAGGGTTCTTACTGAGGGAAATGGCACTTGTGTTATCACACAAAATTTGAGTTTTAGTAAAACTCAAGCCATAGTCAATGAGTGTGTGTTGCATCCACAACACTTTAGCACAACAACTTCTAGCTGCTACATATTCAGCTTCAGTAGTGGAGAGTCCTACAGAATGTTGCTTCTTGCAGGACCAATAAACTAATGAATCTCCTAAGAAATGACAATTTCTGGATGTACTTTTTCTATCCATTCTACATCCACCAAAGTCAGCATCAGAAAAGCTTTTTAGGATAAAATCATTTCCAGAAGTATAAAATAATCCTAGATCCATGGTTCCCTTAAGTTAGTGAAAAATTCGTTTTACTGCCTTTAAGTGAGATTCCTTAGGATTGGATTGATATCTTGCACATAAACATACTGAGAACATTAAGTCTGGTCGACTGGCTGTTAAGTAAAGTAAACTTCCTATCATACCTCTAAAAGATGTTTGATCTACTGGTTTCCCAGCTTCATAAAGATCTAAAGAGTTTGAGGTACCAATAGGAGTACTTATACTCTTAGTATTATCATAACCATACTTTTTAAGAAGATCTTTAATATTCTTATGTTGAGATATGTAGGTTCCTTCTGGTTTTTGAGAAATTTGAAAACCAAGGAAAAATGTTAACTCACCCATCATACTCATTTCAAACTCAGATTTCATTAGACTTGCAAAAGAGTCGGTCAAAGATTGCTGAGTTGAACCAAATATGATGTCATCAACATAAATTTGAACAATCAAAACATTTTTATTATCTTTCTTTATAAAAAGGGTTGGATCTGAATTTCCCTTAACATAGTTATTTTGAAGAAAAAATCCAGTGAGTTTATCATACCATGCTTGTGGGGCTTGTTTAAGGCCATACAGAGATTTGGTAAGTCTAAAAACATAATCAGGATGTTTTGTATCTTCAAAGCCAGGAGGTTGTTCAACAAAAACTTCCACTTAAACATAACCGTTAAGAAAAGCACATTTCAAATCCATTTGGAATAGTTTGAAATTAAAGAATGCTACAAAGGCAAGTAGAATACGGATAGATTCAAGTCTAGCTACTGGAGCATAGGTTTCTTCATAGTCTATTCCCTCTTGCTGATTATAGCCTTTAGCAACAAGTCTAGCTTTATTTCTTACTATGACTCCATTTTCATCCCATTTATTTCTGAAAACCCATTTTACTCCAATAACAGAAGTTTCCTTAGGTCTTTCAACCAAGGTCCAGACTGTATTCCTTTCGAATTCATTTAGTTCATCTTGCATGACTTTGATCCAATCATCATCACCTAAAGCTTCATCAGTGCTTTTAGGTTCTAATTGGGAAAGAAATGCTAGATGTTCTACTTCATTTATTAAGGAACTTCTAGTCCTTATAGTTTGATTTACATCACCAATGATACTATCACTGGGATGATTCTTAAGAAACACCTGATTTGGGTTTTGTAAAACCTGTTCATCAACATAGGGTAGAAAGTCTTCTGGGGTAAATGTTTTAGGAATATCTTCTTGGAAAATTTCCTTTTCAGAAGGTTCTTCTATCAAAGGTTGACAATTTGTTTTTGAAAACACATCCGAGGATGTAGGTAGGGATGGTTTAAAAACAAAAGGATCTGACTCATCAAATTTTACATGTACTATTTCTTCAACAGTGCACGTATTTTTATTAAAAACTCTATAAGCCTTAGAGGTTATGGAATATCCTAAGAAAATCCCTTCATTAGATTTTGGTGCGAATTTATGTAAATTATCTTTAGTATTCAAAATAAATACTTTGCAACCAAAAACCTTGAAGTAGGACAGTCTTGGTTTTCTACCATTCCATAACTCATAAAGAGTTTTATTAAGAAAAGGTCTAATCAAAACTCGATTTATATTATAACAAGCAGTACTTATAGCTTCAGCCCAGAAATGTCTAGCAATTGAATATTCACTCAACATGGTTCCAGTTATCTCTTGAAGAATTCTATTTCTTCTTTAAACTACACCATTCTATTGAGGAGTTCTAGGTGTTGAGAAATTGTGAGTAATACCTTTTCTACTACAAAAAGTTTCAAAATCAGAATTTTGAAATTCTCCTCCATGATCACTATGAATAGTTTTCAATGGAAGGTTTTTCTCATTTTTAACTTGAGCTCTAAAACATTTGAAATAAGAAAAAGCTTCATATTTCTTTGCTAGAAAATAAACCCAAGTAAATCTAGTGTAATCATCAACTAGAACAAACACATAGTATTTGCCTCCAATAATTCCAGTTTGTGTTGGACCAAAAAGATCCATGTGCACTAACTGTAATGCATCAGTTGTTGAGACTTCACTGATTTATTTAAAACTAGATTTATGTTTCTTTCCATATTGACAAGGATCACAAACTTTAGAAGAATCAAATCTAAGCACCGGTAGATCCTTAACTAGTTTTTTCTTAGAGAGTTTACATAGGTTCCTAAGGTTATAGTGACCTAGTCTTCTATGCCATAACCAGGAATGATCTTCCATTGCACTAAGCCAAGGTAAATCTTGGCTTCTAAGATCTTATAAGTTTAAGGTGAAAACATTCTCTTGCCTATTGGCTGAGAGAATAAATTCTTCCTTGGAATTGTGATCTAAGCACTTATCATTCCTAAAATTCACAAGGTAACCTTCATCACATAATTGAATTATGCTAATGAGGTTGTGCTTAAGACCCTTAACAAAAAGAACATTTAAAATAAAAGTTTTACCAAGAAAAACAATATTACCAATACCAACAATCTCACCCTTAGCATTATCTCCGAACGTTACTTTTCCTCCTTTTGTTTTGATAATCTTTTCAAAATAGTTTTTGTTACCAGTCATGTGTCGGGAACATCCACTATCCATATACCATGTATTGTTGCTGGTACTCTTTTTATTTTCCTGAAATCAAGAAGAAAATTAGACTTTCAGAATCCAAATTTGTTTGGATCCGAGATTTCTAGATAACAAAATTTTAGGTACCCACATTTTATTAGAAAAGTAAGCTTTGTGAAATCCTAAAGATTGGGATTTGTTTAAGGAACAATCCTTTGCCTAGTGACCACCACATTGACACTTGGTACAAAATGGGGCACTTTGAGGAACAAAATAATTGTTACTGAAAATTGGTTTTGCATGGGTATAACCAAATCCAGATTTATTTCTTAAAGGTCGTATTTGGGAATACATTTTATCAAAAATTTCCTTACCATAGGTAAAGTTTGATAAACACATCTTTAAGGAAAAAATTTCGGACATGAGTTTTACAACCAAGTTTTTATCCTCAAAATCATTAGTTTTAGAACTAGAGCTAGGCTCAAAAACATTTTTATTAGAAATTACTTTTTCTAATTCTTTAGAAAGTTTGTTCTTCTCAAAACATACTTCCTCAATATTTTTTGAAATACTTTCAAAATCAGCATTTTTCTTATCAAGATCTTTAGAATGATATGATATCTCTTTCGTAAGAATAGAATTCCTAGAGTTTTCTTTATCATGTTTTTTATTGAGTTTAGAATTCTCAATCTCAAGAAGTTCAGAAAACCTAGAGACTTCTTCATAAGTAGGTAAAGCATTTTCTTCATCAGAAGAAGATTCTTCATCCGAAGAGTCACAATACTTACTATCATTATAATTTAAAGAAACATTGGTCAGTGAATCAGCATTTCGTACCTTATCCATAAAACAATGATTATCAATAGGTAATCTGGTTATAAGACCAAGATTCTTCTATCCTAAAGATTCATAATCAGAAGATTCATCTGAAGAGTCACCACCAATGGCACTCCAGGTGTCATTAGCTTTTAAAACTTTCTTAGCCTTTTCTTTATAATACTTCTTTCTGTTCATGTCTGAATGTCTTTCTTTCCTTTCATTATTTTTGAGCATAGGGCAATCTGGTCTTATATGTCCAGCTATCTTACATTGATAACAAGTAACTTCTCCATCTTTCTTATCTTTCATGTCCTTTTTCTTATATTTGGATTGGAAATTTCCTTGGCCAGCTATCTTGTTCATCCTTCGAGCAAGATTTGCTAATTAATTTTCAGAGTTTTCACTCTCACTAGAATCTGACTGAAATACCATCTTCTTAGAATTGGATCTGGTTACCCTCTTAGAAGTCTTAGCTTTCATATGATTTGATGTAGTTGTAAAAGCAACAATACCATTTCCATTTTTCTTTTTGATGTTGTCAGCATCTCTCTTCATTCTGGTTTCGTGTTGGAGAAGAGTTCCAAAAATCTCATCAAGAGAAATCTGGGTCACTTTCCTATTCTCATCTATAGCTGTTCTTTTTGATTGCCACTCATTAGGCATGATATAAATTATCTTATCCACAAGAGCTTCATCATCTAAACCTTTCTCTCCCATAGACTGTAGACTGTTGACGATAGTCATAAATCTCTGTTGCACATTACAGATTAGTTCACCATAAGGAAATTTGAATCCATGATATTCATCTCTAAGCATAGCTCTTCTAGTCTCAATCACTTTAGAAGTCCCAAAGTGTGTAACTTATAACTTCTTCCAGATACAGTTAGCTACTTCACAAAAAGAAATTTGGAAATATATATATTTCTAGTCATTGAACACAGTAAAGTTTTGCGTACCTTATAGTTGAGTTGTTATTCTTGCTTTTCCAGATTATTAAAATTTCTAACTTCCTTGTCATGAATTTTATAATCTCCAGTAAGCATAACAAAGTTGTCTACTCTAGTATTGATAACAAAAGTCTTCATGCGATCTCTCCAGTACTCATAATCATTACCATCAAAGATTGGTGGTCTTGTAGGATTTAGATTATCAATTGAACCAACATTAATTCCTGCCATACTAGAAATAACCTTCGGCACACCAACTTGTTAGTAGAAAAAGTTTGTAATAACATAGTTTCGGAATGGAAAAGTTCGGAATGGAAAAGTTCGGAATGGGAAAGTGAGCAAGAAAAACTTATACGTGAGTATAAGTATTTCAGAGACCTCCTCTGATACCAATTGTAGGATCGAAATAGTGATGTAGATACTCAATATATAAGAGGGGGGGTGAATTGTATACTTTAAAATTTCCTTTGGAACCTTTAAAGTTAGTTACAAATAACTATGTTTTCCTCTAGTAAAGGAAAGAGCTAAGTTTAACAAAGTTAAACTTAAGCAAATTCACAACACCCCTAATACCAAATGAAAACTTGGAAAGAGATTCCGAACGTGGGTTCCGGAAATATGGTTCTGGAAATTGAAACTTAACAAAAGATTACGATATGAGATTCTACCTTAAAGCGTATAGAATCTAAATGGAACAGAGTAAAAATGAGGAAGTATAAGAAATTTATACTTTCCTTATAATACAAAATGCAGCGGAAATAAACAAGTAGTAGAACTACAAGTAACAAGATAATAGTCTTTTTACCCAATGAGAAGGGTATCCAACAACCTTGGAAAAAGGTCCCTTGATTTATACATTCAAGCAAGTCTGTCTTACCCACACCAGGGTAAGCCCTCGATAAAAAGATCGGAGTGTCTCTGTTTTTCTATCCCCGCAAGCCCTCAACTTCAAGGTAGTTGGCAACCTCTGTCTTCCTCAGTAAGGAAGCCCTCGAACTTCATGGTAGTCAGCTCCTCTGTCTTCCTATCCCCGGAAGTCCTCGAATGTAATCACCAACATTCGGAGTCGCACGAAGCTTTGAGAGTTAATAAGAGACTCTCTCTTTAAAAATCACTTCAAGCATGTAATCACATGAGTCGAAGATCAGTCAGCCTTTCAGCCTCGAGCTCTTTCAAATGAGATCCTATTTATAGGTAAGGTCAGCCTCCTTCCCAACGGTCATATTTTCCTTTAAAATCGGAGGGACCTATACACGTGTCACTTAGCAAACGGTTATTTTAAAACAGAATGGATGACATCGTTTTATAACAAAACAAGTGTAACAGAATGTACAAAAAAGTCCAGAATGAAAGCTTCAGAGTCAAGGTTTGGAGTGTAAGGAAAATAATAAAGAGTAGTCAAAATATAAAGGCATAAGAAAAATGAACGTTCGGAGTCTAAACAAAATAATTTTCGGAGTCTGAATGAATTTAGATTGTATAAAACAAAGATTATCAGATTATGTTTAATAGGTGAATTCGGAATGAGAATTCGGAATGAGAATTCGTCATCAGAATTCGTAATGAGAATTCATCATTAGAATTCATAATGAGAATTCCTCATCAGAATTCGTAATGAGAATTCATTATCAGAATTCATAATGAGAATTCATTATCAGAATTCGTTGTTAAACTTCATAAGGATTCGCATCCCGAATCTGATGTAGAACTTAATTAGAGTTCGTATCCGGAGTTCGGAATCAAACTTTATTACATTTCTCATATGGATTTCGGAGTGAAACTTTATTACAGTTCTGGTCTAGAATTCGGATACTAAAATCAGAATACCTCATATCAAAGTTTCAAACAATTCCAAGAATATAGGAATGAATCCGAATCTTATACTTAAGAAAAATATGGATGAAAATATGATAAGGATAATTTTTCTTATAAAAGCGATTTTCCTTATAAAATCAATTTTCCTTATAAAAGCAATTTTCTTTATAAAAGCAATTTTCCTTAAAGATAAGGTGTTTGTGATTTTCAAAACAAGAAGGAATGGAAAATTCATAAGGAAAACCTTATTGACTCAACAAGAATGACATCCTTCCTGATCTACAGCCTGAAATGGTAGGGATTGGAACCGATCAGTTTGTGACAGTAATGGCTCAGCTAATGTCACGACCCGTCCTCGGGGCCCGTGCCGTGACTACCCCAAGCCCGCCTTCCATAGGCCAGGGGCTGGAGACTAGCACTATGGCGTAAATCCCGATAAAAAGGGAAGGCATTGCCTTTGTAAAGTAAACAAGCACCATAGAGTAAGCAAGAGGAAAAGTAAACACTAAGTGAAAACAAAGTACAATTGTAAGTGTGGAAAAAGTAAGTGGGCCAGTATACAAACCCAAAGTGAATGTAAAGTACAACACGAAAGGGAAAACATCAACTGAAAAGTAAAAGCCACTACGCCGAGTTGTCCACTAGAAATTCCACCTGAAGGGTGGGTACAGATAGCTCCTCTGCTCCTCGGGTCCCGCCGTCCACTCCGAGCACGTCCTGCCTAGTGGTCCACCTCCAGGTATCATCCTACTCTGCGAGCCTCAACCACGATCAACGTTGTCCGTCGTCTACAACCAACACAATGTAGTGCGGGCATATCCCGTTCAGGGGTGAGTATAAGCTACTCAGTAGGGACCCCGAGACCCCTGAAGGTCTCCCAAAATCAATAAAGGATAAACCACAAATGAAAGATACAGTCACGAAGTAACATCCGACACGGCTTAGGTATATGCCCATACATACACCTAAGTCATAAATTCCAATACGCTCCAACCTCTGAGCCCAAGTACAACCCAATCCACACAGGAAAGTGTTTGTATTCTACACAGGAAAGCAAAACGTAATCCACACATGATAGCACAACACAATCCACACAGGAAAGAAAACAGGATTCAGCTCACACAGGTATACTTCTTCGAAGACGATAGAGATGATCACTGATCCATATAAGTCGTCGGACCCACAAAGGATCGATAGGTACTAACCCCCGCAAAGGCCCACACAAGATCGGTAGGAAACTAACCCCCACAAAGACCCACACAGGATCGGACCCACACATGATTTGTAGGCGCTGGCTCACACAGAACCGCTGAGCGCTGACCCACACAGGATCGGACCCACAAAGGATCGATAGCACTGATCCACATAGGATCGCTAAGTGCTGTAGTTGTCGTCCTCCAATCCACTGAGGATCTCTGCACAGTCATCGTCGTAGTCACAATAGCAGTCGCAACCAGCACTAGGGTTCCCACACACAGCAAGCTCGTTCGGGAGGGTCCGCTCCTCTAGCCAAGAGGCTGATACATCAACTGTCACATAGTCCAGAGTTGATGTATCCAAAAGTTCAGTATCGTCAATAGGAACTCAACATCGCAGACAGCGCGTCGATCGGACGCCCGGTCTGAGAGTTATTACCTTTTTCGTCCCAGGGGCCCGGTTGGTTTTTAAGGCAAAACCAACCCGACCGTACTCCGCCTACATCCAAACCTCGGGCGGAGTATTCCAAAAGATCTGTCTCACTAAGAGGAACTCAACAAATTTGACGGCACGTCAATCAGACGTCCGTAGCTCAAGATATGAGCGTTTCTGCTCCGAGGGCCCGGTTGGTTTCGTGTACGAACCAACCCGGACGAACTCAAAGTATTCCGAAACCTTGAGTGCGATATACCAAAACGACTGCCTCAATCCAAGGATCGCATCGCCGCTGACGACGCATCGTTTGGAGGTCTGTAGCCCGTGTTATGGGCATTTTAACCCAAACAGTCCGATAACGGGGGTTTCGAGCCCGGATCGACCCGGCCCGAGACCCCCCGGTCGGCCCGAACCGGGTCGACCTGTCCTGGACCGGGTCGGCCCGGCGCGGCCCGGCTGGGCTCGGCCCGGCCTAGCAGACCGGCCAGGCGCCGGTCCAGCTGGGGGCAGCACGCCCAGCGCGCTGCCAGCTCGGCTTCGACCGAGCTGTTGGAAAAAAGAGGGGGGCGCCTGCCCCCCTTGTGTAACCGCGACCCCCCCTCATTTATGGGGTGCCGTTGATGCTGGATGGGGGAATTTTATTCCCCCGGCTCTCTCCTTTCCAGCAGGCCCGACCTTGCCAGCCGGCTCCTTCTCAATGGGACCGGCGGTGGCCGGTCCCCTTCCGGCTCCGGCACCGGCGGCCCGGCTGGCCGCCGGTCACCATGCTTCGCCGCAGCCCGAAACTGGCCGTGGCCCTTGTCGTCCGGCACGGTGCGACAGCACAGCGCCCCTCCGCCGTGGCTCCGCTCTGGCCGCGGCGCCTTTGACTTCCTTCGACGCGGCGTGACGGCGTCGCGTTCTTGTTCGACTTCTCGGCGTGGTGCGACGACATCACGTATTACATTCCGAGTGATTCTCGCGTGGTGCGATGACACCACGCCATCCCGTTCCATTCACAAAGAAACAATCATGAACATCGGAGGGGGTTAGGCCGTGTTTGTGCGGTCTGGCCCCCTCTCGTTAAACGATAACATTTGGTCGATTAACCATTAAGTTCGACATGCTAGAATCAAGAACGGAATTAATTTAATAAAATAACAATAATCCCCTACCTCGGTTCCGGAACGGTGTTCGTCAACGAGCCGCGGAAGACGAGCATCGCGGAGGTCGGGCGTCGCGGGAGAACGTCGACGTCGCGAAGCGAGGATTCGAAGTCGTTGACGGTGATTTCGTCATGGAAAACCGTCGTGGAAGAGACGACGCGGAAGAAGAACGTCGCGTCACGGATACGACGTCGCGGAAGAACCGTGTTCTTCGGCGGAGAAGTTCTTCGTTGAAGAACGGTGTTCTTCGCATTCTTCATCGAGGAAGAAGAAGATAAAGAGCGCTTCCCAATCCTCTCAAGGTAGCAAATGAAACTAACCAAAATAAAATAAGTCCAAGCCTTATTTTATTTACACATCCTAACCTCTTAGAATTTCAAAAGTTTGAAATTAAGTAACTCATTTTAATTAATAACAGAAGTTGTCAAATTAATTAGAGTGGAGTTAATGGGGAGTTTAAGGAGAATTGAAGAGTTAGGGATCATGTGGGCCCCACCACACTTTATCCTCTCAAGGGGGGTTAGGTGGATGTGGGCCCCACATCTAACTCCCTTTGGGAGGATATAACCAAAAAGATAAAAATAAATTGTGTTCCACAATTTATTTAACTTCTTCTAATTCCCCCCATAACTAACTCTCATCCCTCATAAAACACAACCTCAGAAAAGGTATCCATAAGCGAATATCGGAGTTACGAGTTCATTTGTGCCATCAGATTTCAATTCCGAGCACCGGTTCAAAAGATAGGAAAACCCACTCATTCTTTCACTGAACGTACCCGATCCAAACATCGAAAATTGATTCTGGGCACACCGGGCCTCAGAATCATGTACCGTCAGAAACCAATCTCTTTTAAAAGTACAAAGAAAATTATGAAAAAAAATTCCCTTAAATTTTACGGGTCTTTACAGCTTACACAGACAATAAATGGTGGTGGAATCCATGCAATAGAACCAATAGAGGTACCACAATTGAACATGAAAGCGGTGGAACATTTTATGAGACAACACCCTCTTGCATTCAATGGATCTTCTAACCTAGTGGTAGCTGAAGGATGAATCAATGCCCTTGAAAAGATATTTGATGTTATGGGATGTTCAGACAATCAAAAGGTAAGTCTTGCAATTTATTGTTTTGAAGGGGAAGCTGATCAGTGGTGGTCAATGGTAAGGAATATCAGGGGTAGAGAAAATTTGTATGCCTTAGAGTGGGATGAATTTAAAAGTCTTTTCCTTGAAAAAAATTTCCCTTGAATTTTATGGGTCTTTACAGCTTACACAGGAAATAAATGGTGGTGGAATCCATGCAATAGAACCAATAGAGGTACCACAATTGAACATGAAAGCGCTGGAACATTTTATGAGACAACACCCTCTTGCATTCAATGGATCTTCTAACCTAGTGGTAGCTGAAGGATGAATCAAGGCCCATGAAAAGATATTTGATGTTATGGGATGTTCATACAATCAAAAGGTAAGTCTTGCAATTTATTTTTTTGAAGGGGAAACTGATCAGTGGTGGTCAATGGTAAGGAATATCAGGGGTAGAGAAAATATATATGCCTTAGAGTGGGATGAATTTAAAAGTCTTTTCCTTGAAAAATATTTTCCTAAGGTGGTGCGACATAGAGTGGAGAAGAAATTCGTGGAATTGAAATAGAAGAAGGAAGATTCAGTTGCTGTGTATGAAGCGAACTTCACCCGACTGGTGAGGTATGCTCTAAATCATATTCTGGATCTCGATAGAAAAATCAACCGCTTTTACTCAGGATTGAAGCCAAGGTATTGAAGGGAGTTGGCCTCCCGTGAATTCAAAAGTTATGAGAAACTTGTCTGATGTGGTGAGAGGGTAGAGATGGATTTTGCTGATGATCATTTGCATTTTGGAAACAAAGAGAAGAAGAGCTCTAGTTGGAAAGAAATGGGCAAGAATCAACCAAAGAAATATGATGGTCAGAAAATATAATTTCCATTTTGTGAAAAGTGCGGCAAGAATCACCCTAGGGATTGTCTTATCAAAACTGGGAAGTGTTTTAAATGTTTAAAGATTGGACATATGGCCCGAGAATACAATGAAAATGAATCAAAGATTAGTCCTGATAAGCAAACTGTAAAGTGTTTTAAATGTGGTGAGATGAGTCACTATGAAAATGTCTGCCCAAAGAGAGATCCTAATGATGCAAAGAAGCCAGACTACAAGCAGAAAGGTGTAGTGAGAGCATTTGCGACTACATCAGTAGACGCCAGGCCATCCCATGAAGTTGTATCAGGTACTTTGATTGTTCACTCAGATTTTGCTAGAGTTTTGTTTGATACGGGGTCTACACATTCCTTCATCTCTGAGAGATTTTTTGGTAAATTGGAAATATCACCTCAACAAATGAGACATGAAATTGTTGTTAAAACACCAGGGGAAAATTTTATATCAAAGAGGAATTATAAAAATCATTTTATTCTAGTCTGTGGAAAGACTTTACCTGCAAAACTTGTTGTTTTACCCTTAGTCATGTTTGATGTTATTCTAGGGATAGATTGGCTTTCTGATTATCATGCTAAGATTGACTGTAGAGCTAAAGAAGTTGTTTTTCAGAAATAGTTTCAGTTTGTATACAAGAATGATCCCATAAAATTGATAACATATCAGGAAGCTGGGAAATTATCAAAATATGGAAATGATATTTTCTTGCTCATATTGTTGAAAACAAGGGAACTATTCAAATTAATGATGTGCCAGTGGTAAATGAATACATTGATGTTTTTCCTGAGGAGTCACCCGGTGTCATACCTAATCGTGAAGTTGAATTCACAATTGACATAGTTCCTAATGCTAATCCAATTTCAAAACCCTCATATCGTATGGCTCTAATAGAACTTCTTGAATTGAAAAATATGTTGCAGGAATTTTTTGTCAAAGGCTTCATTCGTCCCAACACTTCCCCATGGGGAGCCCCTGTTTGTTTGTTAATAATAATGATGGTTCCATGAGACTTTACATTGATTATAGATCATTTAATAACAGAACTTTTAAAAACAATTATCTTTTTCCTCATATTGATGACTTGTTTGATCAGCTCCAGAGAGCTCAGTACTTTTCCAAGATTGACTTGAGATCCAGATACCATTAGCTGAAGGTGAAGGAGGATGACATCCCGAAAACAGCCTTTCTTAATAGATATGGAAATTAGGAATTTTTTTCTATGCCGTTTGGGTTAACTAATGCACCTTTTGTATTCATAAATCTTATGAATAGTGTATTTCATGAGTTCTTGGATAAGTTTGTGGTTGTATTTATTAATGACATTCTGGTTTTTTCTAAAAATAAAGAGGAACATGAAAAATATCTGAGGGTTGTTTTACAAACATTAAAATAAAAGAAACTATATGGAAAATTCAGCAAGTGTGATGTTTGGTTGTAAAAGATTTCTTTTCTTGGGTACATTTTAAATAAGGATGGAATAACAGTTGATCCTTCCAAAACATAAGTAGTTGATGAATGGAAAAAACACAAAAATGTTACAGAGATTCATAGTTTTATAGGCTTAGCAAGTTATTACCGATGGTTTGTTAAGAACTTTTCACGGTTATCTATCCTGATAACTAAGTTAACACAGAAAGGGGTTAAATTTGTTTGGACATAAGAATGTGTTGTTTGTTTTTAGGAACTGAAGAAGAGATCAGTGAATGCTCCAATTTTGGCCTTACCTTCCCAAAATGGTGAGTTTTTAATCTACAATGATGCTTCTTTGAAGGGACTTGGTTGTGATTTGATGCAGAATGATCAGGTAATTACCTATTCTTCGAGACAACTTAAACCTCATGAGATAAATTATCCCACACATGATTTGGAATTGGAAACTATGGTTTTTTGCTTTGAAAATATGGAGGCATCATCTATACGAAACCAAATGCCAAATATATATTGACTATAAAAGTATAAAGTATATATTCACTTAGATGGAATTAAACATGAGGCATAGAAGATGGCTAGAACTGATAAAGGATTATGACTGCATGATCAATTACCATCCTACAAAAGAAAACAAAGTAGCAGATGCCTTAAGTCAGAAACATCATGCATCACTGACCATACTACATTTGCAACATGATCCCTTGATTAATGATTTGATGAATATTGGCATAGAAGTTGTTGGTGCATGGAATATATCTTTTTTGTTTCAGGTTTCAGTGCAGTCTTCGTTGTCAGGCAGAATTTTGAAGGCGTAGAGGGAAGACTGTGAGCTACAGAAAAAGGTAGAATTGGTTAAAGTGGGTAAGTTTCCAGAATTTAATCATGATAATGATTGTGTTTTAAGATTTGGAAAAAGGTTGTGTGTTCCTTGTGATTTCCAGTTGATGAATGAATTGTTGTGTAACGCTCATAGTTCTTCCATTTTCTGTTCGTCCTGGATGTTCTAAATGTACATAGACCTTCGAGAGTATTATTGGTGGAATGGTATGAAAAGAGATATTGCTGATTTTACAATGAAATGTTTGACATGTCAGCAGGTTAAAGCAGAGTGACAGTTACCAAAATGGATGCTTCAGCCTTTTACAGTACTAGAGTGGAAATGGGAGAATATATCCATGGACTTTGTGGTGGGACTACCAAAGACTTCTCGAGGTAACAATGCGATTTGGGTTATTATTGATCGGCTAACAAAGTCTGCACATTTTATTTCTATTCAAGATACAATGACTTTGGATCATCTTTCTCAATTGTACCTCAATGAGATTTTCAAGTTACATGGAGTTCCTCTTTCCATTGTGTCTGACCAAGATCCCAGGTTCACTTCTATCTTTTGGAAGGGACTTCAAAAGTCGATGGGCACAGAGTTAAATTTCAGTACAACTTTTCATCCTCAATCAGATGGGCAATCAGAACGAATGATTCAGACTTTGGAGGATATGCTTTGAGCATGTTCAATGGACTATCAGGGAAGTTGGGATCAACATCTTTCATTAGTTGAGTTTTCTTATAATAATAGTTTTCATTCCAGTATTCAGATGACACCTTTTGAGGCCTTGTATGGGAAGCGGTGTCGGACTCCAGTGTTTTGGGATGAAGTTGGCGGAAGAAAGTTGATGGGGCCAAAATTAGTTGAAGAAGTGGATGAGAAAGTGAGGATGATCCAACAACACATGAGGACAGCTCAGAGTAGGCAGAAAAGTTATGCAGATAATAGAAGGAAAGAATTCTCTTTAGAGGTAGGTGAGCATGTTTTCCTTAATGTTTCTCCTTGGAAAAGTGTGATGTGTTTCTGTAAAAAAGGAAATCTAAGTCCATAGTTCATCGTTTCTTTTGAAATCATGGAGAATGTTGGAAAAGTTTCATACCACGTAGCTTTGCCTCCGAGCTTGTTTTAGGTACAAAATTATTTTCATGTTTTGATGTTGAGAAAGTATGTACCAGATTTATCACATGTCTTGAACCCAGAAGAAGTTCAGCTGGAAGAGAACCTTTCTTATGAAGAGAAACCAGTTAAGATTCTTGATCGAACGGAACAGGTATTGTGTAACAAGGTAATCCACCAAGTAAAGGTTTTGTATAGAAACCACATGGTTGAAGAAGCAACATTGTAGTATGAAAATACTATGAGGGAAAAATACCCTCAGTTGTTTAATAAGTAAATAAAATTGTGAGGACGCAATTTCAAGAAGGTGGGGATAATATTAAACCCCATGTTTTTCTAAAGATAAATAGAAATGCGTAGAACTTTTTTTTAAATATATATTTTTAAATTATCCTTTAAAACATAACTTTTATACTTCTATATTTTTAATTTCAAGAAAATGTCATCTACATTGGTGTTCAGTATGTTATTTGGAGTCTGATAGAACAAACATGATTTTTGGTGAATAGTAACATACCCTTATGAATAGTAATATGAACCTAATGAATAGTAAATAATAATATTATTTTATTTTCCCAAGGGAACAGGATAACGGGATCTTAATTAATTTTCCAATGTCACATAAAACTAATGGCACTTCAATATTGTTATTTTTCAAATTAACTGTGACCTTATTTAAAAATTAAATTAATAATATTTAGAAAATGAATTTTCAAAAATGGAATTCATTTTTGAATTCTACACATCAAAAAATAGGTGGGGTAAAGTTTTTGTATTTTTCTGAAACTCTTGAATTTTCGGTGAACAGTGAAATACGATAAAATACCGTATGATCAATTTATCAGAAACAATGCACTATTTATGACATCATAAGTGATGAAAGACCAATTGGTTTGAACTCACATGATATTATCACTATTTGGGGCACTTGATTTGATATTATTCATAATCTTGATAAAAATATTATAATAATGATTAAAATAATCTAAAATACCTCCCCTCCTCCACTATGAATACCACCCTCACTCCCCTCTTCCTACCACACCTATCAAGCCTTTAGAATTTCCTAATTTCTTCCAAATTCCTTCCGCAATCTTCTTCCCGAGGTCCTAGAGCTGCTGGTGTCACCAAAAGTCCAAAATCAAAGCTCTTAAGAAGGATCTCAAGGATAAAATATCAAGAGGTAAACATCTTCTTTTATTTTCTTTCTTTTCTTTCATTTTATGATATTATCTTCCATTCCCTTTGTCTTTTGTTGGGATATTTCATTAAATATTCCCCCTTACATTCCATATTTTGTATGAATGATGAGATATTCCATTCCTCTCATCAATATTGTTTTTATGAAATTATAAGAGACGTCGTTAGGCTGCCAAATTTTCGTGATAAATTTCTCAAGATTTTCTTTTATTTCATGATTCATTTTTCTTCTTTCCTAAATCCCTCTTATCCAAGAGGTATGAAATCTCCAGAATCATGTATATTCATTATTTTCACATGTTTATGGAAAATTCTCCATCATTATTCTTCTCCTCTTCCACTTATTTAAAGAATAAAAAATATTGTCCATTTGTGTCGAATTACCAACATCGTGGGCGATGTATTTTCAATTTCAATTAATTATTTCAAGTTTGGCCATGAAAGCATTTATATAGTTGAACTAGGTTATAATATATGTTTTATGACTCATATATGGGTCTGTAATTCTTTTGTACTCATGGTTCTAATTTACAAGACTAAATGAGGTTGTTATTTTCAAAGAACAACTTAAATGATCTAAATGAACATAATTAATGTTTTAACTTATGAATCATCTTCATATAAAGAATCAAAGTGATAAATTTTATAATTTATGGTACTGGAAATATGTAAATACTACTCAATTCCAATTCAGATGTTTCACTTCCAATCAACAAGAACGATTCATCATGAACCGATCGTGAAAATCATAAAAGAACTCACCCAAAATAATGCATGGAATAAGTTACTAACAATTAAGGGGTGAAATGAGGTTATGAAATGACCATATAAGATGATATAAACACGAACTTGTATCTGTTAAATAATAATAACATTCTTTTAACCATTATACATGAGTTTTAAAAAAAATTTAAGTATGGCAATCCTAAGGTAAGGGGTTCCTCATCTCACTTTCATTTCTGTGAGATTTTCATCGTTCGCCACTTATTTGTTGTATGTAGTATATCTGTACTGTCATATGATATATATAATAACATGATTCTATTTATATTTATGTTATTAAATGTTTCACTTGATATTTATTAATTTCTGGTCATATGATTCGACCGATCCCATTATTGTAGGGAAATTTTTAACCCGATTTCTGTTCTTTGGGTTAACATTCTACTTCGTTATTTATGTGGTTTTTAAATTGTTTCTGTGATGGGTTATATTTTTATTATGTTTCGTTATGTGTATTTACAGAATATATACATATTCCATACAATCTATTAAGTGTCACTTCATGTATATGATGTTTATAAGGGACTTTTCTTCTAAAATCCTCTTTTAAAATTCTGTTTTACAGGATTCAAAAGCAATGTTTTTATGCTATTATTTATGTTATGTGATTATTTTTTGGTTATTGGGAATTGTTTATGATGAAGAGTGGGACATATATTTCCCTCCAATGCATTGGTTACGAGTAATTTGGAGGTCGGTTGTATGGTTACTCCAAGTGTAACTGTGATGGTTACACAAATTAAGGTAGCCCTGAGGGTTACTAATTTTAAGGTATCCTAGATGTTTACAAGATTATGTAAGTAATGCCCCAAGATACCTCTATGATTATATTTATGTTCTCATGTTTGTTTGGATCTTATGTATATCTCATGTTACTGAAAGTAAGTATTTATGGGTGAAAAGCATGTCTTTTGAAAAAAATTCATATGTTATGAGTATTCATGGACTAATGTGATTTCTCTTCTTTTCCATCCCTTAATGAGATTTTGCACTCATCCCAAGTTTTTAAATTATTTTTCACAGGTTAATAGATGTGTAATACAAGGAAGGAAGACATGTTAAATGTTGAAGAATTGTAAAGGAGTGTTGTTTTAAGTTTTAATGTTTTATATTTTAAGAAAAATGGAGACTGGTTTCATGGTATCCACTATGTAACAATGTGTAATGTTATGAATGTATTATGTCCCAATTATCTAATTCTATAAACTTGAAAATATCCTCAATTTAAAAGGAAGTGTTTTCTTGATTAAATTCAAGATTGTGTATGTAATAAGTTCGGGTCCTTATACGGTGTACCCCTGCATGGTTTATATGATGCCGACCTCTATTGTCAGAACTCTCAATACAATGATGAGGAACTTTTTTTGAGTGGAAATGTGTCGGAATGGAAACTAATCACTATAAAATGGACGAAATGATGCATGCCTATCAGAAAAAAGGGATGGGTATCAAGAATATTTTCTGCTTCAACCAAGCATTGCAGGCCAAATTACTTTATCACCTGGTTCATAAAAAATATGTTTCTCTAGACTTTTTATGAATGAAATTTTGTCAAGACTCATTACAGGGAAATAGGGATATCTTGAGTCTTCGATTTGGACTAGCTTGTGTTCAGTTTTTCACATCATAATGTAGTGTTCTCATGGGGCGGTTAGCATAAACTATTCACATCAGTTTTAGACTGCCAACTGGACTAGCAGCCCACTTATTGCGCGTGGCAATGCTGAGGAACAACATATTGAGCACAATGTTTCCATCAAAAAATCAGATTGATCATATTGAGGACCTTCCAGAAGAGGTTATCTCCATTATCAATGACTATGATTTTATTAATCAAGATGACATGCTGTTATGGGAGGGCTCGTCAAATGGTGTGCTGGATTAAAAATCTTTGTATTAGAAAATAATGCTGGGAGAGGAAAAATGGATTGGTGATTTGAACAAAACACGGCAATGTACATCTAGATTTACGTTGCTTTGGAGGATTTTCCACAACAGAATTCTAGTGGATGAAGATTTCCAAAGGAAGGGGGTTTATCTATATCCGAGATGTGATCTCGGTCATCAGCATCGCGAGGATGTTGATAATTTATTTATGTCATGTAATACTGATTCTTCACTTTGGAAATATGTGATCAACACATTTGAGCTTCATCCTCCTAGTGATTCCTTAGTTTTATATTAATTGCAGATACTATTTAATGTAAAACAATCCAAGAAACTCAAAACTCTTCTTCGGGTCACTTTCACTTAATCGATTCACTCGATTTGGAATGCTCTCAACAACATTGTGCATCGAAGAGAGAAATATCATGATGCCTCAGTGATGGAAGATATTGCAGCAGCAATCAGAGTTTCCAGTGAGCGGGTCAGTGACCATTACTACAATTCGGTGATGGGACCTCCTAATTCTAATAAGATTGTAGGTTGCAGGGTATTTCTCTAAGACAAGGGGCATAATGGAGGTTTCTTGGTCCCCCACATTTAAGGGATGGATCAAATGCAATACAGACGGGGCCTCCAGGGGAAATCTGGGACCGTCATGTTTTGGGATTATTTTTAGGGATTCTCAGGGGGATGCAGTGGAGTGTTGTTATAGCCCCTGTGGACAGGCCACTGCATTTGAAGCTAAAATGATGGCGCTAATTAGAGCAGTTGATATGCTCCATCAGAATAATTAGAAAAATATTTGGTTCGAGTGTGATTCACCGGTGCTTTTTCATGCGATTTGGACAAATCAATATCATCTCTCATGGAAATTAACCAGTAAATGGGTCAAATACCTGGAAAAACTTTCCAATATAAACTACTTTGTCATGCACACATTCAGGGAAGGGAACTGTCTTACAGATGGCATTGCAAATAAATGTACCTTAGAAGAACAATGCATGTGACTGCCAATGGTTCCAAATGACTTGATGCATTTTCTGATTCGCGATAAATGTAAAATACCCTCCTTTAGAATTGTGTAACTCCTAGATTTTTCAATACTAGATCCTATTTTCTCATATTTATCAAAGAAAAATAATATAATTGTGAGTTAACAAAAGAATATTAGAGGGTGTGGTGCCCATTTCATATGAAATTGTTTCATGGGTTTTAAAGATGATTCTTCATGTTTAAGGGAATATTGTGGAATTTTCTCTTTCATGTTTTATCTTAGGTGTTCGTGGGATGGTGTTGTCCAATAATAAAATGAGATAATGGATGGAGTGTGGGATTTAGAGGTATACCTCTCATGTGTGTAGGGTCATGCGTGTGAAGAGATCAGTCACTGGATAATTGTGATGGTGCAAACATATTAGTGTATATATAAACATTGTTTTCATTGGGTTACCTTCTGACTAATACATTGAGATATAAATAAAACTACTAATAGAGTCTTATTATTGGCTTCAAGATCATGGTGGATTAGATGTGATTTAATTTCAATTAATAGAGGGTCTAATTAGGGATATACTGGTTCATGGGAAGAGTGTATAAAATATAGTGTTAGTGGTTGTTTAAGGATTCATACATGGAATAAAATCAATTGAAATGTACATATATCAGTTTAGTGTGTTTGGAAAATGTTATGATACCATTAAGGATTAAGGAATTGGGATTTGGTGATGAGGATAAATATTAGAGGGTGCAATTGAGAATATTTTACAGTGGATATCTAATGGACGAGAAAAAATAGTTTTCATTTGAGATGGAGTGTTGTGAGATATAAATTGGACATATTGAAAGAATTGAAAAAGATAAATTTGTTTTAGTTTAAAATTTTTATTATGAGGATCATCATGTACAATATTCTAACATAATGAGTGGAAACTTATGGAGGAGAGAACAATGATCCTACGAATGAGTTTATTGATGATTACTTGGTTTATAGATATGTATGAGTGATATTAATCACATAATATATGATTTATTAATAGTGGTGAGTGTGAAATCATATTTTGGTGAATAGTATGCCCTGTGTTTGGATTTTCACAATTGAAGCATGGATGTCATTCTAGAGTAGAATGTGATGAGTTGGTTAGTGATTTAGGATCTAAATGGACCAAGTTTTATTGCTTGAGGACCACCATGACTTATAAGGGATGTGAAGTACTATAGTGGGGTTTTTATAAAAACTCATGTGTTTATTGGTAATCTAAATGTGGGGAAATTTGTGTTTTTAGTTCGCAATTCTGATGTGGGAAAAAATCATAATTTACCTAGATGATTATCCTTGATTTTTTTGAAAATAACTTTGATCTAGATATGAGGTGTATAGAAACCCATGATTTTAATACATAGATATTACATATTTTATAAGAATAATTTTTGCATTACCCAAACACTCACCTGTAGATCGTAATGGTTTAGTGCCTTTTGAGACTAGACAAAAAATCTTCTTTTTTATTGAAAAATATCTAACTTCTCCCATAATGATTGTCCCATATATTAATCTTATTATATATACACTAATTATGAACATCATTGAAAAACCATGGGAATGTAAACATAAGAATGAAAGAGATTAGATTCGTAATAAGGGTAAACAATAGGGATTGATAAGCATAACATGAGGATAAAGTAAAAGAACATGATAATAACATTTGAACACCACACCCTGCAAATCAAAGTTCATAATCATAAGTCATGGAATAAATATTAGTAGTTCTTAAGACATGAATCATGTGGGAATGAAATAACACGATCCAAGAGACTATAATATTTTCACAAGAACTAATATTGTGGAACACACCAAAGCATAAAAAATCATTTCTATAGTAGTCAAGGATTATTTACAAGGATATAATAGTTGAATGAGTTAACTACCCAAATCATAAATGTTTTCAAGGTTCACTCTCAAGATCATCATAGTTGAAAAAATCCCTTACTAAACCAGGCTCATTCCCCCTGCCAGTACTATTTATCTAATTTGATATATACCATTGACCAATTCATTGGTGGTAGACATATGTCTGACCCATCAAAAAATTAAAATCATATATATTCGTGAAAATGGATCATAAAAAATCATTATATAATAACACATGAATTGAAATGGGTTTCTTAAACATTTCATCAAAAAAATATCCTCTTTAAAGGATATATGTTTCATAATAATTTTTTCATTACGTCATAGCATAACCCATGAAAAGAATCATATTTCATGACCATTTTAACGTGTTATAACCCCTATAAGTGAATCTAGTTTCATAAACATCTCATCATCATGAACATAAACTATTTAGAGAAACACTAAAAATGGTATCCTTGGATTGTATCCCCGATAAAGCATAAGTAACATAAAAGGATGTCATCTTGGATCAAAAATTATTTTAAAAAGACAACTGTAACTTTTCATTAAGAAAATAACTTTTTATTAAAATTTATATTTTTAAACTAAAAAATCATATTATATTTTGGAAATCCTTTTAACAAAAATATATTTCTAGAATAAAATATCCAAAAATTTATTAAAATAAAAAAATGTTTTCCTTTAAAATAAACAATGAAAACATATAAATTAATCTTCACAATCATTTAAAAAATTTATTTAGGAAAATATCCAATGAACTTTAAAAGACATTTAAAAATAAAAATCATTTTAAAAATCATTTTATTTGACTATAACCTCAAAAAAATGTGGTGGAATTTTAAAAAAATAATTCTTCATGACTGAAGTACATTCCATTCATGTCGTATATCTCAAAGCAATGATTCATTTCACATTTTCAGTAAATACAAAACATGAATTATTTTGGAGAATGATGTGAAGACACTATTTTGAATTTTTTAAAAAAATTTGAAAATGGGAAAAAATATATTTAATAAATCTGAATTATAATTTAAAACATTTTTGAAATCCTTTTTTGAAAACATGGATATTGTAAAAAAATGGAATTTAACATAAGAGAGAAATAATGTATATTTTTCTTAAAAACAATATTTTGAAATATTTAACACATAAAGGGAGGAAAATGAAGTTATATTATATAATATAATGACACAAAAGTTTTATAATAAAATTCATGAGTTTATTTAGAGAAGTATCATGAAATTATATCACTGAAAACGTGATCGTAATCAATCCTCATAATGCCAAAGAGCATGTACCCAAGTTGTAAAGGCTCCTATTTGGAATCCAAAAGACCCATGATCGAATCCGAGTACGGAAGAATATTTGGGATACTATATTTGTACTATATCAGGTCATAGTAGTCTTGTAGAAATGGTGGACCTACAATAGCAGTGTCATTGTAGCAGTACTATTCCCCAAAGGGCTCTTTGGGCCAAAAAATGGGACTTCGAGCCTTGTATGTAGAACACACAGTCTTGGGACTTCATTCTATATAATGTGTCTTGCCTTACCCAGTTAGAAAGGGGTCTTTTTTTTTAAAAAAAATTGAGGATTCAGCCCCATCCTTAAAAAAACAATCCAGATAATGGTCGAGATTGTATCCTAAAATCAATACAACATTAGTAACATTGAATTGTAAGCATCGTGAAGAAATTAAATTAAATTAAACATACAATATCATTATAAAAAATAAATTCTTTATATTAAATTTCAAACAAGTTTTATATAATCATCTTGAAATAATATAGGTTCATAACGTAACATATGTCTCAAGGAAGGCAAGTTGAGACAAAACATCCTTATCATTTCTGTTACTTTTGAAACATAAATCACATGAATTTGTGATCCCTAAATGGATAGTTTAATCCCCATAATTTGTAGTTGAATAATAATAATATTCATTTATGATAATTATATAAAATGCGTATGAGAAATAGGTGGTGAATAAGCCATGTGTCTCAGAGAAGTAAACAGTGATACTAAAATCCATTACATTAAGATTGAATTTTTTTGTTCACATAAAAATATTATTTATAATACATATAAGTTAATTATAAATATTTTAAATTAAAATAATTATATATATCATAACATATATTATATTTGTTTACCTTTTATTAAAAATTTAGTAACTATTCCATGTTAAAATTATGCGTTAAGCAATAATTGTTTTGGTTTTCATGTATGTTATGAATTTTTATTTTCCTAATAATATTAATTAGATCATGGTTAAATAAAATAAAAAGTTTTATCCATTATAAAAATATCATATATATTTATTATAAATAAATTTTTAGTAGTCATAAAAGCTAGATATCAAAAATGAAATACACTGTTCATCGAGACGACATGCCGTACAAACACATGAATGTTTTTTCCATTTTCTCGATGGATCGAAAGAAAGAAAGGAAAATAATATATAATAATTATATACTAATTTATATTTTATATTTATCATTTATCTTCACTAATAACATCCTAATTACCTTCCACATAAATAGTTAATGAATCACATCACTTCACATGTCGGCAATTCGTCGTATACATGAGCTACATTATCATATTCACACGGGATGAAATAATGAAGTTTTATTTGATTAAATAATTACAAAATTTATAATAAAATCATAAATAAAATAAATAATCCTTTAATACATCTTTATATTTATCCATGAGTGGTGTTAATAGAAAAAATGAATGACATTGGTACGGGAGTTCGTAATTCACCACACACAGAAATGATGATTTCATAACCCAATTGACAGATAAGGAGAAGGATATATGTTATTAAATTAGTAAAATATTATATTATTACATTTAATATAATTTTTATAATTTTTATTAATTTATTAATAATAATTTATGGATATGGAGTAATAAATAAATTTTCTATTTGGGACGTTACCTCATCTTTGGACAACTTATTTTGGTTTTCAACAAAGGAATTATTAGGTTATTTTAAGACAAAAAAATAATTATATGTTTATATGGGAAATTTAAGGAAGTAATTTCGGAATTTATTTGATGAACTAATGGTTTTTTGAAGTGTTAAGTAGAGAGGATAGTTGGTGGAAATTTATAATTGATGTAAGTTGAACACTTGTAAATTTTAAAAATAAAAATATTTACTAACATTTTTCACATGCCACGAGGATAAATAATCGACCATTGTTGATAATAAGACATTATAAGGTCATAATATATCCCTAAAATGGGTGTTAGAAAAGGTTTATGTGTTTTCTAAACCTTATTTTTTAGCTTAACCCCTAGTGGAACCATTTTTACCTTAAATACAGTAATTCATTTGTATTTGTTTCACCATCTATTGTTGTAAAAAATTAAGTTTAACATATTAGATAAAAAAAATAATTATTATTAAAAATATAGAGTCCATTTATAAAAATTAAATTCACATAAGTGGTAAAATTTAATTGGAGATTAATCCCACGGACAAGACAATAATGTGTGTTTTCAAACTGAAAATGTTCAAAAGTATAAAATGTTTTTTATCTAAAATAAAAAATTAAATTTATTCCAATCACTTCAATTGGATTAATAGATATAAAATTTTACTATTTTTCTATTTAAGAACATATTAAAAATAATTTTATTTTATTTGAAAACATTTAAATTAAATGATTATTATTAATAAAATTAGTATTTTTTACTATTTACCGATAAGTTTATACATTTTGAAAATTATCAAAAATTTACCCTAATATAAGTTTGATATAATTATTTAAAATTTGATGTTTATTTTATTAAAATAAATTCAATGAAATTCAAACAATTTTATTTTTTTAAGTGTGTAAAAGATGACAATATATATTTTTAGAAAATAATGTATTACGTTTAAAATTGAATTTATTCCTCCGTCTTTTTAAAAAAACACATAATAAAAATGTTTAAATTTTTATGGAATATAATATATATTACAACAAAATAATTTAGCAAAATTTATTTTTTTATTACATTATTATAAAACACATTTTTATGCATAAAAATATTTTTTTAGAATAATATTTGTTTTAATTTCAAAGGGTTGTTATTTTAATTTCTAATTTACCTATAATCAAATAATTCATTTTACAAACACTTACAAACCATATAATTTCATAATTTATTTAATCATTTTTGTACTATTCATTCTAATGGCTAGGTGTTAGAAATAATATTAAATAATATTATATTAGTAGTATGTCATATTTCTTTTAAACTTGGAGTTACATGTAACACAAAGTATAATCCATGTTACATGTAAAACAAGATGAACTCAGTGAATCATGTAATTCATGATTAAAACAGTGTATAAAATAGTGAAAAATTTATAAAATATTCAATTTATTGGAAAAATATATTTTACAAAGTCTCAGGGTGTTATATAGTGCATACCCTAGGGAAGGAATTTGGTGAGATTGCAAGTTGGGGGTATTTATTCGGAATATATTAACATTTATTATTCCATTTGTGTAAATACTTATATCTTCTAAATGCAGTTCCAAATTTAAATTCTTACTTTTTAGTTGAGTTAAAAATATGTTTTTTATCTAGGTGAGTTGTTAATTATGAATAGGTTTCAAGTCCCTAATATGCCTTTAAAATTGTGTTTTTATTGGTTTTTATTTAACATAACCCATTAGTATACCTCTATTTTGTAAATCAGGGGAAATCGTATTCCATTTAAATACATTTTAGTGAAATGAGGTAAGGGGGTTTAATAAAGAGGGGTTTCACTAGGAAGATTGATTGGAGCCAGATTGAGGTGTAAGGGCCTTGGAAAATTAGTCTAAGCTTAAAGGTTCAATGATTTTAAAAAATATAAGTGAAATATGTAAACATTTTCTATTTCATTGTTAAGTAAATTTTTTATGTTTTAAAATGTGAGATCACCTTCTATAATCTGTTTTATTGTAGTATTGAAATGATTTGTTGTGAAACAACGATTTAATTTAAAGATTTTAGCACATTTATATTTTAAAAAAGAGATCATCAAATATTTAAAAGGTTATGAGGCTTGTAAAGAATTATAATTTTATATTATTATTATTATTAAAATTATTATTTCGATAAAAGATTACACATATAAAAAGAAACAACATATGTGTAAGCCTTGTTACCCTTACGCAAAGGTTATCAATATAAGGGTAAGTGTTAGGTTAACCTCACAATGTAGGACCTATGAAGGGGTAACATCCCAGTTACCCCTATATAGGAAGAGATATGTAATTTTAACCAATTCTACACTTATACAGGTCTAACTATGTGTGGTTCATGAGAAAGGAAATATATATATATATATATATATTTACAAAATGAGTTTCTTCTTGGTTTTATGATGATATTATTTACAATATAATATGGGGTTTTAGGGTAGAGTAACCCATTACATAAATCTTATTAAATAATTGTTAAATTTATTATAGAAAAATATTGAGGTTAAATAAAATGATTTATCATCAATCAAGGTTCCATAAATGTATTATGAAACTTGTATTGATTGAAAGTGACCATTCAGACATGGATGATCTTTAGTGAAGGTGGTTGAGACCTTTTTATAATGGTAATAACATCATATGAGGTGGGTGTTCCTTGAAAAAACCCTTATGGTATTATGAACATTACTTTGTATGTGGTATATTTTATCTCCACTACAGGTGATTAAACTTTTCAAAATGAATGAATTATTTTTTTAATTAAATTAATTGTTTTATTTATTAAAATAGTTTTTTCTTAATTTCTTTTTAAAATGAACAACGTATAAAGGGACACAAGGGACCCTTGGGAACTATCCCAATTCTTTGTCCGCTATTTATTGAGAAATTGATTTCAAATAAATTTTATGTGGCACATATAACAGTATAATATTATAGAATATATAATTATCTTTAAAAAAAATTTAAGCATTCAATATCCTTCTTTACATGTTACCTTAGACGTAGAGAAACATTGATATACTATTAAAATATTATTATTATATGTGACTTTTACCGAAGATCTACTATACTTGTGGTATTAATAAGTATGAAAAATTATGGAAAATATATATATATGTTTTTATTATTGTAAATTTATTAATTAATGTTGAAGAAATAAGAAGTTTCGTTTTAATAATATGAATAAAATCACATAAGATTCATTTTTTCAAGAATTTTACTTTTTACCTATTATATGTTGTTATCTGTTTAAAATATAATGATGAATTCTGATCAATAAAGAAATATATTGAAAATATATACAACCAAAGGAATATTAATTTATAAATGGAATATTAATTTGTTAGAAATGAAGATAAAATAATTTGAAATAAAAAAAAAGAGATATTTTTTAGAAAACTATTTTTTATATAATGTAGTTTTATATCAATAAATTGAATTAAACACTATTTAGGAATGATTTTAATGAAAGGTGTAGATAATATGTTAAATAAAATATATTTATATTCATTAAATAGTTCTCACTTGGCCAATAAATAGAATAATATAATTATTATTAAAAAAATACATTTTCTCTAACAATAGTTTTTACACATTTTGGGAATGGTTATTAGAATTAATTTCATCCACTTTTAGGAGTTGAATATTTTATAATGGATTCAATAATGGGAATTTTTTTTACTAAATTACTATTCATAATTAATAGTTTCTATTGAAAAAATGTTTTTACCATAGTAATTGAAAAAATTGTTAATAGAGGGGTTACCCATAGATATATGATTAATGATAAAACAAGACAGATGATTAAATCACAATGGATTATTGGATTTAAATAACACTATTATTATCTACCAAAAAATCAGAATTTTTAGCAACTTGACTTGAGTAAGAAATATTTTCGTCTGAGAGGAATGTTCAAGATGGGTGGGGGCATTGGGCATCAAATTTAAAAAGTATATTTTAAAAATTATAACATTAAATCGCCTAAATTAAAAATACCAACCCAGTTTACAAATTTAGTTTGCATATATATTTTTATCCATTAAAATAATATCTCAAAGAATAAATCATAATGAAGTTATAAAAAATAATATTATTTTATTATTGAAAATATTATCATTATAAAAAATAAAATATATATATATATATAACATTGAAATGAAAAATATAATAGTATTATTTTGTTAAAAATGTTTCAAAACAATGTAAATAAACAAAAAATTTAAAAAATTACTGAAATAAAATAGATTTTGAGTATATTAAAAATATGAAGATAAATTAATTAAAAATTCACAGAGGAAATAAGATGGTGGTTAACAATAATATAGTTCTTATTCCTATAAAATTTATTGTAAACCACTACCAATCATATTTATTAAAATATAATAAATAGATTCATAACATGTATCATGGTTTTATAATTTGATTTCTCACATGGACGACCAAGATATACAAAGTATATTCCATAGTTAAATATGGGATAATAGTTCCTAGGAAATTATAAGGAGTATCAATGTACTCCTCAATATATTATAGGAGAAGTGATCTGTAAATGTACTATGAAAACATGTGATTCCTAATGCAAACATAATAATAGAGTGAAAAAATTGAGTTAAATTTGATAATTATCATTCTATAATTAAATTATATTTTAATAGCACGGTTCTCCCCTTTTTTTATTATATAGGAGGAACTAGAAATCAATATATAGTTAATTTAACATTTTTCTTTGTTTTTTCAATATTGTATATAAAACTGAGTTTCATTGGTTAGTGATAATTCTATAACAATGTACGAGAACTACATCATTTTCATTTATGAGTAAAGATTCAGTTTATTTTAAGATTCTTCTAAAAAACTTTTCTATTGAGAAATGATCGTTCACAGACTAGTGGATGATAACTACCTATAGAAGTCTCACTAAATGAAAAAAATAACGAGTGAGATTTTAAGCATTAGCCAATGTAGTTTTTTCACTCATAGTCGATGTAGATACACCTTATCGTAGCATCACCCTTAGTTAATTATGATGTATCTCAATCTAGTGATATAGTCTATTAAGATTAATCTTGTGGTTTCCTCATACTTGAACATAAAATCTCATGACTTACATCATAAAGTCATTTGGAAACTCAATAAGTAGTCACATAAGTTTCTTCCTGAAGCCACTTCAATAAATTAAATTATTTTGGGAGACTTACTTATTTAGTTGAAATACTTCTTTTGAATACCTCAAGGCTTCATTTGATCAATCAAATTCATCATGAAATTGATCTACATCATCATGTGTTTGATTTACATCATCATGTTTTCAGTTTGAAACTTTTCAATTTTTATCCATGATTACTTCAATTGTCATGGGGTATCATAGGTTAACATGTAGTTGATTAACTACATTATGTGGTAGCTCCAATAATTTGTAAAGTTCCATATGACTGTTATGTTTTGTTCATGTGATAGTTAGCTTGTATTCATGAGGTAGCTTCAAATTGCATGAAGTAGCTACTATATTTAAGAAAATTTCATTTTTATGGAAAATACATAAGGATAATGAAGAAAAAATGTCATTAGAATCTCAAAGAACGTGATTTGGGATCATTAAATTACATAATTGTTTTGAAATAATCCAAAAATATCCCCCTATTTGATGATATAAATTCGTAAAATGATAAATTTTAAATGTAAATCATAAATGTTTCGAAATTATGATATATTAATTATTTATTATAAATAAAAAATTAGAAATAATATTTCTATATTAGAGTTATCCCCCATTTGGGACAATCAAAATAGTAAAATAAAGAATAAATTAATCAAAATAATAGAAAACATATTCACAGGAAGAATAAATATAATCAAGATAAGAAAGAATATAAATAAAGATAAGAACAAATTTAATTCATTTAAAAAAATAAAAAAAAATTATAGAGTCCCAATCAGATAAAAAAATAAAATATTTAATTATTGCCTTTTTCTATATGGGCTTTGGGATCAATAAGATAATTTCCTTTGTCTAGATAAATATGAGAGGTAGGATTAGATAAATGATCGAATTGGTAGGAAGAAGATTTAGAAATAAAAATCCCTCACAAAAATGTTTGAGATATTGAACAACTTATACCAGATTAAATCCAAACAGAGAAATAGATTTGAATTTATAGGTTGATATAGAAGATATAGGGATGAGATATATTTTTTTATAATCATGACTAATGAGAAAATAATAGCATTGTGATAACTATATAGTTCAGGCTTCCGCATATGAGTGTAATCCTTCAGTTATAAGGATCTTTGCGTTACAATAGAAAAAAATTGAATCATATCGTTTATAATGATCCTAAAAATAAATGGTATTATATTTATTTTTTAACAAGATCACTGAATGTGTCAGCCAATGAAGACATGAAAATGTATATAGATAAATATCTAAATATGTTTTTCAAATCCATTTTGGTGAATATCATTCTAAAATAACGAAAAATTTACATTTTGATCACTTATCTATCTCTTACATCTTCTAAAGAATATTTTTTTACTACTTCAGTTTTTTAGCAGCATGAGTCTTAAAAATAAAGAGTACAATTTTAATTATCGTAGACAAATCATAAAAAAATAAAAATTTTATCATCTCAAAAAATATATCTAAACTAATTCTCATCCACATAAATATGATTTTGAGTAGTATAAGGTGAATCGGGATAATTAAAAATAAAATATGATCCTCGAATCGTGGTATTTAATTATCATTAATCATGATTTAACATCATATCTATCATGTTTTACATAATATCTCCCAATTAACCTCTCAAAATATGAATTTACTGATTCAGATGATCTATTTTTTAGAACTAGCATAGGCCAAATGTGAGCTACATCGAGAGATAAGGAAATCAAAATTTCTTCTTCTCTACTAGTTTTAATTGACGATCAAAATATTATAAATAATTCCTTAGGAAAATTCATCACATAATTTTTTAACTAACTTAATTACTCTTTAACGATATGTGATGATATTGGATTAGAAGGAGAGGGTAGCATTAGTTCTAGAGGTAAAAATATTTCATCAATTTGTTCCACAAGAGGGACTATTTGTCTAATAGTATACACCCTCCAAATTTCATCAACAACTTCAATTATAAAAATAATTTGCATTTGAATTATTTTTTGGCACACCATAGGTAATCAATTTTATTCAACTAGATTTAACTAGTTTTGATGTACTTCTAGCATCGATTTTATCAATATATTTTATACGATTCGGTAAAAAAATACAATATCAGAAACATATTTAAATTAATGGTTGATCTCCCCTTATAGTAACATTAAAATGAGAGGAAAAGGTTAAATCTTCTCTCCAAGATGATCTATAAATATAAGATATCCCTTATTATATTTTTAAAATAATGTGACGGAATGTGCCCCTTGTCTAGGTGTACTTACCCCATTATGGTAATCATCATATTATGAAATTTATTTCTCACCCTCAAGAGATGATTTAGCTTCAATTGTCCTTGATTACTTCCAATCACTAGAATTTTTTCCACTCACCACGTTAAAGAGATGTCATCTCTCCAAACATATCTTCAACAATGAATTTTTTACTTTCATCATATTTAATATACTATTTATACTCTGATTCAAAATCAACTACAATAATATCATTCAATGAAACTTTATTATCATCATCATCTACATAATTTTTATTAGATGGTATAAATTGAGTGGGTTTAGGAGAGAGGAATGAATCAAATTAAAAGGATATATTTCTTCCTGAAATAATTCATGAGATTCTTTTTGTTCTCATAAACTCTTGTAGCATCAAAATTTAGGTTGGAAGACTAATTATCATGTACCAATTCTTCTCAGAAAAAAATATACTACCGCATTTTGTTCTAGGAATAATTTAAATTTTACATTGCATATATAATGATTATTTAACGAATTAAAAATCACATATAAATTTTCAATATCTGCAAGAAATTTTTACTCCATGGATTTTAACTATCCTCAACCTCTTACAAATATTCTGATTCAAACAAATTCTACGATAGGATATTGACTATTCTTTCCCCAGAGGAAAAAGTCTATTGAAATCCCAAACTTCTGAGATAAATATAGGTTATATAAGTAAATTAAACCTATAAAATGTTTTGAATAATTATTCCCTGTTCCTCATAAGGTACCTAATAAAGGTATTATGTCCCTTATTCTTTATTATGTATAAATATAACATATCACTATTTATTAAGATAATAAAATTCCATTTCCTTAATATGATAAAATTTTGGAAAAAAATTACCAATATCAAATATTCACCATAAATCTCTACAGATGCAGTTCTTTAAGGGTCTCTATGTCTATTTCTCTTTAATAGAGATCTTTTATAATCAAAATTTACATGAACCATAATGTAAAAAATCTGTAAGTCATTGTAATCACCTTTATGAGGCATATAAAAATACATGGAAAATATCTTTGAATAAACAACCAATATTTATCCATTTATTGATTTCTTAAAGATATCAAAATTATCAACCATTTCTAAATCCAAATATAAATATTCCACCTTTACTAACATTAGATAAAATGGCCTATTATTATCACAAAACCAAGAAGTACATCCTTACATATGATCATCATTATATACTAATGAATTACTTATTCTCAAATATTTTATATTTACTTTCTTTTCATGCATGACCATTTAATTAGAAAGATGATGCGTTATAGGTTCAACTGGTACACAAGATGATGCATTCCTTATATTTGAGAAAGATGAACCTATAAAAGATTAAAACAAAAAAGGGTGCTTTATCCTAACTATCTTCGACAAAGATTCAATGTTTTGTAGGCTAGGAATTGGTGGAAGGAATATGGTCAAGAGTTTGATATTTTAAAATGTAAGTGTTTAAGGTTTTAAGAGGGAAAATGATTTGAATTATGATTTAGAACTTTATAAATTCATTTATGGAATTAAATAGTAAAACATTAGAAACATATCTATTTATATTAAAATTTTAGTAGATAGAAATGAAAGAATGAGTGAATATGTGAAAAATATTATTATAGCTCAACTAACCATGATATTTATTGAGACATGAGACAACATGGTAATTATACCAAATACAAGATGTTGCCTTATAATAACATGATACAACATGATTTCTCGAATTAAATCATGCCTTATCCTTAAGGAAAATTAAGAATTATAGTCTATTGTGTCCTCTGAATGAATAATAAATACCAAATTCATCTTAAACAAATAAAATATTAATAGTGATTAATTAATCATAAATAAATCATATGTGATATAATTTTATCTTCTAATTTTCAATGGTTTTGAGAAAATATGAGTTTGCAGATGCTCAATACCTATAAACCCAAGATTGATATCAATTTTTTGAAAATGATTTCTCAAAAAGTGGTGTTTTATATCAATATGTTTAATACTTGAATGATATTCAACATTATTAGAAATTTTAATCATAATTATGTTGTCATAATTTATAATGACATGTTTGAATAAATAGCCCAAGTCTAGTAATGTGTGTTTGATCCATATAATTTTTGTAAAGAAACTACTAACTATTATACACTTATAAAAAAATATAGAAAATGAAAAACAGTTATTATTTCAATATACTCTTAAACAATGTAATTTCCCAATAATTGACATGTCCCATGGGGGATTTTTATATTTAATTATCTACCACCAAAGTATGCATCAAAATCACTAACCAGTTCAAATGAATTTTCTGTTATGTAATATAACCCAAAATTCATTGCATTTTATTAGGTATTTTAATAAATTTTATCATAATTTAAATGAGATTCATTGGGGTTTTCATTAAAACGTGCACACATTATAACAAAAACCTTTATAATTGTTATGGTAGAAGTTATGTATATTACACTCCCAATCATACTTCTATATGTAGTTTTTTTAACTGATTTCTTTATGTCATCTAAATATTGTCTATAAAAAATAATCATTGTAGTATCACTTCCTTTTGTCCTATCTAGGACAAATTTATTTTACTAATCTCTTTTATTCTATAATTGATTTAAAATAACTCTATATTTTTAAAAAAAAAAATAAAAATAATTAATGAATAATATAAATTATAACATTAATCTCATTTCATATTAATTTTTTATATTCATTAAAAATTCAACACATAATGAATTTTTGGATGAACTAAAAAAATTTATCGGTAAAAACATTTACAAAAAAAATCATATATTGAAATTATTTTGATAAATAAAATAGTATTATATGTATTTTTTGAAAATTTATTTGTAATCTAAAAAGATATGATCTTACATTACTATTCCCAAAAATCCTATTTTAAACAATAATGTTATTTTAAATGTTTTAAAGAATGATTTAGTAAATGGGGGATCAAAAATAAATGGGGTTGTTCATAAAAAAACGACCACACTAATATAGCTATCTAAAAAGTAAATTTAGATGTTGATTTGATATAGTTTGAAATTATGATAAACTATATTGTAAAGAAGTATTTTAATGGATTAATGTCTAATTTCTGGTGAAAAATATCTTTATATACAATTCCTTCATATTAACTATAAACTTGTGTATCCAATATATCCTTATTTCTTACTATAAATCCAGAATCATCATGATTGTTTTATATATAACCATTCAATTCCAATAGTTATGTAGTTTTTAGGGAATTCATCTCATTTCCAAAAATTATTTCCTTCAAACAGATTAGAATCTTCTTTCATATATATTTGTTAATGTTCATCATAAATTAGGTTAGTTATTTTCCATTATTATAGCTATAAAATAGAGGACTTATGTTTTTCCTAGTTACAAATAGAACCAATGGATTGAGTTTATTTTTTAAGATCACCAACTACAATATATATACAGTGAAACTTATAGATCATAATGGTTCTAGGAATTGAGTTACAAGGGTCTTTTTCCTTTTATTGAGGTGTAGGTTGGTAAATACGGTATTTGTTGGGAGATTTATCAAATAAATTAGAATTATAGTTAGAAGGATTTGAGGTGTTATATTTATTCCCTATAGATATATCATCCTTACAGTTTTATAGGTACAGTTTCAATTCAAGTGAATCTGTATCATAAAATGTGACACGAATAGACTTTTCCCAAAATTTACATTTCTTTTTATAACAACTATATTACTTTCATAGGGTTTAATAACCTAGGAAAAGTCCTACATACCTATTTTGTACAATTTTTTCTAGATTCACCTAGTTAATTACAATATAGACCTTATAACCAATAACTCTAACGAAATTCACACTTTTTATAGCATTCAATAATTCATAAGGAGTATTTTTTATAATTGGTCTAATTAGAACGATATTAATTGCTTTTCAGGCTATGATAATGACATCAACTCAAATATTAGAAGGTTAATTATATTAACTAAACACAGTTGAGTAAATTTCATTAAGAGTTCTATTTGTTATTCTATCAACATCAAGCAAAACATTCGTTATATTTTATCCTTTTCACTACAGATGTATATTGAATTCTAGAGTTATGTTTGGGTGGTTTATAAAATCCCAGAATTATATTAAAAATATTTTTATAGTTTCTAAATTATTATAAATATTTTATCAATTTATCATTTTACACTTTAAAATATGTTTTTTAAATTGGTATTATTTTTCATTTCCATAATAAGTCAATTTTTAGGATTCAAAGATAAAGAATGAAACTGTTTAATGTTATTATATTTATATTTAAGTGCATTAATGTTTCCTTCTAGAATTGAGAAGTTTACTAAATGCACCTCATTATTTATTTCCATATCATCTATATAATCATTAACAAATAAATTAGAATTTATTTTATTTTTCAATACCTCAGATAAAGTTTTATTAAAGAAAAAATTTATTTGTCTCAAGAATCATTCTTATCTGAATTAGAATCATAATATCTCTTCTGGGATACACCCCATGATTCCATAACTACATTATTTAGTTTATTATCTCTTTTTTAAACTACTTTTTATATTTCATATTAGGAAAAATATATTTAATATTCCATTTTCTCTTCCTTTTATAGATGATAATTTCAAAAAAGGAGTCATATTTCTGTGGATTTTTTTTCAAATTTTTTCTTTTTTGTAATTATCATTATAATTTAAATTTTGGAAAAAAGTTCTTTTTTTAGAATTTCTTGAATCTTCTAGTAAGAGGATTAATCTCATCCTCACTTTCAGAATATCATTCATCTCTACCTGAATCATATTTTATTGAATCGTTGGATTTAGATTCAGATGTATTAAAAATATATTGTTCTTTTTTAATTTCAATGTATTCATTTCCATCCTTTAATTCCTCCTCATACACTATCATATTTCCAATCATTTCCTTGAAAAAATTTAATGCACCAACCCTAAAAGCCCAAAGTCGATGAATTGTAACATTACATTGGAATTATTACAAGGAAACAAATTTCTAAGGACCATTTAGTTTAGCTGTATTTGGATATAAAGACTATATATACGATACCCGTAATAAATTGTGAAATCAAAATAAAACATGCTATATAATAACTAAAATAAACTGCATCTATAAATGCTTATTCAAAGATCTATTCTTATTAACCTGGGGAAAGAAACATAACAAGGGTACGATCAAATGCTTAGTAAGTGTAAGTAAAAAAGAATAAATAATGAATCAGTGATAAAATTTATATGGTAAGGTAAATTACGCACAACTTATTCCATTCAAATAACTAGATATGGAAAAATCAATTTGGAAAGGTAAGAAGCTGAAACCCATTCCATTTAATCAATGAACTAAAAATGAAATGTATCTATATATATGTTAATTAAAAAACATCATGGATGAATAATAACTGAATATAATATTAATTCAATAATTTATTAATGTAAATTATATCTAAGGCACACGAGGACTTATTACTATCAAGATATATCCACAGGAATATTTGAAACTATGGATCCATCCTATGTTTAATTTGACCAAATAAATCATCTCATGAGATCCTATTGATCTATCAAGGAGCTCTATAAAATATGGGATCCACCCATATCTTCATGTACAAGGTATTCAACATATTGAATAACAAAAATAAATAATATTCCTTATCAAATACCTGAATTGGATGAGAAATATAGATTTATCTAATAACATTCAAAGGAAACACCGTATGAAAAATTTTATACCGTTTTGGAAATAATAATATCCATTGAATGAGAATTGGAATATTCAACTAAATTTCCAAAGACAATTTATTACAATAATGTGATTGTTTTAAGGGAAATTAACAATCACAATAGGAAGTGATATTAAGTACATTTGAGGAGAATAATTTTTATACATTATAAAGTGTCCCATACCACTTCAAAACCTTTAAATCATAATCAATATAATGGTATGAAATTAAAGGAATCTTATAACAAAATGAAAATAAGTGGTTTCAATATATAATTTATCAAAATGGTCATTAGGTATAGCACAAAAAAAGAAATATGAACTAAATATGACATTAATCTCACTGATTTAAAATTCGGATGCAAATCCATACCATATCCTTCATTTTTTTCTATAGTATTTATCCTCATATATTTTGGTTTAAAATATCTTAATAACTAATATAAGAACCATAATATGTTTTATAATATCATATATTAACCCTTTAAAATATTTTATTTTTTTTATTAACACACTTTCATTATTTTAACTGTTTTTGGTGTTAATTGACTAATTTTCTCAAGTACGTTTTGACTTGTTATTTGCTGTTATTATTAAATATATCATGGTTTCATTTTCTCCAGAATGTAATCCATGACAAAATTTAATTATATATTTATTACACAGGTTTTTAGAGTAGTCCATAATATTTAGAGATAGGAATAAAGTGCACTATTCGTAGAGACGGTAGGTCATACGTACGCAGGAATGATCATTTCATTACATTGTTGTATTAAAAGAATTAAAATTAAATGATAAATATGTATATTATAATTCTATTACAATTTTAATGTTATATATGTTTTTTAAAACCATCTTATATACTTTCCATGTATGTTATGAATAATTCATATCACTTTCAGAGGGTGGTAGGACACCTTTCCTCAAACGAAATTATCATATTTACTCAACTTGGAAATCATAAAGGTATGTTATAAATAAAATTTATATAAGAATAAGAAATTTTAAATAAAATATGTATCATATATAAATATATTTTCTATCATAATGGCCACCATGAGTGGTTGTAATGAAAAATTGAACAATCTTCATTTCACGAGGCAGTATTTTTCCGTACACAGAAACCACATGTTTGTTACCCATTAGATGGAGGTTTTTGTATGTGTATATATAAACCTTATCATAAAAAAATACTGTTATATTTAGGATACTTTTTTTGTTATTTAATCATATAATAATAATATTACAGTTAGTGGAGAATGAAAATGAAATTAGAAAGCATGAGAGAAGGTGTTACCACTTAATCGGGTAACTTCTTTTAGTTTATAAAAAATAGATTTATTGGAAATATTTCTATCCAAAGGGATACATATAGGTCTATGGGAGTGAGTTATGGAGAGTATTAGGACAATCTTGCTGAACATAATAGTTTTGAGAGGTGTGAGGAAGGGGTAGAGTGCTTTCCTTTTTATAGTGTAGGGGGAGTAGAACTTTTGTTAAATACTAAAAGGTATTCACTATTGTTGGGTCAATCATACCTAAATTTCCTAAAATATAAAGAAATAATGGGTTAAATGAGAATAATAGTACATAAAAAATCATCCACAGAGATATATGTTCATTTTATACAATCTTTTCCTTAACTTATATGATTCCCCAATTTTATCATTTTGGTTTTTATTAAAGGATTTAGTTTTTTATTCTATTTTATTTAGCCATTAAGATTGAATTAAACTGAGATTTATTAAAAAATATATATCCACTGAATTTTTATTATTATATCTAATATATATAATTAAATTATTATGTTTTTGGGAAATTAATTTTAAAACAAGTGCTTGTGACGCATTAAAACAGTTCTTGAACCTAAATCGTGTTAACAGAGTTTTTACAGTATATGGTTCTATATGTTAATTATGAAGGTTTAATTTTTTAACTTTTAGACCATATTTAATATTTATTAACACTTAAAAATAAATTGGAATAATATAGTAATTTTATTAATTTTAAATAATTTAATAAGAATCATTTTTTGTAAAATAACAATAATTTTAATTTCGACATTATTTATTTAATGTTAATTTTAAAATATTGATCCAATATTGTAATACAAATATATTTGGTGTATATATATGAAACATGATATTTTCATCTTAAAAAATAAATAAATTTAATAATTTGATCAATTAAATTCACTTTTAATATTTATAGTATTAGTTAACTATTAATAATTATCACTATATTGGCATTTCTTAAGCATTTTAAGTAAATTAATCATATCTAAGAATTATTGATAAATTATTATAATAAAAATAAAAAAATTATATTACAAAATGGAATGTATAAATGAAAATATGATGTTTTTTTTACAAAACCCTAAATTTTAGAAATTTTATAGGCAAAGAAAGTTCAATTTTTATCTTTTTCTTAAACCATTTATATAGGGAACTTTCATTTAATAATATCAGAATAACCACATATTTCCAACCAAGCAGATAAATGGTCAAATTATTAGTATATAATGGATTTTGGACAAGTTTACAAATCATTTTGGTCGTTAATATTATGTTTTAGTCCCTTATTAAGCTCAATAATACGTTAATCAAACTTGTTAATTTACTCACATTCACTCATCATTTTGGTCAAAAAAATTATGTTGATATTATTAGACAACACATATCATACTAATTACATCTGTTTAAGTCGTATCTTCAAAAATAAATTCACAAAAGTGAAAAAATTACGATTAATATTAATCCTGTAGATGGGGAGAAATAACGGGTTTTTATAGATGAAAAATATTCAATAGTTTGTTTAATTTTTATATTCAATTTGAATTTAAATGTTATTATAATGAACACAATTGTATAAATTTGTGTATAATTTATCTAATTTTAATAAAAAAATCTATAATTAAATTTATCAGTAAAATTTATTTAAACAAAAAGGTTGATTTTAACTAATTTTTATTAATTCTCACTATTGATAAAAAATAAAGTTAATCAGAAAAATATCAAAAATATATGATAAGCTAATGTCAACATTTTAAACTCAAAATGATGTTAATTTTTAAAAATTAATTTCATAGAAGTGTCAAAATATAGTTTTTAGAACGATTCTCAATTTAAATTTGGTAAAACTCAGTATTTTATGTAATGAAATCTAATTCAGTGTCGTATATAACATTAGTTTAACATTGAATATAAATCATTCCAACAAAAAACATTATATTTATTCTAAAAGGAAAATATTTTAAAGTATTAGGGTGTCAAATTAGCCCCATATTAATTAAATTGTGCCCCCATAATTTAAACTCAAACTCATAAATCAATGGATTGAAAATAAACAATTTTTAAAAGACCCACACATAAAAAGGGTCAATATAACATTTTATTAAATAGAGAGAAAGGTAATTATAAAGGTTATTTATTTAGGTTACCTAGTATGATAACATAGGTTGGAAAATAAAATATGGAGATAGAAGAAAAATCTAACCATCATGTTTTGATGGAGACTACTAGAGGACGTACTTAGGCTAATGTTAACAATTAGAAGGCTATAAAATCGAGATGATGTAAGTGGCCATTTTATTCATTGGAAAATAAGATACTATGAAAATATTTTTTGGTTTCAAGATCATTTTATTTCTATTGTTAATGAATTATACCACTACATAAGAATATATGTAAATATGTGTTTCTATAAACACAATCTTTTCCTATGATTACTCCTTGAAATATTTCTACTTTTCCTCTAAGCACATGATACAACATATAGTGAAGGAATAAATTACCCTCTAAAATCTCATCCAATGAAAATCCTAAAACACTTTATATATGGTTAAATTTTCTAGTTTATTATGATCAAATCAATTAAAAATGAAAATCAATGAATTTTATTAAATGGTATTTTCATTAGGCATTAATTAACATAAAGCATCAACAAATTTTCACATTCCAAATATGTGAATAGCTTTATCATGTATCCTTTTGAGATATTTTAATAACTAAAATTACCATAAAACCTTTTTGTAAACATGTATTCGTCGATATTCCATTGTCAACCCACATGTTATTGGATATATTCCTTAAATCCAATAGTGTTGTAAACTCTATAAATGATATCATAGACCACTTGTCGAAAAGTCATCAACCAGTCCCATGATTATTAGAATTCATCCAGTAAATAAATTATTCATCATTATCTTAACATTAGGAATATATTTTATGGGTTTTCATTCCCTCAATATCATTATTTCTGAAAATTGTTACTTTCAACTAAATAACAATTCATGGTACCATTCAACATGTGATCTCAAATCCTTAGCAAAAAAGCAGTGTAGTACGATCCTCATATATTTCATAATTATTATAACACATACATTACAGATAAAATATGAAAAATACATAATTATTTAATGATCATATTAATCGTTACTCTTCATATTAGATAGTATCATAACTTCATCACTATCCAATAACATCATCTGGGTTATATTTATTTGACTCTTGGGACATTGATATGTATAGTTTCTCTTCTCCTTGTTGTTGAAGCATTTAATATTGGAATCCTTTTTCATACCCTTGGACTGAATAACTTTGTTTCCACTTTCTAAATACTTATATCTAACTCCCATTCCCTTCAATCATTTAATAGGGTGATTCTTTCCACAGTTATCATGTGTGGGAAAAATCCTTCCTTCCCTTGTTCCATATTTCTATCTTTTTCCCTTCCATAAAATTCTTCCCTTAAAATCTATAAGACTAAAAAAATTCTTTACTTATCTTGAATACACATTATACTAGTTCCTTATATCATGAGATTAATTTGGAGAATATCTCCCTACAAAATGGTGGATTAAGACAATGAATGATATGATTATAATTACACTTTACATCACATGCTCTGTTGGAGTTCACATTCCTTTTACTAGATGTCATTTATAAACAATAGAATATATTGAATTTTCTTATAATGATATGAACTTTGTATAACTATAAATATGGTATAACACATAACATAAATTTATGTATTATAAATCCCTAAAACTATAAACATTGTATACATTGAGGAAATCATTAATTCTAAATCCTTCATAATGGTAGGTAAATAAAATCTGAATTATCCTAATCATATCCCCCGAGAGTGTCAAAAAAAGTGAGCAATAAGGACCATTGTAATTTACCAGGTTACCATGACTCAAGAGTCAAACACCTAATTGGATTTGTTAATTCTGGGTACATCTGTGCCAGAACCACATTCACATTTAGTATCCAGATAGGGATATATTACTAGGAATACCCACATAATCTCTACTTTACAAATATGAAATAATTTAACTAAAATATTATCCTCGATGTATATATTAGTATTGTACTCCATATTCTATGTTTTTTAAATCTTGTTTCCAAGAAAATTTCTAAAGGTCCTTTAATACCAATTGTAATGCCACGACCCCAAAAGCCTGGAGTCGGTGTATTATTACATTTCATCGGCATTATTACAAGGACACAAATCGTGATGAACCATTCAGTTTAGTAGTATTGGAAATACATATTACATAAATTATACCCACAATATATTATAAAAATATAAAACATGCTACACAATAACTAAAATAAACTACATTCATAAAAGCTTATTCAATGATCCGTTCTTTATAACCTTGGGAAAGAAAAATAATAACGGCGAGCTCAAATGATCAGTTAGGGTATGTAAAGTGGATATAATAATTAATAAGTGATAAAAAAATAACCTTGAAAGGTAAATTACTGATAAAGAATTCCATTCAAATAACTAGATATGAAAAAATCAATATGGAATAGTAAGAAGATGAAATAGATGCCATTTAATCAATGAAATAAAAATGAAATGTATCCATAGATATGTCGATGAAAAACCTCATGGATGAATAATATAATAATATACTATGAAGGATATTATTTAATAATGGACGTCATTTCTAAGGCACATGAGGACCTATTACGGTCAAGATCTATCCTCTGAACAGTTTAAAAATACAGATCAATCCTAGGTTTAATTTGGCCAAACAAATTGTCTCATGAGAACCTATTGATGCATGGGGGATATATATAAATTCCAAGATCAACCCATAAATTAAATTCCAAATAATTACACAAATTCAATAACCAAAATAAATAATATACCTTATAAAATACCCATATTGGATGAGAAATATGGATTTATATAATAACTGTCAAATTAAACACTATATGAAAATTGGTGTATGGTTTTGGAAATAATAATATTTATTTATTGAGAATGTGGATATTCAAGTAAATTTCCAATGAAAATTAATAATAATAAATTTATTGTTTCAAGGGAAATTAACAATCACAAAGGGATTTTTGATTAAGAACATTTGAGGAGAATGATCATTAAGCAATCCAAAGTGACTATACCAATTTGAAACATTTAAATTATAATCACCAGAAACGTATGAAATGAATTTAATCCTATAATATCATGAGAATAAGTAGATTCATGATATAATTTATAAAAATGGGGTGTATTTATGTCACACAAAATAAGTAGTTAGTGAATATGACTTTAACCTCGTCGATTTAAAAATGAGATGAAAATGCATACCATATCCTTGTTTTTTGTTAAGTGGTATTTATCCTCCTGTGTACTAGTTTAAAATATGTTAATAACTAATTAAATTACCATAATAATGTTTATAATATAATATAGTAACTTCTTATAATATTTTTTTATCCATTTGTTAACTTTATTTCATTATTTTAACTGTTTTGAGTGCTAATTGCCTAATTTTTTCATGTACGTTTTGACTTGTTATTTTATTTTATTATAAAATATATCATGTTTTAATCATCTCAAAAATGAAAAACATGACTAAATTATCTTATATATTCAGTAAATATGTATTTATAATAGTCCCTAATATTTTGAGATTTGGAATGAAGAGCAACGTTCATGGAGACGGTAGGTCGTACGTACGCATGAATGCTACTTTCATTACTTTATGTATTAAAAGAATTAAAAATAAATGATAAATATATATATTATAATTACATTAAAATATATATGTTATATATGTAATGTAGTTTTATTAAAACCATCCTTTATATGTTCCACATATGGCATGAACTTGTCATATCGCTTGGGGGGGGTAGTGCACATTTTCTCAAATGAAATTATCATATTTACACAAATTCGAAGGTATTAAGGTATGTTGTAAGTAAAAAATACATAAGAATAATTTTTTTCAAATAATATATATAATATATTAATATATTTTCCATCATAATGGCCTCAATGAGAGGTAGTAGGGAAAATTGAAGAATCATCATTTCGTGAGGCAATATTTCACCGTACATAGAAACCCTGTGTTCACTACCAGTTAGACGGAGGTTTGGGTAACTGTATGAGTTAACCATGTTATAATAACATCATAATGTATTGAGTATATTTCTTTTATGATGTAATATTAGAATTAAAATATTATAAGGATTGGATAATTGAAATGAAATTAGAAAACATGAGAGAAGGTGTTACCTCTTAATCGGGTAACTTCTTTTAGTTTGTACCAATAGAATTTCTTGGAAATAATTATTCCCAAAGGGACACTTCTAGTTATAGGTTAGAGATTTTGGTAGACTATATTTGAAGTTATTTTACAAACATAAGAGGTTTTAGAGGGGTTAGTAACAGATAGAGTGATTTCATTTTTATAGTTTATGGTGTGGAATTTTTGTAAATACCAAAAGGCAATCACTGTTCGGTGATCAATCTTACCTAAAATACCTAAAAATAAAAAGATAAAGATTTAAAATGGAATAATGGTATATAAAAACCACATCCACACAAAAATATGTGTATTTTAATAATTTGGTTCCTTAACATTTACAATTTCTCAATTTAATCAATTTTATTTTTATTAAAGCATCTAGTTTTATAATATAATTAATTTCTCTATTAAGACAATATTAAAGTAATATTTTGTAAAAAAATTAGAGCCACGAAATTAATTTTAAAACAAGTTCTTGTGACGTGCCAAAACGCTGCTTGAACCCAGATCATGTCATCAACATTTTCACAGTATATGGTTTAATATGTTAATTTTAAAAGATTAATTTTTCCATTAATATACCATATTTAATATTTATTAACACTTTAAAATAACTTGGCATAATATAGTATTTTTATTAATTTTAAATCATTTAATAAGATTCAAATATTTAAAAAATAACAATAATATAAATGTTGACATTACTTATTTATGTTAATGTTAAAATATTAATATAACATTTTAGTTCAAATATGTTCGGTTTAAATATTTTAAAAATGATATATTAATCTTAAAAAATAATTAACGTTAATAATTATATCACTTATATTCACTTTTATAATTTATAGTATCAATTATTTTAGTTAATTATTAACTAAATAATCACAATATTGGCATTTTTAAGTATTTTCAATAACTAAATCATCTCTAAAAATAATTGATAAATTACTATGTTAAAATAACTAATTTATATTAAAAAATTGTATGTATAAACGAAAATATTTTGTTTTTTACATATCTTAAAATTTTATAGATGTTAACAATATGGAAAGTTCCATTTTACTCTTTTTCTATACTTAACCTTTTATATAGGGAACTTTCATTTAATAATATACCCAGTTCCATATATTTCTAAACCAGTGGGGAAATTGTTAAATTAGAAGCATCCAATTTCTTTTGGATAAGTTTCCAAGTCATTTTGGTTCTTAATATTAAGGTTTAGTCCCTTATTAAACTTAATCATACCTAAATCAATGTAATTAATTGTATTCTCATTTACTATTCTTTTTGATCAAAAACATTAGTTGATCTTATTAGAAAAAATAAAATGGAATAATTATATCTTTGTATTTCAGATCTTCAAAATTCAAATCAAATAAGGGGGAATATTTGTAACACCCCAAGATTTCATGGTAAGTTATTTTCTTTAAAGTAATGCAATAGCTTATGCTAAAGGAAACACCGACTTCGAGAACACCATGACTTACCAAACTAATCGTTCAAAAAATAGTTATGAATATTATTAACTATATTTTGAATTTTTTATACTCCATATAATTTTAACATCCGCATTATGAGTTTCTTAGATATAATATAAGAAAAAAATCAATTTTTTAGATGAAAGAAGTATTTTTAAAAAATTGAAATGTTACCACCTCTTAATGGAGAACCCTTTTTAAATGCAATATTTGAAACTTTTATTTATTAAATTTGACAAAATAAACTTATTCTTTAAATAGGGACATAAAAATTTATTCTGGATAAATTTTCGGTGCTTTTCTTATAACTTTCATATTTTGATGAATACTGAAAAATACTAAATATTAATTGAAAAAAACTATATTAATAAAAATTATTTAATGTGTGAAATCATAAATTATAATGGGTTTTAAGTATAATTAGATTATATTTTTATCATTTAATACAATTTTAGGCATTGGAAGAAATTTTACATTTAAATTGGACATAAAGACATTTTAATCTTTTGATAGTTTTTATTTCTATAAAACCCTATTTATAGTTTTGACAATGGGGATATTTTTTTATAAATTAATTAATATAATTTATATGTATTTAAATTGTTAAAGTAGTCATCATTTTTGAATTTTGAATTTAAAAATTACCTTTGGGTGAATTTGTGGTATTTTTCTAAAAACATTCAATTTTCCATGAATAGTTATAAATGTAATGTTATTATTTAAAGCTGACTTTTTATTTAAATATTTTTTTATTTAAAATTATTTTAAAGTAAAAATAGATACATAATACCAATATTATTCCAATGTAATTCATTGGAGTCATTCTATAATATGATTAGAGATATAAAATTTTCTTCATTTTTAACGTCTTTTACCCAGCTTCTTGGTACATTTACAAATTTGCATAAAACGTAATTTTATCGCCTCTATGAATTGAATTTCAAAAATCCAAGGGACACAGTTGAAATAAGTATGTAAAATTTGATTAAATGAGGCGAAAATAATTTTTGGTGAATAGTAACTTTTAATTTTTATTTACCTGAGTTAAAAGTAAATAGGGTAATTAAACGTAAAAAATGATATAACAATTACCCTAAAACATGTCATAATTCTATTGGATAAGTGTATTTAGACCAAAATCAACCTTAGTTATAAAATATGATTCGTTTGATCCAATTGGATAAGATTTAGACATTTATTATTATTTTATTTAAAGAATAGTTAAAAGTGTTAAATTCAACATTTTATAAATAAACCATTTTAATATTGGTTTATACAGAGATAAATTAGACTATAAGTATTCATTATAATGAAAAAAAGATTTCCAATATCATGGAATATTATTTATAAATTTTAGACATTAAATAAATAAATTTATTTTTGACACAATGATGATGTAGTAATTACCTTATTAATGAAGGATTAAAATAATTGATATTATAAATATCAAAATAAATGTAAATTTAGACCTTTGATGATTAAAAGAATTTAATAAGTTAATATGACATGTTATTGTTGATTTAATGTATTTATTTGCAATGTAATCATGTTTTGTTGACTTTCCCAATGACCAAATACTAAAAAGTGTCAAAATTGACATAAATGAGTATTTAAAACAAATACTATATTATTAACTGATATAATATTCCTAAAAAAATAAAGTTTAAAAAAAGGACTTATATAATTATATATATATCATCAATGAACCACTTGAGGTTTTCTTGGCATTTTATAGTATGTTTATTAACCATGTAAAATAAAAATACAGGAATACATCGTAAAAGTTAACATATTTAACTAAGAATTAAATCTAATAGATAATATTAACATGGTGACCTAAAATTTTCTAAAACCTATCGGTTGAGAGTATTCCGACCCATCCCCACCTTAGCCTCGGAATTAATCTATTTGGAGCCATTATAAACCAAAAATTATTTTATAATAAATAATATTTCTAGCATTTCCAAAAGTGACCTTCACCTATCTTATAAAAGGGTACTTCTCCTTATCTCAAAATCACACCTCCAAATCAATTTGGATCGGCAATAACTATCTCAAATATTATCCCAACTACCCTCACTTGAACCTATAGTCATTTCATCGATCATAATTCCAACCTAAGGATCCCTTTTGAGAAAATTAATAGGAAGCACCCAAAGAAGAGGTAATAATTTCATCATCTCTTTCACTGTTCTTTTATTCTTCTAATTCCTCTTTCATTGGTGTTTCCATACCAAAATAATAACCCCATTACCTTCTAAATATTGTGATGTTATTATAAATATGGTACAACCATATTCATTATTCAATCCATTCTATAATTTACAATGTCATCATATGTGTGTATGTATGGCTTACCGTCTCCACATGGTGGTGTAGTTTTTTATTTAACACTTCATTATTTGGATGGGTATAATAATGAGTACAAATAATTTAAATATTAAATATGAAATTTTAATATTTCATTATAAATAATATACCATCCAATTATATACAATTAAACCGCTAATAGAATGATATTGTTTCTCATACGTAAGTACGACTTACCGTCTCCACGACACGATGAGATTTAGTTCCCCATAGTAACCATTCAAGAATATTTTTTATTTGATGATTAAAAATAATGTTTAAGAACTTAATATAATTCAATATATGAATTAAATACATGTTATCCATAACAAACATGGCTTACGTAACAAAACTTATAAAGGAAAATGAATCAGTTAATACCTAAAACAATGATACTTCTGAAATATCATTAACAATACAATATTAGAAGATCATATATGATACCATATTTATGTATGTGGTAATATTATAATTTTATAAAACTTATTTCACCTTTATACAAGATTTGAACCGACCCTATACTATGTAAATGTACAAGGTAAGGGGTTTTCAACTCAATTTTCTTCCCATGAGATTCTTGCTATATTTGTGACTATTTTATCTTGTGTGGTGTATGTACTGCCCAGGATTTTAATGTTTGTTTAATATTATTCAGTTTATGGGTATTTACATCTTCATTTTATGATACTTATTTAATTATTTGTAGTTTCATATGTTACCAAATCTGTAATGTAATTTCTAATTTCAATTTACACTCATTGGGTTTTACGCAAACTTCATTGATTATTTTAATCCAAGATTATGTGTGAAATCACTATTTATTTATTTATGTAGTAATTTACACTACCCTTTGTGTTGATATACTTTGGTATACATAAAAACTGCATAGATAAATTCTAAATTCATCGATATGGACTTGATAAGAGTAATATTAATTCAATTTCCATTCATTGAGTAAAACATCCAACTCATTAGTGTTGTTTTTACAAGAATATGTGTGAATGTCTTCTGATTGATTTACATAGAATATCTAATAATATTGAGTGTATTTATATTTTTCACACATAGTTATTTCTTTTATTTATCCTTAACCTAATGATAGGGTCTTTTTAAGGAATTTCATCTCCATTTACATTCCATCGAGTCTTCATTGTTGATATGTGCCAATTCACTTTTATATGGTGTATATACTGTACATTGACATAATATATCTTGAATCCATTTATTCTCATGATATTATAAAGTTTTTATTACCTCAATTATTCTTATTCAATCATCTCTCATTAGGTTAGAAAATCTAACTAAAATATAATTTTAAATGTTTTAAATATTTATTCTTCTAAATCTTTCTCATTAATGCCAATGTCTTAAAAATGGTTTTAAGAATTTATTTATATGGAAATAAATGTTTTAGAATTAAAATTTCCTTTAAAAGTTTGAAATTATTATGGGGAAATTTTATTCAAAAATCACTTTTAAACGAATTCTTGATAAATAATGATACTTTTAAATATTTTCAAGAACTGGGGGATATTTCTATCAAATAGTTTTACTGATTATTTTCATCCATTTCAATATCTTTCATCATTATTCAATGAGGTTGATTTATTATAAAAAAACTTTTATATTGTATTTAATGAGTTATTTTTGATTGTGTATGTGTTATTGTTATTCCATTCATGGTTTGTGGTTAAAATATTGTCATTTCGTATTCTAGTATTAATACAAATGTTTAGATTACATTTCACCCTTTTTATATGAGGAATACATTGGACATAGTAAGTGACGGGTGGAGCCTACTATAGATCCTTGATGCATCAGTAGGTCTCATGAGACCAAATAGTGTCTTGGAATAAGGCCTTGATAAAATATTTTTTGTAGTCTTGCCCCGAGGCCTTGAATATGATCTTATGATGTCTGGCACTATGCATTCCATCAATATGAAATTAGTTATTGATATTGCATGTGATTATTTGAATACTAGAATATCAATGTGTTTATGTAAATGCAATTATTTGATTTATCTTTTCCATATTATGCTGATGTTTACGTTTAAAAGGCTTGTGTTTTATTCATATACATTGCCTTAAATGATTATGCTTATTTATGATAGTCTCTACTATATTTTTATCCCTACATAGCATTTGATCACACCACATTCTTTTGTTTTCATTTTCCCAGGACATCAAGAAGTATATTATTATTAACCTACAAGGATAGGACAAAGTAAATGAGTGCGTTTAAAGGAAACATAATGTTTTTTTCATTATTTTATAATGTAATGTAAAACATATGTATGTATCTTGTACTTCCAAGGCTACTAAACTAATCAGTTTTTTAAAACATGATCTCTTGAGATCATTAAAATTTGATAAAATAATGCAATTACTCAGGGTATCTAGGTTCGAGGGATTAAAAAATTAATATTAATGCTTATCCAACAAATGGGGAAAATAATGGGTTTTATAGTAGAAAAATGTCCAAACATTAGTTATGTTTTTATTGTCAATTTAAAAGTAAAAGTAATTTTAATGAACTTAATTATATAAATATAAGTATAATATATCTAATTTCACTATAAAACAAATCTAAAATATAATTTATCATTAATAATAATTTAAATGAAAATGTAGTTTTAACTTAATAGCAGTAATTTTCACTATTCATCAAAAAATGAAGTTTCTCAGAAAAATCACAAACATTTACCCTAAGATAATTTTGACATTCTTAATTCAAAAATTATTTTTATTTTTAAAAATAAAATTCATGAAAGTGTTTGAATTTAGATTCAAAATAGGTTCTCAATTAAAAGGAAAAAATATTGGTCTTGTGTGTTACACAAACTAATTCAGTGTCATATATAGACTATGTTTTACATTGTGTATAAAAAATTCCAAAAAAATTAATTTCTTCTAAAAGGGAAATATTGTAATGTATTGGGGTGACACATTCTCACCACATTAATTTAATTAGGTTCTCACAATTTAACTTGAACTCACTAATATATTGATAGGAAATAAACTATTTTTGAAATACCCACATCATTCAAATGGTCAATATCACATATTATTAAAAAGACGGAAAACAAATTAAAATGGTCATCTATCTAGGTTATATTGTAGGAGAACAGAAGTGGGAAATATAAATATGGATACAGAAGAAAAATCAAATCGTCTTGTTCTGATGGATACTGCAAGAGAACATGGTTAGGATAAAGTTAACAATCATAAGTCCATATATCTGCTATGATATAAGAGGCAATTTGATTTATTGGAAATGAAGTTACCAAGAAAATGTTTTTTATTCAAGATCATTTTTTTATGTTTTTTAATTAATTCTTTCACTTCATATGAATATAAGAATATATATTTTTCTACAAACATAATATTTTCCTTTGATTACACCTTTTTCTATTTCTACTTTGTCTCTTAGCACATGATAAAACATATTGTGAATTAATAAATTACCCTCTAAAATCGCATCCAATGAAAATAATAAACCATTTTACAAACGGTTAACTTTTCAGTCTGATTATGATCCAATAACTTCTAAATGAAAGTCACTGGATTTTATAGAATGGTCTTTTCATTATCCTTTAATCAACATAAAGAATCCATGAATTTTCACTTTCCAAATATGTGAATAACTTCACCATGAATCCTTTTCAAATAGTTTAATACCTCTAATTACTAAAAAACCTTTTTGGAAACATGAATTATTATTTATTCCTTAAGTAAGAAACATGTTATTGGATATATTCCTTAAATCTAAAAGTATTGTAAACATTATTAATTATATCATAGTCCACTTGTAGAATAGTCATTAACCAGTCCCAAGTTAATTGACACTCATCCAGTAAATCATTTCTTCATCATTATCATAACATATGTAATATATTAAGATTTTTAGTTACCTCAATCATGTATTTTTTCGAGAATTGTAACTTTATACCAAATAACATTTCTTGGTCCCATTTATTATATGATCTCAAATCATTAATGAAAAAGTACTACAATACAATACTCATATATTGCATAATTTTTATATCGAATACATTGCTGATAAAATATTCAAATGAAATAATTATTGAACAAGAATATTATTTATTCCTCTTCACATACGGTATTATCATAACTTCATCACTATCCAATAGCTTCATCTGTGGTATATTCCTTTGACTCTTTTGACATTGATCCGCATATTGTCTCTTCTCATTGTAGTGGAAGCATTGACCATTGGGACCCTTTTTCTTACCTTTTGAATCATGAACATGGTGTCTTATTTCTACACACATATAAAAAACTATCATTCCCTTTTAGAATTTACCGGGGTGATTCTTTCAATAGTTATCACATGTGGGAATATCCTTCTTTACCTTATTCCCATTATCCATATTTTTTTCTTCTATCTGATTCTTCACTTCAAATCTATAAGACTCAAATAATTATTTACATGTCTTTTTAAAAAAGGATACTATTTCCTCATATGATGAGAGTAGTTGGGAGACTATCTCCATTCAAAAAGATGGATTAAGACCATGAATGTTATAATCCTTAACACCCATTACATCACATGAACTGGTTGAGTTCTCATTACTTATACTAGGATTCATTTATAAACAATAGAATATATAGGGTCATTTAATAAGGTTATGAACATTTTATAACTCTAAATATGGTATAACACATAATATAAATTTATGAATCATAAATCCCCAAAATAATAAACTTTTTCTACATTGGGGAAATCATTACTTCTAAATCCTTCAAAATGGTAGGTAAATAAAATGTCAGTTATCCTACAAATATCTCCCAGGATTTTCTATCCAGGTGTGCAGTAAGTCCCTTTTTTGTGTACCAGGTTACCCCGAGTCAAGCCAGAAACACCTTGTTAGAGTTGTTACTCTTAGGTATATCTGTTCCAAAACCACATCTTCATGCAATATCTAGACAATGATTTATTAACTGTAATACTCACATAATCTATACATTACCAAAATTATAGGATGTTCTTATACTCTTATCTTCAATGTTTATCTTAGGATTTTACTCCCTAATATTTTTTTTTTCTAAATCTAGTATCCAAGGTAATTTCTGAATTTACATAGATACCAACTGTAATGCCCTGACTCTAGATTCCCAAATCCAGTGCAATATTACACTGGTATAATTAATAGGAAAAAAATCCTGAAGGAATGATCAGTTTAATAGTCTTGAAAATACATATTATATACATGATACCCATAATACATCAGGAAAAAAAATCAAACATGCACTACAATAAATGAAATAAAATGCATGCATAAACACTTATTCAATGATCCATTCTTCATAACCTGGAGAAAGAAACATAATAAGGGTGAGATAAAATGCTCAGTAAGGATATGTAAAGTGGACGAAATAATTAATCAGTGATGAAGATTAACACGGTAAGGTAAATGACTGAAAACTCATGCCATTTAAACAATTATATAAGGGAAAATCAATATTGCATAGTAAGAATATGAAACACATGTCATTTAATCAATGAAATAAAAATGAAATTTATCCATGGATATGACAACACAAATCCTCATGGATGAATAATAAATAAATATAATAACAAGGTAATTCTTTCTTAATAGACATCATTTCTAAAGCACATGAGGACCTATTACTGCCAAGATATATCCTCTAAACAGTTTAAAACTATGGATCTGACCTCCATTTAATTTGGCCAACTAGATATTCTCATGAGAACGTATCGATGCATCAAAGAGGTATATAAATTTCAGAATATATTCATCACTATGTGTTAAAATAATTCTATATATTGAATAACCAAAATAAATAATACTCCTTATTAAATACCCGCATTGGATGAGAAATAATGATTTATCAAATAACTTTCAAGGTAAACATTGTATAAAAAACGGTATATAGTTTCAGAAATACTAATATCCATTTAATGAGAATATGGATACTGAATTACATCTCTAACTAAAATTGTTTACAATAAAGTGATTATTTCAATGGAAATTAACAATCACAAAAGGAAGTTAGATGATGATAATTTGAGTTGAATAATCTTTAAACATTCCAGAGTATCCCATACCACTTTGAAAATTTTAAATCATAATAACCAGAATGGTATGAAATTAAGTTAATATTATAATAGCATGAGAATAAGTTGACTAGTGATATAATTTATCAAAATGGGCAGTAGGTATGGAACAAAAATAAGTAATTATTGAATATTACTTTAGTCTCACAGATTTAAAAGTGAGATGGAAATCCTTACCTTATAATTTCATTTTGATCTGTGGTATTTAGCCTCTTTAATAGTGGTTTAAAATAAGTTAATAAGTTACACTAGAACCATACTCATGTTTATAACATCATATATTAACTTCTTAAAATATTTTATTAATCGTTTGTTTACACTCTTTTAATAATTTAACTATATCAAGTGTTATTCCCTAATTATATCAAGTGAGTGTTAACTTGGTATTTGTTGTTATTATTAAATATATCATTGTTTCGTCATCAATAGAATGTAAATCATGAAAAAATAATATTATATAGTCAGTACATAGGTATTTAGGATAGTCCATGATTTTTGGAGATTAGGAAATAAGTGCACTGTTTCTGGAGATGGTAAGTCGTATGTGCGCATGAACACTACTTTCATTACATTATTTCATTAAAAGAATTAATAAAAATGGTAAAATTTTATATTATAATTCCATTACAATATCTATGTTATATATGTTAAATAGGTTTATTATGACCATCCTTTATACTATCCATGTATGTCATGAACGAGTTATATCGCTTTGAGAGCGTGGTAGTCCACACTTCCTTAAATGAAATTATCATATTTACTCAACTTGGAAAGCCTAAAGATATATTATAAATTAAAATTAAAGATTCATAAGAAATTTTAAATAAAATATATATCATTATAACTATATTTTTCATTATAATGTCCACCATGAGAGACGGTAGGTAATAATTCAAAAATCATCATTTCATCAGGTAGTAATTCCCTGTACATAGAAATTGTTTGTCCGTTACCCATTAGATGTAGCTGTGTGTAAGTGAAGGTATAAACCTTATCATAAAATATACTAGCATATTTAGGATACTTGTGTTGTTATGTAATAATAGAATGATAATATTATTGTGTGTGGATAATGGAAATGAAACTAGAAAGCATGAGAGAAGGCGTTACCTCTTAATCAAGTGTCTTCATTTAATTTTTACCAAAAGGATTTCATGGAAATATTTCTTACCAAAGGTATTATTCTAGGTTTAGAGGAGGGATGTTGGGAGACTATATGAGAATGACATGGATGAACATAAGAGGTTTGAGAGGTATGAGGAAGGTGTAGAGTGCTTCATTTTTTATAGTGGAGGGGGAGTGGCACTTTTGTAAATAGCTAAAGATATTCACAATTGGGTTTCAAATATTACCTAAAGTACCTAAAAATGGAAAAATAATGGATTAAAGGAGAATAATGGTCTATAAAAATCTCATCCACACAGAAATATGGGCATTTTAATAATCTTGTTCCTTAACTTCTATGATTTCACAATTTTATCGTTTTGGTTTTTATTAAGGAATCTTGTTTTCTAATCTAATTAATTTTAACATTAAGACAATATTAAAGTTATATTTATTAAAAAAATATATAAAATGAATTATTAATATTATATATAAATTTTAGATAAAAAATTATATATTCTTTGGAAATTAATTTTAAAACAAGTGTATATGACGCATTAAAATGCTGCATGAACCAGTACTGTATTAACAACATTTTTACAATATATGTTTCAATATTTTAACTATAAACAAATAATTGTTTCCATTAATAAAACATATTTAATATATATTTACAAATACATATCACTTTTTAGAAAATAGTATTTTTATTAATTTTAAATCATTTAATAAGATTCATTTATTGTAAAATAACAATAATGTAAATAATGACATTATTTATTTTCTATTAATTTTAAAATTTATATATAATATTTTAATTCAAATATATTTTGTTTACAGATATTAAAAATTATTTTTTAATCTTAAAAAATAAATAATTCAAATAATTCTATCAAATGACATCGCTTTTAATATTTATAATATCATTTATTTTAGCAAATTATTAAATAAATAATCACTATGTGGGTATTTCTTAAGAATTTTAAGTAACTAAAAAATATCTAAAAATTACTGATAAATTATTATGATAATAATAACTGATTTATATTAAAAAATGGTATGTTTAAACATAAAAATGATGTTTTTACATATCTGAAAATTTTATAAATGTTTATGGTAAGGAATGTTTTCTTTTTTTGTCCTTTTCCTTATATAAACTTTTATATATGGAACATGCATTTAATAATATCCCAATAACAATGTATTTACGACCAAGTGGCGATGTTTTCAAATTATTGGAATCCAATGGCTTTTGTACAAGTTCACAAGTTATTTCGGTCCTTAATATTAAATTTAATACCCTTATTAAGCTTAATTATACCTTAATCAACGTTATTAATATTAATCACATTCACAAATCATTTTTGTCAAAAAATTAAGTTACTCATATTAGACCCAAAATAACATTATAATTACATCCTTGTATGTCAGATTTTCAAAATTTTTATCTCAGAAGTTGGAAAATTATGATTAACACTAATCCCGCAGACAGGGTGAAAAAACATGTTTTTATTATAGAAAAACGTTCAAAATATTGTTATGAATCATGGTGTCTTATTTCTACACACATATAAAAACTATCATTCCCTTTTAGAATTTACCGGGGTGATTCTTTCAATAGTTATCACATGTGGGAATATCCTTCTTTACCTTATTCCCATTATCCATATTTTTTTCTTCTATCTGATTCTTCACTTCAAATCTATAAGACTCAAATAATTATTTACATGTCTTTTTAAAAAAGGATACTATTTCCTCATATGATGAGAGTAGTTGGGAGACTATCTCCATTCAAAAAGATGGATTAAGACCATGAATGTTATAATCCTTAACACCCATTACATCACATGAACTGGTTGAGTTCTCATTACTTATACTAGGATTCATTTATAAACAATAGAATATATAGGGTCATTTAATAAGGTTATGAACATTTTATAACTCTAAATATGGTATAACACATAATATAAATTTATGAATCATAAATCCCCAAAATAATAAACTTTTTCTACATTGGGGAAATCATTACTTCTAAATCCTTCAAAATGGTAGGTAAATAAAATGTCAGTTATCCTACAAATATCTCCCAAGATTTTCTATCCAGGTGTGCAGTAAGTCCCTTTTTTGTGTACCAGGTTACCCCGAGTCAAGCCAGAAACACCTTGTTAGAGTTGTTACTCTTAGGTATATCTGTTCCAAAACCACATCTTCATGCAATATCTAGACAATGATTTATTAACTGTAATACTCACATAATCTATACATTACCAAAATTATAGGATGTTCTTATACTCTTATCTTCAATGTTTATCTTAGGATTTTACTCCCTAATATTTTTTTTCTAAATCTAGTATCCAAGGTAATTTCTGAATTTACATAGATACCAACTGTAATGCCCTGACTCTAGATTCCCAAATCCAGTGCAATATTACAATGATATAATTAATAGGAAACAAATCATGAAGGAATGATCAGTTTAATAGTCATGAAAATACATATTATATACATGATACCCATAATACATCAGGAAAAAAAATCAAACATGCACTACAATAAATGAAATAAACTGCATGCATAAACACTTATTCAATGATCCATTCTTCATAACCTGGGGAAAGAAACATAATAAGGGTGAGATAAAATGCTCAGTAAGTATATGTAAAGTGGACGAAATAATTAATCAGTGATGAAGATTAACACGGTAAGGTAAATGACTGAAAACTCATGCCATTTAAATAATTATATAAGGGAAAATCAATATTGCATAGTAAGAATATGAAACACATGTCATTTAATCAATGAACTAAAAATGAAATTTATCCATGGATATGTCAACACAAATCCTCATGGATGAATAATAAATAAATATAATAAGAAGGTAATTCTTTCTTAATAGACATCATTTCTAAAGCACATGAGGACCTATTACTGCCAAGATATATCCTCTAAACAGTTTAAAACTATGGATCCGACCTCCATTTAATTTGGCCAACTAGATATTCTCATGAGAACGTATCGATGCATCAAAGAGGTATATAAATTTCAGAATATATTCATCACTATGTGTGAAAATAATTCTATATATTGAATAACCAAAATAAATAATACTCCTTATTAAATACCCGCATTGGATGAGAAATAATGATTTATCAAATAACTTTCAAGGTAAACTTTGTATAAAAAACGGTATATAGTTTCAGAAATACTAATATCCATTTAATGAGAATATGGATACTGAAGTACATCTCTAACTAAAATTGTTTACAATAAAGTGATTATTTCAATGGAAATTAACAATCACAAAAGGAAGTTAGATGATGATAATTTGAGTTGAATAATCTTTAAACATTCCAGAGTATCCCATACCACTTTGAAAATTTTAAATCATAATAACCAGAATGGTATGAAATTAAGTAAATATTATAATAGCATGAGAATAAGTTGACTAGTGATATAATTTATCAAAATGGGCAGTAGGTATGGAACAAAAATAAGTAATTATTGAATATTACTTTAGTCTCACAGATTTAAAAGTGAGATGGAAATCCTTACCTTATAATTTCATTTTGATCTGTGGTATTTAGCCTCTTTTATAGTGGTTTAAAATAAGTTAATATGTTACACTAGAACCATACTCATGTTTATAACATCATATATTAACTTCTTAAAATATTTTATTAATCGTTTGTTTACACTCTTTTAATAATTTAACTATGTTAAGTGTTATTCCCTAATTATATCAAGTGAGTGTTAACTTGGTATTTGTTGTTATTATTAAATATATCATTGTTTCGTCATCAATAGAATGTAAATCATGAAAAAATAATATTATATAGTCAGTACATAGGTATTTAGGATAGTCCATGATTTTTGGAGATTAGGAAATAAGTGCACTGTTTCTGGAGATGGTAAGTCGTATGTGCGCATGAACACTACTTTCATTACATTATTTCATTAAAAGAATTAATAAAAATGGTAAAATTTTATATTATAATTCCATTACAATATCTATGTTATATATGTTAAATAGGTTTATTATGACCATCCTTTATACTATCCATGTATGTCATGAACGAGTTATATCGCTTTGAGAGCGTGGTAGTCCACACTTCCTTAAATGAAATTATCATATTTACTCAACTTGGAAAGCCTAAAGATATATTATAAATTAAAATTAAAGATTCATAAGAAATTTTAAATAAAATATATATCATTATAACTATATTTTTCATTATAATGTCCACCATGAGAGACGGTAGGTAAAAATTCAAAAATCATCATTTCATCAGGTAGTAATTCCCTGTACATAGAAATTGTTTGTCTGTTACCCATTAGATGTAGCTGTGTGTAAGTGCAGGTATAAACCTTATCATAAAATATACTAGCATATTTAGGATACTTGTGTTGTTATGTAATAATATAATGATAATATTATTGTGTGTGGATAATGGAAATGAAACTAGAAAGCATGAGAGAAGGCGTTACCTCTTAATCAAGTGTCTTCATTTAATTTTTACCAAAAGGATTTCATGGAAATATTTCTTCCCAAAGGTATTATTCTAGGTTTAGGGGAGGGATGTTGGGAGACTATATGAGAATGACATGGATGAACATAAGAGGTTTGAGAGGTATGAGGAAGGTGTAGAGTGCTTCATTTTTTATAGTGGAGGGGAAGTGGCACTTTTGTAAATAGCTAAAGATATTCACAATTGGGTTTCAAATATTACCTAAAGTACCTAAAAATGGAAAAATAATGGACTAAAGGAGAATAATGGTCTATAAAAATCTCATCCACACAGAAATATGGTCATTTTAATAATCTTGTTCCTTAACTTCTATGATTTCACAATTTTATCGTTTTGGTTTTTATTAAGGAATCTTGTTTTCTAATCTAATTAATTTTAACATTAAGACAATATTAAAGTGATATTTATTAAAAAAATATATAAAATGAATTATTAATATTATATATAATTTTTAGATAAAAAATTATATATTCTTTGGAAATTAATTTTAAAACAAGTGTATATGACGCATTAAAATGCTGCATGAACCAGTACTGTATTAACAACGTTTTTACAATATATGTTTCAATATTTTAACTATAAACAAATAATTTTTTCCATTAATAAAACATATTTAATATATATTTACAAATACATATCACTTTTTAGAAAATAGTATTTTTATTAATTTCAAATCATTTAATAAGATTCATTTATTGTAAAATAACAATAATGTAAATATTGACATTACTTATTTTCTATTAATTTTAAAATTTATATATAATATTTTAATTCAAATATATTTTGTTTGCAGATATTAAAAATTATTTTTTAATCTTAGAAAATAAATAATGCAAATAATTCTATCAAATGACATCTCTTTTAATATTTATAATATCATTTATTTTAGCAAATTATTAAATAAATAATCACTATGTGGGTATTTCTTAAGAATTTTAAGTAACTAAAAAATCTCTAAAAATTACTGATAAATTATTATGATAATAATAACTGATTTATATTAAAAATGGTATGTTTAAACATAAAAATGATGTTTTTACATATCTGAAAATTTTATAAATGTTTATGGTAAGGAACGTTTCCTTTTTTTTCCTTTTCCTTATATAAACTTTTATATATGGAACATGCATTTAATAATATCCCAATAACAATGTATTTACGACCAAGTGGCGAAGTCTTCAAATTATTGGCATCCAATGGCTTTTGTACAAGTTCCCAAGTTATTTCGGTCCTTAATATTAAATTTAATACCCTTATTAAGCTTAATTATACCTTAATCAACGTTATTAATATTAATCACATTCACAAATCATTTTTGTAAAAAAATTAAGTTACTCATATTAGACCCAAAATAACATTATAATTACATCCTTGTATGTCTAATTTTCAAAATTTTAATCTCAGAAGTTGGAAAATTATGATTAACACTAATCCCGCAGACGGGGTGAAAAAACATGTTTTTATTATAGAAAAACGTTCCAAATATTGTTATGTTTTTATATTCATTTCGAATGTAATATTAATTATAATGAAAATAATTGAATAAATTTATTTCTAATTTATCTAATGAGACTCTCAAGAAAATATAAAAACTAATTTAAAATTATTAATTATTTATTCCAAAAGGCTTTTTATAACTAAATTGTAGTAATTATCCCTATTCATCAAAAAATGAAGTCTCTCAGAAAAATACGAAAAAATTACCATAATATAATTCCAACATTACAAAATAAAAAATAATGTTTATTTGTAAAAATAAAATACATAAAACTTTTAAAATTTAGTTTTAAAATAGGTTTTCAATTAAAATGCGGTAAAACATGGTCTTGCATGTAACACAAGATAGTTCAGTCCCATATCTAGCGTAGCTTTTACAATGTCTATAAAGAATTCTAATAAAAAAACTATATTTATTCTAAAAGTAAAATATTTTAATGTATTATTTTTACAAAAACTGTTTTATATTGTCACATTATTCTCTAATTGGAATAACAATGCATCTCTATCTATCAGATAAGATTCTTAGTAGTTTTTATACTTAATATTTTTCATCTAACATCTCTCAAAATTACATTATAGTGTTGATAATCACATTAAATCACCAATTGATTTTGGATATACACACATTTGGTTTTATCTTGAGAGAATCATAATTCTGGGTATTCATATTTGATCTCATTTCATTAGCATTGGATGTTTCATCACTAGAAATGGAAAATGTTTCCAAAATTTCATAATAAATAATACAAGTAGAAATTGTATTAAAATTATATTCTAATAAATAAAATAGAGAAAATTACTATATTTTTAATTACTAAAATAATATTATTCGGGAAATCCCATTCATTTATAGTAGTATATTTTTCATATTTATCCTTAATAGTTCTCTAAATATCAATGATAATGCATTTTAGATAGATTTTGATTTGAATTTTTATGTGATATTATTGGTTCCATTAAAATATGGTGGTCTGTTGGTTAAATGTTCTATAGGTATACCATCCTTAAATACATAGTGAATAAACTGAAATTAAATAGCTTCCCTCAATAGTTGGTCAAGGTCAAAATTTAAAATAATGATTGTAGAAACAAATAGGTAGAAGATCAAAAAATTTAATTTTTGATAGAAAATGTTTCTCTAATAGGTGTAGTCAAGAGGGGGGGTGGGTGGGTGAATTGAGCATCCAAAATAAAAATTTATATTTTCAAAAATATAAATTAAAATACCATAAATTTAATATAATGGAATAGTTTTCATATATAGTATATATATATAATTTTATATATTAAAAAACTTTCTCAAAGGATTGATTAAATAACAGTTATAGGAAGTAAAATTATTTTATAACATAAAATAATTTAATAATATAAAATATTATATATATATATATATCACTTGTAAATGGAAACAATTAGAGTATATTTTTCAAAAAATACTTTAAATACTACTCAATGAAAACTCAATGTTATATAATAATAATTGATGAAAAAAAAGTTTTTAAATTGATTCAAATTTATAATAGAAATAAATATTTATCACATAGTGAAAACAAGTTTTTATCACCAAGTTGGAGAATGATCTTCTCCAATTTATAACATTCTACGTAGATAAACTTTTATTAGAACCTAACAATATAATCCATTACCTATATAGGAGTTTTATAAAACAATAACTAACATGGTATCACTGGGTATAAAAATACTCTTCCATAGTTATACATGGGATAATAGATGTAATTTAGTTGGAAGGAGTATCAGAGTACTATTAAATATAGTGAAGTATAAATGACAAGTAAATGTACAATAAAAATATGTAAGAATATTAATGTAAATTAAAATAGATAGAAATATAAAAGTGAGTGAAGATTGATACAACACAATCTCTAATGAAATTTTGGTTGATCAACAAGGTTCTATTTTTTATTATCAATTAGGCACTGAAATGAACATTCTTGTTAGTTTAACCTTTTTCATTTTTTTTCTAATGTTCTATTAAAAAAATATAATCACCAATGAGTGATAATTATAGAATAAAGTACCATATCCAAACCATTTCGAATCATAAGGGAGGCTTACTTGTAGTTGAAGATCTTTCTCTAAAACGAATACATTAAAAATGATCATTCTTGTAATAATATATCTCATCATCTTTGACAAGTCTCATTAAATATTAAAACATGTCATTGGGATTTTGAACATTATCAATCGTATCTTTTTCTCTCACAGTAAATGAAGATACACCTTGTGGTAGCTTTACCCTTTGGTACGATTTTTGTAGCTCTATCTGGTTGTGTAGTTGAATTAGTTTATTCTTATGGTTTCATCATCCTTTAATATATAGTTGGTTGATTAACATTAAACAATCGCTTAGAAATTTCATTTGAAGTAAGTTGAATTCCTTCATGGATTCACTTATACACTTTGATTATTCTTGTGTTCACTTCATGTATTCATATGATCGATCCACTTTATCATGCCATTGATCCACACTTAACGAAATTTCAAATTTTTTAGGAATAAGAGATACTATAATAAAAAAAGAATTCATTATAAATATGATTTTGGATCCTTAAAGTCTTAAATCTATCTATTAATCCAACAAAATATATTATATAATAACATTTCATGTATTTACAAGACAGTCGCACACCTCAATTATAAAAGGGAAACTCCAATTATAACTTCTCTACACCAATTGATCACAATAAATTGGCCAATAAAAATCCAAATATCCTCCAATATTTTCTTCCACTGTAATATACATCCTTATATTACCAAAATAAATTCTCAAGAAGTCATAAGGTGTAACTTAATGGAAGATGAATAAAGAAGATGTAGTTGTCTCTAAAAACTTATTTCATGTTTCTTTCTTCCTTTACAACAATAATACATTCTATAACCATAAAAATGTCATTAATTAAGTATATTTACTATATTTAAATGATTTTATATTAATGGTTCATCCAATTACTGGCTCAATTATATATAATGGAAAATAAAAACATAACTCATATATATGTATGTACTATCGCCTCTAGGAAGAATGGTATTTTATTTTTCATCAAAAGATCACAGGGATTATTATATAGATGGATTTAATTGATATATATGGTTTTTCTTTCATAATTATTATTTTTAGTGATAAAATATTATTTATATTCTTATCATACCATCCTTTAAAAAGTTATAATGCCTATTGTGCATATATATAGACGAACACCCCCATGAAGTGATGTGATACATGTTTCCTTTTTTCTTAACATAGAGAGATAAAATGGTAAATTTAAAAAATATATATTACATTTATGAAATTATTATGATTTTTAGAAGTTTTATTATTATTTACCTTTATTTTTTTTAGATTAATTGTATAATAAAAAACATCACTCGTGCATATGTATAGACTATTATTTCCATGAAGTGATGTAATTTTGATCATAATAACCTTTTATGAATTTTTATTAAATTATATTTAATGAATACATATGATATTTGTGAGATAATTAATATTCTTATGATAATGAAACCATGACCATGGTGTAAGGACTGATAATTTCTAAATGAATTATGCTTGGGAAAAATAACCGTTAACACACTAAATGTGGATTTTAATGAAGAAATTTTAATAAACAGGTAATTAAAAAATATTGGGTAATGATATATTGTATGATAATTATAAATATAGTTATATTTTATATTTATATTAAATGTAAATTTACTATACATGAGGATAACTGTAACACAATTGGATTTTCAAGTATATTTTCCCCAAAATTAATATTATTCTTGATACCTTATTCCACATGCAACACCGAAGTAAAATGAGACATGTAATATTTGATTAATATTATTATAAAAATTATAATACCAATATAACCTATTTAAAATAAAAATAAATTGCCTTATTAAATTTATTACATTTAGAGTAAAAATAGTTAATATGATTTTAAATGGAATATCCATTCTCAAAAAACTATTTTTTACATTTTAAATTTTTCGATAAAGATTAAAATTTAATATTTTTAAAGTACTATATCAAAAAATATTTATTCTTTATATATCACATTTTCATTTAAAATATATATTTATTATTTTTTAAATTTTTAATTGATGAAATTATACTCATTTTATAATCTATCTTGTTAAAATTTAATCTGGATTTTTTTCTATTTTTATGAAACAATTTATTTTAGGTGAATAGGGAAAAATACATGTTTACTAAAACTGTGACATTATAGACTATATCAATATTTAAGAATTTGTTAAAAAGATAAAAAATATTTTTCATGATAAAAAATTTATTTATGGACTTAAATGTTTCATTTATAAAAATTAATATAAATTTACAAAACCCATATTTAACATTTATAAAATTAACCAATATTTTTCTAATAAAAACTATTTTTAGTCTTTCTCTTCTAATTATGTTTTTTTTGTTTGTGAAATTGAATTTTGGAGTTCTTTTAAATCAAGATATCATTTATTTAGTTAATAAAAAACTAAATAATGTAATTAAAATCCAAAAATAGATATGTTTTTTCAAAATATTACATTTATGCTTAAAATACACTTTTTCTAAAAATAAGGTTTTACACAACACCTAAACTAATTTCAAAATTAATTTTAATTACAAATATAAATTTTATTTTGTAAAATTTATTTTATATTTATAATCTATAGGTATAATTTATGGAATATGATTTATTTCGTTTGTATTAAATTTAAATTACTCAGGTAAAAATTAATTACCATAATTAAAATAAAAAACATCAAAAGTGAAAAATATAAGAGTAATAGACATAAAAACATAGTAAAAACATGTTTGAAAATTCATTTTTGGGGGATTCATGACTTTATCTCATCCCATAATCCATTATTTTCACTTTTTCTACAAACACATGTGAAACATGATTTCTCTTTATATTAATAAGTTATATTTAACAAAATGTCCTTTCATTCACCTATTATGGCGCACACCTGCAACCTATATCAACAACCATTATAAAGTACTAGATCCACAAAATATCTATTATAATATCTAATAAACTCTGTCCTTATTTACTAGTCACCTTGTTCATTCTAAAAGTCCAAGCATTGGAGCCTTACAATGTCACTGAAGTGAGAATATCCAAAAGAGAGGTAACGTTCCCAAAAAACCCTTGTAATTATTTTTTTATCATACACACTAAGATATTTTATATCATTGTATTTATGGTTAAATTAGTATTATTAATATGTTGAAATGTAATGTTACTAATATAATATTTATTTTATACATTCTTTTAAAACCATTAGAAAAATAATGACGTCATCAGGTGTACGTACAGACTACCGACTACATTTATGAAAAACATTAATTTCTATCCCTACATTAATTGAATGGTTATAAAATTAAATTTTATATATTTATATGATATTAAATACATTAATAATATTATGAAATTATTATACATTCAGTATATTCATCCCTATCTACAGAAACAGAATGAATCGCCTGTGCATACGTGCTGAACACCACCTCCACTAAAGTGATATTTTTTTAGTAAAGAATTTAAATATTTATATAAATATATTATTAAATGATTAATCTTATCAAAAATTATAAAAAATATCATTCTAATTTTAATAATCATATAATGTGAAATCAATAATATGCTTAGCCATACTGACAAGTATACTATAACTTGTTCTAGCTTAGATCGATTTAACCACCATGTTGAACATTGATACAGATTTACATCATGAATTATCATGGAAATATCACTACAAATTTTATTCTATAAAAATTAAAAAAAATTAAAGGCTTTGGAAATTGTACATTAATATTTAACTTATTACTATAATACTTAAGATTTTATTTATAAATTATTGAAATGTTATCATCAAGATCTTCATTACCATGAATGATAACCAAAATACTTATGAAATGAAATTAAAAAATTATAAATCATCCTAAAATATCTATTATATTACCTATATTTATATAATTTTGATTAAATTTTAATATACGAACAATAATCTACATTTCCATTATAGAACTAGTATTAAACCAATAGTCGAATATAATAACATCCTATGGTGAATATTAAATAATGATAACTATTGTATTTATAATAAATTATTATATATGATATAATAAATGGATATATGTATGAATAATTTTTGTAAATTGTTTTTTAATATTTTGGTTTTTTACAAGAGGTTATATCACGTTCACCTAATGATGATTTATCTAAGGGATTTGGCATCTCAAGTTTTCGTCATTGAGATATGATGTGTATTCACCAAATGTTACCCATTTTATGTTAATATTTTTGATATGGATATCACCAATCCTAATTACTCATAAAACCAATTGTTTTTTCTAATCCATCTCATGTTCTACATTTTATGGGATTTCAATTCAAAAGATAATGCGATGAATGGGTTTTTAAACCCAAACCCCCTTTATTTAAGTAATAATGTAGCATCTTTTACATCATACATCTATTATTTCATTCTTATAACATATGTTCTTATATTTTACTTTGTCTTTTTATTTAGGTAAAAATAAATTTTTTATTCAAATCCACTTTGATTAATTTCATCCCCAAAAAATTATTTCATTGTTATGAATAATTTCTACTATCCTTGACAATTATTTTTCTTCCAGTCTGTATTTTACCTTCTTTATAATATTCTATATTTTATATGGAAACTAAATTATGTGTTTTCTAATGTGACCTTCATATTTCAGATTATTGTTAATTGATCTTATTATACCCTGATATTGCATATTTTAAAGATAATTTTTTAATACATTACACAAACGCATAGATGAGGACCGTAACCATTTACAGTATTTGGAAACTATGTATATAATATAATCTGCTATTGATAGATATTTAATGTTCCCCAAAAATTTCTTCCCATTTTGTCATGAAATAAATACTAGAAGTTCATAAGACAGGAATCATAAAAAAATCAATAAATAAAAGTCATGAAATTAAAAAATTGGAATACAAAACAGAATAGTGGAATACATAAAATCATAAAATACCATTTCCATAGTAGTCATGGATCAATAAAAAATATTATTAGGTTTCTCCATGGGATGTCACACCTCTTGGTTGGGACACACCATCATCCCCAGTGGATTCCCCAACTAATTATAGAAGGTGTTCACTTCACAAACTGTCAAAGCCATCAAGTATCTATCCCAAAACCATCATAGGTAATAAAGTACCTTAATAAACCGATTTCACTTTCCATTCAATTTAGTTCTATCTCATTATACATAAATCTTTACCTAATGCATTTAAGAGAGATATTGGTCCCACCTTTATTTTTTTATAATGTAACGTCCTTCGTTGGTTATAACGTAACAACTATCACGTAATGAAAATAATACATATGTGTACCACAAGATCATAAATCATTCACCATATCAGAATCCAATAAAATTAAGGGGTTTCATAAATGATTCATCATAACATAACACATGGAAAAGAGATAGTTCCCATAATCAGTTCATAAAATCATAACATGTGGATAAAAATGTAGTTTATAATAATTTTAATATTTTATAACCCATGGCATAGAAATAGGTTTCAAAAAAATAATTTCATCATAAACCATTTTTGGAAATAATAAGAATGATATCCTTGGTTCATATCCTTATTAAATCACAGGTTACGTCAATGGATGTCATCATAGGTGGAAAATGATTTTGAAAATATAAACCACTTGGATAACTTCTTGAGAAAGATAAATTTTATTTGAAAATCACTTATGAAAACAAAAAACCATTGTAAATACTATTCATCTAATAGAAACTTGAAAACATATAATCGAAAATTTAGAAGTTATTGAAAAAATTTATTCATCCAATTATCTTAGAAAAACAATTTTTAAAACCTAAAACATTTTTAAAAAACATTTCTTTGAAAAGAAACATGAAAGCATAAAATCGTAACTTTAAAAATTATTTAGATAATTTTATGGGAATGATATATTTAAAAAATAAAATAATAAAACATATAAAATTCAAAAATCCAACCTATTGAAAACATTGAGGAAAACATATAAAGTTATCTTTAAAAAAATATTTAAAAAATATGTTGAGGAAGATATATTACAAAAAAACTTTTTGAACATCATTTTCTTAAAAACATTATTTAAAAACAGAGAATAATAAATATAAATTTATAATCTAATCAAATAATGTTCATGAATGAAATTGTTTTTGATTATGTCATAAATGTATAAATAATGATTATTTTTACATTTTTGGTAAAATCTAAATTACAATTGTTTTTTATAAAAACATGAAAATTAATTTGAATTTTTTTAAAAGTAAAACATGGGTAAAAATTTATTTTATAAATAAATTTAAAAATGTTAAAAATAAATTTTAAAACATTTTTAGAAAAAATGGTTTTTCAAGAAAAATGGCTAATCGACCAAAGATGGAAATAAAGATGATTCTTATTAAAAAGGAAATTTAAATATCATGACTAAATTAAGAGAGTAAAATGAATTTAAAACATGTATAATTAATAAATAACAAGATTTGAATAAAATTCTTGAGAATATTGAGAAATAAATCATGGCATATCATTATTGGATGGAAAATTATAAACAATCCTGATAAGTGATGAGATTGTGTCATAAAAATCTTACAACATGGGTAAATTTGAGTCTTAACACCATGAAAGAAAAAAAAAATAAAAACTTTGACATCATAAAAATAACGATATTATTTACATAAAATTCAAAGGTGTAGTATATAAAACCCTTAAAAGAAGATATGTGAAAAACAAACCATATGTCTCGAAGAAGAAAAATTAAAAAACAAATCCCTTGACACTTTGTTAATTTTTTATCCACAAAACCCATGAAAGAGAGATTATAAAATGAATATTTAAATAAAAATAATTTATAGGAGACCCATAAACAAAAAATTCATGGGAAATTTGAGAACCACAAAAAATAAAAAGGTGGTGAATATAGATTTTGTTTCATAGAGAATAAAAGCGAGATGGAAATCCATTACCGTAAATCTTGACATACTTTGTACATTTTTAGCCCCATGTATAATAAATATAAGATAATTATAAATATGTTAAATAACTATAGTAATAAATAATACCCTATATTATTTATTCCTGACCATTTATTACCCATTTATGAATAATTCATTGTTAAAATCACATTTTGGTAAATAACCACATTGTTTTCTGTTTATATTTTGATTTCTTGTTTTTTAGTACTCTTAATTTGGACATGGTTCCATCATATAAAGAGTAATTATCATGAAATAATAATAATATATATATCAATTATACTTTTAATAGAAATCATGAAGGATGGTTTGGGGAAATGAAGTATGTTACGATCATGGAGATGGTATATCATACATACACATGGGTATCTTTTAAATTTTTGGACAATCATTATTGAAATGAGGTATGTAATGTATTATATTTAAATAATAATAAGAATATCATAAATATCATATTATTTCATTAAATATACTTATGCATATGATCCATGTGGTGTGGTGATGAAAAGAGTGTCACATCGCTTTTTAAAGGCGATAGTCCACACATACACGAACAATATTATCGTATTTTAGTGAGTGAAAATATAAGAAATAAAATGATATATTATCCTTTAATTGCGATAATTATGTTGTTAATATCATAATTATATCATGTATAAAATATATTATCAATATATTTGTTCTTATTATCTTTTATACAATGTGTTAATAAAACCGAATAACATCACATTGTGAGGGGATAGTCCACCGTACACATGAGAGATGTTATCATATCCCCTACTGAATAGAAAGTAAAATGGTATATATGATATAATTACTAAATAGGTTTAATTATGTTATTAATATCACATATATAATTTATAATCATCATCATACCCAACTATAAGAGGTGGTAATTAAAAACTGAATGACATCAATCCATGAGGGGATAGTTTTTTGTAAACTCGAATGAAGATTTTGTAACCCACTTGATGGAAGTGAAGATGTTTGTAGGTCAGAAAATTAACATAATAAAATATATTAATATTTATTATAATTAGTTTAATATATAATAATGTTTTAATAATATATTAATGGGGTGGAGGATGAAATAAAATACAAAACCCTTGTTGAATAACGTTGCCTCTTTTTTGGGAAAACTTATTAGGTTTGCACCAAAAGCCTTCCAAGATTGTATTTATGCAGAAATTAAGGCTTATAAGATAAGATTAGGGATTTTTAGAAGTTATTTTCCAACATATTGGCTGACCAAATGGGTTTTATTATGTGAATAAGAGAGGATAGTGGGTTTCCAGTTATAAGTGATCTGAGTGTTACACTTGTAATGTATTTAGAAGAAAAACGTTATCCATATTTTTATCATTACAAAAGGAAAAAGTTGAATTATTTTTAGTAATTATACTTGATATGGTAAAAATATGTCGATATAATAGATTTAAATAAATTATGTCATTTTAAAACTTATCTTATTACTTTAACCCTAAGTAAAATATTTTTTACATTATCTGCGACAAATTTTTTCATTGTTTTCACTCTTAATTTTGGTAAATTCTTATGATTATATATATGGAATCTATTTTTTCAAATTCCCTTCAAAAATGTTAAAAATTTATTTCAAATTAAACTCTTATAAGTGAAGAGAATAATGGTTTTCAATGGGAAAAGGATGAAAAGTTTACAATTTTTTTAAATACATATTCATTGTGAAAATTATTTTAATGAATTAATTAGATTAATAGATATATTATTCTACTAATTTTACATATAAAAAAATTTAAAATATAATTTAACTTTATAAATAATTAAAAACAAATAATGTTTTTAATTAAAATATTGTTTTTCACTATTCTTCCAAAAAATAATCATTTCAGAACATTTTCAAAAATTAACCCTAATAAAATTTTAAAATTATGAATTAAATATATAATTATATTTTTTTAATTAAATTTTCTAATATTTAATAGAAATAAATTTAAAAAAAACAACATATACTATGAAAAACCTGGTTTTCCAGAAGTGTATTTCTTTCAAGAACAAGAAGATTTTATATTAAATTTATGTCTAATAATAATCATTATGTTAATATAAATCAAAATTTATTTATATATAATATATAAAATTGATTTAAGAAAATCCCTATTATGGATTGTTATAATTTATTAAAATGGCTAAACATTATGCACAACAAAATTCTAGAAAAAACCCTTTTTAAACAAAACACTTATACAACTATAATATATAAAATTGATTCAAATTAAATAATTGTATTAAATATTAATAAACAAATAATATATAAATTTATGAATTTTTTAGAAATTAAGTTACCTATATTATTGAAAATAAATGTTAGTTTTTTAAATAATTATATTTTTCAATATTCAATAAAAATCAATATTTTATAAAAAATCCCAAAATTCCACCATAATTTAATTTATATATGATGATTTAATTATTTTACTTAATTTAATAAAATAAATATTCTAAAATCACAATAAATTAATTATATTTTAGTAGGAAAAATCGATAAAAAACTATTTTTGAAATAGATATATTATTGAAGAAAATAAATATTTTTCTAAAAATTGATCGATTATTTAATAATACTTTTTAAATAAATTTATATTTATTAGGAAATTTATATTTATATTTCATAATGTTGTTAATATATTTCATTACATACCATTTAATCGATATATTATCATATTCAAAATTATAAAAATATTAATTCAGGTTTTGATGAAAATCGTTGTCTTGTGTCCTGAATGCTACTAAAGAAACTTAATGTTTCTTATAATAAAAACTATCTCATAATTTAAATTATCTTGAAAAAAATCACTAAATCATTGGTTGTTATATTCTAGACCACTTAAAAATGAATTTTCCCTTGAAATTCCTTTTAGTCATCAATGGTTTAACATTGGAAAACTCTATCTCAGAAACCCATATCATACAAATGAATAAAACAATTCCCTTTAAAATTGAAATATGGAAACATTTAAGTTACCTAGTGTAAATCCTAACTAGGTGTGCAGATATGATAACATAATCGTTAAGTGAAAAAATTGTTATATAATAGAAATATAAACACACAAATACTGATAGAGATTGATAGAGAACATGGCCAGGAAGAAGTTAACAACCACAAAGACATAAACCAAAAAGGAATGAAACAAGTCATTCATATTATCAATATTTATGGTAATAGGATAAAATTTAATTTTAGGATACTTTTCCAAATATTTAATTATTTTCATGAAATTATATACCCACTTGATTCCATCCCATTTCATAAGCACAATCTCACACTTTGGTTGTGAATTGATAAATTTCCACATCATCACATACTCCATGAAATGAAGATAAATTTTTTTTATTCCAAAATCACTAATGGATCTGATGATAGATGATATTATAATAATCCATTCCTTATATCTATATTTTAAAAGTTATCTTGTACTATTTATCCAATATACATAAATCGTCCTATGGTGAAGTAATACATATATCTCTAAAACATCATCAAAAATTTACCTTAAACCATTCCATAAATATTTATCCTTATAAACCATAAAAAATTATAAATTTTTAAATAATTTTACTAAATTCATCATAATAAACTTAGATGTAATCCCCCATAAAACATAAAGTGGATCTTGATTTTCACATACCAAACTTGTGAATACCTTTACTATGTGTTCTTTTAAAACATTTTCATATCCTGAATTACCATAAAACATTATTGAAAACAAATATGCTTTATTATTACTTGAATAAAACATATATAATCATATATATCAAATAAATTAACAAGTTATGTAATGTTAATCAGTGATATCATAAGCTAGTTTGTCAACAAATCATGAATCAGTACCAAGGAAATTTGTACAATCTAATTTACATTATCCATATCAATCATCTCTTTACCCCAACATCATTATATCAACATCTAGAAAATATTAAGGGTTATATTACCCTTAATAATGTGTTTTCCATGAAAATATCTATACTATGAAACCACTTTTCTAGGTCATCAACAATTTTCAGCATATTCTTGAAAATCATTAATGGAAATCATATATAGAAAAACCCTTATATTCATTATAATTATTGATCTGCAATACATAAAAAATTAAATAATTCAACCTAATCCATTATCCGTTTACTAGGATTCATCATCTAATTATTTAATACCTACTTCCGTTCTTATATCATTCTTAGTCTCTTCCTCATCAGCAATATAATAATTACTCATACCACCTTCCAGATTCCCTTTACGAGAATTTCCCCCCTAGTAAATTGATAATTATAATTAATATAATTTAGAAATTTAAAAAATTCATGCTTTGACAATAATTAATGAGACATATATTCCTATATGTTTCATTAATCAAATTTTTTTTTTGTAGTTACTTGCTTCGTGTCCCTTATTTCTACACCACAAACTTTTTCTTATCCCTCTAACAAATTCCTTTGAGTGATTTTTTCCACATTCTCGACATATAGGAAACTGAATATTATTTATTCTTTGGTATCCATAACCAAAACTCTCAATGAAATCTATCCTTCTATTCTTTGGTGAGTCTGAGAGTTGGTTAAGGTGCATATTTTTAATCGGGTTCTATGATAACCGATTAGGCACAATCCCAATATCCTTCACACAATTCATCTTTCCATTTGGGTTATCATCATTAAATTTTCTATCACATTCAATGGCAACCTAGTTCTATCAGGGTACATCCATTGACTAAAACCAAAATCATTGTGTCAGTAAAAAAATACATAATGGAAAACCATATAGATTATAGAAATTTTTTTTTCGGAGTCTCAATAAAGATGACTTATTTTAAATCAATGAAACCTTATGTTTAACCATGTTCATCCGTGGTCGACATCTATTCAAATATTTCATAATGGTTTATAAAGAGTGTGTGAATTCTCAAATAATATCTCTTGGTGTTGTCAAACCATGTGTGTATGAAGGCCCATTATCATTGTAAGGACCCAATGTTTTTCAATGGAAATTTCCTTCATATAATTATTTCATATAAAACATGATATCAAAAAACAATGGCCTAATAAGTGATATGTGACCTTTAAACATAATTTTTTTACTTCTATGATTTGAATTTTGAAAATATGACATACATGGTTGCAATTAGTATTTTATTTGTAGTTTAATATGGACAACGTAATTTTTGTTTAATAGTAACATACCCTTATGATTAGTAATGTTACAAATATGAATAGTGACATACCCTAATGAATAGTAACCTTTTATATAATATAATATAAATAAGATTCATGTGGGAGTACGTTATACCTATATCTTGGAATAATAAAATAAATATTTAAAAATTGTAATTTTTCCAGTAAGTTGTGATTTTAAATAAATATTAAATTAATCATATTTAGAATTTCTTTTGAAAAATGTATTTCATTTTTGGAATGTACATGTCGAAAAAAACATAGGTTTAATATTTTATATTTTTTTGAAATACTTGAATTTTTTATGAATAGTAAAACATGGTAATTTACTATATATATACTTTAAAAGCTAAATACAGTATTCCTAGAATCATGGTTGATTTCACCGCCCTTAGTTCAAATTCACATGACCCATTTACTATTTTTTGTTATGGAATCATCGCTATTTCTGGTCTTGAGGGAAATTAATAATCTAATTATTAAAATATTATGAAAACCCTCCTCCACTATAACCCCCCCATACGCTTTTATCTTCACTCCCATAAAGACTTGTTACATGCCAATATTCTGCCAAAATATTCTCCCAAGATCCTTCCCCTAGTCCAATATCCCCTAGTCTCTTCAAAATACTAAATCCTTTCCTTTTAAGAGGCTCTGAAAGGAGTTAAACTCAAGAGGTAAATTCCACATTTCAGTTATTTTATTTATTTTATGTACTTTTTTTCTATTTTCTTTTCTCACCTCCCTTCATCCAAATGGTATGAAAACTCTTGTAACAGAAAAGTACTATAATGCTATTATTATAATGGGATAATTAATTATCCTCTCTCTTTTCCCATCATTTTTTTGAATGAAATGGAAACAATGTTTGAGATGTGTTAATTTAGCCCAATCAAGGATGATAGGTTATAAATTTCCATTAATGACTTCAATTATGGTAATGAAAGACATTTAATGGTTGAACCAGACCATAATATATTTATTATGACTCATCTATGGTTATATAATCCTTCTGTAAACATGATTTTTGTTTATAAAACAAAACATGTTCTTTGTAGTAAAAAACTTCCAATTAACAAAAAAGGATGTCACTATAGTTTTATATAATGATTCAACTTCACATAATGTAACCGAATTAAGTATCAATAATATAACCTTATTTATTTTCAATAATAAAATATATCTTCATTTCTGTACAACCACCTTCATCATACATGTTTATCTAAACATGAACAGAATATTAAAACCAAGGAAGAAAATAGACCTGAACAATGAAATTAAACCTTATAACCTATCAAAAAGGTCTTGAATGAAATTAAAAAGGCTATAATAAATATTTTACATATAGAATAGGTTCTGTAATTATTAATTAATAAACCTAATTTCTTTTTTCAGGTCATTAATAACAAGTGGAGAACACCAACAGACTTAATGTAAGGGATCCTCTAAATTTTACTTTTATTCTAGATTATACTCGATGTTATTCCCTTTTATGTGTAGTTCCTAGTGCATGGGTATGAATACGCACCTCCCCCATACTATCCTCATGATGTATAAAATATGAGAAATACCTTTCCCTCTCATTAATCCCTCTTAAGTACAACCAATATCATGCCGATAATCCGTATGGAATTCTACCTGAACCACCTTTATTCCTTCGGGTTCCTCTATATGTCGTTTTACCCAAATATAGTAATCTTTTTTATGTAAAACTGTACATTATTTTTATATGCTCCAAAATCATGTTTCTAGATCCACCTATCATTCTCTTATGGGGATATAAATTCTTTTAAATGATTTCCTCCTCGATACATCCTAGTATGAAAACTCGTTTTAAGAGAACTACCCAAATTTTTACCTAATTTCAAGATCACTCTATCCTATAATGTAATACACAATTTTCATTGTAAAATATGGATTTTTTTTATGAAAACCTTCTTAGTTCACATATTTTTTTATATAATCTTTTTCCATTTTCTATTCTAAAATATCTTTAGTGTTTTCCATAAAACCTCACTAAAAGTTTTAAATTCTAATAATTTCCTAAATACTCTTCTTACATGTTGTCACATCTTTTTAAATCACTTACCATGCTATATGACTATTTATGCTTATTAATTTCCATGTAGTATTTAATTCCTTTCTATCATGGAAGCTTTTATGATACACCCATTCATTATGCTTTATGTTAGGAATGTGATACCCATTTCTCTCTATGGGTTATCTTATGTTTATGTATGATTGATTATGTATGATTATTAATGCGGACATAATATTCATGAAAAGTTTAGGAAAGGTTCACCTAGATAGCGCTATAATGCATTGGGAAAATTTATGTCCCATGAGATGTTATGTGCGACAGTCTTGGCAGTTAGCCTTAGGTTGTGATACTATGTGAAATGATCTAAGTAGTTAGGCTTAACTCATACTAAAGTCATGTTTTAAGTTTATTCCCCATTTATATGATTCCATGTTTATAGGACTCCACATTATATGTTATGATCCCTTATGTTACAATAATTTTTATTTATTAATCTCATGTATTCTAACCTATGTGATGTGGATTTATTCATAATATTATTATCTTATTGTGCTTTTAGATAATCCCTTTGTTCATGTTATACCTAGGATATCCAATGAAGATGTATGACCACAATAGAAGTTAGGTGATATTTATTAATACTAAATAAATAATTTTTTATTTAGTTCCATGTTTTCTATTTTATATACCTAGTCTTGCAAGAAACTATACTTCACAATCCTTGGCTTGTACTATGATGTATAATTATGCTTAAAATCATATAATGTTATATGTAAAAGGATTGGGTCTCTATATTTGGTATCAGAGGATGGTCTAGTTATTTTTTGGATATTAGGAATTGAGCACTTTAGTAAGAACATGAAGGATGATACAAAGTATATGAAAACATCGCTAAATTTTTGTAAGTATAGAGTAATTGGTTTATCAAGAAAATACATCCCTGTCTATATACAAATAGGTAGCGGTGGATCTGGCACAGATGTACCTATGAGTGAACCCTCCATCAAGGAGTTTCAAGCTTAACTCGGGGCATCCTTGTATATGAAAATGGGCATTGATGCACTCTTTTTATTTACACTCCCATGGGATATGATTTGGTAAATTCATGAGCATTGTAAAAACATTATTTATGGATTAAAAATATCCCGTAAAAATATATGTTAAGAAATAGATCAATTATAACATATATTTAAACCTATGGAATCACATATTAGGATATAATACTCATTTACAATTTTGTCCTCTTAAATTCAATGTCTCATTTTTATGTTCAATGTGTATGTATTAAAGCCCTATAATTGTATGTTCTTTTTCATAGTTAATGGATGGAAATATAAGAACTTGTTCCAAAAACCAATGTGATTGGAAATGTGAGGATTTCCTTAAATATATTACTGATATTACGGGAATGGGTGCTCAAAAATTCATTATAGAACTTGCTCAGTGGGATCAAGTTATGAATAATAACATAAATCAGATGGAACACCCTCCTCCTCCAAATAAAGAGAAAGTTGTTGTATAATCCTGTATGCAGCAAAGTCCTCCCGTGGTTTGCATATCTTCTGATCTCCTCCACGAGGAATAGTTGATTAACGCTATTAAAAAGATATTATCAGTCCTCCAGTGTTCAGAGGAAGAGAAAGTTATACAGGTGGTCCATTATTTGATGGGGAAGCTGATTAGTAGCGGTTTCTGATCAAGAATACAATGTCCTAAATGAAAATTGATTCCATGGATTGTGAGAAATTCAATTAGATGTTTTCAATAAATATTTTCCTCGAACCCTCCATCTCAAGATGGAAAGATAGTTATTCGGCCTCAAGTGGAAAAAAGATGAGTCCATTGGGACATATTAAGAAAACATTACAAGGCTTTCAAGGTACACCTATGGATTTTTCATAGACATAAAAATCAAGGTGGATCACTTATTTATAAGTCTAAAGATGAGTCTATTAAAGGTGTTGGAAATTTGAGACATTGATAGTTATGAATATATTTTCCATGGTTCCCTCAAGGTTGAAATTAAGATTGAGGTGTCTCAGTGGTCTCGTGGGCCCAGTGACAGATATCCAAAAATGGGGAACAACATCGGTGGTTAAACAAAATAATCACATGATAGAAATAAGATTGAATATACCACTTGTAAATTTTATGGGAAGAAGCATCTTGGAAACTGTCTATAAGAAACCGGGAATTTCTTGAAATGTTGAATGCTGGGACATATAGAAAATAACTACCTAAGGGATATAAAAATTCCCACTAATGTGGAAGATGAAAGGAAGGTTTAGATCAATTATCATCTAGTGGTGTAGTGTTACAACTACATGGAGCATGGTTATTAGGAGAAAAATTTCCCTAATCCGAGGGTTGTTGGAGGTAATAAACAATGACCTCCAAGGAAACAAGGAAGGGATTATTATATCATTACTACTGAGGTGGATCCGAACAATGATGTGGTGACAGGTACGTTATTTATTCATTCATGAATAGAGAACGTACTATTTGATTTTGGTTCAATGCATTCTTTCATATCTTGCAACATTAGTAGTTTTATTCATACACCACCTCAAAATTTGGAGGACATGTTATATGTGGGCACATAAAAGGGGAAATTATTACATACATGGTTAATAAATCCTCTTATAGAGACCCAAAGCTTGACGTACATGGAAACTACATTACTTTTGTGGAATAATTAATACATAAAAAAACAAACACCAAAGGACCATAATAGTTTAGTGACTTTGGAAACTCAGAACATAATCTTCTAATCGTGGTGAAAGATTTTCAAAATCTCCCATAAAGATCTTTCCCTTTTATTTTATTACATAAAACCTTTCTTTAAATCCTGGGTAAAATAAAACATAAAAAGGGTGAGCTCAAATTCCCAGTAAGGGTAAAAATAGAGAACATAAAACAATCCATAAACATTTGAATGCAAAAACTGGACCATAAAATCTAAACATCAAAATCACGAGAAAAGGCATAATTCATGAAAGTACGGAAGGAATATATCATAATGGAACATCAATAATGATAAAATATCATGGGAATAAAGCCTTTAATTGTGGAAAACCATTAAGAACATGATATTATTTCCATAATAGAAAAGGCATTGCAGCCATGACCATCTTAGTAGACAAAGTCTCTTTCTGAATTGAGTTCACTCCTCGTTCCTGTCCTATATTTATAAACCGGTTTAACTTTACATTCCATCCATGTCTATATCATGATATATAAATATTTACCCAATTCATTGGAGTGAGATATAGGTCCCACCCATCTCATAATGAAATCATTCTTACTTGTGCCACAACATGAACATAAATCATTCATCATTACCCAAAGTATATAATGGGTTTCATAAACATCAACCCATCATAACATAATCCATACAGAAAAATGGATATCATTTCATTATAAGAAAATTGAAACCATTTAAATCATAGAGAAATTATACTTGAAACATTCACATATGGAATATTTCTATCTTATTTGGAAAATGGTTTTGATAAAACACTTGAAATGAATTCTTGAGGAAAATATCCTTTTTTCATCAAAATCATTTTCTTTTCACGAAATGCCCTGAAATTTTATAAGAAAAGGATTTTGTTGAAAGAGGTCATTAAATATTTTAGATGAAGGTTCATTGAAATAATTCATTATGAAACCGTAAAAATCCGTTCATGCCGTATAAGTTTAAAAAAACGTTCTTCTCCTACTTTTGTCAGAAAAGTCAAAACGTACCACATATGGTAAACAAAAGAACGATGCCTTACATTACAAAATGTAAAAGTCAAAGAGGGGTAAACATGACATTAAAAATACATGTAATAATGTTAAACACTTTATGAAAAAACAATTGTTGGCATGGATGAAAAATATAACCCCAGTAAATACTTACGAATAAACAATCTCGGATAAAAACGAGATTGGAAAACTTATCCCTTACCTTAGGTCCGATATGCTTCATACGTATTAAAAACTCCTATATAATTATTTAAATAAAGTCATTGACTTATTAAATATTCATAATCATTATTATGATATCATATATGGTTCACTTATGACTTTATATTACCCTTTATTTTGTAAGTTCCATGTTAAAGCAGCGTTTTGGGTAAAATCGTTTTATCTATCGTACGTGTTTGGACTTGTTGTTCTTGATATTATTATTACATATATCTTAATTTACATACTTCCATAATGTAAATCATGATTTATATATCATATATATATTCATTATATATATATATATATAATAGATATATAAATGAAATGAAATACACTGTTCATGGAGACGGTAGACAGTACGTACGCATGAACGCTGTTTTTATTTATTTGTTGAATTAAATGGAAGTAAGTAAATGAAAATTATACATACATAAATCTAGTATAATTATTATGTAATATATTTCATTGTTATTTATTATATATACTTCATAATCATACTTTAATGGTTAATCATGGAAAATGAATCTCATCGCGTTCGTGGAGATGGTAGTCCGTACGTACGCACGAGCGATGATATCATTCCCATGATCATGGAATTGTATTTAAGTGTATGTATAATATTTCAGAATCAATATAACTTTACAATAATCATATATAGTTATTTATTTACACCATTATACCCATCCAAGTAAGGTGGTGGTGGAAAATAGATTACACCACGGTGTAGAGACGATATTCCGTACGTACGTACGCGCGGTGATTTCATTTTCCTAGGATGGATAGAAGATGAAATTGGGTTGTTTCATATTTATAATAACATATATGTATATTAGTGATACTTATGTTATTAATTTATGATGAAAAAATAAAGAAGAATAAGTAGAATAAGAAATAAATTAGAAAGAATTGGTGATGGATATTACCTCTTCTTTGACGCGCCTCGTCTTAACCTCATCTTAAGGCACTAGGGATGGCCTTTTGAGGACACCATGACCTCTATAATGTTTCTAGTGAAGATGAGAAGGGAAATGGGCAGGGGTTGGCCGAGCATAAAGGCTCAAAAGGGTGTGAAGAGAAGATGGAAGAGGTGCCCTTTTTATAAGGGAGGAGAGGGGCACCTTAAGAAAATATAAAATATAATTTTATAATAAAGTCATATTCGTTTTTTAATACCTTCAAATTGATTTAATTTAAAGCTAAGGTGGGGATGGGTCGAAATCCTCTCAACCAATAGGTTTTAGACAAGCTTAGGTTACTATTCTATCCTTATTATTTAGATTTAACTCTAAGTTAAATAATATAACTTTTACCGTGTCTTTTTGTTTTCTTACACTATATGGTTAATAAACATACTATAACAAGGCAAAAGAACCCCAAGTGGTTCATTATTATTATATATATCCTTATATAAGTCATTTTACCTAACCTTAGATTTTTAGGAATAGAATAACAATTAATAATATAATATGTGGTTTAAAAACTATTTTATGTCAATTTTGACACTATTTGGTACTTGATTTTTGTGAAACTCATACCAACATGATAAGTTTGAATAAAGTTAATTAAATCAATAATAACGTGTCATATTAACTTATAAAATTATTGGAATTTATAAAAAGTCTAAAATTACATTTATTTGGGTATTTATAACATCAATTATTTTAATATTTCATTAATAAGGTAATTACTACATCATCATTGTGTCATAAATAAATTAAATTATTTAATATCTAAAAATTATAAATAAAATACCATTATGTAGGAAATATTTTTAGATTTCTAATTAATATTTATAGTAGAATTTATCTTATGTATAACCCTATATTAAAAATGTTTTATTTATTAAATATTTATTTTAACAATTTTAATTATTATTTAAATAAAATAATAATAAATGTCCTAATCTAATCCAAGTGAACCTAAGGGGTAATATTTTATCTCTAAGGTTGTTTTTGGTCGAACTACATTTATCCAATAGAATTAGGACATGTGTTAGGGTAATAATAATATCATTCTTACCCTTAACAACCCTATTTACTTTTGACCATGGTAAATAAAATTAAAAAGTTACTATTCAGAAAAAAATATTTTTATCTTATTTAATTTTTATGTTAATTTTCAAACTATCCTAGGAGGTGGGTAAAAGACGGTGAAAAGTTCAATAAAATTTTTATATGTCTAAAATTATTATAAAATGAATCGAATTAATTACATTGAACTTATATAGGTATTATGTATTAATTTTCACCTAAAATAAATTTAAACAAAATAAATAATTATTTATATAAAAAATCTGTTTTTAAGTAGTAACCCATTGTTTTCACTATTCATCAAAAATTTAATTTTTTCAGAAAAAAACAAAAAATTCACCCTAGGCTAATTTCGATATTCCGAATTCAAAAATGAACTCCATTTTGAAAAATAAAATTTCGAAAAGTGGGAATTACTATTCATAACGGCTAGTTTATATAACATATCGTTGTTTAGTGAAACATGGAATTGCGTACAACATACGCTATCGTGGAAGGTCGCGATTGCGTGTAATGCAAGACAAGTCAGGGGTGCCTGTAGTGAAAGCTCTATTTGATGTTACATAATCCAAACTTATTTCATTTATATATTAAACAAAATCTATACTTAATGTTGCGTAGAATAATTTCCACAAAACGAACATGAATTTTTGTGTAACACATTGCAAGAACAGTGTTGCGTATACTGGAAGCTAATATAGTGTTTCGTATAGTACAAGATAATATTGGTGTAGTGTATAATAGAATACATCAAAGAAATTAAAAATAATATATCTAATAAGATATCGGGGTGTCAAATTCTACCCCCCTTAAAATGAATTTCGCCCTGAAAATTCATCGTGGTTATAAATCATTTACTAATTGAAAGTTTCATTCATAGAAACCCACATCGTAAAAAGGAATAAAAAATCAACATTTTAAAAAGGAATGTTAGAAACAAAATGGATAGCCAAAGTAACTCATCACTTGGGTTCCCACATAGGAGTATATAGGGGAAATGTGGATATGGATGAGAAATCTAACCATCATGTTATGATGGAGATTGGTAGAGAACATGGCTATGAAAAAGCGTAAAATCACAAAGCCATAAATTTGTGATGATCTAAGGTACCATCTGATTCATCGGATATAAGGGCACTAGGAAATCATTTTTGGTTTTCAATGTCGTTTCCCTAAAGTTAAAGAAATTGGAATTAGAAGAAAAGTTTTCTTGATTTTGGAACAATCTCACCATTGGTTGTTCCTTTAACAATTTCTACTTCATATATTAAAGAAATGAAGTTGAATTTTTCATTCGCGTAGTGTTAGTAGATCAGGTGATAGAATGATGGGTCATTCCATCTGTCTTAAACAATAGGTTAGAAAAAGTTATCAAATATACATAAGTCCATCTATAGTGAGATTAACCATATTTGGTTCCTAAAATGGACGTATACATCATATATAAAACCACTCAATAAATTAAAACACATTTATACTAATCGAGGACTTGTTGTAGGCCAGTGGTAGGCGATAAAGGCCCGTCGCACTTCGGTTGTGGGTTCGATTCCCACAGCCTTGTCTGATGCGACGGGTTGTCGCCCGTCCTACAGGTTTTCATTTTTCTAAAACTACATTATTATAACATTCCATAAATAATATCCCCAAAAAAATTATAACCTTAAACAATACTATCTGATGTCTGACATAATCAATTTTAGTCTTTAGACTTATCCAAAATACATCTGTCCAATCTCATAGTATAAAGAAAATGATTACTAGAAATGTCATTAACGAAGCATGTGAATTCTACCATTTATCCCCCATATATCATAATATATATCTTGTTGATCGCATTCCAAACATGTATTATTTTGAAACATGAATTACATTGAACCTTAGTGAAAACATGAGTGTTGTCAAATGTTTACTCTTCCCTCATACCAAAATCCAAACAATTATATATACTCAAACCATGATATCACTTAGTCCTTATATCGGTCATGAGCTCATTAATACTATCAACCATTTCATTATCTCCTTATCAATTTTTTATGACCATATTAGGTGATTTCCAAACATATCTGAATAACCCTTCATGTTTACTAGTACCATTCAATATATACATTAAAAACTCAAGCAATGGAAACTATGAAACAATCCTTAGATTTTTCATTATTCCATAGTACCATACATTATTCTTGATAAACATACAATCATTACACTACCTTCTTAAACCACTGAATGAGCTTCATCATTTTTTTTTCCAACTCATATATCATTTGTAGTCTCTTCATCATCATACACATAAATTCTACCCATATGACCATACTGATTCTCTTTATGAGATTTTCCATTAGTGAATTGATTTTCATAATGCCCGTACATTCCACATTTAATACACTTAACCATTGTTGATGTCTTAGCAATACCATTATCCTTGTCCATGGTGTTAACTGAACCATTTCTTTTACAATTACTGGCTTTGTGTCCTTCTTTTCGACACCCAAAGAATCTTCCAATTCCTTTGAAACATTCTCCCTGATTCCTCTTACCATAAGATATACATGATGGAAATTGAACTTTAATTCCTCTATGATCATCATGAAACTCCATCTTTCTCTTATTAGCTGAGTCAGGAAACTTACCAAAGTTGAGATTATTGATCATATTATGAGATTTCTGATTAGGCATTATAACGATATTTGGTCCTACAGATCCAATTTCATTTGGTTTCTCATGAAGAATATCATTCCACTGTCCATCATATCCTCCATTGTCGTGAATCTTCCTGGTTCCAGCCATTTTCTAAAACCCAAAAAGAATAGTGTGAGAGTAAAAAATCATAATCGAGGGGGAGTAACCTCAATATCTATCACCTTAGGTTTAATTCTAATATTGTTACCATAATTATAGGACTATAACATATACTTATACTTAACATTAGGGACATACCTAGACATACCATAGAAATATCTCTCGGGATCTCACTAAAGTTCTTGCATCCTAGTTTCCAAAGGTTGACTAAACCGAACCTCCAAAACCAACTGTAGAGACCCAAAGCTTGACGTACATGGAAAATACATTAATTTTAAGGAATACTTAACACATAACAGAAACAAACACCCAAGTAATGTAATAGTTTAGTGTCTTTGTAAACTCGGAACATAATCTTCTAATCGGGGTGAAAGATCTTCAACATCTCCCATAAAGATATTCCCATTTTATTTTCGTACCTAAAACCTTTCTTTAAATCATGGGGAAAATAGAACATAAAAATGGTGATCTCAAATTCCCATTAAGGGTAAACATAGAGAACATAAAACAATCCATAAACATTTGAATTCAAAAACGTGAACATATAATCTAAATATAAAAATATTGATAAAAGACATAAATCTTGGATGTACGTAAGGCATATATCATAAAAGAACATCAATCATGATAAAATAGCATGGTAATAAAGCATTAAATTTTGGCAAACCATTAAGCACATGATATGATTTCCATAGTAGCCAAGGCATTGCTGCCATGACCATCTTAGTGGACAAAGTCACTTTCTGAATAGAGTTCACTCCTCGTTCCAGTCCTGTATTACTCAACTGGTTTAACTTTCCGTTTCGACCATGTCTATCTCCTGAGATATAAATATTTACCCAACTCATTAGAGGGAGATATAGGTACCACCCATCTCATAATGAAATCATTCTTACTTGTTCCACAACATGAACATAAATCATTCATCATTTCCCAAAGTATAAAATGGGTTTCATAAACATCATCCCATCATAACATAATCCATACAAAAAATAGACATCAATTCATCATAAGAAAAGTGATACCATGTAAATCATAGATAAATTATACTTGAAACATTCACATATGGAATAATTACATCTTATTTGGAAAATGGTTTTGATAAAATACTTGAAAAAGAATTCTTGAGGAAAATATCTTTTCTTCTTTAAATTCATTTCCTTTCATGAAATGCGATGAAATTTTAAAATAAAAGAATTTTTGTGAAAATTTTCATTAAATTTTGTAGAGGAAGATTTATTGAAATAAGTCGTTATGAAACCGTAAAAATTTGTTCATTCCATATAAGTTGAATAAACATTCTTCTCGTACTTTTGTCCAAAAATTCAAAACGTACAACATATGGTAAACAAATTAAAGATTTCTTCCATAACACAAAGTAAAAGTCAAAGAGGGGTAAAAATGAATTTAAAAACACATGGAATAATGTTAAACACTTTATGAAAAACTTTTTTTATTGACATGGATGAAAAATATAACCCCAGTAAATACATACGAATAAACAATCTCGGATAAAAATGAGATTGGAAAAGTTATCCCTTACCTTAGGTCCGATATGCTTCATACGTATCCAACCCTCCTGTATAATGATTTAAATAAATTCATTGACTTATTACAGAATCATATTCATTGTTATGAAATCATATATGGTTCACTTATGACTTTATATTACCCATTATTTTGTAAGTCTCATGTTAAAGCAACGTTTTGGGTAAAATCGTTTTATTTTTCATACATGTTTGGACTTGTTGTTTTTGATTTTATTATTACTTATATCATGATTTACTTACTTCCAGAGTGTAAATCGTGATTTATATATCATACATATATTCAGTATATATATAATAGATATATAAATGAAATGAAATACATCATTCATGGAGACATTAGACCGTACATACGCATGAACATTGTTTTCGTTTCCTTATTTATTTAAATGGAATTAAGGAAATGAAACATATATGTACATAAATCCAGTATCATTATTATCTAATACCTTTCATGATTTTTTATTACATATACTTTATAATCATACTTTAATGGTTAATCATGGAAAATTAATCCCATCACATTCGTGGAGACAGTAGTCCATACGTACGCACGAGCGATGATATCATTCCCATAATCATGGAATTGTATTGAAGTTTACGTATAATATTTCATAATCAAAATCAATTTACAATAATTATATATAGTTATTTATTTACACCATTATTCCCATCCAAGTAAGGTGGTGGTGGAAAACAGATTACACCACTGTGTGGAGACAGTATTCCGTACGTACACATGCGCTATGATTTCGTTTCCGTAGGATGGATAGAAGATGAAATTGGGTTTTTTCATATTTATAATAACATATCAGAATATAAATGATACGTATGTTATTAATTTATGATGAAACAAATAAAGAAGAAGAAATAAATTGGAAAGAATCGGTAAAGGATATTACCTCTTCTTTGACGCCCCTCTTCTTAACCTCCTCTTAAGGCACTAGGGTTGGCCTTTTGAAGAGACCATAACCTCAATAATGTTTCTAGGGAAGATGATAAAGGAAACTGGTAGGGTTTTTCCAAGCATCAAGGCTCAAAAGGGTGTGAAGAGACGAGGGAAGGGGTGCCCTTTTTATAAGGGAGGAGAGGGGCACCTTTGGAAAACATAAAATATTATTTTATAATAAAGTCATATTTGGTTTTTAAAAGATACATATTGATTTATTTCTATTATAATGTGGGGATGGGTCGAAAGCCTCTCATCCAATAGGTTTTAGATAAGTTTAGGTTACTATTTTATCCTTATCATTGAGATTTAACTCTAAGTTAAATAATTTAACTTTTACCGTATCTTTTTGTTTCTTACACTATATGGTCAATAAACATACTATAACATGACAAAAGAACCCCAAGTGGTTCATTATTAATATATATATCCTTATCTAAGTCATTTTTCCGAACTTTAAATTTTTAAGAATAAAATAACAATTAATAATATAATATTTGTTTTAAAAACTATTTTATGTCAATTTTGACACTATTTGGTACTCGATTTTTGTGAAACTCATAACCACATGAGTAGTTCAAAAAAATTTAATTAAATCAATAGTAGCATGTCATATTAACCTATTAAATTATTGAAATTCATAAAAAGTCTAAAATTACATTTATTTGGGTATTTATCACATCAATTATGTTAATATTTCATTAATAAGGTATTTACTACATCATCATTGTGTAATAAATTTATTTATTTATTTAATTCATAAAAATTAATAATAAAATACCATTATGTAGGAAATATTTTTATATTTATAATTAATATTTTAGTCTAATTTATCTTTTGTATTACCCAATATTAAAAATGTTTTAGTTATTAAACTTTGATTTTAACTATTTTAATTCATCTTTAAATAAAATAATAATAAATGTCTTAATCTAATCCAAGTGGACCTAAGGGGTCATATTTTTTCCCTAAGGTTGTTTTTGTTCGAACAACATTTATCCAATAGAATTAGGACATGTGTTAGGGTAATAATAATCTTTTTTTTACCCTTAATTACCATATTTACTTTTAACCGTGGTAAATAAAAGTAAAAAAGTTACTATTCACAAAAAATTATTTTTATCTTATTGAATGAAATTTTACTCCTTGATATTAACCGTGTCACTCGAATTTTCGAAATTCCACTCACAGAAGCGGTAAAATTATGTTTTATGTAAATTTTCAAACTCTCCTAGGAGGTGGGTAAAAGATGGTGAAAAGTTTAATAAAATTTTTATATTTCTAAAATTATTATAAAATGACTCCAATGAATTACATTGAAATTATATAGGTATTATGTATCAATTTTAACCTAAAATAAATTTAAATAAACTATAAAATTATATATATAAAAAGTCGGTTTTTAAATAGTAACCCAGTGTTTTCACTATTCATCAAAAATTAAATGTTTTCAGAAAAAGTCCAAAAATTCACCCTAGGCTAATTTCGATATTCCAAATCCAAAAATTAAGTCCATTTTGAAAAATAAAATTTCAAAAAGTGGGTATTACTATTCATAACAGCTAGTTTATATAACATATCAATGTTTAGTGAAACTCGATATTGCGTACAACATACGCTATCGTGGAAGGACACGATTGTGTGTAACGCAAGCCAAGTCAGGGATGCGTGTAGTGAAATATCCATTTGGTGTTGCATAATCAAAAATTATTTCATTTATACATTAATCAAAATATATACTTAATGTTGCGTAGAATAATTTCCACAAAATGAACTTGAATTTGTGTGTAACACGAGCCAAGAATAGTGTTGCATATTCTGCAAGCTAATACGGTGTTGTGTATAGTACAAGATAATCTTGGTGTAGTTTATAATAGAAGACATCAAAGAAATTAAAAATAATATATCTCATAAAATCTTGGGGTGTTACGCCTCCCTAGTTAATTTTTGAGGACTAAACCTCCTAGAAAATATCATCATGCTTTCTTTAGTAGATTTCGACGCTATCTTAGGCATGGATTGACTATCTTTATAAAAAGACAATATAAATTGTCTAGAAGGAGAGATATCTCTAAACATCTAGAAGCACCCTCCATTTATTTATAATTTTTAAAACTAATTTGAATATACATTAGAATCATCATCTCAAGTGTAGATATTGTTGCATTATGAGCAAGGTTATCTAGATCAAATGAATGAAAAATGGGAGAGAATCATGTTTGAAGACATGATTATCGCGAGGGATTAATTTAATGTGTTTCTAGGTCTTACTCTTGACCGAGATGTTGATTTATCAATTAAACATATTCTTGGATATCTTCGTATATCAAAGACACCTTACACAATGGCCATTATAGAGATGGAAGAGCTGATGAAGCAGTTACAAGAGAATTTGGAAAAGGAAATTACACGCCTGATTGCTTCACTGTGGGGTGCACCAGTCCTCTTTGTTAAAAATAATGATGGATCAATGCCCCTCTACATTGATTATCATGAGCTAAATAAAATCATGTTAAAAAAAAAGTACCCCAGCCAATGAAAGATAACCAGTTCGATCTACTTTGTGAGGCCAATTTTTTCTCTAAGGTGAACCTTCGGTTGGGATACCACCAGTTAATGGTAAGGAATAACAATATTCCCAAGACTACCTTTCAACATATCTATGTAAATTATTAGTTTATAGTGATTCCCTTCAGAATCACTAATTCTCTAGCAATTTTCATGGATTTGATGAATATAGTATTTAGAGATTACCTCGAAAAATTTATGGTAGTATTTATTGATGATATTATGATATACTCTAATAGTAAGAAGGAACATGAGGAGAACATGAATACTGTATTAAATAAATTTCAGAGGGAGAAGATATACGATAGGATTTGTAAATGTGTGTTTCGAATGGAAGAAGTATTATTCTTAGGGCATGTTATCACCGGTAAAGGTATATATGCAGACCCTTCCAAGACAAAGGCGATTAAAGAGTGGCCCAAAATAACATTTGTAACGGAGATCCATAGTATTCTAGGTATATATTGGTATTATAGATGATTTATGAAGAACTTTTCATGATTTTCAAAACCAATGACTAAGCTAACATGGAAGGTAGTAATGTTTCTCTAGACTCAGAAATGTAAATACAATTTTAAGGAGTTGAAAAAGAGGCTAATCATTGCACCAATACTCACACTCCCAACAAGTGTAGAACTCTTTGTGGTGTATAGTGATAAACCAAAGAAGTGATTAGGCTCTATGAGGATGAAAAATGAAAAATTTATAGCTTATGACTCAAGGATGCATGAAAATCCACAAGGAAAACAATCCTACACATGATCTGGAGTTGGTGACAGTGATCTTTGCATTGAAAATCTAGAGGCATTATCTCTTTGGGGAGAAGTGGGAGATATATACTGACTAAAATAAGCTCAAATATATATTAACAGAAAAAGAGAATAATATGAACCAATGAATATTGATAGAGCTAATCAAGGATTATGACTGCTCTATCCACTACCATCCTAGTAAAAAAATAAGGTAGAGTATGCTCTATGTGGAAAGGATCCTACATATTTATCAATGATTAGAATTGAAAATGATATGATATTCTTATAGTTACAGGGACTGAATGTGGGAATCATTAAGGGAGGAACTTCATCAATCTTTTCTCAAATTATTGCTCAACCATCCCTCATGGAGAAAATAAAGGATGCTCAAAGAAATGATATGGAAATTGTGAACAAGGTAGAAGTTATCAGAAATGGTAAATCCTTAGAGTTCAGGATTGATGGTAAAGGAGGTATAATATTTGGATCACAATTATGTATACTATCTGATCCATTGATAATGAATGATATTTTTAATGATGCACATAGCTCATCCTTCTCTATTCCCCAAGAAAGCATAATGATGTATCAATATCTCTAAAAAACTTTTGGTGGGACAATATGAAAACGAAGATTACAGAATATACATAAATGCACCTGGTATGTCAGTAGGTGAAGGCTGAGAGTAACAAGTATAAGGAGATGATACAACCACTACCCACAACAACATGGAAGTGGGAGAACATTGCAGTAGAATTTTTCAGTGGGCTTCCAAGGACTTCTTGAGGAAACAATGCTATATGGTTCATTGTGGATTGTCTTATAAGGACATCTCACTTTATAACAATTTTAGAGGACTTATCATTGGATAAAATTTCATAGATTTACATCATAGAAGTGGTAAGGCTGCATGGAGTACCACTATTTATTATATCCGATCATGATACAAGATTCACCTTGACGTTATGGAAAAGTCTCTAACATGCTCTAAGCATTGAACTAAACTTCAGTATGGCCTATCATCATCAAATTAAAGGCTAATCTGAGTGAAATATTCACACACTAGAAGATATGTTAAGATCATGTTTTATGGAATTTATAGGAGGATGGTAAAAACATCTTCCACTTGTTGTATTCTCCTACAACAATAGTTTCCACCCGAGCTTTCGAATGGAACCATATAAATCCCTTTATGGGAAAAGGTACTGAACACCAGTTTGTTGGGATGAAGTTAGTGAGAGTAAGATTCAAGGACCTGAAATGGTCAATGAAATGGATCAGAAGGTGAAAACCATTCAACAACATATCAAGGTATCCAAAAGTATTTAGAAGATTTATGAAAACAATCATCAATGAGACCTTGAGTTTAAAGTTGGATACATGGTATTTCTCCACATATCTCTATGGAAGATGGTCATCTGGTTTAGAAAAAATGGAATTTAAGTCCTAAGTACATCTTCCCCTTCAAGATTCTTGATCGTTTTGGGGTTGTAGACTATCGAATTGAATCTCCACCTACCATGGCCAAGGTACATGATGTATTCCATGTATCCCTCTTAAATAAGTATATAGTGGACCTTTCACATGTACTCTATTCATAGGTGGTAAAGATGAAGGATGTTATCTCTTATTAAGACCAACTAGTAATTATCTTGGATTGTATAGAGAATGTTTTATGTAACAAGACTACACACATGGTCATGGTACTATGGCAGAACCATAGGTATAAAGAGGCAACATGGGAAGTAGAGGAGGAAATGAAGGAAATGTACCCGCACCGGTTTATGGACTAGAATTTAAAATGGAATTTCGAGGGTGAAATTTATCAAGGGGGAATAATGTAATGAACCACTGTTTTTCTATAGAAATTCCCTTCTTAAATTATGTCTTATAATCAAATAAAATCACAACATAATTAACTACTAAGTTCTATGATACCTTTTAACATAAGTCTTTCACTTTTATGATTTTAATTTTGAAAAACCGACATACACGGTTGCGATCAGAAAGTTATTTCGAGTCTAATATGGGAAACATAGTTTTTAGTGAATAGTAGAATACCCTTATAATATGTTATGTTACCCTTATGAATATTAAAATACCCTAATGAATAGTAACATTACCTATGATTTTATATAAATAAGATTCAAGTGGGAGTACGATATACCTATATATTGGAATAAGAAAAAGAATGTTTTAAATTTGAGATTTTTTGAGAAAATTGTGATTTTAAATAAATATTAAATTAATAATATTTAGAAAATTATTTTTGAAAAATGGATTTTAAATTTATATTATATATTCCCAAAGATGGTTAGGGTGAATTTTTGATATTTTTCCAAAATACTTGAATTTTTGATGAATAGAAAAATACTGTAATTTATCGTATACATATATTTTAAGTTAAATTGAATATTCCTAGCATCATGGATGATTTCACCACACTTGGTTCGAATTAACATGCCCCATTTACTATTTTTTTCATATAATCACTATTATTTATAGTCTTGAGGGATATTAATAAACTATGGATTAGAAAATTATTAAAACCCTCCACTACTCGACGATAACCCCCCCCCCACCCCACTCCCTATTCTCCTCACTCTTCTCAAGCCTTGTACCTTGCTAGTATTCCAACTAAAACACCTCAAAATATCCTTACCCACATCCAAAATCCCCCAGTCTCTTTAAAATCTCGAATCATCTTCTCTTAAGTGGCTCTAAAAGGAGTTAAACAAAAGTGGTAAATTCAACTTTCCAATTCATTTATTTATTTTAATTTATTTTCTTTTATTATATATTTCCTCACCGCCATTCACCCAAATGGTATTATAACTCCAAAAACATATATTTACTAGAATTATATTATGATAATGGTATAATTCATAACCCTCTCTCCTTTCCCCATATTTTATATTAAATAAATGGAAACACCGTTTGAGATTAGTTAAATTTTCACAATCAAGGATGACATGTTTTCAATTTTCATTACCATCTTCAATTCTAGTCATGAAACCAATTTTAGGGTTAGACCAAAACATAATCTATGTATTATTACTCATATACGGTTCTTTAATCCTTTTTAATCATGGTTTTATATTATAATATAAAATGAGTTCTTTGTGTTCAAAAATCCCCAATTAACCGAAAATGATATCACTAATGTTTTATATAATGATTCAACTTGAATTAAAGTAATGAAAATAACTCATTAACCATATATCCTTATGGATGTTTAATATAAAAAAATAACTTCAATTATGGACTTCCACCATAATCATACATGTTTATCCAAACATGAACCGATCTTTAAATCAAAGGAATAAAATAGACCCGAACAATGAAATTGAAACTTATAACAAATAAAAAAGGACTATAATTAACATAAAAAGTTTATAACAAATATTTTACATATATAAGAGGTTCTGGAATTATTAAATAATAAACCTAATTTTTTTATTTATGTCATTAATAACAAGTGGAGAACACCAATAGACATAAGGTAAGGGATCCTCTCTACATCACTTTTAATGAAGATTGTCCTCTAGGTTATGACCATTTATGTGTAATTACTAGTAAAAGGGAATGATTACACACCTCCCCCATACTGTAGTCATAATTTATAAAAGAGGATTAATCCCTTTCTATATCATTAATCACTCTTAAGTACCCTTGATTTCATGCTGATAATCGGTAAGGAATTCAACTTGAACCGCTTTTATTCATTCAAGTTCCTCTATCAATCATTTCTCCAAACCGAAGTTGTCTTTTATTTTTATGTAAAACTTCTACATTCTATTTATAAATTCCAAATCATGTTTCAAGATACACACCTCATTCTCTTATGGGGAGATACATGCTTTTAATTTATTCCCTCCTCGATACTTCACAATAAGAAAACTCGTTTTAAAGGAACATCCCAAATTTTTACCTAATTTCAAGTTCACTTTATCATCAATTTTAAGCCACCATTTTATTTATATAATATTTATTGTCATTATGAAAACCTTCTTATTTCAATTATCATTTTATATAAAATAATGTTTCCATTTTCTATTTTAAAATCTCTTTAGTGTTTTCCTTAAAACCTCACTAAATGGTTTTAATGCTAATAATTTCGTAAATACTATTCTTACATGTTGTCACTTTTGTTTTAAATCACTTACCATGATATATGAATATTTTTATTTTTTAATGTCTATGTATGTTTTAATTCCATTATCTTAAGGATACATTTATTATACTCCCATTCATTATGCATTATGTCGTGAGTGTGATACCCATTTCTCTCCCTAGGCTCCCTTACATTTATAAATGATTGATTATGTATGATTTTTCATGTGGAAATTAGAATCATGAATATGTTAGTATGGGTGCCCCTATACAGAGCACCAATGCATCAGGTAAAGTTATGTCTCGTGAGATGTTATGTTCGACGGTCTTGGTGGCTAGCCTTGTCTTGTGCTACTATGGGAAACGATCTTGGCAGTTATCCTTGACTCATACTAAAGTCTTGTTTTATGTTTCTACCACATTTATATGATTCCATGTTTATATGAATCCATGTTTATATGTTATTATCCATTATGTTACATGTATTTTTTTTATTTATGTCATTTTTCCTAACCCATGTGATATGTATTTATTCTAATTGTTATTCCCTTATTGGGATATTAGCTCATAAATTTGTTTATGTTATCCCCAATATATCCTGTGAAGATTTTTGAGAACAGTTGATGTTAGGGGATCTTTATAAAGACTAAATAAAGAAGTATTTTATTTAGTTCCATTTTTCATTTTTAGGTACCTAGTCTTCCAAGAAACTATACTTCACGATCCTTGGATTGTACTCTGATGTATAATTATGCATAAAATTGTGTAATGTTATATGTAAAATTCTAGAGTTTCTATAATCATTCCCTAGGTGAAAATCGAGTCCATCTCAATGCACCCTTTTTTGGAGTTATTATCACTATACAACATTGTTTTGGAGCTTCATCCACATGTAGTATCGATTCATTGATGTAATCTCTAAGAAACCATTCTCTCTAACCTTTTCATAAATTCCAAGACATTTTCATATAATTTGACATATCGTTACAATTATCCTTAGAAAATTATTTGATATATCCATAGAAATATCCATAAGGATTTTACTAATTTTTTGTCATACTAGTTTCCAAAGGTTTAGAAAACTATTAGTTTGATACCAATTATAGAGACCGAGGATTCCTTTATGTAGATAATAAATATTTTATGAAAATTTTAAATAAATTACACTAACACATGCATGAGGACCTTAGTAGTTTAGGCTCTTCAAAGACTAGGTACGAAATATTATTATCTAGTGAAAGATCATCAATGTTTCCCAAAAATAACTTCCCATTTAATAATATTCAAATAAATACGCAACATAAAACATTTATTTATAGCTTGTGGAAAGGTAACATGAGAATAAGTGATATCAGATGCTTAATAAAGGAAAAAAAGGAAATATGTTCACATATCCGGATTATAAGAGTATAAGAACATGAGAATAAAATATGAAACCCATAACCTTCATAAATAAGAAAAAAATATCAATTAATGAACTAAATAATGGATGTTAAAAAAATATTAATGATAATGATACTAGAGAACATGATTCATGAGAGAATAATATTGATATAATATATAAAATATTAGAATACACATATGAAAATAAAATCATTTCCTTTGTTTTCATGTCTCATTATCAAAACAAATCTTGTGAATCCATGGGACACTACAAATCATGGGTGGGACACCCCTCCCAATGGAATTCCATTCCTCATAGGGGAATGACTTCACTCAATAAACCATTATAGTATTAAATGTTCACTCTCAAGACTATCATAGAAAAGAAAGCCACTTACTAAACATGGTTCACTCCCCATTATAGTCATGTCAATGTCATGAGATATAAATATTTATGAAATTCATTGGATAGAGATATTGGTCCCATCCAGCTTTGTTTATAATGTAAACACCATTCTTGGTTGTAATGTTACCACCATCACATAATGAATATCATGAATACGTGGGAAAAAATATTATAAATCATTCATCAGATCAGAACCCATGAAATGTAATGGGTTTTATAAGAATTTCATCATAACATAACCTGTGTAAACAAAATAGGATTCATGACCCTTTAATCAATTCACAAAAGAATAAACCATGTAAAAATAGCTGGAATTCATAAAAAGTTTATCACGATATAACCCATGGAAGTGACACTAACCATTTATAGAAATAATATTAATGGTATCGATAGATTGTGTCCCCATAAAATCATAGGTTATAGTAATGTATGTCTTCTTATATAGAAAATTAATTGGAAAGGTAAAACACATGTAATGTTTCTTGAGAAAGATAAATTTTATATGAAAAAAACATTTCAAAACAGAAAACTTTTTTGAAATAATTTTCATTTAAAATAAACTTGATTACATATAAAGAAATATTAAAAACATATAAAAAATTTCATGAAAAATTTATTTTGAAAAATACTTTTTGAAATTTTTTTTTCTGAAAATAATTTCACTGAAAAATAAATTGAAAACAAATAATGGAAGATTTAAAAATAAATTAAGACATATCATGAGGAATATATATTAAAAAAAAATAATAAAATAAATCATTTCAAAAATCATCTTCCTTAAAAATAATCTTGAATATATATAAATGGAAATTTAGAAATACATTAAAACATTTCTTCAAGAACATATATTTTATAAAACAAATTAAAACAAAAAATATTTTAAAAATACTATTATTTTAAAATAAAAATCTATAATAAAAAATTTATCTCTAAAAAAATAATATCTAGGATAATGGGAAATTCATAACATAGAGTACATGTTAAAATAAATATTCCTTTCCCATTTTCATTTAATGACTGGCGAGCATTGTTTTGGAAAATGAAAATATGATTACTTTTAATTTTTTTGTAAAAATTATAACATGGTAAATAATATATTGACAAAAATCATCTTAATAATGTTAAAAAAAATTTTGAAATTTTTTTTAGATAACATATTTCTTGTAGAAAAATGGTTTTTTGATTGAAAAGGGAAGTAAAGACGAATGTTCATAATAATATTCTTTTAAAATATTTGGTATATAAAGAGATTAAAATGAAATGAAAACATTTATTGTCATGAAATATATATTGTATAAAAACATTCATGAGTTTTGTGATATATAAATCATAATATTTCACTATTGGAAGCATAATCATAAATAATCTCAATAAACAATGAGATTGTAACATAAAATTCATACCAATTTGGTATCCTTGAATCATAATCACCAAGAATGACTAAAATTTGATGATATTTTTAATTCTATGAATATAATGAGATTAATTATATAACATTTCAATGTATAATTATATAAACCTCATAGAATAATATAGGTGCATAACAGAACATATCCTCAAATAAGGAAAATTGAGAAAAAAATCTCTCATTGCTTTGTAAAATTTTGAATGGTAAACCCCATGAAAAGGAGATCCTAAAATTGATATTTAATTAAAAATAATTTTCATGGTAATAATGATAAAATATATTAATGGTATGTATGAGCACCACATAAATGAAATAGGTGGTCAATATGGCATCTGTCTCATAGAAAATAAAAGTTAGTCAGAAATCCCTTAAAATAAGTCTCAACATACTTATTACACTTTTGAAACTACTTTATTATAAATATAAGTTTAATATAAATATATTAAAGAAACTTACTATATTTAATACCCAATATGTTTAACTTATGACCATTTATTACCTGTTTGTTAACAATTCCTTGCTCAAATCACATTTCAGCTAAAAAAATGGTGCGATTTTTGTATATGGTTTGATTCTTTATTTTAAATAGTATTAATTTTATCGTGTTTAGATTATCTAAATAACAATAATAATAAAATATTTATCATATATTTACATCTATTATTATTTTACTATTGATCATGAAGGATATTTTATATAAAAGAAGTATGTTATGGTCATGAAGATAGTTGGTCGTACATACACAATAGTAACATTTCCATTTTTCAATTATCATTATCTAAAGAGGGTAAGTAAAATATTATATCTATATATTTATATTAATATAAAAAATAACATATTATTTATTTAAATATACATATTCATATCATCCATGTGGCATGTATATGAAAAAGATATTCACAGCGCTTTGTGAAGGTAGTAGTCCACACATACCTGAATAACACCATCTTCTTTCATTGTGTGAAAAGGTATGAAAATAATGATACATATTTAATTAGTATAATTATTGTTTCATTTATGTAATTTTTATTCGTTAAATTTGTCCTTATTATCTTTCATGTAAAGATTTAGTGAAAACGAATCACATCAATTCGTGAAGCGGTTGTCCGACAAACACACAAGCAATGTTATCGTATTCCATACAAAATTGAAATGTTAAAAGTTATATGTTATATAATTTATAAATTGTAAAAATTATGTTATAAATATCATATATATACGTTATATTAATCATCATACCCAAAATATAGATGTTTTAATTAAAATATACAAATAAAATCTGTTCTCTATGCGATAACATTCCATAAAAAAATACAATGACTTCGTAACCCATTCGATGTAAGTGGAGATGTTTTCTGGTCATTACATTAACATAAAAACATTTCAATATATATAATTTAATTATGTTATTATATACTAATTTTTTTGTAATAATTAAAGGATGTGGTAGATAAAGAAAAAAAGCTTTTTGAAGAACGTTAACACTTCTTTGGAAACCTCCTTAGGATTTCACAAAAAGAATTAGGATGTTGGATTTATGCCCAACATAAGGCTTATAATATTATATTATGTAATTTTATATGTTATTTGCGATGGTATTGTCTGAACCAAATGAGTTTGAATGTATAATTAATAGTGGATATGACATGGACTTTTATAAGTGAGGTTAGTAGATTACTGGTAAATTTTTAAAAATAAAAAAGTGTACTCTTTTTATTTCAATGACAATTATATAAAATGGTGTAATATATAAAATTAGACATTATTGATTATAAATATGTATATACATTATATTTTATACATTTTTATGTCATTTTAACCCTTATTTTTTTTAGTTTAACCCCTGATAAAACTAATTTTAACCTAACGTCAATAATTATTTTTTTCTATTCACACTATTAATTTTGGTAAAAGACTAATTGCAAGTCATTATATAATATAAATTATTATTTTCCAAATATAGAATCCATTTTTCTAAATTACATTCACAAATGTTACACATTTTCATATAAATTTAATCTCGTAGATGCGATGAGAGAGCAGGCTCAAAATGAGAAAATGTTCAAAATTTTAGAATGTTTTTATATCTTTATTCAATATAAATTTATTCCAATTTAATAAATCGGATAAAAAATATATCATTTTTTATAATATTACATTAAAACCAATTTAAAATATAATTTGAAATTATAATTAATTTAAATGAAAAGGCGTTTTGCAATTGTAATTCGGTATTTTTCACAATTCATCAAAAAATTAATCATTTTAGAAATTTTTTAAAAAATAATAATAAAATAAAACCTATGTAATGATTTTAAAAATTAAAATTATTTTTTCATATAAATTTTATAAAATTGGAAAAAAAATTAAAATAAAATTCGTAGACATGTTCAAAAAATGGTTTTTTTAGAAGTGTATTTTTTCAAGAATAAGATGATTTTATATTAAATCTATGCCTAATAGTAATGATTTTATGAATATTAATTTAAATCTTTTGACATATAACATTTAAATTACATTTAAAAATTTCCTCATTTGAGATTTTATTTGCTAATTATAATGGAGAAGCATTATGCATATTAAAAAACACAAAAGACTGTTCTTTAAACCAAAAAATATTCTTATAGTAAAATAGAATATAAAGGTGATTTAAAATTAATTAATTGAATTAATTATAACTAAATAATAATAAATTCTACACAATAACTAATTGTGAAATTTAATTTGTTAATTTATTGAAATTTTATCATTATTTTTGAAAAATCAGTATTTCCACTATTCATTAAAAAATCAATATTTTATTAAAGAACCAAAAAATTTCAAAAAAAGTTATTTTCTATATGATTTTTTAATAATGATGTAAATTTTAAAATGTAAATTTTAAAAAATCACTATATATTAATTTTAACATTTTTGTATAGAAATAAATTATTTTTTTGGAGAAAACATATTTTTGAAGAATATATATACATTACTAAAAATTGAATGATTATTTACTAAGAACATATAAATAGATTTATCTTGAGTAAGAAATTTATATATATATATTTAATATCATTGGTAATACTATTCATACTCCCCATTTAAAATTCTAGGTTGTAACATTCATATTGATAATAATTTCATTTCATGGATTGCTGAAACTCAGTGTCTTGTTTTATGTAAGACGTCGACGAAACTTATTTTTGTGTATAAAAAATCATACCTAAAAATTTAAAATAATTTTTTTAAAAAATATTCATAAAATATTTTGATGTTACAATCTTTCAAAATTTTCATAAGGTTGTTTTATTATTTATTTTTATGATGATAGATTACTACAAAAGTAATAAAAATTTGAAAAAAATATTCTTTATATATTAAATTTCTTATCATTTACTCTAAATTAATTTAAGATAGTTTTTATTTATTTTTCATGAATCCCTTAATTGAGATTATTTTTTAAAATTATATGTTTTCAAAAGGTTTTTCTTTACTTTTTTAAAAATATATTTTGAATATTTTCCATAACTTCATTATTCTACAATAATGTCAAAAATATTTTCTAAATTATCTTTTTATTGTTTTTCTATGTAAAAGAATTGATTTTATTGAAATGAAAATTCATTTAAAAATATATTTCTTTCCATTTATAAAAATGGATTTTCAAAATAAACTTAATTCATATTGATATAAAATGAAAAATATTGTTTCCTTTTATTTTATAAAGTGATTTACACAATGATTTTGTAAATGTATTTTTCAGCCTTGTCAAAATCTTCAATACTAATTATGTTGAACTAGTAATAATATCTTATATAATAACCCAGATTTATTCTCTATATAGTTTATGATGTTTTCATGAATTTTTTCCAGAAACCCATATTTTTACCAAAGGTTAATTATGTTATGTTTTAAATATAAACGTTTTTATTTTCTTTGGGATGATAAATATATGGAATATTATTTTTGATGTGTGAGGTATATATCTCCCCTGACTACATTGGTTAAGGTTCCACATATCATTAGTTACATATTCCCCTTAGGTTTTTTAAACAGAAGACACGTCTAGATCATAGTTTTGTGAATCTAATGTTATATATAAATATTATTGGATTGTGAAACCTAAGTCACTTATGGACTATAAGTTGGTGAATCTGACATCACTATTGGGAAATAGGGTTTGATTCCAAAGATAACATGTAATGAACCTTTGTGATCATTTTTTTCCCATAGTTTATTTTAATAATTACATTTCCATGAAATTATATATGATTATGCCTATTATATATTCTATGGACCATGTTAATTATCTCATGTTTTTTAACACTTATGTCAGGGTATATGTTTTCCCATTTTAGATTACATTTATTGTTATCACTGATTGTGGATAAGTCATTGTATTTTATTTATTTATAATAATATACTTCTCTTGTATTATTTCCCTCTTGAATTATTATGGGATAAACCTTTATGACATGTTACTGTGTTTTCTCTTTGTTGACCATCTGATCTGAACCATTACTTATTTTTCAATTCCCCAGGTTATAAATATGAGTCTAAATTTTTAGAAGTCTAGAAGTGGAAGTAGTATAATTTTATTATAGATAAATATTATAGAGTTTCATAATATAATTTTCTTATGTAACTAATCCTCAAAGAAAAAAAACTACTTATTCCTGGGATTATGTGATTATTTGTGTTATGTAATATATAACATATATAAATGATCTAAAATAAATGTGGGTTCCTAAAAATTATTATAAAATAAAATGTTTAAGGAAAATATTTATTGAAATAGATATGGGAGTTAGGTTCTATGGTTCCTCATTAAGAGAACATATAATGAAACTGAGGACCTGAAGAAAGGCTTTATTTTACAATATTTTTTATTTTCGAGTTTTTCTATGGTAAGTTTCTAAAAATGGAAATTTTATGATAATTAGATTTTTAACCCCATATATTTTATTCAAATATAGTCATATATTGGCATTTCATGTTTTCATTTCATTCTCCTATATATGATACATAAAACCATTGAAAATCATTTTTCTGAAATTTAAACATTATATCCTCTTTCTCTTAGGAATATTTATCTTCCATTTCTATTTTATTTAAATTAAATTAGGTATTTTTACATATAGAAAAATATATTAAAAGTTCATTTTTATTCCCTTTAATTTATTTTAAAATGATTAAAATGAATATTTTTGACTTTTTTACAAATAAAGTTATTTTTCTATTTTTCATTGATATAAATTTTCAAAATTTTAAAAAAATGGAAATTTTACCTTTATTTTCAACTAATATTTTAAATTATTTAATAAAATACATTAATCATATATTTCAAAATTATTTAAGGATTTTTATGTGTCCCTATGGATATTCTCTTATTATACCATCCATTCTTTTCACTATATGGATTACGATGACAGTGCTTTCAAGATGATTTTTTGAAACACATTTCATTCCAATGGTTTAATTACACTATAAGAAAATATGGAATTTTTTATGATATTATAGCACACATAGATATGGTTTTCATTATGTGTTTGGTAGGGTTATAATTATATAACCCTCCAATGAATTTTGTAATGATTTATGCTTCATGAGATAATAAGAATGGAAATGTGGTGTGATCTCAATCTAGTAAGGGGATCTATACACTATGATTGTATTTGTAGTGATTCTTGACTGAGTAAATTATGGTAATAGTGAGTAAACCCAATATTCTATGGGTCTCTATTCAATATGATAGTGTTCGGCCTGATTATTGACAAAGGAATTTATTTCCTTTTCTTATGTGTATGATAAAAAATTATATCATTTCTAATTATATTATCTCATAGATCGTGACTGAATATTTATGATTCCAAAGTTTTAGGATTCATGTATTTTTTTATGATAAATACTTATTTCATGATTCATTATTTATGATCTATGATCTTTTGGGTATGCTTTCATAAGTCTTGATTAGGTTTTCACGCCATTAAATTATGCTTACATATGATCATTGATCGTTATCTCCCATGTTTTTCCTTATTAAACTTATGTAATAACCTATTATTTTTATTTATTTTCCCTAGTTTATAAAAATTTTATATTAAGTAGGGTGTGCCTATGAAGGGTACTGTGTGAGATGTAATTTCTAAGAGATATTTAATCTCTTTCATGAAATAATTTTATTATTAATCCATTATCCAAAGTCACTAAACCACTATGGTTTTGGAGAATTTAATATTGTTAAATATATTTCATATTCATCTAAAATAATGAAATATTTATATACCTAATAATTGAGTTTCCTTAGTATACTGACCAAAAATGAATCTAATTAATTGAACTAATTTATTTTTATTTTCATGGGTGTTATATAAGTGACAAGGGACTATCGAACCCTAGGACTCCAGTTGGTAAATTGGATATTGAAAATTGGGGGTTTGTTTGTAAATATATCCATGTGACTAAATGTCCCTATTGGGGAATAAAATCAATGTAATGAAATGAAAAACAAAGTGTTTATTAATATAGAAATCTTAATCTCCCTTAGAATGGGGAAGTGTAGTGAACTTGAGATGAGTGTCCTTGGGTGTTTTCATATATAACGTTGAGATGGATTTTTAACTCTAATATAACATAATAGAGGGAATTAAAATTTTCTTCCACATTGTCTTGTAAATACTTGGTGGTTAATACCTAGATATAATTAAATATGAAAAGTTAGTCATTGGAGTGGTGAAATGACTGAACTAGGTTGATTATCGATGTAAGGGGTGATTTATGCTACCTCTTAGTGGGATGAACTATTTTTATAGCCTATAGGGTGGATGAGACCATTATTTTATATGAATTATGTTGAGGTATTCTCTTCCCTATGGGATTTGGCTTTGACATAGAGATGATATTGAGTTTTAGGAACATAGGTTTGGTGTCCAGAATATGATGTGACCTTCGGGACCTTGGTGGGTCCCAATTTATATTATGACCGTAATTGGGTTTTCATAGAAATTTTAGTATAATTGAATTTAGTTGTAAACATAGAACACAATGTCTGATGGAAAGATCCTAACATGACTATAATGATCTAGATGGGTTTTGAGCATGAGTATCCAACCTTGGAGATGACTGTCAAGTTTGAAATGTGTACATACCTTATGATAAATACTAATTGAGATATAAAATGTGGAGTTTTATAAACATGATTATTATTATTACTATGATAAGTTTTTAGGTGGATTATGGACACCAACTATATTATATGGGATGGATAGGAGGGAAACACTGCCCTCCATGATTTATGTTATGAGATTCTAAGGATACCTAGGATCCGTATAGATTCCTTGTGATGTTTTATTATATTCTTATTGATTTCAAGGATATTTTCATAGTACATGGTGCATGAGGATATTTAAAGTATGATTAGGATATTGAGGGATTCTAGGGTATATTTTATAAGATGCATAAGATACATAAGGTCTAATAGGATACTTTCTGATATATACATTTAAATACCTTAGCTATTTGGGATATGGTGTTTTACAAGATGATATATGGGATTATTAGGATATCTAGGATCTATAATTATACCAAAAAATACCTGGGTTTCTTAGGATTTTTTCTAGGATCCAGGGATTATACTAATTTTATGCCAAGTGTATTATGAGATTTTCCTAGAGGGGGTATATACTATTAAGGTGATTTTATGTAAATAAGATGATATAAGGGTAAAAACATACCTAAAACCTTACAAGGTATTACGTTTTCTCATAGAAATGCTTTAATTAGCTAATTTACTTATGGTTGATTCTAGGTTTCACCTTAGAGCTGGGTGTCCTACATTTGTTTTTAAGTTAATCTTTTTCATTGTATTTATTTATTCTAAGAAGATCAATTGTGTATGAACTATATATAGTAGTTATGTTAAGGAACCCATTGGTGGGTCCCCACATTTTTGTACTCACACCCTACTCAGATGGGTATGATACACGGGTACCAGTGCATACATCATTATATATAGGATTATGTAAGAAAAATACATAGTGTTTATAAACTTTTAGGATAAATCTGATAGATCCTACTAACTGGGATATTGAGGTTTAAGGATAGTGGTCGCGCCTCTTTCACTTTATTAATTTATGTGATCAACCTAATTTAATGTTAATTGATTTATTATGGTATTACCATGTGTCTTTATGAATGACTAGTTTTATATTTTTATTTTTTATAGCATGTTATGATTTATTGCATCTGAGCACTCTAATTTATTATAATGTTTTAGGTTCGGTTATTTCTACTATTATTTCTACTCTGAAATGATGATATAGTTTTCCACTATTACCACCATCAGACCCTAATATTACATGATTTCCTCTTGAATTTAAGGAGGCATTTTTGAGTTCAAGTGAAGAATTTTGGTATGGATACTATTCAACTGGACTGAGGTGAAATGACATTACACATTACCTAACCCCTAGTGTTTAATTTTGGACTCTTCATACATATAATGATTATCGCACTATAAAAAAAGAAAATAAAAAATTAATCCTAACTCAGAAAACTCCTCTATAATTAAATAATCACAAAAAAATCAATCAATAACCCACATTAAAAATGAATAAATAAAAAAACCCCTAATAACTAATTGTTTACATAAAAAATGATTTATTGTAGAATATAAAAATAAAATTTCATAAGTATACTAAGGCTTATAGTTTAAATATAATCTCTATTAAATGAGGTATAAATGTTTCCCCACTTGAGTACCTTTATACATTGATACTTTTATTATTTTAACCATGATGTTGTGCTAATGAGGGCGATGTTAGTTATATAAATGGTAACATGGTAGGGTTTTATTATTAAATATTATATTTTCCTTATATATAACGAGTATTATAGTGATACATGGTTAACATACATGGATATTACATCATTTTAGATGAATATTCAGCACATTACAAGAATAAATGCTCAAGTACCATAATTGTTCAATGTCTTTGGAAACATGGAAACATAATCATCTAACTCTGTGAAATATATTCATCATCTCCCTTAAATATATTTCCCTTTAGTAATCCTACTTAAAACATTTCTTAATAAACTTGGGGAAAGTAAACATAAGAAAGGGTTGATCCCATATGCTTAGTAAGGTTATGCAAGGGAGATATGTAAGAATAACATGAGCATAAGGGTATGAGAACACTATCATAACATTATAAGATCATAACATAAATATCAAATATCATAATAAAGATTCAGAGAATAAATATTAGCATTTCATGAAGCACAAAACATAAGGAAATCAATGTAATAATCAATGAGATCATAATAGAGGAATAAGACATAGAATTGTGTAATAGACATAAGCATAAAAAATCATATGTCAATACTACCTTCCAAAAACATTATGACATATTAGGCATGGGGTAATAACTTGTGTACCTACTTCAAGAGTGGTATGCCCTATCTTTTACCCCTTGTTTCGGTGTTGATATTCCCTCCCATTTACATTATTGTTTCAATCATGGGATTTCTTCATATGTACCATCTTGTTTCGTTCCTCGAATGCCCTCCCATGTTTTCATGATTTAAATACCCTCCCATGTTCTGTGTTGTTTCAGGCTTGGGATTCCCTCCCATGTACTCTATTGTTTCGAGATTGATATTCCCTCCTATTTACCCTCTTGATTTAGGCTTAGCATTCCCTTCTATTTCGAGACTTGGATGCCCTCCCTTATACCTTCTTATTTTGGGTTTGGATTCTATTTCAGGTGCCCTCTTGTTTCGGGATTGGGATTCTCTCCTACATACCCTCTTATTTTGGGCTTAGGATTCCCACTTGTTTTAACCATTGGATTAAATCACATGTAACCATTTGAGTTTATAAAACATTTATCTTTACCCAAGGAATTGGAGAGATATATAGGTCACACCCGACACATAATGAAATTATATATTCATCTGCCACAAGAAAACAAAACATCAATCATATCATGACCCATGAAATGAATGTGTATTATTACCATTTAATCATATCATAACCCAGGATAAATAGGTAGGTTTCATAATAATTTCATCAGTTCATGACACATTAAGAGAAGCACGTATCAATATCTTATATCCTATATAAGAGAAACCAGTGTCATAAACATCATTTTATCAAAGAAAAAACCATTAAATAAATAATATGAATGGTGTTCTGAGATCATATTCCCATTAAAGTAGAAACTATAGAAAATTATGAAATCATAGATGAATAATTATTTTTATGGATCATGTGGAACATTTTTTAAAGTAAAATATACTTTCTATGAAAATACCTTCTATAAAACAATTTCAAAAACAAATTTTTACCAAGAATGATTTGAAATTTCATTTAAAATAATTCTTGAAGAAAATATATTTTACTATTTGAAAAAATGCTCATAAAATTATAAATAATTTTGAAAACATTTTTATTTTAAAATATCATTGAAAACGCTTAAACTAATCTTGAAAACATTTTGAATACCTTTTACTTCATAATTTGAAAACTTATAATGAAAGTGTGAAATCATTTTTAAAACCATTTCCCTTTAAAATTACTTAGAAATAATATATTTGAAGATTTAGAAAGAATTAAAAATTTAAAAATAAATTTTCATTGAAAATTAGATTAAAATTTTATTTTAATTTTTTTTTGAAAACATGGTTTTTGAATAAAAATATTTCAACACAAAAAAGAAAACTGAGGTCAGATTTTGTTATAAACATATTATTAATTATATTATGTACCAAATATTTTAAAAAAATAGTACTAATACATGAATACATCCTTAATAACCACAATATAACAAAATTCATGAGTATTCTTGATATATAGATAATAAGATTTTGTTAATGGAATCATAATCATAAACAATCCTGATAAATGATGTTATTGTATCAGAACTATTATCACTTTGATAACATTGAATCATAATCCACAAGGGATTATAAAGTTAAATGAAACATAAAATATCATTTTTGGATGGTATTAATGATATAAAATTTAAAATTGAAGAATATAAATAACATAACGATATATAGGTGCATCACATGGCCTGTATTAGAAAGAATTCAAATTGAGAAAAAAATTACTTCACCGATTTGGTAACTTTTTTACCACAAAACCCATGAATGAATGATCATAAAATATATTTGTAAATACACATAACTTTAAGGATAATAATCAAATAATGCATTCATGGGTTGTATATACCCCACACAAATGATATGAGGGGTGAATAAGGCACAAACCTTATAGAAATAAATGTGAGATGAGAAAACCCTTACCTTGAGCGTTGAATTTATTCATACACATTCGAACCACATGTATAGTAAATATACGTTTATTATAATTATATAAAAGAAAAATATTATTATATATAATATCATATATTATTTGGTTATGAATTTTTATAATCTATTTATTACATTTCCATGGTAATGTTATGTTTTCGTTAGTATCTGATTTGTTTTTTGTATATGTTTTGGATTGTCATTCTTGATCCTATTACATAAACATGATTTTTTTTCAAAATGTAAAAAAATATATTAATATCAAATATAATCATTATATATTTATTTATTATAATCCCTAAAATATGTAAACATGAAATTGAGGAAACCTTTCATGGAGACAGTAGGTCGTACATATGCATGAACCCTATTTCTGTTTTATTGACATATTGAAAGAAATTAAATGAAATATATAAATATATAAATATCTATATAAATATATTATCATTAAATTAACCTAATTTAATGATATATATCACATAAATCCACTAAACACATACTTAATATGTTCTTTGTAATGTGTGAATGAATCATATTGCTTTGAGGAGGCGGTAGTTCACCAGTACAAAATTAAGTAACTGTGTTTACAGAAATTAAAAATAAGGAAGGAATGTTTTATATAATAATTATAGATTAATAAAAAAATAATACATATCATATATATAATATAAATATATATTTTTCTTCATAATTACCACCCATGATATTAGTTATTGGAAAAACGAACAACATAATTCCAGGAGGCGGTAGTCAGTCACACACACGAATGATAAGTTCGTTACAATTTTAATGGAAGTGCGTGTATGTGTTGGTTGAACAATTAGAATAAAAAAATATAATAATATTTTGGATACATAGTTATATATATATTCATGGAATAATAATATTTGAGGGGTTGGAGATTAAAAATCATAAATATAAGTTATTATGGATGGATGTTACCTCTTTTTTGGGCAACACCTATTGGTTTTCTCAAAAGGGATTTTGTGGTTGGATTTATTCTCAAATGGATTCCTATAGGATGAAGGGAGGAATTTTTTTAAGATATATTTGCAGAATTTCTCGGATCCAACATTCTTGATAGGTGTGTATAAGTGGGAGGGGTGATTTACTTTTAATAGTGGAGGATGAGTGGAATTCTTGTAAATTTTTTAAAAGGGAATTCCACCAACATTTCTTTTTGGTAATGTTGATCCAATAATGGCCCCAATTAGATAAAATGTTGTATAGGGTAAAAATATAAACATAAAATTATGTTTTGATATTTTAATAAGTCATTTTGGTCCTTAAGATTAAAGGTTAGTCCTTTGTTGAGCTATGTTTTCTCTTAATCGTTGTAATTAATTTTAATCAGTATCCCTAAAAAAATTTAAAAAATAAGTCATACATATTATAGATTAAAAATTATTATGATTACAAAAAGGGAATCCTTTATCTAAAATTCTAATCATATAATTGGCCAAAATTAATTTCAATTTAATCCGACATATGGGACAACAATGTGGGTTTTTAAAATATAAATGTTCAAATGTTTGAAATGTTTTAATATCAAATTTCAATGTGGAATTGATTCAAATGAAATAAATTAGATTAATTTATATTAAATATATAAAATTAAATTTTTAAAAGATAAAAATATAATATATACCTATAAATTATTAAGATTAAAAATCAATTTCAATTAAAATTCAGTGTTTTCACTATTCATCAATAAATAAAACTTTTGAGAAAAATACAAACAATTTACCCAAAAAAATATTCATATTATTATTTTAAAAATGGATTTTATTTTTTAAAATATAAATTATAAATGTTTGAAAATTTTATATTTAAAATGGGTTCACCATTAATAGATGGTACAATTACCTTTTAGAACAATACATTTTTTTGTATTCATAAAGTTTGATTTATTTTTACCTTATATATCTTAAATCTAATGGATGGGTATATAATATTTATTAAATATATAATACAAAAATTTTATTTAAAAAATTAATCAAAAGTGTTCTGTTTAATTTATTGAGATAAAATTGTGTGTGTACATAGAAAACAAGTTTTCTTAGAAAAGTAATTTCTTTATTTTGAAATAGTTCTTTCAATTAATTATACTAATTAATAGTGAAAGGATTTATTTTATATACATGAGAAAATTATATTTTTACAATTCAGTTAATATTTTTCATAACTTACATCCCAATGAATATTTAGTAGCTATAATAATATTTTAATAATATTAGTAATAGTATATTATAGTTTGGTAGAACTCTGCCTTGTATGTTGTTCAAGATATCAAAGGAATATAGTATTCTGTATAACAAAAGACAGACATATTTTTTCATGTAATGAACATGAATGCATGTTTTTTTACCTCATGTTTAACTTGATTATATGTATGATGTAATAAAAACATATTTTTTTCATATAAAAAAAGCTATATTCAATGTTGCGTGAACTGCAAAATATAAAAAAAGATCAGATTAATTTTAAAAAATCACAAAAAATATCATATGTTTATATTCTACCCCCCCCCCCCCAAATTAATTTCACCAAATAAATTCATCTTAGTCGTCATTGACTTAATACATGTGAGTTCCTTTCATAGAAACCCACATCGTAAAAATTATTACTAAATCATCCTTTAAAAAATGGGAATGTGGGAAACATAATGGTTACCCAAAGTAACTCCTAACCTGGTTACCACATGGGAGAAAATAGGTGGAATATGAAAACATGGACATAGATTATAAAACTAACAATCGAGTTCTAAAGGTTATTGATATAGAAAATGGTATATAGAATGATAAAAATCACTAATCCATAACCTAAATATGATTAAAAGGGTCATTGATATCATAAAAAATTATGATAATTGAACAATATGATTTTAGGGCAACCACAACCTTAGTTTATCATTCATCAATTTTCTCTCCATATTTTTTTTAGATAAATGAAGGGAGATTTTTCATTCTTGAAGCATTATCAAATCCTATGATCTATAAATAAAATAAATCTTCATTCAATTTAAAATTATAAAAACTAAAATGTTATCACATGTTTTCTAATATACATAAATCCTCATATGCTGAGATGAGAATGAAATCTCTAAAACCTCTTCTAAGGTTTAACATATACCATTTCATAAATGGTTAACCTTTTCACCCTTACCAAAATACAATTCATAATTTTTTCCATAAATAAGATCTTATCTTATACAAAAACCTTTTCATTAGAAACTTGGGTCCATCCTTGTATCGATAGATTATCTAGTGTGATTTTATTATCCTAGAACTCCTATATAGGGAGGTAATCACATGAAATTTCACCTAAGGATAACCAATATGATTTTCATATGGATTATTCATTAAAAACCAAACAGGTAGTAACCAAATAAGTAGGTGAGGATAAGTATTAACTAATTATCATGGTTCACATTATCCATTATGATAGCATAACCTTTAACAATATCACAAGTCATAAGAGATTGCTGATGTTGATCATCATTATTATCCTTTTATTTTATGCACTTCCTAGAATAATTCCCATATTCCTTAAATTTGAAACATAAATTGTGTGAAGTTTAATATTCAAAGATTTATCATTATTCCCATCACCTCAGATTTCTTTCACTCTAGGACCCATGGTTTGACACTTAAAACATTATTTAGTTACCCAAATACATTTTACCCTACATTTCCTTACAAAATTGTGGCATAAGTTAAATCTAATACTCTTACCTCTGTAATATTTAGACCTTACATAAAAGCTTATCCTTATTTTATAATCATAAACTTGAGATTAATGGTAAAATTAAATATCCCTTTTTGTATAATGAATTTGAGGATGGTACTCACAGAAAAAAATAGGTTCTTTAAATCTTCCAAATCCGTGGATACAATTTTATCATATTTCCTTATATTGTTGTTAAACATCCACCACTTATTTTCTTCACCTTCCAAGTGATATGTTCCATAAATAAAAAATTCACATTTTAAAAAAGTGAGGATGAAAATATATTTTCAATGGTACAAATCCATTTTTCATAAATCAGTGGATTGTTCATTCCGCTAAAATAAGTTAGAAATTTCCTTAAAAATAATTCAAGAAAAAATTGTTCAATCATTTGGTCATTTGGAAAATCGTCATTATTCGTAGATTGATAAGGTTGTGTGGTCATAAAAATGAGGGTTTTCACTCTATCTTCCATAACATTTCGTTTCTATGGAGGAACATCATTTAACTATCAATTATATTACTCATTAACATGGTTCATTTAGGTTCTATCCATTTGCTAAATCTAGAAATCATAGTGTGAGAAATAGTTATGATAGAGTAAAACCATATAATTATGAAAACTAACTTATAGGAAATCTTATTCATGAAACCTACCTTTTAATATTTGAATACTTAGGTTTATCTTATATCATTCAATATCATTATTTTTTTATATCCTTAATTATTGGTCATAATGGGTATATGAGTTCCCAAATCATATCTGTATGAGAGTGTCAACCCAAGTGTGTAGCAAGGCCCATTGTTGTGCAACAATTCCAGATTGATTCTTGCTCAAAATAGCGTTTTGGGGATGTTACCCCATTATACATTAGTGTCAGATCTACATCCACTTCTAGTATCAAGAAAATGATGTATTTGTAGGAAACTAATCACTATTTCATTTACCTAAATTCCATGAAATGTTCATATACATTTAAAAATTATTACACTTATCCATAGAGGCTTCCTTAGAATTATCCTTAGAAATATCCCTAGGGATATCACTAAATTTTATCATCCTAGTTTCTAAAGGTTTAATAAACCTTTCCTTTGATACTAACTATAGTGACCTGGGCTTAAAATATATGGATATTACTTAATTTTAGATGAATATTGTTCTCATTACAAAAATACATGCATGAGGACCATAATAGTTTAGTGTATTTGGAAACATGAAAAAATAATCATCTAAATTTGATAAATATATTAAAAATATCCCTTAACTATATTTTTATATTATCACACCTACTGAAAACTATTATTCATACCCTGGGGAAATGAATCATAAGAAATGGGTGAGCATAGATACTCAGTAAGGTTAAACAAGAGTGATATGTAAGCGTAACATGAGCATAAGGGTATGAGAAAATGATCATAACATTAGAAAACCATACCTTGTATATCAAAGATAATAATTAAGATTCATCAAATTAATATTGATTGTTCATGAGATATTAATCATAAAGGAATAAAGAGAATTTTCCATTAGAGAATAATAGTAGAATAAGACATGGAATTGTGGCATACACATAAGAATTAAAAATTCTAGGTTAGGGATACCTACCAAGACCTTCATAACATGTTAGGATTTGGAATATAACCCATGGAAATGCTTCTGAACTTTGATTCTATCTTGTGTACCCTCTTGTTTTTGAATTTGGATTCCCTCCCAGGTACCCTATTGTTTCAAGCATGAGATTCCCTCCTGTGTACCATCTTGTTTTGGTCATGGAATATGAAAATGTGTACTCTCTCTTTTCAGTCTTGGGATTCCCTCCTATGTACCCTCTTGTTTCTGGCTTAGGATTACCTCTAGTGTACCCTCTTGTTGAGTTGTCAGAATGACCTCCCCTACAATCTATTGTTTTGGGCTTACGATGACCTCTTGTTTTGGGCTTGGTATTCCCTCCTATGTACTCTTTTGTTTTAGTATGGGGATTCAATCTCATGTACACTATATTTCTAGATTGGGATTCTCTCACATTTACCCTCTAGTTTTAGTATTAGGATGTCCTATTGTTTATTGAATGGGTTTCCCTCCTATGTACCATTTGATCTTATAAAACTTTTACCATTATCCAATGAATTTTATGGAGATATGTTTCCCACCATTCACTTAACAAAATATTATATGCATGTTCCATAAGATAAAAAATCATTCATCATATCATGGAGCAAGGAATTCAATGGGAATCATTAAAATTTCTTCACAAAATGACCAATTAAAAGAGATGGGTTTCATAATATCTTCTTCAAAGACTAACTCAGAAATTGAAGTGTGTTTCAAAATCATATAACCCATTGAAAAGAAATAGATATCATAAATATCATTTTATCAAAACATAATTTATTAATGAATGAATATGAATATTATTCCTAAATCATATCCTCCATAAATCATAATCTATAACAAATAATTTAATATTATATGAATAATGATTTTTAAGGATCGCATGGATCATTTAAAAGTAAAATATCCTTTCTTTGAAAATAGATTTTGTAAAACCATTTCAAAAATAATTTTCTTATAGAGGAAGAATTGAAATTTCATCTAAAACATTTCTTGAAGAAAATATAATTTCCAATTTTAGAAAAACATTATCTTTAGAACTTAAATAATATTGAAACATTAATCATTAAAAACATTTTTTAAAACATATTAAAGTACATTGAATCATTTATAATACCATTTACTTTGAAATAAATTTGAAAACAAAAAAAGAAATCTTGAAAACATTTTCAAAACACTTTTCCATAAAAATAACTTTTATAGCATATAATAGAATATTTTAAAACCATGACACATTTCCAAAATCCATTTTCTTGAAAATATGATTAAAATATCATTTTAAATTTTTTTTTAAAAACACCATTCTTTAAATAAAACATATTTCTGACCAAAATGATAAATGGGGTCATATTTTCATTAAAATATTTTCTAAATTATATTAAGTACAAAAGTGTAGAATAAATGTTACTAATATATATACATCCTAAGAAAATAAAATATTATAAATGTTATTATTTTTCTTGAGGGATGGATCATAATATTGTTTTTCAATGGAATCATTATATAAAAAATCCCAATAAATGATGACATTGTAACAGAAAACTATTATCACTTTGGTAACATTGAGTCATAATGAACATTATATAATTACATTACATGAGCCTTAAATTATAATTAATGATGTAGATACATGATATAACATGTCAAAGGATGGTATAAACATCCCTTAAAAACATATAGTTGAATAACATGACATATATCTCAAAGAAAGGAAATTGAGACAAAAATTAATTTACCAATTTGAGTACTTTTGAACCCTAAATCACACAAATGAATGATAATAAATTTAAAATTTAAATAAAAATAAATTTAAGTATATTATTTATAAAATAGCTTTATGTGTAGTATATACACCACAAAAATTAAATAACTAATTAATAAGGGTTAAGACTTATAGAAATAAAAGTGAGATGAGAAAATCCCTACCTTAGGTCTAGACTTTATTCATACATGTTAAAACATCTTGCAATAAATTTTTTATTATTCATCTAAAATATAATATTATTATAATTTATAATACCATATATTATTTGGTTATGAATTTATACCACCTATTTATTAACAACTCTTTATTAATGTTATGTTTTATGTAATATCCACCTTTTTTCATGTTTTGGCATGTTATTCTTGATCTTCTTACTTGGAACATGATTTACTTATCTACAGAAGGTAAAAAATGATATGAATACCATATATATTAATTATATATATCTATAATAATATATAAAATATAAAAATATGAAATGGAATACACTGTTCATAGAGATTGCAGGTCGTACATAAGCATGCCTGTTGTTTCCGTTTTATTATTGCGTTTAAAGAAATAAACTAAATTACATATATGTATATATATATATATTATAATTAAACTATAATTATTATATCATATATATAAATTATTTTCAATAAATCAATTCTTAATACATTCCATGTAAATTGTTAATGATTCACATCGCTTTGAGGATGTGGTAGCCCACACATCCACAAACCAAGATGGTGTATTTACAGAAAATAGAAATCATGAAGGTTTGTTTTATATAATAATTCCAAAAGAAAAATATATCATAAATTTAATATATATAATATAAAAATATATTTTACATTGTAAAACCTCCAATGAGATGTGGTAAAGGAAAAATAAACAACATCTCTTCATGGGGCGGTATTCCAGCGTACACACAAATGACATTTTTGATTCCCATTAGATGGAAGAGTGTGTGTGGGTAGGTTTTAATTTTTTTTTAATAAAAACCTCTCATAATAGTTAGTATAGTGTGTTTATTATATATTCATGAAATAAGAATATTTTAGGTGCTGGGATTGAAAATAAAACAAGTGATCTTATTGATGAATGTTAACTCTTCATTAGGTAACTCTTATTAGTTCGAACCAAAGAGATTACATTGTTGGATTTATTCCTAATAGGTGGATTATAAGATGAATGGAGGGTTTTTTAGATTATATTGGATATTTTATGTCTGATAAAATTTATTGAGAGTTTTTAATAAGTGAGAGGGGAGAGTGCATTTTTATAGTAGAGGAGGAGTGACATTCTTGTAAATTGTTGTAAAGGCAATTCCACCCCAGTTTTTAGAATTTCACATGGATAAAATAATGAAATAAATTCTGAAACCACATATTATAGGTTCTAAATATGAACTTCCAATGGATTTTGGACAAGTTTCTAGGTTATTTTTTTTGGTATTATGTTTAATTTTTAGTCCTTTGTTAAGCTATTTTTTCTCTAAACTGTTGTAATTAATATTTATAATTTTCACTATTATTTTTTGTCAAAAACTATATTGAACTTATTATAAATGAAAATTTATTTTGATAAAAAATATTTAATCAATTTTTTATAATTAAAATCATATAAGTGGAATAAGTTAAATAAAATTTTATCCCACATATGGGATGATAAAGAGTGTTGTTATAGTAAAAATGTTCAAAAGTATGAAATGTATTTATGTCCAATATCAAATTTTAATTGATTATAATGACATAATTTTAATTAAATTATTTAAAATTTAACTAAATAAAATTTAAAAACAAATATATATATAAATCATCCTTTCAAATTATTTAGACGAAGAAAGAATTTTGAATTTTAATTCAGTGTTTTTAACTATTGATCAAAAAATGAAACCTTTCAGAAAAATACAAAAAATTTACCAAATTTAATTTCTGAGATTAATTTTTTAAAAAAGAAATTCATTTTTTGAATATAAATTATAAAATTTTAAAATTTTAACATAAAAGGTGTTCCCCCTTAAAATGTGGGAAAATTACCTTTTAGAAAAATACATCTTTTTATTCATAAAATTATAATTATTCTTATCTTATACATATCAAATGTATTGTATGAGTATAAAAAATATTTAATGAATATATAATAGTAAAATTTAAAAAAAATGTAAACAAATTTTTTTTAATTTTTTGTGATAATTTTTTTTAGTATATAGAAAAATTGTCTTTAAAAAAATAATTTCTTTATTTTCAAAAAGAGTATCCATTCACTTATACTAATTAGTAACAAAAAGATTAAATTTATATACATGTGAAAATGATATTTAAAAAATTCATTTAATCATATTTGAAACTTCCACCCCAATATTTATGTGGATGCTATAATACTGTTTTAATAATATTATTTATTATATATTGTAGTTTCGTAAAACTCAGCCTTATGTGTTATGAAATATTTCGAAGGAAATCAAGGTAATACAATCCAAACAATGTGTTACATGTACCTAAATTTGGTATAAGTGTTTTATATTTTTGTAGGATTAACTTGGTGTTGTGTATAATTCAAGGCAAACATAGATCTTTCATATTGAAGAATCTATATTTTGTGTTGCATGGAATGAAAAATATCAAAAATATACAATTAATTGAAACAAAATTCACAAAATATTAGGGTATTATAAGTATGAAATCATTTAGACTAATTTGATAAGAAATAGTATATGTATATCAATAATAGATAGGTAACTTATTATTAAGGCATTGTAATTTTTGTGGCCCCACAAGGATACCCTTAGTGGTTTGAATTAACATATTATTGTTTTTATAAAAAACTAACCCATAAAATAGATATTATTTCCCATTTATATGAAACAAATATATAATTTTTTTTCACGAAAAACAAATATGAAAATAAATTTTCAAAAATTAAAACTAAAATATCATAATAAGTTCAACTACAATAGTTATTTTATAAAATATGATAAATCCATAGAGCATAAAAACATCAGGGTGTTGGTGTACCAATTAATCGCCATCTAAGTAATTTTTTTATTATAAGATTACAAAATTTCATTCTAAGACTCGGTTGATTTTTTTTCAATTCTTGATTTACTCAATTTTTCCCAAAGGTAGACTCCATCTTCTTATCTTATCACAACATATAAAGAAAAACATTGATTCATAATGTCTCATATGATATATAATGAATTGGAATGAATTTCATAATTAACTTAAATCGTTTATATGTTTTTTCAATTTAGTTTAAAAACATAATAAATTTTATATTCATTGTTCTTCATATTCAATATATTCACACACTATGATTCGTGACCCCTTTCTTCTTCAAAATAATTCATTAATTAATACTCTCTACTAGTTGATATTTTTCTCTACTATCTATATTATATGTGTTTATTGAATGAAAGAACTATTTAATTCTCATTTAAGAATTTAAAAAATTTAAAAAATAAATATCTAAGAAAATAAAATTAGATTTTCAATTTCAATAACAATACCATAGATTATGAATCACTGATCACAAAAATATTTAAAACATTCTCATAATTTAAATAGTAAAAAATATCATTCAAGGCATCCTTTTAATCTTCCATTAATTTATTTATTAAATTCTCCAAAAAAAATAATATTTAACCACTTTTAGTTCAATGACACGATTTCATCAAAATAACCATTATACAACATTTGGAAATAACATCCACCATTAAAAATTCAAGTAAATTTCAATTTTAAAATTATTTAAGAGCACTCACTTCTTCAAAAGATTCCAAAAATATTCAAAAACATGAAACTTATCTTTGATCATTTTATTCATAAAATATTAATATTGATAAAAAATATAAATTGGTATTATAATTAACTCACTAGTTCTAACTATATCAACTTTTTTTGTTTTTTATTCTACATTTCATTAATTTAAATCGATAAATTTTGTTTAATAACATCACCTTTCCTTATACTATTTCATTAAGACTCATTTTGAGGAGTTCATTCAGCCTAAAAGACCTTGAAACTTTATTTTCTTAATTCTTAAATAACATTTTAAAAAATTCCAATAATATTCAGAAATACATAAAACATTTCCAAACATCCATAACTATTCACTTTCACTAAGATATCATTTCATTAGGGGTATCTATAAATTTTTCCCCCTTTGAAACATAAATCCAAAGGGAAACTGTCTAGTTCATCATCATGGGGTGACTCTATAGAAACTAGTAAACCTTATAACATTCTCTAGGATTAAATGAGACATTTCTATATGAGAGAATAAAATATAAAAATAACTTTTTAACAAGTCAAAACATTAACACATGAATTTTCACAATATCCACCTTAAATTCATTCACCGTTTTATCATTATTGATATATCTTATTACAAAAAATATTTTACATAATTATATATTTTTAAGGTATTTATTTTTGATATATTCCTTTAAATGAATCACCCCATTAACAAACCAATAAATTTAGACACTTATTAAATTAAAACCACAAATGAGAATATAGGTACCTTAAAACACCTCTAATGTCGAGGGTTAAGGTTGAAATAAAATTTTTGACATGTGCTTCTCAAATAAAAGGTTTTATAATGATTGTTTCAAATTTTTAAACAACTATATCACTAGTTCCAATATGTTTCAACATCAAAAATTCTTCTTCTACCTTTTTTATAACGAAATCTTACATTAATTCAGAATGAATAGTTATTTAGTGTTGTACTTGATTCATTGTATGTTTTAAATAACTATTATTATCATATGAAATCCCCATGTGAATCCTAACATCATTAATAAGAACTTTAAATTTGGTCTTAATATATATTAATTGGTTACAATCTTTTTTAGCTTAAATATATTCAGCTTTTATAGTTTTAAGAGATACCCATTATATTTGTGTACTCTTGAAGATTTTTTTGTAAATATAGGTTGATAAATCGATTTTGTATGTTTTATATAAATTATACTTCACAATAAAAACCATTGTGTTCTATTTATTCATTCGTGTTTCTTAATAAATACTATTATCCATAAAGAGTGGTTCTCCTTCACATTCCATAATATCATTTTAATATCCATGATGTGTTATTCCTTAGTATCAATTTCAAAATTTTCATACTATAATGTTTCATATACAATATGTTTTCTTCTTATATATCACATAACAAAAATTAATAATCATTATTTCATAAATTATTGAGTATACATTCATTCTAATATTATTTCTTCCTTGTTTGATCCCGTCAATATTGGATTTGACACAGTTTGTATCACCTCTATTATAAATTTATTCAATATTTAATTATAATACGTCATTTAAAAGATAAATATTTACTATCCTTATTGATTTACTCACAATCAAACCAAATATATGTGTTCTCCGGTCAAGGGCATCAATAATTCATATTACATTATTTTTTCAAATTTCAAACAAGGTTTTGAACTATTCAACTAAATATGATATAATTAATATATTCTAATACCATAAACGATTGATTAGATGTAATATTCAAATATTTATTTTTTATATACACCAACACATTTATATTCTAGATTATTTATAAAAGTTTATACTCTAGCATTTCAGTCATGTGGTTCTAGTTTTATCCCATATAAACCCTTGTCTAAATAAAAACATTGGTTTCATATTAATTAAGATGTAATACATAATATTTTTCAATATATACCTCTTATAAATAATTAATTAAACTACTCCTTACATGTTTTTGATAAATTTTGTATCTCCTCTAAGTAGTAATTTCCAAGGATTACAAAATTATTTATTTTTAAATTATCCCCAAAATTTATTTAATTGATATACTTACATTTAGATAGTTCTTGTGTAGGAATTACATAAAAGGTGTGTCTTAAAGGACTAAATCAATAATATTTTCAAGATTTCCTTAAAAATTTATGGGTTTCTAATATACTGTACATGGAAAATGATTTTGTAGGGGTTAAAACCCTAAACCTCAAGGATAACAATCCCATATCCTAAACTACTAAGCTATGGTGATTAATAATAAAATTATTTCATTAAACCTTTAAACTGGGAAAAATATATCTACAAAATTAATAATTATAATCAATTCATATCCCTTTCACAAATTTATTCACTTAATCCTTATAAACTTCCACTTTATATCATGGAAGTGTTTGAAAATGTAGTCAATTATTATATCATTATGTTATTTAGATATATTTATAAGATCCAATGTATTATAATTGTTTAATTTGATATGTATCCTCTTTTATAGAGTTGAATAATTATTCTTCTCCTTTTCCTATTATAATAAATAATGTTTTAGTTGTGCTGATAAACCAATCCTGTAGATATTTTCCATTATTTTAGATTGAGTGGGTGCTATTTTTTCACTAAAAATATTTTATTTATCCACATTAGATCTCAACCATTTCATTAAAAATTGTTTTGATATTTATTTCATATTATCTTTATCCTATGAGTTAAATTTAGAGTCCTATTCTAAGGGGATAAACATTTTTCGTCAAAATAAACATAATTATTACTTCACTAGACTACATCTTATGGAAATATTATTCACTTCCTTATAGATTCCTACTCAATGAATTAAAAAATACTATATTAAAATATATTTTATGAGTCCCTTATTAAATTATTTTAAACATATTTTATTCTTAAATTTTTAATATGAATAACTCAAGTTGTTTATTGATGTTCAAATTGTAATGATGTTAAATTTTTTATCCCAAAGTTATTAAGATGAAAAATCCAATGTGTTTTGATTATGATAAATTTTTAAACTAGCATTAATTCCTAATACCTATCCAAGTTATTTTTAGACACAATACATTATTGCATAATTTTATGAATATAATTTGAATTAGTTAACTAAATTTTAGAAATGAAGCTTTTTAATTTACCTAATTCCAAAAATAATAAAAGGATGAATGATAATATAATGTTGAGTATTTTATTTGGCATTGTATGTGAATTTTGTTAATAGTTTTTATAGGAGTTATTAAAGATTTGGCCAAACACATCCATCTAAATACCCAACTCAAAACACACATGTATTAATTAGGTGTAAACCATATGGGAGGTAGGTTATCCTATATATCCATGGTGTAAAGGTGTTATATAAATATATCATTTCCTTCACAATGGAATCGGTGAAGCACTTTCATAATGGAAATCATGGTGGGTTAATTAAATTTGTAGGGATGCACACGTGTGGTGCACATGGTGAATATTGTTGTGTTCACCACATGTGGTTAGTGAAGGTGTATCTTGGATTCAAAATCATTGTTGGATCCAGTGGTCAGTGGAATAGGTAGTGTTAATAACTGGAAATATATATATGAAAAAATCATTGTGGGATTCTATATGAACCTGAACTTCTAAGGAGGTATGTTTTTGTTTAAATTTTAATTTTATTCCCTTTTAATTTTTTAATGAAATTATTCTGTGAATTTGGGATGTTCTTGAGGGTTTTATTAGGGTTAAAGATAAGAAATATGGGTGGTGGGGGGGGTCATCCAATACATAGAATAGGGTTAAAATATGGTTGGTACTAACGGTGTCCTAGAACCATGTTCCCTAAAGACAGGGGTTAATTGTTTTTATGCCATGAAACATGATCCAAGAAACTGTTCATCCATATATGAAACTGCATTTTCTCCACATATTTTTACAATGTAATGGCCTGGACCTCTCTAGCCCATTCCTTTGTCAAAAAGAGTGTCATGAAGTGTTCTGGAGGGTAAATGGCCTTTTCCCACAATTTTCAGAATTTTGAAACTACACGCCGTGTAGTGTGAGTACACGCCATGTACCCCCTCGCCGAGTATACCCCATGTTGAAGGCCGTGTTCTTTCCTTCTAAAATAATGGGTACACACCGTGTACCCCATACTACACGTTGTGTAGTCCCTCCCCGCGTATCTGTTACCCTCAAACTATGTGTTGAACAGTCAACAGCCATGTGCCGTGTTGAAGGCCGTGTCCATGCCCTATAAAATAAATGGGTACATGCCGTGTACCCCATACTACATTCCGTGTAGTCCCTCCCTGCGTATGAATTACCCTCAAACCATGTGTTGACCAGTCAATGGCCGCGTGCTGCGTTGAAGGCCGTGTTGGAAGCCGCGTGGTGATCTTGTGAAATGGCTGAGTACACACCGTGTACCATAAATTACACGCCATGTACTTTTGTTTTTCATGCCTATAAAATGAGGGGTCCTCTCCTCCTTTTCAACTCATTCCTCTCCTCCCCATTCCACTGAGAAAAGCTATCCCAAGAGACTCAGAGGCTCTTTTTCTTCGATAACTTCGTTTGAGCTCCGATTTACGATCCGTCAGCGGCCATAGGATCGTAATGACGAGGCGGAACTTCTGAGATTGGATCTGTTGTATTTCCTTTGGATTTTCCTTTCAAACATACACCTGAGGAGGTTTTTTCGGGATTTGACACAAGTGACGGATGCCGACGGACGTCTTCTAAAGTTGATCCGGGGGAGCGTTGTGATCAGAACCTGTTGAGGTAGGGATATTCACTTCATCTCTCTAATTTGTAAAACATGCGGGGTGGGAGCCCTCTTGTTTATGTGAAACACTTTTGAACCGGTTTAATGAAGATACTAACTGGCTTATATAACGGTGTTGGGAAGTTTGTGATTATTGTTACATTATTTTATATCCTGTGATATTATGTTGTGAATTGAATAGGCTTATGCTTACTGAAAATCACAGTCGCTGGGGGCCTTTCCTTATGCAATTAAATTTTTCCCTATCTTTCTAGATCATTTTTGTGAATGGAACTTTATTGAATGTGGAATTTTGATAATCACGTAAAGTTGGCTGATTTAGAATCTGAAACCCTTGTGTGATCCCCCGGTTGAACAAAATGGAATAATGAACATGTGGGTGTTGTCTTGGATACGTGGCATGTGATGGGGGTGTTTTGTGGGTTGTTGTGGATCGGGTGAGCAGTGGGGTTGCAGTTGTCTTGGTTGTGGGTTGGTGTTAATGCTATGTTGGTGATGGGAAGTAGGGCTGCAATGAATGGAATTAAAGGGGTAATGATGTACGGTGTGGTGGTGGTTGTGGTGGTTGGCAGTAGGGCTACAGGGTTGGGTTTGAATGTGAACGAACTATGGGTTGTGAATAGTAAATAAAGTGGAAGAGTTAATGAATGGTGGCGAATGGTAATGGAACGGTATTGTTAATCAATGGGTTGGTTGGTTATTAAGAAGGGACTTGTGGTGTTTCTTGTGTTTTCCTAACTTGATTTGTGTATGGAAGGGATATGCTTTAAAAACGATTGATGTGGTTGGTTGTGGATAGTTGCCTAGTAGTTAAGGAACTAATAACTGATTCTATTGAAACATGAAAACATAAATGGGGTTTTAGGATTGTTTGTTGTATGCATGCTTCATAGTAGCAGTGTCGAGGAACGTGCTCAATTCATTGATTATAAGCCATAGGTTGGGCTGAGTGTTTGGTATATATATATATATATCTGTATCTTTGTGTTTTATCGCACCCCACCCATGTTTAGCACTTAGTGACGAACAATCCCATTTCATGGGAGAGGGTGTTTTCCCCTTAGTTATTAGCTCCTTCATGCTCCTTCTTCCCTTGGATGTGATGGCTTGAGGCGACCTTACTCCCAAGATTCTTCGGGTAGGTTTCGATTGGGGTGGTTTAGCCCAAGACTCTTCGGGCAGGTTTTACTATTTCCCAAGAACCTGTGGGATGAGGCCCAGGTGTGTGCGGGAGAGATACGTGGTTGTGAGGCCCATGAGTGTGTGGTGGGATACGTGGTTCTGAGGCCTAGTTGTGTGCGGGCGGGATACGTGGTTGTGAGGCCCAGGTGTGTGCGGGTGAGATGTGTGGTTCTTGAGGCCCAAGTGTGTGTAGGCGGGAAGAGTGTGGTAGTGTCAGGACATTCACCATTAGGTAGAGTAGCTAACTAATGGGAAATGGTGCGGGGTACCCAATACTCTTGTTCTTATATACTACTACCTATTGTGATTGTGTTTTTGGTGAGTGTAGCTGGTGAGGTTTGGTGGATATAATTCCTTTCTAGGTTTCTTTTGTTCTTCTCATGGGACATTAGGATGTCCCCCCACTTGTGCACGAGAGCTTTAGGTTTCCCTAATGAGTATACTTGTATGCTCACCCTACATTTACTTTCAGGTTTCCAAGAGGACTACCAGGGCCATGCGGGACCCTACTAGTCGGTACAGTTGGATTTTTTGTAGTTATTGTACTCTTGTTTCTTTTGGTAATGTACTTTTTTTCTTTCTTGTACTTGTACCTTGTTTCAGAACTATTTAAACATGCATGTGGGATTGGTTTTGGTTTATTTCTATACACTTGTTCTTTTCCCTTTTGGTTGTTGACTTTTCCTATTTCCCGATATTAAATAATAAAAAGGGTAATGCCTCCCATATTTGTGAATTCTCATACCCTTGGTGCTAGTCGCCACACCGGGGCCTACTGGAGGCGGGACTCAGGGGTCATTATCTCCCTTTCACCATTTCCAGCTCAGGAGAGGCATCATTGGTGGGAGGGGGACGTGACATAAAAACTATTCATACTACCCATAAATCTTTCTAAACCACTTCTATCTTCAACAAATAAGGCCGTATAGTTTGGAAAACTATTTATCCAAAACATGAACCTAATTAAAATTGGGAAAATGGATTTTTTCCAACACTATTATTGTATGATTAATACCATATTTAAACCCCTTTTACTTTCTCATCATCTTAAAGGGTCATCCATAAGCTATTATTTCATTCAATGATGAATTTGATTCAATTCATTTTATTTGTAGTGTCATTTATTGTGGATTAAATATCCGGATTTTTATTTGAAACTATTCCTTCTATTTTTAGTGGATCATTATGGGATATTTTCTCTTCTTCTGATGCTCATAAACACCATCTTTTCATGGGGATTATTTTCTTTAGTGTTAGTGATTGTTTCTTAATGAATCATGTTCCATGGTTCATAAAGTAGTTTTCTATGATCTTATGGTTGGTGGTCTAAAATAATTATCCCATAATATTGATGCTTCTATTGTGTATTTGGTAGTTACATTGTGCTTTCATAGTTCATATTTTTTGTTTTTTGGCACTGTAATTTAAATTGGAACAAAAAATGAGGTGATAGTCCCTTCACATTCCACTTTACATTATTTGATGATCTTGAGAATGGGCTTATGGCCACATTGGGTTTTTTCACACTCTTTAGTAAGGTGAGATGAATTATTAAATGGAAAATATAAGGGTTTTTGATATTTAACTAATTGTAATTAATGTTAAATATATTATCATTGTACAATGGTCTATTTGGATTAACATAGAAAATGAATTCGGCTATGAGATGGTTAAGGGTAAGGGTGATAAATGGTTAAAGGGTATTTATTATGTTGTTAAAAAGGGTAATAAAATATCCAATGTTTATGGTTATGAATAAATGGTATGTATTATCAGTTTTGGGAATTGAAATAAAGGTGTCTATTGTAATGAAACATGAAACTAATGAAAAATGAATAGGTATGACATTTTTGTTATTGTTTGATAAATGATCATTGAAAATTACCATGAGAAATGTAAATTTTGGGTATGGTTGGATATTGGACTAAGGCTCATCATCTTTTTGATGGGCTAGAATAATTTTCTAGAAAAAACTGATGCATTTCCTCTTCCAGGACATAATGACACTCCAAACCCCACAGATGTATTATTTGGTTTGAGTGTTGGACTAATGCTTCAAGCTACGGCAGCTTGATTTGATATGCATATTAGACCAAAAATCCATTATCCTGTGGTTGTATATGGTTTGGATGCTATAATGATACTCCAAGATACTGTGGTTGGACATGGTATGGGTGCCTGTAGTGAGACTCCAAAGGAAAAGGATTTGTATGAAATTGATTAATGAATTTAGTTGTGACTCAATGTTCTTAACACCTTTTTCAGTACGGTTTGTAAATTCCATGTGGGTATAATATGGTTTGGTGAAAATTTTTTAATTAATAACATCATATCCCATGTCAAAAAATTTAATATATTTAATTATAAAACCTATTTTATACATTGGTATGTATTTTTCATTATATTTTGTATACACTATTTTCAGAATGGATATTTATTTATGAACTTTTAGGGGGGTATTATGGAGTTGTGGTCACACCCTAATCATGATTACATTGGTACCCAATAAGATTTAATGGTTGTTGGCTAGGATAAGGGAAAGGGCCATATGATTGGTTGTTGAGTTAGGATTTCTAGACAGAATATAGAATAGGGTACTGGTATGGTGTCATAAACCATTTTCAGATTATCATCATATTTTTTGGGGTTTTATTTTGACATATGACACTGTTTAGAGAATACATGTTTAATATATTTGGTTTTGGTAATTTAAACATCTTTGGGAATTGATTACAAGTTGCATGGTTATTTGTTATTACTGCTCTAGTTATTATCTATTTTGATTTATAATATTTTCTTTATCTAGTAAATAAGGGGTGTTATCCTTTAGAAACTCATTAAACCCTCAATAATTGTCATTAGTCTCTAGTGTATGTGGAGGTACACCTGAGGTCATGTGGAACACTAGATCGCGGAACAAGTTTAGTGGTATCTGGCCCGAGACATTATAGATTTATCCATGTGGGTATTGATCCTCATCGTTAAAAAGGTATGTAAACAAATTATGCCATCCGATGAGATCTATCTAGGCCATACATTATATGATTTAGTTTTATTCATCCTCCAAACATGATGAAGGGATGTTGTTCATTCTGATCTTTATGGACAATGCTCCATTAATTGAATTGATCTAATGCAATCTTTCCAAATTGATGGGATCGATCACACAAGATCAATTGAAGTATGAGATGAGTTACATATGTTTATTGAATAATTTTAGTAAAGTATATTTATTTGATACATAGTTTCTGAAGGAGTTTCATTTTTAAATTAATTATTTACATTAGAAGATCATGAAATTTTTCAGAAGATGTAGTTATGGATGCTCGGAGACCACAAATTTAAATGTAGTAGAAGTGCAGACATGTAATATAAAAAAGATTAATTTTTTAGGATATTTATTTTCCATATTTAATTATACAAAAGATTAATTCCACTCGAGAGTAATTTTGGTGCATGTAGAAGAGTTTTTACAGTGTAGTAAGTAAGTTAGGGTTATCTAGAAATACCACTGGATGAGATCATTTGTATGTAATATCTTAAAAAAACATATATAGTTATGATAAAAAAATAGGGAAACAAAACATCATGTATTCACAAGGAGGGTTCTATATGTTCATGTTGTTATTTTCCAATACTTCTTGGTCTTATGATGAAGAACATTGTTTTTCAATCCTTTTATTATGAAACTCACAATCCTTGTTTTTTCATTAATAAACAATGATGAATTATATAAGTTTTAAGTTATGTGAAAGAATAATGGTCATCAAAAATATTATTAAATCATTCATGTATAAGAATTACGAAAATAACAAATTTGTTTTAAAATACATTGTTGGTATAGCCAATAAAAATTAAATAGTACTTTCAATTTTCAAATTAGTAGTAAAGTGATATTTTGGTCAAAGATTCTGAATGAAATTATTAGAGTTGGAACATACTAAAGGGATGAATTTTGACAATTTTTTATGGATGGTAGGTTTCTTGTGTGATCGAGTGACTCTTAGGGGATTAGGGATATGTTCTAGATGTTTTATTGGATTGAGGATAGGGTTCATGGTTAGCACACATTTATTGATAACCTTATACCCAAATTGTGCATCTTAATATTTATAGCCACATGACTTGTGAAACCATATGGCATGACAAATAAAAACAAGGGGGGATATATAATAAATTGGAGAGAAGACACATGCTTGACATATGTTTTTGTAAATTTTGTCCATAACCATGCATATGAGTTAGCTTAGATATATAGAGGACCAAAATTAGTATATTGTCTGGATAACTGTGCAACCCAACCATGTGACTCATTTATAGAGGGTAAATTACCATTTCACATCGTAATGATTTAATAGGGAAGCCTCCTCTTATTCACCTCTTCCTCCAAGTGTCTCCTCTCCTCCCACTTAATTGTCATCGAAAACCCCTTCAAGGTGGTGTTTTTTGTGGCCGATTTTGATTACATGAAGTATTTATATCCCTCTACTAAAATTTTATGGTCACCCCTTGATTAATTTTTGGTTTCCCAATTTATGGATTTTGTTTTGATTATATTTGGAAATTGTGTAATTGGCGTATTCTCACTAGGATTTCACTTTTCCTAGGAAAATGATGTATCAAGAGGCTGTCTTAATGTTTTTTAATTCTATTTCATTGAAGTATGTGGTCACATTGAATTTTTAATATTTAAATTAAATTAATTATGGAAAATTTTTGGTGGATTTGGTCAATAATTTTTAATGTTTTGAAGTTTGGGGTATGTCATGGGTTGTTGAATAACATTTGATCATAGTACTGACCTGATGAGATCAGGTGGTGAGAATTTGGGTATTATATTTATATGAATAAATTAGTTTAATTAATAATAATTATTGGAGATTAATTAATTTATTATAAAGTGATTATAATTAATTAATTCTTGTGGTTTATGTTTAGGACATTATCTCACCAAAATAGATGAGGATTGGAAGGTTCATGGAAGTACATTTTTTAACATAAGAATGTTAGAGAATATTATAATGGCTTATGGATCACACACTAGCTCTATGGATTTTGTTTTTATATTTCTTGTGGGTACACACGCACTCCCCTAATGGAAGTCCGCATATTACTATAAATACATTGATTGTTTTAGTTTAATTTAATTATTTAATTAATATAGTTAAACATAAGGGGTCATAAAAAATCCTTATTCTTTAACTTGTTTTCTTAGTCTCCAATGGCTAAGGATGAGACTATAAGACACTAGATGGACTTTAGAACTCTATTGATGTGTTTCCATATCTATGATAACTTTTATCCCCGTCAAAATAAACGTTATATTAGACATTATTATCATGGGTCTTATAGCCTCATGGACCCATTTATGAACTATGAGCAATTTAGGATCATTGGGATGGGGATGGATGAGTGACCCAATTTTTGTAATGTGATATAGACTAGATGGATAGACCATACATTTACTAGGACTAGGTTGGGTGAGCGAGCCATCATAGAGAAACTGTAAAGACTGAGATATGTTGTGGGAAATATCTTGATTGTTTCATAGATGGTGAAACCCTGAGTAACTAGATAGGTCATTCTACCCTATTCATGATGCTATCAATAGAAATGTACAAGTGTGTTTCCTATTAACTGGAGACCATAATTGATGCAGAAGAACAAAGAAAGTATTCCTCTATAATACATAGACTAAAGGGACCTAGTGGGTACCCCATTGATAGACCATCAATTAGAGGGTATATTTGACCATGGATTTTGATAGTTTTGAGTGGAACCATGAGCCCAAACTCATATGGGAACTTTACAGGGCTAAGATAATAATGGTCAGAATGAATGATTTACTGACCCTAATGTTTTTCTTGGTTATGATGGATTTTTGATGCACCCTCAGGGAGGATGTGAATTGGTTGGTATTCCATGAGTTTGATCTGGTGATTGTTCTATAATAAGGTGATGGGTAAATTTACTTTGATGGGATACCCCATACATCAAATGGATGGGTATTTTCCATGTATTTATGTTCTATATGGTGATTGTAATTTACTATGATGAAGGGTATATTTCCCAATGTTGTCATGCCCGTGTTTCATGATTATGGGTATATTTCCCCTACTGTTATGTGTGATACAGTGATTATAATGTACGGTTTTTATGGGTATATTCGTACTAGTTTGTGTGACTATTTTGCACAAGGATTAGTATATTTCCCCCATTTTACATTGCTATTAAATTTATCATGGTATGGGTATATATACCTTGGATGAATACTACATCAAGGGATTTCCCAGGTTTACCTGAGGATTATATGTAGGGTTTGTTGGTATACATCGTTATCATGACATGTCTAGAGACATCAAAACGATGGACCATGTATGTATGTTAAATAAAGTTCTTGGGCTTGAGAATCAAATAGTTTTCCATATTGGAAAGGACTTCATGAAATTCTTAGAGACACTCTGAAATCAAGGAAATGTATGTAACTCTTATTTACAAATCTAAATTTATTTATTTATTTTTGTTTTTCTTGTCACATGCACATATCACAACATACATTGTTTAGTATGAGACTAAATTTATGGTTCCCTAATGAGTTATGTACTCACGCCCAGCCCGGGCAGCCATAGAACACATGTGACCAAGAATACATTCAGTTAGGTACAGTCATAGGTTGGGATGTGGTTTGGGATAATGTAGCCATGTATGATATCTCATATTGTATCAAGAGACTATATATGGTTTTGGTAGAAGAGGTTGCAGATCCCTTTTGGTTGTTTTATTCTAGTATATTTATTTTACAGACCCATTGGGTGGTCATTGTATACATGTATTGGATATTTTGGTATTTATGTCATTACTTTTATTATTTATTTATTTTGTATTATTTCTTCGGTTTTCTAATTATTTACTATTATGGATGGTGTTTGGATACTTTATATTTACTGTGTTGTCCAATTTATGTGGTATTGTTTCCCCATAGTACTACTATAGACCCCCACTACCAGCTGAAATCCACTAGAATATAGGGAGTCACATTTGAGGTCATGTGAAGAACTAGGCCAAATAATTTTTATAAATTAATACAAGAATTGATATTATAAATCAGTATCAAATATGACTTGTTTTTGTCTTATAGTTTTGGATTAGGTAGATTAGAGATTTAGGAATTCTTTATAGCCTTATATGGATACTGGGCTAGTGCATTGAGAACACATTTTCTAATATGAATTTCTGGTTACCAAGGCATGGTATTACTATTTTGGCTTCTGATGTTATAGTCATATATGATGATTTTTTGATGAGTTAAACACAAGTGGTTTGGATTTAATCATTTTAGGTTTATGGATTTTGGATAATGAATATTTTTTCCAAGTCCAGTGATTGGATTTGACTGTTAAACTATATATGAAAGTGGAATATCATGCCCCATAATAGACCCATAAGATAAACATTATATTTTCCTTCTGTGGTGTGATTTTACTAATGATTGGTGGTGAGTTGTTTAAATTTAAATAACTCCTCATACAGAGTTTCCCCAAATAATTACTTAATGTATTTTCATCTTTCCTATGTTGACTGCTATACATAGTTCCATTTGATGTAAATTATTATGGATCTATAGTGAGATGTTCTATAGTGAGGATAATGACTAATTCCTTATGTGAAGCAGGTGATGTGAACCATGTGGGTTAGGGTGAGATAAGGTTTCCAAAGAGTTAGAACCCATATGGTTCTTCAGTGTTTGGGCTCAATTAGTTAATGTTATAGTAATAACCAAATTATTTTTTAATGCATAGATTGGAATGGAACTATAATTAAATGATCCATATTTGGTTGTTTCCCATGGTAAGATTCATATAATATGATGTCATTGGCTATGTGAAAATTCAACCATTGAGAAACAACCCTCCATAGATCATTCTTATGTTCAGTTTATTTGAGAGGATGACTTCTTTAATTGTGGGTGTTTTTTATCATTTGATGTCATCATTGTGAGACCCAATGATCCAATTATTAAGGATATATTTTTGACATTGTTTATATGGGAGCATATATGAAACCCCTTGAGAGGTATTCTTGGTAATAGGTTTGAACATGGGCATGGTGGTTGGGCCAAGTGACCTTTGGTGATAAATGAACGGTAAGGCTATGTGGGAGATATAAAGAACCATTGTTCAACCTAGAAATTAGTGGGTCAGTGGATTATGCCAATTTAGGGGTGCTACATGTGAGGTTAGACCATGGATATGACTCTTTAGTGATAAGAAACAAGGATAGTGATTTGGGGTGTGATATCTATACAAATGGGGTGTTATCAAGAATTATTCAATTCATGATGAAGCCCATAGTTTCTGAGGAAGTACTTAATGTTCTTGGGTATCAATATGGGATTGATGGGCATGATTATTCAGGGTCCAAACCCTATTGGCCAATGGGTGTGATTCCATAATTGTGGAAAGATAATTGGTGGATGATCATGATAGAAATGATGATGGTTTGTGGAAAATCTAGTGGATGATTTTTATAGGATTTCAAAAATGTAATATCAACTATGGTGGTACAACTGCATTGTGCGCTGAGGGGCCTTGTGTGTAGAAGTTTAACTGGCGGGGTTACAATATTTATGATGTGTTCCTAGGGAGATCATGGTTTGATACTGATGTGGTGTGGTTCATGATCATCTTGTGTTGGTGTAATAGAACATAGAAGATTATCATTTGGTTTTTGGAATCAGTGAGTTTTCATGGATGAGATGGGAAAAGGAAGTGGATCCAATGCTTATGATCATGATACCCGGGGATTTGATGATGTTTCCAAATGTTTTTCTATAAGAGAGAGGGAATCTAAAATTGACCATGTTTTATGGAATGGTGGAACTGAGGGTGGTACATGACACACACTTGGTTTCATGGGATAATAGTAGGTGAGTGTTTCTCATGAGGAGAAACATGCATGTGAAGATAAAATATTTTGATCAACAACGAAACTTTTAGTGATCTTGTTATGAATAAAAAATTGACTGAATGTTGTCGATTCCATTTACATGGTTCATGAGTGGTTAGTGAGATATATTTCAGCTAGGTGCTCAGGCATGAACTTTTTTTATCATGCTAGTTAATATCTTTATAGATAGGCAAGGAACAGGATATGGTGGTTTTGAGTTTGTTTTAGTAGTGTTTTGATAAGGCTACTACTGAAGAGGGGAGTGAAAATTTTTCCATGATAATGGGAACCTCATACAAGAAAGTTATTAGGAGTAAAAATTGTCATTGGGTGGTCATTTTGGAAACCTAATTTAATTGGATAAATTAACTGGAGTGTTTATGGATTCCTCAATGAATGTCAAGTATAAGTTCATATAGATATTTGGGTGGATTCTGAGAATGGTTAGTAGGACCATGATGGTTTTTGTATTATCTGATCATAGATTATATTAAGAGTATATTGGTGCTCATGGTGGATAACATTGATGAAATTTAATAGTGTATGGTTTATCAAGGGAATGTCACTAGAAGATAGATAGTGTATTTTAATCATGTTTTAGTGATCAACACATGCATTAGGACACAAAGGAACTATGATTGGGTGTTCGGTGAGGTGTTTGTGGAAGTATCTAACCATTTTCTAAAAACATAATCCTGAGGTGGTTTAATTATTTATATTATTTTTGAACATATGTAGTTGGTTTTTAAGTAAAATACTAACATCATTTAGATATTACTATAGAATTTTGATCTAGGCCGGATCCTTTAGAGGAAAGGATGACATGCTCTTATTGGGAAGAGATGATGGAGTCTTCTCTATTCTGACATGGATTGAGGAAATGAGAATGGGTGAAAATTCATAGATGATGTTCTCGTGTGTTAATAGATTCTGGTTTTGGAAACTATGTCAGACGCATCATTGGAATGTGAGAATTATGCCTTGATAGGAAATTCCAACAGTAGGTTGTTCTATGGTTTACAATTGGAAATTACGATATAGGTACTATGGTAGAGTAAAACATATACTAATTTATATTTAGGATAATTAAATGTTCAATTATCATTATATAATGTCTTGATTAATTTCTATTTAGTGTTTTGATAGTGGTTGCTGGCACTGACTCATGTTTTTTAATTTTAAGCACCATATACTCAATTGGCAGTTTAGAAGAATGTTGGGTGATTAAAGGTGTAATAAGACCATTAGAGTAATAATTCATGATCAAGGAAAGTTAAGAAATTTGGATGCATTTCTACTGAGTTTTTGAAGGGAATATTATACTTAATGTGTAGAGTTTACGAAATCTCATGTCCAGGGATTAATTTGAAATTGAAGATTAATTTTAATTTTCAAATTAGGGGAATAGTGTAATTTTGATGAAAGATTAATTCTGTAATTGTAAATGCTGTAAAATATTAATGTTATATCATTAAAATTGGGTTAATGCCAGAGAGATTCCCCAGGTGATCTAGTGAACTTGGGGGATTCAATTTACCTTTTAGATGTTTAGGGGGACACAAAGTGGGGTGCACAGTTAGTGTGAAATATGAACCTTAATAGTGTGACCAAAATGTAATAGATCATTGATTTTGAAACTATGAATAATTCCCTAGAAATACTTGTGAAGTTCCATAATGAAATTCTTACATGACATATATTTGGTACATTGTTTGTGTGAACATGCTCTATAAATGTGATTAATGGATGGATTAGATCAGGGGATACATGGTATGTGCATTGTTTGCCCAACCATGTATCCAAACAAAAAAACTGAATTAATGAATTAAAATTTCCATTTTTTCCTTAAAATATTTTAAGTGGTATGCCCCCCAAATTCTCACATATTTCTCCCTAAAGGGGTCATTCATTATCCACCCTTCCTTCTCCCCTCTAAGAAACATAAGGGGGTGTTTTGGTGGAACATTCCTGTAATTTGAGTTATCTGTCCCCATCCTCTAACCTATATTAATGTTATCATCTCCCCTAATTAATGTTTTGTTTCCATGTTTAGATATAAAGATCTTATTAAACCAATGTATGGTGAAATTGGATGATTCTTGTAATAATTTCACGCTTCCCAGAAAGAGGGAATCTTGATAGGAACCCTTCACATCACTATATACCATTTCCAAGGAATTTTTTCATGGGAAAACTTTAATTATTTGAAGAAAAAATTAAATTACTTCTCTAATATTTTGGGTTAAATTGTATAGGTATTTATTTTGGTTTTATGTTGGAGGTATTATCTATGTTCTTTGTGAGCATTTGGTTACAGTTTTTGTGTGATGAGATGAATCATTGATTATTTGTGCATTTTTTTATTTAAAAAGGATATTTTAATTAATTATAATTTATATAGATTAATTAATTAATTATATTGTGATTATGATGAATTAATTATGGTGGTTTGGTTATGGTATTGGACTTTAAATGATTTGGATGTGGTTTTTATGGGCCATTAAAGTTGCTTATGGTCATTTGAAATATAGAGAGATACTAAAATGGTATATTACCTCTTATACTAGATGTATGAGGTAGTTTTTTATGCTTCATGTGGATGAAAACAATCGAACCTATGGGTGATTTCCTTAGTTATTTTAATTAAATATAATTTTTCAATTTAATTAAATTTTTTAATAATTATTTATGAATTTTAATGTTCATGAACAACCCCTCTGCTTTAGCTTGTTTCCCCAACCGCAGAATGGTTAGGCTGAGACCTTGAGACACAAGTATGGAATCTAGACCTATTATGTGGTGAGGATGGACTAATGAGACCCTTTTGCCAATGAATAGTGTACTAGAAACCTCTAATACAGAATCATGGTAGGAAGTAGAGAGTATAGGCCTTGTTGTCCTTATAGGACCCTTAATGGATTGTAAGTAATTCAGCCACATAGTGATGAGGAAGGATTAATGAACCTATTTAGTTTGATGTGGGAGAGCCTAGGTGGGTAAATATTTGGTAGTCCAAGACTATTTTGGGTGAGTGGGGAAACCCAGAGTAACAGTAGTGACTACGATGGTCCAAAAACCATCTCTTGGATGTTCCCTACATTTCAAGACCTTGATTTGAATACTATGTTATGACGCCATATTTATGATGTTTTGGGATCTAAAATCCTATGCATTGGGTGCGGACCTAAGACCCAAATTGATACTGACGACCCATGTGAGGGTGACTCTACTATACTGAGACTAAGGGGACCAAGTGGGTTCCCCATTGAAATACAATCCATAAGAGGGGACATATGACAATGGTTAGTAATAGTTAGAGGTGGAATATAGAATTCGAACTAACATGTTTACATGATGGGGAATATATAGTGGTAGTGGGAGTTGGTGTTCATCCATCCCTGTAGTTTTATTTAGTTTTTTGGATAACTGGAAACATAGTCATGGTGGGGGGGGGGATGTGACAAGGTTAGACTACACCGAGGTGGATATGATCATTGGTACATAGCATATGGATTGGTATATTTCCCTGGATGGGTGAGCCTACATGTTAGTGGGATGTGTATTTCTCTCTATTGGCCTATGTTCTATGATGTTTATTTGTACCATGGGAATGGATATATTTTTCCAATTTAGTGAGATTTCTTGTCACAAGAATGGTTATATTTCACCCATTAGCCAGTTCTCTAAGATCACTATAATATTCCATCACAATTGGTATATTTCCCATGGTTAGGGAGCCCTCATTTTATGATGATTGGTATATTTCCCCCATTTTACTATCCTATAAGACTAATACATGGATGGATATGTTTCCCAAGAATGCATATAACATTATGGGATTGGAAGGTTTACTTAGGGATCTGCTAAAGGGTCAGTTGGTAGGCATGGTTGTCAGGATGTGCTTAAAGTCACCCCATCATTTTATAAAGCATGTATGGTCGATCAAGGTCATAGGATTCTGGATTTTCGTTGGTTAAATTTTTGGTGTGATCATCAATATGTTCTCAGAGACACTAATAATTGAGAGGAATAAGGTAATTTGTTTTTTATGTTTATACACTAATTTATTTATTTCACCAATGTTTTTCATAAGAACATACCCTGACCTACTCTGGTTATTACAAGACCTCATTTGTGTTAGAATACTATGTTATGTAATTACACCATCCATTTACAACCATTACACATGGGTACCTAAGAAGACATTAATTTAGTTGGAGGAACTAGTTGCGATGATTAATTAGATGGCATGGTTGAGCAAGATAACATAGATGATATTAGGAGACTGTAAATCATTTTTCATAGAAATATTGTGCACCATTTTTTGTCATTTTGATTTATTATAGTATGTATATGTAACTATCCCAGTAGACTGTTGTTGTATTTACGTCTTTGTTATTCAGGCCTTAATGGAAATTATTTTCTTATTATGTTTTTATATTTATTTCATTCATTTTATGATTATTCTCTATTTTGTATTATGTTTAGTTACATTATATTTATTGAACAATCTAACACATGGTGTATAGTCTTCCCAAAATACCACCATATACCCCATTACTAGTAACTAGCTTATGCCAAATGGATTGGGGGTGTGCGTGAGGTCTCATGGTTAACCATGCTAATTATTATTCATAGTGTGATATGAGGTGGGACATTACACATATAATCTTGATATGTAAAGAAAATGAGAAACACTATTCATATAATAATTTTTAGCTACAAGGTTGAGCGTAAAAGTATGTGATATTGGGTTTAATTAATCTTCAATAATGGTCATTTGAAACATTAGTGAAGTATAATTATAAGAGCGATAAGAATGATAGCTCAATATAAATTGATGAAAATGAGAAAATCATAAATGATACAACATGTGTATAAATAATGTTAATTAATTGTCACTAAATAAAAGTAAATAAAATGAATATTAATTTTAAAAAATTGTTTGTATGGAATGGTAATTTTGGCCGTGATTCTTCATTGATATAAGAGAGTTTTATTTGGCGAAGCATTTGACAATTTGAGACTGATTCCTAGGAGTATTTAGAAGAAAATAATATGTGGGTACTAAGTGAATTTATATGTTCTAGATAATTTTTATATTAGTAACATTGATAATTATCAGGCCATTGGATTTATGTTTCATAATTTATTATAGTAGTATGAATGAGAAGATCAGGTTGTCCAATTTTTTATGTATAATGATTACATATCGAGGTAATGGAAAAGATATCAAAATGTAAAAGAGATATTTCTAACTATTTATTATATCTGATAAAATTCAAAAAATTAGTGGGACTCCGATATATATGTTGGCTAGTGGTATTCTAGTAGCATTGTGGAGTGTTTTATAAATATCCTTATATGGGACTTAGGAGTTTGTAAGTAAACATTGTGACTCTGTGTTATACACCTTTGTAGGTGGGAAATTATAAAATCTTCTGGGTCTCCAGGTTCAGAACACTATGGTAATTATTATTGATAGGAATGGGGATATTCGTGGTTATAACAATCTATATATTTCAAATAATCTATAATTGGTGGGGGGGTGGTAAATGGTTACATCTAGGTGTTGTTATTTTTATTGAACCAAATAATTACCATCTATTGATCTTAAATTACATTCTATATTAAATAGTTTATCCAATCATCCAAATAATTGACATAGGATTGAATTAAAAAAGGGTAGAGAAATAATTAAGTAAAAATTTCAATCATTATTCAACCCTCTCTCATTTTTTACATAATCCATTGATAACATCAATTGATATATGATAAAACGTTTCACCAAAATTTTGATCAACTTTATTAGCATAGTTATTCATATAAAAATATATAGAGTGTATATTTTTATTTTAAGATGATGTATAAGATCTTCATATGGAAAATAATGCTTCTGTTCTTATAGTAAATAATTTTTAATTTTTATCCAAGACATAGAAATATAGGAAGAAAAGAGTGGAGAAGAAGATAAAGATAAAATGAACGAAAAAAGAAGATGAATTATTAGTGAAAGGAAGTATGAGTGGTATTTTTTTAATAAAATTAGTTTATTATAAATTTTATAAATCAATTTTATGTTATTATGAATATTTGTTCTACTATAAAATCAATAAACATTTGAAGATTAATTCCATCTAAATTGTTACTTATATATTTTGGGTGATCAAGGAAATTATTGATGACGAGTAACAACTAAAAGTGGAATCTTATACAACACAATATAAATAATCTAAGAAGGTTTGGAACTGAATCACTCTCTTAAAATATGAAAAAATAAATTAATAGAGTATGATGTTATATATATATAAGGTTTCACCATGGTTGAATAAGCTACAAAAAAATATACTCCACATTACAATAGAAATATTTATTTGAATGAATAATTATTGAAAAGTAGTTTTTGTGATACGAATGTAAAAGAAATGTTATTTTCTGAAGTTATATAAGATCATGAAAATATATATAATAAATCTATAAATATTAATTATGTACAATTTTATTTAAAATAGTAATGAAATTATGATCTTGAGAACTTGTTACTAAAGACCAATCTTGTCCAAGAAAATGAGATTCAAAAGATGATGATTCTGTGGGATGACAACTTGAAATCCATTGAAGATACAAATGTGTCTATAAATATAATATTTCTTGAATTAGAAGTGAACTAATGAAATATAGAGGAGATACAAGCTAAGACATCCTAAGCTAATAAGAGAAGAAGTGTTGTAAATAATTCTTCTATTAAGAGTATCATTTCTAAAAGGACTCAACCTAGGTGAAATAAGTGATTATGATTAACTTATGACAAATATATAATTAGATCATTAAAAATGGTATCCATTTTCCCTAATAAATTTGTTCATACTAATTATATTTGCAGAAATAGTCTATATTCAGTTTTAAATAATAATCAAATATGTGAAAGTCGAAATCATTTGGAATCCACTACACCATCCAATGTGGATACAAATAAGTGTTGGAAATCAAATTCCAAAATTAAAGAATAAAATCTTAAATGTGATTTATAAAATCCGTAATGTTTCACAAATAGATAAAATGTGTCAAAAAATAATGATTTTCTGGATATTGTTAGTGATGTTGGAGGTTTAAGCATTAGGCCATACACTGATGGTACATGTTTTCACTATATAATATTTATAGAAGTCCTACATTTTGTGGTGAAATGAGTTTGTTCATAATAATAAAAATATACACAAGAGGGGGTCAATTTTTTATTTTCAATAATATTATATAGAATATAACATGTATCCATCATTTTATATTATGAATATATGTATTGTTATCATTATTATATGTGTTGAGTAGCATATAAATAAAATATCACATCAAATGTTTACAGTTTTTTGGGGAAAAAAGGTCCTGTAATACACTCCTCCAATGCTCTTTATGTACGCTTGGTGATTTTTATTAGACATGTCCTCTTATCAAATGACCTTTAACAAAAAGTACATAAAGTTGACACCTTTACATTAGGGAATTTATAGAGCTTTCTGGTTCTTTTACAGGGAATAGAAAAACCACATATTTGTTCGAGAAGCTTATACTATACCATGAATGATTCTGAGTAGTCAAAACTCTAATAAATCAATAGAGATTAATTTTATTGAATAGAAGGAGTAATTTTTATAGTTACAGTATAAACTAAAATTATTGTATCTTTTCCTTAGATAAATGTCTTAAGGAAAGAATATATTTGAAGTGGTCCTGGTTCCAAATGATCTTAAATTAAAAAAACAAATGTCAAATACATGTTTTAAGATTAAATAATTGTTTTTAGAAAATAAGATTGGAGAACATATTTATTAAAAGTGTATATTCTTTATAATAATAAATATGTTATAATTTTTTTCTCTTATAGAAACAATATATTCAAAAAGAATTCAGAGACTATAAAAATTGTAAATAATCATTCTATTTAATAATATTAAATTAGCCTAATTTTAAACATAACAGATCCCAGGATATCACCTAAAAATCATGATCATTTAAATTTAAACCATTCCAGAGAGTATTTACATCCCTTTGAAATATATATGATTTAATCCATTGTAGATGATCCTTTGAGTTGTTCATAAATTAGTTTCAAAGAGATATTTACCTTTGGTGAGACTATTTTAGAAATAACAGATAATATCATTAAATGAAAACTACTCTATTAACCAATGAGCCTTAGGGTTCTTTTATGTAATGAAAAAACCCAAAAGTAGGGTTGAAATTGTGTGGTTGTCTCTAAAAGTAGTGTTGATGAACCATACATTTATTACATTAAAAATAGGGTTTCTTACAAACCCATTGTTGATAATCTATATTTTTCCAATAGTATAGGGTATATGATCTATATGTTTCCCGCCAAACATAGGGTGTCCAAACAATACATTAAAATTAAAACTTTCAGGTATGAAAAATGTTTCTGGAATAATATAAAATGTTTCTAGAATACATAATTAAATATTTTAACCCATAAATAAGAATTTTATTTCAATAAACACATTATTGAATAATTCTTAATGTAATTTAATAAATAAAACAAAAAGGATATTTGTGAGCATAAACATACATGAGATTCATAGAGTATTATTGAGAGAATACCTTACCAAAAATCTCTCCCTTTTTGATGATCATAAAACCCATATAACATAACCTATAGAAAAAATATGAATTGTTAAAAAATTAGATGATAATTTTTAAATAGATATTAGAGAATTGTAGTTGGAATTTCGATATTTATTTATATAGTAAAAAATTATCTTTAGTTAATATAATAAATTTCAATATAAGTAATAATGTTGCATTTAAAAAAATTTCTCCCCCTTTTCGTGGTATAAAAAGATAAAGTAGAAGAAAATGGTTCAAATCAAATTAAATGTAACAAAAAAATATAAATAAATGTTATATATTTCTAATATAAAAATTATATTTTTTTGTAGCAGAAATGAACATATATAATAATAATAATATTCCAAAAATTATGTACAAAAATAATTGAAATAAAAATTTGTTCTTTGTAAAATAAATATTTGGCTTAGAGTTTTCTAAAGGATAGAATAGATGTGGGTGAAAGGTATTATTTTGAATATGTATGAGAATCCTGAGAAACTAAAATATCCCAATGAACATCTTTTAGGTTATACATTATTCCTTTGAAACATTCATTAATATTATTAGGTAACTGTCACATAGAAATTATTGAATCTTGAAAACATTTTATGCTTTCAACCAAATTAACATTAAAAAACTCATAAAAATTTTCTTTATACTACTCAAATTGTGAGGGTATTTAAAAAACTGCTTTATAATATTTATTATATAAGGATCTTCTAAGTTTAACATCTTAAAATTTTCTCTCAGGTTCTCTAAAAACACATTCAGAGGTGAACAATCACACTAAAGTGAATGTAGTCGATCATTTAAAGAATATAAATCTATAATAATTGATTCAAACATTATAATTAAATCTAATGACGTTTTTGGACTGAATGTATAAGATTATGAAGGATTATTACTTTTCATTAATGATTCAAACTAGATTCTAAAATATTTCCTTAAAACATCAAAATCTATTTTTAAGACATAATAATCTCTTGGTTTATCTTCTATTTCTATTTTAAATGTATCAAAATATCTTGTATAAATTGAACTATCAAAGATTTGTTTTGCAACTAAACTTGTATCGATTATAATTATTCTCTTCTCATAGTTGAGTTTCTACAATATTCTAAATATTTCTTAGTAGATTCCAAATATCTTTTTATAAGATATTTCTTCCTATTCATTCTGTTGAATTGGAGGTCTAAATGATTCACTATATTATTAAGCGAATCAGAATATTGTTTTTCATGATTTCATGATGGTCATCCTTGATCAAAAAAGGCTAAATAATTTTATTTACCTTTCTCACTAGAGGTGGAACATACAATTTCAAGAACCTGAATTTTTTTATAAAATGAAGAAATATCGTTTTCCACTGAATCTACAAAAATTAAGACTATTGTATTATCTATTAACATAATAAATTATACTATTTATGGTTTTTCATTATCACCACCTTGAGAAGTTTCATGAACGTGATATTTTTAGTATATTAATGGTTATTCTTTTTATCTGGTTGATTCTTAGTTTTATGTTCCTTAAGAGTAATTCATACTTCTCAAAACACTATTTTGTCATCTTCACCAGTTGCAGCAATCATAGTATTGTGGCCAAGATTACTATACATGGATATTACATCATTCTAGATGAATACTGAGAAAATGAGAAATTTATATGCCCGAGGACCATAATAGTTGATTGCATTTGGAAACATGGAAATACAATCCTCTAAATTAGTGAATTATCTTCAGCATCCCCCTTAAAAATCATCCCCTTTTAGAACTTCGACTTAAAACCATTCTTCACAAGTTGAGGGTAGGATACAGAAGAAAGGGGTGAGGTCAGATGTTTTTTATGGGTAAATAAGGGAGATATATAATCATAATATGAGCATAAGTGTATGAGAACATGATCATAAAACTAGAATATTATACCATGCGTACCAAAGATCATAATCAGGAGTAATGGAAAAATAATGGTTGTTCGTGAGACACGGACCATAATAAAATTATGAATATGTGTCATGAGAGACTAACACTTGAATAATGCATTGAATTGATTAATAAACATAAGATTATAACTTTGTAAACATTTGTAATCAGAAATAGGTTCACTAATTAAGTTAAGGACATGAAATTCGAACCTCACATAAACTTATGGAAACAAAATTAGGTTAACACATAACATTTGGAACATGTAATTAGGTTCAAACATAATATTGTGAACTTGTGTTTATGTTCACATATAAACTTATTAACTTGTATCCATGTCCATACATAATATTGTGATCATGTGATCAGGTTCACACATAACATTGTGAACATGTAATCCCATTCATGCATAAACTAATGGACATGAAACCAGGTCTACAAATAACATTGTGATCATGTAATCTGGGTAACACATTACCACTACGGTAAAATAGCCCTTTATGAACTCTATAAATTGCATTTAATAGTGTTCGAGAAGCACCAAATACCTGAACGAGATTAAGTTCCCTAGCCTTTTTTCAATGCAAAAAACATATATAAAGGGGTCCTTTATCAGTGATAAAAATAGTGATGATAAATTGGTAGTTTATCAGTGCATTTAAAAGTGATGATAATGGAACACATTTATCAACACTTATATTTAGTGCATCTAAAGGCCTTAATTATCAGCACTTATAGAAGTGCTGATAAAAGAACTTTTCTTAGTGCTTATTGAAGCACTAATGAAGGTACATACTCTAGTGTGTTGTAATAGTACAAATAAACACCAGTGTAATGCATCGTAAGATCACACAATAGCCCTAGAAACACACAAGATATTAAAAAAGAAGAACCAATAATGAATTGAAGCGAAATTAAATTGAAAACAAACATAAAATAAAAAACACTATACTAGAGAAATTTAAAACATTGTTTTATATAATTACATAAATACAAAATTATAAGATACATTAAAAAATTCAATGTTCCTTTATCTTTTAATCATGGAGTTGACTAATCTTATTGCTCAAAAAACCACTCCTTCTATAGTAAAATAAAACAACTGTATAAGAATTCAAATATTATGTTTGTAATATTATTGATAAATAAATTAAAATAAAGTGTTAATTTTACTAAAATTGTTATGAATTATTTAGAAAAATAGAGATGCACAATGAGTCATACAAATCACATCATTTTTCAATTTGACATGTGAATGATTCCAAATCATCTCAAATGACATGTCAATTATTTTCCTAATGTACCAAGACAATCTAAACGGTTTTTATTGGTTTTGAGAATGCCATTTTTCTTTTTTTTAGAAATTTCATTTTAAACTAGAGACATGAATGTTGAATCATTACAATAACACCATGTTCCAGTATGACATGATATTAATTTCTACATGTCATAAATGACTCATGAAAAATTTTACTAAATTGTCATGAAAATTTGAGTGTGTTTGATCAGTTTTTAGTATGAGACTCTTTTTGAAATAAAATATTGATTTTAAAATGATAATGGACACTTTGAGTCATACTAAGAAAGACATGTAGTGGATTGAGGTGGGTATGATCTATAAATATCAAAAATGTCTTATGAATTGTTTTTATAAAGTATCAAAACAATCTGAATGCCTTTTCTTGGTTTTGAGTAGGTTAGTTGTACGTTTTATTGAAATCGATGTCAATTTTAAATAAAAATATGCTCTTTGAATCATACCAGTAACACAATTGTTCAGATTGAGGTGAAGATGATTCTTACACATCTCAAATTATATACATATAATTTTCTAATATATGGAACCAATATGAAACCACTTTCCCAGTTTTGTGTGTATTAGTTGTCTTTTTATCTAAAATGTCATTTTAAACTGGAGACACAAACTTTGACTCATTACGATTACATTTTGTATCAGTTTGACATGAGACAAACTCTTACACATCGAAAATGGGTTACAAATCATTTTCTTAAATAATAATTAAATAATGAGCATGTTTGATCAATTTTTAGTGAGTGGGACATTTTGAATTAAATTGTTGATTTTAAACTGATAATAGAGACTTTGAGTCATACCGAGCACATTGTGTATTTGATTTAACAGGGGAGGATCTCTACATATTAAATTTATGGAATCAATGTGAATGAAGTTTATTAGTTTTGAGTACTTTAGTTGTCTTTTTAACTAAAATTCCATCTAAAACTTAAGACACACACTTTGACTCATTACAATTACATCATATATCAGTCTGACATGAGACAGATTCAAACACATAAAAAACTACATAATAATCATTTTTCCAAACTTATGTACTGTTTTCGTAAAGTATACCAAAAATCATAATGTGTTTTCTCAGTTTTGAGTAGGTCAATTGTCCATTTTTTTAAAAATGATGCTAATTTTAAATAAAAAGATGCACTTGGAGTCATACTAGTCACAACATGTATGAGATTGAGATTCATAAAATTCTAGCACTTCCCAAATGACTTATGGATCATTGAATTATAGTTTGAATACAATATGAATGTCATTTCATAGATTTGAGTATGTCAGATATCTTTTTTAAAAAAATATCCTTTTAAAATTAAAACACACCCTTTGACTCATATCGGTCATATCCTATATCGATATTACATGAGACCAATTTATACACATAAAAATTACTTATGAATTAATTTCTTAAATAATCTGGAAAATACACATGTGTTTTCTTAGTTTTCTATGACTGAAACATTTAAACTAAAATATCAAATTTTAACTGATAACTGATACACTATGTCATACCAGGCACGTTGTCAATCAAATTGAGGTCCTGATGATTCATAAACATAAAAATGAAATATTAAACTTTTTCCTGAATTATATAAATAATTTGAATGTGTTTTCATAGTTTTGAATAGTTTAGTTTTCCTTTTTACTGAAATTAAGGTCAATTTAAAATAAAATGACACAATTTTGAGTTAAACAGGTCACACTATGTGCAGAATTTAGGTGTAACTAAATTCTAAATATCTTAAATGGCTTAGGGGTCATCTAACAAAAGTATCAAAACCATATGAATGGTTTTGTGTTGTTTTTTAGTAGTTCAATTTTCCATTTTTACTAAAATTAATATCATATTTAAAAAATATGCACATAGAGTTATTCCAGTCATACTATGCATCATATTTAGGTTCAGATGATTCTGAAATGTCCAAAATAACATATCAATTGTTTTCCTAAAGTATCAAAACATTCTAAATTTGTTTTCTGGGTTTTGAGTATGTCACTTATCTTTTCTACTAAAATGACTCTAAAACTAAAACAGGCCCTTTGAATCACATGGATCACATCATGTATTCGTTTTACGTGGTAGGGAAACCTAGAAATAAATTTTTTTTTATGAATCGATTCCCTAAATTATCAAGAAAATTCGATTGTGTTTTCTCGGTTTTCAGTGAGTGAAAGTTTTTATATTAAAATATGGATTTTAAACTGATAAATGAATCATTGAGTCATAATAAAGACATAATGTATCATATTATGGTTTGGTTGATTTGAGAACATCCCAAATTTCTTATGGATCATTTTATTAATGTATCCAAATAATCTGAATATGTTTTCTCAATGTAGAAAATGTAAGTTGTATTTTTCACTAATATTAATGTCAATTTAAAATAACCTGACATACATGGAGTCATACTTGTCACACGAGGTGTTGGATTGAGGATTAAATGATTCATACAAATCCCAAAGTCTACAGAAATCCAAACTATAAATATTACAATGATTCCACTTACTTTACCTATCAAACATTCATCACTACATTAGTAGGTTCTAGAAAATAACCTAAACATGAAAAAATGAATCCACATGTATTAGAAATAAATTTCAATATGAGTAATACTTAAAATAAATAAAATAAACATAAATTTAAAATATTATATTAATTCTATAGAAAATTAATTTACTATAGAAATATCAATATTACCTTTTTGATTGAGTAGTGGAGATAAATTGATGCAAAATGATAAATGCAACACCATAAAGGTGAAATAGTTTTGAGTGAGAAGATGTCTATAGATATTTGGGTGTATAAAGGCAAGAAATATGGAAATATCACACCATATCCAACAAAATAATCCACCAATATAAGAAAAAAATTATTATGTGTGTAATACTCAAAATAAATAAATTAATCATAAATATGAAAAAATATGTTAATTATATATTAAATTATTTTACTATGAAAAAATCAAGATTACATCTATGATTGAGAAGAGACAACTTCATTTCTCTTCCTAAAAATTCATGATAGATGGAATGAAATCATCTAAAATAAAAAAAACACTATAATGAATAAAGAAAATTAAATCAACATTCTGTTATATAATTTTTTGTTAAATTAGATAAAATATATTGTATCATTACCTTTAAAATTTTACAAAGGGTTTCCTTCACTATAGTATGTTCTTATGAGGGAATGGTAATATCATCATGTAAAAAATACATTGTCTGTTTGAGTAGTCAAACATTTAAGTTAGATTTTGTTAATGCAATTGAGAAAATATAATTTTATGAGGAAAAATATAGTATATTAAAAATCACTTTTACCTTCTCAATGAACTCTCTTTTTTAATTTTTTTGGGGATTTGGTTGCTCTATCAAGAATCCAAATCCCCAATTTTTTGTCCCCTCTAACGTACCAAAAAATTTCTACACTGGTAATGACATGAACTGATTGTGCTCTTCTAATGAAAGATGCATCCTCGATTTAATTTTCATCTGACCCGAGGTTTTTTTAGTCACCATCAGAATAATCGACTAATTCTAGTTTTTTGGATTATAGACATAAAAAATAATCACTACTTGTGATTCCATTATGAATGACTCATCATTTTCCCCTTACACACTGAAATTCCCCTTCATGATGTCTATTTTATCATCTTTCACAACGTCTTTCACAGCACTGGTATTGGAAACCCATTTTGATGGAAAATATATAATTCAAATGATGTATAAAACAACTCATATGTCAATTTGGTAATGAAAAACTATGATATATTTTCATAAATTACATTTATATCCTTGGAACCAGATATGTGCATCACTTTAGCCACAAGTGTTACACCACATTTTGCATCATACATCATTCATCACGTTCTTTTGTATATAATAGAACCATTGATTTTAAAACCATTGTAAGATATAAAATTTTCATCAGGTCCCTTATCTATCCATTAAAGACATCCAATAATTGTATTCTTATTTTTCAGATAACTCCTTGTAAATGTTTTCTCAGAACCATCCAATAAACCATTGATTATATGAATTTGATATAATTTCATAAACCCCTGATAGATTATAATCTCAAAAAAATAATTTCTGGTCTTCAATGTATAAATCAACATCTTCACTATTATTTAAAATGTAAAGGGGCACTTCCTCCCACTTGGTCAAGGTAATTATAACAACATCTTGTCTGGAAATCCATTTGCCAATAAGGCGTTCACTGTGAAGAGACTTTTAAAGACTGATACTATCATCATCTAATAGGTAATCAATAAATAACTCTATAAATTCGTCAATAATATGTCATTTTTTCAATAAAACCTTCTATCCAAATTTGGATCATAAAATAAACATTCAAAATCATTATATAACGTTCAATGGTGTATGTCCATCTATAATGGACATGACCACATTGATGAACATCACTTACCATGTGAACCATTAGGTAGAACATTATATAAAATAAGGATAGTGGAAAGAACATATCTAATTCACATAATACAACAACAACTAATTTATTCATTATGGGAAATTTCACTATTTTTATAACTTTACTTCATATATATTTGAAAAAGAAGTACAGTCTAGTCAATGTATGTCATACATTTTGAGCCAAAATGAAATAGAAAATAACATACATTAAATATTTCATAAAAACATGATAGTAATGTGATTATATTCCTTCTAACTTCAAATTATTCATGGAAATGAAATTATTGATATTTTACGAATAACCGGGTGTAACTTTTGAACTATTATAGAAAATTAAAAATAGTAATTTTCTAATCTGGATAGAGTTTAATCAGTTGGAGGGAAAAAATTCCACCTTTTACCATTCACCGGTTCTACCTCTTCTCTTATCCCCATTGCAATCTATTATAACCTAGCCTTGACACCATCATTTAGTTTTAAGAAAATTTAGTAATGTTAAAATAACATTTTAATATAAATTTTTTTACATGAATAACATTAAGAAAATGTATGACGTACAAACAATTATAATAGTGTAATTCAATGAAATTTTATTTCTTAATCCAACATGATTTTATAAGGTTTTATGAAAATGGTTTTCATAAAATAGTATCAATATATTTTACCTTATTGTACAGTTTATTTCCAATTACAAGAGAGCGTGTTGTACCTTTTTCGAAATTCCCATCAAATGCTGTCATCCAAGATCAGTATTTTTGTTGTTGAGGTAAAAGTTGTTGACGATATAAAAACAATGTCTTCGAGTAATGTTTCAACATAAGTAAGTATGTGTATATTTCCAAAATGGGACACCCCAACATTCTTTTAATGTTATATCCTAATAAATTTATTTGAAAGGGGATATCATTTATAATCCCATAGAACATGCCCAATGTGAATTCTTCACTTCTATAATTGAGATGGAAAATGTGGGGATCTGAGGGAGGGGGATAGGAGTGTCATGGGGGGAGAGGGGTGGGGGTGGGGATAAAGGGTATGGAAAGGATTTGGGTGGACGATTAGTTGGGATATGGAGCATTTTAAGGGGGTGGGTGGAGAAAAATTCAAAACAACATAAAAAATGATAAATATAAATGAATAATTAAAAATTAAGTTAATCTAATAATCAAAAAGTAAAATAAAAAAAAAATTCCTTATCAATAAATAATAAATAAGAATTATAAAAATACATATTATAATTTTGATTTAAATTAACATAGTTTGTTAATAAAAAACTAATATTAATTAAACTACTGCAAATAATAAAATATTAAATCTTAATAATGTAAAAATTATTGAAATATAATAAATTAAATAAACAACTAATATTAATAAAAAATTAACTAAAAACTACAAAAATAACTAACATATTAAAAAAACTGTGAGTATCAACTCCGAAACACTGTGAAAATCTGTTCAGAAAAATACCAAAGAATGGTAAAAATGTAGCGTGTATGTTGTGACATATCAGTGAAGGTATGTCATATATAAAAATTTCTAGCTCCTAGAGTAATGGATCATCACATGTATATGTGTGCCTTAAAGTGACGGTTACCACGTATTGACCACCAATATACTCACTATTGGAATAAAAAAAATCAATATTCCCATATCAAAATACATGCAAAGAATAACAAAATTGTGAAATGTAACACATATGATCAGGATGACATAATTTCAATCCATGTTTATCAAATGACTCACTTCCATTCAAATAACCCTCACCATGAATAAATCTACCCTTACACATAGATAGAAAATCATTATGAAAAAATTATAAAATTGGGTAGGGAAGGCTATCGGTTGTTGGCTTATCCTAAAAATGATTATTTCTGCATTCTTAGAGATACATAAAGGTGAAAATTTATGCGTGGCGTATTGGGTTAAAAGGGTTGAAATCAGAAAAATTCCTCAATCATTTTAGTGTAACTGTCAAAATTCATATCGCATGTACTCAAAAAACAGGAAAGTTATAGAAGAAAAAACACCGTCAGGATTCATTAAAGAGAAATAGAAACATGATATAATGAAAAATGGGGTTATAATACTTCATGGTATTAGAATAAAATTTTGTAAAAAACAAATGATCATTAGTGAAAATAAGAGTCTAAAAAATATACATGATTTTGAAAATCATTTTCGAATAATTAAAATAATTTGGTTATCATATAAGTCAGAAAATCATGCATAAAATCATTGAAAACAATAATCATGTGCTCAAATTTACTAGAGACACAAGTTTTATCCCCCATAATTTCTTACAAAAAAAATGTAGTCATTTTATAGTGAGTTATTTATTTTACATGATGTTTTGGTAATCATAAACTATGAAAAAAATAAAACAATTCACCATGTAAGAACAGATAAATGTAGAATAGATTCTTATATTAGATGAAGCTCTAGAAATGATATACATGAAACATCTATGAATAAAAATAAAAAACCCACATCATATATATTATGTTACACCACAATCAAAATCACGAGGATGGAAAAAAATGTGTGATGAATCCAACTCCACTATAGTCACATGTGAAAATAGATTGTGTAAATGAATTCTATTTTATTTAAAATTAACTATATAAAATAAAAATAAATTTAATTAAAGGAAACCAGATAAAAATGGGTCAACTACCATTGAGTGCAATGTTTAATTCATATTCATCCAAATATTATTAAAACTTCACCAGGATTGAACAGAAATGTATACCATGCATATACTTCTTTATTAGGGAGAGTGTGGAATCCATTTGTTGAAAACGATTTGGTCTTGCAATATACACAATACCTCAGTGGAAACATGTTAGAAAAATTGATGGGAGGAATGAAATAAAAATAGTCCAACTCACAAGGGAAAACGATATACCTTCCCAGAATAAATACTCTCCAAATAATGGAATTTTGGGCAATGAACATTAGTGGAACGATAAGAAGATTAACTATTTGAACCTGCACAGGTGAAAAAAATTTCTTTAGCATACCCCTTCAACTATAATATTATATCCATCACATCCTTGAATTTAGTATTTGGGATGATGGTGTTTCCTAATTTGATTTCCCCAGTAACTACTAGCATAGGGAAATCCATTAGTTTCCAACTCAGTGCATATTTGATGCATGGAGGATGTGGGGTGGACTCGATTAGAGCAGACAACTCCATTATGTCAAATATGAAATACATTTCTAATGTATCTATTATACTACCCTTAGTATCTCTCTCCATTTTAAAATGCATCTCCATAAACTTAGGATCTTTTAGGAAATCCCATTATTCCATTGTTTCTCAAAAATTATTATTTTTTCCACAACAAATTATGATTAATTTTATGACTATAGAGAAGTTTCTAAAGTCTCCATTTTGGAAAAAGATTCAGAATAAAAAATAATTTTAAAAGGTGGTGACTCAATGAAATTTTAAATAATGTCCCCTTACGTGTTGCATTCCATGTTGTTTGGGTTAAATTCTAAACCAATCAGGGTAAATAAAAGTCACATTTCAATGTATTATTCATCCTCAAATGTTGTAATTTTATAGAGAATAAATGTATTATTTTTTTACATTTGGTTGGATTTTTTTGTGAACTCACATAGGTACATGAAATCACGTTTTACAAGGGACAATTATGTCCAAGAGGATGGTAAACTATTTTGTCATATTCATGAAATGTGATTAGATTATGAGTATCAAATTGTGATAGAGGGAATTAATCAAAGGAAATATAAGAAGGAGGATCAATATAATTATAAAATTCAGGATATTAATGTTGTTCATACGGAACCTCTAATGCACTATCCTCAAAATAATTGTTCTGAATTAGATCACCAAGTGGAAGCGAGGTAGTTAGTTGGACAAGCTGGATCAATTAATTTTCATCAATTTTCATTTGATTTTCTTGACCATTCATTTTATTTTCTAAATCAATCATTGAATAAAGAAACTTTTTATTAAGTAAATATTAATGATTAAACATCCTCTTTGTCTCAATGATAACAAAATGAAACATGTTCTCAATTATTGGGTCTTTTTATGCACATGGATTAACATTATCTCATCCTGATAATATGTGTGATATTACTTAATAGCCACATTCATTACATGTATTTTGATATGGGAATATCGATTCATTTTGGTTATAACAACGAGTAATTTTTTTGGTCATTAAATGATAACCCTTATTGTTAGAGATACTAATAAAAGTGATAACACATTACTCTAGGAGGTAATAAGTATTTCTATATTACCAAATTTCACTAAGATACTACTGAATATGCGCTACTTTTGTACCTTGATTTGGTATTTTTTGTGACAATTATTTTATGAAGTTTTAGATTTGATACTAACCAATTTTTCTTAGAAATCACATTTTATTAATTCCTGTCTCTAATAAAACACTGGATTTTCGTATGCTTGTGGAAAAGTGAGGATTTAATTATGGGGATAGAGATTTTGAGGGAGGCATTTTTATTGAAACTTATCATGAATTTATTTGAATATTAAACCCTTATTTCTACCCAAAACTGTCACAATTTGTTTTATAACCCACCGTCCTATATCCCTAGATATAATTGAATCTAATGTGATGTCCTTGAGATTAGGGTTGTATTTTTATTTCTGCTAGTGGAGATGTGAAATTTTTGTAAACCTTATGGTATGAATGCATGTTTAAGAGAGTTGATCAATGTTTTGATGAGATTGTTTGAGAAATAAGAGCGATAATGAGGTAGGTCACATGATAAAATAGTGTAATTACTTGTTTTTGAAATATTCCAGTGAAAGGAAAATGGTTTCTGAAAATTGAAATCTTAACTGAAGAATTATATTTTTTTGGTAAAAGATAATGAAACATTTTTAACTTGAAATTTTGATGTTTTGATATTTCTATGGGTCCACTTGTGAATTATTTCTGATTACTTTCACCTAGAGTGAAAAAGTTAATGCGTGGGAGATTTTATGTACTTGGATTTTTGTTACATTTTCTAATAATTTTTTAGGTAGTTGTAATTAATTTTCTAACTTCTTCTTTTGTTTTTAGGTTTTTTCAGTTTTTTTTATATTTTAGTTATTTTTATACTTTTTAGTTAATTTTCAATCAATATTAGTTAATTATTTTATTTTTATCTTTAATTAATGTTTTCTTTATTAATATTTATTATTATAATATTTTATAGAACTTTAATTAATATTTTTTTTATTAATTGATTTTATTAATTAATTATATTAATTTAACATGTAAATATAATATGTATTTATATGATTCTTTTTATTATTTTTTATTAGTATTTTATTATTGTCGATATTATTATTATTTAACTCTTAAACAATTAGAGTACTATAATTTATAATTATAAATTTAGATTTAACTACTAATTTTGTGTTTTTATTTTCTTTGACTTTTTATCCACCCCCCCCCACCTTTACCTTCTCCCTATTCCTTTTTTCCTCACCCAACAACACCATTCCCTTACCCCCCCCCCCACTTAAGAACTTTTATCGGTTGAGATGATGGGAGGTTGGGCTCAACACCCTTTTTGGGGAATTATTTCCTATTCTGGGACTCTCTTATAGGTTTACAACATATTCATGAATCCTTATTTATTTAAAAACAATAATGTTAGCTTTTCTTAAAAAATTAAATCAATTATTAGTATGTATAGAATTAAAAGTAATTTGCATGTATTCAATTTTCTTCATTAATGGGTATATATATATGTATTTCAGGTTCTCCATCAATGGTATCCTCTCATATACTACTTATAGAATCTTTGGTCGTTATTATGAAAATTCAGGTTTTTAAACCACTTAGTGTGGAACTTTAGAATTTATGGTCATACATGTAGAAAAATTTCACTCTGGAATTTATCATCATATAGGGAGATAAACCATTATTATATAGTTTATTTTCATCAGTGTAGATAGAGATTAATCTAGAGTTTATCATTATCCTAGGTGAAGGATGTTATTTTGATATTGGTATAGAACCCATAGATAGCATACATAAGCATCCTCATTAATGGATCCAGAAACTATGTAGTTCGTTGCCGCTTAATGGGACACATCATACCTTTTGAGGTTGTATGATAAGGACTGAACCATACTATTTAATTTCTTTTGGTATGGAAATCTAGGTGGATGATGCCTAGTAAAATCATGTTGTGGGACATATGCTGAATTATCCCAATGAACATGGAAGGAGTATGAGCTCCCTAGTTGAAATCAACACTATTGGGAATGTGGCCCATAGAGAACAGGGATGATTGGATATGTTGGGTTTGAACCTCGGGGAGGCTTCCTACGTATGCCATTTGGATGGGAATAAAATCTGACATAGTTTGGTAAATTGCATAGGGGGGAGTGATTCTTTGAGAGAAATATATTAGGGCTTACTCCAAAAAAGGATGAAGTTGTCACAAGGTCCATGAAAGATTTTTTAACTCACAGAGTTTTTGGTTTTTAAATTGGGGAATATTCCTAAGGAGGATTGCCAAACTGAGGGAATTAGGGTTGAACTCTTGAGGAGGATGTCCATTGTGATCTGGCCTTAGGTGAAGCCTTAATATATATAACAATTAAGGGGGGACTCAAATTTGTCATATTTCATTCATTCAGGAGGATTTTGAGGGTGTTTCAATCATTGTAAACCTCTAAGACCATGTATGTCATGATATGTATGAAAAACAAAAAGTTGTGAAATATTCAAAAACCACACATTCTTTCTTCTCTACCAATGGAAATGGTTGGAATTTTTATGGAAGTGTCCATAGAAATGGTGGATGGTGGCGATGAATAATGAACATTTCAATGTCAAATAAAGGTAAAGGTCATTAAGTCTAGCCCAAAACGATAGGGGCCTATTACAGAAAGGATGAACTATAACTGTGAACTTAGAAATAGAGGATCTAATCCCATATGGAGGGGAAAGGAAAGTGTTTTCCTTATCCTCCCAGCTAAGAGCCTGAGGATCCGGATCTCAAAGACAATAGAGGACAGACATATTTATATCTATAGAATTCAAAATCGAGAACTCCACAACATTGTATCTTGGGTAAGGGTCTATGTGACCATGGATATCCAGATCCATGGAAACTATAAGAATATTTACCCTTTGTTAAGATAATTGGGGGAAACCCATAACCACAGATATCCAAATCCAAATGGGTGGCATGCTGCTGTGCCTTTCTCAAAAGTCTGATAAATCGGGAGGTTTTAGTGGAGGCTTCATATTGTCCCCATTCAGACAAGAGAACAAAATATGGAGAATCCCTCCCATGAAGGTCATAAAATGCGGCCTAAAGGATAGCTCAAGTAGGTTGTCTGCGCAGATATGTGACACAGGTCCAAAGAGGAACAGAAAAATTCATTACACATGTAGCATAATCATGGACATCTTGATATTCCTTGGGTAATAGACTATCTAGACAACCAAAATTTAGTGAGGTTTTAACATAAGCACCCAGGATGTCCCTTGATGTCCTTGGAATAATCTCTCATAGGTCTTTGGATATAGAAATTACCACGGGTAGGTGACTACTTTATATGGAATGAGGGACCTCAAACAAGTATCTTTTATTTTTTACCCCGAGGGGACTTTGATATTGTTTATACCCATCAATTGTCTCTTGTATCATGTTTTAGAGAGATACTTGAGAAAACACGGGGGACCTATATCCCACATCTATTTAGATCTTTGATCAATTGAGTGAAATAAACATCAATATCATTATCGACTTACGTTTTTCCATAAATAAGTAGAGACAACATGTTGTATTTTCACATCATAAATATCCCTGAAAACAAGTTATAATTTACCAATATGACAGTAAATGTACTATTTCTACTACACTGTACACCAAAAAGATTTATTCCACTTGTAGATAATGAAAGACAAACATTTATCAGCTCATTTCGAAATTCCGAACACTCACATTCTATTTTATTCCACTAATGAGAATTTACTAGATGATGTATGTTCAAAACACTAATTATAGAATATGTATTCCGTGTTAATTTTCTCAAAGCTTCCTGTCATCCTTACTCCTTTAAATCATGGAATAATAATAATATTCCCTATCGATTTCCAAAGACTTGATTCTATTTTCTTTTATCGATCTATGCCACACATAGGAATTTTATGAGTGATTCATGGTTGTTAGATAATAATATTAAATCATTTGGAAAAAATTTATTTTTTTAGCGATCCTTCCCATTGAATGTAACATATTTTTAGAATCAAATGTTGGGAATGTTATTTTATTTTATTATGGTAGCATATTATTTAGATGACCAATTGTTTCTATAATATTGTTGTCACTCCATCCTTTACTAGATATCAAATTATATAATTTCAATAAAGATAACAATATTGGTTATTTAGTACAACCATAATTCAATATTTTCTTATAAAATCTATTTAACGCCTCAAACTACATTGGAAAATAATGAAGGTAATCTTCAATTTCTATTATTATTTCTTCTATGCGATCTCTATCTCCATTTACACTGGAATTCTTATCGAATGATCCATACACCATAGTATCATCCAAATCATTTTCCACCATTATTTTTACACATGTTTATTCAATAATTTAAAACTCTGATCTGTTCGATGATAAATAAAATTGTATTCCAACTATTTCAGACTAATTTGTCATGAATAGAAACAACGTAAACACAGACATAGGATTTGAAAAGGGTCATATGTATGCTCTATCACATACTTTATGAACTCTTTAAATATATCTTCATACTATTTTGTCATATTATTAGCGTGAATCATTTTTTGATTCATATCCATCCTATTTGGTTCATAAAAGTTTAATTTCTTACAATAAATAAATAAACACCCAAAAAAATTCATTATCATAGGTGAATGTTATTGACCATTCAAATAAGGGAAATTCAACATTTGATTGTTTCAAAGAACATGATTATGTTGAAGAAAATATTAATTGAATATATGAAAATAATTACTCCACTATGGGAGGTGTTATCCTATGAATTCATTCAAAGGTGACTGTCATAGACAACTTGCATCCCCATCGACTCACCTCCAAGACATTTACCATTACATATTTTTTAAAACGAAATCCTCTATCTCTTGTGTACATGATCCTATATTTCTTAAAATACTCAACGAAATTTTCATCCATGGGATGAATTATTATGAAATTAGTAAAATCAACATAAAAGGTATTGTGGATGTGTTTCATGAAATAAATATCTATTATAACTATTTGAGAGATGAAGTTGAAGAGGATGGATTTTTTCTATAAAAGAGATGGGTAGTGTGTCTCAATTAAAATAGTTGAATACTAATTTTTTTTGACACAGATCCAGTCTTTCTAAAATCACCTATTCAAATAAAACTATAATATAGATTGTTAAGGTGTAATAAGAAACCAAAATATGATAAACATGAATAATTAAATCCCATTTATTCTACTAGAAGATATAAAAATTTATTGATAAAATATTTAAATAAATAAATAATTATTTCATATATATGTATGGAAATCAAATATTCCTATGGGTGGAACCAATACATGTATACCTAAAATGGTGAATACTTAAAAATAATTTCTAATTTATAGAATTTGATAACATACAAGCTATTTTTTGGAACATGTTATGTAGAAAACTAAAATGTTATTAAATTTAAAATTAATGGTATATCAAATATTTGAAATCCTATCATGATTCTTGGCATTTGATATCACCACCCCAACCCATTAGAAGGATTCTAGGGAGGTTATCACATTAGATCAACCCATCTGAAGGATTCTTGGGAGGTCATCTAATACACATTGACCCATCCGTGAGATTCTCATGAGGTCCATAAAGAAGTTGGCATAAATAAATACAACACATCAACAACAATATAAAAAAGAAGGTAGAAACACACACCAACCCTTGAAACACATGTCCAATACACACTAGCCTCTCGTGAGAAGGAACTACTCTTATGAGGTCACATTTTCAAAATCTAATACCCTTACTTCAATCATAAATCAATGTGGAATCAGAAAATTAAAATATCTAGAAAAAAATATTCCACATCTAATGTATCTACAACAAAAATAAGAAAATAACTAGTCAGTTTCATACAATAGGAAGTACTCACATATGATACCCAACCACAATCAGGTAAATTAATACATACAAAATTATATAGACTATACAAAATGGGATGGGACCTCTACCATATGGGTAATTCCACAATTTATCCAAAAAATAAATTATTCATGATTCATAAAAACATTCACATAAATAAAAGAGTAGCTTATAAGTCCCCTATATTAATTTATAGCTACAATTGAGAAAAAAGGAGATGCCTATATGGTCTTTGATAAAAGATGGGAAGGCTCACAGTATAGGTGTTTCACACTCAAAAAATTCTAAACATCAAAATCGATGATCTCCACCCCCAAATATCTAAAATGGCTAACTCACCACACTCATAGTTGAAAAACATCCTCCACCACCACTAGAACCATTGATGTTTCATGCCCTATGTTCCCCAAGAGAATGTAGAGAAAGACATACATTTGTGAGAACATAGAGAAAGGCTTATGTTCAATCCTTAGATTCCTTTGAGCATAGAAACATTCGAACCTTGAACTTGGGGCTTGAATTTGTTTTATCCTTGATTCGAGTTTTGATTCATTAAGGGGAGCCATAAATTGGTGGCTTGAGTGGAAATCTTTTTATATCATGACGATTTTGCAAATGGTTAGGGTTTTATAAATAGACAAGGACACTTTTATCAGCACTTAATTAATAATAACTTATAAGAGATTAATTGTTATAATTAAAAATAATAAAAAATTTGTATATATATATAATAAATGTATATAAATATTAATATAATAAAAATATTCTTTATTTAAATATATTTATTATAATTTTATAATTATTTTAATATATAATTATTTATTTATAATCACATAAATATTTAAAAAAATATTTATTTCATAATATATATATATAAAAAATATATAAAAATATAAATATAGTAAATATATCCATTATTTAAGTAAGTTTAATAAATATTTAATAAATATTTAAATATATATAATTACTTATTTATAATTATGTTAATATTTTTTAATAAAAAATATTTATTTATTTATAATTATACATATATAATTTTAAAAATATAGTAAAAGGACAGTTATAAATATATTTATTTGTAAATATTTATTACAAATATATTTCTTTCTTTAATAAAAATGAGTTTAATAAAAAATAAGTACACTTTTACAGTATTGAAAAAATGGATAAGTAGTGTGTGTGTGAATTGTATATAGAATGCATTAATTAAGTATATTTGAAATCAATACCACAGACATATGATCGGTGTTAAATTGAAAAATAAAACGATATTTAATTATATTTCCATTAATCTATGAAATTAGTTAGTATTTTAATTTATATTAATTCTTAATTATAAACCATTATTCACTAAATATGTTATTATTTAATGTAATGTGCATAAATATTTTTTACATTATAAATCATATTCATTTACATTCGAATATATCTATATATTTAATATACACTATTTATTAAAATTATAAATAATTATCTAATTAATAAAACGTTTAATATTTTTCCAATTTATTTATTTTTAATTTTATTTTTTCATATATTTATTTATTTAATACATACTATTTATTAAAATTTATAATTTATATATAGTATAATAAATTTTTTCAATTTTTTCAATAATTTTCAATTAATAAGATTTGTAATATTTTTTTTAATAAACTCATTTTTTATTTTTTTTGTATTTTATTATTTAATTTTATTTATTAGGACCACTATGAGTGCTCAAAAGCTCTGAAAAATGATTCCATTATGAGTGAAAAAATAAAGCACTAGTAAAGGGTACCATTCATGAGTGCTAAAAATAAAGCGCTGATAAAGGGCCCTTCTTAGTGCTAAAAAAGTGCAGATAATGATAACATTTTGTCATTGCTAAAAAAGGAAATTATAAAAGGTTAAATTTATAAATTCGTTCTTTAGCACTGATAAATGTTCCATTAATCAGGGCTTTTTTCTAGTGCGGATAAATATGAAATCTTTTAAAGGACTCTTTTGTAGTAGTAAACATTTTCAACATGTAATCAGGTTCATTCTTAAACATATGGACATGCACCTAGGTCCATGAATAACATTGTGAAAATGTAATTTGGTTCACAGATAAACTTGTGGAAAAGTAATGGGGATCACTCATAATATATTGAAAATGTAATCAGGTTCTTGCATAACAGATATACTAATTAGTCAACCATTGTTATCTAATGCATTAGTAGAAGATATATGTCCCACCTGCCACATAATGAAATAATACATTTTTGTGCCAAAAGATCGTAAACATTCATAATATCATATCCATTGAAATTGAATGGGTATTATAAACTCTTCATCCTACCATAACCTATGGAAAATAGATAGGTTTTAAAATATTTTAATCATAGAAAACATGTAAAAGGAAGTGAGTTTCATAATCATTTTTCATGGTATAGCCTATGGAAGAGAAATGTGTTTCATAAGAATCTTTTCAATACAAAAAACTATTCAAATAATTAATGATAATGGTTTCCTTGGATCATATCACTAAAAAAACATTAACTATATCAAGGTATGTCATCTTATATGGAGGGGGATTTTGAACAATCACTTAAAGTATTTCTTAAGAGAAATAACCAATTTTGCAAATCATTTTCTAAAACATAAAACAGTTTCAAAATCCTTTCCATTGAGAACCACTTTTAAAACATACAGTGTAAGATTTCAATAACATTTAAAATATTTCTTGAGAAAAATATATTTTCCTCGTTGAATTTTTTTAAACATAAAAAAATTTTAGAAACATTTTTCCTTGAAAAAAGATCTAAAGGCAAATAAAATAAGCTTTGATGTCTTTGAAATTTTTCTACTTAAAAAACATGTGACACGCTAATATTTTTCGGTATGTCTCTTGTTTAATAAATTTAATATATTTAATGGCTTACATTGCACACAACTCCCAATTAAAACGAATAATGAAATATTATTATTGTTATCACACAATAGTGAAACTAGTGAGAACTAATATTATTAAAAAAATTATAAAAATTTTATATTATATATTTAGCAATTTATTTTTCATTTAGCTAATATATTTGATAGGAATAAGATATTAATAAATCTTATTTCACGCATTAATCCCATATTTTCTAGAAGGAAAATTTACTGCCATTAAATATCGCAATTTTATTAAATCTAAATTTAGAAAATTTAATATATTCTACTTAAAAAATTAACTTTATTTGTAAACTATTAATTTCTAAATCATCTAATGATTACTTTTGGTATTTTTCAAAAAAAAATTTATTTCTAGTGAATAGTGAAAAATATCGATTTTTATAAAACTATCAAATTCATTATATTAAAATTCTATTTATGATTTAAAATTTATATAAATATAATATAAATAATATTTACAAATAAATAATCTAATTTACTTTATTTTAATCACTGTTATATATTATTTTTGTATAAGATCATTTTTTGGATTAAAAATACATTTTGTAATAAAATTGTTTTTTTTTGCATTTTTGGGGATCAATTATAAATTAAATTAAGAAACACATATTTTTTAAATATTGAAAAATTGGTATAATATTTGGATTCATAATTTCCAAATTTATTATCAATTTCTCTTTTAATTTTGACCAATAGGAATAGTAAGCTTAGTAGTTTTTGATTTCATAGTTAAGGGTAAATTGGATAATTTATGTTAAAATTGATAAGAACTAGAAAATTATTATAAAACAATCCAAAAAATTATTTTCTGAACTATATTCATTCCTTAACACATAGTTTCTAATTTTAGTTATTTAGTGAGCACTTTTTAGTGACGATTACTTTGATATATTTTAAATTACAAAAAAATCAGAAAATGTCACATTCTTATTTTTAATGAAAATATTATTTTTAATATGATGTTATTATGAACATATATTCAACTAAAGATATTATATTGAAATATAAAATATTTATCTAATATTTTTTAATGAATAAAAATTTACTTTAAATTATTATACAACGACGACATAATAATTATTTTATTAATGAAACAATAAAATAAAAGATGATTTTAATTAAAATTAAATTTATCATATATGGGAAATTATTTTCAATAACCTGATTCTAATTTTCAAATATATTTATAAAAAAATTGTTAGGTTGAATATTTGTGATTTTTTCTAAAATAGTTGAATTTTTTGTGAATTGTGAAATACAATAATTTACGAAATTTAAAATTATAAGTAAATAAATGAATTATTTAGTCACAGATGATGTAGGAATGAGGTAAACACTGATTCTTTTGACCTCACATGATTTTGTTACTTTATTTATACATGGTAATCAACATAGTTGATTGTCTTAATCCAAAATAATAAACTAATGAATAAATTAATAAAAACGACTCATCTCCTCTACTATAAATAAAACCCCTCATGACCACTTTTTATTATTCCTAAAAAATCATGTAGATTGCCTAATGTTTTCTTAATCATTATCCCAAGTGTCTTTCTTAGGCCAACGATATTTTGCTCTCAACATAAGGATAAAATAACGTTCTTTAAGGAGGTTCTCAATGATAAGAATATAATGAAGTAAAATCCTCTTTTGTTCTCTTTTATTTTATTTTCAATCTATTTTATTTAATTATTCTATCCTCACCTACCATATCTAATGTGTAATGCCCCAACCCTAGTTACCCATATTTGGTGCATTATTACATAACATTAACATGATCAAAAGAGATCAAATCCCGAAAGACCTATCAGTTTAGTAGACGTGGAAGTACTAGATATATAAATAAGTTTTACATTAAATTATGAAAGGAAAACAAACAACATTGTGTCTCCATAGAATAAAATCACATAACTTATCCTATCCCTACAGGTTAATCATAATATACTTCTTCAAATTCTGGGAACAATAAAACATATGAAAGGGGTGAGCTCAATTGTTCTGTAAGAATACCAATATATTAGAAACTCTCATAAATAAGGAAAAACATTTAAGGCGATGTATAAGACTAGAACACATGCCTTTTAAACATAAACTTTATCATAATATGGAAAATATGAATCAAATAATTCTATTTACATATTTACATGGATATTCTACTAGTCAAATAATCACATGGAATATCAATATCTAATTCCATAATGATAGAAAGCAAAATGCCGGATATCATAACAACTTAGTCAAGGGCTCATACTAAGAATAAAAATAAAAATGTTTTGAAGGCCTTATTACAAGACACTTATTTATCTTACGAGACCTACTGATGCATCTAGTGGCCATTGCAGGCCCTGCCCGTCACATACTATGTGAAATAAATTCTCTATACAAAAAGGTTAAAACATAACATAAACATTAATTTTAAAACTAGCATATAAATTGTTAATACACTAACTGTAAACCCTGAATGGTATAAAAATAGCACATCCACTGTCAAAAAAATCAAAAAAATTTCAAGACAATATGGAAGATTTTATCATAATAAATCAACTTCAAACAAGCGTAAAATCCAACAAAGGATTTTGACATGAATGAAATCAATCCCAAAACTATTTAAGAGAAATATATCTTTCTAATTTGAAATCATTTAAATGTTTCATAATTAAAAAACCATTTATTTTGAAAGTATTCATATAATCTTGTATGGGAAGCTTTTAAGGTGTTATAATGGCAGAAAATAGCTGCACCCACCATATAAGTTAAAAAAACATTCTTTCCTTAATTTTTCGAAAATGTCATAAAATAACTTCTTCGAAAAATAACAAAAATATTTTATTAAAAAAAATTAGAAAAAATAAATAAAGGGTATAAATAACATTAAACCATAGTATATTAATTATAAAAAATGTTTTAAACGCATTTTTATGATATATGGATGTGGATGATAAAGAAGGCCCAGTAGATGCTTATGTATAAACAACCTCACATAATGAAGAGATTGTAAAATTAACCCTTACCTTGTATATATCCTTAGTCAAGGGTATATTAAAATATTATATAATATTTAATTCAATGATATTAAATTATACAATAACCACATACATAAATATTATATCATATATGATCCTCTAATATTTTTTTGTTAATAATATTTCAGTAGTATCATTGTTTCGGGTGTTACTGGGTTCATTTTCCATTATATGTTTTGTTATGTATGTCATGTTTTTATGGATAGGATGTATTTTCTTCATATAGATAATTATATTAAGTTCTTAAACATTATTTTTAAATATCAAATAAAAATTTTCTCAAGTTGTTGCGATGGGGAATGAAATCTCATCGTGTCATGGAGACAGTAAGCTGCACATACGCACGAGCAACAATATCATTCTACTGATGGTGGAATAGTATGTGATTGGATGGTATATTATATAAATAGAATCATTAGCATGTTATATTTATTATTTACAACAATTATACATCAATATTATACCAACCCAAAAAATGAAGTGTTGAATAGAAAACTACACCAATAAGTGGAGACAGTAAGTCGTACGTACGCACTTATAGTGACTTTGTCATTCCTAGGATGGATAGAATAATGAATATTTTCATACCATATTTATAATAACATAAAAATATGTTGAAGGTACTGGATTTAGTATTTTGGTATAGAAACAACAATGAAATAATAAGTGGAAGTAGAAAAGAACACTGAAAGAGGTGATGAAATAATTACCTCTTCTTCAGGTGATTCCTTTTCAGTTGATCAAAAAGGGATACTTAGGTTGGATCTATGATCAAATTAAGGCCTCTAGGTTGAATTGACAGTATTTGGGAGGATATTTTAGCAGGGTTTTGTCAAGCCAAAGAGATTTGGAGGTGTTAATTTGAGATAAGGGAAGTACCCTTTTATAAGAGAGGTGAGGGGCACTTTAGGAAGAGCTTGAAATATTAATTTGTTATAAAATCCTTTTAGATTTATAATAAATAAAATTGTATTTAGTTCTAGGATAAAGTGGTTATTGGTCTAAATACTCTCAACTAATAGTTTTTAGACAAGTTTAGGTCACCATATTAACCTTAACTTTTAGATTTAATTCTTACTTAATCAATTTAACATTTAACATGTATTCTGGTATTTTTATATTACCTGGTTCATAAACTTATTATAAAATAAAAATTGAACCCAATGTGGTTCATTAATTACATATCTATCCTTTTCAAATTCATTTGGTAGATCCTTATATTTTTAGGACTATTATATAATTTAATAAAATAGTATTTTTTTTAAACTCATTTATATCAATTTTGACAATATTTAGAATTTGATTTTTGTGAAGTCAATAAAATTTTATTTCTTCAAACAAATACATTTAATCAATACTAACATGTCATATTAAACTATAAAATTTGTTTAATTCATCAAAAGTCTAAATTAAAATTTAGTTTAATACTTATAATATCAATTATTGTAAACTTTCATTGATAAGGTAATTAATGCATCATCATTGGGTCATAAATAAATTAATTATTTAATGTCTAAAAATGATAAATAAAATTCCATGATTTAGGAAATATTTTTAGATTTATAATTAATATTTATATTTTAATTTATCATATTTTTATCCCTATATTAAAGATGTTTTAGTTATTAAACATCGAATTTAACACTTTTAACACTTCTTTAAATAAAATATAAGAAATTTTCTAATCTAATATTAGTGGATCAAAAAGGATCATATTTTATTCCAAAGTATTATTTTGGTCTAAATACACATATAAAATATAATTGAGACATGTTTTGGGGTAATTATAATATTATTTTTACCTTTAATTAAACTATTTAATTTTAACCATGGTTAATAAAATTCAAAAGTTACTATTCACCAAATATTATTTTCATCATATTGAACCAAATTTTACTTATTGATTTCAACCGTGTTTGTTGTATTTTTGAAATTCAATTCACAGAAGCGGTAAAACTTTGTTTTATGAAAATTTGCAAATGTACCTAGAAGGTAGATAAAATACGTTAAACAGTTCAAAAAAAGTTTATATATCTAAACTTATTATAAAATAACTCTAATGAATTACATTGGACTAATATAGGAGTTATGTATCTATTTTAAATTTAAATAAAATTCAACTTAAAAATATTTATTTAAATAAAAATTCTATTTTAAACAATAACACAATGTTTTTAACGATTAATCAAAAATTGATTATTTTCAAAAAAAAATACCGAAAATCCACTATAAGATAATTTTGATATTACAAATCCAAAAATGATGTCCATTTTAAAAATTAAATTTTATAAAAATTCTAAAAGTGGGTATTACAACTCATAACTTCTTTTTAAATAGCTAGTTTGATTGGTCGGGGTGTCCTATAACTTGAAGTTGCATACAACGCAAGATATTGTATTCTTCAAAGAGGAACATATCATGGATGTTTGGGGTGTTACATTCTTCCCTCCTTAAAATAATTTCATCCTCGAAATTTTTATAACATTACCATGTAAAATGATGTGGGTGCTTCTTCATTATATGTTTCTCAGGATCCCACATTGCCACATCCATTTTATGGTTTCTCCAAAAAAAATTTACCAAAACAGTTTTCCAATTTCCAAATACTTGTTGTCTAGTATCAAGAATCATGATATAACCTTTGCGGATCTAGGTGTTGCACGGTTTCCACCTGTTTTGAATTGATCTTTTAAATATGGAATTTTATGATGTGCAGTGTCTCTCGTTTTGATGGTTGTACTCCCTGGGTCTCGGATACCCTTAAACCGGCTTTTTGAAAAGGAAAAAAATTATTTTCATGCATGTATACGTAGAAAACATCTTGACCATTAGAGATACATGGCGGAATTTCCTAAGAGCAATCTACAACTTCAAATCGTTCTAGAATTTTGAAAGGTCTGATGTACCTATGACTTAATTTACCCTTCTTATAGAAACATATAACACATTTCGAAGGATATACCTTCAAGAAAACATGATCTCCCACTTGTAATTACCAATCCTTCCTTTGGTTATCAACATATCTCTTTTTCCTACCCTGAGCTGATTTGAGGTAGGTTTAGATAATCTTCACCTTTTCCATTGTTTCCTCAACATGTTCTAGGCCTTTGAGTTTTCTTTCACATAAATCATCCCAAAAAGTTGGTGTAAGACATCTATTTCCTTATAATTCTTCATATGGTGTTGTCTAAATACTTGAATGGAAGCTATTGTTATTGGAAAATTCTTTCAGAGGTAAATACTGATCCTACATACCTTTAAAGTCATGTGAGTAGGATCTCAACATGTATTCTATGGTTTGAATATCCCATTTTGATTGTCCATAAGTTTGAGGGTGGTTGGTAGTTCTCAAATGAAGTTTAGTATCTAGGTATTTCTGAATGATTTTGTAGAATCATGATGTAAAACGAGGATCACGATTTGAAACAATTGATAGGGGTATACCATGAAGTCTTAAAACAACATAAATATATATAGTTTTTCTAAATTTACAAGTGGTAAATCTTATCTTATAGTAAGAATATGTGATGACTTGGTAAGATGATCAACAATGACCAATATATCATCATTGCTTCTTGGAGTCTTTTGCAGACCCATGAGAAATTCCATTGTAATATCATCCTATTTCCACTCAGGAATAGGAAGAATTTGCATGACTCCTCTATGATGTTTTCTTCCATCCATCACATGTTAAAAACAATAAATCTTAACACATAATCAGAAATATCTCTCTTCATGTTTTCCCACAAAAAATGTTCCTTAAAATCTTTATACATCATACTGCTACCATGGTATATTGAGAAATTGGATCTATGAAAATCATCTAAAAATTCCGTTTTTAGATAAGGTATATCAGGATCACAAAGTATCTTCCCAAATTTCAAAATTGTATCTTCATATATGAAGTCAACCAGTCTCCCTTCATTCATAGACATAATTTTATTTTGAAACTCCTCATCATCAGTTGGAGAAAATTGTATCATTTCTAGTAAAGATGGATTGGAAACCATTTGAAAAAGTATAGATGTTTCACCTTCAATGTTTATTCACATATACATCATTACTATATAAATGAACATAGGATCCCATTCAACACTCATATTATTCATAAATCCTTGATCATTTCTTCTCAAAGAATCTTCCACCTTATTTTCCTACCCCAGGTGGTATTGTATAGTGTAATAATAATCATTGAGTAGTTTGAGCCATTACCTTTTCCTCATGTTGAGTTCTTTCTATGAGGAAATATACTTGAAAATATTTTGATATGTATATATCTCACATTTTTTACCATTGAGATAGTGCCTCCATATCTTCAATGAAAATATTACAGCTGCTAACTCAAGATTTTGAGCAGGGTAGTTTTGTTCATGAATTGTTAGTTGTTCTGATGCATAGGCAATAACTCTATCATTATTCATAATAACACAACCAAGTATTTTCTTTAAATCATCACTATAAGAAGAAAACCCATCATTCCATGATGGTAGATTCAATATAGAAGCATTGGATACTGTTCTATTAAATTCTTTATAAAATTCTACACACTATTTTTTCCCAAACAATTTAACCCCTTCGCGTGCGAGCTTGGTTAATGGGTTAACCAATCGGGAAAAATTTAGGATGAAATGAAAATAGTAACCTGCTATACCAATAAAACATTGTACCATAGTTACACTTATTGGTGCTAGCTATTCTTCTATTTCCCTTTTCATTGAATAATAAACAGAGATTATATCCTTAGAGAGAATATAGATAGGAAATGAAATCTCCTGAAGCCAGAATTCACTCTTGCTAAATAGCCCATATATTTCATTTCATCTAGGAGTCCTTAGAATAGTGTAGGTGTGATTTTTATGATCTTCATAGCTTTTGGAGTATACCATGATATCATAATAAATATCATTAAAAATTCTTCAAGATATTCCCTGAAAACTCTATTAATTAGAACCATGAAAATAGAGGGGGCATCAGTCAGTCCAAAAGGCATTACTGTAAACTCGTAATTCCCATACCTAGTAAGAAATGCTATCTTTGGAATGTCTTCCATATTTATGAAAAAATGATGACTTCCAAATAGATGTTCAATCTATGGAATATATTGAGCTAAATAAAGTCCATAAAATAAATCATCAATGCGAGGTAGGTGTAACAACCCATCCCCCGGGGCATGTGTTGTAACTACCCAAACCCGCCTTCCATAGGCTTGGGGCTGGAAACTAGAACCGAAGGTGTATTCCCTAAAATTGGGAAGGCATTTCCTTTATATCTTGTGAACACACACAACCAAGCACACAACAAGATACAAAATAAAAATAAATTGTAAACAGAGTGAGTATAGTAAGTAAAAGGGGCTAGAATAAAAGCCCAACTAGAAAGTAAAAGAAACTGAAAGTTAAAGTAAACTGGAATAGCTCCTGCAATCACCCACCAAGGATCCTACTTGAAGGGTAGGTACAGCTCTCGAATGGTTATCTCTATGGTACGCCCTGTCTAAGGTCCACCACCGAGCAACCTCCAGTCCAGGTACTCATGTCATCAGTCAGCACTATACTTCTTCTCCACCAAACACAATAGGGTGGGGGCATAACCTATGCATGCGTGAGTATAATGATACTTAGTAGGGACCCCAAGACCCTCAACGTCTCACATAATCCAAAAAGGATAATCCCCAAATCATGAAATCAACTGTAAACCCAACTTAGGTATATGACCATACATATACCTAAGTTATCAAAAATACCCATCTCAATCATGAGGAAACATGGATTCCCACTCAAAATCCCAAAGCTCAACTATTCCACAATGGAAGGGAATACATTGAAGGTATTTACAACACAGGTATGCCACAGCGAATAATACCACCACTGTATTACCATAATAGGAAGTACCGCTCAGGTACAGATGCAGTTCACAGCAGGTATAACTTATGTGCAGTAGTAGAGATGATTAGATGTAACTACTGAATCATATTAATCTGCTAAAAGGAAGACCATTGAAGGATCACTAATCATAATCATACCCACAGAGGATCTCTAGGTTCTAACCCACACAGGATTGCTCGGTGCTAACCCACACAAGATCGCTCAGTGCTGACCCACACAGGATTGCTCGGTGCTGACCTGCACAGGATCGCTTGGTGTTTACCCTCACAGAATCGATAGGTGCAAACCCACACATGATCACTAGTTACTGACCCACACAAGATTTATTGGGTAGTCCCACACAGAATCTTAGAGCGGTTCCATGTGGGACCCTCAATCATAGACCCACGAAGGATCTCTTCCTCAAGTCACAGCTAGCTACTGTGAACCTGTGTTAAGCATGATCGTCTCTTGGAGGGTCCCCTACTCAATCCACTGGTCGATAATCCAACTTCCATGAATTCCCACAAAGAAGTTTCTCAATGGAATGCCACATCATAGGGGTGTCAATGCAACAGACAATGCATCAATCAGTCACCCTGTCTGTGAGTTATTAGCATTTTTTCCCCGAGGGCCTAGTTGGATTCATGCTCGATCCATCCCGACTGTACTAAAACATTATCCAAATGTCCAGTGGGGTATACTCATAAAGTCCTTCTCGCTCCAAGGTTTCCAGTACCTCTGACGGTTCTATCAAACGGATGTACGGTGCCAAAGTTATGGACAAAAGAGAATAAATGGGTCGAAGAGGGTCCGAGTCTAATCTGACTCGGTCAGACTGAATTGGCCCGACCCAGCCTGGACCAACCCGATTTTGGTCAACCCAACCCAACCCGATGGGTCCGGCCTGCGCTGGGCGTCCTAGCCTAGGCGTCACAGAGGTCGCGTCGGCTGTGAAGGCTACTAAGGGTCGCGGGTGCCACGATGCGGTAGAGGCCGCAGGTGCCGTGGGATGGAACAAGGGCGCGGGGTGGTGAAGGCCATGGGGCAGCGGAGCCGCACGAGCATGGATTCCATGGGGAAACGGAGGCCACAGGTGGTGGTGCGGCACAGGGAGTTATTGGCTGCAGGAAGCGGAGGACACGGGCGGTGGAGGCCATGGGCCATGGAGACCGCGAGTGGTGGTGCGCCGCAGCGCACGGATGCCGCGGGGCAGCGGAGCACCGTGCCTCCACCAGCAGCTGGATAGACCAGCCGCCCTTCTGTCATTTTTGTCATCATGATTCTCGAGTTCTATCAGTGCCAACCACTGCACCATTTTCCGTCACCATCGCGAAGATCACACAAAAGATCCATAAGATTTGTGAAGGGTTCAGGCCTTATTTTTTTGGCTCGTACCCTCCGCGTTAGGGAAGTAGCATACGGATTAAGGAAGACGATTTAATGTGAGAGGTAATTTAACATTGATCAAATTAAAATACACCCCGACATCGTTTGATTGTTGACGTCGATGAGAGAAGTCGAAGTTGTCGACGTTCGTCGAGGCCGCCACATGCCTCCATTCCTGAGCTCTTTCATTGGATAAATGCTCTATGATGGAGGTGGTTCTTCGTCATTAATGATGTCCACCATTGGAGGATATAGTGAGGAAGAAATAAAAGTCATGTGTTGACATTCTTCGCTGGAGGAGCTCTTCATTGGAGGATGTGTTCTTCTAAGTTCTCCTCTTTCCAACCCTTTCCTTCCAATTCCACTAAATTGAAAGGTAGCATAAATAATTGAAAAAGTAATCTATTATGTTTGTTGGCATAATTTCAAATTAGTTTAATTAATTAATTGATGAGTTGGTATAATTAATTAGTGGGTGGCACAAATAAAGTGGGGGATTTCAAGAGGGTTTTCTCCCATAAAGAGGTGAGTTCAAGGGGGTTTAACCTCGGGTGGTCCCCACCAACATAACCAACATAACCCACATGGGAGGTTAATCTTGGTGGTCCACACCTACATAACCTCACATGGGAGGTTTAGTTCTTGTGGTCCCCACCTCTCTATATACACATGGAAGTTCCAAATTAAATAAAATGTTACACAATTTTATCTTATTTTATTCTTTCATGAAAAACCCAAATTCTATCGTTCACCCTCGACCTACTATGTTCGAGGTGATGGTACCCTTATACAAATACCGGCACTACGAGTTAAACAATGCCCTTAGATTTCAATTCTAAGGACCAGTTCAAATTTTACAAAAACCCACTCGTACGTTTACTGAACGTACCAAAAAAATGTTCATATATTAATTCCCGGCACTCCGGACCTCGGAATCATGCACCGTCAATTTTATCGGACTCGTAAAATTCACATTTAATCGAAAAGAAATTAAATTGAAATTATGGGTCTTTACATTATCCCCACCTCAGGTCTTTGCATCCCTGAAAGGCACATCACAAAACTAGGAAAACAAGTGGAGGTACTGAGCACCAATCTAAGCCCCCTGTTCCCATGTGCTCTCCCAGAGGTTCCCATTTTTTCAATGAACACGCACTAGCGTTACCGATAGCCTATGAAGGAACAGGTCTTATCGGTCCTCAATCTCTACTAGAACCACTTTAAGTGTCTCCCTATCATCTACGTCCAGCTTGTCTTGGTCGATAATGTGAGAAGGATCATGCACATATCTCCTCAGCTGAGATACGTGGAAGACGTCGTGCTCCCAGTACAACTGAGGTGGAAGAGCTAAGGGGTATGACACCTTGCCAACTCTACTACGGATGTGGAAGGTTCTGATGAACCTCATAAATAACTTTCTACCTCATCCAAATCTCTATAAACCTCGTTGGGGTGAAATACGTAGAAAGACGTGGTCGCCATCCTCAAACTCCAGAGGTCTCCTTCTCTTGTCGGCATACGACTTCTGCCTGCTCTTTGAAGTGTTCATCTTCATGGATGGGATTTACCTTCTCTATGGTAGCCCAAACCATCTTTGGTCCCACAGGTGCTGACCCCCCTAGGTCAGTCCAGCACAAAGTGGATCTGCAAGGTCGCCCGTACAACACCTCAAAAGGTGTCATCCCAATGGTGGAGTGAAAACTGTTATTGTATGAAAACTCCACCAATGGTAAGTTATCCTCCAAACTACAACCTAACTCGAGTATGTAAGCATGAAGCATGACCTCGAGGGCTTGAATGGTCCACTCAATCTGGCCATCTGTAGGAGGATGGAAGGTGGTGCTTAAATGAAGCTGCTTCCCGAAAGCCTCCTACAACCCATCCCATTGTTGGGAAGTAAAACATGTATCATGATCGGAGACAATCGTCGAGGGTACCCCATGTAACCGCACAATCTCCTGCATGTAGAGGCATCCCAATCTTTATACTAAACCATGCTCTCTGATTGGTAGGAAGTGGGCCGACTTTGTGGGTCGGTCAATGATCACCGAAATCGAGTGATGTCCTATGGACGTACGTGGAAGTCCTTTCACAAAGTGCATGGATATCCCGCCCCACTTCCACTTTGGGACATCCAAAGGATAAACCATTCTTGCTTTTATATAATTCTCCACCTTCACTTGCTGACAAGTGATGCACCGAGTGAAATACTCTACAATTTCATTATTCATTCCCGACCACCAATACTGTCATCAGAGATCCTGGTGTATCTTCACCATGCCTGGATGTACCACTAGAGGGGATGTGTGGAAAGACCTCATCACTTTCTCCCGAAGCAACACTGGTACCATGGTACGTCCTCTGAAGAGGATGACGTGCTCCCCACCTTCAAAACATCCATCAGGTGTCTGCCCTATGGATATCTGAGCATGTTGAGCCTTGCTTCTAGTGTCCCCATGCTACGCCTTTGGAGGATGTCTCAGGGAAGAAGTCAAATTCAAGCAACTGCATTCATAAATGGAGGAGCTCTTCGTTGGAGGACGAGTTCTTCCAAGTTCTCCTCCTTCCAACCCTTTCCTCTCAATTCTAGAAAAAATGAAAAGTAGCCCACATAATAGAACAAGTTATCTATTATGTCTGTTGGAATAATTTCAAATTAGTATAGTTAATTAATTGATGAGTTCGTATAATTAACTTAGGGGTGGCACAAATAATGTGGGTAGTTCAAGAGGTTTATCTCCCATAAAGAGGGGAGTTCATGTGGGTTTTAGCCATGGGTGGTCCCCACCACTATAACCCCCATGGGTGGTAAATCTTGGTGGTCCGCACCTCTTTAACCTCACATGGGAGGTTTAGTTGTGGTGGTCCCTACCTCTCAACATCCACATAAGAGTTCCAAATAAAATAAGATGTTACACAATTTTATTTTATTTTATTCTTTCACGAAAACCCAAATTCTATCTTTCACCCTGGACATACTATAGTCGAGGTGAAGGTCCCCTTATGCGAATACCAGCGTTGAGAGTTAAAAAGTGCCCTCAGATTTCAATTCTGAGCACTGGTTCAAAAGTTAAAAAATCACATTTGTATGATCACTGAACGTACCTGAAAAAAAGTTCAGAAATTCATTCTGGGCACTTCAGGCCTCGGAATCACACACCGTCAATTTTCACGGACTCATAAAATTCCCATTTAATTGAAAAAAAAATTACATTTTAATTCTAGGTATTTATAATAGGGAATAATATTTCTTTTGTTTTATAGATTTGATATCCATGTAGTCAATGCACAACCTCATAGATCCATTGTTCTTATTACGAAAAAGAATAGAGACTCCCCATGGAGAAACACTAGGGAAAACAAATCCTTTATTACTCAATTCCTCTAGTTGTTTTTTAGTTACACTAATTCGACAGTGTCCATTATATAAGGTGTCTTTGATATAGGCCTTGAACTAGGAATTAAGTCAATTGAAAACTCAATTTCTCATTCTGGAGGATGTCTAGGTAAATCCTCTATAAACACATCAACATATTCTTGAACAATAGATGCATCCACTATTTGAAAATTCGTTTCCTCACCATTAGTTATTTAACTCCCTTCATCCACAATAATTTAATTTATTAGAGGTATTGGGGGTGGATCTAGATGAGGACCAGATGGTGATATTTCTACTCTGAAGATAATATATTCCATATCATCATCAAAAAAATGTAATCACCTTCTTATTACAATAAAGTTTCAAATCATGGTTTTAAATCCAATCCATACAAAGATTATATCAAATTAAATCATGGTTATGAAAATAATATCATTAGATAAAGAACTTCTATATGAAATAATTCTAACTGACTCATTAAACATTTTTTCTAGGATACATCCCTTAATATTTTTGATGAAAAAATCCCTTGTTAAGTCAAATTGTAAATAAGTACTTTTCTTGGAAAACTGGGAAGATATGAAATAATGAGATTATCCAAATTCAAATAAACCATTGGCTAATTTTGAGGAAACGATTAAGGTACCTACCACCACACCATTAGAAACATCGACCTCAACAATAGTGATCACGGAAGCTCGGTCTGGCTCCCTTGTCCTTTTTTAGTTATGTTTCCTTGGCTCTTAGGACATTCCTTTTCATAATTCCCCATTTTTTATAATTGTATCCTTCCACATTGAAAGCCTCCTTTTTCCCTTGAAATCACGAGCTTTTTGTCCTTTTTCTCCACACTTGTAACAAAATCCCTTCCCCTTTAATCATGTAACAAGATGTTTCTTCCCACAATTACTGTAGGATGGAATTTCAACTTTTCCTTTCTTCCCCTTATTTCCTTTTTAGAGTGTTTAACATATCTCTTCTTCTCTTGATTCACTTTAAATTCATAAGACATAGAGAATTTATTTTTTTGTGTAGATTGAACATGAGACTATATCTTCGTATGATGAGAATGATTGTGAGACTAATCCTCGATAGAAAAATTGTTTTAACCTATCAAATAATTTATCAATATTACTTCTTGGTTTATGTATATAATATGCAACATTCTTTGATAACCTTATATTGTTATCCCCATAATTTTCAACATTATTATCCTCCTTTTTTCCTTAGAATTATAAATTTATTTTCTATATCTGCTGGATGTTCACGAGTAAAGTATTTTTCTAATAAAATCTCTTTAAAATCTCCCAATTCCATATTTAATTATTCTTCATAAACCTTTGTGTTTTTAATTAATGACAACCATTGATCTGCATCTCCCGTGAGGTGATAAACCGACATGACAACATTTTCCCATTGGTTACTCCCTAAAGCATGAAAGATTTTCTCTATGTAACTTATCCATTTATCAGCTACAAATGGATTTGTAGTCCTATTTAATGTTTGTGATTGTTAACTCATGAAGAGGTCTAACATTGATCCTCTATGTTGTGTATTAGAGTGACCCATATGAGTAAGGTTATTATTCATAACCCGAGTGGGTTGTCCCAGTATCGTTATCAGCTATTCAACAATAGTTGTATCACCGGATCCACTAAAATTATCTTGAGTAGGAGGGGAACCCTTACCTAGATTACATGTGTTGATATAGTTTCCATTACTTCCCGTATGCGCCATTTCTAAATAATGGCATACACTAGATTAGTTTTGAAATCTCAATTCATAATTCTAAACATGTAAAATACTTAACATAAATTCAATAATTAATGCATACAATATATAATAATAAAATTGATTTCTTTGGTGAATGATTTACTCATAAGTCCATTATAATTGTTTGTAAATAAAATGTTATTTATCCTATGAATATCCCCTGGGAGTGTCAAACCAGGTGCGCAGTAAGGCCTAATGTCGTGTACCCAGATACCTCAGGTTTATCCTGAAACTCCTTGTAAATGTTTTCACTCCTAGGTATATCTATGCGAGAAGCACATCCACTTATAGTATCCAGATAGGGATGTGTTTCTGAAAAAACCCACATAATATCTAAATTACCAAATTTTTTGGATGTTCTTCTATAATAATCTTTAAAGTCTATCTTAGTGTAATGTTTTATAATCAAAGTTTTTCTAATTTTAGTTTCTAAGGTTTACACTAAAGCTCCCCTGATACCAATTAAAATCCCCTGACCCTAGTTACCCAGAGCTGGTGTATTATTACATCACATTGGAATGATCACAAGAGATATAGTTTAGAAAGACTGATTAGATTAGTATCTACGGAAGTACTAGATACATAAATATGTTTTAAACTAAATTATGGAATGAAAAAAACAATATTTTGTCTCCTTATAACACACACATTTACCTTTGCCTGTCCCTAAAGGTCCATCATAATATAATTATTCACATCCTGGAAAAAATAAAACATATGAAAGGGGCGATTATAGATTCTCAGTAATGAAAACAATATAGTGGAAGCTTTCATAAATAAATATAAACATTTAAGGATATGTATACAATTAAAACTCAATCCATTTAAACATAAACTTCAACATAATATAGTAAAGATAATTCAAATAATTCCATTTACTTTTTTACTTGGATATTTTACTAGTTGAATAATCACATGTAATATCAATAGCTAATTTCATAATGATGGACTGCATAATACCGGAAATCATAACCACATAGTCAAGGACTCGTTCCAATACTAAAAAAACGTTTGTCAAGTACTTGTGCCAAGACACTAAATTGTCTCATTAGACCTATCGATGCATCGAGGAGCTATATAAACCCCCCAACATTCCCTTACTACATCCTATGCATTCTGCATATGCAAAGGTTGAAACATAACATAAACATTTGTATTAAAACTAGCACACAAAATGTCAATACTTTAACCATAATCCAAGAATGGTATAAAATAACACATCCATAGTCAAACATATAACAAAACCATTAATACAATATGGAATATATTATCATAATAAATAAAATTCAAACAAGCATAAAATCCCACAAAAGATGTTTACATGGATGAATTCAATTCGAAAACTATTTGAGAGAAATATCTCTTTCTACATTAAAATAATTTACAAGTTTCATAAATATGAATGAAAAACTTCATTTTCAAAGTATTCATAAAATATTGTAAGGGATGCTTAGATGGTTTTATAATGGTAGAAAATAGCAACTAGTGTTGTATAAGTTAAAATATAATTCTTTCTTTAATTTTTCAAAAAGGTCATAAAGTAACTTATTTGGAAAACAACAGAAATATTACATTCAAAATTTTTTATAAAATTTAAAACAATGGTATAAATTAATTTATACCCTATTCTAGGAAATAGTAAAAGTGTCTTGAAATAAATTTTTAAGAAACATAGATGTGGATGACAAATATGGCCCAGTAGATACTTACGTATAAATAAACTCGGATAATGAAGAGATTGTAAAATTAACCCTTACCTAGTACTTTTCCTTAGTAGAGGGTATATTAACCTCTGGTATATTAGTTAAATAATTGATAACAAATTATACAAGACCAACATACAAAAATATGATATCTTATATGATCCTCTAATAATAATTCTTAAATAATATTTCAATAGTATCATTGTTTCAGGTGTCATATGAGTCATTTTCCTTTATATGTTTTGTTTTGTTTGTAATGTTTGTTATGGATAGGATGTATTTGATTCATATATATAATGATATGAAGTTCTTGAAAATTATTTTTAATCATCAAATGAAAATTATTATTAAATGGTTATGATGGGGAATGAAATTTCATCGCATCGTTGTGACGATAAGTCGTACATACATACGAGAGAAAATATCAATATATTGATGGCAAAATAATATGTGAATGGATAATATAATATATATAAATAATAATTAACATGTAATAATTATTATTTGCCTCATCTATATATAATTATTATTTGCATCTAAAAAAATGTTGTGTTGGATAACAAACTATGCCACGACGTGGAGACGGTAAGCCTTATGTATGCACGCTGGGTGAATTTTCCAATCGTAGGATGGATAGAATAATGAATATGGTTGTAAAATATTTATAATAACATAAAATTATTTATAAGTTATTGGAGTTATTATTTTTTTATGAAAACAGAAAATAATGAGGATGTGGAAGAAGAAAAGAACACTGAAAGAGGTGATGAAATAATTACATCTTCTTCAGGTGCTTCCTTTTGATTTGAACAAAAGGGTTCCTTAGGTTGGCTTTATAATCAATTTAAGACCTCTATGTTTAGGTGAGGGTATTTTTGAGTATATTTTATCTCGTTTTGTCTGAAAAAAATGGCTTTGGAAGTGTGAATTTGAGAGAAGGGAAGTACACTTTTATAAGATAGGTGAGGGGCACTTTAGGATGAGTATGAAATGTTAATTTATTAAAAAATCAATTTCGTTTTATAATAGATCCAAATGGATTTATATCTAATCTAAGTTGGATATGGGTCACAATACTCTTAACCAATAGGTTTTACACAAGTTTAGGTCCCCATATTAACCATTTATTTAAGATTTAACTATTAGTTAAATAGTTTAACATTTAACCGGTTTTCTTGTATTTTTATATTACATGGTTAATAAACATACTATAAAATGCCAAGTGAACCTCAAGGGGTTAATTAATGAGACATCTAAACTTATATAATTATTTTGGATGAACCATATATTTTTATGATGATTATATAATTTAACTAAATAGAATTTGTTTTAAAAAATCAATTATGCCAATTTTGACACTATTTAGTATTTGGTTTTTGTGAAAGTAATAAAAATTTGATTTCTTAAAAAAATATTTAATCAATGATAAAATGTCATATTAACATATAAAATTCGTTTAATTCATCAAAAGTCTCAATTAATATTTATATTAATATTTATATTATCTATTATTTTAATCATTCATTAATAAAGTAATTACTCATCATAATTATGTCATACATAAACTTAATTATTTAATGTCAAAAAATTATAAATTAAATACCATGCTATAGGAAATATGATTAGATTTCGAGTTAATATTTTTAGTCCAATTTATCTTATGTGTAATCCTACATTAAAAAAGTTTTAGTTAATAAATATTGCATTTATCACTATTAACTCTTCTTTAAACAAAATATAATAAATGAAATGATCTAATGCAAGTGGAAAAAAGGATCATATATTATTCATAAGGTTGATTTTGGTCAAAATAAACTTATCCAATAGAATTAAGACATTTTTTGGGTAATTATTATTTCATTTTTACCTATGATTTCCTAATTTACTTTTAACTGTGGTAAATAAAATACAAAAGTTACAATTCACTAAGAAAAATTGTCCAATTAAAACAAATTTTAATTACTGATGTCATCCATTTATGTATTATTTTTTAAATTCAATTCACATAAGTAGTAAAATTATGTTCTATGAAAATCTCCAAATGTGCCTAGAAGGTAGGTAAAACACGTTTAAAAGTTCAATAAACATTTATATGTCTAATCATATTATAAAATTACTATAATGAATTAAATTAGACTAATATAGGTATTATTTATCTATTTTTACTATTAAATAATTCAATGTAAAAATAATTTTTCAAATAAAATTTTAGATTTAAACAATAACATTGTTTTTTTCACTATTCATCAATAATTGAATGTTTTCTGAAAAATAAAAAAAGCTCACCTTAAGATAATTTTGATATTTTAAATCCAAAAATTAAGTCTATTTTGAAAAATATAATTTATAAAATTTCAAAAAGTTGTGTATCTCTATACATAACTGCTTTTTTAAATGGCTAGTTTGATTAGTGGTGGTGTGCTGGAACTCGAGGTTGTGTACAGAGCAAGCTATTGTATTATTCAAAGAGAAACGCACTATGGAAGCATAGGGTATTAAAAAAAGTGTAAGGATAACTCTAATATCTTATATATTCTATAAAGTTATTATGATAATGTAATATCCATCATGAACACTCTTCTCTTATTCTTTTATTAAAAAAACGAATGCATTTTCTACAAGGTCTCGATTCATTGACTTCATGGATGATGGGTTTCCATTTTTAATCACCTCCTTCAAAGGTGGACATAAAACCATTTTTATGATTCAAAAAGATTATAATATTTGTATTAAAACATATTTAATATTATGTAATTCTCATAAAACCATAATATTAATTAAAATCACACATGTTTGTAATTGTCATAAAAATATTTAAAATATACTAATCATTGTTCATTAAAATTTTATCTACTGAATCACCATGATACAATAGCGTCCCAACCCTAGATAGACCAAAAACAATTTCTGCTATCAATTACATGGGAATGATTACAAAGAATCAAATCAAGAAAGACTTAGGGTTTAATAGTCTTGGTAAACCAGAAACCTAAATGAGATTTGTATTACAAATACATACACTAGTTATAATGATTTTTTTCATTTATTAATAAAAAACATTGAGGATAACATTATTCTATCTATTATATCCATGTATATCTTTCATATTATGCTACATGGATTCCATGGGAAAGAAACATAAATATAGAGACCTTAAATTCGTTATTAGGTAAAATATATTATAGAAATAATGTGAATAATAACTATGGAATTGTAAATAACTAAACAAACAAACCATGCAATGAAAAACTGAGGTGGAAGTGCATAAAAAATATGTAAATGTAATAAATGAAGAAACATTCCATTTAAATAACTAGTTAAGGAAAATAAATATGGTATGGTAAGAAACTGAATCACGTTTAATTTAATTAATGAACCTAAAATTAAATGTATCCATAGATATGTCAATGTAAAATATCATCGATGAATAATTATTGGAACTACATTAAAGAAATGCTTAATTTTTGGGATTCATGTCTACGAAACATGAAAACCTATGTTGTCAATACTATTAATACCATAGTTTATATCTTTGGATAGAAACCTGTCTGTACTACTTGGAAACAAAATTGAAGGGTTTGTTGCCAAGTAATTTTATCTCATGAGTTTACTAATTCATCAAGGGGATTTTATTAACTATTCTCTAACACTTAGATCTTTCATTAACTGGTCTCCAACCATTATGGATTCCATTCACTAGTCCCAAACCCATTTGTTACATGTCCAAATAATTTAAAGAAAAGAAGGTTCTTATAAAATATCCATATTAAAAAAGTTTATATATTTATCAAATTTTCCCAAATAATCAAATAACATTAAAAGTATAAATTATATTAAAATTGGTATACAACTCAATCATAAATCATATCCATGAAAAATGGAATGGATATTTATGGGAAATTAAATTTCAAATGATCATAATAAATTGAATTTTTCAAGGGGATTAAAATAAATCAAGGAAGTGAATTTGAATACTATACTTGTCCAAACTATTCAGAGGATGAAATAGGATGGTATCAATAAAACATATCCCAATTAGATTAAAATAAATGGTTATTGTTTTTATGAATATAAATACAATAAAAATATACATTAAAATATTATTGAGGAAAATATCCTTTGGATTTGAAAAAACATTTCTTTCAAAATCACTTTTGAGAACATTTTTTAAAAAATTATCATTTTAAACATGTAAAGCATTATTCAATTAAATGAAGGAGGGAAATGTGTACTAGCCGTATGAGGTAAAAGAAAATTTCTTTTGAATGGTAAAAAGGATATAAAAATGACTTCATCCTAATGCGATTAGAAGATTCCTTTGAAAAAATTGGTAAATGGAAAAAAAACACGAAACCTTATTTACAATATAATTTTAAAAACATTTTTGAAGACATTTTAGTAAAACATGGTATTTAGAATAAAATAAGTTCTCCGACTAAAGATACAAATTAAATTTTTGTTCTCTAAAAAACATTTTCTAAAATATTATGATTACCATAGAGAGGAAAATGGTACTAAGACTTGATAAAGGTTATAAATACACAGAGGATAGGAAATTTAAATGTTTTATTGAAATATTTTCAAATAAATTCTTTCAATAGAAATAACATTGAAAGATCATTAAATTTACTATTGAGTAAAAAAATCATTCAACATTCCAAAGTGTCCCATACCACTTTGAAACATTTTAAATAATCAAAATCATGAAGAAAAAATATTAAATAAAAGTTTTAAATATAATGAATATAAATTAATTTATTATATAATATATAAAAGTGTGTATTAGATACACCACACAAATGAACTAAGGGGTGAACATGACATTTATCTCATAGAAGTAAAAATTGAGATGAGAATCTTTAACCTTCAGTCCAACTAGTCAATTGTGAATTTATATTCCTGCATAATAAAAATATGTTAATTACATACTTTATTGAAAACATTTTTAATGTATATAATAACTTTTATTTCACTTTTACCATGTTTTATTCAACTACCTAAACAATTAATTATGCGTAGGGTGTTTTGACCCAATTTGGATTATATATCAAAAACAACTTTGGTAGGTCAACTATGGAAAAATTGGTCATTATATAACAATTACAGAATAATAATAATTAAATAATTACAATATTTATATATCCATTATTCTATTAAAATCAATCATTAAATTTGTTTATGAAAAATGATCCAACATTAAAATCATTGAGATGATAGGTCGTCAATACGCATTAGTAACATTACCATTTTTAATGACCAATGTGGAAAGAAGGTAAGTAACATAAATATTTACATAGTTATCCTTTTATCATAAATACCATTTAAATTAATAATACATACTTATATATATAATTATAGTGATATAAAAAGGGATTTCATCATGTTGAGGTGCATGTTGTCCACATGTCCACGGACGAAGTTACTACATTTTAAGTGTGTAAAAGGGTAATTAAAAAAACTATATATTATATTTAAATATTTTTAATAATGTTATGAATATAATAAACAAGTTGTTTGTGCGATATATTTTTAATTAAAACCATCCTTGATATGTTCCATCACAACAATTTTTAAGAAGAAGTAGTTAAGACTTCCACAAATAGAGTAATTCATTTTACACAAAATATAATGTATTTGGGAAATAAGTATTAAATATGATTAAAATAACACTAAATATAATATATAAAATATATAAATATATTTTCCATGATAATTTCTACCATGATATGTGGTAAATAAAAAATTAACAATCATCGTTCCGTGAGGCGGTAGTTTTAAAGAAACGTAATTATTATGTATATTATCCATTAGATGGAGGTGTGTGTAAGTTTAGGTCAAAAAATTATCAGAAAAACACAATATTATATTTATTAAAATCTATTTTTTATTTAAAAATGTAATAATAAGTGTTTATTGGGTGGATAATTTAAATTAAACTAAATAGGTTAAGGAATGATGTTATCTCTTTACCGGGGAAATTCTTTTGGATTGTACCAAAAGGATTACTCGGTTAGATTTCGTACCAAGGGGATACTTCTAGGATAAAGGGAGATATTTTTAATATCTATTAGTAAATATATTGTTTGATAAAAATGGTATTCATAGGTGTGAGAAAGTGGGAGGTTTTATAGCCTTTTATAGGGGAGGAAAAAGACTCACGTAGTATTTTTGAATAAATGTTAGGTGTTCCCATGTTTTTGACTAAAAATATTAATCAAAACTAACCAAACACCGAAATTTAAGGGTCATGGACTTATAATGGGTATAAAAATTATGTATTACAAGTGGATATGTCACTTTTCCCCGTATGACTGAGGTTTAGTCCCTTATTAAGATTAATTTTACCTTATTAATTATAATTAATTTTAATTACAATCACTAATTGTTTTTTTACCAAAACTCAGTTCAAATTATTTGATATTATAAATTATGATGATTAAAAACATTTAATAGATTTTTTCAAATTATTTTCATAGAAGTGGCATATATTAACTAAAATTTAGTCCTATAGAGATGACGATAATGTTGGGATTTTTAAGTAAAAATTTCAAATAGTTTTCTATGTTTTTAAAACCAATTTCATATATAAATTGATTCCAATGACCTAAATTAGATTAATTGATAAAAAATTAAGTAAATAAGGTTTATAATAAATTAAATTTATAATTTTACCTTATAAATAAATCATCTGAAAAATCACTTTTGAATTAAAATTCTATATTTTTTAAAATTAATTAAAAAATGAAACATCATGAAAAAATAACCAAAAATAATCATATACTAATTTTAATATTTTTAATTCAAATTTTATTTTTATTTTGAAAAATTGAATTTATAAAATTGTAAAAAATTATATTTAGAATAGGTTCTTTATTAAAAAGAGGTAAAAATGCCTTAATAAAAATATTGGTTTTTAGCTGTAAAAATTAGGTTTGTTCTTATCTTATTCTTATCAAATATTTTTTATGAGTATAAAAAATATATTATTGATTATATATCACATATATATTAAATTAATATATCTTAATAATTGTACTTAATTTAATTTATTAGGGTAAAACAACTTTGTTGGCATAAAAATATTTTTCATTAAAAATATTACATTTATATTCAATGGGTTGTTGTATTCATTTATAATTATTTTGTAATCAATAAGATTATATTTATTTAGAACATAATTTTCACAATTTAGTTATTAATATTCTTTACTACTAATTTATCATCTATTTTAGATCTTATTATGTTTTAAATATTGTTGGATAAAACTCGGTCTTGGAGATAATGCACGTCGTCGAAGAAGGCCGCTCTTGGGTGTAATACGCACGAAATCGGTGTTTAATAAATTTTTATATATAAAATATAATGAATATATTTAAAATATAATAATTTATTATAATTTATCTGGATATTATATTCCCTTATGTTCTTGGTGTAGTGTGTTATACACGTTATTGAATATAGTGTTCATACTTTGGATTTTCAAGGTGTAATGCATACCATATAAAAATGATATATGAGACATTTTAAATCCATCTAATTTAATTAATACTAATTAATTTAACTACTGGACAAATTATTTCCATTTTAAATGAACTCCCATTATTATACACATGGTTCTAATCGAAAAACAATGAAATAGATGGTTCTAGAACAACAATATTAAACATTATAACTCATTTTAGTGGTTATAAATGTACCACATAAAATTATAATGAATAAAATATCTATTTATGTGGTTATTAATTAAATAATTAAGTAGCCTAATTTTTTTATTCAAAACAATACGTATAAATATAGAAAACCTTCATAAATAAGTTAAGGCGTTTCTCATCTAACGTTAATTTCTATGATATATACCTTATTCACCCAATATTACATTTTCATGGATTATATATCCATTTGAGATATAATATAATTAGTCCCATTATCTTCATTTTATTCAATGTTTTATTTGATAATAATCAATATTATGGTGCATAGAGTTCGACTGACGACAAAGTTGTAAGGAAATTCTTATCCCAATTTCCATTCTTTGGGTTACGTTTCTAATATATATGTAAATTGATGTTTTGATAAAATGTAAAATAACTTTTTACTATATTTATTTTTATTTAATTTTATTATGTTTATTTATAAATGAAACACATAATTGATTCATTCAGTTAATTTTCACACCTTTTAAAAAAAATACTCTTTTAAATGTTATTATTTTTAATGTTTGAAGGAATTTTTTTAAATTATAAGCCATGATCGAATATTCCTTCTTTAATGAGGCCTTATGTCCTTTTATAATCAATTTCATTTTTAAAATTTCATATTAATATAATTTTTTTTCTTTTCTAATTGTTACGATTTTCAAATAAATTATTCCAATATTAAAAGGTGTATTTCTCTCATGAAAATTTCAGTGATTTTGATAGATTATTTTCATATATATCAACCCCATATTTTGAATCATATTCTTAATTGATTCGGAAATCTTATAATATAATCTACCACATTTTGTTGAATGGTTTAGGATCATTTTTTTGGGGATGTGCATCCCATATACCATTTTTCATATCGCTCTAGATAGATTATGATTGTATTATTGTAAAATTATTTACATTTCACATGCTAGCTTCAATATGAACTTATATGTTGATTATGTATCCCCAATTTAATTATAGAAATTAATTGTACTTATTAAGTGTTATACAGGGATGAATATATCCCCTTGATGCATCAATATGTTTCATCAGACAAACTACATATTGTATTGGCCGAGGAATTAATTATTTATTAGATCCTTGGCTTGAAGCCTTGACAATGATAGATAATTATAATGAATCAATGAAATATATATATTTTTGTAATGATTCCATGAATGTAATAGATTATTTTCATGAATCCTCAATGATATGTTTTAGATATTAATTATTATGCATTCCCTCATTTTGATTTTAGTCATTCACAATCCTAGGGATTATTTAAATAGTAGAATATCCTTGTTTAATTTTTATCATCATGTAATTATTTATATAGAATTATTTGATAATATTTTATTCAAACTATATTGTGTTCATAATTATGTTTTAGTGGAATTTATTTTTATTTATTCACCTTGAATTATTTTTTATGTTTATTTATGATACCTTTTTTTGAATGATTACCCTTATTGAGAATCTCAAGTCAACCCTTTATTATGTTTTACTCATTCCACGGTTTCCCTGAATTAAATTATGATTGATATGGAGGGTTACATTATGTACAATAATGGTGTTCTTGAATAATTTTTTTTGTGTTTTAGTTTTTTTAAATGTAATGTTAATTTATTCATATATTCAGTTTACCAATATTACTAAACAATTATCTCCTTAGTGATGTGATTCTTTATAATCATGTCAAAAAAAAATATTAAGGTACTGACTTTAAGGTACTAGTGTCGGGGTCTTTATAGTTGGTATCATAGGAAGTTTAGAATAAGATATGTGAACTAGATTTTGGAAAACATTTATTATAAAATAAAACCCCATAAGAAATTTAATAAATATATCAAAATAAACTACGATTTAGATATTGATATTAGTTATATATAAAATTTTAATTTAGGTTATATGATTCATTGTTTTTGAGATTATAAATTAGGTTTCATAATGTTATGACCTAATATAGTGTATGAAATTTCTTAAAAATTGATACAAGAAGAAGGAATGATAACTATATCAGAGAATTTTATCCATGTAGGGATTTCGATCCAATACAAAATAATGATATTAGATATAGAGATGCAACCTATAATGAAAAAATATAAATATAATGGGATAGATGAATTGGGTTATGATAAATAACCTTACCCATATATAGCAGCCTAATCCACAACATGGAGAAAAAAGGTAAAACCAAATCATGGGACAACCACATCCATCATTCAATGGGAATACAAATATGTTTTTTTCTACTAAATTGATAAGTTCCTTAGAATGTATATTTCTTGGTTTAGGATGTAATGAAATGGAAAATGTTGTCATGGTAGTTTATCATCTCTTAGAAGATGCAGATCAAGGGTGATCATTGATTCAAAATATAAAATAGTATGAATAAATAGAGAACATGGAATGGATGGACTTTAAGGAACTTTTCATGAAAAATGTTTTCCTTATAAAAAACGAGAAGATACGGAGAGGCAATTATGGATTCCGAGACAAAATGAGGAGGACAATATTGATAAGTATGAAGAGTAAATTACAAGATTAGTGAGGCATGTTGGGGACAACATACGTAACCAAATGAGTATGATTGATCCTTTTTTTGATGGCTTAAATCCATTCCTCCAAATGGAATTGGTCTCCCAAACATTATCACTATTCAAGGATGTAGTCTCATGAGCTATCATGACATATAATTAATTATCAGTGTATTATAACTTCAAAGGGAAGAAAGGTATAGGAGAATGGTAGAATGAGGGATGCATAAATGTAATAAGGGTAATAAGTATTTTCTAACATGTGATACTTTTGGAAGGAAACCAAATTGTACATTATTAAAAATAAAAAGGTGTTTGTTTAACGTTTGGACAAAGGTCACCAAGCTCATTATTACAAGGAAAGTAAATTTTAGACCATTTATAGTGTTTCTACTGATGGATACATAGAACTATGAAAATGAATGTACCAATATTCAAGTAAATATACCTCATAATAATAAAATAGATCAAGGTCAAGCTTTTAATGTTACTACATTCAATGTAGAATAATTAAATTATTTATTTTTCGATTAATAATAGTCATAATATATATAAGGATTTTATTACTTATTTCTTCTTGAAGAATTTGGTATAATGAAAGTTTTTTAAGGTTTAAAGGTGATCAAGGCATATATATATCTGATATGTGACAATAAAAGATACATTATTTGGTTACTAGATTATAATGTTATGTTGATTTTGAAAATTTAGTGACCTTAAATCTAGATTTTGGGTCTTTGAATTTGGATGGAAATATTTTGGATGAGACTCAAGGTTAACTACTTGTGGAATAGATTAATGATATTATTGATTAAGATTAATGTAAGATAACCTTTGATAATAATTTTTGGATTAAATAAACATTTTAAGGATGAAGGAATGCCTTTTTGATCAGATGAATCATTAATTTTCACAAGATATAAATTTCTTTATTGAGTATCCATCTCTAAATTTAAGAATGATTTGATGATATATTGAAGCACAACTAAATGACGAGATTATTACTTTAGAATGAATAATGTAATATTATTTTCTCAAGTGGTTCTCTAATAGTATGAAAACCCATCAAATGGATTTTGGAAGAAAAATTTCATCCGTTTATTTTTATTTCATGGAGATCAATGGTCTTTTAACCATTCCCTGATTTATATTTATGTGTTTATTAAATTTATAATTACCATATTCTCTATCAATCTTTATAAAAAAATGATAGTTATATTTTCCTTCCATGACCATTTTTTTTGTTTTAACTAAAATAATCTTATTAAAATTCCTAATATTGGTGTGATCTTCAACGTTTCTTTCCCCACTTTTTATTTGAGGGTATTTTTAACTCAATATATGATGTGGGTTTTCCATAAAATAATTTTTAAGAATCAATCATTGATTGACGAAGTGAAATTTCACAATTGAGAGGAAAAAGTTTATTGAATGAGTGGATAATGTAATAGAATAATTTTTTTACATCATGTATCATTTTATATAAATTCAATATCATTGATGGTTTAAATTGCACACAATACCCAGATTAAATAAAATATTCTACATTTATCTAATATATTTTAGTAGCATAATAAAATAATAAATAAGATTTTATGCAAAAAACCTATATTTTCCAAAAGGCATATTTACCGCCTTTTAATAGAGCACTTGTTTTAAATCTAAATTTTAAAACTTTTGTAAATTTAATTTGGAAAAATCAAATTCATTTTTAATATATTAGTTTCAAAATTTTCTTAAGATGTGTTTTCAGTATTTTTTAAAAAAAATTATTTTTTAGTGAATAGTGAAAAATATCATTTTTTATAAAACTGTCAATTTATTTATATTTAAAGTATATATTTGTTTAGAATTTGACCTCAATTTAAAATAAATGCAATTTAAAAATAAATAATATAATTTACTATATTTTAATAGTATTTATACCTTATTTTGGTATAAGTACAATTTTGGGCTTAAAACATATTTTTCAAAAAAAATTGCTTTACATTGTAATCTGCGTGATTAATTTTAAATTTATTTCGGATACTTTCATGTTTTGAATAATTAAAAATGAATTTCATACTTTTATTCATAATTTCAAAATTTATTAAATATTCCTATTTTATTTTTGACGAATATGAAGAGTAACCTTTCTATTTTTTGTTAACAAGGTAAAGGGTTAATTTGATAATATAGGTTAATAATTAAATTATAAGAACTATAAAATTGCCATAAAACATTCAAAAATTTTATTAGAAAAATTTTACTCAACCCTTAAGACATGGGGTTCTATTTTAGTTATTTAATGGACCGATTTCCAGGGATATAAATTTTAAATTATTTTAATTAATGAAAATCAAAAAATGTCACATAAATATTTGTAATAGAAATATTATTTTTAATATAGTATTTTAATGAATATATATTAAACTATAAATATTTTTTAAATTTTAAAATATTTATATAAATAATGTTATATTATTTTTAAATTTTAATGAAAAAATAATTACCTTAAATAATTATAAAATGATAATAAGGTAATTATTTTATTAATGAAACTACCAAATAAATGATGATTTTAAATAAAAATTAAATTTAACATTTTTGGAAAATATTTTCAGAAAATAGATTCATTTGTCCAAATATACATACTAAAAATTGGTTTGGCAGATGTTTTTTTGATTTTTACTAAAATAATTGATTCTTTGGTGCATAGTGAAATACTGTAATTCATGTCATTTAAAATTCCAAGTAAATAAATGAATTATTGAGTCATTGATGATTAATGGACAAGGTTAGAACCCATTATTTCGAACTCAAATTCTATATTTACTATATTTATACATGTGAATAAACACTATTGATAGTCTTCATCCAAAAAATAACAAACTAATGAATAAAAAAATATAGAAAGACCCCTCTCCTCCACTATAAAAACCACCCCTCACCAGCCATTCTCCCCAAATATCCAATGACTTGTAGATTATTTAAATTCTGAAAAATTACCTTCCCAATCCCCACACCCACTTCTAGGAGGTTTTGGTCTCATAAAAATTCCAAACCCAAGTGCCTTAAATATGATCTCATGGATGAGAAATTCCGGAAGTAAAACTGGCTTTCGTTCTCTTTTATTTTTTATTCATTAAATACCTAACCTATAAAAATTGCCATGATATACAATGTATATTATATATAGTATAATTTTTTTACTTTAATGGAATATCAATCTTCAAGTCTATTCTCTTCTCCTATTATTATAAAAAGCATAACATTGTCTGAAATGTATCGATTCTCAACCTTCATGGATGAAGAGTTTTCATTAGCATTACTACTTTAAAGGTTGATATAAATTGTTTTTATGGTTCAATGAGATTATATTATTTTATTAAAAATTATTTTATGTTATGGAACATGTATATATATATATATATTACTGAATAAAATGATACATGTTCGTGGTGGAGATAATAACGACCAAAATAAACTAATCACCTTTAAAGAAAATTTTATATAATGAATCATCATAAAACCATATATAAATTGATATATGATAACATTTAAACTTATTTATGTTCATTAATAATAAATAATTTCACTTTAGATAACTTATTGGCATTAAACATTAACTACCCTAATTATATACAATGGACCAAACCATAAAACCATGAAAAAAATGTTTCTTGAACAATGAAATTAAACATTATACCTAATCATAATAGCATTAAATGAAATTAATAAAATTATACTAAATAAAATATTTTTTGTATAGGTTCTTTAATAATTAATTAATGAGTCTAATTTTATTATTCAAGATGTTATGTACATGTTTGAAATGCATTTAGACATAATGTAAGGGTTTTCTCATCTCACTTTATTTCTATGAGATATGCCTCGTTCACCACTTATTCCTTTTGTGTGATCTGTAATTATATTTAGTATATTATATCTTGAATCCAGTTATATTCATGGTATCCATTATTTTAGTTGATAATTATTAATTTTATGGTGAATACAGTTTGATTAATTACAATGTTGTAAGGGAATTGTTAACCCAATTTCCATTATATGGGTTAAACGTATACTATATTTATTATTGTATTCTATGATTATGTGTCAAATAAATTTTGATTATATTAAGTTTAATTTCCAATTATATTTTTATTTACATCTAATATACATAATTTATTCATTTGGTTAACCCTCACTTTTTTGTTTAAACTAACTCTTTTAAATGTTCTTATTTTATTGTTTAAAGGAAATGGTTTTTTAAAACTTATTAGGAATGAGAAGATATTACCACCTTCATGAATCCTTAATTTCATGAGGAATACATTATAGGTTTTCAAAATCTTTTAAAAAATCTTTTATAATTTCATGGTTTTTTAAATAAATGAATCCATATTTAAAAAGTGTATTTCTATTATGAAATTTACAATGATTTTATTAGAGTATTTTCATTTATGTCCACACCATATGTTGAATCTTATTATTTACAAAGGTTTATCTCTTATGATTCCATATACTATATTTTATTGATTGGGTTGTGATAATTTTGATTGGGTATAGACTATCTTGATACCATTCCCCATTTTAATTTTAATAATTTATTATAATGTTTTGGGTAAATTATTTACATTTCATATGCTAGCTTTAGTATGAATGTATATGTTAATTATGTGTCACCCCTTTCATATTATTAATTCATTGGGATTGATAAGTTTTAATTGGGTCTTGAAGTATCCCCTATTTGTATTAGTGGGTTTAATGAGACATGCTAGGTATAGTTTTGGCTAAGGCCTTACCCATTTATTATATTCTTGGCCTGAAGCCTTGATAATGATAGACTCTTGTAATAAAGCCATAATATTGTTATATTCAAGAAATTATGACTTGAATGTAATATATTCATTGCATTAAGACTCAACGGTGTGTTTTAGATATCCATCATTATGAATCCTTACATTATGAGAGTATTTATTCATAATCCATCTGATTATTTGAATAGTCAAATATCTATGGTCAAGTTTCATTCACTTGAAATTATTTATACGTAATTATATGATCAAATTTTATTAATACCAAATTATTTTCATGAATATGTTTTAATAGAATTTGTTTTTTTTATTCAAATTATAGGAACCTAGTTTTTTGACTTGGAATACGTTGAAACATATATATATATATATATATATATCTAGAGTTAGGTATCAAGACATCATGAGATTTCAAATCCTGAAGTGCCTAGAATTAATTTTATAAAAATATTAATTATATTTTATATTGTGCATGTAAATATTCATAATAAAATTTGATAACTCTTAAAAGGTATATCAAATCAGTAATCTGAGACCACAGTTGAGTTTGGAACACATTATTTACCATAGGAGGGACATAAAATGAGTGGGCACGGGGTGTTCATACACCTCTCTCATTGGTGGTATGTATAGTTAGTTAATTAATTCATAAATAAATAAATTCATTTCTTTTGATGCAATGAATAAATCTATAAGATCACCTCTATATTAATTTATCTTGGGTTAGCCAAATAATCCATGGGTGAAATCAAAGCTCTTCCTCCCTCCTCCATTGACAAATCTCATCGGATAACGATGAGTTGCCAAATCATTTCAGATCAGAAATCATCTAACACCAAGACTATTATCGATCATTTTAAGACACATTATTCATCAACGAACAAATCATAATTGTGGTATGACTCATCATTTTGTGTTTTTATACATTTTATTAAATATATTTAGTAGACTGGTCATTGTTCTTTGATCTATATACTTTTCCTGCCTTTACATTTTCTAGAGTATTATAATCTTGTTTAATTTCAATTATTTTCAAACCTTGGTTTCCTCATTCATGATAGATTGAACATGAATGCTTTCAATCAATCATTTAAACTTTGTTGTGGTGTTTTTTCGTTTTATTCATTACGTTCAACACCAAATAGGATCTTTTGATCCTGATTCGACATTGGAGGGTTGTACCAATCCCGACTGGACCCCCATAACTACAACAGATCAAGACAAAAAAATATTAATGACATAAGACTAGATCAGGTAAGAGTGAAAGTAAATTAAGTTCTTTTCATTTTTTTTCAATAAATCAGACACATAAGCATTGGTGTCATGTTAAATGAACAACCAAACTATTGTGGACCAATAGAACTGGATTCTGATGAGCAATGACCAAAATCCTAAAACCATGGATAGATCCACCATTTCTGCCAGATATAGGATGTGACTGAAGTTGAAATTGATATATTCAAGTATTGGAGATTATATTTGGAGTCTTTGTGAAAAAATATACACTCCCTATGTACTAGGATGAACAGATGACATGTTGCCCCCTCAGCAGAGGTAGTTAGGGTTTTAGAAAACATAAATATGAATAGTGTGTAGTAATCCTACATGACATGTACACCTTCCATAGATGGGATCCTATGTGAATGGTCACACTGGAGGGAAAAGGTATGAAAGCATGTGGCTAGGAACACTGTCATGTACTCAAGTACACCGACAACATGACTCGACCCGATCCATGTTAGTTGGGACACACCATATAGTCAACATACACAGCCTGTACTGATACATGGGATGGATTCGTGTGATGTATTGGGACACATATAGATAGTGAAATTGGACAACACATTGTGTGGGTCCCATCAAATTCTGTATATGCCTATTTAATTTTTTAGTAAACTTCAACCATCAGTTTCTCCATCATTAAAAATCAGATTTTGGGCCAAGAGTAATCTAGCTTGAGTGTTTTTTCCATATAGAACATGGTTGTTCCATCAGTTGAGTCTTGGGCGATATAATGTGAAATTTCCCAAACATGAAGCTTGAAAAGGAAACACTCGATGATGTAAATGATCGCATAAGACCACCAGGATCATATTGATTTGAGCCTCTAACATATCTGAGTAATGGAGTCCTCGATGGGTTCCAAGTTGACCCTCCTACATAGGTGGGTAGTGGAGTCCTCAATGAATACCAAATTGACCCTCCAACATAGTTTGGAAGAGGAATCCTCTATAGATTTATAGATGACCCTCCAAAACATCTTGGAAATGGTTTCCTCAACAGATACTGATTTGACCCTAAAGATTAGATGGATAGTGGCATCCTTAATAGATACCGAGTTGGCTCTCTGACATATCTGTGTAGTGGCATCCTTAATGAATAATGATTTGACCATTCAATTGAACTGGTTGGTAGAATCCTCAATGGATTGAAAAGTGAAACTCCAATGACATACTAGGGCATAGGTCCTCTACATCGATTTTATTCCCACTAAACAATGTGGAATGGTGAATACATTTTTTTAGGCTTGTGTGGTTATTTTTGGGTGGATGCATGAGATATTGGGAATCATTGATAAACTTTTGGAACTGTAGTATTCTCTTCTACTTAGGATGAAATGTGAGATGGTGATCCCCATAATATTTAATTTTAGCTTCTTATACCTGAGAATATATATATATATATATATTCTTACTCTATATCCACACATTGTATTCGGTTACTCTCCTTCCAGGAAAGGTGAAGACATGGGGGTATTTCATGTGATTTTCATGTTTATTTTATCAAGGTTGTATGTGTCTACTCTCTTGTTATCCGTGGGAAAGACTCAATGTGTAGTTCATCTAATCACTATCTTTATCCCCTAATGTTTTAATGTTATCACTTTCACACTCTTTTTTGGGTTGATTTATCCTATTTAATTATGTCATACATCTACTGTATTTTATTTCCTCTAGTATCTCTTATTTCTACCCCTTCAGCATTCATGGAATCCTACTAGGTATGCATATACTCACCCCTACATGGGATTTTACCACACATATCATGTCTCATACAGATGATGAACATGTTTACTATAACTACAGAGGTGCTTAGGGATAATTAGTACATGAACCATGTATGGTGGTAATAGATTTGGACAATGGAGCAAGGTGATCTTTCAAATTTTTTCTTTTCTAGTTTTATGTCACAGTGAGGAATATTTTAGGGTGGATGTGTATTTTTATTCTTTACTTTTCTGTTTACACAACCATAAGTTTGTACCTTCTACAGGTTCATGCATGTTTGGTTAAATTTATTGTAGTGTTTTATCTTTTACTCTTCCACAAATGCACTTTTTTATTGTTTTGGTTGTGTGTGTGCATACAAGTAATTAGTAAAAGTCCTTCTAGAGATAATTATACCTTTATTGATAGTCTCCACCCCTGGACAATGGAGGCAGGATAGGGGTAGTTGCAGATCAAGCCTCATCTTTGGTCTGGTCATGATGGATTTGTATAAAATCATGTTCATTATTTATAATATTTTTCAAACAAATCCCCTTAAGTGGATTTAGTTGTGTTTAATACAAAACTATTAAATTCTATCAAGTGCGGATCTCAGGAACAAGGAATCCAGTGATGGTGTGGAAGCTAACATATCTATTAACTAGAACCTTAAAATCCTTCATGTCAACTTGGAATTTCGAGACATTGGCTGTATAGTTTCATGAAACATGAATCATTATAGAATTGATTACTTGAATATAATTCTTGAGTCAACTACCCATTATTGTTGACGAATATATATTCACATCTAACTGTTGTATGTATTGATAAATATCAGGATGCCTTTGCGAGGATAGCCATCCAAGATACTAGTTCTGGTTTCTGATGAAGACCCGATGGGTGATGTGTCCTTAGTTAAAGTTCCATCCTGCGACCCACTTCATCCAGTTGGGAAGGTAAAATTACCTCCACCTATTGAGAAATATATTTTTTTAGCAGAGAAGGCTGTTGATGTGTGCAGGATTAGCAGGCTCTACAAGATCGAGTATTAGAGACCATTGAGGTTCTGAGGCAAGGAAGATACTCAAGAAATAGAGGATTGGATAGAGTTAGTGGACCGTATCTTAAGGCTTCTGGTGGAAAAAAATGGGTTAGGTGGTCGCACTGATAGATATCATTTTCTATGGATCTATTTCATGTTGGTGGAGTCTTGTTACATAGAAGTATGATGAGTTGACAATCCCATGGTGTAACTTCAAACTGTTATTTTGTGAGGAGTAGTACCCCTCCTCCTTGCACTTCGTCTAGATAAACGATTTTCTAGAGCAGTATCAGGGAGCTATGATAGTGGATGGTTATGGTGGGAGGTTCACATACCTTATGTGGTACTCTCTAGACATGATCCACAATGGATTATTTCAAGAATGATTGATTGAGCATGGAATCCACAATGATATTCATTTCAGCATAGTGAAAATGTACATCCCCACCTATATTGGGGTGCAAGAGAAGGCACTAGTGAAGAGATATATCTGTTAGAGGGATTACTAGTAGTTTTATATGGAACTATACATCACAGAGATGGGTCATCTATAGTATCCATCATACATCAATTGATGAGATCTCAAAATCGGAATCCCTTTTGAGATCAGACCCAGAAATGGGGTCATACGATGCAAGGGAAACATAGAGAACCTAGTTTACCAAGATAGGGGTAGTTCATTTCTTGTAATGGTTGGGGTCACATAGAGTGATAATTCCCAACCAGATGTGCTGAGTACCACAGAATAATAGTTGATGCATTGCCATGACAGACACAACATCATGATAAAGGAACTCCCAGGATAGGATAGTGTCTTCTATATGCAGGTGGAGCTAGAGGATGAGTATGAGGAGATATGGGTGGTAGACACTCTTTTTATATCTTTCCACCACCACCACCAAATGATCCACATTAGGCATAGGGAGATGGAAGCCGAGGCCACATATAGTTACAAGCTTTAGACATCTATGATACGGTAGGGCATGCTATGATAAGAGGTATAATATGTGTGTTTTATAATATTAATTAACTATTAGTATACATATGTTCAATCCCATTATATTATCTTCATACTCTAGGTTTGTGAGATAGGGAACCCAGTTGATGTGCTAGTTCAAAAGCTTCATCTTGACATTCCTACAGGGAACACTTCTTATATATCATTCATTTGGAAGAAGTTTGAGATGGTTCTTGATTGAGAGAAGTTCCCATGGGGACTCTTTTCGTTATGATGGAACCTTATGAAATCATATAAGGAATGGATTTGTTGTACATCATTTGATGAAAAATACACTTTCAACATAGAAAAGCCACATTCCTACACACAGATGGGATGATATTCTCCTTTTCCAACGAGAGATATCTCATGGAAAATAATGTATGGTTTTTTGAGAAGATGGATATAGCCCATCAAATATATGTTAGTGACTATAGTCCTTGGTACATAAAGATCTTCATGTATCTGGGATCTTTTATATTTCTAGGATTATATGGATTTCATTCACATGAATGTTTTGGGACAACCTCCATGGTAGGAGATGGAGTTTTTCATTGAAATACATCCTAGGACTGCTACGATATCTTCTAAAGAATATCAGATGGATCTTATTGAGATATGAAATCTAATGTTGCAGTTTCACGATCTTTATGAAAAAGTTTTTATCAGACCCATTATTTCCCCCTGCCCCACTCTATACATTTTTTTTGAAAAAGGTATACTTGTACTTACAGTTTTGCGTAGATTATTGTCACGAAATGCATTCCACTATAAAGATAAATAACATATTTTCAAGGATTAAGATCTATTTGACTAGTTTCAATGTGCACGATGGTTCTGGAAGATTGATCTCTAATCTAGTTACCACCAGTTGGGATTTTACAAGGCTTATATTACAATGTTGAAATTATGATGTCGTTGTTGACACAATGAGCTCCTAGTGATTCTATTTAGTTTGATCAATTATACATTTGTGTTTATGGATTTTATGAACTAGGTCTTACAATTGTCCATGGAATAGTTATTTTTCCTTCGTCAAAGAAAAAATCATGTAATCTACATCAGAGGAGGAGCATGTAGAGAACACGAGGATGGTCCTAGATCTTCTTTCAGAGTACCAACATTATGGGAAACTCTTGAAGTTATTATTATAGATTTATAACGTTCTCATTATGGGGTATTTAATTTATGATTATGGTTTAGTAATTGACCCAGAAAAGATCGAGTAGATGCTTTCTAAGGAGAAACCAATGTTCATGTCAGAGGTTCAGAACATTATTTGTTTAACAGGGTACTACATGAGTTTTTTGGAGGAAATCTATAGAATCTTAACATCTTTAACCACCCTAAAATAGTAAAGAAAGTCATTGAACTAGTCTGAGATTCTCTAGAAGGACTTTATGTTGTTGAGGCTAAGTCTAACAAGGGATCTAGTGTTGAGACTACCAATGGAAGGAGTTGAGTTAATAGTATATTGAGATACTTCAAAATCATGGTTTAGTTGTGTATTGATTCCGAAACAAATAAGTTATCACATACTGATTAAGGAATTTGAGACCCCTTGAGTAGAAATATGTGACTCATGACCTAGATTTGGTAGTGGTAGTATTCATCTAGAGGATGTAGAATCACAAACTTCTTGGATAATATTTTGTGTTTTACTCATAGAAACGGAGTCTCAGGTACGACTTCACACAAAGAAACACCAAAATTGGATAGTAGTGCTAGTTGGACTTTTAGTAAGATTATGACTTCAATATATTATATTCTATTGGAAAGTGAAATGTTTTATTAGATTATATTAGGAGGAAGTCCCAATATTTTATAGTACAAGAAGATTTAATGAATTTTTCTTCCCAATAGCTAACCCTAGTAGAGCAGGCGGGTACAACTTTTCTACAATCAATGGTATTGATTGCTCTACTTCTTCAGTGTGTGAAAGAGTCCAAGATGGGAGACATCATCTATGAGGTATTATGTGATTTGATATCCATAAGAGACTGACATAATGGATTTTATGAATGAGGGAATCATTTAATCTTGTTCCTTGGGTGAATAGTGGTCCCAGTCACAATTTGGGAGGAGGTGATGTGGGAGTTCTAGTCTTCTCACCTATTGGGTGGGTATGACCCTGCCATCGGTACCAGGCCTGTGCATATTTTCATGGGACAGCTAGTTGAGAAGCCATGCTCTAGTGGAGGCATGCCTTATTGACATTGATATTGGGAAATGGTACTTTTACTATGTCTTGTGTTGGGTTGCAACCCTTTTTATTTTTGGATTTTTTCAATGTATCTATGTCCCTGAAGTCTTGGTTTTTACCCTTTACCCTTAAAAGGGGATTTATCCAAAATAAAAAAATCATCCTTTGGGATATTCAGTCACTCTTCTCACCTAGTTGTACATCCCGGTGTGGGGATGTTTAATGGAGACCTTTTGTTGTAGTTTTGGAGTTTGGGAATGAGGAAAAATATTGAAGAGTTTGTCTCTAAGTACCACACTTTTCAATAGGTAAAGGCTGAGCACCATGTCTCTATAGGTTTTTTACAACCCCATGATATCCTAGAGTAGAAGTTGGATGACATATCCAGGGAATTTCTCATATGGATTTCATATGAAATGAAGAGAAATGACGTCATCTAGGTGATTGTTTGAATGACTCACAAACATGGAACACTCATTTCCATCAGGGGACAGAGTTCAATAGACAGTTTGGGGAATATTTATTTACAAGATATCATTCATCTTCTTGGGTTTCCCTCCATTATTGTCTTTGAACATGACATGTTATTTGCGTATCAATTATTGAATGTCGTACAGGAGGAATTTAGGATCCAAATGAGGATGAGTATATCCTTTCATCCACACTATGATGTGTAGAATGTGTCCACTATACAAGTGTTTGAGGATATGTTGAGAGAATGCATGTTGGACTTCAATCAGAGATGGGATGATTAATTTTCATTGTTATTATTTTCATACAACAATAGTTACCAATCTATCATTGACATGAAATATTTTGAGGCCCTGTATAGGAGACCCTTCAATTTTCCATTGTATTGGATAGAGATCGGTGAGTCATCTCTTGTGGGACTAGAGATAGTATAGGTGATGATGGAGAATTACTAGGTCATCCCTGAGAGGATGAGGATGCCCCAGATGGAACAAAAATCTTATTCATATGACCACCATAAGATCATGGATTTATAGTTGGTAAAAAAAATTCAAAAGAGTCTCCCCATAATGAGTATTGTAGAGGTTTGGTTGGGGAGGAAAGATGTCACCAAGTTTCATCGAGCTGTTCAAGAACATACTATGGGTTGGTGAGGTTTCTTACAATCTCAGACTACCCCCATAGCTGAACTAGTTGTACAATGTCTTCCATGGGTCATATTTTAGGTGGTGCATGCATGACCTCACACTCATCATCGACTATGGTGATATGAACATCGAGGATATATCCAACTTTGAATAGCTATTAGTGGAGATCAAGGATAGATATAAGTATACTCTGTGTTGATGGACCATCCCATTGGTTCACATGTTGTGGTAGCACTTGAACATGTATGAGGGTTCTTGGGAGTAGTAGAGCCAAGTTTATGCTCAGTATCCCATGTTTTTTTTCCATTTTTTATTTTTTATAATGAAAACATTGAAGGAGTAAATGATGTAGAGTCCCAATTATTTCAATGTAAGACTTTTAAATATTTATATATACATATATATTTCCATAGATAAGAACTAAGACGATGTGTGATTCCAAGACCCGATGTTCCATGAATTAATTTTATAAAAATATTAAATATATTTTATATTTCATGCACATACAATATTAAAGAAAATGGGGTAACTCTTAAATTGTACTTCAGATCAGAAATTCAAGACAATGGTTGAGTATAGAATGAGATGTTTACCATAAACGCAATGTAAAATGCATCATCAAAGGGCATTAATACTTGTCACTCATCGGCGGTACATTCAATGAGTCAAGTAATTAATAAATAAATTAATTCATTTGTTTCAATGAAATAGATAACACTTTAAGATCACTTCTTGGATTATTTCATTAGGTTTTTCTACATAAACCCTAAGAGAAATTCATAGATCATTCTCCATCCACTGTTGTAGAATATCATTTTATGAAGAAGATAATTTAATTCAGATTCAAATGCATCAAACACAATAACTTCAATCAATAACTGGTTGATGGATTCTTAATCAACGAACAAAACATAATCAATGTATGAGTCATCAATTAGTGTTTTAACACATTTTATTAAATATATTGAGTAGAATAAACTTTCTTCATCCATATGAATCCATTTTTATCCTTTTCATGCATCCAAGTATTGAAGATTCTTTTTAATTTCATTTGATTTATTACCATAGGTTCCCCATTCTTGATCATTTGTCCAATAACACTTCACATTATTTGTTTAATATTTTTTGTGAATATTTTCTCCCTTTATTCTTCACATTCATCACTAGTATGACCCTTTTATCTTGGTTCAACATTTTTGGGTGGTAACAAGGCCAATCAGACCCCTAAAACCATAATAGAATGAGAAAAAAAAGAAGGATTAGAAATATAATACTATATCTAGAATGATTAGAAGACATGGATGCAATTACTTATTTTTTATCAATAAATAAAACTTAGGAGAATTGGTGGATTAAATAATGAATGATGGAACTCTTATATACCAAAAGATCTAATTTATGGTGAGTGATGGAAATAATCTATAAACCATAGATACATCCGCCATTTTTGGCTTGATATATGTTGACATTGAAGGTGTAAATGATAGATTCATGGTATACAGACTGTATTTGGAGTTATAGAGAAAACATGACTACACAATATAATGTGGGATGAACACAGAGTGTTTATCCCACTTAGTAGTGCTGGATAGGTTTTCAGAAAACATACAAATGACACAATATGTGATCGTCATACATGTTGTGAACCCACTTCCCCGGATGGGAACTCTCAGAGAGGATCACATGGGCGAGAAACCATGTGGAACTACATGGATTAATAATAAAGTACATGGATAAAAATTAAAGTACATGTACATGGACCTAATGACATAGCATGGTCTCATTTTGTTAGGAAATGATGTGTAGTAAACCTAAGAAGTGTGTACTACTACATGGGATGGAGTTGTGTACCATCCAGGGACACTTCTAGGATGCTAAATGAGACAACACATCGTGTGGTTTCCCTCACACACCATATGAACATAGTTCAATTTGTAGAAAACTTCAACCTTATTTATCCCCATCATTTGAACCCAGATATTTTGCCTTTAGTAGCCTATCCCAAGCATTTTTATGTACAAAACATGAATTTACCCATATTTGTGGTTTTAGAAATAATACTATGTGAAATGTTCTGGGCATGATGCTTGATAAGGAAACACCACAATATGGAAAAGTATGCCATGTGATTTATATGATTATCTTCTCTTGGTTGGATGAGCAAACTCTCTGGAAATATTTACAAAATACTCAATGTGATATTCATATACTAACCATGTTTATTCGCTTATGTTTGGAAAATATTACTTTCACTCTTTTTTGGTTGATCTACTCTCTTGGACTATATCTTGTATATAATATCATTATTTTCCTCTTTTATCTCTTACCCCCCATAGCTTTCAGGGAATCTTATTGTGTATGTATATACTAAACCCTATATGGGATCCTCCCAGGTGATTCATTTCTTATGAAGAAGATTGATATGTAGAATGTAACTACAAACGATCTTAAGGATATTGAGCTCTTGGACTCTGTACGATGGCTATAACCTGGGACTCAAGAGTTGATATCTCTTTCAGATATTTAATTTTCCATTTTTCTATTAGGTTGGGACATATATCCAGTTGGGTGTTTATTTATCCACTTTACTTTTCAGTTTACACTACTATACTTTTATAATATTTATAGGTTTATGAATTTTTGATTAAATTTATAGCAGTGTTGCATCTTTTACTCCATCCCCTCTATAATTTTTCATTGTAAAAAATGTGTGTGTGTATACTAGTACATAGGAAAAATCTTCTCCAAGTTAGTTATGCCTTAAACTCTTATCACCTCCCCTGGTCTATAAAGATGGGCTTGGGGTAATTGTATCACGAGCAACATATTGGGTTAGTACACGACACATCATACATTATTATCTGTGTTTATTTATGATAGATTTTTTTTTACCATTACTAAGAATATGATCCCAAAAATTTCATATTTTTTACTCATCCCAGGGTTTCCATTAATTTTATTATGATTGATATATAAGGTTATGATAAGGTGAATAATTGTGTTCTTGAATAATATTCTCTTTGTTATAATGATTTAAAATTTAATTTGAATTTAAATTATGTGTCTACATTACCATGACTACAAATCTATTCGGTCCTTCAGGATGTCATTCATCAAAATCATGCCAATGTAATGAAGTAAGGTACCAGCTCTGGGATATCAAGGATGAGGACTTTATGAAGAACATTTGGAAAACATATAATGTAATAATTGAAAATTATTTAATATTTTTAAACATAAAATATATTTGAGAACCATTTTCTTTGAAAATAGATATGAAATATTATAATAGAATATCTGAAATCATCTAAATCCTTTTCTCAAAAAATAAATTTTTGAAAACATGTAAATTAAGCCTTGAAAAACAATTCAAACACTTTTTAAGAATAACACATTTTTTAAATCTTTTTTATTTTATAACCACTTTAAAAATAGACAATGTTCAAAATATTAAAAAAAATATTTCGTTAAAATAATAATCTTGTAAAGAATAAATTTTTTCATTAATGAAATGACAATAATTACAGAGGGTAAATCCATACATACTGAACATTCCTTTTGTGACATAAAATGTTCTTGAAAAGTTCCTTGATCAGAAAATGACAATAAGATTTATTTTAAAAAACAATTTAGTTGAACAAGTAAATCATGGGTAAAAAATGTATTTTAAACATCATAGGGGAATAGTATAATTTTTTTTGAAAATATTATTTTAGAAATCATTGTTTTAGAAGAATAGGGATTCCCGACGGAATATAGAAATAAAGTCATATTTTCTTAAAAGTTATTTATTAATTATATTAAGTACAAATGTGTGAAAAAATGGTACAATTACATAAGTATAATTTAGATAACCAGAGGAGAATAAAATTCATGATATTTTATGAGATATTGATCATAATATTTCATCAATGGAAGTATAATCATAAGCAATAATGATAAATGGTGGGAATGTAGGAATAAACACTTAACTTTTGGGAAATTTGAATCACAGTACCCATGATGGAATGAAATTATATGAATCATAAAATATCAATAAAATAAGGATAATATTTATAAAATATTTCATAAATCAATATATACATGTCTAAATTGAATACAAGTCCATAACATAACATGTTTCTCATATACTGGAAATTTAGACCAAATTTAATTATCGATTTGGTAAATTTTGAACAGTAAACTCCATGAAATAGAGATAATAAAACGAATTTTTGAATAATGATAAATATAAGGATAATTATCATATAATACATTCTTTATAAGTATATAAACTACATAGAATAAATGTGTTGTGAATAATGCATAAGTCTAGCCGAAAAAATTGAGGCTAGAAATCCTCTTACTTCATAGGTAAGTTTTGAATCATGAGATTTGGGAAACAATGAAATATATTAAGATTTTTAATATCACAAAATAAGTAAATTCATGATATAATATTTCATTGGTAAGTATATATGTCACACAACATGAATAAGTGTTGAATATATAATATATCTCAAAGAATTAAAAGTGACATAAGAAAAACATTACCTTATGAATTGGCTTTCTTCATAAATTTTAAAAAATATTATATTATAAATATATGTTTATTTTAAATATAAAAAATAACAATATTATTATATGTAATACCATAACTTATTTTATAATGACTTTATATTACCCATTTATTAGAAATTACATGTTAATATTATGTTCTATGTAATATCTGCCTTGTTTTTGATAAATGTTTTTACTTTTCATTCTTATTTCTCAAACATAGATCATGATTTTATTATTTTTATAATTTATAAAATGATGTAAATATAATATATTTTCATTAAATATGAATTTACATGATTTTTTATAAGATATAAATATCAAATGTAACACATCTTTCATGGAGACGATATGTTATACGTACACATGAGTGTTGTTTCTATTTTCTTATCATATTGAATGAAAGAGAGTAAATAAAATATATGCGTGCTTATATATATATTAACATTAAATTATAATTATAATTATATATATATGTGATATATATTTTCTAAACCCATCCTTAATTCATTCCATGAAATGTGCGAATGGATTACATCGTTTTGAAGAGGTAGTAGTCATATGTCCACAAACGAAGTTATCATATTCCCAAAAAATGTAAAGAATAAAGGTATGAGTTATATAATATTTCCAAAATCATAATTAAGTCATAAATATTATTTATATAATTTAAAAATATAATGTATGTCATTATTGGAAACCATTAAAGGTGGTAATGGAAGAATGAATGACATCGATTTGTGAGGCGGTTGTCCAATGTACAAATGAATGATGATAGTGTATCACATTTTAATGAGCTGTGTGTGAGTTTAGTACATATATGTAACATAATAACAAATCAATATATTATGGATACTGTGGTTATTATATAAAAATGGTATATGGATAATTGAGATAGTGGAGAATGAAATAAATCAGAAGTGATTATTGAAGGATGTTACCCCTTCTTTGGGTATCTCATTTTGGGTTTCACCAAAGCCTTACTTTGTCCATTTGTGCCCAAATTAAAACCTATTGAATGAGGGGAGTTAATTTTTCATCCTATTTTGGAAGGGTAGGTATATAAAAATGTAATTATATTTGTGAATAAGTGAGGGAGTGAGTTCCCTTTTATACTAGAGGAGTGGTAATCTTGTGAGTACAAAAAGGAAAACACTATTGAGAGGTCTCCATTATATCATGTGACACCAATAATGGTAAAAAAAAATTAAATGGAATATATGGTATAAATATGGATACCCAATTTGTTTTTTTATTTTTGTTAATGTGTTTATGACATATGTTAATGTTTAATCACTGAGTAAACTTATTTTTACATTAATCATTGTAAATAATTTTAATTACATTCACTAATATTTTTTTTGTAAAAATATAAGTTTATCATACTAGTGACTATAAATTATTATTTTTCCAAATATTGAATCCATTTTTCTATATTATAAACACCTATTTTGAAAAAATTAATATAAAATTAATCACGCATATGGGATGAGTCAAAATTTTTTAAACTGAAAATGTTCAAAAATTTGGAATGTTGTTATATGTAAATTAAATATGAAATTTTTTAAAATTACAGAAATTGTATTAATATATTTATAATGGTTATAAATATACTTCAAATCCATATTTAAAATATATTTCAACCATATAGTCAAATTTGATGAAAATGCAGTTTTCAATTTAAATTGGGTGTTTTTACTATTCATTATGAAACAAAACTTTTCAGAAAAATACCAAAAAGCCACCAAAAATAAATTTTTATATTACTATTTCAAAAATGATGTTTTATTTTTTATAATAAAATTTACAAAAGTTTAAAAAATTATATTTAGAATAGGTGTGCCATTAAAAGGCAGTAAAATTACCATTTAGAAAAATAATATATCTTTATGCATAAAATTGGGTTTATTCATAAATATTGTATAAAAGGAACATAATATGAACATTAAATATTTAAATTAATAATATATATATACATATATAAATTTAAAATAATTTATCAAAATAGGGTTAATTTATTTATTGAGGTATAACATTTTTGATTTCATAAATATAGTTTTCCAGCAAAATATTTCCTATATTTTTCAAAATGGTTTTATTTTCATTTATAGTTAATTTGTCACCAAATAGTTCTTCTTACAAACATTTATAAACCATATTTTGATAATTATATTAAACTTCTTAATTATTTCCATTCCAATGGCTAAGTGAAAACTATAATAATATATTAATATAAATTCTAATAGTACATTGATTTATTTGTAAAATTAGGTCTTATGAGTAACATAAGCTATTGAAGGAAATTAACGATGTTTCTAACACAATAAAAACATAGTTTAAGGTGTAAAAAAGACAATCTAATTGTTTCATGTAGAAATATCTTATTTTTTTTGCGTACAATGTAAACCAAACAAAATTATTTCCTATAACCATAACAATATTAAGTGTTACAAGAAATGAAACCTATCATAAAGAAAAAATTAATTTTTTAAAAATAATTTCTAAAAACTAGAGGTGTTAAATTATACCCCATTAAATAAATTTATCCCTATAAATTCATTTGGTTTATCAAATTATTAATAATTTAACGTTTCTTTCTTTGAAACCCACATCATAAAAATGAATACTAAAAATTTATTTAAAAAGGGAAAGTGGGAAATATAATGGTTACTCAAACTACCTCAAAACTAGGTTAACAACTATGATAACATATGTGTAAAGTAAAAAAATGGACATGGAATAAAAATAGATCTATCAAGTTATAAAATAGAGTGGTAGAGAACATTTATCAGAAGAAGTGGGTGATCTAGAGAAGGTTAAAGATAACAAAACCATAAATTTATAATGATCTAAGGGAATATTTGATTGATTGGAAATTAAGGTATTGGGATAAAATTTTTGTTCCATGATACTTTTACAAGAGTTTAATTACTTTCATAATAGGATATAATTAATTGATTTAATTATTTTTTATATGCATAATATCACCCTTGGTGTAACACCCTTGGATTGAGGTATATAGAAATTTTTTATACCTATTTATGTGTTTAAAGTTCCTGGGATTAGCTTTGATGTGTTTGAGAGAGTTTGGAATGGTTTTGTAAATGTTTGGTAGCCTTTTTAAGGGTGCACGTTTTGATCACAGTTAGGGAAAACTATTATAGAATCCTAGGAAAACTGTTAAACTTGATCTAGTGTGGTCCTATATGGCTTATGCATGATTTATCTTACCGTGAAGGTAGGCCTTGCAAGATACCTTTGAGGGAATAGCATATACATGGTTAGTGCATAGTTTTTCAAACAGTGTGAGATAACCATGTGGCCCATTTAAGATTGTTTTTTTAAACAGGGCTTGTTGGGATATAAGCTAACTCATTCATTTATTCTCCCATACGAACCCTACCTTGTATTTCCACTTCTCAAGGTATAGGGGTGATCTAACAATCATTTTGGAAGGTATTTGAAGGGGTTTGATGGTGGTTTGATGTCGGTTCATCTTGAGTAAATATTCTCTCTCCAGTTATCTTTGGTTTTCTCAAGATCTACTCTTTCCTCTCCCTCCCATTTTTCTAGATATACATCCATTGTTTTTAGATATAAGGTTTTCTCCTTAAACATTGAGATTAGGGCATGTTAATGTTAGGTAAGAGAATCTAGAGTGGTTTTGGTAGAGCGTTTTATAGATTGTGGTGTAGTAGTTTGTGTGTTGATTTCTCTAGAACCCTAAAGGTAGGTGGCTTCTCTCTCGACTCCACTTTCATAAAACAAAATAGATTTTCTGAATAAATGGTTTTACTTAAATTAATTGGTTATTTTGATGTGCGAAATTGGTTAGAAATCACCATTGTAATGTTTTGGGAGTTTTTGGGGAAAATGGGTTTTGTGGTGAAATGTTCTAGTTGCTAGATTTTAAAATGATGATTTTAAAATTGTAACTTGGGTTGTTTTATCGAAATGGTTTGAAAAAATGATTTTCATTAAAAATTGGTCACCTAATTGAAATTTTTTTTGACATGCATGATGCTTTAAGGGATTTTTTTATTATGAAATGGTAATTTTCATGTTGTTGTGTCCTTGGTATGTTATGTGCTTTGCTATTGGATTGTGCATGGTACGGTTCGAAATATGTGAGTTAAATCAAGAGTCTCTCTATAATAAGAAAATGGAGAGTGGTCAGACGGTCCACAATCGAATATTGGTGGGTAGGAAGTAGCACTTGATTTGGATAGTTGTAAACGGGTTTGTATATGAACTATCACTGTGTTTGTTTCCTTGTTGTGTGTTGCTATGCAAGAAAAAAATTGTTCTAATGTGAAAGGGTGGAATGGATTGTGGAATGGTTGTTTGGATTTCATATGTGTTGGGGGAAATTGGGTAAAAATGGCTTGGTAATGGAGTATTTGGATTGTTGTAAGTTTTTTAACTATTTATTGTTTTATGTAAACTGTTATATTTAAATGTAATAATGGTTTTATCCTTGTGGAATGTGTAGGGAAGTCATTTTGGGAAAACATGCTGAGTATTAGTAATCACCCCTTCTTTGGCACATTGTTCCTTTTGCAGATGTTTTATTCTGGGACACATGTTAGGGTAAAGCATCACATTTTTCTAGCAGTTTGATATGATTCTTTGGTGATGGGTGGTGCTTGGAGCACAGAGCTTACTGTGGAGCTATAGATGGTGTCCAAGTTATTCAAGGTCTTGTTGTTGTGTAGTCTTCCACTTTGTACTCTGGTATTTGGTTTTTTTGTATTGGAATTTGGGAATTAATATGGATTAGTTGGGTTGTATTTTAGTAATGTATGGTTTGTTTTTTTTATGACATGAATCATGTAGTTTTTTGATAATGGATTGTTGTTTGGTTGATTTTATCTCAATGTAAAATTGTTCCCAAATTTATTTTTGAATCCCTCAACATTTATTTCCATCCTTTGGAGCCCAAGTAATGTCACTTAAGGCCATGTATCATACCTCCTCTCTTTTAAGAAAACGAGATGGGGTGGGATGTTACATGTTGTATTAGTTTGTTCGGTCATTGGATTTCAAGTGAGAGAAGTTATTCGGTCCGTTGACAATAACTATTGGTCTTACTATTGAAAATCATTCCGGGTCTATTCCTTGATTCAAGATGGTAGCAAGGATTATGATTTCCAGCACATGGAATGTATAGAATAAAAGGACATAGCTAACCCTTTAATTCTAAATTTTATGTTACCAGGGATTTTGGTACACAAGTTCTTGGAGACACTTATAGGCATTGTAAATCTCATTTTCAGGGGTGTATCCAATGAGATGAGAAAGACATGCACGGTTGAAATGACTTCCCACAAGGATGAATATTTCATTAGGGTATAATGATTTATGGGCTGATACGAGTCTTTGTATTTTGAAAAATATGTGTTGGGTTTCAAAATGAATGAATTTGGAATATGAAATCTTATGGTATTTTGAAAATGGGTTGATTTTCAAAACATGGTGGATTTTTCAGAATAGTGAAACATGGAAAAAGTGAACTTGTGGAATGCCTGGTTATGATAGTATCAATGTGTTGAATTTGAAAATTTTATGTCTTTTCGGATAAGGTAGTGGGACTTATCGTTGTTTTGTATTGATTGAAATGGCATCAAGTTGGTGCTGTAGAGAACAATTGGAAAAAGATGTTGAAAATGTTGTTGCACCTGAGCCTCAGGTGAACCAACTGCTAGTGAAGAGTATAGTGAAAGCTTTCTAAGCCATAGAAAGTGGGAATAATGTGGATAAGCCAATGAAACCAGATCATGAAGTTCATTTTCAAAGGAAAAGTCCACCCATCTTTAGGGGTGATTTGGAGCCTGAAAGGGCTGATGCATGGCTAAACAGAATGAATAGGATATTTTACTTATTTGAACCACTACTAGATATGAAGGTGTAGGTACACAAGTATTTGTTGGAAGAGGATTCTCTTTTAGTGGTGGGAGCTTGTGGTCCAAGATGGTATGAACCAAAGTGTGACATGGGAGGATTTTGAGGAGTTGTTTAACAAAAAATTCTACCCTCCTACATTTGGAATTCAGCATACAATATATTTCGTTAGTTTGAATTAGAGGAACATAGTGGTAATGGAATATGCGGTTATGTTTATGAACTTAGTACAGTTTTCACCTGAGGTGATAGGTAGTACATTGTTGAAGGAATGAATTTTTGAAGTTGGGATGAACCAAGAAATTAGATCCAAGATATAAATGTAGTGTATAAATGATTACACAGAAATAGTGAATCGATATACAATCGTTGAACTTGATATTTTAGGGGCTATAGGAGGGGGAATTATGTCGTACCAATAGGGAATAATTATAACTCGAATGCTGGGTTCAAGCAGAAGGGGAAACTTATTTCTAGGGTAGTAGTATGTCTCATAATATGATTATAAGATCAATGAGTCTTCTTATTAATCCTCATAGTAATCTGGGATGTTTTTAGTGTGGCTCTATTGGACACATTAAGCAAGATTGTATGAAACAACCTCAAGCATGTCATTTTATTAAGATGATGGGGAATCATTAGTGGTATTTTAGAAATGCTTCGAGGTTAGGTGTTTGTGAAACTCTTCAGGGGTCGAAGGGGTCTTATGGCTTGACGAGATGGGTGTATTATCATACCCCTCATCAGTAGTGCTAAGTGGATAATGGTGATTCTCGGAATAACACAACGCCTCAAGAGAGTATTAAAGAGAAGAGTGTTTCAATCAGGAAGTTTTTTGGAGCTGAATAATTTTTCTGGACGATCTGTTGGGAACATCCTTGGGGAGAGGTACAATACTCTTAAATTCCACGTTGATGAATTCTTTATTTGATATGGGTGATATAAATTATTTTATTGCTTCTCGCATCATTGATTTGTTGGGTATACATGTGGAAATGATGCCTTCTATTTTGAAACATCAAACTCTTCTGGGTCAAAGAGAGTGTAAAGCCTTTTTATGTAGATTTTGGTGCTTAGTTGTGGATGGAATTGAATTGATGTTGGATTTCTAAGTGCTTGAGATGGATGAATATGATATAATCAAAAGAATGTATTATTTGGTGATGTTTAAGGACTACATTGATCGGTATGTGTGAATGGTTAGTTTTATGATGGAGGATGGTGTTGAATATCTCTTTAGAGGGGAGAGGAATGAAAAATGGGTGGAACAGATTTGTGGCCACCATCTGTTGGCTCGATTTCATATTAGTTAGTGGATTTGTCATTGACATTAGTGGAAGAATGTTATAAGAGTGTTCTTCCATTATTTTTTGATCAGTTTATGGATGTCTTTCCCAAATAATTATCTGAGTTTCCATTCATGAGAGAAGTGGAGTTTGAAATTAATCTAATTATGGGGACCAATCCAATCTCACTTTTGTCATATTGAATGGTTCCAATAGAATTGTAGTAATTAAAGGTCATATTCAATGAGTTAGAGAACAAAGGGTTAATCGAACCTATAAAATCTTCTTGGGAAGTGCCAGTCTTGTTTGTTAAAAATGTTAATGGAACTTTGCGTCTTTATGTACATTACTTTATACATAATCATGTTATGGTAACGAACTAATATCCACTTCCATGAATGAATGATTTGTTTGAGTAGTTTAGGGGAGCTTTGTTGTTCTCCAAGATTGACATGAGGTCGGGATATCATCAATTATAGGTGAAAATCGTGGGTATTCCCAAAATAGGGTTCAAAATTAGATATGGCCATTATGAGTATGTGGATATTCCCTTTAGTCTAACGAATGCACCATTGGTGTTAATGGAATTGATGAATCATGTATTTTAGAGATATCTAGATTCTTTTTTGGTGGTATTTGTTGATGATATACTGTTGTATTCAAGGACAAGGGTAAAGAATGTGCAACACCTAGCGATAATGTTGGGGATCTTGAGGGATCATTAGTAGTATTACAAATTGTTAATGTGTCTTTTTTGGATACATGAGGTTCATTTATGTGGCCATGTTATTTATGATAATGGTGATTTAGTTTATCCAAAAAAGATAGAGGTTGTTATCTCCTTAAAACCTCCAAAGAACGTTTTTGAGATATGGAGATTCCTTGGTCTGCCTGGCTATTACCAATGATTTTTCATGATTTTTCATGATTTCCTTCGCTATTGATAGATTTGAAAAGGGTGAATATACCGTTTCAATGGGAAGACCAGTAGGAGAAATTCTTTGACGAGATAAAGGGTCGCCTTACATCAACACCAATCTGGGTTTTTCCAAAATAAGGGAAATGGTACGCAATGTATTGTGACACATTGGGATCAGGTTTGGGTGTGTTCTCATGAAAATGGATCATGTGGTTGTGTATAGATCATGGTTGTTGTGGTTGAATAAGAATAACTACCGTACAGATGATTTAGAGTTGGTGGCAGCGGTTCATGTTTTTAAAATGTGGAATCATTATCTCTTCTGTAAGAAATTTACAGTGTTTACCGATCACAAGTTCATAAAGTAGATTTTCTCACAGAGAGAATTGAACATGAGTCAAAGGAGATGGATGGAATGCCTCCAGATATTTTATTTTTACATAATATACACATCGGGTAAGTGAAATTCAATGGTGAATAAATTAAGTAGAAAAGCATATCCTCAAGGGGTGAAACAAGCATCAAATTAATTGTATTTGATGTCAGTCATAGCCGACATGTGGTGGGAATATGAGGATCGGGGTGAAAAAGTGGTTTTCTTTCCATTTTCATTGGTTCCTGACATGGGGGGTTTTGTTAAAGAGGCATAGGCATATGAAATTGAATATATCAAGATGAGGTAAAAACCTATGCTAGGGACACCATTAAGAGCTTGGTACTACATGGGATTCATTTTTGTGTTTTCAGAATCAGATGGTGGTACTAGTGGTTTTTCAAGAAGAACATCTCATGGAATATCATCATTCCAGTTGGGAATTCCATAGTATAATTCATATGATTTATAAGGCATTGAATTAGTAGTTTAGGTGGACTGGTATGAAAAGGAAAGTGACAGAGTTTTTCTTGAGATGCATGACTTTTCAGCAGGTCAAGGTAGAGCATCAATGACCATCTAGAATGTTGCAGTTTTTACCTATCCCAGTGTGGAAGTGGGATATAATAGTAATGAATTTTATGACAGCTATTCCAAGAATAGTCAGGAAACCTGAATCCATATGCCTTATTGTGGATTGTCTCACAATAAAGGAAGCTTTCATCCAGATTCCTAAATCCCATACGATGAGGGATTTGTCCAAAATCTATATCCGGAAAGTGGTTAAGATGCAAGGTGTTCGGGTTTTTTTTTGTATCAGATAGAGATTTGATGTTCACATCTTGTTTCAGTAAATCCTTACATCAATCCCTATGGACACATTTTATGATGATAACGGCGTATCACCCTCAGACGGATGGCCAATCTGAGAGGATGATACTAACATTTGAGGATATTCGAAAATATTGAGTGAAAATTTTTTGTGGTTTAGGGGAGGAGCACTTTCCATTGGTGGAATTCACTTATAATATCAGTTATCATGCTTCAAAACATATGGCTCAATTTGAGGCTTTTTATGGGTGTCTGGGTCATTCTCCACTATGTTTGTTGGAAACAGATGAGACATCGATGATGGGACTGAGCCTCGTCTAAGAGACTATGTAGAAGATCAAGTTGATTATAAAGAATATGGAGATGGCTCAAAGTCTTCATAAATCGTATGCAGACCATCTTCGATGTCCATTGTCGTTCAAGGTTGGTGATCGTGTGTTTTTTAGGATCTCTCCAAGGATGGTACGTCATTGGTTTGGAAATAAGGGTAAGTTTTCTCCAAGGTATATGGTTCCTTTTGAGATACATGATTGGATTGGAGAGGTGGATTATCGTTTTGATTTTACACCATGGTTTACTGTGTTTCACTACATGTTTAATGTGTCGCAGTTGAAAAAGTATCGGTCGGATCATGACGTTGTGATTCATTTGGATCATGTTGATATTGAACTGGATGATTCTTTGGTTCATGTGCTAGTGTGAATTGGGGATTTGAAGCAGAATGTATTGGGTGTTAAAGACATCAGTTTAGTTCAGTTTTTGTGGTAGCATGGTCATATTCAGGAGGAGACATGGAAGTAGGAGAAAGCGATGGTTGGGCAATGGACTGAGCTCTATCAATAATGAGATGCTTCTCTACTTTCTGAGGATATAAATTCCAATGGTGGGAAGAATTTAACACCCATGATTTTAGGTATGTTTCCTTTTTATGCTTTTTTATGTGTTTAAGGTGTTTGGGATGAGTTTTTATGGGAATGGTAGTGTTTATAATGGTTTTGAAAAAGATTGGAGGCCTTTTAAAGGGCCCACAGTTTGTCCATGGTTAGGGAATACCGGACGAGGATCCTAGAAGAACGATTAAAATCGAGGCAGTGTGGTGCCTCATAGTTTGCGAATGGATTTTTTAACCATGAGGGTAGGCCATGTGAGATTCCATCAACATAGTATCATCTGCATGGTTAGCGCACAGTTTGTCAAACCGTGTGAGCTAACTGTGCGGCCCATTTAAGTTCGTTTTTTTTAAATAGGGTTAGTCTAGATTTACCCTAACTCATCCATTTCTTCTCCCATAGAGACCCTACATGGTATTTTCTCTTCTTAATAACTACAGGTTGTCCCCCACTCATTTTGGAAGGGATTTGAAGGGGTTTCTTGGGGGTTTGAAGGCGGTTCGTCTCAGGTAAGTCTTATCTCTTAGTTTCTCTTTAGTTTTATCTCGATCAACTCTTCCCTATCTCTCATTTTTATAAAAGTACATATGTTATTTGTAGATATACAGTTTTAATGGCTATAAATATTGATATTAGGTATTGTTGATGTTAGGGAAGAGAATCTAGAGTTTTTCAATGGAGTGTATTCTGAATTGGGGTGCAGTTGTTTGTGGGTCGATTTCACTCGAACCGTAAAGGTAAATGACTTCTATCTCAACTCCACTTTGATTGAACTAGATGTCCTGTTCCAATTAATCTATTTTTCATAAATTTATTTGGTATTTTAATGTGTGAAAATGGTTTGAAATCCCATTGGTAATGTTTTGTGGGTTTTTGGGGGAAAAGGGTTTTGTGGTGAAATGTTCTTCTTGTTGGATTTTAAAATGTTGATTTTAAAATTAGTAATGTGGGTTTTTTATATAAATGGTTTGAGAAAATTACTTTCCACAAAAAAGGGGTTTCTTTATTAAGATGTAATATTACATGGATTATTCTTCACGAGATTGTTTGATTATGAAATGGTTATTGACATGTTGTTGTGGCCTTGCTATGTTATCTTCTTGGTTATTGGCTTGTGCATATTATTGTTGGAATTATTTGAATTGGGCGGGGAGTAACACTATAAAAATAGTATGTAGAGTGTATATAAGGCCCCCCTATAATAGATTGGTTGGAGGGTAGTACCACTTGATTTGGAAAGAAGTAAATGGTTCTGTATGGGATATTCCGCTATATTTGTTTCCTTATTGTGTGTTGTGGTGGAAGATGAAAACTGTTCTTATAATGTGAAAAGGTGGAATGGATTGTGACATGGTTGTTTGTCCTTCCAATTTGTTAAGGGAAATTGGGTCAAAATTGCTTGGTAATGGAGTGTTTTGTTTGTGGTAAGTTGTTTCACTATTTAATGTTTTATGTACACTATTTTATATAAATGTACAAATCATTTTATCCTAGTGGGATGTGTAGGGAAGTCATGTGGGGAAAAACTATTGAGTATTAATACTCAACCACTTCTTTGTCACATTGGTGCATTTGGAGATGTTTCATTTTAGGAAAATGGTAAGGGTACAACATCGTATTTTTCTAGAAGTTTGACATTATTCTTTGATGATTAGTGGTTCTTGGAACATGGATCTTGGTGTGGTGTTATGGATGGTTTCCTAGTTCTTTGGGGTCTTGTTGTGTAGTCTTCTTCTTGGTACTCTGGTATTTGGGTTGGTTGTATTGGCATTTGTAAATTTTTATGGATTTGTTTGGATGCATTTTGGAAATGTATGGGTTTGGTTGTTTTATTGACATGAATCATGTAGTTGGTTGATATGGGATTGTTGGTTGGTTGATTTTATCTCAATGGAAAATCATTCCAAAATTTATTCTTAAAGACCTCATCATTTATTTCTAGCATTTGGTGCCCTAGGAATTTGACTTAAGGTCGTGTACAATTCCTCCAACCTCTCAAGATAATGGTATGGGGTGGGATGTTACACTTCGATTGTTTCATGAACAAATTGCACTTCATCTCTTACTTAAAAAACGAAGGTGAATTTTTTATGCCTGAAGCACTAACAAATCATAAGATCCATATATAGAATGATAATTAATTCCGTATATATTTTTTTATATGTAAAGAAAAAATGTTTTAACTAGTTATCCAATATACAGAAATCCTCACATTGAGAGATATTACATTAATCTCTACAACATATTCCAATTTTTTACTTGAACCATTCAATAAATGGCCAACCTAATAATCATTCTGAAAGATTAATGTCTAAATAATTATAAGGATGTTAACTAAATAAACATAACATTGGACTCCCATATGTCATAAGGTTGGACTTAGTTGTCACAATCCAGATATGTGAATAACATTATCATGTATTCTCTTGAAACATGGTTATTATGTGAATTACCATAAAATATTATCAAAAATATAAATTCTTTCTTATTCCTAACATTATTTAATATATTTCGTAAATAATTTTTTTTAAATGTCATCAATGATAACATAGAAAACTTTTTTAACAAATCCATAATTATTTCCATAGTAATCCATACTATCTAATTTAATTTATCTATATGAATCATCTCTTTATCCAAGATATACATGATTTTATTAACATCAAGAATGAATTAAGGGTTACATTACATTAATAAAAATATAACTATTCCATTAAATAACATTTCTAGGTCATCTGAACCAGACTATATTTTTTTGAATGATTAATAAAAGTAATATACATTATAAAACATATTACATAATTACTAATGTCAAATACATATACACATAAACTAACCAAATTTATTTATTAAAACATTAATTTGGTAACATATTATTATTCCTTAAAACCCCTTTCGTAGAATTTGAAATGTGAAGCATGTCTTAAGGCTCCTCAACATAAATTTTATCATGCTTCGTATGTTTAATGAAACAAATACTGTTATAACATCCCATAACTTTTAAATGTCATTTTTGGTCTCTTTATATTTACTAGTATAACTAATACACATACCACCTTCTTGATTCTCCTCATGATATTTCCAATTAGGAATACATTTTCATAGTTCCCATACTTTTTAAATATAGAAAATTTAATTTAACCATCTCCCTTATAGTTCTCTCCATTGAATGAATCCAGAAATCATAGTGTGAGAAACGATTTGCATAACAAAAAACTATATAATAAGGAAAATCACTTATAGGATATCTAAATCCCGACTCCTAATTATTTTATCAATGAAAAAATAGGATTATAATTGGACATCCATTGTCGTATTATATTTAAATACTTAATTATGGTTCATAAAGTGTCTATAAATTTTTAAAGTATATCCAATGGGAGTGCCAAACCAGGTGCACAACAATGACCATTGTCATACACCAGTTCTCGGTCATGTGTATCACAATATAAAGTTTTGGTGGGGGTGGGTTACCCCTCTGTAAATTGTTTTCAGAGACACATAAACTTGTAGCATCTAGAAATGGATTTAATTTCCTATAAACCACTCTCTCAATCCTTTACAAAAATTCAATGACTTTTTTTCCTAAACATTGACATTCCCTTAGACATATCCTTAGAAACATCCATAGATATTTCCTTATTACTACCGCTAAGTATCTCACTAATGTTTTCTAATAGTAGTTTCCAATGTTTGACCAAACCATTCTATTGATACAAAATATATAAACCAATGTTTAAAATATGTGGATATAACATCATTTTAGATTAATATTCTACACATTACAAAAATATATTCCTGAGGACCATAATTGTTTAGTGACTTTGGAAACTCGAAAACATAATATTATATATAGTTGAATGATATTAAATATATCCCTTAAAGATATTCCCCTTTCATAATCCCACTTATCACCTTTCTTCATAACCTATGTAAAGGAAACATAAGAAAGGGGTGAGATAAGATGCTCAATAAGTGTAAACAAGGGAGATATATAAGCATAACATGAACATAATGGATCATAAAATTATAATATCACAACTGATACATAATATAACATACACATTAATCATGTCATAAATATTGATAGTTCAGAAGACATTAATCAGAAGAAAACCCAGGAGCATGCATCATTAGAGAATAACATTTTAATAAGACATAGACTTGTCAATTACACATCAGTTTATAACGTTGAGAAAATGGGTAAATAGAAACATGTTCAATAATTATGTTAAGTAAATGAAATCATGAACTCATATAAACATATAGAAATGAAACCAGTTCCATTCATTACATTGTGAACATGTAATAAGGTTATGCATAAACTTATGGACGTGAAACTAGGTCCATGAAAAACACTGTGAACATGTAATCTGTTTCACGAAAAACATATTGAAAATTTAATCACGTTAATGAAAGGAAATGAAACCAGGTCCATTCATACCATTGTGAACATTTCATCAGGTTCACAAATAAATATATAGACAAGAAATCAGGTATATTCAACACATTGTGAACATGTAATCATGTTCACAAATAACATTTTGAACATGTAATAAATTTCACTTATAACATTTTGAATATGTAATAAGGTTCACAAATAATATATACACTCATGATTCATCCATAATTACCCAATACATTAGAGGGAGATATAGGTCCCACCCATCACATAATGAAATCACATATATGTGTCCCAAAAGATCATAAACATTTGTAATATTATAACCCTTGTAATGAAATAGGTATTATAAAAACTTCATGCTATCATAACCATTGGAAAATAGGAAGTCTTATTAATCATTTAATCATATAATAACATGTGTAAATGAAGTGAGTTTCATAATAATTTTATTATTGTATAACCCATGGAAGATAAATAATTTTCATAAGAGAACATGTTATCATAAATATACACCATTCCAAGAAACAATAAGAATGGTTTTATTTGATAATATCTCAAATTAATCATAAAATATATCACTTTATGTCATATTATTTGGAGGTGTATTTTCAAAGGTCATTGTGATCATTTCATAAGGGAAATAACCTTTCCTTGAAAATCAATTTCTAAAACATAAAACAATTTCAGAATCACTTCCTTTTAAAACCACATAAAAAATATATAATATATGGTTTTAAAATCATTTAAAATATTTCTTGTTGAAAATTTTTATTCCAATTTTAATAAATAATTTTTAGAACATAAAACATTTTGAAAATATTTCAATTCAAAGAAATAATTTAAAACTTATAAAAATATTTTGAAATCATTGAAATCATTTCCTTTAAAATAAACGTTTGAAAGAATATAAATGAATATTTCTAAATTATTCTAATCACTGTTTAATCATAATTTTTTTGGAAAACCTTATTATTTGAAAATATAATTGAAAATTTTTAGAAAATTCATTAAAATATTTGATATCCTTTTCTTTTAAAATAACCTTCTAATAACCTATAAATGAAGCTTTAAAATCAATTTAAAAACATTTTAAACATAAAATTTTTTTTAACAAAAATTTATTTGAAAACCAAATTAAAAGAAATGAATTTCCAAAATATTAGGAATTTATTTCTTCAGAAAATATTTTACCTTGTAAACTTGTAATGGAATTTTAAATTAAACGAAATTCATGATGGGAAATAAATCTGTAAATGTTGAACCTTCCTTTTGTACCGTCAAATGATTAGAAAAATTTCCCAATCATAAAACTACAAAAAGATAAATTTTTTTATTTTAGTTCAAAAAGGTAAAAGATGGTTAAATATTAATTTTAAAGATCATCAGATAACAGAATAAAGGTTTTTAAAACATTTTTTTAGAAAATGTGGTTTTGGAAGAACAAAAAATTCTAACTAAAAAGAGAAATAATGATGGGTTTTAATAAAAACATGTTCTTAATTATCTTAATTAAAAAATAGCGGAAAATGATTATATTACTTGTAATTATCATGGATAAAAATAAGAGAGGAAACATAATTAGTTATTATGTGATATATATCATAATAATTCATTAACAAAAGTGTAATTATAAACAATCCCTATAAAAGATGAGATTGTAACAATAAACTCTTACCACTTTAGTAACACTGAATCATAATCCCTATGAGATAATGAAATGAAATAGAGGTTGAAATATCATGAATATAATTATATTAATGATACCAAAAGTCAAGGGTTATTATTGTTACCTTGTAGAATAATAAAGGTTCATAACATGACTTGTGTCTCAGATATTGGAAATTGAGACAAAAATTATATTTTGGATTTGGTAAAATTTGAACCATAAACACCATGAATGATATATAATAATATATTTATTTGAATAGAAATATATTTAATTATAATAATAAATTATCACATTCCTGTTTAGTATATAAACCCCTCCAAATAAATGATTGGTCAATATGGCATAATTCTTTCACAAATAAAAGCGAGGATAGAAATCCATTTACTACTTGAGTAAAATTTTAATTGTGAGATCCATGAAAGAATAAAAAAATTGAAAAATTGAATATCATTAAATAATTTAGATTACTGATTTAAAATGTCACAATTATATATATACCCCACACAACATTAAATTGTTTTTAATATCTCACATATCTCATAGAAATAAAATTGAGATGCAAAAAACCCTTACCTCAATTCTTGACTTTATTTGTACATGTTCAAAACTTCTATATAATTAATATATATATATTATAAATATATAAAATAAATATATTACTATATATAATACCATATATGATTTTATTATGACTTTATGTTACTCATTTATTAACAATTCCATGTTAATGGTATGTTCCATATAATATCCGCTTTGTTTTTCGTGCAAGTTTTGACTTGTCATTTTTATTCTTATAAATTATATCATGATTTAATTATTTAAAGAATGTAAATCATGATGTAAATATAATATATATTTAGTATATAAAAATTTATAATAATAATAATAATATGAAAATATTAAATGGAATACACTGTTCATGTAGACGGTAAGTCGTACGTATGCAGGAGCACTATTTCGGTTTTCTAATCGCATTGAAAGAAAGAAATTAAATGACACACACACACACAAAGATATATATATATATATATACTTCATTATATTATAATTATTTTATCATATATATTATATATATTTACTAATCTCATCCTTAATACAATATATGTAAAGTGTGAACAAATCACATTTCTTTGAGGTGGCAACAATCTACATATCCACAAAACAACATATCATTTTCCCACACATTGAAAAGAGTGAAGGTATGTGTTATATAATAATTATAGAATCATACAAATTTATTAATATAATATATTCAATATAATATAATTAATTACATCAATATTACCATCCATGAGGTGTGGTAATGGAATAATGAATGACATCAATTCATGCGGCGGTAGTCTTCCAAACAAACGAATGATGATGGTGTATGCCATTTGATTGAAGTGTGTGTGATTGTAGGTAATAACCTCAAAATAAAAACAAATCAATATACTAAGGACAATTTTTATATCAATAATTTAGAGTGTGGAGAAATAAATAAAACAAAAATACTTTTTGAAGGATGTCACCTCTTATTTGAGTAACTCATTTTTGTTAGAACCAAATGGCTTACTTAGTTGGATTTCATCCCTAATTGAGAACACTAAGATGAATATATGGAATTTGGGAGACTATTTGGTTATGATTGGGAAAATACCAAGTTCATTAGATATGTGTAGATGTTATGGGAATGAGTGTTCTTTTATAGAGGAGTTACATTCTTGTAAATATAAGAAGGTAAACACTATAGAGAGGTATCCCTTATATCATCTGCCTCTAATAATGATTAAGTTTTTACCCAAGAGAGAAAGTAGTCTATATATGGGAATATATTTCATTTTGTAACATTTTATATATTATTTTTTACCTTTAGTTAATATTTAAACACTAATAAAAAAATCAGTTTCATTAGTTTCATGTTCTCCGGAACTAGACAGAATTTCATCAACGTTTTATTAAAAATCAATCTTAAATTATTCTAGTCTCGTGTAGTCTATTGAATCAAAAACATATTTTTTTGAATTTCATACAACTAAAAGGGTTTCTTTTATCAAAATTAATGTGAATAGATTAAATAAAAATACTGTATAAAACTTTCTTTAACAATACTTGAAATTTTATTATTCACTATATATTCATTATAGGTAAAACAATATCGTAAAAAGATTCCTTCACCAGCCTTTAGGTCAAGTTTACCACGGTTTTCCTTTGTATTCATGATATATACCATTCATCTAAAAACATTAATGTTTATATGTTTATATTTATATTATTCAATTGTTCATTAGGTTTCTTTTTGATAAGGGGTATTAATAAAACTATATTAATGTTTTAGAAAGTTGGGTTTATAAATTTTACCTAATAATATTTAGGAAAAATATAATTATTTAACATAGTTCTTCCCATTTCGTTAACAGTTCTATTTATTATTTCAGTGAAAAGTATTTTTCATGAGGTGCTCTTAGATCTAAGAAGGTGTGTTTAATACCTATGTTTTAGGAAAATGAATTAAATTAATCATTATCAAATTCTTTACCATGATCACTTTGTAATAAAAATATTATTCACATCTTTTTTATTATGAATAATTTAAAAAAAATTCAAAAAATGAAGAAAAATTTACTTTTAAAAAATATAGAATAAACATATTTAAATATTGAATATATATCAACTATCATATAAACATGTGATCTACCTACCAAACATGATACTCCTGATTAACCAAATATATCCAAGTGGATATGTTAAAGTGGTTTGTATATAGAAACTTTGTTAATATCTTTAAGGATGACTTGTTCTATTTTCACAATTGACATGCATCACATAAACTATATTTTTTAAATTTTAGACTAGTATAATCAGAAACTAAGTGTTTCTTATAAAATTTATAGAAACTAAATACATATATGTTTCTGTTTCATCTATTCTAGATCTGATATTCTTTTGTCTCAATAGTAAAATAATTCACTTTTTGGTTACAAAAGAAATTAAGATCCAGGTTATAAAAAATTTCATTTCTAGGTGCTCTAAATTTAAAAAATTAATTTTTAAAAATTGAGAAATAATTTTTAGCGATTTCTACGCAAAATCCATTATCATATATTTGGGATATTATTATAAAATGGTGATTTAGGACTTGAACATATAACACATTGTTGATTGAAATTTGTTTTGGCTCTTTAATTAATCCAACTATTATTATCTTCCCTTTAACATTGTATCTAAAGATAACTACCCTACCATTTTAACTTTATATTATATCAAAATAGGAATTTTACCAAATCATGTGTCTTGTGTAGAAATTATCTATATACCATACATAGTTTTTTTCTAGTTACTATTTTTTAAAATAAATTTAATTTTTTACCTATATTTTCATTATTCTGGTTGTTTTAGAAAGAAAATATAATGGTTGCAAGATTTTCCTTATTTTTCAAAATTTGTTAGTAAATTCTTCAAAAATAATTATGGATATAAAGACCTTTTTAAATTACACCAATATGAGGATATATTATTAAAAAGTCATTAGAGTAATGTCCCTTAATTACACAATAGAAACAATATCCATTGATATGTTTTTATTTATAGAAATTGGTATAAAATAATTTCTATATAATTTATTTTTTAACTATTTCTTCATATTATAATTTTTTTTTTCTTGATTAAATTTTATCCTAATATTTGATTTTTGTTTTTTTCTTATTTATTTAATATTATTCCATCACTTTTAAAATAATATACTTCATCTTGTAGTTATTTTTTTATGTTTTCATGATCAGTAATATTTGATGTGGATTTTTTAAATTTAAGATTTAATTATTGATGTTATTTCATCATATCATATTGTTCAGCAAATTTTTTTATGAATATTATTTAGTGCCTTATTCTTTTTAACTACATATTCATATTTTTAATTAATCATAAACCAGTAACCGTTAAATTTATTATTATGTGATCTTTCATAATTTTTGGAAGATTAAAAATAGAATTGTAACTTATCTAATTAATTTTTCACAAAGCACATATTTTATTTTATAGTTGTTTCCCTTTTTTGATTCAGAATTATAATATCATCTAGAGTCTTCCGACACACTCCAAGTAGCCTTCATTTGTTTCTTTTTTTCACTCATACAATGTTCTCATATGATTTTTTCCTTTATTTCAAATCTATTTTCCTATTTTATTATTTTAATTGTTGAAAATTATGTTTGATATGTCCCAATAGTTTACATTCATAGGATGTACTTATTTATATCCCCTTTCATATTTCTTTAAGGTCACCTTGAATCCTCACATTTTATTGTTTAATTTGTCAAATATTATGGCTAGTAGAGCCAGATCCATTTCAGAAATAGAACAATATAAATGACTTGAATTTTTTAATCTTCATTTGATTTACTTTTATGTTTCTTAGGAGTAAATATAAGGGATGTATTTTCACTTTTTAACAGATTTTCATCCTCATATTCACCTTTATATTTTCTTCATACATAATTATGGTGTTTATCAATTATTTCATTATCAAATATTTGAATGGTGATTATTTTTATATAGCATCTTATATTTCATTCCATTTAAAAGGAAGAACATTTTGTACTTTTAGTGCCTGATATGTGTGGGAAATTAAATTTCATAAATTAAAAACTCCATTGGATACATCTTTTGATCCCTCATTAGTCTGTGTGATGATTTCACCATCACATATTTTGAAAGTGTCAATGTTTTTTTCAATAATGTATCTATATTGTTATAAATTATTAGTTCTTTTATTGGAAACAAAAATAATTTTCAAAAATTTATAGGCAGAAGAACATTGAGATACTCAATTGAATTCATCCAGAACATGTCCACATATAATAGCATTTATTTCCATAGAGTTGATATCAAACACTTCTGCTTTTCTAAAATCCCATGATTCAAGTTTTTTAGGGATTTATTTATGTGGTGGAAATCATTATATATACATTAAATCAAATATTGTTAAATAGATAATCATGAAAGACTTTCAAAATCTATAATTATCAACATTAATGTAAGGAACACAGACCACCGAAATACATTCTTTATGTTCTATCATTGACATATGTCTTTGAATATAAATTGTACGTTGATCTTAAAAAATATTATCAACTTTATTAAAAAATTATCGCTATGATACCAAATTTTATGTCTGAATAATAAAAATATAAACAAGAGTGGGGTGAATTGAGATATTTCAATGATTTTTCATTGAATATGACTTTTAATATTCATCATAAATTATGTAGATATCTGATATTATCTTGTTTATATAAGTTATGCAATAGATAAAGATAATAATAACACATAAAATTTTTATAGTGGTTCAGGAACCAAAGATCTGTAGTCCACTCTGCCAATGCTCTCTCTATGTGCTTGGTAGTATTTACTAGACATATCCTATTGTCTCATGGACATAACAAGTGGGTAAATGTTGTTTCCACCTATAAAATAAGTCTTTTTCATATCCTTCTTGTTCATCCATAGATAAATAAAAAACCACACCTTAACCCAAGAAGATCGTACTCCATCACAACTAATTTAGAGAAATCCAAACTTCAATATATAAATATAGATTTATTTGATGGAATAAACATATTTGGGTTCCCGTTAGAAGTAGAAACTGATAAGAAAATGTATATTCTCTTTCAAAGATAAATGTATTTAATATTGAGAAGCTTCATAATGATTCTTGTTTTAAATGATATTTAATAAAAACAAAGATAGTCAAATAGAAATAGTAAACATATCGACAGTTTGTTGAATATATGATTGAAGCATATTTGTCCCTAAATTGTATGTTCTATATAATAATTGATATTTTTGATATGTTTCCTCTTTAAAAAACTATATATTAAAAATTATATCACACACTACATAAAAAATACAATTTATATTCAGCAACATAAACATAGATATCTTTCATTCATAACAAATCCAATAATATAGCCTGATAAATGTAGATCATTTGAATTTAAACCATTAAAGTGATTCATAACTTCCCTTAGAATTAGGGATGATTTAATCCATTGAATATAATATTTTTAATCATTCATAAAATATGTTTAAATATATATATACTTTTTATGACGTTTAAAAATAAAAAATAATTAATTTAAATAAGAAATCCATCGTCAAACTGTATAATTTAGGGTTCATTCACATACCCACAAAATATCAATATGGTTTTGACAATGTACATATGTTAATAAAATTATGGTTGATGAACCCTAAATTTATTCCTTTAAACTTTTAGTTTCTTCCAAATGTAGTTTTGATGATCTATAATTTTCTAATAGTGTATGGTATATGATTCATTTATTATATTCCAAACATATTGTTTACAAACCACACATTATGGTTAAAAACATATGGTACCAATAGTGTTTATATAGTGCCTTTAAAATTTTCATGAATACTTAATAGAAAAATTAATCCATAAATAAGATATAATTATCAAGAAATATATTCCTGATAAATAAATAAAGTAATTAATATTTAAAAAACAAATGTATTTGTGAATATAAAAATCTATAATTTTAATTGATTATTTTTAAAGGAAACATGGCTCACAAAACTTTGAATAAATGAGAAAAAATACATCAAACATGAAAAATTCATATAAAATAGAAATATATATGAAGAATAGAATTTAATAATTTCAAAAAAAAATAAGTACTATAATTGAAGTGTTTAATATTATTATGAGTGATGGTATATACCGTTCATGTATAAATAATTTGTTTCTGTGAATAGGAGACCACAAAAAGGGAATAATTTAGGAAAAGAAGATAATAGGTCAATCGTCTGATATGAACCAAAGATGAACATTATTAAACAAATAACACATAATACTTTAGTAACGAATGATAGGAAGTGTGTCACTCCAATGAAAATATGCCTCTATTATGGTGGAAATTGTCACATAATGGACCATTTCATTTTTAAATGAACATCCATACTAAATTAAAAAATATGGAGTCAAGGAAATAATAAATCTTGAAAAGAATCATTAGGACTGATTTGAATAATGGAATATTAAATTAATAATTTTATAAGTTTCCTATAAATATGAATCATGATGCATGCAAATAACATGTGTAGAAGGTGTAATTTGTGTTGTAATTCAGCTCAAAGTGTAAATTTTTTTTAACAAATAGATTTATTATAGATGAATGGGAAAATAAATATAAAATAATGAAAAAAATATATTAATGTGAACAAGGATTCTATACATAAAATGATGTATGGGGACTTTCCTAATCAATGCCTGATCATATGGACAAAACATTTGGAAGAGTCTAGAATGATAGAGCTTTCATAGAAATTCTAAACTATTTTTTTGAAAATATGAAGAAACCAACTTCATATAAGAAGATAATTTGGTTAGAAAGATATTCTAAGTCTTATTTCATATAATGTATAGTATTGAATAACCACCTTATTTCCATGTATTTTTTTAAATTGTATAGTGAGTTGAAGTAAGAGCATATATTTTGGGGTAGACCATAATATTAAAAAATATAAGAGCATATTAAAACTAAAAAATTATCCATCAGGGAGTATTATTCAAATAATATTGCTTATTTTGTATAATTAAATTAAAATAAATTGATGATTTTCTGTTTTACTTCAATAAAAGTAAAATCATGATGAATAAGTACAGAGTGCATATCTTCACATAGTGCACAATAGAATAACCACCATATATATATATATATATATATCAGTTGATATCTCATTTATATAAAATGTACTCTTAAGTGACTTATCTGACAATAATTATCATCATTGACATATGTTGATTGGATTTTCATATTTATAATGAAGAATAACTTTTAAAATAGAGTTACATTTTACTGGATGAAAAAATTGTAAATAAATTTTAAAATGGGAAATAAAATCTTGAAATTGATTATTTTTAATATATTTGTGTATATAAACAGAAGAAATTAATAAAAAATAATTGAACAATCTATGAATAAAGGATTCAAAGTTGGTATGACATGATGAATATTTATTGACAACATTATTTTTAGAATGGATCAATCTAGTTTTCTAAACCGAGAACATATCATGGAGTCACAAGGTTGGTTAAATTTATCTATTTTTTTATTCCATAATTTTATGGAATAAATCATACTTCAAGTCTCAACATATAGGAATATTTTCTTTAGATTTTAAAAATGGATATTTGAATTTATTCCCATACATATATATTTTTATTATTATTATTAAAGGGGATAAGATAAAATTTTATTTATAAATGAATTTTTTATTAGAAAAATTCCAAATGGTGATATTAATGAACTAAATATGTTTAATTATTTGGAAATTTTACGAATGATAAATGTGTTGAGAAGTGTTTAAGATAAAAAATTCCATGTGTTCTAATTGTGATGATTGTTAAACTGGTCCTAATGCCCAAGGCTCATAAAAGAGTTGAATATAGGCATCACGTTGTTACATCATTTGATGAAGTTGTATAAAAGTGGTGAATCTAAATGTAGAAATAATTGTTTCGAGATAATATAAATCTAAAAATAAAACAATGGATATTATAAATGAAAAGTTAAATATTTCCTCTTGGAAATTTATGATTATTTTATTAAATCATTTTAGAGTATTTTACAAAAAATTAACCATCCACAGAAAACCAAGTACCCACCTCAATCTGTATATGTAGAACCTAGGTGTTCTACCAAGTGATTGGTCAGTCATCTTGGCTATACATAGTAGAAAGGGGTTCTATAATGGAGACCAAGTCTATGAAATGGATTGGGTGAAGCGTTTTGATTTGGGAAAGTATAAAAGGGTAACAGAAACAATAGGTATGTAAATGGGTGCTGCACATGGAGAATGAATGTGAGCTCTATCCATGTGATGTGTGAATGTGTATGTAGGTACAGACCATAGTTCCAAATAAAGAGGTCATTGGAAAAAGTTGTGTTATTAAGTGAACCTTGATGAAAGATAAAATAAATGTGGGATTTATCCACATGGGTAATGTTCATTCACTTTAAAAAGATATTTAATAAAACCACACCATCTGATGATATATATTCAAGTAATTTAATAAACCGTAGAGTCTCAATGAAGGGAATATATTCATCTTGTTCTTAATGATTGAATCCATGGTGATTTAGATGAGTTACTGTGATTATACCAAACTCTTGGGATCAATCATATGAGATAATTTGAATATTTAGATGACTTACAAGATATTTTTAAGGAAGTTATTATTTTATTTGTATTAAAGATATATTTGTAGAAAGAGTATTTTCTTTAAATAAACTATTTGTAGTGAGAAGATCATTCACTTGATCTAATGATGTAGTTTTAAATAGTTTGAGACAATAAATTTTAAGGTAGTAGAATCGAATCTATGGAACATGAAGAAGGTTTTTATTGAAGACCAATATTTTCTGACCTGAAATATGTATAAGTGATAGTGAACATGATTGAAATGGTGGTGAGTGAATAAGTGTTAATGAAGTGAAGTAAGTCATTAGGGTTGTCTATAAATAACTCTTTATGAGCTCATTTGAATGTAGAATCTTAACAAAAATCAAAGAATGTTTTGGGACTGAAAAAGAGAATGAGAAAATGATATTGAGGGTTCCATACATTCATGTAATGTATTTAAAAGACTTCAGGACCATAGGATAAAGAAACTTGTTCGATGAACATGTGATTGTGAAAATCATATTCAATTGTTTTTCATGAAGAAACTATGAGGAAATATATCAGATTTCCATTAAGTGAATAAGTACATATTAACTAAAACAATATTTATTCATTCATTAATATAAAATAATAATAGATGTGTTATATACTATTGATTCACAAATAACAAGAAAAAACATGCATATGATAATATACATGAATAACGTTGAGTTAAATATTATATAGGCTTGTGTTTTATAATTATTTTATAAAAGAAGCTTGAAACATTTTTGGCGAATAAGTATAGTAGTGATAACAATCATAGTGTAGTATATAGTAAATAAAAACCGGAAAACAATGAATAGAGAAACATGTATATAAAGAATTTGAATTTCACATGTATAAAGAGGAGTGAAAGAAATGAAATTTACTTTATATAATGAGTCTGTAGTGAGAAATATTTAGGGCTAGAATTATTCAATTATGGAGAAGTTTTTGTTTGGAAGATAATTTTAAATTGTGAGAGTGAAGTTGAGTAGTATTTCTAAAGGAATCCATAAATGAGTAGTAAATGAATTTAGATAATATCATTTTATGTTCAATGAAAGTGAGAATGATTGTGTAGTTAATTATCAGTTTCAAATTTTCTTTCCATACTATATATAAGCATATCATGTTATCCATTTTTATCATAGATATTACATATATATCGAGGAAGGAAAAAATAAATTATAATATGATGCATATATTTCTATTTATAAATCATATATGAGGATTTTTAAGACATTAGTGGAATTATATTGTATATAAAGGCCAATGGGATGTTATCAACATAGTGGGATAAAGTATAAATATACTCATAAAGGGCTCATGAGCTAGTAAAGGCATATTGGGACTCTGTGTTGAAATTTTATGTAGGATGAAAAATTTGATATCTAGTTGGAATATAGAATCTGAACAATCTATAAATTAGTGTTGATGGGAATATGAATATACATATTTTTGACCACTTGTATATAGTGAAGAATCTGTAATGAGGGGTAGGGGGAGCGGGTTGATTACCGGTTGCATCAGGGAGTATTTATTTTTATCGAATATTATAAATATCATAAGTTGAGATTCATTTAATTTCTATATTTCATATACGATCTAATAATTTTAACCGATTACAAATATTAGAATAAAAAAAGGTAAATGGAAAAAGAACATAATTTAGTAAAATAAGGGACACCTGATTCACCTAACTCTTAGTGCGATATCACGATCCATGGGGATATTTAGAAGAAATATTCCCTCCACTATAACATCACTATATTTTCCTTGGGCACACTATTTATTTTTAATAAAACACTTTATACAAAAAAACAAATAATGTTTTAGGTTTTTTCATATATGAAATATTTTATATGGTGTAACATTATATCCATGATTGAATAAGGTTTTTCCAAAATATAAAAAACTACTTGAATAACTTATTTCCACTATTGGTATGAAAATTGAATTTCAATGAATAAGGCAATTTCTATATTATTCACTTTCAGTTTTCATGATTCCGCCACTATATTATACATTGGATTCTGTATATAAGAGGCATCAAATTGTATATGAGGTTTCTAAAAATATTTTTCAATGTTAATTGACTTAAATTAAATATGGTTATTTGATCCCATTTTTTCAAGATTAATTTTCAACATTAATTATATATCATTTGATTCTTCCCATCACTTCTACCTTTGAGTGTATCACCATGATATAATAAATGCATTGTTAATCATAAGAAATTTTATAATTCCACTCACCTTTGGTTTGTATTTATATCATCACACCACACACATATAAGTAAACATGATAAAAAATATTTCTCTCTCTTCTTCTTAGTTTAATAAGAATCTATCACATGTTTCTCCATAATGATTGCATTATAACTGTTGACTCAATATTAAATTAAAAAAGTATGTTAATTTTATATTTGTATCGAACAAGTGTATATGTTCTAATTTAATGTAAATCACCTAATATCCTCTATTATAATTTTTTTCCTTGTTATGAAATATAAAAAATGTTATTTCTTTTCAATAAAAATATTGATGGTTACCCTGAGTTATTTATTATTTCATTATAGTATATCCATCATATATTTTAATATAATATAATTTATTCTTATTACAATGTCTAAATTTAAGTCATAAAGTTTAATGACACATGAAAAATTATGTATTAATGCATTTATATAATGTACCTTAACATAGCAACCTTCATTTATTATAATTAGTATTTTTCCAATTCCTAGGATTTTAGAGCTCCATCATTCCAAAAAAAATACTATAAATATTAATTTTCCCATGATTTATTAGCTATTTTTTAAAAAAAATATTTGATGAACACCCTACAGGATGTATCCATGTATGGATGTTTTTATATTCCTTCAAAAAATGTTCTACCATATTTTATTAGTATTTTTTTCATGAAAAAACATAGTGTTTGTTTTGTTTCTGAAATTTATTTCCACATATACAATAAAATAATTTTCACTATAACATTACCCTATTATAAATTATTTATTGTAAAAGGGAATAATTTTTGGATGTTCCTTTTCTACTCTTCTTTATCTATAAAAAACATCACTAATAAATCATTTTTACCTACATTTATTGGCCTTATAGAAATTATTTTTATTATTAATGAAATATAAATTAAATTATTTTTTTGGCTTTATAATTAAGACATGAATTTTTTTTCTCTTTTTCATTCTTTCCATAACATCACCGGTCATGTGGCCTCTAGATTAATTAAAATATTTCGTTATATGACCCTAATAGTCACTAAATTGACATTTCGTTAACGAATCATATTTCAGCCACCATTTCAATGAATTATAAAAATCATAATGAAATTTGGATATTATTAGGGTTTTATATTAAAAAATATATTTAATTAGTTTCTTTCCTTTTTCTACCATTTACATTTTAAAATTAAAAAAAGTATATTTTGATATCTCTATATTATTTCCTGGTCTAGTTTTATACAAAATTGTTTTCATTTTTAAATTTAAATATTTTTCAATTTATATGTTTAATTTTTATATTTAAATTTTTTAAAAATTATTTATATCATCCAAATAATTGGTTCCTTGTGTTTTTTTACGAGCTAAGTTCGTATCTAGATTTTTTTAAGAACAATTTCTTCACCTTTAATAAATTTAAATCCTCTTGAAATTATATTCCTAAATTTTTTTATATTGTTATTAATATAATCCTTTTATTATAATGTATCCTTTAAATCATCTATATGTTTAATTTTCTTGAATAATATATTTTCCCACAGTTATTTTTTTAAATTATTTTAAATTTTTTTAAAAGTTCAGCAACATACCTAGATGATTTTTTAACAAAACCACTAATTCACTATTTTTCAATATTAAGACACCATGATGTTAAATAATAAACTAAATAGCACCCTTTATGTCAACAATCAACTCTTATTAATATTATTTATAATAAATATCATAAACCAAGAGTTATTCAATATCAAATAAAAATTATATCACCTATTTTTAAATGACTCTTTACCACTATCCTCTTTCTTGTTAACAAATATACTTCATTCAAAGATTTTATAAGTATTTGAATCATTACTAAAATGTTACACTTATTCGGAAGTAAAAACAACGTTGGGTTTTTACTAAATCAACCTCTAATTCTTCTTCCTTATATTTTCTTAGATACATAACTACAAAAACACAAAATTTACTATATTTAACACAAGAAATGTTTATTTTGTTTCAAATTTTCTATTTCATATTTTCATAATGGTAAAATTTAGATAAATAAATTCCATAATGATATATTATTTAGTCTCCTTAGGATTTATCTTAATCTCATACATTCTATCAAAATATATATCCTTTATTGATTCAGTAGAATAACCATCCACTTTTACCATTATATCTTAAATATAACGAATCTTTTAAAATCCCCAAGAGTTACTTGAATAATTTTTATTTAATAACATAATGAAAACATTAATTATATAAAACATTGAGTCTCTTTATGAAATTCATTATAATTTTTAAATATTTAAATTTTTGTAATTCCCCCTATTACAGTAACCACATATAAAATTATATTAATGAATTATTCTAAACTATTATTTAGAATTAATCAAAATTATTAAATTTATTACATAAAACATTAAATATTTACCATTTCATCTTCCCATCCCCCTCATAAAGTATGGATAATTTTTACAAAATTTATTCTGAGGATGTAGAACCCATTAAAAGTATTTAAATATGGTTTAAGATTGAACTCAATAATGTATTTATTGCATTAGAATCTATATTCTACATAATATTAATTGATTCAAACAAAGATATCTCCATTGGATCATTAATTCAAATAATATAAATCGATGTTACTAGTACATATAGAAAATGAGATATAATATGTGATTTCATATCATTCTTTGAAATTTGAAAATTTGACCCATGAAATAATAAAATATTTTTTTTCATCAACTACATTTTCCATAATGGTAGAAATTTATATAAAATTCCTATCATGTGAATGATTTATCATGATCTAATAGTTTCATTATAATAAAATATTTGGGGGTTGTGTTCTCAAAATAATAACCTAGGGTCTCATGGAATCATTTTTTTAAAACTCTATTATAATAGATTTTATTTCCTTCTTGGAAGAAATAATATTATAATTGACTATCATTCACAACTTCTATACAAAAAATCACATGTAAAAGTAAAATAAAAAACACACATGACGTATCCCATATTTTATTGGTTCACTAAAATAATCTACAACCATAGATAATAAACAAAACAAGGATATAGTTTACCAATTAGACATTACTCATCGATGTATTGACTATAGGATCTTGGTATAGGAAATTCAAACCAAGGCTTGTAGAATTTACAACTATGGGCTTCCACGCTGATTACCAAAGGGTCATTCCTCTTCTTATCCATAAACACTATATCAAGAATATTTTTATTTTTATTTAATCAAATTTCGTAAAATTAATAAGAGTGAATTTTGTAATTAATACCAAGACAACAATAGTGTTTTATCTTCATAGAAACTATATAATGGATATTATATTTATTATTCTGAAAATTAAAAATATAAATAAACTAAATACATTGAATATTATATTATTTTAGAAGATCTTGGAATTAATACACTCTATCACCCATGCCATTTCTCACTCTTCTATATTATATCGCTTCTTAAATTTTAATAAATAAATTCTTTTCAATCTTTTTCATGATTATAACATTTTTAGAAATTAAATCTCTTTGAAAATTAGGCTATATATTTCATTTGAATAAAAATACCAAATATGATTTACCATAAATATTCAAAGTATAAAAACAATTATCCACATTAAATTATTCACAAGTATCATTAAAATTTTCATTCAAATATTCCTTGAATTACCCTATTCAACTCTCTATAGAATAATTTCATGACATAATTTATAATAGTTACCATATTTTTAACTTTCTAATAGTTACAAAAACTTTGGGAAAATATTTTCCCCATTACAAATCCCATGGAATTTCTATTTTTCTATTATATATCAACTTCAAAATTCACTAAAAATATTCAAAAATAATTAAAAACATTAAAACGCCCATGAAATAATTTCAAATATTCAATATAAATTTTGAAAATAAGTAAAACAATAATCCTATCATTAAATAACTAGATTAAAAAAAACTCACCTATAAGGCTAAATTATCCAAGATATCTTCTTGAACATTATTATAATGGTTTTAATTTTAGGTGTTTTTCATTTATCTAGGTTTTTGATGCTATATTAAAAATACATTTAATAATTATATAATATTGATATTTTTAATTTCATTATATTTTCCATTAGGTATTCTATTTTGAATTGAGAAGGTAGATAAAGATATACAATTTAAGTTGAGATAAATTTCATACATATGTAAAACACACACCATATTAGATTAAAATAGCCTATAATTAGTTTTGATGGTTGATTAATTTAGTAAAATTTTCATATATAAAAAAAGTTAAAGGAAATTTAATCTACTTTAGGAAATGTATTGTAAAATATTCCATCATTTTCAAGATTTTTCAATGGTTTAGTGAAAAATATTACTTTATCCGAGTTGTTTTGATAATATTTTTTTGATTTTAATGAAATATCATAAAAATAAACAATGATATGGTTATTTTAATACTCATAGTTTCGGGATATAATGGTATTTTTGGGATTCTAATGGTTGATATCAGTAAGAAGAAAATGTTAACATTTTAGGTTAGGGTTTTATTGGATTTTAAAAAAAATTCCATGATTTTATCCACCACATACTCTTTTTGTTTGGGTCTTTTATTATTCGAATAGAAAAGTGGTTTAAATTTAAAAAGGATAATTTTTTAATTTTTTTTATATTAGCTAATGATTGGAAAAACCTTGTTGTGTTTTTAGTGGAGACACTACGGTTTTGGGGGAAAATATTATAAATGATCTATATAAACATAACCCACTATTATTTCCATTAGAACTTATATATGACAATAGAAAATACCAAATGGTAAAATAAATGTCATTTATAAATATAAGTGGAATCCATTTAATATTTAGATCCATAAAATTGATCCTCTGATTAATGGTATGTGAGATTAATTACTTATATCCTTATAGGAACTTGTAAAAGTACTCTTATTCACAATTTCACTTGGTAATCAGGATGTGGATGAATGAATATTTTGTTCTCTATCTTGTATAAGAATGTATAGATTCGTAGAATCATTTCGAGTGATGATCATTGAATGTATTGATATTTAAAAATAATGGAGATTATAAATATTATTTTATATGTGTTTCCAAAATTTATATATTTCAGTTGATTTGGTTATGGTTAATTTCTATGAATCATATAGAATTAATGAAAAATAAATCAAATTAGTGGGATAAATTTAATAGAACATTTTTTACCCACAAAAAGTAAGAAAGTAATTTAAAATATAATAATTTTAGTAATTGAAGTGTGTATTTGACCTAGATTGATAATGAATATGAAAACGAGGAAAGGGGGATTATGACATGGGAATTTAATGGAACTTTTAGAACATATTGTCAATATTCCATAGATGTAGTTAGGTGACTATTAACCGTTATGTTATTTTTTTATGATTTATGTATTGATATTTATGGTGTGACAAATTTATAGAAACCATAAAGGTTTATGGGGGTTATGATGTTATGTCACAATAGCGGAGAAATATGGATTGAATCTAGATCATTAGGATAGGTTTTCAATAGTAATTTTGATGTTAGACTAGATTTAGATGTAATGTTTTATTATGATGTTATATTAATTCTAATTATAAATTTTTCTTTATTTTGTAAGTTGATATTAGTTTATTATTAAATTATTATAATAATTTTGAAATGAATTATACAAACTTATTTTGGATTGGTTTGATGTATATGTTAGAGGAATATGGTATTTCCTAATTTTGGTGTGTCATGGTGGATGAGGTATTGCTAATATATATAAATTAGTTTTTTTAGAGTCACACAAATATGAAGTTAATGTTATAGATATATCATATTTTATTATAGAGATAAATAAAAATTGTGGATATAGATATAATTTTTTTATAGGTGAGGATAAGGATATTTTTTAGTTAATATGATGATTACGGTGTTGTGGTTGCAATGGTTCTTATTGAGATAGAGATCACAAGCAGTGGATGTTTTCTTATGATTGTTTTCTCTTGATTTTTATTCCAAATTCATTCATATTTATATAGATCACTTACCGAGTCTTCTAAATGGTTATTCATGCTAAATTGGACTCGTTGGGGAAGAAACTCAAAAATGTGTACTTGTATACTCACCCTACTATTATCTAATAATTACCAGAAAAACTGGATTGTGTTGAGAATGGTGTGAAATCTATATATTTGATGATAAATTGTATCTATCAAAGAGTTATAGGATTTATGTGTCTGAGTTTCATTTTTCATTGCACTGAGTGGTTTGGTTTTGAGTATTGACATTACTCATGCGTTTATATTTTCAGTTGACTTAGCATGATAATGTTACTTTATCAGGGTGAATTAGGTGGCTGTTTAATTTAAAAAATTCCATTAACACAATATTTATTATTTATCCCCTTGGTTCTAGTCACTTCTCTAAGTACTATTAGAGGTAATATTTGGGGCTCACTTACTATCTCTTTTGAAACTCATGATGAATCATAGAGGGTTAACAATATGATATAATTGTATGTGTGTAAGTTTTCTAGGATAGTGTTTTGAGTTAGTATTAATGAAATATTTCATGGGTTGGTATATTTGTTATACTTTCTGAACCCAATATATGAATTAGAATAGGGATGCTGGATAAGGGTATAAAATCCCACAATAATTCGGAGTATGATATTTTAATATTTATTTATCATTAATAAAGGGATTATTTACTACAAATAGGGTATTCTAGTAGGTAGTCGTTCATGAATCATTTAATAAAAATTCATGATTATTTCATTTTTTCAATTGATTTATTATTAATACAGATCTTGATTTAGTATAGATGAAGACATCCACATTATCCTTTGGTTGAGGTATCTTCTTTCTTTAATTCATTCCACAAGTGTGTTGAAATACTGATGTATGTAAAATAAGTAAAATGTGGGAACATTAATTGTTTGAAACATGATTTACTCTATAGTATTTTAAGATAGTAAAATTACACTAATCCTTAGAATTTTTTTGATAATGTGGAGTAAATATCTCAGTACATTTAGAGTGTACTATGACATAATATCTAGTGATATGTTCATTTATATACCATGAAATCATTCCCTATCATGTAGAGGTTGAAAAGTATCATCTATGAAACTAATGAAATGAATAGTTCTTTACATGAGGGAGGGAAATAGAGTGTCATGTTAGATTTAATTTTAATGAGGGTCCATTGATTATTATATCAGTAAGGTAGTTAAATTATAATGATATCTTCTATATTTTAGGGAGTGGGTAGTTTATATACTTTTGGTGTTTTAATTAGATTCATATATTATTTATGTAGAGGTAGATAACTTGATTTTTTTGAGTATCCTTTATATAGGGGATTTGAATTTATAATTGATCTAGTGTGATAGGGGATGGGATGTACCATCAAACACAATATCCACCTTAACCCCCTTCACCAACATCATCATGAGTAACTAGATGAACCACTAACATAATTTATTTGTTATAGAGGATACCTCTTAAAAATTAATTATCTTTATGGAAACATGAATTATTTATAGATAGGGGTTAATAAAGGAAATATTTCATGGAATATTATTTTTACATGGTAAACCTCACATAATAATAGTTGATAATAATGGTAGACCTGAGGTATTATGAGGTATAATATATAACATCCCAACTCTCTCATCTATATTATTTGATTCTAGTCTATCATATTTACTTAATACAACAGAATTATTTAGATTGATAAAGGAATTCGTATATAGTATTTTTTATCCTACCATGTTATCAACTCTAGAGGTAACTAGATTGAGGATATTAAAGGTGGTTTATAAGTGCATGGTGATGATTAATGGTCTCCATATAAAGTGGGATATAGGATTTTTACAAATGGATATATATGATGTCATACAAAACATGGATTTTATGCATTTTTTTAATTGCAATATTTATTTTTATAGAAGGAGTTTGATCTATTATAATTTAGATGGAGATATTATGGTAATCTTTAACTAATGAAATTAGAGGAATGGTCTGTGTAATATCAAACTTTATAGAATTATAACTTATCAAAAAATTTGAATGAATTTTTATTTTCAAGTATATATTCATCAGATTAAAATCATATGAAGTGACTTTCTTGATGTATTACTTGAAGATTTTACTTGTTTAATATGAATATGGGAGATCATATATATCATAAAACAATATCTAGGTAATTTTGAAATATCCATGGATACTAATCAGATGGTGCATGTGATATTTGATATAGTTGGATTCTAAGTGATCATATTATATTATCAAATATAATTTTACCATGTGTATCTCCATTTGAATCACTTCTATTGTTTTATAATAAGGATAATCATAATTTGGATGTGTAAATTTATTTTTTATAGTTATACTAGTTTACAGTGAAGAAATAGTGTCCTCTAATGATGATTGATGACATGTTTAATCAATTAATGGAAGATATTTTATTATATAATATATTCATGTTATTGGGATACAATAAAATTAAAAGGTTGAAAATATTCATTTGACCACACCCCAGTGTTTTATTTAAATATTTAGTTCATAGTGATTCTCTTGGGTGTTACTTATTCATCAATAGTGTTTTTGGGATTAAATAATGGGTGTTCATACTTTATATTGATTAATTCATAGTGGTGTTTATTGATGGTTTAATTTCATACTTAAGTACCAAGGTTAATCATAATTATAATTATTATATGTCTCTAGAGGTTCTTTTTGAACAATTATTTTGAGTAAAAATTTCAAATATTATGTTTTTGGGAATGGATGTTCATTTTCTTTGGCTTTTTATTTCATAGTGAGGGGTAGTTATGTATAAATCTTGGATCACAACGATAATTTCTTATTTGGTTTTAAATAACATACCAAGGGATTATTTATGTTGTTTCCATAGCTTGATATTATTAGAGGATTATATATGAATACTCTGGGATTTTGAAACTCTTATTAGAGTTGGAGAAGATTGTCCAGGACATTGTCTGGATGACATATTTCTATATATCGTATGATTTTCTAAAATTATTCTTGACTAGTTCCTTGATCCTTCAATTTACTAATACATGATGTATGTTTAGGGAATAATATCATGTTGTACCCCAATATCTGCGGTTCTTGTTGATATAGAAAAGGGAAGTTATATTATTTGATTATATGAATTTTATACATTATGAATTCAATTAGAAGATTCTTGATCAAAATTTTGGGTTGAGGTATATGATTTGATGTTGTGGAGACAAAACCCTCTTCGATAACATTATGTGGTCTTTAAAGATAACTAAACTTTGTGAAACATTTTATCATAAAGGTATATGAACCTTCATCTATAGAGACGGGTAAATTAATTCTAGTATTTTGATATTGTAGTTCTCATAAAATATTTTAAATATTATTATGGTAGAATATTCATTTAGTAGGATGACATATTTCAATGTTTCTCTAGAATCATGTTATTAGTGGAAGATTATGGAATAGTATATATCCTAATATTTAGATTCAGTTGAGGTTGGTGATAATGGTTCTCTATATTATATGATGGTGAATTACAAATTTTTTAGTTGGAATATGATTCCTTGTAGGGAGACCTTAAGTTATAATTTGAGAGAGAATATAATATTAAAATAGATGATCATGATTTCAATAAAAAAGATATATGATATTTGCTGTTGTTTAAAAGTAATTATTATATTCGATATACAATGTAGGAGTCTATTTTTCACGAGTTTAATATCTCACCTTTAAAAACACATACATGAATCATAATGATTTCTTATGATTTTATGAAGAAGTTCAAGAATCCATTGATAAATGTATCATTGTAAGAAATTTATCAAGATGTCATATTTTCCTATAAGTGATAACTGAGTATTCAATCAAATTAGGGTTATTTAAAACCTTGAATATTCTATAGGGGATGTGGGAGGAAGTATCTAGGGATTTAATTTTAATATATCCTCTTGATTCAAGGGTGTATGAAACAATTTCATTCATCATTAATATGTTCATGAAATTATCTCATTTCATAAAAGTGAAGTAATTGTGTATGGTTTATGATTTAATAATAGTTTATGTAGAGGTAGTCATCAATCCACATAGAGTGTCCTGATTTATAATTTTAGACCAGGATTGTTGGTTTACAACACATATGTGGTGTGTAATGAAAGAATTTGTTTGTAGCTAGTTATACATTATGAATATATTCCATTGAATATTGGATTTCTAAACAATTAAAAGGAATTTGTTGATAGGGGAAATTCTAAGGTAATTTATTCTTTATTTTAGGGCATTAAAGGCTAAAATTTTATCACCCAATGAGTTTTCATTAAATAACATCCAAAATTAAAATATTATAATGTATTTTTTATGTTATATATTTGATACCTTATATATCCCATCATTATTTTTGTGTCATTGGAATGATAGTGATTTTTTAGAAAGTATTTATATGTATTTTGATTGAGAATGTAAAAATTATTCATGATGAGAGAAATGTTGGAAAAGGTCATCAAAAATAATATACTTATTAAAGGCTGACAGAACTATAATTTTATATCAGTGACCATTTTTTGTAGAAATTTTCATTTAATTATGGAAAATATAGTTTTTAAGGTGGAAGTAATAATTTTTGAGGTCTGTTAGACCCTTTGAGGTGTTGGAGCTTGTGTTTGATGTGGTGTTTTTATTGGTATTTTTACACATATTAGAGAGAGTTCATGTTTAATCCTAATATTAAACGCTTCTTTAATAATGAATCAGATGTGATTTATCAGATTTGGATGTATATTGTTGATGATTTATGGGTTTTTGATAACATGGTTGATATTAATGATCATTGAGATAAGGTTTTGTGAAAATATAGTAGTCAATTTTTCTCTCTTCTATGAAGGTATGGAGACTTTGATGAAAGTACATGATAGCTGGATGTCCAATAACTAGAGTTATTTTTATCTTTTCCACTGTAATATAATGTGAATGTTCAAATAGGAAATTATTTTTTTCCAAACACATTAATTATGTCGTATATGTGGAATTTTCAATGATTAAAAGATCATTCAGAGGTATCCAATGTAATTATTATATATCTTAAAATATTTCCTTGTTTCTTTTTTATTTTTTAAAAGAACAAAATAATTTAAGAGGAATATAATTTGGGGGCACTATTATATATATATATATATATATATTATTTTTAATGTTCTATGTATGTTGGATAAAGAAAGGGAATATAGAGTTTAACTTAGGAGAAAATTCAACCAGACATAAAATCCATATCTAGTTGGGTTAATCAATGTTATGGTTAATTTGGGTTTTGAGGGATATTATTAATGTTCTCATTGATAATAAAATTAATGGATGTGAACCTTTTAATAAAAATTCCATTGTAAACAAGGCATGGTTTTGATGATTATGGCATAGTTAATATGGAAATGTCACAGTTAATATGCGTGTTTTGAATAATATTTGGTGATTTTAATGAAAATTTGGATTAAGATACCATGGAATGGTTTTTTAAAATAATTTTTTGATGTTTATAATTATATTTTTGAGATATAGATCATAGATGTTTGTAAGAGAAAATTTCAATGGTTTTAGGTCCTAGTTTAAAGGGATTTCACAAAACAATTCTAATTTTATTTTCCATGATGTATTGTACTTTGGGTTGGTGAAAATTTGAATAGTCAAGTCATTTATTATTTTATTGGATAAATTAGATAACATATTATTATTTTTATCTTAGTTGTTGACCAATGAAACTATGATGTAGTTTAGGAAGAAACATTATGGGTTTTTGGTAAAATATTTTTAAAATGTTCTAAACCTACTGAAAACTACATTATTTTTATTAATACTTCTCGAAAACCTTAAAATATACCAAAAGGAAACATAGTGGATTATTTTTTTGATCTTTGTAATCCATTGAAATAAGTATTTATCAGAGTGCACATATGAAATCTTAAATTAATGGTAAGTGGGCTTAATTATTCATATTATTGTTGTGACTTAGTGGAATCTTATGATAATATATTTCTATTTAGAACTCATGTCCGGATGGATAAATCATTGGTTTTTTAATATTAATAATATTTTTCGTATTTTTATAATGAGAGTGATATAGGAATATTAAAATGATTATGATTTTATGAATTAGTTGATTCTATCGTCTCTTTTTTTCTTGTGAATTTTTATAGGTTGGGTGAAGAAATAGTTTTTAATTTCTACGAATCATGTTGAATTTGTGATATATAAACAAAATTTGTTGTATATATGAGGTAATTTAATTTATATTTTTTAAACTAATAAAATAATTTAATATATTATAATTATATTAGATTACGTGTATATTTAACAAGGGTTAATGATGAGAATGGGAAAATAAGAAAGGGTGTATGATAACCTATAATGGTATTGTAAATTAGGCTTATTATGGTGAGTATTCATAACATTTATTTATGTGAGAATTAACTATTATATTATTCTATTAACATTATGAGCCCTATTAAGTGATGTTTAATGATTTTTTTGAAAACGTGAAGAGTGAAGTGGGTTATGAGGTTGAATTTTAGTGTTGGTTGAATTTTTGATGAATAAAGATTGATGATTATGTTTTAAAGGGGCATGTGGATGTCAAAGAAGATAATGATGTGGATAGTTATTATTGGACTTCTACATATTTGGGTAATACAATGTTCATAATGTGGTAATTTTATTTACTTTATGGATTATATGATATTTATATTTATGGTATGAATAATAAAATTTTTCTTTGGATTGTTGTTGTTTTTTTGATTTTTTCTAGTTCAGGCAATATGAGTACTTACATGGAGTAGGAATAATCATGCATTTGATAATATTTATTTATTGAAATTGATTTTTTTTTCACGTATTGACATAACACACATATTTTTATGTTCATTTATAATTTATATGATGGGTTTTTTTATTCTATTGGATATAGTAATAAATTAATTAAAATTAGTCTTTTCCCCAATTCTTGATTTTAACCCCTAGTTCTAGTCACCACCCCATGCACTATTGGAGGCAAGATTTTAGGTTGACTCTCTGTTACATTATTCTCTCGGGAAGATTCTTGGTGGGTTTGGGACATTATAGTTAATTATTATATACTATGAGAATAGAGAATTTATGTGTTGGATTATATGACATTGAAATGGTCCATTTCTCAAAAGTGGATTTGATATTTTAGGCAAAGGGATTGTTGATTTTGTATATTTTACAAGATATTTATTATATAGGTTTGGAAAAAAATATTATTAATGGGTAGTTTTTTAAAAACCTTGATTTATTGAGTAGTGTTGTTTCTTTTTTAAAGAACACTTTTTATATAAAATTAATGAAAATGTACTAATAATTTATTTAAATAAATTAAGGCATATGTGGTCAATAAGAAAATGTTATGTGAATCAAAATTTTTATTTGAATAAAATCCACTGTTAAATAAAGAGAGATATTTTATGGATTGTACAAAATGAGTTTTGAATGATATCGAAATTGTTTTTTTTTCATATTTTTGAGATGATTATATATTTTTTGTGAAATAAATAGAAATGTGTAAAATGTATAATATGATTTGTTAAAATTATTGATTAAAATATATTCTTCAATAAATGGTCTTAACAAGGGATACTTTAGGACATTAATTATATATTAGATTTGATGCTTGATGTAAGAAGCATTTGAAGCATAATAATATCTATTTTCTAAAAGAAATATGTGGATATAACATTTATTATACCATTTATTTACTATAAATATATATCAAATGATTGATTAATAATATATGATTATATTTAAGAGATTACAAATACACCAAAATGAAGATATATGTGTTAAATATTCATTATTGATTTATATAGGGAATGTTAAGAAATATGTAATTTGGATGATTTTTAAAACACTTGGGTATTAACTTTATCACTTAGAGTATCCTAGAAGATAATACATAAGAGATAATAAACTAGTGGAGGATCAATTCATATAGTAGGCATCTCAAAAAATAAATTTATCTATGTTTCTTCATTCCCCTTTATGATACAATAGGCCATTGAAATTTAGAAGAACCCTATGAAGAACGTATTATTTGGCACATCGATACCTTTAGAGGAGGTAATATATTGAAAACCTATTATAGACATCATTTAACTATTTATAAAGTAAAGTATTGTCTTAATTAAATTTTAATTTACGTTCTCTTGATGTCATTAATTTTATTCAAACAAAAAATAGTTTGATTTTCTAAGTGGTTTCTTTTGATACAAATTCTATGTTATTGTCCATTAAAATTTCAATAAAAACAATAAGTGATTATAGTCAGGTTATGAGGGGAGTTAGGTAAAACATTATCTTCTGAAGAAATATTATAGATTTTATATAAAGTGCCATAAATGTATAATATTTGAGTTTATGAATTATTATGATAATAAACTTATGATAGAATAGTTTTATATGGTGTGAGAATGAAGCCAATACTTGTAAGAGAAATTAGTAAAAATGACAAAAAATTGATTTAAATATTTTATATTGGATTATTTTTAAGGGAAAAAAGTTATATAATGGTAAGGTAGTGATACATTTTTTTAGGTAGTATAATAAGATGAATTTTTTAATTTAAAATAAATAAAAAAGTGTGAAATTGTTATAAAATTTCAATATATTATTTATCGAAGTGATAAATGAAGTTATATTTATGTTTTATTTGAATATTATTTAGTAAAAAATAAATCATAAAATAATTTTTAAGGGAAATAATGGGTTGGAAAATTATTTGAGTATGTTGTTGATTGATTTAGTATGTTTAATACCATCATGCTAGTGATGAGAATACATAAAGAATTTGTGAATTATATTTATAATTTGTTCACAAAGTGATATGATAAATGTGGATAGTGGGAATAGAACTAGAACCATCAGGTATATAGTCGTGGTTTACTAAGTGATCAATGAAGTAGGCAGTAGTTAGATAACATGGCTCACAAGACACTAGTAAAAGTGTATTTGATATAGAATGGTACTTAGAAAAGTTTTTTTAAATGTTTTATATGGTTATTTAGGGTAAAATATTTTTTTCTTAAAGAACAAGGGTGAGTCAGAGAGGATATTTTAGTAAATTATATTTACCCTTTTCATATCCTCATTATCAAGTATTCTTCCACTATGTTCATAGATTGATCCATGGTGGTCATATACATGGGAATAAAGTATGAATATACGATATCTCTTTTACTAAATATTTTTTCTATTATCATTTTTTTGAGATGAACTTGATGCTTATGTTTATAAATTTTGGGAAGGAGATTCATTACATCCTAAATAAATCCCATGAAATGAAAGGTATTTTTATTTGGTTATTTAAGAAAGTTGAATCAATTTTTTCAATTTTAATTTTAATATGAAATGATTGTTATACATACAATGTTAATGGTTTGTATGTATTTATTTTATTATTTATGTATTTCTTAAATTCCCTTGACTGTGATCATGAAAAGTGGAAATATGTAGAAACTGTTACAGGACACATTATCTAGGTACATTATCATGGTGATTATATAGACTAACCTTGTTGTGGGGGATTTAATATACTTTTTATTGTATGGTTGAGGCATTATCCTAGAGACCCAACAATCAGGTGATGAAAATACAGAAAAAACATATATATTTTTTATATTTCAATGAAACTTCGTTATTTCTCTATCATTTACTTCTAAAATCATAAATAGATTTCCCAAGGGGTTCCCTATTAATCATCCTACCCTCATATTTTCCCTGATATTCCATATTTCTTATATTTTAAGGGATCCTCAAGGTAATCCCATTCTTCTCCCATTTCCCCAAATCATATTCTCCTCTATGATTCTATTACCATGTAATTCCATAATTTGTTACTTATTTTTCTTTAGTTTCGAAGATCAATTATATGGGTGGTCAAATAATTAGTTTTCTTATTCATAGGGTTCAGAAACTATCTCTCTTTTTATAATCATGGATAGTTTATAAATATGATTGGAGGAAGGTGTTTCAATATAACCCATTTTATTTTAAACTCTTTGACATTTTTAGTTTTAATAATTTTCATAATATATTAGTAATCTATTTTTGTTGTAATAATGTACTTGTAATTATTTCCATGTTTTATGTGGTTTTTAACATCATAATGAAGGGAGTTTCCATGGTTTTCTAGGGATATTATTCCATAGTGAATTTTGACACCCACAAGGTGTTTGGTAAAATTATTATAATGTCTGTTGGTTCAAATGGATTTATTAAAGGATATATATATATATATAGGTTTTTAATTTTAAATTATGATAGTTTCCTAATTCATTTTGATTTTTTGATTTAATGTGTTTTTTCACAGTATATATTATTAACTATATATTAACATCCTCTTAAACATATTCTCAATATTGAATTTCTTTTAAGGAATTATTTAAGGGGTGTAGTGTGGTTGGTGTGTTTTTTAATAACTTGGGTAACATTTTATTATAAATATTAATGGACTTATTTTATTTTCTTATGGTGGTTTACATGGAAACATTGATATGTTACGTTATAAATCAAAGAGGAGTTTTCACTTTACTATGATTTTTCTCTATTTAAGGGTTTTTATTTATCATTTCACTCTTATTATAGGTTTTTATTGGTGGGGAAGTGATGTTAAGGTGGGGTCTATGTCTACCAAGATTATTTTTAGACGATATTGGTCCATGAGAAAGGACCTAGGTTTTCCTGAGTATGAATTAGTTTTTCATTCAATATTATATATTTCTTTTGTATTTCCATGTACATTTATAAGCCATGTAACATATATCTTAGATTATTATTTATAGGTCCTCCATGTTTTATTATAAATTTTATAATACATTCTAAATATTTTCTCATTATTATTCTCCTTTTGATGCATTCTTTCCAGAATAAATGGTTTTAGAAAAAAGAAGAAAAATATTCTTAGATTTTTTTATATCAAACTTGAAAATGTTTCTTTTATTTATATTTCAAACTAACATTTAAGGATTAGATTATAAAATTTGTCACATTAATTCATGGTGGAATCATAATGGGAAATTTATCCTACCCTACATACACTCTCTATGTCCATGTAGATATTTATATATCTTATATTGGTAAATATAAGAGATATATAACCTTGAGTGGTATTAATTATATGCCTTCTTTACTCGTTGAAAGGAATGATGGTCTAGTATTGATAATGTATTATAAGGATATTTATCATGTAATATTTTTAGTAACTTTTTGATATTTTAGTATGAACTTCTATTGCATAGTTTGGTATATACACACTTTTTGTATCATTCAAATTGTATATTTATATATGAAACATTAAATATTGTTATTAAGTTATAGTTGTATGGTTATCTAGATTCCATTAAACATTCCCTATTTGGTTGTTTTAAAAATTTTAAATTGATTATTCATTTTTTTGACAATCCAACATATGGATACCGTAAAAAAGATTCATATTTGGAGTCAATAATAAGATTTATTGGTTTGATATGGTGAAATCATTCACAAATTTTATTCTTGATACCCTCAAAACATTTTTTTGGATTATGGTGATAAAAAATGTGCATTGATGCATGAGGAGAGTTGACTTGGATGATATGGTAGACTTTCCTATGATAAATCATTGGAAATGGTATTAGTATCCTATTTATATTTGGGGAGAAAATGTATAAATAAAATTGGTCTTTCAAAACTCAGGAGGATGTTTCTAGAATGTATCTAGACAACTCTTTTTCATACCAAACCATGAGTTACCATTGGTATTCGAGATATGTCTTTTGGAATCAAATTATATTTTTAATTATTTTAGAGTGGATGTTTTTAAATTTTATTATTGTGTTTTAGACTAGATTCCATGTATTATTTTGGGAACAATGGAGTTTTTTAGTTTAAAAGTGGGAATAATTCATGGTGCATTGTCAATGTGAAGGGGTTTTTGACAATTCATAATGACTTTGAAACATACTCATAAGGATCGAGTGAGGGTTAAACAATCAGAATCATATTGTAGGGACACTTCATGATAGATAATCCATCTAAATAAAACCCATTAGTTTGAACAATTTTATTTATTTTACATTTCAATAGAGTTTTTTTGTTGGTTAATATTTAATTGAAATTAAATGAACATGAGTTTTATGATATTTCACCTTGTTTAGTTTAGTGGATTATATTTCTACATAGCATTGATCTTGGAAAATGTGTTTATCAGGCTTTATATATTGTTCTTATAGATTATTCCTCTTATAAAGACACTAATGAATCGCTCAGAGGGTGAAATTAATAGTTTTACCTGAGGAAAACCCATCATGGATCATATATTTATTGATATTATTCTTGAAACAATTCAACATATTAGTAAGAAAGGTGAAATTTATTATTCCTAAGTGGTGGATCATGTTCATAAAATCACCTAAGAGAATGAACCTTTATTTCTGGGTGATGAAGGGTCCCAAGAACCTAAAGAGTATATTGTGAAACCCAAATGTATCCTCATTTTTCTTTTAAAAACATGAATTTCAAAGTGATTTTATATATATATATACCCTAGTGGTTTCTAACTATTAGTGGTAGCAATCAATCTTGCAAACCCATTTGTCTGAAGGTATCATATAAGAAATGTTCAATGAGATGTTGAAGTAGAAATTGTATCTAGATAACTTGAAAATGGAAAATTTAAGATATATTTTGAATCCTTTACAAAGGGATTCATTCAGTAATAGAATATTGGACTCATTTTTTTCGAGTTGGTTCAATTTGACAACTATATCCCAACTAATAATTTTCTAAAGGAATATTAGTTCATGATCATTTTGTGGGCCAATGATCAGTCAAATATTGTTCTTTTTTTAATTTTAAACCTATGTTGATTTATGAAATAAGTTGATGATGGTTGATAATAATATAGATGGATAGAATGTAGTGGTGGTGTTTCTGTATCTATTAGATGAATTTAGATTACCTCATGTGGTCAAAACATAAAGATTGATTAATATATAAGAGGTATTAGTTGGATTATAAAACTTATATCTAAATATAATTAATCTGATCCATCAAGGTAAATACATTGGATATCGGTTCAACGTTGGAGGTATATGAACTTTAAGACTAATTTATAAGAGACACTGAAATCCCATCACTAATATAGATGGTTTTTTTATCATTATTTTCCCTATAAAACTATTCCTTATAGTAGAAATGTTAGATAATCTTATAAAATAGGGGCCCTAGTATAGTACGACGGAATAATGGGAATGGTGGTATCATTATATGAAATTATAGGAGACTAGTTTTATGATGGGTGAATTATATATCAACAAGTAAAATCATCATGGGTTTAAATCTAGACATTTTACATGATTGAGAATGCACTAGAATAATTATATGTTAGTTAAGTGATTACTAGAGGTAGAATATTTATTGCTTCATTTATGGTTCTATAATTTGTTTGATAATGAGGATTTTGATTACTTAATATTATAAAAAGAAATTGATTCATTAGGAATTTGATTTTAGTATATTACTTGTTTTATGGATATATTTTAACAATTGGAGAAAGGGATTATGGTTTCATGTTCCCTTAACATCATAAAATGTTTTTTGATGTTATGATCATATACGATTTTCTTATTCTGGAACATGATATTTTTAATCTAATAAATAATATGAATTAAATTTTTATATATAAAGGATATATTTATTTCTATCACTAAAAGGATTTATTTATATCATATGATGGAAGAACATACATTTTCTATGGTGAGTGGGATCCATGGTCAAGTAGATTTGGGTCTATGATTTCAGTTATGAGATAAATTTTATATTAGTTATCATATCTTATCTTATATGGTATCTAAATGAATTAAATTGTTTTGAATACATTAGTGGTGGATAGATATACAATTTTATTTCATGATAATTTATTTATGTTACCAGAACATATATATATATATATATATATATAATTATCTGTTAGAGTACTTTAAGATCGAGTCCCATCTTTTGTACATCAAACCAAATGTCTCCAACTAAGCTGAATGAAATGAAGTTTCAACTTCAAGATATCATGTGAATGGGTTTTATATGCCCTAGTGTGTCACTATGTCTGACAATGTCTCTATTTGAAAAGAATAATGATGGATGTGTCTATTTTTTCATTGATTATCAGAATCTAGGAATATAGGTTGTTAAAAACAAATACCAATTTCCTTTGATTAATGATCTCTTATATCATCTTATAGGAACTAAATTGTTATCTATAATTTATCTTAGGAAAGGTCACTATCAATTGAGATGTAAAGAAGAAGATATCTCAAATAATTTTTTTAATAAAATATTGGAATTATGAGTATCTTGTTATACCTTCCGGGCAAAATAATTTCTCCATGATATCTCGACCTTAATGAAATATATGATCCACTAGTACCTATCCACCTTTTTTAATAGTTTCTCTTGATGATATCTAGTTTAATTTCAAGATTAATTGGGATATAAGAATCATTTATAGAGTTTATTTATTTCATTTAATGATAATCTACTATATTCCAATTTTTTATAATGCTAATTTTGGATTCTGGAATAAATATTCCTAGGTAATGTGGTGTTTGATAAAGAAATTTTTGTGGATCCCTGGAAGATTCAAGTATTCATGTCTTTCAGGAGGCGAACGAATGTGTTTGAAATTATAATCCTTTTTAAGATAGACATATATTACATTTCTTTGTTAAAGGTTTCTCTATGTTTGAATCTCCCCTGATTCATTTGGCATGAAATGGGGTGAAATATTAATACATTTTAGTGTTAAAGAATATATTTTTTGAAATAAATCCATGGTTGATGTCCATTTTTTTTAATCTCCCTATACCAAGTAAAGGATTTAAAATCTATTTTTATGACTTTATTATATGGTTATATATTATTTTGATAAAATATGAACATGTTATAGTGTTTAGATACTTTTATCTATTCCGTCGTAATAAGAACTACCCTCCCATTATTCCATTTAAGTTGTGGTGTTGTATACCCTGAAAAAATGAAGAAAATAATATTTCATTGAGAGGTTCGAGGTTTATTTAAATTATTAAAGTACAAATTAAATATTCTATTAAAGGTATTTGAACTTCATATATTGATATTGGGTTTATTTTACCTGTATATATTATTTTCGTCCAGTTTAAAACATGAAAAAATAAGAAGTTTTTGTTAATGTTGTAATTATGAAATTTCATAGTCATGTGGTGAAATAATAAAATTATGAAATAAAATTAATTTTTTTTGAAAAATTTGTCTTTTATTTAATGTTAGAAATATATGAGGTCGTTTTGGAAAGTATTCAATTCAGACCTTCCTTAGATTATTTAATTCCCCAGGGGAATGAATTTAATCTATAGTGTAAATGTATAAGTGAAATTCTAAATGGTGTTATACCATAAATGATTTGTTTTAGTTTCCAAGGGTCACATTATGTTATACCAATATATTATTGTTTCTCAATCATATATAATAGGATAATATTAAGGATATGAATTATTCTATATGGGATTCTAATTTATGTGTTATCAATCTATTTTATAATTTTAACAGACAATATTGGTGTCTGGGAATAAATTTTGAAAATGAAAAATGTGTATCACATAGCATTTTAAATTACTGTGTAAAATTTGAGCATCAAAATCCCATTGAAATATAATATTTCATTACAATTAATATATAGAAATTATATAAGATATACATGTATTTTTTTATTGGATTTCATCAACTCCCTAAATTAAATAATTCTATATGGATCATAGTTGACTATTTTATAAATTTGTCACCCTAATATACTGTTAAGTAGAATACTAAGGTGGAAAAGAATCAACTCATGTATGTATAAGAGAACGAAAAAATTATTTTTGTTTCATCATATATTTTTCTATATTGTGACACATGTTTTACATCATAGTATTTAGTGTTCCTTCAAGAATAAATGTGTTCTCAATTGTATTTGATCATGGGTTATTACACATAAATTGGTAGTTAATTCAATGAGTGACTTATATTCTTGAACATATAATTCATGACAATATGATATAATATATGGGTTTATGAGAGATATAAATTTCATTGATTGAGTTATCATATAAAAATAATCAACAATCATAATTAAATGTGGATATATTGAAAGACCATTATAGGTTTCCATATAAATCCCTTATTTTTTGTGTTGAATTATGTGATCAATCTTTATAAGGATTAGACCTTGTCAAAGAGATTATGAATAAGGACTATTTCAGTTATAAAAGTTTAGTGATGGATCAATTTATTCATAAATTATATTCCTTAAAACATCACCATTATTTTGGGTTTTCAATGGGTGATTTGGTGTTACTAATGGTTTCCCCTTGGGTGGGGAATTAAAAATTGCAATAATAAGGTAATATCATTAAATGGTATATTATACCATTTAAAATATTATAGACTCTTAGGAAGGTTAAATTTCATATATATTTACCATTCTAATTGAAAACCATTATGATGTACTTCATATATCACATATAATTAAATGTATTCTCAATTCATGTAATGAGATTGAATGAGAAGATCAAGATTTGGACCATGTTACTACTGTGGTGGAGAAACAAGTTAATATTGTTGATTTACAAAAATATAGTGTAGAATGGAATGTATATCAATCTATTTTGTGAGATTTTAAAGTAAGAAAGACACATCTATGAGACATAGGAGTGAGAGAAATTGGTCAAAGAGAAATGATCCCATATATTTTATAATTTTTAATGTTGATGAATTTTTAGAGGTAGAATGTTTCAAGGTTAGAAGAATTGTGACATCTATGATGTAACATATATTTAATTGTTTAGTTAGTGTTTTATTTACACAAATTTTCTTTGTTCGATAATGGAAAGTGAGAAATATGGAATTTTTTGGGTAACACTGTCCAGTTGAGCGACCCATTTTACATTATAGAAAGAGTATACATAAGGAAGAAGATTAAGGAACATGATAGTTTCATAGTTGATACAGAGTCCAAGAGGCAATGTAATCACACCATAAAAAATCTTTAACATTAAATATTTTTTTAATTTTTCATCCACTTTCAATATTTTTCTCTCAAACCATTCTAGCATCTTAGAGATCCCACCTAAGGGTTTCCTTATCCACCATCATACCCTCCTATATGATTTTTAATGTTCTATCTCTACATGATTTCAGGTCATTCTAAATATAATTCACATATTCCTCTTTCAATTATCCATAAACTATTATTCTAATATCTTCCTATTCCATGTTATTCAATCCTTCTTCTATATTTCAATATGGTAATAAAGATGTTACAACATGATATTTTAAAATTAAATTCTCATTAAAAATTTACAATTTGGAATATATTACTTTACAGGAAGCCTAAGAAAACCCTGATACATTTTATTAAGATAAAATATAAAATTTATAACAAAAATTAACACATTATGAGAATGAAATATGAAAAGTCATTGTGAAAAATAAAAATAGAATAATTTTACAATTAAATATAAACACAATGACCCTATAATATTTATTTGCATGATTATCAAATAACATCATTACCCAAATAAAATATATAGAAGTAAGGTAATTAATTAGAAATATTATATATGTGTAATAATATATTAAAATAGGACTAATGATTTTAGGTTATATATCAGAATCAAATATAGTCGTTATATATTGTTTTTCATCTTATTTTTTCATTGGGATTATATTATTATTTCTCCATTACCATTGAATTGGTAGGTATAAACACATGTAACCATATTTTGATATATGTATATATATAGAAAAAATTATGAAATGTAATTAATTAGTAGACTAATTCAATATGAAACTCATTTTTTTGTGTTAGTAAGGGAGGTGTCATAAATAGGGGTTTCCATATATGAAGACAAAGACAAACTTCATAATGTTTTTCATTATGTAATTAATATGTAGAGATGTACATGATCATGGTAATGACAATGAAACAACTTCTTGTCGAATTTCCACCCTAAAACCCCTCTACCAAAAATTTTACCCATAGATATTATGAAAAACTTTTAGGGGATTTTTATGTCGAATATTAGATGTTATAATCTTGTAATTAGTAATAAATTTTATATAGTCCTTATTATGTGTACTCTATGAAGTTTTCATTTCCTTAAATTTTACATATGAAGAACAAAGTTAATTAAATAATAAAGGATTTATTTATCCAAAATGTTTTGATAAAAGTTTATTAATATCAAAAAAATAATCAATCATTATTAAATATGAATGAAATCATTTGTTAATAAAAGACCTTCTAAAACAATTATATAATTTCGAGGAATTGTTTATTTTTATCTTAAAAAACTAATTTATAGAATAATGTAAAACATGTTTATATGATATTTATGAAAATTAATAAATAATTATCTATATATTTTCTCTTGGTATGGAATATTAATAAATTCTTTTAATCCTTAAAAAGTAAATTTTTTCTAAAAACTATTTTATGCATTTTACAAATTAATATTAAAAATTAGTTGTTAAAAACATATGATATTGAGCCCAATAAAATTATTTCTATATTTTTAATCAGAATAACGAATTTTGTTATATAATAAATTTCATATTTAACATAAAATAAGTTACCAAAATAAATTTTGCTTAACACGGTAAAATATTTATTTTTCAAAGAGATGTTTTTATAATCATTTTAAAAAGATTATAGAAATAAATTTAATTGATCTCTTTTTTGACAATAATATTATTTACTAAAATATAAAAATAAAACATTATCACTCATTTAATTTTTTTTTGAATGTAAATAGAAATTATGGTTCTTAATATATAAACAAACATATTTCTATAAATTTTTTATATATCGTATATTTTAATATAGAAGATAATTTTCTCATAACTAATAGATTAATATGAATAAGTGACGTAAAAATTCAAAACTATAATAACTTAATTTTTTCTAAGATTCTATTAAAATTTTATTAAAAGAATATTTATCATTTTATAAATTTAATCAATGTTAATAAGAATAAAAATTGGTAACTTAATGTGGATTTAATTTTGATAAATTAACTTTTGATATTGACCTTATTAGGGAACTATTTTTTGTTATAATGTCATAAAAAAATTCCGAACAACCATTTTTAACAAAATCACCTGACTCCCTCATGATGTCACCATTATCCCTTATATAACATTAGTTTTCAAGGATCTTTTTTCATATTCACCTATAAAATGTGATCACTTTTTCCAAATTAAAACCACTATATCCCATAGAATTACTCACGAAAAACTAAAATTTTTCTTCAACTATAATACGTTAAAATTTTTGGGAGCCCCTTGTAACATTAATGTTTCTAAAGTCTATTATTTATAATAGGTCCTTCAAAATAAGAATCATGTTTTCAATGTGAGTACAATCGACTTACTAAAATTTTATAAAATTTTAATCCACATAAAAACATATAAATAAATAAATATATATATATAAAGAAAAAGTATAATTGTTATACATATATGTTATTATATTGATTTAATGAATATTTCCAACCTTCCTCTTATCCATTATTAAAATGAAAACATCGATAATGATATGTTTGAACTACCGCCTCCACGAACGACCTATTTTGATTTTCATCAACATCATTAATTTATGTGTATAAAAATGATTTTAATGAATAATAATGATATTTATTACAACATTAATTTTTTTAATTATAAATTAGGCATTCTAATAATACATTTTAACAACATGTGACTAATGTAACTTTAACCACCAAAGACGAGCATAAAATGATGAAAAAATGATTTCATGTCTATAACTAATTGATTATTATCTTATAATATTCAGGAAACTATTATAAATTTATTTTTCTATCTATTATTACATATAAAAAATACAATTTGTATTTTAGAATTTAGATTTGGTAATAAAATCACATTCATACATATTCACTAGGTATATCATGTTCTTGTTTTGGTCGGCTTAACAACCTACATGGATGCTACTATAAATTTTTACCATGGATGATTATGGAATCATATTTACTATAAATTATTTTATTAATATTTTAATAATTATTATTTTTTCATTCTAGAATGGTGATATTAATATTTAACTCATTACTAAGATATCATCATTCATTCCTATACAATTTCTGAAATAATATCCTCATCGATTTCATCTTCAAGAATCATAACTAAAAATTTCATCAAATTAAACAGTAAAATTATAAACAATTATCTAACATATGTTTTATACCACAAATAATTTTACAATTCATAAATTTTTATCAATAAATGGGGATCAATATATTGATTACAAAAAAAATGTAAGAACCCATTAAGGTCACTAACATCCAATTATAAAAAAATAACCAATTAATAAATATATAATTAGTGATTGTAATTAATTTTTTTAAATGAAATATACATGAATATGGTTCGAAATTAAGTTTTTAATATAGTTTTTATTTTTATTTATAAGGTTAAAGTTCTTTCATAGAATTCATGATTAATGATAATGGTTTTCATCACAATTCCATTTCATTGAGGCATTATTTCATTTTTCTCTCCTCTTATTATTTTAAATCCTATAATTACAATACCATATAATTATTTCACAAAAAAAAATTGAATAGTGTTATATAAAAGTCTATTTCACAAAATATATATTTCTTGTTCATTTAATTCATATATTATCAAGGATTTAAGGTATGTTGTTAACTAAAATTAGATTTCCTTGAGTTATAATGTTTTTTCATGAACATATTTGATATATGAATGGTTTTTTCCACAATAAAATTTTTTATATAGTATTATTTTCATTTATTCTAGGAAAAGTTTCATTATTTAGTTTTTATTATCCCTTTTGTGAGTTTATTTCTCATAGAATTATAGCATTTCTAAGAACAATTTGCAACCTAAATAATTATCATTCTCTATATTAATCTCCTTATCTCCCTTGTCTATATTAATTCATTCTACATGTGTTTTCATTAATTATTTTGAAATAAAAATATTCATCACATCCAGGGATATTAATATTTATCTTTATATAATATCAGATTCAATATTCAATACTCTTTTAATGATGTGTGTTCTCAATAAGCTTATTTCAAAATATTAAATAGGAACATCTTTTCACATTTAAATATTTTATCATCAACTCAATATTTATTGACATAAAATTTATTTATTTTTAATGTTCTATTATATGTATTTATTTCTAAACAATGTTTGAAAGGTTCTATCTATCAATATCTTTAAGATGACTTGTCAACGTGACTAATAACATCAATTGTTTTGAAAATGATAATGATATTTTATGTAATATATTTTTATGATTTCACATATATTTTACAGTTTATATCCAAATGAAATTTTCATTATGGAAATATGCTTTATGAATCTCCCTCTAAATTATGTTTTTGTAGTTTTACTTTGGGTCTATAATATTTCTCAAACCAACCAATCAAATTTTTATAGACATTTTATGTGATAACATTTGAAAATGTAGAGACATTATATTTTATGTATAAGACTTTGGAATATTCTTAGGAATATTTTTTTAGTCATCCATAGATTTGACATGAGATCCCAAGTCATGGTGAGCTCAAGATTCATGTTATTAAAATAATAAATATATTAATATCATGCACAAATATTTTCCAAAAAATGTTTAATAACATCCAAATATAGTCTCATATCAAAACTATAGACCACTTTTGTGTTTTAAATATTGGATTTACCCTGGGCATGAGAAAAATTTGATCATATCTAGAACATCAAATGAGGCATCCATTGGCATGTATGGTAAGTGTATTAATTAATTAATTACTTTAATTAATTCATTAAATACCCATAAGACAATTTATTCCATATAACTTCTTCAATAGAAATTTTTTTGGGCAATTAAAATAATTATGGGAGATTTGAGATAAGGTTCAGAGATTTCATCATTGGATAATCATAATTGGATGATGATTGATGAGAAGATCATGGTGGATCTGTAGGTAAAAAATGATGAGGGAATTATCAATTGTTGGATAACACGATCTTCATCAATGATTGATCCATAATTTAGGTAGGGTTTATTGTTTATGGATTTCTATCCTAATTGATTTTTATTATAGGGATTAAATATTTAAATTACATTAACTTCTGATTCCATACCCTTTTCATGAGCTAAATTAGATAAATTAACTCTTTAAATCAATTCACTTATGTTTTTCCTAGATAATAACAATGATTTCTTAAATACTATGATCATTGGACAAGAACAACTTTCTAACTATTGTTATATATTTTTTATAGAATTTTTTTCACAATGTTTTTCATGTTCTTCCCATTATCCCATCTGGTCATGGTTCTTCATTTATAGGAGGAGTTGAGTTTGATCTAACCCCTTGATTTGTGGTGTGATATAGAATGAAGTATGGAATGATAATTTTTCAGGGACTATGATGAATTTTTGGTGATATCCCGGTGGATTCATGATCTCGAGTTTCTATGTATTGGTGGAAGAGATATAGGATAAAATTTGTGGATTTGGGAGCCCAAAATCTAGAAACTATGGATTGATATGTCATGTAATACCCTAGACCAAGGACCCCTGGTGTGGTTCATGGGTGGAATGGAAGTGTATCTTGTAAAATGATGATGCGTGGAAGAACATGGGATTTTACAAAAAATAAACTACACATCATGTTGTCTAAGATCACATGTTGTGTATTCCCACTCAGCTATGGAGGCTAGGATTAAGGTGAAGAAAATGATAACACATTGTGTGAAAGGGAATATGTACCTTGTGAACCTCACCAAGAAGCACGGCTATGTGCCTACTTAAAATCACTATGAACCCATGTGGGAGGATGCATTGTGTACTTTTGGAGTATATGGGAATCTTCTAGCACTTGTGTATATCAACTTTTTTGCTGCATGGCCAAGGCCCGATAGACATAGGTACAACCATGAGCACACGAGTATGCCACAGTTGGATGAGACTCACTTTGTGGGCCCATATATTCCATGTATAGTGACATGTTGTTTGATTCATGTCTAGAAGAGTCTTTTTTCACCCCTACATGAAACTACCACCTTGTGTATCTCCTTTTTTGGGACTCAAATTTTGGCCCACAAGTAGCCTATCTAGTGCAATTGTCTATATATAATGTTATTATAGCCTTATTTTGGATTTCATGATAGGACATCAAAATTTATCGGTATGAAGTAACTTTAGTCAATTCTGGATGATAGAAGGGATCTGGAGGGATCATTAGAGAGTGGAAGAGGATGGAAATCCCCCTGTGGCATTAGTGGATTGGTTCCTCATACTCCATGAATGGTATTAAGTTCCCCCTACAGAATCAGTGTTTGGTTCCTCTTCCTACTATGTGGACCCCCCATGATTCACCAGGTCATGGGTCCCCAACCTATAGAACTTCACCCCTTAACGTATTAAATCCCATGTCCTCTCCCCATGGAGTGGAACTTCCAGAAATAGTTTGGAACAATCCCTCTACCCAAAGAGTGGCTCCACCTGATGCACTATGGTGTGGGTCCCTTATACTCTATGTTTACCCCCATATGGATTTAGGGTTTCACACCTCAACCTACGGAGTGGAATGGACGGACACACCATGGAATTGGTCCTCTACCTTTTGTGTTGAATTCCCTAATGTACTGGGGAACGAGTCATCAACCCATTTAGTGGAACCTCATAAGGCACTAGGGTATGGGTCCTATACCAATAATAATTTAGTTTAACCCCTTTTTCCTAGGGTTTTGGTACTCTATCTATAATTTGAGTGGAATCCACCAGATGTACCAAAGAATGAGTCTTCTATATGCCGAGTGGAACCCTTATGATTTACCAGTTCATGGGACCTCTATATTTCATATGTCACCACAATGATACACCAATGCATTGGTCCTCTAAAGGATATTGTTCCCCCTCTGATGTAGAGGACAATGGAAAGGTCTGTTCCTCCACATGGATTCCTGTAAGTTTACACAAGATATTTATACTAGAGACAGTTCTCTCTTAACTGTGGACTATAGTGGTGAGGTGTGGTCCATCTGTACTATATATTGTATGTGTACATGATATGTTTGTAAATAGATATGTACCTTTAGTTATATAGTAATACTCTTAATTCTTTTCTATTTTATAGATATAGATATTCTCTTTCTCTCTCATTTTGGATACATGTTGAGCATATAATAGTTTTTATGGTTTTTGTTTCTGTTTATGATTGGAGTTTCCTTTTTGGGTTTAGATTACTACTTCTATCATGTCATATATTTCCACAATTTAGGCTTTTCATCCATCGTAATGGGTATGTGTATACTCAACCATTCATGGGATTTTTCCACACATGTCATGTCTTATACAGATGAAGGATATATAAGAGGTGTTTTTGGTAGAGCATAGCGATACTCAGGTACATAGTCCTCATTAGGTGTCCGGTCTTGGAGATTAAGGGATGTGCTTAGTCAGTTATTTTCCACCAATTATTTTCTGATAGGGACTTCAATTCAAGTTGGGTGTGTATTTTTCTACATTCCACGTTGTTTTGGTTTTTTTGTATTATAATTTATTACCTAAAGTTTATTGCATGAATGTTTAACTCTAGATTTTATAGTCTATAATTTATATTCCCCTTCACTATTGCAAATAAATGTTTTGGAGCATTCATACTAGTACATTAGAAAAGTGACTCAAATTAAATTATTCCCTCCAGAGAACTTATCACCATATACTGGCCTATTAGAAGAATTCTTGGGGTTATTATGGATCATCCTTGCAGAGGCTAGGAGGTACTTGGTGGGGCAGGTTATTACATGAAATTTTATTGAACCCATTCTCCTTATTAGTGTTTTTATTATTTTATGAAAGATTGATTTCATGTAGAAAACTTATATGTAGATGATTATTGTGCCCTGGGTTGGGTCCAATATCACTACCTATTGAATATGATAATTTTTTATGTCTAATATAATAATGATGTGATATGTGGAAATTTTTATATATTATCCACTTCATTCATGGTATTGGTTTTATCTACAACATGCATCATGGGTATTTTTTTCTACACAAAATGACGTGTGTAAATTTGGTTATCTTCATAGTATAATTTAAGGGAATGATTGTGTTTTTTCATAATGTTATGTTTTCCAATACTCATTTTTATTCCATATTTTTATATTTATTCAACATTTAAATGTTATTATAATTTTATATCATATGATTCATACCTCACTTTTATTGTTTATTATTTCCACATTCTTATTTTGTGGCAAATTTGTTATCATTGAGGTTATTTATCCTTCTATGATGAATAATGGAAAACACCAATTATTACATTTTTTTAATAATATTTTCTCCCTTGATCATTTTTCATCACATTATTATAATTTAAACATTGAAGACATATTGAAATTTTTTCCATTGCTGAGTGTCTATGATCTCCCCTTTTTTATTCCCCTTCCAATATAATTTCAAAATCGGTATTACATGTGAGATATATAAAATTATTTTTTGTATATTTAAATTAATGAATAATGTCCGCCATTATTTGAAATAATATTTTTATATATCTTGTCTCCAAAGACCCTAATCCTTTGGGTTATGGGATTGTTATATTTTTTTGAGATATAATTTTCATATTATGGAACTAATGTGAAATATATGAAATACTAGCTTTAATCATTTCAATTGGCATAAAATACAAAGTTTAATGAATGTGTTTTTAGAAATATTCAAAGGATTATATTTTTACAATATCTCAGTTGGTATCAGAGTAGTGTGTAGTTATTTTTGGGGATTTTTTTAGTTATTATTGTGGATTGGAATTAGGGAAAATTAGAGAAACCATTATAGATATTTTTAATTTCAGGAAAATAACCTAAATTTTGGTAAATTATAGAGATTGTGGTTTATTTATTGTAAAAACCACCTCTATATAAGAACAAGTTGATGAAGGATATGGATTTGATTAACCTAGGGGAAATAACCATAAAAAATCTTGGTTGTGTATTATGTTGATACTGAATAAGTAAAAAACAAAGGGTTCTAACTTCCCACCTAGTTCAACACTCTTAGTGGATATTCATTGTTTGATTCACATGTTCTTTATAAACCATTATAACATAATTAAATGTAATTATGATGATATAATTTATAAGTATTAAATTTAGATAACTTAATAGAATGATGACATTAGAAAATTTAGGTTAACCTCAATGTATTATAGGTATACTCAATTACAGCACAGTTGGAAAAAGTTTCCCAAGTTGAAGTGAATTTTTTATTGGAGAATACATCATATTATTGAGTTTTAATATAGATATAATATTTTAATATAATCATATTAGATATTATAAAAAAAACATGGTTTTACTATTTAATTGGAAATAAATAGATGGAAATGATGTGGCCAATGGTATGTCTCTACAAACTTTTAATACTTATTCAAAAAAAATGAATCTAGTACACAAATTCCATGATTAGATTTCAAAATTTGAAAATTATACAAGATATCAAATTATATTGGATTGATTTTTTTCCTTGAGAGACAATATATATTCAGGATTCTTAAATTAAATTTCTAAGAATGAATTGAAACAAAAAGTTCGATGAGAACATTATTATTTCATATAGTATATCCTGAAAGGAATTTTAATTTGACTTCAAAAAATCCCAAGGAAATGAAATAAAAACAAAATGTGAGATAAGATTTATTTTAAAGGATACCATATAATATAATATATCGTAGGATAAATATGGAATGATTAATATTTTAGAGATAAAAATATTCAAATATTCAATATAAATAATATTGTGGATAAGGAATATATCCATGAAAGACATAGTAATAAAAATAATGACTTGGATTTTAATAACCAGTTAAAAAAATAGAGAATTATTAACTATGGATATCGTAATATTTCCATCAAGACTTCCTTTCAAGACATCATAAATACATAGGTATAGTATTCACCGAATACCCAAACAATTATTTTTCATGAGACCAACTAATGCCTCAAAGAAATTTGTAATATCGATCCCCACCTGTTCACTTACTAATTACAATGATTTCATCAAATGAAATAATTAAATATGAAATATAATTCATAATAAACATGAATTATAAAATATATTTTTAATAGAAAATTAACATAAAGGATGTTAATTTTCCCCTTTTAATAATTAAACAACATGATCATAAGACAATGAAAAAAATTGAGATAGATTTTTAAAATCATTTAATCTAATATAAGTATGATAAATATGTCAATATGTATGTATAGACAACAAAAAATATAAAACAAATGGGGAATATGTTATATGTATCAAAGTAAAAAAAGTAAGATGAGAAACCCTTTCCTCGTGTCCCGAATCGGTTCTTTTGAATTTTATTATGTTGCAAAACAAACTAATATTAATTTTTACCTAATATAGGAAAATTTTAATTATAATTCAATTATTGTTATTAAATTTATTTCATTTATTATATTTTTTATTTAGTTACTAAACTGACAAAACATACGTCATATAAATTGAGTTCATTTGGTTTATAATCTCCAAAATAACTTTGGTGATTTAACCATTGTCTAATGGGTATTTTATAAATTATATATAGAATATTAATCATGTTATTATTATAATATTTATACAATCATTATATTTTTACTACCATCCAAGTATGATGGTAATTAAAAGCAAGATTCGAATTTCATAGAGGTGGTAGTCCACATGTAAACATGAGTGATGTTTTCATTTTTTTAAATGATAAAAAGTAAATAAAGAATATTAATGGTTAAAGTTATATAATAATAATATTATTATAAATATTATATTTATTATATTTATTCTTTAAATCCTTTATTTATTTCATACAAGTGAGTAATAAAAGAATATGAATTATAATTCTACATAGAGGTCAGAGCACACACGTTCCCAAAGTGACATTCCCATATTTTCAATGGATGGGAGGGTAAATATGTTGATGTTATTTTATATTTAAATCATTATAATTATTTCATAAGAATATTTTATATCCATTTTATCTATATTTAATTCCATCCATGTGAGTCTGTGAAAAAAAATTGAATCAAGTCACTTCTTAGAGGTAGTAGTCCACAAAAATTCATAATAGATGTATTCATTTCTGATAGGATAGAAAATAGGTAGAAAATAGTTTTTACAATAATTTAATAAAATTTAAATATAGTAAAGTTTCATATTTCATTATGTAAGGATATATAGAATATATTTTTATTATTTATAAGATGAAATATACTGGTAAGAATTTTATTATCACTATTGGATCTCCTAAAAAATATACTATTAGATTACTCATTTACAATTATAGTATAGGTCTTTTGGTGAGACTAGGACCTATAATAAATAGAGATATGATTTGGTATGGTAATTGGGTGGATATTGTTTGATATTTTGTTCCCAATTTCTATGGATAAGTGAGGGTTTAGTGGATCCCTTTATAATGGAGAGGAAAGACACTCTTCAAAATATAATTTCCTAATGAAAAAAGACTTCTCATTATTAATTAATGTTGAACAAAAAATAATAAATAATGTGAAAATGGTTATTTTAGGTCATTAAATACATCTTATAACCATTTAAATATGGGTTTTTTGTGATAATTTAAAATTTTACCACTTAGTTTAAGACTTTTTAAACTCATTTTACCCTTATCGTGGTAACTCAATTTATATATCTGTAAATTATATTTATAACAGAATAATTGTAATATATTATATTAAAAAATTTTCATATGATAATAAAAAATATTCAATCGATTTTATTTTATTAAATTTGAAAAATGATTACAAATAATTTCTAATATAATGATACAAATCCATAAAAACTATTTTTATGAAAAGTATTTTTATGAGTAAAAAATTATTTATATTATTTTATGCTAAAGACTCTTGATTTGTAGGGATTTATAAGAAATTATTTTCTTATTATTAATAATATTAACTATCATTTACATTATAACCATTTAAAAATGAACTAGATACTTTTAACCATGTTATGAAATGATAAGAACCCGAAATAATTTTTTTAGATTATATAAAAAATTATGATCACAAAGGAATTGATGTGTTTCTAAGTTCAACACAATAGATTTAAATGATTTATTTTACTCCATGGAAACATATGAGGTATATAAAGTGATTTATATATTTTTATGTCATGTATATATCCTAATGATGTCATAAAAGTTATGGTATTTATAAAATTAGTTTTCATTCATATTCTTAAAACTCCACATCTTCATAAAGATCCCAAAATTCATCCAATTTTAAATTATAAATTATAACCTCAAAAATGATATCAATTTTATCTAATTAAAATTATATAATTCATTAATTTAACTTCTAAATTAAAATATTTAACATAAATAAACACAAATTTTATGAAAAATAACCATTTCAAATATTATTTTTTTAGAATCTTATTTTATATAAATTAATAATTGAGTATTAATTTATTATTTTATACATTTGAGGACATTTAATATTGATTAGTGTTTTTAAATACATCACAAATCAAAAATAGTTCTTTAAAAAATAATCCTTAAAATTGAATTATTTTAATAATATATATTTAAATATGTATTTTATAATCTTTAAATTTCATCATCCAAAACAAAACAATAAGTATCAACTTTGATTACAATATTTATATTAGTATTATTTTTATTTTCCCTGAATCACTTTTTTTCATTGATTAATATGTTACAATACATTCAATAAAGTATTTCATTAAAGGAAAAGATATTCTAGAATCGTAGGGTGATATATTCTTCCCCTCCTTAAATAAAATTCATCCAAACAATTTCAAATATTACATACCAATGAATTTAGTTAAGCGTAACCATAATAAATATAGGACCCAATATATAACTTATAATAAGTTATAAAGCATTCCCTCCTAGGTATGACTATACATATTTCAATAAATATATCATAAACTATATGTGTATGATTATAAGACTTATATTTGTGGATGAGTTTCTAAATATCCATAATTGAGTTTTTATTTTCACATAATAAATTTATAATTCTATTGATTTAAAGGAATATGATAAGGATACATACTTGATTCCTATCCATTTATGAATAGAAGTTTTTTCCTTTTGATTTATTATTTTAATCAGTTTCTACTACTAATTGTAATAATAAATGAATAAGTGAAATTTATCATGCCTAATGTAAAAAAATCAATCTTTAATGGATCATATGATCTAGAAAATAAAGACAACTAACTTTACCTATATAAAACCAAAATGGGTGACACGTGATAATATAATACTCAATATAAATAAACATTCTTGCGATGAAGTAATATATTAATTTCTAAAGAATCAATAATGTCACCCAAAGAAATAATATAATAAGTTAATCATTAAATGGTTTATTAAAAAGAACACTACTAGTTCTATATAAATAATTATATTATTTATATAAAAATTACTCATACCTCCAAATTAATTTATCCCTAAAAATTAAGATTATTGAAAATGCAACTGAATGAACTACAACCATTTCTTCAACATGAGAATATTTACACATCCTATTAAAGATCACATGATGTATTCTAATTATAACCTGACTCCCACCAGATGTATTTATTGTAAACAAATTACTCAAATTATAATGGTATGATCCCAAAATAATAATAAAATATAAAGGATCATGAATATCTAAAGTTAAATAATGAAAAATATTTTGATCAACGAAATTTTTATCATAACTTTAGGGACTTCAACTTCTGTTATAGAAATTATATAATCTTTTCATTTCTCTCCCTGCCACTTCTAAGGTAGTATATCCTAATGATTGGGGTATTGGTTTAAATAGTGCCCCATCTCAATATAGTTTAATAATTGGATATCGGAGGCTTATTTATTTCTCCTTATTTCATTATCCAAATGTTTTTTATCTTTACATTTGTAAAAGATTCACATTAACATTAAAAAAGTATTTGGGAGTTTTGTTACACAATTATTACATATTGGATTTTATATCCTTCCCTTTTTCTCCTTATCCTTCGTATCTTTCCTCAATGCTAAACCATCCTCTTCTTATATTGTTTTAATTTGAAAATTAAATACTTTGATAATTAATTCTCCATCCTAATGGAACTGGATACTATATCATCATATGATATAAATTTTTGAGAGAATAATACCGTTAAAATTAATTGACAAAGTCCATAAAAGAAATGGACCATCATACATTCCACATTATGTATATAGATTTTATCATATTTTGATAATCTCAAAAAAAAAATCTCATTTTCATAAACACATTAATCCTCCATATATCTTAAAATATGGAATTTCTTTTTTATATCATCACATTTATCTTGTGGAATATAATTTTTGCATATTATTACCTAGAAATTATTCCATCGTATTCCATCAATATCTTACTCCCCCTTTTAATTTTAATTAGTGACCACTGCTGATCAAAATATCCCTCAATATACTTCTAGAATAACTGTCTCCCTTTCATTTATTTTAAATGCTAGAAATATCATTTCATGGGACTTGATCCATTGTTTTTATATAAATGAATTAGTATTTCTATTAATTTATTGTGTTTTTTCCATATGATGTGTGTCATAAATCATTGAATTATATTTTGAAGAAATATTTGTTCAATAAATTCTAGGTTATTTGTTATAACTTGAGTCAACCTCCCTGATATAGTAATGATCTTCTCTACTCTGACACTGTCCAAGATGATTTTCTCATTAGGGAAATACATATATTGGTTCTTAGTGTTGAAAAGTTTTTAATTCCATACACTATATTCCACATCAAAATAATAAAATACACTTAATTAGATCAAATAATTAGGAATAATGATCCACAACATAAAATTAAATAAGATTATATTGAATATTCTACTAATACATATTAATAAACATTCTATCCATGTTAATATAAAATCTACATCCCAAGGGTCCTGCTAAACATGATTTAGTTCCAACTATAACAACCCTAAATCAAGTAACATGAATCCTTTGGATACATTACTACATCGGTAGACAATAAAAGATGTCATATCTGGTATGATCAAATAGATGATTTTCATTGAGAGAGTAGATACATACATGATTCTCATGTTGTATAAAAAATATGTTGTAAATCATAAATGTTCTAGTCTGAAATTTATTGTTTATTCTATTATATACCACAAAGCATTCAAATTTAACTTCTTGGTACCCTACAGAAATATAAATATAATAAATAGTAATCTCATATGCTCAGTAATGTAAAGCATATGTTAGAAGATATCATATGATAAATAAATAGTTACTAATAAGTTTGGGATAAAAATATTCAAATGTGAAATATTACTAATATCATGAAAGGGTATATGAACCTATATTACGTAGAAACATTAGTAATCACTTGTACAATAAAACATAATGATAGAATTCATATTCTGGGACATACTATATTTTGGTAAAGTCATTTTCCTATGAAACAAACTTAAATAGGCCATACATACACTAAAAACCTATGATAGTCTGTGTCTCATGAGACCCAAAAATGCATCCAGGTACTATCAACTATAGGGACGCACATGTTTACTTATTTAGTCCAAATCATTCATCATATTAAAGGAATGAATAATCAATAAAATACAATATCAACATTCCTTAGTAATAAGTTTCTATATTGGAAATCTGGCATTCAAGATGTTAATATTTTCCCTAGTCCATAAATACAACAACATGATCATAAGTACATATAAAATAAATATTATGATTTATTTATAAATACATTGAATTAAATTAAATAAAGGAAAAATTTTCCATATATCAACATACAAAACACAAAATATAAAATAATAGCTTAATATGTCATATGTATCAAATAAATAATTGTGTGATTAAAATACCTTAGCAAAAGTATCGATTCACATTTTTGGACTTCAATAATACTGGATAATAAAATAATATTAACTATTTAAATCCATAAAATCATTATAAATTTCACTATAATGTTATTAAATCTTTTATTTATTTTTTATCATGTTTTATTTAGATACCAAATTAGAAAATCATACATTGAATGTTTTGAGACTGTTTAGTTTGTAATATAAAAAATATATTTAGTTCATTAAACATGTTCAATGACTTCATTATAACATCATCTATAATATATTTAATGTTTTATAATTTTATTTTTAATATATTGGATATACTTACAATACCATCCATGAAATATTTTAATGAAAAATGAGATACATCATTCATAAAGGTGGAACTCCACACATACGCATGAGTGACATTTTTATTTTTCTAAATGATGAAAATGAAATAATCAAGATGATGGATTAAAAATCAGTAATATTATTTATAACGTAAATATAATATTTATTCATTAAATATATCCTTATGACCATCCATCTAATAACCTAGTTTTTATGAGAGGTAAAAATCCATTAAATTTCAGCTAATTATGTATATGGGACATATTATGGAAACCTAATGAGGTAATGAAAGTATAGGGGGGTATGGGAATTTTTAGAATATCAGAACTTCAGTTGGTGGAACAAACCAAGAGGCCACATGGCGATTAGAAACTATGCATCCTAGCTAGCACGATTTCTCCAAAATATTTTGGGATATTCATTGGTTAGAGTAGGGAAAGCAGTTTTCCCTAACCATGTACCTAGAGACCCACACCTGTGTGGGTATTTTAAAACTTTTAGAATATGCATATAGCATGGTTAGAACGTGTTTTATCAAACCCCATAGATTAACTGGGTGGGTTCCCTCTAGAGGCTTGAGGTTCCAACCACTAGAACACAATTGGTCCAACCACATGAAATATTATTTTTTGGATAAATTAACCATCTCCCCCGAAAATTATTTAAATATTAAACAATTATCCTATTTTAATATTTCCACCAGAACAAATATCACATCATAACTATTGGAGAACTCAAGACCCCCTTTTATAAGTTTTGATCTCTATTCATTATAAAACTCTAATTTGTTCTTCATTCATCACATTGGATTTATCTTGTTAAGATATTCATTTTTTTGTCTCATTCAGTCATTCATCTTTCCTTCAATGGTGTTATTTGTATGTAGGGACATATAAAATATTTTTATGGAATTGTTATCTTCATCTACATTATCCTAAACCAGGAAAAATTTAGGGATTATACTTTATGTGGAGGGTTATATTTACCTGAGGTAGGTGTTCTATGACTCATACCTCAATGACTTTCCATCTTTAAAATTGTAGTCATTATGTTCTTTCCAGTATCACAAATTATTTATTATTTAATTCATCTACCCAAATTATAATCATTGACATTTGGATCTAGATCCCCTTCTATATATGATCATCACATCATTAGATGTTATGACCTCAACACTGACCACTCAAAGTAGGTTGTTTCCCTTATTATTAATTTAGTAGTTTTTTTACTTTTGGAACCACTATTTGGGTGATCTTTGACATGAAATTGATAAATTAAGTTTTTTAAATTATATAATGAATTGTTAATGGATATAAATTTTTATTTATCACTTAGAACTTATAAGGAATGTATTCCAATTAATTATTGAACCTTGATAATTTTAAATAACTAGTATATTTATGGATATAAATTGTCATGGTTAATTTTATTTTAATTAAATATGGTTCCATATAATTTTCTATCACATTCTCTTTATGAAAGGTAAATGATTGAAGCTAATAATTGAATATGGAATCAATGTAACAAATGGTTTCATGTTCCTATTATACCTAGTCACATTAACTAAAGGTAATGGAATGAAACAAATTGACTTAATAAAATGAATGAGTACTAAATGGATTTATATGTATAATTAATTATGTATAAGGGGACGATTGTATACATACATTTTTATATTTATAGGAGTTGGCATAAAATATACAACCTTGGATTCTTGGGGTATTTCCTTGAGAAACTGCAAGAATCCATTTTGATTCAAGGAGCCAATTGCCAAGGGAGATACCCACCTTGGTACATGGTCCCAGTCTACTAGTAGATGACCGATATGGCACCGTAATATCCCTTCTCTATATTTTATATTTTAGGATCCCACAGATAAAATCTTTATATCTAGCATGATGCCTTGGGAAACATGTTTCTATAGATTCACCCCATTAGTCCATGTCATGCTTAACCCATGTTTACCTTTGACTAGAACCTTGGAACCAGTTTGAATATTTTACAGTGGAATGCCTTCAGTGATTCCCCCTATATTATATTCAGATCCCCTTTACGGCCAAACATAATGTGTTTCTACTATGAGTTGGCTGACTCCTGAAGTTAAGGATTCATTGGTTATACCATGGGTAATTTATTATTATCATTATACATTATTAGTGTTTCTTGCATGTCACATGGATACTATATATAAAATGAATAGAAAAAAATTAATTAAATGATCTCATGTTAAAAGACATTATAAAATATGGCTGGAGGTGGTATGATTTATTATTTTAGCTTTGTTATATTTATATATATACCTTTACACTATCTGTTTATATTCACATAATGAATTTTTAGGGACACTATTGGAGGTGGCCTATTAATATTTATCACACACACTATGTGGGTTTCCATTGGTTCTTTGGAAGATTTTTTGTATATAGATGTTGATAAGAGGAACCATATAGCTTTTGAATCCTACCTAACTTACTTTTTTATGATGGATCTACGTAGAAGATGACCAAGGTAATTCTCGGGATACTGGATAGTTTTGGGATTATATTTTATTCTTTTGTATAGATTGTATTTCATACATCCATGTATACCTATTTTCCATTTTTTCTAGAGACATGACATATATCAACATCATTTTGTACTTGATCCAATTTTTATCTTTTTAATATTACTTGGTTCTTGGATCTTCATACACCATTCCTCTATATTTTTCATTATTAATAGGGTTACAATATTTATCTAGATATTATATATATGTTCTTAACCTCTCTAAAATGAAGGAATATTATCCCCATAGACACACACTAGGCCCTCATTTCTATATTGAAACCTCTAGATTATGGGGAGGCATACTTGAGGCAATGTGGTTCGTTGGCATGGGGATCCTTTGAGTGTTAAACTAGTCAGGATGCCTCAACATGGTATTAGAGGAGTTTCTTTTCATTAATTTGTCTTATTGTTTTTTGAATATATATAAATTATTAGGAACATATTGAAAACTTTTCATGAGCTATACTAGGGAGTAGCTAACCCACCTTCGGGGTAAAAACCAACTTATCTCAGAAAGGGAAATTATTGTTTGATATTTCACTTATTAAAACTGATATCCTTTCACTATTGGGTGATTCACATGCATTGTAGTAAATGATATTATTTATGGATATTTTACCTTGTCCTGGTTTGATAAGGATCATTGTTACATGCATCATTATAGTAACCTCAAATTCATATTCCATGCATATTCTACTCCATATAGGTGAATTTAATTTCATTGATTGACTGTGTTTCTTGTGATTTTTAAGAGATCATTGGTTTTTATATATTCATGTGCTACCAATATATGATGTAGGGAAAGGGAATTGGTTATTTTAAGTTTAATCATAAATTTAAAAAGAGTTTTCCCATAGTGGTTAATGGTCTAATATTAAATAGTTTGTTTCTACCCTTGTAATGAATGTACATATGGTTACAAGAGATGAGGGTTTAGTAAAGATTTACTAACTAGAAATTTTAATTAATGTGTTTTGTGGTCCCTCATGAATTAAGAAGAAAACTTTACTTAGTAAATACATAATATGTAACCCACTATATTCAGAGGTCTAATTGTATGAGGATTGGTAAAAATTACATAGTCATCAGTTTTAGTTATAATGTGTATGAGATTTTACTAACTAGTATTGACGATCTGTTCGATCGAACTCTAATATATGTATGTAGAAAAATGAAAATTTCAAAAGTAATCCTTGATTTATTAAATGATACAATTTCTAGTAATTGAAGTGTAAAATTTCATTGGACCTTTAACTATTAGAACCTCAGTAAATTAAAATTAAATACTTACCAATACCATGGGGTTCTAAGTGGGTAATTGGGGTATTTTACTATGGGTAGTGATCCCATTTCCCTTCTATTTTCTTCTTGTTGGGTTTCACTCAGCTATAATCTATTTTAGGTACTTTCTTGGAATATTTAGAGTTATTCTACTATGATGTCTTATAGTAGTACACCATGAGGGTATCAATGTCATGCTCTAGTTATGGTGGGCCCTAATCCACTATTGGGCCCTCAAGTAGTTCCACCTGGGAACCACCTGATACAACAAAATTGGGCCCTAACAATAATATTTGATAGATTTTCCTATATATGATTAATTCCATGTAGGGTGCTTCATATTCAACACCTACTACAATTGACATGACATGAGTGTTCAAGTAGCAACATCCTCCCATATTTTTTCGAGGATGGTAGTCCACAAGATTTTGAGTCTTGGATAGAGTCCACTCTTTATATTTGTGAGAATCTAGAGACACACCAAAAGAGGTGGTCCAAGATTGTTACCTACATGATACATGATTTGGATAAATGATATTGGGATGTTTTTACCTAGGATAGTTATCATTAGTGAATTTTCTAGATGGACATACTGACATCATTCTAATATTAATATTTCCCCCAGCCATCCATAGATGATAGATCTAGAATTTTCATGCACATAGAGCAACATTAAATGAATTTTATTGACAACTTAGTGAATTTTACTTAGTTTTAATTGTTTTCACCACTTCTAACTAGTGATGATATATCATGAGCGTAATGATTCAAGAATAGGACCAAGTATTCTATTCACTCATATCGTAATATATTTCACCTAACTAAATTATATGAGATGGTTAATTGGTCTCTTAGCACTGAGCGCAACCTGATAGAGGTTGGAAGTATCAGACATAGAAGTTCTGTGGAAAGATAGGGTAGTAGTTTTTTGGTACTTGGAATCATTGCTTAAGGTTTCTCAATATAAAGTGGAAGCTATAGTATCCACATTGTATACTCTATTATATACTATCAGTATGGACAAAAGTGTAATATGAATCCTTGGTGTTATCGATAAACTCTTGATTTCTAATCTTTTAGATGTATGCAGAATCATTAGAGATTAGCTTGTACATTTCCATCTACTTACAGTGGAAGAGGATCATTACTATCTCCACCTTCAGGGGAATGATCAGTTGTGATGCGTCCGGAAGGGAGTTAGAGTACCACTATATGAATTGGATAAGAAATAGTTTCATGTCCATAATAGCTATAATTAAAATTAACAATGTCAATAGAGGGGACCTACACATGGTAGTCTATCATAATGTAATGGATTAGGCCATATTCATGCTTAAAATTCGATATATGAGGAAAAGAATGGAATACCATCTACTGTATGAGGTAATATTCTAGTTTCCTCAATCATTATATCTACATTATTAAATTCAGGTGTTTTATACTCATTTATCTCTTTATTCTAGTAAGACTTTAGCTATAAATTCAATACAATAATGGGATGATGACCTTGGACACACCGTTGGGGGTGTGGTCAGAGGGAATATTATAATGTAGGGACTTTAAACTTATGGTGGGTAGTTATAACTTTTATTGGAAACTTCTCATCCTCTAGATAAATGTATTCGACAAAATTTTCAAGATGGACTGTTCGGTTCTATACCATACCTTTGTGGACTACGATAATTGCAGGGTGTCATTTACATCACCAGAGAGTGGATTTTTTCTCTATAAGGGTGAGTGTAATTTCTATGTAGGTAGAGAAGAACCATAGAATCATGGGTAATATAGTGTGACTGATCGGATTACTAATATTCTTTAGTGGATCAAAGAATACATAATAGAGGTTTTACTCTAGTATTATATCAATTCAGGTACATCTATCCTAATGATTTTATGTACTACCTCTTAATAGAGTTTAGGAGTTTACGATCAATATCGTTAAATGATAAAATCTTATGTGATTTCCTCCATATAGGATAAAACCTACTAAGCTAAAAGAGAACAACAGATAGTTGGGGATATGGTGTCTAATGGTTTTATCTTCCCCCAAATCCTATTCTTGGGTTCAGTCCTTGATTTTCACCAAGAATTAGTATGTGACTATTTTTTATGTGTGTGTTACTAATTATTGGAATATATTATGGTTAAGAACCAATATCCACTACCTTTAATAGATAAATTCATTGACACTCTCTAAGATGCTAGGATATTCTTGAAGATAGGCCAGATATTGGGCTATCATAGGTTGTGAGTTAGTATTTCATATATACCACATATTACTTTTAAAAGTTGTTATGGTTTATATTTGTACATTGTTGTGTCATTTGGTCTTATGAAAACACCCTCTATTTTTATTTCCTTAATGAATTGGGTTTTCCACCACTATTTGTATTATTTTTTCATGGTCTTTATGGATGAAATCATAGTGTATTATCACAATCGTAGTGAATATGATCGACAACTTGAGATCATTTTTAATATAATAAGATTGAATATGATATATGATTTTCTTGCTAACTGACACTTCTGGATTGAAAAAGTTTACTTATGGGGTTATATTATCTATGAATCAGGACTATCCATTAATAAATAGAAGTTGGGTGTTATGGTTTACTAGGAGAGGCCTAAGAAATTATTTAATATAAAATTTTTAATAGGATTGGATGGATATTATCAACATTTCATACATGAATTATAACTCATTTATTAACCTATTAGTGGTCTTTCAAAGAAGTTTGTGGTGTTATTATGGTATGAAACATGTGAGAAGACCTTTTTGGAGCTGAAAGGGAGGCTTTCCTCGACAATGATTCTGATTCGGCTAGAGTCTGGAAGAGTCTATATGGTGGTCTTTAATGAATCGTGCATTAGGATGGGTGTAGTGATGATACATGTGGACAGATTCATTTTGTATGAGTCTGGCTATTTGGGAACTCATGAGTGTAAATACCCATTTCCCAACCTTGAACTATAAGCATTTTTATGTGCCTTACATTTTTAGAGACACAATCAGATGGGTGGCCACTTTATAGTGTATATTAACCACAAGAGCCTAAAATATTTTTTTAACATAGCATGAAATGAATATCTGATAGTTAATTTTTTTCTAATAAATTTAGTACTTTGATTTGGAGTTTTCCTATTTACGTGGAAAGGGAAATATAGTAGAAGATTTGATGTGTTGTAAAACTCAATAATAGGTCGTACATGAATCTAGTAATGAATAGAAATTTATGGCCCTATTCTACAATCTAAATCCAGAGATTCATGTGATTCACAATAAATCTTATCTCTTAGAAATAATACTTACCTCTTCTCACCTTGATAGGGTAACAATAAGGTAGTTTTTAAATCCTGATGGCTTGGTTCTCTAAGGGTGTTTTTTTAAACTGTATTTTTATTTTTAGATAATTTAAAAATACATTAATATTGTGTTGAAACCTTATATTTAGTTCAAAAATCAGTTATTCTTATTGATACCTAAAATTGAACACATATGTTATAATGGTCACATTTGAATAATAATAGTTAGTTGTTTGTTTAAGCTTGATGTGGCGTATCTTGTATGATATCAAACATTGAGATTCCATTTAAAAAATCATGATTCTATAGGGAAACTGTAACATAAATAGATAATTAATATAGTATCTACTAGTTAATGTCATCCATGTCCTTAGATAACCTTTTAAATATAGGTTTTTATAAATTTTTATCTTTTTCCAGTTAGCTTAATCCTTTTTACCTCATTTTACATTTTACAAGGTAACTCCATTTTTAACTTGATAACATGTATTTATGACCAAAAAAATGAAATATATCTCATTATATAAGATGATTCCAAATTCAAAATCCACTTTCTATGATTTAATTATAAGAAGTGGTAGAAATTATTTCTAATATAAGAACACCAAACACATAAAAACCTTTTTTAGAAGAAAGTAATTTTTATATGTAAAAATAAATTTGTTCATATTTTGGTAAATGATCCTATATTTAGTTGGTTAAAAAGAATTGTTAGGACTATTATTAAAATATAATGGTTAATGGACATTATAATAATGAAAAACGGAATTTAGCATTCTAACCACACTGTTAAAAGAAAAAAATAGATTTTATTATATTAAAAAATATCTTTTGTTTCAAAAAGTCATGCCTGGGTTTATAAAGTACCAATAACTACATTAAATACATTATTTTACTCCTTAATCATATAATATGTTGATTCAATGGTTTCATGTAATTATATTTCATGCTTATACCATAATGATGTCACTAAAATTAAAGTCTTTATAAAAAAAAGTCACTATTTATAATAATATTCTTATTTTAAAAAATAAAATAATAAACCTAATATAAATTTGACCTTTAAACTCAGAAATTATACCCATATAATAAAATTATAAAAATAAAGTTAATTAATTTATCTTTCAAATTGAAATATTAGATATAAATAATAACAACAGTTATAAAAAAATTATTTTTAAACATCAGGTGTTATAAATATTATTTTATATTCATTTATAAATGTGTTTTAAATTATTAGTTCATAAATTTAAGTATTTTAAAAATGGATAATTTATTTAAAGAGACAAAAAACAAATTATTTTTCTTTATAAAATACTAATTATTGACATTGAATTATTTTAATCACATCACTTTAATTATTTTCTTAATCCATAAATTTCTTCAATAAAAATATTATATACCATATTTGATTACTAATTACATTGAGGGAATCATTAATTCAATTAGGTCTAATAAAATTTAAATATTTATAAAATAAATTAAACCATTATTAAATACTAACTATGTGTATAATGTGATAAGTCTGGTGTCTTACCCATGAGATTTTTTAATAGATTTTATGAACTGAAAATTACTAATTACAATTTGAAAGAGACTTTGTGTGAAGACAACTAATAGAAATATCAATATCAGAGAATATTTTAGGTTTTTTAATTTTTAGTTTTGTATGATAGTAGATAGATATATTATATATTCTTCCATGTTTTTTATTGAATTCATGATGAAAAATATCCTCATTCTTGGTATCCCGTCATTAATGCAGAAAATCCCCTTTTCATATGGTCAATTAATGATGGTTATTAATTAATTATGTGTTTTGATAAATTATTTAAACATAATAATCCTTAATATGAGAATAGTCAGGTGAAACTAAAGATGATATGTTGGTGCATTAAATATTAAATTTTTATTCACATTAATAATAGTCATGTAACAAAAAAGGAAATATTTGAATAATTAAAAATGACCAAATAACCCAAACATGAACATAAAATTGAAATGTAATCCACTAGAACATTCCCCCTCCATTACATAGCCTAAAAAATATATATTTTCCCCTTTATGGATTCTTGAGAGGGATAAAAGAGATGAATGATAATAAAATAAATACTAAAAAAATTACAAAATATAATAGAGGTAGACTATATAGTTGTGGTGCTTCATAATCATGTATAACATCCATTGTCTCCTTACAGTGGTGATATCCCTCATATTTGTAGGATGATATTCATCCCTAGGGTAGTTTTAATTATGTAAATTTGGTCATTAATTTCTGTTTAGTTCAATCCATACAGTTCTTTGGTAAATCAATGTGATCCTTAATCATAAAATTTTAAAAATAAAAAACATTTAATATTCCATATCCAATATTCATGCTAGGAATTTTTATTTCCAACAATGAAAAATTAAGAATCTTATATGATCTTTCATTTAACAAATTCCTTTTTAAAGATGTATAATTCAACATTCACACCATTTATATGGGTTCCACGACCTGTAACCTAGTCACCCATCTCTATTTTCTTCGTATTAATTTACATATTTTGCTTAATTTTGTGAGTACATTCCTTGAAACTCTGACGCTATAAATAGCCCTTTAACATCATGAATTATGATCTTATCATCAATTTAATTATATTTTTATTATTTCCTATAAAAATATAATTTTAATGGTTCCTTACATAAAATGATAAAAAATTAATATAATGTTGTGTAAAAGCATTTTTAATTCTTAATTAAATTTTTTTATCTCTAAAAATGTATGCATTAAATTTTCATATCTAATAATATATTTCTATTTAATAGTGTTTTATTATAATATCTCATTAATAGTTTTATTTTGTTTTTTTGTGATATAATATATTCAAAATTTTATTTATCTAAATAAAAATACCTAAAAAAATCATGGATTGTTATTCTTATAGTTAACTAAGGAGAAATATATGAAAAAATGGTAGATAATCTCAAAATATGCATAATATTAATGAATGTTTGAAAATTTTAGCATTAAAAATATAGTGATATGAAAATTAAATCCTAATCTAAACCCTTAGATATTGTTCATTATTAGTATTAATTATAACATCAAGGACACACATTATTCAAGGGGAGAATGTAAAAAGCTCATGATTTTCTTACAAATTTATGATTATATCAATACCATTATAAATAAATTATTTCAAACAAATCAATGAAATAAAAAAACCATAACAAATTTTATTTGTATAAAATATTACAATGAAATTTGAACATGAATACATGATGATAATTTGATATAAAACATCCTTTATAAAATTACGATAGGAATATATCAGCATTTGATCAAAGAACTCCACTAGTGATATCAATGTCTTGAACCACATATTTATCTCTGCATCATTTTTTAATAGGAAATAATTTGATCATGTTTTTTGAAACCTATCACCACATTTTAGACGAATCATTAGAATGATTTATTACCTATACACTTCACCAATTCAAGCATTCAAAAGGAACAAAAATATACAAACCAATTTTTTTCTCTTCTCAATTCAAAACCTCAATATCACACAGAATTCACATTCAAAATCATCATATTTATAATAATAGCTCCTATTTCTTCATCATAAAGATAAAAAATTTGGAATTAAAAAACATCTCTAAAAATTTCATACACTAAATTTATTTGGTATACTCAATCGAGTCCATAGCTCTATTAGGTCTAAATTATTCTATTTTGTGAAAATGAAATGGGACATACCTATCTTCCTCAACACAAATTAACTCATATAAGTGATATAAGAGTATAAATTCCCACTTATTCAATTGATTCACCAATATCAGTTTTATCCCTAATATAGTTGAAAAAAAATCATGGATATTATAGCATAAAAATTGTAGATCTATTTCATCTCTCATTGGTGTACCCAAATATCGAATAACAATGTCAACCATAGTTCCTTAATTATCATCTTCCTACATCGGGAGGTTCTTGTTTTTTTCATCATATAATCAATCACTAAAAACATTTTTGTTTTCATTCATAATTGCAACATTCAAACTCATTTTATAGTGTATTGGGTTCATGTTTAATCAGGTTCATATTTCCTGCAGTCTTATTTAATCTATAGAAATGATGATGTAGAAAGGGGAAAAGTAATATGAGTGAACCAAAAATTATCATATGAGAAATCCTCAAAAAATATTTATCTTATTAGAATGTCGCATAAAAATAATATGGGTATTTTATCGAAAATTCATAAGGGGTTTCTTGATGAAAATATCATATGAGGCAAGTTAATCTCAAAATCTATTCAAAGAAAAATGTCTTTCCAACACATAAATATTTTTTATCCCAACAAATACATCAAGAAATCCAATGAACCTTGAAAATTGTTAGTCAAAATATTATATGGGTATGATAATAATGAATTAAAAATAATTTTAAAGATACAATTTTTTACTTTATATGTAGACATTTTGTATGGGTTTGATCATAATGAATTAAAAATAATTTTAAAGATACACCACAATCTAATTCAATGAATTATAAACTAAAAAAGATGAAAAATGAAAATAAAATATTAATCCATAAAAATGAATTTAAATTTACTAAAATAGAACTATGTAAAAAAATTCATCACATGAAATATGATAATATATTGAAAATTAACATTTTATAAAAATTACCATATACTATAAAAATAACAGAAATAAAATATATACATAATTAAATAAATGTATCAGGGAGAAATAAATTTAATTGATAAAATATATTACATAAACCTGTAATTGATTCATTCAAAATATTTGAACATAAAACATACAAAAATAAAATAGGTGATGATTTTAGAATTTAGATATCAAAACAGAAAATTTTATAAAAATATTCAATGAATTATTATTTACACATGAGATTTATTATAGATTAATATTCACCTTTATTAGATCATTTTTGAATAAAATATAATAAAAAATAGTAAATGTATTCAGAAAATAGGTATAACAATTTTTCCATAACAAATTAACCCCACAAAAGATATTAATTTTCCCTAATAAATCAATTATTCAAATTTTCTTTAATAGAATAGATATTAAGATTTAATAACTAAAATCCCACAAATCATTAGATTTCAAATGAATTTTGAAGCATAGACTTTCTGTTGTTAAAATATTAATTCCCCCTAAAATTGAATGATTTCAATGAACATTTAGTTCTATATTTTACAAAACAATGATTGAAATTAATTTTTTTTAAATTATAAAATATAATTTATTTTTGTCCCACCAGGAAATCCACACTTCTCCATAGATACATGTGATCTGATACATAATTAATAAAACAATAAATATATTATAACAAATGGATGGATGTGAATAATAATTAAAAATAAAAAAAATTACACATCGATCAATTAAAATAATAATGTATGTGGTTAAACCCGGATTAAGATTATCATTTTTTTTCTATTATTAATGATGTATAAAAATAGAAAAGTAGGTGGGGTAATTACTAAGTGGGAAACACTGTAATCCTGCATCAAAATGACTCGTGTTCAAATATGGGAAGGGGTGAATTTTTCCTATCAATAAATAGGTCCTTTAGCCCATTACATGGAATTCGGGCCATATGGCCTATGGGGAAAAATCTAGGCCTTTGGGACACAGGTCCTACCAGGAGGTGGTAGTGGATGCCCCAGCGTATTGTAGAAACCCAATAACAATGGATCAGAGCTAACGTGGTTATGATGTAGATCCAATGAGACCCTGAATTGAAGGAGGGATATGAATTACATGGCATTGGAATATGAATTCCTGGAAGGTGACTACAAAGTACTAGTTACACCTAGTGAAGGATCTAATTAATACCTATGGAGGATATGGGAAGGGGTGATTCAAGTGTAGTAATGGTACAATATTTTGTAAGGGGATTGGGCCTCAATGAAACTAATCCATTCAGATCTGTATTGGTGGTTATGGTCCTTCATGTAATGTGAGGTTTCTCGATCAACCTAGTTGAGAATTGGATTCTCCAAAATAAAAAAATTATATCTTTATTTCATTCCATCAATGTTATAGTCCATTTGGATGCATATATTATGAGTTAAATTCAATCCAAATAGTTCAAATATGATGATAGTTATAAAAAATACTCCAAAAAAATTACTAAAATAAATTTTATTAAAGAGGGAAATGAATTTATGTGCTCAATTAATTATATATTAAAATAAATTAGTCTCATAATATAGGATTAAAAACCATCATTCCTAAAAAAATTACCACTAAAATTAAAATAAAATTGAAAAAAAAACGTTTAGAAAACATTAATGGATTTCAATGTGTTGTACATTATGTATAGTTCATCACACTAAATATCCCTCTCCTACAGTTAAAATCCCCTATTATTTAAAAAGTTTAATCTGGATTTTAGAAATAAAAACTAAATACAATTAATGTTCAAAAATATTTTTAACTCATTAATTACAAAGTTTTATCAGGTGTGGAAATTTATTTTACATAATATTCTAAAAAAATTCTATAGAGTTAGTGAAATATAATTTAAAACATACATATAGTTTTCCTTTTTTTAAAATAAAAATTATTGATAAATTTATATTAACATATAATTTATTGAACATTAGTTATTGTAAAAAACACAACATAAAAAAATATCAGAATAAAATTTCAAATATAGGAAAAATTACACCACTCGTAGTATCAGGTAATGAGAATACTTAAACTATTCAACACAAAGAGGAAAGAATTAAGAAATATTAAAAAACCAAATAATAATGAAAAATGACTCCCCTAATTGTGAAGCATCAACCGCTTGAGTTCATTCTAACTCTCTAATTATTTATCTCTAGAAGTGAAGTCCTATCGTAATAATATTGTAGCTCCTAAAAAATTAAAATATGAACACGAGATTATAGAATCTGGAGTTCAAGAATGAATGTAAATAGAGTTACAATTCTTGGATGTTTATACAGATTTTATTTATTACCATCATTATCTTGGCTTATGATAATTGATGCAATTCCATGTAAACTTTTTAAAATATTTCACCATTAGGTACTTGTAAAATAGTCTTAGACTACCTCTAGAGAAACCTGGAAACATATGAATCCCATATTTAATCAAAAGTAGATTTATTATTATTTGAAACCAAAGAAAAAATTAGAATGGTCATGGGTTGAAACCTATGATGCACTATGCATGTAGATTTTATTAAGGATCAATGGATTTTAAAATTTTACATTTAGAGTTGATATAAAATCCATTTGGAAACCAATAATATCAATTCAATATTTATTTACAATCAACAAGGAATGGGCTATTATCTTAACTTTCATATTTAATACATCATTTAATATGAACTCTAAGAATGGTGAAAGGTATGTAACACCTGGATTTAACCTTTAGACAAAAAAATCTATCCTTCATATTATAAATAATGACTTTCTTACTATCTTTAAAATCACTATTTTGGATAGTATAATCTGGAAAATATTAAGTCTTATCCTTGGATATTCTAGAATATTCATAAGGCTCTCCTATAATTTCATTAGTTTCAATCAAGTCATGAAATATTATTTCTATGGTAGTTTTAAAATAAAATTTCATGGATATCACTTAAAAAAAATATTTTTTATTGCAACTCCATAGGATGGTGACCTGATTTATCCAGAAAGAAATTTATATAGTAAAATAGATAGAGTGTTTTAAAGGAAGTTATACAGGAACTTAAAGACTCGTTATGTTTCAAAAATCACTATTTACTAGAATAATAAAAATCCTTCAATTATTTTTTTAAGATATTTGTTTGAGATTTAATATTGTCTATTAGACTATGGGTAGTAAGAAGTTCCAGTTTTGTGATGAAATATATAATTTTCAATTAAATTATTGAACTTATAATTTTTAATGTCATCTATATTATTTAAAATAAAAGCACTCAGAATCCCAAATATGAAAAATATAATATTCATTATAAATTTGATCATAGTATTACCTTATTATTGAGATGTTCTAATTCACAACCCTCATTGAAACATAATCTACATCAAAAATGATTTACTCATTCCCATGAAAATATGTATCTAGTCTCATAAAGTCCATTCCCCATAAATTGAGAATTTTTATTTCTAAAATCTCATTTTGAGGTTGATATATCTTCATACTATCATTCCTTAACCATTGGTATTTATCATAACCAAAAAATAAACATCTATCATACTTTATGTGGATAGGATAGTATGAAGCATCCTATAAACCTTTTTGAGTACTCCAATCTCCTTTATGAAATCCACCCCATGATGCATAATGAAAATTCTCAAGAATTTGTTTCAGCTATTACATAAGAACACACCTTATAAGTATACCATTATCACTCCTCCTGAACAATATATGATCACCCAAAAATTAGTATCAACTCAGAATTTAATTTTTTTTCCTTTAGTTTTCTGTAAATATTTTGGGAATGACTCCCACTAAAAAGAAATTTGAAAATTATTCTTACCAAAAATATTTTTCTTGAAATGAAACTAGATGTTTTTAAAACAAAAAAGTAGAATAAATCTCTCTATGATTTCTAGTTTCAGTAATAGAAATCCAATAAAAAACATTAAACACTACCGATTTAGCACAATTATAATAATTCATCTCTAAATAAAAATCCTATAGCATATATATCTATCTAGTCAATGAAGGGTTGTCCTTTTCTTTGGAAAGACAATATTTCAAGGTAGAGTGGTCTGTAAAGACTACAAAATTAGACCACATCTTGTATTATCTAAATTTATCTTTAGAAAAAACTACATCCAAAATCAAATTCTCAATAGTGGTGTATTTTTTAACCATAATCTGTAAACATTATATTATTTTCTATTATATTCAACCTCATGTTTACTTCTCCTAAAACTACACCATCAACTATGTCTTTAGTATCAAACGTAATTTGAAATGGATATTTCCAATCAGGTTCAATGATAATGTGTGATGGAATTAGAATTTTTTTAATAAATTTTTAGAATTTCATACACTATTTTCAATAAAAAACAGATTTTCCATTAGTAATAGTGAACAAAGACACTATATAATTCAACAGAAGAGTATAATTAACCTTCGATAGAAACTAAAATTCCCTAAGAAACATTCATCTTTGTTGAAATTTTAGGCTGGGGATAGTTATTGAAAGGAAACTATCTTCACATTTTTCAACCTCTATACCCATCCTTGATATCTTATGTCCTAAAAAATACCCTTAGTCACTATAAATTATCATTTATTATAATTATGAGAAATATTGGTCCATTGGATCCTCTCTATTACTAATGATATATTTTCTAGACAAATATATAATATAATCACGATAAAAAACATCCATAAACATCGCAGAAATAATTTCAATCAAATTTGAAAATACAATCATCATTAACCTTGGAATGGTATATACTACCCCATAGAAACCAAAGGGAACTCATGGGTAGGAAAATTCCCAAAGGGGCATGAAAATGTGGTGTTTTCCAGAATTTTTAGGGTGAAAGGAATTTGGTTCTATACAAAATAGACTTCCCAAAATTAGATAAATTTACTTACTGCAAACCACATATGAATTTAATATATGAATGGAATAGGAAAATGATCCTTAATAATTATATAACTTAACTTCATAAAATCAACCAAAATCACCCCTTAGTTTATTTTATAACATTAATATATTCGAATTTTCATTAATAATTATAGAGAAACATCAATTATTTGGGACATCCTAGACATATTTCAAAAAATAATAATCTAAAATGGGATATATAATCTTTGAATCATGAATATTAATCACTTTCTCTCTAACTAATTCTTTTATGTTAATATTTTATCTTATTTGGATAGTATCTTTGGGTCATGGATTTGGTTCCATAGCGATACTATGCATACCAAATGAATGGATAATACCTATAATGTCCCCTATATTATATCTTATAGAAGTTTTAGACTTCTTTATAACATTAAAAGAAATTATTCTTGAATTTTATCTAGCCTAGAAGAGATGATGATAGTAAGTGATGAGTAATCACCCAAAAATGAATCTGTAGTGTTTATAGAAAAAAATATTGGGATATATTTGTGGTTATTATTCACTTGATGGTAGACCGATTGTTCTAGGAGGCCCAAGTTATTTAATCGGTTTCATAAAATAAAATTTAAAATTTTAAGGGTTCTCAATTTCAAGACTAGAATTACACATATCATCCATAATATCAAAAGTGGGAATCTCACTAAACTCAAAATTCTGATTTTATTTTTGAAATGTTTTTCATAGAAAATTCATAAATGTGTTTGAATATCTATCCCTCACATGTTCGAAAATGTGAATTTTACATTGAGTGAATATAATTTTTTATCAATAAGGATTTGTGAGAATATATCAATAAGTTTTGATAGTTGTATTACTATTATGAAGATGTACCCAACTAGGATTGTGATTAAATTTCAAATGGTTTTAGATTCAAGACATCTATCCAAGAGAAGGTATTGTTTATATAATGATAAAAAAGATAAAAATTAATTATGTCCATGAAAATTAAAAATATTTTGAGAAGACCTTTGTGTGGCTTGGAATGACATGTTCATTATGTTCAAAATGGATTACACTTGTTGGAATTTATGAAAAATGATAGATCCAACTAGAAAGCCATGTGACCCATGTTGAACCACCTCTTTGGAGGGAACTCAGATAAATCATAGTGTAGAGGTGGAAACTTTTGTGTGTGTGCACTGGGGCACCACCATAACGGGTGGAATGATGATAATGAAGAATTCCACCATTAGTCAATGTCAACGGGTGTTAGGAGTAGTCCTCATACTCACATATAATGGGTTATTATGATATTATTAGTTTTTAATCAATGATCAAACAGATAGATTTTACACATGGGAATCATTTTTACCTTGTAATTTTCATCCTCCCTTAAATAATATGAATAGAACACTAGCCATTAGGTTTTTATTTTTATTTTCACCATTGGGTCAATGAAAAATATGACCTTATAACATTGGAAGGAGGGTTTTCCCCACGCATCAAGATTTATTTTAACTATAATGCCTTATTACAATGATCTATAATTTGAGAAGTATATGATAAATGACATTATTCAATCATTATCGACACACAATGAATCTTTATTTTCATGAATAAAAGGAACAAAAATTTGAGGTAAAGATACATTGGTGAAGTGATAATGGTTATTTTATTAGCGATATAATCTCAAGAAATGCACATATGAAAATGTGATGCGATGTGTATATTGGTTCAGCTAGTGGAGTGGATTCAATGGGTTTATCTATAAATAACCAGACCTGTCTATTTGTTGTGTAAGAGAATAATGATATATTTGAGAAATCTACAATAAAAATAATGTAATCATGTATATTTTGTATTCTTCAAGAGATTTCATACATTCAAAATATACATTTTATTTCACATTCACATTATGATTGTTTGATTTGTGTGAGCTAATTCATTAGTAATATTCTACAACTCTGCTATGTGAAAAAAATTTCAGTACCTCAACCCTTCAACTATGTAACTTGGATACATAGAAGATTCATGCAAACTTTGTAAAGAATTATTCACTTATCATTGTTACACGAAGATGTTTTCAATACATGATGGAATATAACATGCATTTGGTAAAGATGTTTCATACATGAGTTACATGATAGAATAGAAGGATCATGTGATATTAATTTATGAAGAAATTTTGAAGAGGAGTATCCTAGGAATCTGGGTTTCATGATTAAATAGCATGATATTATAAATATGCTTTCTAGAAATTATGTGTAGATATATTGGAATAATGTGAGGTGTTCTAATTTATGAAGTACCAGAGAATGTGCATGTGAAAGGAATCACTAAAATCAAAGGTAACATATATAATGTTCATATTTTCATATAAATAAAATAATTCATTCATTAAATGGAGAAGATTATTTGTTTTATTCTACATATATTAATATTAAGAGAAACACATGTAATATACTTTTCATGAAATGTGAACTGTAATTTGAGACTAAAGATAAGAAAAAATTTAGACAAGTATTTTAGATAGAATTTATATCCATATTTTTAATGATCAGTGAGGCCATGTCAATATAATAATGAAGAATATTTGTTCAAGTATAGTTAAACTATATTAACTATCTAGCCACATGTGATCAAAGAAACTTGAAAAAGACCACAAGCATTGAAAAATTTCTTGAAGTAATAGACAAGAATGTGTTATCTAGAAATCGTGTGTAGTAGGATCATCAATAGATCATTAAATAGTGGATCTCATTTTCTGATGAATAAGGTTGCATCTTGGGGGTCTAACTACTTATTGGATGATTGTGATGGGGGGGGGGGGTCTAGCCAATCATTAGAGAAGAAGGTGTGGTTGTTTGATCTAAGAAAATGTGGACGTTTTAATATAGGTAAGGAGTATATATGTCTTGTAGTTGGGGGGTTATAACATATTACTATTATAATAACCATATAATATAATGTAGAATATGTTTTGGGGGGAGGTTCTACCCCACTAGATAAGGAGTATTTCTTCGTAAAAAACCTTCTAAATCCCTATTTGTTTTGATTTATTTTTATTGTTTCATAAAAACTGATGATGTGGATTAAATAGAATATATTGAGACTTTAATCATCCAAAAAGTTTAAATAAGAAAATCATATATTTTTTTAAACAATGTACCATTAAATCACCCCCAATAGTATTAAATCGATATATGTGTACTATTATTGGTATTAAAGATGGATTCCATATAAATATGTCAGATTTTTTTTTGAATTTGAGAATATGAACTCAGTGAATAGATGAAGAATTCCAACATTTAATGTAAATAACAACCACAGATGAAGTAATAGTATTTGTTTATTAGGAAACCCAAGGATATATTGAGACTAATTTTAAGGTGATGAAGGAGATCAGATAACTAATTTAATATGAATGTTAATATAAAATATGGAAGCTAATAATGTGAAAAATATAAATCTAAAAAGGTAAAATAAAAATATGAATAATTAAATAGAAAATTTATATTTATATAATAAGTATAATATGACAAAATAAGATACACGTCTTAATAAAATAAGATCAAATAAGATGAAGATACCCGATTTAGAAGGAATAATGAAAATTGTTGAAGGAAAACCACCTGGAAATGAATACATAAAAAATCAACAATTATTGATGGAAATAAACAAAAAATAATTATGTTGGATGAATTTGAGAAGATTGGGAACAATATTGTATAAATACATATCAATAAAGATAATAAATAATATAAAAAAAATCTATGTTTGTTTTAGTTTAGAGTGTATTGGAGAAGGTGAGTGAAGTTCTCACTAAAGATGTTATAATTTAGGGTAAATAATCTAATGGTGATGAAAGGAACAAACTATATAAAAGTTTTATTCTTGACCCAAAGAATCTGAATATACTTATTTGTATCTCTTATAGTAATTTCTTTGGAGGAATGACTGAATCCAAATATAATTAAATTATAATTAAAAAATGGTCTTCCAAAAAAGAAGACTGGAATAATTCATCTGGAAGGATTCCTCTCAAGAATATATTCCTAAAGTCATTAAAATGTAAATAACCATATTCTTTAGATAAAAAAACTACCACTTAAGAAGTGAAAGGTTCGTAGGATATTGCTGGTGTTGTAGAGTGTTTGGTCATAATGATTATTTATTCTAGTATAACGTGTCAAAAACATAATAGGGAATTGAATCAAATTTATTAATTATAAAATGGTGAGTTTAGATTATCAGTAAGACAATCATTTTTTAAAGACATAATCTAATATATTAACAAATAATGATATTAATTCTTAGATGATGGTTATAGAAGATGTGTTCAAAAGGTTCCCAAATATGAGAAATGCATAGTTAGTTTCCTTAGGAGATTTCTCACAATGTGAATGAGATGAAAATTTATAGTGTGTAATTATATAGTCATTAGTAAAATATGTGATATGATTAAACAAATAGGCACTGGTTATATTCTTGAATATAAAAAATGAATTCAAGTGCTGATAGTTGAAAAGTAAATGTTTATGCAATGTCATCTACAAATGGTGTGTTGAGAATTATTAAGTGTAGTAGTTTTGAAAAACATAGAAGGGAAATAAAATATCATATCCATCCTATGATCCCATAATGTGTTTGTGAAATATGAAAAATATTAGATTAAAAGGTAGAATAATAAAGGGTTATAGGACACTCTCATCCTGAGTGTTATTTCTAAGAAACAAATAGGTCATTGTTTGTTACTATATATAAATGTGTATATATATATATATATATTTGTATGATTTTTTAATAACATAAATGGAATTTAAAGAGATTTATTTATCCCTTTGGGGTAGCATAAATTATTTGATTACATAAAATAGTCACAATTTTTTAATAATAAATATCACTATAAAATTAATAATTTGATTATTTTTAGAGAACTATTATAATATGAGAGGTTCTATTTTTTAATGTAGGTGGTATATGTTTCATTCATTTTAATTTATTATGTGTTTGTTGAGATGTCTGCATTAAATCCCTTGATAAAGTTTCTAAAATATCCCATATCATGAAGTTGTTAATATGAGTTTGAAAATTATATCACATTAGACTATAATAATAGACTTGATGATTAGGTGACATCACACTTTTTATAAAAATAGTATTTTAACATTTATAATTAATGTTTATCATAAAATATCATTGGTTTATTTAATATGGATCCATTCTTTGAAAATAAACTATAGTGGTGGAGATGTTGGTTAAAATGAGAATTCATAAATACACCTTTGTATTCATTTCTAATAAGGGGGAAAAGGAAACCATAGGTAATGTCATATGAGTATTAACAATAAATAAAAAGTGGGAAATTGAATTTCCCTCTATATGGATTTTAGTTTTTGTCAATAAGGAATTTTGAGAATATATCAATAAGTCTTGAGTGTTAAATGATTTTTATGGAGAAATCCTCATATTTTATTGTGATTATTGTTGAAATGGTCTTAAGTTACAAGTTTTTTTATCAATAAAGAATATTTTGGGACATAATTCTAATGAAAAATAATTTTCTAAAGGCCATGAAAAATATGAATATCTTGAGAAGAGATTTGGGTGTCTTTTTATGTCATGTTTTTTAAGTTCAAATTAGATAAAACTTGTTGAAAATTATTAAAAATAATTGATCTAACAACTAAGACATGGGATCCATGTTCAAAAACTAATTAAGTGGGAATTAGAAGTAAATATAACATATAAGTGATTACATATGTGTGTGCACACGTATTCACCTCTATACAGTGGTGGATATGCCGGGAAGGGATGTACCAAATGGGATAATTCGAGTGGGTGTTAGGGGAATGACCCCATACTCGAATATAGAAGCTCATTAGAACATTTTTAGTAACTATAAATTTCTTTACTAGTTTTATATTTAATGTGGGAATAATTTTCATAGAGTATTGTTCATATTTTGTTAAATGAAATGGAAAAGAACTGGCTATATGGTTTTTTTTCTTCTCCATCTGATCAAGGAAATCATCATATTCTCCCTTATTCTCTAGAATTTTATGCATTCATCCAGACTTATTCAGGATGTGACAACCATAATCAAGTGGATCATTAGATAAGTGTTTGATCAATATGGTGATTAAAACATGATCAATAACTCATGAAACATTATTTTTATTAATAAAATGAGGTCAAATTTGAGAAAAAGATTTGTTGGTGAAGAGATGATGGTGAATTTCATAGTCACATACGATGAGGCAGTGTCCATATGAAAATATAATATAGTTCATATATTGATTGAGGTAGTGGAGTTGAGTTGCTCGATTTTTCTATAAGTACTTCGACAAGTTCCATGATAAATGAGGTTGAGACTTCATTAAGAGGATAAATATTTCCCCCAACATGGTTCCATTGAAGAAACTGACTATCAATAGGTGATTAGAGACACTTATTCAAGAAAAATAACATTTCAAGGGTTCTTGATGTTGTACATGAGAAAGTGTGATTGAGAAATATCATGGAAGAGGATCATAAAAATATATTTAAATAGTGGATCTTTCTATATGAATAAGATGGATGTAGTTGGAGATGTCTAACCAGTTTCTCTAATATTATGATTGGGGTTCTAACCAATCAATGGAGAAATAGGTTTAGTTGGTGGGGGTATATCCAATTGTTTATGGTTGATTATGATAAGGGGTATAACCATCTTATAACAATAGGGTCTAACTTGTTATAGTTCTAAAAACCTTATGATATAGTGAAGAATCTATGTAGGGGGGTTCTCACTAATATGGGAAGGGTTGTGTAATTATAAAAAACTATGTAAATAACTCTGTGTTTTTCTTTCTTTATTATTGATTCGTGTAGGGTGTGGTTGTGGATTAATGATGATGGATAAAGTCTTTAATCAATCACACATGACTAATCATAAGAGAAAGAGTAAGTAAAAATATTATACCACTGATTTATACCCCCTCTCATTGGTATATAATTGATCATTGGGTATTAAAAAATTTACTTAATTCTTATTAAATGAGAGAAATTCAACCTCTATCCCTTCTATAAATTTCATAATCTAAAAAATCATCTTCTAAAGAGATTTCAAAAGATGGAATAATGTTCTTGTCTACTTCTGGAAGACTTCCCATATTATTATTTTTATAATTATCATAATTTCAGGGAAAATTATTCTTCTTATCCATTTTTCACCTCAATATTTTTTAAAATAATTTTATATAAATAAATTTTATTTCGTTGATATCTTTCTTTATATACCACACTGAGATTAAAAAAAATGTAATATATAACTGAATTAATAATTTTTAAATGTCACCATTATAACCTATAATTTATAATATAAATAAATGAAGTACGAAAAATATTTATTATCGTACTATATAATGAAAATTTCTTGATTAATTCAAAATAAATAAGTACCCAAATTTCAATAAATACATTTCTTGATTCAAAAATATATTGCCTTCAAAAATTATTTTTATTTCATTTTATGTTTGAATATTTTAATTTATTTTTACCATTTTTACAATTTTCCATAAAAAATTAATATACTTTTTGAAATCATCATTTCAACATTAACATAGGTTGAATTTTTGGGAATTTTTTGGGAAAAGTTGATTTTTGTTTTGAAAATTAGAAAATACTGATTTTATATGAATTTGATCATTTTATATCATGTGTTTAAGAAGTAACATTTTATTTTGGATTATTTTTTGAATTTCAATATTAAATTTTTATTGAACATGATCCAATCAATTTTATGGTAATCAGAATTATTCTTTGAAAATAATATAAAATCATTTTTATACTAAAAGGCATTTTTCTAGAAATTAATATTTACTTGATTTTTGATAGTATTCTATATATGTAACTTCCACCACTTATAAAAATTTATTTTTAAAAAATATAATTCATATTATTTATCATAATTTAATTTTTTTATTAACAAATCATTTAGTTTTACTCACTATGAATAATAACATTGGTAAAAAGGTATTTAACATGGTAAGTGTTAAAACAGGTAAAAACTGTTAGAACTAAAATTATATGGGTTAAAATGATATAAATACATGTATATATACTATTTTATAGTCATATTTCAACTATATTTCATATTATATTTTAATATGAGTAATTTTGGATCCATTTGTCTTGTGTAATACATCGATATATTTTAATCTTTAGAAAACATTCAATTGAGTCCTCTATCTCACTTATTAAATGAAACCACTCTTTCCCCTTAATCATACATATAGAACCTCATATATTAGTATCTCATAAATAAAAAACATTCCTAACATACCTCTTAATCTCCTAAATTTAATTTTTGATCATAATAATATCCAAATAAGGCTTCAGGTATAAGCCTAAATAGATTGTTTGAATAAGATGCATAACTTTTACCCATGATCTTTTAATTTTATTTTGGATTCCAAATTCTATAACACTATATTAAATATCATTAATTAATGAATATATTGTCATAAATTTAATGAGATATTTTTTTTATCATGATATAACAATTTTCATATCAATTCTATCAAATGGTAAATGGATGTACCGCTCTTGTATACGTTTGGACTACAACCTACATAGAGCGATATGATTACTTTTCCATCCCTACACAAAATGGTTGTTTATAATGATATATTTAATCAAGAGATATGATATTTATGATATATTTAATAATTTTTAATAATATAATCTTATTTATATTTTCCCTTCATTTTGTTAGAAGATGAAAACATCATTATGTGTATGTACATAATACCATCTCCAAAAATAGTGAAATAAATTTCTTTCTCACTGGATTTTATGGACTATTATAAAAATGATTATAATGAATATTTTTTATATTTATATAAATATTAATTTTCTGTAGATTACGTAAAAATGATCATTATTAAAGGATTTAAACTTCCAAACCAGAATAAGCTGAAAAAAGCTATAAAATCCATAAATAATGATTTTTATATAGGAATATTAATAAATTGGTGTTGAAATAATATAAGTGGTTCATATATGATATTATAAGTATTTATATGGATCTCTCCAAGAATTATAATATATTTAAACTAATTATATAATAGGATAGAGAACTTATGATGTATGTAAAACACCATGTAAGGGTTCTTCATCTCAATAATTTTTCATGTAGATATGTATGATGTTAAACTTTAATTTATGTTTATATAGTGTATCTACAACTATTTTATTTTTTTCCTGAGTAACCATATCTTCATGGTATTTAATGATTAATTTTTCGTAATTTCGTTCTTGTGGTTAATAATTTAATATTTATCAAAGCGTTAATAGTTTATATTACAAAATCATTTCTTTTTCGATTGTTTTTGTTAAATTTCCATTGAGACAATTCTTAGGGATCATATCCATCAAAATCAAAAAAAATTCTTCCCTTCTTATTATTCTTTAAACATTCAAGTTTTAATTTATTTTTTCTCCCATTGTAACTTAAAATGACCACTAATTGTTTTTAAATAAAAGATGAACTTATTTATTCTTTAGTGGAAAAATATTTTCTTATACATCTATAATATTCTAAAAAAATATTAAAGGTATTAAATGATTTCAAATAATTGAAAAAATGAAATTTTCACTCCCTTTGAATTTATTTTAATTGGTCTAAAAAATGAATCTTCCTAATATTTTCATAATAATTCATATTGTTCTTTTTCTAAAATATTGAGAAATATGATTTTTCTTAAGGTATATGGAATGAATGGATTTCCAACCATTATAAAATTTATTTTACATAAAGATTAATTTATATGTTTCCTTGGTTATTTTAAAATAAAATAATTTTCTCAATATTCATCGGATTTTTAGTTCATATGTTATCAAATGAAAAGGATATTTTCTAATGTTATCAAAGAAATTATCATATGATATTATAAATATATTAATCAATTATGTTCGAATCCGTAAATGATTTTTGTAAATTACTGTGTATAAGATCCAATGAGAAATTATTCATTTTTTCCTTTGTATTGTTTATTATGAGGATTATTATATTTTTACAAAACCATCTTATTTTATACAGGACAAGTTTTGATGATATGGTGATTTTTTATGATATTATATCAAACATATATATGGTTTTCATTATGTGATATGTAGAATGATAATTATATATTCATCTAATGCATTGGGTAAATCCTTATATCTCATGAGATAATTATGTGAAAGGTGTTGATGCACTCGATACAATATGGGAAATGTGACACCCCGTTACTATTTTAGGTATTGAAAAACCCTGTTGTGTTAAATAATTAATATCTTAAGTGGAAAATTATTATTTCTCAGTGAATTAATGATAAATGAATTATAGGCCTTAACATTTGGTTAACATCTTTGAATATTCAATTGAAAATTTTTAGTATCCACACTAAGTTACTGTGACATTCGGAGGCCCATAAAGGATCAATGAAGAAGAAATAAAATTATTAAATATAATATATTAAGTGCACATGTTTTATTGAAAATATTTTAAAATCTCTAAAATGGATAATCATTTAATAAATCTGAGACCACCAATATGTTCAAAATATGGTTTTTAACTTAGGAGGGATATAATATTTGATTGCGTTGGAAATTTGGATGCCTCGATCGTGAAATAATGTTATTAAATAATATTTAATATATTATATGTTAACAATAATTAATTATCTCCCAAACGTTGCATCGTATAGAAAATCTGAGATCCCCAATGGTTCCAGAATGATGAATTTATCATATATTGTGTATAATTTTTTTAGGGCCGGGTGTTTAGATACCTCACTCGAAAAAATATATTTTATTTTAAATAATTAATTATTCCATTTTTTAATTAATAAATCATTAATATCTCTCAAACAGTAAGTCAGTTTATAAATTTGACCGCACCGTTGTGTTCAGAATAGGTTTTTTATGCTGGAAAAGGAATAAATTCTATTCAAAATAGTTGTTTGGTGTTATTTAAATTATTTATGTTAATCAATTAATTTTAATAAAATAAAAAACTAGTGAATAATGTTCATCTTCTCTCCCAAAAACAAAAACAAAATGTTAAAACCTCTATTTTTAACACCATTTGGAACTAAAATCATGGATATAATCCGTTTATGATAATTTAACATGAGAAATGACTTAATTCCATGAATTAAAACCTTCCATAATCGATTTCAAGTTGAAACTGATCATTAAATGGGGTATTAATGTTACCATAATTAAAATGCAACAAGAGTTTTATTTCAGAAGATTGGATTCTTTTCATTTGGTTTCTGTCAAGATCAGACATTCCCAGAACTCCATTTTTCTCTCTGATTTTGAACCTTGTTGATCCAATATAGATCTATTTTGCAGTTTCAAGCACCACATCGACCCCATTTTATTTTTTGTTTCCTCTTGTGCGGATTCCTTGTTTAACAATGTTGGTTCCCCTTTTATTACTTTTTTTATTTTGTTACTCATTATTAATCATTTTTAAATGATTTCTCTTAAATATCTTTCCTAACATTGATCGGTTTGATACCCCATAAATGTCGTTGGATTTATCTTGATGAGAAGAATAAAAATAATATTTTTATTTCAAAGGGAATATGGTATTCGTAAATCTGATTTTTCATATTTTAGATGAATCTTTGAAAGTATATTATGTAATGACAATTTTTGTTTAAAGACATGAAAATCACATTGAATGTTGAACGAAAATTTTATTTAAATTATCAAGTCATAATTTATTTTCTTATCAAAGATAATTAGTAAATAAATTATTTACAGATGTTGTCAAAATTGTAAAAAGATAAATGCACTGATTTCTCAAAGCATAATTTATCAAAATTATCAATGTAAAAAAACATGAAATTAACTTGTGAGATATGTTTAAATTATAAAACGATAACTACTAGAATATCAAAGGATAATTTATGGAATAAATATTATCACAAGATAATAAATTTTTTTATCAAGATATAATTTAGAAAATTTTGAATCATTAATTATTTTGATTATCAGAAGATAATTAATTTTTAATATATATATCGATAAAAACACTTTGTATAATTTATTAAAATTTTCTAATGTAATTTATTTTGATTGTAAAAAGAGATACATATCTATGCATATTTATAAATATATAGTTAGATAAATATTTTTGATAATTACTTTATAAGATAAAAATAAATTTAATAAATATAAAATTATCAATGTGTAATTTCATGAACTATTGATGGATAATTTCAAACACATTCGCTGACATAAAATTACAATCCATTTATTATCAATGAGAGATAAAATGTTATTTCATGTAAAATTTTTATCGAAAATTTGAAAACTATCCAAGAGAGATAAAATATTATCATATGTAATATTTTTATTGGTAATTTGAAAATTATCCAAGAGAGAGAATATATTATCACATGTAATATTTTAATAAATAATTTTAAAATTATCCAAGAGAGATAAAATATTATCACATGTAATATTTTAATTGATAATTTGATGATTATTTCAAAGAGATAAAATTTATCATCACATGTGATATTTTATTTTATTTTGAAATTAAATAGCTGGTGGTGGTTCTTGTAACCCTTGAAAAACGTCGACCATTGGTGTGTCGATGCTTATGATAATAAGGCTGTAAGGATGTGTATTGAATCACATAGTGTGGTCTATATTCATCGCTAACATCGATGACCTTGACATAGGTGGTTTTATTCCGATTAGTAAAATTGATTATCCCTGTATTGCTTGATTTGTTTCAATTTTTGATTTAAATTCAATTTCACAAATTTTCATTCAGTTGAATTAATAAAAACCCAATTCTACTGAATCATGATATTTGAAATGTTTTTGGAAAGGAAATTCAGAAAATCTCAAATTCCATTGTATCAGGTGTGTTTATGGAAATTGTATGATTTAAATTTTTTAACATAAATTGTGGATTTCATGGAAATGAATTAAATTAAATTTTTGAATTTAATTGTGGAAATAAATTATGTAATATTGGAATTGGTTTTGAATGGATTTCAAACAGGTGAAAATGGCTTAAAATGATTTGATTGAAACCTAGTGGTTTTATCATTGGAATAATGCATGTTATTGAATAAAACCTATTTTGGTTTTAAATGGAAGGAAATTAGCACTTTTGAGATGGAAAAATGAGATTGATCATATTTTTTTATGTATTCTTAAAATAGTTCACTCATCATGTAAGAGCACATGCAAGCCTTAGGTAGTTAGTGAGTTATTTGGAAACAATATACACTACGACAATGCTAAAAAAACATACTTACGGTCAGTCACATCCCTAATAGGTTAGTGATGAGTCTCCTTTGGCTATTGTCATAAGGACATTTGCATACCCATTTTGATGAGTTCACATAGAGAGTGTGGAATCCTATAGCAGGTTAATACATTGTTTCTTTTTTGGCATATGACCATGTTTCATTCTTGTTTATTTATATTTCAGATATAAATGTATGCCAATGCTTTTGAACTTCTTTACATGCCTACTGATTTTACGTAAACTATTTAATGTAACTGTTTTGTTTAAGCCGTTATTTTAAAAATAGCCCATCATTTTGTAAAGTCATTTATTAAATTATTTTTTCCATCATTTGAACAGTATAGTACGATTTGATTAATTATGCATTAAAATGTCATACATGTTTATCATTAAAAATTTAAATCATTACTTGGGCTTATAAATTATTGGTATCTATTATGGAATCCATGGTGAGCCCTTGTTGGGATTTTTACCTCACACCCTACTTTTCCCTTCCAGTGTTTGCAGACATGCTTCTTCCATATTTGTGCAAGGGGACAGATGCTATTGGTAGTGGATCCAACATTGGAGCATTGGTATTGGTGAGTTGTGTTCCTTGGGACCATAGGATGTTTTCTTATTTTAGTACTTTGGTTATAGTTCTTTGGGCGGGTTTATGACTTGTTTCGGACATTTGGTACATTAATCCCTTTGAATTTTTTTTATACTCACTGTCTTGTTTCTTTTCTTCTGTATTGTTGGTGGAAAATAGTTTCCACTATCATGTTGTGTGATGTTAGGTGCTAGTCACCGACTTGTGGGGATCAAGAACACCCTTTGGGAAATGTTAGTGCGGGATCAATTATCAGGTTACCATAGTACCTAGGATGGTTCGTGATAGAATGGCATCAGAGGAAGGTTTAGCCTTTGACTTAAAGACACTATGCTTTTGTGATATATTTTCAGGACTTAGGAGGTAGTTGTGATTGAGTTTCTATCCATATCTATCTAAAATGAACCTTAAGTCACTAGGGATGGTTAGGGAAAGATTTCTTATAGTTTAGTTCAAGTCTTTTCTCTAATGTGATTTGGATAGAGTGAAATCCAAATCCTGTTTGTTCCCTATATTGAGAATAATTTATCTCATTACTCAGTATGAGTGTCAATCTAATGTATTTTGGTTGAATGCTGATGTAGTGTAACATTATTAACCTAGGAAGATATGAAAATCAGATCCGAGAGGAGGCTACTGCTGATCTTTAGTGAGTGAATCATGTTGTGGATCCAAATCTACTTGAAGTTGTTGTGCATACTGTCTGAGATTTGGTGAAGGCACAACCACTAGTCCTCATCTAGGATCCGGTTATGGATCCTCAAGGGGAGGTTCTAAGAAATCATTCATAAGAGTCTATTCACCATTATCCACCTATATTCTAAATATATAGTGATCCTAGCCATGCTGAGTAATGGTTGGGAAATATTGAACATTTTTTTGAGTTCTTGAAGACAATAGATGAGATCAAGGTGAATTGTTCCACCTTCATGTTGTAGGGACCAAGAAGGAGATGGTGGGAATATATAGGTATGGTAAATAAACATGAGAACATAGAGTGGAAGGACATCAAGGTTCTTTTCCCCAAATAGTTGTATTTAATGTCAATGGTGTTGGCCAATGCTATGGAGATTTTCATGCTTGAGAAGGTTGAAATAACTGTCGTTCTTGCATATAATTAGAGAACTTTCAGAAGTTTTCCACAACTTTTCCACTCCACGTAGAAGCACGAGATCATCACCACCATAAAAAAACTAGGTAAATAAAATGATTCCAATAAAAAATTGTTCCAGCCCCATGTATCTAGAATGAATCTTCTTCACAAATTGGAAGTGTCTCCATAGGAAACAGATACTGGTCTAATGACTGTGAGTGGTACCATTACAAAAGCTTTGTGTTTAGTGGCTACCATTTTTGATACCGGTGTGTCTCACTCGTTTATTTCAACCCATATCATTAATCTAATTTATCATCCTATAGAGAAAACATCTTGTGCAATGGAAATTACTATACCCCTTAATATAAAGAGAGATCGTGTCCTTCTTAATCCCTTTTTCTCTTCTCTATCTCAGATGATTAGTTTTCATGATGTTTTCTGGTACTTGACATGAAACCTCTTGATGGAATATTTGTGATTGATTGGATCATTGCTAATAAATCCCAAATTTATAGTTATCTTCAATAGGTATACATTAAAACACCCAGTGGTGTGCCTCTAGTCTTTCAAGGAGAATAAGACCCATGGTCTAGCAGGGCATAACCTTTTTATCTAGAGTTGGGGAATGTGATATCAGTGTTTTTTATCTGAAGCGAGATTCAATGTGTGGTGATCTCCCTCCAGTTGTCGTTAAGTTTCCCACCATGTTTCCTTATGAAATTTTTAATTTACCACTAGTAAGAGAGGATGAGTTTTACATTGACATAACACATGGTACTCAACCGGTTTCAATTCACTCTTACCCCATGACTCTAGTTAAACTGAAATATATGAATCCACAAATGGATGTGTTTTAGAATGATATTATTCAGGCTTGTTTTCTTGACTTTAGTGGGGCTTGAGATGATCTTTTGGGGCTGCTTATGTTTTCATATAACATCAATTACAATTCCAAGATCATAATGACTTCTTTTGAGGCCTTGTATGACCATCTTTGTAAATATCTATTGTGATGGTAGGAAATTGTTAATTGTTCAATGGTTGGACCATGTTTGGTACAAGAGACAACAATAAAGATTCAGTTGTTTCATCAAATAATATAAACTACCTAGATCCGATACAAGTCATATGTTGACCTTCACATTATACCTATTGAGTTCTGAGTTGGTGGCCAGTTGTTATGTAAGGTTTCACTCTTATTATGTTATTAACGGATTGGGAGGTAAGTGAAGCTTGATCCTCATTTTTGGGACCTTATGAGGGTGTTGATTAGGTTGGGTAAAATTGCTTACCATTAAGCACTACCACCATAGATAACATCGATACATATTTTGTTTCTATGCATCACAATTGTTAAAGTATATCTCTGATCAATCTCATGTTTTGAGTTGAAGTGATCTTGAGATTGGACCTGTTTTATCTGTGACTAAACGGACTATCACTGTTGTTGATTCTGATACCAAGGTATATAATGGGAGGGTGATACCTCTGGTACATATTTTATGGAATTATGGTTCAAATTCTCATGAGTTGTGTGAGAGGGAGACGCTGATGCTAGATTAGTGATGTCTTTTTTTGATGTGGAGGCATCTTTATAGGGTTTATGGGACAGAAAGTCCCTATGGTGGGGAGGTTGTGACATCTCATTGTTGTTTCAGGTATTAAAAAACCCTATTGTGTTAAATTGTTTATATCTTATGTCGAAAATAATGATTTATCTGTGAATTTATGATAACTGTGTTAAAGGCCTTAACATTCAGTTAACATCTTAGAATATTCAATAGAATATTTTTTGAGTTCGGCATAGAGTAATTGTGGTATTCGGAGGACAGAAAAGGCTCGACAATGAATTAATAAAATTATTAAATAGAATATATTATGTGTGAACTTTTTATTCAAAGTATCTGAATAACTCAAAAATGGTGCATCGTTTGAGAAATATGAGACCACTGTTATGTCTGAAATATGGTTTTTTCTTAAGAAGGATAAAATATTCGAAGGCTCCAGACATTTGGATGCCTCGCTCATGGGTTAAAGTTATTATATAAAATTTTATATTTTATTTATTAAAAATAATTAATTATCTCCCAAAAAGTCAGTCGTATGGGAAATCTGAGATCATCGATGGTTCTAAAATGATGTTTTTACTGTAGATGGGGTATAACATTTTTTAGCATCAGGCATTTGGACACCTCACTCATAAAAACTACTTATTTTATTTTAATTAATTAATTATTCAGATTTTTAACTATTAAATCATTAATAACTCTCAAAAGGATAATTTTTTTAGAAATTCGACACCACCGTTGTGTCTGGAATGGGGTGATTACCCTAGAAAAGTATAACTTCTATTCACAACATCCATTTCGTGTTATTAATTTTTTTATGTTAAACAATTAATTTTAATAAAATTATAAATTAACAAATACTATTCATATTCTCTGTCAAAAAAAAATTAATGTGGAAACATCAATTTGTAATGCCAGCTGAAACTAAAAGCATGAAAATCATCCATTTTTGGACAATTTAAAATTATAAATGACTTAATCATGTGAATTAAAACCATTCGCAATCAATTTCCAGTTGAAAAAATTCATTAAATGGGGTATTGAAGTTACCATCATTGAAATACCAAAAGAGTTTTATATGAGTTGATTTGATTCTTTTTTTTGTGGATTCTATCAAGATCAGACAATCATTAAACACTATTTTCCCCACAGTTGACGAACATTGTTGATCAAATATAAATCTATTTTCCTATTTCAATTGATGCAACGGCCCCATTTCTTTTTTGTTTCCTTCTCTGCAGAGAGCCCCATTTACCTAGGTTGGTTTCTCATTTGTTTTATTATTATGTTTTATTATTCAATATTATTTCTTTTTCAGTCATATGTGTTAAATAACATTCATGACATTAATTAGTTTTGCGCCCTCTCAGTGTCGTTGGATTCATCTCGACAAGAAGAATCCAAATAATATTTTTATTTCAAAACAAATAATGTATTTCTCAATACCATTTTTCATATTTTAGATGAATATTTGAAAATATATTATGAAATGATAATTTTTTTTAAATATGTGACACTCACATTAAATGTTCAATGAAAATTTTATTTAAATTATCAATTCATAATTATTGTGGTTATCAAAGATAATTTTCAAATAAATTATTAAAAGAGGTTGTCAAAAATTATAAAATGATAAATGCACTAATATTTATATAAGAACCTGGTTCTTTTTCTGAGGCATTATTTCTTCGTTTTTTATTTCCTTTATGTTTTTTTGAGAAAATAATGATATTTGAATAATGATATGTTTTAGTAGAACACGTCATGTACTCTTATGTACATGCTGTGTAATCTTTCCATGTAAGAAGGGAAGACATATTGTGTGATGTTTTTGTCCTGTGACAGAAGAAAAAGAAACTACACGCCATTTACTTATTAGTACACGATGTGTAGTCATTTCGACAAGGTTAGTGTGGGACATATAAATTATATCTAAGATGTTATGAAATGTAAAATGATATATATTCCATTTATATGGATTTACCTGACGTGTACTACAAAATTTCATCTTAAAATGGGAAGTAGCCTTGTTTTCACTTCCCCTATATAGAACAACCACCAGGTAATGAACCAGGAGCTGTGGGAACAAATCCTAATCCCATTTCATTGTCTGGAACCCGATTCTAGTGTCGTCGATCTAGTAGGATTTCTCTCGTTAAGAGAATTCTTCTCCTTGATCCCTTCTTGATGATTTTTGTTCTTCAGGTTGTTATTCAATGTTGAATGAATTATATTATTTTGTAGTTCTATTCCATTCTAGGATGATTTAGGGTCCAACATCGGGTTATATCATTTGTGCGACAACAAGGTAGGTGGTCTCGTGCCTCCTCTTAATTGTCGAGATGTTTATATGTGTCATTATGCCACACACCCATGTTTTGGGGGTTTCTTTAAAAGGGAATTGATACTTCCTATTATCAATTGCTATTGTGATAATGAATTCAAAGAATTAAAACTTGTTTAGCATCGTTGAGGGGTTAAGGGCCACCCCGTGGGTGCGTTTCCCTTAGTTTTGGGATTGGTTGTTTTGTATAAGGATGTCAATGAACATTATTTCATTTTACCTTATTGGGTGGTTTAAAATGAACTTGATTATTTTCTGAAATTGAAATTGGGATAGAATTGTGAGTTTTTAAATATGGCTCTGAGTTTGTGGTTTCCCCTTTGTCATGAAGATTTTTTCTTGATAAAAAGGTTGGAATGTTATTTTATGATTGAAATGGATAAATGGTAAATAGAATGGATTGATACATTGGTTCATCATAGAACACTGTGAACATACTAGTTTGACTATTTTACCTTTCACCTTCGGAGGTACATGGGTTCATCTTAGAACACGATGGATGAGTTCGTGAGGTATTTATTTATATGTCATTAGTGACACTTGCGATCCCTAGTAGGACCTCCTTGGATGAAATAAATTGATATAAAATTATTTTCACATAGAGTGATTCCTTATGGATCCCATATAGGAACATTAAGGTTGGAATCTCTTGATCTTATACCAAAATAAGGAGTGATACTTAGGCTCCCTAGTAGGACCACAGAGAACAGACTCTTGGGGTGTCGGTAGAATTACACATGTGGTGATACTTGAATTCCAAATTAAGAATCTCAATAATGGACTCATTTTATACTTAAATGATTAAATGGAAGGAATTGTGACACGTCTTCTAAGCCAAAGCACAATCTTGAGTTCAAACTTTACTTATTTATTAGGAAGTCTTCCAAGACTTATGTCATTCTTACCTTTCTATGGGGGATGTCTAGGCTAGATTCTAGAATTTAAATTATCCAAGTAAATGAACTTCTAATGGATATAGTAAACTCTATAAATGGATACTAGTATTTTTAGGGTTGTTTACTTTTGTGTGCGTGATACATACAACGTTTCTTTACTATACACAACTGCTCCATATACTCACTAGTAGATTGGAAAAAACCTTTGGTGGTTTCTTACTAGGACTCATTTCTCACACCTAGTTTGGGTAATGTTTTTGGGCCCAAATAGACTATGTTACTATAGGTATCGATAGGGTCAAGGCTCTTTTTATAGGCACATGATTTTTTTTGGGAGAAGGAGAATATTTGACCAATCCTTCGCTTGCGATGTAGCTAAGTATCATTTTTACTGTACATTGATATTGTATTTCACATGATTTTAGTGTATCCTATTTTGGTAGTTTTATTAAAACGTGTAACATGATGCATTTTCATTTGTATGGTTGAGAATTGCATATTTATCTATCAGACTTCCACTATTTAGTTTCAGTTTCATGTTGTTTATTACTTACGCTATTTTTTACTATTAATTCGACTATGTTACACTATTACAATGAGGGATTGATTCCCCACTATCACACCCTAGGCCCTCACTGCTTGTCCGCAACCTCTAGAATTTGGGGAAATGTACTTGATTCCAGGTGGCCAACCGGTTTGGAAACCAGATTAGTGGTAAGCCGAGTTAAGACATTACAATGTGGTATCAAAGGGTTTCATTCATCTTTGACAAACCATTTGGATCAATATACTGGATATGGAAGAATGGAGATTTGGTAAATAGTTGTGCTCAGGAGTAGATACCATGCGTTCATGGAAAATACAAATTTCCATTAATTGTCTTGTGATTTTAGATTTTGATATATTACAATTGATTCGATTTCACCATTGGTTGATACAATATTTTTTTGTTATTGTTGATGCAATTGTGGGTTCTATTTTAGTTGAAACCTGATGAGATGAGGGTATACTATCTCATGCGTCATATAGGAAATTGTTAAATTCACATTCCATGCATTATGCATTTCCATATGGAATGCACTAGTTATCTCATGCTGTTGTCATAGATGATGGAATAGCATTGCCTGCTGTTGTGATATGTGTATTGATACGTGCGATGGTTTGGATGGAGTGGAACCCAAACATTGTTTCATGATGTTTATGGGCCCTCTTGGACCTAAATTTTGAGGATCATGATTCCGTTTTTATCTATTCATGTATTATTATATGTTCTTCTTGGGCACCAAACATGGATTTTTGGGAAGTATGGGCCCCCATGGATTGAAATTTGGAATCCCACTTGTTGGTTTTTCTACAAAGTAGTGGTTTTGTAATAACCCGGATCTTCGTTTGAGATACGCCTTTCCTTTATCTGGAGTTTTTAAGAAAAATGGAGTTTCTGGAAAATTTCGAACTACACGCCCTTTACTTTCTGAGTACATGTCACGTACTCTTCTCCGGCTCAATGTGATGTGATGGCCGTGTCTGGGCCACACACACGGTGTGTAGGGGTGACGTGGAGGCTGTTTTTAGCAGAGTACGGAAAGACCTAGTACACACAGTGTACTCTAAAAGTACAGGCCATGTACTTTTATTTCTTTTTTCAGTAAACGCACCAGGGTCGCGCCTGATAGACTGTACTCACCCCATTTCCAGGTTCTTCGTCCGAGAGCGACCCGTACGGCCGGATCTTCCCCGAGCTCCGGCCTCTCCGTCTGTTCTCCGATTCAAGATCTATCTATTGAGTTGCAAGCACAGCGATGAGTTCTTCCTTCTGCTTGAGCCTTGTTTTCCAATTCCCCTTCCTTTTCAAGATATCGTGGTTTATGTGTTTCAGATGTTTTCTCAGATCTACAACATTCTAAAGATAATCTATCGTCATTTTTCAAGTATATCAATCTCCTATAATCGAGGTAGGTGGTTTGTGCCTTTCTGTAGAAAGTCGATGAGTATTTTGTGGAAGTTCCACCAATACCCTTGAACTGGGTATTGTGTGTTCTTGTTTTCCCTTGTTGTATGGCCTTCTTTATATAATTTCTAGAGTATATGTTTTTTCCTATGATTATGGTTGTTTTAATTGTACTCTGGATGTTTGTCATGCTTGTTTTTCGGGTTTGGCATTTTGGTGGTTGCAATGCCTATTTTTAGGAATGTGGAACTGTTGCTTTGTTATGCTGTTGAGTCTTAAAATGATAGGCAAGTATTTCTTGAGGTTTACTTGCATGATATGTGCGATGAGCATGTTAGATTCACACATGACTGTGAGAACCTAGTGTAGTAGACCACATGAAGAATAGACTTAAGGGCTTCTCCATAGAGCCTTTTAATATGAAGCGAGACCACCGGGGGAATTGACGATGAGTGCTTCCTTAGAGAGTCTGTAGTTCCTAGACGTGGGCTATAGGGGGAAAGAGACGTTAAGTGATTCCCCAGAGAGCCTTTAGCATGATACGAGACTATAGGGGGAATTGACAGTGAGTGCTTCCTCGGAGAGTCTATTTCATGGCTGAATCTGAGGGGTTAGACTATGTGTGCCTCCTAGAGGGTTTCTAGTACTTGTAGGTTGAACCATAGGGTTAGGAGGTGAGAGCTACCGAAAGGGTTACCTGTTTGCTACTAGTTATTGGTTGTTTACTTGTTCACTTTATATGCTAGAACTGTGGATTGTAGCTGCTGTGTGCTTTTCTGTTTACTGTTTCATTCACTTTTACTTGCCTTTTATTCATTGACTATTAGGCACGTATCTTTCGGTGATTGCCTACTGGGATTGTATCTCACACCCGGTTTGGGCAATGCTTTTGGGCCCAAGAATATTATGTTGTTGCAGGTATAGATAAGGGCAAGAGCCCTTCTACTTCAGGTTCTTGATTGCACTAGAGCTGGAGAGCATGGGACCGAGCTGAGGCTTGCGATCCTGAGGAGTTTCTCATCTATTTTTCATTTGCGGTTACTTTAGTACTTGTGTTCAGTTGTATTTCAGCACGTTGTTGTGTTTTATACTTTCCTTAGATACTTGTACTTGCTAAATCATTACAATAATTTCTATATATTCATTACTTTTTCTGTTTGGTTTTAGTTGTTGCGTATTGTTTACTGTTTCTGCTATTTATTATTGTTTCCATTACATTGTATACCATACTGAATGAGGGAATAGTTTCCACAATAGCATACCAAGGCCCTTTCTACTAGTCGGAAGCCTCTGGCATTTGGTGAAACGCGCTTGAGGTCATGTGGTGAACTGGGTATGGGGCACCAGTGGAGGGGCTCCCGATTCGGGTCGTTACAAAGTGGTTTCAGAGGAGTTTCTTTTCTCTTGATTTACTATTTGGAGCCTTTAGTTAGGGGTAGGATGGATTTCGTACTTCGTATTAAGCTATTCTCAGGATTAGCTAACTCGTGTTTAGGTAAAAGCCATACCACATCGTTAATTACAGTTTGCTGGTTTGGAGATTTATGGTTGGTATGATTTCACCTATAGTGATTCACATCCTTTGTGTTGTTATTTTCTAGATGATTGCAGTTCTATTTCTGTCGCAACCCGATGAGATGAGGGTATTCCATCTCATGCATCATATAGTCACTTGTAGAAATCCCATGCCATGCATTCTTGCCATGCAATCTATGGTGCATTAGCGATTGCATGATGTTGTGATATACTTTGGGTAGATTATGCATGCTGTTGTGAAAGATGCTTGATAGAATCTATGCTTCCTTGTTAGAGGGTTGTTTGTTTCCACCATTTTTTAAACGAACGCCAAATTTTGATTCTTGAGGTGTTATGGGCCCTCTCGAATCGGAAATTTGTGGATCATGATCTTGTTTTCTCTTGTCTAGGACTGTGGGAGATGCCAAGCTTTGATTCGCGGGGAGTATGGGCCCTCACGGATTGGAATATGGCACCACTTCTCCATGTTTTCAGTGTTTCCGGGCTTCTGTGCTGTTTCTGAGCTACTTCCCAGAAAAACCCAAAATACATGGAGTGTACTTTTCGGATACACGCCATGTAGTTTTTAGGCCATGTCACTGACCGTGTGAGCAGAAACATGGTATCGTGATAATATCTTCAGGAACACTCCGTGTACTATAGTTACACGCCGTGTAGTTCGGAGCCGTGTATCCGGCCGTGTCAATAACAACACGGGTCAGGGAAGCTCGAGTAGAACACGTCGTGTTTTAAAGGAACACGCCGTGTTGTAAAGGAACACGCCGTGTAGTCCTGTCCTGGTACCCGGCCATGTCACGAACAACACGGGTCGGGGACACCTTCTTTTCAATATGCCGTGTTGTCTTCGGAACACGCCATGTAGTCCCATCCATGTACCCGGCCGTGTCACGAACAACATGGGTCGGCATCACGTTCTCTTAGACACTCCGTTTTGGTTTCTGAACACGCCGTGCAGTCTTGATTAGGTACCCGACTGTGTCACAAACAATACAGGACAGTGTGACCTTTACCTATACACGCCGTGTTTTTTCGGAACACGCCGTGTAAGGTTCTTCCATGTATACGTCCGTGTGTTTAACAAACACGGGCTGCTGAATCCTTGTCTAGTACACACCCTGTGTGTTCAGAACACATCGTGTAGTCTCAGGTTATGTCAGAAAGTGTGGTTTAGCTGTGTAAGGAGACTCGGACAGGGGAATAGTTTTCAAGTACATGTCGTTTGTTGGGTCAACACGCTGTGTAGTTTGAGGTGTTACATGACCTATAGTGAAGGGGTACACACCCATGTTAATGGCTTGAAAAGACACACTATGTAGTTTTCATACACGCTGTGTAGTCATGTTTTGTAAAATTGTGTTTTTTCCTTCCCCTATTCCCATTTTTTACTCTTGCAGTTTATGTCTTTGTTAATTCTGATCTAAGGTGTGCTTTTTATCTTTCAGATAAATACCTCTGAGACATCCTCCGGTTGTACATATGTCGTCATGAAGTGATCAGACCTGGGATATGGCTGATCAGGGACTTCCTGTCGATCCACTAGTTGGGACATCCTTGGCACCGACTGACATACTAGTTGAAGGTGTTGATGCGCAGTTCAGGGAAGGTTTTTGGAGGATAATGCAGACCTTCCAGGGATCACCGCCTCCTGTCATGACTATGGAAGACTTGACGTGGGTCTTTAAGCAGCAGCATCCTCCTACGTTCTTGGGGGAAGGAGTACCTCAGGCTATAGAGTCATGGATGGAATCCATGATGATTATCATTGAGCATCTAGAGACACCTCCAGAGAGGTGGGTCAAGATCACTACATACATGCTCTGAGACGCCACCAAGAGGTGGTGGTACGTGATCTCACAGGCGTATCACCAGCAGGTCATGGCTTGGGAGGAGTCTTAGCCTGTCTTTTATGACTACTTCTACCCGGAGACCCTGAGGGTCGACCGAGCCCGGGAGTTCATGAGCTTAGAACAGGTTACCCTTTCTGTCATGAATTATTCCTCTCGTTTCACTGAGCTATAGCATTTCACACCCCTCTGGGATGGGATTGGAGTGTTCTTGGCAAGGACGTTCGAGGTTGGTATTAGGTGGGAGATCCACTCGTAGGTGAATATCTTCAAGTTGACCTCCATCACTTCCATCGTCAACCAGGCACTGATTACAGAGCGCAATCTGAGAGACTCTGGAGCTGCGAGCCAGGGCGGTTATGCTTCCAGATCCAGTTTTCCTCCAAATGATAGCAAGAAGCGTCGTAGGGAGTCTACGTGAGGTGATCTGAGGAAGTCATGCAGCCATGTGGTATGCTACCAGTGTGGCTGGTTAGGGCACACGAGGCCGAAGTGCCAGAGAGACCCCATGGAGTGCCGATCTTGTGGAAAGATGGGTCACCTTCAGCATTCCTGCCAGGTTTTCTCACTAGCATCTGGTGACCGGGGTTCTTCCATGGCCCCTCGTTCTGGAGCAGCCGCACCAGTTTCTCACCAGTCGGGAAACTGGATTTCTTTCGGCCATTCGGGCCAAGGTGGATTTTGAGGTCGTGGCGGTTAGCCACCAGTCCCTCTGCACCGGTAGGGAGGTTCAGATCAGAGTGGTCAGCCAGGGGCCCAGGGCCGTGGTGTAGGCTAGTCTTTCGCCGTGGATCAGACCTATCAGGAACAATATCCAGACCCTTCTACAGTTCGAGGTACGATTTTAGTAGCCTCAATTTTATCTTCAGCTCTTTTCAATGATGGTGCGACACATAGCTTTATCTCTATTTCTACTATGGAGAGCGTTGGGATCTGTGTCTTTTCTTCTGCCAACTCGTAAAAACTAGACACACCATTGGGGATGAGGACATCTAGTGTATGTCATTGTAAAGAGTGCCCTCTTGATGTTACAGGGTATCGTTTCTTATGGTATCTCTATGTCCTAGAGATGATAGGCAATGATGTCATCCTTGGGATGGACTGGATGGTTCCTATCCAGGAAGTCGTCGACTGTTACCACTGTAGGGTGAGTTTCGTTTCACTAGAGGGTGAATCTTATCTTCATAAAGGTGAATGGGATGTGCTGGCGAGTCGAGCAGAACTCGAGCATCATGGGCTAAGAAGTGTGACAGACCTGATTGCTAGTCTTTATCTGGATGATCAAGGGAATTCACTGTTGGAATTTCATCCAGTGGTGGATCGTTTCAGGGATGTCTTCCTAGAGTACTTTTTGTGTTTGCCTCCAGAGTGTGAGGTAGAAATTTTTATTGACCTTGTGCCAGGAGCAGCACCGGTGTCTATTCCTCCTTATAGGATTGCCACAACTGAGTTGCAGGAGCTCAAGAGGCAGTTGGAGGAGTTGCAGGAAAAGGGTTTCATCCAACCCAGTACTTCTACTTGGGGTTCGCCTGTGCTATTTGCGAAGAAGGCAGAGAGTACCCTTCATCTTTGTGTGAATTATCGGCAGCTGAACCAGTTCACGGTCAAGAACCGATATCCCTTGACTAGGATCGATGACCTCTTTGATCAGCTTCGAGGAGCCCGAGTGTTCTCGAAGATTGAATTGAGGTCCGGTTATCATCAGTTGAAAGTTAGACCCTCAGATATACCTCTGACCGCCTTCAGGAGCAGGTATGGTCTATATGAATATACAGTCATATCGTTCAGCCTTATGAATGCTCATGCAGTTTTTGTGGAACTGATGAACCGAGTGTTCGATCCTTACATGGATTCCTTCTTCGTGGTCTTCATGGACGATATCTTGGTGTACTCTCACAATTGAAAAGACCATGCTACACATCTTGAGATCGTTCTGAGTACACTGAGAGATGATTGACTTTATGTTAAACTCTCAAATTTCCACTTCTATATGGACCAAATTCACTTCTTGGGTCACGTAATCTCAGAGGAAGGAGTATCTGTGGACCCAGAGAAAGTGAGAGTTGTAGTTTCCTAGGAGCAGCCAAAGAACATTTTTGAGGTACAAAGTTTCCTAGGGCTGGTTGGATACAATAGATGCTTCATTCAGGACTTCTCATGCCTAGCAGCAACTTTGAACGGTCTGACCAAGAAGGGGGAAAATCTCTTATGGTCAGATTCTTGTGAGTCATCCTTCCAGGAGCTGAAAGAAAGATTGACGTCAGCACCGATACTAGTCTTGCCAGAGATAGGCAAGAGCTACACTATTTATTGTGATGCTTCAGGTATTAGACTAGGCGTTGTGCTTATGCAGGGAGATGGATTCGTTGCGTACGAGTCTCGGCAGTTGAGGCCACATGAGAGGAACTACCCTACGCACGATCTGGAGTTGGCAGCTGTTGGTCATGGCTTACACTGTTGGAGACACTATCTTCTGGGAGATCTCTTTGTGGTGTTCACTGACCACAGGAGTCTCAAGTATATCTTCACTCAGCGTGATCTGAATCTGAGGTAGCGTAGGTGGGTCGAGTATCTTCAGTCTTTTGATATCGAGATTGCCTATACACTGGGAAAGGGAAATGCGTTGGCGGATGCGTTGTGTATAAGAACTCAGATTCAAGCAGTTCAGGAGTCCAGTTGTGAGTGGCAGCTTATGGCTATGTTCTCTGAGATGCATCTGGAGGTGAAAGACAGATAGGGACAGACATTCCTATCTTCTGTAGTTGTTTCCTCTACACTACTTGATCATGTGCGGATGAGGCATCTATCAGACTCAGAAGAATTAGTCCTGTGGGAGAGTGTGTCAGGAGAGGACCCTCTTCCTGGATGGGCAGTGGGAGAGGATGAGATATTTTGTTTCCAGGGATGCGTATGGGTGCTGGCAGACATACACGAGGAGCTAATGTGGGATTTTCATTCCACTGTTTGGGCTGTTCATCCTGGCGTCAGCAATATGTATTGAGATCTTCATCGCTAGTACTGGTGGCCAGATATGAAGAAATTTGTTGCTGGTTTTGTCTTTAAATGTTCTACTTGTCAGTAGGTGAAGGCAGAGCATCAGTGACCAGTAGGAATTTTATAGTAGTTACCCATTTCAGAGTGGAGGTGGACTGATGTTGTGATGGACTGCGTGACCGGGTTGCCGAGGTCACCTCGGGGGAATGATGTTGTTTGGGTTGTCGTCGACATGCTTACAAAGGTTGCTCACTTCATGATGATCAAGTTGACCTTTAGTGTCAATGATCTGGGACAACATTACATCTGAGAGATCGTTCGTCTGCATGGGGTTCCACACTCTATTGTTTCAGACAGATATGCGCGCATTACCTTTTGGTTCTGGCAGGGACTTCATAAGGCCTTGGGTACACATGTACTTTTGAGTACAGCATACCATCCCCAAACTGACGGCCAGTCTAATCGTATGACACATGTGCTAGAGGATATGCTGAAATCTTGCATTCTGGACTTCGACGGTTCCTGGGAGAAGCATATCCCTCTTTTGGAGTTCGCCTACAACAATAGTTTCCATGTTACCATTCAGATGGAATCATACGAGGCTCTGTACAGTAGGCCATGTTGATCACCCTTATGCTGGATGGAGATAGGAGAGGCAGCTTTGCTGGGACCTCGTCTTGTTTACGAGACTTCAGAGCAGATAGAGATGATTAGGAAGAGGACGGCTTCAGAACAGTCTCGACATAAGTCTTATGCTTATCAGCGGAGATGACCTCTGGAGTTCGAGGTTGGGGATCAGGATTTCCTACGTGTCACACCGAGGTTGGGACACAAGATGATTTAGAGAAAGGGTAAGCTTTCACCGTGGTATGTCGGGATGTTTGAGATTTTGGAGAGAGTTGGGCTGGTCGCTTATCAGTTGCAGCTACCCCAGAGGTACCGGGCCATGCACGACATCTTCCATGTCTCTTAGCTCTGACATTAATTTTCAGACCTGTCTCATGTCATTCATCCCGAGGAGGTTGAGTAAGAAGCGGATGCATCGTTTGAGGAGCATCCTATCCGGATTGTCGATCGCAGTTCGATGTTTCTCCGTGGGTGTTTTGTCCCTCCTGTATGGGTGCTATGGAAGCATGGGCAAGTACATGACGAGACCTGGGAGTGGGAGGCTGATGTACGATCACAGTGGCCAGATCTATTTGGGGTTTCTTCTTCTACGCCTAGCTATGGAAATTCAGGGACAAATTTCATTAAGGGGGGGAATTTTGTAAGAACCCGGATCTTTGTTTCAGGTACTCCTTTCCTTTTTCTATAGTTTTTATGAAAAATGCAGTTTCTGGAAAATTTCGAAGTACACACCGTGTACTCTTCTCCAGCTGGAAGCCATGTGATGGCCGTGTATGGGCCACACACACAGTGTGTAGGGGTGACATGGAGACCATTTTTAGAGGAGTATATAAAGACCTAGTACAGGACATGTACTTTTCTTTTCTTTTTCACTAAATGCACCAGGGTCGCGCCTGATAAACAGAACACACCCCTTCTCTAGGTTCTTCATCCGAGAGCTACCTGTACGGCTGAAACTTCGCCGAGCTCCCGCCACTCCCTCCGTTCTATGATTTAAGCTCTATCGATTGTGTTGTAAGCACAACAGTGAGTTTTTCCTTCTGATTGAGCCTTGTTTTCCAATTCCTCCTCCTTTTCAAGATATCATGGTTTATGTGTTTCGGTTAATTTATTAGATCTACGACATTTTAAGGAGAATCTGTCATCGCTGTTCACGTATATCGATCTCCTAGGATGGAGGTAGGTGGTTTGTGCCTTTCTATAGAGAGTCGATGAGTATTTTGTGCAAATTCCACTAATACCCTTGAACGGGTTATTGTGTGTTCCTGTTTTTCCCTTGTTGTATTTCTTGCTTTTCTTAATTGTTAAAGTAGATGTTTTTCCTGTGATTAAGGTAGTTTTTACTATACTCTGAATGTTTTCCATGCTTGTTTTTGCTTGTATGGCATTTTTCTAGATTCCATGCCTAATTGTAGGATAGTGGAACTGTTGCTTTGTTATTCTGTTGAGCCTTAGAATGATAGCCAAGTAGTTCTTGAGGTTTAATTGTAAGATATGTACGCTGAGCATGTTAGTTTCACACATGACGATGAGAACCTAGTGTAGTAGACCACAGAGAGAATAGACGTAAGGTCTTCTCCAGAGTGTCTTTTAATAGGATGTGAGACCACATGGGGAATTGATGATGAGTGCTTCCTCATAGAGTCTGTAGTTCCTCGACGTGGGCCACATGGGGAATGATATGTTGAGTGCTTCCCCAGAGAGCCTTTAGCACGATACAAGACTATAGGGGGAATTGACGGTGAGTGCTTCCTTAGAGAGTCTATTTCATAGCTGAACCAGAGGGGTGAGACTGTGTGTTCCTCCTAGAGGGTTGCTAGTACTTATTGGTTGAACCATAGGGGTTAGGCTGTGAGAGCTACCCCGAGGGTTACCTGTTTGCTACTGGTTATTGGTTGTTTACTAGAGCACTTTATATGCTAGAACTGTGAATTATAGCTGCTATGTGATTTTCTGTTTACTGTTTCCTACACCTTTACTTGGCTTGTATTCATTGACTATTAGGCATAGATCATTGGGTGATTTCCTATTGGGATTTTATCTCACACCCTGTTTAGGCCATGCTTTGGGGCCCAAGAATATTATGTTGTTGCAGGTATAGATAAGGGAAAGCTCCCTTCTACTTCAGGTTCTTGATTGCAATGGAGCTGGGGAGCATGGGACCGAGCCGAGGCTTGCGATGTTGAGGATTTTCTCATCTATTTTTCTTTTTCTGTTACTTTAGTACAAGTGTTTAGTTGTATTTAAGCACGCTGTGGTGTTTGCTGCTTTCCTTAGATACTTGTACTTGCTACATAATTACAATCATTTCTATATATTCATTGCTTTCGCTGTTTGGTTTTAGTTATTGCGTATTTTTTTCCTGCTTCCGTTGTTTATTGTTGTTTCCCTTACCTTGTATACCATACCGAATGAGGGAATAGTTTCTCTAATAGCATACCAAGGCCCTCACTACTAGTCAGCAGCCTCTGGAATTTGGGGAAACGTGCTTGAGGTTATGTGGTGAACCGGGTATGGGGCACTAGTGGAGGGGCTCCAGATTTGGGTCGTTTCAGGTTTTCTGGGAAATCTATAGTATTTTCCCTAAAAAACAGTATACATGGAATGTAGTCTAGCCTAACACATTGTGTGGTTTTCATATTCAGTGAAGAATGTGTTCTATGTTTTAATAAGAACACGCCTTGTACATCTATATACACGTCATGTAATGTTCGACCATATAACCTATTGGGAGAGGAGGAACCACATGTTGTCAAGCCTTGATTAGGATATGCCGTGTAACTTGAGTACACGCCGTGTGTATATTGACCATGTTTCTGGCCGTGTGACTAACGACACTAGTGGATGAAAATTTTTGATATACAAATCGTGTCTAGGGTGAACACGCCATGTAGTCTTACACTAGAAAAACTATGTAGATCTTGCCATGTAGAAGTACTTAGACTGGAAGGAAACTCAATTACACACTATGTATACTGGAAAACACACCCATGTAGAGGCATATGATAACATGTTGTGTAAGGAGTTATACACGTAGTGTACTACAATTTTGAAAAACTTGGATTTTTTTCCTTCTCTGTTCCTCATCGCACTTCTGAGTTGAAGTTTTCTCTTCGTAAAACTAGTGATGAGGTGTATCTACTAGTCATTATAGAGAAATTCCACTACGAAGACCATGAGGAGTGCACAAAGATAGTGGTGGTGAGTATACACTAGAGTTGGTGGGCCATGGGATTCTAATGGATCCTCTAGTTGTGCCATCTGTGGAAGAAGTTGTTAATCTAGACGCGGGTGTAGACACACAATTCCGGGAAGGTTTTGTGAGGTTCATAAAAACCTTCCGCGGATCACCGCAGGCTACCACATCTATGGTAGAACTGACATGTATAATCTTGCATCATCATCCATCTAACTTTTTAGGGGATAGTGGACCACAAGCAGTGTAATTATGGCTGGAATCAGGGATGAATAACTTCAAGCATCTCGAGATACATCAGGAAAGGAGGGTCAATCTCGTGATGTATATGTTGCGTGATTATTCCAAGAGATGGTAGGATGATCTCACTTAGGCAAGGTTTCATTGAAATTTGACATGGAATGACTTTTAGATGGCCCTCTATGATTAATATTTTCTTCAGACACTGAGGTCTGACTTAGTCAGGGATTTTATGCACCTGGAGCAGGGCACACTATCAGTTATGGATTATTCTGCCCGATTTACTGAGCTTCAGCAATTTTCACCTATTCTGATGGGTGAAGATGCATCAAAAGCAATATGATTTGAGGATGGTATTTGGTATAAAATCTGATCACTGGTGAATGTCTTCAGGTTTCCTTCTGTGTCTTTTATTGTGAATCTAGTGCTAATTACCGAGCATAACCTACATGAATCTGGGGGTGTGAGCCATGGTGGTTCGATAGGTACTATTTTGACCAGAATAATGAAGCATTATATGGTGTTTTCTCACAGTGATAAGAGCAATAAGATCTTTTCTTCTTGTATCCAGGTAAGGTTCTACTAGTGCGGTTGGCCGGGACATGTGAGGCCGGAGTGTCCAAAGGACCCAGTTGATTGTAGAGCTTGTGAAAAGATGAGCCATCTTCATTGCTTCTGTAGTATGTTTCCACCAGTAGATACTGAGAGAGGTTCTATATAGACTCCATGTACAAGAGCTAGGTTGGTAGCTTCTCACTTGTTTGGAAACTGGATTACGTTTGGACATGAAGGCCAAGGCGGTGGGCATGCTCATGGTAGCTAGACCCCAGGATCTTAGTTAAAGTTCGGCAGGTCAGGTCAAGGTAACCGGGCTGTGTCACAATGACATAGTATAGGTCAGACATATGTAGTGCAATAGACCCAACAAGAGATGGATCCCAGACCTTCTATTGTCAGAGGTACTATTCTGGTCTCCTCTATTTTATCTTCTGCACTTTTTGATACTGGTGCAACACATAGTTTTATATCTGTTGCTGATATGGAAATCATTAGGCTGTATGTTTTTACTAATTCTGATGTTATGATTCTAGAGACTCTGTTAGGGATCCAAACAGTAGGTTTGCATCTTTTCAAGGATTTCCCCCTTGATATTGGTAAGTGTCACTTAAAATGGAACCTCTATGTCTTTATGATGATGGGCCTTGATGTCATTCTCAAAATGGATTGGATGGTTTCTATTCATTTCATTGTTTATTTCTATCTATGTAGGGTGAGTTTTACCTCACCATAAGGTTAGTGTTTTCTATACAAGGGAGAGTGGTATTCCCAGGAGAGCTGAGCTGGACCCGAGTATCATGGGCCTGGCGGGATGACAACCTATATTGCAGGTTTATATCTGGATGATTAGGGAAAATGTGTTGTATATTTTCTTCTAGTGGTTGATCATTTTAGGAATATCTTCCCAGACGACTTATCATGTTTTCGTTTGATTAGATAGGTGGATTTAACTATTGAGATACCTCCAGGAGCTATATCGGTATCCATTACTTCTTGTAGGATGGCTACGACGGAGTTGCAAGAGCTAAAGAGGCAGTTGGAAGATCTAGAAGCTAAGGGTTTTATCCAACCGAGTAATTCACCATGGGGTTCACCGGTTCTTTTGTGAAAAAGGAGGACAATACTCTTAGGCTATTCATGGACTATCAAAAACTGAACCAGTCGATGGTTAAAAATGGATGTACCTTACCACAGATTGATGATTTGTTTGATCAGCATCAAGGATCTCAAGTGTTCTAAATGATTTACTTGAGATCAGTATATCACTAGTTACGTGTTTGACTAGTAAACATAGTTCATACAACCTTTTGTAGAAAGTATGGTCCCTATGAGTACATGGTTATGCTATTTGGTCTCATGAACGAGCCCACAGTTTTCATGGAACTGATGAACTGAGTGTGCCATCCGTACATAAATTCATTTTTGGTGGTTTCCATGGAAGATAAAATGGTGGATTATCACAATTGAAATTACCATGCCAAACCCCTTGAGATCGTTTGGAATATACTGAGAGTGAATCAATTATATGCTATGCTCAGAAAATTCCAGATCTGGAGGGATATGATTCACTTCCTTGGTCTCATCATCTCAGAGACTAGAGTGTTAGTGGACCTATAGATAGTGAGAGTAGTAGTAACCTAAGAGTTTTCCAATAACGTTTTTAGGTGGGGAGTTTCTTGAGGATAGCAGGTTACTACACGTTTTTTATATAGGACTTCCCATGTTAAGTAATTCTAAGGAGAGGCTTGACTAGGAATGGTGTGAAGTTTTAATGATTAGATTCTTGTGACGCATCCTTTCAGGAGTTTAAGGGATGTTTGATATCAGTACCGATACTGATATTTCATGAGCCAAAAAAAAGATACATTTTCTACTATGATGCATCGGGTATTGGGATTGGAGCAGAGCATATGCATGGAGAACGAGTAGTTGTGTACGAGTCTCAATAATTGAGGCCACATGAGAGAAATTATCTGACACATGATCTCAAGTTGGATGTAGTTGTTCATGACTTGTACTATTGGAGACATTATTTATTGGGAGAGCACTTTGTGGTCTCATAAAACCACATAAGCCTCAAATAAATATTCACTCAGCGTGATTTGAAGCCGAGGAAGCGACGATGGGTGGAATATCATCTGTATTTTGACTTTAATCTTGCCTATATTCCTAGCCAAGGCAATGTAGTGGCATATTCACTGAGCAGGAGAACTCAGATATAGGTAGTGCATGAGGCCAATGGTGAGTGGTAGCTTATGGCCTTGTTCTATGAGACGTATTTAGAACTGCATGAAAGTATGGGGAAAACTTATATTTTATCTTTCGAAGTTACCTCTACCCTACTAGAAAGAGTGACGATGAGGCAGCTATCATATTCTAAAAGCCTAGTCCACTAGGAGAGTGTGACAGGTGAGAAACCTCCTCTGGGATGGAAGATATGCGATGATGAATTTCTATATATCCATGGACGTGTGTGGGTTCTAGGGGATATACCTGAGGAAATAACTTGTGAGTTTCACGTTTCATCTTTGTAAGTCTATCCTAGGGTCACCCAGAAGTATTGTGACTTTCACTATTACTTCTTGTGGATCGGTTTGAAGTGAGAAGTATCTAGTTTTGTTACAAGGTGTTTCACCAATCAACAGGTGAAGGTGGAACAGCAGTGGCCTACTGGACTTTTATAGTAGCTAACGATTCTTGAGTGGAAGTGAGATAATGTCATGATGGATTCTGTGATGGGGTTACCAATGTCTCCTGGAGGAAACAATGTTGTGTGGGTCGTAGTTGAAAGGCTTACGAAGGTCGCCCACTTTTTGCCGATCAAGGAGACATTTGGTGTTGATGATCTTGGAAAGATGTATATCTGAGAGTTAGTATCACTTCATAGGGTTCCTCATTATATCATTTCAGATAAGGATGTTCATTTTATGTCTTGTTTCAGGCATATTTTTCAAAGGGTGCTAGGTACATAGGTGCTTCTGAGCACAAAATACCACCCTCATACCGATGTCCTGTCAGAGCATACGATATTGGTTTTAGAGTAAATTTAGCATTCATATGTCCTAGAATTTTCGGGATCTTTGGACAAGAACATACCCTTGGTTGATTTCTCATATAATATTAGCTTCTAGACTACTATTCAGATGTCACCATATGAAATTTTATACGAGAGGCCATTCTGATCACCCCTATGTTGGCTGGAGGTGAGAGAGGCCGCTATACTGGGACTTGGTCTTTTCTAGGAGACTACCGAGCATGTCCACTTGATCCATAAGAGGATTTCTACAGCAAATTATCATCAGAAAACATATGATGATCGTCGTAGATGACCTTTGGAGTTTGAGGTCAGGGACCCAGTTTTCCTACTTTTCTCACTGAGGTTGGGACACAAAAGGATCTGGAGACATGGTAAACTTTCACTGAGATATGTCAGACCATTAGAGATTGTGGAGCGAGTCTGTTTGGTTGCCTATCAATTATAGTTACCTTAGGGGTATTGGGACTTGCACGGTGTATTCTATGAATCACAGCATCACCGCTATAATTTAGACCCATCTCACGTTATTCATCATGAGGAGGTTGAACTTCACATTGAAACATCTTCTTAGGAGCATCTGATTCATATATTTGATAGAAGCACGAATGTTATCTACGGCCATTCAGTTCCTCAAATACGGGTGCTATGGAAGCAAGACCCAGTACAAGATGACACTTGGGAAATGAAGGGAGACGCACATGCTCTATGGGCGGAGTTATTCTCGGATATTTATTTACCACCCTTGGAAGGGAAATTCAGGGAAGTGTTTCTTTAAGGGGATGTTTATAATAACTCAGTTCTTCTTATGAGGTATTGTTTCGTAATTTTTCTTTTCCTTTGTGTTGTTTTGGTGAAACAAAGGAAATATGAAAAAATTATAGCTTTTATTAGAACAAACTGTGTAATCCTATGTACACATCATGTAATCTTTCCATGTTAGATGGGAATACATTGTGAATGAGGTTTTTGGCCTGGGAGAGAAGAAAAATAAACTACACACCATGTAATTATTAGTACATATTGTGTATATTTGTTGGTAAGGTCACTGAGGCACGTGTAAATTAAGTAGGCAATGTTATGAATAGTAAAATGATATACACGTCGTGTATATGGATTTAAACACCGTGTACTACTAAATTTCATCTTATAATGGGAAGTAGCCTCATTGACTCTTCTCCTTAATAGAATAGCTGCTAGGTGAAGAACTAGGAGCTGTAGGACTAAATCCTTATCCCATTTCATCATTCGAAAACTGATTCCATTGTCGTCAGTCTCATAGGTTTCCTCTCAGTAAGAGATTTCTTCTCCTTGAGTCATTCTTGATGGTTTCTATTCTTGAGGATGTTATTCAAGGTTGAATGAATTATCTTTTTTTATATATCTAGACAGTTCTAAGATTATTCAAGGGCCAACTTTAGGTTATATCACTCATGAGACATCAATGTAGGTGGTCTCATGACTCTCAATAATTTTTGAGATGTTTATATGTGCAATTGTTCCACACACCCATGTTTAGGGTGTTTTTTTAAAATAAAATCGATACTTATTATCATAAAATTTGGTAGTGATAATGAATTCAATGAATTGAATCTTGTTTAGAATAATTGATGGGTTAAGGGCCACCCTGCGTGTGCGTTTCTCTTAGTTTTGGGTTTGGTCATTTTTCCCAAGGATGTCAATGGGAATGCATTCATTTTCCATTTTGGGTTGTTTAAAATAAACATATTTGTTATCTAAAATTAAACTTGTGTTAGAATTGTGAGTATTTGATTATAGAGTTGAGATTATGGTTACCCATTTGTCATGTAGTGTTTTTCTTAATAAGTTGGTTGGAATTTTATGTTAAAATTTAAATGTATAAATGGTAAATAGCATTGGGTGATACATGGTTTCAACATAAGACACTATGAATAGACTCTATTTACTATTACACCTTGATCCTTGGGTGATACATGGTTTAATCTTAGAACTTCACAGACAGACTCAAATGGTATTTATTTATATGTCTTTAGTGACACTTGGGCTCCCTAGTAAGACTGCTAAGGAGGGACTAAATTGAAATAATCTTATTTTTAGATAAAGTGATACTTTGGAGCACCCTAGTAAGACCACTAAGGATGGACTCACTTGAACTTATACCAACATCAAGAGTGATACTCAGTCTCCCTAGTAGGACCACTGAGAATGGAATCATGTGGTTTCAGTAGAATTACACCTTTAGTGATACTTGAATTTCAACTTAGGAATCTCAAGAATGAACATTGGTTATACATAAATGATTAAATGGATGGAATCTTGACATGTATACCAATTGAAAGCACAATCTAGAGTCTAGACATTACTTACTTGTTAGTAAGTATTCTGAGCCTTTAGTTGCTCTTACCTTACTATGGGGAATATCATGCTTAAGCTAGATTTCGGAATCTAAATTATCCAAGTAAATGAACTACTAATGAATATAGTAAACTCTATAAATGAATAGTAGTATTTTTACGTTGTCTTACTTTTGAGTGCATTCTACTTACTGCATTTATTTAATATACACAATGGCTGCATATACTCACAGACAGATTGGCACAGATCTTTAGTCATTGCCTACTCTAATACATTTTTCACACCCTGTTTGGGTCATGTTTTTGGTCCAAAAAGACTATATTACTATAGGTGTAGAAAGGGGTAAGGATCCTTTTTCAGGTACTTGAATGTTTCTTAGGAGTAAGAGAGTATGGGACCAAGCCTTGGCTTGCGATACTGCTGAGTATCATTTTGTTTTAGTGTACTTTGGTTTTGTATTGTACATGATTGTAGTGTATCTTGTTTTGGTTTTTTCTTAGAACATGTAACATGTTGCATTGTCATTTGTATGGTTGAGACTTGAACATTTATCTACCAGTCATCCCTTGTTTAGTTTCAGTTGTATGTTTTTTACAACTTCCATAATTTGTTAATATTTATTCTGATGTGTTACACTCCACCAATGTGGGCATAGTTTCCCCACTCTCACACCCTATTCCCTCGTTGTTATTTGTCTACCTCTGGCACATGTAGAAATGTGCTTGAGGCCATGTGGCCGACCAGTTCAGCTACCGTTTTAGTGGTAAGCCAGGTTGGGATGTTACATTTTAAAAGGATAATTTATCAAAATTATCAATGGATAAAACCTTGCAAATTATTTTGGGAAATCTAATTAAATTATCAAGCGATAATTTCTGGAATATCAAAAAATAATTTATGGAATAAAAATTATCAAAGGATAATCGCTTTGTATTATCAAGATATAATTTATAAAAGTTTCAAAAAATAATTATTGGGAATATCAAAAGGAAATGAATTGTATTTATATATATGTATCTATCATTAAACACACATGGTATAATTTATTAAAATTATCTAATGTCATTTATTTTTATTGTCAAAAGAGATATATATCTATGTATATATATAAATATATAATGAGACAGATATTTTTTATAATTACTTTAGAAGTTAAGGATAATTTTATTAAATATAAAATTTGCAATGTGTAATTGCACGAACTATTGAAGGATAAATTCAAACAAAAGCGTTGACATAAAATGATAATCCTGATATTAACTAAGAGAGAGAAGATGTTATCACATGTAATATTTTAATTGATAAATTAAAACTTGTCCATTAAAGACAAAATATTATCACCTGTAATATTTTAATCGATAATTTGAAAACTATCCAAGAGAGAAAATATATTATCGCATGTAATATTTTAATCATTAATTTTAAAATTAATTAATAGAGATAAAATTTTATCTCATGTTATATTTTAATCGATAAATTGATGAATTTTTACAATAGAGAAAATGTATCAACACATATGATAATTTAATTTCATTTGTAATAAAATAATTGGTATTGGTTCTAGGAACCCCTAATGAACATCAACCATTTGTGAGTCGACGCTTATGATAATAAATCTGTGAGGAGATGTGTTGAATCATATGTGGAGGTTTATCTTCATCGCAATGAACAATGACCTTGAATTAGGTGGTTCTATTCTGATTAGTCAAATTGATTATCCTTATATTGCATGATTTATTTCAATTTATTATTTAAATTCAATTCTCAAATTTACATTCAATTAAATTGATAAAAACTAAATTCTAGTGAATTGATATTTTTGAAATGGTTTTGGAATAGAAATTTGGTAAACCTCTAATTCCATTGAATTTGGATTGTTTTTGGAAATTGGATGATTTAAATTGTTTAATTTAAATTGTGGATTGGATGGAAATAATTTCAATTAAATTATTGAATTTAGTTGTGTAATTAAATTGTGTAATGATGGAATTAGTTTTGAATGTATTTGAAATAGGTAAAAATGGATTAAAATGATTTGATAGAAACCTAGTGGTTTTACATTTTGAAACAGGCATGTTATTGAATAAAATCGATTTTGGTTTTAAATGGATTGAAATTGGAACATTTGAAATGGAAGAATGAGATTGATCATATTTTTATTCAGTTTTAAAATGATTCACTTGTCATGTAAGAGCGCATGCCTGCCTTAGGTAGTTAGTGAGTTATTTGGATACACTCTACACTGCAACAACATTCTAGAACATATTTGCAGCGAGTCAGATCCCTAATGAGTTGGTGATGAGTCTTCATTGACTAGTGTCATATGGATGTGTTTATACACATTTTTCTGAGTCTTTATTGATAGTGTGGAATCCTATAGCTAGTTTATACTATCGTACTTTTGGAAAATTATCATGTTTCCCGCCTATTTATCAATATTTGAGATAAAAATGCATGTCAATGCATTTCAACTGCTTTATATGCATAATAATTTTACATAAACTGTTTTATGTAACTATTTTATTTAAGCCATTGTTTTAAAAATATTCCATCATTTTGTAAAGTCATTGATTAAAGCATTTTTCCAATTATTTGAACTGTATAGCATGATTTGTTTAATTGTTCATTAAAATGTAAAACCTATTATCATTAAAAATTGAAATCATTCCTTTTGATAATAAATTGTTGGAATCTATTATGGAATCTAGGGTGATACCCTACTGAAATTTTTATCTCACGCCCTACTTTTTTACATCGGGTGTTTGTAGACTTTCTCTATCCAGGTCCGACCAAGGGGAATGAATATCCTGTAGGTAGATCCAGCTATTGAGCGTTGGGTGTTGGGATTCATGAGTTGTGTTACTTGGAACCTTAGGATTCTTTTCTATTTTGGTACATTGGTTGTAGTGCTTTGGGTTGGTTTATTCCTTGATTGACTTCTGGTATATTACTCCTAGTGGAGTTTCTTTTGTTATGCATACTATCTTGTTTCTTTTCTTCCACATTTGTGCTGGAAGAATCATTTACACTTGAATTTTGTGTGATGTCAGGTTCTAGTTGCCGACCCGTGGTTATGGAATTCCCTTTGGGATATATTAGGGCCTACTCGGTTATCGGGTTACTAATGTACCCAGCTTGGTTCATGGAAAAATGTTATTAGATGGAGGTTGGACCTTTGTCTTAAATTTAATATTCTTTTGTGAAATATTTTCGGGACATATGAGGTAGTTTCTATTGAGTTCCTATCCATCTCACAGCACAATGAACCTTATTTATTCATTGGTGGTTAGGTAAAGTCGTCTTGTGGTTTAGTTCTATTATTTTATCTATTGTGATTTGGATAGAGTAAAATCCAAATATTATTTTATTTTTCTATTGAGAATAATTTCTCTTGTTACATAGTTTGAGTTTTAATCTAATGTATTCTTATTGAATTCTAATGTTTTGTAACATTATTCCCCCAAGAATATGTAAGAATTAGATCTAGGAGGAGGCTACTGTAGAACCTCAATTATAAAATCATGTTGTGGATCTGAATGTAGTTGAGGTGATTGTGCGTACTGTCCAAGATTTTGGGCAGGCACCACCACTAGACCCCAGTTAGGCCTTAGTTATGGATCCTCATGGGGATCCTTTGATAAATCATTCTTTAGATCCCATTCTCCAGAATCCACATGTTTTCAAAGACACTAGTGATCCTCAACATTGATGAATGGTTGGGCAAGATACAACATCTGTTCGAGTTATTGAAGACACCAGATGAGATCAAGGTGAGGTGTTCCACTTTCTTGTTGGAGGGACCAAGAAGGAGATGGTGGGTCATGATAGTGATGGTATAAAAATAGGAGGGCTTAGAGTGGAAGGATGTCAAGGTTCTTTTCACTAAACAGTTCTATCCAGAGTCAATGGTGTTGGCTAAAGAGGTGGATATTTTCAATGTTGAGCAGGATGAAAGAACTTTATTTCTGGTGGATGATTAGGTAACTTGAAGAAGTTATGCCACAACTTTTCCACTCCATGTATAAACAAGAGACCATCACAACCATAAAAAATGCAGGGCAATGAAATGATTCACATTCATAAGGGTTCCAGCCCCAGGCATTCGAAACAATGCTTATTTACGTAGTGGAAGAGTCTCCAGAGAAAAAAGATACTAGTCCAACAATAGTGAGTGGTAGCATTATGATAGATTTGTTATTAATGACTACTTTTTTTGACACCTGTGCTTCTTCCTCATTTATTTAAACTCGTATAATTAATCTACTTTATCATCCTATGGAGAAACTATCTTGTGAAATTGATATTACTATACCCATTAATATAATGTTATAATAGGGCCTCTGTAATCCCTTTTTGTTATATCTCTATCAGATAATGAGTTTTCTTGTAGTTTTTTGGTACTCAACATGAATCCTCCTAATGTTATATTCTGGGTGGATTAGATCATTCCCATTAAAGCCCGTATTTATTGTTATCTTCGATGGATCTATATTACAACCCCCTAGTTGTCTACCTCTTGTCTTTCAAGGAGATTAAGACCCATGTTCAAGAAAAGCGGATCATTCTCATCTTGAGTTGGGGAAATTGATATCAGTGTTTATTTTTTATCTGAAGCGAGATTAAATGTCTGATTATCTCCCCCTAGTTGTCGTCGAGTTTCCCATCATGTTTCCTTCAGAAATTTCTAATTTCCCACTAGTAATATTGGTTGAGTTTTCCATTGAAATAACACCTGGTACTCCACCTATTTCAATTCCCTCTTACCATAAGACTACAGTTGGACTGAAATAGTCAAACTCCTAGTTGGAATTTTTTACAAGGATATGATTTATTCTTGGGTTATCGACTTTGGTGGGGCTTGAGATGATCTTTTGGAGCATCTTGAGTTTTCTTATAACAACAATTACTATTACACGATCAGAATGGCTGCTTTTGAGGCATTGTATGACCATCCTCATAAATCTCTATTGTGTTGGTTGGAGATTGGTCAAAGTTACTAGGTTAGACCATATTTGGAGCAAGAGATGATAATAAAGATTCAGTTGTTTCTTCAAATAATGATAATTCCCCGGAGCTGATAAAAGTTTTATATTGACCATCACATTAGATCTTTTGAGTTCTGAGTTAGTGTCCTGTTGTTCTATATGGTTTCAGCCCGGTTGGGTTATTGATGGATTTGGAGGAATGGGATGATTTCTCTTCATTTTGTTGGACCTTTCATAGTTTTTTATTATGTGGGTAAAATTAATAACCATTAAGCACTACCACTGTATCTGACGTCGATACATAATATGTTTCCATCCATCACAACTATGAAAGTATCTATCTAATAAATATCACGTTTTGAGCTGAAGTGATCATGATATTGGACCTATTTCATATGTGACTAAATGGACTATAATGGTTGTTGATTCTGAGACCAAGGTACATCATTAAAGAATGATACCTGTGGTCCATATGTTATGGAATGATGGTTCAAATTCTCCAGAGAAGTGGGTGAGGGAGGCACTGATGCTAGAGTAGTGGCATAATATTTTTGACATGGAGACTTCTTAGTAGGATTTCTAGGGACATAAAGTTCTTTTGGTGGGAAGGTTGTGACATCCCGTTACTATTTTAGGTATTGAAAAACCCCATTGTGTTAAATTATTAATATATTGTGTGGAAAATAATGACTTATCAGTGAATTTATGATGAATGTGTTAATGGACATAACTTCCAGTTAAAATCCTGGAATATTCAATTTGAATATTTTTTTACTATGATGCTAAGTAAGTGTGATATTTTGTGGCCCGCAAAGCCTAAGGGAAGAAGGAGTAAAATTTCTAAGTAGAATATAATAAGTGTAAACTTTTTATTCAAAATATTTGAATAAATCTAAAATAGTCAATCGTTTAAGAAATCCGATACCGCTGTTAGGTCCGAAATATGGTGTTTACTATAGGACATGTATAATATTCTAAGGAGCCATATATTTGGATGCCTCGCTCTGGAGAGAAATTTATTAAATAATATTTAATATAATATTTATAAAAAATAAGTATATATATCCCAAACTATACATTTTATGAGAAATATGAGACCACTGATGGTTCTGGAATGATTTGTTTACCTTTGACGGGGTATAACATTTTTTAGCATTGGGCGTTTAGATTCCTCACTGAAAAAAAAATATTTTATTTTCATTAATTATTTATTCAGATATTTAATTAATAAATACTCAATATCTCTCAAACAGTTAACCATTTGAGAAATATAAGACCCATGTTGTGTCCTAAGCAGGCTTTATAACCTTGGTATGATGTAAAACCTAATCTCTGGAGCCATTTGGTGTTATTTTTTTATGTTAAATAATTATTTTTAATAATATTAATAATTAATGAAAATTATTCATATTACCTACCAAAAACAAACAAAATGTGGAAACCTCCATTTGTAATTATGGTTGAATCTAAAAGCATTGAGATCATCCATTTTTTATGATTTAATATCAGAAACGTTTTAATTGCATGAATTAAAGCCTTCCACACTCAATTTAAAGTTGAAACTGAACATTAAATGGGGTACTGAAGTTATGGTTATTGAAATTCCACAAATGTTTTATATTACCAAATTTTCTTCTTATTTTTTTGAATTTGTTGAGGTCGGACAATCCTGAAACTCCATTTATCCCACAAATGATGAACTTCATTGATCGAATATAGATATATTTTTCGGTTTCAAGTGATGCGTCAACCCCATTTCTTTTTTGGTTCCTTCTTTGTGGAGAGCCCCTTTACCTAGGTTGGTTCCCCCTTTATTTTATTATTTTTCTATTATTCATTATTAATTATTTTTCAATCATAATATTAAATATATTTCGTAACATTGATTATTTTTATGCCTCGTTTGTGTTGTTGGATTCGTCTCGATGAGAAAAATAAAAATAATATTTTTTTAAAGGAAAGAAGGTATTCCTCATTCTGATTTTTCATATTTTAGATAAATGATTGAAAATATATTATGAAATGATATTTTTTTAAAGACGCAAAAATCACATTGAAAGTCTGATGAAATTTTTTTTATATTATCAAGTCATAATTATTGTGGTTATAAAAGATAGTTGTTAAATAAATTATTAAAATATTTTGTCGAAAATTATCAAATGATAAATGAACTAATTATTCAATGGAAATTTTATCCAAATTATTAATGTATAAAACATTAAAATTATCATGGGAAATCTATTTAAATTATCAAATGATAATTTCTAGAATATCAAAAGATAATTTATGGAATAAAAATTATCAAAGGATAATCACTTTGTTTTATTGAAATATAATTTAAAAAATTTTCAACACATAATATTTTGAATTATCAAAAGATAATGAATTCTTAATATATATATATATATATATATTGGTAAACTCACGTGGTAATTTTTTTAAAATTATCTAATGTTATTTATTTTATTGTTAAAATATATATATATATCTACGTATATATATAAATATATAGTTAGATATATATTTTTTATAATTACTTTTAAAGGTAAGGATAATATTATTAAATATAAAATTATCAATGTGTAATTGCATTAACTATTGAAGGATAATTTAAAATGTATGTGTTTACATAAAATGATAATCCATATATTATCCATGAGTGAAAAAAATGTCATCGCATGTAATATTTTAATCGATATTTTAACAATTATATAAGAGATATAAAATATTATTTCATGTAATATTTTAATAGATAATTTAAAAATTATTAAAGAGAGAGATAATATTATTGAATGTAATATTTTAATTGATAATTTTAAAATTATGCAAATGAGATAAAATATCATTACATGTAATATTTTATTCTATAATTTGAGGATTTTTTTCCAAGAGAGAAAATGTATCATCACATGTGATCTTTTATTTCCTTTTGAAATAAAATAAATGGTATTGGTTCTAAGAGCCCTTGAAGAACATCGGCCATTTGTGTGTTAATGCTTATGATAATAAGTTGGTGAGGAGGTGTTTTGAACCAGATAGGTTGGTTTATCTTCATTGCTAAAATTGACAACCTTGACGTAGGTTGTTCCATTCCAATTAGACAAATTTATTATCCTTGTATTGCTTGATTTTTTTCAATTGATGATTTAAATTCAATTCCTCAAATGTTATTTCAATTAAATAGATAGAAATATGATTCGAGTGAATCAATATATTTGAAAATGTTTTGGAATTGAAATTTTGAAAACCTCAAATTCCATTGAATTTTGTGTGTTTTTGGAAATTGGATGATTTAAATTATTTAATTTAAATTGTGGATTTTGGATGGATGTGATTTCAATTAAATTGTTGAATTTAATTGTGGAAATAAATTTTGTAATAATGTAATTGGTTTTGAATGGATATCAAATTGGTGAAAATAGCTTAAAATGACTTGATAGAAACACATTGGTTTTATCTTCGGAAAAGGCATGTTATCAAATAAAACTTGTTTTGGTTTTAAATGAAAAGAAATTGGATGTTTTAAAAATTAATAATGGGATTTATAATATTTTTAAGAAGTCATAAAATAGTTCACCCATCATGTAAGATCATATGCAAGCCTTTGGTAGTTAGTGAGTTATTTGGATACACTCTACGCTACGACAACATTCTAAAATGTACTTGCGGTGGGTCACATCCCCAATGAGTTGGTGGTGAGTATTCTTTGGCAAGTGTCATAGGGATGTGTGTGTACACATTTTTCTGAGTTTACATAGAGGCTATGGAATCCTATATCTGGTTAGTACTATCTTACTTTTGGAACATGACCATGTTGCTCGCTTGTTTATTTATATTTGAGATATAAATTAATGCCATTGCATTGGAACTACTTTACATTCCAGCTAACATTACTTATACTATTTTTTGTAACTTTTTTATTTAAGCCATTGTTTTAAAAATATTCTATCATTTTTTAAATTCTTTGATTAAATTGTTTTTCCCATCATTTGAATTGTATAGAATGATTTTTTTAATTGTGATTTATAATGTAAAACATATTTCTAATTAAAATTTTAAATCATTTTTTTGGTTAATCAGTTGTTGGAAAATGTTATGGAGTCCATGGTGAGACCCTACTTGGAATTTCAGCTCACACCCTAATTTTTCGTTCGGGTGTTTGTAGACTTTCTCCTCCGAGTTCTGAGCAAGGGGAAAGACTCTCTTGATGATGGATCTAGCTGTTGAGTGTTGGGATTAATGATTTGTGTTCATCATGACTATAGACTATTTTACGGTTTTGGTACTTTGGTTGTGGTTCTCTGGCTGGTTTATGCCTCGTTTGACTTCTGGAACAATACCCCCAATGGAGTCCCTTTTCTTATACATACTGTCTTGTTTATTTTCTTCTTCATTGATGGTGGAAAAAATCCTTCCACTTGTATGTTGTGTGATTCCAGGTTCTAGTTGCCGACCTTTGGAGATTGGGAATGCCCTTATGGCTAGGTTTGGGCCGACATGGTTATCAGGTTACCAGGGTACTCGGGCTGGTTCATGATAGGAAATAGTTATGGATTGTTGATCTACAGTGATAAATGAAACTATTTTCCTTCCTTGATATGATATAATATTATGTTCCTTACAATTAACCTTAATATTTGAGATAGTTTCTAAGAATTTTATTGTTCCTTTCCTTTATGAATTATTGTTATTTTTAGGATTTTAACTCATGGATCATGGATAGTTTTCTGATGAATACGCATTCTTGTGACATTCTATTGTTTTATTCCATGACTCAAGATTATGATATATGAATTGTTTGGTATTATTTTACATTGATAATAAAATTTTATCATTATCTGATGATCATGATAGTCTAACATTTGATCATTTTTTATATCTACCATATTTACCACTACTGAGCATATGATATCACACTATTTTATTAAATTTTATCATTATTATATGAAGAAGGGTAATTAGTATGATATTTCATAATTGTTAAATTAGAGAATGATGGAAATTTAAGATGATAAGTATTGTATATAAACAATATATTTTTCTATCTACTCTCTATAGACTTTAAATCAATATAGTTATTTAGAAATATTTTTGAGAGATATAATGAATATTCAATGAAAATATGTATTGTATATATATATATGTTATGATTGGATCACAATAGATTGTATCAAAGGAGGTATTACATTTTTTAGAGATTCTATAATGATGGGAAATATCCTATGTAACCAATTCTGATGTTAATGTGATATAGGTTTTTACCTTATCTGACATAGGTTGATAAAAAGGTTTCATTATTTATGACATATTAAAATTAACTTTCATGATTATATGATTGATCACTGTAATTATGATAACATGAATCTTATATAATTTTTATGGTTTTTGTAAATGGTTTTAACAAAAAAGAATCATGTTAACAGTGAAAGTGGTGGAAAATGAAATGATTTTCCTTTTGAGTAACCAACTGTTATGGAAGATGGAATACAAAATATTATTGTAATTATCAATTATATTTCTCTCACCATGAATCTTAATGTGATTCAAAATTATAAAATAGGGAAATAATATATTATTGAGTCATTCATGAGGATGTATCTCCCTTCCTTTAGTGGAACATTTGACCCATTAGTGGTTGAATGATTGATCATAACACTGAGAAAATATTTTTTGTTCTCCAAAGTTTGGGACATGAAAAAATAATCGTAAATTTTTCCCATTTATTATTTGAATTGGATAAATTGTGGAATCTTATTAAAAATATGAGGAATGGTAAATAATTAATCCATGAAATGGGATGATTTTAAGCGGATAATTTTTATGTAATTTTGTAGTATTATATATAAAAAATATCAAAAGAATTACTTGATATTAATAAAAAGGATAAGGAATCCATTTATACATATGAGAAAAATTTTCCAAGAAATTCAATCGTATCTTGTGGTTAAATTATCATCCCTAAATTAAAAATTGTTTTGTTCTTTGGTGAATTAATACTAAGTATATAAAAGGAGTTATTAGTAGGTTAATTTAGTAGATTTGAACGAAATGATCAATGTGATCTCAAGGAAAATATGTAAATCAGAGTTTCTCAACATTTATGTGGTTTTAATAAGAAAATAAAGGTGTTTTTTCACGAATATTCAAATTAATCACATAGATGAAAGAAATTCAGATCTCATAAATGGCTAAAATTTGGGAAGAAACACAAAATAAATTGCTTAAATAGAACTATGAGGTGCTTCAAATTTGGAAGTACTAGTCCTAATACCCATGAATGTCAAAATGAAATAATTTCGATTATTAATATAATTTAGTAAAGTGAGATTTTAAGTAATTAACCATGAATAATATAAATTATAAAATGAAAGGATTATGGGAATTACAATACGAATTCCCAAATTATTAGTTAATGTTAATTATCGGTGTTAGCAACCTCTTAAGTCCAATGAGAACGAGAAATATTCTGTGATGACAACTGTTTAAGTGGGTTATAATAAAAATGTGGGACAAATATACACTCATCAACTACTATATATTAGCTAATGTATTATTTTATTCTTCTCTAAAAACGCTTTGATATCTAAGGAACATTCTATGTGTATTTTGTTACCACCTCAATGATTAGATTTTGTGTTTTTAGTGAGAATATATTTTGTTATAATGATCACATCTCATGTATAAAGCTCATCTCTAATAGAAGTTTGTATGAATATGCCTCCAGAAAATCTATCGGTTCTACCTCTAGTATAATTCGATGTGAATTTTGGAATGTATTGGATATATTTATAAATATCCCATATTAATTTCTATGAACAGGATGTCACATTTCTTATTATAAATACACCTATGATATTTTATATATGAAAGGATACATGTTAACATCAAATGGATGTTACATTCCTTATAAGAGTATTACTGAAAATTATAGAGTGATTTTATTTAAAATGGTTGAGGAGAAAATCAACATCAAAGGTACGCCAATTTTTTGAATTTTGTAGATGTATTTTTTAATGACTTTCCTAGAATTCCCCGGAATTGTGAAGTTGAGTTTTCAATATAACTAATATCTAGTTCTACAACAATGGAAATTCATCTATATAGAATGGCATGATTGAGTTATAGGAAGTGAAGAAGAAAACACAACATAATCTTGATAATGGGTACATATTCCCTAGTGTGTCACAATGGGTTGTTAATATTCTCTTTGTTAATAATAAAATATCTGAATGTATATTTTCCTTGATTGTATATAATTTAAGTATATTAGTTTCATGAAGTAGTATCATCAACATCATATATATTATTTGTTTGATCAATTACGATGAGATAAATTATTCTAAAATATTAACCATTGTTATAAATATCCTCAATCAAGTGACTAGGAAAAGGTTATTCAAAAGGAATCTTTCCTTTAGAGATATGGTCATTATGAGTTTATATTTATTACAATTGTAATTAAAAATTTCCAAACCATGTTCATGGATTTAATTAATAGAGTAATTATATATTACAAACTCTTTTCTTGGTAGAATTGAAAAATGATATTATTATATATTATATGAGTAAGGAATAGAATGAATATCGTCATTCGAAAATTTTATTGAAGACCATGAGGAAGGATAAAATATTTTCTAAATTTTTCAAATGAGAATTTTATATTTATAATGATTCATTATCTGGCCATATAATATAAATGGATTGTATATAAGTGGATCTTTAAATGATAAAGGTTAATAAAAATTATACTAAAACCACAATAGTAACCAATACCCATAGATTTTGTGGTTTTATAGATACTACAGACTCATTTGGAGATATTTTTCATGAATATATAATCAATTCACCATGTAAAATCAGAGTTGAATTGTGTTTTTTTTTGAAAAGTTAATGCCAGGATGATTTCAAGGACATGGAGAGATGGTTTTTTTGTGAACATATGATCACACAACCCTCCTATGGAAAAGTGTTTTTGATCATTAATGATATATTAAATATTTTACTGGGATGTGTCCTTTTGAAGAATGATACATTGATAGCATATGCCTCTCGCCAATTAAAAATACATGGGAAAATTACATGAATCATATTTTGGATCCATTAGAGGGCATCCTCATTAAAGATGTAGAGGAAGTGTCTGAATTATAAAATGTGTGACATATATAGATATCATAAAATTTTGACGTTCATATTCATGTAGAAAGAGTTCAATATGAGCTATAGAAGATAGTATTAATTGACTAAATATTAGGAAATTCACAGACACAACCACCATGGTATGGTGAATGAGGTGGTTGATGATTTTATTTATATTTAATATGCTTCATTTTTCCATGATAAGGATTATAAGAAATCCAATATTTATAGATTCATTGAACATTGATGTTGAAATAATGATGAAATGGGACAAATCATATCTTTCTCAGATGAATGTGCAAAAATCCGACCCTATAAGGATTATAGCGGAATATTAAAAAGATGTGGAACTATAGAATAAGTTGAGAAATATTATAGATTTAAACTAAGATAAAGGTAGGAAGATAAGTTTTAGGATCCAAATATGGGTCCCATGAATACTATACATGGAGAATTTATTGGATGAAGATTATAATTCACCCTTCCCTTTTCATTCACAAATTAAAATGATGTATAAATATATAAAATAATATTAATAGGGATTTAATATGAAATTTGATATTACTGTGTATGTATCTAAATTACTAGTATTTCAACAAGTTAAGGTTATGAGACAAAAGTCTTAAGGGATGTTACAACCACTACCTTTGGTCAAATTATCAATGGTCAAGGTGAGAACGAACCCCAAAATTATTAAATACATGTTAATAAACAATGGCAGCTGTTACAAAGTGTTTTATATAAAATGGGGTTCATTACTCCCTTCATATCAGCATATAAAAATTATTTACAAAATTATGATGCCCAATATGACCACATCATTCTCATATACATTATTTCATTCATTGATAATGCATGAAACACATTGTTAACTTCACTGTAGACATGTGACACGATCATATTGATGTGGTTTACATGATTGATGAATTTGATCTAATAATGAAGGAATCATTAAGAAGCATTCTGAGTCATCTCCTTCAGGTCCGTGAAAAAAAGTTATAAGTCAGATTCAACCCATAAAGAATTACAATTATGAAAAATATCATGTTTTATGGAATGAATTATTTTCCTTATATTAGACTAACATTCCACACTAGTGCCAATATAATGCTGGAAAAAACCTTTAACAAAACTAAAGTTGGTGTGAAACACACCGGTAAAACTTGAAGGGCCATTCAATCCAACATCTACAACATAAAAATTAACCTTAATCAATTTGTGAATCAGAGGAATACAACACACATATTTCAAAACTATTGGTTTATGGGGACTTATATGTAGACCAAAATATATTCTGATATTTACATCATTAACATCAGTTTTAATTTTATCACCATGTATGCCTTCTACTACACAAGATTCTCTATGTAGCATGATATCATCCTCTATGATGTTATGTAGTTGATTATAGAAAATGGAAACATTAAGTTTTATCCATACAGTGGATAAAACCTAGTATATATCATTTTCAACAGGTTAGATACCATTCCTCAAAGACCAATTCTATTTATTCTATCCATTTGTTCATTCAGGTTTATGTTTGTATAGATATTGATATTAAATAGGAAGCCTATATATTTCCACAATATATTAAAAAATCATAAATTCATAAATTTGAATTTATATTATCTTAAGCCTTCAAACCTAAATTAAATATTGATGCAATCTTCCACCTTTCCTTCTTCAACTGGTTATGGGTTGATAACTTTTTTTTCCTGATTTTGGATAGAAGGATGTATCTTGAATGTATAATAAAAGGTACCCTAAATTTCATCAACCTTGATGAAGAATAAAATAACAAGTATATTTCTTCATATAGTATTCTCCTGCATTAAACTAACCAATTCTCTTAGGGTCCCATGTGAGTGTATCATAATCAAGGAAAGCATACCTTTTTATTTCTGTACAAGTCAGGTAGGTTACCAGATAATCAAGGATATTATTAAGTCCCAACAACACTAAAATAGTCTTGTGGGTGCTATAATATGGGATATCCATAACTTTATAGTGTTTTTTTGAATATACATGTTTCACTTTAGAAATTGATATTGGATTGTTGACACACCATCTATTTTAAATTCTACATAATGTAATTAGCAGAATACATGACGGAATCCCATAAAGATGATTCTATATATTGAGGAAACCAATAAATTAGCCTCTTTTTTATACATCATGATAATAAGTTAATATAAGGATAATTAGAAGTCAAATTATTCCATGAAAATTTTATAAAGAAGACAATCATTTAAGATTTTAAGATAATTGATACTCAGGCCTCCCATCTCAATCAGTTTGATGCCTTATTTATAAAATAAAGAAATAAATTTCCTTTTATAAATTGAAATGGTCCATATAATGTTATTGATCAAGGATTAATTTCCCTTAATGGGTCTTCTTGACCAAAGGTATAGAGATAAAGAATAAAAAATTTTCTAGGTGATCACAGAATTGACATGGCACACCATTCCATCTTGTGACATGGTATTTCCATTAAATAAATACATCCTATTAATGAATCTAGGGTGTATTACTTGAATATTTTTTTTCTCACATTTCCCCAAAAAAGGGAGGTCCCAAGATAGTTAATGTTAAAGGTTTACCACTTCACTTCAAAAGATATAGTAACTATGATTTATTTAACAATAGAGATTAAATCACCAAATATAATGAATGATTTATTACAACTAATGGATTTACAAGAAACATATTCATAGTGTGTAAACAAGGATTCAATAGAATTTATGGTTTTCATTGAATTCATTCCAAAAATAAACAATTTATCACCATATAATATCTTTGATGGGATGAAAACAACTCTACCAGATTTAATTTTTTTTATAAAAGACAATCTATCCAAGGTCCTTGACATATAGAATTATGTAATTTTTAAAATGGAAAATAGAATTCCAAATAGATGATATACATTACTAAAACCTCTTGTAAAATTGAAAAAAAAATTCTTGGTGATCCATTAAGGAGTATATACTTATTTGAAGATCCATGAATGGAACTGATTAAACGGATGAAGACACTTGAGAGCCCATATTTATTTAGGACAAAAAATAAAGCTTTAGTTAAACTTGTCAAATGCACCAGAGATATCAATTTTGAATACAATTATTCATTCATTTTATTTCCTCTTCATGAGATTAATGGTAATTTGAGGTATTGAATAATTTATTTTCAATGTTTATACCAGGAAAAAAACCAAATTGATTTGGTGTCAAATATTCCTTGATAATATCTCTCATTTGAACCATTATGACCTTATTAGAAAATTTTGGGATAGTATTCTAAAGTTAAATCCTCCTTAAATACTCAATGTCAATATCATTCTCCATTTTTGGTAATATTATGATTATGTGCAATTTTATTCCATATGGCATAGAGGAATGAGTAAAACAATATTTCAATTAATTGGATAACTCATCCTATAGAATTTACACAAAAAAAAAAGAATTTATTATTGTAACCATCTGGGCTAGTTGCACTATCAATGTTAAGAGATAATAGATAAAAATTCATTTCCTCTTTAGAAGGATGCATAGTAAGGGTGTCATTTTAATGTTCCCAAATTAAGGTGAAAATATTATCAATTATCCGTAATTTGAAGTATAATTCATCATCAGAATATATCCTTGTCAAGTAGACCACCACAACATTAGATATTTCATTTTTCGCGGTGTGGATAATTCCATCCACAATAATGGATCCCTTAGCCAGTCGAATTCCTCTTTTTGTATACAATGTATGAATGAATTTTGTTTTCCTAACCCCATATTTTATCCATATAATGTTATATTTTTATATGACATGACTTCCATGTATAGTGAGAATATCATGTCTCCCAGATTCAGACTATAGTTCCTCTCTTTAAATGTTTATGTAACACTAATTTTTTATTATTTAGTATAAAATATGCTTTACCGCCATGATGATTTTAGTCAGAAGTTTAGAGAATTACTTTTAACTAAATTCCATCTTAATTGTTTTAGAATTTTTAATGTTTTTTAAAATGTATACAATATGGGATTCCCTTCGGATTTATCATCCTCACCTCAAGAAATATTTCCCTAAGAATGATAATTACTATCATTTTTTAAGATTGAAGTTCCTATATTATTATTGAATGCATAAAACAATATGTTTAAGGATACCGAACCAGGGCTATAAGATCTTCTTTTTCACTCATCAAATATGTAGATTCAACAGTAGAAACCCTGCCCCATGGTCTTCATTCTGCAATCATCATGTCCATGTATTTCCACAATTATTTGAGTGAGTTAATTAAATAAAACCATATTACGACATTTCATAATGTCATACCAAGATTTAATGGGAAACTTGAAAATATTCACCCATTTTCTATAACTTCTTGATCAGGTCAGACATGAGAAACTTTTCCCTTTATTATGATTTGTCTGGGAGGGGGAAGTTTAAAAATAGAGAATGAGGAATTTTCAGTTGACTTCACCATCTAAGTAAATTACTTATATTCACCCTCATTAACAATGTGTTTTCACCCCATGAGACTTTTTGAGTAAAAATGGAAGAGCTCCTTATATTCAACATGATTGAACAGATTATTTTCTTGAACAGATAATTTTGGTTTTGAGGGATTCTTCATGAATTCCTCATCATGAATTCCAGATTTTTGGTTACCCCTTGACTCCATGATCTCTCCTTGGTCCACCATCCTATTCTTATTCTTTCGTTATTATCATATATCTCAACCACTTACTATAATAGTCTTGAAATGGAAAAAATATCACAATGGATTTCATCATCAGGCTCCCTAAAACATCTAAATACTATAATTATTTTTAGATTACATTTGATCACCTTATGATGTCCATGAATTTTATTTCTATTAGATAATATTTAATTATTGATCATGTTACATGGTTATTAATTAAATAAGTGGTAAGATTACATTGAGTATCACTCTCGATTATATCTTATCGGTACCACAGTATTACCTCTATGTTTATGTGAAGTATCTAGTAGGGTTTGTTTATAGAGTTGAGTTTCATTAATTCATATCATTTTCACATGGGTAGTTAGTCTGAGAGGAAAATAAAAACTCCAGATGAGATGTGGAGATTTATCTCTACATATTTTAAAGGAGGATGGGATCACCACATTTATTAGGTAGAATTTTTTTATAACAATTTAGTTTACACATGAATTCAAATGGATCCTCATAAAGATATTTAGGGAATGATGTTTGGAACTCCAACATTATTGGATGATATTGTAGAAATAAATCTATTAAAATATGATATATCTTGTTAAATGGTAGATAATGACAGATTTATTCGGAAACACATTAGGGAATCTGAGAGATGAAAAAAATATGTAGTCATTGGAAAGATCTAGAGTTTGATGTTTAGGAAAAGGTATTATTATGAATATCACATTGGAATAAGGTTATGTGATATGTAATGGATGGAATGTTGTGATATGATATATATATCCCTTTTAAATTCTTGATTATATTAGGTTAATATTATGTCACTAGACTATTCCACCGAATCTCTCTCAAATTTATGATATTTTCCATGTATTACTCTTGAGAGATTACATTCCATATCATTCACTTGTAATGAACTCAGAGATCAAACCACATGACCATGATCTATATTCTGAGATAAAATTCGTATAGATTCTATATATAAGAGAGAAATTGTTGTGAAATAATATCACTCACCTAGACCATGTTTTTTGGTGAAACCATAAAGATGATGAAACTATGAGGGAAACCAAGTATGTTTTGAGGTAAGAGTATCCTTGTTTTTTATATCATAATGATATAGTTTTATGGGATAAATTATTATAATGGGGTAGAAAATAACACCACCCACATTTTATTATGTATTTCACTTTAAATAAATAAAATCCTTGATAGCTTTTTGAACATGAAACATTTAGTTTAAACAAACACTGATATTTTTTTGAATTAATAATATTTAAATGTGTATAATATAACATAACCACTAACTTCATAAGAATAAAAAAATTATGAAGAATATTTATAAATATTTTATACAATGATATGAATTTATTTATTTATAATAAATATGTACTAATTTATAAGTAAATACCTTTTATGAATCAAATATATATTTTTTCTAAAAAATGGTTTCTATTTATCTTTTTTCTCAGAAATTGTATTTAGAATTCTAAAATTTTTAGAAAATTAATTTGGGGAAATTAAAATAATTTTTCAAATTATCCTTTAAATATTAAATTAGGTTTATTTTTTATGATTCATCTAAATAAGTTTATTTTTAGGTGAATAAGAGAACATATCGATTTTATATGAAAGTTGTAATTATAATTAATGTATCAAAAATTATAATTCTATTTTTTATCATTTTAAAAAATTAATTAAATTATTTAAATTTAAAAATATATAATAAATTTCATTATAATTAACACTACATTTTATTTTTTTGTAAAAACAGTTTTTACATGTATGTCATTTTTCTAAAATACAATTATCACATTTTGTAGGTTAATATTAAAAGTAATTTTTTCTAAAAATAGAAATATAAATTGATAAAAATTTACTACATATATGGAATCATAGTTTATAAAATTGGTTATGGGGAAAAAATAATTTTTGGTCTTTATTAATAGTATCTTTGGTAATAAATTAACAATAGTAAGAGGTTAAACATGATAAACGGATAAAAATGATATTTGTTATGATTTCTTAAAACATGGATAAATTTTATTTTAAGATAATGTTTATATACTATATTATATTTTATTTGAATATTTTTTCTTTATTATATACTGTTCATGATTAAGACATTAATAAATTTAATTCTTTTAGAAAATGACAGCCTAGCAAATACCTCACTTATAAAAGGACATCACGTCTCCTCTAATATCCATAGTTCAATATCCAATTAGATAAGTGAGTCCTTAAGAAAATAAATTTATAAAATACCTCCACATTTCATGGAGGTCCTGTTATGACCATAATACTATCCTATAAAGTCATTAGGTATAAACCTAAGGATGTTTCTCGAAAAAGAGGTAATGTCATTTACCGAGATCTTTCAGTTTTTTATCATCTTACATAATATATAAAACTATTGTATTCCTAAAATGTATTAAGAAAGTATAATATAAATAATTATTTTTCATTTTGATGATGTTACAATCATATTCCACCTTCTTTCCATCAAATAGAAAATTAAAGTATTTCTTATGTGTATGTGTGGTCTACCTCCTCCACATTGTAAAATGAATCTATTTCCCTTAACTCCTCATAAGAAAATTTATAATTATGTATATAATGACTATATATGATATTTAGTATGTAATTTTGATTCTGTAATGATAAAATAATATTTATATTTCTTTCACTCTTTTTTTAGAAGATGAAAACAACGTTCATGCAAACACTCAAACAACTATCTCCACGAATTGTGTAATTAATTTTTCCATCTCAGAATTTAATGGATGGTTATAAGTATATTTATAATGTATATATAGGATATTTATATCTTTATTAGCAGTATATATATGATTTAATAACGATCAAAATGTAATTACAAGAACTGAAAATCCCATACACACGTGAAAAACAAAATATTTAACATCCAAAAAGAATGATTTTCATAAAGAATGAATAATAAATGGGTGTTAAAATGTTAAAATTGGGTAATATATGTTACTATAAATATTTATATGGGATTTATATAATGATAATAAATTTAAATCTATTATAAATGATTTTAGAGCGCTTAGGAGGAATGTCAGACATGAGGTAAGGGTTTAGCATCTAAATTTTGATTCATTGAGATATATTTGATGTTATTAACCTATTTTTATTTATAAGGTGTATATTCTAGTATATTGATATATCCTATCATGAATACCCTTATGATCAAGGTATTTAATGTCTTGTTTGAATATATTTCTTTCAAAGGGGTAATAATTCAAAAGGTATCATACTATTAAAGGTTTATGTTATAATCTCATTTAATTTAATGCTTGGACATGTTAAATTTACATTAAGGGAAGTATTATGGGTATTTTAAATTAAATATAATTTATTTTCTTCTAATCTATTTATTTCTTGAATTATCATGTATTATTAGCATTACTCTCTTTGGTACATAAAATAGCTGAGAAAATGTTTTTAAAGAATAAATGAAATTATTTCCACTTTAGGATTTCATCCATATTCATAATTTAAAAAATTATCTTATAAAAGTTATTTCAAATTCTATAAATGTCTAAAAAATGTAATTTCTTCTACTTTTGACATTATTTACAATGATTTTAAAAAATAATATTCTTAAAATTATTTTGAATATTTTTTTTTGAATTTTCACAAAAGTGTAGAATGAATGTTTTATTTTACTATATTTGACATGAAAGTATTTTACCTCAATCATGAATGTTATTTTCTTTAGATACTAAATTACAAGATTCCTTGGTAATTTTCAATGAAATGGATTTTCTATATATTCTAGGAATTGTTGATAAAATGTTATCAATGTAAAGAATATTTTATCATGTTTTAATGAAATGTTAGAAAGATATTTGAGAGGTAATTTTATTCTATGTTGTCATCCTTAAAAATACTTGTTAATTAGTGGTGACATTATCCAATTATACCATGTTTTTAATTTATATATATTATTTATTATCACTATAAATATATTTTTATAAAACATGGTTATTTTACATGGGTTAGGCTATGATGATATGACAAATATTTTATGACCATTTGTAACACATATGTATGGTTCTCATTATGTAATGGTTGGGAATAAATTAATATATCCCTCTAAGACATTTAATAAATAATTATATCTAATCAGATAAATAGGAGAAATGAGATTATTTTCATAATCTAAGATGTGATACCAGTAAGGATTCATAATCAACAATGATACGGGAAATAAGTAGTTTTTCATCATCTTATATGATATGTTGTTATTGGAAGTTAAAGTTAAAATATGATATGATTTCTATGCCTACTATTGTACCAAACTCTTATAAAATGTTGACATGTTCATGAGTGGAACTCATTTGTCATGATTTTTTATGAATAACCAATAGTGTAAAATACTAGAATTTTATCCCTTGAATAATGATTATAATATTTTAATTTGTAGATATTATTTTATTTTTATAATAACATGTTATCATACAATTATGATTATGATATTATTACATATGATAAATGTTTCAAATCTCTGGTGTTTACCCTTTCCATGTATCTGAGCACATTCATTGTCATTTTTTAATTTTCTCATGGTTATAAATAAGGGTAATAAGTATATTGGGTCTATAAGGGTATATTATATAATGAAGTATGTTTTAAATGTTGAATATTATACTGAAATAATATTTTTATATATCTAGTATCCATTTACACTAAACTGTTATAGTTCACGTGAATGTTTATTTGTGATATATATTAAATATTTTAAAAATGATGTAATATTTATGTATTTTTTTCTTCGTTAACTATAATCCACATTAGTTTATTCATCCAAATATTATATACCAAATTATTAGAGATGATATAATGAATCTTCATCTTTGAGAATTTCTATATTTTAATATTTCTAACAAAATAGTAGTTATCTGAAATTTTCAAAGGCATCGAACTCTTCATGTTTCTCATCTAACATAAAAATCTTCGTTCAGTCTACAACATTTATTATATTCTATCCTATGGATGAAAAGGGAATACCAAGAATTATAGTTGCATTATGGCCACACTCCATATCTAAAATAAGAAATTTTGTAGGAGTGAACACTTTACAAACTCCCATTATGAGATCATATACTCTTCCTATGTGTGAAATATAAGTTAGCCATTTATAAAACCAGAGTGTTGGGTTTTAATTATAATACTGATAACTCTTAAAACCATGATAATTGTAGAATATTTATTATTTAACACTAATAAAAGATAATTTAGTCGACCATTATTCCCTATAGTGAATTATATGACAAAACCCCTTGGATATTTGAGTTTTGATGAAATTTTATTTTGTTGGACCACATTTTAATACTAAATGTAGATATATGTTTCAATATCTTCATGTGTTTTCTTATTAAAAATACTTTTTTTATATATTTCATGTATGATTAAATATTATTATAATCATGAATGAATGTGTTGTTCACTTGGAACATGTAAAAAATATGAAGTAATTAGATTAGTTTTTGTTTATTATTTCAGGTTTGAAATTTTTCAGGGAAAGGGATGGGTGGCACATAATTATTACAGAGGGTGGAAAATTACACATTATATTTGAATGGTTTTACACCCCTTTTTTTTATTATTTTTATAATCTATTTTTTGTTTTAAATCTTGGTTAGTTTTATTTATTTCATTTTCATCATGGTTATCCACAATTCCTTATTTAATTTTTCTGTAATACTGAATATCATTTTTTTAACAAAATTATTTTTTATTCCTAGAATTTACTCTATACATCTCTTGAGTATTTAAACTAATCATAGTAACTAAAACCATAATATTTTCACTAGTATTATATTTATTAGTGATAATAAACTCGGCCATATATCATGAATTTATGTCTCTAGAAAATTACCGAATTTTTAGATCTATGTTATAAATTCTATCGTCTTTTTAGGATTTCTCAGATTATTATAGTGATTTTTACTCTCTAGGTATCCACCATTATAAAAACTTGGCCTGTTTTAAAAGGCCTGTTACCCCCATAAATTACTTGGGAATTAAAAGAGTCATCGCCATTTTTCTTTTATACATTTCATCTTGGATGATTTTGGTAAAAATGTGGATGTATGTTGTTATAAGTGAATTCCTTGATATCTAAAGTGAAAATTTTGATGGTTTCTATAGCCATAGTTATAGTTTTTTTAATTCTTTTTCCAGGCATCCTTAGACCATATAAGATTAAGTTATCAGTTTTAAGAAGATAGGAAGGCATCAAGTAGTTTGGAAAACATGTGGTAGAGTGTTTAAAAATTACGCACTATTGAAACTTTTCTCTAATACTTTAACTCTGATTTAAAAAATCCACTTGAATACAGATTTAATTGACATTATGATTTCAAGGGGTATTGAATTCATATTTTATCTCAGAATATTCATGATTCAATTCCAACTATTATATGTTTTATTACATCTCCTATTTACTCTTATTCTCTTTAAATATTTCTATTGTGAGTTAAGAGATAAGGTGTTGAAAATTTTTCTATCATCTTCATCAGTTTTATCTATTTATTTTCTTTTAATAGACAAATATACTATGTTATAACTCAATGTGGGAAAAAATTCATCGATGGAATCTTTAAAATAGTGGGAAGGTAATTGTTGTTGGGGACACTACCTAAGAGTGTCCTTAAACCTATATCGAGCCTCATTAAATTCATTTAAATCCTCTTAAAATAACCAAATATTCTTGTTTCTATGGTCATCCATGATAGTCAAATAAAACAAATTCATAACTAAAGAGTTGTAGAATTGTTCCCATTTTTCAAAAATGGGTTCATATATAGAAAAAAACCTATTCATTTACATTACTTTTAAATGGAAAGAGAATTATACCATATTTTTTTCATTCTCACTAAACCCTTTCAGTGGTTGTTATAGAAATATATTATAAAAATCCCAAATGAATGAAAATGATTCATAATTAGGAATCCCATTGAATTTACAAAATAGTGAAATGTTTGATTATTTCAATCCATACTTGTAAGACAGGGTTTATGACTAAAAGAATATTGATTTCTTGAAATTTGATGATGTTTATACACCCTCAACCTAGGATATTCCAAAAATTATATTGTTTTTCAGTTAAAAATTTTGTTCATAGATTTCAGAAACACTTTTTGACAAATCTTCCATTCAAATTTTCTATTTTCATTAACCGTGAATAGAATTTTTCGGTCATAAATTAAGGCTTGGACTTTTTAGAATTTGATCCGATGTTCATTCACAATGTGAGATTTAGATATTTTTCATAACACACATAAAATTACGTTTATTTTTAAAATAATTTTTAATATCAAATTCTTATATCTTCAATTTTTTTAATTTTTATATTTTTACTTTTTTCATGAACACATGAATCCTTACCCTAAAAATATTCAAAAAATTTTGATGATATTAAATTGACTATATCATATTTTATACTTACCAATAACATAAATAGTGGGAAGTAATATATCAATCCTCATAGAAGGTAAAATAAGTAGTATACCATGAAAAAAATAGATTCTCATAGGATGGAATGAATAGAAAAATATTAATGAATATTCTTTTAAAAGAAATAATTTATGGGGATATAAAGGTGAATTTGATGATACAAATCATAAAAAGATATATCATAATAATAAATTAAATAATGACCATTGATGAAATTTGAGAGATATTTTGATGGACTAGTTAAAATGATTCTCTAAATTTGTGAAAATACAATTTAGTTCAATTTTCAAAAACATGTATTTAAAACCTCATTTGAGAATAGTGACTAGAAATTTGATGAATTTTTAGTTCCAAATTTATAAAATTATTCAATTATGTAGGATAATGAATTTTATTCAAGTTTCGAAATGAAAACACAAACAAAGATGAAGAAATAAATTGAATTCAAATTTTTCACAAATTAATCTTTATAGAGATTTCATATTTATTAAAAAGTAATAATGAAAAATCGAATTATAATCAGTGATACAGAAGATACAAAATAAAAACAGTAATCTTCACTTAATACCCTACTCGTAATTTTTGATTATTATATAATTTTTTCTTATTTTTCTAGATCTTCCTCAATGTATTCTCTTTTGAATGACTCATGAAAAAATATGTGTACCATAGAATAGATACCCAAATAGATCAATACCCATTAATATTTCTATTATTTATTGAATTATATTTTCAGTTCAAATTTTAGTGTCGACATACATTATTTATTTTATTTTACCATCATCCACAATATTTGTTCCACTAAAAAAATCCTTTAACAAACAATCCCACCTGAACATGGAATTTAATTCTGTATACAAAACTCATTAATTCATTAGATTATTAAAATTTGAAGAGTCATCCAATCAATGTAGCATGATTCTCATATATCCTCATATTCCAGTTACATAACTCCATCTGTGAAAGCATGGTGTTGATCTTTATTTTCCCCTACTGATTTATTTTCTAATTGAAAATAATTCTAACATATATTTTCAAACATATTTCCACCTCACATCAGAAACTTCAAAAATACCAAGGATAATCTCCATTCCCAAATCACACTTGCTTAGTGTACAAAAAAGGAGTGAATAAACATTTTTCATCCCAATTCCAATAATCAAAATCACTTATAATTCACAATTAGTTTCATCAAATTATGAGTCATTTCTGGGTTTTCTTCAACATCTAGAATAAATCTTAAAAACAAATAAAAAATAACTAAATGTTAATAATATTTATGATTTATGCATCCCTAATCAAGTTTGTAACATAGATCATTTATAATTCATTATCAACATTGAACATTGGTAAAACCAACCCATATTAATCAAAAACTATTCAACATCAATAAGAGACATAGGTTTTCTCTTCAACTAGTTCTCCGAACTCAGTTTTATCTTTAAAACACATTGAACTCAACTCTAATCATGGATATCATTGATTGAACAATGTTGGTCAAATTTGGTTATCATCGGCTAACCCAAACCATCAGTCACGACTGTAACTTCTGTTCCTTTATCATTAACGTACTTACTTAAAAAGAATGTGTTTATTTACCCCTTTGATCAAGCACTCAAAAACATGTTTTTACATTCTAAACATCTACATTCATCCTCGATTTTAATACCCCTATCACTATGTTCTACTATCTTATAGTTACTGAAATTCTTAGGTAATATTTACCATTGTTAAAATAGAGGGAAACAGAATACTTGATAACCTGAATATATCATATGAGAAATCTTTTGGTAATATATCACATGATAATATAGCTAAAATATAATATGAGGAATATTTTTTAAAATCCATATGGGGCTGCTAAATGAAAATATCATATGAGGTAGATGGATCTTAAATTTTTATCAATGATAAATGTACTATGCAGTTCATGAAACATTTTCATCCAAAAATATACATTTAAAAATTAAATTACCTAAGAAAATTGAAAATAAAAATTTCATATGGGTTTCATTTTAATGAATTAAAATATATTGAAAAAAAGAAAAAATCAAATTCCAAAAAATTTAACGAAAAAATGAATATGAAAAAATGGTTCCATACAATTTCATTTAAAATTATAATAATTTAACTATAAAAATAAACTATCAACACCCAAAATGACATAATTTATTGATGAGTAATTTCTGATAAATTTTAGACAAAAAATACCCAAAAATATTTTCAAAATAATGGACATGGAACATAATAAAATTATTTCCAACACTAATAATATATCATTTTTGCCATCAAAACATATATTCAAAATATTTTTCATTAAAACATAATAAAATAGAAGAAATATCTGTTGATAATTAATAACTCAAGGAAACATAAATTCCAGAAAATGATTAATGAATTACTATTTTATCGAAGGATCTTCAATTATCAAATATTCACCATTCTATAATCATTTACAAAAAAAATATCATACAAATATTACCAAATGTGAGTGGAAAACATATATAAAACATCAACACATCAATTATAATATTTTATTATTTATTATTTTTAATCTTGTTTACATTATAACTATTTATATATATATATATATACATTTATAACATATTGTGATGCTTATTCCCCTTAGTATAAATACTTTTCGTAATGAAATAATTTTATGAAAATGAATTGGATTGTGTTTGGATTTTATTATTTACATATAAGACGAAGAATTATTTTCTATTTATAGATAAAACTAAAATTTTTGACATAGATTATAATATTGGGTAAATTTATTCTTGGTGTAATCCTACTAAAAAACATGTGACTCCCTATATACACCCACAAGGTGTTTGTAGATATTGTTATGAATGATTTGGATATGGATAAAGGTGATACTTTCATGAGTGGTGTTTTTAAGATGAAAGTTCTACTATTTTGTTGGAATTATGGCCTTTGGGGACCATGGGTCACAATGATATGGTTTATGCAGTATTATTGAATACTTTTTCATCTTCTGGGATGTATATATATCATTAGTATCAATATTTTCACACATTTGGTCACATTAAGATTTTATATTTCATGTTTCAAACATTCTATTTTGTTACAAAATTGTGATTGGATGGTTATTTAGATTCCATTACTTATACAATGTTTTACATATTTTGTCATGAACTGTCCTCGGGGCCTGTGTCGTGACTACCATAAGCCCGCCTTCTATAGGTGAGGGGCTGGCAACTAGCACCAATGGAATAAATCCTGATAAAAAGGGAAGGCATTGCATTTATGATAGTAACAAACACAACAGAGTATGCAAGTGAAGTAACCACTAAGAAAAACTTAGTACAAAAGTAAGTACTGAAAAGTAAATGGGCCAATATTAAAACCCAAATGATAGTACATTACAACTGAAAATAAAGTACAATGGCAGTAATGTAAAGCAGAAACCACTGAGTCATCCTTTGGGAATCCCACCTGATGGGTGGGTACAAATGGCCTCCTCATCACTTCGGGTCCGTCCGTCCGCTCCGTGTATGCCTCACTTGGTGGTCCACCTCCGAGTACCATCCAGCTCCACAAGACTCCTCTACGATCAGTGATGTCTATCATCTACATCCAACACAATGTAGTGTGGGCATAGCCCATGCAGGGGTGAGTATATAATACTCAGTATGGACCCCGAGACCCCCGAAGGTCTCCCAGAATCCACGAAGGATAAACCACAACGGAAAGATACAACATCAAGTATCAACCAACACTACTTAGGTATATTTCCATACATATACCTAAGTCATCAATCCCAGTTCAACTCCAACTCCTGAGCCCAAGCACATCCCGGTCCAATGTGAAACGTATCCATTCACACCATTGGAAATGATTGAAAGTCAAGACTCTGCTCACATAACTATTCATCTTTCTTATAGTGATAAAGATGATCAAATGTAGTCAAAGATTCATCTAAGCTGTCCGAACCACACAAGATACAAGTACAGAGGTAAATAATTTCAGACCCACATATGATACAAGAACAATATTCATCTTCATCGAACCCACATAGGATTCCAGTACGGTAGTCGTCGTTGTCAAACCCCCGGAGGATTCCAGTACAGTAGTCGATGCAGTCACAGTCAGCTCTAGGGTTCCTGCACACAGCACGCTCAATTCCGCGAGGGTCTGCTCATTGAGCAAGGGGGTTCGATACATCAATTGTCATGAATTCCAAAGTTTATGAATCCAAAAGTTCTGTCACATCAAAAGAAACCCAACGCGACAGACGGTGCGTCAAACGGGCGCCTATTCTGAGAGTTGTTATCTTTTTTGTTACAGGGGGCCGGTTGGTTTTTAATCAAAAACCAACCCGACTATACTCCATATATTTCCAAACCTCACGTGGGGTATTACAAAAGAACTGTCTCATAAAAATTAATTCAACGTAGTTGACGACACATCAATCAGACGTCCAATCCTTATGTTATAAGTGTTTCCGTTCAAAGGGCATGGCTGGTTTCGGGTCTGAACCAACCCGGTCATACCAAAACATCACCGAAACATTGTGTGTAATATACCGAAATGACCGTCTCGATCCAAGAATTCCTACGCAAATGACGGTGCATCGATCTGAGTTTCTTAGCACGTGTTATAGTCAAATGACTGAAAAACGGTCTGAAGTGGGGGGGTCTGGGCCCGGTCCGGTCCGGCCCAACCCACCCTAGGTCGGCCTGAACCGAGTCGACCAAACATGGGTCTGGGCTGGTTTGTTAGGGAATGGCCCGGCCCGGACAGCGTAGCCCGATCCACATGACCCGCCCCAGGCCGGCAGGGGAGGTGGGGTGTGCTGGCTTGACCAGCTGGCTGAGCGGGGGGCACGACCCACAGTTCTATGAATGCGGTGCCAGGCTGGCGCCTCTTATCTCCCGGATCTCACGCGGTCGAGGGATCCCCTCCTCACCGCCACGTCCGGTGCCATAGCGGGCTGCAGCCGATGGCGCGTGCCAGCGACCCGCACCGCCGCGGTCTTTCGTGGGCCACCAGAGTCATTTCGGTGGTCCGTTTTTGCTTCTATCTGTGCCTGTGGTTTTCTCGGGATCTGAACTTCATTACGAAGGCTCCAAATCGCTGTTGTGATCCCGTTTCATTGTCTCCAACATCCCACAAATCAAGAACAATATGGTGATGTGTCCGAACATGTTTGTTAGTCCATACCCACCGCGTTATTGCTTCAAAACAACATCTAACAATTAAACACCATGCTCGAGGGTATAAATCAAATAAATGAAAAATATACCAATCCCCCTACCTCGTAGTTGACGTCGTTCGTCGTCGAGCCATGGAAGATAATCATCGTGGTAGTCGATCGTCACGGAAGAACGGTGTCATCACGTCAATGATTGAGGATGAGTCGTTGTCGTAGGCGATGTAGGCTCCTTGACGTCGAGGTGCGTCCGAGGAAGATGCGTCGTTCGATGAAGTCCTTCACGTTCTTCACTGGGGATGTTTTTCGTTTGAGGAATGATATTCTTCTTCATATAAGGATCACCTCTCTTTAATTCTCCAGATCCCATTTTCCCACATGTGATATTCCAACACAAAGAAATAAGGAGGCCCTCCAATTAATATAATTTCTATGAGATTCATATATTAATTCAAAAGAGGTATCAATTAATTAACGCTGACATTAATTATAAGATTTGGCACATTTAACGGGACGAGGGAGGTGGGAAGGATCCACCATTAAAAAGGATTTTTTGAATGAAACATCAAGGAATTAATGGGGAGTTTTCAAAGGAAACAACAGGGAATTAATGGGGAGCTGAATGTTGGGGATCGTGTGGGCCCCACCTCGCAAACATCCACACTAGGGAGAAAATAACCAACTAAAAAAATAAAATTGTGTACCAAACATTTTTATTTAGTTTATGATTAAACCCCAAAAATTAACTTTTGACCCGCATAAAATGCAACTGCGGTAAAGGTCCCCTTAAGTGAAAACTCGTTATGCGAGTTCATCGGAGCCATCAGATTTCAAATCCGGGCACCGGTTCAAATGATAGAAAAACCCTCTATTAATTTTACTGAATGTACCTGAACAAAAATTCAAAAATGGTTTCGGGGTGCACCGGGCCTTGGAATCAGGTGCCATCAAAAGCCACAAACTCGTAAAAATTCAAATTATTTAAAAAAAATCATTGAAATTTTTGGTTCTTTACACTACTCCCACCTTAGGGATTTACATCCCCGTAAAGCTATAACATACACTAGGGAATCAAAAAGGGGTACTGAGCACGCATCTGAGCCTCCCGCTCTCATGTGATCTCCTGATGGTTTCTGTGCTGCCAGCAAACGCGCACCAGAGGAATCGACCATCCACGAAGGACCCGCTCCTGTCAATCCTCTATCTCCACAGGAACCTCCGAGAATGTCACCTCATTGTTGATTTCCAGATCCCCGTGATCGATGATGTGGGTCGGGTCATGCACGTATCTCCTCAACCGAGATATGTTGAAGACGTCATTGACCTGGTGAAATTGAGGTGGAAGGGCCAGGCGGTAATCCACCTCACCTACTCTGCTGAGGACCTGGAAAGGTTGGATGAATTGTGGAGATAACTTGCCGCCCCGGCCAAATATCTGTAGACCTCATCAAGGTAAGACCCATAGATAAATGTGGTCACCATCCTCAAACTCCAGTGGTCTCCGTCTCTGAACATATTAGAGCTTATATCTGCTCTGTGCAGTCTTCATTCTCTCCTGGATGATCTGCACCATCTTCGTCGTAGCCTGCACCATATCTGGTCCTACATGTGCTGACTCCCCCAGATCAATCAAGCACATAGGTGATCTGCAAGGTCGTCTTTACAGTGCCTTTTATGGTTCCATCCCGATGGTGGAGTGGTAGTTGTTGTTGTATGCAAACTCCACAAAAGATAGGTGATCCTCCCAGCTGCGAACAAAGTCAATGACACATGCACGGAGCATGTCCTCGAGCGTCTAAATATTCCTCTCCATCTGGCCATCCTTCTGAGGATGGAAGGCGGTTCTCAGATGTAGCTGTGTCCCAAAATCCTCCTACAACCCCTTCAAAAGTCAAGAAGTAAATCGAGCATCTCTATTGGAGACGATATTCAATGGGACACCATGAAGCTGTATGATCTCCTGAACGTAGAGGCGTCCCAAGATCTCTACTAAGACCTACTCTCTGATCAGTAGGAAGTGGGCCGAGTTGGTGAGTCGGTCTACGATCACCCATATAGAGTCGTGCCCTCTGGATGTACATGGAAGCCCCATCACAAAATCCATGGAGATCTCGTCCCACTTCCACTCCGGAACCTCTAAGGGATTCACTACGCCTACTAGTACCAGGTGATCCTCTTTCACTTGCTGGCAAGTGAGGCATCATGAAACGAACTCTGCTACACCCTTCTTCATGCCCGGCCACCAGTGTTGTCGTCTGAGGTCCTGGTACATCTTCGCCACTAAAGGATATACCTCTAGAGGGGAAGTGTGAAACTTCCTCAGCACTTCCGCCTGCAGTGTAACGGGTACTATAGTAAATCCCCTGAAGAGGATGATGTGCTCTCCTCCTTTAGAAAATCTATCAGGAGCCTACCCCATGGAAATTTGAGCATGTCACGTCTCAGAGTCAACGTCCCCACATTGTGCCTCTCTAACCCGCTGAAGTAGTGGATGAGTGACTGTGAGGGACTGTAGAATGGATTCCCCATCTCTATCCACAAAAGATATCTGCAAAGCGGGTAACTGCTATGTCCCCTTTCCAAGTAGTTGAATTCCCGATCTCTTAATGAGAGTATCTACCACAACGTTCCCCTTCCCAAGAGTATAGACTATTTCAAAGTCACAGTCCTGGAGGAACTCGAGCCATCACTGCTGTCTTAGGTTCAGGTCCTTCTACGAGAAAATTCACTTGATACTCTGGTGGATAGAGTAGACTGTAAAGTTCAAACCCATCAGATAGTGCCTCCACATCTCCAGGGAGAAGACCACTACTGCTAAATCTAGGTCATGGGTAGTGTAGTTCTACTCGTGTTGCCTCAACTACCGTAAACCGTAAGAATACACTACCTGCTCCTGCATTAGGACACACCATAGTCCGGTCTCTAATGCGTCGCAGTAAACTACGTACCCTATGCCCTCCTCTGGTAGCCTCAAGATGGGCGCACTGTTGAATATTTGTCTCATCTCTTGAAAGCTCTGATGGAATCTATCTGACCACACGAAGGGTTTCCCCTTCTTCGTCAAAGTTGAAAGTGGTGCTGAAACTCTGGAGAAGTCTGGCACAAATTTCCAATAGTACCCAGCCAGACCTAGGAAACTCCGCACCTCCGTTACGCTCCTGGGTGGCTCCCAAGAAAGTATTGCCTTCATCTTCGCAGGATCCACTGCATCTCCCGCCTCCGAGATGACATTCCTCAAGAAGTGAACCTCTCGAATCCAGAACTTGAACTTCGAGATGTTACCACAAATCTGGTTTTCTTAGAGTATATCCAGTGCAACCCGCAAGTGGTAGGCGTGCTCCTCCTTAGTAGTCGAGTAAATCAGTATTTCGTCAATGAAGACTACGACAAAACGATCAAAGTAAGGTTGGAAGATCCTGGTCATGAGACTCATGAACACTGCTGGAGAATTGGTCACGCCGTAGGGCATAACTAAGAACTCATAGTGGCTATACCGTCACCTGAAGGTCGTCTTCTACACATTTGTGTCCCGAAATCTATGATGGTGATATCCTGACCTGAGGTCTATCTTCGAGAACCATTGTTCTCCCTTGGGATGATCAAAGAGGTCATCAATCATCAGAAGTGGGTACTTGTTCCTTACAGTCACCTAATTCAGGCGACGATAGTGGACACACAGTTGCAAGCTATAATCTGCCTTCTTGCCGAACAAAATTGGAGAAGCCCAGGGTGAAACAGTGGGTCAGATGAATCTTTTTCCCTGCAAGTCCTATAGGTATACCCACAGCTCACGATGCTTGGTGGGAGCCATCCGATATTCTGAGGTAGATATCGGTGCTATCCCGGGGTACTGGTCTATGTAGAAGTCTACCTCTCTTCAAGGAGGCAGTCCTGGAACGTCGTCAGGAAAAACGTCTGCATACTGATCCACCACAACAGGAAAACTCAGACTCTGAACATCAACTGCTCCAAGGAATAGACTAGCCAAATGATGTGTGATTTTAGGCCCCATCATCTGAATAAGTCCATCCTGAGCTCCAAAGGCTCCCTTATCGTCCGTGAAGGTGAACCTGGTCCCATCCGTGTGGACACACCGCACTTTGTGCCTAATACTGTCGATCGGGGCATGGACTGTAGACACCAGTCCATCCCAAGATGATGTCGTATGACCTCGATGCCGCTACAAGAAGATCACAGCCGAAGCTCTCGCCTCCTAGAGTAAGCTCACTATGTTGGCACCAGTGCGTAATCGTCGAGTTTGCTCCCGTAGGAGTCTCTAGCGGTAAGGATCGAGCCAACTGCTCTGTCGGAATCTCTGAGATCTGAAAAATGGCAGCGGCAATAAAAGAATTACTCGCACCTATGTCTATAAGACCTGCACAAAGGGTAGAATAGACATAGATTGTACCTCGAATCATCTCAGGTGTGCCGTGGTCATAATCCTCCGATGCCTGGAGTCGAGCCTGCCTCTATCTGCCAGCTCCCTATGCTCGGGGTGGACCTCCTAGGGGTTGTTGATGTAGAGCCTCGAAATGTCGTCCACCACCCGCTGCTCGTCCAGCTCCTCTGTCTTGTCCGCCTAATCCCTCTGGACCACCACGGTCGAACCTCTGCCTCTACCTGGGAGGTCCCTCCACTGTCTGTAGCTCATCTGCATGGTGGGTCAGGCAGTCACGAGCCATGTGCCCCTGCCCGCTACATGCATATCACTGTCTGCTCCTCGTAAGGCTAGCACTATTTCTTGTGCCTCTCACAACCGAACCTGTATTCTAAGGTTACTCACCTGATGGCCGGGTCTGCTTGGATTCCTATTACATCTGTCTACTACCAACTACAAAAGACTCTGCTACGTGTTGCCCTGCGGTGGGTCTCGCTGCTGGTGGCTGCTCAGCGAGAATGATCTCCAATAAAAGGGCTCGCTCGAGCACCCCTGCCTGCGTCGCGATGCTGTGGGGAATTTTCAAAGCCCTGATCTCGTGCCTCAGTCCCTGCTCGAAGGTCTGGGCCATGAAGAAGGGGTCCCGTACCATATCCTTGGAGTAGCGTGAGAGGCCAGTAAACCTCGTTTAATACTGGGCTGCTGTCATGCTGCCCTATCACATATTAAGTATCTCTTGTATCCGCACCGCACAAAGGGTGGTGGGAACCAACTTCGAGAGGAAGAGGCTCTTGATGTCTATCTAAAGTAGAGATGCCTCATTGTGAACCTGGATCATCAGGGTCCACCATCTACCTGATATTTCATTCATGAGACTCGTGGGAAAAATCACCATAAGATCAGCTGGCGTCCCTACCAATATGATGACTCTGACGATAGCATACAGCCAATCCTCGGCTTCCTGAGTGTCTATCTCTCTGTGGAACCTGGGCGGATTCTGTTGCTGAAACTTGTGCAATACACTCAGGCGGTATGCACTCTATGCTGTTGGGGCTGGTAGCATCGGTGGCTCAGCGGATAGTGTTATCGTTGGTTCCTCTGCTATAATGGGGCCCTGCACTGAGTCCTCATCGCTTGGTGGGATGCCATCTCACACGTAACTCGAACCCTAGCTGGATGCCTTTGTGGGGTTATCCTGAAAATAAACAGGTGTGCCACAGTCAAATAGTATACCTGGTGAGCTGACACAAAGTAATCACAAAGAAATATTTTGAAAGGAAACAGACACACAATCTTTGTTTTCATGCACTGAGTCGGAAATCAGAGGTCAGGGTCCTCGTGTATGGATACATCGGCCACCGCACCAACACAGGACTTCCTGGACTGAAAACCAGACCCAACACTCTTAACACTATTGCTTCACAGAAAGGAAAGATCAGAGTCCTGAGTTCTGCGGTAGAACCGACTCCTCAGATACCAAATTGTCACGACCCATCAACGTGGCCCGTGTCGTGACTACCCCAGGCCCGCCTTCTATAGGCCAGGGGCTGGCGACAAGCACCAAAGGCGTAAATCCTGATAAAAAGGGAAGGAATTGCCATTATGATAGTAACAAACAGAATAGAGTACGCAAGTGAAGTAAGCACTAAGAAAAACTGAGTACAAAAGTAAGTGCTGAAATGTAAATGGGATAGTAGACAAACCAACTGATAGTACAATACAACTAAAAATTAATTACTATAGTAGTAAAGTAAAGCGGAAAACACTGAGTTATACTCAGAGAATCCCACCTGAAGGGTGGGTACAAATGTTATCCTCGGCACCTTGGGACCGTCCGTCCGCTCCGTGTATGCCTCACTAGCTAGTCCACATCCGGATACTGTCCAGTTCCACAAGACTCATCCACGATCAGTGATGTCTGTCGTATTCATCCATCACAACTTTGTGCGGGCATAGCCCATGCAGTAGTGAGTAAACGATACTCAGTAGGGACTTTGAGACCCCCGAAGGTCTCCCAGAATCCTCGAAGGATAAACCACAATGGAAAGATACAAAACGAAGTATCAACCAACTATACTTAGGTATATTCCCATACATATAACTAAGTCATCAATCCCAGTTCGGATCCATCTCCCGAGCCCAAGCACAACCTGGTCCACACAAGAAAGAATTCAATCACACCGATGGTAATTATTCAATGTCAAGACTAAGTTCACACATGTATACATATTTCATATAGAAATAAAGATGATCAGATGTAGTCATTGATTCATATAAGCTATCGGACCCACACAGGATACAAGTCCAGCTAAGCTATCGGACCCACAAAGGATATAAGACCAGCTACTCTGCCGGACCCACACAGGATACAAGAAAAGTAGTCATCACCATCGAACCCACAAGGGATTCCAGTATGTTAGTCATTGATGTCGAACCCATGGAGGATTCCAGTACAATAGTCGATGTAGTCGCATCCAGCTTTATGGTTCCCGAACACATCACGCTCGATTCTGGGAGGGTCCGCTCCTCGAGCAAGGGGGTCGATACATCAACTATCACGAAGTCCATATTTTATGTATCCCAATGTTCCGTCTCATCAAAATAAACCCAATATGATAGACGGTGCGTCAAATAGATGCCTAGTTTGAGAGTTATTGGTTTTTCTGTTCGAGGGGCCCCATTGGTTTTTATTCTAAAACCAAACCAACTGTACTCCAGCTTTGTCCAATACTCATTTGGAGTATTCCAAAAGAACCATCTCATCAAAAGGAATTCAACATAGTTGACGGAATGTCAATCGGTCATCTGGTCCTTAAGTTATAAGCGTTTCCGCTCCAAGGGCCCGACTAGATTCGGGTTTGAACCAACCCAGCCATACTCAAACTTTGCCGAAACATCGAGTGTAATATAATGAAACTACCGTCTCGATCCAAGGATTCCTACACAACTAACGGTGCGTCAATCAGAGGTCCATGGCTGATGTTGTGGGAAAAATTCTGAAAAATGGTCTGAAGTGGAGGGTCTGGGCCTGGTCTGGCCCGAACCGGGTCGACCCACCCCGGTTCCGGGTCCGGCCCGGCCGGGAAAGGCTCGAACCATGCGGCCCGATCTGTGTGACCCGCCCCGGCCCAGCCGGGGGGGGGGGGGTGTGCTGGCTCCGCCAGCTGGCCGAGCGGGGGGTGCGACCCCCAGTTCCGGGAACGCAGAGCCAGGCTGGCGCCGATTGTCTCCCGGATCCCGTGCGATCCCGGGATCCCCTCCTCGCAATCGCGGCCAGTGCCGCGGAGGGCTTTTACCGATGGCGTGCTTCGGCACCGCCACCTCTAGGTGTCCCACCGGTGCCGGTCACCGGCAGTGCCGCGCTGGCGGCCCGTGCCGTCGCGGTCTTCTACGGGCCCCCAGAGTCATTCCGGTGGTCCGTTTTTGCTTCCGTCTACGCCTGTAGTCATCTAGGGATCCGAACTTAACTGTGAAGGCTACAAATCTCCGTTCTGGTCCCGTTTCTTCATCACAAACATCCCACACATCATGAACAATACGACGATGGGTACAAAAATTTTTGTTAGTCCGTACCAACCACATTAGTGGTTGAAAAAAAAATCTAACAATTAAACGCCATGCTCGAGGGTATAAATCACATAAATGAAAAATATACAAATCCCCCTAACTTGTAGTTGACGTCCTTTGTCATCGAGCCACAGAAGATGATTGTCGTGGTAGTTGGGCGTTGTGGAAGAATGGTTCATCCCCTTCAACGATAAAGGATGATTCGTTGTCGTAGGCGACATAGGCTCCTTGACGTCGAGGTGCGTTCGAGGAAGATGCGTCATTGGAAGAAGTCTTACACGCTCTTCACCGGGGATGTTCTTCGTTTGAGGAACTATGTTCTTCGTCAGAGAAGGATCACCTCTCTTTAATTCAACCAATCCCTTTTTCCGACAAGTGAATTGCTAACGCAAACAAATAAGGAGTCTCTTTAATTAATAGAATTGCTATGCAATTCATATATTAATTCAAAAGAGGTCTCAATTAATTAACACTGACATTAATTATAAGATTTGGAAAACTTAATGGGACAAGGGAGGTGGGAAGGCTCCACCATTAATGAAGAGTTGTCAAAGGAAACAATAGGGAAATAATGGGGAGTTGAAGGTTGGGGCTCGTGTGGGCCCCACCTCACAAACATCCACACTTGGGAGAAAATAACCAACTCAAAAAATAAAATGGTGTACCAAACATTTTTATTTTGTTAAAGATTAAACCCCAAAAATTTACTTTCAACCCTAATAAAACACAACTGCGGTAAAGGTCCCCTTAAGCGAAAATTGGAACTGCGAGTTCATCGGTGCCCTCGTATTTCAAATCCAAGCACCGGTTAAAAAGATAGAAAAACCCACTCGTACGTTTACTGAACGTACCCGAACAAAACATCAAAAATTTATTTCGGGCACACCGGGCCTCAGAATCAGGTGTCGTCATGAGCCACAGACTCATAAAATTTCAAAGTATTTAAAAACAAATTCCTTGAAATTTCTGGGTCTTTACATATTAGTATTTTGAAAAAACTTATTTATTTTTCATCATTGTCCATTGTATGGATAACTCATACATGAATCCCAATTTGAGTCCATTATGTGGTTTATTAGTTTGAATAGGATAAATCATTCACAACTAGTATTATTGATATTATCAGCTCTTTTTTCCATCCACTAGTGATTGGGAATGTTCTTCGAGACTTATGGTGAGCTGAATTGGGTCACGTGGTAGGTTGACTTAGGATGGCCCATTATAATGATATGAAGTCATCGACCTAATAAGTTATTATGGTTTAATTTGGTTCACTAATTTCTCTAGTATATAGTCTTAATACTAATTATAGTATTTTAGGATTTGTGAAGTAATACCATTGAGTAATGATTTTTTAGTTAATTATAAATTGATAAAACAGTTTCATTGAATCAGGATAAGTGGTCTCCACTATCCCATGTGTTGACTGATAGGTGTGTATGAATTTTAATGGTTGAATATATTATTTAAATTTTGTGATTAAATTTTTTTATTTTTCTATATTTATTTTATATTTTGACCTAATATTTTTTATTAATAAATTAAAATTCATTCATAGATATTTAATTGTGATTTAGTCAGTTTTTTGTTAGTGATTTGATTAGTTAATTCTGTTACAGATTAGATTTGTCTTGTACGGATCCTCTAAAGTTGACTTAAATTTTCATTAAATTCTATATGATTCTTATAGAATGATAATGAATGAATTTATTTTTTTGAAGGGATTAAGGAATTATAAAGTGTTGTATTTATTAAAAAACATTTAGCATATAAATGTTTGTTGTTAAAATTTCCTCTCTCTAAATGGAATAAATTTCTAGAATGATACATGAATTTACATCAGCTATGTTCGGGAATTTTTATTAAAAAAATTAAATTTCTAATCCCTGAATTTTTTATTATATGAATTAGTAAATAATATAAATATGTTTTCAAGATGGATATATTGTGGAAACATGAACAGATAATATAGTTATTATGGAGAGGTGGAAAATTTATAATTCTCATGAAATGGAGTTATTAAAATAATGAATTACTGTATTAATGATGAACACTATGGTTAAGGGAAAAGTTATGTACCTCATATGGGTTATATGGATTTTTAATGGAAAGGGATCATAAATATAAGGAAGTGTTATTATTATGTATTTATCATGATATGTGTTATTGAATGTTGTTATAATGAAAGATAGAGGTTATGTTGTGAAACATATAGGAATTTAATTCTAGATCAACCAATCATAGAATTAAATTATAAAATATGTTATAATATATTGACAATTTATTCAAGGTATTACAATATAACTATGTTATATCATTTGTTTTAAAAATAATGTCAAACCACTTAATAGATAAACTATTTACAATGTCATGTTATATGACATGGTATAAAATTTAACATATAATATTATGTGATAATATGATAAATTAAATGACATAATTTTATAATTTTTTATATTATTTTACTCCAGGATTATTGTTTTTTTGTGCATGATAATTTTTTTTTTGAATTTTTATCTACAGAAATGTATTGGTAACCGAAAGTATTGTATAAAAGGGTATCTAAATTTATGGGATAGGTATTAAAATTTAAATATTATTTTTCTCAATTAACGATTAAGAATGTAAAATATTGGATATTTTGGTGCATATTTTTTCATGTGAAGATGTTATGTGATTATTTCCATTTAACTTATCTATTTTAATATTTTACATTGGATCTTGAATAGTTATTTTCATTATATAAATGACTAATATGAATGATTTTAGTAGTTATTTTACAAGATGGTATGAACCGAAATTAGGTTAATCTATGTTGTGATTGATTCACATTTCGATATGGTATGACTTATAAGGATTCTTATATTAATTATTTTCCCACTAGGAGTGAACCCTGATGATGTTCTCCCAAAAACATTGACACACGATATTTTCTATCTAGGTTCATATAGTGAGGAATCTTCCAAGGATAATTACCCTTTGAGTTCAGTTGAAGATAATTCTATAAAAAACATCACTATTTTGAGTAGGGAAAAAGAAGGTAAAAACTTATGATGGAATGAAATAGTAAATATTCCACATGGTGGTGTTCCATGTGATATGATTTATTAAGCTGGTGGGGTCTCCCCATAATGGAACATAATGCGTTCTTCATCTTAATCTATGATATACTAGATGATTAAATTTATTTTTTATATATATTTTTTTGATAAACAAAATTAAGGTTATGGATTATGTCACATTACATAGACACTTCACATGAATCTACATATATCACACTCACTTTGGGTACTCTAGGGATATATGATAAATCTTACGAAGTCATAATATTTATCCCCTTATTATGAACATTTTATATTTTCAATTCCTCATTAATATATTTATTCATTGATTAGAGGTTCACCTAGAGACAACTTGATGAAATTTAATGCTATGGTTCTTAATATATTAAAAAAATTATATTAACTATTGGTGGATCGTTGTTATTTTATTTTGTATAATGTTCTAACTTTATTTTTTGTTTATATTATTTTTTCTATGTGTCTGTATTTCAATTTGAATTATTTAATTAATTTTAATATTTTTTCATGTTTTAATATATTTAATTCATGTATTAGTCTTATATAATCTCTTGACATTTCGAGGTCATTTTATATATTTGTGTTAGTGTTTTTTCCATTCTTATACTATGTATTTTTTTACAAACTATTCAGGTTAATATTTTATTTTAATTAGTTTTTTACTATAAATCTTATAAAAAGTGGGAAATAATTCACCCATAAAAAATATTAATCATAGATCCTAACCTCTATTTTTAGGATATTAGGGGAGTTTACTTGAGGATATTAGGATATTTTGTTCATGTTTTCAGTTATCCTTGTTGGGCTATTATAATGGAGGGAAAGATAATGTTCTTATTTCAGAAACCTAATACCATTTATATATATAATCTTACATTTCAAAATTATTATAAATATAAAACCATTGATTTTACACCCATTTGTAGTGTAAAAATAAAATTCTTTATGTGTTGTATTTGATAGGAACAAAAGGAACCCAGGTTTTAACATCAATAATTATAATGTTAATAAAACATATCGAGTCACTTATATCCCGAAGTCCATTTAGGTTTATAATTTAATAGAATAAAAAATTATAATAGATAAAATTAGAACAATTCCATAAATTTTTCAATTTTTTTTTTACACTCTTGTTTCATTGATGAATTTTTTCCTTTATTGTAGAAATTCCCTATTTTAGATTCTATAATTAATAATCATCCTTAATCTTTATGGGAAACATTCCATAACAGATGATTAGAGAATCAAATCACAGCAATAGATATAGTAAGTAATATAACCCAATAATCAAATTCAAATTCCTCAAAACCTATAATGAAATTTTCCTTCTCACACAAAAAACATTTAATTCAAAATAATAACTTACTCTTAAAATCGATATTTTACCATGTTTTTTTATAAAACATTTTATATTATAGAATAATGAAAAAATCATACATCATGATTGATTAGTTGAAAAAATGAGTAATTTTCCTTGAAAAAAACCTTTCACCCTAAGGAGATTATAAACATTTTTTAAATAAAATCACATTATCTTATCATATGAAATGAAAATATTTCAATAAAAACCATAAAGAACATGAACCTAAAATATATACAAGGTAAATAAAAATAATTTCATGAAAAATTATAATTATTACATAATTATGGAATTTATAATGTAATACATAAGAATCATAACATTAGTGACTTATTCAAAAATATGATGGGCATACTTTTGAGGCCTCTTGCCAATATATCATAAATAAGTATCCATAAATTCACATAATAGAGAGGATATTTTTTCTTATGAGACATATCAATGTATTAAGGGGAAATATAATAGTGGGATCCATCCATTCACTTATTAAGAAAATTCATTCATCATATAAAATGTAATAATAAAAAAATAATACATAAATAACATAAAAATTCATAATGAAAACCTGAATATGAAATTTAAATAATTTTCCGAGTTAATATATTCATCAACATCATTATAATATATCCATTGAAATAAGTTTTATGATATTATAAAACTATATCACCAATGATGAATGATAATCTATATATATTTCCGACATAGATGAAAAACACCAATATAAAGACATTAAAAAAGTCTATTCGAAAACAAGATGAAATATCCCTTTCTTATAAAATCATTGAAATTATAAAATTCCAATAATAAGGGGGATGGTATTTTATTTTAAAAAATAAAAAAATCGTATGGAGTTATTGATAAGTAATAACTTCTATGATTATGGGGAGGAATTAAAGTGGTAAATATTAAAAAAAGTCATTTTTTCACAATTTCAAAAAAGTCAAAATAACCTGATCTATAAACCCTTAAATGATTAATACATAAAAATTCATAAAAATGTCAAATGGTTGCTAAATATTATGTTTATGGATATTTAAATAACAAATAAGAAAATTTTGGGAAAATTCAAAAGCACAATGACATGGTCAATAATATTTTAAAGCATTCACTATAACGTTTTAAAGAGAAATCCCTTATTTGAAGTCTTGAAATGTTTTATATATTATATTAACACCAGGATAATATAGTTAAATTAATTATTTACATTCTTCATAATAATATTTATATTTTATCTGATGATGTTTTTATTTTTTACTTATTTTTTTTAGCATGGTTCATTTATGTATTAAATCTATATTGTTCACATTAGTTATTTTCAAGTAATTTAATTCTTAATTTCCAAAAATAATTTGATAAGATATCCATGGTCAGAAGGGATTATGGTTATCTCGTTTATATAATCTAAAATATTTTATAAATAAATATTTTTAAACATTTTATATACATTTATATCATTCAATGTTATTTTTTTCAAAAAATTTAATTATATTAATTCATGGAGAAGGTAGTCTATAAATACACACAGGTAATGTGTTCCTTTTAAAGTGGATATAATCGGTGATGGAATTTGGGTATAAAATCATCATAATAAAATTTCAGTATAATGAAGATACCTAGGTTAAAATATTATCACTTTTATGACATATTGTAAGTGGGGATAAAAATTAATAAATATAAAATAAATTAGTTAATATTTATACGTTCTCTTTTTTTATCTTCATTATAAATAAGATTAATTATTTTTATGGAGAGGATTATGGATACTCTGATTAGTTGGAAAAGTTGGAATTATAGTTTAGAGATTGATTTTGGTATAGGTGTAATAATTGTTATTCATCTAGGTACATAACAAATTATTTTCATCTTAAATCCCCTTGTTTTTTCTTTTATGATTTGACCAATGGGGTTCAAGTGGTCATGAGGGTTTCTGGGAAAAATGGGGGTTGGATAGGGAATTTAGTCCATGGACTAAAATTCCACTTCATAGCTTTTCGTTGTTCAGCAACAAGCAAGTGGTATTCCTATAGGCTTGGTAAGACACGAGAATTTGATGGGGTAGTCGGTCTGAACCACTGGTTAGACAGTGAGATCTAGCGAGATTTTTTTAAAGAAGGCCATTTTAATCATTTTCCCCTCTAACATAATTTTAACCCTCCACCTTGGTATTCTCATATTTGTTTAGTCAAATAGAATCAAATGATACCCCCCACCCATACTCTTCACTACTTTTGTGATCTCTCACTGGGCATAGATGTTTTTGTATCCAATATAAGCATTGGATATCTTTAGGTAATAATTTCCCTCATCCTCCCATATTTCACCATTTTAAAATTTGTAGTTAGTGTTATCTTCATATAATCTAAAATACTACATTTTAATATCTTTTACTATTTTTGGTATCTTCTATTCTTTATCAAATTTATGGATAATTCCATGCGAGGATTCCTCTATAATCCGTGGGTAGTTGGTATAGTTTCTTCTCCTCAAATGACTCACTATCTATAAAATTTATCATTGTTTCATAAACTTAATAATGTGTTCATTGACCCTATAATTTGTAATATCTAAATTTGATTCATAACCCACGAACAAGATGAAAATTGGGAATCCCAAAACATATTTGGAGGATTAAGACCTCAACCCAATGGACTAAGACTCATGAATACAAAACTTTAAACGTAGACAAAACACCCATTAGTTCATGTTTGGTTTGAAATATATCTAAAATCCCAAATTATATTCTATGTAACCAGACCTCCACTCTTGATGTGTGTTTTGGAGCAACTGTTAATGTTGAAATACCTAGTATGGGCCTCGGGTATGCCTTAGATAAATGTTATAACAAAACACGATTTTGTTTTAATTATTTTTAAATCCTTGAAAAGAACACTTTAATTGAAAGCTATGATTATTACGGTGGATTCATTAGATTTTTATTTTCAGAAAATTATAACACTATCAATGGTGTGTGACCTTTTTATAATTTCTTGTATTCCCTTTTTAAAATGCCTTCTGATAACTCATAAAATGGCACTTGATTTATTATTGTGAATTCCAAGTGGTAATCCTACTATATATTTGGTTATATTCATTGCCTAATGAATCCCATAAATAGTTTTCAAACATTAATTTGGAACTTTGTAAAATATATAATGATGAAGATTATCTCCCAATCTTGGATTGATTTCCTTAGACAAGGCATACATTGGGTCTTCCACTTGGATTATATTCGATAACTCTCCTTAAATAAAAAAGATAACATTACATGGTGTAGTAAAAAATATTTGGACTATAATTATAGTATTATATCCCTTGATTTATACTCAAAACGAAATAATAAATAATTATGGGTTGATCACCATAAGTTACAGAAAAAAAGATGAGTAATAAATTCTATTTCTTTCCTTGGATTCAACACAAGTGCATTGTATGGTAATTCCTATACTAATGTTATAGATTCATTGACATTATCAATCCTTATAATCCATGAATATATTTCTTTGGTTCCATTGAAAATTAGCATTTATCATTATTAAATACATCCATCTTAGTCTGATGCAAGGTGGGTTAGCCGAGAATCCCATGAGGACCACGAGGTTTCTAGGGATTTCCTTTATTTACAACATTAAATTATTATACGAACTCAAATGTAAATTTTATATTCATACATTTTATTTTTATTCGTCACCATTGGTTTTCTTCTATTTAGTTTCACTCAAACCTGGTTTTGGCCACCACATTGTACCCAAGTAGATTTCATTAATGTATGAATGGATTAAGATAAGTGCTTTATTACATATGGTTGATTTCGATCATTATTTATGAAAATTATAGTAGAGAAATGCGCTTTAACATTGTATACTCTTGGTGTATAATAGTTTTTTTTGTTTTTTCTTTTTATTATTTTCACATTACTTTATAACATCTAATTTAAAATAATTTCTTATTATTTTTCAGCACTATTATATCTACTAAATATAATCATGGGTTTAAAATTTATGTCTATTTTATTTATTAGAAGGATTTATTGATTTCTCATTATTTCCACTATGATTCAATCTGATTAACATAGTATATTCTCCCCCACCATACAAACATAAACCCTCACAACTAGGTAGTTTATTCTGAAAATATTGGGAGGCATTCTTGAGGTCTTTAGGTCCAAAAGACCAATTACATATCAGTGAACTGATACGAGGATGTCACTGAGTGGTATGAGAGTGTTTTTTATTTTCCATTGTCTTATAATTTTTGGCTGGTATACATGAGATTATGAATTTTAAAAACTTTGTAATAAAAACATTCTTGGGATTATCAAACACACATTTTTGGATAATAAGATTTTCTTGGAAATGGATTATTTTTTTAGAATTATCTGTTTATAGTTATAAAAAAATTTCCATTGGGTTACACATATATTGTTTGGTGTTATATTTTCTGTAATTTTTAACATTAATATGTTATGTAATGGGATAATTTTATAATGTATCATAATAAGAATATATGGATTTATATTCCATTCATATACCATTCAATGCATATTTCATTGTTTTTCCTACTTGTAACCAACTTTATATGCATTGGTTCCTTGGTTTTTAAATTTACATGATTATGTGGAGGATACAAAATTATTACTTAATTTATTTGATCATCTTAAGTGGTTTTCTACCATAGAGATTTATTATGGATGTCTATACAACAAATTATATAAATAATAAAAGTCATAAAACATTTGTTACCATAATGGTGAATTTATACTAGTTATAGTTAAATGGAGTGTAAATTACAAATTATATAGTGTATTCTTATATATATTGGGAATAGAAATCTGAATAACTCTACTATTATGTGAAGAATATTTAAATTATAAATATTTGAGTTAAATACAAATAAATATCTTTTTTGTTAAATGGGGTGAAAATAAAAAATGAAAGAGTGCTTAACTCCATAACATGGTATTTAAAACCACTATAAATAAACAATTATAATAATGAATATAAACATTAGTATATTCCATGCCCCTAGGAATGAAATATTTAGGTTAGTGTAATCATTTGAGATAATTATTTTTTTTCATTTTGGGTATCTATTGTAGAGTTCTAATGAGTCTTATAACACATTACGTATCTACAATTATATCAAATTTAGAATATTATTTTTTGACATGTTCTAAGATTTGTAGATGCATTCCTTCATTACAACCAGAAGTTGTGTGCCAGGAAGGTTGTGTTGATTATTATCCTATGGAGGTGATACCTAAACCACATGTGGTACTTCATGTAGTTCCTATTAAAAAACCTCACATTGTTCCACTTGACATTTCTATAGTAGTAATTGATTCTCACATTACCGAGGGATTTTCAGGCCTAATATAATTTATAAAGTGGTCTCAGTGGGTTGTATTGACAATGTTTGAGGTGACTAGAGATTTTGAGTAGAAAAATCCACCATCATTCCCATGGGAAGGTGGCCTCCAAGCTATGGAGTCTTGGTTAGAGACCATATACACAATATTTGATCATTTAGGGACACCACTAGATAGAAGGGTGTATATTTTTGTCTATATTATTAGGGGATCTTCTATGGGATGTTGGGATGTTCTTACTCTAAAAGAACAATATTAGGTCATAGTCTAAAAGAAATTATAGAATGTCATCTTCATTTATTTTTTCTTATAGACTTTTAGGGTTGATCGAGTTGTGGAATATATACATATTGAGACGCTTTACATGTATGTGATAGATTAATCCTCGTGTTTTATTGAGCTCTAAAACATTTCACTCACTCTTGTGGGTGATGATTTGTCTAGGGGGAGGTTTCATTAATATGGGATCATGTATGCTACTAAACATTTAGTAAACATATTTTGACTTACTATTGTCTTTGAGAGTATAATCTATGACCTTATCTCTAGGTGACATATAAGGAAAGATTATGGTATAGGATAGGGTGGTTCCACTTCAAGGAAAACATGTTGATCATTTAGTAGAAGGAAGTGATTCCATATGACTGCTCACCACTATAGTGAAAATTAGGTTGTACACACTGGTATGTCTATTGTATGTCCTTAGTGTAGTTGGTAAGGTCAAATGAATCCTCAGTGTGATAGGGAGTTAATTGATTTCCATGTGTGGATATTTTTTTCCATCTATAGATATTCTAGTAGACTTTTCCTCTAATTTCTTCTGATAGAGGATATATATCTGTTTACAGTTTTATAGTGGAATCTATAACACCATAAATGTTAGGATGATAGAGTAATACAATTCGTTCAATCCATAGAGGTGGTTGGGGTTGAGGGATCCAAGTATTGGATGCAATGATGTAGTATAAAATACGTACTCTTGGAGGTCATGTTAAATCTCAGAAAATATATATGGAAAGTTAAATATAGTACAACCTACGCCTATTGATAATAGTTTAGAACCATAGATAGTGATACCTTCAATCCTAGTGGACTATAATTTAACACACCTCTTTGAATCTGTTTAGAGATAATTAATCATTGAAGTGGGTGTCCCTTTGAGTTAGGTGTTGAGTAATCTTAAAAGATATTTTTTCATCCTTGAGATGATAGGCTTAAACTTAATTTTGGGAAGGACTATCCAAATCAAACTTGATCTCATAATTTTTATCACAAATCAGTGTCCTTATCTCACGGGGGTGGTATCTATATTCATAATGGGGAATGAGATATAAAAGATGTTCATATTATACCTGAGAATCATGGGCTGGGTGGAGTGTTGACCCAAATTTTCAGCCACTTACTGGATGACCAAGGATTAGAAATGGAAATCATTCCTCTGGTTTTAGAATATTTTAGATATTCCTTCCAAATTATTTTTATAGGCTACCTATTGAGAGAGTGGTTGAGTTTAATATTTATCACTATCTAGAATCATAATGGTATCCATTTCACTATAAAATATTGATCATACTGAGTTATAGGAACCCTAAAAAATATAGAGGACCTAAAACAAAATGGATTTATTCAAACTGTTACTTATTCATAGGGTTTACCATTACTTTTTTTTCAATATGGAATCGGTACATTGTGATTATACATGAATTATGATAGGTTTAATAATCATTTAGTTAAAAACTATTTCCCATATCCTTGTATAGAACATCTATTTTACTAGCTCCGTGGAGCTAGGGTCTACTCAAATATTGATTTGAGACTGAGCTATAAATTTATTTAGTCCCATTGACATACCACATATAAAATTATAAATAAGTTATAGGTTATATGAATATTGGGTAATTTTACTAGTCCAAATGAACACACATGTATCTTTTTGGGATTCATGAATCAGTTCTTTCAACCTTATCAAGATGCCTTCTTGGTCATTTTAATCTATGTTATTTTTTTGTATTACTGATCATAAGATTTACATGTGAAGTATCTAGAGATAATTTTTTACTTACCTTAAAGAGAGTCATATTTATTCTAAAATATCAAATTGTATATTTTTTATTAATAGATTTACCATCCAAGGTCGCACCATATCGTAAGAATGGATTTATGGGGATCTGGAGAAGGTAAAATCAGTTGTTTCTTGGGTTTATCACGTGATTTATTGATATTTATAGTTTATTTTGATTGTATAGTTAATAACATACTATTTTTAGAATTTTTACCACCGTAAAATTCAACTTACACACTTGAAAAATAATGTTAAAAGGATTTTATAACATGAAGTTTGTGAAAATGATTTTATATTGTTGAATGGAATTTTTACCACATTATTTATACATCTTTTTTCTTAATCTTGGTAGAGTGTGCACATTTTATAATGACACATTAGGTATCATGAAAGGATATTTACTGATACATGGGGACAAAGTCACGGTATATAGATCTTAGGGTCAGAGGCCTCATGAGTGAAATTACTTAATGCAACATATTGAGTGCAGAATATTTCATTTATGATCTAGATTTATGGATACATTAAGACCTAGGGGAGAAGTTTTCAGTATATATATATAATAAAATACTGAAATATATCTTTTATTAGTGTGACATAAATCTTTTTTAGTGTAGGTGGGTTGCAAAAATTTTAACTTTTATATTTTTTCTAGAATATATGATAGGTAAAATTAATTTTTTTGCTGATTATTTGAGACAGAAGACTCCATATCAAGTTGACTGAAAATCTAGTACTGATAGGATATTGATATACCTTTTTTTGGAAAGATATCTTAATTATTATGAGTGTTAGTGGAAACCCACAATCTCAATATATTTAGTGGTTCTATCACTTTTGAATTTGGTAAAGAGGAGAAAAATTAATGATCCTGAAGGACTAGACTTGAAGAGCATTGTACAAGGTCAGGAGACACTTCCCGGTTGGCTTCTAGATGAGGAAGTGATTTTTCATGTCCACGGCTATGTATAAATTATTATAGAAATAAATGAGGAACTATTATGTAAATTCAATTCTTCAAAATGGGATGTACATCATGGAAAAAAATTTATCATGATTTCCACCTCCAATACTGGTGTTCAGGGTCAAATGGTGTTCTACTTTTCATTAGTTGAAAGAGGAACACCAGTAGCCTACTATCCTTTTTCAACCATTACCCATCTCAAAAAGAAAATTTTATTATTTCACTATGTATTTCATGATGAGTATACAAAATTCACCTTGGGATGTTATGCCATATATTTATATTCCCAAGATTCTCATACATGGATATTATATATTTTTAGATGAATATTCATTAACTAATATGAACATGCTCATGAAGAATGAAATTGTTTAGTGACTTTGATAATGAGGAAACATAAACTTCTAAAATGGTAAAATTTCATCAACATATCCCATACAGATCTTCCCCATTAGTAGTATTTAACAGAATACCCTACTTAAAAACATTATTCATAAATAATTGGAAGGAAACATAATAATTGGCCAGATAAAAGTCTTATTATGTCTAAAAAATTATTATGCATAAGCATGAAATAATCATAAAGGTATGATAACTAGAGAATAAAATTGGAAAACTCTACTTTGATTATTAAAGACCATAAACCTGAATCATATATTAAATATTGGTAATAAATAAGACTTGAATCATAAGAAAATTAGGGAACATGAATCGTGAGATAATAACATTGTCGTAAGAAATAGACTTACAGTATACATATCATTCCATAAGATTTTGAACATGTGTAAATAGAAACAAGTTAACTCAATATGTTAATGACATGAAATCAATATCTCATATATATTTATGGACATGTAACCTTGTCCATTAAAATCATTATGAACATGTATTAATATTCAAACATAAAATTGTGAACTTCAAATCATGTACACACATTGGAGGATACATCTCCTGGGTGGGACACTCCCATATCCCTATTAAATTATAAACTATATTAATGAATGTCATATTAGATGAAGGTTGATTTTAAAGATCAAACGAAGTATTTATTCAGGAAAATAAAAATTTTATTTAAAATATCTATTGAAAAAATAAAATATTTTATAAATCCTTTTCTTAGAAAGACACTTTAAAAATTTATAAATTATTCTTTATAAATCATTAAAACATTTCTCAAGGAAAATATCTTTTCCTATTTTAAGAACTATTTTTTAATAATTTTTCTAAAACCTCTTTATTTTATGATAACCTTGAAAACTTATAAATGAAGATTTAAAACCAATTTTAAACACTTTTATATCATAAATATTTTTAAAATTATTTTCCATGATAAATAAATTCAAATATATTTTAAGACATTTTTGAAAAAATATTTTTAGAAAACATAGATTTTGGTTTGAAGAGATAAATAGCATCAAATTTATATAAAAAGTTTTTATTAATTTTATTAAGTACCAAAGAGTGGATAAAAGGTAAAATTACCTGTATGTAGAGTGAATAAATGGATGATAATAAAGTTCAATAGAATTACTGAGATTTATTTCATGATATTTCAATATTGGAGACATAATCATAAACAATCCGGATAAATATTGAAATTGTAACATAAAATATCTACCACATTGACAACATTGAACCATAATCCCAATGATGGAAAAACAAAATTTGACGCCTAAATTATCAATAGGATGAGTAAATACATGATACAATATATTACTAGGGCTATATATACACCTCATAAAATAACAGTGGTTCATAACATAACTTACGTCTCAAAGAATGGAAAATGATACAGAATTCCCTAATCGTTTGGGTGACATAAGAAATGTTATCCTCATGAAAGAGGGATCAGTAGATGGAAATTAAAATAATAATTAATTATAGTATAATCATAATTTAATAAATTCAATCTCAATTTATACACCACATTGAATAACGAGTTTATGAATATATCATGTGCTTCAGAAAAGAAAAAAGTGAGATATAAATCCCTTACCTGAAGTCTTGGATCCAGTCATACTGAATAAATTATCCTGTATAATAAATATTAGTTTATTATCTAGATAAAAATGAATCAAATTCATATATATTATATCATATTTTATTTTTTATTAACTTTTATTACCTATTTATGAACAATCCATGTTAATGTTATGTTTTGGTTATTAACCACTTTGTTTTTTGTACATGTTTTGACTCGTTATTTTTTGGTGATTTTAGATAGACCATGGTATCAACTTATCAATAATGTAATTTTTTATAAATATCATATATATTTCATATATACATATTTATTATATTCCAAAAAAGTTTGTGAGAGAAATGGAATACACTGTTCAAGGAAAAGGTAGGTTGTATATATGCTTGAATATTGTTTCCATTTTCATATTATATTGAAAGAATGAAAATAATTGACATAAATTTAATATAATTAAATTATATTTATAATTACATATATATAATAGATTTTTATTAAACCCATCCTCAATACATTCCATGTATGGGGTGAGTGAGTCGGATCGCTTTGCGAGACAGTAGTCCACCGTACACACGAACAAATTTATCATAATCCCATGAAATGTAATGCATGAAATTATGGGTGATATAAAAATTATAGAATCATAATAACTTCATATATATATATATATATATAATTTATAAATAGCATGTTCATCATTATTCTCAACCATGAAAGGTGGTATTGGAAAACCCAACGACATCATTTCATGAGGTGGTAGTCAGTCTTACACCCGAATGATGATTTTATAACGCATTTGATGGAAGAATGTTTTATTGTATGTCGTAACCTTATAATAACATCATAATTATATATATATATATATATATTAATAATGTTATTATAAAACAAATATATAAAAATATTTGAAGGGTTTTGAGGGAGAAATAAAACAAAAATATTTTTATTAAACACTACCTCTTCTTCAGTTATATCCTTTTGTGTTTCCCAAATGGGCATCCTTGGTTTGATTTATGAAAATATTAAGGATTATAGGATGATATTAGGTTTTTTAAAGTTATTTTGAAATTTATTTTATGAACCAAATGGTTTTAGTGGTGGGTGGAATGGGGAGAGTGAGTTCCCTTTTGTTGATGAGATGTGGTATTCTTGAAGATACTCAAAGAAATTTTCTATTGCGCGTCATTAATTATGGAATGTGTCACAAAAATTAATTAATAATAGATTTTAGGGTTTATTAGTAACATAAAAACTTCCACCACCCAAAAATAAATGCTTTTTATAATATTTTTCCGTAATATCTATGTTTTTGTATATTTACCTTTTTGGTAGTTATTAATGTAACCGATTTTAAAACCATAGTAATTTATCCATTATGAATAAATTAACCTGAGATTTATTAGAATATTTAGACCCACATATTCTATAATGTGATATATAATTTATAAAAAACCCATATTTGTTGAAAATTAATTTTAATATAAGTACAACATACTTGTAAAAACACGGATTTTACCATAATAGTGCTAACAATATTTTTACTATTTAGGTTTAAATATGTCAATTAGAAAACAAAAACAGACCCATTATTGGACTTTATTTTAAACTTATTAACATTTTACAGTTCCTAGGAATAAGATATGATTTTTTGTTAGTTTAAGTTATTTAATAAAATATCATTCAATATAAAACAACATTAATATCAATTTTGAAATTATTTATTTAATTAGAATTAAAAAAAATAAAATAAATTAATGGAATTTGAATATATTAAGTTAAAACATGTGTAAAATGATGAATTCGTCAAAAAATATAATTTAACATAATAATTCCTTCCATTTACTTCACTTTAATGTTTTTTTATTTTTAAATAATTATTAACTAAATAATTCAAGCGTTGGTGTTTCTTATGTATTCAAAGAAATTATTTAATTTCTAAAATTATTAAATATATTATCATGGTTAATAAAATCATTTGACATTAAAATTAATTTTTATAACCGAATATATGATGCTTTTTCATATTCTAAATGATTATTAATATTAAAATCATGGAAGGTTCATATTTTGACTTTTTATGAAAGTAACTTATTATATACGTCACTTTCTGGGAATAGTATCACTAATAACTCTCATAAATATAAAAGATAATGTTTTAAGGGTTGAAATATGTCCATATAATTGATTTTTTACAAGTTATTAGTAAATTTTAAACCTTATATTTTTGTTTAACAATTATGTATACTCATTTTTACTTTAATCATTGTAATTAATTTTAATTATTTTCACTAATAAATTGGTAAATAATTAAGTTCGTATTATCAGACATTAAAAAAAATTTATTCCAAATATGTAATCAATTTTTATAAATTCAATAATCCAATGAGGAAGAATTTATTTTTAAATTAATACTGTTGACGTGACGAGAAAGAGTGTTTTAATGTGAAAATTGTCAAACATTTACAATGTTTTTATATCAAAATTCAATATTAAAATTTGAATAATGTCTTTAATTTTATTTATAGATTTATTATATAACTTTTAAGAGTTTATAACATATTCAAAATATTTTTTTAAAATTTTAAATAATATAGAGAAAATCACAGTTTTTAATTAAAATTCATTATTTTTCATTATTCGTCAAAAAATGAAACATCTCAGGGAAAAACAAAAAAATCATCCGGATATAATTTTAGTATTATGACATCAAAAATTAAGGATAATATATACAATAAATATTATAAAATTAGAAAATGTTAATTTTTAATTATGCGTGCCAAGAATGAGAAGACATTATTTCAGAAAATATTTTTTTCATAAACAATTATTTCATTTCAAATTATTATTATTTCATTTATAATAAATAGATAACTAATAAACATATGAATAATATATATTTTCCTATTTTATTAATTACTATTTATTATTGAAATTCGGACAGCTAGGCAATAACTTTTTTATTTAATTATAATATTAAGAGTATATGTAGTCTGGTAAAGCTCAGGCATGCATGTAATGAAATCCATCGAATAAACTTGGATTCATGTGTAACGGAATCCAAATGTAGTGTTTCATATACTTCAATATAATCTTATTGTAGCATGGGGAGAATGATTAACTTGGTGCCGCATATAAAGCTAACATAACTTGGTGTAATGTTTAACACAACCTAGAAACAATTGAATTTATTGATAAAAAATAATTTATTAAAACACGAGGTGGTATAATATATGCCCATAAAAATTATTTTCTTCCCAAAAATCATTCTTGGGAATCAACGGTTTAATACTTTAATGTTTCTTTCACAGAATCCCCCATTGTATAAATGAATAATAACACTTCCTTTAAAAATGGGATGTTGGAAACAAAATGGTTACCCAAATTATCTCATTAATAGGTTCTCACATATGTTAAAACAAGTGTGAAATGAAGATTGGACAAGGAATAAAATCATAAAAAATTATAGAGAGTGATAATGATCATTCATCATAAGAAAGTGGGTAATCTAAAGAATATAAACAAACCCAAAACCATAAATCTATTATTGTTTAAGGTACTTTTTGATTCATTATAAATGAAGGTATTACAATAAAATATTATTCCATGATCATTTAGTTGAATATATTTTTACAATAAGATATACTAATTTCATTCCATTCCATTTTATAAGAACAATCTAATCCACCAGTTCTGCCTTAATTAATTTCTTTTCATATATTACTCCAAAAAATAAAGGTGATTTTTCTTGTGTCTGATGCACTAATGAATCATAACATCCATTAATAAAATGAGAAGTCACTCCTGCTATATTTTCTTATCAATATATAAAATGGTTAGTGTATGTTATAAAACATGCGTAAATCGTCATATGTAGAAGTAATTCATTAAACTCTAAAACCTCATTCAAATTACAACATAAACCATTTAATAAATGGTTAACATTATAGACCTTTTAAAATAATAAAATCTAAAAATGATCAATATGGTGACTAAAGTCTCTCAAAATCAAATTAACTTTAGTCACCAATATATCAATAAATTTATCTAGATTTATATATATCTTACAAGTGAATACCTTGATCATTTAATCTCTTGAAACAACGTAATAAACTAAATCACCAAAAAACAATAATGAAAATATACACGATTCATTATTCCAAATATAGAAAATCAATTAATGGATATATTCCTTAAATCCAAAAATGATGTAGACTCCATATATGATAGAAAAGACCAAATTCTGAAAAAATCCTTTATCATTCGGAAGGTTATCAATATTATCCAGTTTACATCATCCATAATAACAATCATTTAATCCAACCAAAATACAATTTTCTCAACATTAGGATCATATTATGTGTTACATTACCATAATAATGTGTTTTCTAGAAAATAAAATCATTCATTAAATCACTTTTCTATGTCATCATCACAATTCAACATATTCTTTCAAATCCTTCATAAAAATATTTTACTAAACAATCATTCTATATTTCATACCTTTTATAATAAAATATTTTTATTCTAATAAATAAATTCTTCATTCTTCATATTTACTTATTACAATATTATCTAAGCTTCACCATATTGTTCTTTAACACTTCTTTTAAATTTATATTATATTTTTTGTATCTACATCATTAGTAATATAATCATTAACCATACCCCCTTGCTGATTTTATTCACATGATTTACCCTATGGACATAAATTTTCATAATGCCCATATTTTCCACTTTTAAAGAATTAATCCATTATCAATACCATAGGGGGACAAAAATTCCCATCCATTGCGTTAACTGAATTCTTCAATTTTTCCTTTGCATTTACTGGCTTTACATCCTTCTTTTCTATAGTAAAAACACCTTTTTATTCCTCTGATACATTGACATGGGTGTTTCTTCCCATATTCTTAAAACATAGCCAACTAAATATTATTTTCTATAGGTTATCCTCTACCCTAACTCTCATTGTACTCTTTCATTATATTATATGTTGAGTCTAATATAGGGTTGTGGTATATATTGTTATTCATGTTCGGTGAATATTGATTAGTCATAATCACAACCTCCTTAACTCTAGCTACCATCCAATTTATATTATCATCATCAAATTTTATGTCATATTCAATGTTATCACACTTCTCTATCATTCAGTCTATTGACTAAAAAAATAATTCATACTGTGAGAAAAATTTATCATAGAGGAAAACTATCTAATAATGTAAAATAACATATAGGATATTTAAATCGATACACCATCTTTTTAATCTATGACATATTAAGATTAACCTAGGAAATCCGTGATCATCATATATTTACATCCTCCATTATGGTTTGAAAATTCTTTGTAAATTACCATAGCATATCCCCCAAGGGTTTCAAAAATAGGTGTGTTGTAGGGCCTGTTTTCATGCACCAGTTATCAATCGAGTCTAGCTCAATATTTTTCAATATGGGTTGTTACCCCTAGGTGCATCTGTGCCAGAGTGATCTCCAATTTTATTATCCAAACATGGATTTAATTTCATTCAAACCACTCCATTTATCCTTTAATAAAATAAGATGATATTTTCCAATAAATTTAAAAATTATTATACTTTACCTTAGAGTCATCTCGAGACATATCCTTATAAATATCCCATGGAATCTCACTTAATTGTTCTCAAACTAGTTTATTAAGGATGACTAAACCATTTTTTTGATACCAACTATAGAAACCCGGGATTCTCATATATGGATATATCATTTTTTTATATGAATATTCATTAAATTATACAAACATATGCCTAAGTAATATACTAGTATTGTTTCTTTCAAAAAATGAAAACACAATCTTATAACTTGGTGAATGATCTTCAAGATATCCCATAAATATCGTCCCCTTTAGTACTCTTCAGAAGAAACACCTACATAAAAACATTCTTTATAAATAATGGAAATGAACCATAAGAAAGGGTTAGATCAATTGCTTCTTAAATTAAAACAAGGAATATATGTAAGCATTACAGTAGAATACGGTTATGTGAATATCATTAAAAACATACCCTATATATCAAATATCATAAACTTGAATCCTGGAAAAGATATTGATAGCTAATAATAAATGAATCATAAGGAAATATAATGAAATGAATCATTAGAGAATAACATCAGCATAAGACAAAGACTTATGTAATACACATTATCATATAACATTGTAAACATGTGTAATTAGACCCATGTTATTTCATTAAGTTAAAGACATGAAATTAGGCCATCATATAAACTTATGGACATCCAACAAGGTCTATGAGTTATAATTTAGACATGTAATTATGTTCATGAATAACCTTGTGAACATGTAATTAGTTTCATCTATAGGTGTATACACCTAATATGTGGGACACACCACCATCCCTAATGACATTCCTATCGTAATATACTTGGATAACTCCCATTCCATCATTGTATTATTGAACATGGTTCTCTCCCATTCCATCCTCGTATTACTAAACTGAGTTGACTCCCATTCCAACCTTATATTACTAAACTAATTTTAGTCCTCATTTCCTTCATTTATATCCCATTAGATATATAAATCTAAACACAATGCAATAAAGGAAGATATAGGTCCTTCCTGTCATATAATGATATAATTCAAATATGTTCCACATGATCATAATAATTCATCATATCATAACCCATATAATAAAATGGGTTTCATGGAAATGTCGTTAAATCATAAAATATGGAAAAGAGATAGGTTTCATAATCATTTCATTATAGTATAACCAATGAAAAGAAGAAAGTTTCTTAAGAATTTTACTATGATATGACCCATGGAAGCGAAACAAGTATCATATAAATTTTAACCTATTAAAAATAAATCATTAAAAGGAACAATAATTTTGGTTTACGTGGATCACATATCTATTAAATCAAAAACATAATGAATTTATTCCATCTTATAGGGAGAAGGATTTTGAAATAACAGTAGGAACATTTCTTAAGGAAATTAAAATTTAATTGAAAATAACTTTTAAGAACATAAAACATTTCGAAAACCCTTTTTTAACTTCTTTGAAAACATTTAACATCATATTTAAAAATAATTTAAAAATTCTCTTATGTAAATTATCCTTTTGACATTGAAAAAAGTATTTTTAAAACATAAAACATTTTGAAAATTTTTTTATTTGAAATAAAGTTGAATATATATAATGGAATATTTGAAAAAAAACTCCAATAAAAATATAATTTCTTTAGAAGATTTTTTTTTTGAAAATTATATAAAAATATAATTTAAATCATTTTTAAAATAATTTTAGAAAACATTGTTTTAAAAGAACAACAATTTCCGACCTATAAGAGAAATCAAATAATATTTTGTTGAAAACAATTATTATTTTTCCTCTATAACAAATATTGGATAAAAGTTAAAATTCCAATAATATATCAAAAATAAATAGAGAAAAAAATTATTTATAATTATTTAGAGTTAGATCATTATATTTCAACATTAGAGACTTAATCATAAAAAATCCTGATTAATGATGATATTGTGACATAAAATCTTACCAGTTTGATAAGATTGAATCATATTCCACAAGAAGGAATAAAATAATATTAATATTAAAATATCACAAGTTTGAGTAAATTCATGATATTTTATTTAAATTTGGTTTTATATACACCTCATTAATGAATATAGGTTCATAATATGATGTACATCTCTAAGAATGTAAATTGAGTAAATATTAACCTACCGATTTGGAAACATTTGAACTATAATCAACATGAACAAAAGATCATAAAATTGATAAAAAATACCAATTAAATTTATTAAACCAATTTTAGAACACATTCATTGTAATTTTATACAGTACATAGAAGGAACAAGTGGTGAATATTGCATGTATCTCACAAAATTATGAATTGGAAAGAAAAACCCTTACCTTAAGTATTGAGTCTTGTCATAATCATTAAACATTTATATATAATAAAAATATGGGTATTAAAAATGTAACAATAAATTACCATACTTACAATATCATTTTTTATTTTATTATGACCTTTTTTACCATTTTATTAATAATTTCATGTTAAAGTTGTGTTTCTGGTAATGACTACTTTGTTTTTTGTAGAAGTTTTGACTTGTCATTTTTTAGTCCTAATAATTTTTTCATGGTTTAATTATATAATGAATTCAAAAAATGGTATCAAAATCATATATATTCATTATATATGTATTTAAATTATTCCATTAATTTTAGTGATATGAAATGGAATACATGTTTCATGGAAACAATAGGACTTACGTACGCATGAAATTTATTTCCATTTTTTATTCATGTCAAAAAAAAAATAACTGATATATATATATTATCATTCTAGTATCATTATTATTTCATATATATATCACATACATTTATTTAACCCACCCTTAATACATTCCATGTATATCATGAATGAGATACATTGCTTCCTATGACAGTAGTCCGCCATACACACGAAAATTGTTATAATATTCATGAAAAGTAGAAACCTTCAATGTATGTTTGATATAAAAATTAAATAATCATAATAATATAATAAATATCATATATATATATATATATATAATATTTCCATCATTATTCCCAACCATGAATAGTGGTAATGGAAAAAATAACATTGGTTCATGAGGCGGTAGTCCTCTGTACACATGATCAATGATTTTGTACCGTATTTGATGTTAGTTTATATGGTTGTAGGTAATACACATAGAATAATTAAATATTAGTAAATTAATTATACTAAGGATATTATACAATAAATATACAAAAATAATTGAAGGTGTTTGAGGAATAAAAAAACGTTCATTGATGACCATCACCTCTTATTCGTGTATCCCCTTCTATCTTGAAAAAAGGACTTATCGGTTTTATTTTTGAAAAAATTAAAGATTCTAGGATGAGAGTAGGTGATTTTGAAAGTGATTTTGGCAACACTTCTCTAAACCAATTTTTTTGAGAGGCATGAATAATGGTGGACTGTGAGTTCCCTTCTATACTTGAGGAGGAGTAACAATATTGTAAATATTGAAATATATTTTTGATTGGGAGGACTCCCTTACCTCATGTGGCACAAAAATTGAATAATAATGTAGGATATGGTTTATTTGGTCTATAGTGACCTTTAAAACACAAACCAAAATTATTTTTTGTAATCATATTTCTTAACATCAAAGCTTCTATATTTTTCCCATTTTTTTTAAAGTAACAAGTTTTATATCCTAGGTATTGTATCCATTAGAAATAAATTAATGTGGTAATTATTATAAATTTTACTCCCAATGATGTTAAATTTTGATTTATAATGTATAGAAATACCATATTTGTTGGAAATTAATTTTAATACAAGCATAATTAATTAACAAAAGACACTACTCTAACCCTAACGATGTGATCAATGTTTTTTACAATTTAGGCACAATATGTTAATTATAAAATATAAAATGGTAGAGTAATAGAAAATATTTGAAATTTATTAATATTTAATAATTACTTTTCAGATTATTGGTTTTTTAGTAATTTTAAATCATTTAATAAAATATAATTCATTATAAAATTACATTAATTTCAATTTGGACATTTTTTATTAGTTTTAATTTAAAAATATTAGTAAAATAATTTTATTTGAATATATTAAGTTATATTCTTTGAAAAATTATTTTTCATTTAAAAAATTAAATTAAAATAATAATTCATTCAATTTACTTAACTTTTAATATTTTTTGTATCATTTAATTTATTTAATTTTTTACTAAATAATTTAGGCATTGATATTTCTTAAGAATTTCAATTAATTATTTAATATCTAAAAATTTAAAATAAAATATCATTAGAAAAAAATCATTTAACTATAAAAAATAATATTTGTAATCGAACATAATATGTTTTGTTCCAATCCCAAAGCATTATAAATATTAAACGAAAAAAGGTTCCTTTTTTTCTTTTTAATTACCTAGCTTATTATATAGGTAAATTTCGTTGTATAGAATCCTTATTAACCCATCAAAATTAATAATAAGGACTAAATTGTTGAAAAATTTCCATAAATATGGTTTTGAATAGGTTAGTATAACATTTAACAATTTATATTATAAGTTTAACCACAAAATAAACAATTTTTATATCTTAATCACATTGATTATGCTTAACTATATTCACTAATCACTTTGGAAAAAATCAATTTGGAATTCTTATAAATTATAAATTATTCTTCTTCAAAATAAATAATCAATTTCTATAAATTCAATTCACAGAAGTGGTATAATTTCATTCAAAATTAGTCCTGTATAAGTTATGAGAAAGATAGTTTTTAAAGTGAAAATGTTCCAAAGTTTACAGTGTTTTTATATAAAAATTCAATTTTAAAACTCATAAAATGACTATAATTGGATTAATATATGTATAATTTTACTATCTATACATTAAAACTAATTCGAAATATAGTTTAATTGTATAAATTAATTTGATGAAATTTTTTTTCATTTAAAATTTAGTATTTTCATAATTTATAAAAAGGAAACTTATTAGAAAAATACTGAAAAATCACCATAATATTGTTTTGACATTAAAATTTAAAAAATTATGTTTAGTTTTTTAGAAAATATCTTATAAAAGTTGTAAAGTTAAATTTAAAATGATGTGCACCAAGCACAATCAAACCATATTCTAGAGAAGATACTGTTTTTAGAATATATTTAAATTTATTTTTAATGATTATTATTTTACTTTAAATAAATAGATAAGTAATTAAAATGTGAAAACATTATATTTTCATAAATTATTTTATTTCATTCTTTCTCTCCATTCCAACTGCTAGAAATTAACTATTATAGTGAATTAAAATATTCCTAGAATAGTTTTTTCGATAAAACTCAGCCTTACATGTAACCCAAGCTATCGAAGGAACTCTATATTGGATGTAACAAAAGGAAACTTTAGTATTACAAGTACTTAAATATAAATTTTGTGTTTTTATAGGTTAATATTTTATACATTTTGTGTATAAAAAATCTTAAATTTCTATATCGTGTGTCACAAGCCTTCAAAAACATAAAAAATTAATTTATTCGAAATAATTAATTCACAAAAATCCATAGTGTTAATGTATAGATTATTGTGCACAATATTATTATGGTTTCCCATTCCTTAACTATTTGTGATTCCATCTCAGTGGATGGTCTTCGTAGATTATATTTGGGGATGATCGTGCATTTTTATGTTATTCCATTTAACAATATATATTAGACAGGGACTTTGGTTTATTTTAGAGTTATAAAAAGGGTTGATAAATTTTATGTGTTTTCTTTTTCCCTTGAGTATAGAATATCATCATCAATACAATGGGAATCCTATAAAATATATACCTATACTAGAGGGAATTATCTAGGCATGTGTCCTATATTTTTTTTCTCATGGAAAAAGCACTTTCTTATATTTGAGTTATCTTATAATAAAATATACAATGAAATGACTCAGATAGGCAAAACTGAGGCTGTATACAGTGTGTTGTGACTTTTATCACTGTTCTAGTTAGAGGAATGTGAGGAAACACTACCGAGACCAAGTCTCCTTTAAGAGTAATAAATGTAGGTATAACTGATTATGTAATATATGGATACATCTTATCCTATGAGTAAGTCACATTCCTATCAGTGTTTCCAACCTCTGGAATATGAGGTGGTATATTCGATCTTTCTATTGTTTTCGGTCATATCAATGATGGATTCAAAGGCATGGTATGTTGGCACCTATATTTGTTAAGACATTACATATCATAGACAGGTTTGCGCCAGTGGATTATTATTTATCTCTTCAACACTAGTACATGTTTATAGAAAATATACTCCACATATCTCATCTCCACCATTACTATATCCTCTTATCAAATGTTTTTTATCACAAGGAAGATGAGCTAGTGGATGATACTAATTTTGAGAAGTATCCTATTCATATCATTATCCATAGCATAAAGAGTCTGCTCCGTTGAAAATTTTCTCTAATTTGTTTGTTTTTTAAATATCATAGTATTTAAGAGGATACATGGGATATAGATTCTGATATACAAGCCCAATGGCCTGATTTTTTCTCCAATGAAGCTCAACAAACCTCAGAAGTCCAACTAGGGGATGAGTAGACTTCAGGATGGGATGTTGTAAGAACATGATTCTACATCGAGGTATGTAACATTTTTATTTCAATTCTTAAAACCCAATATTATTTTATTTAAGAGATGAACAAGTGGGTTGATCCGATCATGAGGGTATTTAAGAAGAATGTGGGGAGGTTGGGGAATACAATCCAACGACTGTATTACCAACAGCTAGCAAGTAGAAGATAAACAACTATCCTGTGCGAAACCTGTATAGTTGGTATGCCATTGTAGGTCCAAGTATATATCGGTGGAGACTCATTGGCTTGCTGATGGGAGTTGGGTGTGTTTTTTAAACAGGTCTATTTTGGTCATTTAATCCCTCCAACCCCTTTTATCCCTTTCACATAGTTTTCTTCTAATTCTTCAATCGTCTAGTAGCATTTGATGTTGTCCCATCTCCCTTGTATACTAAAGTGTGATTTCTATTACGAATCCGGTGTTTTGGTTCCTAATTAAATTCTTATATAGATTGAATTATGGATTTCACTCATGTTAAAACATTTCTCTATTTCTTCACTATCATTGGTGTTGCCCTATGCGCTCTAAAATACTCTATCTTCAAGGATTTTGTATGGTTTCTAATATCTTTTATTTTCACTAAAATATGAGGCCATTACGGAATAAAGAGTCTTATATGAGTCCAATTTAGGTGTTTTATTTTGTCTTCTTTAAAATTTCTCACTATCTATAAAATTAATTGTTGTACCACATACAAAACAATCTGTGAATTTAGTCTATAATTTATAATATTTACTTTTTTCAACTTAACCATGACCTAATTTTAATATTATCCTACAAAAACAGAATTGTATGATGAATAACTCATCCTAAACTATGAATAAGCCATGTTCGGACGAACTCCTATGATGTTTAAATTTTAAATGTAACCAAAATAACCATTATGGTGTGTTTGATTTTGTTAGTAGGAAAATTCCAAAATTTTCATTTATGTAAACAAACCACCACTCTAAATGTATATTTATTTGTCACATTTATAGAGGGAATTCAAATAATGTGACTTGTTTATGTCTTGAAAAATTGCTTGAAGTGAACACCATCACCATATAAATTTTTATTAAATCCATGACATAAATTCTTAAACTAAAACTTATTATTATTACCATGGATTCCTTGGTAATTTATTTATGAAAATTTATAACAACATCAGTGCTTTGGAACACTTTGACAAAGTTATGGATTCCCTATTTTGAATTAATTAAGTGAAAACTGATGATTTAATATACTTAATGGATGTGAATTCCAAGTGTTCAAACAACAATGGATTCAGTCATATTATTTATCTTATAAATTTATTTTCCATTTTTCTAAAATTCATTAAGAACTTTAGAAAATGATGAACTATAAGGATGATATCCCACATCTAGGTTGATTTCCTTAGAAAAGGATTTCATTAGTTCATCACCTCATATTACAACCAAGAAATTCCCAAAAATAAAAGGAAAAATTTCCATGGTTCTGTTAGAAATATATAAGAGTATAATTATTTGGATTTATTCCATAGATTCCTCTCAAAATAGAAAAGCTAAAAATTATAGTTTAATCACATTATTTTGGATAAAAATATATGAAAAAATAATGCAATGGGTTTACTTATATTAAAAACTGAATAATTTTGTAGGGATTCCTATATTATTTCTATAGATTAATTAACATTATCTATCCATTGATTCCTTAGATTTATTCCTCTGGTCCACTGAATAGTAGAAACGTAATATGACATATAGCTTGGGCTGAAATATATATGGTGTTCTGGGTATCCCATTTGGAGCTCGAGCTCGATGATGATTCCCTTTTTTTTATATCTTTATATTATTACACCTAAAAACTAGTAAATATTATATTCATAAACTATATTTTCATTATAATCTATTAGTTGTGTCCTACTGAGTTACACACACAAACTATTTGGACTACAACTTGGTACCTAGGCCTATTTAAATTATATATGAAAGGAAAAAAAGGGAAGAACCCTTATATGGGCTCTCGAGTTCATTCTTAGGTTAGGAGAATAATATTAGGGGACTAAGGAGGTACTCAGTATTCTCATAGAGTTATTTAGTTATTTGTGTTTTGATTTATTTTTCATATCCTAACACAACTATTATGAATACTACTATGACATGAATGCTTATTATTTTTCACTACCATAACATCATATGAATATAATGTTTCTTACCTTTTATATCTATGTTTATTAGTAATTTTTTAAGATTTTTTGTCATTATTTTAGCTATGTTTCACACTATTAAAGAGGTTATACATTTCCCACCATACCACTATACACCCTCATAGACAATCAACAAAATTTGTCATATAGGGAAGAATGTTTTAGGAATTTTGACCCAATGTATTGATTATAAATGAATGAAATAGTCTAGTGGAATCACAAGTTTTTTTTGTGAGAAAACCAAACTTGAGTTGTTTTTGAAAAGAATGAAATGACTTATTTTTTAGAGTAAAAATCAATTAAAATTTCAAAACAAAATCAATCTTTAATGGTGATGAATACAATTTTAAAAACTACAAGTGGAACATAAATATAACTTTTATGATAGGTTAGACCATTTAATATCCACTTAAGTTAAGAATTATTTTTTATAATTTTTTAAATATATAAAAATAGTTTCTAAATTGTAAATACTATTTAATGTGATATTTAGGACTATTTATAAAATTTTATGTTAATCATTTCTTAGAATCAATTATATTAGAATATAAAAACATTAAACATCAATAATAGTTTATAATTATAGATTAAATTTTATAATACAATAATTCATCAAAAAATATTACTTTTAATGTCATTAAAATAATTTATGTGATTTCTCTACTGCTTACGCAAGTTCTGTGTTAGTGTTGCATAAGAATTAAAGTTTATTACAACATCACTAAAACATTAAAACAAATTATTTTAATAAGAATTATTATTTCAAATTAAATATAATCATTTTTAACAATTAATCGTATATTTTTATCTCTCTAACCACAAATTAGAGATATTAAAGAAAAGAGTGACATTTTATACTTATTCTTCAGTTAAAATAATATAAAGTTCATTATTAATGGGTAATAAGAAAAATTAATTTTTTTTTGTAAAATATAATGATTATAGAAAAATAAAACTCATACAATGAAATAAGGTAAAGTTTTTTAACATTTTTAAGATTTTGTTCCATATTTTTAACCCCATTTTATCCATTTTCCCCTTTATGGCTATGATAAAATTTTACCAAGGTTACTATTCATTATGGCCTAAAATTTAATTGATCTTTTTTACATAATTTTAATAAAATAAATACAAATATATAATAAATCTTATTGTATTCAATTTTAATAAGTAGTGAAAATTACTTTTCTAGCATGTTTTCATAAAGCAATGATTAATTTTTTGGTTGAAAATGTTTTTTAAGAGTAACAATGAATTCATACAAAAATTATGTATAATGTTAATTCCAATTGAATTAATTGAATTATATTTAATAAAACGGTACTTATTTTACATTAAAACAAATTTATAACTAAAATTAACCTCGTAAAAACATGTTTAAAATGGTAGTACAAAAAATAGTTTTTATTTGAATATAATAATAATATAATTTCCAAAATGTCAAATATAGATTTCAAAGTTAAACATTATGCTTTTAAATTCATTATATTTGTTTTTAAATTCATTTATTTATAGTCATAATGTCTAATAAATAGTATATTTCATATTACATCATTATAATGTCTCAACATTGATAATATTTATGAAATTGGTATTTTTAACTATTCATTTAGAAATCACATATTTCTAAAAAATATGAAAAATTCACTTTAAGATATTTTTGATATGATGACACAAAAAATGAAATATTTTTTTTTAAAATCAATTTCATAAACATAAATATTTATCTTTTAAATGAATATAAAAAAATATAATAATAAAACCACTTTTAACTATTCTTATCCTAATATGATTTCATTATAATCATTCAAAATTGAGTACCTATTTCATAGAAAATAAATAATAATTTTTATGAAAAAATTTGAAATATATTTCATAGTGAATTTACTATTATTTTTAATCATAAATCCAATAGATAGGTTATAAAATTAATATCTAAATAGTGATATTTTAATAGTATATTTTGGTTAATTTATGATTTTTGTTTAATGAGGTACATGTTATCAAAAAAAGTATTACATTAAAATAGATACATTATAAAATCATATAAAGTTACATTCCCACCCCATTTATAAAAAATAAGTCCTCAAAATTTTAATTTGTTCTTGTCAAAATGAATGTATCTTGAAAAATGTGTAATCATGTATATATATTCATCATGGTAAGAATTTTCTAAATTACTTAAATATTTTAAAACCATAATTTTTAATATGTTTCCAAAATAATACAGGCATTGTTGAGTGATAAGACTCTATAAATTAATCATCATCCTGATTTAGTTGAGGAATTAATGTACCATCAAGATAGTGAATATGATTAAATTAATTTATAATGATTATTTCAGATCCATGCATATAATTTCATCCTTAAAATGTGTTTCGGTCATATTTCCACCCATACATCATATTATATAACAAATAGAAAATAAATATGATTAATTTTTCATGTACGAATCCAATAATTTATCTTTTAGTAGATCATAACATCCTCAAAAAGATAATAAATTGTTCCTCTTATTCATATCCATCAACTAAATCTTAAAATGGTTATAACAATTTAATATAATATCCAATATAGATAAACCTTCATATATCAATCTATAAAACCACATAAATAAAATATAATGATAAAATTAAATCATTATACAAATAACTAAAATTAAAATAATTAAAAATATTACAAACTAAAATTGAAACCCAAATATAAATATAATTTGATTGTGTATTCTTCCATGTACATGTAAAAATTTATATCAAAACATTATTAATTTCTCATAAATTCAGATAACAAAAATGTATATTTTTTTATCATATATTATCAAAAATATATTAAACATTCAAAAATTTACAAAAAACTCCATATAATTCAAAATAAAAATATATTCTTCCTAAAGTTACCTATTTCATTATTCCTTTGATAAAATCCCACATGAGAAAATGTTGTTCAGTTTACTATAATCATATAATGTCCCCAATATAAAAAACATCTTCAAAAATGTTTTTTATTACATAGTCACAAAATAAATTATTTAATCTCCACGGTAATCTAAATATATTCATCATATCTTCTACAAAATATATTTCTAGAATATCCATACTTATAACATCAAGGATTATAAAAACCTTACAGTTTATCTATGTTTCAAAACATATTTTTTCCAAAATAAAAATACAATTTTTCTCAAAAATCTATAACAACCTCAATATCAATGATCACATTTACACTAAAGGTAATTTTATTATGGCTCAAATAATAAAATTCTTCCCAAATAACAGTCATAATAAATCAGATGATGAACCTAAGGGTTATATACAAATACCTAAATTATAGATAAAAAACAAATAAACATCTCCCAAATTAAACTTAGTCATATTAAAACACATCACATAGACCATAAAAAGTTTATAATTTGATTTATACATTTGATCATGATTAAATTCAATGATCATTAAAATAATTAAACTACATAATAAGTCTTAAAAACCAATATATACACATTTCAATCATTAAACATTCTCCATAAAATATTAACCAACCATTTCCATCTTATTACCTAATAATCTCTTGTTATACTATAAATAATTTACATGGACTCATCAATCAAAATTTAATCAAGTATCATACATTAAACATAAGAGAAACTATTAAAACAATTCGTACCTTAAATGTGTTTTGTGTGTTTAATTTTTCATAAATGTTATAGATTATTTCCTTTGTAAGAAATTATCAATATTATCTTCTTAATCCCATTAATTATCTTAATTCCTTAGTAATTGACTTTTATAATTCCCATAAACCTCAAATATAAAAAATTCAATTGAAACTTTATAAAAAACATTATTGACCTTTATTAAGTTAACTAAACACATCATTTTTTCAGAAAGTTTAATTCTCTATTCTATCCATTAACACATGAAAATATTTTTTCTTTATTTAAATATTTATTTGGGTGCTTATTATATTTTTTTGACATTTGGGAATTTTATTTTTTTACTATTATGTTATTTATCACTTTAACTCCCATAAAACACCATTTTTGTCTTATTTGGTGTTTTGGGAAGCTCGAATAGGTTCAAATTGTTAAATATAACTAGAGATAACTGATTAGGCATAAAAAAGTGCTTTTAGTCTAACATCTACCATGTTACATTTTTTTTCTGAAAACCGCCTCATTTTCTATCATCACCATTATTAACATTGTTCTTGTTAGTTCAAAACATTTTCTAAAAAAAATGTTAGTAAGACTATATATAATAAAATCATAATAAAACATGTTTTGAAAAGGATAAAAACTAATATATCATTATCCATGCAATATTCTATTGAACTCTTTTTATTTAAATAAATTTTACCGTTATTCTCTGTAACATACTAAAAATTATTGTTAGATAATACATTTAACTTTTGATTCCAAACCATCATATTTACCTCTAAATATTTCCCATAGAATAATATCATAACATTTAAAGGTGTCTAAATATTTTCTCTAACACCAAATATAATACTCCATACCCATACAAAACAAGTTGGTTCTAAAACCATAATATTTATAGGATGGATTTGATACTAACCAAAGTGAACCAAATTCCAACATTCATAAATCAATTTCCAATAAAAATACTAACTCACATACATAGTGAAGAAAATTTAGGTTTTTATTTTCATATAATTAGGAAATATGATATATAATATGTGGATAGTTCTACTCAATGCACATTATTTCCATAAAAAAATTTTGTTATGTTAACACTCACGATTATTCCATGTTACTTTTTACTTCATTCAAAAAACTTCACTGCTAACCTTCTTATAATTTCATCATATCTTTAAGCCCAATATTTTTTTGAAACAGTGTGATTATAAAAAATATAAAAAACTTATATAAAAACAAAGGAAACCAATTATCCCATTTTATATTTATGAAAAACAATAAATAATTTTTCCTATCAACTTAATAAACACTAAGATCAAAATAATCAATCTCTCACTCTTGAAATCAACTTTTTAACCAGTTTTTATCATAAACATTCAATAAGAAAGGATAAAGAAAAATTAGTAATTATTGATGGTTTATTTTAAGTACAAGAAATGATTTATTTTAAAATAAACCATTCATCCTCCCAAGATTATAAACATTATTTTAAATCACATAATCATTTTCTAATCTTGCTAAATCAAAATATTTACATAAAAACACATAAGGAAAATAAATTTGAAATATATCAAAGGGAAATAAAATGAATATGATAAAATGTTATAATTAATTTAATAACTATGGAATTCATAATTCAGGACATCATGAAATCACAATTAAATCCTTATTTTAAGACATCGTGAACATACCATCAAAGCTTCATTACAATATATTATATGTAATTGGGAAGGTATATAATAAATACATAGGATTGTTTGACTCATGTTACCTAAAGATTCATTAAGGATCTATCTAATAGTAGTTCCAACCCATTAACTTACAATGAATAATTCATTCATCATATTAGTGAAATTAATAACAATACAATACCTAATCCAAATAAACATTAATATTCAAAAACTTGTATAAAATGTCTATTTTAACTAGTTAATATATAGAACAACAATATAATAAGATATATGTAGAAATAGGTTGGATTATATGATAATAGAATATACCAATAGAATCATAATATCCATTACCTCATGTCTCGACTCGTTTTGTATATTACCAACCCTGATGAATAATTAAATTTTATTAATTATTTAATTTTTCTTGATTTTTTTATCTTTAATTTTATTTTATTATTCATTTTTTTAATAAATCAGTATAGCTCACATAGGTCAATTTGGAGTCATTCAGTTCTTAATTTCCCAAAAGAAATGGTAGGATAACAATGGTAAAAAGGTAATATAGTTTCATAAAATATATAATCTCAAATATATTATAATTATTATTTTATTAATTTAAAATAAATTGAAAAACATCCATATATGGTGGTTTTGAAAAATTAGTTACATTACATTGTAGAATTGGTAGTTTGTACGTATGCACTAGCAGAGTGTTTATTTACTATTAGATGGAAAGGGTGGTGTAAATGGGTTTTACTATAATAATAATAAAATTTAAGTCTATATTATATATTTATTTTATTATATCTTCATGGATTTGATATATTTAAATGATGTCGAATAATAAATGTACATAGAATAAATTTGTCTATTTTTATACATACCCATTTGATATCATCATTTCAATTGAGAATAATGATTTTTAAGGAGAGGTTTTATGGAAAAACAATGGTATTGAAGACTTATAATGGTATGTTTAGTGGGTTATTTTATCATATGTTTAAGAGAGAAAACAACTCATGTTTTTAAAACCATGAATTGTGTCCCTTTTTAAAAAAAAATCAATTCCATTTTCAAAATTGTTCAATCATTAAAGACTATGAATGTAGTTTCTAATGTTCCACATAAAACATACATGAATAATTAATTATATGATAAAAATTTAACTTCCAAATGAGTTAATATATTATTTTAATAATTTTATAATTATTTTAAAAATAAACATTAAACACATTTTAAGGCCATTTTTCACTATTCAAACAAATTTGAGTTTGAACATATCATAACAATAATAGAATATTAATATTAACACAATAACCATCACTAATACATTCTAAATATCCATTAAATTTTTGGAGAACCTAAATTAATGAAAAACATTTTAATTTTAATGTTTTAAAGATAATATACCTTATAATTCTAATGGTTTCACAAGCATTATTTTGTTGTTATATAAGCATAAACGCAATTTATAATATCACTAAAATTTGAAAAAATATATCACAAAATTAAATTATTATTCTTAAAAATAACTCTTTATAACCATTAATAACTTATTATTATTATCATTAAATCTTATTAGAGATATTAAAAACATTGGAGTGATATATGGTACTTATTTGTTAATCAATATAATATAATGGTCATTATTAAGGAAAAACATGACAAAATTTACATAATTTATAGGATTGAATGATTATAGTTTAAATAAACTAATACAATTAAATATTGGATGGTTTTCAGAATATTTTAATCCTTTATTTCTTATTTTTAAATTTGTTTAACTTATTTTTTCATTTATCAGTGTGATAAATATTTACTATTTGAATATAAAACTTAATTTTTCACGATTAAAATATATTATAGATATTAAATTAAAGTAACTAACATTATTTACTTATTATTTATATAAAATAATATAATTGTCATTTACAAGGATAAAATTGGTAAATTTTCAATTATTTTTAGGATCAAATTATTCTATTTGAAAACATCTCATCTAATGAAATAAGGGATTGTTTTTTAAATATATAAATCCATTATTCCTTAGTTTTAACACCATTTAACCAATTTTCAACTTTACAGAGGTGATAGAAATTATCATTTTTATGTAATGATTTCAAATATGGAATCTATTTTCTATGTTTAAATTTCCATAAGTGTTAGAAATAAAATTTAATAAACCATTACAAAAAATAGTAAAAAATTATTTTAGATAAATATAATTTTTACGGAAAAAATCATTTCACACAAAAATCATGTATAATTTAAAATAAATTAAATTCATTTTATTATATTTAATTAATAGAGACTTATTTTAATTTAAAACAAAAAAATGATTGGTTCCTTATTAAAACATTATTAAAATAGAAGAACCAAATCTTGTTTTTATTTGAATAAAAACATTGCTTAGATTTCAAAAAATCAAAAAATAGATTTATAAGTTCAGAATTATAATTTAACACACCTTAAATTACATCCAAAATACATTTTACTCTTGGAAAAAAAGTTATAAAAACAATCAATTCATTATTAAATTATAACAGCATTTTAAAAAAAATAGTATTTGGTAAATTTGTATTTTTTACAAATTAAAGCAATGGTATAATTTTTGAAAAATGAAAAAAAATCAGCCTTAAGAATATTTTTATAGTTTGAGATAAAAAATTAGTTAAATTTAATTTATTTCATTTATTTCATTTTTTAAAATTTATAAATTTATTTTCTAAATTAAAATACAATATATACTGAAAAAACATTTTTATGTGTTTTTAAATTTAAATTATTTCAATCATTTATTCAAAAAATAGTACTAATTACCCCTAAAAAGGATACTATTTTTTTATAAAAAAATTTCTATATTTATTACATATTGTAGTTAATCTAATTGAGACACAATAATGAAGTATATAGGTTATAATAGTCATATTTAAATTTCAATATATCAATATTATATCTTATTTGGTTTAGATCAGTGTTATATAGTGTACATATTTTCCAAAAAAAAATTCAGTAAAATAAAATACAATCTAAAATCATTGGTAGTTTTAGTATATATTACTCAATAGAAACTAAAACTATCCCTCCCTACCCTATGTAATCTTCCTCCCCATTATAAACTACCACAATCATTTGGTCTTTCATCGAATCTATGCCTTAAATAAAATATATAATAATAGTCAAATGCATATGTTTTTTTCACAAATTTATTTCATGATTGATCAATATATTCTGATAATTAATAATACTTGGGTCAATACAGAAATGTCAAACATGAAGTGTGAATGATTAGCCTAGAAATGTATTGATGAAGTAAAATATAGTCATTTATCTTGCCTTAGTTTTCAAGGGAATGGAATACTGCCATTTTAAAGAAGATATTGTTAGATTATGATCCAAAATCGAATAATAAGTTTTTAGTAGAGTGAACATCAATGATTAATATGAACCTTTTTAATTTAATATTTAAACATAAAATAATCCCAAAAAAACAAGGCAAAATGGAAATCGAACTAATATTATACCATATTGAATGATTTTTACATTTTTATTTATTAAGAGTATGTATTATAAGGATATAACATGATAATTGTTCTCTAGATTACTCAAAACCTCTATTATGTCTATATTCATTAGACCAATGTTATAATCATCATATAAAGAGCATAAAAATAGTCAAAAATCACTAGATTTAGATATTTCTAGACATAAGTACACGTAAATAAAGTCAATGGAAAATAAATTGATGTTGATTATGAGATCCATCCAAAAATTTGATAAACCCCAATGATATAAATCACTAAAAATATACTCAATATCAACATAATAGGTTCCATTTCAGGTCCTTATCGTGAAAAAAACTGAAAAATTTGAATGAAAATAAATATAGAATTAAATTATTACTTATGTTCCAAGGATTAATGATTGAACTTTATATATTTTTAAGTTTAATAAAAGTCGCCATGGAAGGAGCCTCATAATTTTACATTAACACGATCATTTTCATGTATTATATAATAACACATGGTAAAGGAAATGATATCCAATGATCAAAAGAATATTTTTTTTATTTTTTAAATATATTACTTAAATATCTAATATTTAAATGAAATATTTAAATATTTCCACATAAAATGATACAAATTAAAAATTAAATATTTAATTATATTATAAATTTCTAAACCATAAAATCTATATAATATTGTGATAATTTTAGGAAAATACTTTGTTATGTGTAACCATAAAGGTCACTTTAGCATTGACAATGGTTAGGAATTATAAATAAAAAATCATGTATATAAATATTTCTCTTGAAACACATAAATTCTCTTAAAAATATATAATGTATGATACAATTTAATTTATGAAATAAATAATTACACGAACCCTTTTTCTACGAAGATGACATTACAAAGTAAAAAATATTTAATGGGAAATATGTTAATCATATCATTTAGATTTTTCAAGTAAAATATAGATAGGTTCACAATATTCCTTCACAAAAATAATACTAATAATAAATTTATATTTTAAAATTTAAATCATTTAAAATATCATAAATATTTATAATATTATTATTATTATATATTATTAACAATAAAAATTGAATATTAGATTTATTTATTCTTCTTCCTCTTTAAAAGTATGTATATCAAAGTATAATTATATAACATTAAATAAATTTTTATCGAAAAACCCTATAGTGTTAATTATGTAAATAAATTATGATATTTTTAAAACTATTATGTGACCTAATGATAATTCCATTGTTCATGCAGTAGTCATAAAAATATTATGATTATAGAAGTGGATAATTATATACAAATAATATCAATGTCATTAAATTTAGTAAGGTTTTATAATATTTTGAATATATTCATAAAAATATCCCTATATTTTTTATAGTAATATCATGTTTGAGTATGATACATGAATAATATCAATCACATAAGACTCATAATATATGATAATATAATTAATCTCTCATGAGAAAACTGATTAATATGTTTTTATGATTCTAATGAATTCTATCATGGTTAAACATTACCATAATAAAATTCTTCTGAGACCATTGGGAATACATATTTTACAAGTTAAAAAATTTCATCTTTATATAAAGAGATATCACACCCATGGTTTGTAAAATACCTCAAAAATAACTAATTTTTTGAACTATAAAACTTAATAGGAAAAACTATAAATAATGATAATTTTATATATGGTGTACCTGAAAACATAAGGTAAATGATACCTATGTAGAAACACTCTTAGGAAATAATAATGATAATTGTGGGACCATCCATGTGGTATTTCTCAATTTAAGAAATACTTAGTTTAATAAGTCTATAATTATGACCTAGGATAGTAATCAAGATTTTAAGGGTATAATATACACTTCCCACTCAAAAAAATATCACATCATAATTGTTTTTTACATGGTTATTCTCCATTAGGGTAGATATATTATGTACTCTACCATAAGAAGGATTATTATTATGATATACTAGATTACAACCTGTTTGATACCTGATATTGATAATGAATGAAATATCATTAATAAAAAAATGATACCTAACACAAGAATTTCCCTCAATGATCATAACATTATAATATATTTCAACACTCACATTCCCTATAGCTAATATAATATGTAAGTAATACTTTGATATTTTATGTGGCCATAAAGTTATAATTTAAAATTTTGGTTTTTTAAAATATTATTCAATTTTTATTCATAAATATATTTTTTATTTTTATATTCTTATGATGCATAATCTCTAAAAATAGAATAAAAAACATAATGATGTGTTTATTAGGTAATTTTATAGTTCCCATGTTAAGAGACATATCTTTTTTGGTTTATTCTCTCATTAATTTTAATCACCTTAATATTAAAACTAATAAAGATTTATTTTTATGAAGGATTTATGAAAAATGGATGTGAATAAACTAAGTAGATCATGGAAGAATGAAGTGATATTTTTTGTTAATAATATTTGGGAACAAATTTAATTGTTACTTATGATCATTGTAGATATGGTCTTCATGTCTATGATAAGTGTTGATAATTTTCAAAAACAATTTTTTTTAAACATGAGAAAGGAAAAGTGTTTGTTAATAACTAATTAAGAGATTGAAAAGTTAATTATTTATGATGTAAAATCTTGTTGATATTTAATGTTACCATCATTGATGGTTTATAATGAATAATAATCATTTGGGAAATTATTTTAGATGTTAATAAAGTTATGATTAATTGTGAGATTGATGAGAAATTTTATTTATGTAAGAATATGGTCATATGATCTCATTATGGTAGAAATATGTTTTTCTAACTGTATGTTAAAAAATAAGAGCCACCATAACTAGATAGTTTATTATGTATAGTCGTCTAGGACAATAGTAGTTCTATCTATTGTAACATTGGATAAAGAGATTGCATTAGAAATGACGCATATCAACTTAGGATTATAATAATTTGGGTAGGTTTGTAGTTAGGAAAGGGTATATCTCCTATAACATGTGGGTCAACATATGAGTCTACTATAGAGCATTAGAACTGAATGGTCTTATAGATATTTATAGAAAATGTACGAGAATATTAATTGAATCCATTACACATGATTTTTTGATGTGGGATTCCATTATTTTTTTATACCATTATATTTTTATAATTCATTAAAAGGTATTTAATTAACATCATTAAATGGTGCCACATTAATCATGTCATCTTTCTTCATAGTTTTATTGGGTTTTAGAATCTCTAATATACTATGTTCATATAAACAGGTTAATAAATTCATAGAGAACAATAAATTGATTTTAATTAACAACATAATGGAAAACAACATTTATGCATTTGATTAACAAGAATATGATACGAAGTGGAGAGCAATAATTTTTTTTTCATAATATACTGAAAGATAATAGATGATCAAAGATGAAGTCTATTTTGCATAAAGGAGCTTGGGAATTATGATTCATTGGTTCTATTGTGACAATATTATATTTGGAGTTATGAAAAAAATAGATATCATTGATGAAGTTGATATCATAACTACATTTTAATACTATGTGGTGTATGTTGGTGTAGATTGAATATCCATATGCGATGAATGAAGTACATCAATGGGTCAAATGTATCCCCTTGTTTTTTAATAATGGTATATCAGTATAAATTATTTATAAATATCTGTATCATTGGAATTATAAAAAAATATCTAGAGGATTACTAATCTTGATAAACATATAGTGTTATAGAGGGAAAGTGAGATCACTATTCATGTAGATTAATATGAGATAATTCCTTGTATAATGATTTATTTTTCATTCTATCTGAATGAATATTTCAATATGTTAACTACTCTATGCTTTTATAAAGTGATCTTATACTTTATTGTGGCGTGTTCAACATACGGTAACGAGGTAAAATTAGTAGGAGACACTATGTAAAACCTTTTCCAAAAAAAGTGATAATATCATGAAAAACTTTATTCTTTTATGAGATGAATAATTTGGGAACATGTAATGAATCTTTTATAGCTGAATGATTCATGAAGCTATAGTGAGAATATTCATGTGAATGGTATTTTTGTAATTTTTCCACAAAATGAAAATTTTCATGAATTGGGTTTTACATGTATTAAGATAAATTATTTGATTAAGGTGAATTAAAAATATATAAAAAATTATAGAAAACGCATTAAAAATTGAGGTGAGAAGTTAGGAAGACCCATAAGTGATAATTTAGTTTTTTGAGTGACATGTTGAGCATTCATATCTGTGAAACATACTAGAGAAGATATATTACTTTTTTTCTGGAAGTTAGATGGTTAGAAATGCCACTATTTTTTATAAATAAGATTTAGTCCAATATTATTTAATATGAATAAGTCTATTTGAAATGCTACATCAGTAGGAATAAGTAGTTGAAAAATTATTCAAGAGTTTGTTTGGAATACCATTGAGGAACTGGTGAGATTCCTATATTATCAAACTGATCCTTTCAGAAGATAACTAAACCAGTTGGATGTATTTTTTTTTGTGATATAATCATGAGAAAAAAAGTTATTATTTGAGAGAAATACATCCCCTTAAATCATTAATAACCACTTGTTTTATGAGTTTTTTGTCATAATTTTTTGTATATTATCTGTGTTTGCAATCAATGTGATTTACTACAAGAAATATGTGGATGAGATATGACCCAAATACAATAATGATATAGTCACCAAACTTGGAGGAAACCTTGTTTAAATACTCATATTATTTTTGTTGGATCTGAATCTACGGATTATACACAAGAGGGGGGGTGAATTGTGTCTTTTCAAAATTATTACAATCTCTTCAATTTAGACAAATTCTGTCCACTATGCTTTTGCACAATTAAATATGCAGCGGAAAAAGTAAAAGCATGAACACACGGATGTATAGTGGTTCGGGGAACAGAAGGCCCCTAGTCCACTCCACCAACGCTCAAATCCACGAGCTTGGCGATTTTCACTATCTGGTCCTCGTTTCCACAGACCCGTTCACAACTGAGTACAGGCAGTTGACACCTTTACAAGATTCAGGCAAACACAGCCTTCCTGGTTCAAACACGAACCCACACAGCTTAGAACGAGAATCTGATCACTCAAAAATAAAAAGGGTTTCGATAAAGAAAACACTTCTCCAGTTGTTCTTCACAATTGCAACAGAATGCAATTGACAGTAGATAGATCGTTGTCTTCAGAAAATAAAGATCTGTAATCAAAACAGTTCTGAGTCGATCCAGTTGCAATAGATATTACCAGAAACTTCACAACTTCAGTAGCAATAGATTCACAACAGATAGTCGATGTAGAACACGTGAATCTGCTATCAAGATCTTCCTTCGGTAATAAAGGTTTTTCACTTCTTCTCGATCACCAGAAAAGAACGCCTTTACACAGTCTCTGTTTCTTGCTCGTTAAAAGATCAATCTGTATATTTCACACACTTTCCTGTGTATATATATATATATCCGAAGTTTCCAAGATAGAACATATATATTCAAATCTGAGAAAATCTTCCGCATAAATAGATCCATGAAAATCTCCTTTAGATTCGCGATATTAAATGAAATAACAGAGCCGTTGTAACTCCCCTGAAGAATCGGCATAAAATGCTCCGTTTAAATCATTCAGTAATCCGTTGAAAATTGTCTTTGATTCAGTCAAAGTCGTACTTAAGAATCGGCTCGAAATCCGCTTAATAATCCGCTTGTTTGACCAATGCAAAAGGAAATATCGTCTGTCAAAAAATATCCCGACGCCAAACGTAGGGTTGATGACGTGGCTCCAAACGTAGGGTTCACAAACGTAAGGTTCAGAACGTAAGGTTCAGAACGTACATACTTTCTCTTCATCATTCAAACGTAGGGTTGATCATCCATACTTTGTCTCGGTTCAACTCTTCAAAGAACGTACGGTTGATTATAAAAGTAAGATTGATGATCCATACTTTTGAGAAACAAACTCAACACTGAAAACTAACGTACGGTTTCTCTTCCATACTTGTCCAACAACAAAAACGTAAGGTTCCTTCGAAACGTAATGTTCTTCTTCCATACTTTTCAACAACGTAAGATTCATTAACCATACGTTTCAAAATAACGTAAGGTTCCTTAACCATACGATTCTTTTAACATAAAAAGTAAACTTTTCATCCATATGTTACGTTCATCAACGTAGGGTATGAACAGTGATTCCAGTACGCGCTAAAATTGATCTCGCGCTACAGTGATTCCAGAACGCGCTAAAATTGATCTTGCGCTACAGTGATTCCAGAACATGCTAAAATTGATCTCGGAATAAATGAAGTATGAAATCTCGTTGTATGAAATAAATAAATAAAATAAATTCCTGCAAAATACTCAACGAAATAATTATTAAATAATTAAGGGTATTTGTGAGCATCAAAATCATCATAAAGAGACAGAGTATTATTTGAAATAATCTCCCCCTTTAAAAAAACATTATTTTGAATTGTTTGAAAACAATACATTGCTCAACAATCTCCCCCTTTTTGATGATCACAAAACCCATAAAATAATAGAACTAATTTAATTGAAATCTTTATTGAAAAAATTAGTTTTATAAAATTTTAGAATTCTGAAAGGATTAAAACAATATTTAACTATAATAAAATTTCTCCCCCATAAAAATAAATTTTCAGCTAAAAAATAAATAAAAGATAAATGTCTTCTCCCATATATCCAAATTTCTTCATAGGAAACAAATGAATTTAAATGTTGTGTTTATCCAAATTCTCCCCCTTTTTGTGATATCAAAAAGAATGAAAAATTACGGATTTGAACACATTCAATATTGCACTGAACTATAAGTAAATGCTATAATTAACTGTGTATGAATAAGTGAATTTGTTATAATGGCTAACTTAATCATAAATCAATAAACAACAAAACAAAAAAGAAGTAAGAAAAGAATTTTCATTCACAAGCTGTTATATATATAAACGATTGTGATATACAGAGGAATCAAGGTTCATAGATAAGATAGGGGAAAAAAAAGGTGTCTATCTCTTTTGAATCGCGGTCTTGATCTCTGTAAACTGTTCTCTGAGCCTCTTCATCATCCCATCTCCTAACTTGATGATAAGATCTCTGTTCTCTTGAGTCATATGAATATCTTCAATCAAATTAACTCTGAAAAACTCATGCATTCTTTCTTCTTTTTCAACAAAAAGAGCCAGTTTCTCTGATAACTGATTCAAAAGAATCCTAATCGGTTGCTCTCCAGATGTCAACTGATCCACTAAAAATTTCTGATTATCTAGCAAAACTGACAAAGGGGCACTATTACACTGAAGATCGTGTAATCTGTCACTCATATTGCTCATTGCTCCAGTAATTTCTTGAAATCTTCGAATCAAATCAGGTGAAGAACCTGATCCACTCACAACATTGTTTGCAACAGACTCAAATTTATTCTCCATATAAATCTTCATCTCAGACAAATCATCTTTCTTTACCATCTCTGATTTTAACTGATCAACAGCATGCAGCATATCAGTCTTAAACAAATATACTTCCTGTCTTGAAACAGTAGATTCTTTCAGCTTCTGAAACTTCAACTGCTCTAAGTTCAGAGAATTTCTGAGACTAACATTCTCAGATTCTAATTGAGAGATACGCTTGTACAACTCAACAACTTCTTCTTTTCTCGAATCAGGGGCACCCTGTGCTCTATTCTCATGTCCAGAAAAAGGTTGATGAGGCAGGGCAAGTGGTAAAGAATCTGCATCTGACTGTTCTTTGTCCTTGTCCTGACAAGGTTGATCCACTGAACTAGCTTTTGAAGCTTGAAACTCTTCCACTGAAAAATCTTCCTGAAGTACCTCTGTATTAGCTTCAGAAGTATGTTCATCACGAACAGTAGTCTCTCTGACTTCTACTGAATGGTCAAGAACAATATTTGCATGTAAATCTTGAGGTTGGGCCACTTCTTCACCAGGCACTGCCTCCATAAGTTGTTCTTGTGGAATTACTTTTTCAACAACCACAGCAGCAGATTGAGGTTCTTTTTGGATTTCCGGTTGAGCTACTGGTTCCTCTATCGGTGCAGTCTTCTCCACAACATCTTCTCTCACAAATGAATAAGAAATTACCGGTTCAGAGGATTTCAAGGCAGGAGAGATAATTTCATCATCAATTGACCTCTTCCTTCTAGATTGAAGTCCTTCTTGACTTCTCTCTTCCTCAACTTCCTCCATCTCAAAGCGAATTCTTCTTGTCACTGTACTAACCCTTGATTCTTCTTGTCCCTCATTGGACTTAGCCGGTTGAGCCTGAGCACTCTCCGAGTCTTCCTCAGCTCCAACAGGTAAGAGTTTTCCTTTAATTGTGCTCCAGAAGTATCCTACTTTCCTCAATGTTCCAGCATTAAAAACATTACTGTGGTGACATTTCACCCCAGCATCTACCAATCTGATCATTCCTCTTTTATGCAAAAACAAAGAAATGAACCTTCCATAAGGGAAAAAGGTCATTCTTGCTTCACTCTGACAGCAGTATCTCGGATATCTTATCATAAACCGAGGAAAATTAAACTTAATATCACACATCAGAAGATACATTATGTACATGTCAGGGTATAGGATTTTCTCCATCTCAGCCATCCTTGGTGCTAAACCAGTCTGAACAAATTTTACCAAGATTTTCTGATCGGGCTCCAAATCTTTAATAAACATCTTCTTTATCACTCTAGTTCCAAACAGAAAAGACATAATGTCTTCAGACTTATGTACAGAATCTCCAATATTCCGTAAATCGAAATGAAAAACTCCTTCATGAGGGCAGTTAAGAATTTGACTTATCTCTACAGATGATATGGAAAAGTCCTTATCCTCTATTTGAGCCAATAAACTATCCTCCGTATCTCCAAGGCTAAACTGAACAGTTCTAAAGAAATGTCTCATTTCTGCCTCATATAGAAACTCAGAAATTTCACTATTAAAAGCTTGCTCAAGGCTTTGAAACGACAACGCTTGCTTCAACAGTAAATTAGTTTCAAACAGCCATTCTAAATCTATGACTTTACCTTGCAGTATTTTCCGACCAACTACTTTAGGTTTCTTTGCAGCACTGCTCTCAGCTTCATCTGGACGCTTAGTCTTTGCCATTTCAACAACGATTTCTGAAGGTTCGTAAGTTTAGGGTTTGAAGATTCAGAAAAGGGTTTTGGAGAAGATGTGTGGTTTTAGGTTTTCGAAAGGGTTTCCGAAAAAGGTAAAACAGTTTAGAAGGTGAAACGGTTCTGACAGCCTTGATTCCCGTGTAATCACTAATCATTACTTTTATTTAAAACAAAATAAAATTACTTATAGCGGGAAACAGAAATTAAGCAGAATTCGAAAACAGAATAAGAAAAAAAAACTATTTAAAATTAAATAAACCTAATCCCCCTTAATAAATTCAAACCTTGTCGTGGGAAGTGGTTTAGTAAAAATATCTGCTAATTGATTTTCTGTATTTATAAATTCTAAAAATATATCCTTTTTAAACACATGATCTCTTAAAAAGTGATGTCTTATATCAATGTGCTTAGTTCTAGAATGACTAATAGGATTTTTTGAAATATTAATTGCACTAGTATTATCACATAAAATAGGTGTATTATTGAAATTTAATCCAAAGTCCATAAGAGTGTTTTTCATCCACAACACCTGTGCACAACAACTACCTGCAGACACATATTCTGCCTCGGCTGTTGACAGGGCAACTGAGTGTTGTTTCTTACTAGACCATGATACTAAAGACTTTCCTAAAAAGTGACATGTTCCTGAAGTACTCTTCCTATCTAATCTACAGCTTCCAAAGTCAGCATCTGAATATGAAATTAAATTAAAATCAGAGGTTTTTGGATAAAGCAGAGATTGATAAATAGTACCTTTTAAATATCTAAAAATTCTTTTAACAGCAGTTAAGTGGTATTCTTTGGGATTTGATTGAAATCGAGCACAAAGACATACTGAATACATTATATCTGGTCTACTAGCAGTAAGATATAACAAACTACCAATCATACCTCTATATAACTTGTTGTCCACTGATTTTCCAGTTTCATCCAAATCAAGTTTTATATTAGTACACATAGGAGTTGTAAATGTCTTGCTGTTTTCAAGTCCAAATTTCTTAAGTAAATCAGTAATGTATTTGCATTGATTTAAAACATTTCCAAAATCTTTTTGAAATATTTGAAGACCCAAAAAGAAATTTAATTCTCCCATTATACTCATTTCAAATTCTTTTTGCATTAATTCTGAAAATTCATGACAAAGAATTTTATTGGTTGATCCAAAAATTACATCATCTACATAAATTTGAACCAACAAAACATTATTTTTCACAGTTTTCTTAAAGAGTGTTGGATCTGCTAGTCCAACAGTAAAATCATTTTTCAAAAGAAAAGAACTTAGTCTTTCATACCAAGCTCTAGGTGCTTGTTTAAGGCCATAAAGAGCTTTAGTAAGTTTGAAAACAGAATCTGGTTTTTGAGAATTTTCGAAACCAGGAGGTTGCTCAACATAAACCTCCTCCATTAAATAACCATTTAAAAAGGCAGATTTAACATCCATCTGAAATAATTTAAAATTCATATAAGATGCATAGGCTAAAAGGATTCTAATGGCTTCTAACCTGGCTACAGGTGCAAAGGTCTCATCATAATCTATTCCTTCTTCTTGATTATATCCTTTAGCTACTAATCTTGCTTTATTTCTAGTTATTATCCCTTGACCATCCTGTTTATTCCTAAAGACCCATTTAGTTCCTATTACTGGATAATCATGTGGTCTTTCAACTAATTCCCAAACCTTATTTCGCTTGAACTGGTTCAATTCATCCTGCATTGCTATTACCCAGCTCTCATCATCTAAGGCTTCTTCTATGGTCTTAGGTTCTTGTTGGGATAGGATTGCAGAGAATTCAACTATGTTTCCAAGGTTTCTTCTAGTTTGAATACCAGTCTCTAAGTCACCTATCACAGATTCTAAAGGGTGATTCTTTAAGGTTCTAGACTGTCTAGGCATTATATTCAAAGGTTCTTCAGTGTCATGTTCTTCTGAACTGGACTGAATTTCTTTTATATCATTTTCAAAATCATTCTTTAAATTCTCAAGTCTCATGTTTTCATTAGAATCAGGTTCATCTATTTGTCCTATCCTTTTCTCAAAAGGATCAGATTCATCAAATTTCACATGAACTGATTCTTCAACAATCCTTGAGTTTTTATTATAGACTCTATAAGCTTTGGAGGTTGCAGAATATCCTAAGAAAATACCTTTATCAGATTTTGGATCAAATTTACCAAGATTATCTTTGGTATTCAAGATGTAAACCTTGCATCCAAAAACTTTAAAGTAATTTACTTTAGGTTTTCTGTTATTCCATAGTTCATAGGGTGTCTTTTTCAAAATAGGTCTTATTAAAATTCTATTCATTATATAACAAGCTGTATTAACAGCTTCTGCCCATAAATATATAGGTAGGCTATATTCATTTAACATAGTTCTAGCCATTTCTTGAATAGTTCTATTTCTTCTTTCTACAATCCCATTCTGTTGAGGTGTTCTTGGAGCAGAGAAGGTGTTTTTAATACCCATGTTTGAGCAAAAGGAATTAAATTCCTGGTTCTCAAATTCTCCACCATGATCACTTCTCAATGAGATTATATTAAAACCTTTTTCATTTTGAATAGATTTACAAAAACCTTCAAATAAACTAAAAGCTTCACTTTTAAATTTCAAAAAGAAAATCCAATTAAATCTAGAATAATCATCAACTAATACATAAACATATAATTTACCAGCTAAACTTGCTACTCTTGAAGGTCCAAACAAATCCATATGGATAAGTTATAGAGGTTTAGTTGTAGCAACTTTATTAACAGATTTGAATGATGATTTGTGTTGCTTGCCAAGCTGACATGCATCACAGAATCTGTCATTTTCAAATTTGAGAATAGGAAAATCAGAAACTAGATGTTTCTTAGATAATTTATGTAAAGCATATATATTTCAATGACCAAGTCTTCTATGCCAGATCCAGGATACACTTATATTAGCAGTTAAGCAGTTTACTTGTTGTTTACACAAGGAATACAAATCCAAAGTATAAACATTATCAGTTCTGGGTGCTCTAAACTTAAACAGTTTATCTTTAGAAACAGTACAACTATTGTTAGTAAAATCAACAGTGTATCCATCATCACATAGTTGAGAGATACTTATCAGATTGTGTTTTAACCCTTGTACATAAAGTACTTTGTTGATTGAGACTGTCTCTGGATCTCCAACTGTTCCAATACCAATAATCTTTCCTTTGGCATTGTCACCAAAGGTGACAAGTCCTCCTTCCTTTCGAGTAAGAGAAGAGAAATTAGCTGAAGTTCCACTCATGTGTCTTGAGCAGCCACTGTCCATATACCATATTTCTTTCTTTCTTTGGTGACCTGCTACCTGCAAAGACATTCAAACAAATTGCTTTGGTACCCATATTTTGTTGGGTCTAGGAGTGTTAGCAAGCAGTGATCTGGGTATCTAGATTTGCTTTGTTTTCTTAAAATTGATTGAATCATATAGATCGTTGGAAATATAAGCTTTCTTAATTCCACATATTTGAGGTTGTCTTAGAAAACAGTTTTTAGCTATATGACCTTTTGTTCCACAGAAGTTACAAATAACCTGTTTAGTGCTAGGAACAAAATAATTTTTGTATAACTTAAGTTTTTCTCCTTTACTTCCAATTCCAAACCATTCCCTTTTAATTACAGTTTTTCCAAGTATCTCATTTAAGGTGTTTTCTCCTTTTGTAAAAACTAATGCAGCCTTTTTATAAGATTCTACTTCATCCTGTAGAGTTTTTATTTTTGATTCAAAATTAATTTTATTTGAGTTAGCAGAGTTGTATTTGTCAATTAATTCCTTATGTTGTTTTAGCAAAGTATTTCTCTCATCTGAAATAGCTTTGTGCAAGTTCTTTATAGATTTATATTTGTTAAATAATGAGTCATACCTTTCTTCAAGCATATTGCAGTAAGCTGCAAGTTTTTTATTTGAGAAGCTTGTTTCAGAGTTTGATTCATTATTTGAGTCAGAGGAGTAGTATGAGTGTACCTCATCAGTTTCAGCCATGAAACATATATTTGATTTTAAATTGGCTTTCTCATTCTCTGAGCTTGATTCAGAAGAATTACTTGAGTCTTCAGAAACACTCCAAGTAGCTTTCATAGCTTTCTTGTCTTTCTGCTCATAATCATCTCTTTTGAAGAATTTCTTCTTCTTTGCATCTTTCAATTTTGGGCAATCCGGTCTGATATGTCCCATCTTTTTGCATTCATAACATCTCACTTCCTTGCTATCCTTTTTGAAGGATTTCTGGAAGTCTTTCTTCTTACTATAGAACTTTCTGAATTTTCTGGCTAGCTGAGCCAGTTCTTCATCCGAATTTGAAGAATCAGAGCTTTCTGATTTAGCACTTACTTCTCTGTTCTTCATCTTTTTATCCTTTTGTTGAGAAGTCACTTTCAACGTAGTGTTTTCCCTTTTTATGTAGACTTTATGCTCATTTACCTCATCTTGCATTTCAGCTTCGTACATCATCAATGTACCAATCAGTTCTCTCATAGTTAGATCTTTAACAGAAGTTGATTGTCTGATTGCTGCAGAGATTCCATTCAATCGAGTAGGAAGTACTCTCAGTACCTTCAACGCTTGATCAGCCTGCTTGATTGGTTCTCCTAGAGCTGTTATATTATTGACAATTTCTGTCAATCTTCCATTCATCTGAGTGATGCTCTCTCCTTCAATCATTCTGAAAGTATCGAATGTTAACTTAGCAGTTGCATATCTCATCTGTCTTACATTATCTGTTCCTTCATAAGCAACAGCTATTGTTTGCCACATTTCATATGCAGTCGGGCATTGAGATACTCTGTTAAATTCATCTGGTCCTAGACCACAGATGATTGCATTCATAGCTTTTGAATTTATGTCATGCTCAGCCTCTGTAGCAGCACTCCATGTATCGGGATTTTCAGGAATTTCATAGGGAGTCAGAATCTTTGAATAGACTTTGTAACCAAGATTTTTCAGATAAATAATCATACGTGATTTCCAGCAGCCATAATTATCTCCATTAAAGTAAGGTGCTCTGACCATTGACATTCCCTCTCTCATATCAGCCATGATACACTATGTATAATCTTTAAATACTTCTACCTTGATAAGACTTTAAAAAATAAGAAGCTCCTCCTTTGATACCAATTGTTGGATCTGAATCTACGGATTATACACAAGAGGGGGGGGTGAATTGTGTCTTTTCAAAATTATTACAATCTCTTCAATTTAGACAAATTCTATCCACTATGCTTTTGCACAATTAAATATGCAGCAGAAAAAGTAAAAGCATGAACACACGGATGTATAGTGGTTCGGGGAACAGAAGGCCCCTAGTCCACTCCACCAACGCTCAAATCCACGAGCTTGGCGATTTTCACTATCTGGTCCTCGTTTCCACAGACCCGTTCACAACTGAGTACAGGAAGTTGACACCTTTACAAGATTCAGGCAAACACAGCCTTCCTGGTTCAAACACGAACCCACACAGCTTAGAACGAGAAGCTGATCACTCAAAAATAAAAAGGGTTTCGATAAAGAAAACACTTCTCCAGTTGTTCTTCACAATTTCAACAGAATGCAATTGACAGTAGATAGATCGTTGTCTTCAGAAAATAAAGATCTGTAATCAAAACAGTTCTGAGTCGATCCAGTTGCAATAGATATTACCAGAAACTTCACAACTTCAGTAGCAATAGATTCACAACAGATAGTCGATGTAGAACACGTGAATCTGCTATCAAGATCTTCCTTCGGTAATAAAGGTTTTTCACTTCTTCTCGATCACCAGAAAAGAACGCCTTTACACAGTCTCTGTTTCTTTCTCGTTAAAAGATCAATCTGTATATTTCACACACTTTCCTGTGTATATATATATATCCGAAGTTTCCAAGATAGAACATATATATTCAAATCTGAGAAAATCTTCCGCATAAATAGATCCATGAAAATCTCCTTTAGATTCGCGATATTAAATGAAATAACAGAGCCGTTGTAACTCCCCTGAATAATCGGCATAAAAAGCTCCGTTTAAATCAATCAGTAATCCGTTGAAAATTGTCTTTGATTCAGTCAAAGTCGTACTTAAGAATCGGCTCGAAATCCGCTTAATAATCCGCTTGTTTGACCAATGCAAAAGGAAATATCGTCTGTCAAAAAATATCCTGACGCCAAACGTAGGGTTGATGACGTGGCTCCAAACGTAGGGTTCACAAACGTAAGGTTCAGAACGTAAGGTTCAGAACGTACATACTTTCTCTTCAGCATTCAAACGTAGGGTTGATCATCCATACTTTGTCTCGGTTCAACTCTTCAAAGAACGTACGGTTGATTATAAAAGTAAGATTGATGATCCATACTTTTGAGAAACAAACTCAATACTGAAAACTAACGTACGGTTTCTCTTCCATACTTGTCCAACAACGAAAACGTAAGGTTCCTTCCAAACGTAATGTTCTTCTTCCATACTTTTCAACAACGTAAGATTCATTAACCATACGTTTAAAAATAACGTAATGTTCCTTAACCATACGTTTCTTTTAACATAAAAAGTAAACTTTTCATCCATACGTTATGTTCATCAACGTAGGGTATGAACAGTGATTCCAGTACGCGCTAAAATTGATCTCGCGCTACAGTGATTCCAGAACGCGCTAAAATTGATCTTGCGCTACAGTGATTCCAGAACACGTTAAAATTGATCTCGGAATAAATGAAGTATGAAATCTCGTTGTATGAAATAAATAAATAAAATAAATTCCTGCAAAATACTCAACGAAATAATTAGTAAATAATTAAGGGTATTTGTGAGCATCAAAATCATCATAAAAAGACAGAGTATTATTTTAAATAATCTCCCCCTTTAAAAAAACATTATTTTGAATTGTTTGAAAACAATACATTGATCAACAATTTTTAGTTCATTCAATTTTTTATAATATAAGAGAGCTGATATAAAAGATAATGATGGATCAAGATCTTAATTATAGGTGTGATAATGTTTAGAATACAAATGAAGGGAATGAAAATGTCAAACAAACTAGAAAATAGATATAGAGTAATAAATTTAATGATTTATAGATAGATGATTATGAGAGTGTAGATGACTTATTTACCTAGGTAAATGGTAACAAAAGTCATATATTGTGTTTTGGGGATTCTTTTTGAAGTTTAACTATTTTCAAGAAACTAATGAGGATTCTACATGACATATTTGATCCAATTATTTTGACCATTGAATAAGTTGGATATATACCCCTTAAGAGGTTCCATAACACACTCACTAATTATGATATTAGATAATCTCATGTATTTAAAAACAAATCACAAGATCAAAGGGATTTCAACGGAATCAAAGTTCTCATGTTGAAGGAAATGAATTATGAACCATTCTTATATTCTAATGTGGATGCAGTGAGATAAGGCAATCATAAATAAATAATTTACATTATTTATAAAAAATTATCATAGGAATGGGAAAATAAAAATTTATGTTTCATTTTATGTGATTTAATTATGGTTAAATTTAATTTTTTTTATTTGAATGTATAAATAATGAATATTTGGAATCTAAGAGTGATGATAAAGAGTAAGACTACATCAAAAGAATATCAGGAAGAACCAAAAAGGGTGATAATATAATGAATAAATATTTTTTAGTGATGTTCCATAAAAATAGGATGAGTATGAAATTATATGAAGACTCCTTATTATGAAGAGAATCAAAAGATCAAGGTATATCTTATAATAAAAAATATTTTATAGAAACTTTTAAGAGAAATAATGATTCTTCAACCATTTATGAGAAAAAAAATAAGGGATCTATAATTAGTATATATTCATATATGAACATATATCATTTATTTAACAAAACACTTAGCTATAGAAAATAATAATATTACTTTTGAAAAATTATATAAATGAAGATAATAAAAAATGATATTTTCAGAAGATCAAAATATCTAATGTGAAAATTATCGAAAAAGATAAGATATTGAATTACATAAATGTAAAAAATATACAAAAAATTATAATAATTGAATAAAATAAAATATTGATATTATTAAGAATAAAACACCTTTGTTATTTTGAGAGAGTATTCTAATAAAGTAGTGGATATTCAAGATGTATCATCCTAGGACTCCATAAATGAAAACCAAAAAAATACGGTATTATTTATTTATGATTATTTCAATGATTTTAGATTTATATCATCAAATGGTTTAAGTTCATACAAAACAACTGAATTTATATAGACTGGTTATAATAATGAGTACCTAAATAATTTGAAGAAATAATGCTTCAAAAGACCAAGTAAAAATAATTTTAGTAGTGTATCCCTAGAAAAATAATATTTCTACTACTAAAATATCATAATTTTGAAAGGAAGAGTATTAGATTTTATTTTAGGAGTTTTGGTAAATTTTAGAACTAATCATACTACTATTTGTATAAAATTCACCTACTTTGAACTGATATGAATCAATGGTGTAACGTTCCAGAATAGGAATCCACAAAACCTGGGCTCCAAGATGAGTCATCACATTACATAAATCATGCCTCCTCATATATAAGAGATCACTGACTAGTAGTGAGGGTTTGAAAAGATGCATGGGGAGACTATACCGTCTTTATCATAGTAAACCACATCAAATAACATATGAAATAAATAAAACAAACAGAAAAAATAAATTCCAATTAGTTTCAAAATAGATTAAAAATAAAAATCAAAGAGTCAATATGTCATACCATGTTAAAAATGATAAAGGTGAAAGAAACCGTAACATAATGGCCAATATTTGAATCCCCAAAACAGGTCAAAAATCCAAGTCTGGATCATCATCCATGCAATTCCTAAGAGAAGTTCAACTCTTTAACATAGATTATTTACCCTATTCCTAACCCACAACCATGGAATGTTATTGGGTACCCAATTTTATCCTAAGACGGGTGTGAGTACAACTCAGTAGGCCACCACCAATGGTGTCTAAAAAATATCTACACAAAAAAGATAGTGTATGAATGTAAATAAATAAATATTAATATAAACAAAAGAGATAACTTCGGTTCCATTAGGTAAGAATATTCAATTTTCTCATTGCCATTATTATTTATATCCATCCAGTCAAATCATATTTATTATAATTATTATTCTCAATACATGTTTGATGAGTGAGGGATTTACTTAATTTAAATAGTTGTCTATATAGAAAAAACACTATGCATAAGGGGATAATTCATGTTCCTAATCATACAAGGGAAAAAATATCATAAAGAATAAATCACACTTACATTGGTGCCCCAGTCTTGGTTGTTTCATCCAATGAAATTGTTAGGGGCATAGTGCCTTAGTCCAACTCTCTAAACAAAACATTCTAGGGATGGGGTTTAGAGCCTCATCATGACCCGACCTATGGGCATAGAACCTAATGTCATTATCCCATATACAATCAATCAATATGAACATGCTTATTTATCTATTTATAATTTATACCATTTCCCTAATCATAAATAATAAAAAACACATATGTATCACATTTCACATTTTTTAAACATATAAGTCGCCCTTGTTCCTTAACCTATTAAAACAATTACCTGTTACGTGGAATATAAAATTCAACACATTTCCCTATATATGCCTTAACCTATTTAACATACTTAATTATTTCCATATGTTAATCTATTTAACATACTCATAAATCCCCTTATGATAACCCATTTTTAAAAATTAACAATTCTCAGGATTTTACTCGCATAACATGTCCTCTAATTCGTATGAATTATCCCACTTATTCATTTCAAGTACATTTCATGAAGCATTTGGAACAATTCATTTACTAATACTAAATCTATTCATGTTAATCCAAACAACACCTTACACCGTTATCAAAAAACTAAGATCAACCATCGTTCGTGCAATTTATAATTCACATAGAAAATCCTCACATTCTACATGGGCTCTATTACAAATTATGACAAATCTAAGCTTGACAATCCAATTTCTCGTTTTTTGGAATATTGTTGCACTCCATGGGTGGACCTAGTCCGGTCTAATCAACCTCATCATATCCCACAAGTATCATGAGTTGTTTAGTTAATTATTTAGCTGAACATTTTATCAAATATTACCCAATATAAAAAAGTACACAAAAATATGAAAGCAATATCACTACCACACATGCACAAATCTATAACAAAACTATGGGATATATCTTGTATACCACCTACAATGAATTTCATGATGAAAAAACTCCAAATTATAGCCTTATATAAGGATTCAAACACCCTTTCATTACATGACCTTAATTCCACCATAAAAATAGGTTTTTTATGCTTCATAAGAAGATGAGAGAAAATGCAAACCCTAATCCAAAAATGGGAACTATGTGGAGCATTACACTTACCCAGATCCTCGATCCCCAGCTAAAAATTCTCCAAAAGGCCAAGAATTGATGGACAAACACCTTTGGGAATATTTGGGTGCTTTATTTCCTCACTAAGTTTGGGAGAAGAATAATGGGTTTAAAATTTTGTTGATATAGTTAAAATAATGATGTTTTCTTTGGTAAATTTTCACTTTTTAATGTGGCGCATAGTTTGGCCACATGGTTTAACAAACCATGTGCCAACCATGCCCCAACCACAATCAAGGAGTGGTTAATCCATAAAGTAACTTAGGGATGCCTACATGGTTTGAAAAACCATTTGACAACCATGCGAGAATCCTCATTCTAATGCTTCATGATTTAACTCCCCCATTTCATTGTTTACTTAACCATATGGAAACCAAGCGCCTGGCCTGGGTTCGCCTAGTTTTCCTTTTTTCATGTATCAAACCTATAAAACGCCCCTGAGGCCCCTTATATGCCTAGAAAACATTTAATTAACAAAAAATGTAATTAAAACCAAAATTTAAACATGGTCTTTCCTCCACGATGTCTGGTGTCATACAAATGGAAGAAAATTATATAATGACAAAATCAGCATTATAGTAAGGAGGAACATTATCAGAATGGGGAAGTTTGTTGTAAAATAAATAAATTCTTTTCCACTAAAAGGAAATTAAATTTTATAAAATAAATCTATCAAATATGTGTTTAATAATTCCATTGTGCTAAAGGTCGTATGAAAATAGATCCAGGATAGACATCACATGTTTCTAAAGATAAGAAAAATTAAAAAAATTAATAAAATTACATTGGTTCTGGTCCACGTTTTTTTACTATACCATAAAGACAAATAAATAATAAGATAATGTTTTTTTCTAAAGGTAGATTAGAGAATTCAATAAAAGTTATTGATGTTCATATAAATCTTCTTAATACTCATATCTAGGAAGGTGATGATATATTATGTTGAATACGTACAAAAATTAGTTAAATTGTATAAGATTATATATATTTTCTACCTACACAAGAATAAAATCAAAAGAATTGGATGAAGAAATTATATGATGATGCATGTAATTTTATGGCTCACAGTGAAAATAATGTTCCATATATGGAGTTATTGGTTAATAAAAGGCATCTATTCTTATCTAAAATTCTAGAAAATAGAAATTCAAATGAAGATGTAGCATGAAGAGGTTATGAGGTAAATTGAAGAGAGTTTCTACATTGACAAAATATTTGTATCATCTAAAAATTTTATTAATTTTTTCAGATTAATTTATATTGTTAGATAACTTATTATATATTCAACAACAGTTTTCATTTATAACGTTCATGACATGCAACAACGACTTTAAATAAACCATGAAATAATGTTATTATAAATTTTTCCATTATAACAAAGACATTAAATAGACATGTATGAATGGTATTAAAAATGTTATGAAATATGTTTATAAATTTCCTTATAAATATAAATTTTTATATAAATTCATAGTAAATATTCAATTAATTTTTATTAAAGTAATTATATTTTTTAAAAAATTGTTTCCTTTAAAAATAATTTTCATTTTTTTAATAAAATAAATAATAAATAAATTATAATTATTCTTAAAAATAATTTAATAAAAAAGATTCAATTTTGAAATAATAATATCCAAATTAATATATGTTGAAATTTTTCGATTTTTTCATAAAATAGTGATTTTTCAATAAATAATGAAAAATATTTAATATTCGGAAACTATGATTTATTTTAAATAAATTCAGTAATTTAAATGGACAACTATATAAACAATTATTTTTTCAAGTACCATGATATTTATATAGTAATATTTAATTCATTTAATTAATTTTGAATCATCATTATTTTGAATTTTAGTCTGAATTAAATTTTTGTGTTTAAAAAGGGTTTTCATGATATTTTTTTAAAGCACATAATGTTTCTCTACTTTAATGAAATTAAATAATACCTAATAGGGAATCTTTTAAATTTATTTATATATTTTATATCAATACATTTTAATTTATATTCATATGATTATTATTATGAGACAAATAGTTAATATAATATCATCATATCCATGAAAAAATCCAATTTTCGAAAACCCGCTTTTTTGTCGCATATTTGGATTTTGTTTTAAATCACTTTTTTTGACATTGATAAAATTTATTTGGAAATATAAATAATATTTCTTAAATCATATCATCATTATTATATTAGGGTGTTTTTAAGGTGTTTTTGAAAATATTATTTTTTCATGAAATATTATAAATACTCAATTTTAATGGAAAAATGCATTTTCATTTCAATTATTTATAAATTTAAATTATATTTTAATTTTTTAAGTAATATTATCGAAATTATATATCTATTAATTCAATTTAGTTAATTTTAAATCAAATTATATTTAATATGGAAGAAAAATCTTTGTAAACATTTGATCATTTTCACAATGAAAACTCTCTTTCTTGAAGTGTCTACAGGATTAATTTTAAATTAGTTTTTTCCATATTTTTGTGAATTGAATTTATAAAAATTGATTTCATATCTGTAATAAATATAATTTATATTATGTAATAACTTAAACATAATTTTTTACAAAATGAATGGCGGAAATAGTAAAAATTAATTACAACGGTTAAGGTGAAAATAGTTTTACCTGGGGGTTAAACTAAAAAGATAAATGTTAAAATAAGATAATAAATTTTATAAATTCTATTTAGTAGAAATATTTCAACCATATAATGTTTATGTATTTATAATAATCCATTTTAGAGTGTTCAATTACTAGAAAAATATTGGTGTGCCTTTTTTTAGAAAGAACTACAAGTGCGAAAGTCACCTAAATTTTAAAATTCTACCCTATATCCTCTATTATTCACACTTTAAAACAATTTAGTTTAGACAATTCCTTCCCAAATAACGTCTAAAATTCCCTAATATCACTATTTAAGACTTATTTTGGGAATAAATCCAATATAGAAAGGATTTCGGTGATATCCTTAGGAGGTTACAAGAAAGAAGATGTAATGTTCTTCAATGAGGGTTTTTTAATTATTTATTCCTAATACATGAATTACTGTTAAATTGTTTTGAAAAAATAACATCAGTATCTCAAATATATTGGTATTTTTTATTTTAATTTCATGAAAAAAAATATCTCCACTTCCATTAAATGTTTCATGAAATCATCATTCATGTGTACGGTGGACTACCATATCAGAAACTAATTTCATTCATTTTTTCATTACATCATCCCTTGATAGGGTATGATTATTAATAATATATATATATATATGATATTTATAATAATATTATACCTCGTGAGCCATTATATCAATTATATCATTTTAATTTCTATTCCATTGGGTATATGATAATGTCACTCGTGTGTATGATAGACTACCACCTCATGAAGCGATGTGACTCATTTTCACTCTCTAAATGATGATAATTTCATTCATGTACATATGGACTACCACCTTCATGAAGTGATGCGATTCTATTTTCTTCACCATACCACATGTATGATATGTATCAGAATATTGAATAAATAATATGGTATTTATTATGTTATTATCATTATATAATGATAAGATATTACATAGCTGATTTCTAAAAGGATCTTTAAAAATTGCAAATGTTACCAATGTGTACGTATGGCCTATTATCTCCATGATCATAACGTACATCAATTCTCTAAACCACCCATCATGATTGGTATAAAAATTATAATTGATATATAAATATGGTAATTATTTCATTATTATTATTGTAGAGGTGCGCAACCATGATTAAATTAAGAGGACAAAAAATGACAAAAAACATATAAAAGACAAAGCACTTATTACATAAAATTTAATTTTAACAAGGAAATTTTAATAATATGGTAATTTATGATCACACATATATAATATATGGTATGATATATAATTATGGTTTCATAATATATATATATAATAAACTTATATTTATTATATATTAGTTCTTAAAATGTACCAAGGATGTTGAGTTTTACAGTAAGATATTCCTATATCAATTTTATTTTTTATGAGACATGTTCCATATTCCCCATCTGTTTCATTTATGTAGTTTTCATACATCCCATTAATTTATTTTATGATTAATACCTTGAAAATTATTTTTATTTACATATCAATTTTAGGATCTATCATTCATGGGGTTTATGGTTCAAAAGTTAACCAAGCGGTAAGGGATTTTTGTCTCAAATTATCATATTTAAAACATATGTTATGTTATGAACCTATCTTCTTCTATGAGGTGTATATAATACCACATTGACATTTCATTTTATTACCATCCTTATTTTCATTATGTTATACATTTTTTATTTTGTTCTATCTTGGGTATTATTATTCAATGTTACAAAATTTATAAGAGTTTTATGTTGTAATCTAATCATTTAGGGGGATTTTTGTGTATTATACTTCCAATAATGAAATATTATAATAAATATCTCATGAAACTCATGAATTTTATTCTTTAATAGTTTTTTAATACGAATATATTTTTTCCCTTTATTTTTATCTGATATTATACTCATGATTTCAAAATAATGAGTTAAATAAATCATTTTTATTTCCATATTCCATCAAAACCCCATTTTATTACTATACCATGTATTAAAAAAATTAATTATTTTAAATATTATTATATTTAATTTAATTTATTTATTTTTCATGATTTATTTTTTAAAATAATTTTTGAAATAAATCTTCCTGTTTTTTCTAAATTAATGCCTCTTTTGATTTTACCAAAAATGAAAAAGTAATATTTATTTTAACATGTATGGGTTGATCAAAATTTCACACCCTCATTCCCATTATTAGTTTTAAAGTTTTCATTGTATGTTTTAATGTTTATTTTTATTTAAAAATATATTCAAAATGTTTTAATTTTGAAGGGTTTTTTAAAAATATATCTTCCTCGATAAGCATTTTAAATGATATTTAAATATTCTTTATAAGTTTTGAAGTTTATTTTAAAAGAAAATTATTTAAAAATGATTTATGTTTTCAAAATTGGTTTTCAAATATATATTTCTTAGTAAATTTTTTAAATTATATTTAAATCATACCATTCAGGTTTTTGAATTTATTCCCAAATAAAATTATTTTTATAATTATTTATATTTTAAAACTTATTTTTTCAAAGATATATTCCTCGAGAAATGTTTTAAATGATTTTTAAATTTTCCTTTGCAATATTTCATGTATATTTTCAATGAAATGGGATTCAAATATTTTTATTTTTTGAAAAGTGATTTTCAAAGAAAATGTATATCCCCCATGAAATATTCTAGGTTATTGACATATCAAGATCATTTTCTATTTAAGATGACATACTTCTTTGTAACTTATTGTTTACTTGGTATATGACCCAAGGATACCTGTATTATTCATTATCTAAATTATTTATAATGAATAGATGTTTGTAAAACCTATTTCTATTACACATGTTATACCATGATCAAACTCTTATAAAAAATGCTTATTGTTCTATGGGTAATGGATTTATTTATTAATTAATTGATTATGAGACATGTTTCTTTTCTACAGATTATGTTATGATGAAATGTATATGAAAACAATTTCATTTCACATTTTATGATGTTATAATTTTTTTTCATCTTATGGAACACTTATTTATGATTTTCATTAGATGTGGGTGGTTACATTATAACAAAATATGGTTGGGGCCTATATCTATATCTAATTAATTGGATTATCATTTATATCTCATGAGATTTACATAAATGGAATGAGGATTTAACTCAGTTATATAAGGTAAATTTTATTCTATGATGGTCTTGGGAATGAACCTTGACTTGCATGATGGTATGAGGAGGGAACCCATTCTGCTATGAGTAAATAGATTCCAGTAAATATGGTAATGAGTCCTAACCAAGCGGTGTATCTACCCTTGGAGTACAGTGATAAATTTGGGTAATGATCCTATAAATCAAAATAACTGATTTTCTATATGTATGTATGTGAAAAAATTCTATGTCTTTTGACATTTTTGTTCTCTATGGAATCATGTTCAATAATTTCCTTTTGATTCATGCATTATTAACTTCCAATATTCATTTCATGACATATAATTTTTATCTTTGATATGCAGGTTATATTTTTCATATGTACTTCTCACATTCTCATACACACATTATAATGATAAGTTTATTTATTTACATTGTTTACCATTAATAAGAATATTAGATAACAGTTTAATATGATTCCTTTCCCCAGGTTATTATGAATGGTTTTATATAGCGTATTTCATTGAATAGTAATAAATGGGAAGATCTTTATGGGAATCATTGAATTTATTTCACTAGATATGAAGATTGCGTAAATAGTTTCAAAGGACCCTAAACTATTATAGTTATTAATAATATCTTTTTCTAATTTATTGAATATTCACATAAGAGTATATAATAACTATATATGAGAAGCTTGGGTCACTATAAATGGTATTAAAATAAAGGGTTAGTTAAACTTAAGAAACTAGGATGAGGAATCATTAGTCAAATCCCTAGGGATATTTCAAAGGATATGTATAAGGATACTTCTCAGGATAATTATAAGGATGATTCCATGTATTGGGAAATATCATGTAATTTTGATAAAATATAGATCGAGTGGTTTCTACGAAATGACATCCATGTCTACACATTATAAGTGGCTGTGGATCTGGAATATTGGTACTTGGGGTTAATAAATCCAAATGGGTTCATTGATCTAGACTCGATCATCACCTGGTGCATGACAACAATCCTTGTTATACTCATGGTTTGACACACATGGGGGATATATTTTGGAAATTTGAATACTTTTTACAAACCTTCATGATGGACTTAAAGAGATGATGAACATAGATGACCTAGATTAAAAGGGCATGTCATAGATTTAAAAGTTGGTGTCTTGATTTATACATTATATTAAGGAATTTTTATACATTGTGGTTTTCTACTAGGAATATTGGTACTCACACTATGATTTTGGATTTATTCAATGGCTACAACCAGAAGGAATTGGCTGAACATTAAATGTGATAATAAATTTGGTGATGAGCATCAAAATAAGATAATGAGTGGAGTGATGGACATTTGGATTATTATTAATCATATATTAGGGAAAATGATTTAAAAATGCTCCTAAACCAATACTCTGACTCCCCAAATAAGATAAGGATATATTTTTTACATAGTTTATGTAGTGGAGGCCATGGATAAAAAAAGATTTAGTTTTGTAAAGACCCGTAAATATTAAAGAATTTTTTTTTCTTAATTTTCTTTGAAATTTTACAAGAGCGCAGTTTCTGACGGCACCTGATTCTGAGGCCCGGTGTGCCCAGAATCATTTTCCGAAGTTTGGCTCGGGTACGTTCAGTGAACAGACGAGCGGGTTTTTCTATCTTTTGAACTGGTGCTCGGAATCAAATTCTGAGGGCACCGATGAAATCGCAGCATCAGTATTTGCTTAGAAACACCTCTTCCAGAGTTGTGTTTTCTCGGGTGTAGTTTTTAATTTTCAGGCTTAAAGTTAAGAAATAAAATAATTTTACGATAACTTTATTTTATTTCACTTAGGCCACTTGGAAGCCACGTGAAGCCACTTAAAAGCAGCTTAAACTGAGTTGAACTAGATAGGGTACTATCTAGAAATATCCTACCCTCTTGGTAGGATATTTGTGAGGTGGGGCCCGCACGAGCCCTGCCGTTTTTTTCCGCTAAGTAACACACCCGCGAAAACCCGTCTTTATGAAAGTCAACTAACGCGTTTTCTTAAATTCTTAACAGACCATTTAATTGGGCGGCTTATTTTGTAAATTAAATGAGCTGTTTCTTTCGTTGAATTAATTCAACGAATTGATGGGTCGTTAGTTACCTTTTTTCCTTTGTTGGCGTAATAATAAAATAAGACCAACCAATATTTTTGGAGGATTACCCGTTGAGAGTCTTGACAGAATCCTTGAGCCTTCATCCTCCTACACGAAGAACGCGAAGAACACCGGCTTCTGATGAAGAACGCCGAAACCGGAAATCGACGACGCGACGCCGTGATCCGTGACGCCGACGTTCCCTTCCTGCAACGTTCTTCTGTGACGCCTCTTCCTCCGCAACGGATCTTCGATCGGCTTCTTGAGGTAAGAGTCTCGGATTTTCTTTTTTTATCTCCTTTGTGGTTTTTACCGAAACATGGATTTAATTATAATTAAATTAAATCCATTTTTCATGGTCCGTTGAGTTCTCCGACTCAATGCCGTGTTCCGCGACGACGCGACGCCCTTCCGCGACGACGCGACGATCTCCACCTTCCGCGACGAGCAATTCCGCGAAGGACGTGCGTACGACAACGACCTACGAGGTAGGGATTTTATTTCTAGAATTTCCCTTTTTCCCGTGTTATTTCCGTTCAAGAATGAAGAACCCGGACATAAGAACAATTTTATTCCCTTAAAAATTGTTGAATTAATGTGTTGATATTATTCCTCCCGTTTTTTATCACTAACACGGAGGGTGCGGGCCAAACGAACACGGCCCAACAACCCTCCGTCATTCTTCGTTGTTATGCGGATTTGGCGGGCGGTGACGGAATGTGCCGCAATGGAAGATTGATGGTTCCGCAGTGAAGAACGAGTCCCGGGAGGAGCAGCAGCGTAGACGGGAAGAAAATCGGGCCACCGAAGAGACTCCGGCGGCCCGCGGAAGCCGGCGGCGACGCCCAGCGCGCCGCCGGACGAGACCGTTGCGGCACCGGCCATGGCGGCGGCGCTCGCGGGCCCGCGGCCGCGCAGGTTCGGCGTGCGCGGGACGCGCCTGAAGCTGCGTCCGTTCGCCAGGGATACACCCCGCGGGTGTCGCGGGGGTGTCACGCGGGGGCGGCGGCTCCCCCTGCGTCACTCGGGACGCGGCTTTAGCCGCGTCCTGCTGTGTGGCCGACACCCCGCGGATGCCGCGGGGGTGTCACGCGGGGCGGCAGATCCCCCCATGTCGGCCGATCGGCCGCTCGGCCGAGCCGGGCCGGGCTGGCCAAGCCAGACCGGTCGGACCGGGTCGGACCGAGTTCGGCCGACCCAGGGGGGGTCGGGACGGGCCGGCCCGGGCCCGGACCCCCCGTCTTCGGACTCTTTTCAGTCAAATGGCCGTATCTTGAGCTACGGGCCTCCAAACGACTCTCCTTCAGTGGAAACACGATCCTTGGATCGAGATGGTCGTTTCGGTATATCGCACTCAAGGTTTCGGAGTACTTTGGGTTCGGCCGGGTTGGTTCGTACACGAAACCAACCGGGCCCTCGGAGCGGAAACGCTCATATCTTGAGTTACGGACGTCCGATTGACGTGACGTCAGCTATGTTGAATTCCTCTAAGTGAGACGGATCTTTTAGCATACTCTTCCTGAGGTTTGGACGCAGGTGGGGTACGGTCGGGTTGGTTTTTCCTTAAAAACCAACCGGGCCGCTGGGACGAAAAGGCCAATAACTCTCAGACCGGGCGTCCGATCGACGCGCCGTCTGCGACGTTGAGTTCCTGTTGGAGATACGGAGCTTTTGGATACATAAACTTCGGAATTTGTGACAATTGATGTATCAGCCTCTCGGCTCCTGGAGCAGACCCTCCCAAGCGAGCTTGCTGTGTGCGGGAACCCTAGAGCTGGCTGTGACTGCTACTTCGACAGCGACGACTGTGCAGAGATCCTCAGTGGACTGCAGCGACGACTGTACACAGATCCTCAGTGGACTACGACGATGAAGACAGCTGGTCTTGTAACCTATGTGGGTCATAGATGTGCTGGTCTTGTATCCTATGTGGGTCCCAGCTTTGAGGATTCAATACTGGTCTTGTATCCTATGTGGGTCCCAGTACAGATGAATCAATGAAGACAGCTGGTCTTGTATCCTATGTGGGTCCTAGATGTGCTGGTCTTTATCCTATGTGGGTCCCAGCTTTGATGATTCAATACTGGTCTTGTATCCTATGTGGGTCCCAGTATAGATTAATCAATGAAGACAGCTGGTCTTGTATGCAATGTGGGTCCTAGCTGTGCTGGTCTTGTATTCTATGTGGGTCCCAGTATAGATGAATCAATGAAGAGTGCTGGTCTTGTATCCTATGTGGGTCCGAGCCATGCTGGTCTCGTATCCTATGTGGGTCCTAGCTGTGATGGTCTTGTATACTATGTGGGTCCCAGTATAGATGAATCAATGAAGAGTGTTGGTCTTGTATCCTATGTGGGTCCCAGCCGTGCTGGTCTCGTATCCTATGTGGGTCCTAACTTAGATGATTCAATACTGGTGTTGTATCCTATGTGGGTCCCAGTATAGACGAATCAATGAAGACAACTGGTCTTCTAACCTATGTGGGTCCCATCTTAGATGATTCAGTATCTATATCTGATCATCTTTATCGTCATTCGAAGAAGTATACTTGCGTGAGCTGAATCTTGTGTTACTCTCCTTTGTGGATTATGTTGAGCTATCCTATGTAGATTTACTGTTTACTCTCCTTTGTGGATTGTGTTGAGCTATCCTGTGTGGATTTACTGTTTACTCTCCTTTGTGGATTGTGTTGAGCTATCCTGTGTGGGTATACGTTTGCTTTCCTGTGTGGACTGGGTTGTGCTTGGGCTCGGACGTTGGAGCCGAACGGGAATCGATGACTTAGGTATATGTATGGGCATATACCTAAGCCGTGTCAGATGTTACTTCGTGATTGTATCTTTCCTTTGTGGATTATCCTTTGTGGATTTCGGGAGACCTACGGGGGTCTCGGGGTCCCTACTGAGTAGCTTATACTCACCCCTACATGGGCTATGCCCGCACTTCGTTGTGTTGGTTGCAGACGACGGACAGCGCTGATCGTGGTGGAGGCGTGCGGAGCAGGACGGTACCTGGAGGTGGACCACTGGGCGGTACGTACTCGGAGTCGTCAGGTGGACCCGAGGAGCAGTGGAGGCTATTTGTACCCACCCTTCAGGTGGGACTTCCAGAGGACGTCTCGACGCAGAGGCTTTTCTTTTCAGTTGCTATTTTCCCTTTAGTTGTACTTTACAGTTGGGCTTGTATTTCCGGCCCCTTTTACATTCAGCACAGCTTGTACAGTTTTTACTTAGTGTTTACTTTTCTGCATGCTTACTCTGTGGTGCTTGTTTACTTTTCAAAGGCAATGCCTTCCCTTTTGTTGGGATTTATGCCTTGGTGCTAGTCGCCAGCCCCTGGCCTATGGAAGGAGGGCTTGGGGTAGTCACGGCATGGGCCCCGAGGACGGGTCGTGACAAATTGGTATCAGAGTTGGTCGGTTGTACCGCAGACTCTGATCTTTCTTCTATGTGAAGCAATAGTGTTTAGCGTATTGGGTGTGGTTATCAGTCCAGGGAGTCCAGTGTTGGTGCGGCGGCCGACGTATCCATACACCAGGACCCTGACTTCTGATTTCCGACTTAATGTACGAAAACATTGATTGAATGTGTGTTTCAAGTTTTCCTTGTGATTACTTGTGTCAGCTCACCAGGTATACAGCTCTGACCGTGGCGTACCTGCTTCTTTCAGGATTGCCCCACGATGGCAGCCAGCTAGGGTTCCGAGAGTGGAGCGTGAATACAACCCACTGAGCGACGAGGCCTCGGTGCAGGGATCCTTGTCAGTAGAGGCATCGGCGGTACCTTTGCCCGCCGAGCCCCCGATGCTTCCCGCCACGACCGCTGACGATGCACGTCGCCTTGGAGCTCTGCACGAGTTCCAGCACCAGCGACCACCCAGGTTTTGTGGGGAGACGGACCCCCGGGCAGCCGAGGACTGGCTGGAGGCGGTCGTGCGAGTTTTCAGGTTAGTGAGGACACCAGCAGACCTCATGGTGATCCTCGCAGCGAGCCTCCTGCATGCGGCAGCAGGCAGATGGTGGAGCTTGATGCTCCAAGTGCACAACGAGACATCTCTTCTCTGGATGGACTTTGAGAGCATCTTCCGCTCCGAGTTCGTCCCAGCCACCCTCCGTGCGGTGCGCATCCAAGAGCTGCTACAGCTACTGCAGGGTAGTATGACAGTGGCCCAGTACTCGGTGAGATTTACTGATCTCTCGTGCTACTCCATAGATATGGTACGAGACCCATTCTTCCTGGCCCGGACCTTCGAGCAGGGACTGAGGCACGAGATCAGGGCTTCGATGATCTCCCTCAACATTCCGACATAGACAGAGGTGTTGGAGAGAGCCCTTATAGTGGAGAGTTTTCTCGCCGAGCAGGCTCCAGTGACAGGGCCCTCCGCAGGACGACCCATAGAAGGGTCTTCTGCAGCTGGCAGTAGACAGGTGACGCAGGGGTCCAAGCGGGCCAGACCATCAGATGGGCAGTCTCAGGATGAAAATTCGGTTTTGCGGGGCACCCGAAGGAGAGCCAGCTACACGAGGGGAAAGCATTGCTACGCATGCAGCGGGCGAGGTCACATGGCTCGAGACTGCCCGACTCGTCTTGAAGATGACCAACAGGTGGTAGAGGGACCTCCCAGACAGAGGTTCGGCCACGATGGTCTGCAGGGTGCAGGCGGACGAGGCCGAGGAGCTGGCTGAGTAGCCGATGGTGGGAGACACTTCGAGGTGTTGCCACCACCACCACCAGGAGGTACACCCCGACCGCAGGGAGTTGGTGTACATGGGAGGGCTCATCTTCAGAAAGCTGAGGCCTTCGATCATGGAGCTCTGGGAGCAAATGGACAGGAGCGGAACTAGTGGATACGTCCTTTGTACTTCTAGTTCCTTGTTGCTATTGTGTAGCGTCTTTGTATTATGAGCTGCAATAATAAAAGACACATACCTTTGTGATGTTTTCATTCCTGTCCTCTTTTGTGTTGTTACTAAGAGGTTCCAGTTTTGACTGTTGACTTGACCCTCACTTGTGAGGAATCTACTAGAGGAGACCCAGTTACCACACACTGATGCCAACAGTGTGACTCAACCCTTGGAGGCGAGAGTAACGGTTGGATCTCTTGGTAGTAGCGTCGAGGCCTTACGACGTCATCCTTGGTATGGATTAGTATCATCCATGTCGGGATTGACTGTTTTAGGCAGAGAAAGAGGTTAATCTAGGGGATGAGACCAGATTTCTCTTATCGGCAAAGAAGAAATCTTAGCAGCACTTGTGGGGCCGGAGATGGTCCAGGCCACAACAGAGAAGGTCTAGGTCATCCAGGAGCGGATGAGGACAGCACAGAGCTGGCAGAAGTCATATGCTGACAGGAGGCGGAGGCCACTCGAGTTCGAGGATGGCGACCACGTCTTTTTGCGGTTCTCACCTCGACGTGGTTTTCGGAGATTTGGCTGAGGCGGCAAGTTGTCTCCACACTTCATCGGGCCTTTCCAGGTCCTCGACAGGATTGTCAAGGTGGCTTATCGCCTGGCTCTACCACCACAGTTGTGCCGGGTGCACGACGTCTTCCACGTATCTCAGCAGAGGAGATACGTGCATGACCCAACATCAATCGTTGACCATGGGGAGTTAGACGTGGATGATGGGGCGACTTTTGCAGAGGTCCCAGTAGAGATCGAGGATCGGCAGGAGCGGGTCCTACGTGGATGATCGATTCCTCTAGTGCGCTTCAGATAGCAGCATGGGAACCTCCAGGAGAGCACTTTGGAGCGGGAGGCTCAGTTGCGTGCACAGTACCGCCTTTGTATCCCTAAGTTTGTGGCAAAGCATTACGTGGACGTAAAGCCCTATGGTGGGAGTAATGTAAAGACCCGTAAATTTCAAGGAAATTTTTTTTTCATAAATTTCAATGTAATTTTACAAGAGGACGGTTTCTGACGGCACTTGATTCCGAGGCCCGGTGTGCCCGGAATCATTTTCCGAAGTTTGGCTCGGGTACGTTCAGTGAACGGACGAGCGGGTTTTTCTAACTTTTGAACTGGTGCTCGGAGTCGAATTCTGAGGGCACCGATGAAATCGCAGCATCGGTATTTTCTTAGAAATACCTCTTCCGGAGTTGCGTTTTCTCGGGTGTGGTTTTAAATTTTTGGGCTTAAAGTTAAGAAATAAAATAATTTTACGACAACTTTATTTTATTTCACTTAAGCCACTTGAAGCCACTTGAAGCCACTTAAAAGTGGCTTAAACTGAGTTGAACTGGATAGGGTACTATCCAGAAATATCCTACCCTCTTGGTAGGATATTTGTGTGGTGGGGCCTCCACGAGCCCCGACGTTTTTTTCCGCTAAGTAACACACCCGCGAAAACCCGTCTTTATGAAAGTCAACTGACGCGTTTTCTTAAATTCATAACAGACCATTTAATTGAGCAGTTTATTTCATAAATTAAATGAGCTGTTTCTTTCGTTAAATTAATTCATCCAATTGATGGGTCATTACTTACCTTTTTTCGTTTGTTGGCGTAATAATAAAATAAGACCAACCAATCTTTTTGGAGGATTACCCGTTGAGAGGCTTGACAGAATCCTTGAGCCTTCATCCTCCTACGCGAAGAACGCGAAGAACACCGGCTTCTGACGAAGAATGTCGAACCCGGAAATTGACGACGTGACGCTGTGATCCGCGATGCCGACGTTCCCTTCCTGCAACGTTCTTCTGCGACGCCTCTTCCTCCGCGATGGATCTTCGATCGGCTGCTTGAGGTAAGAGTCTCGGATTTTCTTTTTTTATCTCCTTTGTGGTTTTTATCGAAACACGGATTTAATTATAATTAAATTAAATCTATTTTTCTTGGTCTGTTGAGTTCTCCGACTCAACGCCGTGTTCTGCGACGACGCGACGCCCTTCCGCGACAACGCGATGATCGCCACCTTCCACGACGAGCAATTCTGCGAAGGACGTGCGTACGACGACGACCAACGAGGTAGGGATTTTATTTCTGGAATTTCCCTTTTTCCCGTGTTATTTCCATTCAAGAATGAAGAACCCGGACATAAGAACAATTTTATTCCCATAAAAATTGTTGAATTCATGTGTTGATATTATTCCTCCCGTTGTTTATCACTAACGCGGAGGGTGCGGGCCAAACGAACACGGCCCGACGACCCTCCGTCGTTCTTCGTTGTTATGCGGATTTGAAGGGCGACGACGGAACGTGCCGCAACGGAAGATTGATGGTTCCGCAGTGAAGAACGAGTCCCGGGACGAGCAGCGGCGCAGACGGGAAGAAAATCGGGCCACCGGAGCGACTCCGGCGGCCCGGGGAAGCCGGTGGCGGCAGCGCCCGCCGCGCCGCCGAACGAGACCACCGGGGCACTGGCCGCGGCGGCGGCGCTCGCGATCCCGCGGCCGCGCCAATCCGGCGCGCGCGGGACGCGACTGAAGTCGCGTCCGGTCGCCAGGGAGACACCCCACGGGTGTCACGGGGGTGTCACGCGGGGGTGGCGGCTCCCCCCGCGTCACTCTGGACGCGGCTGAAGCAGCGTCCGGCTGTCTGGCCGACACCCCGCGGGTGCCGCGGGGGTGTCACGCGGGGCGGCGGATCCCCCCGCGTCGGCCGCTCGGCCGCTCGGCCGAGCCGGGCCGGGCTGGACAAGCCAGACCGGTCGGATGGGGTCGGACCGGGCCGGACCGGGTCGGACCGAGTTCGGCCGACCCAGGGGGGGTCGGGCCGGACCGGCCCGGTCCTGGACCCCCCGTCTTCGGACTGTTTTCAGTCAAATGGTCGTATCTTAAGCTACGGGCCTCCAAACGACTCTCTGTCAGCGGCAACGCGATCCTTGGATCGAGACGGTCGTCTCGGTATATCACACTTAAGGTTTCGGAGTACTTTGGGTTCGGCCGGGTTGGTTCGTACACGAAACCAACCGGGCCCTCGGAGCGGAAACACTCATATCTTAAGCTACAGATGTCTGATTGACGTGCCGTCAGCATTGTTGAATTACTCTAAGTGAGACAGATCTTTTGGCATAGTCCGCCCGAGGTTTAGACGCAGGTGGGGTACGGTCGGGTGGGTTTTTCCTTAAAAACCGACCGGGCCCCTGCGACGAAAAAGCCAATAACTCTCAGACCAGGCGTCCGATCGACACGCCGTCTGCGACGTTGAGTTCCTATTGGCGATACGGAACTTTTGGATACATCAACTTCAGAATTTGTGACAGTTGATGTATCAGCCTCTCGGCTCGTGGAGCAGACCCTCCCGAATGAGTTTGCTGTGTGCAGGAACCCTAGAGCTTGCTGCGACTGCTATTTCGACAGCGACGACTGTGCAGAGATCCTCAGTGGACTGCAGCGACGACTGTGCACAGATCCTCAGTGGACTGCGACGATGAAGACAGTTGGTCTTGTATCCTATGTGGGTCCTAGCTGTGCTGGTCTTGTATCCTATGTGGGTCCCAGCTTTGATGATTCAATACTGGTCTTGTATACTATGTGGGTCCTAGTATAGATGAATCAATGAAGACAGCTGGTCTTGAAACCTATGTGGGTCCTAGCTGTGCTGGTCTGGTATCCTATGGGGGTCCCTGCTTTGATGATTTAATACTAGTCATGTATCCTATGTGGGTCCCAGTATAGATGAATCAATGAAGGCAGCTGGTCTTGTATCCTATGTGGGTCCTAGCTGTGCTGGTCTTGTACCCTATGTGGGTCCCAGTATAGATGAATCAATGAAGAGTGCTGGTCTTTATCCTATGTGGGTCCCAGCCGTGCTGGTCTCGTATCATATGTGGGTCCTAGCTATGCTGGTCTTGTATCCTATGTGGGTCCCAACTTTGATGATTCAATACTGGTCTTGTATCCTATGTGGGTCCCAGTATAGATGAATCAATGAAGAGTGCTGGTCTTGTATCCTATGTGGGTCCCAGCCGTGCCTGTCTCGTATCCTATGTGGGTCCTAGCTTAGATTATTCAATACTGGTCTTGTATCCAATGTGGGTCCCAGTATAGATGAATCAATGAAGACAACTGGTCTTGTAACCTATGTGGGTCCCACCTTAGATGATTCAGTATCTATATCTGATCATCTTTATCATCCTTCGAAGAAGTATACCTGCGTGAGCTGAATCTTGTGTTACTCTCCTTTGTGGATTGTGTTGAGCTATCCTGTGTGGATTTACTGTTTACTCTCCTTTGTGGATTGTGTTGAGCTATCCTGTGTGGATTTTCTTGTTTACTCTCCTTTGTGGATTGCGTTGAGCTATCCTGTGTGGGTATACGTTTGCTTTCCGGTGTGGACTGGGTTGTTCTTGGGCTCGGACGTTGGAGCCGAATGGGAATTGATGACTTAGGTATATGTATGGGCATATACCTAAGCCGTGTCAGATGTTACTTCGTGATTGTATCTTTACTTTGTGGATTATCCTTTGTGGATTTCGGGAGACCTTTGGGGGTCTCGGGGTCCCTTCTGAGTAGCTTATACTCACCCCTGCACGGGCTATGCCTGCACTTCGTTGTGTTGGTTGCAGACGACGGATAGGGCTGATCGTGGTGGAGGCATGCAGAGCAGGATGGTACCTGGAGGTGGTCCACTGGGCGGGACGTACTCGGAGCGGTCAGGTGGACCCGAGGAGCAGTGGAGGCTATCTGTACCCACCCTTCAGGTGGGACTTTCAGAGGACGGCTCGACGCTACGACTTTCCTTTTCAGTTGCTGTTTTTCCCTTTAGTTTTACTTTACAGTTGGGCTTGTATTTCCGGCCCCTTTTACTTTTAGCACAGCTTGTACAGTTTTTACTTAGTGTTTACTTTTCCTCTTGCTTACTCTGTGGTTCTTGTTTACTTTTCAAAGGCAATGCCTTCCCTTTTGTTGGGATTTACGCCTTGGTGCTAGTCGCTTGCCCCTGGCCTATGGAAGGAGGGCTTGGGGTAGTCACGGCACGGGCCCCGAGGACGGGTCGTGACATGTTTTCTGTATGTCAAGAATGTGGGATGAAGAACATAGTATAACGTCTTTGTGGGATGAGAAGATGTTTTGGGGGTGGAAGATAAAGATGAAATGCAAGTATCTACAAAGGAAATATGAAAATATTAGTTAATGGAATGGATAGTAATATTAGTAGCCCTAAACTATTCTTAGAGGATAAATATTTTAAATTTGTAAAGTATGAGAAATAGGAAAATATATTTCTTTGGGGTCATTTTTTTAAGAGAGTCAGCAAGGTGGTGTAATTAGCAATTATATTGGTGGTGGGGAAGAGAAAATGAATGAAATATAAAAGGAATGAGGTATTATAGAGTAATATGATAATGCCTTGTTAATGGATTAAGGATGAGTTGGAATGATTGTATAGTTTGTGAACTGTAATTATAGAGTTATTATGTTTATAAGGATATATATATACATATTTTATTGCTATGGAGTTTCAAAAATTGGTATAATGGTTCATATGACCTAGAAAGTGATTTAATGGAAAGCATTTATTCATAAAAACACATTATAAGTAGAAATATAACCATTAATATATTACTGATGTAAATATAATGATGTTGTGGTAAAGAGATGGTTGAACTAGAAATGGTAAATTGGTTTTTACTGATTCCTTTGAACTTATTAAAATTTTGTTGAAAAAGATATTTATAATATCTTTGATAAAGATTATATCATTTTTGGATTTGTAAAAGATATCTGGTAAACTATGTTTTATATGAGTAATTCAAAATAGGTTTATTATATATATGGTTCTTATTATGTTTCTATAGAATATATGATTATGGTATTCACATGTTTGGTATGTAACAATCAAGAGACACATTGTGTTATATAGGGGATTAATGATTAGTTGATTTTGATAAATTTTGTTACCTTATTTATACATTTTTTTTGAAGGGTTATAAGGTTAAGCATTTATAGAATGGTTTAAGTTAAAATTTGGATGAGGTTTTAAGGATTAATGTATTAATTCACCATATGATGATTTTATATATTGGATAACGAGTGGTAGTTTTTTTACTAGATATAGAATGAATTAATTATCATTGTTTTATGGATCTTGGGATACATTTGTGCTTCAGCCATAAAAAATCATCTTCATTTCACAGAGTAAGAGATGATGTAGAAATTTATCAATGAAAACCAAAAGGGTGAGATTGTGATTATGAAATGGGATGGAATCAAGTAAGTTTATCTTCTCATGAAACTTATTGAACATTAGGAAAATGATCTTCAAATAAATTTTTATCATATTACAATAAATTCTGATGATACTGATGACTGGGTTCATGCCTCTTTGGTTTATGTCTTTATGGTTGTTAACTTCGTATTGAGCATGTTCATTGTAATTGTTCATCAGTATTTAGGTGTTATTATTCTATAATATATCAATATTTTAACTTCCCATATATATTATACTATGAGGATGCCTTGTAATGAGTTACTTAAGGTAATGTATATATTTCAAACATTTCCTTTTTAAGGGATTTTTTATTATTCATTTTAATAATTTTTGTTATTATAAAGGATTTTCAAATGATAAACAATTGATGAGCGAAATGAATTATGATAGAGAAATTCATTTTAAGTGGTTTAGAAATTTATATCCATAGATTTTATGTTTTTTATAAATTAAATAAAAAATCTATATATCATGTGCTATATGAAAAAGTGAGTTTCTTCAATAGTGTGCATGAGACACCCCACCAATTTTTAGTAAACTATGAAATAATAACATTATAGATATAACCGACATAACCTATACATCAAATAGGCAGATATAAATTGTATTAACAACATTATTAAAGAAACATACATATGCACTATTCAATATAAATTTATTTATGAATTATTATTAATTAATCAATAATTTTTTAGTAAAGTAATTACATTCTTCAAAAAATATGTTTTCCTCAAGAAATATAATTTATTTATTTTTTTTAAACAAATGTTATAACTATTTTATAGATATTTTAGAAAATTTATCCTAACTAAATGAAAAGAATTTTTGAAATAATCATATCGATATTATCTTATGGTTTAATTTAGGGATTTGTTCATACAATATTGATTTTTCAATTAATAGTAAAAATATTTATTTTTTAAAAACTAACATTTCTTATCAATAAAAAAATTAATTTAAATTCAAAAATATTTTTACGGGAAAATAATTATCCATTATTAATATTTAATTCATATAATTATGTTTTAATTATCTTTTAATTTGATTATAGCATATGTTTTTTCTGTTTAAAAAAGTTTTTTCATAATTTTTTAAAATTTTTATAGTGTTTATCCATTTCAGACAATTAAAATAAAAACTAATTTTGAATGTTTTTAATTAAAAAATTAAATTATATATAAATAAATATTAATTTAAATTCATAAATTCTTATTATTATTATACAAAGAGTAAGTATAGAATCCTCTTATTCTTGAAATAAAATTCCATTCATGAAAACCCGTTTTTTACGCCTCTATGGGTTTTGTTTTAAATTTAATTATCTAAAAATTTATAAAATTTATTTCTAAAAAATAAAATAAAATTTTAAAATAATTAAATCAAATTTTATTTTGGGTGAATTTTTCATAATTTGAAAAAAATTAATTTTTTTGGTGAATAGTTAAAAATACTAAATTACAATTGAAAATTATCATTTCATTTAAATTATTTATAAAGTTAAATTATATTTTATATTATTTTCAGTGTAATGTTTTTATAATTTTTTATCTATTAATACAATTTATTTCATTTTAATCAATTTCATAGTGAATTTGACATAGAAACATTGAAATATTTTTATCATTTTCTCATTGAAAACCTTCATTCTCATCACTTTTATAATGTTAATTTTAAATTAAAATTTTCCTCTTTGGTAAATGGAATTTAGAATAATGGATTTAAAATTTTAAATATTTATTATTTACATTATATAATAAGGTAAGAATAAATTTTTAAAAAAAATTATAGTGAAAATTGTAAATATTAATTATTGTGGCTATGGTTGAAATGGGTTTACCGGTGGGATAAAAATAATCAAATAAGGGTTTAAAGGAACTAAAATTTGACTAAAATATATTTTAATGGAAAAAATATACCCTATAATGTATAATGTCTAATATTACTCAATTTTAGGAATTTTTTATTATTATAGAAACATGGTACTCATTTTCCTTTTTAAAAACATTACAACTTATCCACAAACTACACTTATAAGTGGCCACCCACTATCCCATCTTATTCAAATACTGAAACCTATTGGGTTTATCCAAGACATTTGAAAAATTATAAAAATCCAAATATAATTTTATAAGACTATTTTTGGAAGAAATATACCCTAGTAAGGATTTTGGTGCAAACCTAAGAATGTTACTTGAAGAAAATGTAACATTTTTCAAATAGCATTTTTATTGTACTTATTCTTCCTCCTACTTCAATTATTATTAAAACATTATGATATAATAACCCAAGTATATTCAATATAATAATATATTTTTATATTAATTTTATTACCTACAAAAATCTCTACATCCATCTAACTGGTTATGAAATAATCATTTGTGTGTGCACCAGACTACCTCTACACGAACTGATGTAATTTGTTTTTCCGTTACCACCTGTCACAGTTGGGTATGATCCAAAATTATAAAGTATATATATGATATTTATAACATAATTTTACATATAGAGACATAATATCATATATAAATATTATTACATTCCATTATTTATGGGATATGATAATGCTGCTTGTGTGTACAGTGAACTACCGCCCCGCCCCGTGAAGCGATGTGATTTGTTTTCACTCATGTTTTATATGGAAAATAATAAAGATATATTTAATAATTATATGTAATATAAATGAATTAATAAGGATATTAATGGTATATTTAGCATTCTATAAAGATAATATATCATTTTCTTTCTTACATTTTCACTCGTTGAAAGATGACAATGTTGTTCAGGTATGTGTGGATTACCGCTTTTATGAAACGATGTGACTCCCTTTTTATCAACAAAACCCATTGATTATATGTATAAGTAAATTTAAATGAATAATATAATATATAATATATTATTATAATTATTTAAATATATGATATTACATACTTAATTTCCATAATGATTGTTAGAAAATGGAAATGTTACTCACACATATGTACAACCTACCATCTCTTTGATCATAATGTACTTAATTTCTCAAAATTGCCTTTCATGATTGATCTTAAAAGTATAATTTATATATAAATATTATAATTAATTAATGATTATTATTATATATAGCATGGAACCATGATCAATGTAAGATTACTGAAAATAACAAATCAACAAATATGCAAAAATTGAAGCGGTTATTACATGAAATGTTATTTTAGCACGGAATTGTAAATAAGAGTGTAGTAAATTATTTTAAATAAATAATATATTGTATGATATATATTATTGGTTATGTAATAGATTTATAATAAATTTATATTTATTATACAGTATATTTTAATGTCTATAAAGGATGTCAAGACATATTATAAGGGATTTCTCTCAAACTTTTATTTTCTATGAGATGTATGCCATATTAACCACATAGTTATTTTATGTGGTGTGCATATATACAATGAATTTATTTTATGATTATTATCCATGAAATTATTAGTATTCACATATCCATTTTAGGATCTCTATTTTTTAGGGTTTATTATTGAAAGGTACATAAAGCGGAAAGGGATTATTTACTATATTTTCCTTCGGTGAGACTTATGTTTTGTTACGCACCTATATTATTATATGAGGTTAAAATTATACTCAAATAGAATAATATATCATAAATCTACTTATTTTAATGATATTATATGTTTTATTTATTTTTATTATTTTATGAGGATTATGATTCATAGTTACCATAATGGTAATATTTTTATGTTACAATGTCTTCATATATTAATATTGTTTATGATTATACTTCTAATAGTTAAATATTGTGATATATATCTCAATAAAATAATAAATTTCTTTATCCTATAGTTGATTCATAAGAATATATGTTTCTATTAGTTTTACACACTTTATATACTCAATGGTTCAGAAGATTGTTTCAAAAAAATCATATTTATTTCTCTCTTCAGTCGATTTTTTTCCAAAATCATATATTCTACAAAAAGATATTAAAAATGTTTCTATTTTATTAAAATTATTTATCAAATAAAATATTACCCATTTTTTTACTTTTTAAAAAAAATTAAATTATTCTTTATGTCTTTTTCCCGAACAGCTATTTTTAGATTTTAGTAATAATGCGAAATGTATCATTATTTTAACTTGTATGTCTTGATAATAATGTCATGTAGTCTTGTATAATATTTGTTTTAAAGATTAGTTTATTAGTTTTAAAGTTTATTTTAATAAAAAATTATATTAAAATTATTTGTATGTTTAAAAAAATATATTTTAAATATATCTTCGCCAAGAAATGATTTAATTTTTTAATGATTATTTTATAATTTCTCATGTTTATTTTCAAAGGAAATTATTTTGAAAATGTTTTATGTTTTAAAAATTGGTTTACCAATATATCTTCTTCAAAAAAGTGTTTAAATTATTTTTTATTCTTCAATTATAATTTGTCATGTTTATTTTAAAAGAAAAGTATTTTAATTTTATTTTATGTTATAAAACATTTTATTCAAAGATATATTTCTGAAGAAATGTTTTGATTTTTTATGTTTTACTTTCAATGGTTTGTATTTTATTTTCAATGGAAAAGTTTTACAAAATGTAATATGTTTTAAAAATTCACTTTCAATAAAAATGTATCTTCATCAAGAAACATTCCAAGCGATTTATCTTTCAAAATCAATTTTTATATAAGATGACATCCTTCAATTTAACTTATGATTGACTAGGGATATGATCTAAGGATACCATTATTATTATTTGTCAAACTGGATTCTAAGGAATATATGTTTATAAAACCAATTTCCCTTCTGTGGGATATATCAAGGTAAAATTCTTATGAAACCCTTTTATTTTTATATGTGTTATACTTTGATGAAATGTTGAAATGGATATGAAACTTTTTTCTCTTAAATAGGCAATACTATGATGCATTTTTTAAACCTATTTCATTTTATGGGTCTTGATATAATTAGTGTTTTATAATCATATAGAAAACATATTTATTATGTTCATTTTCAAATAGTGGTTACGTTATTAACATTGAGGATTGTTACATTATATGAAAAGATGGTATGGACTTATATCTCTCTCCATATAATAGGGTTAATATTTATATCTCATGGGATATAAGAGACTAGAATGGGGAGTGAAAGTTGTTCAATAGTGTACCTTCTCCGCTATGATTCTCTTGGCTATGATCCATGACAACTATTGATGGTTTTGGGAATGAAATCATCCTACTATGAGAAAAGGGATACTTGTGAGGATATTGTTGTGTCCCACCCATGAGGTATATATATCCATGGAGTTCGTTGATAAGTTTTAGAAATGATATATGACCACTTAGGAAATTATCTTATATGGTCATATCAATCCCATATTTCTATGTCTTATGCTAGTGGTATTCTATCATGACTCAAATTCACTGATCTCATTACGATTCATGTCTAGTAAAAAACAAATATTTATTTCATGACAGTATATTTTTATCTTTGATATGTTGGGTTTGGTTTTTATATGTTATTCTCATGTTCTCATACACTTATTCTCTGATTATGTTTATATATTTTCCTTGTTTATCGTTACCGATTGTCTAGGATCACACATTCATATGTTTGCTTTCCTGGGGTTATAAAGAATGTGTCAATCTCGGTTATGTATATGAATAGTAATATATGAAATATTTTTTCTAGTGAACATCGAATATTTCTCACTATATTATAAGATTGTGTACATTGTCACCAAATACATCAAACAGTTATCGTCTTCAAGTATGTATTTATGTGTGTTATTCGATATTAATTTAAATAGATGTAATACATATGTATGGGAATCCCATGTTGCTATAATCGATGATCTATTTAATTAATTAATAATCATTGAAGAACTAATTTATTTCCATTTATATATTAAGAATTATTTTTAGATAATTAGAGGTGATTCAATTGTTTTGGGGGATAGTTGAACATGTTATAATCTGTAAACATCTTACAACTAGTAATTTGTCATTAATAGTTCAAATGTTGTTATTATTACTCCATTTAAAACATAAATTGAAATTTGGAGATTATTAGAGTTCATTATTGAATAATTTTCATCATGATTAATAATTATATAGTGTATCCCTTGAGGGTGAGCTGGAAGAACAACTACTTGATATCACTATCTAAATTTGTATCTAATTTTAATCGAATGTTCGAGTAATATAAGCATATAAAGATTCTAAATGTTAAAATTATAGAAATTTTATATTTTTATTAACGATTTATATCAACTAAATTCTTTTTTACTTATAATATAATTCATATATGAAATAAAAGTTAAGAGAAAATGTTTATTTTAGGAGGGGAAATATACTCTTGAATTTGAATGCTTCTAATATATTGGTCAAGTTTTATACATGATATTATAATAATAATTTTTTTTAATTCTCCCCCAAAGAATATAGATATTAGAATAACATGTTAAATATTTACCAACAACTGTACAATCTATATTTATTACATGTTATTTACTTAATGGGTTGACTTATGTAGTCACATACTTGGTTGTTTTTGACTCGTTTGTTTTCAATGGAGTGATGCAATTCATCACCAATGTAAATTAGGATAAAATTTTCTAGAGAAGAGAATATTATTTTTCAAATCATGAAAATGTAGATGATGTAGATGAGAATACATTTACTTGAAAATATCACTAATTTTAGTATCAATTAGTGATATATTACCTTGAAATGTACATTGGGTTGGGTATTTAAATAAATCCAAAGGGGTGATTATATAATTCATGTCAATTATTGAAGATTGAATTTGTATTTTTTGATATTAATATGTGTGAACAAGATTCAACATTACTTATTATGATCATAAATCCATTCATAAATTATAATAGAAGTTATGATAATTTTGAAGTACATATTGTCTACAACATGAGAAATGAAAAGGCTCTATTACTAGATTATGAAGAGATTAAAGATCTACATAATTTTTCTAGAGAATATTGGTGAGAGTTTATGAGACCAAAATTTAGAATTTGGAATAAATTATTATCATTTTTATGAATATTTGAGAAGTTAAAAATTATTATATTAATACTAGGATCTATGTGAATGAATTTTGAGTAAGACCTTGATTATATTGTCAAATAATTTTGGAACTTTTTTTTCTAACTGTTAGATAAAAAAAATTCATCACCGAAACCATCTAATTAGTTTATACATAGATATGATTCTAGATAATCAAGTTATGGTGGAACAATTTTCAAAGATACAACATGATGAACATATAAATAGGTATTCAAGAATGTGGGCCCGTAAATTGGTAGACATGATGGCTTTCTTCTCAAATATGTTCTACACTAGAGGCCATTGAAAGGTGTCGACACCAGATATGATTGATTGAGATTTGGAGACTATATAACAATATATTATTTGATCAATTATACAATAATTTCTAATGTGTTACTGTATTCATGATTCTTACTATCCATTTTTTAATATATATCATGATTGGATTTAATCAATGTTGTGAAATGACTCTAGATCCATCACATCATCTTCATATTAGATAGAAAAAGTTGTGATAGGTTTCTTTATTTATATCCATAACTAATGTATTATATTTGATTTTTTGTCTAAATTTTTACATACCTTGTAATGTTATTGAATATACCAAGTATTATTAATATATAGGTTGGGTTGGGTGGTGATTTATTACTAGTTATGATATAATCACACACTACACATATCCCTTTGAGATGTTTATAGATATTCTTGTGTGTGAACTATTTAAAGGTAATGCACATGAGTATAAGGGTTATTAGAAAATTATTATTTGACTGTCATAAATGCTTTCAAACATTTTCCAGATGGTTTGGTTTATGAAAAAATGTGTTTTATATAATGGTTTTTTTGGGATACCATCTTCACATAAATTCACATGATCTTTTTTTCTATTTCATTTATTTCATTACTGCATATTTCTATCATGTTTAGTTATGGATATGAAATATATTTTTTTCTCTATAAATATTTAGATTGAGTATACACAGTGATTACTTTTTATGTTACTATCTAAAAACACTTGATATCCTTGGCATATAGGTTTCCATCCCAGATAGAGACTATTTTATTACTAGATATTCCATTATATTCATGGGCCCTTAAAATTTTAATTAATATATTTTTAAATTAACTTAAATTTTCTCAACCTTATAATGTCACTTACAACATTCTTTTTATCATGTGGAATATTTAGACTCGCCTTCGGTGATCAGGAAGAACACAAAATGTATTGCAATGATTTAGGTCAAACCATTATCGTCTTAAGCAGGTTAATTCATAGTGGCATCAATACCCACATATTGAATTTGGGATTGGTTATAAATAATAGAAAATATATTTTAGACTCAATATGGAACAAATAAATATGTATTTCGATCATAATTATATAGAAGTATTGAGTTTTGTAGGTTAGTTTTTGTATGATTTTATTCTGGTTTGAATTATATTTTTATTTAAAATTTAATGCATCCAGAGTTAGTGTCTATTGGTTGTCCCCTATAGAGAAATATATCATATCATGTTCATGAATATGAATATTTAATTTTTTTGGAATAAATTATAGATTTATATTGATTGAATCATCGATAATTTATAAATTGTGTCATATTACTAATATATTTGTAATTATTTTGTTAACAAAAATCCTAAATTAATTCATTTATCATAATAATACAAATTATTGTTAATTTCAATTTAAATTACTTTATTTATATATATATACTGGTTTAAAAAAATTAAATCTGATAAAAAGTATATAATAAATTTTTAACTCATAAAAAATGAGGAAGATGTATGTTTTCTAATATGATTGTTATTTTTATGTCTAATTTTAATATTTTCTATAATTTTAAAAGAAGTATTTAATATGAATCTCTAAATTAATGTAGATTATACTGATCTGATGATATCTTATTACTATAAACAATGTGGGTGACAAGATTATAAAATATACTAGGATGTATTTTAACCCATTGGTCCTCAATGGATTTTTATAGATACTATTGTTTGTGGGTAATGGGTTAACATGATAATAATATAAAACCATCGAGTCTATGAAAAACATTCATTTTCATCATTCCCAACCATTGATGCTAACAATAAACCAAAATAAGAAAAAGAATGAATTTAATAGATCAATTTCATTTATAAATGTATTAAAGCCTTATAGTTTCACTAGGAAGGATTGATAACCTATGTGATTGAAATAGAAACACATCATGGGATAAATCTTATAGTGGAAGAAAATATAGATCATGGTTTGATAAGAGAGGTATCCTTTAGGATATGTAAATGGTTTCTTGAAGAGACGATATGAACTAGAATTTTTCTGAGTGGTTTATGTGGGCACACTTCTCATCCACTATGATTTGTATGACCTCCAATTCTATATTTTCTACATGAAATAACTTTATAAAATAAATCCAATTATTATATTTAGGTGAAGGAATGTTATTGATGTAATTAATTTTTTAATCAATAGAGATTTTCCAATATTATTACCTTTGAGTGTATTAGTATGAAACCCCAGTAGACTTAGGAATCATATACCCATCCATATACCAAGTAGGTTGTGGGAGGTTGACCAACCCAAGGAAGATCTTTTCATGGAGAAAATAAAGCTAGCACGAGACAATAAAAAACAATTCATCATTTTTTATATAGGTTTTTCATCGTCGTGTTAAGTGTGTTGAAAAATGAATGGAATACATGGATATGAACTTTTTCGTTGTTACTAGTGAGGAAAATACTATTATAGCAGGTATTGTTCTAATATTTTATAGGCATTCATATGATTTATTTTTTATCTATTATTCTCATATTTTTTTATATAAAAAAGTTTCATATATTCTATAATTAACGATGGATTAATCAGAAAGGATTAGTAGATCTGATACTCCTATAAGGAACTTTTGGAATGGTTTGAGTAATATTATATTGTGTGTTAGTGGCGGGACTATATGGGTATTTATTTTATTACATAACTATTTATGTTATGGTCATTAATGTTATTTTGGAAATTAACTATTTAATTAAATTCATATATCACAATTAATTTTATTTAATGAATGAGTGGTTATTTAATCTAACTAGTATTTACTAAGAACATATCGAATAAAAATAATTCCAAGGTTGTTACAGAGGACTGGATTAGGGGAATTTGGTATCTATTACAATATAACTTGATAGGTTAACACTTATGTTAATTGAATCTATGGATCAAAGGATCTTACTATTAATGTTGGGTCTCATCTCATTAGTTTTTTCTGAATATTTATTAGGGATACCTTATGATCTATAGGTGGTATTATCTATTGATTTATTAAATTCAAAAATGATTTTTGTTCGACCATAATTTATAGCTCTAATTAAGTTAAGAGTGTTTAAAATTTAACTGGAATATGTCAAGGAGGAATGGTTTATTTGAATGAGTAATTATCATTAGGGTACCTTGATCCTTTTCCCCAATAAATGTATTAATATAATTCATATATGTGTTGACCATGAAAGGTTAAATAATGTATTAATCAAGAATAATTATCTTCTAACCAGTATTAATGTTTTATGTGATAAACTAAAAAGTTCTATGTGGTTTTCAATTATTGATATTTTCTCTATGTATCATTATGATTGTGTTACGGTTGAAGAAGATCCAAGTACATATTCTAGAATCGGATATGGCCATTATGAGTATTTGGTTATTCTTTAAGAGATGAACAATCCTCATATAGTTTTTATAAATCAAATAAACATTTTATTTAATCTATAAACTCTTTCCTAATGTTCTTTATGAATTATAATTTATATACTCAATACCCAGAAAAATCATGGTAGGCATCTCAGAATCATATTGTTGAAATAATAATAGCCTTAGATTTATGATATTGTTTCTGAATGTTCCTCTGGGATTTAGGAAGATAAATTAAATATACATGAGTTCGTTAATTTAATAATATCTGTTTATTTTAAAAATATGGATGTGGGATGTCCTAGAAGGTTCCCTTATATTTCATTAATATTTGGAGTATTTTTTACTGGTGGATCATGTTTTTTATTCTTTTATGATATGTCTAGGATTGGTGAAATTATTGTAGATATGAAAAAGGGAGTTATTTATACGTAGTAAGATCAATGTGGTATAGATTTATAAGAACTAATAAAAGTAAGAACACAACTTCTATATAGATATTATATTATACATGTGAATGTTTTTATATTTATCGTGATTATATTTGGGTGACACATCATTGTGTGTGCGTGAAAGATCCATATATGGTGGTATATATATTTATTACACATGATACTCTCATAATTTACTCTTTGATCAATAATCAGAGGTCACCACGATTATTCATTACCTAATGTGTTGGATACACAATTGTTTCACGTGTGATTCATAATTTGAACTATTAATAAAATCCTCAATTATAAAATTTTTTAGTGACATTTAAATATGAGGTAATATATATGTTTTGAATACTTGTAATTTTATTTTTATTTGGATCGTTTTTAGGCACTACGAATGGTAAATATGGTTATAGATGATATTAGTAGGAAATTACACCATCAGAAGATACATGAATAAAAAAAGGGTCCAGTTTGATAGATAGATGAGCTATATTAAAATTTAGTAGATAATACAAATAGAATATTTCTATTCTATATTAACCTAACATCATCAATTAGGAATTAATTCTCGGACACCAAAATATATTTTCATGATTATTGTAATACCATATAAGATAACTCATAAATAATATCCGATCAGGGGAACCACAAAACATTAGGTGTGCCTTAACATATTCCAAAGGAATACTAATAGCTTCAGGGTTATAAAAATGTAATCTGGAGAATATTTCCTCCACAAAAATCCTTAAGGGACATGTCCAAATCTTTCAAATATTGTCTAAGAAACATTCATCTAATACACATACCAAAAACCTCTATACATACAACAAATAGAAAAGATATCCCCAAAAATCTAAAATATAAATGGAATAAAAACTATTTATGGTGTATAAATAATAAATTGATCAAAAAATAGAACATAAATATCTAAAATTATAAAAATAAATAAATATCTATCATACTATCTAACACAAACACAGTACAATAATTTCTAATTTAATTATATAATAGCCTCTAGAACAACTCATATTGAATAATCTTCTAACTAAGTAGTCTTCACAACTTTTTAAAATTGAACCATGTTTCTATTTCCATTAAAATACCTGAACATAAAATAAAATAGGAATAATACCCTTGTATAAAAAATCCAAGTCATGTATATAGGAAGATGGTGAGTCTAATGACCCAGTAGTTTTCCACCACATTCTATAATTACATGAGCTCATGTAATCATGTATATATGTAAAAAACTATTATGATACTGAGTAATTTAGTATAAAGTGTACCATACCAATTTTAAAATATACAAAAGTATTCATATGAAAACATATATATTCCTATGAAAATAGAAGGCAAAGGCACCTAGAATTCTCATTTGTTACTTCCCAACTCAAGACAGGTTCCCCTACATATGACCAATGACTTATATAGGCTGATGACTTAATGATGTATTCTATTGGATCCCTAATATCAAGATAAATAAAAACATGTATTTATTAGTATATTTACAATCCTCACACAATTGAGTCCCACTTGACCCATCATTCACCTTAGTAATTTCCAATTACCCAAACCATAAAAGATAATTCGATTAAAAACACCATATCAAATAAAAAATAAATTATAGAGGGAAAAATAATTAAATAATACTTTAATAGAAATACCATGAGAAATTAAATGACAAAAATATAGAGTGGTACATAATTAATTAAATAAAAAAATATATCTCAAACATCCAACCCTATATTATTTCCCCAATCCTCACCAAATCTATTTTAATGACTACCCACAAAGAATCAGTATCTTGATCCCATATATCATAATTTATAAAATTTATTATAACCCATTGATCAATGTTATATATCATTAGAAGCAGATGAATCACTCTGATCATATATTAAATCTATCAATGATAAGGAAGAGTGTTTAATGGTTATTTCCATACCTCATGTTGTTCATGGGATGGATCCTGGACATCATTATTTCATATATCCCACCATCACCTACCAAGGTTCAACTATAATCCTTTGTATTTCCTCATCATACATCACTAAATTTTTATAAACCCATGTTGAATTTCACATCCAAGGTGATTCAAAAATGAACTTTTCACAAGTTTCTTCAGTTGTACGTGGATCTAAAAGGTCATCATATATTCCACCTAATATTGGTATGAATACCCCATAGGTGTGTCTAAACCATATATATAATATCCTATTATTTTATATTCCTAGTCAATCTATCTTTTAGGTTTCCAAATCCATCATCATTTAGGAGATAAAAAACAATTATCCTCACAATAATAGAAAATATATATCTTATATCTCATAAACTAATCACTATATACATACAAAGGATCATAAAATCAATATGATCACTACACATCACACAAGATCAAATAATAAATCAAATTAAACTCTAATTAAATCCCTTTATAATAATTTAGACATGTTACAATGAACTCCAACAAAAAATAATGGGGGAACCATTTTTATATGTGACATGAACTACCATAAGTACAATAGTGATCAACTCCCCCATTACTTGGTCCATATCAAGTCCCACAACAAAACCAAAATTATCTTGAATATACTATTGTATCATTCCAAAATTCATTTAATCCATCCCCCAATTAATTAAACTAACCAATACCCCAAGCGATGTATTCTCTAATATTTCCTATTATTTTTTTCATCATCATGAAAAAAATAACATACTAGAGAACCATTTTCAAGATAAAAACATATAAGAATAAAATATTTGAAAAATAGGGAATAAATTATAGAAGATCATGTAGAAAAAAAATTTCTTAAAAAATATCTTCAAACTTTTCATTAAAATACAATTCCAAACCTACTTTATGATTCATTTTATAAAAACACTACAACCCATATTTTCTCTGCCAAGGCCTAAGTACAAAACCTATTAAATTGATTCATCGAACCACACATTTTTTCTTAAAAGTCCATATCATAACCCATTCCATAAATTACAATTTTACTATAAAATTATACATTAAGAAAATAATATTTTAAAAAAATTTAAAAATTGAAAACAACAAAATTTCTTTAAAACAAGAACATGCCATAAAAACCATTAAATAATACAATGATACTCATTCGACCAAGGAACTGCTAGTGATCCATTTCATATCCTATGTGATCTTTATTTACTATTAGGAATGCCATAACATTTTTTGGGGATTATATAATACAATATTAGATAAACTTTCCAATTATAAGGATAATGATCATACGTGGTTATAATTTCACTAAATGAGACAATGTATAATAATAATATAATGTTCACTACCACATTTGTTGATCCTTAATAATATCTAAAATTATACCAACCTCCACCAATTCTATGAGAACCACTATTAACCATAATCTATGAAAAATTTAAAATCGAAATTGTATAACAAAAAACCCCAAATACTAATAATCACCACCAAAATCATTGGGTGGATCTATGATGTTGAATTATTAAACAATAAGTTTCAGTCCACTCATAAGATACTGTTAAGCTTAATACAAACAAAAGAACCAATTTCTACATGATATTAAGAAACCAATTTAACCAAACAAATTATTAGAATATCTTGTGAAATATATTATGAAATATAATACAAGATGAAAAACACACACCAATGATAATATAATCATTCCAATCGTCCTTTATCCACCAAAAAATAATTACCCATGGAATCAATATTATCAGTCCATGATATAGTGGGATATCATTCCAAAACAATAACCAAGACCCCTAAAAATGAATGAGGAATATAGGGGAAGGATAAATATGATAGGGGGAATCCCTCATACCTATATATTCCATATAAACACAGATACAAAATCATCCTATGATTAGGGTATAACCAAGAAGAAATTGATGGGAATATGAAATGGGACGAGGCTAACCAAAATTACCACTTTGGGGACATTTAATATATATAATTAAGGGGTTAAAATATATAATTACAATCCATCACCACATAAAATAAAATGAATTGGGGCACATTATATTGTGACCCTCAAAATAATGACACAATAACTAAATCTAGAAACATGTTATAGAATAAAAAATTATTTCAGGGAGATATTCCCTAATCTATAGAAACAAAAAAAATTATAGCCTCTTATTGGGTTATGATAAAAGCATTCAAGATGTAACCCAAATAGTTTTTTTCATAAAACCTCTTTATATCTAAAACATATTCCTATGTAGAGGTCCCATGAAGTACTACATCATGATATGGGGAGACACCTACTATTGATTCATAATTTAATATTAAATATCCTCTAATACACATCATAATGCATTATATTGAAAATATTATACCACCTAAAAAAGAAATTTAATTAATCCATAATGATAAAAATTCACGAAGGATCTAGTTTTGATGAATTCATTCCCATATCATGGTGCCTTTACACTAAAATATATTTTTTATATAATTTTACCATTTTTGAGAAACACTCAATGGTGGTGATACACATAAGGTTTGGTCACATGGATATAACTATTTTATCAATGTTAATAGATGGAAATTCCTATCTTATATCATGAGGAAGGAGTTGATTAATAAATATCAAATATTTTAAGGGTTTGTTCTTCCTGGGTAATGAAGATGTACCCTAAAATTCATAGGTAATTATTGTTTCCTATCATAAAAAAGGGAGATTCCTAGTTTTATTTCATGATTGCATACATTCCAATATGTGAAAGTAGAACATCCTTGATCTACATAAATTTTTAATCCAATTAATTAACTAATGATAAATTGTTAAGGTATTATGATAAATTCCATGACAATCATGAGAATATCATCAAGAGTCCATGAAGTTACATGGGTAATTATAATTTTCCACACCAATATGTCTCACTTCATTTCCATTACAGGACATTATTTTATAGATTATCTATGAAATTTAGGTGTCTGAGATATCATAAATATCTATGTGATAATAGTTATAATCATCTATGATTGAGACCCTTAGTTCATATCTCTATTTTGTAAATAATTTTAGTGGGGTCTTGGTACAAAAGTGAAAAAATTATAACATATCAACGTCAGAATAATATCTAGTCTAATAAAACCATTAATATCATTAAATTTATTCCTATAGACAACATGATTACTTTTTTAGATTATGGTACGACCACCTATCACAAGTAATAATTTCATATAATATTTGTTATCAATCATTGATTCCGATAACGTGTTGTAAGGGACTATATTGTTGACCTGTTCATTATCTATTATGATGGATTGTGATTGTATAGTCAATATTGGTTATTTCTGGAATAATTTAGTATATGAATGAGTTGGTAAATATTATTTGATAATTTTAGATCACATTTGAACATGTTAAAAGTCTTATGATAATTATAAGCTACAAATCTTGGAATTTGGATACATTGATCATGAATTCCTCTGAGTGTCCATGGGATTAGTTTACTGATGAATGGGAAGGTATGTAAAGATAAATTTGAGATTCATTATACTATTTTATACCTTATAGTGAATTTTATATACTACTTACAAGATATCTTTACCCCAAAAATTCAATTATATTAATTATTTCACCTATGCAAAACTATTGAGGAGTTGAATACCTGATCATATGTATCTAATCCATTTTTTATATCATGATATAGGAATATGATTCCTATATGGGTCATCCAATATCTATTTATGATTTATTTAAAATGATTTTTTGGGGTGATACAACTCATTTTGAAAATGCATGATTGAATATTGGAAGGTAGTAAGATGAATCTTTTGAGTGGGAGAATGAATAAATATATCAATAGATATGTTTGTTTCCCCATGAGGTTCAGTAAATATTATAGAGGAAAGTAAACCTAATAAGGGAGTTTGTAACGATAAACATCTCAATAGAGTAGTTTTATCCATTAAATATTTCTCATCATATCATTTTGTGGAGGTAAAAAGGAAAATATTCACTTAATGCACAAGGGGATGCATAAACCCGGGACCTTACCCACCACCACTGGGGAAATAATGAAAATATTTGTAATGAAATAGATTATTATATAGGTGTAGAAGAAACATTGGGTATCCAATAGAAGGCTACCATGTACCAGGTTGTATATAGCATGGCTAGAGATGAACCTTCTTCTCTTTTTTATCTTTTTGGTTGTAATTAAGGGAAAATTATAATAATTTTTCCCTTTCTTTGGGGAATACATATGTTTATTTGGTTTTTCTTCCTTTAAACTATTCAAATAATAAACAATAAATAAATCTAAGTTGTTTTCATTATTTTCCATGATTATTTTCCTATATTTCATTGACAGTGTGTTAACAAATGAAAATATTTTGTTGAAATTTTTATTCCTTAAGGTGGTTGTAAATAATATAAATGTAGGTATTGAGAATGATAATAGAATAGTACATAATGATAAGAATTAGAGAGTGTAATCCACAACTACATGGGGGAAGGTGAATCATTGATAATAAAAAATACCAACTTTCAAATAATCATTTCTCATCCTTGGTTACAATGTATGGATCCACATAGGGATAATGTGTGAATGATAAAGAAATAAAAAACATGATAAAATGGTGAATAAAAGATTCTCCAAATATTACTATCTACTGAATAATCCTCAGTGTTCAATGGATATGGTCTCACTACCCACATTATTATTTTATTTATAATTTTAAAAATGGAAGGAGTACATTGATAGAGATGAACTAACAATTGAAGGAAAAAATATCATTAAAAATTTATTAAATCAACCTCCATTTCCTTGACTTTATGTTCGTCTAGAATTTGGATATCATGTTTTCCCTTGATATCTTCATTAAATCATAGCCGAATCCTCATAAAACGTACTTGGGGTAATTAGTAGGATAACTCACAGATTAATAATATCCTCCCATGCTTTTGAAAAATGAAACTCCTTATTTACTTATAGGAGGGGAATCACCATGTCATATATATCTTAAAAATTCCTTTATTTACATTTTCACATCCTAAAAATGTGGTTATATCTCCTCTATCCATTTTTTCAAGATGTCATTTGTTTTTTATATAACATCTAATGAAAATTACATTCATAATAATTAATTCACTCCACATTAACCCTCCATGATATCAACTTTATTTTTATTTGTTGTGGTCTAAATGATAATTCTTTTGAAATGGTAGTAACTCTATCCATTTTCTCACTATTTATTTACGTAGATATTTCTTTTGTTGGATATGGGATATATCTTTCCCATTCCAAAGAATACTGCCAATGGTACATATAAGACACCCCTTAGGTCCTCTATGTTTGAACCTATAATATAATTTTCACTTCACTATGATTATTTTCATAGTCTTCTATAACTTGTAAAAGGATCCTTTTTAGTCTCTCCATGGAATATGGCGAAATATCTAAGAGAACACTACCACAAAAACACACAAGATCCATTTGTATCTTCATTGGGTTGTATTTTCATTGTAAAAAATCTTTATAACCATGGTGTGGGGGTGATAATTTTGATTCCTTCTCCATATTTTTTCATTTCATTGCATCTCCACTGTATTATATTGTGTCTCTAATAAATCAATGAGAATATTTTTAATAATATGGAAAAAATAATAATTCGATAACTCATGAATGTATTACATCATGAATATTGTAATGAAACACCTTATATATAATGGTAATCAAACACAAAACCATATGATCAAATACTTTAGTGTGATAAAAAAAACTATTGGTGTAAGATTGGTGTGATATTAAATACGACTCATTTTAAATTAACACATATATACCATTTATTAATTAAAATAATAAGGTGATTCATTAAAAGCGTCAATAATTATTGACCAATAATGTATATTTTTTATCCCTCTAATCTCTATGTTATTTTTAATCTCCCACATTAATTTTTTTTGTAAATTTGGAAGCAAGACATGAGCTCTTTTTCAAGATTGAAAAAAACAAATCAATTCTACAAATTGATTTCACCCCAAAAAATGAACCACCTCATTTATATAAAATATATATTCTTTAATATTATCTTCGTTTGATAAAAAATTAAAATGTATGATACTGGGGGAAAGTAAATAAAATATAAAAGGATTTTGGGAGATAATTCTCTCCCAAAAAACACTGTCATGTTTATAAAGAAGTTGTTCATTATCGGGCTCCATGAAAATGTATGTCACATTATCATTGGATGTAACATAACAAAATAAAATCCCACCGCACTTCACCTTCCCCTTTATGAATTGTTATTTGATATCAATAGGATTACTCTATAAATGTTACACTAGATTCATTTACATGATGAATTCACTTTGTTTCTAAATCTCAATTATCAATGGCTCTGAGACACCAAACCATATGTCTTTGAGTTGAAAAATCATCAATATCATTTATAACCTCTTAATAATCAAATTTTTATTTATATTTTTTTGTGACACCCATATGAAATCATTATTTTCTATGGTATTTTAGTTTTAGAATTTATTATATCACTCTTATTAATTACTTACTAATAAATTTTGAAACTGGTAATCTGAGGTCGAACCCACCTAGATTATGTTTTGTACTATTTAAAATTAATAGGTTGAATGAAGAAAATGTTATGCAGGTTCTTTATTAGAATAAAATTGATAATAAAAAGATTTATTAAATATAGGTTAATTAATCAGTAAATTAACAAATAGATAATCTATTAGATAAGATGTTCTAAAAATCATCTCTAAAAAAATCTGTGTTTATGTTACTCACACACTATCTTAAATCATTTCCATTTATTATATAGAAAATTTACATAGCAAATAAAATAAATGAAACAAAAATATAATTAAATGTAGAAACTAACTCTCCCAATGGTCATGAATAAGGGTATTTCCTAGTAATTTCAGTAAAATAGAACCCCCTCACTTCCAGAGACAATGATCAAGCTTAAGTGTAAAGGAGATGTATAGAAAATAGAAGGAATGAAAAAACATAACTTGATTTAATCATAAAAATATATTTCAATATATATATTCACCCATAAATAAATGATTAAAAAACAAACTGACCAACTAATTATTTTCTTAATAGTATGGAAAAATAATAGTCACTAACCCTAGTAGTAGACTCTATCCAAAGGCTCTCTATTAGACTCAATTACCTCCTTGATCGAATGCTGATTCAAAAATAAGTAATATTAACCTGATATTATTATAAAAATTGACCCCACATGTATCTCAATATATATTAACATATCTATTTGTATCTATCCTTTTTAATCTTTAAATCCACTTACCTATATAAATATTTCAAAACCCATGAGTAATAATTCTATATTATCCCTAAGACATATCTCACCAATATGAAGATGTTAATAGATAAATAAACTACATAAATGATATAGATATAATCCCCACAAAGTGAACAGTATTTCATAGAAAGAGATGAATACATTATTAATAATATTCAATCTTGATATAAACCTTGTTCAATGATCGCATACACCTTGGTGTGATCATTTGATTCGCTCATATAATCATTGAATGGTTTGGTATGAACTAATTATTATAGTGTGTAACTTTCCACATCATATTCTTTATTAACTTCCAATAACATGTACTTTCATATCTAATTAAAACACACTATGTTATAATCCTACCAGGGTTCACCATAATACTCATAATGAACCCTACACTACCTTGATAAAAACTTTCTAGAATCCCCTGAATTCTCACCATCAAATACTCTTCTTTATCTCCATTAAAAACCATCACATGTTCCTCTATACGGTCATAATGAGAACACTAGAAATAATGTAGTGGAAAACTATAGTAATTTACCTCCCCATTTTTTAGATATTACTTTATCCTCACACACGTGAGATCATACATATTTTTTGGAAACCTCCCATGTGAAAAATAGGTTCCATGCATCCTAGAAGATTGGGTGAATTAATTCTCTTTAGGAAATAATATAAATTCTTCAAATTTATATTAATGAATATATTTTAAGTACTACTCCACTTATAGATAGGACATTAAAAAATTCATTGAAACACCTTAAAAGTTATAATGGGATCACCAACATCCCATCAGAAAGTATTATGAAATCAGTGATATACATCGATGTACTATGACATCAATATGTGTGGTGTGTAAGACCTTCATCAATCTCGTGGGTAAATTTCATATCATTAAATAGATATATTGGATTATTTGATATCCATGGGGAATCACAAAGGGTTGATAGTCATCATCATGTGATTATGGGGATATCATAGACCATTTTTGAATAGTATTATGAAATTAGTAATACATCATTGTGGTTAACCATTGTTGTCACGGAAGGAGATGGTCCTTGAGTTTCACTATCCATAAAATTATTATTTTTTTATTTCATATAATAGTTTGAAAATATGGAATGAATTGTTGATTGGTTTTATTGTTTTTTAATTTCTAAATAAGGAAAACATAATATAGAAACACAAAAGAGAGTTACTAGAAATGTAGGAATGCCTTGGGTGAATTATACCTGGACTTATAATTATTTACCTGGTTTTAAAACATCATAATCAGTTAGAATATCTAATACAATCTATATCTATATTTATCCATTATTTTCTCAATATTATCAATACTAATAAACTCAAATACTTTCTATCTAAAAATTAGCCCCATGATTTAAGGAACAATAGTGGAAGGATACAAAAATGATGATAGGTAATGGAGTTAAAATATCACTCACCACTCCTCCCCTTAACTATTGTACAGAACCATAGGGAAAATATAGCCAGAATTAAATGAATAAATTCAATAACACCAATGTTATTCCCCTAATAAACTCACAATGGGTTAGGTCACTATGACCAAGGAGCTGTATATAACTTGATAGATGCTATGGGTTGAAGAAACACACATAAATGGTAGGAAATAAAAACTATATATTCAGATGAAGATGAAAAAATATAATTCAATTAAAATTTAGAATACACAATAAATACATATGTTAAACTATTTTTAGCTGATGATCAAGATGTTTCATTACATATTTCAACCTAGAGGAGTTCCACCATGGATGAACTTCTTAACAGTATTGCCTGAAAATTATTCCCTATTTTTGAGAAGATAGACATGTTAATTGGACACCCAACTCACACTTCAAATGAATTTATTAAAAAAATAGGGTAAAATTTTTACATGATGTGTAATGTGCATGCACCAACAATGACATATTAAAAGAGAACATACCCAAAAAAGAAAAAAAGTATCAAAAATAGAAATTTTGTTCTGATAGTCATCTCCTCAATGAATCATTCCATTCCAATGTAGTCCATACTATATCATAATTCTAAGGCATAATCCAAACCCTAATACTAAAAAAGTGTTCAAATACCATGAGATGATATCAAAGCAGCACTACCACAACTTAGTCATGGAATCTAGGGCTCAAAGAAATAAAAATTAAACATCTTATATGAATTAATATTATGAGATCGAGAAGAGATAAAAGAAATCCCAAAATTCATTCAATGAATGCTTTAAAACCCCCACATAACAACAAACTTCCGCAGTGGAAACACAACTGAAATAATATCCCCTAAAGCATAAATTCCATCTAACACCAAATAGTGGAGATATTAAAAGATTCCAACCTTTATTTTAAAATTATTATGTCATGTGATGAATTATATATCCTTGTCAAGATCTATACAAAGGATCTGAAAAAAGATGCATTAATCATGGATAACTCATCATCATGAGTTCATCATTGTCAAGAAATCATAAAATTAATTTCTATCGATCTATCATCTCATAACCATCATAGGCGGACATGATAGAAAGCCTGGATAACCTTTAGTAAAGATAATGATCCAAAATCCCTGCTAAAACCCAAGAACAAACAAACCAAACTGAAGCTCTAAAGAGTCACCACACATGTAGATCCTCTTCCCTAGAAATATAGATTCAAATTATCACAATATATTTAACATTGACATTTATAAAAGAAAAAACAAGTATAATTAATTACTATGTGATTGAGTTGAAATCGAAGCCTGTATTTTCCTTTAATTCCTCCATTAAATTGATAAGAATTTTTTTCCATTTAAGGTAGGTCTCAGCATACATATAGACATTCGTATATTTACGGTATGCTAATGTATCATGTTCCTCCATCCAAGAGTCCAGTTCTTTTGAGAAGTCCAATTTATCCAAAATTTAATAAGAATCCCTCATTGTGGGGTCATCATCGTCATCACTATTGTTGTACTCCAAATCTGATTCATCAGAATATGTAGAAAAATGTTCAGAAACCACATATTGAGGGGGTTTTAATATATTTATATTCCTAGAGTCCTCTATATATGTCATGATGGTAGTTCCCTATATTATTAAGGACTCCACTAAGGAGGGATATTAATGGGAATATGAAAGAATTTGGAGAAACTATCAATGATTTTTGGGAGTTAATCGCGATCTTGGATACATCATGACCATATAATACATTTGGAACCATAATCTCATAGTATTATTTTACCAATAATTTATGGAAAATGACTACAATATATTATATTCTTCTGCTGGAGGATTGTTGATTTAAAATTAACATTTTGGAGAAATATATATGATTCAAATAATCTCATATAATTTTCAAAAATTGGATTCATGGATCAATACTAGAGGAGTACATAAGATAATGTGTTTCTAATAACCTATAAATGAGACAAATATTTTAGGATATAATATCTACATTATGATATTTATAAAAAAATATGGTCTATAATGTATCAAATTCCACACCACCCTAAGTTTTATTGTTTTTCTACTCCCTATATAATTACACTAATGGCTATAATCAATTCAATGAATGTTGTGATGCCATGTATTGAAGGAAATACCAGTAACTTAAAACCCATATCCTAGGATTTAAATAATATTAGGAAAATTTTTTTAGAGGTGGAATCCATATATATCAAATATCATCTCTCTAGTATGATATTCCAAACACATTTCCTTCCACCACCATTACCGAGACATGATTATCAAGATACTAATAAGGAAAATATAATGAATCATCAATGTATGAACTTCTAAAAATTATTTTAGAATCTCAGAACATGAATAAATATGCTGCCACTACTCAATGATGAGTGATAATGTAGATGAAATGAAAATTCAACAAAATTATATCTACCCATAAAAACATGTTACATAAAGAATCTGGTAATCTTAGTTCAATTTATCTATGGAGTTTAAAGGAGTTGAATAACACTGAAGGGTCAATAAGGGTGTCTGAATATGGAAGTAGATAACCCAAAAAAGATGAATAATTTTTATATAAAATTAAACCTAAACAAGAGGTGGTTATAGTGACATCCTCAATGAATAAATAAAAGGGAATATTAGTATGGAATACCTATTGAAACCACAAAATACCATCAAAATAATAATTAAACCACCAAGGATAAATGATGAAGAAGTATTATAAAAATAATTCATCGGGGAATTCAAATGATTGAGGAATAATATAAATTTATTGGAGGCCCCCACCAAATCCCATGGTATAAAATGTTTCTTTAGAATATTTTATTTAATAAGAATAAAAATTAATAAAATTATATGTTATGGTTAGAGAGATATTGATATACTCTTATAACCCCATAATTACTTAATAAATATCGAGATACATGTACATTAACTATCCCTAACACCATAGGGGAGATCACTTTTCAAATGGATTATGTGAATTGGGGAATCAAATAGTTTTTTCATTAATAATTACTTTCCTTAGTATATTTTTTTGTTAATCATATTTTCTCTTTCAGGTAAGAGAATTCAATCCACCTAGGGCTGTTGTATAACTTTCTAACTAAGAAACTACTTATCTAGATGTATTTTAAATGGAAGTTCTGGTAAGATTAAAATAATTGGGTTTTCATACTAACTTTTATATTCTATGTATGCATAATGAAATAGGTAATTATCATTCCCCAATTACTCTATATTGACTATTTTCTAAATATTCCAGAAACTTAATAAATGTTAATGATGGATAACATTCAATTGTCATTAAGTAAGAAGATAGTAAACATGAACATTTTAGATTCAATTAAATAACACCGTGATGGGTAATATATTTTATCACTAAAAATTCTGAAATTTAATAATATTTTAAGGAAGAAAAAAAGTTATGTCATAATTTTACTAGGATACGATCTATAATAACCTAATTTTTCAAAAGAATTTATTTTTGAAAATAATTTTAACCAATAAATATTTTATGTCGTAAAAATTATTATGAAATTGATAAATTTTTTTTAATAACATACTGTAATATACCACTGACGCATCTTCTTTATATGATAATGTTGCAAACATAGAGAATTTGTGTTTAAAACTTCATTATAAAATCCCACAAAATTGGAAATGAATTTGTTTCCTTTAAACCTAAAATATTCCTTTATATAATAAAATAAAAAATTTCTTGTCATAATATCAAAAAATTAACAACTTAATATCAATCCCAAACTCCAAAAAATTATTAAATAAAATAAATGATCCATTGGTTGGTCATAAAGATAAATGTAATCTGTTATAACTATAAAATGTGTACATTTTAATTTTCTAGAACATGACTCTAACCCTTTTTTCAAACCATATAAAATGATTAATCCAACCCTTATAGAATTTTTAGAAAATGATGTTGACAATCAATTAGTAGTTTGAATCATATGCACAATCCTGGACACCGAATGGGTGAGTCCCATTCAAGAAATCCCCAAAACTAATGTATTTACAACTTTTTAAAATGATAATAATTAGTTAGTTATCACTAAGATTATTATTATTCATATAGATATCAATGAATCTAAGATACTAAACCATGTGATTAGAAAATACCACCTTCCTAACCATGTTTTAATCCAAACACTAGGAAGGGTTGTTGGGAAAGGCCATTATTTCTTTCTTGATTTATTTTACAGGTATTATAATGTTTTAATTGGTCTATAATACTATTATAAAACAAAATTAACATGTATTGTTTTTATATTTTCATACCAATGACGACTATTATGATTTTTCAATAACCTAGGATAATTTTAACAATTTATTGAAATTATATTGTCATAAATTAATAAGATCTCTTTGAAGGTATTTATTGATTATTTTACTATTTATAGTATATTATTTGAAACATCTCTTTAATTTTTGGAAAACATTTTAGAGAAATACATTTTGGAAAACATGTTTTTAAACATGGAAAAATGTCATTTCATGGTGGGAAAAAGAAATTTTCGTGGACATGAAATTTATACCAATAGAGTTGAATTAGGTCTGGAGAAGGTTTACATCATTTCCACATCACTTTATCCCAGAAATATAGGACACATTAAATACTTATTAGTATATTCAATATTTTTTAGGATGTTTATTAAATATCATAGAAACATTTATTCCATTGAAAAAGTTTCTATAAAAGGAAAATGAATTTTATTTGACGATTCATGCATGGAATATTTTATAAACATAATGAAATATTTACTATGAGCCATATAATCTATTCACCTTCCTAAAAGAAATATTTTTTATATAATGTGTGATTCATAAAAAAAATCAGTGTGAGTATTTTTCCTAGAATATTCATGAGTACTCACATGTTATTTATTACATTTCACAGACTATGGGAACAACCTAAAAAAATTCAACAATAATAGAGAGGGATTTTATTATTATTTTTGTTACATAGAAGAAATTTATTCAGTATATATAAGGATTTAATTTAACTATTTTTTATTATCCATAAAATATTAAGGAATTTAATCATGAAATATGAAGCAATGATGAAGATAGTGTGATAGATGTTTCTATTATTATAAATTGGTTTAAAAATTATAGAAAATACGAGCTATAAAAATTTCATTGAAAACCACATGTGAAGGTTTCCCCACATTGATGTGGCATATATACCTTCAATGAAAACCCTAAATTACTCCTTCCCCATTAATAAGAAATAAAAGTAACAAAAGATCCTTGATATATGGATATGGTAAAATATTTAGACACATTAAAGATAACCTCTATATTTTAAATTAATCAATGACATAAACTAATATCTAGATCCAATTTTAATATTTGAGAGGACCCTTATTTATGGAAGATAAACAGTTACAGGGTGATTGTGAGATTTATCCTTGAGGAAGAGGATTATGTATTAATTACATATTATCATAGACTTGTATTTTGATGCTTTTTTTGACACCAAATATTGAACCAAGATGTTCTAAAAGATGTTTTGTTTAAAAATATATTTATAAAGACTCGCATGAATTTTGAAAAGCATATAAAAGATGTTAATTTACTTGATTAGATTATAAATGTCAAGAAATACCACCTGAACTTCTTTGGTTATTTATTTGATATATGAGTATTATATTTCACTAAACCATTTCATATCCCCTTGGTATTATCCGATATCCCATTAGGAATAGATTTTTTTTCAAATGGATTTAAGGAAAATAAATATTAACTGATTTATTAATTCTTGTTATTGAGTATCAAAAATAAAACCCTTTTTATAGGGTTGGAGTGACTTTAACTATAATCATTTACTTATATAATAACAACATGGATGCTCTCATGAAGTGATATGGATTTGGTGAAAAGACCATAACTACATATCACCACTAAAAAAATGTCTATATCAAGGTCTAAAACTGATTAATCAGTATGATTTTGGAAAATTTAGTGAAACCCTCATGGAAGGACAAGAATAAGAAGAGAAAAATTAATTATGTTTATAATGACATACTTACAAAACCCCATAGGTATTTACCCTTAAATTAATTTTTATAGAAATAATTTGTACCTTTATATTTATTAGTATCACAAATACTGTTGTTTGGGGATGAATGTGAACATACTGTTTGAAAATTTTAAAGAGAATAGTATGATTTAGATGACGGAACTTGAGGACCAAATAAGAGAATATTATAATAACTCCCTGTTGTGAAAATAAAAATTCATATTAATTTAATAAAAAATCATTTCAAAAAGAAACAATGAATTTTGTGATAATGTGATACTATTTTTCTCTATAATTATGATCGTTTCTTATAAGCTTATTTTTAAATGGATGAAAACTTTTTTAGTGACAATGTTATTTCAATTTTGTTTAATTGAAATAAAAGGATTTGAGTCAATGAATCCATTTAAGGTTAATAGATAATAGCTGAATCTTTTTGATAATTTCTTTTGGAAATATTAATAGGGGAGATCAAGATCTTCCACACTTCATAAAAATAAGTATATGTATGGTAAAACCTATACTCAATAATAGTTTAGATATTCACTATTTAAATGTTTTATTCCTTGAATTATTATATTCTAAAATTACACGGAATTGATATCTGAGATAATTGTATGGGAAGGTATATACATATATTAGGAAGTAAATAGTTATTTCTTCCATTATTTTCTTGTTTGTATGTGCTTTTGGTCTGATATAATATAAATAAAAGTGATGACAAAAATACTTTTTTAGAGAAATTTAAACAAAATGATACATGTCTTTCAGTATTGTTTTTTGATTTTTGGAGTGTTTCTTAGACGGAAATATGTGATCTTATATTTTTCCACATGTTGAAATAATTACATTGATAGTGTCGAGAGAATTTTTTTTAGAAAATTTTTAAATTTAGATGAATGTTTAGTGAACATTAACATAAATTTTCAAGATATTTTTTCATTAAAATTGGGGAAAGTTTCATCAATAAAAAATACTATAGTGGAATCAAAATAATAGATTGATAAATCCTAATGAATAAAATCAAACATTGGAAAATTATTTTTACTGGTAAAATATAACTCTATGGAGACTCTATAAAATTCATTCGGATAGCTCATATAAAATGGAGTAAAATAAGAATATATTAATTTCTCTAGATGTCTTCTTATGTCAATAAAATAACATGTGTGTGTGTGGAATCAATTATGGGTTAAAGGGACTTGATAGAGGGATATCCCAGAATTTATTTTATGTCTTGGATATTTATATTAGTCTTGGGGGGATACAAACAGTCTTAGGATGGTTTAGTTTCTATTTTATTAAAATTCCCCCAATAATTTATTATAAAAAATCATCATAGGGAAAATTAAATTATTTTGAATTGAAAATGGGGGAAAATACATTTGGGTAATTCTAAACATGGATGAATAATAATGAGATGATATATCTGAATGACATTTAGTATTTGTGACAATATTGAGAAAAGGATATATGGAAATGGAATCTTAAAGGAGATGGGTTTTTAAATATATCACTTATTAAAATTTTGATTTCACTGTGTTCTATTGCGTTTACAAACATGGAATCCAAAATTTTTATTAAATTAAAATGCTACAGTGATTGAAATAATTATATAGGTATTGTAATTTAAATAATGTATGAATTTGAGATTTTATTATTCTATAGACAATGTATTTATGTCTAGAATGTATAAATAATTTTAAATAATTTTTATTCATTATATTTCTAGGAAGTGTAATACTGTATGTGTTTGGAATTGTAATTCTATTTTATATTTATAAGGAGTTATCGTTGGTTGTCTTAAAAGATGTTTGATGTTGGGTTACTTATGAGAAGTATAGTGGCTGGTCAAGGTCATATTTCAACGGAGTAAGTAATTTAAAAACTTATTCAATGGTATATTAAAAATAAAATAAAAGGTAAGAAATAAACAACTTAAACAGATGATTTTTTCCTTTCATAAGCGAATAAGTGTTATGCTGAATTATTATTTCATTCTTTTGATTTTTTGAAAAGAAATTTGAATAATAAGACACAATGATAAGATGTTTTTATAGAAAATATTTTCAAAAACATAATCATTCTAACTCTACTTATTCATTTACTTATAAATTATTATCATTTAAATTAATATTCTCTTAATTATGATCTCTTAATTTGGTAATACTTGAAAACTATGATAACTAAATTTACAACAAATATATAATTGATTATACTCTAGACTATCTTCAGAGCATACAATCACATCACCCAAATTCGATTGATGCTATAAGGAAAGTTAGTGGTAAGTGGTAAATTATTGTATATATCTAATCTATAAATGAGCATTGATTGAGTTTATAGATTATATATAAACTCTATAAATTTATCAGGTGTGGTCTTGTATTACTTTTTAATATCATGCTATCACAATTCACACCATACTCGACCTCACGTGTTTTGTATTTATTCTTAAATTTAATTCTGATATTCATTTTAATTTAAATCTCAATTAATATATCATATTACGTGAAATAATTTTTTTAATTTATTTAAAATAAATGAATGAAGAAGTTAAGAGGTAGTTTTATTACAAATAAGAAATACTCTTCCATGAGCGGTGTAGTCATCATAGAAACATTTTTCATGTGAAAAAAATTACAAAGGGTATAACCTAATATCATTTCTACTCAAGATTTTTAAAACAAATAGAATGGGTGAAGAAGAAGATAATTTAACAAAATATAAAGATATATAATGAAATAAAATAATAACTAAGATATTTATTACACAAAAACTAACATTACAATAGGACAAGGAAATAAAGGATTCGATGAAGGGAATTTTTCTTCAAGATCTATCAATATGAGTATAAAGAGTTATAGAACCTAAGAGGTTTTGAGATGTCACCTATATAACCCTAAATTTTCAGCACTTAACTCATTGGCATAACATGAAAATGGGGTGCCCAAGGTGGAAATTTATATCCAAAACGAGAAGTAGTTTTGGGCACCCAGATTTATAGATACAACTTCCATCTCAGTTTTGGGATGGTAAATAGTCTTATATCATCATTGAAAAAAGAGTGAAGTTGTAGGTATGAATATTGGATGTATCGATGTCCCATTTGGAAGCCAATTTAGTATTACAGTGTCAGATATTTCCGAAATACATAACCAAATATTTGACTTCATTAAGATTCGGTCCCATTGAAATATCAGTTTTGATTGGCCTTTCATATGGCCGAATTGGAATTTTTTTTCTTCTGATTAGTTGTATCACACATAATTTTGGGTCCTCCCAAAAAATTTCATCCTATTTGGATACAATAATATCTCATAATGTTCATAATAGTGGACATATGTCCTTGTGTTCCATGCATTTTGGCCAATTTTCGTTCTGGATCATCTCTGGCCCTCCAAATCCCATCATTCTATAATGATATCACAAAAACATGTATAATTTCCCTTTTTCAAAGTGATAAACATGTAATTATTAAATAAAATGGGATGTTCAATTTGAGATAATATTTTTTATTTTAAATACCAAACAAGATTAAAATACTGATGTATATGTGAAATAATGTAGTAAATCGTGACGTGATCACACCCCCACACTTACCCTTTTGTGTCATGACCCGTCCTTGGGGCCTGTTCCATGACTACCCCAAGCCCGCCTTCCAAAGGCCAGGGGCTGGAGACTAGCACCAAAGGCGTAAATCCTGATAACTGGGAAGTCATTGCCTTTATAAAAGTAAACAAAACACCACAGAGTACAAGCGAAAGTAAAACACTAAGTACAAAGAGAAGTGCTGGAAGGTAAATGGGCCAGAATACAAACCCAAAAAAAGTACAACTATAACTGAACAAAGTACAATAGAAAAAGACAACAGCTAGAAGGACGGAAGCGGCTTCTGGGTCGTCCTCCTTGGATCCTACCTGAAGGGTAGGTATAGATGGCGCAGCTCCTGGATTGTCCACCACGGATCCTACCTGAAGGGTAGGTACAGATAGCCTCCACAACGCTCTCGCCCGTCAACCTCCTCCGAGTGTCGTCTCACCGTGAAGTCCACCTCCGGATACTGAATCATTGTGTAGTCCACCTCCGGGTACTGACTCGTCGTGTAGTCCACCTCCGGGTACCGTCCAGTCCTCGAACACTCAGCCTCCATCAGCACTGCCCTTCGTCTGCAACCAACACAACGAGGTGCGGGCATAGCCCGTGCAGGGGTGAGTATAACGATACTCAGTAGGGACCCCGAGACCCTCAAGGTCTCACTAAAAAAACAAGGATAACCACAAAGAAGATCTCAACAGATAACCTCTACTTAGGTATATGCCAATACATATACCTAAGTTATCAAGTAACCCATCTTAATCATGAGGAAACACAAGGGTTATGAAATCAAAGGATAAACACTGCCCCAGGTATATGCCCATACATATACCTAATTTATCAAGTAACCCATCTCAATCATGAGGAAACACAAAGGACATAGACTCAAATCAATTAGGATTTTCATGATTGAAACCGTAACTACTAAAGAGCCTCGTCACTGGAGTGTACAGTGGTCGTGTCACGACTCTGAGGTATTGCTCACTAACCTAAGACTACTGAGGTACTCCTCCTGTCGAGTAATGTGGCACTGCTGCTACAACGAAGCACTTCCCACCATGGTTCTGCCGCTACAACCAAGTGCTCCCCCTCATAGCCTCAAGAGGTACCACTTCTGTTGAGTACCGCGGGTCTGCCGCTACAACCAAGCCCTCCTCCGTCGTGGGTCTGCTGCTACAACCAAGCGCTCCCCCTCATAGCCTCCAGAGGTACTCCTTCTGTTGAGTACCGCGGGTCTGCCTCCACAACCAAGCGCTCCTCCGCCATGGGTCTGCCGCTACTACCAAGTTCTCTCCACTGGGCTATCTGAAACCCACTGAGTCGATCGGTCAAGCACTCGTCAGGTCTCAGCTGGCTACAAGGTCTTTGTACTCCGCACGCTTGTCCCTGGGATGGTCATCTCCATGATCATATGTTCGATACTAAAAGTATCACAAAGTTCCACTAAGAAGTATCTCAAAGGACCGCCTCGTCTTAGGTGTCTCAACGCAACAGACGGCGCGTCAATCAGACTCCCAGTCTGTGAGTTATTAGCCTTTTCGTCCCAGGGGCCCGGTTGGTTTGGTGAGCGAACTAACCCGGCCGTAACTCAACTGTACCCCGAACACTCATAGGGAATACTCATAGGGACCGTTTCTCAATGAGATCACCAACTCTGCTGACGGTTCGTCGAACGGACCTTTGGTCTGAAAGATAACAACTTTTTCGTTCCAAGGGCCCGGTTGGATTTCGGGTGCAATCCAACCCGGACACTATCCAACTACAACCAAAACTCGGGCGAATTAGGCCAAAAGTTCCTTCTCATTAAGAGGAATTCAACGAGACAGACAGTGCGTCAATCGGACGTCCGGTCTGTGAGTTATTGGCTTTTTCGTTACAGGGGCCCGGTTGGTTTCGTGAGAGAACCAACCCGACCGCACTCCGATGGCATCCAAACCTCGAGCAGAGTAAGGCAAAAGATCTGTCTCACTTAGAGGAATCAATCAAAGTCGACGGCACGCCAATCAGACGTCCGGAACTCAAGATATAAGCGTTTCTGCTCCGAGGGCCCGGTTGGTTTCGTATCCGAACCAACCCAGCCGAACCCAAGGTATTCCGAAACCTTGAGTGCGATATACCGAAACGACCGATTCATTCCATGGATCGTTACGCAACTGACGGTACATCGATCGGAGGTACGTAGCCCACGATATGCGCAAAAGACCAAAGAGGGTCCGAAAACGGGGGGTCTGGGCCCGGACCGATCCGGCCCGACCCCCCCGGGTCGGCCCGAACCGGGTCGACCCGACCTGGTAGGGCGCGACCCGGCCCGGCCTGGCCTGAGCGCGACCCGGCACGGCGGGTCGGCTCGGCTCGGCTCGGCCGAGCGGCCGAGCGAGGGAACCGCGGGGGCCGCTCCGCGGCACCCGGACGCGGCATGCTGGCCGCATCGGCCCCTCAGTTCCACGTGCCTGTAGAACCGGCCTCGCCTCCGCGGCTTCAGCCGCGGCGGGTTTTGCCGGCGGCACACCGACGGAAGCTTCCGCAGACCACCGGATGCGCTCCGGTGGTCTGTTTTGCATGCGATCTTCGCCAGTGGTCCATCTGGGACCCGATCTTCACTGCAAGGCCCTCAAATGCCATAGCGGCCTGCTTCGTCATCGTCCGTCGATCCGCACATTGATAAAAAAGCTGCGGAGGGTTGTCGGGCCGTGTTTTTTCAGCCCGCGTCCTCCGCGTTAGGTGTTATCAATTGGAAAATAATAAACACATGATTTTAATCATTGACGAGGGTATAATTTATCCAAAATAAATTATACAAACACCTTGCAATCAAATACCCACGCATGAGAGTTTAAAGAAAAATAAATGCGCGGCATGACGACGTCGCGCCTTTTTGCCGCTCGATCCCACGCGGCGTGACGATGTCGCGCATCCTTGCTGCTCGATCCCGCGCGGTGCGACGACACCGCGTCAATTTCATTCAATCCGCAACAACAAGAAAAACAATAAGGGAGGGGGGCGGCCGTGTTTGTGCGGTCCGTCCTCCTCCCGTTAACTGATATCATGCGGTCCAAATATCACGGATAAAAGAAAGAAGAGAATCACGTAAGGAAAAACACGTAAACCCCCTACCTCAAGTTTTCGATCGAAGATTGTTGCGGGGATGGATCGTCATGGAAGAAAGTGTCAGGGGAAGGGGATCGTTGATGTTACATCGTCGATCTCCGAGGATCCGGCGTTTTTGTCGACCTTCGTCAGAGGGCGGTGTTCTTCATTGAAGAATGAAGAACTTCAAGCCTTGGATCTTTCTACCAAACTCCTCTCGACAAGCTAACCCCCCAAATATAATAAGTGTATCTCTTATTTTATTAACCAAGTCATAAGTTTGCATTTAATAAGATCAAAACAGTTAATTCATTTGAATTAAATGCAACGCTTCAATCCCCCAAATTAAATAGGGGCATTTAATAACTTATTAAACGCAAGGGTTGACTTGACATTAAGAGGGGGTGCGGGTGCATTACTTAAAGGGAAAAAAACGGTGGGGCTCAGGTGGGCCCCACCTCAAAAATATTTTACCAAGAGGGTAGGATATTTTTTGATTGCACCCTATCCGCTTTAACATAGCTCAAGTGGCTTTAAGTGCCTTTTAAGTGGCTTTAAGTGAAATAAAAATAAAGTTGTCGCACCACTTTATTTTATTTCTTAACTTAACCCCAAAAATTTAAAAACCACACTCGAGAAAACGCAAATCCGGAAAAGGCGTTTCTAAGAAAATATCGGCGATGTGATTCCATCGGTGCCCTCAAAATTTGATTCCGAGCACCAGTTCAAAAGTTAGAAAAACCCACACATTCGTTCACTGAACGTACCCGAGCCAAATTTTGGAAAATGATTCCGGGCACACCAGGCCTCGGAATCAGGTGCAGTTAAAAACTGCGTTCTTGTAAAATTTCAAAGAAAATTAAGAAAAAAATTCCCCTTGAAATTTCCATGTCTTTACATAACTCCCACCTCAGGGCTTTACGTCCTCGTAAAGATTTAACACCAACTAGGGTCACAAAAGCGGTACAAAGCACGCATCTGAGCCTTCCGCTCCCATGTGCTCACCCGGAGGTTCCTGTACTGCCAGAGAAAGTGCACCCGAGGAATCGATCATCCTCGTAGGATCCGCTCCTGTCGATCCTCGATTCCCACTGGAACCTCCGTGAAAGACACCCCATCGCCATTGTCCAGCTTCCCATGGTCGATGATATGTGAAGGGTCCAGCACGTATCTCCTCAGATGAGATACATGGAAGTCTTCGTGCAACTTGTGCAACTGAGGTGGATGGGTCGAGCAGTAAACCACCCCGCCTACCCAGCTGAGGACTTAGAACGGTTCGTTGATCCTCGGAGATAACTTGCCACCTTGGCCACATCTCCGTAAACATCGTCGAGGTGAGACCCATATAAGGACGTGATCATTAACCTCAAACTCCAGAGGTCTCCATCTCCTGTTAGAACTGAAACTCAAACGGCTGCTGCCACGATGGTATGGTTGACCGACTCAAGAGTGATCGGTCTCACCCTCCTGTGAAAGATTTTATCCTGTGCGACCTGGTGTTTCCTTTTCACCGACCAAGGAAAACCCATCCCGACGTCGTAGTTAAACCACAACGATTTTGCATAATACCGTCAATTTTTGTATGAAATGTGATTGCCCAGTCCATACTCAAACCAACGTCGTAAGGACTCGACGCTACCACCAAGAGATTCCAACCGAAACTCTCGCCTCGAGGGTCTGACCACACCGTCAGCATAATTGTGATTATCAAGTATCCTCCCAAGGTATCTCAAGATGTGAGGGTAAAGCCCAATTCTTACTAGAAACTCTAGGTCTGGAACAAGATTTGTGAAAGCAAGGAATGATTCATATCAACGTCCGTTACTACAAAAGCTAGTAGTGGACACAGACTGTCCCTTGAATCATTCTTAGAGCCATCGAGTCACTCTCCTTGACCGCATGCATCCATACTCTTCCTCCACCCTCTAGTTCCCTGAGCCTGGCGGGGATAACTAATGCGGGTGGTTGTATCATGTTAAGACGTACACCACCTCATGATACTCTCCTAGCTCTGCCTCCACGTCTGCTGCTTCGCAAACTCATCTCTCCTTTAAGCTTCCTCTTATGGAAACTTTTAACATGCCCGAGTCTCCAAGACTGGTGCCAGTTTCCTGATTCTTACTGCACTGTACAGTCTTCATCCGCTCCTGGATGATATGCACCTTCTTTGCTTACGATCTGAAAGAGCTGCTAAAATTTCTCCTCTGTCGAAAAGAGAAACTCGGTCTCATCCCCTGGATAAACCACACCCATTGCCTAATACAGTCAATCCTGATATGAATGATGCATTCATGCCATGGATGACGTCGTAAGGCCTCGACATAACTACCAAGAGATCCAACTATCACTCTCGCCTCCAAGGGTCGAGTCACACTGTCGGCATCAGTGTGAGGTCACTGGGTATCCTCCAGTAGAAATCTCGAAAGTGAGGGTCAAGTCAACAGTTTTAACCGGGACCACTCAGTATCAACCAAACAAAAGGACAGGAAAGAAAACAAAGATAAGTGTCTTTTTGTTATTGCAGCTCACAGTACAAATACACGAATACAATAGCAACATGGAACTAGAAGTACAAAGGACGTATCGACTAGTTCCTCTCCTGTCCACCTGCTCCTGGAGATCTACTGCCTTGTCCACTGCTCGGCTGTTGCTCAAGCACCCTCTGCTGCTTCTGCCTCGGTGGCTCCTCAAAAACCTGCGGATCAACTGTACGAGGAGTTGGATAGTCACGTGCCAGGTGAACCTTCCCGCCGCATTCATAACACTTCATGCTCCTCGTACGGCTGGCTCTGTTCCTCTTGGACCTCTTCATCATCAGTCTACTTCCCACAGATGACTCGGCTACTGATCGAAAACCATGCGGCAAAGGCAGAAGCTCATGTACACGCTCGGGGTGTAGAGCTACTGGCACAAACTCCACCCTGAAGAAGGTCTCTAAGTCTTCCCATGTGAAGGCCATCCCATCAAAAAAATGGAACAAGTGGCTCCACCACCTGCCTGCTGCTGCCTGAAGAAGGCTGGCAGCAAAGATCACCATGAAGTCTGTCGGCGTCCCCACTAGCCTGAAGACTCTCACCACAGCCTGCAGCAAATCCTCAGCCGCCTGTGGGTCCGTCTCTCCCCGGAACCTGGGTGGCCTCTGGTGCTGGAACTCGTGCATCGCACTCAAGTGGCGTGCATCGCCTACTGTTGGGGCTCGTGGCATCGGTGGCTGTAACGACCCAAAATTTCATTAATGGAAAATCCCTCTTGATCCAGTTAAATGTTTCTTTATGTTTTTATAATATGTCAACTTCTTTAGTTTAACGTTAAGATTTGTGACCATTACTTTTATAGCCGTTGAACAGTGATCATCTGGGTAGTTTAAATATAAGGCTTTAACGAACCAATTTTCTACTCAGACAAAGGAAGTGATGGCCTCATCCAGTAGAATTTCCCCTTACGAAGCCCATTTGTCGGAGCTCAGAAAGGAGGTGGCGTCTTTGGGCTTTGCCCTTGACCAAGCCCATGCTGAGCTTTATCAAGTCAAGCTCGAACGTGATCGTCTACGGGAAAAATGGAAGTTGATAGAGATTACCACTCGAGCGATGTTATCCGAGCAACCCCAAGAGTCTGTCACCATCGCACACCTTACACTTAGGTCTTATGCGGCTATTTTAAGGGGTTATGTAACAAATAAGTAGCACCATGTTCATGTACATTATTTTTGTATATAATAATGAATATAATTTCTAGTCATTTTTGATACATTGTAATTAGTTTTTAAAGTACAAACGGTGTTTTTAGTTATTATTTAATTAAGAATTATATTTTATTAAATTAAAGGATTTTTTAATTAAATAATATTTTAATAAAATATTATTATTAATATTAAATTAATTTTTATTAAATATAAATGATCTTATAATTTTATGAATGCAATTAAAATTTTTATTAAGGTTTGAAAGCCATTTCTGTCAAAACCTGTGAATTTTTTATAAATGTCGGTTTTTATTTTAAAAGTGAAAATTCACATATTTAGAAAATTATTTAGATAAAATAGATATTATTTTTGGAATCAGGACGTCGAAATTATCCAACGGTTAATTTTTCATAATTTTCTGAGACAGTCAAATTTTTGGGTAAAAATTAAATACTATTTAAATATATAATGTGTTTTATGACATCATAATGACCCAATGGTGATGTAATAATATACCATAATCCTTATGTTCGGCCAATATGTGTTTTATCATTAAAATAATGAGGTTTTGGGTTTGTTTGAATCACTTTTCAAAGCATTAATGGAGCCCTCAAGACTTATTCAACACTTTGCCTTTTTAAATTAATTTCCATGGGAGTGTGACTCACCTCCACATAAGCAACCATAATTTTTTAATAAGTTCGGACCTTGGACTTTTAAAATACTGTTTTCCTCTTTACTTTTCCATAAACCATGGGCAAATACCATGGGATGGTTTGTGGTTTGGATTATTTTAATATAAGGGGTCCCAAACCTAAATAATAAAGAATTCTCTCACCTTTCCTATATAAACCCACCCAAGCTCCCACTTCCTCCTCACCCAAAGCCCTTGAAGTTCGTCCATCCTCTGCCCTACTCTCTCTAAAATCCTCTCAAGGTGCCCTAAGCTCCCAAGAAGCCTCTCACAAGCCTCTCTCTAGCCTTTGGAAGCACACTTCCAAGTAAGGGTTTTTCTTTCTTTCTCATTTTTGTCAATTTTCTTTAAGTTGTATTGCCCTTTTTAATTTCATTTATGAATGTTGGGGTATGGTTTCTCACATCTCCCACACTGCCCTCTTTTTGTTTGAATGATGGGAAACCCCTTTCTCTCTCATTAAATGCCTCCCATGTACACTCGTTACTATGCCGAAATTCCGAAAGGAACCTTTTTCTCCTCTTTTATATTCAAGCAATAGTTTTGTATCATGAATCTAAATTCCTTTTCAATTGTTGGGACATGTATCTATATGACCTTATTACTGTCCATTACATGTATATATGATGAGGAACCCCTTTCTCTCTCATCAGCCTTTTTTATGAATTCTTATGTCACGCCGTTACGCTGCCGAAATCACACCGATTTTCTAAGCCAATATCATTGTGTAGTGAATACCATGCCCATTTCTCCATCAAGGGTATTCACCTTTATGCACATTTACTTATTGATTGTAAAGTTTCATGTATGAATTCCAAATTCCTTTATCGTGGAATAAATGATTATGTTTTATGAATCCATGTTTTATGATCCATGTGGCACACTTATGCATGAAATGAAATGTTTAAGAAGGGTGCGCCCTGATAGCGCTCCAATGCATTGGGTAAAGTATAGTATCATGATACGTCATGTGCAATGAGTGTTGACTCATGCTAATTCAAGTGCAACGAGGGTTTACTCGTGCTTCAAGTGCAATGAGGGTTTACTCATGCTCCATGTGCAATGAGCCTTGGCTCATGCTAATTCAATGTTAAGTGTTGTTGCCACATTTCCATGTTATGATTATCATGCTTTATCATGACTTTATGTTCATGTCTCTCTTATGCTCTATTGATATGCCTATTTCCTAACATGTATTGTACTCCTCATGTTATTCATTGTGTACTCCCTTACTGGGCTTTATAGCTCACCCTTTTCTTATGCATGTCCTCAGGTTATCCCATGCAATGCTAAGTACGAAGGAATGTAGTGGTCATGTAAAGGAAGTTTTCAATAAGGATGTTGTATTTCAAGTTTAAAGTTTTTATGTAATGATCCTAAGCCCCAAATACACTAAACCTCTCGATCTTCTTTGTTGTATCAAGTGAAGTTTTATGTAATAAAGCATGTTTAAGTTGTAATAAAAAGCAGGGTTGTCATAGTTGGTATCAAAGGATAGGTTTAGTTATTTTTGGGATTAGGAAACCCTAGTAAAGCCTTAGATACAAGACTAATCATAATAAAAACATCCCTAAGTTTTGGTAAATACTATGTAAGTGGTTTATCAAACAAATACATCCCTGTCTGGATACGAGCAGGTAGAGGCGGCTCTGGAACAGATGTATCCTAGGGGTAAAACCCGAAAACACCGCTTTGAGCTAGACTCGAACGGGAACTGGTGCACGACAACGGGCCTTGCTGCACTCTTGGTTACGACACTCCCGGGGGATATGTTTTGATAAATTCACAATCTTAGTATGAACCCTTATTAAGGGAAAAATGCCCCTAAGAATATATGTTAGAAGGAAGATCATGAAAAGCCTGGATTGAATCCTATAGACTCATGAGTTGAAGAGATTAAAGTTTATTTATAAGTCATCAACTTTTGTCTTTGGATTACCCTTTATGTGTTACCCCTAACATTCCTTTTATTCCAGCCAATGGCCGGTAATAGGAGAACTCGGGCTAACAACCGTTGTGAAGATCAGTGTGATGATTGTACTTATGAGATGCCCAATCCAATGGGAGCGGGAATCGCGAACTTTGTCACGCTTCTCTCTCAGCTAACTCAGGTTTTGAATAGAAACACTGGTCAAGAGGAACGTTCAACCCCCCCTAAGAAAGAACAAGTCGCTATTGAAAGCTTCATGAGACAAAGGCCTCCTACTTTTAGTGGATCATCCGATCCCACGATTGCTGAACAATGGATCAACTCCATTGAAAAGATATTCTCCATCCTCCAATGCTCTGAAAAAGAGAAGGTTCTCCTGGCGGCTTATCGTATGGAGGGTGAAGCTGATCAGTGGTGGACGTTGATAAAAAATACGAAGCCTGAGGAGGAGATCAAGGCTTTGGAATGGAAGGTATTCCGGAAGATGTTTTTCGAAAAATATTTTCCACGCACCCTCCGTCTTAAGATGGAAAGGGACTTCCTTTCCCTCAAGCAGAAAGATGAGGAATCTGTGGGAACGTACGAGGCAAACTTCACAAGGCTTGCACGATACGCTTCCGGCTTTGTCGTTACCCCCGAATGCAAGGTTGGCCGCTTCTTTGGTGGGCTGAAGCCTAGCTTGCGGAAAGCATTAGCGATCCGTGACATCGACAGCTATGAGGAAATTGTCCGATGTGCCCTCAAGGTTGAAATGGAGATCGGAGAATCACAGGGGTATCATGGGGACAAGAAGCGGAAGGTGGACTTCAATGCTGGTGGTCCGATGGATAAATCCAACGGCGCTAAGAAATTCCAGCACCCCACTTGCCAAAAGTGTGGAAAGAAGCACCCTGGAAATTGCCTTAAGGGGACAAGAAAATGCTTTAAGTGTGGAAGAGAAGGGCACCTAGCTGTTAACTGTCAGCAAGAAGGACCCGCGGCTGCGACGGAGGGGAGGAACGCTCCGTTCGAACCTCAACGCGTTGTTCAATGCTTCAAATGCAAAGAACCGGGTCATTTTGAGAATCAGTGCCCTAATCCAAGGGTTATCGGAGGCAATCAACAACCTCCAAGACAGCAAGGAAGAGCTTTTGCTATCACTTCTACCGAAGTGAACCCCGACAACGAAGTGGTGACAGGTACGCTAGTTATTCATTCAAGAATAGCGAACACACTTTTTGATTCAGGTTCTACGCATTCCTTTATATCTCAAAAGATTAGTAGAACAATCCCTGCACCACCACAAATCCTGGAAGTAAAGATGTCGGTGAGTACGGAAAATGGGGCAATCATTGCATCCCATGAGTATAAGTCCTCCCCTGTTTTAATCTGTGGATTGAATTTCCCGGCGAACCTCGTCATACTCCCTTTGGTGGAATTTGATGCAATTCTTGGCATGGATTGGCTTTCCTTATATAGAGCCAACATAAATTGTCGGGAGAGGGAAATCACACTCCATATGGAGAATCGACCCCCGATTCTTTACAAGTGTCAGGAGGAAGATGAATCTCCTTTAGCTCCATCATCTCAAGCATGGATATTACTACCTTATGAGCACACATATCTGTCTCAGATGATTGAGTCCAAGGAAGAAACCACCCTTAAAGAAATGCCTATTGTGAGGGAATTCGCTGAAGTATTTCCCGAGGAACTTCCTGGTCTTCCTCCAAGAAGAGATGTTGAGTTCTCAATTGAACTTATACCTGGGGCGCTACCAATATCCAAGACTCCATATAGAATGGCTGTGGTTGAGCTTGAAGAACTGAAGAAACAACCACAGGAGAATCTGGATAAAGGGTTTATATGCCCAAGTGCATCACCATGGGGTGCACCAGTCCTCTTCGTCAAGAAGAAGGATGGGTCAATGCGGCTTTGCATCGATTATCGTGAACTTAACAAAATCACGATAAAGAACAAGTATCCTTTCCCAAGAATCGACGACTTGTTTGATCAGCTGCGTGGAGCACAATACATCTCCAAGGTCGACTTGCGGTCGGGATATTATCAAGTAAGGGTAAAGAAGGAAGATATCCGCAAGACTGCTTTTCGTACAAGGTACGTGCACTATGAATTCATAGTAATGCCTTTTGGACTCACCAATGCTCCAGCAATATTCATGGACTTGATGAATAGAGTCTTTAGAGATTACCTAGACAAATTTGTGGTAGTCTTTATAGATGATATTCTAATATACTCAAAAACCAAGGAGGACTATGAGGAGCATTTAATAACTGTACTGGAGACTTTGCGCAAGGAGAAGCTCTATGCCAAGTACAGTAAGTGTGAGTTCTGGTTGAAGGAGGTCTCATTCTTGGGCCATATCATCACAAGCAATGGGATATCTGTGGACCCCTCCAAAACAGATGCAATTGAGGGATGGCCGAGGCCAACATCGGTAACTGATATTCGTAGCTTCTTGGGGTTAGCTGGATATTATCGACGATTTGTGAGAAACTTCTCACGATTGTCCAACCCTCTTACCAAGCTAACTCGAAAGGGAGTAAAGTTTTCTTGGAGTGATGAATGCGAAGAAAGCTTCAAGGAGTTGAAAAGGAGGCTTATCACTGCACCTGTGCTCACTTTACCCACAAGTGGGGAGCTTTTTATGGTATTCAGTGATGCTTCGAAGAAGGGCTTAGGATGTGTGCTGATGCAGAATGATAAAGTGATATCCTATGCCTCAAGACAGTTGAAAATCCATGAGAAAAACTATCCAACGCATGATCTGGAGTTGGCGGCAGTGATCTTTGCCTTGAAAATCTGGCGGCATTATCTCTATGGAGAGAAATGTGAGATATATACTGACCACAAGAGTCTTAAATATATATTCACACAGAAAGAGCTTAATATGCGCCAGAGAAGATGGATAGAGCTCATAAAGGATTATTACTGTTCAATACATTACCACCCTGGGAAGGCGAACAAGGTGGCGGATGCCCTAAGTAGAAAGGATCCAGTAATTCTATCAATGATGAGAATTGAGAAGGATCCAATATTCTTAGACTTGATGAAGATGGACGTGGGAATCATAAAGAAGGAACATCATCAATCCTTTAACAAATGATTTCTCAACCATCTCTTTTGGAAAGGTTAAAGGATGCTCAAAAGGATGATGCAAGAATCCAAGAAAAAGTGGAAGCTATCAAAAAGGGAAAATCCTCAGAGTTTAATGTTAATGAAGAAGGAATTGTGCGGTTTGGGAAAAGACTATGTGTCCCATCAAGTTCGGAGCTGAAGACGGAACTTTTGGATGATTCACATAGTTTAAATTTCTCTATTCACCCAGGGAGCACAAAGATGTATCGAGATCTCCGAGAAAACTTTTGGTGGGATAATATGAAGAAGGAGATCGCTGAATATACATCAAAGTGCCTGGTGTGTCAGCAAGTGAAGGCAGAGAGGCAGAAGTCTAAGGGGATGGTGCAACCATTTCCCATACCAGAATGGAAATGGGAGAACATCACCATGGACTTCGTCACTGGACTTCCAAGGACATCCAAAAGAAACAATGCAATCTGGGTTATTGTGGATCGTCTTACAAAGACTGCACACTTCATTGCTATTCGAGAGGATTTCTCTTTGGATCAACTGGCACGGATATATATCAGGGAAGTGGTACGGTTGCATGGAGTACCACTATCTATTATGTCTGACCGAGATCCAAGATTTACCTCTATGTTTTGGAAGAGTCTTCAACATGCTCTGAATACTGAACTGAACTTCAGTACGGCCTATCATCCTCAAACTGATGGCCAATCCGAGCGGACTATCCAAACACTTGAGGATATGTTGAGAGCGTGCTCAATGGACTTTAAAGGAGGATGGGATCAACATCTTCCTCTAGTTGAGTTCTCTTATAATAATAGTTTCCACTCGAGCATCCAAATGGCACCATATGAAGCCCTGTATGGGAAAAGGTGTAGAACACCGGCATGTTGGGATGAGGTCGGTGAACGTAAGCTGCTTGGACCAGAAATGGTCGAAGAAATGGTGGAGAAGGTGAAAACCATTCAACAGCATATCAAGGCAGCCCAAAGTCGACAGAAGAGTTATGCAGATAATCGTCGACGAGACCTTGAGTTTAAAGTCGGAGACATGGTGTTTTTACGCATATCTCCGTGGAAGAAGGTCATGAGGTTTGGAAATAAAGGGAAGTTAAGTCCAAGGTACATCGGCCCCTTCGAGATTCTTGATCGTGTTGGGGCTGTGGCCTATCGACTAGCACTTCCACCTACTATGGCCAAGGTGTATGATGTCTTCCATGTATCCCTATTAAGGAAGTACATACCAGACCCTTCACATGTACTCTCTTCTGAGGTGGTACAATTAGAAGACGATCTTTCTTATGAGGAGAAACCAGTGAAGATCTTAGATCGTAGAGAAAAAGTTCTACGAAATAAGACAATGCCCCTCTTCAAGGTGTTGTGGAGAAACCAAAAGTTTGAAGAAGCAACTTGGGAGTCGGAGGATATGATGAAGCTAAGTTACCCACATTTGTTTTAGTGTGGGAAAAGGAAAATTTCGAGGGCGAAATTTCTTAAGGGGGGAATGTTGTAACGACCCAAAATTTCATTAATGGAAAATCCCTCTTGATCCAGTTAAATGTTTCTTTATGTTTTTATAAGATGTCAACTTCTTTAGTTTAACGTTAAGATTTGTGACCGTTACTTTTATAGCCGTTGAACAGTGATCATCTGGGTAGTTTAAATATAAGGCTTTAACGAACCAATTTTCTACTCAGACAAAGGAAGCGATGGCCTCATCCAGTAGAATTGCCCCTTACGAAGCCCATTTGTCGGAGCTCGGAAAGGAGGTGGCGTCTTTGAGCTTTTCCCTTGACCAAGCCCAAGCTGAGCTTCATCAAGTCAAGCTCGAACGTGATCATCTACGGGAAAAATGGAAGTTGATAGAGATTACCACTCGAGCGATGTTATCCGAGAAACCCCAAGAGTCTGTCACCATCGCACACCTTACCCTTAGGTCTTATGCGGCTATTTTAAGGGGTTATGTAACAAATAAGTAGCACCATGTTCATGTACATTATTTTTTTATATAATAATGAATATAATTTCTAGTCATTTTTGATACATTGTAATTAGTTTTTAAAGTACAAACGGTGTTTTTAGTTATTATTTAATTAAGAATTATATTTTATTAAATTAAAGGATTTTTTAATTAAATAATATTTTAATAAAATATTATTATTAATATTAAATTAATTTTTATTAAATATAAATGATCTTATAATTTTATGAATGCAATTAAAATTTTTATTAAGGTTTGAAAGCCATTTCTGTCAAAACCCGTGAATTTTTTATAAATGTCGGTTTTTATTTTAATAGTGAAAATTCACATATTTAGAAAATTATTTAGATAAAATAAATATTATTTTTGGAATCAGGATGTCGAAATTATCCAACGGTGAATTTTTCATAATTTTCTGAGACAGTCAAATTTTTGGGTAAAAATTAAATACCATTTAAATATATAATGTGTTTTATGACATCATAATGACCCAATGGTGATGTAATAAAATATCATAATCCTTATGTTCGGCCAATATGTGTTTTATCATTAAAATAATGAGGTTTTGGGTTTGTTTGAATCACTTTTCAAAGCATTAATGGAGCCCTCAAGACTTATTCAACACTTTGCCTTTTTAAATTAATTTTCATGGGAGTGTGACTCACCTCCACATAAGCATCCCTAATTTTTTAATAAGTTCGGACCTTGGACTTTTCAAATATTGTTTTCCTCTTTACTTTTCCAGAAACCATGGGAAAATACCATGGGATGGTTTGTGGTTTGGATTATTTTAATATAAGGGGTCCCAAACCTAAATAATAAAGAATTCTCTCACCTTTCCTATATAAACCCACCCAAGCTCCCACTTCCTCCTCACCCAAAGCCCTTGAAGTTCATCCAACCTCTGCCCTACTCTCTCTAAAATCCTCTCAAGGTGCCCCAAGCTCCCAATAAGCCTCTCACAAGCCTCTCTCTAGCCTTTGGAAGCACACTTCCAAGTAAGGGTTTTTCTTTCTTTCTCATTTTTGTCAATTTTCTTTAAGTTGTATTGCCCTTTTTAATTTCATTTATGAATGTTGGGGTATGGTTTCGCACATCTCCTACACTGCCCTCTTATTGTTTGAATGATGGGAGACCCCTTTATCTCTCATTAAATGCCTCCCATGTACACCCGTTACTATGCCGAAATTCCGAAAGGAACCTTTTTCTCCTCTTTTATATTCAAGCAATACTTTGGTATCATGAATCTAAATTCCTTTTCAATGGTTGGGACATGTATCTATATGACCTTCTTACTGTCCATTACATGTAAATATGATGAGGAACCCCTTTCTCTCTCATCAGCCTTTTTTATGAATTCTTATGTCACGCCGTTACGCTGCCGAAATCACACCGATTTTCTAAGCCAATATCATTGTGTAGTGAATACCATGCCCATTTCTCCATCAAGGGTATTCACCTTTATGCACATTTACTTATTGATTGTAAAGTTTCATTTATGAATTCCACATTCCTTTATCGTGGAATAAATGATTATGTTTTATGAATCCATGTTTTATGATCCATGTGGCACACTTATGCATGAAATGAAATGTTTAAGAAGGGTGCGCCCTGATAGCGCTCCAATGCATTGGGTAAAGTATAGTATCACGATACGTCATGTGCAATGAGTGTTGACTCATGCTAATTCAATTGCAACGAGGGTTTACTCGTGCTTCAAGTGCAATGAGGTTTTACTCATGCTCCATGTGCAATGAGCCTTGGCTCATGCTAATTCAATGTTAAGTGTTATTGCCACATTTCCATGTTATGATTATCATGCTTTATCATGACTTTATGTTCATGTCTCTCTTATGCTCTATTGATATGCCTATTGCCTAACATGTATTGTACTCCTCATGTTATTCATTGTGTACTCCCTTACTGGGCTTTATAGCTCACCCTTTTCTTATGCATGTCCTCAGGTTATCCCATGCAATGCTAAGTACGAAGGAATGTAGTGGTCATGTAAAGGAAGTTTTCAATAAGGATGTTGTATTTCAAGTTTAAAGTATTTATTTAATGATCCTAAGCCCCAAAGACACTAAACCTCTCGATCTTCTTTGTTGTATCAAGTGAAGTTTTATGTAATAAAGAATGTTTAAGTTGTAATAAAAAGCAGGGTTGTCATAGTGGCCCAACGTTTAGCAGTACCGCTGGTGCCTCCGCTGGTGCCTCAACTACAAGTGGGCCCTGTACCGAAGCCTCGTCGCTCGGCAGGCTGTTAGTACGCACATCCCTCTGGGCTGTAGCTGGTTTTCCGAGAAAAGGCATCCTGAAAGAAACAACGTGACACGGTCAAAAGATTATACCTGGTGAGATGACCTGGTTTGAGCTGATATTTAAATAAAATCTATGGAAACACAAATGCAATCAATGTTTTCATGCACAAAGTCGGAATTCAGTTGTCAGGGTCCTTGTGTATGGATACGTCGGCCGCCCACACCAACACTGGACTCCCTGAACTAAAAACCACACTCAGTACTCTTAACACTATTGCTTCACAGAAAGAAAATATCAGAGTTATAAGCTCTACGGTAGAACCGACTCCTTTGATACCAATTTTTCAAGACCCGTCCTCGGGGCCTGTGCCATGACTACCCCAAGCCCGCCTTCCATAGGCCAGGGGCTGGCGACTAGCACAAAAGGCGTAAATCCCAATAACTAGGAAGGCATTGTCTTTATAAAAGTAAACAAAACACCACAGAGTACAAGCGGAAATAAAACACTAAGTACAAAGAAAAGTGCTGAAAGGTAAATGGGCCAGAATACAAACCCAAAAAAGTACAACTACAACTGAACAAAGTACAACAGAAAAAGACAACAGCTGGATGGACGGAAGCGGCTCCGGGGTCATCCTCCTCGAATCCTACCTGAAGGGTAGGCATAGATGGAGCATCTCCTGGATTGTCCACCACGGATCCTACCTGAATGGTAGGTACAGATAGCCTCCACAATGCTCTCGCCCGTCAACCTCCTCCGAGTGTCGTATCGCCGTGAAGTCCACCTCCGGATACTGACTCGTCGTGTAGTCCACCTCCGGGTACTGACTCGTCGTGTAGTCCACCTCTGGGTACCGTCCAGTCCTCGAACACTCGGCCTCCGTCAGCACTGCCTGTCGTCTGCAACCAACACAACGAGGTGCAGGCATAATTCGTGCAGGGGTGAGTATAACGATACTCAGTAGGGTCCCAAAGACCCTCAATGTCTCATTAAAACCAACAAGGATAACCACAAACAAGATCTCAACAGATAACCTCTAATTAGGTATATGCCCATACATATACCTAAGTTATCAAGTAAACCATCTTAATCATGAGGAAACACAAGGTTTATGAAATCAACGGATAACCACTGCACAGGTATATGCCCATACATATACCTAAGTTATCAAGTAACCCCTCTCAATCATGAGGAAACAAAAAGGATATAGACTCAGCTCAACCAGGATTTTCATGATCGAAACCGTAACTGCTGAAGAGCCCCATCACTGGAGTGTACAGGGGTCCTGTCACGACTCCGAGTTACTGCTCACTAACCTAAGACTGCTGAGGTACTCCTCCTGTCGAGTACTGTGGGCCTGCTTCTACAACCAAGCGCTTCCCACCATGGGTCTACAGCTACAACCAAGTGCTCCCCCTCATAGCCTCAAGAGGTACTCCTTCTGTTGAGTACCGCGGGTCTGCCGCTACAACCAAGCGCTCCTCCGCCGTTGGTCTCCTGCTACAACCATGTGCTCCCCCTCATAGCCTCTAGAGGTACTCCTTCTATTGAGTACTATGGGTCTGCCGCTACAACCAAGCGCTCCTCCGCCGTGGGTCTCCCGCTACAGCCAAGCGCTCCCCACTGGGCTATCAGAAACACACCGAGTCGATGGGTCAAGTAGTCGTCAGGTCTCAACCGGCTACACGGTCTCTGTACTCCGCACGCTCATCTCCGGGAGGGTCTGCTACACGAGTTGCTGGTCAATACTACAAGTATCACAAAGTTCCAAGAAGAAGTATCTAAAAGTACCGCTTCGTCATAGGGGTCTCAACGCAACAGACGGCGCGTCAATCGGACTCCCGGTTTGTGAGTTATTAGCCTTTTCGTCCCAGGGGCCCGGTTGGTTTCGTGAGCGAACCAACCCGGCCGTAACTCAACTGTACCCCAAAATCTCATAGGTTATACTCATAGGGACCGTTTCTTAATGATATCACCAACGCCGCTAACGGTTAGTCGAACAGACGTCTGGTCTGAAAGATAACAGCTTTTCCGTTCCAAGGGCACGGTTGGATTTCGGATGCAATCCAACCCGAACACTATCCAACAACAACCAAAACTCAGGAAAAGTATGTGAAAAGTTTCGTCTCATCAAGAGGAATTCAACAAGATAGACGGAGCGTCAATCGGACACCCGGTCTGTGAGTTATTGGCTTTTTTGTTCTAGGGGCCCGGTTGGTTTCATTAGCGAACCAACCCGACCGCACTCCGACGGCATCCAAACCTTGAGCAGTGTAATCCAAACGATCCATCTCACTTAGATGAATCCATAAAAGTCGACGGCACGTCAGTCGGACGTCCTGAGCTCAAGATATAAGTGTTTCCGCTCAGAGGGCCCGGTTGGTTTCGTATCTGAACCAACCTGGACGAACCCAAGGTATTCCGAAACCTTCAGTGTGATATACTAAAATGACCGTTTTGTTCGAAGGATCGCTACACAACTGACAGTACGTGGATCGGAATTCCGTAGCCCAAGATATTGGAAAAAGACCAAATAGGGTCTGGGCCCGAACCGACCCGGTTGGGCGCGACCCGGCCCGGCGGGTCGGCTCGGCTCGGCTCAGCTGAGCGGCCGAGCGAGGGAACCACGACCCCCACGCGGGGGCCGCTCCGCGGCACCCGGACGCGGCATGCCGTCCGCGTCTGCCTCTCGGTTCCGCGCGGCCGCGGAACCGACCTCGCCGCCGCGGATTCAGCCGCGGCGGGTTTTTTCGGCGGCGCGCCAGGCGCTGCCGCCGCCTAGCGGTCGACCGATGTCGGCCGCCGCCTCCAGTCGGGCAACACCGCCGCGCCGGCGTGGCGCGCTGGCGGAAGCTTCCGCGGACCACCGGACGCGCTCCGGTGGTCCGTTTTGCGTGCGGTCTTTGCCAGTGGTCCATTCGGGACCCGATCTTCACTACAAGGTCCTCAAACGCCATAGCGGCCTGCTTCATCATCATCCGTCGATCCGCACATCGATAAACAAGTTGTGGAGGGTTTTCGGGCCGTGTTTGTTCGGCCCGCGCCCTCCGCGTTAGGTGTTATCAATTGGAAAATAATAAACACATAATTTTAATCATTGACAAGGGTATAATTTATCCAAAATAAATTATACGAACACCTTGCAATCAAATACCCACGCACGAGAGTTTAAAAAAATGAACGGGCGGCGTGACGACGTCGCACATTCTTGTTGCTCGATCCCGCACGGCGTGACGATGTCGCGCATCCTTGCCGCTCGATCCCACGCGGTGCGACGACACCGCGTCAATTTCATTCTATCCGCAACAACAAGAAAAACAATAAGGGAGGGGGACGGCCATGTTTTTGCGGTCCGGCCTCCTCCCGTTAACTGATATCATGCGGTCCAAATATCGCGGATAAAAGACCGAAGAGAATCACGTAAGGAAAAACACGTAAACCCCCTACCTCAAGTTGTCGTTCAAAGATTGTTACGGGGATGGATCGTCGTGTAAGAAAGCGTCACGGGAAGGGGATAGAAGATGTTACGTCGTCGATCTCCGAGGATCCGGCGTTTTTGTCGACCTTCGTCGGAGGGTGGCATTCTTCGTTGAAGAGTGAAGAACTTCAAGCCTTGGATCTTTCTCCCAAACTCCTCTCGACAAGCTAACCCCACAAATATAATAAGTGTATCTCTTATTTTATTAACCAAGTCATAAGTTTCCATTTAATAAGATCAAAACAGTTAATTCAATTAAATTAAATGCAACGCTTCAATCCCCAAAATTAAATAAGGGCGTTTAATAACTTATTAAACACTAGGGTTGACTTGACATTAAGAGGGGGTGCGGGTGCGTTACTTAGAGGGAAAGAAACGGTGGGGCTCGTGCGGGCCCCACCTCAAAAATATCCTACCAAGAGGGTAGGATATTTTTGGATTGCACTCTATCCACTTTAACTTAGCTCAAGTGGCTTTAAGTGGCTTTTAAGTGGTTTTAAGTGAAATAATAATAAAGTTGTCGCACCACTTTATTTTATTTCTTAACCTAACCCCAAAAATTTAAAAACCACACCCGAGCAAAAGCAAATCCGGAAAATGCATTTCTAAGAAAATACCGGCGCTGCAATTCCATCGGTGCCCTCAGAATTTGATTCCGAGCACTGGTTCAAAAGTTAGAAAAACCTGCATGTTCGTTCACTGAACGTACCCAAGCCAAACTTTGGAAAATGATTCTGGGCACACCGGGCTCGGAATAATGTGCCGTCAGAAATTGCGTTCTTGTAAAATTTCAATGAAAATTAAGAAAACAATTTCCCTTGAAATTTCCGGGTCTTTACATTTTGCACTCTGGGAAAAAACCTCATATGATGTATTCCAAAACATTGTTAAAATATAACCATGTTCATATTCCTCAACCCACTATGGAAATATATGAAAAGTAAGAATCCCATCAATGGTCAATATCAATATATTTTAAAGTCATTTTCTCAAAAATTATATCAAAACAAAATCTAGCGAGGTTAATTACACAAATCATAGAGAAATAGGTCATGGGTATACAATCCCACTAATTCCACATGTGTGCATGTTCCAACCATTTAAAGATCATAAATAAACCATTTATTCAGTATATTTAGGTCATGTAAAACAATACTTCTTACATGATTTAATTAACGGAAAATGTTTGATATTCCTTTACAATAAAATTTCAAGACACCCTCACTTATGAATTCCCAAAAGTCAAATGATAAACTCATGACCTAGATATCCCCATGTTTTGTACATTTCATCAATCCATTCATTTATTATTATTTTTTTGTTGTTTTTTTCAAAAAATTCTCTTCGAAAAAATATCACACTCACCTCTACACCCTTGTTTGATCTCCTCATGACACTAATTGTAATAGTTATAACAAGATCACAAGTCATGTAAGAACGAATTTTCACTTCTCAAGACACAACCCATATTTTTATTTTATTTTTATTTTGAATATTTATATATATATATATATATATATTATTTTATAGTATTTTTAGGGTATACAATAGTCGGATAATAGGTACACATACATAGGTCAACTCAGTGAAGTAGTGAAACTGATCAGTAGTTAAAATAATGAATGGATCATCCACTGATATAAGATGAATTTTTTTACCTAACATTACTATACCTTCTATTGAGAAGGAAAATTTTCACAAGTCATTTTTGAGTGAATATTTTTTTGGAGAAATCAATGAAACAATCTACCATGAACAAATATCACAATAAATTGGGACAAAATCTAAAAGGTTTTATAATTACACAACCAATAATATTAATGAAGGAATAATGTATTTTAATGTAACCCTTCTATGATGAAATCTTATAATTTTAATCATTCTACCATTGATATTTTAAATGTTTCATTTTACATATATACCATATAAGAATGTAATTTGGTGTAGTTATTTATTTTCATTTAAAATTTAGTAAAAAACATAACAAAAAACATAAAATACACAGAATATAAAAAAATAACCACCCTAGAATGTTTTCCTCTCCCCCAAACTTATATTATTACATTATCTCTAATGTGAACCCATGATATGATATGTGAAAACAGAATGAATAATGTAAAATATGATAAATAATATAAAATTGAATGGGATAAGAACAACCTGATTTTCTTATGTGATAATGGGGTCATATAGAGTGATGAAATCCACTGCATCAGTAGAAATTCCCTCAATTTATTTCTTTAAAAACTTCCCATTGACTGTAAAGATCCTTCTAGTGTCCTCTTGTGTGATCACCACTACACCATTAAGAATATCATTAGATACAATTTAATGTCCAAACCATCTAGATTGCAACTTACCTGGCACTGGCATTACTCATGAACTGTAGAGTAGAAATTTCTCTCCAACATGAAGCTTCCTTTGTTGGATCATAATTTCATGAGATTATTTTGATATTTTCTATTAGATCCTTAATTTTTCATATGATGAGAATCGAATCCCATCGTGCTCTTGAATTTGTAGCTTTCTTTGAATTCCATCTTGTGCCTAATCCATATTTCATTTCTTTATAGCTCAATATTTCATATGATCAAATTCCATTGGAAGATGATATGCTTTCCAAAAAACAATCTGAAATGGGGATATACTGATATGTGTCTTGTATGCTGTCCTATAAGCCTAGAGTGCATCATAAAAGCACATGCTCCAATACTTCCTATTCGGTTTCACAGTTTTCTCAATAAAAAATCATCTCGCAATTTGAAACCTCATCCTGGAAATTTTTTTGGGGTGGTATGGTGTTTATTTTTTTGTGTTACCCCACACTCTTGAAAGAAAGAAGCTAAATTATGATTGCAATATTGTGTCCCCTGATCACTGATGATAGCTTTTGGTACTCCAAAACTACAACAAATACATCCCTTGTAAAATTCCACTACTAGATGAGAATCATTGGTCCCGGTGGCCTTGGTCTCCACCCATTTACTAACATAATCAACAAAAACAAAAATGTAAAAACCCCAAATGAACATGGAAAAAGGTCCCCTAAAATCAATGCCCCATAAATCAAAAATCTCATAGAATAATTTGGGTGGTTGATGAATATCTGATCTATTAAAAATGTTTCCTGCATATTGAAAACATGATAATGAATTTAAAAAAAATTAGCATCATCGAATAATCTAAGACAATATAATCCAGATTCTAAAACTTTCCTTGTAGTTAGTTGGGTTCCAAAGTGTCCTCCACATAAAACTGTATGGAAGAAATTTAGAATAGACTCAAACTAATGATTAGGACCACACCTCATAATAACTTGATCACTACACATGCTCCATAGGTAGGGATCATCCCGTACATAAAACCTAGACATAGTTTTTATTTTTTTTGACAGGATGTTTATTTAAATTTACCGAAATTATAGAGGAAACAAGGTAAATAAATAAACCATCATACTAATCACTATGGGAAAAACTGTTAATAGCGACATGGTATTTGCGACGGGAATTATTCCTGTCGCAAATACCTTTCGCAAAGGAGTATTTGCGATGGGCAACTATTCCCGTCGCAAATAATCTGTTATTTGCGACGGGTTTTTTTACCCGTCACAAATAGTTTGGCGTGAAATGCGTGCCAAACCGCGCGAAGTTTATTTGTGACGGGGATAGAACCCCGTCGCAAATAACCAGCGGCGGTAAAAGACTATTTGCGACGGGACTGCAGTCTCGTCGCAAATACCCCGGTGGCAGAAATTATTTGTGACGGGACCCATCACAAATAACCGTTTTAATGCCACCCATAATTAAATGCGGTCAGGGTTATTTGTGACGGGGATAGAACCCCGTCGCAAATAACCGACGGTGGTTAAAGACTATTTGCGACGGGCCTGCAGTCCCGTCGCAAATACCCAGACGGCAGGGGTTATTTCCGATGGGGCCCGTGGCAAATAACAGTTTTAATGCCGCCCATAATTAAATGCGGCCAGGGTTATTTGCGACGGGTCCCGTCGCAAATATCGTTATTTGCAACGGGATTTCCGTCGCAAAAATACCCATCGCAATTAATTTAACCTATAAATACTGCCAACCATTACAATTTTCTCACTCTCAACTCTCAACCGTTCTAAATTTTCCACTCTGAATCTTTTACGATTTTTAGTCGTAAATTTTTTTTTCCGACTTCGAGGATTCAGTTGGTGGTGTTCATTAATTACAGCGGCTCGACATTGACATCAAGTTTAATGTTTTTATCTAAATTTTAATTTAATATTTGTTTTATTTATTATATTTATTTAGTTTAAATTTTTAGAATGTTTTTTCTGATTTTTAATTAGAAATATTTATGAATAACTATTAATAATTAATAGTAATTAGAGACAATTAAACACTAATTAATTTAAAATAGTTAGCTGTAATTACAATTAATTAGCAGTAATTATGAAAAATTAAAATTAATTTTAATTAATTAATAATAATTAGAAATAATTAACATTAATTTGTACTAATTTATAATAATTACCAATAATTAGTAATAATTACTAATAATTAGTAATAATTAATAATAATTCCCAATATTCAATAAATGCCAATATTTGTCAATATTTTTTCCAATAATTACCAATATTTACCAATAATTGCAAATAATTGTCAATATTTACCAATAATTAGGAATAATTACCACTAATTAAGAATAATTACCAAGAATTAGGAATAATTACCAATAATTAGGAATAATTACCAATAATTAGGAATAATTACCAATAATTAGGAATAATTACCAATAATTAGGAATAATTACCAATAATTAGGAATAATTACCAATAATTAGAAATAATTAACAATAATTAGTAATAATTACCAATAATTACCAATAATTAGTAATAATTCGTAATGATTACCAATAATTAGTAACAATTAACAATAATTACCAAGAATTACCAATAATTAGTAATAATTTCCAATAATTAGTAATAATTACCATTAATTAGTAATAATTAGTAATAATTAGTAATAATTACCAATAATTAGAAATAATTAGTAATAATTGCCAATAATTGCCAATAATTAGTAATAATTAGTAATAATTACCAATAATTAGCAATAATTAGTAATAGTTACCAATTATTCGTAATAATCAACAATAATTACCAATAATTAGTAATAATTACCAATAATTATCCATAATTAGTTATAATTACCAATAATTACCAATAATTAGTAATAATTGGTAATAATTATCACTAATTAGCAATAATTAGTAATAATTAGTAATAAAACAAATAATTAGTAATAATTAGAAATAATTACCAATAATTAGTAATAATTAATAATAATTAATAATAATTACCAATAATTAGTAATAATTGGTAATAATTGCCAATAATTAGTAATAATTAGTAATAATTACCAATAATTACCAATAATTACCAATAATTAGTAATAATTATCAATAATTAGTAATAATTACCAATAATTAGTAATAATTACCAATAATTAGTAATAATTAGTAATAATTACAAATAATTACCAATAATTACTAATAATTAGTAATAATTACCAATAATTAGTAATAAATACCAATAATTAGTAATAATTACCAATAATTAGTAATAATTAGAAATAATTACCAATAATTACCATTAATTAGAAATAATTACCAATAATTACGATTAATTAGTAATAATTACCAATAATTACCAATAATTACTAATAATTGGTAATAATTACCAATAATTACCAATAATTACCAGTAATTGGTAATTATTACCAATAATTAGTAATAATTACCAATAATTACTAATATTTACTAATAATTACCAGTAATTACCAATAATTATTAATAATTTGTAATAATTAGTAATAATTAGTAATAATTAGTAATAATTAGTAATAATTACCAATAAATAGTAATAATTAACAATAATTACCAATAATTACAAATAATTAATAATAATTAGTAATAATTAGTAATAATTAACAATAATTAGTAATAATTAGTAATAATTAGTAATAATTAGTAATAATTACAAAAAATTAGTAATAATTAAGAATAATTACCAATAACTAGTAATAATTACTAATAATTACCAACAATTACCAATAATTACCAATAATTATTTATAATTAGTAATAATTAGTAATAATTAGTAATAATTAGTAATAATTAGTAATAATTAGTAATAATTACCAATAATTAGTAATAATTTCCAATAATTACCAATAATTAGTAATAATTACCAATAATTACCAATAATTAGTAATAATTAGTAATAATTACCAATAATTAGTAATAATTACCAATAATTAGTAATAATTCGTAATAATTAGAAATAATTACCAATAATTAGGAATAATTAGTAATAATTAGTAATAATTAGTAATAATTAAAAAATAATTGCCAATAGTGTCAATATTTACCAATAATTCCCAATATTTGTCAATATTTACCAATAATTAGGAATATTTACCAATAATTAGGAATAATTACTAATAATTAGGAATAATTAGGAATAATTACCAATAATTAGGAATAATTACCAATAATTAGGAATAATTACCAATAATTAGGAATAAAGACGAATAATTCGGAATAATTACCAATAATTAGGAATAATTACAAATAATTAGGAATAATTACCAATAATTACCAATAATTACCAATAATTAGGAATAATTACCAATAATTAACAATAATTACTAATAAATAACAATAATTACCAGTAATTAGGAATAATTACCAAAAATTAGGAATAATTACCAATAAATAGGAATAATTACCAATAATTAGGAATAATTACCAATAATTACTAATAATTACAAATAATTAGTAATAATTACCAATAATTATCAATAATTACCAATATTTATCATTATTTACCAATATTTACCAATATTTATTGAAATTTACCAATATTTACCAATATTTACCAATATTTACCAATATTTACCAATATTTACCAATATTTACCAATAATTAGGAATAATTACCAATAATTAGTAATAATTACCAATAATTAGGAATAATTACCAATAATTAGGAATAATAACATTACTACATAATTAGTATATTTTATTATCAATATTAAAATAATATAAATTTTTATATTATATACAATTCTCCTTTTATCTGTGTGTTTTCTGTCTCCACATGTAATATTTGTATTCTTTTTCAGAATTGTCAACCTACTCACCAATTGAGAGGTGAAAGTTAATGCAAATATTACATGTGGAGATAGAATGTTAAACACACAGATGAAAGGGGAATTTTATATAATATAGAAAATTATATTATTTTAATATTAATAATAAAATACATTAATAATGTAATAATGTTATTATTATATAATTAATATTTATGAAAAAATAATATTAGTATTATTAAAATAATAAAAAATTTATGTAATATTAAAATTATCAATATTTGTAACAGGTTTTGCTTTATTCTCAACATATTCAATTCTTAAAGGGTCAATTTTTATGTCTATCTCAATAGAAAGTTTGTGTCAGTCGTGTCTGATGTAAACTCTATAATTATCCTTGCTTGAGTGTTTTTTCTAACAAATTATTCAAAACAGGTAATGCTTTTATATTTTATAGAAAAATATGGAACAACGAGGTCATCAAAAGTCATTATTAGATGACCACATATGGATAAATCAGCATAGAACTCCAAATGGTTCTGGTTTAAATCCAATATATATAGAGGGTGTGGAGACTTTTTTATCATTTGCGGCATTAAATCTAGAATTTGTTTCAGAAGGCAGAATAAAATTCCCTTGTAGAAAATGTGCATTGAGAACATTTGACACGTTTGACAAAGTGGGGGGACATATCTTGCATTTTGCTTTTTAACCAGATTATGTTTTTTGGTATCAACACGGTGAACGCAGTTCTAGAGTAGGTGATACAAACTTGATTTCGGATCCATCCCGATTTCAAGATTTAGTACATGATGTTGCAGGTTCATCTGTTCAATATAAGGAAACTCCGGCTAATATAACTTCAAATCCTGAGTTGGCACCGTCTGAATTTTATGAGTTGTTGAGGTCTGCTGAGGATGCATTATATCCTGGCTGCAAGATGAGAAAATTAGAAGCAGTTGCAAAATTTATGGCTATCAAATCAGATAACGGAATCTCAAACACCTGTTTTGACCAGATATTTTCTTTGCTTAAAACACTGTTACCCGAAGGAAACGTTTTTCCAGCAAATTATTATGAGAGTAAGAGGCTGGTTCGAAATTTGGGACTTAATTGTCAGAAGATTCATGCATGTTCAAATGACTGCATTTTATATTCTGGGGAAATTGAGTCGTTGGATAGTTTTCCCACATGTGGGCAACTGAGATATAATGAAGGGAAACATGGGATGTCTGGTTTTATTAGTGTAAAAAAGTTGAGATATTTTCCACTTACATCCAGACTTTAGAGTTTATTCATGTCTAAGAATACAGCGACAATGATGTCATGGCATAAAGCGAATATTTCAACTGATAAAAGCTTGAATTATCCAGCCGATGGTGATTTATGGAAACATTTCGATAGAGTGCATCCATCCTTTGCTTTAGAAGCTAGAAATGTTTGACTGGGCCTTTCCACTGATGGTTTCTATCCGTTCGGATCTTATGGTAGTCAATATTCATGTTGTCCTATTTTTTTAACTCCGTACAATTTACCTCCATGGATGTTGATGAAGGAGCCATATATCTTTTTGACTTTACTAATTCCAGGACATCGGAAGAAGAATATTGATGTTTATTTGAAACCATTGATTGATGAATTAAGTTTATTGTGGAGTACTGGTGTTAGTACATATGATGTTGCTACGAAACAGAATTTCATACTGAGAGCAGCATTGATGTGGAAAATTAGTGACTTCCCGGCTTGTGGGATGTTATCTGGCTGGAGTACACATGGTCAGAAATTATGTCCTTACTCTATGGGAGAGAACAAAGCATTTATTCTCATTCATGGAAAGAAACCTTGTTATTTTGACTCCCATCACAGATTTCTTCCAGCTGATCATCTTTTTCGCAGAAACAGATCTCATTTCAGAAAAGGAACAGTTGAAAGGGATGGACCTCCAAAAATGCTATCAGGTTTGAGTTAAAATCTGTTTAATTTTCATTACCTCCAATCACTATTGGTCCCACAATAAACCAACAGAAAATTTCTGGTTTTGGGAAAAAACACAATTGGATTAAACGTAGCATATTTTGCGATTTTCCATATTTGTCTGATTTGTTGTTCCGCCACATGTTGGATGTCATGCATATTGAGAAGAACTGTTTTGATAATTTTTTTCATATAGTTTTGGATACGCCAGGAAAGAGAAAAGACAATGTAAATGCATGTTTAGATCTTGCCCAAATTTGCAGGTGTCCAGAACTGGAACTGTTTGAGAATTTCAGAACAGAAAGGTTACTAAAACCAAAAGCAGTTTATACACTATCTCAAGAAAACCTTTTATTATTTTGTCATTGGATTGTAGATTTGAGACTTCCAGATGGTTGTGCTTCCAATTTGGGTAGATGTGTAAAGAATGGTCATATTACTGGATTAAAAAGTTATGATTATCATGTTATAATGGAAAGACTTCTACCCATTGGATTAAGAGGTCAGTTGAATTCTATGATTTGGGATTCCATAACAGACATGTCTCATTTTTTTCAGGAAATTTGTGCGGCTACAACAGATTTTGATGTTCTATGCAAACTTGAAGAAGATGCTGTTGTAATTATATGTAAATTGGAAAAAATATTTCTTCCATATTTTTTCGACTCAACGGAACATTTTAGGTTACATTTTCCATATGAATCCAAATATGGAGGTCCAGTACAGTTTCGATGGATGTACCCATTTGAAATATGCATGTATAAATTGAAAATAAAAGTACGTAACAAAGCATCTGTTGAAGGATCTATTGTAGAAACTTATTTGCAAGAGGAAATATCTTTTTTCTACTCCCATTATTTTGAATCTGAGTATCCTTCAAAACAAAACCGAATGGGACGTAACGAGAGGAATATTGATGAAATCGACAATCAATTATCTGTTTTCAACCAGCTAGAGCTTGGTTTTGGTGGAGTTTATGAACGCTAGATTTCAGATGATGAACATCACAGAGCTCATACGTATGTTCTGCTCAACTATGAAGAGATGACATCAGCTGTACTGTAAGTGTTTATATCACTTATTCTATCATTTATGTTACAGTAAATAACTTTGTTTTTTATAGGTTGTATGATAATCATTTAAAGAAACAAATTTCACAAATTACAGCAGCTGCTCTCGAAGAACTCCGACAGAAAAATTTCTCTCAGTGGTTTCAAAAACTGGTAACATAAATTATTTATCTTTTAGCAACTCATTCAATGTATAGTTTACTATATTGATAATTATTTCACAAATTTTCAGGTGTCTCGACATGCTGATAAAATTGACAAAGGGCTGTGTATATTGAGTAACCCACCTTCCAAACTTGTTAAAACTTATAATGCATATGTGGTGAATGGATTTCCATTTCACACACATGCATATGGGGAACCAAAAAAATGAATAGTGGAGTTAGCTTGAGAGGATCTCATCATCGAGAAAATGAATTTGACTTTTATGGCATACTTGATGGAATCGTTGAGCTCTTTTATCTTGGACAACATTACATAACCATGTTCAAATGTCAGTGGTTGGATGCAGAGAGAGGCGTACATGCTCATACGACTCATGGAATCATCAATATTAAATGTAAAAGTATTCTCGCAGTAAATGAACCATTCTTATTGGCTCAACAGGCACATCAAGTTTGTTATGCAAATTACTGTGCTACATCAAGAGACTCGGCTGATTGGTGGAGTATAATAAAAAGCAAAATTCAAGACAATCAGTTTAGTCAAAGTGAATATGCTTTCACTGATGTGAAAAGAATTGATGTTTTTCAAGAGATTACTCAAAATCAATCTTTATTACAAAGAGACATGAGTATCGATGACGACACCCCACATTTAAGAGTCAGTGATGATGATGATGTTAATGATGTAACATTTGAATTTGAAATGGTAAGAGATGAAGCAACTATAACTCGAATGGATATCGATGATATTGAGGAGGAATATGAAGATTACATTGACATATATGAAGATGATGATGAAGATGAACACAGATAGAATTCCATGGTAGTTATATACAATCATAACTAATATATATATATATATATATTTAATATTAATTATTAATTATTTTCTAACAACATTAATATTTTCTGTTTCAGATGGACGACGACACATTTTGTGAGTTGGCGGATGCTGACCTCCCTTTCGATATAGATGAGTTGCTGGCAGATGACCCTCAGCCTACAGGCGCTCCAGGGAGTATGTGGAGGGGGTGCGGTCTTGCACGATTGATGATTCCAGACCCCATCCCCGAGTGACGTCCACGTCTTGGGTTTGATCCACGCACACGGAGGTGTGATAACCTATGTGATAACCTGTGGATTTGACTAAGATATCATTAATCTATTCACATAATAAATGTTTTTTATTTTTACAGTTTTCTGCATATAGCAGTCGGACAGGGCAGCGCTATTTTGTGCAACTATTTCTCTCAGCCTTAGACCACATGGGAGCAGATTCCCATTGATGTGCAGTAGGCCATGTTCGGCCATTGGTTGGTACGTACGTAAATAAATAATTTTTATTTTGAAAATTATTTCATTTCTAACATGATATTTTGATTTATTTGTAGGGTTTATGGTATCCGATCGAGGATACCATGCGTGACGCCATCCACGAGGCATGAGAGGTGGCCATGTGTGATCGCTTTTGTCAGGTTTTGCACAATTTAAGAAAAGCTGCCATGAATAAAGTAGGAGTGTCAGATTTTGACGAGTCATGTAGAGCACACTGATCAGAGTACATTTCATCCCATGTATGGGATGAATTATGTGTGCACTGGTTGAGTGATGCCTTTCAGAGGAGATCATTAGTGGGGAGGTAGAATGGGGGGAGACAGAAGGTCACTCATCGAGCTGGGAGTCATACTTTCAGTACTCATAGACAGCATCTGGTACGTACATTATTTATAAATATTTTATATAACTATAAATATTAACAATTTATTTTTTATTCTTATGGGCTATCAAGAACCCCAATATTAAGGAGTACGACGTATATCGGGGATGTATAGTGATCCTACTACTAGGGAGCTGAGAGGTGATCGTCAGTGTCACATCGTGGTCAGTATTTTTTGTTTTTAAGTTTAAAAATTAACTGCATATAATATATTCACAATTTTAATTTTGAATTGCAACTACAGGAGTCATATGACGCCACAACGTCAATGACCCGGCCTAAGAGTCAGGCCGAGTCATCAGATCTGACCACTGGTCGTCAGTTTGATGAGGCGGCATGGATGCAGGCCACCCAGTATACCTTCGAGAAGGGCTGAGTAGTTGGTATCAACTCTCCACTGACTCCCAGAGATTATTATGGCAGTGCTGTGATGTTGGCGTCCATCTGGAGAGGAGCTCGTGCATCTTCTTCTACTACACAGTATGAGGATCAGTTGCGATCTTAGACTGCACTGATAGAGAGTCTCTGATAGGAGGAGGAGCAGATGCGTCAGCAGCAGCAGCAACAGCAGCATGAGGAGGAGCGTCGACGCCAGTAGCAGCTGTACGAGGAGCAGATGAGTCGGTGGCAGCAACAGCAGCAGGAGCAGATGGAGTACATGTGCCGACTCACTCATGCTTTATGGATGGAGTTTCCTCCACCAATATATGCAGATCCCCCTCCCCCCTCCTTCAGATTAGAGTTTGTTTTTAGGTTATAAAGTTTTTTAAATCAATATATGATTTTTTTTTCTATTCGTAGTTTCTGTCTCAATATAAAATATTAATAATATTATATTTGGAAATAACAATATTAATATGAATAATAACATTCTTTATATTTTATAATATTAAATTATATATATATATTAAAATTATATAATATTATAATTTAATTATATTTTTTTGTAATATTTGAATTATTTTAATATTTCAATGTAAAATAATTCAATTGTTTTTATATTATTTAAAATAACTTATTAATATTTTTTTATTTATGAATTATAATTCTAATAATATTATATTAATTAAAATCATTTATTAATATTCTATTATTTTTTATTTTTGAATTATAATTCTATTATTATTATATTAATTAAAATAATTTATTAATAATTTATTATTTTTATTTTGTGAATTATAATTCTATTATTATATTAATTAAAATAATTTATTAATAATTTTTTATTTTTTATTTTTGAATTATAATTCTATTATTATTATATTAATTAAAATAAATTATAAAGAAATTATTATTTTTATTTGTGAATTATAATTCTATTATTATATGAATTAAAATCATTTACTAATATTTTTTTATTTTTGAATTATAATTGGATTATTATTATATTAATTAAAATAATTAATTAATAATTTTTTTTTTATTTTTTATAGTATTTGCGACGGGATACTATGCGCGTCGCAAATAATATTATTATTATATTCATTAAAATAATTTATTAATATTTTTTAAATTTTTTTTAAAAAATAGTAATTGCGACGGGCCCATCGCAAGTACTATTTTAAAAAGTTTTTACAAATATACGGACTAATATTTGTGACGGGAAGGATCGCTGTCACAAATAATACCTTTAGCGACGGGCCCGTCGCAAATAATTGTTGTTGTGACGCCGTTTTCCGCAACGGGCTATTTGCGATGGGCCCCCGTCGCAAAAGCCTATTAGCGACGGGATCCCAACGCAAATGCCCCATCACAAATGCCAATATTTCCAGTAGTCAATGAAGTGTAGCTGATAGTGCATAAAGATTCTTATAGGGGAAAGTGTCCTGAAGTGCTACTTGGTTCAATGTTTCGTTCTCTAATGAGTGAGTAATCCTAATCATATGGTCCACCACTAGGTTTTCTAATAGATTATTTTCAATTGTCTCAATATAAATTTCCTCAAGAAGGAGTATCCATCGGATAAGCCCAGGAATTGCATCTGGATTCTTCAAGAGGTAGCTCAGAGATTCATTGTCATTAAAAAGAGCTACTTTATATCCCAATAAATATGAACAGAATTTATCTTAAGAAAAAATGGTGGAATGAAACTCATTTTACATGTTTTTCTAGTTTGATTGGGTTATGTCCAATTTATTCAGGGCATAAAAAATCAAATGTCAACATACCTCCACCCGCTCTAATAAGACATCTCCAACCATGTAGTTGGATACATCACACATAATCTCAAAAGGAAGCTCCCACCATGGGGGTTGTATGTGTAGAGACTCAAAGCTTGATGTACATGGACATTACATTACTTTTTCGGAATACTTAGTACATAACAAAAACAGACACACAAGGACTGTAATAGTTTAGTGTCTTAGGAAACTCATAATATAATCTTCTAATCATGGTGAAAGATCTTCAACATCTTCAATAAAGATCTTCCCCTCTTTTTTTCTTACCTAAAACCTTTCTTTATATCCTGGGGAAAATAAAACATAAAAGGGGTGAGCTCAAATTCCCAGTAAGGGTAAACATAGAAAAAATAAAACAATCTATAAACATTTGAATGCAAAAACTTGAACATAAAATCTAAACATCAAAATCTTGAGAAAATACATGAATCTTGTAAGTACTTAAGGCATATATCATAAGGGATCATCAATCATGATAAAATAGCATGGGAATAAAATATCTAATTATGGGAACCATTAAGCACATGTTATGATTTCCATAGTGGGCAAGGCATTTCTGCCAAGACTATCTTAGTGGACAAAGTCCCTTTCTGAATCGAGTTCACTCCTCGTTTCAGTCCTGTAACACTGAACCTGGTTAACTTACCATTCCATCCATGTCTATATCATGAGATATAAATCATTACCCAATGAATTGGAGGGAGATCTAGGTCACACCCATCTCATAATGAAATCATTATCACTTGTTCCACAAAATAAATACACATCATTCATAATAACCCAAAAAATAAAATGGGTTTCATAAACATCATCTGATCATCCCATAATCCATATAAAAGAAATAGAGATCATTTCATAATAAGAAAAGTGAAAACATGTAAATCATAGAGACATTAAACTTGAAACATACACATATAAAATAATGTCATCTTATATTGAAAATGGTTTTGATAAAAAAAAATTGAAATGAATTCTTGAGGAAAATATCCTTTCTTCTTCAAAATCATTTTCTTTTCACAAAATTGCATGCACTTTTAAAATAAAATTATTTTGTTGAAAATAGTCATAAAATCTTTTAGAGTAAGATTCATGAAATGGAGGCGTTATGAAACCGTAAAAATCCGTTCAAGCCAGATATGTTAAAAATAACATTCTACTCGTACTTTTTTCGGAAAAATCAAAAAGTACGTCGTATGGTAAAAAAAAGATTCATTACATACCATGTAGTAAATGTCAAAAATGGGTAAAAATGACTTCAAAAATACATGAATTTTTTTAGAAAACTTGGGCTTGGATGATAAAGATAACCCCTGTAAATACTTACGAATAAAAAATCTTGGATAAAAATGAGATTGATAAATTATCCCTTACCTTAGGTCCGATATGCTTCGTACATTTCTGAACCTTCTGTATAATGATTTAAATATTTTCATTGACTTATTAATGAATAATATTTATTGTTATGATATCATATATGGTTCACTTATGACTTTATAATACCCGTTCGTTTGTAAGTTCCATGTTAAAGCAATGGTTTGGGTTAAATCGTTTTATTTATCGTACGTGTTTGGATTTTTTGTTCTTGATATTATTACATATATCATGATTTACATAATTCCATAATGTAAAAAATGATTTATATATATATTCAGTATATACCTATATATATGATAGATCGATTAAATGGAATGAAATACACCGTTCATAGAGACGGTAGGCCGTACGTACGCATGAACGCTCTTTTCGTATCCTTATTGAATTGAATGAAATTAAGTAGATGACATACATATATATACACATAAATCCAGTATCATTATTATGTCATATATTTTATGATTACTTATTATATATACTTTATAATCATTCATGAATGGTTAACATGGAGAATTAATCTCATCGCGTCGTGGAGACGGTAGTCCGTACGTACCCACGAGCGATGATATCATTCCCATGATCATGGAAATGCATTTAAGTGTATGTATAATATTTCAGAATCAATATCACATTGAAATAATCATATATAGTTATTTATTTAAACCATTATTGTAACGCCCCAACCCCAGTTACCCGGAGTCGGTGCATTATTACATAACATTGGCATGATCACAAGAAAGATCAAATCTCGAAAGACCGATTGGTTTAGTAGTATTGGAAACACTAGATATATTCATAAGTCTTACATTACATCATAAAATGAAAAACTACTACAACAACATATTGTCTCCATAATCCACACTCATATCCCCAGATAATATCCCTGAAGGTCATTCATATTTTACTTCTTCACTTCCTGGGAAAAATAAAACATAGAAAATGGGTGAGCTCAAATGCCCAGTAAGGATAAAAATATAGCGGAAACTTTCTTAAATAAGAATAAACATTTAAGGCAATGTATAACTAAAACAAAAGCCTTTTAAACTTGAACTTTTAACATAGTATGACATAAATAAAATGAAATAATGCCATTTACTTATTCACATGGTTATTCTACTAATCGAATAATCACATGAAAAATCAATAACCACTTTCATAATGATGGAATGCATAATTCCAAACTATCATAACCACATAGCCAAGGCCTCGTGCCAAGACTACAAATAAGATTTTGTCAAGGCCTTGTGCCAAGACACTAGTTTGTCTCATGAGACCTACCGATGCATCGAGGAGCTATAGCGGGCTCCACACGTCACATATTAAGTCCAATGCATTCCCATATGAAAAGGTTTAAACATAACATAAACATTCGTATTAAAACTAGCATACGAAATGTCAATACTTTCACTATAAACTATGAATCGTATAAAAATAGCACATCCACAGTCAAACATATCACAAAACCTTCAATACAATATAGAAGTTTTGTATCATAATAAATCAACTTCAAATAATCTTAAAATCCTTCAAAGGATGTTGACATAGATGAAATCAAAATTCTTTTTAAAGAAATATCTCCTTTTATTTTGAAATCATTTAAGATCCATATAAAATAAAACATTTTCTTTGAAAATATTCTTATAAGCTTGTAAGGAAAACTTTGAAGATTTTATAACGGTGGAAAATAACCGCACCCGCCGTATAAGTTAAAAAAACATTCTTACCTTAATTCTGTCGAAAAGGTTAAAAAAGACCTTGTTTTGAAAACGACAGAAATATTCCTGTATAAACCTCTTATAAAAAGCCAAAAAAGGGTATAAATGACTTTAACCCATATTCTTGTAAATAATAAAAATGTTTTGAAATACATTTCGAAGAAACATGGATGTGGATGATAAAGAAATCCTAGTAGATTATTACATATAACCAACCTCGGATAATGAAGAGATTGTGAAATAAACCCTTACCTTGCACTTTTCCATGGTTGGGGTAGGTTAACCTCCTGTTTAATGGTGAAATAATTGTTATTAAATTATACAATAATCATATACATTAATATGATATCATATATGATCTTTTAACTTTGCTTTGTTAATAATATCTTAGTATTATCGTTGTTTCGGGTGTTAACTTACTCGTTTTCTTTTATATGTTTTATTATATAAGCCATGTTTGTAATGTATAGGATGTATATTATTCATATCCATAATGATATCAAGTCCTTAAACATCATTTTTTTAAATCATCAAATGATAATTATACTTGAATGGATACGATGGAGAATGAATCTCATCACGTTCGTGGAGACGGTAGTCCGTACGTACGCACGAGCGACAATATCATTCTTTTGATATTAAAATAATATATAAATGGATGGTATATCATATATACAGAATCATTAACCTGTTATATTTATTATTTACATGAGTTACACATCATTATTATACCCATCCAAATAATAATATATTGAATAACAATTACACCACGACGTGGAGACGGTAAGCCGTACGTACGCACGTATGGTGACATGTTATTCAAAGGGTGGATAGAATACTGAATATGGTTTTAACATATTTATAATAAAATAACAGTATATATATGATACTGGAGTTATTATTTTATAATGGTAACAACAAAGGAAGAAGAAGTGGAAGAAGAAATGAACTTGGAAAAAGGGTGGTGAAATCATTACCTCTTCTTCGGGTTCTTCCTTTTGATTTGATCAAAAGGGCTCATTAGGTTGGCTTTCTGGTCAAACTAAGGCCTCTAGGTTGTAGTGAGGGATGTTGGGAGAGTATTTGGGCAGAGTTTGGCCGAACCAAAAGGCTTTGAAGGTGTGAAGAAATGAGAAGGAGGAGTGCCCTTTTATAAGAGGGGTGAGGGGCACCTTTGGAAAAGCTAGAAATATTAATTTATAATAAATTCATATTCGGTTTCTAATGACTCCAAAGTTGATTATTCAAAGGTTAAGGTGGGGATAGGTTGAAAACCACTCATCCAATAGAATTTAGACAGGTTTGGGTACTTATATTAACCTTATCATTAAGTATTAACTCTAAGTTAATTAGTTTCACTTTTACAATGTCTCTTTGTATTTTTATATAATATGGTTAATAAACTTAGTATATACATCCAAGAGACCCCCAAGTGGTCCATTAATGATGCAAAAATCATGATATAAGTCTCTCGGCCGTACCTTATATTTTTAGGTATTTAATATCAATTAATAATATAATATTTGTTTTAAGAACTCATTTATGTCAATTTTGACACTATTCAATAGTTGATTTTTGTAAAACTCATAACAGATTGATTACTTAGACAAAATTCAATTAAATCAATCCTAATATATCATATTATCCTATAAAATTAGTTTAATTCATTAAAAGTTTCATATTATATTTATTTTGTTATTTATAATATCAATTACTTTAATTTTTCACTATTATTGTAATTAATTCATCATCATTGTGTCATAAATAAATTTACTTATTTAATGTAAAAAAATTATAAATAAAATATATCTATGTAGGAAAGCTTTTTATCTTTCTAATTAATATTTATAATCTAAAATCATACATATATAACCCTATGTAAAAATTGTTTTTCTAAAAGATATATGCTTTTGTCATTTTTGTATTCATTTTAACTTAATTAAAATAAAGTGTCCTTATCACCTACAAGTGGCACCATGGGGTCCCAAAATCGACCCAAAGATGCCTATGGTCGAACATGTATCAAAAAATAAGTCTAGGACACGTTTTAGGGTAATTTAGTATTATTATAATATTATTTTTTAACCCTTATTTACCGGATTTACCCTTAACCATGGTAAATAAAATATTTACCGCAGTAATTATTCAAAATATCTAAAATAAAAGTTACCTATTTACACAATTTGAACATCCTGATTCCAAATATGGAATCCATTTTTCTAAATTCAAAACACAGAATTGACAGAAATTAATTTAAAATTAATTCCCGCTGTCAAAACAAAAAGCGTGTTTTTAAGAGATAATAACTATCAAAAGATTGACACTTGTTTATGTTCGGTTTAATTGTAAAATTATGTCCAATGACCAAAATTATATTAAATGGTAAAAATATATTCTAAATATACTTTAAAACCACTAAAATTCATAATTTATCACTATTAATTATTTTGATTAAAAAAGTTGTTTTTAATTAAAATTTAGTAATTTTCACTATTCATCAAAATATGAAAGTTATCCAAAATGTACCAAAATTTCACCTTAGGCTAAATTCGATATTCCGAATCCAAAAATGAAGTCCATTTTGAAATATAAAATATATATAATTTCAAAAAGTAGGTATTACTATTCATAACGGCTAGTTTGATTGGTTATGGTGTGTTAGAACTCGGTGTTGCGTACAACACACGCTATCACATTATTCAAAGAGAAGCGTATCGTAGAAGCTTGGGGTGTTACATTCTCCCATCCTTCAAATAATTTCGTCCTTGAAATTTCTAGAATACTTATCACATGAAAAGACTCGGGTGGTTCTTCATCATAAGTTCCTCGGGTTCCCACGTTGCCTCTTCCATCTTATGGTTTCTCCACAAAACTTTTACCAGACGCGTCGTCTGGTTTCTCAGTACTTGTTCTCTCGTATCAAGAATCCTGACGGGCTCTTCGCAATAAGACAGGTCGGGTTCTAGTTCTAATTCCTCGTAAGTGAGTACATGCATTGGGTCAGGCATGTATTTCCTCAACAGAGATACGTGGAACACATCGTGAACTTTGGAGAGACTTGGCGGCATTGCCAATCGGTAAGCTACAGCCCCAATTCGTTCTAGAATTTCGAAAGGTCTGATGTATCTGGGACTCAATTTACCTTTCTTACCAAAACGTATGACTCCCTTTCATGGAGGTACCTTCAGGAAAACATGATCACCGACTTGAAATTCCAAATCCTTCCTTCGATTATCGGCATAGCTCTTCTGCCTACTTTGAGCTGCTTTGATGTGATTTTGGATTACCTTCACCTTCTCCACCATTTCCTCCACCAGTTCTGGGCCTACAAGTTTTCTTTCACCAACATCATCCCAACTGGTTGGTGTACGACATCTCTTTCCGTATAATGCTTTATATGGTGCCATTTAAATACTCGAATGGAAGCTATTGTTATAGGAAAATTTTACCAGAGGTAAATATTGATCACACATACCCTGAAAGTCAAGTGATCAAGATCTCAACATGTCTTCTAAGGTTTGAATAGTTTGTTCTGATTGTCCGTCTGTCTGAGGATGGTAAGCAGTGCTCAAATGAAGTTCAGTATCCAATGATTTCTGAAAATTTTTCCAAAATCTTGAAGTAAAACGGGGATCACGATCAGAAACAATCGATAGGGGTACTCCATGAAGTCTCACAAATTCATTAATATATAGTCTTGCTAGACCTTCCAGGGGTAGATCTTCTCTTACTGCAAGAAAATGTGCTGACTTGGTAAGACGATAAACAATAACCCATATTGCATCGTTCCTTCTAGGACTCTTTGGTAGCCCCATGACAAAGTCCATCGTAATATTGTCCCATTTCCACTACGGTATGGGAAGAGGTTGCATGACTCCTCCAGAATGTTGCCTTCCAGCTTTCACTTGTTGACAAACCATACATCTTGACAAAAAATCAGCAATCTCCCTCTTCATGTTTTCCCACCAAAAATGTTCTTTCAAATCTCTATACATTTTGGTGCTCCCAGGGTGTATAGAGAAATTGGAACTATGAGCATCATCCAGCAATTCCCTTTTTAGATCAGGTATATCGGGAACACAAAGTTTCTTCCCAAATTTCAAAATTCCATATTCATACACAAAGTCTCTCAATCTCCCATCATTCACAGCTTTAATATTCTTTTGAAATTCTTCATCATCGGTCTGAGTACTCTTAATCCTTTCTAGTAAAGATGGTTTGACAACCATTTGAAAAAGAATTGATGTTTCGCCTTCCCTGGTTATTCCCATGTCCATCTTCACTAGATCCATGAAAATTGGATCCCTTTCAATTCTCATATTGTTCAAAACTCCATGGTCTTTTCTACTCAAAGCATCTGCCACCTTGTTTGCTTCCCCCGGGTGGTAGTGTATCGTGCAATCATAATCCTTGAGTAATTCAAGCCATCTCCTTTGCCTCATGTTGAGTTCTTTTTGTGAGAAAATATACTTCAAACTCTTGTGATCAGTATAAATCTCACATTTTTCACCATAGAGGTAGTGCCCCCATATCTTCAAAGCAAATATCACCGCTGCTAACTCGAGATCATGAGTAGGATAGTTTTGTTCATGAATTTTCAACTGTCGTGATGCATAGGCAATAACTCTATCATTCTGCATAAGGACACAACCAAGTCCTTTCTTTGATGCAACACTATAAATAACGAACCCATCATTCCCCGATGGTAGAGTCAATATAGGAGCATTGAATAATCTTCTCTTCAGTTCTTCGAAACATTCTTCACAGTCTTTTTTCCAAACAAATTTAACCCCTTTACTTGTGAGCTTCGTTAATGGGTTAGCCAATCGGGCAAAATTCTAGACGAAACGTCGATAATAACCTGCCAAACCAATAAAACTACGTACCTCAGTTATACTCGTAGGTGCTGGCCATTCTTGGATTGCCTTGGTCTTAGAAGGATCAACAGAGATTCCATCTTTAGAGACAATATGGCCAAGAAAAGAAATCTCCTGAAGCCAGAATTCAAACTTGCTAAACTTCCCATGTAATTCATGTCTTCTCAGAGTCTTCAAGATAATGCGCAAGTGATTTTCATGATCTTTGTAGCTTTTAGAGTATACCAAGATATCATCAATAAATACCACCAAAAATTCATCGAGATACTCCTTGAAAACTCTATTCATCAGATCCATGAATACAGAGGGTGCATTAGTCAATCCAAAAGGCATTACAGTAAACTCGTAATGCCCGTACCTGGTTCGAAATGCTGTCTTCGGAATGTATTCCTTATTTACACACAACTGATGGTATCCAGATCGAAGGTCAATCTTTGAAAAGTATTGAGCTCCATGCAGTTGGTCAAATAAATCATCAATACGAGGTAGGGGATACTTGTTCTTTATCGTTATAGCATTGATCTCCCTGTAGTCGATACATAACCTCATAGATCCATCTTTCTTTTTAACAAAAAGAACAAGGGCTCCCCATGGAGAAACACTAGGGCAAATAAATCCCTTATTACTCAATTCCTCAAGTTGTTTCTTTAGTTCAACTAATTCTACAGTGGCCATTCTATAAGGGGTCCTCGATATAGGCCTTGATCTAGGAATCAAATCAATGGAAAACTCAACTTCTCGTTCTGGAGGATGTCCAGGTAAATCTTCCGGAAATACATCTATAAATTCTTTCACAACAGGTACATCCTCTATTTGAACATTCCTTTCCTCACCGACAGTTATTTCATTCTCTTCCTCCCCAATAATTGAATTAAGTTGAGCTACTGGGGGTGGATCTAAATAAGAATTAGGTGGTGACGATTCTGCTCTAAAGATAAGGTGTTACTTATCATTATCATCAAGAATCGTAACCTCTTTCTTCTTACAATAAATATTCGCATCATAGTCCGAAAGCCAATCCATACCGAGGATTATATCAAACTCAATCATAGGTATGACGATGAGATCAGCAGATAACGAACATTTATGTGCTCTAATGGGGACTGATTCACAAAACTTTGTTGCAATGATACTTCCCTTAGGAGTTTTAACTGACAACTCCCTTATTAAATCAAATTGGAAATATCTAATTTTCTTAACAAACTGGGAAGATATGAAACAATGCGATGATCCAGAATCAAATAATGCATTTGCTAAACTTGAGGAAACCATTAAATTACCTGCCACCACGTCTTTCGGAGCTTCTACCTCAGCAGTAGTGATAGCATAAGCCTGACTTTGATCCCTTGGCCTTTTCTGAGGCAAGTTCTCCTAACGCTTAGGAAATGAATTTGCATAATGCCACATCTCCCTGCAATTGTAGCACTGAACGTTGGTAGCTTCCTTCTTCCCCTTGCAATCACGAGTTTGGTGGCCTTTTTCACCACACTTGTAATAGACTCCCATTCCCTTCAAGCAAGTACCAGGATGTTTCTTCCCGCATTTACCACAAGATGGATATTCAACCTTTCACTTCTTCCCCTTATTTCCATTCCCAGATTGATCAGCAGGTCTCTTCTTCTCTTGCTTTGCTTTAAAGTCATAAGACTTAGAGAATTCCTTTTCGGTCTTGATAGCACATGAGACAATGTCTTCGTACGATGAAAAGGATTGTGAGACTAATTCTCGACGGAGAAATGGTTTTAACCCATCAAAGAAACGATCAATATTACTTCTTGGGTTGTGTATATAATCTCTAGCATACCTCGCTAACCTTGTAAAGTTAGCCTCATACTTTGTGACATTCTCATCCTCCTTTTGTCTCAGACTCAGAAATTTCCTTTCCATATCTGCTCGATGGTCGCGAGGAAAGTATTTTTCTAAAAACAGATCTTTGAACTCCCTCCATTCCATATTTGATACTTCATCATCTTCCTTCATGTTTTGAATCAATGAACACCATTGATCAGCATCTCCGGTGAGGCGGTAAACTGCCATGATAACTTTTTCCCTTTCACTGACCCCCAAAGCCTGAAATATTTTCTCTAGGGAATTTATCCAATGCTCAGCTACTATGGGATTTGTACTCCCATTGAACTTTGGTGGTTGTTGCCTCATGAATCGATCTAACATTGATTCTCCATGCTGCGGATCAGGGTGCTCCATACGGGTAAGGTTATTATTCATAACCTGAGTAAGTTGTCCCAGTATGGTGATTAGCTGATCGGCACTAGTTGCATTACCAGCTCCACTATAATTATATTGAGTAGGAGGGAAATCCCTACATGGAGTGCGTGCATTGATACAGTTTCGATTTCTTCCACTAGGTTCCATTTCTAAATAATGGCATAAACTAGATCGGTTTATGAATCAAAATACATAATCCCATACTTATAAAACACTTAACATAAATTGAAATATTTATGGATATAATCCATAATCATAAATATGTTTTCTTTGAGGAAGTATATACTCATAAACCCTTCATAATGATTTGTAAAGAAAATGAGAGTTATCCTAAGCATATCCCCCGGGAGTGTCGTAACCAAGAGTGCAACAAGGCCCGTTGTCGTGCACCAGTTCCCGTTCGAGTCTAGCTCAAAGAGGTGTTTTCGGGTTTTACCAATAGGTACATCTGTGCCAGAGCTGCCTCTACCTGCTCGTATCCAGACAGGGATGTATTGCTCGGAAAACTCACAAAATCTCTACAATACCAAAATTCTAGGAAGTTCTTCTATACTAATCCTCAAAGTTCATCTTAGGTCTACGTTCTCTAATCAGAGTTTATCTAAATCTAGCTTCCAAGGTTTGTACTAAACATCCTCTGATACCAACTGTAACGCCCCGACCCTAGTTACCCGGAGTCGGTGCATTATTACATAACATTGGCATGATCACAAGAAAGATCAAATCACGAAAGACCGATTGGTTTAGTAGTCTTGGAAACACTAGATATATTCATAAGTCTTACATTACATCATAAAATAAAAAACTACTACAACAACATATTGTCTCCATAATCCACACTCATATCCCCACATAATATCCCTGCAGGTCATTCATAATTTATTTCTTCACTTCCTGGGAAAAATAAAACATAGAAAAGGGGTGAGCTCAAATGCCTAGTAAGGATAACAATATAGCGGAAACTTTCTTAAATAAGAATAAACATTTAAGGCAATGTATAACTAAAACAAAAGCCTTTTAAAATTGAACTTTTAACATAGTATGGAATAAATAAAATGAAATAATGCCACTTACTTATTCACATGGTTATTCTACTAATCGAATAATCACATGCAAAATCAATAACCACTTTCATAATGATGGAATGCATAATGCCAGACTATCATAACCACATAGCCAAGGCCTCGTGCCAAGAATACAAATAAGATTTTGTCAAGGACTTGTTCCAAGACACTAGTTTGTCTCATGAGACCTACCGATGCATCGAGGAGCTATACCGGGCTCCACCCGTCACATATTAAGTCCAATGCATTCCCATATGAAAAGGTTTAAACATAACATAAACATTCGTATTAAAACTAGCATACGAAATTTCAATACTTTCACCATAAACTATGAATGGTATAAAAATAGCACATCCATAGTCAAACATATCACAAAACCTTCAATACAATATAGAAGTTTTGTATCATAATAAATCAACTTCAAATAATCTTAAAATCCATCAAAGGATGTTGACATAGATGAAATCAAAATTCTTTTTAAAGAAATATCTCCTTTTATTTTGAAATCATTTATGATCCATATAATATAAAACATTTTCTTTGAAAATATTCTTATAAGCTTGTAAGGAAAACTTTAAAGATTTTATAACGGCGGAAAATAACCGCACCCGCCGTATAAGTTAAAAAAAACATTGTTACCTTAATTCTGTCAAAAAGGTTAAAAAGGACCTTGTTTTGAAACGACGGAAAGATTCCTTTATAAACCTCTTATAAAAAGTCAAACAAGGGTATAAATGACATTAACCCATATTATTGTAAATAATAAAAATGTTTTGAAATATATTTCTAAGAAACATGGATGTGGATGATAAAGAAATCCTAGTAGATTATTACATATAAACAACCTCGGATAATGAAGAGATTGTGAAATAAACCCTTACCTTGCACTTTTCCTTGGTTGGGGTAGGTTAACCTCCTGTTTAATGATGAAATAATTGTTATTAAATTATACAATAATCATATACATTAATATGATATCATATATGATCTTTTAACTTTGCTTTGTTAATAATATCTTAGTATTATCGTTTTTTCGGGTGTTAACTTACTCATTTTCTTTTATATGTTTTATTATGTAAACCATGTTTGTAATGGATTGGTTGTATATTATTCATATCTAGAATGATATCAAGTCCTTAAACGTCATTTTTTTAAATCATCAAATGATAATTATACTTGAATGGATACGATGGAGAATGAATCTCATCGCGTTCTTGGAGACGGTAGTCCGTACGTACGCACGAGCGACAATATCATTCTTTTGATATTAAAATAATATATAAATGGATGGTATATAATATATACAGAATAATTAACATGTTTTATTTATTATTTAAATGAGTTACACATCATTATTATACCCATCCAAATAATAATATATTGAATAACAATTACACCACGACGTGGAGACGGTAAGCCGTACGTACGCACGTATGGTGACATGTTATTCAAAGGGTGGATATAATACTGAATATGGTTGTACCATATTTATAATAACATCACAGTATATATATTATAATGGAGTTATTATTTTAGAATGGTAACAACAAATGAAGAAGAAGTGGAAGAAGAAATGAAATTGGAAAAAGGGTGGTGAAATCATTACCTCTTCTTCGGGTTCATCCTTTTGATTTGATCAAAAGGGATCCTTAGGTTGGATTTCTGATCAAACTAAGGCCTCTAGGTTGTAGTGAGGGATGTTGGGAGAGTATTTGGGCAGATTTTGGCCGAACCAAAAGGCTTTGAAGGTGTGAAGAAATGAGAAGGAGGAGTGCCCTTTTATAAGAGGGGTGAAGGGCACCTTTGGAAAAGCTAGAAATATTAATTTATAATAAATTCATATTCGGTTTCTAATGGCTCAAAAGTTGATTATTCAAAGGTTAAGGTGGGTATAGGTCGAAAAACACTCAACCAATAGAATTTAGATAGGTTTGGGTACTTATATTAACCTTATCTTTAAGAATTAACTCTAAGTTAATTAGTTTCACTTTTACAATGTCTCTTTGTATTTTTATAAAATATGGTTAATAAACTTACTAAATACATTCAAGAGACCCCCAAGTGGTCCATTAATGATGAAAATATCATGATACAAGTCTCTTGGCCTAAACTTAGATTTTTAGGAATTTAATATCAATTAATAATATAATATTCGTTTTAAGAACTCATTTATGTCAATTTTGACACTATTCAATAGTTGATTTTTGTGAAACTCATAACAGATTGATTACTTAAAAAAAAGTCAATTAAATCAATACTAATATATCTTATTATCCTATAAAATTAGTTTAATTTATTAAAAGTTTCATATTATATTTATTTGGGTATTTATAATATCAATTATTTTAATTTTTCACTATTATTGTAATTAATTCATCATCATTGTGTCATAAATAAATTAACTTATTTAATGTCTAAAAATTATAAATAAAATATCACTAAGTAGGAAATCTTTTTATATTTCTAATGAATATTTATAATTTAAAATCCAACATATATAACCCTATTTTAAAATTGTTTTGATAAAAGATATATGCTTGTGTCATTTTTGTATTCAATTTAACTTAATTAAAATAAAGTGTCCTTATCACCTACAAGTGGCACCATGAGGTCCCAAAATCGACCCAAAGATTCCTATGGTCGAACATGTATCAACCAATAAGGATAGGACACGTTTTAGGGTAATTTAGTATTATTATAATATTATTGTTTAACCCTTATTTACCGGATTTACCGTTAACCATGGTAAATAAAATATTTACCGCAGTAATTATTCAAAATGTCTAAAAATAAAATTTACCTATTTACACAATTTGAACATCCTGATTCCAAATATGGAATTCATTTTTCTAAATTCAAAACACAGAAGTGTCAGAAATTAATTTAAAATTAATTCCCGCTGTCAAAACAAAAAGCGTGTTTTCAAGAGATAATAATTATCAAAAGATTGACACTTGTTTATGTTCGGTTTAATTGTAAAATTATGTCAAATGACCAAAATTATATTAAATGGTAAAAATATATTCTAAATATACTTTAAAACCACTCAAATTCATAATTTATCACTATTAATTATTTTGATTAAAAAAGTTGTTTTTAATTAAAATTTAGTAATTTTCACTATTCATCAAAATATGAATGTTATCCGAAATGTACCAAAATTTCACCTTAGGCTAAATTAGATATTCCAAATCCAAAAATGATGTCCATTTTGAAATATAAAATATATATAATTTCAAAAAGTAGGTATTACTATTCATAACGGCTAGTTTGATTGGTTATGGTGTGTTAGAACTCGGTGTTGCGTACAACACACGCTATCACAATATTCAAAGAGAAGCATACCGTAGAATCTTGGGGTGTTACAATTATACCCATCCAAGTATGGTGGTGGTCGAAAACAGATTACACCACGGCGTGGAGACGGTATTCTGTACGTACGCACGCGCGGTGATTTCGTATTCCGTAGGATGGATAGATGGTGAAATAGGGTTGTTTCATAATTATAATAACATATAATTATATGATTGATACTGAAGTTATTACTTCATAATGAAACAAATAATGAAGAAGAAGTACAAGAAGAAATAAAGTTGAAAGAATCGGTAATGGATATTACCTCTTCTTTCGACACGCCTTATTGAAACATCCTCTTAGGGCATTATTATTGGACTTTGAAGAAGACAAGAACTTCTAGGCTGTTTCTAGGGAAGTGTAGAAGAGAAATTGTCATGGTTTGGCTGAGCAGTAAGGCTCAAAGTTGTGTGAGAAAGAGAGGAAGGAAGTGCCTTTTTATAAGGGAGGAGAGGGGCACCTTTGGAATAACTGAAAATATTATTTTATTATAAAGTCATATTCGGTTTTTAATAGCTAAAAATTGAGTTATTTCTAATATAAGGTGGGTATGGGTCTAAATAATCTCATCTAATATAATTTATACATGTTTAGGTTTCTATTTTAACCTTATCATTTAGATTTAACTTTAAGTTAAATAATTTTTCTTTTACCGTGTCTTCTTATTTTCTTACACTATAAGGTTAATAAACATACTATAACAATCCAAAAGAGCCCTGAGTTGTTTATTATTAATATATATAACCTTATATATTTCATTTTGACTAAACTTATATTTTTAAGAATAAAATAACTATTAATAATCTAATATTTTTTTTAAAAACTATTTTATGACAATTTTGACACTATTTGGTAATTGATTTTTGTGAAAATCATAGCAGACTGATTAGTTCGAAAAATGTTAACTAAATCAATAATAACATGTCATATTAACCTTTATAATTAATTTAATTCATAAAAAGTCTCAAATTACATTTATTTGGGTATTTATAACATCAATTATGTCAATATTTCATTAATAAGATAATTCCTGCATCATCATTTTGTCATAAATAAATTAAATTATTTAATTTTTAAAAATTTTAAATAAAACAAAACTATGTAGTAAATATTTTTATCTTTCTAATGAATATTTATAGTCTAATTTATGTTATGTATAACCCTATATTAAAAATTATTTAGTTATTAGACTTTGATTTTAACTATTTTAACCCTTCTTTAAATAAATTAATAATAAATGTCCTAATCTAATCCATGTGGGCCTAAATGGTCATATTTTATTCCTAAGGTTCTTTTTGGTCGAATTAAACTTATCCAATAGAATTAGGACATGTGTTAGGGTAATAATAATATCATTTGTACCCTTAATTACCCTATTTACATTTAACCGGGGTAAAAAAAAGTAAAAAGTTACTATTCACCAAAAATTATTTTCATCTCATTGAACCACATTTTAGTCCTTTATATTAACCATGTGTCTCAGATTTTCAAAATTCCACTCACAGAAGCGGTAAAATTAAGTTTAATGTGAATTTGCAAATTTTCCTAGGAGATGGGTAAAAGACGGTGAAAATTTCAATAAAATTTTAATACATCTACAATTATTATAAAATGACTCCAAAGGCTTAAATTGAACATATATAGGTATTATGTATCAATTTTTACCTAAAATAAATTTAAATAGAACAAATAATTATTTAAATAAAAATTCTGTTTTTGAATAGTAACCTACTGTTTTCACTATTCATCAAAAATTTAAAGTTTTCAGAAAAGTACCAAAAAATTCACCCTAGGCTAATTTCGATATTCTGAATCCAAAAATGAAGTCCATTTTGAAAGCTAAAATTTATAAAATTTCAAAAATTGAGTATTACTATTCATAACGGCTAGTTTATATAACATATCGTTGTTTAGAGAAACTTGGTATCGCGTACAACACACACTTTTATGGAAGGTTGTGACTGCGTGTAGTGCAAGACATATTAGGAATGCGTGTCATGCAAGATCCTTTTGGTGTAGCATTCAACACAAGACATTAATGAAATTAAAAAGAATATTTTTCATAAAATCTCGGGGTGTTACATTCTACCCCTCTTAAAATGAATTTCGCCCTCGAAATTCGTCGGGGTTATAAATGGTTTACTACTCGAAAGATTATTTAATAGAAACCCACATCGTAAAAAGGAATACCAAAACTTGACTTTAAAAACTAATGTATGAAACGTAATGGTTACCCAAATTAACTAATCAATGGGTTTCCACATAGGAGAGCATAGGTGAAATTATGGATATGGAAGAGATATCTAACCGTCATGTTCAGATGGAGAGTGGTAGAGAACATGGCTATGAAAAATCCAAAAATCACAAAGCCATAAATTTTTTATGATCTAGGGTACCATCTGATTAATCGGATATAAGGGCACTAGGACAATGTTTTTGGTTTAGATGATCATTTCCCTAAAGTTGATGAATTTGAATTAGAAGAAATACTTAATTTATTTTTGTATAATCTCACCATTGTTCTTGCCTTGAACAATTTCCACTTCATCTCTTTAAGAAATGAAGTTGAATTTTTCTTTCGCAAGGTTTTAGCAGATCATGCGATAGAGTGATAGGTCATTCCATCTGTCTCAAACATAATTTAGCAAAAGTTCTATACATAATTCCATCAATGGTGAGATTAGTCATATATTGTTCCAAAATGGACTTATACTTCATCTATCATCCTGCATAATAAAATAATACGATTTTCTACTAACCAGGGACTTCTTGTGGGCTAGTGGTATGAAATAAAGTCTTGTCGCACTTCGGTTGTGGGTTTGATTCCCACAGCCTTGTCCGACGTGACGGGTTGTCGCCCATTCTGCAGGTTGTCCTTTTTTTTTAAAAACACAATACTAACTTATGTCCAACATAATCCATTCCAATCTTTAGGATTATCCATAATATTGCAGTCCATTCTCACATTATAGTGAAAACAATTACCAGAGATTCCACATAACAAGAATGTTAATACCATCGTTGATCCCCATATATCATAATATATGACTTTTTGGTCACATTCCAAACATTCGAAGGCCTTTATCACGTATTCTCTTGAAAAATGAATACCTATTGAATCTTAGTGAAAACATGAGTGCTGTCAAAAGTTAACTCTTTCCACATACCAAAACCCCAAAATTCTATATACTCAAACCATGAAATAACAATTTCCTTATATCAGTCATGAGCTCATGAATACTGTCAAACAATTTATTTTATCCTTATCCCTTCATTATGGGCATATCATCTTCTTTTCAAAAATATCTCAATCACTTTCCATGGTTACCGGTACCATAAAATTATTGAAAACAACAATAGACCAATACATAAATATTCCAAACATTCCACGATACTATACACAAAATTATTTTGGAATCCCATTACATAAACACTTAATCATTCCACCACATCGTTGTCACATTCAACATCACCAATAGTAATCGCATGTGACTTCCCTTTTTCCATTTCCTTATGTGGTTCCTCATGTCGATCATCATTAAACCTTGCATTAGGGAATTGATTAGCATAATGCCCCATTTCATTTCACTTGAAGCATTGTAGTGTTGGTGGTGCGTTCTCTGCAGTCTTTTCTTTATTCACATCATTAGCAAACCTTTTCCCTTTACTTTGACACTCAGCTACATGATGACCTTCTTTTTCACACTTAAAACATTTTCCAGTCCCTTTAATACAATCTCCACCATGCTTCTTTCCACACATTTAGCATAAGGAAACATTCATCTTCTTTTCACCATTATTCTGAGATTTCTCCTTGAACTCCATCTTTCGTTTCTTGTCAAAACCATGAGATAGATATGTAACACCAACTTCCATTTCTACCTTGATAGCACAACACACAAATTATTCATATCTACTGAAGTCTCTTATAGCTAATTCCCTTCAATGATTTCGTTTTAATCCACTGAAGAATCGATCAACTTTACTTTCAGGTTGGATGATAAAGCCAGATGCATACCTTGGAAGCCTTGTAAAATTCGCTTCGTATATACCAACAGATTCATCATCCTTTTGCATTAGTTCAAGAAATTCCTTCTCCATCTTTGTTTGAAGAATACGAGGGAAGTACTTATTGAAAAATAAGTTCTTGAACTCGTCCCATTCTATGGACTCAATTTCATCTCTTGGACTCGTATTCTTGATAAGATTCCACAATTGATCAGCTTCACCTTCCAAAAAATATAATACTAAGATGAATTTATCATGTTCAGAACATTGAAAAACTGAAAATATCTTTTTAGTGGTACTGGTCCATTGTTCAGCAACAAGTGGATCAGAAGACCCGCTGAAAGAAGGTGGACGTTGCCTCATGAAGGAATCAATAGAATATTTTTCCCTTATCTGCTCATTTGGAAGTCCAGAATGATTCATAGATTGTGTAAGTATAGAAATAAGATTTTGCCCTCCATCTCCCATGACATTTTTGTGTTCAAGAGGACAATCATTTCATTGTCCACTACATTGATCAACACGGTTCCTTCAGGTTCCAGTCATCGTCTAAAACCCAAAAAGAATAGTGTGATAGGCAAAAATATTGCTAGGGAAAACAACATAATAAAGGGGAGTACCTTCAATATCTAACATCTTAAGTTTAATTCTAAGATTGTTACCAAAATTCTAGGACTATAACCTATACTTATACTTAACCTTAGAGACATCCCTAGATATACCACAGAAATATCTCTAGGGATCTCACTAAAGTTCTCGCATCCTAGTTTCCAAAGTTTGACTAAACCTTTCTTCTGATACCAAATGTAGAGACCCAAATCATGACGTATATGGACATTACATTACTTTTGAGGAATACTTAGTAAATAACAAAAAACAGACACACAAGGACCGTAATAGTTTAGTGTCTTTGGAAACTCGGAATATAATCTTCTAATCGTGGTGAAATATCTTCAACATCTCCCATAATGATCTTCCCCTATTTTTTTTCTTACCTAAAACATTTCTTTATATCCCGGGGAAAAGAAAAAATAAAAGGGATGATCTCAAATGCCTAGTAAGGGTAATCATAGAGAAAATAAAACAATCTATAAACATTTGAATGAATAAACTAGAACATAAAATCTAAACATCAAAATCTTGAGCAAAGACATGAATCTTGGAAGTACATAAGGCATATATCATAAGGGAACATCAATCATGATAAAATAGAATGGGAATAAAATATGTAACTGTGGAAACCATTAAGCCCATGTTATGATTTCCAAAGTAGCCAAGGCATTTCTGCCAGGACCATCTGAGTTGACAAAGTCCCTTTCTGAATCGAGTTCACTACTCGTTTCAGTCCTGTAACACTGAACCAGATTAACTTACTATTATATCCATGTCTATCTCATGAGATATAATATTTTACCCAATTCATTGGAGGGATATATAGGTCCCACCATCTCATAATGAAATCATTCTTATTTGTGCCACAAAATAAACATACATCATTCATGATAACCCAATAAATAAAATGGGTTTCATAAACATCATCCCATCATCACATAATCCATATAAAAGAAATGGATATCATTTCATAATATGAAATGTGAAACCATGTAAATCATAAAGACATTAAACTTGAAACATACACATATGAAATAATGTCATCTTAGATGGAAAACGGTTTTGATAAAACATTTGAAATGAATTCTTGAGGAAAATATCATTTCTTCTTCAAAATAATTTTCTTTTAAAAAAATGCCATGCAGTTTTAAAATAAATGTATTTTGTTGAAAATAGTCATAAATCTTGTAGAGTAAGCTTCATGAAAATTAGGCATTATGAAACCGTAAAAAATACATTCATGCTGTATAAGTTAAAAATAACATTATTCTCGTACTTTTGTCGGAAAAGTCAAAAAGTAACTCGTATGGTAAACAAAAAAAGGATTCCTTACATACCATGTAGTAAAATTAAAAAATGGGTAAAACGTAATTTAAACATACATGAATTTTTTTAGAAAAAATGGTCTTTGATGATAAATATAACCCCAGTAAATACTTACGAATAAACAATCTTGGATAAAAATGAGATTGATAAATTATCCCTTACCTTAGGTCCAATATTCTTTGTACGTTTCCGAACCTCCTATATAATGATTTAAATAATTTCATTGACTTGTTACATAATAATATTCATTGTTATGAGATCATATATAGTTCACTTATGACTTTATATTACCTGTTCTTTTGTAAGTTCTATGTTAAAACAACGTTTTGGGTTAAATCGTTTTATTTATCATACGTGTTCGGACTTGTTGTTCTTGATATTATTACATATATCATGATTTACTTAATTCCATAATGTAAAAAATGATTTATATATATATTTAGTATATACATATATATATGATAGATCGATTAAATGGAATGAAATACGTCGTTCATGGAGACGGTAGGTCGTACGTACGCTTAAACGCTGTTTTCGTTTCCTTATTGAATTGAAAGTAATTAAGTAGATGAAATACATATATATACACATAAATATAGTATCATTATTATGTCATATATTTCATGATTACTTATTATATGTACTTTATAATCATTCATGAATGGTTAACATGGAGAATGAATCTCATCGTGTCGTGGAGACGGTAGTCTGTACGTACGCACGAGCGATGATATCATTCCCATGATCGTGGAATTGCATTGAAGTTGTATGTATAATATTTAAGAATCAATATCACTTTGAAATAATCATATATAGTTATTTATTTACATTATTATACCCATCCAAATAAGGTGGTGGTCGAAAACAAATTACACCACGGCGTGGAGACGGTATTCCGTACGTACGCACGCGCGGTGATTTCATTTTCCGTAGGATGGATAAGTGGTGAAATAGGGTTGTTTCATACTTATAATAACATATCACTATATTAGTGATACTGATGTTATTACTTCATAATGAAACAACTAATGAAGAAGAAGTGGAAGAAGAAATAAAGTTGAACGAATCGGTAACGGATATTACCTCTTCTTTCGACACGCCTTATTGAAACCACCTTTTAGGGCACTAAGATTGGTCTTTGGAGAATACCAGAACCTCTAGGATGTTTCTAGGAAAGTGTAGAATATAAATTGGCATGGTTTGGCTGATCTTGAAGGCTCAAAGTGGTGTGAGAAAAAGAGGGAGGAAGTGCCCTTTTATAAGGGAGGACAGGGGCACCTTTGGGATAACTAAAAATATTATTTTATTATAAAGACATATTCAGTTTTTAATAGATAAAAATTGAGTCATTTATAAGATAAGGTGGGGATGAGTAGAAATCCTCTCATCCAATATAATTTATACAAGTTTAGGTTTCTATTTTAACCTTATCATTTAGATTTAACTTTAAGTTAAATATTTTTTCTTTTCCCATGTCTTCTTGTTTTCTTACACTATAAGGTTAATAAACTTACTATAACAAGACTAAAGAACCCCAAGTTGTTTTTTATTAATATATATAACCATATATAAGTCGTTTGGATGAAACATAGATTTTTAGGAATAAAATAACAATTAATAATATAATACTTGTTTTAAAAACTATTTTATGTCAATTTTGACACTATTTGGTAATTGATTTTTTTGAAAATCTTAACAGAACGATTAGTTCGAAAAAAGTTAACTAAATCAATAATATCATGTCATATTAACCTAGAAAATTAATTAAATTCATAAAAAGGCTCAAATTGCAATTATTTGGGTATTTATAACATCAATTATGTCAATATTTCATTAATAAGATAATTACTGCATCATCATTGTGTCATAAATAAATTAAATTATTTAATGTCTAAAAATTATAAATAAAACACCATTATGTATTAAATATTTTTATCTTTCTAATGAATATTTATAGTCTAATTTATCTTATGTATAACCCTATATTAAAAATGATTTAGTTATTAAACTTTGATTTTAACTATTTTAACCCTTCTTTAAATAAATTAATAATAAATGTCCTAAGCTGATCCAAGTGGGCCTAATGGTCATATATTATTCCTAATGTTTTTTTTGGTCGAATTAAACTTATCCAATAGAATTAGTACATGTGTTAGGGTAATAATAATATCATTTTTACCCTTAATTACCCTATTTACTTTTAACCGTGGTAAAAAACGTTAAAAGTTACTATTAACCAAAAATTATTTTCATCGCATTGAACCACATTTTAGTCCTTGATATTAACCATGTCTCTCGGATTTTCGAAATTCCACTCACAGAAGTGGTAAAATTATGTTTTATGTGAATTTGCAAATTCTCCTAGGAGGTGGGTAAAAGACGGTGAAAAGTTCCATAAAATTTTTATATATCTAAAATTATTATAAAATGACTCCAATGAATTAAATTGAACATTTATAGGTATTATGTATCAATTTTTACCTAAAATAAATTTAAATAAAATAACTAATTATTTAAATAAAAAGTCGGTTTTTGAATAGTAACCCAGTGTTTTCACTATTCATCAAAAATAGAAAGTTTTCAGAAAAATACAAAAAATTAACCCTAGGCTAATTTCGATATTCGGAATCCAAAAATGAAGTACATTATGAATGATAAAATTTATAAAATTTCAAAAGTGGGAATTACTAATCATAATGGCTAGTTTATATAACATATTGTTTTTAGCGAAACTTGGTATCGCATACAACACACACTTTCATGGAAGGTCGTGATTGTGTGTAGTGCAAGCCAAGTCAGGGATGCATGTCATGAAAGCTCATTTTTGTGTAGGGTACAACATAAGACATTAATGAAATTAAAAAGAATATTTTTCATAAAATCTCTAGGTGTTACAGTATGACTAGTGGAGTGGTCAAATTCTTCTTTAACCCATAAATTTAAGTCCTATAAGAATCATTGAACACAATGTCAGAATAATTTTGAAGTGATCACAATATATGAAGATAAGTCATATCGAACTCATTTATGAAGCACTGATAAAATCTTACACTCCATTGGAAACATCTAACATCGCGCACACAAGGATTGGGTAAGGATGAAATAATATCTACCATAGATTTATCAACTTATATACCAGGTTTTGACACTACATGCCCAAAGAAAATGCCATGTCCTACCATGAAATTTCACTTTTCAAATATCAATACCAGTTTCTTCTCAATAAAACCATTCAACATCTTTCCCAAACTAATGATACATTCATCAAATGATGATCTATACAATGTAAAATCATCCTAAAATATATACATGATGGTCTCAATGAAATGATAAGAAATACTCATCATGCCACTCTTGAAGATACATAGGGTATTGTATTGTCTAAAAGGAATCCTTTGGTAGGAAAATGTTCTAACTAGATAAGTGAATGTTTTCTTCTTATGATCTTATAGGTTATAGGAACCAGAAAATGTCCATAAAATACATCCAAGAAACAATTGTGTTTTTTCCGGCAAGTCACTCAATAATTTGATCAATAATGTGAGGGGTAAATGGTCCATGAGGGTGGATTGATTTAGTCTCATATAATCAATAAACACAACCCATTTATTTTTCACCCTCATCAGAACTAATTCCTCTATCTCATTTATAAAATGCTAACACCACTTTTTTTAGGCATAACCGGAAGAGGACTCACCCACAAGGAATCTGAAATGTGATAACTTATACCTACCTCGACCAGTTTTTTCACTTCTTTTCTTACCTCTTATAGAACGATTTGATTGAGCCTCCTTTGCATCTACATATCTGGTTTATCCCCATCCTCCAATAGAATCCTATGCATTAAAATGGATGCAAAAATACATGATATGTCAACCATGGTCCACCTGATTTCCCTGATGTTCTTCGTAAAAACATTCAAAAGTTTTTCTTTATGTTTAAATAGGATATTGTTTTCAATGATAATAGATAATCTCTCACCACTCGAAAAGTATGAGTATTTTAGATTTTATGTCACTGGCTTGAGTTCTAGTGTAGGGGGTCATGTATGGATATATGCATTTAAAGAACTGAAATATGTGTACAATGAACATCCTTACTAGAATACACTTCATCAAAATCAGGGATCAATTCATCAAATCCAACAGCATACTCAACATACATGTCATAATCTGAGTGAACGTGATCGAAATCAAAAATACGAATCCATTTTAAAATAAAATATAAGAGTGATTTGTGCATTAGAAAAAGGTGTGGGAGTGCTCTTGGGAATTAAACATGAACTAACGCTCATACTGTCTCTAAGCATATGACAATCATATTCCATGGGGTTTTTATTCGATGGTTCAAAATGGGAAATAATAAAAGAAGAATGGTCTTATGATGGGTACTTTATGGAGTCCATAACATTAAATATCACAAATTCATCTCCAAACTCCATGGAAAGTTTACCCTCAATTTACATTTATGATCATTTTTGCAGTCTTGGGGACTTTCCTACTCCAGATAATGGGAGAATGATAACTTACCTGATTATCCTCTATGTTAAGACCATATATATCTACTATACATATCATGTATCTTAACAAAACAAGTACATCCTCAAGGACTCACACTGGTTATATTGTAGATTTATTCCCCAATATCACCACTAATCTCATTGGCATCAAATAACCAACCTATAAATAAGAGAATACACAGTGAGGCATCAAATTTATGGGAGAACCTAAATACCATAAATAATTAGAAATATATAACTCCCCTATGGTGTATGTTACGGTGAATGTCCATGAATCCATGCACATAGTTTTCATTGTTTAAGTTGGTGTAATGAGTGTTCAAAATTTCCTTCCAAGATTGATCCACTAATATCTCTTTAGTCCTCTTCGACTAGAACAATGTGATTTTAATAATTTGGCATAATTTGGGATTTTCTTAATGAATTAAATAAGGGATATTTTTCTCAATGTGCATAAATGTGTCCAAATTTTTTTTTGCATTGCCTCATCAACCATATTTTTTGGTTAAAAAACAATATTTTGAAATGTAATGGGTTTAAGAGGAACTTCATCAATCGTTTTCTCACCTTTATCTTTTTTTACTTGGGATTCTCATCAGTTTTTATCAAATGGGGATTCCCCAGGGTTGTGGTAAATCATGGTGGAAGGATATGTGAAGATGTATCTATTATTTTATTCCAACTTTTCAAGGGTATGGAATTGAAATTTCCATTGGGATTTTGTGTTGTTTGGGAAGTATTATTTCCACAGTTCTTACTTACCAGTTCATGGAGGGCGATGTCAATCTGGCTCATTTGAGTCTTTAACTCCCTCAACTCCAAACCATGAATCATCATCTCATTTAGGTGATTAAGAACAGTTTGTTTCTAAATATCATTTGTATTAGATCCAAATTTTGATTGATATGTACCTTGTTGTTTAATTTTTTGATGCTTGAGTTTCAAATATCCTCTGGGGTTGTTAGAAACCCAATTAGAAAGGTGGAGGCTGTTGGAATTTTTTTAAAAAATTGGTCCTTTGGTTGTTATCCAGATCCATTCCTCGTGGTTGACTGATCCTTCCACACTTGGTTCTATGTTGGAGAAAAGGTATCATACATGTTATGGGTTTGTGGGTATTGTTGTTTTCGATATGGTTTCTTATGGAATACTGTTTTGAAGTCCTCCATCTCTTGTATTTAGGTGTAGTAGTCAGTTGGGTGGTCTATTTCAGTGAAAATGCCACAAGGACTCGTAGGAGTGGTTTGGGATTTCTTTGGATCCAAAGGAATATACCTCACCATTCTGGTCAATTCATAAAACATGGTATCAATTAAATGAATTTCAAGAGAAGATGGTCTTACCTGATGTACTCCCCTGGAATGTGGTGTACCTCGATCGCTATATTGTTGAGAGTTTTGTGCCATCTTTTCGATCAATGCATGTGTGGCTACTTGTGTTTTGTCCTCCAATTCTCCTCCATTCACAACATCCACCATGCCCCTTTCCATAGGCGTTATTCATTAATATAAGTATGGATTAAAAATTTTCTCTATAATTTGGTGATGTGGGAAGCTTTCACACAACTTCTTGAATAACTCCCATTACTCATACACTAACTCCCCTTATGATTCCATGATCCCTAAGATATCCTTTCTAGTGGATGTGGTTCTTGATGGTTCAAAAATTCTCTATGGAAAAGATATTTCAAATCATCCCAAAATGTAATGTCTATCAGTTGTAAATAATACATCCATCCTTTTGTAGTCTCATGAAGAGAGAATGAGAATGATCTTAGTTTAATTTAATATTTAGATACTTTTCTTGGTATTAGGGTTGAGAAAACCACATTAAATTAATCCAAATTTTTGTTTCTATCCTCACTAGATAATCCGAGAAATTTTGGAAGAAGATGAATTAACCTATATTTCAATTCAACATCTGATTCGAGGTTTCGGTATGCGATATAATATTGTTGATAGTTATTATATAGTTTAGACAATTCTTGAGTGGTTATATTAAGTAAATTTCTATTGTTTTTATCCATTGGTTATTATTTTATGTTTGATTAAGAATATTTTCCAATTTCAATGTTACTATAATGAAAGAATTCTCCAACTGGTTGAATGTTAAAACATCCAATAGACCGAGACTGTCTAATTTGTGACATAAAGTTGTGATCAATATCAAGCTAAATATCTAGGATATATTGGGGATTATTTCAGTTCATAAATCAAATAAAAATGAAATAATGAAAATTTACCCTTAATACAAAATTATAATTTTGAGATGATGATCTGAAAAAAAGAAAAAAAAGAAGCGGAAAAAAATAAAACTTCAGAAAATAGAAATAAGAATGAAATGAAATAAGAAAATAATAGAATGAAAAATAAAATAAATACCACTAATTGGTTGTTATAAATACTTTCTTTCCATGAAATAATTCCAATTTTAAAGGTGTTGTGATATGCGCTTTCATATAATGTTTGATTTTTTGCTTTTTAGGTGCAGCAGAGTGGATGGCCAAAGTCGTCTCACAATGAGGAAGTAATTTGATGACTTATTTTAAGTTATTTTGAAAATAGAATAAAATAGAACAAATAAACTTAAAAGGAATATTTTTTCTGTTTATAAAATAATAAGTGTAATGTTTGAAGAAGATTGAATTTTTTGTTTTTTTAAATGAAATTCAATTAATAAGACCCAACATGAAGAAGTTTTTTAGAAAATATTTACGAAGGAATAATCGATCTAACTATACCTATTCATTTACATGTTAATAATTATCATTTAAATTAATATCCACTTAATAATCATCCCCTAGTTTTTGAATCCTTTAATTCTATTAGAATTTACTTTACCATAAATATGAAATTGATTAAACCTTAGGCTAGCTTTGTAACATACAATCACAATACCCTACTTTTATTGTTGTTATATGGCTAGATTATCATAAGAGGTAAATTAGGGTATATATCCACTATAAAAATAAAAATTAATTGATATTATTGATTATATTTGAACTCGTTAAATTGATCCCGTGTGGCATTGTCTTACTAGTTAAGATCACACTCTCACAATTAACAGAATACCTGACCTCATGTGTTTTTTGTTAACTGTTCAATTAATTATATAGTTTCATATAAATTGAAAAATGAATTTCTAGATCATTATATGTGAATTATAGTATCTAATTGACTCAAAATAAATTAATGAATAAGTTAAGAGGTTGATAGATTACTAAAAAGAACTACTCTACCATGGGAGGTGTAGTCATCATAGAAATGTGTTGCATGTAAAAAGGTTTAGAAAGGGTATAAATTTTATATTGTTTCTATTCTTGATATGCAGCCAAAATAGGATGATAAATGAAGAAGATAATTGAAGAAAATAGTAAAAAACATTATAAATAAAAGAGTAACTAATAATTTTATTACATAAACACAAACATTATAACATGAGAAGGAGATGAAGGATTTGATGTAGGGATCCTTGATTCAAGAGATCTCCCTATGAGTATAGAGAGTTCCCGAAACTCCGAGGTGATGAGAGGACTCCTCTGGAATCCCAAGATGGTAGAACATCACTCCTTGGTCGAACATGCAAATGGGGTGCCCATGGTACCAATATATAGCCAAATGGGCAGCATTTTTGGGAACCCAGATTTATAGATACCACTTGTGTCATGGTTTTGGGTTGGTAAATGGAATTATAATGACATAGAAAAAACAGAAAAAATGTAGGTATGTATCTTGTTTTTGACTTTTTCATGTTTAGTCAAAAATAGAGAATTACAATGCAAGATAAGGATGAAATATAGAACCAAATCTTTGACTTCATGCAGATTCGTTCCCCTAGACAGTTCAGTTCGGATGGGCTCCCATATTGCTGAATTTGGATTTGGTTTCTTGTGATGATATTTATCCAACTGAATTGTTGATCTACCAAAAAAGTTCAACCCATTTGGATCATGGATATCTTCTAATGTTATAAAAAATGGATAGATGTCCTTGGGCTTCCATGCAGTTTTTACCATTTTTATTCTGGATCATCTCTGACCCTCCAAATCTTCTCCCCCTACAACAAAATAACATAAAAAAAATGTATAATTTAAATTTTTAATATTGATAAACATTTTATATTTAAATCAAACCAGAAGTGAAATTTGAGATAATATTTTTAATTTTAAATACAAAACTAGTTTAAAATAGTGGTGTAAGGGTGAAATAAAGTAGTGAATTGTGATTTGATCACACCCCCACACATATCCATTTCCACTCCTTGGAAAGTACTTATATCATGTATTCCATAACATTGAGACAAGTTATGAATGTTTATATTCCTTAATCCATACTATAAAAATAGGCAAGGTAAGAATCCCATCAAGGGTCAGTATTAATAATTTTTAAAGTAATTTCCTCATTTATTATAAAAAACCAAATCTAGTGAGATTAATGAAACTTATGATAGAGAGACACACCATGGGTCTAAAATGACACTAATCCCCCATGTGTTTATGTGTTCAATCCATTTTAATCTCATAAATCTACCATTTATTCAGTATATTCTGATCAAGTAAAAAAATAATTCTTACTTATTTTATTTGATCAAACTTGTTCTACATTCCATTATAATAAATACTTTAATACCCACTCACTTAAGCATTCTCGAATGTCAAACCATAAGATCCTAACCAAGATATCCTCATGTGTTATAAATTTCATCAATCCCGAGATTTATTATTATTGTTTTTGTTGTTGTTTTTTTTAAATTTTCACCTGAAAAAAATCGTACACTCATCTCTCAACCCTTGTTTGATCTCCTCATTACACTATTTGTAATAGTTATAAAATATCATAGGTCAACGAAGAGTTTGTTTTTATATTCCTAAGATAGAAACCATATATTTTATTTTATTTTTGTTTCTTTTTTGTTTTTTTCTTAGGGCGTAAAAAGATAGATGACAGGTACACAAACACGGGTCAATTTGGTATATTAATAAAACTAATTAGTAGATAAACGATATATGGATCAACCATTGATATAAGATGAATTATTTACCTAACATAACTATAATGTAAATTCAATATGAAAAATTTCATAATTCATGGTTGAGTGAAAGGTTTTGTGAATCAATGACATAATTTACCACGAAGAAATATACCTTATCATTGTGTCAAAATAAAAATTATTTTATAATGCTAAAATGAATCATTTCATCGGTGAATAAATTTTTTAAAAAATGAACCCTTAATGATGAAATTTTAACATTCGAATCATTCTACCAATGAATTTTTAAAACATTAATTTTTCATATGTTCTACATGAGAGTGATGTATGATGTCCTTATTTTTATATTTTTGAAATATATTAGAAAACCTAACAAAAAACAAAAAAAAACAAAAAATTCTAAATTTTAAATATAACTACCCCAAAAAATTTTCCACTCAACCACACTTAAAATATTGAATTATACTCAATTTCAACACATGATAAGATAAGTTCACATGGAATGTGGTATTTTAAATAGTAAATATAATATAACAGTGAAAGGGTTGGGAAAGGCCCGGAATTCTCATGTGATGATGGGGTCATGAATTGGGATGAAATTTACCACATTAGTATAAATTACCTAAAAGTATTTCTTAAAACGTTACTCATTAACTATAACGCTCCATCCAATTTCCTCTTGTGTGATATCCACTACACCATAAGCAAAGAACAATAGATACAATATAATGACCTAACTATCTAGAAAACAACTTATTAGGCATCAGCTTTAGTCGTGAACTATAGAGAATGAATTTCCCTCTGACACGAAACTCCCTTTGTTTGTTCATTATGTCATGAGATTCTTTTGATCATTAATTATGGAGCCTTGAGTTCTCATATAATGATAATTGAATCTTCTAAAGCTCATGAATTTGCAGGTTACATTGAATTTTAGCTTGGGCCAGATCCATGTTGCAATTATTTATAACCCAAAATGCTTAATGCTCAACTTCCACTGGGAGATGACATGCTTTCCCAAAAACAATATGAAATTGGGACATATTGATCTGTGTTTTATATGATGTCCTATAAGCCTAATGCTCATCATCCCATAATTTTCTCAAATAATTCTTTTTTTTGCATGGTTCTCTCCAAAATTTGATTCATCTCCCGATTTGAAACCTTAGCCTGCCCATTTTTTTGGGGTGGTATGGTGTTGATTTTTTGTGATTATTCCCATACTTCTGAAGGAGATAAGAAAAATTCCAATTGAAAATGTATGTCATGTGCTCACAGATGATATCCTTTGGTATTCCAAGCCTGTAAAAATATGATCCTTGAAATAGTACACTAAAACATGAGAACTTTCAATCCGGCTATCCTTCAGCTCTACCCATTTACACACATAATCAACAACAACCAAAATGTAAAAAAAAACAAAATGAACATGGAAAGAACCATTTAAATAATTTCCCCAAACATCAAATATCTCACAGAATAATATGGGGTTTTGAGGCATCTCATGTATCATATAAATGTTTCTCGTATGTTGGAAACATGAGCACGACATACAAAATGTATGAGAATCATCTAATATTAAAGGAAAATATAATCTTGATTTTAAAGCATTCCTAGTTGTTCTTGGTAGTCCAAAGTGTTATCTACATGAATGTGTTTGGATGATAAATAGAATATACTCAAACTCATGATTTGGAACTCACCTCTTAATAAAATGATCACTACAAGTGCTCCAGAGGTAGGTATCCTCACACACATAAAACATATACTCATTTTTTAATATTTGGATATAATATATATATAAATTAATCAGACATTCAAAGGAAACAAGGTATTTAACTAAACCAGCCTTCAAAGTATGTGTACCAGATTTTTCATAAATGTTCTCATCATGGAAAACTATCTTGAAGTGGTATCTAGTACAATGTGTTAGCCTCTAATGTGTGAGTAATTTTACTCATGTGGTTCGCCATTAGGTTTTCTTACCCCTTATTGTCCTTTATCTAAATATAAAATCCTGGAAGAATAAGAATCCATTAGATAAGCATTGGCTTTTCATCTTTCTTATTCAAGAGGTACCTCAGTGTTGTATGGTTAGACAAATCTACTACTTTACTGCCTAATAATATGAACATAATTTATCTATCGAAAAATTTACATCAAGAAACAACTCTTACATGGTTGCTTAGTTTTATTGGGTTGAGACCAATGTCTACAAGGCATAGGAAATCACATATGAATGTATATCCACCCTCTTTGATAAGACAACTCAAACTATCAATTGGGATGCATCACACATAAGCTCAAAAGGAATCTCCCTCCATGGGGGATGTATAATTTTTGGAGTGGCCTAATGACTTTTTAAATCATAAAAGTGTTCCCTATATAAATCAACAATCACAAAGTAATAATCCTTTTGAATTAATCGTGATATCAGAAGAGAAATCATACTAAAATCAATGATGAAGCATCAATAAAATCATACATTCCTTAGGAAATATCTAACATCTTGAAAAAATTTAGGATAGGGTAAGAATGAAATAATACCTACCTTCTATTCATCAACCTCTATCCCATATGTTTACACTACATTTCCCAAGAAAATTCCTTTCTCTACCAAGAAATGGATCTTTTCAAAGTGAAATACAAGATTATTCTCAATACAACGATTTAACAAAATTCCGAGAAAAAATATACATTGATCAAATGAAGATAAATAAACTATAAAATCATCGATAAATACCTTTATACATATCTCAAGAAAATCTGAAAACATACTCACCAAGCATCTTTGGAAGGTATCTACAGAATTTAATAGTCCAAATAGAATACTTTAGTAGGAAAATGTACCAAATGGACAACTGAATATCACATTCTTCTGATCTTATAGGGCTATAGAAACATGAAAATATCAAGAAACCCATCGATGAAACAATATTGTGTTTTCCCAGCTAGTCTCTCAAGAATTTGATCACTAAATGGGAGGTGTAAATGGTCCTTCTAAGTGGATTGATTTAGTTTCCTATAATTATTACACACACTCAAACAATTTTGAACTCTCTTTAGAACCAGTTAATATCAGTCATTTCTAGCAATAGTAACACCACTTTACTTAGGAACAACCTCAATTGGACTAACCCACTGGAAATCTAAAATGGGATAAATTATACTAGCCTTGAGAAAATTTTAAAATTCTTTTTTAAAAACTTCCAGATGCATTGGACTGAGTATCCTTTTTTGGATGCCTAACTATTTTATCCTCATCCTCCAAAATAATATTATGCATGAAAATGGAGGAGATATTACCTGATATTTCATCCGAGGTCCAACTGATTGCCCTGATGTTCTCCCCCAAATGATGAAAACGTTTTTCCTCATGTTCAAAATGGATATTGTTAGTAGTGATAACATGTAATCTCTTAACACTCAAATTTTTTGATTATTTTATATTTAGTGGAAATGGATTATTGTAAGATCCAGGCATTTTCTGGAGTCATCTCAGAAATTTTTTATGGTACTTTTGAAGTTTTTATGTCACTTTAATTTGGAAGTGTGGCTTGGGGAGTCTCTGGGTGAATTCTTTAGAAACATGGAAATACATGGAGTTGTGTATGGTTTGAGAATGGTTTGAAAAAACTATGAGTAATCTAACCATGTGGAAAATGGAGGTCGGCACGGTTGGTGAACGGTTTTCCCTAACCATGAACCTCTACCCAGGAAACCGTGCGCGTGGGTTTTGAATTCCAAAAATCAATTTTAAAACCATCTCCCCCAATACTCCCAAATTTAGCCCTATGATTGGGATTAACAGTTTCTAGGTGTTCCCAATGCCATACAAAGGGATTCCAAGGTGATCTGAACATCGTTATTCGAGATAGAAATCCCAAATTGATGATCTAATCTCTTCATGGTAAGTGGATTTCATCTCATTGAATCTCATGTTCTATCCTCTATCTTTTCTAGATCATTTAATGGAAGACATACCATATTTTCTTGGATCTAAATATATGAGTTTTTATCTGGATTTAGGATTGTAAATCTAGATCTAGATATCCAAGATCATTATGCCTTTGATATTCATTTCGGTTTAGGGATTGAGATCCGAAGCTTGATTGATGGAGTGGTTCCACTCAGATTTTGGGGATTTCATTTAGGCTAAATTCTTTCTATAAATCGAGGTATGTTGTCTAAATCAGACACCCAAAGTAATGATATTGATATGTTTATGTGAGTTTATGATTTTTTAGATTTCATGATCACTAATTTCTAAAATTGGAGTAATTAGGAATGAGGATTTGGCTTTTGTTTTCCATAGTGTTTAATTGATAATTGAATCGTGAAACAAATATGGATGGGGGGGTTCCCAAATAAAAATTGTGGAGATTTTTTAATGATTGATATATTGTAATTGAGATATTAAAGTTATTGTGTTATGATAATTAATTGGGGGGATTAATTATGAAATGGTGTTTGTCTCTATAAGATAATTCATTGGGAGACATAATTATGTGCCATGAAGTTGACGAGAGATAATTAAATGTGAGAGTTAATCATTTTCCATAATTTTGATGAAAGATAATTATGTGTGATTATTAATCAAGAAAAGTTGAGATTTAATATGGATAATTAATACTAAAGAATTAAATATGGAAAAGAGAATTGTGTTGATTTATTAATTAAGGAATCAATTAATTAATGGATTATGTGCATATTTAATTGTTGAATTAATTAATTACCTTTTAAATTTTTAACTAATCGATGGATTATTAATTATATGATGCGTAAAATTATTTTGAATTAATGAATGATTAATGGTTGAGTTTTTTGTGGTGTTGTACATGGAGTTCTAGACCAATTAAAATTTGAGACTTGGACATGGAATTCCTCCCCAATAGTTATCCAGGCTTCAGATTTTTGGGTGCTAGGCATGACGACCTACACTGAACTAGAAAATGGGTTCTAGGAAAGATGAACAATACTCAATGAGATTGTGGTGCTATGCATGACGACCTTTACCAATGAATGATAATAATTAATGATGATTCAACTAAGATTTGAGGTTCTCATAATGACAACCTACACAAAATGATTAATGATAATAAATGATAATTCCAATGGGAAACATGAAATGAAACTAGGACTAATGTGATGACTAAAGGTTAAATGACAATGTGTTTACTATTTAAATTCTGAAATGTATTTATTTCTCCATCAAACTTCATCCATTGTATTTTGACTGGACTCATTTTGGACATCATTGGTGGTGGCCTACTGAGTTGTACTCACACCCTATTTAGCACTCCTGATCGGAGCGTGCATATACTTTGTTGTTATAGGACATGATAAGGTAAAGGACCTGCGATGTGTTTTTGTATGGGATTTAAGCTTGGGAGGGGGAACCAGACATGGTTTGGGTCCCGTATATGGAGTCATTGTTTCTTTAATTTTAGTTCCATTGTAGACACTTGACAGATGAATTTTAATATCATGTTTTACCTACTAGTTGAGTAATGTATTTTTTTTTGGTTTTGACTAATATATGACATGGTGTTATTCTGGTTATTAATATGATTCTGGATTGGGTTATTGTTTTTTTCTTCCTCTGGTTTATTGATTCTAATTAATAGGGTATAGTTACCCCTGGACTAACTTACTAGACCATCTCTGCTAGTTGACACCCTATGGCATACGGGGAGATGCACTTTAAGGCATGTGGCCATCCAATCCGAGGAACTGTTTGGTGGCTCCCGAGTCCAGGCATCACATTGTGGTATTAGAGGAGTTTTCTTTTCTTTCATCATCTGTTTTAGTACTATTTTTGGAATGGTAGAAAGGATACAAGTAAGAGTAGAGGATTGGTAATGAGCTCATGCATCGGAGTTGTAGACCCATGTTTAGGGGGAAATGCCAGTACTCGGGGTGGGATTGTAGTGATTTCAGTTTTTTGTTGCAGTTGTATATTATTTCACCTTGGGTGATGCACTTATAGTGTGATGTGATATTTGTTTTGAAAATTATGAATTTTGATTCGTGACATAAATAGAAATGATACTTGAGTCTGCATGCATCATTCTAGGCACTCAGAGTTATTGTGACATGCATCACACTAAGAACTCATGGGAAAATGGGTTATGGGAATGTTTTTGAACTTGAACTATTTTTCCTTCTTGTGAGAATGAAATAATGATACAAAATGATATTAAATGGTTATCTAATGAGAACATTGATTGATGAAATGGTTATGATTAAATTAGTAATCATTGAATTAATTTATTGGAGGTAATTTGATTAATTAATTGTTTAATTAATTAATGAGTATGAATGCATCATTGTTAACCAATACCTAGGATTATGATGGTTAAGAGTAGTGATAAGGCCTCAATGTTTACCATGTGGTGAGTAATGGGAGAAAGAACATGTGGAAACTTGTATTATTAATTTCTTCCCTAACATAAATTTTATAATGTTTTTTTGTGAGACCTAAGACGTGTGTTTGTATTGTAGAGATATTCCTTCACGATTCTTTTTTAGGGAGAGACTGAGGGGTATGGCTCAGAACAAAATCCCTAACAGGGAGATTGAGGCACCATTGGTGAATGGTGGGTAGAAAAGGGAATAATTCTAGGAGAACATTGCATGTTTCATGAGATTCATGGAGAGAGACCTATGGTGGGTTTAGAAAAGTATGTCGTAGTTGATGAGGGAGTTTTAGTTGCAACACCCTCCTACTTTAATTAGAGAGGGTGGACCGTAGGGAGATGAATTTTGGATTTAATCCATAGAGATTATACCTAACCATTTAAATACTTTTGCTGAGAGGAGGGTCCTGTTGGATGTTTATATGCTATGGGGGTCAGAAAATTGATGGTGGGACATTCAGGTATGATATCGATAGGCTGATGATATGTTATGAATGGATTTTTGAGATAATTTATTGAAACACTTCTATCCAGGCAAGGTGAGAAAAGAGAAGGCTTCAAAGTTTATACATCTGACCCAAAGAATCATGTACATAGTAGAATACGCTGGAAATTTCACAAATTTACAATGTTTTTCTCCAACTTTGGTAACATATGAGGCATCTTCAACAAAGAAATTTCATGAAATACTCAAGTGTGTAATTAATTCCGAAGTGAATATATTTAGGATGAGGGAATTCTCATAAGTGGATAATTAGGCTCTCATTTTAGAGGGGAACCTGAATAAGGCATCTATTACTGGATAGGTAGTTGTCACTGGACGATTTGGGAGCATGACTTCTAAGGGAAGGAAGTTCCGTTATGACAACCTTAGTCAGGAAAGTGGGATGCAATGAGTATAGACAAGAGAGAAAGTCACACCGCACCTTACTCGTGTACATTTCCAACAGTGTTGTAGGAAGGGCTGCAATCACAAACATTGTCCCCAACCACCAGTGGAGTTCTGTTTTTGTGGTAAGATGGGCCCCCTACATACGTTCTGTATGAAGCAGTGACACACTAGAGTTGAGTGAGTATCTGCTCAGATTCTGAGTGTGGGATGGGGTCTTCTACACCATATAGGTATTGAAGATACAGTTCTACTGGCATTGGTGGTGTATGTAGTGGACGTGGTGCTTCAGGGTATGATCTCCCATATTAGAAGAGTAATGCTACTCAAGGGATTCCAACGATACCACTGGGAAGAGGGTCATGAAAGTTACCTATAGTGTAGCCTACACTAGTGGAGAGTGAGGTTGGTCCATCAATAGTGAGTGGTACTATTCTAGTTTCTTCTACATTAGCTACTTATTTTATTGATTATGGGGCCTATAATTCATTTATATCTACCAATCTTGTAAATTGTTTGATCATGGAGGTTGAGTTCGTAAGTGGGGTGATGAATTTCGATACAGCATTGGGAACACAGTCTAGGGATATCTATTTATGCAAAGGGTGTTCACTTGAGATTGGAGAGTATCGTTTTCTATTGTATATATATGTCCTTGATATATTGATCTTTGACCTGATTATGGGTATGGACAGGCTGGTTGCATACCGAGCCCACATAGATTGTTACCACAAGAGAGTGACCTCTGTATATCCTAAGGGTGACTAGTGTGTTCTTCGGGGAGAATAGGATATCCATGTCGGTCGAATGGGGCCAATTACTCAGCAACTAAGAGAGCTCCCAGCCCATGTTTCTATTCTTTAGATAGATTATTGGAGTGATATGAAATACTTCTTTCCACAATTAGTTGAATTGTTTTAGGATTTCTTTTCTGAAGAATTTTAAAGGATTCCACCTGAGAGAGGATGTGGAATTAACTATTAAGATCATGTCGGGGGCTAAGATGTTATCTATTCCACCATAAAAAATGTCACCGACAGAGCTTCAAGATCTCAAAACACAGTTGGTGGAGTTGGATGATAAAAGGATTATTCATCCATGTATATCTCCTGGGGATCATCAGACTTTATGGAAAAGAAGGTTGGTGGGAGTTTATGGTTGTCTTTCTAATACCAGATATTGAATACAACGATCGTGAAGAACTGATATCATCTCCAGTGTATTAGTGATCTATTTTACTAGCTGAAGTAGTAATGTGTGTTCTTAATGATAGATCTGAGATTAGGGTATCATCATGTCAGCGTTTGGGACTCTTATATAACAAGAACTTCTTTCAGAAGCAGGTATGATCATTATGAGTTTTTCATAATGTAGCATGGGTTGACAAATGCTCTAGCAGTATTTATCGCCATGACAAATAGGATATTTCATTCATATATAGATTTGTTTTTTGGGTTCCTTGTGGATGACATCTTAGTGTTCTCTAAGACTCATTAAGATCATGTCCAATATCTTGACATCAACCTGGGTACACTGAGAGAGCATTTTCTTTATGCCAACCTCTCTAAGTGTTAGTTCTGAATTGATAGGGTACACATTTTGGGGGACATAATCATTGAAGAAGGTGTGGAGGTGGTCCCATAAAAATTACAAGAAGTAGTTTCTTGGGAATATACCAATAATTTTTTTGATATCTGAAGCTATTTGGGATTATTTGGTTATTACAAGAGGTTCATCCAGGACTTTTCTTGATTAACAGAACCACATTCATGTTTGACACTGAAAATGGTAAAGATTGATTGGACTAGAGCATGTGATAATTCTTTCCAAGAGTTGAATAAGTGATGGAAATCAACACCAATTTTGATCATGCATGAGTCATGTGGGGAGTACATGGTTTATTGTGATGCTTCTAAGATCATACTTAGAGCTATGTTGATGTAAGGGGATCGATTTGTTGATTATTGGTTATGGTAGTAGAGGCCACATGAATGGAATTACCCTATGCATGACCTTGATTTAGCAGTAGTGGAATAATCTCTTAAGTGTTGGTGGTACAATCTTTGGGGAAAGAAGTTTACAGTTTTAACGGATTACAAAAGAGTGAAATATACCTTATAACAGTGTTACTTGAATCTTTGGCAGTGAAGATGGGTATAATATATGCAGTCTTTTGAGTTTTATTTGGAATATTCACCCAACAATGGGAATACCGTGGCTGATTCCTTGAGAAGGAAAACTCAGACTCAGTTGGTAAATGAGTCGAGTGCAAAGTGGAATATGGTGACCTTTCTAGCAAAAAAGTATATGGTAGGTGAGGAGAGTCCAGAGAGGATGACTCCGATTTCTATAGAAGTGGAGTCTAAACTATTGAGATGGATCAGGGATAGCAAGTAATAGGATATCGAGTGATTATCCTTAAGGGATGGCCTTGAAGGTGGGGAGACACCTTCAGAATAGATGATAGAGGAGTATAAACCCATCTATGAGAAAAATCGGGTCATTGTGCTTATGAGTACATGAGAGGAACTCATGCGATAATTTCATGATTTAAGTTGGGAGATACATCATGGGGTGAAAAAATGTATCGTGACATACGAAGATAGTTTTAGTGGCCATGAATGAAAAAGGAGATAGTAGGGTTCAAAGCAATATGTTTCAACTGTTAGTAGTTGAAGGCAGAGAATCAACGACAGAGAGGCCTATTGCAGTCATTACCTATTTTAAAATGGAAGTTAGATTAAATGACTATGTATTTAAGGGCAGGACATCCAAATACTCATTGAATGAATGATTCTATTTGGGTCATTATGGATCGACTAATGAAGGTAGAACATTTTTTTTGTTATGAGGGAAACCTTTACAGTAGGGATGTTGGGAGAACTGTATGTTATTGAGATAGTTCTTTTCCATGGTGTTCCACAAACTATTGTTTCATATCATCATTCATGATTTACTTCACACTTCTGGAAGGTCTTCCAGGAGCCCCTTGGTACACAGACTCTGTTATGTACGACCTTTCACCCACAGAATGATGGGAGTCATAGCGTTCCATTCATGTGTTATAGGACATGATGCAAGAATTTTTTCTCATTTATGGTGGTTATAAGAGAATGAACTTGGATTTATTGGAGTAATCCTATAAGAACTGTTATCAAGAAACTATAAAGATGACACCATATGAGGTACTTTTTCGTATAACATGTAGATCACCACTATGTTGGTAAGAGGCGGGTGAGTTAGAGTTGTTTGGACTGAGTCTCGTTTCAGAGACATTGGAGTAGGCACATTCGATTTGGAAATGTATGACTATAGATCAAAGTAGGATGAAGTCGTACGCCGATATAAATTGATTTCCTCTATAGTTTACATAGGGTGATTATGAATTCCTTCAAGTATCACCTATATTGGGTCACCATAGGAAACAATTTCAGGGAATGTTGACGCACAGATTAGTTGGACCATTTAAGGTGAAAGAGAGAATCAGGATGGTGGAATACCAACTAGCACTTCCATAGAAATTCTATGTTATTCTTAATTTTATCATTGTTTCATAACTACAACATTATCACCCCAACCATTGTTATGTGATTGATGTGGAATAGGTTGATCTCAAGATAGATACGTCTATTAAGGAGCATTGGATACATGTTTTGGGTCTTAGTGAGAAATATTTATGGAGAAATACCATGAAATTATTTCAGGTGTTATAGAAACATGAAAATGATCAAGAGGAATCTTAGGAATGGGAATGAGACATGAGGGCTCAATGTCCCAATCTTAATGGCTTGAAATCATAGAGAATTTCAGAAGTGAAGCTTGGGGATGAGTTGTTATAAGGTGGGGAGATTTTTAGATCCCAACCATTTCATGAGTCATCATGGGCATATTTTCTAGTAATTTTGATGATTTCAAGTACCTTTTATCTGGAGTAGTGTCTTGTGGTGTTTTTGGTGAAATTTTAAGGAACATGGGAAGATAGAGAGTTGTGCACAGTTTGTGCATGGTTTTCCCAAACTATGCGCAAGCTAACAATGCAGATAGTGGAGGTCGACATGGTTGGTGCATGGATTCCTTAACCGTGATCCATCCATCTATGTGTATTGTGGAAGACGACATGGTTTGTTCACGATTTTCCATAACCATGTGGCTCTACCTAGGAAAAAGTGTTTTTGGGTTTTTTATTTTGGAAATCTATTTTAAAACCACCCAAACACCCCATGACTCCCATATTTTAACCTAGGTTTAGGCATGAAAATTTCTTGGTCATCCAAAAGACTTATGAAATAAATCCAAGGCAATACGAACAACGTTCTTCGAGATTGAAATGCTTGATTGATGACCCTATCATTTCGTAATAAGTGGATTTCGTCCCATTGCTTCTCTCGTTCATTCAACTATCTTATCTAGATCATCTCATGGAATATCTCACCAATTTCCATGGATCTAAACATATTACTAGAGTTCTAGATCTAGTATTGTGGATCTGGATTTATATTTTCATGATCTTGATGCCTTTGATCTTAATTTTGGTTTAGGGATTTAGATTGGAGGCTTGATCGATGATGTTGTGCTGCTCGGATTTTAGGGATTTTTGTTGGGATAATTTCCATCTATAAACCAATGTAGGTGGTCAAAATCGAACTCCCATTGTCATGATTTTATATGTTTATCTAAGTTCATGATTTTCTATATTTCATTGATTATTTATTTCCTAAACTGGGGTAATTAGGAATGGGGATTTAACTTGTGTTTTCCTTGGTGATTAATTGATAATTTAATTTTAGAAAAAACAAAGGAGGTGATTCCCAAATATATATTGGATATTTCTTATTGGTTGAGATATTGTAATTCAGATATTTAATTTATTTTGTTATGATAATTAATGGGGGGAATTAATTATGAAATTGTTTGGCTATGTAAGATAATTAATTATGAGAATTAATTTTGTTCTAGGATGTTGACCAATGATAATTAATTGTGATAATTAATTATGTGCCATGATGTTGATCAAGTATAATTAATTATGAGAGTTAATTATGAAAAGTTTATATTTTATATGGATAATTAATTTTGAAGAATTAATTATTTATAAAAAATTGGGTTGATTGATAAGTCAATTGATGAATTAATTAATGGATTTCATGCTTAGTTAATTGTTGAATTAACTAATGGACATTGAAATTTTTAGCAAATCGATGGATTAAGAATGGTATGATTTGATAAATTCATGTAAATTAATGAATGATTAAATGGTTGACCATTTTGTGGTGTTATACATGGTGTTCCTCCCTAATAGTTATCCAATCTTGAGATTATGGAATGATATGCAAGATGACCTACACCGAATGAGAAAAGGGGTGCAATGAAAGATGACATACACACAACCAGATTATGGTGGAAAGCATGATGACATACACCAATGAATCATATTAATGATTGATTATTCAAATGAGATATGGGGTTCTATGCTTGATGACCTAAACTAAATTATTAATGATAATTAATGATAATTCCAATGGGAAACATGAATTTATACTGGGCCTAATGTGATGATCAAAGGATAAATGATAATGTTGTAACTATTTGAATTATGCATTGTATTTATTGCTTCACTGAATTTCATACACTAACTTTTGACTGGAATCCATTTAGAAATAATTGGTGGTAACCTATAGTGTTTTAATCATACCCAATTCGGGTTTCCTGATTGGCACCCATGTATACTCTGTCGTTGTAGGTCATGATATGGGAAATACCCTAGGATATGTTGTGGTTTGGGATAGGATCTTGGTAGAGGTAACTAGACGTGGTTTGAGACCCATATTTGGAGTCATTTTTTCTTTAGATTTTGTTCCATTGTATACACTTGACAATTACATTGTCATAACACTTTTTATCTTCTTGTTGAGTAATATATTTTTTTTGGTTTTGACTATCATATGGCATGGTATTATTGTGTTTATTTATACACTTGTTCACGTGGTTATTGTTGTTTGCTTCAACTAGTGTTTTGATTCTTATAAAAGAGGATATAGTCTAATAATGACAGATATACCAGACCCTCACTGCTAGTCTGCACCCTCTAGCTTATGGGGAGGTGCACTTGAGGGCTTCTGTCCAACTGGCATGAGGAACCGATCAGTGGCTCCCTTGTTGGGGTGTCACACTAGAGTTCAAAATTATGGGGTGTTTTATAGATGGATACATTGAAGTAACTAAAATATGTTCACAATGAACCTCGATACTATATTAGATATCATAAAAATTAGAGAATCGTCCATCAAATCCATCAGCATACTCAACATGCATGTCATATTCAGAGTGGGAATGATCAAAATAAGAATATGAATCAAATTCAAATATAGTCTAAGAGAGTTTTTTCCTTAGAAACAGGTGTGGAAGTTATCTTATCCATAAAACTAGAACCAATTCTCATAATATCATCAAGAATAATACATTCAAGTTTTATACAGTTTCAATTTGGTGGTTCAAAATAGGAGATAAAAAAAGAAGAATGGTCCTATGAGGGTACATCATTAAATCCATAACATTAAATATTAGAACATCAGTCCAAACTCCCTGGAAAGTTTACCCTTATGAACATTTATGATTATTTTTTCAGTTTTGATGAAGGGAATACCTATGATTCTGGGAGAATGAGAACATGTGTGATCATCCTCTATGTTAAGCACATAGAAATATACTGAAAATATCATGTCTCTTAACTGAACAAGTACATCCTCAAGGACTCCCGTTGGATATGTTGTAACTATGTTCACAAACTGCACCACTACGCTCAGTGGCTTCAACTCAACAATCTATATTGAAGAGAATACCTAATGAGGCATCACATTTATGGAAGCACCTAAATCACAAAAAACATTAAGAATGTAACTCCCCTATGGTTCATGTTATAGTGAATGTCCCTAGATCCTTGTGTTAGAGTTGGTGGTCTAGAAAAATACTACTTTTTACATTATTAATTAATAAATACCTTATCACATCTTGATTGTTCTTTTGCGTGACAATGCATGTGATAATGTCTAAAGGATAGTTGTTGCACCAAAGTGTCATAGGGGATCCCTGATATGATGAGAATCCAGAAGTGCCATAACACTATTCTTGAATATAAGTTATGTGGTCAAATTATGTTATTTGGGGGACACAAATAATACATTCCATTTGGGGTGATGACTCATAAAAAATTGATGCACCTTCTCATGTTGTGCGCCCTTGGTAATATCCAGGAGGATATTATGAGAACGAGACCCGCCAGTAGGAAATCCACATTTCATAGTGTAATTAATTGTTCCTATATTTGGATGTGTGTTTTGGTCCTTAAAAATTATTATTATTATTAATGGGTATTAAAAATCGCTCAGTTAGATGTATTGATGAAATCTGTGATGACACTGACTGAAACTTATTTTTTTTATTTTCATATAAGACACTTCTGGGGTTAGTGGGAACCTACAAAATATTAGACAAAAAATCATTTACATCACCAATTTCGAATACCTTCCACCTCTTGATCACATCACTGACATTCACCACCGCTGTTGTCATGTTATCACTGGGAACTCCATCCACCGTAGACCAAAAACCAAACATCCATTCAACTTTCCACAAATTTACAAAAACAAAAACAAAAACCAAAAACCAAACTACAATCAAAAATTCATCCAAAATGCTACAAAACTGCCACAGCAAGTCCGTGCATTATTGATCCGCCACCATGAATCCATCACAGAATGTCGCATATCACTTGAAACTAAGATGTCTTTCACCAAGAGTGCATCACTGGTCTCCAAAATAGAAGCCGAGTCCACACCGTGTGCCACAAAAAACATCGCTCCACTAAATCCGGAAAACCACAAAGAAAAAAGCGTACTAACACAAATCAGGCCAGATATCACTTGTAGGGGACCCCTCCGCAAGCCTATGTGCAGTGAGTTAGGATATGATGGGTGTGTTACGTGTAATACTGTATTAATAGATAATGCAAAAAGGATTTGTACCTTCTATTCCATAATGGATGTTGATATCTCAAGCCCAATGATGGAACTGATATAGGTGAAATAAATCCATGGCCACGGTGAGGTATGGAAAAATTCAATTCTGGGAAGTCAAAGAAAGAAAAATCAAGCACATATGTTGATGCTACTAGATTTAGACATGATTGATTCATGATATAAAGGAAAAGGGATTACATTACATGGTACATGTTCATAGGAGGTGACACATCATTGCGGAATTAACATATTTCCCTATGAGTTCCATGGTGTGTTGCTAGATGCAATCCTTGGACTTTAGATAGGATCAACATAATGACACTGAGAAGAAGGCCTAGAGGGTCACACTCAAAGTGCATCCAAGTATCTAAATTAAATATTCATTTAATAAGTTGAATAAAGAAAATTCCTGATTGTGGTTTAATAATTTTTCTAGGATGCATAATTGAATTTATTTTGATAGTAGTTATTGGAGAAAAATTTTTTTGGGTGAAGTAATATATTTATGATCATGTAATGCAGTGATATTTATTTAATAAATAAATACCCAGTATTGAAGCCCTAATAAATGTGTTCGAGAAAATAAAGAAAATTCAAAAACAAAGGTACACATGGTTTATATTATTCTACACACCATGTAATTTTTTTGGGGATTTGTGAAAATAATATTTTTTATTTAATTATATAATATTACGTGTAATTTGATGGGTTCATATCAAGTAATAATAATAGTCAACTCTTATTATTAGAATGGGGGTTTTACTAAGAATAAAATGAAATAATTAAATTATTTGGATTAATTAATTAATTTTTTTATGCTAACTAATTAAAATACCAAATTATATTTTTCTCATTAGCCTAGCCATTTTTTGGGTTGTGAATAATGGATTTGGATAATGCTCTCAAGACAAGATTGAATTCATTTCCCACCAAGAACACTCTCATGTTACAATAGAGATTCTCCTCCACCGGATCAAGAAGAGCGCTTTGGAAGCAGCTCTCAAGGAAATCAAAGGCGGGAATCGTAAGAGAAGGCACTTATGTGCTAGCACAAAGAGATCCCCTTGACGATGTCCAGAGATAAGTTGAGAATGTGTGCATCACTGCGAGAGGAAGCCTAAACATGACTTCCATGACGCAACAACGGATCACATCAAATAGTTACTGAAGAACATAAACTGCAAGATGATTCCATCAAAGTAATTCTTGTATTTTAATTATATTAATTAAAAAAACATATGGTGATCCTATATATGGTTTCAGGACACTCTTAGATTATTTATTTTTTTGTTCTATTCTAAATATGCGAAATTTAATTATCGTGATTGATCTCAGATTGAATGTTGGTAATGGAAAAAATCAATGTTGGGTACAACCACCAATGCGTTTCTCATGCGCCTGAAACGTAAAAGTGGTATTATGGTGGTCATATCGTGGATTATAATTATTTAGTTTTCAGTTGTTGATTTACTCATTTAATAATTTATTTGTTTCAATTCATGTTAATTGTTCTGTAAATATGAATCTCATGATCTATCCCACCTCTTTCGTTTCTAGTTTACCTTAATGAAAAGATATTTTTTTATAATTTTGATTAAAATAAAACAAAAGATCTCATTCGAAGGTGCCAAAGATTCTTGGCCATATAGAACCATAACAGATGGCGTTTATTCAGTAGTACACATGGTCCAGCCAAGATTCAATGAATCAGACTGCTCTGCCAAACAAAGTTTTGTTTTTAATCCTTTCTAAATCTTAAATGACTCCGTGTGTGGACCAGGAATAGGTGCGGCATAGTTTACGGATTACACATCATGTGGCCCACTAGACATAGAGTTTAGTCTCTTTGGGTTATGGTTGAACCGTGTACCCCATACACAAATTTCCTAGCTGGAGACCGTGTAACGCGGAACTACATGGTGTGTGGCCCACTGGACATGACGTGTACTCTAAAGTATTACAAATAAAATGTACACTCTATGTCCTTGGGCATGTACATCAGGTGGATGGTGAACGATAGTACACTATAACATCCTGGTTCTGGAAGCCAGCCAGAGGTGCCCCATACCCGGTCAGTCACATGTCCTCAAATGAATTTCCCCAAATTCTAGAGGCTTCCAAATAGCAGCAAGGTCCGTTGGTGTGGTAGTGTGGAAACTATAGCCTCATTGGTAGAGAAACACAACAGAAGAGAAAAAATATACAATAGCATAATAAGTAAATATCCAACAGCAGTAAACAACGAAAGACTGAAATAATGAACAACTAGAGCACATATATATACATATAATGATGCATGATTAATATTTCAATGAAAATAGCCAATTAAGTCAAAATGCTGAATATAAACAGTACTAAAGCATAGTGAAAAAGAAACAGATAAGTAGCTCTTCAGCATCGCAAGCTTAAGCTTGGACCCAGGATCCCCAGCTCCAAAGAAAGTTAAGTTCCTAAAGTAGAAGGGAACATTCCTTTATCTATAACTGCATCAATACAATCTATTTGGGCCCAAAAGCATGAACCAAATAGTGTGTGAGACTAAATCCCAGTAGGAAACCACCCAATGATCTGCGCCTAATAGACCGTGAATATATAGTAGGTAAAATTACTGAAAGTATTAAACATGAATGTACTCAGTAGTAAACAATTCCACATATCAAATAAGCAGTTAATCAATCACGGTAACCCTCTGGGAAGTACACACAGCCAATACCCTCTAGTTCAGTTAGGAAAAAAAATAAAGACTCTATGGGGACACACTCACAGTCAATTCCCCTTATAGTCTAAAGTAAAACAAGTCTCACTGAGGAAGCACACTGAGTCAATTCCCCTTATAGTCTAAGGTAGTCAATGACTTTATCAGGAAGCTCACACGGTCAATTCCCATTACAGCCCCAAGGTCAAGGACTCTCTGAGGAAGCTCATGCAGTCAATTCCCCTTATAGACCAGATCGTTCAAAGTTAATCAAAGACTCTCTGAGGAAGCTCACACGGTCAATTAACTTTATAGTCTAAGGTATTCAAGGACTCTCATAGGAATCTCACTCGGTCAATTCCCATTATAGCCTCAAGTGGTCATAGGCTCTCTGAAGAAGCTCACTCATACTATCCCCCTTATAGCTTTATGTTCTCAATGACTCTCTAAGGAAGCTCACTCGGTCAATTCCCCATATAGTCTAATACACTGGGTTCTCATGGCCCTATGTAGGTCAACGAGCATAGAAATGCAATATGGCCTAAGTAAACCTATAGAACTACTTGGCTAACTAGTCTACAACAAAACAAGCATGTGAGAAATACAATCTCTCCATCCAATAGTAACAAGCATGGAAAAATAGGCAAGGCGGCTAAAAGGCTAAGCAGGACCAAATGGTCGTAAACAGAACATGCATGGGAAATACTTCCAAATGATATCAAACAACCCTATTCAAAACCATTCCACCTCTACACAGCATACAAGAATGGAAGGCGATCAACAAGGGTAAATCGGTTAACACACAATACCCTATTCAAGGGTATCAGTAAAAATTGCACATAATACTCAAAGACATTGAACGAAAATACACTAACTACCTACCTCATTGTTGGGAGATCGATATACTCAAGCGTCGACCCTTGGATCGACCTAGAATACGGTAGATCTATAAAAACATTTAAAACGTTAAACCAACAATAACTTGAAAATGAGGTGGAATCATGAAACGAGGCTCAAGCAGAAGCGAGAGCTTACTGAGGTGATACCAATGCAATCGATGGCAGTCGAATCGGAGATCGGACGGAGGATTCATGGCTCAGAGGAAGATTGTGGTCGTATAGGAGCTCTCAGCCGAAGGAGACCTAGAAGGATACACTACTGGCAATTAGACCCGACCCTAGTGCGTTTAATGATAAAAAAGGAAAGTACACGACTTGTACTTTTTAAATAGATGGTGTGTACTCACCATTTCTGTACTCCACTTTAGGCGGCCTCCAGGTCACCCCACCCGGCCGTGTGCATGGCCGCTAAACGTCCAGCACCCAGCTAGTTGCAGTAACCGAGTACACGACGTGTACTCATAAAGTACACGATGTGTACCAAAATTCCTCGAATTTCCCCTTTTTCTCAAAAAACAACAAGAAAAGGAAAATCATACCTGAAAAGAAGGTCCAGGTTCTTACATACACGCCATGTAGTCGGAACTTCACACCGTGTACTCATCCAAATTATAAATATTTATTTATATTTATTATTATATTATACAAACCTTTGGGACATGTACCATGGTGCAGGAGTAAGAATGAGTCATAACATGAGATAGGTGTTATATATATATGTTTTTAGATTAACATCTGTGTAATGTTCCTTTCTACTCATTGGGTAGTTATGAATGGGAATTCACCGGGTTCCCTCTAAGGTACATGTTAGGTAAAAATATAACATTAATTAAATTTATTTGTTTAAAATTATGATTAATGAGAATCTCTAGTAAATTTAGAAAATGGTTTAAGATAAAATGAATGATTAATTAAATATAATTAATTGATTCAGGAATGATTTATCTTAAACAAGAATGATTACAGAATAGAATAATATTTTTATTTATATGTAAAGATCACTGCATGCTTGGATGATCATGAGCTAAACTAGGACCTTTGTGTGTGGATGGTTTCATGTAATTTATTTATTTAAATTTATTTTTTTGGCATGTCAGCATTCTCCTCATTAATATGCAGGTGTTATGTGACCATGGATTCTTTTATGTAAAAACCCTTTTACCCCTCACATGTGTGTGATATAAAAGTATATATAATGGACAGATCTCCCAAGCTAGTGGAGGCAGTTCAAGTTATGATTTGAGGTGAAACCTACCCACAAAGTTACAATGGTGGATAGGTGGAAAGCTGTAAATGTGAACAAAAATGGTTCAAGGTGTTTTTTCTCATAGGTATTGGGTTAGTTTATCAACCACTAGATAAAATAACCAATAGAAAAAACTCATGATCATTCCATTTATTTAATTTCTCTCAGTTTCATGGTATATTTATTGTGGGTGTGTTGTCATAGTCACATAATTAATGAATTAAACAAGTATGAAAGATGAAACAAAAATAAGGCCATATTAGGCATAAATATCTTCTTAGACAAGGTTAATCACTTAATTATATCCTACATAGTATTAACAATCAAGTAATAAATATAATAAACTGGAAATTTACATATAAGGGTCAAATCAATCAAATAATTATTAAGTCGGTATATCATTCCATGAACTTGGTTAGAATCGAAGCATAGTTCAAAGAGTTTATCCAACCCTAGTTGGGGTGCTTTCAATTATAAGGGGATTCTAATTCATGGTTTTGGTTTGAATTTATTTGGATCACATCAATGGTTAACTGGCATAGGAAGAATTGGTGTAACCAAGTGGCAGTGGTTGAGAAAATCCAAAATAAAACAATATCAGGATTAGAGAGTCTACTCAATGGATCATGGAATTGTGAGTTAATGCAGTTGTCATTTGGAATGCATACCTAAAACCCTTCAAGTTTCATGACCAAACCTAGTTTGGGTAATGATAAGGTAAATATGGATCCATTCCACTTGAATATCTCGGAAACAAAATATTCATATGTTAGTAGTGAGGGCAACGGTATTTTGATAAAATATTTGGAGTCTAATAAGTATTAATTTATTTATTTATCACAATTTTATCATGATAAAGTAATATAAATTCTCATCTTAATTTTTAGAAATGACAAGAAAAATGACTTCAAACATATCATTGTGAACCATACTCGAGTGGAAAAACCTTCTCACCGACACCAATTTCCTTGATTTGCTAGAGGCGTTTACACATCATCCTTCACCATGAGATGAAATTGTATGTGTTGGAGGAGCCTATTATAGTTTCTCATGGAAAAGAGGCCAGTGATGAGGAACTATCTCTCAATTTGAAAAATATGGAAGATTCCATTGTTGTCCAATGTTTCAAGCTCTCGGCCTTGTCTAATGATCTCTTGAAGAAACATGAAAACATGGACGTGTATAGCATGAAGTCTCACCTTAAGGATATCTATCAATAGAAGGTGATACATGAGAGATTTGAGATCTCCAATGCTTTGTTTACAACTATTCTTGGAGAGTCTATGCTAGCTAGTCCTCATGTATTCATGTTCATTGACTACTTTGAACGTCTGGACAACATAGGTACTAAGTTCCTAGGTGAGTTTCATACAGATCTCATCCTATCATCATTACCCAAGACCTTCTCTAGCATTATTGTTAACTACAACATTTGAAATAAAGAGAAGAGTCTATCATAACTCCTGGCCATAATTCACTAAGTAGATATGGATATGGGGTGTGACAAACCCGTAATCATTATGATGAATTAGAAAAGGAAGGACAAGGCAAAGGGGAAAAGGATTTATAAATGGTCAGAAGCCCCAAAGCATTGTCTATCAAAAAAGAGGAAGATATAGAGGTAGGGTAATGAATGGGAAGCATTGTGTTTTTCATGTGGCAAGCTAGGCCACTAGAAGAAGAATTGCCCCCAAAAGCATGGGGATGCTAAAGGTTCGTTCATTATCGAGTATAATCCTTCTATTTATACACATTGGGTTTTAGATACAACTTTTGGGGCTCACATCTATATTCAAATGTAGGAAACAAGTAGATTTATAATGATTTCCGGATGAGAGGTGAATCTTCAAGCTTCCAATGGAGTGAGGCTGGCTGTGTTAGCCATTGGGGATTACCACCTATCATTTCCAACTAGGATGATTTTGGAGTTACATAACTCTTATTATGTTCCTAGTATTACCAAAATCATAATTTTGGTATCATGTTTGGATATGGAGGGATTTATTTTGATGTTTAGAAATAAGGGTTTTTTATTATATAATATCAATGTATGTTATGGTATGGTGCATTTAAATAATGGTTTGTGTGTATTAAATTATGAAAACCAAGTCTTGGGAATTGATAACTAAATGAACTCACATGAATATTAAAACACCCAATTGTGGCATCACTGTATTGGTCATGTAAATGAGATGTGATTGAAAAAGAACTTCAAAGATAGTTATTTAGATTCTACTGATCTAAAACCACTTGATAGATGTCATGTTTGTTTACAAGGTAAAATGGACAAGCCGCCTTTAAGTGGACAGGGTGAAAGGGCCACACAGGTTTTAATATTGGTACACACGGATGTGTGTGGACAATTTATTATAGGAGATAGAGGTGGATATTTTACTTCATTACTTTTACTGATGATTTGAGTAAATATGGATATATATACATAATGAGTTATAAGTTAGAGTCCTTAGAGTAATTTATGGAATTCATGAATGAAGTAGAGAATCATCTTGGTAAGGAGATAAAGATGCTTCAATCGGATCGAGATGGAGAATTTCTTTACCAATACTTCATTGATGTTCTATGGAATTCTAGGATTCTATCTCAACACACTCCATCTTACACACCACAATGGAATGGTGTTAATGAATGGACGAACCATGTGTTGTTGGACATGGTCAGGTCGATGATGAGTCATGCAGATGTTCCATTATCCTTTTTGGGATATTCATTATAAACTGAAATATACACATTATGATGAGTACCAACTAATGCCAAAAATGGAATTATCTCTAAGATATGGAATGGAAAGATCCCAATTTTATCGCACACATAGGTATGGGGATGCAAAGATTTTTTAAGGCCTTATTAGGCAACAAACTATCACCCTTGGGAAAAAGGTGTATTTTTATAGGATATCCCAAGGAAATGAAAGGATATTACCTATATAACACTTTATACAAGAAAGTAAATATCACCAGAAAAGTAGTCTTTCTTGAGATGGATCACATCCTCAAGAAGTACAGTGAGAGCAATATTGTCTTCGATGATGTTGATGCTCAAGATACACATAATTTTGTATAAGAACATGTTCCACATGTCCCCATATAAGAGTTTCTAGAAAAACAATTACTTCATAGGAGCTCAATTAAGGTAAGGCAACTAGAGAGATTTGGTTTCTTTTTCATTGAGGATGGTTAGTCATTATTATTGGAAAATGATGAACCTCTCTCCTACAAGGAAGCAGTAGAGAGCTTATAAGATTATAGATGGCTAGAAGCTATAAAGATCTGAGATGGATTCCATGTATGAGAACCATGTATGGGTTCTGGTCAATGAGCCAGTTGATGTAAATCCATTTGGATGCAAATGGGTATTTACGAGAAATATGGACATTGCAGGTCAATTTATCACCTATAAAGCATGGCTAGTGGCTAAAAGATTCATTCAACATCAATGAATTGACTATGATGAAACCTTCTCACTAGTTTCCATGTATAAATCTATAATGATCATACATTCCATAACATCTTACCATGACTATGATATTAAGTAGATGGATGTCAAAACAAAAATCTTTAATATAAATATTTAGTAAGATGTATATATGACACGACCAGAAGGGTTTGTGACACCATGTAAAGCCAAACAAGTTTTCAAGTTGATGAAATTCATTTATGGATTAATGTAAGCATCCATGTCATGGATCATTCGATTTGATGAATCCATAAAAAAATTTGGTTTCATAAAAATGAATGTGATCCGTGTGATTAAAAGTGGTTTAATGGGAATGTAGTCATTATCCTAGTAGTTTATGAGTACCACATATTATTTTTTGGAAATGATATAATTATATTATGGTCAGTTAAGGACTGGTTGAACAAGTGTTTCTCCATGAAGGAATTCAATGAAGCAACCTACATTCTAGGGATCAATATCATTCATGATTGATCCATGAGGCTACTTAGACAAAGTCACTGTACATACATCGACTAGATACTAATGAGATATAGTATGGAACAAGCCAAGAGGGGATTAGTTCCAGTGTCACATGGACTATATATTTCTAATAAAATGAGTCTTGAGACACCAAAGGAGAAATATAGGATGAGTGAGATCCCATACACTTCGGCTGTAGGATCCATCTTGTATTCCATGTTATCTATCGGTCTAGATGTTTCCTACGCACTGAGCATGATAGGTAGATATCAAGAAGATCTAGGAGAACAACATTAGAATGCTATTAAGACTATCCTATTGTATTTGTAAAGTACAAAGGATATATTCATGGTGTATGGATGATATGGGGAGCTTGTCCTCATAGGTCCTGCTGATTCTAGTTTTCATACAGATTAAAATGATCTATAGTCGCTGTATGGATATGTTTTTTGTATCAATAGAGGAGATGTGAGGTGGAAGAGTTCAAAGTAGCCAGTTGTCACCAATTCTACAGTGGAGTCTGAATATTTTAAATCTTCTGATACATCCATGGAAGCTGCCTAGATTCAGATTTTTGTCCAGGACCATGACGTGGCATTTAAAAGTAGAGACCCTATCACATATTATTGTGACAATATTGTAGTTGTGGATCTTGAAAAAGAACTGAGGTCACATCAATGGATAAAGAACAATCTCCGAATGTATCACATCTTCAGGGATTTATTTAAAAAGGGTGAATTTGTAGTAAGAAGAGTGTCCATAGAAGATAACATGATTGGATCATGACTAAAGGTCAATCTCAGTAGAATAATTAATATCATGTGAGAGTTAGCAGGTTGAAGGTTGTTAGCAGTTTTCTCCAGTCCAAGTAAGAGTATGTTGGAGTTGGTGTCCTAGAACAAACTACTTTATACATTATTAATTAATTAATTCCTTATCACATCTATATTGTTATCTAGAGAGATAAGGCATGTTATAATGTCCTATGGATAGTTGTTTCACCAAATGGTCAGTGCGGATCCCTACTATGATGATAACCCGAAAGTGCCATAACACTATTCTTGAATATTTGTTCAATGGTTAGATGATTTTGTTTAAGGGATACAAATAATACATGCTATTAAGGTCAAGGACTCATAAAACATTGAGGTAAATTCTCATGGTTTGTATCCTTGGTAATATTCTAGAGGATATTGTTAGAATGAGACCCACCAGTAAAAAATAAACATTTCATTGTGTCATTGGATGTTCCAATCTACGGATTTTTGTATTGGTCCTTAGACATTAAGATCATTATTAATTGGTATTACCACTCACAAATATAGATGTATTTATGAAAACTGTGGTGACACTCTATTCTCATCCATGTAGGATATGGTGGGTGTTTCAAGAGTAATACTTCATTAATAGATGATGGGAGAAAGGTTTTTTCACTTCTGTTCCATAATAGAAGTTGATATCTCAGGCCCTTTAATGAAATTTATATACCATAAATAAATCCATTTACATGGTGACATATTGGCATGTTCAATTCCAAGAAGTCCATGAATGAATAATCAAGCACATAGGATAATGGAACTAGCATGAAACCCGCTAGATTCGAGATATCGAGAGAAAGGGATTATATTACATGATAAGCGTTCGTAGGAGGTGACACGTCATTGCGACATTAAATTATTTCTATATGGGTTTTGTGGCATGTTTCTAGATGCTAACCTTAGACTTTAGGTAGTCTCTTCTTAATTCAATTGAGAAATAGGCCTAGAGGGTCACACACTAAGTGTGTCCAAGTTTCTCATTTAAATATTCATTTAACACGTTGAAAAAATATTATTCCAAATTTATGTTTAATAATTATTCAACTACGCCTAGTAGGATTTATTTCAACACTAGTTATTTGAGAGAATATATTTTAGGAGAAATAATATATTTATTAGAAAGTAGTATAGTGAAATTTATTTAAGAAATAAATATCCATTACTCAAGGTCTGATAAATGTGGCGGAGTAAATAATGAAAATTGAAAAATAAAAGTACACTCCTTGATTTCTTTCTACAGATTTGTGACATATAATGTTATTTACTTAATTAAATAATATTAGGTGTAATTATCTAGGTGAATTTCATGTAATAAAAATAGAAAACTCTTTTTATTATACACGGGTGTTTAATATGAATTAAAGGAAATGAATAAATGTTTTAGAGTAATTAATTATTTTTAACATTCTATGAAATTAAAATCCCAAATTATATTATTATCATTAGCCTAGCCATTTTTTGGGTTGTGCGCAATAGATTTGGAAAAATATCTCAAGCACAGATAGAATTATTTTTCCTTGATGAATGCTCTCATGTTACGAGAGATATCCTCATCCACCGGCTCAAGAAGAGAAATTTGGAAGCGGCTCTCAAGGAGAACATAGAAAGAGAATGATTTTCCATGATACCACCCATAGATATCTTTAGTGACATCCAAATATATGTGGAGCACGTGTGGTTCACTACTAGTGGAAGCCTGTACTTGGATTCTAAGTCGCAACGATTAATCACATCAGATAGTGACAGAAAACCATCAACGGAGAGAGAATTACATTAATGTAATTCTCATATTTTAATTAAATTAATTATAACCAACATATGATGATCCTCTAGATGATTTCAGGACTCCCTTCCATTATTTCATTCTTTATTCTATTCCAAATATCTGGTGTTTTATTATCGTGGAGGATCTATGATTGATCGTTGTTAACAGAATAATCAATGTTGGGTACACCCATCTAATGTGCTTCCATTGCACTGATAAACCACACAATGCACATTGTTAGAATATCTTAAGTTATTGTAATTAGTGATAAAATTTCCTTCCAATATTGATCGTCTCATATCCTATGATCCCTCTTAGATTGGTACAATGTTGTTTAAATAATTTGGCATACCTTTGGATTTTATTAATGGATTCAATATGGGGGATGTTTATCTCCACACACTTGAATGTGTCCAAACCCCCTTTTTGAATCTCCTCTACAACCATCTTTTTGTTTGAAGAAATACATTTGGAAAAGGAAAAGGTTTGGGAGGAACATCATCAATCATTTTCCTAACTTTTACTTTCTCCTTGGGTTTCTCATCAATTGGTATCAAATGAGGCTTCTACAGGGTTATGGGGAATCCTGATGGAATGATATGTGATGGTGTTCTAGTTTTTTACTTCCCAATTATCAATTTTATGGAACTAACATTTCCCTTGTAATTTTTAGAAGGTTGGGAAAAAATATTTTTCGATTTTTTACTTACCAGTTCATGGATGACGGTGGAAATCTGGCTCATTTGAGTCTTCAAATCCATGAGCTCTGAACCATGACTCTTCATACCAATCTATTGATTAAGAAATGTTTATTTCAAAATATCGTCAATATTTTAATCTACTTGTGGTTTATAAGTCCCTTGTTTTTTACTTTTTGATTCCTGGGATTCAAATCTCTTTTTGGGTTGTCAGAAACCCTATTGGTAGGGTGGAGGATGCTGGATTTTTTGTTGAAAAGGGGGGATTTGTTATTTTGTTGAGATATTCCTCATGTATGAGTAATATTTATACCCTTGGTTTTATGTTTTATAAATGAAATAAAAAATCTTATGGGAATTCGGTAGTTTTTTTTGCTGATATGGTCTCCTTAGGAACACTATTGTGCAATAATCCATCTATTTTAGTAGGGGAAGCAGTCTGTCGCGCGGTTTGATTCAGTGAAAATTCTAAAATGCCTATTATGAGGGGGTTGAGATGACATTTAGAAAAAAAATCTTCCACACCATATTGGTCAATTCTTCCAACAAGGTACCAATTAAATAGATTTAAATAGAAGTTAGTCTAACTTGATGTACTCCTTGGACATGTGGTGTACCTGGATCACTAAATAATTGGGAGTTTTGTTCCATCTTGTCAATCAATATACTTGCAAATACTAGTGTTTTTTACTCAAATTATTTACCAGCTGTGACATCCAACATTCTATTTTACATATGCATAAGGCCCTCGTATATGTATTGGAAGAGAAATTTCTCAATAATTTCGTGATTCAAGCTGCTTGCACACAACTTCTTAAACTACTCCCAATACTCATAAATTGACTCCCTATATTATTTCTTGATCTATGAGATATCATTTCAAATGTAATTGGACCTTGATACTAAAAAATATATATACATGAAAACACGTTTCAAATCATTCCAACATGTTATGTCTTCTGGATGTAAATAATACATCATGTGTTCTGTAGTACCATCAAGTGAGAATAGTAATGCTCCTAGTTTTATTTGATCTTTAGAGACATTTCCTTGTTTAGGGGTGATGAAACCACATTTAGTTCTTTAAAATGTTTTTTGGATCCTCACCAGATAATCTATGAAATTCTGGGTGATGGTGAATTAATCCATTTTTCAATTCGAACTTTGATTCAAGGTTTGGTTATGTGATACAATTTGGTTGATAGTTAATATTTGGTTCAATAGATTCTAAAATGGTTCTATTAATTTGTTTTTTATTGTTTTCAAAAATTGGTTCTTTTTTTAGGTATGATTCATAATTTTTTCTAATTTCAGTGTTACCAGAATTGAAGAAATTTTCAACTAGTTGAATATTGAAACTTCACATAGACTGAGACTGTCTGATTCAATTCCTACGGTTTCTCTCAATATCATGGAAAATATTTAAGATATATTTAGGATTATTTAATGTCATAAATCAAATAAAAATTAAATAAGGATAATTTAATCAAACTAAATATATAAGAAATTTCAGTTGATGGATTGAAAAAAAAAGAATAAGGGGAAAAATGAAAACTTGAGAAAGGAGAAAAAAGAAAAAAAAATAAATGAAAAAAAATTAAATGATAATAATTAAATGAAAAATAAAATAAATATCTCTAACTAGTTGAAATTAATACCTTCCTCCCCAGAAATAGCGCCAATTAGAAATTCATTTTCTTAGGCGCTTTCAAATGATGTTTGATTTCTAGTTATTTAGGTGCACCAGAGTGGCTGACCAAGGTCTTATCTCAAATGAGGAATCAATTTAAAAAATTATTGAAATTTTATTTGAAAATAAAATAAAAGGGAATAAATAAACTTCATAAAAGGATAATTATTTTTTTATAAAATTTTAAATGCTTGTGATGGAGGAATATTGTATTTTTTGTTATTATTAATTTTTAAAAGAAAATTGTTTAATAAGTAACAATGAGAAGATATTTTCGGAAAATATTTTAGAAGGAATAATAAATCACACATTACACATTAATTTAATTATTAATACTTATCATTTAAATTAATATCTTTTTAATTATGATCCTATAATTTTCTAATCCTTGAGCCCTATGACAATTAACTTTACCACTAAGATGAAATTGATTAAACCCTAGGATAGCTTTGAAAGATACTATCAATTAACCCTACTTTGATTTATGTTATATGGATAGATTATGGTCAGTGGTAAATTAAGGTACATATACACTCTAGAAATGAGAATTAATTGAGTTTAGGGGTTATATTTTTACTCTATAAATTGATCATGTATTGTCTTGTATTACCTGTTAAGATTGCGCTATCACAATTCAAACAATACCGGACCTCCAATTTTTTTTGATAATTGTTCATTAAAATTAATTGTTTCATTTAAATTAAAAAAAATTTAATATATCATATTATGTTAATTAAAATATTACATTGATTGAAAAATTTATGAAGAAATTATAAGGTAGATCAATTACTAAAAAGAACTACTTTTCCATGGGTGGTGTAGTCATTGTAGAAACGTATTGCATTTAAAAAGCCTTATAAAGGGAATAACACAATATCATTTCAACTCATGATTTCCAGGACAAATATTATGAGTACATAGTCATAAAATTGAATAAAATAGAAGAAACCATAACAAATAAAATAGGAACTAAGATGTTTTTTATATAATCACAATCATTAGAACATGAAATTGAGAGGAAGGCTTTGATAAAGGGATACATCATTCAAGAGCTCTCCCAGCGTGTATATAGAGTTCCAAAACCTCAATTGTACTGATAAGATTCTTTGGTAACCAAAACTTTGCATCACTTTACTCCATGGTAGAACATTAAAATGGGGTACCCAATGTGCCAATTTATAGCCAAAATGGGAAGTGTTTTTGGGCACCAGGATTTTGACATACCATTTTTATCTTAGATTTCAGTACTAAAATGGAATTATATATACTTGTAAAAAATATAAACTCTATATGAAATAATATTGGAAATGTATATGTAAAATTTTGTATCTAATGGAGGAATACAATGTGAGATATGGCTGAAATACCAAACCAAATAATCAACTTTGTGTAGATTCGGTCTCATGGAGAGATCTATACTTATGGACCCTCATATTAGAGAATTGGGATTTTTTTCATGAGATTATTTTTCTCCAACTGAATTTTGTAACCACTCACAAAATTTTACCCCATTTGGATTTAAATTTTTCTCATAATGATCAAAAAAGTGGACAGTTGTCCTTGGACCTCCATGCAGTTTGACCCATTTTATTTTTGGATCATATCTCACCCTCCAAATCACCTCATCCTACAACAAAATCACTAAAAAGTATAATTAACCCTTTTAACAGTGATAAGAATTTAATAATTGAATCGACTGGTATTTTTAGTTTGAGATAATATTTTTAATTTTTTTTAAAAATAAGATTAAAACAATGATGTAATGGTGTAATAAAGTAGTGAACCGTCATTCGATCAATATTCCCCACACTATTTTCTAATGGATCAAATAATGTGTAAATGGTGTTCCATGATCAACTAGTATATTTATAATACTTTTTATGATATTAAAACACTAGGATAATTTGTAACAACCCCAACTCCAGTAACCCAGGGTTTGTGTTTATATTATTACATTTGTATTTAATATATGGAATTTCATCCAAAATGACTGAATGGTTTTGTATATTTGTAGAACAAGATAAATAAATGGTGATAATATTACCTTGGTAGTTAAAAAACATTAAACATGAAATTTTATTTTCATCCTTAAATTCATTCAAACATTTCATATTCATATCCTGCGGAAGAGTGAATAAATAAAATGGCGAGCTCAGATTCCCAGTAAGAGTTACATATAGTGGAATCTCTCTGGAATCCATAAGGAATAATCAATATGGGAAGGTAAAGTAATTTATCACATATTCCATTTAGTCAGTATCTTTTCAATCATGATAGGATATGCGATAAACATTTAGGAAATGTAAATAAATGAAAAAAAATCAATTTAATCAATAACTTTTTAAAAATCTAAATCCATGTATGATATCATAGTGAAAATATCATCGATAAAATGACATGAATTATTAAAGAACGAAAATATTAAATATTGGATTTCATGTTTCCCAAACACTTGAAACCTTTACCATTAATTCCTTTCATAAGATTTTTTAATATCCCTGGATAAAAACCCATTTAAGTTAGCCAACTTATTTATCCCATGAGAGTATCAATTCATCGATGAGATTTTCATTATACATTCCCCAACCATTATTTCATGTCCAAATAATTCTTCATATATCAAATTATCATTTTAATTCATGAATAAATTTTCCTCATCAACAAATATCTTTATTGAATAAAACATACAAATTTTACATCATTTAATAAGTTAATAAAAATACATTTAATGTATATAATGTATATAAAATTGGTATATGAATTAGTAAATTATCATATCAATGATTGAGATTTTATAGATAATAAATTTTCAATTAATTTTTTATCATAAATAAATCAAAGGCTCGGTGTATACACCATATAAAAGAAATTAGGTGTGTAATATTAAAATATTCCTCAATGGAGTGAAATAGAGATGTTGTCCCTTACCGAGATCGTATCATTAATAAAATGAATAAATTATGTGTTTCCTCTATAAATACACATAATAAAAGTAAAAAAAATTATATAACCAAAAATCATTTCAGAAATAAACTTATTACGACATAATCGATGAAATTGATGTTTAACCCAGTGAATTAAAATTGATTTAAGAAATCCATTACCTCGGGCTTCCCTTTACTGTTATGTAAATTAGACTGATGTATAATAGTTTAAATAATTTTATTATTTTATTCCAGGACCATATTCATATTTTTAGTACCTTATATGATCCATTTATAATATATTATCACTTGATCATTAGTAATATTTCATCATTTTAATTATTTTGTTTGTTATTTGGCTTATTTTTTCATGCATAATTTGTCATTAATGTACCATTTATTTTTCAAAGGATATATATATGTCATCTTCATAATGATTAAATTTATTAAATATCATATTTAAACATTAAATATAGTTTTTGAACCATTCTTGGATGTTGAACATGGAAAATGAATCGCATCACATTGTGAAGATGGTATGTCTCATGTAGGCACAAGTGACGATATCATTCTGTTAATGGTTGAAAAAGAAATAAAGTAGTGATATATTAATTATATAGAATATATATCATTTCATAAGTACCATATATATCTACAATTACAAACCTTGGAAAGTGGTGATAAAAAACAAAACACACCACTGCGTGGAGATGGTAAGTTGTATGTACGCACATGCACTGCATTTGTTTTTCATAGGATGGATAAAAGGGTAAATATAGTTTTCCTATAATCATAATAACATTTAATTATATAGATTATATTATAGTTATTATTTTGTTTTGTAAACAAAATGTGACTATGAAGTACAATAAGAATGAATTTTGAATGATTTGGTTAAGACAACAACTTCTTCTACAAAGGTGCACCTGTATAAATTATCATAAGTGACATGGTGTACGTATTTTGGAAAGAAAATAACATCTAGAACATAAATTAAGATTTTTTTTAAGATAATCTGATATATATCAGTTGATATATATGGCACTAAGTGGCGTAAATATGTGAAGAAAGATGTGTCCTATTATAATTGAGGTGAGGGGCACTATTGAAATTTGTCAAAAGATTAAATTACAATAAATCACTTATCATTCTAAATTCCTAAAAATGGAAGGTTATTTGAATATAAGATATAATTGGGATATAATATCATCCAAAAAATATAATTCAAACATGTTTAGGTTTCATTTTAAGCCTTATCATTTTTATTAACCCCTTAGTTAATTATTTGTGATCTTAACCTGGGTAACCATTATTTTAATTATATAATGTCAATTATGTTTTTATAAATACAATAGTGAAACATAAATGAATAATTAATTATTTTTTAAACTATATTATATTAACATGGACAAATATAAATTTTCCATTAATTTTAAATAATATATTAAAATAATATTTTGATAAGTTATCATTAATGTCAATTTTTCACTATTCCATTAATTTGAATTCAAATACATCAAGAAAAATGATGAATTAAAATATAATTGATTAAAAACTAGCTAATATATAATATATATATCTATATAATTCATTATAAACATTAAATAATCTAAAATATATCAAATTTATTATTTTTAAAATCTATTATTTTATATTTATATGAATTAAATAAATATTGTTTTAGCATTATAGAAGTATTTAATGTAATTATATAATTTATAAATATTAAATGATAGTTTTTAAAAAAATTAATTTAATTAATATAAATATAGACATTTATTTTAATACATATACTTGATTCTTCCCAATTTAGATATGTAAAATTTATTAAATTCAATGAGAGTGATATTTTAACTATCTTTTATTTAAATAATATATAAGTCATTTTCATGGACAAGTGTCCATAAAACAACTCAAATTAGAACCTAAGTTGATAATTGTTGAATAATATTATTCAAATAAATTATTAATTCATTTTGGGTCAGGTTGATACCCTTATAATTTTGTTTTAACTACTATTTAACTCTTTTAACTCTTATCGGGATAACATGATGTTTTACTCTTTATGACTTAATAAAGTTACGATAAAAATCCACAAGACTCATAAATGTACCATGAATTAAATTTTCAACTATATACCAATTATTTCTTCAAAATTAATATTTATAGGAATTTTATATCATTTAATAAAATTTTGTTAACTATAAAATATCCATAATGTCAATTTTAAAGCCTATTCATTACTTTGACTTTAATAAAATCAAGAAAGAAAGATAAATTAAAAAACAATCTTTTAATATATCTATAATATGAAAATTTATTCTTGAAATTTTTTGGATGAAATCAGTTATCTAAAAATATATTTATTTGAATATTTTCAATATCTTTTATTTTATTTTTTCCATTAAATAAGTAATTACCATTCTGGCGTTGTGAAAGCTGTTAAAGAAAATATTTATTACCTAAAAATTAAAAAATACCATGATAGTGATACGTATTTAAAATTTTCAATGAATATTTATATTACAATATATACTCGATATAAACATCCATAAAAATGTGATAGTCATTAAAATCAAGAATCTGACATCTTTGACTTTTCTTTAAATACAACTTTATCAAGTCCATAATCACTTTGTAATGGAAAAAATGGTCATATATCCAATAAATGAATGATTATAAATGCAAATTTTTCATTAGATAAATTTTTGAAAACTATTATGGTTTATCATTTTATTTTTAACCAATATTACTTAATTAACCCTTGATTAGGGTAACAAATATTACTAAGGTTACTATTAATATTGGAAAAACTAAAAGGTACAAATTTACTAAATTTGGAAATTAGGAATCAATATTTTTAATTCATTAGTATATATTAAAAACATAAAATTTTCATTATTTAATTTAAATTAATCCAGAAAAACCCAAAGTGAAATTATTTTCTTGAAAAATGCATCTTAAAGCCTAATAAAGTACTTAGACCAAAATATGGTATAAGAATCGATAAAATAAAATTAATATTATTATATATAAATAAATATTACTTATTGAAAATATGGATCAATTTATAAATATAAAAGTACTTTTTAATGGTTTTACATAAAAAATTTAATTTTTACTATTCCCTACAAAATCAATCTTTTCAGTAAATTACCCAAAACTCACCCTAAGATAAGTTTAATATTCCAATTTAAAAACTGATGTTAATTTTATAAAATAAATTTTATAAATGTTTCCAAAAATATTTATATTTATTTTCTCATACAATTCAATAAGAATCCTCTTTTTGAAAAACAAAATTTAGGAATAAAATGCATTCACTAAAAAATTATATGTTTATTTCATGAGAATTAATAAATAAATATTTTGGGATATTAATCCCATAAATATTTCATAATATAGTAATTAATATTCACACCTATCAATTTAATAACTAGTTTATATCTATCATATTAAAATAATAATATTACTAGTATATCATGGTTTGTTTACGATTGGTGTTGTGTGTCCCACAATATATCAAAGTGATTAAATTTATTTAAAAAAATACATATTATAAATTATTAGTGTGTCACATTCTCCATGTGTTAATAAATTCTATTGTAGCACATTTAAAATTGATATTTGATATTCCTTTTATGAAATCCTATATCACAATTTGGGTAAATAAAACTTCCTCTAAAAAGGGAATGAAAGATATAAAGGTCAACACAAAACTAGAATTCATGAAAGGAGAACATTAGTGTAATGTGAATATATAGATATATGATACAATATAATAATACATTTTTAATGGAGAGTGATATAAAAATTTATCATGATAATGTTATCCATAAAAAACCATAAATCTATTATTAGTTAAAATACCATTGATTTCTCAAAAAAAGTTAATAGATAATTTGTTTTATTTCAAAATACCTTTCAAAGAGTAGATTAATTATTTTACATTACTTATAAATTACTCATGATTATAAAATTTCTTGATTTCTTTCAATTTCACAGGCAATTTTAGATGCTTTGGTTGTGCTTCAAACTATCTCCACTTTATTTCTTACCCCAAGATATGGTTATTCAAGATGAATTTTTTTGCCTGAATTTTTTTATCAAAGGAACCATAAGTAATTCCTTCAAAATTTAAATATTTAACCAAAGAAAAATGGTTACCACATTTCATTATTTAACCTCAAACAATAATTTCCAACATCAAATTTTATCCATTCCATACATAGTTAACCATAAGACTCTTTTAAAATATATCTATCCAAATTAATTGTCCAAAGAGGTCAATAAGTTCCCAAAATCAATATTAATATTATATTCTCCAAACAACATAATGTATCTCTTATTTCCACAAAAAAAATATATGAAAACCTGATCACCTTAAAAATTTAATGAATACCTGCATGATTTTAATAATAATATCTCTTGTAATTTATAAAATCCAAGTAAACATAGTAAAGATAAAAATAACCATCAAATCTGTAACCACTTTTATGATCACTAATATTACCCCATAAACATCTTTTTTGCCTATATTATATCAACTTGACGAATATATTAAGTTTTATCTTCCATTAATCATGTGTTTTATAAAAGATCAACATTAAGTTGAATAACGTTTCTCAGTCATCAGTACCATTAAACCTAATCTCTAAAATCCTTAATGAAAATGTACTAAAATACAGTCCTTATATATATAATGATTATTATAATTGAAATATAAATTAACCAATAATTTTAAAAAATAATTTTTTATTTGTATCAAAATCACATTAATCATTCATCTTTGTATGTGGTAATAGCATAAGCTTGACCCTGATCTAATAGATTATTTTGAGGTATATTCCTTTGACACTTTATACATTGATTTACGTAGTTCCCTATATACTTTTAGTTGAGTCATTCTACATTGGAATATTTTTTATTAACCTTGAAATCACAAGCATGTTTTCCATTATCTAAACACTTTTAGGGATCTACTAATATATTTATGAAAGTATTAGGGTGTTTCATTCCAAAATTATTACATGTGGTAAAACCCTTCTTTTCCTTCTTCCCATTAATTATCTTCTTCCCTGAAACCTTAACATTCTCATGTTCTCTTCCAAATACATAATATGTAAAAACTTAATTCTATAATTTTTGAGAACATTAAACTATTTCCCTATATGAAAAAAATTAATGGGGAACAAGTAACATTTGAAATATTGGCTTCAACCCATCTAGGCAATTATCATACTTACTTGTTTCATTACATAAATTGATGTGGTTAACATTACATATGATAGGATCCATTTATAAATTATGTAATAAATTAAATTAGAACATAAAATTATGAAACAAAATGTATAATCTCAAGACTAGTAAAGAATTTAACATAAATTGAATATTTTTGTATAATTAATCCCTAAATCATAAGCTTGGTTTCCTTAAGAATATTTCCAAACTCTATCACAGGTTTTCAATGTCAAATATTTTTTTCCTAGATCTAAAACTAATGATTTATTCTAAAATTCCTCAGATACTAAGAGTGAAGACCACAAATCTAGTAACCCAGAGTCATTTTTAACATTATTACAATAGTATTTAATACAAGGAATCCCATCACAGGGGACAAAATAGTTCAGTAGCTTTAATGGAAAAATACATACATGGTACCCATATTAAATTTTTAATTAAAAATAAATTATAATAACGTAAATACATTATTTTCCTTGAGCTAATTCAAACATTTAAATTTGATATTCAAGGGAGGAGAAAAAAAATAAGTGGGTGCCCTCAAATTCTCAATAAGAGTTACATACAAGAGAATCTATCATTAATAAATAATTTATAGTCAATATGATAAGGTAAAATAAATTAACACTCCTTAAATTTTATCAATAACATTTATATCATTTAAGTATAATTCAAAAAAATTATGTAATTGTAAATAATTAGGAGAAAATCTAATTTAATCAATAACTTGTGCACAATCTGAATCTATTGATAATATCAGCGTGAAAACTCATGGATATAAATAACTGAATTCAAAATGAATGAAATTATTAACAATTAGAAGTTATGTTTCCCAAGCGCATTATAACCTTACTATCATGACCTTTCACAAGAATGTTTAATCATTATGGGTAAAAACACAGTTAATTTTTCAAGCTTAATCGTTTCATGAAACTACCAATGCATGAATGATATTTTCTATATATGGTCCCAATCCATTCTTAAATTTTATATGAATTAATCATATATATAATAATCAAAATAATTCATGAATCTATATTCATTATAAAAAATATCTATATTGAGTCAAATATACTGATTTCATATTATTTCCCCAATTAATCAAACCACTTTCAAAATAAACATAGTTTGTTAAAATGGTAAATGGGTTAGGAAATATTAATATACATTATGGATATTTAAGATAAATTTAATTTACAATTAATTCTGATTACAAATAAATCAAAGGGTCTATTTATAAACAACATAGAAGAAATTAGATGCAAAATATTGAAATATGACTTAATGAAGTGAACTTGAGACAAAGTACCTTACAAAGATTATACCATTAATCAAATGAAATGATTATGTATATCCACTATAAAAAAATTAAATACAACAAAATATAATCAAAATTTATTTCACATATAACTTTATAATCACATAATAAATGAAGTTTATGTTTAACTATAAGGCCCCAACCTTAAACCTTTCTTAATATTGAATTAAATGAACAATTCACATTGAGGATCTTTTCAGGTTTAGAGTTTTAGAGAATTAGGACATAACTATTACATATCAAAATATTTAAAAGTATAAACTTCTACTAAGTTTCCATAAAATAAAAAACTTTTAAAAATAAACATGTCTAGTTCCATGTTTTAGGTAGCATGACTTTCCCTTGATCCTATCCTTGACCCTATTCCACGTTAAGTCCTGTGAAAAACATTTCAAAAACATGGGATGAGCATAAAAATCTCAGTAAGGGATACACAAAGAATGAATACTGTTATTTTTTCAAAACAACATGTAAACCATGTATACTTTATCAATGTAATACTTTTCACCTTTTCGAAGTAGTAAAAACTCATCACTGAATAAAATTTCATTACTTACCCTTCAGTAACCAAAAGATTACCATAAAACCCATATAAATGTCACATAACATATAAAGGTAACTTGGGACATAAACATACTTACGTGGAATAACCATACGGTCAATATCCACACATACTTAATGGAATAGCCGTACGACCGACTTCCACACATACTTAATGGAATAGCCATACGGCCGACTTCCATACCCAATGCATTGGAGGTTATAACGTAACCACCCATCCTGGTATTCACGGCACAACCCGTCATATGGTTTATCACGTAACCAACCGTAAAATGTCTATGTACCATCATTACAAATAAAATATTGAAAATATAAACATTTCAATAACAAAATTTCATTTGCAATCACAATAAGTAATTCCCAGACATTGAATTAAACAATCCATTTTTAAAAACCATTTAAAAGAGACTTTTGAATCAAAGTGTCCCATACCAATTTGAATCTTTTAATGGAATTATAATTTTAAATCATTAATTTACATATAAATAAATACTGAAAACCATTTTGAAAACAAGGACATTAAATAAAAATATTTAGAATAATAAATCTTTAAAACATTTAAAACGATATTTTTGTTAAACAGTTTTTAACAAAATGAGAGACTCTTGAATACAAATAATAGCGGTATAAGATTTAATCCGAAATTTACAATATCATGAGAATAAAGGGATTCATGATATAATATGTCAAAGGACAGTACACACACCATATAAGAGTGAATTGGTGCATAACAACAAGGAAGTCTCAAAAGAAATGTAAAATGAGATGAAACCCATTATAAAGAAGGTATTCTTAAATTAAGGATAAATCAATCTCATAATTATGTGTGAAAAATATAAATACACCAAATATAAGTGAATATTAAGTGTAAAACAATCAAAGTTTATTCACACATATTCAAAGGATGACATATTCAATAACTACATGTTGATCCCAAAGAAATCGAAATCGGGTTAAGAAGTTCCACTGGTAAACATTCGACAGCCTAACGACGTCACATAAAAATTCAGAAAATGAGTTGATGAGAGATAAAAAGGGAATATCATCACTTGTAAATAAAATTTACATCAATAAGGATATAAAATAACATATCCCAACATAATTAAAAGACATAACAAAAGAAGTCTTTTAAAAAGAGGAGGGTGAAAGGTCCCCTTACCGAGTTGGGTAACTTTCGAAACGTACACCCCATGGAAGAAGGGTCATACAATGAAGATTTGAATACCCATAAATGAAATTATACTACACAAAGTGTATAAAAATGGGCAGTACATACACCACTCAAAGGAAACTATGGTAAATGTAGCATAAATCTCACGGGAATAAAAGTGAGATGAAAAATCCCTTATGCAAACTCGGCAGCCTAACGACGCCACATAAAACTTACAAAAATGGATTGATGAGATCAAATAGGTTATCTCATCATATTAACATAAAGTTTATAGAAATAGGAATATAAAAGAACATCCCCCAACATAACAAAGAGGATCTGAAAAGAAGTGACATAAAGGAGAGTACTTAAAAAGAAAGAGAGAGGTTAAATCTCTTACGAAGATTCGGCAGCCTAACGACGCCACTCAAAACATCCAAAATGGATTGATGAGAGAAAATATGGTCTCTCACCATATGAACATAAAAATTACAGTAGTATTAATATAAAATAACATCCCAGTCATAATAAATATGATCGTAAAAGGAATGACATAATAGAGTGTACTTAAAAAGAAAGAGAGGAGTAAGATCCCTTACCTCGGGTCCGACTTGACTCGATCGTTCTTTAATCTATTGAATAATAAACTTGAGTAAATTTCTACTTTCTTAAGAACCTTTTTCAAGTTAATTATTACTTTTATATCAATTATTGACATGTTATAAACATTATGTAATCATTTAAGTTAATAATGTTTGTTTTGTCGATATTTGGTTCTTAAGTCAAAAGTGGACGTCTTGCAATTACATGTTGTTCGTGTGGTCAAAGGTTCATTATATCCATAATGAAATTCCTGATTTGGATATCATATATATCATATATATACATCATATAAATGTATTTATAATATTACATTATCATTTAGAGGTAAGAAATGAAATGCACCGTTCATGGAGACGGTAAGTCGTACGTACGCATGAACTCTACTTTCATTTCTTTGTCATATTAATGGAATTAAAACTAAATGAGAGGTATGTATATTTTAATTCCACAATTATATTAATCATTTAGATTTTTCATTCATCATATATAATAACATTAAATCCATCCTTTATAAGTCCCACATATGGAATTAACAAATCAAATCACTTTGAGGGGGCGGTAGTCCGCACTTCCTAAAATGAAATTATCGTGTTTACCCACAATGGAAACCATAAAGGTATACCACAAATGAAAAATAAATAAGCATAAGGAAAACATAAACATAATATATATCAAATATAAATATAGTGACATCTTAATGGCCACCTTTTAAGGTGTTATATGAGTGTTGAACAATCATCGTTTCGTGAGGCAGAAATTCACCATCATCAGAAACAGTATGTTCTTTAACCATTAGATGAAGGTGTGTGTAATTGTAGCTCGAATAATTATTATAAAAAATTATAGTATATTGAAGATACTGGATCTGTTACAAAAGAAATGAATAAAAAGAGTTTAGGGGGTTGGAGAAGCAAAATAAAACAAAAGAGTACAAGTGAAGACATTACATTAAAATCTGGTAACTCCCTTTGGTTTGAGTTAAAAGGATTCCCTGAGAAGACTTCTTCCCAAATTGAGGCTTAAAAGAGTTATAGATGGATTTTTAGAGACAAAATGGGCAGGGGTTGGCTGAGCCATAGGCTTTGGGAGTGTGGGTAAAGAGGTAGAGGTGGGGGCCTTTTATAAGAGGAGAGGAAGGGCATTCTTGTAAAGTTACAAAATGTTACCTTATTTTCAAAAGACTTTCGGATTTTAATGGTCCCACATTGATGTGTTTCGAGGATAAAGTTATAAGGGTTCGAAATACACCCATCCAATAGGTTTTTGACATGTTTAGGTCCTAGATTGTTCATTATCTTTCCATTTTATTTAAATCGCTAAATAATGAGGTCATCGCTGCATCATCATGATATCATAAATAATTTAATTTATTTAATTTCTAAAAATTATAAAAAAAATACTATGATGTAGAAAATCTTTTTATCTTTTCAGTGACTATTTATAGTCAAAATTTTGACTTGTATAACCACATGTAAAAATTGTTTTAGTGAAACAAATCATGTTTTTGACATTTTTATTTTAACATTAAATAAAAGGCATAAATGTCATTATCAAACCCATGTGGCTCCATGGGGTACCAAAAATCGTCCCATGGGTTCTCTTGGTCGTCCATAACTCATCCAATAGGGTTAGGACAAGTGTCCATATATTTTCATTTTATTATAATATAATTTTTACCTTAAATCACACTAATTACCTTTAATCATGATTAATAAAACTTAAAAGTTACTTTTCATCAAAAATTATTTTCATCCCATTGAACCACAATTTACTTAACAATTAAAATCATTTAAATTAGATTTTTTAAATTCAAATCACAGAAGTGGTAAAGTCCCATTTAAACGAAAAATCAAATTTTCTAACAACCACCTTGTGGTTTCACTATTCATAAAAAATTGATGTTTTTCAGAAAAATACTAAAAATTCACTCCAGGCTATATTTGATATTCTGAATTCAAAAATGATGTCTATTTTACCAAATTCATAACATAGAATTTTCATTAATTAATTTTATAATTAAATCCCACTGTTAAAACAAATAGCGTGTTTTTATGAAACAATATCTTTCAAAAGATTGACACTCGTTTATGTCCAATCTTAATGTGATATTAATTACAATGACCACCATTGGATTAAATGGTAAAAAAATATTCTATTTAAAATTTAAAACCAATTAAAAATATAATCTAATCATATAAATAAATTAGATTAAAAAGAGGTTTTAAATTAAAATACAACATTTTTCACTATTTGTTAAAAATTGAACTTTTTCGAAAAAATACCAAAAATTTACACAAAGTAAATTTTGATGTCCCGATTATAAAGAAGAATTTTATTTTGTCAAATATAACACATAAAATTTTCAAAAAGTGGATTTAGAAGAGGTTCACCATCAAAATGCGGTTAATCGACCTTTTAAAGAATATTAGACTGTCTACGCTTAAAATTGGATTCATTCGAATTTTTAATCCTCTATCATTTATTGTAAAGAGTAAAAATATTTTACAAACATATATAATAATTTTTTAGTTAGTTTTGTTCATTACCGCCATTACAACGGCTAGGCATTAACTACCATTTAAAATAATATTATTTTATTATTAGAGTGCAACGTAAGATTCCAACGAAAGTCGTTGTTGCGTATTGGGTACGCCATCGATCATAGCATCCCCTTCAATGTAATATTAATATTTTATTCACAAATCTGGATAAATAAAAAAAATGTCATATTCTTTATTTACCTGGGGTGTTACATCCTTCCCCCCTCTTAGGGAATTGCGTCCTCGCAATTTTAAAATTGAGCTTGGAAACATCCTTTAAAGTCCTACATCGGAACAAGAGTCGGTAAAACAATCACATTAAAATTAAGAAAGATAAGTACAGAGATCACCCGAGTTATCCCATACTAGGATTACAAGTATGAAAGTATGGACATGGAGGAAAAAACAAAGGGTCACGTTCTGATGGGGAGTGATAGTAAACATGTCTTGGAAATAGTTAACCATAAGAAAATCAGAAACTTGTGATGGGTTAAACGGTATTCGATTCCCTGGTAGGAAAAGTTAACAGACAACATTTTTGTTTTAACTTAATTTTCATTGAGGAATTTATTTTTTAGCTTAAGTAAATCATAATGAAACATACTTACTTGTCATGTAGACTTTCAACTTTTATTAGATTCCTTAATCATACTCATATTTTCTCCAAAAGACGAGTATTTTGGAAGAATTGTTTGCATTAAGAGTACTATAATCAACTTATAGAGAACCACCTAATCCACAAAAGATAACTATATATTTCCCATGTCTTTAGACTTTAACCAAAACCAAAACTAAAAAGGTTAGTACAAGATCAGATAATCCAGAAAAGGATAACCCTTTATAAAAAGAAAATATATTCTTAATCTCCAAAATTTGTCCAACAAAACCCAATGTTCAACGAGGACCATTCGATAAACAATTTTTCCATAAAATTATTCAAAGTAAACCAAACTAAGATTGAAACCCAAATATTTGAAGGATTTAGTCACATAGTCTTCCAAGTTAAATCATAACATTTATCTCCAAACAACATCAGTTCCTCCTAAAGTCTCGTATTGAAAAGTAATTAACCTAATAACATATCCTCCATGATAGGTTAATCATTTTCATAAATAACCCAAAATAAACTTACTCTTAATCATAAAGTCACCTAAATAAAAAGAATAAGTAATACTAACCAGGGACTTCACGTAGTCCAGTGGTAGGCGATAAATACCCATTGCACTTTGGGTGTGGGTTCGATTCCCGCAGCTTTGTCCGACGCGATGGGTTGTCACACGGTCTGCGTGTTGTCCTTTTTCCAAAACTACATAATTCTTAAAACATTCCCCAAAATGAGATAAAATCTTCAAAAATGATCATAACATATTTTAACCTCAAGTTTATCTCATGCCTTTCATTTTCCAGCATATCATATAATAACCCATAATTACCCCAAAAGTAAGGATCATATAAACTCTAATGGTTACCTTTATAACTATTACCTGAACTTCCACATCGATTGGTCAACTCGTACATGATGAATTACAGAACATACCAAGGTTCAAGTGGTTGATCATGAATCTTTTATAGTTGGTTTAGAACAACCACGTGTTTCCTCATTGAATCCCCCATTTTATCTAGTATCTTAAACAGAGAACCACCACAGTTTCCTTCAAACCTGTTGTCTCTTTGGTTCCTACTAGATCCATCCATTCACTAAAAACAGAATTGTTAGTGTGAGTATATCAACAAAACAATCATGTACTAATGAGGAAGATAAACACTAATATATAATTAATCATTCACTTTATCTAAAACTAGGACACTTTCTGAAATCCTAACCATTATGGTAATGTCACATATGCTTAGAGGATACCCTAACCTCTAAAGTTATCTAAACCGACCTTTGATACCAACTATAAGGACCCAAACTTAAACCATTCTTAATATTTAATTAAATTAACAATTCACATTGAGGATATTTTCAGGTTTAGAGTTTTAGATAATTAGGACATAACTATTACATCTCAAAAGATTACAAAGTAGAAACTTCTACTATGTTTCCATAAAATAAGAACTCTTTAAAAGAAACATGTCTAGTTCTATGTTTTAGGTAACATGACTTTCCCTTGATCCCATCCTTGACCGTATTCCACGTTAAGTCTGGTGAAAAACATTTCAAAAACTTGGGATGAGCATAAAAATATCAGTAAGGGATACACAAAGAATGAATACTGTTAGTTTTTCAAAACAACAAGTAAACCATGTATACTTTATCAAAGTAATACTTTTCACCTTTTTGAAGTAGTAAAAACTCTTCACTGAATAAAAGTTCATTACTTACCCTTCAGTAACCAAAAGATTACCATAAAACCCATATAAAGATCACATAACATATAAAGGTAACTTGGGACATAAACATACTTAAGTGGAATAACCATACGGTCGACTTCCACACATACTTAATGGAATATCCATACGGCCGACTTCAACACATACTTAATGGAATAGCCATACGACCGACTTCCATACCCAATGCATTGGAGGTTATAACGTAACCACCCGTCCTGGTATTCACGGAACCACCCGTCATATGGTTTATCACGTAACCACCCATAAAATGTCTGAGTAACATCATTAAACATAAAATATTTAAAATATAAATATTTCAATAACAACATTTCATTTTCAATCACAATAAGTAATTCCCAGATATTGAATTAAACAATCCATTTTTAAAAACCATTTATAAGAGATTTTTGAATCAAAGTGTCCCATACCACTTTGAAGCTTTTAAGGGAATTATAATTTTAAAACATTAATGTCCATATAAATAAATACTGAAAACTATTTTGAAAACATGGACATTAAAGATAAATATTTAGAATAATAAATCTTTAAAACATTTAAAACGATATTTTTGTTAAATAGTTTTTAACAAAATGAGAGACTCTTGAATACAAATAATAACGGGATAAAATTTAATCCGAACTTTATAATATCATGAGAATAAATGGATTCATGATATAATATGTCAAAGGACAGTATACACACCATATAATAGTGAATTGGTGCATAACAACAATGAAGTCTCAAAAGAAATGTAAAGTGAGATGAAATCCAATATAAAGAAGGTATCCTTAAATTAAGGATAAATCAATCTCATAATTATGTGTGAAAAATATAAATACACCCAATATAAGTGGATATTAAGTATAAAACAATCAAATTATTCACACATATTCAAAGGATGACATATTCAATAACTACATGTTGAACCCAAAGAAATCGAAAATGGGTTAAGATGTTCCCTTGGTAAAATTCGACAGCCTAACATCGTCACTTCAAAATTCAGAAAATGAGTTGATGAGAGATAAAAAGGGAATCTCGTCACATGAACATAAAATTTACATCAATAAGGATATAACAGAACATATCCCAACATAATTAAAAGACATAACAAAAGAAGTCTTTTAAAAAGAGGAGGGTGAAAGGTCCCCTTACCGAGTTGGGTAACTTTCGAAACGTACACCCCATGGAAGAAGGGTCATACAATGAAGATGTGAATACCCATAAATGAAATTATACTACACAATGTGTATAAAAATGGGCAGTACATACACCACTGAATGTAAATTTTGGAAAATGTAGCATAAATCTCACGGGAATAAAAGTGAGATGAAGAATCCCTTACGAAAACTCGGCAGCCTAACGGCGCCACATAAAACTTACAAAAATGGATTGATGAGATCAAATAGGATATCTTATCATATTAACATAAAGTTTATAGAAATATTAATATAAAATAACATCCCCCAAAATAACAAAGAGGAGCTGAAAAGAAGTGACATAAAGGAGAGTACTTAAAAAGAAAGAGAGAGGTTAGATCTCTTCCGAAAATTCGGCACCCTAATGGCGCCACTCAAAACATCCAAAATGGATTGATGAGAGAAAATAGGGTCTCTCACCATATGAAAATAAAAATTAAAGTAGTATTAATATAAAATAACATCCCAATCATAATAAATATGATCTTAAAAAGAATGACATAAAAGAGTGTACTTAAAAAGAAAGAGAGGAGTATGATCCCTTACCTTGGGTCCGACTTGACTCGATAGTTCTTTAATCTCTTGAATAATAAACTTGAGTTAATTTATACTTGCTTAAGAACCTTTTTCAAGTTAATTATTCCTTTTATACCAATTATTGACATGTTATAAACATTATGTAATCATTTAAGTTAATAATGTTTGTTTTGTCGATATTTGGTTCTTATGTCAAAATTGGACTTTTTGTAATTACTTGTTGTTTGTGTGGTCGAAGGTTATTTATATCTAGAATGAAATTCCTTATTTGGATATCATATAAATCATATATATCCAGCATATACATGTATTTATAATATTACATAATCATTTAGAGGTAAGAAATGAAATGCACCGTTCATGGAGACGGTAAGCCGTACGTACGCATGAATGCTACTTTCATTTCTTTGTCATATTAATGGAAATAAAAATAAATGAGAGGTATGTATATTTTAATTCCAGAAATATATTCATAATTTAGATTTATCATTCATCATATATAATAACTTTAAATCCATCCTTTATACATCCCACATATGGAATTAACGAATCAAATCACTTTGAGGGGGCGGTAGTCCACACTTCCTAAAATGAAATTATCGTGTTTACCCAGAATGGAAACCATAAAGGTATACCACAAATTAAAAATACATAAGCATAAGGAAAACATAAAAATAATATATATCATATATAAATACAGTGACATCTTAATGGCCACCTTTGAAAATGTTATATGAGTGTTGAACAATCATCGTTTCGTGAGGCAGAAATTCGCCATCCATAGAAACAATATGTTCTTTAACCATTAGATGAAGGTGTGTGTAAGTGTAGATCGAATAATTATTATAACAACATCTTAGTATATTTAATATACTGGAGTTGTTACAAAAGAAATGAATGAAAAGAGTTTAGGGGGTTGGAGAATCAAAATAAAACAAAAGAGCACAAGTGAAGACATTACCTTAAAATCGGGTAACTCCCTTTGGTTTGATCTAAAAGGCTTCCTTCGGAAGACTTCTGCCCAAAGTGAGGCTTCAGTGAGTTATAGAGGGATGTGGAGAGACAAAATGGGCAGGTATTGGCCGAGCCAAAGTCTTTGGGAGTGTGGGTAAAGAGGTAGAGGTGGGGGCCTTTTATAAGAGGAGAGGAGGGGAATTCTTGTAACGCTACAAAATGTTACTTTATTTCCAAAAATAGTTTCGGATTTTAATGGTCCCACATTGTTGTGTTTCGAGGATAAGGTGATAAGGGTTCTAAATCCACCCATCCAATAGGTTTTTTACATGTTTGGGTCCTATATTTTTCATTATCTTTCCATTTTTTTAAATAGTTAAATAATGAGGTCATCGCTGCATCATCATGATGTCATAAAGAATTTAATTTATTTAATGTCTAAAAATTATAAAAAAAATACTATGATGTAGGAAATATTTTTATCTTTCCAATTACTATTTATAGTCAAAATTATGACTTGTATAACCACATGTAAAAATTGTTTTAGTAAAAAAAATCATGTTTTGACATTTTTATTTTAACTTTAAATAAAAGGCATAAATGTCATTATCAAACCCAAGTGGCTCCATGGGGTACCAGAAATGGTCCCATGGGTTGTCTTGGTTGGCCATGACTCATAAAATAGGGTTAGGACAAGTGTCAATATATTTTCATTTTATTATAATATCATTTTTACCTTAAATCACACTAATTACCTTTAATCGTGATTAATAAAACTTAAAAGTAACTTTTCATCAAAAATTATTTTCATCCCATTGAACCACATTTTACTTAACAATTAAAATAATTTAAATTTGATTTTTTAAATTCAAATCCCAGAAGTGGTAAAGTCCCATTTAAACGAAAAATCAAATTTTGTAACCACCACTTTGTGGTTTCACTATTCATCAAAAATTGATATTTTTCAGAAAAATACTAAAAATTAACCCTAAGCTATATTTGATATTCTGAATTCAAAAATGATATCTATTTTACCAAGTTAATAAAATAGAAGTTGCATTAATTAATTTTATAATTAAATCCCACTGTTAAAACAAATAGTGTGTTTTTATGAAACAATATCTTTCAAAAGATTGACACTCGTTTATGTCCAATCTTTAAGTGATATTAATTACAATGACCACCATAGGATTAAATGGTTAAAATATATTCTATTTACACTTTAAAACCAATTAAAAATATAATCTAATCATATAAATAAATTAGATTAAAAAGTGGTTTTGAATTAAAATACAAAATTTTTCACTATTTATTAAAAGTTGAACTTTTTCGGAAAAATACCAAAAATTTACACAAAGTAAATTTTGATGTCCCGATTATAAAGAATAATTTTATTTTGTCAAATATAACACATAAAATTTTCAAAATTGGATTTAAAAGAGTTTCACCATCAAAAGGCGTTTAATCGACCTTTTAAAGAATATTAGACTGTCTATGCTTAAAATTGGATTCATTCGCATTTTTAATCCTCTATCATTTATTGTAAAGAGTAAAAATATTTTACAAACATATATAATTATTTTGTAGTTAGTTCTGTTAATTCTCGCCATTACAATAGCTAGGAATTAACTACCATTTAAAATAATATTATTTTATTATTAGAGTGCAACGTAAGATTCCAAAGAAACTTGTTGTTGCGTATTGGTTACGCCATCGAGCATAACATCCCCTTTAAAGTAATATTAATATTTTATTCACAAATATGGATAAATACAAAAAATTTCATATTCTTTATTTACCTGTGGTGTTACATCAACCCAATTAATGAAAAGGAGTTAAGAAATCAGTTACCTCATGCTTCCATTTTGTGGTGCCTAATTTAACCTCATGTAAAATAGTTTAAAGAGTCATATTAATTTATTCCAAGAACATATTAATATTTATAATACCTTTTTTGATCATTTTATGTAATTTTATCATATTTTCAATAAAAATATTTCATTATTTTCAGTATTTCACATATTAATTTCCTTGTTTTCTCAGTTATATTTTTCTATTATCTTCCCTATTCGTTTGAATATGATATAGATTCATCATATTTAGAGTTAGTCTAGTATTATATATATCTTTCTTAATCATTAATTATAGTTTTTAAACCATTAATTAATGTCGACCATGTAAAATGAATCACATCGTATCTCATCATGGTGACGGTAGGCCGTACATATACATGAGCAATGATATCTTTCTATTAATGGTTAAAAAAGAAATAATATCGTTGATATAATAATTATATTTAATAAATATAATTAAATAAGTACCATATATACCCACTATTACAATCCCCATAAAGAGGGAATGAAAAACAAATTACACCATTGCATGGAGACGTTAAGTCATACATACGCACGAGTTGTGCTTTTATTATTCTATAATGGATAAAATGTAGAGTATAGTTGTTTAATAATCATAATAAAATCTTAATATATATTTGATACTATATTTATTGATTTAAAAAGTAAACGAAACATTAATAGGAAGTATAAGAAGAAATAATTTTTAAAAAATTAGTAATGATTATTACTCTTCTATGAAGGGTCTCTAATGTAACTTCTATTAAGGGGATGAGGGTAGGTCATTTGGAAGGACAAGAACAACCAAAAAAATTAATAATTATTTTTGGAAAAGAAAATTCATATTTTGGTTGATCTAGAATACATAAATTTATTAAAATATCTCAAGGAAGATGTGTCCTCTAATTTAGTTGAGTGGCGCTTTTTAAAATTCTCAAAATATTAAATTCTAATATATTTAATTATCATTTAAAATACCTCCAAATGGAATGTGATTCGAAGATAAGATAAGATGGAGTAATAATATCATTAACTAGTAGAATTTAAACAAGTTTAGGTATCATTTTAAAAATTAATTTTTTTATTAACCCTTCAATTAATTATTGTTGACCTTAATCGTGATATTAATTATTTTAATTATAAATATTTAATAATGATACTTTAAATGAAAAAATGAATCATAAATGGAAAATATTTGATATTTGAAACTATATTCCACTAAAATGACTTAATAAGATAGTTTTTATGAATTTTAAATGATTTAATGGAATATTATTTTGATAATTTATAATTAATGTCACTTTTGTCACTGTTCATTAAATTTGTCTTCAAATATAACAACACAAAGGGGGAATTCGAATATAATTCTATAACACCTATCTCATATATCATATAGTTGTATTAATTTTCTTATAAACATTATGTCATCCAAAATATATCAAAATTAATATTTCCAAATTTATTATTTTATTTTTCCACTAATTAAATAAATTTTGTTCTAGTATTACAGAAGCATTTATGTTCATTATGTAATTTATAAATATAGAATGTAAATTTCAATAAATAAAATAATATAGTTATGTTAAAAATAGAAATTAAATTTCATTCATATCATTATTTTTTCCCAATGTGGACACATAAAATATATTAAATACAAAGGGAGTGATATTTTCTAACTATCATTAATTTAAATAATATATAATTCATTTTCATAGAAACTTTTTCTCTAAAAAACTCAAATTACAACCTAATGGGGAAGGATAGATTTTTATTTAACCCATAATTTATTTAACCAATATTAGTTCGTGGTTATATCATTATCTATTTGTGTTAACCCTTACTTAACCTCTTTAACACTAATAATGACAACATAGATTTTTAGCTTTTGAAGATTTTTATGGATATGTTAAAATGAAAAACAACCTATAAATGAACCATGAATGAAATTTTAAACCTTATAAAAATAATTTGGATGAAATTTTGTTTTTTAGAAATTTTATGACATATAATAAAAAAATTAAACTATGAAATATTCATATATTAAATTTTAAGGACTATTCATTATATTGAATTTAAGAAAATCAATATGAAAAGATAACTTTGAACCAGATCACATAATTTATCATTAATATTACTAGTTATTCTATAAAATTAATGTATGAAATTAATTATCTTAAAATATATTTCTTTCAACAGTTTTAATATCATTTATATTATTTTTTAATTAATTATATAATTACAACACTAGTGCTGTGAAAGATTTTAAGGTAAGTATTTCTCCACTAAAAATTAGAAATAAATTACCATGATGAAGAAAAATATTTTATATTGAAAATTAATTTTTTTTGTAAAAAATATACTCTAGATAACCTCATATTAAAAGTTTTATAGTCATTAAAATAATTAATGTGTCATCCTTTACTATTCTTTAAATAAAATTCATATTGTTCTTAATCAATTTATAATTGAAAAAATTGTAATATATCCCAAACATGAATTTTTTATGGACCAAAATAAATCGTCCAATGAAATTATGGAAAAAGTTAGGATTATTTTCTGGTAAATAACATTTTATTTTTAACCTATATGAAGTCATTTTCCTTTTACTATAGTAACAAAAATTACAAAGGTTATTATTTATATATCCCAAAAATAAAAGTTACATATTTAATAAATTTGGAGCTTCTAATTTCAAATATTTCACCCATTATTTCAATATTAAAAAATCATAATATGTAGAGTATAATTTAAATTAATATCACAAAATGGAACAAAAAACAATTTTATTAAAAAATAAAATTTAAAGTCTAAAAATTCACATAAACAAAATTAAGGAATAATAATGATTTGAATTAAATTAATTTGATTTTATATAATTATAGATTTATTATGTTACTTTTTGATCAAATTCAAATCGCTAAGCTAATTTATAAACATCTTATAAAAATCGATATTTTTTACTATTCACTAAAAATTCATATTTTTAGAGATTTTCTAAAAAGTCACCCTAAGTTAGTTTTAAAACAATTATTTGAATATTTAATTTAATTTTATCAAAAACATTTTCTAAATGTGTTAATAATTACTTATATTTATTTTCTAAAAGAATGTAATAAAAAATAAATTTTTGAAGAAAACATATATTTGATCAATAAAATTACTTTACCAATAAAGTTTATGTTTATTTCAAAAGAATAAATATATTAATTTTTAGATAATATGAAAATAATATATATTTTATTATATATTAATTCCTATTAACATCCACAAATTTAACGGTTATTTTATAAGGTTTGTGTTAAAATAATATTACCATTATTATATCACAGCCCATTTAAGCTCATTATTATATGTACTTACAACTATGAAAGGTATAAAATTTATTAAAATAGATACAAATCATAAAATATTGGGGTGTTAAATTTTACACTCCGTTAAAAAATTACATCATCAAATTTTATAAATTGAACAGTAAATTTCCTTCAGGGAAATCTCACATCGTAAAATGTGTCAATAAAACATCCTCTTAAATAGAAGGAAATTAAAATCTAAAGGTCACCACAAAACTAGGATTTCATATAGTTTATGATTAACGATAAGTGAATATAAAGACATGGAACATAAATCTAACTACTAATAAATAATGAAAAGTAATAGATAACATCATCATGAGAAAGTGAACTATCAAAAAATTGTATGTTTGTTACTAGTTAATAGACCATTGAATTCTCTGAGAGCTAAAAAGATAGTGTTTTTTTTGTTCCAAAATACTATAACTAGAGTTGAGGAATTATTTTACTATATAGGTAAATACCTCAATGAAGTAAATACACTTTATTTAATTACATGTAAAAGGTATAATATCATCATATACTTGTGATTTTATCTATCATCCCTTCCTTTAATACACTAACATATTAATATTCATGATAAATTATTATACCTGAAGAACATTTATCAAAATAACCATAAGACATTTCTTCTCTGTTTAAATATTTTCCAAAATTAAAATAGTTAGAACATTTCATAATTTAATCTCAAATAATAATTTCCAAAGTTCAAATTAATCAATTCCATTAGTAGTTAACCTTATGACTTATCCAATATTAATCCATCTAAATTCACAGTGCGAAGAGTTTACTAAATAAAAAAACAATATTAACATTATATTCTAAAATAAACATAATGTAGCTATTTTTATCACATAAAAAATATATGAATACATTTATCACCTTAAAACATTAATGGGAACATACATGTTTATAAAAATATAGACTCGTGTATATATCATAAATCAAACATGTAGTAACCTAGTAAAGATAACATAAACTGTCAAATTACTAAACACTTTCATGGTCATCAAGACTATCTCATAAACATATATTTTTCCTGAATATTTTAACATGAAGAATATATTAATGGTTATCTTTCATCAATTTTTTTTTTTACCAAAGCACAATATTTCACTGAATCATTTTCCGTGGTCATCTTTACCATTCAACATAATCTCACAAATAATTAAAGAAAAAGAACTGTAATAATTTAATTATATATAATTAATATTATAAACAGAATATTATTTATAAATTAATTTTACAATATAAAACATTAATCCAAAACAAAATCAAACTATTCAATCCTCTTCATCTGTGGTAATAAAATGTGCATTACTATGATCAAATGGCTGATTTTGAGGTATATTCCTTTGACATTTGAGACAATGATTTGTGTAGATCCTGGTCTCCTTAAATTTTATGTATTATACATGGTAATTTTTTTCTTACACTTTAAAAAAAAGTATGGGGGCATTTCTACCCATACTTATAGTGTAATCCAATTCATTTTATATAAGTACTAGGGTTTTTTTTCAACAATTATCACATGTGGGAAAATCCTTCTGGCCCTTATTCCCTTTATCCATATTTTTCCTTATCCTCATCTTCTTATTGAACATCCTACTGAAGCTATAATATAATGAATATTATTTATCTATCTTTTTATAATATTATACAATTTCATAATATGGTGAGAATGTCTTGGAGACATGTTCTCTTTGAAATATTGTCTTCAACCTAGCCAATGAACAATCAATATTACTCATTTGATTACATGTATTAATTTATTTCCTATTACATGAGCTAGGATACATTTATAAATTATTTTATACACTATATTAGACTATAATATTATGAAACATAATGTATAATCTCAAATCTTGTGAATATATTAACTAAAATTGGAAATTTGGGTATAACTTATTTTTAAATCATAAGCATGGTTTCCTAAAGAATATATCCAAGTTCTATCAATGGTTTTAATACATTAATATATATTTCCTTAAATCCATTTCAAATGATTTATACTAAAATTAAACTGGTACCAACTATAATAACCCATACCCCAGTAACATAGAGTCAGTGGTTACTTTATTACATTGGTATTTAATACAAGGAATCATATACTGAAGGACCAAATAGTTTAGTAGTTTTTCAGAACCTGATAAATATATGGTACCATAGTTACATAGGTATATAATAATAAGGATTTAAAATGGATTGATATTCCCTTTATTGAACTCATTCAAACATTTCATCTTTATATGATAGGGAAAGGAGAACAAATAAATGATTGATCTCTGATACCTAATAAGAGTTAAATCCAACCGAATCTATCTTGAATATATATTATATAATCATTATGGAAATTGTAAAATAACATGAAACATATTCCAATTAATCAAAAACATTTCTAGGATGATAGGATAAGGTAGTGAGATTATGGAAATATAGATAATTGGAATCAAATTCTATTTAATCAATAACATTGGTATAATAGAAATATATAGATAATTTCACAAAGATAATACCAATGATAAAAATAAATAAGTTAATATGAATTAAATTCTTAAATATTAGACATAATGTTTCCAAGGCACATGATACATTTACCATCAATTCTATTTATAAGATCATTTAATATTTATGGGTAATTACCCATTTAAGTTGGCTAACATAATCCTCTAATGGTACTACTAATCCATCGAGTGGATTTTCTATATATGGTCCCCACAAAATATTTCATATACAAAGAATTAATCATTTATTTAATAATTTATTTAACTCATGATTCTATATTCCTCATCAAAAAAATATCATTATTGAGTAAATGATGTGGACTAAATATTTTTCCCCAGTTAATAAAATCCATTTCAATATAAAAATCAAATATAAAAATGGTATACATATTAGGAAATAATCATTTTTAGAATGTATATTTAAGGGAAATTAAATTTTAAATTAATGTTGATCCTAAATAAATAAAATGGGTAGTATATACATCATAGAGAATAAATTTTTTTCATAATATTAAAAATAACACAATAAAGTTAGATTGAGATGAAGTCACTTACCAAGATCATATCATTAATAAAATGAATTTACTATGTCCATAAACTCTAAATCCATATAAAACAAGTCAAAATTAAACATAAAATAATAAAAAGTGATTTCTTATATAACCTTATCATGGAATAATCAATGAATTCTATGTTTAGCCCAATGAATGAAAATTGATTTAAGAAATCCATTACATCACGCTCTCCATTAGTGTTGCATACATTAAAATCATTTAAAATGGTTTAATTTTTTTATTAATTTAATACAAGACCATTTAAATATTTATAATACCATATATGATCATTTTATAACATCTTATCACTCTATTTTTAATAATATTTTATCATATTCACTATTTTGTGAGTTAATTTCTATGTTTTCTCAAGCATATTTTTTCTTCAATATCCAATTTATTCTGAATAGGATATAAATAAATCACCTTAGGTATAATTTATTTGTTAAAATTTTCATATTTAAATATTAAATTCAATTTTAAAACCAATCATGAATGTTGAACATGGAAAATGAATCATATCCCATTATGGAGACAATAGGTCGTACGTATGAACGAGCGATGATATCATTCAATTACTGGGTGAAAAGAAAAAAAAGTGGGTGATATATTTATTTTCCATAATAAATATATTATCATAAATAGAATATATATACACTATTACCATCCTTTTATTGTAGTTATGGGAAACAAATTACACCACTATGTGGAAATCGTAAGTCGTACCTACGCACGCACGATGATTTTATTTTTCGTAGGATGGATAAAAGGTGGAATATAGTTGTTTCATAATCATAATAACATATACTTGTATATATTTTAACCGATTTGTTAATTTATTTTGGAAAAAACATAATAATATGAAGTAGAAGTGGAACTCATTTTGAAACATTCGGTAATGAAAATTGCCACTTCTTTGAAGGTGCTCCTTTATAAATTCTCGTAATAAACCTTGGGGTGTTATTTTGGAAGGAAAACCCAAAAAACATAAATAAGGATGTTTATAATAGAAAGGGGGGGATTTTTTGTCGATCTATATTGATAAACCTAGTATAAAAAAGTGAAAAAGTATGTGTCCTTTATAATTGAGGTGAGTGCATTTTTAGAATTTCTCAAACGATTAAATTGTATCAAATACATTTATGAGTAAAAAATCATAAAAATAGAAATTTATTCAAATATATGACTGAATAGGTTTTCAATATCATCAAACAATATAATTTAAATAATTTCACTTTCCATTTTAAACCTTATCTTTTTAATTAACCCCTTGGCTAATTTCTTTTTACCTTAACCATGGTAACCATTATTTTAATTATAATGGTATAATAAGTTTATTATAAATTGACATATAAATCATAAATAAAACCTTTATGATGGGTTGCACTATATTACATTAAAATTACCAAATATAATATTTTTATGAATTTTAAATAACTAATAATGTATTATTTTGATAAATTTTTATTAAGGTCAAGTTTATCACTTTTCATTTAATTCGAATTCAAATACATCACGACAACAATGGAATTTGAATATAATCCATTAAAAAATATTTCATATATCACATATATATATATATAATGATGTAGAAACATTAACTCAACCAAATTATATAAAACTTATTAATTTTTAAACGTATTATTTTGTTTTTTTAGTTAATTAAAAAAAATTATAAGCATTGGAAAATAATTTAATTTAACTATATAATTAATAAAATGTAAAAATGAATTTTTAAAATTAAAAAACATTAATAACAAAATGGATTTTTTTTAATTTATATCTTTAGTTTTACCCTATATGGACACTTAAAAGATATTAAATACAATGAGAGTGACATTTTGTAACAATATTTGATTTTAATAATTGATAAGTTTCAGTCATGGAACATTGTCCATTTAAAATAGAAAGTAGAATCGAATGTTGAAATGTTTAAATATTATTCATCCCATAATTTATTTAGACATGTTTTGGTCATGTTTATACCCTTACCTTTTTGTTTTAACCATTGTTTAACCCCTTTAACTCTTACCATTACAATATAGGGTTTTAATGTTTGAGGGTTAATATAATTAGTATAAAATGTAAAAATCCCATAAATTGATTATGAATGAAATAATAAAACATATCCAATTTTTTTTGAAATTAATATATTTTATAATTTTACTTCATTTAATAAATATTATTAACTATAAAATATTCATATTGTTAATTTTAAGGACTATTCATTACATTGACTTCAATAAAATCAATAAAATATGATAAATTAAACAATCATTTTTAAATATCCCTAACATGAAAGAATAATAAATAAAATATTCATATGACATTTTTTTTGTAAAAATATACTCATTTTAATATTTTTAATATCATTTATTTGATTATTCCATTAATTAAATAATTACAACAGCATAATTTTGAAATATTTTATGTTAATTTTTTTTTATAAAAGCTAAAAATAAATTACCATGAATAATTTAAGTATTTTATATTTATAATGAATATTTATAGTGAAATATAACCTTGGAATATCTCAATATTAATAATTTTATATTTATTAAAATCATAAAGGCAACATCTTTGACATTTATTGAAATAAAATATTACAAAGGTTATAATCACCTCCTAGTTAAATAAATGGTTATTTATATAAACCATGAATTTTTATGGACAAAAATAAATAATCTAATAAAATTGGGGCCATTTTTACAATTATTTGCAAATACTTATCAATTTTTTATCTTATATTCCCCAATTTAACCTTTACGGTTGTAATAAAAATTACTAAGTATACTATTCATATTGAAAAAAATAAGGTAACTTTTTTATAAATTTTGAATATGTGAATAAATATATGGAATCTATTTTTAAATATTCAAAATATAGAAATTGAAAATTTAAACATTAATTATTTCCATAAAACAGATTGAATTTTTTCATCAAAAATACTTTTTAGCATATTAATTAATGTATAACTAAGTAAGGAATGAGAATAAAAAAAATTAATTATATTATAAATTGGTAAAGAGTATGTATGTTAATTTTAAATCAAATTGAAATCATATAAAGAATTTTTAATATTATTATAAATATTGGTATTTTTATTACTATTTACTGGAAAATTCATATTTCCGAAAATTACAAAAATTAACCCTCTGAGATATTTAATATAATTATTTCAAAAATGATGTTTATTTTTTCAAATAAATTACCTAAAACTATAAAAAATTAATTATATTTATTTTATCAAAGAAAACAAAAAAATTATTTTTAAGAAGAGATATATTTAAATAATAAAATGACACCTAAAAACATGTTTGTTTATTTCTTTATAATTATAAAATAATTATTTTTAGAATATAAAACTAATATATATTTAATAATATAGATATTCATATTCAAAACTTCAAATTTAATGGCTATTTTATAGTAGTCACATTGAAATAATAATGTAACTTGTACATCATTGTTCCTTGTAGTTTTGTGTTATTTATTCTGCAAGATATCAAAGAGATTAAATTTATTTAAAAAGAGTCAAACCATAAAATTTTGGGGTGTTAAACCATATCCTTCATAAATGGCCCTATTTAACCAGTATTGATATTTTGGGGTTTTAAAAATATTTTTTGACTATATCAAATTATTAGCTAATTATCAACTTGGATTGTGTATTTCTTTATAGTGTAATAGTATATGTGTTGGGGTGATGTGAGAAAATATTTCAAAAACAAATTTGGTTGAATCAGCTCTATAAGAGTCCTGGAAAACCTAATATCAAGACACCAATGCCTAGTTGATGAGAATAATTTCGTGGTCCCTCATTAAAAAATTTATTATCTTAAGAAAAATTAGGTAATTATATGAATCAGGTTGTATCCATAGAGAAGGGCTCTTTTAGTGTCTTTTCAAAATTTTTTATGCGATCAGTGTGTGTAAAAATTGTTATTTAATTCGATTCATAATTTAGGTGTGTTTTTTTATGTAGTTTTTAATATTGTGGTTTAGCCATGGATATCCCATTTCTCAAAATTTAAATCGTCACTTTAGGTTAATAATCATATTATTTATCTAATTAGTAGAGACTTCACTAATCACCCTAACATAGTTGTTTTTCAATTAATTAGGAAAATGAAATAATCAATATTTTAACAAATATAACTTTTCATACTATGTAGTTATCCCTAATAATCCATCTATAAACGCACTTCTCACTGTCATTAACATCGAAGAACCTCCAAGTGACCTGTGTGTGGAAATCAAAATAGGAGAAGAAGAATTTTATTAAACAAAACATAGGAAATATTTTAATCTCTACCATAATAAAATTACTCTAGATTAAATAAAAAATAATAATTTATATCATCCCATGATTTTAGAAGAAAACTATGTTTGGTAGTGTTGTAGATATGAAATAACGAATTTAAATGATCCATGATATACTATTATTATTTAATATGACATTTATAGTATTGTCGTTGATTTGGAAGGTATGAATAATATTAACCAAAATTTAACACACACACACACACACACATATATATATATAAAGTACCTAATCATCAATAATTCATTGAATCAAGCTTAGGAAATAAGTACTCAATTTTGAATAAAGTTATTATAAATACATTATCTTCAAAAAATGATTTTATTAATTTTTTAAGTAAAATATTAAAATTATTTACAATTAAATTTATAAAATCTATTTTATAGAAAATAAAAAAAATTAAATCAGAATATCAAAATTATAGTAGGGTGAATTTTTTGGATTTTTCTAAAAAGAATGATTTTCTAGTGAATAATGAAAAATATAATTTTTTATTAAAAATTTTATTTTCATTTCAAGAATTTAAAGGGCCCAGTTAAAAAAATAATTGAAAACTAATATTATCTCCCTTATAGTTTTAATAATCCAATTATCTTCAATGGAATCAATTTCAAAATTAAATTTGGTATAAAAACATTTGGATACATAAAAGTGATTTTTTTAAAACTATTATTCATTATGTTATGTATTATGATTTTAAATTAATTAATTACACTTATATAAAATAAAATCTTCAATATCTATTTCTTATTTTGAATCAGGATGATTTTATTTAGTAATTACAGGGTTTTTTTTAGTTTATCGGAAAAATAACCATGGAAATTTTATCACCTTCTAAAAGGTAAATTGTTTTAATCTATGATAAAACTATCAGATAAGGTCATAATATTTTAACATCATTATTATTTGATTAAGATAATTACACCTTTCTAACATTAGGAACATAATATATTTTTTATTGGATAATTTTCCAGGAAAATTAGAAGTATAATATTTAAATCAAATAATGTTACAAAATATCACTCTTTTAGTTATAAATATCTCTTACATTTTCATACAAGGAAAAAAGAAAGTTATAAATGAATAAAAATATATATTTTAAAACAAGTTATATTTTTTCCTTATGATAATTTATTTTTACTCTTTAGTAATTATATAATTACCATAAATTCTAAAGCGATGCCAATATATTATTTTTTTGAATTAATTTTAAAAAAATGATTTTTGTAATATTAAAAGTAATAGAATTGGAATTATTTATAATGTTACAAGAATTTTATAGATTTATATAACAAATTATTTTTTGTGTTAGAGGATAATATTTCAATTCTAACATTGTATTTATGTCTTTTATGAAAAATTAAATTAATGTTAAAAAAAGTCACATTAATGATATTTTTTCAAAATTAATATTTTATTAAATTAGTTAAAAAGTCAAATAACATATCAAAATATGACAGGTAGATTAATATATGGTCTAAAACATCATTTATTTTTCATTTGTGAGTCAATTGTCACATTATAGGTAAAATTAAAACCCTTTAAAAGTGAAAAATATGTTTCCTTAGTAAATGTTAAAATAGATTAATGGTTTAAACAAAAATATGTTGTTTAAAATACACCACAAACCGCTCTCAAATTTGTTTTTTGATGTGATTTCAAACCCATACTACCTTATCATTTTTTCCCTATCAATTTTGAAGAATTTTTATTAATAGTGATTTTAATATATTTTTTCTGAAATTTTTAAAGCTCACCTCACCTCAATTATAAAAGGGGTCCTTCTCCATCACTTATTTAAAAAAAATCACTTTATAGATCAACCTTAACCTACCCAAATCCCATATATACTTTATTAGACATATTCTATATGATTTTTTCTTGATAAAATACCTACACTATTATCCTTAAGATAATATCTAATGGTGTGATTTAAAAAAAGAGGTAATCACCTTAACCGATCAATATCATTTTTACTTCCCTTTTACCAACAATAAATTGATAATATTTATAACCAAATATTGATTTAAATATAATTAATATAAAAAAAATTATTATTATTATTATTAACTCACCATTACCCACCATCTTTCCCATCAAATGGGACGTAAAAGTATCACTCATGCATACGTAAAAATTACCATATCCACATAGTGATACAATTAATTTTCCAAGACAATATTTAATGAAATGTTATTATGATTGGTTATATTATTTAATTTAAAAATTATTAAAAAAATTATTTCAATATATATATTATATTACATAAACCTTTTCCCTTTCTTTCTGTTGAAAAATAATAAAATCCCTCGCCAATGGTGTGGACTACCACCTCTACAAAGTGATTTGATTTTTTTTCATTTATATTATAATTGAAAACTGATATGGATATATTTAATGAAAATATAAGATATATAAGATATTAAAATAATAATATATTGTTTAATTGTTATTTAACTCTCTTTTATTCATTCCAAAAAAACATGAAAACAACATTCAGGAGTACGTAAAGCCCACCATCTCCATGAATGGCGTAATTCATTTTTCCCACTATAAAATTTATGCATGAATATAACTTTTTATATAATGAATATATAGGTTATATATATAACTATTAAAATTATATATATGATTTAACCATTATTAAATTACAATAATCAAAATTTTAGAACCCAAACATTAATAAAAAATAATGAATTTTTTAGCCGGAATAGTTATTTTTAAGAAGAATCATTAATAAACAGGTGCTAAAAGATTATAAGTAAATAATATAGGTTAATATATATATATATATGGTTTTTAATATATATATATATATAATAAATTTATACTTATTGTATAGTTTTCTTGGATGCATATGAATGATGTTAAACCTAAGGTAAGGGTTTCTTCTCTCAAATTTATTTCAAGGAGACATATGTCATATTCACCACTTATATCTTTTTTATGGTATATATACTTCATATTTGATATGTTAAATAATGAATCTTCTTTTATTCAATTAATTTAATGTTTCATTTTAAAATAGTTCATTCATAGGGGTTATGATTCAAAAGTTACCATAGATTTAATTATTTATTTCACATCTCATCAATATTCGGGATTGAATCTATTAAGTCTCCACTAAGGGAATTAATTGATCTATGATTATTAAATACAATATCTTTAAATATTCTCAATTTATTTATTACAAATTAAATTATTCCTTTAATTATCTTCAACTTATGTACTCTTGAGACAAATAATATATTTTTAAGGAAAATCAAATTTTTTTCTCTTCCTGCAACAAAATTTTTTCTTCCTTATCCATATTTTTTAAAAATGATTTAAAGATGTTTTTTCATATTCCGATATGATTTTTAATGTAATTTTACAGAATAAATTTTACTTCTTATAAAATTTTTTAAAAATATTATTATTCCCCTTTTTTTCAAAAAAATACTTTTGTACTTATAAAAAAATTCGAAAGGAAATATTTATTTTAAGTTATAGGGCTGGAAAAAAATTCCTTGGAATCAATATCAATTATTTATTTAAAGACTAATTTATAAATCTAAATAGTTATTTTTAAAAATATGTTTCCTTAATGTTAGGTAGTTTTTTAGAATTTAAATTGGTGTTTTCAAAGTAAAAAAGTGTATTTTTTACATAAAAATTTTTAGTGAGATTTTGATGGTATTTTAATTTATATTATCATCCATTATAGAATATTATGATTTTATATTGTTATAATATTGTGATAATATCCACCGTATTTATATTGATGGTTGTTGACCTTCTTCACTAGGGAAAGTATTTATATTTCATTTGCTGGTTTATTTCAAAATAGAGAGGTATTGATTTTTTGGGAACGGTGATTAAGTTGTATTGTTTATTCATATAATTATTTCATTCGACTTATTATGTGAGGGTAGAGTCCAAATATATCCCCTCTATGTATCAATAGGTCTCATGAGACAAACTATAATTGGTTTTGGCTAAGGCCTTATCCATTTATGTAGATGCACTGCCATGAGGCTTTGATGGTAATTTAAGATTTCATATACTATGGATTACGTCACTATGAAATTATTTATTGATGTCCATGTGATTATTTTATTTGTTATGATATACATGTATATGTTTCCAAATCATATAACTATATATATATTTCATTATTTTAGGGTAATTTATTCTTTCCATTATATTCATGCCTTATTATCATATGATGTATGCTTACCGATGTAGAACATCTAAGCCCACCCCTTTCTTAGGTTTCATTTTTTAGGATTCTAAGAAGTGTATTAAGATAGTCACATAGGTGAATAATAAATGGTATTAAGGGTTTCACCAATAAAATAATATGTTTTACTTTATTTTTTATACATAATGTGAGTTTCAGGTAGGTGTCTAGTTTTCTGATACTACTATACTATTTAGTCCTTTGGTATGTGATTTATTATATCTAGTGTAAATTTAATAATGTAACTACTCACTCTGGGTTATTGATATCTGTTTTTTAGTTAGTATCAATGAAATTATAGTATAAACCTTGAGACCTAGATTTAGGAAAAAAATTGATTAGTGAAAATAAAATTATCACCAGATTTGAGGATATTTCTAAGTATAGGATAACATATTGAAGATTTAGTTGAAATTATGTGTTATTCCTAGTAATACATTCATTTCTGGATAAAACAAGTGTCCTGGTTTTGGTATAGATTCATTGGGGGTAATAACCTCGGAAAGGGTTCGTCATGTTTATCTTGGACATCATTCTGATAGATGGTGATTGTTTCATTATTATGAACCTAGTTTTACACACCCTAGGAAATATGCCTATATTAATTAAAATTTAATATAAAATACATAATAAAATATTTGATATAATTTTATGAATTGAGAATATTCCCAATTAAATGAAGCTTATCATTTTTTGATTAGTTATTTATAAATTTTCAATTTATGTTCCGTGTTTTTGATGTTTTCAAATTAAACAATATGATCCATAAATTTGTGATCTGATATAGTATGTTTCAATTTTTGGAAATGGTTCCTTGTTCAATGAATGAAAATTTTATCAATAAAGGTAATGTAGGTATAGATTTTTCCCCTAGGAAAGATAATGAAGTTGGAGAAACAGTTGTAGATAGAGCTAAATAAATTTAAATATATTGTGGTATATAACATTGTTTAGGGCCAATAACCTTTCCCGTTTAGATAAATATGATTATCTATAATGTTGAGTAACAATTTGAGACCACTTAATGCATCAACAACCTTTATCATTTAATGGGAATATAAATCCATTTTTACTTGAGTATTGTATATGTTCCTAAGAGAAGATATTTATGGGTCCAAGATGTAGAAAAATAAAGATTTTGTTTTCATGGAATTTTATCATTCCTAAGGTTATGTGGATCACTAGTGGTCATTGATTCAAAACACTAAGAATGAGTAGAAAATAATTATCATTTAATTGAAGGATTTTAAGGAACATTTCATAAAAAAAATCTCCTAATGAATAATCTGTGGATTTTTAGGAACAATTCATTAGTCTAATAGAAAAGGAAAAGAAAAATATTCATTGGCATAATTTTAAAGTAATTTTTTTTCAGGGCATGCTACGGACTATATATATAATAAAAATATCAACATTGATTTGTTATGGGATTAAGACAATTCTTTAAAGGAAACTAATCTCAAAATAATTCTCATTATTTGAAGAAATAATATCATATGATATCAATATATTGGAAGAATTATAAAATTATTACGGATTTTAAGAAATGTGTGAGATAAATAGGATTAAAGAGGATAAATTTATAAGGGTAATAAGAAAATAAATGATTTTTCTCATAAGTGATAATTGTGGAAAAAAACACCCTATTACTTTCCTGATGGGAAGGGGAGATTGTATCATGTTTTGAGATAAAGGATATCAGGCATATCAATTAATGGGTGAGAAATAATCCTTTAATATAAAGAGATTCAACTACAATACTATGGGGTACTACAAAAACAAATTCCCCAATCATAAATGGAATATACCTTAAAAGAGGCTAAACTATCAAGGTCAATATTAATTTATTACTACATTTGACAAGGAATAGTTAATGTTCTTGTGTATTTGGATTCAGTAATTATGTTGAAGAAGTATTTTTTTAATGATATTGTAGTTATAATAATCATGAAACGTATTATGATTTCATTGTTGTAGTTTTTCATTATAGATTTGAAATAATATGTTTAATGGAACTGATAACCAAGAAAAGTAATTCTATGGTAAGGTGATATTTTTTAGAATAAATTAATAATGTAAAGATAAACCTTAATATTTTGTGGATGTTAATTTAATAATGTTTATTTGAGGTAAAGAGAATATTTACTTGGAAAAAGTAAATGGGAAAGTATTAGTGACCTTGAAAATGGTTAGTGATTTGACGATAAAGTATGTTATTTTATCATTGATGGTGTTAAAAAAATATATTTATGAGATATATTTGATAATTTATGATTTTATTTAAGGAATGGGGAAAGTTTTTATTATTGGAAGATCGTAGATTTCAGTTGAGGTCATATTGTAATTCATGATATTACCATGTTTTTGGAGGATATGTAATCATGTTATATACATATTTGGCATGTGATAACTAAAATATACTTTACGTAATTTTTTGGATGAGTTCTATGTTGATTTAGCATCCCGTATTCTGAATTTTTAGAATTTTCATTAGGTTACATGTATTTTTAAATAGTGTTTTTGATAACCATCAATATTATTAACTATGATGGACTTTGGGATTATTTATTAAGGTTTTAGAGATCAAAAAATTTTGGGAAGACTTTCGGAAACAATTTTAGTTTTTTAAAATATTTATATAATTTACGAAGTAATTTTCATTCTCTTATTAATCTTATGATTCATTGAATTAATTTTAGTGCTATAGGTATGAAAAATTCAACTTGAACATTAATTTATTGATGAAAACGATGAAGTTCCAATTAATCAATGGGTCACCAAATGATGAAATTAATCTTTAAAAATGGAATTATATCAAATATGTATATTTTCTTGAATACTTTTCAATTTTAGTAAAATAATACCTTAACTATAATAAAATAATCATAAAATAAATTTTTTTTCTATTTACCATCATTTCTGATGAATTGATTGTCTCTTCACCCCTCACAGATTTAGGGGTATTTTTTCATCAACTTTATCATGACCATAAATTATGTTATTATTTATTTTTAATTGGAAATTATTACTCTATTCCACATTTATATTTTAACATTCCTAAAATTTTATCCCTATGTAGTTACCAAAAATGTGATATTTTACGAAACCTTTTTGTTTCTCACTTTTCCTTTTTAATTGATGTTTTTTCATCACCCTATTTGATGTGGGTTTGTAAAAAAGTTAATCCTTTTATAATAAATATTAAAGTATTGGGTATCAATATATATAAGGGTATTAGAATGTAGTATACATATATTTCAAAAGTAAACTATGTTTTATAGCATATAGGATTTGAAACATAGAGATTAAGAAAATCATAACACATTATTATTATTTTATTTAATAGTTATCACATAGATATTAAATTAGTAAATATAAAGTGTATTAATTTTACTATTAAATATCTATAAAGAAAATGCACCATTCATATTCATAGATTCATGATTAGGAAATAAGTACTCTCCTTCCGAAAAAGTTATTATATAAATATGTTATCTTTATAAATGATTTTGTTATTTATTTATAGAAAATATTATATTTAATTCATATAACATGTAAAAATTTTATTTTATAAAATAATATTATTTTTTAATTCATCATATCAAATTTATCATAAGGTGTATTTTTTATATTTTTCTGAAAAGTTATTTTTTCCTGCGAATAATGAAAAATATAGTTTTTATTGAAAATAGTATTATTATTTCAAGAATTTAAAATGATATATTTTTTTAAAGGAAATTAATTCTAAAATTAATATCTTATATTTTTATTAATCTAATTAGTTTCACTGGAAATACTTTTATAATTGAATTTAGAATAAACACAATTTTATACGAAAGACTATGGATGAAAAGTAATTTTTCTTTTTTACTTTCAATTTAATTTTAAAATAATTAGATACATTTATGTAAATTTAATTTTTTAAATTATATTTCATATTTGGAATTAGGAGGATCAAATTTCGTAACTAGTTCCCTGTTATTTTTTGTCAATATGAATTGAACCATGGTAATATTTATCACCATGGTAAATGGTAAATCATTTTAATATAGGTTAAATCTAAGTGATAAGCTCATAATATTACATATTAATTCTTATTCTTTGTTTTGAATTATATATTTATAACATTATGCTCAATATTTTTTTATAAGATACATCTCCAATAAAATGACCTATATAATATTTTTATTAGGGAATGTTACAAAATGTCAAACTATTATTTTTAAATGATTTTTAGGTGTTTGTATGGGTACTAAAGAATGTTATGAATTTATATAAAAGTATATTTTGAGAAAAATGATATAATTTTGATGATGTATATTTATTTTAAATTTTTAGTAATTATATAATTACTATAAATTCTTATACAATGCAAACAGAGTTTTTCTTCACTCAAGAAAAAACAATAATAAATAATTTAAAAAAATTAAAATATATACAATATGAACGACACATAGTGTTATAGAAATTTCATATTTTTATATTAAATATTATTCCTCTGTTAAGTTGTTGTATTTAAATTAAAACTTTGAATTTATATCTTTTAATTCAGATTAAATGACTTGTGAAAAAATTGACATTAATAATATTTTGTCACATTAGATTTTAATTAATTAATTAAAAAGAATAAAAATATTGAAATAGTAAAAGGAGGATATGATACTGTCATGCCTTTCATATCTTATATAATTTTGCTCAAATTTTTTCCTTATATACAAAATTATAACCTTTTAATAGTGAAAGTGATGTTATCGTGGTTAATAATAAAATATGTTAATTATGGGGTTAAACTTAAATATAAGATTTAAAAAAACACATAAACATATTCACATTTTTTGGTTGATCTAGTTTCTGACAAATAATAACTTATATGTTGACACCTATCCATTTTTGGAATAATATTTCTTGATAATTACATTATTGTATTATATTTTTTTAGGAATGTTGGAAGCTACCCTCTCACATGAATTATTAGAGTGCACATCCACCATCATATATTTACACCACTATGATCATTATAATTAAACCACTATGATAATTATAAGTCAGCCAAAAACTAAAACAATACCTAATAAAGTTACTTATTCACATCGTGTAGGTTTTTTATACAAAAAATTCTAACTCGAGTACCCTTAAGAGGATATATAAATGTGTTATTTCCAAAAATATGTAATAGGATTAAATGAACACTTTTTGTATAATTTTAATTTATCTCCTATAAATATATGGTATTTATCGTAAAATAAAAAATTCTGTAAATTTAATATTCGTAAATTTTATTTTTGGTTATCAAATAAACATTATCCACCCTATTTCATATCAAATTTGAAGTGATAGTATAGTTCATGGGTATTTACAGCATACCGTCACCACATACCACAACATATAATTTTACACCACCATATTTCACTAAAAGATATTATAAAAGTTTTAGTTTTAATATATGTTACTTATGAAATAATTATACTTTTTATATTATAATACCACATATTCCATATTACCTTTTAATCCATTGGAAAATAATAATGTCTCTTGTGTGTACGTGTGGACTACCAGCTCCAAAAGGCGGTGTGATTTTTTCATTTCTGTTTTAATTATATTGTAATAATAAAATATTTAAAGAAAATATATGATAAATATGATATAATAATATGTAAGTATAATTATATTTTAACTTTATTTCCTTCCATCTGCTAAACAATTGAAAACAATATTCATATGTATGTTGGACCTACCGTCTCTATGAACATTGCAATTCATTTTTATGTCAATAAGTTTTATGGATGACTCTAAATATGTATATAATGAATATATATGATATTTATATCATTATTAAAATAATTAAATTACAATACCTTCATCCAAAAAAACTACTGATCCTATCAAACCAAAATAAATATAACAAATGAAGTAGTTATTGAATTAAACATTGATTTTAATGAAGAATCATTAATAAATAGGTGATAAAAGCTTATAAGTAAATCATATAAGGTATGATATATATAATTATGTTTATTTAATATATATATAATAAATATATATTTATTATTCATGTGGTTAGATAAATACAATGTAAGTCAATCCTAAGGTATAGGTTTCTCATACCACTTTCTATTCAAAGAGACATATGCCATATTCACAACTTATTTATACTATTTTGTGGATATATGTACCATTTAATATGTTATATCCTGAATTTATTTTCATTAATAATATTTTATGTTTCATTTTATGTTATTTTTTATTGGTATTATGATAAAAAAGTTACCAAAGCTACAAGGGTTTATTTTACAATCACATCATTATTCATGATTGTTTATGTTAAAGTCTTCACTGGGAGAATTATTTAATATTTCAATCATAAAAAATATATATATTATTATTGTCATTTTATTTCTTAAAATAAATTCTTTTTCTTTTATATTTTATTCATATTAAGTACCCAACAGACTAAAAATATGTTTTTAAGTAAAATCCACTTTATTTATCTATTTAGTCAAAAAACCCTTTTCATCCAAATCTATTATTTTTATGATTATTTTAATTTTTCAAATATTACCATATGATTATTTAATTTAATGTTTAACAAAATTTTAATTATTCGAAAAATATTTTAAAATAATTTTCTTATCATTGTCTAAGTGAGGTAGATTATGAATTTTCACAGAAATATGGAAATAATTTTTTCTGTTAAATTTTTAAGAATGAACATAATTAATTATTATTATGACCACTCAATGATTTCAGTTTAATTTAAAATAACACAAGGTTATATTAAAAGAAATATTTTTCAATAGTATTTAGAAAAATACTTAAATAGGGGTTTTCGTTATGAAAAGCTTATTTTCCTTGAGAAACTTTCCAGTTAACTTTTGAAATAATTTAATCACTATCGATATACATTATTGAATCATATGATTTACTAAGGTTATAATGATCTGATTCCTTCCACAATATTTCTATGGATGGAGTATGATTTTCATAACTTGGTAATGTATAGAAATTATATATTCTATTTTTTACGATAAGGAAAATTAATTATTTTTATGTCACAAGGATTAAGTTGTATTGTTTATTCTTATAAGGAATAGATTTTACTAATTAATTAATCAGTGGGGCCCTATAGAGAACATTGATGAAGCGCTGGGTCTCATAATCTAAATTTTATTGGGTAATGGATGAGGCCTTACCCAATTATGTAGATTCCTTGGAACAAGGCCTCAATGGTATGTTCAAATGTCAAATATTATACATTCCATCATTATAAAATCATTTATTGATTTTCACATTAGAATTTAATTTGTTATGATATCGATGGAATATTTTATGTCTAATGTAATTATTTATATGGAATTTTTTATCATCACTTATTCTTTTCATATTATTGATGCCTTATTAGCTTCTGTTGTATGGTAACCTTTGCTGACCATCAGATCATACACCATTCTTGTGTTTCCTTTTCCTAGGATAGTAGGAAATGTATATTGATTTTCAAACATGGATATGATAAAGAAAATAATGGTGTTCTCAATAAACATACTATGTTTCATTTTATTCTTTTAAATGTGTTGTGATATTCATGTATGTATCTATTTTTTAAATAATAAAAATTATTTGCTCCTTTGGGATGAAATTAATTGTATATATTACCATTATAATAAAGTAACCAATCAATATGCATTAAAAGGTCTAGTTATTTACACAATTAATCATTTAAATATGAATTAATTTAAATTGTAAGGGGAGTCGTCATGGATCTAATACTAAGAGCCTAGTGTTCAATCACTAGAGACATTACATAAAATAAAAGGGTTGAAAATTAATAGCAAAAATATAAATAAATAGTGAAATCACATCAGTTGGACAAAATAATATCCATTTTATTGAATTTTTCTTGGCTTACACACAAAGTTCTATATCATAATCTCAAATGTGTTTAGTACATGCATCTTTTTTTCCTAAGTAATTTTTGTGTCTTTAAAATCTTCTTAGTTTTTTGTGTCTTATATATGTCATCTTCGATTACCTCCGCTTGCACCAACAGATGGTCATTATGGATTTATTTGTGCTTCCCTCTAATTTTATTCTTCTCTCGAATCCTTTCTCTAATATCTTACTTATTTTAAGAATAACAGTCTCCATGTGGTAGCTTGGGATATTTCCTACCTAGTTTGGGAAGACTTGAAGAATGGATTTGATTTCCCATTTATCCCTAAATCATTTTTTGGAATGATTTATGTAACATTAAATATATTTGATGAATTAATTTCTTTTACATTTCCTCTAAGACCTAATAGCACAATATTAAACATTTTTAGAGAAGATAACAAATATGTTGGGCATAAAAGCACACCTCTGTAGGGAATCATAATCTAGTTTATAACCTCAATCCTATACAAAATAATAAAAAAAATGTGAGATTGATTTATATTTTAGATCAAAATAAATTTATATATTGAAACTCAAATTCAAAATATTTTTAGTCATGAAATTTCAGAATTTAATATCCTATTATGAGTTTATCTATTAAATAAAAAGTAAATTAAATAATTAAAAATAATATTATTTAAATCCATTATTAAATAGATCCCAAATTAAAAAAACAAAACCAAAATAAACAAATTACCTTGGTTGTAAATTAATAAGGGGGTTAACTATACAGAAAAGAAAATAAAAATTATGGAAATGTTATCTCCATTAATTGTGATCCAGACTTTGTGATTTTAATAGAACACAATGTGGTCGAATACGGTATAGTGTTGCATCCCTGAAAACCATAGTAGTGTTGTAGTGAAAAATATAAAAAATGTCATATCATCACATTTCAATGAACACTAATAATTTTAAATTGTCCCCCAAAAAATATGTGTCCTATATTGGAAATCACTTCATACTACCATATCCAATTTTTATACAAGAGGTATTATAGATTGTTTTTTCCTATCATGGTGCCACTACACACAATTACCAGTCATTATGATCTAATATTCACTCGAAACTATTTTCTAATTATTCCACCTCATCCATGCTATGATTAATCACTAATACATTATCCTTACACTAAATGTAGATCTCAGTCATTACCTCACAAGGGTTATATAATTTTTTTTGTTTTCTAAGGGTTGGTAAATTTTTTGTTCTTTTAAATAAAATGTTTTCCATTCCCAAATTATTCCTTTTTACCCCATTTTCCAATATACATAAATATAAATACACATTTCTGTTAAATAATCCAGAAAATTAAAAATTAAGAAATTGAATTTTATTATTAAATAAATTTGTGAAATTAATGAAACTTTTACGCATAAAAATTAGCTATAAAATCCTACCACATTTAATATCTTGTATGTACATGATAATAAAAACTATATATATTAAAAAGTAAGATCATCCTACCAATGCTTATTTATAATAATTAGAATAATAAAATAATTATAAATAACCAACAAGCATCGCACAATATATATTTCATCTACATATAATTTTTCATTAAAAGAAATTACTTATGCATTTTACTCACCTTATTAAAATTATAATACTTATATTAACTTCTATTAACATTTTTTAATTTATTTTTAGTACAGAAGAATCTTTTGATTGACTTCACATAAAATTTTTCTCCAATCAATCATGGTAAATTTGACTAGATTAATGCTCACTCCACAAGTACATGAATCATGTCCATATTCTTGTAAAACATCTCAAATTTACACCTCCAATGTAAACAAATAATCATTAATCAGGGGGAAATCCATTCAATGTAAAAATGAATCTAAGGCTAACTATTGGTTATTAATTAAAAAAAACATAATCAATGAAAGGTATTTTAAAATATAATGATCTTATCCTAAAAAACTATTGAAAGATAAAAAACTCCTCCTTCGATAATGTTACTACCAAAAATCATTTTCTTTATTTCAGTGATAAAAAATCAATTAAAATTATAATGAATTAACACCCACTTTTCCAAAAAAAAAATCTTTTCCAATACAATTTTTTCTATTTTTTAAAACAATAATTTTTTATATTTGTAATATTAAAAGTTATAACATCAAATAAAATTAAAAGGTAATTTATAAAGCATTCTCCATAGAACCCTTAATAATACCTCACATCGTATACTATTCAAGAAACAACATCCACTTTGCACCATGAAAAATGGCTTCCCCTACACTCATTCAATTATAAATAAATAAAAATTCCAATCATAGAGTAGGAATGAAAATGAAGTATTTTCTTTTTTCATCAATATCAATGTAATTCACGGATTCTAAACACATTAATGAAATATTAAATTTAAATATACTTTTATGTGTAAAAATGACTCAAATAATAAATTAAAAAATCTTTATAAGGTGAATTTTTTCATTCATACATTTGAAAAGATATCAATCCTAGTTATAAAGGTCTACATATCCGATGTCTCCTTAAAGAAATATGGTACAATAAAAAAGAGGAAAAAATATTCTATAGTCATATTAGGAATGGGGAACATAAAATAATTGTCTATCACTCATTGAATGAATAATAACAACAAATAAATCAATATATACTTTAGAAAATAAAAGCATAGAAATTTTTGTGGAATTTATTCTATATAAATTTCATAATACAAAAAATCATGACTAATCATAGTAGTAATTCCATGAATATCCATACTTATTCATCCAACTTATTAATATTTCAATCTTATTAAAATGGTATCTAAATATTGGAATGTTGAGTTCCTAAATAAATATTTCCATCCTAGATTAATAATGTAGAAAAATATTTATGTATGGAATGAAAACCAAAAAAAGATATGATATGGGAAAAGGATGGGAAAGTAAAACAGAAAAAAACAGTCCCATATTCAATAAATCTATTCTCCTATAATTTCTTTTCATTTTTTCCTAAATAATCAAGGACCTAAATTGCCAAAATATCTGAGTGAAAGTACGTGTTACCTAATCAATTATACTCATAATTTTAGGGGTGATTGATTATACATCCCAAAAGAAACCACTAAAATAATTTTTCTACAAATTAGTTACTAAGAATCCCAAATTTCGAGAAAAAACAGAAGTTTACTCATATAAAATGATTTATTTATGGTCTTTTTTCTATTCCTTACCTGATGTTATCGAGTGATAGACTATTGGAAAAATATTACCTAATCAATATCAATTAATGGTTGATGTTAATATTCCTCCACATATATGGATGTTCTTTATTTATCTAAAATTATCTTTTCTCTTCCCTATGGTTGTAAATTCTTCACTTCCATGGGACCAATTCACATGTTTTGAGTTAGTTATGAAAATTAAAATGCTATGTCATGAACTAACCAAACCTAAAATCCTTCTTGGATATCATCCTTCAATGTATCTATTTCTTCTTTACAATATCTAAGCCTATAAATTAACTATCCAACATGATTATGCATGACATATAACCTAAGATGGCCCACTATAAGACAAGATCAATGAAATAATCAAGAATGTCACTTGAAAAGAAAAAGGAGATAAAAAATAGTAAAGTGTGGATAAATAGGAAACATATATGATACATACCACATCATGGTAAAAGGACAAACCTAAAAATAAAATATTTAAAGATAAAATATTTGTCTTCATTTGACCAACCATCACTACAAATTCATATATCACATTAGGTGGAAACAATCATGAGAAGAATATGATTTAAATGGTTCCCTTCACATTACTTGATTCCCAAAAATAATTATCTAAAAATTAACAATGGAAAAAATTAGGATTTGAGAAAAAAATCCATGTACGATACAACTAAATAGTCTATAAATTTTTTAAGACCATAGAATAGTTAGTCCTGGAATTAAAAATAAAACATGTGAGTAATTAAATCTCAAATGCAATAAAATTTTGTTTAATATTCATTTATCTTCATAAAAACATTTACATTCAAATAAAATAGGAATTTTAAAAAACAATTGAAGATATAATTATAGAATAAATGAAATCATTATTTGATACACCATATGATAACATGTGATAATCCCAACATGAAACAATACCATCATGTATAAAACTAAGAACAAGTTGCATATACCCTATGTAAATACAAACTCAAACATACTGAGGAACAAAAATATAGGAAAAATAATAATTCTACTTATATTGAGACCTTATACATTATTTTCGTATCATAATAATAATCCTTAGTGTAGCCATACTCACTAAGGTTGTCATATTCCCATACCTTATATATCCATAGTTCCGAATGTACTATTTTTCTAAAATATTTGAATAAAACATGCTAACAATTTAGAAACAGTTTCATAGTAAATAATAAATGATCATATAAATGAAAAATAATTTTAGGGTCAAATTCTTCTTAAGACATTCCATCAAACACGTGGTTTTAATATATATATATATATATATTAAATTAAAACCAAAATTAAAACCATTTTCATGCCATGATGCAGTCATTCAATCAGTTTTGTAATCAAACCTAATTGATTTAAAAATATTGTCGTGTATATCATGAGTTATCATGAATGTATATATAAAATTACATCAGACAAGATCAATGGACACTCTTCATGAAAACAACACATAGATATTCAACTATATATATAAATTGAAAAAAAAATATTCATCACTATTATATTGATTCCAATTATATGAAGAGAAATAAATAGTATAAATAATGTCCTGTATATCATGAGTTATCATGAATGTATAAATACAATTACATCAATCAAGATCAATGGACACTATTTATGAAAACAACAAATAGAGATTCGACTACATATATCTAAATTGAAAATAATATCCATCAATATTCTATTGATTCCCAATATATGAAGAGAAATAAATAATACAATAGTAATTTACCTCCATATAAAATATCTATAAAAACAAATCTCTCCGCATCATGATAACAAAAATTCTAGGCAGTAATGTATCTTGTGATTTTAAATATACTAGAGGCATTTTGGATTACAGTGACAAAAAAAGAAATTAAATTCATCATTTGATTTCTCTTTTATTAATTTATTAATTAAAAAGTGTTCAAAAAATTCAAAATAATTGTTATGTACTTTAAATGAGTTATTTAAATAAATTAACATCATTTTTTCAATAAAAATCATAAAAATGATTTATAGGTGAGTCCTGGGTAGGAGAAAAAAAAATATTTTTATTTATTTCTTTCTACATAAAGAGTTTTGTGTAAGGGTTAAAGCGTTTTACGCTTACATATATTATACATATCAAAAAGGAGTACATGGTTACCATTATATAACAATAGGATTAGAGGAGTTAATTATTCACAACTTAGTCTAACCCTTATATAACTTTTTTAAATTGAGACTTTCCTTTAAGCATTTCATATGTTACCCCTTTTTACCATTTTTAAACATACATATACCCTTATAAAACCCATATAAAATGAGAAATACCCTTATAAATCCTTCTAATATAGGTTATTACCAATAAAAAATCATATATAAAGTATATCCTCCACTTATGCAATTTCTAGGTCACCATAACACAACTTATTGAATTTTGAAGTTAAGTTTACCCAATACCCAAAACTAACTAGAATATAGATATGAGGATTTTACCATTACATAATCTCTATTCCATATTTAAAGTTACAAATATAATTTAAAATTATTTATTTTGCACTTAATGGAAACAAGGGGTTCTAAATAACATTTAAAAACCAGGAAAGCTACAATGAACCCCCAACACTCTCTGGACCAAATGAAAACTACATGAACCAATGAACTTATAGGGAAAAAAGTCTTGGATGTTGAAATTCTAACAACCATAATAATTTCATATCTTAGAAATCTAGATTTCTATTAACTCATAAAAAGAGAAGGCCACTACTATCTCATCAACAATTCCCACTCAAATGTCTAATTTCTATCTCATCTACAAATACATAATACATAGAATATAAGAATTTATTTAATAAATATTACCATATATTGGAGAAACATAATATTAATGAATTATTTTACCAAATTTGTATCATGCTCATGATCAACATCTTCTCATTTGATCACAAGGAATGAGTCTTATTGATTCCTCCTCATCTGGGAAACATGATACTACCCTTTAATTAAAATCTAGAAATTTATAATTTCAAATTGATTAGAAATATTTATAAGATGATTAGATATATAAGAATGTCCAACACGCTTTATTACGAACTTTCCCAAAATTAACCAACAATGTTATCCTATGTGAGGAAAACATCTAAAAAATACCCTACCTCCAATTTCAAAATCTAGCAGGTGATGATGTTGGTCTGCATAGGATATTAGGTGACTCAAATTAGTCACTAACTTATTCCAGATCATCTATACCTTTTATGTAATCTCTGAGAAAATGATCATTACAACTAAAAAATCATATCCTAACTCTACCTAGAACAAGATGGATATACATGTATTCCCATAAATAAATTCCAAAGGATTCATTTTAATCATTTTTTGATAATAATTATTATAAGAAAATATAACCAAAGGATTATTATTTTCACACAAACCACCAAAACCAGGAATCCAAGCATAGATCATATCTCACATAGTCTACCCATATGACTAAGGATAGGATGTGTTGCTAAAATTTATTTAGGTACAAGTTTATTTTTTAAAAATATTCCAAATGATGGATATAAACAATGGGTTTATATAAGAAACAAGTTTATAGATATTTCCATACAACCTCTTAGAAGTTCATGTTCATTAGATCTCTCAAAATCATCATCTCTTTAATAAGAATAAAATGAGTCTATTTCATAAGTTGATCAATGAAAACCCAAATCATATCCTTCCCCCTATGTTTCCATCATAAACCAGTGATGAATATCATGGATAATTCATCCCACCTTGAATACAGAATGGATAATGGATAAAAAAATTTGTGGCTCTATAATGAACTGCCTTAACCATCCCGAAAGTAAGGCATCATGACATGATGTTTTCAATCAACTTTGTCATATATGGCCACCAATACCGTTGTCACAAATCATGATACATATTGATAGTCCTAGTTTCTACAGACTAACTAGACTGGTTTTCCCAATTCCATAACTTGTTCTTCAAAGATATTAGCATGAACCACCATCTATAAAAATGTGAAGAACCAATAGATGTTTGGGAACAACTACCTCAGGTCTCCATACCAATGAGGATTTTACTACACTATAGTTTATTTATGAAGTAGACCTATTTAAGTTGAATCTTAACATCAAATGATGATTTAGCCATTATAGATTCTAAGAAAACATGCCCACTAGCATCTTATACAACCATTCTCATCACAACAAATAAAACTCATAAAATACCACTCGTACACATATTCATTAAAGGATTTATATGATAAAAACCTTCTCAATGGATCCAACACCACATTCCATTTACGGTAAGTATAAGTAATATAAAAATTGATAGTCTGAAGATAGTCAACCTAAAATATTGGTGGAAATTTTGGATCCATATGTGTTAAAATATACCTAAGGATTTTTTGATATGAAATATTATAAATATTTCCCGAATTTTATAGTGATTCCATGTATTTATAGAATGTATAATAGTAGAAAATTTAGTGTCTTATGTATGATAGCTCATATCATGAGGTTATAATTGGCATGAGCCATAGGCCTCCACATGCTTTACCTACATCAAGACACAAAAAAATCTTGTACCCGAGGCATCACAAAAAGTATCATAAGTTAAAAATGGTTCTAGAAGAATTGTAATTTGAACCAAATCCACCCTCTTTTTAGTTCCTCAAAATATATATGACATTTTTAAATCTACTAAATCATAACACCCTTATTGGTTAAATCTGTCACTAGGAATGAAAGCATTGTTATTTCCTAAACAAACTACCAATTATTGCAATCTAAGACCACTATTCAATTATTATTAAACTCATTTATTATTTGATCCATTGACATCACTAGCTAAATATTTTTTGGATATAGGGATATTCCCCTCCTAGATATGACATGTCCTATAAAATTCACTTCCTAGATCTAAAAGTAACATTTAGAAAGAATTCCAAACAATTAATGTTATTAAAATATAGAAATAATGATATATAAGTGATCACTGTGTTCATCCTTTAATATAGAGTACATATAAATTTCTTTTAAAAATCATTAAAGATTATTCTAAGAACTAATGAAATATATTGTTCATTAATTTTGTAAATACCATATGAGAATTAGTGAGACTCAATGATATGACTAGAAACTAAAATTGCCCATACTGGATTATAATTATTTTCATAGGTATATCTTCTTCTTAGATACTCAATTGGTGGCACCCCAATCACATTTATATCTTATAAACCCATTGGGATCCTCTTAGTTGATCAAAAACACCATCAATCCTTAGAAATGTTCTTTCATTATTAACATTAATCTAATTAATATTTCAATAATCAACAAAAATACCAAATCATTAATCTTCCTTCTTTGAAAATAGAACTGGTGAAGCCCATGGAGATAAAATATGATTAATATTCCATATCCTATGAATAAATTTTAACACTTTTTACTCCATAGGATTCATTTAGAATCTTGAAATTGGAATAGGCATCATACCATGAAGTAGGTAAATAGTGAACTTAAAATCTCTCTAAGAAGTAACCCAAATAACCATTGGGAAAATAATCAAAGAATGTACTGACAACTATAGGAATTAGAATACTCAAACATTTAACAATTGTGTCATGAATAATATCTAAAAACTGGCAATAAATAACTCCAACATTAGGAAAGATGATCCTTTCTCTCCCTGATTATGAATCAATTCTCCCAGAAATACATGAGAGACACTGTTGAGTGAATGAGATAAATCTCAATATTTATAATAGTTGATCTATTCCTTATAAATAATCATGAAATACATTCTAATAATCAGTTCAAATATTTTATGATCAAGAACATGGAATTCGTACACCACTTGAAGATAAAAAGTATCATTCGATACTAGAGACATTTAAAACCTTATTTCATACTCTTTCCTAAAAGTATGGAAAGATAAAATATGAATGACATAATATATGACTAAAATTTCAACATCTCAATTATATTTAATGATATAAGATAATGAGATACACCAATATATAACGAATCCAAAACCATAGAGGATTATATGAACACCATATATCTTATAGTAGTTGGCCTTACTTTAGATTCCTCTATGTATCCACCTTAAAATGATAAAGAGATCCAGAGATGATTGATTAATCTGAATGAATTTATGAACAATAAGTAATAGTGGGTCCAAATATTCTACATTGGGTAATTGTTCTAAAAATGATTAGGGAGAGCCAATTTTACCTAATGATGAAATGTACTAGATGTTTATATAAAATTATTCTTTGTAAGAATAGACCACATAAACTAATATAAACTTTATACTGATGTCCCAAAAATTCTCTAGAAACTGGTCTAAATATAATTAGAGTACCCTTTGACTTTCTTTTATCAATAGAATTAATACTCTGGCTCTTTTTGGTAGAAACTAATGCACAACCTAAACCCATTTTCCGAAATATGTCTACCTCATCCAAAGATTCATTATTGATGACCACACAAAATGTTTATAGAATTAAGAGAATTAGTATTAATTGAATTTTGACCATCAAACCCAATTAAAATTCTGAATATTTAAAATGATCATTATAAAAACTTTTGAGTTCTTAGTTAACCAAATATTCTAAATGAGTGGAATAATCTCAAAACGTAAACAATCCATTCACCGATGTAAAATATTCATGATTCTTTTACACTCATAATTGTTTACGTAAAAACTTTTTGTTGAATATCATCATGATGGATGTCCAAGTTAGATCCTCATGTACCATTATTTTCATGATGGAGTAAAACCATTTCCTTACATGTCCTTCATGAATTTAAATGTAAAAACTCATCTTAGTGAACTCTACAGTTTTTAAAAAGTGAATGATCCATTAAATTTTATTGAGACTCTATTCAAATTAATGGGGTCCTTTATCAATATAGAAGATATGTGGATTATTCTTAGTGAATTTGGAGAAATGATCCACTATTATTCATTGATTATTAACACCATCCAAACTCAGTGTCAAAATGTTATGAATACCCACTCCCATTAAAAATGTATTTACTAGATTATTCAGGTTCATAATATATATCACATCTTCTTATCCTAGATTTGGAAGAGCACTTCTATAAGGAGTTTTCAAAAAAAAATATCTTATTATCTTAAGAGTAAAATTTGGATTAAATTAAAAACATCAAGAATCCAAAACAAATCCTTTAAATAGAAATAATTTTAATAAAACACATATTAAATGAATGAATTATTAAACAATTATTCTATAATAAGTTAAAATATAGAATCACCATATAAATATCATTTAAATGATCCAAAATCCATTCTCTAATTGGGTAAATATACAAGACCATCCACGGTACCTCAGGTTCATACATGGATAAAAGTTGTCCTAGAACCCTTCCGGTCTTTCAACTCAAATCATGAGAGTCCTAAATCATGTATACCATAGACCAGTAACCAAACCTGGCATGTTTCATCAAACATCTATTTGGGTAATTGATCTGATATAGTTCTTTAATGAACTAGCTTGGTTTAGCATGTCACGTCACAAGACATGATCCTATGTATGATGATATCAATGAAAGAACCAATAAATTATTTTGAATTACAAAATGGATATAAGAAAATATTGTACAATGAATATGTAGCAGACACGTACATGATATATAAAACAGCAAGCCAAAATGATACACCTAAAAATAAAACATGATATGATAACAGGCACATCTCCATATGACCAACCCAGACCACAAATCCAATTCTTAAAGAAGGTGAAGGAAATTAAGATAAGTTGGTGAAATAAATTATAAAATTCCCATTACCACTATCCATAATAATACATCTAAAAAGACCCAAAGGAATAACAATTAGTTCATATAAGGTGATTACATATAGTCTAGAGTGAGGGGGTTAATAGACCATATTAAAAAATTTAAATATATATTTTAATTAACTAAATTATTTATCGATGTAAATTAAAGGGGTTAATTAAAAATTAAAATCAAATGAACGATTGTGATGACATATTTTATAGTAGTTTATTCCAAAGTATACATAGTCTACTATTATACCCATCTTCTAGATAAGATATGAGTTCTACACTTATATAATGTTTGAAGTGGAATAATAACTTTATAAAAAAATACTTTTCCCTAGTGAAAAAATAACCAATACCTAAAACATTGTATGAGGACTTACAATCCATTTATAACCTCGAATTTATAAATCGAGAGTTACAATCCAAATAGACCTGAAATTAGAATCATGGTGTAAAAATCCAGTAAAATGTAATGATTTTTTCAAAAAAAAAGGAAATATAAAGTGAATCATGTGAGTATGGTGTTACAATACCCAGAAACTAAAATGGAAAATATAAAAGAATAAATATACATAGGTACATGTTATTGACTATTTGGTTAACTTTATTTTCTCATCAAGGTAATATAATAAGTCATGGATGTGTTTCTTCATCCCTTGAGAGATTTTTCAGTACTAGTGATAATTTTTTAGAAGTGAAAAATTTTACATCACTTAATAGTATCAACACCACCACACTCTTCACATTGTATCACACAACAATATAAAAAAATTGTTTCACATAATTATTGAATTAGAATTTTATCAGTTTCCCTCACATAGAAGAAATGATTGGTTTTGTTTGAAAAAAACTACTTAACATAATCAATAATTAATTAAATAACTAATATATAAGCACACAACCTTAAAACATTGCATAATCTTGAATTAAATGAATAATTCAGATTTGGATATTTTTAGGTTTAGAGTTTTAGAGAATTAGGTCATAACTATTACATTGCATCCCAAAAGATACAAAGTATACACTTCTACTCAGTTCCCATTATTTTTCACTAAATAAAAATTCTTGAAAAAATAGTCATGTCTAGTTCCATTTTTAGACATCATGACTTTTCCATGATCCCATCCTTCACCCTATTCCACTTTATGTCATGTGAAAAAATTTCAAAAACATGGTATGATCATAAAAAGCTTAGTAAGGGATACACAAATAAATAAAACTATTAGTTTTTTTATAAAACAACAAGTAAACCATGAATACTTTATCATAATAAATTCTTTTCAACTTTATGAAGTAGTAAATACTATTCACTAAATAAAAGATCATTTCATACCCTTTTGTAACCAAAATAATTCCATAAAACCCATATAAATAACACATAACATATAGATATATCTTGGGACATAAACATACTTAAATGGAATAACCATATGGTTGACATCCACATATATCACTAAATGTTATAGCCATACTGATGACTTCCATACCGAATTCATTAAAGGTTATAACGTAAACACCCATCCTGGTTTATCATGGCACCACCCGTAATTTGGTGTATCATGTAACCAACTATCAAATGTCCATGTACCTTTATAAAATCATAGCACACACAAAAAATATAACAGATTGAAAAAATTTCCACCTTTCAATAAAAATATATAACTTAAATATATTGACATAATAAATCCATTGTCAAAACCATTTTCAATACCAAAAAACATAAAATAATATATTGTATTTATTTTCCTTCTAAAAAAATTGTGTCTTGTTAAAGAAGCCAAAGATCAAATAATACTCGTGGTGGATGAAGGCCATTGTCACCACTTACATTAAAAGAAACATTAATTTTTGTCTTTTAGTAAAATGCTTCATAGAAAAAGATTCCCTTTTAATGAAATGAAATTTCAAAGGTGTTTATAGAGCTTATTAAATAAAGTCATGTATTTAAACAAAAAATGCCTCAATGAAAATATATTGAGAAGATGTCCCTTACCTCTTGTCCGACTAGATCTGTTCATTCTTTAGTATCCTAAAGAATAAAATAAAGTTAATTTATACTTGCATAAGAACCTTTTTTTCAATTTTAACATTCCTTTTAAATCACTTATTACCATGTTATAACATTATGTAATCATTTAAGTTAATAAAAGTAATTTTGTCGATATTTGGTACTTGAGTAAAAAATAAACTTCTTATAATTACAAGGTGTTCATGTGGTCAAATATCCATTTTCACTAGAATGAAATTCATGATGTAGATATAATATATATAATATATATCCAATAAATATTTTTATTTATAATAGTACATAACATTTGGAGATAAGAAATGAAATACACCGTTCATGGATACGGTAAGCCGTATGTACGCAAGAATGCTACTTTCATTTCTATTTCTTATTTTACTATAATTAAACCAAAAATGATACATAGGTGTATTATAATTATAGTATGGTATATAATATTATTAACTCCATCCTTTATACATCCCACATATGGCATTAATGATTCATATCACTTTGATGGGGTGGTTGTCTACACTTCCTCAAATGAGATTATCGTATTTACCCACTATGTAAACCATAATGAAATTTTATAAATGAAAAACACAGAAGCATAGAAACAATATAAATATAATATATATCATATATAAGTACAATTCCATCATAATGGACACCATGATATATGGTTGGAGATATTTGAAGAATCATCGTTTCATGAGGCTGTAGTTCTCCATCCACATAAACAGTATGTTTTTTACCCATTAGACGGAGGTTTGTGTCGGTGTAGTTATAATCCTTCTCATAAAGAAAAAATAGTATATTGAAGATACTGATATTTTTATAAAATAATGGAATAAAAAGAGTTTATTGGGTTGGAGAAGTAAAAAAAACAAAATAAAATAAAATAAAACAAAATAAAACAAAATAATTTTAGAAAAAATGTTACCTTTAATTCGGGTAACTCCCTTTGGGTTGAACCAAAAGGACTTCTTAAAGTGCCTTCATCCTAAGTTAAGGCTTCTAGGTTGAATATAGGGATATTGAGATCTTATTTGAGTAGGTTTTGGATGAGAAAAGGAGATTGTGAAGTGTGAGTAATGGGTTAGAGGCAAGGGTATTTTATTAGGGGAGGAGGGGGTCTTTAGGAAGGTGTGAAAATATTATTTTATTATACAATTATTTTCGGTTTATAAAGGACAAAACCTTTTAAATTCAAAGATAAGATGACTCATGATCGAAATTAAATCATCCAAAAAGAATTAAATAGGCATTGGATATTATTTTAATATTTATTATCTTATTTATTTAAATCATTTATTAATGAGGTAAACACTGCATCATTATTGTGTCATAAATAATTTTATTTTTCAAATGTCTAAAAATTATAAAAATAAATACCATGATGTAGGAAATATTTTTATCTTTCCAAATAATATTTATATTCGAAAGGATAATTTATATAACCTAATGTAAAAATTAATTTTCTAAAAGATATTTGTTTATGTCATTTTTGTCTTTACTTTATGTTTTATAAAATAAAGTGTCATTATTACTCTATAGTGGCTCCATGGGGTCCCTAAATCGACCCAAAGATTCCCATGGTCGGACATGACACATCCAATGACTTTAGGACAAGTTTTAAGGTAATTTCTATTATTATGATATTCTTTTTACCATTACATACACTATTTACCTTTAACCGCGGTAAATAAAAGTCAAAATTACAATTCACTAAAAAATATTTTCATCTTATTGAACCAAATTTTACTTAATGATAACTACCATGTATGTTGTAATTTTTGAAATTAAATTTACAGAAGTATTATATTTTCATTTAAATGAAAAATTAACATTTTTAACTACTATTCAGTGTTTCCACAATTCATCAAAAATTAATGTTTTTCAGAAAAATACCAAAAATTAAGCACAAGATATATTTGATATTCCGAATTAAAAAATGATGTCTATTTTACCAAATTCAAAACATAGATGTTGGATTATTTAAGTTGAAAATAATTCTTGTTGTCAAAACTAAAGGCATGTTTTAAAGAAATAATAACTATCAAAAGATTGATACCTTTTTAGGTCCATTTTCAAAGTAAAAATAATTTCAATAACCAAAATTGGATTAAATTGTAACAATATAATATAGTTAAACTTTAAACCAATTAAAAAGATTATATAACCATATAAATAAATTAGATTAATATGCAGTTTTTATATAAAATACAGTATTTTCAACTATTCATTAAAAATGAATTTTATCAGAAAATTACCAAAAAATTACCCAAAGTAAATTATGATATCCCAATTCTAAAGAATATTTTTATTTGGTCAAATAGAAAATATAAAAGTTACCATAACTATATTTAAAGAGGGCTCGCCATAAAAAGGCAGTAAATCAAGCTTTAAAAGAAAATTGTGCTTAAAATAAGATTCATTCGCATGTTAAGTCTCGAAACTTTACTGGATAAATGTAATAACATTTAACAAACATGTATAATCATATTATAGTAAGTTCTGTTCATTCCCACCAATAAAATGTCTAGGTATTAACTACCATTTAATATAATAATATTATATTGTTAGTGTGCAATGTAAGATTTCAAAGAACCCCATTATTGTGTATCGGGTATGCCATCGAACATAGAAACCCATTTAAGATAAAATTAATATTTAATTAAAAAATATTAATAAATATGAAAATGTCATATTTCATTATATAACTATGATGTTACATCCTTCCCCCCTTTTTGAAATTACGTCCTCACAATTTTATTCATTTATCAAATAAATGGAGGTATTTGTCCTCCATAGCATTTTAAGATTTCCATGCTGCCTCTTGAACCATATGGTTTTTTTACAAAACCATTACATGGTGAATTACCTTATTCTACAACACTTTCTCTATATAGTCAAAAAGCTGGACTAGTTGTTCCTCATAAGAGATATTCTATTCCAACTGAACTACCTTTGGGCTCAAAACATGAGATGGATTCGGAATATACTTTATCAACATTAAATATCAAAAACATTGTGTACCTGGGGAAAAACATGGAGCTAAAGCCACTTTTTATGCAACTGGTCCATCTTTCTATAGGATTTCATAAGTTCTGATGATCCTTAGACCCATGTTTCCCTTCTTTCTGAAATTCATCACACTCTTCTATAGGGGAACATTAAGAAAGAAATGATCACATACCTCAAAAGAAAAATCCTTCCTTCGATTACTCAAATAACTTATTTTCCTCCTCTGAGATGTTCTCATGTTCTTCATAATCAACTAAACTTTTGACACCATCTCTTCTTCAAATTCTGGTCCCATCAGCTTCCTTTTACTGACTTCATCCCAAAAAGCAGGTGTTCAATAATGATTTCCATAAAATGCTTCAAATAGAGTCGTCTGTATACTGGAATGAAAACATTTATTTTAATAAAATTCAACCAACGAAATATTTTGGTCCCAACTTCCCTTGTAATCCATCGATCAAGCACATAACACATCCTCCAAGGTCTAAATTGTTCATTCTAACTGCCCATCTGATTGTTGATGAAATGTTGTACTAAAATTTAATTCAGTACACAATGACTTCGTAAGACCCTCCCAAATGTTAGAAGTAAACCTATGATCACGGACTAATACAATGGATAGGGGAACACCATGTAACTTGACTATCTCTTTAACATACAACTGAGAAATTTTATATGGAGACAAAGTATCTCGCATAGGAAAGAAATGATTAGATTTAGTCAATCGATCAACAATAACCCAGATTGCATTTTTACCTCGAGTTGTCTTTGGTAATCCCACAATGAAGTCTATAGATATATTTTCCCATTTCCACTATGGCACTGGTAAAGACTGAATCCTCACTTTCAGTAACAACCACTCTACTTTAACCTATTGAAAGGTCAAACACTTCATAGTAAAATCAGCAATATATCTTTTCATCCCATCCCACTAGTAATACTCTCGAAGATCTATGTACATCTTAGCACATCTAGGATGAACTGAAAATAGGGAACTATGAGCTTCAAATAAAAACTCATTATTAAACTATGAATCATAAGCCACACATAATCTCTTCCAAAACATCAATAAACAATCATTTCCAAAATTAAAATCAGGAAACATACCCTTATGAACCAACTATAAATTTTTCTGCAACTCACTGTCCGCCTTCTATACATGCTTAATTCTGTTTGATAGAGATGATCTCACTAACACCTAAACCAAAACAGAAGAATTTCCTTATCCAATAACTATTATGCCAATGTTTATCAAATCAAAAAACCAAAGGATATCATTCCAAACGTGGCATGGTTAATGAAGCATTAATTTTTTGACTCAAAGCATCAGCCACTTTTTTTATTTTCCCTGATGGTAAAGGATCATGCAATCATAATCCTTGATTAATTCCAGTTGTCTCCTCTATCTCATGTTCAATTCCTTTTGAGTGAATATATACATTAAAATATTGTGGTCAGTATATATTTCACATTTTACTCCATACAAATGATGAATCCAAATTTTTAATGAAAAAACAATAGTAGATAATTACATATAAGGTGTAGGGTAATTCAACTCATGAGGTTATTGGTGATGTGAAGCATAAGAAATTACCTGATCATTATGCATAAGGACACAACCATGTCTTTTTAATAAATCATTATATTAAATAACTAACTCACAATTTCTGGAAGGCAGTTCCAAAACTGGTGTATTCACCAATCTTCTTGTCAATTCTGGAAAACAATCATCACATTCGTTTTTCCAAATGAACTTAACACCTTTTCAAGTAAAATTACTCATTGGACTAGTTAACCATGCAAAATTATCAAAAAACCTTTGGTAATAACCTTCTAAACTATGAAAACTATGGATCTCAATTATATTTGTGGGTCTTGACCATTCTTTAATTACTTTTGTTTTAGTAGTATCAATAGTTATGCTATTTTTTGAAATAATGTGACCATGTAAAGAAATTTTTTGTAACCACAAATCACACTTTCTGAATTTCCCATATAGTTTCTTTTATTTTAAGGTTGGAAAGACAACCCTTAAATGACTTTCATGTTCCACTTTTTTTTATAATAAACCAAAATATCATCAATGAACACAGCCACAAACTTATTCCAGAACTCACAGGAAATTCTATTCATAAGATCCATGAATATAGGAGGTTCATTCTTTAAGACAAAAGGCATAACTACAAATTCATAATAGACATATCTAGTATGAAACGGGGTCTTCTAAATGTCTTCTTTCTTTAATATTAACTGATGGTACCTCGACCTCAAGTCAATCTTTGAAAAATACTGAGCTCCCTAGAGTAGATAAAACAAATCATCAATATGATGCAAAGGATACTTGTTCATAATAGTGATGTTATTCAATGCTCTATAATCAACACATAGTCTCATTGAACCAACTTTTTTTAACAAAAAAGACAGGAACACCCCATGGTGATGTTCTAGTTCGAATGAAACCATTATCTAATAACTCCTATAATTACTTCTTTATCTCTAAAAGTTCAATTTGAGCCATTTGATAAGGGTGTTTTGAAATTGGTTTAGCATCCGGAACTATATCAATAGTAAATTCAACTTCCTGATCAGGTTTAATACAAGGAAACTCATCAGGATAAACATCAAGATACACATTTACCACTAGCACATCATTAATATGAACAGTTACTTTGTTTTCAACAATATGTGCAAGGTAACATTCATTTCCATCTTTTTCTAGTTTCACAGCTTCCTGATATGTTATAAAATATAAGGGTTCATTCATGTACACAAAATGAAAATATTTCTGAAATGAAACATATTTAGCTCTATAGTCAAGCATAACATGATAAACAGACAACCAATACATGACAAAAATAACATCAAACTCTACAAGAGGTAAAACAATAATGTTTGCATATTGATTCATTCCGCACATAGGGACATGAATGTTTTTATAATTTCTTTTTGTCTCAAAATTTATTCTAGGTGTTTTAACCATAATTTCATGATTCATATCTTGATACAGAATTCTAAATTTACTAGAAAACTTCTCAGAAATGAAATAATGTATAGACCCTAAATCAAACAACACATTGGTATTATCTGAAAAAACAAATAGTGTAACTGATATTACTTCATCTGATGGCCCAATATCTGCTGATGTTGTTGGAAAGGATTTCACCACCCCTTTGTGCTTGTAGTCTGGATTCTTTCCCCCAGTTGAGTTCTTCATTGGACACTAATTTTCATAATGAACCATTTCATTGAACTTAAAACTTCTTACCGTTGGCATTTCATTGACTTCTTGATCATCTTTCTTACTGTTATGAGAAATATGACCAGACATAACACACCAGAATCACATTACAGACATTGATAATCATTCTCCAGGATGGTTTTTACCACACTTCTCATGATATGGATATTTGTTTTCTTACCCCCAGGCTTATTTGATAAATTATTTCCCTTTTCCTACCAACTGGACCTCTTATTCTGTTGTTTTTTAAAGATCACCTGATCACTTGAAAACTCCTTTTCCACCATCTATGCACATCAAACAGTATTTTCATAACTTTTGAACTCACTAGAGGATAATGCTCTATGATATCATGGATAATGTCTGGGGTAAAATTGATTTATCATACTATCAAGATCTCAGATGAAATTTGGAGCATTCTTTGCCAGTCGAGTGAACTTTCCTTCATAAGCAGCCTCTGAGTCATCATCCTGCCTTAATTACAAGAATTGTTTTTCAATCCTTAGTCATACCACCTTAGGAAAATATATCTCAAGGAACATACCTTTGAATTCATCCTAATCAAGAGCATCAATCTCTTCACTATCCCTGATATTTTTCACCATCGACCACCACTGATCAGCTTCACCTTCAAAACGGTAAACAGTGAGAATAACATTTTCATGTTCTAAAAAACCGATGACATCAAACATTTTCTCCAATTCTTTAATCCACCCTCCAACTAGAACATGGTCATGTCATCCTCTGAATTATGGGAGATGTTTCCTCATGAAATACTCCACTACTAACATCTTCTTTTATGATTGATCAAGATGATCTCTTGCATGGATACCACAACCATTTATAGACTGAGTCAATTGTTCCATCACTGCAACAAACTATTCAGATCCGATTCTAACCATCTCAGGTTGCTGATTTAGAATGTTGTCTTCCTATTGATGTCGTCCCACCATAGCTTCCCTGTATCCTATAGGGAAAACCATTCTGAATACAGAAATATCTTAGCCAAAGAAACATGGTAATCTGTAAATGATATATCACTTCAATATTATCATAAATTCATTTCTGGATATTAATTTAACAATAACCTAAATCCTAAAGTTATACAAACATACCTCTGATACCAACTATAAGGACTTGACCTTAAAGCAATACATAATCTTGAATTAAATGAATAATTCACCTTGAGGATCATTTTAGGATTAGGGTTTTAGAGAATTAGGTCATAACTATTACATTACATCCCAGAACTTACGAAGTATACACTTCTACTCAATTCAAATTATTTTTCACAAAATAAACATTCATGAAAATAATTCATGTCTTGTATCATGTTTTAGACAACATGACTTTTCCTTGATCTCATCCTTGACCTTATTCCACTTTATGTCATGTGAAAAACATTTCAAAAACTCGGTATGAGTATAAAAAGCACAGTAAGGGATACACAAAAATAGAAAAATATTAGTTTTTTAAAACAACAAGTAAACCATGAATAATTTATCATAAGTAATACTTTTCACCTTTATGAAATAGTAAATACTATTCACTGAATAAAATATCATTACTTACCCTTTCGTAACCAAATGATTACCATAAAACCCATATAAATAACACATAACATAAAAAGGTATCTAGGGACATAAACATACTTAAATGGAATAACCCTATGGCCAAATTTAACACATGTCAGTAAATGGAATAGCCATATGGACGACTTACGTACCCAATGCATTGGAGGTTATAATGTAACGACCTATCCTAGTTTCTCACAACACCACCTGTCATTTGGTTTATCATGTAACCTCCTGTCAAATGTCTATATACCATTATAAAATCATAGCATATACAACAAATATAAACGAATGAAAACATTTCCACATTTTATTCACATTATATCGCTGAAATATATTGATATAACAAATCCATTATCAAATCCATTTTCAATACCAAAATAAATATAAGAGTATATGTTATTTAGTTTCCTTTTAAAAAAATTACGGCATGTTAAGGAAGCCAAAGATCAAATAATACTCACGGTGGGTGAAGGTCATTTTCACCACTTACGTTAAAAGAAACATTCTTTTTAATCATTTAGTAAAACGCTTCATAGAAAAATATTCTTTTTGAATGAAATGAAAATTCAAAGGTTTCTGTATAGCATATTAATTAATGTATGTATTAAAACAAAATATTCCTCAGTGAAAGGAGATTGAGATGAAGTCCCTTACCTCATGTCCTACATGACCCGTTCGTTCATTGATCTCTTAAATAATAAACTAAAGTTAATTTATACTTTCTTAAGAACCCTTTTTTCAAGTTTAACATTCCTTTTAAATAACTTATTACGATGTTATAACATTACGTAATCATTTATGTTATTAATAGTCGTTTTGTCGATATTTGGTACTAGAGTAAGAAATAAATTTCCTATAATTAAAAGTTGTTAATTTAGTCAAATATATATTATCTCCAGAATGATATTCATGATTTATATATCATATATAACATATATATCCAGTATATGTTTTTATTTATAATAGTACATAACATTTGGAGATAAGAAATGAAAGACACCGTTCATGGAGACGATAAGCTGTACGTACGCAGGAACGATACTTTCAGTTCTATTTCTTATTTTAAGGGAATTAAAAAAAATGATACATAGGTATATTATAATTCCAGTATAATATCATATAAAATATCATTAACTCCATCCTTTATAGGTCCCACATATGGCATTAACGAGTCATATCACTTTGAGGGGGCAGTTGTCCACACTTTCTCAAATGGGATTATCATATTTAGCCACTATGGAAACCATAATGGTATTATATAAATGAAAAATATAGAAGAATAGAAACAATATAAATATAATATATATCATATATAAATATAGTTCCATCATAATGGCCACTATGAGATTTAGTTGGAGATATTTGAATAATCATCGTTTCATGATCCAGCAGTCACCATCCACAGAAATAGTATGTTCTTTACCCATTAGACAGAGGTTGGTGTAAGTGTAGTTCTAATCCATCTCATAAAAACAAAATATTATTTTTATAATACTGTTATTTTATAAAATAAAGTAATAAAAAGAGTTTATGGGGTTGGAAAAGTAAAATAAAACAAAATAATTTAAGAGAAACTCTTACCATTAATTCAGGTAACTCTCTTTGGGTTGAACCAAAAGTATTTCTTGAACTGCCTTATGCCTAAGTTAAGGCTTCAAGGTGGAAGAGAGTGATATTGAGAGCTTATTTGAGCCAGGGTTTGTCTAGAAAAGGGGCTTTTGAACTGTGAGGAATGGGTTAGAGGTAATGGTTTTTATTAGCGGATGAGGAGGTCTTTAGAAAAGTGTGAAAAAATTATTTTATTATATAATGATTTTCAGTTTATAAAGGTCCAAAAGATATTATAAACAAAAATAAGATGACTCATGATCTAAATAAAATCATCCAACAAGAATTGAATAGGTATTAGATATTATTTTAATCGTTATAATCTTATTTATTTAAATCATTTATTAATGAGGTAAACACTGCTTCATTATTGTGTAATAAATAATTTTATTTATTAGTTGTATCAAAGTTATATAACAAATAACATGATGTAGGAAATAGTTTTATATTTCAAAAAAAATATTTATAGTCAAAAGGATAACTTATATAACCCAATGTAAAAATTAATTTACTAAAAGATATTTGTTTACGTCATTTTTTTACATTATGTTAATTAAAATAAAGTGCCATTATCACTCTTAAGTGGTTCAATGGGGTCCCAAAATCGACCCAATGATGATCATGGTCAGCCATTACTTATAAAATAATGTAAGGACAAGTGTTGAGGTATTTTTTTATTATTATTATGTTCTTTGTACCATCAATTACCCTATTTACCTTTAACCATGGTAAATAAAAATCAAAAGTATCTATTCACTACAAAACTATTTTCATCTTATTGAAAAAAAATTACATAATAATAACTACCATGTATGTTGTATTTTTTTAAATTCAATTCACAAAAGTTGTAAATTTCTATTTAAATAAAAAAGTCACCTTTTTCACTACTACTCAAAGTTTTGACTATTCATCAAAAATTGATGTTTTTAAAAAAATACCATAAATTAAGCCTAAGATATATTTGATATTTTGAATTCCAAAATGATGTCTATTTTACCAAATTAAAAATTAAGAATTTGGATAAATTAAATTGAAATTAATTCTTGTTGTCAAAACAAAAGGCGTGTTTTAAATAAATGTTAACTATCAAAAAATTGCCACTTGTTTATGTCTATTTTCAAAGTAAAATTAATTTAAATGACCAAAATTGGATTTAATTATAAAAATGTAATATAATTAAACTTTAAAACCAATTAAAAATATTATCTAACCATATAAAAAAATTATACTAAAACGCAGTTGTGAATTAAAATACAGTATTTTCCACTATTCATTTAAAATGAATTTTACCAGAAAAATACCAAAAATTTACCCAAAGTAAATTTTGATATCCTGATTCTAAATAAAAAATTTATTTGGTCAGATAGAATATATAAAAGTGACCAAAACTAAATTTAAATAGGATTCTCCATCAAAAGGCAGTAAATCATCATTTAAAAGTAAATTATGGTTAAAATTAGATTCATTCACATTTTAACCCTCAATCCTTTATTGGATAAATATAAAAATTTTAACAAACATGTATAATCATATTTTAGATAGTTATGTTCATTCCTGCCAATAAAATGGCTAGGCATTAACTATCATTTAATATAATAATGTTATATTATTAGTGTACAACATAAGATTTCAAAGAAACCCATTGTAGCGTGTCAGGAACGCCATCGAACATAGAAACCTCTTTAAGAAAAAATTAATATTTAATTCAAAAATATTAATAAATATAAAAATATCATATTTCTTTATTTACCTGTGATATAAAATAATTTTTTTTAAAATATTATTATTAGGTCATCAGAGAGAGAGATAATTATATAATCATTGTGTAATAACTTCTCAACTAATTTCTAGTTTTGAAAACAATTAAGAACCATTAAAATGAATATGAAATCATTAAATAGAATAGTTTAAAAATTTTCCACAGTAATAGTTCAAAAATATATCCCATAATAATGACAAGGATATATTTAAAATCAAAAATTAAAAAATACTCTATTTTTAAAATGCATTTAACATAAATAGAATATCCAAAATTAATGAAACTATATTAAAAATATTAAAACAACATTGAAAGAGTACAATATCAAGAACTATTAATTCATAGAAAATAGACTTGAAAAAACGACCTATAATAATAAAAATGTTTTTTTAGATTTAATCTATTTGTTTCAAGTTTGAAAATATAATACCATTTATTCTTGGTCAAATATATTTAAAAGAATTAAAAACACTTCGCAAAAATTTTAAATAATTAATAATAATTTATAATGTCATTATTATAATTTAGATATTTGAAATAAACATATGGTACATTGAAATATGTAACATTACAACAAAAAGATCATATTCCTATATTTTAAAACCATATATAGAATTTCCTAAACCACATAGAAATATTAACATTGCTGTTTTTCACATTGTTGTTTTCCTATGCATAGCTAAAACTCCCCCATATAAAAAATTCAGTTCGGAAAATTGAAATAAATGAGTGAATTATCGGAATAAATGTAATATATTAAATTAATCAAATTTACAAAATCAAATCACACAACTGAATCTATGTAATCCGTTAACAAAACAGAATTTACTTTTCAATATTTATGAAATCATTAAATTGTTTGTAATATAAAATAAAAATACATAAAATATACCATGAAAAATGTTAATTAATATTTCAGTTTATAGGAATTATATTTAAAAAATTTCATTACATTTAAATAGTATTTATAATTACAATAATCAATCCCTTTTCACTTAATTTATGAATAAAAAATATAATGAAAAAAATTCTACAAAACTAAAGAATTTAGATATGAAACATAAAAAGAATTATAACATGATTGGAGACTTGAAAAAGATTTATTTATAATTTTATGTCTTCTAATGAAATGTGTATAATTATCCTATATTTATTGAAATGTATGAATAAATTAATTTGGGATTTTTATCTCATGATAAGAAAAAAATTTATAAGGTATCTGAATCTAGAAAATCAGTTATGTGGTTGGTAATTTTAGAGACCCAAGGCTTGACGTACATAGACATTACATTACTTTTTCAGAATATTCAATACATAAAAAAATAGACACCAAAGGACTATAATAGTTTAGTGTCTTTGGAAACTCAGAATATAATCTTCAAATCTTGGTCAAAGATATTCAACTTCTCCTACAAATATCTTCCCCTTTTTTTCTTACCTAAAACTATCTTTATGTCATAGGGAAAAGAAAACATATAAAGGGTGAGATCAAATGCTCAGTAAGGGTAAACATAGAAAACACAAAACAATCTATAAACATTTGAATTTAAAAACATGAGTATAAAATCTAAAAATCAAAATCTTGAGCAATGACAGAAAATATTGCAGTACATAAGGCATAGATCATAAAAGAACATTTATCATGATAAAATAGCATGGGAATAAAATTTGTAATTGTGTAAAAACATTAAGCACATGATATGATTTCTATAGCAGCCAAGGCATTGCTGCTAAGACCATCTTAGTGGACAAAGTCCCTTTCTGAATTGAGTTCACTCTTCGTTCCAGTCCCGTAACACTGAACCAGATTAACTTACCATTCCAGCCATGTCTATCTAATGATACATAAATCTTTACCCAATGAATTGGAGGGAGATATATGTCCCGCCCATCTCATAATTAAATCATTCTTACATGTGCCACATCATAAACAAATATCATTCATCATAACCCAAAGAATAAAATGGGTTTCATAAACATCATCCCTTCATAACATAACCCACATAAAACATATGGATATCATTTTATCATAGGAAAAATGGAACCATGTAAATCATAAAGACATTATACTTGAAATATACACATATAAAATAATGTCATCTAAGATGGAAATAAATTTTGATAAAATGCTTGAACTCCATTCATGAGGAAAATATCCTTTCTTTTTCAAAATCATTTTCTTTTCACAAAATGCCATGAAAATTATAAAGAAAAGGAATTTGTTGAAAATATCTATGAAATCTTGGAGAGTATGTTTCATGAAGATAAGACTTTATGAAACCGTAAAAATCTATTCTTGCCGTATAAGTTAAAAAATCATTCTTCTCATACTTTTACTAGAAAAGTCAAAAAGTACCTCGTATGGTAAACAAAAGAAATATTCTTTCCATACAATGTGGTAAAAGTAAAAATGGGTAAAAATGAATTTAAACATACATGGAAGAAAATTAAAATAAATTTGAAAACATTTTCAGAACTTATGGACATGGATAATAAACATAACCCTAGTAAATACTTACGAATAAACAATCTCGGATAAGAATGAGATTGGAATAGTTATACCTTACCTTAGGTCCGATATGTTTAGTGTGTATTAAAACCTCCTGTATAATGATTTAAATAATTTTATTGACTTATTACAGAATCATATTAATTGTTATTAAATCATATATGGTTCAATTAGGTATTTATATTACCCGTTCATTTGTCAATTCCATGTTAAAGTAGTGTTTTGGGTAAAATCGTTTCATTTATCGTATGTGATTGGAATTGTTGTTATTGATATTATTATTTCATATATCATGATTTAATTACTTCCAGAATGTAAATCATGATTTATATATCATATATAATCAGTATATATATATAATAGATAGATAACTGAAATGAAATACACCGTTCATGGAGACGGTAGGCCGTACGTACGCATGGCCGCTGTTTTCTTTTCCTTATTGACTTGAATGGAAGTAATTAGATGACATATATATATATATATATCCAGTAGCTTTATCATGTCATATATTTCAGTATTATTTATTATATATACTTTATAATCATTCTTGAATGGTTAACATGAAGAATGAATCTTATCACGTCATGGAGACGATAATCCGTACGTACGCACGAGCGATGATATCATTACCATGATCGTGGAATTGTATTGAAGTGTATTTTTAATATTTCATAATCAATATAACTTTAAAATAATCATATATAATTATTTATTTACACCATTATACCCATCCAAGTAAGGTGGTGGTGGAAAACAGATTGCACCACGGCGTGGAGACGGTATTTTGTACGTAAGCACACGTGGGGATTTTGTTTTCCATAGGATTGATAGAGGATGAAATTGGGTTGTTTCATATTTATAATAGCATTTAATTATATTAGTGATACTGATGTTATTAATTTATGATGAAACAAATAAAGAAGAATAAGTAGAAGAAGAAATAAATTTTAAAGAATCGGTAAAGGATATTACATCTTCTTTGACACGCCTCTTTCTAACCTCCTTTTAAGGCACTAGAGTTGGTCTTTTGAGGAGACCAAAACCTCTATCATGTTTCTAGGGAATTTTAGAAGGGAAATGGGCAGGTTTTGGCCGAGTTTCAAGGCTCAAAAGGTTGTGAAGACAAGAGGAAATGTGTGCCCTTTTTATAAGGGAGGAGAGGGGCACCTTTGGAAAAACATAAAATATTATTTTATAATAAAGTCATATTCGATTTATAATAGCTCCAAATTGATTTATTTCAAATATAAAGTGGGGATGGGTCAAATAATCTCAACCCATAGGATTTAGGAAAGTTTATGTTACTATTTTAACCTTATAATTTAGATTTACTCTATGTTAAATAATTTAACTTTTACCGTGTCTTCTTGTTTTCTTACACTATATGGTTAATAAACTTACTATAACAAGCCAAACGAACCCCAAGTTGTTAATTATTAATATATATAACCTTATCTATGTAATTTTTCAAATCCTTTGATTTTTAGGAATATAATAACCATTAATAATATAATATTTGTTTTAAAAACTATTTTATGCTAATTTTTCCACTATTTGGTACTTGATTTTTGTGAAAATCATAACAACTTGATTTGTTTGAAAAAAGTTAATTAAATCAATATAACATGTCCTATTAACCTATAAAATTAGTTTAATTCATAAAAAGTATCAAATTTCATTTATATTTTATTTATAACATCAATTATGTTAATATTTCATTAATAAGGTAATTACTACATCATCATTGTGTCATAAATAAATTAATTATTTAATGTCTAAAAATTATAAATAAAATACCATTAGCTAGGAAATCTTTTTATATTTCTAATTAATATTTATAGTTGAATTTATCTTATGTATAACCCTACATTAAAAATGTTTTTAGTTATTAAACATTGATTTTAACTATTTTAACACTTCTTTAAATAAAATAATAATAAGTGTCCTAATCTAATAAAAGTGGACCTAAAGGGTAATATTTTATTCCTAAGGTTGTTTTTGGTCGAATTAAACTTATCCAATACAATTAGAACATGTGTTAGGGTATAATAATATCATTTTTACCCTTAATTTCACTATTTACTTTTAACCGTGGTAAATAAATGTAAAAGTTACTATTCATCAAAAATTATTTTTAACGTATTGAACCAAATTTTACTCATTGATATTAACTGTGTCTCTTTGATTTTCAAAATACCACTCACAGAAGCGGTAAAATTAGGTTTTATTTAAATTTTCAATCTCTCCTAGGAGGTGGGTAAAAGACGGTGAAAAGTTCAATAAAATTTTTATGTATCTAAATTTTTTATAAAATGACTCCAATGAATTATATTTAACATATATAGGTATTATGTATCAATTTTGACCTAAAATAAATTTAATTCAAGTAAATAATTATTTAATTAAAAAGTCGATTTTTAAATAGTAACCCAGTGTTTTCACTATTCATCAAAAATTGAACGTTTTCAGAAAAATACCAAAAATTCACCCAAGGATAATTTAGATATTCCAAATCCAATAATGAAGTCCATTTTGAATGATAAAATTTATAAAATTTCAAAAAGTGGGTATTACTATTCATAACAGCTAGTTCATAATAATATTATAATAATATCTCGTTTAGTAAAAACAAGGTATTGCGTACTACACACGCTATTGAAGAAGGTATTGATTGTGTGTAATGCAATCCAAGTCAGGTCTTCCTGTAGTAAAATCTATGTTTGGTGTTGCATATAAAATAATCAAAACATATTTCATTTATAAATTAGAAAAATATATACTTAATGTTGCGTAGAATAATTTCCACAAAACGAACATGAAATTGTATGTAACACGATCAAAGAATAGTGTTGTGTGTACTGCAAGATAATACGGTGTTGCATATAGAACAAGCTAATTTTGGTGTAGCGTACAACATAATACATCAATGAAATAAAAATGAATAATTCTCATAACATCTTGGGTTGTTACATTCTTCCCCCCTTAAAATGAATTTCGCCCTCGGAATTCGTCGGGGTTATAAACGGTTTACTACTTGAAAGTTTCTTTCCTAGAAACCCACATCGTAAAAAGGAATACTAAAACTTCATTTTAAAAAGTAAATTAAGAAATGTAACGGTTACCTAGATTATCTCATCACTGGGTTTTCACATAGAGGAACATAGGTGGAAATATAGATATGGAAGAAAAATCTAACAATCATGTTCTGATTGAGAGTGGTAGAGGACATGGCTATGAAAAAGCCAACAATCACAAAGCCATAAATTTGTGATGATTTAAGGTACCATCTGATTCATCGTATATAAGGACCCTAGGACAACATTTTTTGTTTTCAAGATCATTTCCCTAAAGTTTAAGAATTGTTGAATTAAAATACATACTTACTTGATTTTGGAACAATCTCAATCTAGTTTGTGCCTTGACCAATTTCCACTTCATATATTAAAGAAATGAAGTTGAATTTGTATTACGTGAAGTGTTAGTAGATCATGCGATTGAATGATAGGTCATTCCCTCTATCTCAAACATAAGGTTAGAAAATGTTATCAAATATGCATAAGTCCATCTATGGTGAGGTTAATCTTGTATGGTTCCAAAAATGGACTTATACATCATCTATCATTCAAATTAATATAATAATACTAGTTTCTACTAACCGGGGACTTTCTGTAGGCCAATGGTAGGCGATAAAGGCATGTCGTACTTCAGTTGTGGGTTCGATTCCTGTAACCTTGTCCGACGTTATAGGTTGTTTCCCATCCTGTAGGTTTCCCCTTTTTCTAAGACTACACTATTATAACATTCCCGAAATAATATTGAAAAAATGGTCTATCCTTAAACAATACTATCTAATGTCTAACATAATCCATTCCAATCTTTAGGCTTATCTAAAATACATATGTTCAATATCATAGTCTAAATAAAATAATTTCTTGAAAGGTCACATAACAAGCACGTGAATACCATCATTTATCCCCCATATATCTTAATATATATCTTGTGGGTCACATTACAAACATGTGAATTCCTTAATCATATATTCTTTTGAAAGATGAATTACCACAGAACCTTAGTGTAAACATGAATGCTGTCAAAAGTTAACTCTTTCCACATACCAAAATCCCAAAAGTTTATATATTCTCAAAAAATGATATAACATTGTCCTTATATCAGTCATGAGATAATGAATACTATCATACATATTATTTTCTCCTTATCCCATCATTATTTGCATTTTATCTGCTTTCCAAAAATATTTCAATCACTTTTCATGGTTACCAGTACCATATAATTATTGAAAACCAATACATAGATATTCCAAAATTCCACGATACCATAAATAAGATTCCATGATACTAATTTGAAATCCCATTATATAAACACTTAATCATTCCAAAACATCATTATCATACTCAACATCACAAATAGTGATCGCATGTGACTTCCCTTTATCCTTTTATTTAAGTGGTTTCTCACGTCTATCATCATTAACCCTTGGATTAGGGCATTGATTAGCATAATGTCCCATTTCCTTGCACTTGTAGCATTGAAGTGTTGGTGGTGCATTCTCTGTAGTCTTTTCTTTATTCACATCATTAGCTACCCTTTTCCAATTACATCAACACTCAGCTGCTCGATGAACTTATTTTCCACACTTAAAACATTTTCTAGTCCCTTTAAGAAAATTTCTACCATGCTTCTTTCCACACTTTGAGCATAAAGAATCCTTTAACTTCTTTTCAGATTTATTCTGAGATTTCTCCTTGAACTCCATCTTTCATTTAATTTCAAAACCATGTGATGGATATATAACACCGAATTCAATTTCTACCTTGATTTCACAACACACAATTTCTTCATAGCTACTTAAGTCTATTGTAGCTAATTCCCTTCGATGACTTGGTTTTAAGCCACTGAAGAGTTAATCAACTTTACTTTCAGGTTGGATGATAAATCCAAATGAAAAACATGCAAGCCTTGTAAAATTCACTTCGTATATACCATAAGATTCATTATCCCTTTTCTTATGCTCAAGGAAATTATTTTCCATATTTTTTTTTGAAGAATATAAGGAAAGTACTTATTGAAAAATAAGTTCTTCAACTCATCCCATTCCATAGATTCAATTTCGTTTCGGGCTCTTGTATTCTTAATTAGAGTCCACCATTTATTTGCTTCACCTTCTAAACGGTAAATATCCAGAATAAATTTTTCATGTTATGAACAAAAAATTATGGAAAATATCTTTTCAATGGTGCTGATCCATTGTTCAGCAATAAGTGGATTAGAAGACCCACTGAAATAAGGTGGACGTTACCTGATGAAGAACTCAATAGAATATTGTTCCCTTCTCTGCTCATTTTGATGTCCAGAATGATTCGTAGCTTGTGTAAGTATAGAAATAAGATTTTTCACTCCATCTCCCATAAAGTTGATTTGTTCAGGAGGACAATCATTTCATTGTCCATTACATTGATCAACACAGTTCCTTCGGGTTCCATCCATCGTCTAAAACCCATAAAGAATAGTGTGAGAGGCAAAAATCATGCTCGGGAAAACAACATAATAAAGGAGGAGTACCATCAATATATAACATCTTAGTGTTAATTCTAATATTGTTACCATAATTCTAGTACTATAACCTATACTTATACTTAACCTTAGGGACATCCCTAGACATACCTTAGAAATATCTCTAGGGATCTCACTAAAAGTTTCGCATCCTAGTTTCAAAAGGTTACCTAAACCTTTCCTCTGATACCAACTGTAGAGTCCCAATGTATGGCATACATAGACATTACATTCTTTTTTTGGAATATGTAATACATAACAAAAACAGACACCAGAGGACCGTAATAGTTTAGTGTCTTTGGAAACTCAGAATATAATCTTCTAATCTTGGTCAAAGGACTTCAACATCTTCCATAAATATCTTCACCCATTTGTTTTCTTACCTAAAACTTTGATTTTATCCAGGGGAAAAGAAAACATATAAAGGGTGAGCTCAAATGCTCAATAAGGGTAAACATAGAGAATATAAAACAATCCATAAACATTTGAATGTAAAAAATATGAGCATAAAATCTAAACATCAAAATCATGCGCAATGACATAAAACATTGCATTACATAAGGAATAGATCATAAAAGAACATTAATCATGATAAAATAGCATGGGAATAAACTTGTAACTATGGAATAACATTAAGCACATGATATGATTTCAATAGTCTCCAAGGCATTGCTTCCAAGACCATCTTAGTGGACAAAGTCCCTTTCTGAATCGAGTTTACTCCATGTTCCAGTCCTGTAATACTGAACCGAATTAACTTACCGTTCCGGCCATGTCTATCTCATGATATATTAATATTTACCCAATGTATTAGAGAGAGATATCGGTCCCACCCATATCAAAATGAAATCATTCTAACGTGTGCCACAATATAAACATAAATAATTCATCATAACCCAAATAATAAAATGGGTTTCATAAACATCTTCCCATCATAACATAATCCACATATAACAAACAGATATCATTTAATCATAATAAAAACGAAACCATGTCAATCATAGAGACATTATACTTTAAACATATACATGTGAAATAATTTCATCTTAGATGGAAAATAATTTTGATAAAATTCTTCAACTCTATTCTTGAGGAAAATATCCTTTCTTTGTCAAAATAATTTTCTTTTCACAAAATGGAATGAAAATTTTAAAGAAAAGGATTTTGTTGAAAATAGACATGAAATCGTGTAAAGTATGTTTCATGAAAATAAGGTATTAGGAAACCGTAAAAATCCATTCATGCCGTATAAGTTAAAAAAATATTCTTCTCGTACTTTTATCGGAAAAGTCAAAAAGTACCTCGTATGATAAACAAATGAATGATTCATTCCATAAAATGTGGTAAAAGTAAAAAAGGGTAAAAATTACTTTAAATATACATGGATGAAAAGTAAAAATTTTTAAAACATTTTGAGAACATATGGACATGGATAATAAACATAACCCTAGTAAATACTTACGAATAAACAATCTCAGATAAAAATGAGATTGGAATAATTATCCCTTACCTTAGGTCTGATATGCTACATACGTATCCGAACCTCCTGTATAATGATTTAAATAATGCCATTGACTTATTAAAGAATCATATTAATTGTTATTATATCATATGTGGTTCACTTAGGTATTTATATTTCATATTCATCTGTCAATTCCTTGTTAAAGTAGCGTTTCAGGTAAAATTGTTTCATTTATCATACGTGTTTGGACTTGTTTTTCATGATATTATTATTAAATATATCATGATTTAATTACTTTCAGAATTTAAATCATGATTTATATATCATATATATTCAGTATATATATATATATATAATATAGATAAATGAAATGAAATACACTGTTCATGGAGACGGTAGGTCGTATGTAAGCATGAACGCTATTTTCTTTTCCTTATTGACTTGAAAGGAAGTAATTAGATGACATATATATATATATATTAATTAGATTTATCATGCCATATATTTCAATATTATTTATTATATATACTTTATAATCATTCTTGAATGGTTAACATGGAGAATGAATCTCATCAAATCGTGGAGACGGTAATCCGTACGTACACACGAGCGATGATATCATTCTCATGATCGTGGAATTGTATTGAAGTCTATGTATAATATTTCAGAATCAATATAACCTTACAATAATCATATATAGTTATTTATTTACACCATTATACCCATCCAAGTAAGGTGGTGTGGGAAAATAGATTGCACCACGGCGTGGAGACGGTATTTCGTACGTACACACGTGCGGTGAGTTCGTTTTCCGTAGGATGGATAGAAGATGAAATTGGTTTGTTTCATATTTATAATAACATATCAGTATATTAGTTATACTGATGTTATTAATTTATTATGAAACAAATAAATAATAAGAAGTAAAAGAAGAAATAAATTGGAACGAATCGGTAAAAGATATTACCTCTTCTTTGACGCGCCTCTTCCTAACCTCGTTTTAAGGCACTAGAGTTGGTCTTTTGAGGAGACCAGAACCTCTATAATGTTTATAGGGAAGTTTATAAAGGAAATGGATAGTGTTTGGTGGAGCATGAAGGCTCAAAAGGGTGTGAAGAGAAGAGGTAAGGGGTGCACTTTTTATAAGGGAGGGTATGTGCACCTTTGGAAATACTTAAAATATTATTTTATAATAAAGTCATATTCAGTTTATAATAGCTCCAAATTAATTTATTTCGAAGATAAAGTGGGTATGGGTCGAAATATTCTCATACAATAGGTTTTAGACAAGTTTAGGTTACTATTTTAACCTTATCATTTAGATTTAACTCTAAGTTAAATAATTTAACTTTTACCGTGTCTTCTTGTTTTCTTACACTATATGGTTAATAAACTTACTATAACAAGACAAACTAACCCCAAGTGGTTAATTATTAATATATATAACCTTATATAAGTCATTTGTCCAATACTTGATTTTTAGGCATATAATAACAATTAATAATATAATATTTGTTTTAAAACCTATTATGTCAATTTTCACACTTTAGTACTTGATTTTTTGTGAAAATCCTAACAGCATTATTAGTTCGAAAAAAGTTTATTAAATCAATATAACATGTCATATTAACCTATAAAATTAGTGGAATTCATAAAAAGCCTCAAATTACATTTATTTGGGTATTTATAACATTAATTATATTAATATTTCATAAATAAGGTAATTACTTCATAATCATTTTGTCATAAATAAATTTACTTATTTAATGTCTAAAAATTATAAATAAAATACCATTACGTATAAAAACATTATAGATTTATAATGAATATTTATAGTCGAATTTATATTATGTATAACCCTACATTAAAAATGTTTTTAGTTATTAAACTTTGATTTTAACTATTTTAACACTTCTATAAATAAAATAATAATAAGTGTCGTAATCTACTCCAAGTGGACCTAAAGGGTAATATTTTATTCCGAAGGTTGTTTTTGGTCGAATTACACTTATCCAATATAATTATGACATGTGTTAGGGTAATAATAATATCATTTTTACCCTTAATTCCTCTATTTAATATTAACTGTGGTAAATAAATGTAAAAAGTTACTCTTCACCAAAAATTATTTTTATGTTATTAAACCATATTTTTCTCCTTGATATTAACTGTGTCTCTTGGATTTTAGAAATTACACTCACAGAAGAAGTAAAATTATGTTTTATGTAAATTTTCAGACTCTCCTAGGAGGTGGGTAAAAGACGGTGAAAAGTTCAATAAATTTTTTTTATATCTAAAATTATTATAAAATGACTCCAATGAATTACATTGAATATATATATATATATATATATTATGTATAAATTTTGACCTAAAATAAATTTAAATAAAATAAATAATTATTTATATAAAAAGCTGGTTTTTAAATAGTAACCTAGTGTTTTCACGATTCATCAAAAATTGCAAGTTTTCAGAAAAATACCAAAAATTAACCCTAGGCTAATTTCGATATTCCAAATCCAAAAATGAAGTCCATTTTGAAAGATAAAATTTATAAAATTTTAAAAAGTGGGTATTACAATTTATAATGGCTAGTTCATAATAAATTTATAATAATCTTTCGTTTAGTGATAATTGGTATTGCGTACTACACACGCTATCGAAGTAGGTCTTGATTACGGGTAAGGCAAGCCAAGTCAGGGCTGCGTGTAGTGAAACCACTGTTTGGTATTGCATATAACATAATCAAAACTTATTTCATTTATACATTAAACAAAACCTATACTTAATGTTGCATAGAATAATTTCCACAAAAAGAACATGAAATTGTTTGTAACACGAGCCAAGAATAGTGTTGCGTATACTACAAGCTAATACCGTGTTGCGTATAGCACAAGCTAATTCTGGTGTAGCTTACAACACATGACATCAATGAAATTAAAAAGAATAATTCTCATAAAATTTAGGGTTGTTACAGTAATGAACGAGACCAAGTCGACCTAACACATCACCCGACCTAGCCCATCAAATGGACTCAAGCCTGGCTCCCTAAATTAATTAGGATATCAAACAATAATGATGGTCTGAAAAATGTAGTAGAGAGACTATGTCCTCTGAATAGAGTGTAATAATTAAGGAAATAACCAAACTCGTAAACAGGGATAAAAATTATATTAAGAATAATAAATAACAAAAGAAATAACATGTTATAATAAATAAAATGTAGTGTACGTCTATATAGTTTCAAAAGAATCCAAAATATAAAATAGAGAGTATCACACTCAGAAGACCATTTATAAAAAATAAGGAAACTAAAAATAAATACAACATTCTCTACTGCTGACACCAATACAACCCACATACCTAGTCTCCATGATACTCAATCTTCTTTAGCCTTATCCAGAGACTCCACAAGAGTGAATCCTTTCAATCAAGAAACAACATGGCTTAGTTCCATCCATTGTGAAATAATTTATATGACCATAATGTAGAAATTATGTATACCAAAACACTATGGTTCACATATAGGGGAATATTAGTAAATCATGGTAGGCCATCTCCAATGGTGAACCAATAAATATGTTGTCATAATAAGTGCATGTACATGGGATATGTCCAACCTAGAAAAAAAACTAACATCTTTTGACATAAAAAATTATCAAATGTATAAAAACTTGAAAATAAACATGAAGAAAATATCCAACCACATGTTATATCTAGACTCATAAGGTAAATATACCCTCTATATGGCTCCATCTAGAAGATTTATAGCACATGTCACACCCTTCCACTCAAAACTCTTTGTGTCATCAAGACCTACAGAGGATATCCAAGAAATATAAAGGCATAAGGTATAAATATTGAACACCATGGCATAAAAATAGGTTCCCATATAAAAAGGTGTAACTAGTGAGATATAAGACTCCAATAGAATAATATGAATTGGAAATACAAACATCTATGTTGAAACAACTAGACAAAATACCAGTCCTGAATGTCCTTCATAATGAATCTGGAAATGTATTGAGACTCAATAATGAATGATCCAAGAAAACATAGATTATAACTAATCCATGGACCGTGGAGTGAAAAAACATCAACAACACACAAAACATACTCCATGGGAGTATCATCACATCGTCGTCCCAAAGGCACACTAGTAAGGGATAACACTAAACAAGATAAAGTATGCACTCATCCAGATTCTTTATTAACTCAATTACCCCATCTACCCATAGTTATCCAATGAAGGAGAGAACCAAATAAAATATCATTAAAAATTCACAATCCAATATATCCCAATGGTTCTCTTCGCAAACAAAAATATTGAGCGTAAAATATATTGAATTTATTTCTGATATCCAACCAAACATGGGATGATCCAATATTGAAACCTTCATAAAAAAAGTTAAAATAGTATTATCGATCAACTCTTATCCAAAAAAATAGGTCCTCCATAAGTACACTAAATCTCAAAATCTAAAAAATTGCCACCCTCAGCTCCCCACAACCCACCCCAGTGTTAATGCAAACATAGGGCTCCTAAGGTTCTACGGACCATACAATAATGTGATTTCCAGGGGTGGACTCCCCAGTTACACCAAAGCTCTTAAGACACACCCAAATAACCACCATCAAATTTCAAAAAGGACTACACAATAGAAGAATATCCTAGGAGTGGTTATCTAGATCATCCAAAATAATGAGGCATTCTCAACTTAGAAATAGTCTGAATTGCTTTTAGTGGTCTTCAACTGATCCTTGATCAATAACACTAATGAAAGGGGGAATCAAAAAACACAATCACAACAACATGTCTATTCAAAATGGTCTTCTTAACCACCTCAAAAGAATAATACCATTCACAAGGGTTTCTCATCAAAACCAAATCGTTGGAAAATATTATCATAAGAAAAAACTAAACATACATATGTGTAATGAAACCCATAATCATGTACAAACATGCGGACAGGGGAATGAAAAAAATTTCTTTCCACTCAAGGATTCTCAATTTTCAACTCAGGTAATCAATAATCACTTAATAATAAACTATCCCACAAATTTATCCTCCAGAGTCAATTAGAATCACCTCAATGGATCAATGGAACCCACTTGTTACCACTGTCTAATGGAATCAACCTTTCCCAAAGGCTTCAATAACTCAAATCCTAAAGCACATGATCCAACCTTCAGCTAGTATAACCTCCATCAATTAGTCCCAACATTCATGGACACACCATGATCTAATACAGATACTACTCAATACCATATACATCTAATTGGTACCCATGGAACATTCGATCTAGGTTGATCATAGAGCTCACAACCCTCACTAGGGCCTTACAGTTCAGACACAAAAAACTAGATGAGTATAAATCCATACCTTGAGGAAATCCTTCTACTTAAATATCATATCCCAAAACACCATCTATATGGCCTCAAAATTCTGAAATTATTCAACTACCATGATCCTTGTAGTGAAACAATCAGAATGGAAAACTCATGTCACGAACTGAATCATGTCGCCATCAAACCAGCACCAAACCTGGCTTATGGAAAGGCCTGAAGGGCATTTCCTTTCCCCAAGGTCTGGCACAAGTTCCCATGTATCATTAATTTATTTTTGGGAATTATTTATCTGAGTATGAAAGCATAACACATTAAAAAAATTCATAATATAAATCGGAAGTTTTCAAGCCAAACAAGACTTAAACAAAAACCAGAACGGAATAAATTGGATTAAATACAATAAAAGAGGTCAAAATAAAAATAAATATATCACCAGGACAGACCCAAGGACTCCACATGACAAGGGGTAATCACCCACAATCCGTCTTCACAACTCCGCACCAAGGATGGGAACTAATACCCTGAACCACCATCACCCTTAGCTTTTCCTTTACCTGAGTCATACATAACCATGTATACTTACACCAAATGGTTTTAAGTAGTGTTTGAGATTATGTACAATAGGATACCACCCAATGATATCAAAGATCATTCAATACAATGTGAAAAAGTAGGTAGTTTTAATAGCCAAGGAAAAGCAGTGTTAAAATTCCATGAAAAATAACTTTCTTTTGAAAATGGTTTTTAGTCCAAAATTTTCAGAATGGTAACACATTTAAATATAAATGTTATCTACTTTAGTTTACTACCAAACACACCCTAATAAATTGGTAAATACTATAAATACAATGATCAACAACATTTGGAACACCCCTAGGCACTAGTTTGTCTTGGGCCTTATGTACCTTGTACCTCAGTGTAAGGTAACCATAGAAAAACCCATTCTCGTGCATGAGCCACTATTAGGGAACATAAAAATAACCTCTTGGACTCCAATAATAATCCACTAAGATTATTTTGAGTTGTCGTTATCCATATTCTATGTGAAATAGGGACAAAACTCATCTGGTCCACTAGTCGTACTAGTACAAATCCGCCCCACCTAGGTACCCGGGCATCCCCCTTTGTGCTCAAAAAAATTCAGAATGATAAATATAAATATTTTCATATAAAACACCACTAATGGTCACATAAAATCAGTATAGTAGATACACACATTTTATACAATTTAAAACACACAACAAAACACTTTGAGTTTCAATAAAACAACTTCTCCAAATATTTCCTTGTTTTGCACCCAAAACTCTTTGAAAACCCCACTTGAACACCATATTCATAATCATATTCATCAAAACATAATCCAACACACCCTAAAAATTTCTCCAAACTCATTATATGAGTTATAAAACAATTCCAATAAGCATCTCATAGAATACCCATGTAAAACACCCAATTCAACACCAAAATGGTACCCAAAAACCAATTTCTTAACTAACGTCACCCAAAACCAATTCCGTAGCAACAAACAAATAATAATAACAATTAAAAAATTATTTTAAGCTCTAATACTGTTCAATAAGATCAAATATATAATTAAAATTCCACCCTTAATCAACCATTAAAAGAACGATATGAAAAAAACACAAATTTCACATGAAATTGGCCCTTAAAATCCACTTGCATTACAAACACCACTAAAACTAGTATTTGCAGCACCAAATCAATGGGTTAAATATTAAAATATAATAAAAATAGTATCTATGTCACAAGTATTTCATAAAAAGTGGAGTCACCTACCAAATTAGTAAAAACATTGACTCAATGTGCGAAAATCAAGTCGTACCCCCACCGCACCAAGAGGGACTTAGAACAAACCTAAAACCACAAAATTGGACCAATAAAACCAATGTTTAATCCCTAGACTCTAAAACCTAACCACTAATCATTTTATACATCATGTAAAAGGGTAGATACCCCAATCAAATAGAATTAAACACTAAGAAATTTGAAAGAGGAATGGAAAATCCTCACTTACTTGAGGGATCTTGAAGAATCTCCCCAAATACACAAGTATCTGAATTTTAAAACAATAAAAAAATTAAAGGGAGGTTTTAATAAGGATGATTAGGTCATTTAGTAACTAGAATGGAAGAAAAAGAGTTAGAATTGAGAGAGTTATGATGGAAATAACATACCTCCTCAAATATGGACTATTTTAGAAACCCTAATATGTTCTACACTCAATCGCGATGAAGAAGAGATACAAAAAAGGATGAGAGAGGTTGGGCACAAGTATGGTTTCAATGGTCTTGGGTGAGACTTGGAATCGTCGAAAAATCATCAAAATTAAATAAGTTATTAATTAAAAAAATTTTATTTTTAAAACTAGATTTGGGATTCCGACGAGGCCCAATCCCTTAAATAAAAACCCATATACACCATGGTTATGGATTTGTAAAGGCTCCAAATTGAAATTTTGGGGTTAAAATGACAGGGGAGGCCATTTGGGAATTATAATTGATGAAAAATTTTGATAAAGGAAAATGTTCTAAAATAAACAAAATTTGTTTTTAAATCTGGAATTGGGCTCACGGTTCGGCCCAATTCCTGAAAACTCACCCGTTCCTCTATAAAAGCTTGGGAAACCCCCAAAACAAATCATGAATGGAAAATAAAAGAAAAATACCTTTAAAACATTTCACCTATGTGAATACTCACAAGTCCAATTCAGGGAGAAAGGAGGAAAACTAGAAAAAACATACCAAGATAATAAAAGTTTATGGCATGTACGTGAGGGTGATTAACATGTAAACCTAGATATACTATATGGATGTAAGGATTTGACCAATTAGTGTGTGATTTTTAAAATACACAACATTTTTCTCCTGGTACATGGAACATACCCCCAACATAGATGGCATACTATGTACCACATCTCCACTCATCATTTAAAACACATAGGTACATAGCATGTACCACCTAATAACAAAATATAACTCAAAATAGTATTCCTTATCATTTACCTGGACATATACTCCACTTGGGAGAGTATTCCTACTCGTCTTTTACCCCACATGGGTACTAGTCATTTTTCTAGCACTATTGAGTACCCCCCTCATAGGATATGAGGACATATACTCGACCACACCTCTAAACCCACTACATGGTGTATAATACCATGTACATGGAATGTTTTCAGAAAAATATCATCTTCCCTAAAATAAATAACACATGGTATCCTTTTAAAAAATTACATGTCGAGTAAATGGATTTCCCAAAACGTGATTCCCCTGAAAAACTCTAAAAACCTCAATTTCTCTAAAAAATATATAAATCAACCCCAAGGTGATACCAACAAAAATATGTGATTAAAACATAAAAAACTACATTACATGAATATTTTACATAAAATGTAAATATATATTACCTCCAAGTTGAAACCACTGATGCTTTGGTCTGATTCATGTTCCATTGCTATTACACGATGAACTGACATGACCAGAGATCTGCAACAGTTTATCCTACTCTATATATCTATATCCATTAGTTTATAAATACCCAAAAGGGGAAAACCATCGTCAGAATAGATGGAAATCCAAATGCGATAAAAAAAATAAAAAAGGAAAAATTAATAAAAATGAATAAAAATTAAATAGAAAATGAATGTAGAGGATCGGTTCCAGATAAAAGGTTATGAATCTCCGAGGACCCCCCTAATTCTAGACTCAATCGTAGAGAGAAATAATCAATATGATGATCTATTTAAAAGAAATGACTGAATGAAAATGCATGAATAAATTAATTTTTAATTAATTTAATACTATTCAAAAATTAAAATGTATTAAATTTCAAACAAACACCTATCCAAGGGTAAACACCCTATTCTAGGACCGATTGAGTGGTTATAAAAATTATCTATGATATAATTATAGGAAAAATTACTATTTCTTCCTTGAAACAATAATGAGAATATAATATCATATTTATATTGATGTCCACAACCTTTGGTGGATTAGGTAATAACATAAATTTATCACCCCAAGAAGCCTAGGTTGATAGACACTATCCATGATCACACCTAAGAACTAGTGAAACCGAAACTATCTTTTCCATCCAATTATTAGTCTTACAACATCATTGCCCCTCTCCCAATATGAGAGACCTTCAACCACTGTTGATCTAATTCTCCCTAAAATTGAAGTATCCTTGTCATTATCTCACCTTCCAATAGTAAATTGCCTCATACATGACACGTGCGTTACTGAACATAAATGATAGACATGGTCAAACCACTCACACTAGAGTGCCATCACAAAATCCATGACCTCTAAATTCATTATACCACATAAAATGAGGTTCAAAACCTAAAAAATCATATGGTATACTCCCCACCATAAGGATTTATTTAATATTATATCCAAGTGAATTAAGAATAACACTCACATAAGATAATTCCTAATAAAAGTATGATAATGCACCAAAAAACCATTCTCCTCACTAGTTTAGTTCTAACAAACCGGGGAACCACTAATAATCCTAATTTAAATGACTCATCTATCTTAAACCATGATCTACCACCTGACCACCCTCCATGAAAGTGTCAGTCGAAAGACGAATGCCTAAAGAGTCCAACCATTCTCCTTTTGTATACTAAAAACATATCCAAAATGAGTAGGGCCAGGTATCCAACCAAAACTTACCTCTCAAACCATCCATAAGATACAGAGAACTCCCAGGACTTTTCTTTTAAAACACATGAAATACTAATATCTACCAACCTCCTCTTACTAGTATACCTCAATAGTCTGACGAAGTAAGAACATCTACATCAAAAAAACCATTAGTGATAGGAATAACATTCTCTCCAATGCATGTCCAAGAAAAAAAAATGTGGAATGAACTGATCCCTCCCATGACACACAATTCTTGGACATCATTGGAATTACCACCTTTGGGAAACATGATTCTAATCCAAAATCCATCAGGTATCATTAACCTAATAAAATCACCAACGAGGTAGTTAGATCTCATTTCAGACCCACGCTAGTCTCCATGGATCACTATTTAAAGGGTACGCATCTCAAACACTAGAAAAAATCTCCCCATAGGTTTCAAAAAACCTATCATCGATGTAAAATATATATGAAAAAACAAAATACTTTAAGAAGTCATGTACATATGGCATGAAATGAATGATACACGAACACATGACTCTTATCCATGGGCTAAGAACCAAAAACAATAATGGACCATAAATCCTTAAACCCAACTATAGCACACATGGTGAAATCACACAACCATAAATAGAAAATCCATTAATAGAAATACAGTTCACTCAAAACATGGAAATCCCATGGGCAAAGGTGATCATGAATCACCAATATGATATCCATACTATGTTCCAACACATTCCTAGACCACCTATGTATCAACTCCCCAACGTATAAAACCAAATGGATCAGATTTCATTTTATAATGAATGATCATAGGTTGAACTTACACGTCACTCGATCTGCCTCAACCCAAAGGATGATGTGCACCTCCTTGAATTACAGTGGAAACCAAATTGTAGGGATGCTCTAAAAGATATAGTGGGATGACTATACACTGTGGTTATATAGAAATATGAGTAGAAATAGCTAAAATCATACACATAGATAAACATTATATTACATATAATAAATAAGTAGATATAAGAACATGATATAATAAATTAAATGAAATATGCATTGATAAAAACTCATAAGAATGAAGAAATTCCAACATATGGTCACCCATTGGGATTGCCACATTTAAAAAATAAACTAAAAATAAATTAAACATAATCTACTACCAAAACCAATATAAACCACATACCTTGTATCTATGATGCTCGGGTAGATCTAAACTGATCATGAGACTCCACACGAGCTTCTCTGATTGGTCAAACAACTCTAGGCCCTAACCCCATCCATTATAAAAACTATACTCTACCCTAATAGTATACATTTTTGTTTTGATGTACATCATGGTGCATGTATAGGGGTGAAAAATAAATCTCAGTAGGTTACTCCCAATGGTGAAACTGTAAATATACTTCCATAATAAGGTCATGAATAATTGAAATACCAAGCCTTGATGAAAACTAATAGTAGTTACCATAAAATAAGTAATTCCATAAAAGCCTAAAAACATAAGGAAAATAACCAAAATTGGGTTCTAGCCTAAACCCTGAGGTATATCAACCCCCATTCAAGCTCTTGGAAGAAGATTTAAAACACATCAGTCACCATGCCACACAAAAACTGATGTGTTCTCCAGTTCTACATAAGATCCCCAAGACATCTAAATGAAACATGAATGAATACTAGACCCCATGTCAAAACCATATGCATACATATGATGAGGAGAAACTACATATCTCTATGAATCAAATAGAAATATCAAAAATCAAGATAGGAATATCTTTGTCAACATAACTAGAGAACTTATCAGTCTCGAAGCTCCAACAATTTGAGTCAAGCACCAACTATGTACACAAAAATGAGGGATCCATAACAAACATAGAGTGAACAACATCCAAAACCCTTAGAGTGAAACATCATAAATGACATACCAAAACCACTCCATGAGTGTCTCAATACCTCATGATCCGGAATCCACACTAGTTAAGGCTAACACTCTACTAGATTGGGGTTTTAATCATCTAGATTTTCCATAAGCTTCTTTTTTCTGCCTAACTATAGCCATCTAATGGAGGGGAGAAATAGAGAAAATATTATGTCCAAAACATGATGTAAGATATCCCAAAGGTCTCTTACTTACACGAATTCATAATCTTAGTGTTCAACAATATCATGAAAAATGGCCAACCAAACATGGGATGATCTATACTCAAACCCACTATAAAAATAGCTAAACAATCACTACTAATCAGTTCTCATCTAACAATGTCTAGGAACACTCTCATTATAGTAGATATAAGCACAACAAAAAATATCCTTCATAGGATCTCTATATCTCACCTTATGTTAAATCAAACTCGGGGCTCCCAAGGTCCCCAAGACCATAGTATAACCTATCGCCAAACAATAGACTCCCCCACTGCACCCAAGATCTTAGGCCATGCCGACAAATGAATTTTCAAATAGCCAAAAGGAAACCACAAAAGGACACCTTATGAGGGGTTAATCTAGCTCATCAAAATGCAAGGGACATGCACAATTCATAAATAACCCAAATGGACCTCTATTGCCTCCAAAAAATTCTAAATCAATAATGCACCCCCAAAAGTTTATCGATAAACACAAGCCTCTTTATAGGGGAATTCAAAAAATTCCCTGATGACACCTCAAAGCATGAAACCATTTTCAATGGATCCTAATCACAAATAAAATTTTCGAAAATTCCCATGCATGAAATCCACCAACTGGCCTTCCAAGAAAAAACACATCCAAGGTAACCGACTTGCCTACTTGGGAATCTAAACAATGCCATTCAACTGAGACATCCACAGTAGAAAATGACAACAACCATTGCGCACTTAATAAGGAACCACCCCACAATGAAATATTTAATATTCCCTCATTCATTAATCAATATATAATAATCTCCCAGCAATAAATTCCATCCAACAACATCATCCTAGCCTAAAGGCCCCAACAAATTTAATCCTCGAGAATATGATCAAAACTATAATTGATTTATCCTCGAGAAACTGATCCCAACAAGAAAAATAAAACTAAAATCTCCTCAAAGATACTACTAAATACCATATTTCATGCTCTATCCAAATAACCAAAAATTGATCACTATAGAACACATGAGCTAGTCCAATCTCTAACTTCACAACACTAACCCAGGGCTCATAGTTTATACCCAACCCACTAAATAATTCTAAAACCAAACACCATGAAATCATCTTGCTAAACTCTCCCAGTCCAAAAAAAACATCCATATATCCTCTTCATACCAACACAATTCCACAATCTCTATAATAATAGAGTAACACTCAAACCGGATTAATTATGAGTCCAACTCTAACATTGGGGTGAATCCAGGAAAAGAGGACCAAGACAGTAAATGTAAACATATTATACTTAGAGGTACATGTCTTGTAGCCCCTAAAAACATCACTTACCATGTGCATCTAGAAACATAGTGTGTACCATTCAAATTAAATTGTGTTTTCCTTCCGGAATATTTCTTCTATACCCACATGGTATTCATCCCACCTATCTCAGCCACACTCAGCATATAAAACACTAGAGTAGAAAACATTTATCAAATTTATAAGTTGTATAACCCCGCATGGGTCATTTCCTCTATACATGGCCATATACATTTCCTCTATGTGTACGTCTATATGTCATGCACCCCACATGGGGAAAAGTTGTGTTCTCTACACTTCAAAGTAACCCCACACAATTTGTTTGGTCGAGTACTCATCCACACACGCAACCCCAATACAAGTAATGTACTCCTAAGTACAAATAATTAAATCCAAAAAATATCATATTCCTTGAAAAGGAGTAATAGATTGTTTTTGTTCAAAAAACACATGTCCTGTAAATTAGTTTCCCTGATTGTGAAGCCCCTTAAACACTTTTGAACCCCCATTTCTCTCCAAAAGCAACATATCAACCCCCAAGGGGCCCCCAACAATTAAAAATATTATTAAAATAATAAAAAATTACATAAAGGGTATTTTTATAGTGAAATGTAAAAGATTTTTACCTCTGATTGGATATTACAAAAGCTTCAGTCAGATTCGCGGTCCCTTGCTAGTGCACAATGATCTGACATGACTCGAGATCCATATTGACACTTATCTTTATCCCACCTCGTATCCTATATACCTCTCCCTATATAAACATCAAACCCAAAAGGGAATCCCCCATAAGTGTATGTTAAAATCCAAAGGGGAGAAGATAAAATAAAAATGAAAAAAGAAAATGGAAGAAAAAAATGAAAACTAAAATGGATAAAGGACCATTCATGGTGCCCGGTGTAAGGTTATTCCTCTCTTAGGAAAACACCCTAATTTTAGACTCAATAGTTAAGATGAAATCTTAATATGATAGTCCATTAAAAAGTTATAACTGAACTATCGAATTTTAACAAATTATTATTGAATGAATTAAATATCAATTATTTCATGAAAATTTCCGTGCCTAGGACTTCCACCGAACTCTTGTCCAAGGAAAACCACCCTATATCAGGACTAATAGAGTTTTTATAAAAATTATATGGCATCATATTACATGATAAATTACTATTTTGTACCAAAATAACTTCAAGGAAAAAATTTTAAAATTTCCCTTCATTTTCACAACTTGTGACAACACGAGTCATCACATGGTTCAGAAATCAGCTACATGGATTACCAATACACTATGGAGTGAATAGTAAATTTGCTACGTGGTAATTATAATAATCATGTAAAAAATATATTCCATAATCCTAAATAACTAATTTATCTTCAGATAAATTCTTGATTTCTTTTGGGTATTTTATAAAAAATTAATACATGAAATCAAAAAAAATTAAAAAGGAAATACTATAATATAATTAAAGCATAACATACTAATGATATGACTTTATAAAGAAATTAAATATTATAATTACATAAAATAATAAATATAAGAAATAATTAAAAATATAAATATTTTTATAGAATAAATATTTATAAAATAAATTTATTGTGAGGTATTTGGTCATATTTAAAACAAAAAAAATTAATAGTTCAAAATATTAAAAAACACTAATGTTCTAAAAACCCCCCGATTAATTAAAATTATAAACATGAAAAATATTATTTCGAAATTAAACCCCTTTTGAAATTTAACAAAATAAAATATAATAAATAAAAAATATCCTCCGTGATAAAATAAAAAAAATTGAGATACATATCCTATATTCCATGTTCATCTTTGATTTCTCAAAAATAGAAAAATCTAGTGGTTTAGTAAAAATATTTACAAGTTGATTTTAAGTTCGATACTATTCTAAAATAATGTATCCATCATTAGAATAATATCAAATAAAATGAAATCACATATAAATATGTTTAATTGAAAAATTTTATTAAGGTTCATTTGAAATTGAAATAGAAGAATAATTATCTAACTAAATAAATACCTTTTCAAAAAAAAAAAATTATTTGAGGATGTTTTTTAATACAGAAAGAATAATATAGAAAATATATAGTAACGATATAGAACCTTTAAAAATCTTAAAATGAAATAGAGTTTTGTTATTTTGAACACCAAAAACTAAATTAATATTTCAAAAAATGTCACATACATGATTTTTTTTTCTATCAAATCAAAATCCTCAATAATTTTATTTGGAGTAACTAATAAAAAACATTCTAGAATAAAATAATCAATTATTAATAGGTACTTGAAGATATATATTAATATATTTAACATCCTTTAAAATAGATTCCTTTGGATCCCATTAAATTTTTTAAAAAAATACACTATACATTATATTAGGCCTTGAAGTAGTGAAATACAACATACTTCCAATCACACATGTAAATAATTTTTAATAAACTAATTTTCTTGAAATAATGGAATCTAATTTACAAATATAACTCTTATGGGTTTTAAAATTATTAAATGAGTCAAGTAAAAACTATTAAATAAATATTTATTAAATTTATAATGATTCATGAAAATACCATTAGGTTACTAATTTATTTGACATCATAAAGATATTTTTAGTTCACCCATAACACTAATATAATTTCACTGGCCATCAAATTATAATACTTATTAAAAATAAATCATTTGAATATCAGAACCAATATCATCAATGTAAGTTTGAATAATTAAAATATAATTTAATATTCCTCTGACAAATAAATTAATTTCAAATTTACCTTTATCAAAAAAAAATTTCATCAAAAGTGTAGTAAGTCTATTATAAAAATCATGAGGATATTTTTTATGAAGATACAAAAAATTTGATTATTAATAAATAGGATTATGAAATTTTATTATTTTCAAAACCAATGGGTAGACAAACATAAACTTTTTTATAAATAATAATATTTTCAAAATAACTTTTAACATCCATTTAAAACAGTGTAAAACCTTGAAAAATTTAAAAAGCTAAAAACATATAATAAATTAAATGTGAGAAATTAGCTCAAAATATTCATCAAAATCTATATATTCTTCTTGAAACTAAAAATGAGAAAAACCCTAGATATATTCTTAAAAATTATACTAGATCCATCGATTTTTTTTAAACAAATATATATATTTAGATCCAATGACATGAGAATCTACATGGTTTAAAATAAATTCGAAATAATATTTCTAGAAAATTGATTAAGGTCATCATGCATAAAATTTATCCAATTAATGTCATTAAAAGAAGTAAAAACATAATTAGGAACATGATGAGAAACAAAATAAGAATTATAAGAGAAGTCTAAATAAATTAGTTTTTTATACCAAAACCATCATCTAGAGAAGAATTACCCCCCCATGAAAAAAATTATGTGAAGGTTTTCTCCCCCAAAATTGAAATCCCTGACACAATCATCAAAATTTTCCAACAGATATTTATTAACATAACGAGATTTATTAAAAGTAAAATTCTTATCTTAATAAATAGTAATGGTATACTTCATATAAACTATATATGAATTTCTATTATAATAATAAAAAAGTAAAGACATTTGAAAAAATTCTTCAATATTATAAAAATTATATTTGATATTCAAGATACAAAAAATATAATTTAAAACATTAAAAGGTTTTGTTGTATATCATTAAACAATTCCTAAGGGGATTTCATTAAAAATATCTAATATAAACAATATACATAAAATATCAAGAAATATTAATAGATTCAACCCAAAAATATTGTGGTAAAAGATATTCATTATCAATAATATGATATATCTATTGAATATATAAATTTTTATATTCTACAATTACATTTTATTATTATGTTCTAGGATAGGAAAAATTTGGATCCTAAGAATTTTCTTCTAAAAAATCTAAATTAAATTTACCAAATTCACACTCATTATCACTTCTAAAATAAAAAATTAAAAAAATATTAATATTTGAACTAAATTACAAAAATAAATACCCTTAGATATGGTTTCATTCTTATGTAACATAAAATAGATCAATGTAAATCTACTGAAGATATCACAAAATAACAAAAAGATTTTTCATTCCACCTAAAGTAGATGTTTTCATTAGACCAAATAAATCAAGAGGTAATAATTAAATTTCTATATAAGTAGAAAAATTATTTACATATTTGAAATATTTTGGTTCATTTTTATCATTTAAACATCAATCAAAAACAAAATCATTACTTACCCACTACATGGATGAATCTAGAATATTTTCAATACTCTATAAATTTTGTATCTTTTGGAAATTAAAATGTAAAATCCTTTAATATATAGTGAATCATATATTTATATATCACGGAGACACTTAATATTTTTATTTGACAGATCAATGAAATAGAAATAATTAATATTTTATTTTTTATTCAAATAAAATAAATATTATTTATTTTTAAAAACAAAACATTTATTATGATAAAATTTTACGCACTTTCTGTTATCACACTATTGTGAAATATTAATTATGTTCTTTTTCAGATCATAAAAAGTAAACTATTAGAAAATAAAACAACATTATAAATAATAAAATTACTAAATCATTTCAAATTTACTTTAGAGTTATATCCAAGATTAACAGATCATCCAACCTATTGGGTATAAGCGAATAAATTCAATAGTTCATTGGCGAGGAGACTGGAACAAGCCATATTCATTTAACATATGGTCTTGAGGTTCTTAAAGTGGTCTTCCTAAAATAAATTTATAGAACAATTTTAGTCTCCATGCTATTCTTAGATCCAACTAGGATATAAATAGTATTATAATGTATAAAAATAGATTAAAAAATTTTGTTGTACGATAATCTAGAAGATAAATTATTTGAAATAAAATCTCTAGTGTAGACATGATATTATGGAAATATAAGAGAAAATTCATTATTATAATTTAATTTCCTATGAAATCTAAATAATTTAATAGAATAATCAATTACATCATAACTTTTAACAAACTTGATATTGTGTAACATAGTAATGTTAGGAGTTTGACAAAAAATAATTTTTATCTTTATTCAATTTCACCATAATTAGAATATTTTAATATTTTTATTTTACATGATCATATGTAGATAATGTTTTTTTAATATGACATTTTTAATTCTAATATTTTCATTATTCTTCAAAACAGACTCAAAAAATCATAGATCAGTGCTATAGAAGATGAATAAGAACTTATTATTTGTTCTTTTAGAGAATTATTCTCATTATTGAATTTATTAATTTCTATTATAATCATTCTATTTTTTTATTTTAAATATTTATTCAATTAAATAACTCTTAAAATATATTTTTTATTTTTTTAATTTTCAATATAGAAATCATGAAATTAATAACCATAGCTATTAGAATATTAGCTAGAATCAAAATCACTAATAACTTCATTTTTCTTTTTCACTATGAAACATAGGATTCATGACACTTTTTTTCATCTAGATTCATCACATGAATTGGATTATTTGATGAAAATAAATCCATAAAGATATTTACAAATTAATTTTTTCTTATATTTTCTATCTCCCCCATATGGATTCAAATTTTGATAGTCGAGTTTGATAAAAAAATTCTTTCTATATTCATACAATGTTATATTTGGTCCTTATATAGCAACCTTCTATTTTTTTCAATAATTATTTTTATCTTTTATTGGTCACTTATTGAACTGTTTCTTCCTATTTATAAAATTATAAATACATTTTATTGTTTTTTCAATTTCACCTTTGTCATATTCATGAACTTTATATTATAATGAGTTTCAAAAAACATTTATATATGATTTGAAAGAGAAAAATTATTTTTTTTGAATTATATTATGTAATTATATTATTTAATTCACGTTTATAATGAATAAGTGATATAAATATTTCATCCAATGTGTATTCTTCCAAAATCATATTTTTGATGACCATAACCATATTCTCATGGCATTTATTGGGTAGACCTCTTATGAATATTTCAAAATGTATTGGGTTTTTAAATGTTTATCAAAGGAAATTCATTCCATTCCTAATTCTTGTAAATAAACTAAACATTTTAAAAATGGTTTCATCATTATCTGTCATGATATATTGGAACTCTACTTAAATCATTCTGTGTTTGTTTGGATCAACTTATTTGATCAATAGTTAGTAATTTAGAGAATATTCTAGATATCATGAGATGTCTTACATGAATATACATTAATTAAAAGACTTATCATAATAACATCATATAAAATATTTACTAAATTTTAAATTAAAACATATATAGGAGAGTCATATAATATAAGATTATTTAGGTCAGCTTCAAGTAGATCATATAGTTTATCCACAATCAAAAAATGATCTATGCTTAACTAGTTGAGGTGCGACTCAATTCTATATTAATATAAACTAAATTCATTTCAATCAAAGTATGCTTACTTCTGAACATCCACCCAAATTTTTTCTATATTCATTATATCTTATAGATCATGTCCTTTGATTGTTATTTCAAGGAAAATGTTATCATAACAAAATATAAAAATGGACTCCATAGAAGCATTGAAAAATTACAAATAGAAAAACCTATGAGACAAAATTTTATTCCAAATAATATGATATAATATGTTATATATAGGGGTGAATGAAATATAATTAATATTTTAAAGAGATTGATTAATTATCTAAATTAAATTTGAATATTAATTAACAAATTTCATTTATAAGAGAAAATCAAATAAAGATCAGAGGATGTTTTTCATGGTCGTCCATCATAAAGGGGACCGAGTATACTCTTATATCTCTCTACACGGAGAAATATATGTTGTGATCTAGTCTTATTTTTGAATAACAATCATATCCAGATTGATAACAACTTTTTATAGTGGAATAATAAACAAGACACCTGATATTTTGTGTGGGGTGTGATAAAATGATTATAACATTAACATTATACATCAGGATTTATAGCCCAAACGGTCATGGATTTTGAATACAAGAGTCACAACCGTAATTTAAATAATTAATTTGTATGAAAAGTAAAAATGTTAATGTGAAATCACATGAAATGTTGGATGAAGTGTTATAGAATAAAAAAATAGAATCAAATAGATAGAAGAAGAATAAAAAAGTGGGACTAGTTATAAAGTGTTTTATCATATTGATTATCTCTATTAGTAATTTGAAAAAATCAATGATGTTTTTGTCATCTCTTAAGATATTTTCGAGTAGTAGTGATAAATTATCCTCACAATCTCAATGCACAACACTTTACAAAAACTCCACCACCACACACTTCACATAGAATTATTTGAAAATATAAAATCTATCATAAAAAGGATAATATCATAATTCTGTCACATAACCACTCATATAATAATAGATTGATACCCTGATAAAGATAAAAAATTAAGAAAACTATGATATAGTTATACAATTTCAATTTCAAAAATAACAATACTAGACTACTGAAGACATATAGATAGAGAGAAGAATCTTATTGTTTTATAGCAGTTACTCAAGTCACATGTAGTATACAAAAAAATAATTAATAATTCAATCCAATTTTAAATAATTTGATAAAATTGATTAAAATAATTCCATAATAATAGGTAAAAATTAAATCCAATGAAATAAAAATTCCTTATTTTAAATTAAATATTAAAAAACAATATATTTTTAATATGCAGTTAACACGAAGATAAATAAATAAATTAATAACAGTACACTAAAAAATATTAAAATATGTATAAAATAGTTTAATGTAAACTAATATTAATTTAGATACAATGTATGTTATTAAAAAAATAAAAAATATTTATTTATTTTTTAGTTTCAATCCATAAGTTTCATGTGAGAAAATAGAATACCATTTGATCATCATAAAAAAAGTTTACAAAAACAAAAAACACAAGGTATAGGTTTTAAATAATTAATATGATTTTTTAAATTCATTATAACTATTTAAATATTTTAAATAAACATGTGGTAAATTGGAATTCGAAACAATATGTAAAACAGACCATATTTCAATATTTCAGATTGACATAAAATATTTCACTGAACTGAAAATAAAAATTCACCTAGGTATTTTAGAGTCATTTATTTTCTCTATATAGAAAAAAATTAACATGTCATAAAATTTACAATATTTTAATTGATATTGGAAATTCATGTAATAGAATTAACATAGTATAATCATATAACCAAAACTTTATAATCGATTCTCATTTCAAAATGTATGTTTTAGAATTTCTGAAATATATATAGAGCAAGTCATATCAAATTTGAGACCTAAAATAGAACATGTAAAATTCATAATAAATTGTTGGTATATTTAAAATATAATTATAAAACCTCATTTTATTTCAAAATTATTAAGAATCACCTTAATTAAGAATCTGTAAAAGAATTTATGAATAAAAAACTGTAGAAAAAAAATTCTGAAAAAGTGCATAATTCTTACTAAAAGCATATCTTTATTTATAACCTAATTTTTGAAATTATATATATTTATTTATAATATTATTTCATCATGTTAATGATATATAATTTTACTATCTTTATAACTCGACTATAATCACTAAATTTTGAGCTTTATTCCCAAAATATTGCCAAATTACAAAAGGTAATCGAATATGGAAAATTGTCCACATGGTTCACAAATCGACAACACAGATCACAAATTAACTACGTGGTGAATAGTGAATTGGTTATGTGGAAATAGTTTGAATCATATACAAATTATATTTCAGGATCCCAAATGACATCTTTAGACTATTAACAATTCATTAAACATGTATTTCATACTATGAATGATTAAAACATGAAATCTAATGATTTTTTTTGTAAATAAATATTATGCTATAATAAAATATAAACAAACTATATATAAATAATTATAATGATATTAGACATTATAATAACATAAAATAAGATATAATAATATATAATTATAAATAAAAATATTTTTTAAAAATAATGACTTATATAAAAAAATTAGTTGAATTTTTTAATATGAAAAACAAAACATATTAATACTAAAAAATAGAAAAACAAAATTTTATGTTCAAAAAAAAAGTTGGGTGTGCACAAAAAATCATGGAATGATACTCCCAATGAATGTATTAACATTCCAAAATCATGAAAATATTTATTATATTTAAAAAAACGTATAAGTAGAGTAATTCCAAATGAAAATGATTTTATATAAAATCTATTAATATTTATAGAAGCATTTTAAATTTACAAAAAAAATGATATTAAATGTTCATAAAAGAGACCATTTATGAATAAATGAAATCACTCATGAATAAACCATATGATAGAATATTAGAAAAAAATATATGAAGGAATATCATCAGGTATAAAACCAAGAACAATTGGTATCTTGATTTTGGGAAAACACACACTGACACACCATGGACCACTATGCCCAACATAATATGAATCATACCAACATCAAGTTATTATTTACTCTATTAATATCAAAAGAAAAACCTATATTGGTTCCAAACACACTATCTTTTTCATATGTCCAAAACCGAGAAACTATGTTTCCCATTGTGCTAGTTTTTCCAACACATTTGAATAAAACATCCAAAAAATTTAAATATCATTTTAATAGAAATAAATATCCACTCCCATCCATGTAAAAACATATTAGATTAAAATTAATCTTTTGAAATTTCATCAAATGTAATAAGTGGATAAATATTTTTGCAAACAAAAACAACTTTTTCTTGTAATGATACAATCAGTCAATTGATTTCTTATACAAAACCAAAGGATTTAACAAAATAATTATTTATTTTCATGAGTTATCACTTATATAAAAATACACCTAAATCAAATAAGATCATATGTATCTCCACATGAATACCTCCAACAGTGATTTGAATCTAGAGTGATCATGGAAAACATCCTTTATAACCCATCTATATTGATTTCCCAGTGAGGAAGAATAATAAACGAACCAAAGTAACTAGATCATATTTTATACTAGAAGGATTCAAAAAAGTTTTCTCTAGAAGATTTCAAAAATTCCAAGCATCAAATCATAGGGTTAGCTTAATAATAAAGGGTACATTTTGGTTCACATCATTAAGAAATCCCAAATTAAAATAATAATTTAATTTCGTAGTTAATATTTTCATAATTTTAAGGAATTTAAAACCATAACAATATGAGTTGTGAACATAAAACTAGTCAAAGGAAATCAATCTCATTTTTGTATCAAAATAATCAAAAATAGTTACAGTTGTGTGTTGGGGAACAATAAATTAAAAATATTATTTTTTTAATTATTTTCCCCAAAAATAGAATACATAATGATCACATGGTTTTACCCTGACACAACTTATAGATATCATGTGAGGATATTGGGTTACTCTTATGTAACACATGTATTGAGGGATTTACCCTTAAAAAATGATCCCTACCTTTACTCAACCTTTATTATATGTGAGTTATAATTACACAGAGTATAGGTAAACATTACCTACACATTTTAATCTTTGGTCTACTCTTGCATAACCTCTAGAAAAATAAATTTTCCCTTACACAGCCTTTAAAAATTTAGTGTTACCATTACATAATGTATATAATCTTCATTCTTCCCTTATACAGTTTCTATGATACATTTTCAAAACCCTTCAAGTTTCAATGTAACCTTTAAACAATATCCAAAAAACCAACTTTTTTAACTATAAGAGTATTTTACCTTTACAAAGGCCCTATCAAATACATAATGTAAAAAATTTAATTTGAAATTATTTAATTTTAACATAAATGACATATAAAATAAATAAAAGGGTTCTAAAAAACATTTCAAAACTAATATAGTTAAAATATCCTCTTACAATTTAGAAATCCAAAGTAAACAACATGAAACAAAGAACATACCTAAAAAAAGTTATGGATCTAAAATGGGATCCCACCATTTCAATAAAAAATCATTAATGACACTAGGTATCTTAAAGAAAATACTAATAATTTTAATCAAAATACTTTATATCTTCTAGAATATTAAACATAACATGATGAAAACAAATCATTAGAGACATATCATTAGTTTGAACATCAATCCAATCACTTCTTATTGCTAAAAATATCCTTTATATACTAAGAGGATTCTTATAATCATCCTTCTCAAGTATAAATAATTCCACTAAAATATATAATTTTTCAACCCTAACCAAAATATACACAATAAACCCTAATGGTTAAATCACCATATTTACAACAATTTAAGTGTAAATATTTTGGGAATTATCTCCTCGAATCCCAATCTCTAGAATTTTTTATATTAAATGTCTTTCACACTATGTCTTAGATTACATAAAAAAATTCTATCCTTATAAAATACAATATTAAAGAAATTAAAAAACTTCTCAAATGTTACTGTTTCTTCATTAGTCTATGAAATAATTTTCAATGAATATCCCATGAGTTATATTCTATCCATATACTAATTTTCATTATAAATCCAACACTTTCATAGACTTAGCATATTTGGTTTTATAAGATAACACTTCAAAAAAATGATGGTTAAAATATATTTTTTAAAACATGTTTTGAAACATACCTATCTTCTTATCCTACATACCTTGTGTAATAATTCTTCAGAAATGTAATTCTTGTTTTTATGATTGTGCTTCTTCCTCTATAGATTCCATTTCATTTTATTTCTCATTTTACTTTCTCCCTTCATCCACTCTCTTTTCCTCTGTTTGTGTATTTCCTCATTTATTATATTTTCTTTTCTTTTTCTCCTTAATTTACTTAGTTTTTATATTTTCTTAATCACATTCATCCATGGTTTATCCACATACCATGGTGATAAAATTCAATAATTCACCTGGGTGGACCCTAGTGTCACCTGATATCACTCGTCTAGCCTCTTCCATGAGCTAGTTTTCAATTTTATTACCTGAAATTCCATATTTTACATGAATGATTTTTCATCTTCTGAATTAGATTTCACGTCATTAAAGGAAAAATTAATGGATTTTATAAAATATTTAAAAATGATCTACAATGAGGTTACCTATCTTTTAAGAGAAGGTCATTATTGTTATTAGAACCCAACTCTCATAGTTGGATCCCTTTATTTTTTACCCACAAACCATTAAATTTATTTCTTTGGTTAAATTCAATATAATTAGAAAACATGATGAACATATCATTTCTTTTTTATATAGAAATAATTCCATCCATATTCATCTTTAGTAATTTCATTTATTCATTAACACATAGAGTTATTTTTACCCTGAGGACTTATCTCATTTAGACTTCTTTTTCCATTAGAATTCTTGGATTATAATTCCATCCAATAAATCAAAGATATCCTCAAATATCTTCTTCATTAATGATCCTTCATTGGTGACATATAATAGTTATTATTTTTTCTCAGATAATCCCCTTTAAAATGTGTTTATTAACAACCCCAATTCAATTGAACAATGGGGAACATTTCATTAACGTGTCTTCAAACATCACTCAAGCAGTACATACTAATCCATTATCAATTTGATAGAAATTTTTAATGTTGATGTTAAAGTTCATAGATTTATATTTAGGAATGAATATTGTCTAGAATTAATTTTCCAACTAATCCCATGTATTTATGGATTATGGTTACAATATTTGAATCCAGTATATAATTTTTATTTAATTAAAATAAATATAATATTATCATTACCCCATCGATGGATGGGTTAATTAATTGAATGGTGTTGTAGAAAAATATCATGCATCAGTTGAATATGATGATGAGACCGTAAAGTTATTCTCATCTATAGGTCTTGCTTCATCACTGCCTCCAACACCACCGTCTTGGGTCATCTGGATCTATCCTCGGTTCTTGGATTAGCATGTTCACGGTGTAGTATCGGCCAATGGTAGTGTCGTGTGGGCTTGTCATCTTTGGGAATCGCTTCATGGCCTGGCCATCTTCTCACCCTAAACTTTGATCTGGTTAGGATTTCTCTTGGCGGTGCGATGTTGGTCCAAGATGCGGGTTAAGATGATGTGATATGAGGATGCCATTGCACTTCATGTTGTCTATAGTTGACTGGGAGGATTTGGTACTTGGGTGCAGTTATGAAAGAAGCAACGTGATATTCTTCTCAAGCATGTGGAGGGGTGATTTCTTGGTGACTGTTATTTGGGAGGGCCCCATTTCTAGTTCGGATTCTGACTTTTAATTGGATTTCGTTTATTTTTTTTGTTCTGGTTTTGCGATGTTCTTGGTGGTTCATACTGGAATTGATGTGGAGGTGTGGCTTTGGTTCTAACGACTGGGCGAGGTCAACGTGATGGGTTTCAGATGGTGGATGATTATGTAGTGAGATTTAACTGATCTCATGGATTTTGTTTTGTTTTAGTTGATTGTATGAAGTAGTGGTATGTTTTTTGTGCTGAATTTAGGTCATATGGTTTTTTTTCTATGGGGAAATTCATCGAGTTTGCTGCAAGGGACTATTTCAGAAGAGGTGCAGTGCAGAGAACTTTCACCGATCATGGATTTTGGGATTTGGATGTTTGAGTGGGTATGGGGTTTTCTATCAGTTTCGTGCCCATGTATCCTTACACATGACTGCTAGCTGAGATGCGATGATAAGGTGGAAGCTCATCTTATTGATCTTGATGCTAGGGATGAGAATTTATTTGCAGCTTTGAATTGGATTGTAGTTGGACATGGACATTGGACTATGGGGCTTTTTGTTTTATGTCTTTGAAGTCAGCTGGTTTTCCCTTTACACATTAAAAATAGATTTATCTTAATATATAATTAATTTTTAGTTAGTGTTGTAGAGTTCAATGAAACATCTGATTACTATATTAGTATGTTCATATGGTATCCTGATGAATTGAATAAAATTTTACATCATTTTAACAATCAAAACCATTATTAAGAAATAGTTCACAACAACAAGAGGTAATAAAACTATTCATTATACAATCACACATAACAGTCAAGCATAATTCATTAAAGTTTTTACCTTGTATCTATTACTTGAAATATGTTAATAGTTCCTTAATTTCTTTCAACTATTCTCCAGAACAGTTTCTTATTATTATTCCCTAGTATTATAAAAAACTCCAAATCATAGTTAATTAATAATTTTTCTTTTCCCTGAGTGGAATAATCATAGATGAAAATGTTGTAACCATAAATCACAAAATGAGAAAACAACTTATGACAATGAAATAAAAAAAGTAAAACAAAAGGACTAAAATATAATAAGTTTACTAAGGATTAATATTTAAAAAAAATGATAAAAAAATTACCAATATGGATTCCCTAGTTCCAATTGGTTGTGATGATAAGTGTTTATAACATTACTATTTCTAACCTCTAACTACAAATGTATCCAGTGTTAGTCCATTTTTTATCCAACAAAGGATAATTTGTTGGAAATTTCATAATAATTTCAATGAATGAGAAAAAAATAATGTATAGTTATAAATTTAATGAAATAAATTATACCATGAATTAAAAAATCATGGTTTATTAACTTTTGAATTAGAATGGATAATAAACGGGTTGAAATTTTCTAAAAATCTACCTAAATAAAATTATTTTTCATGAAACTCACACTCTATATTAAATAAAATCCTTTTATATTAAAAAATAATTCTATTAATCAATAAACTAGGTCACCCAAAACCATATTTAAGTATAGAATCTTACACACCCAAAGTTACTGAAGAACGATAAGTCCTAGTAATTTCATTAAAAGAACACTCCCTCGCTTCAAAAGACAATTAACATAACTAATACCTATGTAAGAGATATAAAAAAAGAATAAATGAAAAAACCCAACATTAATTAATCATAAAAATGTACTTAAAAAAATAAAATCACCCTTAAATATATTGTAATGACCTGGAAATTTCAAGGAAAATTTCTTCTTAATTTTATTTGGAATTTTACAAGAACGCGGTTTTTGACGGCACCTGATTCTGAGGCCCGGTGTGCCCAGAATCAATTTACGAATTTTGGCTCGGGTACGTTCAGTGAACGAACGAGTGCGAATTTCTAAATTTTGAACCGGTGCCCGGAATCGAATTCTGAGGGCACTGATGGAACCGCAACGCTGGTAATTGCTTAGGAACTCCTGTTCCGGAGATGCGTTTACACGAGTGTTGATGATAAAAATTGTGGAAGTTTATTTTATAATTACTCTACAATTTTTATTATTTTACTCTATGTGTTTAGTTCATGATGGAATTGGGTAACCACCCAACCTCCCTTGGGAGGTTATGAGGGTGGTGGGGCCCACACGAACCCCACCCCTTCATATCCTCTAAAACCCCCTTCAACTCCCATATTAATTTTGTTATCTTAAGTTATAACTTATGAATTTAATGTAATAAGTTTAATGAGGTGAGTTGTGTGTGGTTATTGAATTTCAAACTCTTGAAATTCAAAAGAGTTGTTGTGTTAATAAAATAAGAAAGGGTCTTATTTTATTTTGTTAGAGTTTTGAAACCTTGAGAGGATTGGGGAAGCGGTCTTCTTCTTCTTCAACCTCGACGAAGAACGCGAAGAACACCATTCTTCAACGAAGAACTTCTCCGCCGAAGAACACGGTTCTTCCGTGACGCCGTATCCACGACGCGATGTTATTATTCCGCGCTGTCTCTTCCGCGACAGTTTTCCATGACGAAATCGCCGTCAACGACTTCGAATCCTCGCTTCGCGACGTCGATTTTCTTTACCCGCGACGCCCGACCTCCGCGACGCCCGTCTTCCGCAGCTCGTTGACGAACACCGTTCTTGAACCGAGGTAGGGGTTTTATTTATTTGATTTGTGAATACCAACTTGATGATCGTCGTGGATTTAAACCATTTGTTAACGAATAACGCGAGGGGGTCGGACCGCACAAACACAGCCGACCCTCCTCCTTAATTTCGTGATGGTTCGTTTGTGGTTGGTACGGGAAGGCGTGGTGCCGTTGCACCACGTGGTTTCATGTGGAAGGATATGCGCGGCGCCGTCGTGTCGTGCCGTGGAAGGAAGTTTAAGAAAGCGACGCCGTCGCGCCACGTCGAAGAAAACCAAAGAACCGCGGTCGGAGTCGGGCCGCGACGAAGGGGCGCGGCGCCATCGGGTCGCGCTGGGAAACTACAAAGATGACGTTATTCGTTTTGACGTGTGGATTGACGGGCGACGACGAAGTAGGTCGTTTTGGCGTTTGAATCCCTTCGCACTGAAGGTGGGGTCCCGGGGGGGACCATAGGCAGAGATGGTAGGAGAAACGGACCACCGGAACGCGTCCGGTTGTCTGCGGAAGGCGACGGCGGCGGCGACGCGCCGCCGATGTCAATTAGCGGCGAAGGGCGAGGGAGCCGCGCACCCCGCCCGGCCGCGCTGGCCGAGCTGCGGCCGGCAGGGCCAGGTGGGGCCCAGCCGGGTTGGACCCGGGTCGGGTCGACCCGGTTCGGGCCAACCCAGGGGGGGTCGGGCCGGGTCGGCCCGGGCCCAGGCCCCCCGTTTTCGGACCACTTTCGGTCAAATACCCATATCTTGAGATGTAGACCTCCGATTGATGCACCGTCAGCGGAAACACGATCCTTGGATCGAGACAGTCTTTTCGGTATATTACACTCAAGGTTTCGGAGAACTTTGGGTGCGACCGGGGTGGTTCGTACACGAAACCAACTGGGCCCTTGGAGCGGAAACGCTCGTAACTTGAGTTCCGGACGTCCGAATGACGTGCCCTCGACTTTGTTGAATTCCTCTAAGTGAGACGGATCTTTTGGATTACTCCGCTCAAGGTTTAGATGCCGTCGGAGTATGGTCGGGTTGGTTCGCTCACGAAACCAACCGGGCCCCTGGAACGAAAAAGCCAATAATTCACAGACCGGGCATCTGATTGACGCGCCGTCTGTTTTGTTGAATTCCTCTTGATGAGACGGATATTTTGGCATACTCCGCCTGAGGTTTAGACGTAGATGGAGTACGGTCGGGTTGGTTTTTCCTTAAAAACCAACCGGGCCCCATAGACGAAAAAGCCAATAACTCTCAGACCGGGCGTCCGATCGACGCGCTGTCTGCGACGTTGAGTTCTTGTTGATGATACGGAACTTTTGGATACATCAACTCTGGACTATGTGACAGTTGATGGATCATCCTCTCGGCTCATGAAGCAGACCCTCCCGAACGAACTTGCTGTGTGCGGAAACCCTAGAGCTGGTTGAGACTTGACGACTGCTGATCGCACGACAGAGGTGCGCTTGGTTGTAGCGGCACAGGGGAGCGCTTGGTTGTAGCGGCAGACCCACGACAGAGGTACGCCTGGTTGTAGCGGCACAGAGGAGCGCTTGGTTGTAGCGACAGACCCACGACAGAGGTGCACTTGGTTGTAGCGGCACAGGGGAGCGCTTGGTTGAAGCGGCAGACCCACGACAGAGGAGCGCTTGGTTGTAGCGGCACAGGGGAGCGCTTGGTTGTAGAGGCAGACCCACGACGGAGGAGCACTTGGTTGTAGCAGCAGGCCCACAGTACCCGATAGGTGAAGCACTTGGTTGCAGCGGTATAACCACTGTACTTGATGGAAAAGGAGTTTCCCAATAGCTTTGGGTTCAACTTCCTGAACGATCCTGTGTAGGTCATTGCGGGGGTTAGTACCTACCGATCCTTTGTGGGTCCGACGACTTAGATAAATTAGTGGCTACATCTGATCATCTCTATCGACTTTTGAAGAAGTATACCTATGTGAGCTGAATCTTGTTTGCTTTCCTGTGTGGATTGTGTTGTGCTATCCTGTGTGGATTACGTTTTGCTTTCCTGTGTGGAATATGTATACTTTCATGTGTGGAGTGAGTTGTATTTGGGCTTGGAGGTTGGAGCGTATTGAAATTGTTGACATAGGTATATGTATGGGCATATACCTAAGCAGTGTCGGTTGTTACTTCGTGATTGTAACTTTCCTTTGTGGTTTATCCTTTGTGGATTTTGGGAGACCTTCTGGGGTCTCGGGGTCCCTACTGAGTAGCTTATACTCACCCCTGCACGGGCTATGCCCGCACTACATTGTGTTGGTTGCATACGATGGACAACGTTGCTCGTGTTTGATGCTTGCAGAGCAAGACGGTACCTGGAGGAGGACCACTGGGCGGGACGTACTCGGAGCGGACGGTGGGACCCGAGGAGCAGTGGAGCTATCTGTAACCACCCTTCAGGTGGGATTTCCAGTGGACAGCTCGGCGTAGCGGCTTTTACTTTTTAGTTTCTATTTTCCCTTTCAATTGTACTTTACAGTTGGGCTTGTATTTCCGACCCCCTTTACTTTCTGCACCTACTGTTGTACAGTTTAACTTAGTGTTTACTTATTCCGCTTGTTCTCTGTGGTGTTTGTTTACTCTTATAAAGGCAATGTGTTCCCTGATATCGGGATTTAAGCCTTTGGTGCTAGTCGCCAGCCCCTGGCCTATGGATGGCGGGCTTGGGGTAGTCACGGCAAAGGCCCCGAGGACGGGTCGTGACAAATTGGTATCAGAGCAAGGTTCGGTTCTACCGCGAACTCTGATCTTTTCTATGTGCAGCAATAATGTTTAGCGTATTGAGTGTGGTTATCAGTCTAGGGAGTCCAGTGTTGGTGCGGCAACCGACGTATCTGTACACCAGGACCCTAACTTCTGATTTCTGACTTAATGCACGAAAACATTGATTTCGTGTGTGTTTCAAGTTTTCTTTGTGATTACTTTGTATCAGCTCACCAGGTATACTGTTCTGACCATGGCGCACCAGTTTCCTTTTCACGATGGCCCCATGACGGCAGCCAGCTAGGGTTCCGAGTTTCGAGTGTGACGACAGCCCACCGAGCAACGAGGCCTCGGTGCATGGCCCTTTGTCAGCAGTAGCATCGGCGGTACCTTTACCCACCGAGCCACCGATGCTCTCGGCCACGACTGCTGATGATGCACGTCGCCTCGGAGCTCTGTACGAGTTCCAGCGCCAGCGAACACCCCAGTTTTGTGGGGAGACGGACCCCCAGACAGCTGAGGACTGGCTGGAGGCGGTCGTACGAGTTTTCAGGCTAGTGAGGACACCAACAAACCTCATGGTGATCCTCGCGGCGAGCATACTGCACGCAGCAGCGGGCCGATAGTGGAGCTTGATGCTCCAGGTGTACGACAAGGCATCTCTTCTCTGGACGGACTTCGAGAGCCTCTTCCACTCAGAGTTCGTCCCGGCCACCCTCTGCGCGGTGCGCATCCAGGAGCTTCTTCAGCTGCGGCAGGGCAGCTTGACGGTCGCCCAGTACGCGGCGAGATTTACCGATCTCTCGCACTACTCCACAGATATGGTACGGGACCCGTTCTTCCGGGCCCGGACCTTCGAGCAGGGACTGAGGCACGAGATTAGGGCTTCGATGATCTCCCTCAACATACCGACACAGGAAGAGGTGTTGGAGAGATCCCTTCTAGTAGAGAGTTTTCTCGCTGAGCAGGCTCCAGTGACAGGGCCCTCCGCAGGATGGCCCGTAGCAGGGTCTACTACAGCGAGCAGTAGATAGATGACGCATGGGCCAAGAGGACTAGACGTATAGGTGGTCGACAACATGAATCTGGATCGTTTGTGCGAGGCACTCGAGGTGGACAACGACTTGCCATGAGGGGGCAGTGTTACTCCTGCGGCGGGATTGGTCACATGGCTCGTGACTGTCCGACCCGCCATACGGATAACCAGTAGATGAACGAAGGACCCCACAGGCATAGGCATAGTATCGATCAGGGCGGGTCGCAAGGAGAAGGGGGCCATGGAAGGGGAGCTGGCCGTGCAGTTGGAGGTGGACGACGCTTCGGGGTGTTTCCACCACCACCACCAGGAGGTCCACCCCGACCGCAGGGAGTTGGTAGACATGCGAGAGCTCAGCTTCAGGCAGCTGAGGCCTTTGATCATGGAGATCTGGGAGCAGATGGATAGGAGCGGAACTAGTGGATACGTCCTTTGTACTTCTGGTTCTTTGTTTCTATTGTGTAGCGTCTTTGTATTATGAGCTTCAATAATAAAAGACGCATAACTTTGTGATGTTTTCATTCCTATCCTCTTTTGTGTTGTTACTAAGAGGTTCCAATTTTGACTGTTGACTTGACCCTCACTTGTGAGACATCTACTAGAGGAGTCCCAGTTACCATACGCTGATGCCGACAGTGTGACTCAACCCTTGGAGGTGAGAGTAACGGTTGGATCTCTTGGTAGTAGCGTCAAGGCCTTACGACGTCATCCTTAGTATGGATTAGTATCATCCGTGTCAGGATTGACGGTATTAGGAAAAGAACGTGGTTCATCCAAGGGATGAGACCGGATTTCTCTTATCGGCAAAGAAGAAATCATAGCAGCTCTTGTGGGACCAGAGGTGGTCTAGGCCACGATAGAGAAGGTCCAGGTCATCCAGAAGCATATGAATACAGCTCAGAGCCGACAGAAGTCTTTCGCTGGCAGGAGGTGGAGGCCACTAGAGTTTGAGGATGGCGACCATGTCTTCATGCAGGTCTCACCTCGACGTGGATTACAGAGATTTTTCCTAGGTGGAAAGTTGTCTTCATGCTTCATCAGACCCTTCCAGGTCCTCAGCAGGATTGGCGAGGTGGCTTACCGCCTAGCTCTACCGCCTTTGTATCCCTAGTTTGTGTTGAAGCTTTACGAGAACGTAAAGCCCTGTGGTGGGAGTAATGTAAAGACCCTGAAATTTCAAGGAAAATTTCTTCTTAATTTTCTTTGGAATTTTACATGAATGCAGTTTCTGACAGCACCTGATTCAGGGGCCCTGTGTGCCTAGAATCAATTTCCGAAGTTTGGCTCGGGTACGTTCAGTGAACGAACGAGCATGAATTTCTAACTTTTGAACCGGTGCCCGGAATCTAATTCTGAGGGAACCGATGGAACTGCAGCGCCGGTAATTGCTTAGGAACTCCTGTTCCGGAGATGTGTTTACACGAGTGTTGATGATAAAAAATTGTGGAAGTTTATTTTATAATTACTCTACAATTTTTATTATTTTACTCTAACTGTTTAGTTCTTGATAGAAGTTGGGTAACCACCCAACCTCCCTTGGGAGGTTATGAGGGTGGTGGGGCCCACACGAACCCCACCCCTTAATATCCTCTAAAACCCCCCTCAACTCCCACTTTGATTTTGTTAACTTAAGTTATAACTTATGACTTTAATGTAATAAGTTTAATGAGGTGAGTTGTGTGTGGTTATTGAATTTCAAAATCTTGAAATTCAAAAGAGTTGTTGTGTTAATAAAATAAGAAAGGGTCTTATTTTATTTTGTTAGAGTTTTGAAACCTTGAGAGGATTGGGGAAGCGGTCTTCTTCTTCTTTAACCTCGACGAACAACGTGAAGAACACCGTTCTTCAACAAAGAACTTCTCCGTCGAAGAACACGGTTCTTCCGCGACGCCGTATCCACGATGCGATGTTCTTCTTCTGCGTCGTCTCTTCCGCGACGGTTTTCCATGACGAAATCGCCATCAATGACCTCGAATCCTCGCTTCGCGATGTCGACGTTCTTTACCCGCGACGCCTGACCTCCACGACGCCCGTCTTCCGCGGCTCGTTGACGAACACCGTTCCTGAACCGAGGTAGGGGTTTTATTTATTTGATTCGTGAATACCAACTTGACGATCTTCGTGGATTTAAACCATTTGTTATCTAATAACGCGAGGGGGTCAGACCGCACAAAGATGGCCGACCCTCCTCCTTAATTTCGTGATGGTTCCTTTGTGGTTGGTACGGGAAGGCGTGGTGTCGTCGCACCACGTGGTTTCATGCGGAAGGATTTGCGCGGAGCTGTCGTGCCGCGCCGTGGAAGGAAGTTTAAGAACACGACGCCGTCGCACCGCGTCGAAGAAAACCAAAGAACCGCGGTCGGAGTCGGGCCGCGGCGAAGGGGCGCGACGCCAACGGGTCGCGCTGGAAAACTACAAAGACGACGCTATTCGTTTTGACGTGTGGATTGACGGGAGACGACGAAGCAGGCCGTTTTGGCGTTTGAATCCCTTCGCGGTGAAGGTGGGGTCCCGGGGGGACCATAGGCGGAGATGGCAGGAGAAATGGACCACCGGAGCGCGTCCGGTGGTCTGCGGAGGGTGGCGGCAGCGCGCCGCCGGAAGTTGCCGGTTGCGGTTGTCGCCGGCGTGAATTAGCGGCGAAGGGTGGGGGAGCCGCGCACCCCACCCACGGTGTACGCTCGGCTGTACTGGCCGAGCCGCGGCCGGCCGGGCCGGGCCGGGAACGGCTGGGTCGGACCTGGGTCGGGTCGACCCAAGGGGGGTCGGGCCGGGTCGGCCAGGGCCCAGACCCCCCGTTTTCGGACCACTTTCGGTCAAATGCCCATATCTTGAGCTGTAGACCACCGATTAATGCTCCGTCAGTAGAAACGCGATCCTTGGATCTAGACGGTCGTTTCGGTATATTACACTCAAGGTTTCAAAGAACTTTGGGTTTGGCCGGGTTGGTTCGTACACGAAACCAACAGGGCCCTCGGAGCGGAAACGCTCGTAACTTGAGTTTCGGATGTCCGAATGACGTGCCGTCGACTTTATTGAATTTATATAAGTGAGACAGATCATTTGGATTATTCCGCTCGAGGTTTGGATGCCGTCGGAGTACGGTTGGGTTGTTTCGCTCACGAAACCAACCGGGCCCCTGGAACGAAAAAGCCAATAATTCACAGATCGGGTGTCTGATTGACGCGTCGTCTGTTTTGTTGAATTCCTCTTGATGAGACAAATCTTTTGGCATACTCCGCCCAAGGTTTGGACCCAGGTGGAGTATGGTCAGGTTTGTTTTGCCTTAAAAACCAACCGGGCTCCTGGGACGAAAAAGCCAATAACTCTCAGACCCAGCGTCTGATCGACGCGCCGTCTGCGACGTTGAGTTCTTGTTGACGATACGGAACTTTTGGATACATCAACTCTGGACTATGTGACAGTTGATGTATCCGCCTCTCGGCTCGTGGAGCGGACCCTCCCGAACGAACATGCTATGTGCGGAAACCCTAGAGCCGGTTGAGACTTGACGACTACTGATCGCACGACAGAGGTGGGCTTGGTTGTAGCAGCACATGGGATCGCTTGGTTGTAGTGGCATACCCACGACAGAGGTGCACTTGATTGTTGCGGCACAGGGGAGTGCTTGGTTGTAGCGGCAGACCCATGACAGAGGTGCACTTGGTTGTAGCGGCACAGGGGAGCGCATGGTTGAAGCGGCAGACCCACGAAAGAGGTGCGCTTGGTTGTAGCGGCACAGGGGAGCGCTTGGTTGTAGCGGCATACCCACGACGGAGGAGCGCTAGGTTGTAGAAGCAAGCCAACAGTACCCGATAGGTGAAGTGCTTGGTTGTAGCGGTATAACCACTGTACATGATGAAAAAGGAGTTTCCCAATAGCTTTGGGTTCAACTTCGTGAACGATCCTGTGTAGGTTATTGCGGGGGTTAGTACCTACCGATCCTTTGTGGGTCCGATGAATTAGATGAATCAGTGGCTACATCTGATCATCTCTATCGACTTTTGAAGAAGTATACATGTGTGAGATGAATCCTGTTTGCTTTCATGTGTGGATTGTGTTGTGCTATCCTGTGTGGATTACGTTTTTCTTTCCTATGTGGAATACGTATACTTTCCCGTGTGGACTGAGTTGTACTTGGGCTCGGAGGTTGGAGCGTATTGGAATTGTTGACTTAGGTATATGTATGGGCATATACCTAAGCAGTGTCAGTTGTTACTTCGTGATTGTAACTTTACTTTGTGCTTTATCCTATGTGGATTTTGGGAGACCTTCGGGGGTCTCGGGGTCCCTACTGAGTAGCTTATACTCACCCCTGCACGGGCTATACCCACACTACTTTGTGTTGGTTGCAGACAACGGACAGCATTGATCGTGGTTGAGGCTTGCAGAGCAAGACGGTACCTGGAGGAGGACCACTGGGTGGGATGTACTCGAAGTGGACGACGGGACCTGAGGAGCAGTGGAGCTATCTATACCCACCCTTCAGGTAAGATTTTTAGTGGACAGCTCGACATAGCGGCTTTTACTTTTCAGTTGTTGTTTTCCCTTTCAGTTGTACTTTACAGTTGGGATTTTATTTCCGCCCCCCTTTACTTTCTGCACCTACTGTTGTACAGTTTTACTTAGTGTTTACTTCTTCCACTTGTTCTCTATGGTGTTTGTTTACTCTTATAAAGGCAATGCCTTCCCTGATATCGGTATTTACGCCTTTGGTGCTAGTCGTCATCCCCTGGCCTATGGAAGGCAGGCTTGGGGTAGTCACGGCATGGGCCCCGAGGACGGGTCGTGACATACATGATTCAGACTAAAAAACTCGCCCACTCATGATTTTCATGAGTTATTATAAAAATAAATGAGATTGACATAATAAATTGAATATATTTGATATCTCCATGAATAGACTCAATTCTCTTCTTAATCGAATAATTATTCTGAAATTAGAATCCCTAGCATTGTTTTTCTAGAAAAATACCCCCACTTCTATCTCGATATATCTTGACATATCATCTTGAAAATATCCTTATTCATATTAAAATAGACTTTCCAAAATATTTACATCAAAACCCATGTAAGATATATTCCTAATACTCTTGAAGTGATATCTTAATTTTATAATGAAGATAATAGATAACTCAATTCCAAATCTTTTGAAAATATAACCCTCTCATCATGACATGTATTTCATGGTTCATAACAAATTATTAATATATTTTTTTCAATATATATATATATATATATAAAATATTCTATGAAATAATGAACCATGAAGTGATCAAATACTTATCACGTACTTTCTTTTAATGATCATACATGAATTGAGAACAATAATTTATTTCATGAAACATCATCTTCTTTATTGGATTAAAAAAACCTATACCTTTACTTCCCCTTTGCACATTCTATTATAGTATCCCACTTTGGATTTCCAAAGTATTAATCATGAACCATATACTAACTTGTAGAACTATTGAACATACCATTGAATTCAAATTTCAGATCCTTTATCTTATTAACTATTGAGAAAAATCACTTATGATGTTGTACATTCTTGACACAAACATTTGACATTGCAAAGTAGAGAACTATATCAAAATTACACTTCTTCAAATATTTTTTAAAAGATTCATTGCATTATATTAACAAGGAATAATCCTCCCTTGATTACATTAGTATCCATTCATTTTAAATTTAGAGATTTAAAATGAATATTGTGCTTGATAATGTAAAATTTACACAACACAGAGATTAAGAGACAACTATATACTATTAAAATATTATTATTTAATGTAACAGTTATTTCTTAATCATTGAATTAGAGGTCATGAACAGTATTATCCAAATTATGTGATATATATAAGTGACCAACTTAATAAATATTTATTTATTAATTCTTTGAAAATAATTACTCAATTTTTAGTAAATTTATATAATTCCTAAAAAAACATTTTCTTCAAAATGATTTTGATTTAATTTGTGAGAAGATATTATTATTAATTTATCTAGAAATCATTAATTTAATTTTTTAAAAACTATTCTATTTTTTAATTAAGAATATCAAAATTATATTAGGTAAATTTCTTTGTTTTTTGAATAAAGACTCATTTTTTGTGAATAGTGAAAAGTACATATTTTTATTGAAAATTATATAATTTTTTCAGGTATTTAGAAAGATTCATTTGGTTTTAAAATTATTAATAAATATAATTAGATATTTTACATTATAAATAATAAAATAAATTTTATTAGAATCAATTTTATTGTTTATTTTTTATAAAACCATTTATATATATATATATAAAGAATTTTTCTATATAAACATTTTTTCATTACGTTTCGCATTTTTAATTAAATTAATGATTTACGCAAATAAAAAATGGCTCTTGGAAATTGGATTCCATATTTTGAGTTGCGATATATAGATTTGGTAAATATTATGTTTTTATTTTGGGGCATTATTAATAGTAATCATAGTAAATAATTGTCAAAGTGGAGAGGGTAAATCGGGTAATTAAAGTTAAAAATTGCATGATAAGGTCCATAAGATTACACTAACCCATGAATTAATTTCATTATATGAATATATTTCACCCAAAACCATCCAATATTTTAATATATTTTATTTTGTTTTTATTTAGATGTGAGTTTAACATTTATATTATTTTACTAGAAGAAAAGTAAAAAATGGCATTCTCTTTGTATTATTATCTTCATTTTTTGTATATAATGATAAATAGAGGCTTTTTTGTTATAAATACTTGTTTAAAGTATAAATAATTTTCCCTATCAAGAAAATTTATTTTAAAATTTCCCCTTTTTCATGATGTATTTAAAGTGATGTTAAAAGAATTGCGTAAAATTGGCATTAATAATATTTAATAATAATTAACACTTTATTAAAGATTTAAAATTCATAAAAATCTCAAATTCATATAAATTAAGGGGATATGGTTTCAATCATCCAAAATGGTCTATTTAGGGGTGATTTTCCTTCTATATTTTAATTTTTTACCTTTAAAGTTAAAATTATATAATATTATGGTATGTGTCAAATGAGTTAATATGGCTTAAGACTATAATTTATGGGTGAACAAAAATATTAAATTTTATTATGTGAGAGTATTTAAACTAATAATTATACTATATTCTAATTATATCTATTTTGATCCATTTTTACACGAAAATTAATTTATATTTATTTAAAAAATTAATAAATTCCAAGAATAATCCCCCCCCCCACACACACACTAATAAAAGGACACCATTACATCACATTCTTACATCACGTTGTGAAACAAGTCTCAACAAAACCATATCCAATTACATTATAAAAATCACTTTATATGTTCTATAGATTTCATCAATTAAAAAAGGATAATCATAGGTAACATAATAGTGTAATATCCCGGAATTAATCGGGTACAGACTGTTTTTACTTTATTGCAGACTAATTAATTAAGCAACCCAGGGCATGTGCCTGCACAACTCGTTGTGGGTCCCAGGAAACTTTTTATTTAATTTAAATAATTGCAGATGTTCAATGAAAAAAAAGTCATGTTGTGCTTTGTCACATTGTTCTGGTTTTAAATAATTAATTAAGGATTGTAAAAGAGTAATAAGAGATTTAAAGAAGATTTAAGAGAAAGGAAGAAAAGATAAAAAGAAATTCTGAAATAAAATAAAGAGGGGGTTACGGGAAAAATGAAAATAATTAAAATAGTGGATTCCTATTTTTAATTATTTTTATTATTTCCCATTCTATCCTTTTATTTTATTTTAACTTTTTCTTTTATATCCCTTTTCCTTATCTTTTATTTCTCTATTATTTTTATTTTATTTTATTTTTCTTTATTTTCTTTATTTTCTTTTTTCCTCTCCTCTCTCCCTCTCCCACTCATCACGTCGCACCCCTCAATCTCGTCACACCAACCAGAATCCCCTTTGGAAGGTTGTCACTCCTCTATATGATGTCTGATTCCTTTGCCGTTAGGTGCGTATAAAACCTTATAGAAATGATAAAATTTTGAAAGTGGAATCATTCGATTCCGCTGAGTATTCTACACGTAGTTCATCATCAAATATTCTTACCCTATTTTGCGGTTTTTCTAAAATACTTCATTTTCATCCATTTTAGGTCAAATAAAAGTCTTCCACGGATCTTAGAGTCATCTAAGACTTCAAGATAGGGTTCCTACTTTCTTTCCCTCCATTTCGTTGCGATTTATAAAAAATGCACCGTTGTGCCGTTAGTCGATGCCTACAGGCTTTGTGCAATTTTAACCATTTTAATTACTTCAGTGGTTCTGTTTAATTGTTACAGACTTAATAATATTAAATTATTTTTTTGATATTTTGAAACAAGATCGGACACCCCTTTTGGTGTGCTAACATAGTGGGCATATTTTTTCGTTAGTCAAGCTATTAATTTAATTAGCTGCGAGTATTTTGCATCCCCTTTTTATTGTTCTTAAATTAAATGAATAGTTGTTTGAATTATTACAACAAATTTGGAACCCTCTTTTGGCATGGCGAAATGATTGGTGTATTCTTCCATTAACCAAGATTATGGTTTGATTAATTACATGTGTTGCGAAGAAACTTTTTATTGTAATTAATTTGAATAAATAGTTGAATGAACATGAAATTCAATTATTGGATCATTGGAAATTGTTTTCCTGAAATGTTTACCATTTATATATGCATTATCTACTAAGGTTGATATGATATGTATATTTTCTTTCATGTTATTGTGTTATACTCTTAAATTTATTCCTTGTGATACACGGGTGTATCTGGATAGTTTTCAGGCTGCGACATTACATGTTGATTATGTCATTTCTACTATTGTGAAAACTTTAATTAAATTTAGGGTGAGGAAAGGAGCGGGTACCGTATTATGTATCATACTTAGATCCTCTATTCCTGACAGGTTACCTTTATGTTCCGGGGGGTGTCTTTTGCATTTCCGGACTGAGACTTCCTCATACTTTCTAATTATTTTGAGTGATACCGGTTCCAAAAGGGCCCATCAGGATGGATCTATTGGCAATGTGGCTAAGCTAGCCTCGGAAGATAGTAGACCACTTTTTGCGAGATCGGGACGGACACATGGTAAATCCATGCCTCGGGCGGAACTTTGTATTTTGAAAGATTGCCTTGGATGGGCTCGGTTGCATCGTATAAATTGGTGGATGTTCCATAGCGATAACTTCAGGATGGGCTCAGACTCCAACTCTCAACTTGAACCTTAAATAACGATGCACTTAAGGTTTATGTTATTGCTAATTGAGTCTATTGAGAATTGAGATATTTCCCCTGTTATGTGGAACTGTGCCTGGTTGACATTGGACTTGAACCCCAAGTTAAAGCACATGGTTGGGGTATACTTTTTCCTGGTTTTAGCTTGCTTTCTGGGTTATATATGTATGAGTGTTCATGCATTTCTGATGACAGGTACCCTTTCAGACTACTAGTTAAGGCTAAAGTAGGTGAACAGGCACATGTGCCGTTTGGGACCAAGGCCGACTTATTTATTTCATTACACTGTAATAAATTTATTTGAAATGGTTATCAATTTGCCCACTGTATTTTTATTTTTTAATGAAATGTAAAGGTTTAGATAGAGTGGGTGCTAGCCAACAAAGATTTTATCTCAGACCCTGCTCGGGTGTTGTCAACCCTTGAGTATATTACATGCTCGAAAGTATGGACAAGGGGAAGCATGATGCTTCAAATACTTGACTATTCATTACTGCTTAGGATGGAGACTAGAGAAGAAGTACCGGGCATTCCTCATGAAGTAGTTGCTTCTTGTGAATTTTCTATTAGTAGATTGTGTGTTTGATTTATATTTTCTGTACTTTCAGTTTAGACTCATATCATGTCATGACACTCTTTTGTGAGATTCCACACTTGGTTTTTAATATTCAGTTGGATTATTTACATTGCTTATGTTGTAGTTTATTTATTCACCTTCTTCCGCTACATATTATTTGTTTTTGTTTACTCCCACTGTGATAATATCTGTTACATATGTGGGAATAGCCTCTCCCACGGATACAAAAAGGTCCCTCGCTGCTAGTTGGTAGCCTCTGGCGTTCGAGGATATGCGATTGAGGTTATGTGATGAACCTGTCCATCCACCGTATTAGAGGTATGCTAGGTTGGTACATTACAAATATTATATCTAAAAGAGGCATGTTAGATAAAAGGTAATCATATTTACTGAATATTTCATGATTATTTCTTCAAATATTTCATATTAATGTGTTTTACCCATAATAAAATAATACATTTAGTATATTCAATATACTAGTTTGTTATGATTATGAAACCACCATTATCAACAATCTTTTTTATAAAATGGAATTTTAATTTATTGATAGTGTGTATTTATGGTTTTCTTTCTCCAAATAGTGATACAATTCACTATTAATATACATATTTAATGAAAGGGTATCTCAATGGGTTTAAAATTCCAATTTTCAGGTTATAATAATGAATAGAATATTTATATATGTATTATTGTTAGAATTATTTCTTTGAAATTATAATATCATATCTTCCTTCTTACCTTCCAATCCTTTAGAAAATGATAATGTTGCTCATGCGTATGTATGGACTACCACCTCTAAAAAGTGATGTGATTTATTTTTAATTTACATTTTATATAGATGTTAATAATTTTGTATTTAATATGAAATATATTTTATAAAATGATTATATATATGTGAATTATAATATACTATTACTTTTTCTATCATTCGAAAAGTGAAAACAATGTTCATGAATGTGTACGGCCTACCATCTCTATAAATAGTGTATTTCATTTTTCTATCTCTATAAATTTATGGATAAATCTAAATATATATAAAATGAATATATATATATATATATATGGTGAAAATTTTGGATATGATGAAACCATGATCAGTGTATAAGGATTGAAACTACCAAACAAAAACATATATGGACAAGGAAGCATTAATTTCTCGAAACAATGATTTTGTAAAGGAATTGTTAATAAATTAATGTTATAATATGGAAGGGAAAACTTATAGAATGTCCCAAATGAATGTAAAAATGTTTTATGTGTTAAAAATAAGGGAATAAATCGATGAATTATCGAGGAAAAATGAAGAGTGTGATGGAAGGGAATTAATTTCATCATACAAAACAATTTGTAGTTTAATGTATTATGTGTAGGGAATATGGGTATTATTAGTGTCAATTAACATATCCAAGGGTTAACTCCTAGAACAAGTAAGTACATATTCTATATAACGAATTAATGTTTAGTTAAGTGTTTATGTATTGGTATTTGAGAATTATAACCTTGAAGTATTATATTAATGATATTATGAATATAGGATTCACCTAATTTAGTGATATAGTTATAATTTTGGAAAAGACGTGATGGTTGGGATATTAATCCTTATTACATATTTGATTATGGGACACACCTAATTATTCTTGGGATGACCATTATATGTTTGAAAATAATTTTAAATTAAAAGATACCCATTTTTATGTTAAATATGATTGGAATTTAACATGATTATGAATATTTTTGATGCATTTAGAGAAACACAAGTATTTGGTTCATTATATGGTTTCATTAAAATGTTCTCTATGGAATATTGGTTTTAATGTTTTTGAAAATATGTTTAAATATATTGAGAGCCTTTAGGATTAATGTAATTTTTTAGGTATATTTATTTTTGATTTATTATGATAAAAGAGTTATTATAATTTGGAAATATACTATAATGAAAACCATAGTTGTTTAATAAGAAAGTGGTTTGATTGTTCTTGTTATTTTTGTGTATGTTAATAATCTTCATGTAAAAATTATATATTTATAAAAATGATAAACTATAGTCCATGAGAAAACTTGTCATATCTAGAAAGGCATCAGTTCTTGGACCCACAGACAAAGGTTAATAAGAGTTAATTACCTACCACTAGCCTATGTAATCTCCTGGTTATTATTACATTGATTTTACATAAATGATATGATTAATGAATATTTATTTTATTTTTATAATCATATTATAGGATGAAATATTTTTCATTTTATCGGATTTTGAGGTTCTTAAAGAAATTTGGATATTTTTTACTTGATTAAATTATATATAACCACTAGGTTTAACATAAAAAAATTATTATAAGAGATTGGTGATAAATATTTAAAGGAGTATGATAAAGTGTTTGATATAAATTTTATGTAAAAAATCATTAATTTTGAGGTTATTGAGGATATTTAGTATGTAGTGTTATTTCTATTTGAAATATTATATGTTAAACTCATAATGTTATTGTAGAAATATTGAAATAAAATGAATTATCTCTTCACATGAATGATTAATTTTTTTGGCATTATCATACTATTTGGTAACCATTTCAGATTTTGTAAATTTATTAATATTAGAGGAGTATATTTTTAGCCTTTTTTTTTATGTGATATGTTAGAAGTTGATTTTAGTGCATTAGGGAAAACCCATATTGAATAATATTTAATTAGAGAGAAAGATGAGATTATGGAGGAAATTTATTAAAGGATGAAATTATATTATCCAAGTACATATATCAATTTTACTTCATATTATATATGGTAATGTATTTTCTCAAATCCTTGAAAATGATCTTTATTTTCTTTCCTATTATGATAATTACTAATGAGTGATGGTCGCTTTAATACCTCTTTGGTATATGGGTTTTTGGTCATTGACTTTCACATGATTATTGAATTTCATATAATCAATGATCTCTATCACTATACATCATTATTTTGGGATTACACTTTTCTTCCATGTCCATTTTTTCACTTAATACAAATTTTCCCCCTATCTAAGAACCAAAATACATGATATTTTTTGTGTCCAATATGTTTATCATTTTTTTATGTTTAGTTATCTCGATGTTCGATGTAGGTATTAAAAAGAGTATATAACCTTGATAAAGAAGTCACAATTAGGAGGTCATATTTTATTTAAGGGTGTATAATGTAATATCCAAATATTTCAATATAATATTATGTTGGATAATATATAAGATATACATCATAGAGATTAAGAAAACCTCTATATACCATAAAAATGTTATTATTTAATGTTAGAGATATCACATAGCTATTAAAATGGTGGGTATGAGTAATATTGATAGAATTACTATATATATATATATAAAGAACCCAATCAAGAAATATTCATTGATTAATTATTAAGATATAAGTACTAAATCTTCCTTGAAGATACTTTATACTTCATTAATATGTTTGTGTTAATATGATTTTAATTGATATTTTTTAGAAAATATTATAATTAATTTCTTTATATAAAATAAATTTTATTTTATAAGAATTTTTTTTAAATATTCATATCAAAATTTATTTACTGTGATACTTTGTTATTTTTATGAAAAGTTTGATTTTTTAAAAATATTGAAAAATGACATTTTTTATTAAAAATTAATTTTTTTCAAGTATTTAAAATATTTTTTTAAATATGATTTAAAATTAAAAAAAGTTATTTTATATTATAAATAATCCAAATAATTTCACTGCTATAAATTTTATCACCAATTTTTTTAGAAAATATTTTAATACTTAAAAATGAATTTTTTCTTAGGAACTATTTTTTTATTATTTTTTCACTTTTATTTCCAATTAATTACTACCAATTATAGATATTGAAACTTAAAAAAAAGATTCCAAATTTTAAATTAGAAGGTTTTACATTTTTAAATATGTCCCTTTATTTTTTGTCATTATGAATAGTAACCGTAGTAAATAATTGTCACCATGTTAAGGGTAAATTTGGTAATTAAGGTTAAGGGTAATTTGATAAGGACTATAAAATGAAAGGAATAGTTGAATTAATTTTATTGTAGGATTGAATTTCATCCATAATCATATAATATCTGAATATATGATCTTTTTTCGATGTGAATGTGATTTTTACCTGAAAATTATTTTATTTAATGAAATGAAAAAAATATCATGCTTTATTTTATTATCTTTCAAGTTATAAAATTAGGATAAATAGTTGCTGTAACACCCCAAGATTTCATAGTGTGTTATTTTTTCAAAATAATTCAATAACCTGCACTACACGCAACACCGAGTTAAAGTGCACCATGACTTACTAAACAAGCCGTTCAAAAGCGGTTATGAATAGTATTAACTAAATTTTAAACTTTATATAATCCTTATAATTTTAGAATCCATATTATGAGTTTCTTAGACATAATGTAAGAACAAATTCATTTTCAGTATTGAACTTTAACAAACTTTTAATAGTGAACCCTTTTTAAATCCAATATTTTAAACATTTATATATTCAATTTGCCTAAATAAATTTAATTTTTAGAATTGGGACATCAAAAATTTACAATTAAACATCTCATGCTTCCATGGTACGTTTCCCTTTGAATAATGAAATAGCATGTGTTATACACAACATCGAGTTCTAACACACCACAACCAATCAAACTAGCCGTTATGAATAGTAATACCTACTTTTTTGAAGTTATATATATTTTATATTTCAAAATGGACTTCATTTTTGGATTCATAATATCAAAATTATCCTAAGTTAAATTTTTCGTATTTTTCTAAGAACTTCCAATTTTTATGAATAGTGAAAAACACATAAAAACAACTTTTTTAATAAAAATAATTTATAGTGATAAATTATATTATTTAGTGGTTTTAAATTATAATTAGAATATATTTTTACCATTTTATCCAATGGTGTTCATTATAATTAATTTCACTTTGAAATTGGACATAAACAGTTGTCAATCTTTTGATATATATTGTTTCTTAAAAACACGCTATTTATTGTAATAACGGGAATTAATTATAAAATTAATTAATGAAACTTATATTTTTGGAATTTTGTAAAATAGACATCATTTTTGAATTCGGAATATCAAATATAGCTTAGGGAGAAATTTTTGCATTATTATGAAAAACATCAATTTTTGATGAATAGTGAAACTACTAAGTGGTAGTTAAAAACTGAATTTTTCATAAAACATAATTTTACCGCTTCTATGATTGGAATTTCAAAAATCCGAGAGACACGGTTAATATCAAGTGGTAAAATGTGGTTCAATGAGATTAAAATATTTTTTGGTGAATAGTAACTTTTTACTTTTATTTACCACGGTTAAAAGTAAATAGGGTAATTAAGGATAAAAAGGATATTAATATTACCATAAAAAATGTCCTAATTCTATTGGACAGGTGTATCTCGACCAAAAACAACCTTAGTAATAAAATATTATCATTTAGGTCCACATGGATTAGATTAGAACATTTATTATTATTTAATTCAAAGAAGAGTCAAAAGAGTTCAAATCAATGTTTATTTACTAAAATATTTTTAATATAGGGTTATACATAAGATAAATTGGATTGTAAATATTAATTAGAAATTTTAAATGATTTCCTACATAATTATATTTTATTTATAATTTTTAGACATTAAATAATTTAATTTATTTATGACACAATGATGATGCAGTAATTACCATAATAGTGAAAAAATTAAAATAATTGATATTATAAATACCCAAATAAATATAATTTGAGACTTTTAATGAATTGAACTAATTTTATAGGTTAATATGACATGTTAGGATTTATTTAATTAACTCTTTTCGAAATAATCATTCTGTTATGATTTTTACAAAAATCAATTATTGAATAGTGTCAAAATTGACATAAAAGTGTTTTTAAAACAAATATTATATTATAAATTGATATTAAATTCCTAAAAATCTAAGGTTCGGTCAAGAGACTTATATCATGATAGGTGTATCATTAATGGACCAATTGTAGGTCTCTTGGATGTATATAGTAAGTTTATTAACCTTATAATATAAAAATACAAAGAGACATTGTAAAAGTGAAACTAATTAACTAAGAGTTAATACTTAAAGATAAGGTTAATATAGTAACCCAAACCTGTCTAAATTCTATTTTTTAGTGGTTTTCAACCCATCCACGCCTTAACCTTTAAATAATCCACTTTGGAGCCATTAGAAACCGAATATGAATTTATTATAAAATAATATTTCTAGCTTTTCCAAAGGTGCCCCTCACCCCTCTTATAAAATGGCACTCCTCCTTCTCATTAACTCACACCTTCAAAGCCTTTTTGTTCATCCAAACTCTTCCCAAATACTCTATAAACTTCCCTAACTTCATCCTAGAGGCCTTCCTTTAGTCATAAATCCAACTTCAGGATCCCTTTTGATCAAATCAAAAGGAAGAACCCGAAGAAGAGGTAATGATTCACCACCCTTTTTCAAGTTCCTTTCTTCTTCCACTTATTCTTTCTTTGTTATTACTATTCTAAAATAATAACTCCAGTATATTATATATACTTTTATGTCATTATAAACATTTTATAACCATATTTAAGTATTCTATCCATCCTTTGAATAACATGTCACTATACGTGCGTGCGTACGACTTACCGTCTCCCCGTTGTGGTGTAATTGTTATTCAATAAATTATTATTTGGATGGGTATAATAATGATGTGTAATTCATGTAAATAATAAATATAACATGATAATTATTCTATATTTATGATATACCATCCAATTATATATTATTTTAATATCAAAAGAATGATATTGTCGCTCGTGCGTACGTACGCACTACCGTCTCCATGAAGGCGATAAGATTCATTCTCCATCGTATCCATTCAAGTATAATTATCATTTAATGATTTAAGAATATTGTTTACGGATTTGATATCATTCTGGATATGAATAAGATACAACCTATCCATGAAAAACATGGCTTACGTAACAAAACATATAAAAAAATGAGTAAGTTAACACCTGAAACAACGATAAATCTAAGATATTATTAACAAAGAAAAGTTAAAAGATCATATATGATATCATATGAATGTATATGATTCTTGTGTAATTTAATAACAATTATTTAACCATTATACAAGAGGTTAACCTACCTCCAACCACGGAAAAGTACAAGGTAATGGGTTTTCATCTCACTCCTTATTCCCGTGAGATTCATGCCATATTGCCACTATTACATTTTGTGTGGTGTATGCACTGCCCATAATTGTATTCTTTGTGTAATACACTTTAATTTATGTGTATTTACATATTCATTTTATGATACCTCTTTCATGGGTTGTATGTTTCTTAAGTTACCAAATTGGTAAGGTTTTATTTCGCAATCTCTTCATTATCCGAGGTTGTTTATACATAATAATATACTGGGACTTCTTTATCATCCACATACATGTTTCTTAAAAATGTATTTCAAAAAATTATTACTATTAACTAGAATATAGTTTAAAGTCATTTATACCCATGTTTGACTTTTTATAAGAGGTTTATAAAGGAATTTTTCCGACGTTTTCCAAACAAGGTGCTTTTTAACCTTTTCGACAAAACTATGGTAAGAATGTTTTTTTAACTTATACGGCAAGTGCGGTTATTTTCTGCCGTTATTACACCTTTGAAGCTTCCCTTATATGCTTATAAGGATATTTTCAAAATAATGATTTTCTTTAATAATTATGTGATTTTTAAATGATTTCAAAAAAAGAGAGATATTTCTCTCAAATATATGAAAATCCAGTGCAAATGTATACGTATTTAACACAAGCATAAAAATGTTTTTTAGAAAACCCGACTCTCGAGTGTGGTAGACAGGAAGGGATTGGTCATGGACCCATCATGGAATGTAATTAGTCGAGCAGTCTCAGAATTAGTTATTTTGTTTTCAAAATCTTGCATAATGTTTTCAGAAAAACACTAGAGTAAATTTGAGCAATTTTAAACGTAAGTATCTTATAAAAAAATTGCATCGGTAGGTCTCATGAGAAAAACTAGTGTCTTGGCACAAGGCCTTTACAAAATCTTATTTTTAGTCTTGGCAGGAGGCCTTGGCTATTTGTTTATGATATTCTGGCATTATGCATTCCATAATTATGAAAGTGGTTATTGATATTGCATGTGACTATTTGATTAGTATAATATCCAAGTGAATAAGTAAATGACATTATTTCATTTTATTTTTTTCCATACTATGTTGAAGTTCATGTTTAAAAGGCTTTTGTTTTGGTTATACATTGCCTTAAATGTTTATTCTTATTTATGAAAGTTTCTGCTATATTGTTATCCTTACTGGGTATTTAGCTCACCCCTTTCAATGTTTTATTTTTCCCAGGATTCCAAGAAGTGCAATTTGATTGATATGCAGGGTTAAGCCAAGGGAATAATGGCATTCATAAAGATTATTTATGTTGTTTTGTACGTCTTATAGTGAAAATGTAACATTCATGTATGTGATCTATTTTTCCAAGACTGCTAAACTGATCGGTCCTTCGGGACATGATTCCTGGTAATCATGACAATGTATTAAAATAATGCACCGACTCTGGGTAACTGGGGTCGGGGCGTTACAGTTGGTATCAGATAAAGTTTAGTACAATCCATGGAAGCTAGATTCAGATAAACTCTGATTAGAGCACATATATTTAAGATGGACTTTGAGGATTAGTATAGAAGAACTTCCTAGAATTTTTGTATTGTGGAGATTTTGTGAGTTTTCCGAGAAATACATCCCTTTCGGGATACGAGCAGGTAGAGGCGGCTCTGGCACAGATGTATCTAGGGGTAAAACTCGAAAACACCGCTTTGAGCTAGACTCGAACGAGAAATGGTGCACGACAACAAGCCTTGCTGCACTCTTGGTTACGACACTCCCGGGGGATATGCTTAGGATAATTATCATTTTCTTTACAAACCATTATAAAGGGTTTATGAGTATATACTTCCTCAAAGGAGACATTTTTATGATTATGGATTATATCTATAAACTATTTAATTTATGTTATGTGTTTTAGAAGTTTGGGATTAGGTATTGTCATTCATAAACTAATCTAGTGTATGCCATTGTTTAGAAATGGCTCCCAGTAGAAGTAATGAAAACTCTAGTAATGCACCTGATCCAAAGAGAATGTATGGTCATATCTTTCATGGTCTTAAGCCAGAATTTATAAGAGAAATAGTCATCTATGTGTTATCATCATATGAATAAATGATATCATGTGTTGATAAGATAAGTAAAGTGTTTACTGAGTCCTATTGCTTTGAAGGGAAGCAAGAGAAGAAAGGGATGGAAGAGGGAAAGATGGATAATTGGAAGAGGGAAAAGAAGAATTTTCCCATATGTGATAACTGTCGGAAGAAACACCCTGTAACTTTCCTGTAAGGAATGAGAGTTTGTTATAAGTGTTGAGGAAAAGGGCACAAAGTACGTGACTGCAAGGGTGTGAAAATGGTTTCAAATGTACAATTCTTCATTTTCAAGGAGTTTGGACACTATGCGAACCTATGTCCCAGTCATCAGACTATGCCACAGATGATGCTATTGGATAATAATCATGTTATGATACTACCACAGACAAAGTGGAATGATTAGAGATATTATATTGATTATGTCATTTGAGTGTTGTATCAACGATGTACTTGTTATAATAATTATGGAGTATATAAGGATTGTACTATAGTACTATTTCATTAAGGACTTGAGATTGTGTGGAACAAAGAAAAGTGACTCAATAAAAGGCTAAATTATTGTAAAATATATGGTTGAGAGAAAGATAAACCATAATATTGTTCTGATACCGAGTTAGTGATTTTAGAATAATACATGATTGATTTGGATAAATTATATTGGATATTCTTGACTACCTTGAAACTGATTAATGATTTGTATATTCTATCACTGTTTGGGTTTACAACATTTTTGGATTGAAGGAGTGTATCTATTATTCATTAAGGAATATGGGGTCATGAATGTAATAAATAAGGGTTTATGGTAATTCAGGATGATGCAGTGTTTTAAAAGAATACATGATGAAGGTGTTCATATGTTATCATGTGGCAAAAAGGATCTTCATTGTATTTACCTTCCTTATAAATTTTGGACTGAATTATTTTGGATTGTTCTAGTTTGGATTATTTTCGATTGCCATAAAAGAACAACCCGGAGGTCGGGCGGCAACCCGTCGCATCTAGCAAAGCCGCGAGACTTGAACCCACAACCGAAGGGCGACAAGGGTGTATCACCTACCACTGACCCATGTGATGTTCTAGATTGAATAATGTAATTTTTTAAATGGTTCTTCTAGATGAATTATAAATTCATTTTTTAACCCTATATGAATAGGATAAATAGAATATTCTTTTTAAGTTCTATTATCTTTTAGAGTGAAAGATGAGTTTGTGGTAGAACTTAGTTAAAGGATGAGACTCTACTTGTCAGGTATATATTTTTCTTCTTCACTTATTCAATGAAGAAATTAATTCTTATACTATAGTGAAGGGATCTTAAAACAAAAAATGTGTTATCATAATACCATATGTTTTGCTGAACTGGTGGTATTTTAAATCCTCATAGATTGATGAATTTAAGGCCCTCAATTTAACACTTGTTTGTGATTGATGACCTCAATCACTACCTATAAATATTTACGTTTTCCTCCAATTATATGTCTCCAATTTCCAACAATGTTCTCCGAATAGAGATCATAATTTGGTGGTGACCCTTTCATTTCTCTTTTCCTCTTATTAAGACTAAATTTTATTAATCCAATTTCCGATGTGGGTTTTCGCAGAAAGATATTTTCTATATTCAACCTTTTATTTTCGAAGAACAATTTCAAATTGCGAGGACGCAATTTATTGAAGGAGGGGAGAATGTAACACCCCAAGATTTCATAGTGTTTTATTTCTTCAAAAATAATTCAATAACCTGCACTACACGCAACACCGAGTTAAAGCGCACCATGCCGTACTAAAAAAGCCGTTCAAAAGAGGTTATGAATAGTATTAACTAAATTTTAAACTTTATATAATCCTTATAATTTTAGAATCCATATTATGAGTTTCTTAGACATTATGTAAGAACAAATTCATTTTCAGTATTGCACTTTTACAAACTTTTAATAGTGAACCCTTTTTAAATCCAATATTTTAAACTTTTATATATTCTATTTGACTAAATAAATTTACTTTTTAGAATGGGGACATCAAAAATTTACAATGAAACATCCCAAGCTTCTATGGTATGTTTCCCTTTGAATAATGTAGTAGTGTGTGTTGTACGCAACATCGAGTTCTAACACACCACAACCAATCAAACTAGCCGTTATGAATACTAATACCTACTTTTTTGAAATTATATATATTTTATATTTCAAAATGGACTTCATTTTTTGATTCAGAATATCAAAATTATCCTAAGTTTAATTTTTGGTATTTTTCTAAGAACTTCTTATTTTTATGAATAATAAAAAATAATTAAAAACAACTTTTTTAATCAAAATAATTTATAGTGATAAATTATATTATTTAGTGGTTTTAAAGTATAATTAGAATATATTTTTACCATTTTATCCAATGGTTTTCATTAGAATTAATTTTACTTTGAAATTTGACATAAACAATTGTCAATCTTTTGATATATATTGTTTCTTAAAAACACGCTATTTGTTGTAATAGTAGGAATTAATTATAAAATTAATTAATTCAACTTATATTTTTGTAATTTTGTAAAACAGACATCATTTTTGAATTCGTAATATCAATTATATATTACGGTGAAATTTTGGCATTGTTCTGAAAAACGACAATTTTTGATGAATAGTGAAACTACTATGTGGTAGTTAAAAAACTGAATTTTTTATAAAACATAATTTTACTACTTCTCTGATTGAAATTTTGAAAATCCGAGAGACATAGTTAATATCAAGTACTAAAATTTGGTTCAATGAGATGAAAATAATTTTTGGTGAATAGTAACTTTTTACTTTTATTTACCACGGTTAAAAGTAAATAGGGTAATTAAGGGTAAAAATGATATTAATATTACCCTAACACATGCCCTAATTATATTGTACAAGTTTATCTCGACCAAAAACCACTTTAGGAATAAAATATTATCATTTAGGTCCACTTGGATTAGATTAGGACATTTATTATTATTTAATTCAAAGAGGAGATAAAAGAGTTAAAATCAATGTTTATTTACTAAAACATTTTTAATATAGGGTTATACATAAGATAAATTCGATTGTAAATATTCATTAGAAAGATAAAATTATTTCCTACATAATGATATTTTATTTATAATTTTTTTACATTAAATAATGTAATTTATTTATGACACAATGATGATGTAGTAATTACCATAATAGTGAAACAATTAAAATAATTGATATTATAAATACCCAAATAAATATAAATTGAGACTTTTTATGAATTAAAATAATTTTTTAGGTTAATATGACATGTTAGTATTTCCTAATTAACTTTTTTGGAAGTAATAATTCTGTTATAATTTTTACAAAAATCAATTATTGAATAGTGTCAAAATTGACAAAAAAGATTTTTTAAAACAAATATTATATTATTAATTGAAATTAAATTACTAAAAATATAAGGGTCATCCAAGAGACTTATATCATGATAGGTGTATCATTAATGGACCACTTGGTGTTATCTTGTATGTATATAGTATGTTTATTAGCTATATAATATAAAAATACAAAGAGACATTGTAAAAGTGAAACTAATTAACTAAGAGTTAATACTTAATGATATGGTTAATATAGTAACCCAAAACTGTCTAAATTCTATTGGTTGAGTGGTTTTCGACCCATCCCCACCATAACCTTTAAATAATCCACTTTTGAGCCATTAGAAACCGAATATGAATTTATTATAAAATAATATTTCTAGCTTTTTCAAAAGGTGCCCCTCACCCATCTTATAAAAGGGCACTCCTCTTTCCCATTAACTCACTCCATCAAAGCCTTTTGGTTCGGCCAAACTCTACCCAAATAATCTTTAAACTTCCCTTACTTCATTCTAGAGGCCTTCCTTTAGTCAGAAAGCCAACTTAAGGAGCCCTTTTAATCAAATAAAAAGAAAGAACCCGAAGAAGAGGTAATGATTCACCACCCCTTTTCAAGTTCTTTTCTTCTTCCACATCTTCTTTATTTGTTATTACCATTCTAAAATAATAACTCCATTATATTGTATACAATTTGATGTTATTATAAACATTTTTCAACCATATTTCAGTATTCTATCCATCCTTTGAATAACATGTCATCATACGTGCGTACGTACGTCTTACCGTCTCCACGTCGTGGTATAATTGTTATTCAATAAATTATTATTTGGATGGGTATAGTAATGATGTTTAATTCATGTAAATAATAAATATAACATAATAATAATTATTTATATATGATATAACATCCAATTATATATTATTTTAATATCAAAATAATGATATTGTTGCTCGTGCGTACGTACGGACTACCGTCTCCACGAACGCGATGAAATCCATTTTCCATCGTATCCCTTCAAGTATAATTATCATTTGATGATTTAAAAATAATTTATAAGGACTTGATATCATTCTGGATATGAATAAGATACAACCTATCCATGAAAAACATGGCTTACGTAACAAAACATATAAAAAACGAGTAAGTTAACACCCAAAACAACGTTAATTCTAAGCTATTATTAACAAAGCAAACTTAGAAGATCATATATGATATCATATGAAGGTATATGATTCTTGTATAATTTAATAACAATTATTTCACCATTATACATGAGGTTAACCTACCCCGAACCAAGGAAAAGTACAAGGTATGGGGTTTTCATCTCACTCCTTATTCTCGTGAGATTCATGCCATATTGCCACTATTACCTATTGTGTGGTGTATGTACTTCCCACAATTATATTCTTTGTGTAATAAACTTTAATTTATGTGTATTTACATATTAATTGTATGAAACCACTTTCATGGGTTCTATGTTTCGTAATTTTCCAAATTGGTAATGGTTTATTTCGCAATATCTACATTATCCAAGATTGTTTATACGTAATAATCTACTGGGACATCTTTATCATCCACAACTATGTTTCTTAAAAATGTATTTCAAAACATTATTACTATTTACTAGAATATGGTTTAAAGTCCTTTATACCATTCTTTGAGTTTTTATAAGAGGTTTATAAAGGAATATTTCCGTCATTTTCCAAACAAGGTGCTTTTTAACCTTTTCGACAAAACTATGGAAAGAATGTTTTTTTAAATTATACGGCAGGTGCGGTCATTTTCTGCCGTTATTACACCTTTGAAGCTTTTCATACATGCTTATAAGGATATTTTCAAAATAAAGGGTTTCTTTTATAATTATGTGATTTTTAAATGATTTCAAAAAAAATAGAGAGATATTTCTCTCAAATATATGAAAATCCAGTACAAATGTATACGTATTTAATGCAAGCTTAAAAATGTTTTCAGAAAACCCGACTCTCGAGTGTGGTAGACTGGAAGGGATTGGTCGTGGACCCATCATGGAATTTAATTAGTCGAGCAGTCTCAGAATTAGTAATTTTGTTTTCAAAATCTTGCATAATGTTTTTAGAAAAACACGGGAGTATATTTGAGCAATTTTAAACATAAGTATCTTCTAAAAAAATTGCATCAGTAGGTCTCATGAGACAAACTAGTGTCTTGGAACAAGGCCTTGACAAAATCTTATTTGTATTCATGGCAAGAGGCCTTGGCTATGTGGTTATGAAGGTCTGGCATTATGCATTCCATCATTATGAAAGTGGTTATTGATATTGCATGTGATTATTCGATTAGTAGAATATCCATGTGAATCTGTAAATGGCATTATTTCATTTTATTTTTTCCATACTATGTTGAAGTTCAAGTTTAAAAGGCTTTTGTTTTAGTTATACGTTGCCTTAAATGTTTATTTTTATTTATGAAAGTTTCCGCTATATTGTTATCCTTACTGGGCATTTTAGCTTACCCCTTTCAATGTTTTATTTTTTCCAGGATGTGAAGAAGTAATTTCTAAATGACCTGCAGGGATAGTATATGGGGATATGAGTGTGGACTATGAAGAAGATATGTTTTTGCAGTTTTTATTTTTATTATGTAATGTAAGACTTATGAATATATCTAGTGTTTCCAAGGCTACTATACCAATCGGTCTTTCGAGATTTGATCTTTTTGTGATCATGCCAATGTTATGTAATAATGCACCGACTCTGGGTACCTGGGGCAGGGGAGTTATAGTTGCTATGTTGTGTTCTAAATATTAATTTAAATTTTAAATAACTATTTTCAAAATGGTTATTTATGTATAAATTTTTGTGATTAAATAATTACCATTAATTCTTGTGAAACATTAATGAAGTATTTATTCAATTAATTGAAAAATAAAATAAATGAAATTATAAATACGAAAAAGTGGTATAAATTAAATTAACTTATGTTCCTCAGTAATTTTATAGATCTATAAGACATTTTAGGCCTGTTTTAAAATTATAATATTTCAATTGCCTCTTTTTCTGGATGTATATAATATAATATTAAATGATTACTTTGAAAAATAACATTAATAATATTTTACCATAAATAATATTTTATTAAATGATTTAAATTTCATAAAAATATGAAATTATTCCAAATTAATGGGATATGTTTATAAAAATAAAAAACATTCCATATATGGGGTTTCCCATTTATGGTAACATTCTTGACACTTCAATGGTAAAAAGTTGTAGTATTGCAGTAATTGACAAAATGTCCAATGGGGGTAAAACAAAAACGTAATGGTGGAAACATATCCAAAACATGTTAATAATATACTAAATGAGATTAATTCAACTCATACTCGTATTATATTTTAATTATGTGAATTTCAATCAAATTTGACCAAAAAAATAATTTAAATTAATTTAATACATTACTATATTGCAAGAATACATCTCCCCACACATATTAAAGGACATCCATTCCTCTGCTTATTTAAAAACAATTTAGAGACCAAGACCAATATTACCTTGCCTAGTTCACTTATAAACGTACTTCTACAACTTCTTATCGTTCTATACATTCTAAAAGACCAATATTATGTCCCTTTAGAGGATATCAAATGGAAGTCTACTTAAGAATATGTAATCATCTTTACCATCTCTTTCAAGTTTACTTTTACTTATACTTCCTACAAATATGTTTTAACCAAAATAAAATAATAAATTCCGTATTATAAATATACATAAATGTTATAATGGTTATAAAACCAAAATTATCAACCATATTCTCCATAAAATTGGATGTCAAAGTATCCCCAGTGTAGACGATTTATTGTCTTCACATAGCGGTACAAATCATTTTTCATCAAATTCTTTTATGAATTTGTATCATTATTTAATTAATGTCTATAAATTAAATTAATAACATAATTATTATTTTGGAAAAATAATATCATATCAAACATCTTATCCTTAATTCCATTTTAAAATGATAATTTCGCTCATTTGTACGTGTGGACTACCACCTCTACGAAGCGATGTGATTCATTTTTAGGTTCCTTTTTTCATATATGGTAATAATGATGGATTTAATATAATTTGTATTATATAAAAATTATTATAGAATGTTGAATTAAAAATTACCTTTATTACATTCCATTCATCAAAATGTAACAACAATGTTCATGTATACTTACAACCTATTGTCTCCATGAACAGTGTAATTCATTTTTTCTGTCTCTATAAATTTAATAGATTATATTGAATTTATATATATATTTATATAATTTATATATATTATATTAATATAATGACCAATATCATATTAAGGATGAATCCATGATCAATTTATGTGGGATGATACTACTGAAACAAAACCTACATGAAAAATGAAGAAGTGATTACGTGGAATAGTGATTTTAATAGAGAATTGTTAATAAATTGGATATAAATGATTATAAGTAAATCATATATGTTATGTTGTATATTATTATATTTTCTAAATATAAATATAATAAATATATATTTATTTTATAGGAATTTGACATGCAAACGGTGGAAGTCGAACTTGATGTATGAGTTATTCATCTCAGATTGTCTTCTTCGAGGCATATGTCATGTTATACACCTATCTTATTTTTTTAGCTATAATAACTTCCAACAAATATTATAAATATTAAATATTTTATATTAATTATATTTAATGTTGCATTTGATATAATTCTTTTATCGGTATTATGATTCAAAAGATACAAAATCCTCAATGGTTTATTTCACATTATTGTTTAGGATTGTTTATGTTTAAGTCTCTCTCAGTGAAATTATTTCATCATTGTTTATTTGAACTAATATATGTTATTTTCCTAGGAATATTTATATAAATTTAATGTCGTAATTTTATTTTCACACATTACATTCTCAATATACTAAAATAATGTTTTATTGAAAGATCACATTGTTTTTTTACTCGGTCAAGAATCTATTTCTTCAATATCTAAATTTTAGTTTTTATTATTTAATGAATATTTATAATACTCTAAAATAATTTATTAAATATTTTGTCTCCATTTTTTTAATTATAAATTATGGATTAAAAGGATTATTCTTTTTTTCTTCTAAATGTGGTACTTTTTAACATTTTAAAAAAGTGTGAAAATATTTTTTTAAACTTATATACAATGAACATAATTTCCAGCTACGATGACCACTAATTGTTTTGAAGCTTCCTTTTAAATATTAAAATGTTCTGGAAAATTAATATTTTTCCAATATTTTAGAATTATTTATTTTATAAAAATTATTTTTCAAAGCTAAAAGTTTATTTTCATTTAGAATTTTTGAAAGATATTTTTATGGTATTTATATTACTAAATAAAAACAACATTTTTTATTTTACTAAAATTGGGATATATTCTAATGATACCATCGTTATTCTTTATCTGTTTGGTTTATGATACATTTTACTTGGAAAATAATGACATTATGTTTCTATTTTCCAATATAAATTTTTATGTTTATTATTTTCTGAATTATTATTCATAACTTTTATATAATGAATTCATAGAACTTTCAAGGTGATTAGATGGGCCCATTGTGACTTACCATGTATTTATAAAAAAATTATTTTCCTATAAATTAATATTTATGAATTAGATATTAATTTTATATTTAATTGGGAACTTTTTTCAATAACATACTTAACGCACAACAATGGGTTTCTCCAAAATCTTACGCTGTAGACAACATTGAGTTATACTGAAAAATACTAAAATAATATTATTATTTTAACAGGTAGTTAACTCAATGACATTTTATTATATGGAATGAAAAAAAAACTAACTATAATATTATTACACATACCTATTAAATTTTTTTATCATTTATCCAATAAATTTTAAAGGCTTAGAATGAGAATGAATCCAATTTTATGCACAAAATACTCTAATATTTTTAAAATCTCATTTTACAACCTTTTGATGTTGACCTATTTTAAAATTTATTTTTTCACATATATATTTTTTAATTGAAAAAATAGTCTTCTTCAATAGAAGTCGCAAATCAAAATTTACTTTGGTTGAAATTTTGATATTTTTCTGTTAAAATTCATATTATAATGATTAGTGAAAATACATCATTTTAATTCAAAACTGTATTTTCATCTAATTTGTTTATGTAGTTAGATTTTCCTTTTAATTTGTTTTAAAGTGAAATTATATTATGTTTTGATCATCTAATCCAATGTTTGGAATTGGAAGTAATTTGACATTTAAATTAGGCATAAACACATGTCAATCTTTTGATAGTTTTTACTTCTCAAAAACCCACATTCTGGTATTGAAAAGGGGAATTAATTTTAAAATAATTAATTCAATTTTTGTGTTATGAATTTGGAAAAATAGATTGCATATTTTTAATCAGATTTTCTGAATTTTTAAATAGGAACCATTTATAATTGGACATTATGAATTGTAACTGAAGTAATTATTTTTATTTACCACGATTAAAGAATTCATTAGGTAAATAATGGTAAAAATAATACTTTAAAACATATAAAACAACCCTAACACGTGTCCTGATAGTATTGGATGAGTCATGGTTGACCAAAAAAAATTAAGCTGAATTTTTTGATTTTATGAGCCACATGGGTATGAAAATGATATGTTATAATAATTAATTTAATGTAAAGAGAAATATAACACCGACATGTATCTTTTTATTAAAATAATTTTAAGGTGGGGTAATCTAATTTATCTATTTGACTATAAATAGTAATTAGAATTATAAAACGATTTCATACATCCTGGTATTTTATTTTTAAATTTTAGACATTAAATAAATAAATTTATTTATGGCACAATAATAATGCAGTGATTACCTTGTTAGTGAATGATTAAATAAATGACATTATACATATTAAATTAAATGTTATTGGAATATTTTGATGACATAAAAAATGTTTTGGATTACATTCACATGTGATGGATTAGTTAATACATTTTTCTTCAAAGAACTCAAGTTGTTATTACTTTAACAAAAATCAATTGAGAAACAGTGTCTAAATTGACATTAATGAATTTTAAAAAAAATACTATTTTATTAAATGATATAGTAGTACTAGAAATCTACGATTCAAGAAAATTACTTATATAATGTTTTAAATGTCATTAATTATCCACTTTTGGTTCTATTGGAATTTTATAGTAACTATAGTAATAATATATTATGAAAATACATGAAGATGTAGTAAGTGTTAATGTTTCTATCTAAGTGTTAAAGCTAAAAGATAAGGTTTATTTATTATATTAAACATGTATAAAACCTATTTTATGAGAGTATTTAAACCTATAATCATCTAATACTCTAACTATATCACATTTTAGGTATTATAATTCCTAAATATATTTTAATAATATAATATTTTAAGACATTCCTAAAGTTCTCCCCCCTTATAAAATCCCACCACCTCTACCAAGTTACTCACACATCTAAATCCCATTGGATCATCCCAATTATTCTCAAATAATCTACCATCATACCTCCCTTCCTCTTAGAGGCCACAATTTGGCCATAAAGTCATCCTATGGTGACCTTTTGTGAAAATAAAAAGAAGATACTCGAAAAAGAAGTATTTTTATCACCTCTTTCAGAATTCATTCCTTATTCTACTTCTTACTCTTATGTATTTTTCATAAAGTAATAAATACCCAATTTTCATCATAATTATGCTTTATTATAATTATGGTACATCCTTATAAATCCTTTTATCTATCTTACAAATAACTATATCACCATGTGTGCGTACGTATGGAATACCGTCTCCACATCGTGGTGTAATTTTTTATTCAACAGTACTTAATTTGAATGGGTATACTGATGTGTATAATGTATTTAAATAATAAATATAACATGATAATTATTATATACAATTAACATACAATCCAATTAAATATCGTTTAACCATTAAGTGAATGATATTGTTACTTGTGCGTATGTATGGCTTACCGTCTCCACGGTGGGATGTGATTCATTCTACATGATTTTCATTAAAACACAATTATATATATGAATATAACTAAAAAATATTATATATATATTATTTACATTGACTCAATGCTTCTGTAATTTTTATTTAAAGTATACTTTTATAATTTCCTTAATGTTTAAATATGATAATTTCACTTGAGAAAGTGTCGGCTACCTCCCCCTCAAAGTGATATGTCTTGTTCATGCCATAAATTGAATTTTTAAAGGATGTAATTAATGAAATTAGGTAAAATATATAACATATTTATTATACTTTAATTATAATATACCTATGTATCTTTTAGTTTTCATTTATTTAACATGACATGGAAATTAAAGTAGCGTTCATGCGTACGTACAACCTACCATCTCCATGAACGGTGCATTTCATTTCATATCACCAAATGTTATGACCTATTATAAATAAATATATAATGGCAAATATGATATGTAAATCCTGAATAGTATTCTATGGATTATGAAATTTCTACCACAAAGAAAAATTACATCAAACAAGTTCATTTTAAACTCAAGTACCGAATATCAACAAAATGATCATTATGAACTAAAATAATTATGTCATTTTTATAACATTATAATAAATGATATAAATGGATTAATAAACTTGAAAAAGGTTCCCAATACACTATAAATTAATCTATTTTTATTATTCTAAAACATAAAAATTGAACGTGATGAGTCGGGCCCAAGGTATAGAAAAATATTAACTCGATTTCATTTCATTGATTTAAAAATACGTGTCATTGGCTTTTATTTTTAAATAATATGTGTTAATGACCTATGATTGTTTTAAACTAAATTTACATTTTTATTGGGTGTATTTATATTTTTCCCACATAATTTTATCATTGATTTATCCTTAATATAACGTTACGATCTTTCTAAGGGACTTCATCTCAGTCTAAATTCATTGGGGGAATGTCTTCTTATTATGAACTGTTATTATCCATTAAGGTGTATACAATACCCTTTTGACATGTTATATCCTAAATAAATATATCAGAATTATATTTAATTTTTTAATGTTATTCTTTAATGATTTTTATTCAAGTGTTTCTCATGTGGTAAGGGTCTCTTTAACTAAAAAATTGATTTAAATGTTTTAAATATTAATTGTTATAAAAACTTATATTTCATGTCCATATATTCAATATCGGGTTTAGGTATTTATTTATATGGACATGAATGTTGTAGAATTTTAACTTATTTCAAATGTTTTAAAGTTGTATGGGACACTTTGATTAAAATTTCTCTTTATTAAATGATTTAAAAGGTTTTGGAAATGGGTTGAATATTTCAATATATTGAAATTATTTATCATGATTGAAAATGAAATTTTATGAGTGAAATGTTGATAATTGAAGTATTTTATGTATTGTGATAAGATAATGGTACTTGAGCATTTGAAGGGTTGTTATGTGATAAACCAAATATGATTGGTATTGTGATAAACCAAAGATGGATGGTTCCTTGATAAACCATGGACGAGTGGTTACATTACAATCTCTAATTAATTGGGTATAGAATTCAGTCATATGGAAATTCCATTTAGTGATATATGTGGAAGTTTACCGTATGGTTATTACATTTATGTTTCTTTGTACCATGTTATCTTTATATGTTATATGTTGCTTTTTATGCGATTTATGGTAATATTTTGGTTATAAAATTGAAAAAAATGAGCATATTTTAAGTGAAGTGATTTTGCTACTTCTTTTAGGTTTCAATTATTAATTTATGATAGAGTATTCATGGTTTATATGTTTTCAAAAGGATAACTATTTTCATTCATTTTATATCCCTTTATAATTTTTTTATTCTCATCCCTTGTTTTGAAGAATTTTTCACAGAACATAATGAAGAATAGAGTCAATGATGGGATCTAGAAAATGTTATGGTGTTTAGACATGAAACTAACCCTGATTATTTTTAAAAAGTTTCTTTTATGAAAAAATTGGATACTGAGTAGAAGTGTCTACTTGTAATATTTATGTTGTCTTGTATGAGTTATGACCTAATTATCTAAGATCTAAACCTGAAAGGATCTTCAATGTGAATTATTTTTAAATTATTGACTTATCTCAAGATTTTGTGATGTTTAAGACTGAGGCCTTGTACTTGGTATCATTTTTAGTTTAGATAAATTTAGTGTTTATGGTGTTATTAAAGTGTAAGTAACTTGTTATATATAACCAAAATATTTAGCACATTAGAAAGATTCAATGTTATTTTAGATAAGTTGAATGAGTTTATGATAACAATAATAAGTATATTTTAGTGTTTACCTTCCTCATATGATAGTATATAATGATTTTTTTAATACAGTAACACTAAAATATTTTGGTTTTACTAAATGGATAAATCTAGTAGGCATCGATATAAGAATGGATGAGAAGGAAACTGTGGTGGTTTTGTGAATAAGTAATGGAATGAAATGGATGCTTCAATAATAATTCTTGTGGTTATTCTAAACCAACTATCTAGAGTTGTTATTCACCACTTGAATCTTGATGATTTTTCTAAGGCATTATATATGTGAGAAATGAATCCCAATGGATGTTCAGGTAATAATCATAAAGGAATGTATATTAAACTACCTATTTGTCATAGATTTGGAATGAAATTCCTTGGAAAATGATTCAAATGTAAGGTATGATACTATAGATGTGGTAAAAAAAGTCATAAAGAAATAAACTTCCATGGAAAATTGAATCATTCATTTGACTCTCAGAAAGGGAAAAAAGTTCTTTCTGATGTATCAATAGACTTTATAAAATGTGGTGTTTATGATCATTGGAAAAATTAATGTCTTATGAAGATGGCTCAATAATGGGATCAGTATGAACATATAAATACATGTTTACCAATACCTCATGCCATTCCAATTTAAGATGAGTAAATTGAAAATAACTTATGAATCATATATATTATTTCTTATCACATGTTTTGAAATAATTGAGCCTTAGGACATTATGCATGATTTCATTTATAGGAAACAAGTATTAAAGAATAATATGGAAAAAATAAATAAAGGATCATGAGGAATGTTCAATGATTAATATATCTAAATTTTAGGAATTTAAGAGTTATGTTAGATCTATGGACGGTGATCTGTATAAATGTATTAATGATGTGATTACATTGTAATACTTCTATTAGGTGTAACCCTTAATCTGATTATGTAGAAATGAGGAATAATTATCTGTTCTATTGTGGATATAGTTATAATGAACCGTTACGGTTTATATGATCCATGAATTTGAGGTAATTATGGGTTATTACATTTTGAAAGGAAAGAGATAAACTGATCCCTTTGTTGAGAGAACTATTATGAATTCACCGTCACCATTCATAATGAATCATAAAATCATTTATATTCCTCTTGAAATTATTAAAAAATATTTAAATCCTTTGATGTTATGTGACATCATTAGGTGCAGCATGCAACATCCTCATAGAGGTAGTGGGATGAGTCAATCTATGACTAGGGGCCTCGGTTATCAACTTGTCCTGAGGAAAATTAATTATTTATAATAATTTTTAAAACTAGTAAATAAATGAATAGGGGTCCATCAAAAAGGAATGGCATTTAATAAAATTGTTTTGTATGTGATCAAGTGACTATATAAAGCATGAAACAAATAGTGATGAGGGAAAAGTAAAAGTGAAATGATGGATGTAAATTGTGGTGATGAAATTGGTGGAGTGAGAAAAACTAAAACTAAGGTAAACAATAAACAACATAAGAATGAGCGTACATATTACAAGGTAGTAGTCAGTAGTCTTGGGATAGAACATGGGATTTCGATTGGCTGGTCCTTATTTATATATATATATATTTTATTTATTTTTTCGTAATTCATGCATTACTTTTTATTAGTCGATTAAAACAAGATTCGTCATTTTATTCAAATGACTAATATATGGATGAATGAATCCTCCAATCTCTCAAATAAAAAATAAACTAATCTACTCAATGATGAAACAAGTTTCAAATCCAAAATAAATTTCCAATAGATCGTAATGTGATAAACTAGATTTAACTATCATCTTATAAGATAGACTTATAGATAGACTAATAGATGGAAAGTAGATTGAATAAAAACCAAAATAGTTCGTATTGATATCTAGAAATTCATGGATTTGTACTACTTGAAAATGTAGAAAAGTGTAGTACCCATCCAAACATGACACATGAATGATGTAAAATTACTTACTCAGTCAATATCATTCACCTATATCAATTTATCCGAATATTATTAAAATATATTTTACTGTATTGAAAAAAGTCATTGAAATATAGAGGAAATGAAAAACAAAAAAAGAATTATGAAGCATGATATAAGAGGTTTCAAACTTCTTCTAAGACATCACAAGTCCTACAACCTACTTATAATTCCTCCCAAAACTTCACTTGTGATCTATGACTTCTTATATCTCCTCCAAATCCTCACAGGTTCTCTATTACTCTTCTTTTTAACAAAAATACCCCCTTTTTAAAATGGAATATCACATCCTTCATACATGCTCCATAATAGTCATTAGTTCTTCTATAACCAACCTTGGTCGGTTGATTCTTTCCCTAAATGAAACAATAAAATTTATTTCATTAATTGTTTATATGTTTGTAATTTGATATTATTAAGTCTATCATGTTAGTTTATATAAAATGTTCGTTTGAATGGAATTTTCCAAATATAATCATTCTTCATACCTCTATGGTGAAATTTCACCCATCTCCATTAGTTTCAAATAAGTATTTATACACGCTAGGAAAGTGGATATCAATTATATCGTAGTATTTGATGGAATAGACATGGGCCTTGATTATTAGTCCTAGTCATTAGGATTTCCTAAAAAATGTCTATAATTCAAATTCATTGAATTCTAATATATTAAATTTGAAACATTGTGCATCAGAGGAACTACATTATTGATACGGGATTCTTATCCTGTGATATTTCATTACTCGGGGTTGGTATTCACACTCTATGATATTGAATATTTAAATAGAATTGGTTGATGTTTAAATTGGTTATTCATAGTGGTACACTCAAATAAAAGAAATGTTAACTTATTGATGAAAGATCATAGATCCCCCATAATCGTGCTTATGTTTGGAATGGGGTTTTATATGTCATAAAGTACAAGACACATTACCCAGATATTTATTCATGGTGAGTTATCATACGGTTTGGAGGTCACATGGTGTCAATTTTGGATTCAAGAATGTTAGTTTTGATGGAGGTAGTGCATGATTTTTCAAATTCTATTCATCTTCTAAAGAGAGGTGAAAGCTATTCTTAGGGTTCATCCCCCTAGTGGTGGTGTTTTGGATGATTTTCCATAGATGTATGAGAGGCTCCTCAAACTAACATCATCCTCTATTATGAATGTTTAGAACTGGTTTGAGTGTGAATTGGCATTATGCAACATCAGTAATAGGTAGGAAATAGGCACGGGTCTTTACCATGGATGGGTATAGGGGCATGGTACTTTAGAATTATCAACCATTGGTAGGGGTTTGGATGCTTCCCATATTGATTTTTTATGGAAGGTTCCTACACCTTTTTAATTTTCTTTTCATGATTGATCCTAATGCACTCAGGGTATCTTGAGTAGTATTCTTGGTTGATGAGAAATTTTTTCCCATTGAAATTTTTTTGTAATGAACATTTCATGTAATGAATGGTTGTTTTATGTTTTGGTTATTCCTATAAGTTTTGTGGTAAATAACCTTTTGGAATTATCAATTGGATTGACATGCAGTTGAACCACAATATTATCACATTCAAGATTGGGTTTTATGGTTGGTCAAAACAGTCATTCTGTTGAACTGTCCTTAGCGTGGCCACTCCATGTAAGGAATGTTCACTCCAACCATTTTCCAAATTTTCACCGTAGATCCTAACATAAAACATTAAATTCAAAATTAATAACCATTCAAATTTAAAATTAAAATCCCTTAAAACATAAAATAGTTTAAAAATGATATAAAATTTAAACTCATGATCATTAACCAAGTAAGCACACAAAAGTGTAATTGTGATGAAATTTTTTAATAAATACAATATTCATCCAGATTTATTCCACATTCAATGATTCTTCATTATAAGATCAATTTTAAAATTCCAACCCATTTATTTCACCATAATAGATAAAGAAAATTGTGAAAAAATAATATCACATAAAATTCGCCAACACATAAAAAATTTCACTGTAGAAAAAATAAACACATTAAATTTATTTATTTGCATTGACTCCATTGAAAAATTGCAGACTATCCTGCCTAAGGTCAACTATATAAAAATAAATTAATGAAAATATCCTCAAATCATAAATTGATAAAAAATAATGCCTCCTCTATGAATTCATCACATTTACCTACCATAATATAATAAAAAATTCTAGTTCTCGTAGTACATATCAAAGAGAATCTAGATGAATTAAAACTTTAAGAATTTGAAATACAAGTTTTCACTCTCTCCCAGGTTCTTCAATCCAATGTTCCAAATTCCAAATTGTTGATACAACTAAAAATATATTTTAACAAATAAATTGTACCCATGATCATTTGGATTAAAAGTTCCCTTAAACTATAATGAGCACATTTCTGACCCAGACACTTTATTTAAATTTTCCCTTCTATAAGTTAGTGTATAGACCTAGGGAAGACACTTATTTTATTAGGATATATTTACGAAAACACACACAATATTCTTGTCTTATAGACTCACCCGAAGAGCCCAATTTCCCATTTTACTCCATAATAAAATGATTTATATTACTTCTAATAGAATTGTATCCCTAAGAGGATCCATATAACCAATAATAAGTTACCATGTTCTATTTTAGACAAAATATTTATAATGTTATAGTTACAATTTCACAAGAATCTAACATATAAACTATTGTTTTCCATGTTTTTAAATGATATCTCTATAAGAAAAACAGAAAAAAGCACTCACCAATCACTAAATCCTCACAAAATCAGACTTCGAGAAATACCTATAAATGAGTATGACATTTTCCCGTAAAAAGATAAAAATAGATATTATTTTTCTAACATAAAGACACAAAACCAGTCCTTTATAGCAAAAAGTATAATAATTTAACAAATACAGGGTAATTGTTTTTTAAAATAATTTGTAGTGTTTTGATGTGTATAGAATTTAAGAACATAAAAGTCATAGAAAAATTACCCTCACCCCACAAATAAAACTCAACAATGTTCCCCTTGTTAATTCCTAATGTGGGAGAACAATTTCACTCAATATCTCAAAGATTGTTTGTAGGGTTAATAGGAAAGTTCATAAATCTCTTTTCCACACATCCTAATAGATTTTTTAAAAAAAAATTATTGTTAATGCTCTTGATTTTTATAACAAATTCATAGAATATTCAAATATAAACTCAAACTGAATCATGTTAAACAATATAACAGAAGAAATATATAATATTATTAAAGAGTGTAATAAGATTAAATAATTATACCTAAATTTAGAGGGTGTGTTCCACACAATTAGGATTAAGAAATATGAAAAATGAGTTTTGGAGAATTCATTATCTAAAAAATTATTAATATAATTCCACTTAATGTTGGGATTTTTTTCATTAATGTTAAGTAAAAAAATTATTCTTCTATTTCTCTTTAAAAATACCCATTTGTTAAGTATTTTAAAATTATTTATAATTAAGTTATATCAAAATTATTATACATCATGGAGAACCTCAGAAATAAATTATTTATTGATAGATATTTATGAAAATATTATCCAAATATCTTTAGAAAATATTTACTTTGAGACTTTGAAAACGGTTGAAATTTTTATCCAGTGAACTACATTACAGGTTCTCCTTATTTAATCACAAAAAATAAAAATAATATAAGTATAATGAAAAGGAGGATTTTAATGTTTATTAAAAGAAAAATAAAATAAATATGGAAATAAAAATAACTATGGGAATGCTCCCATGAATAACTGACTTAATAGAACTTGGTTTGAATAGAAAATTGGTTTAACAGTCATTGAAGGAGATGAAATCCATGCTCTTAATATTTTCCACAAAGTAATTATTTATTCATTTAAATTCACTAAAAATTAATGTTGTCCTACAAAACAAACTCAATATCTATATTGGCCATCATCCTTATAATTTTTAATGTACAAGAACACATTTATTTGAGTTTCCTGAAAAATAACATAATATTAAAATTAAAAAATATTCCTTTATGCACTATAATAAGTTTCTTATTTTGAATTATAAAACAATTCAATTATTTTTCAGTTCTATATAAATACTTATTTTTTAATAATATTCTCTCATGAATTCATGAAATTCACACAATCCAAGAATCCTCATGATTCGGAAATACATAAAATAAAAAATTCAAAGCCTTTATTCCCCAAAATTACATAGGTTATATATCAAAATAAAAACAAAAAGACATTCCAAAACATATAATATATTTAGAAATAAATATTTTTGTTTTAATGAAATCCCAAAAATTCTATAATGCCTCACCAAAAATTAAGGACCAATATTTCCTAGATATTCTCACTATTTTCTATAAAATATGTTTCAATTCCTTGTTATAGACTTCAACTTTTACACATTATTTTTGATGATTTTTTGTGAAAGTTTTCTCAATACATCTATACATTTACATAAAATCTTTTAACGTGATGATTTTATATTGAGTCTCATTTTCAGTGTTGAAAGCCTAGGGAACACTCAAAATTGATTAAATGATATTTCTAAATAATTTAATCACAATACTATATATATATATATATGTAATTTTTAAATTCAACTACCTCTACTAACATTGTTAACTAGTCAACATAATCCAATATATATTAATACCTCCATGTTAATGTAAATGGTAACATAAAATCCATCCCACAAACATAAAAAATTTCTACCTCTAAAATAATCATTATGGGAATATCATTCTTCCTTCCCAGATTAATTTTTTTTAAATTTTTTCATGTTATAAAAAAATAGTTATAGTATCATTAAAAATATTTGTGCAATAAAAAGTAGATTTCATACCATTATAAGATGTTCTCTCACTCTTAGGGTGTCTAACACAAAAGAAATAATGATAAATCTCAAGAATATGTTGAATGCATTCATTAGGTACACATCACCTAAAAATTCCATCCGAACATCACCTAAAAAATAAAGGATCGTACAAAAAAACATAATCTCAAAAATAAAATTCTTCTTATATTTTCGAGAAAATTCCTTAAGGAATAATTCTCACATATAGAATGTCAACATAATTTTCTAGTCATTGAACCTTTCCCGTAAAAATTACAATGAATTTTCATTTGGAAATATAGATTTGATATCCATGGGACATTAAATTTGAGTACTAGGAAGCCAATATAAGTTATCAACAACGATATTGACATCCCATTTTTATTCATTATTTCCATGTAAAATTCTTGTAATGACATGACTAATCTCATCAGTCTTGGTTTCAACTATTTTTTTTGGAAACTAATATTTTACAAGTAAATGATAAAGTAAATGATTTTTTATACTATAAAAAATTTACTACAATTTGGTAAAGAAAAACCTACTAAAAATGTTCCTTCCCCATTTTGGTGTAATTCCATTTCCCTTCATCAAGACATTTGATAAAATAATACACAACATAAAAAATCAAATCATTACTCTGGATCAAAATAGCTCCTACTAAGATGGAACTATCATCGAGCATAACATAAGAATAAAGATTACAATTAGGTGAATTCATAATAAGAGAAGGTATGCTATTTTACTTAATAAAATTGAATAATTTTATAAATTTAGCATAAAAAGGGTGTATCTTTAATATGTTGTGAACATAGTGTCTTAAATATTTCCTAAAAAATCCTTGATGAATCTCCTTTCAGACACATCATTTTATAAAAAACTGTAACCCCCTTGACATTATTAGGTGGTATGAGATTTTTTATTTCCACAATTTTAATATTTTAATCCACTAATACATTCTTGAAAACATTGTAACCAAACGAAATTCAATTAATTAGCATGAACTGAAATTTATCCCAATTTAAGAAAAGGTTTTTCTTTTTTCACCTTGGTAAAAGAGTATACATATTTATCAAAAAGACTTAAAATTAGACCCAAATAGGGAAAATTCATAAATAAACACTAAAAAAATTTAATCATATTTGAAAATATTGCCACTATATACCTTTGAATAGTGGTAGGATTATCACACAAACCAAAGTGAACCAACCTATAGAAAATTTTCTAAAATGGGAGAGGGAAGTTGGTTTTTATTATTATTCTGGGAAAATGGTTAACTTTTTTTAAAAATAATATCCATCAAAAATTGATTTCCATCCATCCTCCTAAGAATTTGATCAAGAAATGAAGTTATAAAATGATATTTTTTGTCTGGAAGAGTAAATATTTCAATATTCAATGTAGACTCTCCACTTTCTATATTTCCTAACATGATTTTTTTTCATTTCTCACATTTTTCAAAATTGGGACACATCCCTTATTAGGGAATCCTTTTAATAGACTAATCGATGGAATGTTGGAAATAGAAAAAATTATTCCATCATCAATAAGCTTAATAAATTCATCTCTAACTAAAAATTTCATATTTGTTTTAATCATTCTCTAGGATTCCATATTTAGTTTAATCACAGGTTTTATGGAGATTTTATGAATTAAATATGATGGAATAATAACCTTAATATCATTAATCAGTAATACAATCAAATACTTTAAAATACTCAAGACACATAGTAGTTTTTCTTAATGACATTGTTCTAATATGGATGAGACAATGACTAGTAATATTACGAACATAAATAAAATGAATATTATAAATGAGATAGTATGGGATTGAGCTCTAAATTGGGTGATGATTTTAACAAGGGAAAGTCCATGGGTTTAGGAGGAATAAGGTTCTTAGATTCCCCATAATTAAGCATGTTTTGAATTCATGTTAGTTATTTTTTTTTGTTTCTGAAAATTGTTCTTCTAATCCAAATTTCATTAAAGGGTTAAAAATTATGTGCTATAGAAAAATCATCTATGTGTTCCCATAATTCCACATCAAACTCGTGTAAATTATCATTCATTTTGTTGTAGTTAATTTTCATAAAATATTTATCAAGTATTTCATGTACAATATTAATTTCATTAAGAATCATAAAAACCCATCTTACTCCTCACAAAAAGAAAAAAAATACCCTAGCATATCTTCTCGAGTATTGGATTGATCTTGGGTGGGTCCTTTAATGTTTTTGAAAACATTGATTTCCTATTTATGTTTACCCAAATTAAAAGTGAATTTTCAATATATACATCGAAGAAAGACCTCATGCTTCTAGAAATGGACAACAAAAAATGATAGGTACCTTATAGTCACATTACATATCTAATATTACGAAATCCAAAGGAAAAAAAATATTTCCAAATACCATGAGTAAGTCATCCACCCCACTAAATGGGTGAGTAATGGATCGATCTGCATGTTTTAATGCAATAGTGGTGGGTTGTGGAACTCCAAATCTCATATTGAAAAAATGGAATTAATTTTTTAATTTTTCAATGATCAAATAAAAACATAGAAATTCTACATATATCTAAAAAAATTAAATGGATAAAAAATATCTAGGGATCCTGAATTTTGGGACTTATAATATTGTGAAAGACAACAATACACTCCTCTATGAGATTTTAAGTAGAAAATTATTCCAACGTTTTATTTTTTGAAAGTAATTTCTTCAGTTATTTGAGATAATATTAGATTTGAATTAATTTCTCTAGGAATGGAATATCAATGTTAATTTTCTCCACAACCATATGAAATATTTAAAATTCAGAATCATAGTTTTCTTTTTTAATTCTCTATGGGAAAATGTCTATTTTATGAAAAATTGCTCATAATTTTAAACATCCTTTCAATATCATCTTCAATATTATTCTTCACTTTATTTTATTTTATTTAAAAGTAATTATTTATGGTTATTTATCGAGTAAAATATATTTCAAAAGGATTTTTTAGTAAAATTAAGTTGTCAAAATTCATCTCCATCTAAAAATTGGTGTTTAGTTTCCTTTACAAATTTATTGGGGGGAAATCTTGGATATTTCCATGATTATAATTGATTTTTGATACCAATCCAAATTTTGACTACCATGTAATTCTATCTATGATTTAGTTCAGTGGTTCTAGTTAGGATGACCTTTTCTATAACTCCAATATTTCTAACTAATTATACCATTTTTAACTCCATATTTTCAATATAATATTCTTGTTATACCATATCAAAATCATTTTTTTATTTTGTTCATAAAACCTATATGTAAATTGCTAGAACACACCCTTGAATTCATTTTGAGAACTATATGTTTTAGAGCTTTGTTGGTGATGGAAATTATACGTAGGTTGTTGCTGGATACTTGGGGAAGTATTCGGTCTCAAAAATCCCTTCCCTTTGTATGAAATATTTGGACTCTTATGGTATAGTTATTGGTAATTATTTAATAATGACTCATTTATTGGTTCATTATAGGACTATATCCAGAAAAAAATTTCATTACTGGGAGATTTTTTAAGCATCTAAATGTTGAGATAATAGGATTTCAGGTTCCCAAACATATTATAACAAATATATTGTTCTCTTAAATTGTTGTTGAAATTTTTTGGGAAATATAAAATATATTATGATTCATCTTGATATTGTTTTATGGTGTCATTTAGAACAATTTTTTTCCATAATGATATTTTTTGTTTTGAGTTCTGTAATGATTATTAAAAATATATTTTAGCTTGTCATTAGTTTTTTAGAGAATTCCTCCCCAGAGGACTAATCGACCAATGTTTGATGGTATGGTGGGAGACTATTTCATACTGTATCTAGGAGAAATTATACTGTAAACTATTTATTGGGATAATTCCTAATAAACCAAATGAATCTATCTTACAATTCAAGGAACTTTTCTCCATAATATAATAAAAATATAGTGGTTTTTTCTAACTTAATATAGTATTCTACTTGGGAAATGTTTTAGAAAAAAATACAATTGGTCCCATGAATCAAATATTTCTAAATCTATATATTTGAACCAATTATTTGAATTATCATTAATAAAAAATTTAATACTTCCATATTTAACTCCTCCCCACTCAATATCCTAGGTCGAAGTTGTTGCACTATACAATAAATGACCCTGATGAATTCAGGAGGGTCTACATTAGGTAATCCATAGTATGATTGTAACATAGAGAAGTTAAATTTATCAAAATCATATTTTATAGACATAAGGGACATTCTAATACATTATGGTCTGTTTGAAACTTTATCCACATGGAACTCTCTATGACGGAAATTATCAATCATCCCATTACTATGTTACGTTAGGTTTATATTTACATCTTGGTTGAGGTTTTCATTTTGTTGATTATTAAAATTTTCATCAAGATATTATATTTCAAGATTCTTCTATATTTTTAGACAAATCACGTGTTTTTGCAAGTATTATTTCCTATAGTTTTAAAATTAATTATATTGTTTTTATTCAAAACTTGTTTAGTAGATTGATATTATCATTTATTTATATTTTTTGGGTTTTTGTTAACGTTTTTTCAGCTTCCCTTCCCTTGGAACAATTCCAAAATTTGAATAATATCCTAGTTCATCATAAATGCATGATAAAAATAAATTTTTTATAAACCATATTTATTATTAGTAAATAAATGAGTTAGGGTCAATCCATCGGGAAAAACATTCAAAAATGGTGTGATGGTTGTGAATAAGTGATAATATAAACTAAGAAACAAAATGGTGAGAAGGAAAATTTAAAATTATAATGATAAAGGTAAATAGTATAGAGGAAATTATAGGAGTTAAATAAAATGAAATGTATAGAAACAATAAATAGAAAAATAATGATTGCAAATATCACAAGTAGGAAGGGAATAGTCTAAGGATGAAACTTGTAGATTTTATTGGCTTGTTGTTATTTTTATGTTACATTTTTTTCTTCTTATTATATCATTAATCATTAATATATGTTTCTAGGTCTTCTGAAATGATGCCAGTTAGTTATCCCAAGTGATAAACCTGTGGATGAATGAATCCTCAAGTCCCTCAACTGTAAAAACCACTAATCAACTCACTGATGAAATAATTTTTTAATTTGAATCAACTTCTTAGTTATTCCTCATGTACTACCGTTTATTATACTATTCTCTTCTAAGATATACTTCTATATGAGAAGTAGATAGAAACCAAAAAATACTAAATAGTTATCACTCATTTCTAGAATTTGGAGGATATTTACTTCTTGAAAACTGAGAAAATATAGTTGTTATCTATACATAACACATAAATGATGTAAAATTACCTAACATCTCAATATCATTCCCCTATATAAATTTATTTTATAATTATAAAAAAATATTTTAGTGTATTTAAAAAAAATAGAATAAAGAGGAAAACAACAACAAAAATGAATAAGATCTTTGTGAGAGATTCTAAGCTTCCTATAAATTTTCACAAGTCTTCCTAGGTGATTCATTATCGTACAAAAAACATTACCAGTTCTCTCTACCAACATTTATATCCAAAAAAATTCAATAGCGACCTTTACAAAAAAATTTAAGAAAAGAAATCGTTTCAAAATTGAAATTCACATCCTTCATACATGCTTCCATACTGTCATGAGTTATTTTCTAACCAACAATGTATGACTGATTTAGTGCTAAAATTGTAATCTAAAATTCATTTCATTGATTATTTCCTTCTGAAATTTTTTATGGTATTAACTCTTTTCGGGTAATGTACTTAAATTAAACCCTATAATGTTGATTTTCCTCCCATTATCAAGCTCCAAACTGATATGGAGAAATAATTCCTTACTCCTAATGCACCATTTGAGTATTTCTAGACATAGATCTTGTAGAAATAAATTATTTCTTGGGTTTTAAAGAATACAATTATTCCTTGTTTACAAGGAATAATCATTGCGATTCACGTGAAAGTGTATACAATTATAATTCATTCCATTATCACTCATATAGGGACTTCAAAACATTATGTGTTAGAGGTACTAAAATTCTAAGGATGGTGTCTTCTACAATGTTCTATCATTGATTAGTGGTTGTATTTGTTCAATTTTTGTTTATCTATTTAGATATATAGATTTTGAGATATAAAATGGGAGTTCTTAGTGGTATCCCCCAAAAAAGAATGATGAATATTTGATAGTAATGTCATCAATCTCCCCTCGTCATGCTTAGGATCAGGATGAGATCTTAGATGTCTTCAATTTAAAATAGCATTCCATAGATCTTTTGTTCCCAATGGATTATCTTATAATATTGAGGTTATTTGACAGTAATAGAGGAGACATGATGGTCGGTTCCACCCATGGAATTTTCTTGATTTTTTAATGTCAGTTGTCTTCCAAATATCTATGTTGGATCTTGGTATACATCATCCATATTCATGAGTTGGTTTAGTCGATATTCTTGGTAGGAAAATGAGACTCATTTGACCAACATCGTATTATATAGTGGTGGTATAGATGAGGTCCACATGTGACATGGGAGAGTGTGATATTGATAATAGATGGTTAATAGGCATAATACATCAATTTGGGTAGGAATATGGGCACAATCGATCATGATGATTGAACGTGAGTTAGGGTGGATAGTATGAACCTCTTTTATAGTGGGATCCTCTGTCTTTTCATATAATTTTTTAGTTATGATCAAATTTGATGTCCAGGTGTTATCTTGAGGTGTTTTCACAATAGATAAAAATATTAAATTTAATATTTGATGTTCTAGTTACATAAATTAAGGTTGGGTTGATGTGTTTGGACTTATAGTTGTTCATTTTTTCATTTTATCAATCAAAAATAGAAATATTTGATCTGGTAGACACATTTTCTATCCAATAGATTATCGTATTTGATATTTTCTGTTTTGATCGACTGAAATGGTCATGCAGTCGATCTATCCTAGGCATGGTTACTTTAACCCTTTTCAAATTCTTCACCATAGATCCAAATATAAAACATTGAATTCCAAATTTATAATCATTCAAATTTTTATATAAATTCTTTAAAACATAAATGAGTTTAAAAATTATGTAAAAATTTTCACTATGAAAAATAATAAATTTATCACCCAAAAGAGACATTTTGAAGAAAATATTCAGTGAATAAAAAATTACACTATATTTGTTCTAGATTTAATTATTCTATATTATCAGATCAGTTTAATATTTCAATACCATTTTTATGAAGAAAATATATGTGGAGAATTTTAATATAACAATTCCACGTCAAGATCCTTACATGGTCCCCAAAATATATTCAATATCCATGGTTCGTTATATATTTGAAATGGTTATCACTTTATAATCATGTGATTCCCATGGTCCACAATAAAATAATATATCTGAAAACTATAATACAGATTAGTAGATAACAAGGGTCGTCTATAAAGAAAATTAGACCTATAGGTTCACTGTAAAATCACATAGTATTATTATTTTTAATTAATTTAAAAAGATAGAATGAAATGTGGTGTTTTTTATTGGTTTTCCAAATTCTATATGAGGGAAAAATAACTCAATTCAAACATATATTCCTCTTGAAGTGTATGCATTTCTATGGTGAATTTTAATGAGATATATCATTATTTACATTATTAAGAATAATCTAGTTCAATGATAATATCATATACCATATATCTCACTCATTATCAATTATTGTATCATGTAGGAGAATAAAAATATTATTGGATACCTTTAAATGGATTATTAACTTAGTTAATTGAAACTAATGTTGGTAGGATTCAATCGCAATGATGTGAAGTAGAATTATAATTATATCCCTCACTCCTCACCTTCTCTGCTATATAAAACTAATAAGGAAATGGATTTTAAATTAAACTAATAAATTAATGAAAACCACAATGATTCACCTCAGACAACCTTTGATGATATATCTATCCCTATCAAAGTAAAATGAGATCACTCAGTACATCACACGGGTCAAAGAAACACAAAGAAATATGATAGAGAAGAAAAGTAATGTTGAGTGAATAATAAAAAGTGGAATTGAATTAAAATTTATAGAATAAAATAAAAACCAATTCCAATATGATCCAAGATTATGGTTAAGTTGTGTTTATACAACCCACAACTTGTAGAAGTCACCGCTTATGTTTAAAATCATGCGGTTTTTCTATATAAAATTTTCCTTTCTTTAAGAACCACACAAATATGAAATTCAATTTATGAGATTAGAAAAGAAAATTGAGAAATAGGTTATGAGGTTTGTGATAGATTAAAGTGGTTAACTATATCATTCTTACATAATCCCATTGAAGACCATCATTTCATGGTATTCATTTAAACATTTATTATGAATAATGACTAAAGACTTTCGGATACTTCTTGTGGAAGATATTTTATTGACAAGTCACCAAATAATGTCAAAGAGTTAATGGAAAGGATATCATATAATTTTAAAAAATTTGTAACAAGGTACACTACTAAAGGATTATATGAGATAATGATTAAAAAATAACCTTTATAAGAGAATAATATTAAATAAATATCATCTATTATAAAACGTTTGTCACTTAATATTGTCTAGGAAGAATCATATACTATAACGCAAATATTTTGTTTATCTTTGAAACTTTAGATTATTATCTTGATGGTTTTCCTCATGTATAAGAAATACATTATGGAATGTTTTAGAGGAAATATTAGTAACAAATGAACCATATCCAAGGGTTTAATAAATATTTATAAAATACTCTTAGAGATGGAAACTAGCATTATTAAGGACTATCTCTCCAAAAACCATTTTACCAATCTTTCTTGCCGCAATCATTTCAGATAAATGATTATCAACCTTATATAAGCTACTACAAATGAAAATATAAATTACCCTAAATAGATTACGTAGTGAAAAAAAATTAACCTCATAAAAATCAATAGTCTACTATCACCAATCAATGATTAGAGTTTATGGAGTTGAAATTTCAATTTTAAAAAATTATTCATACCCTCAATTTGGTAAACCTGTGATCAAGTAAACATCCATATTAATAAACACCAAACAAAAAATATTTTTTATTTATATTTCATTAAGGAGTAACATGTTGATAAATAAACGATAATATTCCCCAATGGAGGTCGAATCTGGATGTTTGCTGCCTAATAATAAGAAAAAAATCTAGGAAAAGAAACATGAAGAGTGGGTGGATATGATGAGACCCATAGTGATGAATGTCAAGGTAAAGACTATGATGGAATTTCTACATCTATCCCAATATCCCTAATATATAATAATTAAACCACATAATAATATTGATGGCTAGAAAATATTATATTATATAATAGAGTCTTTATATGGACTGGAGATCAAAATATGTTTTTAGAGGTTATCCACCAAATCCAAATGTATGTTATGTTTAAGAAAAATATGTGATCTAATAAGAGTAAACATAAATCACATGAAAATTTCTGATTTGGTATATTTTTTTTATCATTTAACCCCATGATTATCAAAGAACTATCAAGATCATAGTACATTCACTATCCCTTTCACAATCTGAGATCTCACCATTAAAAAATTATTATATGATTTTTAAGAACCAATTAATGTTATAACATACCAAATATATTCTTCCTTGTTATTAATAGAACTCAATCCAACAAGGTTGGATATGAAAATTTCTATTTGAATCACTTCCTACCTTATTGGTGTTTTATAGTATGATTTGATATAAGTGAAGGGATTTTAATTACCTATTAGATGTTATATTCAGAACATGGAAGAAGAAATAGTTAAATTATTTTCCACCATTATTCTAGAAATTCCATTTCTAAAAACAAATAAAAACGTAATAAATTTTAATAAATATACATTTTTAATGGCCTTTAGTGATTAGAAATTATACATTAGCATTTAATTTTTAATAAAATATATCCATGATTAGAAAATATGTATTTTCACAAATATATTCTGAAATTACATGATGTTTTAAGGATGAAATGGAAATGATTTATGACATAATTTGTATAGGATAAGAACTATAATAACCTGATTTTTATGAATATTTTTTTAATGAATATAATGTTGAAATATTTTTGTGTGAAATACAGTTTTTGGAACAACATGAAAACGTTTTTGATAATTTAATCAAATATTTCATTGATACCACTACCATAAATGTGCATGTTCAAAACATGGAGAATATTAAGTCAAAAATATCTTTAAAACAACATCAAAAATTAGAATTAATGTTGTTTCAATCAATATTTAAATATTCCATTATTTATGAAAATGAAAAATTCCTTATCATAGTTTCAAAAAAATTGTAACCTCAACATGAAGCAAAAAACAAAAAAGTGTTATAAATAACCTATATTAATAATCATTTCCTTAAGATACATCCAAATAATTATCCTTGAAACATGTGTTCATTGTTAGAATAAGAGTATAAACCAATAAAACACCTCCAAAGAAAGCATAACCCAAACCTTATAGAACATTTAAAAAATAAGTTAAAAGAATTTAAGGATTTGAATTCAAATTCCCCATCTCAAATTCCCAATGGGTGAGTACTCTTTATATATTTCCCAAAAATAATAGATTCACTATTTCAAAAAATGAGAATAATGACTTTATACCAACAAGGATTTATAATAGTTTTATAGTTTTAATTGACAATAGGACATTGATTTGTGTGATTAGAAAAAACACTTTCACATCCATTTTGTATAAACAAAATTAGATAAGATTTCTAGGAATGTTCATTAATATTTTCTTGGTGGATTTGGAGGGTCTATTCATATTCTAATATCTCAAGAAGGTGATTATAAAACAATATTCCAATTTCTGTCTAGTATGTTTTATTATTAAATAGTTTTCCTTTGTAAATTTAATTCCCCAATTACGTTTCAATGTTATATAGTAATTATATTTTCATATATAATTTAGGGCTTCATTAGAGGTATTTATTGAGAGTTTTACTATCTATCATGTATGATTTAACATTTTATAAATGTATGACATTTTAAGAGGAATTCTTTTATAAAAAAATGATATTAAACACAAAGAAATACCATTTCACTGTGATAAAAATTATTTTTATGGGATGCATTATTTTAAACAACGGAATCAAATTAGATAAGGCCATGGTGTAAATCATTTCCCTCATAAATTATCCAAACACTATAAGAAACATTAAACTTTTTTTATAGAATGATATATTTTATAGGAGGTTTCTTAAGGACTTTTGAAAAATTAATTTCCTTTGAATAATGTGATGAAAAAAGAAAGTAATATTGTTAGATGATTCATGTTGGGAATATTTTAATAAACATAATGTGATATTGAATAATACCCATGTAATCTACCTACTAGCATGGGATAAAACATTAGAGATGTTGTGGTATACTTAATGTGAGAGTCACGAGAGTCATTAATCCCATATGTATGATGGGAAATTACATGTGATTGATAAATCATTAATTAAAATGGGAATAAAAAAATTAATTTTAAAAAATAGAGATGTTTTTAGTAATTTTTTTTCTACATTGTAGACATTTTATTTATATCTATTAAGAATGTAAATATTTTTTTGGTGATAATGTAGCCATCATAAAATTGAAAAAAAATCAAAATAAAATTTTATGTTGTTGAAATAAATGATTATTTAAGGAAAATTGTCTTTGGGAATAAGGATAATAAGGTCTATGAAAATCTAGTGGATGATAAATTAAGAAGGTTGGGCCACATTAGAGAGGTAGAAATATCAACCAATATAACCCTAAATTATTCTTTCTTCTATGATATGCTATACAAAGTCACCCACATGCCCTTATATGTTGATATAGTGAACAATTTAGTCACATGAATAGTGCCTTACTATTTTAAAAAGCAACAAAATCATTAGAAGAAATTTAAATCAATGTTTTGTACTTAAGAGGACATTTATTTATGGATGATATGTAGTGAACAAGATATTAAGTTATTTTTTCAAGAGGAAGAGGATATTTTCATCCTTACATTTTTTACTTCAATTTCATTTGATAGATATTTTGGACTTCAATGAACAAATAGAAATTTTTTAGAAGATTCTTTATTTTTTCCATAAAATTTTAAAGACTCACATAAATCTTTGAAGGAATATAAAAAATTTAATTTAATATATGAGTTTCTATATGGTAGTAAATTCTATAAAAAAAATTATTTAATTATTATTTTTATGAGGATTAGAATTCAGGATTCCCATTCCTATTAAATTTTGGTTTCCCTATAAAATACTATAAATATATCAAGTTTCCAAATGTATTAAATAAAAATCAACCCCAAACTGATGATTCCATGGTTGTTATTATGTTTTCAAGATCAAAACATTTTTTTAGTCTTGGAGGATCTCAAGTAATAATTAGTGTATAAGGAAACAAATTCTAAAAAACTAATTTTATATCCCATTTAAAGTGTTATGAAGTGTTTATAGGAATGATTTTCAAAAACATGTTCATTAAAATTATAATTCTTACATAGATATATAGAAATTGGGCCTAGAAGTTTCCAACACTATAGATAAAAGGAAGATTCATATGTTCATCTTGATGATTTATGAAGGGAAGCCTGTAAAAACACCTTATACTATTATGTGACATCCGGATTTTTATTTGAAAAAATCATTTGGGAATAATTGTTTGAAGTGGGAGATAAAGTGACTCTATTTTCTTTAAGAATGTATCTCATATCTAGTGATATTTATTCCAAATTTAAGGAATAATTTTCGTAACTAAGAATTTCCTATTTGGTGTAGTTGAAATGAAAGGATCTAAGTTGAGATACTCATTTAATGTTAACAGAAAGTAGTTAATGATGTTTCATGAATAATTTTATAAAATATTTATTGAGTAGTCTAAAATCATCCTCAATACTTATAAATAATGATATTCTATGTTTTCTTTCTATTACACATTAATCTAGATAGTAACTAATTAAATATCTTATTTCTCAAAAACATTCATGTTTCAATTATTGTGGTCTGGGGTTTGAGATAAGTGTGGGGAGTGAATAGCTAACTTCATATGTAAGTACGTATTTTTGGATTTTATATTTATATTTAGATTTTTTTAGAGTAATATAAAATAAATCAATGTAACTATAAATCCATTTTTAAGATTCTATCAATAAAATTTTGTAAGTTTTTTAATTATATTTTTATATTTTGGTAGTGTTTTCCAAATATGAAAATAAGAAATGCTACCATACATTGAAATTATTATCATGCAATATTTAAAGTATTTTATGGTTTCTATAATTGGTAAAATTATGTTATTCTTGAGTAAACCTGAAAACCATTTTCATGGAGGATTTGGTGTTATAATTACGAAAAGGGTTGTCAATGGAAAATAACATAGTGGAATCAAAATAATAGAATGAGGAAACTAAACTAGTGGACTCAAACATTGGTAACCTACCCATATTGAATTATTGGAACATTATTTCACCTCAAAAATTAATATTGGATATCTCATATGATATTATGTAAAAAAATTAATATGGGAACTGACTTAGATGTCCTTCAAAGTCAACAAAATAACATTCCTATATTATTATGCCATCAAATAAGAGTTAGAGTGACCTGAGATCCTGCTTCACAATAATTTATTCTATGACATGTCTATTATAATTATTCCCATGTTATACCTAAAATATTGTGATATTTTAGTTTTGGGTTTACTTACTCTCACCCAATATGTGATTATCTCAGATAAGGACTAAAAAAATAAATAATTTCTAATTGAAAAATGGATAAATAAATTTGGGGAATTATAATCTCAGATGAAGAATGTGAATGTGATATATCCAAATTTTATTTTTTAAAGTATTAAGTATGTCTGAAAAGTAGATTTAAAGAAGGGATCTATTATGAGATGTATTTTGGATAGTTACACTTATTAAAATATCGTTTCCAATTCGATCTATTCTCTTTACAAGCATTAAAAAAAGATCATTTTATCGAATGAAAATGGTGTAGTGGTTGGAATAATAATGAGGTATTTTAATTTAAATAATTGAATAATATATAATTTTATTCTTATCTGGGTTGTATATTTAATCCTAGATATGAAAATTGTTTTCAAATAAATAGAATAAATTTTACTTCTTAGGATTTAAATTTTGTATATGTGGAGGATACTTCTTGGTTTTTTATACCCAAAAACATTTTATAATGGCTCATATCACATGGAAATGATGATGTGTGATCAACTAATGTTAGGATAATAAATGTTATCCTAGTGAACCTCTATCCCTAGTTACATGAGAGATGATCATGATCAAATACTATATTGTATTATATGTTTTAGAAATATTGATTGACTATATCCTGTAACAACCTCATGACTAACATATAATTTCAATTTCCTAGGAGTATAATACTATAAATGTGGTAGAGTGATGTATGCTATCATTTCCATAATTTTTTAGAGATATTAACAGTGTAAGGGTCCTAGGGAACCTTAGCCAATAGAAATGGTTCCATATTGATAAGAATCCTTTCATGAGGACCTAAAAAATAAAAATTGTAAACTCTATAAAAATTTATTAATATAAAGTTTCATGTTGCCTCCACATGGGATGGTTCTTTGTGTGTGTGTTTTTTCTTATTTTATGGGTATGGTGTGTGTATGAAAATAGATAATTAATTTCATTCATAATCTAAGTGTAATGGTTTTTGATTTAGTTTTAATGATAGTGTCCTAACAGTGGATATCTTGAAAATTACCTTTCTTACTGGGTAAATAATCATGTTCAGTATCCAGTCAATTGAAACCTCACTTTCACCCAAAACTATTTTTTACCTTAATAAGGTAAATTCCATAATCGTTATATTCTCTAATATCTGTTACCCTAATGTTTTGTTTTTCTCTAATCACCCTTATATCAACACATTATTCACAGTCATTATAATTGAATAATTTCCGGGTGGTTAATTTTTTCAAATTAGAATGGGATAAAAATAATTTTAATTCATAGAAAATGAAAATTTCATAATGTATATAGAAATAAAATTCCATTAGTGAAATGAGGAATATTGTATTAAACATTAAAATGTGAATTCACTAATAGGGGAAGGAGAGTCTATATCTATCTTACACTAAGATCATTTTGTTCTATCATTTAAGATACTATAGAAAATAAAAAGTATGAAAATAAGTCACAATAATCTTGATAAACAAAACAACCCTATCAACATTAGTAAACTATTGTGCTCTTAAAGAATTGTTCCATGGTTCCTCCAAAAGTTCAACATCTTTATTTTCCATGTGAGTGGCATAAAATTCTTATTTTCCAATGGTAAATCATTATGTCTATGGAATCCTTCGTGTGTTCAGTTACTCAAGTAATTAATCATTAATTTCGTTCACATGCAAAACTTGTGGGTCATGATGTATTTAGATGGGTTACTCCCAAATATTCATCTTATCTCACATCCATCCCATGATCACCAAATTTACCTATATCTTAATGATCCACATGTTGAAGATCATGAGAATTTATAAGTGATTTGGGAATATGAAAAGAACGTATTTACATTTTATTACACCCCATAATACATTTTTGGAATATATAATGTACAATTATATCTGTGTCATGAAGAAGGTATGGACCCGATGTTTTCCTTAAATATGTGATAGTTAATATTATTTAGTTTATTTTTATTGGGTGAACTTTAATTAGATTTAGGGTTATGGATTTCTCCTTTTATAGCATTTATATGATACCTAGGCTAGACAATGACACATATATTTGGCCTCTTTACATGTATACTGGCCCAGGATAACACTTATAAATATGATGGATGAAAAGTATGTTGGATTTTATGACACATTCAATAATAAAATAACTCACCCTGAGATATCTCCTGACCTGAACTCCCTAGTCTATTACTAAAACACATTCTTTATATGCATTATTTGATCCCAACATTGAATCAACATAGATATGAACATCTCAATTACATGAAAAAGAAAAATATGGAATAAAAATAAAATACCATGATATTTTAGGTTTATAATTTTAGGTAATTAGGAAAAATATGAAACTAGTGTAAACTACGTTTTTTATACCAAAGGGCATTTTTCCACTATGTAAGAAACTGAAAAATTAAAAAAAATTCAAAATATCCACTAAATTATCCAGATAAGAAACTCTTCTAGACGCTTTATATATATCACTTTTATTTTTAAACTAGGGAAATAGAAATATGGAAAATGGGTGAGTTGAGATTCTCATTAATAGTAAACATAAACTATAAAAACAAATATGAGTCGATCGACCTAATCAAGATACATAAGAAACTCATGCCCAACTAATCATTAATCATAAATAGTGTCATATTCTTTGGAAAAATTTAATACATGAATCAATTGATTGATCAAATAAAAATGAATAAATGTGATCCATGAGAGCATAACATAATCATAATAAAAATATTAATACTATAGAACAAACAAATACGTGAAGAATATCTAAAAGAGAAGGGTATTATATAAATGTGTCACAAACATAAGTATAAGAAAACATATTATAGTGTAATCGAAATCAAAACCTAGTTCTCATAGCTTAGTAGCGCAAGAATCACTTCTTCATTCCCATAGGGGGTCAGGTATCACTACTTGATTTCCAATACTGAAGAGACCAATCCATATATGATTCCCATAATACTATGCATAAAGCATCACTCCCTAATTACCATAGTTTATTTAGCAATATATTCAACATTTCCATAATTTTCTAATGTGATAATAATCATTAAATAAATCATTAGAGGAAAATATATGACCCCACCTATAACTATCCATAGATATGATTTTCATATAATTTTAAATATTACTCACAATTTCATCAATAAATATAACATGATAATCCCATGGAAAATAAATTAGTGTTTAATGATTTTAAGTTACTTAATAGGAAAAGACACGTTAATTTAGAGGATGAGGTATAGGGTATATACGTTGTATAAATAAATTTTATTTATTTAGTTAATAATTATCACCAAGAAAATGATTTATGGATTCTAGGTGAATACTATTTAATAAAAAAGTGAAAATAAGGTATTCATTAAGAAAAGGCATTGTATGAAAAATTATCCATATTCATTATGGATGGTTTTACAAAAAAAGGCAGTGAAGAATCACTCCTTCGGTAGAGAATAATATTACATATTGAATCCATATAAACAATTTGGATGGTAACATTTAGTTAATATTCTTTATAAAAGATTAGGTTAGTAGAGGACAATTCCAAGAAGAAAAATACAATTTACGAGTATTTGAAAAGACGATTTGGAAATATTAAATATCCTTGATCATTGAAAACTTTTAAAAAGCATATTATAAAAAATTAAGTGAAAATTTATTTCCTTTCGAATCAATCATAATGTATAGAATAATATTATTTTAAAATGATAACATTGGCTAAATATACATTCACACAAAAAAAATAATTAAATTTGTATCACAGATTGAAAACCTAAACCATATTAAAATTACGAAAATTATATTCTTTTACAAAATTTGAAAATAAATTCAGGGTATTTAAATTGTTCTTTTTTAATTTTTTAACAAATATTTCGATGTAAAAAAATTGGAGGAGTGGAAAAAAAAATTGAGCACAAAATGAAATTTTCTTTTTATATTAAAGATATACTTTTATCGAAAGCCACATCGTTGAAAGGATAATAAAGCATCAAGTTTAAAATAAGGTAAAGAGAAAATTAATCACCTAATGGTTTCTATAGGAGAATAATGTTATTAGGAAATGGTTAATTAATTGAAAAATGAATAAAACTAGTAAAAAGAATACTTAAATACTATAAAAAATAGTTTCCATATTTTAAAATTTTAATAAACGGAACGAATTACTTAGTTTAAAAATTAATAAGGGGATTAATATTACTTAAAATTAAACAAAAAAAGGGAAATATTTGTTCACATCATACTGTGTGAGGTTATAAAAAGTTCATTCATAAATAGTACATCATTTTAGATGAATTTCTAATATATATTGCACTTATAAGTGCATGAGTATTGTCAAGGATTAATGCTCTTGAAATAATGATATAATAAAATAGTATACTAAAAAACTACATCATCGCCAACTATGTTTCAAAAAAATATCACATGTCTTAGACACATCATATATAATAATTTCATTATATAATAGGGAAATGGATATATAAAAATTGGTGAGACTAGATTCCCAATATGGGCGAACAAGGGAGATATCAATAAATGTTCAATTTTAAGAATTACCTGAGAATAATTATTATGGGAACATGATCATAAAATCATAATATCATACACATGAATTCATGGATCATAATAATAAAAATAAAATACGTATCTTGGTATTTTATATTACATATATCATAATTGAATTGAATAACATGATCCATGATTGAATAACATTGGAATAAGATTAAGATATTAACTAGTGTCATAAAGTGTGGGACAATCGTAATTATAGAAATATTTTCCAATGGTTTCTCACTATGGAATTAATCTATTATTATCCTTTGGATAACCACCTATCACCTATTTCATAATAACAATCTATTCTTATGTTTTCCACAAGATCATGAAATCATTTTATCATAGCTTCACTATTAAAAAAAATATATTTCATAAATACATTAGCATCATAATCATAGACCATCCAAAGAAAAAATAATGATGGTACCATAGAATTATAATACCATAGAATAATATGTAACATAAAAGGATGTTATTATAAATGAAACATTCTTTTCATGGGTCACAAAAATATTTCTTGTGGAAAATTCCCTTTTAAATTTCAAATATATCATTTAAAAGAAAAAAAATATAAATATAATTTACAAAAAAATTATATCAACATAAAAAATAACAAAATTTTAATTGATGATTAAAATAAAATAATATTAATGAAAATGGTAAAATTAGTTTATACAATATACCTTCAAATAATGATTCTTTTCACACCTTTGGTAAAAAGTAACTCTTTTGGAAAATGAAAATATGATTCATTTTAAAACTCTTTATATAAAATAAAACATGTGTACAAATGGATTTAAATATAATTTTTAAACGTTAAAATAATTCTTATAAACATTTATATGAAAATATTTACAGGGAAGAAAAATATTCCTCACTAAATAGAATAACAAATTCGATTTTTCATAAAAGCATATTTTTATACTTTTGGGTACACAACGAGAGAAAAATGAAAGGAAAAGAAATAATATCTCGGAATAATTAGATAATAACAAAATTCAGTGGATATTTTAGTGATATAACATATAATTTCATCATTAAAAATTTAATAATAAATAATACCTATAGGAAATGAGATTGTAATATACATCTCTTACCATAAGTATGATCTACATCATCAGAACTCTAACCTAATGTATAATAAAAAAAATTTATTATAATTATAAAATATAACCATATAAATTATTTCAATATCATATATAATTCACTTATAAAATTTCAGCACCCATATAATAATAAATCTTTATTAAAGATTGTCATTTTATGGTGTTAATACTTTAATTTTTCATATAATTTTCTGTTATTATGTTCCCAATCTCTGTACTTTGATCATTTCTCCATATGATCAAAAATGTAAATCGTGATACAAATAGTATATATATTAATTATATTCAAAATTATTACCATCCATTAAAGTTATATTGAGAAAAAATAATTGTGTTGTTCATGGACACCCTAATCTATATGTTTTTATGAACATCATTTTCATTTTCTAATGAAAATAAAGAAATATGTAAAAATATTAATTTATAATTATATAATATTAATTATATCATATATATAATATATTTAAATATTTATATATCAAATAATTAATTATATACATTAATGTGAGGAGGTAATGGGAAATGAATCATGTCACACTGTAGAGGTCGTAGTCTAGAAGAATACATGAGTGATACGTTCATTTCTAAATTAATGGAAAGGAGGTGGAAAATGGATTTAACATAATCATAATAAAAAATAATTGCATTTATTATATGATAATAATCATCTTATTATGGATACAATAGATTTAGGGGTTGTAAAATAAAAATAAAAATTAAAAGAGCATAGTTCATATTTATATTTCTTCATTAGTATACCACATTTGGCTCAAACCTTATGCCTTGAAATAATTGTCGGCGAGGAATACCATGGGATCTATAATTATAGTAAATATTATATGAAGGTTTTAGGAAATGTAATAGCTGATATAAAAGGATCATAATTTAATAATAATGGAGGAGAGGAGGTTCCCTGTTATAAGTGAGGGAGAGAACACACATGAAATTCCATTAAACATTTTAAAAAATACAATGTCATTATATTGGGAATTATTCTCCAAATGACCATGTATTTAACGTAAGATTATATATGGTCTAAATATATAAAAATAATAAAATCTAGGAAACTTTTGATATTATTAACCTTATTTCATAATTTCGCCCCCTGTAATCCCATTATAACTTGGGCAATTGTAACAAATTTTTACTATTAATTATGAAAAAAATGAAAGTCGTTACATTAAAGAAAATTTAGATTTTTATTTAAATTATGGAACCCATTTATCCATTTGAAATTTCTAAAATTGGATGAAATTATCTTTTAAATAAGATCACAAAATGCAGTGAAACCTAATTTTTAGAGGAATGAATTTGGTTACATTGGTGATGGAATCTCATGAGCTTGGTATCTCTCGGTATCTTAGATTGTCTCTTGTATCTTAGGGTTTTATATTTCACTGGTGGAGATGATTCCACCACTATTCTTCTCTCTTCATTCTCTGGATATGATGTTTCCTCCACGATTCTCTCACTTATGTTTTTTGTCTCTCTTTATTAACTCTCCATACTATGTGATGACACTCTAGTTTTCTTTCTTCCCACCTATTTGTGCTCTGATCTTATGTTCGTTAGCTCCTCTCTAGGATAGATTTGGGGTTTGGGATATGTTCAGATTTTGGGCTAGTGGTTTTGTGGACAAAAAATCTCCAGGAGTTTTTGAATTTGGCCCTTCATCCTGGGGTTTCAATCCCATGTCTTGTTTGGAATTTGTACCACTTTCTTTTTTATTGTTCTGGATTTTTCTGGTTCAGTATTTTATTTAATTATTCCTTTTATTTGGGTTTCTCCCTAGGGTTTCAATTCCAAATACCAATTCATGGTTTCCTCTATTTCATCTTTTATGCTTTGTTGTGTGTTTACAAATTTTGGATGTTAATGATGTTTTATTTGTGTTTTGTGTAAGTCATATCACTAAGTGTTTTTTGATGATTTGGATGATGTCTATGAAGATGATATTATGTGCTATAATGAAGAAATTTATGGCTTCTCTAGGCGTCATCATATAGTGTCTTTCAATGGTTATGCACTGACATTTGTGGTGGCGTTTCTTGGTGACAACGACAGTATTTGTGGTTGTTGACAAAAATAGGGACTTCTATTGATGAATCTTGGTGGTTGCCGATATCTTTGGTGTCTGTTTCAATCTTATGGTTTTCTTCCTCACTAGTGGTTCATGCTCTCAGTTGTGGTTTCATTTTATGGAGTTGGTCTTTGGTGGCAATATTTTGAGACAATGGAGATGGGCTTAGATGTTCTAGGTGGATGTCTATACAGCGGCGATGATGTGGTAGCATATCGCAGTTAGAGATGATTTTCAATAATGGTGGGGAATTTCATAGAAGTGGCTGTCTGTGACGACTCAAGATTATGATATCCACATGATGGATTGATGTAAAAATGGTGACGGTAGAAAAATAATTTGGTCGGTTTTGAGATGATTGTAGAAATTATGGGGCAGTGGTGTACTTGGATAGAAAAGATGATGGATGGTGGTAGGTAGTGACATGGCGTGTGGATTGGGATGGAACATGGCATGAGTTTGGGGGTGTTTTCCTTTTAAATTTGTAAATTTAAAATCTGAAAAAATGGGTGTGGTTCATTTGTTTTTGCAGGGGTGTGTTATGACATTGTATCGAGTTGTATTTGTGTTGGGTTCACCATTAGACTTTAAAATTTCTACTTTAAAAGATAAATATATGGATTGAATGGAATGGAGAAAACCATTTTTAATAATAAAACAGAATTTACATTCATTCCATGCCTATTAAAATAATGTTAAACTAATTGATTCAATATATAATATATAAATTTATTAAATACCATTAATAAAAAAATGATATATTTCATTTATTAGGATAAAAACACTTTATATTCATTAAAATGGTTTTTTGAAAAGTAAATATTTGTACCATTAAATGATTCTATATTCATTCCTAACAATTAGATAACTTATTTAGGGATTATTATTTAATTATTAATTAAAATTATAAATATATTTCATAGAATATGTTCTTAAATAGTGATCAATATATAGATTAGATAATAATAAAAAAACCTGTAGAAAATACATTTCATCAAAAAGAATACTTCTTTTATTCATTAAATTATTTTATCAAAAGTGATAGAATATAATTTTTATTACGATTATACATATTTTCCATAATGTGTTAAATTATATTCATTCCCACCAAAAGAATATATTTTTTCTAAAGGTAAACTATGTCAAGGGTTCTTTTAGACTCGGGGTTTTATGTTAATCAAGTTATTAAATACCTCATGTTTATTTCCAAGTAAATACATATAAATTCATGGGGTGTTATATTCTACCCATTAAAATGAATTTCACCCTCTTGATTCAATCACTATTCACAAAAAAATGTGGGTATCTTTGCTTCATCAAATGTTCAGGTACCCGTGTATCTTCCTTGGATTGATGATTCCTCCAAATAACATTAACTATTTATGAAATTTTTTTTTATATAAAACTATCTCAATGATCCAATATTTCTACAATTTATTATTTAAATTAATGTTCATAAACCAGTAATAAAAACACTAATTTTGGTATTTGTGATAGATAGGGTATATAATTCCTCAAATGTGATACAAGGAACACGCCTTGAACTTAATAGAGGTTTGGGGGAAGTTCCAATCGATAAGAAACTATCTTAATTCAATCAATAATCTCAAAAGGGATGATATATATAGGGTTGAACTACCCATTAACTCTAAATAATACAACCTTATTTATATTGACCCATAATTTTCATTCATTGATATTACATCATCAAGAGGAATGTTCATTATGTTACACAAACACATATATGATTTTTGTAATGGGTTAGTTCCTTTGGAAAGATGGAATCATAAACAACTTGTTCATTGGTGAACTACATCATCTCACACTAATTACATCACAACTAGAACCATTATTAGAAAAATCACACATAATAAACTTTTTCATAACCTTGGGAAAAGAAATTTAAGAAATAGTTATATCATGTTATCATTAAAGATAATCAAGGGAGATACAGACTCATAATATGAACATAGTGGTATGAGGGCATATGTATGACATTTTAAAATCATAACCTACATATAAAAGATCGTAATTCTGAGTCCAATAATAATGATTGGAAGATCCAAATACAGTAATCCAAATCTAATCAAATAACATGATCTATAATAGAAAAAATGGTATAAGACATAGAATTATGGCATACTCATAATCATATAAACCATTTTCATAGTAGTCACGGCTCACCACCAAACCTGTGATTTTGGAATGGGTTCACTCCCCAAACCATCATCATAGTATAGTTTCACTCTTAATACTATCATAGAGGGAAAAGTCCCTTACTAAATTGGGTTCACTCAAAATTTCTGTCGTGTGTATCTCATAAGATATAAATATTTAACAAATAAATTATAAAGTTATACAGGTCCCACCAACCACATAATTAAAATCGTACATATGTGTGGCATAAGATCATAAAAAATTAATCATATCATTACCCATTAAAAGAACTAAGTTTCATAAAAAAATCATCATATCATAATCTTTGTAAAATAGATACACATAATAATAATTTCATCATTTTATAATTGAATAACACATGAAATGAAATGGGTTTAATAGTCATTTTATCATAGTATAACCCGTGAACAAGGAAATGGGTTTCATAAGAATATTATCATCATAAACATAATCAATTCAGAGAAAAAATAATGATGGTGCCCTTGGATTATATCCCCAATAAAGCATAAGTGACACCAAAAGATTCCATCTTATATGGGAAATTTTTTTAAATGATCAGTAGGAACAATTCATGAAAATCTAAATTTTCATTCGAAATTCCATTTCAAAACTAAACAGCTATAAAATGTTATGGATGTTTTTTTCTTAAAAAATAAACTTGAAAAGATATAGTGTATGCTTTAAAATCATTTAAATCATTTAATGAAGAAAGTATAACTTCCACGTAGAAAACCCGATTTTTAAATCTTATAATAGTTTAAAAAAGTTCTTTGAAAATAACCTTGGAGGATTATAATGGATGCTTCAAAGTAATGATTCATCATGAAGGTGGATAATTTTAGTTATGTTGTCATTTCCGAATGAAAATATTGCACCCATAGATTGGATGTAGTGTGTTTCATTTCATACAATCAATCTTGTTGTGTAAACTATTTTTATAATGGCCTCCAATGGGATTTTTACATGGAGCTAGAAACACCCAAAAGTTCCCTTATTTAAACCTTCTATTTAAAGGATATCAATTGTTGTGAAATTTTCCAAAAAGTCTTGGTGATTCATAATTGTTTAGTAGATGAGATGTCAGGATCATCATACCCATTTTGGATGGATTGTTTCCTTTTTTGGGAATCTCATATAGATTCAAGATATGTTCTCAAATCCATTATTAACTCTGATCTATGACATGGTTCACCCTTGTATTAACAATCAATTATTAGCATATATAGAATTTTTAATAATCTACAGATATCTAATTATATTCATAAATTGAGATATATGTATTTATCATAGGTCGTACATCAATGTTACCCTCTTATATACAGATTATAGCTTATTTGTTCATTTATTATTGACGCTGGTTTTGAGCCACGTAGTGGGGTGATCTGGACTGTACCATCATCCAAAGAGACAAGCAGTTTTTTTTATTTAGAGATCAGACCCATGAATGTGATTCATATGTATCTAAGGGAATGAAATCAAAAACCAAGAATTTTAGTGACACATAATCGGACATATCATTCCATTTAAGGAAATGTGATAAGGACCAAACTGTGTAGTTTAATGTCAAGCGAAAAGGATGTTCAAGTGAAAGAAGTATGGTAAATGTTTGGTGTATGACTTATGCTGAAGTGGCCCAAGGAACCTGAAATGGATGTGGACTCCCAGGTTTTGTAATACTATAAAGGTAATGTTTCCGAGATAAGATTAGGTATTATTTGGGGCGTTGTGTTTTCACTTAATAGAGACATATAACATATCCCTTTTCAATAGCAATAAAATCCATCGTATTTAGTTGTGAGAAAATATTCCTATATATATCCTATTAGATTTTTCCAATAGGGGAGTATATCCCTTTGAGATTATTGAGTTTGGGATTACTCTTATGGATGATTCCCTTATGATTTGAGAGGTTTGGTAGGGGATTACTCCTAATGATGATACCATTATTTTGTTTGGGATCTCATGGATATAATCATCACATAAAATGTCTAATGGTGTCATGCTCGGTGTGAGAAACCACAGGATACACTATATCCAAGAAACCACACAATATTATTTTTTCCTTCTTGTATGGATGATAGAGCCCAAAGGGAAAGAGAGAGGTGGCTTTGAATATGCACATTTCTTCTTTTATTTTTATAATCAGGATAGTCACATATGATCACATGTACATATATGACCTGGGATAGTGAATATGAGTAAGATTGACATCTATTGTAAGAATTAATAGGGTATTTTTCCATGAGGGATTCCCAAGCGTTTTATACATGTTTTTTAGGATGCAAACCAATAGAGGCCCTCTAATGTTTCACGAGAGGAAGATCTGGAAAAATATTCTCTTATAAAACATGAATTTTACCATATGGATATCAAGATATTATCTAACCTCTAATCCATTGTGATTCGTGCTTGAATTTGAGAAACAATAGGAAGTGGAAGATCCTATAAACTACCAAATCTTCATTTCCAACTGATTTATGGATGCTAGATCCCAAAGGAAAACCGATAGAGACGGTTTTGAATATTCATGTCTCTTAATTATTTTTATAACTAAAAATGTCATATATGATTATCTATCTGGATACAACATGGTTAATAGAATAAGAGAAAGAGTGGAACCTCCTATATAAAATATTAGGTCTTTACTATAATATGCATTCCCTGCTGTTGGTTACATGGCCTTGAGGACACATACTAATAAAGGCCCTCTAAATGGAGGAAAGAAAAACGTAAAGAAGAATATTCTCTGCCAAAAAATACATCTTGCAGTATGGATTTCAATATTTTATATAAAATATAATCTAATGTGGGTCATTCTTGAATGATAGAAAAAATAAGAAGTGGAAGATACTAAAAACCACATGGACTCCTTTGTCTGTAGATGGATCGATGTTGGTGCCTCAAAGGGAGAGAGATATTTTAATATACCTGTAACCTTTATTATTTTTATAACATGGATAATCACCTTTGATTATCCATCCATAAATTACATGAGCATGTAAAAAATATATTTCATCCTTCCACAATAAATATTTAGGGTGTATCCCATAGGGATTCCCTTGTGTCAGATATATGTCCTTGAAGACACACCTATGGAGGCCCACAGATAGAAGGCGAGAGGGATATCCATGAAAAATAATCAATTCCAAAACATGCCTTTGGATATATGTATTCCATGATCATATTTATCCCAAAAACCCCAATGAGTACTAATTTAATTTTACAAACAATAGGGAGTGTATGATTCTAGAAACGACTTGATCTAACTTATTCTAGTAGAATATTTAGGGGATATGGGATAAGAAGAAAGAGATTTGAATATTTCTTTATCACCCATTCTTATACCCATGATATTCAAATCTGACTACCCATAGTGATACATCCCATGGGAATGGAGAAGGAGAAAATTATGAAGCAGTAGAAGTCATGCAAGAAATGATAGAGGCATACTCAAGGATGGATACCATAAAATTGGTTTATGGGGGGAGTGTAGGATAATTCACTACACCTAAAATATAATGGCAAGAATGATCCTCTCCCTCCCCAATTGAACTGAAGTTATTTTGTCCTAGAGATGATATATGAATAAAATGGATCTAAACATTTTCTCTTTGACTATGAAATCTTTAACTATACCCTCAGGGTCATGGTTCTCATGAATGAGGGAATCCGTATCCACACACACTCTAAGGACAAAACCCTTCATGAAGAACATATTCGGGACACCAATGAATGATGGAATTTAAATCTGAATGAGAGACATGATGATGTTTTTATTTCTATGGTTTTGAATTTCTATAGGGTTTGGGGTAGGTTTATATTTTCTCCCTATAAAACGAGGGATCCAAATGAATAGTATCCCTACCATTGGGGCTTGGAAGTGGGATTGAGAGGTGTCATGTGTAGGGTAGAGTCTTGGAATGACAAGGGGTCTCACATAAAACCTAGATGGGTGAGCAAAGGTTCTTCGAACAGGTTCATAATGGCACGAGATGTGCTTAAAACAAGGGTTAGGCTGGCACGATATGGATATGAATTGGTCAATGGACTTCCTATACAACTATACATGGCTGAAAACATATCCTAGGTACTATAGTCATTCTTGGGTATCCTTAGAAGGGACTTTACCAGGTCCCTGATTAGGTAAGGGACATTTATGCTAGTGGTTGTCAACTTAGGGGCTGGAAGCGTACCTCACAGGTGTCTTCATATTTCAAACCCAATAGGATATTTTATCTCTTTATCCCCATTTATTCCCACTTCAATATAGTTTTTGAGAGCTACCCAACATGTTTTAGAGGTCCTCGATGAGGAGGATGTATTCCAAGAGCTTTAAGGATTCTTCTAATTTTATAGTTGTAAAACTAAAGAGCACATGGGTCCTATTTAAAGGTAAATAGGTAAACATGGTTGAAAGGGTATATCATAATTATTAGGATAGATGAGGTAATGGTAGATGGTATAGACTGGCTGAGTAGACCTGGTTAAAAAAATCCAATGAATAAATTGGTTAATTAGATTAATTGCCGAATTTAATTATTAATGTTAATTAATTATTGAAAAGGTAAATAACGCAGTGATTTTATGATATTAATTCATTCAAAATTGGGTCTAATCTACTCTTATACCTCTCTAATCGGTGAGAGATACATGTGAAATAATATAGATTTTATGGGGGAATTAGAACTCAATTGTAGAATCCATTTATTGTGGAGGGATAACCATGACATTGACATTTGTATGGAGAGTCCCAAACAAACAACATGACTTTAGACATTGGGAGTCACAACACCAATAGTCCTGACTTTAGATATATGGAGTCAAAACCGTTAGATCCTAATATTATAATCAGGGAGTCATAACTTGAGGAAAAAAGAATAAAAAATAAATATTTTATTTGTAAAAGCCTAAAAAATGTTGAGTGAGTGAGAGATAGGAAATAGTGTTACAGACATAGAAACCATACAAGATAAGATAAAAAAAGTAAATCAATGCTATTGGTTCTTTAGATTTTGATTAACATGTATCATCATTGAATTTTTTTTCAAAGAAGTATTAATTTGGAAATTGAGATAACATCTAGGTGATGAAACAAAGGCTCGTAGGATGTTGAAAATGCATAGAAGATTCAATGTTCACAACACTTCCTCTTTGAAAAATACAACATCATATATGTTAACTGATTGGTCTTGTTGGGTATTTTTATTGTATAGCTAAACTGTAAGAGAGAAAAATATATATAGAATTTATATTTAGCATGTACAACATCTCTTCTTCTAATGGATATTCAAAATTAAATTGAGTAAAGATTTTTCATAAATATCTCCATAAAAATCATAGCACCATTGGATAGTTATTCTAGTAGAATAAATCTCTAATAAAATATTTCAAAAGAAATTTGAATAATTACTCCAATAAAATCTCCAGAATAATAATAGGTTTTAATGATTTAAGAAAATAGTTTAAATCCATTCAAGAAAATTTATACAATGTCAAAAAATATCTTGAAATCTAGGAGCACAACCTAAAAGTAAATTCAAACATTTGAATTTAAATAAACATTATTCTTCTAACATCGTTGGATAGTGATGTTAAAATTATTATTTAAATTTTTTCATTTAAATATAGTGAAAAAAAATAAAATATCAATGATAATAAAATGTATATTTAATTTGAATTTTTCTAGAACAAAATCATTGAAAATAATCCATATAAATATGCATCGGTTTAATTTTTAGTATAAAAGAACAATGCAGTAGTAGTAAAGTAAGGTACACATAGCAATAGAAAACTAGGGTTCACCAACATAGCATAAGTTTCCCCATCATGTTGTTGGTTTTTCAACATAGTGTAGAGTTGCGAACATAGAATAGGGTTTCCAACGTAGTGTGGGGTTTCCAACATAGCATAATGTTTCCAATGTAGTGTAGGGTTTCCAACATAGCATATACTTTCCAATGTAGTGTCGGGTTGCCAACACAACATAGAGTTTCCAATGTAGCATTGGTTTTATAATTTATTGTAGGGTAGCCAACGTTGTATAGGATTACTAACACAGTGTAGGGTCAAACAATGTAGCGTAGGGATGCCAACGTAGTGTAGGGTTTCCAATGTAGCGTAGGGTTCCAATGTAGTGCAGGGTTTCCAACATAGCATAAGGTTTCCAATGTAGCATAGGTTTCTCCATTGTTGCATAGGGTTCCCAATGTAGGATATGTTTGTTAAACCATAATTTGGTAAAATAGGGTTTTAGAACCATACTTTGTGAATGTGGGATTCGTGGACCATACAATTTCAAGGTAGGGTTTTTAAACCACCCTTTTGAGAAAGGTGGGAGGTTGGACCATAATTTGTGAAATTAGGGTAGATGAACTGTACTTTACAAAACAATGTGGAAATCATCCTTTAACAAAATTCAACAAAATTTTAAAGCCACTTAATTATAGATTCATCCTATGATAAATAATAATTATTTTTATAAGAAATTAATATATTTACAATTAATCAAAAATCTAATAAATTCAACTTCTATTTCTCCTAAAAATATTAAAAAACCGAGAATCAAAATTTTAAAAAACAAGATTTCTAAAAAATCAATGAAGTACATCATAAGATTTATTCACCATCCAAAAAACCTTTTTTGACTTTGATGTGAACTACTAAAATCAAAATAAACATGCTATCTTTCTATAAAATCATGATTTTAGTGAATCAAAAATATTTTTATTTAAAAAAAATATAATTTCAAAAATATTTTCTGTAGAGTTTCTAAAATTGCATCATAAACTTTATTGAATTTTTAGGGTACTCTAACAGCATTTGATGACATCTTCATAAACTAATTAAATTTAGATAGATCTCTTGTCTATCAATTGGGATAAGAAACACACAAATCCAAAACATTTTGTTTTGGATATCTTCCAAATAAAGAATTTTTTTAAAATAAAATCACATGTAATCAAACAATATCATAATGTGTTATTAAAAAAAAATTAAATCATATGTACTAAAACAAATTAAAAAAATGCACATGAATAAAAAAATATCCCTTCTTTTGTTTTATTACTAATCAAAGACATTCGTTCCATTTAAAACCAATTTAAAAAACACTAATTTATTTCATCACCTTATTGTAAATAAACAAAAAGTGAAAAAAAACATTCCCAAAAAAAAGGAGTTAATAAAAATTTAAAATTCCAAAATAACATGATAAAATTTAATTTTTTAAAACCGATCAGAATCTAAATGATTTGTAAAAATATATTCCAGCATATTTTCAGAAAAAATAAATTCTAAAACAATAATACCCTTTTTCACATGATCTCTAATAAAATGAAATCTAAGATCAATATTCTATGTTCTATAATTTTATAAGGGGTTCGTAGAAATAGAAATTATAGAAGTATTATCACATTTAATAGAATTTTTATCAAGATAAACAACAAAATCAAATAAGGTTGTGCTAATCCATAAACATTGAGCACAACTACTAGCAACAGATATATACTCAACTTCTGTAGTAGATGATGAAATAGATAGTTGTTTCATAGATGACGATGAAATTGAACGTTTTCAAGAAAATGGCACATTCTTCATGGTCATTTTCAATCAATTCTACATCCTTAAAAATGAAATTCAGAATAAGTTGTTAAATCAAAAAAGATATATTTTGGATAAAATAAACTATAATACATAGTTCCATTAACATATCTAATTATTCTATTTACAACATCATTATGAATTTCTTTAGGGTCATCTTGAAATCATGCACATAGGAAAACACAAAAAAAATGGTGTTGGGTATAGATGAAGTTAAATATTGAAATCTACCTATCATGCCACTTAAACAATAAAATCTACATAATTACCATATACATCAGAATGTAATTAATAATTAGTACTCTTAATGTTTTTTTATAGTTTTTACATAATAAATACCAAATATATTAATCAAATCCTTAGTATATGTATATTGATTAAGAAAATTAAAATATTTCTTTTGAGAAATATGATGTCCAAGAAAGAACATAAATTCTCCCATTAAACTCATGTCACTCTCAGAAGACATCAAAGAAGAAACTTCATTACATATTATTTCACTATAAGATCCAAGAAGTATATCATCAACATAAATTTTTACATTTAAAATATCATCAGTGGTTATTTTAATAAAAAAAAGTTGGATCAACATAGCCTTTCTTTAAACCATTATTTAATAAAAAAATAAATCCTTTCATTCAAAGAACGATGTGAATTCTTGAGACTATATGACAAATTATATAATTTAAAAACATGGTTTGGATGTTTTTCACATTCAAAACCCCAGGTGTTGAGAAACATAAAATTATTCATTTATAAAACCATTTGTGATAAAACTTTTTATATCCATTTGATATAATATAAAACCTTGAAAACAAAAAACGGAAATAAAATTATAATTGAATCTAACATAGAAATAGATGAAAAATAATCTTCAATGTATATACCTTCTTCTCCAGATTATCCATGATCGACAAGACTAGATTTATTTTTTCCTATCTGTCCATATTCTTCCAGCTTTTATCTAAATATCTTGTTAGTTCAAGTTACCTACTTATCCGCATGTAAGTCTACTATATTTCAAACATTATTTATAAAATAATTATTTAATTAATCTTTAATATAAACAATATAGATTCATATTTCAAGGAATAATTAACATTAAATGGAACAATATTAGAAATTAATGTAGAATTGGTACCAAAAATTAAAATAAAATTTCTAGTTTTAACACCAGAATCAACATTACCAATTACATTTTTAATAGGATGATCATTATGAATCTTCCAAGATGTTGGATCTGAATGGTAAGGAGTGTTCTCCCCCTCAATTGATTCATTATTATCTTGAGTAAATTCATCATAAAAATTAAAATCTATAAACTCATCCACAAAAACATAAGAATTAGAATTTAATTTAACATTATTTTTGTAAAACATAACATGAAAAAATTATTACACAATCATAGTTCTTTTATTATGAACTCTATAATATTTAATTTTATTAGATTAACCAAGAAAAATATCTTCATCATTCTTTACATAAAATTTATCTAAATTTTCCTTTGAATTTAAAAAATGATTACAACCAAAAACAACAAAGTAACCAACTTTATAATTTTTTATTTTAAATAATTTATATGGAGTTTTATTTAACATAGGTATAATAATAGTTCTACTAGAAATTTAAAAATAATAAACAATAGCCTCCACTAAAATATATCTAGGAAAATTATATTAAATTAAAATAGTTCGAGAAATTTAAATCAAAGTTATATTTTCCCATTCTAATAAACCATTTTGATGTGGTGTTCTAGGAGTAGAAAAATTATAAAATTATCCATTCTTTTCAAAAAAAAAATCAAAATATAAATTATGAAATTCATCTCCTTTATTACTATTAATAGAAATAATTATAGAGCCTTTCTAATTTTAAACTAATTTCAAAAAAGATTTAAATCGATATATAGTATCATTTTTATGAGAAATAAAGTATACCCAATTAAATCTACTATAATCAACAATAATAACTAAGGTATATGTCTTTCCACCAAGGCATGAAATTTCAGTGGGGCCAAATAAATCAAGATGTACTAATTGTAAAAGTATATTAGTACTTATCTAATTGGTATGTTTAAATTATATTTCTGTGTTTCTTCCCTTTCATGAAATCATCACATACATGACGATGTTATTTATTCATGGATGTTAGCTGTAACACATTATCATATTTTCAGAACATATGAAACATTCTAAAATTAAAATTACCTAAACATCAATTCCAAATTATGTTTTCATTTTTTACAGCATTCAAACACATTACATGTTTAATAGTTAGTTCAATAAAATAAGTAATCTTAATATTATCCTTTAGATTAGCTTAAAATAAATAAGAATCAACTTTAAAAACTAAAAAATTAACATTTTGAAATTTAACATACATTACATTATAAAATAATTTAGATATACTAATTAAATTAATATTTAACCATCTACATATAAAAATTTATAAATAAAGTAGAATTTTAAATACAAGAATTATCAAAACCTTTTACTTTTCCTTTTGAATTATCTCCGAATGTAACAGTTCCTCCATCACATATGTTGTAACTGGTAAAAATTATTGGGTCTATGGTCATATTTCTGGAGAATCCACTTTCCCAATACCATCTGTCTTTCTTGAGACATCCAAATCATTTTTCATACAAAATTTAATTACATGAAAATTTTGGTACTCAAGCTACTTTGGGTCCAATATTATTAATAATAAATTTATTAGGTACTGATACAAAATTTAAACATGAATTGTAAGGTACTATAGATAATTAGGACATTAAGATATTAGTTTTTTTATATACCAATGATTTTTTAAATATATGGAAAAAATAATTTTCATAATGACATTTAATGCCACATATTAAATAACTAATAGTTGAAGTACATCCATTTTTTCTTCTAAAAAATGTGTTTTATACATTTGGGGTTATATCTTATCATGGTAAAAATAATCTTTATTTTTATCTATTTTCTCCAATGGAATTATCTGATTATTGTTTTCACGAACATGAATAAAATTTGATAAAATATGTTTTAGAAATTCAACTTCCTTTTTCAAATTTTCATTCAAATCATGAGTAGATTTTAAATATTCATAAACATTCAAATGAGAAGTTGATGTAATGTTACATTGTTTTTCATTCAGCTATATGAGGGTTTTATTTTGAGAAATAAGTGTCTCTAATTTTTACTTTAAGCTTGTTATATAAATAAACATCATTGAAAATATATTTCCTTAATCATTAAATTTAAATATTTAATTACTAAACATTCAAATTCAAAATATAATTGTCTAAATCAGAAAATCCAGAATAAAAACCAAAATTAATAACCTTATCTAGAGATTCCAAAAATCCTAAGATGTAAGATTCCTTTTCATTTGCACATTAATCATTTTAATTATATTCTTCTATTCAACTCTAACTTAGTTTCAATTCCTTTTGAAATTATTTTTGTATTTTTATTTATTCTTATGTTTTTGAAAATGAGGCCTGATATGAACTTTCTTCATGCAAAAAAAATGAGTTACTTCTGATACATTGTAATTTGTATTACTTTTGATATATCCCTTAGATTTCGATTTTTAAGAGTTTCTTATAAACTGATTCCTGTATCCTCTTTATTAATTGTTTTATAAACTCCGGTCACAATCTAAACCATATCTTCTTTTTCACAATTTTGTAGATCAGAATCAGAAGATTAAGTTGAAATAACATTCAAAAATTTAAAAGCTATAATTTTTCTTCGTATAGTCTCCTCAAAATATGTCTTCTTTAGTTCAAGTTCATATTGGTGTAGTGATATAATGAATTCACTAATTGTGTATAATTGGAAATTCTTACTTTAATTAATGTAAATCTTCTATAGCAACTGGGAATATTCCCCCGTTTGGGCATTTGGGCCACCGATTGTTTTCCTGAGTCCATTAAGGCCTTCAGGACCCCGGTCCTTCAGGACAGTAAGGCCTTTAGGCCACCTCAAAGCCTTACATCCACCTTAAGTGAAAATGAAAACCAAAAAACCTATAAGGGACAAGCTCTAGAAGGAGGATGAGCAAGGAGCATTCACTATAACATAAGCTAAACAGATTCTAAGAATGAGAGGGTATGATACCTGCCATCGGGACAAGCCCATGCATACACAGGAAAGCCAAGTCGAACAGCCATGCGAAGGCAGAGAGATGATTTCCTGATGAAGATGATGGGGATGAGTAGTTCCAAGTAGTTATTATGGGTATTATTTAATGTTTGAATCCTACAAGAAATGATTCCTCTATGGCCTTTGTCCCATGTAATATTTTTCCCTACAAACCTTATAATGGTTCCACCTCACCCCATGGAATCTGGGTTATCAAAATAAATAAAAATGAATGCCTTCAGGGCATTGGAGGGTTAATTATATTAATTATCAAAGTAAATTATTAAGGATAATTAGCAGTGGAAAAAGTAAAGAACACAAGGATTTTTTTTCTTATTCTGGTTTAAATTGGGCCTACTCCACTCTTATACGTCTCTAGTCAATGAAAGATATGTGTGCACTAATATGATTTAATGGGGGAATCATATTCCAATTATAGAACCTTGTCTAGTGGAGGGATAACCAGGACACTAAATTATTATTGGAGATTCAAAACCCATAAAACTTGAATTTGGACATTTGGAGTCACCACCCAAACATTCATAACTTTAGATACATGGAGTCACAACCCTTAGTTCAAATATTTAGAAATCAGGAGTCACAACCTAAGTAAAATAATAACAAATAACTATTTTGTTTGTAAAAGAATAAACAAAAAAATAGTGTGTGTGTGTGAGATGAGAAATAGTGTTACAAACTCCAAAACAAGACAAGGGAAGATAGAAAATTAAAGCAGTACTGCTGGTTCATGATATTTGTATTGGAATTTCTTATGAAGAAAATATTTGTTGAAAAAAAATTAATTCGACACCTTAGTGAACTTCCTGGTTATTAAATAGTGTCTCACAGGATGTTGCAAATGAACAATAGGTTTAATGTTCATGGAACATTCTAATTGATGAAATAGAGTATCTAATATGTTAATCCATTTTTCTTGTTGTGTACTGCTAATGTATCTATATCCTTTAAGAGTTATAGATATATTTAGAATATATATTCAGAAGTTACATTAGCTCCACATCCTTCATATATTCAAAAATAAATTGAGTCAAGAGTCATTATAAATATCTCCATAAAAAGAACAACACCATTACCTCTTAATTCCTATAAAATCAATCTATAATAAAAGAATTCAAAATTAAATTGAATAATTCCTTATATAAAATCACTTGAATAATAATTGTGTTGAATTATTTAATACATTTATTTATATCTATAAAAACATTTTTAAACTTCATTAAAATACTTCCTAAAACTAGCAGCAAAAACTGAATGTAGCTTCAAACATTTCAATTTAAATAAACCTGAAACCTATGGATATATTTGTTGGAGGTAATCATATAATTTATTAATTTCTCTCTTAAAATATAGGGGAGAACATTCAAGTCTCTTCAATAATATTCCTTAGATTTATTATGATTCTATCCAGTAGAAAACCCATTTAAAATAATCCACATAAATATGAAAAAGATTAATTCTCAGTATAAAATCCCATTGTGACAGGCAGAAATGTAGGGTACACATGGTATAAGCAAAGTATGGTTCACCGATGTAGCATAGGGTTCACCAACATAGCATAGGGTTCTCTAACGTATTGTAGGGTTTACAAAATATCATAGAGTGTCTAATGTAGCATCGGGTTACCAATATTTTTATAGGGTTTCCAACATACCGTAGGGTTTACCAATGTAGTATTGGGTTCAACAACATATTGTATGGTTTCCAACATACCGTATGGTTTCTAACAAAGTGTAGTGTTTCCTATGTAGTGCAGGGTTGCCAACGTAGAGTAGGGTTCACCAATGTAGCGTAGGGTTTCCAACATAGTGTTGGGATTCCAAACCATACTATTCAAAAGTAGGGTTACCAAATATTACTTTTTGAAAGTAGGATTGTTTTACCATACTTTGTGAAAGTAGTATTGTTGAACTAAACATTGAGAAATTATGGTTTCTGGACAATAATTTGTGAATTTATGTTTGTTGAACCAAACTTTATGAATAAAACATGACAACTATGTTCAACAAACGTGAATTAATTTTTATTGGATTTTAATATAATATTCATTATATGGTAAAAAGAATTATTTTTAAAAAACATTTTATATTTCCAATTAATCATAAATAGATAAAATCATACTTCTACTGCTCCTAAATATATCATCGAAGATAAGAAATGATATTTTGGAGAACCTCATTTAGGAAAAATCAAATCACAACTTCAAACAATTATTCACCATATAAAAGACCATCTTTGTAACACCCTGTGATTTTATGAGATTCCTTCTTTTTAATTTGTTTTATATCATCAGTAATACGCTACACCAAGATTATCGTGCGCTATATGCAAGACCGTATTAGCTTGCAGTATACGCAACACTATTCTTGTATCGTGTTACACACATTTTCAAGTTTGTTTGATAGTAGTAATTCTATGCAACATTGAGTGTATATATATATATATATATTCAATGTATACATGAAATATAGTCGGATTCTGTTATACACAACAACAAAAGAATCTTACAGTACACGCAACCCTGACTTTGCTTGAATTACATGCAATGAAGACCTTCTTCGAGGACATGTGTAGTACGCAATACCAAGTTTCACTAAACGAGATATTATTATAATTTTATTATGAACTAGCCGTTATGAATAGTAATACCCACTTTTTTAAATTTTATAAATTTTAAATTAAAAAATGGACATCATTTTTTTATTCGGAATATCGAAATTAGCCTTAGGTGAATTTTTGGTATTTTTCTGAAAACTTACAATTTTTTATGAATAGTGAAAACCATGGGTTACTATTTAAAAAGTGATTTTTTATTTAAATAATTATTTATTTTATTTTATTTTATTTTAGATAAAAATTGATTCATAATACCTATATAAGTTCAATGTAATTCATTGGAGTCATTTTATTATAATTTTTGATATATAAAAATTTTATTGAACTTTTCACCGTCTTTTACCTACCTCCTAGGAGCTTTTTGCAACAGTACATAAATATTAATTTTACCACTTCTGTGAGTGGAATTTTGAAAATCCGAGACACACGGTTAATATCAAGGAGTAAAATTTTGTTCAATAAGATAAAAATAATTTTTGGTGAATAGTAACTTTTTTACTTTTATTTACCACGGTTAAAAGTAAATAGTGTAATTAAGGGTAAAAATAATCTTATTAGTACCCTAACACGTGTCCTAATTCCATTGGATAAGTTTAATTATACCAAAAACAAGATTTGGAATAAAATACTTCCCTTAGGTCCCCTTGGATAATGATTAGGACATTTATTATTATTTTATTTAAAGAAAAGTTAAGATAGGTAAAATCAATGTTTAGTAACTAAATCATATTTAATATAGGGTTATACATATGATAAATTCAACTATAAATATTCATTAGAAAGATAAAAAGATTTCATACATAATGGTATTTTATTTAAAAATTTTAGGCCTTAAATAATTTAATTTATGTGTGACACAATGGTGATGTAGTAATTACCAATATAATAAAATATTAAAATAATTAACATTATAAATATCCAAATAATTGTAATTTGAGTCTTTTTATGAATTAAACTAATTTTATACGTTTACATGACATGTTAGTATTGATTTAATTAAAGTTTTTAGAACTTATCATGCTGTTATGATTTTCACAAAGAATCAATTACCAAATAGTGTCAAAATTGACATAAAATAGTTTTTAAAAAAAATATTATATTATTAATTGTTAGTATTTTCCAAAAAATATAAGGTTTGTCCAAATGACTTAGATAATGTTATATATATTAATAATGAACCACTTGGGGTTCTTTTGTCCTGTTATAGTAGTTTTATTAACCATTTAGTGTAAGAAAACAAGAAGACACGGAAAAAGTTAAATTATATAACTTAGAGTTAAATCTAAATGATAAGGTTAAAATAGTAACCTAAACATGTCTAAAATCTATTTGTTGATAGTATTTCAACACATACTCACTTTATCTTCTAAATAAATCAATTTAGAGCTATTATATACCGAATATGACTTTATTATAAAATAATATTTTATGTTTTTCCAAAGGTGCCCCTCTCCTCCCTTATAAAAAGGGCACCCCTTACCTCTTCTCTTCACAACCTTTTGATTCTTGAAGCTCGGCCAAACCTTGCCAATTTCTCTTCTCCACTTCCCTAGAAACATTCTGGAGGTTTTGGAAGTTTCAAAAGACCAACTCTACTTCCTTAAGTGGAATCTTAAAGGAGGTGCGTTGAAGAAGAGGTAATCTCTTCTTCCGATTCTCTCAAGTTTATTTCTTCTTATACTTATTCTTCATTATTTGTCTCATTATAAAGTAATAACATCAGTATAAAATATATAATTATATGTTATTAGAAATATTAAACAACCCAATTTCACCTTCTATCCCTCCTACAGAAAACGAAATCACCGTGCGTGCGTACGTACGGAATGTCGTCTCCACGCTGGGGTGTAATATGTTTTCGACCACCACCTTACATGGATGGGTATAATGGTGTAAATAAATAACTATATATGATTATTTTAAAGTTATATTGATTCTTAAATATTATACATACACTTAAATACAACTCCACGATCATGGGAATGATATCATCGCTCGTGTGTACGTACGGACTACTGTCTCCACGACGTGATGAGATTCGTTCTCCATGTTAACCATTCATGGATGATTATAAAGTATTTATAATTAATAATAATTAAATATATTACATAATAATGATAATGGATTTATGTATGTATATATTTATGTCAAATAATTAATTCCATTCAATTCAATAAGGAAACGAAAACAGCGTTCATGCGTACGTACGACCTACCGTCTCCATGAACGGTGTATTTGATTCCATTTATCAATCTATCATATATATATTTGTATATAATGAATATATATTATATATAAATCATTTTTTACATTCTGGAATCAAGTAAATCAGGATTTAAGTAATAATATCCAAAAAAACAAGTGGAAACATGTACAATAAATGAAATGATTTTACCCAAATCGCTGCTTTTACATCAAATTTACAAAATAACGGGTAATATAAATACATAAGTGAACCATAAATGATGTCATAAATATTATTATAATTCTGTTACAAGTTAATAATATGTTTAAACCCACCATACAAAAGTCTTGTACACATACGGATGATATTGGACATAAGTTAAGGGATTATTATTCCAATCTCATTCTTATCCGAGATTGTTTATTCGTAAGTATTTACTGGGGTTATATTTTTCATCCATTCCCATAAAATGTTTTTTATAAAGTTTTAAATATTCTTTTATGTATGTTTAATCTCATTTTTACCCATATTTGACTTTTACTTTGTGTTATAGAAGGAATCTTTTTTTTTACCATATGAAGAACTTTTTGACTTTTCTAACAAAAGTACGAGGAGAATATTTTTTTTTTAAATTAGATGGAATGAACATATTTTTACAGTTTTATAATGCCTTATTTTTATGAAGCTTAATCTACAATATTGTATGATTATTTTGAAGAAAATCCTTTTCTTTTAAAATTTTATGGAATTTTGTGAAAAGAAAATGATTTTTAAGAAGAAAGGATATATTGTTCAAGAATTCATTTCAAGTGTTTTATCAAAATCATTTTCCATCTAAGATGAAATTATTCCATATGTGTATGTTTCATGTAAAATATCTCTATTATTTACATTGTTTCACTATTCTTATGATAAAAGAATATCCATTTGTTTTATATGGATTATCTTATGGTTAGATGATGTTTATGAAAACCATTTTTATTCTTTGGGTTATGATGAATGATTTATGTATATGTTGTGGCACAAGTAAGAATGATTTCACTATGATATGGGTGGTACCTATATATCCCTCCAATGTATTGGGTAAAGATTTATATCTCATGAGATAGACATGGCTGGAAAGGTAAGTTAATCTGGTTTGGTGATAGAGGACTAGAATGAGGAGTGAACTCGATTCAGAAAGGGACTTTGTCCACTAAGATGGTCTTGGCAGCAATGTCTTGGCTACAATGGAAATCATATCATGTGCTTAATGGTTTTACACAATTAAATGTTTTATTCCCAAGTTATTTTATCATGATTGATTCTCCTTTATGATATATGTCTTTCGTACTTCCAAGATTTATGTCTTTTCTCAAGAATTTGATGTTCAGATTTTATGGTCAAGTTTTTGCATTCAAATGTTTATGGATTGTTTTATGTTCTCTATGACTTCCCATACTGACCATTTGATCTCACCCTTTTTATGTTATCTTTTCCCCAGGATTTATAGAAAGGTTTTAGGTAAGAAAATAAAAAGGGGAAGATATTTATGGGAGATGTTCATGATCTTTCACCACAATTAGAAGATTATGTTCTGAGTTTCCAAAGACACTAACTATTATGGTCCTTTGCCGTTTGTTTTTGTTATGTATTAAGTATTCCGCAAAATTAATGTAATGACCATGTACATCAAGCTTTGGGTCTCTACAATCTTATACTTTGATGTAAACTAATGAAATAAATATAAATGTGTTTTTGTTCTATAAAATCATGTTTCGAATGAATCCAATATATTTAGATGCTTTAGTAAAGCAAATACAATATCTTTTCAAAACTATTTTCTATATAATTTCTTGAACTACAACATCAAATGAATTGAATTTTTAGAGTACATGAAATTCCTTTTCAGACATCCTCATAAATTAATGATATTTAGATAAATACCTTATTTATTAAATGTGGAAAGAATCACAAAAACTCAAAAAATAATTTTTTAGGATATCATCAAAATTTATAATGTTATTTAATAGAAAAAAAACATGTAATAAAATATAAATGTTAAAGTGTTATCAGAAAACAAATGTAAAATCATATGTAGTCAATGAAATGAAAATATATAAACGCACAAAAATTATTAATTCCATGGTGAAGGTTCTTTGGGTATATAAACTGTGTAGGTGTTTCCATGATTTTAGTGCCTCATATGGGTGAATCATGAGCTTTCTGATGTGTAGGTGTGTGTGTGTGCAGACCATCTTGGGAAATTTCCTTTGATAATTCTTGGGTCTATATGTCTTTACAACATAATTTCTATACTTCTAATATTATTTACACCCCATGTGATAAAATGGAGTGTCTACCCCCCTAGGAATGGATTTTATTGAATGAAGACGGTCTAGACCTAAGGTAGAACAAGGAACATATTATGATGGTGTCATAGTTCTACCACATAGGGATACCCCACAGGTTGGTAGAGTAGGTGTGGTGCACAAGTATAGTGATGATTTCCACAACACATGTCTAGTTCATATGATCCATGTGTAGGCTATTGATGTTTATAAATACCACTAACCCTTCTTTGGTTTCTTCATTTTGTTTTTGTATAATTCCTCTCATCGTGAAACTCATTCACATTGCCTTGTTGTGATCATTGATATTGTAAATTCCTAGATCCGGGTGCCACCCAATGGTTCCCCAAACTCGATTTGTTACATAACTTCAAGAACATTTCCCAAATGTGAGAGGATGCTGACCAGAAGAGGGGGATAAAGTGTGATATTAGGGAAACTATGCCCCCATTGGAAGAGTATAGATAGCAGAAAACAAATAGTAAACAATAGAGGAATATGTAATACCAAAAAAAATTAAACAGTAGAAGACTAAAAGAAAATACAAAAAGGACACTATATATATATATGATGCATGAAATATGTTTCTAAAGAAGAATCAAAACTAGTTAAAATGCTGGAAATCAATACTAAAACCCTAGTATAATAAAAAAAACTAGTAATCTTTATCAGCATAGCAAGCCTTATCTTGGTCCCATGATCTCCAGCTCGAACAGCAATCATGTATCTAATTAAGAAGGTAATTTTCCCTTATTTATACCTTCAATCATATAATCTATTTGGGTCCAAAATAATGTCCCAAATAAGTTGTGCGATGAATTCCAATAGACAATAACAAAATGATCTATGCCTAACTGTCAGTGAATATATGTTGAAATCAATAGGTAAAATGAAGAAATAAACTAGGAAGTACTCAAAAGTAAACCATCCTACAGTTTTCAATTACATTTATTTTGATTTAGAACATATTAATTCCATTTAATCGTTTAACCCCATGATCTATAATGAGATATATATCCCTTCTGTAATGTAACAAATAGATATCTCAGAAGACCATCATAACAATTTAGCAAGATAGTGTCCAAGCCTGTGATGTCTCTTGGCAGTCGTGTCAAAATTATACAATTATTCATACAAAACCCCTTGGGATGTTCTCAAATTCTATCACATTTGGTATGACATAACATCAATTCACTATGAAACGAACCTCTGGGGAAGTTCTCAAGGTATATCCCCTTTAGCCTAATATAGCGTCAATTATTAACAAATAACCACCTAAGAAAGATCTCATAGTCTAAACCCTTGGATCCATAATTCAATTAATCAAATAATAATGATCACCTAGGAAACACTCACAGTCTAACCTAGACAATTATAGATGACCACATGGGAAGCTCTCATGGTGTAACTCCATTGGGAAGCTCCTACAATCCAATCCCCTTCTGTTAACATTCAAAATTCATATCACATGAATATCAAATAAACAACAAAATCATCCTAAAAAAACATGACATTACAAACAAGGAACGCCTAACAGGAATTCTATACTAAATTTCCATATATAATAAACCATGGGAAACACACCCTTGGGTTGTCCCATAAACAAGGTATCTAACCTTATGCATAGGAAACATCCCTAAATTTACCAATCAAACCATTACAGGTAACCAACAGGGTTAAATTCCAAATCAAGTAATAATCAAAACGTGGGTATGTTTCACTTTTACCATATATTATTCAAATACAAACAAAGAATGGAAAAAACTACCCATCATGATGTCAGACGATTGATATAGTTGAATGTCAACCCTTGAATCGGCCTAGATCGACATAGATCTACAAAAATGTGAAATAAACCCACTGTGAATAACTCACTAGAGATGAAGAATAAAGAAGAAACAATCAAGGGGTTTTGAGAACTCGCTCGTGGGATTCCAGTGCACAAGACAATGTCTCAATCAAATCTCAGATGGAGAATCAGGAGGGGTTATAAGTTCGTCGACCATTCCACCGCTCTCCTGTATGAACCACAAGGAGAATAAGATTTTATATACATAAGATGTGACCCCTCACCGATATATAAAATAAAAAGAAAAATTCATGGTGTTTTTATTAAAACTACATTCCATGTAGACGCCTTAACTATACCATGAATTAAGCAGTCTTTTAGGTTACCACACATCCATGTACTCACCTGGTACATGATCAGTATGCGGATGTACACAAAATGCTTTGTAAACAAACTTTACTCAGGATTACATGGTTTGTAATTAGAAAACCCTTTCATCTTTGTTTTCCATAAAAAAACAACCAGAAATCAAGATCCATAGCTAACGTGAAGATTTGGGTTCTTAAAAACATCCCCTATTAAAGAAACCCATCCGTAAATTTCTATTCCAAGTGTAGTGAAGAAGAATAATTGAACAAATCTGGCCACTATGATCATACACCATCCTTCCTCTCCCACATATTGTTTTATACTCAGCCATGTTTCTATGACACCCATACTAGAGGAACATACTAGCCATGAAGAACCTTCATGTTGTGAATCAAAATACGAATAGGGTGCTTCTAAAAGGATGCATCCACCTCCAACTCATCCTCCTTGGGCTGAAAAACATGAGACATGTCTGAAATATAACATCATAGTTGAGAAACATGATAGACATTAGGAATATCCTAGTACCTTTGAGTTAATTACAACTAATAGGAAACCAGTCCAACTCTATGAAAAACCTCAAATGGATCAAGGTATCTCGGTGAAAGCCTCCCATGTCTCATAATCCTCATGTGTCCCAAACTAGGTCTGACACACACAAACACCTGATCTTCGACCTCAAACTCCAGTGGTCATCTCCCTCGATCAATATAAGATTTTGGTAGAGATTGTGATGTATCCATCCTCTTCTGAATCTACTCCACCTGATTAGTGGTCTCCCGGAAAAGACAAGGTCTAAGAATAGCTTCCTCTCCTATATCAATCCATCGTAAGGGTGACTGGAATGGAGTGCCTTATGAATCCGCATAATTTTCCATTTATATCGTTTCTTTAAAACTGTTATTGTAGAAAAAATGCCACCAGGGGTATGTGTCTCTTTTAAGACCCTATAAAATTCCTGATGCATTCTCGAAGCATTCCCTCCAAAAATTTAATCGTATACCAAGACCGAACATCTATCTGGGGATGGTAAGTTGTAATCAAAATTACCTATATACCCAAATCCCTATGTTGTCCCTACGAGACAAGAGAAGTAATCCTTGCATCCTTGTCTGAAATGATGGAGTGCAGAACCCCATGAAAACCTCTAATCTCTCAGATGTACAACCTCCCAAGCTTGTCAACACTAAAGGTCTCCTTTATCAATAAGAAATGGGAATCCATTGTGAGCATATTGATAACAAACAACAACACATAATTACCTCACAAAAATCATGGTAATCCTATTACAAAATCCGTCATGAAATCATTCCAGTTCTACTCGGGAATCAGTAAGTTCTTTAAAAGACCTACCGGTTGTTGATGCTCCGCTTTCACCTGTTGATAGGAAGAACATCTCATAACAAAATAAAATACATCCCTCTTCATTCCTAGCCAACAATACTAATTATGTAGATCTCGATATATTTTTGTGATACTAGAATCTACTTCCTATATAGTTGCATGAAAATCCCACAAAAGATCCTTGTGCATTTTAGTTTACACACACATGTGTCCATGAAAACTAAAAACCTCAAGCTCGACTATGGTAAACCCAATAGTAGGGTCCTCACTTGAAATACTCTTCCATAGGAAAAGGTATTCATGATCTAATAGATTCATCATTCTCACTTGATCAAGTAGAGTAGCGGTAACAACTACAGAATAAAGAATCATCTACCCCTATTTGACGTGAAACTCCTAGTTCATCTTAGAGAACAGAGTCACAAGCTTCCACTCACTACCAGCCTCCTAAACATTCAATATCTGACTCCTCATGCTCAAATTATTATCCACTATGTTTCATTTCCCCGGCTTGTAGTCAAGGTCAATGTCAAAATACTAAAGGCACTCAACCCACATTTTTTGTCTAAAATACATATCATGTGGAGTAAAGATATAATTGAAGCTTGTGTGGTCAGTTTACACCACAAAATGATCTCCCAAAAGATGATGTCTCCAACAGCCCAAATCATGAAAAAAATTAGAAAACTCAATATCATGGCTTAGTCAATTCCTTTCATCTGGCTTCAACTGCTAAGACTCGCACACAATGACTGTTTACCCCTACATAAGAACTTATCCTAGCTTAATACTTGATGCATCACAGTAAATGGTGTAACTCTTTCCCGGATCTAGAAAAATCAGTATCAATGTTGATGTTAAACTCCATTCCATCTCCTAAAATTATGAATCATATGAAATTCTCCATGAGTATATCATACTGTTCTTAGTTAGGCTTCTCGATGGTGCTATTAACCATGAAAAGTCTTGAGTAATGTATCTGTTGTAACCAGCCATCCCCAGAATGCTTCGTACCTTAATGAGATTCTTTGGATTCTCCTGGGAAACTATAGCTCTCACCTTGTCTCGGTATACTGATACTCTTGTCTCTGAGATAAAATGGCCCGAAAAATGAATCTGTTCCATTACAAAGTGGCAGTTGGAGAGTTCATCATATAATTGATTCTCTCTACGTGTACTCAATACGATCTCAAGATAGATGGAATGGTCATGTCGAGTGTGTAAGTACACCATGATATCTCCCATGAAGACTATCACAAACGATTCCAAATAAGGTTGTAACACTCGGTTCATCAGTTCCATGAAAACTATCGGCACGTTTGTGAGACCGAATGTCATAAGAAAATACTCATATAGAACATACCGTCTTCCAAAAGTTGTAAGAGGTATATCTGATGGTTTAATGAACAACTAATGATAACCATATCTCAGGTCAATATTTTAGAACTCTCAGGATCCTCGAATCTGATCAAAGAGATCTTCAATATTCACTAAGGGATGTTGATTCTTTACTATCATGTGCTTTGACCTCTAATAATCCACACAAATTCTGAGGATACCCTTTGCCTTCATTGAAAAAAAGGATAGATGATCCTTATGGAGAAGTATTGGGTCAAATGAAACCCTTTGTAGCCAAATACTCTAACTACTTATTGAGCTCTTGTAACTTTGGTGTAGCCATCCTATAATGAGGAATTGACACTGGTACTACTCCCATAATAGTATCAATAAAGAAACCCACATATAAATATGAAGCTAAAAAAAATATAACTGGAAAGACATAATTGAAATGACCCACTAATGTTGGGAAGTCCATATGTCTCCCTTGGTCATCTAGATATAAACTAGAAATATGGGTTGTGATTCCTCACAACAGATGATGCTATGGTCTAGCACTTTTCTCCTAGACATCACATTCCCCCATGTGTAGAAATTATTCATCCTCTGGTGACATAAAACTCACCCTACGAAGATAGAAGCAAACAAATGCTTGAAAGGAGACCAACCAGTCTATTTCAAGAATAACCTCGAAGCCTGTTATCTCTATGACATATATGTCCTATAATATGTGACACCCACCAACCTAATTAGGGTACTTCATTCACTGACGTACACTAGCTATCCTAATCCCCAACCAAGTTTCTTGCATCTTAACATCATCATAAGTAATGATATAGATCTCTAGGCTCTCAACAATGAAAATATATATAAAAATATGGGAATCCCATGTATCACAAAGAGAAGAAGTTGAAATTGAGGAAATAAGAAATATACCTCTAACCGTAGAGGGTTCGAGATCATGCTCTTGCCGGATCTTCTCCATCGCAAAATTCTAACCTGTACCACAGCCCTACGACCCTGCCTAGCTACCCAAAGCTTATCCATCATACTATCTCTAAAACCTTATCGTCTTTCTATTATGGCCACGAACACCTCCTCGGCCTAAACACCATGAAGAACTCTAGTTCCCTGACCGATGAGAAACTAGTGGCCTTTCTCCTGAATGAGGAGTCATAAAAGATCCCCTGTCACTTATGGAAAGTGAGAACATCCTGAAAAACAACTGAATATTTACCATCATTTTGCAAGATCGTGACTCGACTAGTACCTTCCGGAAATGTGGTCTTGTTTTCCCACTCTTTTCATACTGGTATGACACAACATGGATACCTAAAATACATCAGTAAAAAACTTATTGCTATCGGTTGAAGGAGTACCATCCCTAGATGATGAACTTACCTAGTTCAAATCTCCATACTACATCAATTTTTTCTTAGAAATCAGTGCCAATTTTACTATAGAAGTCACTAAAGTCAACCTGAAAATATCACCTACGATCGGATTTCGTACATAAGACCATCCTCAAATCTCCTAGACTGTTATAACTCATCACATCCTAAAAAATGTGTGAATCACTAAAGATCTAAAAATCAAGAAGAATAATCCATCACTAAAAGGGAACCCTTCTCCATGTGCATGAACTCCTGTGATCAGTTGGCTCTCAACATCTTGGGGTATAAATAATCATAGAAGGCCCTCTAAAACACTTCTGATGTCATATCCCGATGAAATCCCGCCTATGAGGTAACATACCACCATCTCTGGGTTGAATCACAGTGCTTGTAAGTCGCGAGCTTCACCCACCTCATAGGAGGCATCTCTAGATGCTTGAAGACAGAAACCATGGAATCAAACTATGACTCTATAGCCTATGGTGCTCTATCCATAGAAAAAGTGGGTGTATGTTACTATTGGAACACCTATGTCAACTCTATCATAATCAGGTATGATTTGGTGCTCCCTAAAAGTTTTGTATCATTCTCTGAAATCCTTCACAGAACTATGCATCAGTACATGTGTCGTTTATAAGAGTTGGTTCCATGTCGGGAATGATTAGATGATCTAATAGAAGTCCCTAACCTACCATTTATGGTGTCCAATTATTTCCCTGTACCTAGCGTACAGTCGTAGGACGTCTTAGTGGAATGAATCTATAAGATCAAGTGAACAACTGAGTTCAATATTATCAAGGACTAGAACATAGAGGAGTAAGAATGGAATATGAGAAGGAAAACATTCATGTTTTAAAAATTAGGGTTGCACGACGTGTTCCCTTAAGAATTTACATGTGTGTGTACCTCTTCCATCATGGTTTTATAACACACATACAAACAAAGTGTTCCTCTAGAGAAACAATGTGTTCTTGAAAATTATTTCCTATCCAAGAAATTATACACAGCTCGAACCACACAATTCTCTTAGTGTAACATTGCTTGGCGTGAACACCCTAGACATAACATGTACAATAAAAGATTTATCCTCCCATTTCATTAGTCACACAGCCAAATACATATTCGATTATAGCATGATGTGTACTCCCAATAAACATTGTGTTCTACCAAAATTTTACTATCCTTGTGTCTCTGCCCACACAGTCAATCACATGGTTAACAACTACACACCATGTACATAAGAAAAATAATTTCTTCTAGAATAGAAGAACACATGGAATGTGTTCATAAAATCACACAACATGGTTTTCTAGGTTTTCCGGACAATAATCCTCTGAATCATTTCTGGAACCCCCGAAAATGTTAATTTTTTTTCAAGGCATGACATGTTCTGATTTGTGAGAGCCCATGCTCCCCATGAATCAATATTTTACATCTTTATTCATATATTAACATAATTCAATTGAATTTCATACATGATCATCCAAATTATGATCCAAGAGGGCCCATAATACCTCAAGGCTAAAGCATGGAATCCATCCATACCAATACCCTATAAAATAGCATCTTTTTCTATCACAACATCTATCACAACAGTATGAATGTCATGCACTACATCTATCACATCATCATGAAATCAGTAATTCACCCTACATGGCATGACAAGAATGCATGACCTGTGATATCTAGAAAGTTCCTATGGGATGAATGAGATGGAATAACCACATATGATCAGTTTGAAACAAAATGGAACTTCAATAATATCAATGATAACAACACAAAACTAGTGAATCACTGAACTATGAAATCAAATCAACAGTAACAATTGAAAAACTAGAAAAATTGCAATATTTTGTGTAACATGACTTTTCCATATACTGGGATTTGCAACTCCCAAGCATAGATTATAACCAACTACTTATTACTTCTTATACAAGTATATTGGATCCAAATAACAAGGCAATTAAGGAATGAAAATCCTCTGATACTACTTTGTAACATCCTGGATCTGGGTGCCTCCCAAAGGTGGCCTGAAACTGGTCGATTACATAACCTCAAGATCATTTCCCCAAATGATAGAGGATTCCAATTAGAAGTGAGGTCCAAGGTGTGATATTGGGGAATCTATTCCCTCATTAGCAGAGTATACATAGTAGAAAATAAATAGTAAACAATAGCAAAATCCATAATACTAACAAAAGTAAAGAGCAAAAGACTGAAAGTAAATCCAAAATTGGAGACAATATATATATGTATATATATATATATATATGATCTACAGAATATGTATCTAGGAAAACATCAAAAGAAGTCCCAATTCTATAAAAAAATACAGAAACCCAAGTATAAAAGAATCAAGTAAACTCCAGCAGCATCGCAAGACTTAGCTTGGTCCCATGCTCTCCAATTACAACCACAATCATGTACCTTTTGATGAAGGGTGTTTTTTTTTCATATCTATACATGTAATCATATAACCTATTTGGGTCCAAAAACATGACCCAAACAAGGTGTGAGATGAATCCTAGTTGGCAACCACCAGAAGATCTATGCGTAACTGTTGGTGAATATATATAGTAGGTAAAGGAAAAAACTAAGAAATAAAATTGGATGTATTCAAAAGTAAAGAATTATACAGTTTCTAACTAAATTTATTTAAATTTAGAAATTATTCAATATATCGAATCATGTAACCTCGGAATATAGTCTGATCTTTGTATATCATGTGTAAAGTAACAAATAAATGTCTCAATTTACCCTCAAAACAGTCAAGTAAGGCCGATTCCAAGCTTGTTATTTGTCTAGTAAAACTTGTCAAAATTTATACAATTATTCACACACAACCCCTTGAGAAGTTATCACATTATATAGCATTTGGTCTAACAAAGAATAATTTTGTTATGTAATGACCCTCTAGGGAATCTCACATTTTCAAACCCCTTTGGCCTAACATAGAAACAATAAATTACAATAGACCACCCGGGAAATCACTCATGGTCTAAACCGTTGAGCACAACATTCATTTAATTAAATAATAATGGCCACCTAGACATCTCTCATGGTTTAACCAAAACAATTATAGATGACCACCTCAGAAACACTCACGATCTAACCCCTTTGGGATGCTCTCACATTACAATCCCCTTTGGTCAACATTCACAATGCATATCACATGCATTTCATATAAACAGAAACACCAATGTAACATAAAAATACATGGAAAAAAGGCTATCCTAACAGGAATTCTAGACCAAACGGACATAAACAATAAACCAGGGGAAACTCACCCATGGGGTGTACCATAAACAAGGTATCTAACATTACCCATAGTAAAAAACCCTTAGCTAATCAATAAAACCATATAATGTAATAAAAATGGTTAAATTTTAAATCAAGAAATACCCGAAATGTGGGTATGCCTCACTTTTAGAATATATGATTGAATGAAAATTTGTTAAAGGCACAGACAACCTACCTCGATGTCCGATGATCGATATAATTAAACATCAACCCTGAATTAGCCTATATTAGAATAGATCTTAAAAAAATTTAACCCCCCCTTAATAACTCACAAGAGAGGATGAATCAGAAAGAAAGGATCTAGGGGTTTTGAGAACTCACTAGTGGGAATCCAACGCACCCGAAAATGTGTCAATTGGAGCTCGGACACAGAATCTAGAGGGGTTTGAAGTTCATCAGTTTTTCTTTATCTCTCATATACAAACCATGGGTAGAAGCAGATGTTTATGGACCTAATAAGTGACCCTTCTCTAATATATCAAATAAAAAAACTACATGGCGTGTTTATTAAAACTACACGCCGTGTTGTAGTCTTAACTGGCCCACGACTTATGCGGTTTTCCAAGTCACCAAACATCCTTGGACTCGTCTATTACACGGTCAGTATACGTATACGGTTTTACACAACATTCTAGGTACACATCATGTACTCAGGAGTACATGACGTGTACTTATAAAAACCTATTCTCTTCTATTTTACTTAAAAACAACCCGAAATCATGATCCATACCTGAAATGAAGATCCGGGTTATTACAGCCTGCACATGTATCCTAAGGAATATCTATAATGAGACTAAATCAAACATCCACCTAAGTGGCCATTCATTATGGATTATCCTCATTGAGGATCTTGGTAAAGGCCTATGGTTGAGGGTTTTTCATGAGAAACTTGGTTAATGGGCATTTGTGATACACCTAGTCAAAGGGTAAGCATGAGGATTTTCCTTTTCCAAAATATTTGGATTGTTTTTCTAAATTCAATATTTTGTATTAGTGAAAAATACCAATGTCTTCTTGTAGGTTTTCAATGGCCTTCCTAAATGCTTCACTCGAGCTAGTTACCACACATTCTAAAAATATTATCAAAGTTATTGGGGATGGTTACTATTACATGGTTCAATCTACTCTCCTAGATTTGAAAAAATGCATGGTGTAGAATAAATATGTGTATCCCCAAAGAAGATATCTTCCCTTTTATCATCATGTAATTTTTAGTGATGCTCTCATTCTGAAGTCTTAGTGTTATATCCCGAAGTCTTGGTTTGTGGAAGACAAAAATTTCCCTACCACTGATGACTAATATATGGGTGTTTTCATCATGAATGGAATAGTTCCTACTAGTTGTTTCATGCATCATAGTTGGTGTACCCTGGTTCTGAAAGCACACATCCCAAAATATTATCCTCCCTATTATGACTCAAATCTCCATGCTTCATAGATAGATGAGTCTCAAGATTGGAAGGTGGACTGGGATTTTGGTAATGGAGGTGGATTCAGGCCTAAGTGGATATGGGCATACTAGATGCACCAATATTGTTAAACGTTTATGAAGTAGTTGCAAGATGTCATTATATACCATTATATTTGGTTAGGGAAAAATACCATTAAAAACCATGAAATCATCATCAAACTGTTAAGAAAATGGATTCTTTAGACAAATTATTTCCATATGACGAATTATGATGTTTGTATTATCCTACGGGATATCTAAAAAATCACTATAACCCCTATTGTATGGGAAATGTAAAATGAATATATCCCACAAAATATGATGTGGGTGATGTAAAAAGTACACCACCCTTGGACCCTGAGATTTTTACGGTGGCTATGAATGTATAAAATAATAATACTCACAGCAGGTTTTAAATCCATCCTAGAACATGAATGGATTATTTTGTAAATAAAGAAGGTGAATGTCCCACTTTCCAGTTCCCTATATGATTCCACACTTCAGAGAATCCGGGTGATCCTTGAACATTGTGAACTATAATGGGGAAGGGATAATATACCAATTTTTGTTGCAAGTTCAATCATGATTTTTCTATGAAGACCCATCTTGCCAACTTCCTCACATGAAGGATTAGTATATACCTACTTCTGATCGGTGAATCAAATTGTATCATGGGACCAAGAAATTATTTTTAGCAACCAAAATGGTAGAAGGGATCCATATAGGGTTGGTTTTTCTATCGTAGTGAGAATTTACTGATGTTTTCATCATGTGTACAATGTGGAGGACCATTTCATAATTATAGGGATGTTTCATGAGTTGTGGGGTGTATCATAGAAAATTCCATTTCCAATGTTTTAATGAGTTCTGTTAAAGTCCCCAAGGGTTGATTTATTCCATTTTTCAATCTATTAGTACAATTAATACTCTATATATAATGTACAATGATGTATTTAGGATGTTGGAAGTGTTGGAAAATTCAACTTTTTCTCGTATGATGATCCACTAATCAGGAAGTTCATTGATAATATCAAGGTTTCTGAATAACTAAGGGCACATATGATGGAATTAATAGACAATTTATTGGTTGTTCGAATCGACAACGATATCATATCTGAATAATATGATCAGTATTGATATTCCCAAAAATTTAAATATCTATAATAATCAACCATCTTTCACCCTGGACACATTCTTCACGAGAAACACCCTATGGTGGAGCGATATTTTGGGATCCTGATGGCCAAGAGGTCACAAAAATAACAATTAAACTACCTCTATTTTGTGAATTAATATTACTAGAGGCTAGGTATTCAAGTGATTTTATTTTGTATACCTCAAGGGGTATTAACAAAAGGTGTTAATTAGATCATGGTCATGACAGTTGACAGTCGTGGAATGCATGATAAAATAATAAAACTAGATGTGATGATTTCAAAGCTCCAACACCTTCAAAGATATCATGGAAAACGACCACTGAGTGGGCCAGGTTTTAGAAAACTACATCTACTATTCCAAGTTCTTATAGTATTCATCGTTTAGGGGGGCACATGATTTCTAGTCACCTAGTATTCTGTAACAGGAAATTATACTAAAAAGGCTTCCAAGATGAAATATGTTGGGCCTTTCTCCTAGCATGTTACATTAGAGAAAAGTTACATGTGACCCTTAGAGATTAAATCATGGAAGTGTGTATCTCATGAAATTATGTACGCGTGGGTGCCTCTCTATGATTGAATATGCATCCCATAGATGTGAGATAACTAAGAACCCTCAAATCACTATCCCGATAGTGATTTCACTAAGGTGGTGAAATATGTTCAAGAGATGGATATTTAGATATACCAAAATGATGATCATATCCTAAAAACGACGCTGGTATCTAACATGCTTGATTGATGATGACTCTAGTGGGTAGCTAGTTCCACTAATGATGAATGTGGTGTATTTATCAACACTAATGGTGTATCAGTATCTTCTCCCATACATTTTATTATATTTTATAAACCATAATTAATTTTTATGGGATCTATTTTATTGTTGATAGGAGGATACGAAGAAGAAGAAGAAGCAACAGTGGTTCTTGATTCACTGAGGAATCGACCTAGATGCACCCCCCACCGGGGTAGCAACTGAGTCTCATGAATCTATAGAAATATCCCCCGGTCAGAGGATGATGATTTAGGAAATGTCAGTGGAACTCCTAGACTACAAAAAAAGGTTCCCACTTCCAAGGGGATTGATACAGGTGAATATATGTCTCAAAGTACGAAGTGAGAGAGGGCGGAAAATTTGGACTGATGTATGTGCTGCACAAATCCATTTTTTTTACCACATGCCCACCTCAACATTACATTTTGATTTTTCTTTCCTTTTATATAATATACATTATTTTATACCCTAATGTGAACTGAAACTTGTACTTCAAGGATCAAGGGAGAAACCCCGAGGGAGGAGCAGACTCTTGGTGATGAAACTAAACATCTTGACAGATGATGCATAAATAAATTCATCCACATCTTCCCTCATTCATGTATAGAGGAAAGATGACAATAGGATTGTCACATTTTCACCATAATATTTCATGTATGGTTTATGAATTTCCTCTCATCATGATATTTAAAGTACAATTCCTACAATGAATGACATTGCAGTAGTAAATGTATATTCCATTATTACTCCAAAGGGTATAATAAGGATATCTGATGGTCCAATGAAGGATATGATACTAACCCTAACTCTGCAAGGCTTGAATATGTTTTTAATATTGAGAATTCAATAGAGGGAATCAATGATATATCTAATTTGGGTCCTATGAAACACATCTCAGATGCCCCTACCTGTGAGGATGTTGTGATATTTGAGGAAATATATAATTAAACTAGGGGTGGAGTAATAGATCTGGATGATTAGTTAAACATCATTATAATTCATGCCTCCCTAATAGAGTTTGATTAATTTAGTAGGTTGTTGGATGAGCATGATTTCTCTCTTTTTATCATATTTAAAATATTATCAACCCGTTTTTAATTGATATCTCATATCAGAGCATGCTCTTTACACATTTTTCTGTATATAAAATTTCTAATGACCTTCAATAACAAGGAATCTAATATCATCCTTCTTTTTCTATTGAGGAAGTGAAAAATGATAATTTTAATGTGGGGGATTCTTAAGACCCTTTGATCCTAGTTTCTAATAAAATTTAAGCGGATACACCTCTTTAGTATCACCTTTCTCCATGAGTTGAGGTTGTGAGTAATGGGAAGGTATCAATACCAACATTTTACCCCATAATGTGTTAGTGGAAATAACTATTTTGGTTACTTCACTGCCTTTATTTTCTATTGATCTCATGATATTGATGAGGGGTTTCACCTTTTTTACAGTTCCATCAACTTTAGAAATAGGTCCAAATATGGTGGATTTTATGCTAGTCCATATAATAATGGTATGTGAAATGGAGGATGTATTTTAAGGAGGGGTAAAATTTACTCATTGGTTGCACTAATCCCATAATACATATCTTTTCCTAAGTGTGGATTTCATTGGAAAATGGAGATGTAAGATTCTCTCCACACAGTGCATCATATTGTCTAGAAGAAAATCTGGAATATAGTTTATATGACACCTCTTAAAGATATTCCTTTTCAAATTCACCAACTTCCACTGACTTTTTCTATGTTTTGATATAAAGAAATTGATTACCACATGATCTATCATGTGGTGAAGTTGATCATTCAGCATTAGGAGGACGAGAAAATATCACTTCAAGGTAGCGCATAGCTAGAAGATTAATTTTAGGATCTTTGAGCCATTTTATCCCAAGAATACCTCATCAATACCAAGGAAGTTTAAAATTATCAAAATCAAATCGATGAAAAATCATTCCAGTTGATACATATACATGAAGAAATGGATGTTATAAATGAATAGATTGTCATACTCCACCAATCCTTGAGGGGGACTTGGAATAAATATGTTATTTTTTTTAAATATTAAGAGAGGATTAATAGTGCTTCATATGATGATACTACATAATTTTACATATTTCAAAAAATGAATACAATACCTAGGATACAGTTTAAGAAACAAAAGACTATGTTGAGGAGAATTTGTAAAATGTGGAAGAGACACTTCGACGTGTGGATGTTCTTCTATGTTTTGGAATACAAATGAAATGTATTTTTTCCAATCACTTGTTCTTTGATTCATATACTTATTATAATCATAATATAACATTGAAAATGACTCATTCTATTAAACTTCATTCCATTATTATTGCAATGTTAATCGATATGGGGTATTAATTTTTTTTCCAATTCTATGGGTCCTAGAGAGTGTAGTTTGACTATTTCTAGGGTCATGTGTATAACCCTCAAAACATGATGTCTTTATATCATCGCCCTAATTTTTTGGTAAGTACAATAAGAATAATAAATAGCAGGTGAGACATCTTTTATTATTAGGCCTCGCTTGACATGTTTTCAACCTAACATGTTTTATTCTTAATTATTTTCATTACTCTATTTTTTCCTAAACCATATGAGGTTCAGGTCTAGAAATCATAGAATCAAAATTTATCCAATCATCCCTTTAAGGTGTTTCAACATGAAAATTATCATGTCTATTTTTATGGGTAGTATAAATTCTTACAATCCAGAATAACATGACTAGTGTTTTAGGTTGAACCACATTGAACATGAGTTGGGAAATGATTACCCAAACATTTCTTATGGGCCATGAATGTTCTGTCATTCTTTCGATATCTGAAGGGGAAATTTGTGTCATGATTTTGTGATCTTTGAATCTAAAACATGATACGATAAAAATTATGTGATGAATGTATGTGGAAAAATTTGGAAAGAGTTTTTCAACATGATATTATCATGGCTTATCAGAATGTAGGATGTCTCTCATAAGCACGAATATTCCACCAGTTGACAAAAACTTTTGTGGGTGACATTATACAAAGCCAAACATGTCATGTAACAGTATAATTAAATATTGGAAGCCTCTGGATGATCGGCCCTATATTTGGGTGACATCTGACAATCCAAATGGGGTGTTTTATTATATAGTCTTTTAAAGTTATAATTATGAATTCTAATATTATAATAAAAATGGTCGTGGAGTTTGTAAATATCTAGATTTCTCAAGACCATGAATGATGGTTTTGAAGGGAAGTTGTGTGAGAATGAATAGATAATTTTTATTGTCAGTTTTCAAGAATTAGGAACCTCTCCTATATGATTTTTTTGTGTGAAGGAGGGAACATTACAGTATGTGACTGATGGGATAGGGAAAATACCCTTTCTGAAAAGGGTTGAAGCATCATATAGTTTAGTTTCATTAGATGAGGACATAGACCATGAAGACTAATATATTCTGGTGAGGATGTTGTTATAAAATTTTACATCTTGTGACAAGGATGTTAGACCATACAGTTTAATTTCATTCCAACACTACATTGGGGGCCATTATTTCTGATCTTTTAATTTTAATGAAATATTAATAATTCTCTCTTTCATAGTAATCCATAGAGGAATGTTCCATCACATTCATGTATGAAGGGGGACTATTATATGATATAATTTGGGGATCTCCATATAAGAAGAGTGGTATGGTGGAAGGTATTATGGAAATATAAGAGGTATCTTTTAAGGACAACATTACTGTTGGTTGAGAAACCCGTTTTGTGGGTTACATCATGGGAATCCAACTTGGATGGGTTGCTATATAGTCAAACAGTGGAATCATTTGGATCATTGCCTCTTTATGTGGGTAACATATTGTATCACAATTGGGTATTTTTAGTGTATATTCAATAAAAGTATTTCTCAGGAATTATGATATTCTATTACTTATGGCTGAAGGAAGGTTATGGATATTCATATGTCCCTAGACTTAGAATATGGTTTCATAGAAGATGTGTTCCTGAATATGGAAGGATCATTTCAAGTCACAATTACCAATGAATGGGGGAAAATATTTTCTATGTTGTTCTAACCCAAATTCAATAATTATGGTTGTTGTAGTTATAGGTTATACAACCGGGACCATAATATTATGGAAATAATAGTTAATATGTGGACTATTAGACCATGGTAATTCTAGAATACTTCAGAGATGATGGAGTAAAATTTAATCCATTATCTTGGGGGTTTGAAGATTAAGAGTAGTGATATAGGAAAAATATGGATGGGTTGATCGTGAACCAAATTTGAATCATGGGTTTTAGAATAATTTCTGCATGGCTTAGGAAGATAGAAGAGGCTTATCTTAAGGGAGTAATGTACTGATAGTTGACAAACCCATTTTTTGGGAAACATATTACAAAGAAAACTGGGTAGTGTTTCTGCATAGTCAAATAGTGGAATCCTCATGGTGACCAGCCCTATTAGTGGGAGACATATAAAAATACAACTGGGGAGTGTTACAACATAGTATGAAAAATAATTCCATATGTATCAGATGATCCATTAACAATAGTTATATAATGATTATAAATATATTATTGTGTCCAAGAATTGGAGTAAGATGTGTTTAAGGGACATGTCTTAGCACAAAATAAGTATTTGGACCGATATTGGCCATGATGTACAAGGTCCCTTGCATCGATCTTTGTCAGTATGTAGGAGAGGGAGAATTTTTCTTTACCCCATGACTGGGACTCATACATATGGTCTAAGAATCACTATGTATCTCATTGGGAGGAGAATTATAAAAAAATAGTTATTAATAAACGAAAATGTTTAAATTCATTCGGTGAGGACATTAGTTGTACAGGTTAATGTCATGAAGTTGAGACAAAGGTGACTCGATGTGAATTGAAATATTGTGGCTAGACCAGGGTATAGGACCCATGCCCCACTAAGTATCTTGTTGGAGCAATAATCAAGACACACACAATTCTAGATTCATTTAACATAATGATTAAATTAATGTGTGGTGAAAGAGTTTTTTTGTACATGGGATCACTAATAGTGTGGGAACCTATATTGAATTCTATTATGTATATTTGACTCATACATAAGAGAGTGGGGGAATTAGCTATATTTTGGTTGGAACAGGATGTGTAATCTGATAATCACTATGTATCTTGTAGGGAAAAGAATCAAGCCACACATAGATCGTAATAAACCATGTTGTTTTAATTCATGAATTGAAGACATCAAGTTAACCTTTTATGGTATTTCAACTAGGAACATGATAACCCCTATGTGAATTCATATACCTTACTCATGTAGGAATTTTTTACCAAAACTCTTAAGCCCGTGCGAGAAATGTTTGTTGTGGGAAAAAAGGAGTGGAAAAGTTTTCTTCCATCACACAATAGAAATAAAATTGATGGATAGGGTAATTTAGATTTATGTTTTCATTTGGTTAGTAAGTATGATCCTATAATCACTATGTAACTTATTATAATGATATTCAAGCCATACATATTTCTTGAGAGGCTACCAATTATGGTTTAACCCATTCATGGGTAGGGGTAATTTTTTTTGCAGCTGCACCGTGGATTGACGATCTTGTTGTCACCACATATCTAATTAAAATGATAATCAATCCAAATTTAGTTCTTAAGGAGATCATGTAGTTTATTTTCATTCAATGAGGATGTTATATATTTAGTTTAATGTGTTGTGGTAAGGACATTTCTCACCCATCATGGAAGGAAAATAGTATTATGGATGGGACCAAGATCAGATGTCAAGGTGTCATTATGCATCATGCAATGGTAGAAATCTAGACACATGTAGCTCCTTAAATTAGTTACCCACATCAATTAGGTTTCGATTTGTGGGAAAAGGGGACATTGATATTTTTTATAATGATCAATGGTCCCAATACATGAGGTCTAAAAATTACTAGATATGTAATTGAGATAAAAATAAATCTATTTGAGGTTCTAGAATAAAGGTATCGTAGGAGGCCAACATCAAGAATTATTACATGATCAATCAAGGATCATGATATTATGTAGTTTTTGTCTCACAATACAGAAGTGAACTATGAATTTTTGAATCATATGATAAAGACTTTGTCCTAAATTTTAATTCCATATGATCTAGAAATCATTTTCATGATGTTAATTGTATTGTGACATGTATGACATGTCATAATTTTTAATTTCAGACGAAAATGGCCAACTAAAATGTGTAATGTTATACATATGAGCCATATACCGTGAAATTTAACATCATATGTCCAGGAAATCATGACACATAGATTAATGTATTACATCATAGACTATATAGTTTTGTGATGTTTAACATCCTTCTAGTAGAATGAGCGTCGCATGATCACATGATATATTTTTTTCAGGAAAATTGCCTTTGTTGGAGCCCAAATGATCTCTCCATCAATTTATATCAAGGAATAATCTCTGGTATAGTTTATCTAGTTTATAGAGAATGGTCCCTCCCAATTTGGCACAAGATTTAGAGGCTTCTTTCTTGGTATCATTCGTTCCCTATGGATCAGTACAAATTCACCATGGATGAATGAATAAAGTCATACATTCTTGTAAAAATACAACACTATCCAATTTTGATAGACCTCCAAGTGATGCAAAGTGTGAAATATTTCCTCGTCGAGTTTCACTAATTCATCTATTCATTTCTAGGATTTCCCTTATATGGATATCATATCTCTAATGGAAATATAAAATTATTGAAATTGGAACTCAATGGGAAGGACTGGTTCTATCCAATAAACTAGTGAAATTAGGGTTTTCCCATGTGGTGGTAAGGGTTGTGGTTTTGTAAGTCCACAAGGAATTCATGGATTTATCATGACCTAACATTGTATCCTTATCCTCCATATTTTTTGAGTAAGTTATATAGGTCCTTGTTAAAAGACTTTATCTATCCATTAGTCATTGCATGATAGCAGGGAGAATGGTTGTAAATGATATTGTACACTTGATATATCTTTTCCACCTCATAAAAATATTAATTGGTGCCATGGTCTATCAGTACTGTACAATGGACACCAAATCTATAAATGAAGTTGGGATTCAAATAATTAACGATTAATTTTTCCCTACACTTCATTGTGGGATATTTCTTCATCCCATTTGGAGAGTAAATCTGTATCAGTTATGATGTATTTGAACTTCTTGGAAATCACCGAAGGGTATAGACCCACAACATACATTCCCCATATAGAAAATGAAATTTTCTATAGGGTTGTATGTGACATCTTTGATGGTTGATGGACGAAGATGGTATCAACTTAGAATTAATGAAATATCACAAATAATTCCATGAAATCATGTGTCATAGTGGGCCAATAGTACCCCAGCCTCCGGTTTTGATGAGAAATCTTGAATCCCAACAAGTCGGCCCCACATGCTCCAGCATGTACTTTTCTAATGATAGAAGTGTTCTCTTATACATTAATAAACCTAATAAGTAATCTATTAAATCCTAATTTATATAGAACATTATAATGATTTGGGTCTTCATAATGAGTGAAGTTGGTTTCTCACCACCAAATTTTTTCTTTCCAAGATATGTTTTATGGGAGTACTCCATTATGAAGTTTATATTTAGTGGGAATCATAAACCCCGTAGTAGTGTCATATTCTTCTTGGATTGGAAATAAAATATTCTCTTCTTTGGTGGTTACATGAGAAAAAGGTGAAACCATTAATCAAAAAAAATTGATGATGATAATTTCTTCTAAGTTTGGATATTACAAACCTGTTGTTTCCTTAGCTAATGCATCTACCTGGGAACTCTATAATCATGGGATGTGAATAAACAATGTATTTAAGGGGAAATCTACAATTAACCCTTATAAATATCCAAAAGGGTGATTAAATATTACATTATGATGTTGTAATACCCTCTTGATTTTTTTGATCACCAACTGTAAGAACCCAGACCTTCTTTTCAGGTATGTTTTTCCTTTTTCTGGAGTTTTTGAGAAAAGAGGAGTTTCTCGAATTTTTTTAAGTACATGTCCTGTACTTCGTTGCTGCGCGAGGCCATCTGCTAGCCATGTAAGGGCCACACACACAGTCGTGTGGGGTGATGTGGATCCCACCTAAAGTGGAGTATAGAAACCGTAAGTACACGCCATGTACTCCAAAATTACATGCTGTGTACTTTGTTTTTTTTTCATTAAATGCATCGGGGTCACGTCTGATGGACTGAACCGTCTTCTTCTAGGTGTTCTTCATCCGAGAGAGTCTGTATGGCCGTGGATCTTATTTGATCCCCCGAACCTCTATCTGTTCTCTTTATCAACCGTTGTCGATTATGTTGGAACCATAGTCGTAAGCTCTTCATTCTCCCAATGCTTCATTTTCCAATTCCTTCTCTTTCCAACTTATCGGGGGTTGGACATTTTAGACATTTTTGTAGATCTTTGACATTCTAAGGCGATTCGAGCCCCATGGTTCAATTATATCAATATCATAGCACCAAGGTATGTGGGTTGTGCCTTTCTGTAAAAATTCTTTGAGTATTTTGTGCAAATTCCACCAATACCCTTGAATGGGGTATTGCTTGTTTCCTATTTTTCCCTTTTTGTTTTCCTGCTTTTCTTATATGATTGAGTAGAGGTTATTTTTTGTGAATAGGGTAATTTACTATGCTTTGAATGTTTTTCCCATGCATGTTTTCCAGTTTACGCACATTGGTCTAGTTTTGCCCGTTAGGCTATTGTCAGTTCCATGCCTAGTATTGTAGGATGCTGTGACTCTTAGGCTATTTCCAGTTTCTCAGTCCTTGCTAATGTTGATATAAGGAGTAAGTTTGACCTTGCAGAGTCATGTCACAGAGAAGTCCTCCGGTTGTATTCCAATTTCTAGGTGGTGATCAGACACCAGATATGGTTGATCGGGGACTTCCTGCAGATCCTCCGGTTGTGCCAGCATTGGCACCAGTAGTGATACCGGTTACAGGCGCTGATGCGCAGTTTAGGGAATGTTTTATGACGATGATGAAAACCTTACAAAGATCTCTTCCTTCTTCCACGTCTATGGTAGGCTTGACGCAGGTTTTCCAGCAGCTGCATCCTTCCACCTTCTTAGTGGAAGGAGTACCGGAGGCTGCAGAGTCATTGCTAGAATCAATGATAACGATCTTCGAGCATTTGTAGACACCTCCAGAAAGGCGGGTCATGCTAGTTACCTAAATGATATGTGAATCCACCATGAGGTTGTGGGACATGATCTCACAGGCGGGAAATCATCAGGTTATGGCGTGGGAAAGTTTCAACCCGTCTTTTATGACTACTTCTATTAGGAGACCCTGAGGGTTGACCGATCCCGGGAATTCATAAGCTTGGAGCAGGGTACTCATTCTATCATGGAGTATTTCTCTCGTTTCACCGAGCCTCAACATTTTACACCCCTCTAGGGTGGAGACGGCTTGTTCTTGGAAAGGAAGTTTTAGGATGGTCTCAGATGGGAGATCCACTCATAGGTGAATATCATCAGGCTGACTTCCATCACCTCCATTGTCAAACAGGAACTGATTGCAGAGCGCAATTTGAGAGATTCTGGAGATAAGATCTAGGGAGGTTCCGCTTCCAAAGTTAGTGCTTCACTAGCTAGCAGCAGGAAGCACCATAGGTAGTATACGCGTGGTGATCTGAGGTAGCGGGACACATCTTCAGGTATCCAGGCGGTATGCTACCAGTGTCTGAGGGATGGGAATACGAGTTCATAGTGCTAGAGAGACCCAATGGAGTGCTGATCTTGAGGCAAGATGGGTCACCATTAGTGCTTCTGTCAGATTTTCTCACTAGTAGCTGGTGACAGGGTTTCTTCCATGACTCCTCGATTAGGATCAGCGTTACCAGTTTCTCACCAGTCCAAGAATTGGAGTTCTTCTCGCCATTTGGGCTGAGTTGGAGGTTGAGGCTGTGCTAGTCAGTCACCGATCTTTCAGTAACAGCTGTGTGGATCAGCTCAGAGCAGTCAGGTTGGGTCACAGGGTCATGGTGTAGTTCAGGATTTTTCATTGGAGTAGACCCAAGAACAGTAGGATCCTAAACCATCTACATTTCGAGTTACGATCTTATTAGCCTCAGTTTTATCTTTTTCTCTTTTCGATACTGGTGCTATGCATAGAATTATCTCTGTTTATGTGGTGGAGAGCCTTGGGCTCTATATATTTTCTTCTGCCGACATGTTGACACTAGACACACCATTGGGGACTAGGACGACTAGTGTACGTCAATTCATGGAGTACCCTCTATATGTGGTTGGGTATCACTTTCTATGGGATCTCTATGTCCTCAAGATGATTGGATGTGATTTCATTCTTGGAATGGACTGGCTAGTTCCTTTCCAGGCAGTCACCGACAATTATCACCACAGGGTGAGTTTCATATCGCCAGATGGTGAATATTTTCTTCATCAAGTTGAGTGGGATGTCAAGGTGAGTACAGAAAGACCCGAGCATCATGGGCTAGGTGGAGTTACAGCTCATATTGCCAGTCTGAATCTGGATGACTAGGGTACTTCATAGTTAGACATTCCTCTAGTGGTGGATCATTTCTGGGATGTCTTTCCAAAGGACTTTTCAGGTTTTCCTCTAGAGCGTGAGGTATAATTTTCTATTGAGATCATTCCACGAGCGGCACCGGTGTCCATTCGTCCTTATATAATGGCTACACCTGTGTTGCAGGAGCTCAAAAAGTAGTTGGAGGAGTTGCATGTAAATGGTTTCATCTGACCCAGTACATCTCTTTGGGGTTCGCCTGTCCTATTTGTTAAGAAGGCAGACGACCCCTTAGGCATTTTGTGGATTATCAGAAGAAGAACCATTTGAAGACCAATAACCGATATCCCTTTCATAGGATTTATGACCTCTTTGATTAGATTCAAGGATACCAGGAGTACTTGAAGTTCAATTTGAGTTTTGGTTATCATCAGTTGCATGTTAGACCATCTGATATACCCTTTACAGCTTTCCGGAGTAGGTATGGTCTCTATGAGTATATTGTTATGTCGTTCGGCCCCACGAACGCACCTATGGTTTTCATGGCACTGATGAACCGAATGTTCCATGCTATCTTGGATTATTTCGTGGTGGTTTTCATGGATAACATCTTCATGTACTCTCACAGTCGACATGACCATGCTACCCATCTTGAGATCGTTTTGAGTACACCGAGGGAGCATCGATTATATGCTAATCTCTCGAAGTACCACTTTTGGATGGATCATATTCACTTCATAGGCCATGTTATTTGAGAGACATGAGTATTAGTGGGCCTAGAGAAAGTGAGAGAAGTAGTTTTTTGGGAGTAGCTGGAAAATGTATTTGAGGTGCGGAGATATCTGGGGCTAGCTGGATACTACAGATGCTTCATACAGGACTATTCACACTTAGTAGCACCACTGACGGGTCTGACCAAGAAGGGTGCAAAGTTCTTATGGTCAGATTCTTGTGAGTCATCCTTCCAGAAGCTGAAAGGGAGATTGACTTCAGCACCGATACTAGTCTTGCTAGAGCCGAGAAAGAGCTACACTGTCTACTCTGATGCCTCATGTATTGGGCTGGAGATGTTCTTATGCAGGGAGATGGAGTAATTGCGTACGGATCTCGACAATTGAGGCCACATGAGATGAACTACCGACACACGATCTCGAGCTGGCAGCAGTTTTTCATGCCTTACATTGATGGAGATATTAGCTTCTGGGAGAGCACTTAGTGGTTTTCACCAACCACAAGAGTTTCAAGTACATCTTCACTCAGCGTGATCTGAATTTGAGACAGTGCAGGTGGGTTGAGTACCTACAGTCCTTTGACATTGATCTTGCCTATACATCGGGAAAGGGAAATGTAATGGCTGATGCGTTGAGCAGGAGGACTCAGATACAGGTAGTTCAAGATGCCATCATTGATTGGAAGATTATGGCTCTATTCTCTGATATGTATTTGGAGGTGCATGATAGATAGGGGGAAACTTTTCATTATTCTGGAGTTGTTACCTCTAATCTTCTCGATCAGGTACGGATGAGACAACTATCAGACCAAGAAGGCCTAGTCCTCCAAGATATTGTGTCAGGAGAGGACCCTATTCCTAGATGGATAGTAGGTGACGATGAGATCTTGTGTTTCCAAAGATCTGTAAGGGTTCCAGCAGACATACGCGAGGAGCTGATGTGTGATTTTCATTCCACAGTTTGGGTAGTTCATCCTGGCATCACCAAGATGTATCATGACCTACACCATCAGTATTGGTGGACATGTATGAAGAGATATGTTTCAAGATTTTTCTTGAGGTTTTCCACTTGTCATCAGGTGAATGCGGCGCATCTGCAATTAGCAGGTCTTTTACATCAGTCACCCATTCCAGAGTGGAAGTGTAATGATCTCGCGATGGACTTCATGACTGGTTTTCCGTGATCACCTCGACGGAATGATGATATCTGGGTTTTCATCAACAGGCTTAAAAAAGTTGCTCACTTCTTGCCAATCAAGGAGACCTTATGTGTTGACGAGCTGGGAAGGTTGTACATCCCTGAGATTGTACGTCTGCATGGAGTTCTACTCTCCATTGTTTCAGACTGGGATGCATGCTTTACTTCTCGGGTCTGGCAGGGGATATAGAATGCTTTGGGTGCACAGATTCTTCTGAGTACAGGCTACCATCCATAGACAGATGGCCAGTCTGAGCGTACGATTCAGGTGTGAGAGGATATGCTCCGAGCATGCATTCTGGACATTGGAGGTTTTGGGGAGAGGCATATACCTCTTGTGGAGTTTTCCAACAATAATAGTTTTCATCCAACTATTCAGATGGAACCATATGAGGCTTTGTACCATAATCCATGCTGATCAACCTTATATTGGATGTAGGGAGGAGAGATAGCTTCGCTGGGACATTGACTTTTCAGGAGACCTCAGAGCAGATAGAGTTGATTCGGAAGAGGATGGCTACTGCACAGTCTCTTTAGAAGTCTTATGTTGATCAGCGGAGATGACCTATGGAGTTCAAGGTCAGTGATCAGGTTTTCTGACCTGTCGCACCGAGGTTGGGACACAAGAGGATTTAGAGATAGGGTAAGCTTTCGCCACGATACGTCAGGTAGTTTGAGGTGTTGGAGAGATTTGGGCCGGTTTCCTATCGGTTGTAGTTACCACAGAGGCACCAGGCTATGAACGACGTCTTCCATGTTTCTCAGCTCTGACGTAACATTTCAAACCCATCTTGTCACGACCCGTCCTCGGGGCCCGTGTCGTGACTACCCCAAGCCCACCTTCCATAGGCCAGGGGCTGGCGACTAGCACCAAGGCGTAAAATCCCAGTAAACAGGGAAGGCATTGCCTTTATAAGTAACAACCACACAAAGTCAGCAAGCGGAAAGTAAAGTGCAGAAAAGTAAAGGGGGCCGGAATACAAGCCCAACTGTAAAGTACAACTGAAAAGTAAAGTACAGCAACTGAAGAAAAGACGGCGGCCTCGTGTCGTCCACTGGCAATCCCACCTGAAGGGTGGGTACAGATAGCCTCCAAGCTCCTCGGGTCCCACGTCCGCTCCGAGCACGTCCCGCCCAGTGGTCCACCCCCAGGTACCGTCCTGCTCCACGCCCCAACCGTGATCAGTGCTGTCCGTCGTCTGCAACCAACACAACAAGGTGCGGGCATAGCCCGTGCAGGGGTGAGTACAACTACTCAGTAAGGACCCCGAGACCCCCGAAGGTCTCCCGAAATCCACAAAGGATATGGCACAAAAGAAAGATGCAATCACAAAGTAACATCTGACTTGACTTAGGTATATGCCCATACATATACCTAAGTCCCTACTTCTAGCTCTGCTCACGAGCTCAAGAACAACTCAATCCACATAGGAAAGCAAGACTCAAATCCACAAAGGAGAGTAAACAGTAAATCCACAAAGGATAGTTCAACACAATCCACAAAGGAGAGTAACATAAGATTCAGCTCAACCAGGTATACTTTTTCAGATGACGTCAAAGACGATCACTGATCCGTCTAAGTCGTCGGACCCACGAAGGATCGATAGGTACTAACCCCCGCAAAAGACCCACACAGGATCGGGCTCACACAGAACCTGTAGGCAGTGGCTCACACAGAACCGGTAGGCAGTGGCTCACACAGAACCGGTAGTAGGACCCACACAGGATCGGGCACTGATCCGCGTAGGATCGCTGAGTGCAGTAGTCGACGCAGTCCACTGAGGATCTCTGCACAGTCGTCGCCGCAGTCCACGAAGGATCTCTGCTCTGCCGTCGTCGCAGTCCACGGAGGATCTCTGCTCTGCCGTCGTCGCAGTCCACGGAGGATCTCTGCTCTGCCGTCGTCGCAGTCCACGGAGGATCTCTGCTCTGTCGTCGAGGTCACAGCCAGCGCTAGGGTTCCCGCACGTAGCGAGCTCGTTTAGGAGGGTCCGCTCCACGAGCCGAGGGGCTGATACATCAACTGACACGTAGTCCGAAGTTGATGTATCCAAAAGTTCCGTATCGACAACAGGATCTCAACGCGACAGACGGCGCGTCAATCGGACGCCCGGTCTGAGAGTTATTGGCATTTTCGTCCCAGGGGCCCGGTTGGTTTTTATGGCAAAACCGACCCGACCGTACTCCGCCTGTATCCGATCCTCGGGCGGAGTATGCCAAAAGTTCCGTCTCACTTAGAGGAAACTACCACAGCTGACGGTACGTCGATCGGACGTCCGTAGCTCAAGTTATGAGCGTTTCCGCTCCGAGGGCCCGGTTGGTTTCGTGTACGAACCAACCCGGCCGAACCCAAAGTCTTCCGAAACCTTGAGTATAGTATACCGAAACGACCGTCTCGATCCAAGGATCACGTAGCCGCTGACGGTTCATCAATCGGAGGTCCCAGGCCCAAGATATGGGCGAAAGACCGAAGAGGGCCCGGAACGGGGGTACTGGGCCCGGGGCGACCCGGCCCGAACCCCCCCTGGGGTCGGCCGAACCGGGCCGACCCGAACCGGCCCGAACCGGTTCGGCCGGGTCCGGTCCGGCCTGGGCGCGGCCCGGCCGACCGGACCGGCCGGCTCGGCCTTGGCCGAGCGGCCGAGGGAGCCGCCGCCGCCGCGGGTTGATCCCGCGGCTTGAGGGAACCGCGGCCCCGCGGGGGGGGCCGCCTGTCACGCGGACGCGGCCGGGCCGCCGCGTCCGTCCCGGTTCCGCGCGGCCGCGGAACCGGCCGCCGTTGCCGCCGCGGCTTCAGCCGCGGCGGGCTTCCTCCACGGCGGCGCGCCGGGCGCCGCCGCCTCCGGTCGCCGGCGCCGCCGCGCCGGCGACCCGCGCCGCCGCCGCCTTCCGCGGGCCGCCGGAGATGCTCCGGTGGCCCGATTTGCCTCCCGTCTGCGCCGTTGCCCCTCCCGGATGCCGACCTTCACTGCGGGATCGACGGATCGCCCCTGCCGCGCGGTTCGTCGTCGTCCGCCATATCCACACAACAAAAAAAATAGATCGGCGGAGGGTTGCCGGGTCTTGTTCGTTAGACTCGCACCCTCCGCGTTAGCCATAAACGTCACCGGGAGGAAAAAGGATCAACCAAATCAACAATTTTAAATAGATTAAAATTGTTCCGATCGGGTTCTTTATTTGAAAAGAATAAACACGGGAAAAGAAATATAATAATCCAATCAACCCTTACCTTGTCGTCGTCGTCGGACGAGAGGTCGTCGCGGGATCGCTCGTCGCGAAAGAAGGAGATCGTTGCGTCGTCGCGGTATCCGGCGTCGCGTCGCCAATCTCCGGATCAAGAACAAACGGATTTAATAATTTAAATCCGTTGTTATTGAAATTTAAAAAGGGAGAAATAAAAGATTCGATTCTCACCTTTGTTGCCGATCGCACGTTCACCGCGGAAGAAGAGGCACCGAAGAAGAAGAAGAAGAAGGTCGCGGAAAAGTTGTCGACGTCGCGGATCGTGCGTCGTCGAATTCCGGTTCCGGCGTTCTTCGCGTTCTTCGCGTTCTTCGCGTTCTTCGCGGAGAGGGTGGAGGCTCAGAGGAATAGCAATCCTCCAAAATAGACAAGTTTGTCTATTTTATTATTTTGCCAACAAACGCAAAACGCGTAAGTAACGACCCACTTAATTCGTTGAATTAATTCAACGAATAAAACAGCCCATTTAATTCACGAAAGAAACAGCCCAATTAAATGGTCTGTTAAGAATTAAAGAAAACGCGTCGGTTGACTTTTCAGTTACTTTGACGGGTTTTCGCGGGTGCGTTACTTAGCGAAAGAAACGGCGGGGCTCGTGCGGGTCCGACCGCACAAATATCCTACCAAGGGGTAGGATATTTCTGGATAGCATCCTATCCAGTTCAACTCAGTTCAAGCCGTCTTTAAGTGACTTCAAGTGGCTTCCAAGCAGCTTAAGTGAAATAAAATAAAGTTGTCGCACAAACTTTATTTTATTTCTGACTTAAAGCCGTAAAATTTAAAAACCACGTCTGAGCAAACGCAACTCCGGAAGAGGCGTTTCTAAGCAAATACCGGCGCTGCGATTTCATCGGTGCCCTCAGAATTCGATTCCGGGCACCGTTTCAAAAGATAGAAGAACCCGCTCGTCCGTTCACTGAACGTACCCGAGCCAAACTTCGGAAATTGATTCCGGGCACACCGGGCCTCGGAATCAGGTGCCGTCTGAAGCTGCGCTCTTGTAAAATTCCAAAGAAAATTTAAGAAAAAAAATTTCCTTGAAATTTGCGGGTCTTTACATTACTCCCACCTCAGGGCTTTACGTCCCCGTAAAGATACATCAAAAACTAGGGGAACAAATGGGGGTACTGAGCACGCATCTGAGCCTCCCGCTCCCAAGTGCTCTCCTGGAGGTTCTCGTGCTGCCATCTGATGCGCACAAGAGGAATCGACCGCCCACGTAGGACCCGCTCCTGTCGATCCTCGATCTCCACTGGATCCTCCGTAAAAGTCGCCCCATCGTCCACGTCCAGCTCCCCAAAGTCGATGATGTGCGTCGGGTCGTGCACGTATCTCCTCAGCTGAGACACGTGGAAGACGTCGTGCACCCGGTGCAACTGAGGTGGTAGAGCCAGGCGATAAGCCACCTCTCCTATCCTGCTGAGGACCTGGAAAGGCCCGATGAAGCGTGGAGACAACTTGCCGCCTCGGCCAAATCTCCGTAAACCACGTCGAGGTGAGACACGCAAAAAGACGTGGTCGCCATCCTCGAACTCCAGTGGCCTCCGCCTCCTGTCAGCATATGACTTCTTCCGGCTCTGAGCTGTCCTCATCCTCTCCTGGATGATCTGGACCTTCTCTGTCGTGGCTCAGACCATCTCTGGTCCCACGAGTGCTGACTCCCCAGGGTCTGTCCAGCACAACGGTGATCTGCAGGGTCTGCCGTACAACGCCTCGTATGGTGCCATCACGATGGTGGAGTGGTAGCTGTTGTTGTACGCGAACTCCACCAAGGGTAGGTGGTCCTCCCAGCTGCGACCAAAGTCGAGAACACATGCACGGAGCATGTCCTCGAGTGTCTGTATGGTCCTCTCCGTCTGACCATCCGTCTGAGGGTGGAAGGCTGTGCTCAGATGGAGCCGCGTCCCGAACGCCTCCTGAAACCCCTTCCAAAGCCGGGAAGTGAAACGAGCATCTCGATCGGAGACGATAGACGATGGCACACCGTGAAGCCGTACGATCTCCTAGACGTAAAGACGTCCCAAGCTCTCCACTGAGCCCTGCTCTCTGATGGGTAAGAAGTGTGCCGACTTGGTGAGTCGGTCGACAATCCCCCAAATGGAGTCGTGACCTCTGGAAGTGCGTGGAAGTCCAGTCACGAAGTCCATAGATATGCCGTCCCACTTCCACTCCGGGACCTCCAAGGGCTGTACCAAGCCTGCTGGTACCTGATGCTCTGCCTTCACCTGCTGGCAGGTGAGGCATCGTGAAACGAACTCTGCCACAGCTTTCTTCATGCCCGGCCACCAGTGCTGTCGTCTGAGATCCTGGTACATCTTCGCCACTCCGGGACGTACCGCCAAGGGAGAAGTGTAAAACTCTCTCAGCACCTCCTCTCGTAGAGCGACTGGTACGAAGGTACGTCCTCTGAAAAGGATGTCATGCTCCGCTCCAAGGGAGAAACCATCAGGCGCCTGACCTGAGGATATCAGTGTACGCCGGGTCTCACAGTCGGCGTCCTCACGCTGAGCCTCTCTGATCCGCTGTAGAAGTGGAGGAGAGACTGTGAGAGACTGAAGAAAGGCTGCTCCGTCTCTATCCACGAAGGATATCTGCAAGGAGGCTAGCTGCTCCGTCGCCTCCTCAAGTAGCTGAATGCCCGTCCTCCTGCTGAGGGCATCGGCTACCACGTTCCCCTTCCCAGGAGTATAGAATATCTCAAAGTCATAGTCCTGGAGGAACTCAAGCCATCTCCGCTGTCTCAGGTTCAGGTCCTTCTGAGAGAAGATATACCTGAGACTCTGGTGGTCAGAAAAGACTGTGAAGCGCTCGCCCATCAGATAGTGCCGCCAAGTCTTCAGAGCGAAGACCACTGCTGCTAACTCCAGGTCTTGAGTGGCGTAGTTCTGCTCATGCGGCCTCAACTGACGTGATCCGTAGGCGATCACGGCCCGCTCCTGCATCAGGACGCACCCAAGTCCAGTCCCTGATGCATCGCAGTAAACTACGTACCCAACTCCCTCCTCAGGCAACCTCAAGATAGGTGCGCTGGTCAATCTCTGTCTCAGCTCCTGGAAGCTCTGCTGACATCTGTCTGACCACACGAAGGGTTTCCCCTTCTTTGTCAAAGCTGAGAGTGGTGCCGCAACTCTGGAGAAGTCTGGCACGAATCTCCGATAGTATCCGGCTAGGCCCAAGAAGCTCCGCACCTCTGTCACGCTCCTGGGTGGCTCCCAAGCTAGCACTGCCTCGATCTTCGCGGGATCCACTGCAACTCCCGCCTCAGAAATGACGTGCCCCAAGAAATGGACCTCACGTAACCAGAACTGGAATTTTGAGAGCTTGCCATAAAGCTGGTGCTCTCGGAGTGTGTCTAGCACAACTCGCAGGTGGTAGGCATGCTCCTCCTCAGTCGTCGAGTACACCAAAATGTCGTCAATGAAGACAACGACAAATCGGTCGAGGTATGGCTGGAAGATCCTGTTCATGAGGCTCATGAACACTGCTGGAGCATTGGTTACGCCGAACGGCATAACCAAGAACTCATAATGGCCATACCGACACCTGAAGGCCGTCTTCTGTACGTCCTCGTCTCGAACTCTGAGCTGATGATAGCCTGACCGGAGGTCTATCTTCGAGAACCACCGCGCTCCCTTGAGCTGATCGAAGAGGTCATCAATCCGTGGCAGCGGATACTTGTTCCTCACTGTCACCTGGTTCAGGCGACGATAGTCGACACATAGTCGCAAGCTCCCGTCCGCCTTCTTGGCGAACAAAATCGGGGAAGCCCAGGGTGAAACACTGGGTCGGATAAACCCCTTGCTCAGCAAGTCCTCCAACTGTACCCGCAGCTCTCGAAGCTCGGCGGGGGCCATCCGATATGCTGGAGTAGATATCGGGGCTGTCCCGGGGTACAAGTCGATGTAAAATTCTACCTCTCTACGAGGAGGTAGCCCTGGAACGTCGTCGGGAAAGACGTCCACGTAGTGGTCCACCACTGCAGGAAAAGCCGGACTTCGCACGTCCCCTGCTCCTAGGATGAGGCTAGCCAACTGATGAGAGATGGGCTGCACTCTCCTCCGCGGAAGTCCATCCTGTGCTGCAAAGGTTCCCTTCTCGCCGGTGAAGGTAAACCTGCTCCCGTCGGTACGAACACATCGCACCTTGCGCCTAAAACAGTCGATCTGGGCATGAACCGTGGATAGCCAATCCATGCCCAAGATGACGTCGTAAGGCCTCGACGCCGCTACAAGGAGATCCCAGCCGAAGCTCTCGCCTCCTAGAGTAAGCTCACACTGCCGGCACCAGTGCGTAATCGTCGAGTCTGCTCCCGTAGGAGTCTCTAGCCGTAAGGATCGAGCCAACGGCTCAGTCGGAATCTCCGAGCTCCGAACAAGGGCAGAGGCTATGAAAGAGTGACTCGCTCCTGTGTCTATAAGTACTGCAGCAAGGGTGGAATAGACACAGATCGTACCTCGAATCATCTCTGGCATGTCGGGGTCGTAGGCCTCCACTGCCTGGAGCTGGGCCTGTCCCTGCCCGCCAGCTCCCTGTGGTCGAGGTGGCCCTCCTGGTGGTGGTGGGGGTAGAGCCTGGAAGCGTCGCCCACCACCCGCTGCTCGGCCAGCTCCTCTGCCTCGTCCGCCTCCTCCCTGCGGACCGCCACGGTCGACCCTCTGCCTCTGCCTGGGTGGCCCCTCCACCGTCTGCTGCTCCTCTGATCGGCGAGTCGGGCAGTCACGAGCCATGTGACCCTGCCCGCCGCAAGAGTAGCACAGCCTGCCTCTCGAAAGGCTGGCACTCCGCTGTGTGCCTCGTACTGCTGAGCCGGTGTCCTGAGGCCGTCTGCGTGGGGGTCTGGTCTGCCTGGACCCGTGAGTCATCCGTCGGCTACCAGCTGCCGATGACTCAGCTACCTGCCGCCCTGCGCTAGGTCTCGCCGCTGAAGAAGGCTCTGCCAGGAAGCTCTCGATCAGGAGGGCTCGCTCCAGCACTCCCGCCTGGGTCAGAATGCTGAGGGAGATCAGCGACGCCTGAATCTCCTGTCGCAAGCCCTGCTCGAAGGTCCGGGCCCGGAAGAAGGGGTCCCGTACCATATCGGTCGAGTAGCGAGATAGGTCCGTGAACCTCGCCGCGTACTGAGCGACCGTCATGCTGCCCTGGCGCAGCTGGAGAAGCTCCTGGATGCGCACCGCTCGGAGGGTGGCCGGGACGAACTCAGAGCGGAAGAGGCTCTCGAAGTCCGCCCAGAGCAAGGATGCCTCATCGTGAACCTGGAGCATCAGGCTCCACCATCGTCCTGCCGCCGCCTGCAGGAGGCTCGCTGCGAGAATCACCATGAGATCCGCTGGTGTCCTCACTAGCCTAAAGATCCGTACCACCGCCTCTAGCCAGTCCTCGGCGGCCTGGGGGTCCGCCTCACCGCGAAACCTGGGCGGTCGCTGGCTCTGAAACTCGTGCAGTGCCCTGAGGCGACGTGCATCGTCAGAGTCTGGTACAGGCAGCATCGGTGGCTCGGCGGGTAAAGCTACCGCCGGTGCCACTGCTGGCAAAGGGCCCTGCACCGAGGCCTCGTCGCTCGGTGGGCTGCCGCCGCGCCCTACACTCGGAACCCTAGCTGGCAGTCGTCGCGGGGCCATCCTGAAAAGGAGAACAAGAGCACCACAGTCAGAACAGTATACCTGGTGAGCTGGCACAAGTAATCACAAGGAAAACTTGAGACTTTCATAAAGCAGATCAGTATACCCGGTGAGCTGACACAAGCAATCACAAAGAAAACTTGAAACATACACGCAATCAATGTTTTCATGCATTAAGTCGGAAATTAGGAGTCAGGGTCCTGGTGTACGGATACGTCGGCCGCCGCACCAACACTGGGCTCCCTGAACTGATAACCACACTCAATACACTAAACACTATTGCTTCACATAGAAAGAAAGGACGATCAGAGTCTGCGGTAGAACCGACCGCTCTGATACCAATTTGTCACGACCCGTCCTCGGGGCCCGTGCCGTGACTACCCCAAGCCCGCCTTCCATAGGCCAGGGGCTGGCGACTAGCACCAAGGCGTAAAATCCCAGTAAACAGGGAAGGCATTGCCTTTATAAGTAACAACCACACAAAGTCAGCAAGCGGAAAGTAAAGTGCAGAAAAGTAAAGGGGGCCGGAATACAAGCCCAACTGTAAAGTACAACTGAAAAGTAAAGTACAGCAACTGAAGAAAAGACGGCGGCCTCGTGTCGTCCACTGGCAATCCCACCTGAAGGATGGGTACAGATAGCCTCCAAGCTCCTCGGGTCCCACGTCCGCTCCGAGCACGTCCCGCCCAGTGGTCCACCCCCAGGTACCGTCCTGCTCCACGCCCCAACCGTGATCAGTGCTGTCCGTCGTCTGCAACCAACACAACAAGGTGCGGGCATAGCCCGTGCAGGGGTGAGTACAACTACTCAGTAAGGACCCCGAGACCCCCGAAGGTCTCCCGAAATCTACAAAGGATATGGCACAAAAGAAAGATGCAATCACAAAGTAACATCTGACTTGACTTAGGTATATGCCCATACATATACCTAAGTCCCTACTTCTAGCTCTGCTCACGAGCTCAAGAACAACTCAATCCACATAGGAAAGCAAGACTCAAATCCACAAAGGAGAGTAAACAGTAAATCCACAAAGGATAGTTCAACACAATCCACAAAGGAGAGTAACATAAGATTCAGCTCAACCAGGTATACTTTTTCAGATGACGTCAAAGACGATCACTGATCCGTCTAAGTCGTCGGACCCACGAAGGATCGATAGGTACTAACCCCCGCAAAAGACCCACACAGGATCGGGCTCACACAGAACCTGTAGGCAGTGGCTCACACAGAACCGGTAGGCAGTGGCTCACACAGAACCGGTAGTAGGACCCACACAGGATCGGGCACTGATCCGCGTAGGATCGCTGAGTGCAGTAGTCGACGCAGTCCACTGAGGATCTCTGCACAGTCGTCGCCGCAGTCCACGAAGGATCTCTGCTCTGCCGTCGTCGCAGTCCACGGAGGATCTCTGCTCTGCCGTCGTCGCAGTCCACGGAGGATCTCTGCTCTGCCGTCGTCGCAGTCCACGGAGGATCTCTGCTCTGTCGTCGAGGTCACAGCCAGCGCTAGGGTTCCCGCACGTAGCGAGCTCGTTTAGGAGGGTCCGCTCCACGAGCCGAGGGGCTGATACATCAACTGACACGTAGTCCGAAGTTGATGTATCCAAAAGTTCCGTATCGACAACAGGATCTCAACGCGACAGACGGCGCGTCAATCGGACGCCCGGTCTGAGAGTTATTGGCATTTTCGTCCCAGGGGCCCGGTTGGTTTTTATGGCAAAACCGACCCGACCGTACTCCGCCTGTATCCGATCCTCGGGCGGAGTATGCCAAAAGTTCCGTCTCACTTAGAGGAAACTACCACAGCTGACGGTACGTCGATCGGACGTCCGTAGCTCAAGTTATGAGCGTTTCCGCTCCGAGGGCCCGGTTCGTTTCGTGTACGAACCGACCCGGCCGAACCCAAAGTCTTCCGAAACCTTGAGTATAGTATACCGAAACGACCGTCTCGATCCAAGGATCGCGTAGCCGCTGACGGTTCGTCAATCGGAGGTCCCAGGCCCAAGATATGGGCGAAAGACCGAAGAGGGCCCGGAACGGGGGTACTGGGCCCGGGGCGACCCGGCCCGAACCCCCCCTGGGGTCGGCCGAACCGGGTCGGCCGGGTCCGGTCCGGCCTGGGCGCGGCCCGGCCGACCGGACCGGCCGGCGCGGCCTTGGCCGAGCGGCCGAGGGAGCCGCCGCCGCCGCGGGTTGATCCCGCGGCTTGAGGGAACCGCGGCCCCGCGGGGGGGGCCGCCTGTCACGCGGACGCGGCCGGGCCGCCGCGTCCGTCCCGGTTCCGCGCGGCCGCGGAACCGGCCGCCGTTGCCGCCGCGGCTTCAGCCGCGGCGGGCTTCCTCCACGGCGGCGCGCCGGGCGCCGCCGCCTCCGGTCGCCGGCGCCGCCGCGCCGGCGACCCGCGCCGCCGCCGCCTTCCGCGGGCCGCCGGAGATGCTCCGGTGGCCCGATTTGCCTCCCGTCTGCGCCGTTGCCCCTCCCGGATGCCGACCTTCACTGCGGGATCGACGGATCGCCCCTGCCGCGCGGTTCGTCGTCGTCCGCCATATCCGCACAACAAAAAAAATAGATCGGCGGAGGGTTGCCGGGTCTTGTTCGTTAGACTCGCACCCTCCGCGTTAGCCATAAACGTCACCGGGAGGAAAAAGGATCAACCAAATCAACAATTTTAAATAGATTAAAATTGTTCCGATCGGGTTCTTTATTTGAAAAGAATAAACACGGGAAAAGAAATATAATAATCCAATCAACCCTTACCTTGTCGTCGTCGTCGGACGAGAGGTCGTCGCGGGATCGCTCGTCGCGAAAGAAGGAGATCGTTGCGTCGTCGCGGTATCCGGCGTCGCGTCGCCAATCTCCGGATCAAGAACAAACGGATTTAATAATTTAAATCCGTTGTTATTGAAATTTAAAAAGGGAGAAATAAAAGATTCGATTCTCACCTTTGTTGCCGATCGCACGTTCACCGCGGAAGAAGAGGCACCGAAGAAGAAGAAGAAGAAGAAGGTCGCGGAAAAGTTGTCGACGTCGCGGATCGTGCGTCGTCGAATTCCGGTTCCGGCGTTCTTCGCGTTCTTCGCGTTCTTCGCGTTCTTCGCGTTCTTCGCGGAGAGGGTGGAGGCTCAGAGGAATAGAAATCCTCCAAAATAGACAAGTTTGTCTATTTTATTATTTTGCCAACAAACGCAAAACGCGTAAGTAACGACCCACTTAATTCGTTGAATTAATTCAACGAATAAAACAGCCCATTTAATTCACGAAAGAAACAGCCCAATTAAATGGTCTGTTAAGAATTAAAGAAAACGCGTCGGTTGACTTTTCAGTTACTTTGACGGGTTTTCGCGGGTGCGTTACTTAGCGAAAGAAACGGCGGGGCTCGTGCGGGTCCCACCGCACAAATATCCTACCAAGGGGTAGGATATTTCTGGATAGCATCCTATCCAGTTCAACTCAGTTCAAGCCGTCTTTAAGTGACTTCAAGTGGCTTCCAAGCAGCTTAAGTGAAATAAAATAAAGTTGTCGCACAAACTTTATTTTATTTCTGACTTAAAGCCGTAAAATTTAAAAACCACGTCTGAGCAAACGCAACTCCGGAAGAGGCGTTTCTAAGCAAATACCGGCGCTGCGATTTCATCGGTGCCCTCAGAATTCGATTCCGGGCACCGGTTCAAAAGATAGAAGAACCCGCTCGTCCGTTCACTGAACGTACCCGAGCCAAACTTCGGAAATTGATTTCGGGCACACCGGGCCTCGGAATCAGGTGCCGTCTGAAGCTGCGCTCTTGTAAAATTCCAAAGAAAATTTAAGAAAAAAAAATTTCCTTGAAATTTGCGGGTCTTTACACATCTCATGTCTTTAAACCTGAGGAGGTTGAGCTCGATGCAGATGCATCATTTAAGGAGCATCCTATCCAAATTATCGATTGCAGTACTAAGGTTCTCCATGGTTGGTCTATTCCTCTGGTACGGGTGCTATGGCAGCACGTGCGAGTACTGGATGGGACTTGGGGGGAGAGAGGCCGATGTACAATCACAGTGGCCAGAGCTGTTTGGGGTTTATTCTTCTATGATTTTCTATGGAAATTCAGGGACGAATTTCTTTAAAGAGGGAAGATTGTAAGAACCCGGAAAATATTTTTAGGTATGCTTTTACTTTTTTGGAGTTTTTGAGAAAAGTGGATTTTCTGGAAATTTTTGAAGTACACGCAGTGTACTTTAGGAGTACACGTCGTGTATTTCATTACTGTGATAGGCCATGTGCTGGCCGTGCAAGGGCAACACACACAGTCGTGTGGGGTGACATAGAGTCTGCCTAATGTGGACTACGGAAATAGTAAGTACACGTCGTGTACTCCAAAAGTACATGCCGTGTACTTTGTATTTTTTTCATTAAACGCACTAGAGTCACGTCTGATGGACATAACCGTCTTATTCTTGGTGTTCTTCGTCTGAGAGAGTCTGTACGACCGCATATCTTCTCCAAGCCACCGATCCTCCATCTTTTCTCTGAATCAACCACCATCGATTGTGTTGGAACCACAACGGTAAGCTCTTCCTTCTCCTAGATCATAGTTTTCCAATTCCTTCTATTTTCTATGGTTTTGTGGGTTGAACATTTTAGAATTCTTTTTGGATCTTCGATGTTCTAAGGCGATTCAAGCCCCATGGTTCATGTATATTGATCTCCTAGCATCAAGGTAGGTGGTTTTTTCATTTCTGTAGAAATTTTTTGAGTATTTTTGGCATATTCCTCCAATATCCTTGAACAGGGTATTGTGTGTTTCCTGCTTTTCCCTTGTTGTTTTCCTTCATTGCTTATATACCTGAGTAGAGGTTATTGTTCATGAATAGGGTAATTTACTATGATTTGGACGGGTTTACCATGCATGTTTTTCCTTTTTATGACCATTGGTCTAGTTTTTCCTATTAGGATATTTCCAGTTCCATGACTAGTATTGTAAGATGGTGTGACTATTGTTCTTCCCTGATGAGATGTTGTAGAATGATAGGATAGTAGTTCTTTAGGTTACTTTGGCTGTTACACGATGTGATACTTGATGACTTTACACAGGGCTATGAGAACCTAGTGTAGTAGACCATAAGGAGAATGGATGTAAGGGCTTCTCCATAGTGTCTTTATAAAACGATGTGATACCACATGGGGAATTGACATTGAGTGCTTCTTCAGAGTGTCTGTAGTTCCTCGATGCGGGTTTCAGGGGGAAAGAGATGTTGAATGATTCCTCATAGCACCTTTATTAAGATATGATACTATAGGTGGAATTGATGATGAGTGAATCCCCAGAGAGTCTATTCTTTAGCTGAACTAGAGGGGTGAGACTGTGTGTGCCTCCCAGAGGGTTTATAGCACTTATAGGATGAACCATAGGGGTTAGGCTGTGAGAACTTCCCAGAGGTTACCTATTTGTTCTACTTTCTTGAGTGACTTCTTACTTTTTTGTAAATTATATGCTAGAAACGGTGGATTCTTTGCTGGTGAGTACTTTCCTATTTACTATATTCTATACTTTTTCCTGCCATATATTCACTGACTTCTAGGTACAGACCATCGGGTGGTTACTTGCTGGGATTTTTGTCTCACACCCTGTTTAGGTCATGCTTTTAGGCCCAAAAATATTATATTGTTGCAGTTACAGATAAGGGAACACACCCTTATACTTCAGGTTCTTTATTGAATTGGAGCTAGAGAGCATGGGACCAAGCTGAGGCTTGCGATGCTGAGGAAATGTTTATCCATTTCCTTTTGTACTTGGGTTTAGTACTGTATTCAGCATTATGACTTGTCTGGCTACTTTCCTAGACACATATGCATCATGCATCATTTATATATTTTTCCAGATGTTTATTTTTCAGTATTATGCTATTTACTGTTGTTGGATATTTACTACTTTCCCTATTGTATGATTGTTTGTCTTCCGCTGTGTTACTCTGTCAATGAGTTCATAGTTTCCCCATTATCACACCTATGGACCTCGCTTCTAGTCGGTAGACTCTGGAATTCAGGGAAATGTGCTTCAGGCCACGTGACTAACCGGGTACGGGGTGCCCCTGGGTGGATTCCAGAACCGGGGCATTACAAAGTGGTATCAGAGGTATTCTTTTCACTTGACTTACTTTTCGGAGCCTATATCCAGGGATAGGATGGAATAGGTACTTGGTAATAAGTTGTGTTATTCACACGATTTGTGTTGTTACTTTTGTTGTTATTGCAGTTCTATTTCTGTCGCAACCTGATGAGATAAGGGTATTCCATCCCATGCATCATATAGGAACTTTCTATAAATGACATGTCATGCATTCTTTCCATGTCATCTAGGATGAATTAGCAATTTCATGTTGTTGTGATAGATTTTGTGTAGAATATGCATGCTGTTGTGATAGATGCTTGATAAAAATATCGGCTTCTTGTTAGAGCATTGATCGTGTAAGGTTTTACCTGAAAGAATTCAAAATTTTGGTTCTTGAGGTGTTATGGGCCCTCATGAACTGGAATTTTGTGGATCATTGACATGTTTACATTGATTGTAACTTTTATAAGATTCCAAACATTGATTCGCGGGGAGTATGGTCCCTCACAGATCAGAATTTGTCACCTTAATGCTGGTTTTATGTGTTTTCTGGGCTCTAGAGTAGTTTCTAAGGATAATGTCCAGAAAAACCCAGAATACACAGTGTGTACTTTATGAATACACGTTGTGTAGTCTATAGCTGTGTCACTGACTGTGCGGGCAGGGACACAGGGTTGTGAAAAATCTTGTAGGAACACACCGTGTACTAGTTTAGCATGCCATGTAGTATGAAATAGGTACCCTGGCTGTGTCTTGAACAACAAGGGTCATGTTATCTTTTCACATACAAGTCGTGTCTGAATTTTACATGCCACGTAGTCTGATCTAGGTACCCGGTCGTGTCACGAACAACACGGGTCAGTGTTACCCTTTCTCATACAAGCCATGTCTGTCTGGAACACGTCGTTTAGTGTCAGCTGTGTGTTAGGCCGTGTTGCTAACAACACGGGCCAGGTATGGCATGTCTAGTACATGTCATGTCGTCCTTTACCACACCGTGTAGTTTTGTCTTATAGGAGCCGTGTGACTTAACCGTGTTGAAGGACTCAGGCAGTGAAGAGGATTCAAGTACACGCCATGTTTTAGGACAAGACACCATGTATTTGGGGAGTTTCACGACCAGTTTTGGTAGAAGTACACGCCCATGTGAATTACTAAAGGGAACATGACGTGTAGGGAAATAACACGCCATGTATTCAAGTTTTAAATAACTTGAATGGCTTATTTTACATGATCCTTCTTGTGCCTTCAGTTTCTCAGTCCATACTAATGTTGATCTAAGGTGTACGTTTGACCTTGCAGAGTCATGGAACCGAGACATCCTCTAGTTGTACGCCAGTTTCCAGGCAGTGATCAGACACCAGATATGGCTGATCAGGGACTTCCTGCAGATCCTCCTATTATGCCAGCCTTGGCACGAGCAGTGATACCAGTTACAATCATTGATTCATAGTTTAGGGAAGGTTTTCTGAGGATGATGCAAACATTCTAGGGAGCTCTACCTTCTTCTACATTTATGGAAGACTTTACGTGGGTTTTCCTGCAGCATCATCCTCCCACCTTCTCAAGGGAAGGAGGACCGCAGGTTGCTGAGTCAGGGCTAGAATCCATGATGAAGATCTTCAAGAATTTGGAGATGCCTCTTGAAAGGTGGGTCAAGATCACTACCTACATGCTACGTGACTCTGCCAAAAGGTGGTGGGATGTGATCTCACAGGAAGGACATCAGTAGGTTATGGAGTGGGAGGACTTTCAGTGTGTCTTTTATGACTACATATATCTGGTGACCCTGAGGGCCGACCGAGCTTGGGAGATCAAGATCCTGGAGCAGGGTACTCTTTCTGTCATGGAGTATTCCTCTCATTTCACTGAGCTTCAGCATTTCACACCCCTCCCGGACAGATATGGATTTTTCTTATCAAGGAGGTTTGAGAGTGGTATCAGATGGGAGATCCGCCCACAGGTGAATATCTTCAGGCTGACATCCATCCCCTCCATCGTCAACCATGCACTGATTCCGGAGTGCAATCTGTGATATTTTGGATGTGAGAGCCAGGGAAGTTCCACATCTAGAGTTAGTGCTTAACCAGCTGACAGCAGGAAGCGCCATAGGGAGCCTATGCATGGTGATCCGAGGAAGCGAGACACATCTTCAGGTAGCCAGGTGGTATTCTACCTGTGTGAAAGGGCTGGTCATACGAGGATTCATTTCTATAGAGACCTTGTGGACTGTCATTCTAGAGACAAGATGGGTCACCTTCAGCACTTTTGTCAGATTTTTTCACCAGTATCTCGTGACATGGGTTCTTCCATGACTCCTCGTTCCGGAGAAACACCACCAGTTTCTCACTAGTGTAGAAATTGGAGTTATTCTGTTCGTTCGAGCCGAGGTGGAGGTCGAGGCCATAGTGGTTAGTGACCGGTCTTTCAGCGATAGCAGGGTGGATAATCTCATAGTAGTTAGGTAGGGTCACAGGGCCATGGTGCAAGTAAGGCTTTTGCAATGAAGCAGACTCAGCAGGAGTAGGATCTTAAACCCTCTACAGTTTGAGGTACGACCTTAGTAGCCTTAGTTTTATCTTCTAATCTTTTCGATATTGGTGATACACATATATTTATCTATGTTGCTGTTGTGGAGATCTTTGGGTTGTGTATCTTTTCTTATGCTAACATGTTGACACTAGACACGCCGTTGGGGACTAGGACGGCTGGTGTACGTCAGTTCAAAGAGGGCTCTATATAGGTGGATGGATATCACATTATTTGGGATCTCAATGTCCTAGAGATGATAGGCAATGATGTCATTCTCAGAATGGATTGGCTAGTTCCTTTTTAGGCAGTCGTCGAATGTTATCGTAGTAGGGTGAGTTTCATGTAGCAAGAGGGTGAATCTTTTCTTCATCAAGGTGAGTGAGATGTCTAGGCGAGTAGAGCAGGACCCACGTATCATGGGCTAGGTGAAGTTATAGCTCAGATTACCAGTTTATATCTGGATGACCAATGGAGTCCATAGTTAGACTTTCGTCAAGTGGTGGATCGTTTCACGTATGCCTTTCCAAAGGACTTTTCCGGTTTTCCTCCAGAGCGTGAGGTAGACTTTTCTATTGAGCTCGTTCCAGGAGTGAAACCAGTGCCCATTCCTCCTTATAGGATGGCTACACCTAGGTTGCAGGAGCTCAAGATGTAGTTGGAGGACTTGCAGGAAAAGGGTTTCATCCGACCCAGAACTTCTCCTTAGGGTTCGCCTGTCCTGTTTGTGAAGATGGAAAATGGAACCCTTAGGCTTTGTGTGGAATATCGGAAGCTGAACCAGTTGACGGTTAAGAACCAATATCCCTTTCCTAGGATGGATGACCTCTTTGATCAGCTTAGAAGAGCCTGGATGTTCTCAAATGTCGATTTGAGGTCCGGTTATCATAAGCTACGTGTTAGAGCATCTGATATACCTCTTACATCTTTTCGGAGTAGATATAGTCTATACGAGTATATGGTTATATTGTTCGGCCTCACGAATGCACCTTCCATTTTCATGTCAGTGATGAATCGAGTGTTCTATCCATACTTGGATTCATTAATGTTTATTTTCCTAGATGACATCTTGGTGTACTCTCACACTCGACACGACCATGCTACCCATCTTGAGATCGTTTTGTGTACACTGAGGGAGCATTATTTATATGATAATCTCTCAAAGAGCCACTTTTGGATGGATAAGATTCACTTCTTGGCCCACGTTATATCAGAGACAGGAGTATCAGTGGACCCAGAAAAAGTGAGAGCAGTCATTTCATGGGAGCATCTGAAGAACATATTTGGGGTGTAGAGTTTTTTAGGGTTGGATGGATACTACAGACGCTTCATACAAGTCTTTTCACGCTTAGAACCACCGCTGACGGGTCTAACCAAGAAGGGTGCGAAGTCCTTATGGTCAGATTCTTGTGATTCATCCTTTTAGGAGCTAAAAGGGAGATTGAATTCAGCACTAATACTAGTCCTTACAGAGTCGGGAAAGAGCTACACTATCTACTGTGATGCCTCAAGTATCAGGCTAGGAGCTGTGCTTATACAGGGAGATGGAGTCGTTGTGTATAGGCCTTGGTAGTTGAGGCCACATGATAGGATCTACCCAATGCACGATATCAATATGGAGGAAGTTGTTAATGCCTTAGGCTGTTGGAGACATTATATTTTGGCAGAGCACTTTGTGGTTTTTACCGAACACAAGAGTTTCAAGTACATCTTCACTCAGCATGATCTGAATTTCAGACAGCGCAGGTGGGTTGAGTACCTATACTCCTTTAACTTTGAGCTTACCTACACGCCAGGAAAGGGCAATACAGTTTCTGATGCATTGAGCAGGAGGACTCAGATACATGCAGTTCAGGAGGCCAACAATGAGTGGAAGCTTATGGCTCTATTCTCTGAGATGCATCTAGAGGTTCACTATAGACAGGGGAAAACTTTTATTTCTTTTGTAACTGTTACCTCTACTCTTCTCGATCAGGTATGGATGAGACAACTATCAGATCAGAAGGCCTAGTTTTGCGGGAGAGTGTGTCCAGAGAGGACCCTTTTCCTAGATAGGTAGTAGGTGAGGATAGTATCTTACGTTTCTAGGGACGTGTATTGGTGCGAGCAGACATACGTGAGGAGCTGGTGCGTGATTTTCATTCCTTAGTTTGGGAAGTTCATCCAGGAGTCACCAAGATGTATCATGACCTACACCATCAGTATTAGTGCCCATATATAAAGAGAGACGTTTCTATCTTTGTCATGAGGTGTTCTTCTTTTCAGCAGGTGAAATAGGAGAATCAGTTACAAGCAGGTCTTTTACAGCAGTTACCCATTCCGGAGTAGAAGTGGAATGATGCCATGATGGACTTCATGACCGGTTTTCCAAGATCCCCTCGAGGTAATGATGCTATCTGGGTTTTCATGGATAGGCTTACGAAGGATTATCACTTCTTGCCGATTAAGGAGACCTTCAGTGTTGACGAGCTGGGATGGTTGTACATCTGTGATATTGTACGTTTGCATGGAGTTCCACACTCAATTGATTTAGATAGGGATTCACCTTTTACTTCTCGGGTCTCGCAGGGGCTACAAAATTCTTTGGGTACACAGGTGATTCTAAGTACAGCCTACCATCGTCAGATAGATGGCCAGTCCGAGCATATGATTTAGGTGTGTGAGGATATGCTTGGAGCTTTCATTCTGGACTTTGGAGGTTATTTGGAGAAGCATATATCTCTTGTGGATTTTTCCTTCGACAAGAGTTTTCAAGAAACTATTCAGATAGCACCATATGAGGCTTTGTACGGTAGGCCATGCTGATCACCCTTATGTTGGATTGAGGCAGGAGAGGCGGCTTCTTTGGGACCTCAAAGCAGATAGAGTTAATTTGAAATAGGATGGATACTGCATAGTCTCGTCAAAAGTCTTATGCTGATCAGCAGAGACAACCTCTGGAGTTCGAGGTCGGGGATCAGGTTTTCCTGCATGTCACACCGAAGTTGGGACACAAGAGGATTTAGAGACATGGTAAGATTTCACTACGGTACGTCGGGCTGTTTGAGGTGTTGGAGAGAGTTGGGTCGGTTTCCTATCGGTTGCAGTTACCTCAAAGAAACCAGGATATACACGAATTCTTCCATGTTTCTCAGCTCTGATGTTACTTTTCAGGTCCGTCTCATGTCTATAAATATGAAGAGGTTAAGCTAGAGGCGGATTCATAGTTTGAGGAGCATCCTAATCGGGTTATAGATCACATTACGAATGTTCCCCATGGCTGGTCTGTTCCTCTAGTATTAGTGCTATGGAAGTACTAGCGATTACAGGACGAGACATGGGAGAGGGAGGCTGATGTATGATCACAGTGGCCGGAGCGCTTTGGGGTTTCATCTTCTATGCCTCGCTAGTAAAATTAGGGGATGAATTTCTTTAAGGGGGAAAGTTTGTAAGAACCTGGACCCTCTTTTTAGGTATGTTTTTCCTTTTTCTGGAGTTTTTGAAGAAAGAGGAGTTTCTGGAAATTTTTGACGTACACACAGTGTACTTTATGAGTACACATCATGTACTTCATGCCACGTGAGGCCTTGTGTTGGCCGTGTAAGAGACACACACACAGTCGTGTGGGGTGACTTGGAGGCTACCTAAAGTGGAGTATGGAAATAGTAATTACACGTCGTGTACTCCAAAAGTACACGTCGTGCACTTTGTTTTTTTTCATTAAACACACCAGGGTCATGTCTGAAGAATAGAACCATCTTCTTCTAGGTGTTCTTCATCCGAGAGTGTCCTTATGACCACAGATCTTCTACAATCCTCCGAGCCTCCATTTTTTCTTTGAATCGACCATAGTCGATTATGTTGGAACCGCAACAGTAAGCTCTTCCTTCTCCTAGGCTTTTTTTTCCAAAGCATTCTCTTTACCAAGTTATCATGGGTTGAACATTTTAGAAATTTTTTTAGGTCTATGACGTTCTAAGGTGATTCAAGCCCCGTGGTTCATGTATATCGATCTCCAAGCATCATGGTAGGTGGTTTGTGCCTTTTTGTAGAAAGTCTTTGAGTATTTTGTGCAAATTCCACCAATACCCTTGAACGGGGTATTGCGTGTTTCTTGTTTTTCCCCAGTTGTTTTCTTTCTTTTCTTATATGACTTAGTAGAGGTTATTGTTTGTGAATAGGGTAATTTACTGGGCTTCGGATGTTTTTCCCATGTATATTTTTCTTGTTTACGACCATTCATCTAGTTTTTCCTATTAGGCTATTTCCAGTTCCATGCCTAGTATTGTAGTTTGGTCTGACTATTTTTCTTCCATTATGAGATGTTGTAGAATGCTAGCCAAGTAGTTATTTAGGTTAATTTAGCCATTACATGATGCGTTAATTACTAACTTTACACAGGGCTGTGAGAACCTAGTGTAGTAAACCATAATGAAGATGGACGTAAGAGCCCCTCCAGAGTGTCTTTATAATATGATGCGAGACCACAGAGGGAATTTATGTTGAGTTCTTCCTCAAAGTGTTTATAGTTCCTCGATGTGGTCCATAGGGGGAATGAGATGTTGAGAGCTTCCCCAGAGCTCATTTAGTACGATACGAGACTATAGGAGGAATTGATGGTGAGTGCTTCCCCAGAGAATCTATTCTCTAGCTGAACTAGAGGGGTGAAACTGTGTGTGTCTCCCAGGGGTTTTTTAGTACTTGTAGGTTGAACCATAGGGGTTAGCCTATGAGAACTACCCATAGGTTACCTGTTTGTTCTACTTTCTTGAGTGATAGATTACTTTTTTGTAAATTATATGCTAGAAACTGTTGATTGTTTGCTACTGAGTGCTTTCTTTTTTACTATTTTCTGTACTTTTACTTGACATATATTCTCTGACTGTTAGGCACAAATCTTCAGGTGGTTGCATACTGTAATTTTTGTCTTACACCCTGTTTGGTTCATGATTTTGGGCCCCAACAGATTATATTGTTGCAGGTATTGATAAGGGCAAGAGCCCTTCTACTTTAGGTTCTTGATTGCATTGGAGCTGGGGAGCATGGGACCAAGATGAGTCTTGCAATGATGATGATTTTTTAAATGTTTCCTTTTGTACTTAGGTTTAGTATTGTATTGAGCATTGTGACTTGTTTGGATTCTTACATAGACACATATGCATCATGAATCATTTATATATTTTTTCAGTTTTTTATTTATCAGTATTCTGATGTTTACTATTGTTGGATATTTACTTCTTCTGCTATTTTATGATTGTTTATCTTCTGTTTTGTTACTCTGCCAACGAGGGCATAGTCTCCCCATTATCACACCCAAGGCCCTCATTGCTAGTTGGTATCCTCTGGCATTTGTGGAAATGCACTTGAGGCCCTCTGACCAACTGGGTACGTGGTGCCTCTAGGTGGCTTCCAGAACTGGGGTGTTACACCAACTCTCAGTCACATTTCACCTCTATATGGAACATTGATTTTTTAGAACCTAGTGTTTTCCTGAAATTATGGCCTAAAATTCTACCCCTTTTTTTCACATCGTTTTTACAATAGTAAGGAGTATATTAAAACTTACTTCACTAGAGAAATGAGAAAAATACCTAAAATGACTTTATGGATCATAGGGACTTCCATTCTCTTCCCTATTGCGCTCTTAGAGGTGCTGTCAAAATACTTTTCCCATGTTTTTGGTCCATCCTGAACAGAAAATATCCCTTCATTAAGAAATTCAGTATTTAATGATATCATTTCTACAGATGGATTCTCTATGAAAACTAATCTACCAAATCCTGGTCTTTGAATGCTTTCTATGTCATAAACTATTTCTCAAACTATTGTAGGATAACCTCCCACCATGATAAATGTAATGTAAATATAGGACAAATGATGATGTTAATGAGTGGGTTATTATGAGAGAAAAAATAGACCTAATGGTGTTAATAGTAGTTCATTAAATTTGGACTATGAATTTTAACTCTAGAATGCTCTTCTAGATATTTGAATAAGTATTCTCAGCATCGAGCATGGTTTTAATGAGATAATAAAGGCTCATTTAATTCCCAGTATTATTCTTTTGTTCTTGGAAATAACCTATTGATCACTCCCAGTCCATCATATACATAATGAGTGGATTTCCATCAATGGGTGGAATTATAACTAGTGGGATCATTCGATATTTCTTGAGGGTTTCAAATGATTTTTGATAGTCACTGGTCCATTGATATGTATCCCCCTTCTCTATCGACTAGTTGAAGAGAGAACACTTTCCAAGGGAGTTGGATATGATTTGTTTGATGGAGGCCTATTTACTAAAATTCTTCTCAACACTTTGTGGATTTATGGTGGTGACATGATAAGGATAGAATTTTTATTCTTTTCACTGATATCAAAATAGTGAATGTGTACAATAAATATTATAAAATATCGCATGGTTACCTAGGCTGCACATTTCAAGGGGTTCACCATCAGACTGTGTTTTTACTACTTTTTTTATGACGGTCTCCATGTTACCTAGGTTTTTTGAGAATTTTGAATACTTAACCACTGGTTCATTAATGTAGAATTCAAGAAAAATCCCCAAATGGAGTTTGAATATTAAATTCATTTCATGATGGAATATGGTGCCATCATTCTTCAATCCAAATCACATTACCCAATAATAGAATACACCTTGGGGATCCCTGAACGTGGTTTCTTCTTCATCTTCTAGAACCATATAAATTTTTATGGTATTAATAATCATGCATGAAGGATAGGTATTGATAGAAATCCTTTTTATGAATCAGTGGATCTATGATTAGAACTAAGAATTCATCTTTTGGACAATTCCATTTATGATATCTGAAGTCAATATAGACCATGATTTTTCCATTCTTCTTCATTACCATGATGATGTTGGAAAACCATTTTTGTACTAAACTTCTCAGATGAAGTAGGGATTAATAATCTTGTCCACTTAATCTATAAATTTTGATGCGTGAGTTGGGTGTGTCCTTATAGCTTTATATTTGTATCATAAATGGTCTTCTATAAAGCTTAAATGATGGGTTTACTACTCGGGATCAAGTACTAGTTTCTCTATGTAATTCTAGGTGAAAAATTCCTATTGTTACTTCAAGAATGAGGTGTAAACTTCCTGTTCATTGGGATTTATGGATTCACTAATCAATGTTCCCAAAGAATATTATTTTTTACCCATGTAGTTTTATATAATCTCATCAATGGTAGTAGATACACCTTCTTAAAATTCTAGAGGGGAATCCTTGATATCTTTCTCTTCTTTCCATTCCTCGTGATTTTCCCCTTACCACTCTTATTGGGATGTATGTGATGAGGAAAATATATTAGAGTTTTGGGATGAGTCTATATTTTGATATTCGGAAGGTAAAATGACTAATTTTAACTTGACTAATGATATAGGGAAATTTTGAAACATCCAAGTGGAAACCAAGGAAATATAATCAGTATATTAGCTTCTCTTATTGGAATGAAAACATCTTCTAGACTAACTAACGTGGACAACGATCTTATAAATCTCAGGGGATGAAATGAGGTAATTTTCATTTGGTCATTCATTACATCTTTGAGAATTGAAAACCTCTTCAATACTTCCATGTATAGTTTTCACAACTAACATCACAAGGGTAACTACATATTTTCATGAATTTGGACCCACCTAAAGGATTTGATTGATAGGAATCATTAACTCTGTAATGATATGACTTAATAATTTATCTGATATTATCTCTAGACCATTCAGGGTGTTGATTTAAGAAACAACATCAATAATGGTATTCTTCCCTTTCATATGGTAAAATCTTACACCAATGTATTATTATTAAAATGATTAAAATGATGATTTTACACCATAAAATGTCCATATTTTTCCATTGATGCAATATTTTTGGCATTGATGGTATGAACATGGAGTAAACATAATCCAATGTAACCAAGTCCTTCTCAGTAGAAATTTTAAGGCTACATCTTACCAAATGACTATGAATTATTATTCATACACAAGATCCTTGAACTGAGCCCACGTGCATTATTTCACTATGGAGTTTTTTATTCTTTTTATAACCTTGTATCATTAAATTATAGGGGGACTATTGGGATTCATTAAGAACTATTTGAAAAAGGTTTCAGACTGGAATGAGGGTAACTTAAGAAATGTTTTCAATGATGTTTCATTAGGTATCAACATCATTTATCTTTTATAAAACATAAAATGGAAAGATTATTCCCTGAATGATAGCATCATCATCATGATCTATGAAATATATGATCATGTGGTATTCTTTAATATCATTTTCTACATGATATATTACAATAGTAGAAATTTTGACCATAAATTCATGAGGGTTTGAAAAGCTTCATTATGTGCTTCCCATAGGTCTTTTGATAGATTCAATAAATAAAATATTGAAATAATTTCTAGTACAAGGGATAATTTCATTAAGATGTCATAAATTTAGTTTAAAGTTCTTAACCTCCGGGCATGAGGATTTTCTTTTTCCAGATCTTTAGGAACTGATGTACTTGGTGTGGATGGATAAAACCTTGGAGCAAGGGTTGAAGGTGATTCCTCTCTTGGTGGTTTTCAATGATAGGGTCTACCCACATACTATGGATAATTTAGAGATGAAATACCCTAGTCAATCATTAATATTTATAATGCCATGGAAAATAATAAATATGTGGGGGAATTTTCATTCTCCTATTGAGATCATCATAGAGCTCTCCCATGAGTCTCTTCGACATATATGGTTCATGTAGGGTGTGGTTAGAGAAGTGACTCTTTGAACAACCACATCTTCCCATGTATCCTCAAATATGAAGGCCTCTTCCCCAATTCCCCAATCAATTGTTGGGAATATAGGTTCATAATTGAACTCATCATATGATAAGGGGTGAAAATGGTTGATAATATTAGAGTAACTAAAAATAAACTCCTCATCAGTTGGAGAGTCTTCATGTCCTGTCGACTCTTATTGTATCATTTGAAAGGGTGGGGGTCATGCTTCTAGGACTATAGGCAGAAAATCTTCTATAGTCAAAGAATGATTTATCCTTATTTTATGTTAATCTTCCAATGTTTTTATCCTTCCATTCTGTCCGTGTTGTTTCTTCGAATAGTGTATTTCAAATGGATAATATATCGATGAAGTTGGTTGTGGTATAACCGAAGTGGATGAGGGAAAAATTGACTATTTCAAATACACTCATAGGATAACATGAGTCTATTTGGTCATATTTATGATCATCCAATCATTTAAATTATTCATACCATTGATTTTAACTTCCTTCCACTCGTACTACTCTTTCCTATTTATGGTAGAAACATATGATACTTCCATTTGTGGCATTCCCAGCTTCTCTATCTCAGAGTCCACTATTTTATATAATATGAATTTGATGAAAAAAATTACTCCATGATGTGACCTAATGACTGCTGGAAGTAGAAATAGTTCATGAAATAATTATTACCATTTTTATGGCTCTATTTTATTTAGAAACCTGGTCAAGTAATTCTACAATGTTGAGATGAAGTAGTCATGGAATTGGTCACTTCAAAATATTCTTCATCTCATAATTTTTTTCGGCCTCTATTCCCTTTGATTGTCCATATGGGGAGGGAACTGTGTTTTACACTAGAAGGGAAGAACATTGCAATATGATGCAGGAATTGGAGTGGGAGTGGGTGAGGGGACAACTTAAGTCTAACAATGGTAGCATTTTCTTCCCTCATTCTCTTTCCTTGAGCTGCCAGAATTACCAAATACATATCCTTGGTATGTGAGATGGAGTCTTCCACTCTTTGAGAAATCATGACAAGTTAAAAAAACATATTGTGTATTTCATAGCGATGAGTGGTTTGTGCAGCTATTTGTGATATATCTCTATATATATGTGAATAAATTCTTCTTAATGAATATATATTTTTAAGTAGTATCTCAATCCCTTCCACCAAACAATGAAATTTAAGATTATCCAATTACCAAACTATTTGCAGTTTGAGATGTTTAAAATAGTTTGCTTCTATAATGTCAAGTTAAATTGGAAGTGGAACATTCAAGAAAGATCCTCCCGCCCTATAATTGACCTAGTTGAAAAAATGGTGTTCCATAAAAATTTGTTACCTACAATGATTTTATGAAGAACCCAAGATTAACTGCCTCTTACTATTCAAAGGTCCCCATTTTGGGATCACATCGAGACACAAAATGTGTCAAATGCTACTTCGGGTCCCCTGATCCATTGAAAATTAAAAATGTAGGTTTCCCAATGTTTTGAAGGGGAATATTTGGATCAAACCATTTCGGGTAATACTTATTTTATGGTTCTATCTTCACACTCCATTACTCCATATCTTTTAATCGATCCATTAGTGAATTAATTTTAATGATGATCCCTTAAGGATTTTTTGGTCAAACAAGATATGGAATAATGTAAATAGTAGGTAGGGAAAATTGTGGGGGCATCACTGGTATAGTTCGTGGGTAACCTATAGGGCTAGGCCTATAAGGATACATCTATCCTTTTTTTAGTTGTGTACCCAATTAGGGTAACTCTTGATCTTCCACTGCGAAATCCTTGTATATGGGTTGTTATTACCTTGTGTTGAATATATGATCAGGCTCCATTTTGGTTTTCATGATTGACCCTCTTTGTTGTGGTTTCCTAGTTCGTTGTGTGAGTTGAGGATCTTCTAACATAACATATATAACAATAAGGATTTCACATAGTCATTCTTCCTTGAGTCTTCTCAATTCTTTTGTTCCATCCTCTTATATAGAAAATATTTTGTTGAGTGTAAGGGGATCAACCAATCTAATAGTTAGGAAAGAAAAAATATTACCCTTACCCTTTTCCTCGTTAGATTCTCTTTGAGGTAGTACGTGTGAATTGTTTAAGAGAATGACTAAATTCAGAGCATGATTATGGTTCTGGGTATGCACACATCCATCAATTGTTTTGGTGTGGATCATCTTATCAACCGAAAATTCTTCCTCTAGCCTCTCTATAATGGTGTCTTGCATTGAATTTTAAATTGGGTTAGTGATAATGATATCAACTTATATATAATGAATGGAAATAATTTTAAAAGTTTCATTGAGAGAGTTCCTTTTTATACACAATCCATGAGGGATTGTCCACTACTTCACTGATTCTCTAGGATCTATTTGGTAGATTGTAATATGAACGGAATGTCTAGAAATTTTGTTGGCGAACATTCTAAATGAGGATACTGAATCACGTGATTGTACAAATTAAGAAGATTATTTCTGCAGCATTCACTATAATCAGGGGAAAACTAACTTATATTGAGGAGGATATTGTTGAGGTAAACAATCCCCCAGCCTTGAGGGCTAGGAATATTCCCATTCAACATCTACAATGCTTTAATCATGGTTCTCAGATCATGAAGGTTGTGTTTAAAATAAACCTAGTAGTATGGTATGGGGTTTCCTATGGATTGTCGATGATGCTACTACTGTGGTTTCCTTCTAGATTTTATAGAGTTGTGTTCGAACATGGGATGGGTTCATTATCTGGGTTACACCTGAACCACATGTTTCCAAAGGCAATTACGCTATATGTGATATTTTCGCTATCAATCTATTGAAATCCCTTAAGTGGGAGGCCCTGTCGATATTCTCATATTGCTAATGCCAAATCTATTTAATAGATTTCTATCTTCTGACCCAGTATTTGTGATAGTTAGTTAGGGCTTGTCATTTAGATTATATTCAGTCATTAATAGAGAATGATTCTTTAATATGGTATGAATCTATGAAATTAAATGATTACATAATTAGTGGTATTTCATAATTGGTGTGTGTTGTTAAATTCATCACTCCATGTTCACCCGATCCTCTGATATGAAAATCATATGGGGAATCTGCAATCTGCTGATACAATTATGTTAATACACTGAGACATGCGTGTTGAAGGGTTAATTTTTTTCCCCAATTTGGGATGTTGTTCATCCAAGAGTTACACCTGTTCAATTTGATTTTTTCCATTCTTTTACCCTGATGTGATTTAAATACTCTACATTTAGAAATACCTTTTTGTTTTAAATTACGATGTGTTTTTCTTATATTGAAATAAATGTCTTGCATGAAATATTCTGACAGCACCTCTATAATGTTGTATTAGAGGGTGGATAAAGGATAGAACATGACTAGTATGTCAATTTTATCCAACATTTTCCTCATGATTAGTGTTTAATATTTATATTTTTAAAGAGGCTCCTTGACTAGGTCTGAGTGAAGTGGATACTTCCTTAATAATTTATTATAAACAACAGGGCTTATAGGTTATTCCTATATAATAGTCAAAGGTATTTGATCCAATGTTGGATCGGAGAATGACCATCACCTTGGGTTGTCTTCTGTATGAGAGAGGACACCACTTTTCAATGACAATGCATAATAAATGGTTGGCCTTGTTTTCCAGAGTGCCTCATGGTAAGAGGTTTTTCTCATCATCAAATCACCTAGGGGATAACCCTATGAAAAATGAAACACTATTATGGAGATAAAATTCACAGAAAATAACATCATGGGGAGGACAACCATGCAATATTACAGTAATGGGAACACACTATTTCTATTTGAACTTCTGGCCATAGAAAGATATTTTTTGACTCTCATCCGTAGATGGGCTCTCAATATCGTTCAAATTATGGTAATAAAGTAATATTTCAATGTGCAATGTCTAGGATGGGACATCAAAATTACTAATGCTACTCTTCAAATTTGTTAATGGGAGAGTAGGAAGTTGAGTATCCACAGATAAGAATATGTGTGCTTCAAGAAATCTTGAATTAAATTGAGCATTCCTATTGATTGGATCTTCTTTTTCCATTCATCTCCAGGGAGTCCTCTTTTTTTATTCCCTCTTTCAAGATTCTTGGTTCAATATCTAGGATAAGTGTTTTTTATGTAGAAAATCATGTTTGACTTGTTCCCATGTCATATCAAGAATTTGAAGATATAATTCTAAAATTTTGGGAGGTGTTTGTGCCTTCCTCAGAGTGTCCATTGGAATATTCCTATTACTTCATGTTGGAATGAGTGTATGTTCTTGACCCAGTTGTTTAGACATCACGCGAGGTTTTTCCCCATGATCCCACTACATTGGATAATATGTGTGTGTCATCTCTTGAAAGACTTATTGATGGGTCATCCCATTTATGGGGATGGAATTTTATGTCCTCCCCTCTACCACTATTGTTGTTGTATTTCTGATATATAAAATGGAATATAGGATGTCGACAGGGTTTTGCGTCTACCCATTAACCATTTTAAGAATGACTTCAGCGATTGGAATGGGGATATATGATCATTATGTATCTTTATTAAGGATATGTACCTACTCTTGTTCCCCATTTCTTTCCATTGAAAACTTATACTACTCATGTGTAAGGGAAATGTTTTGGGATTCCCCCATTCGTTGTTAGAAAATTATGACTGACTTCACCAAGTTCTTCCAGATAAGACTACAGAAATTCTTGATAGGTGAAAGAAGGTGTGTGCATATTCTAATGATTTTCCACTGAATTCGACTGGTGGACATCCTTGGACAGAACTAGATGAGGTTGATGACCGGATTTATTGGCACTGGAAGGTGTTTTTTCTAGCTCACAGCATTCCACCAGATTTGAGTGGTAGACTCTATTGGATAATACTAGATGTGGTTTATGGTAGACCTTGTTCATACTGGTAGGTTGATGTTCCTTTTCTCTTTGTGCGGCTAAATTTGAATATCCATCATCCTTAGATAACATAATATGAGTCTGCTAGATAACTAGTTGTATGTGGGACGGTGTAAGTTCCCACCCACATTTATCCAAAAAATTTGATTTGTGGGATTCTTCAGAGGAGTGATACTATCATCATGGTTAAGGATTCATTCCAGGTACATCATTTTTAAACAAGAATCCAATGGGTTTTGTTGATCGAGTGAGAAACACCCAACAGTTCCCATATTGGAACTTCTTTATGAAGGATATTAGTTGTTGGGAAATAGTCCAACAATGCTTAGTGACTCACATTGTTCGAGAGGATGGGTTTTTGGATCATCTAAGCCTTTTGGGTGTAATTTTTTCCTACTGTAGGAAATTATTTTATATTGATGATATGTTTGCGAATATTTCATTAATTCTCATGTATGATGTGAGTCTCCATTAAATTGAAAATCAATTGTTAGAATGTATAGAATTTATAATCATCAGTAAATATATGAGGTTATTATTAAATAGATATATCTATATTTATATGAATTTATCCATCAATGGTTCCCACTTATATATTGAATATAAATTATTTTTTCATTTATTATTAAAAAATTGGTTTGGATTTACATAATGGGGGACTCTGGGGTATATCAAAGTTCAGGGAAATATGGTGTTGTTTTGGAACTGGTATCAGACCTATGTGTGGGATTCTTACATATCCTCTTGAAATTAATCATAACTCATATTCTGTTATGCCAATTAATGGGTAAAAATAACTTTTAAGGTTATACGTTAAGGAACAAATTGTGCAGTTTAACATCATGAGAAAAGGTTTTCCAAGAGAATGGAACCTGTTCAATGTTTGGTGCGAGACATATGTTGAAGCATCCCAATGAAACTGTAAGGGATATTGACTCCTAGGTCAGAAACAACACTATTGGTAATGAGATCAAGAGTGTATTAGGCTTTATTTGAGGTTTTTTTGTGGACCTCATAGAGGATTCCTACTTATCCAATTAATACGGGAATCAAATCCCACAGAGATTAGTTTTGAGGAACCATGACTATGAAGGCCAATAAGGATTTTCTTGCAAGAGAGTATTGCCAAATTATAGTTTTATGTTGGGGATAATTCCAAAGGAGGATGTCCTGGTGATTTGAAAGGTTTGATTGGGGCTTACTCCTAGGTAGTACTCCTTGGTTTTGTATGGGATCATGAAAATATCATGATCACCACCAGGCCGTTAGTCTATGAGAGTCATCCTTTGTGTGAGAAACATGAGTAATTTGTACTTCAATTAAACCACACAACATTATTTGTGTGCTAATGGATGGATACTGGATCCTAAAGAAAAAGAGAGAGAGTGAGATTTGAATGTGTATGTCTCCTATTTAAATTTCATAACTAAGATAGTCACATATAATGATATATTTCGCGATGACCCACATGGGTGAAAAGGATTATGATTCCCTCCTCCCATAATAAATATTCGTGTTTTACTCCATGATGTATTTCCTAGGGTTGGATAAAATTCCATGAGGACCCATGCTTACGTAGGCCCTCTAAAGAAAGCCATGTTGAAGATATAGAAAACTTATTCTCTACCAAAACACGCATATGACCATATAGATAATAATATCATAGCTAAAATGTAATACCAATTTAGATATGATTGAATGTGAGAAAAAAGAGGATGTTGAAGATATGAAAAACCATATGATCTTCTTTGTCAGTTGTTAAACAAATTTCAGATCCCAAAGAGAATGAGTGGGAGGAATTTAAATGTTCTAGTCTCCTATTTTATTTTGATAATAGGGATAGTTACATTTGATGATCTATATAGATATGACCTAGGAAGATGGATATGGGAAATAGTGCATCCACCTAAAAGAAATATTATGGGATTACTCTAGTAGAGATTCATTGAGGATGGATACATGGAATTGAGGATCATGACTTTAGGGGGCCCTCTAATGGAAAGAAAGAGGATGATCTATAATATATTCTCTATCAAAAAATGCATCAGGTCATATGGATGTTAAGATACTAGATAACCTAAAATACAATGCGATTTTTTCTTGAATTTGTGTATCAATAGTTAGTGGAAGATTTGAATAAACAAATTATATTCGTTATCCACTAATTGATGGATAGGGGGCCCAATGGGAAAGAGGTAGTGTGTTTTGAATACTCCCATATACTCATTTATTTTAATAACTAGGATAGTCACATATAATGATATATTCTGCTATGACCCAGTTAGGTGAAGAGGAATAAAACTGCCCCCTATAATAAAAAATATTAGGGGATTACTCAAGGAGAAATCCCATGGGGGTGGATACAGGGCCATGAGGACCCATGCCAATGGATTCCCTATAAAGGAAGATGAGGATGATCTAGAAAAAGATTCTCACCCAAAACATGAATCTTATAATATGGATGTAATGATCATAACTAACTTATAATATCACACGATTCATGATTTAATGTGATAAATAAGAGGAAGTGGACAATCATGAAAACTAGATGATCCTTCGTCCACCAGTGGGAGAGGATGGGGTGATGAGAGAAGAAAAAAGGGATCTCCAGTTCCCTTTCCCACCCATCATTACTCCTTGGATAGTAATATATGACAACACATATTTATAAAACCCAAATTCAAAGAGAATGAGTATGTAATGAAGGGGTAGGGTTCCTACAAGAAGTAATTTGGGATTACTCCAAGAGGGATGCCCTAAAAAAATTTCCTAGCGAAGACAGGAGGATAATTCCAAAAACATTAAAGGGAAAGGAAAGTGTGTTCCTGCCCCTCCACATTGGAACCATAGGTCCCTAGCCATAGAGATCATGTAGGAAGCACATGGTTCTAACCCTTATCTCTGAGACTGTGAAATATCTAACTCTTTCCCCACTGTTAGGGTGCTTGTGGCTAAGGTAATTGATATCCAAATGAACCCGCAGGACCCTACCCATCAAGTAGGAAATGCAAGGGACACCTCAAACTGATGGAATTTAGAACCTATGGGGAGACACACTATTATTCCTCTTTCTAGGGTATTTCAAGTTCATAGTCAATGGTAGAGGATTAAATCCCCCACTCATAAGAGGGATCTAATGAAGAGTAACTATTCCATTACTGGCTATTAATAAGGCTGCATAGGTGTACCACATAGGGTATATTCTGGGTTAGACAATGGGGTCTCATGTAGGATCAGGATTCGTGAGGAAATGTAATTCAAACTTGGCTAGAGAGGAAATGGAATTACTTCATAGATGGGAGGTATACCTGCATGAGATTGTTATTCCTGGTCCAATTGATCACTTGAAAAACGATACGTGGGTGTGGACTTAGACTTGGTATCATTGGTCTTCTCAGGTATCCCTGGAAGGGTCTCGTGAAATTCGTAATTACGGAAGGTAATTTCAAGGTAGTCGTTTTCAACATAGGTAGGAAGAGGTCCTCATGCAGGTGTATTTTTATTTTAAACATTTAAGGGTCATTGATATCAAAATCAAATTTAATTCCATATTCTCTCAGGGTTTTTATATCTACATGAGGGGTTTTGGATGACCTAGGTGATGGGGATTTGTGACTAGAGCATCAAGAATTCATTTAATTTTCTAGTAGTGAAAATAAGGATCCTCAGGGTCATTTTTATAGAAAAATAGGGAACCCTGGAATATGGAGGATTTACATGTAAGTCCATGGTGAATGTACATAGTGCAGGTACCCTGTCCAGCAGTGGAAATGATTTTAGTGTCACACAAGGGGGTTGTGTGGGACTTATGATGTGTCGGGGTGTGAATACAAGAAATATTGAGAAAGTTCCATTGATTATTCATGGGTATCTTCATCTTTATAACACACATGAGATATATTTCATAATATTTTAACCCATTTGATAAAATGTAGTGTCAAAAGTACTTCATGTTAAATTTATTATTCCTTTCACATCTTTTGTAAAATACAAATGGTTATTATTTTAAAAAAGCAATGATTTTTTATATTCAAAATTATTGGTAAAAATTAATTCATGTGTAAAAATTCCATAATTAAATCATTTTTAGAAATAATAAAATTCAAAAACACTTTTAAAAAACATGGTTTTTGAAAGAAAAATAATTTTCGACTAAAGAGGAAAATAAATATGTTCTTCATTAGAAATATTATTTAGAAATCTTGTGTAGATTAAGAGAGTAAAATTATTGTAAAAAAATTATTCTCATTAAATAACCAAAGGGTAAAAAAATTACTGAGTTATTTAGAGATGGATCATATGAATTTATTATCAGAAACATAATTTTAAAAGATCCCACTAAATAATGAGATTGTAACATAAAATCATTACATGTTTGGTAATATTGAATTTTAAGTCCCAATGTAGAATAAAATTAAATTAAACATAATATTTAATTAGAATAAATTAATTAATGATATTACATTCCAAATGGTCTGTATATAAACCACAAAAAAATATAGGACCATAACTTAATATATCTTTCAAGGAAGGAAAATTCAGAAAAATAGACCATACCGATTTGGTAGCTTTTGAACTGAAAATCAATGGAATGTGATATAAAAAAATGGGCATGTATATAAAAATTATATTAAGGATAACTACCATAAAATAAATTCTTTATAATTATATACACCACATAAAATAAACACAAGATGAATATGACATGTGTCTCATAGAAAACAAAATCAAGACAGAAATCCCTTATATCAAGTCTCGACTTCCATCATACATGATCGAACCTTAAATATAATAAATAAAATATTATTTTTAATTAAATAAATAAAAATAAATATATATCATTCTAGTTATTATTTACTTATTACCTTATGAACAATTTTATGTTTATTTCATGTTTTGGGCAATAACAGCTTTGTTTTTGGGTATGTTTTGATATGTTATTTTTAGACCCCTTAATATTATAATTGTTACCTAATATCAAGAATTTTTAAAATGATATAAAAATATTATATATATATATATATTTATATATATTATTGTTACAGTAATCTATATGTTTTAATGATAAAAAGTGAAATACACTATTCAGAGAGATGGTAGGTCATACATATGCATGGATGTTGTTTACATTTTCTCAAAATATTGGATAAAAGAAAGGTATATAATATATTAAAATTATATAATAAATTTTTATTCAATATATATAACATATTTATCTTAATACCATACTTATTACATTCAATGTATTGTGTGAATGAATTATATTGATTTTCAAGGCATTAGTCCATCATACACACGATCAGCATTATAGTATTCTAGAAAAATGGAATTAAAGAAGTTATATTTTATAAAGTAATAAAAAATAAAAATAATATAATATATAAAATATATAAAAATTTAATTCATAATTATATCCATCCATGAGTGGTGGTAAGGGAAAATAATTATCATTATTTCGTGAGGTGGTGGTCCTCCTTATACATGAACGAAGATTTTGAATCCTATTTATGGAAGGGGAGGTAGTTGTAGGTCATTCCATTACCATTATGAAAAATCATTATTTGAAATATTATTTGTTTATTATATCATCATGGTTTAATTATAATTTATGCTGGTAGTGTATGAAATAAAATAAAAAACACCCATTGAATAACATTGCATCTTATTTAGGTATCATATATTTGTTTGCACCAAAAAGCACCTTAGGTTGGATTTTTGAAAATAATATTTATTATAGGATAGTAGGAGTGAATTATGAAATTTATTCAGGTAGGTATTATCTAATAGGAATGTTTTTGGATGTGTTAATTGGAGAGGATATGGGTGGCCTTTTAAAAGGGAGGCTAGTAGAACATTAGTGATTTCTGAAATGAAAATTGTGTACCTACATTTTTCTCATTCCACTAAGATCAAAAATGGAACATTATTTATAGTAGAATATATATATTCTAAATATTTCCATCCCATTTATTTTTTATAATTTCTTTTTCATTTTACCCCAATCTGTTTAGTTTACCCCCAGGTAAACCAATTTTCTTCTTAACAACAAAACATAACTTTTTATTATTTTTACTATTTATTATGGATAAAAATTATGATGAAATTATTAAATAACATAAATTATAATTATTAGAATTATGTAATACATTTATATAAATTCTATTCATAGAGGTTCAAATTTGATAATTTAAAAATTAATCCCGTATACACGATGAGAATGCAGTTTTCCAAAAAGAAAATGTTCAAAAGATTAAAATTATTTTATATCAAAATTCAATATAAAAACTATTCCAATGACTAAAATTAGATTAATTGGTGTATAATTAATATTTTGATCCCATTTTTTATAAAATTGTACCCTGGAAATTCTTAAAAAAAAGTAAGTTTTCAACAAAAATTAGAATTTCTAACTATTCACTGAAAAGTTAATCCTTTCAGAAAAATTCCAAAATTCACCCTAAGATAATTTTAATGTCATGAATTAGAAAATTATTTTTATCTTATCAAATTAATTATTATAATTTTTTTCGAAATTAATTATATTTTTCTTCACCAAAATAAAAAATACTTTCTGAAAAAACTAGTTTTTTTGAAACATAAAGTGACTTTTATGAAAAATATTTTCTTTTATATCAATATGTTTTATTTACATAGAAAAATTTATTTAATAATTTAAAATTACTTAATAATATTCATATATATATGTTTAATGGTTTTCATATAATGGTCACATTTAAATAACAATATTAATAATATATATTTGTTGGTTAAAACATAGTGTTGCAGGTAAAACATTCTAAACACGGTGTCGTGTGTAACACGCGCTATCGAAATTTTTTAATTTAGTTAATAAAATTTTAAAAAAATTGGGTGTTATGTTGTAACCCCTTAAATGAATTTCTCCATCAAAATTCATCACCTTGGTCCAAAAAATGAAAATACTTCTGCATCATGGTTTCCACAGGTTCCCACATAGATTCTTCAAACTGGTTGTTTCACCACAAAACATTAAACAAGGGAGTGGTCTTCCTTCTCAGAACATTTTCACTAATATACATAATATACCCATTATAATCTTTCTAATAAATATCATAAACCATCTATACAATATCGGAGTTCAGTACATGTGAAGAATCAGTTATGTAATTTTATAGGGGAGATGCATGGAACACATCATGAAATTGAGAGGGGTTTGGTGGATGTTCCAAACAATAGGAATCCCTCCCCATATGATCAATAATTTAAAAGGGAATGATATACATATTACTTAGTATTTACTTATTTCTAAATTTCATTACCTTTTTCCATAGAAGATTCTCGAAAACACCTTATTACCAACATAATATTATTGATCACACCCGTGATTATCTACAAATTTTTTTTTCAAATCGGATCTACCTTGATATGTTACTGAATAGATCTAAACTACTCTTCCATTTCTTCAATTATCTTAGGTCCCAAAATCTTTCCTTCTCCAAATTTATTCTTACACATTAGAGCTATAAACTTATTTCATTGGATGAATTAATAATTATCCATCTAAATGCTCAAGTGAAATCTATTATTGTATGAAAACTCAACTAGATGAAGCACATGATGCCAACCTCCATTGAAATCCATAGATCATGATATCAACATATCGTATTGGGTTTTAATTGTTATCTTTGAATGAAAATAAATCTGAGTATTATACTTAGTTATGAAACTCAACTATGTATCAATAGATTGTCAAATACCTCAGATGAACTTTATCATTAACCTCAAACACTAATAAGATACAATTGAATGCATTACTCCATGTAACCGTAACAATTTCAAAATTTATATTTTGGTAATATGATTAAGAGATGATTAATCTATAATAGTGATGAAGTGTGCTGAAATTGTAATGAGATCAACTATAACCCATATAGCATTATCCCATTTAGATGTTTTAGGCAGCTTGAAGAGTAAATACAATGTTTTATTTTATCATTTATGTTTTGTTATAGGTAATGGATTTAACACCCCCTTAGATTTTTTTCTATCATTCTTAACAAGATGACAAAGTAGTCACCAAGATACAAACACTATGATATCTCTCTTCATGCCATCCAACCATAAATACACTTTCTAATATTTATACATCTGCGAAATTCAAAGATGAATAGATAATGAATAAATATGGTCTTTATCTAACAAATCCTTCTTCAAATATAATATTAATGGAATATATACACAGTTCCTAAACATATTCATTATGAAATGATCAAGGATAAACTTAGGAAAGATATTCACCTTCTTTTTCATCTCTAAAACAGCCTTATATACTAGATTAATCTTTAAATGGATAGATGGTTTCATATTCAATTAAGAAAGAAAATATTTCTCCCCTTCCTTAAATATTTTCTCGATCCATCTTTTAAAAATCTAAAAATATTGTATATTTTTGGATCCCCATCATGTTTAAGCTTTCATTATCCATTCAACTCTATGAATCCACCACCTTGTTCACGTTCCCAAATCGTTAATTTATTGTGAGTTCATAATCATTAATCATCTCTAATAAAGAAAATCTGACTATCTAACTCCTTCTATGAGTATATATACATTAATGTTTTTTGATTGGTATATATATTAGACTTTCATATATAATGACAATTCTTCAATATCTTCAATGAAAAAAATACCCACTTAACTCCAATTCATGATTCCATTAATTTTTCACATGAACCTTCAATTATCATTAGGAAAACGTTATAAACATGTAACTATATATAAGAACACATCCCAATCAGTTCATTGATACATCGCTATAGATTAAAATTCAGTCATTAATACAAGGTAATGAAAGATAATGTGTGCTAACTAATCTAATTTTAAATGACTTAAACTTTTTACTCATATTAATCTATCCATAGAAATGTGGCTCTCTTTTGAGTTAACCTGGTGAGTGGGTTCGATAGTATGTATAAAATATCTTCAAACTATTTAATATATCCAGCTAAACTAGTAAGACTAAATATATCAGTCACTGTGTTTGGTCTAGTTTAACACTTAATATCCCCCTTCATTATTGAATCTAAAGATATAACCTCTTTTGAGATTATATGACCAAAAAATGAAACTGTTTTCATCCAATATTCATGGTTTATAAATATTTCATATAGTTTATCCTTCATTATAGTCATTATAATAGTTATAAAGTGACCTTCATGCTCTTAATTTCTCATTGAATAGATAATAATATCATCTATATGGACAAAAAACTAATCAAGGTAACCTATATTAAATTTATTCCTTAAATCCATGAATACAATAAAAAAAATTAGTAAGACTTAATAACATCACTATATAATCATAGTTTCCAAATGTTGCATAGAATACTATCTTGGATATATCCTCCTTTAGACGCTTAATTTATGATATTCAGAATGCAGTTCAATCTTGGACAAATGTTGAGATCTATGTAGTTGATCAAACAAATAATCAATATGGGGAAGAGGATACTTATTCTTACATTTTATTGTAAAGACTCGTAAAATTCAAGGGAATTTTATTCTTAATTTTTTTTGGGATTTTATAAGAACACGGTTTCTGACGGCACTTGATTCTGTGGCCCAGTGTGCCCAGAATTTTTTTTTTAAGTTTACCTCAGGTACGTTCAGTGAACGAACGAGCGGGTTTTCCTAACTTTTGAACCATTGCTCGGAATCAAATTCTGAGGGCACTGATGAATTCGCAGTGCTGGTAATTTCTTAGTAACACCTTTTCCAGAGTTGCGTTTACACGGGAGGAGTTGTTAAAAATTGTGGATGTTAAAAATAAAAATTGAGCTACAATTTGTATTTTTACTAAGTGGTTATCCTTTGGGTGGATGTTGGATAACCACCCAAGAGAGGTTATGAGGGCGGTGGGGCCCACACGAACCCCACCCCTTCATTTTACCTAACCCCCCTTAACCTCATTTTAATTACAACTTTTAATTAAGTGGTTTAAATTCAATTTTTGAATTTTTAAACTTAAGTCATGATAATAAAATAAGTGAAGAACTTATTTTATTTTTGGGGTTGGACTAGTTGTGTTGAGAAGGGATTGGGAGAAAAAGGGGAGGCTTGAAGATCTTCATCTTTTTCATTGAAGAACGCGAAGAACGTGAAGAATGTGAAGAACACACTGATCTCCAACGAAGAATGCCGAATATTTGGAGATCCACTATGCGACGCCGTGTACCGCGACGCCAACGACCCTCTCCTCTCGCGACACCTTCTTACGCGATGATAAATTCTGCGATGAACCCTTTCCCAACGAATCCGACGAGGTAGGGGATTTTATTGTTGATGTTATTCGTGAATTCATCCTTCATCGTTCCTCATTTCATTTGGACCTCTCGCTATCGATTAACAATAGGGGGCCAGACTGCACAAACATGGTCGACCCTCCTCCCTTGTATGTTGTGTTGTTGCGGTTCGAAGGAAGGCGGTGCGGTGCAACGGCACAGCGTGGGGTCATGCGGCAAGGAATGGGCGGCACTATCACGCCGCGCCGGAGAACCTTGAAGGCACCGCGGCCGGAGCGAGGCTGCGGTAGAGGGGAGGGGCGCCATCGCGCCGCGCCGGGCGGACCAAGGCCGCTGCCATAGGCCGCGGCGGAGTAGAGAGCGGCGGCCGGGATTCCGGCCCCCGGCATTGGAGCAGGGGGACCAGACATCGCTGGTCCCATGGCGGCAACAGCCGGCCGTCCGGTCAAAGGAGGAGTCAGGGGTTACGACCCCCGGCTGGCCGAACAAGAGCGGCCCCCCACATGGGGGCCATGGTTACGAAACAGGGGGCAGGGCCCCCCCCCCCCACCCCATCCGCTCGGCCGAAACAACTGAGCCACCTGGCCATCGGGCTGTGCCAGTCGGGCCGGGCCGCGCCCAAGCGGGCCGGACCCGGACCCGGGTCGGGTCGACCCGGGGGGTCTCGGGCCGGGTCGGTCCGGGCCCAAAACCCCCACTTCCGGACCCCTTTCAGTATTTTGAAAATAACTTGGGATAAGGACCTCCGATCGATGCACCGTCAGTTGTTATACGGTCCTTGGATCGAGACGGTCGTTTTCGTATATCACACTCAAGGTTTCAAATTACATTGGGTTCGGCCAGGTTGGTTCGAACACAACACCAACCGGGCCCTCGGAGCGGAAACACTTATAACTTGAGCTCCAGACGTCCGAATGATGTGTCGTCGACTTTTTTGGATTCCTCTTAGTGAGACGGACCTTTTGGATTACTCCGCTCAAGGATTGGATGTAGTTGGAGTATTTTCGGGTTGGTTTTGATTTAAAAACCAACCGGGCCCCTGGGACGAAAAAGCCAATAACTCTCAGACCTGGCGGCCGATCTACACGCCGTCTGTCGCATTGAGTTCCTGTAGACGATACAGAACTTTTGGATACATCTACTCCAGACTTTGTGTTAGTTGATGTATTAGCCCATCGACTTGTGGAGTGGACCCTCCCGAATGAGCTTGTTGTGTGTGTGAACCCTAGAGCTGGCTGCAGCTGTGACGACGATGACGACTGTACAGAAATCCTTTGTGGATTCGACGACGAAGACTACAACACTCAGCAATCCTACGTGGATTAGTGCTACCGATCCTATGTGGGTCAGATCCTGCGTGGGTCATTGCTCAGCGGGCCTGTGTGGTCCAGTGCCTACAAATCCTGTGTGTGTCTGATCCTTTGTGGGTCATTGCGGGGGTTAGTTTCCTATCGATAATTTGTGGGTCACTGCGGGGGTTAGTACCTATCGATCATATGTGGGTCCGACGGCTTAGATTTATCAGTGGCTACACCTGATCTTCTCTGTCGTCTTACGAAGAAGTATACCTTGTGAGCTGAATCTTGACTTCCAATCTTATCTTCGATAAGATTGACTTGATATTTTGTGTGGATTACGTTATTCTTTCCTGTGTGGATTGGGTTGTGAATTCCTATGTGGAACAGGTTATGTTTCTTATGTGGACTGGGTTGTACTTGGGGTCAGATGCTGGAACTAAATTGATGACCTAGGTATATGTATGGGCATATACCTAAGTACTGTCGGATGTTACTTAGTGATTGTATCTTTCATTGTGGATTATCCTCTGTGGATTCTGGGAGACCTTCTGGGTATCGGGGTCCCTACTGAGTAGATTATACTCACCCCTGCACGTGTTATGCCCGCACTACATTGTGTTGGTTGCAGATGATGGACAACGCTGATCGTGGTTGAGGCTTGTGGATCGAGACGATACCTAGAGGTGGACCACTGGGCAGGACATACATGGAGCGGACGGCTGGACCCGTGGAACTGTGGAGACTATCTGTACCCACCCTTCAGGTGGGACTTCCAGTGGATGGCTCGACATTGTGGCTTTACTTTCAGTTGATGTTTTCCCTTTCCAGTTGTAATTTACTTTCTGTTTGGGTTTTGAATCTGGCCCACTTACTTTTCCGCACTTACTTGTGTACCCAGTTTTACTTAGTGTTTACTTATGCTTGCTTACTCAGAGGTGTTTGTTTACTTTACAAATCCAATGCCTTCCCTTTTTATCGTGAATTATGCCTTGGTTATAGTCGCCATCCCCTGGCCTATGGAAGGCGGGATTGGGGTAGTCACGGCATGAGCCCAAGGACGGGTCGTGACAAATTGGAATCAGAGGAGTTCGGTTCTACCGCAGAACTCAGGACTCTAATCTTTTTCTATGTGATGCAATAGTGTTAAGAGTATTGAGTGTGGTTATCAGTATAGGGAGTCCAGTGCTGGTGTGGCGGCCGACGTATCCGTACACCAGGACCCTCACATCTGATTTCCGACATAATGGACGAAAACCTTGATTGCATGTGTGTTTAAGTTTTCATTGTGATTATTTTATGTCATCTCACCAGGTATACTGTTTGACCGTGGCACACCTGTTTCTTTTCAGGATGGCCCAACGATAGGGTTATGAGCATTGTACGTGACAATAGCCCACCGAGTGATGAGGCCTCAGTACAGGGCCCTTGGACAGGAGAGGCACCGGTGGTACCGCTACCCGCCGAGCCACCGATGCTTCCAGCCCCAACTACTGACGATGCACGTCACCTTAGTGCAATGCACGAGTTTCAGCATCAGCGACTGCCCAGGTTCTATGGGGAGACAGACCCTCAAGCAGCCGAGGATTGGTTGGAGGCTGTTGTATGAGTTTTCAGGTTATTGAGGACACCAGCAGACCTCATGGTGGTCCTAGCAGCGAGCCTCCTTCACGCGGCAACAGGCAGATGGTGGAGCTTGATGCTCGAGGTGCACGACGAGGCATATCTCCTCTAGAAGGACTTTGAGAGCCTCTTCCACTCGGAGTTCTCCCCAGACACCCTCTATGTGGTGTGCATCCAGGAGATTCTACAGATGCGGTAGGGCAGTCTGACGGTCGCCTAGTACTCGGCGAGATTTACCGATCTCTCGTGCTATTCGACAGACATGGTACGAGACCTATTCTTCTGGGCCCGAACCTTCGAGCAGGGACTGAGGCATGATACCAGGGAATCGCTGATCTCCCTCAGCATTCCGACACAGGAAGGGGTAATGGAGAGAGACCTTCTCATCGAGAGCTTCCTTGCTGAGACTACATCAGCAGCGAGACCTAACGCAGGGCGGCACGTAGTAGAGTCTTCTGTAGCAGGTAGTCGACGGATGACACCTGGGTCCAGGCGGAACAGAACCTCAGGAAGAAGACCTCAGGACACTGGCTCAGAGGTGCGGGGAACACAGCGTAGAGCCAGTCTTTCGAGAGGCAGACAGTGCTACGCATGCGGTGGGCAGGGCCACATGGCTCGTGACTGCCCGACCTGCCGTGCCGAGGAGCATCAGACGGTTGAGGGACCACCCAGGTGGAGGCAGAGGTTCGACCTTGGTGGTCCGCATAGAGCAGGAAGATGAGGCAGAGGAGCTAGCCGAGTAGTAGGTGGTGTGCGACGCTTTCAGGCTCTACCACCACCACCACGAAGAGGCCCACCCCGACCATAGGGAGCTGGCGTGCAGAGACAGGCACAACTTCAGGCAGCAGAGGCCTATGACCATGACACTTCCGAGATGATTCGAGGTACTATCTGTGTTTATTCCACCCTTTCTGTAGTTCTTACAGACATAGGAGCGAGTCATTCTTTCATAGCCGCTGCCCTTGTTTGGAGCTCGGAGATTCCGACAGAGTCGTGGGCTCAAACCTTACGGCTAGAGACTCTTACGGGAGCAGACTCGACGATTAACCACTGGTACGGGAAATGTGAGCTTACTCTAGGAGGTAAGAGCTTCAGCTGGGATCTTCTTGTAGTAGCGTCGAGGCCTTACAAAGTCATATTGGGCATGGATTGGTTATCTACAGTCCATGCACAGATTGACTATATTACGTGCAAGGTGCGGTGTGTACGCACTGACAAGAGCAGGTTCACCTTCACCGGCGAGAAGGGAGCCTTCATAGGACAAGATGGACTCTTGCAGAGTAGAGGACATCCCATCACTCATCCGTTGGATAGCCTCATCCTAGGAGCATTTGACGTGCGTAGTCCTGGTTTTCCTACAGTGGTGGATTAGTATGTGGAAGTTTTCCCTGACGACGTTCCAGTACTCCCTCCTCGTAGGGAGGTAGACTTTTATGTTGATCTGTACCTCGAGACAACCCCGATATCCACACCAGGATATCGGATGGCCCCCGCCGAGCATCAAGAGCTACTGGTACAGTTGGAGGACTTGCAGGGCAAGGGATTCATCCGACCCAGTGTTTCACCTTGGGCTTCCCCGATATTTTTTTCCAAGAAGGTGGATGAGAGCTTGAGACTTTGTGTCAACTATCGTCGCCTGAACCCGATGACAGTGAGGAACAAGTATCCGCTACTGAGGATTGACGACCACTTCGATCAGCTCAAGGGAGCATGGTGGTTCTCGAAGATAGACCTCAGGTCTGGCTATCACCAGCTCAGAGTTCGGGATGAGGACGTGCAGAAGACAGCCTTCAGGTGTCGGTATGGCCATTATGAGTTCTTGGTTATGCCATTCAGCATAACCCATGCTCCAGAATTTTTCATGGTCCTCATGAACAGGATCATTCATCCATACCTCGATCTATTTGTCGTGGTCTTCATCGACGACATTTTGATTTACTCGACGACTGAGTAGGAGCACTCCTACCACTTGTGGGTTGTACTGGAAACACTCCGAGAGCACCAGCTTTATGGTAAGCTCTCGAAGTGTCAGTTCTGGATATGTGAGGTCCACTTCATGGGACACATCATCTCTGAGGCAGGAGTTGTGGTGGATCCTGTGATGATCGAGGAAGTGCTAGCTTGGGAGCAACCCAGGAGCGTGACAAAGGTGCGGAGTTTCTTGGGTCTAGCTGGGTACTACCAGATATTTGTGCTAGACTTCTCCAGAGTTGCGGCACCACTCTCAGATTTGACGAAGAAGGGGAAACACTTTGTGTGGTCAGACAGATGTCAGCAGAGCTTCCAGGAGCTGAGACAGAGATTGACTAGCGTGCCTATCATGAGGCTACCAGAGGAGGGAGTTGGGTACGTGGTTTACTGTGATGCATTAGGGACTGCACTCGAATGTGTCCTGATAAAGGAGCAGGCCGTGATCGCCTATGGATTACGTCAGTTGAGGTAGAATGAGTAGAACTACGCTACCCATGACCTGGAGTTAGCAGTAGTGGTATTCGCTCTGAAGATGTGGTGACACTATCTGATGGGAGAGCGCTTTACAATCTATTCTGACCATCAGAGTCTTAGGTACATCTTCTCGCAGAAGGACATGAACCTGAGACAACGGTGATGGCTCGAGTTCCTCCAGGACTATGACATTGAGATAGTCTATAATTCTAGAAAAGGGAACGTACGATGCTCTCAGCAGGAGGACGGGCCTTCAGCTACTTGGGGAGGGGATAGAGCAGCTAGCCGCTTTGTAGATATCCTTCATGGATAGCGATGGAGAATCTTTTCATCAGTCACTCATAGTCACTCCTCCACTGCTGTAGCGGGTCAGTGAGGCACATCGAGGGGACGCCGAATGTGAGATGCGGAGTGCGCAGATATCCTCAGGATAGGCACCTGATGGTTTCTCTTTAGGGGGAGAGCATGACTTCCTTTTCATATGACGTACCTTGGTACCAGTTTCTTTATGGGAGGAGGTCTTGAATTATTTTCACACTTCCCCTTTGGCGGAACATCCTGGAGTGGTGAAGATGTACCAGGATCTCAGATGATAGAACTGGTGGCCGGGCATGAAGAAGGTTGTGGAAGAGTTCGTTTCTCGATGCCTCACCTGCCAGTAGGTGAAGGCAGAGCACTAGGTACAAGAAGTCTTGGTACAACACTTGGAGGTCCCGGAGTGGAAGTGGTATGACATATCTATAGACTTCGTGACTAGACTTCCACGAACTTCCAGAGGTCACGATTCCATTTGGGTGATTTTCGACTGACTGACCAAGTCGGCTGACTTCTTACCCATCAGAGAGCAGGGCTCAGTGGAGAGAATGGGACGCGTCTACATTCAGAATATTTTACGGCTTCAGGGTGTGACATCATCTATCATCTCCTATCGAGATGCTCACTTTACTTACCGGCATTGGAAGGGGTTGCAGAAGGCATTCGGGACGCAGCTACGTCAGAGAACCGCTTTTCAACCTCAGACAGATGGTCAGATGGAGAGGACCATTCAGACTCTCGAGGACATGCTCTGCGCATGTGTCCCCGACTTTGGTCATAGCTGGGAGGACCACCTACCCTTGGTGGAGTTCAGGTACAACAACAGCTACCACTCCACCATCAGGATGGCACCATACGAGGCATTGTACGACCGACCTTGCAGATCTCTTCTATGCTGGAAAACCCCTGGGGAGTCAGCACTTGTGGGACCGAAGATGGTCCAGACCACGACAGAGAAGGTCCAGGTTATCCAGGAGCGGAAGAGGACTGCTCAGAGCCGGCATAAGTCTTATGCTGATAGGAGGCACATGACACTAGAGTTTGAGGATGGCGACCACGTCTTCTTACGAGTCTCACCTCAACATGGATTAAGGAGATTTGGCCGAGGCGGGAAGTTGTCTCCACACTTCATCCGACCATTCAAGGTCCTCAGCAGGATTGGTGAGGTGGCTTATCGCCTGGATCTACCACCTTAGTTGCACCGGGTGCACGACATTTTCCACGTATCCCAACTAAGGAGATACGTGCATGACCCAACACAAATCATTGACCATGGGGAGCTGTACATTGATGATGTGGCGACTTTTGCGGAGGTCCTAGTAGAGATCGAGGATCAACAGGATCGGGTCCTACATGGAAGGTCGATTCCTCTAGTGCGCATCAGATGGCAGCACGAGAACCTCTAGGAGAGAACGTGGGAGCGCAAGGCTCAGATACGTGCACAATACCCACATTTGTTCCCCTAGTTTATGATGTATCCTTATGGGGACGTAAAGCCCTGATGAGGGAGTAATGTAAAGACACGTAAAATTCAAGGAAATTTTTTTCTTAACATTCTTTGGGATTTTACAATAATGCGGGTTCTGACAGAACTTTATTCCGAGGCCCAGTGTGCCTAGAATTTTTATCGTACGTTTAGCTCGAGTATGTTCAGTGAACGAACGAGCGGTTTTTCCTAACTTTTGAACTGGTGCTCAGAATCGAATTCCAAGGGCACCGATGAATTCACAGCACCAGTAATTGCTTAGGAACACCTTTTCCAGAGTTGCGTTTACATGGGAGGAATTGTTAAAAATTGTGGAAGTTAAAAATAAAAATTGAGCTACAATTTTTATTTTTACTATGTGGTTAACCTTTTAGTGGAAGTTGGGTAACCACCCAAGAGAGGTTATGAGGGCGGTGGGGCCCACACGAACCCCACCCCTTCATTTTCCCTAACCCCCCTTAACCTCCTTTTAATGACAACTTTTAATTAAGTGGTTTAAATTCAATTTTTGAATTTTAAAACTTAAGTCATGATAATAAAATAAGTGAAGCACTTATTTTATTTTTGGGGTTGGACTAGTTGTGTTGAGAAGGGATTGGGAGAAAAAGGGGAAGCTTGAAGATCTTCATCTTCTTCATCGAAGAACGCGAAGAACGCACCGATCTCCGAAGAAGAACGCCGAAACCTCGGAGATCGACTACGCGACGCCATGTACCGTGACGCCAATGACCCTCTCCTTCCGCGATGCCTTCTTCCGCGACGATAAATTCCGCGACGATCCCTCGCCCAACGAATCCGACGAGGTAGGGGATTTTATTGTTGATGATATTCGTGAATTTTTTCTTCGTCGTTCCTCATTTCATTTGGACCGCTTTCTAACGATTAACAGGAGGGGGCATGACACCATAAACAGGGCCGACCCTCCTCCCTTGTATGTTGTGTTGTTGCGGTTCGAAGGAAAGCGGCACAGTCCAATGACACCACGCGGGGTCATGCAGCAAGGAATGCGCGGCGCCGTCGCGCTGCGCCGAAGAACCCCGAAGGCACCGCGGCCGGAGCGGGGCCGCGGCGGAGGGGCGCGGTGTCATCGCGCCACCCCGGGCGGACCAAGGCCGCGGCCATAGTCCGCGGTGGAGTAGGGAGCGGCGGCCGGGATTCTGGCTGCCGGCGTCGGAGTAGGGGGACCGGCCAGTGCCTGTCCCATGGCGGGAACAGCCGGCCGGCCGGAGCGGGCCGGCCGGTCAGAGGAGGAGCCGGGGGTTATGACCCTTGGTCGGCCGGACAAGAGCGTCCCCCCACATGGGGCCGCGGTTACGAAACAGGGGGGCAGCGCCCCCCCCCCCCAATCTGCACGGCCGAACGGCCGAGCCACCTGGCCACCGGGCCGCGCCAGCACGCTAGGCCCGGCCGTGCCCAAGCGGGCCAGACTCGGGTCGATTCAACCCGGTTCGAACCAACCCATGGGGGTTTCGGGCCGGGTCAGTCCGGGCCCAAAACCCCCACTTTCGGACCCCTTTCGTTCTTTTTCCCATAACTTGGGCTACAGACCTCTGATCGATTCACCGTCAGTTGCGATGCGATCGTTGGATCGAGAAGGTAGATTTGATATATCACACTCAAGGTTTCAGGGTACTTTGTGTTTGGCCGGGTTGGTTCGAACACGAAACCAACCGGGCCCTCGGAGCGGAAACACTTATAACTTGAACTCTGGACGTCCGAATGACGTGCTGTCGACTTTGTTGGATTCCTCTTAGTGAGACAAGCCTTTTGGCTTACTCCGCTCAAAGTTTGGACGTAGTTGGATTACGGTCGGGTTGGTTTTGACATAAAAACTAACTGGGCCCCTGGGATGAAAAAGCTAATAACTCTCAGACCGGGCTTCCGATCGACGCACCATCTGTCGCCTTGAGTTCCTATTGACGATACAGAACTTTTGGATACATCAAATCCAGACTATGTGTCAGTTGATGTATCATCCCCACAGCTCGTGGAGCGGACCCTCCCGAATGATTTTGTTGTGTGCGGGAACCCTAGAGCTGGTTGCGACTGCGACGACGATGACGACTGTACAGAAATATTTCGTGGATTTGACGATGACGACTACAGCACTCAGCGATCCTACGTGGATCAGTGCTACCAATATTGTGTGGGTCAGATCCTGTGTGGGTCAGCGCTCAGCGGTCCTGTGTGGGCCAATGCCTACAGATCCTGTGTGGGTCTGATCCAGTGTGGGTCATTTCGGGGGTTAGTTACGTATCGATAATTTGTGGGTCATTGCGGGGTTTAGTACCTATCGATCATGTGTGGGTCCGGCGACATAGATGAATCAGTGGCTACACCTGATCATATATATCGTCTTACGAAGAATTATACCTTTTGAGCTGAATCTTGACTTCCAATCTTATCTTCGATAAGATTGAATTGATATCCTGTGTGGATTATGTTATGCATTCCTGTGTGGATTGGGTTGTGAATTCCTATGTGGAACGGATTATGTTTCATGTGTGGACTGGGTTGTACTTGGGATCGGATGTTGGAACTAAATTGATGACTTAGGTATATGTATGGGTATATACCTAAGTAGTGTTAGATGTTACTTAGTGATTGTATCTTTCCTTGTGGATTATCCTCTGTGGATTCTGGGAGACCTTCGGGGGTATCAGGGTTCCTACTGAGTAGCTTATACGCACCCCTATATGGGCTACGCCCACACTACATTGTGTTGGTTGCAGACGACGGACACCGCTGATCATGGTTGAGGCTTGTGGAGCGAGATGGTACCTTGAGGTGGACCACTGGCCGGGACGTACACGGAGTGGATGACTGGACCCGTGGAACTGTGGATACTCTTTGTACCCACCCTTCAGGTGGGACTTCCAGTGGATGGCTCGACGTTGCGGCTTTACTTTCAGTTGTTGTTTCCCTTTCCAGTTGTACTTTACTTTCAGTTTGGTTTTGTATTCTGGCCCACTTACTTTTCCACACTTACTTTTGTACCCAGTTTTACTTAGTGTTTACTTCTGCATGCATACTCTGATGTGTTTGTTTACTTTACAAAGGCAATGCCTTCCCTTTTTATCGGGAATTACGCCTTGGTGGTAGTCGCCAGCCCCTGGCCGATGGAAGGCGGGCATGGGGTAGTCATGACACGATCCCGAGGACGGGTCGTAACATTTATGATGTTCAGATCCTGATATACAATGTAGAGTCACATCAATCCAAATTTATTTATAATAAAAATAATAGGCACACCCCATGATAAAACACATGGTTTAATGAATAGCTTTTCAAGGTTATCCTATAGCTTCTTCGTCAATTCATGAAACTCAATCATAGACATTATATAGGGAATCACAAAAATTAGTGTGGCATCAGTTATGAATTAAATTGAAAATTCAACATTAAAATTTAGTAGAAAACATTGAAAATATTCTCAAAAGATATATATGAATTACCAAATAATAATAATACCATTTATATTGATTTTATCCCTATCCATTTCAGATAAACCCCAATTATGAATTAGAATCACGACACATTCAATGGATGTGTTCTCCATTGGAATTTCTTACTTATTGTCACATTGACAAATTCTCATAGTTTGTTTTGGAATATCAAATATGACTTCAATTCATGAACAACTGATTTGGGATTTATGTTTAGAAATATAATCAAGTCCATCAATGAAATAAAATTCAAATGGAGAAAGAATGAAAATATTTTGAGGATGCACATTCTCACAAACTTAAACTAAATAATATTTAAGGATTTGTGATGTGATCATCGTACCATCAAGGGTGTCCCTACTAATTCTACATTAAATAATTTGGTTGGCATCATGATAAAATTATAAAATTATTTAGATATGAAATACTGGGTAAATCCAGATTCAAATAAGATATTAGTGGTTCTGGGGTGGATGGTAAGTGTACCCTTCACCACATCGTTGTATCACCCCTTGTTAGAAATAGTGATCACATGACATTTTACTTGGTCTCTCGACTTAAGAGGTATTGGACATTGATCAACATCATCAATCATTTTACTCAGGAACTGGTCAGCATAATTATCATACTCCTTGTATATGATACATTGGAGTGTGGGTGGTGTATTCTGTGGGAAATTTAGCTCCATTTTCCTCAATAGAGAACTTATTCCCATTACTTCAACATTATATTTCCTAGAAACCATCCATTCAACACTTTAAACATTTACTAGTCACCATAAGACAATTTCCTCAATATTTCATATTTAAAAAATTTCATAAATATAATATAATATTCTTTTATCTATAGTTTTTAGATTTTCATTTGAATTAAATTTTTCTCTTCTTATCAAAACCGTCAGATTGATACATAACTCAATCCCTCGTTTCCATCATAATAGCACATCGAACAATATATCCATAGATTCTAAATTCACTTAAGGATAACACCCTTGGGAGACTTTTTTTGAATCCATTGAATAATATAACAACCTTATTTTTAGGTTGGATGATAATACCAAAAATATACCACGTAAGTCTTGTAAAATTTTCCTCGTATGTTCAAATATATTCATCATATTTTTATATAACTCAAGGAACTAATTATTCATATTCAAAAGAATAATAGGAGGAATTTATTTATTGAATTTTTTTTTGAATCATCCCAATCCATTTAGTAAATTTCATCATATTCCCTTGTATTCTTGATAAGTTTCCACTATTGATCTCACTCACCTTCCAAATTATATATAGATAAAATTACATTTTCATGTTATGAATACTAGATAATGGAAAATATATTTCATTTGGTATAAATCCATTTATTATAAATTAATGGATCATTAGATGCATTGAATGAATGTGTATATTGCGTGATTTGAAAGTTTAGCATTATTTATGGCTTCAGAATGTTGTTAGAGCATAGAAATGAGATTTTTTTATTTTGATTCCAATAACATTTCGATACTCAAGTGGAAAATCATTTAATTTTCTATCAAAAACAACAGTAACATGGTTATTTTAGTTTCAGGCCATTTAATAAAACCAAAAATCATAGTTCAATCAACAATATTCATAGTGGTGGACCTCATAATAATGAAAAATCACATATAGGATGTCTAAATCGTGACACCTTATTTTTTATCTATGACACCAATATTTTATCCTATGTTATTCAAAATCATCATCTATTTAAATATTTAATGATGTTTTGTAGATTTTTAATTAATTTACAAATCATATCTCATGGGAGTGCCAAACTAGGTGTGTTGTAAGGCCCATTTTCATGAACCAGGTGACAACTGAGCCTACTTCAATGCCCACTTTTTATAGTTATTACCCCTATGTACCTTTGTTATAGAACCACATAAACATTTAGAATCAATAAAGCTATGTAATATCATGGATTCTACTCACTATATCCTTTATCTATATTCTAGGACATTTTCATCTACTTTTACTCATAATTAAACTTATCCATAGACATTTCCTTAGGGATATCACTAAATTTTTCTTATCCAAGTTTCCAAAGGATTACTAAACTTATCATTTAATACCAATTATATAAGCACAACAATATTATACAAATTTATTAAATCTTCTAGATAAATAGTCATTATATTACACAAATACATTCCTAAGGATACAAACAGTTTAGTGACTTTGGAAATGTGCTAACATAAACAAATAGTTAATAGGTAAGCTACATCATCTCCCAATAATTTCTTCATATTGAAAACCATTATTATATAATTCATACATAATAAATTTCTTCATAACAGTAGTAATTAAAACATGAGAAAATTTGATATCATATGATCAGTAATGGTAAACAATGGATATATTTAATCACGACATGATCATACAAGTATAATAACATGAGAATAGAATTTAACAACTACACCCTTCATATCCATGATCATAATATTGATTTATGTCATAAATATTGGTAGTTTATATTTCATTAATCATAAGGAAATAAAAGAAGATGATCCATAAGATAATAACATTGGAATAAGATATAGAATTTTGGCACACACATAAGAATAGAAAATAATTTCTATTGTAGTCATGAATCAATATAAATGCTATAACAGTGGAATAGGTTCACTCTAAAAACTATAATAGTAGTCAAGGTCCCTCCCAATACCGTCAAAGAGGACAAAGAACATTACTGAACATAGATCACTCCCCATTCCAGTCTTTTCTATCTTATGAGATATAAATTTTTACCCAATACATTAGAGGGAGATACAAGTCCCACCTATAACATAATGAAAATAATATATATGAGTCTCATAAGATATTTAACCAGTAATCATATCATAACACATGATATGAAATGGGTTTCATAATCATATTATAATAACATACCCTATATGAATGATATAGGTTTCACAATCCTTTTTCCATTTAATATCCGATAAAAAAACCATTTTTCAGAAGTATTTTATCATGGATAACTCATTGAAGATAAGATGGTTTCACAAACATCTTTTCATTGTAAACATAAACCATTCACAGAAATAATAATAATGGTGCCATGTTATTATATACCCACTAAAGCATAAGTGAAATCAACTAATTTAATCTTAGATGGAAAATGGTTTTGAAATATCATTCATAACATTTCTTGAGGAAAATAATATTTCATTAAAAATCACTTTAAAAAAATATTCAATATATTGGAAATCATTTTGTATAAAAATGACCTTTAATACTCATAAATGAATATTTTAAATCATTTAAATCATTTCTTGTCAAAAATAACAAATCCACTTTGAAAAGAACACATTTTAAAAAAAAAACAAATCCTTTTAGTATGAAAATAACCATGGAATAATAAAATATAATAATCAAAGGAATTAATATGGAGGATTTTCTTTATTTCTGTATATATTAAAACAAATAATCTTTTCATAATTTTAGTAAAATCAAAATGAGAATTTTTTGGAAAATCATAAAAATATTCGTCTCAAAAAATTTGGTAAAAAGTAAAGAATGGATAAAAATTTATTTATTAAATAATTTTTAGACTATAAAAATATTCTAAAACACTTTTAAAAAAAAATTTGGATGAAAAATTGGTATTCGACTGATCATAGAAATTGAGATGATTTGTAATAAAATATTATTCCGAACTCTTGATTATATAAAGAGTGGAAAATGAAGGGAAAACATGTATTAATATTAAGTAAAATAGTGAGAACAATATTCATGATTAATTTTATGTATGTATCATAAGGTTATATAATCATAAATATAATCATAAACAACACTATTAACTGGCGTGATTATAGAAATAAAATCATTACCACTATGAAAATATTGGATTATCAGCAAAATTAAGGGGTAAAATTATATTAAGCATAAAACATATGTAGATTAAATAAATTAGTGATATTACATGTCAAAGGGACTATATATACACCTCATTATATAATATAGGCGTGTGACATAATATATGTCTCTAGGAAGGAAAATTGATGAAAATATCTCACCGCTTTGTTAAATTTTGTACTATAACCCCCAGGAATGATTTATACTAAAATGGATGTAAATAATAAGAGTTTTCGGGATATGTATCTTAAAATAAATTCAGGTTCACTATATAAACCACATAAAATATACACATGGTCAATATAGAATTTGTCAAACAAAAACTAAAAGTGATATAAAATTCATTTACCTTACATTTTTAATTCCTTCACACACATTTAAACCTCATATATAATCAATATAAGTTTTTTATAAATATATTTCAGATCCATTATTATATATATATCAAAAAAATTATGATTTAATTTTGACAATTTATTACTTTTTTATTAATAATTTTATGTTAAAGTCATATTTCAGAAAATAACTGATTTGTATTTAATTAGTGGTTTGATTAATTATTTTTTTCCTATTAGTTTGATCATGGTTCTATAATTTTTAGAATTTTATCAAAGATAAATATATGATATATTTTTTAAACTAATCCCTATGACTTACAGATATAAAATGAAAAACATTATTCAGGGAGAGAGTGTGTTGTACGTACACAAGAATGTTGTTTCAATTTATAGAAGTATTAAAATATGGAAATTTAAGTAATTTATTAATATTAAAAACTAATTTTTATTCCATATATATAACATATATTAAATAATTCCACCATTATCACCTTCCATGTATATTTCATGATGAAAACACAATGCTTCGCGAGGTGTTAGTCTTCCGTACACATGAGTGGCAGTATCAAATTCCCAAATAATAGAAAGTAAATATATATATAGGATATAATACTTACATAAATATTATAGTATGATATATAACATAAATAATCATTTAATCCATCTTTATATCTATATTTGAGATTCATCCTTTGTGTTAGAAACAGTAGTAATTTGTACTTCAATTAAACCCCACAATATTATTTGTGTGCTAATGGATGGATACTGGAGCCAAAAGAAAAAGAGAGAGAGTGAGATTTGAATGTGTATGTCTCCTATTTAAATTTCATAACTAAGATAGTCACATATATTGATATATTTTGCGATTACCCACATGGGTGAAAAGGATTAAGATTCCCTCCTCCCATAAGAAATATTCATGTTTTACTCCATGATGTATTTCCTAGGGTTGGATAAAATTCCATGAGGACCCATGCTTACGTAGGCCCTCTAAAGAAAGCCATGTTGAAGATATAGAAAACTTATTCACTACCAAAACACGCATATGACCATATAGATATTAATATCGTAGCTAAAATGTAATACCACTTTAGATATGCTTGAATGTGATAAAAAAGAGGTTGTTGAAGATATGAAAAACCATATGATCTTCTTTGTCAGTTGTTAAACAAATTTCAGATCCCAAAGAGAATGAGTTGGAGGAATTTAAATGTTCTAGTCTCCTATTTTATTTTGATAATAGGGATAGTAACATTTGATGATCTATATATATATGACCTAGGAAGATGGATATGGGAAATAGTGCATCCACCTACAAGAAATATTATGGGATTACTCTAGTAGAGATTCATTGAGGTTGGATATATGGAATTGAGGATCATGACTATAAGGGGGCCCTCTAATGGAAAGCAAGAGGATGATCCATAATATATTCTCTATCAAAAAATGCATCAGGTCATATGGATGTTAAGATACTAGATAACCTAAAATACAATGCGATTTTTTCTTGAATTTGAGTATCAATAGTTAGTGGAAGATTTGAATAAACAAATTATATTCTTTATCCACTAATTTATGGATAGGGGGCCCAATGGGAAAGAGGTAGTGTGTTTTGAATACTCCCATATACTCATTTATTTTAATAACTAGGATAGTCACATATAATGATATATTCTGCTATGACCTAGTTAGGTGAAGAGGAACAAGACTACCCCCTATAATAAAAAATATTAGGGGATTACTCTAGGAGAAATCCCATGGGGGTGGATACAGGGCCATGAGGACCCACGCCAATGGATTCCCTATAAAGGAAGATGAGGATGATCTAGAAAAATATTCTCACCCAAAACATGAATATTATAATATGGATGTAATGATCATAACTAACTTAAAATATCAAATGATTCATGATTTAATGTGATAAATAAGAGGAGGTGGACAATCATGAAAACCAGATGATCCTCCGTCCACAAGTGGGAGAGGATGGGGTGATGAGAGAAGAAAAAAGGGATCTACAGTTCCCTTTCCCACCCATAATTATTCCTTGGATAGTAATATATGACAACACATATTTATAAAACCCAAATGCAAAGAGAATGAGTATTTAATGAAGGGTTAGGGTTCCTACAAGAAGTAATTTGGGATTACTCAAAGAGGGATGCCCTAAAAAAATTTCCCAGTGAAGACAGGAGGATAATTACAAAAACATTAAAGGGAAAGGAAAGTGTGTTCCTATCCCTCCACATTGGAACCATATGTCCCTAGCCATAGAGATCATGTAGAAAGCACATGGTTCTAACCCTTGTCTCTGAGAATGTGAAATATCTAACTCTTTCCCCACTGTTAGGGTGCTTGTGGCTAAGGGAATTGATATCCAAATGCACCCGCAGGACCCTACCAATCAAGTAGGATATGCAAGGGACACCTCAAACTGATGGAATTTATAACCTATTGGGAGACACACTATTATTCTTCTTTCTAGGGTATTTCAATTTCATAGTCAATGGTAGAGGATTCAATCACCCACTCATAAGAGGGATCTAATAAAGAGTAACTGTTCCATTACTGGCTTCTAATAAGGCTGCATAGGTGTACCACTTAGGGTATATTCTGGGTTAGACAATGGGGTCTCATGTAGGATCAGGATTCATGAGGAAATGTAATTCAAAACTGGCTAGAGAGGAAATGGAATTACTTCATAGATGGGAGGTATACCTGCATGAGATTGTTATTCCTGGTCCAATTGATCACTTGAAAAACAATACGTGGGTGTGGCCTTAGACATGGCATCATTGGTCTTCTCGTGTATCCCTGGAAGGATTTCGTGAAATTCATAATTACGGAAGGTAATTTCAAGGTAGCCGTTTTCAACATAGGTAGGAAGAGGTCCTCATGCAGGTGTATTTTTATTTTAAACATTTGAGGGACATTGATATCAAAATCAAATTTAATTCCATATTCTCTCAGGGTTTGTATATCTACTTGAGGGGTTTTGGATGACCTAGGTGATGGGGATTTGTGACTATAGCATCAAGGATTCATTTAATTTTCTAGTAGTGAAAATAAGGATCCTCAGGGTCATTTTTATAGAAAAATAGGGAACCCTAGAATATGGAGGATTTACATGTAAGTCCATGGTGAATGTACATAGTGCAGGTACCCTATCCAGCAGTGGAAATGATTTTAGTGTCACACAAGGGGGTTGTGTGGGACTTATGATGTGTCAGTGAGTGAATAAAAGAAATATCGAGAAAGTTCCATTGATTATTCATGGGTATATTCATCTTTATAACACACATGAGATATATTTCATAATATTTTTAACCCATTTGATAAAATGGAGTGTCAAAAGTCCTTCATGTTAAATTTATTATTCCTTTCACATCTTTTGTAAAATACAAATGGTTATTATTTTAAAAAATCAATGATTTTTTATATTCAATATTATTGGTAAAAATTAATTCATGTGTAAAAATTCCATAATTAAATCATTTTTAGAAATAATAAAATTCAAAAACACTTTCAAAAAACATGGTTTTTGAAAGAAAAATAATTTTCGACTAAAGAGGAAAATAAAGATGTTCTTCATTAGAAATATTATTTAGAAATCTTGTGTAGATTAAGAGCGTAAATTTATTGTAAAAAATTTATTCTCATTAAATAACCAAAGGGTAATAAAATTAATGAGTTATTTAGAGATGGATCATATGAATTTATTATCAGAAACATAATTATAAAAAATCCCACTAAATAATGAGATTGTAACATAAAATCATTACATGTTTGGTAATATTGAATTTTAAGTCCCAATATAGAATAAAATTAAATTAAACATAATATTTAATTATAATAAATTAATTAATGATATTACATGTCAAATGGTCTGTATATAAACCACAAAAGAATATAGGTCCATAACTTAATATATCTTTCAAGGAAGGAAAATTCAGAAAAATAGACCATACCGATTTGGTAGCTTTTGAACTGAAAATCAATGGAATGTGATATAAAAAAATGGATATGTATATAAAAATTATATTAAGGATAACTACCATAAAATAAATTCATTATAATTATATACACCACATAAAATAAACACAAGATGAATATGACATGTGTCTCATAGAAAACAAAATCAAGACAGAAATCCCTTATATCAAGTCTCGACTTCCATCATACATGATCGAACCTTAAATATAATAAATAAAATATTATTTTTAATTAAATAAATAACAATAAATATAAATTATTGTAGTTATTATTTATTTATTACCTTATGAAAAATTTTATGTTTATTCCATGTTTTGGCCAATAACAGCTTTGTTTTTGGGTATGTTTTGATATGTTATTTTTAGACCCCTTAATATTATAATTTTTACCTAATATCTAGAATTTTTAACATGATATAAACATATTATATATATATATATATATTTATATATATTATTGTTACAGTAATCTATATGTTTTAATGATAAAAAGTGAAATACACTATTCAGAGAGATGGTAGGTCATACATACGCATGGATGTTGTTTACATTTTCTCAAAATATTGGATAAAAGAAAGGTATATAATATATTAAAATTTTATAATAAATTTTTATTCAATATATATAACATATTTATCGTAATCCCATACTTATTACATTCAATGTATTGTGTGAATGAATTATATTGATTTGCAAGGCAGTAGTCCATCATACACACGATCAGCATTATAGTATTCTAGAAAAATGGAATTAAAGAAGTTATATTTTATAAAGTAATAAAAAAGAAAAATAATATAATATATAAAATATATAAAAATTTAATTCATAATTATATCCATCCATGAGTGGTGGTAAGGGAAAATAATTATCATTAGTTCGTGAGGTGGTGGTCCTCCTTATACATGAACGAAGATTTTGAATCCTATTTATGGAAGGGGAGCTAGTTGTAGGTCATTCCATTACCATTATAAAAAATCATTATTTGAAATATTATTTTTTTATTATATCATCATGGTTTAATTATAATTTATGCTGGTGGCGTATGAAATAAAATAAAAACACCCATTGAATAACATTGCATCTTCTCTAGGTATCATATATTTGTTTGCACCAAAAACCACCTTAGGTTGGATTTTTGAAAATAATATTTATTATAGGATAGTAGGAGTGAATTATGAAATTTATTCAGGTAGGTATTATCTAATAGGAATGTTTTTGGATGTGTGAATTGGAGAGGATATGGGTGGCCTTTTAAAAGTGAGGCTAGTAGAACATTAGTGATTTTTGAAATGAAAATTGTGTACCTACATTTTTCTCATTCCACTAAGATCAAAAATGGAACATTATTTATAGTAGAATATATATATTCTAAATATTTCCATCCAATTTATTTTTTATAATTTATTTTTCATTTTACCCCAATCTGTTTAGTTTACCCCCAGGTAAACCAATTTTCTTCTTAACAACAAAACTTAACTTTTTATTATTTTTACTATTTATTTTGGATAAAAATTATAATGAACTTATTAAATAACATAAATTAAAATGATTAGAAATATGTAATCCATTTATTTGATTTTTATTCATAGATGTTCAAATTTGATAATTTAAAAATTAATCCCATATACAGGATGAGAATGCAGTTTTCCAAAAAAAAATGTTCAAAAGATTAAAATTATTTTATATCAAAATTCAATATAAAAATTATTCCAATGACTTAAATTAGATTAATTGATATATAATTAATATTATTATCCCATTTTTTATAAAATTTTACCCTGGAAATTCATAAACAAAAAGTAAGTTTTCAACAAAAATAAGAATTTTTAACTATTCACTGAAAAGTTAATCCATTGAGAAAAATTCCAAAATTCACCCTAAGATAATTTTAATGTAATGAATTAGAAAATTATTTTTATCTTATCAAATTAATTATTATAAATTTTTTCGAAATTAATTATATTTTTCTTCACCAAAATAAATAATAATTTCTGAAAAACTAGTTTTTTTGAAACATAAAGTGACTTTTATGAAAAATATTTTCTTTTATATCAAAATGTTTTATTTATATAAAAAAATTTATTTAATAATTGAAAATTACTTAATAATATTCATATATATATGTTTAATGGTTTTCTTATAATGGTCACATTTAAATAATAATATTAATAATATATCTTTGTTGGTTCAAACATGGTGTTGCGTGTAAAACATTCTAAACACGGTGTCGTGTGTAACACGTGCTATCGAATTTTTTTAATTTATTTAATAAAATTTGTAAAAAATTGGGTGTTATGTTGTAACCCCTTAAATGAATTTCTCCCTCAAAATTCATCACCTTGGTCCAAAAATGAAAATACTTCTGCATCATGGTTTCCACAGGTTCCCACATAGCTTCTTCAAACTGGTTGTTTCACCACAAAACATTGAACACGGGCGTGGTCTTCTTTCTCAGAACATTTTCACTACTATACATAATATACCCATTATAATCTTTATAATAAAGATCATAAACCATCTATACAATATCGGAGATCAGTACATGTGAAGAATCAGTTATGTACTTTCATATGGGAGATGCATGGAACACATCATGAAATTGAGAGGGGTTTGGTGGATATTCCAAACAATAGGAATCCCTCCCCATATGATCAATAATTTAAAAGGGAATGATATACATATTAATTAGTATTTACTTATTTCTGAATTTCATTACCTTCTTCTATAGAAGATTCTCAAAAACACCTTATTAGCAACATCAAATTCTTGATCACACCCGTGATTATCTACATAATTTTTTTTTTCAAATCGGATCTACCTTGATATGTTACTAAATAGATCTAAACTACTCTTCCATTTCATCAATTATCTTAGGTCCCAAAATCTTTCATTCTCCAAATTCATTATTACACATTAGAGCTATAAACTTATTTCCATGGATGAATTAATAATTATCCATCTAAATGCTCAAGTGAAATCTATTATTGTATGAAAACTCAACCAGATGAAGCACATGATGCCAACCTCCATTGAAATCCATAGATCATGATATCAACATATCGTATTGGGTTTTAATTGTTATCTTTGAATGAAAATAAATCTGAGTATTATACGTAGTTATGAAACTCAACTATGTATCAATAGATTGTCAAATACCTCAGATGAACTTTATCATTAACCTCAAACACTGATAAGATACAATTGAATGCATTACTCCATGTAACCGTAACAATTTCAAAATTTATATTTTGGAAATATGATTAAGAGATGATTATTCTATAATAGTGATGAAGTGTGCTGAAATTGTAATGAGATCAACTATAACCCATATAGCATTATCCCATTTAGAAGTTTTAGGGAGCTTGAAGAGTAAATACAAAGTTTTATTTTATCATTTAAATTTTGTTATAGGTAATGGATTTAACACCCCCTTAGATTTTTTTCTATCATTCTTAACAAGATGACATAGTGGTCACCAAGATACAAACACTATGATATCTCTCTTCATGCCATCCAACCATAAATACACTTTCAAATATTTATACATCTGCGAAATTCCAAGATGAATAGATAATGAATAAATATGGTCTTTATCTAACAAATCCTTCTTCAAATATAATATTAATTGAACATATACACAGTTCCTAATCATATTCATTATGAAATGATCAAGGATAAACTTAGGAAAGATATTCACCTTCTTTTTCATCTCTAAAACATCCTTATATACTAGATTAATATTTAAATGGATAGATGGTTTCATATTCAATTAAGAAAGAAAATATTTCTCCCCTTCCTTAAATATTTTCTCGATCCATATTTTAAAAATCTAAAAATATGGTATATTTTTGGATCCCCATCGTGTTTAAGCTTTCATTATCCATTCAACTCTATGAATCCACCACATTGTTCACTTTCCCAAATCGTTAATTTATTGTGAGTTCATAATCATTAATCATCTCTAATAAAAAAAATTCTAACTATCTAACTCCTTCTATGAGTATATATACATTAATGTTTTTTGATTAGTATATATATTAGACTTTCATATATAATTACAATTCTTCAATATCTTCAATGAAAAAATTACCCACCTAACTCCAAATCATGATTCCAATAATTTTTCACATGAACCTTTAATTATCATTAGGAAAACGTTATAAACATGTAACTATATATAAGAACACATCCCAATCAGTTCATTGATACATCGCTATAGATTAAAATTCATTCATTAATACAAGGTAATGAAAGATTATGTGTGCTAACTAATATAATTTTAAATGACTTAAATTTTTTACTCATATTAATCTATCCATAGAAATGTGGCTCTCTTTTGAGTTAACATGGTGAGTGGGTTAGATAGTATGTATAAAATATCTACAAACTATTTAATATATCCAGCTAAACCAGTAATACTAAATATATCAGTCACAGTGTTTGGTCTAGTTTAACACTTAATATCCCCCTTCTTTGTTGAATCTAAAGATATAACCTCTTTTGAGATTATATGACCAAAAAATGAAACTGTTTTCATCCAATATTCATGGTTTATAAATATTTCATATAGTTTATCCTTCATTATAGTCATTATAATAGTTATAAAGTGACCTTCATGCTCTTAATTTCTCACTGAATAGATAATAATATCATCTATATGGATAAAAAACTAATCAAGGTAACCTATATTTAATTTATTCCTTAAATCCATGAATACAATAAAAAAATTAGTAAGACTGAATAACATCACTATATAATCATAGTTTCCAAATGTTGCATAGAATACTATCTTGGATATATCCTCCTATAGACCCTTAATTTATGATATTCAAAATGCAATTCAATCTTGTAAAAATGTTGAGCTCTATGTAGTTGATCAAACAAATAATCAATTTGGGTAAGAGGATACTTATTCTTACATTTTATTGTAAAGACTAGTAAAATTCAAGGGAATTTTTTTCTTAATTTTCTTTGGGATTTTATAAGAACGCGGTTTCTGACGGCACTTGATTCCGTGGCCCAGTGTGCCCAGAAGTTTTTTTGAAGTTTACCTCGGGTATGTTCAGTGAACGAACGAGCAGGTTTTCCTAACTTTTGAACCGGTGCTCGGAATCGAATTCTGAGGGCACTGATGAATTCGCAGTGCTGGTAATTGCTTAGTAACACCTTTTCCAGAGTTGCGTTTACACAGGAGGAGTTGTTAAAAATTGTGGACGTTAAAAATAAAAATTGAGCTACAATATTTATTTTTACTAAGTGGTTATCCTTTGGGTGGAAGTTGGGTAACCACCCAAGAGAGGTTATGAGGGCGGTGGGGCCCACACGAACCCCACCCCTTCATTTTCCCTAACCCCCCTTAACCTCATTTTAATGACAACTTTTAATTAAGTGGTTTAAATTCAATTTTTAAATTTTTAAACTTAAGTCATGATAATAAAATAAGTGAATAAATTATTTTATTTTTGGGGTTGGACTAGTTGTGTTGAGAAGGGATTGAGAGAAAAAGGGGAGGCTTGAAGATCTTCATATTTGTAGCAACCCCCAAAACCGGGGTGCTTAATGAGACATGATATACTTAACATTACATCATTAAAAATTAAATATCATGACTCATTAAAACAGAAGATCGTGAGGCTCAGGATTCTGGGAAACCAGCTGATTTTGATTAACTTCATAGGTATCAACCATGAATGAAATTTTTTAACAAAAACGTAGGGTGAGAAAAAAAATGCCCAGTAAGGGGTTTTAAAAACATTTTTAGAAAATCCTTTCTCAAAGAAGTTCTTTCGAAGAGAATAAAACACTTTACTAAAACAAAATGTTATCTTTTCTTAAAACAAGAAATCCATCTTTCTTTGAAAACCACTTGCACAAAGAAGCACGTACTTGAAATGAGATTTAATGTAAACATGATCAGAGTGCGCAATATAAAAGAATAAACAGTGCATAATGTTAAAACAAGGTTACTTTAATTCGAAAAGAATTATATGGCTAAGCAGGGAAACATTCATATCATGGTTCATGAGTAAAATGCAGATCATCTAACAGATTACCATATGAAAAACCGTTTTTTTTCACATAAAGTACATTTTCATGATCATGGGGGCTTTCAACTAGGGGTTGTCCTGTTAGTTGAACTAACCCCTGGTTAACCATTATCATTACATGCAGAGGGAATGTATAATCCTGGACTTTGTCAAGACTTTTCATCAAGACCATATAACATACTTAACAGGTTAAGGCTCACTGCCCACCCTGTTTCCTTAGCACAAGTCAAGGCTAACTGCCAAGACCGTCGCACATGTTCGTCTCATTAAACTCTTGCTTTACCCAATGCATTGGAGCGCTGTATAATTCCGGGCGCACCCGTCACATCATTCCTGTTGCGCTATATAATTCCGGGCGCACCCGTCACATGTAAGTCCTATACATCCCTCACATATCTTGACATGGCCATTCGTTCATGAGGTTTCATGCATTCTTAATTAAACCCCATTTTCACATACTTATTCATTACATGAAAATAGTTCTATCATTGAAAACATTAGGACATGCATGCCAAAGCTTCGTGCACATAAAAAGTTAACATTTTAAAACATGGGTTTTGAGAAAGTAAACATAACACTTAACATTCCATACATCAAAATACCCAATTAAAGCATGATCGTTCACATATGATGATAAATGGATATCATAGGTGTTCAACATAGGCAGTTGAGGTTACAATGTGCATAATCAAGTCCATATTGGGAAATCATGTATAAAATTGTGTAATCTCTTCCATTATCACTTTAAATGAACATGAGTACATACCTATGAATACATGTATGCATTTATAAAAGTTCTAGGAGTCCATACCATCCATTTTAAGAAAAAAATCCTGATTATCCAAAGCAGTGATAAATGAAAATTCTCAGTTTCAAGAATGATTTTTTGAAATCCAACCAAACCATAAACTTCTTCATGCTTTCTTGTAATAATTACAAACATGGAAACTAAGTTCATATTAATGTATATACACATAAGTGTATGTATATACAACAACAATATACATCATTTACTTGTATAATTTTACCCATTTATTTGATTACTCAAAATCTCTTTTCTTTTTATAGGCGAAAAAGAAGATCAGGGGTATACACATCGAGGAATGGTTGTATACGTACATTTATCATTTTATACATATGTGTGTATATATATATATATACATATATAAACATAGGGTGTGAAAAGTAAGAACCCGCACCCAAAAATTAAAACATAACCTTCGGACTTTACCCCAAATTTTATGGTTTCACAAAGAGGTTGTCAAGATCAGTTCTAGGATTAGGAAAAACTGGTTTATATGGTCTTGTATGTTTTTATACAACAAGTGTATATAAATATATAAAACTTACAAAAAATATAGAAAACAAAGAAGAGACTCTTCCCCCTAGCTCCCAACCGATTCCCTAAGCCGAGAGGGAGATCTAAAGCCTGGGTTTGTAACAATTTCACACACACACCTGAATATCTATATATATATATATATATATCATGTTTATATATATATACGCATGTATATAAGCCGATGCTTGTCAACACCACACCAAATTAAAACCTATATCCTACCTTGCTTAGAGAGAAGAAAAAAGAGGCAAGAGGAACCGATGGTATAAATTCAGGAGTGATACATATATGCATAACATGTATGTATGTATATATATATAAAACCCGAAGCTTAAACGAATCTTAAGAAAACAAAACATGACCTTACCAGAACGGAGAGGAGGAGAGGAGAGGATGCAACAAGGAGGCATGGAAAAACGGGTTTACAAACCGTAAACTATATATACATATAACATATATATATGTATATTCCAACCGAATCTTGAGCAGACAAAAAAAAGAAAATGACAGTACCTGACCCTTACCCTAACACGACGAGGAGGAGGAGAGAACGAGGCAGAAACGGCGTCTGGAGGTCGGAGGGGTCAAGGAGATCGGTGCAAGCCCTTCGGCCTTTGGTGCAACAGGGGATTTAAAAAACCGAAGGGGAAGAGGATGACTTCGGGGGAGACTTCGGCCGAGGCATTCGGGGTCGGTGTCGACTTGATGAAAGGGGGGAACAGTCGGGCCACACCGGCCTAGACGAAGAAAAACAGGACTCCCTAGTCTACTGGTCTGGCGATGAGAGGAAGAAGAAGAGCCGCGTCGGTGGATGAAGAAGCCTTAGGGAAGAAGCTGGCTGGAAAATGACGGACGGCTGGGATTACATGCTGGCCGATCGGACGGCTCGGAGTTTCACCGCAGTTTAAAAACGCGGTTCTCTATAGTTCTTTAAAAAAACAAAATTGTTTTACTATATTTTTTTTTCAAGTAGTAAATGATTAATCCAGCTTTTATTATTATATTTCTTTCTTTTTTTAAAAAAAAAGTCATTGGCCAAATAAAATATATATATATCGATTTAATTGAAACATATTATTATATATATATATATATTATTCTTAAAACACCAATAATTCTTATTATGCTATCATTATTATTATTAAACCACTTTTATTATTTTAATAAAAATCATTGGTCAAATAAAAGTATAAATTGATTTAATCAAAACATGTCATTATATAAACATATGTATATATATATATATATATTCTATTTTAAAATACCAATAATTTTTATTGGCCTTATTATATTACGTATATTATTTTTAATCCATAATTATTGATCTTTTATTATTATATTTGGAAAAACCAGAAGTTCATTTAATCGATTAAAGAAAATATTGGTTTATTCAACATTATATATATTTATTTGTTTATTTATTTATTTATTTTTACTTTGATGAATATAATAATTACCTTAATTTATAATTTGAGGAAAACATTCGGATACACTCTTTTAAGGAGAGAAAAAGAAAATGGTTGCTTAAAATAATTTGTGTAAACATAAAGACGCGAGATTTGTAAATAAAACCATAATTTAATATAGTTTCCAAAATAATTAATAATGGTCGAATTATAAGAGAATAATATATCTGATTTGATTCAATATATATATAACTCATAAAAATTCATCCAGTTTGATATAAATAGAAAATAAAAGTTCAATTGTTCAAATTAATATGTATAATGGAAGAAAATAATAATATTGATTTTCGTCGTTTAGGAACATAAACTAGAATTAACATTTTGGGAAAACTAAATTAACATCGAGGACATTTTAAAACATTAAAGCAAAATACACAATTATCATTCCGATTTTATTCCAACGGTCAAAATAATACATGATAAGAAGACCCAACGGTCGAATTTATAGCCGTTTTGGGGTTCAACGGTCATATTAAGGTACTTATAAAAAAAGGGTTTGGTCTCGGGTGTCCCTTACCCCATGTGACCGAAGGAGAAAAGGAAGTTGGTTTGTGTGATCACCTTGGTGCTGAGCATGGTCGCGGTGGCTTCAGCAATCCTTATGTTCCTTATGATGGATGCTCGAAACCCCTATCGCATTCTCAGGCTCCTAGTAGTTTTAAGCATTCTTCCCATCATTGTAATCGGGTTCTTAGTTGGAATTTTCGGTTAATTTATCTTTTCGTTTGGTCAGAGGATGTTGTAGCCAAAATGTTGCTTATTTAAATAAAATAAATTTTCATCCATTTGATGTTTTTTTGTTATTGATTGATGGTTCACTTAAAAAAACAAAATAGGGTTTCTCAGGTCGTTACATTTCTTCCCCTTTCAAAGAATTGTGCCCTCGCAATTCTATCATAAAAAGAGGAAAAACAGAAAACCCCATACGTACAACTCTACCGAAATAGCGGATCTGGCTCAGTTAACTGGACACCAAAGTTGGCACACAACTCTTCCGTTTCCCTAGTCCAGATGCACCTCGAACAGTGCTCCTTGAACTCTTGTTCGTGTGTACTGCACACAGGCTTCCAAAGGGAGGCTTGTGCGATGCAAAGCTCGGAAATATCCGAGTAGATGAACTCCCTGATGACTCTTCTGGCCACTTCCTGCTCGAGGTAGTCGAGAGGGATGATGCGGTTGAGGAGACTGAGGTTCTGGACATGGAACATGTAAGCTGCACTGAGCTCGCCATGCTGGGCAGCCACGAGGAAACACGCTCTGGCAGAAAAGTTTTGTGCCAGAGTGAAATAGTGGAACATGCCCTCAAAGTACATTTCCCTTCGCCTATAACAGGAGAGTTGAGCAGCAGCGATGAGGTGAAAGACACGATCATTCTCTTGACATAGCCGAAGAATCTCTGGACTGTTTGCTAAATTGAGCAAACGCTGGCAGGACCCTCACAGGTGGAGAAAGGACGGGTAATCCACCATGCATGCCTTGATCAAGATGACTTCTACTAGCTCATCGGGTAGGGATGAGAAGTTTGTTTGTCCAGCCATCTGAAAAAAAACATCGAGGGGAAACTCTTAATAATATAGATAAGGTGGAGACATGAAAGGAAACAAGAAACTTCCATTTATGAAAAATCTTACACGGAAAAGTCTGAGTTTACAAGACGTACGCCACAAAGAGTGGAAAAACATCCTAACTCTTCAAACCACACACAGGATGAACATACAGGACTAAACTCATGGGAACATTTATAACGCCTCCTGAGTTTAGCGTGAGGGGTGTGGAGTTGGGAAACATCGGTGTACACTTCTTTCCTAAGAGACACACGAATGGACTCATTTTCCAACGCTCCAAAGTTCATTAACTGGCCCCAGAAGCCATAGTGAAAAATTTGGCACAGGTAATCCGCTCGGAGGTCTCCAGTAGCAGTAGCTTCTTGAAAGGTGTTATCTAGCATTGTGCCAAATTCCTCGCCAATTGTAAACACTTGGAAGAGTATTTCATGATACCTTCCCCGACGTGCATACGAGGGAAACTGGGTCATCATCATTAGGAGATAATCCATCCCCATTCCCCGGTGGAGACTAAGCACCCTAGATGAGTTTGACACATCGTACAAGTGCTTACACGTCATACGAATTTGGGCATAGTTTAGAAAGTTCTCGCGACTGGCTAGAGATATAATGTTCTCTAGAGCCTCAGTAGGAAGTGAAAAAAGGTAGGTAGGTACATTAGCCATCTGAAAGTTATAACATTTTTACATAGTTGGTCTTAGTAATATATTTATATCACCTGGTTTTCCAGAGTTTCCTGAACCTCCCTCTGATACAAACTGTAGCAACCCCCAAAACCGGGGTGCTTAATGAGACATGATATACTTAACATTACATCATTACAAATTAAATATCATGTCTCATTACAACAGAAGATCGTGAGGCTCAGGATTCTGGGAAAACAACTACTTTTGATTAACTTCATAGGTATCAACCATGCCTGAAAAATTGTAACAAAAACGTAGGGTGAGAAAAAAATTCCCAGTAAGGGGTTTTAAAAACATTTTTAGAAAATCCTTTCTCAAAGAAGTTCATTCGAAGAGAATAAAACACTTTGCTAAAACAAAATATTATCTTTTCTTAAAACATGAAATCCATCTTTCTTTGAAAACCACTTGCACAAAGAAGCACGTACTTGAAATGAGATTTAATGTAAACATGATCAGAGTGCGCAATATAAAAGAATAAACAATGCATAATGTTAAAACAAGGTTACTTTAATTATAAAAGAATTCTATGGCTAAGCAGGGAAACATGCATATCATTGTTCATGAGTAAAATTCAGATCATCTGACAGTTTACCATATGGAAAACAGTTTTTTTGTCACATAAAGTACATTTTCATGATCATGGGATCTTTCAACTAGGGGTTGTCCTGTTAGTTGAACTAACCCCTGGTTAACCTTTTTCATTACATGCAGAGGGAATGTATAATCCTGGACTTTGTCAAGACTTTTCATCAAGACTGTATAACATACTTAACAGGTTAAGGCTCACTGCCCACCCTGTTTTCTTAGCACAAGTCAAGGCTAACTTCCAAGACCGTCACACATGTTCGTCTCATGAGACTCTTGCTTTACCCAATGCATTGGAGCGCTGTACAATTCCGGGCACACCCGTCACATCATTCTTGTTGCGCTATATAATTCCGGGCGCACCCATCACATGTAAGTCCTATACATCCCTCACATATCTTGACATGGCCATTCATTCATGGGGTTTCAAGCATTCTTAATTAAACCCCATTTTCACATACTTATTCATTACATGAAAATAGTTCTATCATTGAAAACATTAGGACATGCATGCTAAATCTTTGTGCACAAAAAAATTTAACATTTTAAAACTTGGGTTTTAAGAAAGTAAACATAACACTAAACATTCCATACATCAAAATACCCAATTAAAGCATGGTCGTTCACATATGATGATAAATGGATATCATAGGTGTTTAACACAGGCAGTTGAGGTTACATTGTGCATAATCAAGTCCATCATGGGAAATCATGTATAAAATTGTGTAAACTCTTCCATTAGCACTTTAAATGAACATGAGTACATACCTATGAATACATGTATGCATTTATAAAAGTTCTAGGAGTCCATACCATCCATTTTAAGAAAAAAATTCTGATTATCCAAAGTAGTGATAAATGAAAATTCTCAGTTTCAAGAATTATTTTTTGAAATCCAACCAACCCATAAACTTCTTCATGCTTTCTTGTAATAATCACAAACATGGACACTAAGTTCATATTAATGTATATACACATACGTGTGTGTATATACAAGAATAATATACATCATTTACTTGCATAATTTTACCCATTTATTTGATTACTCAAAATCTCTTTTCTTTTTATAGGCGAAAAAGAAGATCAGGGGTATAAACATCAAGGAATGGTGGTATATGTACATTTATCATTTTATACATATGTGTATATATATATATACACATATATAAACATAGGGTGTGAAAAGTAAGAACCCGCACCCAAAAATTAAAACAGAACCTTCGGACTTTACCCCAAAATTTATGGTTTCACAAAGAGGTTGTCAAGATCAGTTCTAGGATTAGGTAAAACTGGTTTATATGGTCTTGTATGTTTTTATACAACAAGTGTATACAACTATATAAAACTTACAAAAAAGATAGGAAACAAAGAAGAAATTCTTCCCCTAGCTCCCAACCGATTCCCTAAGCCGAGAGGGAGATCTAAAGCCTGGGTTTGTAACAATTTCACACACACACCTGAATATATATATATATATATATATATATATATCATGTTTATATATATACGCATGTATATAAGCCGATGCTTGTCAACACCACACCAAATTAAAACCCGCATCTTACCTTGCTTGGAGAGAAGAAAAAAGAGGCAAGAGAAACCGATGGTATAAATTCAGGAGTGATACATATATGCATAACATGTATGTACGTATATATATATAAAACACGAAGCTTAAACGAAACTTAAGAAAATAAAACACATCCTTACCAGAACGAAGAGGAGGAGAGGAGAGAATGCAGCAAGGAGGCATGGAAAAAACGGGTTTACAAACCATAAACTATATATACATATAACATATATATATGTATATACCAACCGAAGCTTGAGCAGACAAAAAAAGAAAATGACAGGACCTGACCCTTACCTTAACTCGACGAGGAGGAGGAGAGAACGGGTTAGCAACGGCGTCTGGAGGTCGGAGGGGTCAAGGAGATCGGTGCAAGCCCTTCGGCCTTTGGTGCAACAGGGGATTTGAAAAAACAGAAGGAGAAGAGGGGGACTTCAGGGGAGTCTTCGGCCGAGGCATCCGGGGTCGGTGTCGACTTGAAGAAAGGGGGGAACAGTCGGGCTACACCGGCCTAGACGAAGAAAAACGGGACTCCCTAGTCTACTGGTCTGGCGACGAGAGGAAGATGAAGAGTCACGTCGGTGGATGAAGAAGCCGCGGGGAAGAAGCTGGCTGGAAAATGACAGACGGCTGGGATTACACGCTGGCCGATTGGACGGCTCGGAGTTTCACCGCGGTTTAAAAACGTGGTTCTCTACAGTTCTTAAAAAAACAAAATTGTTTTACTATATTTTTTTAATGTAGTAAATGATTAATCCAGATTTTATTATTATATTTCTTTCTTTTTTAAAAAAAAGTCATTGGCCAAATAAAATATATATATCGATTCAATCGAAACATATTATTATATATATATATATATATATTATTTTTAAAACACCTATAATTCTTATTATGCTATCATTATTATTATTAAACTACTTTTATTATTTTAATAAAAATCATTGGTCAAATAAAAGTATAAATTGATTTAATCAAAACATGTCATTATGTAAACATATGTATATATATATATATATATTCTATTTTAAAATACCAATAATTTTTATTGGCCTTATTATATTACGTATATTATTTTTAAACCATAATTATTGATCTTTTATTATTATATTTGGAAAAACCAGAAGTTCATTTAATCGATTAAAGAAAATATTGGTTTATTCAGCATTATATATATTTATTTGTTTATTTATTTATTTATTTATTTATTTTTCCTTTTCTGAATATTATAATTACCTTAATTTATAATTTGATGAAAACATTCGGATACACTCTTTTAAGGAGAGAAAAAGAAAATGGTTGCTTAAAATAATTTGTGTAAACTTAAAGACACGAGATTTGTAAATAAAACCATAATTTAATATAGTTTCCAAAATAATTAATAATGGTCGAATTATAAGAGAATAACATATCTAATTTGATGAAATATATATATAACTCATAAAAATTCGTCTAGTTTGATATAAATAGAAAATAAAAGTTCAATTGTTCAAATTAATATGTATAATGGAAGAAAATAATAATATTGATTTTCGCCGTTTAGGAACATAAACTAGAATTAACATTTTGGGAAAACTAAATTAACATTGATGACATTTTAAAACATTAAATCAAAATACACAATTATCATTCCGATTTTATTCCAACGGTCAAAATAAAACATGATAAGAAGACCCAACGGTCGAATTTATTGCCTTTTTGGGGTTCAATGGTCATATTAAGGTGCTTATAAAAAAAGGGGTTTGGTCTCGGGTGTCCCTTACCCCAAGTGACCGAAGGAGAAAAGGAAGATGGTTCGTGTGATCCCCTTGGTGCTGAGCACGGTCGCGGTGGCTTCAGCAATCCTTATGTTCCTTATGATGGACGCTCGAAACCCCTACCGCATTCTCGGGCTCCTAGTAGTTTTAAGTAGTCTTCCCATCATTGTAATCGGGTTCTTAGTTGGAATTTTTGGTTAATTTATCTTTTCATTTGGTCAGAGGATGTTGTAGCCAAAATGTTGCTTATTTAAATAAAAGAAATTTTCATCCATTTGATGTTTTTTTTGTTATTGATTGATGGTTCACTTAAAAAAAAACAGGGTTTCTTGGGTCGTTACAATCTTTTTTGTCGAAGAACGCGAAGAACGTGAAGAACACGAAGAACACACCGATCTCCGAAGAAGAACTCCGAATCTTTGGAGATACACTATGCAACGTTGTGTACCGTGACGCCAACGACCCTATCCTTCCGCGACGCCTTGTTCCGCGATGATAAATTCCACGATGAAACCTCACCCAACGAATCCGACGAGGTAGGGGATTTTATTGTTGATGTTATTCGTGAATTAATCCTTCATCGTTCCTCATTTCATTTGGACCTCTTGCTATCGATTAACGAGAGGGGGTCAGACTGCACAAACACGGTCGACCCTCCTCCGTTGTATGTTGTGTGGTTGCGGTTAGAAGGAAAGTGGTGCGGTACAATGGCACATCGCGGGGTCATGCGGAAAGGAATGGGCGGCGTTATCACACCGCGCCGGAGAACCTTGAAGGCACCGCGGCCGGAGCAGGGCCGCGGTAGAGGGGCGGGGTGCCATCGCGCCGCGCCGGGCGGACCAAGGCCGCTGCGATATGCCGCAGCGGAGCAGAGAGCGGCGGACGAGATTCCGGCACCAGAAGTTGGAGCAGGGGGACCAGAGAGCGCCGGTCCCATGGCGAAAATAGTCGGCCGTCCGGTCAAAGGAGGAGCCGGGGTTTACGACCCCCGGCTGGCCGAAAAAGAGCGCCCCCCCCCCCCACAAGGGGGTCGTGGTTACGAAACAGGGGGCAGCGCCCCCCCCATCTGGTCGGCCGAAACAACTGAGCCACCTGGCCACCGGGCTGCGCCAGCCAGGCCGGGCCGTGCCGAAGCGGGCCGGACTCGGACTCGGGTCGGGTCGACCCGGGGGGTCACGGGCTGGGTCGGTCCGGGCCTAAAACCCCGACTTCCGGACCCCTTTCGGTCTATCAAAAATAACTTGGGCTAAGGACCTCTGATCGACGCACCGTCAGTTGTGATACGATCCTTGGATCTAGACGGTCGTTTTCGTATATCACACTCAAGGTTTCGAATTACATTGGGTTCGGCCAGGTTGGTTCGAACACGACACCAACCGGGCCCTCGGAGCGGAAACACTTATAACTTGAGCTCCAGACATCCGAATGATGTGTCGTCGAATTTTTTGGATTCCTCTTAGTGAGACTGACCTTTTGGATTACTACGCTCAAGTATTGGACGTAGTTGGAGTATTTTCGGGTTGGTTTTGATTTAAAAACCAACAGGGACCCTGGGACGAAAAAGCCAATAACTCTAAGACCTGGCGTCCGATCTACACGTCGCCTGTCGCATTGAGTTCCTGTAGACGATACAGAACATTTGGATACATCTACTCCGGAATTTGTGTTAGTTGATGTGTTAGCCCATCAACTTGTGGAATGGACCCTCCCGAACGAGCTTGCTGTGTGTGGGAACCCTAGAGCTGGATGCAGCTGCGACGATGATGACGACTGTACAGAAATCCTTTGTGGATTCGACGACGAAGACTACAGCACTCAGCGATCCTACGTGGATTAGTGCTACCTATCCCATGTGGGTCATATCCTGCATGGGGCACTCAGCGATCCTACGTGGATTAGTGCTACCTATCCTATGTGGGTCAGATCCTGCGTGGGTCAGTGCTCAGTGGGCTTGTGTGGATCAGCGCCTACAGATCCTGTGTGTGTCTGATCCTGTGTGGGTCATTGCGGGGGTTAGTTTCCTATCGATCCTTTGTGGGTCATTGCGGGGGTTAGTACCTATCGATCATATGTGGGTCCGATGGCTTAGATGAATTAGTGGCTACACCTGATCATCTCCGTCGTCTTACGAAGAAGTATACCTTGTGAGATGAATCTTGACTTCCAATCTTATCTTCGATAAGATTGACTTGATATTCTGTGTGGATAACATTATTCATTCCTGTGTGGATTGGGTTGTGAATTCCTATGTGGAACGGGTTATGTTTCCTGTGTGGACTGGGTTGTACATGGGCTCGGATGCTGGAACTAAATTGATGACCTTGGTATATGTATGGGCATATACCTAAGTACTGTTGGATGTTACATAGTGATTGTATCTTTCCTTGTGGATTATCCTCTGTGGATTCTGGGAGACCTTCTGGGTATCGGGGTCCCTACTGAGTAGCTTATACTCACCCCTGCACGTGATATGCCCGCACTACATTGTGTTGGTTGCAGACGACGGACAACGTTGATCGTGGTTGAGGCTTGTGGACCGAGATGGTACCTAGAGGTGGACCACTGGGCAGGACGTACATGGAGCGGACGGCTGGACCCGTGGAACTGTGGAGACTATCTGTACCCACCCTTCAGGTGGGACTTCCAGTGGACGGCTCGACATTATGGCTTTACTTTCAGTTGATGTTTTCCCTTTCTAGTTGTACTTTACTTTCTGTTTGGGTTTTTAATCTGGTCCACTTACTTTTCCGCACTTACTTGTGTACCCAGTTTTACTTAGTGTTTACTTATGCTTGCTTACTCTGAGGTGTTTGTTTACTTTACAAAGGAAATGCCTTCAATTTTTATCATGAATTATGCCTTGGTGCTAGTCGCCAGCCCCTGGCCTATGGAAGGCGGGATTGGGGTAGTCACGGCATGAGCCCGAGGACGGGTCGTGAAAAATTGGAATCAGAGGAGTTCGGTTCTACCTTAGAACTCAGGACTCTAATCTTTTTCTATGTGAAGCAATATTGTTAAGAGTATTGAGTGTGGTTATCAGTCCAGAGATTCCAGTGTTGGTGTGGCGGCCGACGTATCCGTACACCAGGACCCTCACATTTTATTTCCGATATAATGGACGAAAACATTGATTGCATGTGTGTTTAAGTTTTCGTTGTGATTACTTTATGTCATCTCACCAGGTATACAGTTTGACCGTGGCACACCTGTTTCTTTTTAGGATGGCCCAATGATGGCAGACAACTAGGGTTCCGAGAGTTGTACGTGACGATAGCCCACCGACTGATGAGGCCTCAGTACATGGCCCTTTGACAGCAGAGGCACCAGTGGTACCGCTACCCGCCGAGCCACCGATGCTTCCAGCCCCAGCTACTGACGATGCACGTCACCTTAGTGCAATACACGAGTTTCAGTGTCAGCGACCACCCAGGTTCTATGGGGAGACAGACCCTCAAGCAGCCGAGGATTGGATGGAGGCTGTTGTATGAGTTTTCAGGTTATTGAGGACACCATCAGACCTCATGGTGGTCCTAGCAGCGAGCCTCCTTCACGCGGAAACAGGCAGATGGTGGAGCTTGATGCTCTAGGTGCATGACGAGGCATCTCTCCTCTAGATGGACTTTGAGAGCCTCTTCCACTCGGAGTTCTCCCCAACCACCCTCTGTGTGGTGTGCATCCAGGATATTCTACAGATGCGGTAGGGCAGCTTGACGGTCGCCTAGTACTCGGTGAGATTTATCGATCTCTCGTGCTATTCGACGGACATGGTACGAGACCTATTCTTCTGGGCCCGAACCTTCGAGTAGGGACTGAGGCATGAGACCAGGGAATCGATGATCTCCCTCATCATTCCGACATAGGAATGGGTACTGGAGCGAGACCTTCTCATCGAGAGCTTCCTTGCTGAGCCTACATCAACAGTGAGACCTACCGCAGGGCGGCACGTAGTAGAGTCTTTTGCAGAAGGTAGTCGACGGATGACACATGGGTCCATGCGGACCAGAACCTCAGGAAGAAGACCTCAGGACACTGGCTCAGAGGTGCAGGGCACATAGCGCAGAGCCAGTCTTTCGAGAGGCAGACAGTGCTACGCATGCGGCGGGCAGGGCCACGTGGCTCGTGACTGCCCGACCTGGCATGCCGAGGAGCAGCAGACAGTTGAGGGACCACCCAGGTAGAGGCAGAGGTTCGACCTTGGTGGTCCGCATAGAGCAGGCAGACGAGGCAGAGGAGCTGGCCGAGCAGTAGGTGGTGGGCGACGCTTTCAGGCTCTACCACCACCACCACCAAGAGGCCCACCCTGACCATAGGGAGCTGGCGGGCAGAGACAGGCACAGCTTCAGGCAGCAGAGGCCTATGACCACGACACTCCCGAGATGATTCGAGGTACTATCTGTGTTTATTCCACCCTTGATGTAGTTCTTATAGACATAGGAGTGAGTCATTCTTTCATAGCCGCTACCCTTGTTCGGAGCTCGGGGATTCCGACAGAGCCGTGGGCTTGAACCTTATGGCTAGAGACTCCTACGGGAGCAGATTCGACGATTAACCACTGGTGCAGGCAATGTGAGCTTACTCTAGGAGGCAAGAGATTTGGCTGGGATCTTCTTGTAGAAACGTCGAGCCCTTACAAAGTCATCTTGGGAATGGATAGGTTATCTACAGTCCATGCACAGATTGACTATATTAGGCACAAGGTGCGGTGTGTACGCACTGACAAGAGTAGGTTCACCTTCACCGGCGAGAAGGGAGCCTTCGTAGTGCAAGATGGACTCTTGCGGAGGAGAGGACATCCTATCACTCATCCGTTGGATAGCCTCATCCTAGGAGCATTTGACGTGCGTAGTCTTGGTTTTCCTACAGTGGTGGATTAGTATGCGGAAGTTTTCCCCGACGACGTTCCAGTACTACCTCCTCGCAGGGAGGTAGACTTTTATGTTGATCTGTACCCCGAGACAACCCCGATATCCACTCCAGCATATCGGATGGCCCCCGCCAAGCTTCAAGAGCTACTGGTACAGTTGGAGGACTTGCAGGGAAAGGGATTCATCTGACCCAGTGTTTCACCTTGGGGTTCCCCGATATTGTTTGCCAAGATGGTGGACGAGAGCTTGAGACTTTGTGTCAACTATCGTCGCCTGAACCCAGTGACAGTGAGGAACAAGTATCCGCTATCGAGGATTTGCGACCACTTCGATCAGCTCAAGGGAGCACGGTGGTTCTCAAAGATAGACCTCAGGTCTGGCTATCACCAGTTTAGAGTTCGGGATGAGGACGTGCAGAAGACGGCCTTCAGGTGTCGGTATGGCCACTATGAGTTCTTGGTTATGCCATTCGGCGTAACCCATGCTCCAGCATTTTTCATGGTCCTCATGAACATGATCATTCATCCATACCTCGATCTATTTTTCGTGGTCTTCATCGACGACATTTTTATTTACTCGACGACTAAGGAGGAGCACTCCTACCACTTGTGGGTTGTACTGGAAACACTCCGAGAGCACCAGCTTTATGGTAAGCTCGCGAAGTGTCAGTTCTGGATATGTGAGGTCCACTTCATGGGACACATCATCTCTGAGGCATGAGTTGTGGTGGATCCTGTGATGATCGAGGCAGTTCTAGCTTGTGAGCCACCCAGGAGCGTGACAAAGGTGCGGAGTTTATTGGGTCTACCTGGGTACTACCAGAGATTTGTGCTAGACTTCTCCAGAGTTGCGGAACCACTCTCAGCTTTGACGAAGAAGGGGAAACCCTTTGTGTGGTCAGACAGATGTCAGCAGAGCTTCCAGGAGCTGAGACAGAGATTGACTAGCGCGCCTATCATGAGGCTACCAGAGGAGGGAGTTCGGTATGTGGTTTACTGCGATGCATTAGGGACTGCACTCGAATGTGTCCTGATGAAGGAGCGGGCCGTGATCACCTATGGATTACGTCAGTTGAGGCAGAATGAGTAGAACTACGCTACCCATGACCTGGAGTTAGCAGTAGTGGTCTTCGCTCTGAATATGTGGCGACACTATCTGATGGGACAACGCTTTACAGTCTATTCTGACCCTCAGAGTCTCAGGTACATCTTCTCGCAGAAGTACATGAACCTGAGACAATGGTGATGGCTCGAGTTCCTCCAGGACTATGACTTTGAGATAGTCTATACTTCTAGAAAAGGGAACATAGTAGCCGATGCTCTCAGCAGGAGGACGGGCATTCAGCTACTTGGGGAGGCGATAGAGCAGCTAGCCACTTTGTAGGTATCCTTCATAGATAGCGATGGAGAATATTTTCTTCAGTCACTCATAGTCACTCCTCCACTGCTGTAGTGGGTCAGTGAGGCACAACATGGGGACGCCGACTGTGAGACGCGGCGTGAGCAGATATCCTCAGGATAGGCACCGGATGGTTTCTCTTTAGGGGGAGAGCATGACGTCCTTTTCATAGGACGTACCTTGGTACCAGTTTCTTTATGGGAGGAGGTCCTGAAATATTTTCACACTTCCCCTTTGGCGGAACATCCTGGAGTGGTGAAGATGTACCAGGATCTCAGATGATAGCACTGGTGGTCGGGCATGAAGAAGGTTGTGGAAGAGTTCGTTTCTCGATGTCTCACCTGCCAGTAGGTGAAGGCAGAGCACCAGGTACAAGCAAGATTGGTACAACACTTGGAGGTCCCGGAGTGGAAGTGGTACGACATATCTATAGACTTCGTGACTGGACTTCCATGCACTTCCAGAGGTCACGATTCCATTTGGGTGATTGTCGACTGACTCACCAAGTCGGCTGACTTCTTACCCATCAGAGAGTAGGGATCAGTGGAGAGCTTGGGACGCGTCTACATTCAAGAGATTGTACAGCTTCATGGTGTGACATGATCTATCATCTCCGATCGAGATGCTCACTTTACTTCCTGGCATTGGAAGGGGTTGCAGAAGGCATTCGGGACGTAGCTACATCTGAGCATCGCTTTTCACCCTCAGACAGATGGTCAGATGGAGAGGACCATTCCGACTCTCGAGGACCTGCTCTGCGCATGTGTCCTCGACTTTGGTCATAGTTGGGAGGACCACCTACCCTTGGTGGAGTTTAGGTACAACAACAGCTACCACTCCACCATCAGGATGGCACCATACAAGGCGTTTTACGTCCGACTTTGAAGATCTCCTCTATGCTGGAAAAACCCTTGGGAGTCCGCACTTGTGGGACCAGAGATGGTCCTGACCACGACAAAGAAGGTCCAGGTTATCCAGGAGCGGATGAGGACTGCTCAGAGCCGGCAGAAGTCTTATTGTGATAGGAGGCACATGCCACTAGAGTTCGAGGATGGAGACCACGTCTTCTTACGAGTCTCACCTCAACATGGATTACGGAGATTTGGCCGAGGCGACAAGTTGTCTCCACACTTAATCGGACCATTCGAGGTCCTCTGCAGGATTGGTGAGGTGGCTTATCGCCTGGCTCTACCACCTCAGTTGCAACGGGTGCACGACGTTTTCCACGTATCCCAACTAAGGAGATACGTGCACGACCCGACGCATATCATTGACCCTGGGGAGCTATAAATTGATGATGTGGCGACTTTTGCGGAGGTCCCAGTGGAGATCAAGGATCGACAGGATCGGGTCCTACATGGACGGTCGATTCCGCTAGTGCGCATCAGATGGCAGCACGGGAACCTCCAGGAGAGAACGTGGGAGCGCAAGGCTCAGATGCGTGCACAGTACCAACATTTGTTCCCCTAGTTTATGATGTATCCTTATAGGGACATAAAGCCCTGATGAGAGAGTAATGTAAAGACACGTAAAATTCAAGGAAATTTTTTTCTTAACTTTCTTTGAGATTTTACAAGAATGCGGGTTCTGACAGAACTTGGTTCCGAGGCCCAGTGTGCCCGGAATTTTTATCCTATGTTTAGCTCGAGTACGTTCAGTGAACAAACGAGTGATTTTTCCTAACTTTTGAACCGGTGCTCGGAATCGAATTCCAAGTGCACCGATGAATTCGCAGCACCGGTAATTGCTTAGGAACACCTTTTCCAGAGTTGCGTTTACACGGGAGGAGTTGTTAAAAATTGTGGAATTTAAAAATAAAAATTGAGCTACAATTTTTATTTTTACTATGTGGTTAACCTTTTGGTGGAAGTTGGGTAACCACCCAAGAGAGGTTATGAGGGCGGTGGGGCCCACACGAACCCCACCCCTTCATTTTCCCTAACCCCCCTTAACCTGCTTTTAATGATAACTTTTAATTAAGTGGTTTAAATTCAATTTTTGAATTCTAAAACTTAAGTCACGATAATAAAATAAGTGAAGAACTTATTTTATTTTTGGGGTTGGACTAGTTGTGTTGAGAAGGGATTGGGAGAAAAAGGGGAAGCTTGAAGATCTTCATCTTCATCGTCGAAGAACGTGATGAACAGACCGATCTCTGAAGAAGAACGCCGAGTCCTCGGAGATCGACTACGCGACGCCCTGTACTGCGACCCCAATGACCCTCTCCTTCCGCGACGCCTTCTTCCGCGACGATAAATTCCGCGATGATGCCTCTCCCAATGAATCCGACGAGGTAGGGGATTTTATTGTTGTTGATATTCATGATTTTTTTCGTCGTCGTTCCTCATTTCATTTGGACCGCTTTCTATTGATTAACAGGAGGGGGCCAGACACCATAAACAGGGCCGACCCTCCTCCCTTGTATTTTGTGTTGTTGCGGTTCGAAGGAAAGCGGCACAGTCCAATGACACCACGCGGGGTCATGCGGCAAGGAATGCGCGGCGCCGTCACGCCGCACCGAAGAACCCCGAAGGCACCGCGGCCGGAGCGGGGCCGCGGCGGAAGGGCGTGGTGCCATCGCGCCACCCTAGGCGGTCCAAGGCCGCGACCATAGTCCGCGGCGGAGTAGGGAGCGGCGGCCGGGATTCCGGCTGCCGGCGTCGGAGTAGGGGGACCGGCCAGTGCCTGTCCCATGGCGGAAACAGCCGGCCGGCCGGAGCGGGCCAGCCGGTTAGAGGAGGAGTCGGGGGTTACGACCCCTGGCCGGCCGGACAAGAGCGTCCCCCCACATGGGGGCCGCAGTTACGAAAAAAGGGGGCAGCGCCCCTCCCCCCCCCCCCAATCCGCACGGTCGAACGGCCGAGCCAGCTGGCCACCGGGCCGCGCCAGCACGCCAAGCCCGGCCGTGCCCAAGTGGGCCGAACTCGGGTCGGGTCAACCCGGTTCGAACCGACCCCGGGGGTTTTAGGCCGGGTCAGTCTGGGCCCAAAACCCCCACTTCCAGACCCCTTTCGTTCTTTTTCCCATAACTTGGGCTACAAACCTCTGATCGATGCACCGTCAGTTGCGATGCGATCGTTGGATCGGGAAGGTAGTTTTGATATATCACACTCAAGGTTTCAAAGTACTTTGTGTTTGGCCAGGTTGGTTCAAACAAGAAACGAACCGGGCCCTCGGAGTGGAAACACTTATAACTTGAACTCCGGACGTCCGAATGACGTGCCGTCGACTTTGTTGGATTCCTCTTAGTGGGACGGAACTTTTGGATTACTCCGCTCAAGGTTTGGACATAGTTGGATTACGGTCGGGTTGGTTTTGACATAAAAACTAACTGGGCCCCTTGGATGAAAAAGCCAATCACTCTTAGACCGGGCTTCTGATCGATGCGCCGTCTCTCGCCTTGAGTTCCTATTGACGATACAAAACTTTTGGAAACATCAAATCCAGAATATGTGTCAGTTGATGTATCATCCCCACGGCTCGTGGATCGGACCCTCCCGAATGAGCTTGCTGTGTGCGGGAACCCTAGAGCTGGTTGCGACTGCGACGACGATGACAACAGTAAAGAAATCTTTCGTGGATTCGACGATGACGACTACAGCACTCAACGATCCTACGTGGATCAGTGCTACCGATATTGTGTGGGTCAGATCCTGTGTGGGTCAGTTCTCATCGGTCCTGTGTGGGCCAGTGCCTACAGATCCTGTGTGGGTCAGATCCTGTGAGGGTCATTGCGGGGGTTAGTTACGTATCGATAATTTGTGGGGCATTGCGGGGTTTAGTACCTATCGATCATGTGTGGGTCTGACGGCTTATATGAATCAGTGGCTACACCGGATCATCTCTATCGTCTTACGAAGAAGTATACCTTTTGAGCTGAATCTTGACTTCCAATCTTATTTTGGATAAGATTGAATTGATATCCTGTGTGGATTATGTAATGCATTCCTGTGTGGATTGGGTTGTGAATTCCTATGTGGAATGGATTATGTTACATGTGTGTACTGGGTTGTACTTGGGCTCGGATGTCGGAACTAAATTGATGACTTAGGTATATGTATGGGTATATACCTAAGTAGTGTTAGATGTTACTTAGTGATTGTATCTTTCCTTGTGGATTATCCTCTGTGGATTCTGGGAGACCTTCGGGGGTCTCGGGGTTCCTACTGAATAGCTTATACTCACCCCTGCATGGGCTATGCCCACACTACATTGTGTTGGTTGCAGACGACGGACAACGCTGATCATGGTTGAGGCTTGTGGAGCGAGACGGTACCTTGAGGTGGACCACTAGCCGGGACGTACACGGAGTGGACGACTGGACCCGTGGAACTGTGGATACTATCTGTACCCACCCTTCAGGTGGGACTTCTAGTGGATGGCTCGACGTTGCGGCTTTACTTTCAGTTGTTGTTTCCCTTTCCAGTTGTACTTTACTTTCAGTTTGGGTTTGTATTCTGGCCCACATACTTTTCCACACTTACTTTTGTACCCAGTTTTACTTAGTGTTTACTTCTTCTTGCTTACTATGATGTGTTATTTTACTTTACAAAGGCAATTTATTCCCTTTTTATCGGGAATTACGCCTTGGTGGTAGTCGCCAGCCCCTGGACTATGGAAGGCGGGCATGGGGTAGCCATGGCACGATCCCGAGGACGGGTCATAACATTTATGATGTTCAGATCCTGATATACAATGTAGAGTCACATCAATCCAAATTTATTTATAATAAAAATAATAGGCACACCCCATGATAAAACACATGGTTGAATGAATCTCTTTTTAAGGTTATCCTATAGCTTCTTCGTCAATTCATGAAACTCAATCATAGACATTATATAGGGAATCACAAAAATTAATGTGGCATCAGTTATGAATTATATTGAAAATTCAACCTTACAATTTAGTAGAAAACATTGAAAATATTCTCAAAAGATATATATGAATTCCCACATAATAAGAATACCATTTATATTGATTTTATCCCTATCCACTTCAGATAAACCCAAATTATGAATTAGAATCACGACACATTCAATGGATGTGTTCTCTATTGGAATTTCTTACTTATTGTCACATTGACAAATTCTCATAGTTTGTTTTGGAATATCAAATATGACTTCAATTCATGAACAAATGATTTGGGATTTATGTTTAGAAATATAATCAAGTCCATCAATGAAATAAAATTCAAATGGAGAAAGAATGAAAATATTTTGAGGATGCACATTCTCACAATCTTAAACTGAATAATATTTAAGGATTTGTGATGTGATCATCGTACCATCAAGGGTGTCCCTACTAATTCTACATTAAATAATTTGGTTGGAATCATGATAAGATTATAATATTATTTATATATGAAATACTGGGTAAATCCAGATTCAAATAATATATTAGTGGTTCTGGGGTGGATGGTAAGTGTACCCTTCACCACATCGTTGTCTCACCCCTTGTTAGAAATAGTGATCACATGACATTTTACTTGGTCTCTCGACTTAAGAGGTATTGGAAATTGATCAACATCATTAATCATTTTACTTGAGAACTGGTCAGCATAATTCTCATACTCCTTGTGTATGATACATTGGAGTGTGGGTGGTGTATTCTGTGGGAAATTTAGCTGTATTTCCCTCAATAGAGAACTTATTCCCATTACTTCAACATTATATTTCCTAGCAACCATCCATTCAAAACTTTAAACATTTACTAGTCACCACAAGACAATTTCCTCAATGTTTCATATTTAAAAAATTTCATAAATAAAATATAATATTCTTCTATCCATAGTTTTTAGATTTTCCTTTGAATTCCATTTTTCTCTTCTTATCAAAACCGTCAGATTGATACATAACTCAATCCCTCGTTTCCATATTAACAGCACATCGAACAATATATCCATAGATTCTAAATTCCCTTAATGATAACACCCTTGGGAGAATTTTTTTGAATCCATTGAATAATATAACAACCTTATGTTTAGGTTGGATGATAATACCAAAAATATACCACGTAAGTATTGTAAAATTTTCCCCGTATGTTCAAATATATTCATGATATTTTTATGTAACTCAAGGAACTAATTATTCATATTCAAAAGAATAATAGGATGAATTTATTTATTGAAAATTATTATTTTTTGAATCATCCCAATCCATTTAGTCAATTTCATCATATTCCCTTGTATTCTTGATAAGTTTCCACTATTGATCTCACTCACCTTCCAAATTATATATAGATAAAATTACATTTTCATGTTATGAATACTAGATAATGGAAAATATATTTCATTTTGTATAAATCCATTTATTATAAATTAATGGATCATTAGACGCATTGAATGAATGTGTATATTGCGTGATTTGAAAGTTTAGCATTATTTATGGGTTCAGAATGTTGTCAGAGCATAGAAATGAGATTTTTTTATTTTGATTCCAATAACATTTCGATACTCAAGTGGAAAATCATTTAATTTTCTATCAAAAACAACAGTAACATTGTTATTTTAGTTTCAGGCCATTTGATAAAACCAAAAATCATAGTTCAATCAACAATATTCATAGTGGTGGACCTCATAATAATGAAAAATCACATATAGGATGTCTAAATCGTGACACCTTATTTTTTATCTATGACACCAATATTTTATCCTATGTTATTCAAAATCATCATCTATTTAAATATTTAATGATGTTTTGTAGATTTTTAATTAATTTACAAATCATATCTCATGGGAGTGCCAAACTAGGTGTGTTGTAAGGCCCATTTTCATGAACCAGGTGACAACTGAGCCTACTTCAATGCCCACTTTTTATAGTTATTACCCCTATGTACCATTGTTATAGAACCACATAAACTTTTAGAATCAATAAAGCTATGTAATATCATGGATTCTACTCACTATATCCTTTATCTAAATTCTAGGACAATTTCATCTACTTTTACTCATACTTAAACTTATCCATAGACATTTCCTTAGGGATATCACTAAATTTTTCTTATCCAAGTTTCCAAAGGATTAATAAACTTATCATTTAATACCAATTATATCAGCACAAGAATATTATACAAATTTATTAAATCTTCTAGATAAATAGTCATTATATTACACAAATACATTCCTAAGGATACAAATAGGTTAGTGACATTGGAAATGTGCTAACATAAACAAATAGTTAATAGGTAAGATACATCATCTCCCAATAATTTCTTCATATTGAAAACCATTATTATATAATTCATACATAATAAATTTCTTCATAACAGTGGGAATTAAAACATGAGAAAAGTTGATATCATATGATCAGTAATGGTAAACAATGGATATATTTAATCACGACATGATCATACAAGTATAATAACATGAGAATAGAATTTAACAACTATACCCTTCATATCCAAGATCATAATATTGATTCATGTCATCAATATTGGTAGTTTATATTTCATTAATCATAAGGAAATAAAAGAAGATGATCCATAAGATAATAACATTGGAATAAGATATAGAATTTTGGCACACACATAAGAATAGAAAATAATTTCTATTGTAGTCATGAATCAATATCAAGGATATAATAGTGGAATAGGTTCACTCTAAAAACTACAATAGTAGTCAAGGTCCCTCCCAATACTGTCAAAGAGGATAAAGAACATTACTGAACATAGATCACTCCCCATTCCAGTCTTTTCTATCTTATGAGAAATAGATTTTTACCCAATACATTAGAGGTAGATATAAGTCCCACCTATAACATAATGAAAATAATATATATGAGTCTCATAAGATATTAAACCAGTCATCATATCATAACACATGATATGAAATGGGTTTCATAATCATATTATCATAACATACCCTATATGAATGATATAGGTTTCACAATCCTTTTTCCATTTAATATCCCATGAAAAAACCATTTTTCAGAATTATTTTATCATGGATAACTCATTGAAGATGAGATGGTTTCACAAACATCTTTTCATTGTAAACCTAAACCATTCACAGAAATAATAATAATGGTGCCATGTTATTATATACCCACTAAAGCATAATTGAAATCAACTAATTTACTATTAGATGGAAAATGATTTTGAAATATCATTCATAACATTTCTTGAGGAAAATAATATTTCATTAAAAATCACTTTTTAAAAAATATTCAATATATTGGAAATAATTTTGTCTAAAAATAACCTTTAATACTCATAAATGAATATTTTAAATCATTTAAAACATTTCTTGTCAAAAATAACAAATCCACTTTGAAAAGAACACATTTTTAAACAAAAAATAAAAATTCCTTTTAATATGAAAATAACCATGGAATAATAAAATATAATAATCAAAGGAATTATTATGGAGGATTTTTTTCTTTCTGTATATATTAAAACAAATAATCTTTTCATAATTTTAGTAAAATCAAAATGAGATTTTTTTTGGAAAATCATAAAAATATTAGTTTCAAAAAATTTGGTAAAAAGTAAAGAATGGATAAAAATTTATTTATTAAATAATTTTTAGACTATAAAAATATTCTAAAACACTTTTAGAAAAAAAAAATTGGATGAAAAATTGGTATTCGACTGATCATAGAAATTGAGATGATTTGTAATAAAATATTATTCTAAACTCTTGATTATATAAAGAGAGGAAAATGAAGGGAAAACATGTATTATTATAAGTAAAATAGTGAGAACAATATTCATGAGTAATATTATGTATGTATCATAAGGTTATATAATCATAAATATAATCATTAACAACACTATTAACCGACGTGATTATAGAAATAAAATCATTACCACTATGAAAATATTGGATTATCAGCCAAATTAAGGGGTAAAATTATATTAAACATAAAACATATGCAGATTAAATAAATTCGTGATATTACATGTCAAAGGGACTATATATACACCTCATTAAATAATATAGGTGTGTGACATAATATATGTCTCTAGGAATGAAAATTGAGGAAAATATCTCACCGCTTTGTTAAATTTTGTACTATTACCCCCAAGAATGATTTATACTAAAATGGATGTAAATAATAAGAGTTTTCGGGATATGTATCTTAAAATAAATTCAGGTTCACTATATAAACCACATAAAATATACACATGGTCAATATAGAATTTGTCACACAAAAAATAAAAGTGATATAAAATTCATTTACCTTGTATTTTTAATTCCTTCACACACATTTAAACCTCATATATAATCAATATAAGTTTTTTATAAATATATTTTAGATCCATTATTATATATATATCAAAAAATTTATGATTTAATTGTGACAATTTATTACTTTTTTATTAATAATTTGATGTTAAAGTCATATTTCAGACAATAACTGATTTGTATTTAATTAATGGTTTGATTAATTATTTTTTTCCTATTAGTCTGATCATGGTTCTATAATTTTTAGAATTTTATCAAAGAAAAATATATGATATATTTTTTTAAACTAATCCCTATGACTTACAGATATAAAATGAAAAACATCATTCAGGGAGGGAGTGTGTTGTACGTACACAAGAATGTTGTTTCAATTTATATAAGTATTAAAATATGGATATTTAATTAATTTATTTACATTAAAAACTCATTTTTATTTCATATATATAACATATATTAAATAATTCCACCATTATTACCTTCCATGTATATTTCATGATGAAAACACAATGATTCGTGAGGTGTTAGTCTTCCGTACACATGAGTGGCAGTATCATATTCCCAAATAATAGAAAGTAAATATATATATAGGATATAATAATTACATAAATATTATAGTATGATATATAACATAAATAATCATTTAATTCATCTTTATATCTATATTTGAGAGGTTGTGACAATAAATAAATAACATCAGTTTGCGAGGCGGTACTCTGCTATACACACGAATAATGAATTCATATCCCATTTGATGAAAGATGCGTTGTTTATAAGTGATGTAATTAATATAAAAATATATTATTATATAGAAGATATTTATTTTAAAATTTTATAATATTTTAATAATAATTTTATTAGGTGGGGAATAAATAAAAAACACTCGATAAGGAATGTTATATCGTCTTCGGGTAACTTCTTTTTGATTTCAACAAAAGGCTTCTTAAGTTGGATTTATGAAAAACATAAAGCCTCTAAGATAGGATTTGGGATCTAATTAAGTGATTTGGGTAGGTAATTTCAGATCCAAATAGTTTTTGAAGGGTGAATATGAGAGTATATTTGGTGGTCTTTAATTAGTGAGGTGAGTGGAACACTATTAATTTCTGAAAAGAAAAAGGTGAAATCACATTTTTATCATTCCATAATGCCCCAAAATATAAAATTAAAAATATTATAAGATATAAATTATAAATATATGAAATTAATATGTGTTTAAAATTTTGTTATGTCTTATACTCCTGTTCTTTTAGTTGAACACCTCAGTAAACTCATTTCCACCATCACCACGGTAATTTATTTATTCTTTTTTACTATTCCTTATAGTAAAAAATTATGATGTAATTATTATATAATAAAATTATTAGGATTAATAATTTGAAATCAATTTTTTCAAGACCTATTATCTGAATTAGAAAAATATAATTTAAAATTTAATCTCATAGACACGATGAGAAAGAGGTTTTCCAAAGAGAAAATGTTTAATAGTTTAAAATGTTCTGAAATAAAAATTCAATATAAAAATGATTACAATGAGTTAAATTGAATTAATTTAAATATAATTGAGTCATTTTTACATTTAACTCCATTTTAAAACAAAGTGTAACATTATAAATTATTTAAAGGGAAATAATGTTTTCAGTAAAAATAAGAACTTTTCACTTATCACTGAAAATTAATATTTTCAGAAAATCCCAAAATATTCTCCCAAATATAAATTTGACCTGATGATCTTAATAAACATGTTTATTTCAAAAGATTAATTTGTTTAATGTATTTAAATTTTTTTTTGGTTCACAAAAATATTAAAATATTTTTTATTAGAAAATAGTATTTTCGAAACATATAATGACTTTTCCAAAAATAATTTTATTTATTATCAATATTTTTTATTTATTTAAATATATTATACATAATATTTTAATACTAAATTTCAATATTCATATATCTATGTTTAATTTATATTTTATAATGGTCATGTTTAAATTATAATATAAATTATATAAAAAGGTTCGTTAAAATTTGATGTTACATGTAATGCAAGTTAAACACGATGTTGTGTGTAGAAATCTATCAAAAATTTTAATTTATTTGGAAAAATAATTCATAATAACACATTGAGTTATATTATTCCATATAGAAATTCATATGAATTCCTTATCACCAATTTCGATTTCTAGATATCAATGGTTATGGTCAATATAACTCCTCTTTTGACTTTGAAATTCCATAATGTGTTCTAAATGGATATAACCCCCTCTTACATTTTATTAGGAAGCTAATGTACGGATTAATTTCATTCTCTAACTACATCCCAGATCATTTTATTTTATTACATCCATTGATAGAAGGCTCCATAAGGACCCATCTAAATGCTTGAGTGAAAGATATTGTTATAATAGGATTCAAAAAGAGGAAGGTGTTAATCGCAAAGACAATTCATATCTATATGAAAATTTCATAGCATATATTTTATGGTTTTAATGGTTATCATTGAAAAAAAATCTATCCGATATGATAGTATGGGATAAAACATAGACCCATGTCTAAATCATTCTAAATACTCCACTTTAATGTTGAGGTAAACTGCATATCTAAATCAGATACAAAAAAGGTGGTAATTTATACAACTATGCCACTTCTTTTGTGTATATAACTAAAAAAATATTAATTAAGAAATGTTATCTCTTAATAATTAAATTTTAATACTTTTAATAGTGAATAAAAATAACAGAAATAACATTATGTCCTTTATATGTTCTAGGGTGTTCGATGTGGAAATATATGATGATGTTTTCCCATTTCCACTATGGTATGAGTATTGGTTATAATAACACCTTGTACTTTTGATTCTAGGACAAAAATTTATGAAATACCAAGAATCATGTTACATATTACAAAATATCTCTCTTCATGTTGTTTATGTAGTGATATTACATCATATATTTATACATGTTCATACTTTAATGACGAATTGAGAATGGAGTCATTTGATATTATTTCAATAGATAACTCCTCAGGTCTAGTTTTTATGGGAAATATATATAGTTCCAAAACCTTATAATTCCATTATTATAATGTTTTGTCTCTAGAAAAGTTATCTATTTTTTATCTTAATATATTCCCTCTGAACCTCTTTAATAATAGCATAGATAAATGGTTGATCGCTCACTTGGGAAGGATAATATTTCTCCCCTTCATTAAATATTTGAATTTATATGCATTAAAAGTTTAAAAATATTGGATCATTATAATGTCTTATAATAGATAATATATAATGACCCTTTCAACTTATAGCATCACCCCCTTGTTTTATTTCCCAAGGTGATAATTTATTGAGTAGTCATAATCATTATTCAACTATAACCATACATTGTACAATATATTCACCAATATATAGTTGAATATATAGTTTAACATTTATAATTATTATATATTTCACAGTTTTATTCATTAATATAATGCCTCTATATGTTTAATTAAATGATTACCACTGAAAACTACTAGTCCTAGGTTTGCAAATTTTATAAACGAAACATCATTTGACAAGTGGCATAAGATATCACTATGTCATTATACATAAGTACACATATCAGTCTATTTTTGATGTAACGCTAAAAAAATTTCATCTCCATGATAGGGTAGTGTGATTATATTATTTATAATCAACTTCTCTTTAGATCATTGAAATTTTCTTCACATTCACCAGTCTAAAGGAACTTGAATATCTTCTGTATTAACTTTGTGAGAACATTAGACTGTTTTGATAAATTCATCACAAAGAATTGATAATTTCCATCCAATCCAAGAAAAATATGGATCCTAGTCATATTTATTGGTCATGGAAAATGCTCAATAACATTTATATTTTATGTATCCCCAAAAATACCCTCTCTTGAGATTATATTACCCAAAAATATTTTTTTATATTCAAAATTCCCACTTCATAATTTGGCATACAAATTCTTCTTAATTGGTGTATTTGGTATGTTCATATTATGATATAAATGCCTTTTATTTCTCTTAGAATATATAATAATATCATATACCTATAATAAAAAAATCAATGGATTATTTAAAGACCTTATTCGTTAAATAAATTAATTTATACTTAGAATTGTTTAGACAATATTTTCATAGCTATAAATCCATTTTGTCCATAACTTGAATGTATGTTTTCCTTTGGAAGGTCATAACTTTTGAAAAATAATTTATTATTTCATTATCAAATATAAATTATGGAAGTTTTTGGAGTTTCTCATTATTGATTATAAAAAATATCAATATAGGGTATTGGATACTTGTTACTGATAATGATCTTTTTAGCTCCTAATAATAAATAATGAGTCACAATGGTCTAATTATCATCTTAATAAAAAGAACATGTGGAACCCATAGTGATGTAATTATCCAAGTAAATACATTTCAATGATTTTTATGTTGTTTATTCTTTAGTTCTTACAACTCAATCAGGTTCAATCTATATAGATTTGTTGAAATAAGTGTTCAACTACATAAGATTTATATTTAAAACTCAACTTCATGATCCGAAGGAGGACTTGGAAAGGATTCCATAAAGACATCAAAAACTCTTATACAATAGGAATATATTAAATATTGATTTTCTCTATAACCATATGATATATATATCTATCATGGATAGGAATCAAGAACAACTAAATTGTGTTAATTTCCATTGTATGCTTAATTTAATCCTTGCACTGATAAGTGATCACAAGTTTATATTAAATTTAATTGTGTGATCTATTCATTGGAAATTATTATGGTATTTATATAGAGATATCCAATATATTCCCAAAATCATATCAAATTAAATTAGAGATGGAATTATAAGATTTTTATGTAGCACATTCCCACAAAATTCAATTATAGGAAAATGATATATTTTTGATGTGATCAGTATTCAATTAAGAGTTTTCAATGATAATTATACATTTAATCATTGAGATGGTAATTTGATACCATTATTTAATTATTCATTAATAAATAAGTCAGATAAAAAAATCACATAAGACATAAGTAGTTCTATAGGGGATGGTAAGTGATCCTTTCACCACATCATTTTTATAACTCACATAAGAAATAGAAGTTGCATGAGATTTCCCTTTGTATTTTATATTAATAGGTTATTGATGTGAATCTTCATCCTTACCCCCTATATTCAAGATACTGATATCATAATTATTATAACCAATTCATATAAAACACTACTATGTGGGTGGCACACTCTATTGAGATTTCATTCCATTTTCATAATTAGCTAACTTCTTCTCATTAATTCGACATTCTGTTTACCGATGACATTACTTTCCATAATAATACCATTTACATGTCCCATTAATCATATTTACACCATGTTTCTTTCCAGACATATGTTATAATGGAAGACTCATCTTCTTTCCTCCATAGTTTTCTTTATTATAGTTTTTATTAAATTCTATTCTCCACTTCTTATCAAAACCGTAAGATTTAGGGATAACTCTAATATCAATTTATACACATAGAGAACATTAAATCATTTCATCATAGCTATATAATTTCTATATGAATAACATTCTTGAAATATGTGGTTTTAAGCCACTGAAGAATCAAACCAATCTTTCTTTCATGTTTTATGATGCTACAGAATGTCTAGCTCACAAGTCTTGTAAAATTTTTCCCATAGGTAAAAAAGGATTCATAATCCTTCATATTTATCTCAAGGAATTATTTATACATTTTTTATGAATAATATAAGTATATATATTATTTAAATATAACCTTATATACTTATCCCACTCTATAGGTTCAATTACGTCCCCTTTCCATATGTTCTTAATAAGAGTCCATTGTTGATCTAATCAATCTTCAAAATGATAAAAAAAATAAACAATATTTTCGTTATCTGAGGGATGGATAATTGAAAATATTATTTTAGTGGTATTGATCCATTTCACAATAATTAATTGAATAGTGGACCCCCCAAAATAAGTTTTATGTTGCTTCATTCTTGATTGAATAGAATGTTTTTAGCTCCTTTTCTCATCTAGAATCACAACATGATTCATAGATAAAAAAAATTTCATAATAATTGAAATTATATGATTCATTCTAAATCCATGAACATTAGGTTTCTCATGAGTAAATCACTTTGTGGTCTTCAACAATTAGTGTTAACATAGTTCCTTCCAGGTCCAAACAATAACTAAAACCGAAATGTAATGTTTGACCAACAATAATAATAGTGAAAAACCATATAATCAAAGACATTACTTATGTAAGAATAAATCATGAAACCAAATTCTCAATCAATAAATCATTAGGTTTAACATAGTTCATCCATGGTCCAAATATATTAAATCCTTTATAAATTTTTGGATAGAATAGGATAATTGACAAAATAATATTCCCCAGGATAGACTAACAAGGTGTTCATTTATAGGCCCACTCATCTTGCACTATTTATGATCTAGTTAAAACTAAATCCACTATTTCATTGTTATTACCCATATATGGATTTGGTCAACAACCACATCCAATTGCTATTGTCGAAAGAGGGATGAATTTTCGTGGAAAATAACAGATCTTTATTTACTATAACATAGAATTTCTTCATATTGTTAGGCTTATGTTAGGGATTATCAATAAGGTTTTCAAATATTAGTTTCCAAAAATAACTATGGATTTCTCTAATCCCTACCGAGATGATCCAAAAATTATATTAATAAATTTTAAATCATTTTAGATTAATATTAATTACCTATAACACTTATACGTTTCAAAGGAACATAAATGAATATTATCTCTAGAAAGTTAGATACATAAAGAACTAGTACATAAAATATCTTCGTAATCTCCCAAAAAAATTATCACAACTAGAAACCTTCTGAGAACTGTCATAATTTAGTAAATTATTCATATCCAGTGTAAAATGAATTATAAAAAAGGGTGAAATTAAATTACTGGTAAGGGTAAACAATAGATATATCAGTCAATAATGATTTTTAATAATAACAAGATCATAAGAGTATGAGAACTTGAGTTTAAAAGTTTAAAACCACACCTAGAAATTAATAGATCATTATCATGAGTCACGAGATAAATATTTTGAAATTATAATACCTGAATCATAATAGAGTCAAATAACCTGATCTATAAGAGTAAAAAAATAGAATATTATCATGTCATAAAAGAGTGGCATAATGATTATTATAATTTTAATCATAACAACTTTCTTCAAGATACTCACTGATACATTAATTGAATGTCCAAATTGGGATAAAAACTCATGAGTCTAATTTGTGAATGGGATAACCTACCATGTACCCTTTATGGTTATAAAACGTTAATATTTACCTAATATAATTGTGGGATATAAAAAACCAACCCATATCATAATCGTAATCCACTCATACAGATACTATAAGGTCATAAAAACATTAATTATTTCTTCATAGCTTATACCATGAAAAAGAAAATGGATTTCATCAATATTTCATGATCATAATCATAAACCATCTAGATAAATAATAAAGATATTATCATAGGATCGTATTCCAATTTAAGTGTAAGGAACATAAAAGGTTGCTTTCATAGATATAAATGAATTTAAAATATCAATGGAATTTCTATTATGGAAAATAACCTTTTATTTTTTGAATAATTTATATAATTTCTAAAAAATAAGAAAATATTAATGAAAAAAATTATATTAAAATAAACATTGATTATTTAAAATTAATTTTCAAATAAAATAGTAGTCATGATGGTGGGGATTGTTTTTAGTGCGGTTGATGTTAAAATAAAGAATCTATTCATACAAGTGTTAAAAATTTCCACATTTGGTGAAACACTAGAATGTTTCTTTTAAAAATTTCTTAATGAATGTAAATAATTTTTAAAAATAAATTAAAAAAATTATAATATTAACTAAATTATTGAAAATATATTAAATAAAATTTTTACATTGAAGGAAAAATAATTTCGACCAAATAAAATAACAATGTCAGTTTTTCAAAAAAAACTTTTTATGAACATTTGAGTACATAGAGGGTGAAACAATAATGGAAAAAAATAATTTCCTGAAATAAATAGAATATATGAATATATATGATTTTTAGATATAGATCATAAAATTGAATCATTATAAATTTACTTCCTAGTAGTCTTGGTAAAAATTAAGATAACAACATAAAACACCTACATCAACTCTGACTTTATCTGCAATAAATAAAAAATAAAAAATAAAAAAATTAAATATGTTATAATTACATATAAAATCATATAAATACTTAAAACATAATATATCATCCACTTATTTAATTTCAACATCCAGTTATTAATAGTTGTTTTTTAAATTATCATTTCTGGGTAATAACAGTTACATTTTTCATATACATTTCAGTTCATATATTTTGATCATTGCACATAAATAATGTTTCCATATTATATGGAATTTTAATAATGATTTTAATATCATATATATTAATTATATATATAATTTTAACCTTCCTTTAATGGTAGAGAGAGAAGAAATGAATTATGATGTTCAGAGAGACGATAGTCTATATGTCTGCATGAATGATGTTTTCATTTTATAATGAAAAGAATGAAGGGTATATTAATAATGTTTAATCTTTAAATAGTAGTAATTATATAATAAATACCATATATATTTATTATATCCATCATTAAATTCATTATTTTGAGGTGGTAATGGAAAATGTATCACTTATCTTCGTGGAGGTAGTTGTCCACACGTATGCATGAGAGGAATACTTTTATTTGTCACTTAATGGAATGTAGATTGAAAATAGGTTAAAAATAACAATAATATAAAGTTATAATATTTATTAAACTAGATTCATCTTGATTATATATATATATAATATAATTATATGATGTATTTAAAGAAATAAAATTGAAACAACTTCCTAATATTTATACACCTTCATCGGGGGACCTCCTTCGGAATACACCATGGGCCTTGAAGGATTGGTATTAATAGGAGACAAGGGAATCCAGGATGAAACTAAATAATCTGGAATTTTTTTTGTAAAGGTTTTTTCTAAACTAGAAAAATCAAAATTCATGAATAATTGGGATGAGGTTCCCTTTTATATGTGAGGGATATGACACACACTGAATTGCATAAATTATTAAAATATTATAATTTCATTTTATTATGAAAATTCATCCAAATGAAAAATAATTAGAAGATAAGATAATTTATGTTATAAATACAAAAAACCAAAAATAATTACAAAATTTTATGTTGAATTGTAACCATTATCTCATAGTTTAATCCTCCTAGTATAATAGTTTTAAACTCAACTCTATAACAAATTTTTACATTTTTTACGATCATTATAAGAAAACAAAAGTGTCATCATTAATAAATTTTTACATGATGATTCTAAATATGTTATAAGTTTTTTCATTTTAAAATTATATATGTGTCAGAAATTAACTGTTAAATTACCTTGAAACATAATGAAAACACATTTTCTAAAAAAACATTTTTAAGACTAAAACGGGATTTAAATTCATTATTTTCCTAGTAAAAACTATAAAATGAAGGTTAAATATAATTTTAAATATATAATATATAAATTTAATATATAAATTGTCAAATAATGATTTATTTAATTTATTTTGATAAATACACATTGTTCTGACAAAAACAATTTTTTGAAAAAAAAACTACTTTTATCATTAAATGGTTTTATACGCTTTTTTAAACATTAAATAACAATTTTTTGAATTATTATTAATTTATTTATATTAATCATCAATATATTTTATTTATATAGTTTTTCAGTAGGAATTAATATACTTTTTTTAGATAATACTACCTGACAGGTAAAAAATACATTACTTTAAAAAATAGTTCTTTTAATCGTGAAATGGATTTATTATTATAAATGGATAATAATAACTTATTTTGAATTATACATATATTTTATAACATGTTTAAAAATAATCATATATGTAAACCCAACTTCTAGATAATAAAATTATACTATATCATGTGTTTTTTAAACACATGGTTTCATTTAAAGAAAGCTATCAAATACCTTATGTATATTTTCATAGTAATACATATAAAATCCATTGGTGTTACAAAGATACATCATTGGTAATAATAGTGGAATATTACATGTTTAATATATGCATTGTGTGAAATCCATGAAAACCATTAGAGTGGTGAAGATAGTGAGTTTTATGATTTAATATCATCTCATTTCTATATGAGTTTAAAATTTTGAATAGTGCTAAAAATCATTCTTCTCCCATATCAGACTTCACTTTAAAATATCTGCTCCATTATCATACATTACATGCATTCACTGGTGATTTATTATCTAGTGATGCAAGTAATAAATCCACTCATTCTTTTCTGAGATCTACCCCACACTATACTCACCATGAGCTGCCGTATAATAATTAGGATTCTTTATTGAAGCCTTGAAATTACACGTCATTGAGCTCAGCCACTGTATCTTGGTGGATGGATAATCTTGTGGTGCAAGTTAAGGAATTAGTATTTTTAAATATTTTTAAATAAATATTTTTTTTTTAAATTTCCACTTTTAATCCAAATTCCATCAAACTAAAATATAAATATTTTTTACCATTTTGTAAACCAAAACACATAAAATTAGGTAATACTATTTTGTAATTTAATAAAATCATTTAAATAAAAAAATTATCCATTAATTTTTGTAATCACATTCGAACACACATAAGATATATATTTTACTCCAGAATAAAACCTCCAAAAAACACGAATAAATATCATCCTACAAAGGTTAACACATCATAATAACCACCATAAAATTATTATCAATAAGCAGAGAAAATTTAATTATCACACAAGATATATTTATTCCACTTAAATTTTTTTAATAAAACTATGTAATCTTAAATTTTAATCACCATATTCAAATGATAGTACTTATCTTAACTTCCATTAACATATTTCAATTTATTGTAATAAAAAATAAAACATTATAGTTTTCCACACTAGAAATTATTCTATCATAACTCATGGTACATTTGACTAGAGTTATTCAAACACCTTAAATACATGAATCCTAAATATAGGCTTAAAGAGAATCTCAAATATCCAACTCATAAAGATAATAATAATGAATAATCACATGGGATTCCATAACGTGATAAAATGATTATGAGTCTAAGGGTTGAAATTTAATTATTTCAAAAAACATAAGTCACATAAAGAATATTAATAAATAAAGTACCATAATACAAAAATCTTTTAAAAAAATATTTTTCATAATTATTTTTTCCATTTAAAAATTTCATTTTCATTATTTTTTATATAATAATTTTTAATGGTAGAAAATAATTCAAATTATAATGAAATAGAAAAACCAATTCCCTTAAAAACCCATGATAATATCTCACATTCTCACCTTTTCAATACACAACACCTGATTCACTCAATGGAAACCATATTCCATCAGACTTGTTTTATTTAAAATCATGTAAAATAACAAATGAGGTGTATATAGATTTAATTAGGTTGGTAATGTATCTTCTATTTTAATTCCATCCATGTGTTCTAAATTATTAAAAGAAATATTAACTGTAATGGTGGGTCCAAGAGGTATAAATGGATTCAATTATAAATTTTTTATCTCTATCACACCACGACTTTAACATATTTTCCATTTAGGGTAAATTTATTTTTATTGATAGCTTACAATTCACATAGCAATGGGTTTAAACAAACCACAATTTAGTCATATTTTGTAGAGTCAATTAAATTTTAACAATTTTATAGAATGTATAGAGTAAATTTCTATGTTATATATTTTATATAATATTTTGAGTTTCATTCAATGTATTTTATATACAGAAGGTAAGAAAAAATAAAATATTACACATAAAAACCGATATTTTTATAAAAGTGGGTTTTCACCCTTTTAATAGAGATCCTATTTTAAATCTGATTTTTGATAATTTTATATATTATATTTGAAAAAATAAAAATATAATATTAAATTTGAATATTTAACTTTTATTTTGATGAATTAGTGGTATTTTAATTATATGTTTCATTTTAGATGAATCGTGATAAAATATTCCATTTTAATTGAAAACAACTTTTTCACATAAATAATTTATATTGTTAAATCATATTCTTAAATGATTTTAAATAATAAATAGATTAAATCTTTTTATTACTGCAATTTAGATCATTGGAATCAATTTTACATTGAATAATAATATAAAAACATTACAATATTTTGTATGTTTTCACTTTAAAAACTCGTTTTCTCATTCCATCATTTTGATTAATTTTAAATTAATTAATTTTAACTTATGTGTTCTGAATTTTAAAAAAATGGGTTCCATATTCTTAATTTGTGGGTCTGAATTAAGTAAATAGTTTTCTTATTTTGGTCATATGAATATTGTATTTAGTAATATTTTAATTATCATTGTTAAGGGTAAATCAGATAATAATGGGTAAAAATAGAATTTTAAGTATTATAAAATTACCCTAAAACTTTATTATAATTTCATTTTATTAGTGTTTATAGACAAAAACAATCCTTGGATATTAATTATGGCCTTTTAAGACACTTGGATGAGAGTATGACAATTATAATAATATATTCAACAAAAAGTCCATTTTCACACCATTCAGTTTTGAACAAGTGAAATTTATTTAATATGATGTTATTGAGATTTTATGTTCAACTATAAATATTATTTTGGAAGAAAAAATTTATCAATATCATCATAATGATTTTAAAGTTTAAATAAGAAATAATTAAATTAAAAATTGCACAATGATGATTTTGTAACAATTTAATTAAAGGAAACATCAAATAAATGAAATTAAAAATACTAAAATAAATATAATTTAAGATTATTAATGTCATAAAAACCCTTTTTAGATGAATTTGACTTATTATTGGTGCTATATATATATTTTTTTATTTATATTTTTTAAAAGGTAAGTAATTAATATTTTGGAAATTTACATTATTGATATTTGAAAATTAATAATATTTTAGTAAATGATATATTTTTTTTAAAATATAAAATTCATCCAAATTATTGAGATATGTAATAAAATTTAATAAATGACCCATTTATCGGTCTTTATATTTTTTATTGTAACTATATTTAACCTCAATGTGTAAATTACAAGATGTCACAGTAATAGTTAATAACATTAACTAAGGGTTATATCCAAAATACAAGGTTAATAATGTAACATAAACTTGTCTAAAATTTCGTTTCTAAGAGGATTAAAAAACATAATCATCTTATGTTTAAAATAACACCATTTGGAGCCATTTTTAAATGTATACTAATTTATATTAATTTAATATTTTGAGAGTACCCAAAAGTGATCCACACCTCAATTAAAAATGGGAACCTCCTCCGTCAGTTCCTCACATAGCTTAGAGACATTTAGATTGAATAATTCCTTCTTAATTTTATTTAAAAAATACTTATCAATGATTTATTGTTTTTGGTTCTCCCAAAATAAAAACCCAGATCCTAAAATATGATATTAAAGGAAGTCCACCGAAGAAGATGTTGTCATCCTTATCAACTCTTTCATGTCAGTTTCTTCTTCCACTTCATCTTCATTTGATGTTTCCATGATAATGAAATAAATAAATTATAGTATATATTATTAGGTTTTGTTATTATTATGGGAAAACCATATTACACCTTTTATCCATCCAAAGAAAAACTTTCTCAACATAGTGTTTTATTTATTTTACATCACAACTTTAATTTTATGAGTATAATAATGGAAAAAATTATATATATAGTAATTATGAAATGAAATTGATTCTAGTATAATTTAAATTCCATCCATTTCATTACCATTTAACCATTATGGAAATGATATCATCGCTCTTATGTACGTATGGCTTACCGTCTTCACAAAGCAATATGATTCATTTACCATATTTACCATTAAATAATGATAATGAAAATGTATTTATTTATTAAATATGATATTTAAAACATTATTTTCCTATTTTAGATGTTGTATCTGTATCTAATGAAAACTAACCAAAAAATTCATAACAAAACATGCATAGGAACATGAGTTAGTTATCACGTGAAACAAGGGTAATAATTAAATTTTATCAAAAAAAAGCGACCAAATATTATAAGAAAATAATATATCATATCATAAATATGAATAATATTATGATATAGGTTAACAGTATGATTAAAATAATTATACAGAAGGTTTAAACATTTTGAATTAATGTAATCCTATGGTAAGAGATTTATGTTTCCCTTTTATTATTGTGAGACACATGCATTATATACTACTTTCTTATTTTGTATGGTGTATATATATCCCATGACTACATTTTATGAATATTATTTGGAATATTATTGAATCTTAATATCTTTTTAATGTTATATTATTCATGGGGAATATGATTCTACAATTTATAAAGCGGTAAGGGTGATTTCACTATCTATTCATTGTTCGGGATTGTTTTTCATTAAGTTTTCACTAAGGAATATTTCTCTTCTATGTTAGCGTTTTCTAAAAATGTTTTAAAAAATGTTCTTACAATTCAACTATTATTGTTTAAATTTATTTTTACCCATTTTTTTCTTTTTAAAAAATTATTTAAATGGAATATTTTTTTTTCTTTTTCCAAAATAAGTTACGATATAAAAAAAGGAATGTTTTTTACTTATAAGGCATTATGAGAATTTTCCAGCATCATGATGACCAAATTTTGTGAAGCATACTTGAAAAATTTATAAGTTTATTTTCAGAGAAAATATTTTCTTTTATAAATGACTTTCCTTTTAAAAAAATTCTTACAAAAAGGAAAGTACAGTCTCATCCAACTTTTACTTTTCTAAGATATAAGCCCGATTCATCACTTATTTCTTGTGTGTAGTGTATGTAAACTACCCTTTAATATATAATATCTTAACTATAATTGTATTCCTAGTATTCAAATGTTTCAAAGTGTTATGGGATAATTTGATTTAAAATAAGGATCTTTAGATTGGTTATTTGATATATATGATGAGTGATTTGGATTTGTACGACATGGGATAGGGACTGTTTAAAGTAGGCCCCTTGATGTATTTGTAGTCTAATGAGATGAATCAGTTCGCTAAATCAGATTGGTTTCTAACCGATATTTTAAACTATCTTGTGAGAGGTCTCTAGAGTGTAGGGACCATGTACCTAGGAATCATGGAGTCTATTAATTAAGCATCTCCTCGATTGAGAATTCTGTTATTATGATTATTATCCATAATATTATTTCCTTAACATTATATATTGGTACATATCATTCTCATATATTTTTTTCTCATTCATTCGTTATTGTTTTTACTGTATGTGTACCCATATTGAGCATTTAATATCACACCTTTCTTATGTTCTATCATTCCCTACGATTCAAATAATTATATTATGACTGATGTCAATGGTTATACTAAGGGGAATAATGTTGTTCTCAATGAAAATATTTTTTTTATGATTAAAATGTAAATTTATTTTCAAATAAGTATTTAGTTTTCCAGGACTACTAAACTATTCAGTACATCAGGATTTAATTCCATGTAATCCATCCAATATAATAAAATAATGCACCATCTCTGGCTTCTATGGTCGGGGTGATATAGTTGGTATAAGAGGAAGTATAGTAGAAAACATGGTAATTAAATATAGTAAAATATAGATTATGAAATATAACCCTATGATTAACTCTGAGGATAAGTCTATGTATAAGATATCATCCAATAGATTTGGTAATACAATTGATAACCTATGTTAAACCTACGTATTAAAAGATTGAGAAAGTTTCATGATTTAGACATCCTATAAATTATTACTCCTACAATATATCTATGATTAGTGTTTCTCACATTGTGGTTGGGGTTTTGGTTAATGGTTAGAATTAGTAAGGTTATTCAATTAATAGTTGTAATATTGATGATTAAGAGACTGCAGGAGAAAAATGTAAGGAAGGAGGCATTAAGGAATAATTGGATGAAGCATAGTTAATGTATTATGAATGATGAAGAATGATTAATGTTCATGAGTGTTTGGTTTCAAGAATGATTTCATAAATAGTTCTCTAGTTATAAGAATCATGATATACATAAATATTTTACAATATTACTTCTTTGTTAATTATTTGGTATCATTAGAATTTTTTATGGTTTTATAGTGATAAAATATTTGTAATGTCTAAATAAGGGATAAATTGTGTTGTTTTATGAATCTGATGTTAATATTGATATAGAAATTTAGAGGCCATTTTAGATATTGAATTTTGGTAGAATTATATTGGAAGAGTATTATGGTTGGGATGGATTAATTTGATCATTGGATATTATTATTTGAGGTTAAATTATGATTTATTAGATAATATGTGATAACCTATTTAGTTTCAGTAAAAATTTAGAGGATGTATTAAATACTTTTGAACCTTTTTATTCATCAAAAGTTCTTTAGAAATAAAAAAATCATCTTGAATATCCATCTCATGGTGTACTAAATGAAGTGAAAATAAATCGAATCATAACCAAATGATGACATTATGATATGGAAATAAATCAGGTAACTTTTCTTTATTTCCATGTCAATATAGTAAAAGAATACCTCAACATTAGGAAAATGATTTTGAAACAAAAATGTTACATGTTTAGTTTTCATAGTAATAAATCAAAGGTATTTTAACTGATCACAATATTTGAGTTTTTATGATGGTTAACACCCTAATGAACATGTTCTATATAACTCTCCATCAAAAAAAATATTTATATTTCTCTTCCATGTCTAATGTTCCACTTCTAAATAATGTTATCCTACTCAAAAACACATTTTTTTGTGACCTTTTCTTTTCCCTTTCCCCCTTACTAAGAGGATGTTTTATTAACACTATTTCCGATGTGGTTCCCCCCCCAATTCATGTATCAACCATTGAATTTCAATGTGAATTCTAAAATAATGATCAAAGAATTTTTGCACGAGGGGATAATTTATCACCCAAATACATTACCATATTATCTTTTTAGAATAAATTAAAATTTATGGAAAACAAAAAATGCACACAACAATAGGTTTGAACAAAACACTATTTAGTGATGTTATTAACTGTCAATTAAATCACAATACATTTTGAGAATTTATATAGTACATTGATATGTTATATATCCAATAGAATAGTTTTACATTCCTCACATATATTTGAAATGCATAATATAAAAACAAACTCACTATTACACAGCAAAACCTATTTTTGGATAAAAGAAGTTTTACTGCCTTTTAATGGTAGGCCAATTTTAAATTTAATTTTTGAAAATTTTATATATTATGTCTGAAAAATAGAATCCTTATTCTAAATAACAATATAAAAACATACTTTGGTCGAGTTTTTTTTTCATATTTCTGATAAGTTTCTTGTTTTGATGAATAGTGATAAAATATTGCATTTTAATTGAAAGTAACATTTTCGTCTAAATGATTTATATTGTTTAATTATGTTATTAATTGGTTGTAATGTATAATTATACTATTTTTATATAATATAATTAAACTTTGGTCATTGGAATAAATTTTTCATTGAGTATGAATAAAAAAACATTATAATTGTTGTACGTTTTCACTTTAAAAACACATTTTCATGTCCCATCAATGATATTAATTTCAAATTAATTACTCAAAATTTTGTGTTATGAATTTTAAAAAATGGATTACATATTTAGAATCCTTATGTTAAAATTATTTAAATAAGTATATTTTATTTGGTTTTATTAGAATACTAAATTTAATAATGTTTTAATTACCATGTTTAAGGGTAAATCATGTAATTATGGGTGAAAAAAATATTATAACGACAATAAAATTACCATAAAAACATTCCACATTTCATTATATTAGTGTATATATACCTAAATAATCCTTTACTAAAATTATGACATTTTTATTACAATTCTATATGATTATCAAATTATTAATATTATATTCGAGGAAATGTCAATTTTGTCAGTGTTTTGTTTTTAACAAGTTAAATATTTTTAATATTGGGTAATATAGGGGTTCTATTCAACTATGAATATTAATTTAAAAATTAAAATTTTTATATTTATTATTAATATTATTTGTAATTTTTTTATAATAACAAATTAAATTAATGGCTTTCACAATGATGATGCAGTGATTTTTTAATTAAAAGAAATAGCAAATATATTATATTAGAAAATGATAACATAAATATACTTTGAGATGACTACTGTATTCCAAAAAAAATATTTATATGTAATTGACATGTTATTAGTGTTTTATATGTATTGTTTCTAATTTTGGTGTTGTTATGATATTTTTAAAATGGAATGTAATGAATAGGTTCAAAATTGACGTTTTTGATATTTTCAAATAAATAGTATTTTATTAAATGATATAAAATTTATAAAAAAACTCAATTTAGGATAATTTATTTGTATAAGTCTAAAAATTTCAAAAATGACTCATTTATTTTTATTTTATCATTTTATAGAAATTATATTATCCCTCAAAGTTTAAATTACATGATGTTATGTTAAGACATAAAATCATTGACTAAGGATTAAATAAAAAATGTATGGATAATTATTTGACCTAAACAAGTATAAAAAATTTTAGTGGGGAAGATGTATACACATAGTCACCCTATATTCAAAATAACTCACTTTGGATTCATTTTTAATTTATTTTACTTTATATTAATATAATTTTTGGAGAATTTCAAAAAGTTACAGTCACCTCAATTATAAAAGGGCACGTCCTCCATCACAACAAAAAACCAAATTAAGAATTACAGTTCGATTATGTTTGGATAATTCCTCTTCCAAAAATCCTTATACATGTTCTGGATGATTTTTTCTATATGAACTACCTAGATCACTTAAAATGATATTTAAGAAGCCCTCCAAAGATGAGGTAATTGTCCTTATCAACTCTTTCAAGTCTATTTATTCTTCTACTTACAATACATTTTTTTTCACATAATTAAGATAAATAAAGTATAATATATATTATTATATTTTTTTATAACTATGGTATAATAATATTTCAAAATTAATCCATCCTAATAACAATTAAAAACATCATGTGTGCATACAGATGACTTAATGTCTACACATTGTGGTGTAATATGTTTTTCCTCATCAATTTTCTTAGATGGGTATAATGATGTATAAAAGGATATATATGGTAATTATGAAATTATATTGATTCTATAATATTTATTATACCATAAAATTACATACCCTTTCACTATTAAATAAATGATATCATCGTTTGTGCATACGTACGACCTACCCTCTCCACGATGCGATGTGATTCATTTCACAAATTAATTATTCAATAATGATAATATGAATATATTTAATGATTAAATATGACATTTAAAACAATTTAATAATTCTGAATATATTTTATATATATCTTATAAAAAATTATCGGATCACTAATGACAAAACATGCATAGGAAAATGAAGTAGTTAACACCCAAAATAAGGGGAATAACAAATGGTTATCAATAAACAGGTGATACAACTATATAATATGATCATACATGATATCATAATTATAAATAATATTATAATATATGTTTATAACATGATTAAAACCATTATTCATGAGGTAAAAATCATGTTTTACTAATGAAAACATAAAATAAGGGATTTTTTCTCACTTTTTTCAGTGGGATACATAGCTTATAAACTACTTAATTTTTTTGGTGTTGTATATACTAAAAGTGAATTTCTTTTATGACTATTATTATGAAGATTATGGTATTTTAATATCCATATAAATTTATTTCTTTCATAGGGTTTATTACTTTTCTGATTATAAAGTGGTTTGGGTTATTTTAGAGTCTCAACATTTTTTGAGATTGTTTTTTTATCTATCCACTAAAGAATAGTTATCTTCCATGATAGTGTTTTCGAAAAATATTAAATAATTTTTTTTCTATTCACTGATGATTTCTAGAATTCATTTTTACTCCTTTTAACTTTTTAAAAAATTAATTAAAAGGAATATTCCTTTTGTTTCCGAAAATATATTACTTTAAAAAATGATAAAGAAATATATTTTTAACTTATACGACACGAACCAAATTTTCCACCATCATAGAACCCTAACTTTTTGAAAATTAAGTTAAAAATTTATAATTTTATTTTGAAAGAAAATATTTTCTTTTTTAATTTCAAGGCCTTTAAAATAAATGAATACAAAGTGCTAAGAATTTTCTCATCACACTTTACTTCTTGGAGATATAGGAATTTTCACCACTTATTTCTTTTGTGTTGTTTTTGTAAACTAAACATTGATATATCGTATCAAAAATATAATTTCCTTCATGGTTTTAAAATTCTTCAATGTTGTATGGGACACCTTGATTTAAAATATTTTTTTAAATTGATTAATCAATATATGAAGATTTCCTTGGATTAGTACAACATTAGATGGGGACTAATTAACGTAATCCCCTGGATGCATCAGTTGTCTCAAAGATGAAACTGTTGGATGATTTAGATTGGTTTTTACTAGATAAACTAAACTATGTTGTGAAAGGTGTTGACAATAAAGGTTCTAGAAACCATGAAAACATGGTGTCCAATAATTAAACATTTCCTCTATTTAGAATTTAGTTATTTTTATTATTATCCATGAGATTATTTCTTCAACATTATATATGGATATATATCATTGTCATGTAATTTATTAAATGGATTGTGATTTAGTTATTTACTATGGAATATTTATTATGCCTTATCCCGTTATCTTAATGGCATGTGTTTTTGGTTATTGATATTTCTATTTCTATTTATTCTCATGGATTAATTATTAATTCTTCTATATCTATAACCATACAAACAATATATGATCACCGCTTTATTATGTTTCATCTTTCTCCAAGAATTCAAGACATATATTTTAAATTATGTGTAGGGTTCAGCTAAGGGCAAAAAAGAAATTCTTAAAGAAAATAAATATTTTAAATTTTATTTTAAAAATGTAATTTCAATTTTAAATTTGTTTCTAATTTACCAATAAGAATAAACTATTTTCTCCATCATGATTTGATTCCTTGTGATCATGATAATTTAACAAAATAATTCATGAGCACTAGGATTTCTTGGTCTAGGAATTATAGTATCTATATTAATGTGAATTTTTTATTTGAAAAATTAAAAAGTTGTTAATTTATGTTATTATAAGACTATAGATTCTAGTATCTCTCAAAAAACCTATAAAATAATTAATATAAAGTAATGGTCTATAAACCATTCGATAATAAAAAAACATAAAACAATGACAAATCATTAATTTTGTAAATAATAATAAAAAATAAATCAATATAAACTTATAAAAATAAACTAATGGATATGATAATATTATTTTCATTTATTTAAATTTAAAAATATCACCAAATATTGATTCAGTAAATTAATACTCTCATTATTATCCTTACTCATTCACCCCTCACCTAACTCATTCAGTTTTATTTAAATTTATATCTAAAACCTTTAATAATGGGAGTATTAAGGAACCTTTTCATCAAAGATAAAAAATAAAAATGTCAATATATGGAATGAAAATACCCTTATACGAAAAATGATATAAAAACATAGTGAAGTTAAAGGTGAAGATAAATATATATCAATTCTTACATATTTAATGTATCTCTTATCCCTTCCTTCCTTTTCCTCACATTCCTTTATAATCTTAAGCCTACAAAACCGAATCAACTAATTCAAAGTTTAAGGTCCATAAAAAATTTGTCTAAAAATATTAAGGGGTGATTTAATCTATATCCTAAAACAAAATATATAAATAATGTTCACAAAAATTAATTCCCATGAATCCTAGAAAAAATATATATCATGTTGAGTCCTAAAAAATTATTTATTTAAGGTAATTTTTAAAACATACCACATGTTATCTAGTGACAGATTATTTGAAAAAAGTTACATGATCAAGATAAATGAATTGTTGATGTTATGATTCATCAACATAGATTTATATTCATACCTTATTTGAAATATACCTTATACTTTATTGAGTTATTAATTTCCCAACTAAAATTGGACCAATTAACCAATGTTTAATAGACCCCAAAAATAAAACTTTAAATCAAGGGAAACCAAATCCTAATAGTCTTCATAGAACCCCTCTTTCATAGATGTTATTCAACAATATTTAATCGACTCAATTTTAATTATTTTTTATTCTTTCCCACAATTTCATATGTTTTTTCATTATTTAAAATATATAGGTCCTTACTCTCAACAATGGAACCAATATCCCCCAATTACGCTTCTTTAATTCACTCAAATACATCTCATTTCCATCAATATAATTCATATCCGAATAAATATTTTACAAAACCTACTCATCTGTAACCCTTAAAAAATATCCACTTTGAATTTCAATCAAAAATTATTCCTACTAATAAAAATATCCTTCCCATAATAATAGGTGTGTTTTATTCATCCATATAATTCACATTTATGTCCACTAAAAACAAAAATCATCAACTTTGAATAAATAAATTTAATCAATCCGGACAGATACCTCACTATTTTTCCAATAATTAAATAATAACTATCATTGGATTTGTTTCATCAAATATAAATCTCATGGATTTCTAATATGAAAATATATTGACACTCCGCCGTAGAAACCTTTTTTACCAAACACATAAAATAAAATTTTAATAGGATTCAAAAAAATGAATCCTAATCCTTATTCAATAGACTCTTTGAGTACATGATTTAGAATTATTTCATGAGTTTTATTGTTTCGATATCCTCATTTTTATTCTCTCTAAAAACCAAAAATTTTATAATCATATAATTTCGAGGACTATCTAACAAAGATTTATAAGAAAGAATATTAATGTGATGTTATCTAAAACAATTTGAAATAGTCCACTTTATTCCTCAAACGTCCCTTACTTCATACATTCCAGCAAATGTATTGGTTGGTTGTAAGGTGGTGTTTCCTTGTATTTAAATTTTTTATCTTATTTTCATTTTTTCTTTTCCCCATATTCCTTTCTATATTACACTATTTTCATTTATTTATTCATCCTGTATTCCTCTATTTTATTTTCCTTTTCTACTTAATTATCTGTATTTTTTTAATTATTCTAGAAATTAATATATATTTTTTCAACATATCAAGGTGATTAACATGAATCTTATTTATGGGTAAACACGAGTGTCAACTTTTATCACTCATATATCCATCTCCTAGAGTTTATTCATAGTCTATATAACATAATGTTTCATATTTCACATTTAATATTTTTTATCCTATGAATGATATTTTAAATTGTTGATGAAAACCATTATGGTTTTCATGAATTCTTTCAGGGTATCCTCTGATCAAGTGATTTTCATTTTATGAAAATGTCCTCATTGTTGTTGGAACTCCAATTCTATTTATTGGTACCTTTATTTTTTTTGGTTCCCCGAACTCTAAAACTTATTTTGATAGATGTAATTAACAAATTTTTCATCATCAATGTACATAATATTGGGTTGTTATATTAAAATCATCACATATATATTTATTTCAAAGGCCTTCATTTAAGCATCCATATATGTAGTATTTTCTACCATGATTATATATCTCTTTTCGACTCCCTTTATTTCCAATTGAAATTTATTCTAAACAACTATTTCAATAATTCATATCTATCCTCAGATAGATACAATATTAAGAATAATCCATCCAAGACATCTACAATTAATTTACTTCTATGATTTAAATCCTTATAATATGTTAAGATAAAAAACATTTTGAAACCAATGTCGGGGAATTTCATTAATAAATATTTGATTCTCACCCATGTAGTATATAGTTATTAATCATCGAATTGACTAAAATTTAAACTATAATTTAAAATATTCATACATTTTAAATGTGGAATGAATCATGTTATTACTTTTATTTATATATCATCATATATGGTTATATAATGTGAATAAAATATTTGGATTCAGTACATTAATATTTCTTTTAATGAAAGTCAAAATAAACTCAACTATACCACATATCTTGAACCATTAATGATTTAAAAGGTGTGGAAACGTATAAGGTAGCTTCCTAAGTGTGTGTTCTAATCTTCATGTAGTATCATTGTGAATTTAATCAAAGTTAAAATCATTTTAATAAACATAATATTTATTTTGAAATTTTTTTCAGCACTGATATAAAGAAAATTGTTTCGTTAGATTCCAACTCATAAATGTCAATTATACTATATTATAGTTCTTTAAACCTAATATCTCCCATGAATTACGTGTTCAATTCCCTTTTATCATTATGCTACATCTATGGCATGTTATTTTATGATCTTCCACAAGATTATTAATAACTACAGATATATGTAATGTTCTTATTTTCCTTTACCCCTATTAAAATACTCATCAATGAACGGATTGTAACAAAAAAAATGAAAAAATAGGTTAAAAATGAAAAAAAATAGAATGGATATGTTTAAAATCTTAAATTTTTCTTAAATATTAATCCCCAAATATATTGTTAAAAACATTGAAACATAGAGAAAGTTGTTAAATACTATAAATTTTTACATTATGAATTTATAATATTATTCTTCTTAATTATTAACTAACAAATTTATTAAGTAGTAGTATGAGGTTAAAAATATAGATTTTAATAATTTAAATTACTAAAAAAATTTAAATCGATGGAAAAAGTATTTAATTTTATTACTTTAATTAGTGAGAGCATACCAAGAATCAACACATCCATGTTTACACACTAGAAAAGTATAAAGGATAATAATTTTTTCAATATGTTTTCTAAAAATAGGATAAAAAATTCATTGTATCAGAAATCAATATTTATATTAAATACACTCTTTTATTATAGAAAAATACTTCAATTTTCCAATAAAATATTTTACCCAACCTATATTAAAATTTATAACATAACTCATCCAATTCTCTTGAAGAATTTAAATTCCTAGTAATTTTATTTGAGATAACTCCCACACATCAAGAAATAATGATCATGCCTAAGTGACGATGAAGAGATATAAAAAATTTCATGTACGAAAAAACTCATTTTCAATTAATCATAAAAAATCACTTCACTCGATATAATCAACCATGAATGGATGCATCTAACAAAACAATATCACCCCCTCATTACAGTTGTGAGATATTTTAAAAACAAAAGAAAATAACCCAAATAATACACTCTAGCCAAAGGCTCTTGGTGTAGACTAAGTTACTTCATTCATCAAATGGTAATTCTAGAATATACAGCCTCATCCAGTTTTTACATTAAAAATTCTTTCATTTGTGCCTCAATATATATGACTTTACATTCCTGTATCTATCATTATTCATCTTCAACTCCAATTCCTTATAGATATGCTTCAAAAATTATATGTCATAATTTCTTAAGAAACCTAAAAGGATATATCAATTGTATCCAAGAGATAAGACATAGACAAATACATATATGTTTCATATATAATCCATAATTCATGAGATGTTTTTCATGGAACAATCCAAATACTTCTTTGATACTCTTCACTCTAGATATAAACCTTGAAAATGAACACATAACCACAATGTGATCAAATACATTAAACGCAGGACCTTTCCAATCATCTATATTAATGAAAAATAAAAATTTATATCTTGACATGTTATCATATTTATTATCATCAAAAAACATACATATATACTTCTCATGTCACATGATATGACAAAATATCTCTACAGTGCACCAGAATACTCATGAAAAACTCTTTATAATTTTATAAAAAACACAATGTGGCCCTCTGAATTTATATTATATAACCTTCTCCTTCATCTATATTCAAAACCATATTCTATACAATTTAAAGAAATGCATTGAACAATTCATATCAGGGATATAATAATTTTATCCACATATATCCCCATAACATCACCTTTTCATTCATCCTCATGGGTAAAAAATCACACCTATAGGATTTGAACATTCCATTTATCCAAAAGGTTCTATGTACATTGACCAACATAATGTATTACTCCTCTAGGTGGTGGGAGATCACTTCTTAAAATTTAAAAAATGTAAAACCTCTTCAAAACTACTTATTTTCATGAGTGGAATCTTATGAAGTCGCTAAAAACATTCATAAAGTCTCAAATAAATCATTGACATGCCTTTATGAAGTCATATAAAATCACTAATGTCTCTCAATGCAGCATGTAATTGATAGACATAGTGGTACTAGGTAAATTTTATCTTCTTTCATGGTTTCCATGGCATTTATGATATCCCTTATGTTTAATAAGGGACCATTTCCATAGTTTAACTCCCTCCTCAATGATAATGGTGGAAAAAACCATGGTAAAAATGGGAGTATCACAACCTCCTGGAAAACCCTAGGATAAAAAAAAGAGGATTAGATATCATTCTATTTCTATTTTCGATAAAAAAACATTAATTTAATCCCTCATCAGACTTAGCTTCATATTACTGGATCATTTATCATATTAGACCCACTATAATTGGTTTTGACTCCCATTTTTCCTATTTTTGCTATAACAGATCATTCTTGTTTGTAAATCACCCACACACTATACTCACCCCAAGTTTTTCTAAATATTTAATAATTTTATATCAATAATTTTCCATTCTCAAAGGCATTCATTTTTTATAAAAATTCCACCAAAATGAAATATTAATTCTCCTTGAGATTCATCTAAAAACACATAAAATGAATGAATATTTTATTATTCAATAAAATTAAAAAAAAATCAGGAATTATAATTCATCAATTTTAGTAATCATGTAATACTAAATGTGATAGAATTCTAATTCATGGATTTCCATGAAACACATCTTCCTTTGATAGTTAATTCACATGTATAAAATTAAATCAAATATCAATTAGGTAACACAAGATTAATTTCATGTCATAGAGTATTAAAATATCAATAAAATATATCATTGTAAACCCTATTTAACAAACCCATAATATGAAGCAAGAAATCAAATCTTTAAAAAGATAATCATAAGTATTATTGATGAGAAGATTTCTATTGGAGTTTGAGTGACTGAATCAATCCCAAAGACGCACCTGGTGGAATCGGAGCTAGAGTTGATATGGAGTAAAAGGATTATTTTTTTAGGTTAAAGAGAAAAATATAAATTATTATATTTCAGATAAATTAGAGTGAAAGAACACTTGGAACTATGTTTTCATATAATGAAGACTTATATTGGTATTTACTTTTAATTTTTTCCTATTTTCTATATAAATTAAAAAATATTAATTTATACATATCATTCCCACTTTAGGATTATAATTCCTTTTATTATAGAGGCTTGTGTCTTAATATATATCTCACCATAAATTTATTTTCACGGTTATATAATTCAATTAAAGTTTCATTTTTGTATCATTGGGATTTGTTTTGTTCTCTTATCTCCATGATGATGGAGATATAACCTCACTACTTGAGAGAGGAAAGTAATAATAAATTTTTTTTTAAAATACAAAAATTAATTTATTGTTTAATTTTATTTATTTTTGAAATTTTGAAGATAGTTAAGTTGATTAGGGTGTGTAGTTTCCACCTTTTTTATCATTATAATTATTCATCTCTAAATATTTTTTATCTCCCATCATATTCACAATAATTATTATAGAGGAGTTAAAATATATAAATGTTGTTTGAAAAATGATTTTTTTAATGAAAAACTGAAGGAGGTTCTTATTTTTTGTCATTGGTTCAATAAAATAATTATATTTCATAACATAAATAGATGAGAGATTAATGTTTTGAAGTATTTATTTGTATGAATGTAATAATATCACATATAATTTTCAAATAACATTGAAAAATTTTCATTTTGAATAGCCATAAACAGTTGTCTTTTTAGATAATTACATTTTGTATTTGAATTTAATTAATTCTTTTGAATAAAATTAATTTATATTTATGTCTTTATTAAAACCATTAACATTAACATTAAATAATATTATTTTATATAAAAACTAATAATGATAATAGGAAAATGGTGTTTGTCATTATCCTACTCAAGAGATTTACAATAGGAGCACCACTATAGTGAATTTACTTGTTTAAAAACATTTAAAGGATTATTGAAAAAGAAGTTTTAGAAATTAGAACCATTTTATAGGAAGTGAAACACATTTAAAATATTTTTTCCATGTTGAAAAGTAAATAAAATCAAATATTGATAAGATAAAAATCTGACACTTCGTTTTAAATAAATATGTTTTTAGAATTAAAACTGAAATTGAATGATATAAATGTTATTGTTAAACAATTAACAATGAATTATAATTTTAATACATCAATTTGCCCATTAAAATTACATAAATATGTTGACTTTTATATAATAAATAAATGGAAAAAACAATATAAAAAATAGTCTATGTAATATATGTACTAGGGTAAGGGTTCATATTAAAAAAATGATTGGTGGTCCTTCTAAGGGTAAAAATAATGACAACCAAAATAATAACCTTATAATTTTTTCTTTGAAAAATGTTACCATGAATAAATAATTACTAATGATTTATTTAGGAATTTTTTTAAAATAATCCAGACGCATACAGAGATGATAAAAGGAACAATATCCCAATCAAACTATATCATCAAAGGGATAAATAGAAAAACTGTAGAGGATGTTTTTTAATTTCTTATATAAGTTTTGAAGGATATTCTCTTAGTGGAGAAAAACATGGAAAATACTCCATGGAATATAGTTTTTGATTTTCCATAAGATATGTAAATTATTAACCTTTATTTAGATGAGATCTATAATAATGGTCAACATGATATTGAAGATTATTTAAAAGATGTTATATAAAATTAAAAGTACAATGACTGACCATACTATGATAGTAAGCACTCAAATATACTCTAGTAAATTTTTAATGAATGATGAAACACATTATATGTCTTCTTATTTAAAGATAAAATTTATGAAAATCATCCTAATGTAATAAAAATATATTTTAAAATGAATTGGACGATGAATATTAGGAATAAAATGAAATTTTATAAAGGGGTTGTTTTAATCGGAAATCATTTTGGGTAAATTGTATTCAATATAAATTATAAAATTATTATTAATATATTCATTTTATTGTATTAGGTTATGAAATTCTTGATCTATTATTTTTCGATAAAGAAATAAATTGTGGGGTAGTTCATTTTAAAGAATCTTTCTAGTTTCTGCTACTTTAATCTAATGAGAAAAAAATTTAGGAGACTTTTTTTATTGTAAAATAATTGTGTGTTAAATATTTTGAGGGAGATTAAAATATATCTAGTTTATTTATATTAAATTTTACTACACCTTATTCACACACTCATCAAAATTATACTAGATTTCAAAAATAAACCCATTTACTCAATAGCACAGAAGAAAATGAAGTTAAATCCATAACTAAAGTAGAAAACTTTGAAAAAATCGTACTTGGTATATTTATTCACTGGTGAACATAAGGATAGTTAAACCAAGTTGATTTTTAAAAGAAAATATATTAGTTAAACTGAAATTGAAAAGAAATCACAACATATAATTCAATTCAAGTAACTAGTGCATGCTACTCTTTAAGTTAATGTATAGGGAAAACTACTCAATGTTTTCTTCTTATCTCTCACAAAAAAATTATAACAATCTAAATGTTTTTTAAATGATTCCCTTTATACTTGGCATACTGAAAAACTTGTATGTATGGACTAACATTGCTGATGAAAGTTTTTGGTGGGTTTTATCCTAGAAAACTCATCCCTAATAATATTGGAGATAAACACCAAAAAATACGTGTATGGAAAATATAAATATAACACCACTTCAGGCGGTTTACCATAATATTATCCTAATTTTTCAAATGTTTTTAGTTTTTTATTTTGTTTAGGTTTAGTATAATAATTATTTTCATAAATATCTATCTAGATAATAATGAGGAAAATTGGGAATTATTGTGGAAGACCCTTAACAAGTATATGTTAATTTGAATAAATACATTTTGTTTATTAATGTTTTATTATTTCATAGATTAATAATGTTATTATATTTTCCGTCAGAATTTGAAGAATAAAAGGGATATTCATTCCACCATTGTGGAGTCAGCATAAAATCTTCCCCTTAGTAAAATAAAAATCTATATGTATCCATCTTTACTAATTCTTTAAGATGATTACATTCTTATGATTTAAATATAGAATGGTGGTGTAAGGTAAACCTTATAATTTTTTTATTTCTTATACCCATGTATTTTGATACTCTTATTTCTAGAAATGAATCAAAAAACTATTATGATATTTCAATTGGGTGTTATTTTTATGTTAACACATGTTTATGATTGTGTTTTATTTCATACAAATAATTATAGAAGTTATTGAGAAATATTTCGAGATTTTAAAATGTGTATGAAGTGTTTTGTAGAGGCTGTTGAGAAATCCCAAAATTTTGAGACGAATATAGAGTTCCCATAAAAATGTTGTCAATAAATGAATCTTATAAGATGTTTGCAGAACTACATCGATTCATTGAAGTGTTTTGATGGGATACCAAAACAAGTATATCATGGATCAATCATTTTTGGAATATAATTTGTAAATAAATGAATATTCCATCCTTTTTAACATAACAACCATGTTCAATATAAAATATTCTTAGATCCATTTGAGGTGGATGTTGTAATTTAATGTTATATATTAAAATTTTATTATCTTCTAAGACCATATTGGTATGCATGGAAAAGGAATTTAGTTTACAAAAGAAGCTTTATATATTGATATTTTTATATCACCATACAATTGTCTAAGGATTCAAAAAAAATAAACCAACTTTATAAAAGATCAACTAGCTGAGAAACCTAGATATCATGAAGATACATGGGAAATATCAATTGAAGGATTAGAACATCAGTGGAATGATGAAGGAGGAAGAGAACTGGTCGTAATGTGGATAAGGTGCATGGGGTACTGTATGAAGAAACTCCACCATACAACTGCACATGATGTCCTATGTCCATACATTGGGGTGGATACCTATGAGATGTTTGGGCTGTTAAGGAGTGAATGAAGTGATAATGGAGTTCTCTTTCAATTTAAAGTCCAATTTGGGACATAAGAAAATACACATTGTTAAATTATTAAAAACCATAAAACAGCAGGATGGAAATGAGGTCGAATAGTTAACCATCTACCTCACATGAAATAAAACATGATTATCCTATAATTCATGAGCCATATTATTCAATTATAGATTGATAAAATAAATATTCAAAATCTCAATCCATATGATAGATATCAAAGCATCATATTATATTCATTCTTGATTATAGTTACTTTATAATCAGCCATTCAACATTGAATTAAAGAATAAGTTGGTATTGAAAATATGTTAGAAGAAAATTGTGTTGTGCATTATAAGATTCAAGGATGACCAAAATAAGTAGATACAAGAGGTTTTAGGGATTTAATATGAAATTAGATCATCTTATAAATTTTTATCTTCATTTAGTTTATTTGAATAAAAATGTCCAACTTCACATAACATAAGTTTTATATAAAATAGAGGATCAACCTATAAAAGGAATACTTTATATAAAATATTTAATATGAATGAATCCATAAGAAAGATTTTGTATGAATGGTACATATATATTGTATAAAAGATTCCATATAAAATAATTCATAAGAACTAGGTTTTATATTAAATATATAACTATATATGAAATAAAATACTCACATAAAAGTTATTCGTTTATAGGATTGACTTTTTATGAAACACATACGAAAAATAAACTATAACGATTCTTTAGAGATTATATTTTTAGGAAATAAGAATATTTAAATCTTATTATTCTTATAAAAATCACCGAAAGGTGAAAAAATCATGACGTTTTTTTCTTCATAATTCTAAAATTGAGTTATTGGGAAGTCGTGTTTCCAAAATCACATAGACATGACATTTTAAACATTTTGTTTTCTTAGGAAAATTATTTTCGATATTAGAATTTTATTTTTCCAAAATATTATAATGATATAATGATCCAATTCATTAGTTAGATTTATCAAATAGGCTGAATGAACTTACGATCGAAGGTATAATATATTTATAGGCCGATATTTGTTAAAGTTTAAGAAATATGGGAATTATGGAAACTCAAAAAATAATATTCATGCACCCAATGAATATTAAAATACACATTATAGAAGAAAATGAATTAGAGTAATCTAATACTAAAATTACAATGTATATTCTCTACAAGTCGGTGGAAAATAAGTTATTGGGAATCTAACTCTGATTGTGTTGTATATTATGCATGTTGACGGAAGTGAACGAGGAGTAGAGTGAGCCGGTAATTCTTAACATATTAATTCTTGGTGTTGAAGACTAAGTGAACTAGTGTTTTATACATATGATTTAACCAACATTCTGAAGAAGTAGAAAAATAATAGAGAAGATCACAGACCATCCCACTTCCTATTATATTAATATTGAAGGAATTAATAATCAAGATATTGATTGTCTAATATCAAGGAGTTTAAAGATGATTTAGAAAACACACTTATTGTTATAATAAAATAAGAATTAAATATTTCTCCATTATAAGGATAGAGATAAGATCAAAAAATTCAATAGAATATTTTACACTATTGTCGACTATACATTATTTTGAGCCAGATGAACCTTGTATAAATGTAAAGATGAGTAGTAAGTCATTTATTTCTTTGTATTTGGTTAGATTATGAATAACGGGTCCAAGACAATACACTTGTATGGGATTATATTGATAACAAGAAGGATGTTGAGTTTGAGTTGAATAATAACCATAATAAATTAGGGATATAGTCATTTAAAATAGGGGTTATCCTTCTTAACAAAACAATTTTTTGATTATGTGATTTTATATGTACTATACACATGTACCAACCAATGAAAAAAACAATGTTGATTGAGATTTATTCACTAAACAAATGAATAGGTGATGAAGATAAGAGGGTTAAATTTTAAATTGGATTAAAATCATACCAACTCTGATTAACCCCCTCTCGGGTTTTTTTATATCCCATTGCAATCGTTTCTATTGGTATTAAAGTATTAGGCCATTCCAATATTTGGATTCTCTTCCACCTCAATGTTTGGAATATTTTTGAGATTCTATTACAAAGGATTCATGGAGTGAAATAATAGTCGAACTAAATTGATTAATGATTTTATTTCCATTTCTTCCAAGACATGAAATAATAGAATGAAGACATAGTTCAGAAAGATGAAGAAGAAACCCCTTATATGAAAAAGTGAGAGAAAATATTATTTCCCCATGTTTTAAATATAATGAATACAACATTGATGTGGAGGGTGAAATTCTATACAATAAATAAAATATAAAAGGATAATTAAATTAGATCTATATCAAGAAATTCAAAATTCATACATGATAATGAGATATAAAAAATATATTGTTAATGTTATCCCAAATAAGATCTAAGAATTAGAGGATATGATCACATATCATAGAGCATACAAAATGATTCATTTACTACACTAATATTATAAGGCCCCAGCCTTAAACCTTACTTAATCTTGAGTTATTACAAGATTACACATTCATGATCTTTTCGGGTTTAGAGTTTTAGAGAATTAGATCATAAAACATGCATTACATTCCACATATAAACAAAGTGGTTACATAAAGATAGTATTCTTCATTCCCATCAATGGAAACACATTTAAAATAAAACATGGATTATTTCTTGACACATCCTTGACTCTATCATCTTATCATGTACCTTTCCCTTGACCTGTGAAAAACATTTCAAAAACTTGGGATGAGCATAAAAACTCAGTATGGGTTATAAAAAAAACATGGAAAGGAAACATGAGTTCATATATACATAAGAATGAAATCATACTTTACCAATAAAACATAGGCACTTTAACATACCTCATAAAATCATGAATAAATCATAGAAATCATAAGACATAAAGGTAACTTGAGGCATTCATAACATTCTTACGTAGGGAGTAACCCTCTTGGTTACGTTTGGAATACCCATCACAGTATATTCCCTAAAATATCTTCGGAGAAACCTTAACGTTTCACTCCTTCGCGTTTCCCAATGCATTGGAGAGCTATAACGGGCTCACCCGCCCTTAGTTTATCACGGAACCACCCGTCTTCATAATAATGCCCAAGAACCATAACATAATCATATCACATAAAACATGCAGAAAGGTAACATAAAATTTCCACATTTCAATCACGAGATATCAATACAACACATTGATATAAAAACATTATGAAAACCATTTTCAATACCAAAGTAAAACATGGTATTTATTTTTCTTTTAAAAAAAGAAGGTATGGCTTGTAGAGGAAGCCTAAACTCAAATAACGGTTACGACGGCAGAGAAGTCATTGTCACCGCATACGTACGACAAAAACATTCCCTTTTGTCGTTTAGTAAATGCTTTGTATAAAAAAGATTCCTTTTGAATAAACATAAAATTCAAAGTGGTTTATACACCGTATAAAAGAAAGTTGTGTATAAAATAAAATATGCATCAACGAAAGGAGATTGAGACGAAGTCCCATACCTCGTATCCGACTTGACCCGACCGTTCTTTAATCTCCTGAATAATAAATGTGAGTTAATCTCTACTTGCTTATTAATATTTTTCAAGTTCATTATTCCTTTTATACCATGTTATGAACATCATGTAATCAGTTAAGTTAATAATGTTCATTTTGTCGGTATTTGGTTCTTAAGTCAAAAATAGAATTCTTACACTTACATGTTGTTAATTTGGTCAAATGTTCATTATATCCAGAATGGTATTCATGATGTAGATATCATATATGTCATATATATCCAGTACATACTTGCATTTATAATATTACATAATCATTTAGAGGTAAGAAATGAAATGCACCGTTCATGGAGACGGTAAGCCGTACGTACGCATGAACGCTACTTTCATTTCTATTTCGTATTTTATAGAATGGAATCATAATGATATAAAGGTATATTATAATTCCAGTATAATATCATATTTAATATCATAGTTCCATCCTTTATATGTCCCACATATGGTATTTAACGAATCAAATCACTTTGAGGGGGCGGTAGTCCGCACTTCCTAAAATGAAGATATCGTGTTTACACATAATGGAAACCATAAAGGTATGCCCAAAATGAAAAAAAACAGAAGCTTAAGGAAAACATAAACATATTATATATCATATATAAAAATAGTGACATCATAATGGCCACCTTTGAAGGTGTTAAATGAGTATTGAACAATCATCGTTTCGGGAGGCAGAATTTCGCCATCCACGGAAACCGTATGTTCTTTAACCATTTGATGTAGTTGTGTGAGTGTGTAGCTCAAATATATCTTATAAAAACATCCTAGTATATTGAATATACTGGTGTTGTTACAAAATAAGTAAATAAAATGATTTTAGGGGGTTGGAGAAGCAAAATAAAACAAATGAACATGAGAGAATGAATTACCTTAAAAAGTGTAACTCCTTTTGATTTGAGCCTAAAGGCTTCCATTGAAAGGATTCTGCCCAAAGGGAATCCTCTAGGATGAGGAGAGGGATGTGGAGAGAGTAAATGGGCAGGGTTTGGCCGAGCCAAAGGCTTTAGGGGTGTGTGAAATGAGGTAGAGGTGGGGGCCTTTTATAAGAGGAGAGGAGGGGCACTTTTGGCAAGTAAAGAAATATTACTTTATTTGAAAATGTGTTTCGGTTTCAAAAGGTCCCACATTGATATAATTCGTGGATAAGGTGATAAGGGTTCGAAATCTACTCATCCAATTGGTTTTGACCATGTGTAGTAAATATATTTTACATTTTCTTTCCATTTTATTTAAATCGTCAAATAATGATGTCATCACTGCATCATTATTATGTCATAAATAATTTAATTTATTTAATGTCTAAAAATCATAAAAAAATACTATGATGTAGGAAATATTTTTATCTTTCCAATTAATATTTATAATCAAAAATATTATCTTTATAACCCCATGTAAAAATTGGTTTCGTAAAACATTTTATGTTTGTGTCATTTTTACTTTTACATTAAATAAAAAGTTATTTATGTCATTTCCCAACCAAAATGTCTCCATGGGGTCCCCAAGTTGACCCATGTATTTTCTTGGTCGGCCATGACACAACCAATAAGGTTGGGACATGTGTCTAGGCCATTTCATATTATTAAAGCTTTATTTATACTTTAAATTACACTAATTACCACTAATCGCGATTAAAAACTTAATAAGTTACTATTCACCAAAAATTATTTTAATCTCATTGAACCATATTTTACTTCTTAATGACAACCATGTATGTCGGATTTTCAAAATTCAATACACATTAGTGGTAAACTTTCATTTAACTGAAAAATCAGTTTGCTTGATTACCACTTAGTGGTTTCACTATTCATCAAAAATTGAAGTTTTTCAGAAAATTACCAAAAATTCACCCTAAGCTATATTTGATATTCTGAATTAAAAAATGAAGTCTATTTTACAAAATTCAAATCAAATAAGTCACATTAATTAATTTAATAATTAATTCCCGCTGCCAGAGCAAAAAGCGTGTTTTTACAAAACAATAAGTATCAAAAGATTGACACCAGTTTAAGTCTAATTTCAAAGTGAAATTGATTCCAATGACCAACATTGGATAAAATGGTAAAAATATATTCTAATTTCACTTCAAAACCAATTCAAACCATAATCTAATCATATAAATAAATTAGATTAAAAAGTAGTTTTGATGTAAAATGCAGTATTTTTCACTATTCATTAAAAAATGAACATTGTCAGAAAAATACCAAAAATTCACACAAGGTAAATATTGATGTCCCAATCATAAATGATAAGTTTATTTTGACAAACATAGTTTATAAAATTTTCAAAATATAGATTCAAAAATGGTTTTCCATCAAAAGGCAATAAAACAATCTTTTAAGAATATTAGTGTATTCCATGCATAAGATTGTATTTATTTTCGTTTTAAGCCTCTATAACACTATCTTAATCATTAATAAACATAGATAAAAATATATATTATTCATTACTTACTTGGGATGTTACATCCTTCCCCCCTTTAGAAAATTGCATCCCAGCAATTTATTTACTTATCGAATAAATGGGGGTACTTATCCCTCATTGCATTTTCAGATTCCCATGTTGCCTCTTCAATCATGTGGTTTTTCCACATAACCTTTACCTGGTGAATCACTTTATTCCGTAACACTTTCTCCCTGTGGTCAAGAATCTGGGCTGGTTGTTCCTCATAAGATAGGTTCTCTTCCATCTGAACTACCTCTGGACTCAAAACATGAGACGGATCTGGCATATACTTTCTCAACATCGAAATGTGAAAAACATTGTGCACCTGAGATAAACTCGGAGGTAAAGCCACTCGGTATGCAACTGATCCAACTCTCTCTAGAATTTCGTATGGTCCAATGAACCTTGGACTCAACTTTCCTTTCTTACCAAATCTCATCACACTTTTCCAAGGGGAAACCTTGAGAAAAAAATGATCACCTACCTCAAAAGATAGATCCTTCCTCCGGTTATCCGCATAACTCTTCTGCCTGCTCTGAGCTGTTCTCATGTGTTTCTGAATCAGCTGAACTTTTTCTGCCATCTCTTCTACCAATTCTGGTCCCATCAACTTCCTTTCACCCACTTCATCCCAGAAAGCTGGAGTTCGACACTGCTTCCCATATAATGCATGAAATGGTGCCATCTGTATACTGGAATGAAAACCGTTATTATATGAAAACTCAACCAAAGGAAGATGTTGGTCCCAACTTCCCTGATAATCCATAGAACAAGCGCGTAGCATATCCTCCAATGTCTGAATTGTTCGTTTTGACTGCCCATCTGATTGAGGATGAAAAGCTGTACTAAAATTTAATTCAGTACCCAACGACTTCTGAAGGCCTTTCCAAAAGTTAGAAGTAAACCTGGGATCACGATCCGATACAATGGAGAGAGGAACTCCATGTAACCTGACTATCTCTTTAAGATACAAACGGGAAAGTTGATCAATAGAGAAAGTATCTCGTATAGAAAGGAAATGAGCAGATTTGGTCAAGCGATCAACAATAACCCAGATTGCATTATTATCTCGAGATTTCTTCGGTAATCCAACAACAAAGTCCATGGATATATTCTCCCATTTCCACTCTGGCACTGGTAAAGGCTGAAGCATCCCTTTCGGTAACTGCCGCTCTGCTTTAACCTGCTGACAAGTCAAACACTTCACAGTAAAATCAGCAATATCTCTTTTCATTCCATCCCACCAGTAATACTCCCGCAGATCTCTATACATCTTAGTACTTCCCGGATTAACTGAAAACGGAGAACTATGAGCTTCACATAACAACTCTCTCTTCAACTGTGAATCACAAGGCACACACGATCTCTTCCCAAATCTCAAAACGCAATCATTATCAATGTTGAATTCAGGCAACTTACCTTTCTGAACCAGCTCTACCTTTTTCTGCAACTCACTATCTTGCTTCTGTGCCTGCTTGATTCTATCTGATAGAGATGATCTCACTGATACCTGAAACAAAACAGAAGGACTCCCTGCACCAACAACTTCTATGCCAAAGTTCATCAAATCGTTAACCAATGGATCACGTTCCAAACGCAACATTGTTAATGAAGCATTACTTTTTCGACTCAAAGCATCAGCCACTTTATTTGCTTTTCCCAGATGGTAATGAATTGTACAATCATAATCCTTGATTAATTCTAGCCATCTCCTCTGTCTCATGTTTAACTCTTTCTGAGTGAATATATACTTTAAACTTTTGTGATCGGTATATATTTCACACTTTACTCCATATAAATGATGCCTCCAAATTTTTAAAGCAAAAACAACAGCAGCTAATTCCAAATCATGTATAGGTTAATTTACCTCATGAGTTTTCAACTGTCGTGAAGCATAAGCAATTACCTGATCATTCTGCATTAGGACGCAACCAAGTCCTTTCAATGAAGCATCACTGTATATAACAAACTCACCACTCCTGGAAGGTAGTGCCAAAACTGGAGCATTCACCAATCTTCTTTTCAATTCCTGAAAACAATCATCACATTCTTTTGTCCAGATAAACTTAACACCCTTCCGAGTTAGCTTAGTCATTGGACTAGATAACCGTGAAAAATTTCTAAAAAACCTTCGGTAATAGCCCGCCAAACCAAGGAAGCTACGAATCTCGGTTACATTTGTGGGTCTTGGCCATTCTTCCACAACTTTTGTTTTTGCAGGATCAACAGTTATTCCATCTTTAGAAACAATGTGACCAAGGAAAAAATTTGTTGCAACCAAAACTCACACTTGCTGAATTTCCCATACAGTTTCTTTTCTTTTAAGGTTTTCAAGATAACCCTTAAATGTTTTTCATGCTCCTCTTTACTTTTAGAAAACACCAAAATATCATTAATGAAAACCACCAAAAACTTATCCAAGAACTCATGGAAAATTCTATTCATTAAGTCCATGAATACAGCAGGTGCATTGGTTAGCCCAAAAGGCATTACTACAAATTCATAATGGCCATATCTCGTACGGAATGCGGTCTTCGGAATATCTGCCTCCTTTACCTTCAGATTATGGTACCCCGATCTCAAGTCAATCTTTGAAAAAAACTGAGCTCCCTAGAGCTGATCAAACAAATCATCGATATGAGGCAAAGGATATTTATTCTTAACAGTGATATTATTCAAGGCTCTATAATCAATGCAAAGTCTCATAGAACCATATTTCTTTTTAACAAATAAAACAGGAGCACCCCATGGTGATGTGCTAGGTCTAATGAAACCTTTCTCTAATAAATCTTGCAATTGCTCCTTCAACTCTAAAAGTTCAATTTGTGCCATTCGATAAGGGGGTTTTGAAATTGGCTTAGCATCAGGAACTAAGTCAACAGTAAACTCAACTTCCTGATCTGGTATTAGTCCAGGCAACTCATCAGGAAAAACATCAGGATACTCATTTACCACTGGCACATCATTAATCTGAACAGTTCCTTTATTTTGAACGACGTGTGCAAGGTAACATTCATTTCCATCTTTTACAAGTTTCTCGGCCTCTTGATATGTTATCAAAAGTAAGGGTTCATTCCTGTAAACAAACTGAAAGACTTTCTGAAAAGAAACTTCTTTAGCTCTACAGTCAATCTTAGCATGGTAAATAGAGAGTCAATCCATAACCAGGATAACATCAAACTCTACTAGAGGTAGAACAATAAGGTTTGCAAGTAGGTTCTTTCCACAGATAAGGATAGGAAGATTCTTATAAATTCTTTTTTCCTCGACACTTCCCCCAGGTGTTTTTACGAAAAGTTCAGGAGTCATTTCTTGAGATGGTATTCCCATTTTTCTAGAAAAGGTTTCAGAGATGAAAGAATGTGTAGACCCCGAATCAAACAACACATGGGCATAATCTGAAAAAACAAACAAAGTACCTGATACAACTTCATTTGATGGCCCGACATCTGCTGAAGTAGTTGCAAAGGATTTCACCAACCCTTTCTGCTTGTAGTCTAACTTCTTCCCATCACTCAAGCTCCTTGTCGGACACTCATTTGCATAGTGACCCATCTCATTGCACTTAAAACATTTCACTAACTGTAAATCAAATTTGTTCTTACCTTCACCTTGATCCTTTTCAGTGCAATCACAAGCCTTATGTCCCATCTTACCACATCAGTAGCACTTCCCAGAATTCAGAAGACATTCCCCAGCATGCCTTTTGCCACATTTATCACAAAATGGAAACTTAGTTCTCTTACCATCAGACTTTTTTAATGAATTCTTACCTTTCTCCTGCCACCTCGGTCTCTTCTTCTGCTGGTTGTTATAGAAAACTTTGTCATCGGAAAACTTCATTTCCACCTTCTCAGCACATCGAACAAGCTTTTCATAACTTTTAAACTCACGAGAAGCTAATGCCCTTCAGTATTTTGGCTTTAATCCTGAGTAAAAACGATTGATTTTACTATTAAGGCCCCGGATAAAATTTGGAGCATACCTTGCCAATCAAGTGAACCTTTCTTCATAGGAAGCCACCGAGTCTTCCTCTTGCCTCAATTCCAAGAATTGCTTTTCCATCCTAAGTCGAACAGCCTTAGGAAAATACTTCTCATGAAACATACCTTTGAATTCATCCGAGTCAAGAGCATCAATCTCATCAGCATCTCTGATATTTTTAACCATCGACCACCACTGATCTGCTTCACCCTCCAAACGGTAAATAGCAAGACTAACCTTTTGATTGTCTGAACACCCCATGACATCAAAAATCTTCTCCAGTTCTTTAATCCACCCTTCAGCTAGCACAGGATCAGATGATCCTCTGAATGATGGTGGATGTTGCCTCATGAAATTTTCCACCACTGACATGTTCCTCTGCGGTTGTTCTGGCTGATCTCGTGCATGGATACCACCGCCATTTATCGCTTGAGTCAACTGCGCCATTACTGCAACAAACTGTTCAGTTCCAATTCCGACCATTTCTGGATGCTGATTCGGAAGGTTATTTCCTTCTGTATGCCTTCCTAGCACTGCTTCCCTGTTTCCTCTGCGGAAAACCATTCTGAACAAACATGTCTTAGATGAAGCAACATTATAATCTTTAAATTCTATATCATTTCGTAAAAAATATTTTTGGATAATAATTTAATAGAATTCTAACTCCTAAAGTTATCTAAACCGACCATTGATACCAACTATAAGGCCCCAGCCTTAAACCTTACTTAATCTTGAGTTATTACAAGATTACACATTGAGGATCTTTTCGGGTTTATAGTTTTAGAGAATTAGATCATAAAACTTGCATTACATTCCACATATAAACAAAGTGGTTACATAAAGATAGTATTCTTCATTCCCATAAATGGAAACACATTTAAAATAAAACATGGATTATTTCTTGACACATCCTTGACTCTATCATCTTATCATGTACCTTTCCCTTGACCTGTGAAAAACATTTCAAAAACATGGGATGAGCATAAAAACTCAGTATGGGTTATAAAAAAAACATGGAAAGGAAACATGAGTTCATATATACATAAGAATGAAATCATACTTTACCCATAAAACATAGGCACTTTAACATACCTCATAAAATCATGAATAAATCATAGAAATCATAAGACATAAAGGTAACATGAGGCATTCATAACATTCTTACGTAGGGAGTAACCCTCTTGGTTACGTTTGGAATACCCATCACAGTATATTCCCTAAAATCTCTTCAGAGAAACCTTAACGTTTCACTCCTTCACGTTACCCAATGCATTGGAGAGCTATAACAGGCTCACCCGCCCTTAGTTTATCACGGAACCACCCGTCTTCATAATAATGCCCAAGAACCATAACATAATCATATCACATAAAACATGCATAAAGGTAACATAAAATTTCAACATTTCAATCACGAGATATCAATACAACACATTGATATAAAAACATTATGAAAACCATTTTCAATACCAAAGTAAAACATGGTATTTATTTTTCTTTTAAAAAAAGAAGTTATGGCTTGTAGAGGAAGCCGAAACTCAAATAACGGTTACGACGGCAGAGAAGTCATTGTCGCCGCATACGTACGACAAAAACATTCCCTTTTTTCGTTTAGTAAACGCTTTGTATAAAAAAGATTCCTTTTGAATAAACGTAAAATTCAAAGTGGTTTATACACCGTATAAAAAAAGTTGTGTATAAAATAAAATATGCCTCAACGAAAGGAGATTGAGACGAAGTCCCATACCTCGTATCCGACTTGACCCGACCGTTCTTTAATCTCCTGAATAATAAACGTGAGTTAATCTCTACTTGCTTATGAATCTTTTTCAAGTTCATTATTCCTTTTATACCATGTTATGAACATCATGTAATCAGTTAAGTTAATAATGTTCATTTTGTCGGTATTTGGTTCTTAAGTGAAAAATAGACTTCTTACACTTACATGTTGTTAATTTGGTCAAAGGTTCATTATATCCAGAATGGTATTCATGATGTAGATATCATATATGTCATATATATCCAGTATATACTTGCATTTATAATATTACATAATCATTTAGAGGTAAGAAATGAAATGCACCGTTCATGGAGACGGTAAGCCGTACGTACGCATGAACGCTACTTTCATTTGTATTTCGTATTTTATAGAATGGAATCATAATGATATAAAGGTATATTATAATTACAGTATAATATCATATATAATATCATAGTTCCATCCTTTATATGTCCACATATGGTATTTAACGAATCAAATCACTTTGAGGGGGCGGTAGTCTGCACTTCCTAAAATGAAGATATCGTGTTTACCTATAATGGAAACCATAAAGGTATGCCCAAAATGAAAAAAAACAGAAGCTTAAGGAAACCATAAACATATTATATATCATATATAAAAATAGTGACATCATAATGGCCACCTTTGAAGGTGTTAAATGGGTATTGAACAATCATCGTTTCGGGAGGCAGAATTTCACCATCCACGGAAACCGTATGTTCTTTAACCATTTGATGTAGTTGTGTGAGTGTGTAGCTCAAATATATCTTATAAAAACATCCTAGTATATTTAAGATACTGTTGTTGTTACAAAAGAAGTAAATAAAAAGATTTTAGGGGGTTGGAGAAGCAAAATAAAACAAATGAACATGAGAGAATGAATTACCTTAAAAAGTGTAACTCCTTTTGATTTGAGCCTAAAGGCTTCCTTTGAAAGGATTCTGCCCAAAGGGAATCCTCTAGGATGAGGAGAGGGATGTGGAGAGAGTAAATGGTCAGGGGTTTGACGAGCCAAAGGCTTGAGGGGTGTGTGAAATGAGGTAGAGGTGGGGGCCTTTTATAAGAGGAGAGGAGGGGCACTTTTGGCAAGTAAAGAAATATTACTTTATTTGAAAATGTGTTTCGGTTTCAAAAGGTCCCACATTGATATAATTCGTGGATAAGGTGATAAGGGTTCTAAATCCACTCATCCAATTGGTTTTGGTCATGTTTAGTTCATATATTTTACATTATCTTTCCATTTTATTTAAATCATCAAATAATGATGTCATCGCTGCATCATTATTATGTCATAAATAATTTAATTTATTTAATGTATAAAAATCATAAACAAATACAATGATGTAGGAAATCTTTTTATCTTTCCAATGAATATTTATAATCAAAAATCTGATCTTTATAACCCCATGTAAAAATTGTTTTCATAAAACATATTATGTTTGTGTCATTTTTTACTTTTACATTAAATAAAAAGTTATTTATGTCATTTCCCAACCAAAATGTCTCCATGGGGTCCCCAAGTTGACCCATGGCTTGTATTGGTCGTACATGACACAACCAATAAGGTTGGGACATGAGTCTAGGTCATTTCATATTATTAAAGCATTATTTATACCTTATACTACACTAATTACCACTAATCGCGATTAAAAACATAATAAGTTACTATTCACCAAAAATAATTTTAATCTCATTGAACCACATTTTACTTCTTAATGACAACCATGTATGTCGGATTTTCAAAATTCAATACACATTAGTGGTAAACTTTCATTTAACTGAAAAATCAGTTTTCTTGATTACCACTTAGTGGTTTCACTATTCATCAAAAATTGATGTTTTTCAGAAAATTACCAAAAATTCACCCTAAGCTATATTTGATATTCCGAATTAAAAAATGAAGTCTATTTTACAAAATTCAAATCAAATAAGTCACATTAATTAATTTAATAATCAATTCCCGCTGCCAGAGCAAAAGGCGTGTTTTTACAAAACAATAAGTATCAAAAGATTGACACCAGTTTAAGTCTAATTTCAAAGTGAAATTGATTCCAATGACCACCATTGGATAAAATGGTAAAAATATATTCTAATTTAACTTCAAAAAAAATTCAAACCATAATCTAGTCATATAAATAAATTAGATTAAAAAGTAGTTTTGATGTAAAATGCAGTATTTTTCACTATTCATTAAAAAATGAACATTGTCAGAAAAATACCAAAAATTCACACAAGGTAAATTTTGATGTCCCAATCATAAAGGATAAGTTTATTTTGACAAACATAGTTTATAAAATTGTCAAAATATAGATTCAAAGATGGTTTTCCATCAAAAGGCAGTAAAACAATCTTTTAAGAATATTAGTGTATTCCATGCATAAGATTGTATTTATTTTCGTTTTAAGCCTCTATAACACTATCTTAATCATTAATAAACATAGATAAAAATATATATTATTCATTAATTACTTGGGATGTTACATCCTTCCCCCCTTTAGAAAATTGCGTCCCCGCAATTTATTTACTTATCGAATAAATGGGGGTATTTATCCCTCATTGCATTTTCAGATTCCCATGTTGCCTCTTCAATCATGTGGTTTTTTCACATAACCTTTTCCTGGTGAATCACTTTATTCCGTAACACTTTCTCCCTGTGGTCAAGAATCTGGACTGGTTGTTCCTCATAAGATAGGTTCTCTTCCATCTGAACTACCTCTGGACTCAAAACATGAGATGGATCTGGCATATACTTTCTCAACATCGAAATGTGAAAAACATTGTGTACCTGAGATAAACTCGGAGGTAAAGCCACTCGGTATGCAAATGATCCAACTCTCTCTAGAATTTCGTATGGTCCAATGAACCTTGGACTCAACTTTCCTTTCTTACCAAATCTCATCACACTTTTCCAAGGGGAAACCTTGAGAAAAACATGATCACCTACCTCAAAAGATAGATCCTTCCTCCGGTTATCTGCATAACTCTTCTGCCTGCTCTGAGCTGTTCTCATGTGTTTCTGAATCAGCTGAACTTTTTCTGCCATCTCTTCTACCAATTCTGGTCCCATCAACTTCCTTTCACCCACTTCATCCCAGAAAGCTGGAGTTTGACACCGCTTCCCATATAATGCATGAAATGGTGCCATCTGTATACTGGAATGAAAACTGTTATTATATGAAAACTCAACCAAAGAAAGATGTTGGTCCCAAATTCCCTGATAATCTATAGAACAAGCTCGTAGCATATCCTCCAATGTCTTAATTGTTCGTTCTGACTGCCCATCTGATTGAGGATGAAAAGCTGTACTAAAATTTAATTTAGTACCCAATGACTTCTGAAGGCCTTTCCAAAAGTTAGAAGTAAACCTGGGATCACGATCCGATACAATGGAGAGAGGAACTCCATGTAACCTGACTATCTATTTAAGATACAAACGGGAAAGTTGATCAAGAGATAAAGTATCTCGTATAGCAAGGAAATGAGCAGATTTGGTCAAGCGATCAACAATAACCCAGATTGCATTATTACCTCGAGATGTCTTCGGTAATCCAACAACAAAGTCCATGGATATATTCTCCCATTTCCACTTTGGCACTGGTAAAGGCTGAAGCATCCCTTTCGGTAACTGCAACTCTGCTTTAACCTGCTGACAAGTCAATCACTTCTCAGTAAAATCAGCAATATCTCTTTTCATTCCATCCCACCAGTAATACTCCCGCAGATCTCTATACATCTTAGTACTGCCCGGATGAAATGAAAATGGAGAACTATGAGCTTCACATAACAACTCTCTCTTCAACTGTGAATCACAAGGCACACACAATCTCTTCCCAAATCTCAAAACGCAATCATTATCAATGTTGAATTCAGGCAACTTACCTTTCTGAACCAGCTCTACCTTTTTCTGCAACTCACTATCTTGCTTCTGTGCCTGCTTGATTCTATCTGATAGAGATGATCTCACTGATACCTGAAAAAAAACAGAAGGACTCCCTGCACCAACAACTTCTATGCCAAAGTTCATCAAATCGTTAACCAAAGGATCACGTTCCAAACGCAACATTGTTAATGAAGCATTACTTTTTTGACTCAAAGCATCAGCCACTTTATTTGTTTTTCCCGGATGGTAATGAATTGTACAATCATAATCCTTGATTAATTCTAGCCATATCCTCTGTCTCATGTTTAACTCTTTCTGAGTGAATATATACTTTAAACTTTTGTGATCGGTATATATTTCACACTTTACTTCATATAAATGATGCCTCCAAATTTTTAAAGCAAAAACAACAGCAGCTAATTCAAATCATGTATAGGGTAATTTACCTCATGAGTTTTCAATTGTCGTGAAGCATAAGCAATTACCTGATCATTCTGCATTAGGACGCAACCAAGTCCTTTCAATGAAGCATCACTGTATATAACAAACTCACCACTCCTGGAAGGTAGTGCCAAAACTGGAGCATTCACCAATCTTCTTTTCAATTCCTGAAAACAATCATCACATTCTTTTGTCCAGATAAACTTAACACCCTTCTGAGTTAGCTTAGTCATTGGACTAGATAACCGTGAAAAATTTCTAACAAACCTTCGGTAATAGCCCGCCAAACCAAGGAAGCTACGAATCTCTGTTACATTTGTGGGTCTTGGCCATTCTTCCACAACTTTTGTTTTTGCAGGATCAACAGTTATTCCATCTTTAAAAACAATGTGACCAAGGAAAGAAATTTGTTGCAACCAAAACTCACACTTGCTGAATTTCCCATACAGTTTCTTTTCTTTTAAGGTTTGCAAGATAAACCTTAAATGTTTTTCATGCTCCTCTTTACTTTTAGAAAACACCAAAATATCATCAATGAAAACCACCAAAAACTTATCCAAGAACTCATGGAAAATTCTATTCATTAAGTCCATGAATATAGCAGGTGCATTGGTTAGCCCAAAAGGCATTACTACAAATTCATAATGGCCATATCTCGTACGGAACGCAGTCTTCGGAATATCTTCCTCCTTTACCTTCAGCTGATGGTACCCCGATCTCAAGTCAATCTTTGAAAAAAACTGAGCTCCTTGGAGCTGATCAAACAAATCATCGATATGAGGCAAAGGATATTTGTTCTTAACAGTGATATTATTCAAGGCTCTATAATCAATGCAAAGTCTCATAGAACCATCTTTCTTTTTAACAAATAAAACAGGAGAACCCCATGGTGATGTGCTAGGTCTAATGAAACCTTTCTCTAATAAATCTTGCAATTTCTCCTTCAACTCTAAAAGTTCAATTTGTGCCATTCGATAAGGGGGTTTTGAAATTGGCTTAGCATCAGGAACTAAGTCAACAGTAAACTCAACTTCCCGATCTGGTATTAGTCCAGGCAACTCATCAGGAAAAACATCAGGATACTCATTTACCACTGGCACATCATTAATCTGAACAGTTCCATTATTTTCAACGACGTGTGCAAGGTAACATTCATTTCCATCTTTTACAAGTTTCTCGGCCTCTTGATATGTTATCAAAAGTAAGGGTTCATTCCTGTAAACAAACTGAAAGTATTTCTGAAAAGAAACTTCTTTAGCTCTACAGTCAATCTTAGCATGGTAAATAGAGAGCCAATCCATACCCAGGATAACATCAAACTCTACTAGAGGTAGAACAATAAGGTTTGCAAGTAGGTTCTTTCCACAGATAAGGATAGGAAGATTCTTATAAATTCTTTTTGCATCGACACTTCCCCCAGGTGTTTTTACCAAAAGTTCAGGAGTCATTTCATGAGATGGTATTCCCATTTTTCTAGAAAAGGTTTCAGAGATGAAAGAATGTGTAGACCCCGAATCAAACAACACACGGGCATAATCTGAAAAAACAAACAAAGTACCTGATACAACTTCATTTGATGGCCCGACATCTGCTGAAGTAGTTGCAAAGGATTTCACCACCCCTTTCTGCTTGTAGTCTAACTACTTCCCATCACTCAAGCTCCTTGTCGGACACTCATTTGCATAGTGACCCATTTCATTGCACTTATAACATTTCACTAACTGTAAATCAAATTTGTTCTTACCTTCACCTTGATCCTTTTCAGTGCAATCACGAGCCTTATGTCCCATCTTACCACATCGGTAGCACTTCCCATAATTCAGAAGACATTCCCCAGCATGCCTTTTTCCACATTTATCACAAACTGGAAACTTAGTTCTCTTACCATCAGACTTTTTTGAAGAATTCTTACCTTTCTCCTGCCACCTCGGTCTCTTCATCTTCTGGTTGTTATAGAAAACATGGTCATTTGCAAACTCCATTTCCACCTTCTCAGCACATCGAACAAGCTTTTCATAACTTTTAAACTCACGAGAAGCTAATGCCCTTCGGTATTTTGGCTTTAATCCTGAGTAAAAACGATTGATTTTACTATCAAGGTCCCGGATAAAATTCCGAGCATACCTTGCCAATCGAGTGAACCTTTCTTCATAGGCAGCCACTGAGTCTTCCTCTTGCCTCAATTCCAAGAATTGATTTTCCATCCTAAGTCGAACAGCCTTAGGAAAATACTTCTCAAGAAACATACCTTTGAATTCATCCCAGTCAAGAGCATCAATCTCTTCAGCATCCCTGATATTTTTAACCATCGACCACCACTGATCTGCTTCACCCTCCAAACAGTAAATAGCAAGACTAACCTTTTGATTGTCTGAACACCCTATGACATCAAAAATCTTCTCCAGTGCATTAATCCACCCTTCAGCTAGCACAGGGTAAGATGATCCTCTGAATGATGGTGGATGTTGCCTCATGAAATTTTCCACCACTAACATGTTCCTCTGCGGTTGTTCTGTCTGATCTCGTGCATGGATACCACCGCCATTTATCGCTTGAGTCAACTGTGCCATTACTGCAACAAACTGTTCAGTTCCAATTCCGACCATTTCTGGATGCTGATTCGGAAGGTTATTTCCTTCTGTATGCCTTCCTAGCACTGCTTCCCTGTTTCCTCTGCGGAAAACCATTCTGAACAAACATGTCTTAGATGAAGCAACATGGTAATCTTTAAATGCTATATCATTTCGAAAAAAAATATTTTTGGATAATCATTTAATAGAATTCTAACTCCTAAAGTTATCTAAACCAACCTTTGATACCAACTATAAGGCCCCAGCCTTAAACCTTACTTAATCTTGAGTTATTACAAGATTACACATTGAGGATCTTTTCGGGTTTAGAGTTTTAGAGAATTAGATCATAAAACTTGCATTAAATTCCACATATAAACAAAGTGGTTACATAAAGATAGTATTCTTCATTCCCATCAATGGAAACACATTTAAAATAAAACATGGATTATTTCTTGACACATCCTTGACTCTATCATCTTATCATGTACCTTTCCCTTGACCTGTGAAAAACATTTCAAAAACTTGGGATGAGCATAAAAACTCAGTATGGGTTATAAAAAAAACATGGAAAGGAAACATGAGTTCATATATACATAAGAATGAAATCATACTTTACCCATAAAACACAGGCACTTTAACATACCTCATAAAATCATGAATAAATCATAGAAATCATAAGACATAAAGGTAACTTGAGGCATTCATAACATTCTTACGTAGGGAGTAACCCTCTTGGTTACGTTTGGAATACCCATCACAGTATATTCCCTAAAATCTCTTCGGAGAAACCTTAACGTTTCACTCCTTCGCGTTACCCAATGCATTGGAGAGCTATAACGGGCTCACCCGCCCTTAGTTTATCACGAAACCACCCGTCTTCATAATAATGCCCAAGAACCATAACATAATCATATCACATAAAACATGCATAAAGGTAACATAAAATTTCCACATTTCAATCACGAGATATCAATACAACACATTGATATAAAAACATTATGAAAACCATTTTCAATACCAAAGTAAAACATGGTATTTATTTTTCTTTTAAAAAAAGAAGGTATGGCTTGTAGAGGAAGCAGAAACTCAAATAACGGTTACGACGGCGGAGAAGTCATTGTCGCCGCATACATACGACAAAAATATTCTCTTTTGTCGTTTAGTAAACTCTTTGTATAAAAAAGATTCCTTTTGAATATACGTAAAAGTCAAAGTGGTTTATACACCGTATAAAAGAAATTTGTGTATAAAATAAAATATGCCTCAACGAAAGGAGATTGAGACGAAGTCCCATACCTCGTATCCAACTTGACATGACCGTTCTTTAATCTCCTGAATAATAAACGTGAGTTAATCTCTACTTGATTATGAATCTTTTTCAAGTTCATTATTCCTTTTATACCATGTTATGAACATCATGTAATCAGTTAAGTTAATAATGTTCATTTTGTCGGTATTTGGTTCTTAAGTCAAAAATAGACTTCTTACACTTACATGTTGTTAATTTGGTCAAAGGTTCATTATATCCAGAATGGTATTTATGGTGTAGATATCATATATGTCATATATATCCATTACATACTTGCATTTATAATATTACATAATCATTTAGAGGTAAGAAATGAAATGCACCGTTCATGGAGACGGTAAGCCGTACGTACGCATGAACGCTACTTTCATTTATATTTCGTATTTTATAGAATGGAATCATAATGATATAAAGGTATATTATAATTCCAGTATAATATCATATATAATATCATAGTTCCATCCTTTATATGTCCCACATATGGTATTTAACGAATCAAATCACTTTGAGGGGGCGGTAGTCCGCACTTCCTAAAATGAAGATATCATGTTTACCCATAATGGAAACCATAAAGGTATGCCCAAAATGAAAAAAAACAGAAGCTTAAGGAAAACATAAACATATTATATATCATATATAAAAATAGTGACATCATAATGGCCACCTTTGAAGGTGTTAAATGAGTATTGAACAATCATCGTTTCGGTAGGCAGAATTTCGCCATCCACGGAAACCGTATGTTCTTTAACCATTTGATGTAGTAGTGTGAGTGTGTAGCTCAAATATATCTTATAAAAACATCCTAGTATATTGAAGATACTGGTGGTTTTACAAAAGAAGTAAATAAAAAGATTTTAGGGGGTTGGAGAAGCAAAATAAAACAAATGAACATGAGAGAATGAATTACCTTAAAAAGTGTAACTCCTTTTGATTTGAGCCTAAATGCTTCCTTTGAAAGGATTCTGCCCAAAGGGAATCCTCTAGGATGAGGAGAGGGATGTGGAGAGAGTAAATGGTCAGGGGTTGGCCGAGCCAAAGGCTTGAGGGGTGTGTGAAATGAGGTAGAGGTGGGGGCCTTTTATAAGAGGAGAGGAGGGGCACTTTTGCCAAGTAAAGAAATATTACTTTATTTGAAAATGTTTTTCGGTTTCAAAAGGACCCACATTGATATAATTCGTGGATAAGGTGATAAGGGTTCGAAATAAACTCATCCAATTGGTTTTGGCCATGTGTAGTTCATAGATTTTACATTATCTTTCCATTTTATTTAAATCGTCAAATAATGATGTCATCGCTGCATCATTATTATGTCAAAAATAATTTAATTTATTTAATGTCTAAATATCATAAAAAAATACTATGATGTAGGAAATCTTTTTATCTTTCCAATTACTATTTATAATCGAAAATATGATCTTTATAACCCCATGTAAAATTTTTTTTCGTAAAACATATTATGTTTGTGTCATTTTTACTTTTACATTAAATAAAATGTTATTTATGTCATTTCCCAACCAAAATGTCTCCATGGGGTCCCCAAGTTGACCCATGGCTTTTCTTGGTCGGCCATGACACAACCAATAATGTTGGGACATGTGTCTAGGTCATTTCATATTATTAAAGCATTATTTATACCTTAAACTACACTAATTACCACTAATCGTGATTAAAAACTTAATAAGTTACTATTCACCAAAAATTATTTTAATCTCATTGAACCACATTTTACTTCTTAATTACAACCATGTATGTCAGATTTTCAAAATTCAATACACATTAGTGGTAAACTTTCATTTAACTGAAAAATCAGTTTGCTTGATTACCACTTAGTGGTTTCACTATTCATCAAAAATTGAAGTTTTTCAGAAAATTACCAAAAATTCACCCTAAGCTATATTTGATATTCCGAATTAAAAAATGAAGTCTATTTTACAAAATTCAAATCAAATAAGTCACATTAATTAATTTAATAATTAATTCCCGCTGCCAGAGCAAAAAAGCGTGTTTTTACAAAACAATAAGTATCAAAAGATTGACACCAGTTTAACTCTAATTTCAAAGTGAAATTGATTCCAATTACCACCATTGGATAAAATGGTAAAAAAATATTCTAATTTCAATTCAAAACCAATTCAAACCATAATCTAATCATATAAATAAATTAGATTAAAAAGTAGTTTTGATGTAAAATGTAGTATTTTTCACTATTCATTAAAAAATGAACATTGTCAGAAAAATACCAAAAATTCACACAAGGTAAATTTTGATGTCCCAATCATAAAGGATAAGTTTATTTTGACAAACATAGTTTATAAAATTGTCAAAATATAGATTCAAAAATGGTTTTCCATCAAAAGTCAGTAAAACAATCTTTTAAGAATATTAGTGTATTCCATGCATAAGATTGTTTTTTTTTTTAAGCCTTTATAACACTATCTTAATCTTTAATAAACATAGATATAAATATATATTATTCATTACTTACTTGGGATGTTACAAATATTCTATCTATATAAATTCCATACAAAAATTATCCATATTATTTATGACCATTTTGAAATTTTGTATAAGGAGATCACTACACTTGAGGATGAGTATGAAAGGATAGAGAAAGTCTATGATGAATGTGTAAAAATGCATTTTATGCTCTCAATAAAATGTTATAATAAAAATTGAAATGAATAATGATTCTGAATAATTTTTCATAATATTACGAAATTATTGTATCAATATAATATAGAAAATTAAAAAGGTTAACAAAAAAATTGAAAAAATTATCCATCCACAAGAGTAATTATTAATATTCAAATGTAATGAAATATGAATGAAATGCATGATAAAACTAGTATATTTTCTAATAGATATCTATATTTTTATTCCATGAATGTAACTCACTTCATTTATAAATGTTTTTTTATTGCGTATTTTTATATCACTCTATTTATAAATTGTTTTATACCTTTTGTTTTGTTGTGCGGATAGTGATGTTTTTGAAAGTAACCTAATAAAACAATATAGTCACCAGTTTTTAGTCATTTAAAATAGGGAACTATGTTATCTAGTATGATTCAATATAAAAGTTTTAGTCGTATTGAGTAATTGATTTTTTTAATATTAGGTTTTACCAATTCATGAAATATATTTAATGATAAAAGTTTTGGTAAAATATATATTTTTTAAAAAATGGGATTATGTTACATTTAAAACTGAGTTTTCATATCAATATATGTTTGGAAAACAATTGTGTATTATAAAACCAGAATTTTAGTTTTTTTAATATAAATTACAATTGGTTTTAGGGAAAAAATATTTTTACATGTGTTTAAAATGGGAGGTGTTTTTTAAAGAATTGTTCAATTTTTCAAATGATTTTTGAAGGATATTTTGAAATTTACTTCATTTTTTATTTTAAAATGGAACAGAGATTTAACATACATATATATTTTTTAATCTATTATTTAATGGATTTTAAATTTTAAAAGTAGATTAGGAAGTTTACTCCTTTAATTGAGATTTTATAATGTGGTTTCATTTTAAAATATTATGTTTTTTGGAATGGATTCGATTGTTTATTTTAGAATAAGTATGATTCCTTATATGACTTTTTATAGTTGAATCTCTTCTTTAAAAAATTAATTCAATGGTGGTTCAGGTGTGGATGGCCCATGTATAATTCTATGGTGGGGAGTATCATGTATAACCCTTTAATTAGTCAGTAATCATTGGAATATCATATTAATAATGTAGAATCAATAGTTTTGATATATTATAATATTTTTGTGTATTGTTTTGGTTTTTATAATCAAACATTAGAATTAGAGTGTGGAATTGATTTGTGCATTCGTGCGATAATCATGGATTTCATAAATTTGAGTTTCTTATTGATTTTGGTCAAATTTGGGTGTTGTTAATTTGAAATGGGATATATTATTTGAGATATGATATGAGGTATTTTTTAGGGAATTTATACGTGATATGAGGTGTGTTTTCGTGATTTATAATGAGGAATTAGATGATTTTAGTGATTTGAGGTTAATTTTAGAGTTACGTATTTTCAGTTTAGTTGATAGAACTATTTAGGTATAAGAGACATGTGTTCAGTGAGTCTTTGGGTAAGTGCTTCTCAAGACTTCTCAGGGGTGAGAAATAATATGGTTAGAAGGTTTTAATGACTCATGTTATGATTATATAGGTTATGATGTCCTTAATCCATAAATGGAGACTTTGGAAGTTTAATGTATGGGTATATTTGGATTTTTGGCTCTAGATGAGGAGTTAATTTTTATTTGAGGATTCAAATTTGGTTTTTCGTTTTTGTGTATAAATTTTTAGGTGTTTCTGGATAATGTTTTAGGTTTAACAGAATGATCAGGGGATTTTAGAGTTTTTAGTGTGGGACCACCTATAGTTTACAATTATAGGATCCACTGGTAACACAATATTTGGTTAACAAGTACTTGTTAAGCTAGGTAGGGGAGGTCATGTCCCATGGGTTCCCTCAGGTACACAATTTCCCTATTTTGAGTTTTATATATGCTTCTTGATATTTTTAGTGGTATATTAATTTTTATTTATTCCTAACCCCATTACTTATTCTCAACCCTCCTCCCAGGTACTAACTTCCTTCTATAAATATATTTTCCTCTACTGCAATATCTATTGGTCTTTTATTTCTACCACTTCTTTCCTTTATTTTTAAGGTGAATCCATGGGAGTTTTTATGACAAAATCCATGGTAACCATTCCTTATCATCTTATCTTCCCTCTTATCTCTTTTCTTTGGAATTCAATTTGATGGTCAGGTATAATATGGTTAATTCCATTAGAGCATAGTGGAATTCATATAAAACCATAGTTCTTCCTCATCACTTTCTTTAAGGATGATCTTGTAGTTTTATTTTTCTTCGTTCACCACCATCTTGATTGAGTGTTATTGTGGTATGGTTCATGTTAGGGATATCAAAATATTAAGCTTATTTTTGGTAAATTTTCATTGTTTATATTTGGGGATTTATTTGACTATATTTTTGGGTTATTTTTATTTTATGGTTTCCATGGGTTTCTCTTGGATTTTAATCTTATTGGGTTTTGAAAATTATGTAATTGGGCTTATTTGATGGTGGATCTTGGTTTGAAAATTTATAGGTGATGTTTTGTGATGGTCAGGATTTTGAAATAAAACTACGATTTTGGTCAGTGGTATGGACCCTTTGAGTTATTATTAGGATATACCTATAATATTATAGTCACTCATTTTACATTATGTTTTTTCTGAGTACAAAATATAAATTTTGAAAATATAAAATAATGATTTTGAATGGTTATTATTTAATAAAAATAAAATGTTCTCAATATGTTTATATGGTGCTAAGAAGATACCTTTATTCCCACTAATATTAGAAAATATTTTATCCCATATTATATATAACTAATCCATTAGAATCATTTTCCTTTGTTATTAAAGTTTATTTTAATATTTTATTTATGTGATAAATTTTTATATCACACTATATGATCATATTATCATAAAATATTTCACACATTCTTTGAATTATAATTTGGTTGAATTAGAAAACATTGTTATGTATTTTTGGAAAGACAACCCTGAGTAAAACATGTAATTTTGGTGTTATTCTTTAGAATAAACCATATTGGATTGTTAAAACACTGATAAAGCGGACCTCAAAATGTGTTATTACTATTTTAGTATAAAAAAATCATCCCACATAACCTAAATAAAATATAATTCTACAAATAACACTTTACTCTAAATTAAGAGAGTACTTTTGTAGTGATGTAGTTGATTGGTTGATATTGTGAGAATAAATGGTCTTATATAAAAAATCCTATTATTTCAGCATTAACCTAATGATTTTTATTAATATAATTTCAATATTTCTCATAAAAATTAATTTTGAGTAAAATTTTATATTAAATTTTTTTTAAAAATTGAAACATTAAGGAAAATCACTTCTTTAATTAAATTTATCTCATACATTAATCTTTTAAATGGCTCACCAAAACATGTTTTCATAGGCACTCACTACATTCCTGTTTCACATAATCCTTCTACAATATTGTTTAAAAATATATATTTTCACACATTACTAAATGAGAGATATTGGATTGAATTACATGTTTTATTTTTTCATTGTCTCTCATGTGTTTTTTAATTCATTACATGTATTTAATTAAAATAGGGATTTTCTCAAAAAACCTAATTATTATGTTTAACCATGTAATGGTTTTATATTCATAGGTTTGGAATTAGGTTTAATAGGAATCCTAGACCAACCCATTTATCCTAGATAGAATTTTAAAACTTTTAAATCTAATTTTAGATATGAATTTATTGTTTTAGTCCATGTGATACCATTAGTTGGTTCCAATTGGAGACCCACTTATCTTTTCTTGTACGAAGTCAAATATAAATAATTTTCCATGTTTATTTCCTAATATGACTTTTGAGTAGTATTTCATAAAGGATATACTATTTCATATCAAATTTTATCACCTATATTGATTCTAGAATTTCTTATCGCATACATGGTATTGTATTCTTAGACTCATATATTACTAATTCCATCATTGTAATCCATATTTGTTATTTAAGGCATTTAGAATATTATAGTTTAATATATTGGGAATGTTTATGATTTCATTATTATGTATATCATTGATTGCTATTTTTCATGATTGTTTCTTTTATAAGGAGCATGTGTATTTCTATAATAGTGTATATTATTGTTATATACTTCATGATTAGGTCTAATGGACAATGATATAGAGTTTGAGCTATTGGGATGGGGTTTTATTCCTTATATTATTACAAGGGTTGAGTGTGTGGGATGTGCTTCCTATTCCCTAACTCGTTAAACCCAATCCAAAATTTCCTAATACTAGAATCCTGAATTCCCTAACCTATTATACCTAATTACCTTTCCCTTAGTATGGGTTCATCATTCCCTAGAAACTTGTTCACACATATAATCTTACTTTTGGGTTTTTATGTGTACATAATTGAGTTATTTATAGGCACATAGATTTATGTTTCCTCTTAACATACATGGGTAAAAATTCCACACGCTTTGTCAGAATTTATGGTCTACTAATTATCCATCTCCTTATTATCTTATATTCTGAGTATTAAATACATGTGTTTCTCTATTTTTCTACCACTATAATTCATTTATAATATGATATTATACTATTATTGTTAACTATAATACTATTTTTCAATATTTATGTAAATGAGGAGACATGTACTTGTAAACTCCCATGTTACTCTATTGGGTGGGGATATCATTGGTTGTTACCTAAAGATTATTTTATGAAAAAACTATTTGAGGAAACCATTGTAGGAATGAAAAACTAATTTTCATTACTTTTCATGTACTCACGTGTAATTTTTGGTTCTCCAAGATAAATTTCTAGTTATTTTCATGGGAGTATGATCAATCGCCAATTTATATTTGGAGCATATTTGGGAAAGGATAATTAATTTGTTTTCCACAACACATATTTTCCAATAATATTTCCATTTTCTTTGGTACTTTATGTCATATCATCATTTTATTCTATTTTTATACAACATATCACTTTATGTTACTCTTATTGAAATTCATGTAGGGAGATTGGACTCTTTTCATTATTATTTAAGTTCTTCTATAAACAATGTTTTATTTAATTGTATTTTTCTAATGCTCTACATATTTAAAAGTCATGATGAATTTCTATTAGATACAATACTTGTCTTATTTATATAAAAAAATTATGAAAAACATTCCCAAAACTCAATATTGAAATAAAAAGATATATTCATCAGCCCATGGGTATCATGGAGAACTCTTGTCATTTCAGATATTTAATTTAGTAAATTTTGTGGTATCAAGTTCATTGTTGTGATAGAAACACAATAGTTACCATAATCTCTTCACCGGTTATATAGACTTTTTTAAAACAAATTGTATCCCTGATGTGGAGTTAGTCATTTTGAATCATTATTTGGATTTCATCGTTCAACTGAATTTCCATTCAACTCCAATGATCCCCCAATAGATACATAATCATTTTTATACAAATAAAACATGAAAATAAATTTATAAATCATTAATAACTTTCCTTAAGAAATTTGTCAAAGAAGTCCTTCGACTTGAAGGTAATCAAACACCACACCACATGATCATATTTTTTTTAGTGTACTATAACACTTACTCTATGATCAATTCCATGGTGAACATATATCAAGTGAGATCCAGTAATAACTACCCTTCATCATTTAATTTCATCAAGGGAATATCTAAACTCATCAACAACCCCCCAATCATCATAGAATCATATATAACCATCTAAAATTAATGGTATTTTCACTTAGGTAGGTTATCCCATCTATATTATATATTTTTATATTTTCTTGATCATAATGGGAATATGGAAGACTGATAGCACACATAAATTAGTCTTTTACATTAAGTAAATGATTGCAAATAAATATATTTTGACATGAGGTGAATTTCAGTTGAGAGATTCCTACATTTATTTTGAGTATAAGTTATATGTTATTCTTAGTATGAATCAATTTTATATATTATTTCATATATTATGATATATTTATTTTACTATATTTTTTATACATAAATATGTGTTGTACTACATGTTATTCATAGAAGGTTTAAGGGAAATAATTTTTTATAAGTTTTAAATACGTTCCTTGGTTTAACACAGGAGAATAAAAAAGATATTCGTAATACAACATAATATATATATATATTCATCTCCCTCCCTATAAATATTTTACATATTTCAACAGGATATAGTCCCTTTCTATGGTACTTTTCCGCTCATTTTATTAGAAGTTGACCAGACGTATTTTCTTTTATCCTTTGGTTTGAATAAGTGGTTGCAGTTTCTTCCATAAGAATTTGAGATATCCTTGAAATATGTATTTTTGGTTCCATTCAAATTTATATAGGAAATTGGAATCGACAGCATGATATGTTGTTTCTTATTTATATAATACACTTTTTCAATAACTATAATGTGTGTTCATTTTATTATTTAATATTTTCATATAATTATTATATACAAATTATATTTTTGATTGATATATAGATGAGAATGGAGAACACCTATTGGATATATTGTACCAAAAACCTATACATATCCCTTTTGGACACATATAGGTATTCTTGAAATTGATCTAGGTATGTGGAAGGCAATAGAGCCTGATGGTTGTTAGGACATGTCAATTAGAGTGTGGTGGACCATTTTGGGATTCCATCATAAGGATTTAGTGAGGATGGAATAATCTATACCTTGACTACATTTTTTTGACACCACATTCATATAATTTTAAACACTCAGTTTTATGTTGTTTTGGTTTATTTTTGGTTTTTTATATGTATTTCATTTTTTCTTATGTATTGATAATATTTTGTATGTGTTTTTGGTTTGTAATTTTTTTGTTATCATATACGCATGGATTATTTTTTATATTACTGTGTATGTATAATAAATATCTATGTAATATAAGTTTCAAATCATGATGGATAGGTTTTATTTTCATTAAAGTCATATGTATGCATGGTTAATGCATATTTTGTTGTGGGATATTTTTATATGGTTAGTTATTATTTATAGGGGTAAAATTTATTCCCATATCCTTTATTAACCTCAATGTTTAAAAGAGTATCTAAAATTCAGGATATATACCTAAGGTTTTGTGGTGATTTTAATAAAACCATTATAATTTTGATTAGGTAATTACATATAATATATTCCATGCTTTAGACTAGAATGTTTTAGTTATCATAAGACACATACATGTTTCAGTGATATAAAATTCATCTTTTTATGTGGATAAACCTAATACTAAAAATTATAAGTATAATATGTTAATGATTATTTTCAATGAAAACTATCAGTATATCGTATTCCTATGGAAGACTATTTATCCATTGTGAATGTCACATGATGATTAGAAACATAATAATGATACATGAATTTAATGATTTCATACATGAATCCTCAATAATGTTAGTGTGATTCATGAGCATAAAAACTTCATGATATATAGAGCATAAGATGCAATTTATTATATCACATGGCTTATATATAAAGTTGAAATGAATAATTCACTATCCATTATGAAATAAATTATAAGTATTGATATAAAACTAACTCGTCATCAAAATATAAATATATTTTATGATGAAGATACAATGTCTTTCAAATAAATCCACACATTTATGTTCTACCCTTCAATATATCGATTAGATTATCATATAATTCATTGGAACATGAATGCTATATTATCACATATTTGACATCATTACATTAATTTAAATATATTTTATGTAGTTTATATAATAAGAACACAAAAATCAAACTAAAAGGTTATAAAGTCCTTCCATTGGCTAAATATATTACCATTTCATCAATGAAAATGTCTAAAGACCAAGATAAATAAATGAAATATAAAAATATTATGAATTAAAAAATTATTGATCAAAGTATAGAATACATTTCCTTAGAATAAATATCATAAAAATACATGTGATGGAAAATATGTTAAAAAAATAAAGAAAAATTTTAGAGTTCCCCTATCAGGTATATATCTGATTAGCACATTAATATTAATATCTAATGTAAAAAATTGTGATGATTATCATGATTTATATGAGGTTTAAAATGTGAAATTGTTTTAGAAAAAATATTTATATTTCTATAGGTGTGACTAAAAGAAAATGGTTAAATATTAAAATAATGATGAATAATGCACTTTGATGTTATCCCGGTTACTTTACTACAGAATATCAACAAAACAATAAGATAAAATCTTATTATGAGGATTGATAACTATTCTTTTTAATTTTTAAAAATAATGATTTTCTAAATACATTACAAAAGATTGTAGTATTCAAAGTTATCAACTATTATAGAATTTTTATTAAAAAATAGTGGGATTAATTTCATATTGAAACAAATAAATATGAAATATGAAATATATAATTATATATATATTAACATCACTTTTAATAACAAAATCCTTTAAATGTTTACATAATGAGAAATAAATGGTGGAAAACACATTTGGGATAATGTAAGACATTACATTCTTCTTAATATTAAAATTACAAAAAAATAATATTTCTACTTAATTCAATAGACCCTTGAGATATAATTTAAAAAATAGATTAATAAATTATAATAGATACATCAAGAGTCAACATTTATGAGGAAACCTGAGAAATAGATGATATACTTGTAAAAATACTATTTAATTGATTCAAAATAGAAAATTAATGATATAAAACAAAACAAATAAATAAAGGAATCCTAGAATCCATATTACGTTCTTCAATGTTTTTTTCGTTCTTGAGACAATATATTAATATATCATTATCAGTACACGTCCTTATCTCAAATTTAACTTTGTATCCATATCATTACGTTACCTTCTTTTACAAATATAATAATTTTTATTCTTCCACTAAGAATAAAGATGTTTTGGAGGCATGGATTGAATATATCTACTAATAATTATATTTATAATTGAGCACTAATTAGACTCAGTGTTAGGACCTTCCTAATATTGGGATAAGATTCATCCTTCATTCTAGTTTATAAATTAATAATCCATGAATATAAGAACATGTTTATATTTCCTTTAATTTATGTTTTTATAGGGTATATGGGATTTCATATCTCAAACAACATTACGAAACCAAATGTTTATTCATATCATAATTTATTTAATTATATTTCATTATTTAATCAATGTTTCTTTCATTTATAATCACAAACTTAACCATTTCCTTTTATATATCTTATCATACAAAATTTATAGAGTTTTTCTTTATTTTAATATGTTCATAATACATTATCAATACATTGATTATTAATTGTTTATTCTTTACATTATTAATATCTAGAAGTTCCATTTTTGGAATCATAAATCTTATACAAATAAATGTTATAGAAACTTTTTTATTTTTTTATTTATTTATTTATCACTCAATTAAAGTCTTTGGATTTTATTCTAAAAACTTATTTATTTACATACCCTGGTGAAAAATAATATAATATTTGTGTTTCCACCTAGCATATATTTTATGGTGATAATTATTTTTAAAATAGTGATAAATTTTATAGATAAAATGATTATTTAATATTAAAAAGTTATCCTGTTTAATTTTGAAATTATAAATGAGGTAATGTGTTTTCAAAATAGAAACTTAAATTATTTTTATTGAAATTTATTTTATATCTATTTGATTACTTTAATATGAGGGAATTTTTTTATCCAAAATTTAATATAATTATTTAATGAATTAATATGAATAAAAGTTGTAAATGAATTTTTATTTTATTCCTAATATAAGTGTTTAAATGGGATCCAAATTATTTAACATTATTTAGAAGGGGGGGGGGGGTTTCCAACATTAATAGTGTTTTTTTAAACAGGGGAACCCAATAAAAATAATTTTTCTTTTATATATCTATAAAGTTAATAGTTCTATATATGTTTTAATTTTATTCATATTTTTTATTATCATGGAGTTGGTTATTTAGTTTAAATTATTGTGTTTTACATTTATTATCATTTTATTACCATATCGTGTAATATTTTAAATCAAACACTCTTTAAACCCCTATTTGTGTAGTTTAATTTTTACTTTTAATGTAATTTGTATTTTGATCATTAAGAAGGAGGATATTTTTTCCATACTTCAGATCAAACTTTTTCTATCTTTTACACTGACAATAATAAATTGTTTGAAAACACTTATCAATTTGATAGATATGTCTAGAAATTGTTTGATTGAAAAAAACTAATTATTCTAAACAACAATTATATGATGTTATTTATTATTTTAAAATCATAATATCCCATAATATTATTTTCATTAAAAGTTTTTTTACCCTCTAGAATATCACATGATACTCTACAGGATAATTATTTCATATGAGAAAAGAAATTTCATGGCAGAGAGATCAATTTAATGTTAAAATAAAATTTTTTTGGATCATCAGTCCAATCAAAAGAACATTAAATGAAAAAAACCTTTTATACTAAATTAGATTAATCTCAATAATAACTATTAAATTTATGATCTCCAATGGAGTATAAGGGAAATAAATATAGATGATAAGTATACATAGATAAGGATAACAAACCATGAAAAATAGGCATTGTGACTGTAGAGATATGTGATTTATATTTTTTTTACTCTATGAATGAAATTCATTGGTTATCCTTTTAAGTCTCATTTCTCAAGTTAAAAATTCTCACATTACTATTAATAATAAAAAACATTCAGAAGTTATATTGATTTGGATCAAAATCCAAACATCATTATTAAATATTACATTGAGTTAATTTGAAATGGATGTTGTGTATATTGTTTTTTTTTTGAATAAATAATAATCGAAATAATTAAAAAAAGGATTGAATATAAGGCCCCGGCCATAAAACTTACTTAATATTGAGTTATTACAAGATTACACATTGAGGATCTTTTCAGGTTTAGAGTTTTAGAGAATTATATCATAAAACATGCATTACATTCCACATTTAAACAAAGTGGTTACATAAAAGATAATATTAATTTTTTCCATCAACGGAAACATATTTAAAATAAAACATAGATTCTTTCTTTACACTTCCTTGACACTATCATCATATCACGTACCCTTCCCTTGGCCTGTCAAAAACATTTAAAAAACTTGGGATTAGCATAAAAAGCTCAGTAAGGGATATAAAAATAAGGAAAGGAAACATGAGTACATATATACATAAGAATGAAATTATACTTTACCCACAAAACATAATCACTTTAACATACCTCATCAAATCATGAATAAATCATAGAAATCATAAGGCATAAAGGTAACTTGAGGCATTCATAACATTCTTACATAGGGAGTAACGATCTTGGTTACGTTTGGAATACCCATCACAGTATATTCCCTAAATCTCTTCGGAGAAACCTCAACATTTAACCCCTTCGTGTTACCCAATGAATTGGAGAGCTATATCGGGCTCACCCGACTTTAGTTTATCATGGAACCACCCGTCTTCATAACAATACCCATGAACCATAACATAATTGTATCACATAAAACATGCATAAAGGAAACATAAAATTTCCACATTTCAATCACAAGATATCAATACAACACATGGATATAATAAAAACATTATGAAAACCAATTTCAATACCAAAATAAAAGAAAAGTAAAACAGGGTATTTATTTTTCTTTTAAAAAAATGTATGGCTTGTAGAGGAAGCTGAAACTCAAATAATGGTCACGGCGGCGGAGAAGTTGTTGTCGCTGCATACGTACGAAAAAAAATTCCCTTTTCTCATTTAGTAAAACACTTCGTATAAAAAAATATTCCGTTTGGATAAATGTAAAAGTCAAAGGGGTTTATACACAGTATAAAAGAAGGTTGTGTATAAAACAAAATATGCCTCAATGAAAGGAGATTGAGACGAAGTCCCATACCTCGGGTCCGAATTGACTCGAATTTTCTTTAACCTCCTGAATAATAAACTTGAGTTAATTTATGCTTTCTTAAGAACCTTTTTCATGTTCATTATTCCTTTTATATCACTTATTACTAGGTCATGAACACTATGTAATTATTTAAGTTAATAACCGTCGTTTTAACGATCATTGGTACTTGAGTCAAAAATAAACTCTTTATAATTACAAGTTTTTCATGTATCCATTATATCCAGAGTTATACTCATGATATAGATATCATATATATTATATATATCCATTATATACATGCATTTATAATATTACATACCGTTTAGAGGTAAGAAATGAAATGCACCGTCCATGGAGACGGTAAGCTGTACGTACGCATGAACGCTACTTTCATTTCTATTTCCTATTTTATGGAATGGAATCATAATGATATAAAGGTATATTATAATTAAATTATAATATCATTAATTAAATCCTTTATACATCCCACATATGGCATTAACGAATCAAATCACTTTGAGGGGGTGGTAGTCCACACTTCCTAAAATGAAGATATCGCGTTTACCCATAATAGAAGCCATAAACATATGACATAAATGAAAAATACAGACTCTTAAGGAAAACATAATCATATTATATATCGTATATAAATATAGTGACATCTTAATGGCCACCTTTGAAGGTGTTAAAAGAATATTGAACAATCATCGTTTTGTGAGGCAGAAATTCACAATCCACGGAAACAGTATGTTCTTTAACCATTAGATGTAGGTGTGTGTAAGTGTAGCTAAAATACTTCCTATAACAACATCCTAGTATATGTAAGATATGGGTGTTGTTACAAAAGAAAGGAGTAAAAAGAGAGTTATGGGGTTGGAGAAGAAAAATGAAACATAAGAACACAAGAGAAAACACTACCTTTAAATCGGGTAACTCTTTTTGATTTGAGCTCAAAGGCTTCCTTGGGAAGACTTCTGCCCAAAGTGAGGCTTCAAAGAGTAAGAGAGAGATTTTTAGAGACAAAATGGGCAGGTTTTGGCCGAGCCAAAGGCTTTGAAAGTGTGGGTAAGGTGGTAGAGGTGGGGGCCTTTTATAAGAGGAGAGGAGGGGAACTCTTGGAAGGTGAAGAAAATATATTTTTCTATAAACTGATTTTCAGATAAAAAAGATCCCACAATTATAAATTTCGAGGATAAAGTGATAAGGGTTCTAAATTCACCCATCCAATAGTTTTTTGACAAGTTTAGGTCTTATAGATTACATTATATTTTCATTTTATTTAAATCGTTAAATAATGAGGTAATCGCTGCATCATCAGGGTGTCATAAATAATTTAATTTATTAAATGTATAAAAATTATAAAAAAATACTATGATGTATTAAATCTTATTATGTTTCCAATGACTATTTATAGTAAAAAATCTGACTTTTATAACCCCATGTAAAAAATGTTTTAGTAAAATAACTCATGTTTGTGACATTTTTACTTTAACATTAAATAAAAAGATATTAATGTCATTTTTTTCCAAAGTGGCTCCATGGGGTCCCCAAGTTGACCCATGGATTTTCTTGCTCGGAGATGCCACATACAATAATGCTGTGTCATGTTCATTTCATATTATTAAAACATTATTCTTACCTTAAATTAAACTAATTACCTCTAATCGCGATTAAAAACTTAAAAGTTACTATTCACCAAAAAATTATTTTAGTCTCATTGAACCACATTTTACTTATTAATGACAACCATGTATGTCGGATTTTTGAAATTCAAAACACATAGGTGGTAAAATTTCATTTAAACGAAAAAATTAGTTTTTATAAATACCACTTAGTGGTTCACTATTCATAAAAAATTGACATTTTTCAGAAAAATATCAAAACTTCACCCTAAGAAATATTTGTTATTCCGAATTCAAAAATGATGTCTATTTTAAAAAATTCAAAACATATGAGTTACATTAATTAATTTAATAATTAATTCCCACTATCAGAGAAAATAACATTTTTTTATGAAACAATAAGTATCAAAAGATTGACACTAGTTTAGGTCCAATTTCAAAGTGAAGTTAATTACAACGAACACTATTGGATTAAATGGTAAAAATATATTCTAATTGAACTTTAAAACTAATTCAAATGATAATATAATCATATATATAAATTAGATTAAAAAGGGGGTTTGAACTAAAATACTACATTTTCACTATTCATTAAAAAAAGAACATTATCAGAAAAATACCAGAAATTTATCCAAAGTAAATTTCAATGTCCCAATCATAAAGAATAAGTTTATTTTGAAAAAAATAGCTTATAAAATTGTCAAAAGATAGATTTAAAAATGGTTTGTCATCAAAGGGCATTAAAACAATCTTTTAAAAATATTAGTGTATTCCATGCTTAAGATTGGATTTATTCTCAATTTAAGCCTCTAAACACTATATAACTCATTAATAGGCATAGATAAAATTATATATTATTCATTACTTACTTGGGATGTTACATCCTTCCCCCCTTTAGAAAATTGTGTCCCCGCAATTTATTTACTTATCGAATAAGTGGGGGTATTTAGCCCTCATTGCATTTTCAGATTCCCATGTTGCCTCTTAAATCATGTGGTTTTTCCACAAAACCTTTACCTAATGAATCACCTTATTCCGGAACACTTGCTCCCTGTGGTCAAGAATCTGGACAGGTTGTTCCTCATAAGATAGGTTCTCTTCCAGCTGAACTACCTCTAGACTCAAAACATGAGATGGATCTGGCATATACTTTCTCAACATCAAAACATGAAAGACATTGTGTACTTGAGATAAACTCAAAGGTAAAGCCACTCGGTAAGAAACTGATCCAACTCTCTCTAAAATTTCATATGGTCCAATGAATCTTGGACTCAGATTTCCTTTCTTACCAAATCGCATCACACTTTTCCATGGTGAGACTTTGAGAAAAACATGATCACCGACCTCAAAATAGAGATAATTCCTCCTGTTGTCTGCATAACTCTTCTACCTGCTCTGAGCTGTTCTCATGTGTTTCTATATCAGTTGAACTTTTTCTGCCAACTCTTCTACCAATTTTGGTCCCCTCAACTTCCTTTCACCCACTTCATCCCAGAAAGATGGAGTTCGACACCGTTTACCATAAAATGCCTCAAATGGTGCCATCTGTATACTGGAATGAAAACTGTTATTATATGATTACCCAACCAATGAAATATGTTGGTCCCAACTTCCCTGAGAATCCATTGAACAAGCCTGTAGCATATCCTCCAAAGTCTGAATTGTTCGTTCTGACTGCCCATCTGATTGAGGACAAAAAGCTGTACTAAAATTTAATTCAGTACCCAACGACTTCTGAAGGCCTTTCTAAAAGATAGAAGTGAACCTGAGATCACAGTCAGAAACAATGGAGAGAGGAACTCCATGTAACATAACTATCTCTTTAAGATACAAACGAGAAAGTCGATCTAAGTAAAAAGTATCTCGTATAGCAAGGAAATGAGCAGATTTAGTCAAGCGATCAACAATAACCCAGATTGCATTATTACCTCAAGGTGTATTCGGCAATCCCACAACGAAGTCCATGGATATATTTTCCCATTTCCACTCTGGTACTGGTAAAGGATGAAGCATCCCTTTCAGTAATTGTCGCTCTGCTTTAACCTGTTGACAAGTCAAACACTTCACTGTAAAATCAGCAATATCTATTTTTATTCCATCCCACCGGTAATACTCCCACAGATCTCTGTACATCTTAGTACTACCAGGATGAACTGAAAACGGAGAACTATGAGCTTCACATAACAACTCTCTCTTCAACTGTGAATCGCAAGGCACACACAATATCATCCCAAATCTCAAAACACAATCATTATCAATGATGAATTTAGGCAACTTACCCTTCTGAACCAGCTCTAACTTTTTCTGTAACTCACTATCTTGCTTCTGTGCTTGCTTTATTCTGTCTGATAGAGATGATCTGACTGATACCTCAAACAAAATAGAAGAACATCCTGCACCAAAAACTTTAATGCCAAAGTTCATCAAATCCTTAACCAAAGGATCACGTTCCAAATGCAACATCGTTAATAAAGAATTACTTTTTTGACTCAAAGCATCAGTCACTTTATTTTCTTTTCTCAGATGGTAATGAATTGTACAATCATAATCCTTGATTAATTCTAGCCATCTCCTCTGTCTCATGTTCAATTCTTTCTAAGTGAATATATACTTTAAACTTTTGTGATCGGTATATATTTCACACTTTACTCCATACAAATGATGTCTCCAAAATTTTAAAGCGAACACTACAACAGCTAATTCAAAATCATGTGTAGGATAATTTACCTCATGAGTTTTCAACTGACGTGAAGCATAAGAAATTACCTGATAATTCAACATTAGGACGCAACCATGTCCTCTTAACAAAGCATCATTGTATATAAAAAACTCACTATTCCTGGAGGGAAGTGCCAAAACTGGAGCATTCACCAATCTTCTTTTCATTTCCTAAAAACAATCATCGTATTCTTTTTTCTAGAAAAACATAACGCCCTTCCATGTTAGCTTAGTCATTGGACTAGATAACCGTGAAAAAATTCTAACAAACATTCGGTAATAGCCTGCCAAACCATGGAAGCTACGAATATCATTTACATTTGTGGGTCTTGGCCATTCTTTAACAACCTTTTTTTTTGCAGGATCAACAGTTATCTCATCTTTAGAAACAATATGACCAAGGAACGAAATTTGTTGCAACCAAAACTCACACTTGATAAATTTCCCATACAATTTCTTTTCTTTTAAGGTTTTCAAAATAACCCTTAAAAGTCTTTCATGCTCCTCTTTAATTTTAGAAATCACCAAAATATCATCAATCTCATCACTATCCCTGATATTTTCCACCATAGGCCACCACTGATCAGCATTACCTTCAAAACGATAAACAACAATACTAACCTTTTGATATTCTGAACACCCCATGACAAAAAAAATCTTCTCCAGTGCATTAATCCACCCTTCAGCTAGCACAGGGTCAGATGATCCTCGAAATGATGGGGGATGTTGCCTCATGAAATGTTCCACCACTGACATGTTCCTATGTGGTTGATTTGGCTGATCTCATGCATGGATACCACCACTATTTATAGCCTGAGTCAACTGTGCCATCACTGCAACAAACTATTCAGTTCCAATTCTGACCATCTCAGGTTGCTGATTTGGAAGGTTGTCTTCCTCCTGATGTCTTCCCAACAATGTTGCCTTGTTTCCTCTGCGGAAAACCATTCTGAACACAGTTTTATCTTAGGCGAAGCAATATGTTAATCTTTAAATGCTATATCATTTCAATTTGACCATAAAAAAATATTTTTGGCTGATCATTTAATAGAATTCTAACTCCTAAATTTAACTAAACCAACCTCTGATACCAACTATAAGACCCCATCCTTAAACCTTACTTAATATTGAGTTATTACAAGATTACACATTGAGGATATTTTTAGGTTTAGAGTTTTAGAGAATTAGATCATAAAACATGCATTACATTCCACATTTAAACAAAGTGGTTACATAAAAGATAGTATTCATTTTTCCTATCAACAGAAACTTATTTAAAATAAAACATGGATTCTTTCTTGACACTTCCTTGACACTATCATCATATCATGTACCCTTCCCTTGACCCGTGAAAAACATTTCAAAAACTTGGGATGCGCATAAAAAGCCCAGTAAGGGATATAAAAATATGGAATGGAAACATGAGTACATATATACATAAGAATGAAATCATACTTTACCCATAAAACATAAGCACCTTAATATACATCATCAAATCATGAATAAATCATATAAATCATAAGACATAAAGGTAACTTGAGGTATCCATAACATTCTTACGTAGGGAGTAACCCTCTTGGTTACATTTGGAATACCCATCACAGTATATTCCCTAAATCTCTTCGGAGAAACATCAACGTTTAACCCCTTCGCGTTACCCAATGCATTGGAGAGCTATATCGGGCTCACCCGCCCTTATTTTATCACGGAACCACCCGTCTTCATAAAAATTCCCAAGAACCATAACATAATCGTATCACATAAAACATGCATAAAGGAAAAATAATATTTCCACATTTCAATCACAAGATATCAATACAACACATTGATATAATAAAAACATTATGAAAACCATTTTCAATACCAAAATAAAAGAAAAGTTAAAAAGGGTATTTATTTTTCTTTTAAAAAAATGTATGGCTTGTAGAGGAAGCTGAAACTCAAATAATGGTCACGGTGGTGGAGAAGTCATTGTCGCCGCATACGTTTGACAAAAACATTCCCTTTTGTAATTTAGTAAAATGCTTCGTATAAAAAAGTATTTCTTTTGGATAAACGTAAAAGTCAAATGGGTTTATACACCGTATAAAAGAAGGTTGTGTATAAAACAAAATATGCCTCAATGAATGGAGATTGAGACGAAGTCCCATACCTCGGGTCCGACTTGACTCGAACGTTATTTAACCTCCTGAATAATAAACATGAGTTAATTTCTACTTTCTTAAGAACCTTTTTCAAGTTCATTATTTCTTTTATATCACTTATTACCATGTCATGAACTCAATGTAATTATTTAAGTTAATAACGTTCGTTTTAACGATCATTGGTACTTGAGTCAAAAATAAATTCTTTATAATTACAAGTTGTTCATGTATCTATTATATCCAGAGTTATACTGATGATGTAGATATCATATATATCATATATATTCAGTATATACATGAATTTATAATATTACATAACGTTTAGAGGTATGAAATGAAATGCACCGTTCATGGAGACGGTAAGTCGTACGTACGCATGAACACTACTTTCATTTCTATTTCCTATTTTATGGAATGGAATCATAATGATATAAAGGTATATTATAATTCCATTAAAATATCATTAATTACATCCTTTATATGTCCCACATATGGTATTAACGAATCAAATCACTTTGAGGGGGCGGTAGTCCGCACTTCCTAAAATGACGATATCGCGTTTACCCATAATGGAAACCATAAAGGTATGACATAAATGAACAATACATAAGCTTAACGAAACCAAAAAGATATTATATATCGTATATAAATATAGTGACATCTTAATGTCCACCATTGAAGGTGTTAAAAGAATATTGAACAATCATCATTTCGTGAGGCAGAAATTCACCATCCACGGAAACTGTATGTTCTTTAACCATTAGATGTAGGTGTGTGTAAGTGTAGCTAGAATAATTCTTATAACAACATCCTATTATATGGAATATACTAGTGTTGTTACAAGAGAAATTAATAAAAAAGAGTTTATGGGGTTGGAGAATCAAAATAAAACATAAGAACACAAGAGAAAACACTACCTTTAAATCGGGTAACTCTTTTTTATTTGAGCTCAAAGGCTTCCATGGGAAGACTTCTGCCCAAATTGAGGCTTCAAATAGTAATAGAGGGATTTGGAGAGAAAAAATGGGCTGGGTTTGGCCGAGCCAAAGGCTTTTTATGTGTGGGTAAGGTGGTAGAGGTGGGCGCCTTTTATAAGAGGAGAGGAGGGGCACTCTTAGAATGTTAAGAAAAAATACTTTACTATAAAATGCTTTTCATATAACAAAGGTCCCACAATTATAAATTTCTAGGATAGGGTGATAAGGGTTCTAAGTACACCCATCCAATAGGTTTTTGACAAGTGTAGGTCTTATATTTTACATTATATTTTCATTTTATTTAAATCGTTAAATAATGAGGTAATTGCTGCATCATCATGGTGTCAAAAGTAATTTAATTTATTAAATGTCTAAAAATTATATAAAAAAATACTATGATATAGGAAGTCATATTATATTTCCAATGAAAATTTATAGTCAAAAATATTACTTGTATTACCCCATGTAAAAATTGTAATAGTAAAATAATTCATGTTTGTGACATTTTTACTTTAACATTAAATAAAAAAATATTAATGTCATTTTCCTTCCAAAGTGGCTCCATGTGGTCCTAAAGCTGACCCATGGATTTTCTTTCTCGACCATGACACATCCAATAAGGTTATTACTTGTGTCAAGTTCATTTCATATTATTAAAACATTATTCTTACGTTAAATTACACTAATTAACTCTAATCAAGATTAAAAACTTAAAAGTTACTATTCACCAAAAAAATTATTTTAATCCCATTGAACCAAATTTTACTTCTTAATGACAAAAATGTCTGTAGGATTTTTGAAATTCAAAACACAGAGGTGGTAAAATTTTATTTAAACAAAAAAACTAGTTTTTATAAGTACCATTTAGTGGTTTCACTATTCATCAAAAATTGAAGTTTTTCAGAAAAATTCCAAAACTTCACCCAAAGCTATATTTGATATTCCGAATTCAAAAATGATGTATATTTTAAAAAATTCAAAACATAAAAGTTACATTAATTAATTAAATAATTAATTCCCGCTGTCAGAGAAAATATCGTGTTTTTTATGAAACAATAAGTATCAAAAGATTGACACTAGTTTATGTCCAATTTCAAAGTGAAGTTAATTCCAAAGACCACTATTGGATTAAATGGTAAAAATATATTCTAATTGAACTTTAAATCCAATTCAAAAGATAGTATAATAATATAAATAAATTATATTAAAAGGAGGTTTTGAATTAAAATACAACATTTGTCACTATTCATTAAAAAAAGAACATTATCAAAAAAATTCCAGAAATTTATCCAATGTAAATTTCAATGTCCCAATAATAAAGAATAATTTTATTTTGACAAATATATATTATAAAATTTTCAATAGATAGATTTAAAAATGGTTTTCCATTAAAAGGCAGTAAAACAATCTTTTAAAAATATTAGTGTATTCCATGCTTAAGATTAGATTTATTTTAATTTTAATCCTGTAAAACACTATCTAATTCATTAATAGAAATAGATAAATATATATATATTATTCATTACTTACTTGTGATGTTACATTGAACATATATTTTTATGTTGAAAAAATATAATATAACATATAAATTTTTATTTAGATAATTTATTCATGTTTTATAGAGAATAAACATTTTATATTATATAATATTTTTATTATACTATCAGAAGTAATATTTTGTTAATAATATTGAAATGATACTAAAACATATATGAATTGGTTAATATATATTTATGAAATAATAAATTATAGGGGTTATATAATTTTTAAAATATTCTTAATATTATTATTATATTATTATTATTATTACTATTTGGGTTTGGAGTTATATGGTAGAATATACTACAATTTATACCATTTTTACTCAACCCCTATGAAGAGTAGGGACCACTTCCCTTCTCTTCATTCACTTCCTCTTTTCCCCAATAAAGATCCGTAAATTGATATCCATTATTATATTCTCCCCTAATTTATTCTTCTCTATCCTCTTATCCTTATATTCCCTCTCTTCCCTCTTTATCATATGTAAAATTTATGCACTAAGTGATTCTATAATTGGGTATTACACTATGTTATTAAAAAACCTTCAGGAAAGAGAGTTAATTTTTAGAGAATGATATAGAACTATTCTATGAGACTCTTTAACTTTTTTAGAATTTGAAGAATAATTTTATGACCCACCGGAATGCATTTTTCAATTTCAATCCTTTTTAGATCATGTATAATTTATGTTTTAAATATTGGGAGGATTTTTTATTTGTTATGTGTCAAGTAGATGTAATATGTCAATAATACTTGGTGAATGTTTTTATTATAAATGAGGAATATTATTATATCAATTTATATTTAATTGAAATATACAATGATGATTGGGATTTTTGGATTTTTAATAGAAATAATATTTTTTAAGTAAATATATTGGATTTAAATGAATATGTCACAATTTATTTGATAAATACATGTCGATTCAAAGGTCATTAAAATTATTATTCAAAATTTATACTTAAATAAAATTTAATATCAATATAACGGGTTTGATATGGGTTTATATGATTATATAATTCCAAAATTGGATTTATTAAATGATTATTTGATAGAATGGTTATTTTAAAAACATTATGTGAATGTTTGAAATCCAATTTTGAGGCAAGAGGTATTATTTAGCATCATATAAATATGAAATTGAATTTATTGTGATTCATTGATATGACATAACCTTAACATAAAGATTAATTATATTTTCTTTTAAGTAATTTTTATATATAAATATACATAGGGTAATTTATATATGAATGTTTATGATAGAATATTTGAGGAGTATTATAAATAAATTCATTGAACTTTTTTATTTATATTTTTTAATAAATAGTGACTCCTTGGGAACTTATGTTGGATTTATAGTGATGAGTGACATAAATCCCATGATATTACTTTTACTAGTACCCATAGCTTTGATTTTTGTCTTCATAGTGGTATTCCCTCTTGATGTGTCTAAATGAGGTGATGTTAGGTGTGTATTGGTATTATAAAATAAAAATACCCTCAAGATGTTAATGTTTAGTTAAATTCCTATATCAGATCTAAGAACATAGAGGTATATTCCATGATTATTATTTTAAAGTTTGAATTTAATTTAATTTGGTTATACCTTCTTTTTAGGGGTGGTTGGTATCAAATAATTTTATATGGAATAATATCAAGTATAACCCTTTATATATTTTTATAAATATTAATGGATAACCATATGAATATTCTAAAAAAATCCATTTTTTCAAAATATTATTTAAACACAAAATGACCTATTTTGTCCCCACTTAGATTATCAATTTGTGCGAGTGTGAAACATTTCACATTCCTCCAATTGGCTAAATAATGGTGGCTCAAACCAAAAAATAATAATTACACACCATGGGGATCATTTTTCGATGACCTTATGATCCACAAACATACCCAAATCCCATGTAGATCTAATAACCATAAATAAAATATATAAATTATAAAATAAAATATGTGTGATTGATGTTAATTCATAATAATGATACAAGTACAAACCTTGGAAGTAAAAAATACAAAATATTTAAATCTTTACAACATGTACATATCTTTTGGTGAAGGTACATTAACAATTGGAAAAACATTTTACAAAAAAAATATGTAAATGTCACTAAACTATTCGTAAAAATTCTATAACTAAATGTTATTATGACACTTGAAATGGTCCTGTTATAATTATCTTTATACTAATAGATAATATATATATTGGTCAAAGTGTTTAGTAAAATATTTACATCACAAATTTTTATATTAGTAAAAATATTACTAACATATTATATCTCTTTATAAATTACAATTAAATAAAAAATTTAATTTTTTTCTAGAAAAATGTAATATAATATTTATTAATTTATCATATATATTGCACAGAAATATATTATTGACACATGTTCAAACATAGAAAAAGAATAATTATATTAATAATTGAATTTAATACCAAATGAATCAATATGTTTCTTCATACATTAAAAGATCATAAAAATATAAAAATCGTGAATCCATCTATGATTCAAATACTATGAACTCCCTCCCCATATGGTATGTTGTCCCATGGCTACAGTCCTCTAGCACCCACTATGTTGGATGAGTACTTACTCACCCCAATGATATTTTATCACTCCCTAAACTGTACTTTAGAATAAAAAACCAATTCAACTCTAGTATCAGTGAGGAACCTCATGTGAATGTTATTCCACATCCTTCATCTAAAAGACATACACAACACACAACCAAAAGAAATACCAACAAATTAGTGTAATATATGCGCATGAATTGAAAAAAAAATATAAATAAATGAACGCATAAAAAATCATCTATAAAGAATGAATATTTTTTTATCATTCATGTTGATATGTTAAGGATGATTATTCAAAATGACTTGAATCATGAAACATTTCACCAAAAATATTCCAAAGAAATCCCAAACACTATATTGTCTCCAAATATCACTTCCACCTTGAGTAGTGATTTAACTGATTAAAAATGATATTTTATTATCACTAATACAAGAATCAAAATTTAGAAATCATCTCATAGAATAAAATCAATTCTCCCATATATAGTTCATATGTCGATTGGCCTTAGATATACCTTAACATATTAAAAATAACATGCTTTCTTATACAAGTATATAGAGACAATAAACAATCCAAAAACATGAGTGATCACAATAGAAAATAAATCATGTATACTGATACAATGAATATGTGTCACAAGAAAATAATGATTTCAAATAATAAATTAAGTCATATTTACCTACTACTACATCATTCTTGTTATTTCTCTTGCCTTAAAATTGTGTTATCATCCAGTTTGGAATATAGGTTAAATTTAAAAAAACTGAATAAGGGGATGGAAAAACTATCAAGAAGAGAACTAAAAAATTGATGTATACTTATTATTATTCATTCTATGTAGAGAGTACATTAAAACATAATATGTGAACTATGTGCCCTTTTCTTTCCCCATGATCCAATATTTTTTTCCAAAACCATTATTGCCCCAAAATTAACAAACCTATATATTATTAAGCTATGTTTTGAATAAAAAATACTATTCAATTAAAATAGAAAAGACAAACAACAATTTATTTTAAATAGTTTATTTGGTATGCATGAAATTTCTATGATGAAATATATTAAAAATAGGAATGTTCTAGTAAATGAAACAATACATTAGGTAGAAGGAAACATGAAAATAATGAAATTGTCACAGTAATGATGGATTAATATATTTAGGTTCTATCTCTATACATTTTCAATAATTAAATCAAAATAATGGGTTGAATTTAAGTACATAAAAATCACTCACACTTAAAACCTAACAATTTTATTTGATAAAGGCTTAATTTAAAAAAAATATGAAAACTTCTTCACACATATCTATTATGGGGGAATATTATTGTGAACAAATCATTTGAAAAGTATTTTAGTAATCATAGAGATATCATTATCATGTTTTTTTATATATTAATGAGTGATTCTCCCAGTGTTATATAAACATTAAATCTAATATAAAATAAAAAATGACCATAATAAGGGTTTTAAGTCATGAAAAATAATAAAAAAGAAAACACAAAAGTTAAACAACATTGTCTTTATCTTCAATCAATGGTTTTTATTTATTTTAGTCATCAATTTATGGACCTTATAAATTATTTATTTTCAATAAAAATACACCTTCTTTCATTTGAAAATTTGAGGCTCAATTTTTTTGAGTATATGAACATCTTCATGTGTTTATAAATGACATGAACTGATTTGTATCAACCGCGTCACTAAATTATTTATAGAAATTATCACATATGATAGGTGATTTGGTTAAAGTGTTATTTTCTATTGAAGTTAACACTTATTTATGTTTTTTTATTCATTAACATAAGAATATGTGTTTATTAGAAATAGTTTAAATGAATCCTTCCTTTTTAAAATCGATCATTATAATTTATAAAGAGTATCATATTACTTTTAGTATGAAAAATTCAATATTTAAATACACAGATGTTTTAATATTTTGGGTAACAAGAATCATATTTATTTCAATAAAATATTACATTTCCATATTTGTAGCTGTTCAAAATTATAACACTTATTACAACCATTTATATATTTAAAATATTTTAAAAAAACAATTTTACTAACATTATAACATTACTAAGCCTTTGAACAACTATAAAATGTAAAATAACATCATTGAAATTGTAACATTTAAGAACTGTCAGGTAGTAGTCATTTAACATGTATAAAGTGGGTTACCAAAACACACTTTAAAATTTCCTAAGTGTGAATCAATTATATTTGAAGAATTTATTGGTTGAATTTTTTTTCCTAAAATTTATTCTTGTAAACTTTTTTTTTGCAAACAAGCTTACTTTGATAGTGATACATTCCTTGAGTTATTAATGACATGTATCTTTGGTCGTTATATAAATAAGAGGATGTTTATAAAAAAAATTCATGTATATTCAATAGGATTAATTTTTATAAAGTATTGATTAGATCCTATTACATTTAGTGTGGATTATGAATATGGGTTTAATTAATTTTACTCATGACAATCAATTTTTTTCTTTCCATAAATGAAGCTTCATCATGATAAATTTAGAGGTATGTCTCCATGTAGGTTTTATACAAAACATGAACAATTCTAGGTATCTAAACATTGATGTTTGTTTAAATACTATGTTCGAGTTTTTCCAATCTATGGTAATGTTTTCTTATTGATGATATTTCCTTTTAAACTATTTTAATCAAATAATTGGTGGTATTATGAGATAACATTTTTGAATACTACCAAGAATAGTTCATTTGGTAAAAAAAATCAGGGTTTTTGGTTTGCTAAATGTTAAGATGAAATTGGAATCTGTTTCATGAGGATTAATGGTAATGTGGGATATTTTTATCCTCTTTAATTAATTACAAGGGAATAAAAAAATTTATTTTAAAAAACATTTCCTAAAATTTGTACAAAAAAATTATTTTTTATAAAAAAACATAATACTTAAACATTTGAATGGAATATAATGAAATAGAATATACCTTAATTTCATTATACAACATCAACATGTACTTCCTCAAATTACCATGCCTCAAGTGAACCTATGATTTTATTTTTCTAAGTAATTTCCTTGATGAAACCTCATTTGGAAAAATAAAAAAAATTAATCCACATTATCAGAATTTTTTTTTGAGTTTCATGGTTATCAAAATAGTAGCGTATTGTACATGAATATGAAGTGAAATTATATATATATATATTATTTTAGTTTCAAGAAGAGTTCTATTGATCGAAATGATATATTTATTTATTTTTATTCAATATTTTTTGGATTTTTTGTCCCATTTAGGATCTCTATATAGCCAGGGAAGTTGATGTAGAAGTATATAGAGGTTTCACTTTAGTTATGGGTTCACCCATTACTGACCCCATATTTGAGTGGTACTAAACTTGTTAAGGCCAATAACTCATACAAAAATAACTAAAAAACATGTATGTTACCAAAAACATATTACATATAAATATAATCCATTATTTGATAAATATATTTTTATGCTTCCAACTGAATCAAAACATACATGTTACATCATGGAATCACCCTAAAAGTATTAATTCCATATAAATTTAAAATAAATAAACTTTCATCGCAATAAAAATCATAATTTAATAATTCATTTAGGACTCCCCAAAATAAATGGCTAACTGGATATAGATGAAAAAATCAAACATAAATAAATTTTTCCTTGTGAAGAAATGAATGATGATATTTTGTGCATTGTTTATGTATGTATTTAATGGTAAAAAAACTTTGTCGAAAAATATTTAACAACCAATTCACATATTTGTGTGATTATTAATGAACTATAGATGTTTGTATTTACGGACACCCTAAAAACATTTTTTATTTGTCACATCAATAAATTTTCTAAAATACCCTTTAAGAAAAATATATAACATGGATATTTCAAAAAATCATAAAAAAGTGACCACATAAGCTTATATTTCAACTTGGATAATTTTAAACCTATATAACAAGAATATTCCAAAAATATGAAACAAAAAACCACACAGAAGATAGAAACTGACTTTACCTATTATTTTTTATCCTCTTATAACTTGTTTAATAACATAAAAAAAATTTTAAACAAAATATAAAAATAATTATTATTTAAGAAAAAATAGAAATACTTTACGTCTATATAAATCACATTATATGCTGATGTAAAATATAAACCTAATAAAGATAAATAATTATTATCAATATCTCTGAAATGAAAAACCAAATAAAATATTAATAATAATTTAAAAATAAAAAACAAGATAAATAAAATAAAATTTGAATGAGGAATGTGAAACAAAAACTAAAACATAACATAACTATATTTTTTCGCGACATGAATATCCAATACAAATTAAAAAAAATCAAAATTTTGTAATTTATTGTATTTCTATACTTATATTTATGATTAATAAATAGCCTAGAAAAAAAATAAAAATAAAAATAAATATAAATAATTTTTTGGACAAAACTAGAAAACACTTACTCAATCCCCTATAAACTCATGTATCTAAAGGTCCTTATTTATAGAATATAAATTTATAATTATTATTATTTACTGATAAAAATTAAAGCCTCTATATCATATAATTACAATAATATAAACATGAAATATCAAATATGAGGTTCTTTAAATAATTAAATGGTGAAAATAAAAAACGATGTAATTAGTGATCTTTGATTTTACCATTAAATTTTTATTGAATATAATTTGATTCCAAATTTATATTTTTTTTTATGAATGAAAATATTAAACACTTTTATAAATAAAGGGAATTGGATATCATATTTTATTATAATTTTTTTATTAAAGCATCAATGAGTTGTTATATATTAATATAAATATTCAAATATATAAATGAATTCGTTTTACAAGATGTGTTAAAATTAATTTCACAAATAATAACCTTTTGAGACATGAGATCGGGTATTTTTAAGCTAAAAATAATTTTTGTGGGATAAAATTTTATGTTTACACACATGGGAGGATATCTAAAAATATAAACAAATTTGAACCCAATAAAAGATGGTTGTACCTAGAACAGTTTTTTCTTACATTGGAATGTGTATGTAATTTCACATCTAAGGTTGTATTCCCACTTTTAATAGTTCACTTAGATCACAAATGTAAAATATCTAATTCTTTGGACCATATATATTATGACTCATGATACTATAATTTGGAATTATGAAAATACAAATGTGATGAATCTTCTATCAATGATTCAATATAAAGTCAGAAAAGATAAACAATGATATGAAAACCAATAAAATTATAATTAATTATATGTATTGAGTAAAAAATATTATTTTAGATATAAAAAGGGGTAAAATCTAAATAACTAACTAACCGAATATTTAATATAACTTATTTTTCTACTACCGGCAATAAAAGGAAATTATAATACCGATATTGAAATCAAAACATAAAAATAATGTCCAATGTAAAAAAATTAATTCATAAAATCATGTAATATAAATGTGAAATAGACAGTAAATGTATACTATTCTTGCTAACTCAATCAATTTGGCTCTATGGTGTGATCTTTTCCAAGAATAGGATTTGATATTTTAGGGATTGTATTTTCATTATATCTCTTTAAGTATCAACTTTTTTCTTTTCTCTCACAGTCTAATGGTTGGGATATATTAGAAATTGAAATACATCAATTAATGGGTTTTAATCATATAAATGTTTTAATGATATTCTTGAAGATGGTGCATGGAGGTGTAGAATAATCATTCTTTTCAAGTAAGACTTCTTCAGAATAGAAATTGATAACACACATTAGTTACATTCTAGGGAGGTTTTTTCCATATTATTTGAATATTTTCTTATTTCATTAGGTCAACAATTATAACCCTTTTCATAATATTATATTAAATTATTTTTATTTTCATAATTAAAGATGTCATAGCTACATCCTGACAACAAATGTGCCTTAAACTAGTTTATGTACCAATGAATTTGAAATGGCAAAGATCATAAAATCTATTCAAACATTTAAATTTGTCTAATATTATGATATAAGGAAACACTTATTAATTACTACTCTTACTACAACATCATTTATATATTTATTAGTAATAATTTTGTGTCATAATTTAACATTGATTTTCAATAAAATGATCCATTTTTATTATATTTATAATTGAATCTTGTAACTATGACCACATAAATATTAATTTTTCCAATTTAATGATTTTTTAGGATTTATAGAAAAGGTATTGTCAAAAATGTTAAGAATCGTGAGTCCAAAATCCTGAACTAAATATATATGGAATGCAAGATTTTTAGAGGGATCACCTTGAGGGAATCCAAATGGATTCCTTTATAATCTCCCTAGAAAGAGCCTTAGGGTTTTGTTATTTATGAGTGTAATTGAGATTCATAACATTGAAAACATATATAGTATAATCATTTTTAGAATTAAAAATTATAATAGTTTCAATCACTCTATTAGGGGAAAATTGAAATTGGTTAATAGTATACTGATATGGATTCCCATGAACACCATTTTGGAAATTAGAGTTCCAAAAAACATCATCTATGGAATTGAAAAAACTATAAATGAATCAATATAGGACTCCCAAAATGATGTTAGATGTCAGTGTGAATATGGTAATAGTGTACTATAAATATATATATGGTAAATTGATGGATACCACATAGAATAATAATTTATTTCTTCCTCAACATGGATGATTCTTCATGAACATATAAACATTATTCATGGGAACTCACAGTGGATCATAGATATAGGGGTTGTGTTGTTTTCAAAGGATAGTTAGCTAGAAAGATATATTTTCTTCCCAAATTTACTAGTCCTATAGATTTTTTTGAGATCATAGTGGGAATATAAATCTGACTAACCCAATCGTTAATGATGAAAATCAGGTTTTCATAATATACATTCATTCTATTAAAAATCCTAATCATTTCATATTCACCTAATCTATGTAAAGAAGCATTAAATTATAGAATTTTCAAATATTTATTTATTTTAATTTTTTAGGAGTAATAAATACAAGGAAAATTACATGGAAGAACTTCATCCCCACAAATCTAGGTTTTTTTGGTTTGGAATACACACCACAATGAATTACTTGTGAGTAACTCTTATTTGTATAGGAGAATAAAAATAGATTCTTGGTACCCATTATATAATCATCCACAAGAGAATATGGATGAAAACCTATTTCAATGTGTTATTAGATAATGTTTATATGTAAAATAATTATTTATTAGTTGAATATTTTAATCAATGTTGATTGTTTTTAGCTCTTCCTTCCCACTTGGTTTGATCAGATGATTTCACTTATAGTGTGAGACAATATTTAATTATTTATTTTGTTATAGTTGTCTAGAATATTTGTTTATCTAGAATGATTGAAGGTATAACTATATTTATCCTTTATTCCCATGAATTAAAATTAGGCTGCTCACAGTGATTCATGGCATGTAACTCATAGTTCAAGGGAATAATGTTCCACTTTTATTCCAGGTCATACATAAAATTACTATAGTTAGGTGAAAAATGTGATAAATTGGGATCCCATTGTTAGAAGAATCTATAATATTCCAAAAGGACTTTGTAAAAAAAATATATAACATGGATATTTCCAAAAAAATAAAAAGAAAGAACATAATTTCAAATTTCAACTTGGGTTGTTGAAAACATATAAGACTTGTATATGTCCAAAAATCATAAGAAAACAAACTACCTAAGATGAACACCCACCTTTACATCCCATTTTTAGCAAATTATAACTGTTGTAATCACTTAAAAAACTTTATAAAAAACATAAAATGAATTCTAAAAATAAATATAAAAAATAATTACAAATTAGGAAAACCTAAAGATACATTATTTTTCTAGGAAGCACTCATAATGATGAAGTGAAAAAAAAACATGAGAAAACTCCATATGTTATATGTAAGTACCTAAAACACAAAAACAAAGATAATATTAATAATCCTTCAAAAAGAACATATATAATAAGGCATGTGAAATAAATTCTAAAACAAAACATGATAATATTTTTTATCGGCATGAATTTCTAATCCAAATTAAAAAAAATTAATCATTCGAAAATTATTGTATTTGCAGAATTGTATGTATAATTAATAGTTATCCTAGAATCAAAAAATAATAATGAATATAAATAATCTGTATTTGACCTCACCAAACAAATCTAAAATGGAATGCTTACTCAATCCCCTATAAACTCATTCCACTAATGGTCTTGTGATTGGAATGAGAATTTAAAATTATTACTATTTTTTGATAAAAAACTAAACCTCAAAATCATAGATTTGGATTAATATAAACATGAATTATTAAATGTGAGGTACCAAAAATATGAAAATTGGGAAAACCAAAATCAATTTAATGAGTGTCCATATCTTTTTACCATTAAATGGGAATTATAGATAATTTGATTGAAAAAGTATATTTTTATTGACTAATACAAATCAAAAATACACATCAATAAATAAATATTATTTAGAAGGATATTTTACTATAAATTTTTTATTTAATAATCAATGAGTGGTTATAGAATAATAATATATTTTAAATTTTTTTAATAAAAATCTTATACCTTTTGTGTTTTAATTAAATTCAAAGAGACAAACCTTTCCATACTTGAGATCTAGAATTTTGAAGATAACTGTACATTTTCTGTGGGAGTAGATATTATCTGTAAACACATGGGAGGATGAAAAAAAATATAAAAAAAATTAAACAAATATATAATGTTTATACCAAGATAATTTTATTCCTAAATTGGAATTGGAATCCAATATCACATCTAAGTTTGTATTCCCACTTTTGATAGGGCACTTATATCACCAATGAAAAAATCATCTTTCTCTTAACCCAAAATTGTAAGTCTCGTGCCAATGTAATTCATAATTATTAAACTATACTTATAGGGAAATTTATGACACAATCTCAATATATTTTCATAACAAATGAAAGATGTTATGAAAACCAATAAAATTTATAGTCATCATATGTATTCAGAAGAGAAAAGTGTTATTAAAAATGGGGATAAAAGATAAACAATATACCTACCCAAAATAAAAAACAAAATTTTCACTAGAAGTAGTATTGTAAGACATGAAACAAATATTAAATATAACTATAATAATAAATCCAAATGTAAAAATTTGTTTCAAAAAATAAATTAAATAGTAGTAAAACATGGATGGAAAATTTATGGTAATAGAGGACTTGGAAAATAATAGAATTAGTTAAGTTAATAGCTTGTACATCTCCATGACAAAAAATTTTAAGAAGATTTAGTAATTTCATAATATGGAAACTCAAAAAAATAAATGTAATGATCAAAATGGATGAAAAATTATTTCCAAAAAAAATTATTAGTTTTCAGGGGGAATTACAAACTAACTTCTAGTTAAAATAGCTGAGACATGAAAAATTATATTCTTAGAATTTCAAAAAATATAATAATTTTGATTTTATAGGAATAATAATGATCATATAGTCTATTAAAAATATATATTTACTAAATAAAAATATATATATAAAAATATAATCAAAATGAATGTTGTAAAGGATCTATTTGTCACATGGGAAGCTTATCTATCGAACACATCTCCAGTTAAAAACCTTAACAATTCATCATAGATGAATTCTAATGGAGAGTTATTTCTATTAAACCCTTCCATAATAGGGGGAATTCGAAAACATTTAAGCCATGTAGAAGTAGTTGGTGTTGTATTGTGGTTAAAGCATGACCATGGGTGATGGTTATGGATTTTAAGGATGGTTAGAGATGATCTAGGGTGTTTGGAACAGAGAGGTCATGTGTGTATGCCAGTCCAAAATGATGTCTATGATGACGGTTTAATGAGAATGATATCTTGGAACACTAATGATGGAATGTTACAATAAGGGTTTTTTTGTATGAGGATGTAGTTTGGGAATATGGAGGGGGTTTCACACAATAAAATCAGAGGGGGGAAACAGTAGGGAACAAGAAGGGGATTATTTCAATGTTTCCAGTGAGAAACATAAGTTATAAGTAGTGTGGCGGTTCCTGCGAGGCGGTCTATAAGGGATTTTGGTGAGGAATAATGATCTAGGGATGGGGGAGGGGTCACGAGGAACGTGGGGTGAACATTTTTATTTTTTTCATATATATATATATCGATAAAATTAATGAATTTATATAAACATTTATATTGTATAAGGATTATGCTTATATATATATATATATATATATATATATATATATTATCAAAAAATATTTCTAAATTGTCGATATTTTAATTAATCATGTATTTTCAGTATCAAAATGATATTCTTATAATGGGTAATATATATATACAATAATGTTTCTATAAAATATTGGATATAATTGAATAATTTATCACAAACAATTTAATAATAGTAAAATATATCTTTGTAATAATAATTAATAACAACATATTTATTCACCATTAACTTAATTATTTGAATTATTATTACAGGGAAACAAATTTAAATGTTAGTAAAAGATATGTTGGTATTTAACTACTTATATAAACAAATATATTTATTGGTTAAATAAACTATTGGTGCCTATAGTTAATGTCAACCAAATTTAGTATATATAAGAAATAATAATTGTTACCAATTTAAATATTATCATTTTATAATTTTTTAACAGTAAAGGTAAATTTCTTTAGTGAAACCAAAATACAATAGACCAAAACACCAAATTATAAACAAAACCAAAGTAGGAGGAAGGAATCCTCTTCATCCATGAAAATCAAAAATTGAGCATCAATAGAATCCATAAAAACTAGTATCTATTAATCTATATCATCTCAAACAATGTGTTCTCCATAATCTTCCTTGAATTGAAAATTGTCTATATGGAATACAAATGTTGTTGGTAAGAGTTACCATATTGGGGTGTCTATGAACATACCTTGAAGGATTACCAAAAATAATGGAAGGATTGAACAACAAGTCAACATGAAATTAATGACAAAGGAAAACCCAAGAGTTACATATTACTGAAGGGTTTATAAAATCAATGAAGTAATGAATCCATAAGGACCAATATTATCAGAAGAGAGATAATTTTCCATATCCATTCCAATAGAATCTAGTGAAATGAAAGGCACATTGTATCAAAAGTACTCAAAATTTTAAAAAAACCTATCATCTTGATGGAAGAGAAAAAGAAAACCCCAATAGACTACCTAAATTTTCCCCTAAAGATACATAAATCTAAACATCTAATCCTCAATGTTATACCTATACCTATCTTCTCACACTAATGGAGTAAAGAGTACAAGGAATCACAATCACATGATGAAACCACAACTTTATACGTCCAAATCATTACTATGGTAGTTTAATTTAGTAAAACATAGGTACACAAAATCCCAATATTATGAGATTCCTCATTCTAACTTGGTTTACATCATGTTTCATAGTAATTCCAATGATATGGACTGAAAACATCATATTTGTTCCCATAAAAAAATTATACAAAGAGATCCTATTAGAAACCCTTTAATTGATGAATCTGAGATAAAATACCCCTTTGGAGTTGAAGACGAACACCTAGGATAGAATACATATATTTTTTAAAGGAGTTCCAACCATAATCATAGGAGACTCACACACCATAACACTCGGGAGTTCAATACCCCATAGAAAAAAAACAGTTCCTAATCAGTTCATAAGGAATAATGAATTCTAATATACAAGTGACATACTCTTTCCTTGTCATTAGTTTAACAAACCTAAATCTATTAACCTAGATACAATGGATATATTTCTATATTTGAAATATAAAAAAGATATCGAATCTCATGATATCTCATCTGATGATATTGCATATGTTACAACCCATGATTTTGGATCATTTTAAATTCAAACTTTATTATATAACATGTATCAAACACTATATTTGATATAAAAACATAGGAAATATTATTAATAGACTATTAATAATTATATATTAAATAATACGATGGAAAAATATTTATATTAATTGCCACTAGAAGATAAAAAATTAATATGATTTATAATTGAAATGGGTTTTTCAATAAAATTCATTTTATTTATCTTATATATTTTCCTAGAAAACATATATTTAAAATTTAATATTAAAAGTATTTTAATTAATATTAATCTTGTAATTCCCTAAAAAATTTATCCTCAGATATATTATTTAGAATTTTCTAAAATAATCTATTTTTAGGTGAATAGGGAAAATACTAATTTTATTAATATCATCACATTTATGAAATTATCTTATTATATTAATTAATTGAAATATTTTTAGATAGTTTTTTATAAAATTAAATATTATAATGTTTATTAATTCATTTTAAATTACCATTTAGAAATTATAATCTCATGCATACCATTACAAAAATATGTGTACTGTTTTAATGAAAACTAATTTTTGACAGTTTGGTTCAATTAATTATTACATAATGATACAAAATCTTTCATTTATTTTATTATTAAGTAAATAAAATTTAAATGTTGACAATTATATTAAATTATTTTTAATTAATGTAATTTATAACTACATTCAAAGCGTAACTCATTTTTCTTAAAAATATACTTTAAAAAAATATTTTTACACCACACATGTTCTTTTTTTAAAATTAATTATCTATATACAGAGAAAGAAATTTTTTAAAAATTATTTATATATTTGATATACTAATTTTTATTTTTTTTAATTTTTTTGATATTATTTTTGGGTATAAAATATATACTATAGGATTAATGGTAATTACCATAATAATAGTAAAACTGTTATTTTAAAATTATTGTTTTGTATATAATAGAATTTATATCAAATTAATTAAATTTAAACACTTAAAATAATGAATATAATGTTATTTATAATAAAAAATATATATTAACACTCATATAAAATATTTAATCAATACTAGATACGATTTATATTCCATAATGGTCAAAAATACATTTTTTTAATAAAATAATTTTTCTACACTTTATCTATTTTTATTTAAAAATAAATTTAAAAATTTATAGAAATTAATATTTTTTTAATGGATGTTAAATGTAGGTACATAACACATATATTTAGTTATACAGGTTATTTTATTTTTTACTAAAACATAAAATCACTTATTTAAGAACATGTCACATAGTTTTAATGGAAAAGGGAAAAAATGTAAATACATAGTAGTAAACCCCTATAAATTATATAAACCACATGTGGGAAAACTTGGATGATGATATATAGATGAATCCATACAAAAAAATACATTATTTTTTATTTTTCATCCATTGATCTTGAAATAGTTTCAATATATTAATAAAATATAAATGATGTTACCAAAATTTTAATTTTCCACTATTATATAAGGGGATCACTTTCACCTATTGAAATATACACCTATCCTTCCAATTACTCATTAAAAGTACTAAATTTTTATATCCCTAGAAACATATACCAAAAAAAATATTACATTTTTTACTCATTTTTAGCTAATGCCTAATATTTTAATGAGACCTCCGAGGAAACAAATCAAGTCACCATTGTAACTATTATATCCTTATTAAATTTTTATTCTTTAACACACACTACCAAATAACTTATCATTATAATAAATTGATGAAATAAGTATCATTATTATAATAAGAAGATTTTATATTAATGTTAAAAGGAATAGTTATTTATTTCAATCCTATTATAAAAACATGGGAACATCAATCATGCATGAGTGTAGACTACCACCTCTACTGTGAATATTTTTTTCCTTCTAATTTTAAATTATTTATCGAAAAATAATATAATGTAGTTAAAAAAATAATGATAATAAATATTATTATTCTGTTATATTGACATTATGTCAAAATATATAACTATTTATATATTCTCCTCGATCGAGTTAAAGGGTGTTCATATTTGAGTCGATTTAACCACCTACATGAATAATGCTTTAAATCTATATTTTGAATGACCATAGGAACATGAAACCTATTATTATTATAATGAAATAATGAAATAATTATTTGGTATATGGTATTAAAAATATTATACTAAATGATTATCCTATTATTACGGTTTCATATTCATTCGCTAAAATTACAAAAATAATCTGTTATCAATTCAATTTTCACATTATAGACAGAAAACACAAATGGAATGAAATTTAAAAATTTTAAATAAATATATGATATATATTTTAGAATCCAAAGTTATATTTCAATAACAATATTTTATCGAATTATAGGTAACATTATAAGTATTAAAAAACATGTGTAAAACTGTTAAAATCATTAACGACTAATGGTCAACATAAGCAATAACAAATTAATATACTCAGGATAAAAATTGTAATAAGAATTATAAATCAGTTATATTTATTTCTACGGTTCTTTTATTGGATATAAATTTTTTATATTTTTTTAAAATGATGTTATAGTGTGATCAACAAAGAAAAGAAAAGATGTAAGGGTCTTCATCTTAAACTCTGATCTTTAGGACATATTTTATGTTATACACCATGTTTTAATTTCAATAGTGTAAGTTCAAAAAAAATCAAATTTTTAACATTAATATATTATTTTATAGGATATTAAGATTTATATTAATATTTTTACATCTCAGGGTGAATTTATTCAATAGTTACAAGGTTTAGAAAGTTTTATTAATATCAATATCACGTCATTGAGACTTATATTAACTTTTTACACTTATTTATTATAAAATGGTGTCTAAATTTCCCGTAAATTTATTTTGGAATAATATATGATTTAATAATTTTTATATATATAACAATAAGATATTAAATATTCTCATTAATTTTGATTAGAAAATTATGGATGTTGTATGGGGTTCTTATGACTCAAACTTTCCCTTGGGTCATAATAACTGTTCTTGTATTTCTATATATAAATATTTATATATTACATACTACGATGATATTATATTGTATTAAAACTTTATTTATTTGGAAAATCATGTTTCACGTCAATTTCATCCTTCGTGGAGATTCTATTGTTTTTCTAAAATGAATTTTTGTTAAAAATAATTTTCATTTATTTTAATGTAATTTTCATCTATATACATGTATTAACATTCCACCAATGTTCCCATTTACCTTGTTAAAACTCAATTTGATTCTATAACCAATGATTACTTTATTCCAGTTAATTCAATTTAAATAAAATGTTTCATTATTCATTTAATGATGTGGGTTTTCAACAAGGTTATTTCCAAAGGTTCAAATAGTTTTTCTATCCTTTCAAAATAAAGATTCTATCATCAACTAGACATTTTATTTTAAAAAAATTATGCCTTTTCGTGATTACAATATCTAATATTAATTTTAAAGTAAAATAGGGAAATTTGTTTTACTTTTCCATTTTGAAACTTTATATAATTTGGAATTATTAATTATTTAATATTCTTTTAGAAGTAAATGTTTTCAAAGTATTTTTACTTATACTTTCTGAAAACTTATGTCTTATCAAGGATAATTTTTCGGAACTATGTATATCAATTTTTTTAAAAAATAATATCTTTATCTTATAAAAACTGTATTTTGAAATTAATTTATGATACATTTTTTATAAAAATGGCTTAAAAGTTATTGTGAATTATTTTTCATTTTCACTGCAATTTTATCCCTAGGGTTTATCTCCCTTTAAGTAATGTATTGATCGGAATATGTATGTTATTATGTTATGAATGTTTTTTAAAAAATAATAAATTTGTTGGTATACTATGATTTATTAAGTTGATGTTATGTGATAGGTTTAAGAGACCCATTCTTTTTTTAAATTAGTTCATTAAGACATATTTTTCATTGATTTTAAGTGGCACACATATGTATGAATGATAATGGATTGGGTCATATATCATCCTATAATTTATTGGATTATGTATAAATCTCATGAGGTATTTTGACATGGGAATAATTAGTTTATTTACATAGGTATGAGCATTATGGGTTTTCTCAAATTTTCAGACATGGAAATAATGAGTTTTTTCATATAAGAATCGGTATTATGGGTTTTCTAACATAGGTTTTCTTATAATTATGGTTTTGACACACTTAAATAATGTTCATAATGTTATGAAAAAATTTTCTAGATGCATTTAATTTTTAGTAAATGACATGTTTTTAATATTATACCATATTTTTAAATTATTTAGAGTTTTTATATCATGATCACTTGTTTTTTATTATTGTTTTGTGTTTTCAGCCATGGAATTTCTTTTATTATTCCATTACAGCCATTTTTTGATATTATATTTATCCATCCTATTTTATTATTATCATACATTTTCATATAATATTTTGTTATGATAATTATATCTTCCTATAATTATCCCTAATGCTAATGATCTAATACTTTGTGATATTTCTATTCACTTAATTTACATTTTAGCTCACCAATTTCATCTATTTCCATTCACCGTCATTATAAATATGATTATATCAGGTGATTTTTATTGTAAAGGGTCTATATGATCATTATTATTGAGAAAATTGTTTAATTGTTATAAAATGTGATTTTTATATATGTAATAAATAAGATAGTGTACATTTTTGTCATTGGGTTATGCGAATTTCTGCGGGATGTATTATTCAAATCATGAGATTAATATAATATTTATATTAAGTTTATCGTGGGTCATTATAGTCCTAATTATAGGATGTTTTTTTTATTACAGAGATTATTTTAGTTTTTTTTAGATCGTTTTAGTTTCCTTTGGTGTAATGGTTATAGAACCTCAATAAAAATCTGGATTTGGTCATATGTGTAGGATGATATCATTTATTACTTTTAAATTCTTTCATATAAGGTTTTTAATTAAAATGAATACATTAATGGATACTACTTGTGGATTTAGGAACTTCAAAATATATACTTAAGCGTAATAATCATAAAAATAATGTGTTGGGTATAAACATAATCATCACTTTATGATGGAAAAAGTTGCATAACTGTACATATGGTTTTATACTTCTAGAGGATATTCATTGGTTGATCAAATTTTATTTTGGAACTATTATTATGGATTGATTTCCAAGTTAATTTGAGGAACATTATATAACTCATCATAATGTTACATAGATGAAACTAAGATTGATATCGGATAAACTAATGGAATATTGGAACAATATGAAAATTTATAAGAACAATAGTTTTTAGGTTAGAATTATTTTTTTATTATGATAATATCACTATATTTCAAATGTTTCATATCTCATGTCAACTATTTTGGTATTAGTAATAGTTAGAAATATAAGGATCCATGGGTTTGAGGGAAAATGTGAAGATTATCTCAATGAAAAAACCACCAAAATTGGTGCTAGAAGGCGAATCATTTTGTTTATTCCAAACCATTTATCATGAAATATGATTAACAATGTGAACATATTCTAAGTACAATACACAATAAATAAGATAATGATGGACTCTCATGAATTACCATGTGACGTTGATGAAAAAGTAAAACATGTTCACACTCTTATTTGTTAACAAATGTTTGAAGTAGAATAAAGGGAATTTCCTTGAGGGGACATGAAGACACATTAATTGTGGAAAATGATACCACCGAGAATCAAACATTAATAGTTAAATTAAGAGTCTAATTAACATAAAGAAAAAAGGGATGACTTATCCATGGGAACCATGAAAGATTCAAAATTTTATGGCTAAAGAAATTGGTCATTATCTAAGACAATTCCCCAATCCAATGATTTTTTATGATGGTAGGAGTCCACATCTTCTTAGACACAATGAGTAAGGAAGAACCTATGAAAATACTATCAATGAAGAATGTACTTTTATTTAGATTTTACTTAACCTTAACCACTAATTTTTCGTTATATTATTATTTTTGAAACCATATTGTATATTGGAATTTCCTTAAAAAAATCACAACACTAAGTAATTTATTTTCAACGAAAATATTTTTTGGTTTGATTATTATGTTTGTAGAAATAAACTCTCTGAAAATAATTATACCCTCTGCTAAAAAATGTTGATTTTCGAAATAGAATGATTATCTTCACTTTTAATCCATGTTAAATTATTAAAAATGAAAAAATAAATTCTAAATCTACTATGACTATATATTAGAGTAAAGATAACTCTGAATTATATTATAAGAAAATTGAATCATTCACATGGGCCTTAATACATAGTTGTGAGATACATTTCCTTGAAATTTTTAAGGTAAATAAGAATTTTATAGTCTTCTCTATGATATTGAGGATCATATAACATTATAGATAATATCTTGATGGGTGTTAATATTTTCACCACACATAGATATTCTGGTAACTAAATGGTGTTTAAATTTAAAGGATTTAATATTTTTAAGGGAGTAAAATATATCGAAACAATATTTTGGATCCATTAGAATACATAATATGTTCTATAACTTGTTTCCAACACTACAACCAAGATAAAAAACAACAATATAAATAAAAAAATATTAATAAATTCATAATAAATAATAATATAGTAATTATTATTACCTTTAGAAGGTAAAAGATTTATATCAGTTAATATTGAAAATGTTATTTTCAATATAAGACATTTTATTTATATTAAATATTTTCTTTTAGAAATATATATTTTAAAAAAATGAATGAAATTTTTATTTTATAAAATTCATTTTATCAATTCCATAAAATCGAATTAAAATATTTGGTAATTTTTTAGAATTTTCTAAAATAATCTATTTTCAAGTGAATAGAAAAAAATTATTTTATAAATGTTTCCACATGTATGAAATTATTTTATTATATGAATACATTGAATGTTTATTTAAACTTTGTTCTACAAAAAATTAAACAATAAAATATTATAAATAGTTTTAATATAGTGTTTTTAATATATAAAACCAAGCTCAACATTTTGAAAATAATAAAGGTCGTTTAAAGAAAAATATTTTTTTACTATTTTGATTAATTAATTATAACATGATGAAAAGAAGTTTTTTATCTTTTTTATTATTAAATAAATTATTTTTTAATAATTTTAATAATTTTAAATTATTTTGAATAAATTTCATTTGTAACTTTATCCTAATCAAAATCATTTTTTTTTAAAATAAACTGTCTAAAAAATAGGTTTTTGTGTGTTAGATGAGTTTGTTTTAAAATTAATTTTCCCAACATGTAGAAATTTAATTTGATAAAATTATTTATATATTTTAGATAATAGTTTTTATATTATTTAATATGTACAATTTATTTTTTTATAAAATTTATATTGATGAGATTAATGAAAATTACCACGATAATGGATAAACAATTAATATAAAATAATTGTTTTAATATTATCTTTGAATCTGTATCAAATAAATTACACTTAGATAATTTAAATAATGAATATATTATTATTTATAAGTTAAAGACTTAATATATTAACACTAACTTAATTTGTAATCAATACTAAATATGATTAAGAATCAATTATGGGAAAAATGTCATTTTTTTCATTAAAATTGTTATTCTACAAAATATTATTCACTAATTTATAAGAAAATTTTCCTTTGTTTAAAAATTTAATTGGATTAAATGGATGTTAAATTAAGTTCTAAGAAAACATGTTTATATGGGATAATGATATATGTTTAAGGAAACATAAAATAACATAGTTAAAAACTAGTTACCTTGTTAAACAGTAAAAGTGTAAAATATAAAAAATTAATTTTCAAAAACCTATAACATATTTAAACATGTGTGGAAACAATTTGTTGAGAATTTATTAACCCTTATATAACCAAAACTCCACCATTTTCTATTTTTGATACATTAAACATTGAATAGTGTCATGGATTTATTAAAATATAAAAGGTGTTTCCAAAAGTTCAAGTTTCCTCTCTTCTAAATGGAGGTTAATTACAACCATTGAAACATACACATATCCATAAAATTACTGAATGAAACTATAAAATTTTCATATTTAAATAAACATCTTCTAAAAATATAATCCCCATACCACACATTGTTATCCTAAAACCTTTACTTTTAATCAGGCTTCTATAGAAAATATAAAGTCTCCAAAATAAGTATTATCACCTTCTAAAGATTATCTTTATAATATTTGTTTTACAAATATCTTCTCTCCATAATAATATGATAAAATTATAATAATTAATATACATTTATTTTTTTATATAAATGTTAAAACCCATATTTATTCATTCTTTTCCTCTTAAAAAATAAAGGAATGCCAATTGTGCTTGTGTGTGGACTACCGCCTCATGAAGAATCATTTTTTCATTTTTCTTTTAGATTTTCATTATTTATCCAAAAATATTAATATATTGTTATAAATAATAAAAAAGTATTATTCTCCTATTATGAGGATATTATGTTCAAAAATAACCTCCTTAAAAATTATCGTTAGTCGAGTTAAAGCGTGTTCACTTTTTTATTGGTTTAACCACCTATGTGAAAAATAATTTAAAAATATATTATGGATAACTATGGGAATATGAAGACTAATATTTTTATAATATAAAAAAATAATGCTTTTATTTTGTGTATGAAATATTTTATTAGGTGCTTCACTTTTTATTTAGGTATCATTTTCTTTCTCTAAAATTACCAAAATAATCCCTTATCAATTAGGTTTTCACATAACATATCCAAAGCACAAATGGAATGGAATAATTAAATTTTTATCCAATATAATATATATATTTAAAAATATGAAATAATATATCAATAATTAACATTGTATAGAATAATGGGTAATGATATCCAAATTATTATACATACACAAATAGTTAAAGTTATTAACACCAGATAGTCATAACACGCAATAACTATGTAATTTAATCATGATAAAATATATATAATAAGGATTATAAATTTGTTATGTTTATGAGTAATATTATATAATATGATATTTATTTTGTTATGTTTTCTTTATATTATCTTATGTTGTGATAAAAAAATTAATGAAACAACATAAGGGTTTTTGTCTCAAACTCAAATCCTTGAGAAATGTTAATGTTATACCCAATGTTTTAATTTAAATGTTTTAAATACTTATCCTTTAATTTTTCTTATTATTAAATAATATTTCATGATATTATTTGTTCTATTTAATTTTTTACCATTCATGGTGTTTTTTGTACAAAAGTTACAATGGATATAAGGTCTTTTTTCAGCTTAACATAACCTCATTGAGACAATATTTAATAATATAAACCAATTTTACATTTTTATGTTGTATATACAACCCAATAAAATAATTTTTAAACCCCTATGATGTAATATAGGGGACTTATAGAATAATATGATTGCATGCTTCTGATGAATTTTTACTAAAAAATTAAAAAAAAATTATGGGTGTTTTTGTGACTCAGATCTTTTCATTCATCCATAATCTCTATTCATTGATTGTAATTTTTTAAAATTGATATATTTTAAACTATAATGATGTTAGATTTTATTTACACCTAATTTTCTGGGTAAAATATTTTTTCACACAAAATTCTCCCTCCTTGGTGATTCTATTATTTATTTGAAATGTATATTGTCATAATTAATTCTCATTTATTTTAACATATAGTTATTCCATATAGTTGTTTTTAAAATCCACAAATAGTATATTTTCCATAGTGGAAACTCAATCTATTTTTATCTCCAATGATTATTTTTCCCACTTTATTCATTTTATAGTAATGTAATTTTTATCCATTACACTACGTTAGTTTACAATAAGGTTATTTCAAATAGATTAAAAGTATCAAAACATTTTTCTATCCTTTTAAGATAAATTGTTTTATCAACCACTCTACATTTTCTTCTTGAAGAATTTAGGTATTTTTAATGATTAATTTATTAATGTTTATTTTTAATTAAAAATATTTCAATGTATTTTAAATTTTTCTTTTTGTAAACATTATATTCTTTTCAAATATTTCTCATTAAATATTTTATTAAATGTAAAATTTATCAATGTATTTTAAATTATCCTTTCTAAAACCTCATGAATTTTGAAGGATATTTTATGTTGAATTATTTATAAAAAATCTCACAAAAAAATTTCTCTTTCTTTTCTCAAAAATAATTTTTTGAATGTAATTTACACATTGAATATAATTTAGACATCATTTTTTAACAATGTTTAAAAAGGTTTTATGTAAACATTTGAAATTTCACTTTAATATTTCTTCTAAGGTTTATCTCCTAGTATTTAATTTTTTTAGAATCATATATATGTTATTATGATATGAATAATTTTATAGAATGAGGATATTTTTTTATCCTATGAACTATTAAGTTCATCTTATGTGAAATGTTTTGGAAACCAATTATTTTTTCCATGTATTCATTAAGATGTATATATAATTAATTTAAAGGGGCACATATAGGTATTTGTGATAATGAGTGGGGTCCAATATCATAATAAAATTTATAGGTTTATGTTTATATCTGATGAGATAGAAATCAATGGAAAAATTCCTTTGTCCACATATGTGTGGGCATTATGGTTATTCCGAATTTTTTTAGTCCATACATAATGATTTTATTCACATATGTATTGAAATAATGGGGTTTCTCACAAAGTGTTTCCTATGATTATGGTTTTTCTACACTTAAAATTCTTCGATCATGTTATGATAAATTTCAAAGATGAATTTCATTTCCATGGAATCCCATGTTTTCAAGATTATGCAATATTATTATACTATTTTTAACTTTTTTCCATTCTCTCGTGTTTTAGGATTATTGTTATGTCATTATTTCCATAACATATATTTTAGGATTAATTAAGTTACTTTTCAGGGTCTTATATTTGTACAACATGTTTTATGATTATAATACATGGTGTTATTATATTTTATTATGATATTAATTTCATCCTCATATTCTCCATTATATTAATGATCTAATACATTATGACACGTCTTTCAATTTATTGGGATTTTGAGCTCATCCCATTCTTATGATTCTATTCCCTACGTTATAAAGATGATTATATCATGTGATATTTCTAGAAAAGGTTACATATGATCATAGTTATATAGAAATTATTGAAAGGGTTATAAAATTAGATATTGTTATAGCTAAAGTCTATGACACTAAAACTCTCGGTCTTTGAGTTGTGTGAATTATTGTAAAATTTATTATTTAAATCATGATATTAATGTACCATTTATATTATTTATATAATGGGTCTCTATAGAGTATTTTAGAAGTCTTGGGAGTCTATATACAAACATGATCCTCGTATTATATTCAGAAACATGAAATAAAACATAAAATTATAGTGAGAAATTTATTATTTCTACTACTATATCTTCAAAATAGTTCATAGTTCACTTTTTTGTACCCTAGGAATTAGAAGTAATAATAAAAGGTGATGTAAAATGTTCATTAAGGAAAAAGTGTACAATATAATCACTCATGGAATAAATAAAACATAAATAACATTGTAGAGATAAACAATAGTCAAATATGACATATAACTAATATCATGATATGGGAATATATCCAGGGATGACCTAACAATATAAATAATCACAATGATAAAAAATAGATTCATAATTATTGGATACAAAATATCTAAAATCATAATCTTGCCACTTGGGCCTCGTTCTAAGACATCAAAAAAGGTAAGGAATACATTAAATACCAAAACTAGTTTGTCACATTAGAGATAATGATGCATCGAGGGTCTATAACAGACCAAACCGTCACATACTAAGTAAAATTTATCTATCATATGAAATAAATTATTAAACATTCAATACATAATCAACATAAAAATTATTATTGAAAAACTAATATATGTAATGTCAAAAAATTTCCCATTTAATAAATAGAACAAAATGAAAATAATTTATCCCATTAAATAATTTGGATGGTATCATTACAGTATATACACATTAATGAATAAGAATCATCAACTGGAATTAATATTTATGAAAATACCATTAAATTAATATTCAATCCATTCTTTGAAATCATGAGACAAATATCTTACTATTTTTATAAAATTTTCAATTAAAATATCCAGAATATCAAGAATATTATTTTCTCTAAATATATCCATGGGAAATTTTAAATAAGGATCAAAAGAAAAGAAAATTTTTGATGATAGTAAAATCCATTTATTTAGAAAACAATCAAAGTGTGAATTATTTCACATATATGGAAAAAAATTAAAAGTACATTATTCAGAAAATGATATGAATCATCCTTGAAAATCATTAGAAATAATGACAAATATATTATAGGAAAATCCTTTATTATGTTTTCTTAAAAAATTTATTTAATTTTACCTAATTTTTTTAAAAGATTTTGTTTTAAACCATGTCCAAAATAATGTATTGGATTTTTTTAAAGGAACATTGTTAAGAATGTTTTTCGATAATGTTTTGAAATAATGTTTCGGAAAAATAATAAAGCTGAATTTTAGAAATTTATATTTTAATAAATTTATAAAACAATTTCATCTGATTTTTTATTGTTCGTTCTTGTTTTCAAAATCACAATGATGAAATAATATAATATGTGGTTTTCTAAAGAATAGAAAAGTTTGTAAATATGATATTTTAGGAAATCTGTTTAAAAATACTATTATTTTGTTTTCTATAAGTGAATTTACTTTTTCATGTGAAGATTTTTTTGAAGATGTTGTGGTAGAAACAGGTAATTATAAAAACTATCATGATGGATATTTTTGTACGAATAATATACCTGTGAGTTTTCTACATCGAAATAATATCCTAAAAAAATATTTCAAAGTGCGTAATTCTAGATGAAGTTGAATCATGTGGAAAAAGTATCAATTATTTTTATTAGATATAATTTATCATAAAAAATTTCAACAAGTAATTTTCCACACTAGTCATCATGAAAAAAAAGATGTCTTCATAAGATGAGACATCTGTCAAACATTTTGTATGAAGTTCTTAATTATTTATCGAATGGATAAAATGAAGAACATAAGATAGCTCAAATTTAGATCACTAGAAAAACATAATTAGATAATCTTTTTTTCTATGTTTATACAATTTTTTTGAATTATTAAATAAGTTCAATGTGTCACAAATTGTCAGATTAAAATATCTATGCAAATAAAATGGGGTAGAATTCAAAGGAGATATGATAAGAGTTTTGAGTTGAAAATGTTTTCATGAAACCAAATTATTTTGAATTTATAATAATTTAGTTAATTACCATAAATTAATTATTTAATATTTCTTTAACGGGTCAATAAAAACTGATAGAGGAAAATTTCTTCTTTAAATAGATATATTTATTGAATAATTAGAGCTTTGTTATGAGCTAGTAAAACATTAAAATTTTAAGGCACTAAGAATTATATAGATTAAGGAAGTACATAATATGAAACATTATAAGAACTAATGTTTATGGTTTTTTAGGAAAAGTGACTAGATGAAGATACAATAATAAACTAGTCATATGATTCATATAAATGATATTGGTTAAATAGAAGCAATGTTTGAGTACAATATCCTGACCATTTGTGGAGATACAACCATGTTTAAATTTGGGTTAAACCCCATTTTTTGGTTAATGAAAAGATTCTTGGGTGTATAGGACGTTTTAAGGGTGTTCTATGAGATTATGATGTTAAATAGGGTAGAAATGGCCATCCAATGTATGTTTCATAGGTGGTGCATAGTTTGTAGAAACCATGCACCATAACCGTGTTTTCTTGGGAAGGCAAGTGCACAGTTTGGAAACTACGCAAGTGGGAGCCACAAGCAATATGGTCTTGGAATGATCCATCTTTTATATCTATTAATTTTTTTTCAAACTATGTGGGTGTTTCCAAGATACTATGTGTCTTTTCCCCTCTTTCACAGATGGAGCCACACAGTTGGCACAAGGTTTTTCCAACTGTGTTTCCCTTAAAAAGTAAGAAATTCTAATTTTCCCTCAGGATCTAATTTATTTATCCCCTAAATTATCCACTGTTCAACCCTCAAAAAAAATGTTGGATAAACAATATATCCTTTATTCACCATGTGTGATTCTCCTTACATTCATGGTGTTTTAGAGTGTTGTTTCATGAAATTAAATCTTCGAGTATGTCTTCGACTCCTTTCTATTTTTTGGAAGAGGATTTGTGTTTGGTTTACTATTATTCTGTAACCCTAAAACCCTAACTTTTCCAACAGACTCTATTTGAGTATATAATAGGTTTTCTAGATCAAATAAATGGTGGAGGTTGAGAAATAATTTGTTAGTGAACATAAAGTAGACGATCTTAATGATTTTTCCTATAGTCTTGATGTGTAAATGTATATATAGTTTTTTTAATTCATTTCCTTGCTATGTTTTGGTGTCTTGGTTTAAAGAAAGTAGTGTGGACCATACATTGAGTTTCTATAACAGTTAAGAACCATGTTGGGTTTGTTGATGATGTGACACCAAACTTAGGGTTTCACTTGGGGTATGTTGAACCCTTGGAAATTATGAAATAAGTTGGAAAATGTTGAGATAAAATAAATATGAGAGGAAAAGAGTTGAAAATTATAATTAGATTTATGGGATTGGTAAAGGGGTTAAATAAATTTTTTTTATGTGATATTTTTTGAAATTCATGATAGTATTTTAAAATGGTTAAATAATACGTTTTGGCTTTTATTCTTGTTAAGTATTTAAAATGATAATTTAATGTTTTAAAAGTGGGAGATATTTTTTTAGAGGCGGTGTTGACCTCAATGGGATTTGAAAACTATTTTTTATTATGATATTTTAAATAAGGATTTGAAATGGGGGTTTCTTCTCTTTATTATGAGAATTATTAGTGGTTATTTGAAATGGTTTGAAATAGAAATTAAATACTTGTGGAATGATTTAATTTTTTCAAAAAACAAGACCTGTAGTATTATGGGGTGATTTCATGATAATTTTAAGTGGATATTTTGATTATGTGTTATTCTGGATTATGGATAGAAATAATATTAATGGATTTATAGGTGTTAATATGGAATAAAGGGGTGTTTGGAATAATATAAATTATCTGTGAACAAAAAAAGGGTAAATGTGTTAATGGGAAACACATGAAGATGATATATGTGTTTAATGTTTAAATATTAGTTTTCACATTTCTTGGTGGTTTTTAAGGAATTAATAATGAGGCTCTATGACCATGGGTTGGGTTAGACTGAGGCTCTAAACCCTACCACTATAATATATTATTTATGGAGTTGGAGTGAGGATTTATTCCCCAAAAAAATTCAAGTGATGAGATTATATGGACTGAGGTTCCTTGGTACGTCTTATGTATTGGTTTAGAAAAACTTTCCCTAGTGATATTGGTAATGTGACATTCCACTATTGCACATTTTATGTGACTAATATTGGCCTAAGTGTATTTGATGAAAATGGATAGCCCATGGAAAAATAATAAAAGTGGATAAAGTGAATATTTTTGACTATTGGTACCCATTTTTACATTTTGAATTATTATTTTATTAATATGTACCTAAAGACACTATCTATATAGAATGGTTATTACCTTAGACACTATTGGTGGTGGACTACTGAGTTCCACTCACACCCTGCTCAGGCCACCATGGAACTTGGGTACCTAATAAGATACTGGTATATTACAGTATAGGTTCGGGATAGGGACATGGTCTACCGTTCATGCATGGGATGTTTGGTTGGATAATGGAATGACATGATCGGGTTGGAGGTAAGGTATGTGTGTGGGGTCTTTTGGTGGATTTATTTCTGTATTTTATTTTTATAAATTCCTAACATGTAATATATTCGTCATAATATTATATCATGGGAAACATGGTAACTTTTTCTTGGTTCTTTGTGGTCCATTTATAGTGAATATTGGTTCCTTTATTTGTTGATATCATTTTAAATATGTCATTACTATGACAAGCATGTATAATCTCCCCAATGTATCATTATAGACTGATAGTTCTAGTCAGAAACCTCTAAAATATGGTGAATAATTCGTAAGTCCATCTGATTATACTTATCGAGGTACCAGACATACTGGATACCTGGTTGGGGTTGTTGCAAAGTGGTATAAGAGGTGGTTTCTTTTATCTTATTATTGTGTCATGGTAGACTGGAGACAAGGATCATGTTGATACACTGTAATGAGATCATTTATGGGATTCTAAAACACCACAACCAAGGGAAGACCCAAGTATCCAGTGGTGGGAGTGGATGTTCTGTTTTTTTATTTTATTATTGATTGATACTCCCACCTTAGTTGGAACACTTGATGTGATGTTATTGATTTATGAAGTTGTATCTCATGGACCAATATAGGAATATGGAATGTATGTGTTTATGTCACATTCATTGAACATAGAGTCGATAGGTTATCTATTTATTTCTTTTAATTAAAATTTCATTATGACTAACATGTTAGTATTGTACTTTATTCATGTTATTTAAGCTTATAGATACTTCCATGTAATGGTCGTTAATGATAATGTTTTGAAATATGAATTTGAATAAAACTTGTATTATTGAAATTGTTGGTTAAAAATATTTTGAACATGTAAATGCATTATTTATGGAAATGTAAAATTTTGAAGTAGGAATATGATAAATTTAAATGTTATGGATTATTTCAGAAGGGAAATAGAAAATGATGGAACCTATAGGGACTTTGGGAATGGGTATACTAAGATTTTTGATTATACGATGCCTATGGGTGGTTTGGGTAGTGAAAATTCCCTATTTTATAACCTTGTATGTGGTTCATGAGACATTGTGTGGTTTTATGTATGATAAAATATATGTTCTTGTTGCACCCTTTATTGGGTTGTGGCCTCAGGTGATACGATGTTTTCTAATAATGTGTGTGGTGTATCCCATATAGGCGGTTACCATGTGAGTCGTGTTTTCGACCCCTATAGTGGGTGTCTAGCTTGAAGTCAAGATTTTTTTGTATGGTTATACTTGTTGTGATATAAAATTAAATTTTAAATGGGGTGTGTTATATGTAGGGGTTATTTGGTGAAGTAGTGATGCTTCTGAGTATTGATTTGTTTGTGCATTGATGTGTATGGATTATAGAGAGAAACAGTAAAATTTTCTTAATGTGACTCTAGTTTAGGTAATTGGTATCTTTAATTATACTCTGTGACCTATGAGAGATTTCGGTCAGGGTTTCTAGTGTCTTTAGGTCTGTATGGAAAAGGTAGAGGTTTTGGACTTTGACATTGGCACACATAGAGTGTTTCTTAGTACGTGTTATCCAAGAGGGATAAGTGAAAAAATTAATGGTTTTAGAGATGAAACTCGAGTTATGGATGAGTTAAATGTCTTGATTGATCTAGGGTATCCTCAAAGTAGGATAAAAAAGTCTTGCTGGTGCATTGAAATGTGATGCATGGAGGGTATCTTTAGAGATAGAATCAATGCACGGTTGGTGCCAATGAGTTTTTTGGTAAAAGTCCATGGTCATTCCTTGGTTTCATTTTCAAGGAGGAACTTGAGTGATTTTAGTTGGTTCTAAGGGTTATTTTCAAAATGCTGGATATTTTTGGTGATTGACATGTATATTTTGATGATGTATAATGGAGGTCGCAATGCTTTTTGGGGGTGAATAAGACATGGATGACCATCATATGTTTGGATTCTTTTTTATAGATGTGACACTCAGGTTTAGGTTGGTCATGTGGTTGGGATTTCCTATAAAAAGGGATTGGTCATTTGATAAAAACATTGATATTTCCTCGAACTAGATGGGGATGATTGACCTTAGGGCATCCTAAGATGAGTAAGAAAGCATTTGGGACTAGATTTAGTGATGTAAAAATCATATGACTTAGATTTGTTTTAAGTTTTTGGTCACATGAATGTATAATACCTTTATTTTTTGACGAGGACTATATGTGGGATTGTTTTGGGAAAGAACCATACAACTGGGGAAGGGTGAACATGTGGATCCGAATATGCGCATGTCATTTTCTATTGAGCCAATGTTGGATGCATAGTTACATGAGAGATTGTTTGGTGTTTAATCGAGGCAAGGAATCATTTTTTTTTATGATTTGAATTGACAAGATCATGTTGTAGGACTTAATTGGGGTAATGAAAATAGTTCCAAATGATAATTTTGGGTCACAACCACATAGAAAAAGGTTGTGAAGTCCTAGTGAGTTTTGGATGGATATCACATTTATGTTGTGCTGAGTAAGTTTGGATAAGGCATTATCGAATAGTGAAGTCCATGACATTCAGTAGGATAAGGTGTCCCTATGGTGGGAGATGAAATTAGTGATGGATAATATTTTGTAGAATTTATCAACTAATCCGTAGCATACTTTTAACTAGTGATAATCTCGCCCAAAATCATGAAATCATCTCATGTTTAATGAGAGATCTCTGTATTTATTCCTAGCTACCAAAAATGTTTTTTTATATGGATACTCATGGCGTATATTCTCATAGATTTTTATATGTGGAGTCATATAGTGGGTAGTACTATAAGGTACCAACCTTAAACATTACATAATCTTGAATTAAATGAATAATTCACATTGAATATATTTTTAGGTTTAGAGTTTTAGAGAATTATTCCAAAACAATTACATTATATCTAAAAAATTACAAGGTAAACACTTCTACTCAGTTTCCATTTTTCTCATAAAATAAAAATTGTTGAAGAAGAGTCATGCCTAGTCCCATGTGTTAAACATCATGACTTTTCCTTGATTTCATCCTTGACCCTATTCATCTTTATGTCCTCTGAAAAACATTTCAAAACTTGGGATGAGCATGAAGACCTCAGTAAGGGTTATAAAAGAAAAAAAAATATGACATTAGTTCATCAATACATACATAACATAAGCTCTTTAACATACCTCATGAGATCATAAGATTTATGAATCACACATAGAAAACATAAATCATAAAGGTAACTTTTGGCATCCATATCATACTTACATTGTAGCTGTCACAACTACATAGAGAGTTACATTTAGAATACCCATCCTAGTATATTCTCTAAATCTCATAGGAGAAACATCCATGTTTTCCTCTGTCACATTACCCAATGCATTGGAGAGCTACGTCGGGCTCACCCACTATAGGTTTATCACAGAACCATCCTTATACGTAAACAATACCCATGAACCATAACACATAAAACAAGAATAATAGAAACATAAAATTTCCCCATTTCAATCACAATATATCATTTCAAGATATTGAAACAATAAATTCTTTCTCAAAACAATTTTCAATAACAAAATACGTAAAAAGGGTACATATTATTTATTTTCCTTAAAAAACATTATGGCTTGTTAAAGAAGCCAAAGATCTAATAATACTCGCGGCGGCAGAAAGGGCGTTGTCACAACTTATGTTAAAAAGAAACATTATTTTTTGTTGTTTATTAAAACACTTCATAGAAAAAGATTCCCTTTGAATGAAATGAAAAGTCAATGGTGTTTATAAAGTATATTAAAGAAAGTCGTGTATTAAAACAAAATATTCCACAATGAAAAGAGGTTGAGATGATGTCCCTTACCTCATGTCTGACATGACACGTTTTTCTTTAATCTCTGGAATAATAAACTAATGTTAATTTATACTTTCTTATGAACCTTTTTCAAGTTTATTATTCCTTTTATATCACATATTACCATTTTATAAAAATTATGTAATCATTTAAGTTAATAACAGATGTTTTGTTGATATTTGGTACTTGAGTTAAAAATGAACTTCTTATATTTACAAGTTGTCTATGTGGTAAAAATTCTATTACCTCTAGAATGATATTAATGATTTAAATTTCATATATATCATATATTTCTAGTATATACATATATTTATAATAGTACATAACATTTGGAGGTATGAAAGGAAATGAATTGTTCATAGAGACGGTATATCGTACATACGCATGAACGCTACTTTCATTCCTATTTCTTATTTTAACAGAATTAAATACTAATGATACAAAGGTATATTATAATTCCAATATAATATCATATATATAATCTCAGTAACTCTATCAATTATATGTTTCACGTATGGCATTAACGAGTCATATCACTTTGAGGTGGCGATAGTTTGCACTTCCTCAAATAAATTATCACGTTTACCCATAATGGAATCCATAACGGTATTCTACAAATGAAAAATACAGATGAATTTTAAAAATATAAATATAATATATATCATATATAAATACATTTCCATCATAATGGATACCATAATAGGTGGTAGGAGAATATTGAACAATCGACGTTTCGTGATTTGATAGTTTTCCGTCCACAGTAACAATATGTTATTTACCCAATAGATAGTGGTGTGTGTAAGTGTAGTTAGAATCCTTCTCATAAAAACTTCCTATTATATTGAGGATAATGTTTTATTTATAAAATAAATGAATAAAAATAGTTAAGGGTGTAGAGAAGTAAAATAAAACAAAATAACTTAAGAGAATATGTTACCTTTAAATCGGGTATCTCCCATTGGTTTGAACGAAAAAGGTTTATTGAAGTGCCTTAGACCTAAGGTAAGGCTTATAAGAGGAGAACATGGATTTATAGATATTAATTGGGTAGATTTTCTACAATATAATGGTCTTGATATTTGTATGGAACGGTTAATATGTGAGGGCTTTTTATAAGGGGGAGGAGGGGCTCTTTAGAAAAGTGTGAAAATATTATTTTATTATATATTGATATTCAGTTTCTAAAGGTCAAAAACATATTAAAGTAAAAGATAGGATGACTCATGGTCTAAATAAAATCATCCAACAATAATTGGATAGTTTTGGATATTAATTTTATCATTATAATTTTTTATATATAAATCATTTATTAATGAGGTAAACACTGCATCATTATTGTGTCATAAATAATTTTATCTATTTTATGTCTATAAATTTTAAAAATAAATACCATGTTGTAGGAAATATTTTTATATTTCAATATAATATTTATAGTTTAATAGATAACTTATGTAACCCTATTTAAAAATTAATTTACTAAAAGATATTTCTTTATGTCATTTTTTACTTTACTTTAACTTAATTAAAATAAAGTGTCATTAAAAAACTTAAGTGGCTCCATGGGGTCCCAAAATATACCCAAGGATTCACATAGTCGGCCATGAATCATCTAATATGGTTAAGGCAAGTGTTAAGGTAATATTTTATTATTATGATATTGTTTTTACATTGAATTATTTTATATACCTTTAACCACGGTAAATAAAAGTCAAAAGTTACTATTAACCAAAAATTATTTTCATCTTATTGAATGAAATATTACATAATAATAAAAACCATGTATGTTTTATTTTAAAAATTAAATTCACAAAAGTGGTAAAATTTATTTAAAATGAAAAACTCAGTTTCTTATCTACTACTCGGTGTTTTCACTATTCATCAAAAATTGATGTTTTTCAGAAAAATTCCAAAAATTCAGTCTAAGCTATATTTGATCTTCCAAATTCAAAAAATATTCCTATTTTAAAAGATTAAATACATAAAATTTGGATTAATTAATTAAAATTAATTATCATTGACAAAACAAAAATACTGTTTTTAAGATATATTAACTATAAAAAGATTGACACTTGTTTATGTCCAATTACAAAGTGAAATTACTTCCAAAGGACTGACATCGGATTAAATGGTAATAATATAATCTAATTAAACATTAAAACCAATTAAAAAGATAATTAAAAAATATAAATAAATTTGATTAAAAGGCTGTTTTGAAATAAAATACTATATTTTTTACTTTTCATTTAAAAATAACTGTATCAGAAAAATTCTAAAATTTCATCCATATTATATTTTGGTGTCCTGATTCAAAATAATAATATTTTTTGTCAACTAGAAAATATAAAATGGACAAGAAATAGATATAAAAAGGGTTCACCATCAAAAGGTGGTAAATCAACATTTTTAAAAATATTAAAGTATTTTTCTTAAAATGGGATTCATTCAAATTTTAAGCCTCTAAATTTTATTAGATAAATGTAAAAACTTTTAACAATCATGTATAATCATATTTTAGTTGGTTCTATTCATTACTGCCAATATAACGACTAGGCATTTACTACCATTTAAAATAATAATATTATATTATTACTCTGCAACATAAGATTTCAAAGAAACATGTCGTTGAAAATCGGGCATTCCATCAAACATAGCACCGCCTTTAAAATAAAATTAATATTTATTTTACGAATATTAATAATTATGAAAATTTCATATTTCTTTATAGACCTAGGATGTTACATCCTTCTCCCCTTTTGTAAATTGCGTCCTCAGAATTTTATTCACTTATAAAATAAATGGGGGTATTTATACCTCATAGAATTTTCAGATTCACACGTTTCCTCTTCAACCATATGGTTTTTCCACAAAATCATTACTTGGTAAATTACAATATTTCACAACACATTCTCTCTTCGATCAAGAATCTGGACTAATTGTTCATCATAAGAGAGATTCTCTTCCTACTGAACTACCTCTAGGCTAAAAACATGAGATGGATATGGCATATACTATCTCAACATTGAAACATGAAAAAAATTGTGTACTTGGGATAAAATTGGAGGTAAATCAACTTTGTACTTAACTGATCCAACGTTATTTAGGATTTCATGAGGTCCAATGAACCTAAAACTCAACTTTCCCTTCTTACCAAAATGCATCACACTCTTCTGTGGAGAAATTTGAGAAATACATGATCACCTACTTTAAAATAAAGATCCTCCCACTTGTTATCCACGTAACGTTTTTGCCTACTCTGGACTATTCTGATGTGCTTCTAAATCATATTATCCTTTTATATCATCTCTTCTACCAATTATGGCTTCATCAGCTTCCTTTCACCTACTTCATCCAAAAAAGCTGGAGTTCGACAATGCTTTCCATATAATACTTCAAATGGAACCAACTATATACTGGAATGAAAACTGTTATTATATGAAAATTCATCCAAAGAAATATGTTGGTCCCAACTTCCCTACTAATTTAATGAAAAAAAATAGTATATCCTTCATGGTATGAATTGTTTATTCTGACTGCCCCTCTAATTACGGATGAAAAGTTATACTAATATTTAATTCCATACCCAAAGACATCTGAAGGCCTTTCCAAAAGTTAGAAGTAAACCTGGGATCATGATCAGATACAACGGAGATGGGAACTCCATGTAAACTTACTATCGCTTTAACATACTACTGAGAAAGTTGACCTTGAGCCAAAGTATCTTGAATATGAATGAAATGAGAATATTTATCCAATCGATCAACAATAACCCAGATTTCATTATTGCATCGAGATGTATTCGGTAATCCCACAATGAAGTCCATGTATATATTCTCCCATTTACACTCTGGCACCGGTAAGGACTGAAGAATCCCTTTTGGTAACTTCCACTCTACATTAACCTGCTAACAAGTCAAACACTTCACAGTAAAATCAGAAATATATCTTTTCATTCCATCCCACTAGTAATACTCTCGATGATCTCTATACATATTAGTACTGCTAGGATGAACTAAAAATGGAGAACAATCAGCTTCACATAACAACTCATTTTTCAACTGTGAATCACTAGGCACACATAATCTTTTTCCAAATATCAAAACCCAATCTTTATCAATGTTAAAATCTGGAAACTTACCCTTCGGAACCAACTCTATATTTTTCTGCAACTCATTGTCTTCCTATTGCACATGCTTAATTATGTCTGATAGAGATGAATTCATTGACACCTGAAACAAAATAGAATAATTTCCTACACCCACAACTTCCATTCCAATGTTCATCAAATCAAAAACAAAAGTATCTCATTCCAAACATAGCATGGTTAATGAAGCATTAATTTTTCAAATCAAATCATCATCCACTTTATTTTCATTTCCATGATGGTAAAGTATTGTGCAATCATAATACTAGATTAATTTCAACCATCTCCTCTATCTCATGTTAAATTATTTCTGAGTGATTATATACTTATATCTTTTGTGATCAGTATATATTTCACATTTTACTCCATACAAATGATGCCTCAAAATTTTTAAAGTAAAAAAACAACAGTAGCTAATTCCAAATCATGTGTAGGGTAATTTAACTTATGAGGTTTCAACTATCGTGAAGCATAATCAATTACTTGATCATTCTGCATAAGAACACAACCATGTCCTTTCAACAAAGCATCACTATAGATAACAACCTCGACATTTCTAGAAGGTAGTGCCAAAACTAGAGCATTTACTAATATTCTTTTCAATTCATGAAAACAATCATCACATTCCTTTGTCCATATGAAATTAACCACATTTCAAGTTATCTTAGTCATTGGAATAGATAATCGTGCACAAGTTTCAAAAAATCTTCTGTTAATAACCATCCAATCAATGAAAACTTCAAATCTCGGTGATATTTGTGGGTCTTTTCCATTATTCAACAACTTTTTTTAAGAGGATCAACAGTTATGTAATTTTTTGAAATAATGTGACCAAGGAATGAAATTTTTTGTAACCAAAACTCACACTTGCTAAATTTCCCAAATAGTTTATTTTCTTTTAAGGTTTAGAATAAAACCCGTAAATGACCTGCGTTCTCCTCTTTACTTATAGATTAAACCAAAATATCATCATTGAACACAACCAAAAACGTATCCTAGAACACACGTAAAATTATATTAATAAGATCCATGAATACAGCAGGTGCATTGGTTAAACCAAAAGTCTTATCTAAAAATTAATAATGGCCCTATCTAGTATGAAATGCGGTCTTTGGAGTGCCTGCTTCCATTTATTTCAACGGATGGTACCCCAACCTCAAGTCATTGTTTGAAAATTTCTGATCTCCCTATATCTATTCAAACAAATCATCAATATGAGGAAATTGATACTTGTTCTTAACAGTGATGTTATTCAATGCTCTATAATCAATACAAAGTCTTATTGAACCATAATTTTTTTAACAAACAAGATGGGAGAACCCCATGTTGATGTGCTTGGTTGAGTGAAACCTTTTTCTAATAACTCTTGAAATTATTTCTTTAACTCTAAAAGTTCAATGTGAGTCATTCGATAAGGGGGTTTTGAAATTTGATTAGCATCAGGAACTGAGTCAATAATGAATTTGACTTCCTGCTCAGGTATAATACCAGGAAACTCATCATGAAAAACATAAAGGTACTCATTTACCACAGACACATCATTAATATTAACAGTTCATTTTTTTCAACAATATTTTCAAGGTAACATTCATTTACATCTTTTAATTGTTTCTCAGCTTCTTAATATGTTATCAAAAGTAAGGGTTCATTGCTGTACACAAACAAAAAATCTTTATATAAAGAAACCTCTTTATCTCTATAGTCAATCTTAGCATGATAAAAAAAGCCAATACATACCCAAAATAATATCAATCTCTACTAGAGGAAAAACTATAAGGCATGCGGGATGATTCATTCCACAGACAAGGACAGGAAGGTTCTTATAATTTCTTTTTTTTTGTCAAAATTTCCCCCCAGTGTTTTTACCATATGTTTAGGATTCATATCTAGAGATGGAATTCCCAATTTACTAGAAAACATCTCAGAAATGAACGAATATGTAGACCCCAAATCAAACAACACCTTGGAATAATCTCAACAAACAAATAGTATACCTGATACTACTTCATTTGATATCTGAACATCTATAGAAGTTGTTGCAAATGATTTCACCACCATTTTTTACTTGTAGTCTGGCTGCATTTCCTTAGTTGAGTTCTTCATTGGAAACTCATTTTCATAATGACCCATATCATTACACATAAAACATTTTACTGACTATAAATTAGATTTTGTTTTACCATTACCCTGATCTTTTTCAGTGCAGTTATGAGATTTATGTCCCATTTTACCACATCGGTATCACCTACCAGAATTCAAAAGTCATTCCACCGCATGATTTTTACCACAATTTTTACAAACTGTTAACTTAAGATTCATACCCACCGACTTTATTGAAGAGTTCTTCCCTTTTTTCTAGCACCTCGACCTCTTATTCTGTTATTTTTCAAAGAACACATGATCATCGACAAAATCCTTTTCCACCATCTCCACACATCGAACATGTTTTTCATAACTTTAGAACTCATAAGAAGCTAAATCCCTTCGATACATTGTCTTTAATCATGAGTAAAAATGGTTGATTTTACTATAATGATCTCACATAAAATTTGGGGCATACCTTGCCAATTGAGTGAATTTTTCTTCATAAGCATCCACTGATTCATCTTCCTGTATCAATTCCAGGAATTGTTTTTCAATCCTAGGACGAACCACATTAGGAAAATACTTCTCAAGAAACAGACCTTTGAATTCATCCCAATAAAGAGCATCAATCTCTTCACTATATTTGATATTTTTTTACCATCAACCACCATTGATCAGGTTCACCTTCAAAACTATAAATAGAGAGACTATCCTTATGATGTTCTGAATACCCCATGACATCAAAAATCTTCTCCAGTGATTTAATCCACCCTTCAGCTAGCATTGGTTCAGATGATCCTATGAATGATGGGGGATGCTGCCTCATGAAATGCTCCACTACTAACATGTTCCTATGTGGTTGTTTTGGATGATCTCATGCATGAATACCACCACCATTTATTTCCTAATTCAACTATGTTTTCACTGAAACAAACTATTCAGTTCCGATTCTGACCATCTCTAGTTTCTGATATGGAAGGTTTTCTTCCTCCTAATGTCATCCCAACATATCTGCCATGTTTTCTCCATGGAAGGCCATTCTAAACACATAGATATCTTAGGTGAAGCAACATGGTAATCTCTAAATGCCATCATTTCAATATTAACATAAATTAATTTATGGATATTAATTTAACGATACCCTAACTCCTAATGTTATCTAAACCAACCTCTGATACCAACTATAAAGGTCTGGCCTTAAAAATTACATAATCTTGAATTTAATTAATAATTAAAATTGAGGATCTTTTTAGGTTTAGAGTTTTAGAGAATTAGGCAATAACTATTACATTATATCTCAAAAATTACAAGGTATACACTTCTACTCTATTTATATTTTTTTCATAAAATAAAAACTGTTGAAAAAGAGTCATGTCTAGTCCCAGGTATTAGACATCATGACTTTTCTTTGATCCCATCCTTGACCCAATTCATCTTTACATCATGTGAAAAAAATTTCAAAACATGGTATGATCATAAAAAGATAAGTAATGGTTATAAAAAAAGAAACAAAACATTAGTTCATAAATACATAGATAACATAATCTCTTTAACATACCTCATAAAATCATAAGATTTATGAATGAAACCTAGAAAACATAAATCATAAAGGTATCTTGTGGCATCCATATCTTACTTACATTGTAGCTATCACAACTATGTAGGGAGTTACATTTGGAATACCCATCATAGTATATTCTGTAAATCTCTTAGGATAAATATTTACGTTTACCTTTGTCACGTTACACAATTTATTGAAGATCTATCTCGGGCTTACTCTCCCTAGGTTTATCATGGAACCACCCATATTTGTAAAAAAATTCCAAGAACTATAACAAATAAAACAATCATAATAGAAAGATAACATTTCCCCATATCAACCACAATATATCATTTCAAGATATTGAAATAATCAATTATTTCTCAAAACCATTTTCAATATGAAAATATGTAAAAAGGGTATATAGTATTTATTTTCCTTTAATATATCACTAAGGCTTGTTAAGGAATCCAATGATCAAATAATACTCACGGCGATGGAACAGTCGTTGTCACCACTCACATTAAAATGAAACATTATTTTTGTTGTTCAGTAAAACGTTTTGTTGAAAAATATTCCCTTTTAATGAAATGAAATTTCAAAGTTGTATATATAGTGTATAAAATAAATTCGTGTATTAAAACAAAACATGCCTCAATGAAATGTGATTCAGATGATGTCTCTAACCTCATGTCTGACTTGACTCGTTCGTTCTTTAATCTCTTGAATAATAAAATAAACTTTATTTATATTTTATTAAGAAATTTTTTCATGTTTTTTATTCCTTTTATATCACATATTACCATGTTATAAACATTATGTAATCATTTATTTTAATAACGGTCGTTTTTTCAATATTTGGTACTTGAGTCAAAATGAACTTCTTATGTATGCAGGTTGTCTATGTGGTCAAAAGTACATTATATCTAGAATGTTATTAATGATTTAGATATCATATATATCATATATATTTAGTATATACATGTTTTTATAAAAGTAGATAAAATTTGGAGGTATGAAATGAATTGCACCGTTCCTGGAGATGGCAAGTTGTACGTACGCATGGACGCTACTTTAATTTCTATTTATTATTTTAATGAAAATAAAAAAAATGACACATAGTTTTATTATAATTAAAGTTTAATATCATATATATATATATAATCATTAACACCACCCTTTATATGTTCCAAGTATGTCATGAACGAGTCTAAAAACGTTTAGTGGGCGGTAGTCCGCACTTCCACAAATGAAATTATAGTGTTTACCCATAATCAGATCCATAAAGGTATTATATAAATGAAAAATATAGAAGCATAGAAACAATATAAATATAACATATATAATAAATAAATACAGTTTCATCATAATCTCCACCATAATAGGTGGTAGGATAAGATTGAACAATTATCGTTTTGTGAGTCGTTAGTTTTTCATCCACAGAAATAGTTTGTTTTTTACCCATTAGATGGATGTGTGTGTAAGTGTATCTTGAATCATTCCAATAACAAAATCCTGGTATATTTAGGATTTTGTTTTTATTATAAAATTAAGTAATAAAAAGGGATTAGGGGTTGGAGAAGTAAAATAAAACAAAAGAACTTAAGGGAAGACGTTACGTTTAAATCGGGTAACTCCCTTTGGTTTAAACCAAAAGGATTTCTTGAAGTGCCTTCCGCCTAAGGTAGGTCTTCTAGTAAGATGAGAGGGATATAGGGAGATTAATTGGAGAGAGGTTTAAATAGGAAAGGGTCTTGATAAGTGTGTTTAATGGGTTAGAGTTGAGGGATTTTTATGAGGGGGAGGGGCTCTTTAGGAAAGTGTAAAAATATTATTTTATTATATAATGATTTTTGGTTTCTAAGGGTCCAAAACATATTAAGGTAAAATAAATTTTGACTCATGGTCTAAATAAAATCATCAAATTATATTTGGATAGGTTTTATAAATTATTTTTATCTTTATAATCTTATTTATTTAAATCATTTATTAATGAGGTAAACACTGCTTTATTATTCAGTCATAAATAATTTTATTTATTTGATGTCTAAAAATTATATAAAAAATACCATGATGTAGTAAATCTTTTTACCTTTCTAGATAATATTTATAGTCTAAAAGATATCTTATTTAACCCTATGTAAAAATAAATTTACTAAAATATATTTGTTTATGTCATTTTTTGTCTTCACATTAAGTTAATTAAAATAAAGTGTCGTTATCTCTCATAGGTGGATTCATGGGGTCCCAAAATAGTCCCAAGGATGCTCATGGTCATCCATGAATCTTATAATAAGGTTAAGACAATTGTTAATGTAATTGTTTATTATTATGATATTCCTTTTACCTTGAATTGCCCAATTTACCATTAACCGCAGTAAATAAAAGTCAAAAGTAACTATTCACACAAATTTATTTTTATCATATTAAACCATATTTTACTTACTAATAACAATGTAACACCTCAATATTCCATGGTACGTTTCCCTTTGAATAATGTAAAATCTTTCATTGTACGCAACATCAAAATTCTAACACACAGCGACCAATCAAACTAGGCGTTATGAATAGTAATACCCACTTTTTGAAATTTTATAAATTTTATCTTTGAAAATAAACATCATTTTTCGATTCAGAATATCAAAATTAGCTTAGGGTGAATATTTGTTATTTTTCTGAAAACTTTCTATTTTTGATGAATCGTGAAAAACACTGAGTTATAGTTTAACAATGATTTCTTTTAAATAATTTTTTATATTATTTAAATTTATTTTAGGTAAAAATATATACATAATACCTATATAAGTTAAATTTAATTCATTGGAATTGGTTTATAAAAATTTTTGAAATATAAATATTTTGTTGAACTTTTTAACCGTCTTTTACCCAACTTCTAGGAGCATTTGCAAATTTGAATAAAACTTAATTTTACCACTTTTGTGAATTGAATTTCAAAAATCAAGGAGACACGGTTGATATCAGTAAGTAAATTGTGGTTCAATAAGACGAAAATAATTTTTGGTGAAGAGTATCATTTTAATTTTTTTTATCACGATTAATAGTAAATAGGGTAATTAATGGTAAAATGATATTATTATTACCCTAACACATGTCCTAATTCTATTGTAAAAGTTTAATTCGACCAAAAAACACCTAAGGAATAAAATATGATCCTTTAGGTCCACTTGTATTAGATTAAAAATTTATTAATATTTAATTTGAAGAAGAGTAAAAAGTGTTAAAATAAATTTTTAATAACTAAACCATTTTTAATATAAGGTTACACATAAGATAAATTCAACTATAAATATTCATTAGAAAGATAAAAAGATTTCCAAAATAATGATATTTTATTTATATTTTTTAGACATTAAATAATCTAATTTATTTATGGGTGACCTGCATGGATAGTTTGTGGGATCTCAGTGTTGTCTATGGAAACAATGTTGTTGTAGATTTCCATTTTATGATGTAATGTAAACCTTATGAATGTATCTAGTACTTCCATGGCTACTAAACTAATAAGTCTTTCGAGACATGATCTTTTGTGATCATTTCAATGATATATAATAACGCACTGACTCTGGGCTTCTGGGGTCGGGGCGTTACAGTTGGTATTAGAGGAAGTTTAGTACAATCCTTGGAAACTAGATTTTTGTAAACTCTGATTAGAGCACATAGCCCTAAGATATACTTTGAGGATTAGTATAGAAGAACATCCTAAAATATTAGTATTGTAGAGATTTTTTTAGTTTTCAAATAAATACCTCCATGTCTGGATACGAGCAGGTAGAGGTGGCTCTGGAACAGATGTACCTAGGGGTAAAACCCAAAAACTCCGCTTTGAGCTAGACTCGAACGGGAACTAGTGCACGAAAACAGGCCTTACTGCACTCTTGGTTACGACACTCCTAGGTGATATGATTATGATAATTTACATTTTCTTTACAACCCTATTTGAAGGATTTTAATATAATATGAGAATAAATGAACTTGGTTAATCTTAGGGTGTTTTAAATTGAAAATATGGTGTCATGATATTTTCTAAATGATTTCATGACTACTATTACTCACACTATGCTTTCTGGTTTTAGTCAATGGATGGATTCCATGGAAGTAATAGTAACTTTGAGCATGATGTACATGGTGGGAATGTTGGTGGAGATGAGGAAAAAAATGGAATGTTGATAAGAGTAAAAGATATCGAGTTCATTAAAAAATACTTTTCCAAAAATATAATCTACAACATATATATTAACCAACTCCTATAATCAACAAAGAAGAGAAAGACGATGAATGATAAGAGAACTAGTAGTGAAGACCATGGAGAAAATAATCCTCAATTTCTATCATGCTGGAAAAGTAAAAGGAGACACCCAAGAACTTGTCTCAATGGAACAAAGTAATGCTTTACATATGGGAAAGAAGGAAATAATGTAAATAATTTCCAAGGAAAAATGATGAGTATTATGGAATAAAATAAAAATTGTCCCAAGAATCTATTTACAATCCTTTTTCGTAAATTTAGGGGACTTGGCCATTACTGGAGTGAATGCCCTATTCTATAGGATATTTTCTTTATCATAGAAGAAGCTATGTGCAAATAAATGGTTGCAGAAATGTTTAAAAGTATTAGTGCTCCTTGTTGATGGGATTAATTTGGAAAAAAATCTCTTGTATTTGTAACCCTGTAGTTTGTCATGTGAAAATGATATTTGAGAAAGAATGATCATTTCTCTTGTGGATATAATTATACATAACCATTTGGTTTTATATGATCATTGGGTATTGGGTAATTACAAGTTATTATATTTTGGGATGAAAATGAATGATATGAGATAAAATTTGTGGTAAAATTATGTTATGCTTATTTTAGGGGAATTATCTCATTTTTAAAATATAGGTTTTGAAAAAGGACAACATGTAGACCGTGTGACAACCCATCGTGCCAGAAAAAGCTGTGGGAATCGAACCCACAACTAGTGTGCGATTGGGATTTATCGCCTACCATTGGACTACGTGAAGTCCCCTATTAGGGTGACTAATTAATTTTCGTTAAAAAATTTTATTGATAAATAATAATTTTATTTGGGATTTTATGTCTTATCAAATGAATGCCCTTCATATAGGAAAATGATTTGGTAGTAAATTGATAAATGTTATTTTGGAATTCGTTCGCTCTGTTTGGAACACTATATGCCTAAGGAAAATAGAATAATATTGGATTTCATTTGAGGAGTAATGTTGGATTTTTATATATGATTTTATTGTTGATTTATAGTGATTTCGGTTATTTATGGAAATGATTAACCTATAATACAGAATATGTGATTAGTTTAATTACTTTTAAGTATGTTACTTTAAGAGTAGTCGATGTCATTTGGAGATACAATTTAACGTGGATGACTACATAACCAAATTCTTCTATGTTTTTAGTTTCAATATTAGTTTGTATTATATTGAAGTATTTTAAGGGAAATAGTTTATTGAATGGTATTTATTTATCTTTGGGGTATTTTTGGTTTAATTTTAGAAATTAGGATTAGTGTTTATTTCTCTAAAGGAATATCCTTTTGGGGGATCATATGATCATCTACTGACCATTTTGGTTTTGATTAATCTCTAAAAACAAGGTAAATGTAAATTTTATCCTTTGGGGATCATTTTATTCTCTAGAAGTTGATTCTAGCTCTTCTGGTGTGACCAAGTCATCTCGAATACTCATCATTTTAAAAAATTAAGTTTGTCGTAGAAATTTATTAAAGAATGGAACTGTAACACCCCGAGATTTTATGAAAAATATTCTTTTTAATTTCATTAATGTCTTGTTTTGTATACTACACCAAAAGGAGCTTGCACAACACGCATCCTTGACTTGCCTTGCATTACACGCAATCGCGACCTTCCTCGATAGCGTGTGTAGTACGCAATACCGAGTTTCACTAAACAACGATATGCTATTAAAATATTATTAAAACTAGCTGTTATGAATAGTAATAACCACCTTTTAAAATTTTAGGAATTTTATCTCTCAAAATGGACTTCATTTTTGGATTCGGAGTATCGAATTTAGCCTAGGCTGAAATTTTGGTACCTTTTGGATAACTTTCATATTCTGATGAATAGTGAAAATTACTAAATTTTAATTAAAAACAACTTTTTCAATGGAAATAATTAATAGTGATAAATTATTAATATGAGTGGTTTTAAATTATATTTATCATATATTTTTACAATTTAATACAATGTTGGTCATTGGATGTAATTTCACATTTAAACCAGACAGAAACAAGTGTCAATCTTTTGATAGTTATTATCTCTTAAGAACACGCTATTTGTTTTAACGACGGGAATTATTATTTTTTAAATTAATTAATGCAACTGATATGTTTTGAATTTTAAAAAATAGACATCATTTTTTATTTCATAATATCAATTATAGCTTAGGGCTAATTTTTGGTATTTTTCTGGAAACATTCATTTTTTGATGAATAGTGAAACCACTAAGTGGTAGTTAAAAAAATGAATTTTTCATAAAACTTAATTTTACTGCTCTTGTGAGTGGAATTTCAAAAATCTGAGACACATGGTTGATGTCAGTAAGTAAAATGTGGTTCAATGAGATGAAAATAATTTTTGGTGAATAGTAACTTTTTACTTTTTTTGCCACCGTTAAAAGTAAATATGCTAATTAAGGGTAAAAATGATATTATTATTACCCTAACACATGTCCTAATTCTATTGGATAAGTGTAATTCTACGAAAAACAACCTTAGGAATAATATATAACCATTTAGACCCACTTGTATTACATTAGTACATTTATTATCAATTTATTTAAAGAAGGGTTAAAATAGTTAAAATCAAATTTTCATAACTAAATAATTTTTAATATAGGGTTATACATAAGATAAATTCGACTATAAATATTAATTATAAAGCTAAAAATATTTCAAACATAATAGTATTTTATTTGTAATTTTTAAACATAAAATAAATTAATTTATTTATGATACAATGATGATGCAGTAATTATCCTATTAATGAAATATTGACATAATTAATGTACTAAATACCCAAATATATGTAATTTGAGACTTTTTATGAATTCCAATAATTTCATATGTTAATATGACATGTTATTATTGATTTAATTAATTTTTTTCGAACTAATAATTCTGTTATGATTTTCACAAAAAATCAATTACCAAATAGTGTCAAAATTGACATAAAATTGTTTTTAAAACAAATAGTATATTATTAATTGTTATTATATTCCTAAAAATCTAAGGATCGGATAAGATACTTATATGATGATAGGTGTATCATTAATGGACAACTGGGGGGTCTCTTTGATGAATATGTTAAGTTAATTAACTATATAATATAAAAAGACAAAGTGACATGGTAAATGTCAATCTAATTAACGAAGTGTTAAAACTAAAAGATAAGGTTAGTATAGTGACCTAAACTTGTCTAAATTCTATTGGATGAGAGGATTTCGACCCATCCCATCCTTATATTTTAAATAAATCATTTTGGATCTATTTAAAACTGAATTTGCCTTTATAATAATATAATTTTTTTGTTATTCCAAAGGTGCCCCTCTCCTCCCTTATAAAAGGGCACATCCTCCCCCTCTTCCCCACACAACTTTGAGCCTTCATGCTCGGCCAACCCCTGCCAAATTCTCTTCTACACTTCCCTAGAAACATCCTAGAGGTCCTGGTCTTCTTCAAAGACCAATTTTAGTGCCCTAAGAAGAGGACTCAAAGAGGCGCTTCAAAGAAGAGGTAATGTCCATTACCGATTCTTTCAACTTTATTTCTTCTTCCACTTCTTCTTCTTAGGTTGTTTCATTATGAAGTAATAACATCAGTATCACTCATACACTGATATGTTATTATATGTATGAAACAACCCTATTTCACAATCTATCCATCCTACAGAATACCATCTCCACACCGTGGTGTAATCTATTTTCCACCACCACCTAACTTGGATGGGTATAAGGGTGTAAATAGTAACTATATATGATTATTTTAAAGTGATATTGATTCTGAAATAGTATACAAACACTCCAATACAGTCCCGCAATCATGAGGACGATATCATCGCACGTGCGTACGTATGGACTACCGTCTCCACGACGCGATGAGATTCATTCTCCACGTTAACCATTCATGAATGATTATAATGTATATATAATAAGTAATCATGAATTATATGAAATAATAATGATACTGGATTTATGTGTATATATATGTATTTCATCTAGTTAATTCCATTCAACTCAATAAGGAAACGAAAACAGCGTTAATGCGTACGTACGGCCTACCATCTCCATGAATGGTGTATTTCTTTCCATTTACTGATTTATTATATATATGTATATTCTGAATATATATTATATATAAATAATGTTTTATATTCTGGAATTAAGTAATCATGATCTATGTAATCATATGAATAATTACAATTCAAAACACGGACGACAAATGAAACAATTTTACTCAAAACGCTCTTTAACATGGAATTTACAAAAGAACGGGTAATATAAAGTCATAAGTGAACCATATATGATATCATAACAATGAGTATGATTCTGGAATAAGTCAATTACATTATTTAAATCATTATACAGGAGGTTCGGACACTTACGAAGCAAATCGGACCTAAGGTAAGGGAAAATATCACAATCTCATTATATTCGAGATTGTTTATACTTTGGTATTTACTGGGGTGTATTTTATCATCCACATCCATGATTCCTCAATATGTAATATTTTTTCCATCCACGTACAATTGTTTGAATCCAATTTTACCCTTTGGTATATTTTTAGTAAAACATATAAAAGGAATCTTTTGTCATTTTTCGTACGAGGTACTTTTTGAATTTTCTGACAAAAGTACGGGAAAAATGTTTTTTTAACTTATACGGAATGAATGGATTTTTAAAAAATTATTTCCATGAAGCTTAATTTACAACTTTTAAAGTTTATTTTTAATCAACTTATTTTAGTTTAAAATTGCATGACATTTTAAGAAAAGAAAATGTTTTTGAAGTAGAAAGGATATTTTCCTCAAGAATGGAGTTCAAGTGTTTTATCAAAATTATTTTCTATATAAGATAATATAGGGTTCTGTTTCTATCCCTATTATTACATTGATTTGATTATGTTGTGATGGAATTATTTTTATGAATTCCTTTATCTTATATGAATTGTTTTATGATGTCATGTGGTTTAAGAATCCCATTTTTATTACATGGGTTATGCAATGATGTATGATTTATGATTTTGTGGCACACATCAGAATGGTATCATTATGAGATGGTGGGTCCTATATCTCCCTCCAATTAATTGGGTAAAGATTTTATATATCATGAGAAAGACATGGCTGGAACGGCAGGTTAAACTGGTTCAGTGAAACCGGACTGAAACGAGGAATGAACTCGGTTCAGAAATGGACTTTATCCACTAAGATAGTCTTGGAAATGAGTCTTGACTAATAAGAAATGATTTTCTATGATTATGTGTGTATAACACAAAGTTTCAATTTTTAAGTTATGATTATTGGGATTACATTTCACTGCTATGATTTATACCATGTTATGATATTATGATCTCTTTTGCAGGTTAAGATTTCCAAAATGTTATGTTCTTATGAATATGATGTGATTGATATTTCTTTTGTTTACCCTTACAGAGCATTTGAGCTAACCATTTTATGTTTTCTCTTCCCCAGGATATAAAGAAAGGTTTTAGGTAAGAAAAAAAGGGGAAGATCCTTATGGGAGATGTTGAAAATCTTTCACCATGATTAGAAAATTATGTTCCGAGTTTCCAAAGACACTAAACTATTACAGTCCTTGTGTGTGTGTTTTTGTTATGTACTAAGTATTCTGCAAAAGTAATGTAATGTCCATGTACGTCAGGCTTAGGGTCTCTACAGTTGGTATCAGAGGAAAGGTTTAGTAAACCTTTGTAAACTAGGATGCGAGAACTTTAGTGCATTCCCTAGAGATATTTCCAAGGTATGTCTAGGGATGTCCCTAAGGTTAAGTATAAGTATAGGTTATAGTCCTATAATTATAGTAAAGATCATAGAATAAAACCTAAGATGTTAGATATTAAAGGTACTCCCCCTTTATTGTGTTGTTTTCACTAGCATGATTTTTGCCTCTCAGACTATTCTTTTTGGGTTTTAGACGATGGCTGGAACCCGAAGGAACATGTTGATCAATGTAATGGAAAATGCAATGATTGTCCTCCTGAACAAAAAAATGTTATGGGAGATGGAGTGCAAAATCTTATTTCTATACTTACACAATCTATGAATCATTCTAGACTTCCAAATGAGCAGAGAAGGGAACAATATTCTATTGAGTCCTTCATGAGGCAACGTCTACCTTCTTTCAGTGGGTCTTCTGATCCACTTGTTGCTGAACAATGGATTGGTACTACTGAAAAGATATTTTCAGTTCTTCAATGTTCTGAACATGATAAAGTCATCTTATCAGTGTATCATTTGGAAGCTAATGCTGATCAATGGTGGAATCTTATCAAGAATATGAGGCCAAGAGATGAAATTGAGTCCATGGAACGGGACGAGTTCAAGAACTTATTTTTCAATAAGTACTTCCCTCGTATTTTTTGTACAAATATGGAGAAGGATTTTCTTGAACTAAAGAAAAAGGATGATGAATCTGTTGGTATATACGAAGTGAATTTTACAAGGCTTGCAAGGTATGCATCTGGCTTTATCATCCAACCTGAAAGTAAAGTTGATCGATTCTTCAGTGTCTTAAAACCAAGTCATCGAAGGACATTAGCTATAAGAGACTTCAGTAGCTATGATGAAATTGTGCATTGTGCTATCAAGGTAGAAATGGAAGTTTGTGTTACTTATCCATCTCATAGTTTTGACAAGAAACGAAATATGGAGTTCAAGGAGAAATCTCAGAATAATGGTGAAAAAAAGATGAATGTTTCCTTATGCTCAATGTGTGGAAAGAAGCATGGTGGAGATTGTCTTAAAGGGACAAGTAAATGTTTCAAATGTGGAAAGGAAGGTCATCGGGCATTTGAATGCCGCAATGATGGGAAGAAGATGTCTAATGATGAAAAAGAAAGGGATACACAGAATGGACCTACTACACTTCAATGTTTCAAGTGCAAGGAAATGGGGCATTATGCTAATAAATGCCCTAATCCAAGGGTTTTTGATGATCGATTTGAGCAACCACTTAAGGCAAAGGACAAAGGGAAGTCAAATGCAATCACTATTGGAGATGTTGAATATGAAAACGATGTGGTGGAATTATTAAGTGTTTATGTAATGGGATTCCAAAATAATGTTGTATATAGTATCGTGGAATATTGGAATATTTATATATTGGTCTATTGTGGTTTTCAATAATTTTATGGTACTGGTAACCATGGAAAGTGATTGAGATATTTTTGGAAAAAAGATGATATGCGCATAATGAAGGGATAATGAAAAAATGAAATGTTTGACAGTATTCATGAGCTCATGATTGATATAAGGACTAAGTGATATCATGGTTTGAGTATATAGAATTTTGAGGATTTTGGTATGTGGAAAGAGTTAACTTTTAACAGCATTCATGTTTTCAATAAGGTTCAATGGGTATTCATTTTTTTCAAGAGAATACATGATTAAGGCCTTTGAATATTTGGAATGTGACCAACAAGACATATCTCATGATATATGGGGATCAACAATGGTATTATCATGCTAGTTGTATGAACTCTTTGGTAATCGTTTTCACTATCATATGAGATTAGACAGCATTATTTTGGATAAGCCTAAAGATTGGAATGGATTATGTTGGACATAAGTTAGTATTGTTTAAGGATATAAGTTTTTTTGATATTATTTATGGGATGTTATAGTAATGTAGTTTTAGAAAAAGGACAACCTGCAGGATGGCTGACAGCCCATTGCGTCGGACAAGGCTGTGGGAATCAAACCCACAACCGAAGTGCGATTGGCCTTTATCACCTACCACTGGCCTACAGGAAGTCCCTGTTTAGTAGAAACTAGTTTTATTATATTAAGCAGTACTATATATGAAGTATAAGTCCATTTTAGGAACCTTATATGATTAATCTCAATATAGATGGACTTATGCATTTTTTGATAACTTTTCTAACCTTTTGTTTGAGACAGACGGAATGACCCATCATTCTATCATATGATCTGCTAAAACATCACGAATGACAAATTCAACTTCGTTTCTTTAAGAGATGAAGTGGAAATTGTCCAATGAACGACCAACGGTGAGACTATACCAAAATCACGAAAGTATTTCTTTTAATTCCAATTTCATCAACTTTAGGGAAATGATCATGAAAACCAAAAATGTTGTCCTAGTGCTCTTATATCCGATGAATTAGATGGTACCTTAGATCATCACAAATTTATGGCTTTGTGATTTCTGGCTTTTTTATAGCCATGTTCTCTACCACTCTCCATTAGAACATGATGGTTAGATTTCTCTTCTATATCCATATTTTCACCTATGTGGAAACCCAGTGATTAGTTTATTTGGATAACTATTACGTTTCATACTTTTGTTTTTAAAGATTGGTTTTGGTATTCCTTTTTACGATGTGGGTTTCTATTAAAGAAACTTTCTAATAGTAAACCATATATAACCCCGATGAATTTCGAGGGAGAAATTCATTTTAAGGGGGGTAGAATGTAACACCCCGAGATTTTATAAAAAATATTCCTTTTAATTTCATTAATGTATTATGTTGTATGATACACCAAAAGGAGCTTGCACAACATGCATCCTTGACTTTCCTTTTATTACCCGCAATCGCGACCTTCCTCGATAGCGTGTGTAGTACACAATACCGAGCTTCACTAAACAACAATATGCTATTAAAATATTATTAAAACTAGCCGTTATGAATAGTAATAACCACCTTTTAAAATTTTAGATATTTTATCTCTCAAAATGGGCTTCATTTTTGGATTTGGAGTATCGAATTTAGCCTAAGGTGAAATTTTGGAACTTTTCGGATAACTTTCATATTCTGATAAATAGTGAAAATTACTAAATTTTAATTTAAAAAAACATTTTTAATCGAAATAATTAATGGTGATAAATTATTAATTTGAGTGGTTTTAAAGTATATTTAGAATATATTTTTATAATTTAATACAATGTTGGTCATTGGATGTAATTTCACATTTAAACCAGACATAAACAAGTGCCAATCTTTTGATAGTTATTATCTCTTATGAACACGCTATTTGTTTTGACGACGAGAATTATTATTTTTTAATTTACTAATGCAACTAATATGTTTTGAATTTGGAAAAATAGACATCAATTTTGAGTTCATAATATCAAATATATTTTGGGCCTAATTTTTGGTATTTTTCTGGAAACTTTCATTTATTGATGAATAGTGAAACCACTAAGTGGTAGTTAAAAAAATGAATTTTTCATAAAACATAATTTTACCGCTCCTGTGAGTGGAATTTAGAAAATCTGAGAGACACGGTTTATGACAGTAAGTAAAATGTGGTTCAATGAGACGAAAATAATTTTTGGTGAATAGTAACTTTTTACTTTTTTTTAACACGGTTAAAATTAAATAGAGTAATTAAGGGTAAAAATGATATTATTATTACCCTGAAACATGTCCTAATTCTATTATATAAGTGTAATTCGACCATAAACAAACTTAGGAATAAAATATAACCATTTAGACTCAATTGGATTACATTAGGACATTTATTATCAATTTATTTAAAGAAGGGTTAAAATAGTTAAAATCAAATTTTAATAACTAAATCATTTTTAAGATAGGGTTATACATAAGATAAATTCGACTATAAATATTCATTAGAAATCTAAAAAAATTTCAAACATAATGGTATTTTATTTGTAATTTTTAAACATAAAATAAATTAATTTATTTATGATACAATGATGATGCAGTAATTATCCTATTAATGAAATATTGACATAATTGATGTACTAAATATCCAAATATATGTAATCTGAGACTTTTTAGGAATTACAATAATTTTATATGTTAATATGACATGTTATTATTGATTTAATTAATTTTTTTCGAACTAATAATTCTGTTATGATTTTCACAAAAAACAATTACCAAATAGTGTCAAAATTGACATAAAATAGTTTTTAAAACAAATATTATATTATTAATTGTTATTATATTCCTAAAAATCTAACATTCGGCTAAGATACTTATATCATTATAGGTGTATCATTAATGGACCACTGGGGGGTCTCTTTGATGTATATGGTACGTTTATTAACTATATAATATAATAATACAAAGTGACATGGTAAATGTCAGTCTAATTAACTAATAGTTAAAACTAAAAGATAAGGTTAGTATAATGACCTAAACTTGTCTAAATTATATTGGAGGAGAGTATTTCTACCCATACCCAACATAGATTCTAAATAAATCAATTTTGATCTATTTAAAACCGAATTTGGATTTATAATAAAATAATATTTTTAGTTATTCCAAAGGTGCCCCTCTCCTCCCTTATTAAAGGGAACCTCCTGCCCCTCTTCCCCACACCACTTTGAGCCTTCAAGCTCGGAAAAACCATGAAAAATTCTCTTATCCACTTCCCTATAAACATCCTAGAGGTCCTGGTCTTCTTCAAAGACCAATTTTAGTGCCCTAAGAAGAGGACTCAAAGAGGCGCTTCAAAGAAGAGGTAATGTCTGTTACCGATTCTTTCAACTTTATCTCTTCTTCCACTTATTCTTCTTAGGTTGTATCATTATGAAGTAATAACATCAGTATCACTCATATACTGATATGTTATTATAAGTATGAAAAAACCCTATTTCACCATCTATCCATCCTACGGAATACCGTCTCCACGCCGTGGTGTAATCTATTTTCCACCACCACATTACTTGGATGGGTATAATGGTGTAAATAGTAACTATATATGATTATTTTAAAGTGATATTGATTCTGAAATAGTATACATACACTCCAATACAGTCCCACGATCATGATAATGATATCATCGCATGTGCGTACGTACGGACTACCGTCTCCACGACGCGATGAGATTCATTCTCAACGTTAACCATTCATGAATGATTATAAAGTATATATAATAAGTAATCATGAATTATATGACATAATAATGATACTGTATTTATGTGTATATATATGTATTTCATCTACTTAACTCCATTCAACTCAATAAGGAAACGAAAAAAGCGTTCATGCGTACGTACGACCTACCGTCTCCATGAACGGTGTATTTCTTTCCATTTACTGATTTATTATATATATGTATATTCTGAATATATATTATATGTAAATCATGTTTTATATTCTGGAATTAAGTAATCATGATCTAAGTAATCATATGAATAATTACAAGTCAAAACACGGATGACAAATGAAACAATTTTACCCAAAACGCTCTTTAACATGGAATTTACAAAAGAATGGGTAATATAAAGTCATAAGTGAACCATATATGATATCATAACATTGAGTATGATTCTGTAATAAGTCAATTACATTATTTAAAATATTATACAGGAGGTTTGGTCACTTACAAAGCAAATCGGACTTAAGGTAAGGGAAAATATCACAATCTCATTTTATCTGAGATTGTTTATACTTTGGTATTTACTGGGGTGTATTTTATCATCCACATCCATGATTCCTCAATATGTAATATTTTTTCCATCCACCTACAATTGTTTAAATCCAATTTTACCCTTCAATGAGTTTTTAGAAAAAGATATAAATGGAATCTTTTGTCGTTTTTCGTACGTGGTACTTTTTGACTTTTTCGACAAAAGTACGGGAATAATGTTTTTTTAACTTATACGACATGAATGGATTTTTAAACAATTATTTACAAGTAGCTTAATTTAAAAGTTTTCTTGTTTATTTTAAATTCAACTTTTTTTAGTTTAAAATTGTATGACATGTTAAGAAATGAAAATGTTTTTCAAGTAGAAAGGATATTTTCCTCAAGAATGGAGTTCAAGTGTTTTATCAAAATTATTTTCCATCTAAGATAATATATGGTTCTGTTTCTATACCTATTATTACATTGATTTGATTATGTTGTGATGGAATTATTTTTATGAATTCCATTATCTTATATGAATTGTTTTATGATGTCGTGTTGTTTAAGAATCCCATTTTTATTACATGGGTTATGCAATGATGTATGATTTATGATTTTCTGGAACACATAATAATGGTATCATTATGAGATGGGTGGGACCTATATCTCCCTCCAATGCATTGGGTAAATATTTTATATCTCATGAGATAGACATGGATGGAACGGCAGGTTAAACCGGTTCAGTGAAACAGGACTGAAACGAGGAATGAACTTGGTTCAGAAATGGACTTTGTCCACTAAGATAGTCTTGGAAATGAGTCTTGACTATAAAGAAATGATTCTCTATGATTATGTGTGTACTGCACAAAGTTTCATGTTTTAAGTTATGATTATTGGGATTACATTTCACTAATATGATATTATGATCTCTATTGCAGGTTAAGATTTCCAAAATGTTATGTTCTTATGAATATGATGTGATTGATATTTATTTTGTTTACCCTTACTGAGCATTTGAGCTCACCCTTTTATGTTTTCTTTTCCCCAGGACATAAAGAAAGGTTTTAGGTAAGAAAAAAAGGGGAAGATCTTTATGGTAGATGTTGAAGATCTTTCCCCGTGATTAGAATATTACGTTCCGAGTTTCCAAAGACACTAAACTATTACGGCCCTTGTGTGTGTGTTTTTGTTATGTACTAAGTATTCCGCAAATGTAATGTAATGTCCATGTACATCAGGGTTAGGGTCTCTACAGAAACTCTACTTAAAAAGTAAGAATATCTCTTTATGTTCTTAGATAATCTCATAAATAAATACCTCATCTTTATGAAATGTAAATTAAAACAAAAAAAAAGGTTGTCCATTTACTATTCCAACTAGGAAACTAATGATCGTTTGTACCATCACAAGTTTGTGGTTTTCTTGTTTTCAAATTTCTTCTGATCATGATTTTTATCCCTCTACATCAGAACTTGACACTTAGTTTGTCTTCTATATACATGTTTTTCAACATGGAATCCTATTATGGGTTATCTTTGGTGACCTTTGTACTTCTCTTTCTTTATTTTAAAGTAATAGTTTTATTTACTCTTTTTCCGATGTGGGAATTTCAATTATGTTCCCAAGACCAATTTGAAATATTATAAGGACACAATTTCCAAATGTGGGGAAGAATGTAACACCCAAAGCTTCCACTGTATGTTTTCCTTAGAATAATGTAATAGCTTGCACTGTACACAACTTCAAGAATCTAACACACCGCGACCAATCAAACTAGCTGTTATGAATACTAATACCCAATTTTTAAAATTTTATATATTTTTTCATTCAAAATGGACTTCATTTTTAGATTCAGAATATTGAAATTAGCATAGGGTGAATTTTTGGTATTTTTCTGAATAATTTCAATTTTTGACAAATAGTGACAAACACTGAGTTATAGTTTAATACCGAATTTGTATTTAAATAGTTATTTATTTTATTTAAATTTATCTTAGCTCAAAATATATACATAATACCTATATAAGTTCAATATAATTAATTGGAGTCAGTTTAAAATAATTTTAGATATATAAAAATTATATTGAACTTATTAAACGTCTTTTACACATCTCCTAGGAGCATTTGGAAATTTGAATAAAACATAATTTTACCGCTTCTGTAATTGAATTTCAAAAATCCGAGAGACACGATTGATATCAGTATGTAAAATGTGGTTCAATAAGATGAAAATAATTTTTAGTGAATAGTAACTTTTTACGTTTATTTACCACGGTTAAAAGTAAATAGGGTAATTAAGGGTAAAAATGATATTATTATTATCCTAACACATGTCTTATTTATATTTTATAAGTGTAATTTGACCAAAAAAAACCTTAGAATAAAATATGATCCGTAGGTCCACTTGGATTAGATCAGGACATTTATTTTTATTTAATTCAATGAAGAATTAAAATTGTTAAAATACATGTTTAATAACTAAAAATTTTTTAATGTTGTGTTACACATAAGATAAATTCGACTAAATATTCATTAGAAATCTAAAAAAATTTCCTACATAATGGTATTTTATTTATATTTTTTAGACATTTGATAATTTCATTTATTTATGAGTGACCTACAGGGATAGTCTATGGGATCTCAATGCTGTCTCTAGAAACAATTTTGTTATAGTCTTTCATTTTATTATATATTGTAAACCTTATGAATGTATCTAGTACTTCCAAAGAAACTAAACTAATCGGTCTTTCGAGACATGATCTTTTGTGATCATGCTAATGATATGTAATAATGCACCGACTCTGGGCTTCTGGGGTCGGGGCTTTACAAACAACCATGTACTTTTAATTTTATAAAGTCAATTTAAAGATGTTTTAAAATTTCATTTAAATGAAAAAGTCGGTATTTTGACTACTACCTAGGGTTTTCCCTATTCTTCAAAAATTGATGTTTTTTAGAAAAATTCAAAAAATTCAGCCATTCTATATTGGATATTCCAAATTCAAAAACTATTTCTATTTTACAGAATTCAAAACATAGAAATTTCATTTATTAGATTAAAATTAATTCTCGTTGCCAAAACAAAAAGCGTGTTTTTATGAAAAAATAAATATTAAAAGATTAACACTTTTTTATGTCCAATTTCGAAGTAAAATTGCTTTCAAAGGCCAACATAGGATTAAATGGTAAAAATATAATCTAATTACACTTTAAAATCAATGAAAAAGATTATCAAAATATATAAATAAATTAGATTAAAATGATGTTTTGAATTAAAATACAGTATTTTTACTATTCATTAAAACAATGAACTTTATCAAAAAATGCTGAAATTTCATCCAAATGATATTTTGATTTCATGATTCTAAAGAATAATATTTTTTTCAAAAATAACATATAAAAGTAACAAAAACTATATTTAAAAATGGTTCTTCATCAAAAGGTAGTAAATTGACATTTTAATGAATATTAGATTATTTGTGCTTAAAATTGGATTCATTCACATTTTAAACCTCTACTTTTATTGGATAAATATAAAAACATTTTACAAAAACATATAATCATATTGTAGTTAGTTTTATTCATTCACGCTAATACAACAACTAGGTGTTAAGCACCCTTTAAAATAATAATATTATATTATTAGTGTGCAACGTAAGATTTCAATGAAACCCATTGTTGCATATCGGGTGCGCTATTAAACATAGAATCCCCTTTAAAGAAAAATAAATATTTAATTAAAAAATATTAATAAATATGAAAATTTTATATTTATTTATATACCTAGGATGTTACAAGTACACCATCAACTTGTAATGGGAGAGGTCCTCAGGATGGACCAGATGTCGACGAATGACATGGGTTCCATTCTCAAAAACTCGGAACTAGTGAATGATGTCTGTTTTGTTTCTCTAATGGAATCTTGATAAGCACGTACATGTTTTGGGGATCAATTAGTGATCTAAGTGTGATCCATGATGGTTGAAATTTATTTATAAGAGTAGTGAAAATGATAATCATAGTGTGCAGAGTGGTATGTGAATCCTGGATATGTGGATAAGACCATGTAGTACATGTTGTGTCATCTAGATTCCAATGGTAACCCTGCAAGGAACATGTTTCAATTCCTAGGGAAAGGCCAAGTGGGACTTTGAAGGGGACTTTGATTGAGCCAATTTTTCTTTTGGGACTCGAGATGGTTTTAAAATAAACATGATATTCTTGTGTTAGATTCATTGATTGATGGGATAAGGCGTGACAACACTTGAGGGTAATAGAGTTTTGTGTGTTAGAAAGACATCATCGGTCAGGTATGGATTCATGTAGGTTTTTTTGTTTGAACATGTAATTCCTTTATGGGGGAAGGTATATTGGTCATTTGAAGAAATTTTTTTCCAAATAATGAAGCTATGTTTTTGAGGATTCATCGGTCGGGGACAACTCAACTCTGCAAGGAAAAGGAGAAAAGGTGGTCAATTGTAAACCGAATTTATTGGATCTTTTAGAATGATAAGTGCGTTTTGAAAATATAAATTATTTTTGAGGGAGAACCTATTCATCCTTATTCAATATATAGTTGATACAGGTGGTTGTGTTTGTAATTTTTATTGGTGTTGAGGATCAAGATTATGTCTTAGAGGGTAATGGATTCCTTTGTTGTTGAGTTTTACCAGAAGTTGGGGAAATACTCAAGTATGTGTGTTAGATGATGTTGGTTTTCCTTTTCTGGGTAGTCACCATAGTAAGGTGTAATGGAAATAATTTCAACAATAGAATACTAGTGTTTTGGTACAAACTAGATGGGGATAGTCTGATATGGTATGATATATTGAAAAGACAAGGTAAATATAGGCCACCTCATGTTTTATGTTTTAATAGAATGTGGCTTTCAGAAATATAGATGAACTAGAGAGGTTTTAATTTGTTCTTATCCTAAAAATGGAAGGTGTATTCATGTTCACTCTGGGTGGTTCTAATGGAAAGGTTTAACTCTAGTGCTTGGTGGAGTTCTCGTGAATTTTTTGGCATGATGAGTTGGTAAATGCATTTGGTAAGTTATGAATGTGGATTTCAGGTTCTTTCAGTCTCTTTTGCAATGGTGGAGGTTCCCAATGTTGTCATATGGTGGTTATAAGATAAATTTTATGGTTGGGATCACCATAGAGAAAAAGTGGATGGTTGATGATGTGATTGGTTGTATGGATGGGATGGGCTTAGGTGTGTTCCATCGTGGTGTTATGGTTTTAGTAATGAGTATCAGCTCTGGTTTTGACTGGTTTAGTACCTTGAGATATTGTTTATGATTGGTTTTTTCTACAGTTGTTTGTATTTTGTGTAAGGCCTTTGGACCTCTTGTTTCATACTGATGTAGGTCTAGAAATATGGTTAGAAGCTATTTTTCGCTTCAATGTTGTTTAGTTTGGGTCACCTTTATAATATTTGAAACCATGAGGGATGGAACCAAGTGATTTGGGCCATGATTTGAGGGGATGAACATATTGACAGTGTTCTACCTATCTCTCCTAATATAGTGTAGTTATTTGTTGGTATTATATTATACGGTGGTTTAGTGAAAACATCGATATATTTCGATTGTGCTTGATGTTGTTAATGATGAGTTTGAGGTGAATTCATCCTTGGAGGAATATCGGTTTCGTGATTGTGGACCACAGTGGGGTAAATTTATTCTGGGTTAGAAATGGTTCTTTGGTCTGAGTGTTGTGATGGTATGGCCTTTTTTAGGAGGAGTCTTGGGAGATGAGGATTGATATGTAGACCACATGGCCTATACTCTTTCTCTTGAAGCCTCAATAATTATTAGAAGTGTAGTTCAGGGAAGATCTGTTAAAATGTGGGGAGGATATAAGATCCTGACCTCTTGTGGATGTACGTCCTTGTTTCATTCTTTATTAAACCCCCATTGTCTAGATTAATGAAATGGTTCTTGGTTGTATTAGATGTTTGGGGGTTTTTGAAGAGTTTTCATTATGACATATGGAAGAAAATTTCATCTTGTGCATCTTACACGATGGGCATATAGTTAGTAGTAACCATGTGCCATAACAATGTGGGCTAAAAAAGGCAGTTGCAATGTTTGTAAACCCTGCATGGGGGAGCCTAAAAAGTGCAAACTTGAATAGATCCTTCCCACATGGCTACCATATAGTTTTTAAAATAGTCTAGGTAATTCTTGGAGACCACGCGTCTTGTACACTCATGGAAAGGGGGAGCCTCCATGTTGGCACACTGTTTGGACAAACATGCGTCCAAAGCATGGGTCCCTTAAAAAGTGGTAAATTCACATTCTTCCCTTGCGATCAAATTTATTTCCCCAAAAAATTCTCCCCTATTCAACCCCAACAATAATGTTGATGAACCAAGAGCTCAGACCTCCTATATGGGTAATTCTCATTCTATTATTGGGTGTTTGGAGTTCCATTTAGTGGGATTTGAAGCTCCGGGTAAGTCTCCAACTCAATTTCCTTCCATTTTTTGGAGAGGATTGGTTTGTGGATTCATATACTTACAAAACCCCGAAACCGTAACTTCACCAATAGATTTTATTTTGGAGGCTTTAATGGGTGTATTTTTTAGAATCAATGGCAAAGATAGAACGAGTTTTTTTTTCAAAAATCATTCGGTATGTGTTCTTAAACCTTTTTATAATAGTCTTTATATGTTATTTCAATAATTAGTTGTGCTAATTCTCTACCTTGGTGAGTTTTGATATGATGGGTTAATGGAATTGATGTGGACCTTGTATAGATGTTCAAGAAACTTCAATGACCATGTTGGGATCATTGATGATATGAGATCAATCCTAGGGCTACCCATAGTGTAAGGAATACCATTGAAAATTGTGAAATAAATTGGTAAACATTGAGATAAAGAAATTATGATAGAAAATGGGTTGTAAATTATAATCAGGTATGTGTGATTGACTAAAGGGTAAATTTAATTGATTATATTTTGGATTTTTTAAAATTCATAAGTGGTTTTTAAATTGGGTTACATAATGAATTTTGTATTTTGATCTAATTATGGTTTTAAATAGAGAGTATTATGTTTTGAAAGTGGGTAGAATTTTTTAAAAGGAGGTGTTGACATCATGGTTATTTAAAAATGGTATTTTAATTGGAGATGTGAAAATTTGATTTGTAATGGGGTTTTGGCCACTTTCTTTTGATAATTCTTAATGGTTATTTTAAATGATTTGAAATGGAAATGAATTCCATGGGGTATGGTTTAGTTTTTCAAGGAGGAAGACTTGTATTTTATAGGGTTTCAATTATGATAATCTTAAATATGTATTTTGATTTTTTTATAATTCATTGTGTATAGAACACATTTTAATGGATGTATAGTTGTTAATATGGCATCAAGGGGTCTTTTTTATTATGTAAATGAGTTGTGAATTGTAAATGGGGTAAATATGTTAATGGGTTAAGACTAGATGATGGTATTTGTGTTAAATGGTTAAAGAAGAATGTTCACATGGATTGGTGGTATGTGGGGTATTGAACATTGAGGTTCTATGCCTATTGTATGGGTTAGAATAAATCTCCAATCCCCACCACTATAATGTGCGGTTTATGAAGTTAGATAGTGTCCATATACCCCAAATGGTTGTATACAATGAGACTTTCTGGAATAAGGATTCAAGGTAAGTTTTAAGTATTGATTGAGAAGTTTTTCCCCAATGATATTGGGAACATGACTTCCACCTTAAGCACATCTTATATGACTGACATTGTCTAAATTTTATTTGATAAAAATGACTAACTTGTGGAAGAAATAAAGAAAGTGGATAATGTAGATCTTGTTAACTTTGGGAAACTGGTTTTACCTTCCACTTACTTTTTATTATTTTTAATCTACACACACTATCTATATAACCGGGTTATTTATTTAGACATTAATGGTGGTGTCCTAATAAGGTTTACTCACACCCTATATTAGCCCTCCATAGCAGTTAGGTACCCTTGATGATGCTACTTATTTCCATTACATGTTCAGTACAAGGACATGGTGTATGTATCTTTCTTGGGATGCCTAGTAGGTGCATGGAAGTTCAGGACTAGGTTGGGGCTCAGGCTGTGTGTAGGTTCATTTGGTAATTTTTTGTACATTATTTGTATAACTTCCAAGAGTATATTGTATTTATCATATTCTTATAGTGTGTGATACTTTTTTACTTTTGGATTGGTTGTTTGTGGTCCATGTTTGTGGAATATTGGTTCCATTATTTAAGGATATCATTTATGTTGTGTGATTACTATGATAAGTGGGCATAGTCTTCCCATTGTATCTCTATAAACCTGCATATCTAGTTAGGGGCCTCTAGAAAAAGGGGATGGAACCTATGGTCATCTAATGGCCTAGAACGAGGCACTGAACATATTTTCTATTGGGCCAGGGACTTTACATTAAGAGATCAGACAAATGGATTATTACAAATGAATTCTAACAATGTAACTAGAAAAAATATTTACCAAACAAAAAAAATATTTAATGGAGGCAGTGTATGAAATATTTTTGGATGGTGTTATAGGATCATTACACCAATATTTGTAAATACCCTCAATTTGAAGATATTGTACTATATTTTGCAATTTTTATCTCTTCTATATTAATATTAGTATGTCTGAAGAGATCATTAACTACTGTTGTTAATAATGATTTTGGAAGTATGTAAGTGCTGATGAATTAATGATGACTCGTGATGATATTCATGAATTGATAAGAATCCAATTGAAATTAAAATGGGTGAGAAATTAAAAATTATAAATTGTTGTGAGTGATGAAATTAAAATTGTTTATTTCTATTTCCATTTTGGATATCCTATAAAAAGAATAAAAAATTACATCAGTACTTGAAATTGTTCAAATATATGAAATAATTTAATCCCTATAAATGTTTTTTTAGAAGTTTGGTTCCAAATAATTTAGTTTCAGTTTGAAGAAGAGTTCTAAACATAAGAATCTTTTATTAGAAGAATCAGACATAGTTTAAGTTGGTAATTTCATGAAAATAAATTAGGCCAAGTATTATTGAATATTTATGAGGCACTAGGTTTGAATAATATAATATATATCATTTTTTATTTAGTTCATGTTTTCTGTGAGGTACACCATACTGAATGTCATCTGGTGTAGAAAGGATCACCAAATGGACATCTTTCAGATGGATGGAATCGAATAGACTGATTTTCCAATCAAAATTTCAAGATAAAAAATACAAAGTTTCATACTTTTTATGTCTCAGTTTTGTAAGAAGGATTTATTAATTTATGGTATTTTTTTTTAATATCATACGATTAGAGAGATAGAATGATTTTAACCCTTCTTAACTCAATGTTTTATTCATTTCTTTTTAAAAGTGAATTTCCATGGACCCATGAGAGTGTCCAAGGAATGGATATAGGTTCTCAAACTGTGGTAGGCCCTTGTAAATCCTCCATGACTTGTTTATTTTATAATATTTTTATGCTTTTGGGTTTTATATAAAATGTGATTACGAAGGTTACTCTAACCAGTTTCAAGGGATAAATTTAATAAATTTGAGCATTTAAAAAAACAACTGATTCAACACCCCCCATCAAGGGTTCAATGATAATTAGGATATTAATTTTTTATTAGAGAAATAATTATTTATTAACTCTATTTCATGGAAAATATCAATTTAGTTAATAATAGAGGCATCCATCCTTTATGTGGGAAACAATTATCATGGTTGGAAAAATATAATGATACCCTATCATTTTTATATGGTATTCAAGAAAATATATATAGTCACACCTGGTATCCCACATATTCAGAATGATGATCCAATAAATTTATTATTAAAAAAGTGTTGTTCAGAGTGAGTAACTCAATAGGTGGTAGAATTGAGTAACTGATAAAAATTAATATTAATTAATGATAAAATTGGTTCTATAAATTAATTTAAAAATAGCCCAATTAACCAAAACAATGATTTTGTTATAAATTGGTATCTCTGAAAATATTTCATAGAATATTTAATAGTTATTAGATTAATAATATACAATATTAATTAATCCATTGAAATATTTTTACATAATTAAAATCTTATAAAAACTAATTAAAGTTAACTATCAATGTATTAATTTTAGTATTAGTTTAAAAGAATTTTTAGTTATAAATAATAAGTTCAAAATAAAACAAAATAAAACATGCACTTTAAATTTGAATACTAGAAGATCTGTCTCAAGATGAGACATAGTCCAATCCACTTGGTGATCACCCTCCACCAAGAATTTTATATAAACAAACACTTTGTCCCAAAACCAAGATCAGGTTTTACAATAGTATACAAATGTCCAAACCACACAAGGAATCTTCCACTATTATTTGTGGGAGTAAAAAACATTACAGGTCACATAGGACCTATTTCAAAGTTTTTTGGGTAAATAGTTTAATAAGAGTTAATAAGACATCTATGTATATCCTAGTTATATTAGAGGATATTTTTTAGTGAAACAAACAGAGTATCACACACTTCTTGAAATTTAAAAATAAATAAATAAACTAATAAATCTAAAAGTATAAAAGGATATAGATATACAGTTTATTGTGAAACAAATATCAGTACTACATGAAGGAATTTTGAAAATATAGATCGATCCGGGCTCTTAAAACTTTAGTAAAATTGAGTTTCATGAACACTCTTATTCATTACTATATAAAGGAAACATTTTTTTTATTGAGATTTGGATTCATCAGTTGACTAGAGAAGGATGTAGTAGGTAATTTCTCACAATCTGATTCATATCTATATGTGAATATATTTTTGGGTATTTCCTCTACTTATTCACATCGAACTTGTGTGTATCACTCCTTAATTGGATGAAATAGTTTGATTCTCTTTTTCTCAGCAGCATGCATGGGTATCCACATGAGCACTCAAATATTATGCATCCTTAAACACAAGGCTGAAACATCTTTTAATGCATTCTATCAAGACATTAAGAATCAATCATTGAGATAAAAATTGGAATTAAATTCAATAAACTGGCTATTAGAAATATTAAATTTATGATTATAATATTGAGAAATAGTGAAGGTGAGTCATGAGCGGTTACTCATAATCTAGCGGAGTCTTCTCAAAGCATTGTCTCCGGATAAAGGTGTATTGTTCTGGTTGTTTATCAAGATGGATGTGTGAAATTTTGTAAATTTTGAAATTTATATTGTAGTGGTGAATCAGATAGTGGTGATTCGTCCTTCTGGATATGACTCCTCTGATAGTACGTTAGGGTGGTGGTGTCCCATACTTTTTCAAAATTCCATTTTGATGGTATGAAAACCTAATGGTTAGTCACTTCAGTACATTTCATATTTTCCATATTGGTGGTGTGCTGTTTAAATGGTGACTTGTAGTAGATGACAGAGTGATATGGTGGGTAGTGATTCATCCTTTCAGTGTGATATGGTCTGAGGTGGGTCATCCTTTGCGGTGTCTCAAACATAGAAATTTTCCTAATCAATCTTAGATTATAAGATGCTTATAGAAAACATGAACATATTAAAATCAATTGAATCATGATATAGTGATAATTAAAATATGTAGGTAAATGAAAATGATATTAAGGTTGATGGGAAAAAATGAACTATTATTTTCATTATTTTATTTGAAACTATCTTCACAAACATTTTGGGTCTCAAAACACCAAAATATACTTGGGAAAAACAAGAAATTATTTCTGAGGGAAACATCAAAGTGAATGAAGAAAAGTTCCAATCCTATAAAATAATTTTCTAATACATCATATTGAAACATGTAGAATAAAATTGATAACTACTTCAACAAATTTAATGTACTTGTGTAAAACATTAGAGGATTCATATGTGTATTAGAATATTCTACCAACATCAAGAAAATAAAGATATACTTCCTTAGTATATTTTATTATAAAATATTATCCTTATAAGATAAATATTTTTTACCACATGATGAATTACATAAAATTCATGTTGTATATGATAATAGAAACTCATTAGTTTACAAAAAAATTAAATGGACTTTCAAGATATGAGGAAACAAAAAAACCAAGATACTATGAATGTTTTTCTAAGTGATTCAAAAAAAGTGATAAAAATCATGAAAGGATCATTTACCTTATATTTAAAAACTATATAATATGTAGATTATGGTGTGCAATAAAACGTACACTCATTTAATTATACTATAGAGAAATTTGAAATTTAATAAAAATTTTACCAAGAATAAATTTGGAGAATATGGTGATCATTCTGAATAAAACCCTAATAGAAGATGTTTAAAAAACATATATGGAAGATAAAATTTACACTAGTTGTAAGAAAAAGTTCATGGGAAACATATGAACCAAGTTGAGTAAGAATTTAAAATCTAAATCTACTAACAAAAATTCATTAAATGATGAATATTCCGAAATATTTATAACCTTCTCTTCAAATGTAGAGAATGAGGATGAATCCTAAAATAGTGAAGAAAATGAGGCAGTGAATAAATATATAGATAATATCTGTTGAGATTATAACTTGTTGATTTCATTTATCAAAACATAAAACTAGATAAATAGATTAGGATTTGAAGATATAAACTATAAAATAATCAATAAAAGAAATATTTCATTAAATAGAAAGATGAATATATCTAGGTGGATTTAATCCTAGAACAACGTGTTTTTGAACAAGGAATTATGGTGAATGACATTAGTAAGAAACTATAATATATGGGAGAAGAAGTTTTTAAAACATGATCCAAACATCTTGAGGTCAAATGTAACTTGTAAAATATGAATGATAATTTCAACACAGCTTCAGAGGTAAATGGTGAAACATCTCAATTAATAGAGAAAGGTCATTTCAAGAATCATTTGAAATCTTAACTCACTATATTTGAATGCTCATTTGATTTCACTACCCATGATGTTTTTTAGAAAAATCCAATGAAATAGTGGGTTGAGAATGATTTTGATATATCTATGACATCAAGTATAGTTGAAAATATCTCCCATAAGAAACTTTCCTCATACAAGCCTAAAACAAAAGTTGAAATTATTTATGAACCATGATAATATTCTAATATAGAATGTTAATAATTCTATAGAAACCCAAGATTTTATGGTTTTCTTGGTGTTGTGGAATTTATATGCATACAAATTACAAATTTTGGAACAACATGTCGCTACCCATAAGTCAACATGAACAAAGGAAGAGAAATAGTTGCTGAAAATTTTGTTACCTTCCTAAGCCATAAGAAGTTGGGAAAAAATATCAATATGTTAGAAAAATTACAACGAAAAATAAATTGGATAGAATGGATTGAAATTGTGAAATATTCGACCAAGATGGCCTGATTAATGAAAAATATATGAAAAATATTCCTGGATAAAGATATTACACTAGAAAATAAAAGGAATATTGAAAAAAGATATTTTTATAAAAATATTTTGTTGTTGAGATACGACTAAAATCATGGAAAATAAAGAAACTGTGGATTATTGATTGTGGTGCTTCCTCCCATATGATAGGTGATATAAAAATATTGTAATTTTTTAAAAATCATGAAGTATGAGAAGTTAATATTTGAAATGATAGTTTTATAAAAATTAAAGTAATTATAATAGTAGAGATTTAATTTGATAAATTGAAATCAAAGCTTGTTTTATATGTTGATGTGATCAATCACAACTTACGTAGTTTGAGATAATGTTTTGATGAAAGAAAATATGTGATATTAAATAACGATTCAAGTATTATAAAAAGAGTGGATGGTGTTAATGTTGTTACCACGTGGAAATAACCAATGGAAATGTATTCTAGATAATTGAACATTCAAACTAATGTTGTTTGAGTGCAAAATATTTCAAAAGATTATGGCATCACAGATTTGCGAACCTTGGGCTTATGATTATTAAAAAATATTCAAATTATACGTTTTATGAAACATTACAGCATTGAAAATGATGGATGAAGATGTTTCTACATCATGTGATGAATGGAAGATGGTTGGAAAAATCTATAAGAAATATGAAATTCAGTAATCATGAATTATTGAGCCTATTCACTTCGATTTATGTGGGATAATGAGACATTAATCGGGGAAAGTATTTTTAATTTATCAAATTCCTTGATTATTTCACTTAGATAGCCAAAATTATGTTTATGAAGACCAAATTGTTGGAAGAAGAACTGTTTAGATTTTTTAGAAGATATGTTGAGATTGAAATGGTTGTACAAATTTGGAATCGGAGAACTACTAATGGAAAGGAATACACATGCATTGATTTCAAATCATATTTGAATAATCAAAGAATCAAACATCAGTATAGTTCCCCATACACCTCTCAAAAAAATGGAGTGGTTGAAAGGGAAAAAGAAGCTTGGTGTAAATGGGATGAAACATGATGCCTTTATGTTAACTATCTTTGTTTTTCTATATACATTCAATTAGAATTACCGTACAAATAAAAAACTTGTGTTTATTAAGGCAGTAATCCAACATGAATTCATAATAAATTTTTTATAACCAAAAACCATTAGTGAAATATTTCCTGTTTTTTGGAAGTCCTTATATACTAAAGATAAAATATAAAGATGTTGGAAGATTTTATGGAAAAAATGATGATTTAATTTTTATAGTGTATTCCCCCAATGAAAGAAGTTATAAATTTTGGAAAAAATGTTTACAAAAATTTGTGGATTCTTATGATGTAATTGTTTTTTAAAACTGAAATTCCTTAAGGATGGTTTTTGAATATGTTTTAGAGGAAAAATTAAATAAATAAAATGAGAATAACAAAATTTATGATAGTAGTAAGCCAATACAAGAGACTAAAGATTCATTTGATTTTGGAAATGATAAAATTGAGATTGGAAGAAACAATCTAAAATTTCATAATCTACAAAGGAGGTTGATTTTAAGAATTTTTTTTGAAATTTAGAAATAACCAGTTTAGATTTGAAGAAAGTTGAGAATTAAAAATCAAACACCTCTTATCTCATAGTTTGAATAAGAATTAGTTTTAGATGTAGTTGATCATAAATAATGTCTATATTTTGTGAATAAATTGTTTTCTCATATTGAAAAAACATGACTCATCAGTACATTCTTCACTTCCAAGGAACAAATATTATTGGGACCAAATGGGTGTATAGAAACCAATAGAATAAATGTATATATCTTTCACCAAACAATTAATGACATGTTTATAAATTATATTTACATGTAAGTGGAATTTATTTTAAAGAAATATCTTCCCTCATATAATGACTGGAAACTATCAAAATGTTCTTAGTTGAGGATAAATAATGATGTGATAAATTTAACCGGATGGATGTAAATTCATGTTTATTAAATGGAGATATTGAGGATGTATTTTACATTGAACAAGATTGTGGTTCATTACATTATAAGGATGAAACCAATGTTTTTTTTAAAATTCACTATATGGGTCAATATATTTCCATGATCCTGGTACTCCAAACATGATAGTTGTTTTAAAAAATTTAATTTTTCTAAAGGGAAATTTAACAAGAACATATATTTGATAGATTTGGAATCCTGTACACTAACTTTTATTGTATATATTAGAAAAAATATATTACAATCTATAGATAAAATTTATATAAATAGTTTTCTAAATAAGGTAATAAAAACCATAAAATTACCATTCTCATATAATTAACGTTATTTCTATGAAAAAAAGTGTAGAAAATGATTTTTTTTCCATCTTAGGAAAAGTATTTCAAAGAGTTATACAAAATTGGAATGAATCATTCTAAAGAAGTTCCTAATCCAATTATAGTTGGTATTAAAATGAGTAAATTTTAAGCTATGAAAAGTGTTAATTAGAATGATTTTTGAAATTTGATAAGATGTTTTTTATATCTTATATCTTCATGGAGATACATTTTTTATTTTGTAACTTTGTGTGTAGAGATTAGGGTGATCCAAAGGAATCACATAAATTGTAATTAGAAAATAATTCTCAGATATGTTAAACGAACATCTTCATATCAAATGATCTATAAAATAATATGTGACATTAACATTCATATATATAATGAAGCTAATTGGAAAGTAGAGTGAATTGATTTAAAATCAACTACATGAGAAACATTTTTCATGGGAGAGTGATATATGAGATGACATAGTACGAAATTTTGTTTTGTAACATTGAGTATAGTTGAAGAAAAATATATTTCATCCTCCCATTCTTTTACACATATTATATGGATTATTTTTCTAGTATATGACATAAGGATAAATGATTCTACATAATTGAATATACTTTGTGAAAATCAGATTTCCATTAATCTTTCTAAACACCCTTTATAACACTCAAGATTAATAAACATTTATATTAAGTATAATTTTATACAAAAATAATGTTTCTAGTTGGAATTTATACTTGAGAACACTTATATAATATATCAAATTATTGAGGTTTTAATGAGGGTAATTCCAAATTAGATATTTCTGGAATTGAGGCTGTAACTTCTTGTTCAGCCTCAACTGAAGACATAGTAAAATATCTAATAAGTCTCATATTATTATTTGGATTTAACTGAAAATAGGGATAAAATACACAACTTTCTAGAAAGGGTGAAACAAATTACATTTTTTTAAATTTAATATTAAGTTATTGTTATCGTAAAATGGGGGGGGGGAGAAAAAAGAAATATTGAATCATTGAGAGTTGAAAATTTGTAATAAAAGTGGAGAAGATAAAAGTGGGGGAGTGTTTATCATAATAGGGCCATAAATATTCTTGTTATAAAGGGATGTATTTAATTTAAAAACATTAACATATCTAGTAGTGTGGTGTTAGAACATTCTCTATATGAAAGGCTATATTTTGGTAGAAGTTAAAAGTAATGAATTCTGAAAAGGTTTGAGTGATGAAACATGATGAGTGATCAATGTTTTTAATGATATTAATCAAAAAATACCAAGGTGGAGATTGAATATCCTTTTATATTATTTCATAAAATTGTTTTTTATTTCTTTCAAATAAAATTTTCTTAATGAACGTTTTTTGTAAAATAGAAGATAAAGAATGTATTGAAAATTTCATAAATTATTTTTTTAAGATTATTTCTTAACAAATTTTTGTTACAATGTTTTTAAAAAAGGAAAAAGTAAACATTCTGGAAGGTTTATATTTAAAAACATTCTAACTTAACTTCAAATGATATATTTTTTTCTTTCAGGTTTTCAAAATCATGATGAAGACAAGATACAAGATAAAGTACCCTGAAGGAAAGATATGTTTCCATATTTTATGTTTCATAAAAACAATTAGGAAGGACTATTTTGAATTTCTAATGTATAAAATGAATTTTTTCAACTTATAATGTTACTGAAGTGAGTATTCTACAATATGATCATAAAAAAATCTCCAGTTATAGTTTTTGAATGAATATTATAGAAGTGATTTTGTTGTATCTGAGAAATATCCTGTAAGAATGTTTTTAAAGTGCATAATTCCTCATAAATGTTTGTCAATAGAAATTATCATTAAAATGTTTCTGATTAGATATACTTCATTATAAAATATTTCCCCCAATAGTGTTTCACACTGACCATCAAATGAATAATATTTATATATTATTATATGATGATTCATGAGTAGAAATTTTTTATGGATTTATTACTATGTCATCAAATGAAAACAATTTAGAACATTGTAATAACCAAATGGTGATCATCAAACAAACATAACTGGTTGATTTTTTAGTTTATAATGTCATGCTTATTTTGAATGAATTTCAAAGTGGCACAAAACATCATATTTGAATATCTTTCCAAATACAAAGGGAGAAAATTCAAATGAGATATGACTAAATTTTTTTTTCATAAATGTTTGCATGAAACCAAAGTGTTTAGATGTATTAAAAATTTAGCAAAAAATTTTTAGTTATTTTTTCAATAATTATTCAATTGGTCGTGAAAAATATATTTTTTAAAATACAGTTTCTAGGAAGATAGTTTATTTTAATTAGAAGATTTTTTACAAGTTGAGTATAGGTAAGAATTATGAAGTCATAAAGAAATTAACTATATAATGAAGTCCATCAAATGAATAATTATAAGACATTGATGTTTAGTATTTTATTATAGTAAAATTTATTTTATATAGAAACACCAATGATTCATATATATATATAACTTTCTTATAAATGATATCGGTTAAAAATATTCAAGGGTTGAGAGATCAGACAAATGGATTCTGAAAAAGTATTTCAAAATAAGAACCTAGACAAAAATTTCACTGAATGAATAAATTTTATAATGGATTCATTGGATGAACTATTTTTGAATGTAGTTATAAGATATTTACATCCATATTTATAAATACCCACAATCTAATGTTATTGTACTCTATTTTTAAAGAGGTTTCATATGTAAATGAAAATTAATAAGCTTTGAGAGTACACTAACATATGATATTAATGAATTTTGAATAAATGTTTATTATAATTAATTAATATTTAAAAATATTTTATAAAATTTAAGAATAATTTATTAGAAATTAATAAATATGAGAAATTCATAATTGTGAATTTTAGTGAGAAGGAATATGAAGAGAGTTTCCAACTGTAACCATTTTAGAAAACCTATAAATATAATTGAAAAAGTAAATTCGGTAATTTACAATGATGAAAAATATTTAAAATCATAAATGCTATAGAAGTCATTTTATAAACGAGTTTCTAACCCATATCCATTTTTAGTTAAAGAAATATACCAAAGAGAAGAAGATTCGATTTGAATAATTAGATACTATTTATGTTTAGAATTTTTTTCAAAGAAATTTCAATATGTATTTTTGTATAATTAAAAGGTGTTTGGTTTTGATAATCCTATAGTGATCAATTTATATCAAGAGTAGGTTTTTAGTGAGGCGCATTATACAAGCATTCATGGGAAATAGAATGGGTGCATGATATAGACATCTACTAGTGAAATGGAACCAGGAGGAATTGTTTTCTAGATGAAATTTTCAATAAGAAAATTAAAAAGTTTAATTATTTTTATGGATAAATTATTAATGAAATGTTTAAAACATATAGGATTCATTATTATTATACTTATCGGGGGATAGAAGGCGTTAATCAAGAGTGGGATCCACGTTTTATTCACTTATATCTAATAGTGAATCTCTATGGACCCAATAGAGCGGCCATGTAAAAAATGTTGGTTCTCACACTATTTTCTAATCTTATATATCTTACTTTACTTTTTTACATTATCATATTTTTATAATTGTGAGCTTTTTTAGGAAATTTGAAAAGGGGGAAACTCTTACAAGCCGTAGGGGTCAAATTTCCAAAAGATAGAAATCTTTTAGAATATATCCACAAATTAAAACCCCCTCCCCATCTTAGATCATTAAAGATAATTAGGATCATCATTATAAAATTCACTTAAATAATAATTTGATCACATAAAAGATATTTGTTTAAAAAAATTAATAAACAGGGACCAAGATGAAAATGTTCATCATCAAAAGAGAAAATATTTTTATAAAAAACATTTCTTGATCATATTAGGTACCAAAGTGTGTAAAATTAATTGAAAACATATTGAGCCAATAGATAATGAAAAGAGTATAAAATATGTGTATTCTAAAAGTTAAATATCTTATAATCTTCTTCAAAGAAAATTAAAACATAAGCAATCATGAATTATGAGATTTCAAAATAAACACATACCTAAGACTTATTCTTGATCAGATGTGTTATATCCTCCTGAATAATCAATTTAAATTTGTTAAATAATTTATTAATAACATTAATCATTTATATTTTTTCTAATTGTATTTTATAATAATTTCACAATCATTATTGAATAGTTCTTGTTTACATTGAACACATAAGGTTGTTTGGTCAATTCCATCAAAGTAAATTTGATATATTAACTATGGTTAAAGGTGTTAAGAAATTGTTCCATAATATATGGAATGTTAATAATTCCATAAATATATTTATATAGAATTTTATGATCTTACATGCATGGTGGTAAAATAAAAACAAATCGCTTCACTTCGGGGAGGTGGTAGTACACATGTACGAAAAAATGATGTTATCATTATCCAATGGAATAAAGGTTAAAAAAGTTTGTGATATCATAAATTTATTGAATAATAATGAAATCATACACATTACATATATTCATTCTTTCTATGTTTATAACCAAACATTTAATGTGGTGTGTTAAAATGATTTACACAATTATGTGGAGATGGTAGGTCGTTCGTACACACAAGCGATGTTTTCATTTTCTACAGGATGGAAACAAGACAGAAATTAAATATAAAATTAACATAAAAATTATAATTATGTTTTATAAGCTGATCTAATTTTTTGAAGATTAAAATTGTATATTTTTAGGGTTTTTAGAAAGAAACTAACATGAAAAAATTACAATTGGAACATATAAATACTCTTTTGGTAACCTTCTTTGGATTATAACTTAATAATTAATAGAATTCATATTTTGTTGATACCTAGAATTCTATAACATGGAGATGGATTTTGAGAAGGTATTTTTTCACATATTGGTTAAGTTAATGGGATCAATTAGTGAGGATATGAGAGTATTGGGGTCCCCTATTATAAGTTTGGTTGGTTGAAATTTTTTAAGTACCAATAATATAATTATATATTGTATGTATTAATCAAGTAAATTAGGAATAAATTTTCACAATTTTTAATATTATAGTTATAATGATTGAATATGATAATATTATAGAATTTAGAAAAAAAATCGGTCATTTTAACCTGTATCATTTTAGTTAACCCCCTTTGAACCAATTTTAACATTTAGCATAGTAACGAACTTTTACCTCCCATACTATTAATTATGACCAAAAGATAATGTTTCATTGTTAACTAATACTAAAAATGATAATTTAAAATATGTTATTTATTTCAAAAAATTAAATATCTATAGTTGGTAAAATTAAATTTTAATATATGTTTGTAAAATAAAAAATAAACTATTTTTTGAAAAATATTTATTTTATGATTAAAAAAGAATTTGTTAAAAAATAATGTATGATTTTATTTTAATTATAATTAATTTTTTTATTTAAAATCAAATGACATATATTTTTCTTCAAACTCAAAATAAAACTAAAATGAACCATTTTAATAATTTTTTAAGTGAAAAGAACTAAAAATTATTTTTATTAAAAAACAATTTAATGGATTCAAAAAATGATAGTCATAGATTTCTAGGTTCAACATAATATTTTTCAATACATTATATCACTTATTAAAAATCTATTCGATATAGTATGATGTTTTTATAGGCCTTAATATTTTTTTTATTTCATGATAAATTGAGGAGATAGTTAGCCTTGTCGGCGGGCACTCGGGAACCCTAGGCTGAGGGACTTTTTCTATTGGTGACGACAGCGGCTCCCATGCCAGTCCCTCTCCCCTTGGTGGGAGAGGTATCTTCATCGGCCATCTGGAAAGTTATAGCCCCATTTCTCCCCTTCTCTAATCCCTCATTCCTTCCTCCATTTCTGAAAGCTAAACTAAGGCCTCAAGTCCCGGACCTCATTGATGGTTTCCCGAATCTTTAGATTTAAATCTCATAGTTCACGAAGATCTCTGTGCTATTCAAGCTCACCTTGGTTGCATGGTTCAAGCGTTGAAGGCCTTCGGTGGATTCCTTTGACAGATTAGTCTTCTACTCCTGGGACCTCCTTGAAAGGGAGACAGTATGATTGCTCGACAATAATCACATCATGATTGACTTTTCATCAGTGGAGGACCTCATTAGCGCCTGGTCGAGTACCCCCCATTGCTACAATGGTTTCAGGTTCATTTTATTTTGACGGTCGTCTGAATTTCATATGAAGTGTGACCCGCCTTCTTCCACAATTTGGGTCAGCTTCCCCAACCTTTCACTATCTTTCCAAAATCCCTCTATGTTAAAAATTCTCGCTAACCGTATAGGTAGATATCTTTTCTCAGACAGTCACACAGAAGTTGTTTGTCACCCGATGAATTTGAGAGTGTGTGTTGAGATGGATGTGTCTATAATTCCCTTTGATTATGTATGGATAACAATCATTGAATAGTATATTTGTAAACAATGTGTGGTTTATGAGAGTTTTCCCGATTTTTTCTCGGTTTCTAGGCGGCTGAGACATATCTATGATATATGTTGATGGGGCTGTGAAAAGATGGTGGTCAGGGGTATGGGTCACCGGGGTGTCCAGATGGTGATCACGATGGTGGGTAACGAGGAACAATTGAAAGTGGGAAGAGAGAATATTTAAGAGGAACCACAGTTATTGAGGCCGATGGACAAAGAATGATGCGGCAATGCTTCAACCGACTGGGATGCGAGTGTTGAGGTTGCTTTGGGTTCCGAGGTGGGGAAGAAGTCTATGGAACATCTGCTAAACCCACAGTTATCTGATATTTTTAGTAGGCTTAGGGATGATATCGGGGGTCCTTCCAACCTTAGTGTGTGGAGAGCCGAGGGAAGGTCTCCATTTGAAGATGTCTGAGTGGAAATTCAGATAAATGAGAGGGATGTTGCCCTGGAATAGATGACGGGCGGTGTGTAGGTGGTTTTGACTGATTTGTGTGTAGAGGAGTTAGGGGTGATCAGTGGGGATGTGAGTAAGGGGAATCCGAAACTAGCTATGGGCATGACTGTTTCTAATAGAAGAAAAGATGATGGAGATTCGGTTTTTCGGAAACGGAGTCTAGTCCACTTGAGCAATAGGTTAGAAGGAATCCCAGAGGCAGATGTTCGATCTGATTTACATATCCTTGAGAGGAGAGGTGATGGCTATGTGGAGGAACTCATTGGGGTTGAACCCGAACTCTCGACATATGAATCTTTAAGACTAAGGATTAACAAGAGTAGAAGGAGTGTTAGGTGAATGAAGGGGACGAAGGATTACTCCTCACTCCCTCCTCCTTTGGAGACTCGGTTGGCAAAAAAATTAAATTGAATTAGATTTTCTAGGGATAACCAAAGTCCTAAAAGAATAGGGGACCAATATGATCAATCTTTGGGCTTGATTTTATGTTCTAATGAGTAAGCGCTCGAGCAGGTATTGGTTATGAATGAACATGAAGAGGAGGTAGCAAAGATCATGGGGAGGACCCTAAAAGTGTCTCTTAATGAGGATAAATACTCTTGGATTGACAAAAAAGATCTCATATTGGAAGGGTTCTTTAATAAAGGTATGATCAGTATGAAGGAGTATATCCAGTCTTGGGATCAGCTAGCTTCTGATGTCGAAAAGCTGATGACTAAGGTACCAAACACTCAGGTCTCATCTTTATCATGGAAATTTTTCAGGGAAGTGGGATTTGGCGATCTTAAGTTACACTTTTATGATTTGGTTTAGGTTGGCTTGCTGAGTTTGGCTGGTTTGGTTGACTATTGTGCATATTGTACCCGAGTTAGGTTCAATTTTCTTATTTTTTATTCTGAATATCTTTTCCTTGTAAATCACTTCATGCGGATTTTTTCCAGATGGGGATTAGAGCATAGAGTCTTCACCGGAGCTTGCCTTTCGAATTTGGTCATTGGGAGGTTTTGGCTTCGCCATCGGTTTCGTGCCCGTGCATTCACATGAGACTGCTCGACGAAGGCTCATCATATTTTGAAGGCTGCGACATTGTGCAACTACTGGGGAGGAGTCATTCTGCGTTTGTTCTTCTTCATGGTTGCATTTTGGTTGGTGTTGGATCCCATGGTCTCTCACTTTTCCTTAAAAGTGTTTTTATAATAAAAAATTAATTTTCAAAAATTCATGATAAATTCATAAAAGATATCATACTTTGAATATCGATATTTTTTCTATTAACACAGAAAAACATCTTTAGAAAAATCCAAAACATTCCCACTCACACAATTTTGAAATAAATATTTAAAAAATGAAGTTAATTTCTCCCAATATATTTTATAAAATATAATAATAATTCAAATTCCTCACATATAATATAAATGAAAACAATTTATATGAATAATATATTCTTATTCAATAAAATGAATTTATTCTTATACTTTGGTAAGTTTCAAAAATTTGATAAATGTAATTTTTTAATTTAATTATTTATTTTAATTAATTAAAGAATATATATATATATATATATTAAACTATTTAGTTTTTCATAATTATACTCTCATGAAAAAGGATAAGTTATAACTAACAAATTTAAATAATATTATTTTACAGTTTTTCTATGATAGGGGTTGCGTGTGTTGTATGTTATTGAATGTTGTATTCATTTACTCAAAATTAAAATCATCAGGTGTTCCATTTTCCTCCCAAAACAGAAATTTTATTCTTTCAATTTTAAATCATTTTAAGCATTCTAGGACATTTTAATATATTTTATAAAAAAATTAATTTCATGATTAAGACCAAGGAAATTATTATTTCATAAATAAACAGTACATGTACCATAATATAACAGGACCTGTGAATGTATCTCTAGAATAATACATAAATAATTAATTTATACTTTCCAAAAAAACATAATAAATACAATTTTTATTGCTTTCTTTTTTTTTAATTATAAAAAATATACTTACTTGATTCATTTCATCTTTCTAAGTGTATGTTTGTTCATTTGATTTTCACTTTAGATTAAAACAATGAATGACTAAAATGAATTATTCGTGCCTAAATATCAATTAATGAATCATAAGATAAATAAAATATTGACTAGTTATTTCATCAATCTAAAATATTAATGGAATGTGTTAAGATAATATCCAATATGAATAAACATTATTTTTAAGAGGTAATAAATTAATTCATAAAAAACAATAATAACACCCAAAAAAATTCTACCATATCTTATCCTTAAAATTATAATACCACAAGTTCAAAAAATATTATTTTATAATTTATATATTAATTCCTAAATCTAAAAAACTAATTAAACCCTAAATTAAACATTATTTTCAATCCAAACATACGTATAATGACTATGTTTACAACTATGAAGTAACTATCAACCATGATAGAAACCACTCAATATATTCTCTTTATAATGATATTCTCACTAAGCATCATGATTTTCCATTCCATAATTATAGTTTCAAGGGATGACTTGATGTCCATGAAATTTTTAAAAGAGTGAAAAGATGTTGAATCAAATAAAGCATGAGTTTATGATCAATTTACATGTTATCTCAACTTAATGGATTTAAAATATAGTTTTAATAACTAAATTTTATTTAACTTTATCCCCTATCCTTTTATGTGGTGAATTCACATGGTTGTCACACCCTGCTTTTTTAAATTAATCTTTATTTTATTATATCATGGCTATGGGATCTCGTGCCAAGGTCCAGATGGGGACTGGTTAATTATTGTTGTAATTTTACAATTTTATAGGGTTTCAAACCCATGCACGATCACAGATCATTTGGCCTAGGTGTAGTTTATTTACTCATTATTATTATTTTATTATTATTATCCTTTATATTATTATTATTATTATTATTGTTATTATTATTATTATTATTCTTAATAATATTATTATTATATGTACTATTATTATTGTATTGTTATTATTATTAATATAATAAGATGAAAAAAATAGAAAACCCTAGAGTTACCTGGTCCCCCCCTTCTTCCATCTACTATGTCCCCCACCTAGGCACCCCTGGTTCCCCTTCGCCCTCTTCCCTCCCTCCGTGCCTCTGGCCTACCGAACATCCCCATTCAACCATTGCATCCCCTCTCTCCCCCTCCGAACGTCGAGGACATCACCATTTCCAGTTCTCGCCTCTCCCTTAATCCCCCCGCACCGATCTGTCCTAGCCTATCTGGCCCCCTTGGATCCTTCTTTGTCCTCGGCCACCCGACCTAGCCAGTGCCACCAACTAGCCAGCGACGCACCTGACCTCCTGGGCTCTGGTTTTCTGCATTATGGAAAGACCATCTTTTCGTTACGCTATCCTCACCACACCAGTAGACCCCCCCTACTCACTTTTTCTCCACCCAACAGCCCATGCAAACCCCTGTGGCCTCCCTCTTCCACTCCAACTGGCCACGGTTTCCCTTTGGTGAATCTACCTTGCCCAAAAAATCCTCCTATATTTACCCTCTTGGATTTAAAGGTTTTCCTTTAACCTTACCACACCATAATTGTACAAATAGAAATTAACATGTTTTTATCTTGGTTTTAGGTGCACGATTGGTCCTCAGGGCTCCATTCCCCCTCCAATTGAGGTTCTGTCATGTTATCTCTTGATTTGATGTAGGTGAATCCATGTTTTCCTTTCCAATTAAGTCCACATAATAAATAATTGTTTTTAATTAATTTTTTGACTTAGTTTTCACATTCTCAATACACTTAGTTAACTTTCTATAGTGTTTCAAAGCTAGAAGGGTTTTTTAAGAATAGTTTTCAAGAACTATCATAGGTCATGTTTATGTGTTCTCATTGTTAAGGCTCATTAGGCTATGTAAATTTGAAAGTTGTATTATTAATATTTTTTTGGGTAAATGTATTTATTCATGATGAGATAAAGGCATGTTTGGCACTGTTAACCCAAGGGTAATGTTTATATTAACTTTTAAAGGATATTTGTGTGTTGGTAAAAGTGTATGCGGGGTGGAAACATTGACCATTTTATAAAATGGTTTAAATGTTAAATGGTATAGCAGCCTGGATGACACCTTCATGTGATATGAAGTGTATGTATATAAATATTGGGAACCTTTGTTTGGAGGAATAACCCATAGGATTTATCGTATATTAGTTTATGTGTTTGGGTAGGCAAGTGCAGTGAGATAAGTCACACAAACGAGGGCCTCTTACTTACACCGTATTATTATAACCACCATGGGTTCCTAGGTGTCTTTTAGACGATCAAGTGACGATTTTTGATCAACCCCAATTAGATGGGTTGGTACCCTTTGGATTGGTTATTAGGATAGGAGGGAATCGCCAATGGATTTTTCAGTTTTAGGTTAGCCTGTTGGTTATAGACTTTGGAGCTTCACCGTATGTCGATAGGTGGTTCTGAACTGAGTATGACCAGGGGTCCTCTAGGTATTTTTAAGATCACTCAAGGTTACATAATTATTTTCATTGCTTGTTTACTTTCTATTGTACTAGTTTATTTCCAACATTCACTGTATGCCTATTTTATTTTAGTTCAGCATTAGTATACTTTGTTTTGGATTTAGTTTATACAATGAAAAATGATTTCGGAAATGATATGTTGTCTTTGTTGGATTTTTAAATGATAAAAACATGTTTCTTATTTAAAAATTTGTAGCCATTACATTTATATTTATATTTCAATTTTTTGTTAGTGGATTGTTTTGGGAAAGGAGACATAGGGTTATGTTGTTTATCATGGAAACCCTACTAAGAATTTTAATGATAATTCCTACTTTATCATTATAGTTGCAGTTTTCCATTTCTCAGGTTTTCTTGTCTGATTTTCTCATTATTGTAGTAAGGTTGGTCTTTGGTTGGGGGTGACCAAAAAGTTCACGTGGAGGTATGTGCGGTTTTACTTTATTTCCACTTATAGTTTTATTTTTATCGAGAGTTGTTATTTATCTATTTATCTTCATTTTATGGGAAAAATCATTCCCAACTGTTAAATTTTGATGTATGAGACTATTTTTCATTCCATGGGGATCAGGAACACCCTTCGGGACATGTCATGGACCAACTCGGGTGATCGGTTCAGGGTCGACCCGAGCTAGTTTACGACAATTACTCTTGGTTAATCTAATAGTGTATCACACCATATCTTTATAGTTGAAATGTTTTACATCATATGATTGTTTCTTACCCATTCATTCACATTCCTATTTTAATTTCTCTCCACACATGAAGTAAAATCCAATTTATTTCAAGAAAGTACCATAGTATTTCATTCTAAAATTTTCACATGTAGTATGTTACATAATTCACTTATATTCATTCACCTCATTTATTTTCTTGGTTCTCATTGATCATATTCTTCACATGATTTACATTGAAAATATATGACTTGGATAATTATTTTTTAATCTATATGCACTTGATTCCAAATCATTATATGATGAAAATGTTTTGTATAGTAATTTATATCATAGGCTTGAAATTTTCCCATGAAAGGGAAAATAAAAAATAATTTCTAAATTATATACATAGTACATGCCATGTATTTCTAATCATTTAATGATTTTAATTATTCTCATGAAGAATTTATTCTTCATATTGTCATATATAGAGGAACTAACTTTCCATATCATCTCATATCTCATTGGTAAATTATTTTTCATAGAATATCTCATTAACATCTTCTATTACATTCTCTCTATCTCCTACACCTATTATTTATTTTTAATCAATTACCACCATTGATCTTCATCTTTATTTATATAAAACACGATCAGAGTAACATTTTCCCTTTCATTGTATCTAAAGTCCAAAAATATCTTCTTATGTTACTTGATCCTTTATTTATCTATCAGTGTATTAATAATTCCATTTAATGATGTGGGGTTCTTCTACATAATGTTGTCCAATATCAATTAATCCTACTTTTAAACAATTGGTTATTCTATACAGACTATTGTATTGCTCGTAACCTAATTAAATTTTAAAATTATCATCATAATCTCCTTAGATCAAACATCAATCAAATTGAATTTTTCGTGAGGAAAATCCCTTCATTGATTATGAGAGTTACACATTTTACATTATTTACATTATAAACAATTTCTACTAACCTTAATTCATTTTATTAGATTATAACACTCTAAGTTATAGTTTATAATTCCATATAGGTTGTAATACCACTCATAAATAGAATTTTTTTATATGTAATCCCATATTTATGATCATAGTTTGTTTTTGAGTATCTTAAATTCACAAAAATAATTTAAAATCATTCATAATAGTTTCTAAAGAGTGTCTGAATCAAAAAATGAATGTATTGTGGGAGTTTCTAGTCATATTTTTTTATCTTAGTCCCACTCATCATGCAAGAATTGAATGTCGAGTTGGTACTAAACTAGCATTTTTAATGGTGTTTACCCATTGGTGTAACTATGTCAAAACTGCATCCAATTTCCATTATGCAGATGGGGATGAAATTTATAGGATACCATAAAATATATTTCATACCAAGAATACATGATATTTTTATATACTTAGGCTTCTATATAGATTCTATCCTAGCATTATTTTCCCTCATTTATATTTTACTAAATCTAATTCACAAAATTTATATGAATCTTAATATGATACCAACATGAAAACTCCCAATAACCCAGATCTCATGGATATCATACTATATTGGAATAAGAAAAAATAGATTTCATCTAACATGATTGAATATTTTAGTTACCTTTAGTTAATAGATACATACATGATTCTCACATTACATTTGAAGTCATGAAATAAAATTTAAATTTCAAGTGATATATTTGTTATTTCTTCTAGTATATCTCTAAAATCATTCACAGTTCACTTATTGGTATGGTGAAAAAATGAAAACATAATTAAGGGTGAGCTTATATGCCTAGTAATGGAATGTATACACTAGAAGATACCATATAATAAATAATAGGTAAATAATATTGAAGATATAAACAATAAATAAATATATCATACAACTAATATCATGAAATGGAAATATATCCTTGATGACATAACATCATGAAAAATTTAGTGGATAATAATAACTAGATATATAATGATATAATTTATAAATTTATGCATCATAATCTTACCGCCAAGGACATATGCCAAGACATAATACATAAATAGGTAAGGTGTATGAAAAATAACCAAACTAGTTTGTCTCATGAGACCCACTGATGCATCAAGGTACTATAACAGGCCACATCCATCAGATAATAAGTCCAATTCATTAATTTTTGTAAAGAAATATCTAAAAATTCATTATATAATGAATATAAATATTCATACTGAAAAAACTAGCATATAAAATGTCAATATTTTCTATAGTTAATAAAAAGAACAACATAACAATAATAAATCAAGTGAAATAATGTGTATGGTATTATTTTCCTTAGAAATCAGTAATATTTTTAAAAGTATATTGACATATATAAAAATATATATAAATGAATTTTTAAACCTTTTTTTGAAATCTTGATAAAAATATCCATTTATTTTGATAACATTTTAAAGAAGAAAAATATAAATATCAAGAAAAATATTTTATTTGAAAATAATTTTTAAAACCACTAAATTAAGCAATGAATTTAATAATTGATATAATTTTATAGAAAATATTTCAATCATAAAATTTTAAAACAAATATTTCTTTCACATGTTAGGATATAAATAAAAACTTCCCCATTTGGAAAATGACAAGAAGAATCCATTTAAAGACATGAAAAAAATTCTAATGTTCATTATAATGAATTTAAATAGTTATTTGATCATATAAAGGAACATTATTAAAAACATTCTAAGAAACATGGAAGCCAAATAAAACGTTCATCGACCAAAGATGAAATAATTCTAGTCGTCCTATGAATATTTTCTTGATCATATTAAGAACTAAAGAGATGAAAATGAAATTAAAAAAACTAAATTCCATATATAACCTTATAAAAAAACTATATGGTGATAAAAATATAAATCCCTTATAATATCATTCAATGGAAATGTAAAAATAAATAATCTCAAAAAAATATATATTTTAGAATAAACCCTTACCTCAGACCTTTAATTTGAGTGATGTTTTTTTAACCTCCTCACTAATAAATTTAAAATAATTATACATTTTCTTAAGAAAATATATCATCTATATTTCATTTAATAATTAACGTTTATAATCATTTAGAATTCATTCATTGAATACTTCTTGATTAAGTTAACCACTTATGGTTTTTAAGTCAATTTCTTCATAATTAATTTAGTATATTTACTATGGTAAAAGTAATTATAAAATTATTCTATAATATCAAAAATGCTAATACTTTCATGAAAATAATTATATATTATTTTATAATCATGTATGATATGTGATAATAGATAAATATTACATCATTTTGTAAAGGTTTTAATTCACACATACACATGAATGAATTTATCATCATCCAATGGATGAGATAGTAAGAAGGTATATGAAAATATGTATTTACATATTCATATTTAATTCATAAAAAAAATTATTTTCCTCCCATATTTATAACCTTACAATTAAGTTGGTGGAAAAAATGATTATATCACTATGTTGATATGGTATGTCATGTATTTGGATGAGCAATGTGTTCATTTTCTATTGGATGGAAAGAAGACAGAAAACAGATTCAATAGTAACATAAAACAAATCAGAATAAACTTATGTAATTTTTTTAACATGTTTATTGAATATTTGGATGATTTTTTAGAAGAATGGTTCTTGAAAAATATTTTTAAGAATATATAAAACTTATTTTATAAACCAAATTTTAAATAAAACATAAGACTATTTATGTGGAATTTTTCAGAGATGAAGACTACAAGGAAGTTGGTAGGGATATTTGGAAGGTATTTGGGTTTGTATTCATAAAGATAAATTTTTGAATTAGTGTGGATAATATATGAGTGTATGCGACCTTTTATAAGTGAGTTTAGAGTAAATTTTGTATATTCATGAAATATTATTATATATTATATGACATAAAAGAGAAAAGTTGCTCCAAATGGTCTCCATTTAAAAAATTATAGTGAAATTTTCAAAATTTAATGAAAAAATATAATTTAATCCTATTTTTACATCTTTTTAATGATTATATTTTTAAGGTAACCTCATTTTAACACATTTTAACCATAAACATATTCATGAATAATAACTTCAGTTACTGTTAATTATAATAAATGTTTTAGTTAAACATATTACTAATAAATAATTATTCTGATTCAGAATATGTAATATATTTTTCAAGATTAAATTTTTATAAATTGTAAAAATAAATTTTAATACTTTTTTTAAAATGTAATGAAAACCTTTTTTTTGAAAAATTATTTTTTTACTAATAAGAATTTTTTTAGAAAAAATCCACTTTGATTATTAATTATAATAGAAATAACTGGATTATGGTTACTCAAATTATACATATTTTTCATTGAGAACAAACCAAAAATTAATGGACACATATTAATTATTCTTTTAGAGAGAAGAATTAAAGTCAATTTTTATTTTCATAAAAAAATTATTTGATTTCAAAAAGATTAATCATATATTTCTATGTTCAAAATTATTTTTCAAATAAATTATATTAATTATTTAGCATATATTTCTAATAGGGAAAATATTTCAAAGCATTAATGTTATTCATATATCATGATAAATTCAAAAAAAATGAATATTTTCAAAATAATTTTTCAGAGGAATGAGACATTTACCTGACATGAAATTGTATTTTATTAATGGAAACCAATGTGACAAAAGTTTCAAATCAAATTTTTTACGAAAATATTTTTTCAATAAGAGAAATTAACTAATGTGGTCACTCATTGTACCAAATACTATTGCTAGCGATCAGCCATTTATTTTGTATCTCATCATCCAAGTAATTTTATTCATGCTATGCTTATCTCACAACATAATTCATAAAAAAAAATATTCCATGAAATTGGTCTATCTAGTATTTATCCACCATGAGAGGTTAAAATCACTATTTCTAATCACTTGTACAGTTGTGGTATTGTATTTTTCCAACCACATGTTAATCAAACCATGATTCCTTTCTATTTCCACCACATTGATAATGGTAAGAATTTCAAAAACAAGAGATGGACCAATTCCACTGAATCTATAAATACATCCCAAAAAATACAACTATAATTGTTTAATTGAGATCCAAATCTTGTAGGACTAGAATTACCTCTTGACACCACATCAACATTGAAAATAATCTGTCCATGTAATGGAGGAATCCAACTAACATTAATGGATCTAATAGTTTGTTTGAAGTTTCCTATATTTCTAATTAATTTAATAGTAAGAATATCCTAAATACAATTATAACAGTGTCCATTTTTAAGAGATTTTAAATTTATCATCACATCTACAATTTGAATAACATTTGATTAGATGTTAAAGGGGGTATTATCTTGGATCAATTTATTTTGGTTATACCAAATAAAATCAATCACATAATCACATACCACATTCATGATATTGTAAATTTGTTGAGAAATATTCATTCTAATGAAGACATTGAGACACTCTTATGTAGATGATGCTCAAAGAAATTTTACTTCCCAAATATCAAAAAAAATATGACAAAGTGATGAACCAGTGTCATTGAAAAATAATAAATAATTTATTTAGATTATTTTGTGATTACATAACACACATTAAAATAGATGTATATTCCAACAGATAACAATAATTTTTTATTAATGATATTTAAATGAACAATACTCCATGTAATAGAGAATTCTTCATGTATGACTCATCATTAATCAACAAAATAGAATATATGTTACATTTTCCAGTTAAGGCATTTTAATGAAATAATTTTAATGTTAAAAACAACTACCAATGGGTACCCAAATCACAAAATCATTACAATGATTAAAATTATAATTTCAAATGACATCCTTAATACCCAGAGGTATCATTTATAAAGATTTCTAAAATTTCCCTTGAATAGTAATTTATAAATTTATATATGTTTTAGTAATATTAAGGATATAAATAAGATACATAACTATCCAATCATCCCACAAAAAATTTCGAGAATATTTCCTACTAAAAATTCTATGTGAATATTACAAAATGTTTGAGAATGGAGCTATAATCTTAATAAAAATTGTTGAATCCACCTAATTATAAACACAATATTTAAGCCTACCAAGAAATATAGATCTATGAAAACGAAGGGTTTCTGATTTCACATTTATAAGCCTCCACATAAAAGTTTCCTATAAATTTTGATTAAAATTTGTAATATATTTTTTCCATGACCACCCTAATAAAAGGGTTTTCCACATTTATTCTAATGAATAATAATGATTTTTCAGTGAAGGATTCTCCCAAACCATATGAAATTTTTTTCTGGAAAAGTTAATACATTTAATATTGGAAACTAGCAATATGTTACCATTAAATTGTAAAATAATTAAAGATAATAAAAACTATTTCAAGGAAGAACCTACTAGCCACTGAGAGGTATTTTCCTTTCCCAGAAGTTGATTGATTTCTGATCTAACCCAAGATATTACTAAAATAAAAAGAATGGGGTTTTCCAAAAAAATGAATTACAAGATAAGTGAAATGAAATACACATTCTTTCATACCCATTTCATTAATCATTTCCTCCTTTTTAACTGTTGGGATATTTTTACCAAAATAAATAGATTATTTTTTCCAACTCATCAGTTAGCCTTAAACGGTTTCATAATGAAAAATGATCTCCATGATTTAAATTATATTTCTCTTGTCACCATGAATTAAAAGAAAAGTATCATTAGAATATAATAAATGAGTGGGTGAAACTAAACCTTTGGTAGATTTGATAGATTTTATCTTGTTATTCTCCACCGTCATATAAAGAAGTCTTCTTATGTAATCTTTAGTGATGGAGAAAATAATGGTTGAGAAGGGACCATATTTCCAAACAAAACTTGAATAAGTAAAATAACCCTCACTAGAGCCACTAATGAAAATTAAAATAGGATTTGAGCTAAAAAGAATTTTGACCCACCTAATAAAGGTCTCATCGGATCCAAAACTAGTTAAGAACATACAAATGATGATGTAATCCATCATTTCAAATGATATTTTGACAATAAGAATAAAAAATATATTACATCTCATGGTGGATTTTATGAGATGATTAACACAATCAAACACAGTGATGAGACATTCTTGTTTCATCCTTTAATTAATAAATCCAAATTTTATTGAGGATATATTCTTAATGGGAATGGTGGAATTCCTATTAGCAAGTAGTTTTTCAATGATTTTTTAGATCATGTTGACAAGATCCACATGCCTATAAGGGTGTATTTAATTTTTATTTTAAACCATAAGAATGAGGAAAATAAATTTATAATTGATTCCATGAGTAAGATGGCCTCCTTTGAAAAAATGAATGATAACACTACAGATATCATGGTTAATGACATCTAAAATATTTTGGGAGAATAATATGGTAATTTCATTGGGGCTAGGGGAACTACCTTAATTAAGGCCAAATACAATTTCTTTGATCTCGTAGTGAATTTTAGTTGAGAGAATCTTTTTATTATCATAACGATCAACAAAGATGGGAATAATATCCCCCAAAAAATATAAAACTAGTGGTAGGACCATTGAAAATATTCATATAGAAGGAGAAAACAAGATAAGATAAATCTCTCATGTTATCAAAAACCAAACCATATTTATTTACAAGAGATAAAGGTCTTATAATTTTTCTAAATCATTATAATGTGTTGAAAAACATATTGTTTTTATCACTATAATTTAGCCATTTATCTTTGATGGTTTCCAATTGAATTGTTTCCTTCAGATTTTAGATATTTTTAAGCTCATGTGATACCACATCTTCATGTGGTATTATTTCCAAATAATTCACTGATAGTGATATTCTCTTGAATTAAAGGAAGATAGGATTTAAGTTTAGAAATTTATTTATCAAGAGATATAAAACGTTCTATAATCCACTCTTTTAGCATTATCTTATGAATTTTAAACATAAGGACACATGATAAGGCATCATTTTTATAACTAGAAGAGTCCTAAGGTTCCTGAACTAGGTTTTCACATTCCAGTTGAAAAATACAAGCATTATTAAATCTAAAGGAGAATGGAAGTCTGACCACTCTGGTGAAGAAATTAACATGAATATAATGATTATCAAAATTAATTCTTCCATGGGTTGATGATATATGGATTTTATAACATCATGATCATATTCATTTAAAGAGGTTCTTTTAGGTTTTCTAGGTACCATTTAATTCAGATGGTTCCAATACAATTTGTATTTATCACCCAGGAGATACACTATATAATTATTTTTAGCCTCAATATAAGATATAACTTCACTGATCAATGTAGAGGCATTGAAAATACCAATCCTTTCAACTAGTTTGACAATAATAATAATGATCCTATGAAGTGGCAAACGATCATATGTATATCCACTAAAATATTAAATATTCATCCATAATTCCCTTCTATCTGAATATTTTCTTTATGTATAACTGAAGGAACTAAATATTTGTAATCTATTGAATTTAAAACTGAGAGTAACCATATGATCATTGGAGTTGACAGTTGATAGGCCTTTCAGATGTGAATGATCTGAAACCCATAGCCTTTTTACATACATGGAATATTGATTAGTTTCACGTAAAATAAAATGCCTTTTTTGAATAGAATTAATCGTTACATTGGATTATTCACCTAAAAAGACACCATTTTATAAAAAACATAAAATTTCATCCATTGAAAATTTTGAAATAGTAATATAAAAAATGAGTTTATTATTTCCAATAAAATTTTTAAATAATAAAAAAATCTTTTTATTTGAGCATAAAACACCTAAATTTTATTTTCCTAAATAATGTATTCATTTTTCATAAAATAAATTTATTCACATACCTTTCCAAGTATGAACAATTAGATGAACATAATAATTTTTTTATTTAATTAATTGTATATATTTAAGAAATCAGTTATATTTTTTTATATTTTTTAATTTCTATTCATACTCACCATCCCAAAAACGAGTCTATAATAGTAATATTTGAATATTATTAATTTATGATTTGTTTAAACCTAGGGTTTCATGTGTTACACACAATTAAACATATTTAAAATGAGATAGAAACTAAAATCATGTGTTGTTACTTTATCCCCCCTTATATATATTATTTTGCTCAGAAGTCTGATTCATTTTAAAAAGATCAATTATTTTTTACAGATTTTATCATGATTTATTTATTTAAGGTTATGACTTAGGAACTTATTATTTCCTAAATAATAAATTTGTGTACCTTTATAAGAGTTGTACTGGTGTATGTGTTTATAGAAGAGTACTATAATAATTAATTGATTCTTTTCACACAAAACCTAAAAAATTTGTTCTCTATATATTAATTTTGTGGAATTATAATAAAATATAGTTACATGAATCAGTTCAACCTTATAAGTAATTTTTCTCTTTTCATTGTGTATTTTAAATAATTTTTTATACTCATTATTAAAAATAATGAATGAATGTAATTTTTAATTCCTAAATACCAAAAATCAATCATTAATAGATCATATGATCAATAAAATAAAGAAAAATTACATTATTATTCATAAAATAATTATAAAATGTTAATATAGTACTCAGTATGAATAGAGATTGTTATAAGGAGTTAATACATAAATTCCTAAAACATAGATAATTACACCAATATATATTCTATTATTCATTAATCTTTAAATTATAATAGCACTAGTTCAATGTAGTTTATTTTATTCTTCATCCACTAATTCCAAAATCATCAAAACTAATTAAACCCCCAAAATACTGATTATGATAATTGAAAACATAGGTATAACAATAATGTTTGTAACTATGGAATAAGTATTACTCTTAAAAAACACCACTTAATATACTCTCATTTTAACCATATTCCCACTGATTTTCTTAATTTAAAATTCCATTATCAGAGCTTCATGGGGTGATTTAATATCTATGATAATATATAAAAGCGTTTATAGATCTTGAATCAAGTAATCCCCTAGTTTAAAATTGAAGTACATAAAATCACAACATATATGATTTTAAATTTAGTTATAGTAACTAAATCATCTCATATTTTCTGTCTTATCCTTTTCTAATGTATATTTTCTTGATGATTGTAGAATTCATTAGCATAGTGCCCTAACTTTTTATATCTAAAACATTGGAAATCGGCGGCTTCTTTTATAACCTTTCATTCACATGATTGATGAACTTTCTCTCTATATGAGAATAAAACTCACATTCCATTCAATCTAGTACCTGGGTTTTAATTTCCAAAATAATCACATTTGGGATGTTCCATCCATCCATTTTTACCTTTGAATAATTTTTTTAATATTGCTTTGTGACCCTCTTCTTCACATAATTTCCTTTGAAAATATATGACATGAAGAATTATTTATCCTCATTTATGGAACATGATATCATATCATTCGTTACTGAATTTTTTTAAAAAACTAGTTCCCTTCATAGGATTGTATTAATTCCATAAAATAAATGGTAAATCATACTTTATAGATTATATATGTAGTCCATATCATATCTCATAAATTTTCTAAATTTTTCTGCATATTCAAAAACACTTTCTTCTTCATTATGTTTTAAATTGTGAAAATTCATTTGTATGTCATCTCATTCCTCACAATGAAAGTATTTTTCATAGAATATCTCTTTAAATTTATTCTATTTCTTTATCTCAATTTCCCTTCATAATTTTAAGTTTGAATCAATTACAAAAATTGATCTCCATACTACTTGAAATAATACAATTCCATAATAACCTGATTCCATTCATTTTATCACAAATCCGAGAATATATTTTTAAAGAAATTGATCTATTTTTCATCTATCAATGGATTAATAGTTCCATTTAATGATGATGATTTATACTACATAAAGGAGACCAACATCAGTGGATAATGCCTTGAAGCAATTTATTGTTCTATAGAGGCAAGTTTATTGGCCATAACATGAATAGACTATCCAAATATAGTCACAATCTTCTGAGATCCCGCAAGTGCCATTTTGACATGATCATGAGAGAAATCCCAACATTTTTTTAATGTTGTTAAATTTTTTTCCATTCCATATATTATGAACTATTTCAAAACAGTAACACACATAGGATTATCTCATTAAATTTTAAAAAGACTGTATAATTTTGAATCTAGAACAAAACAAAAAATAAATGAAATATTTATATATAGATAAAATCCTAATTATGATCTTAATATATTTGGTAATATATTAAAATTATAAAAATATTTTGAAATATTTCATAGTCATTCTTAATGATCTTTTGAAAAAACCAAATAATATCTCCCCTAGAATTTTTATCCATTGGTGGAATATTTTTTTCCACTCATCATGCATTGAGTGAATATTGACTTGATACTGAACCAGACTTTTCAAGGGGTTTACCTAAAGGTTCATAGGTGAAACAACAACATCCAATTTCCAACATTTAGATAGGTATTTCATTTATAAGAAACCAAAAATTATCTATCTTTCTAAAACGTTTAGTCATATTCATATACTTAGACATATCTCTACTGTATGTCATAATGTTATGTTCTCTAAACTACGTTTTCTTAAATATAGTTTCTAATGAATATAATAATCTTTCTAAGATAGCGTCTAAAACAAACCAGACTCTAGTCACTCATAGTCAGTGGTTATATTACTATATTGGCACAATATGAATGAGATGGAATCTAACATGATCAAATAGTTTTGTACTCTTAGGAGACTAGATACATACTGGACTCTCACACTACATTCAAAAACATGAAATACATCATAAAGTTTCAATGATAAAATTATTATTTCTTCTAGTATATTCATGGATTCATTCATAATTATCTTCACGGTACCCTAGGGATGAGAAAACATAATAAAGGGTGAGATTAGATGCTCAGTATAGGAATTTGAATAATGGAATCTATCATTGAATAAATAGAATTTAAATAATAATTTAGGGATAAATAATAATTAATTATACCATATGACTAATATCTTCAAAGAGGAATATATTTATGGATGATAAAACAGATATAAATAAACACATGGATAATAATAAATAGTTTTATAAAAATAGAATACTAAATTTTAGACATCATAATTTCATATTTAAGTCCTCATTCCATTATATCATACAATAAAATAAAAGGAGTAAGGTAAATAGTAAGAATATATTTTATCATGACACCCACCAATGCATTAATGAGCTATAATAGAACCATCCAATCTATTACTTTATTCATTTTATTTATCATATAAAATAAATTAATAATAATTGAATATATATTCAACATAAACATTCATATTGAAAAACCAATATATTAAATTTCATTATTTTCCATACTCAATAAATAAAACAAAATGACTATAAGATATAAAGATAAATAATTTGGACGGTATCATTAGATTAAATCCCCATTTAATAATCATAATTATATAAGTTAGTTTACATAGATAAAAATACCATTAAAAGAAAATTTAATCTATTCATTTAAAACATATAAAAAATAACCTTTTCAACCAATAATATTTTAAATATAATTTTTAACAAATTAAGAATATTATTTAATTTTAAAATTAAATGGAAACATATATAGGAAGTTTCTAATGAAAAAATAGTTTTGATGATGGGAAAACATGTTAAGTCAAAAATATGTTAAAACATTGATTTCTTTCATTTTTTTGATAAAAATTTAAAAAACACCTCATTTCAAAACTGCTAGGAATATTTATTTTAAAACTATAAAAATTAAATAAAATATGGTTGAAAATTAATTATATAAAAATATTGGCAAAGAAATAAATTCGTGAAATCATTTTAAGAAATAATGACATTGATGAAAAATTTCACCGTCTAAAGAAGAAAAAATGGTATGTTGTTTCTATAAAAAACATTTTATCTGTCAGATTAAGTACCAAATATAAGAAAATTAATGGAAAAAATTTAAAATTAATATATAACTAGATGAGAATAAAATATATGTATTTTAAAATATAATGATCTAAGTAACATTCTAAGGAAATTTATACATAAACTATCCTGAATTAAAATGAGATTATAGAATATGCTCTCACCTTTGGAGTCAACTTGGTTATAAATGTTATATCATTTTGAATAATTAAACTAAATTTATTTAATACCATTTTTAAAACATTTTTCATAAATATATTATTCCCTATGGACCATTTTAATCAATTGGTATCTATTCATTGAATAGTTATGGTTTACACTAACCACTAACAGTTTTTGGTCAATTTATCCAAAATTACGTTGGTATATAATTTCTTTAATATATTGATAAATTGTTTTTTAATATTCCATTCATTGCAGTAATAGAAAAAAATTCCACTTCTTTATAGAGGTGGTAGTCCACACATATGAATGAATGATGTTATCAATCTCTGAGAGGTGGAAGACTAAAATGGTAGATGATGTAATAAATTTTTATAACCACAATTATCTCATAAATATCCGATCTATTGATTATTTACATCCTTATAACCATTAGATTAATGTTTTGAGTAAAAATTAATTACACTACTACTTAGAGGCGTAAGCACGCACATACGCACGAGTGATGCTTTAATTTTATATAAGATGGAAATGGGAGAAAAAATTGAGCCACCACTAATGTAATAAATTATCATTATGGTGAATATATTATTGTATTTGTTTTAATATAGAAATTTTATATTTTTAATAGTATTAATAAGAATGAAAAATGAAAAATATTTGTAATAACATAAACATGTTCTTTGGGTTACCTCCTCTGGATTACACCTTAATCTTTCTTAAAGTGGTATTTTGTTAAGACCAAGACCTCTATGACATATGGATGATATTTGGGAAGTTATTTTTATTATTATTTATCATGATAAGTTGACAAGGTAGTGTCTAGAATATAGGATATGGTGGGTAACAATTTTGTAAATAATTAAAATGTTATTTTACATTATATGTCTTACTCAATTCAAGCAGATAAAAAAAATTAAATTTTAAATATTAGAGGGACATGGTAAATATATGGTCATCCAATGGAATTTTGAAAATTTATTATATTATTTTAACCATTATCATTTTATTTTAACCCCATTTTATCCCATTTTTAACCCTTATCGTATTAATGATTTTTTACCTCGGTTACTATTCATTATGACAAAATATAATGTTTATATTATTTACTAATTATAATTATACTAATTAAAAATATGGAATCCATTTATAAAGATCAAATTTAAATAAATTTTTTACATTATATTCTACATATGTTCATAATGTTCAAAAAACCATTTTTAGAAAGGATAGTTTTAAGAAAAAAAATATTTTACGAAAAAAAAATTAATTAATATAAAATTATTCAGATTATGTAAAATAAAATGATTCTTATTTTTCTTCATAACGAATATAAATACAAAAGAAACCTTGTGAACACTTGTTTATGAGATAACAACTAAAATAATTTTTATTTGAATAAAAACATTACTTAGATTTCCAAAATGTCAATCATAGATTTATAAGTTAAAGGTAATATTAATAAATACATTATATTGCATATTAAACATAAATTTGACTTTCTGAAAATATTTCATAAGATTTAATTCCATTATTATATCTTGGTATTTCCATAAAATTGACCACATTTTCAAAATCAGTATTTATTACTATTCACCCAAAAATAATAATTTTTAGAAAAATTCCATAATTTCACCATAAGAACATTTTAAAATACTAATTTAAAAATTAAGTTATTTTTTTCGAATAAAATTTATAAAAATGGAATAATTTAATTCAATTTATTCACACATAGTACATATAAAAACCATTTTATGAATATTGTATTCTTATAGGATAAAATGAATTTATTATTATAATTTTCCTAGGAAAAAAGTATATGAATTTTACTTTTTTATTGACATTATTATTTTTATTAAGGAAATAATTTCTACTTATATTTCACAATTTTAATATTCTTATTCATACACTCCAACCAGACTATTTGGTTATAACTATCATTTTTAGATTATACTATTTTGTGATTTATATTATCATGGGGTGCATGCAGAGAATACTATTTAACACAATATTCATTTTAAGGAAACTAAAATATTGGGGGATTTATAATCCGTTTTCTTTTGGGGAGTACCAAATCCTATGTATAGTCCAAAAGTGTCACACAAACCTATTAATCATCCCTATAAACCATTATAACTAAAAATTTATAGAATTCAATATAAACAACAATTAATGGATAAGATGATCCCACAACATGTTTTACTTGTAAAATTATTTGAATATAATATTTACTTCGCTAGTTCTAAGACTTGGGTGAATAAGTGTGAAAATTCCATGCTTCCATCTACACTAGAGGAAAAAAATTTACTATTTAGACTCACATTGACATCATCAATATCATAGCACCAATAGCAGAACCCCTATCCTACCGGATCCATTCATCATCAACCTAAACTCGATCCACATTACCAACTTCCCAAAGCATCCAGACTTCATCTTCCAAACTACACCCTCATGTTGTTGAGCCTTCCGCACTGCTCACCACCATATTTGATGAATTATGAAATGTTTCACCCTTGAGTCTCAACATACTAAAAATCATACACATTAATGTGATGAAACATTGGTTCATATTACAATGAAGGATATGTGGATGGGATATGTGGAGTGGAAGAGAAATGTGTTTCCTAGTGGTGTCTGTAACTATGTCTTCAATCTGAGAACATGTTCCAACACATATCATTATGATAATGAGAAAAAAAATATTATAATAATAAAAAATTTAATAGATTATACCAATGTTATAATAATAAAAATTAAAGGAGGATTATATTTAATTTACATGGGGAGTGATGTTTGAAAAACAATCCGAAACTTTTTTCCAATATTCCATAATATCAATGTCTCTCCTCGCTTCATGATTTATTTAGATCATCCTTGATGAAATTATATAAAAATAACTCTCTAGGGACTGATTTTAATGGATTATAAACCAAATTATAAAGGTTAAATGATGCATTTTTAGAGAAAAGGCTAGAAACATTTGTTAATACATGACATCACATTGACTCAGATATAAATTGAATAACATAAATGTAAAATTACACCTATAAATTTGGTAACATGCTTATATCAAGTCAAAAAAATTATCATATTGTCCTTTCATGATCCTAATTTTGATATATCAAAGGATCGTCTCTCATACATGTGTGATATTAATTAATCTATAAAATAATAATTCAAAAATACCCTTAAAACACAACACTCATGGAATCATGTAAAACTTAATCCCAAGCATATACACCATGATATAATATAATTCCCCACAATCGAAACCAACTTGATTGGTCACCAGACTAGTTCTCCACCACAAGACCATAGGCACACCACCTCATTTTTTCAAAATATATCAACTAATAGTGATGGTTTATTGGGTGATACTTGGGATACTATACACTCTGAATTTTATGATAATGATGATGATAATTATAATGATGATACATCAGCATCAATAACTCAAAAAATATGAATACATTTAAATATAATTTGTGATGAGGCAAAACAACCCATTTAATAATCCAAAAAATATCTACATGTCTCTCTAGTTAAATAGGATTCAAGAAAACCACTCATGTGTTGGTCACATATATACATTTAAAAAAATAACCAAAACTATCATTAGACTGATACTGAGGAACCACCTGACCTATCTTCAAGAGAACCATTCCATCCAAACCATCTACTATATATATGTCATTATCCATTAATATTGTAAAATTGATGCTTTTCTAGTATATTTACCCAAATAAATAATGGTTTTACGCATCTTAATGGGATCATGTATGGTGTGTGTATGATCTTAGTAGATTACCTATAATGTTTTCTTGTTATTACATCCATAGAAAACCAGTGTGTGTAAAAATATAAATAAATGTAAATCAACCATGTAACACAACCCACCACCCTTGTTCATAAGTAACAATACTAATCATTTACCTGACTCAACTATTATTTGAGTTGGATGATATATCCACATGATGTAATACCAAAAGAATCATCATCCATCCATAATATAACAAAACACAAAACCACACATTCCAACAATAACAACATATTCAAATTAACACCCCAAATTTATATCCACAAGTCATCTCAAAATTCCCCAGGGCTTCCACATAATTTACCACTATTATATAAATAGATCAAAAACCCATGGAATAATGATACTGGTCCTAGCATGTCCTTACTCATCAAAAACAGGTGAATTGAGAGCATTACCCCAAAACAAGGCCTCTAAACTACCTCCAACCATGGCCTTGTATGTTTATCACCACATCTACAATAATGTTCAACATCATCCCATGTAACGCTTACTCTATGGTGTCCTATACCAACAATGAGTTGTTAATAAGACATCACATTCCCTATCTTCAATGCACAAAACTCAAATGACAACCCATAAAGAGAAACATCCCATGTATCCCATGATACACCTCTAGAGAACATTCATTTCCACCTATAATCCATGTCTCCCATCAGTTATAATGGTCAACAGTATGAAATATTTCTTTGATAACCAACCCACCTCACATACAATGATCAAAATCACCCATAGACACATCGGCCACACCATGAACATTTTCAATAAACTGACTCAAGACATTCAACATGGAAATAATTTACATAACTAGCATCATCAAGCACAACAAACCAAGGAACTGCATATCATGATTACTACACATACCACATTCAACCACTCCATTTCCCCTAGAAACTTTCATCTGTTACCACCTACGAATAATTAAATCTCTAGGACGTTTATAACCAATCCTACACAAACAACCCTATACATACATTTTTACCATATATCATAAGAAACACATATAATTTAGGAAAACTCTATGTACCACCTACCAAGAGTGTGAAAATCTAATCTTATAAGAAATATATATATTTATTTCTTCCACAATCATAATATTTTATCAAAAAAAATTTCTACTTATATCCTTACATAGAATTTAATACCTATATGAAATGAGACAAATCACTATATCTGAAGAAGAGAAGAATGTATACCCCTAATGGATTTCTTTAGTTCGTTTTAGGGGTTTGGGAACCCTTGTTTCCATTAAATATATGTTTTAAATAATTTATTTAATATTTTGAAGTTTCTAGAAACATGGTTCACATAATCCAAAATTTTTACAAACATGTAAACCTTAATAATAATAAAATCAACAATACTCATCATAGAAACATAGTTTATTCAAAAATTTATAAAACACATAAAACATACTAGAAAAAACATAATAGGAAACCTTACTCGAACAACCTTACTAGGAATCAACAATATTATAATATCCTTCATTCTGGGAATCTACCAATCTTTGAATAGAAATTCCAGTAACCTACCCCAATCAAACTTACTAGGAATCAACCTCAATAGGAATCAAATTTACTATGAATAATATTTCTAGCAACCTTATTCATGAAATGTGATTATAATAATCGTACTATGTCAACCTTACTAGCCATCAACCTTAATAAAATAATTATCCTTTAAAAAACTGAAAATTTTCTATATTTTAAAAAATTGGAATAAGTCCCAAAAACGAATAAAACCACATAAACAAATTTTATTACCTTTAAAATAAGTCTAAAAGTATAAATAATACTATATTCTCATTAAAACACGTGCAAAAAGATTTCAAAAAAATTTCCACGGGGCTTGCAGTAACTCTAAAGGCACATTTATCATCCTATACTAGTACTTCCAACACAAATACCAAGTCCCAATACACTTGGACAATCCAAGGCCTATCCCAAAATTATATTATAAATATTTAGGACATTAAAAACTCCACAAAATATGATAGGTCATCTTTAAGATATCCCGACCTCATACTAACTAATTGTTACTAACACCATAGCATCTTAATCTATGCATTCTCAGAACATTAAGATGATTCTAAACACATTCATCTCATCTCCAAATTCATGGACTACTCCGGATACCAAACATAACAAACTAATTCCATCCACGGTAACTCCCCGCTATATGAATCAACAATCAGGACTCTTCCTAGCCTAATATTGAAAGACAGTGATGAAATCACATATGATCATCCCTCCCACACTAGTTATTTATGTAGACATCAACAATAACCCATTAACACGCATATCATTTTGATGCACACCTGTCATCCCATATCATATGTGATGCCCAAATTATCCCTTATCACACCCAATTCTAAAATTATCATACATCATACCATATTCCCAATTTATAATTCATCATACCTAATTAACACTTTAATTGATTATTCTAAGGCATCCCACATTTACCGTGAATCGTTTCACATAAATTATACATCTCACCTAATGCTCAAATAAATCTCACATCACACTCAAAACCCACATAAATCTATTATCTCACCTTATTCCTACATGTATCCTTGATTCCAATATGTCTTCTATTTATCATGAACCAAACCTAGTTCTCACATATTATCCAAGTCCTATTTAAACTATTTATAATATGAACACCTTATACACCCATCCCTATCATATAAAACCAAAACCACCATCTCATGATGTACCTATAAATAAAAATGGTTCCACATCTTTCTTCGAATATATTTTCCAAACCATATACTGTTCGCACAAATACTGAGGTCCAAATGTGTACCCTCTCTACATAGTTGCAATCCCATTTGTCCATTATACCCACTACTATGTATCTCATCCACTACCACATAATACATGTACATTCATATCCCATATTACATCTCCTGATAAATCTCCTAGCCCTAACATAGACAATTTATTTTACTCTAATCCATGATTCTTAGCTATTTGTGAGGTTCTCTAACAAAATATCTGAAACTTCACTATCTATCCACCTGACTGGAACTCCTTTGGTATTCTTTCACACTCATATTGAAAAGTTCCCACCTTCCCATAGTTCAATCACATCATCTATGATCCACTATATGGTAGAAACATCCAACAATTTCTCTAACATACATATTGGCTCTTCTGGTATTATTTGTTCCAGCTACTTAGAGTCCTGCTACATTTCACACCTAACCCAAAAATCTAACATCATATAGTTTTATCCTCCATGTTTCTCTCATCAATAAGTGTATGGTACATGTCCTCTAATAATGTGGTCATACAGATGATGTTAACCTACACCTTACAACAATTAAATAAACTATTCTCAAATTTCATCATCTTGGAAACCTCATACCACACCAACATCATCACAAACTATTGTAGTTATATAAACCAAAATATATAATCCCTAACTGAAGTCTCTCCCTATAATTTTTTCTTTCATTGATGTACCTTATTAAACATTCTTCATAAATTTTTATCTCCAGTATCCAATACTCATCCCATATCATAGAGCTCTTTGATTTAGGCCTTGAGATGTCTCATATTGAGATCACCATGAGTTTGTCTTCCACCCTCTTCCATAAATCCTCAAGCCTCTCTTGCTAACTTGCCTACCACATCACCACAAGATGAAAATCTTAATCACTATTGATATAACATCCTAGATATCATATATAGTAAAAATCTATAATGGCTACTATGACAAACTATCCCTTACACTTCCCAACCACACACATGTCATATACTATATGTCATCATGTCCCCATAACAACCTTTATTCGGATTAGGAACCACTTCCATCATGTCTATATAGGATCACATGCCCATTTAAAACTATAATCAAATACCTAAAGGGAATGTATAGAATTTCGCAAATAATATGTATGAGAAAACAGTGTATTGGTTGTTCCTAATGCTTCAAAAAACTAACACCCATTACATTATCAAAACAAAAACCATTACATTTTATAGGTGATATGTGTAGAGTAAAACCATGATAATTTGTAAAAAACACCATTTATTCTATTGTTAACAATTTAAATATATCAACTCTTTATTTCCAATCTTGGTTCCAAAAAATTAATCAGAAGAAAAACAGATATCTCATATGATCCCAACTTGCTTAAGATGATTCATGATTATGACCTATTGCATCTCAAGGTCAGAAATTGAAAAAAATAAATCAATAAAATTAAAAATGATATAAATAAATAAAATTACTCAATCCTAACCGCAAAAACCAAGGGAACAATCATATTTTCATCGGTAACATGCACTTCAACTCGTGTAGGCATCGAACAAAAAAACATGACATCATTCCCTAGTTCTAATACATATCTCAAATCAATATCTACCAAAACACAAAATAAAAAATCACATTCTTAATAACCAGGAATTAATAGTTCCTAGTAACAAATAAACACTATTGAAAATTGTTATGAAACCTTTACAGGTACTACATTTTAATATCCAAGCATTGATACCACTTTGTAATTCCCCGTCACCCGATACCTCTTGGCTTATAACTTCACTGATAGTGTTCCACAAGACATCAGACAGGCTTCCTTATATGCCAAAATATATGACTAGAAACAAGGTTATATTGGGTGATATAGGGATACTATATTGTCTGATGATAAAATTAATAATAATAATAATATCAGAGAATAAATAACTCAAATATATAGGAAGAAATTTAAATACCATAAATAAAGAGGTATAAATTCCCTTATGATAATCCCACTAATATCATCATGTCATTCTAGTCATACAAGAATAAATATAACTATATATGGTCTAGTAATGTATATAAATTTACAAAAAAAAGTAAAATATCACTAGCCTTACCCCAAATAACTACACAACTCATCTACCCAAAACTATGACATTCATCCCATTCACTATCTAAATGCCTATTTACTATAAGATATTAATGTCGGTCATTTTCTATTATGTTTACCCAAAGATTTATAGTATGTTCAGTTAATATAGGTCTTGAACATGGTATGACTATGAACATAGTGGGACACCACTAACAGTTTCAATATATTACATCAATGTGTATGTGGGTGTATGTAAAAAGTTAAATAATTGACAATAAAACATATCACACAACATCACCACCTTTCAATCAATGAGAAAAATTAAGAAATTACCTAACATTCCCAATTACATAGTGGAATGATACATCCATGGACTCTTATGTCAAAATAACCCTTATCTATCCAACCAATCACATTACACATTACATCATAAACCAACCATAAAAACATATCCATCCAATTCATCCCAATCGCCAAAAAATTGTATCCAAATATATATCCAAAGTCCAAAAGACATCCACATACATATACACTATTATCACAATAGCTCAACATCATATGGAATGATGTTTCTTATCTTACCAAGTCCAATACCATCAGACTAAAATAAAAGGTGAGCCTCACCCACCCAACTGGTTGTCTTAACTACCACCAATTGTACCCTTATTTGGTCAACACCTCCTCTACACTGATGTAAAATAGCAACCTATGTCATTTTTAACATATAGAGACTTATACACAAAATATTTGGTGAGAACGACCTCATGCGCCCTAAATTATGTGTATAAGACCCCAACAACCCCATCGTCCACCCATAGTGTGCATAATAATTGAGATCCTTGGCTACACCTCTGAAAAACCTTCATCCCCACCTAGAAACCATGTCTTCTAACTATGGTAATTGTTAAAAAATCTTCCTTGTCATATTGATCCCTGGAACCTCACATTGAGGGATCAATATCACACAAGGACAAATAGTTCATGCCCAACACATTTCCAAAAAACCATCTTAGCCCACAAAATATAAATACAATTTACATAACCATTGTTATCTTGTCAAACTATCCATGGAACCACATATCACATTTACCATGAAATACTAGCCTCAACCACACCTTTTCATGATTTATATTACACTTTGATATCTCCAGGGAAAAATAACAAACATTTAAATGTTTATAACTAGTTTTACTTGTACCACCCTAGGCATTAATGTTTACCCCACATCACATAACACAAATATGGCATATGAATAATCTTTAAAACATCAACCTTGATTTTATTAAACTATATACTTTAGAAATATATGGATTGTTTCACCTTAATTGAAAGATTTATCAATACCAGTAGCTTCATCTTCTTCAAATGACACATGATTCTGATGAGAAATGACATATATCACATTTATGGACAAATATTGGGATTTGATCGAGTATTGGGTGTTTTTAATGAGTTATGGGTGTGAGGGAGCCTAAATGTCCATTAAAATGTGTTTTTAAATCATAAAAATTATATTTGGATGTTTCTAAAAATAATTTCCATCAAATAAAAAAATTTATAAACACATAAACTATAATCATGTTAAAATTAACCTGAATCATCTTGGAAAATTTGTTCATTCATGAATTTTGATGACACTCGATCCATATTGGCAGAAATTTATAAGACAACCATTCCAGTAAAACCTTACTATGAATCAATCATACTAGTAATTGTCATTCTATAAATCTTACTCACTGAACTATACATGGAATCAACCTCACTAGGATAGTGATTAATGAAACCCTACTCACTCAAATTTAATATTAATCTACCTTTCTAGTAATAGAGATAAAGAAAAATTAATCATTAAATTTTTTTAAGGATAAACCTTACTAGAAATAGTGATTATAGAAACATGACACTCTCGACCTAACTATGAATAAGGAATACTAGAACAACCATACATGAAAAACCAAAATATCCAAAAACCATACAAAAATAATCAATATTAATAAAAAAAATTATACCCTTCCGAATTTTATAGAATTTTATGAAATTCCTTAAAACACTTCAAAGTAAAAGAACACATTTTTTGGCCTCCCATAAACATAAAAAAACATAAATAATAATATATTCATATTAGAAAAAGGACATAAAACATTTGAAAATATATACTCCCAAGCTCGGACAAACTCCCGAGGCTCATTTATCAGCCTATACCGATATTTATAACACCACTTTTTAGTCATAACACACTTGTTTTAGCCAACATATTACCCAAAACACTATATAAAATCTTTGATACCATACATTCGATTTAAAAAGCATAATAAATTTTTGATTCCTTCTAATAAGTTTAAATTACCATTTTATCAACTAGGTTCTTCAGCTTTAAATTTTTTATCATCAATATAAAAAACATTCAATCTAATAAACTATGAAGCTCATTAACAAACCCCATATAAAAGGATTCAAAACCATTACATGTGTTTCTTTCACATATAAAAATTAAAGGACCTCTAGAATTAAGATATACAAACAAAAATATTGTCTTTTATTTAATTCCATATGATATCCCTTATCTAGGACCCCCACTACCACATACAATCAATAATCTATGAGTTTTTTTACAATAACTAATTAATTTTAACATAAACCACCATTTTTTAATCTATGTTGGAATCCTTTGAATATTTAATTTTTTTAATATCAAAAATAAGAAAATTAAACCATAAATATCAACTTTGAAATGGTTCATTCAATAAGTTATCATTTAATGGGGGATTCATTCTCCCACCATTATTTTTTCTTGAAATACTACCCCAAGGATTCCCATCACTCCACATGATACATTCTCATCAATACATCAACTAAATCATCAATCCAAACTCCAAATAGATTCAGGTTTATATATATATATATATATATTTCTAGATATTTTTCATTCTTATGTGTCACCGCTCAAATAATTAATACATATTCATACTACTAACCCACAACACAATGAAAAAATGAATATTCTCATTTCACATTCCTCCTATCCTCTAGAAGTAAAGGCATAAAAAAATATTGAAATTAGTTATATTATCATATACTACTAAAAGTGTTTGGGTATTATTTTTGTTCTTCCTTTCGGAATTCTACTGATGAGAACATCATGAAATGCCTCAAATATCCTCAAACCATTATATATCTGTAAATTAGTTAATTGGTGCCCCATTTGGAAACAATCTAAATTGGATAGTTTTGAATCATTTAGATAACCCTGATCTATCTACTATATACCCTAGGATATCTCTTCCTAGAACATGATTGATGACATTACATTCCATTTTATTTTATTCCTTTTAAAAAACATTTCTACCATGATATAAGATATGATTCCATAATTAGAAAGTTAATTTGTAGGGATCAACTCCCCTAATCATTGGTTATTCTTCATTTAAATTTTAGAGATGCCACAAGTCATATATTATCAAAATTATTAATATGTGGTAATGGTTTCTACATTATAGAAGAAAATAACAACACATTCAATATAAAAATTCTATATAATCATTATTTACTAAATGACCCTAACTCAAATACTTTTCCATTATACCCCCAATATGGATCATATAGGAATATAACTACTCATCATTCTGTAAAAACTGAACAGACATTAAATATCCTTTAAAAACTCAATTACCGACCTACTATATAAACTATTTCCTACATTCATGTTAATGGTTTTTCTCCATAAGAAAAATCAAGAAAATAAAACTGAAGTGAATGAAAATAAAATAAACAGTATCTGAAAAGATTATCTATATCTATTCATGTTTCCTTCAAGAATGATCTACTGAGATAAATAATCAACAAAAAATATAAAACTATAAATCACTCATTCTGAAATTCTCAAAGGATGTATATTATCCCATGAATATCATGATGTGGGATCAAATAATTCTTGATCATCAAATGGTAATCATTTAAAAAAATTCATTCGTTATCTAATTTTTAAACTTAGAGAAATATCATAAAGAAATACTATTTTGCACATAACTATATGAATGGACCTTACAATTCCTATCTAGGAAAGTATTTCCAACCAGTATTCAAGATAGAAATAAAATCTACTTATAAAATGATATATCTAGATCAGTGACACAGATCCAAATAATGGAACTAATAGGACTACACATATAGTCATGATATAATAAAAGACTATCAATTATTTGACAATATCTTAGTAACCACTAAACCATTATGAAGGACCGGTTCCTGACAAAATAAATAGATAATGGTTGAAAGAGTACCTATACCAACTTGTGATGGATCTATTCTTTGATTGTTGATATGGTACAAACTATGATGATGGAATAATTTCTCCCTATCCATTATTTGATTACTTAGTATATTAATAGTGGACCCACTCCCAACTCATCAGGGCAGTACCTACTTCACTAATGGTGGGTTATATCCCTAGAAATTGGGGGATTACCTAATCTACTAATATAGAAGTAACTCTATGTTCATTGGAAGAGTAGATACTACATTGATAGAGTATCCATTCCTTATTCATTGGTGGAGTACCTACTCTACTAAGGGATTACCTAAACCTCATTCGTTAGATGATTATATTAAACTATAAATTATATAGTGGACCCACACATTTTCTATGATATAATTTCTAAGGGATTACCAAAACTTGTCATATATATAAGGGACTTTCACCTCATCGATGAATTATTAATAAGGAAGTGCCTAACCTTATGTCTATATCAAACTTTCATAGATTCCATGATCTCAAAATTGGTCCTTCAGATACATTAATAAAATTATTTAAGTGATGGTTCACTAGAATATAAATCACCTACAACTTGAGAAAATGAAACTATTGTGAGTAATCATAGCTTTGAATTTATTAATAGAAGGTCATTACCACATCTCTAATGATTCTATTATCATGAGAAGTTAATTATGCCCATAAAATGTTGATATTACTACTATTAAGATGACACATTATTAAGAACACAATTACTTAATTTATAAATTATAAAAGAAACAAAAAACAATAACTATCAAATAATTATCTAATTAATAAATTCAATTAAAAATTTATCAGAGCCTTGAGTAATAATTCATCAATAAATGTATCCCATATTTGATCACTCTGGTCTAAAGACCAAACTCAAATATATGAAACATTATTTCCCATAAATTCCCCAAACCAAACCTCACAAGAATACTATAGTGAAATTTGAATGTAGTGTAACAAAAAGCTCTAATACCACTCTAGAATACTCAACACATTGAGGCCCTATGTAAAATAGTTGTTAGGTTGAGTATTTCACCCCAAGCCCATCTCTAGTAGGCCATGGAATACTGACAAGAACTATGAAGTCATAAAACACAATGAGTGGCCTTAGAAACATTCCCCTATATAAAACTATACATCTCAAAATAATAGGACATTATGAAACAATAGTTGTAATAAACCAGCTATAGAATAAAATTGGAGATTCATATGTGAATCCATAATAATACAATTGGCACAAACCCAAGATGAAAATTTATAAGTGACTAAAAAATCAGGTATGTAAAGACTGAAAAAAATCATAAGGACTTATTTTCATCATAAAAATTCCAAAAAACAAGAACCAATAATATCTATCACCACTTGGAACCACTAAAAACAAACTCTGTTAACTACACATTCCATGAATTCATCAATGAGATATATTTTTGTGTCCATAGAACAAAAAACATGTAGAAATCTATAACTATATAGTGGTAAGTATAAAGATACCTTATATTATTCCCTAATAAAAATGGTTTGATTGAATGGAAATTCAACATGAAATCTAATAAAAAAAATAGAAGACATTGATAAGATTTTCTTTATTGATAAAATTAAATTAATAATGATGTTTGAACACTGAAAACAAGCTCTATAAATATCGAATATCATAGGATTACCAAAAGTATTTGATGATCCAAAAAAACATAGTATCAACACTACCATGCGTTTAACAAAATTTTATCTTTATAACAGGAAATGAAAATTAATCATTGTAAACATCCTAACTTATCAATGTAAGATCCCCATAACTAAACCCAAAAACCCTCAACGAAGAACTATACCTATCCATAAAAATTATATGAGGAATACATATAAATATTCTAAACTATGTGATTGAAAAACAAGCTTGAAAAACAATATAATTTCTATAAGAAGTCTATAAGGAAGAGTTCATGTGTATATCCTCATAAGAATTGATCTACCCCATTTCGAATTGGTTCACTTCTCTCTTATCAATAATGGAAATGTTTCAAAAAGACATATGAATCATGTTATTTAGAATAATTGTTCGATACAAAGAGAACCAATTATAAAATAACTATACCAAGAATCTTGAATTTAATATTTGATTATAGTAGAGGAATATAACCTCACAGGGAAGATATATATCAACAAAGGGAGTACCACTACTATAGATCAGAGATCTTCGCCCCATCCCATAGGGGATTCCCCTACCACGTTATAAAAAATTGAAATCTTTCCTAATCAATGTAAAATTGATAATTTTATCTAAAATCTCTTTTCTAAAATGGATAACACATGGAAATTTCATTGATAGTGTACTATCTCTAACAAAAGAAGGTACAATTTTAATATAGTCGATGATAACTTAACTAATATTTTGTCTACACAGTGCTCACATTGATCCTCACATCATGACCACAAAGGATTCAGTAAAAAGGGTAACACCATGAATACATTTAGGAAGATACCCACTCAAAAACTCATGATATTTTCCATAAATAAACATTTATGGGAGAAAATTATAAAAAATTTCAAATCACAAAAAGTTTTGTATTAAAAAAATGTACCAAAGAGAAAATCATTAAATAGCTATTATTAAATATTAAAAAAACTCGTAATAACCCCAATCATTGAGTGTTTTTTATGAAACTATTCTACATAATATCTATATTAATCTAAAATTCACTCACAGATTCCTCATTATTTTGAGGGTGGTCCGAAATACAAGTCCTTGAGTCTCTATATCATGGATATTTCCACCATTCTTCTATGAAACCACAACATCAAAATAGTTCTTCTGAAATACAAAACATCAATATATTTGGGGGGGACTTCTACCAATAATTAGTATAGGACCAAGGGTGTAACAAAACCAATCACTTCTCTAACCATCATTCTCGAATCTAATAATTTCCCTATATATGTAGAAGAAAACTACCTAAAATTTATGATAAATAGATTTTGATGATGAATTGTATATCAAAATAATGTTATAAATGGTAATGTAAATAGAATATACTATTTTCTAAACTAATTTTATAAATCATTTGAATAATTAGGTGAAATATAAAAAAGACTTATATCGACCCACGTGGAAGATCCTGTGGATCACTATTTGGAATTGTTAAGAGAGTAAAAGTGCAAATTCTGGGTATATTCCAGCCTATATAAGGGTAGGGTTAAAGATGTGCGGTACCAATAATTCCCCACTCAAGCATTAGGTATGTTTGTTGTAAAACAAATCAATTCCATATTACCACACTTGACCGAATAGTCTAGTATAGTTAGAGAGGTAGGTTAACCTGGGGGTGTGCTAATGGGAGCCATGTACAAATTATTAGTGGAGATATAGAGTGGTGGAAATTTATCAAAATCATTCACCCTCAACCAGAGTTAGGTCATCCTTCTAGGAATATCCATGATTCCTAGATTATAGGTTGTGGGGGGTTATTTCACGATATTATCCTAGCTTGAAGGTCCATGTCACTCAGTCCCTCGTAATTATATGATATGTTTCTCACCAATAGGGTTTATCCTAATGGTTAGTCTCTGTACTCCTACTATATGGAATGTGTATGTCCATCCATTACCTGAAAATCCAATTGAAATGGAGGAAACCTTAATCCCCTCACTTGAAGTGAAACACTATCAATATTCTATAGTAAATTAATCATATTATCTTCCTCCACTTAGTTTTTGGCCTTAGAAATCACACATCATCGAGCTTCCACTTGGATCCCCCATCCACCATAACCTAAGATGATACCCACCCAAATACAATTCACCACCCCATGAACCCAAATTCACCCTAGGATATCATCCTAAAAACCTAAAAATCCCACATATCCTACCACACCATTTATACATTCATCAGCAACCCAAATCATCATTTTATTCCCATGAAAAACACCCATTAAACTATCAACCACTACAAGGGAAAATGGTGGTGTTATGATCAATATATATTATGGAAAAAATAGATACATAAATATAGATATATAGAGGAAGATATTAGTGGCTTTTTTTAGTCCTGGCTACTGGGTCTTCAATCCTATAAAACATTCCACCATCAATCATTATACAAATGAGAAAACCAAAATAATAGAAATAATAACCTTCGTAAGACACCAGTGTATTGGAATAATAAAATAAATATAGACAAGAATAAAGGATTAACAGCATATTTCATGAATGATGGAGATTAAAAAATATCAATCACTTACATCACCAATGATTCATTGTAGCTTCAACGTCACAGATTCCTATGTATTGTCATATTACGCTCCTTTAAGAATAGGAAAAATAGTCTCTCTCAATAGTTTATTTTTAATCATGGATAACCCTAATAAGATATCTTTAATAATGAATTTTCTGAGGGGAATTAGGTAAATATTTATATCATTAAATACCCTAAATGGGATGGGGTTCAAAGTTAAAACCTCAAACATAAAATTTCAATGATTCATATAACTTCCTCATATTGGAATAATTTGTCTAATAAATAATTATTCAATAATAAATTTAAAATAAAATATTTCAAAATCTTTCTAAACATCATCATAATGGTATACACCATGAATTGACAGCATATAAACCATCAAGAAAATAGCCATGGTTGTTCTCTATTTTTGAATTAATCTTTTACACTCTAATGTATTAGGGGACCAAAAACATATAAATAATCTTCTTAAATATAATGAAAAATCATCAAGTATATTTAAATATATATTATTTCATACAAAATAAAATATATTGAATTTTTATAGGATTCCCACGATGTTTTTACTCACTCATGACATGTACACATATAGATTTTCATTCCTGGTTTATCTTCTTAGTACATGTGGATATTACCCTTAATTAGTAATTGGACCAGGATATAAAATTTGGAGATATGCGGGTGGGGCATGTAATGATTTTATGTGTGTCACTTTCATATAAAGGATTATTTTTATTTACTTCAATATTGGGTTATTTTTATTTGACACGTAGTCTTTTATTTATATTTATATAGATTACTATTGTGTTATGTAAAGATTATGCATGTTCACATTTATATATTTTAATATTTATGGGATACTATAAAATTTGTGGTTTATTTTATTATAAATATTATTTTTTTCTTATATCATGATATGTCCAATATATGGTAACATCATATTGCCTTTTTATTTGAAATTATCACTTTATTCTATAGTTTTTGTAAAGGATAAACCATTCACATCATTTATATTTGATATCATTGAAACATTTTTTATTCTATTGGGATTGAGAAAAAAATTGGTTGATGGAATGATGGATTCAGTATTCGGTTAGATTATCCATGTTAGTATGAAAAAAAATTTAAATAGGGCATGAGTAGGTATTAGATTTAGTGAAATATGGAGGTAGGGTCATTAGAACATGATAGTTATCCCATAAAATATGTGACCACCCTTCTTATAGTAAAATCCAAAGTTACCATGGATTTTTTGGATTGTACAGTGTCATTTAACCCTTTATTGGGTTATTCATTTATTTTATCCCCTACAATGATCTTTCTTTTCAATTTATGTTCAACATTTCCAATTTTATTTACTGATTCATGTTATTTTAGTTTCTTAAAAACCAATTATTTTTATTTAGTGTTTTACTATATGATTATTAGTATATACCTATTTAATTAGAATTATTCATATTTTTATTTTAATATGTTTTTTTATCTATTCCTCGGTATATATGATTATTGATTTGTTGATTTGAAATCATATTAATAATAAAATCAGTTGGAAAATTTTGAAAATATTTTTATTGATTGTTTTATGGATTCTCATTATAAATGGTATTTTAGAAATGTTTTATTTGAATAGTATTAAAAATAATTTGTGATGGTATTAATGGTTGTTTTTCAAAATATTTTTAAATATATAAAATAAAATATATCTTCTTTTTATACTATTTGGTGAATTTTGTTTTTCAGTTAGAAATAATAAACTGATTATTATTTCATCACATATATATAATTAATTATGTGACTATATTATAAATTTCTATTGAAATGAATAAATTATGATTTCCATGAAATTAACATGTTCTGAATGATTTTATAGGAAACTTGGTATATTAAATTAAATAAATTATAACTTTTCATACTTATTATTTTTTATGTTATCTTAATGCGATTGTAATATTACAAACATTTAAATGATTTTATTTTCATGGTGTAATATTTGAAATCATTTTATTTAATGTATCTTATTTGGTAGATTATAATTTTTATGGTTTTAATATTTTAGTGAATTTTATTGAAGGTCATTAGATTGCGAATAAAATGTTATGGACCACAATTTAATTTAAAATCAATCAAAAACTATACAACATATGTTAAATAGTTTTCTACAAAGGTTTTCCAATTAGGAAAATTTTGTAAAGTCACTTAATGGTCAATTTTATTCTTCTATATTATTATATTTAGTAACTTTCAATTCACTATGTTTTGAAATTATTTTTAAATATTTTAATTTATTTATGGGAAAATTTTAAATGATGAATATTTTTGAAAAATTGATTATATATTGAATTATGAATGATTTTATATAAATTCGGTTAGAATTATATTTAAATTGTATTCAATATTGAGAATTATTTTAAATTATTTGAAATTGTATGTGATTTATGTTATTAGAAAAAAAAATATTGATTTATTTTTTAACTACTATTATAGAAATATTTAACTTATTTTTAATTATTTCAAACTTTTGAACGTTTATAAATGTGTTGGTATGTTTATTTTAATAAATTTTATATATGTGTTTAATTTTTTTCATATATAGTTTTTTAGAAAACTATTTTTTCTAGAATAGTTGGAATTTAAAATAATTATGTAAATACATAAAATATTATTATATTTAGTTCGTTAATTGGTTTTCTAGTGAAGACATTGGTCCCTATGATAGACAGAATGTGGAATCCCATATTGGTTGAAATTGGAGTAAGAACACCCTCTTAAGTGGTTATGGATACCACATCCATCATGAGGCATTTTTCAAGTGAGGCATTAGCGGAGAGATTGATGAAAATAAAGTCACAATGGAGAGTCCCAATGTAAAATAATATTTTTGGTATCATGTGGTATATACTATGATATTTCCAATGGATGATTGTTTTAAAAAATAAAGGAATTAATATGAAAATATCAGGAGTTGTAATAAATAATATAATATAGAAAATAAATAATGGAATTATTGAAAGCTAATTTAATTATAATCCTTTTTAATAATCTTCTTGTTTAATTTTATTTAATCTTGTATTTTCTTCTTGAAACACTATATTGTTATATATTGATCTTAAAGGTTTTGTTCTTCTCACTGGAGACTAAGCATGGAAAATTGATTCTTGGGGTAGAGGCTAGAAGTTGTAAATCATTTATCACTGATAAATATGTTAGCATTGGACACATTTTACAACATGGAAGATGTATTAATTATAGACCCATGATTTATGGTTTCAATACAAATGTGGAATTTTCATGCATTCATATATTGATGGGAGGAGGAGGTCTGGTTCAGGAATAGGGGGTCTATGGTTATTTGGTTCAGCACCATTTGTTTTCCTAGAAACTCTATTAGGGATGAAACCAAAGTTATTTTCAGCCGAATCTCCTTATGAATGTTATAAAACATATTAATTGAAATTATTGAGTACGATTTGAATTTATTAGTGGGATTCATCTGAAATAATAATAACATCTTGTGGTATTTAATCAATTTAATCTGAAATTGCTTGTATATTATGTGTAATGACTTATAAAACACACACACCCTCCAGAAAGGAAACTTCACATCGAACATCCTTTCCAACAAAGCAAGCCGTTGAGAAACTTTGATTATTTAAAATTATATAAGTTTCCTTCTGCATGATTATAATTTTATTGTAACTGGTGATGATCAGGGGTTCACTACATTAGGACACCCTAACTCTCCATTTCATTTTCAGAATTAATAGTGAATTTTGAGTGAAAAAATGTTTTCCTACTATTAATATATAGAGATGTTAAATGATTTGATATGAATTGAAATTAAACCTTTTTTGATAGATTATTTTGTGTGGTTAGGTATATTTGTCTCTAAATGTGGTAGTGGAATGACACAGTTGATGATTGGATAGTATGGATGGTATAAAAAGGTGTTATGTATGATGTAGAGATGGTTTCTTGAGATATGACTATTTCTTGGTTGTTTTTAATTAAAAATTATTGATGTTCTTATATTGTACTCATTATATTTTTTTCCATTGGGTATATCTCTAACGTGAGATTGGTTTAGTTTATCCATAAAAAATCCATAGTTATTGAATAATAGTGAATTTTAACTGAATAAATATAAATGATCATTGATGGTATTGTTGATTTATTAAATGAGAATCATTGTTTAATTTGTATAGATTTTTATAAGAGAATAGTCTTCAAATATGGAATTGAAATACTGAATATAAAATCACAAGGAATTTTTATTATAAATATAAATGATAACCATAATTGATAATGGGATATTATAAAAAAATTGTTAATTAAGCTATAGTAAATTATTAGTGGTAATTATTATTCTCGATTCTAATTTTCTAGATGAGGTTATCCATCTATTCCTTGGTATTGGTGGTGGAGTTTTCTTATGGTATTTTTGTTATAGTTAGAGTCAATGGTAAGATAGTATCCTTTTAATTTGTGATATGGTATATTGTCATTATGTTTTTTAATTTTATATAGTCTACAACCAAATTCTGTTAAGAAAACTGATTCCCATATTTTTCCTTGGGTTCCAAGTGTTTTTCTGAGCATCAAGGTTTTTGGGGATTCATATAAATAGATAATCCCTCCACCTTGCTCTCTATTCTATATGTATCAAGGTATATAGGAATATATAGTCTATGGTGTCTCACAATATAAGTTATGTCATCATAAAGGTTTTAATGGCTTACAGTTATGGAATATGTGTATATGCATGTCATGGTAACTTAATCTTATAACGTATTCTTATTTGTAGGATATACTAGCTTATGGTTATTATATTTGTATTTTTAAATGGGGTATATTATCTTTTAGTGTATTTTGTATTTATATGGATAATGATGGATCGTGGTCTTACAATGAAATTATAGGGATATTGAGGATACATAATTATATCATACATAAATATTAAATCATTTTAGATAAATGTTTAATATATAAAAATATAATACATTCATTGTAATTGTTTTTACTCAATCTGTATACTAGATATGTCATCAACTTATTTCATGAAATAAAATCAATATAACCCACAATGTTCTTCTTACAGAGTACCCTTCTAATACATACTATATTTAAATCCATTCATTATAACATGAGGATATTGAAACATAAGAAAGTGTGACCTAGATTCCTGGTAAAGTTAAACCTATGATATATTAATAAATTATCAAAATTAATAAAATATTAATAATAAGATTATGATAACATTACCTTGGATTAAAGAATTCATAAGAAATCATTCAATGATAATAAACCATGACACATGGTGTAATTCATTGTCCTAAAAAAATTAATAAGTCATAAGAGTGAAAAATAATCAACTATAAATCATGATCAAAGAGAAAAAATAATTATCATAATATATAAGTTTTAGATTAATAAAAATAAGAATATAAAATCATTTCCATGTATGAAGGGGTACTTCCAAGTCTACCTTTTTAGTTCCCTAGACCCACATTCTCTATTACGATGACAGAACACTATCTTTAGATACTTTCATTGACACCAACTATAATACCCCATAGACTAGACCATCTTGATTAAATAACATAAAACAAATATTGAATTGAAATTAGATCCCAATATATTTTAGTTATTGAGGTTTATAAATTTAATATGATACATTAACTAACAAACCCCGTGACTTTTCAACCATTGTAAATTTTTTCCAATATATAAACAACTACTTAATCCTTAATAAGATTTAAAAACCTCCCACAAACTCTCCACAAAAGGTGCTCTTATATAATCATCTTAAGTAGTAAATTTCTTCATAAACTAGGAAAATGAAAACATAAAAAATGGTTGACATAAAATTCCCAGAAAGGATAAATATTACAGGTAAAAATAAAATATAATAAGTGAGGATATTATAAGAGTATACATATAGTCAAGAGAAAAATTAATCTTATAACCAATAAATCATATATCATAGAACATGGAATAATTCATGGCCTAATATAATAAATAAATAAAATTAGTGAGTAAAGTTGATTAAATAAAAATATTCCATTACATCCTTACATAGTTCAAAGAAAAATTAAAATACTATGGCATAGAAATTGAAATGTTTCATAACATAACAGGAAAGGCATCATAGATTTGTTGAAAAACCATAAGCATATATAAACATATCATAGTATATGAGGATTAACTATCTGATTCTAATAATAAAGTGGTCTGAGGGTCCATACTTGATTCCTATATAAGAATGATAATTCAATAATTGATTCGATTAACATATCGAATAAGGCATCACTACCACATTCACATAGTATATATATCATTCTATACTCTATTAACATAATTATGTCATGGAAAAAAATTCATTAACCAATGTATTAGAGGGTGATGTAGCACCCCACCTATCATTATCCATATACATTATTTCCACATGAAAATAATCATTCATTATATTCCAAAGATTATATGGATAAAATATGGGTCTAATATTATTTTCAAATGGAATCCATTAAAAAAATTATAAATAAAAATAACAAGATAAAACCATGGAAAATAAATGGGTATCCAATGTTATTCAATATTTTTCAAGTTAAATTCTACTTAATCAAAACAATAAAGCATATGGTATTCCAAAAATGTAGAAACATGATATATGGTTAAGATTATAATTTTATGATCAATTTATGTATAGAATCGAGATTAAAACCATTTTATTAAAAAATTAAACAAGGTTATTTATAGAGGAAATACATTTGAAGACAAATCATAGTTATACATTAATTACAATTAAGAAAGAAAAGGGAATTCATGGATCATTCCTATAAAAGATAAGTATATTACATAATCCATCCATATAAATAAGGTAGATGGTATTATTTAAAAATTGATAGAACCTTATATATGATATGTTATAGAATAATGATTTGGATTAAAAAAATATTATAAGGAGTTATATAAAAATGAATTTTTGAAATAACCAGATCGTCATCTAAGGTTTCAAGGAAGGTGGATACAAATATTTTTCAAATCTTAAATCGGGATAAGTCTCAATCAGAGTGGGAGACAGCTGGTGACTCTGATTATGGAAATGATTTTTCGTATTATGATATCTAGACCTATTTTTGGTGGATGTGGGAATTTCTGTTTGTTTGATCCCGTCTGCCACTCTTATGTACTTTTTTCCTTCTTTTTAATAAATGGTAAGAAGCTTTGCTTCTGACTAGACTTGTCTGGTAATTTTGGAAATAAAAAATTCAATTGATCTTCTGAAAGTATTTTCAATGAAATATTTTTAAAAAGTACAATACTTATAATTTATTTTACAAATAAACAAAATTTAAATATAAATTTTCATGTTAAATAAAAAAGGGCAGTGTAAATACGTCTCAACAATAAATATTAACATAAAAAGATATTTTAGAATAAAAAATAACATTATTAAAAAACAATATGAAGCTACAGGTCCATTCAAATGTTTTTAATAAAAATGGGAAGTGAAAATTTTGATAAACATTTACTTTTAAAAAATAAATTCAATAATATATCCTTGAAAATACATAAATTATACTAAAAGAATTGTGTGGTGTAATAGAAAACATTTTATTTTATTGGATGGAAAACAAACTTAAATATATTGAAACACCCTTGTTGAAAACCCACATCGTAAAAAGAGTTAAAAAACACAATTTTTGAATGAATATAATGTTAATGTATAGGTAACATGTTATAACACATAATTAGGTCTTGAATTATAAATAACAACACCATTAGGATAGGAAAATATTGAGAAGGAGGGAAAATAATCATTAATGAGAATGTGAATTATTCTCTACAAGGATAATCTTTTTGGATTGAAAGATTATTAACATAAAATATATGAATTGAAATATAATTATCCAATAAATTTGAAGATAAATTACTATAAAAAAAATTATATCAATTATACAAATATTGGATTAAATAAGTTCAATAGGATGCATTGTAACTCAATAAGGGGAGTTGAATTAATAAAAACCCTTTCAATTTTGGTAACATTTAAATAGAAATGAATTTAAAACAGATAATGATTTATCTCTAAAAACCCAATGAATCAAATAAATATGTTAATATATATTCATTAGTAATTATAGAGACAATTTCAAAGAAAACATGGTGTATAATATGAAATATATCTTAATGGGGGAAATTTTTTGATAAGAAATTCTTGCATTGTTTCCCCTCTTAGTCAAATGACCTCTTAGATGTCATATAACTAACCTAACTCTATTATTCAAATATTTTATAAACTTATTCATAAGTAAATTATATTTTTTAACTTTTTTTATAATTATTATATAGATTTATATCTTTCAGTTATTATTTTTTCAATATCGGGTGTGATTACTCTTGATCATTTTGAACTAATATTGAAATGGTTCTATTTTATCATCATTATGGTCAAAATATACATCATTAAATAATCATAAAAGTTACCATAATTGATGATTTATTTTTATTCATAATTATATAATTTTAATCTATTGTATTTTGGTTATGATCATTAAATATTAATTCTGTGATGAGCGTGTGTCAATGATTTTTTGCAAGCCAAGAATGTTTTATTAAAAAATGTGTAAAATTTATATATTAACTTTAAAAAATCATTATTTTAATATTCAAAACATATATTACCAAATATTATATTCCCATATTCATCCACGATATAAATTTATAACATTAGTCAAATATGTGGTTAGAAAAACATAAAAAAGAACATACCATAATTAATAGATGATTGTGAGGTGTTTTAGTTTAAATATCATAATAAAATAAAAAATAATGATTTTTTTATTAATCTTATATAATTTAATTAATAATAATTATTATGAAAATAGGAAAAAATTTATGAAGTTATTATATAATAAAATGAAAAAAAAATTCCCTCTTACTATACTATTTTTGTATGGTTAAATTTATAATTGTTTTTTATTTCCCGTTATTAAGAGGTTGTCAAATTTGGCATACCAAAAATAGAATAATTTCATAAAAATAATATTTATACCTTAAACACAATCATATAACAAGACATTAAAATCATTAATGAAATACAAAATACAACATTCCTTGGAAGAGGTAGTCTGCACGTTCATATAAATGATGATTTAATTTCCTATAGAACGATAAAATAGAGTAACATTTAATATTATTTATGAACATAAAACAAGTTACAAATATCATAATTATATATTTAATTCTCTATTTTTAATAGCCTTGTAAGGTGGTTATGTTAAAAAAAGACATTGTTTCATAGAGGTTGTACTTTGAACATGCATGTGACTGATCTTTTCACATAACTTAAGGGGAGACGGGAAAAGTGGGGATAATGTTTGTCCCATAAATGTAACAAAATTTCAACATATATTTAATTCTTATATTTTCATGTCATAATAATTTAAATAATTTTAATTTAAAAAATATATGCAATCAAAAATATTTGAGAGTGATAAGTATAATGAGATTTTTAAATTTCTATATTTATTAGAAATATAGAACATTCACCAATATATTCTGACAGGAAGATTAAGGGTTTAAAATATGATTCTAAATGAAAAATATTTAATATTTTAAAAGGTTAAATTATTTTTTTTATTGGCCTTATAGGGTTGGTGAGTGACCCCTATTATAAGTGATGTGAAATTCATTTTTTAAATATTTCAACTTAATATAAAGAGATCTATGTTTCATAAGTCATGTGGCTCCCAAAATGGAAAATAATGGGGTTGGGGATGAGATAAGGCCAATAATAGCCCAAAAATAAATTAAACACAAGTTTTAGACATGTTTCAATCCCTTTAACAAAATATTTATTACATTTTCTATTGTTTATAATACCATAGTTACTACTTTTTACCTAAGTAAAACATTTTTTATTCCTCAAAATGGCCCTTATTACATTATTTGATAATAATTATTTAAAATAATAAATTTATAATATTATACTGTCATTATAGAAGTGATAAAAATTAATTTTTAAATAATAAATGTATTGTGTAATAGTAACAAATTTAGTGAAAATATTACATATATTCTATAATATAAAATATAATATTATAATATATATATATATATATTTAATATATAATTTCCCTTATAAAAATAATATTTTTTAATGGTTTTAATAGACTTCCAAATCATACTTATAAACTAATATTTTCATAAGGTCCATGGTTTTTAAAAAACAGTAATTTACACAAATCACTATTAAATAAATATTTATAGGAAAAAACTAAATATTTAATATTAAGTTAATATTATTTTGACAAATCCAAATAATATATTTTGGATAATTACAATTCTAAAATTTATGAATTTATCATTTTAATAAAAGTTTAAATATTATGAAAAACTATTTTTATAGAAAAAATATTGTTTTCAGTTGTTAACAATTCTCATTATCATTTTATATTATTTAATAACTAATTTACTATAAACCAATTACTAATATCAATATTTTTAATCATCATAATGAATTTAGTTTCATTAAATAATAATTAATTTGACATAAAAGTAACATTTTGGTAAAATGTTTTTTTATGAAAAGATTAATGTTTGTAAATTGTTATCAAATGTTTTAAATATTTATTTTTAGATATATTTCGTAATTAGGTTACTAATATTTATACCCACTAATTCAATAGATAAAATTTAATTCTCATATTTAAAATATATTGTAGATTTGGTTACATTTGGTGTTACATTGGCAGAAAAATATCAAACACATTTGACTTATTTAAAAGAAAATAAATATTAAAATATCAGGGCATTATATTCTCCCCCTCTAAAATAAATTTTATCCTCATAATTTTTAACAAATATTAAAATAATAATTTTATTAGGTGGTTTAAAATTACCATTACCTTGATAAATTTTTTTCCTATTTAGTTTATGAAGTTATATTTCCTTATAAAAAAATTGATATGTGCCCTTTTTAAAGAGAGGAAACGCATTATTATTACCACATATAATAATAGAAAGGGAATAATTTCTAGATCCAAAAACAATAACTTCTCATAAACCATGAAAAATAGTTCAGAATAATCATAACTCGATATTTTTTATTTATAACTCAAGATAAAAAATATGGTGAGAATTTACAACACATAATACATTGATAGATCTTTAGTGAAGAATCACAATCCTCTTTTATAAAAGTCAATGCAATGTATTTTCTTTTTGACTTGGTATATGAAGTTATTGGTGAATATTCCCCAAAGGTCCATGGATTAGTTTATGGATTTGAAAAATTATCAATTTCAGGTACATTAAATAAATATATTTTTTGTATTCTATCTTTCCCTTACACTTTTGAGTTTGATAGCCTTCATCTCCATATTTGCATCACTTACCTCCCCCATTAAATAAATATCTGCCTAATTCTTTCCTTATTTTTGACATGTGGTAAATATAATCTTTTTTCATTCATCATATTTTATTCCTAAACATAAATTATACAACATCCATATCTTCAATGGTGTTCTTTTGAACTCAACTAGGTTAAAAATGTTATTCAGAGTTCTTGATATATAGATTGGAACAATAATATGTTTTCTCACTTTATTTCTTATCTTATAATGTTTATCCCTTGTAAAATCTCCACATTATCAAGGGAATCAATTTTTAACATGAATTTATCAAGATTTATCCATTTATAAATTCAAAAGTATTAAATCATAGATATTTACACCAAAATAGATTTATTATATGAAACGTTAAGGGAAAATTCATCCAAGAAAGGTCATACTCATCAAAATTATTATATAATCTTTTCATTCAACTAAAATTTCTCTTGGTTCAATATTTGATTATTAATGTCGAGTTCTCTTATAATTATTAAACAAATTCCCTAACATGATAAATCATTCATAATAGGGTGTAAATATAATGTGCATAATGAGGGAAAATCCATTGCGGGTGTCTACTAGGTGTGCATTCCTAAACCCACATAGAATGCACAGGATTGAAGATTTGGTTGACACTAAATGAGACTTTTTAAGGTTTTTACCCATAGTTACATCTATATAATATCCCTATCAAATTTCCAGTATCTATAAAGGGTTTTAATTTCTAATAAAATCAGGTAATCTCTACATTACCAAAATTATAAGATGTTGTCTTATATTTTGAAATATCCAATTAACTTATCCTTACAGTTTTCATTAATGTAATATAATATTAATTCTCAAATTAAATAAAATATTAAATAAAAATAACTTTAAGATTTATATATAACTTTTAAACTTTTATAAACCTTAATCTATAAATCCTTAATTGTTGTTATATCTTATAATTAATCTTCAACTGATAACATCCAAATAACTAAATTTATTTAAACTCTAATATGACACAAACCATAGTTCCATATACCCTACTAGTGAATTTCTCCTTCAATAATACGTGTTAAAACCAAGGTAGTGACATAATAATTAATTTTCATATTTATTAATATGAATTAGATTATTATATTTGTTATAAAAATATTTATCAATTTTTAAATAATTTTTTTAACTTAAATATTTTATTATATGGTATTATTTAAAATTATAATTTATAAATTTAATAATTTTCATCCTTAAATATTAATATCATTTGTTTAATTCAAAATATAAAAATTTACCAATGTTGAAATTTTTTAATTTTTCAGAAAATATTGATTTTTCAATGAATAGTCAAAAATAATGATTTTTATAGAAAATGTATTTTATTTTCATTAATTTAAGTATTTTAATATTACAAATATGTTTTATATAAGATTACAAATAAAAATATTATTTATTATTATTTAATCTACATAATTTATTTTTAATCAACTTTATATTATTATTTAGTGTAAACTTGTTTTTGTTTAAAAGCAAGATTTTCTAAAAACTATTTTAAAACACATAATGATTATCAATTTTAATTTATTAAAATAATACCTAATAGGGAGTATTTTAAATAAAATTTATATATTATATATATATAAATATTAATTTATGTTAATACATTTATTATTATTTTTCTTATATTTAATATAAAAACAACTTTTTCTCCTAAATGACACTACTTGAAAACCCACTTTTTGTCACATTTATGTGTTCTGTTTTAAAATAAATTTTTTCCACTCATGTGAATTGAATTTGTTAAAATTTATTCTATTTTTTGAATCTGAAAATTTTATATTTTCTAGTAATTTCATCTTAATTGTTTACAAAAATTAATAGTGAAATAGTAAAAATTAATTTCCATGGTTAATGTCAAAATGGTTTTTCTGATGGTAAAAAAATAATAAGAGTAAAAAATTCCTAAAATCATGCAAATAGTTAATTTTATGTCCATAATTCTACATTATACCATCTATTGATGAGATATATCCATTATCGGAGCATTGTGACATGAAAAAAGAATGGGTGGAATTCATTCTCTTCAGAATTTCAAGTGTGCCACTCACCTCACTTATAAAAGGCCAACCCATTTCCTCCTCTTATAACACCTTTAAAGCCTATTTTTCCCATAACCAAAATAATAAATTCCATAATTCCCTCCTATAATCCTATAAATCTTATTTTGTGCATAAAACTTGCCAAGTAAAGCCTTTCGTGCAAATTAAAAGAAGTTACATGAAGAAGAGGAAACGTTCTTCAATATGTGTCTCTATTTTATTTCATCCACAACACCCATATATTATTATAATACCATGAATATATAATTATATTAATATCTTACATATACTAATATGTTATTATATGAATTTAATACCCAAAATTATAATATGATTCAAAAATATGTGTTACGAAATTATAATTTGTGTGCACGACAGACTATCACCTCCCGAACCGATGTGATTTGTTTTTCTATTAACACCTATCATAATTGGGTATGGATATTGATATACATTATATAAATGGTATTTAAAGTATAATTATTCCTATTGGGTAATTATATCTTATACACATTTTTATATTCTATTCTGTAGGGGATACGATAACATTGTTCGTGTGTTCGGTGGACTACCGCCTCACGAAGCGATGTGATTCGTTTTCACTAACATATCACATTAATGGTAATAATTTTAATAATAAATAATATTTGTGATATAAATGGAATAATAATTATATAAATGACATATTTATTATTATTAAAATAATAATATAACATTTTATTTGTTAACTTTCATGTCATTGTGAAATGATAATGTCGCTCATGAACGTGTGGACTACCGCCTTCACAAAGTGATACCGCACTCTTTCCATAACCAAAACACATGGAATATATATAGAAGTATAATTAATGAAATAAAATTTTATATAAGATACATGAATCATTATTTAATTATAAAATATTAATTACCACTTTTCCATAATGATCATTGGAAAATGGAATCATTACTCATGCATACATACGACCTACCATATCCAAGATGATAACAAACTATATCTCTCAAAAACATACATTGATATTTGTCTTAAAAGTATAAATGATGTTTAAGTATGATAAATATTTCATTATTATTATTCTATATAGGTATAAATAATGACCTCTTCAACCATTGTCGCCCTACCAAATTCATTTTTGACACATAATTTGAATATGGTCAAAACATCTCTTGTCAACATAATTAATTAATTAATTATATATAACATGGTAATAAGTGAAGAAAATTATTATAAACATGAAAAATTTTCTCAATCATATAAATAATTGACACGAGTTTATAATTCAAGAAGATAAAGACACATGTGATATGTTAGACTAAAGACCGGGGACATTATCTCAATTTCCCTTAATTGAAACATATTTTAATGATTTACACCTACAATATTTTACATGGTTTACATCCAGACCCTTTGAAATGTTATATCATAAATTTATATATTATAATGGTAGTTATATTTTTAATTAATTTTATTATTTCATAGTTCTTATTATTAAAATATTTCTAAAGTGATAAGGGAATTTTTTTTGAAAAATTATATATTAATGTTTTCCTTTTAACTCTTTCTTCTCTATGTCCATGTTTTTAAAATGATTTTATGAAAAAAATTATAATGAAAAAAAATTATTTAAATTTTTACCACTTTTTTTACATTATTTTATATTTTTTTCAATGGGAATATTTTATGTGTTTTATACAAAATATTTTGATAAACGGTGAATGGAATGTTCAATTTTTATGGTACAAGATGACAATGACTTTTTCTGTTGTCATGGTCATTAATTAATTTCTTGATTCTGTCGAAAGTTTTCTTGTTTTATTCCTTGAAAAAAATATATCCCTTTTTTGGGTTGATTGGTATTTAAAATGGGGTTTTAAATAAAAATTGTATTTTGATATATGAAATTGAATTCCATACTAGTTTGAAAGATTTTTTTGAAAATTTTATGATGAAAATGTAAAAGAATAAAATTTTTAATTCATGTTGTTTTTATTGGAAATTATATACAATAGGTGTGCCTAGATAACGTCGGGTAAGCCTTTTATGTCTAATATAGTGGGTGTTACTAGATAGATATTGTTATAGCTAACATGATGGGTGTTCCTAGATAGTACTGGGTAAGATAATTATAGATAATATGATGGGTGCACCTATATTTCCATCCGGTGCATTGGTTAAGGATTAGTTTATATAGGGAGTTATATTGAATGTTGGCTATATAGTTATTCCAATTTCTTAGGGTTTTGTAAGGGTTCTGTAATGGTTCTATAAGATGGGGTCCCTATGTAACTACCTGAATTTTCTGTAATATCTAATTAGTTTTCATGGATATAATTTTTCATGATAGGTAATATTAATGATATTTTTAAATGAATGATAATTCCATTTTTTGGATAAAACATTATGTTTCTAAGAGATTTTTTTATTGGTTTTTATGTTTTCACATGACTAATGTTTTATTTATTTTATTCCCTTTCAAAAGATCATAAATATCATCCCACATTTTTAAAATATTTTAGATAGTATTTATGTATGGGTATAGTAGTGGATGATATCATGTTTGAAGTCATGGCGAGTTTTCTAAAAAATAAATCATGTTTTGTCTTAAATGTTTTATTCGATTGGAAAATGAATACTAATAAAAAGTGTGAAAATTGTGTTATATGGTTTTTGTATATATTTTATGACCTAATTATTTAAAAATATAAACCTAAAAAGATCTTCAAATGTAAGAGAATGAATTATTGAATTAACACTCAATATTATGTAATGTTTAAGGTGGGTCCATATATTTCTTTATGAGGGTTCAGATTAGATAAAATTATAGGTTTAGATAATGTAAATTTCATTCCTTTGAAATATTATACCTTATATATAAATTTAAATTATATATCATTTTAATATTAAAATGTTTATTTATATCATCTATGTCTGTTCAGAATTTTTTTCTACAGAGTATATAGGGAAGTTGTAGTTGGAAGTAACTGAGTGGAAAATATTCTTCCAAATATGAATCTCAAGATGTTTGGAAATAAGATACAATAGTTTGTTGTAGTCGTAAAGAATTTGACAAAACATATAAACGCTGATGATATCCATGCTACAGATTATCCCATTCTATCATGGACAAACTTGTTTATTATTGAGAATTTCAGGAGGAAACATCCCCATAATTTAGTGGATAATATAACCCTACGGTTAGCTAAGGTAGTTCAAATATATTTGAATAAAATTCCTAGAATTAAGGAAAAATTATGAAGATTATGTAGCCATAATTGAAGAAATATTTTAATGACTAGAAAGGTATATAATGATTTTTCTCAGAATATTTATATTAATATTAATAGATTTTACTCAGCATTGAAAATAGATCTAAAAATATCTTTGTCCATATGAGAATTTAAAATTAATGATATGGATATTATTTATTCCAAAAAAATGAGATGAATTTTTCTAACACTTTTTTCCCTTAGTGATGAAATTGGGGAGTGGTCAGTATAGAATGTGATGTGGAAACATAAAACAAAGACATATGGAGATAAGAAAATTAATTATCAATATTGTGGTATGTTTTTAAAAAAATCATATTGGTTAATGTCTAATGATATCCATAAAGTTTTGCTGCTATGGAATTTTTTTCATATAGACTATGATTACCAGGAAAATAATCCTAAAGAATCAAAGAATGGGTAACCAATAGCCATCCAATTATGAGTGTTTTTAGTTGTAATGAGTTGAGACATTATGCTAACTTATTATCAAAGTTATTAAGTTGGGCTAGAAATCATCAACACCATTTATAAAAGTGTGTGTAAAAATATTATTCTGTAACCATGATTGATGTCAAACCATCAAATGATGTGGTGATATGTAATTATCATTTTTATTAGGTTCATTATAATACCCTATTTTACATTTTATATTTTAATTATTACATTTTGATGAAATTTTTCATGTTAATTTGGTGTATCACCTAATGAAAGAAAGATATAACATTTGGTGAAATCTCTTGATGGAAGTAATAAGGAAACCAATCTTTATTGGAATCTTCATACTATTATCAGTTGGATGATCTTTCATATAAATCTTTTGAACTGGACATTTTATATTTTGATATCATCATGGGAATGGATTGGATTTTTTTTATCATGCTAATATAGATTTTAGTTCCAAGAAAATAATCAATTATTGTATTCCTTTATTAATATACCAAAATAATGAGAAATATATTAGTGATAGTAGTGAATGCTTCCATGATCACATTGTTAAAAATAATGAATCAATTCAAATTAGTGATATGGGAGTACTAATTGAATATATTGGGGTTTTAAATTACTTTCCTGGTGTTATTAGTGATCGATATATTGAGTTTACTGTTCATGTAGTACTTTATTCTAATCATATTTATATACCAGCTTATCAAATGTATCAAGTGGAACATTTAACATTGAAAATTAAATTAAAGGATTTATTAGATAAAGGATTTATCTGAACTGGAACATCACTATGGGGTTCTCGTATTTTGTTATTAAAAATAAATATGGTCCAATTATACTTTTCATTTACAATATAAATATTAATTACATCTCTTTTATTAACAAGTATCACTTACCTGGTATTAATGATTTTTCAGATTAGAGGAACACATTATTCTTCAATAGATGATTTTAGATCTGCATAAAATCATTTGAATGTGATGAAGGATTAAATTTTAAATATTTTATTTTAGAAAAGATACAGCCACTATGAGTTTATTTTTAGGCCCTTTGGATGTCTAATTTTCCTATTATATTTTTTGTCCTAATGAATTGATTTCAATATGAGTTCTTAGAGAAGTTTTTTTAATGTATATTGATTACATTTTGGCATATTCTAAAGGTTATAATGAACATGAAACACACCTTAGAATTTTTTTCAATCCTTAAAATAAAAGAAACAATATTGGAAATTAATATAGGGTGAATTTTAGTTTCAACTAATTTAATTCCTTGGAAATATAGTTTTTAATGATGGAAAAAATACTGACCCTAATAATACAATTATTAAATAACAGAACAGAGACACAAATATCATATAGATTTATTGTCTTCTTGGATTATTGGGTTACTACTAATGTTTTATTTCAACCATTACTCAGTTTTATACCCCAATGACCAAGTTAACTCAAAAAGGAGTTAAATTCATTTGGATATAAGAATTTCATGATTTTTTTGGAACTGAAATTAATATTGTTGAATTCTCTATTTTTGGATAATTCATCTAGAAATAGAGAATTTTTAATCAATAGTTATGTCTCTTTGAAATGATTTATTTGTTTCCTAATTCATAATGATTAGATAATTGATTATGATTCATTTCATTTGAAACATCACATGTTAAATTACAATAAATATGATCTAAAATTAGATGTAGTGGTTTTTTATTTAATTTTTTTTGGAAAAATCTATATGGACTAAAGTGTGAAATATATAATAATAATAATAATTTGAATTATATATTTTTTATAGAGAGTTATACATGTGATAGATTACATATATATAACTGATAAAATATTATAATGGCATAATTGATTACCATCGGGGACAAGAAAAAAAGTGGTTGATTCTTTGATTCGGAACAATATTGCTACATTAACCATGATACGTTTAAAACATGACAATTTTGTTAATTATTTAATAAATTTTCGCCTCGAATTTTTGGATATAGGGAAATACTCTATTTTGTTTTAGGTTTCAGTGTATTTAACATTATTAAAATAAATTAATCATGCTAAAAAGGAGGATCAATCATTACATGAAAAGGTAGAATCCATTAAAAGGGTAATATTATAGATTTTAATATTAAGGAATAAGGTGTTTTATTATTTGGAAAATGATTATGTGTGACTTGTGAATCCTTGTTGAAGAAGGATTTATTAAGTTGTGATCATAGTTCTTCATTTTCCGTTCATCGGAGAAGCACTAAGATGTACAGATACATTCAGATGTAGTACTAGTGGTATGGAATGAAAATTAATATTATTGAATTTAGAATAAAGTGATGGAATTATAAATAGGTTAAAGAATAATTATTTTTACCTAAGGTAATTCTTCAACCTTTTCTATTTCTAGATTGGACATGGAAAATATATTAATGGATTTGGTGGTATGATTTTTAAATAATTCTAATGTTAACAATGTAATTTGGATTATTATAGATTGATTAACTAAATATACACCTTACTTTCCCATTAGAGTTATAATGTATTTAGATCATATTTCATGACTGTATCTAAATGGGATAGTCATCATACATGGAATACATCCCTCTATTGTATCAAACCATGATCATAAGATCAAATCTAATTTTTTAATGAACTTCAAAAGTTGTTTAATAATGAATTAAATTTCAATATATATTTTCCTCCACAATTTTATGTACCTTATAAGAATATAATTTATACCATGTGATACACGATTCATTCGTTTAAGTAGATTTCCAGGGAACTTGGTATCAATATATTTATTTAGATTATTTTTCTTATAAAAATTGTTTTTATTCCTGTATCCAAATGGAACCATTTGTTCCATTATATGGAAATTGGTGTTAGATGCATAATTCTTGGGATGATGCATGATAATTAAGGTCAATGGGTCCAGAGTTAGTAGTTGAAATGGCTAATAATGTGTATTGGATTCAGTAACATATGATGAATGCTTAGAGTAATTAAAAATGTTATGTGAATAACCCGAAAAAAGATATTTCTTTTGAGGTATGTGACCATGTCTTCCACAAAGATTCTCCAGGGAAAAGTTTTATGAATTTGGGTATAAAAGGGAACCAATGTCCATGATTCATTGGATCATATGAAATAAATGAGAATGTTGGATTGGTTTCATACTAAGGTGATTTTCCTTTGAGTTTTTCTTAGGTATATAACTTATTTCATGTTTCGATGTTAATAAAATATGTTCTGGATACACCTCTTATATTAATACAAGAATTAGTTCTTTTCTAAGTGACTATTTATTATTAAGAATATACAGTTCATATAATTTACTGTAGAGAGTAGGTGTTTTGGAATAAGGTGATTCATCAGCTTATGGGTTTATCAAAAACCCATATAGTTGAAGAGGGAACCTCAGAGTTTAAAAATGCTACGGGCAATGATATCACTAATTGTTTAATAAATGAATAAAATTGAAAGGATGAAATTTCATAAAGGTTGTAATAATGAAATTACATATTTAATGATAGAATAACTATTGTTTTTATTTATAAATATTAATTATATAGTTACATAAGTTATAAAAATGTTAAACAGTATTTAAATTTAACAGGAAATAGTTTTAAAGAAACAATTTTCTTAAACATTTTTATTTAATTATTTGATCTATAAACGGTAGAATTAGAAATTGAAAATATTAATAACATTTTTTAAATCATAATATCATATTTTATGTATGGTAAAATATAAATATTTTTTAGAAAATATAATTTTTTAGTGAATAGTTAAAAATACGGATGATTGTAAAAATGTATTTTCTTTTTGTTAATTTATGTATTATAAAATCTCTAATATGTTTTCAAAATTATTTGAAACAATATAATTATTTTTTATTTATATTTAATCCACTTAAATACTTTCTAATCAAACTTATATTGGTTTTTATAATATTTTTTTTTGTTTTATAAATAGGGTTTTATGAATATCTATTTTAAAAAGCATAATGTTTCTCCATTTTAATTAATTAAAATAGAACATAATGGGGAATGTTTTATATTAATTTTATATATTACGTATAATAAAATAAAAATTTATTTCTATAAAATTATTATTATTAGTCATAGAGATTATATTAAATCATCTTTGGCTGAAAAATACTCTCATTAAAAATCATGTTTTTCATCATGTCAACTTATATTGTTTTAAATTATAATTTTCCAATTATTTTATTTGAGTTTGGTAAAATTTATTCCATATTTTTAATGATAATGATTTATATTTACTAAGAATTTCAACTTATTTTTTATCGAAATGAATAGTGAAAAAGGTAAAAATTAATTATCATGGTTAAGGTAATAAGGTTTTTCCGTGGGTTAAAATAAAAAATATTATGGTCAAAATGACCAAATTACTTTTATAAATTATTTTTTCTGACCGTTTTTTAAGCATATACATTACAGTATTGAAAATATTCTGTTATTAGAGCCTTGTGGCCTAAAAAAGATGTGGGATAAATTCATTTATTTAAAACAATTATAAGTGTACCGCTCACCTCACCTATAAAAGGCCACCCCATATCCTCATATCTTAACACCTTCATATCCAATTGTCATAGAACATAAAAATGAAAATAAATTCTATAATTCCTATATATAATTCTCAAATCCTTATTTTGGGCATAAAATCAACCAATGATGGCCTTTAGTGCAAACCAAAATAAGTTACCCGAAAGGATGTCACATTCTTCAAAGAGTGTTTTTATTTCATTTCTTCCACCATCCCCTTAACTTAATCTAAACCCATGATTATATAATAAAATACATATCTTTACTATTAATATATGTTATTTTGTTAATTTCATAACCTAAATCCTACTCTAATTCCATCAAATGGGTTATGAAATCATCATTCGTGTGTATGGAAGACTACCTCCTCAAAAACTGATTTCATTCAGTTTTATATTACCACCTCCCAAGGTTTGGTATGATGATGGATTTTGCCACAACCCATCCCTCGGGCCCGTATCGTGACTACCCCAAGCCCGCCTTCCATAGGCCAGGGGCTGGCGACTATCACCAAAGGCATATTTCCCTAAAACTGGGAAGGCATTGACTTTATAAAACATGAACACACAACCAGAGTACAAAAGAATGAAAAAAATAAGAAAAAATGTATAACAAGTATACTGAAAGTAAAGGGGGCCAGAATACAAGCCCAATAAGAAAGTACAACTGAAAAACAAGTACATCTGAAAAAAGAGTGACAATAGCTAAAGCGTAGAACCAGATCCATGATCATCGTTCGGGATTCCTACCTAAAGGGTAGGTACATATATCCACCTCAACACTCCATGTCGGATTTCTGAGATTCGAAAAGAAAATAGACCGAATGAACGCGCCCTACGCGCCACCCCTCATTTCAAATTTTTCGTATGTTGCCTCTCTGACTACCTGGCCTCTGCCGCTCCCCGCGATCCCGCCAGCCCTGGATCCCAGTTCCTCCTCCGGCCTGGCACCCCCGACGGTGCTTCCGGAGGCACTTCCCCCTCCCTCTGGCTCCCTCCGCGGTGATCTTACCTTCAGGGATGTTGTTCATGGGCCCCTTTTCGATCCCTCGGGGTCTTGTTTTCTGGCGATCTCGTTACCCCCGTCTCTGGGACCTAGAATGGGCTCCTCTGTATCTCTGGCCATCCCGTCTTCGGCATATTCATATGCTTCGGCCTGCCTCAAGTGGACGTTGGTGGCTCGATTTGGGGGTGCGATTCCGTCTCTCCAAGCCTTCCAGCAGTTTTTCCTTTCTTGGGGCCTCAATGCTCCAGCCCATATTTCTTCTGTGCATTGGAATTAATTCTCCCTAGTCCTCAACTCAAAGGAGGACTTCATTTTTTCCTAGTGTAAGGCCCCCCGTGCGTGGGGTGATTGGCGTTTCAGTCTCTCGCGGTGGTCTCTAGAGGTCCACAAGGGAAATGAGTGCCCCCTCGCGGGTGTCTGGATCTCTCTGTCTGTCCTTCCCATGCCATTTTAGAATGAAGGATTCCTCAAGTTTATTGGAGACTTCCTTGGTGGTTTTCCGTGCTCGGATGACCGAACCCGACGTTGTGAGGAGGTCTATGTGGCCCGCATCTGTGTGGAAGTGTACACTTCATCTCCCCTTCCGAACAAGCTTTCCTTTTGCGTGGAGGACTCCTTCTACTGGGACCAACCCATTTTTTACCCAGTTCTCCCAAGGTACTGCTCCCACTGCTTGATTCAGGGCCACTCTATGCAGGTTTGTCATAAGCTTCACCAAGGTGGTCGTCACCAGAATCATCAGGAGGCCAACAGGGTCGGTGCTAGGGGCTCCACGGCTCTGGATGTGGCTGTGAACACAGAGGCTCCACTTATTTATCCTAAGGTCCTATGGTGGAAGATCTTCCCCTCGTCTCCTGTGCTAGGGGGGATGTCGTGGTGGAGAGTGCAACGATTGATTCTGATCCATGCTCGACCCTTATAGCGCTATTACCACGGAGCTGTCAAATCCCCTCAGCTCTTCTTCTCATCCCCATGCTCCCCTATCACCGGTTGGCAGATGCATTGAAGATATTGATGGAGGGTCTGGGCTCTATGGATTCCTCTCCTTCAATGAGGCCTTCCTTTCTCGAGGCGCTGGGTCCGCTAGCCGCTCAAGTTTTCCCTGCCTCCAAGGGGTGCCTCCTCTTGGATGCCTCTCCCACCAGTTCCTGGACTGAGGTTCCCCCACCTCCCAATCATCCTGGTAACTTGGTTCTATCTAATCATAAAGGTGATAATGTCTCCCGGCCCCCTCTAAGCTCGGTCAGGAGATAGGGCTGGTCAGACTCCCGAGCACTGAATGCTTCTCCCTCATCCCCTCAAGTGACCCCTGTGACCTCTGGGATATGCACAAGATCCAAATCCAGAAAAATAAAGGAGCGTGTATCCTCCCACTTCAACAAGGTCAGGAGCCCTGGGGCCACTACCAGGGCACAATTGTTCTAATTTTTAAGTTCCATCATTTGGAATGCCTGCGGGCTTGGTGCTCCGGTGAAGTCTGATTTTATTGTCTCCTAGGTTAGAATCCATAAAGTCTCCATTGATTCTGTTCTTGAACATAAGCAGAGCCCTATTAAAATCAATGGATTTGCTCGCAAACTTAGGATGCATGGATCCATGCATGTTCATCCTTCCGACCGCCATATCTGGATTTTTTGGCACAAGAGTATCTCAGTGGTTAGTGTGCAGGCCGATGATCAAAAAATCACCATGAGGGTGTCCCAGGGAAACAGGTGCATCTTTATGACCTTTATCTACAGGAGTTGCGATACCAAAAAGAGGGAATCCTTATGGAATGACCTTCAAGCTTTTGACCCTGGAAACCTTCCATGGATCATCGGGGGTGATTTCAACATTGTTGCTAGCCCTGAGGAGAGGAAAGGCAGATGCCCTTTTCAAAGGAAGGGTATCTTGGACTTTGTACAGTTTATGGCTGGGAAAGGGCTCATGGATATGGGTTTTTCGGGTGACCCCTTCACATGGTGTAATAACCAAAAGGGGAACCAGAAATCTTTGACCCGCATTGATCGTTGCCTCGCTAACATGAAATCCATATCCATGTTTAATGATGCCAAGGTGGACCATTTAGCTCGTGGGCTCTTTGATCATTCTCTCCTTCTTGTCTCTCTTTCCACAAGACAAGATAATCCTTCCAGGTTCAGATTCTATCAACACTGGATCTCTCACCCTGGTTTTTATCATTTGGTTAGTAGGGTTTGGGCAGATCCTCTCTAGGGTCATCCGTGGATTGTTTTGCATGAGAAGCTCAGAAGGTTGAAGAAGGCACTCCGAGTCTGGCCCATCTCCCCCCCATTGGAAAGGACCTTGATGAGATTATGGCTGCTGTCAATAATCTTGAAACTAGCCTGGAGGATCAATGGAGTGACCAAATTTTTGAGGATTTAGGTGTGAAGAAGAATGCCCTCTCGGATCTCATCCTTGGGCAGGAAAAAGATGCAAGGGAAGAATCTAGAATTAAATTATTAAGGGATGGGGACAAAAATACTGCTTATTTTCATGCATGCATCAAAGAACGGAAACGCCATCTGAACCCCTCAATTGTGTTGGATAATGGCACCTCCTCGTTGGACCGAGATGTTGTGGGGGCTAGTGCTCATACCTTCTTCTCTGATCTTCTGGAAGGTCCTAACCAACAAATTCCTAATGGCTATCCGGGGAGGAATGAGGACATCCTTGACGTTATTCCTAGAGTCGTCTCTTCCCAGTCCAATGACTTGCTCGGTGGAATTTCTGAGGAAGCTTAGATTCATGCGGCGATGCTCAACATCAACCCTGAGAGTGCTCCAGGCCTGGATGGGCTCCTGGTCTCGTTCTATATAGGTGCATGGGATTTGATTAAGCAGGATGTTGTCACGGCTATTCCGGATTTTTTCAAGATGGGAGCCTTCCACGGGTTGCATCTGTTATGACCCTGGTTCTTATCCCTAAGATCAAGAAGCCTTAATCCCTTCTCCACTTCAGACCAGTGAGTATGTGAAACATGCCTTAAAAAATTCTGGCCAGCATCATCAACTCCAGAATTGCGACTCTTCTCCTAGAATGGGTTTCCCTAGAGCAGCACAGTTTTGTGAAGGGCAGGTGTATCCAAGGTGCAGTTGCCTTGGCCCAAGACCTCTTCAGGGACCTTGACAAAAAAACACATGGATCCAACATGGTCATCAAAATTGACATGAACAAGGCGTATGATCGGATCGAGTGGAGCGTCATCAACATTTTCTGGACAGGTATGGGGTTCTCTCCCAGGTCTATGGATATTTTCTTCAGGTGCTTTAGTTCCCCATGGCTTGCGGTTTCCTACATGGGTAAAACGCATGGGTTCTTCAAGGCCTCCCGCGGCCTTAGACCGGGGGCCCCCTTGTCTCCTACCCTCTTCATCCTTGCCCAGGATGTTCTGAGCCGGCTCATCAACAAGAGTGTGTTGAATGGTGAGATGCACCCCTACCACATGAGATTGAGCTCCCTTTTCATTACTCATCTGATGTTTGCGGACGACACCACAGTTTTCATAAATTCCAGGACGAGATCAGTAAGAGGTTTTACCAAGGCCCTGGATACCTACTGCCAATGGAGTGGGAAAATTGTTAATTCTGCCAAGAGTAACCTCTTCATCTACAATAAATGTTCAGCAGGATGCGCCTTGTCCCTGTGTAATTCCTTTGGCATGCAGAGAGGGCACTTCCCGATGGACTATCCGGGAGCTCCCATTTCCTCGGGAAGGCTTCAGATTAGGGACTTTGACCATGTGGTGAGAAAGAAATTGGGCAGAGTGCTCAACTGGAAGAACCAGTTCCTCTCCTTCGGGGGTAGGATTGCTTTAGTTTACAGTGTACTGTTAGCTACTCTGGTTCATGCGCTTTCTTCAGTCAATGTTACCAAGGGAGTTATTTCTACGATCGATCGGATTCTTTAAAACTTCATTTGGGATGCTCTTCAGGAGGGGAAAAGTCATTGGGATTCTTGGAGAAAAATGGATCACCCTGTTCAGCAAGGAGGAATCAATGTTCGGAGCTTTGGTGAAACCATCAATTGCATGCATGCTAAATTTTCTTGGGAGGTCCTCGAGCAGCGTTCGCTTTGGGGGAAATCCATGGAGGGCTGATGGAGCATGGGACTGGGTCGGGGCCCTCACTGTGCTACTCCCTTCTGGTTTAGTATCCTAACTTTTATTCTAGCCATTCATCCCCTTACTCGCTGGATCGTGTGGAATGGAAACTTATCATTTTGGCACCGAAACTGGGCTCGCATTCCCATTGGCTTCGTGGGGTGCCATGTTTCGGATATCACGTTCAAACAAGCGGCCACACATTCGTCCTTCCTTTCTTTTGTTCTTGATAAGGATCAGAAGGCGCTGTTTGATCTCATCGTTATCACCGATGTGGAGGACAGGTGTGTTTTTACTTTGTCCATCTTAGGAACCTTCTCTTCCAAGGACTTTCGCCATGTCTCAAATATTCTCCCTCCATCAGATGGTTGGAATGAAACCCTATGGTGCAAAATGGTACCAATGAAGTTTAACTTCCTCATCTAGCGGATCAGGAACAATGCTCTTCCCTCGGAGGCCAATATCAAACGCTGCGGCATCAACATGGCGTCCATGTACTGATGTTGCAAGAATCACCGACAAGAATCCGTGGTGCACATTTTATTGGAGGGTGATTGGGAAAATGTGGTCTGGCATTATTTCGGCCCATTCACCTCTTTCTCGAATTCTTCCAAAACTGAGGCCTCCTTTCTGGAGTCCTGGTACAGTGGCGCGGGTTCTGCTGACGCTGAGAAGACAGCCCACACTCTGGTGCTTCATTCCGCCTGTTGGTGTTTATGGCAAGCTCGGAACAAGATGGTTTTTGAGGGTATCCAATCCTCTAGTAGTTCCATTATTCTGCGTATCAGGAAATTGCTTCTGGATATGGTCAAAGTTTGTACTAGATGGCGGGAGGCACCCACCTTGCAGCACCTTCTTCTCAATGTACCAGTGCCTCTTCACCCAAGTAATACTCCTAGATCCCTTTGGGTGCGGTGGAATCCTCCAACTTGCGGTTTGAAACTTAATACTGATGGCTCATGTCGCTCGGGAACCATATGTAGAGGTGGGATTGTTCAGAACTCCAAATGCGCAGTCATTATGGCCTTCTCTGCCTATCTCGGTAGTGGGTCCTCCATCCAGGAAGAGGCCAAGGCCACTCTCACTAGCCTCACCCTTTTCCCATAGGCCAAAATCACTCTCTCTGAGGTGGAGACTGACTCCCTCATTCTGCATAATGCTCTCAAGGGTATAGGTTCAATCCCATGGTCAATATCCTATATCATTAGAAGGTGTCTGGGAATGCTTCTCAATAACAACACCAAAGTGCTTCACACATGGCATGAAGGGAACAAAGTGGCGGATCACCTTTCCTCCGTGGCTGAGCCCAACTCCATCATTTACTGCGTCTCGAATGTGGATCTCTTGAAACCAGAGATTGTGGCTCTCATTCAGGGGGATACCCTTGGGTTACATTTTTTCAGACCTCCTTAGGATTTTGGTTGTCTTTTTCTTGTCCATGGGGGTGATTGCCCTCCTTTTTTTATCTATGAAGAAATAAATAAATGATGATGATGACACTCCATGTCTATCAGTCCACTCTATGTACTGTCTCACTGAGTGTTCCACCTCTGTGTACCATTCAGTCCTGGCACTCTCGGCCTCCATCAGCGTTGTCTGGTGTCTGCATCCAACATAACGAGGTGTGGGCATAGCCCATGCAGGAGTGAGTATAACGATACTCAGTAGGGACCTTGAGACCATCCAGGTCTCAAAAAATCCAATAAGGATAAAACACAAAGAATGAAATCAATGGATAACCATTACTTAGGTATATGCCCATACATATACCTTAGTTATCAAGTAACCAATCTCAATCATGAAGAAAAAATGGGTCATTGACACAGCTCAAACCAAGATTTTCATTATCGAAACCACAGCTGCTGGAGAACTCCTCCTCTGTTGAGTAAAGTGGCCCTATTGCGACTCTGAGGCGCTATTCACTAACCATAGACTGCTGAGGTACTCTTCCTGTCAAGTACCGTGGGTCTACTGCCAAACCGGGCGCTCCTCCGATGTGAGTCTATCGCCAAACCGGGTGCTCGCACTAATAGCCATCAGAGGTACTCCTCATGTCGAGTACCGCGGGTCTGCTTCCAAACCAAGAACTCCGTCCGCCATTGGTCTGCCACCAAACTGGGTGCTCCTTCCACTGGGCTAATCAAATCACTCCGAGTCGTATCAGTCAAGCAGTCGTTTGGACTACAGATACAAGGTCTCCGCACTCCATCTGCTCGTCTCTGAGAGGACCTAATTCACAATCTACTTCCAAGTGTCACGAAGTCTATTGTGGATGTGTCTCAAAGGACCACCACATCATAGCGGTCACAACGCAAACGACAGCGCGTCAATCAGATGCATGTTTTGTGAGTTATTAGCATTTTTGTCCCAGGGGCCTAGTTGGATTCGTGAACGAATCAACCTGAACGTGACTCAACTATACCCCCAAAATCCTGTAAGGTATCTTCAAAGGGACATCTATGCTCCAAGAAATACTGGCACCGCTGACGGTTTGTCAAACGGAAGTCTGGTGCCAAATATACGGCCCAAGAAGGAAAAGGAAGCGGTATGGGCCTGGGTCTGGTCCGAACCAGTAGGGCCAACTTGGACCTACCTAGTTTGGGTCATCCTGGTCTCAGTCGACCCAGACTGACTTTCTGAGTCTGACCTAGCTCGTTGGGGGGGTTAGTATACTCCGTTCGGCCTAGTCCGTTGGGCCTGGCCCAGTGGAATGCGTGGAAAATCTGGGTCGAAAGTCCCCACGAGGGTGTCTCGGCCCAAAGGCAAGTGTCAGGCTCGGTCAGTACCGAGAGGGTCGCGGCTTAGGCGGCTCGGCCCAAGAAGCTAGCAGCAGGCCATGCGGGGCGCAGCCAGGCCACGGGTATGTCGTGGGGGCACGGGCAGCGCTCTTGGTCATGCCGGACATGGGAGCCTGGGCACGGGGGCACCGGGCAGGGTGCCTGGGGGCACCGGGTAGGCAGCCTGGGGGTCGGGCAGGTGGCTTGGGCACCGGGCCGGATGCTGGGCAGGCGGCCGGGGGACCATGCCGGTGGTCGGGGCGCTGGATAGGGTGTCGGGCAGGCGGCTTGGGCGCCAGGCAGGGCGCGGGGCTGGCGAAGGGCGCACCGGAAGTGCTCAGGGCCCGCGGGTTGGGTTTCGGTGGTCGACTAGGCCGCAGGGCGCATCGACAGCGCACGGGATGTGCGGACAGGGTGTCGGCGGCTGGGCAGGCTGCTGTTTCGGCCGGGGCATGTGTCGAGTAGCGTGCGGGTAGGCTAGTCGGGCGCCGCTCAACCAGCGGCACGGTTCGCAGAGGTCGTGGGTAGCACGACCTCTATTTACTATCTTCGTCGCCATCACATCATTTCCATGATGTCGTTACATCGCCATTGACTCAATGGTCCAAAACCACCAAGGTTGCAGAGGGGTCGGGCCATGTTCGTTCAGCCTGAACCATCCACATTAGAATGATAGCAAGTGGTTCATGAAGTTGATTCAACGCGAGAGGATAAAGCATTAAACAACTTAAAACGCACCCTACGTTTTTAATTTTTGGGCGTTCGTTTGTCGTGGAGGAAGATGATGTACTCGTCGTTCACCATATGCTTCCACATTCGTGCTCATGCATCTGTCCATTGATGACGAAGAAGAAGGAAAAATGATCGTCGAAGAGATCCCACGTCAAAATAGGGGGTTCTGAGGAAGAAGTCGAAGAATTGAGGATGTCGCCGGCATTCTTCACGTTCTTCGATGGAAGGAATAGGCATTCTTCATGTTCTTTCCCCAAAACCCAAAACTCCCCAAAGATAATCACCAACCACAATAAAATTATATCTTCTCTATTATTTAATTGTTTCCGTGAATTCCCAATGGAATTAAAAATATTTCAAAATAAATTAAGCCACTTCACTACATTAATAAGTAATGTTGTCTTAATTATTTAGGGGATGGAAGGTGAAGAATTTAACTAATCCATTAAGTGAATAGGCATATTAGAGGGAGGTGGAAAGTTAACATCCTCTTTAATTGGGAGATCATGGAGATCAAGGGGAGTTTAAGGGGTTTGGTGTTCTTGTGGGCCCCACCACACAGTATCCTCCCATGGAAGGTTATGTGGGGGGTGGGCCCCACCTTCTACTTCCCTTTTCAGATAAAAACCGCCACATTGAATAAAAATGTGTTACACACACATTTTTATATAATCGTTAAATTTTAATTAGAAACCTCAATTTATAACTTCCATCCACAATGAAACGCAACTGTGGTATAGGTCTCCTTAAGCGAATTCTGGCGCTGAGAGTTCAACGGTGCCCTTAGATTTCAATTCCGAGCACCCATTCAAAAGATAGAAAAACATGCACATACGTTTACTGAACATAACCGAACAAAACTTCAGAAATTGTTTTTGGGCACACCGGGTTTTGGAATCAGCCGCTGTCAGAAACTGCAGACTCATAAAATTCCAAAAAATTCAAGAGAAAAATTTCCTTGAAATTTTAGGGTCTTTAAATTACCCTCACCTCTGGGATTTACATCCCTTTAAAGCCACAAAACACGCTAGTGGAAGAAATGGGGTTACTAATAATGCATCTAAGACTCCCACTCCCATGTGCTCTCTAGAAGGTTCTTGTGCTGCCAGCAAACGCGTACCAGAGGAATTGACCATCCACGCAGGACCCGCTCCTGTCGATCCTCAATCTCCAGTGGAACCTCTATGAATGTCTCTTCGTCATCGATGTCCATCTCCCCTTGGTCGATGATATGGGACGGGTCATGCACGTATCTCCTCATCTGAGATACATGGAAGGCGTCTTGCACCCGATGCAACTGAGGTGGAAATACCAGGAGTTAAGCCACCTCACCTACACTGCTGAAGAAGTGGAGGAGTGACTGTAAGAGACCATAGATAGGCTACACCATCTCTATCCACAAAGGATATATGTAAGGCAGTGAGCTTCTCTATCACCTCTCCTAGAAACTAAATACCAGTCCTCCTGCTAAGAGCATCCACAACATCATTCCCCTTCCCAAGAGTATAGACTATCTTAAAATCATAATCCCGAAGGAACTCAAACCATTGACATTGTCTCCGGTTCAGATCCTTCTGAAGTAAGACAGACCTGATAATATTTATATTGGAGTAAACCGTAAATTGTTCGCTCAACGAACAATGGGTGAGACTAGCCGGTTGTAAGAACTCGACTTCACCCTTCATTGCCTACGTTCTACAAGATTTGCTAAGATTTCTCCTTTACCGAAAAGAGAAATCTGGTTTCATCCCCTGTATGAACCACATCCTTTTCCTAATACTGTCAATCCTGACATGAATGGTGCAAATTCATGTCATGGACAATATCGAAAGTCCTCGACGCTACTACCAAAAGATCCAACTGTTACTCTCGCCTCTAAGGTTTGAGTCACACTATCAGCATCATTGTGTGGTCACTAGGTCTCCTCCAGTAGTAATATCAAAAGTGAGGGTCAAGTCAACGGTTTTAATTAACCACACAAAAGGAAGGAAAGCAAATGTTACAACGAAAAGTGTCTTTTATTACTAAAACTCAAAGTACAAAGACAAAAGGCCACAACAACAATGACATTAACGAAGCTAGAAGCATCATGAACAAATCCCTCTATGAATGGAACTAGTCCCCCTCCTGTACACCTACTTTCGGAGCTCTATGGTTGTATGCTTTAGCTGCCTGAAGCTGTGCTCTCCCCTGTCCACTCATTCCCTGTAGTCGGGGTGGACCTCCTGGTGGTGGTGGTGGCAACACCTCGAGGCGTCGTCAACCACCAGTTGCATAGCCATCTCCCCTGCCACTTCCACCTTCACCCTACGGACCGTCTTGATCAGACCTATGCCTCTGCCTGGGAGGTCCTTCATCTATCTGTTGATCGTCTGTATGGTGGGTCAGACAGTCACGTGCCATGTGACCAAGCCCACCGTAGGAGTAACATTGTCTGCTCCTGGTATGTCTGGCTCTGTATCCACTATGGGTGCCCCGCACATCCGATCCTGAGTCATGTGGCCGATCACCTATAGGTTTGGTCCTCTTGGACCTCTACGTCATCTGTCAACTGCCATCTGCAGAAGACTCCGCTGCATGTCGGCAAGTGGTGGGTCTCTCTGCTGGAGACTGCTCAGCAAGGAAAATATCCACTAGGAGGGCTCTCTCCAACACCCCCATCTATGTTGGAATGTTGTGGGAGAAAAATGAAGCTATAATTTCTAGCACGATTCCCTGCTCAAAGGTATGGGCCCTGAATAACGAGTCTCGTACCATATCAGTGGAGTAGCATGGGAGTTCGGTGAACCTCACTGAGTACTGTGCAACCGTCATGCTACCTTGCTGTAGATGCAGTAGCTCATGAATACACACTGCTCGAAGGGTGGAAGGTACAAACTCTACCCAGAATAGGCTCTCGATGTCTTCCCATAGAAGTTCTGCCTCGTCATGCATCTGGAGCATCAGGATCCACCATCTGCCTGCTGCTGCCTGAAGGAGGCTGGTAGCAAGGATCACCATAAAGTCGGACGGTGTCCCTACAAGTCTGAAGACTCTCACCACAGCCTCTTGCCAATCCTCATCCACTTTTGGGTCCCTCAATATCATGAACCTGGGTGGCCTCTAGTGCTGGAACTCGTGCAACGCACTCAAGAGGGATGCATTGTCTCGTGCTGGGGCTGGTGACATCGGTGGCCCAACAGGAAGTGGTATCGTTGGTGCCTCCACTAGTGCCTCAACTAGAAGTGGGCCATGTACTGAGGCCTCATCGCTCTGTGGGCTGTCAATACGTACATTGCTTTGGGATCTAGATGGTCGTCCGCGGGGAGGCATCCTGGAAGAAACAGATGTGACACGGTCAAAATACTATACCTGGTGAGCAGACCTGGTTTGACCGGATGTAAATAAAACTTTATAAAACACACACACAATCAGTTTTTTCGTGCACTGAGTCGAAAATCAGATGTCAGCATCCTGGTTAATGGATACGTCGGCCGCCTACACCAACAATGGACTACCTGAACTGAAAACCACACTTAATAGCCTTAACACTATTGCATCACATAAAAGAAAAACCAGAGTCTGATGTTCTGCGGTAGAACCGATGTCCTCTGATATTAATTTGTCACGACCCATCCCCCAATGTCTGTATCGTGACTACCCCAAGCCCTCCTTTCATAGGCCAGGGGCTAACGACTAGCACCAAAGACATATTTCCCTAAAACTGGGAAGACATTGACTTTATAAAATGTGAACACACAACCAGAGTACAAGCGGAAGAAAAAACTAAGAAAAATTGTATAACAAGAATACTGAAAGTAATGGGGGCCAGAATAAAATCCCAACAAGACAGTACAACTGAAAAATAAGTACAATTGAAGAGAGTGAAAACTGCTAAAACGTAGAAGCAAATCCAAGATCGTTGTATGGGATTCCTACCTAAAGGGTAAGTACAGATATCCACCTCAGCACTCCATGTCTATTGGTCCGCTCCATGTACCGTCTCCCTGAGTGGTCCACCTCCAGCTACCATCCAGTCCTCACACTCTAGGCCTCCGTCAGTGTTGTCCATCATCTACATCTATCAGATTGAGGTACAGACATAGTGCGTGTATGGGTTAGTATAACGATACTCAGTAGGGACCCCGAGGCCCTCAAGGTCTCACAGAATCCAAGAAGGATAAACCACAAAATATGAAATCAACGGATAACCATTACTTAGGTATATGCCTATAAATATACATATGTTATCAGGTAACCCCACTCAATCATGAGGATAACAAAAAGGGTCATTGACTTAGCTCAAACCAGGATTTTCATTATCGAAACAACGGCTACTGGAGAACTTGTTCTTTGTTGAGTTTATTGGCCCTTTTGCGACTCTGAGGCACTACTCACTAACCCTAGACTACTGAGGTACTCCTTCTATCGAGTACCGTAGGTCTGCTGCCAAACCGGGCACTCTTACGCTATTGGTTTGCCGCCAAACCAGGTGATCCCCCTAATAGCCGTCAGAGGTACTCCGCCTGTTGAGTACCATGGGTCTCCTACCAAACTAGGTATTCCATCCACCATGGGTCTGCCGCCAAACTGGTCGCTCCGTCCACTAGGATAATCGAATCACTCCAAGTAGAATCAGTCAAGCAGTCGCCAGGTCTACAGCTACAAGTTCTTCGCACTCCGTCTTCTCGTCTTCGGAAGGATCTACTTCACGAGCTACTGGTCAATACTCCAAGTGTCACGAAGTATTAGGTGAAAGAATCTCAAAGTACCACCACGTCATAGGGGTCTCAACGCAATAGATGGCGTGTCCATCGGACGCCCGGTCTGTCATTCATTAGAATTTTAGTCTGGGGGGACCGGTAGGATTTGTGAACGAACCAACCTGACCGTGACTCAACTATACCCCGAAATCATTTGGGGTATACTCAAAGGGACAAATATAATCCATGAAATACTGGCGTCGCTGACGGTTCGTCAAATGGAAGTCTGGTGCCAAAGATATGGCCCAAGAAGGAAAAGGAAGTGGTATGGGCCCGAGTCCAGTCTGACCCAGTCGTACCAACACGTCCCAACCTAGTCCAGGTCAACCTGGTCTAGGTTGACCCAGAATGACTTACTGTGTCTGACCCGGCCCGTTGGGTGGGTTAGTCTACTCAGTCCGGCCCATTCTACTGTGCCCAACCCAACAGACTGCGTGGATAATTCGGGCTGAAAGTTGGAACGAGGGAATCTCGGCCCGAAGGCCATTCAAAAGTTCGTCCAGTGCCGCGAGGGGAACGACTCGGCCCGAGAAGCTAGCGGCAGGCCACACGGGGCCCGGGCATGCCGTGGGTAGGCTACGGTAGGCCGCGGGTAGGCCATGAGAACAAGAGCTGTGTGCCAAGACGCACCGGACAGGGCGGCCTGGGCGCGGGGGCATAGGGCAGGGCGCCAGGCAGGCGGCCTGGGCACCGGGGTAAGCCGGGCAGCCGGATTGGGCACCGGGTAGGGTGTCGGTTAGGCGGTCAGGACGCTGGGGGCGCCGGAGAGCACCAGGCAGGCGGTCGGGGCACCGGGGGGAGCTGGGGGCGCCGGGCAGGCGGCCTGGGCATCATGCTGGGCGCGGGGCACGCCAGCAGCGCGGGGGGGGGGGGGGGGGCACGAGTAGGGTTCCAGCGGCCGGGCAGGTCGCAGTTTCGGCCGAGGCGCACGCCGGGCAGCGAGCGGGTATGATGGTCGGGCACCGCTCAGCCGGCAGCGTGGTTCACGGAGTTCGTGGGTAGTGCGGCCTTTATTCTCCGTCTTCGTTGCCATCGCCTAATTTCCATGTTGTCGTTACGTCATCATTCACTCAAGGTTCTGAAACCACCAAGGTTGCGGAGGGGTCGGTCTATGTTCGTTCGGACCGAACCCTCCACGTTAAAATGATAGCAAGCGGTACATAATGTTTATTCAACGTGAGAGGATAAAGAGTTAAACAACATAAAACACACCCCTACCATTTTAATTGGAAGGCGTTCGTTCGTTGTGGAGGAAGACGATGTTGTCGTCGTTCTCTGTACGCTTCCACTTTTGAGCTCATGCGTCGGTCTGTTGACGATGAAGAGGAAGGAAGAATGGTCGTCGAAGAGATCCCACGTCGGAAGGGGGGGTTCCGAGGAAGAAGTCAAAGAATAGAGGACATTGCTGGCGTTCATCACATTTTTCATTGGAAGGAAGATGCATTCTTTAGGTTCTTTCTCCAAAACCCAAAGCTCCACAAAGAGAATCACCAACCACAATAAAATAATGGATTCTCTATTATTTAATTGTATCCATGCATTCCCAATGGAATTCAAAAGACTTCAAAATAAATTAAACCACTTCACTACATTAATGAGTGAAGTTGTATTAATTAATTAGGGGAAGGTTGGTGGAGAATTTAACTAATCTATTAAGTGAATAGGCACATTAATGATATGGAGGTGGGAACTTAACATCCTTCTTAATTGGGAGTTCATGGAGTTTAAGGAAAGTTTAAGGGGTAGAGTGTTTGTGTGGGACCCACCACACAATATCCTCCCATGGGAGGTTATGTGGGGGGTGTGACCCACCTCCAACTTCCCTTTGGAGATAAAATCCACCACTTTGAATAAAAATGTGTTACACACACATTTTTTATTTAATCTTTAAATTTAAATTAGCATCCGTAATTTATAACTTATATCCACGATGAAATGAAACTGCGGTAAAGGTCTCCTTAAGCGAATACCGGCACTGCGAGTTCAACGGTGCCCTCAGATTTTAATTCCTAGCACCTGTTCAAAAGATAGAAAAACCTGCACATGCATTTACTAAACGTACCTGAATAAAACATCAGAAATTGATTCCGAGCACACCGGGCCTCGGAATCAGGCACCAGCGGAAATTGCAGACTCGTAAAGTTCAAAAAAATTTAAGAAAATATTTTACTTGAAATTTCAAGTTCATTACAGATTTATAGTATATATAGATGATATTTATAACATAAATAACCCACAATTGTTATTATATCATATATATCTTTTTTTACTTCTCATTCTATAGGTGAAACGATAACGTCGTTCGTATGTACGACAGACTAGCACCTCTTGAAGTGATACGATTCATTTTCACTAACACTTTAATTGTAAGTTAATAAGGGTAAATATAATAATTTTATGTCATATATAGATAAAAATAATTATATTAATGACATATTATTCATTCTTAAAATAAAATATTCCGTTTATCTTTTCACTCACTGAGAAATGACAACGTCATTCGTGAACGTGTGGAGTACCACCTTCATGAAGCATTGTGACTCTCTTTTAATCATCAAACCATAAATTATATATATATATAACTATATTTAAAGAGTTAATATGTTATATATGATATTATAATCATTCAATAAAGGTAAAATATTACTTACATCCATTTTATAATGATCATTGAAAAATGAAAATGTTACTCATGTGTACGTACAGCCTACTGTCTACAAGATTTTCACATACTTCATTTCTCAAAAATATATTTCATGAATAATAATTAATATATAATTTATGTAAAAAAATTATATATATATCATAATTATTATTTTGTATATTTTTAAATAATCTCCACATTGAACATAGTCAACCTACAAATGTCATTTTTGACAGAATTCCCGAATATGGTCAAAGCATGTGACGTAAAAATAATTGATCATGTAATTTTATAAAACAAGGAAATAAGTGAAATAAAATTAATAATAAACATGTAAAAATTTTATCATGAAATTAAATAATTTACATAATTTTATTATCGATAGAAATAAATACACACAAGACAAGTCATAATCATGGAAGGACACATCATCTAAATTTTCATTCACTGAGGTATATTATGATAATTTAAAATAAGACTCTTTTGATAGATTCATAGATAGAACCATTAAAGTTTCATGTCATGAATTTTTCTATTATCAAGGTATTTATCATTTTTTTATGTTATTATTTCATTGGGATTATGATTCAAACATTCCCAAAGTGATAAGGAATTTTTCATTAAAAAAATTCCCTTTCATATTATTCCTTCCAACTATTTCTTTTCCATGTCCAGTTTTTTAAAATGATTTTATGAAAATATTTATATGGAAATAAAAGATTTATAAATTAAATTTCATGTATAATTTTAATTTATTATCAATGGGTTTTGAAAGTAATATTTTTACCTTTTTTATATGGCTTTTTTTTTACAAACAAGAAATTGAATTGTTCTTGTAACACCCCAAGATTTCATAGTGTGTTATTTCTTCAAAATAATTCAATAACTTGCACTACACGCAACACCGAGTTTAATCACACCATGACTTACCAAAAAAGCCATTCAAAAGATGTTATGAATTGTATTAACTAAATTTTAAAGTTTATATAATCCTTATAATTTTAGAATCCATATTATGTGGTTCTTAGACATAATGCAAGAACAGATTCATTTTCAGTATTGCACTTTTATCAACTTTTAATAGTGAAACCTTTTTAAATACAATATTTTAAAATTTTGGACTAAATGGGGACATCAAAAAATTTAAAATGAAACATCCCAAGCTTCCACGGTACGCTTTCCTTTGAATAATGCAATGGCGTGCATTGTACGCAACTTCGAGATTCTAACACCCCACAACCAATCAAACTAACTGTTATGAATAGTAATACCTACCTTTTAAAATTATAGAAATTTTATCTCTCCAAATGGACTTCATTTTTGGATTCGGAGTATCGAATTTATCCTAAGGTGAAATTTTGGTACTTTTCGGATAACTTTCATATTTTGATGAATAGTTAAAATTACTAAATTTTAATTAAAAACAACTTTTTTAATCAAAATAATTAATAGTGATAAATTATGGATTTGAGTGGTTTTAAAGTATATTTAGAATATATTTTTACCATTTAATATAATTTTGGTCATTGGACATAATTTTACAATTAAACCGGACATAAACAAGTGCCAATCTTTTGATAATTATTATCTCTTAAAAACACGCTTTTTGTTTTAACAACGGGAATTAATTTTAAATTAATTTCTGCCACTTCTGTGTTTTGAATTTTGAAAAATGGATTCCATATTTGGAATCAGGTTGTTCAAATTGTGTCAATAGGTAACTTTTATTTTTAGACATTTTGAATAATTACTGCGGTAAATATTTTATTTACCATGGTTAACGGTAAATACGGTAAATAAGGGTTAACAAATAATATTATAATAATACTAAATTACCCTAAAACGTGTCCTAACCTTATTGGTTGATACATGTTTGACCATAGGCATATTTGGGTCTATTTTGGGAGCCCATGGATCCACTTGTAGGTGATAGGGACACTTTATTTTAATTAAGTTAAAATGAATACAAAAATGACACAAGCATATATCTTTTAGAGAAACAATTTTTACATACTGTTATATATGTTGGATTTTAGACTAAAAGTATTCATTAGAAAGATAAAAATAGTTCCTATATAATTATATTTTATTTATAATTTTTAGACATTAAATAATTTAATTTATCTATGACACAATGATGATGCTCTAATTACCATAATAGTGAAACATTAAAATAATTGATATTATAAATACACAAAAAAATATAATTTGAGACTTTTTATGAATTAAACTAATTTTATAAGTTAATATGAAATGTTTTTAATGATTTAATTAAACTTTTTAGAAGTAATCATTATGTTATGAGTTTCAGAAAAATAAACTATTTAATAGTGTCAAAATTGACATAAAAGAGTTTTTAAAACAAATATTATATTATTAATTGATATTAAATTCTTAAAAATCTAAGGTTCGGCCAAGATACTGATATAATGATATGTTAATCATTAATTGACCACTTGGGGGGTCGTTTGGATGTATATAGTATGTTTATTAACCATATTATATAAAAATACAAACAGACATTGTAAAAGTGAAACTAATTAACTAAGAGTTAATACTTAAAGATAAGGTTAATATAATGACCCAAACCTGTCTAAATTCTATTGGTTGAGTTGTTTTCAAACAATACCCACCGTAAAATTTAAATAATAAACTTTGGATCCATTAGAAACTGAATATGAATTTATTATAAATTAATATTTCTATCTTTTCCAAAGGTGCCCCTCACCCCTCTTATAAAAGGTCACTCCTCCTTCTCATTTATTCACACCTTCAAAGCCTTTTGGTTCGTCCAAACTCTGCCCACATACTCTCCCAACTTCCCTAAATACAACCTAGAGGCCTTAGTTTGATCAGAAAGCCAACCTATAGAGCCCTTTTGATCAAATCAAAAGGAAGACCCCGAAGAAGAGGTAATGATTTCACCACCCTTTTCCAAGTTCCTTTCTTCTTCCACTTCTTCTTCCATTGTTTTTACCATTCTAAAATAATAAATCCAGTATCATATATATACTGTGATGTTATTATAAATATGGTACAACCATATTCAGTATTCTATCCACCCTTTTGAATAACTTGTCACCATACGTGCGTACGTACGGCTTACTGTCTCCACGTCGTGGTGTAATTGTTATTCAATATATTATTATTTGGATGGGTATAATAATGATGTGTAACTAATTTAAATAATAAATATAACATTTTAATTATTCTGTATATATGACATACCATCCATTTATATATTATTTTAATATCAAAAGAATGATATTGTCGCTCGTGCGTACGTACGGACTACCGTCTCCACGATCGCGATGAGATTCATTCTCCATCGTATCCGTTCAAGTATAATTATCATTTGATGATTTAAAAATGATGTTTAAGGACTTGATATCATTATGGATATGAATAATATAAAACCTATCCATTACAAACATGTCTTATGTAACAAAACATATAAAAGAAAACTAGTAAGTTAACACCCGAAACAACTATAATACTAAGATATTATTAACAAATCAATGTTAAAAGATCATATATGATATCATATTAATGTATATGAATCTTGAATAATTTAATAACAATTATTTCACCATTATACAGGAGGTTAACCTACCCCGACCAAGGAAAAGTACAAGGTAAGGGTTATTTCACAATCTCTTCCTTATCCGAGGTTGTTTATACGTAATAATCTACTGGGATCTCTTTATCATCCACATCCATGTTTCTTATAACTGTATTTCAAAACATTTTTACAATTTACAAGAATATGGGTTAAAGTCATTTGTACCCTTGTTTGAATTTTTATAAGAGTTTTATAAAGGAATCTTTTCGTCATTTTCTAAACAAGGTGCTTTTTAACCTTTTTGACAGAATTAAGGTAAGAATGTTTTTTTAACTTATACGGCGGGTGCAGTTATTTTCCGCCGTTATAAAATCTTCGAAGCTTCTCTTATAAGATTATAAGAATATTTTCAAAGAAAATTTTTTACTCTTAAATGATTTCGAAATGAATATTTTAAGAATTTTTGAAAGGTACTCTTTATCAAGATCATAATTTTAAATGTTTTAAAATTTATCTTTCTAAATATTTTTAATTAATGTCCATGTTTTCAAAATGATTTTAAGGATTTATTTATATGGACTCAAAGGTTTTGAAATGATATTTCTTTTCAAAAGTTTCAAAGTGGTATGGGACACTTTGATTCAAAAATCTCTTTTAAATTACATCCTTTATAAATGTGTGACTTTTCGATGATTTCGAAAAAAGAAATATTTCTCTCAAATAGTTTTGATTTCATCTATGTCAACATCCTTTGATTGATTTTTAGCTTATTCGAAGTTGATTTATTATGATACAAAACTTCTATATTGTATTAAAGGTTTTGTGATATGTTTGACTGTGGATGTGCTATTTTTATACCATTAATGGTTTATGGTGAAAATATTGGCATTTCGTATGCTAGTTTTAATATGAATGTTTATGTTATGTTTAAACCTTTTCATATGGGAATGCATTGGACTTAATATGTGACGGGTGGAGCCCGCTATAGCTCCTAGATGCATCGGTAGGTCTCATGAGACAAACTAGTGTCTTGGAACAAGGCCTTGGAAAAATCTTATTTGTAGTCTTGGCACGAGGCCTTGGCTATGTGGTTATGATAGTCTGGCATTATGCATTCCATCATTATGAAAGTGGTTATTGATATTGCATGTGATTATTTGATTAGTAGAATATCCATGTGAATATGTAAATGGAATTATTTCATTTTACTTTTTCCATACTATGTTGAAGTTCAAGTTTAAAAGACTTTTGTTTTAGTTATACATTTCCTTAACTGTTTGTGCATATTTTGGAAAGTTCCCGATATATTGTTATCCTTACTGGGCATTTGATCTCACCCCTTTTCTATGTTTTATTTTTCCCAGGATGTGAAGAAGTAAGTTATGAATGACCTGTAGGTATATTATGAGGGGATAATAGTGTGGACTATGGATACATTATGTTGTTGTAGTAGTTTTTTACTTTATGATGTAATGTAAAACTTTATAAATATATCTAGTGTTTACAAGGCTACTAAACCAATCGGTCTTTCGAGATTTGATCTTTCTTGTGATCATTCCAATGTTATGTAATAATGCACAGACTCTGGGTAACTGGGGTCGAGGTGTTACAGTTGGTATCAGAGGAAGTTTAGTACAAACCTTGGAAACTAGATTTAGGTAAACTCTGATTAGAGAACATAGACCTAAGAGGGACCTTGAGGATTAGTATAGAAGAACTTCCTAGAATTTTGGTATTGTAGAGATTTTTTGAGTTTTCCGAGCAATAAATCCCTGTCTGGATACGAGCAGGTAGAGGCGGCTCTGGCAGAGATTTACCTAGGTGTAAAACTCGAAAACACCGCTTTGAGCTAGACTCGAACGGGAACTGGTGCACGACAACGGGCCTTGCTGCACTCTTGGTTACGACACTCCAGGGGGATATGATTGGGATAATTCTCATTTTATTTACAAACCATTATTAAGGGTTTATGAGTATATACTTCCTCAAAGAAGACATTTTTATGATTATGGATTATATCCACAAACTATTTAATTTATGTTATGTGTTTTACAAGTTTGGGATTAGGTATTGTAATTCATAAACTAATCTAGTGTATGCCATTGTCTAGAAATGGTGCCCAGTAGAAGGAATGATAACTCCATCAATGCACATAATCCAAAGAGAAAGAAGGATCATATCAGTCATGGTCTTAAGCCAGAATTTATAAGAGAAATAGTCTCCCATGTATTATCATCATATGAAGAAATAACATCATGTGTTGATAAGATAAGTAATGATTTTACTGAGTCCTATGGCTTTGAAGGTAAGAAAGAGAAGAAAAGGATGGAAGAGAAAAAGATGGATAAAGGGAAGAGGGAAAAGAAGAATTTTCCCATATGTGATAACTGTGGGAAGAAACACCTTGGAACTTGTCTGAAAGTAATGGGAGTTTGTTATAAGTGTGGAGGAAAAGGGGACAAAGTACGTGACTGAAAGGGTAAGAAAATGGTTTCAAATGTACAATGCTTCATTTGCAAGGAGTTTGGACACTATGCGAACCTATGTTCCAGTCATCAAACCATGATGCAAATGATGCTATTGGATAATAATCATGTTATGATACTACCATAGATGAAGAGGAATGATTTGAGTTCTTATGTTGATTATGTCAATTGAGTGTTGTATCAACAATGTTCTTGTTATAATAATTATGGAGTATATAAGGATTGTACTGCAGTACTATTTCATTAAAGACTTGAGATTGTGTGGAACAAAGAAAAGTGAATCAATAGCAGGATAAATTTTTGGAAAATATATGGTTGAGATAATGATAAACCATAATATAGTTCTCATACCGAATTAGTGATTTTGGAATAATACATGATTGATTTGGATAAATTATATTGGATATTCTTGACTACCTTGAAACTGATTAATGATTTGTATATTCCATCATTGTTGGGGTTTAAAACATTTCTGGATTGATGAAGTATATCCAGCATTCTATATGGAATAAGGGAGCATGAATGTAATCAATAAGGAATATGGTAATTCAAGATGTTTCAGTGTATTAAAAGAATACATGATGAAGGTATTCATATGCTATTACGGGGTAAAAAGGATCTACATTATGTTTACCTTCCTTATAAATGTTGGACTGTGAGTTTGGACAGAAGTATTTTGGATAGTTCTTGTTTGGATTATTTTGGATTTCCATAAAAGGACAACCAGAAGGTCGGGCGGCAACCCGTCGCGTCCGGCAAGGCCGCGAGACTTGAACCCGTAACCGAAGGGCAACAAGGGTGTATCACCTACCACTGGCCCACGAGATGTCCTGGATTAAATAATATAGTTTTTTTTTAAAAAAGATCTGGTAGATGATTTATAAATTCGTTTATTTTGGAACCCTGTACGAATAGTATAAGTAGAATTTTTTTACGTTCTATTATCTTTTAAAGTGAAAGATAATTTTGTGGTAGAAATTTATTAATGGATAAAACTCTAATTATAAAGTAAGTATATCTCCTTATGATCTTAGCCAATCTCATAAATAAATTCCTCAACATTAAGAAAATTAACTTAGAACAAAAATGTTGTCCTAGATGGTACCTTAAATCATCAGTAATTTATGGCTTTGGGATTGTTGTCCTTTTCATAGCCATTTTCTCTACCACTCTCCATCAGATAATTGATGGTTATATTTCTCTTCCATGTCCATATTTTCCTACATGGAACCCTAGTGTGTGTTATTTTTGGTAATCTTCATACTTTCCACTCTTGATTTTAAATAGAGGCCTCATTAATTCATTTTTCGATGTGGGATTTCAACTAAGATATTTTGAAACGTCAAAAAATTGTTATCCCAATACCCTATGTTTTGTTGAACCGATGGTATTTCAAATCATCATAGATTGATGAATTTAAGGACCTCAATTTTATACATGTTTGTGATTGATGACCTCAATCACTACCTATAAATATTTACGTTTTTCCTCCAATTATATGTCTCTAATTTCCACCAATGTTCTCCTAATCGAGATCATAATTTGGTGGTGACTCTTTCATTTCCCTTTTCCTCATATTAAGACTAAATTTTAGTAACCCAATTTCCGATGTGGGTTTTCCCACAAATATATTTTCTATTTTCAACATTTTATTTTCGAAGAAAAATTTCAAATTGCAGGGACGCAATTTATTAAAGGAGGGGAGAATGTAACACCCCAAGATTTCATAGTGTGTTATTTCTTCAAAATAATTCAATAAATTTCACTACACGCAACATCGAGTTCAATAACACCATGACTTACCAAAAAATCCATTCAAAAGAGGTTATGAATAGTATTAACTAAATTTTAAACTTTATGTAATCCTTATAATTTTAGAATCCATATTATGAGTTTCTTAGACATAATGCAAGAACAGATTCATTTTCAGTATTGCACTTTTATAAACTTTTAATAGTGAAACCTTTTTAAATACAATATTTTAAACTTTCTGACTAAATGGGGACATCAAAAAATTTAAAATTAAACATCCCAAGCTTCCACTATACGTTTTCCTTTGAATAATGAAATGGCGTGCATTATATGCAACTTCGAGATTCTAACACACCACAACCAATCAAACTAACCGTTATGAATAGTAATACCTACCTTTTAAAATTTTAGAAATTTTATCTCTCAAAATTGACTTCATTTTTGGATTCGGAGTGTCGAATTTAGCCTAAGGTGAAATTTTGGTACTTTTCTGATAACTTTCATATTTTGATGAATAGTGAAAATTACTAAATTTTAATTAAAAACAACTTTTTTAATCAAACATAATTAATAGTGATAAATTATGGATTTGAGTGATTTTAAAGTATATTTAGAATATATTTTTACACTACTGGAATGTGGGTTTTTCCCCACAGTTACATACCAACGGTTTGATAGAACCGTTGGTAAATGATTAAAATAGAGGTTTTTCCCCACGGTTTCTTAGAACCGTTGGGATAGCTTGGTTTGGGGGAGTTTTTCCCAACGGTTCCCTAGAACCGTTGGGATAGGCCTTGTTTTGGGGAGTTTTTCCCAACGGTTCCCTAGAACTATTGGGATAAGCCTTGTTTTGGGGAGTTTTTCCCAATGGTTCCTTAGAACCGTTGGGGTAGGCCTTGTTTTGGGGAGTTTTTCCCAACGGTTCTAAGGAACCGTTGGGATAGACCTTGTTTTGGGGAGTGTTTCCCAACGGTTCTAAGGAACCGTTGGGATAGGCCTTGTTTCGGGGAGATATGCCAACAGTTTTAAAAAACCGTTGGCAAAGGTTTTCCCCAAATCCCCAGCAGCCCGTTCTCTCCCCCATTCGCGTTACAGAGCCCTAACGGGAGCAGCAGCAAGCGATTTTGGAGTACTGCCGGCCGGACCTTAAAGCTCTTCTTCAGGTTCTTATTCTTCTTTATCTCAAAAGGTATTCAAATGTTTGGATAGTATTGAAACTTATTTTATTTTTCCCTTCAGTTTAGACGATTTTGGAGCTACTGCCGGCGCCTAAGGGTGAGTTTTCTTGAAAATTCCTTTTTGGATTTTACCCTTTGAACATGGGATGTCATTTGTGAAAGGTTATATAAATCGAATTGATTGTTCGATTTATGAATTGAATTGTAAATTAAATTAATTAATGGTATTTTATGGTTTTCATTCCCCTTTAACACTTATATTTATGTTACCATGTAGATATATTATAACTAATGCATGTGATATCTTTATAGTCTTGTTAGGAGTGTTATATTAAAAATTCCCATGTGAGTGCTTGAATTTTTATTGAATTTCTAGCCATTATGAGTTATGTTGAGACCATGATATGGAATTGATTGATTAAGCAAGAGAATCTCATTATCTTGTCATTACAACATGAGTAAATGAAGCTTCATTCTTTTCAGGTTATTATTTGGATTGAGTCGCCATTTTGAGGTGAGTTGTATTAAATACCATTGTTTTTGACCTTGGTATGTTTAATGAATTGTTTAAATGAAATTAAATTCATTAAATGATTAATAGTAAATAGTGATACATGGATTCTATTAGGATTGTCAGGTATATAATCTTGTTTCTATTAACTTATATGCTTTATGTGATAAATGGATTCACAGTGGAATTCCACGGATAGACTCATTTCTTTGAATATTGATTAAGCCATTGTGATACATGGATCCAAGGGAGGGATTCCATAGATAGACTTATTGAATGTAGAATTAATATTCCAATTGATACATGGATTCTTATGATAATTCCATAGATAGACTTATTGAATGTAGAATTATATTCCAATGATATGCGTCTTGTGTGGGTGGTGGTGTGGTTATGTGTTTTATGGTAGTAGTGAAGTGTTGTGATTATGTAGTTAATGTGAACCCATAGGTTGAGTATTTTGTGCTATCTATATATCATGTATTTTTATGTTATTTCTACACATTCCCAACCAGAGTTGGATAAACTTACCAACGATCAGAGGTTTTGAGTTATGGGTATTTTTTCTAATATCTAGGATGGTGGTTATATGTTTGGATAGCTACCATGTCTTCCCTACTCTTCCCTAAAAAGTGATTGACCATGTGTTTTTAGGCAAGATGCGATGTGATTGTCCATGTGTCTTCAGGTGAGATGTACTATGATTTCCCTAGTGTTTTTCGGTGAGGTGTGATGTGATAAGGCTATAATAAGATGTGGCATGTGGTTTGGGGTCATGTAGGGTAGGAGGATGGCACAAGGTTGATGTTATTCATGTTCATGATACCCTACTAATATGGTTATGGGATGAGTCATGCTGTTATGTGATATAACACATTAAGTTCTTGTTGGTTTTAAATTTTTTCAATAACACATTTGTATGTTTTTTTGACATGTGTAGTTGATACCTTGATTATTTTCTTCCTTATCGTTTACTTAAATGTATTTTCTATTATAGTTTAATGCCTATTGAATTGTTTATGACAAAATGACTTATATAAATTCTTTTTACAGAATGGACAGAAGTTGGATGTATGAAACCGATCGGATCTCAGACGATTTTCAAAACAATTTGGAGAGCTTTATAGATTTTTCATTTCACAATGCTTCAGATAGTGGTCGCATACACTGCCCATGTTCCAATTGTGTTGGTAGACCTTGGTGAGCCGTAAAGAAGTCCATTCTACCACATAACCAAAAATGGGTTCAAGCAAACTACTTTCTGTGGTATCACAATGGGGAGAAAACAAAATCTCAAATTGGTTGATGATCGAAATGAAAAGACTGGAATGGAGAATTTGTTAGATGATCAGTTTCCGTTTATTCGTCATCATGAAAAAGAAGGATTTCGACTCAAGAAGACTTCGATATGAGGACAGCTGATGCATCTAGTGAAAATGATGATATTGATAGGGTGAAAAAATTGAATGATGCTGCCACGACTCCAGTATATCGACAATGCGATAAAATGAAAAAGCTGGAATTTTTAATCCGATTATTTCATGGGAAAACTATGTATGGGATTTCTAATACAGCAATCGATTACATTCTTACCCTCTTGAAGGATTTACTTCCAGATGATGCAGATATTCCCTCAAACCACTATATGGCATGGAAGTTAGTTGAGGAACTTGGATTTTCAAGAAACAAAATTCATGCTTGCCCGAAAGATTGCAGTTTATTCTGGGAGGAAACCGCTGAACGAAATGAATGTATAAAATGTGGCACGTCCCGCTGGAAGTCAAAATCTGATGGAACACCATCCCGCGTTCCACAGAAAGTAATGTGGCACTTTCCATTGATCCCCAGACTCCAGAATCTTTTTATGTCTGATGACATATCAATAAAAATGAGATGGCATGATACCGAGAGAAAGAAGACTGATGATGGGTTGGTTCATCTTGTAGATGGATTTGCATGGAAGAGATTTGATGCTCGACATCCTGATTTTGCAGCTGACGTGCGTAATGTGAGGCTGGGTCTTTCATGCGAAGGTTTTAATCCGTTTGGGCATATGATTACTTCGCACAGCACATGGCCCGTTTTTATGCACATTTATAATCTTCCCCCATGGTTGTGTATGAAAAAATCTTTCACTTTCATGAGTATACTCATATCTGGTCCTCCTGATCCCGGCATTGATATTGATGTATACATGCAACCTTTAATAAAAGAGTTGAAGCTTCTTTGGGATGTGGGTGTGCGCACATACGATGCATGTTCGAAAGACATATTTCAGATGCGCGCTGCGCTTATGTGGACAATCAATGATTTTCCGGCTTATGCAATGATGTCTGGATGGAGAACGAAGGGGAAACTGTCATGTCCAGTTTGTATGAAGAATACACGATCCAGAAGACTGAAACATCATTGTAGTTTCAGTTTTATGGTACATCGACGATTTTTGCCAAAGGATCATCCATATAGAATGAATCGTCGAAGATTTGATAATACTATAGAGACCGATGATCCACCTCAGCGTATGTCTGGAACTGATGTGCTTAATGAATTGAAAGATTTCAGTTTTTCGTTCGAGAAGGGTCAAATAAAATCTGGAAAGAGAAAGAATGTTTCCACAGAAACCTGTTACAATTGGAGGAAGAGGAGTATCTTTTTTGATTTGCCTTATTGGTCAACCAATTTGCTACGTCATTGCTTAGATGTAATGCATATTGAAAAGAATATATTTGAAATGTTGCTTTCAGTTCTTCTAAATGTCAAGGGGAAGACAAAAGATGATTTACAATCTCGACGTGACTTGGTTGATTGGGGCATCAGACCAGAATTGCATCCTGTTCGTATCAGTGAAAATAAATGGCAACTTCCATGTGCTTCTTATGTGATGACACCTACTGAAAAAAACAATTTTTGGAAGTATTAGAGACTATTAGAGTTCCTGATGGCTATTCAAGCAACATATCTAAATGGGTCAATAGAAGAGAGTTGAAGCTAAAATCTTTGAAGACTCATGATTATCACGTTCTACTGCATGAGTTGCTTCCAATAGCAATCCGTCATCTTTTGTCCAATAATGTAAGGGTGGGTGTTATTCGGTTGTGCCATTTGTTTAGAGATCTTTGTGCTAAGAAGTTGTCCAAGTCTTTCTTGCAAAAAATGTTGACAGATGCCCCATTAATTTTGTGTGAGTTGGAGAAAATATTTCCCCCATCATTTTTCACATGCATGCTGCATCTGACTGTCCATATTCCAACTGAAATACTTCTCAGAGGACCTGTTTCTTTTTGTTGGATGTATCCAACTGAAAGAAATATGTTCACATTAAAGTCTTATGTTCGAAACAAGAATCACCCCGAAGGTTCTATCGTGAACGGTTACTTAGCTCAAGAATGTATGGATTTCTGTTCAATGTATTTGTCTGATCTTACTACAAGAATGAACAGACCAATGAGAAATGAAGAAGAACAATATGAGAAAATTGAACCCAGTTTTCCATCACTTCCTCAAACAGGAGGAATTCCTGGATCATATACATTGAAGACATTAAGCCATGAAGAGCGAGAGATGGCACATCGCACAGTTTTGTTCAACTGTGATTTGTTCGATGACTATATCAGGTAACAAAATTGAATATGTATATATCTTACATATATATCTGTTAAACTATTCATATTTTTTTATCTACAGGGAACATAAAACAATGATAAATAGGAAGCATCGTTCTTTATCTTTGAGAAGGAGAGAGACTTTGCATAGCAAAGAGTTTTCTTCTTGGTTAAAATTGAAGGTAAAAATGTTACTGTTTAAATTAATTATTTCAATATTTACTTAAGTTTAACTGTCATTTATATTGCAGGTATTGAGTTTGTCTGTTGACTCTGTCTCTGAGGAAATAAGAGCTTTGGCTTTTGGTCCTAATACCGTGGTTCGTGACTGTAAATCAATTGTTATCAATGGGTACAGATTTATTGTCACTGAACGAGCCAAAAAACATGAGAACACAACATGATGGTATTATGGTTACTGCCACAACAGATTGTTATGCCAGTGCATCAGATAGTAGACCGCGACTTGAAAATGTGGGTTATTATGGAGTCGTTGAGAAAATAATAATATGGGATTATTACTCTCATGGACGAGTCACAATGATGAAATTCCATTGGTTTGATTCGATGACGAGACATGGAACATTTATTGATGATTGTGGATTTCGAGTAATTAATATGACCCGCACTCTTGCAACTGAAGAACCATATGTGTTGGCATCAATGGCTAAACAAGTTTTTTATGTCAAAGATCAACTTCAACCAGAATTTGGTGTCGTAGTTGAAGTAATTCCAAGACATATTTTTGATGATGCTGATGATGGAATTGACACTGTCCCTATTGCCATTGGAACCAATCCATTTATTTCTTTTGATGAATCCAATAGCTCAATTGTCAGAGTTGATTGTGAACCTGAAGTTGTGGTTGGAAATATATAGAATCATTCATCCATGTTCTCAATTCTTTTGGTTTACCTCGAGTTGGGTTGTTAAGGTTGGTAATATTCATATTTATTTAGTATTGATCACAAATATGTTTTAGCTGACTTGACCGTTATGTGAATTTTCAATTTTTATTGGTTGCTGTTTTATTTGAATTGCATTTTCTAATTTGGAATTGAACTGTATTCAAACCAAATCAAACAATATTTCTAACTTGGTGAACATTACAACTTGTATGTTTTATTAAATTCATTCAAGCTCTTCTAAAACAATTGATAGCTAAATTACCAATGAATCCCCTCATTCCCTCATATATTTAGTTTTTTGGTTTACACATTAATTTTCTTTTTCTAATTAATTACATATTTGTTTTCCAATGCAGGAAATGAAGCCAATTGAAGAGAGACGAAGAAAAAAAATGGCGGAGAACAATCGTCGGATGGAGGAGATGGGCATTCCACCATTAGTGCCTACAGTGAGTACTTTATTTCAAATATATATATATATATTTACAGAATATATAATGTCATGTGATTAATTTTTTTTGTAAACTTTTTTGTAGGATCCACCATTACGTCGACAGTTATTCGACGAGGAGCCTAGTACTGGTCCTAGTACTCAGGCCGGTGGTACGAGGTGGGTTCGTACCAGAGGTGGACATAGAGCTGCGCGTGCCCAACTAGACCCTGCCCCTCCCACTGACATTTCAGCCTTCCCACATTCTGATCCCGGTGTGTCGTTAGGGACACACGGGATATTTAGACCTCCCATGTTTTCGCTACCTTCTGCATCTTCTGCCCCATCATTTTCACATCCCATGATGATTCCCACTCCCCAGTCAGCATCAGGTCATACAGTTGTTCCATCTTCTTTTCCTTCTACTTCTGTCTCTCCGAGCTTTTATATTCCATCGTCTTCGACTCCTGTTCCACCAGAGGGTGTTCCATCAGGTTCTGTGGATCCGGCGCCACTCATTGATCAGACTAGCACAGGTATATTTATAAAACCCTATCAAATTTTTATAGCAATATTTATTTTCATTATAACATGTTTTGATAAAATATTTGTTTTTCTTTCATGACAGATACATCTACTGACAGGAGGCGGGGGCGGGGCCGTACACGCATGCGTTTGGTGTGGAACCATCGCACACAGGTTATGGTGGAATATAATGAAGACAATCAGATGGTTGAGAAAACAGGGCAGCAATGTCGGAGTTTTATGGCGACGCTTGCCAAATACTCCGACATCATTCCCGTCAGCCCGCTGTCGTGGAGACATTTGCCACATGAGGTCAAAGATAGAGCTTGGGCAGAGATATGGGTAAAAAAATCTGTTGTATTTAATGCCATGATTTTTTTTGTATTTATATAAATTAATATTTTCATTTCAGCTTCGATTTAATTTTCCTGATGGTGAGGGTGCACGACTGGAACGTCTAAAGGATTTAGGCGAGCTTTGGAGAGCCTACAAGCATGAGCTGTATATTGGCTGGCGTGCTAGAGTTGGCACTGAGTTAGAGGCGGTACCAGTCGTGGATGATTGTCCTATAGAGCAGTATCGTCAGATGATTACTCATTGGACGAGTACCCAGTTTAAGGTATGAATTACATTTGAGGTATTTAAATAATAACTTTCAAGTTTTGCATTAATATTATCCTTTGCATTATCGAATTTTATTTAGGAATCATCTGGAAAAAATAAAAAAAACATTGATGCAAAAAAATACCTCCATACACTAGGACGCACGACGATGCCGGATCATGATAGGCAGCAGGTATGACAATTGTTTATAAGTTTTCTTTACGACTTAAATTTTCTTTTGTTTCCTCAATTATTTAATTATTTTCTGAAGTCTTTATAAAAATTTTGTTTTCAATGTCATTGTAGAGGCAAGTACAAAATATTGAAGGACGTGTGCCTCGATCAAAACTGTTTTGCTCGAGTAGACGAAAAAAGGATGGACGTGCTGTCAACGAAGCGACTCAGCAGCAGATTGTAAGATTTAATCTGTTGATTTTATATTTTAATATCTATTTAGTAACTTAATATTATATTTATATTTGTAACAGGATGCTTTAAAGGCCCTCGATGCCCAAGAAGCAGACAATTTTGGGCCATCTGATCACTTACATCAGGTGTTGGGAGAGGATCATTCTGGCAGAGTACGCTGCCGACCTAGGATAGCCCCGACGAGGTATTGGCCTGCCTCAGGTACGAGTTGTAGTGCCACCGAGCTGCAGCAAGTTAGGGCACAGGCAGAACAGGCTAAGAAAAGGGCCACAGAGACGGCAGAACAGTCTACTAGGGCAAACAGTGCATTTATGAAATTTATTGATGTTCTACGTCCAACACTTCCAGCAGAGGCCAGCCCAGCGATTGATGAATACATGTCGTCGATACATTCTATATATGGTGCACCAGGTGGCAGTTCCAGTGGTGGTCAGGCCGATGTCCAGCTTGAAGATGATGATGGCGAGCAGTCTGATGCGGAAGAGGAGGGAGATGAGGAGGGCGAGGAGGAGGGCGAAGGCGAGGAGGAAGGCGCTGTGGAGGGTGAGGACGATGAGGAGGATGATGACGAGGGTGATGATGATGATGATGATGGAGATGGTGATGCTGATGTGGGACATATTGATCCGTTACATTTTTGACTTGAGATTTGATGTTTAATCTATTCTAGTTGTTGGTTTTATCTAGACTCGTAGTATAGTATTGGAGTTGAGTTATTTTTATATATTGTCTGTTTTTATGGATGTTGTTGTCTTTTAGTGGTTGTGTGTTTGAGAACTCCCTGGACAACCCCCCTCATTCTTGGACCCTGGACAACCCCCCTCCCCCTTGGACCCCGAACACCCCCCAAACACCCCCCGGACAGCCCCCGCGGACAGCCCCCTGGACAGCCCCCTGGACAGCCCCCCGTACAGCCCCCAACCCTCCACCCTGGACCCCGGATAGCCCCCCGGACAGCCCCCCGGACAACCCCCCCCCCCCCCACCCTCCCCCTTAGACCCCGGACAACCCCCCAAACACCCCCCGGACAACCCCCTGAACAACCCCGGACAACCCCCTGAACAACCACCGGACAGCCCACTAAACAACCCCAGACAGACCCCGCACAACCCCCCACCCTCCTCCTTGGTCCCCGGACAGCCCCCCGGACACCCACCGGACAGCCCCCCCGGACAGCCCCCTGGACAGCCCCCCGTACAGCCCCCAACCCTCCACCCTGGACCCCGGATAGCCCCCCGGACAGCCCCCCGGACAACCCCCCACCCCCCCCCCTTGGACCCCGGACAACCCCCCACCCCCCCCCTTGGACCCCGGACAACCCCCCACCCCCCCCCCCCTTGGACCCCGGACAACCCCCCACCCCCCCCCCCCTTGGACCCCGGACAACCCCCCAAACACCCCCCGGACAGCCCCCTGAACACCCCTGGACAACCCCCTGAACAACCCCCTGAACAACCCCCGGACAGCCCCCTGAACAACCCCGGACAACCCCCTGAACAACCCCCAAAGTGTATGTCTTTTGTTTCAAAAGGACATCATTTTAAGTGAAAACCATCAACTGGCATACGGAAAACCGGCCAAACGCATTCGGATTGTGTTGATACTTTAAGACAATGATCCATGGGTCATTTGAGACGTGTACGAGTCAACCCCGCCTCAATCTGAGGTCGTCCGCTATGAATTTGACCGTTGGACGCCCGTTTTGGCCGTTTATGACACCAGAACTGCGTTGTCGGTCACCGCGGGCACACGGCATGTCCGATTGATGCGCCGTCTGCTCGAACACTTCATAAATCACTGTCCCGTATTTTTCGTCTGATTTCAGGCCATTCCGACTTCGTTTGGGCCGTTTGGACCCTCCTCACGCGCGTTTACGAAGCGCGCGCATCACTTAAAACACGAATATTGAGTCGTACCGTGCAAACCGCATGTCCGATTGACGTGCCGTCTGCGCGTACACATCACGAATAATAATTAGAATGTTTCACGGTGGTTTCGGGTGAATCTGTGGTCGTCCGCTATGAATTTGACCGTTGGACGCCCGTTTTGGCCGTTTATGACACCATAACTGCGTTGTCGGTCACCGCGGGCACACGACACGTCCGATTGACGTGCCGTCTGCTCTACCACTTCATAAATCACTCACCCGTATTTGTCGTCTGATTTCAGGCCATTCCGACATCGTTCGGCCCGTTTGGACCCCCCTCACGCGCGTTTCGAAGCGTGCGCATCACGTAAAACACGAATATTGAGCCGTACTGGGAAAACCGCACGTCCGATTGATGTGACATCTACGCGTACACGTCACAAATAATAATTAGAATGTTGCACGGTGGTTTCGGGTGAATCTCTGGTCGTCCGCTATGAATTTGACTGTTTAACGCCCGTTTTGGCCGTTTGTGACACCCGAACTGCGTTCTCGGTCACCGCGGGCACAGGTCATGTCCGATTGATGTGCCGTCTACTCGAACACTTCAGAAATCACTCTCCCATATTTTTCGTCTGATTTCAGGCCATTCCGACATCATTCGGCCCGTTTGGACCCCCCTCACGCGCGTTTACGAAGCGTGCACATCACTTAAAACAAGAATATTGAGCCGTACCGGGAAAACCGCACGTCCGATTGATGTTCCGTCTGCGCGTACACGTCACGAATAATAATTAGAATGTTTCTCAGTGGTTTCAGCTCAATCCGAGGTCGTCCGCTATGAATTTGACCGTTGGACGCCCGTTTTGGCCGTTTATGACACCAGAATTGCGTTGTCGGTCACCACGGGCATAGGGCACGTCCAATTGACATTCCGTCTACGCGTACACGTCACGAATAATAATTAGAATGTTTCACGGTGGTTTCGGGTGAATCTGTGGTCGTCCGCTATGAATTTGACCGTTGGACGCCCGTTTTGGCCGTTTATGACACCATAACTGCGTTGTCGGTCACCGTGGGCACACGACACGTCCGATTGACGTTCCGTCTGCTCTAACACTTCATAAATCACTCACCCGTATTTGTCGTCTGATTTCAGGCCATTCCGACATCGTTCGGCCCGTTTGGACCCCCCTCACGCGCGTTTCGAAGCGTGCACATCACTTAAAACACGAATATTGAGCCGTACCGGGCAAACCGCACGTCCGATTGACGTGCCGTCTGCGCGTACACGTCACAAATAATAATTAGAATGTTGCACGGTGGTTTCGGGTGAATCTCTGGTCGTCCGCTATGAATTTGACCGTTTAACGCCCGTTTTGGCCGTTTTTGACACCCGAACTGAGTTCTCGGTCACCGCGGGCACAGGTCATGTCCGATTGATGTGCCGTCTGCTCGACCACTTCAAAAATCACTCACCCGTATTTGTCGTCTGATTTCAGGCCATTCCGACATCGTTCGGCCCGTTTGGACCCCCCTCACGCGCGTTTACGAAGCGCGCGCATCACTTAAAACAAGAATATTGAGCCGTACCGGGAAAACCGCAGGTCCGATTGACGTGCCGTCTGCTCGTACACGTCAAAAATAATAATTAGAATGTTTCACGGTGGTTTTGGGTGAATCTGTGGTCGTCCGCTATGAATTTGACCGTTGGACGCCCGTTTTGGCCGTTTATGACACCATAACTGCGTTGTCGGTCACCGCGGGCACACGGCACGTCTGATTGACGTGCCGTCTGCGCGTACACGTCACGGATAATAATTAGAATGTTTCACGGTGTTTTCAGCTCAATCCGAGGTCGTACGCTATGAATTTGACCGTTGGACGCCCGTTTTGGCCGTTTATGACACCATAACTGCGTTGTCGGTCACCGCGGGCACAAGACAAGTCCGATTGACGTGCCGTCTGCTCGACCACTTCATAAATAACTCACCCGTATTTGTCGTCTGATTTCAGGCCATTCCGACATCGTTCGGCCCATTTGGACCCCCCTCACGCGCGTTTACGAAGCGCGCGCATCACTTAAAACACAAATATTGAGCCGTACCGTGCAAACCGCATGTCCGATTGACGTTCCGTCTGCGCGTACACGTCACGAATAATAATTAGAATGTTTCACGGTGGTTTCGGGTGAATCCGTGGTCGTCCGCTATGAATTTGACGGTTGGACACCCGTTTTGCCGTTTATGACACCATAACTGCGTTGTCGGTCACCGCGGGCACACGGCACGTCCGATTGACGTGTCGTCTGCTCGACCACTTCATAAATCACTCACCCGTATTTGTCGTCTGATTTCAGGCCATTCCGACATCGTTCGGCCCGTTTGGACCCCCCTCACGCGCGTTTCGAAGCGTGCGCATCACTTAAAACACGAATATTGAGCCGTACCGGGAAAACCGCACGTCCGATTGACGTTCCGTCTGCGCGTGCACGTCACAAATAATAATTAGAATGTTGCATGGTGGTTTCGGGTGAATCTCTGGTCGTCCACTATGAATTTGACAGTTTAACGCCCGTTTTGGCCGTTTATGACACCCGAACTGTGTTCTCGGTCACCGCGGGCACAGGTCATGTCCGATTGATGTGCCGTCTGCTCGACCACTTCAGAAATCACTCACCCGTATTTTTCGTCTGATTTCAGGCCATTCCGACATCGTTATGCCCGTTTGGACCCCCCTCACGCGCGTTTACGAAGCGTGCGCATCACTTAAAACAAAAATATTGAGCCGTACCGGGCAAACCGCACGTCCGATTGACGTTCCGTCTGCGCGTACACGTCACAAATAATAATTAGAATGTTTCACGGTGGTTTCGGGTGAATCCGTGGTCGTACGCTATGAATTTGACCGTTGGACGCCCGTTTTGGCCGTTTATGACACCATACCTGCGTTGTCGGTCACCGCGGGCACACGACACGTCCGATTGACGTGCCGTCTGCGCGTACACGTCACGGATAATAATTAGAATGTTTCACGGTGGTTTCAGCTCAATCCGAGGTTGTACGATATGAATTTGACCGTTGGACGCCCGTTTTGGCCGTTTATGACACCATAACTGCGTTGTCGGTCACCGCGGGCACACGACAAGTCCGATTGACGTGCCGTCTGCTCGACCACTTCATAAATCACTCACCCGTATTTGTCGTCTGATTTCAGGCCATTCCGACATCGTTCGGCCCATTTGGACCCCCCTCACGCGCGTTTACGAAGCGCGCGCATCACTTAAAACACGAATATTGAGTCGTACCGTGCAAACCGCATGTCTGATTGACGTGCCGTCTGCGCGTACACGTCACGAATAATAATTAGAATGTTTCACAGTGGTTTCGGGTGAATCCATGGTCGTCCGCTATGAATTTGACCGTTGGACGCCCGTTTTGGCCGTTTATGACACCATAACTGCGTTGTCGGTCACCGCGGGCACACGACACGTCCGATTGATGTGCCGTCTGCTCGACCACTTCATAAATCACTCACCCGTATTTGTCGTCTGATTTCAGGCCATTCCGACATCGTTCGGCCCATTTGGACCCCCCTCACGCGCGTTTCGAAGCGTGCGCATCACTTAAAACACGAATATTGAGCCGTACCGGGCAAACCGCACATCCGATTGATGTGCCGTCTACGCTTACACGTCACAAATAATAATTATAATGTTGCACGGTGGTTTCGGGTGAATCTCTGGTCGTCCGCTATGAATTTGACCGTTTAACGCCCGTTTTGGCCGTTTATGACACCCGAACTGCGTTCTCGGTCACCGCGGGCACAGGTCAGGTCCGATTGATGTGTCGTCTACTCGACCACTTCATAAATCACTCACCCGTATTTGTCGTCTGATTTCAGGCCATTCCGACATCGTTCGGCCCGTTTGGACCCCCCTCACGCGCATTTACGAAGCGCGCGCATCACTTAAAACAAGAATATTGAGCCGTACCGGGCAAACCGCACGTCCGATTGACGTGCCGTCTGTGCGTACACGTCACGAATAATAATTGGAATGTTTCTCGGTGGTTTCAGCTCAATCCGAGGTCGTCCGCTATGAATTTGACCGTTGGACGCCCGTTTTGGCCGTTTATGACACCATAACTGCGTTGTCGGTCACCGCGGGCACACAGCACGTCCGATTAACGTGCCGTCTACGCGTACACGTCACGAATAATAATTAGAATGTTTCACGGTGGTTTCGGGTGAATCCGTGGTCTTCCGCTATGAATTTGACCGTTGGACGCCCCTTTTGGCCGTTTATGACACCATAACTGCGTTGTCGGTCACCGCGGGCACACGGCACGTCCGATTGACGTGCCGTCTGCTCGACCACTTCATAAATCACTCACCCATATTTGTCGTTTGATTTCAGGCCATTCCGACATCGTTCGGCCCGTTTGGACCCCCCTCACGCGCGTTTCGAAGCGTGCGCATCACTTAAAACACGAATATTGAGCCGTACCGGGCAAACCGCACGTCCGATTGACGTGCCGTCTGCGCGTACACTTCACAAATAATAATTAGAATGTTGCACGGTGGTTTCGGGTGAATGTCTGGTCGTCCGCTATGAATTTGACCGTTTAACGCCCGTTTTGGCCGTTTATGACACCCGAACTGCGTTCTCGGTCACCGCGGGCATAGGTCATGTCCGATTGATGTGCCGTCTGCTCGACCACTTCAGAAATCACTCACCCATATTTGTCGTCTGATTTCAGGCCATTCCGACATCGTTCGGCCCGTTTGGACCCCCCTCACGCGCGTTTACGAAGCGCGCGCATCACTTAAAACAAGAATATTGAGCCGTACTAGGCAAACCGCACGTCCGATTGACGTGCTGTCTGCGTGTACACGTCAAAAATTATAATTAGAATGTTTCACGGTGGTTTCGGGTGAATCCGGGGTCGTCCTCTATGAATTTGACCGTTGGACGCCCGTTTTGGCCGTTTATGACACCATAACTGCGTTGTCGGTCACCGCGGGCACACGGCACATCCGATTGATGTGCCGTCTGCGCGTACACGTCACGGATAATAATTAGAATGTTTCACGGTGGTTTCAGCTCAATCCGAGGTCGTACGCTATGAATTTGACCATTGGACGCCCGTTTTGGCCGTTTATGACACCATAAATGCGTTGTCGGTCACCACGGGCACACGACAAGTCCGATTGACGTGCTGTCTGCTCGACCACTTCATAAATCACTCACCCGTATTTGTCGTCTGATTTCAGGCCATTCCGACATCGTTCGGCCCGTTTGGACCCCCCTCACGCGCGTTTACGAAGCGCGCGCATCACTTAAAACACGAATATTGAGCCGTACCGTGCAAACCACATGTCCGATTGACGTGCCGTCTGCGCGTACACGTCACGAATAATAATTAGAATGTTTCACGGTGGTTTCGGGTGAATCCGTGGTCGTCCGCTATGAATTTGACCGTTGGACGCCCGTTTTGGCCGTTTATGACACCATAACTGCGTTGTCGGTCACCGCGGGCACACGGCACGTCCGATTGACGTGTCTTCTGCTCGACCACTTCATAAATCACTCACCCATATTTGTCGTCTGATTTCAGGCCATTCCGACATCGTTCGGCCCGTTTGGACCCCCCTCACGCGCGTTTCGAAGCGTGCGCATCACTTAAAACACAAATATTGAGCCGTACCGGGCAAACCGCACGTCCGATTGACGTGCCGTCTGCGCGTACACGTCAAAAATAATAATTAGAATGTTTCACGGTGGTTTCAGGTGAATCTATGGTCGTCCGCTATGAATTTGACCGTTTAACGCCCGTTTTGGCCGTTTATGACACCCGAACTGCGTTCTCGGCCACCGCGGGCACAGGTCATGTCCGATTGATGTGCCGTCTACTCGACCACTTCAGAAATCCCTCACCCGTATTTGTCGTCTGATTTCAGGCCATTCTGACATCGTTCGGCCCGTTTGGACCCCCCCTCACGCGCGTTTACGAAGCGCGCGCATCACTTAAAACAAGAATATTGAGCCGTACCGGGCAAACCGCACGTCCGATTGATGTGCCGTCTGCGCGTACACGTCACGAATAATAATTAGAATATTTCTCGGTGGTTTCAGCTCAATACGAGGTTGCCCGCTATGAATTTGACCGTTGGACGCCCGTTTTGGCCGTTTTTGACACCAGAACTGCGTTGTCGGTCACCGCGGGCACACGGCACGTCCGATTGACGTGCCGTCTGCGCGTACACGTCACGAATAATAATTAGAATGTTGCACAGTGGTTTCATCTCAATCCGGAGACGCGGTGTGGCCGGCACCACTCAAAGTGTCCGTCTTTTGTTTCAAAAGGACGTCATTTTAAGTGAAAAGCATCAACTGGCATACGGAAAACCGACCAAACGCATTCCGAATATGTTGATAATTTATCCCAACAATCCATGGGTCATATGTGACGTGTACAAGCCAACCCGGGATGAATCCGAGTCGCGGTGTGGCCGGGATAAGTCTAAGTGGCTCTCTTTTGTTTAAAATGAACACCATTTTAAGTACATACGGAAAAACGAGCAAACGGATTAGGTTTCCATTGAAACTTTAGGAGAACGATCCATGGGTCATATGTGACGTGTACGAATCAACCCCGCCACAATCGGAGACGCGGTGTGGCCGACACCACTCAAAGTGTCGGTCTTTTGTTTCAAAAAGACGTCATTTTAAGTGACAATCATCAAGTGACATACGAAAAACCGACCAAAGGCATTCGGACTGTGTCGATACTTTAGCAAAAGGATCCATGGGTCGTATGTGATGTGTACAAGTCAATCCCGCCTCAATCCGAGGAGCGGTGTGGCCGACACCGTTCTAACTGTGTATCTTTTGTTTAAAATGGACAGGATTATAAGTGAAATGAACAACTGGCATACGCAAAACCGACCAAACACATTCCGAATCAGCTGATAATTTATCACAACGATCCATCAGTCATATGTGACATGTACGAGCCCACTCGGGCTCAATCCGAGTCGCGGTGTGGCCGGGATCAGTCTAAGTGGATCTCTTTTGATTAAAATGGACATCATTTTAAGTACATACGGAAAACCGACCAAACTCATTCGGTTTCTGTTGAAACTTTAGGAGAACGATCCATGGGTCATATGTGAGGTGTACGAGTCATCCCCAACTCAATCCGAGGCGCGGTGTGGCCAACACCGCTCTAACTGTGTCTGTTTTGTTTAAAATGGGTAGGATTATAAGTGAAAAGAACTGGCATACGCAACACCGACCAAACACATTCGGTTTCCATTGAAACTTTAGGAGAACGATCCATGGTTCATATGTGACGTGTACCAAACATCCCCGTATCAATCGGATTCCACATATAATTGTCATCTAAATTTTAAATTGAATTATATATGAATTATGTATGTTTATGAATTGTAAATTAATTATGGATGTGTATAGTTTCAGGATCCATTATATGTTAAATGTGTATGAATTTGTTCGTAATTGTATATGTATGTTTTAGTTTATTACAGGTACAATAGTTGGATCGAAAATGAGGTGAGAATGAGGCCTGATGAGATGAGAGGTGACTGATGTACAGAGGGGCTGTGCAAATTGCAGGCTGCTGCAATTTGCAGCCTAGGGTATGCCAACGGTTTTAAACCGTTGGCATAGAATCTTAAAAATATGTTTTTACCAACGGTTCATTGAACCGTTGGTAATAACTCTTTTCCCAATGGTTTAGAACCATTGGGAAAGAGTTCATCCAATTGTATATTTAGTTTTCCCAACGGTTTGGGAGTTGGGAAAAACTATTGATTTTTCCCAACGGTTTTTGAAAACCGTTGGGAAAAACAGTGTTCTGAGTTTTTCCAACGGTTTGACAACCGTTGGGAATCTTTTTTCCCAACGGTTTTGGAGAACCGTTGGCATATAGTATTTTTCTCCGCCTATACCAACGGTTCACTGTAAACCGTTGGGAAAAGTTTTTCCCAACGGCTTACTTGCCTACGGTTGGCAGAACCGTTGGTATAACATATACCAACGGTTCCCCAGCCTTTCCCAATAGTTCTAAACCGTTGGGACATCCTCTATTTCCAGTAGTGTTACCATTTAATATAATTTTGGTCATTGGACATAATTTTACAATTAAACCGGACATAAACAAGTGCCACTCTTTTGATAGTTATTATCTCTTAAAAACACGCTTTTTTGGTTTGACAACGGGAATTAATTTTAAATTAATTTCTGCCACTACTGTGTTTTGAATTTTGAAAAATGGATTCCATATTTGGAATACTGTTGTTCAAATTGTGTAAATAGGTAACTTTTATTTTTAGACATTTTGAATAATTATTGCGGTAAATATTTTATTTACCATGGTTAAGTGTAAATACGGTAAATAAGGGTTAAAAATAATATTATAATAATACTAAATTACCCTAAAAAGTGTCCTAACCTTATTGGTGGATACATGTTCGACCATAGTCATCTTTGGGTTGATTTTGGGAGCCCATGGATCCACTTGTAGGTGACAGGGACACTTTATTTTAATTAAGTTAAAATGAATACAAAAATGACACAAGCATATATCTTTTAGATAAACAATTTTTACATAGGGTTATATATGTTGGATTTTCGACTATAAATATTCATTAGAAATATAAAAAGATTTCCTACATAATTATATTTTATTTATAATTTTTAGACATTAAATAATTTAATTTATATATGACACAATGATGATACAGTAATTACCAGAATAGTGAAAAATTAAAATAATTGATATTATAAATACACAAAAAAATATAATTTGAGACTTTTTATGAATTAGACTAATTTTATAAGTTAATATGACATGTTAGGAATTTTTTAAGTAAATTTTTTCGAAGTAATAATTCTTTTATTAGTTTTACAAAAATCAACTATTTAATAGTGTCAAAATTGACATAAAAGAGTTTTTAAAACAAATATTATATTATTAATTGATATTAAATTCCTAAAAATCTAAGGATCGACCAAGAGACTTATATAATGATAGGTGTATCATTTATGGACCACTTGGTGGTCTTTTGGATGTATATAGTACGTTTATTACCCATATTATATAAAAATACAAAGAGACATTGTAAAAGTGAAACTAATTAACTAAGAGTTAATACTTAAAGATAAGGTTAATATAATGACCCAAACCAGTATAAATTATATTGGTTGAGTTTTTTTCGACCCATACTCATCTTAAAATTTAAATAATCAACTTTGGAGCCATTATAAACCGAATATGAATTTATTATAAATTAATATTTCTAGCTTTTCCAAAGGTGCCCCTCACCCCTCTTATAAAAGGGCACTCCTCCTTCTCATTTCATAACACCATCAAAGACTTTTGGTTCGGCCAAACTCTGCCCAAATACTCTACCAACTTCCCTCACTACAACATAGAGGCCTTAGTTCTATCATAAAGCCATCCTAAGGAGCCCTATTGATCAAATCAAAAGGAAGAACCCGAAGAAGAGGTAATGATTTCACCACCCTTTTTCAAGTTCCTTTCTACTTCCACTTATTATTCCGTTGTTTTTACCATTCTAAAATAATAACTCCAGTATCATATATATACTATGATGTTATTATAAATATGTTACAACCATATTCAGTATTCTATCCACCCTTTTGAATAACATGTCACCATACGTGCGTACGTACGGCTTATTGTCTCCACGTCGTGGTGTAATTGTTATTTAATATATTATTATTTGGATGGGTATAATAATGATGTGTAACTCAGGTAAATAATAAATATAACATGTTAATTATTCTTTATATATGATATACCATCCATTTATATTTTATTTTAATATCAAAAGAATGATATTGTCGCACGTGCGTACGTACGGACTACCGTCTCCACGAACGCGATGAGATTCATTCTCCATCGTATCCATTCAAGTATAATTATCATTTGATGATTTAAAAATGATGTTTAAGGACTTTATATCATTCTGGATATAAATAATATACAACCTATCCATTAAAAACATGGAATATGTACCAAAACATATAAAAGAAAACGAGTAAGTTAACACCCGAAACAACGATAATACTAAGATATTATTAACAAATCAATGTTAAAAGATCATATATGATATCATATTAATGTAAATGATTCTTGTATAATTTAATAACAATTATTTCACCATTATACAGGAGGTTAACCTACCCCAACCAAGGAAAAGTACAAAGTAAGGGTTATTTCACAATCTCTTCATTATCCGAGGTTGTTTATACGTAATAATCTACTGGTATCTCTTTATCATCCACATCCATGTTTCTTAAAAATGTATTTCAAAACATTTTTACAATTTACAAGAATATGGGTTAAAGTCATTTATACCCTTTTTTGAATTTCTATAAGAGTTTTATAAAGGAATCTTTCCGTCGTTTTCTAAACAAGGTGCTTTTTAACCTTTTCGACAGAATTAAGGTAAGAATGTTTTTTTAACTTATACGGCGGGTGCGGTTATTTTACGCCATTATAAAATCGTCGAAGATTCCCTTATAAGCTTATAAGAATATTTTCAAAGAAAATTGTTTACTCTTAAATGATTTCAAAATGAATATTTTAAGAATTTTTGAAAGGTACTCTTTATCAAGATCATAATTTTACATGTTTTAAAATTTATCTTTCTAAATATTTTTAATTAATGTACAAGTTTTCAAAATGATTTTAAGGATTTATTTAAATGGACATGAAGGTTTTTAAATGATATTTCTTTTCAAAAGTTTCAAAGTGGTATGAGACACTTTGATTCAAAAATCTCTTTTAAATTACTTCTTTTATAAATGTGTGACTTTTCGATGATTTCGAGAAAAGAGATATTTCTCTCAAATAGTTTTGATTTCATCTATGTCAACATCCTTTGATGGATTTTATGCTTATTCGAAGTTTCTTTATTATGATACAAAACATCTATATTGTATTGAAGGGTTTGTGATATGTTTGACTGTGGATGTGCTATTTTTATACCATTTATGGTTTATGGTGAAAATATTGACATTTCTTATGCTAGTTTTAATATGAATGTTTATGTTATGTTTAAATCTTTTCATATGGGAATTAATTGGACTTAATATGTGACGGGTGGAGCCCGCTATAGCTCCTTGATGCATCGGTAGGTCTCATGAGACAAACTAGTGTCTTGGCACAAGGCCTTGGCAAAATATTATTTGTAGTCTTGGCACGAGGCCTGGGCTATGTGGTTATGATAGTCTGGCTTTATGCATTCCATCATTATGAAAGTGGTTATTGATATTGCATGTGATTATTAGATTAGTAGAATATCCATGTGAATAAGTAAATGGCATTATTTCATTTTACTTTTGCCATACTATGTTGAAGTTCAAGTTTAAAAGGCTTTTGTTTTAGTTATACATTGCCTTAAATTTTTATGCTTATTTTGGAACGTTCCCGATATATTGTTATCCTTACTGGGCATTTGAGCTCACCCCTTTTCTATGTTTTATTTTTCCCAGGATGTGAAGAAGTAAGTTATGAATGACCTGCAGGGATATTATGAGGGGATAATAGTGTGTACTATGGAGACATTATGTTGTTGAAGTAATTTTTCACTTTATGATGTAATGTAAAACTTTGTGAATATATCTAGTGTTTCCAAGGCTACTAAACCAATTGGTCTTTCGAGATTTTATATTTCTTGTGATCATGCCAATGTTATGTAATAATGCACCAACTCTGGGTAACTGGGGTCGGGGTGTTACAGTTGGTATCAGAGGAAGTTTAGTACAAACCTTGGAAATTAGATTTAGGTAAACTCTGATTAGAGCACATAGACCTAAGATGGAACTTGAAGATTAGTATACAAGAACATCCTAGAATTTTGGTATTGTAGAGATTTTATGAGTTTTCTGAGCAATACATCCCTGTCTGGATACGAGCAAGTAGAGGCGGCTCTGGCACAGATGTACCTTGGGGTAAAACCCAAAAACACCGCTTTGAGCTAGACTCGAACGGGAAATGGTGCACGACAACGGGCCTTGCTGCACTCTTGGTTATGACACTCCCGAGGGATATGCTTAGGATAATTCTCATTTTCTTTACAAACCATTATTAAGGGTTTATGAGTTTATACTTCCTCAAAGAAGACATTTTTATGATTATGGATTATATCCATAAACTATTTAATTTATGTTATGTGTTTTACAAGTATGGGATTAGGTATTGTTATTCATTAACTAATCTAGTGTATTCTATTGTTTAGAAATGGCGCCCAGTAGAAGGAATGATAACTCCAGCAATGCACATAATCCAAAGAGAAAGAAGGATCATATCTGTCATGGTCTTAAGCCAGAATTTATAAGAGAAATAGTCTCCCATGTATTATCATCATATGAAGAAATAATATCATGTGTTGATAAGATAAGTAAAGATTTTACTGAGTCCTATGGCTTTGAAGGGAAGCAAGAGAAGAAAACGACGGAAGAGAAAAAGATGGAAAAAGGGAAGAGGGAAAAGAAGAATTTTCCCATATGTGATAACTATGGGAAGAAACACCTTGGAACTTGTCTGAAAGGAATGGGATTTTGTTATAAGTGTGGAGGAAAAGGGCACAAAGTACGTGACTGAAAGGGTAAGAAAATGGTTTCAAATGTACAATGCTACATTTTCAAGGAGTTTGGACACTATGTGAACCTATGTCTCAGTCATCAAACCATGACGCAAATGATGCTATTGGATAATAATCAAGTTATGATACTACCACAGATGAAGAGGAATGATTTGAGTTCTTATGTTGATTATGTCAATTGAGTGTTGTATCAACAATGTACTTGTTATAATAATTATGGAGTATATAAGGATTGTACTGCAGTACTATTTCATTAAGGACTTGAGATTTTGTGGAACAAAGAAAAGTGACTCAATAGCAGGATAAATTTTTGGAAAATATATGGTTGAGAGAATGATAAACCATAATACAGTTCTGATACCGAGGTAGTGATTTTGGAATAATACATGATTGATTTGGATAAATTATATTGGATATTCTTGACTACCTTATAACCGATTAATGATTTGTATATTCCATCATTGTTGGGGTTTAAAACATTTTTGGATTGATGAAGTATATCCAGAATTCTATATGGAATAAGGGAGCATGAATGTAATCAATAAGGAATAAGGTAATTCAGGATGCTTCAGTGTATTAAAAGAATACATGATGAAGGTATTCATATGCTATTATGGGGTAAAAAGGATCTACATTATGTTTACCATCCTTATAAATGTTGGACTGTGAGTTTGGACAGAAGTATTTTGGATAGTTCTAGTTTGGATTATTTTGGATTGCCATAAAAGGACAACCAGGAGGTCGGGCAGCAACCCGTCGCGTCCGGCAAGGCCGCGAGACTTGAACCCACAACCGAAGGGCAACAAGGGTGTATCACCTACCACTGGCCCACGAGATGTCCTGGATTAAATAATATAGTTTTTTTTAAAAGATATGGTAGATGAATTATAAATTCTTTTATTTTGGAACCCTATACGAATAGTATAAGTATAATTTTTTTACGTTCTATTATCTTTTAATGTGAAAGATGAGTTTTTTGTAGAAATTTATTAATGGATAAAACTCTAATTATAAAGTAAGTATATCTCCTTATGATCTTATCCAATCTCATAAATAAATTCCTCAACATTAAGAAAATGAACTTAGAACAAAAATGTTGTCCTAGATGGTACCTTAAATCATCACTAATTTATGGATTTGGGATTGTTGGCCTTTTCATATCCATGTTCTCTACCACTATCCATCAGATAATTGATGGTTAGATTTCTCTTCCATATCCATAGTTTCCAACATGGAACCCTAGTATGTGTTATTTTCGGTAATCTTCATACTTTCCACTCTTGATTTTAAATAGAGGCCTCATTAATTCATTTTTCGATGTGGGATTTCAACTAAGATATTTTGAAACGTCAAAATGTGTTATCCCAATACCCTATGTTTTGTTGAACCGATGGTATTTCAATTCATCATAGATTGATTAATTTAAGGACCTCAATTTTATACTTCTTTGTGATTGATGACCTCAATCACTACCTATAAATATTTACTTTTTTCCCTCCAATTATATGTCTCTAATTTCCACCAATGTTCTCCTAATCGAGATCATAATTTGGTGGTGACCCTTTCATTTCCCTTTTCCTCATATTAAGACTAAATTTTAGTAACCCAATTTCTGATGTGGGTTTTCACACAAATATATTTTCTATTTTCAACCTTTTATTTTTGAAGAACAATTTCAAATTGCGAGGACGCAATTTATTGAAGGAGGGGAGAATGTAACACCCCAAGATTTCATAGTGTGTTATTTCTTCAAAATAATTCAATAACTTGCACTACACACAACACCGAGTTCAATCAAACCATGACTTACCAAAAAATCCATTCAAAAGAGGTTATGAATAGTATTAACTAAATTTTAAACATTATATAATCCTTATAATTTTATAATCCATATTATTAGTTTCTTAGACATATTGCAAGAACAGATTCATTTTCAGTATTACACTTTTATCAACTTTTAATAGTGAAACCTTTTTAAATACAATATTTTAAACTTTTTGACTAAATGGGTACATAAAAAAATTTAAAATGAAACATCTCAAGCTTCCAAGGTACACTTTCCTTTGAATAATGCAATGGCGTGCATTGTACGCAACTTCGAGATTCTAACACACCACAACCAATCAAACTAGCCGTTATGAATAGTAATACATACCTTTTAAAATTTTAGAAATTTTATCTCTCAAAATGGACTTTATTTTTGGATTCCGAGTATCAAATTTAGCCTAAGGTGAAATTTTGGTACTTTTCGGATAACTTTCATATTTTGATGAATAGTGAAAATTACTAAATTTTAATTAAAAACAACTTTTTTAATCAAAATAATTAATAGTGATAATTATGGATTTGAGTGGTTTTAAAGTATATTTAGAATATATTTTTACCATTTAATATAATTTTGGTCATTGGACATAATTTTAAAATTAAACCGGACATAAACAAGTGTCAATCTTTTGATAGTTATTATCTCTTAAAAACACGCTTTTCTTTTTAACAATGGGAATTAATTTTAAATTAATTTCTACCACTTCTGTGTTTTGAATTTTGAAAAATGGATTCCATATTTGGAATTAGGATGTTCAAATTGTGTAAATAGGTAACTTTTATTTTTAGACATTTTGAATAATTATTGCGGTAAATATTTTATTTACCATGGTTAAGGGTAAATCACGTAAATAAGGGTTAAAAAATAATATTATAATAATACTAAATTACCCTAAAAAGTGTCCTAACCTTCTTGGTTGATACATGTTCGACCATAGGCATCTTTGGGTCGATTTCGGGACCCCATGGATCCACTTGTAGGTGATAGGGACTCTTTATTTTAATTAAGTTAAAATGAATACAAAAAAGACACAAGCATATATCTTTTAAAAAAAATTTACATAAGGTTATATATGTTGGAATTTCGAATATAAGTATTCATTAGAAAGATAAAAATATTTATTACATAATTATATTTTATTTATAATTTTTATACATTAAATAATTTAATTTATATATGACACAATGATGATGCAGTAATTACTATAATAGTGAAAAATTAAAATAATTGATATTATAAATACACAAATAAATATAATTTGAGACTTTTTATGAATTAAACTAATTTTATAAGTTAATATGACATGTTAGGAATGATTTAAGTAAATTTTTTAGAAGTAATCATTCTGTTATGAGTTTCACAAAAATCAACTATTTAATAGTGTCAAAATTGACAAAAAAGAGTTTTTAAAAAAATATTATATTATTAATTGATATTAAATTCCAAAAAAATTAAGGTTCGTCCAAGAGACTGATATCATGATATATGTATCATTAATGGACCACTTGGGGGTCGTTTGGATGTATATAGTAAGTTTATTAACCATATTATATAAAAATTCAAAGAGACATTGTAAAAGTGAAACTAATTCACTAAGAGTTAATAATTAAAGATAAGGTTAATATAATGACCCAAACCTGTCTAAATTATATTGGTTGAGTTTTTTGCGACCCATACCCACCTTAAAATTTAAATAATAAACTTTGGAGGCATTAGAAACTTAATATGAATTTATTATAAATTAATATTTCTAGATTTTCCAAAGGTGCCCCTCACCCCTCTTATAAAAGGGCACTCCTCCTTCTCATTTCTTCACACCTTCAAAGCCTTTTGGTTCGGCCAAACTCTGCCCAAATACTCTCCCAACTTTCCTCACTACAACCTAGAGTCCTTAGTTTGATCAGAAAGCCAACCTAATGAGCCCTTTTGATCAAATCAAAAGGAAGAACCCGAAGAAGAGGTAATGATTTCACCACCCTTTTCCAGGTTCCTTTCTTCTTCCACTTCTTCTTCCGTTGTTTTTACCATTCTAAAATAATAACTCCAGTATCATATATATATTGTGATGTTATTATAAATATGATACAAACAAATTCAGTATTCTATCCACCCTTTTGAATAATATGTCACCATACGTGCGTACGTACGACTTACTGTCTCCACGTCGTGGTGTAATTGTTATTTAATATATTATTATTTGGATGGGTATAATAATGATGTGTAACTCATGTAAATAATAAATATAACATGTTAATTATTCTGTATATATGATATACCATCCTTTTATATATTATTTTAATATCAAAATAATGATGTTGTCGCTCGTGCGTACGTACGGACTACCATCTCCACGAACGCGATGAGATTCATTCTCCATCGTATCCATTCAAGTATAATTATCATTTTATGATTTAAAAATGATGTTTAAGGACTTTATATCATTATGGATATGAATAATATACAACCTATCCATTAAAAACATGTCTTACATAACAAAACATATAAAAGAAAACGAGTAAGTTAACACCCGAAACAACGATAATACTAAGATATTATTAACAAATCAATGTTAAAAGATCATATATGATATCATATTAATGTATATGATTCTTGTATAATTTAATAACAATTATTTCACCATTATACAGGAGGTTAACCTACCCCAACCAAGGAAAAGTACAAGGTAAGGGTTATTTCACAATCTCTCCGTTATCCGAGGTTGTCTATACGTAATAATCTACTGGTATCTCTTTATCATCCACATCCATGTTTCTTAAAAATGTATTTCAAAAAAAATTTACAATTTACAAGAATATGGGTTAAAGTCATTTATACCCTTTTTTGAATTTTTATAAGAGTTTTATAGAGGAATCTTTCCGTCGTTTTCTAAACAAGGTGCTTTTTAACCTTTTCGACAGAATTAAGGTAAGAATGTTTTTTTAACTTATACAGCGGGTGCGGTTATTTTCCGCCGTTATAAACTCATCAAAGCTTCCCTTATAAGCTTATAAGAATATTTTCAAAGAAAATGTTTTACTCTTAAATGATTTCAAAATGAATATTTTAAGAATTTTTGAAATGTACTCTTTATCAAGATCATAATTTTAAATGTTTTAAAATTTATCTTTCTAAATATTTTTAATTAATGTCCATGTTTTCAAAATGATTTTAAGGATTTATTTATATGGACATGAAGGTTTTGAAATGATATTTCTTTTCAAAAGTTTCAAAGTGGTATGTGACACTTTGATTCAAAAATCTCTTTTAAATTACTTCCTTTATAAATGTGTGACTTTTCGATGATTTCGAGAAAAGAGATATTTCTCTCAAAAGTTTTGATTTCATCTATGTCAACATCCTTTGATGGATTTTAAGCTTATTCGAAGTTGATTTATTATGATACAAAACTTCTATATTGTATTGAAGGTTTTGTGATATGTTTGACTGTGGATGTGCTATTTTTATACCATTCATGGTTTATGGTGAAAATATTGACATTTCGTATGCTAGTTTTATTGTGAATGTTTATGTTATGTTTAAACCTTTTCATATGGGAATGCATTGGACTTAATATGTGACGGGTGGAGCCCTCTATAGCTCCTTGATTCATCGGTAGGTCTCATGGGACAGACTAGTGTCTTGGCACAAGGCCTTGGCAAAATCTTATTTGTAGTCTTGGCACGAAGCCTTGGCTATGTGGTTATGATAGTCTGGCATTATGCATTCCATCATTATGAAAGTGGTTATTGATATTGCATGTGATTATTCGATTATTAGAAGTTCCATGTGAATAAGTAAATGGCATTATTTCATTTTACTTTTGCCATACTATGTTGATGTTCAAGTTTAAAAGGCTTTTGTTTTAGTTTTACATTGCCTTAAATGTTTATGATTATTTTGGAAAGTTCCTGATATATTGTTATCCTTACTGGGCATTTGAGCTCACCCCTTTTCTATTTTTATTTTTCCCAGTATGTGAAGAAGTAAGTTATGAATGACCTGCAGGGATATTATGAGGGGATAATAGTGTGGACTATGTAGACATTATGTTGCTGTAGTAGTTTTTCACTTTATGATGTAATTTAAAACTTTATGAATATATCTATTGTTTCCAAGGATATTAAACCAATCGGTCTTTCGAGATTTGATCTTTCTTGTGATCATGTCAATGTTATGTAATAATGCACCGACTTTGGGTAACTGGGGTCGGGGCATTACAGTTCTATAATTAACGTACATGGGGATAATGAATTTTTATAACGCCATAGATATTATATTATTTCAATTTTGATTTAAAATATTTCATTCATTATTAAATTAAATACCTTATGCATCGTTTTTGGGTATTTTTATATCAGAATGGTTTTAAATGAAAATTGTATCTTGATATCTGAAAGTGATTTGCATATGATTTTAAAAATGTTTTTATAAAATTATATGATGAAAAGTAAAATCATAAAATATTTTATTCATTGATTGGTTCTTTGAAATTATATTTGGTCTTTTCATCCAATTTTTTTTGGGTAACTTTGTAGTAGTTAATATGATTACTACACTTAGATATCACCGAGTAATACCATTATGTCCAATACGATGGGTTAGCACATATAACATCAGGTGAGATCATTATAGATAATATGATGAATGAATCTTGATATCACTATAATTTATTAGGTAATGATTATGTTCTATAAATAATTATATTATAATTTTTATGTAGGTTCATTCATATTTGTAATGTTTTTGTAAGGGTTCTATAAGGGATCTATGAGATGATGTATGAAGGCACCTACAAGAATTTTCTATTTTTTCTAATGATCATTCATGGAAATCATTGGTTTTAAAATGGTAATATAAATGATCTTCCTAATATAAAGATAATACAATTTCTAGGTAAAAAATATTGTTTTTCAGAAAAAGTTTTTTATGGGTTCTTGTGTTTTTAAAAGGAATGAAATTTTATTGTTTTTAGGTCACGTAATAATCTTTTTCGTTCTCATATGACATTATAAAAATGTTTTTCATGGGATTTAAGGATGTATATGGGGTTGGAGGAGTTAAAGTTGAAATTAGTGGAGTGTTTTCAAGAAAATAAATCATGTTTTGTTTTAAAGGTTTTACATGTTTGAAAAAATGGATATTTATCTGATGTAGCCACTTTATATTATTTTGTTTAGACATATATGATTTATGAACAAATTCTATAAAATACTAAACATAAATAGATCCAAAAATTTAATTGAATTAATTATTGACTTAAAAATAAAGATTATATAGTGCTTAAGTAGATTTTATTACATTATTGGTCTTGTTATGATTACCTCTCAACCTAGATAAAAAAGGGTGATTATCTATAAATTAATATAAAAATCCCTGAAATTAATGCCAGGTTGAACCCCATATAAAGAAATATTGAATTATATTGAAATTACATGATATATTATGTTTTGAGTTTTATAGAATTAGGATAAAAATTAACTAACAAAACCAATGTATATTCACCCATCAATTGTTTTTCCACTATATAATAAGTTGTTTACTCTAGAACATGATTTTAATATCTCCCACAAATTATCTACAAAAGGTAATATTTTAAACACATCTTATTTTTTATTTTTATTTTAATCCTATGGAAATGTAAGCATAATAAAATGTGTAAGATTATATTCGTAGTGAGGGTAAACAAAAGTGATAGTAATCAAATATCATAAATGATCACAAGATGAGCATATAGGTATGAGAATGATAGATAAAGGACTTATACCAAATGAATAATAGATCATAAAATATGGAATATGGTTTGTCAAAAAGAAATTAATCCCAATAGTTATGGAACATGAGTTAATAAACTTCATACATCATAGAATAACATAGTCATAAGAAAGACCATAAGACTATGGAAAAAAATCATAAATATAGCATATCATATGATGAAAGGCATCATTGAATCACTGAATAACCATAAGAATATATAAACATGTCATGGTGGATTTGGTTTCAACCTATGATTCCTATAATATAGTGGAGATTTTTTCATTACCTGATTCCAATAGTGGATCGAGAATTCTATACTATATTCTCATAACAAACTGGATTTAGTACCACATCATGATTTCCATAGTGGGGAAAGAATTGAATACATAATTTCTATAATTATATGTTGAGGTAAAAATAATTATACAATTTATTTTGGGGTGATATAGTACCCCACCCATTATTATTTATTCTTCTGAGTTCCACTTTAAAATAATCATTATTCATTTTATAGTGAATCAATTGAAAGAAAATGGGTTTCATTAAACACATCAAAAATAACCCATGAATATAATATGGGTTTTTTATTATTTTCACATGTAACCACATATAGAAATCACTAATAATCATTATAAGATAAACCCCTAAAAAATAAATTGGTTGAAACGATATTTAATAATTTTATTGGTAAATACCATTCAATAAAGAGTAAAAAGCATATGGTATATACACTATATAGACAAATTGTATAAATTTAAGAGAATAATTTCCCCAGTAAATCGATGTATGGATTCTGGTTGAACATGTTTTAATTAAATGAATAAAAAAGAAGTAATTTGTAAGTTAAATGCATTCAGAGAAATTATTGTTAGGACTCAAATATGATTAGGAAAGAAAAGGGTAGTGATGTATGATTCCACCAAAACATAAGGATATTATATAATCCAACTATATAAATAATTTGTATGGTATAATTTTATGAATGCCCTTGATAACATATAATATATTTCAATGAACAATGAAATATATTATAAAACGAGTTTTACTATTTCGAGAAAAAAGTATTTTAGAAATAATAAATTTACTTCCCTTTTGAAAATTTTTTAAAGAAAAATATTATAAAAATTGGAGAGAAATAATTTGCTTTAAAAGTATTGAATTTATAGAGGATATGATTTGTTTAAAATGAAAAAAATGTGGAATTATTTTTTCACATGTAATAAAACCATAAAGAGATGTTTAAAAAAATATTATATTATTATGAAAGAAAATGGTTTAGGTCCTTCCAAAAGTTATTTTCCAAAAATGTGATGTTAAAATAAAGAAAAACATTTATTTTTTAATAAAAAATAAACAATAGATCCTTGAAAATACAAAAAGGCTATTCAAGAAATTTTGGGTGAAATATAAAACATTTTATTTGAAATGATGGTAAAATGTTTAATATATATTTTTAATACCCTTATTGAAAACCCATAATATAATCAGATTAAAAAAACATAGTTTTAGAAAGAGGAAAATAAAAATATGTTGGTCACATTAGATAAAATATAATTACAATTACAATTATAAAGATTAAAAATAATTGGTAATGAAAATATGGACAGGAAGGGGAAACCATTATTAATGTGTATGAGATTTATTCTCAAAAATAATATATTTTGGGGAATAATATTTTATCCATGTAAAAGATCTGAATTAATAGGTAATTATCCACCATACAGGAATAAATGTAACATGGAATAAACTCTTAAGGTGTTAAAACCCAATATTATTAGATATAATTTTTAGAGGAATAATTTTAACTCTATGAAGGCAGTTCATTTACCAAAAACATTTTAAATTTTTATATCTTTTGAATAAAAATAAATTTAAAATAAAACATGATATGGCCCTTCAAACCATGTGAATCCATTACGTTATTTCCCCTATTAGTTGAATTCACCCTATTATCCTGAATAATAAACATAAATCCCTTAATCATTTATTTTTAAAACTCATTAATAACTATAATTTTTTTTAAATTTATTAATAATTATTGACTACATGTATATTAGTTATTTATTATTTATTTTCAATATCGGTTGGGTGTAATATTGATCAATTTGAACTATTTTTTAAATAGTGGTATTGTTATATAATATTCTCCAAAATTTAATACTTATTATATCACACAATGTACCATAATTTAATATTTAAATTGATTTATAATTTTATGATTTCATTATATGTGACTTTTAATGATGATCCTTAAGGATGAATTCTATAATGAGTATGTTTTGATGATTATTATCCAACATAATATTTTTAAAAATAATGATTTAAATATTTATGGTACCATTATAGATAAAAAATCATTATTTACTTATTTATATCATATATTTCCACAAATTAAATTAATATATTCATCAATTGTATAAATTTATATCATTTTTCAGGTAGGTGGTTAAACCAACCCAAAATATAACATGCCATAATTAACATATGATTATGAAATTATTTATTTATAATATCATTATACTAGAAGATTAATTCACTTATTTTATGTTTATTAGAATTATATGCATAAATTATAACGAAGTATGATAATATTATAACCTTTTAAAAGTTATTATATAATAAAAATATATCATTTTTTCTTCTTAGTATGCTCATTTATGACGGTTGTATTTACTACAGTTGTTTATTGCCTATATTTTTAGTCATATTTCCAATTTAACTTACCATAAAATTAATAATTTCATAAAAATAATATTTATACATTAATATAAATCATATATCCCTCTATTAAAGGTGGTAATTCATGTTTAAATATGTCATTCCATGGTGGATGTCATCTACATATATTCATGGATGACAATTTTGTTCCCCATAGATAGGGAGAATAGAGTAATAAGGATATTTTTTTCAGAATAAAAAAATGTTATCAACATCATAATTATATAATAAATTATTTTTTATGTAAATCCTTTTATTTAGGTGAAGGAAAATGAAATAAGTTTCTTCATGTAGGATGTAGTCTTCACATATGCATGATTGATGTTTTTTCTTTTCATAAGGGAATATGGGAATATGATAGATAATATATATCCATTTTTCATAATAAAATTTCAGTGTATATGTAATAATTATTTTTTATTTTCATAATTAGTATTATAGGATTTAAAGAAAAAGACAGATATGAACAAATATTAAAGAGTGAGAAGTACTTACATTGAAATTATGAACATTCTCTTGAATTAATTCTTGGAAACAAAGATATTTCACAAATATGTTCAGAAGAAAAGCATAAGGATTTAAAATATTATTCTAGGATACGTAAATAAATTCATAGTTTAAAAAAGTAATCTTAATTTTTATGGTGGTCTTGATGAGGTGTTGAAATGACCATTTTATAAGTGGTGAGAATGAAATTTTTGTTACAATTTCAAATTAATATATACAGATAATCTATTTCACATGTCAAATGGATAAAAAAGTGGATAATAATTTATTTTGGATAAGATAAGGTCAAAAATCTATACACCACACAATTAAAATCATGTTTTAAACACGCTTCATTCCATTTTATGCATATATTTATTACTTTTAACATTTTTAGATTTACATGGCTACTAGTTTTTACCTAAGTAAATTCTTTTTTATGACTAAAAATAAAATGGACCTTATTAAATAATTCATAAATACAAATTAAAAATATGAAATAAATATTATTATATTCACTTTATAAAAGTGATAAAAAATATTTTTCGAATAATAAATTTCTGGTGTTTTAATAAAATTTAAAAGAAAAAGTAAATTAAATTATAAAATATCGAATTTTGGTTTGTAAAGAAAAAATATAATTTTTTTATTTTATATTGGAACTAATGAATTACATATTTGGTATGTAAAAGTGTTTTATAAACTTCCAAATGATAATTATATACTAATATTTTCATAAAAGTCATTTTTTGTAAAAACGGTAATTTTTACTATTTAAATCAATTTTTATTTTCTGAAAATACCCAAAAATTAAAATTAAGATAATATTTTCATATTGGATATAAAAATTTATGTTATTTTTTTAATATAAATAAAAAACAATAGTGGAATTTATATTTTAAATGAAATGATAAGATATAATAAAAATTGTTTTTATAGGAAAAATTTATTTTCAATTATTCATTGTTCCTATTATTATTTAATATTATTTAATAACAAAAAATTTTAATTTTTTTTAATGTCGATACATTTTATCATAATAATATATTTATTTTCCTGAAATAAATAATATCACATGAAAGGTAACCTTTAGTAGAATAGATATTGAAGCACAAAATAAACTAAATCAATTTGTATAAAATTATCATTATATTTATTTATATATACTTAAAAAAATTAATATCTTATTTTTACCAAAAAATTTATTTTTTTTGTTTTGAATTATATCATTTAAAATATATGGTAGTTTTTATTTTTTCATTGTTTTTTTTGAGAAATCTATCAAATATATTTGATATATTTATGGGAAATTATATTTAGAAATCTTGGATGATTTCAATATTAGTGGATAAATCCCCATAGTGGATAGGATTCACTACCAATTTTATCATTTAATTATTCAAGAATAAGTACAAGGACTATCATATTGGAAATATTCCCTTACTAAACTCGGTTCACCCCTATTCATTTCCATATTATCTCAAGATATATTAATGTTTAATGAATAAATTGGAGGGATATATAAATTTTATCCCATAGATCTCCTAATAAAAACCATACGTAAGTGTTCAGTATTAGTATAAAAAATCATCATATCATAACCCGTGGAAAACATATCAGTCTTATAAATATTTCATCATAACATAATTAACCCATTGGAAATTAATGATCATCATACAATCATTCATAAAACATCATCATCATAAATCATATAGATGAAGAACAAGGGTAGAATAATTATAAAATAACCCCATAGAAGCATAAAAAAAATATATAAGGGTGTCTACATAGATGAAAATTACATTAAAAATATTATTTGAACATTTCTTTGAGAATATTTGAAAATATTATCTTCCTTCGATATCTTTAAAATCAAAAAATTCTGAGAAAATATAAAAAAAATATTTTCCTAGAAAATAACCTTATAAAATTCTAAATTAAGATTCAAATGTAAAGAAGGTCATTATGAAGGTAGAAATAATTCATTTGATGAAATATAAAATAATTATTAATTTAAAACATATTTTTAAAAATATTGAATTTAATTTTTAGAAAACATAGAAAAAATTCCATTAAAAATAATTAAATAAAAATAAAAATATTGATTATAATGAAATTAATTAATTATTGTATCATATAAAATAATATTATTTAAATAATTTCAATGAATATGAAAATGGAATAAAAATACTCCCAACTCAAAAAGAATAAATAATGAAAGATTTTAATAAAAACATTTCTCTTGATCTTTTTGAGAATCCTGAAATTAAATGAAATTGTAACATAAACACTCACCTCAAGTACCCTCTTACTTCATATGTACTCAAACCTCTTATATAATGAATTTACATTTTTTAAACACATATTAAAACAAAATATAAAGATATCTAATACTATATATCATTCCCTTATAAATTCTAATTAGATTTTTAATATCAATTATTCATTAAAATATTTATTTCGATGAAAACTCATTTGTTTTCCTTGCATGTTTTTATTCGAGGATCGGGTCCATGAACGTTGGTCAAGGTCTTATCATATATATATTCATAATAATGAAAAAAATATAATATTTATTATTTATATAAAATTTGTAATTATTTGTATTGTGTGTTGATAAAAAATTAATTATATCACATTATAGAGATGGCTGCCTAAACATACAGACAAATATTATTTCCATTTTTTTTATTTTAGGAAGGAAATATATAGAAAAAATAATTAACATTTACATAATAATTAAAAAAATACTAAATATTATATATATTCATTAAATCCATCAATATAACCATCCATGGTATATAGTGATGAAAAACCAAATTCATCACTTAATAGAAGTGGTAGTCTGTACTCACACTCAAGTGATGGTTTCATTTCCTATATTGTAAAAAATGATATGAAATTGGTGTGAATCATAAACATAAGAAGTAATTATTATATTTTATATTGTAAAATTCTTAAACCATCATATTTATGAATTTTTTTAAAGGGTTATAAGAATAAATAATAATGAAGGATGTGAGTTAAATTTTATAACTATTCTTTGAGAAACTCCCTTTGGATATCTTCATAAAGAACCTTTATTGGTCTATTAAGATGAAAAATACAATAAAACATGTCTAATAAAGGTAAGAACATTCTTATAAATATTTTTTTCTAGATAATTATCCCAATAAGGTTTGAATAATATAAGAGTATTGGTTCTCTTTTATAAGTGAGGGATGTGGTTCACTAGTAATTATTCTAATCATTAAAGTAATATATGCTCACTTTCTAAAACATGTTGATCTAAATTGGTTACATTTTAATGGATTAATGGTATTGGGTATAAATCCATTAAATAAATATGACTTTGAAAAGTTTTTAGTTAATTTTAACCCCTCTCTCTTTAGTTTAACTCCTCATTAATTTTTACAAATGTTAACATAGTGAAGATTTTATACCTCAGTTACTATTCAATATGATGGAAAATAAAATTATGATATTAATTTCATTATATTATTATGTAAAATAAAGAAATAATTTTATCAAATTTAATTCCTATAAGTGGATGAAATTTATTTAAAAATAAACCCATGAAAAGTTATGAAAATAGTTTTTATAAATAAAAATAGCAATTAACATATACTCTACAAAGTTGCAGTAATTTAAAAAACTAAATAATAATAATTAATGATAGAAAATACTCATTGAATTATTTTTTAATCTACATGGTCAAATTATTAACAGTTAAAAATAATAATAAATAGTCATAGATCACATCCAAAATCACATATCTCAAATTAACATATGTTATTGTGAAAGTCATGATATAATGAAGATGTGTGGAATAGTATGAGATACTAAATAGTACCACTAAATAAAAATATTTTTGAATGGAATATATATTCATATATAATTCTAATTCACTTGATCTCTATATGATAATTCATCATGCATTGTGCATACCTGATGTCACTCTGAGTAGTGAATATGAAAACATGGGCGGGGTTTTTTCCCAGAGTTGAGATGAACCATATAACAGTTAAATTGAATTTCTACTATGAAGTGGTAAAGAATGTTTAAAGGTGTTCTAATATTGTGAGCTCTAATACTAAAATTTAGAGGCTTATATTTCCACTACCATGAAGATGATGTTATGGGGTGTTTCCACCACAAGTTTTTTTACCATGGATAGCATATATGTTAATACCCAGATGCATTGATGGAATAATTTTTTGAAATATAAACTTATTAATTTCAATCCAATATCTCACAGACTCATACATTTTGATTTTCTGTAAAGGTTTCAAATATGTACCATGTAGTGTGAAGGGGTATTAAGGCACCCAAAAATGTATATTCATAGAATAAAGTAAACCATGCATGGATTCAATACTACAGACCTCACAGAATCACAAATGTAGATACGTGCATGAAAAATCAGGTACACTCACAAGCTCATGCATACTTCTTAATTATTTAATCATGGAAAATGGAAAATAAAAAACAAGGATGGATGAATAATTATTTCAAATATTATGAATGTACACACAATGTTGTATATGTAGGGTTGTATTTCTCATGTGTTCGATACTTTAATAAAATTTAACATTGACATAATCAAAATATTGGATTTATAAATACCACTATTCGGAACACTATATTTCCCTAAAAATTCCAAATCATGGAAATCAATAGGTCATTATAGAAATTCTTAATTCTCATAATGAATGCATGTCAATTGATAATTCTCCAAGAATTTGGACATATCATTATCATAAACAAAATATAAACTCTATAAATATATTGGTAAAACCCATATTATATAACCAAAAATGGTTAGACAATAAAATTAGTTACATAATTATTAAAAGTAAAATGAAATATTTAAAAAATAAAATTTTAATTATGAGATAAGCAGTAACTTATAAAATAATAATAGAATTAATAATAACATATTAAATTAACATCTATAATTGAATTAAATATAAAGTATTTTTAATTAATAAAACATTAAAACAAGTAAATTCCATTTCACCAAACTACCAACACATACAAACTCTCCTTCATAAATTATAAAACAATACATTTAATTCAAATGGTAAAAATTCTATCATATTTGGAATTTTATAAAAAATATATAAAATAAAATATCTAAAAAACATTATATTCTTATAAAAAAACCATAAAATATATATTACAATACCCCCAATATAAATTCATATATTTTTTATAAAATAGTAATATTAACACTTAATAATAGTATAAAAATAGAAACTGCATCAAAAGTCATTTAACATGATTAATACCAATAAATAAAGACTTCTATGAACATTTTACAATTAATATCATTAAAGAAATGAGTATATTTTGAAAAATGTAAACATTAAATTGTATCCATTATAACATGAAGGGATAAAAATTAATTAAAATATTGTACTGCAAACATACCAAGGTATCTAAAATTGTTTATCCAATTGGTTCCTATTAAACATTACACAATAATATCCACAACCATGGGAAATAAAAATTCCATAATCCATATAATTAAACCTAATATATCTTAAAATTATAGTTTAAAAACAAAGATTTTAATTCTATTTCATAAAATCTATTTATTTATATAATCCAACTAATTTGAGTATAAATTGACAATATGATCTGATTTAAAATTTCAAAATTATTTCAAAGATTTATAATTATTTTAAACAATGATAAAATAAATTAAAATTCATAAAATAAAATTTAAAATTAATTTAAACTTCTTAATGTTACAATTGTTCAAAATTATATGACAAGGAAGCACTATTAGAAATAAACTATTAAGCCAAAAGGTGGTTAACTATTTTAACAATACAAACATCCCAATACTACTGTATAAAATCAATTTGTTAGAAGATAATGAAAATCATGATTTATTTCACAAAACATATATCATTTAATGAATAATATTTCAAGAAAATTTATCATAATAAAAATAATTATATTATCATAATTAAAATTATTTTATTATCATTATGTAAATATAGTAATCAACATTCATGACTTAAATATGTTTATAATTATAGTAAATGTATAAAGGGTGAATCAAAATTAAAAGCATCTTTCAAAACATAAATATCCTTATTGATAAACATTTTAACAAACAAGGGAAAAGATTCCCAATATTAATGATTTTATAAAACTCTATTAATATATTAATAACTCTTCCTTTTTAAGAAATGTAAAAATATAATAAATCCATTTATAAAGAACTAAAATTAAAATCTAAAATAACCTTAGTATACTTGGGTAAAATTATTTTAGTTTTAAAAATTTATCATTAATTTCTCCCCCTAAGTCTAAACAACTAATTATAAAAATATTCATTGAATTTGAAAAATATTTGAAATTAAAAAACAATTATTTAAATCACATTACATGTTAATACTAATTGTAAATAAACAAAAAATTTACATTCCAAAAAAAATTTAAACATATTTCATGAATTCCAACTTTCCAGATAATGAAACAATAAAGGATATGTATCTCACTAGATTTAAAAATTCTTATTAGGTCATGTAGAGTGACATTGGGCCAATTAAATTTGAATAAGATCATTTAGGCACCATTTTTTGGTATGATCCCATATTTTTATAGGTATATCTCTCTTTAATTTTTTAATTGAACTTATTTTTTTGGGTTATAATTTTTCCTTATTCTTTGGTGGTCGAGTAACTTTTTTATAAGGGATAGATTTTGTAGGGGAAAATGGAATAACATTTAGGAATGTATTTTTTTGAATTAGTAAAGGCTGGGTGTAAATGTTTCAAGGTTTTAAGAGAGTTATCCATGCGATTGGAAGCCTTCAAAAGTGGATCTGTATTTTTCTTATAGAAATGTCACTGAGATATTTCTTCTTGAAAAAAACACACCATGATCATTTTAAATGATGAGAATTTTTCATCCAGAAGATTCCTTGAATTGGTTTAGGGTGTAAAATTATTACACATCATGAAACTGGTTCATATTTATAAATGTTTTATTGATGTAATTTTTACCAGAGGTGACACACTTTTCTTGATAACATGAAAATTTATAAATAAACATCATGAAAGGGGTTCACATAAAACAATTATTGGGCTAAGTTGTTTTCAAACATGAATTGCATTTGATTTTATATCATTCAAGGTGAACCAACCCCCTTAGACTCTGGATGAATCTAAGAGATTTTGGAGTGATTTGTTCTCTCATGGATGTCCTGCTAAGTGTTTAATATCATGTGATATCCTTATCTTTTTCCCCTATCCTTATTATGTTTTTAACTATCATGCTTTTTTATCTTAACCATTATAGGACTGGGTTTTTATATTGATATGGTGCGTTATAGGTTTCTCTTCTGATCATTTTCACCTTTTTTCTTATTGGTATTTCATTTTAGTAGCATTACTTGAATCAATAATTAAACATAGTTGGTCTAGAATAAAGCCTTATTTTCTATTTATAATTGTTTGAGTATGTGTAATATTTTTCTATTAAATCGACAAAACATGAATGTTAAATAACTGAATAATGGGTGTTGGTAAATCCTGTATTTGATTACTCTTTCGATCCCTTTGGGTACAATGGTGTTGAGACCTGGCTTGTGGATACCCACAGGGTGAGCCTAACCATGAACAAATGAATTAGATAAGGGTATAAAATGTGATTTCTGTATGAAATGAGACCTATGGTTATTAATTCTGATATATTCACTTTATAAAATGGATTACATGTTTATTGTAATAAATGGTGATAATTATTATGAATTAGGTCCATACACTAGCCTGAAAAAGAGTTATCATATAATTTAATTAATGAATGGGAAATTGAAAAACAATGTTAATTGGATGAATTCACCATCAGGGATTATGATATATTTTTATTCATCCAGTTATGACTTGTGTGGTGACTAATTCTAAAATGCTTATATAAAGGGATTATCCCAAGAATTCTAAAATTCTATTACAAGAGTATTGGTCTCGGTATAATGAAATTCTATTATAGTGGGCTTGGTATAGTTAGGCTAAAATGATTATATAGAGGAATTGGTCTTGTTATGATGGAATAATTATATGAAGTTATTGGCCTAGTAAGGTTGTAATTCTTATAAGGATTTTCACATTTATGCGAAAATGATTATATATAGGGTTTTTTCGATCATGTGATTATGACATAGATTTTTGTTACACTTGGCATGGTTATGTCATATTATTAGAGATACATTCATGTTAGTGAATCATGTTTATTGTCATGTTTTATTAATTGATTAATTATTGGAACTATTTATCTCTTTATTTCATACTCATATTATCAAATTGGTTTTTCTTATACATGATCGTGTTGACCTACTGAGTTTTACTCACACCCTATTCGAGATACAGTTTATTACCTGAGCAGTTTTCATGGAGCAAGTCTACACAAGGTTAAGGGACATTGAAGTTTATTTTTTCTTACTCAAATGGTTAGATCATAGATATGGGATGAACAAGGGGTTCAGGAAAAGGGTCTTTTAATATTATTTTATCATATTGTTCCTTAATTTTTATTAAGTTATAATTTATATTAAAAAAAATCCATCCTTACATAAAAATAATCTTTATCTATTGGTTTAATTGGATTCTTCTTATTATTCCAATTGTATGATGTATTGTTTCCACTATTTTCATTACTCTGATATATGTTTATTCTTACTATTATGTAACTATGTCACAGGGAATTTATTCTCCCCAAATTGTTCTTTACACCCACATTTATAGTTATTATACTTTCATATATGGGTATGTGTTCATATTATCCAATAACCTAACTGATTTTTTCACATAAGAGAGTATCGGATCAGGGGATGTTATATAGTGGTATCAGAGGATTAGGTTTTTCCTTTTATTGAATTACAATTATAAAACATATAAAAGAGGACAAATGTTTCAGGGAATGGTAATGGGATTCCATAAGGGAGTAGATAAAACATGTATAGGAGAAATATGTGTTTCTAAGGTTGGTATTATTGATCTTGATGTTCTATTATTATTTTTAATATTATTCACCTTAGGGTATTTAAAGGTTGTGTGATGTTATTGTTTCTTGAGATTTATACTCGTGGTCTGGTATGGTATGATATGAATATACATACATCATGATAGATACTTAGGGATATATATCAACATCCATTATTCATGATAGGTTCATATTTATTTCATGTGATATATTTTATAGTATAAACATTGAAATGACACCACTTATATCTGATAAAAAATTATGGAAGAACCATTATGAAATTTCAATTAAATTTTTAATACATGTTTAACTGTTCCATGATCTATTGGTTCCCTATTTTTGTCACCCATCGAGGTTGACCTTTTTGTTATCCCATGTTCTACAGAGTGTGTTTTTCTTGTTGGTAAAATTTCTCCATGTCAACTTCGAATTAAGCATCAGGAGAGAATCAATCACCACAGTCCTATGAAGCTGAACTAGAGATTTTTATATCTCTTTAGGATCATATATATTTTCATATTCATGGAATGTTCATATGGTTCATGTGATTAATGAAAAGGGAGACTTATCACACCATAGCTTTGATATCTAAGGTGAAGATAGAGTTTCAATTATAACATCCACCTACTTTCACTAGGGAGGGTGAGCCCTATACTTCCAATTAATAGATCGAGGAAATCTAGATGATCTTAAAGAACCTCAATAAACCCACTAATATGAGGGTGAATCTTGCTTTATACATACTCTGTGGACCAGCAATAAATTGGTGGGAGATTCTGGAGAAATTAGGGCATTAATTGGAGTTCTCCTAGAATGACTTAGAGGAAACGTTTTTAAGACAATTATTTCCAGGTATGTGGAGGGATGATAGGTCTTATGAGTTCATGTACATGACATAAAAGGGAATGTAAGTGATAGACTATGAAGGACGCTTCATAGAATTGTAGTGATTTATTCCATCTTAAGCTGCTAATGAGGCCTATAAGGTGGGATATTATCATTATGGGATTCACTATGATATGAGGTCATAAGTGAGTGTTTTTTGTTTGAGTGTATTTTCATTGGTGATAAAATAATCCCAAATCATAGAATAGAATATTATAAATGACCTGAGTAGTTTCCATTCTATTTCAGTAGGGTGAAATGGGAGCTCTTATTCTAGTGGAAAGAAGCACCTCTATGACAGTTATATCAAAGGAAGAAGTGGGAAATGCAGCCAAGGTAGTGGAATCCATCTCAGGGTCATGTTCCATTATGGTATTATCATTGTAGAAATTTTTCCCAAAAGAGTCCCCAATTCCCATAACCTATTTTTTCACTGTCATTCTTATGTAATGATGGTCCACCAATAGAGGTTTTATAGCGTCATTCTGAAAGATAATAGTGGAAGGGGGACAAGTCATGTACTAGGGATTGGGATGGACTCACTTATACCTCATCAGATTGGTAACTAGAGTTCAACTACATGTTCAGGGGGAGGTAGGTGATGTGGTACCCCATTGTTTGAAGAAAAATACTATGAATGGAGAATATCATGGGGGATTCATACTTGAGACCATGGTTGGGTTCAAGGTTAGTTTCATGTAGTGTAGTGTACTTTGGCTATTGTGGATGTTGGACCTTCTACCATCTTAGGTACTATTCTTGTATGATCTACCATGCCATTTGTTTTTTTATATAGTTCAATCAAATTCCATAATATATAATGTTTTTGAAAATGGATTGGGATTGGTTTTATAATGTTTGGTTGGTGTCTTGATAATCAAAACACAGTTGGGGATTCGGTCAAAGAATATCTATGATTCAAGGAATGTTTTTTAGAAATTAGTGGTCGTCATTTCTTTTGGGAACCATTTTTTTTGTAAAATAGAATTTTCAATTTTATTTTTTCTCTCAATTATTTAGTTTTATAACAGGATAAAATTGACTATTATCATATGAGATTTACCTTCTTATCTATAGAAAGAGGCTACTATTTTCAATAGGGTGAGTTGGATCTCCAGGTTGGTCATTCATGACCAATTTGGTGTAGGTTAGATTGTCTCACAAATCCAATAGTGGGTTTTTATCTATATTATGGAGGAATTATCTAAAGAAACATTATATTAGTGGTATAATATTTATAGGATATCATTATGAATGATTTATACAGCTTACCACCTGAGCGGTTCATCAAGCTCATGATTGAGTTAGTGCTAGGAGTAGAGCCAATTTCTATTCTACCTTACAGGATGGCACAAGAAGAGCGTTCTGAGTTGAAATTTTAGTTGTAAAATTTCGAAGAGAATGTATTAATTTGAAATATTACATCTTAATGGGGTTATCCAATACCATTTTAATGGATACTTATGGTACATTGATTTTTTTTCTAGACAATATAGATTGGACTTGATGATAGTATGAACTAGTATCCCCTTCCACACATCAATGATCTCTTCAATTATCTGGGAGGTTACCAATTTTTCACTAATATTAACATGAGATAAAGGTATAGTATGTTGATATTGTGACCATTAATATGTACCTTGGAAAACATTTGGGAGAAGGTATGTCTTTCATGAGTTCATTGTGATGTCTTTTTTTCGGAACAGTGCATCAGTAGTATTCATGGCTTTGATGAATTATATATTTCATCACATTATATATTTTTTTGTGGTGATTTATAGTGAATATATCTTAGTGTACTCCCATTAAGTATATTATTGTTCCCAACATCATAAAATATAATTTTTTTAAATAGAGAGATCATCAAATTTAGGCCAATATAACAAAATGTAGTTTTTAGAATAATAAATTACACTTATTTGGCCATGTCATCTCATAACTATGAGTGTCGGTGGACCTAGAAAAGGTTACATACATGTTATATTTGAATTTTATAAAGAATTTAATTTATATTCATGTATTTTTTGGTTTATTTGGTTATATAATCATTCAATCTAGGACATCTCTAAAATGGTAGCACAGATATCTGTACAGGCCTAGAAAGGAGTGATGTTTTTTTGTTCGAAAACTTGTGAATGATATTTTCATCACTTGAAGGGAAGGATCACCTCAGAACCAATCCTTACCTAAAATTTTTTGGGTAAGGAATATATTGTAAAATTTTCTTCAACCATATTTGGACTCAGAGTTGTTCTAAAGTAAAAGAATATAGTGATTTTTTAGGGATCAATACATCTGAGACTACATTAGAGGAATTACACTACTCATGATCTGGAGTTAAGATGGTGGTCAATTAACTTAGAATACAAAGACACTATATTTTTAGTGAGTGTTTTTTTGTGAACACAAACCATAAGACCCCCATGTATATATTTTCTCACTAAGACAAGATCCTTCAGCAGAATGTGTGGTTAAAGTATATGCATTATTTTGAATTCACGATGGATTACACATTGGGAAAAGGGAGATGTATTCATTGATTCATTGAGCCAGAATATGAAGAAAGTGGAAGTGTGTAAGTATTTAAATGAGTGGTGTATTATAAAACATTCTCAAAAATATATCTAGATGTTCACGAATCCTAGGTATGAGTCTCTCAAACTTCAAAATATGTTATACATGTTATTTTGGATAGGATCAAGACTAGTTAGTCATTTGATATGTAGGGATTTTTATAAGGGAAAAATTATATGTTGCGGATCCACAATTATTAGGGTACCTTTTAGAAATAATTACCTTCAACTTTATAGTTTATTGCGTATTCCAACAAACTTTCCCTTGGAAATGATGAGAGAGTTTCATGCTTCCGGCTGGGTAGTACATCTTTGTTTGATAGTGATGTATCATGATATCTATACACTATAATGGTGGTCATAAATGATGAATAAGGTAGTGTTATTTTTGGAGAAATGTTTCACCTTTTAGAAGGTGAAATCTATGCATCAGATGTGTTTTGTTATATCGCATTATTTCCCCTTTTTGAATGGAAATTGGATGATGTCACTATTGATTTTATGACAAGATTACCCAAGAAACCCTATAAAATGATAGAGTGTTGGTGATCATAGATCAACTGAATAAGAAATCCCAATATTTCATATTAGGGAGACCTTCACTATTGATAGTCTGGCTAGTCTATACAAGTCCTAGATAGTTTGGATTTATGGTGTTTCTAGGAGTTTCATTTCTGATAGTTATCCTTACATTATATTTCATTTCTGGAATGATCTTATAAAGGCTATGGGACCATCGGTTCATCTGAGAATATCCTATCATCGATGGATTAATGTTCAATCTAGTTACACTATTAAAATTATAGAGGATATGTTATGAACCTATGTTTTATATTTCAGTATTTCATGGGAAATGTATTTAGAACAATTAGAGATATATTGTAAAAAAACATCAAGTAATCAATCCAAATGTCACCTTTTGATAATTTATATGGTAGTTAATCTAGTTCGTAACGTTTTTTGTTAGAGGATAGTTGTTCAGTGATTCATAAACCTATTATAGTAAAGGATATGGATGAGAAGGTTTAGTTGATAAGGAGGTGGCTGGTGATCCCATAGAGTACGAAGAAATCATTCACTAACTAGAAGGAAAAACCTATGGAGTTTATGGTGGGACATTGTGCTTTCCTTATTATGTTTCTTAGGTTGGTGAAATACCATATCATGAAAAATGGAAAGTTATAGACAAGGTTTTTTATGCCTTTTGAGATAGTGAAAAGGGAAAATTTGGTGGTGTACTAATTATCCATTCAATAGCACTACAATTCAATGAACAATGTGTTGCATGTGTCACAAATTCGAAGATATCATCCATTCCCTTCTCATGTGGTATATTTTGATGACATAGATATTAGTATAGATGCATCTTTTGAGGTGAATTTTATATGGATTGTGGACCATAGTGAGAAATATATCTAGGTAAGGACTATATATCTAGTTCCAGTGTAGTGGATCGTTATGTGTGTTCAAGAAGAGACGTGGGAGAAAGATTTTGATATGCGAGCATAGTGGAAATAATTATTCATTGAGACTACATAATGTTTCTTATAGAATATTTGGGATGTACTATTATATAGTGGGGATTTTCCAGTATCCCATATTTTTTTAGGTACGTCCCTCATTATGTTTTTTATTGAACCTTTTTGTGTTGTTTATCCTTCTTCTATTAAACATTATTTCCATGTCCCTTTTTGGGAATAGAGATAATTTTTATGTGAGAATGACCTAATGTTCATGGATATATGTTTTTTTAAATTAGTGTAGTTGAGTATAAATGTTTCAAGTTTTTAACATTGTAACCTATGGGTTTGGTAGTCTTCGGAATTTTTTTATACTTTTCGTCTAGAAAATTGTATGAGAGTAGTATACATGAAATTTGCATTCCATGAACATGTTACACAGAGTGTAATTATCAGTTGAAATTTTTTTGAACTAGTTTAGGGCATGAAACCAATACACATTTTGCAACTAGTTTACATCATGTAATGTTTGATCAGTGTTATTTTAACCTAAGGTATCATGTTTTTTGGCATAACTCAAAAATTGATAAATTCACATCATGAAAGGGTTTCATGCCATTAATTTATCTGGATATGCTATTTTGAACCATTGATTTCATATCATTATATTTAAATTATAGTGAAGCTCTCTCCCTTGGACCGTATGGTGACTACTTACAATTTTGCAGTTCTGTCTTACCTTCCAAACATCCCAATAAATAATTTAATCTCCAATGAAATAGTTTGCTCTTTTTTCACCTTAGTTTTTTGTTTTCTTCATTATATATGTGCAATCTATTGACTAATCTAAAATTGGGGGTTGGTCTTGATCTGGTGGGATCTAGGTTCTTATTATGATCATATTCACCATTATTCTTCTTTTTATTTCCTATTTTAATTGTTTCTTCAATCAAAAGTAAATGGTTGGCTGTTTAGAATAAAACCTTATAGTCTAATTATAAATATTTAAGTATGTAAAATATTATCTAATTACTTTGACATACCATGCATATTAATTTTCAAAATAATGGATGGTGAAAAATCATTTTTTAGATTGCTCCATGGATCCATTTGGGTATAATAATATTGAGACTTATCTTGTGTCTACTCGTAGGGTATGCTTACCCTTTAACAAATGAATTGGCTAAAGGTTAAAAATGTGTTTGATATATGACCTGATACGTCAAGTAGTTTCTTGTGAATGATTCACCTTGGAAAATGGAATACAAGATTATTGAAAAGAATGGTGGTAGAGGTTATGAAATGGGTGTGTACACTATATTGACAATGAATTAAGATATAATTTAAGGAATGAATTGGTAATTTAAACTTAAAATTTAATTGGATGAATTGACCATTTTAGAATATGATATTATGTTTTTTATTATTATTTCTATGACTTATGTTGTGACACATACTGAAATTATTAAATAAAGGGATTGGATCAATCATATTGAAATGATTATATATATGACTTGGTCTAGTAATGTTTAAATTATTATATAGTGGACTTGGGTGGGTAGTTTTGAAATGATTATATAGAGGACTTGGTCAGGATAAGTTGAAATGATTATATAAACGGATTTTCCATGGTTATATTTTAATATTAATTAGGGTCTATCTGATTATGGTAAAATTCATATATATAGGGTGACTGAATGGCCTGAAGGCCTAATTTGTTTATTGATTTATGATAAAACCCCCTTTTAAGGGTAAAGGGGAAAAACCAAAACATCACGGACAAAGGGACATTAAAAAAATTCAAATAACATGAGGTTTGTAACCGATCGCAAGACTACGTAGAAGTACCCCCTCCCAGCATCAATGTCGATAAGGCATGCCTCCACCAGAGCATGGATGCTGAGCAATCTGTCCCGTGAAAAATGCACAGGCCCAGTACCGATGGAAGTTCCATACCCTCTCAATCATCCAAATCTGAATAGCCATGCACTGAGAAAGTGACCAGCTCTATCCTCATCTAGAGAAATTCCATGTAGATTGTGTGTGTGTCCCAACATTCAACAATAATGAGACCATAATACCACCATCAGAGACATATCACACCCACATACTTGTTCATCCTTCACCTACTGCCACACATTCAGCACAAAAACATCATTCAAACAAGAAATCGTCATCCTGGTGGCTGCATTTTGGTAAACAGAACCACTGAATTATTCAAATGCTGGAGAGAATCAGCCTGATTAATAGCTCAATGATCCATTCAAACCAAAGAATTCCTTCAGTATCACCACTCAAAGAGACTGAAACATCTCAAATGAAACAGATTACTTGTAGGTCCGAGGAAAATCAAATGATGTACCATAACGACCAGACTAGCACTAGAGCAGTAGCCAAATGATCATCCTCCCTTGTTGACAGCAACTCTGACACTGAAGCCGATGAAACCCCACCACCATCCATGAGACATCCACCGACATCCGAGCTAAAAAACCCGAAGATGAAGGCATACCTAGGATCGCGATGTTGAACCACTGTCACCCGGGACTAAGTGGATAGAATTTTCATCGAGGAAGCATCACCGAAGAAGAGATCCAGGCCAATCTGACCAAGAAACAGTGCCCCAGGCATGGATCTGGTCAGATCCGAACCACAGAAAAACCTTCGCCAGAGTCCAAGACGTGTGAACCAGGGAAGCGGAAGAAACTGTTATTGGGGACAGTGATCAACGATGAAACGATGTTGCATACCCTTTCCACGCTTCCAGCAACAAAGATCCTAACGAACTGAAGATTCACAAAGACCACCAAATGACAGACCTGCAAAAAGAAAATAAAACAAGAGAGGAGGGAAGGGGGAGGCGACGTCAGCCTTCTAGAACAAAGCCGCAAGCGCGAGGCCTCCTCCCTCCAGATCAATAATGGGGGTAAACCCTAGATCGAAATGGGATGGAGAGAGCCGCAGCTCAGAGGCGGAAACTCTAATGCATATATATGGGGCTTTTCCTAGTTATGTGATTATTCTATGGATGTTTAGTTGTGGTTAGCATGGTTATTCCACATGAATATAGATACCATCATGGTTCCAAAGAAGGTTGGTTGTTATACTGTATTAATTGATTAAATAATTCTAATTTGTTTCATTATTTTAAGAACTTATTATTAGACAGGTTTTGTTTATACATGGTGGTATTGACCAACTATATTTTACTCACAACCTATTTGAATTGTTTTTTGGTACCTAATTATATCATATTGATTTAGGTTTGGACAACGGAAAGTGACCGAGTAGTTTATTACTTATTACTGGATGGGTTGGGTCTGGGAGATTGGACCAACATAAGGTTTAGAACCTATTTCTTTTGAGTTTATTGTTCCAGCATGTTGATGTATTTTTATTACTTTCAGTTTGACGTTAGGACACATTATGTCTTGAAATGACATGATTATTATTCATTTAGTTTAAATGGGTTTCCTTATTCTTCTAGGTTTAGGATGAATTGTTTCTACTGTTCTTGTTACTCGGATAATATTTTATTTCTATTGAATTTTAACTCTTTTCTAAGGGGTATAGTCTCCCCACTATGTTCTCTACACCCCCACTTGTAGTTGGAAAACTCTTACATTTGGGGAGGCTTGATTGAGGTCATGCAAGCAACATAATTTTTCCATGTGATTAAGTTCAAGATTATGGGATGTTATATTCTAAATTTTATTTAAACAATTTAATATTATATCTTTTGGGCATGAAGATAGATTTAAATTTTTTTGATAATTCTTAAAATAAATTCCTAGAGATTTTTTTATTATGATCAAATGATTCAGTAAATATCAAATTGTATTCATTACCATAATATCCTTGTATTCTACATTAGAGTAATATATACTTAAAATACTCGAATTTAAACTTTTATTTTATTATTCATTATTCTTCATTGGTGAAAAGTTATTATAACCAAAACCATTTTTTTCATAATTTTGTTTCATCATAGAATTTTTTTGTCAAAATTCTATTTCCCTTGAAAAAAAGTAAATACGGTTTATTTAAGATTAGAAAATTACATTTTAAAATTTAAATTCTCTTTTCTAATATATTTTTAATCAATAGAGACTATTTTATTAAAACTGGAAGCAATATTTTTTAATTTTTTATTTTATACATAAATCTTCTTAAACTCATTTTATATATTATTCATGTTTGCAATGACTGACATAAACCATATTTCTTAATCATTATCATTTTATTCAAGAATATTTATTATAATTTCATTTTATTCCTTTAGTTTCAATTTCTAAAAACCCAAATTTTTATTATATGTATATATCTGATAAACAAGAATTTTTATATTTTCAATTTTACTTTTAATTTTCTCAATTTTTTAAACATATTTCCTATTTTCACCTCTTAAATATCTATTTTTTCATAATTTTGATACTATCATTCAATAATAAATAATTTTATTTGTGATGTTGTTTAACATTAGAATTCACAAATTCAGAATCACAACCTAAATCAAAATTGGTGTCTTTTTCTTCATCAGTACGAGCATCAATATCATTATTTTCGGGTCTCATAGTGAAAAGAGATTGGGGTTCCTTAAAACATTTATCCATTAAACAATTATGTGTAGGTTTTTTTAATTTTTTAAATAATGTATTAGGTACAACAAAATATACATCCATCATAAAATGTAAATTATTATAAATTTAGTTCATGAGTTACTTATTAAATTGACAGTGTTCAAATAATACCATCTCCCAAATTTTTTCCCTTTCTCCTTTCATCCTTCTCTTTATTTGAATTCATTATCCTTGTTAAATCAACCCCAATGAAACCTTTCATCCAACACTCATTACATGATAGATATAAAACATCAATATTCATTCTAGTATTTATTTTATTATATGATTTTTTCATTATTTCATCGGAGTTCTTTCTTTAAATATGTTTTTCCAAAATATTTTGGAACCTTATAATTTATTTGATCCATATATGAATATCATTATTGGGACATATATTTGTAATGGTTAGATATATCATTTTTTAATTAAAATTTATAACATTCATATTTTTATACTCCCCTTAAATAGTGTTTTTCAATTCAATTTCATACGATATGAATGAATCGATTAGTTCATCTAAAGAACACTCTTTCACATTTATAGTTTCATCGACCATCACTTTATTTTCATGACATCATTTTGGAAATTATCTCATTATCGGTTCATCTAAAGATTTATTTTTTAGTGTAATATCAAGTTAACTCACTACATTTGAAATACATATAATACAGAGAGGCATCTAGTTTACTGATTCACCCTCTCCCATATTGAAATCCTGATATTTCAAAAGGCAAAAATATATTGGTTCTATTAAATATATTTTTCCCATAATGAGTAACTTATATAATTATTGAAATGTTTTGGGTTGTCATACAAGATGAATCATGGTTATGCATTCCTCTATTTATAAAAAAATATAAAATATTTATTACTTTATAATTAGAATCATACTTCTCTATATCATTACTTAAAAGTGTCTCTGTATCTACTTCAAGAAATTTATATTGTTTTTCCATGATTTTCCAATGATTCACACTTAACTTCTTATAGTATGCCTTCATTTGATCTTTTCAATACGCATAGTAACTTCCATAAAAATATGGGGTCTTTTGATGTCTCTATCCATAATTTCTATTAATAATTTTTACCTTCTAAGATCATATTACATATATAGATAGGTTTAGAATTTTCAAGTTAGCATGATTGAAAAATAAGAAATAAAACCTATATCTAAAAATATTTCTCTATAATTCCAATAGTTTTTTATCAAATTAAAGAACTAAGGGCTCCTAAATCATGACAAGTTCATGGTCTAATACAAATTTTTTGTCCCATACACATGGAAATAGTAGAATAAATAGGGTAAATATTCATTTGAAAGTTTTTAAAAAATTCATAAATAAAATAATATATATTAGAGTTAATAAAATATTTTTCATTGTGGTGAGAGTGTTCAAAATATTTTGAAATGGTATTAAAACTGAAAATAAGATTTTTATAATAGATTATAATTATAAGATAATAATATACCCTTAAATATTCTATACTAAACGGGAAAATCGACAACCACAAAAAAATCAAATTTAATTTTGTGACAACATTTTTAAAAAATCGGTCATTTATAATACCCAGAGGCATAAGAAACTGAAAATTCTATAGGTTTCCCAACCCATTATAACATAAATTTTGTTTATAAGTCACAACCTTGGAATTTTCATTTTCATTGGATAGAAACACTAATACTAGTCATTCTATTTATTGATAAAACCATAATTGTGTTGTAAGAACAAATAGATGAAGTAATTTTTTAATAAATAAATCTAGACATATTTTATAGATAGAAATTAAACATGGATGATAATTTTGATGTAACTCAGGAATCATTATTCACTTCAACACTGATAAATCGAATTTTGGTATTCTTTTGTGATAACACAAATGGAATAATAATCATAGAAGATCTCAAAACATTATTATGATGTATTAGAATATTCAAAATCCACACAACATTCCCCAGTTTTTACTTATAGATAAATAACTATGGGTAATTTGGATCCCTCCTTTATTTCCAATTGTGTGGGAGCCTCAAATCACTCTATACCAAGAAAAAATAATAATAAAGTTAGAAACACATTTCTGTTATGTATTAAAATATCACACATATTCGGAGAATAATTTTGATGCACCCTAATTCCTATATTGAACCCATTAGAACAAAATATAATAAAATAATTAGAATATATGATATATTTTCAAAATAATAAAAACCACATTGAAAATCATGTTATAATTCAAGAAAATATATATAAAAATAATAAATAATCTTTATTTTATTAATTCTAGAATTATTTCCTATGATATTTATCTATTAATAAATTCCCAATATATTTATTAGAATATAAATCAATTTTACCATATAACTAAATGGTTAAAAAATGAATAAAATTTCAGTTTGTTAAAATATTAATGTCACAAAAAAACGTATCATAAAATGTATATTAGAAATACTTTTGAAAAAATATTTTTTGAAATCAATAATTAAACAATAATTAAAATAATATTTTTTAAAAAAATATTTAATTTGGGAAATAAATTATCAATTCAAATATATTCTATAAAGATTAAGTAATTTTTTTAAAAAAAAGATGAAGAATACTGATTCATGGTAGAACACACTCATAGTGGTATCTAGAACACAACATGGTCGAACTACAAATAGTCACAAAACATAATTCACAGTCACATATCACATCCACAGTCATAGATCTCATAGTTACACATGCTACAGTGATGTCAAGTGGCACAATAAGAGAAATTTCATTCTTATGTTCAAGTTGAAGCTTTAAACAAATACTGATGAACATTTAAAGCTCGTCAGCTCATGCCCTATATGATCCTTTTTCATTCATCATTCAGAAAGGATGTTACTAATATACATTAATACCTTGGTTTTATTATGAATGTCATCAACCAGTACGGGATTCCATCTAACCTTACACCCCCACCCATATTGTTCAATTTCCCAAAGGGCAATACTAATTCCCACGGGATGAAAACTATTGTCTAGGCGTCCTTGAACACCATTGGTATTGACTTTAACATAAGAAAAAAATGAAATATATATATATAACAATATCGAAAATGACTATAAAATATCCTAACCATCATCCATTTCATCTGCAATACAAAAGATGCATATACTCATCATAAGCTATATTAAAATATTAAACCCAAAATCAAAATAAAAAAATGTAAGGTGAAAAATAATTAAACACAGTCCTCCTCATGGAATGAGGACAATCCTTTTACATTATACTACCATCACCTATACCCAAATGGATATAAACAAGATAGAGTGTCCACCACCATCAAAAAAATCTTTACCGTTACCTAAATAATACAAAACAAGGTCTTGATATAACCTTAGCTTTGGATACATATTTTATCATTTAAAAGAATTAAATGGATGAATGAGTAACAAAAAACATGATAAATACTATTATAATAATAGGTTTCCAATAAGTTTCTCAGTTAGTGGGGTTTTAAGAACACTGTATATCGATGATCAAACACATAATGATCTTTTCCAATGCATGAGATGTTGAACAAGACACACCCAAGTTCCAATGGTAATAATTTCTGTCACACCATTTAGATAGTGTTTTATCATAATCCTATATGAGGGACTGGGACAAGGCCATGACGACTCACCCAAATACAATTCCTAGCTTTCCCTCTAAGGTACCTAGTTTTCCCAGGTGCTCTGTACCATTTTCAAAACATATAAATCCCCTTTCACCAAAAACCAACTCATCAAAACCCACAGATACCGTTTCCAACAATTTCCAGTGTTAATAATCATTTAAAAATATTTATAGATACCAATTCTTCTGAAATAACCCATTTTTACAAAAATACATAATTTAGAGAATAGTTATAAATAAAATAAAATATATTGAAATCGTTGAATAAAAGAACAACATGAAACCACTAATATTTCCCTTCGAAATCACCATCAATAGTTTGAAAACACTATGACAATACAATAGGATATCCTACATGAGAAATAACACACCAAAAACATTTAAATCCTAGAAATAAATTGATCTAATCCACTCTAAATCACCACAACTACTTGATAGAATGAACCCAATGAATTTAGGGGTAAATAACTAAAGATAATTGAGAAGAGGAAATTACTTAGTGTTTTCTAGATCATCCAATCCAAAACCACCCATGATTTGAGCCCAATAATGTATAGGAGAGGTGATTAATTTTTAGGGATAGATAAGTTAAATGGGAAAATATAGGGGTAAAAAAGGGGTTATAATTTGGGAAGGTTGGTTTTTAGAGAAACACATTTTTTATATTGGTCAAGTGGCATGGTTTGGAGGTGTGGTATGATAGCCTGTGTGTCAACCATGTGGGTGAATCTTTCTTAACTAGTAGAGGAATAATAATTTGGTCGGCAAGTTTCCACATATTGTGTTCCTAACCATGTGGGATCTCAAATTCCACTATTTGGGGTTCACATTTTACTAGGGGGTTCCACATGGTTTCTATTGTCCATGAGCTAACTGTTTTCCACACTATATATCCTCTAAAAAACATTTTTTTGGGGAAACACCTTGGGTATCTACATAATAAAATAAATATCAAAAACATATAAAAATACCTAAGAACATCATAGCATCTTTGATAATTCTTCCCACAATGACACTTTCCACCCTCAGAAAGTTAACCCCTATCTAATCTGACAAAATTTGAGGACATTGCACCTCTACCCCATAATTTTGTTATAATATTTTGTTCTCATAATTCAGGTTCTTCCGTAGGACCGAATCTAATAAAATAAACATCTAAAAAAGAACTTTCACTTAGAATTATATTATCTAATATAGACTCTCAATCACTGATAGATTAGGTTCCACCTCAATCTCTTCCCAACTCAACATAAGAAAAGGGTTTGAGATATACGTTTTTAGCAGGGAGACAAAAAAAGACGTGAATCAATATCAACTAAGGAGGAAATTCCATATTGTATTCCATTAACTATGAGAATTCCAATTCGTTATGTAGATGAACAGTATAGGACTTATATCAACTCTTAGCTATCATCAAATGATGCCTGATATTCTAATCCTTATTAGTCATCTCTTACAAGATGCATGGTCCCACTATGGAATTTTTTACTACTTCCATCCACCATAGAGGATAGTGAAATGGTCAACCATATAGTGATTTTAAATTAGATACCTCAATAGAGTATAGATAATAGGTATTATAGGTGAACTCCACCAATTGAATATGGTTATCCAATTAGAGACTAATGTCTAACATGTATAAATTCAAAACTTATTCTATGATATGGTTCAAACACTCTCTATGGTCATCCATTTTGTGATTTAGAGTCATGTTAATCATGAAGTGAAAATCCATTCCCTTTCAGAGGCCATCCCAGAATGAATAGGTAAAATGGGGGTCCTTTTAAAAAATGATAGCAGAAAACAAATCATGCATCCTCATGATCACTTAACCATGAAAAATACCTATCTATTCCACTTTATCATAATCCTATATTGGGATTAATTTAGTATACTGGGATACATTATTTAAAACCACACAAATTTAATTCATTCTCTTAGGTGAATAGTGTAACCCAAGAATAAAATCCATGGAAACATCACCCCACTACTATATAGGTATGAGAAGATTCCTAATAAATCCAAAGGGTTTTGGGTGCTCACCTTTGGAATTTTGAAAAGTGTAACATCAAGATACAATGTAAAATTATATGTTGTCTGATTCTAGTCTTCCAAAACCATATTTTAAAATCAAAAATCATCTTGGTGGTACTATGATGGATATCCTACTAAGACTAGTGAGAGTTCTACAACACCACATTCATCAGATACAACGAAATAATAGAATGTCCCCTAATATAGAGAACCCCCTTTAAAGATAATGAGTATTACTAATCCCCACCCCATCATTCATAAAAACGGAAGATCATTGGAACAAAACATCTCTATGATACTTTCCCTAAATCATCTAGATAAAGTATAGTGTCAAAGTTATGCTAGCTAGAAACATACAACCCTTATCCTTGTTACTTTTCTGGTTATTTTGAGTAAATATTACCATAAAAATCTATTCATCACAAGACTTATTTAGAGATTAAATAGGAATATTCCTTCTTAGAGAAAGAGAAACCACATTTTCCATACTTGGGGGTAAATGAAATTAAAGTGAAACCCATGAAGTTACTCAATCCATCATTATTTCATCACGTTCAAATCCTTCTGTGAGAATATATATATTAAACTTTTATATTATAATTAGACCAAAAAATTATCTCACAAATGATAATGAATCAATCATTTAAGGGAATGTATCACCACCATAAGATCAATGTTGATGGTTAGGTAATTCTTCTTGTGTGGTTGGAGTTAGTGAGATCCATTTTATACCACATGGTCACTTTTCATAATAATGCAATAAAACCTATACCTTAAGAATAAAAATACACAATATAGCCTTATCCAGCCTTAGGTAAGATCCAGATTGGGGTGGCATTAAACTACTACTTATGATCATTGAATGATTCTTTTCATTATGTATTCCATGAGTACATCAAACATTTTTGGGTGAGATATGTCATTAGGAATAAATATAAGAGAAGTATCTAATGAGTAGCCTATAGTAAAATTAATGGACTACAAAACATTTTATCTTGAATACATTTTTTATCAATTCCAACAACATCAGAGCCCTGACCATTTTCTTGTTCAAATGAAACCCTATGTTTTGTGATCAAATGTCCCAAAAACATAACTTGTTGAATCCAAAAAAATCACATAAAAAATTTTGAATAAATATAGTGGTATCAAATAATCCTTGGAACAACCATCATATACTACCGATGATCCCCTATCAATCTTTAACAAAGAAAATTTTCATTCAAAAACATCATGATGAAATATTTTAGGAAACAATGGGACACCATGATCATAAGAGCAATGAATACCACAGGATCAATTGGTGATCTGAAAGGAATCACCAACTACTCAAACAAGTTTTACCTTGAATTTAAAGTTGTGTTTTGAACATATTCTTCTCTCACCCCTACCTAGTGGTTGCGTGAATAGAGGAAAATCATTGAGAACCACCTTGCTCCATTGGAGTTTCTAAATGTGATAATTAATATGAGGCAAGGGTTATTTGTTTTTATAGTTACAAGGTGCATCTCCTGGTAGACAATACACCAATAGAGGGGTCTATTGGCTTTATTAGGAAAGACAATGGGAGATACCCAAGGAGATATGCTTGTGGGAATGATCCCTTTGTATTCTAAATTTTTCAACTATATCTTTAACTTCAACAACATGGTGTGGGGGATATGGCATGAGGGAGTAGTTATGGATTGTGTCACTGGTATAGAATTTTTTGTGAACTCCAAATCTTATTCTAGAGGTAAACCTAAGAAATAATCTATGAGTACTCTAGAAAACTCATCCACCATGGAAGGTATCCCAATCTCAAATCTATAAGCATCATCTTTTACCATGATGGAAAAAACATGACAATCAAATTAGCTTAGTTCCGTATGTAGAGGTACAACTCATATGGATCATGGAACGTATTCTCCCAAAAATTATCAAGAACTCCAATCAAGGGTAACAAAAGTCACCCACCAATGATATCAGTTGATGTGGTCCTTGAAATATATCATCCAATCCATCCCTAGAATCATGTCAAAATGTCCACTTCTTGGAAAAAGACTTCACAGTTCCACTAAACCTCTGTCTATGAGATAAAACATGATAACAAATTGAAACCCTAAACCTTCTTCATATCTAGAGGTGTAACAAATTCCAGTTAATATATCATAATCTTGTTCAATATTTTGGAATAATTCTCCTAGAGTGTAAAAATGAATGACTAAGAATCACTTGTATAAAAAAAATATTTTACCATGGAAAATTAAATGACAAAATTACATCAAACTGTCACAGGGCCTGCATCAGCTTCCACTGGTTCCTAATCCATAACATGGAGGTTATTCATATATATATATATATATGTTCATGTGGTTGAATATAGATCTATATCTCTACATTAACCTTATTTTAACCAAATAATATCTTTCCATTAATCGAAATCTATAAGAACAAGCCCCCGTAGTTCTGGATGCATCAAATGGAACCATTGTTCCCCTAGAGCTTCAGATCCCAGACTGCCCTGTTAAGGAGGGGAAACCATACAAACTATTTATAGATGGAACATGTTTCCATAGCGATAGATTGACCAAGATGGGGCTAGAAATATGGAATGTGTGTGCACTGACCTACCACACTAACGGCTTACAAGATATACACCACATACATATGATGATGAAGTTAGTCAGGATTGATATCCAAAGCTATTACTACTTTTATTTCTCTACTCTTCACACTTCATCTTGTTTTCATACTAGAGAACCCCACTCTAGCTCAATGATGGATGTTTCCTTGACAATCCAAACATACCAACATTTTTTATCTCCACCGTTGGAACTCTGTCAACCTTCTCTACATACATCTTCATATTATACAAGGATTCATGATATTTAATATCCAGACTCAACCCCTTTCAATAGTTTTAATATTTCCCAATTTTCACTGGAAACTACTTTAAGAGAAAATAGGACATCCTCCATAAAGTAGTTGGAATACTCAATCACTAAAAATTATCTTTGATAAAGTCCCATGAACTCTCGGGTCATAGTGCGGGCCAATGCATCATGTTAGTACTATTTATTGAATAATCTATTGATGTCTTTCTATATTTTCTTCTCATTATTCTCTTTCCAACCCATTGACTCCCACCACCTATGACCAGGGTCTTCTAAAAAATGTTGAACACTATACCCTAATGAAATTAAGAGGCTTGGGAATCTCAATTAACCTCTTAATATTCTACGCTGATTATTCAATTTATTAGGGATATATGCTTCCCCAAAAGGAATGGTATTATTCTTTAAAAAATAATAATCATAATACCTTTATAGGATTAGTTCTTCTTTCATTTCCTGACCAGAACTAGATCCCTCTCTAGGATCCATGGCATGAACATCCCAAACCATTTCCTCCTCTAATATCTAATAAAATAGTGATGGAGAACACTCTCTGGAATCTTCTTGAGGCAATATAGGAGATCTTCAAGGAGGTTTGAAACTATACAAGTTAAATAAATAAAGGGACAATAAATCAACCAACCTATAGATAAAAAATGTACAACCTAATAAAATACCCGCCCAAATCATAGTAAACCCTAAAACCCATGTAAAAATTCAAACCACTCTACCCAACCGTAGTAATCATGCCCAGTATATAGCCTATACATTACACCTTAATATGGATTCAAACCAAACCCACCGACATCCCAGGGAATCCCAAGTCTGATCACAAGGTGTTTTGTCCAGACTCTTGACTCATAATAAGAACCTAAATCCCTAATAGTTCTAGCTCTTTATTATCCATTTTTTCCAAATATAAAGATCATATGTAGGGGTTATAACCTTCTCTAAAAAACATTTTCACAAACCATTCACGGCTTCCATAAAACATGAAACTCAGCTCATCATGTGGCATGGATTGAAGGGAATCATTGATCCCCATTTCCTGAAAACTAGTTACTTGGAATGGGAAAAGACCTTTTGTAATTATTTGACCATATAAAAACAATCCAATATCTATGTCAAATAATAACTAAAAAGAATAAAAAAAATCAAAACCATCATTCATTAAATATTATATGAATAGGGTGTGTATACACATCTTAACTTACATTTACATTTAAAAAATCAAAATGAACAAAAAAGGGGAGTGAACTAATAATGAAACGCAAGCATCCTCATGAAATGAGCACCATCCTCCACCATGACACCACCATCACGAATCCCAAAAAGGATAAAAATTAGAAAGAGTATCTACCACCAAAAAATTAGGCCACGTATTTACTTGAATTATAAAAAAATATTTTTATATACCTATTGAGTATATATAGGATGTAATATCAATTATCTAGTAGGATAACACCAATTGTTCCATGCATAGTCATTGTAAGATAAATAAAAGTTCTTATTTTAAAGTGAAGAAAAAATAGTGTTTTGAAAGAATTTTTTAGATTTGAGAAGAATGTAAATGATGTAAGAGTAATATAAAATGGACAAAATACTACATAAACACCACAAGAACCCACTAAGTAGATATGTTACTATGGTTCTAAGAACATCTTGTCTTATCAATCAAACATATAATGATCTATTCTCGTTCATGGATTATTGTAGAGGATGATGCTAGGTTCACATGGTAATATTCCATATCACATGATTTAGTTGTTGTTGTATCATAATTCGACTAGTGAGACTATGTTTAGGCCATTCCAGTTCGCCCAGCTGGAAGTACAAGCTTGAACACCTATGTAACTAGGGGTCCAATGTGAGTTGTTCCATTTTCAGACCATAAAAACCCCATTTCACTATATAACAACTCATCATAATCCATACATAATATTTACAACATTTTTCATAGGGGAAAACCATTTCTAAATCCTTACACAATCCAATACCTCTAAAATAACCCATTTTCAAACACACATAATTTTGAACATTTTTCTAAATTAAGGTAGGGAAATTTAAATGATTAAATAATAGCAGAACATGAAAACAACCTACCATTACCAATTTAATCACCACATTCCTTTTAGAGGCCAAAATATGAGAAATTTGGAGAAATAATATTGTCAATAAAACACCACTAATATAAAAATTCACACCATAAAATTGATCCAACCCATTCTTGGTCACCAAACCCACTAGAGAGAAAAAAAAATTGAAATAAGGGAGAATAAACCAAATAATATGATGATGAAAAACTTATTTTGAGTTTCCTTGAAATTCAAATCCAAATCCTTCCATGATTTATGCCCAATAAAGAGTTGGAGAAGAGGGGATTTGTGCCTAGGGTTGGGTAATTATAATGGAGCAAATGTGGGGTAAAAAGTAGATGAAATTGGGGTGGGGGTATTTTTGGAAAAATATTTTTAAAAATTTGGATGATTGTAAGGTTTGGCTATACAATATGCCAGATCATGCACCAAACAAGTGGGAACCTCTATCCCAACAAATAGAGGACATATGATTTCGGCTTCATGTTTTCAAAAACAAAGAACCTAACCATGTGGGCTCACTACTTCCACTATCAAGGTCACATGGTTTGATGGGGGTTGGAACATGGTTTAAACTAATTGGGTGCCAATATTGTGGCACAATATTTCTCCCCAAAACATCCATTTTTAGAGAAAACTACCTAGTAATGCTCTGGAATAAATGAAATATGTAAAATAAATTAAAATTAATAGACAAAAATATAAAGAGTGTGATAGTGAGAACTTGAGATAAGTTCTTAGATGTTTTTAAGATGAACTATGTTGTTGTGAAAATGAATTGTTTCTGTGCATAGGTATGGGATGGTCGATGGTGTTCAGTGACTATACGGTCAACTGATACCATGTGGAGGAGTTTGTGTCTCTTAACATGAACGCAATGTTGTAGCAAGTTACCTTTGTTGATATCCTACTCTAGAAAGCAGATCTCGTAATGAAGAGATATACTGTTGGTGTAATTTAATTAGTAGTGACTTTCATCGTGCACTCAATTCATCACACAGACTCTTGAAGTTGGACATTTTTAATAGGATTCAAAGATGCACCATTTAGTATAGATGTATAGGATGAAACCCATGGATAAACATAAAAAAACAAATTATACCATGAATGGACACGCTCTTATGGATCTCAAATACTCACAGATACATAATCAAGCATGGTTGAGTAGTTCATATCATGAACCCATTCAATATTATCAGAGATTTATGCATGTATCAATGTAAAATAAAGAAGATGATTGAATAAACTATTATTTCAGACTTTATTCCTAAAACATGACGTGTCATATTTATAGTAAAATTCCTTAGTTATTTGATGTATTAATATAATATGAAATTTAAAAAATATAGATACAAACTTTGTAAATACACTAAATTTAATATTATATTTCAATATAAAATGTGAATCTTAAAATTGAAAAGATCATTATAGTAATCCCTAATTCTAATAATTCATTGTAGTCGATTTATGATTCTCCTGGAATTTAAATATCTCATTATCATAAGAAAAATTGAAAATAAATAAATATGATGATAAAACCCATATTATATTAAAAAAATGGTTATATAATTACTTTAAAAGCCAAATTATTAACAATACACCAAAATGATTACAATATAAATTTTTAAATGTGATATAAGTAGTAACATACAAAACATAATCAAATAATTAATAACATATTATATTAATTACACTTTTTTACAAATTATAATATATTTATAATTACAAAACATTAAATTAAAAAATACCATTTTATAAAAATCCCCAAAACGAATTTTGTTTCTATTTTATAATTAATTGTTATATGTTTATGTTATGCTCTATGGCTAATTTTTATTATATCAGGTGTCCAAAAACTTTTTCCTTGTTAGTTTTTTTAATTGGAGATTACATTCCCATTTATCATTACTTATGGACAAGTTTTATTGGTGTATTTTCTTTTTATAATATATTTCCACATGAACAATTTTTTTGTATACTTACAACCTACCCCTTGATAAGTTGTTGAGAATCTTTCCCATACTCAATGTTAGAGATCACCGCTTTCTTGTTTCCTATCGTGAGGTTATGAAGAAAAATAATATTCCTGATGTCTCTAGATGATTATCTTGTATGGATAATTAAATGGAGATATTGGAGACTTGTTATGAATTAATAAATATTTTATATAGTAGAAAAAATGTTCATGGGTAGAAAAATAAATGGGTTTTCTTGTTATTTTTTCTCCCAATTCTCCAAAACATGAAAATTGAATGTTAATGGGATTATATATTAATGCGATATTTTAGTTAATTTATTTAATTATATAAGAATGTCTAATGGATTTTAATATTCAAATATTCCTTACAAATAATTTCATTATAGGGGAATATATCTATAGATGACCTAGAAACACAAATAAACACATGGATAACTATAAGCATTTTCATAATGATAGAATTCATAATTCCAGACATCATAATGTTATCATGAATGATTTTTTATAACACATCATACATAAATAGGAAAGGTTTATGCCATATACCTAAGAAAGATTATCACATTAGACGTACTACTACATCTTGAGGCTCTAATAAGCCTTTATTATCACTTAATAAGACTAATTCATTTATCATATGAATTATTTGAATAATGATAAAATACACATAAAATATAAAAATTTATTTTAAAAAACTACTATAGGAAATATCAATAATTTATCTTGTCAATAAATAGAAAAACATGATCATAACCCACAAAGAGAAAAAAACTGATAGTAACATAATTTATATCCCTATTGAATAAATATAAACCTTTATGGATATTGACATTAATGAAAAATCCCATTTAAAGAAAATTTTAACCTTTCTTTGAAATGATGAGAAAAACATAATTTTCTTCTAATAATATTTTAAATAAAAAATACCATTATATTGAGAAAATGATTATATTTTAAAATAACCATGGAAACATTTAAGGTAATCATTAAATAAAAAAATTTCAATGATGGTGGTAAAATCTATTCATAGAATATGTTTTCAAACAAATATTATTTTTATTATTCTATAAAATGTAATAAATTACTTTTTTATAAAAACATCATAAATATTACTTTTTAATCCTTTGAGAAGAAATTATTAAATGGTTGAATTTTTTATAATAATTTAATCATTTAAAATATCATTAATTAGTTCACATTAAATAACATAGACAAGGAATAAATATTTACATGACTAAAGATAAAAAAAAGTATTCCTTTGTTAAAATCATGTTCTTGATCAATATATGTAACTAATGGAAGAAAGGTTTGACAAAAAAATTTGAAACACCATATGTAAAAAAATAGATTTTATTTATTAAATAAATATCATATAATTCCCCTGATTAAAATTTAGACATAAAAAATACTGAATAAAAATGAGATTGTAGAATAACCACCTACCTTTGTTTTTCACTTGGTTATAAGCATTATAACACCCCATATTATAATACTTGATAAAGTTTTTATTTTATTAAGAAACATTTATATATTTATTACCTTATTATTATCCCTTTTATTTAATTTATTACCATATCTTATATATATACTAAGTCGGTTTTGTTCTTGTCAGATGTTTTGGGGATGTTTGTTTTATAATATTCAATAAACATAAAATGGTTGAATTTTTTTAAATGGATCTATGCTCCATAATATATAGAATATTCTTCATGAAATGTTTATATTTATTATAAATTAAATTAAATTTTATAACCAACCAAAATATTTGATTAGGGAAAATTATTCACATCATTTCCTTGAGGCAATAGTCTCTATATACACATGAATGATTTTTTCAATTTTACAAGGTATGAAAATGAAATGATATAGATAATGGTTTACTTATAAATAATAATATTTATATTATAAACATAATATTTTAAATATAAATCCAAAATTATTATCATCCACTTAAAGCATAAATGAAAAATGAATCACATCGCTTCACGGAGGTGGTAATCCACTCGTACAAACGATCGACATTATCATTTTCTAACATATAGAAGCATAAGAAGGTTGAAAATATGTTATATTTTAAATATAATAAATATTTCACAAAAATATTATATGTTCATTAAACATATCTTTATAACAGTTTATGTAAGGTGGTGATGAAAAATGAAATACATTTCTGTGAAGATGTGGTAGTCCACACCTACACATGAGCGATGTTTTCACTTCCTATATGATAGTAAAATAGATAAAGAAGGTTTTTACCATGAACATAGTAACATTTTAGTGTATTTTAGATACTTATTTAATTATATAGTCTTTGTTATAACATGTTTTAAGTAGGTAGAAGAAGAAATAAACAAAAAAGAACTCAGTTTAGAGTAATATTACTACTTTGGAACCCCCCCCCCCTTGGATTACACAATAACGATTTATAGTTTGGTATTTTGGGGAGACTAAAACCACTAAAACGTGGGGTGGATATTTGGGGAGTTATTTGGGAAGATCTTGGTCAATATAAGTGGCTAGAAAAGTGTAAATAGGTTAGAAGGGTAATTTAAATTTTATAATTGAAGGGAGTGGTGTACTTGTAATTATCCTTAACTTTACATTAATGTAAATGTCTTACTCACATGAAATCGGAAACAATTGATACATTTTAAAAATCGGATGATTAGGATTCAAAATAAACTCATCCAATAATTTATGAACATGTTTTTATGATATTTTAATCCTTATATCTTAGTTTTAACCACCACATTAACTCTTAAAACCATTGTTGTGGTGATAAATTTTGTCCATAGTTAGTATTAATTATGACCAAAAATTAAATTTTACTCATTTGAAAAATTTAAAATCTAGATTTAAAATTTAAAATCCATCAAAAAATAATAAATTTCTATGACTTAACAGAAAATTTCAAAACAATAATGTGTATCACAAAAAATATAAACTCTTTGAAAAAATTACATTTTATCATAATAAAAATTTTAAACCAAAATCATGTAAAATGTTTATTCCCATGTAATTAATAAAATTATTTTCATTAAAAGGCATATAATTTTAATTTGAAATTAAAATACTATAAAGAATAATCTTGTTATCACTAGATTAGATGAAATGAATCGAACCAATTTTTATTTGAATGAAAATATTACCTAAATTTTCAAAATATCATTCAAATATTTATAAGTTCAATATTATATTTTTAAAAGAATTATATTACTTAATAAATATATAATTCTATGTGACAAAAGTTTTTTCAAAATTTTTTAAGTTAGTCATATATCAGGATGATGTCTTGAAAGTGACCATATTTGAAAAATCAATATTTTTCAATATTCACCAAAAAAAATTAACTATTTTTTAAAAATACAAAAAAAATAATGGAAATTAAATTTCAATGTGAGGTTTTAAAATATATTATCCATTTTATAAAATTAAAATTATATCATCTTGAAATAAAAGCATTAAATAAATTCCTAAATAAAATCTCATTCTTCAAAAATAGAATATGTGTAGTAATAATTTTTGGTTTACATTTTATAAAATATTATAAGATATTAAATTCTCCTAACTTATATTTTTTTCTAAAAAATGTGATAAAATAATTTTTCTACAAAAAGGAGGGAATTAATTCCCCATATCTTCTTTAGGCATGAAAGTTACCACCAATAGTTTTTCATTTCTTGAAAAAAAAACATCCCCAGCTGAGTTATCTCATTCTGTAAGACATTCTCTATAGTGTCAAGAATCAAGAAAGACTCTTGATTATAAGAAAATTTAGGTTCGAACTATGTTCCATAATATTTTAGTACATGCTTTTGATCAGGCATATATTTCCTCCATAAAAAACATGAAATATGACATGTCACATAGAAATTTGTTTGTTATAACCAACTGGTGTGCCAAAAATCAAATTATATCTAAAATTAAAAATGGTCTAATATACCTAGGACTTAAATTCCCATTTTTACTAAATCATATAACTCATTTTCATAGAGATACCATGTGACATGTGATGATTTTTTGAAATATATTTTTCAAACTAAATTTAATCTTTTTGAAATTTTCAAATAGATGTGATGTTGAGTATTTCATACATTACACATAACACTAATTTTAGGCTTAATTACACACTGCACTAATATTTTCCTGTGTTTTACAAAATCTTGAGTTTTTCTTGTGTTACACACAACACGAAGTATAAATGAAACAAGACATACTATTAAAATATTATTTTAGTTTCCATAAAGCCATAGTAATAGAGGGTATGAATGGGATTTACTAAATTATGAAAATATTTTTTACATGTGTATACACATTTTATTATTTTTAGACTAATTAATTACAAATTATTATAAAACCCTTTTAAAAATAAAAGGAAATCTTTTTCTTAAAAAATATGTAAATGAAAACGAGTGTGTTTTATGTTAATAAATTAAACAAATTAATTTTTTGAATCATAATTATAAAATTATTATATATTATATTCAATATAATGTTTAAAATTCATCTTATGTGTTCTATATATAATATATAACAATAAATTAATTTTTATTCTTAAAAGTTTATTTTTCTAAAAAAGAGATTGGTTTCTTTTGTGGGACTTATATTATAATAAATTGTTTCCATTTTTATAATATTTAATTGAAAATTTTAAATTCACTTTCAAAATAATAATATCAAAATTAACTTATTTTTAATTTTTGGGATTTTTTGAAAAGTGATTTTCCATGATTATTGGTCCTTCTAATATGATTTTTGTTCATCACACTATGATTTTTAGTTTTATTCAATGATAAGAACCAGAAGGAACTGGGCTAATATTGAATGTGAAGGTTAAATTTTTTGATGAGTTTCTAAATGGGATGATGAGTGTAGTTAAGGATATTTTGATTTTACCTAATCAATTATCTTGGAACATGATTAATGATGTACACCATTACTAACTCTTGGGATTACAAAAAAAGAGAAGGATATAGTTAGTTAAGAGATTTGGTGATGGAGACCATGGAGTAAATAAGATTCATTTTCTTATACACCCATAATTTTGAAAGATAAACTCAATGGAATGACTTAGAGGAAAAGGAATATGTTTTTAGTATGGAAAAAAGGACATAAAGTAGGTAATTGTATGAAAAAATTAAATATTTGGTTAATTAAATAGATGATCATATATTTATCCTTAATTAATTATCAATGGATGGATTATTTAAATGTATATTTTTATTAAATTTTGAAAATAGATTTTCAATGGGAAATCTAGTTACGAGAATCAAAACGGTTGTACGAGTAATGTTTATCTTACGAATGATAAAGAGAAAAAAAATAAAAAATGATATGAATGATGTATTAAATAACAAGACAATGAATCCTAGTTAATGGTTTTATAATGATGCGGGATGATTTAATTATTTATGTATTTGAACTCAAGTATTATATTATATAAATCATGAAACATATAAGGATTGTTTGGTATATGTTTTTTGATAAGTATTTGGTAAATTTTGTTAAATAAAAATGATGGACTAGAAAAGTGATTTTAATGGAAAGGTTATATTTCAATTAAGGGAAGATAACCCATAATATGTTTCTAAGGTTGAGAAAATGGTGTTTAGTTTAGATGGAGAGATTACTGATATGGATTATGTAAATTGTATTGTATTGATTACCTTAGAATTGGTAATGTATTTTTTTTAAAAATAGTTAATGATATCATTGATTACATTTACAACATTGTTGTAACAAAGAAATATGTTCAATATTCCATAAATTTATTCATGGAATGAGGAAGCATGAATATTTTAATTTAGATTTTATGGTAATTTGGGTTGTTTCCATGATTCAATAGAATATAAGGCCAAGGTATTTACCTATTTGTAATGTTTCTATTAAGAAATACATAATGATTTTTTAAGGAATAATGTTATGTTGAGTTTGTGAGGTTAATTGACTTTATTTAGAAATTCCGAATTTTGGAATAGTTATAAGATTATCTACTTATGGAATGGTTTAACATGAACATTGGATGAGGCTTTATATATTAATTTATTAATTCACCATATTAATATTTATGGATAACATTTGTTAATATTTTTTTGAAATGATAACTATAGATAGGTAGAATTACTTATCATTTAATTTAAGGGTGTTATGATCTATTAGTACACCAGGAATAAAACATTCAATTTCATTTCATGGAGTAATATATGATGTGGAAGTTAATAAAGTGATAACAAAAGGATGAAATTATTTATCATAAATAAAAATGTATCAACTAAGTAATTTTTCAAATTTTCTCTACCTATATGGAAAAAGTAATTCCCAAACATTAGGAAAAGACCTTAAAATAAAGAAATTGTTTGTTATCATCATTTTTTATATTATCAATGAAATTTTTTACATGCATTTATTTTTTTGGAATTGTGATCATTAAATTTATCATGAACATGTTTTCTATCACTCATCATCTGAATGTATGGGTTATTTTTTCTCTTATATGTCCATGTTTTCACTTCCCACCAATGTTCTTCTATTTAGAAAACTAGTATGGGTTATTCATGATGACTTTCAAAAATACAATTATCTATTTCATTAGTAATTTCTATTAACCCTTTTTATAATGTGGGTATCTATGAATGAATTTTTAAATTATATGCCTTTTATGAATGAGATGGATTTTGAAGGAGAAATTCATTTTAAGGGGGTAAAATCTAACACCACTAGATTCTGTGAATTGTATTTTCTCAAATAAATATAATCTTCTTGATATTACATTAAATATAACACTTATTATTCATTATTTATATAAACTCGTGATTTTATATTTCATTACATGAGACACTAATTTTGTCTTGTGTTGCACAAAATTTCGATTTTAGCTTACGTTACAGGAAAAACATTGTTTAAACGAAACGTGACAAACTGTTAAATTATTATTATAGTTAACACCAAGACATTATGATGGTGGGTATTAACATAATTGACTATATTATGAAAATATATTTTATGAAATTATAAATAATTCATTCTTCTATGACAGATTAATTATAAATTAATATAAAACCCTTTTGGAAATAAAAATAAATATTTTATAGAAACAGTATTTTTATACACACAGGTTTGTTTAACATCAATAAATTAAACTAATATGTTATTTTAATCATAATAATTAAATTTATATCTTATATATTTGATCTATTTTTACAATTAAAATTATTTGTTTTCTATATAAGATATAATAAAAAAACAGTTGTATTCTTAAAACTGTATTTTTTTTAAAAGCAGTTTTTTCATCTTTGGAACACTTATATTAAAATATATTTTTACCAATTTTATGATATTTATTTGGAAAAATAAAATTATATTTTTAAATAGTAATATAAAAATTATCATAGTGTGAATTTTTTATTTATTTTGATTATTGTAATTTCTTGATGAATAGAGAAAAATATATAATTTCAGTTGAAAACTGCATTTTTTAAATTTATTTATAAAGAGAAATTATTATTTAAATTAATTTAAAAAATAATTAGTTCAATAATACATCCATTATTATAATTTAGGTTATTTGAATTGATTTAATATTTAAATTGGATATATAGACATTGTAATCTTTTGAACTTTTTCAATTTAAAAACCTTCTTTCTCGTTGCCTATACAGGATTAATTTTAAAATAACATTTTTCACATATATGAATTGAATTTGTAAAAATGGATTTAATATTTTTAATAAGAATAATATATATTATATAATAAGGTCAAATTACTTTTTTACCATAATTATTAGTGAAAAAAGTGAAAATTAAATACTGCAATTAAAGTTGAAATTTGTTTTGCGTGTTATATGCGCTTCTGTTAAAATAAATTTATCATTAAAAATTTGATTTTTATTTCATAAATTTGATTCTAGATTGGGAATAATTAAATAAAAATTATAGAATATATATATATTTTATTTTATTTTGATGTTATATATTCCCTAGATAATTAATAAGATACAAGTTACCATGATAAAAAATAAAAGGGTAAAATTGAAGTGAACATAATGATTAAGGAAGAATATGATAAAAATGTATATATTTTTTATGATGGAGGTTTTTATAGACTAAATAATTATTAAAATATATTATTGATATATTTATGAATCATGTGAGATAATTGTAACCTCCCTATAGTAAATACTTTTCGGTATTTATTAAAATACCCCCCTCGTCAATTATAAAAGGGCACTCACCCACCTCATTATTCACACCTCTCAAGCCATTTGAATAAAAAAATGAAAAAATAACATTACAGATTTAATATTCTAAACCTATAAATTTTATTTTTGTAATAAATCTTACCTTGGGAGGATTTAGTGAAAATAAAAAGAGCATACCAGAAGAATAGGTAACATTCTTCAATAAGCGTTTTTATTTTATTTCATCCTCCACCAAATTTAATTATTATTAATCCATGATGATATAATAACATAAGTATATTACATATATTGATATGATTTTATTTTATGTTAACTACCTAGAACAACCTCCACATCCATCAAATGGGATAAAAAATCATCATTCATGTGTACGGAGGACTATCACCTCACGAACTGATTTCATTCATTTTCCCATTACCACATATGATGGTTGGATATAATGATGGATCTAAAGTATATATATTATTTTTATAATATAATAATTTCTATAGATTCCTTATATCATTTTTTAAATTTCCATTCTATAGGGGGACACGATAACGTCGTTCGTGTGTACGTCGGGCTACCCCTTTACGAAGTGATGTGATTCATTTTTCACTAACGTTTTACATTGAAGAAAATAAGGATATCATTAATGAATATATATGATATGTATGATATATCTAATAAATATATTATATATTAAATAATAATTCTTATAGAATTGTTATATATTATTTACCTTTTTTAAGTTCCATCCATAGAGAAACTGGAAATATTGTTCATGCGTACGTTCAACCTACTGTCTTTATGAATAGTGTAGTTCATTTTATATATTTTAAACTAATGGATTAATATAAATACATAAATAATAAACATTTAATATTTTAATATCATTTTTAATATTATATACGTTATATAAACATGATCAAATAAAAAATTCCAAATATACAAAACCTAAATAAATGTGGGAAACGGAACAGTTATTACCCAAAACATAATTTTAACAAGAAATTGTTAATAAACTGAAAAAAATTACATAAGTATATCATATATGGTATAATTCATATGACTATGGTTCTTTAATATATGTATAATACAGTTATATTTATTATAATGGATTTTTGGGTTTTTATAGAGGAAGTAAGACTTAAGGTAAGGGATTCTTGTCTCTCTTTTTTCTTTTGTGAGACATATACCATATTGACCACCTATTTATTTTATGTTATGTATATAATTCCCATGAATTTATGTTATTATTATTTTACATAAAATTATAGTTATTTACATATCCATTTTTGGATATATATTTCAAGGGTTTTATCGTTCCAATGATAACGAATAAATAAGAATATTTTATCTGAATTTTTCTTTCTTTGGGACATAAGTTATGTTATAAACTATCCACTTCTATGAGGTGTATATAGTGACCCTTTGAAAAGTTATATCATGAATATCCTTATCTTAATGATATTTTAATATTAATTAAATTTTATTCTTTCATGGGTCTTTTGATTCAATATTATCAATGTGGTAAGAATTTTATGTTAAAAATATCATCGTTTATCAGGAATGTTTACGATTATATTAACAATGATGAAATATTATGATATATCTCTCAAAAAACTCTTGAATTTTAATATCCCAAGGTTATTTCATGAGATTATTTGTTTTACCTTATTTTTACAGTCATTATGTACCCAATAAATCAAAATAATGTTTTTATAAAAAATCATCTATTCGATAGAAAATTATTTTTCTTCCGAACAATGTTTCAAAATGTTTTAAAAAGTCTTTTTCAAAGAACAAATGATAATTTCCTATTTAAATGTTTTCAGATATTACTAAAATATTTAATTATAACCTTTCAGTGTTTTTTTAAAATAAATTTATTTTCACAATGTTATTTTGTTTTAAATAAATTATTTTTAAAGACAAGTTATTTTTTTCATGATATGTTTTAAATTTTCATTAAAAATAAATTTTCATCTAATATGACATTTTTTTTCAAACTATGCTTTATTGAGGATATATACCATGTATACTAATCTTATTATTTTTCTAAATGGTTCATTATGAAAATATATTTATGAAACCCATTATCTTTCATGGTTTATTCAACAATGAATTCTTATAAAATACAGTTATTTAAATAGGTTAAACTATGACAAACGGATGAAATAATGATGATACATGTGTATTTTCCATTGGTTATAATTTGATGAAATTTTCATGAAACACATTTCATTTCATGGGTTATGATATTATGGATGTTTTAGGATATTGGGGAACACACATATATTATTTTTATAATGTGATGGGTGGGACCTATATCTCCCTCCAATGCATTAGGTAATAATAAATGTTCTACAACCTATGAGGGTATATGGGTTGTTATCCCAATCCAAAAAATGAGGCTACATGGGTGGTTATACCAAACCGGAAAAAAGGTAAACCTGTGGTTATCCAAAGCCTAAAAGAAGGTAAATATGAGGTTATCTCAAGTTCATAAGAGGGTACATAGGAGGTCATCCCAATCTGGAAGTGGGTACATGGGTAGTTATCCTAAGCCTAACATGATATGAATTTGTTTATCGGTAGACATAACATTAGATTTTATATTCAAATGTTTATTCAAAAATTTTATATCATATGATAATGTCACTCTCTCATAGATCAGGATCTTTTATTCACCTTTGATTCATGTCTTATAAACTACCAATGTTTATTCCATGTGTAAGATCCTAGTTTTTCATTCAGGTGTGGTTCATTTAAATTTCAGTCTAATTGTTTATTTTAGACCTAATATGGATGCCTAATGGGTTTGAATGGGTCTTAGGGGTGTCATGTTCTTGTTTGTATCCTCACACACTAATTTTTGGAAAAATTGGCCATGTCACACAGTTAGCGCACGTTTGGCGGATGGTTGGCTAACCGTGCAGATGAAATTTTTTAGATAAACCATATTTCATGATTGGTGCACCATCATGTGGCTTAAACATGAGATTTACACTTCTTCCTTGGAACCCATTCATGTTTTGGTAATGGTTTTTTAAATCGTGATGATAGAACATGCATGGGATATTTTCTGGGTAATTTTACCATTTTTTCATTAATGATTTAATTAGGTCCCCTACTTTTTCTTAATATGAGATCCAACAGGATTAAACTATTTTGAATTCATTTGGGAGATTTTGAAGTCCTACCCTATGGATAAATATATCTCCCTCATCTCGGATTTGATCCATCTTCCGTTCGTCACTTTGGATGGGCAATGGTAAGTACTCGAGTCCTTTTTAGGCATTCTTCTTCTCTCTTTCTCTCGACCAAGTTATCAAGGTGGGAGCATTTTTCCTATTTTCTCAAATCTTAAACATTCTAAGATGAATTACATATTGATACTAGAGGAGGAGAGTCATAAAATCCTTAGGTGGGTAGTCTGTACCTCATCTCTCATGTTCATTGATTTTGGAATTTTTGTGTGAGGCCCACCAATATCATCCAGTGTTGTTTATTAAATTTATATGTCATTCTTATAATCATTAGAACCATAAGATAATGGTAATTATTTATATGTTATTAGTTGTTTGTGGTTACACCCCCAACTCCATCCATCCCATGTAGGATGATATTCCATAATTGTTTTTAGAGTTTTTACTCTTTTGAGACACTTTTCGGAAGTGTTTGATCTTGACAACACTAATGGTAGGTCTCCATATCATAAATTCTTGTTGAATCGTGTAATGGTGAATAGAAATTACCATGTCACTTCCAATTTACCAACATAAGTTATGTTCATAAAATTGATAATTAAATTTGACAGGGAAATTGTAAATTATACTAAGTATATGACTTGAACATATTAAATTTGAATGAAATATAGGTTGCTTATTTGTAGAACCCCTATCTACATTAATGGAAGGTAGTATAATAAACCTTAAATTATTAAATAATCCTTAAATGGTTTTAAAAGTTATCATGCTACTTTAACTTATCACACTAATGAAGGTAAAGTCTTTAACCAAATGAAATATTACATGACTTCATTATAAAATAGGAATGGAATGATTTGAACTCAACATGGATTCTTATCGAGGAATTCCTTGAGCAGATGGGAAACACATTATGATTCAGGGATACAACTTTCTTAGTTTAAGACCCATCTGGATCCTGATCATTGTCTATTATTTGTATTCTCATTATGGAACTATAGGTTCCCATAAATGTTATTAGAGGATGCCTTGGATACACTCCTTGTATCAATCATTGACAAGTAGGTTCTATGGTTAAAGCACATCAGGCCCTGTCTCTACATAACCTCGTTTTACCTTGGAAGAACTCCTTGGACTTGGTAGGAATCTCATTATGGAAGTCCTTTGATTATGCTCCTTATATTACACTCTTACCTCATGCTATGATACAATTATTACTAAGTTGGAGACCCTTGAGGTCTAAGTTTCCATGGATATTACCATGGAACATCATTATTGAATATTATTACTAGTTGTCTTGTTAGAGAATAGAACCTACACTATTCTTATCATGTGATGCATTATAAATTTCTATCAATCAGATAATTAATTTGTTAGATGATTATACAGCAGTTGAGGGGTGATGTAGGTACTTGGGTATTTAGTTTAATTTTACTTCTTTACATTATATATAAATTCCTTCACATTGTCACATTTCCATCACATGGGCTGAATTTTATAGACACCATTTTGGTGGACTACTAAGTTTATCTCACACCATCTCTGGGAACTGTTAGTACCTGGAGTTGATTACATAACTACAGGTCCTGATAATGGGAAGCGTACAGCTTCAAACACTTTATTTCTTGATGTTTAGGATGGCACCTGATAAAATAGGAACGAATTGGATCTCAAGATCCTGGGGATTGTATTTTTATTTCCTTTACATATTTGTAGAACTTGTTTTGTATGTTTCCTTGTATCCATGTTTTCTAGTTTTCTAGTGATATGACATATCATAATCAGTTGTTGAGTGATACTTTTGTTATTCAGTTATTGTTATCTTTGTTCATCTATTTCTTTTATCTACTTTTTTTATGTGCTATTTACTTATGTATATATTTATTTTCTACACTACACTCTAGTAATGAAGGCACAATCTCCTAGTGGACACACCCTAGGCCCTCTCTGCTAGTCGGCAGCCTCTGGCATTTGGGAAGATGCACATGAGGCCATGTGGCCCATCGGGATCAGGGCACCCATTAAGTGGCATCTGGGTTTGAGATATCACAAAGTGGTTTGAGATGGGGTTATTTTCTTTCATTAATATATAGAAAAAATATATTATAGATTATGAATTATGGGAACTTAGTCATAATTCATCATTGGGTGTCTCGAACCCATGTTCAGGATAAAAGCCATGTTACACAAAATATAATTGTTGTTATTTTTTGCCTATTATAGTTGATATTATTACACTATTGGGTGACACACATGATGTATGATGTTGTTTATTATTAATATATTTGAGGATTTTCTTTCATCCTTGGCCAAATGATATGAGTTCAAGGATCATCATTTAATACAGCATTTTTTGGCACCATGAATTTTCATGTCATGCGTATTTTCATGACATATAGGTGAACCTCACTATTTTTCATCGCATGATTTTTCTGTCACTGTTGAGTGATGCTATGATAGTTATCTGCTATATTTATTACATATGGTTGTGATATAGTGATTTCATGTCCTCAATTCATGAGGTGTGTGTGCCCTCATAGGTTGGGATGAGTAATTTTCCAAGTCGAACCATTATCCTATAAATCAATGGGTGTTATTTTAAGTGATAATGTGTATGGGAACTTATTCCCTGAGAATGGATATCCATTATAAAGTGAAACATTACATTTTAAATTAATATTTTGTACACCCTTATCATGCCTTCTCATGTTTATGAAAGGTAAAGGAGTGAACCTAGTAATTAAATTTAAAATGAAATGAAACTTATACTTGATAACATACGGATACATGGATGTCTAAGTAGGTAGTTTGGGTAGTATTCCTTAGGTAGTAAGTTATCATACATTCATCTTTTGTTAGTGATTCTATCTTTCTACTTAAGCATGTTTGGAGGAGTATGCTTTTAATTTTAAAACGAATGTCGTCATGACATCCTCGTATCATATTCCAAGAAAGTGGTGAAGACCATGATCAAGATGTGGTGGGCCCTAATCCTCCAATCTTACCTCCAGAAGTTATACTAGAGGCGCCATCTACTATACCTGATCTAGGAACTAATGCCTAATTTTTTAATAGTTTCCTACATCTCATGCAGTCCATGCATAGTGTTCCACATCATGCACCTATAATGGCTGATATGATTTGTGAGTTCTGGTAGCAGAATCCTTTTACTTCTTCATTGGATCATGGCCGAAAGGCTACTAAGTCATGGATAGAATCCCCCCTATATATATTTTTGCATCTGGAGATTCCTTTAGAGTAGATAGTCAATATTTCTATGTACATGATTTGGAATTCAGGCAAGCATTTGTGGGATGTGGTTACCCATGATGATCACCATCAAGTTATGATATGGGTTAACTTCAAAACTATTTTCTATGTTAAATTCATTCCTCACACTCTGAGATCTGAAATATCTAGAGATTTCAGGCATTTTGAGTAGTATTCTTTTTTAGTAGTGCAATATTCAGCGCATTTCATGGAGTGGCAACACTTTGTAGAGCTTCTAGTCGGTGATGAGATTTGGTGTGCTAGACGCTTTGAGGAAGGTATCATGTATGATATCCTTACATAGGTGAATGTATTTATCCAACCTACTTTCTCTGATATAGTAAATCCGGATCTTATCACTAACCAGAACCTGAGGTATGTATATAGTACGGTGTTTAAGAACCAGCATCATGTCAGGCCATTAGTTCTTTTGGGGCCAAGAAATGCTCTCTCAAGGTTTCTCATCTAGACAATGACAACAAAAGTAACCATTTTGATTGATCTTTGGTGTGTCATTAGGGTGGATGATAGTGTAATTAGAAACCTCGATGTGATAGAGAACCACTAGAGTATCGGGCTTACAGTAGTTTGGGGCATTATCTGGATTTATATAAGACCATTCCACTAGCTTCTACTGGGAAAGGAACAACACCAATTCCACTCTCAAGAGTTGGTTATTTTTCACCGTTTTAGGTAGTATGTTAGAGTATCATTGGTAGGACTAGATGAGGAAGATTTTATGGCTATGGAAGCCAAACCCTTGATCACTAGCAAAGCCAGCAGAGAAGTTATGATCATGGTAGTCCATCTGTTTCATAGGGCTATGAATCAGGTCAGTTTCATGCACTACAGCCAATACTTGGGGATCGGGATGTGTACCATCTATAGTATGAGGCAATATTCTTATGGCATCTAGTATAGTATCTTATTTATTTTATACATGTGTTTCAAAGTCTTTTATATCTGTTTCTATTGTGGAGAATCTTGGACTTGAGATAGAGTATTAATGTGGTATAATTAACCTAGATACACTATTGAGAATATGGTAAGAGAGAGTATACCAGTGTAGGGATTGTCCCCTTGAGGTAGGATGTTACCCATTCTTATAGAACCTCTTTATTTTTGAGATGAGGGGCTTTTATGTCATACTCAGAATGGATTGGTTGGTTCACTATCACACTTTTATTGGTTGTTATCGCCATAGGGCATCTTTTACATCACCAAAAGGCAATGGATATCTTCATATGGTTGAGTGGGATATCCATGCAGGGATATCTGGACCGAAGAATCATGGGCTAAGTAGAGTAGCCTCCTAAATTTCAAATCTCTTCATGGAGGATCCAGGCTTACGTCAATCTGGTTTCCCTACAATAGTGTATTTTTTCAGGGATGTCTTTTTGGATTACTTTTCTTTCTTACCTCCTCATAGTGAGGTAGAGTTTACAATAGAGCATGTTCAAAAAAAAATCTAGTGTCCATTCCTCTATATAGGTGGGAACCTAAAAATATTAACAAATAAAATAGAAATTATAGGATTTGGAGGCCAAAGGTTTTATAAAGCTTGTTACATCCACTTAGGGTTTGGCTATGATTTTCTCTAAGAAGGCGAATGGAACCTTCTATTTGTCGATTACAGATGATTGAACCAACTTATGGCCAATAATTGGAACCCACATCTTCAAATAAAATATCTCTTTGATCGGCTTTGAGGAGAAAAAGTATTACCTAAGATCAACTGAGGATCAGGTTATCATTAGGTTCGATTCAGTCTAGCAGACATAACTCATACATTATTTTGTATCTGGAATGGTCCATTTGAGTACCTCATTATTCTGTTTGATCATATAAATGCACCTGCCATTTTCATGGATCTGATGAATTTGGTGTTCCACCCTTATTTGGTTTCTTTTTTCGTGGTCTTTGTGGTTGACATATTGTTGTAATATCATACTCATAACGACCATTCTAAAAAACTTCAGATCAATATGTGTATATTGAGAGAGTATCAGAGTTATAAAAATCACTCTATGTGCCACTTTTGGATCGACATATTTCACTTATTGTGTCATATAATATTGGAATTACGAGTACCTATTGACCCTAAAAAGGATATTGTTGTAGTTTATTGGGAGAATCCCAAGAATGTGTTTGACATATGGAGTTTCTTAGGGTTGGATGGATTTTACCGGAATTTCATAAAACATTTATCATGTATTTATTCACCTTTTACTGGTATTACAAAGAAGGTTTCCATGTTCTTCTGGTCAGTAGCATGTGGGAAATCCTTTCAAGAGTTAAAGGGAGTCTTGACTCAATACCCATTCTGAATTTTCCTGAGCTTGGAAAAGAATATACCATCTTCTATGATGCATATGGAATCGGACTATGAACAATTTTGTTGCAGGAGGATAATGTTGTTCTGTACAGATCTCAATAGTTGAGGCATCATGAGAGAAACTACAAAATGAACAACCTTTAGCTTGCAGTAGTTGTCAATGCCTTATGTTTTTATATACATTATCTATTGGGTGAGGGATTTGTGTTGTACATAGATGACAAGAGCCTCAAATATATATTTTATCTATATTAATTGAACCTCATATTGTTAAGATGGGTCAAATATCTATAATCCTTTGATATTGGTCTTTCCTATATGCTTTGGAAAGGAAATGTTGTTGCATATGTGTTGATTCTGAAAACTCAGAAACAGGATGTACAGAAAGTTAATAATGAAAATAAGTTTATAACTATCACAACTCATCCCTCGAGGCCCATGTCATGACTACCCCAATCCCACCTTCCCTAGGCTAGGGGTAGGAGACTAGCACCGAATGACACATTACATAAAATCGAGAAGGCATTGCCTTTATATCCTGTAACACACACAACCAATCACACAACAAGATACGAACACAAGTAAACTATATTGTAAAAAGAGTGTGTACAGTAGGTAAAAATGGGCTAGAATACAAGACCAACTAGAAAGTACAAGAAAACTGGAAAGTACAAGTAAACTGAAACAGCTCCTATGAACACATGCCAAGGACCCTGCCAGAAGGTTAGGTACATCTCTCGAACGGTCATCTCTATGGTATGCCTCATCTATGGTCATCCTCCGAGCTACCTCCATTCCTGTTACCCTCGTCCTTAGTCAGCGTTGTCCATCGTATGAACCAAACACAACAAGGTGCGGGCACAGCTCGTGCAGGGGTGAGTATAACGATACTCAATAGGGACTCCAAGACCCTCAAAGGTCTCACAAAATACAAAAAGGATAAACCACAAAGCATGGAGACAACTAACAAACCTACGTAGGTATATTACCATACATATACCTATGTTATCATGTATACCCATCTCATTATTGAGGAAACACAAGATCCAACTCAAAATCCCAAAGCTCAACTGTTCCACAAAGGAAGGAATACCTTGAAGGTAACACCACAAAGGTAACGTGACATACAAGAATACCAAAAAGGTATTACCATGAAGGTAAGTACCAAAAAGGTACACCACACATGGTCGTCGGGTACTGCCCCACCAAGTACCACCAATTGCCCTGGAGACACGTGGTCCCCGCCATGGGGTCCACCCACATGCCCGAATGGGTCATCTGACTAATGATCATCCCCATAGGCCAACACTTGTCCTTTCTAGTGTGGTTTTTCTTCAGTCACACACATCCTGATAATCTTCCCAGAAGGTTACCCATCCGGATCACTACTCCATGCCAAGTAAACTGAAATAGCTCATGTGGAAACCTGCAAAGGACCCTAGCAGAAGGGTAGGTACAACTCTCAAATGGTCGCCTCTACGGTACGCCTCATCTAAGGTCCACCTCTTGCTACCTCTAGTCCTGGTATCCTCTTCCTTATCTAGAGTTGTCTATCATCTTCACTAAACACGATAATGTGCAGGCATAGTCCATGTAGGGGTGAGTATAACGATACCCAGTAGGGACCCCGAGACCCTCAAATGTCTCACAAAATCCACAAAGGATAAACCAAGAAGCATGGAAACAGCTGAAAAACCTACTTAAGTATATTCCCATACATAAACATAAGTTATCATGTATACCCATCTCATTAATGAGGAAACACAAGATCCAACTCAAAATACCAAATCTCAACTGTTCACCAAAGGGAGGAATACCATGAAGGTAACATCACGAAAGTAACACAAAACAAAAGAATGCCAAAAAGGTATCACCATGAAGGTAAGTACCACAAATGTATGCCACACATGGTCATTTGGTACTAGCCCCCCAAGTACCACCAATTTCCCCGCAGACACGTGGCCCCCACAATGGGGCCCACCCACGTGCCTGAACGGGTCACCTGACTAATGATTGTCCCCATAAGCCAACGTGTGTCCTTTCCAGTGTACTTTTCCCTCACTCACACACATCCTGAGAAACTTTCCAGAAGTTCACCCATCCTGATCAGTACTCCAGGCCAAGAATGCTTAACTGGGGAGTTCTAATCATGTAGGCTCCCAAAAACAAAGTGCACCTTGTTTACATGAGTCATATCATTTAGTTATTTAACCATTTATCATTTGGTGGTGTTATAATAACCCCCCCCCCCCTAGATCACAACGTCATCATTGTGGTCCCTACATCTCAACCCAGGAAGTGCACCACACTTAAGGCTAGGTTTCTCCTCTGATACCAAATGTGATAACTGGGTCCCAGTGACAGCACAACGACCCCGCCTTAACATGGTCGTCTAGTCCTGGCCCACTAAGTACCACTAGTTTCCTCGAAGACATATGGTCCCCCCTGGGGTCCACCCATGTTCCTAAATGGGTCATCTGACTAATGAGAGTCCCCACAAGCCAAAACTTGTCCTTTCCAGTGTGCTTTGTCCTCACTCACAGACATCCTGAGAAACTTCCCAGAAGGTCACCCATACTGATCACTACTCCAGACCAAACATTCTTAACTGTATAGTTCTAATCAGGTAGGGTCCCCAAAATAAAGGTGCACCATGTTAACATGAGTTATATCATTTAGTCATTTAACACATTATCATTTGGGGGTGTTACAATAACCCTCTTTTCTGAGCAACATCTAGAGTATCAGGACATTAACCATCCTTATTGCCTCTCGTCATTGACAGTTTCCTCTTACATCCATGATAAGGTGAATTTTGGTCAGTTTTAAAATATTGAAGGTTTGGTTATCCATGAGATTATATCCCGAGATAACCCACCTCTGGATTGATCTATGGAAATAGAAAATGTCCTGCATCTATGTCGTAAAATTTGGGTTCCTACAGATATGAGAGAGATGTTGATGAAAGAGTCTCAAGCTACTCAGTGGGGACTTCATCCAGGCATCTAAAAGATGTTACAAAATATGTGACACCGGTATTGGTGGCCTGAGATGAAATGTCAGATAACAGGATTTATCACTAGGTGTTCCACCTATCTGGAGGTGAAGTTGGAGCACAAGAGACCTGGGAGCTTTCTACAGCCGCTTCTAGTCCCAGAATGGGAATGGGAAGACGTCTATATGGATTTTTTAGTATTATAACCAAGTTCACTATGGGGTGGTGATGCTATATAGGTATTCAATGACTGACTAACGAAATCAACCCACTTCATTCATATTCAAGAGACTTTCTAAGTTGATGAGATTGGAAGACTTTATGTTTGTGATATCGTAAGAATGCATGGGTTCCTCATACTATCATTTCAAATAGGGAAACTAGTTTCATGTCATGGTTTTGGAAGGTTTTTAATAAGGATATGGGAGAAATGGTTCTTCTAAGAAAATCATTTCACCCTCAGACTGATGAACAATCAGAATGGACAATACAGGTTCTAGAGGACATGCTTCGAGCATGTGTCATTTATTTGTGTGGTTCTTAGAAGAACAATACACCTCTCTTCAATTTCACATATAATAAAATATTTCAGGAGAGAATTCATATGGCTCATTTTGAGGCCTTGTATAGTGTGCCATATTGTTCACTGATGTGCTGGCTAGAGGCAGGCGAGGAAGCCCTACTAGGTCCTCATCTTGTATAGATGACTTAAGTGTTTTTTCAGCTAATCCTGAATTGTATGACAACTGATCAGTCTAGATAGAAATATAATGCTGATCACCATCAGTGACATCTATAGTTCGAGGTCAAGGGTCATTTTTTTCTTTGGGTATCTCACATGCTCGAACATAGATGGTTATGAATGTAAGGGATGTTTTTTCCTTGATATGATAGTTCATTTGAGATCCTAGAAAAATTTGGGACTGTATCCTATCAGTTGCTACAACCTCAAAGGTACCCTTCCATGCACGACATTATCCAGGTTTCACATATTCACCAATATCATTTCCACACATTGCATACATCTTATTTCATGGAATTTCAGTAAGATGCTGATACTACCATTGAGCAATATCATGTACGCATATTCGACCAGAGCACAAAGGTTCTTCGAGTACATTATTTTCCTCTAGTATGGGAGCTAGGGCATCTTGTCTGTTTTCAAGATGATACATGGGAGTGGGAGATCTACATATGTGTTTAGTGGCCATAATTTTTCACAAACAGTGTTTATACGCTCATAAAAGGTGAACTCAAGGATGAGTACTTTTAAGGGGTGACTGTAACAACCAATTTCTTCACTTAGGAATAGATTCATTAAATATCAGTCTAATTATTTATTTCGGACCTAATATAGATTCCTAATGGGTTATAAAAGTTATTATGGGTGTTTGAAGATTTTTCGATCTTGGAACACATTGTTTTTGTGGAAACATGCCCTGTCGCACAGTTAGTGCACAGTTGGCCTAATTGTGTAGATTGAAATTTTTGGACATAACCATATAGCACGGTGGATGTATGGCCATTTGTCCTAACCATGCAGGTGACCCTTCTTCCTAGGTACTCATTCATGGTTTTCAAATGGTTTTCAAACCCTTCAGACCAACTGTACACATGCTATTTTTCTACGTAATTTTACCATTTTTTCTTTTATGATCAAATTATGTACCCTACTTCTTCTTAATTAGATATCCATAGGAATTAACCTATTATAATCCCATTTAGAGCTTATGATGTACTAATATAAGGATGAAGATATCTCCCTCATCTGGGATCTATTCGAGCTTCATTTCACCCCATTGGATGAAAAACCGTAATTACTCGAGTCCTTAGTAGTTGTTCTTCTTCACCCTTTCTCTCAACCTAATTATCAAGGTGTGAGAGTTTTCCCTTTTTCTCAAATCTACATGATTATATGCTAAATTTTATGTCAATACTAAAGGATAAGAGTCATACAATCCTATGGTGGTTGGTCTATAAATCATCCCTCAAGTACGTTGATTTGGGAAAATGTGTGGGGCCTACCCATTTCATCGAGTTCTATTTATTGAAATTATATATGATTCTTATAACCATTAGAATTTTATGATTATTCAGTTTCTATATATGTGATTAGTTGTTGGTGGTTACACCCAGAACTGCATCCATCCCATGTAGGATGATATTTCATAATTCATTTTTTAGTGTTTTGACACCTGTGAGACATTAGTTGGATGTGCTCGAGCATGACCACACTAATGGTTGGCCTCCTTATCATAAATTATTTTTGTATCATGTAATGGTGAATGTAAAGTACCATGTCACTTCCACTTGAACTGCCTAAGGTAAGTGCATCCAATTAATAATTAAATGAGAAATGGAAATTGGAAAGTATACAAAGTATATGACTTGAACGTATTTAATGTGAATGAAATATAGGTTCCCTGTTTGTAGTACCCCTTACCACATTAATAGAAGGTATAAAAATGAACCTTAAATTATTTAATATGACTTAAATGGTTTTAAATGGTTGAATGATACTTGACCTTTTCACAATAATAAAAGGAAATGATTGAAAAAAATGAAATATTACATGACTTCATTAATAAACAGGAATGGCCTCACTCGAGATCAAATTGGATTCTTATCTTGGAATTCATTGAAAACTCGAGAACCCCATTCTGGTTCAAGGATAAGTCCTTCTTGGGTTGAGACCCACCTAAATCCTGAACCATTTCTATTATTTGTTTGGCTGGTATGACACTGTTGGATTTCTTCAATATTATTACAGGATGCATTGCATACACTCCTGGGATCGTGTATTGACTAGTAGGTGCCATTGTTAAAGATCGTCAATCCTAGCCTCTGATTAGCCTCGTTTTACCTTGAAATAATTATTTGGACTCAATTTTTATCTTATTTTGGAATGCATTAGACTATGATCCTTTGATTACACTCTTACCACATGCCAGGATATAGTTATTACGGATTTGGTGACCCTTGAGATCTACATTTACATGGTTATTACCTTAGAGCATCATTATTAAATAACATTACTTGTTACCATATTACAACTTGGAACCTTCTTTATTCTTATCATGTGATATATTTTAAATTGGTAACAATCAAATAACGATTTAGTTAAATGTTCAGACACCATTCGTGGGCTGAACCAGGTACATAAGTATTTAATTACATTTTAAGGATTTGCTTTATATATTCATGCCTTCAGGTTGTTACATTTCCATTACATGGTCTGAATGTTTTATACATCATTAGTGGTGGCCCACTGATATTTATCTCACACCCTCACTAGGAACCATTTGGTACTCAGAGTAGATTACAAGACTATAGGTGATGATAAATGGAAGTGTATAACATAGAACACTTGATTTATTACTATTTAGGTCGTTGATTGATAACATAGGATCTGGTTGGATGTCCAGATTATGGGGATATTTTTTTATTACCATTATAAATTTTTGGAACTTGTTATTCCTCCTGTCTTGTATCAAATTTTTATAGTTTTATAGTGACATGAAATATGATCATTAATTGTGTAACGTTACTTTTATTATTCAGTTATTATTATCCTTGTTCAAAAATAAATTTTATCTTCTTTAGATATTTACATATAATACTATTTATATTTACCTTTGTATATATTTATATGTTTCACTACACTCTGGTAATGTGGGAATAGTCTCCCCATGGAAAAACCCTAGGACCTCACTGCTAGTTAGTAGCCTCTTTAGTTCGAGGAGATGTGCCTGAGTCCATGTGGACCACTAGGCTTAGGAGCCCAATAAGTGGTATCCACGTATGGGATGTCAATCCATGAATCATGATTATAATCTTTAACTTGCAGGGTATGGTTTTAAAATGTTATTTTCATGTTCTTATACCCATGTGATCATGTTATTCTCAAATATCTCTCTTATTACCCTTAATAATCATATGATCTCACCCATTATTTTGATTCATTTCCAGCTGGTCATGAATAATAGTTTTAAGTATGGTATTTCTGTGAGGAATACTTGGTGGGATGATATTTGTGGGAGAAATTATGTAGCGAACTGACCCCAAAAATTCAGGATATGGTGTCATCTACCATTACATTAGTATGATTTCATGTAATCAAATCTCAATGGAATGAATATTTTAACAGTCTTGGTAAACTAGACTCATTCATGAATCTTGTATTACAAATGACTACACTAATTACAAAAAAATTGTTTCTTTCTAGGATAACATTATCCCACTTAGTATATCCCTACATATCATTTATAGTTATATTTTTGGATTCTTGGGGAAAAGAAACAAAATAAGAGTGAGCTCAAATGATCAGTATGGGTAATTTATACCAGAAGAAATAATGAATCGATGAGAATAATAATTATGGAATGGTAAATAATTGAACACACATATCATGTAAACAACAAACTGAGATGGAAGTGCATAAACAATATGGAAAATAATAACTGGAAACACATGCCATTCAAATTACTATATGAGGAGAAATCAATATGGAAATTTAAGATAATGTAACACGTTTTATTTAATTAATGAACTAAAATGTAACCTATTAATAAATACGTCAAAAAGTCGCAGAGATGAATAAAAAATGAAACTAAATGGGGGAAATTCTTAATATTTTTACTCCATGTTTCTCAGGTACATGAAACCATTGCCGTCAAGACCTTTCACAGGAAGGTTTAGTATATCGGATAAAAACCACTATAATTCGTGCAAATAATTCATTTCATGAGACTACTTATGCATCAAGGGGATATCTATAATGAGAACCCACTCATTTCATACCATTATAAATAATTCATCATATCAAATAATTGAAAAAATAATATGCCTTCTCAAATATTCAAATTGATATGAAGATTCAGATTTATCGATATTTCCACAAATAATCAAAAAACATTGAAAGAGAACACTATATAAAAATTGGCATATGGTTCTGGAAATAATCATACCCCCAAAATGATATAGATATTTAGGTTAAATTCAATTTCAAATGATCATAAGAAATTAAATATTTTAAGGGGACTAAAAGGGATCAAAGATGTGAATGGGAATACTATACTTGGCTAAATAAATCATAGTTTATCAATAGGAAGAATAAAGATGGTATCAATAAAAAATATCCCAAGTGGAGTATAAATAGAGGGTTGTTTTTTGTGGTGAATATAAATACTATAAAAGATATCTTAAAAACATTCTTTAAGAAAATATCCTTTTTATATTAAAATACATTTTGAAAATATATTTTTTTGAAAATCACTTTTAAAAAAAGATTCATTAAAAACTAACTTTTAATATTGAAAAGGAATCTTTGAATAAATGAAAGTGGTTAAATGTGAACATGACATACGAGGTAAAAAGAACATTTTTTCATGGTAAAAGGTTAAATAAATTCCTTGTTTTGAAAGTGACAAGAATATTCATTTGAAAACATGGATAATTAACAAAAATGATAAAAATGTAATTACTAAATCATTTTAAAAAAGGTTAAAACGATTTTGAAAAAAATAATATAACATGGATTTTATAAGAAAACAGTTTCTTTGACTAAATTGATAAATGATGTTGGATTTTATTAAAAACATTTTGAGTACCAAATAGTAGGAAATGGTAATAATAACTGAAAAGGTCATGAATAACTAGAGGATAGAAAATTAAAGGTTTTATTATAAATTGATCAAATAATTTCTTCTGACGGATATTAAACTTTAAATAATCTTGAAAAATGATTTACTAAAGTAAACCCTTGAAATGATTATAATGGTGAAGTGAGAATCAATCAATGAGTATATTTTTTATATCAACTGTAAATCCATATATATAATTGGAAATAAAACAATAGATATTAAAATTGATTATCAACATAAACATATAATATTAAGGACAATTAATAATTAATATAACCTAATGAAAATAAATTGGTTTATGAAATTATTTTCTACTTGGTAACTTTTAACTTGAATCTCGTAAGATAAAATAATTCAAATTGAAAATCAAAATATCTAGAAGAATGAATGTATAATGATATTATATAAAAATTTGGATGTATGTACACAATATATAATAAATTATGTTCCTAATAATAAGGTTATTATTTCATGATATAGTTAACAATCACAAATGGAAGTGAGACTGTCAATATAATCATTAAAAATGTTCTCGAGGAGAATAATATTAAAACATTACAAAGTTTTACATACCACATTGAAACATTTGAATCATAATCTCCATGAAGTAATAACAATAAATAATACATATAATATTAGTATAATAAATATATTCAAGATATAACATGAGAAACATAAGTATATAAACCATATAAACAGAACATGGTGCATAACAACAAATAAGTCTCAACGGAATTTAAATTGAGATGAAAGCCTTTACCTTGCATTTAATTCCTAGTGAACATACATTAAATTATTGTAAAAGGGTTTTAAGAGTATTAGTAACTTATTGTATAACAATATTCATGTTTATGATATAATATATTATCTTCTTATAATATATTATTACCCTTTTGAAAAATACCATTCATTATTTTCAGAATCTCAGGTGTTAATTGCCTAGTTTTTTGAGTATATTTTAACTTTTTAGTTGTTGTTTCTGTCATTATCTCATCATAACTAGAATGTAATCCATGATTTAAATATTTTATATATTCATTATAAATGTATTTATAATTATCAATAATATTTGGAGATAAGAAATGGAATGCACCCTTCATTGAAATGGTAGGTCGTGTGTATACATGAACGCTACATTCATTTATATATCATATTAAAAATAAATAAAAGTATATGATACATATTTATATTATAATTACATAATACTATTAATTTTATTGATGTTACATAGTTTTATTAAAACCATAATTTATACATTTCATGTATAGTGTGAACGAATCACATTGCTTTTATGAAGCGGTAGTCCACACTTCCACAAACGATATTATCGTATTTACACAAGATGGAAATTTTAAAGGTGTGTTCTATATATAAAATAAATAATAATAAAGACATTATAAATATAATATATAACATATATAAATATATGACCAACCATTAGAGGTGTTAAAGGAAAAATGAACAACTTCATTTTATAATGTGGTAGTTCATCGAACAGAAAACGGTATGTTCGTTACACATTACATGGATGTATGTGTATGTTAAGTTCAAACCCTTATAAATAATAAAATAATATTTATGATAAATAGGTTATTATTTAATAAATGAATGATTATAATTGAATGTGTGGAGAATAAATAAAACCAAAGATCTTGAGCGAGGATGTTACCTCTTAATCAGGTAACTCTTTTTTGTTTGCACCGAAGGGGTTACATGGATCCATTCATACCAAATTGATCCATATAGGGTTAGGGGATAGCTATTTAGGACCTATTTTTTCCAATATTGGTCCACAAAAATTTGATAGAGAGGTGTGAGGAAGTGGGAGGATTGAGTGCCTTTTTTAGTGAGGAGGAGTAGCACTCTTGTAATTTTTTTAAAAAAGAATTACACCAACATTTTTTCCATTGGGAATGGCTCCCATAATTTAAAAACATAGATCCAATGGGGTATATGGTTGATATATGAAAACCCCATATATGTTTTACATGTTCATAGGCAATTTTGGCATGTATGTTTAAGGTTTAGTCCCTTTTTAAGTTTAATTTCACTTTAATCGTTATAACTAATATTAATCACATTCACTAATATTTTTTTGTCAAAAAATAAGTTGACATAATTATATGTTATAAATTACTATGATTAGAAATATTTAATAAATTTTTCAAAATTCCAATCACATAATTTGTGAAAATAAATTTCGATTTAATCCCATTGACAGGACAATAACGTGGGTTTTAAAGTAAAAATGTTCAAAAATATGATGGGTTTTTAGATCCAATTTGAATGTCAAATTTACTCCAATGACATAAGTTAGATTTATTAATTAAAAATTGATCTAATTAAACATTAAAATTATTTTAGATTATAATTTTACAGGATATATAAAATTATACAAAAAGCAGTTTTGAATAAATTTTTTGTATTTTTCCCTATTCGTTAGAAAATAAAACTTGACAGAAAAATACCAAAAATTCACCATAACATATTTTTTAAGTTTATATTTAAAATATAAAGTTTATTTAGACATAATATATATATAAAAGTACTAAAAATTGATTTAAAATGGCACTCCACTAAAAGGTGGTAAAAGAGCCTTCATAAAAACATAGGTTCTTATACCAAATATTGGGTTCGTTCCTATCTCATGCCAATAAAATCAATTGTATGAAAATAAAAAATATTTTAATGGATATATAATATATATATTACATTCATATAACTCAAAGATTGTAATTAATATAATTTAGTAAGGGAAATAATAATTATGAGCATAAAAATTGTTTTCTATAAAAAATATTCCTTTTATATTCAATTGGTTCAAATATTTATTCGAAATTAATTGGTAACCAATGAATTCATTTTATTTTTTGTGTATACCATATATTTCAATAATTTAGTTAATATTATTCTTAACCTCTAATTTAATGTCTATTTTATATCTTATTATATTAAATAAAAATGTTTTATTAATATAGGATTGTTCGATTAAACATTGTCTTGCCTGTAACGCACATCATTTAAGAAACTCGTTGTTGCATGTGTTACATGATAACTCAGTATCATGAGTATCAAAAAATAAATTTGAATTTGAATTTATTTAATATATTAAATATATTATAAGGTCTCATATATTATATTCCCCTATAAGTCTAATGTTGTGTGTCGCACACACTATCGAATACAATGTTCCAGCTTTAGATGTTAGCAGAATTATATTCTCCCCACCCTAATTAAATTTCATCCCCATAATTTAAACTCTATCTTACGGATAGATTGTTTGATATTTCTTCTGATTAAAATCCCACATTTTTAGAAGGGTTTGTAAAAACCCATCTACAAAACAGAGAATAGGAAGTATAAAGATCGCATGGAATAATATATAACTAGATCTCTAAGTAGGAGCCCGTTAGTGAAAAGTATAGATAATGATATGGAGGAAATGTGTAAATATTTATATGGAGCGATTGGGGTCATCAATCAAAAATAATTGAATTATCAATGGAAATTTGAGGGTCTCAAATCCATAAATCATTATTGATTTAGAAGACCATCATTTCAACAAAAGTTATGGTATTAGGAAAATATTTTATTTTATTTCATTTTATTTTGTTCTTATGATCATTTTCCTAATATTTAGTATTTATATTTCTTCCTAAAATATATGGAAATCTACTTATATGATATGTTTCTATAAACAAAATTTTATTATTTAGTTGTTCTTCGATAAATTTTCAATTCATCCTGTACTTGTGGAAATAGACATAAAAAAATTAACATTGATGCAAAAAGAACTAAAATAAACTCTTTACAGTTCTTAAGGCCTGTAAAAGAGATAAAAGTGTTTACATTTGTCTCTAACTATTATCAAAATTCAATTCGGGAAATATATTAATCTATAAACAAAAAAAGTTAAACAAATAGTTCATCATTAAAATTTATTTAGAAAAATTTTTTATCTAAAAAAAATCATCTATTTAACAAGACATTGTGTAGGTCGGTGGATGGAGTGAAACCCTTATCAAAATTTTTTCATGGGTTCATGCCCTGATTCCTTGCCAAACATTACGGGTAGTCACCCGATATATAGGTTGTCACTTTCTAAAACCATGTTAATATAATTTTCAAAATAAATATGATTGAAATCCTTGAAATATGGTGAGTCACTATAAATATTTTTAAAAAGGTTTTCAACACAACCCTAATACATAAATAATTTTTCCTTTTATTTCAACTTTGGTCATTCCTTGGTCTATGTTTTAACCATTATAAGAGGGAATTTTCTAAAACCAATAACCATATTGCAAGCTTGAATTATTATTTTAGAAGAACAATATAATTATTTTTAGGATGTATGCATCTTCAAAATTATTTTTAAATTTTAAGTCACCTCAAGTTTAACCTAGTTAATTCATTGTCATTATCTATTCAAATCTTTTATCATGGTTTTTAATAAAAATGTGAATTATCCTAAGACTATCCCCCTAGAGTGTCAAACTAAGTCTACAGTAAGGCTTGTAGTCATGTACCGGGTAACATTAAGTCAATTCATATGCACCATATCGGAGGTGATACCCCTAGGTACATATGTTCTACAACTATTTCAACTTATAGAATCCAAATGAGGATGTATTTCTAGGAAGACCCACATAATTGCTTCCTTACCTAAATTCTAGATTTTCTTATATACTTTTCCCCAAATTATAGTTTAAGGATATGTTTTATAATCTATGTTTTCATAAATCTTGTTCCCATGGAAGCTACTAAACATCCTCTAATACGAATTGTAGTAACCTAAACCCAAAAATCTGGGTGATTGTGTTAACTACCATTATATTTTAATGAATGCAAGGAATAAAATCACTAATCAATAAAGAGTTTCATACACTTAGTAAATGAGAAACATACATGATTATTCTGTTACAAAGGAATACACTAATTATAACATAATGTTTTTCTTTAGAGAATAACTTTATTCAATCTAGTATATCCCAAAATATCTTTTATAGTACACTTCTTGGATTGTGGGTGTAAGGAAACAAAATAAGGGTGATATCAAATGCTTAATAAGGTTAAATTATAGAAGAATAAATACTGAATCAATGAAAATAATAAGTATGGCATGGAATATAATTGAACACACATGCCATGTAATCATAAAACTGGGAAGGAAGTGCATAAGAAACATGGACATGTAATAACTGGAAACACATACCATTCTAATAATATCTTAAGTAAAAAAATATGGAAAGTTATGAAATTAAAACATATTTCATTTAATCAATGAACTAAAAAAGAAATGTATCCATAGATGTGTCGACACTTAATCTAATAGATGTATAATAATTGAAACTAAATCAGGGGAATGATTAATTATTGGATGCCATGTTTCCAAGGTATATGGAACCATTATCATCAAGACCATTTACAGGATGGTTTATCATATCTTTTAAAATCCCATCCAATTTGTGCACCTAATTCATCTCATGAGACTACAGATGCATCAAGGGGCTATTTATAATCGGCCCCCACCCATGTCATACATTCCCAAAGAAATCATAATATTGAGTAATCCAAATAAATAATATGCCTTACCAAATATCTGTATTGAATATATGACACAAATTTATTAATATTCCCTTAAATAATATAATAAATTTCATTGTGGACACTAATGAAAAATGGTATATGGTTCATTAAATTATCATATCCATGAAAAATTATATAGATAACTATGGTAAATTAAATGTCAAATGATAATAGGAAATTGAATATTTCAAGGGGACTAAAAGGAATCATGTAAGTGAATGTGAAAAATATCCCTGTCCAAATCAATCATATACTATCCTAAGGAAGAATAAGTATGGTATCAATAAAAAATATCCCATGTGGAGAATAAATAAATTGGATTTTCATTGGTGAATATAAATACTATAAAACATATCTTAAGAAGATTCTTGAGGAAAATAGCTTTTTTATTTTGAAAATGTTTTTGAAAATATTTTTCCTTGAAAATATGTTTTTAAAAAAATATTTAAAAATTAACCTTTTAAACTTGAAAAGAAATCATTAATTAAATTGTGGTGGGTAAATATATACATGTCTTATGATGTAAAAAACATTTATTTTTAATGATAAAAGGTTAGAAAAATTTATTTTTCAGAAAGTGATAAGATGATCCCTTTGAAAACATGGGTAAATGAAAAAAGGGTAAAATTTTATTTACTAAATAATTTTGTAATATTTAAAATAATTTTTAAAATATTTTCATAAAACATGGTTTTTATAATAACATATATTCTCTAACTAAATAGAGTAATGAAGTTAGGTTTTCCTAAAAACATTTTATAAATCATTTTGAGTACTAAATAGTGGAAAATGGTAATAATATTGGAAAAAGGTCATGAATTTCCAGAGGAAAATAAAGTTAAATGTTTTAATAGAAAATTATGAAATAATTTTCTCTTATTTAAATTCATGTGTAAACAACACCAAAAAAATGATATTGTAAAGTAAAAAATTGAAATATTATAATGTTAGATTGAGAATCAATTAATGAGTACAATATGTGTGTCAACTTTAAATCCACATATAGAAGCTGAAATACATCATTGGATAGTCAAATTAATTTTATACAAAATCATAAAATATTAACAACAATGATAAAGTGATATAATCCAATGAAAATAAATTGGGTAATGAAATTATTTTCAACATTTTAATTTTTAACTTGAATCCCCTTAGATGAAATAATTCAAATTGAAATTCAAAATTTCAGGAAAATGAATGACTGATGATACTATATGACAGATTGGAATTATATATTCTATATATATTTAATTACACAAAAAATAATTAATTTATTTTTTTAATAGAAAGTTAACAATCACAAAAGGAACTGAGATTGCAAAGGATATCCTCAAAAATATTCTGCAAGAGAATAATCTTAAAACATTCTAGAGTATCCCATGCAACATTCTAACATTTGAATCATATTATCCATGAAGTAATAACATTAAATTAAAATTATAATTTTATGGGAATAAATATTTTATATATATAACATGTCAAATGGAATCATATACACCATATAAAAGAAACTTGGTGTATGACAACAAATAAGTCTCAATGGAATGTAAATTGAGACAAAATCCCTTATCTTGCATTTCTTTTTGGATGAAAATCATTTGAATTCATATATAAGGGTTATAATAGTGTTTAAAACTTATTAAAGATCCATATTATTGATTATAATATAATATATTATCTTTGTATAATATATTATTACCCGATTGATAATAATCATTCATTGTTTTCACTATTTTGGGTGTTAGTTGTCTAGTTTGTCAAGTACATTTTAATATCTCACTTGTTGTTACTATCATGGTATCATAATCTCCAGATTGTAAACTAGGATTTAAATATAAGACTTATTCAGTATATAATTATTTATAATAGTCCATAATATTTTGATGTTAGAAATGTAATGCACCATCCAAGGAGACGGTACGTCGTACGTACGCATGAACGGTACCTTAATTTTTTCTCAAATTAAAATAATAAAAATAAAATAGTACATATGTATATTATAATTATTAAATAATATTACTATCATAATTTTTACGTATTTTCTTAAAAATCATCCTTTATATGTTCTATTTATAGCGTAATCAAATCACATCACTTTTAAGAGGTTGTAGTCCACACTTCCACAAACGATGTTATCTTGTTTACACAAAATGGAAAGGATATAGGTGTCTTATAAATAAAAATTACAGAAGAATAAAGAAATTATAAATAAAATATATATAAAATATTAATAAATTTTCCATCATAATTCCCAAAAATGATATGTGGTAATGGAAAAAAGGAATAACTTTATTTTGTGAGGTGGTGGTTCATCATACATATAAATGGTATATCCATTGACTATTATAAGGATGTGTGTGTAAGTGAAGGTAAAATTCTTATCATAACAAAAAAATTATATTTAGGATACTTAAGTTATTATTTAATAACAGAGTAAGAATAATTGATATTTTGGAGATTGAAATTAAACGAAATAACTTGAAGAAGAATGTTACCTCTTAATCGGGTAACTCTTTCGAGTTTCCACCAAAGGGATTATATGTATGTATTTCAAATAAAGTTGAGGATTCTATGTTGAGGGGAGGTATTTTTATGATCAATTTTTCTTGATTGTTTTTAACCAAAGATGACTGAGATGTGTGAGGAAGTGGGAGTCTTGAGTTCCATTTTTTTTCATGGAGGAGTGGTTCTTTTGTAAATTTTGGAAAAGGGAATTCCACTCATGTTTTTTCCATTGGAGGTGGCTAAAATAATGTACCAAATTAGATCAAATGTAGTATATTATCGAAATATGTCCAACCAATGGATTTTGGAAAAGTTTATAGGTCATTTGGGCCCTTAAGTTTAACGTTTAGTTTCTTATCAAGGGTTAGTTCCCCTTAATTGTTGTAATTACATTTAATCAAATTCATGTATCTTTTTTGTCAAAAATAATTTTACCTTATTAAAAATTCTAATTTTTTATGATTCAAAATTTGTAATATATTTTTTAAAAATCATACCATGTAAGTAGAATAAATTAATTAAATTTAATCATATAGATGGGATGATAATATGTGTTTTTAAAGTAAAAACATTCAAACGTTTATGGGGTTTTTATATCCAATTTCAATGTGAAATTGATTCCAATGACCTAAATTGAATTAATAAATAAAAAATTCTCCTAATTAAACTTTAAAACTAGTTTAAAATATTATTTTACCTTATAATTAAATTAGATGAAAAAGTGGTTTCAAATTATAATTTTCTATTATTAAATATTTATTAAAGAACAAAACCTCACGAAAAAAATACCAAATATTCACCCTAAAATAATTTTTATGTTACTCTATCAAATATTATGTTTAATTTTACATATAATATCTATAGAAGTTCTAAAAATTGGATTTTAAAAAGTTTATCCATTAAAAGGTGGTAAAAGTGGCCTTATAAAAATATTGGTCTTTATAAAAATTATTGGGTTTGTTCTTCTCACATTCCTAAAAATATATTAGATGAATATGAAAAATATTTTAATTTATATATAATATATATATCCTTAATTTCACTCAATAATTTTAATTAATTTAATTTATTAGCATAAAAAATCTTTATGATCATAAAAATAGTTTTCAATAAAAATATTATTTTAACATTTAATTGGTTCTTATATACATTTCTAATTAATTAGTAACTAATGAATTCATTTAATATTTTTATAAACCATATATATTTTAAATTTAATTAATATTATTTATTAATGCTAATTTCATGACTATTTTATATCTTATTATATTAAATATTAATGTTTTATTTATATATTATTGTTCTTTAATACTCAGTTTTTCATATAATGCATGTTATTGAAGAAACTAAATTTTTCGTGTGTCACATGTTAACATAGTATCATGTGTATCACAAAAAAAATTATAGTTTGAATTTATTTGAAAGACTAAATATATTGTATGGTCTTGGGATATTATATTCCCTTATGCGTCTGGTGTTGCGTTCCATACACACTATGGAATAAAATGTTTCTACTTTAGATTTGGATGGAGTGATGCATTAAATATAATTTAGGAATTAGGAATATTGTGTACATATCCTTCATAGATACTAAACTATTATGGTCATCAGGAATGTGTTTTGACAATCTAATGAATATTCTCCTATAAATATGTAATATCCATGTATGAAACTCTTGGGTCAGTAAATATATTTAAGATAAAAGGATCCCCCCACTTGAAAATCCTAATGTGTACTTAGGTTATCGAAATAGAATTTTTTTCCTCTTTGATCTTCCTTGATATGATTTTAAATTTAACATACCTTCTTAGTTGTCTACTTGACATGTTTTGACCTACTATATTTCTTTATCCAACTTCTTCTCAATATGTTGTAAAAGGAATCCCTTATCATATATTGATTCATAAAATTCCACCAACATGCATGAATATATGATATTATTGTATGAATAATTTTCTAGATATAGATAGTGTTCCCATCTACCTTGAATGTCACGAGATCATGATCTCAACTTGAATACTAGTGTATTAATAGTTCATTTAGATTGTCACTCAATTTAAGGATGATAGATAATTCTAAAATGTATCTCAATATTGAGTTCCTTTTGAATAAGAATCTATAATTTCAATGTGAAATGAGGGTCACAATTAGATTAAATTGATAGAGGCACCCTATGATGTCTCAAAACATCATTAATATAGACATGTAAAAGTTGATAAAGGGTTATATATTCCCTTACATCTATTTAATGTTTAAATGTAGTAAGTTGACTAATAATTACCCATATCGTGTTATTTTTTCCCAGATTCTTTTAAAATACCTATGGTAAAGTCCATTATAAAATTATCCCACTTATATATTTTTATATTCATAGGTTAAATGAATCTGTTAAGATGTTTTATTTCAGTCTTTAACAACTAGCACAATAAAAATATGAGCACATAATTTAAAATTAACCACTTTAAATCATCCCACAAATAATATTCCCTTAAATTCTTATACATATTTGTTCTAACAACGTTTATATAGAATTTTTTGGTATGTGTTTCATCCAGTGGATTGCTTTTTAGATCTACTATGGATTCATCAAATAACCCCTTCCCAAAATTCCACACTTCATCATTATAGATGATATTTGGAAATTCTATATCATATATTACATTAATCAAACAATTAAATCATTATCATCTGACTCATACTACACAATAAATTCTAGTAAACATGTTGTAATGTCCCAGACCTGGATTCCACTCAATAGTGCCCTGAGCCCAGTTGGTTGTATGGCCTCAAGTGCAACTCCCCAAATAATAGAGGTTTAAAACTAGTTGTAATAGCCTTAGGTGTGTGTATGGGGAGACTATTCTCTCATTACATGAGGGTAACATAGTGGAATATCAATAAAATTCAATATTGTAATCATATATAATAATACTATAGAAAATAATTACCAAGACAAGAATATACAAAAATGTTCAAATGGAATCTTATATATATAAATATGATGATTCATGTCTCTACAAAGAAACCAGAGTAGGTAAATAATAGTAAAATATAATAAATGTATCAAAATACCAAAAAGAACAAAATAATTATCTCTTGATAGCAACACAATCCTTAGCCCAGTCTCATGCTCCCCTTCTCCAATGCATGTTACAAAATAAACCATCATGTTATGGTACCTTTACCTAGTCCCTACTAGTATACAAATATTCTTTTCGAATTCCTAATAGTGAATTAAATAGGTTTTGGGATACAATCCTAGTATGTAACCACCCAATTCTATATAACAATCCATGTTGTTTGATATAATCTAAAGTAGAATGAAAATTAATGAAAGTAAGTAGTAAATAAATGTAATGTGGATATGGAATATCTACTACATAGATGGTTATCCAGAACAACCCAATGTGGCTCTTTAAAAATATGGGTGATTCTCCTATATTAAGGTATCTACAAAAAATGCATAAATAAATACCACATCCTCTTCTTCCATCCAAACATTGAATTTCGACCACAACCGTGTTGAATAACCATGAGTTCCCAGAAAACCATTGTTGGGCCATACAACCAACATGATAAAATTCCCACTGCCCTTCCATATAAACAATGGGTAAACCCCCAAAGGGTGGTATCCAAGTTATAGAAGACCAAGGAATTCTTATTGAGTCCAAGGAGTGTCATAAGGGAAACTCTGCAATGACACTAGTGAAGTCCAAGGATCATCTCAATAGAGAATGCCTCATGTGAGTCCATCAATCCAAATTCAACAGTTATAAATGTCCTTGAAATCCAATGGAATCTATATTCATGGATCATACAGGTCCACAGATTCATCTATCATAAATAACGTTCCATGGTTGATGCTACCATGGTATCTAAATGGAATAAATGCCCTTGGTATCCAACCAAGGCATCCACAACCATTTCAAAACAAAACTCATTTTATTACCTAATTCATATTCAATTAATCAAATGAGTATACCCACTCATTCAACCATTAACATTAAAATTCAAATAATTAGTATACCCACTAATTTAAAAAAACCCATATCAGTTAATTTATCAATTAAATAAAGTATATCATGTTAACCCATCTCAAGGGAGGAAATACATCTCTTGGTCAGGAAATTAAATTCCATTTAGTTATAAATGGGATTCTTCTAACTAGGAAATCGTAAAACACACCCCAAGGGTTCTTTAACAAAGTAAAAAAGAAAATAGAAATTACATGGAACTCACTATGGGAATCCATGGTTAGAGAAACAAAAACCAACTCATCCAGAATGTACTAAGGGAATCTTCAATAATCCCATTTTATCAAATCAAATTAACCATTTCAATTTTGGGGTCATGCTAGAAATTTCATAAGTAATCATAACATAAAATAGCTTAATGAAAAACCAAACCTAAAGGTAAAGGTATATACCACCTATAATAGTATCGTAGTATTGTTTCGGTCAGGTGTCATCACCTGATTTGAATCACATCAGAATAAAAATGAATAACTGGTGTAGAAACTAAAATTAGGGAATAATAGATTCTACCTAAATGGTATTTTTTATACAAATAATTACTATTAATGACACAAAATAAAATTAGAACATACTTATTTAGATCCAACGATACAAATAGCTCTTGATCCAGAATTTGGATAAAGTATATCCTTCAATTCCAAGAATAGTCGTCAAGGAAGAGATCTCAAGAAAAATCTATACAATGGAGGATAAATGAGAAAATGAGGTTTAAATAAGTATTATTTAAGGGAAAAATTTTAAATCCACACAAATTTCAAGGATTCATGGTTTGGGAAAATGGATTTCCAAACTATGATCCAATCATGCACCCTTAGTAGTAGGAAAGGGGCACCCTGTATTGTTTTCATGCATGGTTTGACTAATCAAGCACAAACCTTGTCTCAACTCACTACTAAAAACTAAAGAGGGTTTCAAACATATTTGCACCAAAAATCATTTGGTTTTTAACTATGTGGCCTATAGTACATTACTTTCCAGCCTCATAAAGTTAAATGTAACCATGAAACCTTCCACACATGGTTTTTACTAACCACTAGACATGATTTTTTCACTCCAAAAGATGGGTTCCATGCACTAAACAAGCACCGAACACCCCAGATACACCCATAACCTCTGAAGCTATTCACATTTGGACATAATTAATCATTTAAAAACAAAAATGGTAATGTAATTCATACAAAAACATGTGTTATTATAGTATTATCCTTTTAAATAAATTCATCTCTGAATTTCTCTCTTAATGGTAGTCATGATTTTTCAAAGAAGAACTCTAGCCACTAAGAATGTATATCAACCTCCCAATTAAAATCCTCATCCTGTAATCAGTTTTTCATCTAATGAACGAACACTAGATGAACTGACCAGCCTCAAAAAACCTTCATGCTTTTATCAACGATACGAATCAGATGATCTTCAAAGAACGCATATACCTGAAACTCAACCTCCCAAGGCTGAAGGTATGATACAAGTATAGATGATATCATCACATCTAATATTCATGGATGATTCTGTGCATGGATTTTTACCTATAAGGTAACTTTAATCGTTATTCTACTATCTTTAATCTAACGAGATTCTTGAACAGCCAGAAATATCACAGTGAAAGACTACCATGTCTCATGATCTGTATTTGTACCAACCTTCGAGAAAAATGTAAAATAACTGATCTTATCCCTTAACCTCTAAACGTGATATTAGGTGATCAGAACAAGATTTATTTTGAGATCTTGTAGTATCCATCAGATTTCTAATCAATAGGATATACTCAAAAGTCTCTTTCACAAGATTAGTCCTAGTAAATCTATCTCACATCCCTCTAACCAGCATATGGTTGATCAAAATTTCCTACCATATAAATTCACACAAGTTTCCATATGTACAGTCACCTAATAGATATTGTTTTTGTAAAACGTAAATATAGGTATTTTTCTATCCCAAGAACCCCCAAAATCAAGGATGCATGCTCGCAGCTTGTCCTCAATCATCTGTATCATAAGCTCTGACTGACCATCAGTACGAGGGTGGTAGGTTGTGCTTAGAAGTACTTGTGTACCCAGAACCCTATGAAAACTCTTCTAGAAATAAGATGTAAAATAGGAATCCCAAAATGAAACAATATTGAATGATATATCGTGAAGTCATACTATCCCACAGATATACAACATCGCAATATCAGTAAAACTGATGGTCTCATTGATCGGTAGGAAATAAGAATCCTTTGTGATCCTATCAAAAAAAAATCCATACAATATCTCTACCTTAAAGAAACTGTGGAAACCAGTCATGAAATCCACTGTGACATCAACCCATATCTACTCAAGATAGGTAAATGCTATAAAATTCTGGCTAGTCTTTGAGGTTTTTCCTTCAGATATTGATATGTGGAACATCCCGTAACAAAACTATCTCACACATCATACTCGTCCACCAGTAACTTTTTGACATCGACATACACTTTTGAAGAGGATGAATGAAACTCCCTAATAAGTGCCTCATGTATATCCTCTAAAACCTAACATGACCTTGGATACACTGGATCCCATCCTTGCCTACAGTTCAACCAAGAGGTAGGTCCTCACCTTCAACACTCTCTCATAGGACTAATCCCTCATAATCTGATAACATCCACATCCTCACTCTATCTAGTAGGTTAGAGGACATAAATAAGGATGAAAGATAGGTCAATCCCTAAATATCATACACCTCCAAGTGAAACTTAGTGAACAAATCCATTGGATTACACACTTTATTGTCCTACTGAACTTCATTTATTATGTGTCCTCAAGCTTAGTGCATCATCCACTGAATTACCATTAACAAAAATGAAGGAAATATCAAATCTAAAAGACTCTAGGTACTCCACCCACCTTAATTTCCTCAGATTCAGATCAGGCTATTTAAATATGTACTTCAGGATTTTTTGATGTTTTAACACCACAAAATGATCTCCTATTAAATTGATTATCCAATAATGAAAAATATGAACAAATTTAGCTAACTCCAAATAATTCATTGGGTAATTCCTCTCATGTTACCTCAGAAACTAAAACATATATGTCATGGCTCTATCCACTAACATCAGCGCTGCTCCAAGCCTAATACCTAATGTGTCGTAATAAAATATGTAGTGCAAGACTTTCTTTGGCAGTATTAAGATCGATGCTAAAGTCAATCTCCCTTTCATCTTGTAAAAGTTTTTCTCATAGGTAATTGATTGTACAAATATCACACCCTTATTAGTCAATCCTATCGATGAAACTAATAAGCGTGAGAAGTCATATATGAAATTCTTATAACATAAAACTCTCACCAAGAAACTATGTATTTCAAATATTTTCTTGGGATACTCCCAATAAATTATAACTCTCACCTTATCTAGGTCTACTGATACTCCTATCTCTGATATAATATGACCCAGGAATAGAATTTTATGCATCCAAAGGTGGCACTTTTCGAGCATGATAAATAATTGATTCTCTCTCACTGTATCCAAAACTGTCTCAAGATGTTTGGAATTCTAATTTCGATTGTTAGAGTAAATAAATATATATTCCCTGAAACCGACTACAGATAAATCCAAATAAGGAGTGTAGAATAAGTTCATTAGCACCATGAAAACCGCTGGTGTGTTTGTGATACGGAATGACATAAACAAATACTTGTATAGACCATCCTTATATTAGAGGTTGTATGAGGTATGTCTTCAGGTCAAACATGTATCTAGGGATATCTTAACATACAATCATTTTTTGAGAACACCTAAGCTTCTTGAAGCTAAAAAAACATGTCCACTATCTATAGAAAGGGATAATGTTTCTTAATCGTTAACTAGTTCAATTTCTAGAAATATATGAATAGAATATTGTCACTATCTGCATTGTTTTAAAAAAGGGTCGGAGAACCCTACAGAGATGTACTGGATCAAATAAACCCCTTTGCCTCCAAATCCTCTAGTTAACTATTGAGAACTAGTAACTCTATCATAGCCATCCTGTAAAGAGTAATGGATTATAGTTCTCATTATTAAACTAGATTGATGGAGAACTCCACTTCTCTTTTTGAAGGTAAACCAAAAGAATTATCTGGGAAAACATTCCTGAAACAATCAACCAAGAGAGGAATGTATGTATGACATGCTCCCTGATCATCCAGATACAAACTAGAAATATGTGCAGTGACCTAACCCCAGTATGCCCGGAGCTAGTTTCTACTACTTCGATAATATCATAATATTAAGGAATCATATCCTGAAGTACATTAGAATTTAGTAGTCAGGGTAAAATAGATACATACATGAGCATGGTTTTATAACATAATACACAAATTAAAACATAATTTGTTTTCTTACATTCAAGAATAATACCTCTATCACATCTTTTTTATCCTTGTAAAACATATTTATTATACCTTAGGGGATCCTGGAGAAAGTACATATAATAAGGGTGATCTATAATGCTCGGTAAGGGTAATGTACAATATAAGAAATAATTAATAAATGAGAATGAATCAATATGGAAAGGTAAATAATTTATAATACATTGAATTTCATTAATAACTAAGTAAGATGTGAGTAAATAATATGTAAGTGTATATTACTAAAACCAAATTCCATTTCAATAAATTGATAAATTATAATCAATATGGAATGGTAGGAAACTGAACAAACTGTCCATTTAATCAACAAATTGAGACTGAAATGCATCTAAATATTTTATCTGGTGAAAATCTCATGGATAATAAATACTATATCAAAATTAATTCAATGATTATTTACATTAAGTCATCTCTTAGGTGCATATAAAACTATACCATCAATATGTTTCATAAGATGGTTTAAAAATATAATTAGAAACATATTTAATTTTTCTCATGAGAACATGTTGATGCATCGAGGGGCTATATAAATTCTAATCCACACATGTCATTGCATGTCCAAATCATTCCTCATATCGAGTAATAAATTTAATTAGTAAACAATATTCCTTATCAAATATCCATATTTAATAATGAACACATATTTATCAACATTTCTTTAATGGATGATAACTAACAACAAGGGTTGTTGATGAAGGTGAATAGAGATACCATTGAAAGATCATTAAATCATTCTTATGAAAAATAATCTTTAAACATTCCAAAGTATCCCATTCATCTTTAAAACATTTGAATCATAATTCCTCCAGAATAAAATGAAACATAAAATATCATGTGAATAAAGAGTATTATGATATAACATGTCAAAGAAAACATTGTATGTAAAATGATATATAGATTAGAAAATAAATTTATCCATGATAAATGATATGGATAATTATGGGAATGTCAACATCAAATGGTTATAAGAAATTGAATATTTCAAAGTGAAATAAAAAAATAATCAATTAATTGATATTCAATAATATACTAGGTCAAATAAATAATAAATAATCTAAGGGAAGAATAAAGATTTTATCAATACAAAATTTCCCAAGTGGTTTAAAATAAATGGTTCTTGTAATTAATGAATGTAAATATTATAAAAATATATTTTAAAATAACTCTTGAGAGAAAAGTAATTTTTTTATAATCCTTTTAATTGAAGATCAATTTTGAAAACAAAATCTTTAAAAAACCTTTTAAACTTTAATGGATGTTTTGAAGAATTGATGATGGGTGACTTCATACATTCCATACAAGGTAAAAAGAACATTCCATTTTCATGGTAAAAATGTTTGAAAAAATTCCATGTTTAGAAAGAGAAAGGAATATTCCTTTGAAAAAAATTAAAAGACAAAACAGGTAAAATTTTATTTAATAATTAATTTTGGAAAAGTTAAAAACATTTTTGAAACACTTTTTTGAAAATAGGGAATTAATTATAAAACAATTTCTCTAATTGAAGAAGAAAATGAATTCATGTTTTTCATGACATTTACTAAAACAATATAATTACCAAAGAGTGGGAAAGTGGTACTATTACTTAAAAAAGAATCATGAATAAATAAATTATAATGTAATGAAAGGGTTTGTTGGACAATGGTCATATTATTTCCATGAATGGAAATTCAAGTGTAAAATTCCTGAATAAAATGGGATTGTGAAGTGAACCTTTAAAAGACCATAACATTGAAGTGAGACTCACCCAACGAATATATTATATCTGTGAAATTTATATCCATATAAAATAAGTGGAAGTAAAAAATATATACTCAAAATTTCTTATACACATAATCTTAAATTTTTATCAACAATGAGGAAGTAATATTACACAAGGAAAATAAATTGTGTTATAAATTTATTTATCACTTGGTAACATTAAACTCATATCCCCTTGAAATAAATAATTCTAATTAAAACTAAAAATTCCATGATGATAAAATAATTCATGATATTATATATCAAAATCATTAGTATATACAATGTACAAAATAAGTAAGTGGTGAATGTGACATTTATCTCACAAATGTAAAAACTGAGATAAAAATCCATTACCATATGTTTCCCTTGGGGAGAAAATAATTTAAATTATTGTATAACGGTTTCAAAATTCTAAATAAATAATTAGAGAACTATATTAATATTTATTATATCATATATGATCTTCAAATAATATCTTATTACTCATTTATTTGTAATCTTTCATTTTTTCCACTATTTTGGGTGTTAATTTCCATGTTTCTCATGTATGTTTTGACTTGTTACTTGTTGTTACTATCATGGTTTCACCATATATAGAATTTAAAACATGATTTAAATATAATATATCTTAATTATTTATTTATTTAAAATAAATCTTCTATTTTTTATAAATGCAATGAAATGTATTGTTCATGGAGGTGGTAGGTCATAGTACACATGAATGTTGCATTCATTTCATTACCATATATAAAAGAATGAAAATTAGATTATATATCTTTATATAATTACTCTAGTATCATTTTTATTTCATGTATTTCACATGATTTTTATTAAAACCATCCTTTATACATTCCTTGAATTTCATAAATGAATCACATCGATTTGAGGAGGAGGTAGTCTACACTATCAGAAACGATGTAATCGTATTCCCACAAAATGGAATGCATAATGGTTTGTGTTATATAAAAATTATTGATGAATAAATATGTTATAAATATAATATATATATATATATATATATATATTCTATCATAATTACTACCTTGATAGGTGGTAAAGTAATAATGAAAAATCATCGTTTCACGAGGTGACATTTCAACGTACACAGAAATGGTAAGTTTGTTACCCATTAGATGGAAGTGTGTTTAACTATAGTTATGACCCTAAGAATAAAAAAAATCTATGTATATTTGTGATTCTGACGTTATTATATAATCATATAATAATAATAGTTAATGGTTGGATAATGAATATAAAACAAAAGATCTTGAAGAATGATATTACCTCATATTTAGGTAAATCCTTTTGGTTTTCACCAAAGGAAATCCTTGAATGGATTTATTCCAAAAATGAGAACTCTAAGTTCAAGGGATTGATCTTGGGATATTATTTGAGAAGACTATGGGTGATAAAATGGCATTAAACTACCAAGTAAGTTGGTGGGGTATTTCCTTTTTATTGCGAAGTAGGAGTGACATACTTGTGAATTTCTAAAAAAAGGAAATTCCACCCACGTGTTTCCTTTGAAAAGTGTCTAAAATAATGAAAAAATTCAATAAAATTGGTTATAGGGTCTATATATGGCCATCCACTGAATTTTTAACATGTTTATAGGTTATTTTGGACCTTATGTTTAAGGCTTATTCCCTTATTAAGTTAATTTTTCTCTTAATCGCTATAATTAATTTCAATCACTTTCACTAATATTTTTTCTCAAAAACAAAGATGATAATTTTATAAATTATAAATATTTATTATTAAAAATATTAAATCTATTTTTTCAAATTCCAATCACATAATTTGTAGAAATTAATTTAAATTTATTCCCACGGATGGGAAATAAAGTGAGTTTTTAGAGTTAGATGTTCAACTGTTTTTTATGTTTTAATATTCTGTTTCAAAGTTAAATCGATTCCAGTTAACTAAATTGTATTAATTGATATAAAATTTTTCTAATTAAAATTTAAAACCAATTAAAAATATAATTTACCCTTTTAAATAAATTAGATTAAAAGGTAGTTTTGAATTAAAATGATGTATTTTTTACTATTCATCAAAGATTTAAACAATGTAGAAAAATATAAAAAATTACCCCATACATAAGTTTTAGGTTTTACTTTAAAAAATAAAGTATATTGTGAAATATAAAATTTATAATCATCCAATAAATTTACTTAAAATGGTTCAAAATTAAAATGTCGTAAAAGTGACTTTAGAAAAATATTGATATTTATTCGAAATGTTGTGTTTATTTCTTTTCATATGATTATAAAATATTTTGGATGAATATAAAAAGTATTAGATTGAATAAATAATATATATTCTTATAAATTCTTTTATATTATTAAAAATTTACAATTTAACTTTTAGTTTATATCTTATTATATTAAATAATAATATTTTAATAATATATTGTTGTTCATAAAAACTCAGTCTTGTGTGTAACACAATTCATTGAAGAAACTCTTTATTTTTTGAAACACATAATAGCTTAGTATTGCATTACTTGAAAGATATATCATAGATTAATTTTATTTAAAATTTTAAATATTTTAAAAAATATTAGGATATTATATTTACCTGCATGTTTGGTTAACATATCATACATGCAATCGAATACAATGTTCTTACTTTTGGATTTTTGGGAATTATATTCTCCCCAAACTAAATAAATTGTGTCCTATTAATTTAAAAATTATATTATTAATATATTTATGGATATTTCATATGTTTAAATCCCAAATCATGATAATGTTTTTGTAAAACATCCACTTGAAAAGAAAGAATAGGAAAAATAATGGTCACATAGCCTAACATATAACTAGGTCTCTAAGTAGGAGACCATTTGTAGAAAGTGGTGATATATATGTGGAGGAAAAATTTAAATATTTATAGTCATTGATTGAGGTTATCCATAAAAAACAATTGGATGATCAATATAATTCTATGGGCCTCAAATATATAAATCCATGATTATATAGAAGACCATCGATCCAACAAAAAATATTGTATCTGGACAGAATATTTTTAACATTTTAATAATGTTGAGTAATTATTTTACAACCTAAGAATATATAGAATTAAACTTATTTTATATGATTAAATTTTATTTGAATAATTACATATTTTGGTTGTTCTTAAATAAAACACTAATTAATCCCTTACTCCATGAAATTGATATCATAGAATGAACCATTTTTTAAGTACTAAAATTTCATTTTAACTGATCATAATTACCAAAAAACAAGTCATTATATTTGTATCTAACTTTTTTAAAAAACCAATACGGTTAATTATTTAATCTCTAAACAAAAAAACTAAAACCACTAGTTCATCATTAATTTTTATTCGTCAAATTATTTAACTAAAAATAATTACACATTAATAAGGAAATCTCTTTGGCCAGTGGTAAGTAAGACACCCTTATCATCCTTTGTTAAGGGGTTCAAGTCCCACGACTATGCTGGACTTGATGGGTTTTCACCTAACATAAAATTTCTAATTTTCTAAAAATATATTAATATAATTTCCCAAATAAATAATATTTATATCATTGAAATAAGGTTAATCATTAAATATCTTTTTCATTAAGTTTTTCAATACAATTTTTTCAAAAAGTTAAATAATATTATTTTTATATAATCCCTAATGTTTATCAGTACCTTTAAACTTGAGTATATAAAATATAAATGCATTATTCCTATGATAAATTTTCTACTAAAACATATAATTTCTAAGAATTTCTACAAATATTATTTTATCACATAAACCCAAAGAGATGTTTAAGAATTATGAATTTTGGTCAACCATTATCTCTTAATCTCATGGTGGAATCCATCGCTCTTAATATAATGAATACATATTTTATTATAGAATTTTTAACAATACTTAGATGTTTAATGATTCTTATAACCAAAATATTATTACTAAAAACTCTTCAACAATTTAATTACATAATCCTAGTAAAAACATCAACCATTATATTTCAACATAATTAATTCCTTGGTCTAGGGTTTAACAAATGTAATTCATCTTCATTATCTCTCAAAATAATTCATAATGTTTTGTAAATAAAATTTGAATTATCCTTAGTGTACCCACATGGAGTGTCAGACTAGGTGTGCGGTAAGGCTCATTTTCATGTACTAGATCACACTTCAGTCAGTCCCAACACACCATGTTGCAATTTTTACCCCTAGGTACATCTCGTATTGAACCATGTCCACTTTTAGTATCCAGATAGTAACATATTTCTAAGAAGACCCAAACAATCTCTACTTTAGCAAAATTCTAGGATGTTCATCTATGATTATCCTCAAAGTATAGCTTTCAGATATGTTCTCTTATCTATGATTTCCCAAATCTAGTTCACAAGGTTTCTAATAAACATCCCTTGATACCAACTATAGAGACCTTACACATGTAATCCTAAAGCCAATATCTAATACCATTACATTGTAATTTTTATAAGGAATCAAATCTGAAAGTACCAAATTGTTTAGTTGTCTTATTAAACCATATGCATGCATGAGTCTTCATTAACAACTTAATATAGTAGTTAAAATATATTTTTCTTCCTTTTGAGGATTATATCTCTATTCCATCTATAATATCCTTGTATAAAATTCTTATCATACTTCAGGGAATCTTGGCGAAAGTAAACATATTAAGAGTGAGCAAAATTCTCAATAAGGGTAATGTATAGTGGAATACATGATAATCTAATGAGAACAAATCAATACGGAATGCTAAATAACTGATAGAACATATAGGTATTCAATAACTAATATATAATTGAGCAAATAATATGACTGGGTAGATAACTGAAAACAGGTGATAATTAAATAACTAGATAAGGCATAATAAATATTACAAGGTAAGAAACAGAAAACACTTTCCATTTAATCAAAAAAACTGTGAATTAAATGTGTCCATATCTTTTATCATTTTAAAATCTCATGGATTATAAATAATGAATCAAAGTGAATGAAATGATTAATTAATGGACATCATGTTTGAGGAACATGAAAATATTTTATTTCAAGACCTTTTCAAAAGATAGTTTAAAACTATAGGTATAACCCTTTAAATTTGTGAAACTAATTTGTCTTATGAGAACATGTCGATGAATCGAGGGGCTATATAAATTCTAGTCCCCACCCATTACTACCTGTCTAAAAAATTCCAAATATCTAGCAATTGATTTGCTTAATAAACATTATGCCTTATCATATCTATATTCAATAAATAATATGTATTTATTAAAATATACTTAGTAGGGGATAACTAACAATAAGGTTTGTGGATATTGATGAATGGAGATATCATTGAAAGATCATTGAAAAATATTCAGAAAAAATTTGTATACATTATAATATGTCCCTTACTACTTTAAAACATTTCAATCATAATTCCCCATTAATAAAATGAATCGTAGAATACCATGATAATAATGAGATTTATAGTATAACATGTCAAAGTAAATAGCATATGAAAAAATGATATACAGTTTAATTAATAAACATATCTATGATAAATGATGTGAATAATTTGGGGAAATTCAATGTCAAACGATCATAGGATATTGAATATTTCAAAGGGGACAAAAAATGGAATCAGGGAAGTCAATGTCAAAACTATCCTGGGATAAATCAATCATAAACCATCTAGAGGAATAATAAGTATATTATCAATAAAATATATCCCAAGTGGAGTAAAATAAATAGATTTTAATTTGATAATAGAAATAGTATAGAAATATCTTTCAAAAACTTTCATGGGGAAAATATCCTTTTTATTCTGAAAAAAATAGAAAATAAATTCCTTTCAAAATAAAATTTTAAATCATTTTCATTAAAAATATAACCATTTAAAATTGAAAATCAAGCTTCAAAGAAGTTATGGCGGATAAATTCATATATTCCATAAAATATAAAAAGGACATTCCTTTTTCATGGTAAAAAGCTTATAAAAAATATTTGTTCAAAAAGAGGAAAGAATATTACTATAAAATCATTTTTGAAAGAAAAAATGGTGAAATTTTATTTAGAAAATAAATTTTTTTAAATTTAAAAACCTTTTTAAAAACCATTTAAGAACATAGTGTTTAGAGAAGAAAATATATTCTCTGATTAAAGAGGGAAATGATGCAGGGTTTTCTCAAAAGAATTTTATAAAAACATTTATGTATCAAAATGGTGGGAAAATGTTACTATTAAATTAAAAGGGTAAAGAATAACCAGATGAGAATATAATGAAAGTTTTCATTGTAAAATGGTAATATAATTAACATCAATTTTAATTCAAGTGTAAATAATAGTGAATAAAATGAGATTGTGAAGTAAACCCTTGAAAAGATCATAACGATGAAGTGGGACTCGAACAATGAATAGATTATGTGTATCAAAAATAATTACACATTAAAAAGTAGAAATAGAAAAATAGTTTTTCATAATTTATTACACACATAATCATTGAATTATAACAACAATGAGGATGTAATATAGCCCAAAAACGAAATTGGTTCATGAAATTCTTCACCACTTGATAACATTTAACTCAAATACCCTCAAAAGAAATAATTCAAATTTAAACATCAAATTCAATTAATATAAAATAGTTAATGATATAATATATAAAAAGGGGTAGTAGATACAACACACAGAATAACTAAGGGGTGAATATGATGTTTATCTCACAGATGTAAAAAGGGTGATGAAAATCCATTACCTTGTGTTTCCTTTCAGATGAACATACATTAAATTATTTTATAATGGTTTAAAACAAGTTAAAAATCTATTCCATAATAATATTAATATTTATTATATCATATATGATCTTATTATATTATCATATTACTCATTTGTTTGTAATCATTCATTATTTCCACTATTTCATGTGTTAATTGCCTAGTTTCTCAAGTATGTTTTGACATGTTTCTTATTATCCCCATAATAGTTTCATCAAATAAAGAATTTAAACCATGACAAAAATATCATATATATATTCATTATATTTTTATATAAAATAAATAATAGGACTTTTAGATTGGAAAAAACACACCATTCTTGGAGACGGTAGCCTGTATGTACGCATGAATACTGGTTTAATTTATTTACCATATTTAAAATAATTAAAATTATATTATAAATATGTATATTATATTTAAATTAAAATTTTTATGTCATATAATTCATATAGGTTTTATTAAAAAATCCTTTATATATTCCACTTATAGTGTGAACTAATCACATCGCTTTGAGGAGGCAGTAGTCCGCACTTCCAGAAACGATGTTATTGTATTCCCACAAATTAGAAATGACAAAGTTATATGTTAAATTGAAAAAAATTATAAATTTTATATATATAATAAATAAATAGTGTTTCCATCATAATTCTTACCATGATAGGTTTTCAAGGAAGAACAAACAATCATCATTTCATGAGGCAATAGTTCATCGTACCCGTAAACAATAAGTTTGTTACCAAGTATATGGATGTGTGTGTGATATTAGGTCAAAACACTAAATAAAAAATATCTATGTATATTTAGGATACTATGTTCATTATATAATATTGTAATAAGATGATTTTATGGGGTGGATAATGAAAATAAAACCAAATAGATTAAAGAATGATGTTACCTCTTATTTTGGTAATTCCTTTTGGTTTTCACCTAAGGGATTCCTTGGATGAATTTATACTAAGGTGTGGATTATAGGCTGAAGGGATGGATATTGGTATCTTATTTGTTTCAAATATTGGTTGATCCAAATATCTTGAATGGTGTGAGGAAGTGGGAAGGAGGAGTGCCTATTTATAGTGGAGGGGTGGAAATCATGAAAAATTTGGAAAGTGGGAATTCAACTCACACATTTCCTTTGAAAAATTGATCAAATAATGAATAGAATTATATAAAATGGAGAATAAAGCCAAAATATTGCCATAAATTGGATTTTCGACAAGTTTTGAGGTCATTATGGCCCTTAATTTTATGGTTTAGACCCTTGTTAAACTAATTTTTCTCTTAATCAATGTAATTAAATATAATCACTTTCACTAATATTTTTTTTAAACAGATAATTTTACCTTATTATAAAATATTAATTATTATGATTAAAAATATGGAATCCATTTTTCCAAATTAAAATCTTAGATGTTACATAAATTAACATACAATTGATCCCGTAGATGGGATGTCTAATCAGGGTTTTAATGTAAGTGGTTTAAAAGTTTTCTATGGTTCTATATTGAATTTCAAAGTGAAATTAATTAACTAAATTATATTTATTTTTAAAAAATTGATCCAATTAACGTTTAAAATCAACCAAAATTATAATTGACCCTTACAAATAAATTAGTCAAAAAACACTTTTGAATTAAAGTTTGGTATTTTTCATTGTTCATCAAAAAATGATACATCACATAAAAATATAAAAAATTAACCATAACCAATTTTTATGTTTATAATTCCAAAATGATGTCAATTTTTAAATATAAAATCTATAAAAGATATAATATTTATATTTAAAATGGTTTCACCATTAAAATGACGCAAAAGTGCCTTTTGAAAAATATTGATTTTTATGCAAAATATTGGGTTTGTCCTTATATTATGATTATAAAATATATTGGTTGAATGTAAAAAAAATTTACCTAAATAATTAATATATACTTTTAATATTATTTTGGATATTGTTAATAATTACTTATTTAATAGGTTAGTTATATATTATAATATTAAATAATAATATTTCAATAATATATTGTTGTTAGGTAAAACATGGTCTTGCAAGTAATGAAAGTCATCAAAGAAACATATTGGTGTGTGTGACACATGATAACGTTGTATCATGTACATTTCAAGATATATCAGAGATTAATTTTATTTAAAATTGTAAACATATTTTAATGTATTAGGATATTAAATTCCCTAACGGGCTTGGTGTAGAGTGTCATACACATTATCGAATACAATGTTCTTACTTTAGAATTTTGGGGAATTACAATCTAGGATTTTATCCTACCTGACCCACGATGTTGTTGTTTAGCTTGTATTTCCTGGACATCCCATTCACCCTTATTAGTTTGAACTGCACCCTCTGGTCATGTGGAAGTCACCCTCTAGTGATAGTGGTCAATGGAGGCTCAATATGATACTAGCCATTCCATCCCGAGTATGACATAAAACTTCGTCATCTAAATGACATAACGATCCAAAATGAACTGAATCCCACCATCCTCAAAGGGACAATCCCTATAATGAAGTACACTCTCTATTCTGATCCCCAAAAAAATATCAAGTGTCATGATGCCCTCCAAAAGTAGTATAACATGCCCAAGGATCCACAAAATGGAACATATATAAAACTATTCCATAAACTAATTTCAGAAAGGAAAGATAAAATTTTTTATACCACTATGATCTTACCTATCATCATAGAAAGTTTGGTTCCATACTCCTCGGGGGTAGGATACATAGAATTGATCTGGCCTGAACTGCAGCCTCGTGACATAACTAGTTCCTAGATGAGGCCCACTCTGCTTTCTGGATGTAACCAGTTCCTAAATTCCTTAGCCACGACCACCACAACCTCATCCTAGTCAACTGGTACTACTCCAGATCCAATCCTAACATAGATATGGGAAGTATGCTTCTAGTCTTGGGGTTGAATCTAGGGCCCTACCTCACACTACTAAAGGAACAATCCTATAAAAACATTGAACAAGACCTATCATGTTGCAAGATCGGCACTTGACTAGGTCATGATCCCACATATTCCTCGTGTGAAACCATATTCCACAGTGATGATCAAAAATTGATCTACCATTTCTGACAACCTGACTGGTATTTATCTCGTGGGAATCCTCAAAGCAGGGATTCCTACCTGATGGCATTGAACCACTTAGTCGAGATACTACAGTACTATGTTCTGCACCCCAAACATCCCTCAGGTTATTCCCTGTAATTAGTGTTTAATTTACCGTCTCAGTAATATAGTTAAATCTAAACACATTGACCTGATATAAAATAGTATGTTGAAGACCTTCCTCAAAGTGTCTCTCCCTAAATAACTCATCAACAATTTTTATCGATGCAAGATATTGTAGCTCTATAATGTTTTTCATGTAATCCATATCTTTTATCACACCCTTATCAATTCACATGAACTCTATATCCTTACCCACCCTCAAATTGTTTGGGGAAAAATAGTCAAATAATGTACTTTGGAAATCTAGCTAAACCATATCACACAGTGCATTAGATTGGTTCAGAACATCCCACCAGTGCTTTGCCTATCCCCAAAAAATATATGTCACAAGCTTCACTCTCCTCTCAGGAGGTTTCTCCAAATGCTCGATGATCATGAATATATTATTAGTTCATATCTATATATCCTTTGGACCACCATCCACTTACAACATAGGAGGGTGTTGCTGGTGGAACACCCACCACAACTCAACCATAGACGTTATAGGTTGTGGTGCTCCATAGAAAGTCTACATGAATCCATACAACCCCACATAGAACTATACATTAGTATATTTACCCTATAAAATAGCTAGTTCCATAGCTATCACTAAAGTGGGATTCACCAATAGCCCATGGACCACCTCCTCTAATGCTTCTTCTTCTCTACCCTCATTGTAATAACCTCATCTCCATTAGCCCAGAGTTTGGGGTTATTTTATTAAAGTTCCATGGATATAAGAGATCACATCAGCATGGATCAATGAGTTTTATAGTATTGAATAACTATATACACACATAGTCACCTTATTAACTTTTTAATTAAACCTATAACATAACAAAGGAACATAAACTACTTTTGTACACTTATTTATTCACAACCTTAGTAAGGAAATAGAATAAAATGGTGAGGTCAAATGCTATGTAAGGGTAAGGTACAATAAAAGAAAACTTGAATCAATAATTATAATAAATAAGTTAAGGTAGATAATTTATAAAACAAATTCCAATCAATAATGGAGAATTAAAATGAATCCATATATTTTTTGATAGTGAAAACCTCATGGATAGTAATAATTGAATACCGAATGAAGGGAATGCTTAATTATTGGATATCGTGTATATAGATCAAGAACCACTACCATCAATACCATTTATTTATATGGGTAGAATCCCATCTAGAGATACTTTGAATAAACAGTGAAATAAATTTCACCAACTAATTCCATTTCATGATACTACTGATGCATCGAGGGGGTATCTATAATGGGGCCCCTCCGGCAAGGCTTGCACTAACCGGTCCCCAACCCATAGGGAATTCACTTAACGGACCCTGACCAATGTCATACCATTCCAATGAATTCCTCATATATCAAATAAATTATTTAATTAATAAATAATATGTCTTATCATTGGATATCCATATTAAATAAAAGATACAGATTTATCAACTTTTCCCAATTAATAAAATAACTATCAAGGTAAAATACTTTTGTAAAAGTGGTATAGGGATTAGATGAAAATCATTTTCAAGAATGTATGAATTCAAAAGAGGAAATTAGTATGATTCATGCAAAATTATTTTCAAATGAAATTAAAACATATGAAAAAATATTTTTTTAAGAAACCTTAGAAATGAGCTATTTCAATGTGGTTTAAGGGGAAATATAAAAGATATAATAATTAAGAAGATGAAATAATTGTTTTCATAAAACAAAAAAATGAACTAAGATAGTTTTTCATAATAAAAACTGTAATTTTAGAAAAATATCAGTCACTTAAAATACATTATAGAGTATACTTGAAAATTATTATGAAATTGGAAAGTTCCCCTTAATTGAGATTTCTTATCAGAATGAATTGAAAAGTAAAGTAAATAAAAACATATTGTTTTATTCACAGAAGGTTAAATTGATCTGGAAAAACAATTTTAGAATATGTACATTGATTTTTGAAGAATTATATAGAAATAAATAAGAATTGCATTGTGTTAAACAGAGTGAAAGCATAACCTCAAGGAAAAAATGGTTGTTCAGAGAGAATCCCTTACCACTTTATCATTAATCAAATCATATTCCCCATAAAATTAATAATCATAAAATCATACATTTAATAACATAAATATAAATTAATTTATTATATTTTATATTAAATTCCTGAATACAAACACCACACACAATAAAGAATAAGTCATATCTCAATGAAAAAAAGTGATATGAGAAACCACTTACAAAGATTTTCTGATATGAGTGAGTAAAAATAAATAAAATAATTATTTGTGACCAATATTAATCCAAAAGATAAAATAGGTTATAAATTATAAAACAATCACTGTTAATTTCACACATATTCTTAGCATAACCTAACAAATGAAAAATTTGTTTAAATCAATAAATGGAAAGTGAGGTATCAGATCCCTTAACTTAGGATTGACTTCAATCAGACGTGTCCAAAACTCATGCATAGTATTTTTTTTAAAAAATTAAATTATAAAGGAATTTTATTTAAATTTATGATATCATATATGATTCCCTTATAAAATTTTACAACTTTTTGTCGATTATATTTTTTTTAATACCATTGTTTCCGGTGTTAACAACATAACTTTCCTATGCATGGTTTCTTGTGTAAGTCACAGTTATCTTTTACATCATATTGATTCAAAAACTAAATAATAAAATTAAAGTTATAAATATCTTATTTAATCATTAAATACATTTCTAGTACCATTCTAGAATGTTTAACATATAAAATGAATTTCACCGCTATGTGGAGATGGTTAGTCATACGTATACATGTGTTATGCTTTTGTTTTCTGTAACATGGATAGAAGGTATAATATGGTTATTTCATAATAATAATATCAACTCATTGTATATATGATGCTAAATTTATAATTTTATAAGGGAAAATACACATCAATAGGAAGTAAAAGAGGAAATGAATTTGAATGAGTTGTTAGAATTGATTATCTCTTCTTTGGAAGACTTCCATTAGAAATATTCTTAGAATGTATAAAGATGGTAATTATAGAAATACAAGGCCTATAGAACATTTATAAGTATATTATAAGGATAAATGGGAAGTAATTGGTCAATATAAGAGGCTCAAGGTGGTGAAATAAAATGAACTAAAGATTACCCTTTTATAATTTAGGTGAGGGGAACCCTTCGAAGTCCCAAAAATAATTAATAATGATAAATTTATTTTCTATAAAAATACAATCAAATAGATAATGATTTGAATATAGGATGATATAAGGTTTTAATCTCATCATTAAATAAAATTTTGACATTTTTTTCTTTACATTAAACCTTATCATTTTTATTGACTTTAGTTAAAATAATTTTATTTTAGTTATGGTAATAATTTATTTAAAATTAAAAGGCTGTAATATTTAATTATAAAATATAAATTGTACAATGAATGAATGAGTTATAAAATTTTGGATCAAATATGTATCAATTTTTATTTTTAATTATTTTTTATGATTTTAAAATATTTTAATAAAATTGTATTTTGATAAAATATCATTAGTGCCTATTTTTACACTATTCATTACTTTGGCCTTAAAGAAATCAATAAAACTATATAACTTAAAAAATTACATTTAAAACATCAGTAATATGTCAAAAAAATCCTAAAATTCTTTTAGAACATTAATTAATTCAAATTATATTTATTCTCATATTTTTAGTATCATAAATTTGATTGTTTCATTAATATAATAATTATTGCATCATTGTTGATTAATTATTTGAGGTAATTATTTCTTACAGAAAAATTAAAACTAAAATAACATTATGTAGATAAATATATTATATTCAGAAAATATTTTCTATAGTCTAATATATCTTTTGAGTAACATAATAATAAAAATAATCAATTTATTAAAATATGAATGCGACAACTTTTTCTTTTCATTAAATGAAATATTATAAATATTATAACCTCAACCAAATGGTTCCCAAAAATCATAAATAAATATATATAATGATAATATGTTACCTAATTTAAATATGGACACTTATATTTATCTAAAAACATTCATTTTTTCTCAAATAGATAAATAAGAGATATATATGAACAAAGAAGTGACATTTTTGATTTCCTTTAATTTAAATAAAATAAAAGTCACTGTAATGGAAAAGTGACCAATATATAACTCAAATTAAAACCTTACATATTATGGGTAGAATATAAATCATCCAATATTATTTGGGAAACTTTTAGGTTAATTTTATAATCCCTATCATTTTATTTTTAACCTAAATTACACTATTTACCTTTTACGATGGTAATAATAATTACAAATGTTACTATTTGTATTTGACAAAAATAAAAGATTCCTATTTAAGAAATTTTAAATTGTGAATATAAATACAAAATAAATTTTTTAATATTGAAAAAACATAAGTGAAAGAAATTTGAATCAAATTAAACAGATAAAACACAACTGAAAACATTTTTTTAATTCATTGTTAACCCAAAAAATGTACATAGACCGTAATAAGATATAATGATGAAATAAATTATATTATCAATAACAAAAAATTAATTTAGTTATATTCATAGAAAATAAAAATCATAAATCTACATTTAATATAACTAAATTTATTGTTTTATAAAAATTTATATTTTTCACTATTCAGTAAAAAATAAATATTTTCATAAAAATACAAAAAAACCCATAATCTAATTTTGAAATAAATATTTTAATTTTTTTTCATTTTTTAAAACAAAATTTTTAATGCTATAAAAATTTATTATTAAAATAAATGTTCCATTAAAAGGTTGTAAAATAATGTTTAGAAAAATTTAGTCTTTTATGCGTTAAATTAGATTTATTCTTTTATTATACTTATAAAAAATTATTTGGATAAATGTAAAAATATTTTATTTAATATATAAAATAAAAATTTCTCAATGTGATTAATATTATTCATTATTGTTAATTTAATTGATAGGTTTTAATGATCACATTTAAAATATTATATCTTATTTTCTTAAACTCAGTGTTGTGTGCAGCATAAGCTTTCAATGATGATAAATTTAAAAGAGACATAACATAAAATCTTAGGGTCTTATATTCTTACCTAATTTAATAAATTGTTTCCTCTAAATTTTGAAATTTTACTTGGAAAATCAAATGTTGATTCTTGAAAATTCCATTATGGGGAACCAACTTTATAAATAAATTTAATAAAACATCCACTTAATAAAAGGCAAATAGAAATGTGAAGTTCACCAAAACATTATGATTAAGAAAAGGTGTAAAATAATGAATATATGTATGTGGAAGAGAAATATAACTATCATGTTCTTATGGAGAGTGATAGACAAAATTAATATTAAAAAATTAACCATTAAAAAACCATAAATATGTGATCGGTTAAAAGACCATTGATTTCTCGGAAAGAAAAGTAAAAGGAAAAATCATTTTCCAAGAGTTGCGCATTCCATTTACTATCCATAGAATCATTTAAGAAAATAAACTTACTTAATTAATTTTTAGGTATTAATATAATCTTTTGGATGTGCATTGTTCTATCTTTACTTCACTTCATAGATTTGAAGGGAGATATTCAGGGATAATTTTTATTCCTGAATCTCTTTTATGATCCATAAAATCCGAAATTTGTTCCTTCAGTCTTGAAATGATTACTAATACAAAAATGGTTGTCACAAGTTATTCAATATGTTAAACCATAATATAATTTTAATCAATAATATCATCAATACATTCCATAAGTATTTAACCTTAAAACTCTTCCAAAATATTTCATTTCAAATTAAAATAAAAAAATCATTAGAAGGAAGGTCAGGAAATTTCCAAAATAAATTTAACATAACAATTTTCAAAAAAATATATCTCTTAAACCTTTACATAACATGAATGCTTCAGAGAATAAAATCTCAATTTGTTGAATATAATCCTTAAATCCAACCATCAAATCACTAACCACCTTCATGGTCTCCAATATTATCTCATAAACACTTATTTATTATTATATGAACATCAAGAACATAATTAGGTTTATCTTTCCAAAGTCATAAACGTAAAATAGAATCAATTCTCTTGATTACTAGTGATATTCGTCATATTCATCCCATTATTTAAATAATAAGTACTACATTAAAATCCTTTTATATCCCATGTTTCTTATAAGTAGATAATTATTGATAAAATTATCATAATTCATGAATCTAAACACAGCCAAATTAAAAATTCCATTCCATCTATAGTAGTATCATAATCTTGACCGTGATCCATTATCCTATTTTGGAGTATATTTCTTTGACGCTTGAGGCATTTATTTAGGTAGGGTCTCATCTTATTGTATTTGAAGAATTGAACATTGGAAAACTTTTTCTTACACTTTCAATCATAATAAAATTTTCCCTTCTCTTTCACACATTTTGCAAACTTCCATTCCTTTTAAGAAACTACTTTGGTGTTTTTTCCTTAATTATCACATGTTTGAAAATATGTATTTTTCTTTATTCATTTATCCAAATTTTTCCTAGATGTATTATTATACTCTTTATTTCCTCTGAATCCATTCTACATGGATAATTCGTTCTTGGCATTGTTATAAAATGATACTATATCCTAATATGATGAGAACGTTTGGGAGACTTTTTCCCTTCGAAAGATTCACATAATATCATAAAATATTTGATCCTTCTTACTCTTTATATTATGTATATTGGTAAGGTTCACATTCCTTCTATGGGGTTCCATTTTTAAATGATGGTATACACCATATTAGATCATATCATTATGAGCTATAATGTGTACACCAAAAGTAGTGAAATACATTAAATAATTGGAAAATTAATTCTTAGTAAATTTTATAAACCTGGTTTGTGTGGGATGTTATTATATAGTTATCATCAAAGTATATATTAGGTTTATGTTCCCTAATCTAGGATTTACTTATATTAGTTCACAAGCTTTCTACTAAATTGTCTCTCATACCATCTATAATAACCCTGATCCCGGTAGGCTAGATTTTGTGGTCATTTTATTACAATTTCATGGATACAAGAGATCATGTCACTAATAAATAATCAGTTTAGTAGTATCGAAGAACTAGATACATACATTGTTCCATTATTACAATGGTAATTAAAAATATTACATAAAAAAGGAAATAAATTGCTTCCTTGACACTTATTCAATGTTTTCATCTTTATAACCTATGGAAAGAAAATAAATCAAAGGGTTTGCTTAAATGCTCAGTAAGGGTTAGGTATAATAGAAGATAACATGAATGAATAATTATAATCAAAATGGTTGAGTAAATAATTGAAAATAAAATTACAATCAATAACCCTATAATGAAATTGCATTAATATTATTTTTCATAGTGAAAATCATATAGATTGTAATAACTAAATATTTAATAAAGGGAATGATTAATTATTGGACATTAAGTTTATGACATATGAATTAATACCATCAATAAGGTTTATGTATGTTCTTAGAATAATATATGGTTATGCTTGTAAAAAAATGTGAACGGTTTGGCTCCAACTTATTTTGTCTCATGATACAACCGATGCATCGAGGGGGTTACATATAACCTGGCCAGACCTGTATGGATTTTATATTCCAATCCCCAACCCGTAGGACTTTCATTAACTAATTAATAACTCATTTCACACAAATATTAGTCATTAATCATATATATCAAATAATTGATTTAATTAATTAATAATTTCCCTCATTATAAAATATTTGTATAAAATAAAAGATACATATTTATTAATATTTCCCAGTTAATCAAATAACTATAAAGGTAAACACTGTATGTAAAAGTGGTATAGGAATTATAAAATATCCATATCCATGAAATTTTAGTTTCTAAAGTGAATATAGTTATCAATTGTGATAATTTATGTCCAACTGAAATGAAAAAATGTAAAATGTTCATTTTAAGATAATTTAAAAATGACTATTTCGTTGCAATTTAAGGGGTAATATAAAAGAGAATTTAAAGTGGACAATGGAATTATTGTATTCATAAAACCATAAATTAAATAAGATAGTTTTTTGGGTAAAATAGTTTTTTAGAAAAATATTGGTTGCTTAAAATATAATATGGAGTGTAAATGAAAATGGGTAATAAATTTGAGAAGTTCCCATTTATTGGGCTTCTTTATTAGGAGGACTTAAAAAAAGAAACCTCCTAAAAACATGTATTTATCTTCCAAGAATGATTAATTGATCTGGATAAATAATTATGGGACATATAAACATAATTATAATAATTATATAAAAACAAATAAGAATTTCAATGGGTTAAGGAGAGAGAAACCATAACCCAAAGGAACAAATGGTGGTTTGGAGAGAATCACTTACCACTTTGTCATCAATCAAACCGTATGACCCATAAAATTAATAATAAAAAAATTAAATATATATAATACCATATATATAAATTTCTCAATATATGATATATCAAAGGTCATAATACATACACCACACACAATAAATAAGGGGTGAATAAGGAATATATCATAGAAATAAAACTGAGATGAGAAACCCCTTACAAAGATCGTATCATTGGAGTGAGGATAAATCATTGAAATAATTATTTATGAAAAATATAATTCCACACAATAAAAGTTTTTATACATTATAAATCAATCGTAGGCCATTTCACATATATTATTGGCATAACATAACCAATGACATAGAATTTAACTCAATGAATGGAATTTAACTTAAGAAATCCATTACCTCATGTTTGACTTCCATCAAATGTGTATGAGACTATTTTATTCTAGTTTTAAAAAAATTATTAACTTTTAAATAATCCTATTAATATTTATTATATCATATATGATCCCATTATAACAATTTACAACTTTTTTTCAATGATATTTTGTTATTACCCTTGTTTTTTGTGTTAAGTACTTAATTTTTATATAAATGTTTTCTCATGTAAGTCACGATTATCTTGAATATGGTATAGATCCAAAATCTATGTAATAACATTAATGTAATTAAAATATTATTTAATCATCAAATACATTTTTATAACAATTCTATAATTTTGAGAATAGAAAACGAATTACACTACTACTTGGAGATGATAAGATGTACGTGTGCATATGTGGTGCTTTCATTATTCATAAGATTGATAAAATATAGAATAGTGTTATTTAATTATAATAATAACATATAAGTATATATATTATATTTTAGTTATTATTTTATAATGTAAAAACACATCATGAGGAAGTAAAAAAAGAAATGATTTTGGATGAGTTGGTAAAAATGGTTACCTCTTCTTTGGGAGACTTCCTTTAGATATATTCTTAAGGGATCTAAAGATGGTATTTCATGAAATATATTCCCCTTATAACTTGGATAATGTTGTTATGAGGATAAATTGTAATGAATTAGTCAAGATAAGATTCTCAATGTGGCTAAATGAAATTAATTAAGGAGTTCCCTTTTATAATTATTGTGGGGGGAACCCTTGGAAATACTTAATATATTAGATTATAATAAATTAATTTTCTATCTAAATATGGAAAAATGGATAAGTATTAGAATATACGATGATATAATGTTATAATATCACTATACAATAAAATTTTGACATGTTTTGTCTTTACATTAAACATTATCATTTTGATGGAATTTAGTTAGCTTAATTTGATTCTAATTATGGCACCATTTTATTTAATACAAAATAATAGAAATTTTTTCTTTTAAAATGTAAATTTCACAATAAATTAATATTTTATGAAATTTTAGACCAAATATTTATCACTTTTTATTTTTATTGTTTTTTTATAATTTTCAAATAATTTAAAAATATTTTATTTTGATAAAATATCATTAGTTTCAATTTTGAAACTATTCATTACATTGGCCTTAAGAAAGTAAAGAAAATTGGATAACATTAATCTAATAAATCTGACACAGCACTGATATATCATAATAATAGATAAATTTCATATACAACCTTAATTAATTAAAATTATATTGACTTTAATATTTTTAATATCAATAATTTGATTGTTTCAATAATCAAATAATTATTGCATCAACATTATATAACTATTTTAGGTGATTATTTATTCACTAAAAATTAGAAATAAAATACCAAAATGTATAAAAATATGTTATATTTCAAAATAATATATTTATATAGTTAAAGATATCATTTGATAAAAATCATATTAAAAAAGATAATTTTACTGAAATATTAATGTGAAATATTTTTTTTCATTAAGTAAAATGTTATAAATATCATAACCTCATACACATGGTTCCCAAAAATCATAAATAAATTTATACCATTAAAATAGGTCAATTAAGATAAAAATTGACACATATATTCATTAAAAACATTCTTTTTTCCTCATGTCGACACATAAGAGATATACATGAAAAAGAAAGTGACATTTGTGATTTCCTTTATTTAGAATAATTTAAAATTCATTCTCATGGGAAAGTGAACACTAAATAACTCAAATTAAAATATTATATGTTAAGGGATGAATATAATTCCTCCAATTAAATTTTTTAATGTTTTAGGGTAATTTTATAATCCTTATCATTTTATTTGTTAACCTAAATTTCTCAATTTACTTTTTACTATGGTAATAAAAATTACCAATGTTACTATTCAAATCAGTTAAAAATAAAATTAAACTATTTAATAAATTTGGAAATTATTAATCTAAATATTAAATCCATATTTAAATATTGAAAACATATATTTGAAAAATTTTAATTTATAATTAAATAGGTAAAACACAACTCTAATAGTTTTTTTAATTGCATTATTAAGCCCAAAATGTTATTATACCAAATTAATGTATAATGATGAAATAAATTAGATTATTTATAAAAAAATAATTTAAGTTACATTAAGATCAAATTAAAATCATAGATAGTGTTTTTATAATAAAATTGATTGTTTTATAAAAATCTGTATTTTTCACTATTCACTGGGAAATAAATATTTTTTGAAAAAAATCAACCTAAGATAATTTTGACATTGGGATTTTAAAAGTGATTTTTATTTTTTTCAATGGAGTCTACAAAACTATCAATATATAGTTTTAAAATAATTGTTCCACTAAAAGGTGTTAAAAATTCATTTAAAAAAATATAGCTTTTTACATGACAAATTGGATTTAGTCTTATCTTATACCTATAAAAAACAATTTGTATGAATTTAAAAATATTTATTTGAATATAATATATATATATATATATATCATAATGGGGTTAATGCTATTCATTGCTTCTAATTTTATAGCCAATTTAAAACAATTACGTTTTAATTAGTATATCATGGTTTTTTAAAATCGATGTTGTGTGCACCATAACCTATTGAAGCTGTTAAATTTAAACAAGATGTACCATAAAATATTTGGGTGTTATAATCCTAGAATATGAATAGAGGTTGTCATGGTGTCATTCCTCAACAATTCTAAATGCAAACCTCAAAGAAAGAACAATATCGAGTTTCATGGATCAAAAACATAGGACAAGTCAAAACCTTCTTATAAATAGGTTATATCATAGAGCCTTCACCTAAATATAGGATTTCATGAAGAAATATCCACTATGGTCACTAGAGATTCTTCCTCTTACCCACTCAATATGTGGGTCTAGGTCAATTATTATTTTTTAGAATTCAATTTTCATTCCATCTTCATATTCATTTCACATTCCCTTTAAATGGTTGAACTAAATGGTATGTCACTATTCAATCCATATGGGCCCATACTTATCATGAACCAAAATATGGCATCCACCTAATCCACACTATAACATTTTCCAATCCATGCGACTCATAGTCCATGAATCAACATGACATAATTGGATACTCAAGAAGTCTTCAATAGACTAATCAAGAGAACATAGGTTAGGTCATGACAGACACTCTAAGTACCAACCAGGTTTCCCAATTCCCTCTATATAAGTTAAATACAATATCATCCATAGTAATCATGGAAACTATCACAACATCATGAAAATAATAAATGCATCCTATATGGCGCGATATAATTCATCCCATGTGACTTATAAAAGGTGATTAAAATTATTCATGAGATTAAATAACCTCATTTCATTGGGTTGAAACAAAATAAAACCCACAATCATATAAATAATAACATCACAAATCAAGTGAATCACCCAACAGCAGAATCAAATAAACTATCATTGTAAAAATTATGAAAATGGCTATTCTATTCAAGAGAATTTATATTTTTTATGGTACGTGGTTTAGTTACGCATAGGAACAACTCATTACCCAATTATAATTTATCTTTTCCTTATATAATGTCTCCAAATTGTAAACTAGAAAATAAAAACTCCTTTGATACTACTTTGTATCCTCCTAGACTCAGATTCCACTCAAGATTTCTCTAAACCTGGTTGGCTACATGGCCTCAAGTGTAGAGACCCAAAAATTTATGTACACGGACATTACATTACTTTTTGTGGAATACTTAATACATAATAAAAACAGACACACAAAGAGCGTAATAGTTTAGTGTCTTTGGAAACTCAGAATATAATCTTCTAATTGTGGTGAATGATCTTCAACATATCCCATAAAGGTCTTCCCCTTTTTTTTCTTACCTAAAACCTTTCTTTAAATCCTGGGGAAAACAAAACATATAAAGGGTGAGCACAAATTCTCAGTAAGGGTAAGCATGGGGAAAATAAATAAAATCATATACATTTGAACTTATAAAAAACATGAACATAATGTTTAAACCTCAAAATCTTTGGTAATGACAAAAAACATGGCAGTACGTAAGGCATAGATCAAAAAGATACATTAATCATGATAAAATAGAATGGGAATAAAAATGCAATTCTGCCAACCATTAATCACATGTTATGATTTCCATAGTAGCCAAGGAATTGCTGCCAAGAACATCTTAGTGGACAAAGTCCGTTTCTGAATCGAGTCAACTCCTCGTTCGAGTCCTATATCACTGAACATGATTAACTTACCATTCCAGCCATGTCTATCTCATGATATATAAATATTTACCCAATTCATTGGACGGAGATATAGGTCCCACCAATCTTATAAAAAAATAAATTTTACGTGTGCCACAAAATAAACATAAATCATTCATCATAACACAAAAAATAAGATGGGTTTCATAAAAATCATCCCATCATAATGAAATATATATAAATCAAATGGATATCATTTCATCATAATAAAGGTGAAAAAATTTAAATCATTGAGACATTATACTTGAAACATACAAATATGAAATAATGTCATCATAGATGGAAAATATTTTTGAAAAAACACTTGAAATGAATTCTTGAGGAAAATATCATGTCTTCTTCAAAATAATTTTCTATTTAGAATATGCAATTAATTTTTAAAATAAAAAGATTTTTTTAAAAATATTGATGAAATCCTGTAGAGTAAACTTCATGAAAATAAGGCATCATGAAACCGTAAAAATCTGTTCATGCCGTATAAGTTAAAAAAACCTTTTTCTCATACTTTTACCAGAAAAGTCAAAAAGTACCTTGTATGGTAAACAAAAGAAATATTCCTTACATACCATGTAGTAAAAGTAAAAAATGGGTAAAAATGACTTTAAACATACATGAAACAATTTTTAAAAAATGAGGACATGGATGATAAATATAACCCCAGTAAATAATTACGAATAAACAATCTCGGATAAAAACGAGATTGGAAAGGTTTTCCCTTACCTTGGGTCCGATATGCTTTGTACGTATCTGAAACTCATGTATAATGATTTAAATAATGTCATTGACTTATTAAAGAATCATATTCATTGTTATGATATCATATATGGTTCACTTATGACTTTATATTACCCGTTCTTTTGTAAATTCCATGTTAAACCAGTGTTTTGGCTAAAATCGTTCTATTTATCGAATGTGTTTGGACTTGTTGTTCATGATATTATTATTACTTATCTAATGATTTAATTACTTCCAGAATGTAAATCATGATTTATATATAATATATATTCAGTATATATATAATATATAGATAAATGAATTGAAATACATCATTCAGGGAGACGGCAGGTCGTACGTACGCATGAACGATGTTTTCTTTTCCTTATTGACTTGAATGGAAGTAAGTAGATGAAATATATATATACAAACATAAATCCAATAGCTTTATCATGTAATATATTTCATTATTATTCATTATATATACTTTGTAATCATTATTGAGTGGTTAACATGGAGAATGAATCTCATCACGTCGTGGAGACGGTAATCCGTACATACGCACGAGTGATGATATCATTCCCATAATTATTTAATTGAATTGGAGTGGATGATAAAATATCTCAGAATCAGTATTATGTTATAATAATTGTATATATTTATTTTTTACACCATTATACCCATCCAAGTAAGGTGGTGGTGGAAAAACTGATTACACCACGGCGTGGAGACGGTATTCCGTACGTACGCACGTGCGATGATTTCATTTTTCGTAGGATTGATAGAAGGTGAAATGGGGTTGTTTAATATTTATAATAACATGTCATTATATTAGTGATACTGATGTTATTACTTTATAATGTAAAAAATAAATAATACGAAGTTTAAGAAGAAAGAAAACTTGAAAAAATCGGTAGAAGAGATTACCTCTTCTTCGACGCAACTCTTTTAAGCTTCCTCTTAAGAAACTAGAGTTGGTCTTTTGGGGGAGACCATAACCTATATAATGTTTCTACGAAAGTTTATAAGGTAAATGGTTTGGGTTTGACCGATCTTGAAAGCTCAACATTGTGTAAAGAGAAGAGGGAGGAAGTGCCCTTTTATAAGGGAGGAGAAGGGCACCATAGAAAAAACATAAAATATTATTTTATAATATGGTAATATTCGGTTTATAATAGCTCAAATTTGATTTATTTCGAAGATAAAGTGGGTATGGGTCAAATAATCTCAACAAATATGTTTTAGAAAAGTTTAGGTTACAATTTTAAACTTATTATTTTGATTTAACTCTAAGTTAAATAATTTAACGTTTACCGTGTCTTCTTGTTTTCTTACACTATATGGTTAATAAACTTACTATAACAAGACAAAAGAACCTCAAGTGGTTAATTATTAATATATATAACCTTATATAAGTCATTTGGACGAACCTTAGATTTTTAAGAATATAATAACAATTAATAATATAATATTTGTTTTAAAAACTAATTTATGTCAATTTTGACACTATTTGGTAATTTATTTTTGTGAAAATCATAACAACATGATTAGATCGAAAAAATTTAATTTAATATATTATAACATGTCATATTAACCTAGAAAATTAGTTTAATTCATAAAAATTCTCAAATTACATTTATTTGGGTATTTATAATATCAATTATGTTAATAGTTCATAAATAAGATAATTACTACATCATCATTGTGTCATAAATAAATTAAATTATTTAATGTCTAAAAATTATAAATAAAATACCATTATGTAGGAAATGTGTTTATATTTCTAATTAATATTTATAGTCGAATTTATCGTCTGTATAATCCTACATTACAAATGTTTTTAGTTATTAAACTTTGATTTTAACTATTTTAACACTTCTTTAAATAAAATAATAATAAATGTCCGAATCTAATTCATGTGGACCTAAAAGGTAATATTTTATTCCTAAGGTTTTTTTTGATCGAATTACACTTATCGAATATAATTAGGACATGTGTTAGGGTAATAATAATATCATTTTTACCCTTAATTACCCTATTTACTTTTAACCATGGTAAATAAAAGTAAAAAGTTATTATTCACCAAAAAATATTTTTATCTTATTTAACCACATTTTACTCCTTAATATTAACCATTTCTCTCATATTTTCAAAATTCTACTCACAGAAGCAGTAAAATTACATTTTATGTACATTTCCAAATTCTCCTAGAAGGTGGGTAAAAGATGGTGAAAGGTTCAATAAAATTTTTATATATCTAAAATTATTATAAAATGACTCCAATGAATTACATTGAACTTATATAGGTATTATGTATCAATTTTGACTTAAAATAAATTTAAATAAAATAAATAATTATTTAAATAAAAAGTCGATTTTTAAATAGTAACCTAGTGTTTTCACTATTCATCAAAAATTGAATGTTTTTAGAAAAATACCAAAAATTGATCGTAGGCTAATTTTGATATTCCGAATCCAAAACTGAAGTCCATTTTCAAAGGTAATATTTATAAAATTTCAAAACGTGGGTATTACTATTCATAACGGCTAGTTTATATAATATTTTAATAACATATCGTTGTTTAGTAAAACTCGATATTGCGTACAACACACACTATCGTGGAAGGTCATGATTGCATGTAAAGAAATCCAATTCAGGGTTGTGTGTAGTGTAAGATTCCTTTTTTGTTGTGTATAATAGAATCCAACCATATTTCATTTATACATTGAATATATATATATACACTCAATGTTGCGTATAATAACTTCTATCAAACAAACATGAAATTTTGTGTTACATCCAGTGCATCTCCCCAAATGCCAAAAGGATGCCAACTTGTAGTGAGGGCCTTGGGTGTGGCATTGGGGATAATATTTCCTCTATATCAGAGTGTAACACAACAAAATATCAATAACATTAAATAGTGGATGAAGATATTACAATCATACATTATAGAATAACAGAGTGATGAATATACAACAACGCTCAAAAGGAATCTCATTTATATAAATATTATGATACATGTATTTAAAAATCATACAAAATAGGTTCACAACAGTACAAAACAATACACATATCCAAACACCAAAAACACCAAAATCATTATCTCCATATAGCATCTTGATCCTACGCTTGGTCCCATGATCCCCTTCTTTTAATCTTGGAACAAAATCAACCATTGAACTCCAATAGCTTTCCTCTTTCCATACCAAAATCCAAATATTTTGTTCAGGTACCCAATGATGGTTTAAATAGAGTGTGAAATACAATCCTAGTAGGAAACCACCCAAAGGCCTATAATAATCCATGTTGTGCAATATAATCTAAAGCATCAGGCAAAGTAAAGATAGTAAATAGTAAATAAATATAAAGTTTCATTGGCATATATACTAATAAGAAAGTTATTTTGTACATCTCAAGGAGGATTAAAACAAAATATGGGTAAATCTCATATGACACCACAACAACAAACAATTCATAAATAAATACCGGGGCCTCATTATACATCCAGACATAACATGCCGACCATAACCTTGTCATACAGTCTGGAGTACCAAAACTACCACTGTAGAGACCCAATCCTAGATAGCATAGTATTGGTGTCTGCTACTATATACATTGGATTGATTACAAGGAATCAATCCCTGAATGAATGATCATTTTAGTAGTATTGGTAAACCGGATACATAAATGATAATTTTATTACCAATGGATACACTAATTACAACATATTTTATTTCCTTCTAAATGAATAAACATTGAGAATGATCTCTATTTCATCTCGTATATTCTTGTATATCATTCATTGTATGTTTCTTAGATTCCTGGGGAATGAAATAAAATAATGGTGAGCTCAAATTCTCAGTTAGGGAAAACTATAGCAAAATTAATAATGAATCAATGTGAATAGTCAATATAGACAGTTAAATATCTGAAGACACATTCCATGTAATAAAAAATTGAATGAATTTACATAATAAATATGGAATGGTAATAACTGGAAACACATGACATTCAGATAACTAGATATGGAAAAACAAATATGGAAAGGTATGAAACTAAGACACATACCATTAATCAATGAACTAAAATGAAATGTATCCATAGATATGTTGATGTAAAATATCATGCATAAATAATAACTTAAACTACTCTGAGGGAAATTTATTTATTATTGGAATTCCTGACTCGGGAACATAAGAAACTACTATAGTCAATACATTTCACAATTTGGTTTAAAACTAAGGTTAAAAACCTATTTTCATAATTATTCATTTCATGAGAACCTGTCAATGCATCAAGGAGCAATATAAAGTCTAAAATCCACCCGTCATTACCAGTCCAAAAAATTCCTCAAATTGAATAATCAAAATACTAATATTCCTTATAAAATCACCATATTGGATGAAAAATACATATCTATTAATAATTCCCCAATTAATAAAATAACTATCAATTTAGGCATTCTATGTAAAATGGTATACGATTTAGGAAATAGTAATATCCATGAATCAAGAAAATGGATAATAATGGGAAAATCAACGTTCAATGATAAAAGAAAATTGAATACATCAAGGTGACAGAATAATAAATCAAGGAAGTTAATGTGAATAGTATCCTTGGCCTAATCAATAATAAACCAACAAGCTGAAGAAAATGTATGGTATCAATACAAGAAACCCAAGTGGAGTAAAATAGTGGGTTTTTGTTGTTGATGAAATTAAATATTAACTTTTAAAAATATTCTTGGGGAAAATATCCTTTACTTTTGATAAACCATTTGAAAATACTTTTAATTAAAAATAACCCATTTAAAATTTCAAAATGAAGATTCAAAGAAATTATGGCAGATTAATCTGTACATGTACTACAATGTAAAAAATATTCCTTTTGTATGGAAAAAGTTAAAAAATTCCTCATTAGGAAACTGACAAAAAGATACCTTTGAAACATAGGTAAAAGGAAAAAATGAGAAAAAATTATTTACCAACTAATTTTAAAAACATTATTTAAATCCTTTTAATAAAAATTTTGTTTTTAGAATAAAATATATTCTTTGACTATAGAGAGATATAAAGTCAAGTTTTCTAGAAAAACAATTCCAAAAACATATTTCTACCAAAGAGTGGAAAATTGTAACACCCGAGACTTTTATGTTATATAAATCATCAAAGGAATCTTTTTCTACACATAACACTTTCTTGGCTTGCTTTACACGAAATCACAAGTTTCCTCGATAGCTTGCGTCGTACGTAATACCGAGTTTCACTAAACAACGATATACTATTAAAATATTATTAAAACTAGCCGTTATGAATAGTAATAACCACTTTTTGAAATTTTATAAATTTTATTTTTCAAAATGGACTTCATTTTTGGATTTGGAATATCAAAATTATCCTAGGGTGAAATTTTGGCATTTTTTCTGAAAACTTTCAATTTTTGATGAATAGTGAAACCACTAAGTGGTAGTTAAAAAACTAAATTTTTCATAAAACTTAATTTTACCTCTTCTGTGAGTGAAATTTCGAAAATTTGAGAGACACGGTTGATGTCAGTAAGTAAAATGTGGTTCAATGAGATGAAAATAATTTTTTGGTGAATATTAACTTTTTACTTTTTTTAACCACAGTTAAAAGTAAATTGGGTAATTAAGGGTAAAAATGATATTATTATTACCCTAACACATGTCCTAATTCTATTGGACAAGTGTAATTCGACCAAAAACAAACTTAGGAATAAAATATGACCATTTAGGCCCACTTGGATTAGATTAGGACATTTATTATTAATTTATTTAAAGAAGGGTTAAAATAGTTAAAATCAAAGTTTAATAACTAAATCATTTTTAATATGGGGATATACATAAGATAAATCAGACTATAAATATTAATTAGAAATATAAAAAGATTTCCTACATAATTGTATTTTATTTTTAATTTTTAGACAATAAATAATTTAATTTATTTATGACACAACGATGATGCAGAAATTATCTTATTAATGAAATATTGACATAATTGATGTTATAAATAACCAAATAAATATAATTTGAGACTTTTTATGAATTACACTAATTTTAGAGGGTAATAGGACATGTTAGTGTTGATTTAATTAACTTATTTTGAACTTATCATTCTTTTATGATTTTTACACAAATCAATTACTAAATAGTGTCAAAATTGACATAAAATAGTTTTTAAAACAAATATTATATTATTAATTGTTATTTTATTCCTAAAAATCTAATGTTCGCCCAAATGACTTAGATAAGGTTATATATATTAATAATAAACAACTTGGGGTTCTTTTTTCTTGATATAGTATGTTTATTAACCTTATAGTATAAGAACACAAGAAGACATGGTAAAAGTAAAATTATTTAACTTAATGTTAAATCTAAATGATAAGGTTAAAATAGGAACCTAAACTTGTCTAAATTCAATTTTATGAGAGTATGTAGACCCATACCCACCTTATCCTTGAAATAAATTAATTTGGAGCTATTTAAAACCACACTTGACTTTATAATAAAATAATATTTTTAGTTTTCCCAAAGGTGCCCCTCTCCTCCCTTATAAAAGGGCACCTCCTCCCCCTCTTCCTCACACCAATTTGAGCCTTAAAGCTTGGCCAACCCATGAAATTTTCTCATCTAAACTTCACTAGAGACATCCTAGAGGTCATGGTCTTCTCCAAAGACCAATTTTAGTGCCCTAAAAGGAGGTCTCAAAGAAGCACTTCAAAGAAGAGGTAATATCCATTACCGATCCTTTCCAATTTCTTTCTTCTTCAACTTCTTCTTCTTTAGTTGTTTCATTATGAAGTAATAACATCAGTATCACTCATATACTGATATTTTATTATAAGTATGAAACAACCCTATTTAACCATCTATCCATCCTACGGAAAATGAAATCACTGTGCGTGCGTACGTACGGAATACCGTCTCCACGCGGTGGTGTAATCTATTTTCCACCACCACCTTACTTGGATGGGTATAATGGTGTAAATAATGACTATATATGACTATTATAAAGTGATATTGATTCTGAAATAGTATACATACACTCCAATACAATTCCACGATCATAGGAATGATATCATCACTCGTGCGTACGTACGGAATACCGTCTCCACGATGTGATGCGACTCATTCTACATGATCTTCATTTCATAATGGTTATATAAATGAATTTAATGAATTAATATGATATATATTACACTAATACCATTCTGGAAATGAGGTATCCATGACCTAAAGAGAATAATAAGAATTTATTCGACAAAACTTGCATAAGAACAAAAAGTTATAAACACCCGAATAACAAGTAGCAATGAAATATTACTACTAAGAAGATAAGAATATGACCATAGATGATATCGTAAAAATATGTATGATTCTGGAATAAGTCAATAATGTTATTTAAATCATTATACAGGAGGTTCGGACACTTAAAAATCAAGTCGGGCCTAAGGTAAGGGAAATATCACAATCTCATTTTTATCCGAGATTGTTTATACTTTAGTATTTACTGGGGTGTATTTTATCATACACATCCATGTTTCCTCAATATGTAATATTTACATCATTATACAATAGTTTATATCAAATTTTACCCTTCGGTGAGTTTTTAGTAAAAGATATGAAAGGAATCTTTTGTCATTTTTCGTACGAGGTACTTTTTGACTTTTCTGACAAAAGTACGAGAAGAATGTTTTTTTTAACTTATACGGCATGAATGGATTTTTAAAACATTATTTCCAAGAAGCTTCCTTTACAAGTTTTCAATTTTATTTTTAATCAACTTCTTTTAGTTTAGAATTGTCTGACATGTTATGAAAGGAAAAGTGTTTTTGAAGCAGAAAGGATATTTTCCTCAAGAATGGAGTTCAAGTGTTTTATCAAAATTATTTTCCATCTAAGATAATAAAGGGTTCTGTTTATATCCCTATTATTACATTGATTTGATTATGTTGTGATGGAATTATATTTTTATGAATTCCTTTATCTTATATGATTTGTTTTATGATGTCACGATGTTTAAGATTCCCATTTTTATTATATGGGTTATGATATGATGTATGGTTTATGATTTTGTGGCACACATAAGAATGGTATCATTATGAGATGGGTGGGACCTATATCTCCCTCCAATGCATTGGATAAAGATTTTATATCTCATGAGATAGACATGACTGGAACGGTAGGTTATACCGGTTCAGTGAAACATGACTGAAACGAGGGTGACTCGGTTCAGAAATGGACTTTGTCCACTAAGATAGTCTTGGAAATGAGTCTTGACTAATAAGAAATGATTCTCTATGATTATGTGTGTATGCCACAAAGTTTCAGGTTTTATGTTATGATTATTGCGATTACATTTTAATTCTATGATTTATCCAATGTAATGATATTATGATCTCTTTTATAGGATATGATTTCGAAAAGTTATGTTCTTATGTATATGATGTGTTTGATATTTCTTTTATTTACCCTTACTAAGCATTTGAGCTCACCCTTTTGTATGTTTTATTTCCCCAGGTCAGGAAGAAGGTTACTAAGTAGAATATTCCAAAAGGGACTCTAGATATGATGAAATAAATGGGAGGCAAAGTAGATGATTTATGAACCAGTTGTTTATGTTTCCCAGTTTCTAAAGACACTATACCTATAAGGTCCTTTCATGGTTTTGTTATATGTTGAAATAAGTGTGCTTCAATTCTGAAGTAATAACAATTTATGTAAAGTATGGGTCGGTATAGTTGGTATTAGAGGAAAGATATAGTCGACCTTTGGAAACTAGGATGTGAAAGCCTTAGTAAGAACCCTAAGGATAATTCTAAGCATAGAACACAATCTTAGTGTTTTAGAAATGGCCATGAATAACCTCGGATAAGACCTTGAGTGTGAAATTTTATTCTTGATTATTTGGTTTTCCTATTATAATTAGTGTTTCTCACACTATTCTTCTTGGTTTTAGTCAGTGGCTGGAACCCGAAGGAACCGTGTTAATGAGGAATGTGACGGGCAATGCAATGATTATCCCCCTGAGCAACCAAACGTTATGGGAGCTGGAATGCAAAATCCTGTAGCCATGCTCACACAACTTTCTCAAGATATGAATCATGCAGGACTTCCAAACGAGCAAAGGAAGGAGAAACATTCTGTTGAATCCTTCATGAGACAGCGTCCACCTTCATTCAGTGGGTCTACTGGTCCATTAGTTGCTGAACAATGGATTAGTACTACTGAAAAGATATTTTCAGTTCTTCAATGTTCTGAGCATGATAAAGTCATCCTATCAGTGTATCGTTTGGAGGGTGATGCTGATCAATGGTGGAATCTTATTAAGAATACAAGGCAATGGGATGAAATTGAGTCCATGGAATGGGACGAGTTCAAGAACATATTTTTCAATAAGTACTTTCCTCGTATTCTCCGAACAAAGATGGAGAAATAGTTTCTTGAACTGAAGCAAAAAGATGATGAATCTGTTGGTACCTATGAAGCAAATTTTACAAGACTTTAAAAGTACGATTTTGGTATTATTATCCAACCTGAGAGTAAGATCGATCGATTCTTTAGAGGCTTAAAACCAAGTCTTCGAAGGGCCTTAGCCATAAGGGACTTCAATAGCTACGAGGAAATCATTCGATGTGCTCTCAAAGTTGAGATGGAGATTGGAGTAACCCATCAGTCATATGGGTTTGATATGAAGAGGAAAATGGAATTCAAAGGAAAATCTAAAGAGTACACTGAAAAGAATATGATCTTTCCCTTATGCACAATGTGTGGAAAGAAGCATGGAGGGAGTTGTCTTAAAGGGACAAGTAAATGTTTCAAATGTGGGAAGGAAGTTCATCGGGTATTTGAATGTCGCGATGATGGGAAGAAGATGTCTAATGATAAAAACAAAGGGATACCCAGAATGAACCTACTACACTTCAATGTTTCAAGTGAAAGGATATGGGTCATTATTCCAATCAATGCCCAAATCCAAGGGTTGATGATGATGGTCGATGTCAAGAAACTCTTAAGGCTAAAGTCAAAGGAATGTCACATGCAATTTCTATCAGCGATGTGGAGTATGATAACGATGTGGTGAAAGGTACAGTTACCATCCACTCTAAAGTAGCAAATGTTTTATTTGATTCTGGATCCACCCACTCCTTTATTTCTGAAGTATTTTCTAAGTATATCCCCTTATTACCTCAACAGTTAGATGTTGAGTTAGCTGTGACAACCCCTAATGGCACAACAGTCGCATCAAAAGTTTATAATTCTTCTCCGATTGAAGTTTGTGGGAAAGTGCTTCCTGCAAATCTTTTGATCCTTCCTATAGTGGAATTTGATGTGATTCTTGGCATGGATTGGCTTTCTCTACATGGAGATCATATCAATTTCCAAATAAGGGAAGTCACATTTCATATTCCAAATCAATCTATGATCGTCTATCGATGCAAGGATGAACATAACCTTCCAGTGGAAACTTTTTCCATTTTATGGGTATTGATTCCACTAAATAATGGTTATTTATCTCAAATGGTTGGTGAGAAACTCATGATTAAGAATATGCCCATTGTACGGGAGTTTGATGATGTCTTTCCGGAGGAATTACCGGGTCTTCCACCGAATCGTGAAGTTGAGTTTTCAATAGAACTCGTACCGGGTGCTTTGCCTATTTCAAAGACACCTTATAGAATGGCCCCAATTGAGTTGCAGGAATTGAAGAAGAAACTCCAAGAGAATCTTGATAAGGGGTTCATACGCCCTAGTGCATCACCTTGGGGAGCACCTGTTCTGTTTTTTAAGAAGAAAGATGGATCAATGAGACTGTGCATTGATTATCGAGAACTTAACAAGATCACTATCAAGAACAAATATCCTCTCCTGCGCATTGATGACCTATTTGACCAACTATGCAGAGCTCAATACTTTTCCAAGATTGATCTTCGTTCAGGGTATCATCAATTAAGGTTCAAAAGGGAGGATATACCAAAGACGGCTTTCTGTACAAGGTATGGACACTATGAATTTATAGTGATGCCATTTGGTCTTACTAATGCCCCTGCTATCATCATGGATCTGATGAATTGAGTCTTTAGAGACTATCTTGATCAATTTTTGGTAGTCTTTATAGATGATATTCTTGTCTATTCAAAGAGCAAGGAAGAACATGAAGATCACTTGAGAATTATATTAAAGACCCTGATAAAGGAGAAGCTTTATGCCAAATTTACCAAGTGTGAATTTTGGCTTCAAAAAGTTTCATTTTTGGGTCACATAATCTCAAAAGAGGGGATATCTGTGGATCCAGCAAAAACGGAGGTTTTCGAAAGATGGTCGAGACCAACAACAGTGACTGAGATCTGAAGTTTTCTTGGTTTGGCTGGATATTATCGACGTTTTGTGAAAGATTTTTCACGATTATCTAATCCACTCACCAAGTTGACTCGGAAAGGAGTTAAGTTTGTCTGGACGGAGGAATGTGAAGAGAATTTCAAGGAGTTGAAAAGAAGGTTATCCAGTGCACTTGTTCTCACACTGCCTTATAGTGGAGAAAGGTTTGGGATCTACAGTGATGCATCCAAGAAGGGATTGGGGTGTGTTCTTATGCAAAATGATATGGTGATAGCTTATGCCTCACGGTAGTTGAAAATACATGAGCAAAATTACCCAACTCATGATTTGGAGTTAGCTGCGGTAATCTTTGCATTAAAGATTTGGAGGCATTACCTTTATGGTGAAAGGTGTGATATTTATACTGATCATTAAAGTTTAAAGTATATTTTCACACAAAAGGAGATGAATATGAGCCAAAGAAGATGGTTGGAGCTGATTAAGGATTATGACTGCTCAATCCATTACCACCCTGGGAAAGCAAACAAGGTGGCAGATGCATTAAGTCGACAAGACCATGCCAGTTTATCCATGATGAGGATCACAAAAGATCCAATATTTATGGATTTACAAAGGATGGATCTTGGAATTATAATGGAAGGGGGAAACTATTATCTTTCTCAAATGAATGTTCAACCATCTATACATGTGAAGATTAAAGAGGCACAGAAAGAAGATGTCGAGTTACAAAAGAAGGTGAGAAATGTTCCTGAATTCAACCTTGATTGTGATGGGATACTAAAGTTCAGGAATCGGGTTTGTGTTCCTCCCATCCCCGAATTAAAGAAGGAGCTGCTGGATGAGGCTCATATTTCTTCATTCTCTATTCATCCTGGAAGCACGAAGATGTATAGGGACCTGAAAGAGTACTTCTGGTGGGATGGAAAGAAAAGAGATGTTGCTGAATATGTCTCTCGATGCATGGTTTGTCAGCAAGTTAAAGCTGAGAGACAGAAGTCTAAGGGGATGTTACAACCATTATCCATACTTGAATGGAAATGGGAAAACATCACTATGGACTTTGTCACAGGACTTCCTAAAACATCCAAAGTCAATAATGCTATCTGGGTCACAGTTGATCGTCTTACAAAGTCTGCACACTTCATTGCTATTAGAGAGGATTTCTCTCTGGATCAGCTTGCCAGGATATATGTAAAGGAAGTGGTAAGATTGCATGGAATACCACTTTTTATTATATCTGATCGGGATCCGAGATTTACCTCGATGTTCTGGTGAATTCTTCAGCATACTCTAGATACAGAGCTGAGTTTCAGCACTGCTTATCATCCTCAGACAGATGGTCAGTCTGAGAGAACAATTCAAACTCTAGAAGATATGTTGAGAGCTTGCTCTATGGATTTCAAAGGTGTTTGGGATCAACACCTACCTTTGGTGGAGTTTTCCTATAATAATAGCTTTCACTCCAGTATTCAGATGGCTCATTATGAAGCTCTCTATGGAAAGAAATGCAGGACTCCAACTTGCTGGGATGAAGTTGGGGAAAGAAAGCTATTAGGACATGATCTCGTTGATGAAATGGCAGAAAAGGTCAGATCTATTCAACAACACATAAGAGCAGCTCAGAGTCTACAGAAAAGTTATGTCGACAGCTGAAGAAAAGACCTAGAGTTTGAAGTGGGTGATAAAGTGTTCTTACGTATATGTCCCTAGAAGAGAGTCATGAGATTTGGAAAGAAGGGGAAGTTGAGCCCTAGATATATTGGTCCTTTCAAAATACAGGATCGTGTTGGGAAGGTAGCTTACTGATTGGTGCTTCCACCGAATCTCTCTCAAGTTCGCGATGTGTTCCATTTATCTCTCCTGAGAAAGTACATACCTGATCCTTCACATGTACTCAGCTCAGAAGTTGTACCGCTGGAGTAGGATATTTCTTATAAAGAATAGCCGATAGAGATTCTGGATCGTAGCGAAAAAGTCCTATGAAACAAGACCACTCGATTGGTGAAAATTTTATGGAGGAACCACCAATTAGAAGAAGCTACATGGGAGCTTGAGGATATGATGAGGGAGAGGTATCCTCATCTGTTTGTTACAAAGTGATGAATTTCGAGGGCGAAATTCATTTCCAGGGGGGTAGAATGTAACACCCGAGACTTTTATGTTATATAAATCATCAAAGGAATCTTTTTCTACACACAACACTTGCTTGTCTTGCTTTACACGAAATCGTGAGTTTCCTCGATAGCTTGCGTCATACGCAATACCGAGTTTCACTAAACAACGATATACTATTAAAATATTATTAAAACTAGCCGTTATGAATATTAATAACCACTTTTTGAAATTTTACAAATTTTATTTTTCTAAATGGACTTCATTTTTGGATTCGGTATATCAAAATTAGCCTAGGGTGAAATTTTGGCATTTTTTCTGAAAACTTTCAATTTTTGATGAATAGTGAAACCACTAAGTGGTAGTTAAAAAACTGAATTTTTCATAAAACTTAATTTTACCGCTTCTGTGAGTGGAATTTCGAAAATCCGAGAGACATGGTTGATGTCAGTAAGTAAAATGTGGTTCAATGAGATGAAAATAATTTGTTGGTGAATAGTAACTTTTTGCTTTTTTTACCACGATTAAAAGTAAATAGGGTAATTAAGGTTAAAAATAATAATATTATTACCCTAACACATGTCCTAATTCTATTGGACAAGTTTAATTAGACCAAAAAGAAACTTAGGAATAAAATATGACCATTTAGGCCCACTTGGATTAGATTAGGACATTTATTATTTATTTATTTAAAGAAGGGTTAAAATAGTTAAAATCAAAGTTTAATAACTAAATCATTTTTAATATGGGGTTATATATAAGATAAAATCAACTATAAATATTCATTATAAATCTAAAAATATTTACTACATAATGGTATTTTATTTGTAATTTTTAGACATTAAATAATTTAATTTATTTATGACACAACGATGATGCAGAAATTATCTTATTAATGAAATATTGACATAATTGATGTTATAAATACCCATATAAATTCAATTTGAGACTTTTTATGAATTCCACTAATTTTATAGGTTAATATGACATGTTAGTGTTGATTTAATTAACTTTTTTCTAACTTATCATTCTTTTATGATTTTCACAAAAATCAATTACTAAATAGTGTCAAAATTGACATAAAATAGTTTTTAAAACAAATATTATATTATTAATTGTTATTTTATTCCTAAAAATCTATGGTTCAGCCAAATGACATATATAAGGTTATATATATTAATAATAAACATCTTGGGGTTCTTTTGGATTGATATAGTAATTTTATTAACCTTATAGTGTAAGAACACAAGAAGACATGGTAAAAGTAAAATTATTTAACTTAATGTTAAATCTAAATGATAAGGTTAAAATAGGAACCTAAACTTGTCTAAATTCTATTGGAAGAGATTATTTCGACCCATCCCCACCTTAGCCTCGAAATAAATCAATTTGGAGCTATTTAAAACCGAACATGACTTTATAATAAAATAATATTTTTAGTTTTCCCAAAGGTGCCCCTCTCCTCCCTTATAAAAGGGCACCTCCTCCCCCTCTTCCTCACACCACTTTGAGCCTTCATTATCGGCCAAAGCCTTCCATTTTCTCCTCTCCACTTCCATAGAGACATCCTAGAGGTCTTGGTGTTCTTCAAAGACCAATTTTAGTGCCCTAAAAGGAGGTCTCAAAGAAGCACTTCAAAGAAGAGGTAATATCCATTACCGATCCTTTCCAATTTCATTCTTCTTCAACTACTTCTTCTTTAGTTTTTTCATTATGAAGTAATAACATCAGTATCACTCATGTAATGATATGTTATTATAAGTATGAAACAACCCTGTTTAACCATCTATCCATCCTATGAAAAATGAAATCACCGCGCGTGCGTAGGTACGGAATACTGTCTCCACGCCGTGGTGTAATCTATTTTCCACCACCACCTTACTTAGATGGGTATAATGGTGTAAATAATGACTATATATGACTATTATAAAGTGATATTGATTCTTAAATATTATACATACACTCCAATACAATTCCACGATCATAGGAACAATATCATCACTCGTGCGTACGTACGGAATACCGTCTCCACGATGTGATGTGACTCGTTCTACATGATATTCATTTCATAATGATTATATAACAGAATTGAATGAATGAATATTATATATATTACACTAATACCATTCTGGAAATGAGGTATCTATAACCTAAATATAAGAATAAGAATTTATTCGACAAAACACGCATAAGAACAAAAAGTTATAAACACCCGAATAACAAGTAGCAATGAAATATTACTACTAAGAAGCTAAGAATATGAACATATATGATATCATAAAAATAAGTATGATTTTGGAATAAGTCAATAACGTTATTTAAATCATTATACAGGAGGTTCAGACACTTACAAAGCAAGTCGGACCTAAGGTAAGGAAAATATCATAATCTCATTTTTATCCGAGATTGTTTATACTTTAGTATTTACTGGGGTGTATTTTATCATCCACATCAATGTTTCCTCAATATGTAATATTTACATCATTATACAATAGTTTATATCAAATTTTACCCTTCGGTGAGTTTTTAGTAAAAGATATGAAAGGAATCTTTTGTCATTTTTCATACGAGGTACTTTTTGACTTTTCTGACAAATGTACGAGAAGAATGTTTTTTTAACTTATACGGCATGAATGGATTTTTAAAACATTATTTCCAAGAAGATTCCTTTACAAGTTTTAAAGTTTATTTTTAATCAACTTCTTTTAGTTTAGAATTGTATGACATGTTATGAAAGGAAAAGTGTTTTAGAAGCATAGAAGATATTTTCCTCAAGAATGGAGTTCAAGTGTTTTATCAATATTATTTTCCATCTAAGATAATAAAGGGATCTGTTTATATCCCTATTATTACATTGATTTGATTATGTTGTGATGGAATTATATTTTTATGAATTCCTTTATCTTATATGATTTGTTTTATGATGTCACGATGTTTAAGATTCCCATTTTTAATATATGGGTTATGCTATGATGTATGGTTTATGATTTTATAGAACACATAAGAATGGTATCATTATGAGATGGGTGGGACCTATATCTCCCTCCAATGCATTGGGTAAAGATTTTATATCTCATGAGATAGACATGGATGGAACGGTAGGTTATACCGGTTCAGTGAAACAGGACTGAAACGAGGGTGACTCGGTTCAGAAATGGACTTTGTCCACTAAGATAGTCTTGGCAATGAGTCTTGACTAATAAGAAATGATTCTCTATGATTATGTGTGTATGCCACAAAGTTTCAGGTTTTAAGTTATCATTATTGGGATTACATTTTACATCTATGATTTATCCAATGTAATGATATTATGATCTCTTTTGTAGGATAAGATTTCCAAAAGTTATGTTCTTATGTATATGATGTGTTTGATATTTCTTTTGTTTACCCTTACTGACTCACCCTTTTGTATGTTTTATTTCCCCAGGTTAGGAAGAAGGTTATTAAGTAGAATATTCCAAAAAGGGACTCTAGATATGATGAAATAAATGGGAGGAAAAGTAGATGCTTTATGAACCAGTTGTTTATGTTTCCCAGTTTCTAAAGACACTATACCTATAAGGTCCTTTCTTGGTTTTGTTATATGTCGTAATAAGTGTGCTTCAATTTTGAAGTAATAACAATGTATGTATTGTATGGGTCGTTATAAAAATGGTACTAAAACATGAAAATGGTCACGAATAACTGGAATATAAAGAAAGGATTTATTAAAAAACTAGTAAAATAATTTCATTGGATGGAAATTCCATTGAATGATCATTAGTATTAGACTTGACGAGAATAATATTAAAACATTCCAAACTGTCCCATACCACTTTGAAACATTTTTAAATCATAAACATCATGAATGATTAATAGTAATTAAAACTATTAAATACCATGAATGGAAAAATAATTCATGATATAACATAAAAATTGAATTAGATACACCACACAAAGGATGTAATCAGTGAACATGACATTTATCTCATGAATGTAAATAGTGAGATGAGAATCCCTTACAAATGTAGTAAAAAATGGATTGGAAAACCCAAAGGTAATAATACATAAATTAAAATTTTAAATATCATGTATATAATATAATTCATGATATTATATGTTAATGTGACAATAAGGAGACTATATATCAGAAATTAGGTGTACAATAATTTAGTATGCCTCACATAATGAAAATGAGACAAGAATCCCTTACCTTAAGATTCGTTTCTAGTTAATGTCCTTTAATGTCTAGTATAAAAAATTTATGTTAATTTTAAAATTTATTTAAAAACTTTTTAATGAATATAATTACTTTTATTTCAATTATTACCATGTTGGGTACAACAAATCAAACAATTATGTTTACATCGAGTGTTTTTGACCAAATTCAGTTTCTGTGTCAGAACAATTATTATTACTCATCTATGGTTAAAAGGGCCGTTATATAACATTTCCATAATGATAACCATAACATAATTATCATATTTTTAAGAAAAATTATACTTTTAAAATCAATAATTATATATGGTAATGAAAATGAGAATATTCTACAATCATGGAGATAGTTAGTCATACGTACGCAAGAGTAACATTCCCATGTTTAAATGACCATTGTGGAAAGTAGCAAAGTAACTAAAATATTTCAATAATTATAATTAAATAATAAATACCATATTATTTAATAATACATACATATATTTATAATTATGTGATGTAAAAGTAATCACATCTTGTCGAGGAGCCGGTAATCCACACGTCCACGAACGACATCATCTCTTTTAAAGTGTGTAAAGGGGTAATAAAAAAATGACATATATGTATAAATAGAATTGTAATTTGGTATTTAATATCCAATATGTTTTTTATGTCTCATATTTTTAATTATAACCATCATTTATACATTCCATGTATCATGTGAACGAATCACATCGCTTTGAGGGGGCAGTAGTCCACACTTCTGCTAACAATGTAATCGTATTAACTTAAAATGGAAAGTATTAATGGTAGGTGTAATAAAAGGATTAAGTAAGTATTAATAAAATATAAATATCATATATGACATATATAAATATATTTTACATCATAATGGCCACCATGAAAGGCGGTAGGGAGAAATTGAATAATCATCGTTTTGTGAGGCAGTAGTTCACCGTACACAAAAACATTTTGTTCATTACCCAATAGATAATGGTGTGTCTAAGTGTAGGTATAAATATCATCATATAACATCCTAGTATATTTATGATAATTTTTTATTACAAAATAATAGAATAAAGAAAATTTTAGGTGTTGGATAATGAAAATGAAACTAGAGAGATTGAGAAAAGGTCTTACCTTTTAATCTGGTAACTTCTTTTCATTTGAACCCAAAAAAGCATTGTTGGAAGGGTTTCTTCCCAAACATAATGATTATAGCTCAACTATAGGAATAATGGGAGACTATTTGAGTAGTTGATAGCCGATATTATAAGTTTTGATAGGTGTGGGGAATAGGTAGACGTGGAGGCCTTTTATAGGGAAGGAAAATGACTTACTTCGTATTTTGAAAACGAAGGTAGGAGTGCACAAGTTATTACCTAAGACAAGTTATACCTGTAACACCCCGAGATTTTATGAAAAATATTCTTTTTAATTTCATTAATGTCTTGTGTTGTACGCTACACCAAAATGAGCTTGCACAACACACATCCTTGACTTTCCTTTTATTACACGCAAGTGCGGCCTTCCTTGATAGCGTGTGTAGTACGCAATACCGTGTTTCACTAAACAACGATATGCTATTAATATATTATTAAAACTAGCCGCTATGAATAGTAATAACCACTTTTTGAAATTTTCTAAATTTTATTTTCCAAAATGGACTTCATTTTTTGAATTCGGAATATTAAAATTAGCTTAGGGTAAATTTTTGGTACTTTTCGGATAACTTTCATACTCTGATGAATAGTGAAAATTACTAAATTTTAATTAAAAACAACTTTTTTAATAGAAATAATTAATAGTGATAAATTATTAATTTGAGTGGTTTTAAAGTATATTTAGAATATATTTTTACAATTTAATACAATTTTTTTCATTGGATGTAATTTCACATTTAAACCAGAAATAAACAAGTGTCAATCTTTTGATAGTTATTATCTCTTAAAAACACGCTATTTGTTTTGACGACGGGAATTAATTTTTAAATTAATTAATGTAACTGATATGTTTTGAATTTGATAAAATAGACATCATTTTTGAATTCATAATATCAAATATAGCTTAGGCCTAATTTTTGGTATTTTTCTGGAAACTTTCATTTTTTGATGAATAGTGAAACCACTAAGTGGTAGTTAAAAAAACTGAATTTTTCATAAAACATAATTTTCCCGCTTCTGTGAGTGGAATTTCAAAAGTCCGAGAGACACGGTTAATATCAAGGACTAAAATGTGGTTCAATGAGATGAAAATAATTTTTGGTGAATAGTAACTTTTGATTTTTTTTTTACCACGGTTAAAAGTAAATAGGGTAATTAAGGGTAAAGATGATATTATTATTACCCTAACACATGTACTAATTCTATTGGATAAGTTTAATTCGACCAAAAACAAACTTATGATTAAAATATGACCATTTAGGCCCACTTGGATTAGATTAGGACATTTATTATTAATTTATTTAACGAAGGGTTAAAAGAGTTAAAATCAAAGTTTATTTACTAAAACATTTTAAATTTGGGGTTATACATAAGATAAATTCGACTATAAATATTCATTAGAAAGATAAAAAAGATTTCCTACATAATGGTATTTTATTTTTAATTTTTAGACATTAAATAATTTAATTTATTTATGACACAACGATGATGTAGTAATTATCTTATTAATGAAATATTGACATAATTGATGTTATAAATACCAAAATAAATATAATTTGAGACTTTTTATGAATTCCAATAATTTTCTAGGTTAATATGACATGTTATAATTGATTTAATTAACTTTTTTCGAACTTATCATTCTGTTATGAGTTTCACAAAAATCAATTACTAAATAGTTTCAAAATTGACATAAAATAGTTTTTAAAACAAATATTATATTATTAATTGTTATTTTATTCCTAAAAATCTAAGGTTCGGCCAAATGACTTAGATAAGGTTATATATATTAATAATAAACAATTTTAGGTTCTTTTGGCTTCTTATAGTATGTTCATTAACCTTATAGTGTAAGAACACAAGAAGACACGGTAAAAGTAAAATTATTTAACTTAATGTTAAATCTAAATGATAAGGTTAAAATAGGAACCTAAACTTGTCTAAATTCTATTGGATGAGAGGATTTCGACCCATCCCCACCTTAGCCTCAAAATAAATAAATTTGGAGCTATTTAAAACCGAACATGACTTTATAATAAAATAATATTTTTAGTTATTCCAAAGGTGCCCCTCTCCTCCCATATAAAAGGACACCTCCTCCCTCTCTTCCTCACACAACTTTGAGCCTTAAATCTCGGCCAAACCCTGCCAAATTATCTTCTCCACTTCCCTAGAAACATCCTAGAGGTTCTGGTCTTCCTCAAAGACCAATTTTAGTGCCCTAAGAGGAGGTCTCAAAGAGGCGCTTCAAAGAAGAGGTAATTTTTGTTACCGATTCTTTCACCTTTATTTCTTCTTCCACTTCTTCTTCTTAGGTTGTTTCATTATGAAGTAATAACATCAGTATCAATCATATAATAATATGTTATTATAAGTATGAAACAATCCTATTTCACCATCTATCCATCCTACAGAAAACGAAATCACCGCGCGTGCGTACGTACGGAATACCGTCTCCACGCCGTGGTGTAATCTATTTTCCACCACCACCTTAATTAGATGGGTATAATGGTGTAATGAGTAACTATATATGATTATTATAATGTGATGTTGATACTGGAATATTATACATACACTTCAACAAAAGTTCACGATCATGAGAACGATATCATCGCTCGTGCGTACGTACGGAATACCGTCTCCACGACGCGATGAGATTCATTCTCCACATTAACCATTCATGAATGATTATAAAGTATATATAATGAATAATAATGAAATATATGAAATGTTAAATCTACTGGATTTATGTATATATATATATATATATGTATGTCATCTACTTACTTCCATTCAAGACAATAAGGAAAGGAAAACAGCGTTCATGCGTACGTACGGACTACCGTCTCCATGAATGGTGTGTTTTATTTCATTTATCTATCTATTATATATATATATACTGAATATATATGATATATAAATCATTTTTTATATTCTGGAAGTAATTAAATCATGATATAAGTAATAATAATGTCAAGAACAACAACTCCAAACACCTACGATAAATGAAATGATTTTACCCAAAACGCTTCTTTAACATGGAATTTACAAAAGAACGGGTAATATAAAGTCATAAGTGAACCATATATGATATCATAACAATAAATATGATTCTTTAATAAGTTAATGACATTATTTAAATCATTATACAGGAGGTTCGGATACGTATAAAGCATATCGAACATAAGGTTAGGGAAATATCACAATCTCATTTTTATCTGAGATTGTTTATACTTTAGTATTTACTGGGGTGTATTTTATCATCCACATCCATGTTCCCTCAATATGTAATATTATTTCCATTCACCTAAAATTGTTTAAATCCTATTTTACCCTTCGGTGAGTTTTTAGTAAAAGATATGAAAGGAATCTTTTGTCGTATTTCGTACGAGGTACTTTTTTAAATTTTCCGAAAAAAGTACGAGAAGAATGTTTTTTTAACTTATACGGATTGAATGAAATTTTAAAAAAAATTCCAAGAAGCTTCCTTTACAAGATTTCATGTTTATTTTTAATCAACTTCTTTTACTTTAGAATTGTAAGACATTTTAAGAAAGGAAAAGTGTTTTTGAAGTAGAAAGGATATTTTCCTCAAGAATGAAGTTCAAGTGTTTTATCAAAATTATTTTCCATCTAAGATAATAAAGGGTTCTATTTCTATCCCTATTATTACATGGATTTGATTATGTTGTGATGGAAATATTTTTATGAAATCTTTTATCTTATATGAATTGTTTTATGATGTCACGATGTTTAAAGATTCCCATTTTTATTACATGGGTTATGCAATGATGTATGATTTATGATTTTGTGGAACATATAAGAATGGTATCATTATGAGATCGGTGGGACCTATATCTCCCTCCAATGCATTGGTTAAAGATCTTATATCTCATTAGATAGACATGGCTGGAATGGTAGGTTATACCGGTTCAGTAAACAGGACTGAAACGAGGTGACCCGGTTCAGAAAGGGACTTTGTCCACTAAGATAGTCTTGGAAATGAGTCTTGACTAACAAAAAATGATTCTCTATGATTATGTGTGTATTCCACAAAGTTTAATGTTTTAAGTTATGATTATTGTGATTTCATTTCACTTCTATGATTTATCCCATGTTATGAAATTATTCTCTCTTTTGCAGGTTATGTTTTCCAAAATGTTATGTTCTTGTGAAAATTATGTGATTGATATTTCTTTTGTTTACCCATACTGAGCATTTGAGCTCACCCTTTTATGTTTTCTTTTCCCCAGGATATAAAGAAAGTTTTTAGGTATTAAAAAAAGGAAGATCTTTATGGGAGATGTTGAAGATCTTTCACCAAGATTAGAAGATTATATTCCGATTTTCCAAAGACACTAAACTATTACGATCCTTGTGTGTGTGTTTTTGTTATGTACTAAGTATTCCGCAAATTTAATGTAATGTCAATGTACGTCAAGCTTCGGGTCTCTACGGTTGGTATCAGAGGAACGGTTTAGTCAACCTTTGGAAACTAGGATGCGAAGACGTTAGTGAGATCCCTAGATATATTTCTAAGGTTTGTCTAGGTATGTCCCTAAGGATAAGTATACGTATAGCATATAGTCCTAGAACTGCGCTAAAGATCTTAGAATTTAACCTAAGATGTTAGATATTGAGGGTACTTCCTCTTTACTATGTTGTTTTCTCTAGAATGATTTTTGCATCTCACAAGAGTCTTTTTGTGTTTTAGTTAATGGAGGGAACCAGAAGGAATTCGGTTAACATTGAATCCAATGGACAAATTGGTGACCATGAGCAACAAAATTGTGTAATTCCAAGAGAGAAAGATATTGAGATTATGCTGAATCAGTCATCGCGATATATGATTAACAAGGTAAAATTTAGTGGTATGCCTAATTCATCAAAGAAGAGGAAGATAAACTATTATGCATGTTCGCATGTTGAGGAGCATAAAGAAAGGAAGATTGAGATTTCTAAAGAAGGGAAGAAGAACCTTGAGGAATACCTCAAATGGGGGGACCGATGTTATCTGTGTGGAGAAAAGGTTCGTAGAGTGACAGACTGTTGTGGAGTTCAATGTATTATTTGTGGAGAACATGGGCATTACCCAACTCAATGCCCTGACCTAAAAAGTTACTTCTAAATCAAGGAAGGACTTATTCCAGGACAATCATTGAAGTGGATGGACTGAAGTGTTTATGTATTGGTATTCAAGAATAATGTTGTTGAGGTACTTTTATGGTGTATTGAAATATTTATATATTGGTCTATTATTGTTTTCAATAATTTTAAGGTACCGGTAACCATGAAAAGTGATTCAAATATTTTAGAAAGTAGATGATATGCGCATAATTAAGGGATAAAGATAAAATGAAATGTTTGACAGTATTCATGATCTCATGATCGATATAAGTACTAAGTGATATCATGGTTTGAGTATATATAATTTTGAGGAATTTGGTATGTGGAAAGTGTTAACTTTTAACTGAATTCATGTTTTCACTAAGGTTCAATGGGTATTCAAGAGAATACATGATTAAGGCCTTTGAATGTTTGGAATGTGACCAACAAGACATATCTTATGATATATGGGGATCAAAGATGGTATTAAATATCTGGTAATCGTTTTCACTATATTATGAGAGTGGACTGCAGTATTATGGATAAGCCTAAAGATTGGAATGGATTATGTTGGACATAAGTTAGTATTGTTTAAGGATAGATGTTTTTTCGATATTATTTATGGGATGTTATAGTAATATAGTTTTAGAAAAAGGACAACCTGCAGGACGGGCGACAGCCCATCGCGTCGGACAAGGCTGTGGGAATTGAACCCACAACCGAAGTGCGACTGGCCTTTATCGCCTACCACTGACCTACAGGAAGTCCCTGGTTAGTAAAAACTAGTTTTATTTTATTAATCGACGTAATAGATGAAGTATAAGTTCATTTTTTCATATAAGATTAACCTCACCAAACACGAACTTATGTATATTTGATAACTTTTGCTAACCTTTTGTTTGGAACAGATGGAATGACCCGTAATTCTATCACATGATCTGCTAATACATCACGAATAACAAAATCAACTTCATTTCTTTAAGGGATGAAGTGAAAATTGTTCAATTCACGAACAACAGTGAGATTGTACCAAAATCATGCAAGTATTTCTTTTAATTCATCAACTTTAGGGAAATGATCTTGGAAACCAAAAATGTTTTCCTAGTTCCCTTATATCCGATTAATCAGATGGTACCTTAGATCATCACAAATCAATAGCTTTTTGATTGTTGGCTTTTTCATAGCCATGTTCTCTACCACTCTCCATCAGAACATGATGGTTAGATTTCTCTTCCATATCCATATTTTCACCTATGTGGAAACCCAGTGATTAGTTTATTTGGGTAACAATTACATTTCATAATTTTGTTTTTAAAGATTGGTTTTGGTATTCCTTTTTACGATGTGGTTTTCTATAAAAGAAACTTTTGAGTAGTAAACCATTTATAACCCCGACGAATTTCGAGGGCGAAATTCATTTTAAGGGGGGTAGAATATAACACCCCGATATTTTATAAAAAATATTCTTTTTAATTTCATTAATGTCTTGTGTTGTACGCTACACCAAAAGGAGCTTGAACAACACGCATCCTTGACTTTCCTTTCATTACATGCAAGCGCGACCTTCCTTGATAGCGTGTGTAGTACGCAATACCGAGTTTCACTAAACAACGATATGCTATTAAAATATTATTAAAACTAGCCGTTATGAATAGTAATAACCACTTTTTGAAATTTTGTAAATTTTATTTTTCAAAATGGACTTCGTTTTTTGAATTCGGAATATTAAAATTAGCTTAGGGTAAAATTTTGGTACTTTTTGGACAACTTTCATATTCTGAGGAATAGTGAAAATTACTAAATTTTAATTAAAAACAAAATTTTTAATAGAAATAATTAATAGTGATAAATTATTAATTTGAGTGGTTTTAAAGTATATTTAGAATATATTTTTACAATTTAATACAATTTTGGTCATTGGATATAATTTCACATTTAAACCAGACATAAACAAGTGTCAATCTTTTGATAGTTATTATCTCTTAAAAACACGCTATTTGTTTTGACGACGGGAATTAATTTTTAAATTAATTAATGTAACTCATATGTTTTGAATTTGATAAAATAGCGATCATTTTTGAATTCATAATATCAAATATATCTTAGGCCTAATTTTTGGTATTTTTCTGGAAACTTTCATTTTTTGATGAATAGTGAAACCACTAAGTGGTAGTAAAAAAAACCGAATTTTTCATAAAACATAATTTTCCCACTTCTGTGAGTGTAATTTCGAAAATCCGAGAGACATGGTTAATATCAAGGACTAAAATTTGGTTCAATGAGATGAAAATAATTTTTGGTGAATAGTAACTTTTGACTTTTTTTTACCACGGTTAAAAGTAAATAGGGTAATTAAGGGTAAAGATGTTATTATTATTACCCTAACACATGTCCTAATTCTATTGGATAAGTTTAATTCGACCAAAAACAAACTTAGGATTAAAATATGACCATTTAGGCCCACTTGGATTAGATTAGGACATTTATTATTAATTTATTTAAAGAAGGGTTAAAAGAGTTAAAATCAAAGTTTATTTACTAAAACATTTTTAATTTGGGGTTATACATAAGATAAATTAGACTATAAATATTCATTATAAATCTAAAACGATTTCCTACATAATGGTATTTTATTTGTAATTTTTAGACATTAAATAATTTAATTTATTTATGACACAACGATGATGCAGTAATTATCTTATTAATGAAATATTGACATAATTGATGTTATAAATACCCAAATAAATATAATTTGAGCCTTTTTATGAATTCCACTAATTTTATAGGTTAATATAACATGTTATGATTGATTTAATTAACTTTTTTCGAACTTATCATTCTGTTATGAGTTTCACAAAAATCAATTACTAAATAGTTTCAAAATTGACATAAAATAGTTTTTAAAACAAATATTATATTATTAATTGTTATTTTATTCCTAAAAATATAAGGTTCGGCCAAATGACTTATATAAAGTTATATATATTAATAAAAAACAATTTGGGGTTCGTTTGGCATCTTATAGTAAGTTTATTAACCTTATAGTGTAAGAACACAAGAAGACACTGTAAAAGTAAAATTATTTAACTTAATGTCAAATCTAAATGATAAGGTTAAAATAGGAACCTAAACTTGTCTAAATTCTATTGGATGAGAGTATTTCGACCCATCCCCACCTTATCCTTTAAATAAATCAATTTATAGCTATTTAAAACCGAACTTGACTTTATAATAAAATTATATTTTTAGTTATTCCAAAGGTGCCCCTCTCCTCCCTTATAAAAGGACACCTCCTCCCTCTCTTCCTCACACAACTTTGAGCATTAATGCTCGGCCAAACCCTTCCAAATTCACTTCTCCACTTCCCTAGAAACATCCTAGAGGTTCTGGTCTTCCTCAAAGACCAATTTTAGTGCCCTAAGAGGAGGTCTCAAAGAGGCGCTTCAAAGAAGAGGTAATTTCCGTTACCGATTCTTTCACCTTTATTTATTCTTCCACTTCTTCTTCTTAGGTTGTTTCATTATGAAGTAATAACATCAGTATCACTCATATACTGATATGTTATTATAAGTATGAAACAATCCTATTTCACCATCTATCCATCCTACGGAAAACCAAATCACCGCGCGTGCGTACGTACGGAATACCGTCTCCACGCCGTGGTGTAATCTATTTTCCGCCACCACCTTAATTGGCTGGGTATAATGGTGTAATGAGTAACTATATATGATTATTATAAAGTGATATTGATACTGGAATAGTATACATACACTTAAACACAAGTTCACGATCATGAGAATGATATCATCGCTCGTGCGTATGTACGGAATACCGTCTCCACAACGCGATGAGATTCATTCTCCACATTAACCATTCATGAATGATTATAAAGTATATATAATGAATAATAATGAAATATATGACATGTTAAATCTACTGGATTTATGTATATATATATATATATGTATGTACTTCATCTACTTACTTCTATTCAAGACAATAAGGAAAGGAAAACAGCGTTCATGCGTACATACGGACTACCGTCTCCATGAACGGTGTGTTTTATTTCATTTATCTATCTATTATATATATATATATATATACTGAATATATATGATATATAAATCATGTTTTATATTCTGGAAGTAATTAAATCATGATATAAGTAATAATAATTTCATGAACGACAAGTCCAAACACCTACAATAAATGAAACGATTTTACCAAAAACGCTTCTTTAACATGGAATTAACAAAAGAACGGGTAATATAAAGTCATAAGTGAACCATATATGATATAATAACAATAAATATGATTCTGTAATAAGTTAATGACATTATTTAAATCATTATACTGGAGGTTCGGATACGTACAAAGCATATCGGACATAAGGTAAGGGAAATATCACAATCTAATTTTTATCCGAGACTGTCTATACTTTAGTCTTTACTAGGGTGTATTTTATCATCCACATCCATGTTCCATCAATATGTAATATTATTTCCATTCACCTACAATTTTTTAAATCCTATTTTACCCTTCGGTGAGTTTTTAGTAAAAGATATGAAAGGAATCTTTTGTCATTTTTCGTACGAGGTACTTTTTTGACTTTTCTGAAAAAAGTACGAGAAGAATGTTTTTTTAACTTATACAGAATGAATGGAATTTTAAAAAATTATTTCCAAGAAGATTCCTTTACAAGTCTTAAATTTTATTTTTAATCAACTTCTTTTAGTTTAGAATTGTAAGACATGTTAAGAAAGGAAAAGTGTTTTTGAAGTAGAAAGGATATTTTCCTCAAGAATGAAGTTCAAGTGTTTTATCAAAATTATTTTCCATCTAAGATAATAAAGGGTTCTGTTTCTATCCCAATTATTACATGGATTTGATTATGTTGTGATGGAAATATTTTATGAAAACTTTTATCTTATATGAATTGTTTTATGATGTCACGATGATTAAAGATTCCCATTTTTATTACATGGGTTATGCAATGATGTATGATTTATGATTTTGTGGCACACATAAGAATGGTATCATTATGAGATGGGTGGGACCTATATCTCCCTCCAATGCATTGGGTAAATATCTTATATGTCATGATATAGACATGGCTGGAACGGTAGGTTATATTGGTTCAGTGAAACAGGACTGAAACGAGGGTGACTCGGTTAAGAAAGGGACTTTGTCCACTAAGATAGTCTTGGCAATGATTATTGACTAACAAGAAATGATTCTCTATGATTATGTGTGTATGCCACAAAGTTTAATGTTTTAAGTTATGATTATTGTGATTTCATTTCACTACTATGATTTATCCCATGTTATGAAATTATTCTCTCTTTTGCAGGTTAAGTTTTCCAAAATGTTATGTTCTTATGAAAATGATGTGATTGATATTTCTTTTGTTTACCCTTACTGAGCATTTGAGCTCACCCTTTTATGTTTTCTTTTCCCCAGGATATAAAGAAAGGTTTTAGGTATTAAAAAAAGGAAGATCTTTATGGGAGATGTTGAAGATCTTTCACCAGGATTAGAAGATTATATCCCGATTTCCCAAAGACACTAAACTATTACGATCCTTGTGTGTGTGTTTTTGTTATATACTAAGTATTCCGCAAATGTAATGTAATTTCAATGTACGTCAAGCTTCGGGACTCTACAATACCAAACTACCCAATCAAATTAATTGAAGGAAAATGGTCGAAATATGTCCATAAAATGAGTTTTGGACAAGTTTCTAGGTCATTTGGGCCCTTAAACAGAGTGTTTTAGTCCACTTTTTATCCTAATTACACCTTAATCACTGTAATTAATTTTTATCGCATTCAGTAATAATTTTTCTAAAAAAAATAAGTTGATATTATTAGACAACAAATATTATATTTATTATAATGGTGTATTTTTATTTTCTAACTTTAAATCCCAAAAGTGTAAAAATTTGGATTAATTCAAATCTCGCAAATAGAAGGATTAACTGGTTTTAATAGAAATATGTTCAAATGATTATTATTATTTTATATTCTTTTTTAAAAGTTAAATTTATTATAATGAATTAAATTTTATTAATTGGTGTATAATTTATCTAATGTGACTTTAAGAAAAATTATAATTTAATTTAACTTTAATAATTATTTAAATAAAAAGGTAGTTTTTAACTAAAATGAAGTATTTCCACTATTCACTACAAAATGAAATTTCTCAGAAAAATCCCAAAAATTCATCCTATGATAATTTTAAAGTTGTTTATTCAAAAAAAATTATTTTCACAAATAATATTTATAAAAGTGTCAAAATTAAGATTTAAAATAGGTTCACCATTAAAAGGAGGTAAAAATGCCTTAATTAAAACATAGGTTTTTATCTGAAATGTTGGGTTTTATATTTTCTTATTACTAACAAATATATTGGGTGAATATCAAAAAATAATTTTTTTAATATGTAACATATTTATTACATTAATATCAATCACTAATTTATTTAATCTGTTATAGTAAAACAACTTTGGGAATATTAAAATAGTTTTCTATAAAAAATATCCTTTTAATAATCAATCTGTTCTTATATTAATTTTAATTTATTTTTAACCAATGATTTAGTTTTCTAAACCGTATTTTAATATGTTAGATAATACTATTCATAATGGATAATTTATGACTTATTATATCAAATAATAATGTTTTAATTATTGATTATTTTTCAGTAAGACCTGATATTGCGTATAGTTCAAGCAACAAAGAAGGTCACTTTTTCATGTAACACAAGCTATAGAAAAATGTAAATATTTCTTATGATGTATGATGACCTAGTGTTACATGAATTCAAGTTAAATCGGTATTTCATGCCCTGAAATATATTGAATATATTTTAAATAGTAGATACATTATAATGTATATGAATATTATATTACATTATGCGCTTGTTATCATGTGTCATACACGGTATCAAATACAAGGTTCTCACTTCTGTTTGTAGGGTGTCCAATTATCCCTGCCTTTTTTAAACATTATCCTCACAATTTAAACTCGATCACGATGATAGATTTTTTGATACATGCTATGTTTGAAATATAACATCGGGAGAATGGTTCATAAGTAATATTCTATAAAAAGAGAATTTAAAGTATAATAGTTACATGGAATACAATGTAACTATGTCTCTATGTAGGAGAACATCATTGGAAATTATAGAAATGTAATTGGATAAAAACATGAATATTTATAGGGATTGAATGATGTCATCAATCACCAACAAGTGAATGATGAATGGAATTTTGATGGCCTTAAATCCATAAATCATTAATGATTTATTAAGTCATTGGTTAAATATAAATTTAGGTATTTGGAAAACATTTAATTCTTAAGTCATTTTATTAATGTTGGGTAATTCTTTTACAGACCAAGAATATAACTAAATATTATTAAATGATTGGCTTCAATATTATATAGACAATGATAAATTTGTGTTGTGCTTTGATAAAATTCTAATTCAACCATTTACTCCCAAAAAATTTAATTACCAATAATTAATTTTTTATGCCTGAAGCACTAAAAGGTACTTTTAAAGGATTGTAAGGCCTGTAAAAGAGTGAAAAGTACTACTATTAGTCTTTAACTATATACCAAAATAAATATGGTTAATAGATTAATTTTAAATCCCCAAAAGTGTTACTACTTGTTCATCATTACTATTTATTTTTTATATTTTTTAACTAAAACAATTAAAATTGATAAGGATATTGTGCAGGTCAGTGGTTGGCATGAAACCCTTGTTGTCCTCCGGTCATGGGTTCAATACCTGCATCCTTTCCAGATTTTATTGGTTGTCTCCCATCTTATAGGAGGTCCTTTTTTTAAAACCATATAAATATAATTTTCAAAATATAGATGATGGACATCCTTGAAATTAGGTTAATCACTAAATAGAATTTTAACTAAGGTTTTCAATACAACATCAATACATAAATACTTCATTCAATAATTTCCACAAATATCCTTCAATGTTTGAGAGTTTATCCTCTATGAGAGGTCATTTACATTGTTAATGTTCAGGTTCCCCACATTTTCTAAAAATAACTCTAAAAGATTTATTAGGATGAGCTTCATTTCCTTCCATAATATAATTTCTTTTTCCTCTAAAATTCATTGATTTATGTCCTTCATTCCCACACATAAATCATTTATTTTTTCCCTTGAGACACTTTACTGGGTGTATTCTTCCACACATATAATATGTTGAAAGTTGATCCTTCCATTCTACATTGTCTCTATCACTCATGCTCTTATCATCCTCTATCCTTCTTTTCTTTGGTGGTCTCGGGAGTTGGTAAAGGTATATATTGTTATTAATATTTCATGAAAACTGATTTGGAATGAACATGATATCCTTTACTCCTGTCTACACATCATTTGGTTTCTCATTGTCTCCATATTTTCCTTCACTTTCGATGTTTACATGAACACTCCAGGTTCCATCCATTTACTAAAACCAAAAATGATTGTGTGAGCAACAATATTCATAGTGAGAGAAATGTTTAATTATCTATAAGATATCTAAATAATGACATGTTATTTTTTTAAAAAAAACATAGGTTTAACCTTGATTATTCATTTTCAAAATACTTTCTAATTTTTTATAATGATTTGTAAATAAAACGTGGATTATCCTAATAATGTCCCCAAGGGAGTGTAAACCCGGTGCATAGTATGTCTTGTTGTCGTGAACCAAGTTACCCCAAGTTATGATGGGACCACCTTGTTTAAGTTGATACTCCTAAGTGTATATGTTCCAGAACCACATTCAATTATAGTATTCAGATAGGTATGTATTTCTAGGAAGACCCACATAATCTATTCTTTAGCAAAATTATAGGGTCTTCATCTATACATATTCAATTATATCATAGGGTTATGTTCTCAAATCTAGGTTTTCCTAAATTAGTGCCCAAGGTTTCTACTAAACTTCTTCTGATACAAACTGTAATGAACCTTCCCTAGATATCCAAGAGTCAGTGGCTGCTACTAAATACATTAGAATGATTAAAAGGAATCAATACCTAAAGGACCAATCATTTTAGTAGCATTGGTAAACTAAATACATAAATGAGAATTGTGTTACAAATGGAAAAAATAATTATAACATATTTTTTCTTATAAATAAATAAACATTGAGGATGATCTCTAATCCATATTGTCAATTCCTTCACATATTTCACTTTATAATTCTTGGATTCTTGGGGAAATAAAAACAATAAGGTGGGTCTCAAATGCTTAGTAAGGTAAAAATATAGAGGAAGCAATAATGAATCAATGTGAAAAATCAATATGGAAAGGTAAATAATTGAACACATATTCCATGTAATAAATAACCTAAATTAAAGTACATAAGAAATATGGAATGGTAATAAGTGGAAACACATTCCATTCAAATAACTAGATAAGGAAAATTAAATATGGGAATGTATGAAATTAAAAATCATTCCATTAATCAATGAACTGAAATGTAATGTATCCATAGATATGTCGAAGAAAAATCCCATTGATGAATATTAACTAGAACTAATATGATAGAAATTTATTTCTTATCAAACATCATGTCTCAGTCACATGAGCACCTATTACCATCAATACATTTCACAATGGGGTTTAAAACTAAGGGAATAAACCAATTTTTTCAATTTTTCATCTCATAAGAACATATCGATGCATCAAGGATCTATATAAAGTCTAGGATCCACCCATCATTTCTAGTCCAAATAGTTCCACATATTGAAGAATAAAAATAACTAATTTTTTTATCAAATAACTATATTGGATAAGAAATACAGATCTATCAATAACTTCCCAATTAATAAAATAACTATCAATTTAGGCACCGTATGTAAAATGGTATATGGTTTAGGAAATAGTAATATAATTGAAAAAAAATAATTGGATAATAAGGGGAAATTGAAATTTAAATGATAAAAGAAAATTGAATACTTTATGGTGACAAAAAAATAAATCAAGCAAATGTATTTGACTACTATATTTAGAAAAATCAATAATAAACCTATCCATGGGAAGAATAAGGATGGTATCAATACAAAAAACCAAAGTGGAGTAAAGTAGAGGGTTGTTCTTGATGATGAAATAAAATATTACCTTTTAAAATTATTCTTGAAGAAAATGTCCTTTTATTTTGAAAAACCTTTTGAAAATATTTTTCTTTAAAAATAATCCTTTTAAACTTGAAAATGTGGATTCAAAGAAATGATGAAGGATGAATCTGTATATATCGTACAAGGTATAAAGAATATTCATTTTGTTTAGGAAGCAGAAAAAAAGAAAATTTCTCATTAGGAAAGTGAAAATAATATTACATTGATGCATTGGTAATAGAAAATAAGGGTAAAAATTTCATTACCAAATCATTTTAAAACATTTTATAAAATATTTTAATAAAACATGGTTTTTAGAATAAAATAGGTTCTTTGAATAAAGGTTGATATAAAGTCTGGTTTTCTGGAAAAAAATTAACATCTTAGTACAAAAGAGTAGAAAACGGTAAGAACAATTGAAAATGGTCATGAATAACTAGAGTAGAATAAATTTTTATTAAAAAATGGTTGAATTCCATTAATAGAACATTATGATAGGTTTTGAGGAAAATAGTATTTAAAAATTCCAAAGTGTCTCATACCCCTTTGAAAAAAATTTAAATCATGAATCTCGTGAATGAATAATATTGAATGAAAGTATTAAATACCATGAAGGGAAATGGAATTCATGATATAATATAATAATGGAATTAGATACACCACACAAAATATGTATGTAGTGAACATGACATTTATCTCACGGATGAAAAAAGTGAGATGAGAATCCCAAAACTAATGTAGTAACAAGTTGATTGGAAAACCCAAAGGTAATAATCCTTAAATAAAACATTTAAATACCATGAATATAATATAATTCATGATATTATATGTCAATGTGGAAGTAAGTACATCATATATAATAAATTAGGTGAACAAAAATTAAGCATGCCTCACGTAATGAAAATGAGACAAGAATCCCTTACCTTGAGTTTTGTTTCAGGTGAAAGTCTATTAAATTCCTGTATAATAAATTTATGTTAATTTTAATCTTTATTAATAACATTTTTCATGTTTATAATTACTTTTATTTCACTTATTACCATGTTGTGTGCAACTATGCAAACAATTAATTTTGCATCGTGTGTTTTTGGACCCAATTCAGTTTATGTGTCAAAACAACTATTCTTAGTCAACTATGGTCAAAGGGGTCATTATATATTATACACAGAATTATAACTAGAAACAATTATCATATTTTTACATAAATTACACTTTTAAAATCAATAATTTGATATAGATATGAAAATTAGAATATGTTAAATCATAGAGATGGTAGGTTGTACATACACATGAGTAAGATTACCATTTTTAAATGATCATTGTGGAAAGAATTTAACTAACTGAAATCTTCCCAGAATGATAATTATATAATAAATATCATATTATTTAGTCATATGTACTTATATATAGAAATGTGTGATGCAAAAACAATCACATCATGTCAAGGAGGCGGTAGTCCACACGTCGTCGAATGATGTTATCTATTTTAAAGTGTGTGAATCGGTAATAAAGAAGATGATATATATATATATATATAAATTCACAGAAATTTAATTAGGTCATTAATATCCTATTTATGTTTTTTATGTCTCATATTTTTAATTATAATCATCATTTATATATTCCATGTATCGTTTGAACGAATCACATTACTTTGAGTGGGCGGTAGTCCACACATCCTCAAACGACGTTATCATATTAACGTAAAATGTGAATTATTAAAGGTTACTGTAATAAAATGATTAAAGAAGTATGGAGACATAATAAATTTTCCTTATAACATATATAAATATATTTTCCATCATAATGGCCACCATGAGTGGTGGTAGGGAAAATTGAACAATCATCGTTTCATGATGTAGCAGTTCTTCGTACACAAAAACATTACGTTTGTTGCCCAGTAGATCGTGGTGTGTGTAAATTTAGGGAGAAATATCAAAATAAAATAATCCTGGTATATTTAGGATACATTTTTTGTTACACAAGAACATAATAAAGAAATTTTAGGGGTTGGATAATGGAAATGAAACTGAAGAGATTGACAAAATGTGTTACCTTTTAATCACGTAACTTCATTTGGTTTAAACTAGAAGGCATTGTTGGAACGATTTCTGACCAAATTAATTATTCTTGGTCTAGGATAGTAATTATGAGATAATATTTGGGCACTTCTTGTCCAAACATAATAGGTTTGAGAGGTGTGAGGAATGGTTAGAGGTGGTGGACTTTTTTGGGAAGAAAAAAGTCTCACTTTGTATTTTGAAAAGAAGTTAGATGTTCGTAGGTTATTAACTAATAAAATTCATACCGAACAACCAAAAATAATACATGCAAAGGTATATAGAAGAAATATTTCTTGCCAATAAGTTGTGGAAAAGTTTATAGGTCATTTGGGCCATTGTAATTAGGGTTTTAGTCCATTTTTAATAATAAGTACACCTTAATCACTATAATTAATTTTAATCACTTTCACTAATAATTTTTATAAAAAATTAATTTGATATAGTTATACCAAAACTGTTATCCTTATTAAAACGATTTATTTCATATTTTCAAAATTCAATAAACACCAACAAAAAAATTTTGATTAATGTTAATCTCGCAGACATATAGATTAACTGGTTTAAATAGAATGGTGATCAAATGATTGGTATGATTTTATATTAAATTTAAAAAATTAAACTGATTGTAAAGTAATAAATTGTATTAATATATGTATAATTTATAAAATTTTACTTTATAAAAAATTTATAATATAATTTGACATTAAAAGTTTTTTAAACGAAAAGACAGTTTTAACTAAAACATCACTTAAAATATGGTTTCTCAGATAAACCCCAAAAATTCACCCTAAGATAATTTTGAAATAATAAATTCAAAAATAAATTTTATTTTAACAAATTTAATTAATAAAATTGTAAAAATTAAGATTTAAAAAAAGGTTATCAATTAAAAGTTCATAAAAATGCCTTCAAAAAATATGAGGTTTTATGTTAAATATTGGGTTTTCTCATATATTATGATTACCAAATATATTGGATGAATATAAAAAAATAATTTATTGAATATGTAACATAATTATTATGTTAATATCAATACCAAATAAATTTAATATATTAGAGAAAAACAACTTTGTGGACATAAAAATAGTTTTCTATAAAATATATCCTTTTAATATTCATTTTCTTCTTATATTCATTTATAATTTATTTTAAACCAACGATTTAGTTGTATGAAACATATTTTCAAAAGTTAGTTTATACTATTCATAAAGGCTAGTTTATATCTTATTATATTAAATAATGATGTTTTAATTTTTGATTTTTTCTTAGTAATACTCGGTATTGCATATAGTGAAAGCCATCAAAGAAGGTTGCATTTTCTTGTAACACAAGCTATAGAGGAAGGTCGTTGTTGCGTATGGTGTATGCTAACCCTTTTTTGTATGCATTAAAATCTAACTCGGTGTTTTATGCATTGAAATATATATAATATATTACAAATAGTAAATTTATTATAATGTATATGGATATTATATTACATTATGTGTTTATTGTTGCGTGTCATACACGTTATCGAATAAAAGTTCCATAGTTCATTTTTTTGGGAATCACAACCACTCCTAATACGTACAACCAATTTGATCAAATTCCCATGGCCATTCTATATAATCAAAAAATTTGAACCCTCAAGGAGAGATCCAAGGTGTATAAGACCAAGGCATCCTCATCTAGTTCCTGGAGAATCTCGATGGAAACTCTGTAATGACATTGGGTGGAGTCCAAGAATCATCTTAGCAAGAATATACAATGAAAGTCCACAAAGAAGGATCCAAGGGGTAGAAATTCCCTTGGCATCCTACGGAATCAAGATCAAATGAGAATAGAGGTCCAAGGCCTCTTATACCATAAATAAGGATCCAAGGGTGAGGCGACCATGGAATCAAAATGGAAGCAATACCCTTCATATACCAACCAATCCATCCATAACCATTTCATTACACAACTCATTACATTCACCAATTCATATTCAATTCATCCAATGAGTATACCCACTCATTCAACTATTCACATTAAAATACAAACAACGATTATATCCACTCATTAAAACAAATACATATTACTCAATTGATCAATTCATCAAGGCATATCATGTTAAAACATTGAAGGGAGTTAATATATCTCATTGATAAGAAATTCATTACCATTTAGTAATAATTGGGATTCCTCTAACTAGAAAACCATAAAACACACCTCATGTGTGATTTGACAAGGGAAAAGGAAATTAGAAAATTCATGGCACAGCCCTTGGGATGCCTTATTTGGGAAAATAACCACCAACTCATCTCAAAAGAACTAAGGGAGTCCCTAATTAGTTACATTTCATCTAATTCAATTTTTGGGTCGCGCTAGAAATTCGGGCAGGAAGCATAATAATTACTATCCTAATAAAGCACCAAAACTAAAGGGAAATGTATGGACCATCTACCGTGTCTCATTGGTATACTGATCATCAAGTATCCTCTCCTAACTTGACGTGAGTCAGATGAAAAATGAATAATATGCAAAGAATGTGAAATTAGGACATATTTGTAACATATTGAGTTTTAGTAAAAAAGAAAATTATATAATTTATTATTAGTTTCTGTTTTAATTAAACAATAATTCAATGTAAAAAAATATTGTAAATAAATAATAAATTACTAATTATTAAAATAAATAATTAATTAAAAAGTTATAATGGTAATTTATTAACTATTGTTTAATTTTTTAATTAAAATATTTGACAAGTTAAAACCCAAGATATGCTAAGTTTCATTTAATATTAAATTGTTAACCTATAAATAATATTTTATTTATAAAACATTTGTCTTAGTAAATAAAATTATTCAAAAGCAATGGTTTATTATGGGAAAAATACTTTTCTTAATAAACAAGAATATTTATAAATATTTGAGAAAAAAATAACTTTAAATGAAATATTATATTTAATTTTATTATGATGATAAATAATAATGATAATTATTAAGGTTCTTAAAAGGATTTAATTATTTGAATATGATTATTTTTTTGTATTATAAAAATTATTAGGATTTGATATGAAAATAAGATTTTGAATATTAAAAAACTAAATAAATGATAAGAATTATTACATTTAAAATGAATGGTAAATTTAATATATGATTTATTATTAAGTTTTTTTGAAAAATTATTATTATTATTAGAAATAGAAATTATCAAAATTAATCTTATAAAAAATTATAATTATGAATTTAGATATAAAAATAAAAGTAATTATGTATATATATATATAACGATGAGAGGTGATATAAAAAATATCTATATGAAACAATTAAAAAATGAATCGGGTTTAAGGGGGGTTCATTCGTGTCCAGCGTGGGGGTAGGGTTTCAGATTGAAAGTCGTAGGTCGCGCCACTATGAGGAGTAATGCCGGTCTATGTATTGTGGTGTTCTTCTTCAGGGGTTGATTTTCACATGGATACAATCATGTATTTGGTGTCGTTGATGACAGATTATGAGTCGCGAGCTCGATTTTAGTGTTTCCAAGTTCATGTTAATGCTGGAGTGATTGTCGACTGCCAGAGATCTTCTCCTAGTTCTGATCTGAGTTCGAACCATTCATAATTTGGTCTGAAGGCTATCAGAAGTTGGACTCAAACACTGGGTCTACACCGTGTGAGAGATCTAAATGACATCTGTTTTGTTTGATATCACAAGTAGGTATTATTTAAAAAGTTTCCTATTATCTGAATCTTCAAAAAATCATATTACCAGTGTTGAATCTATTTAATTAATCAACTTGCATCTGCTTTCAATGTTGTTGTATTGAATTTATAAAATTTCTTTTGTTGCGATTTTGGTTTTGTCTTCAATCAGTTCTGTTGAGATATAGTTTGATTTTTTTCAACTTTTGTGCGGTTGTGGTCGATTGTTTCATAATGATTTGTTCCAACTATTCTTGTTTGATTTCATTTAGTACCTGTCAAATGAATATAAAATTTTATTTGAACCGAACCTTTCAACATCTGATTTAAATATGTTGTTTGTTTCAATTTTTGGATGAGTTAGGTATATTGAATATTTTTCATTCAGTGTATTCTATTTGAGTTTTAGTTATTGATAGAATATGAGATATGCTCCATATATCAAATCTGTGAATTAATATTTATCATCATGTTTTAAATAAAATACATAAATATTAAATAGTAACACTATGACTATAAATACGGATTTGGCTAGAAGTAATGAGAAATATTATCTCTGAAATGTCTCCCTTCTGCTACTATTTCTATAAAAGGCAAACAAGTTAGGTAGTAACCATTAATTCCCTTCTGGTACATGTAAGAGAGATTTAGAAGCAACAATAGGAGGAGTTAGGAGAATTGGTCTACAAATAGTATGTAAGGGACTTTTTATTTTCAAATAATCACTCTGATACTCTATTTTTATAAGGGGAAATATTTATTTTAAAGATTTTGATTATTTTGAAATCTTATTTCTATAAGAAACATACTATCTATTGTTTTTCAGCTTATATTCTATAATTTATTATTTGTGTAAGGGATAAAAAGTCTATTTTAATAGAATTATAATATTGAGATTAGTTTTCAACATTAAAATTTTATTAGTTTGTGATCATTTTATTAAAATGATTTTTGAATTATGATATGAAACCATATTATATATTTCAGTATTAAAAGTTTAATTATTTCCAATATAAAACTCTATGTATGTGTAAGGGGAGTTTCCTCTTTTAAAAATTATAATCCCCATTTTTGTGGTTTCTAATTGTTTAAATATTTTAAATCCTTGTTTTATACTTATATGAAATCCAAATATATACTTTGAACTCACAAATTAAATATGTTTGTGTTTTGTTCATGCATGATATATATATATATGAACATTTTCATGTTTATGCTTGATATATATTTATATTGAAGTGTTATTTTTTACACTTTGATTAAACCATCCCAGTATCTAATTATGGGTGTAAGATGCATGTGTATATGCAAATAGAACATTTATATTAAAATAATTTATTTAACATTTAAGATCATTGGTTTCTAATTCCAGTTCTACGATTATATATATTTATATATACTTAAATTTAGTTTCCTTAATACTGAAGTACATATAAAAGGATGATTTTATTTAGTAAATAAATGATGCTTTTATGGTTCTTGTGCGAAACACATAACTATCTATTGATATTGATTAATTTTAGGAAGATACAATTATATGTTTGCTATTTTTTTAGTTTATACCATCATAAAAAAAAATTATAATAAATATGTATTTGAAATTTTCAAGTGTGGAGATGTCAAATTAACATCCATGTGATTATGCAAGGTCATATGTCATGATATCTGATCATACAAAGTCGAATATATAATTTTCATTAAATATTATTATATATTTTTTCCAAACATGATTGTAAATATATTTTCGAAACTAAAACACTAGGGAAAATTATATGTATATAAGGCAAGCTAATACAAAAATGTTTTATACAAATCAGAACTCAAACATTGTAAATACGATAGGGAATTGGATAGTGAATCTATCCCTCAAGATGGTAGGCCCAAGATATCCTTAAATATTTCGAGTGGCCTTAGTTATTTTTTTAAGGGCTTTCTTAATATTTTCAACTAAATCACTGGATTATTTTTAAAAGTGTTCTCAAAATACAATTAATTTCTAAAGAATTATAGTATTTTGTAAAGGTTTTTCTAAAAATGTATTTCTAAATGAATATTTCAAATTTAATATCAAAGTGTTATTTTTGAAGGGATTTATCAAAGGTTTTCAAAACTCCATACTGGGAAATTGAATGCTCACCCATTATTTTTAAATATTTATCACAGGTATCGTAGATGTTCTAACTCAGACATCCTTGTTTTGAGGTTAGCGAGTGTGGAAGCATAGTGGACGGTTGTTTTGTTTTTTTAATCTCTGGTAAATTTAAGGTTTTTTTAATTCTCCAAAACCTAGACCGATAGAAGGTTCTCCTTTGTTTTAAATGTTGTGTAATTATTTATTCACTTTTATAAAAAAAATTACATATCATTTTTCAAGCACCGAGTCAAGCAGAGTGGGCACATGGCGTTATAATATTAGCATTCACCTAAATATCACAGACTATACCAAGAAGAATGAGGACAAACAGAAAATGAATTTATTACTTATTGATGTAGATCCAATGAGATGAAGGGCTCTCAATTCTGAGTATGGATGGAGGAGATCCTTTAATTCCCAGAATGGCCTTCAAGGAGGGGTTCTCAAGACATGGATGTGTAATGGAGGAATTTGAGAATATTAGGTTAAATATAGATTATTTTTGGAAGAAAATTTAAATTCAACCAAATTTATGGTCTGTATGGTTTGGATACACAGTTGGCCAAACTTTACACCTCCCATATTCCCTTTATTGTCCGAAAGGATCACCCTGAATAGATTTCAATCACAATTTGACTAACTAGGAACATCCCTTGATTCATCCCACTATCAAAAATCTACAGGGGGTTTCGCATGTCCATACACCTCAAATTTCATTTTTTTTCTAATAGTATGTCATGTGGGACACCACTATCCAATAGTGAATTGTTAAAAGTATATTTGCAACATATGACGCTCGTTTTATAATAACCATGTGACTGGTCTTTTCCACCCCAAATTCTAGGTTCCATTCTGCAAAAAATCATTTGACACCCCCGATAAACCCATAACAATAGAGGTTATTCACATTAATCCATTATTAATCATTTAAACCAAAATAGAAAAGATATGTACCTAATATGAAATCATGGGTGCTTGTAGAGGGTTTAGAAATTTATTAGAAAAGAAATGATGTTTCCCCTCCCCTAATAATTACCACATACAAAATTTACAAAATAAATGAATATAATCCTTTCTAATTATCATCATAGATATAACTTCAGGGTCCCTCTTATTCAATGAATCATACACCTTATTTGATTTCCTATGGTGGTAGTGTATTGAGAAATCAAGGCTTTCAAGTGGTTCTAACCATCTTACTTTCCACATGTTGTATTCATTATGAGAGAATATGTACTTAAAACTTTTTAATTATATATATATGTCATATCATTCATTATACATATGGTTTGTCTATATCACCAAGGAAAATATTATAGCTTCAAAAGTAGGATCATGTGTTGGATTGTGTCTATTCATGGGTTTTCAATTTCCTTGATACATAAGAAACCACTCTATCATTATTCATATGGACATAACATAGTCCATTATTTAATGCATCATTATATATTACAAACCCTTCCATTATTGATTATAAATTAAATATCTGTATATTAACTAATAACATATTTATATATTCAAAATATTCATTGCATTACCTTAACAATGTTAATTTAAACCTTTTATGTATCAACTTGGTTAATGGTTTGTCCAATTGGGGTTTTTTTAATAAACTATCATTAGTAACTAGATAACCAAGGATACTATTTATCTTGATTAAATTCATCAATATAGGTCACTCTTTGACTACCTTTTTCATTTAAGGATCAATAGATATTCTATCCTTAGAGATAATATTGCCAAGAAAAGAAACTTACTCATTCCAAAATTCACACTTACTAAATATCATGAATAATTCATGTTCTTTGAGAATATTATGATTTATTTTTAAAAAAAAAATCATTAACATAATGGATTTTGTAGTATAGTAAGATATAATTAATGAATACCACTTTGATGTTATCATGAAATCCTTTAATACTCTATTAATTATATCTAAAATAACTGAAGGTTCATTATTCAATCCAAAGGTAATTAATGTAAACTAAAAATTTTTATACCTCATATAAAATTTCAACATCATAATTTCATCCTTCTTCACCTATAACTTATATGAACTTATGCTATGATCGATCATTTAAAAATATAAATCTTCTTTATGATGATGAAATAAGTGTTAATACATAGAAAGGGATGCTTATTATTTATAATAATTACATAAATATCATTGTAATTGATGAAAAAACTCATATAACCTTCCTTGTTTTTTGAAAAAGGGGAAGGGGATCCCCATAGTAAAAACCAATGCCATATGAATCCCTAATATCAAAACTCCTATTGTTATTTCGTAAACTCTACTAATTCCACCATTACCATTGGGTAGGGACTCTTGTATATCAGTTTTTCATTAGGTTATGAGTTCAATAGAAATCTCTACTCCAGGCTCGGGTGGATGTCTTGGTAATTCTTTTAGAAATACATCAATGTGTTCTTTTCCAATAGGAACATCCTATATCGTTCTAGTGTCTTTCTCATACAAAGATATAATTTTCTTATCCACAACAACAAGAATTTTATTATGTTAATCAACTGTAGGTGAATCCATAAAAGATATAATGAAGTTTATCCATTAAAAAATGGATTCTATGACCCTTCATAAATATTAATATTTTTATCATGGAATGAAATTATGGTTTTATACTTTTAAATCCATTCCCTACCAAGGATTATATCTAATTCAATAATAGTTATAACAATCAATTCTGCAAATTGGGAATAAATATGCATCTTAACAGGGGTCTCATGATATATCCTTATTATAATAAGATTCCCATTAGTTATCTTAATTTGAATCCCTTTACTTAGAGTGTTAGGTGATGATTTAATTTTTTCCACAAAGTTGAAATGTATAAAAGATTGGGTAAAAATTGAATTAAATAATGAATTTGTTAACGTTGAGTTTTAGGTCAATGTAGATTATATCACATAAATTTGAACCTAACCCTTAGTTGTAATAATAAAATAAGATTAATCTTCCTACCTTGATAATTATATATGTAAATTACCTTGACACTTGGGTAATTAATTTGAATAGGGCCCCATATACTTACATATAACGAAATGTCGAGTTTGTTGGTGATGAATTTTTTATCTTGCGGAAAGTGGGTTGATGTAGATGGATTCGCAAAGGGGATCTTTTCATAACACATTGAAAAGTATAAGAGACTAATACCCTTTGAAGTTTAGGTTTTATCACGTCAAATAAGTGACCAATATTACTTTCTATGTAACATATGAAATCCATAACATGAGTAACCATCCTTATAAAGTTATCTTCATATTCAGCAATATTTCCCACTTCCTTTTCCTTAGATTAAGAAATTCCATTTCCATATTTGCTTGTTTCTCATGAGAAGTTATTTCTTGAATAATATATCTTTAAAATTATTTCATTTCAAACTCCCTCTATCCACTTCCTATTTAGGGGTTTGGATCAATGACCACCATTGATCATCATCTTACTCTAGATGATAAAATTCTATTATAAATATCTCTCTTTGTATACTTCTTAAAGTGAGATATATCTTATTCAGGTACTTGATACATTGACCATATACAAATGTATTTGTAGTCCCAATTAACTATGGAGGTTTCTTCCTCATAAATTGGAACAACATTATTGAACCATGATGGAGATTAGTAGGTTTTTCCATACATTAAACATTATTTATCATGACCAGATTCAAATAATTTTGAAAACATTTTGAAAAATATGTTATTGAAAATAATTGCAAAACTTATAAAGAAATCGTGAGAACATTTTGAATTCCTTTCTCCTTGTAAATAATTTGAAATTTTATAAAAGACTATTTGAGATCATAAAAATAATTTTCTTTAAAAAAACTTTTGAAAAAATATAATGTATGCTTTGAAAATAATTCGATCCATTTTTTTAAAACTTTTTTTGAAAACCATATTTATTTTAAAACCATTATAAAATAAAAAAATTATATAACATTAGGGAACAAATTTCATTGAAAAAATAAACATGTAATCATTCAAAGTAATCATCAAGTAAATAACTATCATGATGGTGGGTAAGTCTGTACATGCCAATCATTCCATTTATACCTTAAAAGTTTAGAAAAGTTCCTTGATCAGAAAATGAAAAAAAAGATTATTTTTAAAACCATTTTGTAAAACGTTAATACATGGGAAAAATTCCTTTAGTTATCAAAGGATACAAGTAAAACATTTTTTTAATTTTTTTATAAATTATGGTTTCGGAAGAACGTAGATTTCCGATCAAAAGGAGAAATAAACTCCGATTTTAATAAAAACATTTTATTAATTATCTTAAGTACCAAAGAGTCAAAAAATGGTACCATTAATTGTATTTAACATGACTAAATAGAGTGTACTAAAATTAATGTGTGTTATTGAGAGAATGACCTTAATATTTCAATAATTAAAGCATAATCATAATCAATCTCGATAAATGATGAGATTATAGAAATAAATCATTACCACTTTGGTAACATTGAGTGATAATAAAATGGAAATAATAACACTAAATGAAGATTAAAATATCATGAAATGAATAATATTCATGATATAACATTTCAAATTAATTATATACACTTCATAAAAAATTTAGGTGTATAACATGGCATGTGTCTCAAAGATAGAAAATTTAACCAAATTGCATTAATAGTTTGATAAAATTTGAAACATACAACCCATGGAATAAAGATCATTAAATGGATATGTAAATTCCCATAAATTTTATTATAATAATAATATAATAAATCCATGGTTAATATAAACACCACATATAATAAATAGGAGTTGAACATGGATTTTGTCTCATGGAAAATAATAGTAAGATGAGAAAAACATCATCGTAGTATTAACTCTCATCGTACTCATTCAAACTAGGTGTCTAATAAGTATACGTATATTATAAATCCTTAACAGAATCATATCCATGCAATAATATCCTATATTATTTACTTATGACTTTATTTTTCCTTTTCATTAATAACTCTATGTTAATGTTACATTTCTGATGATAACCACCTTATTATTCATATATTTTTTGACTTATTATTCTTTGTAGATTATTATTGACTTATTTACAGAATGTAAAATATTATATAAATATCTTATATACTTTTTGTATCTATATTTATAATAATTTATACAATATATAAGTACAAAATGTAATACACTGTTCATTTAGATGATATGTCATACGTATGTATGAACATTGTATATGTCTTATCATCATATTGAAAGAAATTAAATAAATCATATATATGAATATATATATATATATATAATTAAAATATAATTTTTATTTCATATATATATCAAATTATTTTACTAAACTCATCCTTAATACATTTCATGTAAGACGTGACCGAATCACATCGCTTTGAGGAGGCGACAGTCCAGACATCCAGAAATGAAGTTATTGTATTTACCAAAATGGAAAGAAAGAAGGTATATTTTATATAATAATTACATAATCTTAAATAAATTATTAGTATCAAATTAATAATATAAAAACATAGTTTTTATTATAATTCCCAACAATGAGAGGTGGTAATGGAGAACCGAAGAACATCATTTCATGAGGAGGTAGTTCATCGTACACAAGAACGGGAAGTTTGTTACCCATTAGAAGGAAGTGTGTGTAAGTGTAGTATAATAACTTATAATAAAAACCAATTATTATATTTATAATACTGACATTATTATATAATCATGGAATAAGAATGTTTGTGCGGGTGGAGAATGAAAATAAAATAGAGGATCTTGAGGAAAGATGTTACCGCTTCTTTGGGTAAATTATCTTGGTTTTCACCAAAAATATTCTTTGGATGGATTTATTCCCAAATAAAGGATTCTAGGTTTATGAGATGTATATTTATATCTTATTTTTTAGATTTTTTGAAATCCATATGGCTTTAGAGAAGTGAAAATATGGGAGGGCGAGTGCCTTTTTATAGTGGAGGATGAGTGACATTCTTGTATATTTTTTAAAATATAATTCCACCAACGTTTCCTTATAGATAGTGACTTCAATAAAAGTAAAAATCTATAAATAAGGAGTACACAGTCGAAATATTTCCATATAATGGATTTTTGATAGGTGTATAAGGCATTATAGACCTTATTTTTATGGTTTAGTCCCTTATTAAGCTTAATATTACTATAATCATTGTAATTAATTTTAATTACATTCACCAATTTTTTTTACAAAACAATAGGTTGAGATATTTAGAAAATATAAATTATGATGATTAAAAATATAGAATACAATTTTCCAATTCCAAACACAGAATTTTTAGAAATTACTTTTAATTTAATCTCATAGATGGGATGACAGTGCGGGTTTTTAAAGTAAAAACATTCAAAAGTTTTCTTTTTTTTCATCCAATTTCAAATTGAAAATTTTCCAATATCTAAATTGGATTATTTTTTGTATAATACATCTAATAAAACATTAAAACATATCAGAAATATAATTTAACCATTAAATAAATTATATGAAAAAAAATTGGAATTAAAAACCAGTGTTCTTCACTATTAATCAAAAAATATAACTTCTCATAAAAATACCAAAAAATCACCAAAAGTTAATTTATATATTCCAAATTAAAAAAAATATCGTTTATTTTTAAAATATATATTTATATTTTTTCTTCGTTAAAAGGAGGTAAAATTACGTTACTAAAAAATACAACATTGTATTCATAAAATTGGTTTTTATTCTTATCTTATGTATATAAAATCTATTGTATGAGTGTAAAAATATCTGTTTGAATATATAATTTATTAAAAAAATCATAAATAGTGGGTTTTTTAATTTATTAAGATAAAATGGTGTTTCTACAGAGAGGATTATTTTTCATAGAAAATGAATTTGTTTATTTTGGAACAAGTCATACCTTAATTTCTTAATAAATGTGTTCATTTTATTCACATGCTTAAATAATATTTTTGTTGTAACTTCCATAATAACAGCTACATGGAAAAAATAATGATGTTTTAAAAATATTATTAACAGTATTTTTTTGTTTTGTAAAACTAGGTATTGCATATAACGCATGGTATCAAATGAAATCGACATTGCATGTAACATAATACAAACATTGTGTTGTGTGTAATAAATTCTAATATAAGTGTTGTATGTAGTGGTTTCATAGTTCTTTGAAACATGTGTTGTAGTTTTAAGAATCACAACTTTTAGGTGGATTCCATTGGATTTGATAATGGAACTGAAAACTTCCAACAGTTCTTTATCCAAAGGGGACCTGCTTTGCAAAGGTAGACGTTCGTTAAGTTTGAACTTTACGATACTTAGGAACTTATATTAGTCGAGAGGAAGGGTGGTAAGACTCATCAGACACTTTTGGGGGGAAAATTATAGTCTACCATGGGACTCTGTTTATAAATTTAATATATTTTCATGAATCCTTATTAATTCACCAAGTATAAAATATGTGTCCATTGGAATTTTAAATCACTTATTATCATGTGTAAAATTTTGAATTATCAATATGTATTCAAGGTTCTTCATTAACGGAAATATCCATATGTATTATAGGTTCTCCATCAATGTTATCATTTCCTATACTATTTAATGATTTTTTAAATCGTTGTTATGATGATACTATTTTTTAAGCCACTCTATAGGGAACTTTGGAATTTACTATCATCCAGGGAGATGAATGTTTGTTTTAATCTTGGGATCGTTCCCATAAAATGGGCTTCCTACGTATCCTTGTGAAAGAAATATGAACCCTCATAGTTCAGTGTCACTTAATAGGACACATCATACCTTTTAAGGTCATGTGATAAGAATCTAACCATACAGTTTAATGTCATGTGGTAAGGATATCTAAGAGAAAGGTGCTTAGTCAATGTTTTGTTTTGGAATTATGCTGGAACACCCCAATGAACATGGAAAGGATGTGGTTTTCCAAGTTAGATTAGACCCTCTTGGGAATATGGCCCAAGGAGAGCAGGGTTAATTTGAAATATTGGTTTTGAAACTCAAGGAGACCTCATACGTATCCCATATGAATAGTAATCAAAAACCACATTGTTCAATAAGTCTCATAGGAGAGTATAGTCTTTTGTGAGAAATGAGTTTGGGCTTACTTATTGAAAATGATTCCTTGACGATTTGAGGTTTTAATTTGGATCTTATTATTAAGGAGGATGCCCAGATTAAGGGAATTAGGGTTGGATCCCAAAAGGAGATATTCAGTGAGCTCAGGCCTCAAGAAGGCTTCTTACATATCGTGATTATGGTGGGAATCATAGTTCATTTAGTTCATTGAATCTTGTAAATGTTGTGATCAAGACAAATCCCGAAGCCCACATGAGTCACGCTCAGTGTCATAAATTAGACAATTCTAACGATTCAACAAAGGAACCCTCACTTGTCCTCTTCTACTGGTGGTTGAGGGTGAGGCTACGATGATGATCATGGAAGAGGGAGAGGAGATGGTGGAAGAGATCTAGGCGACGAGCCCTCCCTCTATTCACATTACATTAGAAAATGTTCCAATGAAAGGAAGAAGGGATGAAGGTTAGGGGATTACACCCGGATAGATGCCCTAAAATTGATTTGGTAAGGTATGGAGACTTCTCCTTTGTTCAAAAGAAATAAAATTATATGCGAACCATACCTTCCCTACCATAAATTTGAGGTTCCAGCTCATTGAGAGAGGCATGGTCGGGACCCGAACCCTTATTCTTAGAACTGGGAATTTCCCAACAATGTTCCGATAAGAAAGGTCCATGTGATTGTGGATATACAAACCCACAGACACTCCTTGATTCCTAACCCCATTGTGAAACAAATTTGGGAAGACTCTGACTGTGGATATACAAACCCAAATAGGAGGCATGTTGATGTACCTTTCCCAAAGGTTTGATAAGTCAGAAGGTTTTGGTGGATGCCTCAATAGAATCCATTTCAAATAAGGGAACCAATAAAGAATAAAGCTTTCCATGGATGGACTTGAATAGGGCTTGATGTCTTGTAGAATGAAGAGAGTAAGTGAATCAAAGAGGGGAGACCAAGTAGGTAAGGACGCGCAATAATGGGCATGAAACTAGGATTAGGAAACCTGATGTTCACTTAAATGAAGAAAAACTTGTATGGTAAAATATGGGAGAGACCTGGATCAAGCCTTCAAGAGTATTCACAGGTGATCCCAGAAGTGGGGTGATCAAGTTCCTTTGAACAGAATATGTGGTGCACAAGTGTTTCAAATTTTTGGAGTTTGGGAACTTTATGCGGGCAAGTTTTATGGATTTTAATCACTAAAAGGACTTAAGTCCTATGATCCTCCCTTAATTCCTTTGATTTAGGTGTTAGAGAAATACCTTGAATATTTTGGAGGACTTGGGCTAAGCACTAGGGAGACTAGAGAATCAATTGGGATTTAGGGAAATTCTTTCGTCCTAGTGATTTCCCAAAGGGTCTATTTATAGGAAAAAATAAGTCCTTGGTGAAAGGATATTTTTCGCGCAAGTGGGTTGCGCGCCAACTTTGGGCATGCAAGTGGTTGTGTGCCAGATGGGTGGCACCCACATAGACTTGTGCACCGTCGGTGATTTGGCCTAACTAGGGCACCAATTTGAGTAATTAGAAAAAAAATAATACTTTCATTCAGCTCTAGTATGGTTTCACGTAGTTGTTTTCACATAGGTACCATGGGAGCCTTCGTGGGAAATTAGCCAAATTTATTGTTCCATATTGTGGGAGGTTGTGCCCCTACACCCCTCCTTCAGATCTGTAGAGACCCGAAGCCTGATGTACATGGACATTACATTACTTTTGCGGAATACTTAGTACATAACAAAAACACACACACAAGGATCGTAATAGTTTAGTGTCTTTGGAAACTCGGAACGTAATCTTCTAATTGTGGTGAAAGATCTTCAGCATCTCCCATAAAGATCTTCCCTTTTTTTTACCTAAAACCTTTCTTTATATCCTGGGGAAAAGAAATCATAAAAGGGTGAGCTCAAATGCTCAGTAAGGGTAAACAAAAGAAAAATCAATCACATCATATTCATAAGAACATAACTTTTTGGAAATCTTAACCTGCAAAAGAGAGCATAATATCTTAACATGGAACAAATCATAGAAGTGAAAATGAGATCCCCATAATCATAACATAAAACTTGAAACTTTGTGGCATGCACACATAATCATGGAAAATCATTTCTTGTTAGTCATGACTCATTGCCAAGACTATCTTAGTGGACAAAGTCCCTTTCTGAACCGAGTTCACTCCTCGTTTCAGTCCTGTATCACTGAACCGAAATAACCTTCCGTTCCAGCCATGTCTATCTCATGAGATATAAAATCTTTACCCAATTCATTGGAGGGAGATATAGGTCCCACCCATCTTATAATGAATCCTTTCTTATGTGTGCCACAAAATCATAAATCATACATCATTACATAACCCATGTAATAAAAATGGGATTCTTAAACAACATGACATCATAAAACCATTCATATAAGATAATGTAATTCATAAACATAATTCCATCACAACATAGTTAAATCAATGTAAAAATATGGATAGAAACAGAACCCTTTATTATCTTATATGGAAAATAATTTTGATAAAACACTTGAACTTCATTCTTGAGGAAAATATCCTTTCTACTTCAAAAACAATTTTCCTTTCTTAACATGTCATACAATTTTAAAATAAAAGAAGTTGATTAAAAATAAACATGAAAACATGTAAAGGAAGCTTCTTGGAAATAATGTTTTAAAAATCCATTCATTCCGTATAAGTTAAAAAAAACATTCTTCGTACCTTTGTCGGAAAAGTCAAAAAGTACATCGTACGAAAAAAACGACAAAAGATTCCTTTCATATTCTTTACTAAAAACTCACCGAAGTGTAAAATTGGATTTAAACTATTGTAAGTGGATGGAAATAATATTACATATTGATGAAACATGGATGTGGATGATAAAATACACCCCAGTAAATACTTACGAATAAACAATCTCGGATAAAAATGAGATTGTGATATTTCCCTTACCTTAGGTCCGATTTGCTTCGTATGTGTCCGAACCTCCTGTATAATGATTTAAATAATGTCATTGACTTATTACAGAATCATATTCATTGTTATTATATCATATATGGTTCACTTATGACATTATATTACCCGTTCTTTTTTAAATTCCATGTTAAAGAAGCGTTTTGGGTAAAATCGTTTCATTCATCGTAGGTGTTTTGACTTGTTGTTCTTGACATTATTATTACTTATATCATGATTTACTTACATTCAGAATATAAAATTTGATTTATATATCATATATATTCAGTATATATATATATATAATAGATAGATAAATGAAATGAAAAACCCCGTTCACGGAGACGGTAGTCCGTACGTACGCATGAACGCTGTTTTTCTTTCTTTATTGTCTTGAATGGAAGTAAGTAGATGAATTACATATATATATATATACATAAATATAGTATCATTATTATGTCATATATTTCATTAGTACTTATTATATATACTTTATAATCATTCATGAATGGTTAATCATTAAGAATGAATCTCATCGCGTCGTGGAGACGGTATTCCGTACGTACGCACGAGCGATGATATCATTTCCATAAATATTGAATTGAATTGGAGTGGATTATACAATATATAAGAATCAATATGATGTTGTAATAACTATGTATAGTTATTCTTTACACCATTATACCCATTCATGTAAGGTGGTGGTGGAAAATAGATTACACCACGGCGTGGAGACGGTATTCCGTACGTACGCACGCGCGGTGATTTCTTTTTCCGTAGGATGGATAGATGGTGAAATAGGGTTGTTTAATACTTATAATAACATATCAGTATATGAGTGATACTGATGTTATTACTTAATAATGAAACAACATAAGAAGAAGAAGTGGAAGAAGAAATAAAGATGAAAGAATTGGTAACGGTAATTACCTCTTCTTTGAAGCGCCTCTTTGAGACCTCCTCTTAGGGCACTAAAATTGGTCTTTGAGGAAGACCAGAACCTCTAGGATGTTGCTAGGGAAGTGGAGAAGAGATTTTTTCAGGGGTTGGCCGAGCTTGAGTGCTCAAATTGGTGTGAGGAGGAGGGGGAGGAGGTGTCCTTTTATAAGGGAGGAGAGGGGCACCTTAGGAATATCTCAAAATATTATTTTATATTAAAGTCAAAATCGGTTTATAATGGCTCCAAAGGGTCTTATTTCGAAGATAAGGTGGGGATGCGTCTAAATCCTATCAACCAATAGGATTTAGACAAGTTTAGGGTGTTAGTTTAACCTTATCAATTAGATTTAACTCTAAGTTAAATAATTTAACTTTTACCGTGTTTTTTTGTTTTCTTTCACTATATGGTTAATACACTTACTATAACATGCCAAAAGAACCCCAAATTTTTTATTATTAAAATATATATCCTTATCTATGTCATTTGGACGAACCTTAGATTTTTAGGAATATAATAACAATTAATAATATAATATTTGATTTAAAAAATATTTTGTGTCAATTTTGACACTATTTGATATATGATTTTTGTGAAAGTCATAACAGAATTATATGTTCAAAAAAAGTTTATTAAATCAACATTAATATATCATAGTAACCTAGAAAATTAGTTTAAGTCATAAAAAGTCTCAAATTACATTCATTTGAGCATTTATAACATCAATTATGTTAATATTTCTTTAAAAGGGTAATTACTGCATCATCGTTGTGTCATAAATAAATTAATTTATTTAAAGTCTAAAAATTATAAATAAAATATCATTATGTAGGAAATCTTTTTAGATTTCTAATGAATATTTATAGTCGAATTTATCTTATGTATAACCCCATATTAAAAATGTTTTAGTTATTAAACTTTGATTTTAACTATTTTAACTATTCATTAAATAATATAATATTAAATGTCATAATCTAATCCAAGTGGACCTAAATGGTCATATTATATTCATAAGCTTGTTTTTGGTCGAATTACACTTATCCAATAGAATTAGGACATGTGTTAGGGTAATAGTAATATCATATTTACCCGTAGTTACCCTATTTACTATTAACCGTGGTAAAAAAAAGTAAAAAGTTACTATTCACCAAAAATTATTTTCATCTCATTGAACCACATTTTACTTACTGACATCAACCGTGTCTCTCGGATTTTTTGAAATTCCATTCACAGAAGCGGTAAAATTAAGATTTATGAAGAAATTAATTTTTTTTTAACTACCACTTAGTAGTTTCACTATTCATCAAAAATTGATGTTTTTCAGAACAATGCCAAAATTTCATCCTAAGCTATATTTCATATTCCGAATTCAAAAATGAAGTCTATTTTACCAAATTCATATCATAGAATTTGCATTAATTAATTTTATAATTAAATCCCGCTGTTAAAACAAATAGCGTGTTTTTAAGAAACAATATCTATCAAAAGATTGACACTTGATTATGTCTGGTTTAAATGTGAAATTACAACCAATGACCAAAATTGTATTAAATTGTAAAAATATATTCTAAATATACTTTAAAACTACTCAAATTAATAATTTATCACTATTAATTATTTCGATTAAAAAAGTTGCTTTTAATTAAAATTTAGTAATTTTCACTATTCATCAGAATATGAAAGTTATCCGAAAAGTACCAAAATTTCACCTTAGGCTAAATTCGATACTCCGAATCTAAAAATGAATTCCATTTTGAAAAATAAAATTTACATAATTTCAAAAAGTGGTTATTACTATTCATAAAGGCTAGTTTTAATAATATTTTAATAGCATATCGTTGTTTCGTGAAACTCAGTATTGCGTACTACACACGCTATCGAGGAAGGTTGCGATTGCGTGTAATGCAAGGCAAGTCAAGGATGCGTGTTGTGCACGCTCCTTTTGGTGTAGCGTACAACACAAGACATTAATAAAATTAAAAAGAATATTTTTCATAAAATCTCGGGCTGTTACATTCTACCCCCCTTAAAATGAATTTCGCCCTCGAAATTCGTCGGGGTTATAAATGGTTTACTATTTGAAAGTTTATTTAATAGAAACCCACATCGTAAAAAGGAATATCAAAACCAAGCTTTAAAAACAAAATTATGAAACGTAATGGTTACCCAAATAAACTAATCACTGGGTTTCCACATAGGTGAAAATATGGATATGAAAGAGAAATCTAACCATCATGTTCTGATGGAGAGTGGTAGAGAATATGGCTATGGAAAATCCAGTAATCACAAAGCCATAAATTTGTGACGATCTAAGGTACCATCTGATTCATCAGATATAAGATCACTAGGACAACATTTTTGGTTTTCAAGATCATTTCTCTAAAGTTGAAAATTTGAATTAGAATAAATACTTACTTTATTTTGGTACAATATCACTGTTGTTCGTGCCTTGAACAATTTCCACTTCATCTCTTAAATAAATGAAGTTGAATTTGTTATTCATGAAGGGTTAGCAGATCATGTGATAGAATGATGGGTCATTCCATCTGTCTCAAACAAAAGGTTAGCAAAAATTATATGCATAAGTCGATCTATAGTGAGATTAATCATATATGGTTCCTAAAATGGACTTATACTTCATATATCATACTGCTTAATATAATAAAACTAGTTTCTACTAAACAGGGACTTCCGGTAGGCCAGTGGTAGGCGATAAAGGCCAGTCGCACTTCGGTTGTGGGTTCGATTCCCACATCCTTGTCCGACGCGATGGGCTGTCTCTCGTCCTGCAGGTTGTCCTTTTTCTAAAACTATATTACTATAACATCCCATCAATAATATCGAAAAAACAAACAATACTAACTTATGTCCAACATAATCCATTCCAATCCTTAGGCTTATCCATAATACTACAGTCCACTCTCATAACAAAGTGAAACCAATTACCAGAGATTTAATACCATCGTTGATCCCCATATATCATAAGATATGTTTTGTTGGTCACATTCCAAACATTCAAAGTCATTAATCATGTATTCTCTTGAATAAACTTCCACATACCAAAATCCTCAAAATTCTATATACTCAAACCATGATATCACTTAGTCCTTATATCAATCATGAGCTCATGCATACAATCAAACATCTCATTATCGTATTATCCCTTCATTATGCGCATATCATCTACTTTCCAAAAATACCTCAATCACTTCGAATACCACATTAGACCAATACATAAATATTCCAATACACCATAAAAGTACCTCAACAACATTATTCTTGAATACCAATACATAAACACTTCAGTCCATCCACTTCAATGACTGTCCTGGAATAATTCCTTCCTTGATTTAGAAGTATCTTTTCAGGTCAGGGCATTGAGTTGGGTAATTCCCATGTTCTCCACAAATAAGACATTGAACTCCATAACAGTCTGTCACTCTATGACCCTTTTCTCCACACAGATAACATCGGTCCCTCCATTTGAGGTATTCCTCAAGGTTCTTCTTCCCTTCTTTAGAAATCTCAATCTTTCTTTCTTTATGCTCCTCAACATGAAAACATGCATAATAGTTTATCTTCCTCTTCTTTGATGAATTAGGCATACCACTAAATTTCACCTTGTTAATCATATATCGCGATGACTGATTCGGCATAATCACAATATCTTTCTCTCTAGGCATTACACAATTTTGTTGCTCATAGTCACCAATTTGTCCATTGGATTCAATGTTAACCGAATTCCTTCTGGTTCCCTCCATTAACTAAAACACAAAAATAATTCTGTGAGAGGCGAAATCATGCTAGGGAAAACAACATTATAAAGGGGGAGTACCTTCAATATCTAACATCTTAGGTTAAATTCTAAGATCGTTACCGTAGTTCTAGGACTATATCCTATACGTATACTTATCCTTAGGGGAATCCCTAGACATACCTTAGAAATATCTCTAGGGATCTCACTAACGTTTTCGCATCCTAGTTTCCAAAGGATGACTAAACCTTTCCTCTGATACCAATTGTAGAGACCCGAAGCATGACGTACATGGACATTACATTACTTTTGCGGAATACTTAGTACATAACAAAAACACACACACAAGGATCGTAATAGTTTAGTGTCTTTGGAAACTCGGAACGTAATCTTCTAATCGTGGTGAAAGATCTTCAGCATCTCCCATAAAGATCTTCCCTTTTTTTTACCTAAAACCTTTATTTATATCCTGGGGAAAAGAAAGCATAAAAGGGTGAGCTCAAATGCTCAGTAAGGGTAAACAAAAGAAAAATCAATCACATCATATTCATAAGAACATAACTTTTTGGAAATCTTAACCTGCAAAAGAGAGCATAATATCTTAACATGGAACAAATCATAGAAGTGAAAATGAGATCCCCATAATCATAACATAAAACTTGAAACTTTGTGTCATGCACACATAATCATGGAAAATCATTTCTTGTTAGTCATGACTCATTGCCAAGACTATCTTAGTGGACAAAGTCCCTTTCTGAACCGAGTTCACTCCTCGTTTCAGTCCTGTATCACTGAACCGAAATAACCTTCCGTTCCAGCCATGTCTATCTCATGAGATATAAAATCTTTACCCAATGCATTGGAGGGAGATATAGGTCCCACCCATCTTATAATGAATCCTTTTTTATGTGTGCCACAAAATCATAAATCATACATCATTACATAACCCATGTAATAAAAATGGGATTCTTAAACAACATGACATCATAAAACCATTCATATAAGATAATGGAATTCATAAACATAATTCCATCACAACATAGTTAAATCAATGTAAAAATATGGATAGAAACAGAACCCTTTATTATCTTAGATGGAAAATAATTTTGATAAAACACTTGAACTTCATTCTTGAGGAAAATATCCTTTCTACTTCAAAAACACTTTTCCTTTCTTAACATGTCATACAATTTTAAAATAAAAGAAGTTGATTAAAAATAAACATGAAAACATGTAAAGGAAGATTCTTGGAAATAATGTTTTAAAAATCCATTCATGCCGTATAAGTTAAAAAAAACATTCTTCGTACCTTTGTCGGAAAAGTCAAAAAGTACATCGTACGAAAAAAAACGACAAAAGATTCCTTTCATATTCTTTACTAAAAACTCACCGAAGGGTAAAATTGGATTTAAACTATTGTAAGTGGATGGAAATAATATTACATATTTATGAAACATGGATGTGGATGATAAAATACACCCCATTAAATACTTACGAATAAACAATCTCGGATAAAAATGAGATTGTGATATTTCCCTTACCTTAGGTCCGATTTGCTTCGTATGTGTCTGAACCTCCTGTATAATGATTTAAATAATGTCATTGACTTATTACAGAATCATATTCATTGTTATGATATCATATATGGTTCACTTATGACATTATATTACCCGTTCTTTTGTAAATTCCATGTTAAAGAAGCGTTTTGGGTAAAATCGTTTCATTTATCGTAGGTGTTTTGACTTGTTGTTCTTGACATTATTATTACTTATATCATGATTTACTTACTTCCAGAATATAAAATTTGATTTATATATCATATATATTCAGTATATATATATATATAATAGATAGATAAATGAAATGAAAAACACCGTTCATGGAGACGGTAGTCCGTACGTACGCATGAACGCTGTTTTTCTTTCTTTATTGTCTTGAATGGAAGTAAGTAGATGACATACATATATATATATACATAAATCCAGTATCATTATTATGTCATATATTTCATTAGTACTTATTATATATACTTTATAATCATTCATGAATGGTTAATCATTAAGAATGAATCTCATCGCGTCGTGGAGACGGTATTCCGTACGTACGCACGAGCGATGATATCATTTCCATAAATATTGAATTGAATTGGAGTGGATTATACAATATATCAGAATCAATATGATGTTTTAATAACTATGTATAGTTATTCTTTACACCATTATACCCATTCATGTAAGGTGGTGGTGGAAAATAGATTACACCACGGCGTGGAGACGGTATTCCGTACGTACGCACGCGCGGTGATTTCTTTTTCCGTAGGATGGATAGATGGTGAAATAGGGTTGTTTCATACTTATAATAACATATCAGTATATTAGTGATACTGATGTTGTTACTTCATAATGAAACAACCTAAGAATAAGAAGTGGAAGAAGAAATAAAGATGAAAGAATTGGTAACGGTAATTACCTCTTCTTTGAAGCGCCTCTTTGAGACCTCCTCTTAGGGCACTAAAATTGGTCTTTGAGGAAGACCAGAACCTCTAGGATGTTTCTAGGGAAGTGGAGAAGAGATTTTGGCAGGGGTTGGCCGAGCTTGAGTGCTCAAATTGGTGTGAGGAGGAGGGGGAGGAGGTGTCCTTTTATAAGGGAGGAGAGGGGCACCTTAGGAATATCTCAAAATATTATTTTATATTAAAGTCAAAATCGGTTTATAATGGCTCCAAAGGTTCTTATTTCGAAGATAAGGTGGGGATGGGTCGAAATACTATCAACAAATAGGATTTAGACAAGTTTAGGGTGTTATTTTAACCTTATCAATTAGATTTAACTCTATGTTAAATAATTTAACTTTTACCGTGTCTTTTTGTTTTCTTTCACTATATGGTTAATACACTTACTATAACATGCCAAAAGAACCCCAAATTTTTTATTATTAATATATATATCCTTATCTAAGTCATTTGGCCGAACCTTAGATTTTTAGTAATATAATAACAATTAATAATATAATATTTGATTTAAAAACTATTTTGTGTCAATTTTGACACTATTTGATATATGATTTCTGTGAAAGTCATAACAGAATTATATGTTCGAACCAAGTTGATTAAATCAACATTAATATATCATAGTAACCTATAAAATTAGTTTAAGTCATAAAAAGTCTCAAATTACATTCATTTGAGCATTTATAACATCAATTATGTTAATATTTCTTCAAAAGGGTAATTACTTCATCATCGTTGTGTCATAAATAAATTAATTTATTTAAAGTCTAAAAATTTTATATAAAATATAATTATGTAGGAAATCTTTTTAGCTTTCTAATGAATATTTATAGTCGAATTTATCTTATTTATAACCCCATATTAAAAATGTTTTAGTTATTAAACTTTGATTTTAACTATTTTAACTATTCATTAAATAATATAATATTAAATGTCATAATCTAATCCAAGTGGACCTAAATGGTCATATTATATTCATAAGGTTGTTTTTGGTCGAATTACACTTATCCAATAGAATTAGGACATGTGTTAGGGTAATAGTAATATCATATTTACCCTTAGTTACCCTATTTACTATTAATCGTGGCAAAAAAAAGTAAAAAGTTACTATTCACCAAAAATTATTTTCATCTCATTGAACCACATTTTACTTACTAACATCAACTTTGTCTCTCGGATTTTTTGAAATTCCATTCACAGAAGCGGTAAAATTAAGATTTATGAAGAAATTAATTTTTTTTTAACTACCACTTATTAGTTTCACTATTCATCAAAAATTGATGTTTTTCAGAACAATGCCAAAATTTCATCCTAAGCTATATTTCATATTGCGAATTCAAAAATGAAGTCTATTTTACCAAATTCATATCATAGAATTTGCATTAATTAATTTTATAATTAAATCACGCTGTTAAAACAAATAGCGTGTTTTTAAGAAACAATATCTATCAAAAGATTGACACTTGATTATGTCTGGTTTAAATGTGAAATTACAACCAATGACCGACATTGTATTAAATTGTAAAAATATATTCTAAATATACTTTAAAACCACTCAAATTAATAATATATCACTATTAATTATTTCGATTAAAAAAGTTGCTTTTAATTAAAATTTAGTAATTTTCACTATTCATCAGAATATGAAAGTTATCCGAAAAGTACCAAAATTTCACCTTAGGATAAATTCGATACTCCGAATCTAAAAATGAATTCCATTTTGAAAAATAAAATGTACAAAATTTCAAAAAGTGTTTATTACTATTCATAATGACTAGTTTTAATAATATTTTAATAGCATATCGTTGTTTCGTGAAACTCAGTATTGCGTACTACACACGCTATCGAGGAAGGTTGCGATTGCGTGTAATGCAAGGCAAGTCAAGGATGTGTGTTGTGCAAGCTCCTTTTGGTGTAGCGTACAACACAAGACATTAATAAAATTAAAAAGAATATTTTTCATAAAATCTCGGGCTGTTACAAGATCAATGCTGGACTTCGGTCCTAGCCATTCAGGTTGGTTCCTTCGATGTCGTCACTTATCCGCTTTAAAATTGTAGAGTCGCATCGCGAACCTTTCGAGCCCGGTTGAAGACATTTTACATAAAAGTGGATGGAACACATTTCCAGGTGTCTAAGAAGTCCCCCTTATAATATTATTTGTTTATAATGAAATGAATCTTTTCTATGGTAAATGTATAGATATTTGATTCATTCCAACATTATTTGGTTAGATTTAGAGCTATGTTAAATTTGGAAGGATGCTCTAATTTTTTGCTAATCCTTGGGGTCGAGAAAGCAAAATTTGATTTTTGATAGGGTTATATGTACAACCACACAAACTTTTATCTTTTGACTTTTTATTTCTAAATATTAACTAAATCATTCAAAATGTACATTTAGTGAGATGGGACCGGATGTTTGTTCAGGGTTCCCTCTACGGGTTCCCAATATGGTGAGTACGATGTCTCTTGTTGTTGGCAGTTTAGAGTCATGCATGTTGGACTATAAGGGGCTAGTATTTATGGTTAAACAGCTTTGACCATAAATTCTGAAATAAGATCCCAAAAAAGACTCATTGGCTAATAATTGCTTTAATATTCTTTAAATATTTCCATGGGGAATCTTCCACCATGATTTTTATAGTCACCAAATTTAAAACCTGTATCAACATAAGGGGAGTCTTCTCCAGGAATGAAGTTACCATTATTTGAAAAACATGTTACGAGATTTTTGTTATGCATGGCCAACTAGGGGCTATGCTACATTGACAAATAGTGACATCTTTTGGCTGATATTTCTATTTTGTAGGAAACTTATTCAAGGCCGCCTAAGGGCACTTACTGCCTAGTCATGAAAAAGAGCTCTTAGAAATTTAACATTTTACAGCAGATAGATAAGGGAAAAATAAGAATTGGGTGACTCAAGACCGTAGTGGGTGGTTTTTAAAAGGAAAATAATTTTAAGAATGAAATAGTTTCTTTATACCGACATATGTCATGAATATGAAAACCATTTCTACGCCAATTTTGTGTATGAGGAGTGGTTAAAAATTATCAAAAAGGGGAATTTATAATATAAAACACTATAGTTTTAAGTCTTTCTGGGAGGACATTGTACTTGGAAGTTTTATGTCATGTAGTGGGGACATTGTATTGTGTTGTTTTACATCATGAAGTTAGGAAATTTTACTGTACAATTTTAAGTCGTGCGGTGAAGACATTATATTTTGCAATTTTAAGTCATGCGGTGAGTACATTATACTGTGTAGTTTTAAGTCATGCAGTGAGGAGATTGTGTGGCTTTAATTTAAGGCCTTTAGTTCTAACCATAGGTATGAGATTCTCCCAATTTATTGATAATTAGTTTTGAAACATACTACCATATTTAGGTATGGAAGGAAAAATTGTAAACTGTGATTTGGGAATTTCTAAATCTAAAGAATGATATAGAAAAAGGGGTAAAACCTTTAGAAGAAGTCATTTCTAAGAACGAAGTTACCATTAATTTATCAAACTCGTTAAGAGAGTTTTATTATATAGTTAAAATTAAGTATCACTCTACATATCCAAATAAAGGCATCCTTTTAATGACAGACTCGTTATGTAGGCAAATTATGAAAGGCCACCAAGGGGCATCTGCTTCATAGTCAGGCAAAAGAACTCTTTGAAGTTTGATGTTTTATTGCTAAAAGCCGAAGAAAGTGTATGGAGATTCATATTTTCTGAAGCACAATGTTTGGTTTATGGATAAAGGTACCTAAATATGGAGAGGCTACATCCAATCCATATTTCCAATGAATTTGATGAATATGACTTTTAAGAAGATATGACCAAAACGTACAAGGTATGGTGTTTGTAGTTTTAGGTCATATGACTAAGACCAGAAATGGAAACAATATAAGATATGTGGTCAAGTGATCAAAGGTTATTTCATACTACTTTCAACACATGGAGAATGAAATGTGTAAACCATGGTCTTGATGATTTTCAGATTGAGAGAAAGATAATGGGAAAAATATACATGAATGGCTATTTTAAAATAAAAATTTCTGTATATTTTCATCAATGTTTGAAGGGGAAAAAGACACTATAACTACGAACGAAATTACCATCTTTTGAAAACAAAAACCATTATGGGGGTTATATTATGCAGGGCCAAATGGGGCATAAGCTGCATAACTAAATAGTGGAATTTTTTGACTGATAGTCCCAATATGTTTGAAACTTATGCAAGGACACCTAAAGGAATGTACTGTATAGTCAGGAAAAGGAGTTCTTAGGTATTATAAATTATGTCACCTGAAACCGTAAATAAGATTTTGAAGACCTGAAAATATTCAAGATTATGTGTCTGAAATATTGAGGGTTTTTATTCTCAATACACATAAGAAATAATTGAATCAATATTGTCTATTTGTTTGATGTCCTTTGCATTGATTAGACTCGTATATAAAATGGATACTTTCTTCGTTTTCCTTTGAATTTATATTATTATGTGCATTATTATGTCATGCAGAAAGAACATTGATATCCCCATATGAAATTGAGACACATCGACTATATAAAGAATCCTTTTACCCAATTCTTAATCCCACATGAGCTATGCTTGGTGTGATAAACAATGAGAAATAAGGGTTTCTTTTATAACACAAAGGTGACATAAGTGAAAAATAGGGGTGTTAAATTTCCATGTAGGTTAATGTCATGGGGTAAGGATGAAGATGAAATGATGTGAAAAGAATGGAATATTGTAACTAGACTAAGTTATGTCTTACTGGGGGTAATAATCAATCAATACATAGTTCGTTAACCATTCCCTTTATAGGATTGATTCTTATATAAAGAATAAAGGAGGGTTTTTTATCATGGTTAGGTCCAATATTGGAGATCTAGGCATCTCTAAATATCTCATATAGATGAGAATCATGTCATACATAGTTCGTAAAACATTAATTTCCCACACCAATCGAGTTTGACAAGGGAGACAGGGGGCTTTAACACATTTTAGAAGAAAGATTAAATTTATGACACAAGATAGTATGATAATAAAATCATTTATCTTAAAAAAGAACACTGTATAGATCTAGTTCATATGCATGAGAAGAAAAGGGAAATAAAAATCTTTGGTTGCATCTGGGCCCAAGATTAAAAATCCAGGAGTCTTTACGTATCTCAAATATGTGAGAATCAAGCCACACATGGTTCTTTAAACATGGTCCCTATGTAGATCAGACTCAGCCATAGGGAAGAGAGAGACTAACATGCCACTAAAGAGTATAAATGATGTCCATGATGCTTTATTATGGAAGATCCTAACATCAAGTAGGGAAGACTATAGTCGTGTAGTTTAATTTCATATAATGAGGACAATTTGTGTCATGGATTTTAACATCAAGTGACAAGGAAAAAGATGCTACACATTTTAACGTCATGTAGCATAGATATTTATGGTTGTTATGCAGTTTAATTTCTTGAAACTAGGACTTAGTAATATATAGTTTTAAGTCTTACAGTAAGGACATGGGAGTTGTGTAGTTTTCAATCTTTTAGTGAGGACGTTGTGTGAAACTACACAAAGTATTTCTTCAAGAATATTGCATTGGTTGGAGTTGTAATAATATCTCTATACACTGAGATTAAGGGATAAGCTCCATTTGAGTTGACCTAATATATAGAATAAGGTCTTTCCCACTTTGGATCAAGATTTAGAGGCTTCTTTCCTGGTATTATTGGAGTCTTGCGGACCAATTTCAGTTCTCCTTGAATAAATGAATGGTGGTGAACTATCTTGTTAAAATCTCACGCTATTCTATTCTGATAGACTTCTAAATGATGCAAAGTATGAAATATTTTCTCATCTAATTTTTTCAGATCATTAAACCATTTCTAAGACCTCTCAATTGTAGACAAATTCTCATATATTGCAACTCTGAGTGAAGGAAATTGAATTTCAATCAGAAAAACTATTTTTGTTCTATATACCAATGAATAAAGAGTTTCTTAGGTGTAAGTACAAGTAGTATTCTGATATTCCCATAAAGAATGAAAATTTTTATCAGGCCAATATTTCTTATCTTTATCCAGAATATTCTGGAGTATATTTGATAAGGTCTTATTGAAATCATTAATATATCCATTGGCAGCTACAAGATAGCGAGATGAATGGTTGGACTTGATATTGTGATCCTGATACAACTTCTTTACCTCAACCGAACAAAAATTGGTGCCATTTTCCATCAATATAGAATGAGGGACACCAAATCTGATGATGATTATAGTTTTGATGAAACTAACAATGATTTTGGCGCCGACTTCTTTAAGAGGTATTGCCTCATCCCATTTGGAGTAGAAGTCAGTAGCATTAAGGATATACTTGAATTTCTTAGCTATAGTTGGAGGATAAGGTCCTACTCTATCTATTCCTTATGTAAAAAATGGCCAAAAGTATTTAATTCTATGTAGAAACTTTGGGGGATGATGAATGGAGTTGTAATGCACTTTCAAGTGATGACAATTCTTAGTGAATTTTGTGAAACCTTGTATCATTGAAGGCCAAAAGTATCCAGGCCTTCGAATTTGATCAGAAAGCTTATGCCTAGATTGGTGACCCCCCCCCCCCCCAAGATCTTGAATGTACTTATTTGTTGATAGCACCAGTTTATTTTCCATTAATACATCTGAAGAGGATTTCATCAAAGCCTTGTTTGTAGAGGATTTTATGGTGATCTAGACTATCATAAAGTGTAAAATTGGCCACTCGTCGCCGGATCTGTACTTTTTCAGACCTATCTAGTGGAATTGTTCCATTTTGAAGATATTCCAGGATGGGTATTCTCCGTCATGGGTTATGAACATATGGCTTAGAAATAGTGCTAATTTAATTAATTTCCTCTATTATAGTTTGAACAAATGGTGAGACCACAAGACGATTAGCTTTGAATTTGACTGTCTCATCTTAATTTTGATCCTCCAAGGCTTTAGCTACATTATTCAGTGCATCATCTTGGAAATTTTGTGATCACAGGACAAAAGAAAATATTGTCTCTGAGGGAAATTCATCCATGAACCCTCTGACGTAATCACACTAAGGGATTAACTCTTCTTTTCTTATAGAATATTCCACATTGAATTATTTGATTACCAATTCGGAATCACCTTTCACTTTCAAGTGATTCACTTACACATGAAGTGCCAATTTCAATCCTCCAATGAGATCTTGATACTCTATCTCGTTGTTGGTTCCACCTTCCGATAATAGTAAGGAGAAAGGAAATAATACCTTTTCTAGGGAGATAAGGACAATTCCTAACCCAACTTTATTGAGTTTAGGGTTTTCCATTCTCTTCCCCGTTGGACTTATGGAGGAACCGTCAAACTACATCTCCCATGTTTGGGGATTATCTTGAATAGAGAAGATAGCTTCCCCAGGAAGTTTAGTATTCAATGATGTATCTTCCATATATGGATGTTCAGCAAGGAAGTTAGCCATAGCATGGCTTTTTTATTTACATCTGAGGCACAAATTGGATATTAAACTTTTACAAAATACGTGACCACCATGCTAGATGCCTTGTAAGCATAGAACAACTGAGGATAAATTTGAGTGTGTTATTGCAAGTTATAAACTAGACCTCATCATATTGTAGGTAGTGTCTCAATTTCTGAAATGCAAATATTAATTCCATATAACACTTTTCAATACTAAGTTTCAACATCAAGAATAGTTCTACTGAGATAGTAAAGACTGTTCTCATTCACAACATCATTCTTTTGGGCAAGGAAGGCACCCAGTGATTTCTCTAAAGCTGTCACATAGAGAATATATGGTCTTCCTTCAACAGGTGGCATTAATACTAGTGGACTAAATAGATATTTCTATAGTATATCAGATTCGTCTTGGTTGTTTTCATTCCATTGATAGGTGACTCCCTTCTTCATTAATCTTGTGAAGGGAAAACGCTTCACTGCCATATTGGGGACAAAGAATTGAATATATGCCATGTACCCTTGCATTCCTCTTAATTCATTCAAATTTCATGGAGGTGACATACCAAGGATTTAGTTTTTTTTCTCATGATACTATTCGATACCACGATGATGTACAATGAATCCAAGGATCTTTATTGAGGTTACCCTAAAAGCACATTTCAAGGGTTTCATCTTCAAAATATGTTTCCAAAGTTTATTGAATGTGATCTCAAGATTATAAAAGTTATTGGAATTTTTTCTGGATTTTACCACTATATCATCCACATAACATTCAAAAAATTTCCCTAAGAAGGGTTTGAATCTATGGTGCATGAGATGTTGGTATGTTGCACCTACATTCGTTAAACCAAAGGGAATTACCCGATAGAAAAAAAACCTTGAGGGGCTCTAAAGGCGATGGATTATTCATACTCTAGGGCCATACAGATATTACCCATAGTATCCATCCATAATGGAAAGAGCTTAATATCCATATTTTTCACCAATTAAAATCTCTATAAGCGGAACTGGAAAATCATCTTTAGGACAATGCCAGTTAAGATCTCAAAAGTCAATGGAAACTCTGATTTTCTTATTATTCTATTTCACTGGGAAAATTTTGGCTAGCCATTTGGGATATTTAACCTCCCTCACAATGTTACCCTTTATAAACTTATCAACTTCAGCTTCAATTTTAGAGGCATGAGTTGGGTGTGTTCTTCTTGTTGCCTCCTTGAATCCTCGATGTTCTTCTGGAAAACCCAAATGGTGAGTGGTTACATCAAGATTAATACTTGGTATTTCTGTATAATTCTAAGAAAACATATCTCTATGTTTATTTATAAATGAATTATTCACCTTTTTCTCATCAAAGTTCATGTCCGCACTAATTAGAGTGGGGCTTGGATCTTCTTCTATACCTAGATTTATTTCTCTGAGCTCATCCAGAGTGGTAGAGACACCTTCCTCAAAAGTTGGAGGAGCATCCCTGAGATCTTCCTCTTCTTCTTCATTATGTGTTACCTCTTCTATTTATACTTTCTTGGTAGATGATGAGTCAAAACTTCCAGAGTTAGGGGATGAGTCATTATTTGAACATTATGATGAAAAGGCCACCATATCTAACCCTACAGATGATGAAGGGTCTTTTTGTAATAAAAAGGATATGATGGATTGGGAATCAACATATTTTTCTTCCTCTAGAATTGATACAACTTATTCTAATCTGATTGACAAAGTAGAGGCATGTTGTTGATCGGCAGATGATGTGAAGATATCTCCATTTAGGCTTCCATCACAACATCGTGAATCAACAACTTCTCCATTATTGTCAGGCTTAGTTACTGCAATTGACATTATGGATGTTATTGGACGAGCGATTGGATTTGGTTTTACACATTCAATTAGATTGATGGGTAGCACATAATCTATACTCAAAGGTATGAACAGGTTTTCTGGGATCTTTTCCAATCCATTCAGAGCAATAACTCCGGTTGTCCCTTTTTTCATGGACCTCATTCTTTTTTTTGTGATAAAACTCTACCTAAATATATTGAGATTCACACATTTTGAACGGATCCTTGTCACCATACAATGTCCCTATTTGACCATTGAAATAGTAATTAAGACATTGGTGGTATGACGATGGTATGGTCGCATTTTGATGCATCCAATCCCTTACAAGCAGAATGTTTAAGGTTGTGTCCTGAAGAATAACCATGAAATCTGAATTAGACACAAGATCTGCAAATTGAGTTCTATGTGTCATCTAGCATTATTTTCATTTCAATGAAACATTAATGTGGAAAGAGATAATTAAGATTTAGTCATTCCCAATCAATGAAGTGTATGAACATGAATGAGGCTGACTCCAGATCCATTATCAATGAAGGCTAATCGGATGTCTCTATCATTGACATTTCCAGATAAATACAAGTGTCTGATATGTCCATGTACAACATCATCTTCATATTCATCTGTAAAATATATGACTGAATGACATTCTGTAGGATCATTCCCTTTACAGTAAACCTTAGTAGTATCAACTACGGTTTCAAACACTTGAGGACATTAAAAATCATCAAAAAGTGATTCTCGATGATCTTTTGGTAGATTCAAGGCATCTAAAATAAATAACTTGTCTGGTTCATGAGATAGTTTTTTCAAAACATCATACTTTTTATCCATAGGTATGTATTTCCTAGCATGGAAATAGAGTATTTATGTCTCTTGGAAGTTGATGTTTCTAATGTAGATGTAACCTCTGTTGAAGTAGAAGATGGAAATACTCCTAGATTTGGTAGATTAGACAGACTATGTCTATCTACTTGATGAGAAGAAGATGGTTTGACTTCTAATCAATCCTCCAAAAAATCATGTTAGAACTGAACATGTCTTGGATTGAAAAAACTCATTATTCTTGTTGTGCCCACTGAAGGGATCTTCCATGAGTTTCTACCACATATATGGTTCGATCAGGGATAGAGTTAAAATAGTGGTTTCTAGAATTCTCTTGTATTTCTCTGTATCTCAAACCTTGGAATATTCTTTTAGTTCCCCAGTTTGGTACAAGGAACTCCATCTCATTATAATCAGAATCATCAATTACTTAAAGATCTGTTAAGTGGATAACTTAGACAGAACCAAAGAACAATTATTCATTTGAGGAATATTCTGCCTGATAGGTTAGTTCTGGTTGTGCCATTTGGTGGTACAGTGCCCATTAATTTGAAACAGATATCATGAAATTTTCCAAGGTCAAGGACAACTTTTTCCTTGACATGAGCTCATCTTTTTCTGACTGTCCTTTGTCTTCATGATCACTTCACTTCATTAAGGATTTTCATTTTGATGATGGTGGTTTTACTATAGAAGGATTGGAAGAAGACACAACCTATTATTTCAACTATGTTTATAAAGTGGCATGAGTTTGGTTGATCATTTTCACGATCATCCAATCATCATATTTAAGCACATTTTTACTTCTTACTTTTTTCTATTCGCCTTCCTCCTCTTGATTATTAGTAGTAACACATGGTACTTGAGCTGACAAACTTTTCAATTTCACTTTTCCAGAGCCCACCATTTTTTACTTGAGGTATATGAAAACAAAACACTCCTAAATGGGATTCCCTAACATATATATCCATTTTAATTTGGTTTCTTCATCCTTTGCAACTAAACCAAATTATTTTTATGAGCTGAGATAATGTAACCCGGTGCATTTTTATTCTAGAAAGAATAAAAATTGTTCTTTAATTTTTCAAATTGTTTCCACATTTGATCTATTTGGTCATCTTGATGATGCGGTAATTTTGGTTGATGCTAAAGAGGCGGATCCCTTCATTATGATGAAGGATTTTAAGTGTAAGTTGGTACATGTGCTTGCATGAGGGTAACTATAGCAGCCTTTGCTTTCTCTGTTCTCCTTCCAATAGATGATGGAATTACACAAGATTTAGCCTTAGTTTCTGTAATAGAATATTCTATCTGTTGATAAATTTAAGTAACTTCTCAAAACCCTATTTTGTATTTTATAGGGATCAATGATGTGTGTAACTCATCAGATATTTTTTCCGCACAAATTGGCAGAAACTCTTCTTGAAGAAGTGCTAGACATAAGGAATATTTGAATCATTTCCATCACACAATGAAATCTAAAACTCATTGATTCTCCCATTTTACAACTGGTAAGATAAAAACATTCATCTTCAGTAGTGTTGAACTAAATTGAAGAAGGAATTTCTGGCAGAGATCTTCCCATCTAGTAATTGATCGAGATTGTAAACTTGTATACCAGACAAAAGATGGTCCCTGTAAAGACTAAGAAAACACCAAATCTTTACTGCTTCTTGTTGTTTATGAGTTCCCATAATGGGATAAAATGAGAAACCAAATGTGTTAAGTGCTGTTCCAGATCTCCCAAACCATTAATGACTGGAAATGTGGTATTCACAAAATTTGGTGGGGGAGGAATCAGATCCACCCAGTTAGGGTAAGCTTTCTTTTCTGGATGAAGTGGTTCACATAATTCCTTTATAGCTTCCTATAGAGTTGTTAATGACCGAATTTTGTTCATAATCATTTGCGGAATATCCAAATGTGTTGGAACCTATGCAGGTACAACAACTGGAGCTTGAGTTGGTGCGATGACTGACAAAACCACTGGTGGTGGTGTTGGTATTTTCCATGGATAACTCATGGGAACAAGCTTATCAGGATGTGTTTAATCCAACCTTGGTTATGTACCCAATGGAGTGAATTCATTATCTGTGTCTATAGTTACTACATATACTTTATTATGAGGATCTCCAACAGGATGTGCAAGTTGAGGACCTTCATGGGGAGTACATCTAGTAGAAATGCTTCTTCTAAGTAACTCTATATTGAGTCCTCTCAACTCCTTCATTTCCACTTCTTGCTATGAATATTCACTCTTCAAGAGAAATATATTGAACTTCTCTAATGGAAAAGTGAGATGAAATCTGACTTTTACCTTTCCCTTTATTAGAATTCATTCAAAGGAAGAGGAATTTTTTATTTGAAAGCATACCTAGATTCTGGGTAAGCCTCTGATTTCAGGTACATACACCTTCTTCATTTTCCATAGTGTGTACTGTATTATGGATAAGAAATTCATATTCGGATTCTCCTAAACTATACTCATTTTATGGAGGATCTTTTGCAATGGTGTTAATGACATTTACTAACTCATAATTAATTTATAGAATTTTTTCAGTATCATTGTGAGATCATCTCCCTTTGTACCTTCCATGAGACTTTGTTCCCCTGTATGATGAATTCTCATGAATTTTTTGGCAGACAATAACCCAAAGGGAATCATTGAATAGTTTAGCTGTGTGCTCTCATTGAGTATTCTTCCCTAATCAGAATAAAACTGAATTCCATTGAGGATGGGATAGTATATGTGAAAAAGCCCCCATCCCTACAGGATGGGGCTATTCCTGTTCTTATTCTTCAAATATTTTATCTTTTTGTAATGAATTTGAATGATGAAGTATATGATCCCCCAACCCTGCAAGATGGGGTGGTTCTTGAACTGTTATGGCTGATATTTGCGTAGCTGTTCTTATAATTATGTGAATTTTGGTTCGGATATTATCTAGGTGCATTATCCAACAACCACTCAAATCACCTGTTTTGAATGATTGATATGATATTTTAGACATTTGCATTATTTGACTGCTAACATCCTATAAGAGGGATGCCTACTAAAGATTCTAAAATTATTGATGTAAAAGTTACTCAATAACTTATTTTCTTTGGGCTTGAATCTGATGAGATCTAGTTAAGGAATTTTCTTGAGAATACGTTTGATTACATACAAAATATTTTGATTGTGGATGATTGTGGGAAATAACATTGCATGAGACCACTTTTGGTGGAATTTGGTGATTCTAGAGTGTAGTGAAATGTAATTCTCCATGTGAACCTCATCATCTGATACGAACACCATCTGGGGTGTCATAAATTAACTGGTTTATCCTCTTTAGAGCATCATGGCATGTACGCTAAAGGGTTCTCTATTGTTTTCAGCCTTTGGATGTTGAGAAACAGAGAGAGATGCCAAGTCAATTTGGGGTTTCAACCCTTCTAGTACCTTTGAATGATTTTGATATTCATCATATGGTAATACTTTTGTTTTCAAATAATGAGGATTCTTCCATAAGTTGCGTCGATTATCATGAATTCAATATTCTACCATCAATTCTGGAATGTTATACTGAGAATTTTCCAAACTCAAGAACATGACTGGTATTTCTCCTTTGGCCAATTGTTTTCTCATGTTTAACATATCGTCATCATCTATTACTAGATATTTCTCCACTTGGTATGACCAAAGTTGAAGCTCTGTATTAGAAGATAAATGACCCATGGGAGGTTCAGAGAATGACTGTTCCCTTACGATGTATTCTGGTTGAGAAATTTTTTCACCCGTAAATGACAAGGCATCAGAAATGATTGTCCTTATGTGGTTAAGTTCCTTGGGATAAGAGGTCTTTCTCATCACTATATTATCAATTATAGAATTATCTTGAAAATGGGAAATATTATTGTAGAGAAAACTTTTGTAGCAAATGCCATCATGTATAGGAGCACCATGGTGGATTACAGCAAGGGATAAATCCTCTTGCTCTTTGTTCTTCTAGCCATATAGAGGGTTTTAGTGGCTCTCATCCAAAGATAAGCTCTCTATATTGACGAATTTTCATGAAAAAATACTTCATGATATTGTTTTATAAGGGTAACTTCTGAATTACTACTACTACTCCCATAATATGGTAATGTGAGGGAAGAATCTTGAGTTGTAATAGATAAATTTATGAGGACTTCAAGAACTACAACATTAATTGAAGCCAATTTGTAGGTTAACTCTTGGTTTTCCAATGGTTCTTGGTGATAATTATTCTTGGATGTTTTCTTTTACTTAAATGAGACCACTTACTAGGAAAAGTGGTTATCATGGGAACGTGTATGTGCCTGCCTGGGAGTGGTCCCTAGAAAAGACCAATTACCTTTAATTGGGAAAGGTGTATTTTCCCGATCCTATTATCCATATGATATGGGGGAGTATTCTCCATGACCCTTCTAGACTAAAACATAGGTGTGTATCTACTATGGAATGGCATGTCGATGTGTCATCCAATGTGTGAGGATAGATTTATTTGTCTGTTTCTCTGGTACTTCTGAAGTAGTTGTTATAATATCCTGGCATGCTTCCAGAATATGGTCAGGAATTTGTGTCTTCCCTTTAACCGTTGATAAGATATGTTCTGTGACTTTAGTGGCCAGAACAATAATATACATATATTATTTATTTGCAGTAGGTTTATTTGCAGGCTCATGTAATCCTTTTCATGTCAATGTGTATTGAAAGTACTCATGCATGGGGGCAGAGAGTTATGTCTTCCCCAGATGTTTTGTCGAATATTTCTGACTGAATTCTCTGGGAGATACCAAATGAGACTGTTGGAAGGCTTGATGAACACTTGCAATTGTATGTGAATGATAGATATTTCCCACCACATATGGTTGATACACTTCCTTCAATACTAGTAGATGAGACTACTGGTAGAATTGATGATTGTAAGAATTTGTATGTTCTTGTTTACCAGTTTCCACTACATTGGATTGGCGGGATTCATTAAATGAAGAGAGACAAGCTTATTGTCTGGATGTTAACTTATAAGAAGGTGTATGTGCATGTTCACAGTAATCAATTGGATTTATCTGGTGGTATTGGTGGGTTGCTTCCAGAAAAGTCTACTGGACAAAAAAATTAGGACAGACAGGTGAATTTTCCCACTCGTTGTTCACCATCAAGTTAGGTTGATCGAAATTTCTGGAGGGGCGGAGATAAGGACATTATCCTTGTTATCCAGACGTTATACCTAGTGATTTGTCTTATTTGCTCGGGTCTGAGAGACCTAGGCCGAATTTCTAGAGGCAACACCCCCATCAGGTTGGGGGTTCACTACCACATAATTCTGCTGGTGGTGATTGTTGGTGGGATTTCTCAGGAAGGACCCCTTCATTCTTTCATTGAGGCCCTGAGTGACCTCTTGATCCACCTCCCTAGAGTACAAGAGGGACTGGTTTGTTTTATTCTAGGGATAAAGACCTAAAACGGTTGAATACGGTGGTTGGCACCATCTTCTTCTTGATCATCGGTTGTCGTTGGTCAGACAATCGATGATTGGTATTCATTCAGAGGGTCTGTCGGGCAGCCTCCAAAGTTGGAATTGTACCATGCTGATGATACTCCTTTACCATCACATTAGAGACACAATTTTGAAGATGATGGGTTAGTGATGGTATCCTTCCCTAGGATGAGGATCCATCTTAAGAAGTGTTCAAGAAGTTCCCATACGTCATGTTGAAGAAAACCATTTTGGATTGAAGGGATTTCTAAGAAAAAATAGAGAAACAAAATCAAACTCTATTAAAGAAAAATATTTTAGATGGATACATGTGTGATTGATTCCTTTTTCTGGCCTTGCATTATCAATTTATCAGGGCCTAATAGGTGGGAAACATTATTAACTTGGTTAAGGATTCACGTCGGGTTCAACATTTTTTTTTCGTACTTTCTTGAAATGTGTGTTCTAGTTTTAAGAATCACTACTTCTAGGCAGTTTCTATTGGATTTATTCATGGAACCAGAAACATCCAAAAGTTTTTTATCCAAAGGTGAAATGCTTTCCAAAGGTAGGAGTTCATTAAGTTTTAACTTTACGATACTTAGGAACGTACATTGGTCCAGAGGATGGGAGGTTGGACTCATCACACCCTTTTGGGGGGAAATTATTGTCAACTTTGGGACTCTATTTATAAATTTAAGATATTTTCATGAATATTTATTAACTCACCATGTATAACATAAGTTTCCCTTGGAATTTTTAATCACATATTTACATGTGTAAAATTTAGAATCATTAGTTTGTATTCAAGGTTCTTCATTAATGGAAAGATCCATATGTATTTGAGGTTCTCCATCAATGGTATCCTTTCATATACTATTTAATGATTCATTTAATCATTGTTATGATGATACTGGTTTTTAATTCTCTCAGTGGGGCACTCATAAATTTACTATCATCCATGGATACGAATGTTTGTTTTGATCTTGTGATCGTGCCCATAAAATGGGCTACCTTTGTATCCTTGTGAAAGGAATCTGAACCCTCATAGTTCAGTCCCGCTTAATGGGACACATCCTACCTTTTAAGTTCATGTGATAAGGACCTAAACATATAGTTTAATGTCATGTGGTAAGGACATCTAAAAGAAAGGTTCTTAGTTAATGTTCAGTGTGGGAATTATTCCAAAAAATTCCAAAGAACATGGAAAGGTTATGGGTTTCCAAGTTAGATTAGACCCTTTTGGGAATATGTCCATGAAGAATAGGGTTAATTTGAAATATTGGGTTTGAACCTCAAGGAGTCCTCTTACATAACCCATATTGATGGGAATCGAAGCCCACGTAGTTCAATAATTCTTAAAAGAGAGTATAGTCTTTTGAGAGAAATGAGTTTGGGCTTACTTCCTAAAAAGGATGACATGATAATTTAAGGGTTTAATTTTGTGCTTATTCCTAAGGAGGATGTCTAGATTAAGGGAATTAGGGTTGGATACCTGAAGAGGATATTGAGTGTGCTCAGGCCCTAAAAAGTCTTCTTACGTATCCCAATTATGGTGAGAATCAGAATTCTCATAGTTTATTAGATCATGAAAATGTTGTGACCATGAAAAATATCTAAGCCCACGTGAGTCATGCTTGGTGTGAGAAACAAGTGGATTTCAACTATTCAACAAAGGCACCATCACTTTTCCTCCTCTGATGTTGGACGAGGGTAATCCAATAGCATCGACCATGGAAGATGGCGAGGCAATGGTGGAAGAGGGGGAGGATACAAGCCCTCCCTCTATTCACTTTACATTGGACAAGGGTCCAATGAAAGGAACAAGGGATGAAGGTTATTGGATTACACCAAGATGGATGACCTAAAATTAATCCTGGTAGGAGAGGGAGACATCTCTTTTGTTCAAAATGAAGAACATATGGTGTGAACCGTACCTTCCCTACCCAAAATTTGAGGTTCTGGTTCTTTAAGAAAAGAATGGTCGTGACCCAAACCCTTATTCTCAGAACAGAGAACTTCCCAGCATTGTTTGTGGGAGAATGTTCCATGTGACTGAGGATATACAAACCCACAAACACTCCACAAATCCAAACCCCATTGTTAAACATTTGTGGGAAACCTCTAACTTTGGATATACAAACCCAAATAAGAGGCATAATGATGTGCCTTTCCCAAAGGTTTGATAAGTCAGGATGTTTTAGTGGAGGTCACAACAAAAACCCTATCAAACAAGGGATCCAATGAAGAATAATCCTTGCCATGGATGACTTTGAGGAGGGATATGGCTTGTATACATAAGAGAGTAAGTGAATTAAAGAGGGATGTCCAAGTAGGTAAAGGAGTGCAAGTATGTTCGCACAAGTAGGCTTGGGAGACCTGATGTTCACTTAAGCGACAAGCAACCTGTATGGTAACACTTGGGCGAGACATGGCTTAAGCCTTCATGAGTATTCACAGGTGATCCAAGAAGTGGGGCCCTCATGTTCCAATGAATGGAATATTTGGCACGCAAGAGTTTCTGATTTTGTGAGTTTGGGCGCTTTAGGAACGCAAGTGTTATGGATTTCAAACACTAAAAGGATTTATGTCCTATTATCCTCCATTAATTCCTCTGATTTAGGTGTTAAATAACTACTGTGAAAGTTTTATAGGACTTGGGTGAAGCACCAGGGTGACCAGTGCAACAATTGTGCTTCAGAAAAATTTGTCCATCCAAATAAAGGCCCCATGGGTCTATTTATAGTAAAAAATAAGACCTTTGGCGAAAGGATTTGGTCACGCAAGTGGGATTCACACCAACTTTGGGGTTCGAAAGTGGTTGAGAGAGAAATGGGTGGCACCCAAGTAGACTTGTGTGACACCTATGATTTGGCCTAACTAGGGCACCACTTTGAGGAAATAGAAAAAATAATACTTTCATTCCGCTCCATCAGGGTGGCGCGCAAGTGTTTTCACACAGGTACCTTGGGCGCCTCCTTGAAGAGTTATCCAAATTTATTTTTCAATACCATGGGGGTTACATCCCCACACCCCTCCTTTATATTACTGCTAAGCTTGGGTCCCAACCCTTTGGGTCGGTGCCTTCACTACCATCACTACCCCCCATGAAAAATCCAGAGTCGCACTGTAAACTTTTCACGCCTGGTTGAGGAAATTTGGTATAGAAGTGCATGGAACACATTTCAGGGTGTCTGTAGTAGCGAAAGATTAAATTGGTGTTGTTTTAAATGAAAGTATATATTATTTATTTCAAATAACAAAATTTATATATATCATTGTGTGAACTAAAAAAATATCAAAAAGATTAAATTAAATAAAAAAATTACAAAATATTGGGGTGTTACAATAAAAGCTCACCATGGTTGGGTGATTTCACTTTCAGGGTCATATTTACATTATTTATGGGAACATTGATGTGGTTTTTACCGCTTCTCATGGTTTGGGACTACATAGACATAACAACTTAGGGGGTGGTGATAACCATCAATTCATAGGAGGTTCTCACCATAGGAGGCCATGTGACATTATGTGTGACACCATCAGAAGGTGGACGAGTCTTGTCATTAGGTTGGGTTAGATGGTCCAAGACTATGGAAGGACTATTATATATATATCTTGGGTGTTGGGATGCCATGCTGGTAGAGATTGTTTAAGTGGAACTCTGATAGGCTTTATATATGTATATGGGTGTGTCATTGGGATATCATATTATCTTGATGGGATTTCATAAATATGTCGGAAGTTTTTTTATGTTTTAATATAGTAATGGTTGAAACATGATTGAACTTGGTATGGAAATGTATAAGAGATATAGTTTTCCGGTTTGAAAAATAGTGGATACATCATTCCACTCTTGCATTTTTCAAGGCAAGTAAAGGCTACATTGTGACTTCTAAGGACAAATGAAGTGGTTTATGTGATTTATGAGTTATTTAAATTTATTTATGTTTTTTATACTTTGGTTTATGTTTGGATATAAGATAGGGACATAATTTTTTGTGGACTACTGAGTTCATACTCACACCATAAACAGGCTCCTTGGGATGCATGAAGACTTTAAGGATCTGAGTTCATGAAAGGGATCAGTCTCATGGTCTAGACCTCAATGAGAAGGGATGTACTAATGGTAAATGGGATGGATGTAATAGTTTTTAGTAGAAATACCAGGTGGTTCCTCTATATCTATCGAGAGATATTTTTGGATTCTTTCTTATGTATATATACAATCAACCCATGGGAAATATTTCATGCTTATGTATGACTTTAATGACATATAGATATTACCTAGTATGTATATAAGTTTTACTTTTTCCTTGTTACTACTAATGTTTATATTTCTTCTACTAAGGTTGATTATACACTTCTATTGTGATGTTATTATTATCATTGTTGTTATAATCACCGAAGAGTATAGTCACACCATTGTAACCTAATAGTCCCTTGATGCTCGTTGGAATCCATTGGAATATGGGGAGGTCTAACTAAGGCCATGTTGCACACTATCTTGAAACACCAATTTTGTAGGTCTATGTTTGAGGTGTTACAAAGTGGTATCAAATATTGGTTTATTATAAATTGTTAACATCATTCATATTGTTTAAAATTGGTATTAATGGTGGGTTTTTTAAAATGGTTTGGCTATGGTAGACTAGAGCCTATAAAATTTTAGAACTTGGAATGAAGGTTGTGTAGTGTGTTTTTCCAAAACCGACATGAAATGAAGTCCAAGTTATATGTAAATAAAGGGAATTTTTGGTATTAATTTTTTTGGTCAAGTTGTTTGATGTATACCAAGTTGAATTTTATATTATTGATTTTTTTATACTTTTGTCCCAACAGGAAAGAGGATAGAATTAATGCGTCATTATATAAAATTAGGATCCCTTGACATATGTGAATTATTGTGGTTGTTTCTTAGAACCAAGAATAAACGAAAATAATTTAGGGTTGTTTGAAGTGTTATAAATATTATAAAAACACATTTTCCTATATAAAGTATTGGTGTAATTATACTCATCTAACCCAGGTATGTTGTTACTAGTGTGATTGGTATGTGATCCTATGTGTATATGGTGTGTGTGTTTCATAATTATGATATGGGTAGGTGAGGGGTCATGAGGCTAAATGAAATGTAATGTGGGTACTGTTGGGAACTGTATGGGTGGCTTATTGTACTTCCAGTTATAGCATTCCATATTTGAGATATATGGGCCGTTATTATTAGGGTTGATCATGGTATTTGGTTATCATCATAATTCCACCCAAATGACCTCTAGTATAGAATTATGGGCAGGGATGTGGTTTCTCTATGGAATTCACGGTAATATTCCCATAAGGGTACGGTTGAGCATGATCCATAGGGGAAGGCTCTGAGGTAGGCAAGACAACTATAGTGGGAAGAAGATATCAGTCCATAGAGGAATGAAAACCTCAGAGTGATCATAGTTTGGGTAATTGAGAGCTTTGATCTGGGAGCTCATGTAGAAGAGTTGTCCATGGAAGATCTAACATTGGAGTTTTAGTTATAATACCCCCCTCCACCCACTTATTAAGGGTGAGGGTGTACTATAGGTGGTAGTGTTTTGTATTGAGTTAGTTCATCCTATTTTTACTCATATTGAGACAACCTGGGGTAAAGGGTGATGTTAACCACTTATTTTCATCAGGGGTGGAGAATCACTGGTGAGACATACAGGTACATGCAGGTAGGATTGATGGTCTGACATTGAATAAATTTGAGACTATGTTCTTCATGAACATATTACCTGGTACATTGAGGGTATATTTATCTTGAGATTTTATGCACTAGTAGTAGGAAGACACCTCAATCATGGAGTATTATAGAAAGTTCATGGATATATCATTTTTTTCACCCATTTTGGATGGACATTTAATTTCCATAGTGGGATAGTTCAATGATGGTTTACATCAAGCTTATAGGGTATAGGGGAACATAATCATATTGGCCTTATTGTCATAGGAAATGGAACACACATTGATATTATAGAGGAACATGATGAATATGAATATTTTGAGTAATAAATAGAATTAGGAGAGTTGGAAGGCAGAGCTATAGGTTGTCGAAAGTGAGGATATGAGGAGGATTAATAGGGAAGCAAGAACAGAAACCTAGAGAGACCACTAAGGAGTGGATCTCAGATGGTATACTTCTATTGTGGATAGTCAAGACATGTTTAAAATCAATATGAGAACCCTAAAAATGATTTTCAGGCATGTGGATAGATGGTACATGTAGATAGGTTTTTCTAGAAAACATCTCGGGTAGCAGGGAGTTGTGGACTTTGCCAAATTGAGAGATATGAAGTTGGACTAAGGGTGGTTATAAGAGATGGTGGTTGGGATATGACTACTCATTCAAAACATAGAAGGGAGAGATATACCATAAACTAGGGGTAGTGGATATAGAGGATATAGCTCTATAGGGAGCATAGACATTAGGTTGTCAAGATTCAGGCTTGCTACATACGATGGAGATGACAGGTTCAGAGAAGGTGGTGGAGACGATGATGGTTAGAGTTACACCATTAGTATGTTCTTATTCCCTTTGTTTTTTATATGACTAAAATAGGTGCACGAGGTTCACATATAGAAGACGAATTAACCTGGACTGGCTTAATATGTGATCATTAGGAATGATGAAAGACAGATAGGGGATGTGTAGCATAAAAGATATTTTATAGGAATCAGATATGATGTAGGATCCTTTGGGAATCATATGCAATGTTGGAATTTCAGGAATCACCAATGATGTGGGATCTTAGGGGTGTATATGTAACAAAGATGAAAAATGAGCATATGATGAGATATCGGATTCATTTTATATGATGGTTTGGATATTCTTTTCTTACGGTATAGAATGGTTGGAACCATAGGGATGTTTCTAAATGTGTTGGGAATAACTTTGTTTGGTAATTACAAATTTGGGGAATTCCATTGGAGGAATTATCCAATTCGTTGATTAAATGGGGTAGTCCAAGATGTTGAGAATAAGATGGATACGTTTGGTATCGTCTCATAGTATAGGAAAATATAGATTGGGATGCTTGGAGTTAGTGAGAGATTGTTTTTGAGTGTGTAAATTACCTTAGGGACAATCTATTTTATGGTGGGGAGGTTATAAAATCATATATCTAATTATACATGAGGATATTCTTAAGTTAGGATAAAACTCCTGATTTTAATGGTTTGTAGGTGTTTCGGGGATCGAGATTTCCTTGAGGTTGGTTTTGGGTGAATCAAACAGTCCAGAGGCTGAATTGGTGGCTACCTTCATCTATTCATGTGGTAAATATGTAATTCAAGGTGTGAATTTCCCTATTAGGGGAGATCATCTCTACCAGAGGATTTCACAGCACGAACTACTTATTCACATAGTGAATATTACCTATCGGAAAAAAAATAAAAAATAAATTACATGGGTGGTAACGGTTCATTCATCAAGGAAAAATGTACACTCCTCTTTTCATTATAATTAGGGTTCCATGAAGGGTCCTGCCTCATTTAAAGCTTTATTTAAATGTTCATCATTATAGGAGTTAACTGGGGGTAATACTAACCATGGATCTTCCTTCTTATATAGTTTCTTTCATTCTTTCAATGTATTGTTTTTTTATCTATGCTATATTTTTAGGGTTTTTCTCCTAATTATACATATTTTATGTGAGGTGCGGTAAATGTGCATGAGTGGGGTGGTCCTAGTGAGACCAATTTATATTTATTTTTTTTTACCTAGGAGAATATGAAGGGTGGTATCATGGGTGATATAATATTTTTGATCTCGGTATGGCTTTCCAGGTATGAAATAGGGTTTTGTGTTTGGTTTAGTAGGTGGTTATTGGTTATGGGGTTTTTTAAAAGGCAATGTATAGCTAGGTTGGTTTCATGGGAACATACGGTGGCTTGGCCCATTAGACTTTGGGTCATGTTAATCACTATATGTTTTGGTGATGGAGGTCCTCTAGAGTTGTGGCTAATGATATTTGGAGATAAACACTCACCATTGTTGGAAGATAGAACTTTTGAGGTTTGGTTCACATATGACATGGGGCTATTGATGTGGTTTTGACCACTCATTATGGGTCGATGCCTCCATGGATCTGGATTCTTAGGGGTTGGTTGTGACTATTATTTCAGAGGAGGTTCCCACTATAGAAGCCTACATGAGATGGTATGTGATATCATTGGAATAGGGTTAAGGATGGTCATTATGTTGGGTCAATTGGATGGGAAAATGAAAGGTGGTTATCATCATTCCATGGGAAGTCAAGCTACCAAGATAATATTTATTATTTTAGTGGAACTCAGATAATAATTTTATATGACTATTAGTGTGCATTGGGATGTCATATTAACTCAATGGGATTGAATATAAATTCAAGGAGGTGGTGATATGTTGTGTACGTGGAAATAGATGGGATGTGATTCTTTGTGGAATGAAAATGAATGGGAGACTGAGGGTTCCTCCAATATGATAGATTGTGGGTGCATCATTCCACTTAAATACTAGACTTGGTAGGTAAAGGCTCCATTATGGATATTGATCACAAGTGAAGAATGTAATGGGATGTGTGGGTTATTTCTATTTATTTATGTTTTTCATACACTAGTGTATGCATGTATATAATCTACAAACACCATTGGTGGTGGCCTTCTGAGTTCACACTCACACCCTGTATGGGCCCCTCATGAGTCATAGAGACGATTTTGATTTGAGTGTGGGAAAGGGATCTGGATCATGTTTTTTACCTTAGTGAGAAGGTATGTGTTGAGGGCGCACAAGATGGATAAAATAGACTTTCACAAATAGATTAGGTTGTTCATTTATGCGAAGCTAGAGATCATTTGGGTTTTTTCTTATGTACATATATGATCATCCCATGGTTGATCTTTCTTTCTTATATATTATAGTCATGATATGTAGATATTATCATCTATGTATATAAATTTTACTTTTGGCTGATTACTGTTATTGTGTTATATTTCTAATACTTAGTTTGGTTTTATGTTTCCACATTAATGTTATTATTACCAATTTTATTATTATCACAAGAGGGTATGTATCCACAAAATCACCAAATAGATCTTCTATTCTAGTCATAATCCTTTGATGTATGTGGAGGCATGCTTATGTCCATGTCACGCACGATCCCAGATCACCAATTCAGTCGCTCCCAAGTCGAGGTGTTTCAATATAAAAACAAAACCCTGTTAATTTATTCACCAACATGACATAGTGAACAACCCATGTCATTTCTCTATGAATCATTATCTCAATCCAATATTATATTTATGAAATATAGGTAGGGTAAATAATACCATATGTCTAAACCTTACTTCTCTATATGAACAAACATTTCTTTATCCTCCAAACCACTACGCATCTATAAGCATAATAACATAGCTTCACCAGAATTTTTTGAACTCCCTAAGATTCCCATGGTATATAGTAGAAGACCAACATGTAGAAAATAATTACCATATCATCTTTTAAAAATCATTTTAAGTGAACATCACTCTGTGACATATCAATGCTCGAAATTCCAGTGCAGCCATGATCTTCCTTTGATCAAAAATGGTGATTCTACGGTCTAGAGGTGATGAGGAAAATATAGGAGTAATGTATGAAATATACTATTCAACTTGAAATGAAATGAAACATTTATAAAATACTAATAGTTCTAAAAAATTACTTATGACACATGAAACAAAATCTTTTTCAATAACTTCTTAAAATATAGGAGTGTGGCCTTCAATCTCTAGAGAAGAAGCCATTATGGTTCCTACCTAAGACCCTCCTACTTAGTGATTGCCTGATTCAGGCATCCTTGATACTTTACTACTACACCTGGAGCTTAATTTTTTGGTTTTTCTTTCTCACTGGTTCTATATAGCTCTTGTGGGCTTCCCCTTGTCCAGTTTATAGAAGGACTCACTTTTTCACCAAAAGAAACAAATTTCACTTCATTAAATTTCTATTAATAATCACACCAAAATAATTATTTGGTTTATATTTTTATAAAATTTATTTAAAAATATTAATTACCCCAAAATAAATTAATTCAATATATATTCGGGAAAAATTAATGAACTAAATTCTAAAAATTATAAAATTTAGTTAAAAAATTTATGTATATAATATATCCATCACTTATCTTGGAATAAATAATTATTTTCAATTTTATTGAGTTGTTTTGAGGTGGCATATTTATCAATATGGATCTAATAACGATTTTATATGTTATTTTGATAAACTCTAAGATTTAAAGTTAAAATGTGAGGAAATACAGTAGGGAAGGGTTATTATGAATTTTCTTGAAAACCATGTGCAAACCATGCATTTAGTTCTATACACATTTTAGAATGTGTTTCACGGTTAATCCATGGTCTGGTAGACTTGGTTTCAAAACCATTTACTACCAAAATTATGTTATTTTCACTATTTATGACTCTAGATCACTTTTAATTTTCTTAATACTTATTTGTGGTATATTGAAGGGAGTATTATGAGGAATTAATTTTATATGGGTATGTTGATATTGATACCGAATGTTGTGTTTTATTATTTTGACTCATACTAGTTTTTATAGATTAAATTGTATGGTTTCCTAAACACTATAATGTGTTTATGAAAAATACTTTAATATTTTTAGAGAGGGAATAATCCATTGTTTGTTATAAAATACCTTGGTTATCAAATAGATTTTAGTGGCCTTGAAAAAGTGTTTTAATATAAAAGGGATTTCTTTCTTATAATATGTGTGAATATTACCTAAATATATATAATATGTGTTATTTATGATTGATTTATCAAATAAAATAAATTTTTTCTTTCCTTTTCATGTGAAAAAAAGTGGAAAATGATTAATCCACTCTGTCATGGTCTAAGGTATGTCAGGTGTTTTATAAAATACGTTTATTTTTATGGTGAAATGATTGAACCCACATGTATGGTTTTTATAATTTTTTATTTATATTGTTAGACTTTATAGATTTCCAATAGATGAGAGGTAATTTTGAAAATATTCATTATGGAAATAATTCTGATTTAGATGGTTTTATAACAGAGGTTTGAGGTATTTGATGGGCTTTCATGAATTATTAGTTATTTAAAAATTTATATTGAAGGGTTATCTATGAATTTATAAAGAGAATTATTCTTTGATAATAAATGGAAATTTCAGGATTTTGAAGGAATGTGGAATTTGTTAAAAAAATCAAAAATCATAGGGTAAAATAAATGTGATTTTAATTTTATTATAAGAATTCCATAATGAATCCAATGTTTTGGAAATTAATTTTAAAAAAGGAATAAGTATTTTTATCTTTATTTTATGTGTTGGAAGAAGTAGGATTTGAATAAAGTTATATAAATCACATTGTAAATTATAGTCATTTTTTTTAATTGTTATTTTTAATTATTGTAAACAAGTGAGTATATAGTCAATAATGAATTTTTGTTTCAAACATGTATCTCATTTATGTATTATGTTTTTCTTTAGGTAGTTAATTAGGTTTATTTTAGTTTAGGTATCTATTTTTATAAATTTTAATTTTTTCAATCAGTTTTTATTTGTTTTTGTTGAGATTCAATAATATAAAAAAAAACATATATTAGTTTTATAGATATTAAATAATTGATTTATTATATATAATGCATGTTTTTATTGTAAAAAAAGTTTTTTCAATTTTTTTTCTTCAAAAACATTGACCTAGAAGTGTGGAATACTGGAGTGAACATTTTAATTACTTTATTGATGAGTATTCAGATTAAGTGGTCAATTAGAAAAATGGAGTTTGTAGAAAATTATAAATTTTTAAATAAAAAATAATGTTTCTCCTAGGGAATATTTTCAAAATAAATAGAAGATGGTTTTATATAATATATAATCTTATTACTAGGAAAAAAACTTATTCATGTGTATTTATTTTTACTTTGGAATATAGAGATATTTCATATTAGTTATTTTCAGGGGAATGTGTGGAGTTGGTTTCATATATTTTATTATGTTTTATTATTATAAGAATTTTATATTAAATGTAATATTAGTTATATTTATTCTGAATGTTTATAGATAATTTTCCAAGAATTGGTCAAAAAAATTTAAGAAAATTATTATGTTAATTGTTTTCATTAAAACACATAATGCTTTATATTTTTGATGTATAAAATTTCAAAAAACTTTTTCTTTTTATTATAAAACATGTTAATGATTATTCAATTAGATGATTCTGCATTTATAGAGCTACTTTCATGAAAAAGTGATTCTATTAATTATTTTTTTGGATTATTTTAAAGGATTTTTTTATAATATTAGGGTTTTTAAATGTGGGTAATAATAGAAAATTGCATTATTATTTTTCTAAAATTGTTTATAAAAGGAAAATATTTTTATTTCAGTGGGATATGAATATTTTATTTTCTTTTAAAGGGTCTAGTAAAGAATATATTTCTTCACTATTCTATGATAGAGTAATGTTTTGTTCAAATAAATTGTATTATTTAAAAAACTATTTTTTATGGTTTTCAAACTCCTTTTTACTTTCCTTGAGATATTATATTTATTATTTCCATACCATTCAATTGTTTTGTTGACACCTTCAGTGCTTAGGGATTAGAACTTGTTTTCTTAACTAAATATATGTGATGTAAGTTATTTATGTTATATTTTCAAAGTTTGTTTACACTTCCCTTTATTTTTCCTATAACATTGATGGGGAAATTTCTAAAAACAAAATTTATTTTTATTGTAAATATTTTATCATGCACACTATATGTTTGATAAAATATCATTGAAGAATTTTTTTTATTCAAAAGAGTTTTCAAATGATATTTCTATTAATTTCCCATATCTATAGTTGGTAATTTTATGATTCTAAAATAATTGTTTAGATATAAAAGAGGTTTTTGGAATTTAAAATGGAATTAGTTATTTTATTTACTTCTTTTGAGTATTTACTTTTGTTATTCATGTGTTTTTATATTTAATGATGTCTCCAAGTGAATTTTTTTATTGATAAACTAGTTTTTCTATTTTATTAACCCACCACGAAATGTATAATTTAAAATTAGGGGGAGACTATTTTCAAGGAACTATTTTGAAATAAGTTCTAATCAGCTATAGTTTCTACCCTACCTATTCATTTTTATTCACACAATAAGTAACAAACAATCAAAATTACCTATTGGAGAAGTTGGATGACCATAAATTCTCCAGTGTGTGATTCATCCTCTATTTTCTCTAAATTGAAAGATTATTATAATGAGTCAATGTTATAGATTAATACCATACCCATTTATTATAATATTTTCATTAAAATGTCTATAATTTTCACACCTATAGATATAAAGTTCCCAAGTCCTTTAATCTAAATCCTTTTTTGTGTCATTGAGCATGGAAACCCATCAGGGAAACATTTTCCAACAAAATACACCATAAAAAATATTAGTGGCCATTTAGGAATGAAATTGATGATTCACTCTCAATATTATAAAATTTGTATGAGGTTAATTGGATTTTGTTTATGAATGTTCAAAGTAGGAACTAGCTTCTATTTTTTAGTAGTTCGCGATTCTATGTATATAATTGGTTGGTCGATGTGTAACTAAATTGGATGTTTCTCTCCTGATGTGGTCTACTTATACTTTGGATTTTCAAACTAAGTCATAGAGTAGATATTACATTATAAATAATTAATGGTTTCTCCCCCCTATTTTCTAAATGTTTTGATGACTTTATGGGATAAAAAAGTAACATTGTGGGAAAAATTGTAACACCCACAAAATCATGGGTCATTAATTATTTGATTATTTATTTATTTCGGGATTTTTTTAGTTTCCAATTTTAAAATATAGAAAATTGGAGGATAGTGAAGGATGCACAATAATTTCTAATAGGGTATCGTAGTTGTTCATAGGGGGCGGATTCATACAACAAGTATTCACATGGTTGGTGAAATGATCCCCTAACCATGCATCCAAATATTTCAGCCAACTAAAGTGACTCAAGAAGCTATCACATGGGTGGAACATTGTTTCCTAAACCATGAATCCAAACTATGCGATCTACCCTAGAACTCAATTTTCCCCATTTTCCCTTTATTTTAATATTTTCTCATTTAGACTCTGACACCTTAATAAACTATGAAGATGCTACCTCATAATCATACTCCTATCAAAAAATCGTCCTTAGTGATATTCTATTAAATCCCAGTGGATTATCAAGGAAGAAACACTTTATAATTCTATTCCCAATTCTTCATTTCTTCTTATGTCTTATAATTATTGTTTACTCTTATATCTCACTAGTCATCAATGTTCATAGAATCCATGACTATGGTGTGTCTAACAATGCAGTTTTTAGATCATGTTTTTTTAAAAGGGGATCTCTTAATCACTTAGTATTCAATGAAGGTGACTTGATTTCATAGGTAAAAGGTTAGTGTGTATATATAATTTCCTTTTTTATCATGAACTTAGTGGTTCAAATTTATATATATTATTCCTAAAATTTTATCCCCTATATAAATTCCTTTTGATTGACTTATAATTTTTATTTTTGTTATATTTGTTTTGTTTTTGAAAAAAGTATCACTTTATACAGCTTTGATATGATACATTAAAAAAAATATTTTTCATGCATAAAATGCTCTTAGTAAATTTTCATTTATACATTATTTTTTCAAATAGAGTTTTAAAAACGGGAAATATTTATAGAAAATGAATTTCATAGTATTTTTTTATTTTTTTAACATCCTATAAAGATTTCTTATTGCATTGATTATTTGATATTGATTATTGTTACACTTATTATGCACATGCCTTTGTGAATTATGTATAATTATTGGGATTAATATATTGTTGGTTGTGTTATGAGACTTCAATTTGGACTATATTAAAATTGGAATCTTGGGTAGCTATAAATGTAATTGATATAGGTCCTCCACTACCATATATTATGCATGAGCTAGTGGCTCATATTATAGTTCATTATTTTTCTAGAAAGATTCAAAATAACATGTCTTACAAGGTAATTATGGGTCCTAGTTTTTTGTGGTTTTTTAATGATGATAGTGATATATAAGAGAGGACATAGTTTATCCCATTAGATATGATTTTAAAATATAGTAATTTGTTATGTTTAAGTCATGTTTTAATTGTTACTTTGATTCTCGTTGTGATGTTTCTATTCATTTTCTGTAGTCTATATTTACATAATCCTTTAATTTTTTTAAACTATTTGTTTTTTATAAAAAAATAAGTCTTGAGTTCATATATAAATTATATAAAATAAATAAAGTAATTTATAATGGTATTTTAGAACTTGTTATGCAAGATTTCCTTATAAGAGGAGTTATGTTGATTCATAAAGGTATATAATTAGGAGATTGGTCATTCCCTACATACACCCACTGGTTTTATATAAACCTTATTGTATTTTATATGGTTAAGGGTAAATGGGAAGCTTACTTTGGTGAAATAACAAGATGAGTTCTTTTTGATGGTGGCATGGTGACTGGGCGGTGCACATAGGTCACAAGAAGATGGATCAAATGTCATATTTGTACATTTTCATTACTATGGGTTATTTATATTTTCTCCACATTGAACTAATTCTCATTTTGATCTCTATTTATATTAGATTTAATGTATCTAACTTTACAATTTTCTTATAAGTTTATGTTTGGATATTTATTATAGACTCTTCCATTTTGTGTCATTCATGGTTGGAATTATAATTTGTTAATATATATATTTGTTATGATGGTCTAATGTATAGATACCTCGTGTTGTGTTCATGATAGGATTATATTTATTTAATTACTATATTTTTAGGTTAAAACTATTTCCATTTGGAATGTTTGATAACCTTAGTGATTATTGTTATCCCTTAGTGATCAGTAATGTTCTTTAAGCCTTCAAGCGGAAAAACATTGGTGATAAGGATAGTAAATATAGTACAGTTCTATATAAAATGGAATTTGATCCCTAAAATTATTTGGGTAGTAAAGTATGAAAAAAGATAGGATTGTCAAAAATCGAGAGGTAGGTGTAAGAGAGTGTGTGTCCAACTCTCTTTCATGGAATATCATGATTTTCCATGGGTCACTAAGATTCACATATTATATTAGAGATATATTTTAAAATTTTATTGATAAATGTTTAGTATATTCACTTCTACTAATTATTTTTAGTGATTTTATGAGTTATATTTGGAAAATCCAAGATTTTGGGTGAAATGGGAAGAAATATAAGGGTATAAGGTTAATTTGAATGGTCTTGAAAACCATGCGTAGACCCTAAATTTTGATTAGGACACCTAATAGTAGGTGTTTTAGGATAATTAGGTTGTCTGAAAAATCATGTGAACAAATTGTGCATAGTTTAAAACCCAAATAAATTATGTTTCTTTAACCATTTACGACTCCATGTCACTTTTAAATTTATTATAACTTATTTGAGTTAAATTGAATAGTCTTATGATGTATTTTTGTTATATGGGTAAGTCATGTTTTATAACACATGTTTAGTTTTAGGTTATTGACTTATATTAGTTTTCAGAGAATGGATTTTATGTTTTCTTAAATTATATATAGTTTTTTCAAGTTATACATGATTTTTTTAAAAAAGATTAAATTAGAAGATTTTTAATAAAATACCTCAATTATCGAATTGATATATGTGACTATTCTTATGTATTATATTATAAAAGGTAAGAATTGTTTATATTTATGTGAATTTAATCTATATAAATGTAATATAATATATATATGATTTATTAATCTTTGAAATTTAATGTTTTGTTTCCTTTTCTTATGACATAAAAAGAAAAAAATATTATAATTACATTATGTTTTGGGTAGGGGTATGAAAGGTGTTTTCTAAAATACCCTTATTTTTATGTTTAACTGACTAAAACCACAAGTATTTTTTTGATACAATTTTTCTTTCTAAAGTTGGAATAATGGATTTGTAATGATTAATAATTATTTTTTGTAAACTTGTTACACATTTTTATCAAAAAATCAAATTCTAAAGCTAGTCTAGTGGATTCTCAAAGGGTAAGAATCATTTTTTGTTGCAACCATAAGGTTTCAATTGGATTTTTTTGACAATACTATCTAACAAGTTTTAAAGGGGATATACATTAAAGAAGATTATTATATAAGTTAATGGAGTTTAAGAAATTTAATTGGTATTATATTGTGATGAATAATTCATTATATAATCCATATTATATTAAGAATGATGAATTTGATAGTGAATGATGTTTGACGTGGTAAAATATTAATTTTTCATTTGAATAAATGATAAAATTTCTATAATAATTTAATATTATCTTCATATTATTTGTTTAATGTTGAAAAAAAATTTATAATGCAATTGTTTGGGCGTAATATTTTAAAAACATATGGCCAATCCTGGATAGTCTATGAAACATTTAAACCACGTATTAAATATAGATCTATAGCACCTACTAGGTTAGCATGGATCACAAAAAACGGTGCACATATAAGGGAATTTATGTGTGTCGATGCATGTATAGTAGGTTCATTGTGTGCTAGGAAGAGATCCATTGGTTTGTGCCAAGTGGCGGTGGTGAAAAGCAAGCTGGGAGTGGACCTCAATGAACATAACTGGTGAGTCACAAGAGTTTCTATACTTATTAATTGGTACAAAAATAAGTGTTGTGTCTATGTGGGATATGTGGTATAGAAAATATTATTACTCCACTTAAAATATATGTATAAAATCATTCATGTTCGACCAAATGATGTAAAGCCTTCTAATCCACTTCACGCATTATGTTCTTCCACAGGAAGTTTGGAACCTAGGTTTCCTAGATGATTAGCTTCTCTAGTGTACATGGAATGATATATCAGATTATTTCATTTCATATAGAATCATCTTTCTATGATGGTTAGGTGATCAGGATTGGCGATAGAGTTCTCTTAAACTATCGATGATAAGGAATTCAAGAGACAATGTATATTGGTTATGTGATGGATGATCAAGTCACACATAGGACAGGTTTTCAACACTCGCAGCGGAGGAGGATTGTAATACAGGTTTGGTTATTATATTTTTGGAAAAAGGTTACATGATGTTTATAAATCAAAGTTAGGTAAAACACACAATAAAGGTTACATGAGTCTAATTTAGTGATTTTTTTTATAGATGTGTTTTGAGATAACATTAATCAATTTCATAAGTAAAATATTATATAGAAAAATATTCTAGAAATTATGGACTGTTTATATGATCAACACAATAAATTTGAGAACATGTGATAAATTTTATGGGGTCAGTGATATGTGAAATGAATCAACTTATGAGAAGATGCCACAGTGTCGTGTAAGTTGAATGGAAAAGAGATGATATCATAAGTTGTTTGAATGAATGGATGTTTTTAAACATTGAAGAGTAATTTAGTGGAGAGACTATATAAATAAAACACAATAACCTCATTTGAAACATGGATAATAAAGTAAAACCTTGAAAAAGAGAGAGGGGAAACTGGGCATTAGAGTGAGAAGATATGTTATGTGCATGGTTTTCTATGCTCAGGGAGTGGGTATTTGATCTATTAAGTATGAGTAAGTACCAAATTTTAACATCATATATTAATACACAATGGGGTTTGAACCAACTCAAAGGAGTGGTTTCTCATGATTTTGGTTACATGGAGTGGAAATAAATTAGTTTTTTTCTGATAAGTGAATGGAATAGAAATATGCATGAAATGATATTCATGAATGAAGGAGAGTTTGGTGAATGATTCTGTTTGAGTATCAACTATCCATGGTTCATATGATGAATTATCATTATAGTGAAATAAAAAAATTAGTCAATTGAAATATATAAATATCATGTGCTATTGTTCAAAAGTTGGTGAAAGGAGGATATTTTTCTTCTATGAGAACAATGTATAAGAAAAGTGAAATATTGTGAAGCTGTTGTTATGAAGTACAGTGCAGTAAAGTTATAATAAAGGGACTCAGTGTAGTGGATATTCAAGAAGACAGAGAGAAGAGAATAATATTTTTATATATAGAATTTGAAGATAGGAAATATAAATATTTCCACTACTACATCTGGTAACTGAATAAAAGTGAACACATGATAAATCTAATCATGGAATTATAAACATCTGGATGATATTGTATCAGGAATTTTTTAATATAAGAAAAAAGGTATAAAAACATCATTATAGAGTTTTTATCATATCATTGGATGAAGAAAGAATAATTGATGCATTTTGAATATCATAGTGCATCAATGTAGAAAAAAATACTTAATATGTCATATATTTCATATATTTCATTGAGGAACATAGATATACCCTCATGTATATAAATTTTCATTTTCCTTCATCAAGGAAGTGAAAATACGTGAAGATGAGGGAGTTTCCCATGGGTGAGGATTTAAAAGACAAATATATTATAAATTCATTGTTCCTACCATAGAGTGACCTTCGTAAAACATTATAATCAATATAACTACTAATGAATAGTGGAAATCGTAACATTAACACATTGTCGATGTGTGCTTCTTGCATAATTTTTTTTAAATGAAGTAAAAAATATTATTTTCTGGGGATAAGTAAATTTCCAGAAAAAAAAATTGAATGTACTGATAAGAAGTACAGTTTCAATGGTGTTCTTATTAACATGAGAATAAGATCTGTAATGTTAACCAAAGAAGTAAAAGAAAAGATTCAATTTTTTCTACACCATGATTCACCCCCCTAAGGTGTACCAGGTTCCAAAAAGTTGTATCATAGGAAATTTTGTTCTGAATCAAGGATCAATCTTCTTTTCATGATATTGAATAATTATTAGTTGTAGTTATTGGTCACTCATCTGAAAAATTAAAATAAAAGTGCTAGTGAATAAATTATAGAATATTCAAGAGAAGAATGTGATATAAGTTCATGAAAATTAGGAATCAAATGGGTTTTTTGATCTTTATTTAGAACTGGTTGGTTCCCGAAATGAAATAGTTATCCAAACATGAAAAAATTTATGTATTACACATTTTTTAAAGAAACAACTAAATATATAAATGAGTCAAATCCTAATCATGGATGACATGTAAAAGAGTTATCTAATCAAGTGAAACTGAATTAATCAATTAAGTAAATATTTAAAATGAAGAGAAAGACAAGAAAGCTGAATATCTAAAGGATTTTGATGATGAAAAATAATAATATGATTCAGCCTCTTGGGGATGAAATCTTTAAAATGAATAATTTTGAGTATTATTTTCCACATGGTAGATTTGAAATAAAAAGTCTTCATAGAACATGCAATGAAAATCAAACACATGATTATGATAAGGATACTAATGAAAATTAGATTTCTAAATCTTTAACGAAAGTAAATGAGAATAATTATTAGATAAATCCTATTGGAAAATAAGTTAAATAAATATATTGACACATGCCTTTTCATGGTGCTTGGAGAAAAATTATTTCCTAAGTATTGTTTACTATTTATCCTTAGGTAGTCTCTTAAAGAGGCTCACACATGAAAAATGGGTTTTGTTTTTTTAGTTTTTCTTAATAAAATTTATTTTAGTTTAATTTGGTTTGACAAAATGAGGATTTTAGATATAATTTTAATGTGATTTACTTAAAATAATTTGGGAAAAAAGGTTATCAGGTCAGGCTTGGATAAACCTTGTGCAATGCTATCCTGGTTTTCAAATATTACCAAATCTTCTTCTATTGGTTTATAGGATAGAGATTCCTCTATTGATTCTTCTCTCTCCATTATCTAGATGGTGATGGTGACGATATTTCTTTTTGATGTAACAAGTTTTTTTAACCTCTTTACAATTTTTGTGTTGTTGCAATAGGTAATGTTGATTAATTATGGAGATCCATAATTTTGTATTTTTATCCCCTAATTAATAATTTTTTCAGCGAAAATTCCTCGCACATGCTGGAAATTGTCAATAACTCACCATCTAACCCTAATATGTTCCATAGTAAACAGATGAGAGTGTGTTGTATGGATATATGGATCATCAACCATGGAAACTGAAATTAATAAAATATAACCCTAATGAGATTTAATTAAATATTTAAAACAGAAATAAGAATTAAAATCAGTTAGTATAAGAAATAAAGGATTTCTGTGTAAATAAAGTAAAAACCCAAACATGGAAATTTTTCCTACCTCCCCCTTTCTTCTTTACTCATAAAAAACTACTCATTCATGGATAGGGTAATCTATTTAATTTAGGATAAATAAGGCATTAAAATATTGAAATAAAAAAATAAAATAAATAAATATTGGAAAATAGTGTAGCAGTATTCTATCATCCAAATATTCTCCTCACCAATGAATATTCACTAAATCCCCATAGGTCTTCTTTTATAGAAAAACATGATTCTTGGGATGTTATAAATAGCCACCATAAATGTTTCAAAAGTCATTATCATTCAATATTGGGGATTCTCATACCTTCAATGAATGGTACATCTTAGATTTTATCATAAATGTACATTTTTATCCCGCATAACAATTCAACATCATAAATATTGGTTTTATGAAGAAAAATGTTTGATCTGGTATCCAGGAAGACTTTTATATCCTGGATTTACATCTTGAAATTTTTTAAGGAGTGTCATTGTGTGATGTTTATGTTTCACGTCATGTTGAGTGTTGTTTTTTCTGCCGAAAATAATTTTTTACACTATAAATTTTTACCCCATGAAATTTCTTCAATTTTATATCATTAATTCCAAATTAATGGTGTTTATTAGTTTTTTATGATATTTTTAGATCTGTTTCATCTTGCTTTTTTACTTTTAAGAGCTGGGCTTTGTCTTGCACGTATGGTATATTTCAAAAAATCATTTTTATTCTGAATTCTTCACTATTAATATCATTTATAATAAAATGGTATATCCTAACGTAACACAAAAAAAAAAGCAATCAAATGATGGAATGTTTAATTAAAAAATATAAAAAAACAATTGGGTTTATATTAAAATAATATTGAAAATTATGGTTCTATCAATTACAACATACATAGAACTTTCTTTTCCTCAAGAATGTAATCTTAATATAAATTAAATAGGAATACACCATTATAAATATTATAATTACAATAAAATCATGTTAAATTATTATCAATGGGGGATTAACCTTTTAAGTTCCAATTAAATCATCAATTAATGTTTTCACTCTTCAAAGAGACAAATCAACCCAAGTATTTTAATTTTTCCCACTCATAAATGGTTTTATCATTCCCTATAATTCATTAATATATTATAATTCATCATTATAAAGAATTAAAATTCATGATTTACCTCACAATGTATTCTTTTATCTCATCACTAATGATACAAACTCAGGTGGAGCTACACTCATATCAAGAGAACATGCTTCTATTCCATTGGATTGAAAAGGATCTATATTCTAAACTTTGTAAATAAATGTTTCACATAAAATAATAATGGATTTTTAAATAAGGTTACAATGACTATGGGGACTAAGGTTGGTAAGGATTGATGTTGACAACATTAAATCTAAAAAAATAGGTTTATCACTAAATAATATTGCATGATATCAAAAGAAAATTATAGTAAAAATATCCTCTGAAATATGATGAATCCCATTTCCTAGAACTCAGAGTGAGGTCATGATCAGTGTAAGTATAATGAAATTATTTCACCTTATTGAATTTTAATATATTTTTTTCAAACATTATGGATGGAAAAAATATAACATTGAAAACAAAACTCCATATGGTAAAATAATCAGTCTTGTAATTGTGATTTTTTATTTTCTCAGAACACAACCCCTTAATTTTTTCATTTTTTTATATATTACTTTCATTAACTAAGGGAAAATAATTAAATTTAAATTCATTTAACTTGGTCTTATCTTGTTACCCAAAATACCACCCCCGCCCCCCCCCCCCACACACACTTTTTTCTAAAGACTTAATGCATCCCTCTATCTAATACATCCCTCTCACCCAAATGTGAACTCATTAATATCATAAAATATAAATAGAGTAGTATAGGAATAGATATAAATGGATTGTAACATGGCTCATTCCTAGAAAGGTCATATATGGATTTTATAGGATAGAAAAGTATTTATGTAAAAGATAGTATCAAGGATAAGTACTTAACAATAAATATTACCTGATTCATGTTAAATTTTGTTTTCACCATCATGGATTCAATAAGTTCCAATGAAAGTTATGAAAGGTGGAATTCCCAAATATAGCTCAAGAAATATGCTAAGGATAATATAGAAGTTATTGGAACTATAAATATTTTATGATATTGGGCATAAAATTTGGGACAATCACTCAAGGTATGGATTAATAATTACATATCAATACACATCAGGTTTAGAAATTCAAACTTGAATTATCGTATGAGAATTTCAATTACCTGAATAAAATAATTTTATAAAATTGTGATTCTTTAAAATTAATATTCTCTTCTTACATCTGTTTAATAAATTATCCATTATATTCATTCAATATTATTGAATAAAAAATATGATATGTGACATCATGATATTCTTATCTAATTCATCTCTCCTAGACTGCTTAAGTAAGTCTAGAAGGATAGATATGGGAACGAAATGTTCTTTTAATGATAAAAATATATTCGAACTATGGTATTAAAAAAATAATGTTTTGTAACTCATAATCCCATTTTCCATGATGATCCATGTAATATTTTCCAAGTTTCTCTTTGAATAGTTATTTCCTATAGTTTTTACTTTGTGAATTCTGATTTCACAATGTAAATTACATTCCAAACATGTAAAAACTCTTATTGTTGTGTGATTTCTATAAATCCTATATGATTTTCCTTAAAAAATTTCAAAGTACTGAAAAATAATAATAAATTTGATTTATAGTTCATGTAAATTTAATTATTCTTAAATATGAATTAGGGGAAGCATGGAATAAGGAAAGGATTTGGGTTATCTCTAAGAAGATATTTTGTTTAACATCACTAACTCAACTAAAAATGATTTTTTTAAAATAAATCCTAGTCTACAAGATCCTATTCCACACACTTAATTTATTCAATGGATTCAATGAATTCCAATTGATTATTCAGTTAAGTATTATAAAAAGTAACCCCCATATTGAATCAAATGTAAAGGAGAGGAAAAACCGATGGGGTATTCATTGATGATCATGTTGATTTCATGAAATCTCCTCCACTACTTCATCCCTATTTGTAGGTATAGAAATGTTATATGGGAAAGAAAATTATTTATTTGACTTCATAACAAAAACCATCAAATAATTTGAAACTATGTTTTTTATAATTAGTCTTGATATGTGAGGATTATATTATTGTTTTCCTATTATAAACTGAACGTCTATTTTTATAAGGGATTGTAAATTCCATGGAATACAATTATCTTTCCTTGTTTTGGAATATTAATTCGCTATTTTCTATGACCACAATACCATATTTTTTTGTTTTTATATCTTCACTTTTAAATAAAATAGGCATATTTTAAAACTGATTTAGGGAACAATTACCTGGTTCCCATGATCATTTCCCATCATTGGTCAGAGTGGATTGTTTTTTTACCTTGTTAGCATGAATAATGAATTCCGTGACGTTTTTCATGTTATGTTGTGCTATGAAACATATGGATTTCACCTCAACTAGATCTTCCTTCACAGCTAGTTCCTTCCTGGAATATTTGATAATCCTTTCATGATTGACTTACTAAAGATTATATATATTGATCTGATCATCTAATCTTGATTTCGATTCTTTTTCCACTTCTAATAAACTATCAATGAAACCATATTTTATTTCTTCTATAAAAATTAAATTATAATAATCATATATTTGGGAACATACCAATTTCATTGTATTATTGATTTAGAAGTTCCCTCATAAGGATAATTATTTAAGAATAATTCATGATTCAATAATCAGTTGTTTTCCTTCTTCTTGGAAGATTTAAAAAAGTGAATTATTCATTGAAATATACTTCATTGTATTAAGAATGTTGAATTATACCTTTCATTCTCCAATTTCCATTGAAAATGTTCCTTCATGAAAAAGTGTGATGGTTTTTTTGTATTTATGAATATACTCTCAAAAATGATGGGTGAGTGTGATGAACACATATATTATTCTATTTTTAGTATGTAGTTTTTAGTTGGTAATAATATATATTTGACTTTCACAAATATGTCTTCCAAAAATATTACTAAAAAACTATGGACATGTTTACAAGATAGACCACCACTCTAGTGGACTTTATCTCTTTAAACTATATATTTGTATACACATAATTGGGGAAATGTTTATAGAATCTCTTAGACCACACAAAGAATCATAAAAATTTGAAGATCCAATATTTAATGGAATATATAATGTCTTTTTGTCTTGAAATTTTTGGGGAATTATAGGTGTGATGATTTCTGATATTCTTGTCACTCTATAGATTCTCCCATTATCATCTATTCTTATTCAGTTTTTCACAACACATTGATAAATTTTGTATATTTAGTTATTTTTTTATGGGTTCCAACAGCAGGATATTTATCACAAATTTTTAAAAAGATTGTTGAATCACATTTTTCAGTTTATAATTTTCTATATTATTCAACTGAACTAACATAGAAGCTAAAGGTGTCGTAATGTGCTTATTCTCTTTGTATTTATTTTTCATGGGTGTTTTAATTCTCCCTTTAATAAAAATGCTTCTTAATAATTCTAGATTCATTTTTTATTCTAGTATATTTTCAAAATAAAATTATAATAGTCATTGTTTTTTTGGAGGATGAATCTCTTTTCCACATCAAGTTGTAATCATTATTATTATTTCTATGGGATTCACGATTATTTATGTTTTTAGTTTTCCTATATTCTTGGTTGTAAAGTATATATGTTTTATGAAAGGGCTTATTAGATTATCCATATTATCTTCCAGTCCCAAAACATTAGAACACATCTATTTATCATTACTTGTTGGTGAACTAGATGATGTCTTCTCATATATCTTTTTCTGGAAAGGTGGTGGTTGAAAGGATTCTTACTGTTAATATTTTTTTAAGGTTATTGAAATAGTGGTGAGTTTTGGTATTGTTGCAACTAGAAGGGAGGTTGAGTGGGGTACTGGTTTAGATAAAAATATATCACCTGGTTTTGTTGGCTTCCATATCTTGGTTGGCCTAGTGGTTGACATAACTCATTCTTCGGTAATTTCCTTGGATGAAGGCCTATAGTAGAGCTTTTGGTCCCCTAAACTTCTAGACACTAGTTAATAAAATGAGTAGGAAAAGAACAAAAGCCACTTATATGAGGTGGGACCTATTTCCCACTAACATAGTTCAGAGCATGTTTTGATATTAATATAATAAGGTTGTTGAATTTGGTAATAAATAAACCTGAAAAAAAAGACGTTTTTACCACTTTTATGCCTCTTTTATAAGTACCACTAGTGATAAATTATATTGATTGATGAGAAATATTTTTAATTAAGCCACTAAATTATAGTGGTAATTTTTCTATTAGAGATCCTTTAGATGAGGCATCAAGAAGGTTAGAATCATTAAAAACATGTCCTTGTTAGAAGAAAATTAAGAATTAATGTTCCACCATGTCTTGAAGCCTTCATCTTGCAATGATTTTCTTGAACCTCTCGTAGTACTCAGAGAGTGTCTCTCCAATCGATTAGAAAATAGGTTAAATATATTTTCTAATTAGTGTCGTACTATATTTTGGGAAAATCTATATATGAATCATATTTTAAGAACTTCATATTCATTTAATTCTCTTAATTTTTTTTCCAAACATTCATTTGTATCTCCCTTAAGTGAAAAGTTTAATGTCCTTCACTTGAATTGATATTTAGTTGCTCCCTTTAGCCTACAGGTTGAACATAAATAACTATATTCTTAGATATGATGATTTTTATCTTCTCCTAAAGGACCATGAAATTTTGGGATCCATAAAATCATATTAACATGTAAATTGGAATCATTTTTTGTAGCAAGCATAAAAAGTTGATTTTGGGGATTGAAAATCAGGGAGTTTAGATATCGCTAAGGGATTTTTTGGATTACCATCCATTTCTATTGCTTTATAGTGAACACAAAGAGTCTCACATGAATATATACAGTTTTTTTCTCAAATATTGTATTTATTTTAATGTTTCTTAGCAATGTTATTGTTCGTTAAAAGTTTTGGATCAAAATATATCAAATGTTCAATTGAACTTTGGGAAATTTAGGGTTCAATTTTTTTTTGAGGCACTATATCCCCATAAACCATAACATGATTCACACATTCCTTGTTGTGCGGAATTGGGAAAAAATTATTTCCAAAGTATAGTTTAGTTGTTAAAATAATGTAGTCTGATAAAGAGGAGTGCACACAAAACCAGGTTGTCAGTTTTTCAATTTTCTTAAGAAAACTAATTTTTATTCAATTTAGTTTGAGAAATTAATGATTTTATAAATCATTATGAATGGATTGATTCAAATATATTATAGAAGATAGTAATTAGGTTAGTCTTGGATAGACCTTGTGTAATTCTATCATGGTGTAATCTTTTAACCAATTCATCTACTGCAAGATGATACGAGTGATATTCCACTATTAATTCATCTCTCTCCCTTGGACAAAGAGTGATGGTGATAATATTTATAATTAAATCCACAATTCATTATACCCTCCTTCCTATGTGTGTGGTGTTATATAGGTTCCTCTTTATTAATTAGGGCCATCTCCAATTGGCTATTTTTATTCACTAATTAAAAATAGTTCAATCCAAAAATTCCTCATACATGATGGAAATCACTGAGCACTCTCCACAAAACTATAATATGTTATATAGTATACAGATGAGAATTGGGTATAGGGAGATATGTATAATTTACCAAGGTAAATGAAATTAATAGAACCAAACCCTAAACAAACTTCATTTGATATTTAAAACATAAATAAGAATTGATATTGGTTTTTATAATAAAGAAAGGGTTGTTATTTATGTAATCACAAAAACTAAAAATAGAAATTGGGCCAACATCCCACTTTCTCAATCAATCACAAAACTAAACCTCCATAGGTAGGGTATTCGATTTGTTTCGGGAAGATGAAGTTATCACAAATATTAGAAGAAAATAAAATAAAATAACTAAAATATGGAAAATAATGAATTAGTCGTCTATTATGTAAAGCTTCCCCTTGACGATCAATATCATATGAATTCCCCAAGGTCACCTTTTATAGTCAATAAACAAATCTCAGTCTATCATAATTGGTTACCATAAGTACATCAAAATTAATTCCTACTCAATATGGAGTCAACTTGGGACTTTAAATCATTTTTTGGCACAAATTTCATTAAAAATATTTATTTTTTCTCCTCAATTATTTTTTTTACAATTTAAATAGCTATTTTACGGCATAAAATTTCCTCCCAGAAATAATTTTTATGAGTTGAATTTTTTTCCTGAAACATTATAAGAAGAATCACATCCTGGTGTATATACATCAGGTTGTGATGAAAGTTTTTGTACCCTTGGTAATATTTCATCACATTGTAAACTTCCACCCCCATGAAATTCTTCACTTTAACCTCATTAATTCTCTATTGATGATGTATATTAGTATTTTTCTAGTTGGTTTAATCATGTTTCATCTTGGTTCTTTACTTTGAATCCTTTCGGCCAGTTCTTCACATATGGTATGTTCGGGAGATAACTTACATCCTAAATTCTTTATTACTATTCCTATTTTTAATCAAGCACTATATCCTACCATAAAACATTAAAATAATCAAATGTTTGAAATTTAACCAATAAATTTCCTTAAAAATTGTTTAATATTAAAATAAAGATAAAAAATATGGTGTTTTCATAAATGTAATGCCCCGACACCAGAATCCCAAAGTTGGTGCATTATTACGTATCATTGGGATGATCACAAAAGAACAAGTCTCAAAAGACCGATTAGTTTAGTAGCCTTTTAAGTACTACATACATTCATAAGCATTACATTACATCATAAAATGTAAAACTACAACAACATTTTTTCCATAAACACCATTGAGATCCCATAGAATATCTCTATAGGTCATTCATAATACACATCTTCACATCCTGGGAAAAATAAAACATAGAAAGGGGTGAGCTTAAATGCTCAATAAGGATAACAATATAGTAGAAACATTCATAAATATGTAAAAACATTTAAGTCAATATATAAGACTCAAAAAAATGCCTTTTAAACTTGAACTTTATCATAATATGGTAAAGAAAAATAAAATTATTCCATTTACTTATTCACATGGATATTCTACTGGTTGAATAATTGAATGCAATATCATTATCCACTTTCATAATGATGGAATGAATAATTCCAGACATTCATAACAACATATTCAAGGCCTTGTGCCAAGACAACAAATAAAATTTTGTCAAGGCCTTGTGCCAGGACACTAGTTTGTCTCATGAGACCTACCGATACATCGAGGAGATATAGCGGGCTCCACCCATCACTTACTAAGTCCAATTCATTCCTCATATAAAAAGTTTTAAACATAACATAAACATTCGTATTAAAAATAGCATACAAAATGTCAATACTTTATCCAAAAACCATGAATGGTATAAAAATAGCACATCCATAGTCAAACATAACTCATTCAATACAATAGGGAATATTTTATTGTAGAAAATTAACGTCAATTGAGAATAATGAAGGATATTGACATAGATAAAAATAATCATCAAACTATTTGAGAGAAATATCCCCCTCTTTCTTGAAATCATTTAAAAGTCACACTATTTTTCAAGAAGTCGTTTTAAATAGATTTTTGAATCCAATTGTCCCATACCAATTTGAAACATTTAAAAGGAATTTTAATTTTAAAACATTAATTCCCATATAAATAAATCCAAAAAACCATTTTTAAAACATGGACATTAATGAGAAAGATTTAGAAGAATAAATTTTTAAAACATTTAAAATCTTATTTTAGTTAGAGTTCCAAAACAAATGAAAGATACCTGAATAAAAATATTTGAGGTAATAAAAACTTTATAATATCTTGATAATAAAGGATTTCAGGATATACTATGTCAAAGGACGATATATAACACATATAAAAGTTAATTGGTGCATAACAACAAAGAAGTATCAAAGGAATGTAAATTAAGATGAAATCCCTTATAAAGACAGTATCCTTAGATAAAGGATAAATCAATGACATAATTATGTGTGAAAAATATAAATACACTATATATGATAGGATATTAAGTGTAAATCAATCATAGTACATTCACACATATTCTTGTAAAAACAACACCAATGACTTGGATGTTTAACTATATGAATGGAAATTGTGATAAGATCAAATTTATATCATTGACTTGAGAAATTTTCAATGGATTGATTATGTGTATAAAACTTATATCCACAAAAAGGGGAGTGTAAATTACTATATAAATAATAAATAGTGATTTCACACATAATCTTGGAGTAAAATAATCAATGAACCATGCGTAAGGCCCACTGAGTGGAAATTGAAATTTGAAATTCCATTACCGATTTGGTAACTTATGAAACATAAAACCCATGAAAGATGGATAATAAAATAAAGATGTAAATACCCATAAATTTAAGTATATTACACCAATAATACAATAATGGACAATACATATGCCACACAAAAGGAAATAGTGGCCAATATAGCATGAATCTCAGGGGAATAAAAAGTGAAATGAAAAACCCTTACTTTGTTTTTATCAATCGATTCTTATGAAAAAAAGTTAATAACCACCAAATTAATCACATAATACCATAATTATAAATCGAATAATTATAATATATATCAAATGGTAGTACACAATACACCACATCCAATAAATAAGTGGCGAACAATGGAAATCTCACAGAATTAAAAGTGATATAAGAAACCCCTTACCTTTTACTTTTCCTTGGTCGAGGGTAGGTTAACCTCCTGTATAATGGTGACATAATTGTTATTTAATTATAAAAGAATCATATACATTAATATGATATCATATGTGATCATTCAATACTATTTTTTTGATAATATTTTTGTATTATCGTCGTTTCGGGTGTTAACTAATTCATTTTCCATTATATGCTTTGTTACGTAAGTAATGTTTGTTATTTATAGGATGTATCTTAATCATATTAATAATGTTATTAAGTCTTTAAAAATTATTTTTAATCATCTAATGATAATTGTTCTTGGATGGATATGATGGGGAATGAATCTCATCGCATTCGCGGAGACAGTAATCTGTACGTACGCACGAGTGACAATATGAGTCTTTTGATATTAAAATAATATATAATTGGATGTTATATCATATTTAAAGAATAATTATAATGTTATATTTATTATATACATCAATTTTATATCATTATTATACTCATACAAAAAATAATGTATTGAATAACAGTTACACCACAACGTGGAGATGGTAAGCCATACGTACGCACGTATGGTGACATGTCATTAAAAGGATATATAGAATAGTGAAAATGGTTGTACCATATTTATAATAATATCATAGTATACAGAAGATACTAGTGTTATTATTTTAGAATAGAAACAACAAATAAAGAAGAAGTGGAAGAAAAAGGAACTTCAAAGAGGTGATGAAATATTTACCTCTTCTTCAGGTTCTTCCTTTTGATTTGATCAAAAGGGAACTTTAGGGTGGATTTATGACTAAAGGAATGCCTCTATGATTAATTTAGGATAGTTTAGAGGGTATTTTGGTTGGGTTTGGCCACGAAAAATGGCTTTGAAGGTGTGAATTAGAGAGAAGGGGAAGTGCCCTTTTATAAGAGGGGTGACGGGACCCTTTGGAAAAGCTAGAAATATTATTTTATAATAAAATCATTTTCGGTTTCTAATGAATACAAGAAGAATTATTTAAAGGATAATGTGGGGATGGGTCAAAAACTACTCAACCAATAGTTTTTATACAGGTTTCGGTTACTATATTAACTTTATCTCTTAGATTTTACTCTTAGTTAAATAGTTTGACATTTACCATGTCTCTTTGTATTTTTATATTATATGGTTAATAAACTTACTATAAACTTCCAATAGATCCTAAAGTGGTTCATTAATGACATATATAATATTATTTAAGACATTTTTCCAAACCTTATATTTTTAGGAATATAATATCAATTAATAATATAATATTTGTTTTAAAAACTATTTTATGTCAATTTTGACACTTTTTGGTATTTTGTTTTTGATAAATTTATAACAGAATTATTACTTAAAATAAGATTCATATAACAAACCCTAACATGTCATATTAACCTATAAATTTTTTGTAATTCCTAAAAATTCTCAAATTACTTTTATTTGGATATTTATAATATCAATTATTTTATTATTTCATTAATTAGGTAATTACTACATCATCATTATGTCATAAATAAATTAAATTATATAATGTCTAAAAACTATACATAAAATTCCATTATTTAGGAAATATTTTTATCTTTATAATGAATATTTATAGTCGAATTTATCTTATGTATAACCTCATATTAAAAATGTTTTAGTTATTAAACATTGATTTTAACTCTTTTAACTCTTCGTTAAATAAAATAATAATAAATGTCCTAATCTAATCCAAGTGAACATAAAAGATCATATTTTATTCCTAAGGTTGTTTTTGGTCAAATTACACTTATCCAATAGAATTAGGACATGTTTTTGGGTAATAATAATATCATTTTTACCCTTAATTGCCCTATTTACTTTTAACCGTGGTAAATAAAAGTAAAAAGTTCCTATTCACAAAAAAAAATCATCTTATTGTACCACATTTTACTTATTGATATTAACTTTGCCTCTCGGATATTTGTAATTTAACACGCAGAAGTGGTAAAATTATGTTTTCTGTAAATTTGCAAATTCTCCTAGGAGGTGGGTAAAAGACGGTAAAAAGTTCAATAAACTTTTATACATCTAATTTTATTATAAAATGACTCCAATGAATTATATTGAACTTATATTGGTATTATAAATCTATTTTATCTTAAAATAAATTTAAATAAAATAAATAATTATTTAAATAAAATGGCGGTTTTAAACTATAACGTAGCATTTTTCACTATTCATCAAAAAATGACTGTTTTTAGAAAAATACCAAAAATTTGCTCGAAGAAAATTATGATATTACAAATTCAAAAATGAATTATATTTTACAAAATTAAAAACATAGAAGTTTAATTAATTAATTTAAATTTAATTTTCGTTGTCAAAACTGAAAAGAGGGTTTTTAGAAAGTAAAAACTATCAAACGATTGACATGTGTTTATGTCAAATTTAACAGTGAAATTTCTTATAATAACCTACATTGTATTAAATGACAAAAATATAATGTAATTATACTTACAAACCATTAAAATACATAATTTAACACTATAAATTTTTTTGATTAAAAAAGTTGTTTTCAATTAAAATTTAGTATTTTTCAGTATTCATCAAAATATAAAAGTTATTAGAAAAGTACCAAAAACTTATAAAAAAAAAAATTTTATGTCCCGATTCTAAATTATAATGTAATTAAATTAAATTGAATATATAAAAGTGTCAAATATTGGTTTTAAAAAGGGTCTTCAATTAAAAGGTGGTAAAATTGCATTTTTTTTAAAATACTTCTTTTATCTAAAAAAATGAATTTGTTCTTATATTATGTATAAGAAACACATAATATGCATTCTAAAATTATATGGAGTATATAAAATTCAAAATTCAGTTAATACTATTCATAACTGCTTTTGAACGGCTAGTTTGGTAAGTCATGGTGCGCTCGAAATCAGTGTTGCATGTAGTGCAAGCTATTGAATTACTTTAAGAAAATCACTTACAATAAAATCTTGGGATGTTAAAATATATCACTAGAATAAATATGTAAAATCATTCATAGTCAAGTCTCTTGAAGAGTAAATAAAATTTTTAGAATAAAATGGGTAGTCTATCAAGACATTTAAAGATACGTAGTTGGAGATCAAAAAGAAGAGGTTAAAAGTCATGAAAAAATACTATTATAGAAAAATTATATGCATGATAAGCAAACCCATAAAATAGATATTGAATACAAAAAGATAATAATAATAACTAAAATAGAGAAAAGTATTCTAAAAATGAAGTGCTTTGTCTATTGATCAAATAAAGAAATATAGAATCTAGTCAGGTTGAGAGTTTACAAATAATAGAAAAGTTATATTCTTCTAAACAGGTTTCTAGAAAGATTCATTAAAATAATAAGTTTCATGAATCTCATAAAAAGAACTCGAAATATTTTAATGATTAATCAATTAAAAGAATATGTAAGGAGGTCACCCAATATCCTAATACATTTATATTTACTAATGTAGTTTTATCTGTAAGTGTTGGAAATAAATCAAGATCTGGAAAAATGAGAATATGTAAATATTTCAAGAGATTCAACATATAATCATTTTTTAAAAGTAAAATCCAATAAGGATATCAATAAAATAATGTTGAAAAGAGGTTCAATGTTATCTAAGAACATCATAAATTCAAATCTATACAAACTATACAAATAGTCCAAAATAATATTTTTTAGCTACCATTGGAGATGTTAGAAGTTCCAACTAAAGGAAACTAAATGTTTCTTTAATATTTTAGTTTATGAGAATTAAAAAAGTCCTAAATTTATGTGGAGAATATATATAGAAAATAAAAATATTATTACATTTAAACAAGACTTCCCAAAATAATTAAAATTGTCCACGTTGAATAGATATGAATGTAATGAGTGATTATGTGATTTTTACAATAGGATTGGTAATATTCTTAAAAAATATTGGTATATAGCAATCAATAATATATAATATTACACTAATAAGATAAGACCGCAAATGTAGAAAATCAAAATAGAAATAGTAGAAAACATTCCACGGTAAAAAATCATAAGAAAAAAAATAAAAAAAATACATCTAATAAGAATGTTTCTAAGGATGTCACACAAAATTTGGAAATATGACACTAAAATAGAATAAATGGGAACATAATAAACCATTTTAAATATAAAATTAACATAAGTAATAAAATAAGTAGTATTGATCTGGATAAAGTATCATTTATGAAAGAAAATATTAAGAATCAATATGATATATGTGAAAGTTTCAATCAATCTGTATATATAGAAAATAAGTTCATGACATTATTATAAATCCAAAAGGGGGGTTTTAAAAACATATGGAAATCACCTTTAACTTGTTATTCTAAAAAATACCAAAAGTATGAATCCCACCACAAAAAATAAGTTTGACCATGTTCTTAATGGATTAATAGTTATATTGATAGAAAATATAGAATTGGAAAGGAAGATGAAATAGAAAAATAAGAATAAGGTTTCTTTATTTTATACCACAAATAAGCTTATTTTATATAAAAATAAAACTGATGGAATCAGGAATCCCAAGCCATCCAGAGAAATTAATGCTTGGAGAATCAAGGGTGAAATCATGAAGGAGTTAAATGATATGTCTCGACTTCGGAATAAATCTCAGCCTTGTGGATCTAACTAAGGAGCTAATGAAGGAACCACCATACTCTATTAAATATTTCATATATGTAATTCAATTTTTTTAATTGAAGGTGATTTAAAATTCATGGACAGTCATGAAAAATATTTTTTCATAACATTTAGGAAGTTATCTATCATGAAGAACTTTATCTAGGAACTCATCAAAACACAACATTATTTCATTTGATATCTAAGTTCAACTAGTATATATGATGTTTTTATATTAAGTATGAGTGAATATTAACCATGATGATTTTTTTATATGAGAATATCTTTAGGTGGATGTATGAAGAGAAACAAACTTCTTGAGTTATGATGTCTCCTGTAAACTATGGCATTCTGAATAAGTTGAATGTTTTGGTAACAGTAATGTTAATCATGTGGTATGATATTAATTTTCACCAATCCATTTTTTGTGAAATGAAAATATTAAACAAAAAGGAGAAACACTTATTTATTATTAACTTTATAAGGAATATGCCTTATTTTTGTTTGAATGCTTCTCATATACATATTAATTTAGATGTATAAGATTATCATGATCAATCTCTTCGAGAAATTGAATTTACAAAACCATGTTCAAAAATGAATGGACAAAATTGAGATATATATTAGTCACACTTGGACAACATTGAGACTTATATTAGTCACACTTATTTTCAAAAAAAATTATCCCTTATAGACATAAATTTAATTAGTGTATGATTCGTTTCTAAGTAAATTCATGTTGAATTTCAAACTAGTTTTTTAATTTGGAAATATCTCTCAATCAGGGAAAAATAATTTTAAGGGTAAGATGATCAATTTTAAAAAATAATGAACTCAATGAAAATTTCCATACTCAAATTAAAATTTTCATTTTTTTGAAAAAGGGGGGAAAGAGAGGTCTTAAAATCCCCATATAACAACATAGAAAATATTTTAGGGGATATTGTCAAAACAATCCAAAGGGAGAGACTGTTGTAACCATAAGGTTAGAATTGGATTTTTTAACAATATTATGAAACAATTTACCAAAAATGTTATGTGTAAAAGAAGAATATTATTGAAGACAAATGAGTTTATGAAATGGAAATAATATTAAATTTGTTAAAATAGTAGGATTTAGATTCCATTATTTTTTTTTTGAAATGATGTATTTTATAGTGAATGGTGTTTAAAGAGGAAAAATGTAATGACCCAATTTTTTTCAATGGAAAGTTTCTTTCATATGATTATAGTAACGTGAAATCACATTATAACGAACTATTAAGTGTTATGGGGCGTTTATACATAAGTTTTTCACTCTTGTGAATTAAATTTCAAAAATCTGACATGCACTGTTGTAATAATAAGTTATTTAAAGGCTAATATGACCAACTTAATTTTTAGTGAATAGTAACAAACCCTTATGAATAGTATTGTTACCCTTATTAATAGTAACATACCCTAATTAATATTAACCATACCAATTATAGTATACAAATAATATTCAATGTGGAAGTATGACATACCTATATCTTGGAATAAGAAAATAAATTTATTCAAATTGATATTTTTTTAGTAAATTGTGTTTTTAATTTAAAATTAAATTAATCATATTTAGAAAAATATTTTTGAAAAATGAAGTTCATTTTTTTATTCGACACATTGAAAATCGGTTAGGGATAATTTTTGGGATTTTTTTGAAATACTTGATTTTTGGGTGAATATGAAAATACGATCATTTATAATAAATGCTAAATACAAAAATTATTATGTCATCAGCAGATGTATGGCTGATGTAAGGCCATTATATCGAACTCACATGCACTCTTTACTATTTTTGGTCATTTAATAATCAGAATTACTGTTCTTGAGGGAATATAAGAAACTATGGTATTAAATACTATGAAAATCGTCCTCTCCACCACCATTAATACCAACCCTCCTTACCACTTCTCTTCACTTCTATGAAGCCTTGTGCCTTACATAAGTTCTATGAAAATCACTCCCTATGATCCTACCCCACTTACAAAATCCCTCGGTCTCCCCAAAAGACCAAATCCTCTCCCCTTAAGAGGCTCTCAAAAGAAATAAACTCAAGAGGTAAATTTCACTTTCCAATTCTTTTAAGTCCTTTTCTTTTCTTGTTTCTTTTTCCAACTACCATCAAATAAATGGTATGAAAACTCTATTAAAATACATGTAATGGAATAATATTATTCTAATGGTATAATTCATTATCATATCACCTTTCTCCACCTTTTATTTGAATGAAATGAAAACACTGTTTGAGATGTGTTAATTTAGCACAATCAAGGACAACATGTTATCAATTTATATTACTATATTCAATTATGTTAATGAAACAATTTTTATGGTTTATCAAGACTATGATATGTGTAATTTATATTATTTAATTTTATTTAACACTTATATGTTCATGATGTAAAATAATAATACAAAACAAGTAAATAGTGAGAGAAATTGGTAAAATTAATTCAAGCGTTTATCATTAATGTTCTATATAAGGATTCACCTCCACTCAAAAGAACCAAATGAATTTTATAACCATGTAATATTATGTATGTTCACTAATAAAATATAACTTTAATTTAGGAAAAACTTTCTCATTTCACATGGTTCTCTATTTATAATCATAAGTAAAATGGTCGTAAAAACCATGAAAACAAATGAATTTGAACACTAAAATTGAACCACTTAACCCATTAAAAAGTAAATTAATGAACATAAAAAGGGTATAATAAATAAAATAAATATATAATAGGTTCTTAAATTTTTAATTAATAAACCTAATTTCTTTATTCATGTCATTAATAACAAGTGTAGAACACCAACAGACTTATGGTAAGGGATCCTCTCTATTTCACTTTTATTCAAGATTGTAATCTATGTTATTCCATTCTATGTGATATTAATAGTGATGGGGTATTATTACTCATCTCCCCCATACTGTAATAATTATTTTTAAATGATGTAAAACCTCTTTATCTATCATTAATCCCTCTTAAGTACACATGATTCCATGCTGAAATTCTGTAAGGGGTTCAACCCGAACCTCCTTTATTCATTCTGGATTTTTTATCTTTCTTTTTACCTAAATGAGGCTACCTATTATTCATATTTTCATTATATAAATTATATTTTATTATTCCAAACTCATGTTTAAATATCCATACCTCATTCTCTTTCAAGGATATACATTCTTTTAAGTGATTCTTTCCTCAATTCATCCTGATAAGCAAACTTGATTTTTAGGGAACTTCCCAAATTTTTACCACATTTCAAGTGCACTATATCATCTATTTTAAGCCATAATTTTATTTATAAAATCATTATTTTTATTATTAAAAACCTTCTTGGTTGACTTTTAGTTTTATATAAAGGATTGATCCCTTTTCTATTTTAAAGGCTCCATAGTATTTTTATTAAAACCACTCAAAAATGTTGTTATGTAAATATTTCATTAATAATTTTCTTACATGTGGTCAATTATACTTGAAATCACATACCATGATAAAATAATATTTTACCTTATGAATTTCCATGTATATTTTAGTTCCCTTATTTCGTGTAAACTTGTATGATATGACCATTTGTTATGCTTTATGACATGATTATGGTATCCAATTATTTCTATGGGCAACCCTTATGTTTATGTATGATTCATTACACATGATTATTTATGTAGAAAATATATTCTTTAAAAGGTAATATGGTTGTGACCAGATATACCTCCAATTAGTTATGTAAATATGAGTCTCATATGACATTATGTATGACGGTCTTGGCAGTTTGCCTTGGATTATGCAACTATGTGTAATGGTCTTAGAGGTTATCATTGGATTGTGATACTATGGGAAATGATCTTGGAAGTTAGCCTTGACTCATACTAAATTCATTTTTTATGTTTCTTCCACATTTTTATTATTCCCTGTTGAAATGTTCCCATGTTTATATTTTATGATTCCATATGTTACATTCCTTTTTATATCATCATGTCACGCCTTCTATCCCATGTGATAATGCTTTGTTCTTATGTTTTTTCCCTTACTGGGTTTTTATATCATCCCTTTGTTCATGTTATCCACAGGTTATCATATATATATATATATATATATATATGAGAACAATTGAAGATATGAGATAATTATGGATTTCAAATAAAAATTTGTTTTTATAATATTTGATTATGTACCTAGTGTTCCAAGATAATAGACTTTATGATCCTTGGTTAGTACTCTGATGTATAATTATGTCTAAAATCATGTAATGTTTTTTGTTAAAGGCTAGGGTTTCTATAGTTGGTGTTATAGTATGGTCTAGATTTATTTTGAGATTATGAATACATCACTTTAGTAAGAACCTTAAGGATGAGATGAAGTATAAGAAAACATCCCTAAATTTTGGTAAGTATATAGTAAATGGTTTATTAAGAAAATATGTCCCTATATGGATAAAAATAGGTAGAGGTGGATCTAACATAGATATAACAAGGATTGAAAACTCTGATAATGAGTTTCGGGCCTAACCCGAGGTATCCAGGTATACGACAAAGTGCATTGCTGCACACTTGGTTTGACACTCCTATGGGAATATGCTTTGGTAAATTCATGAGCTTAGTAAAAAACATTATTAAGGGAATAATAAAATCCAATAAGAATATAACTTACTAAATTGATCTAGGATAACCTAGATTGAAACATAGGGAATCACACATTAGTATATACATCTCCTTTACAATTTTATCCTTTTATATTCAAAAGTTTTTGTTTTATGCTAAATAACTGGGTATTCTACCCCTCTAATTGTACGTTATTTTTCCTAGTTAATGGTGGGAAATAGAAGAACATGTTCCCATAACGAATTTGATAGGAAATGTGAATATTTACCTAATGATATGTCTCATATGACGTGAATGGGTGTTGAAAACTTCATGACAGTATTTTCTAAGCTGGATCAAGTTATGAATAATAAATTTAATCATGTGGAATGTTTCACCCCAAACATTTTATGGTATGTTTCTATTAAATACTGTAACACCCGAGACTTTTATGTTATATAAATCATCAAAAGAATCTTTTTCTACACAACACTTGCTTGGCTTGCTTTACACGCAATCGCGACCTTCCTCGATAGCTTGCGTCGTACGCAATACCGAGTTTCACTAAACAACAATATGCTATTAAAACTAGCCGTTATGAATAGTAATAACCACTTTTTAAAATTTTATAAATTTTATTTTTCAAAATGGACTTCATTTTTGGACTTAGAATATCGAAATTAGCCTAGGGTGAAATTTTGGTATTTTTCTGAAAACTTTCAATTTTTGATGAATAGTGAAACCACTAAGTGGTAGGTTAAAAACTGAATTTTGCATAAAACTTAATTTTACCGATTCTGTGAATGGAATTTCAAAAATCCGAGAGACACGGTTAATATCAAGGACTAAAATTTGGTTCAATGAGATGAAAATAATTTTTTGGTGAATAGTAACTTTTTACTATTTTTACCGCGGTTAATAGTAAATAGGGTAACTAAGGGTAAATATGATATTAATATTACCCTAACACATGTCCTAATTCTATTGTACAAGTGTAATTCGACCAAAAACAAACTTAGGAATAAAATATGACCATTTAGGCCCACTTGGATTAGATTAGGACATTTATTATTAATTTATTTAAAGAAGGGTTAAAATAGTTAAAATCAAAGTTTAATAAGTAAATCATTTTTAATATAGGGTTATACATAAGATAAATTAGATTGTAAATATTCATTAGAAAGCTAAAAAGATTTCCTACATGATGGTATTTTATTTGTAATTTTTAGACATCAAATAATTTAATTTATTTATGACACAAAGATGATGCAGTAATTATCTTATTAATGAAATATTGACAAAATTGATAATATAAATACCAAAATAAATGTAATTTGAGACTTTTTCTGAATTCCACTAATTTTCTAGGTTACTATGATATATTATTGTTGATTTAATCAACTTGGTTCGAACATATAATTCTTTTATGACTTTCACAAAAATCATATATCAAATAGTGTCAAAATTGACACAAAATAGTTTTTCAATAAAATATTATATTATTAATTGTTATTTTATTCCTAAAAATCTAAGGTTCGGCCAAATGACTTAGATAAGGATATATATATTAATAATAAACAATTTTGGGTTCGTTTGGCATGTTATAGTAAGTGTATTAACCATATAGTGAAAGAAAACAAAAAGACACGGTAAAAGTTAAATTAATTAACTTAGAGTTAAATCTAATTGATAAGGTTAAAATAATACCCTAAACTTGTCTAAATCATATTGGTTGATAGGATTTCTACCCATCCCCACTTTAGCTTCGAAATAAGACCCTTTGGAACCATTATAAACCGATTTTGACTTTAATATAAAATAATATTTTGAGATATTCCTAAGGTGCCCCTCTCCTCCCTTATAAAAGGGCACCTCCTCCCCCTCCTCCTCACACCAATTTGAGCACTCAAGCTCGGCCAACCCCTGCCATTTTCCCTTCTCCACTTCCCTAGAATAATCCTAGAGGTCCTGGTCTTCTCCAAAGACCAATCTTAGTTCCTTAAGTGGAGGATTCAAAAAGGCGTTCCAAAGAAGAGGTAATATCCATTACCGATCTTTTCAATTTCTTTCTTCTTCAACTTCTTCTTCTTTAGTTGTTTCATGATAAAGTAATAACATCAGTATTACTTACATACTGATATGTTATTATAAATATGAAACAACCCTAATTCACCTTCTATCCATCCTACGGAAAAATGAAATCACCGCGCGTGCGTACGTACGGAATACCGTCTCCACGCCGTGGTGTAATCTATTTTCCACCATCACCTTACAAGGATGGGTATAATGGTGTAATCAGTAACTATATATGATTATTATTAAGTAATATTGATACTTAAATAATATATATATATACTCCAATACAATTCCACGATCATAGGAATGATATCATCACTCGTGCGTACGTACGGAATACCGTCTCCACGATGTGATGCGACTCGTTCTACATGATCTTCATTTCATAATGATTATATAAATGAATTGAATGAATTAATATGGTATATACTACACTAATACCATTCTAGACATGAATTATCTATAACCTAAAGATAAGAATAAGAATTTATTCGACAAAACACGCATAAGAACAAAAAGTTATAAAGACCCGAGTAACAAGTAACAATGAAATATTACTAACAAGAAGCTAATAATATGACCATATATGATCTCATATCAATATTTATGATTCTGGAATAAGTCAATAACATTATTTAAACCATTATACAGGAGCTTCGGACACGAACAAAGCAAATCGGACCTAAGGTAAGGGAAATATCACAATCTCATTTTTATCCGAGATTGTTTATTCATAAGTATTTACTGGGGTGTATTTTATCATCCACATCCATGTTTCATCAATATGTAATATTATTTCCATCCACCTACAATTGTTTAAATCCATTTTTACCCTTCGGTGAGTTTTTAGTAATATCTATGAAAGGAATCTTTTGTCATACGAGGTACTTTTTGACTTTTCCGACAAAAGTACGAAGAATGTTTTTTAACTTATACGGCATGAATGGAATTTTAAAACATTACTTCAAAGAAGCTTCCTTTACAAGTTTTCAAGTTTATTTTTAATCAACTTCTTTTATTTTAAAGTTGTATGACATGTTATGAAAGGAAAAATGTTTTTGAAGAAGAAAGGATATTTTCCTCAAGAATTCAATTCAAGTGTTTTATCAAAATTATTTTCCATCTAAGATAATAAAGGGTTCTGTTTCTATCCATATTTTTACATTGGTTTGACTATGTTGTGCTGGAATTATGTTTATGAATTCCTTTATCATATATGAATTGATTTATGATGTCATGATGTTTCAAGAATCCCATTTTTGTTATATGTGTTATGCGATGATGTATGTTTTATGATTATGTGGCACACATAAGAAAGGATTCATTATAAGATGGGTGGGACCTATATCTCCCTCCAATGCATTGGGTAATGATTTTATATCTCATGAGATAGACATGGCTGGAACGGAAGGTTATTTCGGTTCAGTGATACAGGACTGAAACGAGGAGTGAACTCGGTTCAGAAAGGGACTTTGTCCACTAAGATAGTCTTGGCAATGAGTCATGACTAACAAGAAATGATTTTCCATGATTATGTGTGCATGCCACAAAGATTCAAGTTTTATGTTATGATTATGGGGATCTCATTTTCACTTCTATGATTTATTCCATGTTAAGATATTATGATCTCTTTTGCAGGTTTTAATTTTCAAAAAGATATGATATGATTTTTATTTCCTTTATTTGCCCTTGCTGAGCATTTGAGCTCACCCTTTATGTTTTCTTTTCCCCAGGCCAGGAAGATGGATATTAAGTAGAATATGCTAAAAGGGACCCTAGATATGATGAAATAAATGGGAGACACTGTAGAAGATTTATGAACCAGTTATTTATGTTTCCCAATTTCTAAAGACACTATACCTATACGGTCCTTTGTGGTTTTGTCATATGTTGTAATAAGTGTGATTCAATTTTGAAGTATTAACAATGTATGTAAAGTATGGGTCGTTATAGTTGGTATCAGAGGAAAGGTATAGTCAACCTTTGGAAACTAGGATGTGAAAGCCTTAGTAAGAACCCTAAGGATAAGTCTAAGCATAGAACACAATCTTAGAAATGGCCATGAATAACCTAGGATAAGACCATAAGCATGAAAATTTTATTCTTGAATTATGTGGTTTCCTATTATAATTAGTGTTGCTCACACTATTCTTCTTAGTTTTAGTCAATGGCTGGAACCCGAAGGAACCGTGTTAATGCGGAATGCGATGGGCAATGCAATGATTGTCCCCCTGAGCAACCAAACGATATGGGAGCTGGAATGCAAAATCTTGTAGCCATGCTCACACAACTTTCTCAAGCTATGAATCATGCAGGATTTCCAAACGAACAAAGGAGGGAGCAACATTCTGTTGAATCCTTCATGAGGCAGCGTCCACCATCTTTCAGCGGGTCTACTGATCCATTAGTTGCTGAACAATGGATTAGTACTACTGAAAAGATATTTTCAGTTCTTCAATGTTCTGAGCATGATAAAGTCATCCTAGCAGTGTATCGTTTGGAAGGAGATGCTGATCAATGGTGGAATCTTGTTAAGAATACAAGGCAAAGGGATGAAATTGAGTCTATGGAATGGGACGAGTTCAAGAACTTATTTTTCCATAAGTACTTCCCTCGTATTCTCCGAACAAAGATGGAGAAAGAGTTCCTTGAACTGAAGCAAAGGTATGATGAATCTGTTGGTACCTATGAAGCAAATTTTACCAGACTTGCAAGGTACGCTTCTGGTATTATTATCCAACCTGAGAGTAAGATCGATCGATTCTTTAGTGGCTTAAAACCAAGTCTTCGAAGGGCGTTAGCCATAAGGGAATTCAATAGCTACGAGGAAATCGTTCGATGTGCTCTCAAAGTCGAGATGGAGATTGGAGTAACCCATCAGTCACATGGGTTTGATAAGAAGAGGAAGATGGAATTCAAAGAAAAATCTAAAGAGCACACGGAAAAGAAGATGAACTTTCCCTTATGCTTAAAGTGTGGAAAGAAACATGGAGGGAGTTGTCTTAAAGGGACAAGTAAATGTTTTAAATGTGGAAAGGAAGGTCATCGGGCATTTGAATGCCGTGATAATGGGAAGAAGATGTCTAATGATGCAAACAAAGGAAGGGATACACAGAATGAACCTGCTACACTTCAATGTTTCAAGTGCAAGGAGATGGGGCATTATGCCAATCAATGCCCAAATCCAAGGGTTGATGATGATGGTCGACGTCAACAAACTCTTAAGGCTAAAGAAAAAGGAAAGTCACATGCAATTTCTATCAGCGATGTGGAGTACGATAACGATGTGGTGAAAGGTACACTTACCATCCACTCTAAAGTAGCAAATGTTTTATTTGATTCTGGATCCACCCACTCTTTTATTTCTGAAAAATTTTCTAAGGGTATCACCGTATTACCTCAACAATTAGATGTTGAGTTAGCTGTGACAACACCTAATGGCACATCAATCGCATCAGAAGTTTATAATTCTTCTCCGATCGAAGTTTGTGGGAAAGTGCTTCCTGCAAATCTTGTGATCCTTCCTTTAGTGGAATTTGATGTGATTCTTGGCATGGATTGGCTTTCTCTACATGGAGCTCATATCAATTTCCAAAGAAGGGAAGTCACATTTCATATTCCAGATCAACCTACGATCGTCTATCAATGCAAGGATGAACATAACCTTCCAGTGGAAATTTCTTCCATCTTATGGGTATTGATTCCACTAAATGAAGGTTATTTATCTCAAATAGTTGGTGAGAAACTCACGATTAAGAATATGCCCATTGTACGGGAGTTTGATGATGTCTTTCCGGAGGAATTACCAGGTCTTCCACCAAATCGTGAAGTTGAGTTTTCAATAGAACTCGTACCGGGTGCTTTGCCTATTTCAAAGACACCTTATAGAATGGCCCCAATTGAGTTGCAGGAATTGAAGAAGCAACTCCAAGAGAATCTTGATAAGGGATTCATACGCCCTAGTGCGTCACCTTGGGGAGCACCTGTTCTATTTGTTAAGAAGAAATATGGATCAATGAGACTCTGCATTGATTATCGAGAACTTAACAAGATCACTATCAAGAACAAATATCCTCTCCCACGCATTGATGACTTATTTGACCAACTACGCGGAGCTCAATACTTTTCCAAGATTGATCTTCGTTCAGGGTATCATCAATTAAGGGTCAAAAGGGAGGATATACCAAAGATGGCTTTCCGTACAAGGTATGGACACTATGAATTTATAGTGATGCCATTTGGTCTTACTAATGCCCCTGCTATCTTCATGGATCTAATGAATAGAGTCTTTAGAGACTATCTTGATCAATTTGTGGTAGTCTTTATAGACGATATTCTTGTCTATTCAAAGAGCAAGGAAGAGCATGAAGATCACTTGAGAATTATATTGAAGACCCTGAGAAAAGAGAAGCTTTATGCCAAATTTACCAAGTGTGAATTTTGGCTTCAAAAAGTTGCATTTTTGGGTCATATAATCTCAAAAGAGGGGATATCTGTGGATCCAGCAAAAACAGAGGTTATCGAAAGATGGTCAAGACCAACAACAGTAACTGAGATCTAAAGTTTTCTTGGTTTGGCTGGATATTATCGACGTTTTGTAAAAGATTTTTCACGATTATCTAATCCACTCACCAAGTTGACCCGGAAAGGAGTTAAGTTTGTCTGGACAGAGGAATGTGAAGAGAATTTCAAGGAGTTGAAAAGAAGGTTATCCAGTGCACCTGTGCTCACACTGCCTTGTAGTGGAGAAAGGTTTGTGATCTATAGTGATGCATCCAAGAAGGGATTGGGGTGTGTTCTTATGCAAAATGATATGGTGATAGCTTATGCCTCACGACAGTTGAAAATCCATGAGCAAAATTACCCAACACATGATTTGGAGTTGGCTGCGGTAATCTTTGCATTAAAGATTTGGAGGCATTACCTTTATGGTGAAAGGTGTGATATTTACACTGATCATAAAAGTTTAAAGTATATTTTCACACAAAAGGAGCTGAATATGCGCCAAAGAAGATGGTTGGAGCTGATTAAGGATTATGACTGCTCAATCCATTACCACCCTGGGAAAGCAAACAAGGTGGCAGATGCATTAAGTCGACAAGACCATGCTAGTTTATCCATGATGAGGATCACAAAAGATCCAATATTTATGGATTTACAAAGGATAGATCTTGGAATTATAATGGAAGGGGAAAATCTTATCTTTCTCTAATGAATGTTCAACCATCTATACATGTGAAGATTAAAGAGGCACAGAAAGAAGATGTCGAGTTACAAAAGAAGGTGAGAAATGTTCCTGAATTCAACCTTGATTGTGATGGGATAATAAAGTTCAGGAATCGGGTTTGTGTTCCTCCCATCCCCGAATTAAAGAAAGAGCTGCTGGATGAGGCTCATAGTTCTTCATTCTCTATTCATCCTGGAAGCACGAAGATGTATAGGGACCTGAAAGAGTACTTCTGGTGGGATGGCATGAAAAGAGATGTTGCTGAATATGTCTCTCGATGCTTGGTTTGTCAACAAGTTAAAGCTGAGAGACAGAAGTCTAAGGGGATGTTACAACCATTACCCATACCCGAATGGAAATGGGAAAACATCACTATGGACTTTGTCACAGGACTTCCTAAAACATCCAAAGGCAATAATGCTATCTGGGTCATAGTTGATCGTCTTACAAAGTCTGCACACTTCATTGCTATTAGAGAGGATTTCTCTCTAGATCAGCTTGCCAGGATATATGTAAAGGAAGTGGTAAGATTGCATGGAGTACCACTTTCTATTATATCTGATCGAGATCCGAGATTTACCTCGAAGTTTTGGCGAAGTCTTCAGCATACTCTAGATACAGAGTTGAGTTTCAGCACTGCTTATCATCCCCAGACAGACGGTCAGTCTGAGAGAACAATTCAAAACCTAGAAGATATGTTGAGAGCTTGCTCTATGGATTTCAAAGGAGGTTGGGATCAATACCTACCTTTGGTGGAATTTTCTTATAATAACAGCTTTCACTCCAGTATTCAGATGGCTCCTTATGAAGCTCTCTATGGAAAGAAATGCAGGACTCCAACTTGCTGGGATGAAGTTGGGGAAAGAAAGCTATTAGGACCTGATCTCGTTGATGAAATGGCAGAAAAGGTCAGATCTATTCAACAACACATAAGAGCAGCTCAGAGTCGACAGAAAAGTTATGCCGACAACCGAAGAAAAGACCTAGAGTTTGAAGTGGGTGATAAAGTGTTCTTACGAATATCTCCCTGGAAGAGGGTTATGAGATTTGGAAAGAAGGGGAAGTTCATCCCTAGATATATCGGTCCTTTTGAAATACTGGATCGTGTTGGGAAGGTAGATTACCGATTGGCGCTTCCACCGAATCTCTCTCAAGTTCACGATGTGTTCCATGTATCTCTCCTGAGAAAGTACATACCAGATCCTTCACATGTACTCAGCTCAGAAGTTGTACCGCTGGAGCAAGATCTTTCTTATGAAGAACAGCCGATAGAGATTCTGGATCGTAGCGAAAAAGTCCTACGAAACAAGACCACTCGCTTGGTGAAAGTTTTATGGAGAAACCACCAACTTGAAGAAGCTACATGGGAGCTTGAGGATATGATGAGGGAGAAGTATCCTCATTTGTTTGTTGCAAAGTGACGAATTTCGAGGGCGAAATTCTTTTTAAGGGGGGTAGAATGTAACACCCGAGACTTTTATGTTATATAAATCATCAAAAGAATCTTTTTCTACACAACACTTGCTTGGCTTGCTTTACACGCAATCGCGACCTTCCTCGATAGCTTGCGTCGTACGCAATACCGAGTTTCACTAAACAACAATATGCTATTAAAACTAGCCGTTATGAATAGTAATAACCAATTTTTAAAGTTTTATAAATTTTATTTTTCAAAATGGACTTCATTTTTGGACTTAGAATATCGAAATTAGCCTAGGGTGAAATTTTGGTATTTTTCTGAAAACTTTCAATTTTTGATGAATAGTGAAACCACTAAGTGGTAGGTTAAAAACTGAATTTTGCATAAAACTTAATTTTACCGCTTCTGTGAATGGAATTTCAAAAATCTGAGAGACACGGTTAATATCAAGGACTAAAATGTGGTTCAATGAGATGAAAATAATTTTTTGGTGAATAGTAACTTTTTACTATTTTTACCGCGGTTAATAGTAAATAGGGTAACTAAGGGTAAATATGATATTAATATTACCCTAACACATGTACTAATTCTATTGGACAAGTGTAATTCGACCAAAAACAAACTTAGGAATAAAATATGACCATTTAGGCCCACTTGGATTAGATTAGGACATTTATTATTAATTTATTTAAAGAAGGGTTAAAATAGTTAAAATCAAAGTTTAATAAGTAAATCATTTTTAATATAGGGTTATACATAAGATAAATTCTATTGTAAATATTCATTAGAAAGCTAAAAAGATTTCTTACATGATGGTATTTTATTTGTAATTTTTAGACATCAAATAATTTAATTTATTTATGACACAAAGATGATGCAGTAATTATCTTATTAATGAAATATTGACAACATTGATAATAAAAATACCAAAATAAATGTAATTTGAGACTTTTTATGAATTCCACTAATTTTCTAGGTTACTATGATATATTATTGTTGATTTAATCAACTTGGTTCGAACATATAATTCTTTTATGACTTTAACAAAAATCATATATCAAATAGTGTCAAAATTGACACAAAATAGTTTTTAAATAAAATATTATATTATTAATTGTTATTTTATTCCTAAAAATCTAAGGCTAGGCCAAATGACTTAGATAAGGATATATATATTAATAATAAACAATTTTGGGTTCTTTTGGCATGTTATAGTAAGTTTATTAACCATATAGTGAAAGAAAACAAAAAGACACGGTAAAAGTTAAATTAATTAACTTAGAGTTAAATCTAATTGATAAGGTTAAAATAATACCCTAAACTTGTCTAAATCCTATTGGTTGATAGGATTTCGACCCATCCCCACTTTAGCTTCGAAATAAGACCCTTTGGAACCATTATGAACCGATTTTGACTTTAATATAAAATAATATTTTGAGATATTCCTTAGGTGCCCCTCTCCTCCCTTATAAAAGGGCACCTCCTCCCCCTCCTCCTCACACCAATTTGGGCACTCAAGCTCGGCCAACCCCTGCCATTTTCCCTTCTCCACTTCCCTAGAATAATCATAGAGGTCCTGGTATTCTCCAAAGACCAATCTTAGTTCCTTAAGTGGAGGATTCAAAAAGGCGTTCCAAAGAAGAGGTAATATCCATTACCGATCTTTTCAATTTCTTTCTTCTTCAACTTCTTCTTCTTTAGTTGTTTCATGATAAAGTAATAACATCAGTATTACTTACATACTGATATGTTATTATAAATATGAAACAACCCTAATTCACCTTCTATCCATCCTACGGAAAAATGAAATCACCGCGCGTGCGTACGTACGGAATACCGTCTCCACGCCGTGGTGTAATCTATTTTCCACCATCACCTTACAAGGATGGGTATAATTGTGTAATCAGTAACTATATATGATTATTATTAAGTAATATTGATACTGAAATAATATATATATATACTCCAATACAATTCCACGATCATAGGAACGATATCATCACTCGTGCGTACGTACGGAATACCGTCTCCACGATGTGATGCGACTCGTTCTACATGATCTTCATTTCATAATGATTATATAAATGAATTGAATGAATGAATATGGTATATACTACACTAATACCATTCTAGACATGAATTATCTATAACCTAAAGATAAGAATAAGAATTTATTCGACAAAACACGCATAAGAACAAAAAGGTATAAAGACCCGAGTAACAAGTAACAATGAAATATTACTAACAAGAAGCTAATAATATGACCATATATGATCTCATATCAATATGTATGATTCTGGAATAAGTCAATAACATTATTTAAACCATTATACAGGAGCTTCGGACACGAACAAAGCAAATCGGACCTAAGGTAAGGGAAATATCACAATCTCATTTTTATCCGAGATTGTTTATTCATAAGTATTTACTGGGGTGTATTTTATCATCCACATCCATGTTTCATCAATATGTAATATTATTTCCATCCACCTACAATTTTTTAAATCCATTTTTACCCTTCGGTGAGTTTTTAGTAATATCTATGAAAGGAATCTTTTGTCATACGAGGTACTTTTTGACTTTTCCGACAAAAGTACGAAGAATGTTTTTTTAACTTATACGGCATGAATGGATTTTTAAATCATTACTTCAAAGAAGCTTCCTTTAAAAGTTTTCAAGTTTATTTTTAATCAACTTCTTTTATTTTAATGTTGTATGACATGTTATGAAAGGAAAAATGTTTTTGAAGAAGAAAGGATATTTTCCTCAAGAATTCAATTCAAGTGTTTTATCAAAATTATTTTCCATCTAAGATAATAAAGGGTTCTGTTTCTATCCATATTTTTACATTGGTTTGACTATGTTGTGCTGGAATTATGTTTATGAATTCCTTTATCATATATGAATTGATTTATGATGTCATGATGTTTCAAGAATCCCATTTTTGTTATATGTGTTATGCGATGATGTATGATTTATGATTATGTGGCACACATAAGAAAGGATTCATTATAAGATGGGTGGGACCTATATCTCCCTCCAATGCATTGGGTAATGATTTTATATCTCATGAGATAGACATGGCTGGAACGGAAGGTTATTTCGGTTCAGTGATACAGGACTGAAACGAGGAGTGAACTCGGTTCAGAAAGGGACTTTGTCCACTAAGATAGTCTTGGAAATGAGTCATGACTAACAAGAAATGATTTTCCATGATTATGTGTGCATGCCACAAAGATTCAAGTTTTATGTTATGATTATGGGGATCTCATTTTCACTTCTATGATTTATTCCATGTTAAGATATTATGATCTCTTTTGCAGGTTTTAATTTTCAAAAAGATATGATATGATTTTTATTTCCTTTATTTGCCCTTGCTGAGCATTTGAGCTCACCCTTTATGTTTTCTTTTCCCCAGGCCAGGAAGATGGATATTAAGTAGAATATGCTAAAAGGGACCCTAGATATGATGAAATAAATGGGAGACACTGTAGAAGATTTATGAACCAGTTATTTATGTTTCCCAGTTTCTAAAGACACTATACCTATACGGTCCTTTGTGGTTTTGTCATATGTTGTAATAAGTGTGATTCAATTTTGAAGTATTAACAATGTATGTAAAGTATGGGTCGTTATAAATACATTCTAGTTATAGCTTATATTTCATGAATCATTGGGCCTATATGGAAGAAAACAAGTTTACTTATAAAAGATAGCCATAACCTAGCCATAAAACTTATATTTTTCATCTCTGTGGTTTGAATTTTAAAAATCTAACATACATGGTTGTGATCAAGATGATAATTAGAGTCTGATAGAACGAACTTAATTTTTGATGAATAGAAACCCACCCTTATGAATAGTGACCTACACTTATGAATTTTAACATAGCCTTGTGAATAGTAATATTAATCTTATGAATGGTATCCATGCCCTTGAATGTATAAATGAATTTAGGAACCTTATAAATGAAGATTAATATTTTAAGTGTTTATATTTTTTTATTAAATATTTATTTTAATTAAATATTTAATTAATCATATTTATAAAATTATTTTTGAAAAATGGGACTCATTTCTGGATTCTACACGTTGAAAAATGGTTAGGGTGAATTTTTGGGATTTTTCTGAAATATATAAATTTTTTACAAATAGTAAAATGTGATAATTTATGATAATTGCTAAATTAGGAATATATTGAGTCATTAATGATGATCTATTGATGTAAGCCCAATTTTTTCTAATTCACATGCATATATTTCTATTCTTGGTCATGGAATACTCAATATTGGTTGTCTTGTGAGAAAATAATAAATTAATGATTATAATATTAAGAAAACTCCTCTCCCCTCCACTATATAAACCACCCCTCACCACCTCTTCCTCCCACACCACCCAAGCTTCATGACTTGCCTAAATTCTTCCAAATACTATCCCCAAGCCCTCTCTCTGTGTTCAAGACCTATTGGTCTCACCAAAATTCCAAAAACAAAGGGCTTAAAGAGATTCTCAAGGAGGAGTACTCAAGAGGTGAAGCTCCTTCTCATTTCTTTCAATTTCTTTTACAAAGTTCCATTCTATTGATCTCCCTTCTCACCTCCCCTGATCCAAATTCCATGATAATTCCAGTACCTTATATGTACTATATTTTCATTGTTCTAATGGAATATTTCATCATAATATCTCTCTTTTCCCCTCCTTTTATACAATAAATGCAAACATCGTCCGAGATGTGTAAATTTATCACACTCAAGGAAGACGAGTACTCAATTTGAATTACTATCTTCACTACTGGTCATGAAACCTTTTCCATTGTTGAACCAGGTCATAATATATGTATCTTATCTTGATTAATGTTCTGTAATCATTACATGTTCATAATATGTAATAATAATACAAAACAAGTGTGTTGTGCACAAAACTGCCAAGCCAAATCCAAGCATTTATTTTTAACACATTGAATGAGTCATCCTCATGGTATATAACCAGATTAATTATAAGATAATTTATATCTCTTTAATTTCACTAATAATTTATATTGAAAATTCAGGATGTTTCTCCACATTTCAAATGAACTTCCATTCATGAATACAAGTAAACAAATCATGAAACCAAGTAAGAAAATGATTCCAATCAATAAAATTGAATCTCTTAAACACATAAAAACTCCATTAATTAACTTAATAAGGTTAAAAAATATCAATTAAATGTTTATGAGGTTTTTTAATTATTAATTAATTAAAATAAATTTCATTATTTTGGTCATTAAGAACAAACAAGAACACCTTCGAGCGTATGGTAAGGGATCCCCTCTCTCACTTTTGTTCAAGAATCTACCCTATGTTGTGACCTTTTATTTTTAATTCCTAATGATGGTGTATGTTTTTGAACCTCCCCCATACCTTCCTTGTGACATATAAACAATGAAATACCCCTTTACCTCTCATTAATCCATCGTAATAACACTCATTACCATGCCGAAATGTTTGTAAGGGGTTTCTCATCTCACTTTCATTTCTGTGAGATTTTCATTGTTTGCCACTTATTTCGTGTATGTGGTATATGTGTACTACCATTTGATATATAATAACATGATCTTATTTATATTCATTTATTCAATGAATCATTTGAGGGTCATTAAATTATGGTCATATGATTCAACTGATTACATTGTGGTGAGAGACTTTGTCTCAAATACAATTTTGTTGTGAATAACTTTGTATTGTGAACCTAATAATCATTATGTGGTCTACCTACTGACCATTTGAGATCAATTTTAATTTGAAATTATATTTATATTAAATATCCATAATATCATATCATGGATATGTTTCTTGTCTAAACCGTATACGAGTTTACATACGGTGTTTATTTGGAATGGTTTTTTAATTATGGAAATATTGATGAATCTGTATACTATACTCTATATGGATATTGAAAGGGAATATTTCTCTTGTATTGAATCAGTGTATAAAGAATGATTTGTACATTTAGTGGTAGGTGGGGCCTGATATATCCCCTCAATTCTTCGGTAGGTCTCATGAGACAAATAAGTTGGCAACAAACCCTTCAAGTTTGTTTCCAAAAATCAGATGGGTTTCTACCCATGGAACTAAACTGTTTTTACGGTATTATGGCTTCATGTTCCAGATACTTGAAGTACAAATAATAAACATTTCTTTATTCATTATTAGTTATTACTATCCATGATTTTTCCACTATGACAAAATCTATGGATGCAGTTTCATTCTCAGTTTAATAAAGGAATCAGTTTTTCATCTATTCACCATGCCATATTGATTATGTCAGATTGATTATGATTAACCTATTATTGTATTCATGCTTCTACCATTTCTTACCCTTACTGTGCATTTGAGCTCACACCATTAATTGTTTACTTTCAACAGGTGAAAAATAGGATATCTTTTATTGAGTTATTTGGGGTGTAGTTTTTAGTTTTCGTTATGAATTGTATTTTGTAAACTTTTCCTATGTAATTCGAGTAACATCTATGTATCTAGTTTCTTCAAGACTAATAAACTAATCGATCTTTCGGGATTTTCATTCCTTCTAACAATTCCAATATAACAAGTAGTGCAATAGCTCCAGTCTAGAGGGTTCAGGGCATTACAGTTGGTATCAAAGGAAGTTTAGTAGCAAACATGGAAACTAGATTAGAAAACATAGATTAAGAATAAATTCCTAATGTAATTTTTTAGGATGAACATAAAAGAACGTCCTAGAATTTTTTTAAGGAATAGATTGTGTGAATATTTACAGAAAATACATCAATGTGTGGATACGAGTAGGTAGAGGCAGCTCTGTTACAGCTGTACCTATGAGTGAAAGCTCCGACAAGAAGTTTTGGGCTTGACCCGGGGTATCCTAGTACATGAAAACGGGCCTTGCAAGACTCTTTGTTATTAAACTCCCGGGGGATTTGTTTAGGATAATTCATGTTTTCTTTACAATCCATTATAAAGTATTTAAATATAAATTATTCCTCAAAGAAACAATTTTTCTGATTATGGGATTATCCATGCATAGGATCTCAATTTATGCTATGTATTTTGTTATGTTATGATCATACATTATGAATCATACCCTAATCAAGTGTGTGCCCTTATTTAGAAATGGTGTCTAATGGATGAAGTGGAATCAATACTCGTGGGCAAGGTAGGGATCTCCCCATTAAGAAGGTAAACACAGTTAATGTTGGAGCACATCAGATCATGACCATATTGGGACAACATAATCAGGTTGTAACAAATAACCATTCCACACGTGTGTTGTATTGTTTCATGTGGTAGAATCCCCCATATTTCAGTGGGACTACTAATCCAGTGGTTGCTGAGAAATCGATCAAGTCCCTTGACAAGATATTCATGGCATTAAGATGCAATGAAAATGAAAAGGAAGTATTGCAGTATATTGTCTCAAGGGAGACACTAATCAATGGTGGTCCTTGATTCAGAATACCACGGAGGAACAAAAAATATAATATATTGAATGGATGAATTTTAAGTAAATATTATTCGAAAAATATTTCCCTAGTGAGCAATGAACAGAAATGAATAGGAAATTCTTCGGCTTAAATCAAAGTGAAGAATATAGTGTTGTAGAGTATGAGGCTACCTTCACAAGGATATCCAGGTATTCCATAGATTACGTACGAGACTCGGAAGGCAAGATTGATCATTTTATTGAAGGTCTTAAGCCAAGTCTTCAAAGGGCACTAGATTCTCAAACATTTTCATCATATGATCAGATTGTATCAATTGCCATAAAAACAGAGAAGTAATTTTCCAGATCAAAATTATTCAAGGGAAAGCAATATAAAAATGTGGTACACTAATAACAAAGTGAAAGGTGAAGTGCCAAATAAGAACAAGGGGATGTATAAATTCCTATTATGTCATAACTGTGGAAAGAATCATCTCGGGAAATGCTTGAAAGGCATGGGAGTATGCTATGAGTGTAGCGAAAAGGGTCATCTATCTCATGAGTCCAAGGGGAAGAAACAATTTTAAGATATTGAATGATACAACTTTAGAGAGAGGGGAAACTATGCAAATTAGTGTCCTAAGCACCAATGAAACATGCCTCAAAAAAATCCAAGAGATCAAGGGATATCTTATGCGATTACAACCGTGGAAGTTGAAGTTCTTAATGATGTGGAGGAAGGTACATTAATTGTTTCCTCAAACTTAGCCAACACTTTATTCGATTCTGGATCATCGCATTCATTTATATCTTCCCATTTTTCCACAAAAATTAGACATGCCCAATTTGATTTAATAATGGACTTATCAGTCAAAAATCCTAGGGGATGAATCATTGCAACAAAGTCATGTCGACTTGTCCCCCTCATTACAAAAAAATGTGATTTAGTTTCTAACCTTATCGTCATACCAATGACTAAATTTGATATAATTCTTAGTATGAATTGGCTGTCAAATTATGATACGAAGATATATTGTAAGAAAAAACAGTTACAATTTTTGAAAATGGTGTATAATCTCTTATCTTTAGAGCAGAGACCTTGCCATATGATTCTTATCTAGACCCACCCCTTATAGCTATGTTAAATTCAATTCTTGGAGAGGAAGAGAACCCAATATCTATGGGTGAGGAAGGAAATATTCAAATTGAATATGTGAACATAGTGCAAGAATACATTGATGTATTTCCAGAGGATTTACATGGACATCCTCCATAGTAGGAAGTTAAGTTCTCTATTGATTTAATTCCTCGTACAAGACCTATATCAAAGACTCCCTATAGAATGGCCATTGTAGAGTTAGTGGATGTAAAGAAACAACTAGATGAATTTAGTGAAAACGGATTTATTCGACCCAGTGTATCTCTATGGGGATCCCATGTCCTCTTTGTCAAGAAGAAAGATGGATCAATGAGGCTATACACTGATTGAGGGAAATAAACACTATTACGATAATGAATAAGTATCATCTGCCCTATATTGATGATTTATTTGATCTACTTCATGGAGATCAATACTTTGTGATGATTGACCTTCGATACGGATATCATCAGCTACGTGTGAAGAAGGATGATATTTCTAAGATAGAATTTTGAACTAGGTGTGGGCATTACGAGTTTATAGTGATGCCTTTTGGACTGACAAATGAACCCTCTATTTTCATGGATTTAATTAATAGAGTTTTCAAGGAATATCTTGATAAATTTTTTGTGGTATTTATTGATGGTATCCTGGTATACTCAAAAAGATATCAAGACCATGATAATCACTTGCAGATTATTCTGAAAACTCATAGAAGAAAGAAATTATATGGGAAGTTTTACAAGTGTGAATTATGGATTCAATCAGTTTTTTTCTTAGGACATGTTGTCTCTACGGATGGAATCCTAGTAGATCCTACAGAGACAAAGGTAATCCAAGAATGGACTACACCAATTAACATAATTTAGGTACATAATTTTATTGGTTTAGCATGTTACTATTGGCGTTTCATTCATAATTTTGCCCGACTGGAAAAACCGCTAACCAAGCTCACACGTAAATGAGTTAAGTTTGTCTGGACAAATGAATGTACAGAATGATTCAAGGAATTGAAAAGAATATTGGTCAATGCTCTAATTTTGACACTTCCATCTAGAAGTGATGGATTTTTAATATACAACGATGCATCAAACAATGGACTAGGTTGCGTCCTTTTGAAAAATGATTGAGTTATTGCTTACGCATCAAGATAGTTGAAGACTCATGAGCAAAATTAACCAACTCATGATCTTGAGTTAGCAGTCGTAATATTTTGTCTAAAAATATGGAGACATTATCTCTACAAAGAAATATGTGAGATTTATACGGACCAAAAGAGTTTGAAATACATTTTCACACAGAAAGAACTCAACATGAAGCATAGGATATGGATCTGGTTATTCAAAGATTTCGATTTTTCAACACACTACCACCTAGGAATGGAAAATAAGGTGGAAGATGCATTAAGAATTAATGATCGGGGTCGTCTAACTCAAATCGGGATTGAGAGAGATCCTATATTAATGGATCTACAAAAGATGGATATGGGAATTGTTAAGGAAGGGGAAACATATTTCCTCTTTCAAATAATTTCTAATCCATATTTACTAGAGAAGATAAAAAACTCTCAATCTAATGATGAGAATCTGTAGAAAAAAATTAATGCTATCAAGGATGGGAGATTATCTGACTTCGTGTATGAGGAAGGAGTTCTAAAATTTGGGAGGAGGTTAGGTGCTCTATCAGTACCTGATCTAAAAAGGGAACTATTAGACAACGCTCATAGCTCAAATTTCTCTATACACCCAAGTAGCACAAATATGTACTGAGATATGAAGAAACATTTTTTGTTGGATAATATGAAGCGGGAAATTGTTGACTACATGTCAAGGTGTCTAGTTTGTCAACAAGTGAAGGCAGAGAGACAACGTCCCAAAGGAATGATGCATTCTCTACCTATTCCTATGTGGAAGTGGGATAACATTATGATGAATTTTGTCACCAAACTACCGAGGACATCAAGAAGGAATGATGAAATATGGGTAATTGTTGATCATCTCACCAAATCAACACATTTTCTTCCAATAAGAGAAGATTTACCACTTGAGCGCCTGACAAGACTTTATATTACTGAAGTTGTAAGACATCATGGTGAATCTTTATCTATTTTGTCCGATCGAGATCCCCGGTTTATATCAAAATTCTGCCTACTAGAAATTAAGCCTTTACCAATGGTTTCAAACCGTTGGTAAAGGCTACCAAACTATTGGTATACTATATACAACGGTTTGGAAAACCGTTGACAAGTAAGGCATGGCAGTAGCCAATTACCAATGGTTTTTTTAACCATTGGGAAAGGCTATGTAATCGGAGTACTCCCAATAGTTTTTAAAAACCTTTGGAAATATTGGAAGTGTATTCATGTTTTACCAACGGTTTAAAAAACCGTTGGAATATAGGAGTATTTCCATGTTTTACCAATGGTTTACTAAAACCGTTGGTAAACATATGTACAGCACTATACCAACAGTTCACTAAACCGTTGGTATAGTGTATTACCATAATTTGACAGACCAACCACCTAAAATCCTCCACTGCATACTCAACTACACACCTGGATACACTCATTAGAGCAAAAAAACACCTGCTATAGCACACAAAAGAACATAAAACAGGATACTATTATAACCATAGAATGTACCACAATTAAAATAATGTATATGAACCCAATTAACCTATGCGATAATTCATAATTGAATTCTTAATTGAATACATGCATAATAAATTATGTTACGAATTCTGAATTATGAATAAATAACAAAAAAAATTAATTTTGTTGCATACAGAATTATGAATTATATATATCACATATATAATATGACATACATTGTAGAGACCCCAAACATGATGTACATAGACATTACATTACTTTTGAGGAATAATTAATACATAACAAAAACAAACACACAAGGACCGTAATAGTTTAGTGTTTTTGGAAACTCGGAACATAATCTTCTAATCATGGTGAAAGATCTTCAACATCTCTGATAAAGATCTTCACCTTTTGTTTTCTTACCTAAAAACTTTCTTTATATCATGGGGAAAAAACATATAAATTTTGATATCAAATGCTCAGTAAGGGTTAGCATGATTAAAATAAAACAAACCATATACATTTGAACTTCAAAACATTAACATAAAGTTTACACATCAAAATATTGAGTTGTGAAATAAATCTTGGCAGTACGTAAGGCATAGGTCATAAAGGAACATTAATCATGATAAAATAGAATGGTAATAAAACATTTAATTGTGAAAAACCATTAAGCACATGATATGATTTCCATAGTAGCAAAGGAATTGCTTCCAAGACCATCTTAGTGGACAAAGTCCCTTTCTGAATCGAGTTCACTCCTCGTTCCAGTCCTGTATCACTGAACCGGATTAACTTACCATTCCATCCATGTCTATCTCATGAGATAGAAATCTTTACACAATGCATTATAGGGAGATATAGTTCCCACCCATCTCATAATTAAATCATTCTTACTTATGCCACAACATAAATATAAATCATTCATCATAACCCAAAGAATAAAATGGGTTTCATAAACATCATCCCATCATAACGTAATCCATATAAAACAAATGGATATCATTTCATCATAAGAAAAGTGAAACCACGTAAATCATAGAGACATTATACTTGAAACATACACATATGAAATAATGTCATCTTAGATGGAAAATGGTTTTGATAAAACACTTGAAATGAATTATTGAGGAAAATATCCTTTCTTCTTCAAAATCATTTTCTTTCACAAAATACCATGAAATTATAAAAGAAATTGATTTTGTTGAAAATAATCATAAAATCTTATAGAGGAATCTTCATTTAAATAAGGCGTTATGAAACTATAAAAATCCGGTCATTCCGTATAAGTTAAAAAAAATCTTCTCGTACTTTTGCCAGAAAAGTCAAAAAGTACATCGTATGGTAAACAAAAGAATGATTAATTACATACCATGAGGTAAAAGTCCAAAAAGGGTAAAAAATACTTTCAACATACATGGAATAATAGTAAAAAAAAATTGAAAACATTTTTATAAAACATGGACATGGATGATAAACATAACCCCAGTAAATACTTACGAATAAACAATCTCGGATAAGAATGAGATTGGAATAATTATCCCTTACCTTATGTCCAATTTCTTCCGTATGTGTCTGATACTCTTGTACAGTGGGTTTAAACATATTATTAACTTGTTACAGAAAAATAATAATATTTCTGATATCATATATGATTCACTTACGACTTTATATTATCCGTTCAATTGCCAATTCCATGTTAAAGAAGCGTTTTGGGTAAAATCGTTTCATTTATCGTCCGTGTTTTGATTATTAACTATTAATATGATTACTTAGATAATGATTAATTAATTCCATAATATAAAACATGATTTATATATAATATATATTCATAATATACATATATATAATAGATCGATAAATGGAAAGAAATACACCGTTCATGGAGACGGTAGGCCATACGTATGCATGAACGCTGTTTTTCATTTCCTTATTGAATTGAATGGAATTAAGTAGATGACATACATATATATATACATAAATAGAGTAGAATTATTATTTCATATATTTCATGATTACTTATTATATATACTTTATAATCATTCTTTAACTGTTAACATGGAAAATTAATCTAATCGCGTCATGGAGACGGTAATCCGTACGACCGCACGAGCGATGATATCGTTCCCATATTTATTGAATGGAATTGGAGTGGATGATATAATATCGTAGAATAATTATGATGTTATAATAATCATATATATATATTCTTTACACCATTATACCCATCCAAGTTAGGTGGTGGTGGAAAAACCGATTACACTACGGCGTGGAGACGGTATTCCGTACATACCCACGCGTGGTGATTTCGTTTTCCATAGGATGGATAGAAGGTGAAATAAGGTAGTTTTATATTTATAATAAAATATCATTATATATGTTTGTTTCCCTTTTTTAAATAAAATAAAATTTATTTGTGGAAGTAGAAGAAGAAAGAAACTTGAAAGAGTCGGTAGAAGAGATTACCTCTTCCTCAACGCACCTCCTTAAAACTTCTTCATATGGCACTAGAGTTAGTTTTTTGAGAATACCAGAACATCTATGATATAACTATAGAGGTTGATAAGAGTAATTATCAGGGTTTGGTTGAGATTCAAGGCTCAAAGGGTGTGAATAGAAGAGGGAAGGGATGCCCTTTTTATAAGGGAGGAGAGGGGAACCTTTGGAAAAACATAAAATATTATTATATAATAAAGTCATATTCGGTTTTTAATAGCTCAAAATTGGTTTATTTCGAAGATAAAGTGGGTATGGGTCGAAATCCTCTCAACCAATAGGTTTATAGAAGTTTAGGTTACTATTTTAACCTTATCATTTAGATTTAACTCTAAGTTAAATAATTTAACTTTTACCGTGTCTTCTTGTTTTTATACACTATATGGTTAATAAACATACTATAATAAGACAAAAGAACCCCAAGTGGGTCATTATTAATATATATATACTTATCTAAGTCATTTGGCCAAAACTTATATTTTTAGGAATATAATAACAATTAATAATATAATATTTGTTTTAAAAACTATTTTATGTCAATTTTGACACTATTTGGTAATTGATTTTTTTGAAACTCATAACAACATTATTAGTTAGAAAAATTTTAATTTAATCAATAATAACATGTAATATTGACCTTTAAAATTATTTTAATTCATAAAAAGTCTCAAATTACATTTATTTGGGGTATTTATAACATCAATTATGTTAACAATTCATTAATAAGGTAATTACTACATCACCATTGTGTAATAAATAATTTAAATTATTTAATGTATAAAAATTATAAATACAGTACCATTATTTAGGAAATCGTTTTATCTTTCTAATGAATATTTATAGTTGAATTTATCTTATATATAACCCTATATTAAAAATGTTTTAGTTATTAAATGTTGATTTTAACTATTTTAACTCTTCTTTAAAAAAAATATTATTAAGTGTCCTAATCTAATCCAAGTGGACCTAAAGGGTAATATTTTATTCCTAAGGATGTTTTTGGTCGAATTACACTTATCCAATAGAATTAGGACATGTGTTATGGTAATAATAATATCATTTTTACCCTTAATTACCCTATTTACTTTTAACCGTAGTATATAAAATTAAAAGGTTACTATTCACCAAAAATTATTTTTACCTTATTGAACCACATTTTACTCCTTGATATTTACCGGGTATCTCGGTTTTTCGAAACTCCACTCACAGAAGCGGTAAAATTAAGTTTTTTGTAAATTTTCAAATTTTCCTAGGAGGAGGGTAAAAGACGGTGAAATGTTTAATAAAATTTTTATATATCTAAAATTATTATAAAATGTCTCAAATGAATAAAATTGAACTTATATAGGTATTATGTATCAATTTTGACCTAAAATTAATTTAAATAAAATAAATAATTATTTAAAAAAAAATTCGGTTTTTAAATAGTCCCTTAGTGTTTTCACTATTCATCAAAAATTGAAAGTTTTAAGAAAAATACCAAAAATTCAGTGTAGGATAATTTTGATATTCCAAATCCAAAAATGAATTCCATTTTGAAAGATAAAATTTATAAAATTTCAAAAAGTGGGTATTACTATTCATAACGGTTGGTTCATAATAATATTATAATAATATCTCATTTAGTGATACTTGGTATTGTGTACTGCACACGCTATTGAAGAAGGTACTGATTGTGTGTAATGCAAGCCAAGTCAGGGCTGCGTGTAGTGAAATCTCAGTTTGGTGTTGCGTATAACATAATCAAATCTTAATTCATTTATACATTAAACAAAATCTATACTTAATGCTGTATAGAATAATTTCCACAAAACGAACTTCAAATTGTGTGTAACACGAGCCAAGAATAGTGTTGCATATACTACCAGCTAGTACAGTGTTGCGTATAGTACAAGCTAATCTAGGTGTAGTGTATAATAGAAGACATGAAAGAAATTAAAATTAATATATTTCATAAAATCTCATGGTCTTACATTCTACCCCCCTTTAAATGAATTTCGCCCTCGAAATTCATCGGGGTTTTAAATGGTTTACTACTTGAAAGTTTCTTTCATAAAAACCCACATTGTAAAAAGGATTACTAAAACTTCATTTTAAAAAAGGGAAGTTAGAATCATAACAGTCACCCAATGTAACATGGTACTGGGTTTCCACAAAGGAAAACATAGGTGAAAATATGGATATGGAAGAGAAGTATAACCATCATGTTCTGATGGAGAGTGGTAGAGAACATGGATATGAAAAATCCATTAATCACAAAGCCATAAATTTGTGATGATTTAAGGTACCATCTAATTCATCAGATATAAGGACACTAGGACAACATTTTTTTGTTTTCAAGATAATTTCCCGGAAGTTGAAGAATTGTGGAATTAAAAGAAATACTTACTTGATTTTGGTACAATATTACTGTTGTTTGTGCCATGAACAATTTCTACTTCATCTCTTAAAGAAATGAAGTTGAATTTTTCTTCCGTGAATTGTTAGCAGATCATGCGATAGAATGATAGGTCATTCCATCTGTCTCAAACAAAAGGGTAGAAAAAGTTATTAAATATACATAAGTCCATCTATAGTGAGATTAGTCGTATATGGTTCCTAAAATATACTTATACTTCATATATCATACCTCTTAATATAATAAAACTAGTTTCTACTAACCAGGGACTTCTTGTAGGCCAGTGGTAGGCGATAAAGGCATGTCGTACTTTGGTTGTGGGTTCAATTCCCACAGCCTTGTCCAACGCGACGGGTTGTCGTCCATCCTGCAGGTTGTCCTTTTTCTAAAACAACATTATTATAACATTCCATAAATAATATCAAAAAAAGTTTTAGCCTTAAACAATACTGGCTTATTTTCAACATAATCCATTCTAATCTTTAGGCTTATCCAAAATACTTCTGTCCAAACTCATAGTATAAAGAAAATAATTACTAGAAATGTCATTTGCTGAGCATGTGAATACCATCCTTTATCCCCCATATATCATACGATATATCTTGTTGGTCAAATTAAAAACATGTGAATACCTTAATCATGTATTCTCTTAAAAAATGAATACCCATTGACCCTTAGTGAAAACATGAATATTGTCAAAATTTAACACTTTCCACATACCAAATTCCCAAAATTTCTATATACTCAAACCATGATGTAACTTTGTCCTTATATCTGTCATGAGCTTATTTCATTTTTTATTTATCGCTTCATTATGGGAATATCATCTTATTTCCAAAATTATTTCAATAACTTTTCATGGTTACCAGTACCATGTAATTATTGAAACCCAATACATAGATATTCCAAAATTCCGCAATGCCATAAATGAGATTCCATGAAACTATTTTGAAATCCCATTACATAAACACTTAATCATTACACAACATCATTGTCATACTCAACATCACAAATAGTGATCGCATGTCACTTCCCTTAATCCTTTTCCTTAAGTGGTTTCTCACGTTGACCATCATTAACCCTTGGATTAGGTAATTGATTAGCATAATGTCTCATTTCCTTGCACTTGAAGCATTGAAGTGTTGGTGGTGCGTTCTCTAATGTCTTTTCATTATTCAAATCATTACAAACCCTTTTTCCATTACATCGACAATCAGCTGCTCGATGGCCTTCTTTTCCACACTTAAAACATTTTCTAGTCCCTTTAAGACAATCTCCACCATGCTTCTTTCCACACTTTGGGCATAAAGAAACATTTATCTTCTTTTCACCATTATTCTGAGATTTCTCCTTGAACTCTATCTTTTGTTTCTTTTCAAAACCATGAGATGGATATGTAACACCAACTTCCATTTCTACCTTGATAGCACAACGCACAATTTCTTCATAGCTACTGAAGTCTCGTAAGGCTAATGCCCTTTGAAGACTTGGTTTTAAGCCACTGAATAATCGATCAACTTTACTTTGAAGTTGGATGATAAAGCCAGATGCATACCTTGTAAGCCTTGTAAATTTTTCTTCGTATATACCAACAGATTCACCATCCTTTTTCTTAAGCACAATCAAATCCTTTTTCCATATTTGTTCGAAGAATACTAGGGACGTACTTATTGAAAAATAAGTTCTAGAACTCATCCCATTCCATGGATTCAATTTCAACTCGGGGCCTCGTATTCTTAATTAGATTCCACCATTGATCTGCTTCACCTTCTAAACAGTAAATAGCCAAAATGACTTTTTCATGTTCCGAACAGAAAATTATGGAAAATAACTTTTCAATGGTACTGATCCATTGTCCAGTAACAAGTGGATCAGAAGACACATTGAAAGAAGGTGTACTTTGCCTCATGAAGGACTCAATAGAATATTGTTCCCATCTCTAGTTATTTGGAAGTCCAGAGGATTCATAGCTTGTTTAAGTATATCAATAATATTTTTCACTCCATCTCCAATAACATTGGTTTGTTCAGGAGGACAATCATGGAATTGTCCATTACATTGATCAACATAGTACCTTCGAGTTCTAGACATCGTCTAAAACCCAAAAAGAATAGTGTGAGAGGAAAAAATCATGCTAGGGAAAACAACATAATAAAGGGGGAGTACCTTAAATATATAACATCTTAGGGTTAATTCTAAGATTGTTACCATAAATCTAGGACTATAATCTATACTTATACTTAACCTTAGGGACATCCCAATATATACCTTAGAAATATCTCTAGGGATTTCACTAAAGTTTTTGCATCCTAGTTTCCAAAGGTTAACTAATCATTTCCTCTGATACTAACTGTAGAGACCCCAAACTTAACATACATGGACATTACATTACTTTTTCAGAATACTTATTACATATCAAAAACAAACACACAAGGACCGTAATAGTTTAGTGACTTTGGAAACTCAGAACATAATCTTCTAATCGTGGTGAAAGATCTTCAATATCTCCCATAAAGATCTTCCCCTTTTGTTTTCTTACCTAAAACCTTTCTTTATATCCTGCGAAAAAGAAAACATATAAAGGGTGAGCTAAAATTCTTAGTAAGGGTAATCATGGAGAAAATAAAACAAACCATATACATTTTAACTTCAAAACATGAACATAAAGCTTACACATCAAAATCATTAGTTGTGAAATAAATCTTGGCAGTACGTAAGGCATAGGTCATAAAGGAACATTAATCATGATAAAATAGCATGGCAATAAAACATTTAATTGTGAAAAACCATTAAGGACATGATATGATTTCCATAGTAGCCAAGGAATTACTGCCAAGACCATCTTAGTGGACAAAGTCCCTTTCTGAATCGAGTTCACTCCTTTTTCTAGTCTTGTATCAATGAACTGCATTAACTTACCATTGCACCCATGTTTATCTCATGAGCTATAAATATTTACCCAATGCATTGGAGGAAGATATAGGTCCCACCCATCTCATAACAAAAACATTCTTACTTTTTCCACATCATAAACATAAATCATTCATCATAACCCAATGAATAAAATGGGTTTCATAAACATCATCCCATCATAACATAATCCATATAAAAAATGGATATAATTTCATCATAAGAAAAGTGAAAACATGTAAATAATAGAGACATTATACTTGAAACATACACATATGAAATAATTTCATCTTATATGGAAAATGGTTTATATAAAACACTTGAAATGAATTCTTGAGGAAAATATCCTTTCTTCTTCAAAATCATTTTATTTCACAAAATGCCATGTAATTTCAAAAGAAAACGATTATGTTGAAAATAATCATGAAATAATGTAGAGTAAGTTTTATTTAAATAATTTGTTATGATACTCTAAAAATATATTCAAGCTGTATAAGTTAAAAAATATTCTTCTCTTACTTTTTTTGGAAAAGTCAAAAAGTACCTCGTATGGTAAACAAAAGAAAGATTCCTTACATACCACGGGGTAAAAGTCCAAAAAGGGTAAAAAAGGCTTTGAACATACATGGAATAATATTAAACATTTTATGAAAACATTTTTAGAAAACATGGACATGGATGATAAACATAACCCCAGTAAATACTTACGAATAAATAATCTCGGATAAGAACGAGATTGGAATAATTATCCCTTACCTTATGTCCAATTTCTTCCATATGTATCTAAGATGCATGTATAGTGGGTTTAAACATATTATTAACTTGTAACGGAACCGTAATAATATTTATTATATCATATATGATTCACTTACAACATTATATTATCCGTTAAATTGTCAATTCCATGTTAAAGCATCGTTTTGGGTAAAATCGTTTCATTTATCGTCCGTGTTTTGGCTTGTAATTATTAATATGATTACTTAGATCATGATTAATTAATTCCAGAATATAAGACATTATTTTTATATAATATGTATTAAGAATATACATATATATAATATATCGATAAATGGAAAGAAATACACTGGTCATGGAGACGGTAGGTCGTACGTACGCATGAACGTTGTTTTTCATTTCCTTATTGAACTGAATGGAATTAAGTAGATGACATAAATATATATATATAAATAAATCCAGTAGCATTATTATTTCCTATATTTCATGATTGCTTATTATATATACTTTATAATCATTCTTGAATTGTTAACATGGAAAATGAATCTCATGCTGTTGTGGAGACGGTAATCTGTACGTACGCACGAGCGATGATATCGTTCCCATATTTATTGGATGGAATTGGAGTGGATGATATAATGTCTTAGAATTATTATGATTTTATAATAATCATATATAGTTACTCTTTACACCAATATACCCATCCAAGTAAGGTGGTGGTGGAAAAACTGATTACACCACGGCGTGGAGACGGTAATCCGTACGTACGCACGCGCGGTGATTTCATTTTCCATAGGATAGATAAAAGGTGAAATAGGGTTTTTTTCTATTTATAATAGCATATCAGTATATAAGTAATATTGGCGTTGTTGCTTTATAATTAAACAAATAAAGAAGAGGAAGTAGAAGGATAAATAAACTCTAAAGAGTCGGTAGAAGAGATTACCTCTTCCTCGACGAACCTCCTTTAAACTTTTTCATAGGGCACTAGAGTTGGTCTTTTGACAAGACCAGAACCTCTAAGATATAACTATAGAGATTGAGAAGAGTAATTTTCAGGGATTGTCCGAGCTTCAAGGCTCAAAATGGTGTGAAAAGAAGAGGGAATGGGTGCCCTTTTTATAAGGGAGGAGAGGGGTACCTTTGGAAAAACATAAACTATTATTTTATAATAAAGTCATATTCGAGTTATAATAGCTCCAAATTGATTTATTTCGAATATAAAGTTGGGATGGGTCTAAATCATCTCAACCAATAGGTTTTAGACAAGTTTAGGTTACTATTTTAACCTTATCATTTAGATTTAACTCTAAGTAAAATAATTTAACTTTTACTGTGTCTTCTTGTTTTATTACACTATATGGTTAATAAACATACTATAACAAGCCAAAAGAACACCAAGTGGTTCATTATTAATATATATAACCTTTTCTAAGTCATTTGGCCAATTATTAGATTTTTATAAATATAATAACAATTAATAATATAATATTTGTTTTAAAAACTATTTTATGTCAATTTTGACACTATTTGGTAATTGATTTTTGTGAAAATAATAACAACATTATTATTTATAAAAAAGTTAATTGAATCAATAATAACATGTCCTATTAACCTATAAAATTAGTTTAATTCATTAAAAGTCTCAAATTAAAATTATTTGTTTATTTATAACGTCAATTATGTTAATATTTCATTAATAGGGTAAATACAGCATCATCATTATGTCATATATAAATTTCATTATTTAACTTCTAAAAATTATAAATTAAATTCAATTATGTAGTAAATCGTCTTAGCATTCGAATGAATATTTATAGTAGAATTTATCTTATGAATAACCCTATATTAAAAATGTTTTAGTTATTAAAATTTGATTTGAACTATTTTAACTCTTCTTTAAATAAAATAATAATAAGTGTCATAATCTAATCCAAGTGGACCTAAAGGGTAATATTATATTCCTAAGGTTGTTTTTGGTCGAATTACACTTATCCAATAGAATTATGACATGTTTTAGGGTAATAATAATAATATCATTTTTACACTTAATTACCTTATTTACTTTTAACCGTGGTAAATAAAAGTAAAAAGTTACTATTCACCAAAAATTATTTTTATCTTATTGAACCACATTTTACTCCTTTATATTAATCGTGTCTCTCTGATTTTTGAAATTCCACTCACAGAAGCGGTAAAATTATGTTTTCTGTAAATTTTCAAATTCTTCTAGGAGGTGAGTAAAAGACGGTGAAAAGTTCAATAAAATTTTTATATATCTAAAGTTATTATAAAATGACTCAAATGAATTACATTAAACTTATATAAGTATTATGTATCAATTTTGACCTAAAATAAATTTAAATAAAATGAATAATTATTTAAATAAAAAGTCAGTTTTTAAATAGTAACCCAGTGTTTTCACTATTCATCAAAAATTGAATGTTTTCTTCAAAATACCAAAAAATCAGCCTAGGCTAATTTCAAAATTCCAAGTCCAAAAATGAAGTCCATTTTGAAAGATAAAATTTATAAAATTTCAAAAAGTGGGTATTACTATTCATAACGGCTGGTTCATAATAATATTATAATAATATCTCGTTTAGTGAAACTTGGTATTGTGTACTACACACGCTATCGAAGAAAGTCTTGACTGCGTGTAATTCAAGCCAAGTCAGGGCTACGTGTAGTGAAATCTCCGTTTGTTGTTTTGTATAACATAATCAAAACATATTTCATTTATACATTAAACAAAATCTATACTTAATGTTGCGTAGAATAATTTCCACAAAATGAACTTGAAATTTTGTGTAACACGATCCAAGAATAGTGTTGCGTATACTGCAAGCTAATACGGTGTTGCGTATAGTATAATCTAATCATGGTGTATTGTATAATAGAATACATCAATGAAATTAAAAAAAAATATCTCATGAAATCTCGGGGTGTAACATACAAGGGGTTGGGGGTGTCCCGGGTGGTGGGGGTGTCCAAGGGTGAGGGGCTCTCCACGGGGGTGGGGTTTTCTAGGGGGTGCATTATACAGAATTAAGAATATATAAAAAAATTCATTTTCTATAACACATACACGATTGAATTCAGAAATTATAAGTTAATAACCCCAAAATAAAGTATCAACACAATCAGAATACATTTGGTCGGTTTTCTGTATACCAGTTGTTTTTACTTAAAATGATGTTCATTTTAAACAAAAGGCATACACTTAGAGTGATATCAGCCACACTATGCCTCGGATTGAGGCAGGGTTGACTCGTACAAGTCACAGATAACTCATGTATCGTTTTCAAAATGTATCAACAGAATCGGAATGCGTTTGGTCGGTTTTCCACATGTGCGTTGTTGTTTTCACTTAAAATATTTTCCATTTCAAATAAAGGTGAGACATTTTGAGTGGTGCCAGCCACACCACACCTTGGATTAAGGAGGGGTAGACTCGTACATGTCACATATGATCCTTGGATCGTTTTCCTAAATTATCAACAGAATCTGAATGCCTTTGGTCAGTTTTCTATATGTCAATTGTTGTTTTCACTTAAAATGATGTTTATTTTAAAAAAAGAGACACTTTGAGTGGTTTCGGCCACACTGTGCTTTGGATTGAGGCGGGGTTGACTTTTAAACATCACATATGACCCATATATCATTTTAAAAAAGTTTCAATAGAACTTGAATGCGTTTGGTCTATTTTCTGTATGTCAGTTGTTGTTTTCACTTAAAATGATGTCCATTTTAAACAAAAGAGAGACACTTTGAGTGGTGTCGGCCACACCACACCTCGGATTGAGGCGGGGTTGACTTGTACACTCAAAAATGACCCATAGATATTTTTCCTAATGTATCAAGACAATCCTAAGGAGTTTGTTCAGTTTTCCTTATGATAGTTGTTGTTTTCACTTAAAATATTGTCCATTTCAAATAAAAGTGAGACAGTTTGAATGGTTCCAGACACACCGGCCCTCAGATTGAGGAAGGGTTGACTCACACACTTCACATATGACCCATGGATAATTTTTCAAAAGTTTCAACAAAATATGAATGTGTTTGGTCAGTTTTCCGTATGTTAGTTGTTGTTTTCACTTAAAATGGTGTCCATTTTAAACAAAAGAGAGACAGTTTGAGTGATGTCAGCCACACGATGCCTCAGATTGAGGAAAGGTTGATTCTTACACATCCCAAATGACCCATGGATCGTTTTTCTAATGTATCAACACACCCAAATGTGTTTGGTTGGTTTGTCCTATGCCAGTTGTTGTTTTCACTTAAAATCATGTCGATTACAAATAAAAGTGGGACAGTTTTAGTGGTACCGGCCACACCAGCCCTCGGATTGGGACGGTATTGACTCTTACATGTCACATATGACCCATAAATGTTTATCCTAATGTTTCAACAGAATCCAAATGCGTTTGGTTAGTTTTCCTTATGTCAGTTGTTGTTTTCACATAAAATGATGTCCATTTTAAACAAAAGAGAGACACTTTGAGTGGTTCCGGCCACACTATCCATTTAATTGAGGCGAGGTTTACTTTTAAACGTCACATATAAGCCATGGATTTTTTTACTAATGTTTAAATAGAATATGAATGCATTTGGTCGGTTTTCCGTATGTTAGTTGTTGTTTTCACTTAAAATGATTTCCATTTTAAACAAAAGAGAGACACTGTGAGTTGTTCTGGCCACACTGCACCTCGGATTGAGGCGGGGTTGACTCATACACGTCAAAAATTTCCCATGGATCATTTTCCTAAATTATCAGCACAATCCGAATGCGTATGGTTTGTTTTCCGTATGCCAGTTGTTGTTTTCAATTAAAATCTTGTCCATTTCAAATAAAAGTGAGACAGTTTGAGTGGTGTCAGCCACACAGGCCTTCTGATAGAGGTGGGGTTTACTCATACACGTCACATATGACCCATGTATCATTGTATTAAAGTTTCAATAGATTCTTAATGTGTTTGGTTGGTTTTATGTATGTCAGTTGTTGTATTCACTTAAAATGATGTCCTTTTGAAACAAAAGCGAGACACTTTTAGTGGTTCCGGCCACACCGCACCATGTATTGAGGTAGGTTTTACTCGTACAGTTCACATATTACCCATGTTTAGTTTTCCTAAAGTATCACCATTATCCGAATGCGTTTGGTTAGTTTTCCGTATGCCAGTTTTTGTTTTCACTTAAAATCCTGTCCATTTCAAATAAAAGTGAGATAGTTTGAGTGGTGACGGACACACTGGCCTTTAGATTGATGTGGGGTTGAGTTCTACATGTCCAAAATAACCCATGTATTTTTTTCATAATGTTTAAACAGAATCCTAATCCGTTTGGTAAGTTTTCTGTATGCTAGTAGTTGTTTTCACTTAAAATCTTGTCCATTTCAAATAAATGTGCGACAGTTTGAGTGGTGTTAGCCACACCATCCCTCAGATTGTGGCGGGGTTGACTCATACACATAAAAAATGACCCTTGTATTGTTTTCCTAAAGTATCAACAAAATATGAATGTGTTTGGTCAGTTTTACGTATTCCAGTTGTTGTTTTCACTTAAAATCATGTCTATTTCAAATAAAAGTGAGACATTTTTAGTGTTGTTGGACACAATGACAATTTTATTGATGAGGGGTTGACTCCTACACATCATATATGACCCATTGATCGTTTTTCTAAAGTTTCAACAGAATCTGAATGTGTTTGGTCAGTTTTCTGTATGCAAGTTGTTGTTTTTCACTTAAAATCTTGTCCACTTCAAATAAAAGTGAGACAGTTTGAGTGGTGTTGGTCTCACAGGCCCTCAGATTGAGGCAGGGATGACTTTTACAAGTCACATATGACCGATGGATTATTTTCCTAATGTTTCAATCGAATCTCAATGCGTTTGGTCAGTTTTCCCTATATCAGTTGTTGTTTTCACTTAAAATGATTTCTATTTTCGAAAAAAGAGAGACACTTTCAGTGGTGTCGGCCACACCGGCCTTCGGATTGAGGCAGGGTTGACTCGTACACATCATGTATGACCCATGTATCATTTTACTACAGTTTCAATAGAATTTGAATGCCCTTTGTCAGTTTTCCGTATGTCATTTGTTGTATTCACTTAAAATGATGTCCTTTTGAAACAAAAGAGAGACACTTTTAGTCGTGCCGGCCACACCGCCCCTTGGATTGAGGTGGAGTTGACTCATAAATATCAAAAATAACACATGGGTCATTTTCCTAAAGTATAAACACAATCCAATTTCATTTGGTCATTTTTCTATATGCCATTTGTTTTTTACTTTAAAGAGTATCCATTTTAAACAAAAGAAAGTCACTTTGAGTGGTACCGGCCACACCGTACCTCAGATTGAGGCAGGGTTGACTCATACACGTCACAAATGAACCATGTATAATTATGTTTAATTATCAACACAATATTAATTTTTTTGGTCGTTTTTTCATATACCAGTTGTTGTTTTCACTTAAAATGTTGTCCATTTCGAATAAAAGAGAAACACTTTGAGTGGTACCATCCACACCGTATACCTATTTTTGTTTTCACTTGGGGTTATGTATTCTATATCATGGAGACACTTGTGGTCATTTCATGACTCTAAAATACTTCATAAATGTTCCCATACAATGTTTCAGAAAAACAATTTCATCTCATGGAAGACCCCAAGGCTACTCTATCTTCCAATGTTTCCTCACACTCACACCTCATGGTATTACATTATACAAGTGATCTATGTCAACTAGTCAGGATAGCATCACTACCCTTCGTCCTTAGAAAGAATTAAAATACCTAAGTGGCCAATGCGATAAAGAAAATAAAATAAAAACTAAACAAAAACATGCATGTATCCTGTGACTATACATGTCACTGCCCTATATATAAGAACCACACCGCCCCATGGGTCAAATCAGGTTCCTGCAAGAAAGGGGGAAACAGTTCCATTTAATAATATCTTCATTTTTCATTATGTTCCTTATATAGAACATTGTTGGAAACACCATACTAGTACACATAGCCATTGAATATGCACCTATGCTACATTAGTTGAGTTGTAGATTGTGCACATAACCCTCTTCACTATGGAAAGAACCTTAGAGGGACCACAATGAATGTTTAGTAGTTGATCCTACTCTTGAACATGGTTGGGAACCATTCCATGAACCAGATGGTCTACTTGGGAATGAGTGTGTAAACCATTTTATTCTACTATAATAAGAATAAAGGTGTTGGTATCTGGTCTACCAGAAATGGGAATTTCTCAAGGCTTGAGTGCCAATCGACTCCAGTTCCTAATTTAATGGCCCCTTAACTGTACATAGATGTCAAGGGGTGTCTCCAATGGGTGTCTTGTAGTGTGTAGTGTCTATATTTGATTTCTATGGTGCTTCCAAGTGTGATATCATGTCTTTATAAAATTATCTCTATGGAAGGTTGTCTTAAGGTTTGGTAAGAAGGGGAAATTGAGCCCTAGGTATATCGGACCATTTGAAATTATGGAAAGAATCGGAGCTGTAGCTTACCGTTTTGCAATGCCGCCAAGTCTCTCCAAAGTTCATGATGTTTTCCATGTGTAATTGTTGAAGAAATACATGCTAGACCCAATTCATGTACTCACATATGAAGAAATAGAATTGGAACATGATTTATCATACTATGAAGAGCCTATCGGGATTCTTAACACAAGGGGACAGGTATTGAGAAATCAGAAAACTCTTCTAGTAAATGTTCTTTAAAAAAACAATAATATAGAGGAAGAAACATGGGAACTGGAGGATGTCATGAAGAATAACCACCCACATCTTTTTGGTGGGAATTATAACAAAAACATTTCAAGGATGAAATTTCTGAAGGAGGGAATAATGTAGCACCACAAAAATTTGATGTTATCTTTCTCTTAAATAAATTCTCTTTATAGCCTATATTTCATGAATCACTAAGCCTATATGGAAACAAACATGGTTACTTATATAAGATAGCCATAACCTAGCCATAAAACTTATATTTGTCAGCTCTGGAATTTGAATTATAAAAATCTAACATACACGGTTGTGATCAAGGTGATAATTTGAGTATGATAGAATTAACATAATTCTCAGTGAATAGTAGCCTACCCTTATGAATAGTAACATTTACTTATGAATAGTAGAAACCCTTATAAATAGTAATATGACTCTTATGAATGGTATCCATGCCCTTGAATGTATAAATTAATTTAGGCACCTTAAAATTGAAGATGAAGATTTTAAGTGTTTATATTTTTCATTTAAATAATTATTTTAATTAAATATTTAATTAATCATATTCAGAAAATTATTTATTAAAAATGGACTTCATTTTTGGGTTCTATACATTGAAAAATGGTTAGGGTGAATTTCTGTGATTTTTCTGAAATACATAAATTTTTGATGAATAGTAAAATGCGATAATTTACGATGAATGCTAAATAAGGATTTTATTGAGTCATTGATGATGATCTGCTGATGTAATCCCAACTGGTTAGAATTAAAATTCATATATTACAGTTCTTGGTCATGGAATAGTCACTATTCGTTGTCTTGAGAGGAAATAATAAATTAATGATTATAATATTAGGAAAACTCCTCTCCCCACCACTATATAAACCACCCCTCACCCTCCCTTCCTCCCACACCACTCAAGCTTCAAGAAATCCATAAATTCTGCCAAATACTCTCCCCAAGCCCTATACCCACGTCAAAGACCTTCTGGTCTAACCAAAAGGCCAAAAACAAAGGCCTTAATGAGATTCTCAAAAAAGAGTACTCAAGAGGTGAACCTTCCTTCCCTTTTCTTTCAATTTCTTTTACAAAGTTCCATTCTTTTGTTCTCCCTTATCACCTCCCCTCATCCAAATTACATGATAATTCCAATAACTTACATTTACTATATTTTCATTATTATAATTGAATATTTCATTATAATATCTCTCTTTTTTCCTCCTTTTATACAATAAATGTAAACACCGTATGAGATGCGTAAATTTATCACACTCAAGAAAGACAGGTTTTCAATTTGCATTATTATCTTAAATACTTTTCATGAAACATTTTCAATGGTTGAACCAGGTCATAATATATGTATCTTATCTTGATTAACATTTTGGAATATTTACACGTTCATAATATGGAATAATGATGAAAAACAAGTTGATTGTGCACAAACCTGCCATGCCAAATCCAAACGTTTATTTTCAACTAAGCGAATGAGTCATCCTCATGGTATATAACCAGAGTTATTATAAGATAATTTATATCCCTTTATTTTAACTAATAATTTATATTAACAATTTTGTATTTTTAACCATATTTCAAATGAACTTCCATTCATGAATAAAAGTAAACAAATCAAGAAACCATGTAAGAAAATGCTTCCAAAACAAGAAAAATTGAATATCTTAAACCCATAAAAAAGGACATTAATTAACTTAATAATGTTACACCATATTAATTAAATGTTTATGAGGTTATGTAATCATTAAATAAGGAAGATAAATTTGATTATTCAGGTCATTAATAACAAACAAGAACACCTTCGAGCATAAGGTAAGGGATCCTCTCTCTCACTTTTGTTCAAGAATCTCCCATTTGTTGTGCCCGTTTATTTTTAATTACTAACAATGGGGTATGTTATCTCACCTCCCCCATAATTCCATTATGACATATAAATAATGTAATATCCCTTTACCTCTCATTAATCCCTCACAATAACACTCATTACCATTCTGAAATGTTTGTAAGGGGTTTCTCATCTCACTTTCATTTCTATGAGATTTTCATTGTTCACCACTTATTTGTTGTATGTGGGATATGTGTACTGAAATTTGATATATAATAACATGATTATATTTATATTCATGTTATTAAATGACTATTTTGAGGTTTATTAAGTTCTGGTCATATGATTTGATCGATTACATTGTGGTAAGAGACTTTTTCTCAACTACTATTTTGTTGTGACTAACTTTGTATTGTGCACCTAATAATCCTTATGTGGTGTACCTACTGCCCATTAGAGATCACTTTTAATTTGAAATTATATTTATATTAAATATCCATAATCTCATACCATTGATATGTTTTTTTTCTAAATCTTATACCATTTTACATATGGTGTTTATTTGGAAATTTATTTTAATTGTGGAAATATTGATGAATCTGTATACACTACTCTATACGGATATTGAAAAGGCATATTTATATTATATTTAATCAATGTATAAATAATTATTTGGACATTAAATGTTGGGTGGGGCCTTCTATATCCCCTCGATCCATCGGTAGGTCTCATGAGACAAATCATTTGGTGACAAACCCTGTGAGTTTGTTTCCAAAAATAAGACGGGTTTCTACCCATAGAACTAAACTGTTTTTATGGTATTATGATTTCATGATCTAGATACATGAAATCGTAAGAATACTCATTTTCTCTATTCATTATCAGCTATTACTATCCATGATTTTTTCACTCTGAAATAATCTATGGATGCAGTTTCATTCTCAATTTATTAATGGTGTGAGTTTTTCATCTATTCACCATGCCATATTGATTATTTCATTTTGATTGTGATTCACTTATTATTGTATTCATGATTACACCATTTTTAACCCTTACTGATCATTTGAGATCCCACTTTCATTTTTTACTTTCAACAGGTGACAAAGATGAGGTCATTTTTTGAGTTATTATGGATGAAATTTTTAGTTTTCTTTATGTATTGTATTTGGTAAACCTTTACAATGTAATTTGAGTAACGTCTATGAATATAGTTTCATAAAGACAACTGAAATGATCATTCCGGTGGGATTTTCATATCTTCTAACCATTCCAATATAACAAGTGGTGCACTGGCTCTAGTCTAAAGGGTTCGTGGCATTACATGGAATGCCACCCTCCTCTAAGGAAAGATAATGTTGTCGTAGAATCCTTCATACAGAAAAGGCTTCCCATGCTTAGTTGGTTTTCTGAACCCCTCTTCACATAACAATAGATTAACTCCATTGAAAATATATTCTCCATCCTCTAGTACTCAAATGAATCGAAAGTTGTATTGGTGGTCTATCATTTTTATGGGGAAGCTGATCAGTGGTAGACACTGTAACAACCCGAATGTTTGAATAATATTTGTTTCCTAAATTTGTTTGTTATTTCATTTTGTACTCCATAAAACAATATCCTTTAATTAATGAAGTGATGTCCTTTGGATTCGACTGTTATATGACTGTTGGTCAATATGATCATTAGAAACTAAAATCTTAAAAATACAATTATTGTATTTAAATACAAGTGATCTTGGTTAATTAATACACAAAAAATAGTAGATGGCCTCATTAAGTAGACTCAGTTCATATAAAGCCCATCTGTCAGAGCATGGGAAGGAGGTAGCATCTCTAGGCTTTGCTCTGGACCAAGCCCAAGCTGAGCTTCAACATGTGAAGCTTGAATGGAATCCCTTAAGGGATAATTTCATCCTGATAAAAATCACCACTCAAGAAATGTTGTTCGAGCCACCCTAATATTATATAACCAAAGAACACCTTACGCTTAGGTACTATGCATGTGTAATAAGGGGCTATGTAATGAGGCCTTAGATACTTTTTTTAATCCCTTGGTATAAATTAAATTATTATTTATTATTATGGTAAAATTTGTGATATTCAAATGTCTGGATAAATATGAGATGAATATTATTGATGACATTTGGAAAAAGGGTATTTTGAAATATTCATGTGAACTTTAAATCATTAAAAATATGAAATGATTTTCAAAAAATGGTCTTTTACAGTAGTGATTAGTAAGAAATTTAGATTTTAATAAGACCAACGTGATTTTTAGTAAATAGTAAAGTATGAATAGTATCATACCCTTATGAATAGAAATTAATGGTAAATCATCCAAAAAATAGAAACTCCACCCATGAATGTATAAATACAATTTATACTTCTTAAAAGTGAAATAACGATCATAGTATAAGTTTTTTTTTATTTTTGTAGTTCATAAATATTTTATTTACATTTTTGTAATTAATTTAATACTTTAAAATGAAAATGTATTTTCATAGAATTTTATCATAATTTTTTAATTTATTTTCTTCTAGTTACATGATAATTTTATGGGACCTTTATTACATTCTCAAGGTGTTACAAAATAAGTTTTAGTTTTAGAGTTTTTTTTGAATACATTGTAATTTTATTTAAAAATTAAACTAAAAATATTTAGATTTTTTTTCATAAAATGGATTTCATTTTTTAATTAATATCATTTATATTAGGTTAGGACTAATTTAAGATATTTTTATAAAATGTTTTATTTTTAGGTGAATAGTGAAAATACAGTTTTGAGTGTTTAATGACATAATTAATGATGTAATAATGACATAATCATTCTGGTCGACTTATGAATAGTAATATATTCTATGAGGTGTACCAAGTGGCCAATACCATGGGACAAAACAATGGGCAAGCCCATGGTTTTGAAAATACCACTAAAAAGGTGTTCCTTGGAAATTAATAAAATATTTCTTCACTTTTACTATAAATACCAAGCCATTCCCTCATTCATTTCATTAAAAAAATCCTCCTTAATAAAGTTCTATTCTTTTTACCTCCCAAGGAGTCCTCCCAAGGTGCCCTCTATCCCCCCAATGTCCCAACCATCAAGCTTTCGAAGTTACTCTTCAAGGTAAGGGAACCTTCTACCCTCCTATTTTAGTCATGATTTCCTTTAAGTTATTTCTTCCAGTTTCCATATTATTATGTGGGGGTATGTTCTTATATATTCTTATTACTATCCATTTCATTTCCAAATGATGAGAGACCCTTTATTCTCTCATCAATTTATTATCTAAATTTTTAAGTGACGTCATTCGGCTGCCGAATTTTCATAAAAGAAGTCACGTTTTCTCTTTTCTTTCAGGTTTCATTTTCATGTGTTGTGTCAGTACACACCATGATGTTATTTCTTTTTTTATATAACTCTAAAGTAAGTTATTCATTTATTTAGTGATACCCTTTTCCCTTATCATTTTATTAGTTTCTAAAACCATGTTATATAGCTATTATGCTCCAAAAATGTTGCCTCAAAATATATCTCCCTTTTTCTCAAGAAATTATCTTGTTTTATTTATCTTAATACCCAAATATATTTTCATTTATATAGGTATTCATTAAGAAATAAAATTTATCTATTTTAATCTGGAATTTACATACAAGAAACCATCTTTCCTTTTCAAGGGTTACAAAAGACATAACGATCATGTTCTTAAGCACATTTAAAACGTCATGATTTTGAAGTAAACCCATTACTTTTACTCTCTATTGGTTATTTATGAAATGTTTGATTTTGATCTATGTGGATCACATGAAAATAAATACATAATAAGGGTGTGACCTGATAGTTCCCCAGGGCATTTGGAAAATAATTTAATCTCTAGAGATGACAAGTTTCACGATATCTAGGTGAATAACCTTGGTAATTTTTATGACACCTTGGGGATGAACCTCGGTGATATGTTCATGAATGTCTAAATAAAATGTTATAAAAACATATTCATGTAATGGTTCATGTTCTTCTCATTATGAAACACCTCTCCTTTCATTGCTCATTTTTTTATGTTTTCCATTAAGTTCATAATGATATCACAAGTAAACTGGTTCCCTTGCTTTCCTTATTGGGCCTTCTGCTTACCCATTCCTTTGATGTATGTCTCCTGATTATGAGATGCAGTATTTGTAAATAGGTTGAACTTTTCAAGAGTCTTTTCAAGGGTATTCAATATAGTGTTTTTTATTTTAATGTATTTTGTTTCTAATTTCCAAGACACTAGACTTCAAAGGTCCTCTATTTGTAGAATTCAATGAAAAGTTATGTGAAAAAGGTGGGATGTCATAGTTGGTATCGAAGTAAAGATTAGTTATTTATGGAAATTAAGGTATGAAAACTTTAGGAATAAACCTATAGAAAAGTTTAAATATATGAATACTTACTGGTGTTTTGGTAAGTATTGAGTAAGTGGTTTATCAATAAAATATATCCCTGTCTGGATACGAGCAGGTAGAGGCTGCTTTGGCACAGATGTACCTAGGAGTGAAAACTCTGACAAACAGTTTCAGGCTTGACCTGGGGTATCTGGGTACATGACAATGGGACATTCTGTACTCTTGGTTACTACAATCATTGGGGATATGTTTGGTTAATCATAAGATTTTTATGAATCATTATGAAGGATTTATAGGGAAATGTCATTGTTTAAAGCATGAAGCTTTAAGACATAAAATTCTTTAAAGTTAAAAGATTAATAAATTAAATAATATTCTCACTATGGTTTTATTCTTTTAGAAAATGGTGGGAAATAGGAGGAACTTTGCAAATGGTGACCTCAATGGACCATGAACTGATGACCCTCTGATAGAAGCCGAAATAGAAACATTCATGCAAATGAAGAACTAACTAACTCAAGTTATGGGAAATAACTTGACTCAAGATGAAAGACCGATATCACCATGAAGGTAACAACTTTCTATTGAATACTTTATGAATCAATGGACACCAACCTTCATTGGATCTACCAACCCATTGATTGTTGAACAGTGGATCAGCTCTATCGAGAAGATCTTTTTTGTGCTCTGTTGTTCTGAACAAGAGAAGGTTACCTCAGCTTTTTATCTCTAAGTGGGAGAATCTGATCAGTGGTGGGAACTGATTAAAAACACAAGTCCAATAGTGGAAGTTGAGCTATGGAGTGGGAAGCGTTTAGAGGAATATTCTTCAACAAGTATTTCACTCAATCGATGAGAAAAATATTAGAGAAGGAGTTTCTCGAGGTGAAGTAGAAGGAGAATGAATCTGTGGGATGCTACAAGATTAACTTCACTAGTCTTTCACATTACGCCTATATATTTTTCATGGATCCAAATGGTAAGGTTGATAGATTCTTCCTTGGATTGAGATTTCAACTGCAGAAGAATCTAGCCAACTGAGATAATGATAGCTATGAGGAGATCGTTCGAAGTGCGATGAAAGTTGAACTAGAGATTGGTGTTATGCAATGGTCTCATATATCCAATGATAAGAAAATATAGATGGATTAATGCTTAGGGAGGATCTCTAATCAGGGAAAAGGAGGAAAGAAATTATAATTTCCCATGAGTAATGAATTTGGGAAGAAGAATTTGGGGAACTTCATGCTCAGGAGTGGGAAGTGCTACAAGTGTGGTAGAGATGGACACGTTGTGTGGAATTGTTATAGTGAGATGAAGCCACAACCTCCAAACACTAAATACATGGGGAAGATGGTTCAATCCCTACCTGATTTCCAATGCTATATGTGTGGACAACTTGGGCACTTTTCCAATCACTGTCCAAATCATAGGGCAGTGGAGGGGAATCACCATCAGCCTCATCAGTGGCCAAGGGAACAAGGTCGTACTTTTACAATCCCTATGGATAATGTTTAAGAACAAAATGATGTGGTGTTAGGTACACTTGTTGTTCTCTCAAAGCTATTAAGTACATTTTTTTTATTCTGGTTCTACACACTACTTTATTTACTTCAGGTTTGCAAAGAATTTAGAATCAACCCCCAATTTTCTAAAAGTAGAGTTATCAGTCATGAATCCTAATGGGATTATCCAAGCATAATCAGTGTTTAGAAACTCTATTATTTACATTAGGAAGCACAATATTATCCCAAATGTAGTATTCATTCCCATGTTAGAATTTTACATTATACTCGGGATGGAATGTATATCAAATTATAATTCTAAGATCAAATGAAGAAGCAAGGAAATATCAGTAGTCTTGAATTGAAAACATACATTTATCTTCCAATGAAAGATATCTCAACCTGATCTTTGTCTATAAGAACCTCTTATATCCTTCTTTATGGAGTTGATCAGTGAAGAAGAAGATGTAAATGACAGTTTGAGGATAGATAATGTCCCTATCGTCCAGGAATATGTTGACGTATTTTCTAAGGAGTTACCTGGACCTCCCCCATAAAGATAGGTAGATTTATCCATTGAACTCATACCTGGATCCAATCTAATATCAAAACCCCATATAGGATGAAAAATGTGGAGCTGGAGGAGTTAAAGAAACAACTACTAGATCTATTGGAGAAGGCTTCCATCTGACTGAGTGTGTCTCCTTGTGGAGAAACTATTCTCTTTAGAAAGAATAATGATGGATCAATGCAACTATGCATCGATTATAGAGAACTGAATAGGATCACAGTGAAGAACAAATACCCTCTTACAATAATTGATGACTTGTTTGACCAACTTCATGGGGATCAATTATTCTCTAAGAATGATCTTCGATCTGGTTATCATCAATTGAGGGTGAAGAAAGAATATATTCCAAAAACTTCCTTCAGATCAAGATATGGGCATTATGAGTTCGTTGTTATGCCCTTCAGACCGACTAATTCACCTACAATTTTTATGGATTTGATGAATAGAGTATTTAAGGACAACCTTGATAACTTTGTGTTATTTTTTATTGATGATATTTTGATATATTCCAAAATTAATGAGGAGTATGACGATCATATAAGGGTTATTATGAAAACTCTATAGAAGGAGAGGATTTTTGGGATGTTCGGAAAATGTTAATTCTGGTTACAGAAAGTTTCTTTCTTGGGGCACATTGTTACCAATGAAAGAATCATAGTTGACCCTGCAAAGACAAAAGTTGTTGAGGAGTGGACTCATCCAACAACCATAACTGAGATTCATAGTTTCCTTGTATTAGTGTGATATTATAGGAGGTTTGTGAAATACTTTTCATGACTTTATAATCGATTAACCAAGTTAACTCAAAAAGGGGTCTAGTTCATCTAGACAAAGGAGTGTGAGGAAAGTTTCCAAGAGATGAAGAAGATATTTGTTATTTCACCCATGTTAACTCTACCCTCAAGTGGATAAGGATTAGTTATTTTTAGCGATTCATCTCTGGAAGGGCTTGGGTGCATCTTCATGAATAATGACAATGTATTTTCTTATGCATCTAGATAGTTGAAGACTCATGAGAAGAACTATCTTATTCATGATATGGAGCTGGTTGCAGTCATTTTTTCTCTGATGATATGGAGGCACTATCTTAATGGGGAGAAATTTGATATATTGACAGACCAGCAAAGTTTGAATTATATTTTCACAAAAAAAATGAATTGAACATGAGATAGAGGATATGGTTGGAAAATATCAAATATTGTGATTGTTTAAATCATTATCATCTTGGGAGAGAAAACAATGTTGTGGATGCATTAAGAATTAATGACCCAGTTGTTCTTTCCATGATGAGGATTCAAAAATATCCTTTTATCAGTGACCTAGTAAAGTTAGACATGGATATTTTAAGGGATATGACTCATAAACCATAACCCAGATGATTTCTCAACCATCATTACTAGAGAATATCAAGAAAGATCATAAAGAGGATCCTTTGTTACAGAAGAAGTTTGAGGCTATGAAGAATGGGAAGTTTCTTGGGTTCAATATTGATCATGAAGGTGTACTAAAATTTCATACAAGACTATGTGTTCATCTATTCCATAAATAAGGAAGGATCTGATGGATGAAGCTTATAGATCTACATTCTCTATATATCCTGGAAGCAAAAAAAATGTATAGGGACCTTTGTGATCTTTATTGGTGGGATAATAGGAAAATGGAAATTGCTAACTACACTTCAAGATGCCTAGTATGTCAGCAAGTGAAGGAAGAGAGACCACTTCCTAAAAGGGTATTGCAACCACTACCCATACCAGCATGGATGTGGGTTAATATCACTATGGACATCATCAATGGTCTCCTGAGAACTTCTAAATGAAATAACATGATATGGGTTACTGTGGACCATCTCACCAAGACTACCCATTTTATCTCGATTTGGGAAGATTTATCTCTTGATCAACTTTCCAATATTAACATGAAGGACGTGGTAAGGCAGCATGTAGTTCCAATTTCTATCGTATTTGATCTTGATCCAAGGTTCACATCAAAATTCTAGGGAAGTCATCAACATGCTCTGAGAACGGAATTGAATTTCAGTACATCCCATCACACCCAAACTGATGGCCAATCAGAAAGGACTATTCAAATACTCGAGGATATGCTAATAACATGCTCAATGGAATTTAAAGGTGGATGGGATCAACATCTCCATTTAGTTGAGTTCTCTTACAATAACAGATTCCACTTGAGCATTCAAATGGCACCCTATGAAGCTCTATTTGGTAAGCGATGTAGAACTCCTACTTGTTGGCATGAAGTTGGTGAGAGAAAGAATCTTGGGACTGATCTTGTGCAAGAGATGACAGAAATAATCTATGCCATCCAACAACACATTAAGACCACACAGACTCAGCAAAAGATCTATGCTGAAAACCATCAAAGGGACTTGGAGTTCAATGTTTGTGACAATGTATTTATTTGAATTTCACCTTGAAAGAGAGTCATGAGGTTTGGGAAGAAAGGGAAGCTCATCCCTAGTTTCATTGGCCCCTATGAAATCCTTGATCACAAAGGATAAGTGGCTTATCAGCTATCACTTCCTCCCATTCTAGCACAAGTTCATGATGTCATCCATGTATCCCTCTTGAGGAAGTACATTCCTGACCCTTCACGTGTACTATATCTAGAAGAGGTACAACTAGAACATGACCTCTCTTGTGAGCAGAATCTAGTGGAGATCTTGGATCCTAGAGACAAGGTTTAACACAACAAGACTACCCACCTTGTTATGGTGTGGTGGAGGAAAAACAAATGTGAAGAAGCCATGTGGGAACAAGATGAGTCTATGATATAGAAGTACCCACACCATTTCTCTTCGTAGGGTATGAGTTAAAATTTCGGGGATAAATTTTCTTAAGGGGGGAAGAATCTAATGACCCTAAATTTTGAATAATATTTGTTTCATAAATTTGTGTGTTATTTCATTTTATATTTCACAAAACTATATCCTTTAATTAATGAAGTGATGTCATGGGGTTTAGACTGTTATAGGAATGTTGGTCAATATGACCGCTGGAAACTAAACTCTTAATGTTATAATTATTGTTTATAAATAAAAGTGATCTTGGTTAATTAATATTGAAAGAAGAGTTTATGGCCTTATCCAATAGACTCAGGCTGTACAAAGCCCATCTATCAGATCTTGGGAAGGAGGTAGCATCTCTGGGCTTTCCTTAGGACCAATCCCATGCTCAGCTTCAATATGCGAATCTTGAATGGAATCACCAAAGGGAGAAGTTCGTGTTTATAGAAATAACCCCTCTGGAAATGTTGTCCAAGCTGCCCCAAGATTCTATCACCATAGAGCACCATACACTTAGGTCTTATGCAGGTGTTATAAGGGGCTATGTAACGAGGCCATAGATAATTTTTGTAATCCCTAGGTATAAATAAAATATAATTTCTTATTATGGTAAAATTTGTGATTTTCGAATGTCTAGATAAATATAGGATGAATATTATTGATGAATTTTGGAAAAGGGGTATTTTAAAATATTCATGTGAACATTAATTAATTAATAATGTGAAATGATTTTCAAAAAATGGTCTTCAAAAGTTGTGATCAGTAAGAAATATAGAGTCTAATAAGATCAACTTGATTTTTAGTAAATAGTAAAGTATGAATAGTAACACACCCTTATGAATAGTAATGAACAGAAAATCATCCGAAAATATAAACTTCACCCATGAATGTATAAATACAATTTAGACAGCTTAAAAGTGAAAAATGATCATAGTATATGTTTTTTTATTTTTGTTGGTCATAAAAAATTTATTTAAAAATTTATTATTAATTTAACATTTTAAAATGAAAATTTCTTTTCATAAAATGTAATAATAAGTTTGTACCTTATTGTCTTATGGTTATACGATAATTTTATGGGACCTTGATTACATTTCAATGTGTAACAAAATAAGTTATAGTTTTAGAGTTTTTTTTTGAATAAATAGTGATTTTATTTAAAAAATAAATTAGAAGTATTTAGAAAATTATTCTCATAAAATGGACTTCATTTTTGAATTCAGAGCTTCGATATTAGGGTAGGGTGAATTTATGATATTTTTATAAAATATTTTGTTTTTTGGTGAATAGTGAAAATACAGTTTTGAGTTTCATGTGTTTAATGACATCATCAACGATGTAATCATTCTGGTCAAATTTTAATAGTAGGATATTCTATGAGGTTTCCCAAGTGTCCAATACCATGGTCAAATACCATGGTCAAGCCCATGGTTTTTCAATGACCACCGATGAGGTGTCCCTTGAAAATTAATAAAATATTCTCTCACATTTGCTATAAATACCAAGCCATTCCCTCATTCATTTTATTCCAAAATCCCCCTCAAAAAATTTCTAATATTTTTACCTCCCAAGGAGTCTTCCCAAGGTTTACTCAATCCCCCCAAGGTTCCAACCTTCATGCTTTGGAAGTTACTCTTCAAGGTAAGGGAACCTTCCATCCTCCTCTTTTAGTCATGATTTCTTTTAAGTTATGTCTTATAGTTTCCATCTACTTATGTAGAGGTATGTTCATATGTATTTATATTTCTTTCCATTTCATGTTAAAATGATTAGTGACCCTTTTTTTCTCATCAATTTATTTTATGAATTTTTATGTGACGATGTTAGACTGCCGAATTTTCATAAAAGAAATCGCATTTTCTCTTTTCTTTCAAGTTTCCTTTTCATGTGGTGTGTCATTACACACCATGATCTTATTTATTTTTATTATATACCTCTACTATAAATGATTTATTTATTTATGGGAGAATATTCTTCCCTCTCATTTTATTTTTTTCAAAAACCATATTATATAGTCGTTATGCTGTAGAAATTTTGTCTCAAAATATCTCTCTTTTTATCAACAAATTCTCTTGTTTTATTTATCTGAATACCCAAATATATTTTCATTTCCAGAGGTTTTAATAAAAACATGAATTTGATCTATTTGAATATGTAATTGACATAAAAGAAACACTTTTTCCCTTTTCAAGGGTTATAAAAGACATAACAATGATGTTTCTAAGCACTTTGAAAATGTCACGATTTTGAAATGAAACCCATTACTTTTACTCTCTATGGGTTATTTATGAATTGTTCGATTATGATATATGTGGATCACATTAAAATAAATACATATTCAGGTTGTGAACAGATATCTCTCCAATTCATTGGGTAATAATTTAATCTCTATAGATGAAAAGTTTCACGATACCTTGGTGAATAACCTTGGTAATTTTTATGACTCCTCGGGGATGAACCATGGTGATAAGTTCATGATTGTCTAAATTAAATGTTGTATCCACATATTTATGTCATGGTTGAAGTTATTTTCATTATGATATTCTTCTACTTCCATTTCTCTTCTCTTTATGTTTTTCTTCATGTTCTTAATGATATCACAAGTAAACTTATTCCTTTGTTTTCCTTACTAGGCCTTCTTCTCATCCTTTATTTTGATGTATGTTTCTAGGTTATGAGATGCAGTAGTTGTACATAGGATAAATTTTTCAAGAGGATTTTCAAGGGGATTTAAAAGTGTATTTTATGTTTTTATGTGTTTTTTTTATGATTTCCAAGACACTCGAATTTAAAGGTCCTCTGTTTGTAAAATTTATTGAAAAGTAATGTTAAAAAGGCGGGATTCCATAGACACTGATCAAGAATACCAAGTCCCATGAAGAAATTCATTCCATGAATTAAGAAGAATTAAATACATTGTTTTTAATAAATATTTTCCTTGAAACCTCTATCTAATGATGGAAATAGAGTTCCTTGGTCTCAAGCAGAAGGAATATGATTCCATCGGTGTGTGTGAAGAATGATTTACAAATATTGCAAGGTACACCTATGGTTTTTTCATAAACACTGAAATAGAGGTATATCAATTGTTTAGTGATCTAAAGTTGAGTCTACATAAGGTTTTTCTGATTCAAGGCTTTGACAGTTAGGAGGAGATTTTCCTTTGTTCCCTCAAGGTTGAAATGTAGATAAGATACTCTGTGTGGTCTTGCAGGTCTAGTGACAAGAAGTAAAAAATGGAGAACAACATGGGTGGTTCCAAAAAAAACCCCATGATGCAAAGAAGCCTGAATATCCCACTTGTAAAAATTGTGTGCAGAAGAATCCTGGGAACTGTCTAAAGGGAACTTTGGATTGTTTCAAATGTGGAATGTTGGGACATCTGGCCAAGAACTATTGAAGGGATATAATAAATCCCTATAATGTAGAAGATGAAAGGAAGGTTTAGATCAACTCTCATCTAGTTGTGTAGTGTTAAAACTGCAAGTAGCATGGGTATTATGTAAAAAATTTCCCTCTTCCAAGGGTTGTTTGAGGAAATCAACAACATCCTCCAAGGAAATAAGGAATGGATTATTATATCACTACTGATGAGGTGGAGCTGAACAGAGATGTGGTGACAGGTACACTAGTTATTCATTCAATAATATTGATCATACTATTTTATTCTAGTTCTACACATTATTTTATATTTTTCATGTTTAGTAGTACTATTCAAAAACTGCTAAAATTTTTGGAGGAAATGATATATGTCAGAATAGAGAATGGGTAAATTACTAAATTCATGGTCTATAAATCCTCTCCAGTTAATGCTTGTGGACTGAACCTCCAAGAAAATATCTTCATACTTCCTTTAGTTGAGTTTGGCGCTATCTAGGGAATGGATTGGCTATCTCTATACAAATACAATATCAAATTTCTGGAAAGGTAGATCACTCTTTACATCCCAAATAATCCTCCAATTATTTACAATTATAAGGAGAAAGATGAATATTCTTTAGAATTCGTGTCTCAAGTGTGGATATTAACTCCTTATGGAAAACCATTTTTTTCATTTTCAAATAGCCGATTTTTGGGTAACTGGTTCCCATTTTCAAACACATCCAAATTTCAAATTCAAAATTCAAATCCCAGCATCATCATACCAAATCTCTAACAAATGCCGTATTCCATGCTCCTTGTGACGCACCGCCACCTCAAACCTTGCAACCATCCGTCAAGCTTCCCACCGGAGCAGAGAGCCTGTGAAACCAACTAACGGGGAACACTACCCTATCTTCACACACCTTCCATTGAATCCTTAATTGTCACATTCAAGCCTTCGTTGATCTTCACCAGTGAGAACCACCTGTCGTCACCACCACAGATTCAAAGACCCATCCACAAAAATCATCACCCTCTCTACAAGAAAAATAAACAACATCATGGTATTCAAACAGGACTAAACAAACCACCAGATGAAACCTTCTCAAAATCTATCCAAAATAGAAAAAAAAACAAAAACCGTCATCCTTTCCGGAAGCACCATGAAAGCAACCCAGTAGAACCAAAAACCATAAAATCATCGCCATCAACATCTCACACCAAATAATTAAAAACGCTTATCATCGGAAACAATGTTTTCACCCAAAGAAGGACCGAGTCTGTCGCCAAAACACCAAATCAGAACCACTAACCTGAGGAAAATTACCACCTCAATGATGAAAAACCTTCAACAGTCAAGAAATAGGCCCTGCCTCCGCCTTCAGAACTTCACCCGAAGACCAGATCTACCAAAATAACTCTCATACATCACGAAATGCAACGACACCCCCAAATCGCTGCATCTAAAACCCGCACCCTGTTCCACATCACGTCGCCTTAAGAAACCCTATCTGAAACCTCAGGCTAGAGTGGGATGGAGTCTAAATGATAATTTTTTACACCAATGATGAAAACAAGTCCGTGTGACCCCACTACTGGGAGAAACCACATCGCAAGGAAGCTGAGAGGATTACCGATGTGAAGACATGCCTATCGGGGATAGGGGAGAGGAAGGTAGTGGATGAAATTAAGGATTCTCAAAGAAAACAAGGTGGTATATTCTCTAAGTTGAAAGGATCCTCTATATTTTTCAATGATGATAATTGAAAATGATCTTATCTACTTAGATTTGAAGAGGATTGAAATTGGAATCATTAAGGGAGGAACATCTTCAATCATTTCTCAAATGATTGTTCAAACATATCTCATGGACAAAATAAAGGATTATCAAAGAAATGATGTATAAATTCTTAAAAGGGTGTAAGCTGTTAAAAATGGGAAATCCTATGAGTTCTTGATTTATGAGGAAGAAATTGTGAGATTTGGGTCATGATTATGTGGATCATCTGATCAAGAGATAAAGAAGGATCTTCTAAATGACACACATAGCTCAACCTTCTCTATTCACCCAAGGAGCACAAAGATGTATCGAGATCACTAAGAGAAATTTTGGTGGGGTAATGTGAAGAAGAATATTTTTGTGTATACATCAAAGTTCCTAGTATGTCAACAAGTAAAGTATGCAAGAAAAAATTCTAATGTGATTATGCGCACACTACCCATACCAACCTAAAAGTGGGATAAAATCACCATGGACTTTATCACTGGACTTCTTAGTATATCTAGAGGAAACAATGCTATGTGGGTCTTTTTGAATCATCTTATAAATAAATATCACTTTATCAAAATTTTAGAGGACTTCTCGTTGGATGCACAAGAAAATATTTACATCAAAGAAGTGGTAAGGTTACACGGAGTACCAATATCTATTGTATCTGGTCATGATCTGAGATTCACCTTGAAGTTATGGAAAAGTTTCCAACATTCTCTAAGCACTGAACTAATCATTGGTATGACTTATCATCCTCAAACCGATGGCCAATATGAGAGAACTATTCAGAAACTAGAATATATGTTAAGAGAATGTTCTGTGGACTTCAAAGGAGGATGGAAACAACATCTTTCTCTGGCTAAATTCTCCTACAAGGATTGTTTCCACTTGAGCATCTGAATTACGCCATATGAATCCCTTTATGGGAAACGGTGCAGAACACCAGTGTATTGGGATGAAGTTAGTGAGTGTAAGTAGCTAAGACCTAAAATGTTTGAAGAAATGGTGGAGAAGGTGAAAACCATTCAGCAGCATATCATGGAAGCCCAAAGTTGACAGAGGAGTTATGCAGATAATCATTGACAAGACCTTGTGTTCAAAGTTGGATACATGGTATTTCTACGCATTTCTCTATGGAAGATGGAAATGATGTTTGGAAAGAAAGGCAAGTTAAGTCCCAGGTTCATCTTCCCCTTCTAGATTCTTGATCGTGTTAGGGTTGTGGCCTATCAACAAGCACTTCCACCTACCATAGCCAAATTATATGATGTATTTCATGTATCCATATTAAGGAAGTTAATACCAGACCCTTCACATGTACTCACTTCTGTGGTGGTATAGTTGGAGGATGATCTTTATTATGAGGATCACCCAGTGAAGATCTTAGATCATAGAGATAATGTTCTATGTGACAAGACTACTCACCCGATCAATGTACTATGGAAGAACCATAAGTACGAAGAGGTGATATGGGAACTAGAGTTGGAAATTAAGGAAAATTACCTACACCAATTTATGGACTAGAATGTAAAATGAAATTTCAAGGGAGAACTTTTTTAAGGGGGGAAGAATGTAAGGACCCAATGTTTTTCAATGGAAATTTCATTCTTATGATTATAATCACATGAAATCACAACATAATGAATTAATAAGTTATATTTGACCTTTAAACACAAGTTTGTCACTTATGTGATTTGAATTTCGAAAATCTAATATACATGGTTGTGGTCAGTAAGTTATTTGGAGTCTAATATGACCAACTTAATTTTTGGTGAACAATATCATACCCTTATGAATTGTTTTGTTACCCTTATGAATAGTAACATTTCCTAATGAATGGTAACCTTACCTATGATAGTATATAAATAAGATTCAAACTGTAAGTATGATATACCTATATCTTGGAATAAGAAAATAAATGTTTTAAAATTGTTATTTTTTGAGAAAATTGTGTTTTTAATTAAAAATTAAATTAATCTTATTTAGAAAAATATTTCTGAAAAACAGAGTCAGTTTTTTAGATTTTATACATTGAAAATGGTGGGGGTGAATTTTTGGGATTTTTCTGAAATACTTGATTTTTTGGATGAATAGTAAAATACGATAATATACGATAAAGGCTAAATACATGAATTTGGATGTCATCAGCTGATGTATGGATGATGTAAGGCCATTATCTCAAACTGAAATGCAATACTTACTATTTTTGTTTATGTAATCATCACTATTATTGGTCTTGAGGGAAAATAATAAACCACGGAATTAAATATTATAAAAACCCTCCTCTCCTCCACTATAAATACCACCCCTCCTTACCTCTTCTATTCACTCCTCTCAAGCATTGTGCCTTACTTAAGTCCTACCCAAATCAATCCCCAATATCTTATCTCACGTCCAAATTCCCTTGGTCTCCTCAAAATACCAAATCCTCTCCAATTAAGAGGCTCTCAAAAGAGATAAACTCAAGAGGTATATTCCTCTTTCCAATTCTTTTATGTTCTTTTATTTTCTTATTTCTTTCCTCAGCTAACTTCACCCAAATGGTATGACATCTCCAGTAAAATACATGTACTGGAATTATATTATACTAATGGTATAATTCATTGTCATCTCCTCTTTCCCCACCATTTATTTGAAAGAAATGAAAACACTGTTCGAGATGTGTTAATTTAGAACAATCAAGGATGACGGGTTATCAATTTCTATTACTAACATAAATTATGGTCATGAAACCATTTTTATGGTTGAAAAAAACTATTATATGTGTATTTTATCTTATTTAATGTTCTTTAATCCTTATTCACTCATTAAGTAAATTAATAATACAAAAAAGGTTAATTGTGATAAAAATCGCTAAAATTAATTCAAGTGTTTATCATTAATGATTCATATAATGATTCACCTTACCTCCAAAGAACCAAATGAATTTTATAACCATGTAATATTATGTATGTTAACTAAAAAAATATAACTTTAGTTATAGACAAATATTTTCATTTTACATGCTTCTCCATTCATGACCATAAGTAAACCGAACATAAAAACCAAGAAAACAAACAGACCTAAAAAATGAAATTGAACCACTTATGCCATTAAAAAGACCATGAATTAAAATAAAAAGGGTATAATAAATCAATAACATAAAAAAGATGTTATGGAATTATTAATTTTTTAAATTAATTTTTTTATTCAGTTCATTAATAACAAGTGGAGAACACCAACAGACTAAAGGTAAGGGATCCTCTCTATTTCACTTTTATTCAAGATTTCCCTCTATATTATACACTTTTATGTGTAATTCCTTGTAATGGGGTATGATTATGAACCAACCTGTACTTTTATTATTATTCTTAAATAATGGTAAACCCCTTTCTCTCTCATTAATCCCTCATAAGTACACATGATATCGTTCCAATATTTCGTAAGGGATTCAACCCGAACCTCCTTTATTCTTTCGGGTTTCTTTGTCATTCTTTTAACCTAAATGAGGTTATCTATTACTCTTATTTTCATCTTATAAATTATATTTTATTATTAAAAACACATTTTTCATGATCAATAACTCATTATCTTTTAGGAATATACACGATTTTGAATGATTCCTTCCTCAATACTTCTCGATAAGAAAACCTTTGTTTGGGGGAACTTCCCAAATTTTTACCCGATTTCAAGTGAACTCGGTATTTGTTTTAATCCACCATTGTCTTTATAAAATCAGAATTTTTATTATCAAACCATTATTGGTTCAATTATTGTTTTATATAATGTATTTTTCCCTATTCTATTTTAAAAGATCTATAGTATGTTCTTTAAAACCACTCAAAAATGTTTTTAGGCTAAAATTTCATGAATACTTTTATTGCATGTGGTCACTTATACTTGAAATTGCATACCATGATACATTTCTATTTTCCCTTCTTAATGTATCTTTACATTTTAGTTCCTTTAATTCATGGAAACTTGTACGATACGACCATTTTAATGCTTTATGACATGATTGTGGTACCCAATTCTTTCCATGGGAAACCCTTATGTTTATGTAATATTGGTTATGTATGATTCTATATGTGGAAAACATATTCATGAAAATTTAATATGGGTGTCCGTATATAGAACCTCAATTAATTGGGTAAATATGAGTCTCGTGAGATGTTATGTGTGACATTCTTGGCGGTTAGCCTTGGCTTGTGCTATTATGAGAAATGGTCTTGGTGGTTATCGTTGGCTTGTGCTACTATGGAAAACAGTCTTAGAAGTTAGCCTTGACTAATACTAAATTTATTTTTTTTATTTCTTCCATGTTTCAATGATTCCGTTTTTAAATGGTCCCATGTTTATATCTTATGATTCCATATGTTACATGACTTTTTATATCATCATGTCACGCATTCTATATCATGTGTTAATGCTTTGTTCTTATGGTGTTTTCCTTTATTGGGGTTTTAGATCATCCCATTTTTCATCTTATCCCTAAATTATCATCTGAACATATATGATACCAATGGAATATAGGATCTCATTATGTTTTTTAAATAAAAAATTGTTTTTATAATGTTTGATTATGTACCTATTCTTCCAAGACACTAGACTTTATGATCCTTGTCTTGTAATCTGATGTATAATTATGGTTAAAATCATGTAATGATTTATGTAAAAGATTAGGGTATCTATAAAAAATGTATATATTTGTCATTTGAATAAATCTGAATATTAGTCTAATAAATTAATTTTATCTTGGATTTTTTAAATTCATGTTGAATTTATTTTTTCAATTGTATTATTTAGGATTTATATTTTAAAAAATAGGGCCAAGCTAGACCGGTATAGGATACATCTCAACCAACAAAGAAGCAAAGCTCAAATAGACCAACTATGATGGAATGATAAGCTAAAAAGGATAATGGGAAAGGTTACACTTGTGGGTTAGTGTGTCCAAAGTATGTTCATGGTGCGTTGGGTGGAGAGACAATGGTCTGCGCCATGGGGTGGTAGCCGGAGGAAGCTGGGAGCAGACCCTGATACTCACAACTACTATGTTGAGGGATAATCAATTCTTAGTATGTAATATAATAAAAAGAAATAGTTCTATGTGGATTATTTTGATTAGTGTTTATAATTATTTCATTTAAATGATACTTATAAAACTATTTTTTTTCATTCAAATGATGAGGATATGTCTTGTTTACTTCATAAATTATCTTCTTTCTCAAGTGATTTGCTACTCAATTTTCTCAAATGATTAGAAGATATAGTGTACATTGATTGATCAATCAAATGATTTAATTTCATTTGGAATAATCCACACATGAGGTTAATGTGATATTTATAGGTGATGTATTTTTTCTACACTATAGATGATGGAGTATTTAAGTGACATCATATGTTGGTTCTGCTTTTGGTGATCGAGTCCCGTGTGGGATGGGATCCCGAAACTTGCAATAGATGATGGTTAAAATATTTTATAGGTGATATTATGTGTCAAAAAGGTTATGTGATCTCTATGAAATCCGGTTAGGAAGAGAACATGAAAAAGGTTACACAACTCTCATTCAATGATGTTTAGTGAGAGATGAGGATTCTGGATGAATTAGGTAATCACTATAGAAATATCATGTATATAACCATATGATAGAAATGGAGTGGTCATACTATTTATAATATATTGATTATGAAATGTGATGTTGGTTATCAAATTAGTCAGTTGCAAAAGGTATTTGGTTATGTGATGATTCCATGTGATCACGTTAGTTGAACAGTGAAGTGAGAATACTGTAAGTCAGTAGAATGAACAGTTTTACATGAACTTTTGATTATAATAACTGGATATCATCTTAAATACCCCATGATAAAATCATTTTAAAGAATTATATAGGGAGATAAACTTGTAATTGAGAGAGGAGAACCTATTTTTTCAAGTGAGAAGCTCCGGTTTATGCCTTTTTTATGTATGAGGAGTACACACGTGATCCATTAAGTGTAAAGAAGATGTAAAGTCAAAATACATATAAAAATACATTAGGGTGTTTCACATAACTCAAAGGATAATGTTTTAATGATTTTATATTTATGATGAGTCAATTAAGAAGTTTACTTTAAGATACACAATAGTCATAGAAATATGCATGAAATTATATTCACATATGAAGGGGAGTATAGTGCATGATTCTGTTTGAGTATCACTTATCCTTGGTTCATTTGAATAATTATCCTTAGTGAAATACATAGTACAATATTGTGAAATATATAAATATCATGTGATGTTGTTAAAGATGTTTTGTAAAAAGGAGATAGTGTTACCATGAGAACAATGTGTATAAAAAGTGAAATAGGGAGATGTAGTTGTGGTGAAGTGTAGTATAGTGTAATGGAAATGTCAGGAATTGTTATGGTGGATATTTAATAAGTGAAATGTGAGAAAAATATATTGTTATATCTATAATATTGGTGATAGTAAATAGAAAGGTTGTTAGGGATACATTTAGTAACTGAAGAAGAAGTTAGTATATGATAAATCGAATCTTATAATTATCAATATCTAGAAAACTATGTAAATGAAATTGTTTTGTGGAGTAAAGATTTACAAATCAATCACTATAGATTTTTTCTCATCTTGTTTGAAGTTTAGATAAGTGGTCCACTAGTATAAAGATCACACTACATCCATCTAGAACTAATGATAAAAAATTTCATATATTCACTTGAAGATCATGTAGAGACCCTAATTTCTATAAACAAGCAACATTTTCATAAAAATAGTGCATGTAGATGAAGAAGAGTGAGTTCCCCTTGGGTGATGAGTGACGAAACCCAATATATTCTAAAGATAATGTTCCTAGAATAGAGTGTCCATTACTAAACATTATAATTAATATAACTAGTGAAGTATAGTGGAATTTGGAACATCTACACATTTTTTAGGAATAAACCTTGGACATAGACTTTTATGGTGTACCATGTAAATACATGCGTATCTTGTGGATAATTTAATTTCCACATATTTTTGTATTTTTTTGGGAAATATAATAATAGTAAATATAGTTTTAGCAGATTTCCTATTAAAATGTGAACATGATTGTAACAGTGAAAAAGATAAGTGATGTAAGAGATTCAATTTGTCCTTCAACCAGATTCAACCCCCACTCAGGGTGTCCCAAAGTACTACATTTTTAAAATACATAGGATGTTACATTTTTTATTTTGATGATTTTATTAGATGGGCCTGAGAAATATATTATATTTTCATTAATTATGTATCACTTCCACATTTATATTTATCATTTTTTACTAATTATTAAATAGATTGATTCATTGATAATGAACGGAACATTCAGGATTTCCTAATGAAATTCCGTTTAAAAATGGTGTTCTAAAATTTTATAGTAAAATGAACATGATTTAAATTATAATATAATTTTTTCCTAATAAACCCAAATATTTGAAATATTGAAAAAAATGAAGGGTTTTTATTATGATAATTTTAAATTTGGGAAGAAAGGGAATTTGAATCAGGTTCAATAAATTTATTTATTAGCAATTCTATTTTATTTTTCAAATTATAGTTTTTTATTATTTATAAATGATTTGTTTCACTATGTCTATTGAGTTTTGGGAAATTGCATTTGTTTTATTGATTATTTGTGTATGGTATTAACTGCATTTTCATTTGGGTATGTGTTGCTATTAAGTATAATTATTTGAATCATATAACCACTATTTGTGTTATGATTCACTAAAGTAAAACGAAAACTATTCCTATTTAATAGTCACCAAATAAGTTTTATATCTAACTCTAAATGAAATATATAAGTAAAAACATAAAAATAAAGGATTAATTTTTATTTTTATAGATTGTTTTGTTTTTTTTATAATTTTACTTAGTTGGTATAAAATTTTCATAAATTTCTAGGAAAGAATTCATGGACTTTTATGTTGATTATTCTTTATAGAATTTTGTGTAATTATATAAAAATTATTTATTATAAATAACACAACATTTACTTATAAAAAATAATTTTAAGGGTGATTCAATAAAACAATATAAAAATGTTGCATACTTAAGTGTACTTTTGACTTATGAAACTGATATTCATTCATATTTTGTTGTCAATCCGAACATCTTGGAGTATTAAAATAATTAAATATTTTGAAGTGAAAATGATGTTTCATTGAGGAAATGTTTTAAATATAAATATAAGAATATTATATATAAGATTTAATAAAATTACAATGAAAACAAGAAATTAATGATTATATATTTTTAGCATGACATTTATATATGCTTCAAATTATTTTTTTACAAATGAATATGTTGAGTTGGTAACATATATTTCATTCAAATTTTTTCATAAAAGAAACATTACTGTAAATATAATGTTGGTTATATTTATTATGAACATTTAGAGATTAAATTCTAATTTTTTTTACATATTTTCCATGAAAATGAATGTCTCAATAGTTTTCATAAAAACAGCTAAACATTCATATTTTTTAGGGTTTGAATTGTCAAACAAATACTTCTTTGTACTATAAAATATTTTCATGATTTTCTAATTAGTTGATTCTTATATGCAGGGTTGTGTTTCTAAAAATGGTTTTATAGTTTATTGTAACCTCAGAGTGTTTGAATGGATTATTTTGAAGAAAATGCACTAAAATATGTGTAAAGAGAGTAAATTTCAGTATTTTTACTTAAGTTATATTGAAATATATATTAATTAATGTTATGAAAGATGAGAATATTTTATTTATTTATATAGTGTTAAGTAAAGAATATTATGTCTTTTTTGATCCATTTTGAGGGTATGGTTTTGATTTCATAAATTATTGTATTAAAAAGGATTTTTGTGGATTTCAAACGCCTTTTTAAATTTCTTTGATATATTATAGGGGTTGTTTTCATACCCTTCTATTTATTTGATAACACTGGTGCTTGGTTCTCTAAATATCATTATTTTCCTAAATAAATATGTTGTATATTATATATGTTAGAGTATCAAAGACCTTTCACACAACCCATTGTTTGTTAGGTAACATAAAATGGTAGATTTTTTAAATCAAGTGTATTTTAATCCTAAATATTTTAGAATATACACTAAAAGTCTAATAAAATTTAATTGAACCAATTTTTTATTCAAAAGTGTTTTCAAATCTGGTTTCAATCACTTTTTGGAATCTAAATATGATTATTTCATGGTTTTTTATTATTTTTTAAATAAAAAGGAGGTCTCATATTACAAAATATAATTATTTATTCTATTTTTTTAATTTTATTATTCATTTGTGTTATTAATGTGTTTATTTTATTTACTATTTCTTCTAAGAAAAAAATATATTAACAAATCAGTTTTTATTTGTTTTAATCTACCTCACCCCAATAATTATTATTCAAAATGTTGTGGAGACCAATAATTAGTATCCCTTTCCAAATAAAGTGTAATAATTCATAATCACCACCCTTGACATTTTATTCGCATATATTCATCATATAAGTAAAATTACATCTAGTTTAAATATTGGTGGTGTAGAATTACATTATAGTGTTTAGTGTATGATTCATCGTCTCTTTTTGATAAAGGAAAGGATTATTATAATGAATATATAGTGTGGGTTCAACCCCTCCACATTTCTTATAATAATTATAAGAATATATATAATTTTATCATAGATAGATCTATATCTCTTGGGTGTTTGAATCTAAATCCTTGTATGTATATTCAAGCATAGAAACCTGTTTTGAATATACTTTTCCTAAATTGTCCTTTTTCATAGCTGTTATAGGTGGAAATAGTTATGGAACCTATGATATTATCTTATAATTACAAAATTGGTTTCTAGGTGATTGAATTTTATTATATTAATGGATATTTATAGTGGGATATTTCCTGAGTAGTCTATGATTCCATGTGTATCATTGGTTGTTGAATATGTTACTAAACAAGAATTTTCACCCCTAAATTGGTCTAATTATACTCTGTATTTTCTAACTAAACCAAGGAGAGTAGAATCCTTTGTAAATAAGTCATGATCTTGTCTCCCTCTAATTTTAAATTAATTATGATGACTTTTTTGGGAGAAAGTGGCATAGTGCATAGAATAATGACACCCATTATGTCATGGGTTAATAATTCGTGAATTATTTATTTATTTATTATATTTTTAGTTGTTCAGATTTAAAAAATATATTAACTTTGATGAAATTATAGGATTCACATGTAACACATTCTTAGTGATAACCATGCATATTAGTTGTTCATAAGGGGAGGTTGTATTATATGATAATTTGTATAGTCGGTGCATGATTTAATTAATCATTTGGATAAACATTATAGAATTAACAAGTAACTCTAGATGTTGTTTCGCATTTTTCATATGGTTTCCTAAAACAAGAATCAATACCAGGTGATCTACCTATAAAATAAAATTTTGATTTTTCCCATTTTACCTTTATTTTAATATCATCTCACTTGATCTCCTCCATTCCATTGAAGCTCTACAGATACCTCTCGTCCATCATACTTCTCTCCACCAAGATTCATTTGGGATCCTCCATTAACTCCAAAAATTTTATCTTGGTAAACCACTCATTGTCCTTCCATTCCCTCTTATTATTGTCTCCACTTCTTTTCTCCTTTTTCCCCATTATCTTTTCTTAACTCTTCACGGGTTGGAATCCCTCAATAGGGTGTGTGTAAATGTATGATTTTTGGTAATATAGGTTTCTAAGGGTCTTTATTTACTATTATCTTAGTATTAAAAGAAGGTTATTTGATTTCATTAGTGAATGAGTGGTATCTCTATATAATCTCCCTTATTTGGTATTATCTTGGTGAATTAAATTTCAATGTGTTACTCCAATTAATTGAGTTACTATAATAATAAATATTTAAAAAATAGTAATTATTCTTAATATTTCCATTGACATTTTTTAATAAAGTGGTGATTTTGATGGATTACCCATGCTATATTACAAAGTCTAGTTTTAAAACAAAAAATTTTCTTGATGAATTTTCATTTATACTTGATTTATTAAAATAATGTTTTGTAATAATTTTTTCTTTTATAAATGGAGTTTCATTATTTTTTATTGTATAACATCATACAATGAGTTTTATGTAACTTTTATTATTTGATATTTATTGTTATTACTCTTATTCTGTACACACCGTGGTGAGTTTGGTATAATATTGGAATTTTAATATTTACAATTGTGATAAAAAACAAGGATTATGATTAGATTTGCATGGGATCCTTGGGTAGTTATATAGTAAATGGGGTGGAGTGATCCATTGGAATATATTACACACTACATATTTTCCTCTAATTTATTCCATTCCCTGGATAGGTGTTTATTACCCAGTAAGAATAAGATGGTATATCAAGGTTTGATTCTATCTGGATTACATTAATCCATAAGTGATATGTATACAAGGTCCTATATTACCCCATTAGACTCAAGGAGATAATCCCAAGTTGTTTTATTCTCAAGTAATCTTTCTCTTACTACCTTCGTCCTCATTATGATACTTCTCTTTATGTTATTATTCTTGAAATAAAACTATACCCTTTACACATGATTATTTTTTAAAACTAAATGGTTTTATAAAACAAAATATGACTGAGTTGTTTTGTAACATAAATAATTAAAAAATATGTAATTTATAACTGTATATAAAACTATTGCAATGGTTTTCCTTATAAAAGGACTTATATATATTTGTGGTGGTGTCTTATGAGGAAACTAATAAAATTCTATAAAGTCACACCATGCTTCTGAAGTCAATAAGTTGGGATATTTTAAAACTCCTATAAGAAAATTGTTTATAGAATTAGGATAGTGTCCATGTGATGTTTTTAGTTTAATAAATTCTTGGGAGTTTTTTTTAGTTTCATAGGTTAGTTTCATGGGTGTGAAGGCTCTATGGGAATCCTTCCCATGCATGAAACAATTTCACGGTTAACATTGATTGGGTTTTCTAGGAGGTTGAATGTTGCACAGTCAACATCCATGGGGATGAAAAAAAATTCATGAGTAGAAATATGAAGACCCCTCAGGGGTAATAGGTTCAATGAGTAACTTGTATGGTCTCCCAACCCATGCAACTTTAATGTGTAGATTTTAAAAAACTTCAAAATATTTTTTATGTAATTTGATTTAATTGACCGAGGGTTCCATTTTTTCCCTAAAATTCCCATAAGTCTCTAAGAGCACATTTAATTAAATCCCTCCTATCCTCATATTATTAGATTCATTTTTTTGGATATTTTTCATTAATAATCTAGGATTCTTTAATTAATTGATTCCACTCTTCTCTCTTATGATTATTTTCCCATTTTCCTTTAGTTTTTTCACCCAATCACTATCATCATTGAAGATTTCGGTTTTCATGAAATAAATAGTAGGTTTTTCAGGTTAGGCATTTTTCATGTCTTCTAAGGGATTTAACTATCTTTCACATGTGGAATAAGATCGATAGGTGATAGAATCATCATTTTCCAATTTCTTTTTTTATACAGTTCTATTTATTTTACATCTCAAGGGAACTTTCCAATTCTAAAACCCTTTTCTCAATGATACTAATTATATGTGAAATATTTGACGTTTTTTAAATACAATGTAATGTTTTAGTGTTTTATATGTGATATAAAAAGGTTTATTCATTTTCTCAGATTTTTATTTATGAAGAACATATATTCAATCACTATAAGTGTTTTGGGAAATTCCTAAGAGAATATTTAAATTCAATTGAAAATAAAAGGTGGTGTTTTGATACACAAATGATTCTTGAAGGGGTTAAATCATATTTTTAAGATTTTTTTATGATTTTAGAGTGGGTTTAGTTTGAGAAAAATTATTTAAAATGATTTGGAGTCATTTTTTATGTTTTATAATTTTAATATATTGATTCGGTTTTATAATGTTTGGCACCCAAAATTTTTGTGTCATGCCATTTTTTATAACAACAACAACATAAACCTCACTCATATAACATGAGTTCAGTTGAATATGGTGGATGATCACACTTAATAAATAAGAAACTAAGTGAATTCCATGTGATACATGATTTATCAAATAATTTGGGGTGAATAACCTTTGAAAACTTTTATAATTTTCTTACATGGGGGTGAGAACCTACCATTGGGAGTAGGTTATATATTTCATCCATTGATGGGGAAATGATTTCCTCAGCCCTAATATCCATATTTATATTACTTTAAAACCTATATTTTTTTATAATAAACTAATTATTAGATGATATTAAATCAAGGATAATAGAAAAAAATTCAATATTTGATTTCATTAATCATAGATCCAAAATGGACACCTAGATCAAAAGTTATGGTCATTTTATTTTGGAAGTATTTTGGCAAAATTTTGGTCCGTTCACACCCAGAAGAGGTCCCAAACACCCAAATTAGGTTCTCATCCTCATGATAAACTCATTACATTCCTTATACTCATGTTCCCTACATCCCATTCCCTATATATACGCAACATTCATAGGCTTCTAGCCTTATCCGAAACTCCCCATGCACCCTGACTCATGTTCCCTTTAATCATGCACCAAAATTCGGCACTTATCCTCATTCAAAACTCCTTGAATTATTTATATCACACCATATAACATAATCTATGAGCCTTAAATTTGTGATATAGATGGTTATATGTGGTTACCATCTATGGGTGGGTTTCCCAACTAGGGTTAGCATATAAAAGGACTCATCAACCACACATTTTTAACACTACTGGACTTCCAGGAAGATCTTGGTACTGGAGAACATTAGAAACTGCACCATCCTTTGGTTTTTTAGATCAAATCTAATGATAACGGAAAGAATATTCTATTACAAGGCCATGGGGTACGATCTAAACCGCCTAAGTTCCCAATATGTAGGTACCATATCACCTAGGTTCCATATCACCGGGCATCACACATGTGAGTAATGTAGTACTTTGGTTCCAAACCACCATTCACCCAAGATACCTACATGGGAACAACTTCTCCCAAGATATATAATTAAGGAATAATTATTATAGGTCAATTAATGAGGCACCCATTCTCCCAATTCACATACCTAGGATCTAATTTTTCTAAGATACCTACATAGGTTCCCAATGGTCCATACCATCAGGGTCATACCCAACACCCCCTATTTAGAGTAGTGGTGAGCCCCAGTTTTGTGGTATCAACTCAATCCCTATACATTTTTAATTTACCCCCATAAAAAATTGAGAGTCACACTATAAATTTTTTAAATAGGGCCAAGCATGGTTTGGGTTGAGATACCTAATACCCAAAAAATAATCTCATATAATTACTTTAGTCAAGAAACTTCACTTAGTTTTATCATTTTACTTGAGTCAATATACTACTCTTATTTTGATCATATTTTTTTAGCTGATATACTCATATGGTGTCATCATATTCGTTGAGTTGAGATACACCTCTTGGTTTCCTCATATTCCTTGAGTAAGGATACTCTTATAAGTTTCATTATATACATCAGGTACATATATTCTTATTTGTTAAATAATATTCTATAAGTCAAAACTATTCTCTTATTCACATCATATTACATGATTTGGGATTATCCTCTTAGCTTTCTTATATTCCATGATTAGATATTCTTCTCCTGATATTCCCATATGAAATGATTCAATATTTTCTTCTCAATTTCTTCATATTCTTTAAGTTGAGGTTCTCATATTAGTTATTTAAAATACTTAGAGTTAAGATACTAGTATTAGTTTTTAATATTTATTCCCCTGACAGATATGTCAATTTAAACTAGAAAAGGATAAAATAGTGTTTTTTCACACCAATCATTTCTATTTATAATCCATCTAGTATTTAAATCTCTGTGGATTTAAGCATTTTGGATGTCTCCATGAATGAACAACCTTAAAAATCACCACTATAGTCTTTATCACATGACCCAAATTGGTATGGAGTGTCCTGTTATGTCAAACTAAACTATATATTTTTTTTATTTCCTTCATAAGGATAAATAAAAACTCCATTTCATTAACTAGATCCAAAATCAAAAATACCACTCACCACCTTTCATAAGAGTCCAATTCCTTCATGAATGAAGATGAAATTTTCTTGAGCGAATAGAAACCATCAGGAATAATATTATTTTAAATGAAATTCCAATTGATGTTTTTATTCATAAATTATTTATACAGTTTTATTTCATGGATTAGTTTTCATTAAATTATTTCAATGAATTTTTATAATTTTATAAAATGGTTTTCAATGAGTTGATATATACAACACCCTTGGTGTTCTGCCTATTTATGTAATTTTTTATAAAAGTTTGAATATTCTGATAGAAAAATTCATTATCCTTTGATATATTTATTTACTTCAAAAGGGTATTCTTCTATAAAGGGTTTTGAGAGGTTAGATTAATGTTTTATTGATGCATTATATTTATTTTATTTGTTGTCATCATAAAATTATTGTTTTCTCACCACCATTACATACTTCAAGGGAACCTAGGGTCTTTAATTGGGGAATAAAAATATGTTTGTTTTGATATTTAGGTTTATACATTGGATAGAATCACTTATCACATGACGGTACTCTACCTATATGGAGTTTCAGTTAGTGAGGAAAATTGAGATTAATCCATGGGTTATTTAATTAAGAATGCATTGATATTCTAGTAAAATATTCCATCCAAGTATATCTAGGATTATCTCACTAGGAACTAAGATGTTGTTTGTGTTATTTAAACTTTATTTCCATATTATTTGGTGATTATTTTTCATAAGATTCATTAATAATAATTTTTATATTGATTTTTCTAAGATATTCATATTTTATTTTATGAGGATAATGTTTTTCTCCAAACCATCATTATGATGGTTATTTTTTATATTTCATGGATAATATTCCTTAGTTACTAATTTTTTTATCCATTATTTTATTACTGTAACTATTTTTATGATCCCCTAATTTATAATTTACACCTTTTATTTTATTCATTAATTTAATTTTTTAAAGTTATTAAATGGCTTGAAAAATTTATAATTAGAAATGGTTTTTATTTTTTACATAAAACTCATTGAACAAGTGTATTATATTGCCTTTGTTAAAATAATTTTTTCTAATGTGTTTTGAAAATCTATTTGGTTTTTGTTAAATTTATTTAGTTTTTTTTCAAAATGGAGGATGATGTAAGGTGATGTCATTTTTTTCTCTGAATGATAAAAATATTATTATCATTTATTTTATTTTCAAACTAGACTATATGAAATTTATTGTAAATATAATTATATAAACTCTTTGGTGAAATCCAACTAGACAATTTTTTTTTCACACCCAACACATGCACCCATGTATGTGTGTGTGTAGACTTGGTGGTTATTTTTACACGTTCATGTTGATCATTGATATGATGATTATGTTTTTTTATGAACCATGACTAACATGGATTTGTTTACTGATATCTTATTGTATATATTTTTTCTCTTTATGTTGAGTGGCGTATCAACCACATCATTTATCCTTGTCTTTTTTAAACCCTATATTATAAATCCAATTGTATAAATTCGGTTTTAGTTCTTATAATAATTTATCTACATTTTGTTTCATTTTTATTTTATTTTTTAGAAATTATTTAATTATTAAATAATTTGAATATTTTAATTTCTTATGGATTACTTATATCAAATATGGTATTTTTCTTTTGGATTCTAGGTTGTAATACTTCTTTTTTTATCATGAAAATTCCATCCCAAATGGTAAAATTGATTATCTTGTAATGAATTACCAATATATGGTGATAGATAACTCACTTTTATCCTTTTGTGGGTTTTCTCATGAACATGGAAGCGGTATCCTAAGTTGGTCCATGAAAAATGGTCTCAGATCCTAGTTTAGGTTTATGTTCATTGGTAAAGTATAGAAGATAGGAGATATGGTCGTTGGGACACAAGAGATACTTCAAAAGTGAGTTCATGATAAAAATTTCCCTTGATGATACTTGAGTTTTCAATTGATGTCAGGGTAGTGTTTCATATGTTTATGTTTTAATTCAAGGGACATTTCATGGTTTCATGGTTGGGTTGAATAGGTGGCAGACTATGCATCAAAATTATTTGGGTATATCAAGGAAGTTATATATGATATTTATTTTCTTTTTTTCTTTAAAATATTTTAAATTGTTATATATGGAGAATAAAACACATCTACAGTTCAATTTGAGGTTGTTAATGTGATTTTAGTTATAATTTAATGTTCTTATATCATTTTTTTCAAAAATATCTAAAAGTTATTTTTTTTACTTTAATTTTTTTTGATATACTTTTTAATTTATCTTACCATGTTTCTTTAATGGATTAATATCTTTATAGTGGTTGATATACATTTTATTTAATATTTATATGTTTTTATTATTTATTCCATAATCCATTTAATGACTGATTATTTATTTTATTGAGTGAGGTACCTACCTACTACAACTTATTTATAAAGAACTTATAAGAACTTTTTTCCAAATGGTTCACTTTAAAATTAAAAAAAATGTTTCAAATGAGACAGATCTCTAATAAATAATTTTCACATAATCTATTATGATGTGATAAATTTATAAATGTAATTTGAAATTTTATGATGTTAAGGTTTTTATTTCCAACTTTTCCTAAAATAATGATTTTAAAATTAGATTTATAATAAAATGATAATCCTATAATGGTTTTCTATATAAACAAACAATGAATCTGAATTAGTGGGATATTAATGTTTTCAAATCCAATAATATAATTTGTATTTTGAAATATTTTGGTAATCCATAATGTTATTATCTATATATTATTCTCAATGAAATATTTTTCATTTGTAAAATTTAGTTGTTGAAATGGATTACCAAAACATTATAAAATTGATTTTAATTAATGTATACTTATATTTTTCTTGATTATACAAAAAATATGGGTGTTTACTATGTGTTATGTTTTTAATAACATTATACATTTGTATTTTGTATTAATTAATTATAGTATATATTTAATTATGATTCATAATTATCCTTCTTGATTGGATAGTGTGGGATTTGTTTTATTTATCGAGGTGATAATTTCAATTTAATTTTGTGTTTCAAGGTATTAAAATGAATTTTAATTGAAATTTAGAGGTGAAAGTTTCTAGTGTTTAGTTTCTCCCTTTCATTTTGGAATAACATATTATCTTATGATTATATGATGGAATAGTTGTGGGTTTAATGGATATGTTTAATTTAGATTTTGGTAATGATTTGATCGTTTTTAAAATGTTTAAATTCAAATATATTGGGTTTCTATTGAAGATAAATGTGGGTATAATGTGAGTTATACCTTTTGTGACTCTTAAATGATTAAAATATTTTATTTATGAAATGTTTTGTTGTTTCATTTTTTACTTATAAAGATTTATGTGTTATAAATGATTTATAGTTTTTAAATTATATTACTTCTTATAGAATGTTTGTATTCGGTAATGTTCATGAAATTGAGTTATTTTATGTCTAGAAATTTTCTTGTTTCTGATAGGGAAATGTTATTGAGTTTACATTTGTTTAACATTCTTGTTTAAGTTGTATTTAGTTATTTTATGTATAGAAAATAAAAAAATGGTAAGAAGAACCACACTTATGTATGAGGATAAAATAAATTGTTTTATTATTCATTATGTGATGTTTTGGTCGGAGTGAGTAACTCAAGAGAGGGTGAATTGAGTTCCCAAAAAAATTTCTGTAAATAAATAGTCTAAAATGAAAACCAATTTATAAAATAAAATTTGTAATTAATCAAAATAGAAAATTAATATAAGATATATCCTTTTAAAATATTTCTTAAAGAGTGATTAGGTATCAGTTAAAATATAGTTTATAAATGCCTTATCTTTTGAAATAAATTTACTTAGATACAATATATATAAACACTTGTTATGATTAATTATCAAAATAATTTTTTTATTAATAAAACTTTTACTTGAATATGATTGTAAAATAAAACAAATAACATAGTAACATAGCGGAATAAACAATAGATTCAGTCCCAATGTGAGACTTAATCACCTCCACTTGGTAATCACCCACTGCCAAGAAGATTATAATTATAATCGAATAAATCCACAATGTAGATTAGGTATAAAGTCAATAGAAACAAGATGACCATGATAGAAAGGATATTCCACAGTTATTCGTGGGATGTAATAATTGCTCTAGTCACATAGGGACCTCTTACACAAACACCGTGGGAAACATATTGAGGAAGAAGATAGAAACAATCATTCTCTAGGAATGTACAGGTGACAGTGTATGCTGGATAACAGGAAAAAAACACACTGCCCAAAAGTAAAATAGATAGAAAAAATAAGAATATAAAAATCATAGTCTGATGTATTTTGTATGTTCATAGTCCTCATATTAGCATTGATGAGGAGTCATTCCTTTGTTCTGAAAAATTCATGTAGAACAAAGGATCATAAAAATTTTCAGATATGTTTTAGTTGATCTCAGTCTGATGTCTCAATAAATCTTAGTAATGGGTTCTGTTCTTCTGTGTCATTGATCTTCAAATGATGTAAATCATAAATTTCAGGAGAATTCACAAATTTGGTCACACAATCCATTGTAAGTATTTTTTCATCAGTCAGAGATCATATCAGCTATCAATAATATATGTTTTTCTATGTCCATGAGTGATATAGAAAGACATGTCCTTTGTGAATAAATAATAGAAAAGGATGGAAGAGATCCACAATCCTTGGATCATATTTTACTAAGTCTTGAAGACTTTATCAAACAATCCAACAAAATATCTTATCATTGATCCATTAATGTTAAAAGTCCTCAAACAACAACGGTATTAAGAATCTAGTGGTGACTCAGCATCTAGAGATGACTCAACATCTAACAGTGACTCACTTCTAGTAGTGACTCCACTGGCGGTGACTCCTTTGGTGGTAAATGTGACTTGCTTCTAGTGGTTTCTTGTCTTATCAGTAGCTCCTATTGATGGTGTTGGTGACTTGGTCTAGGGGTATCTCATCATAGTGGTAACAATTACTTAGAGTCTTATGGTAATAGTGTCTCCCCAGTCAATAGTTACTTACAATAATACATGGAATAAATATCATAGAAATTGTATTGTCATATAAAATTCAATCATACAACATTCGAAACATTAGTACAAAAAAACCATGGTTTTTTGATAATTAAAATAAGAATATATCAAATACACTCCATACAAGGTAGTTCCAACATTCTCCCCATTTTTGATGATCACAAAACATGAATTTTATTAATCATGTACTAAATAAGTAATCATAATTAATCATTGATGTATTTTAGTTAAAAAATAAACTTTTTACTGATATAAAACTAAATTCCCAATTTTTCTCTTATTTTATGAATATTAAAAGGTAGAAACAGTAGGTAAATTTAGATAGAACATATACTAACACAAGGTGTTTTAATTATCTAGGTTCCAAAAAGATATGAGTATAAAACGATAAGAATGAAATGGAATTTAGAAATTATCTGTATCAACAAATAACATCTAATTATATTCACTATATAGAATATTGGGGTTGATCAATATTATCATTATCTTTGTCTTTTGTTCAATCTCTATAACTGTCATGTGATGAGACTGTAGAAGTGTATTTATGGGAAAAGGATATAATGGATAGTAGTGTGGTAGAAGGAGGAACTGGATATCAGAAAAGAAATATTATGAGTTGTCTAGTTTCTTTAACTGTTGATAGACTCTGAGTCTGATATATTGGAGGCATAAGAATATCTGATAGAGTGATTAGAGAAGGCATGTAATAGACAGAGTCAGTGGATGTGGTTGAAAGAATTTTTGAAATAAGGATTCCTTATCTAAAAATTATAGTGGTTTGACAGACATGATGGTGGGGCTTCCGGAGATTAACGAATTCCATAATTATTGAACCTCCCCTTTCCATCGCATTAAAAAATTATTCCTTCTCATCCATAAAGAATTTATGTTATGGTGTAATTATATATAGTTTATTGTCCTATTCTTTGAAGGCGCTTTTCACTTATGGTATCCTAAAGTTCTCAAAAAGAAATTTGACATTATCATAAATTTCATTCCTTGTATAGATCCTAGACAAGTAGTGCTAGATAGATTTATTTATGACTTTCTTATCATTATAATATATCTAGAATAGCCTCTTATGAAATCATGGATATGTTCTCCATAAAAATGTATCTAGTGAATTTTCTCTTCATGAGTGATCACATCAACCATAGCATTTCTGATTTCTTCTCGGATTATCTGTTGTATAAAATCTATATGAAGTTGTATTAGTGTCATAGGAATTTTAGATAAAGTATTGGAAGTATTAGTCATACTATCTAAATTAGGAAAAATGGATTTCATTTATTCTGATACAAAGGATGTCAGACTCTCTAGTGAAGATTTTAAATTTTCTACTTTATATGACAATATTTGATTCTCTACTTTCATCGATTGAATATGAATCCTTATTAGAGGTTGGATATGTGAGATAGCTATATCAACTAAATATCTGGTACACTCTTCATTTATTTTGGATATTTTAGATGGTTGAGATCTCAAGGTATTTATAAAATCTAAAATCATGTTCATTCTCAATAAGTCTATATTTGAATTAACATTTCTTTGTAAATAAATAGAATCAGCTTGTGTCACTACATAAGGAGGTAAAATAGGTTTACCAGTTGGTCTATTGGTTTCCATGGGGATTAAAGGTTGTAACTCTCCATCTTGATTGAAAATATTCACTATAGATCCTTATCTTCTATCAAAATTTCCAGGCTCATCATCCAAGTAAGTATAAGTAAGTAAAAATATAAAAAACATGGATAGTTCTACAATTATTTAAAATAACTAACTAATGGTATAAAATAATGTAATATGGGTGAGTATCTGCACACTTTAGAACTTTTACCAATTTCAGGTGTTGAGGGAACATGTGCTCTTTGTTGTAGTTGCATGTTGTCTATCTGTGGAGACTGATCCACTAGAACTAACTGATTATCTATAATGGTAGTCAAATCCACCTCACATATAGCTGGCAGAAATTCTATCTAAATAATTTCCATGTTGTCTAATAGTTCTGATTAATCCATTTGATCCTCAGGATTTAGAGTTTTCTCCCCATCATTTTCATCTTTCATACCTTTTATAGGAACTATTGGAACATCAGGGATCATAGTATCCTTTGGTTTATTTTCATATTTATGGTAACTAGAAACCGTAGGTGAAGTGGATTGATGTTGAGATATATCTTTTTCAGGATCAAGACCATTTCTATTCTCATCACAACACTCATGATCAGTACCACCTTTTTATCATCTCTGTAATCATGGCCATCATTTTTGTGTACTTCATCAGAATCATCATCCACATGAGCTTCATCATTATGATCCTCATCCTCATGTTTGTAGGATTCATTAGACTTTTCAACATCTACAATCTATTTATCTAATTCTTTAGATTCAATATCATTAACTCAATTACCATTACCATCACTTTAGAGGTATATAATTTAAAATGATCTTTTCTAGAAACTTAATTATCCTCTTCAATGTCATTTTAGCTAAGATAGTTTCTCTGTTAGGTAGATAGCCTGATGAACTGACATGTCCACATGATACTCTAGGTAGATATTTAATGATTTCCAAATCAATCCCTTATTTAACAAAAATAGATTCTTCTTCTTTTTCTTCCACTTCTGCTTCTTACAAAATTGTATCATCTATTTCAATAAAGCATCAGCTTCATAGTAAACATCTATATCATTAAATTTGAGACTTTTACCATTCATGTCTTTAGGTATTGTAGCATGATAAATTGGATTGAACTCATTAGTAAATTTTTCATTATCTATTACCCAGCATCCCTTCCATGGTTTCTAGCTCACTCTTAAATTTTTACCAATTGTTTTTTATAAACAAAAACCACCAATTTTGTCTTTAGCTTCTTCTCCAACTTTGACATAACCCTTTGCATCTAATATGGATGAAATCATTATGGGATAAATGAGGGAGTTATATCTGGAGCTCTTTATACACATGTCATGCATATGGATCATCAGAAATCTAAATAGATTTATTATCTTCCAGTTATTCATCATATACAAGAATTAGACATCTCGATACCATATTTTATTGAATTCCTTATTCTGTAGACATAAAACATGCTGTATAAATTTGGAAAACAACTTATATTCACCATCATGCTGCGCATCAGTTTGTCTTCTTAGTGTTCGATCTCTAGTTAATTGTAGGATAGATCTTTCACAATTGAAACTTTCACTATCACTAAGTAACCTTTTGTGGAAATACTCATATACTATTTTATGAAGAACCTTTAAAAAAGTTTAGAATTCGCTTAAAGATAAAAAAATCCCTTTTCTGTCTATGCTGCTTCGAATTCTATTGGCTTTATTCCCAAAAAAATCTCGCATTATGATAAAATTCAAAGGCTACCCTCGGATAATACACTCAATGATTAAATCTAAACTAGTTCATCCATTTCTTCTTATCTATTACATTTAACAATAGTTCTTTTTTAGTTGGAATCCACTGTGCATCAATTTCTTTTTCTTCCTCGACTACATAATTTATCATATGTCGGTTTAGTGAAATGGTTTCCAAATTGATTGATGATACTTTTTATTTCATGGAATGACTCATCTATTCTAGATTCTAATCTATAACATGCTTCACATAGGCCATTCAAATCAATTGAAGGATTTAAGGGAAACCAAGAAGAAAAAGGATCAGTTTGATAGGAAGTTAAATGATCTGGAGATCAAGGGTTATAGGTAGTGAATCATTTTACTGTTTTCTCGATGGTTTTATCATTTAGGCATTATAAATAAATAATAATAAAATGAGAATAAAAAACTTATTCGATAAAGGAAAATAGAAAATGTAATTAAGTAAGGGTAACATAAAAAGGAATGGGGATTCATCAATGGTGACACAACAATGTTGAATCATCAACGGTGACTCATCAATGCTGACTCGTCAATAGTGACTCAACAATGGTGACTCATCAATGTTGACTCGTCAATAATGACTCATCAATAGTGACTCAACAATGGTGAATCATCAATGGTGACTCATGAATGCCAACGCATCAATGGTGGCTCATCAATTGTAACTCATCAATGGTGAATCGTCAACGGTGACTCATCAACGGTGACTCATCAACAGTGACCCATCAACCAAATTTATCATTCCTAATTCGTGTTTGATGTAGTTTAATATTTCAAAATTCAAAGGATTTGTGAAGATATCAACTAGAAGATGTTTATTTCCAATAAATTCTAAAGTAATATTACCCTTTTGATAATGATCTCTCAAAAAGTGATGTCTTACATCAATAGGTTTTTTCTAGAGTGATATACTGGATTTTTTGAAATTTATATAGCACTTGTGTTATCAAATTTTATAGTTAAATTTTTAATTGGTATCCAAATTCTAGTAAATTAGGTTTTATCCACAATATTTGGGAACATCAACTTCCTATAGCAATGTATTCAACTTTAGTAGTAGATAGTGCAACATAATTTTGCTTCTTACTACACCATGATACTAGAGATTTTCCTAAAAGATGACATGTTCCTTATGTGATTTATCTATCTAACTTACATCAACCAAAATCAGTATCTGAATAGCTTACTAAATCAAAATCATGTCCTCTTGGATAGAATAATCCAAAATTGCATTTATATTTGATTTATTTAAAAACTATTACGATATCTAATAATTGTGACTCTTTTGTATTTTTTTTAAGGGAGCACACATACATACATTGAACATAATATTAGGCTGACTAGCAGTTAAGTATAAAATAATTCCAATCATACCTCTATAACTAGTTTGATCTGCTAATTTTCCAGCTTCATCAAGGTTTGGTATATAGGTTGTACTAATGGGAATATCACAACATTGGTACATTCTAGACCAAAATGTTTTAAATTATATTTAGTTTATTTACATTGATGTAAGATAATTTTTTATTTATTTTGTAAAAATAAAAAATCCAATAAATAATTTGAGTTCACCCATTAAGCTCATTTAAAATTCATTTTGCATCAGTTTGGAAAAATTAGTATATAAGGAATTTTTAGTTTATCCAAAAATAATATTATCTACATATATTTTAACTATAAAAAGATATTTTGAAATTATTTTTATAAAGATGGTTGGATCTTCTATTCCTTTTGAAAAACATTATGAAATAAATAAAGAGGTAATACTATCATAGCAAGATCTAGAAGCCTATTTTAAACTATAAAAATTGTTTGTTAATTTAAAAAATCTCTTTGGAAAATGTGGATTTTCAAATCCTGAGCGTTGTTCCAAAAAACATCCTTGATTATAAGTCCATTTAATAATGCACTATTAACATCCATTTGATATAGTTTTAAGTCCAAATGTGCTTCATAAGAAAGTATCATCCTAATGGCTTCAAGTCTTGCTACAGGTGAAGAAGTTCTTTCATAATAAATACCTTCTACTTGACTATAACATCGTTCAACTTGTTTAGATTTTTTTTTCTTACTATAGATCCAGACTCATCAAACTTGTTTCTAAAATGCTACATAGTTCCAATAGTTAAGGACTTTAGGTCAGTGAACAAGTTACTAAAAAATGTTTCATTCGAACCGATTATGTTCTTCTTGCATATCTATTACCTAGAATTCTTCATTGTTGTCATAATTAATGTTATTAGGTTCAATATGTGACAAGAAGGCTTGATGTTAAATTTTATTTCTTAGGGAAACAATGGTTTGTGTACCTCTATCTAGGTTTCCTATTACTATATATAAAGGGAGGTGTCTATGAGTCCTAATGGGTATTTGAGAGGAGGGGCTGGTAAACTCAAGGTTTCCTTCCTATTCATGTTCTAGTTGTTTACTTACTGAATTATCTTATGGTTTAATAGAACTTTTAGAAGGTTTATAATTGTGGTTCAGGGATGACAGATCATCCTGAGGGTATTCTAAGATATTCTTAGCTTTATCTGGATCGGTTTCATCAAACTTAATGTGAATAGATTCTTACATTGTTCTTGTTATCTTGTTAAACTCTATATAAGATTTACTATCAGTTTAATACCCATGGAAAATTCCTCAATCCCTTTTGGAAGTAAATTTGTTCTTATTATACTTTTTATTTAGAATAAAAACTTTTCAATGAAATACTCTAAATTAATTAACCTTTGGCATTCAAATATTCCATAACTCATAAGGTTTTCTCATTAATAGAGGTATAATCCATACTCTATTTATAGTGTAACTAGATGTATTATTAGCTTAAACCCAAAAGTAAATAGATAGGTCATACTCATTTAACATGGTTTGTGTTATCTCTTGGGGATTCATATTTATTTTTTCTACCACATCATTTTTCTATGGTTTCCTAGGAGTAGAAATTTTTTGATTATATCCATTATGATTACCGAATGATTCAATGTCATGATTTTAAATTCCCTACCATGATAAATCTTTATGGTCTTAATTCTAAGTCCACTATGGTTTTTTATCGATTTTTCATAAATACTAAAATAAGAATAAGCTTCACTTTGGTGATTTAGAAAGAATACCCCTAGTGTATCTAGAGAATAAATCTATAAGAACATAAATATAATGTTTTACATTTATACTAGAGACTCTAAAATGTCCCAACAGGTCCATATGAATTTACTCTAGATGTTGAGAGGTTGTAACATCATTCTTAGATTTAATATAAATCTTATGAATTTTCTGTTTTTGGCTGGTATTACAAACTCTATCATTTGAAAATTCATGATATGGTATGTCTCTAACTAACCATTTTCTAGTTATCTTACTATGTGTGAAAATATTGTAATGTCCTAGTCTCCTATAACAAATATAATATTACTTATGAAAGGCACAGAAGTAAGAAATATTTTTATAAGATAAATAATTTTAATCAAAATAAAAAATATTATGATTTCATAGAGATGTAAAAATTAAATCTTTTCTATCAATAAAAACAGTAATGTCATTGTTTCCAAATTTTATCTAAAATCCATTATCATATAATTGGGATATGATAATAAGATTTTATTTTAAACTATCGACATACAAGAATTTTGAAATTAATACTAAATTAGAATTGCTAATTTGTACAAGGAAGATGATTTTCCATTTTTCATTATCACCAAAAGGGACATGTCTATAATCAACTTTGATCAAATACTTGATGATTGAATACTCACTAGTTTTATGTATGGAACATCCACTGTTGAGATACCATATGCTTTTTCTAGAGGTTTTCAAATAAGTTTCCTCTGATATTCATGTTGTAAAGCACATATGGGATCTATCAGACTTATCTACTTGATTAGTTTTTGAGTCACTTAAGATCACTTTGGAGAAACTCCATGTTTATTTTATGGATTTCTTGTATCATCTCTCTTTATCCTCGCACTTCTTTTCATATTTCAATTTCGGATAGTTAGATTTAATTGTACCATTCCTCTTGCATTCATTTCAGGTGAATTTGTTTTTAGTTTCATACCTTTCTCAATCCTTTTCTACTTTCCATTGTTCATAATCTTCTCTAAATTTTGATTTTATGAAGAACTTATTTTTCATATATAATTTCTTGAATCTTATGGTTATGTGTTCCATTTCTTCATCACTACCATTGGGAGATCCTTCCTCACCAAAATCTTTAGTTTTTACTTTTTCTCTTTGTCTGGTGGTATCAAATTTTAAGGCTACTAGTTTTATTTTTGGTTCATCTTCATTAATCTATTTTTTGAATTTAATAACTTGTTCAAAGATCAATAGCTTTCTTATAAGTTCCTTGATAGGTAGTTTACTTACATGACATGATTATCTTATTGATAGAGATGTTCCACTCTATATGTCTGGTAAGCATCTGAGTAGTCTCATTACTTGATCTTTGTCTATCACTTGTTTTCCAGGAGTGTATATTATTCACTATTTCATTTAACTTGAGATATATATCATAAATAGGTTCATCAGATTTAATTTTAAAAGTATCATACATGATTTTGAATATATTTAATCAAATTTCCTTTAAATTTTATGTTCCTTCATGTGAGATAGATACAACATCCCATATTTAAAAATCATATATGTAAGTAGATATTTTATTAAATTTATCATCTCCTAATGAAGAAAATAAACATTCAAAGAATTAAAATTATTATTGAAAGAATTTCATTGTAGCGTTCATCCATTAACTTGTAGTATTTTTTGGTATTTAATATTGATCTTCTATTATAGTTAATTTATCAAAACATATACTTTGCAAACGCATTTCCATTTTGATTTACCATTAAGCATAGTTGGTACCATTAAATTAAAAAGGTATGTTGGTAGCAGATCCATCTGGCCTATTATCCATAAAGAACTAAAATTATGAAAAGAAAAAAATTGATATCATTAGAATAAAACTAAAATAATAGTAAAGATGGTAATAAAATATAAAAAGGAAATTATCCCTTTGATACCAAATGTTGGTCAAAGTGAGTTACTAAAGAGGGGTGAATTCAGTTCCCATTAAGAAAATTTTTAAATAAATAGACTAAAATAAATATCTATTTATAAAATAAACTAGATAATTAATCAAAATATACTATATATATATATGTGATATATCCTTTTAAAAGATTTATTAAAGAGTGATTAGGTCTCAGTTAAAATGTATTTTATAAATGACTTAACTTTAGATATAAATTTACTTAGATAGAAACATATATAAACACTAGTTAAGATTTATTATCAAAATCACTTTCTTGTTTGATAATAAAAATTTATCTTGAATATGATAATAAAACAAACCAAATAACAAAGTGACATAGTGGAATAAACAAGAGGGTATATCTCAAGGTGAGACTTAATCCCCTCCACATGGAAATCACCAACTGCCATCAGATTATAAATATAATCAAATAAATCATAAACTTAGATTAGGTATATAGCCAAAAAAATAAGGTTTCCATGATAAAAAGACTCTTCCATAGTTATTAGAGGGATGTAATAATAGAATAGGTCACAGAGGGACCTCTTCCACAAACATAGTGGGTACCAGATTGAAGAATAAGATAATAACTATCATTCTCTTAGAATTTGTAGGAGACAATGTATATTGGATAACAGGAAAAAAAAAACTTCCAAAAAGTAAAATATACAGAACAAATAATAACAGAAAAAGATTAGTCTAATGTGTTCTATATGTTTGTAGTCCTTATATAAGAATTGGTCATGAGTTTGTGTTTTGTTCTAGATAATTTATGTAGAATAGAGGATCATATAAATTTGAAGATATGTTTTAGTTGATCTTTGTCCGATGTATTAATAAATCTTAGTAATGGGTTATGTGCTTCTGTATCATTGATCTTCCCAAAATGTGAATCAAAAAGTTAGTGATAGATTACAATTTCGGTCAAACATTCCACCATAGGTTTTTTTTAATATGTAAGAGATCGTATCAGTTGTCTATAGTATTTGTTGTTTTATGTCTGAGAGAGAGAGATAGATCATTTGGGAATATATTGCTGCATTTGTTGGAGGAGATCCATAATCCTCTAATCATCTTTTACTATATCTTGAATACTTATTGAAACTATCAATGAATAAATCTATCTATTGAGTCATTCACTCCAAAGTCATTAGATAACAACGGTAATAAGAAGCTGTAAGTGACTAAGTATCTGGTAGTGACTCACTTTTTGCAGTGACTCCATTGGTGGTGACTCCTCTGGCGGTATTGGTGACTCACTTCGGGCTGTAACTCATCCTAGTGTTAGCTCTTATTGACAGTGATAGTGACTTCATCTGGTAGTAGCTCATCATAGTGATAATAGTGACTTGTATTCTAGCGGTAACAAGGTCTCCTTAGCCAATGGTGACATTCCATAATACATAGTACAAATATCATAGAAACAATATTATCATATAAAATTCTGTCGTACAACATGTGAGACATTAGTACTAAACAAATCATTGTTTTTTATCATTGAAATAAGAATGTTTCAAACACACTTCATACAAGGAGGTTCCAAAATGATGTTTTGAAGTCTATGAAATTATTTTTTATTATATAGGTGATTTATTTAAAGGGAAGTTTATCATACTTTCCTAGGATTGAATGTGTTTATAGTGTGGATAGTTTTCACACCATTCTTCAAATGTAAATGGGTTAATATGGTTTAAAATTACTAGGAAATGTATTTTATATATGTAGAATAGTGTGTGGATAAGTTCTGATATTTAAGGAATGTTTGTGAGTGTTTTGAGTTAAATGGGTAGGCTATATATGTGTGTCAGTTGAATGGGTTAATTACATGAGTATGCAGAATTTTCATGGGTACCTTTGAATAGATATTTAGGGAGGAAGAATATAGTATGAGTAACATGAAATGGGATGAAATAAATTCATTGTAGATCCATATAGACACATCAGGGATAATATGTTTTGGGTATCCTATAAGGGATCTTATCTCATATAGATTTAAAAAATCATAAAAAATATTTTTTAAGAATAAAATTTATTTGAGACAGGATGTTATTTCCTTCCTAAAATTACAATTGCTCCCTATGAAATATCCCATCATTGACTCCCTTCTCTCCCCCTATTCTTTGATTCATTTTCTGAGGATTCTTCATCAAATATCTTGGATTATTCAAGATTATTTTTCCCTTTTCCTTGACTTTTTCTTCACCCAATGTCTATGGTGGTCTAGGGTTATGTTTTTTATGTAATATATTTTGGTTTTTTTATTTTATAGATTTACATTTTCTTTTAAGGCCCCAATATCTCTTTATAAAGTGGAATAACATTAATAATTAATTTAATCATCATTTTCTAGAAGTTGTTTTTATATAATTCTATTTGTTTGAAAAATCATGGATTCATTACATTTCTAAACCCCTTTTATCCAATATTATAAATATATGTGTCATATTTGATGAGTTTTTAAATGTAATGTAATCTTGTGTTTTGGAGTTTTCATATGTGACATAAAAAGTTTTTTCTTTGGTTTCAAAATATTATAAGCCTAATATATATTTCCATGAATTCTAGGTGTTTGTGAAAATTACTAAGATAGTATTTTACATGAATTTGAAGGAAACAAATTTCTCCTTTGATATAAAAATGAATATATATAGGGTAAATCTTGTTTTAAGTCTTTATCATATCAATTAATAGTGGGTTTAAGATTATATTAATTTTTTAAAATATTTTATTGTCAGTTGTTATGTTTTGTGATTTTTATGTGATGGTTGGGTTTTAGATTATTTGAAAAGAATTTATAATTGATGTTTTGATTCTTGAATTTTTTGTAAGGGATGATTTCATGATTTTTTTTTCATTAACTGTTATAAACAAAAATAATTCATAATGGTTTTAAATATATATATATATATATAAATATATGAAACTCTTATTGTTAATCCCCATTGTGTTATGATTTATGGAGGTTTGAATATTATGATAGATGAATTGATTATCATTTAATATATTTATTAATGTTAATGGTGAAATATATATTCCCTAAAGACCCTATATAGAAGTGTACGATATGTACATGTTGTATGGTACAAAATGAATGAATCTAGGGAACATCATAGTCTATTGTTTATGGGATATCATACAAATGGCTATATAATAACATGCCACTACCTTAGCAAGGAAGTTGAACATTAAAGAGTTAAAATATTAATCATTCTATAATGACTATCATTAAATTATAAGTTCAATAAGGTGAAACACATATGATTAGTGATACATTCATGTGATAAAAACATAGTTAAAATTCTCATTAACATAAGCATTTTAAATGTATGAGAAAATGAATTAGAGAATATCAATGGCTATATAAAGAAGTAAACCCCTTCAAGATGGTGCTTCTAATTCCTAGTTAAGTTAATATCAATTATCCTTATCAACATAAATTTATTATTCTCTTATATTTTCATATTTATATACTATAATGTCATGAGAGTGAGAAGGATCACATTCATTCAATGGGAAATTTAGTACACCCCATAAATACACCACATAGGAGGGAGTTTGATGAATCCCTATAAGTTATCTTCATCAATAATTTTTTAATGAAAATTGCATAGGAAATTATGGTGTAAGGTGCACATTTAAAATTTCTTCATTTATATATACCACTGTTTTGTTTTTCATCTATAGTGATCTATGGAATTTGGGGTTGTCATTGCTTAAACTATATTGATTGATAGTTAATCATCCTTAGAAAACCTGAAGTGGTATAAAATCATTACCATATGATTTGATCCATGAAATCATGTTTTCAAATATATAAACTTGATATCAGGATGATATAATATTCTTTATCATAAAATATATTTGAAAATATTTATATAGATTTTGGGTCATGGTATATGATATAGGATATTGTTTCTCATGACATAGTTCAAACCATCTGTTATTGAAATATAGTAGTGTATGGTATATCCTATCATATAGTATGATGGAACCTATTAGAATAGATCAATGTACAATAGACAAGATATAGTGTATATCATAAACTATAACTTACTATATAATGAAGGATATATCACTAGTTATGATAAAATTCATACCATTAACTAAAAATTTACATTATGTAGTTGTTTTTTATAAGACAAGTTTTTTTGACATTAATCTAATATTGTGCAATGTGGGGTTAATACTATGCGAGGCCTATCAAAAGTAATGGATTCCCTACATATGAGATGTAGTAGGTTAATACTACATAGTGCTTTTTTTAATAATATATAGGATAGTTATCATAACCCATGATTTTCAAGAACTATGGGTTACAATTACACAAATACCCATGCATGATCGATTATTATTATGCAGACCAGTAATAAATTAACCATACATATGTAGCAAGAACACTCTCTCGCATTATATACGTCCTTATACATAAAGTTATTCTTAAATGGGTCATATCATATAACACAATATACCTACATAATTTTAATCCTAATTTATCCAAATTATCATTCATATATAATGATTAATAGACCTGGTAGATATCGTTAAATATGATTCATGGACAATTCTTTATCTATTTTCAATTAATAATCAAACAAAAAGATTTATTAATTGTTTATATCATTTTAAAATAAAATTTTGGAAATTTATGAATTTATAAATGTGTTTATAAATAAATTAATTTTAAGGTTTTTATAATTAATTAATTATTTTTTATGAAATATTTATAAATAAATGTCTATAATGTTAAATTTTAATGCTATTTTTATTATTTAAATTTATATAGAATTCCTTATGGATTAGAAATAATTTTTATTAATTATTATGATAAATTATAAACTGTTTATAAGCTAAAAAATATTACTAAAATATAAAATATAAAATATTTAATATTTAACTTATGAATTTCACATAAATAGTTAATTTTAATGATTAAAATTAAAGGCCTTATTTGTAGAATTATTTAAATAATGTAAAAATGAGTTTGGACTATTGATATGATCAATGTTTTCAATAATGATGAATATGTGATTGTTTGATTATGTAAATTTGTATATAGTATAATATAAATATAAAAAGGTTATATTTCATATAATATCATATATTTAAAGTAAATACCATATAGTAAGAAATTGAAAAGAGTTCATGTTTCAATAAATATAATATTATTATATTTAAGAAATTATTGAATGTGTATAATAAATAACTAAATTATAAAGTGTCTATTTTTATCATTATTTTTAAACTATTAATATTTTTTATCTCATATGTAAGTTACAATTAAATATTTTTATTCTCTAGAAAGGACACTTTTGGATGTCTAATAGGGTCCCTCACAAAAATCATTGTACATTAACTCTCCAGGAAAAACAATAAAATTTCCCCATTTAATTATCTATATCATCAACACATAAACAACCTACAAAATTCAACATCATATTGATTGAGATTAGAATGAATAAGTCCAAGACCCCCACTGTAATAACATTTAATTAGGCCATTGATTCATAAAACTAAGGAATTCAAGATTGAGAACCATCCACAATAGTATCCAAACACAACACTAAAATGATCTTAAATTAATAAAGTAGTGAACCATTATAAACTCCCATCCAAACCACTTCAATAGATAATTTTATTGAAATAAAATTTCATATGAAATGTTAATTTATTTAGTTTATACCTATGTTTATTATTCATAGATATAAATTGATTATATTGTTAATATTTTTTTATTTTATAGTAAAATGATGTAAAATTATTCTAAATTATCATACATGAATATTTTTTGTTACATTCTAGGGATGAAAATAATTTTAGTTTTCTTCTATCTTTACTTTTACTTGTAGTAGTTTATGTGAATGAATTTAAAATAATAATTATGATATATTCATATTAGGTGTTAGATTTATGATGGAATTGAGATATCAATTGATAAATGTGTCCCTCGGTAGAGGGAATTCAAATAAAACTGCTAATAGGCCTAGAGACATATTCCATGTATAGAAAAAGTGAAGGTTGATATTATCTATGGATCCAAGAGTAATCATAAAAAAATTATTGATTTCATATAATAATATTATTTAAATAAAAGGTTATCTTGTATCATTTTCATGGGATGTGATTATATGTAAATGAATATAATTATAATTTAATTTTGGTAGGTAACAAAATATCTGAGTTTTATAAATAGACATTCAAAAATCTAGTTTGAACATATCAATATAGTATATGGAATGGGATTCCTAATTAAATCATTAAAATAACAGATAAATTTAAATGGAATAACATGAGATGGGATAATGATATTAAATATAATTCAAAATACTAAGTTTTGGATTCCTTATGAATCATAGATATATCAAGACCTAGACCATATAATCGGGTAGTTCCATACCAAATCAGGGTTCCCATGGATTATCTTATTTAAGGTAAGATAATATTGAGGTCACTTTAAGAGTTGGTTAAAAAAAACTAGGTAATTTTAATAATAAATCAATTTCATGAATTATTAATGTTCATAATTATATTTTATGGACTTATATTCAATATATAAATTTTATAAAATTGTTTAATATAAAATGAAATATTTTTATTCTAACTAAATTATTTTCCATGGATTATATGGTTTTATTTAAAATTAAAATTTATAGATTTTAAAATGTTAAATTTTATTAAGTAGAATTAATTTATGAATTTAGTATGTCAAAATTATTATACAGTGAATTTTTTTGATTTTTCAAAAATAGTTGATTTTTAGGTGAATAGTGAAAAATACATTTTTTATAAATACATTGACTTTTATGAAATTATTGTGATAGAATAATGGATTTAATGTTTGTAAAAAAACTCACATAAAAATTTATTTTTAATAAGTAAAATAAATTAATTTAAATATTATGTTTGTTTTATAAAATATATTTGTCACATTTTAAAACCTAAGTAATGTTTTATTCTAATAAAATAACTATTATTTATTATTCTATTAAATTAAGTATTTACAATGATAAATTATGTTTTATATTTTCTTTATATGTTTAATAATTCATACTTGTTATTAATAAACCAATAAATTTCATTGGGATCAATTATATACATTATTTTAGTGTGATGTCATTTTTATGCTAAAATGCATTTTTTTTAAAAATTGTTTTTTATTGTGTTTTGTATATTTATATCTAATGTAATTATTACCACATATAAAAATTGAATATTGTAAATTTATTTTTATATTTGTAATTATAAGTATCAAATTATTTAGAAACTTCAATTTTATTGTTTTCTGTAAAATTACGTTACCATGGTAAAGGTTTTTCACTGTAATTGAGGCCAAATGGGATTTAAAGGGATTATAACTATGTTATAAGGTGAAAAAATCTTATATATGATCTTATTTTATGGTATTTTAACCAAAAAAATATAATACTAAGAAAATTAATTTTGGAACATTTTCTATTGAATACAAAATTCAATTTTGTTTTTAAACAATTAATATTTACAAGACTGGAAGTCCCCAAACTTATAAAATGGGGACCTCAACACCTCACTTCTATACACTCCCTAATAAAATTAGATAAAAAATGACCTAAAAATCACTCCTAAAATATCTTTTGGGAAACCTAGTGGTTCTAGTCTTATCGAATGACCAATATATCAAGGATTAGACAGATATCCATAGGAGGCTATCCAAGGAAGAGGTAATTATTTTAACAGAGTGATTTCAAGTTTCATTACTCTTCCACTAGTAAAAAATCTATTCTACCAACCTAATATGATTAAATTATTATTATTAATATAATAATAGTTATTATTTTTATGGATAAAAAATTATATATCCCTTTCCAATCCATTTGAAAAATAAAAACCTTATCTTATGTACGTGCGGACTGTCACCTCCTTGAATGGCGTATTTCATTTTTCGTCCCCATCATATATGGTTTGTTATAAAAAAGGATTTAATGAATAAATATGATATTTATTATATAAAGATTATTATTTAAATATTAATCATTATTTTCCATCCTTTTATTCCATCAATTGAAAAATGATAACATCTCATGTATGAACGTGCGTATTACCGACTCTATAAATGTTGTATATCAATTGTTATCACCTCCTCCTTAGATGGTTCTAAAAGTTTAAATATGATATTAAAAAAATGAAATATTTATACTTATACAAAGTGATATTATCACTATAAAATATCCATTTCTTACTAATTCAACTTTTATAATGTGTTTCTATTCTGGTCGGTTTTATTAACAAAATGAACATTTTTATAATGATTATCTCATTAATGATAATGAAAATATAAATAATGGTAATATTATATTATAATTATTAATTTATAGTTTTTTAATAATTCAATAATGGTAATATGTGTGTTTTTTATGGTTAAAAAACTAAACTCTTTATAAAATCAATGTTTCTTAAAAAAGATATTTTTAAGCATTCCATGTGAATCGTCACCATAAGCTCCATGGAATGTCCATTTGATTCTTCAACCATATAAAGCACATATTTTACATCATTATGGAAATTTTGGAGACAATTTATCCATTTTATAATAACTTGGACCACAGTCAACATACCAAAGCTACTATAGAGATTATTAACCAAATGAATTCAAAAAAAGGAATGATAAACTAAACTAATTTACTAACTAGATGAAACATGGTAATTAATGAAATAAAATAAATATTAATAAACTTGAAAATTTCTATAAATAAATTATATAATTAACATATGTTTCTTATTCATGATCGTAGAGGGTGTATGAAATGATTTGGGGCTCAATGTAATGGATTTTTCTATAAAAACTTATTTAAGGATTTCCATTAAAATATTTATATTGTGTATATATATATATATAAATATTCATTCAATAATTTATTTCTATATTAAAAAAATTAATTTTGTAATTATATTTTATCACTCACATTATTTATGAAGGTTTAAAATGGAATATTCTAAACATTTTTTGTACGATCCATTTTGGAAATTCTTTATAAAGGTGTGAAAATAACGTTTTTTAATATTTACAACATGACCTCATTTTCCCACAAACATGTAAATTCTTCATTATGAAGATTATTATATAATTTTCAATGGTTTTATAAATTTAATTAAATTCCCATTATTTGGAAAATTATTTCAATTTAAAAGAGTTATCAAAAGAAAGGCATATTTCATCCTATTTTTATGAGATGGTTGAAAGTGATTTTGATTATGGGTTAAAAGTGTGTAATGATGAAAAGTTAAATCTTTTATATTTTTTATTCATTTAATATTTCTTGTAAATTATATATGATTATGGTTTGTCTCTATATATATCCCTCCAATGCATTTGATAATGGTTTCTTCTCTAGAGAAATGATAATTGGAATTAATTAGTTACAAGTTATTCCATTATAAGTGAAATACGAGTGAACATGGGGGGTTTTCATAATGTAGCAAGATAAATTCATTGTTTTTATATTCTTTATATTATTTTTACTTATTTTTATGAACAAAATAAATTTTATCATGGGAATATTATTAATATATGAACTCAATGTTTTATTATTCTAAAAGGAAAACTTTCAATGGTGTTCCATGTTTTTCAATGGACAGGTGGGATTAATTTCAGTCTATATCCATTGTATGATTTTTGTGATCATCCAACTATTTCAAATTATTTTAAAGTACTTTATGTATTTTTAGTAACTATATAAAGGTTAATCGTTTATTTATGAATACTCCTCTTGAACAAAGGAAGTGTGTCATAAATAGAATAGGGTTTTACATTTAAGACTATTTTTTATGGAAAATATACATTACTTTATGGTAATCATAATCATTGATATAAATATTGTAATAACGGGTTGATTATGTACAATTTTTTTATTTTTTATTACGTATGGGTTTAGTTAAATTTATAGGTCAGAAATTTATTTAGAAGATACACTTTAAATATGGTAATTGTTTGTCATACTATCATGGGACCATTTTAGTGGGATTTCACATCTCTTCATCAAATCCATGTCCACTTTAGAATGTTTTTATGAAGAGGTAATTACGTTAATAATTAATTAAGGAAATAATAGGACAATATCATTTGGAATCAACCACTCGAAGTGGTGGAAGTTTTTATTGAGTGTATTTTGGGTGTGTTAACTCAATTGATGTTGTATGTTAATAGTATTTCCCATGCAATAGAGGAATCAAATTATATATAGAGGAACATTAAAATAAATGATAATTTCATGAAATATAACACACTATATTTTTTTTGGTAACCTCATATCCTATAGTATATAATATATTAATTAATTAAATGGAGAAAAGATTAAGTTTAGGGTTTTTCTAAGTGCCAAAAGGTAAATCATGCCTTTTATAATTTGGAAGATTTGTCTGATTAGTGGTGGTATATAATTAAAATTTTATGGAGAACAGTGAAATATATACTATAGAGTGGAGTTTATTTTTATTTCTCTTTATAGATGAATACTTTTTTAAATTTCTTATACATAAAATAGAAATAAAAATTATAAAGTTGAATTAAAATGAAGAGGACTCATTTTCCATTTTTACCAGGTTATACATATATGAGACAAATTTTTTTAGATCATGTGACTAAAATGTATATAATTTATATAGGACTGAAACCATTTTTATGGTGAGATTTATCCTTTAGCGAGTATGAAAACTATGAATAATGAGTTCAATGTGATGAGAAATTTGAGATAGAATTTTTTGACACTTATGTATCTCATGACATCAAGAATAAAAAGTGGTCATGTTGGTATGAAAATTAGAAACAATAAAAAAGGTTACTTATAGGTAATCCTTTCACATCCCCCAAATGTGGTAAAAGAATTTTTATTAATTATTTGTTGGATCAATAAAGTGTTTATGGTGGGTTTTGTTCAGTGATTTGGCACATGAATGCAAAAAAAAAAGAGTTCAGATTAGACTAGTAAAGGGAAATTAGATGGTTGGTTGAAATTATAATTTTTTAGCTATAATTAGTTGGATCATTATGAAAATACATTTTTGAAGTTATTTACTCAAGGTGGTAATCATCATGATCGAAAGTATAAAGGTGTGGAAAATTTAATATCTACCTCTATATAATATGTTGGACCATTAAATTATATGGAGACAAGTAAATTACTTGTTTACTAAAATTATGCATTATCTTTTTTAATTTGGGATCTATACATTCTTTTATTTCAAAGAAATTTTCTTAGAAAATGTAAATATAACCTCATGATATAGGGATATTTTTATTGGAAAAATAACTTAGTGTAACTATTAAATGAACAAATATTTATAATAATATTTTTATTATCATCAATCAAATGGTTTTTCATTTAAATATTTTTTTATAACCTACAGTAAATTTTCATTTTATTTTTCGATAGGATTTTCATTTAGTTTTTCATGCTAATATAGATTTCAGAGAAAATAATATTATATTCAATTTTAAAAAAGATTTTTAATTTTAATATAAGACTAATTTCATACATGTAATAATATATCAATAATCTGGTAAATTTATAAAAGATGTACGTGAGAGTTATCTTCCTCATACTATTGAAAATAAGTAATCCAGGAAAATTAGTGATATTTTAGTGGTAAATGAAAATATGTATTTATTAACAGAATATTTTCCTTGTATTATTCATATTCAAGAGGTTTAATTTTCATTGAATCAGTAACTAATTCTAATAAAATTTAAGAAACACCTTATCTAAATGCTCTTATAGAGCTATTATAGTTGAAAAAGTAGTAACAATTTTTTTAAAAAAATGTTTTCATTAATCATATCACATCCCCTTGGGGTGATCCTTTTTTGTTTATTAAAAATAACAATTCTTATATGATTAATTCCATTCATTATAGAGAACACAATAGAATTTATATTAGAACATATATCATTTGTCTCATATTGATAACTTGATTGATCATCTCCATGGAGTTCTAATTTTTTTTGAAGATTTACCTCATATATTGATATCATCATTTGAAAGTAAAATAATAATACATTCTGACGATATTGTTTTGGACAAGGTATTCCCATTATGAGGTTATGGTTATACCCTTTGGGTTGATGAATTATCTCTCTATATTTATATATCTTATGAATAAAATTTTCTATTAGTATTTAAAAAAATTTATGGTAGTATTTATTGATGATATTTTGATATATTTTTAAAGTAATTATGATAATGAAAAAATATAAGGATAGTTTTTCATACCTTAAAATAAAAGAATTTGTATGGAAAATTAATGAAGTTTGAATCGTTGTTATAGAAAATTTCATTACTTAGTGATATTATAAATAAATATGGAATAACAGTTTATCCTTTGAAGACTCAAGTGGTGGAATAATGTCCAAGAGCTAATACATTCACCAAGATTCAAAATATTTGTGGGCTTCCAGATTATTATAGATAGTTTTTTAAAAGCTATCCTTATTTGGCTAACCCACTAACCAAGTGATATCTAAAGGGAGTCAAGTTATTTCATATGATGACAGGTGATGAATGTTTCCAGGAACCAAAAATAATATTAGTTAATGTGTAAGTACTATACATTTCATCTAGAGATATAGAATTTATTATTTATTATGTTTCCTTATTGAATGTACTTGGTTGTATTTTGATGTATGAGGATCGATTTATAGAAAACGTGTCATTCTATTTGAAACTCCATGAGAAACATTTTCCAACGTATGAGCATGATCTTGTAGAGGTGTGTTTTATTTAAAATTTTGAAGGCATCTTCTATATGGAGAGAAATGTAATATATATATATATCATAAATTTTTAATGTTTATATTCACTCAAAAAGAATATAACATATATAAAATAATATTAATATAACTAATAAAGGATTATATATCATGATTCATTATCATTAATGTAAAGAACACAAGATAGAAGATGACTTGAGTCCAAAAGATAATGAACAATTTACCATGATATATTTAGAACATGATCTAGAAGTTAATGGATTAATTAATATATGTTTTGATTTTTTTAGCTCGGGTATATATAAAATCATCCTTTTAAAAAATAATTAAGATGGATCATAATGAAGATCATAGAATAATAGAATTATTCAAAAATGGGATGTTGTCTGAGGTTAATATTAAAAGTGATGGTGTTATAAGATTGGAATAATTCTGTGTGTACTAAGTTCTATTCAATTGAAAAATGAATAATTGATTGAGGATTGAAACACTATGTATTCTATTCATTATGACAGAGCACTAAGATTTATGTACATATTTGGGAATATTATTGGTGGGAAGGAATGATGAGGGGAATTGTTGAATTAACCAACAAATGTTTAAATTTTCAATAGGTTAAGGCTAAATGATAAATATTGAATGGAATGTTTATGCCTTTTTCAGTTATTGAATTGAAAAGGTATAATATATCTAAATATTAAATTATGGGATTAACAAATAAATCATTATTTAATAATTTATATGGTTTATTGTTTATCCATTTACTAAATCTATAAGTTTCTTCCTATTTAAGATCATATATCATTAAATCATCTTTATAGACTTTATCTTAATGTCAAAATCAATTTACATGGATTCCTTTTCTCTATTTTATCCTATCATGATTCCAAGTTCACATCTAAATTTTTTTAAAAGGACTTTAGAAGTAATTAGGTACTGAGTTAAGTTTCAGTACAGCTTTTCACCCTCAATCTGTTAAGTAGTTGTAATGGAAAAGTCAAACATTAGAGAATATTCATTATACTTTATCATTATATTATCAGGGAAGTTTAAATTATCAGATCTCATGAGTTGAAGTTTCTTATAATAACAGTTTTCATTCTAGTATTTAGATGGGACCATTTGAGGAATTATATGAAAAAAAGTGTTGGACTCAAACATGTTGATATGAAGTTGGGGGGGGGAATTTATTGGATACTGAATTTATAGAAGAGATATATGAAAATGTAAAGTTGACTCAATACTATATTATGGTATCTATGAGTAGGTATAAGAGTTATATATATTACCAGAGTAATTATATTTCATTTTAGTTAGGTGATCATGTTTTCCTTAAAATATTACCATGGAATGTTGTGATGTGTTTTTGTATGAAATGGAAATTAAGCCCATGGAATTGGTATGTGTGTAGTTATATAGAAAGTGGGAAAAATTTATTACCATGTATCCTTAACATATATGTTTCCATGGGTAATTATGTGTTTAATTTATCATTATTAAGGAAATATACACCTAAATCACCTCATGTTTTGATCCCTAATGTGATGCAATTTCAAGAGAATCATTCTTATGAGAAGATGCCAGCTTGAAATCATGAAAAAATGAATAAGTATTTTAGAGTAAGGAAATCCACTAGGAAAAGTTATATTGGAAGAACTATATGATTGAAGATGCAAAATGTGAATCAAAAAAGGATATGAGAGAAAAATATCCCCACCTATTTAATAATGAATAAAATTTTTAAAGATGTAATTTATTTAAGGGGGAAATAATTTGATAATCCATTTATTATTAATAAAAAATAAAATTCTTGTCTTATTAATTTTTATAATTAGTTTTTATAGATTCATATTCAATATAATAATTATATATAATTTTAAATTTAAAAATAAATAGTTTCATTCTAACTAAATTGTTTTCCATGAATTATATAGTTTGATTTGGAATTTATATTTCTAAGTTTTAAGATTTTAAATTTTGTAAATGGAATTAATTTAAAAATTCATAATTTAAAAATTATCTAAGGCTAAATTTTTGAGATTTTCATAAATAGTTCATTTTTATATTAATAGTAAAAAATACATTTTTTAAAATTATTTACACTTTTATTAAATTATTATTGTATCAGAACGGGTTTAATGTTTATAAAAACATTATTGACTAAATATTCATTTAAGAAATAAAATTAATAACCTAAAAAATATTATCTTATGTTTAGAAAATATATGTTTCACATTTATGATCCTACGTAACATTTAATTCTAATAAAAGAATTGTTTCATTTATTTTTCAATTAATTATCTACAAGGTTAAATTTAGTTTCGGATAGTTTTTTAATTCAAATAACACTAATTTTAAATTCATAAACCAATAAATTTCATGGGAATAAATTATATACATGATTTTAGTGTAATTTCATTTTTAAGCATAAAAAAGCATTTTTTTTAAACTATTATTCATTTCATTTTGTGTATTTCTATTTAAAGTAATTTTTAATAATTCTATAAATAAAATAGACTAAAATAATTATCATACTTTAAATCATATGGTTCAAATTATTTAATATGTATTTTTTTATTTTCAATCAAAAAATTAAGTTTCCACGATAAACTTTTATCACTATGATAAAGGTTAAAGTGGTGTTAAAAAGGATAAAACTATGTGAATAGATCAGAAAATATTATCTCTAATCTTATTGTATGGTTTTATTTAAAATATAATTATCACATCCTTGAAATTTTTCCATATTGGACTAGTTTTATTCGAGTGAGACCATAATACAATTTAAAAACTGTGAATATTTACAATTGTGTCACACCCCAAATTTATAAAATTCAGACATCACCACCTCACTTATAGATTCACCTTAAGCACATTATCTCAATAAATACCTAAAAATTCCTCTAAAAATATCTTTTCCATGGCCTAGTGTGACACCCTAAGATTTTAATATATATTTCTCTTAAAAAATTAACTTCTTTTATAGATTTTGATACACGCAACCCCAAGTCCAAATGAACTATAATATAACATATTTTTATAACCGAGCAGTTAAATTAGTGTAATTAATATGAAAATCTGAATTAACAAAATTATGTATAAATCATTTAGAAAAACAAAATATATTGATAAATATGATCTCAATTTTTTTGTAAGGTCATTGTAGGCTTTAAGAATACATTTTATCGCAAAAATTATTTTTATTGGTTTTTTGAGAAAATAATATATGTAATTTATTCATAAATTAGAAAATTTATTCTAAAATATTAACTTCAATTTTTAAAATATCATGTCACAATTATATTGAAGTAAAATTTTGAGAATTTTATGAAAATATTGAGCATTTATTCAATAGTGTAAATACTAATATTTATAGGGAACTATCTTTTTTTAATGAATTTATAAAGTTAAAATGTGTTTTAAATTTGTTTTAAAAGTATTATTAGTTCAGTTATATTTTTAATAATAAAATTTTGGTCATCAGAATCAATTTTAGGTTATCTTGTTATATACATTTTTTTTAGAAATTTTCTTTTCCTCATTTTTTATAGGATTTATTTTAAATTAAATTCATCAAAACATATGAATTGAATTGGATAAAATGGATTTTAAATTTTTAATTAGTATAATTAATTTTATTTTATAAATTTGATTAATTTTTTTTCATAATGAATAGAAAAAATAGTAAAAAAATGTCACGTTTAAGGTCAGAACAGGTTTACTAGGGATTAAACTAAGAGATAAGGGTAATTTTACCAATTCAACTTGTCTAAATCCTATTTTATAGAAATATTTCGACATTAACCAATCCAATCATTGAATATCTAGAATTTTGGAATAATTTTTCTTCAGAATAAATTTAATATATTTTTATATTTTTTGAAATTTCAAGTTTGTTATAACATCCCAGGTTTTTGAACCGGGATTTTTTTTAAATGGAACAAAATTTTATTGAAACAAAGAAAAGATTACGTGAGTCTAAAATATGGAATCATATTACAGTCCTTCTCATGAAGTGAGCGCATTTCAGCAGGGAGATCATCAAGCCAGTAAAAATCTTGATTTACTCTCTTATTAGCAGGGCCACCCGCCACTGTATTCACTTCATGATAAATATGAGTAATAATGTAACTGATGTTTCAAAGCGAGTGGGTGTAGTCCATCCAGCAAGTTGTAATAGACCACGCAAGGTGTGTCACACCATTCCAAATTACTTGCACAATGTTGGTTGAATCATATTCAATCCATATATTTTTCCAACCATGGCTCCTTCCAAAAGCAATAACAAGTCTCATTCCCATCATTCCGACCTCCAGAGAAGAGGAAAAGCTGCATGGTCCAAGAAAACATTCAAGGATCTGGCCATGATGATTTTGGAAGATAGATCCACAACCTACGGGACATGGATTGCATTTGGAGGCACCATCCACATTAACATTAATCCAACCAGGGAAGTGATCATGCCAAAAAACATCAAAGGTGTGGTGCAGTTGAAAATTTTTTCCATCAATCTGAAGTCGTCGTAGAATTGTGAAGTCATTTACAATGTTATTACAATGACCCTTTTACATCGAATCCACTTCACGAATGGAAATAAGGATATGCATCCACCATGCATTATGATTGAGTGAGTAGTTTTTATGAATAATAGTGTTTCTATCATACCAGATCAGATGGTGAATCTTAGCAACCGCATCTAACAAGAGGTTCTTAAATTACTGATAATTTTCCATTTCGTCACATCTCTATAGTTGAGTGTTTACAAAGTCAAGAATCAACCATATATAGTTAAATATGTCAAAAATATAGTTCCAAAGAGTAGAAGTTAAATAATAGGAAAGGAAGAGATGGTTAGTGTCTTCTTTGTGTTGATTGCAGTGTCTACATTTAGAGCAATATTGAATACCAAACGATTGAAGGCATCTGTCTGTCGGAACTCTGTTGTGAGAAAGGCTCCAGATAAAAGTAAATCTTGAGGGTTTTATCTAGGGTTTTTCAAAAAGAATTATCCAATCCAAATCAATTTTAGAGTTTCAGAAATATGGATTATAGAAATTTTTTGAATAAACCATACCATTGGCAATAGGTTCCCAAATTATAAATTCATCAGTGTTTGAGAAGTGGTATTTATTGATGACATGCATAAGGGATTCAGGTATATGATCATTGTGATAATCTAATATATCTCTAATTAAGTAATTAGTGATCTCTGGGTTTTGATCAAGATGATTCATAGAAATTATTGGGGATCCAGTCCAGGTATCCAACCAGAAATTGATGGTGGAGTCCTCGGTAACCATTAATCTGGAATTGTTCATAATGCTATAAAATGAATGTTTAATATAAGGCCAGATAGAGGAGTTGAGAAAATTCAACTTTCTTTCCTTGAGTTTTCCAAGGAATGTCTTTTTGAGAAAAGTAACCGAATCAGAATTATTGTAAAGAAGGTTCCAGGTGAGTCTAGCTTGAAGAGCCTCATTAAAGTACCAAAGATTTTTTATCCCAATCCCACCCTTTTCAATAGGTTTGCAACATGTTGACTAGGGGATGGTCACATGTTTTTTTACAAAGTACTACTAGTAAAAATAAAATTTTTGATAGAGGTATTCATTTTTTAATAAGTCCAATAGGCCTTTTATAAACCATCATGGAGTATACAGTTTTAGACACCATAGTTGATTTTACAAGACATATTTTTCCTTCCATAGAGAGGGATTTACCTTTCCATGAAGTTAATTGGTTAAAAACTTGGTCAAAAATTATATAAAAATGAGAGTACTTCGGTCTACCCCAAAAAATGGGAACACTAAGATAAGTAAAAGGAAAAGATCCTTCTTTAATACCTAAGTCATTAATAATATTACATTTTCTACTCGGAGAGAATTTTTTCTTGAAGAAGATGGAAGATTTGTTACAACTAATGGCTTGACTAGAAATATTTTCATAATTAGAGAGAGAATTTTTTAGGTTTTGAATATTTCATTTTCCACCCTCTAAAAAAGGATAATGTCATCAGCATAAAGAAGATGGGTGGAAGCATTCACATTCCTAGACATGTGAATTGGCTTGAGTTTGGTCTGATCCACAAGAAGATTGAGGAGGCAACTAATGTAGTCTTCCAAAATGGTGAAAAGTATGTCCGATAGGGGGTCACTTTGCCTTACACCATTAGTGCATTTAAAATATCCCTTGGGGAGCTGTTGACCAATAAATAAATAGAGGCCGAGGTAAAAAGGGTCCGGACTGTATTGATAAAAGAATCACTAAAGCCAAAGCCTTGAATAACCTTTAATATGAAACTCCAATACATGGTATCAAAAGATTTTTTGATGATAATTTTGATGGAAATATCACCCCCTCTGTTAACTTTGTTTTGATTGTTAACGCATTCAGAAGCAAGAAAAATACAATATTATATAGATCTTCCTTTAATAAACCCAAATTGGTTCTAAGATACAATTTGATCTGTGATAGTTGAGAGTCTATTAGAAATGATTTTAGTGATAATTTGGTAAAGGGTGTTAATGAGAGAAACAGGTCTAAACAGGTGGATCTCAGAAGCATTGTCCACATTAGGAATCAGGGATTTTTTTTGACCAGGATGAAATTAAAAGTATTTTTGAGATTTTCATTTTGTGTATAGGACGAATATTAAACCAACATTTTTAATGTAAATATGAGAATTATAGAATATAAATTTCTGTTTTTATACATAGTTTAAGGCCCAAGTGGTCCCTCGGGTGTTCCTTTGAGTTTTAAGACCATCATGCCCTTGAAACTATAGCTTAGAAGGAGTGGGTAAGGGCACCCATTTTGTCTGAAACCATGTACCCATAGGCAAAACCATACAGACTAGTATATGGAAGAATTAGTTTTATCATGTATTGGTTTAATGGTAAGATAAGAGACACATTATCATGCATATATATATATAGTAGTATACTCTAGAGGAGGTGAACGAGCTGCAGACAGTTTCCCAACCCATGAACCTAGATCACACCCAGAGTACCACCTAACCAGTAGCTATGCATGGTTGCAAAAAGATTAGGTTAAATCACGTATCCAAACCATAAAGGGTGTGGATTTAGGATTTAAATCCCATATGGTTGGCACATGGTTATCCAAATAATGTGGCCTCACCATGCATCTCTTTAAAAAAGGGATAAAATGACAGTTTTCCCCAGCCACTTTTTCTTTCCTCCCACTCTTTTTATTTCTCCTTCATGTGAACTAGGGGTAGCCTTTCAAGGTACCTTTCCTCTATTCCCATTTGATTTCAAGTATCTCCTCTTTTCAATTTTGGAATCAAATACTATCGATCTTGTTGGATGTGTACATGTTAGTTGCTCATTCCCCTTGATCCTTTTATTATTTAAATCTCTCTTGATGGAGTTATTTTGGTGGGAGCTAATTCACCTTATTTCAATGGTGTTTTTGAAATATTCTAATTTCTTATATAAAATCTTGAATCAAAGACTAATATTGGATTATTGGACCATATTAAGCATGATATAGTTTGTCTATATGTTTTCCCTCAAGGTCACATTGTTTATATCAAATAGGCATTCTATTGTGTGCAGAACTTTCTAAGTGTCATGCCTAAAATATAAAATTCCTTTATTAAAATTATTATAACACCCTATGATGTGTTTTAAAACCCATATTTATTTTTTTATAGGTTATGACCACAACCTAAAATACATCTTTAGGATGGGATCTCTATATCACCTAATTTTTATTATCTATCTTATGAATATACCACCCGTGGAGTGTGTTAGTCTACTTATGCTTGAAATAACCTTTGAGGTGTGTTAAATTACTCCTCTTCAATTAGATTATTAATGGAAATTAAATAATTTTTTTGATGAAATGTAATGTTTTATAATAAAACTACTTTTTGAGGTGTACAATCGTGTAAATAAAAAAGGTAAATTGATTAATGATGTACATGGTGTTTTGTATTATGGAATGTGTGCCTTCCATGGATTAATAGTTGATTATATATGAAATGGACTAGCTGTATAAATTTAATTCATCATAGAATGGATATTTTTATGACCTGTATTTAAAATTTCAAGGTGGATTATAATAAAAAGGACCCACTTCTCCTTGAGAGATTTGAGTTTCCTCTTTATAGAACATCAGGCTGAGGTCTCATATGGAAAGTGGGATTACCTTAAATTGTATTATTATGACTGGAGGGACCTTGGTTAGGGTTGTCGAACATGACGTCTCTAACCCCTAAGTCATGGATGATATGCATGGTGTCCCACATAACTTGAATTATTGGGCATGGAATCTCACATACCCTCGATTAAGATGTTAAGCATGATAGTCACATCTCTGAGTAAGATGATGGACATGATTTTAGTATCTAGTTTCAGATGATTGGGAATATAACCCCTTAATTAGAAGAACCAACACTTTTATTCATATTATAATTATTATAAACTTTCCATAAACTGATATAGGGTATTTTATTATTCATTCATTGAGATATTATGGGAATAACATCCATTACATAGTATGACACTCATATAGTTATAAAAGAACACTTGAGTTATGCCTTGGGTCCTAACTAGTATAATTTATATATATATATATGGATATTTATGATTTTATGTATAAAGTTAATATATATAAATATACATTTTATATATATAAATATAAGGTGACATGGTCAAACATATCCCGTCTTAGGATGAAGTAGGTATAGTCTTCTAGGTGTCCTTGATGAACCGAATCCCAACTTGTTTAAATGTATTATTACAGCATTAATTTAATTTTGATATACCTGAACACTACATTATTATTTGTGCACATATTTTATTTATCTTTAGAAACCATTTTTGGTGTCCTATTTAGTATATCTCACAGCCTGTTTGGTCCTCCACTGCACTTTGGCACACGAACAGACATCCTGGTTGCAGGTTTATGTTCATGTATTCTACATTTTTGTGGTTTCCATTTTTATCTAATATGGATTATGGGAGAAGAGGACTAATACACTGATCATGTTACTATTGGAGATATTTTTGGTTTCTTTAATTTATTTATTTCTATTTTTAGTCTTCTTATATATTGTGTATATATGCCAATATTTTCTATCAGTGCATGTTCTAGCATGATCATTTATTCGTGCATTATTTATTTGTAATGTTTAGTATGTTATTCTTCCTTTATGTTTATTGATTTCATTATATTTATTACTAATCTATAGGGTAATGTATCCACACTATACCACCTTTAGACCATCACATATAGTTTGAAACCTATGGCATGCGAGGAGGCATGTTTAAGGCGTAGTGGCCAATTGTCTTAGGGCACTATTTGAGTGTATCTCATGTCGATGTTATAAAAATGGTATCAAGTGATTCCTTTCCTATTATGTTTTATTATTTTTTGGATGGTAGAAATTATAGTATGAATTGTTCTACACATTGTAAATAGCTTGAGCCTGGGTTTTCCCAACCCATGTATGAGTGGAAGAATAAGTTTCTAGGGAATGGGAATGTTTTTCATGATGTTATTATTACAGTTGATTATTGTTTCACCTCAATTGATTGGTTTATCATTTTATGCATATTGATTTATTGATCATGATTTTATCTTTTTACCCTGTATGTTAAGAGTTGAGGTGTGTTCATGCATCATCATAGGCACATAGAGATTCACATTCCATGCCATGGAGGTTTCATTATACATTTCCTAATAATAGAGATATGTGCCTTGGGTGATATACCTTGTTTTTTAGTTTATATTAGTATGCTTTCATGTGTACCTACTTAGTTAATTATTTTACCCTAGTTATTTGTATTCGATGCTTTTGTGATTTATTTCAGTATGCTTGATTTTATACCATATTCGGTGTTACTTACTTCCATATTATCTTTCCATGTTTCTTAGTGTGGTTTATTTGTGATGGTATGATTTATAAGATTAAAATGATTAATTTATTATTAAAGTTTATATATTAACTTAAATGGTGTTTTTTCATATATCTTGGTGATGAAACATTAATTAATCAATTACAACACATTGATTCATCGAACATTGGCTACATGGATGGGAACATGAATGCTTTCAATTAATTAAAAGAAAATTTTCAATTTATTTAGTGTATGGGAACTTTATAAATTCATTAATTCCAATTTTAAATTATAAAATCATGTACCTCTATAACATGGTAATTGTGATTCATCTAATTGGATCATTGTGTGAAACCTGTAATCTTGAATCATGGGTTATAAATGAATAGTTAATGAGTTAACTAGTTGGGACCATAAATTGTAGAGAGGTTAAATTAGTTTGGAAAAAATTAAAAATTTACTCATTGATGTTAATAAAAAATGTAATAAATTTAAATTTATAAATGATTATACCTCTATAACCTGGGAATGAAGTCTCATATGACTAAATTTCAAAATGCACAGTTGGAACCAAGTAGGTATGTTGGGGAATATTGTTGTAAGATAATCCCTTTGGGGTGCAATAAATTTGACTAAATCCAGATGTCCAACTGGACCCAAGTAGGTTAGATTAGTGTACTACTTATGCATTAAACCCACTAAAGTTGTATGAAATATTAGAGAAATAAATGTAGAAATATTTTTTAAGTGAACCCCAAATTGCTTTAATGGGACCCTCATAGGTCACCATAATATTTATATCTCTTGATACTAAACCCAATGGTGTTATGCTTCATTAATGGGGTGGTTATTTATTGTTTCCAAAACTGATTATAATATGTTAAATATAAATGTATAGTTAAATATTACTTGACTAGATTCGTTAATTAATCAAAAAATATATATATACTTGTGAACTTTATTATTATGTGGTTCTATTTAATTAAAATTTCAATTAATAACTAAATATTGTTTCCCTCTATACAATGGAAATTGAAATTTTCCTTAACTAAACCAATTGTAGAAATTATTGAATCAAATAAAATGATAAAAAAATATAATATATTTTCAATAAAATGTTATATAATATAAGATAAATAAATTTATTAATATATTTGTTTTTAAAACTGGCACTTGACATACCTTATATGGTAACTGTTTAAAATTTTGAATAAATGATAATCATTTAATTTCCTTAAAAGAGACACTTGGTATGGGTGATTGTATAGGGAACCCTCGTGTAAGGGTTAGTTTTTCATGTTGTCATGGATTAGAAATTTATACATTTCTCGTAGACCCTAGTTGACTTCTTCTTAGGCTGTTTTGGTCCTATAGATTATGCGGTAAGTCCTTGTGGTAATTTTAGATGTGTAATTGTTTTATGACTGATTCCATATTCTTTAAAAGGGGGATAACCCTATAAAGGTTGTTCCCTCATAAACATTAATAATTTATAAATGATTGAAATAATTTTTCATTGATAGGTTTCATTTGGGTGTATTTTTCCCATGTAGGACTCCTAGTATTGAAGTGAAACTCTCGATTAAATGGGTGATCAGTTGGTATGTTAAGACTTGTTAAAGGAAGTATCATCTTGTAATGATCCAATTCATCATGTCAGATATACCTTGGTCATGGTCAGCCTCTTCATAGGTTGTGTGAAATTTCTTATTTTATATGGGATATTTTATTCCAGATATGTATAGAACATGGTTCACTATTTGATACATGCATGGTATGTGTAGTGACTTTTGGATAAACAAATGGTGAGTAGCTATATATGATCCAAAGATCAAAGATTTAAATTTTTAGTTGTTTTGGGAATGAAAAATGGGAGCTTGAGTAAATTCATGGTTGTTCCCATGATGAGGGCTACCTTGAAATAAAATTGGGAATCATGAGATGATTGACCCTTGTTTGAAACAAGGCCCTCATGGTCAGGAGACGTGGTGTCAGGAATTGGTTAAGGATCATGTAACCTATTTTCAATACGAGTATGGATCATAATGAGTATCATGTCCCAAATGATAAAACCTTTTTGTAATAATTTTTTAGAGTCGATCATACCCCATATCTCGACTTTACTCAAACTATGCTGATATAGAATCGATTATACACCTATCAAAAGGAATTAAATTATCAACCTTGATGGATTTATGGATGGACTCTTTGGAAGTGCACTCCAGCAATCGTTTTAAAGGAATACTTATGGTGTGGATACCACCAAAGGTAGTTGGAATATGGTCCTATTATGATAAAGTTCATGATAATGCAGTACTATTAATTGGAAGGTCATTTTAGCACTTGTATCCCTTTTGGGAAGAATAAACAGGAATGGTTTGATCAATTGATGTTCCCAATGGTTGGGTACAAGACTAAGTGGATGTCCTCAAAATGTACGTGAAGTACTTTGGAAAAAGGTGTCTTGTATGTGTCGTATTGAAATTTATGTGAAATTTATAGTGACCAATTCTATTGGGCCAACAATAGTTAACCATTAATATATAAGTGAGGAACAGGGGAAGCTTCCTCACTCGTAATTGGGTGTATTTTGTTAAGAAAATTTTCAAAAGGGATGTTTTAATGTTATGGGCATGCATCAATAAAAAAATTGTGATCATGTTTTTTAAATTGAAATTGGTTATTTAATAAGGTTAAGACCTAAGGTGCGGAATTCCATAGGCCACTTGAAAAAAGTGATAACAATGGGATTGTGTCTCAAAAACAGATGACCTCAAGTAAGCTATGACTAGTCATTTCATCTTTGTTTTAAATCATTATCTCATGTTTAAATTGTTCATATACCATAGGTATAAATGGACTCTTGGAGGTGTGTTGGGTGTTTAAAAATTCAACACTACAATTTTAATGAAACTTTGTTTCCCTTGTAGGTTGGTTGTTGCTTTCATTATTCCCCAAGACTTACCAGGGATGTGAATTTCTAGGGTGGATAGGTTGTAACATCCCATCTTTTTAGACCGAGTTGAAATTTCTGGATTTTTAGAAATCCATTTTGTGGATGGTTCAATTATTTAACCAAGACTCAAAATGTATATCCAATTATAAAACATATAAATGTGTTGTTTTTAGACGTTTTTTAAGGCCTGAGAGGTTCTTCAAGTGTCCTTGTTGATAATTTGGAGTGTCGGGACTCAAACACTCAAGCTCGAAACGTACTATTAAGGGCACATGGTTTTTCTAAAACAGTGAATACCTTAAAAAACCTTTACAGTATAGTCTATTCGATCATGTGGTGTTACGTGGTTTGGATTAACACTACTTGAGGAGTCACATGACCAAGCATATGCTCTACAATTTATTGTAGAGGTGTCACATAGGTTGTGCAGGGTTTCATAAACTGTGCACCTTGTTTGAACACATAGTTCCACTTAACTAGTTTCTACACATAGTTGGTGTTCTGTTATATTAAATTTTGAATCCTAACCATGATGTATATCATTATAGATAGTGAATCATGCTTGGTTAGTGAATGGTTAGACAAAAAATGTGTCCAAACCATGTAGATCTTTAAAAAAGGAATGAAATGACTGTTTTTCCCTTGCCTTTATTTCATTCCTCCCCCTTTTTTCTTTCTCCTTCGTGTGCACTAGGGAAACATGCTCAAGATCTTTTTCCTATCTTCCATTAGGACTCCAAGTATCTTCTTCATTCTGTTTTGTAACTAAGCATCATAGGACTTATTGGATCCATACATGTAAATTATTAATTCTTTTTGATCCTCTCATTGTTAAACTCTCTCTCGATATAGTTATATTTATGCGAGCTAATTCACCCTATTTTTTTGTCCTTTTCCAAAAATTTTAATTTATTCCATTCCAGCTTGAATCAAATCTTGATAATAGATGAGTGGACTATCCTAAGAATTAGGTATGAGGTTTATATGATTTTCCCTCAAAGTGATGTTGTTTATATCATATAATTGTAATTATGTATGATGGATTTTCCAGGAGTTGTTCCTAAAATATAAATACCTTCAAAAAAATTCATAAACCACATTCTAATTTGTTTTATACCCCCTATTTATATGGTTAGAAGTTATAAACTCAACCCGAACCACCCCTTTCTGGTGGGTTTTCTATATCACTTTATTTTCATTATCTTCATTTTGACCAGAACACCCTTAGAGTGTGTTAGTTTCACATATTCGGTGTCATTTTGAGGTATTTTCTATTTTGTTTTTAGTTTTATATTTATTACATAGAGTTTTTGACAGTTTTTGAGAAAAATGGTGGTTTCGATCTAGAAAGAAGTAAGGACATGGTTGGTTTATGGTTAATAGAGAATGTCTACTATCCCAATGGAAACTGTGCACCCTCGATAGTAGTTGTATCTTGGACACACACCCTAGTGCATATGCATGCATCCCTCCCAGGATAACCATGTTCCTAGGAAAGTGGAACTATCTAAGGCTCATGACTAGTCAAATGGTCATGTCACCCCTCAGAGAAACCCATATGACTAGATTTCCTCTTTAAGAAAGGTTCCTCATGGTTGGTTCATTCTCTGGAAGACGGTGTGGTCAAACAATGTGGCCATCCAGATCTTTAAAAATGATGAAATTGCAACTTTTCCTCCCCTATTTTAACCCCAAATAACCCATATCTAACCCCATTTAACCCCTTATCCCTATCCATGCCTCCCCATTCTTCTCCTTCTTTGGGCGCCAATTTTTTGGTGAGTTTAATCTTGGATCTTCAAGAAATCATCAAGTAATATTATCCTCTTTTTTTCTTCTTTCATGGTATCTTTTCCCTTATTCTTCAAGATCTCATTCTCCAAAAAACGTTTTGACCAAGGTTGGATCCAAATCATGTTTCTTAGGGTCAAATAATGATGTTTTTTTTGTTCTCTTTTTTTCGTTGGGACTTTTTATGGTGTGGTTGGTGGTTTACAACTAGATTAGTGAATTTTATAAGTAATAGGTGGGTGGATCTATACCATGACATTATTTGATGATTTTATCATGCTTTATTTATTTTCTAAGTGGGTTTTATAAATTTTTTTGGGTGTTGAAAAACATGTTTTCCTAGGGTTTTGGTGTGCGTAATTATTTAATAATGATGTTCCCATTTTAAATGTTTCTTTTCAGGTGTTTTTCTATTATTGGAATTTCGAATTCATAAGAGTCATATCATCTGATATTGGGATGGAAATTGAGCACAAGAAAACCATGGGTATTTAAGTGGGAAGACTAATTCTAGTATGTTTGGTGATTCTACAGGGATGAGTCCTTTTCTCTCTAACAAGATTACATAACAACACTAACTTTAAATTTATGTGATGGGGATTAGTGGATAGACTTGGAACTTCACATTTGAAAGATGTGATCACTAAGAGTATGAGGATCCCAGGACCCCACTAACCATAGTGCCTTTGGTATTTTTTGTGGTGCTCATGATAAGTTTATCATTAATCTTGTTGTCACGTTTAGTTTCTATTTTATTTCAAATAATGTATTATAAATATTTTATTTTTATTTTCATGAAAAATATCAAATTGATTTTACATCTAATTTCATTATGTGGAATATATTTTGGTGATATCCTATTGGGAAATTTGGATCACACCCTGCGTACACCCTCATGTGTATGTAGACCTCGTTATGTTTGACCAATGTAAAGAAAGTATCCCCATGATGGTGATGGTGGTTGTATGTTGTAATGACACAAACATTTGGAATAATATTTGGTTTCCTGAAAATGTAAATTTTTCTGTGTCATAATCAATAAAACTATATAAGTATAACTGAAATGTATCCATCATGTTTTGACCATTATATGACTGTTAGTTAATATGACTGTTTCAAACCATAATAATTTTTAACGTTATAATTATTGATTATAAATAGAAATGATAATGGATAATTAATGTATAAAGAAGAGTCGATGGCCTCTACCAGTAGAATCATTCCATATGAATCCCATTTTTTAGATCTTGGTAATTAGGTAGCATCACTATGCTTTGATTTGGACTAATCCCATGTTAAGCTTCAACATGTTAAGCTTGAATGAAATCACCAAAGGGAGAAGTTCAATTTGTTAGAAATCACCACTCATCCAATGTTTTCTGATCCAACCCATGATTCTATTCCCATTTCACACCATACTCTTAGGTTATATGTGGGTGTTATAAGGGGATATCTAATGAGACCTTAGTTACCTTGTGTAATCCCTTTGTATAAATAAAGGTGTTATTTAATCATTTCCATTTTAGAATAGAATTGTTTAATAAAATATATGATTAATTGATAAAAATTAAATAACTTTATTTTAGAAGTAAAAAATTTCTAATTATCATAGATTTCTCATACTTAGATAATTATTATGGTAAAAAAACATCATTTTTGAATTTCAAATGTCAAAATTAATCTGGGGTGAATTTTTAGTATTTTTCTAAGAATTTTAATTATTTTGATGAATAGTATTTGATGAATAATATTTTGGAATAGTATTTTATTTATGAATAGTAAATAAAATTTCAATAATTATTAAATAATTTATTCTATAAAGTTATTTTTGAAAAAAAACTGATATACACGGTTGAGTTCAATAAGATAATTAGAGACTGATAAGATCAACTTAATTTTTAGTGAATAATAACATTTCAATAGTAATGTTACACTTATAAATAGTAGGATGACCAATGGAAGAGTAAAATCACCAATGTAATTATAAATATAATTTAAGAATCTTAAATGGTAATGTGATATAATTATATCATAGTATGAGTAAATAAATGTTTTTGAAATTATTAGTTAAGTATTAGTATTTTATTTATTTTATTTAATTTAAAATTTAATTAATTTTAATAAAATGGAGTTCATTTTTGAATTCAACATGTTGAAAAAAATTTAGTGTTAATTTTTGTAATTTTTATGAAATAATTGAATTTTTTATGAATAATAAAAATATAGTTTTGAGTTTTTGGTATGTTTAATGACATAATTAGTATGTAAAAATGATGTAATGAGGGATATAAGATGATGGTAGAATCTTTTGGATTAATATATGATATTAATTTTCCCCTCTGGCCAATATTATGGCCAAATTCCATGGGAAATCCCATGGTTTTCCAATACCACTAATGAGGTGTCCTACTAAATTAATAAAAAAACTCCCTCTATTTTACTATAAATACCCACCCATTACTTCATTTCCAATAGTAGAGAATAATTATCCACGAATTTTTTATAGTATTACCTCCCAATGAGTCTCCCAAGATTCCCTTAATCCCCCAATGTGTTTATCTTCATGTTTTAAATGTTACTCTTCAAGGTAAGGGAATTCCCAACTTCTCTTTTCCTTTCAAGTTATCTTTTTTGTGGTATGTCTTTCAAATTTCCATAAAAATTTATTATTTATATTTAATTTTGTCCCTATAATGTATTATGATACTTTTATGAAATATTAACCCATGTCCCCTCTCCTTTTAATATTTTATAAAACTATATTTCATACCCATTATGCTGCAAAATGTTCTTCTCAAAATCTATCTTTTTTTCTCAAGAAATTATTTTATTTTCTATATGTGAATGCCCAAAAATATTTCTTTTAAATGCATATTAATAAATAAAAAAAATTATGTATAATATTATGTAATTTATATACATAAAACCCTCATTTCCTTTCTATGGGTTTTAAATGAAATAATGATCATGTTTTAATCACTTTTTAAAATGCCATGATTTTGATATGAAACCAATTTATTTTATTCTATTTAGGTTATTTACAAAACTATTTATTATCATATATATGGATCACATGAAAATAAATACATATTAAGGGTGTTCCATGGTAGCACTCCAATGCATTGTGTAAAGAAATTAATCACTAGAGATGACAAGTTTTACGATACCTTGGTGAATAACCTTGGTGATTTGTATGACACCTTGGGGATGGACATTGGTGATATTATTATGAATTTCTAAATTAAATGTTGTAGAAACGTTTTAAAGAAATTATTCAAGATATTTTAATTATGAAATTCCTCTTTATCATGCCTTTATGATATTACTCATTTTCTTATTGATATTCTCCATGTTCACATGTAAATTGTTCCACTTATTTTCCCTTACTAGGATTTCTTCTCACCCTTTACTTTCATGTATGCCACCAGGTTATGAGATGAAATAAATTTACTTAGGATGAACCTTGAAGAACCCATTCATGCTGAATAGAATATTTTTTTTATGTTTTCATGTGTTATGTGCCTTTTTTCCTAGATACTAAAATTTAAAAGATCGTGTATTTATAAAATGTCATGTAAAGTTATGTAATAAGAAGGGTGGATCCCATTATTCGTATCAAAGGATAGATTAGTTATTTGTGGAAATTAGGATATGAAACATTTAGTAAGAAACCTATATAAATATTTAAATATAGGACAACTTCTTAGTATTTGGGTGAAATATTATGTATGTGGTTTCCAAACAAATAAATCCATCTCTGGATAAAAACAAGTGGATATGGCTCAAGAAGAGATGTATCTAGGGGTAAAAAAAAAACCCTCTTTGAGCTATACATGAATGGGAACTGGTTTGTGACAATGCACCTTGATTAACTCCTAGTTTAAAACTCTGGGGGATATGTTTGGTTAATCACATGCTTTTTATGAACCACTGGGAAGGATTTATAAAAAATGTAATTGTAGATAATGAATAATGTGTTTAAGCATGATGTTTTAAGACATAAAAATCATTTAGAGTTATAAGGCTCTTAAATGAAACATTTTTTTCACCAAGGTTTTCCCCTTTTAGAAAATGGTGAGAAATTGGAGGAACCATGTAAATTGTGATTGTAACAGACCACGTGCTAATGGTCCTCTGTTGGAATCCTGAATGGAATCATTAATGAGAATGATGAATCAAATGACTCAAGTTATGGGAAATAACTTGAATCAATCCAATATAATGATTTCACCAAGATGGTAACAACATTCCATTAATTCCTTTATGTATCAATGACCACAAATGTTCAGTGGATCTAAAGACCCATTAATTTTTGAATAATGGATAAACTCTATAGAAAATATCTTTTTTGTACTTCATAATTCTGAATAAGAGAAAGTAACCCTACCTATTTACCGCATAGAGGGAGTTGATGATCATTGGTTGGTTCTGATTAAAGACATGAGGTTTATAAGGAATATTGAATCTATAGAGTGGGAATTATTTTGATGGATTTTCTTCAATAAGTATCCCCCTCATTCGATGAGAGTGAAAATGGGGAATGAATTTCATGAGATGAAGAAGAGGGAGAATGAATCTATGGGAATATAAGATGTGAACGTCATAATTATTTCATGTTACACCTCTATATTTTTCATGGATATTAATGGTAAGGTTGATAGATTCATTGGTGGACTAATACCTAATCTACAGAAGAATTTAACCAAATGAGACAATGAAATATATGAGAAAATTGTACAAAGTGTTATGAAAGTTTAACTAGAGTTTGGTGAGATGCAATGGTCCAATAAATCCAATGATAAGATGATATCAATGGATCCAATATTGGGTGAGATCTTTGATCATGGAAGAGGGGTAAAGTGATTTAAACTTCCCACATGTAATAAATGTTGGAAGAATCATTTGGCGAACCACCTGCTTGAGAGTGGGAAGTGTTGTAGGTGTGGAAGAGATGCACATGTCACTCATAATTGTCATAGTGAGGTGAAGCCTCAACTTCCCAACACTACCAATAAACGGAATATGGTGCACTCCCTAGTTAATGTTAAATTCTTCATGTGAGGATAGCTTTTGAACTTTTCCAATCATTGTATGAATTTGAGGGAAGTGGAGGGGAATCACCATCAGCCTCAGCATAGGCCAAGGGAACAAGGTCGTGCTTATTCTATCACGACAGCTGATGTTGATGCTACAAATGATTTGGTGGGAGGTACTCTTGTTGTTCTGTCAATGCGGTCAACTACATTGTTTGATTTGGGTTCTACACATTCCTTTATTTCATCTATGTTTTTACAGAATATAGAATCAATTCCTGAACTCTTAAAAGTATAGTTACCAGTTAAGACTCTTATAGGGATTATCCAAGAATCAATAGTGTTTAAAACCTCTATTATTTAATTTAGCGAGAATAATCTTATCACAAATCAAACAGTCATTACCGTGGTGGAATTGGAAATTATACTAGGTATGGATTGGATTTCAAATTATAATTCTAAGATCAAATGAATAAGAAAGGAAATATCAGTATTCTTGAATGGAAGATCTACATTTATCTTCTAATGAGAGATATCTCATCCCAATCTTTTTCTTGAAGAACCTCGTATATCCTTCTTGATAGAGTTGATAGGTGATGAATAAGAAGTAAATGAGAATATAAGGATAGATAATGTCCCCATTGGTCAAGAATACATTGATGTATTTCCTGATGAGTTACCAGGACCTCCCTAGAAAGAGAGATAGACTTCTCCATTGAACATATGTCAGGATCCAAGATGATTTCAAAAACCCCATATAGAACGGAGAAGGTGGAGCTGGAGTAATTAAAGAATCAACTCCAAGATCTTTTGGAGAATGGATTTATCTAGCCAGTGGGTCTCCTTAGAGAGAACCTATTATATTTGTGAAGAAGAAGGATGGATCAATGTGGTTTTACATTGATTATAAAGAACTGAATGGGATCATAGTAAAGAAAAAGTACCCTCTTCCAATAATTGATGATTTATTTGACCAGCTTCATGGGGATCAATTATTCTATATGATTGATCTTAGATCTCATTATCATAAATTGAGGGTGAGGAAAGAAGATATTTTAAAGACTGCCTTCTGATCAAGATATAAGCACTGTGATTTTGTTGTTATGCCATTTATATTGATTAATGCACCTGCTATTTTTATGGATTTGATGAATAGAGTCTTTAAAGACTACCCTAATACTTTATGGTAGTTTTTATAGATGATATTATGATATATTCCAAAAATTGGTAGGATCATGAAGATCATATAAGGGATATATTGTAAACATTGAAGAAGTGGAGGTTATTTGGAATGTTTAAAAAGTGTGAGTTTTGGTTAGAGAAAGTTCCTTCTTGGGGGTACATTGTAACCAGTGAAGGAATCTCAGTTAACCCTACAAAGACAAAGGTTTTAGAGGAGTTTCGTCATCCTAAAATATTAATTGATATTCGTATTTTCCTTTGATTTGTAGGATACTATTAGAGATTTTTGAAAAAAAAATCACGACTTTCCAATCCAGTAACCAAGTTAACTCGAAAAGGGGTTAAGTTCATCTAGTAAAAAGAGTTTAAATACAGTTTCCAAGAGATTAAGAAGATACTGGTTACTACACCTATGTTAACTCTCCCCTTAATCGATGAAGGATTCATTATTTTTAGTGAAGTATCTATAGAAGGGCTTGGGTGCGTCCTCATTCAAAATGAAAAGGTGATTACTTATGTATCTCGACAGTAGAGGCCTCATGAGCAGAATTATTCTACACATGATCATAGGTTAGATGTAGTTTTTTTCTCTGAATATATAGATGAACTATCTATATGTGGAGAAGTGTGATATATGCACAGACCATCAATGATTGAAGTATATTTTCATGCAAAAGGAATTGAACATGAGATAAAGTAAATGGTTGGAGATTCTTAAAGACTATGATTGGTCAATTCATTATCATCCTGAAAGAGAAAAAAGTATCTTATGCATTTAGTAGGAAAGAACCTATTATTCTATAAATGATGAGGATTCAAAGAGATCATTTGATCAAACACCTAGTAAAACTGGACACATTAATCATAAGAGAAGGGACATCATCAACCCTATCCCAAATGATTTCTCAACTATCATTATTAGAGAAGGTAAAGAAATCTCAAAAAGAATATCCTTTATTATAGAAGAAGATTGAGGCTATGAAGAATGGGAAGATTCTTGAGTTCAATATCGATAAAGAAGGTGTACTGAAATAACATACATGACTTTGGGTTCCATATATTTCAGAAAAAAAGAAGGAGGTGATGGATGAATCTCATAGCGCTACATTCTCTATACATCATGGTAGCATGAAAATGTATACAGACCTTTATGATCCTTATTGGTGGGATAAAAAGACAAGGGAGATTTCTGACTACACAATAAATTGCAAGGTGTATCAATAAGTGAAAGCAGAGAGACAACTTTCTAAAGGTGTATTACCACCACTACTCATACCAGCATGGAAGTGGGACAATATCACTGTAGAATTTTTCCTTGGTCACCCAAAAAATTCTAAAGTACACAATGCTATATGGGTTATAGTGGACCATCTCTCCAAGACTACCCATTTTATCTCTATTTAGTATGATTTCTCTCTTGATCATCTTGCTAGGATTTATGTAAAAGAAGTGGTAAGACTACATGGAGTTCCACTTTATATCGTATCTGATCATGATCCAAGGTTTACATCAAAATTTTGGATAACTCTTCAACATGCTCTCTATGTTGAATTGAATTTCAGTGCTACATATCACCCCCAAATTGATGGTTATTCTAAAAGGGCTATTCAAACACTTAAGGATATGATGAAAACATGATCAATGGAATTTAAAGGTGGATTTGATCAACATATCTCATCTGCTGAGTTCTCTTACAAAAACATATTTCATTCAAGAATTAAAATGGCATCGTATAAGGATCTATATGGGAAGAGATGTAGAAGTCCTACTTGTTGGGATGAAGCTATTGAGAGAAATATTCTTGGGCCTAATCTTGTTCAAGAGATGATAGAAAAGTTTCATGTCGTCCAACAACACATTAAGGCTACTCAGAGTCGGTAGAGGAGTTATGCCAGAAACATTCAAAGGGACTTAGAGTTTGATGTTGGTGGCAAGGTCTTCCTTTGAATTTCTCCATAGAAGACAGTCATGTGTTTTGGATGTAAAAGGAAGCTCATCCCCATGTACGTTGGCCTCTATGAAATCCTTGGTCGCATTGGAGTAGTGGAATGTCTTCTTACACTTCCTCATAATGTAGCTCAATTTTATAATGTATTCTACGTTTCCCTCATGAGGAAGTATATAAATGACCCTTTAAATGTACTAAATCCAGAGGTGGTACAATTGGAACACGACCTCTCTTAGGAAAAGTAGATGGTAGATATCTTTGATTGTAGAGACAAGGTTCTATGCAACAAGACTAAACACCTTGTTAAAGTGTTGTGGAGGAATGAAAAATAAGAAGAAGCCATGTGGGAATCAGATGAGACTATGAACTAGAAGTATCCACACCATTTATCTCCTGATAGTACGAGTTGAAATTTTTGAGGATGAAATTTTTTAAGGGGGAAGAATATAACTACCCAATCTTTTTTAATAATATTTTTTTCCCAAAAATGAAATTCTTACTATGTCATAATCAATAAAACTATAAAATTTTAACTGAAATGTAACCATTGAGTTTTGATTGTTATATAACTGTTAGTCAATATGACTGTTGGAAACCAGAATAATTTTTAACATTATAATTATTGTTTATAAATAGAAATGATAATGGATAATTAAGGTAGAAAGAAGAGTCAATAGCCTCTACCAGTAGAATTATTCCATACAAATCCTGTTTTTCAGAGCATGGGAATTAGGTAGCATCATTGGGCTTTTCTTTGGATAAAACCCAGGTCAAGCTTCAACATGTTAAGATTTAACGAAATCACCTATGGGATAAGTTCATGTTGTTAGAAATCACCACTCGAGTAATATTTCTTGATCCACCCCAATATTCAATCACTATTTTCACACAATACTCTTAGGTCATATGTGGGTGTTATAAGGTATTTTGTAATGAGGCCTTAGTTACTTTGTGTAATCCCTTTGTACACTATGGTAAAAAACAATTATTGTGATGGGGTATTTGCAAAGGGCCTTATTCCCGTCACAAAAACTCCGATGAAAAGAGTATTTGCGATGGGAATATATTCCTGTCGCAAATGGTAAGTTATTTGCGACGGAAATACAGGTCTCGTCGCAATTGCAATGGCGTGGTTTACGCGCCAAAACGCAGGAAGCCTATTTGCGACGGGTAGAAGGCTACCCGTCGCAAGTACCCGGCAGTGGTAAATAGTATTTTGTGATGGGAAAATTTCCTCGTCCAAAAAAAATATTCACCATGTGTTATTTGCGACAGGCCTCCTCGCCAATACCGGTTGCTGTAAAGCCTATTTGCGACGGTCACCTTCAACCTGTCGCAACTACCCGGCGGTGGTAAATAATTTTTTGTGACGGGACTATTTACCCATCGCAAAAAAGAATCTAACGGGTGGTATTTGCGATGGGTCCCGTCGCAAATACCGGTGGCGGTAAATAGGAATTTGCGACGGGGATATCCGCCCGTCACAAATACCGGCGGCGGTAAATAGTAATTTGCGACCGGGATATCCGCCCGTCGCTAATGGTGTGGCATTTGAGACGGGCTCGTCGCAACAACCCTTTTACTTGCCACTCGTAATTAATGCGGGCGAAGGCATTTGGGATGGGCCACATCGCCAATACCGGTGGCGGTAAATAGAAATTTGCGACGGGGATATCCACCCATCGCTAATGGTGGCTATTTGTGACGGGCCCGTCACGAAAGTCCTTTTACGCGCCGCCCGTATTTAATGTGGGCAAATGCATTTGCGACGGTATCCCGTCGCAAATACAAGGTATTGCGACGGGATATCGTCGCAAATACGACCCTCACAAATAATCTAACATGTATATACACCCCATCCATTTTTTTCCATAACATTCATATCTCTATTATTCTCTCTCTCTAATTTTCAGTTCTGAGTAGAAATTTTTTTTGTTTTAATTTTTTCTTTCGAGAAGAGGAAGGAAAGAGTTAGAAGGCGCAGATTGCTTCAAAGGTATTTATATTTTTTTAATTGTTAAATTATTTTTAATTGTTAATTTTATTTTTAATTGTTAATTTTATTTTTAATTGTTAGTTTTATTTTTTTTAATAGAATGTTTAGCTATATAGTATAATTAATTTATGTGGTTGTACCAAATAATCCTTGTCTGGATATGAACAGGTAGAGGTGGCTCTGGCACAGATGTACCTAGGAGTGAAAACTCTGACAAGGTGTTTCGAGCTTGACTCGGGGTAACCTGGTACACGACAATGGGCATTGCTGCACTCTTGGTTCGACACTCCCTAGGGATGTTTTGGTAATAATTATAAATAAATATATAATTATCAAATAATTAAGAAATAATTAGTTTTAATTAGATTTAATTAAAATAATTATCAAATAATTAGGAATTAATTAAATTTAATTGATTAGAAATAATTAGGAAACCATTAAAATAATTAGGAAACAATTAGATTTAATTAGGAAACAATTAGATTTAATTAGGAAATAATTACATTTAATTAGGAAATAATTAGATTTAATTAAGAAACAATTATATTTAATTTGGAAACAATTATATTTAATTGGGAAAAAATTATAATAATTAGGAATTAGGAAACAATTAGATTTAATTAGGAAACAATTAGATTTAATTATGAAACAATTATATTTAATTAAGAAACAATTAGATTTAATTAGGAAACAATTAGATTTAATTAGGAAACAATTAGATTTAATTAGGAAACGATTATAATAATTAGGAAACGATTATAATAATTAGGAAACGATTATAATAATTAGGAAACAATTAGATTTAATTAGGAAACAATTATATTTAATTAAGAAACAATTAGATTTATTTAGGAAGCAATTATAATAATTTGGAAACAATTATATTTAGTTAGGAAATAATTATATTTAATTAGGAAATAATTATAATAATTAGGAAACAATTATAATAATTACGAAACAATTATAATAATTAAGAAACAATTACAATAATTAGTAAACAACTATAATAATTAGGAAACAATTATAATAATTATGAAACAATTATAATAATTAGGAAACAATTATAATAATTAGGAAACAATTATAATAATTAGGAGACAATTATAATAATTATGAAACAATTATAATAATTAAGAAACAATTATAATAATTAGGAAACAATTATAATAGTTATGAAACAATTATAATAATTAAGAAATAATTATAATAATTAGGAAACAATTATAATAATTAGAAAAAAATTATAATAATTATGAAATAATTATAATAATTAGGAAGTAATTATAATAATTAGGAAAAAATTATACTAATTAGGAAACAATTATAATAATTAGGAAACAATTACATAATTAGGAAACAATTACATAAAGGAAACAATTATATAATTATGAAACAATTACATAATTAGGAAACAATTAGGAAAATTAGCAAGTGTGATTGACCGCTCATCTACATCAATTTTATTTTCATTTGTGTGTTGAGGCTTGACAAGAAACTTCTACCTCCACATGTAATATCTACTTTTACTATCAAAATTATCAACCTCCTCGCCAATATAGAGGTGAGGAGGTTTATAATTTTGACAGTAAAAGCACATATTACATGTGGAGGTAGAAGTTTCCTGTCAACCTCAACACCCAAATGAAATGAAAATTGAGGTAGATGAGCGGTCAATTATGTTTGTTTTTCTATTCATTGATTGATCAACCACCCGACCTATATGCATATCTTCGCATTTCTAATTAGTAAAGTAATTATTAATATAATTAGTAACATAAATAGTAACATAAATAGTAACATAATATAAAATATTATATTACTCTAATATTAATAGTTAAATAATACTTATAATATAATTATTTTATTATTATATGTTTAATATTTATAAAAAATATTAATATTTTTAAAATTATAAAAAATTTATAAAATAGTACAATTATCAATATTTTCAACAAGTTTTTCTTTATTCTTAACAGTTCAAATCTTAAAGGGTCGCAAATTTTCAGGTCATGCCTAATAAAAAGTTTGTGTCAACCCTGTCCAATGTAAACTCTATAATTGTTCTTGCTTGGTTGATCACCTCGCAAGTAGCGTTGTAGTAGGACAACCCAAGTCATGTCTTTCTCATTACTTGTGGCGTCCTATTGCAACACTACTTGTGAGATGATCAACCTTGTAAGGACAATTATAGAGTTTAAATTGAACAAGGTTGACGCAAACTTTTAATTGGGCATGACCTGAAAATTGATGACTCTTTAAGATTTGAACATGTTAAGAATAGAGAAAAATCTGGTGGAAATATTGAGATTTGTAATAATTAGTAATAATTACTAATAATTAATCAAAAATCAAATAAATTCAAGTACATGGTTATAAATCGGCACAATTTCCAGCGGATTTACGGCTACCTTTGGTTCAACATCTCATATCTTTGCTACTTTCTCCCACTGAAATCAGTATGAAAAATGTGCTCTAACGTATGTCAGAGCAAGTTTTTCATACTGATTTCAGTTGGGAGAAAGTTAAAAAGAGATGAGTCGTCGGACAAATCAGAATAATTAGTAATATAATCTCCACAACGATGATTAAAAAATTTTATTTTATTATTCAAGCATATTTCATTTTGAAAAGTATTTCTATGTATTGCTAAATTAATAATAATTAGTGGGGATGATTACAAACAAACTATGTCGTCTATAATTATTGGTAATTACTAATAAATAACTGTAATTATGTATCATCTTTATTTAGGATATTGTTTTTCTTATATCAAATTATTTAACAACAGTAATTGTTTTAAATTTTGTAGAAACATATATATGAATATGGAACAAGGAAATCAACATCAATCATTATTAGAGGATCGTGCTTGGATAAATCAGTGCAGAAATCCAAACGGTTCTAGTTTAAATCCTGTATATGTTGATGGTGTTGAAGCTTTCTTATCATTTGCATCATCAAACCCGAAATTTTTTTCAGAAGGGAAAATTAAGTGTCCTTGTAAAAAATGTGCTCTGTGAACGTTTGAGACATTTGACATCGTTGGGAAACATCTCTTGCATTATGGTTTTCAATCAGATTATATTTTTTGGTATCAACACTATGAACGCAGTTCCAGAGAAGATACTATTAATTTGATTTCGGATCCATCACGGTTTTAGAATTTAGTACATGATGTTGCAGGGTCATCCTTTCAACAAATAGAAATCAAAGATGATGTTGATTTACCTCCTGAGTTGGCACCATCTGAATTTTCTAAGTTGTTCATGTCTGTTGAGGATGAATTATATCTTGGTTACAAGATAAGAAAATTAGAAGCAGTTGCAAAATTTATGGCTACTAAATTAGATAATGCAATGTAAAATAACTATTTTGATCAGATATTTTCTTTGGTTAAAGCACTATTACCTGAAGGAAATGTGCTGCCTGCTAATTATTTTGAGAGCAAGAGACTCGTTCATAATCTGGGACTTAGTTATCAGAAGATCCATGCATGTTCAAATGATTGCATCTTATATTGTGGTGAAAATGAGTCGTTGGATATTTGTCCCACATGTGGACAATCGAGGTATAAATAAGCACAATCAGGGAAGTCAAGATTGATTCTTGTAAAATAGTTTAGATATTTCCCGCTTACACCTAGGTTGTAGCATTTATTTATGTCTCAGAACATAATGACAATGATGTCATGGCACAAAACCAATATTTGAAATGGTAAAGGCTTGATTCATCCATCTGATGGTGATTCATGGAAACATTTTGATCAAGTTCATCCGTCTTTTTCTTTAGAATCTCGGAACGTGTGATTGGGTCTTTCTACTAATGGTTTTGTCCATTTGGATCTTTTGGTAGTCAGTATTCCTATTGGCCTATCTTTATAACTCCGTACAATTTGCCTCCATGGATGTTGATGAAAGAGCCTTATATCTTTTTGATATTATTAATCCCAGGACATCTGAAAAAGAATATTGATGTTTATTTGAAACCATTGATTGATGAGTTAAATTTATTGTGGAGTCATTGTGTTGGTACATATGATGCTCCTGAAAAATAGAATTTTTTAATGAAAGATGCTTTGATTTGGACAATTAGTGACTTCCCGGCATATAGTATGTTATCTGGCTGGAGTAAAAATGGTCCAAAATCATGTCCTTACTGTATGGGAGACAACAAAGCATTTATGCTCATGAATGGAAAAAAACCTTGCCATTTTGACTATCATCGCAGATTTCTTCCAATCGATCATCCTTTTCGGAGGAATAAATCTCATTTCAGAAAAGGACTAATTGAAAGAGATGAACCTCCAAAAATGATCTCAGGTACAGAGTTACAATCAGTTGTATTTACATTAGCTTCCATCACTTTTGGACTGACAATAAACCAACATAAAATTCAGGGTTTTGGGAAAGAACACAATTGGACAAAACGGAGCATTTTTTAGAATCTTTCATATTGGTCAGATTTGTTGGTCCGACACATGTTGGATGTCATGCATATTGAGAAGAATTGTTTTGATAATTTATTTCATACAGTTTTGGATACACCGGGTAAAACAAAAGATAATGTAAAGGCATGATTAGATCTTGCCCAAATTTGTAGGCGACCAGAACTTGAATTGTTTGAAAATGTCAGATCACAGAGATTAATGAAGCCAAAATCAGCTTATACACTGACCAAAGAGAGTCGCTTATTATTTTTTCAATGGATTGCAGATTTGAGACTTATAGATGGCTATGCTTCCAACTTGGGAAGATGTGTTAAAAATGGTCATATTACCGGATTAAAAAGTCATGACAGTCATGTTATAATGGAAAGACTTATGCCTATTGTATTAGGAGGTTTTTTCAATTCTACTATTTGGGATTCTATAATAGATATATCATATTTTTTCCAAGACATGTGTGCGGTGACAACAGACTACAATACACTAAGAAAACTGGAAGAATCTGTTGTTGTAATTATATGTAAATTGGAAAAAATATTTCCGTTGACTTTCTTTGACTCGATGGAACATTTGATATTACATTTTCCACATGAAGAAAAATGTGGAGGTCCGGTTCAGTTTCGATGGATGTACCCATTTGAGAGATGCATGCAGAAATTGAAGAAATAAGTCCGTAACAATGCATCAGTTGAAGGCTCAATTACTTAAGCTTATTTGTAAGAAGAAATTTCATTATTCTGCTCTCATTATTTTTAATCTGAATATCCCTCAAAATTTAACCACATGGTCTGGAATGAGGGGAATGTTGATGATGATATGAACAATCAATTATCAGTTGTCAATCAGCCCGAACTTGGCTTTGGTGGAGTTCATAATATATGACTTTCAGATGATGAACATTATAGAGCTCATACATATGTTCTACTCATCTGTGAAGAAATGTCACCAATTGTACAGTGAGTGATCTTATCCCTTATTCTATAGATTATGTTACAATAAATTATTCATATTGTATTTGTAGGTTATATGATGATCATATCAAGAATCAATTTCCAAAAATTACAGCAGCTGGCTTAGAAGAATGTCGGCAACAAAATTTTGACTACTGGTTTGAAAAACTGGTAACATACATTATTTTTTGGTTTTACATATAAAATCAATTTATTACTTGTAATAGTGATAAATGTTTTACAAATTTTCAGGTATCTGTACATGCTGATAAGATTGATAGTCGATTTTGTATATTGGGTAGCCCACCATCCAAAATGGTTAAATCTTATAATGCATATGTGGTGAATGGTTATCGCTTTCATACACATGCATATGGGGAATCAAAGAAAATAATGAATAGTGGTGTTTGTTTGAAGGGATCACATCATAGAGATATTTAAGTTGACTTTTACGGCATGCTTGAAGAAATTATTAAACTGTGTTATTTGGGACAGAATTATGTAACAATGTTTAAATGTCGATGGCTGGATACAGAGAGAGGCTTGCGTATTCATCCGACTCATGGAATTGTTGATATTAAACATAAAAGTCTTCTTGCAGTAAATGAACCATTTTTATTGGCTCATCAGGCACATCATATTTATTATGCAAAATATTGTGCTACTACAATAGAGTTGGATGATTGGTGGAGTATAATGAAAGTTAAATATCGAGAAATTAGTTTACTCAAACTGAATTTGGTTCCACTGAAGTGCATGGAAATGAAATTTTTCAGGAAACTCCTCAAAACACATCTTTTTCACAAAGAGACATGAATATCGAGGATGACACCCCACAGTTAAGGGTCAATGGTGATGATGTTGTCAATGATGTTACAACTGAATTTGAAAAGACAAGAGATGATGAAAGTGAAACTAATATGGAAATTGATGATGTTGATGAGGAAGATGGAGAAATTGACATTGAAAACTATGAATATGATGATGAACATGAACATTGACATAGTAAAATGATGGTTAGAATCATAAAAAATATATATCTATACATAATAGTTATTTTAAACTGTTTTCTAATAACAATCATTTCATGTTTCAGATGTACTTGGAAATGTATCATCAGTTACTGGAGGATGATCTACCTATGGATGATGAGGTTTTTGAGTCATCTGACCCTCAGGCTGTTGGCACTACAGGGACCACTTGGAGGGGGTGTGGTCTTGCCAGACGGATGATTCCAGATCCTATCCCGGAGCGACGTCCACCTCTTGGATTCGATGCGCACACGCGGTGGTATGGTAACCTGTGTATTTGAGTTATCTTTCATTATAATTTATTAATATTCTAATTGTTTTATTATTTTTTCTTTTTCCATAGTTTTACGCATATATCTATTGGAAAGGGGAGCTCTATCTTGCGCAATTATTTTTCTCAGCCCTAGCTCACATGGGATCAGATTCCCGCTGATGTGTAGGCTGCCATGTTCGATCATTGGCTGGTATGTAATTAAATATTATTTATTTTGAAATTTAATTCATTAATAACTTTATATTAGGGTTTATTGTATCCCATCAATGAGAGCATGTGTTCCACTATCCATGCGGCATGGGTGGTGTCTATGCATGACCGTTTCCATCAGTTTTTGCATAATTTGAGAAAGACGACTGTGAAGAAAGCCGGAGTGACAGAATTTGATGAGTCCTATAGAGCCCACTGACTAGAGTACATTTCATCTCACATTTAGGATGGATTACGTACACACTGTTTGGGTGGTGGGTTTCATAGGAGATCTGCATTGGGTCGACAGAATCGGGGGAGACAAGAGGTGATGCATCAAGCCGGTAGTCATACATTCAGTGCGCATAGAGAGCGTCTGGTAAGTACTTTTTTTAATATTTTATACATCTTTAAATATAAACAGTTTATTTTATATTCATATAGGAAGCCGAGAAGCCCGGTATTTCGGTGTACGGCGTTTATCGGAGGATGTACACTGACCCGGCTACTGGAGAGATTAAGGGTGACCGCCAGCGTCAGATTGTGGTCAGCATTATTTTCTTTTCAGTTTGAAAATTAAATGCATATAATCTTTTAATTATATTAATTTATAATTGAAACTTAAGGAGTGATATGAGGCCGCGACCTCTCAGACACAGGCTGAGATTCAAGACGAGACGGGTGATCAGACTAGTGCCCACTATTTTGATGAGACGACATGGATGCAGGCGGCCCAATATGGCTTCGAAAAGGGCCGAGTAGTTGGTATCGGCTCTCATTTGACTCTTACAGCTTATTATGGTACTGCTGCGATGTCGGTGTCCAGCTCGAGAGGAGCTCGTGGAGAGACATCATCTTCTGCCTCACAGTATCAGGAGCAACTGCGTGCTCAGAGTCAGCTTATAGAGGATTTGTGTCATGGGCAAGAGCATATGTGTCAGCAGCACGATGGGGAGATGCGTCGATGGCAGGAGTAGATGCGTCAGCAGCAGGATGAGGAGAGACGTCAATATGAGGAGCAACATCAGGAGTATATGGAGTACATGCGTCGTCTGACTCATAGTTTAGGGATGGAGTTTTTTCCACCACCTCCTCCAGGTCCTCCAGGTCCTCCAGATTATCCACCCCCAGTGATTTTTTTAGATGTAATAAACATTTGAGTTCATAGTTTATTGTTATATTAACTATTTATAATTCCTCTTTCATATTGGTACAAATATTACGTGATTTAATTTTTTTGTATTTTTTTTTAATATTTTATTACTTATTTGTATTATTTTTAATGTATTCTTATTTTAGTAACATTACTTTTAATATTTTATATTTATTGTTAATATTGAGAAGTTTATAATTTTATAATTTTATTAATATTAATATTATTAATATTATTTTTTCATAAATATGTATGTTTATTTTAATAATATTATTATTATATTCATTTTTTATATTAATAATATTAGTAATATTATTATTATTTTTTGATATTAATATTTCATAATATATAATATAACATTATTTATATTCATATTATTATTATTTTTTGATATTAATATTTCATAATTATATTATATATATTTTTTATTATTCATATTATAATAATATAATTTATTTATATTATTATTATTATTATTATATAGATAGTTTAATAATATTATTATTATATTAATTTTTTATATTATTAATATTAGTATTATTATATTATATTATATTATTTATATTCATATTATTATTATTTTATATTAATAGTTCATAATTATATTTTATATATTTTTTTATTTATATTATAATAATATAATTTTTTTATATTATTAATATTATTTTTATTTTTATATAATATTATACGATTTATAATATATATTTTTTTTAATATTTTCGATGGGAACATTTGTGACGGGATTTCACGTCGTAAATATTTTTTTACTGTACCATTTGTGATGGGACGAATACCCATCGGGAAAACCTTTCTGCGACGGTCTGTCACAAATACCTTCGTCGCAAGTATTTTTTAAATTTCGCATTTGCGACGGTATTCTGACCCGTCACAACCAATATATATGCGACGGCCCGTCAGAAATAACTTTTTTATATATAAATGAAAACTCATTTGCGACGAGGGAAAAATATCGTCGCAAATACACTTTTTACGAAGGGACAACCGCAAAAACACCTATTTGCGACGCCGTTTCCTGCAACGGGCGATTTGCGATGGATCCCCGTCGCAAAAGACCTTTTGCGACGGGATTCCGTCACAAATCGCCCGTCACACATATTCATTTTTCTTGTAGTGGTACAAATAAAAGTTTTATTTTACCATTTTCATTTTAAGAATAGATTTTCTTAATAAAATTTATGTTTAATTGAGACAAATTTAATAAATTGATTTTATAAGTAAAATAAGTGTACTTATCATAGATTTCTCATTTTTAGAGATTTATTATGGTAAAATAAACATCATTTTTGATTTTCAAATGCCAAAATTAATCTATAGTGAATTTTTAGTAGTTTTCTTAGAAGTTTCAATTATTTGATGAATAGTGTTTTATGAATAGTATTTTTGAATAGTATTTGATTAATAGTATTTTGATGAATACTAAAAAATATTTTTTAATAGAATTATAAAATAATTTATTCTACGAAATTATTTTCAAAAAATGGACATACATGGTTTCATTCTGTAAGATAAATATAGTTTGTCAAGATCAACTTAATTTTCAGTGAAGAGTAACTTTTGAATAGAAATTTTACCCTTGTTAATAGTAATATTACAAATGGAATAGTAACATCAAATAAGGAAGTATAAATATAATATAGGCATCTTAAATGGTAATCTGATATAATTATATCATAGTATAAGTAAATAAATGATGTAGAATTTATCTTTTAAGTGTTAGTATTTTATTTGTTTAATTTAATTTAAAATGAAATTAATTTATATAAAATATAGTTCATTTTCAAATTTGACATGTCGAAAAATAGTTAGGGTGATTTTTTGGAATTTGTCTCAAATAGTTGAATTTTTTGATGAATAGTAAAAATATAGTTTTGATTTATCGGCTTGTTTAATGACATCATAACTATGTCATACTGATGTAATGAGGAAGATAAAATATTGGTCGACTCTTGTGGATTAAAATATGATATGAGTTTTCCCATGTATCCAAAACCATGGTTAAATACCATAGGTAATCCCATGGTTTTGGAAATACCACTAACAAGCTATCCTTTGAAATTAATAAAAAAATTCCCTCTCTTTTACTATAAATACCCACCCATTCATTAGTTTCCTTTCATTTCAAAATCATTATCCACTAAGTTGAAATATTATTACCTCTCGGGGTTCCCTTAATCCCCCAAGGTCCCAATCTTCAAGTTTTAGAAGTTACTCTTCAAGGTAAAGGAATTCTCAACTTCCATTTTCCTTTCATATTCTCTTTTATGTGGTATGTCTTTCTAATTTACATACCTTTTTCTTATTCCCATTTTATTTTGTCCCTATACTGTATTGTGAGTCTTTTATGAATGGTTGACCCATGACCCCTCTTTTTTTAATTTTTTATAAAACCATTTTTCATACATGTTATGCTGCAAAATTTTCTTCTCAAAATCTCTCTCTTTTTCTCAAGAAATTTTTATATTTTTATTAGGTGAATACCCAAAAAACTTACATTTCTAGGGGTATTCATCAATAAATAGATTTTTTTATAATATTCTAAAATTTACATACTTAAAACCCTCATTCACTTTCCATGGGTTGTAAATGACATAATGATCATGTTTTTAAGCACTTTTTATAACGAAGTGATTTTGATATGAAGCCCATTTCTTTTATTCTATTTGAGTTATTTGTGAAATGATTGATTATTAAATATGTGGCTCCAAAAAAATATTAAGTGTATTCCCTAATATCAATATAATTCATTGGGAGAATTAATTAATCTCTAGACATGACATGTTTTACGATACCTTGATGAATAACCTTGGTAATTTTTATGACACCTTTGGAATGGGCCTTAGTGATATGCTTATTAATTTCTAAATTAAATGTTGTAGCCAAATATTCATGTTATTTTTAAAAATATTTTTATTATTAAATTCTTCTTTATCATGCCTTTATGATATTCCTCATGTTCTTATTGATATATCTAAAGTTCACATGTAAACTATTTCATTTGTTTTCCCTTACTGGGGTTTCTATTCACTTGATTTCATTGATTATTTACCTTTTTTCATAACACTAAACTTTAAAATATCTTCTATTTTTAAACTTTCTTGTAATGTTATATAATAAAAAGTATGGATGCCATATGTTTGCTAATGGTTTCCCATTTCGATAGGTGTGTATGGTGATGGAATGATGGAATTGGACTACATTTTGTTTGTATGCTTGCTTTTTTGTTGATCCACCCCCCCCCCCTTAGGAATTTTGTATTGTAATGAAAATAGTTTAAGTCAAGGTATTGTTATAAATATTGGATTATGATATGTCTTGGATGTTTCTTGATTTTATGAAATTTTTTTATTAATTATAGTTGATTTTAATTGGATAAATCATTGACAAAGGCTTTAATTGATTTATAGACACCAATTTCCCACACATTATAATGACCCATACTTTACATACATTGTTAGTACTTCAAAATTAAAGTACACTTATTACAACATATAACAAAACCATGAAAGGACCGTATAGGTATAGTGTCTTTAAAAACTGGGAAACATAAACAACTAGTTCATAAAGAATCTACACTGTCTCCCATTTATTTCATCATATCAATAGTCCCTTTTGGAGTATCTTACTTAATACCCTTCTTCCTGACATGGGGAATGAAAACATACAAAAGGGTGAGCTCAAATACTCAGTAAGGGTAAACAAAAGAAATATCAATCACATCAAATTCATAAGAACATAACATTTTGGAAATCTTACCCTGCAAAAGAGATCATAATCTCATAACACGGGATAAATCATGGTACTGAAATGAAATCACAATAATCATAACTTAAGACATGGAACTTTTTGGCATACACACATAATCATAGAGAATCATTTCATAGTAGTCAAGACTCATTTCCAAGAATATCTTAGTGGACAATGTCCATTTCTGAACCGAGTTCACTCCTCGTTTCAGTCCTATTTCACTGAACTGGTTTAAACTTCCATTCCAGCCATGTCTATCTCATGAGATATAAAATATTTACCCAATACATTGGAGGTAGATATAGGTCCCACCCATTTCATAATGATAGCATTATTATGTGTGCCACAAAATCATATATCATACATCATTGCATAACCCATGTAATAAAAATGGGATTCTTAAACATCGTGACATCATAAAACAATTCATATAAGATAAAGGAATTCGTAAAAATAATTCCATCACAACATAAACAAATTGATGTAATAATATAGATAAAAACAAAACCCTTTATTATCTTATATGGAAAATAATTTTGATAAAACACTTGAACTCCATTCTTGAGGAAAATATCCTTTCTACTTTAAAAACACTTTTCCTTTCTTTACATTTCATACAATTATAAACTAAAAGAAGTTGATTAAAAATAAACTTGAAAACTTTTAAAGGAAGATTCTTGGAAATAATGTTTTAAAAATCCATTCATGCCGTATAAGTTAAAAAAAACATTCTTCTCGTACTTTTTTCGGAAAAGTCAATAAGTACCTCGTACGAAAAACGACAAAAGATTCCTTTCATATCCTTTACTAAAAACTCACAGAAGGTTAAAATTGGATTTAAACAATTGTAGGTGGATGAAAACAATATTACATATTGAGGGAACATGGATGTGGATGATAAAATACACCCCAGTAAATACCAAAGTATAAACAATCTCGGATAAAAATGAGATTGTGATATTTTCCCATACCTTAGGTCCAATTTTCTTCGTAAGTGTCCAAACCTCCTGTATAATGATTTAAATAATTTCATTGACTTATTCAAGAATCATACTCATTTTTATGATATCATATATGGTCATATTCTTAGCTTCTTATTAGTAATATTTCATTGCTACTTTTTATTCGGGTGTTTATTACTTTTTTGTTCTTATGCTTGTTTTGTCGAATAAATTCGCATTCTTCTCTTTATGTTATAGATACTTCATTTCCAGAATGGTATTAGTGTACTATATATCGTATTTATTCATTCAATTCATTTATATAATCATTATTCAATGAAGATCATGTAGAACGAATCACATCACATCGTGGAGATAGTATTCCGTACGTACGCACAAGCGATGATATCGTTCCCATGATCGTGGAATTGTATTGGAATGTATGTATACTATTTCAGAATCAATATAACTTTACAATAATCATATATAGTTATTTATTTTCACCATTATACCAATCCAAGTAAAGTGGTGATGGAAAATAGATTACACCACGGCGTGGAGACGGTATTCCGTACGTACGCACGTGCGGTGATTTCATTTTCCGTAGGATGAATAGATGGTGAAATAGGGTTGTTTCATACTTATAATAACATATCCGTATATGAGTTATACTGATGTTATTACTTCATAATGAAAAAACTAAAGAAGAAGAAGTAGAAGAAGAAATAGATTTGAAAGAATCGGTAACGGACATTACCTCTTCTTTGAAGCGCCTCTTTGAGACCTCCTTTTAGGGAACTAAAATTGGTCTTTTAAGAAGACCAATACCTCAAGGATGTTTCTAGGGAATTGGGGAAGTGAAATGGGCAGGGTTTGGCCAAGCTTGAGGGCTCAAATTGGTGTTAGGAGGAGAGGGAGGAGGTGCCCTTTTATAAGGGAGGAGAGGGGCACCTTTTGGAAATATAAGCAATATTAGTTTATATTAAATCCCAACCCCACTTTAAAAACTTCCAAAATGACTCATATCCAAAGATTATATGAGATAAGGTTGTAATATCATCCACCAATAAAATTTATACATGTTAGGAATTTATTTTAAACATTATAAACTTGATTTATCCTTATTTATCAATTTAATTTTATTTGTGGTAATAATATTCTAAATTATAAATTATTATAAATAATTACATATGTGTTCTAAATTTTCCATAATTTGATACTTTATGACATTTTAGACCACATAAATTTTAATTTATAATTTTTAAATATTTTTGTAATTTTTAAACAATTTTATAATATTTTATTTTTATAAAATAACAAGTGTCAATTTTGACACTATTCATTTATTTGAATTTAAATAAAATATATACAGAAGATATGTTCGAAATAAAAGCTTTAATATATTCATAAAATGTCATATGTATCTAGAAAATTAGTGGAGAACATTAAATAGTTCTAATAATATTTATTTTAATATTTTTAAAACCATTTATTTGATATTTTAATTAATAAAATAGTTTCAACATCACTATTGTGTCATAATTAATGATAATTATTTAATCCCTAAAAATTCTAAATAAATTCCTATGATGTAGATAATTGTATTGGATGTCTGGAAACTATTCATGTTCGAAATTTCATTATGTTTATCACTAAAGTAAAATTATTATACTTATAAGATTTAAGAAAGTGACATGTTGTCACACTCTTTGGTTTTAATAATAATTAAATTATTTTCATGGGAAAAGTCCATTGAATGAATCTAATCCAACCCTTAGGTGATATGGGTCTACTTTTAGTCATACAATAGGATTTTGTCAGATGTTAGGATAATTTTATAATCTTATATTTACCCTTAATTACCCAATTTACCTTTAACTATGGTAACTAAAATTTACCATAGTTACTATTCATAATGCCCAAAAATAAAAAGTAGCCTATTAACATAATTTAGACCCACTGATTCCAAATATGGAATCCATTTTTCAAAATTCAAAACATATAATTTTAAGTAATTAATTTAAAATAAATCTCGTTGTTAAGAAAATGTGTTTTAGAAGTTAAAACATTGCCAAAGATTGAAATGTTTTAACCTATGAATTCAATGTGAAATTAATGCTAATGACATAAATTATATTAAATGGTAAAAATATATTCTATTTATACTTTAAAACCATTCTGTTTTATAATTTAACCATATAAATTATCTCAATGAAAAAAGTTGTTTTTAATTAAAAATTAGCATATTTTTACTATTCATCAAAATATGAAAGTTATCAGAAAAACATCAAAAATTTATCCAAGGTAAATTTTTATACCCTGATTCAAAAGAAGAATATTATTTTGTCAAATTGAACTAATAGTCATGTCAAAAACTATATTTAATGTCGGTGCGCCATCAAAAGGCGGCAAAACTGCATTTTTTTTGAAAAATACTTATTTTACCCGAAAAAATTATTTTGATCTCTTACCATGTTCTAGAAAATGTGTATGATGAATAATAAAATTAAAAATATAGTTAAAACTATTCATAACGGCTAGTTCATAATAATATATCGTTGTTTAGGGAAACTCGGTATTGCGTACTACACATGCTATCGAGGAAGGTCGTGATTGCGTGTAATGCAAGCCAAGTCCATATTGTGTGCTGTGAAAAATTCCTTTGGTGTTGCGTATGACATAAGATATAAAAAAATCTCATAAAATCTCAGGATGTTACATTCTACCCCCCTTAAAATGAATTTCGCCCTCGAAATTCGTCACTTGTAACAAATAGATGAGGATACCTCTCCCTCATCATATCCTCAAGCTCCCATGTAGCTTCTTCTAATTGGTGGTTCCTCCATAAAACATTCACCAAGCGAGTGGTCTTGTTCTGTAGGACTTTATCACTACGATCAAGAATCTCTATTGGCTGTTCTTCATAAGAAATATCTTGTTCCCGTGGTACAACTTCTGAGCTGAGTACATGTGAAGGGTCAGGTATATGCTTTCTCAGGAGAGATACATGGAACACATCGTGAACTTGAGAGAGATTTAGTGGAAGCATCAATAGGTAATATACCTTCCCAAAATGATCCATGATTTCAAAAGGACCGATATATCTAGGGCTCAACTTTCCCTTCTTTCCAAATCTCATGACCCTCATCTAGGGAGATATTCGTAAGAACACTTTATCACCCACTTCAAACTCTAAGTCTTTTCTTCGGTTGTCGGCATAACTTTGTTGTCGACTCTGAGCTACTCTTATGTGTTGTTGAATAGATCTGACCTTTTATGCCATTTCATCAACAAGATCAGGTTTCAATAGCTTTCTTTCCCCAACTTCATCCCAGCAAGTTGGAGTCCTTCATTTCTTTCGATAGAGAGATTCATAAAAATCCATCTGAATACTGGAGTGAAAGCTATTATTATAAGAAAATTCCACCAAAGTTAGGTGTTGATCCCAACCACCTTTGAAATCTATAGAGTAAGCTCTCAACATATCTTCTAGTGTTTGAATTGTCCTCTCAGACTGACCATCTGTCTGAGGATGATAAGTAGTGCTGAAACTCAACTCTGTATCCAGAGTATGCTGAAGACTTCGCTGGAACTTTGAGGTAAACCTTGGATCCTGATCAGATATAATAGAAAGTGGTACTCCATGAAATATTACCACTTCCTTTACATATATCCTAGAAAGCTGATCTAGAGAGAAATCCTCTCTAATAGCAATGAAGTGTGCAGAATTTGTAAGACGATCAACTATGACCCAGATATCATTATTGCCTTTGGATGTTTTAGGAAGTCCGGTGACAAAGTCCATAGTGATGTTTTCCCATTTCTATTCAGGTATGGGTAATGGTTGTAACATCCCCTTAGACTTATGTCTCTCTGCTTTAACTTGCTGACAAACCAAGCATCGAGAGACATATTCAGCAACATCTCTTTTCATGCCATCCCACCAGAACTACTCTTTCAGGTCCCTATACATCTGCATGCTTCCAGGATGAATAGAGAATCAAGAACTATGAGCCTCATCCAGCATCTCCTTCTTTAATTCGGTGATGGGAGGAACACAAACCCGATTCCTGAACTTTATTATCCCATCACAATCAAGGTTGAATTCAAGAACATTTCTCACCTTCTTTTGTAACTCTACATCTTCTTTCTATGCCTCTTTAATCTTCACATGTATAGATGTTTGAACATTCATTTGAGAAAGATACGATTTTCCCCCTTCCATTATAATTCCAAGATCTATCCTTTGTAAATCCATAAATATTGGATCTTTTTTGATCCTCATCATGGATAAACTGGCATAGTCTTGATGACTTAATGAATCTGTCACATTGTTTTCTTTCCCAGTGGGGTAATGAATTGAGCAGTCGTAATCCTTAATCAACTCTAACCATCTTCTTTGGTGCATACTCAGCTCCTTTTGTGTGAAAATACACCTTAAACTTTTATGATCAGTATAAATGTCACACCTTTCTTTGTAAAGATAATTCCTCCAAATCTTTAATGCAATGATTACCGCAGCTAACTCCAAATCATGAGTTGGGTAATTTTGCTCATGGATTTTCAACTGTCGTGAGGCATAAGCTATCACCATATCATTTTGCATAAGAACACGCCCCAATCCCTTCTTGGATGCATCACTGTAGATAACAAACCTTTCTCCACTACAAGGAAGTGTGAGTACAGGTGCACTAGATAACCTTCTTTTCAACTCCTTGAAATTCTCTTCACATTCCTCCATCCAAACTAACTTAACTCCTTTCCGAGTCAACTTGGTGATTGGATTAGATAATTGTGAAAAATCTTTCACAAAACGTCAATAATATGCATCCAAACCAAGAAAACATCGGATCTCAATTACTGTTGTTGGTCTCGACCATCTTTCGATAACCTCTGTTTTTTCTGGATCCACAGATATCCCCTCTTTTGAGATTATTTGACCCAAAAATGCATCTTTTTGATGCCAAAATTCACACTTGGTAAATTTGGCATAAAGATTCTCCTTTCTCAGGGTCTTCAACACAATTCTCAATTGATCTTCACGTTCTTCCTTGCTCTTTGAGTAGACAAGAATATCGTCTATAAAGACTACCACAAACTGATCAAGATAGTCTCTAAAGACTCTATTCATCAGATCCATGAAGATAGTAGAGGCATTAGTAAGACCGAATGGCATCACTATAAATTCATTATGTCCATACCTTGTACGGAAAGTTGTCTTTGATATATCCTCCCTTTTGACCTTTAATTGATGATACCCTGAACAAAGATCAATATTGGAAAAGTATTGAGCTCCGCGTAGTTGGTCAAATAAGTCATCAATGCGTGGGAGAGGATATTTGTTCTTGATATTGATCTTGTTAAGTTCTCGATAATCAATGCAGAGTCTCATTGATCCATCTTTCTTCTTAACAAACAGAATAGGTGCTCCCTAAGGTGACGCACTAGGGCGTATGAATCCTTTATCAAGATTCTCTTAGAGTTGCTTCTTCAATTCCTGTAACTCAATTGGGGCCATTCTATAAGGTTTCTTTAAAATAGGTAAAGCACCTGGTACGAGTTCTATTGAAAACTCAACTTCACAATTTTGTGGAAGAGCCAGAAATTCCTCTGGAAAGACATCATCAAACTTCTAGTACAATGGGAATATTCTTAATCGTGAGTTTCTCACCAACCATTTGAGATAAATAACCTTCATTTAGTGGAATCAAGACCCATAAGATGGAAGAAATTTCCACTGGAAGGTTATGTTCATCTTTGCATCGATAGACGATCATAGATTGATCTGGAATATGAAATGTGACTTCCCTTCTTTGGAAATTGATATAATCTCTATATAAAGAAATCCAATCCATGCCAAGAATCACATCAAATTCCACTATAGGAAGGATCACAAGATTTTCAGGAAGCACTTTCCCACAAACTTCAATCGGAGAAGAATTGTAAACTTTTGATGAGACTGTTGTGCCATTAAGAGTTTTCACATCCAACTCAACATCAAATTGTTGAGGTAATATGGTGATAACCTTAGAAAATTCTTTATAAATAAAATAGTGGGTGGATCCAGAATCAAATAAAAAAATTTCTACTTTAGAGTGGATGGTATGTGTACCTCTCACCACTTCGTTGCTGTACTCCGCATCGCCGATAGTAATTGCATGTGACTTAACTTTGTATTTGGCCTTAAGAGTTTGTTGACATTGATCATCATCATCAACCCTTGGATTTGGGCATTGATTGGCATAATGCCCCATCTCCTTGCACTTGAAACATTGATGTGTAGTAGGTTCATTCTGTATATCCCTTCCTTTGTTTGAATCATTAGACATCTTCTTCCCATTATTTCGACATTCAATTGCCCGATGGCCTTCTTTTCCACACTTATAACATTTCCTTGTCCCCTTAAGACAATTTCCTCCATGTTTCTTTCCACACTTTGAGCATAAGGGAAAACTCATCTTCTTTTCAGTGTGGTCTTTAGATTTTCCTTTGAATTCCATCTTCCTCTTCTTATCAAACCCATGTGACTGATGGGTTACACCAATCTCCATCTCAACCTTGAGAGAAAATCGAACAATTTCCTCATAGTTATTGAAGTCCCTTATGGCTAATGCCCTTCAAAGACTTGGTTTTAAGCCACTAAAGAATCGATCGATCTAACTCTCAGGTTGGATAATAATACCAGAAGCGTACCTTGCAAGTCTTGTAAACTTTTCTTCATAGGTACCAACAGATTCATCATCCTTTTGCTTCAGTTCAAGAAACTCTTTCTCCATATTTTTTCGGAGAATATGAGGGATGTACTTATTGAAAAATAAGTTCTTGAACTCGTCCCATTCCATGGAATCAATTTCATCTCTTGGCCTCGTATTCTTGATAAGATTCCACCATTGATCAGCATCACCTTCCAGATGATACACTGCTAAGATGACTTTATCATGTTCAGAATATTGAAGAACTGAAAATATCTTTTCAGTAGTAATGATCCATTGTTCAGCAGCTAATGGATCAGTAGACCCGCTGAATGAAGTCGGACGCTGCCTCATGAAGGATTCAACAGAATGTTGCTCCTTCCTTTGCTCGTTTGGAAGTCCTGCATGATTCATATCTTGAGAAAGTTTTGTGAGCATGGCTACCAGATTTTTCTTTCCATATCCCATAACATTTGGTTGCTCAGGGGGACAATCATTGCATTTCCCGTCGCATTCCGCATTAACATAGTTCCTTCAGGTTCCAGCCATTGACTAAAACCAAGAAGAATAGTGTGAGCAACACTAATTATAATAGGAAAACCACATAATCAAGAATAAAATTTCACACTTAAGGTATTATCCTAGGTTATTCATGGTCATTTTTAAAATACTAAGATTGTGTTCTATTCGTAGACTTATCTTTATGATTCTTACTAAGGCTTTCACATCCTAGTTTCTAAAGGTTGACTATACCTTTCCTCTGATACCAACTATAATGACCCATACTTTACATACATTATTAGTACTTAAAAATTTAATTACACTTATTACAACATATAACAAAACCATGAAAGGACCGTATAGGTATAGTGTCTTTAGAAACTGGGAAACATAAACAACTGGTTCATAAATCATCTACATTGTCCCCCATTTATTTCATCATATCTGTAGTCCCTTTTGGCATATCTTACTTAATACCATTCTTCCTGGCCCGGGGAAAGAAAACATACAAAAGGGTGAGCTCAAATGCTCACTAAGGGTAAACAAAAGAAATATCAATCACATCAAATTCATAAGAACATAACATTTTGTAAATCTTACCCTGCAAAAGAGATTATAATCTCATAACATGGGATAAATCGTGGTAGTGAAATGAAATCACAATAATCATAACTTAAAACATGGAACTTTGTGGGATACACACATAATCATAGAGAATCATTTCTTAGTAGTCAAGACTCATTTCCAAGACTATCTTAGTGGACAAAGTCCATTTCTGAACCGAGTTCACTCCTCGTTTCAGTCCTGTTTTACTGAACTAGTTTAACCTACCGTTCCAGCCATGTCTATATCATGAGATATAAAATCATTACCCAATTCATTGGAGGGAGATATAGTTCCCACCCATCTCATAATGATACCATTCTTATGTGTGCTACAAAATCATAAATCATACATCATTGCATAACCCATGTAATAAAAATGGGATTCTTAAACATCATGACATCATAAAAAAATTCATATAAGATAAAAGAATTCATAAAAATAATTTCATCACAACATAATCAAATAAATGTAAAAATAGGGATAGAAAAATAACCCATTATTATCTTAGATGGAAAATAATTTTTATAAAACACTTGAACTCCATTCTTGAGGAAAATATCATTTCTACTTAAAAAACACTATTCCTTTCTTAACATGTCATTCAATTCTAAACTAAAAGAAGTTGATTAAAAATAAACTTGAAAACTTGAAAAGTAAGATTCTTGTAAATAATGTTTTAAAAATCCATTCATTCCGTATAAGTTAAAAAAACATTCTTCTCGTACTTTTGTCGGAAATGTCAAAAAGTAGCTCGTACGAAAAACGACAAAAGATTCCTTTCATATCCTTTACTAAAAACTCACCGAAGGGTAAAATTGGATTTAAAAAATTGTAGGTGGATGGAAACAATATTAAATATTTAGGGAACCTGGATGTCGATGATAAAATACACCCCATTAAATACCAAAGTATAAACAATCTCGGATAAAAAGGAGATTCTAATATTTTCCCTTACTTTAGGTCCGATTTTCTTCGTAAGTGTCTGATCCTCTAATATAATGATTTAAATAATGTCATTGACTTATTCCAGAATCATAATCATTGTTATGATATCATATATGTTCATATTATTAGCTTTTTATTAGTAATATTTCATTGCTACATGTTATTCGGGTGTTTATTACTTTTTGTTCTTATTCGTGTTTTGTCGAATAAATTCTTATTCTTCTCTTTAGGTTATAGATAATTCATTTACATAATGTTATTAGTGTACTATATATCATATTTATTCATTCAATTCATTTATATAATCATTATGAAATGAAGATCATGTAGAACGAATCGCATCACATCGTGAAGACGGTATTTCGTACGTACGCACGAGCGATGATATCGTTCCCATGATCGTGGAATTGTATTGGAGTGTATGTATACTATTTCAGAATCAATAACACTTTACAATAATCATATATAGTTATTTATTTTCACCATTATACCCATCCATGTATTGTGGTGATGGAAAATATATTACACCATGGCGTGGAGACGGTATTCCGTACGTACGCACGCGCCGTGATTTCGTTTTCCGTAGGATGGATAGATGGTGAAATAGGGTTGTTTCATACTTATAATAACATATCAGTATATGATTGATACTGATGTTATTACTTCATAATTAAACAACTAAAGAAGAAGAAGTAGAAGAAGAAATAGAGTTGAAAGAATCGGTAACGGACATTACCTCTTCTTTGAAGCGCCTCTTTGAGACCTCCTTTTAGGGCATAAAATTGGTCTTTGAAGAAGAACATGACCTCTAGGATGTTTCTATGGAAGTAGGGAAGTGAAATGGGCAGGGTTTGGACGAGCTTGAAGGCTCAAATTGGTGTGATGAGGAGAGGGAGGAGGTGCCCTTTTATAAGGGAGGAGAGGGGCACCTTTGGAAATATAAAAAATATTAGTTTATATTAAATCACAACCCCACTTAAAAACTTCCAAAATTACTCATATCAGAAGATTAGATGATATAGGGTTGTCATATCAACCACCAATAAAATTTAGACATGTTATGAATTTATTCTAAACATTATCAACTTGATTTATCCTTATTTATCAATTTAATTTTATTTGTGGTAATAATATTCTAAATTTTAAATTATTATAAATATTTACATATGTGTTGTGAAATTTCCATAATTTAACAATTTATGACATTTCAGACCAAATAAAATTTAATTTATAATTTTTAAAAAAAATTTGTGATTTTTAAAAAAATTTATAATATGTTATTTTTATAAAATAACAATAGTGTCAAATTTGACACTATTCATTTATTTGAATTTCAATAAAATATATACAGAAGATATGTTCGAAATAAAAGCTTTAATATATTCATAAAATGTCATATGTATGTAGAAAATTAGTGGAGAACATTAAATAGTTCATATAATATTTATTTTAATATTTTTAAAACCATTTATTTGATATTTTAATTAATAAAATAATTTCAACATCACTATTGTTTCATAATTAATGATAAATATTTAATCCCTAAAAATTCTAAATAAATTAATATAATTTATATAATTGTATTATCTTTCTCGAGACTATTCATGTACGAAGTTTCATTAAGTTTATCACTAAATTAAAATTGTTATACATATAAGATTTAAGAAAGTGACATATTGTCACATTCTTTGGTTTTAATAATAATTAAATTATTTTCAGGGACAAAAGTCCATTAGATGAATCTAATCCGACCCTTAGGTGATATTGGTCGACTTTTAGTCATCCAAACGGATTTTGGCAGGTGTTAGTGTAATTTTGTAATCTTATATTTACCCTTAATTACCAGATTTACCTTTAACTATGGTAAATAAAATTTACCGTGGTTACTATTCATAATGCCCAAAAATAAAAAGTAGCCTATTAACATAATTTGGACCCACGGATTCCAAATATGGAATCCATTTTTCAAAATTAAAAACATATAAGTTGCAGTAATTAATTTAAAATAAATCTCGTTGTTAAGAAAATGGGTTTTAGAAGTTAAAACATTGCCAAAGATTGAAATGTTTTTACCTATGGATTCAATGTGAAATTAATGATAATGACATACATTATGTTAAATGGTAAAAATATATTCTATTTATACTTTAAAACCATTCAACATTATAATTTAACCCTATAAATTATCTCAATGATAAAAGTTGTTTTTAATTAAAAATTAGCGTATTTTTACTATTCGTCAAAATATGAAAGTTATCAGAAAAATATCAAAAATTTATCCAAAGTAAATTTTTATACCCTGATTCAAAATAAGAATTTTATTTTGTGAAATTTAACTTATAATAATGTGAAAACTAGATTTAATGTGGGTGCTCCATCAAAAGACAGAAAAACTGCATTTTTTGAAAAATACTTATTTTTTCCGAAAAATTTATTTTGATCTCTTACCATGTTCTAGAAAATGTGTATGACGAATAATAAAATTAAAAATGTAGTTAATACTATTCATAACAGCTAGTTCATAATAATATATTGTTGTTTAGTGAAACCAGGTATTGCGTACTACACACGCTATTAAGGAAGGTCGTGATTGCGTGTAATGCAAGCCAAGTCCGTATTGTGTGCTGTGAAAGATTCCTTTGGTGTTTCGTATAACATAAGATATAAAAACAATTCTCATAAAATCTCAGGATGTTACACACATGGGGATCATGAAGTCCCTTCTGCCCATGCAATGAGCTAGGTTTGGTAATTGTCATATTTGTGGTGTCATTTTGGTGTATTTCCTCTTTTTTTAGTCTTAGATTTATTATATTGATTTCCCAGATGTTTTAAGAAAATGTAAGTCTTCATGACTATCAAAAATACATCCATGGTTGGAATATGGTTATTAGAAACTTTACACTAGTCTAATGGAAATTTTTTCCCCTAAATAGTGGCATTTTCCAGGGCGCACGACCTAGTGCACTAAAATATGGCCCTCCAAGTATAACCATGTGCCTAGGAAAATGGAAATTTATGGGGAACATGTATAGGTACATAGGCATGTACAATCCCTAGGCCATGTTGCCAACTTTTCTCTTGGACAGAGGGGTCGTACGGTTGGCACACGGTCTGGGAGATCGTACAACCAAACCATGTGGCCTTCTAGATCATTAAAAATGTCAAAATTATAGTTTTTATCCTCCCAAATTTTAACCCTAAATTACCCATATCTCATCCCATTCATCCATTTATCCCTTGGCGTGTCTCTCTCCCTTCCTCTCTTCTATTGGTCTCCTATTTTTGGGTGATTTTAATATTATATCTTCAATAAATAATCATGTAAGCATCTTCTCTCATCTTTTCTTCCTTCTTCTTGGTCTCTTAACTCTTATTCCATGAGATATGATTCTCCAGTAAGGTTTTTTATGTAGTTTGATTCCAAACAATGATTCTTTGGGTTAAATATTGATGGGTTTGGTGTGAACATTCTTACTTAGGGTCTCTCCTTTGTGTGGTTGGGGGTTTCCACCTAGATTAGTTAGGTTTCCAAGAAATAGATAGGTTATTCCCTACCATGGAATTATTTGATTATTTTATTATGCTTGATTTGTTTTATAAATAGTTTCAATAAATTGTGTGGGTGGTGTGAAACATATTTTTCAAGGGTTTTGGTTTGTTTAAGGGTTTAATAGTGAATTCCAATTGTAAATTTTTATTTATCATGTGTGCTTATTTTAGTGTAATTATGATTGCATAAGAGTCATCTCATTTGATATAGATATTGGAATTGATTACTATATAATCCTATGTATCTTGGTGGTTAGACTATGTCTATTATGTTAGGAAAGTAGATAGGGATGAGGCCTTATATCCCTAAGTGGATTACACAAAAACACTCTATAAACATTTATGTGATGAGGATTGGTGGCTCGATTAGTAAATTTGTTCCTAGAGATTTGATCATAGAGAGTAAGAGGACACTAGGACCCAGCTAAACCTAGTGCATTATGGATTTCTATTTATTCTCATGTTATGGTTAACATTCATCACATTCTCACATTTGGTTCCTCTTTTATTTCAAAGCATGTTTAATATATGTTGTATTTTTCTTTTCTTAAAAACAAGAATGTTGATTTGTCATCTAATTTCATTTCAAGGAATCTCTTTTGGTGGTATCCTAGTGGGTATTTTGGCACACACCCTACATACACCTAAGAGTGTATGAATTCCTTGTTATGTTTGACATATGTAAAGGCAAGGCTCCTTGTGTTGGAGATGGCGGCTCATGTTCTATTGGTTTCCTATTTGGATATGTGTTGATGGTGACAGAATAATGGAATTGGACCATATGTTGTTTGGAGTCTTTATTGTCTAGTAGATCCCACTACCCTTTTTTGATTTTTTTTGAGATTTGATGTGTTTAACTCAATATCATGTTATTAATGTTGTATTATGATAGGTATTTGATTTTTCTTGGTTTTATGTTATTATTATTTATTTTTTATTATTGAATATTATGGGAGAAATCATTCTCAAAGCCATTTCTGGATGCCCAAACACTAGTTTCTAGCACGTGGGGATTGACAATTCCCTACAAGCCATGCTAATGGCCAAGTTGGGTTTAATTTTGGATGGAAGCATAGCATATTTTATTATAATTCTACTTATTCATGAAATCGCCATTGAGGTGTATTAAATTACTCAACTTGAATGAGAAGTTAAATTTGAATTAAATGAAATTTTTGATGGAAATGTCATGTTTTATAATAAAACCAACATCTGAGGTGAATTGTATTATGAATGAAAAGGTGAATTTATTGATGATTTTCATGTTGTTTTTCCTTATGGAATGGGTTCCTTCCATGGATTTAAAATTGATTATATATAAAATTTACTAGTTATATAAGTAAAATTTCTTATGGAATGGATGGTATTATAACCTATATTTAAAACGATAATGTGGATTATAATAAAAAGGATCCATTATTCCTTAATAGATGTTGGTTTCCTCTTTAAAAACATCTGGCTAAGTGCTCATAGGGAAAGTGGGATTACATTATATTTTACTATTATGACTATATGGACATTGGTTAGGGTCATTGAGTTGGACATCTCACACCGCCAGGTAAACGCTGGTGGGAATGGTTTCTCATATCACCTGGGTTATTTGGCATGGGATCTCATTAAACCTTTATTATGATGTTGAGCATGAAAGTCATAACCATGATTAGAACGAGGAATGTGATTTTTGTATCCTGTTTTAGACTATTGGGCTTATGACCACTAAATTATATGAACCTACACTATTATTAGTATTATTATTATTATAAACCTTCCATAGACTGATATATGGGATGTTCTTTTCAACTATTTGGTATATTATGGCCTTTACATCCCTTACATAGTACACCACTCTTGTGGTTATTAAAGGACACTTGAGTTGCGCTTTAAGTCCTAACTAGTATGAAATATTGCAAGGAAAATTAGCATGGGATATTGTTAAATGAGGATCTTTATGGACTGAATTTATGAAGGATGTGTATAGAGAATAATAGAGAAAGTGGAGAGAATATTTTGGTAATCTCTCTAGCTTAAATAGGTGCATGGTCAGTCACTTAAGAAATTAGAAAGAAAATATGTGGTCGGTGGTTGGGAGAAGAGATATTAATTATTGGAGGGATAATTGGTCAAGCTCTCAACTGTATTTTCCAAGATTCCCTTCCCAAGATATTACTTTCCATGAGTCCATCTTGTATCTAAGGATTATTTTATCCACTCTTGATGAGGAGAAAAATAGTATCATTGAAAAGATTATTCAAGTGGATGACAAAAAAACATGTCTTCATTCTCTCATCTTCTTGCAATTTCTGTTCTTAGGACTATAACTTGTTGTGGTAAGGAGAATGTAAGTCAGATGTTTGGGATATAAATTTATGGTGAAATATAATTCCAATGAAAATGATTTTTTTGGTTTTGAGAAATTAAAACAGATCAATTCTAACTGAGGATAATATTCAGTGGAAATGAGTGCAGCTGGATTCACACTACTTGCACTATGAGAAGTCCACTATTGAAACTACAAGGAATCTCTTATTTAAGAGTGATTGGGATACCTTTTCTAGGAACCTCAAAGGGATGAATATGGGTATTTCTATATAGGGTGGTGACATGATTTCTTTTTTGAACCTCTATTTTCATGGGTATGATTTTTGATCCCATATTTCCTGGATTTTTTCATGTATTTTGATTCTATGTATTGCATTATATAAGAGGCATGAAATAGGAGAATTCAAGGAATGATTTTTTCTATTCTATTTCGTAAAGTACATGTTCTATTTCTATTTGAAGAGATAAGTGTTATTCATTCAGGGGTGAAAATGAGGTCTATAGTAGTGGGATGAATTTATGATCAGTGATTGTATTGGATGGTAAGGATTATTAATCTCATGAAATATGGGTCAAGTGGAGGCCGCATTAGACTAGTTTTAAGCTTATTGTGGACGAATATTTCAGTCAGGGTGTCATGCGGTGAGGTGTATTGGTTTGGGATAATAGGGGATTGATATTTCTAAGTTTTTCTACTTTGATTGGGTCAGAAAATTCCATGTAAGCGAAAGATAAAGCCATGATCTGTGTTCTCTTTATATACAAGTTTTACAAAATTCATATTTATTCCCTTGAGTCTAATTACCAACTGCTTGTCAGTTTCCTGAGCGGTAATAAAAAAATTCCTTGGTCTGCGGTGTATGACATTCGAAAGTGAAATTCTCTTCTAATAAACAACATAGAGACTTCTCAAACATAGAGAGAGAGAGAGGAAATTCACTACGGAAAAGCTTGATAGTAAGGGATATCCACATTTCTATATCAATATTTTCGGTGATATAGGATCTCTTCTAAATGATTATAATTTAATTTTCATCAGTGATGCTCATGGTCTTCATCATTTTAGACCCCCAAGACTTTAATTTTTAAATAAAATTAATTTTTTAGTGTCTATATACGTTTTTGTGTATAGAGTACATTTATATAAATACACACATTATATATATAGGGTTACATGTTCAAATATGTCCTTGATTAGGCTAAATATGGTATAGTCGTCCATGTTTCCTTCAGGAACCTGATCCCAAATTGTTTACATTTATTATTACTTTCCTAATTTACTTTTGATATACCATTAAACTTCTTAATTATATATTCACATACATGATTTGTCTTCAAACACTATTAGTGGTTTCCTAATAAATATTTCTCACACCCTGTTTGGGTTGCCATTGGACTGAGGTACCCAAACAGAACTCGTGGTTACAGGATCAGGTTTATGGATCTTGTTTGATTGTTGTTACCCTTCTTATCTAGGTTGGATTATGGGATAAGAGGATCAATATACTTTTCATGATGTTGTTGGAGATTTTTGTGGTGTATTTAGTTAATTTATTTCCTTTAGAGGTATTTTTATGTACTGGGTATCAATTCCTGTATTTTTTGTTTGATCATGTTCATTCATGATCATTTATTCATTCATTATTGTTTAAAAATGTTTAGTGTATTCCAATTTATTTATGTTAATTTCTTTTACTATATTTATTACTGATATATAGGGTATAGTATCAAAAATGTACCACCTTTAGACCCTCACTACTCATCACATCCTAGTTTTCATTCTGAGTTATTCCTTGGTTTATTTTTAGTCTAGTGTTTATCCCTTGGGTTTCCCATGTGTTTTTTGATGAAAAATTAAGAATTTGGGAATGGAACTAGGCAGTTCATGTTTGGTGTGTGGTTTTTAAAATCATGCACCCTTGCCTAGGAAACCATGAGGAATTTTATCATTTTGGGATAGTGGAAACCACATGGTTAGCACATTATTTGTTAAAAAGTGCGGATAAACCTTGTGGAATGTCCCTCTTAGACATTTAGGGTTGCACTATTGCAGCATGGTTTGGAAAACCATGCAGGAAAACAGTGTGACCAATATAGGTCATCAAACATTGGATTTTACCCTTTTCCCCTTTTAATTTTTTATAATAAACACCCTTTATCTTTCCCCACTCAAGATCCTCCAACCTAGGTGCCTCCTCTCTTCCCCTTTATCCCTTCGATCTTTATTTTCATGGATGATTTGGTGTAGTTTCTTCATAAATATTCAGCTAAGTGCCTTACTTCCTTAGTTTCTCCTCTTTTCTAGGGTTTTCTCCCCTCTTTCTTGAGTTACCATTTTCTAATGGTTATATGACCTAATTAAGGTTTGATATTGTGTTTTTGAGTGATATATTGATGACTAATGTTCAATATTTCATTAGTATGGTCTTATGGTGGTGTGGTTGTAGGTTTCCATGGGATTATGGAAGTTTCCATGATTGAGGTAGGTGATTACATGCTTTTACATTATAATATGGTTTTAATATACTTTTATTGCTTCTGAAATGTACTCTATCGAATGTGTGTGAGGTTAGAAATGTGTTTTCAAATACTTCTGGGGAGTGTATGGACTTGAAAGTAGTTTTCTAAAAGAATTTGGTCAGATTTAATGTGAGTTTTCATGCTAATATTTTTAAATGTTCTTAATTTAATGTGTAACTGGTGTGAAGGGTTTTTTCAAATGGATTTTATGTGCGTGTGAATTTTAAAGATGTTTTTATTATGATAAGTGGTGGTTCTATATATGTGTATTCACTTGTATTGTGTGTACATTTAAATGTGTTGATCTATGTGATATGTGAAATGGACATTGAGCACAAAGGTAATCCTAAGTATCTAGGTGGGAGGACTAGGACCAATATGCTAGTTGAATCATAAGTGGCTTAGTATTGATTCATCTAGAAAGATTTATGATTAAAAAAATAACTAAATTATGAATATGATTAGATACCACTACAAGTCTGGATGGGTTCCTATCTAGTGGCTCGTGCATGAGAACTCTATGGGTTATGGTTTTTATGCTATGTTTCAATGAGATACATGGTTCCTAGTGTCCCACTAGTGCTTTACATTTAGGGGTTTCCCATAGTTATCTTGTGGGGTTGTTCATACCTTCATAATACAATTAACTATACTGATATGTTAATTTTCAAAGCATGTTTCTTGAAGTCATTTTTGATTAAATGGTTTGTTATAAATGTTTCCAAGTTCTTTATAAGAACTTTGAAAGTGATTTGTCTTCTAATGTTATGGCATGGAATCATTCTTTTCGGTGGAATCCTACTGGTCTTTGGATCACACCCTATATACACATTTGTGTGTATGTATATTTTTTTATGTATGACCATGGTAAATGAAAAATGTATCATGGTGATGAAGGTGGATTTGGATGATAGTTTTCTACTTATTTTTGTTGTTGGTGATGGTGGTTTGAGGTAGATATTCCTCTTTCTGCATGAAGGTTTTTTGGATATTGGCATTGTTCCAATCCTGTTATAGTACTTTTTTGTTTTGTTTAATGTTTTGAAACTTGAATTAGAAAATTTTTGTACCTCAGTCTGTTATATCTATTCAGTCATGTGATGTTTATTAATGTTGGTTGTTTTTTATTATATAAATGGGAGAAATCATTTCTAAAGTACAATGTTGATTTCCAATAACTATTTTCTAGCCCTTGGGGATTGGGGACACCCTTTAGTCCATCTTTCAAACTTGTTATAGTGTAGTATTGGATGGGATCCCATATATATTTGTGTCAACATGGTATCAGGGTAGGTTATTCTTTTTTGGGTCAATTTTTTTGGGAATGATTCTGGATAGAAAAGAGTAAGGACTGTCAAGGATTCAGGTTTTGATTGTGAGTGGGGTGCTCGACCAACACACCTCGGGACAAATCTTGAGTCACCATGAGTTATTGGGATATAATTTTTCTTCTCCTGTATGTGATATGTATAGAATTTAGACATTATATAGACATCAGGTGGGGTTGAGTGGTTTGGATTGGCTTGTTATTATGATGGATTTGGTTAAGTATGTTTTTATTTATGAAAGTGTTGTTGGTTTTTTTGTTGAAAATTTTCAAAATGGTTGTATTGATGGTTTTATTTATGTTTGTTGCTTGTTGTAGGAAAATTCTTCCTTAGAGAGTTCTTGTATAGCCATGGTAAGAGTCTAGAGAGAGTTCTCCTTCCCCAATTGATCATAAATTAGTGGAAGTATTGGTTCAGGTTGTCCAATTGTTGGGAAAATGAGCGGTCGCTGGTCCTCCTCAGATTATAGAACCCAAATTGAGTCCTTGTATGGACAAAGATTAGGAGTTAATGAAGAATAGGAATCCTTTTAGGGGAAGCATAGAACCCCCAAGAAGAAAAGGAGTGGCATGAGAAGATAGAGAGTATTTTTTATTTTCTTGACACTCCTAAGGTATTTAGGGTGAAATTTTCTTCATTCATGTCAGAAGGTCCCAGTCATAAGTGGTTTGACTCGGTGGTGCAAGATAGAAATCATGATAAGATGGGTTGGAAAGAATTTAATGTCATTTTCAATGAGCAGTATTTTTTGGATGTCTTATCCCACACCAGATCCCATAAGTTTATGGAGATTATCCAGAGAGGTTGGTCTATTATGTAATATGCTATCCACATTGCTTAGTAATTTCGTTACACACCCGATCACATTTAAAATGATCAACTGAAGGCCCAAAGGTTTGAGAAGGGGTTACATTTATTGATCTGAAGTCATGTATTTTGGTTCATGCTTAAGACCTATGCTGAAGTGGTTAATCATTCCATGATGGTATAAATTGATCATAGTGACTAGAATGGTTCCCATGGATTATTTCCATCTATAGGAAGTGGAAGTCTGTCAAATAATAAGAGGAAGTAGAATGAGAAGGGGTAGAAGTGAGGTGGCTGTTCTAGTCATCCTTTCGAGTTGTCTCCATATGCAGATTTCAATGTGGGGTTAGTTGTGTTCCATAAATGTGGGAAGGTAGGAAAAATATGACCTGCATGTACATATCCTCCCATACCTTTTACCTAATTTGGATTTATGGGAATCATTTAGCATTTTTTAGGGCCAAATTGTTTTATTGGAGTGGTGAAGGATCTTTAGTTTTCAAAGGGATTTCAGCCAGGTAAAAATCATTTAGGATAGTGGGCTCTTGGTTTGGAGTTCATGGAGGTATGGAATGATCATATTTTGCGTAGATTCAATTCAAGTAGGAGTCATAGGCTATTGTTTTTTCTCACTCTCAAGAAAAGACTAGGAAACTCCATACAGTAGATCGAGAAAAAATGGAATCAGATATAGGAAATTTGACAGTTCAAGGTACCGTTATTATTGAATCATCCTTATATTTTTTTCTCTTTGATAATGTTTCTTCTATTTCATTTATTTCTTCCCATTTTTTGATGTAAAAATGTTATAAACTGATCTTATTCATTATTTGATGTAGTCAGTGGAACCACTTGGTAAGAAGCAAGGGTAGGGTTTCAGGTGTCCATCTTGCACTCTCATCATGTCAGGGTTCAAGATGGAATGGGGTCTTATTATTTTGGAAATTAATCTCTCTGACATAATCCTTTTTATAGATTGGATAGTGAATTTTCAGGCACACCTAGATTTCTATCGATGATGGGTAAGTGTCGTGGCACCTGATGAATGTTCCCAAGTTATTTAAGGTGAGTGGGATCCTCATTCGAGATGTGTTGGACCTCCACTTCCAAAGTTAGGAAACCTTGTTTATCATATCTCATCACTCACATTGGATGATGATTATGGTGTTCCTAAGGGTGGATTACCTCCATAGTGGATGAATTCCCATAGGTATTTCCCAATAATTTTATAGGTTTTCTTCTGAAGAAGTAGGTGGAGTTCTCTATTATGTTGGTGTTAGAAACACAACCAATATATCTTACCTCATACCATATAACCCCCTGAAATTTGACGGAATTAACAGTACTATTATATGACTTGGAATCCAAATGGTTCATTTTCCCGAGCATCTCACCTTGGGCCACACTAGTTATGTTGTGAAAAATGATGATGGATCTATCTATTTGTGTATTGAATATCGAAAGTTGAATAAGGTGAAGATTAAGAATAAGTATCCCATGACTCATATTGATGACCTTTTCTATCATCTTAAGGTGGAAATGTGGTTTTACAAGAATTACTAGCATCATGGTTATCACCAACTCATTGTTAGAGATGTGGGTGTTACAAAAATAGTCTTCCTAAGTAGGTACGTCCATTTCAAGAATTGTTTTCATTCCTTTGGGGTTGAAACATGCTCCAATAGTCTTTATGGAACTATGAATAGAGTGTTTCACCAGTATCTCGACTCCTTTGTTGTTGTATTCATGGATGACATCCTAGTCTATTATGGAATTGAGGAGGATCATGAGAATCATTATAGGATCATGTTTGGAACTCTTTGGGATCATCTTCTCAATGCCATGTATTATAAATGAACCTTCTCCATCTAGGAGGTTAAGTTTATGGGCATTGTAATCCTAGATTAAGGGGTTTTGGTAGACACTGAGAAGATTAGTGTGGTCATTTCATGGGAGCATCCGAAGACCATTTTTGAGATCTGATGCTTTTTAGGTCTGCCGGGCTTTTATAGGTGGTTTGTTCAATATTTATCTTGATTTGATTCACCCATAACAACGCTCACCTAGAAAGGGGTAATGTTTTAATGGAGCCTAGAGTGTCAAGAACCCTTTGATGAGATTAAATGATGGTTTAACAGAGCTTCAATTTTTATCTTTCTAGAATCTGGGAAGAGGTTTGTGGTTTATTATGATGCCTTGGGTATGGGTCTCAGGTGTGTTCTTATACATGGTGACAATGTGGTGGATAATGGTTCTCTCTAGTTCCAACCATGTGAAAAGAATTACCAAACCCATGACCCTGATTTAGTAGTAGTGATGCATGATTTCAAGATATGGAGCTATTATCTTTTTAGAGAGAATTTTTTGGTGTATTTATATCATAATAGTTTAGTCAACATTTTCTTCCAGAAAAAAATAAATTTGATGTAGCATTCTTGGGCTGAGAACCATAAGGGGTTCTATTTTTATATAGTACATACCATTGGTAAATGTAATATTGTTGTTGATAATTTGAGTCAGAAAGTTCTAGAAAAAGAATTGAAAGAGTCTAATGGTGTGTGGGATTTGATAGGGATCTTCACTCAAATCTGTTTGGAGAACAAGGAGAAAAGTGTAGGTGTGTTCTTGTCCAGTGATCAAATAACTCCTTATCCTTTGGAATTGATTATGTGGGAGAAATATGGTTATTAGTTGTTCCAATAGTCTATGAAGTTCCTTCTTGATGGAAAAACACCTTGTGATTGGTTGCTGTCTCTCGAGGTAGTTTTATGCTTCGAGGGTCACTTTGTAGTATCATTATCTATGAGAAAGGTAGTGATGCAGGATAGCCACTAGTCTCAATGGGTCATTATTTAGGATGATATAAATATGTTTATTTATGTGCGTCGGTAGTTCTGGTGTCCAAGAAAGAAGTAGAACATAGTTAACTTTGTATCACAGTGTTATACGTATCTGCAGGTTAAGGCATAAGACTGAAGGCCCTGAGGTTTCCTCCAAACACAACCTATTCCTGCCTGAAAGTGGGATGATATCTCTAAGGATTTTATTGTTTTATTACTTCATAAACCCTAGGGGAAAGATTATTTTTGGGTATTGATTGATCATCTAACCAAATAATCCCATTTTATTTCAATTAAGGATTTAGCCAAGGTGGATGAGTTGGGTCAGTTATATGTTTAGAAGGCTATGAGGATTCATGGTGTGTCATCAAAAATCATTTCTGAAAGGGACCCATGTTTTACCCCATTATTTTGGGAAGGCCTTTAGAAGGAAATGTCATGGTAGGTTAGGTTGATTATGGTGTACCTTCCTCAAATGGATAGTAAGATAGAATGATAAAATCATATTTTGGTGTACATTCATTAAGTATGTGTGCTAGACTTCGGTGGTTTGTCTCATAGCCATATTTTATTGGTGGAGTTTGCGTATAACAATAGTTACCAATACTTGATTTGAATTGGTACTTTTGAAATGATTTATGGTCAGATGTGTATTTATCCTTTATGTTGGGAGAGGTGGGAGAGACCTCATTGTTAGGACTAATCCTGGTGCATGAGACTTTTGATAAAGTTATGTTGATCAGGAAGCTTTTTATGACAACTCAAATTCACTATAATTATTATTCTAATCAGAGGGTCTGAACTCTTTAGATTTATGGGGGTAATAAAGTGTTCTTAAAAGTGGCACCTTACCTGGTTCAAAGTCATTCAGGAAAACAAGGTATAATAACTTTGAGGTATGTCAGACCTTTTAAGATTACTGAATAGATTGGTAAAGTGAAATTTAAGTTATCCTTTCCTTATTAGTTGAAATCAATTCATGACATGTTCCATGATTCTAATTTGAAGAAATATAACTCAAACCACTATTATGTTTTGAATTGGGAAGAACATTTGATGGATCATGATTTTTTTATGCTTGAGAGGACAATACAAATTGTGGACTCCCAGGAGAATCTGCTTCATTAGAATTCCATTAAGTTTTTCTGAGTTATTTGGAATCATGGTAATGATATGAATGACACTTGGGAGTGGGATTATTAGGTTGAGGTAGAATATCCAGTTTTTTTCTGATCAAGCATCGAGTTGAATTTCTAGAGATGGATAGTTTTCATGGTGGGGGGATTGTCACATCTGTGTTTTCATTTTGAGGTATTTTTTTTTTATTCTAGTGTTTATCCCATTCATTACCCATATGTTTTTAATGAAAAATTGAGTATTTAGGTATGGCAGCAAGTGGTTCATAGTTTGTAGATGGTTTGTCAAACCGTACACCCTTTCCCAAGAAACCATGTAGAATTTGGTCATTTTGGGACAATGGAGGTTGCAAAATTGGTGAAATTTTTTTTAAACTATGTCGGTAAACCGTGCATCAGTTACCTCTTATATAGTCAATGCATCACAATTTCCTCATGATTTGGAACACTATGTGGAAAAACTATGCGACTTTTCCCGGTCATTATAAATTGGATTTTTACCCTTTCCCCCTTCATTTTTAAACCCTGATCTCCCCTAGTCCTCCACACTCAGGATCCTTCATCCCATGAAACAACTCCACCCTTCATTTCCCCATTATATCTTCATTTTCTTAGTTGATTTTGGTGGTTTCTTCATGAATCTTCAAGTAAGTTCATTTCTCCCTTGATTTATTCTCTTTTCTAGGGTTATTCTCCCCTATTTCTTGAGTTCCCATTTTCCAGTAGGTAGAATGACATAATGAAAGTATGATATTCTGTTGTTGAGTAAGATCTTTATGATTAATGTTCAATATTTAATTTTAGGGTCTTATGGTTGTGTGGTTTTTGTTTTCCCACCGGATTCCAAAATCATCTAAACTTGAGGTAGGTGATTCCTTACTTTGACAATATTAGATAATTTTAGTATACTTTCTCTTCTCTCTAAATGTACTCTATGTAATGTGTGTGTGGTGTGAAATGTATTTTCAAACTCTTTTTGGTTGTTTATGGACATGAAAGTGATATTATAAATGAAATTGGTTGGATTTAATGTGGTTTTTCATGTTAAGATTTCTAAATATGATTGATGAAATGTGAAAGTGGTGTGAAGGGTGTTTTCGAATGAATTTGATGTGCATGTGAATTAGAAAGATGTTTTTCTTATGAAAATTTGTAGTCCCATATATGTATATTCACTTTTCTTGAATGTGCATGTGAATGTGGTGAACTGTGTGATATGTGAAATAAAAATTGAGCACAAATGGAATACTAGGTATCTAGGTTTGTAGACTATGACTAGTATTCTTGTAGAATCAGAAGTGACTTGTCCTGGATTCATCTAGTAGGATTTACAATTACAATAGTAACTAAATTATCATAATGATTGGATTCCACTAGAACTTTGGATGGATTCCTCTCTAGTTTCTTATACACGATAATGTTTTGGGTTATGGTTGTTATACCATGTTTCACGGATATATTTGGTCCCAATTGTTCCACTAGTGCTAGTACCTTTAAGGGTTTCCCATGGTTCTCATGCGGTTTTTTGCATACTTTTGGTATACGATAGACCTTACCCTAAAGCTAATTTGCAAATAATGTTTCTTGAAAACCATTCTGTTATAATTTTTTGTTATAAATATTTCCAACTTCTTTCCTAAAATGTTCATATTGATATTTCTTCTAATTTTATTCTATGGAATCTTTCTTTTTGGTGGAATTATACTAGGATTTGGATCACACCCTACATACACCTTTGGGTGTATATAGATTTTTTTATTTATTACCTAGGTAAAGGAATGATTATCATGGTGATGAAGGTAGATTTGGATTCTAGTGTTCCAATTATTGTAGGTGTTTGTAGTGGTGGATTAAGGATGATGTTCCTCTTGTTTCATGGAGGTGTTTTGGATGGTTTCATTGTTCCCATCTCATTGTAGTGCTTTTGGGTTTCGTTTAAAGTTGTGAACCTTAAATCTGAAAATTGGAGTACCTTGTTTGGTTATATTTATTCAGTTATGTTATGTTTAATATTTTTGGTTTTTTGTGATTATAAAATGGGTGAAATCATTCCTAAAGTACATTGTTGATACATATGAAATAGTTTCCAGCCTATGGGGATCGAGAATACCCTTGGGCCATGTTTCAAACATGGTCATGTATTAGTACGGATGGCATCCCATATTGATTCGTGACACTAAAGTCGGTACCCTATGGCATATAGAGATGTTCACTTTAGCTATAGTGTTCATCCTAATCAGGGCATTTTTGTAGTGGATCTCAAGTTGGGAAACTACATGTTTCCTCTCCCCCACCTATAAAAGGACACCCCTCCTTTCTCTTATTTACAACTCATTAATATATCTAGATCAACCAAAATATTCACAATTATCCAATAAACTTTCATATCCATGAATTTAGGGTTCTTTTATTCTTAAAACAAAACTCCAATTGTTCTTATGAAAGGATATAAAGGAGGTCTTCTGAATAAGAGGTAATCATCTTACCCATCCACTTTTAATTTATGTCTTCATCTACCTCCTCTAAATATATGGTATTCACAATAAAATAATAGTTTTAGTGTCATAAATATACTAAAATGTTATTATGATTATGTAACCACCAATATCCACCCTCTATTTTGTCAAATGGGAAGTTAAAGTATCGCTCGTGCGTATGTGTGGACAACCGCATCCACATAGGGATACAATTAATTTTCCATCACCATTTTTCATGGATGGTTATTATGATGGGTTTAATATTTATAAATTATATTCATGATATAATCATTATTCTAAAATTATAATATCATATCTACCTTCTTACCTTCAAATTTTTTGGAAAATGATAATGTCGCTCATGCATATGTGTGGACTACCACCTCCAAAAAGCGATGTGATTTCTTTTTTTATTAATATTTACATGGATGATAATAAGGATTGATATAATGAATATATATGATATAATAATGATTCTATAAAGGTTAATTAATATTTAACTTTATTTCTTTCCATCCGTCATAAATTGAAAACATTGTTCATGCATACATACAACATACTGTCTCTATGAATGTTGTAATTCATTTTTATGTATCTACCATTAATGGATGAAAAAAAATATTTATTATTTTATTTAATGAATATATATGATATTTAGATCATTATTAACATTCAATATATGATTCTCCCATGATTAAAATAAACATACCGGATATTCTGAACCAAAATTCTCATGAAAAACAAAGTAGTTAACATCCATAAACGATGATTTTAATACGAAATTATTAATAAATTAATATTGAAATTTTATAAGTGGATAATATATGATATTTTATGTATATAAATTATTGTTTTATAGAATTAAAATAAATTTAAATTTATTATACATGAGTATAGAAAAATTTCAAATCAAGTCAATCATGAGGTAAGGTGTTTTTTTACTCTTTCATTTCCATGAAACACATTCCATATTCAACCCTTGTTAATTTTATGTGCTTTATATACTACCCATAAATATATTTTATGATTAATCTCATGAAAATTATAATGTTTTATATATGAATCTAATTTTAACTCTTTCATGATGTTTTTATTTGAAACTTACCAATGTTTTAAGGAATTTATGTTACAACCATGCGATTTATCGGGATTGTTTATGATCATATTTCCATTGATAAAAATTTAGGAAAAATATCTCAAGAATCCAATGAATTTCATTATCCACTGGTTACTTACAAAAAATACATGTTTTCTTTTTATTTTCCACTATTTATGAAATTGATATACCAAATTAATGTTCTTATGGAAATCCGACTCTATTTCTCTCTTCAATCAAAAAATCTATTTTCTTCTATATTCATGTTTTATAAAAAAAATTGAGAATTTTGTTATGTCATTCTATAATTTTTAAATTTCATTATTACTTATTATTATATTTTTACCAAAAAAATGATTCTTCTATTAATTTTCCAAATGAGGTAAATTTGGTTCTTTAATGAAAATGTGAAAGAAATATTTATTTTAACATACATAACTTGAATGGATTTTCCCATCATCATGACCATTAAATTCATTGAAGATTACTTTAAACTTTTCCATGTTTCTTTTCAAATAAATTATTTTCGATAACTTTTTTGAATTTTTTAATATTTTAAAGAAGCTATTTCAAAGTTAAAATGTAATTTTCTTCAAGAAATATTTTAAGTGGTCTTTTAAACGAATTTTCATCTAAGATGACATTATTTGATATTACATATGATTTATTGGGAATATGATCCAATGATACCACCCTTATTATTTCTATGGATATTTTATGATTATGATTATCAGATTTTTATGAAACTCATTTATTTTCTATTGGTTATGTTATGATGAAATGATGAAATTTTTAAGAAATGTGTTTCTATTATAGGGATTATGATATATAATGAATGATTTATGGTCTTGTGGGACACATATTAATAAATTATGATTATATTCCATGTGGGTGATTAATTATACATCCCTCCAATTCATTTTGTAAACATTAATATCTCATGAGATAATAAAAACTGGAATAGGGAGTGAACGGAGTTTGGTAAGGGTATTTTTATACCATGATAGTCTTGGGAGTGAACCTTGAATAATGATATGATGGAATGGGGAGTAAACCCAATCCACTATAATAGTCTTTTATGTGATCCTCGACTATGGAAATTATTTTTCATCCATATTTTTATGTCGAAAACTTATTTCTTATCCCAATGTTATAATCTCATGGATTATGTACTTTTCTTCTTTTATGATTCATGTCTTATAAAATGTCCAGTGTTATTCCATTACTCAAGATTAGGATCTATGATTATCTTGGTATGGTTTCAAAATTATAATATCTTGTTCTCATACCCTTATAATCATGTTGTGTTTAAGTGATCATTTATATCTCCCCATTTTACCTTTACTAAAAATTTGATTTCACCCTTTATAATGTTTCATTTCCCAGAGTTATGAAGAAAGGTTTCAAACATGATATTTCCAAAAAAGGTTTTGGTTATAAGTAAATTAGTTAGAGATAATTTAGATCACTTATGAAGTAAGTGATTATGTTTCCAAGTTTCCAAAGAAACTAAACTTGTATGATTCTAGAGTGGATCATAATGTGATAAAATGAATATCCATATATTGAGATGAAATTTCTATGTATGAAAATTATGCGTCATTATAGATGGTATCAGAACAAGGTTTAGTTACAATTGGAAACTAGGATGAAAAAAATTCAGTGAGAATCTTTAAGATAATACTCTGCATAAGATTAGTTCATAAGTTCTTCTAAATAAAGAAGTTTAGTTTTCCTTAGAAAACATCTCCATCGAGATACTAAAAGTGCATGTAATTTTATAACAGTTGAATCCATAGATAATAATATTGAAAAGAGTTGGTCAATTATTTATCATCCATCATTCTAGTGAATAGTAATTTTTCATTTTCTATGCACCCTGTTTGACCCTCCCTATACATATTATTTGGTAAAATCACATTCTATTTAAGAAGTATTATAAAGGATTTGAATATATGATAACCCTGAATGAGCTAGGATAAACCAATGGTTTCATATATTTAAAAGAAGGTGTAATTATTTAAAAATCCTATAAATGATATTTCTTCATTATATGATTCATCGATATGATTAACACTAATTAATGGATATGTTAAACTTGTTTTATTTATTAAGGGATTTAATGTAGAACTGTTAAGTTGAGGTAGTGATATGAATGCTCTAATATTGAAGTATCTTATTTAATATTAGGTATATTAATTACCTCAAATCATTAAACTTATCTAGACATGATAATTACTATCCTCAATGATTATATTTTAAATTAGCAGGGAACCCCCTTAATGGTATAAAAATCATAAATCAAGTCTATAATTCATCTCTAATTGATGTTTCTGGGAATGTACTTCCATAAAATTTTATTATTCCCATGATATTTGAATTTTAAGTTATCTTAAACATGGATTAGTTTTATTTATATAAATCCCACTTTAATTGTTGTGGAATGTAAGTAACATCTGATATTATGAACCATCCTATGATCGTCTATCAATGCAATGATAAATATGAACATTCAAGGGAAATTGAATTAGTTATATGGGAATTGATTCCTATTAAAAAGTGGAGTTTATCTTATATGGTTTGGGAGAAAATAAATTTTTCTTATATGCATATTGTATAGAAATGTTTTGATATCTTTTTGGAAGAGTTTTCTAGTCTTCCACTTAATCATGTTGTAGAGTTTTCAATAAAACTTATACTTAGTGATACAAATATTTCAAATACAATATATATAATTTCCATGATTGAGTTGTTGGAATTAATGAAAAAAATATAGCAGAATAATGATAACGGGTATATTCATATAAATTCATCTCCATGGGGTGTACCTATTCTTTATTTTAATAAGAAAGATTGATCTATACATCACTATATTGATTATCTGGAACAAAATATGATAACTTTCAAAAATAAGTATGATCTACCATATATTAATGAAATTTTTTATCAAATATATAGAGATCAATACTTTTCCAATATTGATCTTCATTATAGATATCATCAATTGGGGTTCATGAATGAGTATATACCCAAGATAGCATTTAATAAAAGGTATAGACACTATTAATTTATAGTGATTCAATTTAGTCTTAAAAATTCCCCATATCTTCATGGATTTAATGGATAGAGACTTTAGAGATTACCTTGATTAGTTTGTGTTAGTATTAATAGGAAATATTCTTATATATTAAATGTTAAAGTACAAGCATGAAGATTACTTTAGGATTGTATTGAAATCTTTAATGATGGATAAGTTTTATGAAAAATTTAGCAAGTGTGAATTTTGGTAATAAAAACTTCTATGTCATATAATCTAATAGAGGGTATATTGGTGGATCCATAAAAGTTGGAAGTTATTGAATATTGGAATAGAACAACCACTCTGACTAAGATCCATATTTTTTTTGGTTTTTAAGGATATTATCAATTCTTTATGAAGAAATCATCATAGATTTATAATCCATCCAAAAAGTTAAATTGGAAGGGATCATAATTCCTTTATATAGATGATAGTAGGGAAAATTATCATGAACAAAATAGAAGGTTAGTCAAAACACTTGTTCTCACACTACCCTATAGTGGATATGGGTTTTTGATAAATATTAATGGATAAAATAACGTACTAGTATGTTTTTTTATGAATAAGGATTTGGTTATAGCTTATTCCTTGAGAAAATTAAATGTCTATGATCAAAATCACCAGACTCATGAATTAATATTAGCTATGTTAATTTTTTCAATAAATATATGGAGGAATTATCATTATAGATAAATATGTAAAAAATATTTCGATCACAAAAGTTGAAATATATGTTCACTCTTAAAAAAATGAATATTCACTAGAGATAATTGTGGGGGTTGATTAAAGATTATTATTGATTAATACATTATAATTATGGGAAAATAACAGGCTAGAATATGCCCTGAGTTGAAAGGATCATACTAGTTTATCTATGAAGATGATCATAAAATATACAATATTGTTTTACTTGAAAAATATTGACCATTAAATAATAAATTAATGGTATAAATATTATCTTTCTCAAATGGGTATTCAACCGTCTATCCAAGTGAATATTAAAGAGGCACGGAAAGAAGATGTGTATTTGAAAAAAGGCAATATATGAGCCCATATTCAACCTTGTTTATGATTGAATGATAAAGTTCAGGAACCTTGTTTGTTTCCCATATATATCGGATTTGAAGAAGTATTTTTTGGATGAATTTTATAGTTCATTGTTCTCTATTCATCTTAGAATTGAAAAGATGTATAGAGATCTGATAGAGTATTTATATAGAGACAATATTATTATATATATATATATTGTAGAGATTTTATCTCAGTTCATGATATGTAAAAAAGTTAAGGATAAGATATATACTTCCATTGGGATGTTATAACCATTACACATACCAAAATGTAAATAGGAAAACATTACAATGGATTTTTTTCATTGGAATCCCTAAAACTTATAAAATCAATAATTCTATTTTTTTGTAGTTAATATCTTTATAAATTAAACACACTTCACTGATATTAGATAATATTTTACTTATAATCAGTTTTTTGGAATATACATTAATAAATTGGTAAGTTTTCATTTAGTACCACATTCTATTGTATCTGATCGGGATCTGAGGTTTATGGTAATGTTCTAGATAAGTCTTCTGCAAATTCTGGATTAATATATGTATTTTAGTAATTCTTACCATCCTTAATAATATGGTTAGTATTTTAGAACCATCAAAACCATAGAGGATATTCTAATGAATTTCTCTACGGATTTCAAATTTGGTTGGTATCAACAACTTCCTCTTATAGAATTCTATTATAACAATTATTTTCAGGCGGTTTTTCAGATGGATCATTATGAATACCTATATGGAAATAACTATATAAATCCAATGTATTGGGAAAAAGTTATAGAAATAAATATATTGGGACCTATGATAGTTGTGAAAATGAAATAGAAATTCATATTCATTCATCAATACATCAAGATATCTCAGATTTGACAGAAAATTTAGGCTGATAATCAAAGGGGAAATATAGAATTCAAAGTTGGTAAGATGATATTACTATGAATTTATTCATGGAAAAAGGTTATTAGTTTTTTAAATAATGGAAAAATAAAATCTTGGTATATTATTCCCTTTTATATTCTCTGATTTCTAGGGATGATAACATAACGTGTAGCGCTTCCACCAAACCACTATCAAGTTCAGGATGTGTTCTATGTATCTCTCCTGAGTAAGTACATACCTGATCCATAAAATATGATAAAATAAGATATTGAAACACATGATAATGGTCTTCCATATGAATAAAAAAATTATAAATCTTGTATCTTAGTGATAAATTTCTTGGAAAAAAATTTCATTCACCTGGTTAATGTTCTCAAGAGGAATCAAACATTTAAAGAAGCGACAAGGGAACCAGAGGATGTCATTGAAAATACATAATTTTATTATTATTTTGTATTGAAGTTTGGTAATTATTAGGTTGAAATTAATTTTAAGTTGGGTATAATGTGACACTGTAATGTTTTATTATATTTTTCTTTTCAAAAAAATCAATTTTTTCGATAACTTATGATACATGAAACCCCAAGAATAAATGAATTGTAATATAGTATATCATTAAAACCTAGCCATTAAATTGGAATAAAAAATATGAATAAATTAATTTTTAAAATAATTTATATTGTTTTAAAATAAATTAAATATATTTATAAATAAGAAATCAATTTTTTGTAAAGTCGTTATATGCTTTAAAAACATATTTCCTCGAAAATGGTTATTATTTATTTAAAGAAAAATTAATATAATTAATTTCTTACTCTTAGAAAATTTATTTTAAAAATCAACATCATTTTCTAAATCATAAATTCAAAACTATCTTAAAGTAATATTTTAAGGGATTTCTAAAAATATTGTTTTTTATGAATAGTGAAAATGCAGATTTTTATTGAAAACATTATTTTAATTTAAAGAATTTAAAATTTTATATTTTTTATTATGGTTTTAAAGGTTAATTTATATAAATAATATTATTAGTAATATAATTTTGTTTATTTTAATCAATTTTATGTCTAATTTTGATGTAAAATCCTTTTATACTTGCGAAAACATTATTTTGGAAAACTGTTGTTCTTCATATTTTGTGGGGTTAATTTTAAATTAAATTCAGGAAATTTTTGTAAAATAGATTTCATAAAGTGGATTATATATTTTTAATTAGTATAATTAATATTATTTAAGTAATTTAACATATTTTTTTCATAATTAATAGTAAAAAAAGTAAAAATTTGTTACTCTGGTTAAGGTGAAAATGGGCTTATCGGGGGGTTAAACCATGATATAATGGTATTTTTGAAAATTATACCTATATAAATCCTATTTTTTATAATATTTTGACCTTTTAATATCCTAAATTTTATTCTCTATCCATTTGGAAGCATTTTTCTTGATAATGACTTTATTATATTATAATCTCTTAAAAATTCCAAGTGTGCCCTCTCTCCCACTTATAAAAGGACACCCCTCATTTCTCTTATTAATATAAATTTTATAAATATATCATAACAAACAGATGAAAAAATGACTTCTAAAATTTAATATAAATCAATTTGTGGTTATTTTAATCTTAAACGATAATTCCAAGGGTCTTTAAGAAATGATCTAAAGGAGTCCTATCAAAGAAGAGGTAATTATCTTTCCTAACCAATTTCAATTTATTTCTTTTTCTATATCATATAAATATGTTTTATTCATCATAAAATAATAGATTTTTTATCAAAAATACACTAAAACGTTTTTATGTTTATAAAATCACTAATATCTACCCTCTATTTCATCAAATGGGAAGTGAAAGTATCGCTCGTGTGTACGTTTGGACTATCGCCTCCATGTAGGGATACAATTTATTTTACATCACCATATTTCCTTGATATTTATTATTATGGATTTAATGTCTATAAATTATATTTATTAAAAAATTATTATTATTGAATTGAAATATAATATCTATCACAATACCTTCTAATCCATTGGAAAATGATAACATCACTTGTGTGTATGTGCGGACTGCCATGTCTACAAAATGATGTAATTTATTTTTCAATTTCACATTAAAAAGATGGTAATAAAGACATATTTAATGAATATATGTGATATATATTATATAATAATGATTCTATAAAGGTGAATTATTTTTCAACTTGATTTTTTATCATCTATCAAAATGTGAAAACAACGTTCATGTATACGTACGGCATACCGTTTGCATGAATAGTGTAATTCATTTTTATATCTTATCTTTCTTGTATGACTCTATTTATATAATGACTATATGTGATATTTATTTCATTATTAACATTATCTAGATTATTTAACAATGATAAAATTACACATATCATAACTACCAAACCGAAATCCTCATGAAAAATAATACAGTTAACATCGAAAAGAGAGAATTTATAAGAAATTATTAATAAGTGGTTATTAAAATATTATAAGTGAAATATATATGATATTATAAGTATGTAAATTATTATTATATATATATATATAATAAATTTAAATTTATTATACATGAGGTTAGAACACTTTCGAAGCAAGTTGAACGTGAGGTGAGGGATTATCACCTCACATTTATTTATGTGAGATGCATGCAATATTCACCACTTATTTATTTTTCTGATGTACTTACTACCCATGAATTTATTTTATGCTTTTTATCATTAAATTTTTAGGATTTAAATATACAGATAATTTTCTCTCTTTCATGATGTTTTGATTCTAATGTTACCAATGTGGAAAGGGATTAATGTAAAAATCTCATTATTTATCAGATTATTTATGATCATGTTTTCAATTTTGTAAATTTTATTACCTATATATCAATAATACCATTAATTTTATTCTCATATATTTATGTGTTGATATTAAATGTCTTCTTATCATTTTACTCTCTTTAATAACTCAAGATACCAAAATAATTTTTTAAAGGAAATCTGACTTTATTTCTCTCTTCAGTCGAAAAACCTTTTTCTTTCATATCCATGTTTCCTAAAAAAGAAATTATGGATTATTATTTATATTACTATATAATTGTTTAATTTTATTTTTACCCATGATTTAATTTTAAAAAAATGGATTCAAAGTAATTTTAATTTCATTTTCTGATTGATATACTTTTTCCTTTTTACTAAAAAGGTAAAATAAACCTTTATTTTAACATACATGACATGAAAAAAAATATCCTATAATAATTTTCACTCCATACTTTAAAGATTCGTTCAGAATATTCCAAGTTTCCATTCAAAGAAAAAAAATTCTATCATATTTTTTAATTTTTTAGATTTTGAACAATTTATTTCAAATCGTAATGGTATTTTCCTCAAGAAATATATTAAGTGATATTTTAAATTAATTTTAATCTATGATGAAATCCATTAAGGTTATTTGTGATTTAATGAGGATATTATCCAATGATACCATAATTATTATTCCTCTGGATGGTTTATGATTATAATTATGAGATATTTATGAAACCCATTTTTCCCACGAGTTATTTTCTGATGAAATATTAAAAAATTTATGAAACTATTTTACTTTACACAGGACATAATATATGATTATTGATTTATGATATTGTATAACACATATTAATGTATTATTATTATGTGATGGTTGTGGAAGAAATTATATATCCCTTTAACACATTTATTAAATATGGATATCTAATAATATAATAAATACTGGAATAGGGAATTAACCTGGTTTCATAAGAGAATTTTTTCACTATGATTATCTTGGGAGTGAACCTTTAATAAAAACATAATAGAATAGGGAGTGAAACTGATCTACTATTATAGTATTATAAGTGATCCTTGACTAAAGAAATGATTTTCCATACAGATGTGTATGCCACAAACTTACGTATTGTGACAATGTTATGTTCTCACGGATCATTTACAATGTATCCTTTATGATTCATCTCTTACGAACTTCAATGAATTATATGAATTAAAATTATGATCAATGATATGAAGGATATGTTTTTCAAAAGTTAATCTCATGTTCTCATACCTTTATGTCCATGTTATAGTTAAGTGATCATCGATATCTCACTTGTTTACCCTTACTAATCATCTGAAATAACCCTTTCTTATGTTTTATTTCCCCAAGATATAAATATAATTTATAAGAATGATATGAATAATAAGGTAGTATGTTTTACTTTGTGGTAGATGATTTAGATCGCTTATAAACCAATCGTTTATGTTTTAAAGTTTCGAACGACACTAAACCTATAAGATTATGGTGTGGATCATAATTTTATATAATTAATATTAATCGATTTCTATGTAATATCTATGTATAAAAATTATGGTTCACTATATCTATAATATATTTTCTTATCAAAAGAAAAATATAAATGTATATGGAGAGATCTAAAGGATGATATCCAAGGAAGGGGTATTTTTTTAACTGATTGTTTTAGATTTTCTATCCTTTACACCTCCTTAAAATATATTATAATCATTCTAATATGATTAAATTAGTATCCTTAATATACTAATATCTTATTATGTTGATGTAACAATCATTACATTCCAATGTCCAATATATATGGAAAATGAAAACATCATCATGTGTGAGTATAGACTATTACTTCCATAAATAATGTATTTCATTATTCATCACTGCATTATATGGATTGCTATAAAAATATAATTAATGAATACATAATATATTTATAATATAATTATTATTCTAAAAATATAAATAATTATTTATCTACCCTCTATTAAATCTATTGAAAAATGAGAATGTCGCATGTGTGTACGTACGAATTACTGTCTCCACAAATAGTCTATATCATTTTCCATCACCGCCAATATGTATGGTTATAAAAGTGGAAATATGATAATAATAAAATGTTTTTGAAATAATTATTTATTTTCAAAAGTTATATTATCACTATATAATAACATGTTCTTACTTATTCAACTGTTATAATGCATTCATGTTTTGGTCTATTTTACCACCGAAATTTAAATTATTATATTTTTTATCTCATGAATGAATAATAAAACTAAAATAATGGTCATAATATATTATGATTATTAATTTATGATATTTATGTATTTTCTTAATGATAATATATTTATATTTAATTATATTGGATAAAAATAAATTCTTTTTTCAAAATCAAGGTTTCTAAAATATAGTTTTTAAATATTTCCATGTTAATCATCACTATAAGTTCCATAAAATATAAATAAGACTCCCAAAACAAATAAAAAACGTTATATAATTATTTAAAATATGGACATGATGGGAACCTTTTTTAATCACTTTGACCATGGTCGATATTCCAAATCATTTTTGGATATTTTGAACTGAATGACTTCAAAACATCCAATATAAACTAAACTGATTTAGTAACTAAATGAAGTATTATAAATAATTAAATAAAGGGAATAATAATAAATATTAAAAATTCTATAAATAAATTAAATAATTAATATTTTTATATTATTCAGGATATTAGAGGATATACAAATTGATTTATGACCTAGGGTAAGGTAATTTTCTTTAAAACCTTGTTTTATGGTTTTTATTTCAAATATTTCTCTTAAGTATCCATATTATTTATATATATTTTTTATACACTTAGAATTTTTAATTAATTGATTACATACTATATTTGAATTACATTAAAAATATTTAGAAATTTATATTTTTAATTTTTTCTATAAGATCCATTTTTAACATTCTTTATAAAGCTTTTAAAAATGGTTTTTTAATATTTACCAAATTACTTTATTTTCCCATCATCATTAACATTATTCCTTATGAATCTTATTATTTAATATTTCATGGTTTTAAAAAGAAAATTCAATTTCATTAATTCTGTATTTTTCTCCTTTTTAAATATTTTTCAAAAGAAATATATATTTAATCATATTTTTAAGAGATGGTTTAAAGTTATTATGTTTATGAGTTTAAATACGAGTTATGATTAAAAGTGAAAGATTATATATGTTTTTTTCATGTAATGGTTCTTTGAAATTACAGATGATTATGGTCAGTCATGATATATCCCTATAATGAATTTATTAATGATTTATTCTCTAGATAAATTATTATTGGAAATAACTTGTTATAATTTATTCTATTATAGGTAAAATGTGAGTGAACCTAAGTGATAAATACAATGTTAGAAGATAACATCATTTTTTCTAAAAAAAATGATTTTTAATGGTCTTATTGACAAAAATTTGTTTTATCATGTGATTATATTTTACTTATGACCTTGAGGTTTTATTATTTGAATAGGAAATCCTTATTTTGGGTTTCCATGTTTTTTAATAGACTAATGGAATTCCTTTTTTTTACATCCTTGATTGTGATTTTTGTGATTATCCCAACTTTTCAAATGATTTTCCAAAGTTTTAAGTAAACAAAGGAACTATAAAAAGGTCAATATTTCAATTATAGTTACTCATCTTGAACAAAGATAGTATGTCATAAATGGAATAATAGTTTAAATTTAAAAATATTTTTTTATAGAAAAAATGCACACTATGTGGTAGTATTTTCTTTTGTGATGTATTTGTTATCCTAATTCTATAAATATATAAACCAAAAATGTCATAAAACAGTAGGTAAAATAGATACATTATTTAATACATGTAATTATGGGTTTATTATGTAAAGGTGGTTATATTAGGTGCATTTTTCTTTTCATTTTCTTTAGGTTACACTTAGCTAGTAATCCCTAATAGTTAGAATACAATAAGAATAGTATCACATAAATAAATTTATGGATTGGGAAAGTTGTTTCTCTCTCAGCCATCCAAGATTCATATATGATATAATTTGTATTATTACTAACCTAAATATATAATAAATGGGGTTATTTTCTAAATGAACTATGGGTCATGGCCCACTAATGGATAAGGTGGATTTTAAAAGGGGTCATTAAATTAATTGGAGACCATTTAATAAATAACTTAATATTTTTTTGTAAAACATCATACTATTATTATAAAAGATTATATTTTATATAGATATAATCATCATCATACATAACATTGACATTTATTCTTTAAAAGGAGAAGATTTTTGTTGGAAACTTTTTGTTTTGATATAAATCTTATGAACTGTTCTCAAGAAAACATTTTATGTGTCAAAGAAAACCCTTTTTGAATTGAAAATTATTAAAGTAGTTCAACAATTTTATCATGATGTTTATTATAAGAGTATAATAACTCACTCATGGTTTCCTTAAGTCTTTATTTGAATATAAATTTCATTACTTTCTATCATTAGAAATGTATTGGAAGTATGAATAAATTCAAAAAAATACCTGATTTTCTCAAACTAAATTTTTTATTCTTGAATAAATAACTATAATAAATATCACCACATAATTATAGGTATCCATATTATCATTAGTGATATTTTATTCCATTCATTTCTGCCTTGAAGGTTGGTGTTTTGTTTCACCAACAACCCTTGGGTTTTGGTATTGGCTCGCTTAATTCTAATATTTCTTATAGTCGAAAAATTATATTATTCGATGTGTGTTAGTCTAAACCTTAATTTATTTTTACACATTTTTAGGATTCATCATATACCTTCACTAATTATTATCTTGATGACCCTCTTTTCTGTATTTGAACTATCTCTTAGTTCTATTTAGACAGTTCCCATGATGATTCTTCCTGCAATTCTGAAATGTTGGATATTGGGTTTTCTTTCCTCCATGGTATTAAATATTTTATCCTATCATATAAAACTCTATTTACCTATTTTATATCTGGGCCCATAATACCACTAATAGTCACCAATATTCATATCACCCTTAAGGTAACAATACACAATCACTAAATATATTTCATAGTCTCGAATTTCCAACCCCATTCATAGAACCATCATTAATCTAGTAAAGAAGTGATCCACATTACTTATACTGTTCATGAAAAATCCAATGACATATTGTGTAGGTCTTGTAAACTTTTACTCATATTCCCTGATAGTCTCATTTTCCTTTTTTCAACATGAGAAACACCCTCTCTATCTTAAGACAAAGATTTCAGGGAAAATATTTACTGAAAAATATTTTCTTAAATCCATCTTATTTAAGAGGATAAATTTACTCTTTAAACATCATATTTTTGATCAATTTTGACCACTAATTAGCTACCCTGTCAAAATAGTAAACCAACTACCTGAATTTCTCTTCTCCTAAGCATTTATGGATATTTAATATCTTCTCAATATATTTAATCCATTATTCCATAGTGAGGGGGACATAATATCCACTTGGGGTAAGTGGCCACTATCACATAACAGAATTGACTGAAACTTGATCATTCTTATGAGAAGGTGGGTGTTTCACATGATTCAAGTTATTAGTCAAAACATGATCTACTTGAGTCAATACAATCATGTTTTTATGATCTATTTTTCCCATCATGTTTGGAATCTCATTTGGGAAATAGTCCCATGGAATATCATCATCATCTCAAATTTTTATTTATGGAAAAAGAAAATAGTACACCCCATCTTACAAAGGAGGGTTGAAAGAAAAAAATCACTATAGGGGTCTAAAATAGTGGAGATTGAGGGAATCCACTATAATGATGTTGATCCCCACCTGCTTCAAGATATGGAATTCAGGAAAAAATATTGTCCCCAAACTTGGAGGGTTGATCGACGTCAGATAGTTCGCTACTTTGTTACCCTCACACCAGGTGTGGACAACTTTGGTGTTATTGTCGAGGATGGAATGACACTTTTGGATGACATACTCAATCAAACAAGGGATAACACCATGTTCATTCAAGGCATTACAGAAAATCATTGAATTAGTTTCTACTTCCAAAATAGCCAAGCTTTGCTACCGACATATTCTAAGTCCTATAAGAATGCTCATTGCCTCTTCTAGAAGGGAAGTATCGAGGCTAAGTTGGATGGTAAAATCCAGGATTAATGATCCATTTCCATCACAAAAAACACCCCCACTATGCATGACTCCTGATACGGTGGAACCATATGTGTTAAGAATCAACCCCATAGGAGGATGGATCCAACAAACCCATTTTCATATAGAGATATTACTACTAGGAGGGGAAACATTTGAAGTAGATTTAAATGTCTGCAGTGAGGGTGCCTCCCCCCATAAGGTGACAGCCCTACCCATATCATGCATCGGGTTGTTAATGCGGATGAAAATTAAGCAGGCCATCGAGGAAACACCCACATGAACTCACTTGTTCCTCACATTCCAAAAACCCCATAAGCCTACATGCAACAATAGTGTGTGAGTCCTTATCTTCGGTCCCTCCTCAGCCACACCATGGAACCAACAATCCATAAAGGGATGCTTATCCATGGATGTATTAGAGAGTGTAGTGAAAATTACCAAATAATTCTAGACATCCTGCATCCATTCAATCTCAAAGAATAGATGACCCATGGTCTCCTCATTTTACCTCCTACAACGAGCACATCTCGAAGCCAGAGAAACACCACACCATTTGATATTCACGTCAGTAGGGACACGTTTTTTTGGATTCTCTAGGTTAAAAAATTATATTTTGTGGGGATATTCCTATCCCAAAGAACAAAATTCCACACATCATCAATGGTCTTCAAGGAAGGGACTCGGTGACATTCCTTGGATGTGAAAGATCCAGATGTAAACGGGGAGAACACATAGCTATCAAGAGTGGAGGAAATCTCGATGAGTTATAACTGATCGTTCTAGTCCCTGTTAAGAATATCTTTGATAAAGTATAGGTAGATACTAGCTTCCATAATAGAAATGGATATAATTGGACTTCCCGGATATCTGAGGACCACCCCAACTCTAATTGTAATGCCAAAAAGAAAACTCTCCATTCCCAGTTATCCATCAGAAATGAGGTCTTAGGGAGTTAACAAGGGGGGTAATTTCAATCCATAAGGAGAAAGTGTGACCGTCCCTTGTAGTTCAATCCTCATAATAGTATTCATGCATGGTGATCCCCCATAAGGTATATCATTCCAGCACCTCCCAAGACATCTTCACATGTATTAAGGAAAGGGTGTCATTGAGACTCTAGATTTTGATGTCACCTTAAGTGATAGGCCATGCTATCCGGTTCCATGAAACCCAATATCTTTTCCCCTGACACATGAGATCACAAATAAAACTAGAAAAAATTTGGTCCATATTCCTAATGACTCCTTTTTGGACCTTAATAGTTGATAAGGCATGAACCAGAGTAGACTGATGCATGTTGTTCACCAGTGCAATCCTTCCTCCAAAAGATAAGTACTTGTTCTTCCAATTAAGAACCCGCTCGATAATCCTACTAATGAGAGAATTAAAATCACAGATGCACAGACACCTTGAGCATATATGGGTGTTCAGATAAATCATAGGAAGATCTCTTTGTTGTGTGCCCAAAATGTGACTCGTAGCTCGAACCTGACTAGAAGAAGTGCTTCTTGAGATGTAGAAATCACTCTTAATATTATTTATAACCAACCCGCTCTAATGGATATACTCTTCTAGAACATCAATAAGGTCATAGACTAATCTACTCTCTAGATTAATGAATGCGATGGAAACATATACAAATATGTGGTGTGACACGGATGGGTAACTCACTCTTTGATGATACAGATAAATCTCACCATTACATAATCTGTAGTTAATGAGTCAACTAAGGACATCTTGGGAAAAGATGAAAAGGGTTGGGGAAATAGGGTCCCCTTTCCCCAAGCCCCAGGTAGTTTTGAAGAAACTAAAATATTTCCCCATGAATGCTATCACTAGCCAGGAAGAGCTGAAACAATGCAAGAGGATGTCAATGTTCCTAGGAGAAAGACCCATGCATGTGAAAACATTGTGATGAAGCTTCATTCCACATGGTATTATGAATTACTCATATAAATATTGATTTCTATATTAGATCCATGAGTTTTTTAGTTGAGATCCCTGATCATTTCTTAGGCCAGTGCGATCTCCCCCTGGATGGAGCACTCCCCCACAAATCCATGATGTTATTTGGCTCTAATTTAAAAGATAAAAGGATATTTTGGTGTTGATAATGCTTTAAATGATCTTGTAGTGGACTTTGCACATGATTATTGGATGAAACTGGTGGATTTTAGTAGTGGACTTGGATTTGTTAATAATAACGATAATGTTGGCACATGTAACTCGTGGCAGATTTTCACCCCTAAAGAAGTCTTGGACAACCACAATGAGGTCCTTCTTCACCATCACCCATGAAGATCTATAGAAGGAGTTGGGAAAACTATCTGGAACTACCACACATTTAGAATTCAAATACATCAAGGTATTGTGTATCTCTTCCTCTTGGGGGATAACCCCCAGGGCCTCATTATCCCTTCCAAATTTGCTGGGCAGAATCACCTCAAAGAACTCCAAATTTTTCCCCATATACCAATTTGGATGATGAGTGTTGGGCCAGCAAGAAGTTCCCAGAAGTATATGTAATCCATCTCTCCCACAACCTCCCTGTAATTTGTGTATGTTTTGTCCTCCATAATTATATTTGGCATAACCCTCCTTTCCCTTTCCTTGATTCATGCATGGAAGTATGCAGAATTCTTATCACCTTCTTTCATCCACTTGACCTTGGCATCCTCTCTAGCCAGTTTCTCTTATTTGGAAAGCATTTCCATCAGTTGTTCCTTACTATCTGTGAGATCCTCATAAAATTGTTCATTCTATTTCTCTTCCCGTCTCCTTTCAAGTTGATCAACATCTTTCATAGAAGCCTCCAACTCTCTGTCAGATGATGGGATGTTATTCGATCACACCTGAAGCCTCAGCTTGAGACGACATAGCTTGTAATGGAAGGCGGTCCATGTGTTGCCTGGAATGGAATTGTTCCTAGACTCCCTGACCAAATCATGAAATTTTGGGGTATTATCCCAGATCTTGTAGTAATGTAAACAATCATGATTCTCCGACTCAGAAGATAGGGAGACCAGGAGCGGTGAGTGGTCTGATATACCACGCGCCAAATGAGATACCTAAGTGTTGGAGTATAATGAAAGGTTATTCATGTTGACCAAACATCTATCCAAATGGATCCATGACCTTCTGTTCCCTCATAGGTTATTACACAATTTAAACCGATCACCTAAGAATCCAAGATCCATGAGGCCCTTGCCCACTATGAATTGAGAGAAATCAAGGATGGCTTTCCTATTAAAAGGACCTCATCCCTTCCTCTACTCTATATCTTCCATGATGTTATAGTCTCCCCCGACTATCCAAGGGAGATTTTCTAGGTTGAATATATTAAGGTAATACCACAACCTCTCCCTCTACTAAGGATCACATCTCTCATATATGAACAAAAAGAAGAAGGACTTGGTGACTTGGGTCTCCTTAATAGTTATAATCTAATCTCTTGCCTAGGACAGATCAAAAGTAAAAATCTGGTTCTAGAAAATCCAAATGTGCCTATTGGTTAGATCAGCATAAATAGAGCCAGGCATTTTGTGTTTTTTTTTGAAATGTAACTAAGCTTGCTCAGCTGCTTCTTGTGCTCGAGGATAGACACATGTAAAAACTTGTGTTGGGAGATCACCGAGACCAAGAAGAACATTTTCATCCAAGCTCCAATACCACAAGCATTCGAGATGAGTATAAGAGTCATTTGTAAAAGATTATTCTAGTACTTTCCCCAGAAATTATGGCCCTCCCAAAGTGGGAGACTATTCTCCCTTCCAATTTCCTATCCTGAGACATTGTACACACACCTTTACCCATTAGGGGGATCTCTTATGTAGAATAATCAAGATGTTTTTGGGAGAGAGATACCCTGGCCCTTAAGCCAGGGGATGATTTGGAACCCCTCCTTGAGCCTTCAGACCGTCGCGAGGTAGAGTCCATTATAAGATCCAGGGGAGGACCTAGGTGGGGGATGGGGAAGGATCCCCTCAGGTAGGGAACCCAATAGAACCACCTCTAAAGGCCACACATCCTCTTCAGGGGTACTTGGATACAGAACTATGTCCAGAGGAGGAGAGTCCTGAAATCCATTAGGGAAATATAGGAGGGAGAGAAGGGGAGGATCAGCACCAACCTAGAACTGGGGCACCCACCTCAGAAAAAATGGTACTATATCCAAGCATGACTTCTTTTTACCCAGCCCCTTCATACTAATAGAAAGACGGGGGTATGGGCCAATTGTGGGAAGGAAGGAAAAACACCAGGAGCCTGAGACACTACTAAACTTGCTCCTGAAAGGTCATCATTTGAGGGTGATATATGATCAGAATTAACCACATTCTCAGGGGATAGACAATGACTCCCTTCCTAAAATTAGTGTCGGCACACCTGTAATGAATTCCCCTGCAGAAGGAAATGGTAGAAGAAGATTGGGACCACAGGATTGGAAACCTCTTGGACCGAGAAAAAGGAACTCTCCACCCAGATATCTATCTTCTTTGGAACTGAGAGAGAAAGATCCAACTCCATGCAGATCCAGGCCACTGAATCCTCCATGAACCACTTGGTCCTAGGATCTGAGCACAGGAAATTTCCTAGTGAATCCATAATAGCCATAAAGAGGCCTTCATTCAGGAATAGCAATAAAGGCCCTTTGAGACTGATCCACGTTGTAGTAGACAGACCCTCTTTACCCTTGTGAGATATCATGGACAACCTGGATAGGCTAAAGGTCAAACAACCCTAGGATTGAGGATCCATACACCACGCATAGCTAAATTCCTCCTTCGATGCAAGGACCTGATGGAAGGATAGACTATGGAGGTTGGAGATCTTCACTAGAAGCTGGAGACCCCAAGAGTGCACAAAGCATTGAAACACTTCTAGGGGAGGCTTTGAAGCTACAAAACGCACTACTAGCATCCAGTGCAAGCAGACCAACACCTCCTCAAAAGAAAAAGCAGGAACATCCAAACTGATCCAAGAACCGGCATGTGATGCTTTCAATTTCTCCAAAGTGACCATCAAAAATCTGGGTTTCATAGGGTAATGGGATGAAAATGGGTTAGCTAAAAGCCCAGTAAGGGAATAAACATGGAAATAAAGCATAAAACACTATTTAGAACATATAACATGATAATACAAAAGTTGTGGATTAGGAATAATAATATAGAGGTATAAAGTATATAACATGGAATCATATGATTGTGTAATTATAGGAATTTTGTTGCAACATATATCATAACATAGACACAAGTCAAGTCTAAATACCAATATGATATCACATGCCGGAAAAAATACCATAATGGATTATGTTAACTCCCTAATCCCATACATAATGTCTCTAGAGACCAAAATATTAACCAATGCATTGGAATTATATCTGGGAACACCCATAATAATATGTGCATGCATATGTTCTCCACACAATGAAATCAAACATATGGAATACAATTAAGGGTTACCCATGAAATGAAATGGGTTTAGTAATCAAGTCATAAGGAAAAACCAAATGGAGTTCCATAATGGTATCAATTAAAGAATGGATTAAATCATTATTAGACATTAATAAAAGTAAAAAATCATAATATATCATTAATAATTATTTCCATCTGAATTTAAACCATGAAAAAGAGTTGTTACATGATTTTATAAATGTGCCACTTAATCATGGTTTTAGGGAAATGAACATACAATATTTAAAGAGGACAAGAAATAATTTTTTATTTAATATAATAAATTCACTAAAATAGTTTTTAATGATAAAGTGATTGATTTTATAAAATATTAGTGTATTAAAAAATTCTATGGATTTTACTTGAAAATTGATAAGAAAATGATAAGTTCCCTTTAATTGGGTTTTTTATCAAGAGAAATTGAGAAGGTAACCTATTATAACATCTATTTCCCCATAAAATAAATATTAATTGATATATAAATATGTTTGGAAGATTTATATGTAATATTGTAGAATTATATAAGATTAATGGATAGAAAAATGGATTCAAATAGAGAGAAAATTTAACCCAAATAAAATATATATGTTTGGAGATATCCATTGCTTTATGTTTGAATGTGTTATGAAATTTCCCTTAATGTCCTAGATAATCAAATTAACTTAATTAGTCACTTAATTAATAACCTCTTCCATATAAATTTTATTTATTATAATTTTTTATATTTATTTATGGTTATTTAAAAAATTTATAATGTTCAATTTCATTGTTCAGTGGGCGCTTGTTTCATTGCTTCATGATCGGTTCACTTTTCTACAATTATGGAAGTTCTTTTCGAATGAGAATACTACTCTAGGAGTGAAATGAAATGGTATTCATGAACATCCAAAATTTTATGTTGTCTTATATCTCATTTTTATGACATGATGATGATTCATTTGATAAAATAAAAATGCTAAATGTTTATTTTATTTTTAGAGGTCTTTCCGACCATCCAGAACTAGTTCCATTTTATTTATTTTTATGGAAATATAATCTTTAAAGAATATAAAACCATATATAATATACATAATTACTTCATTTTGAACAATTATATGTGAATGTAATCCTTCCATTAATTAATTAATGGAAAACAAAAACTTGTTGTCCATGTAGGCGGTTAACCGACATAACATGGATAATGGTTTCATTTATCATTGAATAGTTGGATATAAGAAAAGGGTAAGATAAAACATAGTACATTATAAATATAACATTAAAGTATATACATGATATTTTAGTTATTATACAATTTTTAATAAAGGAGGTGTGGATAAGGTAGAAGAAGAAAATAAATTAAATGAGGTAGTTTTAGAATATTACCTCTTGAATATCACCTCCTTGAAGGTCCCCTTAAGGAACTAGGAATGGGTATTTTGGTGAGACAAGTATCACATTAATGTAGGGATTGTGGGGAGAACTACTTTTTGGAGGATATTTTAAAATATTAAAGGCTTGGAAGGTGTGAGGAGAAGCGGTTGTATTTTTAAGGGGATGAGAGTGGTATTTTTTGTTACTATATTTATTACTTTATTATTTTTCATCAAGGATTTAAATACTATTGATAATTATGAATTCATGTAATAAATTGTTATTTTTTTTAAAATAATGGGTTCTTATATCATTCATGACTCTAGGATTCATGTATTTCATTTATAATGATAAATACAAAAAATTATTATATTTAATTATTCACAAAAAAAATTATACTATTTTTGAAAAAAAACCAAAAAATCGACCTAAAAGTTTCATGATGTGTAGATTTAAAAAATTTAATCCATTTTATGAAAATAATATTATAAATATGGGGAATTTAATTTTTAAATAAAATAACCATCTGGTCTAAAAATGCATATTTTAATATTATAATCGATTTAACAACCAATTGAAATATTACATATAGTCTCATTAAATTATATTATCATTATAATGAAACATAATATCAATTTATGAATCCATTTTATGAAAATAAATTCTATTTTAAGTCATTATTTTCATTATAAAATGGCAAATAAAAATTTCATGATTCACAAAAATACCAACATTTTGTTTATCATTTTTAAAAAAATTATTTACTTGTCCTATGATATAAATATATAATATTTTCATTTTATAAGATACCTAAATATAATTTTACATTTATAAAGGTTAGTTTTCTATTCTAACAGTCATATTACTATTCCAAATGGTCAAATTACTATTCTAACATTCAGGTTACTATTCCAATTGTCATATTAATATTCCAACATTCATATTTATAATGGTCATATAGGTTCACTACTTGTAATAAATACCTCTTATTCCATTAATTATTCCTTCACTTATATTTTATCTTCATTCATATTCAAAATTAATATTGTGTTATTAGCATTATGTTTTATTTAAATAAAATCATTCGGGGGGTGCAGTCATTCTGGTGGATGGTGCATATCCAAATTATTTAATTATTATTCTCTTAATATTTATTTATTGTCCCAGAATAAAAATTTTAATTATTAATTGGATAGTTTTTTTGACTAAAGTATCATTCTTCATTTACGGAAATAATTTTTCTTGGTTTCTCGATGTGATTTTTGTGATTTATAATACTTGACACAAATATAAGAATGGAATTACCATTGATAAAATTCTAGGTCATTAAACCAATAAAATAATAAAAAAGTTTTATAATATGGTATATATTGACTAGAATTGTTTAAAAATTCCCATAAGTTTTGTAAACAATTTGAGAAATTCTAATTTACTAGAGAAATGTCAGAAATACAATAAATTCTTCAAATAGCATTGAATTTGTGTGAATTATTTAATGTATGGGGCATAAATTTAATGGGTCAATTTACCATGTCATTTGGATATTCTTAAATTTTTTTAGTTTTGGATTATGTTTCAAAATGTGTCATTGAAAAGGACACCAAAATTGAAGAATTAATTGTTTTTTTATTAGTACTAATATCCTTTGTATATTTGGATTCACATGAGTAATCATTAATGGCCAAGGGACTATCTTTTGCATTCGGAATATTCCAATATGATGAGGATACATGGAGTGACCAACAAAAAATATCATTCACTAACCAATGTTCTAGATGATGTTTAAAACAATGAAATTAAATTGGTTTTAAAAAATAATTTCAAACCATATATGAAGGATTAGATCCCAATGTTGGAAAACCCCTTATTTCATATAGGATATCTGATAAAACCCTGATTATAATGAGCCCTAACCAGTTGATCTATGGAAAAAAAACCCATCTTCCTATGGAGCTATAACATAAATATTTTTGATTAGTCATAGAGAAGAATTTGGATATTGAAAATAATGGATAAAAAATGATATTTCAGATTCAATATATATAACAAAAAAAGGAGTGAAGAATTTATAAATTCCATAATTTACAAGGATAGAACAAGAGTGGCACATGAAAAAATTATCCAACCAAGATAATTTGACCAATGAGGGAAAGTGATACTCTATAACTCATGACTAATGTTGATGCTAGGTAAAGTTCATTCTAAATGGGAACTCTCATTTATTATCACTAATGTTTATGCATTTATTGTTGTTCAAATAACTAAATAAAGATAGAATAATTCATTCACTATCCATGGGAAAAGTATATTTTGGACCTCAACTAGACACAACAATAGAGGAGCTAACACTCCTCAAAATATTCTATTGATGAAACCACAAAGTTACACATTTACTTGACCATGTTGGTTATTATACTAATATCATAATTGGTTAATCTGTCAATATATAATTTAATCCAATGATTACACTGAATCATTTAAGTATAGAGGAGGGAAACCTTTGTAGCTTTATGAATTTCAGTTTTTGTATTTTTATTTTAAATTTTTTTCTTTTTTTCTTTTCTTTTTATATTTTTTTGAAAAAATATAAACCCAAATAAAATTTTTTTTTTAATTTTGTAACCTAGTTCCATTTTTAATAAATAAAATAACTCTAGGTAACTCAACTTAAATGAATGTCCAATGAGCTTAGTTCCATATTTAATTTTTGGGAAATTTATGAAAATAATAGTGATTTTTTAAATCTCATGCCATGAAATACTATGAAATATTAAAATCACTTACATAATATTCAAATAAACCATTTTTAACATATTATTTTAATTACCCTAATTTCTTATGAGAACTAATAAATATATTAATAAATATAATTTTCAATAAATTCTAGTGAAAATATTAGAGAATTGAGGATTTTATGGTAAAAATTATTGAGTCATTATTTTATTCAAAAATCCATTTTTAAATTGATAATATTTTGAAACCATAATTGATATAAAATAATTTTAATATCCCTTATAATCCATGAAAACCCATGTTAGGTATCAAAATTACAAACCAAAAATCCATAACTACCGAACTATTGAAGTAAATGCATTATCAGATTTGAACTCAAGTGTGTGGGACAAGATATTTTATGAGAATAACTATGAAGAAACATCATGTTTAGGAAATATAGAAGGGAAAATATTCTTAAAATTAGATAAATAAGTCTAAATGACTTTTTTAAGTTAAAATATTACTCTACATATCCAATATATAAGGTCTATTTTGAATTGATATAAAAAAAGAAAAAATTTAAAGGATGAAGATAGAATAAATATTTTCTACTATTTAAATTAATTGTATGTGAACTTTCCTTCAAAATATAAAATCCTTTTGAGTTTAATGGATACATGGGTGGGTGATTGAGGATTCTATTCATGAGTTTAAATTTTTAATCATTCATTTTTCTCTATTTAGATACAAACCTACTCAATTTACCTTATAATTTTAAACATATATACCTAAAAAATATTATCTAAATAAAAACCCCTTTAAATACCTTATGATAAACACCAGTATCTCACTCATTGGGTAGATATTTTGAAATAAACAAATCCTATGGTGAACCCCGTATGATTTTGTAATGAGAAATACATTAATCTAAATTCATACATTTTGTGATGACATAAATATTTCTATGAAGGTATGTATAAGTGAGTATGGTAGAATAGAAAAAGAGAAAATTAACTGAATATGCCACATAGAGAAAATGTAATATAAGAACATATAGGAGCAACGATGGGCTTTTGTTTCATGACTGTTTAAAAGGGAATTTGCATTAGCTTTTATTTTTAATTTTACATGGGAAACATTTTAGATGTTCACTTATATAGTATTACAAGGTTTAAGTGAGGGGGAATTTATAAAAGAAATTAATTCATAATATTTTATTTATATTTAGTAAATTTTATACCCTCACATTTATTAATTAGTTGTCTTCTATAGTGTTTTGATGTTAATGGATCATATCATTGGGATTCTTGAATATTTCCTTAAAAACCCATATTTTATATTTGATTAATTTTTTTAATTTTTGGAATAAATTGAATGATCCACAATTTATAATCAATTGATTATATTTTTTGAAGGTGATGTAAAAGAGTATCTATAGTACTATAGAAATCAAGAAGAATTCTAAATTTTTTAGGAAACTCAAATTATGATTCATAACTTATACTTGGTAATAAATATGATTTTCTAGATCTTATATATGAATTTTTCTTGGTACTTAAGAAATATTCCATGATACATAATTAATTTATCTTCATTATTGGTAGGGTAGGATTTGAACTTACTTATGATATTTAAGAATCACCTTAGAAGTCCCTAAGTTAGGTATCATATATTCAGTCATAGATATGATTTTTCTTCCAAAATAATATTCATTTATTTAAACATAAGGTTTTTTCCAAGATGCATTATAGTATGATGAGATTTTATGGAACTAATATAAGATTTTTCGGTACTAATTTAATGTTTTTATATTTTTTAAAGCAATATGTGACCAAGAATGGGATGTTATGTAAGGTTTTATACTTAGATAAATTTATCTGAGTTTCATATGGAGAAATTTCATGATATTTAAGATCTATCCATGGAAAAATTGTCGGAATGGCTCATCATGTGAGATTATATACTGAAGAAGAACTACTTTTATAGAGATAAATTCAATTTTATATGGAGACCAAGTATTATAACCGCACATCAATAAAATATTCATCAATTAATGATAAATCAATTTGGTAAAGAAGGAAACTCATAGGGAAAGTGTTATATGATCCAAAAAGAAATGATTCAAAAATGTGAACATTTAGATAAATTTGTTATCTAAATAGGGGATATTAAAAATTACTATGGAAATAATCCCATGAATATTTCAATGAATACATGTTAAATTCATAGAATTCATATAGAAGGTTATTTAATAAAATTAAGGACTAGGGTAAGGTGGGTCAAAAAGAAAAGATAATGTTTGGGTTTTTTCTTCTATATTCTTTTTTCTATTTCTTTTTTTACCCTTAGATTACTATGATTAATCACATGGAGGGATAAAAACATTTTAGTGATTGGGAAATAAGGAAGGTGGACTCTTTATAATTATTGAGCCTAAATTATAATTAATAAAATACATATTCAAGTATTTGATCTTGGTTTTAGTAGTAGGGTATTATTTTTAGTGTGATTGTATTTGGTTTATAGTTTATATTCATTTTTACTTCATTAGTTAAAAATTATAATCATTATCCCATTTAACCTTTAGTATATATTTTGTAATAGATAAGGTTTTGTGGTCAAGTATCTAGAGATTTTCGATACATGTATGGTAGGTAGTGAGTCATTCTTGAATTACATAAGAGTACCTTAAATCGATTGGAATTTTACAATGTAATTAAGCAATGACTTATTATTGAGGTATCCTAATAATTTCTTAATATCTACCCATACACATATGAAGGGTTATTTCTAATGAAATTATCATTTTTATATCAATCCATATGTTCACTTTTAGCATGAGGTGAAGGATAAAAGATTTTTGACTCTTTCACTGATCAATTAATAAGAATAATGGTCAACCACTTTTTATAAGTATATCATTTCAATTGTTAATCCAACCATTTTAAAAATTATAAATCCATCTCTTGGTAAAAAAAATATTTAAATTAATTTCTATTTCTCTCAAATTAATATTCCCCAAAACCCCTTTTTAACAAAATGTGACAAAAATGAATTTCTACCCCTCCTTAGAAACAACCTTTGGTCCCCACTATAATATATAATAACATTAGGTTTTAAAATTATTTTTTCACACTCATGATGGTTGTTTCATCACTAAGAAATGGTATCATAGTGAATTTTTGATGAAAGTGGTTTTTTTATTTCTTATGTGGTAGGTAATAAAATTGAGACTTGAGAAGTAACCTGTATTTATTATGTAAGCTGCCTAGGTATGTATAAGAACTATAGGTTTCTTTGATGCTATAATTTTATTATATTATATATGATTTAAGGGAACTTCATATGTGTATATATGATTCTATCATGAGTCAACCTCTATTTTCATTCATTAATCATGTTAAACATCTATAGGTAATAACACATTGGATGTGATTAAATATTGAATGTTTGTATACATTTGTTATGTTGTATTTGGAACTAAATGTTGTTTTTATTAAATTAAACATCAATAATATATATATATATATATATAGTATTTTCCAATATATATTAGATATGATTAAGTTAATATGACCCAATTTTTGACTCCTTTGATTTAGTTAGTTTTTCCAATTTAACATTTCATTTCAGAAAAATATCCTTATTCGCTTATTATATCATATTTTTGAGCATATCCCATTTTATTTACTTTTATCTAATTGTCATGTATATTATATATTTTCTTACTAATAATATAATGTGTATTATTTTTGTTAAATATCATTTTTTAGAGCATGATGGATTTTTTATATTTTATTATATTTTTGAGAATCTTGATATACATATAGTGATCATGATTCATAATTCCCTACATTTGGATATGTTGATAGAAATTTCTTTGGAAATAGAGTAGTTAAACATGAAAGTCGATACTTTTTTATCACGTCAAGGGGAACCAGTGGAGTCTGGTATGAGTAACTATGAAGAGTTTTTTAGTGTCATTGATTAAATGAATCTATTTTATATTATCATGTTTTACAAAATGTATAAATAGATATAAATAAAAAAATTAAAATGTATTATATTTTTAAAATTGGATTATTTTTCCATTAAAATTGGATTTTTCCATCATCTAGTGTTGGGAAAACCTTGTTCTCTAATTTTCAATCTCGATTTTGGGTCATGAACTAGGATTGTTCTTAGTGAAAAACTATTTTAGTGTCACCTGTGTCTAAAATGGGAAGAATGTTTCTAAAATAAAACTATTATTTTGAAAATATAATGGGATAGAGATTATAAAATATGATTCAATCATTGTTTTAAAATGGAAATTAATTCAATATACATTTATTTATAATCAATATTTTCAATGAATTGAGGTTTTTAATGGGAAGTGGGAAGTTCTCTCCTTGAACTATAATTTTATAATGGGTTACCATGTAAAAATGTGGTGTTTTCATAAATGAATTAAAAATTTATTTTTTGAATTGGATAATGATTCTACATAATTCCTTTTATAGGTGGAAATTATTAATAAATTGGAATATAATGGTTTTTCAATCATGGGTTGGACTCATATATTTTTATAATGGAGAGTCACTTCGCTTTTATATTGATCTATTTATAGTATGTAGAGGATCGTAAGGATGGTGGTAAAACCTTTATGTTGGATATAATAGGGTAGTTTAGTGACTTTTTTGGTTTTAAGAGTCATGAATTGGAAGCTTCATGTGGGATTTGGTGGTGTATTAGTGTAATGGACATGGATGCTAGCATTTTGAGATCATTAGTGATTTAGTTTATTTTGGGAAGTTATAAATTATAAATAGAATTGATGATTTGAGATAGTATTTGAGGTGTATTTTGAGTCATTTATAGGTAATATGATCATTTTTGGGGGATTTGGTATTTGGAGTTGTTTGTTCTATGTGATTTTTAATGGATTTCGAAGTTGTGCATCATATGTTTAATGGATTATTCAAATTATATACAAAATAATTAGGGATAGTGAGTATTTGCGTAACAATAACCCATGAATTATTTCAGATGAGAAGTCTTATAGTGGATATTTTATAATGAATATTATCTTGATTAGATGGGTTATTTTTTATTTAGACCCAAAGTGGGAAATTTGGATGGCTAAAGAACACGATCATTTGAATTTTAGTTTTTGTTGAGGTTTTTTTTAATTTGATAATCCAGGTGGGAATTTGAGGGTTTAAGGAATAATGTTTAGGTGTTTCTTGATGAGTATTGAATCTAAATAAATTTTTTGGAGTTCAAGTTACCAATGAATATGTGGAACCTATAATTTACAACTACAAGTGACACCAGTTACACGCAAGAGAATCTTGATGCTTGGGTGTCTTGAGGGTTCCATTGGTTACTCACTGGCCCCAAACCAAGAACAAAGTAGGCCTATAATTTATTTTTTATGGTTCTAGATATAGAAAAATCCACTATTGACGAGTGACCAACTCATATATTTATAGGTTTTAATGAATAGATCCCAATTTAAATGATGATAAACTTTACGACCATTGAATTAAATCCCAATATGTTTAAAAATATGTTAAAACTAAGAGAGATAGGATCATATCATATAATTTGTAATTAATTTATTTAAATGAAGGATTACCTTGGATTGAAATTATTTCATCGTTGATAAATTTCATGACTCATTTATGTCATACAATCATTATCGTATAAGAGTAGAGAGAAGATTCCCTCTAGAGGTGATCTGTACATGCACCAAAAACAATTGAACATACCTATAAAAAATTGTGGGTGCTAATACAGAAGATAATAATTCTTGAATCGTTCATTATTGATCTCCATAATAATCGCTTCGATATGGAATGACTCTTTTTATTATCTCTATAATGAGAGAGGATGGTATAAGGGGATCGTTTTTTATTCTAGAGATCATTATAGTTGAAGAGTTCTATATGACTTTTGAGGACAATTTATAATTCATTGTACACAATTATTGGAATGGAAAGGTATTATAATGGATATAGAATATTATAATCATTTTTAGATAGATCTAGGTTTAGATAATAATAATTAAACATGGCCCCTGATGATTCACTTAATTCTTAGAGAACCTCACTTATAAATAATAATATGATTATTATTTACTAAAAATACACTAAACACATGGATAAATAAATATCATTTACTTGAATAAATAAATTATTATTTATTTAAATAACATTTAATATTTTAATTCTCACCAAACCAATAGACTCAGTCTACCAATCCTCCTCAGTATTTAATAGGCCTTGTATAAAATCTATTTATTTAAATAAATAAATTTCACTGTATTATTCATCAATATATAGATTAATATTATATTCACTAAAATTGGGAACAAATATATATTAAATATTCAAATCAAAAATATTCTCTAAAATAAATTATTGTTGGATATATTTGACCAAGTAAACATGAATAATTTTTAAACCACATATGAGAATAATATTTATTTGAAATGTTAAATTTATCTAGAATTTAAAAAAAAATGTTTTATATATAGTTAGTCTGTATGATTGAGGGCCCCATTTTTAGTGAAATTAGGTATAGCAACCAAAATTTTAAGTTTTTCATCTAGAAACATTCCAAGGCACCCATAGATAAATAAGTCAATGTCACAACCATAGAAAACCTGATATGAATGATCATTGTAGAACATAATATTTTAAACTCTATATATCATTCAAGTTCGTTGCATCATATTTGTAATCAACTTATATTATTGAATTCTATTTATTTTAATTTCATGAAATTAATTTTTCAATATCACACCATGGTCTTGGATTTATCATATAATTATATATGAATCAAAAGGTTGCAGATATATTCTTCTATTATATTAAAGGGAAAATTAATTTCACAACTTAATCATTAATTTCTTATCACCCATGATACAACCAATGTATTCTAAATTTCCATTATCATATTTCATCATGGTTTTCATAAATACATAACAGTATGTGACTCATGATATGAATTAATAATAATATCATGTCTTAGGAACATTAAACAAATCCATAGAGAGTAAATTATAATAACACATAAATCATGTGGAATTCTAATTTACAAATTATGTTCTCAAAAACTATTATCCTAAAATTATGAAGGGTATAAACCATGATAAAGTTTCTTAAATTCCAATTAGTCTCCACCCATAATATCCTATATCATTTTTGCCATATCATATGATATCATACAGCAATATAACATCTATTTAATAATAGTATCATGGAACATTTTGGTTCTAATTATAGTGGGGAACTGTTATGATGTTTTAGTGTGAAAAGTACCCTATGACATTATCAAATAAATTTCTCACAAAACAAAATACATCATGTTATAAGATATAAATTAATATTCAAAACTATGAATATACTGATAATAAAATAATCAATGTAGTTGGTTTCATGGCATCAATTCCAATAAAATACCACTTAAACTAGATCCAAATACTAACTATTAATGGATATTCTAACAAGATAAAAAAGTTGTTTATTAAATAGGAATGTAGCTTCTAAGCTCACTATACTGTCAGTGATAATTATTCTTACTATGACCTCATCTCTCTAAGAAAATCCCATAATAGATGATATCAATGAATATTTACCATTTTTCATATTTTTTCATTAATATCATAGATAATACCATAGTTAAGATTCATCATAATATGATTTAATTTTATTATTTGGGTAAAATTAATTAATCTATAACAAATAATTATTAAATATTCCTCTTAAGCTACAATAAAAGACACAATCTTCTTAGTCTACTGTAGATATAACAAATTATCGCAATAATAAGTTTTACCCTTTCATATTTCCATATCATTAATATGATTACAAATCTAACTAATCTAAGAATAGTAGTTTTATTGCATCTAAAAATTAGTATTCCTATTTCTCCAATTACTAGGAACTGGTCCAATTTTTCTACCTCAAGAACTGCCAGATAATTTTGACTGTCGGCCTTTTTAATTATCCAGATCTTGTTTGATAATATCATTTTTTTATTTATTCATAAGAATGAATAAACGTAAGTACATATAATTAAATGTGAGAAATATTTCTAATGTAATATTAGGAATATATTGTATATCCATCATTATAATACCATGTGGCACTGGAAACAATTAGAGTATATTGTTTTATCTTATATTTTTAATTCAATTTCATATATATATATATATAATGTATTAGATTAAGAAACCCCATTATCTATGCTAGAATATCTTCTTTCCATGAACTTGGGTTTCTACTTTAGTTATGTGGGAGAAATTAACATTAGTCATAAATTCACCATAAGACTAATAACTTTTTCACTAAATGTTATCAAATATGTCTTTCTAGAAAAATATTATGCTCCCACTAACCACATATAGAAATATAAGAATGTTTAATTTAAAATAATATATATACTATGATCATTATACTTATTTGAATCCATAAATGGATCCTTGACGATTTTATTATATACTAGATATATTTTTTGCTTCCAACCTTTTTTGTTATTCCATATTGACATGTTCCATAATGTTACATCAAAGGGAGGTGGAAAATTTATCAAATGGCTAATATAATGATCACATTAGCTATGAAGAGTAGAATTCAAATGGATTTAAGGATAATGGATAAGTATAATAGTTCAATCCTAATTAGAAACTCTTTTATACCATCCATGTATTGTTTCTATTGAATATCTACCAATGGATTTACATCAACCACTAAGATACAGAATTAAAATAGGTATATGGAACCAATCTTTGAATTCATAAGAGATTTTAAATCGTATCTAGTTGAAAATTATAGTTTCCTCTAGGTTTTAATATTCTAATCGAATGTTATATCACCCATCACAGTTAATATAAAACCACTACTATGGTTTTATACATTTTATGTAGTGTGTGTCTCTAGAAAAATACCTCTCATTAAGTCTTGTAATTTTTAATGTGATTATAAAAACTTGTGCATCTGGAACCAACATTTATTTCATGCCTTACTTGCTCTCACTCTCTCAAAAGAGATGTTCTTCCTACATATAAATTCACATAGTATAATTAATTCCTTTTTTATCTTAATGATATAAATATCCTTACTATTAATAGGGCCATTAATTGTGATTCATCTTTTTTATGATGTCCATTTGAAACCATCTCCATATTTATAGATGGATTCCATCAAAACACCTAAGGATATTATATGATGTACTTTATTTATATCATAACTTATATGAAATCCATTAGTCAATTTATTTTTTATATGGTTATTTGTTACGTTAATATTTTTCAAACATGATAGGAAACAAATTATAAAAGACTTGTGATATATATAACACTCTTTATCAATATACATTGCACTATATTGATCTTTATGATGTGAATAAGGTAATATGAGTTTAAGAAAACCTTTAATTTACTTTTAAATGTTCGACTAATACCTGGTTAAGATATAGTATGACACACTAGCTCAGAGGATCCTACATTCCTTACCAAGCCTATTAATTACTTCACTGATCGTACCTAAAATATCATAATGTAATCACTCAAAGTACATAAATTAACCTCTTCCTTTACCTTGGAATATATAATTCAACCAATCTTACACCAACTATAGAATATTTGTGTCTTACCTTTTTATATAAATCATTATTAGTCTAAATCATTAATATTTCATATACCTAAGAGTTTCATCTCCAAATATTCTAAACATCATAATGGGTATATATATCATAACTTGTAGTTTTACATGACTAAGAATTAACTTTCCACAACTTGGTATGAGTCTAATAATTATATTCATTATTTATTTCCAATGATGGATATCAATGATTCATTAAATAATAAACTATTAATTATTTTTATAATACCATAATAATATTAATTCTAAAAGAAATAATGTATCATTGTGTATAATAGAACACTGAGATAAATATATATGTAACACTTAATACAAATAATAGTTCAAGGAGAAACTATATACTGGGAAATCATAAGTCATATGTTTCTCACTATTTAAAAAGGAATCTCCCATTCTCAACCACAAAAATAAAATTCCATTCTTTTGAAATCATATGTTTCCCACTGCTAACATAGGAATCACCCTTTCTCTGTCACTGGGAGAAAATAAATCTTACATATTCAATTCATATATTCAAATAAAAAACATATTAAATTCACCTGAATTAAGATGAAAAAAGTATATAATATGATTAATATATTTTTGAAGATGATTCAAATTAAATTCTTCTTCTTCAATTTGTTTTAATTTCATTTGAAATGGCCATACTATCTACATGGGAATTAGATAAACTCTTGTTCACTAAACTAAATCTAAATATTTTTTCTAATTTAAAGAAATTGTAAATGATCTATTTTCATTAAAATATTCATTGTATTTTAATATTTTAATTCATTTTTGTTCAATATATGGGTTGTGGAATTGAGTTCCCCACAACTCTTATTTACCTCTTGAAGCTTTTTTAAAATATTTTTGAGTTGTTTATATGTAATGTTAATCTCATCATTCAAGAATATTATGGAGAACCTAGAATATATGGATGATAATATGAGATTAATGGATGATTCTTTATTTATATGGAATCCCAAATTCTATAATTGATCAAAATAAATAAATATATTAAAGTAATTTAACATACCATGTTGATGTATGTTATTATTTTTTAACTTTTTTTCATTTTATTCGAGTTTTTGGAAGCATTAGAAATTGATTAGGGGATCAATATGAGGTTTTTGTACTTTTAATAGAACATGGTAAGGGCCATTGATATAGTGGATTCTGTGGGGTACCTATGAGTCCCCTTTTCATAATGTCCTAAGACACCATGCCCAGTGCAATTCATGGTCCCATGTGTGGCTTACTAGGGATCGCCTTGTGTGCCACAGCCAAGAAGGCCTCACCATAGTTGTGGTGTATGTTTTTGACATGCCCAAAAGGCCTAGGTTTAAATTAAATATCATTTTCATTGGGTGTTTTGGGCCTCCTGGTGTGGTGTGATTGAGACCGCCATGGGCATGGGAACCTCTACCACACCAAGGGGTCATCTAGTTTTGAATTTCAACTTTCTTATTTGACAAACTATTTTTTGAGGAAGGCATTAAGCCTATTGAGTGAACCTTGGAGGATCTTTTAGAGGGGGGGTTTTAATGTGTGTTGACTTAGAATTTTACTCTATTAAGACTTCCATTTTTAATCTCAATCTTCGGTTTTCAATCAGTATTTTTTTAATATCTGTAGATATAAGTTCTTCCTTGGTTGATCTCATTTTGGAATTCAATTTCATAAATTTAGGTAGTCATTAGTTTGATTAGTTGTGCATTTGGTTCCTAGAGGAAAAATCTTATTTGATTGGGTGTGGGATTCATGTTCTACAAGGCATATGATCTATTATTTTCTATTCTAACCTTGTACTTATGGAAACTCGATTCTAAGATGAGGAAATTGATTTCTAGGGCCTCATATCACCTTCTTGTGTGTTATTTTTCCTTATAGTGTGTGGATACCTTTTTTATTCTTGTGAAAACCCATGTATAAAGGTTTTGGTTATGTTTCATTTATTTTTTAGGTGAACCATACATTTTTCGGTCCTCTACCATGTTTTCTAAAAGATGAATGGCATGATTCTTGATACACTTGATAAGTGTGCATAAATGGTTTTTGATAAAACATAGTTTTACCCCTTGTTTTGGTAAAAGAAATAGGTTTTCAAAGAACCATGAAATGTTTTATGGAATTGGTTTTAAAAGAATTATTTTTATAGGAAAATGGTTATTTTGAAACTTTTGTTTAGAAATGTTATGATCCATTTGAATTTTTTTGACATATACAGTACATGAGAGCCTTGGGTACATAAGATGGGGTTTATTATTCAGAATTATACCTATATCTATAGGGGTTAACTCATGGGGTGTTCCTATTTTCCCTATTAATTTTTCTTAATTGGATGTAATTCTTTAACATTATGTTGGTTATATCCATTGGGTGTTCCTATATTCCCTTGGATATGTTGTTCTGTGTAACACCCCGAGATTTTATGAGAAAAATTATTATTATTATTATTTAATTTATTTTATGTCTTGTGTTGTATGCTGCACCAAGATTAGCTTGTACTATACGCAACACTTCATTTTCTTGAAGTATACACAAAACTATTCTTGGCTTTCATTACACGCAATCGCAGCCTTCCTCGATAGCGTGTGTAGTATGCAATACCGGGTTTCACTAAACAATGATATATTGTTATAATATTATTATGGACTAGCCATTATGAATAGTATTAACTACATTTTAAATTTTATAACATTATTATTCATCATACACATTTTCTAGAACATTGTATGAGAACAAAATAAATTTTTCAGGTAAAATAAGTATTTTTCAAAAAAATGTAGTTTTACTGCCTTTTGATAGTGCACCCACTTTAAATCTAGTTTTTGACATTTTAATAAGTTCAATTTGACAAAATAAAATTCTTCCTTGGAATCAGGATATAAAAATTTAATTTGGATAAATTTTTCATATTATTCTGATAACATTCATATTTTAATGAATAGAAAAAATATGCTATATTTTAATTAAAAACAAATTTTTTCATCGCAATAATTTATATGGTTAGATTATCTTTTTAATTGGTTTTAAAGTGTAATTATAAAATATTTTTACCATTTAATCCAATTTTGGTCATTTTAATTAATTTCACTATGAAATTGGATATAAACAAGTGTCGATCTTTTGATAGTTATTGTTTCTTAAAAACACGCTATTTGTTTTGATAACGGGAATTACTTTTAAAACAAATTAATGCCACTTCTTTGTTTTGAATTTGGAAAAAATAGACATCATTTTTGAATTTTGAATATCAAATATATCTTAGGGTGAATTTTTGGTATTTTTCTAAAAAACATCAATTTTTGATGAATAGTGAAACCACTTAGTGGTAGTTAAAAAACTGACTCTTTCATTTAAATGAAATTTTACCACTTCTGTGAATCAAATTTCAAAAATCCAACATACATGGTTGTTATCAAGAAGTAAAATGTGGTTAAATAAGTTGAAAATAATTTTTGGTGAATAGTAACTTTTGACTTTTATTTACTGCGGTTAAAGGTAAATAAGGCAATTCAAGGTTAAAAGAATATTATAATAATTCAAAATTGCCTTAACACTTGTCATAACCTTATTTTATGAGTAGTGTCCGACCATGGGCATCCTTGGGTCGATTTTGGGACCCCATTGAGCCACCTGGTAGTGATAATGACAATTTGTATTAATTAATTTAATGTAAAGACAAAATTGACATTAAAAAGAAATATTTTAGTAATTACTTTTTATAAGGGGTTATATAAATTATATTTACAGTTATAAAAATTAATTTAAAATATAAAGGGGTTTCCTACATTATGGTATTTTTTTATAATTTTTAGACATCAAATAAATCAAATTATTTATGACACAATAATGATGTAGTATTTACCTCATTAAAAATGATTTAAATAAATAAGATTATAATGATAGAAATATTATCCAAAACATGTCCAATTATGATTGGATGATTTTATTTAGACCATTAGTCATCTTATCTTCATCTTTATTTATTTGTAGACCTTTTTAAACTGAAGATAAGTGTATAATAAAATAATATTTTCACACTTTCCAAAGGTGCCCCTCTCCTCCCTTATAAAAGGGGACCTCCTCCCTCTCCTCTTTACACCCTTTTGAGCCTTGAAGCTTGGACAAACCCTACCAATTACTCTTCTCAACCTCTCTAGTTATATCATAGAGGTTTTTTTCTTCTCAAAAGACCAACTCTAGTGCCCTAAGAAGAAGTTTAAAGGAGGTGCGTCGAGGAAGAGGTAATCTCTTCTACCGACTCTTTCAAGTTTCTTTCTTCTTCTACTTCCTCTTCTTTAGTTGTTTATTTATAAAGTAACATCAGTATTAATTATATACTGATATGTTATTATAAATATGAAACAACTGTATTTCACCTTCTATCTAACCTACGGAAAATGATATCACCGTGCGTGCGTACGTACGGAATATCATCTCCACGCAGGGGTGTAGTCAATTTTTCCACCACCACATTAATTGGATGGGTATAATGGTGAAAAGAATAACTATATATGATTATTATAACATCATACTAATTCTAAGATATTATATCATCTACTCCAATTCTATTCAATAAATATGGGAATGATATCATCGCTCGTGCGTACGTACGGATTACCATCTCCACGACACGATGAGATTCATTTTCCATGTCAACAATTCAAGAATGATTATAAAGTAAATATAATAAGTAATCATGAAATATATGACATAATAATTCTACTGGATTTATGTATACATATATGTATGTCATCTACTTAATTCCATTCAATTCAATAAGGAAATGAAAAACAGCGTTCATGCATACGTACGGCCTACCGTCTCCATGAACGGTGTATTTCTTTCCATTTATCAATCTATTATATATATGTATATTCGGAATATATATTATATATAAATAATGTTTTATATTCTATAATTAAGTAATCACGATCTAATTAATCATATTACTAATTACAAGTCAAAACACGAATGATAAATGAAACAATTTTACCCAAAACACTGCTTTAACATGGAATTGACAAATGAACGGATAATATAAAGTCGTAAGTGAATCATATATAATATCATAATTATTATTATGGTTCTATTACAAGTTAATAATATGTTTAAACCCACTATACAGGAGTCTTGGACACATACGGAAGAAATTGGACATAAAGTGAGGGATAATTATTCCAATCTCATTCTTATCCGAGATTATTTATTCGTAAGTATTTACTAGGGTTATGTTTATTATCCATGTCCATATGTTCTCAAAATGTTTTCATAAAATGTTTACTTTTCTTCCATGTATTTTTAAAGTAATTTTTACCCTTTTTTTACTTTTACCACATCGTATGGAAGGAATCTTTCTTTTGTTTGCCATACGAAGTACTTTTTGACTTTTCCGGAAAAAGTATGAGAAGAATTATTTTTATCAAATACGGTATGAACAGATTTTTACGGTTTTGTAACGCCTTATTTTTATGAACCTTACTCTAAAAGATTTAATAAATTTTTTCAACAAAATTTTTTCTTTTAAAATTGCATGGCATTTTGGGAAAAGAAAATTATTTTGAAGAAGAAAGGATATTTTCCTCAAGAATTATTTTCAAGTGTTTTATCAAAACCATTTTCTATATAAGACAGCATTATTTCATATGTGTATGTTTCAAGTATAATTTCTCTAGGATTTACATGGTTTCACTGTTCTTATGATGAAATGATATCCATTTGTTTGTATGTATTATGTTATGATGGGATGATTTTTATGAAACACATTTTATAACTTGGGTAATGATGAATGATTTATGTTCATGTTGTGGAAGAAGTAAGAATGATTCCATTATGAGATTGGTGGGACCTATATCTCCCTCCAATGCATTGGGTAAAGATTTATATCTCATGATATATACATGGCTGGAACGGTAAGTTAATTCGGTTCAGTGTTACAGGACTGAAACGAGGAGTGAACTCGATTTAGAAAGGTACTTTGTCCACTCAGATGGTATTGGCAGCAATGCCTTGGCAACTATGGAAATCATATAATTTTCTTAACAATTTTCCACAATTAAATTTTTTATTACCATGCTATTTTATCATGATTAATGTTCCTTTATGACCTATGTCTTACGTACTGCCAATATTTATTTCACAACTCAAGATTTTGATGTGTAAACATTATGTTCATGTTTTGAAGTTCAAATGTATATGGTTTGTTTTATTTTCCCCATGCTTACCCTTAATAAGAATTTTAGATCACCCTTTATATGATTTCTTTTCCCCGGGATATAAAGAAATGTTTTAGGTAAGAAAACAAAAGGGGAAGATCTTTATGGGAGATGTTGAAGATCTTTCACCACTATTAGAAGATTATGTTACAAGTTTCCAAAGACACTAAACTATTATGGTCCTTGTGAGTTTGTTTTTTTTGTGTATTAAGTATTCCAAAAAAAGTAATGTAATGTCCATGTACATCAATTTTAGGGTCTCTACAGTTGGTATCAGAGGGAGGTTTAGTTAACCTTTGGAAACTAAGATGTGAAAACTTTAGTGAGATCCCTAGAGATATTTCTAAGGTTTGTCTAGGGATGTCTCTACGGTTAGGTATAAGTATAGGTTATAGTCCTAGAATTATTGTAACAATCTTAGAGTTAACCCTAAGATGTTATATATTTAAGGTACTCTCCCTTTATTATGTTGTTTTCCCTAGCATGATTTTTGCCTCTCACACTATTCTTTTTGTGTTTTAGACGATGGATGGAACCCAAAAGAATTGTGTTGATCAATGTAATGGACAATTCAATTATTTTCCTCCTAATCAAACTATTGTTATGGGAGATGGAGTGAAAAATCTCATTTTTATATTTACACAAGCTATGAATCATTCTAGACTTCCAAATGAGCAGAGAAGGGAACAATATTCTATTGAGTCCTTCATGAGGCAACGTCCACTTTCTTTCAGTAGGTCTTCTGGTCCACTTATTGCTGAACAATGGATCAGTGCCATTGAAAAGATATTTTCCATACTTCGCTATTTAGAACATGAAAAATTCATTCTGGCTATTTACTATTTAGAAGGAGAAGCAGATCAATGGTGGACTATAATTAGGAATATGAGGCCCCGAGATGAAATTGAATCCATGGAATGGGATGAATTCAAGATCTTATTCTTCAATAAGTATTTCCCTCGTATTCTTTGAACAAATATAGAAAAGGATTTCCTTGAGCTTAAGAAAAACGATGATGAATCTGTTGTTATATACAAAGCGAATTTTACAAGGCTTCAAAGGTATGCATCTGGCTTTATCATCCAACCTGAAAGTAAAGTTGATTGATTCTTCAGTGGCTTAAAACCAAGTCTTCGAAGGGAATTATCTATAAGAGACTTCAATAGCTATGAAGAAATTTTGTATTGTTCTATAAAGGTAGAAATGGAAGTTGGTGTTACATATCCATCTCATGGTTTTGACAAGAAACAAAAGATGGAGTTCAAACAGAAATCTCAGAATAATGGTGAAAAGAATATGAATGTTTATTTATGATCAAAGTCTGGAAAGAAGCATGGTGTAGATTGTCATAAAGGGACCAGAAAATGTTTTCTAAGTGTGGAAAAGAAGGTCATAGAGTAGCTGAGTGTCAAAGTAATGGAAAAAGGGTTATTAATGATGTGAATAAAGAAAAGACTATAGAGAATGCACCACCAACACTTCAATGCTTCAAGTGCAAGGAAATGGGGAATTATTCTAATCAATTCCCTAATCAAAGGGTTAATGATGATCAAGGTGAGCAACCTATTAAGGAAACGGATAAAGGGAATTCACATGCAATCACTATTTGTGATGTTGAGTATAACAATGATTTTGTGTAATGATTAAGTGTTTATGTAATGGGATTTCAAAATAGTATCATGGAAACTCATTTATGGCATCATGGAATTTTAGAATATCTATGTATTTCTTTTCAATAATTATATGGTACCGGTAACCATGAAAAGTGATTGAAATATTTTTCGAAGCAAGATGATATGCACATAATGAAGCGATAAATAAAAAAATGAAATGAGATCATGACTGATATAAGGACAAAGTTTTATCATGGTTTGAGTATATAGAAATTTTGGGATTTTGGTATGTGGAAAGTGTTAAATTTTGACAGCATTCATGTTTTCACTAAGGATCAATGGGTATTCATTTTTAAAGAAAATAAATTATTAAGGTATTCAAATGTTTGTAATTTGACCAACAAGATATATCGTATGATATATGGGGGATAAATGAAGGTATTCACATGTTCGGAAGATGACATTTCAAGTAATTGTTTTCTTTAAACTATGATCTTAGATAGAAGTATTTTGGATAAGCCTAAAGAATAGAATGAATTAAGTTAGACATAAGATAGTATTGTTTAAGGTTAGAACTTTTTTCGATATTATTGCAGGAATATTATTATAATGTAGTTTTAGAAAAAGGGACAACCTGTAGAATGGGCGACAACCCGTCACGTCGGACAAGGTTGTAGGAATTGAACCCACAATTGAAGTGTGACAAGCCTTTATCACCTACCACTGGCCTACAGGAAGTCCCTGGTTAGTAAAAACTAGTTTTATTTTATTAAGTAGTATGATAGATGAATTATAAGTCCATTTTTGGAATCATATATGATTAACCTCACCATAGATGGACTTATGTATATTTGATAACTTTTTCTAACCTTTTGTTTGAAATAGATGGAGTGACCCATCATTCTATCACATGATCTGCTAACACTTCACGAATGACAAATTCAACTTCGTTTCTTTATGAGATGAAGTGGAAATTTTTCAAGGCACGAACAATGATGAGATTGTACCAAAAAAAGTAATTATTTCATCAAATTCAAATTCTTCAACTTTAGGGAAATGATCTTGAAAACTAAAAATTTTGTCCTAGTGCCCTTATATCCGATGAATCAAATAGTACCTTAGATCATCACAAATTTATGTCTTGTGATTGTTAGATTTTTCATAGTCATGTTCTCTACCACTCTCCATCAGAACATGATGGTTAGGTTTCTCTTCCATATCCATTTTTTCACATATGTTCTCCTATGTGGAAACCCAGTGATGAGTTAATTTGGGTAAGTGTTATGTTTCATACATCAATTTTTAAAATTAAGTTTTAGTATTCCTTTTTATTATTTGGGTTTCTATGAAAGAAAATTTCAAGTATAAAACCATTTATAACCCTAACGAATTTCGAGGGCGAAATTCATTTTAAGGGGGGTAGAATGTAACACCGCGAGATTTAATGAGAAGAATTATTATTATTATTATTTTTAAATTTATTTGATGTCTTGTGTTGTACGCTACACCAAGATTAGATTTTACTATAAAAAACATTGTATTAGCTTGAAGTATACACAACACTATTCTTGGCTTGCATTACATGCAATCACGACCTTCCTCGATAGCGTGTGTAGTACACAATATCGGGTTTCACTAAACAATGATATATTGTTATAATATTATTATAAACTAGATGTTATGAATAGTATTAACTACATTTTAAATTTTATAACATTATTATTCATCTTAGACATTTTCTAGAACATTTTATGGGAACAAAATAAATTTTTCGGGTAAAATAAGTATTTTTCAAAAAATGAAGATTTGCAGCCTTTTGATGGAGAAACCACTTTAAATATAGTTTTTGAAATGTTTATAAGTTCAATTTTACAAAATAAAATTCTTCCTTGGAATCAGGATATAAAAATTTAATTTGGATAAATTTTTCATATTATTCTGATAACTTTCATATTTTAATGAATAGTAAAAACATACTATATTTTAATTAAAAACAGCTTTTTTCATCGCAATAATTTATATGGTTAGATTATCTTTTTAATTGGTTTGAAGGTGTAATTAGAATATATTTTTACCATTTAATCCAATTTTGTTCATTGTAGTTAATTTCACTTTGAAATTGGACATAAACAAGTGTCGACCTTTTGATAGTTATTGTTTCTTAAAAACATGCTATTTGTTTTGATAATGGGAATTACTTTTAAAATTTATTAATGTAACTTCTATTTTTTTAATTTGGAAAAAATAGACATCATTTTTTAATTCAGAATATCAAATATATCTTAGGTTGAATTTTTGGTATTTTTCTAAAAAACATCATTTTTTGATGAATAGTGAAACCACTTAGTGGTGGTTAAAAAACTGACTCTTTAATTTAAATGAAATTTTGCCACTTCTATGAATTGAATTTCAAAAATCTTACAAACATTGTTTTTATCAAGAATTAAAATTTTGTTCAATAAGATGAAAATATTTTTTTATGAATAGTAACTTCTGACTTTTATTTACTACGGTTAAAGGTAAATAATGTAATTCAAGGTTAAAAGAATATTATAATAATTAAAAATTACCTTAAAACTTATCTTAACCTTATTGGATGAGTATTTTCCTACCATGGGAATCATTGGGTCGATTTTGGGACCCCATTGAGCCACTTGGTAGTGATAATGACAATTTGGATTAATTAATTTAATGTAAAGTCAAAATTGACATTAACAAAAATATTTTAGTAATTAATTTTTATATGGGGTTATAGAAGTTATATTTATGACTATAAATATTAACTGGAAATCTAAATATATTTCCTACATGATGGTATTTTTTTATAATTTTTAGAAATCAAATAAATCAAGATATTTATGACACAATAATGATGCAGTATTTACCTCATTAAAAAATGATTTAAATAAATAAGATTATAATGATAGAAATATTATCCAAAACATGACCAATTATGATTGTATGATTTTATTTCGACCATTAGTCATCTTATATTAATATTTAATTATTTTTGGACCTTTTGAAACTGATGATAAGTTTATAATAAAATAATATTTTCACACTTTCCAAAGGTGCCCCTCTGCTCCCTTATAAAAGGGAACCTCCTCCCTCTATTCTTTACACCATTTTGAGCCTTGAATCTCGGAATACCCATACCAATTCCTCTTCTAAACCTCTCGAGTTATATCATAAAGGTTTTGGTCCTCTCAAAAGGCCAACTCTAGTGCTCTATGAAGATGTTTAAAGGAGGTGTGTTGAGGAAGAGGTAATCTCTTCTACCGACTCTTTCAAGTTTCTTTCTTCTTCTACTTCATATTCTTCGGTTGTTTCATTATAAAGTAATATAAGTATTACTTATATACTGATATGTTTTTATAAATATGAAACAATCCTATTTCACCTTCTATCCATCCTATCGAAAATGAAATCATCGTGCGTACGTACGTACGGAATATCGTCTCCACGCCGTGGTGTAATCAGTTTTTCCACCACCACCTTACTTGAATGGGTATAATGGTGTGAATAATAAGTATATATTATTATTATAACAAAAAATTGATTCTAAGACTTTATATCATCCACTCCAATTCTATTAAAAAAAATATGGGAACAATATCATAGCTCGTGCGTACGTATGGATTACTGTCTCCACGACGCGATGAGATTCATTTTCCATGTTAAGAATTAAAGAATGATTGTAAAGTATATATTATAAGTAATAATGAAATATATTACATAATAACTCTACTGGATTTATGTATATATATATGTATGTATGTCATCTACTTAATTCCATTCAATTCAATAAGGAAACGAAAAACAACGTTCATGAGTATGTACGGCCTACTGTCTCCATGAACGGTGTATTTCTTTCCATTTATCGATCTATTATATATATATATATATTATGAATATATATTATATATAAATCATGTTTTATATTGTGTAATTAAGTAATCATGATCTAAGTAATCATATTACTAATTTCAAGTTAAAACACAGACGATAAATGAAACGATTTTACCCAAAACCCTACTTTAACATGGAATTGACAAATGAACAGATAATATAAAGTTGTAAGAGAATCATATATGATATCATAAATATTATTATGGTTCTATTTGAAGTTAATAATATGTTCAAACCCACTATATAGTAGTCTCAGACACAAACGGAAGAAGTTGGACACAAGGTAAGGGATATTTATTCCAATCTCATTCTTATTAGAGACTATTTATTCATAAGTATTTACTGGGGTTATGTTTATTATCCATGTCCATATGTTCTCAAAATGTTTTCATAAAATGTTTACTTTTCTTCCATGTATGTTTAAAGTCATTTTTACCCTTTTTTACTTTTACCACATCGTATGGAAGGAATATTTCTTTTGTTTACCATACGAAGTACTTTTTGACTTTTCCTGCAAAAGTAGGAGAAGAATGTTTTTTTTATCTTATACAACATGAACAGATTTTTAAGGTTTCATAACACCTTATTTTAATGAAGATTACTCTAGAATATTTAATGAATATTTTCAAAAAAAATACTTTTTTTTACTTTTCATGGAATTTTGTGAAAAGAAAATGATTTTGAAGAAGAAAGGATATTTTCCTCAAGAATTCATTTCAAGTGTTTTATCAAAACCATTTTCCATATAAGATGGAATTATTTCATATATGTATGTTTCAAGAATAATTTCACTATGATTTACATGGTTTCACTTTTCTTATGATGAAATGATATGCATTTTTTGTATGTATTATGTTATGATGGTATGATGTTTATGAAACCCATTTTATACCTTGGGTAATGATGAATGATATATGTTCATGTTGAGGCACAAGTAAGAATGATTCCATTATGAGATGGGTGGGACCTGTATCTCCCTCCAATGAATTGGGTAAAGATTTATATCTCATGAGATAGAAATGGCTGGAATGGTAAGTTAATCCAGTTCAGTGTTACAGGACTGAAACGAGGAGTGAACTTGATTTAGAAAGGGACTTTGTCTACTAAGATGGTCTGGGCAGCAATGCCTTTCCTACTATGGAATTCATATCATGTGCTTAATGGTTTTCCACAATTAAATGTTTTATTACCATGGTATTTTATCATGATTAATGTTCCTTTATGACCTATTCCTTACATAGTGCCAAGATTTATTTCACAAGTCAAGATTTTGATGCGTAAACTTTATGTTCATGTTTTGAAGTTCAAATGTATATGGTTTTTTTATTTTCTCCATTCTTACCCTTATTGAGAATTTGATCTCGCCCTTTGTATGTTTTCTTTTCCCCAGGATATAAATAATGGTTTTAGGTAAGAAAACAAAATGGGAAGATCTTTATGGGAGATTTTGAAGATCTTTCACCACGATTAGAAGATTATGTTCTGAGTTTCTAAAGACACTAAACTATTACGGTCCTTGTGTGTTTTTTTGTTATGTATTAATTATTCTTAAAAAGTAATGTAATGTCAATTTACATCAATTTTGGGGTCTCTACATTATAGGTAATTTTTTATTGTACTAAGTATTAACCTAATTATTGAGGTATGAGAGAACTAGTTGTCATGGACCTATGTTATCGAACGGGTGATCTACATTATGATCTTTTTAATTTGGATTTGGTTTTGATATAGATAGATAAAGAATTATTTGATAAATAATTTATTTTAAAATGTGTTTTGACCTATGTTATATAGAATTATTTTGGAACTATTAAATGGGAAAATGTTTTACAATAATTTTAATATAAATTCAAAGAACGAAATTACCATGTTATGTTTTTCATATGTTGAGTATACTGGGATTATTTGATAGATACTTTCTATGGAACACTTGGATGGGATCCTATAGAGAATGTTTATTTCACACCCTACACACTCCCTTATAGATTTGTTGACCTTATATTTATGATTTAGGAAAGGGATAGGAAATGTAGTGAGGTGGTGGGGCTTCATGTCAGTTGGGCATGGGTAGATGCTGGTGAGATAGTGGGATGTTTCCCATGTATCACATGGAGTAGTTGTCCATAGTTTGGGTTGCATTTGGTTTTTTTCATGTACATGTAACTGGTTGCATTCTTTCCTTGGTTGTATCACTAGAACTATTGTTTTTTGGTTATGGAATATTTTTCTCTCTTATTATCTTTCTCTCTAAGTATTTCATGTTGGTTGTTCTTGGTTGGGTAAATCATTCCCTAAGATTTATATTGAATGACTATGTGATAGTCACTAGACCATGGGTATCAATAATTCCCTTTAATTCATTCCATAGTCTAGTTTAGAACCTGGTTGGATGGGTTTTATAGGATGATTCATTAAAAATTTCAATCAACTTTGGTTTACCGTCAAGTTTTGTTATCTTGGGATGGTTGGCAGGTAGAATATGGTATTTAGGGACTTAAGGGGTATATTGAGAGTGAGTTCATGGCCATCTCTAATTGTAATGAGACTTAAGTTTCAACATGATGTTGATTTTTGTGTTTTTTATATTGGGTTTTGATCTAGATCTCAGTTTTGGCTCATATCCTTTTTGTTTAAACTGATGATGTTTTGTTGTCTGTTATCTCTTTCTATTTTTGATATGTAGAATCATGACCTAGAGACGCATTCTAAGGATTTTTCATGAGGGTCAAGTATGAAATAATTCCCAGGGTAATATTCCTATCAATTAGAATCTCATAAAGTATTTCATATGTGAATTTATGTTTTTGGATTATAAAGTGTTTTATATTTATAAACATGAAAAATAGGTGTAATTAGAAGATTGATGAGACAACAATCATACACAAGATTTCTTATGGTAGAATCCTTCATCTTTTAAGGGAACTGAACCTCAATAGGTTATGGAATATTGGACAATGTTGATTAGGTCATTGAATTCCTAGAGACACAAGAACATTTTGAGGGGAAGTGAGAAATTAATATGCTTGAGGGTTTTATCAAGAGGTGGTGGGACTCTATGGTTCCGGATAATCAGCACATGGGTTTGTAATGGAACAACTTAAAGATCCTTTTATTTTAGCATTTCTTCTGAGAATCATAGATGATGGTAATGTATATGGGGTTTCTTTCCTTTCAGTTGAGAGATCATTCAGTGACATAGTACACCAACCATTTTCCTGATATGGTTCATTTTTTCTCCAAAGGTAGTGATGAATTATAATCTAAAGGCTCAAAAATAATTGAAAGGCTTACAACATGATTTTTTATTATAGTTGTATATGTTGAAGCTCACAACCTATATATGAAAAAATATTTGAAAAGAATATGATGTAAGATATTGATTTGGTGGGTAATTAAATATTTTTGGGGTTACCCCTTCTACCTAGTGGAAATTTCAGCATCAAACATGGGAAGAAGAGGAAGTGGAACAATAATCCTAAATATGGTGGAGGTATATCTCAGCAGCATCTCTTTATAATCCATCAGAATCATCTATAAGTTTAACCTTGACCTTCTATAATGTGAAAAGGTTGAAAAACCCTAAAACTCATTCTCTGCACCATTAAATTCTTATAGTTCATGCGGTCGTTAAGGTCATCTTTAGATATTCTTACAGGATCCATCTACACCAATATATGGTAATGTACCATTATCACAAAGGGTCACTATAGTTTAGTCAAAATATTTTAAGTAAAAAAGGATCTATCCAAAGGCCCCTGGAGTAGATATTTTTCACACAGTGGAGGATATATAAGTAGAAGTTTATGTGTGTCCAACTATTATAAGAGGTACCATTTTTGTTGCATATTTTATAGAAGCTACATTGTTTGATACTAGTGTCTTTCATTATTTTTTATCTATCCATTTATTGGATGTTTTGAAACATCCAATGAAGCTCATGTCCTATGTTATAGATCTAGCGATGCCTCTTGGAAAGAATAAGGATAAAGGGTTTCTTATTTTTTGTGTTCTCTTTCATAGTATATGTTGAGTTAGTCTGAGACTTTCTAGTTCTTGATATAGATCTTTTCAAAGTCATCATCATAATGGATTGGATAGTTTCTCACTGAACTTGGATTTATTTTCATCTTTGACTTGTTTTGTTATATCTATCGATGGGAGATCTTGGGTTGTTCAGAGATAGTGGGATTTGAGGTCTAGTCATGTAGGATCTTCTCACCCTAAGCATAATAATCGGTTTTCTACTGATATTATCAATCCAAGTGATATATTTACTTATATTGATCTTCCCTATATTGGTTAGTATTTTCTTCAAGTTTTCTGATATGAATTTTCTATACTTCCTCTAAAAATAGAGGTAGAGTTATCTGTCAATTTGGTTCCTAGTACATATCTGATTTCTATACCCTATTATCATATAAAACCTATATATTTGAAAGCATTTAAAATATAGTTGGATGACATTTTTTAGAAGGAATTTTTTCATCATATTGTTTCTTTATGGGTGGACCCTATGGTATTGGCTAAAAAGGATGATGGTTATCTTTGTTTTAGTATAGATTATCGAAAGGTGAACTGATTCATAGTTAATAATAATTATCATTTACCCCATATGGATGACTTATTTGATTAGTTAAAGGGTAAAAATAGTTTTTTAAAGTAGATCTTCCTTTGGGTTATCATCAGATCAGAGTTAAGGAGATGGATATCCTGAAGACCACTTTTAAGATTAGGTATTGTCACTATGAATATATTGGGATGTATTTTGGACTAAATGACACTCCTACGGTTCTCATTGATTTGATGGACCATATATTCCACTGGTATTTTGATTCCTTTCTATGGTATTCATGGATGATATCCTAGTATGTCCAAGAACTAGTTAAGAGAGTGAGTGCCATCTAAGTTCATTTTTTATAGACTTAGGGATTCATTTACTTTATAAAAAGTTATCAAAACGTGATTTTTGGATCAGATTGGTGAAGTTATTGGGGAAATATATTTCAAAACATAGTAGCTAAGTTTATACTGAAAATATAGGGGGGGTTTTATCCTAGGAATATTCATGGATTCTCTTTGAGATATAGATATTACTAGCCATAGATTGGTTTTATTTATGGATTGTAAAATATTTCTCATAGACAACATAACTATTTATTTATCTTACTAAGAATGATGTGAAATTATCATAGGATACAAATTTTCAAACCTATTTTGATGATATGGAATAACATCTAAAATATAATCTAATTCTAATATGGCCCAAACTCGTTAATAGATATGTGGTTTATTTTAATTCACCTGGTATTTGACTAGGATGTGAGCTTATGTAGGATAATCATGTTGTGACATAAGTTTCTCATAAACATCAGTCATATGAGACTAATTTTCCCATTCAGGACTTAGAACTCACCTTTGTTATGAATTCTCTCAAGTATGGATGATACTATATTTTCAGAAAGAGGATCATATTTTATTCTAATCACATGATCTGAAGTTATATATTCTTATATAAGAATATAAATTTTATACTTAAGTGATAGGTGGAGTACCTTTAGAAATTTCACTTTGATATCTCCTACACCCTTGGGAAGGAGAGGGTTGTTTTTTTAAAGAGTCCCACGACCAATATACCAAGGCATTTATTTATGATATTAAATTACAAAATTTGAAATCATGGGATCTTATTACAATCATTTTCATAAAAATAAATAAAATCAACTAGGAGAATTTCTAGCCATGTGAGAGTCACAACAACACTCATATTAGCAATCCCATATGTAACCATGTTAGCCACTCGAAAAACATGTGTGACAATGAATTTGAGGATCAAAAGTGTATTCATGAAAAACATCTATTTAGCCATAAGTCTCCAAAAAATATGCAATTCACCATTTCTGATAGACTACACCAGAGATGAAGAGTTACTTTCCAACTAAATATTATTAAAACCTTTAATTTTATTTTCAAATGAGATAACATGAATAATTCCAAGCATTTCTTCTTTAAGATAATATGTCACACCACATGATCCATAAGAACAATCCATGAAATTATCTTCATGGTCCCAAAAAATATCCCCACACCCAGACGGTCCTAGGTTTCCTTTAGAGGCACCATCCATGTTTATTTTAATCCAACGAGGGAGTTAAGGAATCCAAAAAACCTTAATCGTACCTATAGTAGGTCTGATGTTCCTAATAGTACTCAAATTTCTCTTAGTATTGAAATCTTGCATTCTATTTTCATAATAGCCCATTATAACCACATTTGTTCCCTTAATAGCATCCCAGAGCATCTCCAAAACCAAATTCAAGAAGAAGGCCTTCCCATCATGAATAACAACATTGAAACTCAACCAAATGGAATGAAATCATTCATCAATAGCAATTTTGAATAGTGCATACACCTTGGAAGAGAATTGTATGTATGTACAGTAACATAAGAGGGCCTATAAACCTAAAAACCATAATCCATGTAAACCAAAGACTTCAAATATTTCATTGAAAATATATGAAGAAATTTCACAATTGAGAAAGAGATGCTATGTATCTTCGATGTGCTAATGACATAGTACTCACCAAGAGAAAAGGGAAAAACCAAATTTCTGCAAAACATCATCAGTGGGTAATCTATTTTGAGAAATACTCTAGATAAGTGTGAACTAATATGGTATAATCCAATCCTTTTTGAAAATAGATAGCCAACTGAAATCAATTTTTTAGACATTGATGGTGTGCTGATAAAAGAGTTTACTATTGAGCACTCCATTTCTGGATGGCTCCTAGACTAGAAAATTTGGAAAGAAAAAAATACATAATTATCCGCAATAACCTAAATAGAATTCTGAAATATAGGTTGGTGGAATTAAAAAAAATATTTAATATAAATTTGATCATTAGTACATGAAATAGGGGCTGAAAATCCTCAATGAGAGAAGAACTAGTCCACTTATCGAACTAAAATTTAATATTAGAGATATTATTCGCAATTCATCTTGATCATGTCATGATACTTTTAAAATAGTATCTAATTTCTGAACAAATAGATGATTCAAGGTGAAAATTACTTACTAATTCCATTTTATCAATAAAATGTTATTTTGAGAAACCCCAAAGAATCTGAATTATTATGAATCAGGTTCCAGGTGAGCCTATATTTAAGGGAGTCATTAAAAATAAAAATATTATTTATGATAATTCTACCATTGGATAAGGTCTTATAAAAAGGCATGCAAGAAATAGTAATAATCATTCCTTCATGAATATTTTCACTCCAAATAAAGTTATTTATACACATATATAACTGATTGATGAGCCCTCTCGGCCATTTATAAACCATGAAAGAGTATACCAGTTTGGAAATAATAACAGCCTTCACAAAAAATAATTCTTATAGCCATGCAAAAACTCTTAGTCTTCCATTTTTAGAGTTTCCCATTGAATTTATCAACCATTTCATAAAAAATAGATAGTTCTCAACCTCACCCAAATAGTGTAACTCCAAGATGCAACCCCCCCCCCCTCTAATTCCCATCTCCGAAAGAATACAATTCTTCTTGGTAATGGAAAACATCCTACCAAAAAAATATGAAGGATTTATCTGAATTAAAACTTTTCCCAAAAAAACACTTTCATAGTGATATAAATTTTTTTTGAGAACATGAATATTATTTTTACCTCCTTGTATGAAAATAATGATTTCATTAGCATAGAATAGGTGTATAGGGGTAGTGAGAGACCTGGACACTTGAATTGGATTAAGATTTCTTTATGAGGCCATGTGATTGATAAGTCTACTATGATAATCCTCATAAATAGAAAATAGAAAATCTATGATTGGTTCATCTTGAAAAAAACCTATAGAGCATGTAAAATAACCTTTTTGGGTGACATTAATAAGCATGAGAACATGAGAAGCTCTAAATAGGTAAGCAACCCAATTAATGAAATTTCTATTAAAAAAATATCTAAGCACATTGTACAAAATATTTCAATCCAGACTGTCAACAGCTATACTGAATGAAAAAAAAATAGTGTCAAAAGCCTTGTTAATTTAAATCTTTAGGGAAATTATTCCTCCTCTTCCAGGTTTTTTCAGAAAATTAATACATTTTGATTTAGAGAAAATGCATTCTTGGATTGATCTTCCTTTAATAAAATAAATTGATTCCAATATATTTTTTTGAATCAATTCTTGAAATCCTATTTGAAAAAATATTGCTGATAATATTATAAATTTTTTTGACTAGAGAAGGGGAGTGTTTCTGCATACTCTCTCATAATAAAATTTCCTTCTTATGCCATACTAGAAAAAGTAGAGGATTGGAACCTTATGGTGATTTTTATTGAGTTGAATCTGGATTTGTATTAGGATGATTTGGGTATAGTGATAACTGGTGTTTAATTTTTTTTCATCTCAACTTGAGATGATCTAATAGTAATATCAACAATATTATGATTTCCTAGGAATTAGGAGATCCTTATATGCTGGGGAAACTATTCCTAGTTGGTCTCTCCCCTATAATGGAATTCCTTTCTTCATGAGTCAGTTCATCATCCCCTTGTAAATTAGAAATTTGGTGATTAATTATTTTCATATCGCTTCATTATTTATTCATATTATAGCTATTAAGATGTATTATAACATGATATGGTGTTTCTGGTATCCGGGTATGAAGAAGGAAATTATTTATTATCTATTTTATTGTTACAGCTACCAGTAGATTAAGCCAAATCACCTAAAACATTTTGGTTTTCATCAACATCATATAATACTGGTATGGATATTCTATGAGGAATCCTTGTACTTAATAGTTGGACTACCATGGAATCCTAGGATAAATTATTTTATCTAGGTGTTGATTGATTGATTGATGAAATTGTTTGATTTCATTCTGATTAGGTACACCACCAAGGTTGAAGATCGTGGTAAGTTATATATATATGAAATCATTATATATTATGGGGATCCATATGCCATCATCTCTGATAGTTATCTCAAGTTTACTTCACAATTTTGTAAAGGTCTACAAGAGGTGATGGGGACTCTGGTTAAGTTGACTATAAGTTATCATCCATAAAAATGTCCATACAGAGCATACAATTTAGATTATTTAAAATATTCTTCATGAATGTGTCTTAGTTTTTTGAGTATATTAGGATATACATTTGGGAATAGTAGATTTTTCTTATAATAATAGTTACAATTCATATATCATAATGGATCCTTTTAAAGTTTTGTATGATCACCCACAAAGGTCACCTCTTTGTTGGTTAGAGGTGTGAACCTCTCTTGTGGGACCAAGAGTTTTTTAGGCACCATTGATGAGGATCTAGGATATATGTTGATTATTTTTTATATCAATGAGTTATTATAAATATTATATAGATCATTCATTTCATCCATTGGATATTTTTATTAGTGATCATATCTTCTTAAAATTTTCACCTTGGTTAGGTCACCGTCATCTTACGAAGCAGGGGAAGTTGTCTGTTTGATATGTTAGACCATTCAAGATCATATAGTAGATTGTAAAGGTAACATATTATATGGATTTACCAACTCATTTGGTAGGTATCCATGATCTTTCCAACATATATAAGATCTAGAAATATCATCTTGATCCTTCTTATTACTTTAATTGGGAGGAAGTCAAGTTGGATCCTAAAATTTCAATTATGGAGTAGTATATATCATTGATTCGTGGATTAATGTTCTATATGGGAAGTCTATTCCATTTTTAAAGTGTTATGGTGGTATATATTCAATTCTCATGGTACTTGAGAGTGAGAATCATTGATGGGGGAGTTACATTAGTTTATGGGGGGAAGAAATTTCCATGGTGGGGAGGTTATTACATCTAATATTGAATTATTTTCTATTTTTAGATCATTAGGATGTTTTCGTATGGGTTCAATAAGATTTGGTAATGACTTTGGTGCTCAAATTTGGGTTTTTAGACTTTTGTAAAATGTGGGTATGATCACAGATATGGTGGACGTCATCAAGTGCCTATGAACCCCCTATAAAAAAAATGTCTTGGGCCCCCATACCTAGTGTAGGGCATGGTCTCAGGTGTCTCTTTTTTGTGGTATCACATTAGGACACAGTCAATAAGACCTCACCACAACCATGCTATAGGTCATAGAAAGATAAAAATGGTATGGTTTTTAGGTCTAGGGAAAGTTGGTCCCATTAGGGAGGTTCAACTAAGACCACCATGGGTGTGGTGAACCTCCACCATTTCATTATTACATCTAGTTTGGAATTTCAAATGGCCTATATGGCCACCTATTTTTTAGGAACAAATTATTATTATTGTCAGAAACTTAGAGTACCTTAATGAAAGGGTTCTTAATTCATATTAACTTGTATTTATCATCTATTAAGACTTAGTTTTCCATTCCCAAACTTGGGTTTTGAATAAAGAATTTCTGGTAAAATATTAGTATTTTTTTATTCCTTGGCGGTTCTACATTTAGAAATTGATTCTAAATAATTTTTTTTATCAATTTGATTTTTTTGGATTTGGTTCCTAGAGTAAAGGACTTATTTGATTAGGTGTGGATTTTAATTTCTATGAGGTATATTATATCTTATTTTCTCCTATAAATTTTTTCTGTGGAAACTCCATTATAATAAGTTGAAATAAATTTTTATTTAATCCTTTAACATTTTTTTGTGTTACATTTCCTTTAATTTCATGGATCCTATTTTTATTTTCATGCGAACTAAAATGTGAGGTTGGTGGTTGTGGATCTAGTCTATGTTTGTTGAACTACACATTATCTAGTCTTCTAAATTATTTTTTTAAATTTGATTTTCATGGTCTGTGATTCTCTTGATATACATGTGTAAATGGTTTTTACTACAAGATGGTTTTACCCCTTATTTTAGTAAAAGAAATAGGTTTTCAAAGAATTGTGAAATGTTTTATGGAATTGGTCCTCAAATAATGATTTTCATGGGAAAAGTATTATTTGTAAATTATTTTATGAAATACTATGATCCCATTGAATTTTTTTCCATATACATCACATGGGATCCTTAGGTACCTATGAGGGGGTTTTATTATTGATTTGTGTCATTTTTTCATAGGTTGTTCACTAGTGGGGTATTCCTATGTTCCCTAGGCCTTATTGTTCTAGGTACATGATTCTATAAGACTATAGGGTGTTCATATATGGTGTATTTCTTTGTTCCCTAGGGTCTATTGTTCTATAGACAGTTTTAGTGCACTAATCCATGACTTAAATATTTAGGTACGAGAGACCTACTACCCCAGACCTATTTTATACTAAAGGTGATCTCTATTGTGATTTTATTTTTTTGGATTTGGTTTTGATATGGTTAAATAATTCCTTCTTTGATAAATTGTATATTCGAAAATGTGTGTCGACATGTGTTATAGGGAAACTATTTTAGAACTATTAAAAGAGGGATTTTTTACCATTGTTTTGATATAAATTTGAGAACTATTTTACCATTCCATGTTATTATATATTAAGATTACTAGGATTGTTTATATAGACATTCTATGAAACACTTGGGTGGGATCCTTATGAGATTTTTTAGCTCACATCCTACACACTCCCTCATGGGTTTGTAGACCTTTTTTGTCTAATACTAGAAAGGTAAATTCACTATAGTGATGCGGTGAGGTTTCATTTTAGCTAAGTATGGGTAGTTGATGGTGAGATGGTGGGATATTTCCCATCTATCACATGGAGTAGTTTTCAACAGTCTAGGTCACCTTTGGTTTTGTTCTTGGGAAAGTACTATGGATGTCATGTTTCACTGGTTTCATTTCTACTGCTATTAGTTTTTAGTTATGGGAAATTTCCCTCTCTTTTTATATTTCTCTATATAAATGACATGTTGTCTGTCTCAGGTTGGGAAAATCATTCCATCAAGTTTTTTGGATTTCTGGTGCTAGTCACCATCCCATGGGGATTGAGAGCACTCATTAAGTCTTGTTGTGGTCTAGTTTGGAGCCTGGGTGGATGGGTTGTTTGGGTCAGGTCCTCATAAGGGAAGATAAATAAAAAAAATAACATCCTTATTATTTATACTATTATATTTAAGTGATAGTATCATTTATCTAAAACATATATTTTTCTTTCCTAAGGGATATTAGATGAGATGTCATGGTATAGACATACGTGTCCTTATGTTGAAATATAAGTTCTCTAGATATAACTGATTTCTTGATGCAATAGAAAGTTGGATCATCCCCATGTATCTCTTGTAGGAATATTTTTCAGCTTTATTAAATCAATGATTTGGTTGAATATGTATAGGATATATAGCACATTGTATGAATTTTTTAGGGTACTTTAGTGTATAAAACTACTATGCCACCCTTATAAATACATACCATCCAGAACATGATTTATGTTTTGAAAATTCACAATGTTATTATGAATTCTCTTTCAACACTATACATTAATTAAACTAATATTTTAGTTTTTATCTTTATTACCAAAATATTATATAATAAATTTAATTCATTAATATCCCATTGATTTATCAATAACTACTATCCCTCATAATTTGTTTTATAATATCATGTTTCATGGATATTTTATTAGAAATGATTTATATTTACATTATTATAAACTAAACATGGTCCTGTTTAATTACTTAAAGGTTTTTAGGTAGGTGGGTCATTGACCACTATATTAACTCACAACTCCTTGATATATTTAGTGGACATCCCAATCCTAAAATCCTAGACTTGGATTTACCTAAAATTTACCTTCAAATTTACACCAACTCTAGAGAGGGATACTTATCTTGGGGTGAATATGGTTAAGTTCACCCAAACCCTTCTTTATAACCCCTACTAAATGATAGTGTCCCAGTAAGGGCCAGATCAAACACAACGATCTAGTGGTTCCATTCAAAATCAAGTGATAGAATGATGTAACAACTTAATATTTAATTTGATGTATTTTATATTTAGGCACAAATTTTCCATTTTATCTTATTACATTATTTTTAGTATTAAATTTATTTTACTTAAGTGACTAACCATGTAAAGGTAAAATTTATACATAATTTAATTTATTTCAATTCCTTGTAGCATGCTCGTAAATTCCTTTATTTAGTGATCATGATAAAGAATTCATAATGAAATTAACATTGAAAATTAAATGAAAAAAATAATAAAATTTGTATTATCATGATATTTTCTAATGGTTAGTTTATGTATCATTTGATAAACTAACCCCGACCCTAAGGGAGTCAAACTTTGAATAGTAACTTGGTTCATGTTGTGGAATTTCAAACATTCCACCAATTTATCTTATGGATTGGTTTCTCCTTAGATCCCAAATCAAACTTCTTCCACTCACATGGGATCTCCATCCATACATAAGATTTACTCAAACACATGTGAGGTGAACCAAAGGATTGGATAGGGGGGTTTATAGAAAAGAAACTATAGGCATGCAAGACCTTACATAATGAGAGGTGGGGATGATGCGTAGGCCATATATAGTTTTAATAATACATTAAAAATAAACTTGTCCCATACATTGGTTGGTTGAGGCTCATGATCATCCACATACAAGCTACCAATATAAATTTTCACCATAGCTAAAATTCACATTAATTTATTCTTTAATTAATATAAAATCACCTTGAATTAATCCAATTAATTATTTAAATAATTAATTAATTCAATTTATCTTATCCAAATAGTCCTATAAATTCCATCATCCATAATTCTGAATAAATTATATAAATTAATTTCATTTAAATTAAATAAGTTTATTATGTGTTCTTGGAAGAAACATGTACTATATTTTCAAGTTTAACATAGAATTAGTGGGGAATTTAATATTATGTTAACCATTTCAATACATCATTTAACCTAGTTTAATACTATAATAAATTTTACTTCTTTGTAAATTAATTTATTCATGTAATCCTAGAATAATGAGAATGTCACATAAAAATTAATTACACTGCATGTATTAAACATATCACATGTGTATTAATAATATTATACAAGTAAATTAATTACACAACATGTGAATTAGTTACACCCTATGAGAATTAATTAATTACAATGCATGTGAATTAAATACACTATGTGTAATTTTTAATTTTATCACCTGTAAATTAATTCTGAATAATAGGTCAATTATTTTAACATTGTGTGCGAATTAATTAAATGACTACCAGTAAATTTTTATTAAATACACTATATGGGTATTTAATACATGACCATCACTTTATGTGTATTAAATACACCATGTGTGTGTTAATTACATGCCTACTGTGTCATGTGCATTAATTATATTGTTTCTCAGGTTTCAGTCACCTACGTCATGTAATAAATACACATTGTATATTTAGAAATGTGTTTTCCACTAGTAAAATGCATGGAATACTTGAATTATACCATAGTGACCAGCAGTGTTTTCCAGAAAACTGTGTGCCATCCTAGAATGGTCAACACATTGTGTGAATTAATGCACTATGTTTGAATTTTATGTATAATGACCTATATATCTTATAGTTCATCCTTATGTAGTATTCATGGGTACCCAATGTGTACCAATGGGCTATAGTCCATATAGTATTTTGTTATCCGAATAGAACTCTTTGAACCTCCGAATGTAATATTTGAATTTTTTTATATATTTTTATCCTATTAGTGGTTATCTGATCAAGAACGAAGAAAGAGAATAGTATATTCAGTGATAGTATTTAAAGAATTAATAATATAGAAATAAAATCTAATAAAAAATTCATATTATGGATCAATGATTAATAAATAATTATAAATTAATATATAATCTCTTTGATACCACATGATGGTTTCAGGCATTGTGGAGGTTTCTATTGGGCCACAACAAACATGGATTTTGTCAGGTTTCAATGAATATTCATAAATGTACATAATATTAAACTTTATGTATTGTGAAATAAATTATTATATTTTTGAAAAAACACATCAAAAACAAGAGAGATATTATTATCACATATAATTTATAATTAATTGATTTGAATAATGAATTACCTTATATTGAAATTATTTCTTATTTGATGAATCCCATGATGCCTTCATTTCACACTTTCATACAATAATTGGAATCAAGGGTATATTCCTTCTAGAAGTGATCCACACATGCACCATGAACCTCTAAACTTCATCTTAGAAATATTTGGGTGATATTGTAGAAGATCGTAATGTTTTGGTCATTCATTGATGATCTATAAAAGATTCACTTTGATATAATTCTAGGGTAATAGTTCTCTTGGTATTGTAAGGAATATCTAGAATTAATTATGTATAATAATTAGAATGGATAGGGTGTATCTTGGTTAAATAATATCATAATTTTTTTAAATAGATCTAAGGTGAGAAAATAATAATTTTACATAGTCACTTATGATTCTATTAATCCATGGTAAACCTCAGTTCTAAATAATAACAATATTATTATTTACTTTACATATGCTAAACTCACATATAAATATATATTATTTACTTGAATAAATAAATTAATATTTATTAAAATAATATTTAACATGTCATTTTTCATTAAAAAAATAAAAATTATCTATTAATCCCACTCTATATTTATTGGTCCTTGTATAATGTATGTTATTTAAATAAATAAACATCACTAGATATTTTCACTGATAAATAAATAAATTTTAAATTCATAAAAATTCAAAAAAAAAATATTAAATATTAAACCCACAAATATTCTCCCAAATAATTGGAGACTAAATATATGTGATCAACTGAGGATGAATAATTATTAAATCATGAATGGGAATAATATATATTCTACATTTTTAATATATATTGAATTTAAACGAAGTCATGGATAATATTATTGTTTGACCCACTAAGCCCCTGTCTAAATTGAATTAGGCAGAACCGCATAAATTCCAGGATTAGAATCTAACAACACACTAAGGAAGCCATAGAGAAAGAAGTTAATGTCTCAACAACATATAACCTCATATGAATTCTCAATATATAATATAATACATTTATCTTTTTATCTCATTCAAGAAGTTCATATCGCAGTGTCATTAACTTATATGCTCAAATTATCTTTTTTAGAATTTAAAAAAAATTAACACATCGATATCCCACCACGGACATGGATTTATCATAAAGTTATATTTCGATTAAAATGATAGATATATATACTTTCATTATATGTAAGGGAAAAACTGTTCCTTCCTTATTAATTAATTCCATATCACTTGTGAAACACCCTACATTTCATAACTCATATTGAGCATATGTCATCACGGTTTTCATCAATACATCAAACTACATGACACGTGATTTTCATTAATAATAATCTCAAGTCTAAGGACCATTACACACATCCATAGTAATATTCAATAAAACATAAAAAATGTGGAATTTATATTTGTGGGACAAGTTATCAAAACCTCCTATATTTTGATTTATGAAAATTTATAAAATTACTCAATCCAAGCATTAATTAATAATACATAAATTCTATAAATTAAATATTATATCTCACAAATAGTTGCACAACTCGGGGACCTAAAGGTTTAGTGTCTTAGATATTGTCTATATAAATATCTTATTTTATAGAAATTGTAAACATTTCTCTTTAATAACACTCCAATATAATCTTTTATAGATATATCACATGATATAACCATCTTTATAACTTGGGGAATGAAAACATAAGAATTGGGTGAGCCTATATTCTAATTAAAATAAAAACATATCATAATGTATCTGATCATAAACAAGAAGGATAACAATATTATAAAACATTGTAAGACTGTATATCATAATCATAAAACATGATAGAAAAATATATTATCAAAAAAACTATCATTAAATAATGATAAATATTACTAAATGGATCAAAATATATCTCAATAATCATAAAACATGTGAGCATGACATAAGAGTGATAAATATTTTAAATATAAGGTATAACATGAAATCAAAACATATCTTGAAAATAAAAAGAATCTTGGGAATGATTAATAACATAATAAAAACATGAAAATGGGTCATATCCATAATTATAGTAAATCCTTTATGATAAAACTCATTATCCCCACACATATGTGAACAGACTCCTTATGTCCATGATTAGAAATGTGAGAAAACTCATCATCCTGATGCCTTCTTGAAAAAACTAATTATGTCCACACCAAAATATATCATGATATATAAAATTAAAAAAATTGAATTGTATGGAAATATATCACCCCACCTATCATCATCCTTATATATGTGTGCAACTTAAAATCAATTATTATCATATCTTAAAGAACCCATGAAAAACAATTGGGTTCTTGATCTTTTTGGAAAACATCATGCATCATGAACTTAAGAAATCATATTATATAAAAGATATAATTTTAAAAAATTAATCATATCATAATAACATATAGAGGGTGATAGAAACATCACTTAATGGGAGATAAATATTATATGAAAAATATAAGTGTAAATACAAAAGTTTTCATAAAATCTTTTAAATATAGTTATAAAAGATAAAATAAAAATTAATTTCAAAAACATTTTTAATAAAGAAAATATAGATATTTTAAAAACTTTATTATAAAAAGTTCGAAATAAATTTTCCTTGATAGAAATAAAAAATCAATCTAATAAATAGCATGTGTAAAATAATGAAAATAAATTTCTTTATTAATATTTTTAGGTTGTTTTAAAGAAAACCCATCATGAGAGAAACATTGAAATAGATTAATTTCCTAAAATAGATAAATAATAATATATGTAATACAAAATTAAAAACATATTTTCATTTTATTAAAGAAGTCACTTTTTATATAAAAACATATACATGGAAGAAAAGATTAACGTGTATGAAATAGAGTTATCCTTACAAAGACTATACTTTTGTTTTGGAAAACATTTTATCAAAGAAGTAGTTATTGATGATGAGAAGTAATTTCATCTATGAAATAAAGGAAATAAAATATAAAATATTTAAGTTTAATTATAAAATAAATCATGAAAATTATATTCAATTAACAAAGACTATGACCCAATGAATTGAAAATTGAGTCGATGAAACCCTTACCTTGGATTTCTTCTTATTTTATTGCACTCTAAACATTTATATAAAAAACATAACTATCTAAATTTAAAATTTAATAAAAAATAATTATTTTCTTATTTTTAAATACATCATGGGTAACCATTTAGGGTAAATATGTTAGGTAATTTTGGATTATCTTTATCATCGGGTGATAATAATCTTTGATTGCTTTGCGCATGTTTGATAATGTCGACACTGAGACACATTTATTGATATTAATATTTTTATTCCTATATCATTTAAGGTATATGGATATATTTTTTGAGTTATTTATTAATCTCTTATTTCATTCCAAGTGTTTTTTAGTTATGTTATGTGAAAACGAAATCAGTGAAAAATATTTTTTTTGTAATTTTTAAAAACTGATGGTGGTGTATTAACAATGGGTTAAATAGTAACATGAAAATACATAACCATATACCATTTATTATTTTCATATTAACTTAGAATAATATTATCATTTAAGTTTATATAGTCATCCATGGTATATTTTTATAACACTGTTCATGTATGTGATTAAACAGACCAAAACATGAACATGTTATAATTCGATGGGTGGGTGTGGTATTGAAATTATTTATATTGAAATAATTATAATTATAATATAATAATAATAATACTAATATTTTTATAAGTTACTGAATAATATTTTAATATTTTTAGATAAAAAAATAATATCTATATGAAAAATGAAAAAAACATTATTTTGGAGGGGCCGGAGTCCGCACATATGCTTGATCGACATTATTTTGTTTTTATAAGTAGATAAGAAGGAATAAATAATGGTTGACCAATAATATAATAATAATTATGTGCATTTATTATACTTAGGTAAATATATTATTATGGATAGTATAGGTTTGTAAGGGAAATATTAAGAAGAAATTGATATGGAATAAGTAATTATCACATTGGGACCTTAAAAAATACTTCTAAAAGTATCCTTGGAAATGAAGGGCATGTGATAAATTTTATGGAACATGGGAATTATTTAATTTAGGGTAACTTTAGGAGATGATACTTGGTAAGGTTTCAGATGATATTTATAAGTTTGTGAGTAAATTTGATAAAGTGGAAGTGATCCTGTTTATATTTGAAGAAAAAAAATTGTTAACACCCTTTATTTCCCAATAATGGAATGACACAATTCAAAATTAAATGGTTCAAAACGTGAGAAATAATGGATTTAGGGTGATAAAATCTCTATTAATATTCCTAAACTCATCTTACCACATGTTTTAAACATGTTTTAATCCTTTTACCACTTTATTTTTATATTTTACTGTTTTTATGCTATCCTTAGTAACTAGTTTTTAACTCACTAATTTTTGTTTTATTAAAAAAAATTAAATAACATTTTTACCAAATTTGGGTGTGAAAACTATAAATTTAATACCTGTATAATATAATTAAATTTATAAATAAAATAAAATTATTTTATAAATTAAAACATTGTGTATTTAGAAAAAATGTCTTTATAGAAAAAACTGATTTTTACCCATTGTGTGTTTTTAATTTTATTTAGGATTGGTTACCAATTAAATGTGTGAATATATAATTATATGTGTGTTTAAACATAATATTATATTCATTATTTGAAATATTTTAATTTATGTTATTATATAAAAATTTTATCATATTAATTAAACAAATCTAAAAAAATATCAGTTTCACCATTATCACTTTAATTAACATTAATCCTAGAAATCTTAATTTTTTGATTAAAAATAAAATGAGATTTTTTTTATAATAAGTCCAAATTATTAAAAATATGGAGTCTATTTTATCAAATAAAATTTATAAATGTAATAAAAAAATAATTTTCATATTAGTGGACATAGTTTGTAAAAAGTACTTTTAGAAAAAGTGTATGGCTTGACTTAAAATGGCCTTTGTTTTATTATACCTTTTTATATATTTCTTATATAGTCATTACTTATATTGATACCCACCAATTTAATATATATATATATAATATAATGGTAATATTTAATACTTTTATTAGGGTTATTAGGTTTTTTTTAGTTTAATGTTTGGTGCAAGATAAGTTACTCAGATGTTATTTAATTAAGGAAAAGTATTTACTAAAATAGTAGGTCATTAAATTGTAGCCCCTTTAAATAATTTTTTCTTCAAAAATTTATTATAGGGATGAAAATAAGTAAGGTTGCTTTTCTCTTATCCCATCCTTTGGTTCAAATTTATCCTCTTCAAACTTATTATTTCACCACAAAACATTGACTAGATGGGTGGTCTTGCTCTATAAAACCCTTCCTATTTAATCAATGATTTACACATGTTGTTATTTATAAAAAAAAATGTGATTTTCCAATTTTACAGCTTCCAAAATTAGTACATGTGATCAATATAGTATAAACAATCTCAAAAAAAATACATGGAACACATCGTGCGCTTGATAAAGGTGTAGAGGGACCATTAAGTAATAGTCTATGACCCTGGCATAATCAAGGATCTTAAAGGGACCGATATATCTAGGGATCAACATACCATATTACCCAAATATCATAACCCACTTCCTTGGTGATATTTTAAGTAAAACTTTTTCATCAAATTTGAACTCTATATCTCGTCCATGTTTTTATACATAACTCTTCTATTAACTTTGTGCCCCTTTTATATGTTATTGAGTGGTTTGACCCTTCTCCATAATTTCATAGACAATGTCTGGACCTATCATCTTCTTATCTCCAACTTATTCATATCATGTTGTATTCCTATAACTCTTCTCATAAATAACCTCATATGGTTCCATATCAATAATATAATAGAAAATTTTGTTATATAAGAACTCAACCATGGGGATGTGTTGATCCCAACATCCTTGTATGTCCATTGAACAAGATATCATCATATCCTCTAGAGTTAAAATAATTCTCTTAGACTGATCATTTGTATAAGTGTTATATGAAGTGCTAAAATTGAACATTGTATCTAATGATTTTTTTAACACTTCCTCTACTAAAAACTCATATCCCAATTAGATACAATGGAGAGTGATACATCATGTAGCTATACCACTAACCTTATATACATCTTTTTAAGTTGATCAATAGATAAATTTTCTTTGATGGTAACAAAATGTGATGACTTTGTAAGGTGATCAACCACATACCAATGAATATATATCCTTTAAATGTATTGGGGTATCCTATGATAAAATCCATGTTTATTTTTTACGATTATCATACTAGTATGGGTAATTAATACAATATACCCTTATACTTTTTTATCCAACCTTAACTTTTTGGAATACCAAGCATCGAGATATGTATTATTCAATTTATCTCTTAATGTTATCCCACCAAAGTTTTGTTTTATATATTTCTACATATTCATACTTTTAGGATTAATATATAAGGATGAGTTTTGTGCATAATCCAAAATATATTTATTCAACTATGATTTTGATGGTTCGCATATCTAAAATACAAACCTTCTAACTCTATCATTATCAAAGTTTTAATACTAAATATTCTCTACATTTTTATATAGATAAAAATCATCCTTTTGTGATTATTTTGTCTTTATGTGGATGGAAGGTTTAATAGTCTTTTGGGAGAGAAGATTCATCCTTTGAAAATCCCTGAGTATTGGATCTTTTTTTTCCTCATTATAGATAGATTAGCATGTCTATTCAAACTCAATGTATCATTATCCTTATTTTTCTTCTATAGGTTATAATTTATTGAGTAGTCATAATATTTTAACAATTCCAGTTATCTACATTAGTTCATATTCAACTCCTTCTATGTGAATATATATTTCAAGATATTTTAATCAGTGTATATACCCCCAATTTCCCCATAGAGATAATGTCCCCATAACTTTAATGAAAATATCACTTTCGACGGATCCAGATCATGTGTCGGGTAGTTTTTATCATGAGTGTTTAATTAGTGTGAGTAATAATAAATTACCACATAATTAAACATGAGGATGAAACCCAATCATTTATCAATACATAATTGTATATTATAAAACCTTCCCCACTATAGGGTAATGTAGGTACAAGAGTGGTGACCAACCTCATTTTTAGTTTGATAAAAATTCTTTTTTATTCCCTCATCAAAAAGAACATCCATCCTTCCATGATAACTTGGTTAGTGGATTTGATAGTCATGGGAAATTTCTCACAACATTTCAGTAATATCCTGCTAACCAAATAAAACTATATATCTCATCACTAGTGGTCAGGATGGACTATTGATTGAAAAATTTCAGATTTGATAGATCTATTAATATTCCCTTGATTATGATTGCATGACCCAATAATCATATTTTCATCAACATTAATTAAAACATTCTAACTAAAGAATATATTTTTTTCTTTTATCAAGGTGTTTAACACAATTAATAAATGATCTCCATACACTTACTTTCTCTTTGAATATATAAGAATATTTTATATAAATACAACCAAAAATTTATCAAGGTGGTATCTGAAGACTTTCTTCATTGGATAGATGAAGATAATAGGGAACTCATAAGACTTAATGGAATCGAGATTAATTCATAGTTTTCATACCTTATATGGAAAGTGTTCTATGATATATCATCCCTATTCACTGTTAACTGAGGGTATATAGATCAAAGGTCAATATTTGAGAAGTACCAATATCCTTTGTGATGGTCAGAAAAAAATTCAAAATAGGTTAAAGGATAATTTTTATTTATCACGATTTCATTAATATCATGATAATTAACTCTACGTTTTATTGATCCATACTTATTTTTGATAGAGAGGATTGGGTACCCCGTGGTGAAGTATCGAGTATTATAAAACACATGTACATATTCTCTTGTAGTTGCTTCTTTAACTCCACTGATTCAATGAGATCCATTCAATAAATACAATTTGAGATAAGTATGGATCCAAGTACGAGTTTAATTGAAAATTAAAACTCATGATATGGGGCAAGCCTATGTATTTCATCCATATATACATTAGTATATCCTCGAATAATATTCATGTCATCATTATTGACTTCTTACCCAATCATTGGAACTAAGAGTCCCAATATTATGTGTATCTTAACACATATTATAGAATTTACTTACATATAGAGTTCATAATATTCCATGCATTGATACTTTGTAAAAGGATTATTTGAGATAAGAAATGAGGTTCTTATATCAGGGTTATTGATATACTCTCTATATACAGAGAGACTACCCCTACCTAATATTACATCAAACTCTACCACTAGAAGTATAACTATATTCACAAGGACTATATTACCAAAAATATCGATTTGAAAATTGTTATATATATTTGATGAAATAATCATGACTCTTTGAGAATTCATAGATAGTTTAATATCTAGTGTTTGATGGGGTTAATCAATATTCTTAATAAACCTGAATGATATAAAATAAAGTGATGAATGAAAATAAAAACACACAATAAAATATATAAAGTGATGGAAAAGTGTATCTTTCACTACTTCATTATTATGATCCACCTTAGAAATGGTGATTTCATATGATCTCCCTTATTCCCTTGGTTTAGTAGTTTTTTTGGGTCTCTTCTCTTCATTTTCTCTAGGGGTATTAAATCTCATTATTACCAAACAGTTTTCATTTTAATCATTTTAGGGTGGGTGCCACATTATTATGGGGCATCTTATCCTATATTTTCTTTATCATCATCATAAAACCACATTGGAAATTTTATCTTGGGGTCCTACTTTTCCACACTTAAAACACTTCATTTATCCCCTTAGGTAATGACCTGGGTTCTTCCTCCCACATTTATTTCATATTGTAAATTGGAGTTTCTTCCCACCATGTGTATTGTCATTGAATCTTCCATGATACTTTATTTTCCTTTTATTTTCCCAAAAATAATAAGAGTTTCCATATTTTATCTTTATATAAAGATTATTTCAAAAAATTAATGTATAGATACCAAATTCCCTTATAGTTAACACCCATCAAAGACTTGACTTTAATCCAATAAAGAAGTGAAATTTTACTTTCAGTATCTTAGATAAAACTGGAGAAAAACATTGAAAGTACTAGTAATATTTCTTCATAAGATCCAATATATTATCCTTATTTTCACTTCAATTTCAAGAATTATTCCCCATTTTTTGTGAATATCCTAAGGAAAAATATAGTAAAAATATCTTCTTGAACTCTTCCCATTCTATAGAGTCAACTTCCTTTTTTCCATGGTATTCATAATGAGAGTCCACCACTAATCATATTTACCTTCTAAATGGTAGATGGAAAAAATGACCTTCTCAAGTTATGATCACTAGATAACCCACTTCTTAGAAACTAGTGGATTTCAAGACCAGCTAAAAGAGGGTGTATGTTGCCTAATGAGAGACCTGATAGTGAGTTTCTCCTTCCTTGGTATGTTTGGGGGATTAACATGATTTTATTTTTTACTCATATATTTATATGTTTGGGTGATAATTTCCATGGTTTTTTTCAACCCATCCCCACTCTCATTAGGTTTCCCATTGGGATAGTATCTGAATTTTATATCACACCAATTTTTAGATCGATTTCTTTGTGTTATCTCCATCAACATGACTAAAATAAAATTGTAAATTAGAATAATTAATTTGATGAATTTACATATAAGTTAAATATAAACATATAAGGATGATTTCATAAATAATATGTATATATTAACCTATGAATCTCTTGGTTTCATCTAGGATATCCATGGTTAGTTTTCTTTCTGAACTTGTCATATATTAAAATCCTTCATAATGGTTCATAAAGAGAGTGTGAATTCCATAATGAATATTCTCCATGAGTTTCTAGTTAGGTTCCATGTGTTAGGCCGACTCATAGTACACCAAAGTGAATATTAGGTTGATGCTAAACCAGAATTTTTCAGGGTGATTACCCCTAGGTGCATCTATTACACGACTTCATCCACATTCCAGTATCCAAAAAAGGATGTAATTTCTATGAGAACCAAAAAATATTTAAATTAACAAAACTCAATTATGTTATACTATACTTATACTAATACTTAGGGTTTTCACTTATGTAATCTATTCATATCTCCAAAATAAATAATATAATATCAAAAAATAACTAAACCTTGTTCTGATTCCAACTAAAGAGACTCAAGCTAAACAATCATTGATACTACATAAATTTAATGATTTTAGTAGTAGATCTCACAAATAATCTCACAACCTAAGGACCTAAAGGTTTTGTTCCTTGGTGATTACCTATATAAAAATATTTTTTTACAATACATAAAAGCTTTTGTATTTAATTTCACTCATATATATCCTTTTCTATACATCTCACATGATATATTGATCTTTATAACATAGGCAAGGGAAAAATAATAAAGTGGTGATCTTAGACACATAGAAAGGAAAAAATATATCATAATGTATTAGTTTAAAAACATGAAGGATAACATATCTAGATAATTAATATATTATTAAAAGATCATAATACTATAAATGATATTACTAAAACATTTAAGAGATACAAAATACTATAAAAATATCATTAAGGAAGCATAAAAGTTATAAAATGGATCAAGATGCATATAAATAATCATTAAACATTAGATCATGAAAAAAGTGTGTGGAATTTTACAAAAATAAGGAATAACATAAAAACATTGATTATCTTAAAATTGAAAATAATGTTGGAAATTTGAAACATCTTGATAAAAAACAAGAAAATATGGAATAACTATATGTATAGGAAACTATTTATGGTCAAATTTATTATTCCCATGACAATGTTGAATGAAATCATTATGTTTACTCCTACAATTTTGGGAAAACACATCTTTCCCATGACTATGTGAATAAAATCATTATTTCTATTCCTAATTATATCATGAGATATAAACTTAAACAAATGAATTATAGGTAAATATAGGACCCCACCGATTATCATCCTTACATATGGTTTCCATATAAAAATCAATCATTATAATATCTTAAAGAACTAATGGAAACAAAATTGGTTTATTAAAATTTTAAAAAAACATTACATATATTGAACTTAAGAAATTATAGCATAACAAAAATATCATTTTATAATGTAAATTATAAAATAATAACGTATATAGGGTAGTCAAAATATCACTTCTTGAGAGATAAACCTTGGAAAAAAATAGAAGTGAAAATGAAAAAATTTCACAAAATCTTTTAAAAATTATCATAAATGATGAAGAGAAAATTAATTTAAAAAATTATAAGGGAAAGATAAGTATATTTAAAAACTTATAATAAATAGTTATAAATAAAGTATCCTTAGAAGAAACAAAAAATAAATATAATAAATCAAAGTGGTAAATAATGAAAATAAATTCCTCTATTAATCCTTTTAGGTCATTTAAAAGAAAAACCTTCATCAGAGAAATATTTAAAGAATATAATTTTATAAAATAGTTAAAGGAGAATATTATTAATTTATAAGAAAATATATATTTATATTTCATTAATGATGATACTTTTAATAAAAAAGTGGGCATGGAAGAAAATATTAATTATTAAGAATGGGAGTTATTCATACCAACATTATACTTTTATTTTGAAAAACATTAAAACAAATATTTTTAATTTATCAAATAAATCATAAAAATTATATTAATATAACAAATACAATAACCAAATGAATTATAAATTGAGTCGATGAAACCCTTCCCTTGGATTTTCCCTCAGTTTATTGAAGCCTAACATCTTATACCAAAAAATATAACGGTATTAATTACCTATTTAATAACCATATTTATATATATATATATATATATATCCTCCTACATACTTCACTTATAAACATTTAGGAAAAATAAATTTTCTAATTAGGTCTTCTCTTTACCATCTGGTGTTAATATTTTTTGATTGTTCCGTGCATGTTTTATAATGTCAATAATAATACCAATTAATTGATATTAATATTATGATTCTTATAAAATTTAAAGTAATATAATAGATATTTTAAATTGATTTATAAATTAATTATCTCATTACATGGAAGTTTTAGTTATGTTTTGTGAAAATGAAATTTGTGAAAGTCTAGTTTCATAAATTCTTAAGAAATGAAAGGTGGTGTGTTAATAATGGGTTAAATAGATATATGACTATTACATAACAATAAAAAATAATGATATTATTATTATTTAAGTTCACAAGGTCTTCTATGATATATTTTTATAGGATTGTTCATGTATTTGATTTAACTACCCAAACATGGACATGTTATAATTCAATGGGTGAGTATGGTTTTGAAATTTTTTATTTTGAAATAACTATCATCACAAGAGATTTATAATGATATTATTTAGATTTTTTAACATATTTGATTCAGATTTTATGCTTTTTTTGTAATAATTAATGTCTATATGAAAAAAAATGTTATTTTGTGGTGCCGGTACTACACACATACGCATGTTTAGTGTTATTTTTTTTCTAAGTGGAAGAAGATGAATAAAAAATGAATGCTCCATTAATATATAAATAATTATGTAAACTAATTATATTGATTTAAATATATTTCTATTTTTAGGATATGTTTATAATGGAATGATAAAGAAGAAAATGATAGGGATTAATTAATACTCAGGATGGGACCCTAAACATCCTCTTTAAAGACTAATTGGAAATAAAGGGGTTGGGATAACATATAGTGACTAGGGGATTTAATCCATTAAAATTTATTATTTGAGAAGGAATTTGAGTAGGGTTTCAGGGATATGTTTAAGGGTTTGTGTAACTTCGAAATGTTTAAAGTGATCCTCTTTTACAAGTAAAAAATGGGAACTTGTGAACACCCATTATTTTTCAATATTGGACAGAAACTATTCATGGGTAAATTATATAAAAAGTGATAAATAATGGTTTTTGGTGTGAGATAAGTTATATAAATACTCATCCACTCATTTTTCACATGTTTTAAACAAGTTTCAAAACATTTACCCCATGATTTCAACATTTTTTCATTTTAGTTTTTACCATTTTTACTAGTTTATTTCTAGGTAATTTATATTTTATTAAAAAAAATAAGATAAGCCATCAAAATAAATATGGGTGTTTTAAAACTAAATTTTTACCCCATATAATCTAATTCAATTTATAAATAACATTAAATTAACTTTTAAATAGAAAAATTATATATTGAGAAAAAAATTTGTAGAAAAATAATGCTTTAACCATTATGTGTTCTTAAACATATTTTTCATTAGTTACAAATTAAATGTATGTTAGTATAATTATATATTTATTTATAATTAATATCAGGCTCATTATTTAAAATATTTTAATTTAATTCATTAAAGAAAAATTACAAAATATGAATAAAACAAAAAATTTAAAATAAAAGTTTCACAATTATCATTATAACTAACTTTAATATGAGTATTATTATTTTCTTGTATAAAAATAAAATGATACATTTAATATTATTTGGGCCTAATGATTCAAAATTTTGAATATATTTTAATAAAAAAATTCTAAAGGTGATAAAAACTGAATTTTCATTTAATCTCACTTATTATGTAAAAATTATTTTTAGAAAAGTGTATCACTAAGCATAATATGACCATTTTTTTATTGCAAATTTTTATATAGTTTTTATAAAGTTGTTAATTATATTGATACCCATCAATTTAATAGATATAATATAATGGAATAATTTCACCATTTTATTAATGTAACATGGTTTTAATTTTAGTTTAGTGTTTCATTAAATACAACCTACTCACACGTTATTTAATTAAGAAAATTAATTTAAAAAAATCATTATTCGTTAATAGAAAGTGTCTCAAGTCCTATGAGATCCACCAATGACATCCAGTATCATTTATGTCCCATAAAATGATATTTTATGGGTATATAACATATTTTTAAGAATACTGTCATAGAATGGTTGTGTTCTTATCATAGCGGGGAACTATTATGACCTTTTAGTGTGACAAGTACCTCGAGGACATTATCATATAGATGTAACACATTAGAAAAATCATCATGTGATAAGATATAAAATAATATTCAAAAACATTTATATTTTTAAATCAAATAATAAAAGTAGTTAGTTCTATAACACCAACTTCAATATTGTTATGGGGTATATTTGGAATTTTTACCCTAAATTCATTTAACCCCTTTTTTCTCCTCCTTATACCATACATCTCTCTAGCTGTATAGACACTCCCCCCAATTCCTCTCTTAGTTCACTCATCCTCCCTCGTCTAATCTCTTATTTCAAGGTGAATCTAGGGGAATTTTTCATGCCTAAATCTTAGGTAAGCCTTATTCCTCCACTCATTTTCCCTCTTCATCCATTATTTATTGATTATTTTATTATTATTAGGTATTTTCAAGTGAATTCTACTAGTACATAGTGTAATTAATCTAATCCCATGTGGATTTATCTTCTATTACATTAATGAGGCTCATGTGGTTTATTTTCTCATCGTTCTTTGTTATTTTGATTGAAGTTGGTTGAGGTATAGATTATATTATATATTTATAGATTTTAAGGTGGATTTGTTTAGGATTTATTTTTAGAGTTATTTGTGGATTTGTGCCATTATATTTTTTAGTTAATTTTAGTGGATGGTTAAATTTGTTTTAACTTCTATTTTATTATCATTTAGTTATAGAACATATGTAATTAGGTATTTTATTGATATCATTGGGTTGTAAAATAACTATTTTCCAATTTGAGATGGTTTTGAATAAAAAATCTCACATATAGAATTGGTAGGTGGTCTCGACTAACTCAGTGATTCTTGAGATATTCTAGCAGCATGAATTCTTTTAGTTTTTCTAAATTTATAATGGGGTTATTTATATTTTGAGAATATATAATGAAATTATTTTATTTTTATTTTTATGTGAAGGGTAAATGTTTTTCAATTGGGTTTATTTGGTTTTATGTAATGAAAATTCCTTTACTCAAGTTCATGTTTAAATCATTATTAAACAAGTTTTTATTTGTTAATTCCTTGAATGTCTTGATCATTTGTGTATTTTCTATTTATATGTGAGGTATTTTACCTATGAATAAGTTTTTTCATAGAACCCCATTATATATATGTGTTATCCACTTTCCTTGATATTAATAATAGTATGAAATTGAAACTATTAGAGTAATATTTTTCTTTGACCATCTTGGGGATATCCTGTAATATGATAGTATTTCCAAGTAAAAACCATTTCTGATAATTAATATATAACTATGGTGCACTAAATTTAGTCCCAACAATATTTTTTCATAGGAATCACTTATTCCCACATAAAACCAAATGAGATACAGGTCAATAAATTTCACTTAATTGTGTTTAATAGAGTTCTTTGGTGATGACGTTTTGGTTTTTTTAAGAGGGGGAAGAAGTGATTAAAAATGAAAATACTAGTGGTTTAAATAGTTGTATAACCATGAAACCTGATTATGAGCATGGTTTTTGTGAGGGTTTAAGGTATGGAATTTTTTATAAAAAAACATTATTCTAAAAATGGTTTCTTTTGGAATAAATTAATTAATTAGATTTCTCACCCTTTTACTTTTATATATTAATTTAAATGTTATAACAAAACTTGTTTTCAATGGAACATTTTTCCTATTCTAAAATTTTTTTAGTCAAATAAGATTATTTTTTCTCAAGTTTATGTTTTAAATATTTTTTTGGGACGAATTATAATATCAAAACCTTGAACCTATACAATTGTGATGAATGGTATTTTGAAAACATATGACTCTAATTATAGGTTATTCATTGTCTATGTTATCCTAAACACTTATAATATTTTTATTAGGTTAGTTTCATATTTGATCTATATATACCATGTCAGAATTATTTTGAAAAATATAATTTTTCCATATTTGGAGTCTCCCTAGTATGTCTTGGGATGTTGGTATGCCATACCAATTTTGTTTGATTGGATGACTCTATAATGTTTTTCCTCTACCTAATTATACCCTATTTCTTAGATTGGTTTACTACTTAGATCCTTTCTTACATTCTGTGTTGGCTAATATAATTATTTAATTCTATTATGGTTGTTTATATCCTAATCATTGTTATAGATCTCTTATGGTAAGTGTTTTATTACCTTATTATACAAAATATGAAAAAATATATTAGTAGATTTTTTGTCTTCAGAATGGATATTATTTTTATAGATAGGGTGTATGATAAATGGGGTGGGTAACTACTTTATGAAATGTAGAGCATTTATACTTTTATTTTAGAGTATGTTCATTGATTAAAAACAATCGCATGTATATTATATTATATTTTTTATTATAAAAATTTTAATCAAGTTTGTTTCCTTGTAATGTATCATCTTGTATCACCCTATAAACAATAATCAGACTGATTCACCACATGAAATCATGTGTATCTCTACAAACTTCGTAGGATGCCGACTAGGGGTAGTGATCTAAAGTGGTATCATGGGAAGGTTATACCCCTTGTATCATAGTTTTTAATAATAGATGAGATAAATAAAAATCATATACATTAGAGTGTGTGGAAAGAATAAATAAATTGAACAAGAAATAAAAAATAAAATGCTGACATAAAAAATACAAACATATTGTGCACCGGGCTAGTCACATACACAAAATAAAAATAGAAAACATTGAGGCTCTACAACCACTCAGATGTGTGTCTCACTCTGAACTGCTAAAATCACTTAGGTTGTCTCATTCATCCATGAAAAACCTAAACTTAGGATGTAGCCTGGAATATGTCCCTACAAGAATATATGAAAGTTGCACAAATAAGAATGTGTTTGGGAATACTGAGAAGGATATGAGTATAACTCAGTAGACCATCACCAATAGTATCCCTAAAATAAGCATTCTATAAATAGTTCATGTAGAAGTGATCAAGGTAAACAGATACAACTAAAACTATTTAAAATATTTAAAATTGGAAACATAAAAATTGATGAACCTAGTGGTTCGTTTCCTCTTGGGAATGGTGCAAACATACTTCATCCAGTGTTGGGGTGTTTCTAATAAAATAATTATGAACATTCCAACCATCTCATTACTCGAGGTAATATACCTATCCCTGTTCAAAAAAAACATTGAGGGGTAATATACCCATCCTCAGGGCCCTGTGTCTACCCATGGACCATTTTCAACCTAATTTTACACATTATACCATCATCATCTAGTGGTCGGGTTCACTATGGGTTAAGCATAAATAACAATGTCCTTGGGCTTCTATTTTCACCCTGGGTAAAACATAATCACATGAATAAGTAACCAAAAGATTACATCATAGCTTTAATGTCCCATATTTTTTAATATATTATTTTTATATATTATATAGAATTAATTCAAGACCAGACGCGGAGACAGCATGCAATTTCAAGGCCCTCTATGCCTAGAATGAATTTTTTAAATATATTAAATATACTAAATATCATGCGTGATAGGTTTTACAAAAAAAGTGTGATAACATCTAAATGGGTGCCCGAATTAGAAATATGAGGGTACCATTACGTTCAAAGTAGAGACTTTACCCTAGGTGAGGCCTAACATTGGCCAGCATGGGTCGGCTGTGAAAGTTAGTTTTTTGTACATTTTTAGGAAATAAAAAAAATTAAGAATTTATTTTATTTTTAATGTTATGGTGATGAAATGACTCTTTTTCTTATTTTAAAAAAAACAATATCCCATGGTTAGGTTCATAACATTGGAAATCTTCGTAGTAGCTCTGTAGAGAACTTGAAGAATTATCTTAACAAAAGACAATGAAGGAGCCTTCAATCGAAGATCTACGAACACTATTTTGAAGAGTCTCATCAATAGTAGTGAAAGAATGATCAACCTTATACAAAAAATAAATAACATTGATATAGTGTGTGTTGTTTAAATTCCTTTTATTCCATCTTCTTCGATTAAACGAAAACACGGATCAACCCACAAACATGTTGACCTGCTATTTGATTGTTCTTGAGGGAGGGTTTTAATTGCGGGAATTTAGTGATGATTATGGAGATTATTATTATTTATTTTCATATTGATCATTCTAACAGAATGGATAAAAACCAAAGTGAACAATGGTCAAGGATCGTTCCTTAGGTTGTTCAATTATAATTTTCTCCCCTATGTTATTCGTTTTCTTCGCATTATTCACAGGAAAATGAATAGATAATAGTTGAACCTCCATTTACTGGGGAAATGATCTGAAATCGGATATCCAAATCATGATTACCAAGAAGAGGTTAGAAAACAATAGTTTCAGACAGATCGAAGGGTTTTAGGAGATATAGTTCATTGAGCAACTTTCGTGCAGATGATCAAAATGGGTTTTCAGAGTCTATCGAAGGACCGAAACCTACCTATTTAGTGTTACCATGGAAATATGACCTTTGATATTAAATTTCAAGGCAAATGGATCACCAGATTGAACAAAATAGAATCAACCAAATTGTGTAGAGGAAAAATTCTCATTCTAGAAACTCCTGATGAACACAGCATGTGTTTCAGAACACATGGAATTTGGTCCCTACTAAGTGGTGTCTAGGGTTTTGGGAAGTAGTAGAGTGTCACACAGCGTGCGACAACTATCACCCGGTATTTGAGCCCTTCCCCGAGTCTTCTCATGTATCTAAACACATACATGAGCACGGGGTGGATTACACGGCATGTACTCCACCACATGGCCAGACTCAAGCCATTTACACGGGTTACCTCGTGTACTGGTACATGGGTAGATGAACATGGGTTGAATCCATGTACTAGTACATGGCCAGAGTACATGGGGTGGGCCCCAAATAGTAAGACACGGTGTGTGAACTTCTCCACACACCATTTATATCCTTTCCTCGCAACATGTTCTTCTAAATTGGGTCATTGTACAGGGGCAGTACCTAGGGTCAATGGACATGGTGTTTGACCCTTCTACCTGCTGTGTGTTTTTTTCTTCATAGCTTGATATCATTTTCCACCTTATCTTGGAAATGTTTCATTTGGTTTGGTTCCCATTTATCTTTCCCATAAAGGTTAGTTGATATCGTTTCTCATCCATAGGATTATGACCACATTTAGCAGTACATTTTGAATAGAGTTGGGAGTCCCCTCCAAGAGGCCTTGAGTAGGATCCTCTATCCATTCTTGTTCCCTAGGTGGAGTCAGGTTATTAATATGACCGATCCTACTAAACACTGGCCTCTACTTGGTACGAGAATCTGGATGAGTCATGGTATATGCCATACCTTATTAGTGATCCTCATCTGTGTATCATGATATTCCCCACTATGGGATTTGGTTTTCCTAGAACGAGTGTATCATATTCTCTCTTTAAATCTATCAGTGTATCTCTCTCTATCATGGTGGTTCTTGATGAATATAACTTCTTAGATAGACTTCATCAAGTCTATTAGACTTAGGAGTGAGTTATCTTGAATTATTTCTTCTTGGAATCTTCAGACTGAGTCCCTAGCATGGATATGCAGTTGTTGTGACTTACCTCTAGACCAAGGGTTTGGGTTTTGAGTACATCTGTATATGTTCTTGTTGTATGTATTGTAGACATATACTATGTGGAGCTAACTCTACCTTTAATTTGTGTATTTATTTTTGGTTTTTGAGGTATCTTACTGAGTATTTTTATACACATACATGCACGTGATTTCCCCATATGTGTCACATCTTGTGCATATGAGCGGCCTTTTGATGGAGTCAAGGCTGAACTAGGACTGGATAGAGATTTGTGAGTTCCATACCAGATGAGGTGTTCCTATGGCTTCGAGCATCAGTCCCAATACCTATATTTTTTACAAGTTGGGATTTATAGTTTTCAGACTCTCTTTTTATGGGCTTTTATTCTAGGCTAGTTTACTTTTCATTGTACAATCTTGGCTGCGTTTAGAAGTATGCATGCATTTTTTCCTTAGTGTTTTTTTTAATTTCCTCATTTGTGGGATTGATGATGTGTGCATGTGTACAAGTTCTCATAAAATGCCTCCCATTTTAGTGACATGCCTACTAAGTGCTAGTCACTAGCCACAGGAATATTGGAGGAAGGCTTGGGGAGTCATAGCACGGGCCTCACTATGACGGGTCGTGACAATATCTATATCAAAAAATATTAAAATAAGTCAAAAGGGGTGTTTAACCATTTCAATTATGAAAACATTTCCAAAACCCATTTCCCAAACAATTTCAAAAACGATTTTATTCCAGGGATAACAAAATTCTATCCCATTTCCAAAATAATAATTTTGATCACATTATGAAATAATGCTTTTCCAAAGAACCGTTGACAAGAAATCCCCAACACAGACCATCACTATCATTTCACGTTTCCCTTTTCAAACCCAAACCAATCAATGATTTCAAAATACAAATTATAAGGCTATATCTAAATTACATTTCATAAATTCAATTATTTTAAACCAAGACACTACACATCCCACACTTTATAATTTTCCCTTACTACTATATTGGATCCAGTACACTTAAAAAGTTAAAAAAGTCCTTCTCTAATTATCGATGGTTGTGAAATACAATCTCAGAACCTTCTATTCAACTAATTTCTCTCTTTAACCAAGTAAAAAATGTTTAGTCATTTATTAGCATTAATAATTTAATTTAATATGGGTAAATCATATATAAAATTTCTTTACCACACCATTAATTCACTCATAGAACATAAAAACTATGGGTTATATTTAATGGACCTCCTACCTTTATTTGATTATTTCCAATTGAATTCATTAAGGGGTAGTGGATCTTCCAAATCCCTATATGATATTTTCCTACATGTCCAAACATCTCAAACTTCTAACTCACACCCAACATCACTAATTAATTATAAACAAATTATAATTAATTCGAAAAAATTACAATTAAATTTAAAATTAATTATATTTATATAAATGATGAAATATCACCAGAAGGTCTTGTTGTGCTGAGATTACAAGGAAATTCACACCAATGACGCATGTTGTAAAACTTGACCACCACCTAGGAAAAATCACTATCCTAATGAACCTAATAAATAATCAATTTAATTGAAATTTGGGAAAAACCCTAAGAAAAAACCATAATGACATCATACTTTGTTAAAACATTGAGAAATTGAGTATAGATAACATCACAGAATTCCCTTCTCAAATGATGTACAAAATCCCCTTCAGAATCAGCAGTTTCAACCATGATCTAGTTGAATTTATAAATAAAACTTATTAGGATAAGATAATAATTAAAATGGGAAAAGGATTATCCTAAAAGAGGATTATGAGGGTGACACATACTTAAAATCATCATGGGAACACTCCAAAAATACCTACATTGTGAGGCTTGAATAGGAGAACTATGGGGGGAGGATAACCCTTTCATGTGTGCAAGATGAATAGGAAGAAGTGAATACCCCCAATAAAACTTAATGGGGGTAAAAATGATGTATCCCCTATTTAAAGGGCCACTAAAAAGCAGATGGTGTTCTACATCCTTGGTTGTAACAGTCACCCCAGACCCTTCTGGGACTCTTTTATTGCCCCTCTTTGTCTCCAGAACCCTCTTACATTCCTAAGACACCTTGTTTTATGTATTTCGTACAACATAATCCTATTCTGAATATTGGTTAAAAATTTGACCCATACACTAATTAAAAATTCAACTTCCTTTTTAATTTCAAACTTCTCTTATAAAAAAGAGGAATTAAAACTCCACACCATAACAATTTTCTTCCTCAAGAATAATTGGTTGTTATCCTCATAAATTTTCCAATCTATTATGGTCTTAATATAGTCATCAAAAAACTATTTTCCATTACTGTATGCTTAGAGAACACCCAAAAAAGTAACCCTCCATTCATGGTGCTCAAACCCTCAAAACGCAAACCAATGCCCAAAACTATTTTTCAATACACCAAGATAGTGCTTTCTTGAACCCATACAATCCAAGATACGACTACTCTATCATCCAAAAGATCACCCATCCTATGGTGACCTCCACCATATGGGTTATATCACAATATACAATTCCACTACTTTGGAAATTCTTCCATTATAACTTCTCATTAGAACTCCCTACCCACATTCCATCAATGTTTCTAGTGTGGTTTCTATATTTTCAGGTATGATCACAGGTAATAACACTAATTCAATGTCATTAAAACTCTATTATCCAAATTTCGATGCAAGGTTGACACATACCCTCCATCCAATTAGAATCCCAAACATGTCAATGTTTCCTCAAAAGACTCAACCAGAACCTGAAAAAAAAATTCATACCTGCTAAATTGTGTTCACTATGTTTTCCTTCCCATTTCACCCAATTTCACACAAAACCATTGGTCAGTCCTGTTTTGTTAGACCTTACCTGAAAATGATCTGCCATACCATCAACGTATCATTGAAAAAATTAATTGTGATGCCTTAACCATTGAGGAATCTAAGATTTCCCAAGAATGATCACTAGAACCCATGCACAACATCCATTATGATCTTCCCAATCAGATCATAGGCTGCATAAACCCATAATTTTCTTGCTGAAAGAACTAAAGTGTTTCATGATTTGAAACAACCTCATATCATTCCCTTTCTAACCCAAACCTAATTCCCACACTTTGTATCTAAGTGATTCCACATCCTAATTCACACCCAACATTATATATGTAATATGAATCAATATAAATCTATTTTCCACAAGTTGCATAAGACATAATGACCATATAATGGCTACATCCACACATATATGATCCATCAAACATGAGTGTTATATCACATGACTGATGACACAATCTCCACCATAGGACCACACTTGTTGTCACCAAGCCTAGCCAAAACCTCAACAAACATGATCAATTCTATGTCCATCCCCAAATGAAATGAATAGATGGGGCCAATGCACACATTCTCGAGTGCCAAACCAAAATGAAACTCACCTTCCATTCCTATTCCAAGGTAACATCATCCTCAGAAATCATCAAAAGTCAATTTATAATGAGATTCATAACCCTCAATTGGCTACTCGATCACTCACCAGCACCTGGATTTACTCAAATTCTCCCCAAGAACAATCTCAGTAGGTTTTACATTTCCATCAATCATGTTTTTATCCTCCAAATCTGTTATTGTCACTTTTAATCAACTATTGACACCCCTTTAAACGTTCTATACAAATCCACCAAACTATCGCAGCTCATCCATTTTAGACATCCCCTTCAATAAGGGTTCATACTCTATTTCATCAAAATATACGGGTCACCACACCTATAAGTGTCTCATTAAAATTCCATCAATTCCTTATCCCACTCATGGTCATCACTAATTTATCTTTCAACTACACCACATGAAACCAGTACACACAACCCCAGTGCTACTTAAACATAATGGGTGCACCTTCTATACAACACAAAACATAATCCAATTGGAACCACTTGAATTCAACCTATTATTTCCACATCATTATTTACAAATAATATTAGGTGAATACTTCATTTCTAAATTTTTACATCGTGTATCATGATTCTAAGAATTTCACATCACTATAATTAGTGTTAAGTTCCTAACAACTACATGTGATCCTCCAGCATGTCAGTCCCACACAACGAAAGCATCATAGGTTCTCCTTCCAAGGAAGAATCCTAAAATCAAACGTAATTCAAAGATCACTACCCAAAACAACTAACAATTCACATTACCATATGTTATCTCTATCTAACTAATATCACCCAGGGAACTCCATTTCAAAGTCCGCACCCCTTTTATTCCAATGTATGTCTCATGATCACCCATTGCACAGGCATCGTTCCTCAACCACTAGAATCCATCCAAACCTAAAGGCATAGTAAACTCATAATGACAGTTATCCACACTTAGAAATATTCAAAAACTAGAATAATCAATCCACTCACTCACCACACACCTAACACACTTATATTAGTAGGGTTAGGAACCCAAACATTCCAACCCGTCCAAGAGAGTTTCAAAACTAAGGAGATAGAACTTAGTCTGTATTAATATTCAAAATTAATCAAGATGTATCTATGACTATGTTTTATAAGTGGTCTCACCATCTATAAACTTTCATCAACACCCAATAAGAACCTACTTGTGCTTCTCATCACTAAAGAGAACACAAACTCTATGTCAATCCCCTCTCACAAGTATTCCTCATGAGAAAACCAACACAAATCCACTAAGGTCTAGCCAAGTCTATAGACTCTAGGTTTCCTACATAGTCAAATTGTCAATTCTCACAAAGGGTCATTATTTAGGACAAATTGGACCTACTAGGTTTCACTATGGTTACAACTCTATGGTAATACCACACGGTCCCCATCTCCAAACCATCGAGCATCAACATGCCAAACTACCCGCTCACGGGGTCCCAAAACATGGGATGTCATATATTGTCCCATATTGAACAATCCATGGAAATTAATGTGCCAAAAAACCCATTATGAGGGTCTTAATAGATGGTAGGCATCACATTCCATGTCATTCACCCACCTACAAGGGAATCAATTCTCACGAGCACCCTCTCACGGGACTACTCAATCAAGAAACACAACTCACTCGGGTTACACATATAAAACAATATCATCAAAGATGTCCTATGTTGAGAAAATCAAACTAGATGGTTTTGTTAAGTATAATTCTATTAAAATATATATAGTAAATCTATATATAGGTTGTTACTATAACATTAAATAAACAAACCTATGAAAGAATCACCCATATGTGATTCACCTCTAAGACCATGAACTCCTTTACTGACCTCTCAAGGTTTATACTCATCCTTCACTGAAGGGAATACATCACCACCATTTCCATAGTATTTATATGTTGTTACAATAGAATAAATAATACATATACAAATCATCCTAACAAGGTATAATACCCCCAAGTACTTATAATGGAAAATATTTTATGAGTATTTGTTGAATATTTAAACATATGAACCTCAGTCATCAGTGAAAATTTTCAAACTACAAATCCCATATCATTTGAATCCTAAATTCTTAACATGATTCCTAGTATGCCACATTCCATTATATGACAAGAGAGAAAATCCAAATAATTGTCCTCATGCCAACAGGCCAAGAGACAGAAATCAATAACACACAATGTATAAGTCTCAAACATTATATGCATCACATGAGGTGAAAATCATATCAACTGTAACAGCGCATCCCAAGAACATCAATCCCACACCCATGATAACATGGAATTCCACCCAAAAAATATGTTTCTGATCCACTAGTATTGGTTCCATCACATGATCTGACACATACATATATATATTTATTTATTGAAAAGGTGGAGGGTTGATCCCCCTTTATTAAACAGAAAAAATGAATCCCCTTTTTCAAATAAAATATCTTTAATACCACTTTTTAAAATCCTAGACCATCTCACCCAATGAAATTTAACCAACCCAGTTCACCACATAACCCCACGTGGTCATATTTAAATTAGAGAGGCTAATGACTAGTTGTAGGGGTCTAAGGAGGTATTATAGGGAGGATATATCCAATATATAAGAGTATGAAATCACATATGAGATAAATAAACACCATACACAATATATTATATGGAAAGAATAAATAAACTGAAAAATTGATACAAAATGAATTTTTGATATATAGAAAACAAATGTACTACCCGTTGGGATAGTCACATATATTAAAGCAAAAGAAAAAAAGAAAAAAATTGAGGCTTTACTGCTAAACTGAGCCATGTCTCACTTTAAACTCCTAGAAACACCCAAGATATTTCACTCATTTATGAAAAACCTAAACCTCTGACTCATCCTTACACTAATTCTTATAAGAATATATGAAAGCTACATAGGTACCTAAGTGTAATAGTACCTTAATAAGGTTGTATGTACCACTAATTAGGCCACCGCTAATGGCGTCCCTAAAGTAAATAGACTATAAACAATTCTTGAAGAGGTGATCAAGGTAAAAATATACAATTATAACCATTAAAAAATTAAAATTAAAAACATAATAGAAACCAAACTCGGGGGTTGGTTTCACCCTAGGAGTGGTTCAAACCAACATAATCTAGTTTTAGGATGTCCCTAATAAAATTATAATAATCATTACAACCATATACCAACCATGGGATATATACTCACACCTGTTACAAACCAGAACTTGGGGTAATTTACCCATCCTCAAGGCCCTGCATCTACTCAGGGGGGGGCATGTTCACCTTAGTTTTAACGATAATACCATCGTCCCTTAGGGGCCTTATTCACAACACATTAACCATTAATACTAAAATACCTTAGGGGTTGTGTTCATCATAGTTTAACCATAATCACAAGCTTATGTAGCCACATACGTATATCATAGAAATACTATTAAAAATAAAACAAGTCACTAGGTGCGTTTAAACATTTCTGTTCTGAAAACATTTCCAAAATTAATTTACCAAATCATTCCAAAAACCATTCCATTTATAAGATTAAAAGCACTTATAACCTATATACACAATATCATTTTAGATTATTTTATTAAAAACTGGTTTTTTCAAAATAACCATTTACTATAAATTTCCAACAAACACCATCATTATCATTTCACATTACCCTTTTCAAAACCTACCAAATTTACTTTTTCAAAATACCATTTTGATGGCCATATCAAAATTTCATTTTATAAATTCACTTCGATGAAAACAATATACTACATAACCCACACTTTATAATTTTTCCTTAAAAATACATCAGTACATATTCAATTAAAAAGGGAATAAAATCCATTTTCAATTATCAAAGGTTGTCAATTTCAAATTCACAACCTTCGATTCAACCAATTTGACAATTTACCTAAATAAAACATGGTATGGAATTTATTAACATCTAGTGTTTAATTTAAGCTGGGTAAAGCAAGTAGAAACTGGCTTGACCATGCTATACATGCCCTTGGGGAACATAAAAGACTATGGGTTATATTTACGGGACCAACAATGATTATTATATTCTTTCTGAATAAATTCACTAAGATCTAATGGCACTTTCAAGGCGTGTTGGGATTCATCCAAGCTCATCAAAATAACTCAAACCTATAAATCACTTCTCATGTCACTGATTAATTATAACATAAATATAATTATTTCAAAATAATGAAATTTAATTCTATATATTTCAATTATAATAAATGCTGAAATCTCACTATAATTCCTTATCACACAAAAACTAAAGGAAAACGCAAGACAACGTCACATAAAATTCCCCTGACTACCACCTGGGAAAAATAAATAAAATAAAACGCCCAATTAGTAGTCAATTTAATTTTAATTTGGGTAAAAAATATGATTAAAAACTATAATAGTGATATTACTTGTATAAGTACCAATAAATCATGTGTATATGGCATCTTAGAAGACCCTCATCCTATGTTACATGTAATCCCCTTGAGAATTAGAATATTAAAAAATTCTCTAGTGGTATATTTAATGATAAACTAGGAAAATAAGATAAAAAATATAATATAGAGGGTTTGATATTAACATAAGATGATGGGGGATGAGATGTACCCAAAATCGTGGCAAAAACACTCTAACAACACATGTCGGGGGAGGCATGAAGAGGGTAACCAAGGGGGATGAGAACCCCTTTGATGTATGCAAGAGGTAGAGGATGAAGTTGGTTTCCCCTATAAAACATAGGGGTAAAAATTAATTTTCCCCCTTTAATGGGTAGTAGGATGGCCAGTGGTGTGTTGTATCCTTTTCTCCAACAACTACAGTAGACCCTTCCAAGACACTCTTGAACCCACACTTCATATCTCAAACCCTATTCCATGCCTAAAACACCTAATTTGAGTTATTCCTTACCTAAGAACCCTCATTTTAACCTTTTTTTTTAATTTGACTCATCCATTAATTGTAAATTCAATTTTCTTTTGAATTTAAAACCACTCATATGGACATGAGTCATTACATGTCTATTTGTGTACAGGGTTTAATGGGACAAAGTTTTTACCCAGACTATTATATATGATTTCCCCTTTTCTAAATAGGATAGACCCGTAATGCCTTGAATCTTGTATGTAAATTCCCATATCCATTATATGGAGGTTTCCTCCCCAAAACCATGGGATGAAATTCTATATGATTATGTTATAGGAATGGGAAACCGATTGGCCACATCATTCTCCTAAAAAATTATTGATATTTACCGAAAGATAATAATATTGGTATAGAATCTCTCAATATAGAGAGTTGTTGTTTTAAGATTATATGACTACATGTGTTTCTTCCCTATTCATCATTTTCCCTTTTTTGTTTCTAATAAGTTGTTATACACTACTTGTAAACTAAAAAACTATTCTATTATATTTATATAAATGAGAATACCTGTAAATAAATATAAGATTTTACACTTCTATATAGAGACAACATATTTGTTTCCTTATTGAGTATTTTCTACTCACACCATATATGGAAAACTTGGTAGACATATAGCCTAAATTTTATTTATTTTCAAGTAATTAATTTTAGACTAGTAACTATTGGGTCTCTTTGTTTGATCACTGATTTTTTCATTAAATGGTTTTATAGGGATGAAAATCATCCTAAGTGAAGTTGAAAAGGACCTCCAAAACACCATTATACCTAGAATTTATCTATATATTTCAAATAATTAATAAAATGAAAAAAAACATGTACTTTTCGCAATTATGATATATCCTGTATAAGCTTCTAACAAGTGTATGATCTTTAACATTAAGGAAAAACTAAAGGATTCCTCCCTCCTAGGGTATCCATGAATTGTGGGAGCCTTTTGATGCTAAAGAAGGAAAACCCTCCCATCCGTAGCCTATTATAACCTTACATTTAAAGGATAGTGATAATGAAGGACAAATATAACTTATTTGAGGATTTATACAAAATATTTTAACATAATGAATTTCTCACCTTGCATGATATCTAACTGACTTATATATGCTATAAAGAGATGAAAAATTTCAACCAATAATTATCAGAAAGTTTCTTTAATGTTCTATATGTTTCAACACATTAAAATCATCAAAAATTAAAAATTGATTATATGTTTAAAATTTTATTTAATACATTTTAACTCCTTAAATTAATTATCATATAATGAATAACTATGTCTAATATAATTTATAATGGAGAAGGTAAAGAGACAAGAAGCTATCAAAAATGTAATAATCACCATTTAAGAGAACCGTGGAATTGTTACTTTCACTATTCCATAGAGCTCCCTGACAAAGACCACAACATCCACTATATCATGGACTATGTGGTTTTAATACATATATCTTTAGATATCTATTTTCACTAAATCCCCGTAGACTAAGAAAACTTTAACCTTATGTGACATCATATTTATAAACTTTTGAATATATATACAAAACTCATTTTATATATTTCCAAAACCCATTTTGGAAATTATATCATACATTTTCACCACATTTTATATCATATTTAATAACTTATGAACATATATTTAAAACTTCTTCCAGATATCCTTTAAAAAACTTTTAGGGTTCACTCTCATAATTTCATAAACTTGATCACCATTCTCACAAAAACAAAATCTGACCCAATGGGGATTTATACCACTGATAATAATTATAAATTCTTAAATCCATAAATTTAATAAAATAATAGCCTCTAGTAAAACATTAATCCTATACAAGCTATAATGAGATTCATCATGATATCTATCAAAAATATGTATCCCCATACCTATTCCACCTAGTTATACTAGATATGTGTATGAATAATTATATAATACCTTTATCACATATATAGAGTGACCATGGATATGGATTATATTAATCCCATATATCTAACTCATGTGTTCTCAATTATTTAAGTATACACTAACTAAATAGATTAATACATCACATATCACTCATATAAGTAGAATGGCACATCAAATGTTGTTAATATATATAGATAATCATGTCCCATACACTGTATTTATATAGATTTATAAAATTCATTAGTCTATCTCAATTATGGGATTATAACTCATACTCATCATTTGAGAGAGAGAATCACATCTTGGTTAATCCTCAACTGATGACATGATCAACAACATACCCAACCATCCTATGATTAGATAATCCTTAAGGATTACATAAGAATGTTATTAAATTATGAATCTTATCATGATAAGTATATTTAAAACCTTGATTATAGATATTCAGTATGAAACATGCAACTCTAGCATACCAAAGACCAAGTGTATAGGACACAGCGTGGTATACTTGGTAGGTTATCTAATGTAGAAGACTCCTTTTATACCATGTGAGAATTTTCCATATATTTATATGAAATATTACCCATGAGAACCTTAGTATTCCATCATGACCTATAATACTCCCTGAAAAATAAATGGTCAAGGAATTTTTAAAGTCATACTTTTAGAGGTCAATTTTCAATACACATCTTCCAATATATATAGAAAATATAAAAGAATGATAAAGTGGATACTACCTTTTATATAACATGATACATTTTATATTCTTAAAATTCATTAATAATATTAACACAGCCATACTTAAGAAACTATATAATCATAACCCATGTGACTTCCCACCAAAGAGGACTTATGTTGGTTTGGATTTTGGGTTTTTCTTAAACTCATTACATATCTATTTAATTCCTTACATATATCTATTTTACTATATTATAAAATATTATTGATAAACTATTTTAATGATTATAATTAATGATGAAAGGTTGATTGAATAATGATGATATTTATGAATCAAATTCCTAACATTTCACTCCTTGAACATATTATTCAAACTCATTTACATCACAACATTCAATATTATGATGTTGATAAATTTTTTTGAATACTTAAAACTCTTTCCAAGACCATAACCATTCATGGAAATTTTCCATTAAAAAATTCATATAATTTGGTAACTAATATAACTCTTTATATTATTATTTACCAATACATCCAAATTTACTTTTAGGATATAAAGTGACATTAACTCTATTATGGTAATTAAATATAACTCTATAAATTTTTATTTACTGATATCTCTAAACTCTTTTAGGATATTAAGTGGCATTAACTTTTAATTATACTAGTTTGAAATTTTATTTGTTACACTTTGAAATTATATAAGTCCAAAAATACTCCCACTAACTTCTTAAAAACTATATTCTCTTCATTTTATCATTCTAATATGTACAAACCCCTTTTTTATTAAATAACATTTATTTCTTTGTAATGGTAATTTTTAGAAAATAAAATATTGAGATACATATCTTATATAGAATTATAAGTTTTTAGATAAATAATCTAACAAGAAGATATCATTATTTAAAATATTTCATTGTTTAGTAGTGGGATCCCTTTCCCTCATATCTTAACAAATATTTAGAACAAACACTTTTATCCTTATCTTCTTTTAAAAACATGTTATAGAGTTTTATGAATCATAAACCATAAATATCTTATCATTTTATTTATAAAAATTATTTAATAATAAATAACTTCTCTTACCATATATGTAAAATGAGATAAATATACATATCCTTTATTGAGATAAATCAGAGATTGAAATATTCTTTTAAATTCCAAACACATGACTTAGTAACCTTTTGCTTCATCACTTGGATGAAAACTGTAATCTTCATTAATTCTTACATTGGTTTTGAAATCATGTATTATTATAATAGCTATAAAGTATAAATTTAGTATCAAACCCTTCTAAATCAAAGAATTTATTTCTATAACATTGATACTTTGCTTGGACTCTCTGTGGATTTGACAAAAAAAATATTCATATATTTAAAAAAAAGTACATCCAATGGAAAGATTACCCCTAAATCTTGATTCCACCTTTATGTTTCCAAAACATAGATTAGTTACTCAAAAAAATCGTATTTTTTCAACAAACATTTATTCTTCTGGTTTGAACTTATACCGACATGCATTGATAATATAACACCAAAACCTAGACATCACATTTCATAATCATTTTTCCTTAATTATTGGTGAAAATAAAGTAATATTTTATTATGCTCTTTTACATTATCGAAACATTTATAATGATTATTATAGAATAAATTACATATCCAGAATAATTCATAAAGGAAACCTCTATTCTCTTTAAATCAATAAAAAACCCAATCATATTTATTATATGATTGAAGACTAAGGTTCTGTTGGTCACCTATCATTTAAAAAATTAATTTAAAACCTTAATTGAATCCTTCTTTACTTCCCAAAAGCATATAAATCCACTATTTAGATAACTTTAACAGTTGGTTACTCAAAAACATATTACTTTAACACAAAAAATTTTCTTACTTTCTAATGAATGATTATTAGGTTCGTTAACCAGACTATGAAATTTCTTATAATAATCCTTTTATTCTATTTTCAAATATTTATCTCAAAGTAATTTTTAGTATTGGTGATGTTATTTATCTATATCAAAAAAAATATGGGATGTTTAACATTAATTTAATAAATATTTTTATGAAGTTTTAACCCACTAAAATGATGACCCCTTTTAAACTCATCATATAAATTAGTATACTAAGATCCATATTTCACTAAGTAATAACCCTGGTTTGGAATAAACGTCATAATTTTTTCTATTTATGTTATCCATCATTCCAATAATATCATATATGAATCTTGGATGATTGATAAGACATCTATTTTCTCAATCCATCATATTTATAAACTCAATAATGTGCCCCTGTTATCATTCATAAGGGTTTCCTAACTAAGAAAACCCCAAATCAAATTATAAAATTGAGTCAACTAACTCTTCAGGTCACCTAATTACATTATTTTCCTATATAATATAATCTAGTTGCACCTAAATTTGGCATGAAACTACCTAGTTGGATGATCATGGGAGCTTGAAAAGTGTTTTATATTGAAAGAATCTGACAATTAATATTATTAAAGGGGGTTTAAATTTCACTATCTTTTCCCGTGTATTTATTCTACATGTATTCATGATTCTAAATATTTAGTTTAGAATCCATTTTATTTCAAATAAATTAATGTATTCAAACCATATCAATGTGTAACTTTTTACATGACTTAATAACATGCTGAATTCATGGTGTAAGGAAAAATAAATTGATTATCATACATAACATTAACTCATTCAATACATATATGATAACATAAATTTTTTTATCACATTAAAATTAAAAATGCATCATAATTAATAAAATTATATTTATATCCATGAATAATAAATCACAGAATAAACTAAATTAATGAATAATTCATAAATAGAGAAAATTACAAATTCTTTATAATTTAGGTTGGCATAAACATGAACATTTCACATTAATAAATTTTCAAATTTTCATAATATTATTTACATTGTTTTAATATTAATTCATTCATATTTTATAAATGTGTGGAATTTATGACTACATTTATTATAAAATAATAAATATTTCATAAATTATGAAATTATTTACATAAATCACACATTTTTTAAATAAGGTTACTAATATTTTTTCTTATATATGATCTAATAATTGATCAATATAAAAGATTATTTTTCACTTTGTTATAACCTTCTATGTGAACTTTAAATCATGTCCAAAATTACCAGAAAAAAACTATGATTTAATATTCCCCTTTGAATTCGACAAGATCCCTCTTAGACCCTTCCTATAATGTATTTTTATAATTTAAAAAATATATAGATTTATTTAAAATTTTAGATAAAATTTATTAAGCTGATATATAGTATATTTTTTTCCTTTGGAAATTCAATAAATAGTGACCATTTTGGTGGCCATTATGGGTTTATTTTGGGAATTTTTAAATGTTTTTCAACTTAACATTATGGAAAGAATTAAATTTTTAGTAGGAATTCATAATTTCAAAATGTATTATTTCAATTAATTTTCAATTAGTATTTCTACATGGTTCTAATGATTGTATCAAAGAAAAAAATGATTATCATCATGGAGTAGTTTATAACAAACTTTTTCAGGATTTCTTTATGACACCCATAAAGATTATTTTATATGTTCTATGGAATGGTTTTATAAATTCTATAAACACTATACATTATTTTCAATAAAATATGATGTTTTCTTACAAAATAATGAATGGTAATTCTAGTTTTGTAGGGGATACTCCATGGTTCCCAAAAAACATCTTTTTTAACTTTCTTCAATTATTGAAAATTTAGACCAAAAATTGGAAGATTTTATCTAATACCACTAAAGAGATTTAAATGGATTAAACCCATCCTAAAATTAGTGCATGAACAACTCCAAAACATCATTAGGACCAAAATATATCTATATATTTGTAACAAATAACAAAATAAAGAAAATGTGTACCTTTAACCATGATGATTTGGCATGTGAAATCTTCAAATAAATATTTAATATAGATCATCAAAGAGTAACCAAATGGTTTATTCATATTTGGTTATTCATGGATAATAATAATATCTTCATGATTAGAAATGTCCTACTTCTCATTCATGGTCTTCTAGATCATTATCTTTAAAGTGTAACATCATGTGTTTGGAACCGGTTGAAATTTTTCTGAAGGATTTTGAATTTCTGTTTAGTGGATGGGATAAATCTTAAATCGTGTTTCAGAAAGTTATTAAATGATTTTAAACACTTAAAAGTATTTTTTTTAATAGTTGGAATGGTTTTTTTAAGGTTTTTAGCAGTTTTGAGAGTTTTTTGAGGGTCTGAGACCCAAAATGGAAGTTTTGGAAAAGATAGCCTTGGCACGTTGTTTGTACTAACCATGTGGAAAAATTGTGTGCCGATTTTTCTTGGATATTTGATTTCATTAACCATGTGAGGTGGAATATATAACCATGAAAATTTGTGGAAATTTTCTCATAGACTTACATTTTTGTCCCAAGGTTTGTATAATTATGTGTTGCAACCATTTGGGGCAGGGGTGTGCTTGGGTAGTGAGCCTGCATGGTTAGAGAATGGTCTCTAAATCTTCTAAGGCAACCATGTGACTTGGAAAAGTTATGGATAGTGGCACCACTTGCTTGGTTCATGGTTTCCCTAAATCTGTATACTAATAGTGAACCTCTTAAAATGTAGGGAATTACCATTTTTTAATCTAACCTTGAAAGTGTTTTACCCCATTTCTCCTCTTATTTAACACTTATAGCTTCCCACACATTCATCCTCTTCCTCATCATCCATGCATGGATTGTCCTACTTTCTTGGTCCAAAACAAATGTATTATGATGAATTAGAATCCTAAGAGTGATTATATGACTCCACTAATTATTTTTAAGTTCCTCTATATATATTTAATGTTATCTTCATGTGATCTATTTATAAAATATATTCAAGACATTTGAATATTCTTATGACTTATATTTTCTAATCTTGAATCAAATACTAATAATGGATGAGTGAATCATCATATATATGATTTAGGTGGTCTATATGCCTTTCCATTAATTTTATTTCGTTTATAAAATGTTATTTTTTTATTGTGCACCGAACCTTCCATGCGTTGAATCCAAAAAGTGTAAATTATTAAATAAAATTATAATACATTGAATTAGTTGACCTTGGGACCTAATTCCACCATTTTAGGTTCTCTAAATCAACCCAAAACACCCTATTTTGGTGTTTAACTTATATTTAATGACACCAATTTAGGCTTGTCTTATTAAACCACCCATGAGGCAAGTTTTGTTCCCCACCTAATTAGTGGTATTGATTGTATTGATTTGGGAATTTTTTAGTTAGATGGTTCAGGATGAAATATATTTTTTAATGAAGTCCTAATTATCACATCTTAAATTATGATGTGTGATTATGACATATACCTTTTTGTATGTTTTAAAAAACTTTTGATGTGTGTTAGGTTTCCTATTTCATTAAGATGTTTAATAGAGTTAGATGATATGAATGGTAAGAGGAAATGATATACACTTGGAACATTGTTATTTATGAACTATGCCATTAATGGGATGAATTAAATGAATTGTTATATATTTAATACAATATTATTGATACTATTAATTTATAAATGAATTATGATAAACTATAAATTCCATGTGTACTTACCTATCCTTTCTATCACTTGAAAAGAATTTAATTAGTGAAATAAAATTTTAAAAGATAAAGTAGTGTTGGTCCTAGTGCTCATCATTACTCAGTAATAATTATTGAATATGAAATTAATCTTAATTATTTTTATTTATTAGGCATGATGATCCTTATTTGTATTATTATATTTTGTTGGACTTGACATTCCTTATAATTACTACTAGATTTTATTGGTCATGGAACAACTTCTCGTTACTTTTTGAAATTGTTGGGAATAAAAACCCATAAAATTATTTAGTGAATTATTGGGAATGTCACCCACCTTCATTACTTATTTAATTTCTAGGAATGGTTATATTTTCATTACTTCTAATAAAAAATGTTGGATATGTAAATTAGTTTCATTATTATTACTATTATTATCAATTAAATGGTTAAGCATGGTGCCCCATATTAATTATTTCGAATTGTGGGAAGACATACCTTACTATTAATTTGAGATAATGTTTCATGACATACCTTATCATTAATTTTAGACTTTTTTTCAGGATGTCCCTTATTTGAAGTATGAGAATTTTATGTCATCTTTATATGAATGTATTGGTCTTTAACCCAAGGTCCCCACCAGTACATAAATATTTGTATATATATTTATATATATGTGAATATATATATATGATGGAATGTTCAAATATAATCTATCTTAGGACGAATTATGTATGGTTTAATAGGCATCCCATGAGGAACCTAAGCTTAACATGGTTTATGTATATGTCATTTACCTTACTGTTTTTATTTATTATTATACCCACACAATTTTGATTCATTTTATACTCATGCACTTGATATGGATTGAATTACATTGGGGGTGGCTTGATGAGTTTTAATCAAACCATGTTTGGTATGTTGATGGATACCTGAACAGGTCTCTTAATTGTATGTTAGGACTTGTCTTATGCCCCCCTATTGTTTCATTACTGTGGATTTGAACATGACACGAAGCTAAGTGACAATAATGTACTCAAAAAACCTAATATATTTGGGTATTTTATTTATTTATTCTTTTTTCAAAATATTCCTCTTATTCTTATTACCTTCCATTTATAATCTATTTTTATTTAACTCAACATGTTAAATCATAGGTGGATTATTTGGTGCAGGCTTGGGTATCTGTCGCGATTACCACTAATATTTCATTATGTACCTTCTCATGCCTTTATTCATTATTTATTCTTCTGTATTTAGTACTAATTAAGAGGTTATAGTCTCCCCATTTTACTATCATTATACCCTCACTGATATTCAGTTGCCTCTAGAATACGGGTTGGTGTGCTTAAGGTAATGTAGAAAACTGGCTCGGGGCATCGGATTAGTGGATCCAAATATGGGATGTTACAAAGTGATAAAATTTCTTTATATTTCCTCTGTATTATTATTTTATAATGGTTTTAATTAGTCTAGGAATGTTTTATCACTTGTTAAATATCTCGTATCTAGGTTCATCCAACCCATGCACAAGGGAAAGATCAAGTTTCCTAGGATGATAATTATGTTCATGATGTTTTGTTATTATAGTTGATAATTATTTAACCTTTGGTGATTTTTTCAATTTTTCTTGTTACTAATTTATAGATTTATATGATTTTCCTCTTGGCTTGGTAAGGTAAGATGAGGGTTATTTTCATGCATCATTTCATTCTCATAGGGTTCACATTTCATTAGCATTCTCATCTATATCCCGTGCTTGTTTTTTGGCCGAGTTATTTGCTTGTATTTTTTTCTGATGTGATAGATTTCTTGCTTATGGTTATGATGTATGTTTTCTTAAATAATGTGTCAAAATCAACCTAAATACATTTTTATTTCATATATTTATGATGTAATCATATCTGAAAAACTTAAAATTTATTAAGGAAATGAAATGATTTTGAAATTTAATCTTTAAAATTATTAGGAAATTAGTTTTTTTGGATAAATACATGTTATTGTTCATGTATTTTAGTTAAATTTTCTATCAATTTCAACTTATAATGTCTTGTACATCAATAAAATTAAAATGATGAGACGTATAACTGAATCCTTATTCTAAATTAACCCTGATATGTGAGTTTTAATATTATGTTCATGTGTGATAAACCCACTAAATATGTGTAAAATTTATAATAAGTAGACTGTAAAGGGTTTCACATAAATGGGATGTCAATAATAATTTATAGAGTGTAGATTCCATAAATTGGGAATGGTTTCCTGTATAAATGAACCTATATTGGAATGAAGGGACCATCATAGGCCACCTTATTCTTCTTATGGCTTGGTACTCAACCTCATGGGGGTATATTCTTGTTAAATACGATTTCTATTTAATGTCTTATAACACACTTATACAGGGATACATATAAATTTATGGTGGTATATTACTATATCGATTTACTTTAAAAAATAAAAGAATTTTTATCTTCACTTGAGATTTATTTAAATGAGACGTCTGTTAATTAATATTCCAATTACAAACTGAAGAGTTTTTTCCTCTATCTCTTACATTTGAAATTTTCTTTACTAAACTTAGATATGAAAACTTATGGATAAATAAATGGTTTAATGAAAATTATATGATGGTTTTCCTAAGTTTACATGGAACCAACTAAATAAAGTTATTAGTATAGTTTTACTTCATAATTGGTACTTGATATCCTATATATATTAGCTACTTTAAATGTTATAATAAATGATCATATATTAAATGACTTAAAATGAAACCTTTTAGAAGTGATTAATATCTTGAAACATCGTTTGTAGGTTCGATTTAGAATTTCCTTGAGTTTTACTGAATGGAAATTTCGACATCACCAATAGGTTTTAGTGGCCTTTTTATGTTTCATTGATCTAAATATTGGGCGGTAGGGCCTGGTGGCATTTTTTCCATGACTCTAGTTTTAAAATTTGAGTACCTGTGTTATAATTCTAGGTTATATTGGAAGAGGTATCACCCTTAGTAATTTTAAAATAATAGACTTTTGAGAAAGTACTCTAGGCACGGTAAGTTCTACATATTTGACTTCTGAGTTGTGTATGAATCTTAAGTAATAAAACAAAACTCATAGGTAGATGAGTGGTTGTTTGGTAAGGTAAAACTTTAGGGGAGTATTAACATATTTAGATACATGATTAGTTTCAACTCATAATCCTTTTACATTGTAAGTGTAACCCTCCAGAATGAACTCTCCTATGATGATTCATAGAGAAGATCAGAGCCTTGTTTCCCGATGACAAACAGGTGATTCCATTACACCTATATTGATAGGTTTTCACCCCCATAGGTCCACAATTAGTTTACCAGATTCACTTTTACCTATTTTAGTAATATTTTATAGGTGTGATATATGTCATGTAATAGAGGCCCTTATGTAGGATATGGTTCTCATGTGATAGAACTCAGTGTTAGGTGGATGAAACCGGTGGCCCGTAGCTTTAACTCAGATCCTAATAGTTCATCGACATTATTTTAATCTAGGGAAATATGGAAGAGAGGTTGGAATATGATTTACATTTTCATTTGAGACAGTGAGCTTTTTTTTACTCTAATTTAATAATGATTTAATAAAGGTGGTTAGGTTTCAAAATATTGGCACGGTGATGCCTGCAGTTTTTCGAGGAAGCGCCTAGGGTGCTAGATATCGAAACTATATTTGATTGGTCGGACTATTTAGGTATGCGGATTGTTTTATTGGTGGTTTTTTGGTTGAAATGTTCTTTTCTAAAATGATGACGTGAAGTGGGGGGTTATTTGATAAATCTAAGAATATGTGGGAGTTCCAAGCGAACTCCTGGAATATTAAAACTGATGTTCCAGGTAACACTCTCATCTTGTCCTTATTAATAGATGAATCATGGGAGCAAGATTCGTGTTTTGAACTGGGTAGTATGAGACTATACACCCATTGTGTACAAAAAATTTAGTTCATTCCAATATCATGTGGGAACTAGTAAATATGGAACCTTAGTGAGAGGCCAAGTGAGTTTTGAGGATTAAAAATTTCAAACATAAAGCATGCAGATGTGGAGAACCCGAACCTTGATTAAATCAAATTAATCACTCGTTATGAGTGGTAACTTGAAAATAAATTGGGTTTCATGGGACATTTGACTCGTGATTGAACCTTAACATGAATTGTCAAGATACGTGGTGTTCAGGGTTGGATAAATGAAAGTATCACCTAGATAATGTGAGGGTATCTTAGGTAGAGTAGTAAATTCCTTTAGATGATATATTAGTGTACTCCTATTTTAGAAGAGATTTTTCCCTATATCTTTCCATCATTATGATTATTCTAAGAGAGTTTTGGCTATACTTTGAGCTTCCTATATACCTTTTTAGGCTTCACATATATAATCCTTGGGAGTTGAACTTCAGTAGTGGTTTAAGGTAATCCATAAAGAAAACTTTTTCTAGTGTGAATAATATTATTATTCTAAGGTGTGGAGTTGGATATCATTCACATGTGATTGACCCTTAGGTGATAGAGTTAGTGGGATATTGAGACCAATCTTTGGATAGTCAATTGGTTATTTTATACAATTTGATTAATGGAATAATGTGAATCTATATTTCAAATTAACTTCAAGGTATATGTCTGAATGTGGATTTTAGTGAAGTCAATGCGTGAATTTAAGTCTCAATATGTCTTGTGATGATCCAAGGGTTGGATCATGTGTGTTTTGATGATATTGTTATAGCACAGTGATAGTTTCAGTTAGGATATAGTTTAGACAATAGATTTCATCATAAGTTGGTTATAGGATTCAGTGATAATGCTCATAATAATCTCATTATTCCTTGGGATAATGTTTTTTGGATTCTATTTTTGGTGACTCATCATCTATTGAATCCAATCATTTATTAAATAGTTACCCAGGAGTGTTTTTACATTATTTTATTCTAATAGTTTGATATGGTCATTGAGAAACCATATTGGGCATGTTGTTGGAATGGGATGAGTGAAGTTTGAAGTTCATTCATGTAATTTGAAGGAAAATCAAGTGTGACCATGATAAACATGGTCAATTTGAGATTGACCATTTTTACCAAGTTAAAAATCATGTTGAGAGTGTCTCTATGACGCTAAGGACATTCTTCTATAGGAAATTTTCATGTTGTAAGTACCATGGCTTGGAATTTTATATTTAAAGCTATAAACTATATTGGGAAGAGTCATAGGTTGGTTGATGAAATATATGATGTCATAATAATGTATCAGGTTAGATGAGATTAGGTTAACATTGTCTCAGTGTTTCTTTGATGTTAAAAGCATTGGGTCAATTTTTATCATTTTCACAAATATATGATAAAAGTGATTCTTGGGGCACCCTTGGGTAATTATAAATGGAATACGCCCATTTTAGTGGAAAATTATTTAACTAATTAGGTTGTGATATGTTTTATTTGTTCATCAGGGCTTCTTGGGGACAATAAGTTTTAAGGTGGGGAGGTTGTAATGTCCCATGTTTTGTTCTGGTTGAAATTTCAGTAGAAGATTTTGATTTTCAATTTAGTAGATGATTTGAATATTAAATTGGGATTTGAAATGTGATTAAATGAGTTGGAACACTTAAAATTGTTGTTTTTATATGTGGAATAAGTCTTCAAAAGTGGATTAGAGGTTTTGGGAGTGTCCTAACCATTCAAAACTTGAAATAGAAGTATTTGAAAAGACATCCTGGGAGCATGGTTGGTGCTTGGTTAATACTAATTGTAAGGCCTTTTTTGTAACATGGTTTGGAAAACCATGGGAGGGGGACCATAAAACCATGAAAAGTGGTGTAAATGTGAGGAGATACCTAGATGGTTAGTGCATGGTTTTTGTAACCATCTTCTACAACCATATTGGGCAGGGGTGTGCTTGGTAAATGATCTCGTATAGTCGAATCATGGTTTAAAAATTTTGTGAGGTAACTTTGTAACTTGGAGGTGATTTGGAAATTGCTACCACGTAATTTTCATAAGGTTTTCAAAACTATATGTTATAAACATGTGCTTCTTAAAAATAGCTAAATTACAAATTTTCCCTCCAACTTTAAAAGGGGTTTTACCCCATTTTGTACTAGTATCTCCAATTGTGATCCCCCCTCCTCTTACGTGGGTGGATTCTCCTCTGTCCTTGGTCAAAAACAAACACCTTCAGATGTATTGGAATCCTAACAGTGATTATATGATTTCAAATTCTTATTTTTTTATTTTCTCTCACCATATTGAATTTTATCTTCAGACAATCTATTTATACATTATTTTCAGGACATTTGATGATTATTTCGACTTCATTGATTTTTGCTTGAATAAAATCCCAGGAATGCATGAGTGAAGAATCATTGGTATAATTTATGTGTTCTATAATACTTTATCTTAAAGTTTCATCATTTATAAAATTATTCATTTAATTTTACGTTAGACCTTCCATGTGTTGCATCCAAAAAGAGATTATTAAATAAATTGCCAAAACCATGAATTGGTTGTTCTGGAGACCCAATTTCACCATTGTAGGTTCTCTAGCTTGACCCAAAACACCCTCTTGGTGTGTTTTTCTTATATGGTATGAAACCAATGTCATCCCTATGTAATCAAACCACCCCTAAGGTGATTTGATCTAACCATCAGATTAGTGGTATTGATTGTATTGATTTATGCATTGTTTAGTTGGATGAGTCATGATGAACTTTATATTGGCATAAATTCCTACTTGTACATTGTAATTTGTTTATGACGTATACCTATTTATATATTAAAAACATATTTTTATGTGTGTTTGGTTTACCCTTTAAATAGGATGTTTAATAAACTTAAATGAAATTAATGGTAAGATGAATGGATATCCATTTAGTCCTTTGTTATTTATGAACTAGGACATTAATGGGATAATTTAAATGAATTTTTAAATGGTTAATACCATCTTATATATATTATTCTTTTCAATATTAATTATGTAAAATTTCAAATGACATGTGTACCTACATAGATATTATATAACTTGTAAGGGATTTTATTAGTGAAATGAAATTATAAATGGTTATGAGGTAATGGTCATGATGCTCATCACCATTGAGTCATAATTATTGGACATAAAATTCCTCTTAATTATTTGTATTTATTTGACATGAAATTCATTATTATTTGTATTATAGATTGATGGACACAGAGTTCCTTACAATTACTACAAGTAGTTATTGGAAATAAAACCCCTTCTCATTTCTTACTGAAATTTTTCGGCCTAACACCCTATATAATTACTTATTTAGTTATTGAGAATGGAACCCAATGTCATTACTTATTGAATTACTAGGCATTGATCCTCTTCATTACTTCTAATCAAACATATTGTACATGGTGGTACTTTTTATTATTATTACTAATATTGTTAATTAAAAGGATGAGTATAGTTCCCCTTATCAATTATTGTGAATCATGGGCATGAAATCTCTTATTATTCATTTGAGATCATTGGGCATGACACCCCTTATCATTAATTTGACATTGATTGGTATGACATCCCCTATTTAATGTACGAGACTTGTATGTTATCCTTATATGGACTAATAATTCTTAATTATCGATTCATCACCCTACATATTATATATATATACATTGATATGTATATAAATATTTAAAAAAGATTTTTTATAGTTAATCTATCCTAGGAAAAATATAGTATGGTTGGCTAGGTTTCCCAAGAGGAACATGATCTCGATATGGTTTATGTATAAATCATTTTCATTACATATTTCATTTATTATTTACCTGCACATTGTTTATTTATTTTATACTCATGTACTAGATATACATTATATTTCATTAATTGTGGCCTACTGAGTTTTATTCAGACCCTATTTGGGATGTCGATAAACACCTGGATAGAGCTTTTTAACTGTATGTCGGGACTTGTCTTATGTTGCGTAGTTTCTTTGTTATCAAATATGAATTGGCCTTCGGCTAGAGGATGAGCATGTACTCAAACTAACTAATGGATTTAGTTCTTTTATTAATTTATTATTATTTTAAAAATAATCTTATTGTGTGTATTACCAACCATTTATTGACTACTTGTATTTTACTTAGCATTTTCATACATGGTGGATTATTTTTCATTGCCTGGTATATGTTATGATTGCCACTACTATTTCATTATTTATCTTCAAAATAATTTATTTATTATTTATTTATCTTTATTTTTTTAATAATATATAGGGTATATTCTCCCCATTATACTAGCATTAGACCCTTTTTTCTAGTCGGTTGCCTCTGGTGTATGGGTAGGAGTGATTGAAGCTACATGGTGAACTAGATCAGGGAACCAGATTATGGGTTCTTGGGTTGGGATGTTACATAAAGTATAGAGATATTGTGATTTGTAGAGAATCAAAAATAAGGAGTTATATATAGTATTTTAGTAGAATGGAATACACACCTTGAATTGGAACCAATAGACTTATAAAGTCTATCAGTAACTCAATACTTCTAGTCAATGTTTATTGGAACCTTTCAGAAATATTCTATATTTTTTAACACTTGATAATTATTTGTTAAAGTACTTATTGAATTTTTATTTAAAAATTAATACAAGACATTATAAATCCAAAAATTAATCATTATCAGATGAATAATCATTTATGATATAATTTATAATGGGTAAATAAAGGATATATCATGTTACTGAAAATATGAAAATCACCAAGCAAGATCACCGTGACGTAGTGACTCTCATTATGTTATAGAGATATCTCTCTTATACCATATCATCCAATATGTATTTTCCTATGTTTTTTTTAGTTCCTATATCCTTCAGTTATGGAAGAAGAAATAGTTTCCACTTCGTAATTGGACTATTTGGGATGGTTAAAGGCTGTGTTTGGCACATCTCATATTCATATTAGTTTATCCTTTGTCTTAGGGTCTATTTAGACTGATATTTATTCTATCATATTTGTATACTATGTGTTTCATATTGTTTACTCTGATTTTCAATCATATAGTGAGTTATGTTCTAATTTCATTCTTGTTTACTCTCATGTGACCAATTTAGTTTCAGGTTATATTTTTGGATTGTCTAACTTATAGGCGAATCATATCATATTTCTAATAGAATCTAGCTATGATTGTTTATTATAATACACTTAATAAATTGTTCACAAAAATCTATATAAAGACCCAAAATGATATTCACCAAACCATCAATATCAAGGAATTCCCTTGGGGTCATTATCAAGATGATTTGGCTTTTTTATAGGCATCTAATTCAGGGTCGTTATACATAAAGCCTTTACATGGAGAATTAAATGATACATGTTCTTTATTAAACATATTTGGTGCTAATTATACTATTTATAGAAGATTTTATATTATAAAATGATGAAATAAAATTAAATTTAATGTTTGAAAATGTGTTGAAATCAGTTTTTTTTATTTTATTTAAATTGATTTTGGGTTTTTTTTTAAATCCACTCTTATAAGATTTTGATGACTAGTGAGTTGAGTCTTTTATTATTCTATAGATTATATAAATTTAATATAAATCAATCATATTTTAAATTAACTAATAGATAGTTTAAGTGTGGTTAAATTGATAATTATGTGTTAGTTCGGTATGGGTAATTTGGGGCATTGTAATAGGTGATTAAGTTTACATTCATAATGGAATCAAGGAAGTATTTGTATGAACCTTAGTAGTGTGTGGGAAAAAAATATGTTTAGGGGTAGGTTTTTAGTTGTTTGAGGAGTGATATTTGGGGGTTATATGAGAATTCTTGATGAGATTAAACAATTTTATTGTGATTTTTCTCTTTTATTTTTGAGTATTGTAGTTGGTTTTTGAAATGTCAATTATTTCATGTTATGTTATATAAAAGTTTCATATCAATTCAAGGAGTAGTTTCATGGAGAATTATTTTACTTTATGTATTTGAGTGGGGGTAATAATATAGGTTTTGTTTTTATAACATTTTTGTCAATTTTTTCTATAAAATGTGAAGACATAACCAGTGAAGTAATCACTAGAACTAATTCCATAAGATTTGACCACAGTTCATGTTAATTTAATGAAATAAAAAAAACATACCACATTTTATGTAAATAAATCAAGTCTCATAGTCTTCATAAATGATTGAGGGATATAAATTATAATTTTCCCAAAAAAAATACCCCATCCTAAGATATTCCATGGGCTAGTTAATTTCCTAACACTTAGGTAGGGTTATCTCTTTTAACCTTTTCTAGTAAGAACCTTCAGTTAAAGGAAATAGAGAAAAATAATATATTTTTATTCAATGGGATTTCATTGATCATATCATCTATGTAGCATCTCATAGTAATAGATTATATTTATAATCCTTTAAGATTTTTTTCAAAGGATTTACCATTAATAATAAACATTCTATAAAAGTTTGTACTAAATTTCATATATTACAAATGTTTTTTAAAATATTCCATTCAAATTGTATGACATTTTAAATGGCTCATATGTTTTTTAAATTTTTATGAAAATATATATTAATTAATCTTAATTGAAGTTATTGATAGACTATGTGGAATGTTATCAAGTGATTGTGTTGTATCTTGACATAAGAACTATCATTCATGTTTCATGGAATTAAAACATCATTTAATATAAACCTTATCATAGTGATATTCACCTTTACATTAAATTTTCTTTATCATATAATTATTTCAATGTCCCACTTTTACTAAATCCTCATCAAATTTGTGTACTTACAAAATATATAATATCTTATGTAAGAAATTGTGTAACCATATCCAAAAATCTATTTCGAAATATTTCAAAACTCTTTATATAGAATCTATCATTATTCTATCAAATTTTGTGCAAACAAATTGTATAAAAAACTAATCCCTCTTCATAAAAAATTGATATATGGCCCCATGGGACTTTATGTAATTAAAAAAAGAGTTCTTAATCAATAATTATAATTAAGAAGTAACCTCTTGCAAAGAATCATTACAAATAAATCTATAAATTAATATGGGATGATCTTCATCAAACACATGTTTTTCTATACCTATGTTTATCATATATATCCATAGAATCATGAATAATCCAAAAATACCTTTATCTAATCCATCAATTTCAACGATTAGCCAGGAATAATATCTATTTCATATATTATAAATCATATAGTATAAATAATATATTATTAATTATCTAAATAAATACTAAATGAAATTTATGAATACATCTAATGTTATTCACTTATTTAGATGAGTATTGTGGAATCCCGCCTTTTTAATACATAACTTTTCATTACATTTTACATACAGAGGATCTTTAGGGTCTTGTGTCTTTGAAATCAAGAACAATAAAACTCGAATAAAACATAAAAAATTCTTCTAATACACTTGTAAGGCTTAATAATAAGATAATCCTAAGTAAAACTACTACCTTTCATATCCTAGAGACATACATCAAAGGAAAGGGTGAGCAGAAGGTCCAGTAAGGGTAAACAAGGGAATTTGTGTAATTGTGATATCAATAAGAACTTGAATAACAACATAAAGATATAATCAATGAAAATATAGGAATATCATAATGAAAAGAACCTGAAACATAACCTGAATATGTGGATACAACATTTCATTTATACATTCATGAACATATCACCAAGGTCCATCCCCAAGGTGTCATAAAAATTACCAAGGTTATTCACCAAGGTATCGTGAAACTCGTCATCTCTAGAGATTAAATATTTACCCAATGCATTGGAGTGCTATCAGGTTGTACCATTAATATTTCTTTAAATTAATGTGAGCCACATATATCATAACCAAACATTTCATAAATAACCCAAATAGAATCAAAGAAATGGGTATCGTGTCAAAATCGTGACGTTTAAAAAGAGCTTAAAAATAAGATCATTATGTCATTAATAACCCATGGAAAGGGAGTAAGGGTTATATGTATGTCAATTAAAGAATCAAATATAACATCATTATATATTTATGAACACCCATATAAACGAAATAGGTCTTTGTATTCACATAAATAAACAAGTGAATTTCTTGAGAGAAAGAGATAGAAATTTTGAGATAAAATTTCTTTAGCATAACGGCTATATAACATGGTTTTAGAAAATAATAAAAAGAGAGGGTACAAGGGTAAAACACTCATAAATAACTCATATTAAAATATAAATACAAAATAACATGGAGATAATAACATGGTATTAATATTTGAATGACATACCACAAGAAAAGGAAACTTGAAAGGAAAGAGAAGATGTGATTTCTTTTATGAGAAATTCGTCAGCCTAACGGCGTCACTTAAAAATTCATAAAACAAATTGATGAGAGAGGAAAGGGTCTCTTAAAAATTATTCATGAAATGGATAGAAATGAGAAAATATAATAACAGACCCTAAACATAAAGAGATGGAAATTAGAAGACACAACATAAAGAAAGTAATGACTTAAAAGAGGAGGGTGAAAGAATCCCTTACCTTGAAGAGTAACTTTAAAATCTTGAAGGTCGGGACCTTGGGAGGCTTGATGGAACCTAGGAAGGACTCCTTGGGAGGTAAGGAGACCAGAACTTAATTGAGGAGGATTTGGAAATTAAAATAATGAGAGAAAGGCTTGGTATTTATAGGATAATTGAGGGGACAAGTCATTAATTGCCAAGGGACACCTTATCGGTGGTATTGGAAAAACCATGGGATTGACCATGGTATTTGCCCATGGTATAGGCCACTTGGGACACCTCATACCTTATCTTACTATTTATAAGTTGAACAGAATTATTACATAATTATTATATCTTTAATGATGTCATTAGACGCCTGAAACTAAAAATTGTATTTTCACTATTCACTAAAAAATAATTTTTTCAGAAAAATCCCCAAAAATCACCTTAACCTAATATAGATGCTCTAAATTTAAAAATGAACTCCATTTTATAAAAATATTTTTCTAATTATTTTTAATTTAATTTTTCATTAAAAAACACTATTTACTCAAAAAAACTAATATTGGACTAATAATTTTCAAAATAGTTATTTACCTATTTTATTGAATCAAATTACTTAATCAAGGTGCCTAAATTATATTAATACTTTATTTAAGTGAGATTACTAATCCATTTGGTCACATTACAAATCCTAAGCATAAAATTACTATTCATAATTTACTATTCACAAAAAAATTAAGTTGATCTTATTTGATTCTAAATTTCTTACTGAACACATTTCTAGAATACCATTTTTTGAAAATCATTACACATCATTAATTATTTATGGTTTACATAAATATTTTAAAATATCCCCTTTTTCCAAAATTCATCAATATACATCCTATATTTATTCGCACATCTGAAAAAAACCACAAACTTCACTATAGGAAGAAATCATAATTTTATTTTTCTCAAAGGATTACACTAAGTAGCTATGGTCTCGTTACAGAGCCCCTTATAACCCCATCATAGGACCTAAGTGTAAGGTGTGCTAAGGTGAGAGAATCTGAGGGTGGCTCGGCCAACATCTCCTGAGTAGAGATTTCTATAAGCTTGAACTTCTCCCGAAAGCGATTCCGCTCCAGCTTCACATGATGAAGTTCGGCTTGGGTTTGGTCCAGAGCAAAGCTCAGTGGTGCTACCTCCTTCCCAAGCTTTGTCAGATGGGCTTTGATCATCCCGATACTACTGGATGAGGCCATTGAATCATCTTTCTATATTAATAAACCAACATCACTTGTATTTATAGAAAACAATCACAACATTTAGTTTCCAATGGTCATATTGACCAACGGTCATATTGACCAACGGTCATATTGACCAACGGTCATATTGACCAACGGTCATATTGAACAACAATCATATAACATTTGAAACCCAACGGTATCATTTTAATTATACTCACATCATTAATTAAATAATATAGTTTTGTTGAGTATAAACTAAAATAACACACAAAAATAGGAAACAAAAATTCATTCAAAATTTCGGGTTATTACATTCTTCACCCTTAAAAAATTTCATCCCTGAAATTTTAACTCGTATCCTTAGAAAATAAAATGTGTGGGTACTTCTGCCTCGTAGACTCCTCTGGTTCCCACATGGCTTCTTCATATTTGTGGTTTCTCCACAACACCTCAACAAGGTGGGTAGTCTTGTTGCGTAGAACCTTGTCTCTACGATCCAAGATCTCCACCGACTGCTCCTCAAAAGTGAGGTCATGTTCCATTTGTACCACCATTGAGTTTAGTACATGTGAAGGGTCAGGAATGTACTTCCTCAAGAGGGATATATGGAAGACATCATGAACTTCTGCTATATTTGGAGGAAGTGCAAGCTGATAGGCCAATGCTCCCACGCGATCAAGGATTTAATAGGGGCCAGTATACCTGGGGTTGAGCTTCCCTTTCTTCCCAAACCTCATGACTCTCTTCAAAGGTGAAATTCAAAGAAAGACCTTGTCACCGACATCAAACTTTAAGTCCCTTCGATGGTTGTTGGCATAGCTCTTTTGTCGACTCTGAGCAGCCTTAATGTGTTGTGGGATGGAAAAGACTTTTTTTGTCATCTCTGGCACAAGATCAGGCCCAATAAGCTTTCCCTCACTAGCTTCATCCCAACAAGTAGGAATTCTACATCACTTCCCATATAGAGCTTCATAAGGTGTCATTTAAATGATGACTGGAAGCTGTTGTTGTAGGAGAACTCAACTAAAGGGAGATGTTGATCCCATCCACCCTTAAATTCCATTGAGCACATTCTCAGCATTTCCTTGAGTGTTTGAATATTCCTTCCAGATTTTCCATCAGTTTGGGGGTGATAGACCGTACTGAAATTCAATTCAGTGATCAAAGCTTGATGAAGACTTCTCCAGAATTTTGATGTGAACCTTGGATCACGATTAGATACGATATAAATTGGAACTCCATGCAGCCTTACCACTTCCTTCACATAAATCATGGCAAGTTTATCGGGAGAGAAATATTCCTGGATAGAGATAAAATGGGCAGTCTTGGTGAGATGGTCCACAATAACCCACATCGCATTGTTTCCACTGGAAGTTCTCGGAAGACCAGTGACAAATTCCATAGTGATATTGTCCCACTTCCAAGCTGGTATGCATAGTGGTTGAAATACCCCTTTATAAAGTTGTCACTCTACCTTCACTTGCTGACATACTAGGCACCTTGAAGTGTATTCAGCAATATCCCTTTTCATATTATCCCACCAATAATGATCACGAAGGTCCCTATACATTTTTTTGATTCCTGTATGTATATAGAAAGTAGAGCTATGAGCTTCATCTATCCACTCCTTCTTTATTTTTGTAATAGATGGAACACATAGTCTTGTACGAAATCTTAGTACACCTTCTTGATCAATATTGAACTCAGAAAACTCTCCATCCTTTACTGCCTCAAACTTATCTTATAACAAAGGATCTTCTTTCTGAGCCTTCTTGATCTTCTCTAGTAACGACAGTAGAGAAATCATTTGGGTTAGTGTTGATGATGTCCCTTTCCTTATAATTCCCATGTCTAGATTTACTAGGTCATTGACCAAAGGATCTTTTTGAATCCTCATAATGGAAAGAATAACTAGAACTTTCCTGCTTAATGCATCAGCAACTTTTTTTTCTCTTCCAGGGTGATAATGAATTGAACAATCATAGTCTTTAAGAAGTTACAACCATCTCCTTTGTCTCATGCTCAATTCCTTTTGTGTGAAAATATACTTCAAACTTTAATGGTCTTTGTATATATCACTTTTCTCCCCATAAAGATAGTGCCTCCATATCTTCAGAGCAAAAACGACTACAGCCAACTCCAGATCATGCGTAGGATAATTCTTCTCATTAATCTTCAATTGTCGAGATGCATAAGCAATGACCTTGTCATTTTTCATGATGATGCACACAATCCCTTTTAGAGATGAAACACTAAAAATAATGAATCCTTCTCCACTTGAGGGCAGAGTTAGCATGGGTATAGTAACCAGTATCTTTTTCAACTCAAGGAAAATTTCCTCACACTCCTTTTTCTAGATGAACTTGACCCCTTTTCGAGTTAACTTGGTTAATGGATTAGAAATTTGTGAAATTTTTTTCACAACCCTCCTATAATATCCTGCTAATCCAAGAAAACTACGAATCTCGGTTATCGTTGTAGGTTGATTCCACCCCTCTACAACTTTTTTCTTTGTAGGGTGAACCATGATTCCTTCATTGGTTACAATGTTCCCTAAGAAAGTGACTTGTTGTAACTAGAAATCACATTTACTAAACTTTCCAAAAATCCTCTCCTTACACGGATTTTACAAAATAACCCTTATATGATCTTCATGCTCCTCGTAAATTTTGGAATATATCATAATATCATCAATAAAAACTACCACAAAGTTATCAAGGTAGTCCTTAAAGACTCTATTTATCAAATCTATAAAAATAGCAGGTGCATTAGCCGCATCGATCTATCCTTCTTTCTTCACCCTCAATTGATGATAACCAGATCGAAGATCAATCTTATAGAAGAATTAATCCCCACGAAGTTGGTCAAATAAGTCATAAATTCTTGGAAGATGGTATTTGTTCTTTACTATGATCCCATTCAGTTCTCTATAATCAATGCATAGTTGCATCGATCTATCCTTCTTCTTCACAAGGAGAATAGGTGCTCCCCAAGGAGACACACTTGGTCAGATAAACCCCTTCTCCAAAAGATCTTGGATTTGTTTATTTAATTCCTCCAGATCCATATTTTCCATCCTATATGGGGTCTTTGATATTGGATGAGATCCAGGTACAAGTTCGATGGAGAACTCTACCTCTCTTTCTGGGGGAGGTCCCGGAAACTCCTCTGGAAATACATCAACATATTCCTGGATTATGGGGACATTTTATATCATCAAACTCTAATCTCCTTCTTCTTATTCTTCACTGATCAACTACATAAATAAGGATATAGGGGGTTCTTTTAGACAACGATGAGGTTGAGATATCTCTCCTTATAAGATAACTATAGGTTTTCCATTCAATACTACTGATATTTCCTTGATTCTATAATTGATATTAGAATTATACTTTGAGATTCAGTCCATCCCTAGTAGAATTTCGAATTCCAACTTGGGAATAACTACTAGATTTGTGATAAGATTGTGCTCACTAAAGTAAATACAAGAGTTTCTAAACACTGACGATGCTTGGATAGTCCCACCATGAGTCTTGACTGACAACTCCACTTTTATCAATTCGAGGGTTGATTCGAAATTCCTTGAAAACTTGGAGGAAATAAAAGAATGTGTAGAACTAGAATCAAACAAAGTACTTTCTAGCTTTGAGAGGACAACAAGAGTACCTGCTATGACATCATTTAGAGCATTGACTTCAGCTGTCGCAATAGTAAAAGTGCGGCCTTGATCCCTTGGCCTTTTCTGAGGCTGATGATGGTTCCCCTCCACTACCCTTAGATTTGTATAGTGATTGGAAATGTGCCCACGTGGTCCACAGTTGAAGCATTGTACATCAGGTAGGTCCTGCACCATCTTCCCCTTGTCGTTTGTGTTTGGAAGTTGAGGTTTCACCTCACCATGAAAATTCTTCACAATGTGGCCAGCTTTGCCACACTTGTAGCACTTTCCACTCCCCAGTAGGAAGTTCCCTGAATGCTTCTTCCCACATTTATTACACGTGGTAAGTTTCACTTGATTTCCTCTACTTCCGTGATCAAAAGTCCTCCCTAAGATGGGCTCCATCGATATCTTCTTATTATTTGATTTATAAGACCACTACATCTCACCAAACTCTAGCTCGACATTCATCTCACTCTACACGATCTCCTCGTAGCTATCATAATCTCGATTGGATATATTATTCTATAGATGAGGTCTCATTCCATCGAAGAATCTATCAACCTTACCGTTTGGATCCATGAAAAATACAGAGGTATATCATGAAAGCCTTGTGAAGTTTATCTCGTAGATTCCCACAGATTCATTCTCCTTCTACTTCAGCTTGAGAAACTCCTTCTTCATTCTTGTTCTCATGGAACGAGGGAAATATTTACTGAAAAATATCTCTATGAACTCTTCTCAGCCCATAGCTTCAACTTACACTCTTTTCCTCATGTTTTTTATCAGTTCTCACCACTGATCAGCTTCTCCCTCTAAGAGATAGACAGCTAGGGTGACCTTCTCTTACTCTGAACAACGTAGCATAGAAAATATCTTCTCTATAGAGATGATCTATTGCTCAACAATCAATGGGTCAGTCGATCCACTGAAGGTTGGTGGTCGTTGGCGCATAAAGGAATCAACAGAATGTTGTTCCCTTCATGGTGAGATCGGCCTCTCATCTTGATTCAAGTTATTACACATAACTTGATTCAGTTGGTTCGTCATTCGCATGAATGTTTCCATTCCGGCTTCCATCGGAGGTTTGTCAGCACATGGTCCATTATGGTCACCATTTGCACGGTTCCTCCTATTTCCTGCCATTCTCTAAAAGAATAAAATCTTAGTTAGAAACTTTTTTCATTTACAAATCTTTTAACTATAAAGGATTCTAGGTCATAAAAATTCATGCTTAAACAATTATATTTTTCTATATTTCCTTCATAATGATTCATAAAAAGCTTGCGATTAACCAAACATATCCCCCGGGAGAGTCGTAACCAAGAGTGAAGAATGTCCCATTATAGTACACCAATTCCCACTAGAGTCTATCTCAAAGCGGTGTTTTCGGATTTTACCCCTATGTACATCTTTTCCAGATCTGCCTCTTTCTGCTCGTATCCAGATAGGGATGTATTTTTTTGATAAACCACATACTCAATACTCCCCAAAATACCAGGAATTTTTCCCTATATTTAAACTATTCTATAGGGTTCTTCCTAAAGTTTTAATAGAATAATTTCCATAAATAACTAAACTACCCTTTGATACCAACTGTGGAAGCATACCTTTTTATTACATAACTTTTCATTACATTTTACATACAGAGGATCTTTAAGGTCTAGTGTATTTGAAATCAGGAACAATAAAACTTGAATACAACATAAAAAATTCTTCTAATCCACTTGTAAGTCTTAATCCTAAGATCATACTAAGTTTAATTACTTCCTTTTATATCCTGGAGACATATATCAAATGAAAGGGTGAGCAGAAGGCCCAGTAAGGGTAAACAAGGGAATCAGTGTACTTGTGATATCAATAAGAACTTGAATAACAACATAATGATATGAGCAATGGATGTATAGGCATATCATAATGAAAATAACTTGAAACATAACTTTAATATGTGGATAAAAAATTTCATTTTGACATTCATGAACATATCACCAAGTTCCATCCCCAAGGTGTTATAAAAATTACCAAGGTATCATGAAACTCATCATCTCTAGAGATTAAATATTTACCCAATGCATTAGAGCGCTATCAGGGTGAACCCATAATATGTATTTAAATTCATGTGATACAAATAGATCATAATCAAACATTACATAAATAACCCAAATAGAATCAAATAAATGGGTTTCATGTCAAAATCATGACGTTTAAAAAGAGCTTAAAAATAAGATCATTATGTCATTGATAACCCATGGAAAGGGAGTGAGGGTAATATGTGTGTCAATTCCAGAATCAAATATACCATCATTATATATTTATGAACACCCATATAAACGAAATAGTTATTGTTATTCACATAAATAAACAAGGAAATTTCTCGAGAGAAAGAGATAGAAATTTTGAGATGAAATTTCTGCAGCATAACGGCAATATAACATGGTTTTAAAAAATAATAAAAAGAGAGGGTAAAAGGGTGACCCACTCATAAATAACTCATACTAAAATATAAATACAGAATAAAATGGAGATAATAACATGGTATGGATATTTTAATGACATACCACAAGAAAAAAAAACTTGAAAGGAAAGAGAAGATGTGATTTCTTTTACGAGAAATTCGGGAGCCTAACGGTGTCACTTAAAAATTCAGAAAACAAATTGATGAGAGAGGAAAGGATCTCTCAAAAATTAGACATGAAATGAAAAAAAATGAGAACATATAAAAAAATACCCACAAAATAAAGATATGGACATTATAAGACACAAAATAAAAGAAGTTGTGACTTAAAAGAGGAGGGTGAATGAATCCCTTACCTTGAAGAGTATCCTCGAAAGCTTGAAGTTAGGGACCATGGGAGGATTGAGGGAACCTTGGGAGGACTCCTTGGGAGGTAAGGAGACCAGAACTTTCTTTAGAAGGATTTTTCAATGAATATAATGTGGTAAAGTCTTGGTATTTATAGGAGATGTGAGGGGACAAGTCATTAATGGCCAAGGGACACCTCATCGGTGGTATTGGCAAAACCATTGGCTTGCCCATGGTATTTTCCCATGGTATTGGCCACTTGGGACACCTCATACCTTATCTTAATATTCATAAGTATACCAGAATTATTACATAATTATTACATCCTTAATGATTTCATTAAACACACAAAACTAAAACTGTATTTTCACTATTCACTAAAAATTCATTTTTTTCAGAAAAATCCCCAAAAATCACCTTAACCTAATATCGATGCTTTGAATTTAAAAATGAACTCCATTTTATAAAAATAATTTTCTAATTATTTTTAATTTAATTTTTAATTAAAAAAACACTATTCACCTGAAAAAACTAATATTTGACTAATAATTTTCGAAACAGTTATTTACCTATTTTATTGAATCGCATTACTTAATCAAGGTGCCTAAATTATATTAATACTTTCTTTAAGTGGGATTACTAATCTATTTGGTCACATTACTAATCCTAAGCGTAAAATCACTATTCATAATTTATTATTCACAAAAAATTAAGTAGATCTTATTAGATTCTAAATTTCTTACTCAACACATTTCCAGAAGACCATTTTTTGAAAATCATTACACATCATTAATTATTTAAGGTTTACATAAATATTTTAAAATATCCCCATTTTCCAAAATTCATCAATATAAATCCTATATTTATTCAAACATTTCAAAAAAACACAAACTTCACCATAGGAAGAAATCATAATTTTATTTATCTCAAAGGATTACACAAAGTTGTTATGGTTTTGTTACATAGCCCCTTATAACCCCAATATGGGACCTAAGTGTAAGGTGTTCCAAGGTGAGATAATCTAAGGTTGGCTCAACCAACATGTCCCGAGTAGTAATTTTTATAAGGTTGAACTTTTCCCGATAGCAATTTCGCTCCAACTTCACACGATGAAGTTCGTCTAGGGTTTGGTCCAGAGAAAAGCCCAGGGGTGCTTCCTCCTTCCCATGTTTCGTCAGATGGGATTCGATCGGCCCGAGACAACTGGATGAGGCCATCGAATATTCTTTCGATATTAATTAACCAAGATAACTTGTATTTATAGAAAAAAAATTACAACATTTAGTTCCCAACAGTCATATAACAGTCGAAACCCAACAGTCTCATTGTAATTATACTCACATCATTAATTAAAGAATATATTTTTGTTGAGTATAAACTAAAATAACACACAAAAATAGGTAACAAAAATTCATTCAAAATTTTGGGTCATTACAAGTACAAAACATGTCACTCGCCTTAGTAGAAAATCACATCACATGTCACTTATCTTTGTATGGATATACAATTCTTTGGTCTTACTCAATCAAAGGATAAAATATTATAACCTTCATATAGAATGAAAAATCTTATCTTGGTTAAGAAATACTTATCATATTATCATCAACATACCCAACCCCACATTGACTATATTAGCCTCAAGATTAGCATAATAATGTTTTCAATGTATAAATGTCTACATGTGAGGTGATTTTTTAACCGCATATGATAGGGATTATCATGAAACATAGACCACTAGTATATTAATGAAATAATTTATGAGATTAAATGTTGTATAGTTATTAGTTAAATATATACCAGAAATATTTATTTGTTTCTTGTAAGTGGTCTTTGTTTCCTTATATGATTCCCTTAATCACACTAATCATAACATATCACCACAGCCTAAGCCTCTCCATGATGATCATCACCCCAAGAAATCATAGAGTTTTAAAACTAATGGGTTAATTATCATTCCATATTTTATGATATATATGGAACAATTGAATGAATAATAAAGTGTAAATGACTTTGTATAACATAATAAGTTTTATAATCTTAAAATACTTTTAATAGAACACTGAAAAACCCATATACATAATAATTATTCCAATTGATTCAAAACACTAAGTGACTTTGATAGCCTCATGAATATATTAATCATAGGTATTATAAAATATGTTATATCCCCATTTAATACCTATTATATCATTATTAAGCAATATAATATCACAATTTAGGCATTTGATAAATTAAATCTCATAATAAACTCTTTTAGTGAGATGTCAATTTTATTGAAGAACATTTGTATAATGTTGGTATTAGAATTCTTAATCCTTATAGTCAATATTTTGATCAATATATCTAAACAAAATTTTGTCAAAATATTCAGTATTATGATGAATTCTTAACTTATGTAGTTCAAAAATGAAAAACATCTAGAACATTTTATAATAATACTAATTTTATTTGAGATCATTACAAACAAATAACGGTGTAACTCTTTACATTGAGGTATTTATTGTACCAATAATATTCCAAATATTTCACATAATATTTAAAAAATATTCTTTCATAAATTTTTCTTTAGATTATATTGGAATCTTAAATATAACTATTTTTTGAAAAAAAAATTATAAAAATTATTTAAATTATTTATGATCAATAATAACTCTCACTAGTTTCTTTTAAAATATAATTCTCTCAATATATAGTTTCTTGGAAACACAAATATCTTGTGCATAGAAAAACAATACGTATATCATATGAATTTTTTATGGGATAAAAATTAAATTCAAAATCATATATTATGTCACATTCTTATATCATGTGTAATTTGTATTTAAAGAATAAACCTAAAAAGAACATTAGAATATGATTTATTTTCACATTTTATAACTTATATAAAGTATATTATTTTATTTTATTTGAAATTTATTTCATACATATCTTATTTCACCTAATATGTTTAAAATGGCGAAAAATAAACCATCCATTTCTGTTCCAATATTATTTCATTAAAAAAATTATTTTATCAAATGAAATCCAATTTTTATATATAATATAATTAAATAAAAATAAATAAATTCAAACAAACTTTTTTCAATAATCATAGTTAATGTCTCTTAACATCAATAAAAACCCCTTTCTTTCTTTGTATACATCAAATTATAGATTCCAAACTTAATTTTTTATTAATTTTGAACTACTGTACATATTCACAACAATTATATAATGTATAGCTTTTATCATATACCATTTAAACTAAAATAATTTATTTATATGACATTAATACCTAACATATAATCTTTATGCTTTTTTTGTACCTTTTCAAATATTCTAGGAAATTTCATCTCCAATTCCCAACAATTCCATAATGTAAACATTATCCTTCCTTTATAAAACATTATTTAAGATTTAATTGCATAAGACTTTATTTAGAGCCTCCAATAACTTTCTTATTCTCTTGTATTTTACCCTTATACTTTTATTATATCATCACATCACATGATAATGGACCTCCATGTCTTATTCAACTACCCTTAACATATTTAGAATATATTGAAAAAAAATTGAACATATTCATGATATAATTCAAAAAACATTATCAAAACCTGTTTTGAAATGATTATAGAATGAAATATATATCCTGGTATAGAAAAATAGGATACCCAAACCTCTATAAATTATTTACATAACCAATCATATTAAGCATATGTGTAGAGACTAAAGTTACCTCAGTCATGTGGAATCTAAAAAATTCTATTGAAAACTAATAATTCTCATCTATTTCCTACTTCATAAAACCTGTTTTAGGTTATCTATCAATTTTAGTCAAATATATTCTCCTTTTTTTTTTTAACTGTTGTTATATATAATTCAGTATGAGTGTAATGATATCCAATGAATCCTTATTATTCTTTCAGTAAAAATTTAGGATCAATTTTTTACTATATTTTCATGTCATCTATTCAAAAAGTTATTTCTATAATATATAAAATTTTTCTTATTACTTGAGAAAAATAATAAAATTTTTATATAAATACAATAAAATTTTCCCATTAATATTCTCTTTTTATAATATTTACCTAAAATATATGTTTGATGATGATTCTATTTTATTTTTAACAAAATATTTTATCATATGAGTGTCATGTTTTACATGTGTTTAATAATAAATTTTATTAAATATTCTATTAGTAAAATAATTTCCCTATTTAATATGAATCATATCTATTTTTTGGGTCGTAATCTATATTTCACTTAAGCATTGAGTCTGCTTTAGTGTTTCACTCATCACAATGATTATTAGGAAAAAATTATTTCAATCATATCATATATGACTCTTGGATTGTAATTCACTTATTTTTTAGGAATTTATTTTCAAATAAATTAAAATTATTTCATAACTTTCATTGCATGTAATAGTTATTTTATCTTATGTTTCATGTAACATCGATTTTTAAGAAATTGTGACAAACTATTAATATTATTTTTTAAACATGATTGTTATTACATAGCCATTAAACGTGGAAGAATGAATAGAAATAAAAACATTTTAAAAATTAAGTATATTGGTTTTATATAAATAAAACATATTAATAAAATGGTAATTAATTTTCAGTAAAGTATTTATATGTTTTGAAAATACTATTTTTTCAAAAAAAATGTTTTTTATATCTTATTATAAAAAATAATAAAATTTTATTTTGAAATTTTAGAAAAAAAATTGGTAAAATAAGATTAATTTATAAAATAATTATTTTAAGTTTATATTAGGGATAATTTTGGCTATTTAAATAAAAAGTTTAATTTTTAAATGAATGGTGATAAATACTAATTTTTATTATAAAATCCATTTTTTAAAGCATTATTAAGGTTTATTTTTTAAAATGGGATTAAAAGTAAAATTAGTTTTATTATATATATATATATATATTAATCTAATTTAGGTCATTAGGATCATTTTCATTTATAACATTTATATAAAAACATTTCAGTGTTTTGAACATTTTGTCTTTGGAAAAAAATTCTCATCTTGTCTATGGGTTTAATTTTAAATTAAATTTTTCCAATTACGTAAATAGAATTTCCAAAAATGGATTACATATTTAAATCATCATAATTTATATTATCTAGTAATTTTAACATAATTTTTTACCATTATTAATAGTAAAAGCAATAGAAATTAATTATCATAGTTAAGGTGAAAATGGGTTTACCGGGGGTTAAACTAAAAAATATAAGGGGTAAAATGGACTATAAACTTTTCTCAAAACCATTTTATGGACATATGTATAACTTATCACCAATAATTATTTATAATTATCAATTATTTTTTATTTCATGTAAAAAATGTGAGTACGCTTTATTTTTTTCGAAAACCTTAAGTGCATCCTCTCACCAGCTTATAAAAGGCCACCACTTATCCTCTCCTCCTCACTCTTCAAAAACCATTTGTTTTTGTGAATACCTGAAATAATATATTCCTTAAATCCATATTAACATCCTATATTCCTTGGTGAGATCATAAATCCAATATAGGAAGGATTTAGGAAAAACAAAAATATGTTATCTAAAGAAGGGGTAAAGCATTTAACTTTGCATTATTTTACTTCTTCTAAATTATTAAAATCTTATTAAATTATACTAATATAATAACGCCATTATATCTGAGAGGACCATTTTGGGATATACCTAACACTGAGAGGGGGTGAATCAGTGTTGGGGACTTTTTAAACCAATTCCAACTTTTATCCATGTACCTCTAGACCTGTTAGGATCTTGATTCTTTTATTCTCTTTTCGCTGTCGCATGCAATAATAGAAAGCGGTAAAGATATGCACATGATATTTTTACAAGGTTCACCACTCAATAAGAGTAGCTACGCCCTTGCCATGCATGGGGATGACCAGTGCATGGATTCTCCATTATAATGTAAAATGTTGTTACAATGGAGTGGTAAGGAAAACAATCCTATAGCCAGTGTGAGTCCCTACACTTTGGAGGGCGGTGGGAAAAAATCTTCTTCCCTGGACTAGTGAAAGCCTAGTCTAACTTGAAGCCTCTAGCTAGTTCTTTATACTGCCTATAAAGATAGTCTCTTGTAGCCTCTAGCTGGTTCTTTATACTGCCTATGAAGACAGTCTTCTCTCTGTTAAAAGAGTTTGCAACACCAAAAGAATCTTTCACCTGTTGAGACCTATTGGATGACACAGTGCTACTTTGTTCTTCCTATATTCAATTATTACCTTCCGAGCAGCATGCAGGTAAACAACCACTTCTTTCTCTACAGCAAACCTGAAAGCTGTACAATCTTCTTCCCCTTCTTCTTCAGTGCAAAACCAGCTACACTGAGATCGCTTCTGCTTCAATCTGCTGGAATCACAAACTCCCGTTGTGATTATCAGAACAATAAAGATCAGCTCATCTTAGCATCATCAGAATTAAATTGCCCAGAATAATTTTCAGCCTTCAGTTGGGCATACTCTGTTCTTCTTCTTCTCTTCATTCTCTTTGACAAAGTATAATTACAGTGTTCCAATATCTTTCTTCAATTCTCAATACCAACACAAGAGTGTATTGGTATACTACCTTCTTATGTGGTGCAGATATGAATTCAGTTGCACATATTGTTCTTCCTCACTTCACAATGCACAACGATAGTGTTAAACACCAGTCGTGTGAGTGCGGTTCAACTTCTCTTTGTGAAACCGTATGGTTCACAGTTCTTTCTTCTTCGCAAAGATGCTTCGAGAGTGTTATGCACCTATCAAAGGCATACGAGAACCTCAAAATTTTCACGCAACCTTCTAGGTGGCTTGCGCGTAAAATTCTAGCCTTGCGCGTAAAAACACCTTTTGGCATGAAAAAACCCTTTTCGTGCAACCCTTCTATTTCGCGCTGAACTTCCCTTTTTCGCGCAACACTTTATTTTTCTCGCAACACTTATTCTTTTCACGCAATACTTTATACTTCACTTTTTCCACGCGTCAGAGCTCGGGATTTTTCTATGTGTCGATACTTTTTAAATGAGATGGGTTCACCTCATATCTATAGGCATTTTTGACCTTGCGCGTAAAACCCCTTCCTGCGCATAAAACTGTCTCTCACTTCTTCAGATTACACGCACCTTGCTGGATTTTTCGCGCACCTCATGACTTTGTCATTTTTCATCATTCTAATCATGAATACACTCTTCCGCGTAAAACATCAAACCAAAATTTTTCACACAACCAATTTTTCCACGCACAAGTCTAATGTTCCGCGCACCTAGCGCAAACATCTCCATTTTTTTGCAAACCTCTTACCTTTGTCATTTTTCGAATTTCTAATCATAATGCACCAATTCCGCGAAAAATTCCGCACCGCGTTCCATATTGCGCGCAAACCCAATCTTTCCTGCGACATCATATTTCGCGCACTACTCCAATCTTTCGCGCATTTCATGCCTTTGCCAATTTTCGAGCTTCTGATCTCGAAACACCTTTTGCACGAAAACTTCATTCTTCTATTTCGTGCACCATGCCAATATTTCGCGCAAACTTTATTTTTTGCGAAGCCCGCTGATATTACGCGCACATCTTTCTTTTTTGCGCATCCCACTGATATTTCGCGCATCCTGCTACTATTTCGTGCACCACTTTATTTTTTCGCGCAACCTGCCTAAATTTCTATGCACTCCATTCCTTTGTCATTTTTCAATGTTATGACCTTGAATAACTCCTAGCACGTGAAAATATAAACCATCTTCAATCTTGTGCGCAACATCCATTTCCAAGAACATTTCTTCATATCCCGATTTTCAGGCCCTAAAATTTGGCAATGACTGGAAAATGGCGCCACCTTAAAATGTGCTTTTCTGCCATCCCCAGATTGTCCATTGATTTTTCAATTTCTCTCTTCACTGCTTCCCATAACCATTATTCTTCTCTTATCACGAATCCCACTATCGTGATATTTTATCCTTTGATAGATCAGCTTTAGCATCGTCAGAGTTGCAATGGGAACTGAAACTTCTCTATCCTCTAGCAGCATCATTCCTTCCAATCAAAACGGTATATGACTGGCATCATCATTTCTCTCGCTTTCCTTCATAAGGCTTACATCACAAGTTCTCATAACTCATGATATGTGTGAAATACATACCAACAATGCATCGTCTGATTTAGATACAATGTGAAATGCCTGGCTACCTCAGAATGTCAAGCCCTTCCAAATTTTCTCTTCTTCATAACCATCATTCTGCAAATCATATGATTCTATTCTTCAAGTAAGCTCTTGCATGGTTCACATGACATCCTAAATCATTGCATTGTCTTCTTAAAATCCTCATTCTTCTTAAACCATACTTATATAGATGATACTTCACCATTCTGCTCCAATCATCCTCAAATGGATGATACTTCTCCATTCTTCATTGTTGTAAACAATTTGTCACCATTGACACATGTTCTTTGAACATAAGATTAGCTCAACAATCGTCTGAATTTATCATCTAAGAGAATTTATCAAGTATGAAATCCAATGCTATGATTCCATAACAATTCTCCAGGAAACCTCACTTCAGCCGATCTCCATTAACTTTGGAGTTCTTCTTCATATCCTTCTTCATTTTGACCAGCATTGACAACTGTTGACCACAAATACAATCTTCAAACACAAAGTAGTCCCAACAATATCTCATATACTGAGTTATTATAATTTTAATTTCATAACCTATATTCATATCCACCTCCATCATATGGGATATAAAATCATCATTTGTGTGTACGGTGGACTACCACCTCGAGAACCGATGTTATATATTTTCCATCACCACCTATAAAGAAAGGATATAATGATTGATTAAAAGTTTATATATGATATATATGATATTATTATACTTATTAAATTTTTATATCATATATATCTTCTTAATTTCAATTATATGGGAATACAATTACGTTTCTTTTCTGTATGGAGGACTACCGCCTCGTGAAGCGAAGTGATTCGTTCACTCTTTACATAGAATGTAATAAGGATAGTTTTAAGGAAAATATGTTATATATATATATATAATAAAAAATATTCTTGAATTTTAATATATTATTTACTTTTCTCTCTTTCAACCTGCTAAGAAAATGGAAACAACATTTAGGCATATGTATGGTCTACTATCTCCATGAATGGTGTGTTTCATTTTCTATCTCTATCTTTTAAGGATTAATCTAAATATGTATATAATGAATATATAATATATTTATATATTTATTAAAATTATATAGATGGTTGAACCATTAACCAATTTATAGGACCAAAAATAATAAATCAAAACATACATGAAAAAAAATAGTCATTGCCTGAAACGTGACTTTAACATGGAATTATTAATAAATAGGTAATAACATGACATAAGTAAATATTATATCGAATTATATATATAATTATGGTTCTAAAATATATTTATAATAAACTTATAATTATTATACATGGGTATTGAATGTTTACAAAGTAATTTTAGGCTAAAGGTAAGGGATTTTGGTCTCAATTTGTCTCATTTGATACATATGTTATGTTAGACACATGTATTATTTTATGAACTCTATATAAATCCCCATTGACATGTAATATCATGAATTTATTTATTATCATGATATTTTTTTCTTCCTTTAATGTTATTCATTCATGGGTCTTATGATTCAATTTTATAAAATTTGTAATGGTTTTATTATATAATCTCATCATTTATCGAGATTGTTTATGATTTTGCATCCAATAATGAAATATTATGATCTATCTTTAATGAAACTCTGGAATTTTATTATCCCATGTTTATTTCAAGAGAATAAAATTTTTACCTTAATTCTTGTTCACTTTATGTACTCAATATTTTAAAATAATGTTTTTACGAAAAAACTGTCTCTATTTCTCTCTTCGGTTAAACCCATTTTTCTTCCAAAACCACATTTTAAAAAAAACAATTTTTTTAAGATTAAAAAAATTATTTATTAACAAAATTTTTACATATTTTTAAATTTTTACACAATGTTTTGAAAGTAATATTAATTTCGTTTTCCAAACAATTCTCTTTTTTCTTTTACCAAAAATGTGGAAGGAATCATTGTTTTAATATGTACGACATGAATGAAATTTCCTAAAATCTTGGAAATTATATTATTTGAAGATTAATTTATAATTATTCAATATTATTTTCAAATAAAATGATTTTTGAAATATTTTATGAATTTCTAATTTTAAAAAATGTGATTTTCAACGAAAGGATATTTTCCTCAAGAAATTTTCCAAGTGATTTTTCATTTAAAATCATTTTCCATATATGATTAAATCCTTCAACATACTTAATATTTAATTAGGATATGATACAAGGATACCATTATTATTATTTATATGAATGTTTTGTGTTTATAATAAAAAGATATTTAGGAAACCCATTAATATTCCATGAGTTATACCATGATAAAATTGATATGAAACCTGCTTCTTTTTTCATGGGTTATGGTATAATGAAATAATGAAATGATTATGAAACCTGTCTCTTTCCCATAGGTTATGATGTTTTGAAATGTTTATGAAATCCATTTATTTTCATGGGTTCTAATATGATGGATGTTTTATGATATTTTAGTATACGTATGTATGATTTTCATTATGTGATGGGTGGGACCTATATCTTCCTCTAATGCATTGGGTAAAGATTAAAATATCATGAGATAAATAGGAATTGAATGGGGAGTGAACCTAGTTTAGTAAGAGACTTTGTCCACTATGATATTCCTGGGAGTGATCCTCAAATACTATAATTTCTTGGGGAGTGAACCCATTCTAATATAATGGTCATGTCAATGATCATTCAACAACTAAGGAAATTATTCTCTAATATTATGTGTATGATAAAAATCTCTACCTTATGCTAACATTATTTTCTTATGGTTCATATTCTTTGATTGCATTATAGTTCATGTCTTATTAACTACCATGATTTATTCCATGACAGAAGTTTATAATCTATAATTTGCAGGGTACGGTTTTCAAATGTTATTCTCATGTTCTCAAACCCTTATTCTCATGTTATATTTTTAGCCCCTTGTTTACCCTTACTGAGCATCTGATATCACTCTTTATTATTTTTCTTATCCCAAGGTTATGAAGAAAGTTATTACGTATGATATGTATAATATTGGTTCTAGTTATGAATAACATAGTGAGAGATAACGTAGTTCACTTATGGACCAGTTGTTTATGTATCCATGTTTCCAAAGGTACTAGGCCTAAATGATTCTGGTGTGGATCAGTATGTTATGTTATTAATATTCATCTATTATTATGTAATATTTATGTATGAGACATTTGGATCTTTTCATGGATAACATCTTTCCCAAATCCATCATATAGATTATAAAAAATCTATTTATCTAATAACAAAAAAAATTAGGTTTCCTAGATAAGTGAAAACCAATTATCAAAATGAAATATTGTTACTTATATTTTAGGTTTACCAATATCCTTCATTCCTTAAACAATACATTCAACATTTTAATAACTTTAAGGTTTACCCATATTGAATGATTGAGACCATGACATATGATCACTTTGGAATAAATATAACAATTAGTATTTTTTTAGAAGTTTTTTAATATCTCACCATTTTATCTCATATATTCCTAATATATATGAAATATTATGAATATTTTATTTTTTTACTTTTAAATAAATTAATTTGTACCAAACATATTAATGTATGAGCCTTTATACAGCTAAGGATTTTTCATACATATAAAAAATAAAATTTAATCAAATTCACAAATATTTAAATGTATCTCATGCATAAGGTGTATAAAACCATATCATATAAAGGTTTAGAATCATAGAAAAAAAATATCGCTCAAGACCAAGTATGGTGAAATAAGTAGCAAGAAAATTACCTTTTTGATGGAACCAAAGTCCACATACTAGTGTATCCAAAACATAAGTCCCACTTTCAAAAAATCAATACTCAAGAGGGGTCTTATATACAATAAAATTAAAATAATTAATATTTATAAAACATAATTATCCTTTATACTTAAATTTATAACATAAAAATCATATCCTTGATTGAAAAAAACTAAATCTTATGTCATACCTAGAATAAAACATCATATATTCATTGTATGAAATTTATAAGGAGATTTTTAAACTAATCCATAGATCCAATCAAAATATAAACACTTTATATTTATGAATATTAAACAAATAGTAAATGAAAAATAGATAAATAATTAAAATATGTACACATGATACAAAAGTTTAAACACATTTTATAAATAGAAAAATTATAAATAGTTTACAGTTTATACTTTTATACTTTTATAAAATTAAATTATATATAAATATGAAAAATTATTATATATATTTCAATGTTAACTCTTCATATTTTATTCATTTACAGTGAAACTATATGACATCCATCATTATGAAACCCACTAGGTCACTCATATCTATTTATTTTGATTATTTCAAATATTTATTTTATTTTATGATTTTTAAGAGTTTGAGGATTGAAAATATAAATAATTGCGAAATATTTTAGGTTGCATGGTTAGTTAATGATTATTTATAATTGTATAACCAAACCATCTGGTGGGGAAGGAACATTCTAATCAGGTTTTCATGGTTGGCACATGGGTCTCGAAACTATGCAGATTCACAAGGTAATCATGAAGCTTGTGTTTGATATATAAGATTAAGGAATATGGATAGGGAAAAGTTATGGGAATTATATATAAAAACTATTTGAATGAAATATATATTTATATATATATATATTGGGGGTTCAATATAGTGACACAAACACAGTTAGCTCATAGTTTACCAAACTATGTGGCTAAACCATGCAACATTACCAGCTTTGTTAAAATTATGGAATTTCTTATATACCTATGTAAAATTATAATATTATACCCATATATTTCTCTATTAACATGACCTATTATCTCTTCAGTAATGGATCTTTATTCCATCTATCTTCTTGGTGATCTATTGTTAGTTCTAAAAGAAATATTCTTTGTAAAATATTTATTTCTATTTGATTTCTCCTTTTCTCCTTATAACTTCTTTTTCTTATATTTCATTCATTTTTTTCTATATCCAGTAATAGTTGACAATTATATGGATAGGGTTAGTTTATAAGTTAAATATTATGTGTTTCTATCCTTGTGAGGATATGTCTATCTCATTTATTGTGGTTATTGATTAAGATAATAAGGTTGTGTTGAATTTAAGGTAGGTGTCTCTAAATAATGAATATTTCCTTTGTTATACCATTAGTAATTTATATTTATATTGGTTATCTTGCTATATTATGTTAGAAATAATTTTTTAGGATTGATTTATAATTTTATTCATGTTTGATAGCTTTATGATAGATAATTTCAGTTTCTTCCCTACCCTTAATTATTTGTTTATTCTAAAACTTGTTTTATGCCTATAAGGTGTTTAATAAAATGTATTAATGAGTTTTTTTATTTCAAATATAGTTTCAAAATAGGTTTTGAAAATAAAACGTTTTATGAATTTTTTTTATCCTAATTTATAAACCATGGGTTCGTATAAAATATTATTGATTATATTGTTATTGGATGTTGATATCATATATCTTGTTGATAAATTTATCTTAAATAATTTTATATGATATCAATGGTGATTATATTATATTGATATTATTTTGAAATTTTATTATTGATGAGTTACACATGGTAACCTTGGTAATATATTCTGGGTGTTTTGGATTACTATTGCACTAGTTGAGATTATTACATTGTCTAGTACCCCTAGTATTGATTATTATAATTGATAGGGGAATGTAACCTAGGGGGGACATGAGGAAAATTCATGGTTAGGTTTTTATTAAGTTTAACAGTGTTCCATGAGTAAGGTCTATGATTACCAATTTATTTTATACACTTTCCCCAAAGGTTAGATCACATGTGATGTAATATTTAGGTGTGACTTTACTTATATTAACATTATATTACTCCTCTTTGTTTGGATTATTTAATGATTTTTATAGTATTTTATTATTGGGTATTCTAATTATTTCTATTTATGTGACTAATTTGAATTTGGGATTGTTTTTAATAACGAAAAAGTGATTTTAAATGATTTCTAGCTTCTTTTTTACAAAATAAAATGAAATTTTCATTTTTAAATCTTTATCTTTAAACAAATATTATAATTTTAAAATGTGAAAGATATTATGTAGATTCATATTGTTAAACATATAGGATTTTTCTCACTCCCTTTATACATCCATTTTGTACATATAGACATGGTTTTTTTCTATTATAGGTAAAGGGAAATGTGACACACCTTAAGGTGGTGTTTCTTGTAACCTCATCGACCTTCATGTGATGTTGACCAATTGTGACCACGAGTCATGGAATGTTAGGTTATGTGGATTTTTTATGTATAGTCATGTAATTATATTATTTTGGGTTTTTTTACATATTATCCACTCTAAAAGTGATTTTTTCTTTAGGTTATCAAGTATGTTATGTTTGTTTATCACTTTTTTTATTTGTAGACTTTTAGTTAGTTGTTTATAAATATATGTTGTGTTATAAACTATTTTGATTTGTTTTTAATATTTTGAACTATTTATTTTCTGAATGTATATCCAAATTATGGTTACACCATGTTTGATTTATGGTTGTAGTCCAAGATGTAATTTATGCTCCATTTTGAGTGAAAATGTTCCTAAAGATCATATTTGATAGCCTCAACACATATCTCTAGCCTAGGGTGATCGAGAATATGCTTAGGTACTTATAGTGATTCAGGTCAAGTGATGTGGATGGTTAACTAGGGCCGATTTATTACAAAATGGCATCATATACCTCTTTCTATTAGGTTAGTAAAGGTATTATAGAGATAAGACCATCAAAACTTGATAGGTTGGTTTGGTGAAGTTTATGACCGTCTCTTCTTCATGCCAAACAACAAGCTACCTATTGTGGCCATAATTATGTCATCTATTTGAGTTTTATTCTTGGGTATTTTGATGTGATTTTCAACTATTATAAATTTTAGGAAAACGTCGTGAGTTTTTTTGGAAATTTTGTGTTTTAGGGTGGTGGTTGGGAGAAAACCAAGGATATGTGGTTTGTAAAACCATGTAGTAACCATGAGGCTTAGTATAAAAAAATTCATGTTCCACTCACATAATTTGTGCATGATTTTTCAAAATTTGTGTTCAAAAATTACATAGTGATGGGAGTGTTGAAATTTTTTATGTTTCCACCCCTTTTGAATTTCATATTGTTATTCTTTTTTTGTTATTTTTTATGAATAATTGGGTGACATTTTATTATTTATCCGTTCTATTTATAATTATAATTAGGTGATTGATCAAGCACAATGTTTCATGTCTTATAGTTTATTCCTCCCAGAAGGTTCTCATTGAGTCATATAGATAGATATATATAAAATATATTATAGGAAAACCCACATGTGAACCTCATCTTTTTTGAGTTGGTTAACAAAACTGTTCAATCTCTGGATCAATATAGTGATCGAGTGTAATTTATGGTAGTGGGTCATTCTCAAAAATTCATTCAGAATAATCCACCTATATTTTATGGTGACCAAGGGTCTCTAAATCCTAAATAATTGATATACAAGATCATGCATATCAATATATTTTTCAAGACTCATGTAACAGATATGGTTAGTTTATCCACATATATTCTAGATGTGTTGAGCTAGAAATTTTGGGAATATATTATGGAGGAAAAACTACATGAGGATCTTACATAGTCCAAGTTCATAGATATGTTCACTAAAAAAACTCCCCATAGAATATAAAGGTAGAAAAATATATAAAGTTAATGACCTTGGATTATGGTAGTCATTAAATGATGGATTATGCCTTTCGGTTTGTCGGGATACTTTACCTTTCCCCTAATCTCATCACAAATGACTATCTTATGGATTGATGTTTTACGATGGGTGTGATACCAAAGGTTAGACATAGTATTTTCCTTTTTTTTCTAACCTATATTGATGTGGTTTACAAGGAAATTATTTTTGATATTAATGTGGTGTGGTTGACTGGTTTGGGTTATCCCTACACTAATGTTGGGGGAATCCAATGTTCCTAAATTCGTTAGAAGAGGAAGTGTGATGAATCTCATTTGGGTAGTAGTGTAAGTTTACAAAGTCTATCTGATTCCCCTCACGTGATTTCATTGAGTCATAATCCATTAGTGTTCTTATAATGTTGGAGGATAGGCCACTCCAAGCCCTTTTTTAGTAATATCCAAAAAAATTAAACCTCTTTGAGTGAATATGAAACTTGAAATAATTTTTTAAGAAACCTCCCTAAGGAATTTGGGTTGGATCTAATTATAACATAGGCTCTTAGGTGAAGCTAGATGAATCTAATATGGTGGGGTCACTTCCTCAAATAAGTAAAGAACGCTGTTATAGGAAAGGAGACTCTTATCCTATGAGGAAGCCTTAGAGTGGGCCCATATATCGGTTTTTATATATATAAAGGAATGTCCCAAATGAATTTGTTGTAAAAAAATTAGATGTGAGAGGTATAATGTTAATTAATTATTCTATATCATTTTCTTTATTTTAAATAATTGAATCCCAGTACATTATTTCATCTATGTTGAATGATTATTTGGTCTTGTAATCTGAGTTAGTTTCATATATGATGGACCTTCGTACTCCTTTGGTAAAGATAAAAAATAAGATCCTCCAATTCCATGGGTTTCATGTGGCCATTTCTAGTGTGGAGTTTGGTTGGTATTTCCTAGTTCTTATCTGGATATATTTGATATCATTTTTTGGTATATACAAGATGGTTTATTTAAGGTTTTAGATTGATTTATGTCTTTATAGGGTTTTGTTCATTTTTTATAATGGGAAAATTCACATCTTTTATGGTGAGTATAACTCAATATAAAGTAGTAAAGAACCTTTTATTCTAGATATTGGCTCGACCTCATGTTAGATATCTAGTTTTTTCAATATTCTTGAGTGGAGTTCTAATGGTAAAATTCATTTAGTGGTGAGTAGGTATCCTGAGTTTTCCCTATTTTTTCTAATTTAATTCCTAATGATAGGTATAGTTCTCTATTGATCTACTACTTGGGATGAGTATAATTTCCTTATCATCTTGTCAAATGGATCCTACCAATTCAAAGTAATTAAAGGTTCAATTAGAAGAGCTTTAGAGAAAGGGATTTATTTATTCGAGCATGCCACCATGGTCTTCACTGATTCTATTTACAAATATGTTTTATGAGATTATTTGAATTTTCATTTATTATCAAAAGATCAATTAAATGAATGTAAAGAATAATTACTCATTTCCCTGAATTGAATATCTCTTTGATCAACTTAGGGGAGAAAGACAGTTTCAATGATTGAACTTTGATCGAGATACCATCAATTAAGTGTTGGAAGAAAATATTCCTAAGACCACTTTAAGGAGAAGGTAAATTTATTATGAGTATCTATTCTTACCATTTTGACTTACCAATTTCCCTATGGTTTTTATGGGTTTAATGAACCATATTTTCCATTAATATCTCAAAAACATTGTTTTTGTGTTTGTGGTTGATATCTTGGTTCACTCCAATATGAAAAAGGATCATGGTGTCCATCTATATATTTTGTTGAGAACCTTTAATCAGAATCTTCTAAAAACTAAGATATCTAAATACTAGTTTTGGATTTTATAATTTATCTCTTTAGTTAATGAGGTATCTAATAAAGTTATTTTAGTGGATCCTAATAAGATTCAAGTGGTGATATCTTAGGAAAGACCCAAGTATGTTTTTAGGATCAAAATATTTCTAGGCCATGTTAGATATTATAGGTAATTTTTTAGGGATTTATTTGGGATAGAATCAACCATGTGGAATTTGACTCAGAAATGAAGGATATTATAATGTTATGATAAATTTAAAATATCCTTTTAGGAGTTAAATGTTAAGCTACCATTGGTTCCCATTTTGAATCATCTAGGCCATGTTAGATATTATAGGTTATTTTGGTGTGTCTTGATGTTGGTTTTCCATGTTTTGGCATATGAATCTTATCATTGACACCCTCTTGGGAAACACTACCCCGCCCATAACATAGATTTGGAAGTAGCGATGCATGAATTGAAGGAATAACATCACTATCTCTTTAGGGAAAAGTTTATTTTCATATTGATCGTAAAATTTTGAATTACGTCTTCCACTAGAGGGATATAAATATTTTTTATATTTTTTAGGTAGAATATATCAAGGACTTGATTTTGATTTATCTTAACATTATGGTAAATAAAATGTGGGTACTAACACATTGAGTAGGAAATATCTAACTCAAGCAGTGAAAGAATTTGATGGAGAATGGAATTTTATGAGCTTATACACTAAGATTAGTCTCAATTTTATGGGTAGTATGATCATGTTTTATTTTATAGTTATCAAGTTACACACTATTTTGATTATCTAATTCGTTATTATAGGTATTTGGAAACAAATATTTTGCGTATAATAGAATTATAAATAGTGGGGAGACCTCAGGTGATTGGTCTTTTTTTTTGAAGGTGTCATTTTTTTAGGAAGATGTTATTGGTTTCCTTATATTTTATAAAAGAGGTAATGGAATATGGAAAAATATATATCTAGGTAGTTCAACCTAGGGACACCAAGAAGTTTTCTAATATGAAAGTTCAGTATTTTTTTCCTAGGATGAATTAGGTGATTACATAGTTTGGGTCTCTGTGATTTACCTATAAGATAATCAAATCAAAACACAAAAAAACTTATGGGTTTATTAAAACCACATCTAATTACAATTTATAATAGGTATATATATCTATAGACATCATTTCTGGCCTATCTAGGACTCTAAACGGGAAGAATTCTATTTGTTTGATCATTTACTATTTGAAAAAATATGTTCATTTCTTTCCTATTAGGGAGTCAATGAAAGTTGAACAACTTGGATACTTATATATCCAAGATATTGTGATAAATCATGGTGTTACATTATATATTTTTTATTATTGAGTCCCACGCATTAATTCATAATTTCATAAGGGTACTCAAGAATTGATGGGTAATCATTTAAATTTTATCATGGATTATCATCCATAGATGCATAATCAGTCTGAGGGGGCTATTCAAATTCTTGAGTATATCCTTTGAGAGTTCATGCTTGATTTTAGCGTCTCATGGGATAAGAACCTATATTTGGTTGAATTATCTTATAACAAAATATATCAGTCCTTTATAAATATGGATCCCTTTGAATCCTTCTATGGGAAACCAGGTTTGTCCCTTCTTTTGGTTAGGACTCATCCTTAAACATTACATATTCTAGTGAATTTTGAAAATAATTCATTTTATTTCATTACAAAATGTATTTTATGTTTATATTTATTGATAATTAAGAAAAACTATTACAAATTAAACCCATAAATTACAATTTTACACTTCTATACAGTATCTAATTTTTTATAAATCAAAAGACTTTAAAATAAAACATGATTTATTTTCATGATAAATCATCACAATTTTATTCTTGATCCCATCCTTGTTATTACTCTTCCTTAAACCTTGTAAAAAATTAAAAACATGGAATTATAACAAAATAATATTAAGTTACAAAAAAATTCATCAGTCCGTAAATGCATACAAAAAGTATAACTTTTCCAAAAATAAACATTGGGCTAAAAATAAACCTTTTCTTAACTAGGAAATCATCTTTTATGCCCAAATAATTCCACAAAACAATTCATATAAAAATAAATTTAAAAATTGATACTCATAAAGGTTTATTTGAAAACATGATAATCTCTTGAAAACTTTTTCCCAAAGTTATACTTTTCACCCTTAATAAGTAACATAGACTAATAAACAAACCTTGTATAAAACTGAGATTTCTATCAAAAAATAAAAAGAATAAATAAACATTTAGGTAAATTGGGTAATCATTTTCTCATCATACTTACTTATAATGTAACCTCTAAAGATAACATATGGTTTAACCCTCACTACTACTAAAAAATAACCCTCACAGTTATACATGGATGTAACCCTCACTATTACACTTGGAATAACCATCATAGTCAACTTCCAACATACCCAATACATTGGAGTGATGTCATGGCCCTATCCTTATCTATATTATAATGGATCAAACCATAATTATAAATAATCCCCATAAACCAGAACATAATCATAAAACATAAATTCTTGCATCATAAAAATATTTCATGAAGAAAATCACTTACTTTAAAAGAATACTTCACACATCCAAAGGGAAATAAATATTTGAAAATAACTATGAAATATTTTAAAAGAATATTCAATACATTTAAGAATCCTAAAAATAAAAAAAAATTACTAATTCAATATAAGTTAAAAACATTATTTGGTAAAAACAGTTAAAAGTGTAACTTTAAATGGGGATTTAGAAAACAAATTACAGTACATAAAACCCTAAAAAGATTCCATTTTGAAAAAAATAGAGAAATTATAAAAATAACCTTTTTAAAAAATTAATTTAAATCTGAGTACACTCATAAAAATAATTTTAAAAAATTTATTTGAAAGAGAAATAATTAGAAAATAAATCTTTAAAACATTTAAAATGAGGTTTTTTAGTTAAAGAGTCCCTTACCTTGAGTCTGATTTGTCACGTACAATATTTATCTTAATAAATAATAAATATAGGTTAATTTTTTCTTCATTAAGAAAATTTTTAAAGTTTATCATTACTTTAATATCTCTTATTACCATGTTATATACAATTACTTAATCATTTAATTGCTCACTGGATGTTTTGAGGAAATTCGGTTCATAAGGCCAAAATGACTTCAATCAGTTGAGTATGGTAAAATATTTAATCATTCCATAATATCTTGAATAAAATGAATGAAATGGTTATTATTTTTATACATAAATTATACTTCTAAATAAAAACATTAAATATGGTTTTGAAAAATGAACTATGTTGCAATCATGGATACGGTAGGTCGTACATACGCATGAGTAATGTTTTAATTTTTCAGAGATCCTTATGGGAATAATGTAAGTATAATATTATCATTAAAAAATTATAATAATATCATTTTATCATTTTATTTATTTAATAATACTTATATATATCATCCTTGTGAAGTGGTGATGAAATATGAATCACATTACTTTGTGGAGGTGGTAGCCCGTAGGTATGAATGAATGATGTTATCAATTTTATGTTCATTGAAATGTAAGAACATAAATGATATATTGTATTCTAATAATTATAAAAATTACATGAATTTAATATATCAAAATTAATTCCATCCATATAAGAAGTCTTAATAGATGGTGATGGAAAATGAATTACATCGGTTCACGGGGCGGTAATCCATCATACACATGAAAAATGAATTATTTTCCCATTTGATTAAAGAGAAGACGGATGTGGGACATGAGAATAAAATAATAACATATAAGTATATTTAGGATATTTTAGTTATTATTTTATCATGGTTTAATAATATTTTGATGAATTGGATTAATAAAACAAAACAGAAACACTTGATTAAAAACAATACCTCTTTTTTTGAGAAATCGCATTTTATTAACACATTAAGACATCTAAGGTTAGTGTTATATATAAACTAAGGCCTATAAAATGTGGTTATAGGTTATAGGAAGATATTTGGGTAGATCATGGCCAAACAAATGGTTTTTACCTGTTTTTAGCTGAGAATAATAGGTTCTCTTTTAAAATAGAGGGGAGGGGTACTCCTAGGATTTCTAAAAATATTAAATTATAATAAATACATTTATCATGTAAAATTCCTCCAAATGGAAAATAATTTCGAATATAATATTATATAATGTTTTAATCACATCAAAAAAAATAGAATTCATACCATTTTTGTGTAATTTTAAACCCTATCATTTTGATTAACAACTTGGTTTGTTATTTTTCACCTTAACAATATTAACCACTATTTTAATCCTAAAGGGTTAATAATGTTACTATAAATTTAAAACTGACTCATAAATAGAACATGTATGATGTGTAAAACAATATTCAATTAACATGTATGAATATAAAAAATTATGAATTTTAAATAATTTATTAAAATATTATATTGATAAATTTTCATTAATGTCGATTTTGACACTATTCTTTTAATTTGACTTCAAATACATTAAGAAAAAGGTGAAATTATAATATAAAGATTTAAAACCTTGGTATAATATCATATATATCTATATAATTCCTTTTTACACATTTACGCATTCAAATTATTTCTGAATTATTATTTTTAAAGTAATTTATTTTATTTTTATTTTTATTAAATAAATATTGTATTTCCATTTCTTAAAAATTTGAGGTAATTATATAATTTATAAAAACTAAAACTAAATTTTTATAATGTAATTATTTCATTAATATAAAAATATACATTGAGGTTTGTTCATATCTTGATTTTATCCTATTGTGGAAACATAAAAGTTGTTGCAACAATTCGAGGAGGGAGATTACAAAGAAACAAAGAATCTATTGTGCCAATAAGTACTCAGGGAGTCTCTTGATCCTGAGATATCCCATGATACCTGAAGATATTAAACCACTAGTATTCACCCCTAGGGGTAGGAAATATAAAATTTATTAAATGAAATTTGAGTGACATTTTGAAACTATCTTTGATTTAAATATAATTTATTTTCATGGAAAAGTGTCCATTAAATAACTCAAACTTGATCCTAAGGTGATAATAGTTGAATCATATTAATTCAATAATTTTTAGAAAATTTTAGGTCATGGTTATACCCTTATCATTTTTTAACATCCTGTTAACCCTTTTATAATTATCATACTATTAAACTTTTCTATTATATAAGGGTAATAAGGTTACTAAAAAATGAAAAAAGACCCATAAATGGACTTTAGTAGATGAAATTTACCATATCCCATTCATTTGGTTGAATTTAATATTTTTATAACGTTTATATCATTTAATATAATATTATTTACTATAAAATATTCATAATTTCATTTTTGAAGACTATCCATTACATTGAATTTAATAATATGAATAAAACACTTATAATTCAATCCAAACATTTAATTACATCCTTATCATGTCAATTTAATATATAAAATTATTTTATCACATTAATTTTTTCAAATTATATTTATTTTAGTATTTCTAGTAACATTTATTTTATATATCCATTAACAAAATAATAACTGCATCAACATTATGTAATCATTTAAGGTAATTATTTAATCACTTAAAAATAAAAAAAAAATATTTAATATAAATATTTTATCTTTAAAATTAATATTTATATTCAAATATATCCTCTAGATAAACAAAAATTAAAATTGTTTTATTTATTAAAAAAATGAGTGATATCTTTGATTTTTCTTTAAATAAAATATTATATATGTCACAAACACTTAATAATGCAAAAAATACATATATTAGAATCTTGGTTACTTGTGCACTAAAATTACTCATCCAATAAATTTTTTTAAATTGTTAGAGTCATTTTATTTTCCATATCATTTTATTTTTACCCTTAATTTCCAAATTTACCCTTTAGTGGGGTAAAAAATATTACTAAGGTCACTATTCATATTGTCTAAAAATAAAAGTGACTAATTTACTAAATTTGAACCAAATATTTCTAAATATGGAATCCATTTTTCAAAATTCAAAACACATATGTTGTTTCATTTAATTTAAAATTAAACTCATAAAATTAAATGATAAATAGTTTTTCATTAAAATGGTCTTTTAAAATATAAAAAGTTTTTATGCGGAATTCAAGTATAAAATACATCAAAAACCCATAGTTGGATTATTTAAAATAAAATTAAACTAATTAAAATTTATAAATATTAAAAAAATACTTTACATTTTAAAAACATTAAAATAAAATATATTTTTTAATAAAAAAATATGATTTTGAACTATTCCAAGAAAAATAAATATTTTCTCAAAATTATCAAAAATTAATCATAAGATAATTTTATATGATGAAACCAAAAAATTATTTTCTTTTTTAGAAGAAATTTTCTAAAAATTCCTTAAATTAATTAGAATATCAATTTTTAAAAAGAAACAAAAATCATTTTTGAAGAAAACATATTTTTTTATAAGTAAAATGAATTTTCTAAAAATTGTGTTATTATTTTATAATCATTTAAAAATAATTTAATAATTTTTAGGGACTATATATTTGTTTCATAAATAAGTTATTACTATTTATACCAATCAATTTAATTATTAGGTTATAACAGTTACATTTAAATAATAATATTTAGTTCATTTATGCTCGATGTGGCATATCTTGTACACTGTCAAACACACTCTTTCCATTCAAAAAATTGAGATATTACATTCTCACCCCCCCCCTTGAATTTCATACTCATAATTCGTAATTCATCCTTGGTAACTAAAGATTTAATTTTCAAAATATATTTTTTGAAATCCCATATTGGAAAAAGGATTAATAAAACTTCCACTTTAAAAGAATAAAAGGGAAGTACAAAGGTCATTTGGAATAACACATAAAAAGTTTTATATGTAAGAAAACATATGAAAGGTAGATAAAATATATCACTCATGTATTGATATATGGTTATAGAGAATGTGGTCGTGATAGTGAGAACAATCACAAAACCATAAATCTGTGATGTATTTAAAGATCATTGATTTCCTAGTAAGAAAAGTAAATGGATAATATTTTTGTTCCAAGATAATTTTAATAGATTTGATGAATTAATTTACTTCCCTATCCAATAATATGACTAAATAATATTACTTGAAGATTATATATTAATCATTTAATCAATTTCTACCATAATATCATATTTTTCTTCAAAATATGAAAATTTAAGACGAATGTTTCATACCTGGAGCATTATAAAGAACTTTTATAGATTACTAAATCCCCAAATGGATGAAAATATATTCCTCTTATATTTAGGAATTAAAAAAAATAGTATAAGATAAGATAATTTTCTATAAACAATAATCTTTTATATGATGAAACACTACTTTAACCTCCAAAATTCAACATCGATACCCAAAGTTCTACTTAGATTTTTCAAAAAATAATTATCCTTAAAATTATTCCAAAATAGTCCAAACTAATATTGAAACCCAAAATTCATAAGGATTTGATCACATGGTATTCCATGATAATTTTAACATTTGTCTCCCAAAAAACATAAATCAATGTTAATGTATCATACTAAAAATTTTAATTTCCTAAATCACATAATCTCAATTTATGCTCATGATTTCCATAAAAAACCTTATTATACATAATTTGTAAGAAAGTTTTTAACCTCAACGTTTATCTCATACCATTAATTTTTAAACACAAAATTACCTCAAAATAAGAGATTATATAAACCCTAAATGTTATCCATAAATTTTAAAATATGTCCACAAAACTAAAGGCATTGTTCCTCAAATAACTTAATTCATGACATAAACTAAACAGTTATATATACCTCAAACATTTATCAAAACATGATAAATATATCCCAAATTAAATCCATTACTTAAAACATTCAAAGGGTGGTTCCTAAGACTTTGAACAAATGATCATACTCAAACTTATATACCCATGATGATATTTATAACTCTTAAGATAACCTCACATGAAAACATCCTAATCTCCAGAGTTATATAAACCCTTCTTGAATTCCAACTGTAAGGACACTTCCTTAAACATTACATATTCTAGTAAATTATTTGTATAATTAATTTTCTTTCATTACTAGAGATATTTTAGGTGAAAATTTTTAGATAATTAGGTAAAATTATTTCAAATAAAACACATATATTACATATAGAAACATTTATAGAGTATAAGTTTTTCTATAAAAAAATCCATTATATTAAAACATGATTTCCTTTCATGATAAATTTTCACAAATTTCTTCATGACCATATCTTTATTATTAATCTCCCTTAAAACCTATAAAAAATTAAAAACTAGGGAGTTTTCAAGAAAAATCATAAATGGAAATAAAAAGAAAGAAATAAATCATTAGCCTGTAAATACTTATAAAAATTACCTTTTCAAAAATAAGTATTGTGCTCAAAATAAACATTTCATTACCTAAGAAATATCATTTTTCCCAAATAATTACGTAAAATATTTCCTAAAAATTAAATGTAAAAAAATTATACTCTTAAATTTTTCTTTGAAAACATGATGATATCTTGAAAACTTTTCCACAAAGTTATACTTTTCACCCCCCGGAAGTAACATACACTAACTTACCTAGTGTGAACATGAAATTTCATTAAAAATATTAAAAGAATAAATAATATTATAGGTAACATTAGGAATCATTTTCCTACCCAACTTACTCATGATTTAACCCTTTCGGCTACCATATGGGGTGACCCTCACTACTACCATAAAATAACCCTCACAGTTATACTTGGATGTAATCAATGTAGTTACACGTGGAATAATTGTCACAGTCAAATTCCACCAAACCAAATGAATTATAGGTATATCAAGTACCCACCCTTATTGTGTTTATAATTGCACCAGTCATTACCATAAATAATTTCCACAAGCAATAACATATTCATAAAACATGAATTCTTTCACATGAAAAGATTCCTTGAGGAAAATCACTTACTTTAAAAGAATAATGCACATATACAATGAAAAACATTTTCTTTGAAAATAACCATGTAATATTTTAAATTAAGATTATATACATTATTTAATCATGAAAATGAGAAAATATTATCATGTCATATAAGTTAAAAAAACATTATTTTATAAAAATATTTGAAATATTAACATTAAATGAGTATTTTGAAAAGAAATTCCCTTACGTAAAACCTTAAAAAGATACATTTTTTAAAAAAATTTGGTAAAATTATAAAATTATCTTTTTAAAAAATTAATTTCCATGTGAATAATTCATAAAAATAATTTCTAAAACATGGACATAAAAGATAAATATTACAAAAATAAATTTTAAATACACATAAAATGAGGTTTTTTTGTTAGAGTCTCTTACCTTGTGTCTGACTCATAATGCACAATTTATATCTAACCGAGTAAAAACATAAGTTAATTTATAAATACTTAATAACATTTTTAAATTTTATTATTACTTTAATATCACTTATTACCACGTTATATATAGTCACTTAATCATTTAATTTTTCGTTGGATGTTTTTATGATATTCGGTTCATAAGTCCAAAATGAATTCAATCATTGACTATGGTCAAATAGTTTATCATTAAATAATCTCTAGAATAATATTAATGTCATATTATAATATTTATACATAAATTATACATTTATATCAAACCATTAAATATGGTTATGAAAAAATAACTATGCGACAATCATGGATATAGTACGTCGTACGTACGCATGAGTAATGTTTTAATTTTTCAAAGATAATTATAGAAAGATGGTAATAATATTTTGAAATTTAAAAAATTATTATAATATTATATATATAATTTTATTTATTTAAATATAATTATATATATCTTCCATGTGAAGTGGTAATGAAAAACGAATTGCATCACTTCGTGGAGGTGGTAGTCTATAGGTACGCACGAATGACGTTAACATTTTTATGTGCACAAAAAGGTAAGAACATAAATGATATATTATATTATAATAATGATAAATATTTCATTAATATCATATATAAAAATTAATTCCATCATTATATATAGTATTAAGAGACATTTATGGAATTTTAAATACATCGGTTTGTGAGGCGATAGTCCGCTGTACACATGAATGATGAAATATTTTCCAAATTTTATTGAAGTGAAAATATATATGGGTCATGAAACTAACATAATAACATATCAGTATAAGGATTATACTGTAATTATTATTTAATCATAGTTTAATAATATTTCTTTGGAAGTGGAAGGAGAAAAAAATATAAACACTTGATTAAAAATGATACATCTTCTTTAGATAACCACTTTGATTAACACCTTAAGACCACTATGGTTAGGGTTCTATCTAAAATATGGCCTATATAATGTGGAGATTTATTATAGAAACGATTTTTCTCATGTATTGACTGAAAAAAGATGGTTATTAAGTGTGTTGAAATGAGAATAAGAGGTTCCCTTTTATAAAAGTGGGGAGAGGCACTCTTGGAATTTATCAAAAGATTAAATTATACTAAATTAATTTATCATGTAAAATGAATCCAAAATAAAAGTTATTTCTAATATACAATTATATAAGGTTTTAATATCATAAATTAATACAATTTTAATAGTTTTTTGTCATTTTGAACCTTTTCATTTTGATTAACCCCTTGGTTAGTTATTTTTGACCTTAACCATAGTAACCACTATTTTAATATTAAATAGTTAATAATGTTACAATTAATGAAAAAAAAAATGGTATATGAACGATTTTTTAAACTATACTCCATTCACATGGATGAATATAAGATTTTTATGAATTTTAAATAATTTAAAAAAATATTATTTTTCTAAATTATCATTAATGTCAATTTTGACATTATTCATTTAATTTGACTTCAAATACATCAAGAAAATTGAAAAAATTAGAATATAATGTATTGAAACATATATATAATATCATATAGATCTAGATAATTATTTTCACACATTAACTAGTAAAATTTATTTATGAATTATTATTTCTAAAATCATTTATTTTATTTTTCAGTAAATTAAATAAATATTATATTAGAATTTCACGAGAATTTAAGGTAATTATATAATTTATAATAATTAACAATAAATTTTATAATTAAATTAATTTCATTAAGATGAAAATATAAAATTGTTTTTGTTAATATCTTTACTTTTTTCAAATGTGGAAGCATAAAAGTTAATAAATACAAAGAGAATGGCATTTTGTAACTATCATTGATTTAAATAATATATAAGTTATTTTTCATGGGAGAGTCTCCCTTAAATACCTTAAATTCAATAATAAGGTGATAATTTTATTATAATATTCATTAAATATTTTTTCCAACGTTTAGGCTATGGTTATACCCTTATCGTCTTGTTTTAACATCCCGTTAACTCTTTTGACTATTATTGTACTATTACAATTTTCTTTTATATAAGGGTCAATAATGTTACTATAAAATTTTAAAATACCAATAGATGGAATATAGTAGATTTAAATTACCATATAACATTTAGTTATCCTAATTTATTATTTTTAGTAATTTTATATTATTTAATAAAATATTATTTACTATAAAATTTTCATAATGTCAATTTTAAAGACTATTCGTTACTTTCACATTAACAATATGAATACAATGTTAAAAATTAGAAACAACTATTTTATTACATCTATAACATGTAAATTTCCTCACAAAAATTTCTTTATCACATTAATTATCTCAAAGTATATTTGTTTTAATATTTTTAATAACATTTATTTGATATATCTATTAATAAAAATAATTATTCCATTAGTGTTATGTAAGCATTTAAGGTAGTTATTTCATCACTAGAACTTTAAAAATAAATTAACATATTGAATACAAATATTTTAGATAAAAAAATTTAATATTTATAGTCAAATATATTCGCTAGATAATCAAATATTAAAAAGCTTATAGTTATTAAAAATATGAGTGTGACGTCTTTGATTTTTCTTTAAATAAAATATTATAAATTTCATAATCACTTACAAATGGAATAAAAGCCATATATTTGAAACATGGTTAATTATGGATTAAAATTAATCATCAAATAATATTGTGTAAATTTTTAGTGTCATTTTATTTCTCATATCATTTTATTGTTACCCTGAATTTCCAGAAATACCCATTACCATGGTATTAAAAATTACTAAAATTACTATTCATATTATCCAAAAATAAAAGTGACCTGTTTACTAAATTTTTAACTCATGATACCAAATATTTAATCCACATTTTAAAATTCCACACATATAATTTCCAGTGTTTCATTTAAAATTAAACTGACAAAATCCATTGAAAAAACAGTTTTTCAGAAAAATGCACTTTTTAAATATAAAATTTTTTTATACTAAATTCAATTATAAAATCCATTTTTAAGACCATAATTGGATTATTTTAAATAAAATTGATCTAATAAAATCTTATAACTAATCAAAAATATAATTTTACATTTTAAAAACATTAAAATAAAATATTGTTATCAATAAAATCTATATTTTCACTATTCCTTGAAAAATAAATATTTTCATAAAATTATCACCAAATTATCCTAAGATAATTTTCACATGATGAAACCAAAAATTTAGTTTATTTTTTCAAATAAATTTTCTAGAACTTTCAAAAATTAATTATAATATTAATTCATTAAAAGTAACAAGAATCATTTTTGAAGAAAACATATTTTCTTATGATTAAAACGGTGTCACTAAAAATTCTTTTATTGTTTTATAATAGTCTAAAAATAAATTCATAATTGGTAGGAAATATAAATTTATTTCATAAATCAATTATTCCTCTTCATACCTACCAATTTACCAGCTGGGTTTTAATTTTCACATTTAAATAATAATATTTATTTTTTCATTTAATCTCGATGTGGGGTATCTTGTACACTATCGAACGTACTCTTTCCATTCAAAAATGTGAGATGTTAAGATTTATTGGTTGTATTTTGGTGAGTGTACCATATTAGGATCAATCATTATTCAAGAGACAATTAGTAATATCTAGACGATTTAAAAAAGATTATAAACTTCTCATAGTCACTAGAAACCTTATAAAAACCATCTTCATCAGTTGTTGGAATTATTTGTCAGTAATTGGTTGTTTCTTAAGCATTCTCTTCAATTGGGACATTGATGTATAGGAAGTAGAGTAAGTTGATTTCTTGTTATTTTAGACTACTTGAGTTCATATAACATCTTATGAAAGTGGCATGCTGACTATACTTAGAATATAATATAAAATATATTCAATAACTATTTCACATTTCCAAGTTAAAGAAATATCATCCAAACCCATATCATGTAATTGGATGGGAATATGTGAATTATGAAGCCTACACCATGGTGTTTGAGTAGTCTATTCTTGTTATGGATCTTGATAATAGAGTATTGAAAGTAAAGTATTTTCCACCAGTTTGTGTACTATGATAGCTAATAGAGATCATCATGAGACATAGTTGTGTATGGTATTAATGAGGGATAAATCTTTTTACCTTTTATCTAATAATAAAAGCTGATAAATTTATAGGGGAGGAACATATAATGGTATTGAGAATTATGACACATACCAGGTCATCAGTATGTATTTATTTTGATTATTTCACTTATTTATTTTATTTTGGGAGTTTCTGGAGTTAGAGGATTGAAAATATGAAAAATGGGAAACTTTTTATGGTGCATGCTAAGTTCATGGTTACTTTTAACCACGTACCCAAACCATTTGGTGGGGGATTGATAATTCTAGTATTATTTTCATGGCTGGTGCATGGGTCATGAAGTTTTATAGCTGTTGTTTGATATGTGAGAGTAAGGTTCCTGGTTGGATCATGGTTAGGGGAATCAAGTGGGAAAATAATGAAAATATTTCATACATATAAGGGTTTAATCTAGTGAAACCCACACATTTGTTGCATGATTCCCCAAACATGAGACCAAACCATGCAGATTGCATAGTTTTCTAAAAATTATGAAATTACTTGTATAACCCTATCGAATTATAATCATATACCCTTCATCTTTAAAAATTAATGAAACTCATAAACATATCATCCATGGAGATCTCTTCTTATTAGTTTCTTGGTGATATATTGTGAGTTTTATTGGAAATATTCACCGTAAACTCTTGATTTATCTTGTATTTCTCCTCCTCTAACCTTCAAAATTAGTATTCTTCGATTTACTCCATGTGTATTTTCCCTGGAGGACTATGAGGTAGAATTCAATGTCTAGAGTTATTTTCTATGTTGAAACTATTAGGTTTCCAGGATTTTTAGGATCCCTACTTCTCATTTATTGTGGTTATTTAAGAATTAAATAAGGATACACTGACTTTAAGAAAGGCGTATCAATGTAATGAATATATCCCTTGGAATACCTTTAGTACTTGAGTTTTCTATAGATTCTATTACTATATTATGTTATAAACAAGTTATTCATGATTAATTTATAATTTTTCTACTTGTTTCTTGGATTAATATTGGATAAAGTGAGGGTCTTCTATGTTATTCACGTAGTATTTATTCTAAAATTAGTTATACACCAATAAGGTGTCTAATAAAATTTTTTAAGGAGTTATTTGATTTTTAATGGAGATTCAAAATAAGTTTTGAAAATAGTATGGTTTATTAATTTTATTCCATTTATTTATAAATGTTTATTTAATATGAAATATTTTTCATTATGTGGTTATTTTATATTGATATCAGATATATTGGTGAGCACTTTCCCTTAAATGGTTTGATGTGTTATTAGTGGTGATTATATGATATTGATATTTTTTTGAATGTTAATTATTTAAGAATTTAATCTTAGATCATTGGGTATGTATTTTGGTTGGTTTGGATGAGTGTTACACTAGTTGAGATTATTTCATTAGCTAGTGACCCTATTGAAGATTGTTGCACTGGCCATGGGAATTTCACCTAAGAAGGCCATGAGGGAAACTCAGGGTTGGGTTCTTTTGAGTTTCATATAGGCTATCCTAGTGTTATGTAAGTGAAATACATGATTCTCCATTTCTTTTATAATTGTTTTCTAATTGTTAGATCCCATATGATATATATTTTTGGTATGGATTTATTTATCTTAATGCTTTGTATTACTCTTTATTATTTGGATTCTTTGAATATTATTATACTATAATATTATTGGTTATTCTCACTATTTCCAGTTCAAGATTGCTATGAATCTTGGTTTCTTTATAAATATAAAAAATTTGTTTTCAATTATTTATAACTTTTTATTTAAAAGAAAAAATGGAAATGGTATTTTCTAAATTTTATCTTTAAACTATTACTAAATATTTGAAATTTATAATATATTATGTAGATTTATGGTGAAATCTGGAGAGTATTTTTATAAAAACATAGATACATCAATTGGGTGTATGTAGACTTACTTATGTTTAAAACAAGTAAAGGGAAAGGTTTTGTGAATTTAGGTGAATTTTATTGATTCCCTCATCAACCTTTGTTTGATGATGATCGATAGTGATAGTAATTCATGGGGGATAGGATAATGTGTATTTTGTTTTGAGATCCTCATGTGGTCATATAATTTTGGGGTTATTTATGTATTAGAGACTCCAACCTTGACTATAATTTTTTTATCATGTATGTGATGCTATTTTACCACTTTTTGTTTGATTAATAAATTGATGGTTGGATATTTGTTGGATGTGTATCAATTTCCATTATTTTATACTCTATTTTTATATATTCTTATTATATACAATTGTTTATTCTATTCATGGATATCCAAATTATGGTTACACCACACCAGATTTTTATGTGGAGTATGTGGTGTAGTTTATGTTACTTCAAAGGAGAAACTATTAAAAAAGGCCATATTGATACCCTTGATTCTTATAATTAAACTTGGTGATTTTTAATTCACTTCAGGCCATGTGGTAAGCTGGTCGGGTTAGGTGTAAAGTCATCCCGTGTCAATTTATTACATTTATATTAAAATATATGATTCTATAATAAAAATAAACCATTTACATCTCATAAAAAATGACCACTTTATATTAATAATAAAAATAATTTTTAGTATTTAAATATAATTTATTTTATATTCATTTAAACCTTTGATTAAATCCACTAAAACTATTTTGTATTATTTTAAATAAATTTCCAAAACAAACCTTTTGAAAACAATAATTTATACTATAATTTTTCAATATTTCTTAAAAATAATATAAAAACATTAAAATTTAGCCTTTTTTAATTTATATAATATTTATAAATTAATATATAATTTTATTATAAACACTTGAAATTATAGGTATAAACTATGTACTTTCACTTTAAACCTAGATCTCATCTAGCTCACATTATAGAATTTTTTTGAGAATTCATAAATCATTAAACCATATAGTATTTTTATCCACAATAGTTTAATTATTCACATGTGTAAATGACTTTCCAAATGAATCCCATGATGTGTTCCATCTACAAAAATCATTTTTGGCACAATCTTCAAAATTTACACATTTTTATCAAAGTATGTTTCTATCCAACTATGTCTTGGTTTTTTAAATAGAAGACCAATTCCTATTAATAACATAGTAATTTTTTGTTAATATTATGTAGTGGAAAATATGATTTTATGATGATATAATTTCTATAAACATTTTTCACTTACATTTTACTAAAAATGTGATATGTTTTGAAAAAAAATTATAAATCATAATAATTTTTTTAAATCATGGTTATTTAAATTTTCAAAATTTGAATCCATTCTTATAAATTATATTATAGTTCTAGATATATCGATCCTCACTTCTCATAAATGGAAATTTTTCACTTTTTCAGAACATTTAATACTTTACACAAACACATTCCCAATGATTGTATTGTTTTAGTGCCTTTGGAAACATGGAGATATAAACATTGAAATATAAGTGAGATGTATTATCTCCCATTAGGTTCTCCAAAACTATTACCCTTCTTAGAAACATCATACATATTATATATATATCTTCATAACCTAGGGGAAGGGAACATATGAAAGGGTGATATCATATTCTTAGTAATAGTAAACAAAGGATATATTTGAGCATAATCATGAGTATAAAATTATGAGAACATGATGACAACATAATAAGATCATACCCTGCATATCAAAGATTATAATCAAGAGTAATTAAAAAAATATGGGTAGTTTATAAGACATTAATCATAAGGGAATCAAGAGAATAATCCATGAAATAATAACATGGGAATAAGACATGAAATTATGGTAGACAGAAAAGCATAAAAATGATTTTTATAGTAGTCAAGGATTATTGTCAAGGCTATATTAGTGGTATTGGTTCAATCCCCAAACTATATTAGTAGTCAAGGATCACTCCCAAGACCATCTCAGTGGAAAAATTAATTTACTGAAACAAATTTACACCCCATTCCATCTATGTCTATCTCATGAGATATAAATCTTTACCCACTGCATTGGAGGGATATATAGGTCCCACACATCTCATAATGAAATCATACATATGTGTGCCATAAGATCATAAATAATCATCCTATCATAACCCATGAAATGAAAAAATGGGTATCATAGTCATTTTATAATATTTTAACCTTTATAAAAGAGATATTTTACAAAATTATGTCATCATAGAATAACCCATGAAAATAAGTGGGTTTCATGAGAATTTATCATCGTATAACCTGTTTAAGAGAAATATGTTATTTTTAACATGTCATAAAAATCATAACCATTCAGATAAAGAATAAGAATGGTATCCTTGTATCATAACCCTGGTAAAAAATAGGTAACATTAAAATATGTCATCTTAGATAGAAAATAATTTTGAGAAATCTTTTAAAAACATTTCATGGGGAAATATATTTTATATTTTTAAAATTTGGTTTTTAAAATATAAATCATTTTAAAAATAAATTTATTTTAAAATAACTTTAAAACCTACAAAGTAATCTTGAAATAATTTTGAAAATGTTTTTCTTTGAAAATATCCTTAAAAATTATAATGGATGCTTCAACAAATGGAGTGTTCATGATGGAGGAGAATTTTGAACATGATGTATATGTAAAAACAAAGATTCCTTCCATATTGTTGGTAGAGTTCAAAAGAGACTTGATCAGAAGATGAAAAGAATATTAATTTTGAAAAAAAATTTAAAAATGAAAAACATGGATAAAAAATTCTTTTAAAAATCATGGTATAAAATTTTCTAAAATATGTTTAGAAAACTTAGTTTTTAGAGAAACAGATTCCCAACCGAAGAGGGAAATAAGATCAGGTTTTCTTAAAAAGAATCTTAATAATATTAAGTATAAAAGAGTGGAAAATGGTACCTATATATGAAGACGTCATTAATAACTAGAGTATAATAAAATTCATCAGAATTCTTTAGAGATGGATGACAATATTTTATCAATGGAAGCATGAATATAAATAATCCCGATAACGATGAGATTGTAGTAATAAACTCTTACCACTTTGGTAAATTTGATCATAATACCCATGATATAATGACAATAAAATAAGTTTAAAATATCATGAAAAGAAGAAGATTAATTATAAATCATTTCAAAGGGTAGTATATACACCTTGTAAAAGAATATAAGTGCATAACACAACATGTGTCTCAAGAAGGAAAATTGAGACAAAATTACCTTACCGATTTGATAAATTTTGAATAGTAATGCCCATAAAATAGAGGTAATAAAATGGATATGTAAATTCTCATAAATTTAAGGATAATGTTAAAATAATACATTAATGGTGAGTATATACACCACATAAAATAAATGAGTGGTTTTTGATACTTTGTTCCATCATAGAGTCTAAAAAGAGACAAAGGGAAACGCCTTTGAAAAAAGATGAGAAAACACATGAAGAAAATAAAAATTTGAAAAAGCTTGAAAATTGGATCACCCAAGTCAAGATAAGAATATTTCAGCGTACAAGGTATTTGAACACCCAATTCTAGCATGAAACCCACTTGCCTTACCCACAACCATTTCTCACAAGGTCACTTATTTGCCTATAAATAGACCCTTGGGGACTTCATTTGTATGGACGAATATCCACGAAGCCTAATTACTACTCTGGTCACCCAAGTGCTTCTCCCAAGTCTTATGAAACCTTCATGTTAGTTATTTAACACCTTGAGTAGAGTAATTGAGGGAGGATCACAGGACTTAAGTCCCTTTAGTGTTTAAAATCCATAACACTTGCATGCCTAAAGTTCACAACCTCCCTAAATCAAAAATACTTGAACACCACCTATTCCTCTAAAAGGAACTTGAGTACCCCACTTCTGGGAATACCTGTGAATAATCTTGAAGTCTTGAGTCAAGTATCCCTCAAGTATTAACATCCAGGTTGTTTGTCACTTAAGTGAACATCAGGTCGCCAAAGCCTACATTCACACCCAAACCTATGAGCCATATACTTACTTGGGCACCCTTCTTTGATTCACCTACTCCCTTTAGTCTATAAGCCATCAAGACTTCTTTAAAGCCATTCATGGAAAGGATTATTCTTCATTGGCTCCCTTATCTTAAATGTATTGTGTTGAAACCACTACCAAAACCTCCTAACATATCAATCCTTTGGGATGGACACATCAGTTTGTCTCTTATTTGGGTTTCTATATCCACAGTCATAGGTTTCCAAACTTTTTATCTCAATGGGGTTGGGATTCATGGAGTGTATGTGGGTTTGTATATCTGTATTCACATTGTACCTTTCTCCTAGAAATAGTGCTGGGAAGTTCCCTATTTGGAGGATTGGGGTTTGGGTTATGTCTCCCCCTTTTCATCTCTAATACCCAGAACCTCATGTCTCTGGTAGGGAAGGTACGGTTAACACTTTCATTTCCATTTAAGAAAATGAGATGTCTCCCTCCCCTAATAGGACCAATTTTAGGGCATCCATACTGGTTTAATCCCCTAACCTTTCAAGTAGAAGGTTTCAGTCTTGATACTCTCTACTTCCTCCACCTTCACTTCTTCCTTACATTGGACCCTTTTCTAATGTAAAGAGAATAGGGGAAGGCTCGTCACCTCACCCTTTTCCTGGTCACCTTGGCCTTGTCCACCCTATCTGATTTAGGTGCATCCTCTTCCACCAGTAGAATAGGAAAAGTGTGGGTTCATTTGTTAAATCTTGCACATCCTCTTATTTCTCACACTAATATTGACTCACATGAGCTTAGAGATTCATGATGATCCCAATATTTGTATAAACACCCATGGTGAATTATCTATGAGAACTATGATTCCCACCATAATTGGGATACATAGAAAGCCTTCTCAAAGCCTGATCTCATTGGATATCTTCTTCAGGAATCCAACCTCAATTCCTTTAATCTGGGAATTTCTCCTTAGAAGTAGGCCCCGAACCCCCCCCCCCCCTCCCCCCCAAACTGTTGAACTACCTGAACTCGATTACCTACCATAATTGGTATATGTAAGAAGCCTTCCTAAAACTCGAGATCCATCTTATTTAATCCATAAATGGGCTTCCTCCTTAGGATTAAGACCCAAATTAAACCCCCAAATTACCAAGGCATCCTTTTTAGAAAATAATCCTAAACTCATTTCTCTTAAAGGACTATACTCTTCTGTGAGACTCACTGAACTACATGGGATTTGATTCCCATACAAATGGGATACATAGGAAGACTCTCTGAGGTTCAAACACCACACTTTAAATCAACCCTATTCTTCCTGGATTATATTCCCAACATGGTATAATCTTACTTGGAAACCAATATTCATTCCAAGTTCCTTGGGATGCTTAAGCATAAGTCCCACACCAAACCTTAACTAAGCAACTTTTCTTAGATGTCCTTACCACATGACATTAAACTATAAAGTTAGGTCCTTATCACATGACATTAAAAGGTATGATGTGTCCCATTAAGCAGCACCAAACTATGAGGGTTATGATTTCTTTCATAAGGATACATAGGTATCCCATTTATGGGTATGACCCCAACATCAAAACAAACGTTTTTATCCCTGGATGACAATAAATTCTAGATTTCCCCACTGAGTGGAGTAAAAACCAGTATCATCATAATGATGGTTAAAATAATATCTAAATAGTATATGAGAGGATATCATTGATGGAGAACCTCGAATACATACGAATGTCTCCATTAATGAAGAACCTCGAATACATAATAATGATTCAAAAATTCACACATGCTAATAATTGATTGATAATTACAAGGGAAAACTATGTTATACTTGGTTAATTAATAAGGATTTATGAAAATATCTCAAATTTATAAGAGATCCCCACAATAGACAAAAATTACCCCCAAAAGGGTGTGAAGAGTCTGACCTCCCATCCTCTTGACTAATGCATGTTCTTAAGTATCGTAAGTTAAAACTCAACGAACGTCTGCCTTTTTAAAGCATGTCCTTTTTGGATAAAGTACCATTGTATGTTTCCGGTTCTATAAATAAATCCAATGGAAACCACCTGGAAGCGATGATTCTTAACCAGAACACATGTTCCAAGGAACCATGAAACAAAAATGGTGAACCCGATGTAAATCCTTAACCAAGTTAATAGTGTTACCCATCTATCAGGTCTCTATCAATTGATAAAGGAAGGCCAGATAAATGAATCAATCATGATTGTATCAATATAAAATATATTGCTTTAATGGAGTTTATTGTTTTTCTCAAGTTTTATCAGAACTCCCTTCACTCCAAATGGCTTCCTTGATGTTTTCACTAGTGAATTCCTCGGCCACTAATCAAACTGGATTCTCATCCGCTGGAAGGATTACATCACAAACTCAAAATCTTCAAATTTGGGTCATCAATGTATTGTTAAAGGAGTAACTTAAACATGGTACTATCCCAACCTTGTAGACTACCTAACAGGCTCTCTAGGTTAACAACAACCCTCGATCGTCCGGTTAGAGATGACCGATGGTCAAGAAGCAGAAGGTTCCAACCAACGTCTTCAACTATTTCGGGTCCTTATCCCTAGAACGCAACAACTAGTCCCTACCATACTATAGGGAGTTGTATCAAGAGGTCACTCATGGCCTCAACTCAAAGAATCAGGGGTTTTTACTGAGGGCTCCCACTAACAATAGTCGTTAGTAGAATCATGCGGCAGTGAACCCCCAACATGATGGGGGTTTTCCTTTAGTTGTTTGGTTTGGGTCCCATAGACCCGAGCATGCAAGAAGAACTAGTAGGGATATGTCCGGCCAACCGGGATTGGGTTATTACCATCACCCTTTCTGGAGAAGTCCATTAACCTAACTTAATGGAAAACAACAAACTGGCACATACACCAGTTTGTCCCAATTCCGCTGGCCAGTAGACTCGTCTGGCAGCAACCCACCAATCCAATCATTTAAATTTAGTGGAGTACCATGAATAGGAACATACACTGGTTTAAGAACTATCATCTAGTTAGAATTCTCATTTGACTACATTCAAGGAAGCCCACCAATCAAATGTGGTGGAAACTGGTTAAAAGGAACATACACCTACTTACACTCACCATTTTTTCCAGTAGTCTCGTCTGTTAGTATTGAGAAAAGTCTCTCAACCAATCTTGATGGAAAATAGCTAGCAGACACATACACCTAACATCATTCATTAAACCTGCCAGTATTCTTGTTTGGTAGCACTAGGAGAAGTCGGTCGGAAAGCTACGATGAAAAACATGGGGTAGACTCAACTCTCTGCCCTCATACATGAGTACTGTCAGTACCCAATGACAAGAAAGGTAGGATAGAAGCAGGCATATACAACTAATCCAGATACATAATGGATGTATATTTCTTTTCCAGCCACTGAAGTCACCAAACACATCTTATAAATGGTGAAAGGGAAGACACAAATTCATGCCCATATTCTGGAAGCATGCCAGAATATCATAACAATAACTTCAGCAGTACCAGGGGAATAGACACATAACTCTATCCCCACACCTAGGATAAAACATCATCATGCCATACCGGAGCAGATACATACCTCTATTCTAGTCCATAAGGGTTATAGGGCATACTCCCCCATATAATATGGACAACCAGATTAAGAACATACACCCTTTCCAATTGGAGGTAATCGGACCATTCTGATTACCACTCTAAGGAAGGCTCATACACCTGCCCATGATAACCACTTCTCCCAGCAAGTGGATCCAGCTACATATAAAAGAGAATCCAAGAAGAAGTCTCACAAAACATAGTTATAAAATCAAGATCCAATCTACGATCTGTCTCCTCTTAATGCTGGAGTTCTAGAATCCCTTATAAATTTATCTATTACAACTCAAGATCCCACCCTTCCATTAACAAATTATGGGAGTAGTATTAGTAATTATGTTCCCCATTGGACACTTTGTCATTAAGGCTGTCTTCATGAAAATTTTGTCAATCTAGAGAGCATGTCTCCGAATGAGAGCCATGGAAACCCTCCATGTGGCTAGAAGACCAAGGAGAAAAAGTATTTATCCCTTGTTGTAATCCACCATGGTGATCCTCCCCATAAAGTCATTCACTGCGAAAGTTCTCTCCATAGTATTGTTTCAAATTTTCAAGATAATTCCCTAGTTGACAATGTAGTAAGAAGAAATCACTATTATCTTGGGGAACTTTCCAATGTAATTATCATCATGTCTGATGCCTTGTCACTAACAAGTGAAATAATATCTCAACTAGAAAATATTCTAAGGAAACGGTCATTCTCCAAACCTTCTTTTGATAATTTTTATTCTAATATAGTAGAGGAAAAATCAACTGATTCCATTGTTTGTAATAAAAAAAATAGAGAATCATCCACTCTATTTGGACCAACTAGAGAAACATCTAGTAGAAGATGATGAAGATATGTTGAATATGAGAAAAAAATTGGCTAAAGGTGAAATACCAGTCATGTTTTGACCTTTGGAAAACTCTCAATACAAAATTCTAGAATGGATGGTAGAATATTTCATTCATGATATTCGCCTCAACATTTGGAAAAATATTCATCATCTAAAAGTCAAGTTATTACCATATGATGAATATCAAAATCATGTGAAGGTAATAGAAGGGTTTAAATGTCAAATTTACTTAGAATCTCTCATAGTTTCCTGACATCCAAAGGTTGAGAAGCATAAGGTAACCCTTCAGTGTGCTTGCCTCAATGCATTAAAGAGGCTAAAAAATTTAATTACTGATACCCCATCTACTGTTCGTATCAAAGGATGGGGTGCACACAGAGCATTTCATTTCATTGCACTCCAAAATCATCAAATCTTTCCAAAAGTGGTCTCATGAAATTTTATTCCCCATGGATGGCTACAATCAATAGTGTCTGACTGTAATCAAAGATATGCTGAAGAATAGGCCTCGACTGGCTCTCATCAAAGTTAGGCCCAAAAAGAGAAAGCTATTGAGATACTTTTTCATCAAGCATCTAAAAAAATTAAGCAGGCCTTTATCTTAGAGGATTCCATCAATCAGATTGTGGAAATGTATTAAATAGCATAGTAGTCTTCTGAAATAGGTTTTTTAAGTGGTTGTCGAATAATGTACCCATCAAATGCTTAGACCAAAATTCGCAAAATCAAAAGAGAAGCTACGTGAATCTCAACTATAGTAGTTCAAGATCCACCCAATATTATAGGGATTGAGGCATGTTTTATTCAACCTTGGAATTAAATAAACAAAGTTATATGGTTTTAATAAAAAGAATAAGAACATCCCCAGCCTACATATCTGGGGGCTTTTTCACATCTACAATCCCCTCCCTAATGGAAGTCAATTTTCTCATGATTAAGGAAGAATCCACAAAGTGAATGTGCAACTGAACTATACAAGGATTAACTTCAGGATATTATCCATAAAATAGTTCCCATGAATTTAGAATATAGGAGAATATAGTCTCATGGAATATACAGAAGGATATGATCTTAAAAAGACACTAACAGAATTCCATCAATGAATTATGAGTCAGTGAATGTCATTAATACCATTACAGAAGATCCTCCAGAGAATAATTCTAGTTTAGGGGGTCCAAAGATAAATTTCTTATTCATAATATGGTATACACTAAATTAAGGAGGTGTCCATACCCAAAATCAGAGGCTTACCCAAAATCTGGGTATTCCCTCAAGTAACCAACTCCCACACCTTCGAATAGAATTTAGCAAGGGGAAAGGTAAAATTCAGAACACATCTCACTTTTCCACTAGAGAAGGTCAATCTCTTTCTCTTGAAGAAATATTTTACCAGAAAAAATATAAGATGAAGGAGTTTAAAAGACTCAATATAGAGTTACTTCGAAGCAACATTTCTACTAGACATCCTCCCCAGGAAGATCCTCATCTCGATCATCCTATAGGAATTCATTAGCATAGAGGTTTTTTTTCAGCTACAGATATGGATAATGAATTCCCTCCACTGGGTACATAGCTAGGGGAGGATCAAAAATATACTTATAGTCATATCCCCATGGTTTATCCAAGACAAATACCAGCAGCACCATCACCAGTGGTTTTTCCGGTCATCGCACTAGTTCAATCTCCAGCTACTGTACCTGTACAGGTCCCAGGTCATCCATATATTCCCCAAATTCTTATGAACACAATTTAAAAATTAACAACTCGATTGGAATTTATAGAAGAATGGAGTGCACCAGTACATCTATAAAATAATGCTTACCTTGAATGGGTGGATCTAATTCCTCCCCCACCAACCTTTGTGAATACTACATTCCCAATCCTCAATGGTTCGGAAGATCCTGAGAAACACTTGATGCATTTTGTTTCTTGTTTTGATCCCATGATGGGGACTCCTCAACTAAAAGAAGTAGTAAATCTCATATGCTTTGTGAAATCATTACATGGGTGAGATTTTTTCTATAATACAAGTTTGTAGTCTCGATCAATTACTGTATGGGAAGACCTCCGACAAAAATTCCTTCTCCAATTAAGCTCAACGCAGCCAAAGACAAGAGTTATTGATCTTACAAATTGAAAACAAAGGGAGAATGAAATATTTTTAGATTTAATATCTTGATGGAAAGGATTAACATATTACTTACATGTGAATCTCCCTCAAGAAGAGTTACTTCCAGTTTTTGTGGAGAATTTGGGTGATGATTTATGCACACCACTGATCTCTGTCAAATACACTGGAGGGTTTTAAGACCTTGCATCAATTTCCCAACAGGTGGAGGATTCCATTGTGGAAACTAAATTTAATTCTCAGGTAATTCAATAATCTCTGGAAATGATAATAGGGAAATCATAGGATGTTACAGTCATACTCAAACAAGAACCTTTACCTACTTCCAATCCAAAACCTTCATCATACCAAAGGGATCCACCTCTTGAGTGTCAGCAGCAATGACCGCCTCTTCAAGATGATCAAAGATATCAAAGGTGGAGATAGTCTGAGGAATTAAAGAACAAAGTTTATTATTTTTGGAATGAACAAGTTCCTAGTTATTTCATTTAAACTTTGGCTAACAATTTGGTTTAGTTTCCAAGGCCGAAGAAACTGAACAAAGAAGAAAATTAAGATCTTCCCAATTATTTCCCCTTTCACCAAATGTTGGGGAATCCCATTCCAGTGTGTTTTGTTTTCAAGGACATCCTAAAAAAATGGTAGACTCTGGACATATGAAACTGAAAATATTTTCAACCCAAGTAGCATGTGTTACTGCTACTGATCAAGAGGAAGAAGGTGAATGGCTGGAAGTCAAAAGTAAAAAATGCGTAGAAATATGATGATTGGATGGTAAAGAAAATGATCAAATGAACTCATTATATTCTATGAACACAGTTGAAATGACTGATTGTAACTTCATCCACTCCTGCCACAGTAAATCCATCTTCATCAAACGATCAGTCCTTTAAAGGTAAATCCTTAAATAAGTGATGTGATCAGAAAGCTAAAGAGCAGTTGGAAGAGGACAAGCTTGTGTCAAGGACAAATTTGTCCTTGTATTTGGTAGATTTCATGCCATCTGTTTCAAAATCATGGGCACCTCCCTTCCAAACAGCACAACTAGAACAAACCCGTCAAGAAGAATCTTCATCAGGTGAAGAATTGATCTATGGTTCATTCAACGTTATCCACTTAACGGTTCTCAATTCAAATGACTATTCTTATTATAATGAGCCTAAATTCCATGTACTTAATTGGGTGACTAGGGGAAGAATCGAAGGTCGATAATATAGGGGATGGATTGGGTTTTCTAGAAACCACTATTTTAACTCTACCCCTACTCGAACAGTATATACGGCGGAAACTCGTGGGAGATCCCTTCTGCAGGCTCAAAAAGAACAATGAAGTTATCCCACGCATGACTGGATCGGTCCTGGAATGATTATTTTGGAGAATCGATTAGACGTTACACCATATTTATCTTATAAAATAGATATACCTAGTCAGTCTAATCTACCAAAACTGGATGTATTTTCAGCTTCTACATCAACACAAGGTACATCTATATCAGGAGCATCAACATCCAAGATACCTGTAAAACCACATCTCCATGGTGGGAAACGCAAACATCTAGATGAAAAGTACAATGTTTTGAAACATCTATCCAAATTCCATCCATGTTGTAAATCTCGTATGCCTTGAATCTGTCTAACTATTTTCAAGAAGCACTTATTGAGGCTTTGTCAAGTCCTCAAGATTTTGAAATCGAAGTTTCTGCCATTGAGGTTTACTTTATAGAGAATGATCCTACAGAATGTCATGTAGTAATTTATTTTATGGATGAAGACGATGATGATGTTGTACATGAACATATTAGGCCCTTGTATCTATATAGAAGGGTTAATGATACATAAATCTGATGAACCTTCATTGATAATGACTCAGAAGTCAACGTCATCCCTATTCGTACACTTCGTCTATTGGATCTTACTTAATCGGACTTATCACCTTCCACTTTGATATCGGAAGGTTATGACAAGAATGAACAAAAAAAACTTTATGAAATATTACACTCAGAAGTCATTTTGGGGATCCAATGTCTAATTCAGATTTCATGGTTGTTCGTCAAGACACAACCTTCAACACTCTGCTTGGAAGGCCTTGGCTACATCAACATGCATCCATCCCTTCATCATATCACCAATGTGTCAAGTATTGTTTCAATGGTCAAATTGTGACATTGTATGGTGAAAAGATCCATTCAAAACATGTGAATCTTAGTATATTGAGGCAGAATTCTATCACACCAAGGGAACGAGGTATGTGACAAAAGATGTAACAAGAATCAATGATCAAAATAGTTTGGAAAAGATACATGCTAACCCATTAAAACATCTGAGTAAAGATTATGTGTTTCCTATCAATCAAATTGAAATGATAGACCCAAATCCAATAACTCATCTAGTGACTTCCATAATGTAAATTGTGGCAATCGAACTTGAAAACTTTAGAGAAGTTGTTGATAGTGAAAGCTTAAATAGAGATGTCTTCATTTCATGTACCAAACTTCAGAAAGTCTTTGATTCATCAATCAGGATAGAAGAATTTATCGCAATACTAAAGTAAGACAAGGATTTTGATTCCCAATCCATCATTTACTCTTCAATGCTCTAGGAAGACCCTTCATCATCAATAGAGTTTAAAATGGTTGCTCTTCTTCAATATATTCAAATACTTACTCCTCCCCTAGCTCTAAAAGTTTTTCTTCATCACATACTATGAAAGTAGAAACATAATAAGTGACATGTAAGGAAGAAGAAGAAGAAGAATATCTCAGGGATTATCCTCTAGAATTTGAGGAAGGCATCTCCACCACTGTTAATGAGCTCATAGAAATAAATCTAGGTATAGAAGAAGATCCACACCCCACCATAATTAGTGCGTCCATGACCTATGAAGATCAAGATATGTATACTTAATTTTTCAAGAAACATCAAGATATATTTTCTTGGAACTATATAGAAATTTCAGTCCATAATTCCAATGTACCCACTCATCATTTGGGTTTTCCATAAGAGCATCGAGGATCCAAGTAGGCTGTACGAAGAACACACCTGACTCATGCCTCTAAAATTCAAGCTGAAATCAATAATCTTATCAAGGATAACTTTTTCAAGGAGGGGAAATATCCCAAATGGCTGGACAATAATGTCCCAGTGAAAAATAAGAATGGTCAAATTAGAGTTTCCATTCATTAAATATATCTTAACTAGAATTTTCCCAAATATTAATTTACAGTTCTAAAAATAGAACATTTAATTGATGCAACAGCCAGCTATTAAGATCTCTCTCTCATGGATGGATACTCTAGGTATAATCAAATATGAATAGTCCCATGGGATGAAGATTATACATCCTTCATATCCCCTCAAGGTGTGTTTTTTTATTGGGTAATTCCCTTCAGCTTAAAGAATGCATGTGCAATGATTCAACGTTCCATGCACCATATCTTTAAACCCTTTTTATGAAAGTTTTTCAAATGTTATGTGGATGATATGGTAGTTAAATCTAGAAAAATTTCTGATCACCTGACTGATTTAGTGACCTTATTCAATAATCTTTGGCAACATAATTTGAAGATGAATCCCTTGAAATTTTCTTTCGAGGTAACCTCAAGAAAATTACTAGGCTTTGTTGTACACCATAATGGCATCAAAGTTGATCCTAAGAAGAAAAAAGTAATCCTTGTCATGTCACCTCCTTGAAATTTGAAACAATTAAGATTACTTCATGGAATCTTGGCCTATATTCATCGCTTTATTGCCAATTTTGCAGGCAAGTGTCTACCCTTAACTGGATTAATGAAGAAGGGAGTCACCTATCAATGGAATGAATACTTCCAAGAGACATTTGATACCCTCAAGAATTATCTCTTGAGTCCACCAGTATTAATGCCACCTGTTGAAGGAAATCCACTTATTCTCTATGTGACATCTTTAGAGAGATCATTGGGTTCTTTACTTTCCCAAAATAATGATGTTGGTAATGAAAATATCCTTTAATATCTCATTCTAACTATTCTTGACACAAAGACTCAATATTCAAGTATCAATAATTGGTTCCTAGAATTAATATTTTCAGTTGAAAAATTGATGCACTACCTAAAACATCACAAGGTTCACTTGGTATCTTGCAATAACCAGCTCAAATTTATCCTCGGCCATCCTATACTTATAGGATGTTTGGCATGGTGGGAAGTTATTTTACAAAATTTTTGATATCTAGTTCATGCCTCGGAAATAAATAAAAGGATAACCCATGGAATAATTTTCTATTGACCATCCATCTTCAGAAGATACCTCTTTGAATAATGAACTTCCTAATGAATGGGTATTCTCTATTTAAGATAATCCCCAAACATGGAAAATGTACTTTGATGGTGCTTTAATAAGTATAATGGGGATGAGAATGGCTAACACTAAACTCAAAAAATTTGGATTAGGAATTGTACCTATCTCCCTATAAAAGGCAGTGTTGTCATATTCCTTCCTGTTGTCAGAAGGCGGTACCAATAATGAGGTAGAATATCAAGCTCTCATTATAGGCCTTGAATTGGACCACCAAGTATAGAAGAACCACCTAAAAGTGAAAGTTGATTTAGAGTTGGTAATAAAACAAATCAATGGGGATTATACTATTAGAAAAGAATAGTCAATCCCTTTGTGTGATTATGTCAGAGGGTTAATGGCCGAATTTCCCTCAGATCCAATATTGTCTTATGTCCTGCGATCACAAAATACACAAGCTGATGCACTAGATAATGCATCCACATCCCTGGAAGATCCAAACCGGGATGAGACAATCATTAATATTTCCCATCATCATGTGGTTTCACCTTTCATTAAAACTAGAAAAGTGGAAATTAATAAAATCATCCCTATTCCAAGATGTATAGACATACTATGGGGTGGATAAAACCCATCGTGGAATGCATTCAAAATGGAGTAATTCCACCAAATAGTGATGAAAAAGAATAGATATGAAGACGAGTGGCCAATTTTACTCTTTATGATTCTAGATCACAAAAAGATCCTCTAAAAATGACACATTTATGGAATCATTTTCAAGTGTATTGACAGAGAGTAAACAAAAACTATCATGAAAGAAGTATATATAAGAGATTGTGGTGCTCACCAGTCTGGGCATAGGATTTCTAATCAAATCTGAAGTCTTGGATACTTTAGCCTTCTATGATGCAGGATTGCACAAATTTCACCATGAAATGTCATTCCTTCTAAGTGCATGCCAACTTCATTCATCAACCCCCGGAGTTGGTACATGGAGCTAAATAATCCTAGACATTTTATACATGGGAAATGGATTTACTAGGACCTAATCCTCCATCTATGGCTAAGAAGTTGAAGTATATTCTAACAACTTCTAATTTCTTCTTCAAATTGGCTAAGGTAATACCTCTCAAAGAAGTCGGTACCAAAATCATTGCTATAATTTTAAAAGATAATATCATTACTAGATTTTGTGTCCATCATAATATATTGATGTAAAATGGTACCAATTTTTGTTTTATTGAGGTAAACAAGTTATATCAGGAACACAATATGAAATACAACCATTCATCTTGAAATCATGTAGCAGCCAATGAAAAAATAGTGGCTTTTATTAAAACTCTATAAAATGTACTCCAGAAGATGGTGGATGAAGATAATAAATCTTGGCATGATAAAATTTTTCATGATTTGTGGGATTATTGGACTACTACCCATACTTCCACTTAGATAACACCCTATTCATTGATATACAACACAAAAAAAAGTTTTTCCAATTGAAATTCAATTTCCATCACTCTGAGTTGCAATCTATGATTAGTTATCTACATATGAATAGTCTCAAAAGCAATTTTATGAGATGGAATGTTTAGATGAAAAGATATTGCATAAATTACATCATTTAGAAGTCTATCATAACAGAATAGCATGAGTTTTTAAAAAGAAATTTTACCACTATTTATTTCATCAAGGAGAATTGGTATTATTCCTTAGGACTCCAATGATACTAGGAAAGAAGCATCCAATACTTGAACCAAAGTGGGAAGGACCTTACTCTGTACATAAGGTCTACTCAAATAGAGCTTATTACCTAATATCAATGGATGTAAAATATAATAAAACTCCAACCAATGCAATATTCCTGAAGAATTACTTTATGTAATTGACATCATATGTCCTTGTTGTGTGACTATAAACTGTATAGCATAGAGTCCTAGTTACAAGACATTAAACTGCATAACAACCATATGCATCCATGTTGCACGACATTAAAATGAATAGAATCTTTTTCCTTGTCACATGATGTTAAAATGCACGACATAATTTTTCCTCATTACATGAAATTAAACTGTATGGTTAACGTCTTCTTTATTTGACATTAAGAGCTTCCATGCACAAGTTTAACTTGAATAATTACTACTCCTTACTGGCACATGAGCTCCATTTCTCCCTATGTATGAATCAGATCTACATAGGGGCCTCATTTGAAGAACTATGTGTGGCTTGATTATCATTTTCAAATAGATATGTAGAGATGCCTGGATCTCCAATATTGGGCCCATCCACAATCAAAAATAAATTTATTTCCCTTTTCTTATCATGTATATAAACGAGATCTATACAGAGTTCTCTTTTAAGATACATGGTTTGAAATTTATACCATTTTTTTCTTAATTTTAACCATTCTTATTCTATAATTTGTTAAAATCCCCTGTCACCCACATCAAACTCAATCAGTGTGGGAAATTATTGTTTCAACAACTACATTCAGATTGATTATCATTTTAATGAGATACATAGAGACACCTAGATCTTCAATCTTAGGCATATCCATGATATAAAAAACCCCTCTTTATTCCCTATGTATGAATCAAACCTGCAAATATAATGTTTCAAAGAACTATGTGTGGATTTATTCTCATCCATATGAGATACGTAGTGACACACGGGTTCAATCCTCTGGTCCAGCCACAATATTCCTTTTTTACATTGGAATCACTTCATATACTCATTTCATGACTCTAAACTTCATAGCATAATTTCCTTGCTTCATGACATTAAAATTAAAAGCACCTAAAGAACTATGTATGGATTGATTATCAACCCATTGAGATATGTAGTGAAAACTAGGCCTTACCTCTTAGTCCCATCCACGAGATACATTTTTATCTATCTTACACATATAATTAACAATATATGTGGGAGTCTTCATTTTGTGTTCTCTCCTTATAAATCCAACCGCGGAAACAAGAAATGACCCCCTTTTACATATTTTTCAGATCTATGTAAGGGAATCCAAACTCATGGCCAATATTGATTAAAATATGTCTCTTGTGCATTGATCATTACCCCTTCCATATTTCACACTCTTAATCTTGAATATGTTCAGGTATTCATAATCATTATAATAGTTTTTTGTGACAAAGCTTCTGATATCTGTGAACTCTTTTTTCTAACAATGCAGTACATTCCCCTAGGTGGCCTTGTATAAGTTTCCTACATAACAGGCCTATCAGTAAAGAGATACCACTATTTAGATATGCGGCATATGCCCTAGTCAGCCCTGCATAATAAAACCCCCTTAACAGGTTCATCAAAAAATGGTAACTTCATTCTTGGTACGAGTATCTTCTGTACCCTTGAAGCTTTGATGACCATATGCAAGAATTTTTATCTTAAAGTAGTCATCCATGAATATTTGTCCCATTTCCTTTCCCTTAATCTAAAAGTCTTCAATACCATGGTTTATATATTTCCCTCTCCATGTGTTCAAAGAAATATGAAATAACTGTGGATCATTTTACCACATATCATATATTGTTTCCATTCTTTTACTAGTCATATGACCTAAAACTATAGAAACCAAACTTCTTATGTTTGGTTCAGACCTTTGTAGAAATCAAATTCCTCCGGTTCTTTGGAAATCATGATTAGAGATACTTTTTCAGTATTCAAGTACGTTTCTCCATAAACATAACTTTGTGCTATGTAAAATATGAATCTCCATAAAATTTATTTGCCTTTTAAAAATATAATTTCAATTTTTTTAGAACTCTTTTTCTAGACTATGCAGTACGTGCCCCTAGGCGGCCTTGCCTAAGTTGCCTACATAATGTACATGTCAGTCAAAAGATGCCACTATTTGTCTATGCAGCATATTCTCTAGCCAGCCCTACATAATACAACCCCCATAATGGGTTCTTCAAATAATGATAACTTAATTCTTAGGAAATACTTCTTCTAATGCCTTTTATCCCTTTTCCCATATCATTCTTCAGATCCAGAAATTCCCAAATCATAGTTTACAATTCTTCCCTTCCATAATTGAACAAGGTAGTATGTTTCCAAACAAATTATCAAGAAATTGGAGAGTCTCAAACCTTTGGTCAAAGATAAATACATTAAATTAAAGTCACCCAATGTCCACAATACATGACTTAAAACTGCACAGTACAATGTCCTCACTACATGACTTAAAACTACGTAGCATCATATTAGAAATCCCCCTTTCTGAAAACATTTAATCATTCCTCATACACCAAATTTGTGTAGTTGTGGTTTTCCTATTCATGACATATGTCGACATTGATAAACCTTTATTCTTAAAATCCATTTTTCTTGGAAAAACTTCTATTTATGTTCATGATTCACTCAAATATTATTTTCCCTTACCTATCAACAATAAAATATTGAATTTCTAAGAGCTCTTTTTCTTGACTATGCAGTACGTGCCTCTAGAGGCCTTGTATAAATTTTCCTATATAACAGGTCTGTCAGTCAAAAGATACCATTGTTTGGCTATGTAGTATATTCCCCAGTAATCCATATATAGTACAACCCCCATAACGGGTTTTTCAAATAATGGTAACTTCATTCTTAGAAGAGACCTCCTCTATGTTGATACATGTTTTAGATTGGGTGACCATAAAAAATGACTCAAGATTCCCCTTGGAAGTATTTAAAGAATATTAGAGAAATTTATAGCCACTAAGCCTTGTTTGGAATCTAATTTCAAAATTTATGGTCAAAGATATTTTACCTTAAACAATTTACTTTTTAGTCTGACATGCATGGATCTAAATTTCCAATAACAGGAGATGTTATACTTTTGAGATTGAAAATCTGAAATGGGAACTCTGGAAAAAAGTTGAGTCTCGACTCTCTAGAATTACATTTTTCAATAGTTTAGGCAATATTGAGCAATAAAAAGCCAAAAGATACAAATTTTGTAGGGTTTCCTGTATAAACCTAGTAAAAATTAAACTACGCTTACTAGGCCTATTGGATTAGGTAAAAATGGATAGAAAGAATGAAGAAACGGATGATTAAAGACAAAATTATTTTCAATTGTGAGTAAAAAAAATTCATAGAGGAGCATCCACAAACTAAAGTCTCTCTGTTATAAATTATAATATATTTTCAATATAACATCTTATTTGGTTAATGGACTCTTGAGCCCCATCAGCATCCTGTTGATGTTCAGTTATCCGAACAGTTTCGTTCTCTTCAAAATGGAGAAGTGCTTCCTTAGCATCTTCAATGGCTTCTTCACCATCAATCTGGACTTCTCCTATTGAGTCGTTAAGCTGGTCAAACTCCCTTGTGACCATGTCTAACTCTTTTTGAAGACGCAGCTGTTAAACAACCTTTTCTTTAATTTTCTACTTCAGTTATTTCATCTTTGCAGTATGATTGGCCTTAGCTTGGGATAGTGCTACTTGGAATTCATCAATTTTTATCAACAATATTGTATTTATCAAATCTTTCCAAAGAATCTACTCTTTCTCCCTTTTTCGAATAATCTCTTTCACTATATTATGAATTTCACGGTATTCAAAACTGCCAAATCTCAATGTAATGGACATAGATGAAAGTTTTGGAATTAATGAGGGTAGTTCCTCAAAAGGAATTATAGATATTATCTTCCATATATTTTTCCATTTCTTGCACTGTGCATGATGAAGAGCCTTTGCAGTTCTGGGTCTGATTTAGAATCGTTGTCATAAGGAGGAACCTGTTCTGGGATTAATGCACTTAAATAAGTTCCATGTTATGATCCCTCTTTTATAGTGGTTTCTTCACTTCCTAATATTGTTTGATATGATGTAGAGGCTTCACCTCTGGATCTATCCATTGAAGTTGATAATCCTATATAGGGATTTAAAAATTATGGTTATGGTTAGTTTCAATAGATAACAAGACTGAGCACAATCACAACATATTATCCCTTACTTAACAATAGCTTGGTAGCTTGAGAAGACTCCTCCATAATATTCTCAGTTTCAACAGTTTTGGTTAATGTATCATGGTGGGGAATAATTTCTATAACTTGATCAGGATCCTACGAATGAATCTCTTGAAGATTTCTCATCTCCAGATTCACCTAATCCAATGTATCTACAATGATAGGATTGATGGTGATATTGACACTTCCTTCAGGAATCGTCACTGAAGCGGTTTCTTTAGACAAAACTACATATGTCAACCAATCATGGTTAGAAAATTAATCATAATAATATTAATAGGACAAAATATGAAAACTCGCGTCCAGTTGGTTCTATACAAGGAACATCAAAATCTTCAAAAGAATTTGGTATATTAATGTGTTCTAATACTTCTTCAAAATACATGCCAAGATTCATCATATCATCCAATGATATCCTATATCCCATGTTAGTATCACCCATGGGATAACTCAAAGTGGTTGTTTCGAAACCTTCCTATGACAACCTTTGACCCTGAATTTCTTCCTCGGAAATAGTCATGGGGTCATCTTTAGTTGTCATAGGATTTTCTAGTTCATGTGATGAACCTAAAGTATGATAGGATGTAAGTTAGTTATTTTTACATTTATTTTCTCATGAAGCATTGTTGATTTACCAGAGGTCTTCTCTCTTCTAACAGTGGGAATAAGAGAAATTTCGGGAATAGACATTGGTTCCTTTGACCTCAATGCATATTCAATAACCACCATGTTAGTATGAATTTGTGCATGTTTGGAAGCACCCTTCATGGTTCCCTAAAGATCATCAATGATTTATCTAAGAGAATAAATATAAGAATATTTTGTTGTTCTAAGAAGTTTAAACACTTTCTATGAATAAATCTAAAATTCATGTTGTTGGGAATGCTTACCACTACTGAGAAAATGTTTTACCATGGATTTATTTCTTGGGTGTTTTTGTTTCTTCGCTTTCTTAGGGGGACTTGCATCATCATCTCGAAAAATAGGTATTGAAGACTTCAAGACCCTTTCTATCTCATCCTCAATGTCTTGTTGACCTAGAAATATCTCTCATGATTCACGGGGTGATCTAGTATATCCAAGAGAAGTACCACTGGGGCTATACTGTGGTGATGGAACTTCAGTCGATTTTCCCTTATCCAGATGTAAGTTAAAATAATATTTCCCTTGAGTAACAATGCTTTATCTAAATTCAAAATGAAAAGCATAAAATAATGTGAGAAAAAGGAAACTTTCATCTTCAAGATCCACAAAATAATGCCATTCTTCATCTAATGAAAGGTAAAAGCCTTCAGTGGCACCACGATCCATCATTTCTTTCACCCACTCTGTAGGGGGAATTGATTCATTTTTTGAGTATATGAGCATTTACAGTTCTCAGATATAAGTTATCAATTCATCAGGGTTTTTCTTAAAGAGAATATCTGAAGAGGATTCTAGATCCCCTATCACTAGAATGTGAAACCCTTAACATAAATATATCCATGTGGTTTCAGCATCACAATGTAGGCTTTTCCATGTTTTAATATCCTCTAGTCATATATATTCGGAGTACATTCTAGAGGGTTGTGAAGAGGATCTTGTAGTTTTGGATTTGAGTTTCTTCCCAATTCCTGTAGCCACAGATATGGGATGAGGAAATGGGACTTGTTTCTCTTATAAATGATGGAGACTAGACTTCCTCAGTACATCTTCAGTAGAGATTAATGGTGTGGATCTCTTTACTCTGACAGGTGGATTAAATCTTGCATGAGGTCCCTTCGGTGATCTTGGAACCTCATCACCTCCACCCTTTTACTCCAATGAATCATATCTTGATTATTAAACATTACCTTCCAAATGATAAAGTCCCTCCCTACTGCCTATCTTTATCCCCACTCAAGGAAAAACATGGTTTAACACCCCTTTGGGGTATGATGTGACATAGTTATCAGCATACCAGATGGTCAATCTGCTTATTGCATCGACGGTAGGTAAATTAAATATTGACCTAGTTCTCTCTATAGTTGTCATCAACTATAGTTTTCGGGCTACCATCATATGTTTATCTAATATAACATGTATTGGAGGATAAAAAGTAATTTTTTAAAGACATTTTAATTAACATGTGAATATATAAGAATCATAGGACTTGCATATTATTTCCCCATTAATCCTGGTGTCCAATATGCCATCCCTTCAATATATCATATATGCACTAAGATCTAAACTAGTTGTCCCATAATCAAAAAATCTCCCCTTAAGTAGATTCCCATAAGGGAAAAGATAAAATTAATTGTACATACTCATCCTGGATTTATTATCATAAGTGTTTAGAGGAAAAGGTGAAATACCAGAGAAAGCTTGAAGAGATGGTCGGAAAGAACTTCCAAAGACCTGTACCCCACTTTGCACAGCATAAGTTCTAAAATGAGTGTTGATCCACCCCCATAACACTATGAATGTTCCCTCTATTCTGAAATGAGACTTCCCTCTGTAAATATGTAGTAAGATCCTAATAATCCTTGACAAAATTGGGCTATCCAATCCTACCATCCTTTTCTCATCCATCTTGGCCGCAATAACAAAAGTTCATGGCCTTACACCTCCCTTGGAGTCTCGAAATGGTAATAGATACACGCTGATCCACATGTCTAGGAAACCTGCAAGACATTTCTTCATAGGAATTTTGAAGTTGACTTCATACCCCCTCTTTTCAAACTCTCGTTTCTATAATGTTTTCTAGAAAGTGTTGGGTGTGCCTTTCTTTTCATCCTTTGGGAAGCTTGTTGGATGAGTGAAAGTGGGACTCTTCTCTTTCATCTTTACCGGGAATATTTCCATCCACTCCTCTGGATGAATATCCCTTCATGTGTGGTACTTCTTTTTGTTCGTATTCTTTAGTTTGTAAAATATTTTCATCAACTCACGAACCAAGGCGGGTGTCTTCTCTAAGTCATTCCATGTCACCTTGGGAGGAATAAACTCATCATACATATCTCCAAGGATTGGAGCTCTATAGATCTTATAGACATCCCAAAAACTAATGCCTACTTCTCCATGTGTCAAATTGAAGGATTTAGTTTCTAAACTCCATCGCATTAGTAATTATGGCACAAAATCATCATTACTATACACATAGGTTTGCTCGACCCATACAACCTTATAAATCCCAACACCTTTTAAGTCATCTATAAACTCGGAACATGTCCTGCACACCCAATATTCTCAAATACATGTGGGTTTAACACCCCCTCTTAGGTGTAAATCCCAAATTTTCTTCCATCCATTTGATTAATCTGTCTGATAATCTCGAAATATTGACGAATAACGGTGTGGATATAGCTCAGGTGTATGTGGTTTTAAATCTGGAGAACATAGGTTGTGATGCATGAATTCATCCTTACTTGTTTTCTTAGCGTTGATATATGTTCCTACAATAGAAACATTGGAAAACATGAAAATGGTATTGTATTGAAACCAAGAAATTGGAACATAGTTATTCGGGTCTAGTACGTTGACATCCTGTAGATGGCCATAACTATACAGAGGAAAATAAGTGCTTCTAGGAAAATTGAAGTGATATTTCCTCAGATATTTTTCCAATTCTAGGAGTGTGGTGTCACATACATCAAAGTAATCATGACCAAAAATCTACATCATATCATCAATTCCCTTACTATCTAATTCATCAGTTGTTTCGATTCTCTTGGAAGCCATTGAACCTACAAAATAGATAAAAATTAATCTTTATAGTATGCTCATTTTTGATGTTTTTTGACAAAGGAATTAAGTAAAATTGACAAATTCATTAAGTATCTCAAGTCTAAACTTGGAACACAAGTATGGAACCCCAGTTTGTACACGAAAATCAAAAACATACAGAAGAAACATGATCGACATGAGAATTTGAGAAAAATTACTTTCACGCCGAGAGATGGATTTTAGGAATTCTTTGTAAATTTCTCTAAAGTGAAGCCACTGTATATAAGCAATGAAATTTACCATGTGCACCAGAACCTTTCACGTCCATTTCCTCAGGCACTACGACTTTCACACCACATCAACTTCTTTTTTCATTTTCATAACTTTACCTCAGTATAGGATCCTCTTTCCATTCCGGATCCAATTCTAAGGGGGGGATTTTGTTAACAATTTTTTCCATCATAGAGTCGAAAAATTTAAAATAAGAAATTCATTAAAAATATATGATAAAACACATTATGAAAATCCAAATTTTCAAAGTCTTGAAAATTGGATCGCCCTAGTAAAGTTGAGAAGTCGTTGGTGCGCATGGTACTTAAACGGCCAATTCAAGTAAGAAACCCACTTGTGTTCCCCACCACCATTTTACCCAAGGTAACTTATTTTACTATAAATAGACCCTTGGGGACTTCATTTTTATATAAGAATTTCTTTGAATCCTAATTTTTGTTCTGGTCACCCTAGTGCTTTTTCAAAGTCTTCTGAAACCCAAAACCTTCAAGGTAGTTCTTTAAAACCTAGAACACAAGAATTAATGAGGAATAATAGGACTTAAGTCCCTTTAGTGTTTGAAATCCATAACAATTTTTCACCTAAAGCACCCAACTTCCCTAAATCAGAAACACTTGCAGGCCACCTATTCCTCTCAAAAGAAACTTGTGTGCCCCACTTCTGGGAATACCTGGGAATACTCTTGAAGGATTGAGTCAAGTCTCGCCCAACTATTAACTTCCATGTTTTTCTTCACTTAAGTGAACATAAAGTAGCCCAATCCTACTTGCGCGCCCATACCAATGCACCAGATACTTACTTGGGATCCCTTCTTTGATTCACCTACTCCCTTCAGTATAGAATCCATCAAGCTTTCTTTAAATCCATTCATGGAAATGATTCTTCTTCAGGGTTTTCCTTGTCTAAAAGGGATTATGTTGATACCTCCACCAAAACATCATGAATTATCAAACCTTTGGGAACGTCACATCAGTGTGTCTACTATTTGGGTTTGTATATCCAACATCAGAGGTTTCCCACATTTTTTTCGCAATGGTGTTAGGATTCATGAGGTTTTTGTGGGTTTGTATATCCGTAGTCACATGGAAATTTCTCCCAAGAATATTGTTGGGAAGTTTCCGGTTTAGAGGATTAGGGTTTGGGTTTTGTACTCCACTTTTCGCCTCTAAAATCTGGAACCTTGGGTCTTTGGTACTGAAGGTACGGTTCATACTTTATTTTCCATTCAATCAAATGGGAAGTCTCCCTCCCCTATGAGGACCGATTTTAGGGCATCCATCCTAGTGTAAGCCTCTGACCTTTCAAGTACGAGGTTGTAGTCTTTCTCCTCTCGACTTCCTTCACCTTCACTTCTTCCTTACGTTGGAACCTTTCCCAATGTAAAGAGAATAAAGGGAAGTCTCACCACCTCTCCCTCTTCCCCAGCAACTTTGTCCCTATCCACCCTCATCGTCATAGGCGTATCCTCTTCCACCAGTGGAGGAGGAAAAGTGTAGGTGCATTTTTTGAATCTTTCACATCCTCTTATTTATCACACCGATCCTTAATCACGTGGGATTAGATATTCTTGATGATCACAATGTAACGACCCAAAATTTTTAATAAATCTTGTTTCCTAATTTTGTGTGTTATTTTATTTTTTTCATACTCAACAAAACTGTTTCATTTGATAACATGAGTATAATAAAAATGAGACTGTTGGGTTTTGACTATTATATGACCGTTAGTCAGTATGATCGTTGAAAACTAAATTTTTCAACTATTTTCTCTAAATACAAGTGACCTTGTTTAATTAATATAGAAAGGAGATTTGATGGCCTCATCCAGTAGTCTCGGGCCAATTGAAGCCCATCTAACGGAACTTGGGAAGGAGATAGCACCATCGGGCTTTGCTCTGGACCAAACCCAAGCTAAACTTCATTGTGTGAAGCTAGAATGGAATCACCTTCGCGAGAAGTTCAAACTGAGAGAAATTATTACTCGTGCGATGTTGGTCGAGCCTCCCTCGGATTCTCTCACATTATCACACCTTACACTTAGGTCATATGCTGGTGTGATAAGGGGCTATGTAAGGAGACCATAACTGCCTTGTGTAATCCTTTGTTTTAAATAAAAATTTTGATTTCTTCTTATGATGAAGTTTATGAATTTTCAAATTTCCGGATAAATATAGTATGCATATTTTTGATGAATTTTAGAGAAAGGATATTTTAAAATTTTTTATGTAAACCTTAAATAATTAAAAATGTGTAATGATTTTCAAAAAATGGTCTTCTACAATTATGTTCAGTATGAAATTTAGAGTCTAATAAGATCAACTTAATTTTTGATGCATAGTAAATTATGAATAGTGATTTTACGTTTAGGAGTAGTAATGTGACCAAATGGATTAGTAATCTCACTTTAATAAAGTATTAATATAATCTAGGCACCTGGATTAAGTAATGTGATTCAATAAAATTGTTAAATAACGGTTTCAAAAATTATTAGTCAAGTATTAGTTTTTTTCGGATGAATGGTGTTTTTTAATTAAAAATTAAATTAAAAATATTTAGAAAATTATTTTTATAAAATGGATTTCATTTTTGAACTCAGAGCATCGATATTATGTTAAGGTAATTTTTGGGGACTTTTCTGAGAAAAATGAATTTTTGGTGAATAGTGTATTTATTTAAAAAATTAAATTAAAATTATTTAGAAAATTATTTTTATAAAATGGAGTTCATTTTTGAAATCAGAGCATCGATATTTGGTTAAGGTGAAATTTTGGGATTTTTCTGAGAAAGTTGAATTTTCGATGAATAGTGAAAATGCAGTTTTAGGGATTCGGTATCTTTAATAACATCATAACTATGTCATGATGATGTCATTAGATATTTTAAGGGTTTTCCGACCAAAGGTGATTCATTATTGTATGGGGGACCCATGTGGCCAATACCATGGGCAAATACCATGGGCAAGCCCATGGTTTTTCCAAAACCACCAATGAGGTGTCCTTTGGCCATTAATGCCTTGTCCCCTCACTTTCCCTATAAATACCAAGCCATCCTCTCATCCATTCGACTCCCAACTCTCCCCCAACGAATCTCTGGTCTCATTACCTCCCATGGAGTCCTCCCAAGGTTCCCCCAAGCCCTCAAGGTCCCATCCTTTTAGTTTTAGGAGTTACGTTTTAAGGTAAGGGATCCTACCTCCCTCTTTCTTTTCAAGTAATCTCTTTTAAGTCATTTATTTTATGATCCATGTTATTATGTTGGAGGATGTTATTTTATATTCCTATTACTTCCCTTTTCATGTTCATATGATGAGAGACCCATTATTTCTCTCATCATTTCATTTTAAGAATGTTTAAGTGGTGACGTTAGGCTGTCGAATTTTTTAGAGATTCTTTCACCATTCTCGTTTTCAAGTTCTATTTTCTTGTCAAGTATTTCATGTTCCTTTTTATTATGTTGGGGTATTATATCTATATCTATCATACTGATCTTTTATGTTCATATGATGAGAGACCCTATTTTATCTCTTCAATTCAGTATTTTTATGTTTTATGTGGCGTCGTTAGGCTGCCGAATTTTTAAGGGATTCGTTCACCTTTCTCATTTTTCAAAGTTCTACTTTCATGTCAAGTCTTTCAAGTTCCTTTTTATTACGTTGGGGTATTATCTCTATATCTATCATACTGATCTTTTATGTTCATATGATGAGAGACCCTATTTGGTCTCTTCAATTTAGTATTTTGATGTTTTAAGTGGCACCGTTAGGCTGCCGAATTTTTAAAGGATTCGTTCACCCTTCTCATTTTTCAAAGTTCTTCTTTCATGTCAAGTATTTCAAGTTCCTTTTTTATTATGTTGTGTTATGATATCTATATCTATCGTACTGATCTTTTATTTTCATATTATTAGAGACCCTATTTGATCTTGTTAATTCATTTTTGTTGAAGTTTAATTGACGTCGTTAGGCTGCCGAATTTTCATAAGAGAAATCTAATTTTTGTCTTCATTCCATGTTTTTCATTTCAAATGTTATAACCTTAAAATTTCATTACCATGTTCATCTATCCTTCATATTCTGTACCTCTACTATTTTATGGGTCAGTTATAAATTTTTGACCCATATCCCCTCTCTTTTCAATGTTTTCTAAAACCCTGAAACATAGTCGTTATGCTGCAGAATTTTCATCTCAAAATGTCTCTCTCTTTTTCTAAAGTTCTTTTATTTTATTAAGTGAATAATCGAAGCTCATTATTCTAAATGGGTATTACATATATACCAAAATTTTCTATTTTAAATTCTGGGATTGACATACATGAGACCCGCTTTCCCTTTCTGTGGGTTTAAAGTGACATAAAGATCATGTATTTAAAGTAGTTTTTAAAACGTTATGATTATGAAATGAAACCCATTTCTTTTATGCTATATGGGTTGTTTATGAAATTATTTATGATGATATATGTGGCTCACATGATAATAAAGACAAATTAACGGTGCGCCCGGATAGCGCTCTAATGCATTGGGTAAAGACTTAATCTCTAGAGATGACCATTTTGACTGATACTTTGGTGAATAACCTTGGTAATTTTTATTGACACCTTGGGGATGGACCTTGGTGAAATGGAAATTATTTTCTTTGTTAAATTTTGTATTCAAATCTTCAATTTATGAAAAATGCTATTTTTATTATGATATGCCTCATGATTTCTTTCTCATGCCTTAAAGTTCTTTTCATGACCTTATTGAAGTATCTCAAGTTCACATGTAAAATGTTTCTCTTGTTTCCCTTACTGGGCCTTCTTCTCACCCTTTCTTTTGATGTATGTCCCCAGGTTATGAGATGCAGTAATGAACATAGTATGAACTCAAGGAGAATCCTTTCAAGTGTTTAATAAGAATTTTTTATGTTGTTTTCATGTATTATGTTCCTGGTTTCCAAGACACTAAGCCTTAAAGATCCTCAGTTTTGTATAATGTAATGAAAGTTTATGTGACAAAAAGGCGGGATGTTATACACAACATTTGTACAAACACCCACAAAAAATTAACTACGAGAATGCTGATTATCACCATAATTTGGATACGTATAAATCCCTCACATGGCCTGATCTCATTGGATATCCTCTTCAGGAATCCAACCACAATTCAATTAATCTGGGCATTCTCTTTAAGAGTAAGTCATGAATTAAGGTCCCCTAAACTCTTGAACTATAAGAACTCTGATTCCCACCATAATTGGGATACATAGAAATCTCTCTTAAGCCCCAAGTTCCATCTCATTTCATCCATAAATGGGAATCCTAATTAAAAGTAAACACCAAATAAAACCCCCAAATCACCAAGGCAACCTTTTCAAAAATTAATCCTAAAATCATTTATCTCAAAGGGATATACTCTATTGTGATACTCCCTAAACTACATGGGATTTGATTCCCATCCAAATGGGATACATAAGAACCCTCTCTGAGGTTTAAACCCAACACTTCAAATCAACCATGTTCTTCCTAGTCCATATTCTCAATATGGACTAATATTACTTGGAAACCCATATTCTTTCGAAGTTCCTTGGGCTGCTTAAGCATAAGTCCCACACCAAACCATGACTAAGCACCTTTATCTTATATTTCCTTACCATATGAAATTAAACTGTATGGATAGGTCCTTATCACATGAACTTAAAATATATGACGTTTCCAAAATGAAACACATCATTCATGGAGACGGTAGGTCATACGTACGTATTAACGTTGTTTCATTGTTCTTATCGTAATGAGAGAAAGAAGAAAAATAAATGATATATATAAATATTTTATGATTATAGTAATATTATTATTTAATATATATAAATATTTCTATTAAATATTCTTAATAAATTTCTAGTAAAGCATGAATGAATCACATTTCTTTGAGGAGGCGGTAGTCCACACATCTACAAACGATGTTATCATATTCCCACAAAATGAAAATCTTGAAGATATATGTTATATAATAATTATAGAAGTATAAATAAATAATAAATATCATATATATTATATAAAAATAGTAATTAAATCATTATTATCAACCTTTAAGGTTGGTAATTGAATAACTAGGGACTTCGATTCACAAGGCGGTAGTCCGCCAGACACACAAATGATGTTTGTGTAACCCATTTGATGGAAGTATTTAAAGGTACAGATTATAAAATTAACATAAAAAATCTCAGTATCTTTTGGATACTAATTTTATTATAAAATATTTATATAAGAGGAATTTATGGGGGATTTTAATGAAATAAAATAAAAATGCATGTTGAAGGACGTTGCCTCTTCTTTGGGTACTCCTTTTGGTTTTCACGAAAGACCTTCCTTGTTTGTCTTTTTTTCTAAGGTTTGGAATATAGTTTGAGAAGAGTTATGTTGGGATTATATTTGGGAATATTTTTTCTAGGAAAAAATGTCTTTAGAGGTGTAAAAAAGTTAGGGGGTGGGGTGAGTACCCTTTTATAGTGGGGGAAGAGTGGGATTCTTGTAAATATAAAAAGGTAAACACTATTTAGAGCTCTCCCTTACATCATGTCCCTCCACTAATGGATCATTTTTTATAAAAGGGGTTAAATTTTAGAAATATTTACATGAAATGTGTTTTTTAAAAGTATTGGTTCGTTTTTATACCTTATGTTTTATGTTTAAACACTAAGTAGTCTTGATTTTACCTTAATCATTGTAATTATTTTTAATTGATTTCACTAATTTCTTTTGTAAAAAAATAAGTTGACATAATTAGAAAACTTATATTATGAAGATTCCAAATATTTAATCCATTTTTTTAAATTATAATCACAAAAGTGGAAAAAAAATAATTTAAAGTTAATCACGCATACGGGATGAGATTACGGGTTTTTAAAGTGAAAATTCTAAAAAGATTGAATTGTTTTTATGTCCAATTTCAATGTGAATTTGGTTCAAATAACCTAAATTATATTAGTTGATGTATAATTTATCTAATTATACTTTAATACCAAATAAAAAAATTATTTAACTATATAAATAAATTAAATGAAAAATCATTTTTCAATTAAAATACAATATTTTTCACTAATAATCAAAAAATTAAGTATTTTTGAAAAATGAAAAATAAATAAAGTTATGATAATTTTGATATTATGAATTAAAAAATGAATTTTATTTCATCAAATTAAATTTCTAAAATTTCAAAAATTAATTTTTTTACTATTCACATAAGAATATAATTTTTTTGATAAAATGGTATTTCCAAACATATAAATACTTTACCAAAAATTATGTATTTTATTATCAATATGTCTCCTTTATATATAATATTTATAAATAGTATTCAAAAAATATTTATTAAAATTCATATTACTATGTTTAACATCTAGGTTATAACTGTCTTGTTTAAATAATTATAATAATAAAATGTTGTTTCTTAAAAACTCAGTGTTGAATGTAACACGATCTAAGATGGTGTGGTGTATAACGAATTCATAAGTTAGTGTAGAGTCCAACACAATCCATCAAATATATTATTCACAAAAAAGACCATAAAAACATATGGTGTTACATTCTACCCACCTTAAAATTAATTTCACCCTTGAAAATCATCATTATGATACAAAAAAATGAGGATACTTATGCCTCATCATATCCTCAAGTTCCCACATTTCTTCCTCTAACTAGTGGGTTCTCTAAAAAAACATTAACCTATTTATTAGTCTTATTTCCTATAAATTTGAGTATACAATCCAGAATTTCAACTGGTTTTTCTTTATAAGAAAGATCTTTGTACAGCGGTATGGCCTATGAGTTCAGTACATGTTAAGGGTTCGGTATGTACTTTTTCTAGAGATATTCATGGAACACATCATGGAATTGATATAAATTTGGTGAAAAATCCAAGTGATAGGATATCATCCCAATATAATCATGAAATTCAAACGGACTGATATACCTAGTGCTTATTTTTCCTTTCTTCTTGAATCTCATAATCTTCTTCTATAGAGAGATTAATAGAAACACCTTCTCACCGACTTTAAATTATAGATCACACTAATGTTTATCATTATAAATTTTCTTCTGATTTTGAGCTTCCTTGATATAATGTTGAATGGATCTAATCTTATCATTCATTTCATTAGTGATCTCAGGTTCCAATAGCTTTATTTCTTCAACTTCATTCCATAAAGTTGGATCTCTACATTTCTTTCGATAGAGGGATTTTTAATTAGCCATATGAATGATTTATTGAAAGAAATTGTTATGATAAATCTCAACTAGAGGAAGGTGTTGATCCAAAACACCTTTTGAAATTCACAAAAAAAAATATCAACACATATTCTAGAGTTTAAATTGATATTTCAGACTTACCATCCATCTTAGGATTATAAGTAGTGCTAAAACTCAATTTTGTAAAAAGTTCTTGCTGAATAATTCGCCAAAACATTGAGGTAAACATCATATCCTGATGTAGGGTCCTGAAAACTTCACAAAGAGAGAAAACTACTCCCACGATCACTTTGTAAAAGGAAGTAAGCATTTCTATAGGTCTAGTAAAGTGAATGGATGAAAATTTAGTTGCAAACATTGGAATAAACTTAAAGAAATAGAATTTATAAAAGAGTTTTAGCTGACCCAAGTACCATCACCGGGAAGGGTTAGCGAAACGCATGAATCGTGAACCACCAGTACATGGAAAGACCCGTGAGGTGTTGGCCCATAGAGATATGGCAAGTGAACCAAAAAACTTGTGAACCACATCATTAGTGGAATCAAGCATGAGAAGGCCATCTGCATACCATCTCACAAACTCAATAGTTCACAGACGTAGCAAATCGGTAGGGTTTCACGAACTATGATTCGTAAACCACAACCTCCCAATACTCTGGATGGCTGAGTCTTTTGTGGATCGAGATATCTCTTCATGGGATTCTTAAAATAGAGTCACATGCCTATATATATTTTTTCCCCTAGTGATCTATAAAAGGATCATATAAGTAATTGACAGAGGGCGGATGAAGAAAGAATAGAGGAGACCCTAGAGGTTTGAAGAAAGAATTCGGAGAGGACTCCAGCTTCGGTTTCGAATTATCAACAAAGTTAAAATTTTGAACCACATTTCCATAGGTATAACTAGCCATGAAGCATAAAAATAAGAAACTTAATAATAATAGAAAAACCTCAAACCTAATTGGTTTCATCATGAACCAAAAATTCGTCGTTGATGAACTCCCCATGAATGACAAGTTCTAGGACCATCCTTTAAAATAGTGTTCCGTGTAGTGTATCGCTGTGAGAATTGAACCTCGTGTCATGTGTTGCATTAGTATGCAGATGGAACTTGAAGCAGCATGGCGGAATGCATCCAGGACCACATACCATTGTGGTGCGTGGTGTCCCATGCCCAAGCCAGTGTACCTCTTCAGTACGCGGCTGACCCCTCTACTCACATACCACTATGGTATGTGTATCTCCCCCCATCACGCATAAAAAACAGTACATGGAATTGGGAATCTTTGGGAATCCTTCCATCCATCTCCAATCTCACGCCTCCATTACTATCCAATCCTCCATAGTCCCTCCGCAAACTAGTCCCCCGACATTAGGCCAAATCCTCCACCAAAGTCACTGAACCCATATGATCAGATCATCGGGCGCATCAGCGCTCTACATTGAGTCTACATACCAATGGTAAGTGTAGTCACAAAGTCTCCCCCCCCCCAAAGGTTCAGACTCTCATGATGTCTTTAAGTCTATATTCCAATGGTAACCCAGAGTCCAACCCTGGTACATTGACACGAACCTCTCCATTCTAAGGATTAAGGGTGATCACTTTATTTTCCATTCAATGAGGAACAATGATTAATCGAAGGAATCATGTTAGATATTCCTTTTGATGAGATGCGACATCCCCCTCTTTACAAAGTGCATTCTGGGGCACTCCAACTGAGGTAAGTCCCTAATCTTCTGATATCCAAGCTGTATGACCCCCAATTTCATCCCAAATTAAAGGGTTCATTGATTCGCTCCATCACCCACAATCACCTCAGCTTCTTCTACCATAGGCCCTTCCTCTCCCATCAGCGGGAGAGGAGGTCAGTAGTTAGTTAGATCTCTCACATCCTCTTGTTTCTCACACTGAGTATGACTCACGTGGGCTTAGAGATTTTTTATGATCACAATAACCATGCAACCAATCCATACTATAATATTAGAACTCTGATTCATGGTCACACCATGATATGTAAGACATCTTCATGAAGTCTTGAGATAAAAAGGGGTTCCTTTCCAAAAGGGTTCACCCAATCATGTTCACTCAAATGGGAATCTCCCATGTATAAGCCCCAAGCTTACTGAACTAAATTGTCTATGATTCCTCTCTCGATGATATATAGGAAGCCCATCTTATGGGTCCAATACCAACATCTTGCCATCTATCATCCCCCCTAGATGATGATAAACTCTAGAGTGCCTTATTGCATGGCTTAAGTAAGAATTGCCTCTGTAGAATCAAATCCATGTATGCCTAGGAATATCCTATAAACCAGGGGTACCTCGTGGATACACTCTTTGAGAATGAACCAAGGATTCAAGAACATATGAACATGGATTAAAACTATAAGAGAGTCCTGAATTAGAAAATATCCCCCCTCTTAAAGGGAGTGATGAGACCAACCTCCCCTACTATTGACCAATGAAGTCCTTAAGTTTCATTGGCCAAATTGTCATCCAATGAGCACCTGCCATTAGAAATTAGTTCCATGAATCATGGATACCAGGTCCGTTGGATGTTTTTGGATCCACGAATAAACCCTCTAGAGACTATTTGAGTAATTCATATCCTAAGAAGAACAATTGTACAAATATACCCCCTTAAAGAATAACGACATGGATAGGGTTGAAACGAATATGGTGACGGGAAAGTCTCTATAATAACTGATGAATGCTCGTCACCTGTCGGACCTTTCTTTTCATTTTTTCCAAACTCGTCAATACACCACATCAGAGGCGGAAATAAAAAATGGTGAACCCAATGTTAATACTTAACCAAAGTGGAGGTTCTACCCCACTCAAGCCCTTTCACCTCACAATAAAAAAAGGGGAAGGGGCAAAGTTTAATTGTCAAATATGAATATGATCAAGAGATGCTACAGTGACGGGGTTTTGTTATCTGTATATGTCATATATGTATGTGTGTGTGTATATATATATATATTGTAGGTTTCTGCAGAGCAACCTTCGATCCAAATCATGTCCTAACAACCAGTGCTGACACGCACCTCAGCGATCCCATGGGTGGCCAGGACCCCCTCACAAACCCATAATCTTCAACACTAGGTATCCAATACATTGATCAAAGAGTACCACCGAAATGGTACTCTCTCCACAGCAGAGGCTGCAAGACAAGCCCTCTAGTCTGCAAAATATCACCATCCACCTCCTCATCCATGGTTGGCGCCTTAGCATAAGGAGGCCCCAATTATCGTCTTGAATCACTTGGGGAGACTGTCCCTAGAGCATGAAAATGAGTAACTCCTTTATCTTAGTGAGGTAAATGAATTTGATGTTGAAGACTTCATCTCAACAACACAGGGGTCATACTCATAGGCCCCTGCCAGAGAGAATCACTGCCAAAACCGGGCGACCAAGTATCCTCACTCTAAAAAGTATCTTATACCTAGGGTACCTACTAAATTCTAGAACACCCAGGCCCCTTGGGCTTCCCGCTAAGGACAGAAAATATATAATAAGGAACAGACTATCACTCCAGTTCTTGAGGAGAAACTCCACCGTATAAATGCGACGGCATTCAATGGGAATTCATAAAACTTTGTACCCTCCTCTCAATTCCACCATAGAATTAGGGTGGCACAATATAGACATGTGCATGTTCCTTCTAATGCTTGTCTGTACTGTTGTGTAGACAGAGAGGAAAATTATAGGTAGATGCATATATCTGCAAATGCACAAGAATACAGTCATCCCAACAGGATGACAACTAGCTAAATGCAAGAATAAATACCAACTTATGCATATCAAGACCTCAATCCAAATAGGGTGGAAAGAAAATATGATCATATTAAAATTTCTGTAGATTCATACAAATCCAATGAAACAAATACAATGGAAAGAAAGATAAAGAAAAATCATGCTCATGAATATGAATCCCACCAGCTAAACATAGGGGAAACCATAGAAGACAACTAGCGGTAGACTCATTCCTCTGTCCCGACATAGGAGAACTACCGGTATCTACTAGAAACCTATGGAGGAACGGAGTAGGCACAAACTCTTGCTCCAACATCAGAATGGGCTTTTATACCCATTCCAGCCAAATATGTATCACAACACATCTTGGAAATGATGAAATATTAGACATCAATTCTAAACCATATCCTCCAAAATTTCCAAGATATCATTACATCAATGAAAATGGAAAGGAACTCGGCCCATGACCTTGTTTCCTCAAACGGAATGACTTACTCGTAAAATGATTTAGTTACTCTGGAGAAGTTATGCATCCATGATCTATTCCAGGAGGGTCGATGTTAATATCCCATGATATACATACAACTATATTAGGAACAAATACCTGTTCTAACTTGGGGATGTGGGTCCAACGTGGTGGCTGCACTAGGGCAAGTATATATCCTTGACAAAACATAACATGTTCATCGATGTATCCCAGTGACATCATGAAACCCAAAAAGATAGGGACCCAAATATGAAGGTTGTTACCAACAGTAGATGGCCCTGGTTACCCACAAGAGAGCACCCAAAAATAAAATGCACCAAAGGAAACCGGAAAATGAAGGGCTCATACATGATCCTGCTCTACTGGAAGCTGGAGTTCTCAACACCCTCGAATATATATTACAGGTTCAAGATCATGTCAGTCCATTACCAAGTTATGGAAGTAGAATTAGAAATTGCAAAGTCCCTCCCCACAATGTTACTTATGGAATCTCTAAAGGCCCTCCCCAGAGCACCCATGGGGGCTTACTCTATGGTCCAGAAATGATCAATCAGGAGATCTTATCTCCTGATGCGTGTCAGGGTAGCCCTCCCCTTAAGATAAAGACCAGGAAATAAAAAGATCCCCCCCCCCCTTTATTTTGTCTTCCCTGATGGTCCTCCCCAGATTATACGCTGCAAATATGATTCTCCCTCTAGTCAGATGTCAAGTCATGATGGTAGTCTCACTATGATGACAGACATTGCGAAGGGCCTCCCTGCAATGACACTTTCTGTGAAGGACCTCCCCATAGTAACACCAAGCAATGAGAAGGACCTCCCCACATTTCATTATATCCTAAAGGCCCTATCTAGGATTTACATTGTAGAAATTCTCCCTGCATCCAGATATCATGTTTTGATAGTAGTCCTCGCCACCATATCAGTCATCGAGAAGGTCATCCCCTCAGTGACATAAAGTAGCAAGGAGTTCCTCCCCTCACTTTATCCTACCCTGAAGGTACTCCCCAGGGTATAAATCATAGGTACATTACCCACGGTCAGAAATCAAGTTGCAATGGTAGCCCTCGTCATTGTAGCACCAATTTTGAAGGTCCTACCCGCAATCAAAATTCACACTAGCAAGAAGGACATACCCTTTCCAGGACAAATGTGAGAAAGGCCTCCTATGTTGGGGAACTCAGAATGATAGATTCAGACATATCAAACACTCTATCTATGATGAGTGATATCCTTTCTCAACTAGAGGATGGTCTGGGGCCATGTTCATCTTCTGAGCCACTCCCACGCCGTTCATATATGAATGAGGCTCCCACCATCTCGGATGCTTGGAATGAAATTATTAACAAGAACTCCATCTAGGAATATAAAGTAGAGGATTCCCCATAAGAACAATAAAAGGATATGTTTCTCATGAGAAGACAACTAGCTAAGGATAATATAACAGTGATGTATTGGCCTACAGACACTTATCACTTTGACATACTAAGGGATTTGTCTTAGGAATGTATGAATGGCATTCGCCTCAGTATCTGGATGATTGTTCGCTAGCTAAAAATATTTCTTTCCCTATGAAAGATATATAGACCATGTCAACATATTATGGGAACTTCAACGTCTAATCAACCTAGTAGCCATCCCATCTGCATAGTAGCCACAATCAGAAAGGTGAAAGAAAAAACCTTGAACTATCTTGCCTCCACGCACTACATAAGTCGCATTTCTTCATTGGAGACACCCTTTCTGGAGTGTATTTTTAGGGATGGGGAGAACATGGAGATTTACACTTCACCTCATATCACATCCAACAAACCTTTTCTTGGAAATGACCTCTTGTAATGTCATTGCCCAAAGGTAGCAATCAAATGAAATCCATGCTCAGGAAAGATTGGATACTCAATAGAAATCGTCCTAGAGTAAGTCTCAAAAGCGTCAGTCTTGATGAGATCAATCGATTGAAAATCTTCTAATCCAGGCATCCAATAACATCCAATAGGCTCCCCTCTTAAGGGAATCCAACCCGAAAATTGTGCTCATGTCTCTAAAATCCCATAAATCCCGTGCTTTTCTCACTCCATACTCGAATCACACCCGTATGGGAGTGCATGAAATCAAAAAGATGGCAATACTGATATCTACTACTGTAATGAAGGAAAAGCCCTAGACTACAGGGTTGTGTGCATTTTTAACTCAAAATTCCCCTATAAGACTAAAAATCTAGTTCTTAGTGCATCAATAGAAGAACGGGACAAATCCTAGCCCACAGGGCTAGGGGAATTTTTACCTCAAGTTCCCGCATAGCGGATGTATTTCTGCTCTTATATGGTAATAACGATGAGCAAAGAGGTCACCCGTTCTATCCCATCTTGTGGTGCATACCCTTCCGGATGAAGGCACATTATGAGGTTAGATCAGGGATCCCTTCAGGTCAATTTTCACCAATAAACTAGAAAAATACCACAGAATGGAAGGAGAAAGTCCAAAAAAGGATGTAAAAATGATTCCTACCATTCATCAGCAGGTACACCACCCCCATTGCAGTATGCTTCAGTGAACGTGGTAAACATAAACCCCACAGATCTCACATGAAATGATACAAAGGGAGAGGATGCAAGATAAGATGGTTCTCTCCTAGAGACATCCCACACTGATCCTAATAATGTTCATACCTGGAACCGTAGATCAGTACTAAATTTAGCCCCCCCCCCCCTCAGTTAATTCGTCATTACCTCCCTCGTGAAACCCTAAAAAAGAGAAGAATAAATACCAGGTAATATATGACCCACATCCTTCTTCCCCTGAGAATTTTTCCCTCACTCTCGAGGAAAGATTCACCAAGTAGGATGAAGAAATGAAAGATCACAGGCGAATTAATGTTGAGTTGCATTGATTGAGCTATCTTTCCAGATGTGTTCTCCCTATATAACATCAATAGTTGTTCTCAGAAGAGGTGCCCCTTTCATAGTAACTCATCCTGGTAAATTAAGTCAAGATCAGATACCCATCCAATCCAGTATCGTAACCGTCGACCTACTTAAATCTAGCCCTGTAAGGACATCAATACTTCCCTCCACTGGGAAAGAATCCATAGTATATTCATGAGAACCCACAAAGGATACCCCCGGCTGGGTATCCACCTCAAATTCCAACAGCACTGGCATGTCCTGATTTGGCCCCTGCTGCACCTGCCCAAGCTCAAGTCTGGAAGGATATACATCAAGGGATCTTGAATACCATCGGAAAACTAATATCTCAACTAGAATCCATGGAAGGGCGGCGTGCTCCATTAAAACCAGATCACAAACCCTACCCTAACTGGGTTAGCAATGTTCCAACACCACCAAACTTCAAAAACCTCATATTCCCAGTATTTAATGTTTTGAGAGATCTGAACCAGAATCTAATGCACTATGCCTCTTACTTTTATCCCATGATTGGAACTTTGGAGCAGCAAGAAGTAGTAAAACTCAGGTGCTTCATGCGAATCGTATAGGGTTCAGCCTTTGTATAGTATACTAGCTTGCCAACAAACTCAATCACAATCTAGGAGGACCTCAAACAATATTTTCTCTTCCAGTTTAGTTTGACATTTCCTAAGATAGTGGTTAGTGATCTCATGAACTATAAGCAATGAGAGAATGAAAGAGTTTCAGACTTCATTTCCAGATGGAAAGTCCTGAATTATTCCCTGAACTGACTACTCCCCCAGGATGAAATTCTCGCTATGTGCATCAATAAACTCCATGATTAATTGAGAACACCACTCATCCCAGTGAATTACACAAGTGGTTTATAAGATTTCTCTTCAATATCCTAAAGGATAGAAGATTCCTTACAGTAGACCAATCTCAAGTCCTAGGTGGTCCCATCACCCTTAGGAAAAAGAATGGGGAAAGCTGAAGCGGATTCTGTCACGCTTAATCCACCCCCGGCACCAGCTCCAATTGTGAGGTCTCCACCAAACTGTGTGGGGCCACTTGGATTCCAACAACCACCCCCACCTTGCCAAGATGATCGAAGGGGTTCTAAAAGAAATTACTTTGAGGAATGAAGAAATAAATTCTACTCATTTTGAGATGACCAAGTTCGTGGCTACTTCATAGCCCCCATGAATTGAAAGTTTCTTCGGATTCCAGAGCCAAAGAGGGTTGATGAAGTGGTTCTTGACGACTATCCAAATTATTGTTCCTATCACCAGATACTAGGGAACACCATCTCAGAGTGATTCATCTTCAAGTATCTCTTGTAAAAGATTGTGGATTTCGGGCAAGTCAAGTTAGGTCCACCACCAGCACAAGTGATATATGTCTCCACCTTAGACCCAAGAGATGAAGAGGAATGGAAAGAATACACAAGAAAAAGGGGGGGAAATTTGATAGTTGGATGACTCAAAAAATAGTCAACCGAGATCATGGAATCCTTTAGGCACAATTAAAGCAGCAAACCATGCCCCCAATAGCTCTTGATTCTGCATAGTTTTCATCCTCATCCTAGCATTCCTATGAGTTCCATAAGGGTAGAAATCAGGAGAAAGAATATGAGATGACACCAAAGCCAAAGCCAGTCTTTACACTTTCATAATTTGTGCAATCAGACATGGTACAATGGGAACCACCCCGCCTAATGGTACAATGGGCACTGCCCCACTAAACAGAACCATCAGAAGAATATTGTCAGACCAAATAATTTTAGGATCCATAACTTATCTTTATCTCTATTAATGTTATTCAATTGATGGACCCATTCTCTAATGGAGGCTATGGCCGTAAACCTGAATTCTCTATGTCTAACCATAGGACCGGAGGAATAGTTCATAGAGGATGAGGGTTTCTTGGAAGGCATGACTATGGTAGAAGTCAAATTCATGTCCATGCCTTAGCTCAAACCATTAATGTTGTAAAAACTTGTAGAATAACCCTCTAGCATAAGCAACAGAAACAGGAGTGTTTTTCCTCTCGTGCTGGAAAAAAAATAATCCCGATCATCTTGGGGTATCCGTAGAAGGAGGAACATATATCCAATCTCCCAAGGGTACATGCAGACCAGTTCGTCCAAACTCATAAAATACAGTAGTTCCATTAGCTCATATCATAGAGTTTGTAACATATACATCCAAATATCAATCTCCTAAAGAGCCCATGAAAGAGCATCCTTGATCTGAGAAGCGTCGACCTTTAGAGAAGAAATATGATATTCTGAAGCAGCTAGACTTATTACTAGAGAATCTATCAATCCTGGATTCCTTGATTCTATCTTTAGACCTTAGGGAGGTTCTCATTGAAACCTTACTAAGTCCCCAAGAATTCGAGGATGAAGTAGTAGCAGTCAAAGTCTATCAGAAAAGACCAATCCCAAGGATTTCCACGCCGTCATCTCCTTCATAGGGAAGGATGAAGACTCAATCATGGAAGGGCACATAAAACCCTTATATGTGTTTGGTATGATAAAAGACATTGATTTTCGACTAATTTTCATCAACAATGGCTCTAGAGTCAACTTCCTCCCACTACGAACACTTATTCAGTTAGTCTATGATGAGGAAAGTCTAAAAACCTGCACCACAACTCTACTAGGATATGATAAAAGTGATAAGAATACCTTGGAATAAATCAATCTTAAAACTTGTCTTGGTGATCTTTTGTCTAATTCCATGTTTCTAGTAGTGTGGAAATGTACGGCCTTCAATGTCCTTTTAGGGAGGCTCTAGCTGCATCCGCACACTGAAATTCTACCATCATACCATCAATGCATCAAATATTGAACTAATGGGAAAATGGGACATTTCATGCTGATAAATCCACATTCAAATTCTGTGAGTAAAATTACATTGATTCAAGGTTCTATGAATAGAAAGAAAAGCAGTATTTTTCTAAAGACTTTGACTGGATCACTACCCCGAATGGATAGGAAATGGCTCTCACTAATCCCCTCCAACATCATAGGGATGAGTATGTATTACCCATAAACCAAGTTTAATGAATAAGTTCAAGATCAAATACAGACTCATTCATCTATATTATTTTATTTATAGACTCCAAATCCAAAGACACTGAATAGTTCCATGGATCCTATGATTTCATGGAAATTCCAAACAATGATGCTCTCGGTTTGTCCTCAGGACCCCAGACCATTCTTGACTTACTCAATAAGGAAGAAGACGATTTCTCTCCCAACATCGGAGATTTAACCTCAATAATCCTCTCTCAATCAGAATATAATGAATATGATGAAGAGGATAATGAAGAATAATAAGAATAATACCTCAAATATACCCCTCCCGCATTCGAAGAAGGTGTCTCCACCACAATCGATGAACTTAGGGAGATAAATATTGGCACCAAAGATGACCTGCAGCCCACTCTAATTAGTAAGGCTATGCCTTTTGAGGAGAAAGAGTCATATACCTACATCCTAAAGAATAATATATATTTGTTTTCCTAGAACTACACAGAAATTCTAGGCCTCGATCCTAAGGTCACCACTCATCATCTGGGTCTTCCAAAATACCATTGTGGCTATAGCAGGTAGCTAGAAGGACCCACTCGACACATGCTACCAAAATATAGGCTGAAGATGACAAGCTAATCAAAGATAACTTCATTTGGGAAGTCCAATATCTTATTTGTCTAGAAAACATAGTTCCTTTCAAAAATAAGAGTGAACATATTAGGGTATGCATCGACTTCAAGGACCTCAATTGGCACTTCCCAAAAGATGATTTTTCGGTCTCGATCACAGAATTGTTGATCGGTGAAACTGTCGGATATGAGGCCCTCTCTTTCATGGAAGGATATTCATGATACAACTAGATTTTAATGTCCTGAGGGGATGAAGAGCCTACTACTTTCATGGCCCCTTGGGCAGTTTTATATTATAAGGTGAATCCCTTTGTTCTAAAAAATTTTTGCACTATATATCAGCATGCCATGCATCGCATTTTCAAGCCCTTCCTGGTAAAATTCATCAAGTGTTATGTCGATGATCTGGTTATTAAATCTTGACAGTTCTCAAGCCACCTGATATATCTAAAAATTGTCTTCAACAAACTGTGCCAACATTGTTTAAAGATGAATCCCCTAAAGTGTGACTTCAGCATTACCTCTGGGAAATTCCTCATCTTCATCATGCACCATCATGGCATAGAATTCAGCCCTAAGAAGACAAAATCCATCCTTAGAATTTATCCAATTTGAAACCACACTGAGTTGAGGGGTCTCTAGGGGAACCCGGCCTACATTCGGTGCTTCATAGCCAATCTTACAGGCAAATGTTTATCATTCACCAAGTTAATGAAGAAAGGGGTTACATATGAGTGGGATAATTATTATCAAGAAGCATTCAACCATCTGAAAAGATAACTCCTAAGACCACTAGTGATTATGCCACCAGTTGAGGGGATACCACTCATTTTATATGTAATCACCTTGGAATGGTAATTAGGTGCTTTCCTCATACAGAATAATGATGTCTGTAGTGATAACATTCTCTATTACCTAATCTGAAAAATGATCAATGTTGAGAATTGATATTCAAGAATAAAAAAGAACTTCATAGCCATAATATTCACGGTTCAGAAATTCAGGCATTACCTGTAGCACCATGAGGTCCATGTGGACTCCCACTACAACCCGCTCAAGTATATCCTCAACCATCCCATGCTAACTGGATTCTTGTCATAGTGGGAAGTCATCCTATAATAGTTTGATATTTGGTATGTTCCCTAAAAGGCCATCAATGGAAAGGCATTAACAGACTTCCTTGAAGATCACCCCTCAAAAGAAAAATCCCTATTTGATGTTTAACTTCCTGATGAAGAAGTGTTCTCTATCTAGGAAGGCCCCCACACATGTGAAATGTACTTTGACAGAGCTTCTAGAATCCCAATAGGGAAAATGGTGGAGGATCCCAAACACAACAAATTAGGGCTGGGAGTTATACTCATATCCCCCAAGAAGGTCATCTTTCCTTACTCCTTCATTATTTGAGAGGGATTTACAAACAATGAAATAGAATACCACACCCTCATTTCAGGCCTAGACCTAGCACTTCATTTATGAGATGAACACCTAAAGATAAAATGTGATTCAGATCTAGTCATCAAACAGGTCAATTGTGATTATTCCATTAAGAAAGAAGTATTGGAACCTTTGATAAATCTTGTTTGAGAACTCATAGAAGAATTACCATCAGAACCAACGCTGACCTATGTTCCTCAGTCACATAATGTAAATGACAATGCATTGGAAAATACAGCTACAACCTTAGATGATCTAGACTGGGATAAAACATTCTTAATCATTTCCCACCGTCAGATGGTATTACCATTTATTCAGAACAATACTAAGAAAATTTATGATATTATCCCTCTTTCGGAGCTTCATGGTCACACCATAGGTTGGATGACTCCCATTTCAAATTAAATCCAGAGGGGGGAACTCCCATCAGATAGTACTGGAAGAGAACATATTCAAAGGTGGTCAGTAATATTTGTCGTGTACAATGGCACAAACTAAAAAAAGGTTATCTACAAGCGAGGCCTTGAAGGAGTCCTTCATAGGTGAATCAATGGAGAACATACTGTTGTCATTATGATAGAAGTGCACGTTGGATCTTTTGGAGCACACCAATCAGCAACCAACCTCTCCCACAAAATTTGAAGGATGGGATACTATTTCCCCACTATGATACAGGATTGTGCCATATTCACCAAGAAGTGACATTCCTTCCAAGTTCATGCTAATTTTATTCATCGGCCCCTGGAGCTACTTCACATAGCCAAGTACTCCTGGTTGTTTTCCACCTAGGGGATGGATATTGTGGGACCATATCCCCCTATCACATCCATACAATTCAAGTTCATTCTCATAGAAACTGACTTATTTTCCTAATGGGATAAATCCATTCCCCTTAAAGAAGTGGGGGAAAAATAATTACTTGATTTTTGAATGCCAACATCATTATGAGATTTGGTGTCCCTCATACAATACTAATGGAAAATGGAACCAAATTCTACTCTGATTAGTTGGACAAGTTATACCATGATTATTGAATCAATGCCAACTATTTATCCTGCTATCATGTTGTGGCCAACAGGCAGATAGAGGCTTTCAACTAGAATTTGTCCAACATACTCCAAAATAAGGTAGATAAGGATTAGAAATCATGTCCACGCAAGATCATTCCTGTTTTATGGGCTTACCGGACCACAACCTGCACTACCACCTAGGCAACCCTATACTCACTAGTATACGGGGAAAAAGGGGTTTTGCCTATTGAAAATCAAGGTTCAACACTCTCTATGGTCATTTTTGATCAAATTTCCATGGATGAGAAATCCAAAAGAGGATTTGATGAGTTGGAGCAGCTGGATGAGAAAAGGATGCACACTTTACACCCTTTGGAATTTACCAAAATCGGATCGCAGGAGCCTTCAACAAAATGGTTCGCCTTCAGTCTTTCCTTGAAGGAGAGATGGTGTTGGTCCTCATAACCCCAATGATACTCCGGAAGAATCCCCCAAATCTTTATTCAAAGTGGGAGGGACCATATGTAATGCATAAGGTCTATTCCATTGGATCATATGCCTTGATATCAAGGTATGGATAGCTCATCACAACTCCCACCAATGCAAGGTTTATGAAGAAGTACTTCACATAACAGCGACATATTTGGTCCAAAATCTATGACCCTAAACTATGAGTTATCATCCTGAACACATGATTTTAAACTGTATGGTATTAGTCCTTGCAACATGATGATAAACTGTGATACCAATTTCTTTGTTGTATGACTTTAAACTGCACAGCATAGTATCCTAGTTGTAAGAAGTTAAACCACATTGCATGAATCGTCTTAATCACACGACGATAAGCTGCATGATCCCCCAAAGAATTACATATGGCTTGATTCCCATTAATTAGTGGGATATGTACTGATTCCTCGACCCTCGATCTTGGACCAGCCCCCACATTAGGAAAAATGACTCTATTATATCCTCTATCTCCCCATATTATGAGATAAATCATTGCTAATCCTTGTTTCCCACATTGAGTATAAATCATGTGAGCTTAAGATCAGTGGTATGTATTCTCTTACGTAAACAGATCATAGAGGACTATGATATAACCAACACCCATAGTATATGAAATCAAAAAGCCCTGGCTCTTATGTTTGATTCAGATTAGTACTGGAAACATTTAGAACTACATATGTATTGATTTCTGCCCTTGCAAGATACGTAGTGACAACTAGATTTAACATCCAAGCCCATCTGCCAATTAAAAAAATTCCCTCTCAGGTCCCTTATTATGAGACAAACCTCTATAGGGAACATTTTAAACTACGTATGGATTGATTCCCATTCATTAGTGGAATACATAGTGGCGCCTAGATCCTCTATCTCGGACCATCTCTCCAAACCAAAAAAACAATACACCTTTCTCCATGCATAGGTCAAACTTATATAGGGGGATCCATGAAAAGTCCTAACTGCACAATGTTAAGCTTAAAGGTTCTTCAAGAGTCGTGTGTATCTTGATTATCAATGTTACAAGATCCCACACATGCCCCCGATTTCCTGTACGACAAATTTAAAGGGATGATGAAAATTCCATGATTGAATTCCAATACTCATATGGAGTCAAAAGATCATGCTTCCCCCTACATATGATTCAGATATATGTATAATATTTAGTAGTCCATGGATGATCATGATTTGGATATTTCTTACATTCCCAAACACATATTTCCCATTTTTCAAACTCCATACTTTGGGAAATATTTGGTCCCCATAATCATTCATGGATATCAAAGATGGAAGTCCAGTGTCTTGTGGAAACCTTTGTTTGACTATGCACATCATGCCCTGGTGGCTCTGAATATGTTTCCTAAAAAATGTCCATTAACCAAAGACAAATTCTCCCTCAAGAGAGTCATATCCTACCTCAGTTCACCCAATATCTTCTAAGCCCCATGCCATTCCTCTTAATCCAAGTTTCCCCTAGCCAGGGACTATGGTTTACACCTTTTATTATCACTCATGTCTATGGAATTCCAGAATATCCCAACCATGATTAAATCAAATCTATTTATGGTCTTTGTGACATGTTGTCCCCACAAAATGATAATAAACTATGATGGAAATGTCCTCACTACATGAATCTAAACTACACATAATAATGTCCTTGTTACATGACTCTAAACTTCATATAATAATGTCCTCGCTACATGAATCTAAACTTCACAGCATAATGTCCTCATTGCATTACTCTAAACTGCACAACATAATTTCCTCACTACATGACTCTAAACTTCACAGCATAATGTCCTCGCTGCATGACTATAATCTATATAGAAAAACATCCTTACCACACAATTCTAAGTTGCATGTCCATAAGTGTCCGGAAAGTATGATGTTAAACTAAAGAGTACTCCAAATATGGGATGAATGCCTCGCCCTATGTATGATCCAGATATATCTAGAGGATTACCCAATCCCATCAGAAAATCATGGCCTGAATGTTTCTAATGTACCCAAATACACTCCTTCTATAAATCAAACTTCATTTATTTAGTAAGCTTGAATCTCCATAACATTCCATGGTCATCGAAGATGGAAGGCCAGTGTCATGTAGACACCTTTGTTTGACTATTCACATCATGCCCTGGTGGCTTTTCATATGTCACCTATAAAATGGTCATAAACTAAAGGAAAATTTGTCCACAAGAGATTCCTCTCCTACCTCAGTACGCCTGATAGATTCCAAGCATTGTGACATCCTACATGATTCAAGAACCCTCACATTCATTGTTTACATTTTCTTCCCTACCCACATCCTAGATATATCATAGCATTCGAGCCTGATTCACCTCTGGTCTCTCTTGAGGCTTTTGTAAAATAATGATACCCCATCTATATGTGTGAATTTGATTCGCATATGAAAAATAAATGCCCCCACTTATTTATGGTTTTCCTGCTAAAGTTAAGCAAAAGAAATTCCCCCTTTCATGCTTAGGTTCAACCCTTTTCAGAAGCCATATGTTGTGTTTAGAAATTTCTCAATCTCTATAATCCTCTGTGGCCATCATAGATGGAAGGACAATGCTTTGCGGACACCTTTGTTTGATCATGAACATCATGCCCCGGTGGCTCTGCATATGTCTCCTACAAAAAAATCATCATTCAAAGGAAAATTTGTCCTCAGGAGAGTCCTTTCCAGTTTCTGTATGCTCGTATGACATTTATGTCCCATATCACTCCTCAGATTTGGAAAAAACCTTGGATTATGAATTACATGTCTTTCCCTTTTTAAATACCCAAACATGAAATGAATTTATAATTTCACTAATATATCATTTACTCTCATTTGGTTAGACCAAAATGATCTCCCATAATAGGTGTCAAGTGTCCTAGTTTTATGAAATTAAACTATACCATTCACTGGCCGCCCCTTACACAAGTAAAATTCATGTAGGAGTGGTTTCCCTTTCAAAGACAACACAAATTCCCCTAATACTTTCAAACATCATTCCTCAGATAGGCCACCCACTTTTTTCGCCAACCTCAAAACAAATCCAAAGTGTTATAATTCCTCCTAGTTCATCAAATATACAAGGATGGTGTCCTATAGACACCTTTGTTTGACTATGGACATCATACCTCGATGGATCTGCATATGTTTCCTACAAAAATATCATCATCAAAAAGAAAATTCATCCCCATGAGAGTTCTATCCTACCTTCGTATGCCTAAAATGGCTCCTAATATGCATATACATTCAAACCTCACAATTTAAGGGTCATGAAAAATCCCTCAGTCAGGTTTGAAAGTTATTAGGACATTCTTAGCTAATGAATCTCAAATTGGGACTCTAACCCCATTAATTTTGGTCAATGTTTTTTGACCTAAAACATCAGTAATAAGTCTGATTAGCATAACTATAAACCACCATCGAAAAAAATCAATACTCACCTGGGTGAAAAACTGCAAAGGACCCCTAAATAAAAGTTGAGTATCAGCTCGTTAAACTTATAATATGTATGGTTTAGAAAAAAAATTGTTGAGCTATCAAATACTCAAAAGATACATAAATCTTGTCAGGTTGAAAACCCGCAAAGGGTGTCCTAGGAAAAAGTCAATTTATACCTGATATTCCCATCTCAAATGAGCTTTGGAAAAAATTATGGTGATAATGGAAAAGTCACAAAAGTTAGTGAGATTTTCCATAAACCCCAAAAATAGTCGAACTATGGTCACTGAGTCTCGCGGATCAGAAAAAAATTATAACTCGATTCAATTATTTAAATTTTATGGTTTCAAATCATGGTTTAAAATTAATACCTGATTGAAATGATGTTTATATGATTGATTGTGACTGATTGAAATTATAGGAAATGGAAAAGAAGAAGTAATAAGAGGCAAATTAGTTCCATTAAGTTCAATAAATGGAGGAACATCCCCAGTTCAGAGTCTCTCTATAGTATCAAAAGAAAATGGTTACATCATGATTTGGAAAAGTTACAGTAAGGCTCAGCTATCCCTTTCCAAAAAAATGAAAAGTGGTTTTCATAGGCCATCAAGAATTTTCTTTAAAGAATCACTCTCATCCACTTCATCCTTGACCATTGGGCACATTCATTCCATAATGGCTATAAGGTCCCACCCTTTCTTATGAATAACTTAGTAATTGGAACCCGAAGAGGCCAGTTGAGCCTTCAAACTTGCTACGTGAGCCTTTTATTCTCACAGATCTTCATTTTGGGTGATCCCAAAATCATGATCCTTCACCTATTCTGATGTTAGGTGATCGATTTCCTCTGAAACATCTCAGAAGGTCGTTACCTGATGATAGGAATAATTGAATTTGGGGATTTTATCCTCACAAGAAGCGAAGTATTACTAGGCTATAACAATCTGGTAGATAAGAATATGTAGATGTTAGTAATATAACCCACTAGAACTCAACTCGGTAAATAACCATTTGAAGTTGTTAGTATCATTATTAAAGCTAGCCAGAGGTGTTTCTGCACTAATGTCTCATAACTGATGCCACACCTATTTTCGCATTTCCTGATGCCTCCCCATAGTAGTATGGACTTGGTCCCCCCCAACACAATAGGTATATATGCAGGAATCATCATAAAAATAGTGGGAAGGGACCTAAGATAGGTTAAACAAGATGCGGGGCTCACCTTAACCTCAGATGGTTTTACCACTCGATTCAAACACAGAGGGCTTGCCACAGCTTCTGGGGTATCCAGTGACACTCTGCCGGGGATAGCCTCATTAGGGTCATGGGTAGTATCCCTAAGAGAGGAGTAGTCTAAATCAATCCCTACCAATATAGGCTGGCCTAATGAATCCCCTTCCAGATTTATCTGATGACAGATTGAGAATCTTCTCCCCAAAGGGGAAAGAACAGATGGCGTAGCCATCATGGTCACCACAGGGATAGAAATAGATGACATGGATGTTGTAGTCAAGAAAGGGTGAAGGATGGTTAAAGGCTTATATACCCGTCGAATTGGTATTCTCATCACCCCATTTGGGTTACATCCCACCCATAGTTGGTAATATTCTAGTGATAGAAAAGTGGATCCCTTCATATTAAGGATGATAACCTCCATATAAGCACCTTACCACATCATCATAATCCACAACTGGTAAAGAATTAAGGGATGAGATTATCCCCTTAACTGAATGGTAGGAAGAATTGAAATTTGTTGAAAGAATCCAAATTTCACGGCAACCCGGTAAGAGAGGTATGACTCACAAATGGACACTCGATCTATGCAAGCAGTGAGCATCATGTCCTAGAGTGCGATAATGTATGATCACTCCTTTGAAGAACTACCCCTTTCACCCCTTAATAATCCATGAGGGGTAGGTTGTGGTGCGAATGAGAAGCAAGAAGCATCATTTAGTATCCTGACTGCATCGCTAACACATAAAGTCAGGGGACGAACAATGGAAATGTTGATAAGGGAAGGTTGAAAGTTGGAGCAAGGAACCCTCGCAGTGTGTCAATATTCATAGCAAGGGAAGTTTTCTACTATCCACCCATATAGGAATTGAAATGGTCCACTAAGAAATTTTAGAGGTTTACCTTCTTCTATCTGGCCAAATAACTCATAAATTCAGGCAAGATTTGGAGAGGCCAGATTAATTGGTTAACCCTCTTCCATCTCAGCCACCATCATCAAAGTGCAAGCCTTGACCCCAGTATATACATCATGGGATGGGAATATCTATCCACTCAAAAACATGGAAAAGGAACCTTCTAATCTAAGTGTATGTGTCATGTATGATTGAATCTCATATCCCAAGGTAGTATATCATCCCACTTCGAGGGTGGCACAATATGACCATGGAATTTTTCAAGACCGATGGGATTGATGAGTTCGACTGTGATGATTTCTCAACTAAGACACACTCACCTGGATAAATGACCTTATCCAAGCATTAAATGGGATAAGAGACAGATCCTAGAGGGGGTGATCAAGTAATCCTGCTACCATAACCAATATGATCCTTGTTAATGGGGACACAAAGTCAGTATCATCCCAAATAGTAGATGCTGGAAGAAACTTTTCATACATATTAACAAGGAGGGGAAGTCCTTCGAGCTGGTGTATGTTCCATAGGATGATTCCCACCTCCCCATGTGACAAATGAAAGGTGTTGGTTCTTGAACACCAACATCTCTAATCTCATAAAGTATTTCACCTGGAGATAAATCTTCAAACTAGGAAACCCAAGACTCCTAATATAAGTTCACTACATTAAAATGATTGGGGGAATAAAAATAGGTTTGGTGTACCCAGAATGCCCAGGACCATTTTTTGTAGAAGCATCCTCTGGCTCACAGGACCCATTTGGTGCTCCACCCACCATTAGGGTTTTCTCAAGAGAGGTTGGTAATGGATGGGTACTCTTGGGCGACTAGTCTCCAGGCAGTGTTGTGACACTTGTGATTTACCTGATTCCACATTGATCCTTCTAATACAAACACATTATCCTGAATTGGAGTAGTTATGACCTCTTTTGATGAGGAAATATTGGAATGATCATGACCTTGTGGTGATTCTAGGAGAATGAAAGGAGTATTGGGGTCATCCAATGGCAAATGAATGTCATCTGGAAGACAAAATCCATAAAGTGACAACTGTACAAATAATGGGTAAGCTAGGAGCTTTATCGTAAAGAGATCTCTTAAGAATCTATCATGAGGAACAATGTAGGATTGAAGATGGTCCTCACTAACCTCAACCATAGTTGACCTCTTCTTGGTGAATTTTCTACAAAAGATCCATTTCAGCCTACATAGAAAGATGAAAAATCCCACAAAAAGTCATTCAAATGAGAAAATGGTTGGATAAAGGCCACTAAAAATGGATGAGGGGCTTAAAAGATGGTCTTTATGGGGCTCTTTGTACTTATCCCAAAAACGGTACGTGGAAATATTTTCTCATGTACTACAATACACAGAAGCAATCCCAACAAACTTCTACGGTACGCGATAGCTATACCACATAAAGATGTGATATGTGAGAGTCCCATGACACGCTGGCCCACAGAGCATTGGTCCGCAAACAGAAGAGTTTGTGGAGAGAATAAATTGTGAACCAAGGCCTCACCATACTGATATTCAATGTTTCTATTGAAAATTTTAAGGTTGGATTAGTAAGGATTAATGTTTAGTTCTCCGGTTTTACTTTAGTGTGTGGGACATGCAAACCACATAGAATTATCCTACATGGAGGTATGGATTTTAGTTTTAAATTCCACAACATAGTTTATGAAACTGAAAATACGGTTCGTGGGAAGAAGAAATTGTGAAGAGTTCGATTCGCGGCATGTATAAAGTGGTTCTAGAATCTGGATTTCACAAAAGAGACGGTATGGAGATGCATAGAGAGTCGAGGGAGAGTTGAGAGTACTTTTATCTGTGAGAAACGGTAAAAGACAAATGACCTTGGACCCTATATATAGGTGTGGTTCCCTCCTGCTAGACCTATGTATTCTACTATAAACCACTTCAGTTTAGGATCTCTTCTACACCAGAATAGTCTTCTCTTCATTCTGAATGGAACCCATTTTGATAGGGGCATTTTTAGGGTCCTGAAAACTTCAAAAAAGGGAGGAAAATACTCCCACAATCACTTTGCAGTAGGAATCAAGAATTCCTATAGATCCAATAAAGCGAAAGGAATCAAATTGAGTTGAAAACATCAAAAGAAACTTGAAGAAAAAGAATTTCTCAAATAGTTTTTGGTGACCCGTGTACCATCACTGGGAAGGGTTCAAAGAACACATGAATCGCGAACCACTGGTATGTGGTAGGACCCACGAGGTGTTGGCTCGTGGGGTGATGGCCAGCAAACCCAAAAACCTACAAACCAAATCGTTAGTGAAATCAAGAGTTAAAATTCCATCTTCATACCATCTCTAGAACTCATTAGTTCATAGGCGAAGAAAATCGACAGGGTTTTGTGAACCATGACTTGCAAACTGCAGCCTCTAAAAAACCCTGGTTGACTAAGCCTTCCACAGATTGAGATATCTCTTCATGGTATTCCTTAAATTAGGTTGAATTACCATAGATATGTTTTTTCACAATGATATATAAAAGGGGCATAAAAGTGATTGTGAAAGGTTGGATAAAGAAAGCATGGAGGAGACCCTAGAGGTTGGAAGAAATAATTTGGAGAGGACATCATCTTCAGTTTTGAATCATCAATGAAATTCAAATCGTGAACCATGTTTCTATAGGTATAACAAAATGTAAACTATAAAAATAGATAACTTAATAATAATGTAAAAAATACAAACCTAATTGGTTTCATCATGAACCACATATTTCTCATGGATGAAATCCCCATGAATGACAGGTTCCAGGACCCTCCTTCAATATGGCGTTCCGCATAGTGTATCACCATGCATATTGAACCTCGCTCTGCGTACTGCATCTGTACATGGATTGAAGCTGATGTGGTTTAGTAGAATATATCTATAACTATATACCATTGTGGTGCATGGTGGCCCATGCCCAAGGCATGTACTTCTTCGGTATGCGGTCGACCCCTCTACTAGCATACCACTATTGTATGAAGAGCTCCCCCCATCCTGTATAAAAAACAATATGTAGAATGGGTTTTCTTTGGGTGTATTTCCCTCTAGCTCTAATTTCTCCCCTCTATTATCATCCAGTATTCCATAGTCCCTCCACGAATCAGTCCCCCAGCATCAGGAAAAAGTTTCCTCCAAATCTAAAGGACCCGTATGATCATATCATTGGGCACATCAACGCACCCCTTTGAGTATACATACCCATGGTAAGAGGGGTCATGAAGTATCTCCCCACAACAGTTCTAACTCTCGGGGTGTCTGTAAGTCTACATTCCCATGGTAACCTGGATTCCAACCTTGGTATGCTGACATGAACCTCCACATTCTAGGGATTAAGGGTGATCACTTGATTTTCCATTCAATTAGGAACAATGATCAGTCAAAGGAATCATGTTCGCTCCTCCTTCTGGCGAGAAGTGACATTCTTCCCCTTTCCCGGATTTCATTCTAGGGAACTCCCACTAAGGTAAGTCCCTAATATTCGGTGAACTGAGTTGTATGACCCCCAATGTAATCCCACATTTAAGGTTTCATTGCTTCATGCCCTCTCCCACTATCACCTCAGCTTCTTCTATCATAGGCATGTCCTCTCCCATCAGCAGGAGAGGAGGTGTGTGGTTTGTTGGACATCTCAAATACTCTTGTTTCTCACACCGAGTATGATTCACAGGGGATTACATATTTTTTATGATCACAACATCAATGCAACCAATCCATCTGGAACTACAAGAACTTTTATTCCTGGTAAAACTAGGATACATACGACACCTTCTTAAAGTCCCGAGCTCAAAAGGGGTTCTCTTCCAAAAGGGTTCAACCAATCATGTTCCCTAAATGGGAATCTTCTATATGCAATCCCTAAGCTTACCAAACTATGTGGGCTTTCATTCCTCTACTAAGGATACATAGGAATCCCATATTATGGTTTTGATCCAAACATCTAGCCATCTTCCATCCCCCTAGATGATGATAAACTCTAGAGTTCCTTATCACATTCTTTAAGTCAGCATTTCTTTTGTAGCATCAAATCTATGTATTCCTATGATGATCATGAAAACTAGGGGAAACCAATGGTATATTCTTCAAGAATAAACCAAAGATTCATGAACCTCTGAACATGACATAAATCTATAAGAGAGTTCCATAATAAGAAATAATCCCCCTCCCCCAAAAGGGTGTGATGAGCCCGACCTCACATCTTATCGACCAATAGATCTCTTTAAGTGTCATTGGAAAAATCGCTATCCAATGAGCACATTCCTTTGGAAAGAAGGTCCATGAATCATGGATACCAGTGTTGTTGGGTGTTTCTAGATCCACAAATAAACCCACTGGAGACCATCTGAGGATGTCATATCCTAAGAGGACTGATTTCACAAATATACCCCCTTAAAGGATAACGATGTTGATCGGGTTGAAACAAATATGGTGATGGGAAAGTCTCTCTAATAATGGATGAATTCTAGTCACCCCTCAGACAATTCTTTTCATTTTTTTCAAACCCGTAAATACACCACCTCGGAGGCCAAAACACTTGATCTGCTACAATGGAATGTGGTATTCCTTACAACCTTACCACTTCCTTAATGTATATCCTGAAAATATGATCCATATATAAGTCTTCTCTAATAGTGATGAATTGTGCTAACTTTTTAAGGAGAACGAAAACCACCCATAATGATTTATTCCCTTTATAGGTTTTGGGGAGTCCGATGAAAAACTTCATAGTGATGTTCTCCTATTTCCATTATGGTATGGTTAATGGATGCAAAAAAACCTTAGACTTTTTTCTTTCATCATTAACTAGATGACATACTAGGCACCAAGGTTAAAACTCTATGATATCTTTATACATTACATCCCACCTTAAGTATTATTTAAAATATATATACATCTTTATACTTCATGGATGAATAGAGAATAAAGAGAGATGAGCTTATTCTAATAACTCCTTATTCAAATATGGTATGGAAAAAACACATACATGGTTCTTAAACCATATCATTCTATCATGATAATGGTTAAACTCAGGAACATTTCTAACCTTCTTCTTTAGAGCTTCATCTTCCTTTTGTGACTCTTTAATATTAACTTTGATAGAGGGTTTAATATTCTGTTAACAAAGATAAGATTTTTCCCCTTATTTTAGGATTTCCTTTTCCATCCTTTTCAAATCCAAAAATATTGGATCTTTTTTTATCCTCGTCATGGATATGCTATCATGATCCTTTCAACTCAAAGCATCGTCCACCTTGCTCTCTTTCATATGGTGGTAATTTATTGAGCAATCATAATCCTTTATTAGCTTTAACCATCTTCTATGGTTCATGTTAAACTTCTTCTGTACAAATATATATTTCAAACTTTTATGATTGGTATATATATCACACTTTTCTCCATAAAGATAATTAATATGTATCGTTAATGAAAAAATTACTGTATCTAAATCCAACACATGAGTTGTGTGATTTTTTTTATAAATCATCAATTTTCATGAGTAATAGGATATAACTATGTTATTATATATAAGAACACATCTCAATAATTTCTTGTATACATCACTATATATTACTAACCCTTTTACACTACATGGTAATATAATCATAGGTTCACTGACTAACCTTTTATATAGTTCCTTGATATTTTCCTCGCATTTATCTTTCCATAAGAACTTTACACCCTTCCAAATTAATTTGGTCAAAGGATTTGATATTCATGATAAATTATCCAAAAAATGTTGATAATATCCAACTAAAACAAAAAAAAACTATAGACCATTTTCACTATGGTTGGTCTACTCCAACATTCAATAGCCTCATTCTTTTATGGATCTACTATTATGCCCTCTCCTAAGATCATATATTCCAAAAATGAAACATTTTTCATCCAAAATTAACACTTTGTAAATTTTTCATATATATTATCCTTCCTTAGGGTATTTAGTAAAATTCTCATGTGGTTTTCATGCTCTTACTTTCTCTTTGAATAAATATAAATATCATCTATAAAGACTACCATAAACTAATCAATGTAATCTATAAAGACTCTATTCATCAAATCTATAAATATGGAAAGGGAATTAGTAACACTAAAATGGATCACTATATATTCATAGTGTCCATACCTTGTACGGAATGTCATATTGGGTATATCCCCCCTTCTTGACACCCAATTGATGATATCAATAACGAAGGTCAATCTTGGAAAAGTATTGAGATTTATGCAGTTGATCAAACAAGTCATTAATTTTGGGAAGAGGATATTTGTTCTTGATCATGATCTTGTTCAAATCCCAATAATTGATGAAGAGTCACATTGTCCATCATTATTTTTCAGAAAAAATACTGGTTCACCCCAAGGTGACACACTTGGCTGACTGAATCCCTTGATAATATTTTCTTGGAGTTCCTTCTTCAATTATTGAAACTCAATAAGGACCATTATATAGGGAGTCTTTGAAACTTGTGTGGAATCAGGTAATAATTCTATTGAGAAATCAACTTTACATTTTTGTGGAAGGCTAGGAAACACTTTTGTAAGGAAATAAAAAAATTCACAAACAATAATCATATCATCAATCTTGATTTTCTCCCCAACCTTGTGAGATAAACATGCCTTCAAAATGGGAATTAAGACCCATATACTAGATGTAATCTCCATAGTAAGTTCACACTTATCGTCTCATTAATAGAATATCATAGGTTGTTTTGAAATATCAAACATAACTTTCATTCATCCAAAAGTTATGAGGACTTTATATAGAGAAATACAATCCATGCCTAAGATAATGTCAAATTAAACTGGAGGAGTAATGGCAAGATTTGTAGGAAGCACATTCCCACAAACATCAACTGAAGAGGAATCATAGACATGAGATGCATTAATCATACCATTAAGTGTTTTCACTATTAATTCCACATTTAATCATTTTTGTGAAATCATAATACCCTTATAAAATTCTTTATATGTGAACGAGTGGGTATATCCATAATCAAATAAGACACTAGCAGTTCTTGATTGGATGGAAAGTGTACCTTTCACCACATCATTATCACACCCCTAGTCAGAAATAGTGATCGCAGTAGATTTACCCTTGTCCCTTGGATTAATAGTTTTTTGATGTCGATCATCATAATTAATCTTTGGATTTTGGAACTAGTTATCATAATTCCCATTCTCTTTACACTTGAAGAAATAGAGTGGGGCAGGTGAATTATGTGCAAATTTCTCTCCATTTGAATTGTTGGATAACTTCTTCACATTGCTTCAGTAATAAAACACCTGATAACCTTCCATTCTATACTTAAAGACATTATTATACACCTTATTACAATTTCCTTCATGCTTTTTCTCACACTTATAACATAAATAAAATATCATCTTCTTCTCTCCATGGTTTATATATTTTTCATTGAACTCCATCTTCATTTTCTTTTAAAAAACATGAGATTGATATATAACTCTAAAATCCATTTAATCCTTGATTTCAAAACTCACAATATCTCCATTTTTATTGTTGTTTCTTATGGATAACACCATTTTTTATACTTGTATTTAAGCCACTAAAGAATCAGTCAACCTTACATTCAGATCAAATGATAATACCAGAAGTGTACCTCCAAACTCTTGTAAAATTATCCTCATAGATACCAACATATTCATCATCCATTTTCTTTAACTCAATAAATTATTTCCTAATATTTGTATGAAGAATACAATGAAATTATTTATTGAAAAATATGTTCTTGAACACATCCCAATTCATGGATTTAATTTCATCTTGTTGCTTATTATTCTTTATTACAGTCTACTAAATGTCTTGTTCACCTTCTAAATGATAAATAGTCCAAATGAATTTCTCGTGTTTTAAAAATTGGGGAATAGAAAATATCTTTTCTGTGGTTCTAGTCTATTATTTAGTAACTAGTGAATCAAAAGACCCACTGAAAGAAGGTATAAATTTCCTCTTAATGAATCTATAGAACATCATTCCCTCCTTTGTTCGTTTGGAAGTTCTCCATGATTTATAGCTTGATAAAGATTTATGAGAATAGAAATGAGGGTTTTCATTCCATATCCCATAACATTTTGATTCTTAAGAGGACAATAATTTAATTTTCCTTCATACTCAGCATTAACATTGTTCCTTTGAGTTCCATCTATTGACTAAATCCAAAAATCATAGAGTAAGAAACAATAATCATAGTGGGAAATCACATAATGGAATCACTTATAGGATCTATAAATTAGGACACATTATTTAAACTATGACACCTTAGGTTTATCCTAGGTTATTTATATCAAAATTATATTTAAATCTGTCATGATGGTTTATAAAGTTTTTTTGAATTTCCAAACCATGACCCCTAGGAGTGTCAAACCAAGTGTGTAGTAAGGCTTGTTGTCATGTACTAGTTCCCAATCGAGTCTAGCTCAATACAGAGTTTTATGGGTTGTTACCCCTATATACATATTTACCAAATCAACATCCACTTATATTATCTAGACAGGGATGTATTTCTAGGAAACCACTTTCTCTATCTATTAGCAAAATTCTAAGAAATTTTCTCATACTTTGACTCATCCTCGAACTTGTCCTTATAGAAATGTTCTTAGGGATCTCACTATCATTTTATCATCCTAGTTTCCAAAGGTTAACTAAAAAATTTCTATAATACCAACTATAGAGGCCCTTGATTCTCATACATATATATTACATTCAAATTTTCAAAACATTTAATACTTTACACAAACAAACTCTCAAAGACCATATTGGTTTCGTTTCTTTGGAAACAGGGAAACATAAACATTGTTATGTAAGTGAGCTATATTATCTCCCACTAAGTTATCCATGACTAGAAACCTTCTTAGACACATCATAAATAATAAATTTTTGTATGAACTAGGCAAAGGAAACATAAGAAAGAGTGATATCATATGATCAATAATGGTAATCAATAGAGATTTGTAAGCATAATCATGAGCATAAGGGTATTAGAACATGATCATGACATTATAAGATCATACCCTTCATATCAATGATCATAATAAAGAGTCGTGGAATAAATATTAGCAGTTCATAAGAAATGAATCATAATTGAATCAAGAGAATAATACATAAAATAATAACATATAAATATTTCATGGAATTTTGGAAGACAAGTAAGCATATAAAATGATTTTCATAGTAGTCAAGGATTATTACCAAGTCCATATTAGTTTAATGGGTTCACTCCCAAAACCATATTAGTAGTCAAGGTCCACTCTAAAATATGATCTTAGTGGAAAAATTCATTTACTGAACTGAGTTCACTCCTCATTCCATCCATTTTTATCTCATGATATATAAATCTTTACCCAATTCATTATAGGGAGATATAGGTCCCACCTGTCTCATAATGAAATCGTACATATGTGTGCCATAATATTATAAAAAATCATCATATCATAACCCATGAAATGAAAAAATGGGTATCATAATAAATTTATCATAAATTAGCATGTGTAAAAGAGATAGGTTTATAATCATTTCATCATATTATAACCCGTGAAAAGAAATGGGTTTTATGTTTATTCATCAGGGTATAACCCGTGGAATAGAAATTGGTTTCATAAACAACATGTCCTCAAAATAATAACCATTCAGAGAAAGAATAAGAATGGTGTCCCTGGATCATATCCTCAGTAAGACATAGGTAACATAAATGGATGTCATCTTATATGGAAAGTAATTTTTATAAATCTTTTAAAAACATTTCTAGAAGAAAATATCCTTTCTTCATTGATTTTTTTTAAACATAAAAAATTTTAAAAAAAAATCTTTGAAATAACTTTGAAAACTTATAAAGTAAGATTGAAAACATTTTTCTTTAAAATATCCATGAAATCTTATAATTTAAGCTTCAACAAATGGATTTATCATGAATTCATAGAAATATGTTCATGTTGTATACATAAAAATAAATATTCCTTTCATATTGTTGGTATAAGTAAAAATATCCTTGATTAGAAGATGATAAGAAGGTTCATTTTAAAACCATTTTGTAAAAATTTAAAACAAGGGTAAAAATGTATAATAAAAATCATGATATATCATTTTTGAAAACATTTTTAGAAAACATGGTTTTGGGAGAAAATAGATTTCTGGCCAAAGATGAAAATAATATCATATTATCTTAAAAACATTTTATTAATAATATTAAGTACCAAAAAGTGGTAAAATGGTACCTATACTTGAATATATACTAAATAACTATATTAGAAGAAAATTTATGATAATTCTTGAGATATGGATCATAATATTTCATCAATGGAAGCATAATCATAAACAATCTTGATGATGATAATATTATAGTGATAAACTCTTACCACTTCAGTAACATTGAATCATAATCTTCATGGTATAATGAAATTAAAATAAGATTAAAATATCATGGGAAAATGAGATTAATGATGAAGCAATTCAAAGGGCAGTATATACACCTTGTAAAATAATGTAGGCACATAACACAACATGTGCCTCAAAGAAGACAAATTGAGGTAAAATTACTTTACCGATTTGGTAACTTTTGAACCATAAACCCATGGAAATAGGGTTAATAAAATATATATATAAATACCCATAACTTTAATTATAATAATCATATAATTAATTTATGGTAATTATATACACCACACAAAAGAAAAAAGTTTTGAATAAGGCATAAGTCTCATAGAAATAAAATTGAGACTATAAATCCAATTACCATATGTCTTAACTCTATTCATGCTCATTTAAACATATTTTATAATAAGTATAAGTTTATTATAAATATATTAAACAATAATATTCAACTTATAACTTTATATTACCCATTTATTAACAATTACATGTTAGAGTTATGTTTCTAGTAATAAATTATTTATTTTTGCATGTGTTTTGATTTGTTATATTGTTCGTCCTATTAATTATATCTTGATTTAATAATATAAATAATTATAATTATGATATAAAATTTATAAATAGGAAATGAAATACATCGTTCATGGTGATGGTAGGTCATACATACACATGAACGTTGTTTCAATTTTCTTTTTGTATTAGAAGAAATAAGAAAATTAAATGATATATATACATATATTATAATTACAGTATAATTATTATTTAATATATATCAAAAATTTCCATTAAAATCATACTTAATACACTCCATGTAATGTGAGAATTAATCACATCGAATGGAGGAGGCGGTAGTCCACAAGTCCAAAAATGATGTTATCATATTCCCACAAAATGTAAATCATGAATGTATGTTTTATATAGTAATTATATAACGAAAAATACATAATAAATATCATATATATCATATATAAAAAGTAATTATGTCATTATTTCCAACCATGAAATATGGTAATGGAAGAATGAAGGACATCGGTTCGTGAGGCGATAGTCTGTCGTACGCACGAACGATGATTGTGTATCTCATTTGATGGAAGTGTGCGAAGGTGAAGTTCATAACCATAACATAACAAAATATCCATATATTTTTGGATATTAGGGTTATTATATAATCTTAATATAATATTAATTGAAGGGGGAGGATAAGGAAATAAAACCAAAATGCATGTTGAAGGACGTTACCTCTTTTTTTAGTAACTCCTTTTGGTTTTCACCAAAGAACATCCTTGGTTGGATTTATTCCAAAATTGAGGATTATAGGTTGATATTAGGGATTTTTTTAGGATTTTATAATAGGTTTTTTTAGAAAAATAGATTTATAGGTGTGAATAAGTGAGGGGTGAGATCATTTTATAGTGGAGGAGGAGTAGCATTCTTGTTAATATAAAATGGTAAACACTATTGACAGGTCTCCATTACATAGTATGCGTCCAATAATGCTCAATGTTTTATAAAAGGAAGAACATGGACAAAATATGTCCAACCAATGGGTTTTGGAAAAGTTTGTGGCTATTTTTACAATATTCATTTTAAGTTTAAACACTAAGTCATCTTTTTTTACCTTAATCACTGTAATTAATTTGATAAAAAATTAATTTGACATTATTATAAATTATAAATTATTATAATTCCAACTATGGAATCAATATTTTTAAGTAAAAATCACTAAATTTAAAAAAATTAATTTAAAATTAATCTCACGGACGGGATGAGATGATGGGATTTTAAAGTTAAAAGGTTCATCAGATTGAATATGTTTTTATATCCAATTTAAATGGGAAATTGGTTCTAATGACCTAAATTTGATAAATTTAGGTATACTTTATCTAATAATACTTTCAAACAAAATTAAAATATAATTTAATTGTATAAATAAATTAAATGAAAAAGTATATTTCAATTAAAATTCAGTATTTTCCACTATTCATCCAAAAATGAAAAATTTCAGAAAAAATTCCAAAACATCACCATAAAATAATTTTTAAATTATTAATTCAAAAATTAAGTTTATTTTATAAAATTAATTTTATAAAATTTTCTAAAATTAATTTTATTATTGTTCATAGAAGTACATAAAAATTAAATGTTTTTAGAAAATGGTATTTTCAAACATATAAAGACTTTACCGAAAATTATGTATTTTATTATAAATATATTTCTTTTATGAAAAACCATTATAAATAATATTTAAAATTATTTATTACTATTAGTATTACTATATGTAATGGATAGGTTATAATAGTCTTGTTTGAATAATTATATTAATAAAATTTTCTTTCTTAGAAACTCAATGTTGTGTGTAATGAAAGATATGCCTTTAAACAAAAGATTAACTTAGTATATCATGAAATTCAAATTATAAAATAAATTATTCAAAAAAAATTCATAAAAACATGGGGTGTTACACTATAAAATATACTTTTTTAGATTTTTATCTTAAAAATATTATATAAAATAAAATTGAAGTGGATATAATACCATTGTTGAGTTTTAATGGGGAAATAACTTATCGAAATGCAGTAAAAATAATCACCAAAACCAATTACATACTATCTAACCTCGTTATTTTGAATTTAATATAATAAATAAATAATATACCTCACTATTTTTAAAGATATTGATCTATATAGTCTTTATATATGATTGAGGTAAATCCATCTAATAGACTTATTCCTCCTAGGATTGTCCATGGAAAAGTAAATAATATAACATATATATAGGATTATCTCTTTTACCCATGGCTTAATAGAACCTTAAGTCAAATGAAATAGTGAAAATTTAGTGATTTGACATTAAAGAGTTTATATAGTCATATCATACATATATCATCTCATGGTAATGGTTCATATTTACACTCCTACAAGATTATTTTTAGAGGATCTATCATTAACACCAAAATATCCATAAAAAATAATATTAAATTAAAAAAATTAGAAAATTTTATAATAATTAATCATTTGAATTTTTTTAACAATTTTAGTGGTTCATATTAATTTTAAACCTCTTTAACAAGCCATATTAATGAATATTAATCGAGGATAATGATATCCTATCTGGTATATTACTAAATGTATGTATTATCTCATAACACGTGAACTACCATCAACGTATCATGGAATAAAAATGTGATTAAACCATTTCATGGTGATATTTACCATATGTCATTATTTATTATTATTATATAATTGGTTCAGTGAAATCATGAGTATTTTCTTCAGTGTGAGAACTCAAGGAATATTTATTTAGGAACTAAGATAATGTAAATTATAGTGGATGGTTTTTTAGGTTATCAAATGTAGTTTACATCAGTGTTTTTAATCTGGTTTTTTCTGTTTTATAGTAGAATTTGGTGTGATATTGGAATAGGGAAATCCAAAAAATGTCTCAACGGTAGGGTGTTGAATTTAATATTAATTGAGATTATTCCCTAGGATATGAATAATTATAGTGGGTAGTTTTTAATGATTCAATTTTTGAGGCAATTTATATTTTTTCTTGATTTTCAGTATTTTATTAAATGTGTTTATGTGGTTTTTTGACTGAGTTGTTCATTTTTTATAAATTTAGAGGAGTGTTTGGGGTTTAAGTTTTTGTTTAGGTTTTTTATTATAATAAATTTAAGACTAATATAAATTTCATTGGATACCATTGAAATCACATGTTATAATAATAAAAATACCAAAATAACACCTTAACCCCCAAACACTCTTCTAAATTTATAAAAAACAAAAATTTGGTAAAAAAGCACATAAACAAAATTAATAAAATAATAAAAATAAAGAATATAATTCTAATAATTTACATTAAAAATTGATTCGTTACAAAAAAAAACATAATGCTTATTATCTTAGGGAATCATCTCAAATCATATTCAAAGTACCAACCTGCTATTGATACATTGTTTGGTTTTCCCCTTTCCAATATCCAACCAAATTATTCAATAAAACATGAATATACACACTCAAAACACCAATGTAAATTTCTTTTGATAACCCCAAAAACCATTCTCCAAAATTTCTATTTTCTTAGTTCTTAAATAACTCTTTATCGAGTTCTCACACTAAATATAATTCTCTTATGGGTACTAGGAGTTTTTTGGTAGCTACTAAGACTCTGATGGGTTTTCGTAATCTAATGGGGGGTCACTCGAGATATGGTGGTGTTATTGACTATTCTTTTTAATTAGGGTAACTATGATCATTTTAGGACGGTATTTATTTCAAAAATGTGATTTATCTCATTCAAATGAACATTCAGTGTGGTAGATCCCCTCTACTTTGACTCTCTTTTTATTTCTCGATAAACATTTTATTTTATAATGGATTTTTATCTTTGTATCATAATGTATTCTTGATTCCAAGACTTACGTAAGCCATGAGATTCTTTATATTAATGTATTTTTTTGTTTTTTTAAATTCATTCCATTTACCTATAGTTTTATGGATTTCAAGAATTAATATTATTACTTTGGAATTAATCATTACTTTTTAAATATGGTCTTAATTTTAGAGTAATATAGGTAACCAAAAATATTTATAATATTTATTCATTATTTTTTGTGTAATTTTTTAAAATATATATATATAAATATATAATTATTATATAGAAACTAAATGGTAATAACCAGGGTTCAATTTTGGATGAGATTAATTATGTGGACTATAATTCCTCCCATGATTAACTCACACAATATAATATTGTTTACTAATGTGTTTTAAATTGAAGTTATTTTTATGTTATTTAATTAAATTACAATTAATTTTTTGATATAGTTTTAAATGATTAAATGGTGACTAAAGTGAGAATTAGCATACTGAAATAATTGATTATTCAATTTAAGATTGATTATGAGATAAATGAGAAATGTTTATGAAATGTGAAAAGTGAATTTGGATATCCTTTATGTTTTTTAATAAATATTTTATAATTCTATGTGGAATAGAATTATATATTAATTATTGGTATATTGTGGTGATTTAAAGGGGATTTTATATATATATTCTTTTAGTATCCCAACTCTTAGTATTTCCCAGGTAAGTTTAACCCAAATCATATAATAGGATAAGGTTACCTAACATTTAGGTTTAGAAATATCATCCACTCCTTACACATGATAATCTATGAGCACCCAAATTTATCATTAACCTTACCATTTGGATGATCAAGTTCTTAACATGTGATTGCTTTATAAGGATTCTCACACTTTGTATTTACAAGGCTGTCTTAAAGTATCACTATATTCATATCCATCATATTTAAATTATATTTAACTATTTCATCCCATTAAATCTTTACATCTCATGAAATACCTATATATATATATATTATTCCAATTATTTAGTTTTTGAATCTTGTTCCTTAAACCAAGTTAATATGTTTCAAACATATTAATCAATAACACCTTATACAACTCATGCTTTTTATTACATTCCCAATAATAAAATTTGATTATATCTACATGTATCGAAATGTATTTAATGAATAAGGTGGGTGAAACCATCTTATATAAATACATAAGGTCATACGAAACCAAAATCCCTATAAGAGGAAGTATAGTGTGACAAGTAGCCAATCCCCTATTTTCAATAATAAATCATAAGATACAAAGTTAATTATAATTATAACCTAAAGTCTCACTATACATAGACCAATATTGTAAGAACCCGGATCTTCATTTTAGGTATGCTTTTCCTTTTTCTGAAGTTTTTAAGAAAAATAGAGTTTCTGGAAAATTTCGAAGTACACGCCGTGTACTTTCTGAGTACACGTCGTGTACTCTTCCCCTAATCGAAGCCATGTGTTTGTCATGCCCGGGACACACACACGGTGTTTAGGGGTGACATGGAGGCCGATTTTGGTGGAGTGCGTAAAGACCCACTACACGCCATGTACTTTAAAAATACACGCCGTGTAATTTTCTTTTTTTCACTAAACGGGTCGGGGTCGCGCCTCATCATCATAAACCTCTTCTTCTTGGTCTGGTTCATCCGAGAGAGACCCATATGGCCGGATCTTCCCCAATATCCTTCCTCTCCATTCGTTCTTCGATTTGAGCATGGTCGATTGCGTTGGAAGCGCAGTAGTGATTTCTTCCTTCTGATTGAGCCTTGTTTTCCAATTCTTCCTCTTTCTCAAGTTATCTAAGGTTGAATGTTTTGTGAGTTTTCTTAGATCTACAACTTTCTTGGGGGAATTATCCATCTTGGTTCAAGTATATCGATCTCTTAGGATCGAGGTAGGTGGTTTGTGCCTTACCGTTCAAAGTCTCTGAGTTTTATGTGAAAATTCCACCAATACCCGTGAACGGGGTATTACGTGTTTACCTTTTTAACCTCGTTGTTTTCCTGACTTGCATGTATGATTGTGTAGATGTAATTTGACCATGTTATAGGATAAATTGTTGTGCTTGAATGTATTTTCCTTGCTTCGTTCTGTTTACGACCTTTGGGTCTCGGTTGCCTTTGGCGGCTACACCTATTTTCGTGCCTTGCAGTTATTGGTTGAAGTGAAATTCATGACATTCTTTTTGCCTTGTAGATTGTTTAGATAAGTAGATTTATAGGTGTACTTTGGTTATCCAAGTATCTCTATAGGTTTACTTTGTCCTTATAGCATTATTATGCACAGACTGGCATGGGGCTGAGAGAATCTGGTGCTATAGACTATAAGGGATAGACCGAGTGAGCTTCCCAAAGAGTCTTAGATATTACAGACTACAGAGGGGATGGACCGAGTGAGCTCCCAGAGAGTCTTGGATTTTATAGACTACAGGAGGGTAAACCAAGTGAGCTTCCTTAGAGAGTCTTACCTTGTTTGAATCTCTTTTAGAACCTTCCCAGGCTAGAGGGGGAATTGACCAAGTGAGATTCCTCAGAGAGTATGTGGTATACCTGAGGCTATAGGAGGAATTGACCAAGATACCTTCCTCAGAGAGTCTCTAGACATTGGGTATAATAGGTTTATACCACGTGATCTTCCTCAAGAGATTCCCTGACTACCCTAGATTAAAAGGGGAATTTACCGAGTGAGCTTCCCCAGAGAGTCTCATAAATTTGTATGACCAAGCCAGAGGGGTTAGGCTGAGTGCACTGCCCAGAGGGTTGTGGTACATCTTGGATAGGACCAGAGGGGATGGATGTGAGTACTTCCCAGAGGGTTTCCGACTTGTTAGCTATTTGTTTCACTGCTATTGTTTTGTTGTGGATTGATTGCTATTATGTATCATCCTGTTTTACTACTTACTGCTTACTGCCATCTGCTTGTTGTTGTTGTTTACTGTTTATTGCACTTTTACTTGCCATATACTCACTGACTATTTGGCATAGATCTTCAGGTTAATTCCTACTGAGATTTTATCTCACACCCTATTTGGGCCATGATTTTGGGCTAAAGAAGACTATATTGTTGCAGGTATAGACAAGGGAAAGCACCCTTCGACTTCTGAAACTTGATTGCTTGGAGCAGGAGAGCATGGGACCGAGCTTTGGCTCGTGATGTTGAGTAGATGTTTACTTTTATTTAGTACTTGTTTTGGTACTGTAGTGCTTTCCAACATTTTGACTTGTTTGGCTTCATTCCTAGTTATGTATCATGCATCATTTCTTATATACATATGTGCTCCAGTTTGCTGATTTAGTTATCCACTGTTATATTGTTGGTTGTTACTGCTTCTTCTATTGTATGTTATTCTTCTTCCACTGTTTACTCTGCCAATGAGGGCATAGTTTCCCCACTATAACACCCAAGGCCCTCGCTGCTAGTTGGCATCCTCTGACGTTTGGTGAAATGCGCTTGAGGCCATGTGACCAACCGGGTGTGGGGCGCCTCTGGGTGGCTTCTGGAACCGAGATGTTACAAATACTAAATAGAATCCTAAATTACAATACAAGTCTAATGCTTAATATTCATAAATCATAACCAACCCTTATTATTGAATTCATATATTAAATTTGTTGGAACCAGGTTCTTCAAAGCATGATTTGGTGTATGGTTTGTGTTTGTTGTCAATCCTCAGTGGAAGTTCAGGGTGTGAACCAACAAAGCGATCATACCGTTCAGGAAGAAAACAGTAGTGAAGGTGGCACTGTTTCCCAGTGTTTGCCAAATTTTTGGGCCTGAAAATTCGTAAATAAAGTAAAGTGTTTTTGGCAAAGATACTTGCGCGCCGAGCTCTTGGAGGATGAAAGACTTGCGCGCCGTATGTTTTTGAGGATCAGAACATCATAATTTGGCTAAGGAAAGAAGGTCGCGCAAGTGTTGGTTGGGTCGCGCAAGTGACTTGCGCGACAGAGGATCTGGAGACAGGACTTGCGCGCCGTCGAGGGACTTGCGCGCCGCCGCGCAGGGGGTCCAGTTTGCCTATAAATACTGGACCACCCCTCCTCATTTCCAACGGAGTTCAAGGCCGAGAGATTGTTCGAGCTCTCGTCGCGCAGGTGGTTGAGTCGCGCAGGTGGTTGTTTTGTCGCGCAAGTAGAGCTTGCGCGCCGGTGTCTGGCTGTTCTCCCAAGGCAGTTTGGAAGAGAAAGGAAGTGGATCGCGCAAGTATTTAGTTCAAGAAGGCAGTGTCGCGCAGGTGCTTCAGTGACACTTGCGCGCCAGTTTAGTCTTGCGCGCCTGAGACTTGCGCGCCGCCGGGAGACTTGCGCGCCAGGCTTGAAGAGGAGACCTAGACACTATTGAAGCACGTCTGCCTTACTGGAGCTGCACGAAAGCCGAGAAACTACTCGGTTCATTCGAGGAAAAGTGATATTCTTCTTCTAGTGAGAATCGGACTTCAATAGAGCATCTACATTCAACAAAGGATGCACTCTTATGCAAATGAAGAAGAGACCTACACGTCTATAAACTGAGTGGGACTTCACCAACGGCAGTGGGCCAGGGGGAGTCAACGGGAGTGACCCGAGGGACGCAGTGAGCTATCCCTGAACTATTGTAAAGGCAGTGAGCCTGGGACAAAGTGTCTGTACCCGAACTTTTGTATCCGCAGCTAGTGAAGCTTAGTGGATTTAGGTACGACCGGCAACCTGTCGGCGTATGCTCCTTGGACGTAGCCCTTAGTGGTGAACCAAGTAAAAATGACTGTGTCTTCTCTGTGCATGTGAATGCTTTCATTTTGATCGTAATTATCATACAGGTTCAACAAGTTCCTACCAATGTGGGAACAAGATCCAACAAATTAAAAGAAAAAGTGGTCACCCTGATTCACCCCTCCCCTCTCAGGGTGTCCCGGGGTCCTTCAAGTGGTATCAAAGGGTAAAGGTTGCTGGCGTTGAATCTGACCTTCTTCGTCATGGAAAACGCGATCAATGTCAGGGGAGTCCCTTACTTCGATGGAAGCAATTTCCAGATCTGGAAGAACAGAATGAGATCTCATCTAAGATCTCTTGGAAGGGAGGTTCTTTTTTCTATTGTTCAAGGAATACATGTCACTGATCCAACAGGTCTGGCTATGACTGAAACAGACAGGAAACTTCTTGATGCAGATGCTAAAGCACAGAATGCTCTCACTGCAGCCCTTTCTGATCAGATTTACCTGAAGGTGATTAATTGCATCTCAGCAAAATCTATGTGGGATAAACTTGAGAATATTTATGAAGGTGATAGCAAAGTGAAGGAGGCGAAACTACAAGTGCTACACAATCGGTTTGATGATCTGAAGATGCATCCAGACGAGAATGCAGACTCTTTCTTCAATCGAATTACTGAAGTGGTTGGAGCAATTCGGGGTCTAGGCGAAGAAATCAAAGACATTGATATTGTAAAGAAAATATTAAGAAGACTTCCACCTCTGTATAATGCGAAGGTGTCAGCTCTTGAGGAAAGAGATCTTTCCAAACTTTCTCTAGATGACTTACTGAGCAGTTTGGTAGCTTATGAAATGAGAGTCAAACCAGAAGATGCTACGACTCGGGTGAGCAAGGAAATGGCATTCAAGGCCATGGATAAATTGAAAATCTCAAAGGATAGTAGCGGTGATGATGACGAAGAGAAAGAAATTCTTTCTCTCATTGCAAAGAAGTTCCAGAAGGGGAAAGGGAAATTCAAAGGGAAGTTACCTCTCGCATGTTTCCGTTGTGGAAAAGTTGGGCATATTGCTTCTCAGTGCTTGAAGAATATCAATGATGATGACAGTGAAGATGAAAACTTCAAGAAGCCCCAAAGAAGGTTCTTCAAAAGGGGAGACTTCAAATATGGTAAGAAAATGCAAAAGAAGAGTTTTGTCTGTGAAGAGGAAGAAGATGACAATGAATTCTGTGATGAAGAAGAACCAGAATTCAAAACTGGGAACCATGCTTCTATGATGGCCACTGTTGAAAAGTCAGAAGATACTGATGGTGAAAAACAACTGAGAACTTGTGTAGATCCTGAGGTGCAACTTAAGGATGCAGTTAGTAAGCTTAAGATTAAATGTAAGAGCTGCAATAAGTGGAAATCAATTGTGGAAGAATCAACTGAATATGTTGATCAACTTGAAGCTGAAATTGAACGACTGGAAGAATTTGTGAAGGTACAGTCTAAAATAATTGAAAGCAATGATGATGCAGTTGATCTGAAGCTGAGAATTGAAGAGCAGGAAAAGGTCATCAATGACCTCACATCCAGACTGGATGAAAAATCCAAGACTGTTGAGGGTCTTGAGGAGGAAGTAGTTACTCTAAGGAGTAAAATGGAGACAGAATCAGCTCCAAAAGAATCGAGGAAGAAAATACAGTTCGGAAGATTCTCAGATGCAGAATTACTTGCAAGATCCAAGTGTGGTTCAGATGGGGTTGGAAAAGTCTTGAGTGATCAAAGACCTGCTTGCATGGGAAAGAGTGGAATTGGCTGTGAGGCTGAGTCATCAACTGTTGGAAGTGAAAAGATCCAAAAGAAAGACAAGATGAAAGTTTAACATGATGAAATGTTACCTAGAGTGCTGAAAAAGGAACCCTCAATCCAAACTAAAAGGGGACCTGAAAATTATCCTCAAACTTTCAAAAATGGCAGACAGTCTTACTATTCTCCCAAGGATGAAGCTATAAAGAGAAATTCAAGTGAGAAGACATTTCCTCTCATGAAGTGTCAGTTCTGTGGCTATCTGGGCCATACCATGTCTTATTGTGAAGAGGCAAGAAGCTATCTAAATGGAGAAGATATAGATGCTCAACAAAGGAGAACAATCTCATATCCTAATTCTCATAGAAGAAATAATTTCTATGGATATTTTTTTTTCTGTTCTAACTTTGGTCATAAGGCCGTTAATTGCAGGCAGAGAAGAGACATAGACACCTCATACCGAAGTTCAAGACAAGTCAAGTCTCGTCAGCAAGACAGTGTTGCTCGTTTAAACAGGTTCTCACCTCTCACAGAAGACTTTGACTATGAAGAACCTGGGTATGCGGAAGAGATAGTTGAAAGGCCATCAGTCCTATATACTCAATCTAATGTCTCATGGAAGGATAGGAAGAAGATGGAGAAATCGAACCTTGCAGAGGTAGCCCTCAAAGCTACAAAGAACAATAGTACCTGGATTCTGGATAGCGGTTGTTCATCTCATATGACGGGTAATGTCGGCCTACTAACTAATGTCATAAAGAATGTTGATGGTACAGTAAGATTTGGTAATGATGGGGCTCTGAAAATCAAAGGGAGTGGAAGTACCCAATTAGCTAATGGAGAACTAAAGAAGACTGAAGTCCTTTACGTAGATGGTCTACGCCATAATCTCCTTAGCGTGAGTCAACTCTGTGACTCAGGACTTATAGTTACTTTTAATCAGAAAGGTTGCACCATCAAGGGAAAAACCGGCAATTCACTTATGAAAGGATGCAGAACAGAAGGCAACTTGTATCAGGTTGATAGTGATGAAAATGTATGTTACATGACTGTTGAAGAAGAAAACAATTTGTGGCATCGGAGATTGGGACACATCAATCAACAAGACATGGAGAAAATATCAAAATTGAGAATTGTCATGGACATCCCCAACCTGAAGCGTGAGCATGAAAAATCCTGTGATGCTTGTATTCGTGGGAAGCTGGTCTGCAGTTCATATCGGCCAAAGAAGAAAAAGGCATCTCACCTTCTTGATCTGATTCATACAGATGTTTGTGGTCCAATAAATGTTTCCGGAACTCATGGAGAAAGGTACTTTGTCCTTTTTATAGATGATTACAGTCGAATGGCATGTGTGATGGTCATTCACCGGAAACGACAGGTCCTTGACTGCATGAAAACATATCGGCGAATCGCCGAGAATGATACTGGACGAACAATCAAAGTGTTGCGATCTGACAATGGAGGAGAATACACGTCCATTGAATTTGAAAATTATCTGGAAAAGCATGGGATACAACATGAGGTAGATGCTGTGAGAACTCCACAACAAAATGGAGTTGTTGAACGAAGGAATCGACAGGTGAACAACATGGCACGAACTATGCTGATTGAGAGTCGTATTCCACGACATTACTGGAAAGAGGCTGTTCAAGCTGCAGTGTACATTCAGAATCGAACAGGACTTTATATGGGTGAGACGAAGACACCATATGAATTGTGGCATGGACGGAAGCCTTCTCTAAAATACTTTCATGTCTTTGGAAGTAAGTGCTTCATCAGGAACAAAGAAGGAAATCAAGGGAAATATGGTGACAACGCAGATGAAGGAATCTTCCTCGGTTACTCAATGAACAGCAAAGCCTACAAATGTTTCAACAATCGTTTGGGAAGGATCGTGGAAAGCAATGATGTTAAGATTATTGAAGAGAAAACCACAAATGCTTCACGGACGTCATATGCTGATGTGATAGAAAGTCATGAACAATGTGGACATGAAGAAACTACAAATGCAGAAATAGAGGAAGCTGTTCAAAACACTCATCAATCACATAATGATGTTGACTCAGAAGAAGAATCTGAAGAAGAAACTATGGCTGAAGAGAATTCTACTGAACCTCGCAGGAGAAATCGAAGATCTGAGATTGATCCATCCAACATAATTGGGGATAGGAGTGCACCCACTCAAACCAGAAGGATGAGGAATACCACGCAATCTGCATTTCTATCAGTTGTAGAGCCATCCTCATTTGAAGAAGCTGCAAAAGATGAATCTTGGGTGAAAGCCATGAATGACGAATTAGATCAGATTGATAAGAATCAGACATGGGATCTTGTCCAGAGACCCGAAGGTCACAATGTGATTGGTACCAAATGGATCTTCAAAAATAAGTTTGATGAGCATGGAAGTGTTATCAGAAACAAGGCACGACTGGTATGTAAAGGATACTCCCAGATTGAAGGTATTGATGTTGAAGAAACCTTTGCTCCAGTTGCTAGACTGGAATCAATCAGGCTTTTCCTTGCCATGGCACTCCAAAGAGGATATAAAGTATATCAAATGGATGTTAAGACAGCATTCTTGAATGGTGTACTTGAAGAAGAAGTCTACATTGAACAACCGGTGGGGTTTTTCTTGGGTACCGATGAAACAAAGGTCTGCAAACTAAAGAAGGCTCTATATGGTTTGAAGCAGGCACCACGGGCATGGTACTCACGGCTAGATTCATATCTCAAGAAGTTGGAATTCAAAAGAGGAGGAGTTGATCACAATCTCTATGTGAAGAATTCTCCAAAAGATCAATTCATGGTTCTTGTCTACGTTGATGATATCATTTTTGGTGGCAGCAGGCAGAAATCAGTGGATGAATTTGCCAACCACATGAAATCAGAATTTGAAATGTCTATGATTGGGGAGCTCACATATTTCTTAGGGTTACAAGTGATTCAAAAGAAGGAATACACTTTCATTTCTCAGGAAAAATATGCAAGAGAGTTGCTGAAGAAGTTCAATATGCAAGACTCCAAACCAATGTCAACTCCGATTGCTGTTGGAACTAAACTTGGAAAGCATGAGGATGGGAACTCTGTTGATCCCACCATGTACAGGAGGATCATTGGAAGCCTACTGTATCTGACAGCGACAAGGCCAGATATTGTCTTTGCAACATGCCTTGCGGCCCGCTTTCAGAGTAATCCAAAGGAGGAACATATGTCAGCAGTAAAAAGAATCATGAGGTATATTCAAGGCACACATAACTTCGGGTTATTTTTTGCTGCAGGCAGGGACAGTGAATTATCAGCGTTTTCTGATGCTGACTGGGCTGGGGATGTAATAGACAGAAAGTCCACTAGTGGTGGAGCTTTCTATATTGGGCATAAATGTGTTGGCTGGTTGAGCAAGAAGCAAGAAAGTACTTCTCTTAGTACTGCTGAAGCTGAATATATCTCCGCCACAAAAGCATGCACTCAACTTCTTTGGATGAAGCAGCAGCTAACAGATATTGGTGATAAGGTGCACCAACCAATGGTGATTTATTGCGATAACAAAAGTGCAATTGATCTTACGAAGAATCCGGTTCAACATTCTCGTACAAAACATATTGAAATACGGTATCATTTTATCAAAGAAAAGGTTGAACAAGGAGTGATTAAAATGGATCATGTTGGAACTAATGAGCAAGTGGCTGATATCCTAACCAAGCCATTGTCCGCGGCTGTGTTCGAGAAGCATCGGTTGAACCTCGGTGTTCGACCACCTCCTACTGCATAAGGAGGCATCGGAAGTCCCCTCTCCCCGTTTGTTTTAACTGTTTTTATCTGTTTATGGCTGTGATGCAGGTTTATGGGGGAGATACTATCCAGGGGGAGTATGGCTTGAGCTGAACGTTGAACAAACTTTTCGGTCTTTGGTTTTATTGTCAATGGGGGAGAAAGGAATAAATTCAAGGCAAGAAATTCTTCTGTGATGAGAAGTGTAAGCTTGTGATGAGAAGTTTAATAAGGATAACATCGGGATGGAGAATTTCGTGTACGATTTCAACACACTAAGACCCAATTCAAGCTTTCTCTCTTGTTTTCTACACCGAGCATTGCTCACGTAGACTTAGAGTGTTAGCTGAGTTGATTCTTGCGTTTTGGATTTGCTCATGGTTGGAGATCTTTTGAATTTATTCTGATTGCCAACAAACCCAAAGGGGGAGATTGTTGGAACCAGGTTCTTCAAAGCATGATTTGGTGTATGGTTTGTGTTTGTTTTCAATCCTCAGTGGAAGTTCAGGGTGTGAACCAACAAAGCGATCATACCGTTCAGGAAGAAAACAGTAGTGAAGGTGGCGCTGTTTCCCAGTGTTTGCCAAATTTTTGGGCCTGAAAATCCGTAAATAAAGTAAAGTGTTTTTGGAAAAGATACTTGCGCGCCGAGCTCTTGGAGGATGAAAGACTTGCGCGCCGTATGTTTTTGAGGATCATAACATCATAATTTGGCTAAGGAAAGAAGGTCGCGCAAGTGTTGGTTGGGTCGCGCAAGTGACTTGCGCGACAGAGGATCTGGAGACAGGACTTGCGCGCCGTCGAGGGACTTACGCGCCGCCGTGCAGGGGGTCCAGTTTGCCTATAAATACTGGACCACCCCTCCTCATTTCCAACGGAGTTCAAGGCCGAGAGATTGTTCGAGCTCTCGTCGCGCAGGTGGTTGAGTCGCGCAGGTGGTTGTTTTGTCGCGCAAGTAGAGCTTGCGCGCCGGTGTCTGGCTATTCTCCCAAGGCAGTTTGGAAGAGAAAGGAAGTGGATCGCGCAAGTATTTAGTTCATGAAGGCAGTGTCGCGCAGGTGCTTCAGTGACACTTGCACGCCAGTTTAGTCTTGCGCGCCTGAGACTTGCGCGCCGCCGGGAGACTTGCGCGCCAGGCTTGAAGAGGAGACCTAGACACTATTGAAGCACGTCTGCCTTACTGGAGCTGCACGAAAGCCGAGAAACTACTCGGTTCATTCGAGGAAAAGTGATATTCTTCTTCTAGTGAGAATCGGACTTCAATAGAGCATCTACATTCAACAAAGGATGCACTCTTATGCAAATGAAGAAGAGACCTACACGTCTATAAACTGAGTGGGACTTCACCAACGGCAGTGGGCCAGGGGGAGTCAACGGGAGTGACCCGAGGGACGCAGTGAGCTATCCCTGAACTATTGTAAAGGCAGTGAGCCTGGGACAAAGTGTCTGTACCCGAACTTTTGTATCCGCAGCTAGTGAAGCTTAGTGGATTTAGGTACGACCGGCAACCTGTCGGCGTATGCTCCTTGGACGTAGCCCTTAGTGGTGAACCAAGTAAAAATGACTGTGTCTTCTCTGTGCATGTGAATGTTTTCATTTTGATCGTAATTATCATACAGGTTCAACAAGTTCCTACCAACGTGGGAACAAGATCCAACAAATTAAAAGAAAAAGTGGTCACCCTGATTCACCCCTCCCCTCTCAGGGTGTCCCGGGGTCCTTCAAAATTAACCATTCCATGGTGAATTTCACTATGTCATCGTTCTATGCATGGAATAATATGTGTTATATGATAATATATATTATTTGGTTAATATTCCAACTAATATATCATATTCAATTTGATCATCATGAGATGATGATTTGATTAGTTTTAATAGATAAATAAATTATTGAAAATGTTAAACAATTAATCTCATTGATTATATGTAGGTTGGAGGGAGTTGTAACATTTGAAAATTTTAAAAAATATTTATATTTAATATCAAAATGTTTAATAAACTTTTGTAATATAATGAGTCTCCTTAGAATGGATATATATATTTTCTAATAATAGTTTTATCTATATGGATTAAAAATGTGTTTTAAGGTATTTTTAAACTCCTCATAGTAATGTATATCTCTATCTCACTCTCTTAAAAATGGTTCCAGAAGACCGTGAGGAAGATACAATCCTTCCTAAGCATTGGTATATTCACACAACCATGGATAACCAAGGAAGAAGGATTCCATTAGGTTTTTTCAATGATATGAAGCTTTCAAGGAGTTGTAACATATAAAAAGTTTAAAAAATATTTTTATTTAATATCAGAATGTTTAATAATTTTTTCAATCTAATGTGTATCATTGGAATGGATATATAAATTATCTCATATTTTTTTATTTGTATGGATTAAAAATGTTGTTTGATGGTATTTTTAATCTTTTTATAGCCAAATATATATCCCTCTCTCTTAAAAAAGGTTCTAACAGACCATGAGGAAGACATGATCCTTACTTAGAATTAGGATGTTCACACATCTCATGGATAACCAAGTAGGAAGAATTTCAATAATTATTTCTCAATGATCCCTATCAATATCTTGTGAAAAGGGATTAGACAATTTTATTAATAGAGAAAAAGGTATTTATTCTTTATTTATTTCATTCCAATTAAAGGAATGGATAAACCTTATGGAATAATAGATTTTTATTGATCTTTTACACTATATTTGGGTGTGTGTGTTTTCCCCAATAAATACCTTTAGTGGTATCAGATCCACTTCCATATCTTTTGGATATAGTTTTCAAATTGATGAAGAAACTATAAGAATGGTGTTTTCCAAAACTACAACATTTTTTTTAAATGTCATGGTTTATAAAGTTTTTCAAACCATGAAATATTTCAAATTAAAAATGAGCATGGCTTTATAATTTTTATAAATATAAAAATGGTTTATGAAAAATGGGCATGTAAGAGTTTCACAAAAACATGGAAACGTAATATGATTATATTCAATCATAGAAAACTATTAAAATTATAATGGTTAGTATTGGACTGCTATTTTATTGAGAGAACCAAGATGCATACCTAAAAAACCATGTTGTGGTTTTAGAATTGAGTCTTCTACAGTATCATCCTGAAAATGTACTCACATAAGGAAAAATGGTCATGGTTTCCCCTTTAATAAGAGTTGTCACTTGAGACAAACCACATAATGTTTAATATAAAAATAAATTTGGTTTTCATACTTCTATTTATAATATTTTTTTTAATTATAAAAAAAAATTAGATGTGATCTTGGTTGAAAGTGGATTTATATGGATTATCAATTTATAAAGTGTTTATAGATTGTAAAATAATGAAAAATATAAATCATTTTATATTTATATGTAAAATTTTCATAAATTTTAATATGAATTGTTCATATTAAACTGGATTCTTTTATAAATTTATTTAATCCATTCTAAAATGATTTCTTGTTTATTTGATCAAAGGTTTAAATAAAAATAAATATGTTATATCTTTTTTATACTAATTTTTTATAAAAAAATGTGAAATATGTATATGATTATACAAGTTTTCAAAAAATATCACATATTTATAGTATATAAAGGAGTTCATATTAAAATCCATGTAAATAATGAAAAATAAAATATTTTTATTCATGATTTATATATATATAAAGTTTTTATAGTTATATATGACTGAAAGTCCATAAAGGATGTTTAAATTATAAATTGTTTATAATATTTTATTTATGAAATGTTCATAAATTTTTATCTCATGTTTATATTTTTTAAAATTTAATTTACTAAGTTTAATCCATTATTTTCTAGTCATGAATATAAGTGTTATATTATGAATAGATGTATGATTTACTTTAAACTGTTAAAATACATCTTATAAATCCCATACCATCGATACGAATTTTTATGATAGGTTTAGAATAAGATTTAGTTATATGAAATCATGAATCTGATTTATTTGTGGCTTTTAATATTGAAAGTAAAGGTTGATTATGTTTTATTCATATTTGGAGTTAGAATTGTATTGTAATTTAGGTCCCTCTTAAGTAGTGATCCAAGAATAGTGGGACTTCAGGTTGTACATCTCACTAGCCTAGGAGTTTTGGCTCTATCTAAAAAAAGTGGGGTTAGTTACCTGTCATATCTTACTTTCACTTGTGGGGATTTTGATTTTGTATAATTCTAAGCCTTTATATAAAAGGTTTTCATAGAAATTATGTATAATATGTATTCAATTATGTTTGATTATAATTTGTATTTATTTTTTTCTAAAATTTATGGTCCCATGAAGAATATGGAAAATATAAAAGTGGTGAATTTTAAATCTTAAAGATCAAATTAATTAATTGAGAAAAGAATCATTTTATGGAATAAGAGATATAAAAATTTAAGTAGTAAATAAAATATACAGTGTATGTTTAGAGTGAAAGAAAGAAATAAAAAAACAAGAAGGCATAATAATTTTATAATTGTTTGGATCACAAAGATCCTATGTCTAATTTTCACCCCCAAAAACCTGAGAGTATGGATATCCAATATGATATACCTCACTTTTAATAGAGAGTGACAACTATTTACAACCTACCTCTTTCACACTAGGAGGAACAACCCAAAATCTATCTTTTTCACACCTGGAGGCACAACCCAACCAATTAATTTTGTCACAATCTATGTAAATGTGTTTTTTTGGGTTAGTTAAGTATAAAAAAATAGCTAAATTTTATTGGAGGCACAACCATGTGTAAGTTTTGTAACAACTAGATAAAACATTATAATACAATAAACTATAACAATACAATGAAAGAATTAAATAATGAAACCAATGCATTTTTTAGAAATTTTTGTTGGTATAAAAATAGTGATTATAATCCCTTTAATATTGACATATAATAATGATGATTTTGGCGATCCATAAATTCTTCAATGAATTAGAATGTAAGTAAGTTTAATAATGTAGAATTAGAATTTTATAGCACTTCTATAACTCGTATTGAAAATCTCTCTCTCACTAACTATTTTCTTCAACCTTCTGATATCTATCTTCAAAATTCCATTTTTATTTTATCATTAAAAGGGACCAATTAAAGGGTAGTGAATAATTTTACAAAATCATAGGAAGATAGGTATTCTTTCATATGAACATCTCTAGTGCCCTTTACCACATAAAAGTCTAGTTCATCGCTCAACTTGAGAGTGATCGAATGTATGAGTACTCGTACAAGCATGTTACCAGAACAAAATTTCTCTAAAAATAGTTTTTTATGATAATATTACAATTTCTTCCAAGATTTTTTCTCATTCTCATGGTCCACATTTTCCTTAAGTTCATTATACATATTCTGGATATTTAAATCTAAATTAATATAACCATGTTAAATAGGATCCAACTTTAAGATACCTTATAAGACTTCTTGATAATGTGAATAAATGTTTACTCTATGTTAACAGTATGAATGAAATCCCCTATTTCACTATGTTGTATTGGATTCCCCACTTCTGCAACCACTTAGGACCACAAAAGTATAAGAGTAGGCTTGGACACCTCATGAAGGGATAAATTTTGGTGCGTCCTTGTTAAGTTTAGATGACTTCTATCCTCTAATGGTGGCCTATAAACCAAAACCAAAAAAAATATTCATCCACCACTGCTTTGGAATTTATATAGAAAAAAATCAATGGCTAGTAACATTAGTTTAAGCTTTTTTATATTTTTTTCTAATTTGATCGATGTTAACTTCACATAGGAAATCATTAATCATCTTTGCGCTCCTATAATTAAAGTAATGGTTAGAAATAAACATGAAAAAATATTGTTATTAGTATTTGAAATATCACACATATTTTATCCATCAAAATCTTATACTTCAATTAATATGACATTCCCATACTCAAGAAAATCACTCCTAGTTATTGAAAATATATTAGTCTTAATATAATTTCACATCCATACTTAATATAGTGATTAGTATACAATGTATTCTTGGATTTATCTTAACAATATTTTAATACATACAATATAGCATCATGAATCCTTCTATAATAATATATGGTCAACATGTTTTATCATGTGATATATCTCCATAATACATTGCTTGTATTGTAGTGTTTCATTACATCTCAGAAATAAAATATCCAAATAAAGTATTATTAGATTATCTCATGTTTATATACAACTATTGAGATTTATATCCATGAACTTATGTGATCCCCTATAGAAAAATTGATACTACTTCAAATATAATTTTTATTATATACTCATGAATATATAAGTGATGAACCATATTGAATGATTCATAATAATCTACTGTAAGTAAGACAATCAAAGTGGAGGTAAAATATAGTATCATGATGCTAACTATGATTATGTGAGTTAATATCTTATTTTTTCCCTTAATATAGTTCAATAAACATGACATATAATTAGTGGTATTTACTACATGTCATTGGCATTGGAGGAACTTTCATTTTCTTTCTAATAATCCATTTTAGTGTAATCGTAATAATAAATGTTGTTGTCATATCCTCTAATAAATTATGTATTAAACCATTGAGTCATGATGCCATGTAAAATTTGGATAATATATACGTTCCTCTGATATCATAACATGAAGTTTCAATACTGCTAACATTCTTGATATATCATAATGTATACATTTTACATTGCCAATTTTCTTTTTGTATCGTAACATCGAGTTCATACATGGATTTCATTCTCTGATACCAAAATGCATATTTCCATATGGTTGAATATTCTTACATGGATTCATCCTTTGTAATTGAATTTTACATGGTGATATAATCACTTATTTCATACCTCAATACATCTAATCTTATTCTTCTATATCAATATATAATTTTTTATATTCATACATAGATTTTTCTACCAAACTAATCATACATAGATTAATAAAAATATGTATATATATATATAAGAACTGAAATGACAAGTACATATATAAAACACTAAATAAAAAATATAAAAAATATAAACATAATTAATTAATTAATTAATTAAACACAAAAAATAACAAATAAATAATATAACAACTAATGAAATAAAAACACAAATAACGATAGTGGTATTTAATTATAAAAACACCTAAATCAAAGTGGAAAGGACCCACTAAACATTATCCCCCTTTTTATAATTAAAAAAACCCAATCATATACTCACCCATTTATAAAGATCAAAAATATATGACAATATATAGTATATCAATTTATATTTCAATAAATATGAAACAAAGAAAATTAAACAATAAGAGCATTTAGAGTAAGAAAACTAAATTTTCCCCCATTTTATAAAAAACAAGGCATAGTAAACAATAAATTATATTATTAAGAATAATATAGAATAAAGTAATGATAAAAATATATGAAACTCCCAATTAATTCAATCTTTCTCTCACATTGAAATGATATGGAAATGTAAGCTCTGTCTTTATAAACTCTCCCTGTATAAAACAATTCACTACAAGTAGCCATGAAACATGTTAAATATATACAAAGAATTAATAAAATATTTGAAATATATTTAAAACAAATAGTTTTTCACATTATAGTAAAATAAATAAGAAAGTAGTAAATATTTTCTCACTATCTAAAACAAAAACTTACAAATTAGATCATTCCAATATGTAGTCAGTAAAACTATAAGGGTATACATGATAGAAAACCAAAACATACTTACTTGGGAATGTAGACTATCTTAAGTATAATTATATTTTTTGTAAGATCCTTTAGGAACCCATGTTGTTAAAGGGTTAATAATTTTAATATTTAATGCAAACCTAAAAATAAAATTCTTCTTATGACTAAGAGATTGATAAAACTATAAAAAACTATCACTAGCACAATGACCATATAAACCATATTTAGAATAGTTAATAGAATAAATACTTGTAATTTTACCATTAAAAAATTATTTCATATACTTTTTTTGTTATTTCCTAGTCTACCCAATATATTTCTTCTTTTAGTTATTCTTTTCAATGACATCATTTGGTCATAACTCTTCCTTCCTTGAATGAATGTGGCTAAATTGTCTTTCAAACATTCAATACTAGTTTTTATCTTTCCATTTTACCTTTGAAATGATTCTAGATTTTTACAAACTTTATCATTGGTGCTATAATCTTTATTTCTCATATTTTCATTCCCTTTCTTTTGATTTTCGGTTTCTTCATTAAGATTTGAGACTTCATAATCAAAATCGTTTTTATCCTTATTAAAATTATAATTTGTATTCATAAGTTTATGTTATAGATATGAGATAATTATAATTTCATTTTGAAATTTACTAAAAATTTAATTCAACTCACTTACAAATAGATTATAAAAATTTTAATCAATATTAGAATAAAAATCACAACATTAATCCCTACCCTCATTCATATTTTCCAATAGAAAAAGATTTTCAATTTCTCATGTTTATTCTTCAATTCAATCCGAATCCTCATTATTACTCCATCTAGTATCCAATACCCTTTTCACTTTCATCTTGAATATTTTATCCTTTTATTTTTCATCCTTGTACATTCAGAATTATTATGACTTGGATTCCTACATTCATAACAAGTAACATAAAAATTAGGATGTCCTTTTCTATATACTCTTTTATCACCCTTTTTATTTTTCTATCTATTTCATTTTCTTTTCATTATATTCTTCCTTACAACCTTGAAAATTTGATTCAATTCATCTTTATCACTTGAAAAAATTAAAATATCATTAGAATAATTACAATATGAATATTTAGTGTACTTCAAATAAAAACCTTTCTTCCTATCATTAGCCTCATTATCTATGTTGTTCAATTCAAGATCATACTATAAAATTGATCCAATAAGATCGTCATGGTTTTCTCATTAAAATATTTTATTTCCTCAATAATAACCTTTAAATAATGCCACTTCTCAGGTATTCATTAAAGAATACTTTCAACCATAACTTCATTATTCATTTCCTTTCTAAGAGTAGTCATATTTTTCACAATATCTGTAAACATATGATACATATCATTAAAACATTTATTATTTTTCATATTGAACTCTTTAAACTCTAAAATAAATATACAAAACATATTTTGTTTCAATTTTTCAGTTCCTTGATGAGTGACTTGAAAATTTCTCAAAATTTCAAAATTGGTTTTAAAAGTATATATATGACTATAAAAATATTATACTAATATAAAAATAAATATAATTAATAACTTTATAATTCAAGATGTATTTGGAAGCATCATTACCAACTAAATTATCATACTCACATTCAGGCTTGCTCAGGTCTCGGAGAAGATTATATCTTAGAATCAATTTGGATTCATGAAAGTTAGGCACATTCAGGATTGTTTTGTTACTACCTCAGAGTGTGTCAATATTCTTAGGAAAGTAACCGGATATGGAAACATAGTACTCAAACTAGATGTCACCAAAGCCTTTGACACCATGGATTAGGGTTTTATTGGAAGTTTTTTTAATAGCTTTGGCTTCATTAGGAAATTCATTCATTGGATCAAGATACTTTTTGAGTCATCCCGTGTCTCTATTATCATTAATGGATCTCCAGAAGGTTATTCTTCTTGCTCGAGTGGGTGAGACATGGGGATCCCCTCTCAACCATTATTTTTTCTATAGCAGAGGATTATCTTAGCATAATTTTAATAGACATGGTGATCAAGGGTGAATTGTCTGCAATCAATGTAGGTCGAGGTAACTCTTCTCCTTCTCACTTATTATTTACTGATGACATAGTCATTTTTACACATGGGGTAGAAGGAACATCAACAATGTTAAAAAGACACTCAAAAATTATGAAAATGTGTTTGGTCAAGTTATCAGCTAGAGAAAATCTTCCATTTACTTTGAAAAGAACATTTCAGCCTTGAGGAAGACCCATATCACCACTTATTTGGGAATAAAGGAGGGTACTCTGCCTTTTTTCTACCTGGGATTTCCAATTTTTTGGGGAAAACCTTGTTAGTCACATTTTTCAAATGTACTAGATCAAATGAGTAAACCCATATCCTCTTGAAAGGGGAATTCATTATCAATGGTTGGGCATATTTTACTTATTAAGCATCTTGTTATCTCAAAGTTGGTCTAATCTTTTATGGTGTATCTTTGGCTGGTTTCTATCATTTCAAATCTCAACATGATGCTGAATAACTTTGTATGGAGTGGAAATATTAAAAGAAATGAAGGTAATCACTTCCTCATGGAATAAATGATGCTTTCCATATAACCTGGGAGGGGTTGGAATTAAGAATCTAGAGGCCTTCAATCATTCTCTATAAGCCAAGTTTGTTTGGAAACTCGCCAACAACAAATCTTCTACCTTGTACTTCCTACAGAACTGTTTATGGAAAGAGTTATTGCAGGAAAAACCAATTATCTTGAATCTTCCATTTGGATTGGGATAAAGTCAATCTTTCAGAAAGTTATCAATCATTCCAAATGGATGGTGAACAAGACTTCTTCCCTAAATTTTTGGTATGATAACTGGACTGGTTAGTCACTCATTAATCATGTTAACTTTGAGTATACTAGCATCGATCATAACATCATGATTAGAGAGTAGCTGGAAAATATGGAAATGGTGTCGGATGATGTTGCCCATATTGTTAATGGCTATGAATTTTTTAATCACGAGGATGCTTTGATCTGGTAGGGGTCTGAAAATGGTTGGATGGATTCAAAGGGATTTTTTAATCATCTGATTTATGGTGTCAAATAGTGGATTGGAAAATTAACAAAAAAATGGATGATGCACTCATGGTACACTCTCTTATGGAGGATGACTCTCAGCAAGATACATGTGGATGTCTATATTCAAAGGTTCGGTGTCTAGTTATGCTCTCAATGTTCCCTTTTCATGCAACACAAAGAAAATTTTATCACTTATTCATTAGCTTTAAGGGTACCTCCTCTCTTTGGATGGTAGTGAAGAATATTTTTGGAATCCAGATTATGTGCACTGATTTTGTCCGAACTCTTCTCATTGCCTTATTCAATGTTTCTCTTTCCAAGCAGTTGATGGTGCTATTTTATGTGGCTTGTGTTGAGAAAATACAATGCCTATGGAGCAGTTGGAACACTATTGTGCATAGAAGGTCCCTCTTCAAAGCAGACCGTGTGCTGGGTTTTGTCATTGCTGTAATTCATGCTGTTAATACCCTATATTAATAAAATTGCAGCAACTTTATTACTGAATGGGTGGTCCTTAGGCAGCTAAACATCACTAGAAATTTCCTAGATCCTCAACATACTTTGGAAGTTTTCTAGGCACCCCCATTTGTGGGATGGGTCAAATGAAACATAGATGAAGTTTCGAGGGGTAATCCAGACCCCTCAGGTTTTGGAGCCATCTCTAGGATGGGAACGGGGATGTTATTGGATGCTTGTATGGCCCTTGTTGAAGTGTCATGACACTTGAATCAGAGATGATGGGGCTTATAATAGTGGTTGATATTTTCATCTGAAGAAATTGGAATAATGTCTGGTTTGAATGTGACTCCACCACTCTCGTGCAAGCTGTAAGAATGGGGTAGAAGCACCTATCATAGAGGTTGGCTGCTAAATGGGTGAACTATCATGACATGCTCTACTCTTTGAACTATTTCATCACCCATAATTTCTAGGAGGCCAACTATATTGCTGATGGGCTGGAAAATAAAAGGGTAAATGCGGAAGGATGTCGTCACTTGACCACTTTTCCTGATGACATGGTTTTTATTCTACTCCGGGATAAATGCAGAATTCCTTCATTTCGCCTCTTGTAATTATTCTGTATTTAATAAAAGGTCCTCAGCGCTCACTTTTCTCAAAAAAAACCTTCATTATATCTTTCCAATAACAATAACCATTATCATTGAAATGAGGTGATCTTAGTATATTTGAATTATCAGTCGTCTCTTGATTTTCTATGACTGATAATTTATCTTTTCACTAGTATTTTTTATGTACTGGGATACAAGTTAGAAAAAAATACATAATGATCACTAAAATATATCTAATCTGAGAAAAATATATAAAAAAAGAAGAGCCTACTCTGATATCAATTATTATTATCATACAAGGTAGAAATAAAGATGAATGGTCCTTAAAGGGTAGGCTCTGATACTAATTATAACGTCCCAAAAAGATGATTGGAAAAATAGGGGGTGAATAGTCAATTTAAAATATCAAATTAAATAAAGAACAATGTGGAATTAATTACATGAATAGATCTAACAATTTGAGAAATAAATTTAATATAAAGTGGGTGTTTAGGGTGAAAATAATGAATAAATAAACAATAATTAATAGTCATTTTATAGTAGTTCATATCACAAAGACCTTATGTATACTATTTATACCCTAAAACCTGAGAGTATAGATATCCACTAAGATAAACCTCTCTTTTATTATTTATTATTTATTATTTAAATTTATTTTTTATTTTTTATTTTTTATTTTTTATTTATTATTTATTATTTATATTTATTTATTTAATATTTATTATTTATTATTTATTATTTATTATTTATTATTTATTATTTATTATTCATTATTCATTATTGATTATTTATTATTTATTATTTATAATTCATTATTTATTATTTATATCTATTATTTATTATTTATTATTTATATCTATTATTTATTATTTATTATTTATTATTTATTATTTATATCTATTATGTATTTATTATTTTTTGATTATTATTTATTATTTATTATTTATTGTTTATTATTTATTATTTATTATTTATTATTTATTATTTATTATTTATTATTTATTATTTATTATTTATTATTTATTATTTATTATTCATTATTTATTATTTATTATTTATTATTTATTATTTATTATTTATTATTTATTATTTATTATTTATTATTTATTTATGTTTATTTATTATTTATTATTTATTATTTATGATTGATTATTTATTATTTTTTATTTATCTTTATTTATTATTTATTATTTATTATTTATTATTTATTATTTATTATTTATTATTTATTATTTATCTTTATTTATTATTTATAATTTATTATTTATTATTTATTATTTATTATTTATTATTTATTATTTATTATTTATTATTTATTATTTATTATTTATTATTTATTATTTATTATTTATTATTTATATTTATTTATTATTTATATTTATTTAATATTTAATATTTATATTTATTTATTATTTAATATTTATATTTATTTATTATTTGTTATTTGTTATTTATTATTTATTATTTATTATTTATTATTTATTATTTATTATTTGTATTTAATTATTATTTGTTATTAATATTTATTTATTATTTATTATTTATTATTTATTATTTATTATTCCTTATTGATTATTTATTATTTATTATTTATTATTATTGAGTTTATATCTATTATTTATGTATTATTTGTTTTTTCAATTAATATATATAAGTATACTAAATTCAGTTTATTAACCACATGGTGAGCTTACTGGAGTGGTAAAGTCTTTGGAAAATATGCAAGAGGTTAGGGGTTGAAATCTCACCAAACGCAGAATTTCTTTAAATAAAATAAATAAATAAAATAAAGAAATAAATAAATACGAAATAAAATAAATAAATCAAATAAATAAATAAAATAAATAAAATAAAATAAAATAAATAAATAAATACGAAAAATAAATAAATAAATAAAATCAATAAATAAATAAAATCAATAAAATAAATAAATAAATAAAATAAATAAATAAATAAAATAAATAAATAAAATAAATAAAATAAATAAATAAATAAATAAAATAAAATAAATAAATAAAATAAATAAATAAATAAAATAAATAAATAAATAAAATAAATACGAAATAAATAAATAAATAAATAAATACATAAATACATAGATATATAAATAAATAAAAAAATACATACATAAATAAATACATAAATACATAAATAAATAAATAAATAAATAAATGAATGAATGAATAAATAAATAAATAAATAAATAACGAAATAAGTAAATAAGTAAATAAGTAAATAAATAAATATATATATATATATATATATATAAATAAATATATAAATAAATATATAAATAAATATATAAATATATAAATATATATATATATATATAAATATATAAAATTAAAAATTAAAAAAATAACAAAAATAACAAAAAAAAGAAAAATACCGCCGCTAAAAACCCATCGCGAAACGTTCTGCGACGGTTTTGAAAACCGCCGCGAATAGTTTCCTGACGCACGATTTCGCAGCGGTTTTTCAAAACTGCCGCCAATCGATTTAGTGGCGGTTTAAACCGCCGCAAAATGCCTTTTTTGCCGTAGTGTACACTCATCCATATCGGAGAATTATATGGGATGTGTTCATTAATTTAGATTGTCTATACTCAAAGAAAAAAAAATTTATGGGTGGTCTTTATGAGAGTGATATAATTTAGGTCTCATAGTCACTAGATATCTTTAAAAAATGGATTATATTATTAGGTATACTTATATATGATATAGATGATGAACACAAGTATAAGTATTTTTTTAATAGAGATCATGGTCGATCCCTTTCTAACTTGAGTAGTATTAATTATTTGATAAAGGAAAATATTTTCATAAAATAATTGATTGGGAATTCATGGTTGTTTATAATTTTGTAAAGGGACATGGGGTCATACTTAGTGGTTTTGTGAATGAGTATTTATTTTTTCACAAAGTGTTTGTACAAAACCTTGAGAGACCATAAAAGTGTTTTAGGAGGATATCCAAAAGAAGTTTTGGATGTATTTTCATAGGTTGTTGCGTATAATATAGAATATTCTAAAAAATAATGATAAATTTTACAAAACTAGTTTTAGAAGATATCAAAAAGGATTTTTTGGATATGGTTTTACAAGTTATTAGGTATGATTTGAATTAATTTTAAAGTGCGTGAAGTCTATGAGGATTTATTGTAAGAGGGGGATTGTTATAAATATGAACAATAGCTAAAACCATAATGTGGTGGTCTTAACTCTATCATGGTTTGTGCTATAATAAACCATATCATGGTAAATTTAATCAAGACATGGTCCTATACATGGAATAATATGTGTTATATGATAATATAGGTTATTTGACAGATCTTCTACCAAAGCTATCGTATTTAGTTTATTCATCTTGGGATGATGATTTCAAGAGTTTGAATAGAAAAACATGTTGGGTAAAATTTCAAAAAATTAATCACAATGATGATATAAATGTTAAAATTATTTGTAATATATGAAATGTTTGTAAAACTATTCTATTTAACAGTTGAATGTTTGATAAAAATTTAGAATCCAATGAGCCTCCTTATAATGCCTATATAAACATACTCATGTTTGTCATTCTTATGGAATCTGAATATTGTTTAAAAATATTATAAAACTTTTCAATGTCATATATTGATTTCTCTCTACTTCTATTTATCTTTAAACAGTGTTTTAGAAAACTATAAGGAAGAGATAATCCTTCCAAAGAATTGGTATATTCACACATCCCACAGATGCCCAAAGAAGAAGGAGTCTATTATATGCTTCTTAATGATCCTTAACAAGATTGTGTTGAAGAATCTTGAAAAATAATATAAAAAAATAAAAAGGTACAAGTTTACCATTTATTTAATTAATTCAAAATGAATAGATAGATTTTTCGGCATTATAGGTTTTAGTTGATCTTTCTGTGAATATTCAATCAGGTGTTGTTCCCTCCAAAATCTTTTAATAAAAAATTTATAGAATAAACTCAAGGATAATTCATGTCCATTTGTATGTAACATGAAATTAAGGATAATTAATCCTATTTATATCCATGATCATTAGTGGATCATGTGATATCAGGTTCTCCTGATCATACCAAAGATGTATCCAATTGTATTGGGTCTTGAAACTTGTAAATTCACTAAAACCGGTGTGTTTGTGTTTCCTGAAGTAGTGTAAAAGTGATAAAAGCATTAAATTTAGTAACATTAATGGGTAAATAACGGAATTTATTAGTGGACTGTAAAAGAAAAAGATTCACTAATCCACCCCCTCAGTGAATCTATGAAGATCCTAATACCTTTTGGTATCTATATATACTCAACACGATTTATTTTATTCACTCAATCCTTTTATATCCAAATAGAAAAACATTGATTTATGGTGAATATATAGGTCTATAAGACTAACCAATATTCATTAAAGAAAACATTTCTTGGAAGAGATCATCCATTTTTGTTCTCTTTCTAAGTAGACTAAATTTGGTTAATAGTAAAGAAATATTCACAAATGACCAACCAATACCTATCTAACTATACACATCTGGGAGAAAATTAAACCTACATATATTTTCTAATAAAATAATCAGGGATTGCATTAATGGCACATACACCCTATATATGTCATGTTTATACCTATTTGAACATACATGTTAGAATAATGACTAGTCTTTCAACATGGTATATCCTTGCCTCGTGCATCTGAAATCATAATTTATAGAAAAAATCATCTACTTATTATTGATGTGGGTTATGTTTTTTTATGTTTTTTTATGTTTTTTCTATAAAGATTGTTACAATCCATCATGATGAATTTATAAATTGAACCTTGAATTTTTGAGTCATTAGAAATTTTTAATGGATGATGCATTATCCTAAACCGAACTATATGATGCATCACACTTATATCCTTTAAATAATACATGATTATGAGTGATTATGAGTGAGGCAGATATTATATTGTGAAGTTAATTTTATTTATCCAAAAAAATAATGTAAATATAATCCACAACTTGGATCCTTCCAAAAATGATTACAAATGATAGTAGAATAATGTTATATAAATAACACCAATCAATAAAGTGATTTAAATTTATCAGTAATTTATGTGAGGTATCAACTCATTATTATAGATATTAAGGTTTAAAATTATCCAACTCCCTTCACTTGTATAATTATATGGTCTTTGTGATAAATTATTTTCATCTACATAAGAAAGGATCAATACATATTTTCTCATATACATTTTTTACTTGGGAAGGTATCAACCAAACTTTAAGTTTATACACTTAACTTTCTTTATTATAAACCTAGTCATAGATTCAATGCTCTTCCTCTTCTGGGTGGCCTATCTCTTATTCATCATTTTCAAATAGTTTAGCATATCATCTTATAGATTTTACTCTATAGAGTTCACTTGATTAGTCTTCTAGATTCTCTTGAAATAAAATAAATTCTTGAGCAATACAATGGATTGGTTAGTGATAATACTCCATCATGCCTAAGCTTTCAAAGTGTTATAAAAGTCATTCTACCTTATTTCCTATATCCTTTAAATGGGTTGTAATTATCATGGAATATATGTCATTCCAATACCATTTCTTAATAGATTGATTCTTATCAATGACATTAATATTAGAATTTGTCTCATCCACCATAATAGCCATGTGACTAGTAAAAAGTTACACTATATAAAGTTATATTTCAGTCACAAAATCTAATAGGTACATATCTTCAGAAACTGCGACTTTCATTGTGTTTATATGTGGTTTTGAATGAGGAATCTAATATGAGATACCCCCTCATCAAAAACATTTGTTCATGCACCAAAGGAATATGATAACCCTAGGTTCTTCCTTGTTTCATTTCTTTAGGATTCACATTCTTTCCAATACCTAAGAGGGCTTTTATATTTATAGAATCTCTATGTTGTCTTAGAAGTTTAACTGGGTTGGGCTCCACTCCAAGAATTATACCCAAATGTTCTTGTTATCGTGATTTTGTTCATATTAGGTAGTATACTTATTTGAGTGACCTTAACCCTTAGAATCACATTCATGTTGAACCTAATCCAAGCCTGATCATATTCCATGAGTAATATAACCAGAGTATGAATAGGTGGTGAAGTAATTTGAGCATTTATATCCTTCTGAGACAACATCAAATAGAAATGGAACACAAATATTGGATATTACTCACTATGGAACCAATATTAATATTATATGGTCACCGTCTATAAGAATTTAAGCTTCCTTGAAAATTGATAGAGTGAATAGGGTTTGTAGCTAAATATCCCATTGATTCAGGTAGTAAGATCCCTATCTTGAATTGAAATCATATAAGAATGCTCCTCTAAAGTACCACTCACATTTTTAGTCATCATCCCAATAGAAATATGTTTTGGTATTAATCTGAATAATAGTAATACCCTATCACATTTTCCTATACATCAATTCCCATGGACACTAGGGATGTTCCATAAGTATTCATTTCCTTTGAATGAAATATAGAATGGGGAATAAATATAGTGTTTGGGAGCTTATAACCTATAAAGTGCGCTACCAACCAGCTATATAAAATTTTAATCAAATAAAAAATATAGTGTGTTGGGTATCTTTGTTAGACATAGTCCATTATATAGTAACTCTTAGCTGAAACTGACATATAATCGTTAATTTTCCATTCATATACTAAATGTGTGACAACAAAAATGGTTCTTTTCTTTTCTCCCAAGTAAAAAAATTTCATAGGTAGGATCCACCCTCTTAGAAACATTGTCATTAAGAATTCTAATAAAATATCCAGTGCCACCTATAGCCTAAATTGTTGGTCCCATATGGTATATTGTCCCTCCTCCCAATTTTCCTAATATAAACCCCCAATTATATTGGTGTTTCAATACAAAATAATATTTTTGACACTTCCCCTTGGGCATATATCGATGAGGATAGAGGAAAATGTTAATCCACTCACCAAATGGGATGATTAGATGAAATTGGATATCTCTTCCTAATTTATTCTTAGTGGGATTAGAAACTCCTTCACCATATATGGGGTTTATTTATTATGACTCGGGATATTATATATTGGGAGGAATTTATCCTATATTTCACTAAGAATCAGAATGTCACCAAAATTGTAAATGTCCGGAAGATTTATTTTATCCATTTATTATAATAAATAGAAGGTATTGGTATCTAAGAACTATAAACTAATCCATTCTCAAATAATATCATTGTAACTGTAAAGTATAAATTGAGAGGCCCTAGTCTCCTTGAATAGTCTGACTACTTTTAGGTGTAGCTCAATATTTTCAAAACTCTAATAGACCTAGTAAGACCATATCCATTTATTTTTGAAGTTTCCCCCAATATAGAGATACCAATGAATGTTCTATAATTACCTTAGATTATTTACTAAAGAATTTGTGATTATTATGTAATCAAAGACACTGGGATCATAATCTTGATTAAAATTATTCATTGTCCTGAACCAACCCAAATACTCTAGTACAATGGTACCCAAGATGACACTGACATAATCCAAAAGTTATTCTAGATCTCCATGGGCTAGCGACTAGTGCCTAGGGGCCATCAAAAGGTCATAGGGAAAAATTTATCTCTAGGAATAATCAAATGACATATAGAATAATAGAATATTAAATTGTAAATATTCATTATTCCAAACACTCCTCAAGGAGAAAGAGTACCACAATTTGATAGATATACCAATATAATACATTATAAAAAATATGAAGAAAAATATCCATCAAGAAAAGGTCCCATAATATCTATGAAATGGGTGGAACATAGCTCCAATGGTCACCATCATCACCCAAGGTCCCATGAATCAAGCACACCTTCCAAATCTGAGTGGATATTTCCATTTTACTAGACTTAGAATAACATAATCTATAAATTCTTGAAGGAAAAGGTAGGGTGTGAGAAAAAATCCCCGTATGATTTCAATAAATGTTCCATAAGAAATTCCAATACAAATAAACCATTTATGATTCAATTTAATTAAAGGTAAGGCATGTAAAATCATTTTCACATTTTTAGTCAAAACGTGATTTCAAATCAAGTTGATGGAAATTATATGAAAATAAGCTTTAATGACCATTTTTTATAAAATAGAAGGTAATGAATAAAACAGTTTTATAATTAATGGCATGTAATAATAAAATCAAAACAAAGCATAGATATCTTAATTCCCATGGTTAGTTAGTTCTTGGTTATGGGATCTTTTCACTACTTAGTCAACGTGGCATATCAGACTCGGTTCACTCATAAGTAACCAAAAATGATTGGCCACATGGACTCAAGCATCCCTCCCCATACACTAAAGTCTTTTGACTAGAAATGATGATGTATGGTGGTATAGTTGGGAGAATATAAGCTCATTATCAGATTAAAGCACATAGATGGTAATAATAAACAAAGAAAATGGAAAAATATAGTAAATAAATGGAATATAAATCATCCAGATAATAATAAATATATAAAAGTAATAAACTGAATGATATAAAAATGATTTCATTTCTATACAAAATGGGTAATAGGGGAAGCAGAAAACAAAAATACAAAAATACATGATATACACATAGATACAAAAAGAGAAAAGTCTAACCTCTAATAAAATCATGAGCACTAGCACGGTCCTCTACTCTCATATTCCAAACTAGTAAAAGAATAATGAATATGTAGCTGACAAATTCCAATTATCCCTACATGAATCCATGAAGCTATCCAGAGTACCCAATAAAGACCAGGAGTAGCATGAAAGTACCCAATAGTGTCTTCAAGTAGTGTTATTAAAAATTTAATGTCTCAGCCCAGATTCCACACATCGGTGCCCCAATATGGTATACTAAGTTACCTCAACCATACCCCCCCCCCCCCCCCATACGCCAGATGTCACGGACTAGTAGTGAGGGTCCAATATCGGTTATGGGGAGACTATAACCTATTTTCCATTAGAGTAATACAGTATAGGAAATAAATATACAATGACAACTAAATAACCAAATTATATCATAACCAAAACAATACCAGTATAACAAGATATCCAAAACTGGATATACAATATTAAGACTAAAAAGTAGATATTCCATCCCAGAATACATGTCAGTGTCAAAATGAAACTCAAAGTAAAGACGCTAACAACTCCCATGCGGGTCCCAAACCACATATAGTTCCCTCATCCATGATCCATCCCAAATTGACCACCTAATATAGTGTCATTTCATTTATTGTGTCTTGCAACCATTAAATCTATTTGGGTAATGATCAGGCAACCCGAGTAGGGTGTGAATAAAACTCAGTAGACCACCACCAATGGTGTCTAAAACAATATCCTATAAAATAAATGTGTATGAAGTTGTATAAATAAATAAAAATAAATCATAAATAAACAGTTAACATATTATCAAATCATTCTTTATTTAACCAACTAAACTTCCCAGGTTTCGAGGATACCCGAACCTCAATACCTTCTTCAGCCCATGTCGAAGTATACACTATACCCATGGGATATCGTGTCCTAGAATTCCTGTGTTACCATTCTATATCTCATCTCAATATCATAATTCCATTGTTACCATTATAGATATCAATTTTCATATGAATTCTATTGTTAGCATTCATCATTTCATTAATTAATTCAGTAATTAATTAATCGTCTCGATCTCATTAATTAACTAAAAAATTAATTAATTATATCAATCTCATTAATTAACCAAACAATTAATTAATCTTCTCAATATCATTAATTAACTCAAAAATTAATTAATCTTGTCAATATCATTAACTAACTCAATAATTAATTAATCTTATCAATATTATTAATTAAATCGATAATTAATTAATCTTATTTATCTTATTAATTAACTCAATAATTAATTAATATTATCCATATTATTAATTAACTCAACAATTAATTAATATTATATACTTCATTAGTAATTCAAAAATTGGTTCATCACATCTAATCCCTTAATTAATTTCCCAATTAATTAATCAAAATACACCATCCCGGTCATCCCATAATTAATTCATCAATTAATCATCAAATTTCTCAATCTCATTATCCTATAATTAATTATTCAATTGATTATTCAAATTCAAAATCTCAAGATACTATAATTAATTTAACAATTAATTATCCTAATTTCAAAATCCTAATAACTCAATATAAAATTAACAATTAATTATCCCTATTCCAAAATCACATTATTCAATCATATCCCCAAACCCATAATTAATTAATTAACCACATTAATTGATTCAATTTAAGAGTTTCCATTTTCTAAACGAACCCTGTAAATTCTATAATTTCATAAACATAATTGAAATAATGACTATAGGATTTGAATAATAGACAAACTACCTCAATTCATTGATGAACAATTGCCCAATGAAAATCCCCAAAATTTAAATAGCTCAACGATGTAGAATGAGATCCAGATCTAAAACCCTAAATCAAGATTGAAAAAATTAATATCCTTAAATTATATATCTAGATATATATTCCTATATCTAGATCTAATCAAAATATAAAGAACAACCCTTTTAAGGATGGGAGAAGAAGGTAGGATGAATGGGAAACCAAGCGATATAAGATTCTCTTACCAGGGGTGTAGATCTTATATATGGGATTTGAATTGTAAATAATAGAGGTTGGAAAGTCTTGGAATCCATACAAAAGGCTTTGAAACTGTTAAATAATGTCTAGGAACAAATGAGGGTCGAGTAGGATAAGTTTTGGGAGTTCGGGTGATTTAAAATCAAATTTTCAGGTGAATTAAATTCCCACATGTGGTTTGTTGGGAAGGGGTGAATGGTTCTCCCTAATCACGCACCTATTTTATTGGGGTTCATGGTTACTCCTAATAGGTATCTCGATTTAACAAACCATGTTCCAACAGTGCAAATCCCCACTTTCCAGGGTTGCATGATTTTCTGGGCTTGGGAGCATGGTCTGACCTAACTGTGCACCAACTGTGAACTAACCTCATTCTTCCATTTTTCTAAAAATCTCAGCCAAGTACACCCCAAAGTAAAACACAAAAAAAATTATTCTCAAAAAAAGAAAAATTAATGCCTAAAAATAAAGTCGAAGATATCTCTAGAAAAGGTCGGGATATTACAATCTCTTCACCTTATAAGAACTCATCCTTCATCTGTACTCCCAAGAATCTCTAAGATTATGAGACAAAAATATTAGGCTACTTATCCCCCACATCTTCATATCTCTCCCAATTTTCTTCATAAAAAAGGACATGTTTCCACAATGCATGAACTAATGGCACGATATTTCCCCACACCACTTTCTCACTTTCATTTAACACGTGTATCAGATGCTCCTTAAAGGATGCATCAATATTAAGCCCCACATAATCCACATCAATAAAATGAGAAGGGTTGGGGTGATACCACTAAAGCTGTGACACATGAAAAACATTATACATAACACAGTATTTCTATATAATATCCAATTGATATGCCATCCGCCCAATTCGTTCCACAATAAAAAACATTCCAATGAACTTGGGTGCCATATTTTATTATCTTTGTATCCTATAGTGACCTAATCTAGGCAGCACCTGAATGAATACAAAATCACTATCTGTAAGCTCTAGGGGTCACCGATGTCTATCAGGATAATACTTCTTTCTACTCTGATTTATAGCCATATATTTCTGAATAAGTTGTATCTGATCTGACATCTCCTACACGAGACCCATTCCCAAAAATTCTGACTCACCTAACTCCAACTAGCATAAAGGTGATATGCATAGCCTACCATAATTATCCTCATATATTGTCATCGATATGGTATCCTAATAACTATTTTTATAGGTGAACTCAAAAAAATATAGGTGCTTTCCCAAGACCTACTGAAATCTAGGAAACATGCTCACAACATATCCTTAAGTACCTATATAGTACACTCTGACTACCCATTTATCTTTGGGTGGTATTTTTTACTCAATAAAACCTGCATACACAACACCTTTTGTAATCCCTACTAGAAGTGTGAAGTAAAATGTGATTCATAGTCTGAAACTATAGTCTATGGCACTCTGTATAGATGGAATATCTCCTGAATAAACAATCCTCCCAACTGCTCCACCGAGAAAGTCTCTCATATATGCAAGAAATGTGCAACCTTTGTCAGTTTTCCACAATAACCCATATAACATCATTCTAATGAGGCATCCTCCGGAGACCCACCGCAAAATTCATGTTAAATTCATCCCACTTTCATTTCGTAATGGTCAATAGATGTAGCAAACCTTCAGGTCATTGATGCTCTCCTTTCACCTGTTCAGAGGTGTAACATCATGTCACGAACCCTACTATCACCTTTTTCATGCTCATCCACCAAAACTATCATCATAGGTCATGGTATATTTTAGTCACACTTGGATTCACCACCCAATTCTAGGAATCAATTTCCCACATAAACTCCTCCTGTATGCTCATAGGCACAAAAACTTGATTTTTGACATAGATGATCTCATACTCATCTATCAACCAGTTTGAAGGTGTCTCTACACCTTCAAGGAATTACCACAAATAAAAAAATTATGGATCCTCATACTTCCTATCCTTGATCTATATTAAAAGTTTAGAATCCATTGAAATTGATACCAGAGTCATCTACTCCCAACTCTCCTGAACCACTACATGAATCATAGTTATCAGAGTCATCATCTTCCACTCAGCACTAGATTCCTGAACAGCCTAATTTTTAGTTTTTCAAGTTAAATCATCAACAATACTATTCCATTTCATGGGTGTATATTCTAGTTTAAAATAAAATGACTACATATAATCAACCCATATTCAATACCAAAGATTGAAATCTCACTGTGAGAAGATATACTTTAAGATCTTGTGATTGGTAAACACCGTAAACTTCTCACCCAACAAATAATGCCACTAACACTTCAAATCATAAACCACTGCATCCAAATCGAGGTTGTGTATATGTTAATTTGATTCATTTGGCCTTAACTACTGAGACTCGTACACCATAAATCGATCTCCCTGCATCAACACTTCTCCAAGAGATATCCCAGAAGCATCACAAAACACCATGTACACCTCCCTTTGCTCAGGTAGGATCAAGATAGGGGTCGATTTAATGTGCTTCTTCAACTCCTCAAAATCATTCTTTCGTGATTCTGACCATTAAAACTTTATCCCCTTATTTTTCATTCCCAAAAGATGTAATTTAAATCTTAAAAAGTCCTAGATAAACCTCTGGTAATATCTAGCTAACCCCAAGAATCTAAAGATATCAAAACAAATATTAGGGTGCTCCCAAAAAATTATTAAACATTCTCTGGGACCACTAACACACATTACTCTAAGATTATTTGACCCAATAATTGTATATTATCAATCCAGAAATAAAAATTAGATATATTATCATATACACGATTCTATCTCAGTGTACTCAGGATGATGTTAAGATGTTGGGCGTGATCATCATGTTTCTTGGAGTACACCAATATTTCATTCACAAACTGATCCAGGTATGGATAGAATATTTTTTTCATGAAGGCCATAAAAATTTATGGTGCAGTTGTCAACAAAAATGGAATTATGATGAACTCATATAGGACATAATTTATTCTAAAAGTAGCCCTCGATATATCAGAAGTTCAAAATTCCAATTGATGATACCCTGATCTCAATTCAATCTTAGAAAAGAAATACTCTCATCTCAACTGATCAAAAAGATCATTGATATACGGAAGATGATATCGGTTCTTCACTTCCATCCATTTCAACTTCTGGTAATCAACACACAAGAACAAACTTATATTAACCTTCTTTGAAAACAACATCGATTATCCCCAAGGTGACATACTCATATGGATAAACTCATTATCCATAAACTCCTCTAGTTGTGTCTTAATCTTTTGAATCTCTATTGGTGCCATTATTTATAGTGGAATAGAAACTGATTCAGCTCATATCATGATCTCAATAGTAAATCCCACATCACTCTTAGGTAGAAGCCCAGATAAGTATTTAGAAAACACATCCTAAACCCATTCCACTACTAGTGGAAATGCATCCTGACTTATACCTCCATAATCCAACAATAGACTAATAACCTTGGCTATTATCTCTCATAGTTGCTGATTAATTGTCCCTGCTCGGCCTACCTGGATATCCCACTCACCACGGTGAATATAGTTGTCGCCCTTAGGAGATGTAAAAGTCATTATCCTATGGTAAAAATTAATATGGTATCATTATTCTACTAACCAATACATACCCAGAATTAGTAAAAATCCAAACATGTATGGGATATATATATCACACAAAAATGATACTCCCTGACTTCAAGAGAACATCCCTTGAACAAGAAGATGTCCTTATACTAAACTCCCAATGGTGTATCTATCATCAACACCCTACTCACAAACTCTATCTCTAGGCTCAAACCATTCACAAGTGGTTTAGAAATAAATTAATGAGAGGCACCAATATCAAATAAGGCACTAACTAATGTAGAATCTATAAGAATATTACCTCTCACTATTTATGGTACACCATCTCTATCTACAAGTCAAGTTTTCACCACATGAAATTGTCCTTCCCCTCTTCCATGTGATGTAGTATAACTCCACTAAGATTCACCACTTTGCTGATATGGGAGCTCTTTCCCAAAATTACTACATCCACTGCCTCTACCACCATAGGAATTAGAATTCTAACTACCAGACTTATATAGTGTAGAATATCTCCTTCCTATACTTTGATTCTATCTAGATTCCCTATCACTACCTATCTATCATGGGTTCTTTCATAACTTCTACAAATGTCTTATCTTACTGTAAGATCGACACTCCACTTGTAATGACCTAATGTTTTATCAATGAAATTCCCCTATTATAATTTTGTCTTATTGTATAATCAAATAATATTAGATATAGAACACAATACAAACATTATAATTGAGTAATGAGTGAAATAAAATGTATCTTTAGAAGTTAAGGATCATATACTAATGAAATATTAACTTGACCTTTGGAATATTAATATAGCCCTTATGAATTGTAAACAGACCAATGTAATAGTAACCTCACAAATTAATGCATAAATAAAATTTATCCATATTATAAGTGTCAATATGATAGAAATATATCAGAGTATAAGTAAATAAAAAATTAAAAAAATATTAATTAAGTGTTGGAATTTTTGTAACTCATGTATATTTAATTACAATTTTATTATTAATTTAATAAATTAAAAGAAAAACTATTTTCATAAAATATACTAATAAAATAATATTTTGATTTCTTATTATTATAAGAAAATTTTATTAGGACTTAATTGAGTTTTCAAATTGTTAGAAAAGCAGTTTTAATTTTAAAGTTCGTATTATTCAAGTAAATTATGTTTTTAATTAAAAATTGAATTTCTCATATTTAGAAAATTATTTTCATAAAATGGAGTTCATTTTTTGGTTTCTACACATTGAATAATTATTAGGGTTATTTTTTTGGATATTTCTAAAATACTTGAATTTTGGGAATTGTGAAATATGGTAATTTACGGTATATATACATTATAAGTTAAATATACTATTTATTGAGTCATGACTGATGTAATTAACCTTTTATATAACTCACATGATCTAATTAAAATTTTTAGTCTAAATAATTAGAACTATTTCCTGTCTTGAGAAAAATAATAAACTAATGAATTACATATTGAGTAAACACTCCCCTCCACTATAAATACCACCCTTCATCACCTCTTCACCTCACAATCCTTGTGCATTTACAAATTTATGCTAAAATATCTCCCTAATACTATTTCCCACTTCCATGAGCTCTTTGTTTCATCAAAAGACTAAAACCTCTCCTCTAAGGAGGTTTTCAAGAGGAAGGAATCAAGAGGTAAAACCCCCTTCCGTTTTCTTTAAATTTCTTTTCAAGTCCCTTTGTACTCATTTCTATCCTCAACTATCTTAATTTAAATGGTATGATAAATCCAGAACATCAAATATAATTTAATTTTGTTATTATAATTGAATAATTTATTATATTATATCCTTTACCCTCCTTTTATACTAAAAATGAAAACACTGTCCGATATGTGTTAATTTATCACATTCAAGGACGACTGGTTTTAAATTTCTATTACTACCTTCAACTCTGGTCCTCAAACCATTTTATGGTTGAAATATACTATAATATATGTATTATATCTTATTTAATGTTCTTTAATCTATTTGTATACATGATATTAATTTCTAAAGCAAAATGAGTTCATTGTGATAAAAAAACCCGCCAATTAACCCAGACGATTATCATTAAAGTTTTATATAATGATTCATCCTCACTCCAAATAACCAAATGAATTTTATAACCATGTAATATTATTTATGTTCACTAATAAAATATAACTTCAATTCTTTACAACCTTTTTCATCTTACATATTTATCTGTACATGTATATAAGGAAACGGATCATGAAAACCAAGGAAACAAACACTCCCAAACAATGAAATTGAACCTCTTAACCCTTAAAGAAAACCATGAATGAACTTAATATGGTTATAATAAATAATTTTCATGTAAAATAGGTTCTTTAATTATTAATTAATTAAACTAATTTTATTATCTAGGATATTAATATCAAGTTAAGAACACCTTCGGACTTAAGGTATGGGATTCTACCCGAACCTCCATTATTCCTTCGGGTTGCTCTATTGTTATTTTTACCCAAATAAAGTTATCTTTTATTTTTATTTACATATTATAAATTATTTTTATATGTTCCAAAATCATGTATCAATATCAATTAATCATTACCTTTTGGTGATATACATATTTTTAAGTGGTTCCCCTCTGAATTCTTCCTAATAAGCAAGCCCGTTTTAAGGGAACTTCCTGAATTCTTACCCAATTTCAAATGTACTATATAATATGTTTTAAACCACCATTATCATTTTAAAATAAATAATTTTATTATGAAAACCTTATTTGTTCACTTCTTCTTTATATAAAATATTATTTCCTTTTTCATCTTAAATGATCTTTTATATTTTCCTTAAACTGCACTAAAATGTTTTAAATATAAAGTTTATTAAATAAAATTTTTACATGATATCACATAAATTTGACATAAATTATCATTATATATGCCTATTATGCATTATTATTCTCCATGAATTATCTAATTCCTTTCCTTCATAGAAACTTTTATGATACACCCATTGGTTATGCTTTATGACATGATTATGATACCCATTTCATTCCATGGGTACTCTTATGTCTATGTATGATTGATTATGTATGATTCTTTATGTCTAAAACATATTAATAAATATTTTATGATGGGTGAGATTATAAAATTATCCAATTCATTGGGTAAAGTTTAGTCTCATGAGATGTTATGAGCAACGGTCTTGGCAATTAGCCTTGACTCATGCTCCATTTGTAATGATCTTGGTGGTTAACCTTGACTTGTGCTATTATATGTGCACCGAGCCTTGAATCATTCTAAATTAATGTTTTATGTTTCTTCTACATTACTATTATTCCATGTTTATATGATCCCATGTTTTATATGTTATTATTCCATATGATCAACCTTGTTCCATTTCTTTTTTATATCATTATGTCATTCCTTCTAACCCTTATGCTATGATTTATTATTATGTTTATTCCCTTATTTGTATTTTAGATCATACCTTTGTTCATGTTATCCCCAAGTTATCCTATTCAGATGTATGAGAAAAATGTAAGTTAGGATCTTAATATGGAAATTAAATAAAATTTGTTTTTATGATTTTTTTATTATGTACCTAGTCTTCCAAAGACACTAGATTTTATGATCCTTGGCTTGTATTTTGATGTTTAATTATTATTAAAATTTTGTAATGATATGTGTAAAAGGATAGGTTTTCTATAGTTGGTATTAGAGTATTTTCTAGTTATTTTGGAGAATATTAATAGAGAACTTTAGTAATAACCTTATGGATAAAACTAAGTATAAGAAAACATCCCTAAATTTTAGTAAGTATAGAGTAAGTTTTTTATCAAGTAAAAACATCCCTTTCTGGATACAACAAGTGGAAGTGGTTTTGGAACAGATGTAACTAGGAGTGAAAACTCCAACAAGGTGTTTCGAGCCGGACTCAGGGTAACTTGGTACACGACAACAGGCCTTACTGCACACCTGGTTTGACATTCCTAGGTGATATACTTTGGTAAATTCATAATCTCATTGAGAAAAATTATTAAGGTAAAAAAATATCCCATAAGAATATATATTAGGAAACAGATCCTGGATAACCTAGATTGAAACCTAGGGAATCACAAGTTAGGTTATACTTTTTTGTTAAGATTTTATCCTTTTATGTTTAATGTTTCATTTTATGATAAGTGTTCAAACCCCCGAATTTCAATTTCTTTTTCTTAGATAAGGGAGGGAAATATAAAAACACATAATAACAATCAATGACATAGTTAATATGATTATTTCCCTAATAATATGCCAAATATGATGGGAACTGGTGATCAAAACTTTATGACGGTACTTTCTCAACTGGATCAAGTTATGAATAATAACTTAAATTGAATGGAATTCCCTTATTCTCTACGGAAAGAGGCAAGTTTCTATCTAATCCTTCATACAAAAAAATCCTCTCATGATTAGTTGATCTTCTGATCCCCTCCTCACAAAACAATGTATTAACTCTATTGAAAATAAATTTCCAGTAATTTTGTGCTAAGAGGAAGAGAAAGTTGTGTTGGTGGTATATTGTTTTGATGGGGAAGCTGATCAGTGGTAGACACTGATCAAAAATATGAAGTCCAAGGAGAAAATTAATTCCATGGACTGGGAGGAATTCAAGAAAATGTTTTTCAATATATATTTTTTCGGAACCATTCATCTCAAGATGAAAAGAGATTTCTTCAGACATAAGCGAAAGGAAGATGATTCTATCAGGGTATATGAGGAAAACTTTACAAGGATTAAAAGTTACACCTCTAGTTTTATCATTAACATCAAAAGCAAGGTGGGTTTCTTCTTTAGGAGACTGAAGATGAGTCTATGAAAATCATTGACAATTCACGACCTTTATAGTTATGAGAATATGGTATGTTGGGACCTCAAGGTTGAAATAGATATCTGAGACTCTTAGTGGCCACATGGTCCTGGTGAAAAAAGTTGAAAATAGAGTTTAACATGGGTGGATCAGAAAAAAATCCCCTGATGTAAAAAAGACAAAACATCCCACATGTCAAAATTATGGGAAGAAGCATCCTGGGAACTATCTAAATGGAACTAGGAAATGATTAAAATGTGGAAGAATGGGTCATATGGATAATAAATGATGAAGGTATATGAAAAATCCCACTAATGTGGAAGAATAAACGAAGGTTCATATCAACTCTCAACTATTAGTGCGGTGTTTCAATTTCAAGGAACATGGGAATTTTGAAAACCAATGCCCTAATCCCAAATATTTCAGAGGAAATCAACAACAACCTCCAAGACAACAAGGGATGGATTATTCTACTACTACTACTGATTTGGATCCAGACAATGATTTAATGATAGGTATGCTAGTTATTCATTCCATAATAGTGAAAATTGTATTTGATTCTGGTTCTATGCATTATTTCATATCTTTTCAGTTTAGAAGAACTATTCAAAAACCACCTCAAAATTTCGAGATTGAGTTATCTATGAGAACAACTAATGGGAAAATTATTTCATCCAAAGTTCATAACTCCTCCCCAGTTAATGTTTATGAACTGAACCTCCCATAAAATCTTGTTTTACATCCTTTGGTGGAGTTTGATGCTTTTTTGAGAATGGATTGTCTATCTTTATACAAATCCAATATCAACTATTGGGAAATAGATACTACTATTCACTTCCCAAAGCATCCTCCAATTATTTACAAGTGTAAGGAGGAATATGAATCTACTTTAGAATCATAATCTCAAGTGTGGATATTAATTCCTTATGAAAAATCATATCTTCTCCAAATGATTGAGATAAAGGAGATGATCATGCTCGAAGACATTCCCATCATGAGGTATTACACTGATGTATTCCCTAAAGAGTTCACTGATCTTCTTCCTGACTAAGAGGTTGATTTCTCAATTGTACTTATTCCTAGATCTATTCCTATATTAAAGAAACCTTATAGAATGGAAATCATAGAGCTGGAATAGTTGGAGAAGTGGTTGCAGGAGGATCTGTAGAGGTGTTTTATATGCCCAAGTGCTTCACCATGGGGTGTTCTAGTCCTCTCTGTCAAGAAGAAGTATGAATCAATGTTCCTCTTCATTGATTATTTTGAACTCAATAAAATCATGATAAAGAAAATGTATCCCCTTACATGGATAGATGTATCATTTGATCAACATCGTGGGGCCAGTTATTTCTCTAAGGTGGACCTTTGGTCAGGATATCACCAATTAAAGGTGAGGAAGGAATATATTCCCAAGAATTCCTTTAAAACAAGGTATGGACACTACTATTTCATAGTGATTCCATTTTTACTCACTAATTCTCCATAAATTTTTATTTATTTAATTAATAGAGTCTTTATAGATTACCTTGATAAATTTGTGGTAGTATTTATTAACGATATTCTGATATAGTCCAAGAGAAAGGAGGAACATGAGGATTATTTGAATATTGTGTTGAAGACTTTGATAAGGGATAAACTTTATACAATGTATATTAAATGTGATTTATGGAGGAAGAAAGTATCATTATTGGGGAATGTTATAACTAGTAAAGGTATATTTGTGTACCCTTCCAAGAAAAAGGAAATCAAAGAGTGGCCCAAGACAACATTCGTAACGGAGATCCATAGTTTCCTTTGCCTACTTGGGTATTACCGCTGATTTTTGAAGAACTTATCATGATTTTAAAACTAAATTACCAAGATGATAGAGAATGGAGTGAATTTTCTCTAGACTCATTAATGGGATGACAGCTTTAAGGAGCTAGAAAAGAGGTGTATCACTAAGCTTGTACTCACACTCCTGAAAAGTGGTGAACTCTTTGTGGTGTACATAGATGCTTCACAAAAGGGTTTAGACTGTTTACTGATGAAAAATGATAAATTGATAGCCTATGCCTCAATGAAGTTGAAAATTCATGAGCAGAACTATCCCACACATGATCTAGAGTTGGAAGCTATGATCTTTGTGTTGAAAATCTGGTGGTATTATCTCTATGGGGAGAAGTGTGAGATATATACTGATCAAAAGAGTCTCAAATATATATTCACAAATAAGGATCTTAATATGCACCAGTGAAGATGGTTGTAGCTTATCAAAGATTATGACTGCTCAATCCACTATCATCCTAGTAAAGCAAATAAGGTGGTTGACACTCTATGTAGAAAAGATCTTGTATCTTTATCGATGATGAGAATTCAGAAGAATTTAATCTTCTTAGAATTACAGAGGATGGACATGGAAATCATTAATTAAGGAGAATCATCAATCCTTTCTCAAATAATTTCTCAACCATCCCTCATAGAGAAAATAAAGGATACTCAAAGAAATTATGTAGAAATTCATAAAAGGGTTGAAGCTATCAGAAATGGGAAATCCTTTGAATTCAAGATTGATGAATATGGAGTCATAAAATTTGGGTCATGATTATCTGTACCATCTGATCCAAAGATAAATATCAAGCATCTAAATGATTCACATAGCTTAACCTTCTCTATTAACCTAGGGATCACAATGTTGTATCGAGATCTTCCGGAGAACTATTAGTGGGACAATATAAAGAGGGAGGTCGTTGACTATAAATCAAAGTGTATGGTATGTCTGAAAGTTAAGGATGAAAGGAAAAAGTGTAAGGGGATGATGCAACCACTACTCATACCAACATGGAATTGGGAGAACATTACCATGGACTTTTTCACTAGACTCCCAAGGACATCCAGAGGAAATAATTCTATATGGGTTATTATGAATCTTATTACAAAGACAAATCACTTTATCACAATTCTAGAGGACTTCTCACTCAATCAACTTTCATGGAAATAAATCAAAGAAGTGGTAAGGATTCATGGAATACCACTATCTATTGTATATGATTGAGACTTGAGATTCAGATTGAAGTTCTGTAAAAGTCCCCAACATGATCTAAGCACTAAGATAAACTTCATTATGGCCTATCATCCTCAAACTGATGGCCAATCTGAGCGAAATATTCAGACACTGGAAGACATGTTGAGATCATGTTCTATGGACTTGAAATGAGTATGGGACCAACACCTGTATTTGGTTGAGTTCTCTTACAACAATAGTTTCCACTCGAGCATCCAAATGGAACTATATGAATCCCTTTATATGAAAAGGTGTAGAACACCAACGTGTTGTGATGAAGTCAGTGAGCATAAGCTGATAGGACCTGAAATGGTCGAAGAAATGGTAGAGAAGGTGAAAACTATTCAACATCACATCAAGTAATCCCAAAGTTGATAAAAGAGCTATGCAGATAGTCATCTAAAATACCTTTAGTTTAAAGTTGGAGACATGGTATTCCTCTGAATATCTCTATAGAAGAATGTCATGAGATTTGGGAAGAATGGAAATCTACGTCCCAAGTACATCGACCTCTTCTATATTATTGATCGTGTCAGAGTTATGTCCTATCGACTAGAACTTGCACCTATCATGTCTAAAGTACATGATGTATTCTACATATCTCTATAAAAGGAATCATATACCGGATTCTTTACATGTACTGTCTTGAGAGGTGGTACAGTTGGAGAATGATATTTATTACGAGGACAAGCCAATAAAGATCTTATATCATAGAGATAAAGTTCTACGCAACAAGACTACTCATCTGGTCAAAGTATAATGGTGGAACCATAAGTATCACTACTATAAATTTGACCTATAGCCACAGACCTATATCCAAGGTTTTATAGGTCCATGTCTATATCATCTTTTTAGCCATGGTTTAATTAAAAAACCATGGCTAAAATTTGTCCTTCGCTTTTTTACAAAATCCATCAGGCTTCCCCGGCTCCTCCTCCACCCCCCCCCCCCCCCACGTCGACTCTCTGCCCACATCGGGCACCTCCTACATCCTCCTCCACCAACGGCGACCCTCCTCTCATGGAGACCCTCCTCTCATGGTGACGCTCCTCTCACGGTGGTTCCCTCCTCACAACAACACTCCTCACAATGACCCTCCTCACAGTGACCCTCCTCTCACGGTGACTCTCCTCTCTATCTACAACCCTCCTCTCACGGTGGCTCCCTCCCCCTCCATCCTCCCCCAATCTGTGACCTTCTGATCATATCGGCTCCCTCCTCCCCCGATTTGAGACCCTCCTCTTTATTTTTCAGCTTCAAGTGATTGATCTCATTGAGATCCAAGGTGATTGTCTCTAATTTTATTCTTAAGTCCTTATTATTTTATCTTCTTAGGGAGTATATGGTATTTGGATTCCTTATAATTTGGTGTGTTTAAGTTTTGTAGTCAATAAGAGTTATTTTTTTACATATTATAAGCATCTTCATGTTCTTGGCAGTGTGACCATTCGTCATTCCTTGCTCTCATGCTGTGATTTTTTTAAGCATCATTTGAGGTAAGGGATTTAAAACTTATCTATTATTATTATTTTAAATTGTGTAATTAGTAATACTTTGTCTTTATTAAGAGTATTGTATCGATTAACATAATCCAAATAACTAATTAAACCATAGTAATTTCATTTAAAATAGGTTAATCATATGAGTAGAACATGAATTCATGTTATTGATATAAATTGATGATTCTTGATTGAATTTTATGATATATAAAAATTAATTATTTTTGTGGAAGTTTTTGATTTACTAGAACTAAACATATTGATGAAGAGAACATTTTAGGAGACAATCTTGTTGTATTATAAACTAGGAGGATGTATAGAATTAAAAATAAATTCCCTCTTATATTTATTTGAGAAAAAAAATTTGATTAAGAATAAAATTATTAAAATTGGATTAAAGATATGAATAGGGAGTTAAATTAAATAGAAAATAATGATACATAGAAATTTGTTCCACAAACAATAGATCAAAATATCATATTCACTAAACAGGTATTCAAAAATATGCTTAATGAAAATGGAGTAGTTATAAAATTCATGGTTAGAATTTTGTGAAAGGGATATTCATTGATTGATAGGGTGGTTGTAGATAAAATATTTTCACCAATTGATCGTTTTGAGGTTATAAAATTGTCTCTTACCATATTTATATAGAGAATATCAAGGTATATCTAATTTATATAATAAAAATTATTCTTTTCTCATTGGAGTTTTTTTAAGGAAGTAGAAATTAGTCAACTATGTGGATTTCAAATAAATGATGATGATAATAAATTGTGAATTTTTAGGAATGATTTTTGTGGCTTAAAACAAGTATACATAGCTTGGAACTCAAATCTTTAAAATGTTCAATTTTTTGAGGTTTATGAGAGTATATGACTATAATCTCTATATTAATAAGAATTGTTATAGCCAAATGATGGAGTAGGTTTATACAATTTAAACTATCAAAAATTTGTTTGTTGGATGAGATGATAGGGCTGTGAACTTCATATTCATGAGGTGTTTCTCATTTTTAGGAAGTCCAATAGACAATGCATTGCTTGGAGTTCAATAAACTAAGTGTGGAGGAGTGATATAAGTATAAATTTCATAAATTTTTATATGTAATTCATTGTTTTATTCCCTCAAATTCCATTAAAATCCTTGGCATTGCTATATTTTCACATTTTGAATGATTTTCTATGAGTAAAATAAATTTGCACTGATTTTTTGATTTTAGTGAAAAAAAATTATGTTTTCATTAATTAAATGTGTTCTCATTTATTTACATTCGGTTTATGAGGATTCTTCTGCTCCTACCATTGATTTAGGTGCATATTCCAATGAGGATGTTGATGATGATGGTGGTATAATAAGAGGAGATAATGATGTTGGTGTTTCTAAAAGAGATGATGAGGGTCGTGATGGTTTTGGTGATACTGATATTGAGGTACATTTTAGATGTAAATTGTATTCTGGTTTTATACATTGAATTCTACCATATAATGATGTTAGTGTTTGGTATACATTGTGGTGTATACTGTTTTAGGGTGAAAGGGGTGTGTAGGTGTGCAGGGGGTGTAGGGGTAGGGGAGGGGGAGGGGGGGAGGGGGTGTGGGTGTGCAGGGGGTAGAGGGAAGGGGTGTGTTGGGGGTAGGGGGTGCTAGGGGCAGGGGTAGGGGTGTGTAGGGGGTAGGGGTGTGTAGGGGGTGTGAAGGGGGCAGGGGGTGTGGGTGTGTAGGGGTTGTGGGGGTATGGGGGTGTGTAGGCAGGGGGAAAGGTGGTGTGCTGGTGGTAGGGTTAGGGGGTGTGCAGTAGAGGGGGAAAGGGGATGGTGGTGTGGTAGGGGGAGCAGGTGTGTAGGGGAGGGGAAGGGGGTAGGGGGTAGGGTAGAGGGCAGTGTGGGGGTGTTCAGGGGGTAGGGGAATGGGGTGTGAAGGGAGTGCGAAGGGGGAAGGGGGTATGGATATTTAGAGGGTGTGGGTGTGTAGGGGTGTGTGTAGGGGGCAGGGAGATGTGTTGGTGGCAGGGGGCAGGGGGAGTGAAGGGGAGGGGCATGGGGGTGTTCTTACCAACCACTTTGATGCTACTCCATCCCAGGTTTTGTCTTGTTGACCTCCCCTTCGTTTTGTTGCAATCACCCCTATATTTTATATTTATGTTTCTGTTTTTTTTTTGTGGCAGTCGAAGTGGGATAAATACCATCTTAAAGGCTTGCAAGGACTTCAAGACAAAGCAGCTAGACATTGAGCCTACATTTTTTTCTACAACAATCAAGGTTCCTGCATCATCCCTCACAATCAGTGCTCTACTTGACATGCTATTTTCTATTTTCTCATCCCACGCAGTTGGTTTTGATTTTGAATCAAGATGTTTTTTATTGGTTTTAGTGAAATGTTTGTAGGATTTGACATTGTATGTGTAATAATAATCAATTTTGGATTGTTTAACTCTCTTATTGACCATTCAAACATTTATGCCTTTCATTTTGTTGTTGGATTGGTTCTGATTATGTGGAAGGTGAGTTATTGATGTTATTATTTTTCTGAGTATTCTAACATGACCACATATAAAAATATTTATGTGTATTATGTTTGTGGGTGATTTTATTAGGAATCGTAACTTTCTTTGGGACTTACCAATGTTTATTTAGTGGTGCTTGGTATTTTTCAGGATTTATGGTTGTTTTTTTGTAATACGTGGTTTATGTTGAGTACAAATTCATGACGGTTTTCCTTTTACTTTGAAGTTAGTTTATCTTTTAAAGATAAATAACTTAAAATCATTGGTTCCCTTTAAATTTTTTATTCTTCTATATCCAAGTGTTTCTTTCAGAAGTTACTGAATGCTTGCAAGTGTTGATTTCAGAAGTTATTAAATGCCTTCAAGCATTGATCTACAACACCTATGGATCTAACAGACCATGTAAAACATCAATGGTTTGAACAATATATTATCTTATATCATAAAAGGATTTTCTAAAGGCTATTATAGTATAAGGACAAGGTATGAATCTTCATGAATTAGAGGAAATTGTATTGATATGTTTTAATTTCATAAAAACAGTAAGTTTCAAACATTTTATATGTGTATTGAAAAATACTTCATTAATTGTCTTCAATTTATTTTATGATATTATTTCATAACATTTTATGTCATGAAATTTAGTTAACTTATCCATTTAATGAATATTTTATGAAATTATTTCATAACATGCTTTTTCTTACATTTTATATGTTTTCATAAGTTGTATTTCATTTACTTAATTTCAGTTTAAACCAAAAAAAGTAACTATGGATAAACCATAATATTTTAAAATTTAAATTAGTTGGAATTATTAAATGTAAATATCATTTTTCATGGCCACTCCTTTCTCACCATAGTGCACTACAACAAACACCTTTGAATTGGAGCATCATGACCACTCCTTTCTCACCATAGACCTTGTTTTATTTTTGTTGGACTTAAATGATTGAATCTAAAGTTGATTTTGTTTATTTTTAGGAACTTCAATGAGAATATATAGGTTTAGTGAAAGGAATAAAAGGATGGTTAGATCATTAAAAAAATAAAACTACATCATATCATTACATGGGAGTACTTAATTTGGTTTTTACTTGTTTAGAACAATTCATTCATGCTACCACTTATTGGAAATCTTTTGAAATTGTTGATTTTAGGATGTTATTCTTATTGAGTATTTGTGACTAAACTATTTAATACTTTTCATGTTGATGTTATTGACCTAAATCTGTTTATGATGGTTATTGAAAATATTCTTGCTTATGGTAAAACATGCTGAGTATTGAGTTTTAATGTATGATGATGTTTATTGTGGAATTTATATTTCATAATTTTTTTGTTGAAAATATGTTAAATATTCATTAATGAGGGTAGAGTGGTAATATAAAAAATGTTTTCATGGTGATTTTAATGTTAAATTTTTAATGTATTTGTCTTTTATCTTGCTAAAAAGAGTTTCCTTACATGATGTTTTGTGTGTTTGACTGGAAATCATGAATTAATGCAAGTGAAAACTGAATTTTCTTTCAAAATGGATGAATATTGTTACTTTTTAGAGTAATGATATTGTTTTCAACCATCTTTTTACCTTAATGTTTTGGTACCATCTTTTCATTCTCTTCTGATTTGGGGATATTTTGGGATTTAGGGGGGGTTGTCTAGCAGGGGGTTATCCATGAGGGAGGGGGCTATTAAGGTGGAGTGGGGCTTTCTAAGAGGGGGGCTGTTGAGGAGGGGTGCAAGGGGGTCTGTAGGGGGAGGGGTGAATGGGGATATGGGAAAGTGTGAAGGGGGTGTGGGGATGCAGGGGGAGGGGGGTTGGGGAGGGGGCTGTCTAGGAGGGGGAGTGCAATGGTAGGGGGTTGTTTAGGGGGGAGGGGTTTCTAGGGGGTATCCTCACCATCTATAACTATACATAAACCATAAAATTTCAAAATTAAAATTAGTTGGAATGATTCAATGGAAATATCATTTTTCATGGCCACTCCTTTCTCACCATAGAGCTTGTTTTATTTTTTTTAACTTAATTGATTGAATCTGAAGTTGATTTTGTTTCTTTTTAGGTACTTCAATGCGAATATACAGGTTGAGTAAAAAATATAAGAGGATGTTTGGCTCATTAAAAAGAAGAAAATTGCATCATATCATTACAGGGGAGTACTTAATTTGGTTTTTAATTGTCTAGAACAATTCATTCATGCTTCTACTTATTGGAACTCTTTTTAAATTCTTGATTTCACGATGTTATGCTTGTTGAGTGTTTGTGCTTTAACTATTGAATACTTTTCATGATGATGTTATTGACCTGAATCTATTTTTGATGGTTATTGAAAATATTCTTGCTTATAGTAAAACATGATGAGTGTTGAGTTTTAATGTATGATGATGTTTATTGTGAAATTTATATTTCATGTTATCTTTATTGAAAATATGTTAAATAATCATTAATGTGGGTAGAGTAGTAATATAAAAATAGTTTTCATGGTGATTTTAATGTTAAATGTTCACTGTATTTGTCTCTTATCCTACTAAAAATAGTTTCTTTACATGTTCTTATGCGTGTTTGACTGGAAATCAGGAATTAATGCATGTACACACTGAATTTTCTTTCAAAAGGGGTGAATATTGTTACTTTTTAGAGGAATGATATTGTTTTCAACCTTCTTTTTACCTAAATGTTTTGGTTCCATATTTTCATTATCTTCTTGTTTGTGGTATATTTTGGGATTTATGGGGGTTCAGGGGGGTTGTCCCGCATGGGGGATGTCCAGGAGGGAGGGGTCGTTCAGGGGGGGGAGGGGGCTGTCCAGGAGGGATGGGGGGATGGGGGCAGTGTGCAGGGGGTGTGGGGTTGCTGGGGGAGGGGGGCTGGGGGGGGCTATCCAGGAGGGGGTTGAGGGGGGGCAGGGCTGGGGCAGGGGTGTGGGGGTGCAGGGGGAGGAAGGTTGTCTTGGGGGGCTATACAGGGGGGTATCCTCGCCATCTGTAAACCCCTCCTCTCCCATTTTATCCATTTCTAGGGATCCAGATTTCTCTTCTAAGGGTATCCAGTGAGTATACGCAAGAAAATTGATACTTCTAGGAGGTAAACTTGATGGTTCTCCCAAATGGTGGGAGACAAATCATCCAATTCTACTATATGATAATTGTAGTCCTGTAATATCATTCTGGGTATAGCCATTATCATTTGAGTAAGGATATTACCAAGTGGAGTATAGTCCTTGATAAATTATGTTCTGTAGAGTATTTTTTTTATTTCCAACATGTAGTGATTTGAGATATATAGTTGAGGATGTATTCCAAATATCTATTGGTCTAGTTTCATGAATATATAAGGTGTTATCCTAGCATATGAATCTCATCAAGTTAGGTTATTTGAGCATTGAGGATCATCTACTTTAGATTGTTGTTTAATAGGTCATTGACGTTTAGTGTCCAGGGTGGGTGTCTAGTGGGGGGAGTCTAAGGGGTGTCCAGGGGGGGTCTAGGGTGTCCAGTGGGGGGAGTCCAGGGGGTGTCTAGGTGGGGAGGGGGTCCAGTGGGGTGTCCAGTGGGTGTATGGGGGGTGTTAATGGGGGAGGGGTGTCAAAAGGGGGGTCCAGTACAGGGTGTCCAGGGGGGTTTCCAGTGGGGGTGTCCAAGGGGGGTGTCTAGGGGGGTCCAGGGGGTGTCCAGTGGTGGGTTTCCATGGGGTGTCTAGTGGGGGTGTCCAGGGGGAGTCTGGGGGGTCCATTGGAGGGTGTCTAGGGGGTGTCCAGGGGGGTGTCCAGGGGGTGTCCAGTGGAGGTGTCCAAGGGGGGTGTCTGAGGGGGGATGATATAAGGGGGGACTGTTTCAAGGGGGTGTGGGGGGGGATGTCTAGGAAGGAGAGTGGTGGGATGCTGCAAGTGGGGTGGGGGTTGATGCTAGGGGTGTGGGGGTTGTCCACGAGGGGGAGTGGTGGGTTGCTGAAAGGGGGTGTGGGGCTACTGCAAGGGGGTGGGGGCTGCTACAAGGGGAGTGTGGGGGCTGTCCAGGAAGGGGAGTGGTGGGATGTTGTAAGGGGGGTTGGTAAGGGGGTGGGTTTTTTTATTAAATGGGAAGGGATATAGGAACAGTTTCAAACTATGTCTAAAGCCCTATAACCATGGTTTTAACTGTAGCTAAATCCCTATAGCCACAGGTCCAAATTGTGGCTATAGGAAATGTGTGTCTTGAGCTTCTTCCATGGTTTGAAACCATGGCTAGAGGGATTTATCCACAATTTAAACTGTGGCTGTAGGATTTTAACCATGTTTTAAACCATGGCTATAGGGCTTTAGCCACAGTTTGAAACTGTGTCTATAGGCCAAGGCCTATAGCCACATCAATACCATCCACGGTTCATTAAACTATGGCTATAACCTATAACCACAGTTTTTGGGCTTATAGCCACTGTTTGAAATTGTGGATATAGCCCAAATTTCTAATACTCTATGAAGAGGGAATTTGGGAACTAGAGGAAGTGATGAAGGAAAAGTACCCACACCTATTTTCATATTAGAATGTAAAACAAAATTTCTAGTGTGAAATTTTATAATGGGGGAAGAATGTAACGACCCAATGTTTTATCAATGGAATTTCCTTCTTATAATTATGTATTATAGTATAATCACATAATATTATATATATATATATATAACACAATACAAACCTTATAAATGGAGAATAAGTGAAATAAAAGGTTTCTCTAGAAGTTAAAGAACATATACAGATGAAATGTAACTTGACCTTTGGAATAGTAATGTGGAAATTATGAATAGTAAACCAACAAATTTAATAGTAACCTCACCAATGAATGTATAAATAAAATGTATCCATATTATAAGTGTCAATATGATATAATTATATCATAGTATAATTAAATAAAATTTAAAAAAATTATTAATTAAGTGTTGGTAATTTTGTTAGTCATGTATATTTAATTAAAATTTTATGATTAATTTAATAAATTAAAATAAAATTTATTTTCATATAATGTATTCATAAAATAATATTTTTATGTCTTGTGATTATAAGATAATGTTATGAGACCTTAATTAATTTTTCAAAGTGTTAAAAAGTAGTTTTAATTTTAAAATTTTTATTTTTAAAGTAAAATATTATTTTAATTAAAAATTAAATTTCTCATATTTATAAATTATTTTCATAAAATTGAGTTCATTTTTGGTTTCTACAGATTTAAACAATTTTAGGGTAAATTTTTTTGATTTTTCTAAAAAACATGAATTTTTGGTGAATAATGAAATACGGTGATTTATGGTATATATACATTATAAGTTAAATAGACTATTTATTGAGTAATTGATGATGTAATAAACCTTGGTTAGAACTCAAATTATATAATTACTATTTTTAGTCTTATTAATCAACACTATTTCTTATCTTGAACAAAATAATAAACTAATGAATTAAATATTGAGAAAACACACCCCTCCTCCAATATAAATACCAACCCTCACCACCTCTTCTACTCACACCTCACAAGACTTGTGTATTTCCAATGTTCTGATAAAATATATATCTAAGACCATATTACACATCTAGGAGCTATTTTTCTCATAAAAATACCTAAACCTCTCCCTTATGAAGGTTCTCAAGAGGAAGGAATCAATAGGTAAAACCCCCTTCCGTTTTCTTTCAATTTCTTTTCAAGTTCTTTTGTATTATTTTCTATCCTCATATCTCCTCATAAAAATGGTATGATAACTCAAGTACATTACATATAATTTATTTTTTTATTCTAATTTAATAATTCATCATCTTATCTCATTCCCCCTCCTTTTATACTAAAAATGAAAACATCGTCTGAGATGTGTCAATTTATCACATTTAAGGATGACAAGATTTCAATTTATATAACCTCCTTAAATTATGGTCATGAAATTATTTTTATGGTTCAAACGGACTATAATATAATTATTATATCTTATTTAATGTTTTGGAATCTATTTTTACACATGATATTGAATTATAAAGCAAAATTAGTTTGTTGTGATAAAAACCGCCAATTAACAAAAACGATTATCATTAAAGTTTTATATAATGATTCTTCCTCACCAAAAATAACCAAATGAATTTTATAACTATGTAATATTATGTATGTTCACTAGTAACAAATAACTTCAATTCTGGACAACATCTTTCATCTTACATGTTTATCCATACATGTATATAAGTATACCGATCATGAAAATCAAGGAAACAAATGATCCCAAACAATGAAATTGAACATCTTAACCCCTAAAAAAGGCCATTAATGAACTTAATAAGGTTATAATAAATCATTTACATGTACAATATGTTCTGTAATTATTAATTAATGAATGTAATTTGATTATCTGGGACATTAAGATCAAGTGAAGAACACCTTCAGACTTAAGGTAAGGGATTCTACCCGAACCTCCATTATTCTTTCAGGTTATCTATCTTTCCTTTTACCCAAATTAAGTTATATTTTATTTTATATTAAATATTATAAATTATGTGTGTATGGTCCAAAATCATGTATCAATATACATTCAACATTTTATTTTGGGGATATACATATTTTTAAGTGGTTCCCTTCTCAATTCTTCCTGATAAGCAAGTTCATTTTAATGGAACTTCCTGAATTCTTACCCAATTTCAAGTTCACTATATAATGTGTTTTAAGCCACCATTATCCTTATAAAATAATTCATTTTGTTATGAAAACATTTTTTTTCACTTATGGTTTCATATAAAATATTATTCCTTTTTCTGTTTTAAATGATCTTTGATATTTTCCTTAAACCACTCTAAAATATTTTAAATATAAAGTTTCTTAAATACTATTTTTACATGATATAAATTAAATTTGAGAACACTTATAAAGATATATTCCTATTTTACCTTATTATTGTCCATGAATGATCTAATTCCTTTTTTTCATGGATACTTTTATGATACGCCCATTGGTTATGCTTTATGACATTATTATGATACCCATTTCATTCAATGGGTACCCTTATGTTTATGTATGATTGATTATGTATGATTTATTATGTGTAAAACATATTCATGAACATGTTATTATGGGTTCACCCAGACATTTCTCCAATGAATTGGGTAAAGTTTAGTCTCACGTGATGTTATGTGAAACGGCCTTGGCAGTTATCCTTAACTCGTGCTCTATGTGCAACGATCTTGGTTGTTAACATTGAATCATGATACTCTATGCACAGAGAGCATTGAATCATGATAAATTCATGTTTTATGTTTCTTACAAATTACCATGATTCCATGTTTGTATGATACCATGTTTTATATGTTATGATTTAATATGATCAATCTATTTCCATACCTTTTTTATATCAGTATGGCATGTCTTCTAACCCTTGTGCTAAGCTTTATTATTATGTTTATTCCCTTATTGGGATTTTAGCTCATATGTTTGTTCACGTTATCCCTGGTTTATCCTATTAATATTTATAATCATAATGGAAGTTAGGAGCTTAGTATGGATATTAAATAAATATTTCTTTTAGGATTTTTAATTACGTACCTAGTCTTCTAAATACACTAGACTTTATGATCCTTGTCTTGTATTTTGATGTTTAATTATGATTAAAATCATTTAATGATATGTGTAAAAGGATAGGGTAACTATAGAACTGGTGTTCGGGGATAGTGTCAATGATAGTGACCCAACCTACTTCACTAGTGACAAATCACTAGATAACGGTCTTCTATAACAGATTTTTTCCCTTTTCTACCTTGTTTTCCACAAATCTAGATAAATTTATCCTAAAAATTCTTTCATACCTCAAAAGACATACCTCATGATCATCCATTAGTAACCATATTTCTTACACTAGAAGCCTATTTTTGGTTCCCCTCAACTCTGAGAGCTAGATTCACCACTTCTGAAAAAAAAATCAGCCTGATGATGTTCACTAGGGACTTAATTTCACACTTAAGTCCTTCATGAAATCATTTTTTTGAAGTTGGATAATCATCTTCTTACATAAATTTAGAAAAGAATTGAAAATATATAAAGTGTCAATCATAGTCCATCATGAACTTACTCCCTGGATTCAACCTTGTGAACTCAGCTACTCTCTCCTCCCTCGGGGTCTTTAGATAGAAGTTCTCTAATAACCCCTCCAAGAATTCCTTCTATAACATAACATTGGCCTATCCATTCCGAGCCTGAACATCCCACCATCACTTCACTGATCCTCACATCATATATGTAGCTAACTTGACCCTCTTCTCATAAGGATTCTCCAAGTGGTCATTTATAGTCTAGATAGACTCAATCTAGAAATCAACTCCCTCAGGTTCACCCTCTCTAGAAAAATTTAGAGGTTGTTATAACTAAAACCCCCTTGTAAATTTATACATTCTCTTATCTACCCACCCTAGCTCCATTTCCAAGAATTTCATGAATTGTGAAATTTTATCTTGAAACTTCTCTGCAACTTCCTCACCCAGTACTATCGGTTTCACGTGTTCCGCTACTGGAGGATCATCTCTATCCATGTCCTCCTATCATCCTCTCAAAAAGCGTCATCATAAAGGAATAACTCTGTAATCCAAAAACATATATTAGGATACTTTTATCAACATTAACACATTACAGGAAAATAAAACAAGTAAGGACAATTCTTTTCCCCCAAACCCCACTACACGATCAAAAAGAATATGTTAACACTAACCTTAACCATCCTATATCTAGGTCAAGTTTAAAAAAGGGTACTTATTTTTATTATCCAATTTTATCATTTATACACCCAATTATTCTTATCTTGAAACATCTTAACACGTTTAAATTCATATTAGACGCCATTTTTAATTCAATTTTACAAGTAATGAAAAATAGTTCAAGTTCAAAAATTTAACCAAAACTGATTTCCCATATGTTAATAAAATGATGTATGTAAAAAAATAATCCTAAGTGCCTAGTATAATTCATGAAAACTCAACTCTCATTTCATACCAGTCCATGAGTCAATTCCCAAAAAATCTTAGAAACAACAATCATATCACACCACAGGTGTGTCACCCAAGGTGGAATAATATTCAACTGTAACAAAAAAGAGAAATAATAACATTCCCATCCTGATGTACTTGGGTTATACCCCGTACATGGGTTATCTATTCCCATGCACAAGATCATAACCAAGTCCCAACTCTTCCTAGTATCATGTCTACCTTTCCCAAACCGTAAGAAAAAAGGAAAAAACAAAAGAAAAGATGCTCTAATACCACTTTTTAATGTCCTAAATCAGGTTCCACATACTAGTACCATAATCCAGTCCACTGTATGACCTCAAGCGTGCCTCCATATACTCGAGAGGCTACCTAAAAGCAGTGAGGGTCTAATACTGGTCATATAGAGACTATACCATATTTTTCATCAGAGTAATACACCGGTTGAAATAAATAGACAATAAAAACTAAATAACCAAATGATATCATAACCCAAACAATACCAGTATAACAAGATAACCAAAACTAGAAATACAATATCAAGACTAAATAGTAGATATACTATGCCAGAATACATGTTGGTGTGAAAATTATACTCAAACTAAAGACACTAACGACTCCAAATAGGGTCTCAAACCACATCTGGTTCCCTAATATATGTTCCATCTCAACTCAGCCACAAAACATAGGTCTCTTGCCCTTATCCTATCTTATAACCATGAAATCTATTCAGTTACTAATCAGTAATCCTGAGTAGGGTGTGAGTACAACTCAATAGGCCACCACCAATAGTGTATAAAACAATATCCAGTCAAATAATGGTGTATGTAGTTGTATAAGTAAATAAACACAATTCATAAATAAATAGTTATCACATTATCAAATCATTCTTTATTTAAACACATAAACATCCCAGGTTTCGAGGATACCCAAACCTCAATACCTTCTTCATCCCATGCTGAAGTGTACACCATCCCCAAGGGGTATCATGTCCTAGAATGCTAGTGTGACCATTATATATCTCATCTCAATATCATAATTCCATTGTTTCTATTCTAGATCTCAGTTTTAAATGAATTCCATTTTAACCATTAATCATTTCATTAATTAATTCAAAAATTAATAAATCATCTCGATCTCATTAATTAACTCAATAATTAATTAATCTTATTAATATAATTAATTAAATCAACAATTAATTAATCCTCTAAATATCATTAATTAACTCAATGATTAATTAATCTTCTCAATCTCATTAATTAACTCAATAATTAATAAATCTTCTCAATCACATTAATTAACTCAAAAATTAATTAATCTTGTCAATCTTATCAATTAACTCAATAATTAATTAATATTCTCGATATTATTAATTAACTCAAAAATTAATTAATATTCTCAATCTTATTAATTAACTCAATAGTTAATTAATATTATATATTTTATTACTAATTCAAAAATTATTTCATCACATCAAATCCCTTAATTAATTTACCAATTAATTAATCAAAAATCTACCATAAGAATCATACAATAATTAATTCATCAATTAATCATCCAATTTCTCAATATCATTATCCTATAATTAATTCATAAATTTATTATTCAAATTCACAATATCAATATCCTATAAATAATTCCTCAATTGATTATTTAAGTTTAAAATATCGAGACCCTATAATTAATTCATCAATTAATAATCCCTATTTCACAATCCATATAACTCAATAATTAATTTAACAATTAATTATCCTTATTCAAAAATTAAATAATTAAATAAAATCCCTAGTCCCTTAATAAATTAATTGACCACATTAATTAATTCAATTTTCAAAATTCAAATTTATAAAAAAACCCTATAAATTATAAAATTACAAACACATAATTGAAATCAAAACTATGGAATTTGAATAATAGACAACCTACCTTAATTTTTTGATGAACAGTCACCCAATAGAAATCCCAAAAATTTGAGCTACACAATGACATAGAATGAGATCCTGATCTAAAACCCTAAATCAAGATACTTCAATTATAGATCTATATATAAAATCCTAGATCTAGATCTAATCAATACAGGAGGAACAACCCTTTCATGGATAGGAGAAGAAATGAGTATGAATGGGAAACCAAGCGGGATAGGATTATCTTATTGGGAGGGGTGAAGATCTTTGATCTAAGCTTTGAATCGTGAAAAAAAGAGGTCTATAAGGATTTTACTCCATCTGAGAGGATCTAAAATCATCCTAGAATGTCTAGGGTCTAATGAGAGTTGAATAGGGTGGGTTTTTGGGGTTCATGTGATTTAAAATCTAATTTTTCAGGTGAATTAAATTCCCTTTTCTGGTTTTTAGGTAGGAGTGCATGTTTTCCCCAAAATGTGTGCCTAAACTATGTGCCTATGTTAAAGGGGTGTGTGTTTACTCCTAAGAGGGCACACGGTTTGACAAATTGTATGCCAACCATGAAACTTCCCACTGTCTAGGGTTTCACAGTTTTCTTTTCTAGGGCGCATGCTTTTTCCTAACTGTATGCCAATCATGAACTATAATATTTCTTCTATTTTTCTCAAATTCTCACCAAAATAAACTTCAAATAAAAACCCAACCAAAGTATTCTAAAAAAATCAAAAAATAATACGTGAAAATCATCATCGAGAAATCTCTATAAAAGGTTGAGATTTTACAAAAACTCAGTAGGCCACCACCAATGGAATATAATACTATCCATTTTATAAATATAAAATGAATTAGTTTTTAGGTAATAATAATATAGGAAGTAAAAATAAATTAGACCATGTCATCTTGGATTACTCGTGAGATGCATATCTGATCCTAGCTACTGCCAAAGCCAGAATGTCTCTGAGCATTTAACATTTTATAAATAAAATCATACCCAAGGCATGAAATCCAGTCATCTCTGTATAATTATAATCATATAATGGTTCTACAAGTCCCATGTTAGTAGGAAAGTGAAAATAAAATAGGATTGTGCCCTTGGAATTTCACCCTAAAGGGTTCTACATAATCCCTAGGATCAAGTCCTAGATATCCTTAATGATAGACTAGATTAGAGCCTAAGGAGATAATCCAAGGTGATCCATAACATAAAGCTAAGTCCAAGGGGATCATCCAAGGAACTTAAGTTTCTAAGTAATTCCTCAATCCAAGTCTGGTATCTCACTTGGCAGTTGCATCAATAGATCAGCTAGCATCTAAAGATCCCATCTAAGGTATTCCAAGTCAGGAATCCAAGTATCACCCATGGAAGGACACACCCTTATAAAGATATAGGTCCAAAACAATAATTAATAATTCAATTCAATTTCCCCTATAATCTCATGTAAGTAATTATGAGTTGAAACCCAAGTATCACTTAATTCATAATATACTAAATGATCAAGGAATAAGAAAATGTAAACACAACATAATAATTTGTTTAATTCAATTTCGCTATTTCATTCCTAAGGGATAACCCAAGAATAAGTAAGGAGTGATAAAGGGTACACATGACATGGTCTAACCATTCACATTTTGTTTAATTCATTTAAACATTCTAATTATTAAGAGGAAAAATAACACACCTCCAAAGGTTGTTTCACTACATAATCAAGGAATATTTATTTAAAAAAATCTATAACACAACCAAGGGGTGGTTCTAATTGAGTTCATCTTCATCCATTAGTGTTAATGGGTCTCACAGGTCATGTAGGTCAAGGATCATTCATTTAATTAAGTAAAAACACTTTTATGAGGTGGTACATAGATGGTTTGTAACCCGGTACAACATAGCAAGATATAGACATAAAAACTACCTTAGACTAGTAGATTACTCCTCATATAATATCAACTTCAGATTCAGGCTAGAATGAGATAAATTGAAAAAAAATTGACAAAATCCATGAAAAAAGTGTATATGATCTCTCATAAATAAAATACTATGAATAAAATAGATAAAGGAAATAATAGGAATGATAGACTAACTAAGGGTGATCCAACGTGACTGAAGTCATTCAATTAGGAGCTTAGATAAAGGAGATCCTTCATAGAAAGGGGGAGGGGAAATGGAGATCTCCCTATGGTTCACTTCTGTGCAAATGAAGATGATAAAATGTGGGGGAAATGTTAAATTCCTTAGAGGAAAAATGACTATTTCCCACATTTTTAAGGGGCATACATTTTTGCCCCACAGTTTTCCAAACCATATACCAACTATGCATTGGAAACTGTCTATGAACCCCTACCTCACATGGTTTAGGTTCATAGTTAGAAAACATATCCACACCGCATGTGTGGATACATTCCAATATTCAACCCCTCACATATTTTAAGTTCATGGCTATATAAACCATGTTTATACCATGAGAATTACCTCTGCAATAAATAGAATTTTTTTCATGGTCATGCATCTCCTATAACATAGTTAAAAAAACAACGCTCTGTCACTTTTAGGATCTAGATACATAGCCTTTTATTACACCATATAATAACCTAAGGTTTATGTGTGTGATGGTTATATTTTCTTAGAGTGTTTCAGCATACATGGTTTGGGTTATGATCTTGATTAACATGAACTTATCATGTAAACGGTTTCACTCATGCATTATTTGTTTAATATTGGATTAGGATTGGTAAATTTCAAATATTATAGATGATATCTCTCATGGAAACTATGATAAATGGTATTCATAGGGTATGACCCTACTGGTTGAGGTCATCGCTTCTTTCATCTAGGTCAATTGGACTTTATCATAACCCTTAATATACTAATTTTAATTGTCATTGTACAATGTATATATTATCAATAGTTATGATTATTAGTGGTATTTTAAATCTAATAGACCATAACTATCAAAAAATTACCAATTTAGTTCAAGTTTTTTCTATAAATACATTAATTGATTAGGAATTTATCCATTCAAAAATGAAATTTCATTTATAAGAGCTCAGGTCATTACATTATTCCTCCTTCATAAATTTCACCCTTTAAATTTTTATTTCATACACTAAAATAGATGAGGGTACCTATGTTTCATCACCTCTTCTGATTCCCATGTTGCTTCCTAAAACATATAGTTCTTCCACAACAGTTTGAATATGTGAGTTGTCTTGTTTCATATAACTTTTTTACTATAATATAAAATCTTCACTAGATTCTCCTCATATCAAATATAATTCTCCAATGGTACCACCTCTAGATTCAGTACATGTGATGGGTATTTTATATACTTCCTAAAAATGGATACATGAAACACATCGTGTACTTCTGATAGGTTAGGTGGGAGTTGTTATTAATAGTCCACTACTCTAATGTGATCAAGAATCTCAATGGGGATAACGTATACAAGACTAATCTTTCCCTTCTTACCAAATCTCATGACTTTATTTCATGGGGATATTTTAAGGAACACTATATCTCTGATCATAAACTTCCAGTCTTATGGATGATTGTATTCATAGATTATCTATCAAATTTTTGTGGATTTTATATGTAATTTAATTTTTTGAACCTTCTCTATCATCACTTGGATAAGATTAGGTCTCATCAACTTCGGCTCTCAAACTTCATCCCAGTATGTCATATTCTAATACATCTTTCCATATAAAGCCTCATAAGGTTACATTTGAATACTATAATGGAAACTATTTTTATATGAGAACTCTACTAGAGGAAGGTGATTATCCCAACATCCTTTAAAACCCATAGAACATGATCTTACAATATCTTCCAGAGTTTGAATGGTCCTTTAATACTTAACATCTATATGATGGTGATAAGTAGTGTTGATGCTTAGTTATGTATCCAACACTTGTTAAAGTATTCTCTATAACATTGAGGTAAACCTATAATCTTGATTAAATACAATAGATATTGGAACTCCTTATTACCTTACCAATTCCCTTACATATATCATTGTGATTTTTTCAAGATATAAATATTCCTTTATAGAAATTAAATTTTTTGACCTAGTAAGGTGATCAACTACATCCCAAATAGAGTTATTTTCTTTAGGTGTCTTGGTGATTCTTGTGATGAAATACATGGTTATGTTTTCCCATTTCCATACTAGTATGGGAAATGGTTGTATCATACACTTTGAATTCTATCATTCCACCTTAACTTGTTGGCATACCAAGAATCAAGATACAAACTCCTCAATCTCCCTCTTCATGTTATCCCACAAAAAGTTTTTCTTAAAATATCTATACATTTTAGTGCTTCCTATATGAATAGAGAATTATAATATATGTGCATTATCCATAAGTTCCCTCTTCAGTTTTTCTTTTCATGGGACATATATCCAGGTTCTAAACCTTATAACCCCATTTTCAGCATAGTTAAACTCTAGAATATTCACTACCTTCTTCTATAGAAATTCATTACCTTTCTAATACTTTTTAATACTTTTAATATTAGATGGTTGAGAAGTTATTTTTTCAAGGAATGATGAATATACCTTTATTATTCCCATATCCATCCTTTTCATGTCCAAAAATATTGTATCCTTTATAATCCTCATCCTGAATAGAGTTGTAGGATCCTTTCTACTCAAAGCATCTAACAGTTTGTTTTCCTTTTTAGGATGATAATGGATTGAATAATAATAATCCCTTATCAATTATAACCACCTTCATTGGTGCATATTAATCTCCTTTTGTATGAATATATACTTTTTGATTTTATTATCTATATATATGTCACACTTTTATCCATATAGATAATGTATCCAAATATTCAATGTAAAGATCACTAATGTCGATTCTAGATTATGCACTAGGTAGTTCTACTCATGGATATTTAATTGGTGGGAGGAATAGGGTATCACTTTATCATATTGCTTGATTAAACAACCCAATACCTTTTGGATGCATCACTATAAATCACAGATACTTTCCCACTTGTATGTAATGTGATCATAGGTGTAGTGATTAGCCTCTTATTCATCTCTTTAAATATTTCTTCACATTCATTATTCCAGGAGAACTTTAAACCCTTCCAAGTTATCTTGGTTAGTGGACTTAAAAATCATAATAATATTCTCAAAAATCTATGATAGTACCTAGTTAATCCATGGAAACTATAGATTCCCATCAAAGATGTTGGTCTTGGTCATCCTTCAATTTCCTTAGTTTTTGAAGGATCTATATATATACCTTTTCTAGTGATAACATTATCTATTAATGTTACTTGATCCATCCAAAACTCAAATTTATTGTACTTCTCAAATAACTTTTACTTATGAAAAGTATTCAGTATGAAATTCAAATTATCCTCATGTTCATCCTTTCTTTTGGATTAGATAAAAATATCATTTATATATAATACCACAAAATTTTCAAGTTAATACCTAAAGAATCTATTCATGAAGTACATGAATATAGTTAAATCATTAGTGAGTCCAAATTTCATCACTATGAACTCTTATTTCTTTTACCTTGTATGAAAATAATTTTTAGGGATATCCTCCTTCTTCTCCTTTACTTAGTAAAATATCGACCTAAGATACACCCTGGAAAAGTATTTGGCTCCACATAACTGATCGAACAAGTCATGAATTAGTGGAAGAGGATACTTTTTCATTTTTGAAAACTTATTAATATCACAATAATCATTGGAGAGGAAAATTGACTCATCTGTATTCATGATGAATAGAACCAGTGTACCCCATGGTAAAGAACTGGGGTATATAAACCTTTTATCCATATTCTCCTATAATTGTTTCTTTTTCTCTATAAGTTCAATGACATATATTCTACATACATTATTGGATATTTGAAAATATCTAGATATGATCTCAATTGAGAAATCAACCTCATAGCTGGGAGAAAGACCATAATATTTTTCAGTAAATACATCACCAAATTCCCTTATAATGGTCATGTCATCAAGGATGATTTTTTCTTTAGTCTCAATAATTTTTTTGAGATATTCTTGCTCACATGGAAATAATATCCATGCTTGATATGTTGGTACAAAAGAATATTCATCCTCCTAATTGCACCTATATATAATCAGAGTGTGATTTGTGATATAGAGTGTGATTTCTTTTCCCAGAAATTTATGTTGGCTCTATATAAGGAAATCTAATCCATACCTATAATTGCATCATATTTTACAAAAGGGAGTATCACAAGTTTATCTTGGAATATCATCCTAGAAATATGGACAGGGGATGTGTTATATTCTTGGGAAGTAAAAATTTAATTATTCATTGTCTTCACCGATAACTCAACTTCCATGTTTTGAGGTGGTTTTTAAATAGTTATAATAAACTTGTGTGATATGAAGGAATGTAGAGAACGAAATTCATAAAGTATGTTCTCTAATATTGAATAAATAACTAAAGTTCCTATCACCACTTTTTTATCTGGATCCACCTCAGTAGTTGGATGGAATAATCTCTCCCTTTCTCTCTAATCCTTGTATGTTGTTGTTTTCATTTATCATCGAAAAACCTTGTATTAGGGAATTTATTATCATAGTTTCCTTATTCCTTGCAATTGAAACATTAGAAAATAGGTTGGGGTTGAATTGGTAATTCCTTTCTTCCATTACATTAGTGGATTTTTCCATTAATAAATCACTAGTTAGGTTCCATTATAAAAAAATAATTTCCTTGTAACCTTTAGGAAATTTTTGGGATTCTTCTTCCCACACTTTTGACAAGTGGGGTGTTGTAATATCTTTAATATATGAGATTTCCCCATCGCACCTCCAGAATTAAATTATATTCTCCACTTCCTATCACCATACCTGTGTTTCTCTTGAGATTAACTTATTTCTATTTTTTAATTTGAGGGCACATTGGATAATTTCCTCATAGTTGTCAAAGTCGCAAATAGATAAGTCTCTTCATAAACTCAGTTTTATACCACCAATTAAGCAGTAAACTTAACTTTGATAGGTAATGACAAAGATCAAGATGTACCGTGAACATTAAGAGAAGTTTCCCTTGTATTCCACGATGGATTCATCAACCTTTTTCTTGAGGGATAGGAATTCTATCTCCATTTTAAGTCATAAAGTGAAAGGAAATTTTTTTTTGAAAAACATTTTTCAAAATTCCTTTATCTCCATCAATTTAATCTCCTCCCCAGGGTTAATATTTGGACCAGTGTCCACCATTTATCAACTTCTCTATAAATATGATAAACAACCAACATGAAATTTTCTTTATCATATAATTTAAGGAATGGATAATACATTTTCAATGTATTTTATCCATTTATCTGAAATTAAGGTATTAGAAGATCCACTGAAATTCAGAGGCCTTTGTAGTATAAAGTTCTCAATTGAAACTTGCACTTTATTATGTGGATTTGGTCATTACACATAATTAAATATTTAGTTCAAAACATGAGTTAATTAAGAAATTATTGTCATAAATTTTTTGATTACTTCTCTCATCGGGTTGGGCATCTCATTTGGGTTATCATCACATTGCCCCTCATACTATTTGTTGGCTTTATTTCTCCTATTTACTCCCATTGACTAAAAATAAAGGGAAAATTAGGGGTGATATTTTTTTAACTATTAAATACTTAAATGGTAAAGCATTAAAATTAGATGGATAACTCATAAATTACATTTATTCCAAAACATATGAATTTCTAGGTTTTAATCAATGTTATCCATGATTTATTTCCTTATATAAAATCATGTAGGCATTTTATGCCATTAATAATGGTTCATAATGAGCATGAATATTTAGAAAAGAATATCTTCCATGATTTTCAAACCAAGTGTGATTTAAATCTCATTTCCATTCACCATGTAATGATTTAGTCCATCTCAATGTGCTTTTTTAGGGTTATTACCACATTGTACCTCTATACTAGAGACACATCAACATATAGTATCTAGATAGGGATGTATTTTATTAGAAAATAATAGCACTATATTTACCTAAATTTAGGGATTTTTGCATATGTTTATTATTATCTCTAAGTATTTCACTAGATTTTTATAATCCTAATCCCAAAAATAACTATACTTTTCTTTAATACCAACTATGATAGCCTATATTTTATTACACATTAATTCATCATTTTTCACATAAAGGTATGCACAATACAATCATAAAATATCATGAATCATAGTGCCTTTGGTAAATTAGGTACAAATAATAACAATTTTTAATAGGAATAAAATGAAATTATTTTAAAACTTATTTAACATGCTTCTAAAATTCCACGGTTCATCTAAAACTAAATAGGATAACCTGGAGATATACATAACAAAGGATGAGCTAAAAATCCCGGTAAGGGAATAAAAAATTAAAAAAATAAGGCAATTAAATAAATATTATATAAGAGGAATATCAAGGAAACATAAGAGGAATGATAATAATAATCTTGAACAATGAGGCATGATATAAGATGATAGAAAAAAGGCAATATGGGAATGTGGAAACAATATAAAACATACCATCATAAACATAATTAAAATATATCCACCAAGAAAACATAAAATAGTGTGATTAGGATAAGATAACGTGAACTATAACTAGAATATAATGAGATTAAAACATTTCCCAATGCATTGGAGGGCTATATAATTTTACGCCCACCATTCACATTCATATCACGTACATGTATAAGTGTACAACATTAATCATACAACATAAGGATTTATTTAATCACTTTTAATAGAAAAATTAAGGAGTGTAAAATAAATACATTTAATTCCATAATAAATGAATTAAATTTACATATATATGGATATAATTGAGTGTAAATGGGGATTGGTATTCACAATATAAAATTTTTCTACGGACAATCGCTGGATAATTTTAGCAGTATAACGGGGGTACATAATTATCCATGGGAGAAATTAATGAGTGTGAAAGGGTTTATAATTGTTTATATATCACAAGGGTATTAATATTTATGGTTAAAAACATATCTCAATATGAAAAATCATAAATCAAAATGCATAATGTAAATAATTCTCTGGAATAAAGAAGATAAGGAGGGGTTCCTTACCATGAGAGGGTGCTTTTTAAAGCATGTGAGGAGATTATTAAGAGATTGGTTAAATCTTTGAAGTGATATAGAGAGTTATGGTAGATTAATTTATTAATACAATGGTTTTTAGTGATTTGGAATGTGAATTTGGTTGGGTTTAGATAGAAAAAGAGATGATAATTCTTTATTAATTTCTAGACATAAGTTTTGGACTCTATATGACAAAGTAAACAAAACCACAAAAATTACCTTGGTTTCTTCCCATTATTTCTAAAAAATAATATTTTTTCATTATTTAATAATTTTAAGAACCTTAAACTTTAAAATAATTCCCTTGGTGATGTGGAATTGAGTCATGTTTATAAAGAATTGATTTTAAAACCATAAAATATAATATAGGTTTGGTAGGATTTATTAAGGGATTTAAAATTTAATAAAATAACCTAAAAACACATTATTTTAAATTCTAAATATGTCTTTGATCATGGATACCATTTATGGCACAAATTATATAAATTTTGGTTCATTATGATGTAATAATCCATACCGTATATTGATATTATTTTAAATTTTTACCTAAAAATTCAATTGTCTCATAAAATTATGAAAAATACACCACTGGATAATTTAAACAAGATGATTTCAAAAATAATATTTATTTTATAAAAATAATTCTATAAATATGATAAATTAAAATTTTAAATCAAAAATCCTTTTTATTTAAAAATATTGGTTTTTTTATAATAACGGTTTTATAACATTTATAAAAATTATTCTTGACATCATAAAAATATATTTCCATTTATATTTAATAAATAATATTTTATTAAAATATAATTTGTTAAAAAATTATTGAATTCATCAAAAATAGTTTTTTATTAAAAATATATATTCCAAAAAAAATCAAATTGTGTTTCATCGTATCAAAATCTAATTTTTATCAAACATATTATTAAATCAATATCGAAAGTAATATTAAAGAGGGATAAATGTAATCATTTATTTATTATAAATAAAATTTAAAAATTCTCACTATTAGGTTCTAGATTCATATCCCTTTATTACAATAGTGAATTCCCTAAGGGTAAGGTGTGCGATTATGAGATTGTCTTGGGTCACTCTACATACATGGTTTGGGTTGTAGTCTCTATAAGCTTCAAATTTTACCATAAATGGTTTTTATCATGCTTTAGTTTTTGAATATCAACTTGGTCTTAGTCCAGAAAAAATCCTAGAGATTATATCTTTCATGTAATATTTTTATAAATTGGTTTCATAGGGTATTATCCAAATAGTTGAGGTTATCTTTTTATTTCTTCTATGTCAGTTGGAATTTATCATAACCATTAATATACTAATTTTAATTTTCTCTGTGAATTGTATATATTATCAATGATTATGATTCTTAATAATATTTTAAATCCAAAATACTATAACTATTAAAATAATAACCAATTTAGTGCATGTGTTTTCTATAATTGAATTACTTAATAATGCATTTATTCATCCAAAAATGGAATTTCATTTATAAAAGCTTAGTTCATTACCTAAACAAACTCCAAATGATCCCAAAATCTATATGAACTATTTAATAACTTTGATTTATATAAAACTAAATTTTGAGACTGAAAATTAAAGGATATATAACTCAACAAAAAAATGGGATCTTACCGTCAATAATCATAGCTAAAGGTGTGTTAACACGTCCTTATGACCCAAGACATTAGGATAGAATCAATCAACACCCTATTAGGGAAAATTATTCCAAACCTGGTTTAGTTATAGTTTTCATCATCTAATCCATTTCTAGGGAGTTATATCCCTACTGTGCCTATCCAAACCACCCACTAACTACACAAGATCACATTTTCTCCAATAAATAAATCAATAAATCATGGGTAATTTTAATTCAATTCATAATTCACTGTTAAAATATCCAATTTCAATTTTCAACATTCCATTTCAATTTCAAAACCAAATTATATATTTTTACCCAGTTCATTCCTTTTAAAATCATATTTAATTTAAATACATTTTTTATAGAATCAACATCAAATAATTTCATTAAATAAATTCCTATTTCAATCCACATTTTCTCAAATCCACCCAATTTAACAAAGACTTTAAAAATAAGGTTTATCTCAAAAATCCATGCCTTTCTAAATCAAACATAAAATTTAATCATTTCAAATAAATAAATTGAAATTATATTTCAAATAAAGTAAGAAAATTAAGGTTCAAGTGTTGTGAAAAGCCTCATGAAACCAACTACATTTATGTCACATGATGAAAGGAATCATCACCTGAAACAGGAACTATCAATTGAGAAGTTAAGGAGAGGAATATCAAAGAAGAATACTTAGAATCAAAATCTATAAAATTTAGGTTTAGATCCACCAAATTAATGAAGATCCACCACTATCTAAGAATGTGATAGAATATGAAGGGATAATTTCAAATGGGATAAGTTTCACTTACTATAAAGAGATCAATAACATCCACCAGCACTTTTATCTAAGAAGAAGAGAGGTCGTAGGAACAAAATCAACTCTTGAGAGCATCTAAGATCCAAGGGATTGTATTAGGGTTTAATGGGAGGTGTTTATAAGTTATAAAGGGTGTTTTAGGGTTTTAATTAGAAATTTTATGTGATTAAAAACATATATTCACATATTCTAGAATTTTGGTGAACGGTTAGGCAAAATATGTGCCTAACTATGCATCCTCACTGGGATTTTGGAAAGGTTGAGTAGTTTGGACACATGTTTAGACTAACTGGTAGCTAGCTACGAAAACCCCCATTATCCAAAGCTGTATAGTTTAGAGGATATGCCACACAGTTTTCACAAACCATACACCAACCTCTAGTGCCTCAATATATGGTGCACGTTTTGTTGGGATTAACCAAAAGATTTTTAAAAATCATGCACCAACCATGTGCAACCTCAAAAACTTTCAAAATTATCCAAAAAATCTAGAAATGACCCAAATGATGTCCCAAACAAAACATAGAAAATACAAGGTTCTAGAAGTACCTAAAGGCTATTAATGGGATGTTGCATCTATTTTCAATGGAGAGAGATTCAAATTTAAAATATTACATCATGGCCCTCTTAATTTATTTTACTATCAAAATAAATGTTTTCCCAATCATGACCCAGATAAGGGTGTGAACCACATCTATTTATAATTAAGAAGAAAAAATTCATACAAAGGTATCAAATCCAATAATAGATAATATTTATGTTCTGGACCTAGGATTATTATGAGATTTTATTGATGATATAATACTGAGTATCATAGATCAAAATCAATGTTATTATACATGGTAATTATATTCTCAATAGTATATTTAAGATTATGTTGGGAAGATATGGAATTCATCTAGCATATAAAATGATAGAATAGTTTGAGTTCAAAAATAAATTTTGGAAAAAATTACAAAAATATGGAAATCACATAAATACCACATATATTGTTGCTCATATAATCCTCAAATGATGGAAGAAGAACTTAATTATTAATAAAAATTAGAATAAGTTCTCTTACTAATATAGGGTAACAAAAATTACATGTGAATTAGGTATTTCAAATGATGGATAAAATAAATATTCATCATAAAGCACTAATGATCTATCCATGGGTGTGGGATACCTCTATTTATAGGTGTAAAAATACCACCTCATACCCTAATTTCATGAAGTTGTCAGAAAACATTAATTTTTCAAAAAAAATGATCATTTTCCTCCTAAATGGATATAATTATAAAGGTTATTTATAAACCTATAAAAATTGGTTTATATCTTAATTAATAAGTTAAGGATAAGTTAGGGTACTTTTTTGGGTAAAGGATAAAATTTCAGAGAATCCTAATATACTCAACTCGCATACCCTAGATAGGGATCTATAGTTGTGTTCACCTCATACAGGCATATACACCCTTCATAGATTTATATATAAATATTTTTCTATATAATCCCACATAAATCATTAATTTTAGAGGATATAAATATTTAAATAGGTGGTCGAATCATCACAAGATGTATGTGATATTTATGGAATCTCTAGAGAATTTTATTCGTTTTATAGGTTAATCCATGATATAAGAAGTCCTGAAGTTGGGTGTTCATTTTATATGAACCCTTTCTGTTTCAAACAAAAACAAATCATGTGACATCAGGGTATCCCATACATGGAGGACACATAGTCCCTCTATATTTAAGTTCAATATATATGGTACAACCACCACATACCCTCCCCCCCCTCATGAGGGATAATCAATTCTATTTAAGGAATTAATTCATTTCATGTGAATCATATTACTATATAACATAAACTGAGGGAATTCATGGTTTTATACCCATTATTTGGTGAATATGAGTCTATGTACCCAACACCTAGTGCATTTGAAACCTCCACCTCACATATAATCCATAAGTTGTTTCAACCCCTTCCAACCAGATATACCTTTTGTTACACTATTGTGAACTCATGTTGGTCCCCCTTTGCAAGTGTACTACTAAAATACTATGTAAGGTATGTGTAATCATATACCCATTGATAAAGGATACCCACCCTCCTATAAAAAAAATTCTCTTATGGTACTCGTCTTCCTCTAGTGGGTCTTCAAGGCATGGTAAATCATATACCCATTTGATAATAATAACCCTTTATATTTTATATCTTGTTTAATTCTGCCTATACTTCCATTCCCACCATATATTTTGAAGAAAAAATATGTATTCTTGGGTTGAATTCTTAGTGTAATCCCCACACTTTTAACCAAATTCTTTATAGACTTCTTTCAAGGATTATGAAGTTGGGTTCCCCATCTTAGTGGAATGACCAATGTTGTTAGAATGTATACTACCTTGATTTTCCTTTCAAGGATACACATTCATGATTCATGCATAAATGAAATTTCTACCCAGTGGTCCTAGTTGTATAAACTAAAACTATAAGACAATTTTCCAAGTCACTGACCTTAAAAGGTTTTATCATTTTTCATCTTTCACAACCTTAAACTACATAGAGTATTGTCCACTCTATATAATGTTAAAATATATATTACACCCACTTACATGGATTTAAAATATAATAATCATTACTAAGGATGAGTATAATTAATTCTTTTCATGGATTTAAATTGTATGTTGTTCCTTCACTCAGCCTAAAATTTCAAGCCCCATTTATCAAGGATAAGTTTCATTTATTATCATATGGATTTAAACTATGACATTGAACTATGTGGGTCTTAATACCCTCTAATGGATTATATATAGTAATCCATTTAAAGGATAAATACCTATATGTAATCACCATAATCCTCTTGCTATATAAAATTTCTCTTTCCTAAATGGCCTAAAACTACAACATTAACCCTTTACCTTCCAAGGAGACACTAAAATCCAGTATAAAGTTTAATTCTTATGAGGGTACCTTAAATAAAAATTTAACCTTTCATATAGTTTCATTATAAATGGTTGTCTCTATTTCCATGCATGTTTTTTAGTGACTATCCAATGGATGATTTTTTATGATGTGACAACAAACAAGTTCGTTGGTGGACATTCATCAAACTAAGGACCTATGTGTGTAATAAGTGTGCACATGTTTTTAGTGACAATACAATAAATAATTTCCCTTATGGTTATACATAAAACCAAGGATTCATCTGTATTATGATAATTTACATTTTTATTGGTGATGATTCGATGAACATGTTCATTAGTGATGATTCATTAATACAAGGATATATGTGTGTGATGAGTGTAAAAATATAACATTTTACACTATCCCATTTGGATTTAAATTATATAATGATAAATAATTCCTTATTGGATGGGATTATACTTCAAAGTTTCTTACTACATGGATTTATACTATTCCATAACCATCCTTATAATATTCATATGAGATTCCATATTCCTTGATCAGGGGATAATCTAATTTTATGAATTTTTCTCTCAAATGAATCAGAATTAATCAATCCCTTTCATCATATGTGTTTTATATTATAAGGTGTAAATTTATGTAAATAAAATGTTTTTTTTTATTGGTAATTATTTTATAAACATGAATTAAATATATAAGAGTCTCCCAGACCAGATAATAAGATCTTTTATGGGATTAGTCAACCCCTCATCCTCTCTGTTTATCCTTGTATGCCTTGATATTCCAATGATACCATTTCTTTCCCACAAGGAAGGTCCTCAAAAAATTGTGGTGGATAAAACATTATGAACACCCATAATATAAAATTTATAGAAAATTTATTCAATAAAATATTTAATAAAATATTTTCAAACCCCCTTTTAAAATTTAAAAACCTTCGAGTCATTAAAAAAATAGTTCATGTTGTAAAATGATTTTTTAAAACCATGATCAAGATCATACCACATAATAATTTATATAATGATGAAAATAAATTTATCAATATCAACCCATCATGATGGAAAAAAACAACTTGGGTACATCAAGATGAAACATTTTATAATATATTAATTAATCTCATATTATACACAAACACCTTGGTGACTTTATTTTTTCTATGAATAGGTTAGTTGTATAACACTATGTAGCTTCAACAAACCATAATTATGAGTTTAATAGTAAATATTTCACATTATTAAATTCCCAATTCCTTTTTGGTTTATAGTTTTATATAATTGGGAAAAACACTACATAACAAAGTGGATACTTCCCTAAATTGTACATTTTTTCCATGAAAATAGGTTTTTATTTTTACACACGTATTTAATTTAGGATACTTTTACTTACTTAGATATGTGTCACCATTTATCTTTATATAGTAATTATATATAATTAGACCCTTTGAAAAAAAAATTAAAACACGTGATAATCAAAATAGATCTTATAAAGTCAAATAAAAAAGAAAAGAAATTTTTTAATACCATTTTGAAAAAAACATCAAAATCCACAAAGGATTTTTCATTTTAAAAAATAATGTTTGAGATAAAATATACATTTACTTACTCATGAAAACAAATTTATTAACTAAATATTTTCATTAAAAAAATAGCATGAATTAAGGTAAAATCATAATATATGAGAGTTTACTGAAAAAAATGAAAAAATTTCCTTGAAAAAAACTTTCACTTTAAATGATCTTAAACTTTCCTTTAAATCATAATCTCACTTGATTATTTTAAGGAATAAAAATATTTACATAAAAATGGAAATAATATAAAAATAGTTTTTTTACCTTGCTACATCATCATTATATCACTCTCACAATCATTATTACAAAGGAAGAGCCTTAATGACTAATTATAATATGTCTCTTCAAGAGAACATATCATTATATAATACATTATAGGGGTATATCAGTAACTTCCATCATAATAAAAAAATTTAAAGAACCATAACATGAATTAAACACATAAAATATTTAATTTTCAACATAATACTCAAAATAATTATCATTTGAGTCTGTAAACAAAATTAATTTCAATTATCTTATAAAGGGAGAATAAATATTCTTTTCTTTTGAAAACATTTTCAAAACTAAAAATTTCAAGAAAAATGAAAAAATTGTATTCATTTAAAACCATATAAAATTGTATATTAATCTCAATAATGAATAATTTACATGATTGTGGGAAATATGTTCATATAGAAAACTTTTAAAAATGATTCTTTTCAAACTATTGTAATAAAGGTCAAAAATAATCTGTAAGGAAAAATTCTAAAATATTACTTTTAAACACTTTCTAAATAAAGTAAATGATAGATTAAAATTAGTTTAATCGCTAATTTTAGTATAAATAAGAACATTATTTAAGTATTTAAAATAATATGTATATGATAGAAAAATGTTTTCAAATGTTAAAAATATTGTTTTAAAGAAAAATATCTTACATTGGACTTCCGCTTAGTCAAATGAATTCTTAATTTTTTTAATAATAAACTTAGACTTATTATTCTTCCATATAATAAAACTATATATATATATATATATTACTATATATCATTAAATCATAACTTATTTTTACCCATTTATGTATAATTGTTTGTTAAAATCAATATTTAGGTGTTAACTGTGTCCAATTTTCCATATAAGTTTTGATCCAGCAGTTTGATCCCTTAAACGTTTTTCATGATTTCATAATATCCATAATATTAAAAAATTTATAATTATCATTTTTATATATTAAATATACTTTTATAATCATCCTTATGCAATTTTCATTAAAAATGAAATACAACATTTAATGGAGATGGTAGTTCGTACGTACACATGAATGGAATTTTCATTTTTCTAATGGATGAAAAGTAAATAAAGTATATGGAGGTTTAATTTCCAAAATCATAATAATATAATTATTATTATATTTATTCATGAAATTCATCCTTATAACCAAACACCCATGTGAGTAAATTATGAAAAATAAATTACATCACTTCGTGGAGGAGGTATTTCACACGTACACATGAGCGGAATTTTCATTTTCCAACTAATGGGTAGGTAAGAAGGTATATAATATTTTATATTTAAATAATCATAATTATTTCATAAAGTTAATATAACTATTAAATCAATATTTATAAGTATTCATGTGTGATGGCAATAAAAAATGAAACACATCACTTCGTGGATGTGGTAGTCCATGCGTACACACGAGCGACATTTTAATTTATCATGGGATGGAAAGGGATAAAATAGTTGTTACATAATAATAATAACATTTTAGTATATTAAATATACTAATGTAATTATTTTAGGATAATTTTAATATATTTTAAGGATTTATAATAAAAAATAACCTTGAAATAATTTGGTTAATACTTTTTCCTCTTCAATTGATATCCTCCTTTTGATTGAACTTAATGCCTTTGGAGTAGAGGTATATGGTCGGACTGGGGGATTAATAACATGGTATAGAAAATTTTGAGAAGTATATGGGAATAATTATGAGTGAAAAATACTCATGTTTTCTTTTTGGAAGGTTATATTAAGTCCCCTTCTACAGCTAAAAATCAATGGTGTTTTCAAAAATAATAAGTTTTAAGAGTCTTGAACATAATTTTAAAAATACCAAGTGGATCAAAAATGAAACATGGAAATAAAATTACAATTTCCCATCCCACTTTTTCAATTATAAAATTTATATTATTTTTAAATCAATTAATAAAATATTGTTTAAAATTAAATATCCTTAAAGTCATTTTTGAAACTATTCAAATAATTTGAATTTTAAAAAATAAATATAAAGAAGGAGTTAGAATATAAACACTTAATTAAAATCCTTAATAATAATCTATAAAATTCATATAAAACCATAATTCATCAAATCGTATCACTTTTTGTAAGCTCTTGGGTTTTCCTATGAGGTACAGATCTTATGTTTCTTCTATTTAAATGCTTTTTTGTGGCCTAATGTGAGTGTCCAATGAGATTTTGTGTATTTTATGGGTGTATGGGGATTCTTCAGAGACCATATCCCATATTTTTCTGGAAAATAAAACTAAAAGAATATTTATAGGAAACCATGTGGGACAGTCCACATAGTTATCCCAAACCATGTAGGGCTTGAGAGTGGGGTGCATGAAGTCACACGGTTTGAGGAAACCATGAAACCTAAGGTGCATGACCATGTGAAACACCTACAATTATTAATAGTGGAAGATACATATTTTTTACATTATCAGGAAAATTGTGTTCATTAAAATATGTGAGGTTCCCCTTAACCTAGTGAAGGGAGAACGGTTGGCGCACAGTTTGGCCAACGGTGCGGTCAAACCATACAACCCAATAAATATTAGTGAAATTAATATTTCACCATTAAAATGTTTTAAAACATAAACCTATTATATTATTTATTCTATTGGATATAACTATGGACTTTGGAGCACCTCTGAATCTATCTTCATATCTTTTTCTCCTGTTCGTTCATCCGAACTCAGAATCAAACATCGTCGGTCTTGTTAGATTCACACTGGTAAGTTCCCCAATCATCTTGTGTTGTTATTAATTTTTATTCATATCAAGGGATTTATTTAGATACAAAATAATATTCCCAATATATAGGTTCTTCTTACTTTCTTTATTTTTCTCTCAATCTAGACTGAATCATAGATCGATGTTGGATGAGCTCTCCACTACGGACTTACGATAGGTGGTCTATACCTTTCCCTTGGGTTTTGGTGTTTTATAAGTATATCTATCATTGTTTATAATGATAAAATTTCTAGGGGTTCCCCTAAAATTAATATAATTAATTGATTAAATGAATTAGAACCTATTAGGGATGTCCACTAGTTCCTCTGAGTTTGTTGGAGGTTGTTGCCCCAACCTAGGCCACCCTTGGGGTGAACCTTTGTATCTGCCTTTCTTTATACCACATGTAGGGTGCGTGTAAGATCACCTAGTCAGATTGAGACCCTTTATAATTTAATTTAATTGGTTTATATAATTATTAGATGGTGATACCTCATTTTCCATGTGATAATGTGATGTGATTGGTTAGATGTTTTGAATGAATTTTATATAAATTGTTGGTATGAGTTGGATGAACTCGTGGAATGTAATTGAATATGAAATGATGAATTTAAATGGTAGTGTATGACTTAGTTGTTATACCTTGGATTATGATTCAATTAAGTTCTAGGTACTTTTATCCCATGGATCTTGATTGCAGTAGTGGAAACCTTGTACTTGTTTTCTACTTGCATCTTGATTCCATTGGATACCTTGGGCCTTAATACCTCTTAGATCCAGATTGCTTGGGCTCGCAGTAGACATGGTCTGTTAAAATTCTACTTGGACCCCACCCAAGTCTTTACCAATTTTCCTTCATGATTCTCCTAGGACTCAATATGGATTTCTTGTTCTTCTATACCTTGGATCTGACCCTTCTTGATCTGACACTTTTGATTACACAACATAACCATTGTGGATGATGCTAGTTTTTACAACATAGATGTGATGGATATAACACAAATTATTATACAGTGTGGTCATGTTGGATTTTTTTATATTGGATTATACGATGTGGTCATGGGGGATGTTTTTTCTATTCTTACAGATAGCCCTGGTATGGGTATTTGACTCTAGTGGGTAAAATTGGAAGTATCACTTATTTATTTTTGTCTTAACATTTCCCTTGTTATGGGAACCTAAATATTGTTTGTAGGGATTCTTGTTTAAATTTACAGTCTCACTTTACTTGTTTCATATATGCCTTTGGCACCTTGTTTTATTTCTATTATATATGTGATATACATTGCACACTTTTTAGATTGTATTTTCATAGCCTAGATTTTTTTTAAACACCACTGGTGGTGGCCTACTAAGTATTATCTCACACCCTATTTGAGCCATCATTGGATACCTAGAAAGACTTCATGGATATAGGTAGGGACTAGGGTAATATCCCATTTTATGATTCTTGATGTTCTTGTTTCTTAGAAGTATGTGAGAATAAGAATGAGCTAAGATCATGATGATATTTGTAGATAGTTATTTATGGTAATTTTTTTATTATGATACATGTATTGTATTTGATGATTGTATACCTATTTTCTATCTTGGTAGATACATGACATGACACATCATTTTATATGATATTACTTATGGAATTGTTTACATATTCTTGTCTTTGATGATTATCTTTTTTCTGGATGATTGACTACTATTACTATTGATTGATATGATTACTACTGATGTGTTATACTCTTAAATGAGTAAATATTCTCCCCATGAACACACCCTAGGCCCTTGATTCTATTCATCATCCTATTTTATTTTAGTAGATGCAATTGAGGCCATGTGACCCACCAGCTTGGGGAACCATTCAGTGGAATATGGGTAGGGACGTTACAAAGTAGAATGTGAGGTTTTTTATTTTCTATATTACTATTTTGAGATAATGGGAAGGGGATTACAAAGGTAATTGAATTTTTTAATGAGTATTTTCTAGGATTAGATAACCTATTTACAGATAAAATCCAAATTTCCTTGAACATAGATTGCTATTTTCTAGATTTTGGTTATTATAGTTGATTTGGTTCCACTGTTGGGTGATGCACTTGAATTGTGATGTTATAATTGATATGATTGATGATATTATTTATCATCACACGATGAGATAAGTCTATGCATATCATTCATCATTTTATAAAACTTATAGGATTCACATGCCATACATTATTCCATTCCATATAGGATGCATTGCTTGGCTGTATGACTTTGTGATATATACCTTCTGTGATATATTTGTTATCCTGCTAGTGTTCTTATAGGGAATTAAGAAACATGATTGGTACATAGAGTGTATGTTGTAACCTAAGAAGTTTTTTTTTCTAATTATGATATAGAATACACACTAATCATCCAATTATGGTATGTTGATTCATCGACCATTGGTCGTAAGGATGGGAATGTGTTATGGTATGGATTAAGTGGAAACCATATTTTGGTTCATGAAGTCTATGGGCCCTTATGAATTAGAATTGTTGAAACATTGGGTTCAACCATTAAAATGAATTGTGAATGAATATGAATTCAAGTAGAAATTAAAAATTGGGGAATAGATAACTTAACCTATACCAGACTTTAGAGTGGGAAGTAGACAGTGTCTCAAATGATGTTATGAATATTTTTATTACCAAGTCCTAGATTTAGAAGAAGGAAGAGGGGTGTGGCTCGTTTATGGAATATTTTTGAAATTTCCTACATTTTTTACTCTTAAATTTTTATTATCGATATTTTATGAGGTGTGTGATTGGAATTATAGTGACATACCACCATGATGACTTTCATTCGTATGTCAGAACGGTGGTGATGTCCATGATTCAGAGGTTATGGGCCATGGACAACTATTATATCCTACTATAGTGATAACTAAAGAACCATTAGTTATACCTTACATAGGTGTGGAGGAAAATTTCCATGAGGGTTTTCTACTCTTTAAACATACTTCTCAAGGAGAATTGTAGCTTGCCTCATTTATGGAAGAGCTGACGTATGTGTTCCAGTAGAAAAATCTACCCATGTTTTCAGGGGATGGAAGTCCACAGGCTAATGAGCTATTTCTTGAGGCTAATTTTTATATAGTTGATAATCTAGAGACACATCCTAATAGGAGAGTGAATATCATGAATTATATTCTTCAAGAAGCAACAAAGTTCTGGTGGGATGTTTTGAACAAGGCTGGAAGGCTGTGAGATATGGTTTGGGGTGATTTTTAAACAAGTTTCTATGACTAATTTTTCTTCGAGACTCTAAGAGAAGAGTGAGCTAATGAGATTATATGTATGAAGTAGGTAGTGATAAAAGTTATTGAATATTCAGCATGATTTATAGAGATTTATCATTTTTCCCTGATATATCTTGTTAATGAGCTATCGAGGGTGAGATACTTCTAGGAAGGTCTCAAAAATGTTGTTCAATATCAAGTAAACATATTCAAGTTTATGACTATTATTGAGATAGCGAACCATGTACTTATTATATAGTAAAACCTGAGGGAAGTTGGGGGTTATGTGCAGGGCAGTATAGTCTCTTAGTCCAGTGGTCCGACTTCTATTGGTATGAAGTGGCATTTTGAGGCTTCTTGTGAGGGGAGTACTATCCAGGCTGTGAGTGTTGGTAGATCTATTTTCTCTCATCATTGTGGAATATTTGGATACATGATGAATTAGTGTGATTTATACCTAGTTGAGTTCCAAGGTTGTGGTAGGATGGACCACATACAATGTTTTTATAGGACCTTCCCTCCAGTAGTTATTAGAAGGGGATATGACCCCAGGTTTAGAAGTGGGATTTATAAATCCATGTCAGGCAGGGATCTGGGGTAGTACTATTCATTCATGTCAAGGTGGTGGTTGTGGTCGAGGCAGTCATGCACCAGTTGTACTTAGATAGTAAAGTGGTCTTGCTCTAGGTAGTGAGGATGTGTAACGGGTTTGTGATTCAGGATAGATATATTTTATACAGCCTATACTCAAGGATTAGATAATCATACTATTTATGGTGAGAGGTAATATTTTAGTAGCCTCTATGCTAGTAGCTACTCTTTTTAATGCAAGTGCATCACAATGTTTCATATTTTTACTTGTGGTGGAGAAGCTTGGGATCATTTTTCAGTTTTCAGAGTGTGTAATGATACTTGATACTCTATTATAGATCATAACATATAATGTAAACTATTACAAGGAGTGACCCTTTATATTGGTGGGTGTCACTTCATATGGGGTCTTTTTCCCTCAAGATGACAAGGTTTGATTTCATACTCAGGATGGACTGGCTAGTTTCTTATCGAGACTACATTGATTTCTTTCGTCAAAGGGTGTCATTCACATCACCATAGGGTGTAATTTTTATTCACAAGGTTGAATTGGATTTCTAAGGGATCCAATATAGACTAGAACATACTGGGATAGTTAGGATGATATCCTAGATTTCTAGTTTATATGTGGATGATTAGGGATTACGTTAGGTAGATTTCCCTCCATGTTGATCATTTTCGAGATGTTTTCCCAGATGACATTTCTGGTTTACCTATTGAGAGAGGGGTGGATTTCTCTATTGAGTTATTTTCATGATCTATACATGTATCCATTTCTCCTTAAAATATTCTTACTAGGGAGTTGTAGGAGCTCAAGAGGAAACTAGAGAACTTATAGGTAAAGGGGTTTATAAAACTCAGTACTTCTCTATGGGGTTCTCCAGTACTTTTTGATAAAAAGGTGTCTGGTAACCTCAGGATATGAGTGTATTATCAAAAATTAAACTAGTTTATGGTTAAGAATCATCATCCCTTTCCACAGTTAGATAAACTTTTTGATCTTCTATGAAGAGATAAAGTTTTCTCAAAAAATCATTTGAGATCTGGACATCATCAGGTGTGTGTTCGACCATCAGACATACCCTGTATATATTTTCATAGAAGGTGTGGTATATATTAGTATTTGGTTATATTTTTCGGTCTCACAAATTTTCCAATGGTTTTTATGTAACTGATGAACTAATTTTTACATCCTCGTCCAGATTTGTTTGTGGTGATGTTCATGGAGGATATATTAATGTATTCTCAAAATCTACATGACCATTATGAACATATTGAGATCATTTTGGATACACTAAGAGATTAATTTATATGCTAAGCTCACAAATTTCTACTTTGATATGAATAATATTCACCTCATGGGTCATATTATCTTCTAGAAAGGAGTATAGGTTGACCTAGAGAAGGTGAGAGTTGCAGTCTGCTTAGAACAACCTAAGAACATCTTTGATATATAGTGTTTTTAGGGATAGATTGATGTTATAGAAATTTCATGTAGGAATTATCACGCTTAGAATCAAAACTTATAGGCTTTATTAAGAAGGTTGTAAATTTTTTATGGTCAAATACCTGTAATACAACATTTTAGGAGCTAAAAGGGAGACTGACTTTAGCACCGGTCTTGATTCTCCCAGAGCCGAGTAGAAGCTACACTGTGTATTTCAACACATTAGGTAATAGTCTAGGAAAAGTTAGGATGTAGGGGTATATTAGTGTTGTAAGTTTCTTAGCAGTTGAGGACACAATATATTGATTACCTAATGCATGATCTTGAGTTAGCTATAGTTGTTCATGATTTGTTCTATTAGAGACATTACTTGGAGAGAATTTTTCATTGTACACTGACCATAAAATCCAAAAGTATATATTTACACAGTGTGATATTAATCTAAGGAAAAAAAGGTGGGTTGAGTACCTATAGTATTTTGACATTCATCTTGCCTATATGCCTGAAAAATAAAATTTAGTTGTTGACGAATTGAATAGGAGGACTCTGATACATATAGTTCAGGAGGCCAGTAGTGATTGGTATCTTATGGATTTGTTTTTAGAAATAAACTTTCAGGTGAAGGATGATCAGGTAAATACCTTTATTTTATCCTTATTTTTGACCAATACCCTCTTGGATAGAGTGAGTATGAGGAAGCTATTAGATTCTAAGGTCCTAGTCCTACAGGAGAGTGGTATGTGAGGACCCGCCTCCCAATTAGACTATAGGAGAGGATGAGATTCTTTATATTCATAGTTCCATATGGTTTCCATTAGAAATACACGAGAAGATGATCTAGGAGTCTCATGTCTCAGTTTGGGAAGTACATCCTAGTGTTACCAAGATTTATCATGATTTACATCACTAATATTGGTGGAAAAGGATGAAAAATTAGGTATACGGCTTTTTCATGAGATATTCCACATCTCAGTAGGTGAAGGAAGAAAATCAGAAACCAGCCAGAATTTTACAATAGTAACCCATTCTTGAGTTAAAATGAGAGGATTTTGTAACAGATTTAGTTACTGGTTTACCAAGGTAGCCTTCAGGTAATGATGATGTTTGTGTTTTTGTTGAAAGTCTCACAAAGGTTTCTCATTTCTTATCGATCAAGGAGGCCTTATCATTGGATGATCTTGGGACTTTTTATATCAATGAGATAGTATGACTTCATGAGGTTCTAATACCAAGGTATCAGATAGGTATTCCCAGTTTACATCTCAGTTCTTCCAATGTTTGAAAAGGGATTTGGGTACATACGTTTCTCTGAGCGTAGCATACCACCCTTAGACTGATGGTCAGTATGAGTATATGATTCAGGTGCTTGAGTACATGTTGTAAGCATGTATCCAAGATTTTTGGGGATCTTTAAATATGAATATTCACATTGTTAAGTTCTCTTATAATAATAGTTTTCGGGAGAGTTTAAAGAAGGAACCTTATGAGAATTTTTACAACAGGTCATGTTGATCGTCCATGTGCTAGTTAGAGCCAAGTGAGGTATCTTTACTGAGATTGTGTCTCATGCGAGAGACTTTTGAGTAGGTCCATTTGATTAGAAAATGGATGGATACTGCATAGTATTAATAGAAATATTAGTCTAATCACTATCAAGGACATCTATAGTTTGAGTTCGGGGATTGGTTATTTTTACGTATCTCACCAATGTTGAGAAACATATGGATTATGAGATGATGTAAGCTTTCACCATGATATGGAAAGTCGTTCAAGATTATGGAGATATTAGGGTCAGTATCCAATTAGTTTTAGTTGCCTCAGAGGTACTGGGACATGCATCAAATCTTACATGTATCTCATATGTGCCATTATCATTCAAACCAATCTCATATCCTTCAGCCTAAGGAGGTGGAGTTACCTATAGATGTGTCATCTGGGGAGTATCCTATTTATGTCATTGATAGGATCATGAAGGTTCTTTGAGGCTAGTTAGTTCCTCTAGTATGAGTGTTATGGTAGCATGGCCATTTACAGGATGAGACTTGGGAGCAGGAGGATAGAATACATTCCCAGTGGCCATAGTTATTCTCAGGTGAGTCTTTACCACCCTAGAAAGGGAAATTCGATGACGAATTTCTTTAAGGGGGGAGGATTGTAAGATCTCAAGTTTTTGTATGGGGTATGGATATTTTTTATTTAAATTATTTTTTTTCCTAATGTGAGTTCCCAATGTGATCATGGGTGTTTTAAGGGTGTTCAAGGATTGTTTAAAGCCTGGAGTCTGACTTTTTTTGGAAAAAAATATAGGCCGCATGGTTAGAGGAAACCGTGTGGGGCTTGACTGTAGGGTGTAGGTGGTATCATGGTTTGAGTAAACCATCCCACCTCAGGTGCATGACTGTGAGGGCCACCTATAGTTCTAGATAGTGGATGAGACATGGTTTTAACATAGTTAGGAAAATTTTATGCATGAAACCATGTGAGGTTTCGCTTAACACAATAAAGGGTGCATGATTTGTCCAACCAAGTGTCTAAACCATGAGGCCAATTAAATATTGGTGAAATTACCATTTATCTCATAACATGTTTTAAAACCTAAACTTATTCTATTATTTTCTCTATTGGATAGAACCATGCACTTGGGACCTCCTTGGCAGCTATATTATTATATTTTTATCCCATTCCTTCATCTGAACTCAGAATCGAACATTTTCTATCTCATTGAATTCACATCGATAATTTATTAAATCATCTTTTGTCCTTCTTTATTTGTATTCATATAAATGGAGTTATTTAGGTGTAACATAATATTATTTATTTATAGTTTCTTCATATGTTCTTCATTTTTGTCTCAATCTAGACCGAATTATAGATCTATACTAGAGGAGCGCTCTACTAAAAACCAACGGTAGGTGGTTTATACCTTTCCCTCAGGGTTTGGTGTTTATAAGAATAGTTTACCTTGTGCCACATGTTGGAAATTCTAGTAGTTCCCATAAAATAAATTTAATGCCTTTATTAAATGAATTGGAACCTTTTAAGGATTCCCAGTAGTTCCTTTGAGTTTTTTGGAGGTTGTTGCCCCAACCGAGCCCATGCCTAGGGTGATCCTTTATATCTTCTTTACTTTATAACACTTATGGGGTATGAGTGAGCTCACCTAGTTATAATAATCCAATTTATAATTGAATTGAATTTTTTGAGATGATTATGAGACGGTGGTACCACTTTTTCCATGTGATAACATGATATCATTGGTTAAATTTGTTTTATTGATTTTTATAGAAATTGTGGATATGATTTTGATGAAATCGTGGAATGTAATTGAATATGAACTGATAAATTAAATTAAATGATGAAAAATGTTAGTGGATGACATGGTTGGTATACCTAAGATCCCTATTCCATTATATTCCATGGATGTTTCTCCATTAGTTATTGATTTTGGTAGCGGATTCCTTGGACTTGTTTTCTATACGAGTCTTGATTCTGTAGGATGACTCCGACCATGCTACCCCTTAGATCAGCTTGATTGGGATCGCAATGGACATGGTTTATTGACACGATTTTTGGACCCCACCCAAGTCTTTACCAAGTTTACATAAAAATGATCATGGGACATGATGTGGATTTTTTGGTCTTTTATACCTTGGATCTGACCCTTTTTAGTATGACACTTTTGATTACACAACGTGGTCTTTGTGGATGATACTGGTTTATATGATTTGGATGTAATGTATATTGTACCTAGGATTATATGGTGGGTCTGTGTTGGATTTTTTATATTGTATTATATAGTGTGGTTGTAGTGGATGTTTTTTCTATGTTTACATATTGCCCTAGTATGGGAATTTGACTCCAATGGGTATACCGGATAGTATCACTTGTTTATTTCTATTTTACCACCTCCCTTGTTATGGGATCCTGAATGTTGTGTTTAGGGATCCTTGTTTGTCTTTATAGTATCACTTTACTTGCATTATATATTCTTTGAGAACCTGGTTTCATTTATTTTATACCTATGATATATATTTCACACTTCTTATCTTATATTTTCATAGCCTAGATTTGTTATAGAAATCGTTGGTGGTGGCCTATTCAGGGTTATCTCACACCCATTTTGGGCTGTCATTGGGTACCCAGACTGACTTCATGGATACATGTAGGGATTGTGGAAAGTTATAATTGTACGATTCTTGATATTCTTATTTCTTATAGGTGGGAGTGAACATTACCGATCTAGGCTCGTGATGCTATTTGAAAATAGACTTTTTTAACCTTTGGGAATTTTCATACATGTATTGTATTGGATACCTGTATAGATAATTTCAATCTTTGTAGAGACATGACATGACACATCATTTAATATTAGATTAATTTTGGTATTATTTATATATTTCTATCTTGGATGTTTATCTTCTATCATGATGATTTACTGTTTCCACTATTGATTGATATGATTACTACCACTACGTTACACTCTAACATGAGGGTATATTCTCCCCACAGACACACCCTAGGCCCTCACTAATATTCAAAAACCTTTGGCATTAAGGGAGATGCGCTTGAGGTCATGTAAACCACTGAATTGGGTCACCATTTAGTGGAATCCAGGCCAGGATGTTACACTTTTAGTGTTTTTAAGACCATTTATTTTATTTTTCTGCTACCTGCACAATAGATATTTCAACAATGCATAGGAATTTTAGATCACTATAATATAATTTAAAATTTAGAAAAATTAACAAAATATATTTAATTTATTCATAATCAATATTATCTTATTTGAAAATTCATAAATTATTTTTATTTTTATAATTATAATGATAAATAATTAAGTGAGTGATATTTACATTTTTTTTATATTAATTTTATAATATAAAAATCAATGTCATAATCAATGAAAGTGTCATCAAATTATAAAATTTTAGAATATAGAATAATTTAATGTCTAAATACACTCATCTAATAAAATTTATATAAGTTATAGTGATATTTTTATCATTATATCTTAGTTTACCCCCCCCCCCCCCCATTAAACATTTTAACCTTTACCATGGTGATAAACTTTGCTTTTGTAACTATTCATTATAACCATAAAAAGTTGTAAATTATTAAATAATTTTAATATTTTAAATAAAAAATATGGGATAAATTTTAAAATATTAAATTCCAATAATTGGTAAGAATTAATTTTAATATAAGTACACAAAATTCGATTATAAATAGTTTTTCCAAAAAAATCCTTTTTAATGAAAAAAATTATTTTACACCAAAATCTTGTGTTGAATTTATCCCTTTAAAATTTATTGATTGGTTTCCAAAAAAAGAATAGTAATGTTAATTTAAAACAAATGAAAAAAAATAAATTTAACTTGTGAACACTTACATTAAAATTTATGGTATTTGAGAACATGGAATTTTCCACTATTTTCCCAAAAATCAACATTTTCATAAAAATCCAAAAAAAATCACCCTAAAAATTTTTGAAGTAAAGAATTCAAAATGTGACGTTAATTTTTTAAAATTAAAATTCTAAAAAATTTTAAATTTATCTTTAAAAATAAAATAAAAAACATAAATAAATTCCACTTTTATAGAAAAATGACCCTTTTAAACATTAACTGTTTTTAACCTTATTTCATATCATTTACCAAAGAGTGTTGATTTATTTGTTTGAAAATTTTATATTCATAATGTGTTGATGTTTACATTGTATTTTAATAAATTATTATCCAATTTAGTTTGGTGTTTTTTATAACATAATTTATCAAACATAATATTATTTATAAAAAAATACATACTAAAATCTTTGGGTGTTACATTATCCCCCCTTAAAGAAATTGTATCCTTAAAATTTTAATTTATTCTTATCGAAATGAGTGTATCATGAAATAGTAATAAAATAAGATGTATATTTTATCATGATAATTAATTTCTATATCACTACTAGGAAAATTGGCATTTCTTAATTAAATATATCTAAAATCATGAATGTAAAATTATAAGAATCATACTTGTGAATAGGTTTCCAAAAACATACCTTGATAATTGAGTGATATTTTACACATATAAATTTATAGATCTATCTTCCTATTTTTAGATTTTTGAGGAATTATTTTACCATTGAGATAGAGAAAATGAGAAGACATACTTAATTGATTTATTTATTTTTCATAAGTGTGATGTCATCCTTTAAATGTGTTTCGAGCAATTTTTCATCTCTATTTCACCTCATAATCAAAATGATAAAGAAATAAAAAGAATTTTTCATTACTAAACCATTAAAATAAAATTTTAATGGATTATAATAACCAAAAAATAATGTAAAATTCTTCCTCTTAGTTTAAACCATACATTAATTCCAAAATGGTTAGAATACGTTAATATAACACCAAATTTGAGTAAACCTTCATATTAATAAATAATAAATTAATCTAAAAATCCTAAAAAACACCCAAATTTTAACTTAAATCATTCCATAAATAACTATCCTTAAAAATATTTAAATTATGCATGACCAAATTCAAAACCCAAAAATCAGAAAGATTTGATCACTTGTTTTTCAAAGATCAACTTAACAATTTTTCTCCAAACAACATTAATCAATCATAGTTACATGAGAAAAATGTATATATATTAATCATATATTATATGAAATATACTAATGATTTACTAAAATAACTTTAGTCACCATGACATAAACCCCCAAAAACCAGATATTCTTCCAAAAGATTACTTAATCTTTATTCATCAAATAGAATCAAATAATCACCTTAATTTTTCATTCAACTTAATTATATAATTTTTCAAAAAAGATAATAATATTCTTCCTCATATAATATTTACACTAAATCATATGTTAAACCTAATGGTTATATGTATCATAATTATCTATTAAAACCCAAAAATAAAAAACTTATATGAAAATAACTTTAATAATATACCCACTAATTTACATTTCTATCCCCAATAATATATTAACTTATATTCCCAAAATCAATAAATTCATTTTTACAATTAATTAATCATCAAATTTCATATCAATACAAACTTTTATTTATACTTAAATAATATAAAATTACTAAAACCCAATAAACATCTCCAAAAATATCATGAGTCACCTTTGAATAAAATCACACAAAACGTCAAAAGGATATCTATACCTTTGAACTTATGATTATATTTAAACTTATCAATACATAATTAAAATACCACTACATCATAACTCTCTAAACCCTATATGTATACACTTCAATCATTTTACTTCCTTTATAAACCTTTAACCAATATTTTTTATCTTATTCCTTAAACATTCCTCCCTATAATAAAAAATATGAATCATGTTCTATGATCCATCAAACTCAATATAATAATGTTTCCTACTTTTAAAATAAGTAAAAATATAATCAATACCCTTTATATTTCATTTTCAATTTCCTCATTTTTGGTTGTAATATCATGTTATTTTGTTAAACCTTTATTCATAATATCATGTTAGTCCCTTTCATGGGATTTCTATCTAGGGAATTGATTTTCATAATTACCATACTACATCAATTTAAACCTCTAGAAAAACATTATTTCTTTCTATTTTGTTAAATAAACTATTCATTTTTCCTTGGCAGTTTATTTCTCTATTCCCTCTTTTACAACATAGGAAACATCTTTATATTCCTTTTATACACTTCCATGGGTTCTTCTTTTTATATTATTAACACGTTTGTTGTTTAATATTTTTACCTTCATGATATTTATCGCCTGAACTTCCATGAGACTCCATTTTTCACTTATTCTGTGTGTTAGGAAGCTCTCTTAGGTTTAGAAAATTGAATCATAACTCAAGATAGTTGGTGAGGAATAATAAAAATATTTTTTATTGTAACAGATATTTCATTTGATTACTCATTATTACAACCACCACATTTCACTTCACATGCATTTTAACCTCTTTTCAGTTGGTTTTATCCATTTACTAAAACCAAAAATAGTTAGTGTGATTATATCAAACCAAATCAAAAAAAAGCCATCTTATAAATACTAAAACACCCTTAACTATGTTACCATCTATTCAACTCTTTTGATTATAAAAAAAATAACCATAATTATATATAGCATACTAACCTATAATTTTATATAATACTTCTAAGATATGATCCCAAACAAACATATTAACCCCTAAAGTTTTCTCATCAAACAACATCCTAACCTCTAAATTTATCCAAACTTTTTATCTGATACCAACTATAACACCTTATATCACAAAAACCTATAATTATTAGTTTAATAGATAGTATTTTACATTATTAAATCCCCAAATTCTTTTAGTTTTATAGTTTTAGATAATTCAGAAAACCATTACATAATAATGTGGGCACTTCCATAAAATGTCCATTTGTTCCCAAGAAAACATGTTCTTATGTTTACAATCCTATTTCATTCTTGAAATTTTTTCTTTATTAAATAATTGTCACCATTTACCTTTTTATAGTTTCTATATATCCTTATAAAATATGAAAACATTTGAAAACATGGGATGAGAAAATAAATCTCGTTAAGAGTTATAAAAATAAATAAATAACGTTAATTTGTTTTTGAAAAACATAAAAATCCATAAGGATATTTTTCTTTTTAATAAAATTGAGATAAAATCACCATTTAATCACTCATGAAACCAAATTTATTGGTCAAATTATTTTATAATATATTTTATATCATACATAAAGAAAAAAACATAATCTATGATTGTTTACTGAAAAACATGAACACTTTTTCTTGAAAAAAAACCTTTTAACTATAGAAGATCATAAACTTTCTTTTAAATCATAATATAATTTTCATAACTAATTAGATAAAAGTATTTATATAAAAAAACATTTAAAATAATAGAAAAAAATGTTGGTACCTTTTGATATCATCTTCATATCACTATTACAACATTCTTATAATTACCCTTACAAATGAAGAACCTTTATGGTTAATTCTAGTTGTCCCTTCATGAGAACATATCATCACTAAATGCATTATAGGGATATATCAGACCAACCCTTCATCATAACAAAATTAAATGAACCATAACATTAACTAAATACATAAAATTTTTTATTTTAATTATAACACATATACAAATTTTCCATTGATGCCAAAAAATGTACTTACAATTAGAATATAAAATTGAGCAGAAATATCCTTTTCTTTTGAAATTTTTTTAAAAAAATCCAAGAATAGTGGGAAAATTATATTCATTGAAAAAACATATAAACATATAGAGTAATATTTATAACTAATAATGTACACGATAGTGGGAAAATGTGTTCGTGAGGAAAACTTTTAAAAAGGATTATTATCACACTTTTATAAAGAAAGTCAAAAATAACCCATATGAAAAACATTTAAAATATTCCTTTTAAAAAATTTATAAATAAATTAAAATTGAGATGAAATTAAATCCAATAAAAAAAATTATTGTAAATAATAAATTTATTTAAATTTTTAAAATAACAAGGATATGAAAGAGTTAGAGTTTCAAACATTTAAAACAACATTTTAAAGAAAAATATCTTACCTCTAACTTACACTAAGTCAAACAGTTCTAAAATCCTGTAATAATATATTTATAATTATTATACATACATATTAGAGTCATATTTATATCTATATTATTATATATCATTCACTCATAACTTATACTTACACATTTACTTGTAATTCTTTGCTAAAATTGATATTTAGGTGTCAATTGTCCCATTTTTCATACAAGTTTTAATTCGGTGGTTTTAGTTCTTATAACATGGTCAAGGTTTAATCATCTAAAAAAATTTGAAAATTTTATAATTATCATATTTATACATTCAAAATATTTTTATAACCATCCATATATGGTAGTCAGGAAAAATGAAATACATCATTTCATGGAGACGATAGTTTGTACGTACGCATGAGCGACACTTTCATTTCTCTAATAGATAAAAAGTAAATAAATTAGATAAAGGTTTAAATTTACATGACCATAATAATATAATCAATATCATGTTATTAATTTAATTCAAAATTATGACCATCAATGTGAGTGGGTGATGAAAAATGAATGGCATCGCTTCTTGGAGAAGGTATTTCGCACGTACACACGAGTGACATCTCCATTTTCCAATGGATGGGATGATAAGAATGTATATGATATTTTATTTTTAAAGAATAATAATTATTTAATAAACATAATATATATCCATTAAATATATCTTTATAACCATTCATATGAGGTGGTGATGAAAAACTAAACACATTACTTCATTGAATTTGTAGTCCACATATACGCATGAGTGATGTTTTCATTTCCAATAGGATGGAAAGGAAGTATAAAATATTTGTTACATAATCATAATAATATTTTAGTACATTAAAGAAACTTATGTCATTATGTTATAATTTTTTTAATATATTTTAAGAACTGTGAAGATGAAATAAAATTGAAATAATTCATTTAAGTCTTATATATGTTCTTTTGATATCCTCTTTTTAATAAAATTAAGGACTTTGTAAAAGAGGTTTATCATCACAAAGGGGGATTGGATACATGTTATGGAAAGTTTGGAGATGGATTTTTGAATAATTTTGATATATAACCAATCTTATATGTTCCTTTCGAAATGTTAGATTAAGTCCCATTTATAGGAAAAAATCACTGGTATTTTCGAAAATATTAAGTTTTTAAGGGTCCTGGAAGTAATTTAAAAATGATAAGAGGATGAAAATTTTACCATATATGACATCTTATACCATTAAAATTACCACTTTTATTATTAATTTTTTTATTATTTTTAAATCAATTGATGAAATATTGTTTAATATTAAATATCCTTAATGTTGTTTTATGGACTATTCACATTATTTGACTTGTAAAACATCAAGATAACAAGAAATTTTGAATATAAACACTTAATTAATCACTTATAATTAATAATTATATAAATAATTATTATAAAACCGTAATTTATCCAAAACTTATCACTTTTAATGTTTTTAAAATCATTTACTTTATTTGCCTATGTTATATCCAAAAGGGGCCCAAGTACCCTGAGATGGGGGGTGAATCAAGGTGTGGATATTCTTTTCAAACTTCTTCCTAACCCACTAGATCTTGAAATATTTATTACAAGGTTCACTTATAATTCTATTTATTTTTAATGTTGGTCATATCCTTTCTAATTTTATCTGATGATAATGCACTAAAAGTAAAGAAATAAACCAAGCACAAGGACACATATATTTTTACATGTTTCACCCTCAATGGGATACATTCAAGGATAATACAATGGAAATTTACTAATTGTACCAAATTAACTAAGGCTCACTACCAATAATTATGTTCTAGCTAGATCACTTCTATGATCAAGATCACTACCTTTATAAGGTTTAGGGTCATCTCATTACTTTCCCAAGGGTCACTCCCTTTTTCTATTTATCTGGATCACTACTAGTGGAGAAGATCAACGTCTTCCTCTTCCTTTTATCACTTCTCTTGGAAGGGGTACACTCATATTTTATGGATTTGTAGGTATCTTCATTTTCATGAATTCATACATCCTCAACTGTAGGTATATGCTCTGTTGAACTATCGTTTTCACCCATAGATGAAATACACTTTTCCACAAACTATTAGTTCACAGAAATTACTTTCACAAACTATTTTAGTCTCTTAAAGAACTTAATAAAGTCCTATATGAACTATCTTGAACCACATTTCATGAGTGCTTCAAAGACCACCTTTTTATTTTATGAACCATCCTTGCTTCACAGATGGATTCTTCTTTCACCGACCACCTCTCCGTCACAGATGGCTAATGTCCTGCAGAACGTCACTCCCCTACATATCTTTCTTCCTTTTCAGAGTGCAGATCCCCAAAAAAACCCATTCACAAACTTCCATTATGAACTACCTATTTCATAGAGATGATCTCCCGTGAACTACATCACTCTTCTCGGAATTCTCCCATGCGAACCACTTCACTTCACGAAATCCCCCCTCATGAACCTTTCAGACTTTGCCAAATTTATTCCCATAGAAAATGTTTTATCTAATTAAAATCACTCTGAGTAATTGTGGGATTACTCATCCTTATATATGAAAATATATCCTCAAATTTCACTAATTTGTTTTATTCAAATTTTCAATGTGGTACAGCCTTCATTGTGGACTGTGATATGCGGTCTGCATAGCGCTTTTCTTTCCTCATGATAGCTGATCTATTCCACGAAGGAAAACCCTTTTCAGCTCTTAAAATCGCTTCTTTCTTTCCAAAAATAATTATCCATCCTACAAACTTTAATCCTTATGAGGACTCTAATCCTCCTGTGAACTGTTTCCTGTATGCAGTCTGCATAGTGTCTTTCACGGTCTGCATAGCTTTACTATGCGAGAATTTTCTTTTGCCTAAGTTCCTTCAAAATTCCATGTAAATCCTTTTTGGTCCACAAACTATGTTTTTTGGTCCTCAAACCATGATTCTCAAACTCCATTGCATAAAACCTTCCTCTTCCAAAATAATAAACTCCTTATTTTGAGGCCCAATAATTTGGCAAACATTAGGAAACTGATCCACCTTAAAAAACATGCTTTTACATCATCAACCAAAATCATTCACGGACATCTTTCTTTTTCAAAAAACAAAATCACCCCAAAAACACCAAGAGGATTCCTTGAGGAAATTTTTTCCAAAAGTCTACAACTTTCATAAGTGTTGTTTCGAGGTCACATAAGCATTGTAGATAATTATAATGTCATTTAAAATTAAAAATAATTTAAAAAATATATTTAATTTATTCATGATCGAAATTATGATATTTAACAGTTGTTAAATTATTTTTATACTTATCATTATCATGAAAAAAAATTAATTGAGTGAGAGTGACATTTTAATTTATATTAATTCTATAATATAAAATCAATATCATAATCAAATAAAGTAGCACAAATGGTCATACATTCGAATATAGGAGAATATGGGATTGAAATAAAAACATAAAATAAAATTTTGAAAAGTTTTATAGGTGTTTGTGTCCTGATATATTTGTTTAACCACCTCGTTAAACCTTTTAACATTTACCATGGTGACAAAATTTTACTTTGGTAACTATTCATTATGACTATAAAAATAAACCTTATTACATAATATGAATTTTCTAATTCAAAATATAGGATTAATTTTTCAATATTAAATTATTATAATTTTTAAAAATTAATTTTAATATAACTTTTAAGACACAATGAAAAATAAGTTTTTAGAAAAATATTCTTTTTTAAGAGTGAAAATGATTTTACACCTAAATTGTGAGTAGAATTTATCCCTGTAAAATTTATTAGTTTATAAATAAAAAAGGATATTTATGTGACTTTAAAACTAATTAAAAACCAAAATTTACCTTATGAATACTTAATTAAAAGAAATGTTATGGTATTTCAGAACATGATATTTTATACTATTCACCGAAAAATCAATCCTTTTATAAAAATCCCAATAATTCAAACTAAAAAAAGTTTTAAATTATAAAATAAAAAAAATGAAGTCCATTTAAAAAAATCATAAATTTAGATTTTAAAATAAAATATATAATATATAGAAACCCCACTTTTATATTAAAATGACCCTTTTTAAAAAATACATATTTTAACCATATTTTATATCATTTATCAAAGAGTGTTAATTTATTTATTTTTTCACATTGTATATTAGTAATGTTTTTATGTTTACCTTGAATTTTAATAAATTATTATTTAATTTATTTCAATGTTTTGTATAATATAATCTATCAAACATAATATTATTTAAATTAAAATATATTCTAAAATATAGGGTGTTATAAGTTGTTCTTTATTATAGGTATAATTCAAGTCTTGACCATACTATTATCCATGTTATGATTCCCCATGTCTGGAAGGGTTATTAAATTTAGAATAATTTTTTATTTTTTATTTTTTATTTTTTGGATGGTTTTTTTTTAGAATTGGGGCTCGGGATTAGGTTTAGGTAGTTTATACATCCTAAATATATATTTTTTTATTGGATTAAAGGATTGGGTGGTGACTCAGGGGGTTTAAGAAATAATTAGAGGAAGACAAGGTAGCCTTGATGCTCTAAAATTGTAGCATTAAATCATTCATGGTATGGAACAAAGGTTCACACCATGAATGCTATGTAAGTAATTTTTTAATTTTAAAAGGAGGGTCATCGATCTATATTTTTGTTCAATGGATCATGCATGAGAGGGGATGGATGGACAACACTCCACTTTCATTTATTCCCCCTTGATCTTGGGTTTTACTTAGTGTCTTTTGGTAGAAAATCTGGGTAAATCTTCTCCACCATTATTGTTTTTGTGGATAGTCACTGATTTTGGATGATTTTGTTTTGGTTTTCTTGATGATTTCCATGAGAGCATGGTGGAAATAATCCTGATCGATAAGGCATTTACTCAGGTTTCATATAAGGTGACCCAAGATGTTATATACACTCCATCACATGTCATTTTAGTAATGTTACATCACTGTATAGTTTTTACAAGGATTTTTAGTGATTTTGAGTATAATTAGTTGTTCCATCAGTGGTGTTAATTAGTTGTAACACCCCAAGCTTCCATGGTACGCTTCTCTTTGAATAATGTGATAGTGTGTGTTGTACGCAACACCGAGTTCTAACACACCATAACCAATCAAACTAATCGTTATGAATAGTAATACATACTTTTTAGAATTATATATATTTTATTTTTTAAAATGGACTTGATTTTTGGATTCAGAATATCGAATTTAGCCTAAGGTGAAATTTCGGTACTTTTTGGATAACTTTAATATTTTCATGAATAGTGAAAATTACTAACTTTTAATTAAAAACAAATTTTTTAATAAAAATAATTAATAGTGATAAATTATGAATTTGAGTGATTTTAAAGTGTATTTAGAATATATTTTTACCATTTAATATAATTTTGTTCATTGGACATAATTTTACAATTAAACCGGACATAAACAAGTGTCAATCTTTTGATAGTTATTATCTCTTAAAAACACGCTTTTTGTTTTAACAACGGAAATTAATTTTAAATTAATTTCTGCCACTTTGATGTTTTGAATTTGGAAAAATGTATTCCATATTTTTAATCAGTATGTTCAAATTTTGTAAATAGGTAACTTTTATTTTTAGACATTTTGAATAATTAATTCGGTAAATATTTTATTTACCATGGTTAAGGGTAAATCCGGTAAATAAGGGTTAAACAAATAATATTATAATAATACTAAACTACTCTAAAACATGTCCTAGCCTTATTTGTTGATACATGTTCGACCATATACATCCTTGGGTCGATTTTGGGACCCCGTGGAGCCACTTGTAGGTGATAGGGACACTTACTTTTAATTAAGTTAAAATAAGTACAAAAATGACATAAGCATATATCGTTTAGACAAACAATTTTTACATAGATTTATATATGTTGAATTTTAGACTATAAATATTCATTAGAAATATAAAAAGATTTCCTACATAATGATGATTTATTTATAATTTTTAGACATTAAATAATTTAATTTTTTTATGACACAATGATGATGCAGTAATTACCATAATAGTGAAAAATTAAAATAATTGATATTATAAATACCCAAATAAATATAATTTGAGAATTTTAATGAATTAAAATAATTTTTTAGGATAATATGACATATTAGGATTTATTTAATTAACTTTTTTCGAAGTAATAATTCTGTTATGAGTTTCACAAAAATCAACTATTGAATAGTGTCAAAATTGACATAAAAGAGTTTTTAAAAGAAATATTATATTATTAATTGATATTAAATTATTAAAAATCTAAGGTTCGGCCAAGAGACTTATATCATGATATTTGTATCATTAATGGACCACTTGGGGGTCTCTTTTATGTATATAGTAAGTTTATTAACCATATAATATAAAAATACAAAGAGACATTGTAAAAGTGAAACTAATTAACTTAGAGTTAATACTTAAAGATAAGGTTAATATAAGTACCCAAACCTGTATAAATTATATTGGTTGAGTTGTTTTAGACCCATCCCCACATTAAAATATAAATAATCCACTTTGGATCCATTATCAACTGAATATGAATTTATTATAAATTAATATTTCTAGCTTTTCCAAAGGTGCCCCTCACCCCTCTTATAAAAGGGCACTCCTCCTTCTCATTTTTTCACACCTTCAAAGCCTTTTGGTTCATCCAAACTCTACCCAAATACTATCCCAACTTCCCTAACTACAACCTAGAGGCCTTAGTTTGATCATAAATCCAACCTAAGGAGCCCTTTTTATCAAATCAAAAGGAAGAACCCGAAGAAGAGGTAATGATTTCACCACCCTTTTCCAAGTTCCTTTCTTATTCCACTTCTTCTTCCTTTGTTATTACCATTATAAAATAATAACTCCAGTATAATATATATACTTTTATTTTATTATAAATATGGTACAACCATATTCATTATTCTATCCACCCTTCGAATAACATGCCACCATACGTGCATACGTACGGCTTACCGTCTCCACGTCGTGGTGTAATTGTTATTCAATATATTATTATTTGTATGGGTATAATAATGATGTGTAACTCATGTAAATAATAAATATAACATGTCAATTATTCTGTATATATGATATACCATCCATTTATATATTATTTTAATATCAAAAGAATGATATTGTCGCTCGTGCGTACATACGGACTACCGTCTCCACGAACGCGATGAGATTCATTCTCCATCGTATCCATTCAAGTATAATTATCATTTGATGATTTAAAAATGATTTTTAAGGACTTGATATCATTCTGGATATTAATAATATACAACCTATCCATTAAAAACATTGCTTACGTAATAAAACATATAAAAGAAAATGAGTAAGTTAACACCCGAAACAACGATAATACTAAGATATTATTAACAAAGCAATGTTAAAAGATCATATATGATATCATATTAATGTATATGATTCTTGTATAATTTAATAACAATTATTTCACCATTATACAGGAGGTTAACCTACCCCAACCAAGGAAAATTACAAGTTAAGGGTTATTTCACAATCTCTTCATTATCTGAGGTTGTTTATACGTAATAATCTACTGAGATCTCTTTATCATCCACATCCATGTTTCTTAAAAATTAATTTCAAAACATTTTTAATATTTACTAGAATATGGTTTAAAGTCATTTATACCCTTGTTTGACTTTTTATAAGAGGTTTATAAAGGAATCTTTCCATCGTTTTCCAAACAAGGTTCTTTTTAACCTTTTCAACAAAATTACAATAAGAATGTTTTTTTAACTTATACGGTGGGTGTGGCTATTTTCCGTTGTTATAAAATCGTCGAAGCTTACCTTACAATCTTATAAGAATATTTTCAAAGAAAATTTTTTATTTCATAAATATAAGACTCTTAAATGATTTCAAAATAGAAAAATATTTTTCTCTAAAATGAGTTTTGATTTCATCTATGTCAACATCCTTTGATAGATTTTACGCTTATTTGAAGTTGATTTATTATGATACAAATCTTCTATATTGTATTGAAGGTTTTGTGATATTTTTGACTATGGATGTGCTATTTTTATACCGTTCATGGTTTATAGTGAAAGTATCGACATTTCGTATGCTAGTTTTAATACGAATGTTTATGTTATGTTTAAACCTTTTCATATGGGAATGAATTGGACTTAATATGTGACGGGTGGAACCCGCTATAGCTCCTCGATGCATTTCTAGGTCTCATGAGACAAACTAGTGTCTTGGCACAAGGCCTTAAAAAAATCTTATTTCTAGTCTTGGCATGAGGCCTTGGCTATGTGGTTATGATAGTATGGAATTATGCATTCTATCATTATGAAAGTGGTTATTGATATTGCATGTGATTATTCGATTAGTAGAATATCCATGTGAATAAGTAAATGGAATTATTTCATTTTATTTTTGTCATACTATGTTGAAGTTCAAGTTTAAAAGGATTTTGTTTTATGTTATACATTTCCTTAAATGTTTATTCTTATTTATGAAAGTTTCTACTATATTGTTATCCTTACTGGGCATTTGAGCTCACCCCTTTTCTATGTTTTATTTTTCCTAGGATGTGAAGAAGTAATTTATGAATGACCTGCAGGGATAGTATGTAGGGATATGAGTGTGGGATATGTAGACTATGTTGTTGTAGTAGTTTTTCACTTTATTATGTAATGTAAAACTTTATGAATATATCTATTGTTTCCAAGGCTACTAAACCAATCAGTCTTTCGATATTTGATCTTTCTTGTGATCATGCCAATGTTATGTAATAATGCACCGACTCTAGGTAACCGAGGTCGAGGAGTTACAGTTGGTATCAGAGGAAGTTTAGTACAAATCTTGGAAGCTAGATTTAGATAAACTCTGATTAGAGCACATAGATTTAAGATGGACTTTGAGGATTAGTATAGAAGAAATTCCTAGAATTTTGGTATTGTAGAGATTTTGTGAGTTTTCCAAGCAATACATCCATATCTGGATACGAGCAGGTGGAGGCGGCTCTGGCACATATGTACCTAGGGGTAAAACCCGAAAACACCGCTTTGAGCTAGACTCGAACGAGAACTAGTGCACGACAACGGGCCTTGCTGCACTCTTGGTTATGACACTCTCGGGGGATATGCTTAGGGTAACTCTCATTTTATTTACAAATAATTATGAAGGGTTTATGAGTATATACTTACTTAAAGAAAAATTTTTTATGATTATGGATTATATCCATAAATAGTTCAATTTATGTTAAGTGTTTTATAAGTATGGGATTATGTATTTTGATTCATAAACTGATCGAGTTTATGCCATTGTTTAGAAATGTAACCTAGTGGAAGAAATGGAAACTGTATCAATTCATGCACTCCATGTAGGGATTGACCTCCTGCTCAAGATAATTATAGTAGAGCTGGTGATGCAACTGGTTCCGATCAGCTAATAACCATACTAGGACAACTCACTTAGGTTATGAATAATAACCTTACCTGTATGGAGAACCCTGATATGCAGCTTGGAGGATCAATGTTAGATCGATTCATGAGGCAAAAACCACAAACGTTCAATGGGAGTACAAATCCATTAGTAGTTGAGTAATGGATAAATTCCCTAGAGAAAATATTTCAGGCTTTGGGGAGTAGTGAAAGGGAAAAAGTTATCATGGCAGTTTACCGCCTCACTGGAGATGCTGATCAATGGTGTTCATTGATTCAAAACATGAAGGAAGATGGTAAAGTATCAAATATGGAATGGAGGGAGTTCAAAGATCTGTTTTTATAAAAATACTTTCCTCGCGACCATCGATCAGATATGTAAAGGCAATTTCTGAGTCTGAGACAGAAGGAGGATGAGAATGTCACAAAGTATGAGGCTAACTTTACAAGGTTAGAAAGGTATGCTGGAGATTATATACGTTACCCAAGAAGTATAATTGATCGTTTCATTGATGGGTTAAAACCATTTCTCCGTCGAGCATTAGTCTCAGAATCCTTTTCATCGTATGAAGACATTGTCTCATGTGATATCAAGACCGAAAAGGAATTCTCTAAGTGTTATGACTTTAATGAAAAGCAAGAGAAGAAGAGACCTGCTGATCAATTTGGGAATGGAAATAAGGGGAAGAAGGGAAAGGTTGAATATCCATCCTGTGGTAAATGTGGTAAGAAACACCCTGGTACTTTCTTGAAGGGAACGGGAGTCTGTTACAAGTGTGGTGAAAAGGCCATTAATCTCGTGATTGCAAGGGGAAGAAGGAAGCTACCAATGTTCAGTGCTACAATTGCAGGGAGATGGAGCATTATGCAAATGAATGTCCTAAGCTTCAGGAGAAATTACCTCAGAAAAGTCCAAGGGATCAAGGCCAAGCTTATGCTATCACTACTGCTGAGGTAGAAGCTCCGAAAGACGTGGTGTCAGGTAATTTAATGGTTTCCTCAAGTTTAGCAAATGCATTATTTGATTCTGGATCATCGCATTGTTTCATATCTTCCCAGTTTGCTAAGAAAATTAGATATTTCCAATTTGATTTAACAAGGGAGTTGTCAGTTAAAACTCCTAAGGGAAGTATCATTGCAACAAAGTTTTGTGAATCAGTTCCCATTAGAGCACATAAATGTTCTTTATCTGCTGATCTCGTCGTCATACCTATGATTGAGTTAGATATAATCCTCGGTATGGACTGGATTTCGGACTATGATGTGAAGATTTATTGTACGAAGAAAGAGGTTATGATTCTTGATGATGATGATAAGGAACACCTTATCTTTAGAGCAGAATCGTCACCACCTAATTCTTATCTAGATCCACCCCCCGTAGCTCAACTAAATTCAATTATTGGGGAGGAAGAGAATGAAATGACTATGGGTGAGGAAAGGAATGTTCAAATAGAAGATGTACCTGTTGTGAAATAATTTGTAGATGTATTTTCGGAAGATTTACCTGGACATCCTCCAGAATGAGAAGTTGAGTTTTCCAATGATTTAATTCCTGGATCAAGTCCTATATCGAAGACCCCTTATATAATGTCCACTGTAGAATTAGTAGAACTAAAGAAACAAATAGAGGAATTGAGTAATAAGGGATTTATTCTCCCTAGTGTTTCTCCATGGGGAGCCCCTGTTCTTTTTGTTAAAAAGAAAGATGGATCCATGAGGTTATGTATCGACTACAGGGGGATCAATTCTATAACAATAAAGAACAAGTATCCCCTACCTCGCATTGATGATTTATTTGACCAACTGCATGGAACTCAATACTTTTCAGAGATTCACCTTCGATCTGGATACCATCAGTTGTGTGTGAATAAGGAAGACATTCTGAAGACAGCATTTCGAACCAGGTACGGGCATTATGAGTTTACAGTAATGCCTTTTGGATTGACTAATGAACCCTCTGTATTCATGGATCTGATGAATTGAGTTTTCAAGGAATATCTCGATGAATTTGTGGTGATATTTATTGATGATATCTTGGTATACTCAAAAAGCAACGAAGATCATGAAAATCACTTGCGCATTATCTTGAAGACTTTGAGAAGACATGAATTATATGGGAAGTTTAGCAAGTGTAAATTCTGGCTTCAGGAGATTTCTTTTCTTGGCCATATTGTCTCTAAAGATGGAATCTTTGTTGATCCTTCTAAGACCAAGGAAATCCAAGAATGTCCAACACCGATGAGTATAACTGAGGTACGTAGTTTTATTGGTTTAGCAGGTTATTATCGACGTTTCGTCCATAATTTTTCCCAATTGGCTAACCCATTAACGAAGCTCACACATAAATGGATTAAATTTGTTTTGACAAAAGAGTGTGAAGAATGTTTCGAAGAAATGAAGAGAAGATTAGTCAATTCTCCTATATTGACTCTACCATTGCGGAATGATGGGTTCGTTATTTATAGTGATGGATCGAAGAAAGGACTTGGTTGTGTCCTTATGCAGAATGATAGGGTTATTGCCTATGCATCACGACAGTTGAAAATTCATGAACAAAACTATCCTACTCATGATCTCGAGTTAGCAGCTGTGATCTTTGCTTTGAAGATATGGAGGCACTACCTCTATGGTGAAAATGTGAGATTTATACTGATCACAAGAGTTTGAAGTATATTTTATCACAAAAATAACTCAACATGAGGCAAAGGAGATGGCTTGAATTACTCAAGGATTATGATTGCATGATACACTACCACTCGGGGAAGGAAAACAAGGTGGAAGATGCTTTGAGCAGAAAAGATCATGGAGTTTTGAACAATATGAGAATTGAAAGGGATCCAATTTTCATGGATCTAGTGAAGATGGACATGGGAATAACCAGGGAAGGAGAAACATCAATGCTTTTTCAAATGGTTTCCAAACCATCTTTACTAGAAAGGATTAAGAGTTCTCAGACCGATGATGAAGAATTTCAAAAGAAGATTAAAGCTGTGAATGATGGGAGACTGAGAGACTTTGTGTATGAAGATGGAATTTTGAAATTCGGGAAGAGACTTTGTGTTCCCGATATACCTGATCTAAAAAGGGAATTGTTGGATGATGCTTGTATTTCCAATTTCTCTATACACCCTGGGAGCACCAAAATGTATAGAGATTTGAAGGAAAATTTTTGGTGGGACAATATGAAGAGGGAGATTGCTTATTTTGTGTCAAGATGTATGGTTTGTCAACAAGTGAAAGTTGGAAGGCAACACCCCAAAGGAGTCATGCAACCTCTTCCCATACCGGAGTGGAAATGAGACAATATTACGATGGACTTTTTCATGGGGCTACCAAAGACTCCTAGAAGGAACGATGCAATATGGTTTATTATTGATCGTCTTACCAAGTCAGCACATTTTCTTGCTATAAGAGAAGATCTACCACTGGAACATCTAGAAAGACTATATATTAATGAAGTTGTGAGACTTCATGGAGTACCCCTATCGATTGTTTCTGATCTTGATCACCGTTTTACTTCAAGATTCTGGAAGAGTCTTCAGAAATCCCTGGATACTGAACTTCATTTGAGCACTGCCTACCACCCTCAGACAGACGGACAATCAGAATGGACTATTAAAACCTTATAAGACATGTTGAGATCCTGCTCACTTGACTTTCAGGGTATATGGGATCAGTATTTACCTCTGGTAGAATTTTCCTATAACAATAGCTTCCATTCGAGTATTCAGATGGCACCATATGAAGCGTTATACGGAAAGAGATGTCGCACACCAACCTGTTGGGATGACGTTGGTGAAAGAAAACTTTTAGGTCTAGAACTGGTGGAGGAAATGATGGAAAAGGTGAAGGTAATCCAAAATCACATCAAATCAGCTCAAAGTAGGCAGAAGATCTATGCCGATAATCGAAGGAAGGATTTGGAATTTCAAGTCGGTGATCATGTTTTCCTGAAGGTATCTCCATGGAAGGGAGTCATACATTTTGGTAAGAATGGTAAATTGAGTCCCAGGTACATCGGACCTTTCGAAATTCTAGAACAAATTGGGGTTGTAACTTACCGATTGGCAATGCCGCCAAGTCTCTCCAAAGTTTACGATGTGTTCCATGTATCTCTATTGAGAAAATACATGCCTGACCCAACGCATGTACTCACCTATGAGGAATTAGAACTAGGACCCGATCTGTCTTATTGAAAAGATCCCGTCAGGATTCTTGATACAAGAGAACAAGTACTGAAAAACCAGACGACGCATCTGGTAAAAGTTTTGTGGAGAAACCATAAGATGGAAGAGGCAACGTGGGAACCTGAGGAACTTATGATGAAAAAACACCCGAGTCTTTTCATGCGATAATATTTTAGAAATTTCGAGGATGAAATTATTTGAAAGAGTGGAGAATGTAACACCCCAAGCTTCCACGGTACGCTTCTCTTTGAATAATGTGATAGCGTGTGTTGTACGCAACACCGAGTTCTAACACACCATAACCAATCAAACTAGCCGTTATGAATAGTAATACCTACTTTTTAAAATTATATATATATTATTTTTTAAAATGGACTTCATTTTTGGATTCTGGAATATCGAATTTAGCCTAAGGTGAAATTTTGGTACTTTTCGGATAACTTTAATATTTTTATGAATAGTGAAAATTACAAACTTTTAATTAAAAACAACTTTTTTAATAAAAATAATTAATAGTGATAAATTATGAATTTGAGTGGTTTTAAAGTATATTTAGAATATATTTTTACCATTTAATATAATTTTGGTCATTGGACATAATTTTACAATTAAACCGGACATAAACAAGTGTCAATCTTTTGATAGTTATTATCTCTTAAAAACACGCTTTTTGTTTTAACAACAGGAATTAATTTTAAATTAATTTCTGCCACTTTTGTGTTTTGAATTTGGAAAAATGGATTCCATATTTGGAATCAGGATTTTCAAATTGTGTAAATAGGTAACTTTTATTTTTAGACATTTTGAATAATTACTTCGGTAAATATTTTATTTACCATGGTTAAGGGTAAATCCGGTAAATAAGGGTTAAAAAATTAATATTATAATAATACTAAATTACCCTAAAACGTGTCCTAGCCTTATTGGTTGATACATGTTCGACCATAGGCATATTTGGGTCGATTTTGGGACCCCATGGAGCCACTTGTAGGTGATAGGGACACTTAATTTTAATTAAGTTAAAATAAGTACAAAAATGACCTAAGCATATATCTTTTAGAAAAATAATTTTTAGATAGGGTTATATATGTTGTATTTTCAACTATAAATATTCATTAGAAATATAAAAAGATTTCCTAAATAATCATAATTTATTTATAATTTTTAGACATTAAATAATTTAATTTATTTATGACATAATGATGATGCAGTAATTACCATAATAGTGAAAAATTAAAATAACTGATATTATAAATACACAAATAAATATAATTTGAGACTTTTAATGAATTAAAATAATTTTCTAGGATAATATGACATATTAGGATTTATTTAATTAACTTTTTTTGAAGTAATAATTCTGTTATGAGTTTCACAAAAATCAACTATTGAATAGTGTCAAAATTGACATAAAAGAGTTTTTAAAACAAATATTATATTATTAATTGATATTAAATTTCTAAAAATATAAGGCTTGGATAAGATACTTATATCATGATATTTTTATCATTAATGGACCACTTGGGGGGTCTCTTGGATGTATATAGTAAGTTTATTAACCATATAATATAAAAATACAAAGAGACATTGTAAAAGTGAAACTAATTAACTTAGAGTTAATACTTAAAGATAAGGTTAATATAAGTACCCAAACCGGTCTAAATTCTATTGGTTGAGTGGTTTTTGACCCATCCCCACCTTAACATTTAAATAATACACTTTGTAGCCATTAGAAACCGAATATGAATTTATTATAAATTAATATTTCTAGCTTTTCCAAAGGTGCCCCTCACCCCTCTTATAAAAGGGCACTCCTCCTTCTCATTTATTCACACCTTCAAAGCCATTTGGTTCGGCCAAACTCTGCCCAAATACTCTCCCAAATTCCCTCACTACAACCTATAGGCATTAGTTTGATCATAAATCCTACCTAAGGATCCCTTTTGATCAAATCAAAAGGAAGAACCCGAAGAAGAGGTAATGATTTCACCACCCTTTTCCAAGTTCCTTTCTTCTTCCACTTCTTATTCCTTTGTTATTACCATTATAAAATAATAAATCCGGTATCATATATATACTGTGATGTTATTATAAATATGGTACAACCATATTCAGTATTCTATCCACCCTTTGAATAACATGTCACCATACGTGCGTACATACGGCTTACCGTCTCCACGTCGTGGTGTAATTGTTATTCAATATATTATTATTTGGATGGGTATAATAATGATGTTTAACTCATGTAAATAATAAATATGACATGTTAATTATTCTGTATATATGATATACCATCCATTTATATATTATTTTAATATCAAAAGAATGATATTGTCGCTCGTGCGTACGTACGGACTACCGTCTCCACGAACACGATGAGATTCATTCTCCATCATATCCATTCAAGTATAATTATCATTTGATGATTTAAAAATGATTTTTAAGGACTTGATATCATTCTGGATATGAATAATATACAACCTATCCATTACAAACATGGATTACGTAACAAAACATATAAAAGAAAACGAGTAAGTTAACACCCGAAACAATGATAATACTAAGATATTATTAACAAAGCAATGTTAAAAGATCATATATGATATCATATTAATGTATATGATTCTTGTATAATTTAATGACAATTATTTCTCCATTATACAGGAGGTTAACCTACCCCAACCAAGGAAAAGTACAAGGTGAGGGTTATTTTACAATCTCTTCATTATCCGAGGTTGTTTATACGTAATAATCTACTGGGATCTCTTTATCATCCACATCCATGTTTCTTAAAAATGAATTTCAAAACATTTTTACTATTTACTAGAATATGGGTTAAAGTCATTTATACCCTTTTTGACTTTTTATAAGAGGTTTATAAAAGGAATCTTTCCGTCGTTTTCCAAACAAGATGCTTTTTAACCTTTTCGACAAAATTAAGGTAAGAATGTTTTTTTTAACTTATACGGCGGGTGCGGCTATTCTCCACCGTTATAAAATTGTCGAAGCTTCCCTTACAAGATTATGAGAATATTTTCAAAGAAAATGTTTTATTTCATAAATATAAGACTCTTAAATGATTTCAAAATAGAAAAAGATATTTCTCTAAAAAGAGTTTTTATTTCATCTATGTCAACATCCTTTGATGGATTTTACGCTTATTTGAAGTTGATTTATTTTGATACAAAACTTCTATATTGTATTGAAGGTTTTTTGATATGTTTGACTGTGGATGTGCTATTTTTATATCGTTCATAGTTTATGGTGAAAGTATTGTCATTTCGTATGCTAGTTTTAATACGAATGTTTATGTTATGTTTAAACCTTTTCATATGGGAATGCATTGGACTTAATATGTTACGGGTGGAGCCCGCTATAGATCCTCGATGCATCGGTAGGTCTCATGAGACAAACTAGTGTCTTGGTACAAGGCCTTGACAAAATCTTATTTGTAGTCTTAGCACGAGGCTTTGTCTATGTGGTTATGATAGTCTGGCATTATGCATTCCATCATTATGAAAGTGGTTATTGATATTGCATGTGATTATTCGATTAGTAGAATATCCATGTGAATACGTAAATGGCATTATTTCATTTTATTTTTCCATACTATGTTGAAGTTAAAGTTTAAAAGGCTTTTGTTTTAAGTTATACATTGCCTTAAATGTTTATTCTTATTTATGAAAGTTTCTGCTATATTGTTATCCTTAGTGGGCATTTGAGCTCACCCCTTTTCTATGTTTTATTTTTCCCAGGATGTGAAGAAGTAATTTATGAATGACCTGCAGGGATAGTATATAGGGATATGAGTGTGGGATACGGAGACTATGTTGTTGTATTAGTTTTTCACTTTATGATGTAATGTAAAAATTTATGAATATATCTAGTGTTTCTAAGGATACTAAACCAATCGGTCTTTAGAGATTTGATCTTTCTTGTGATCATGCCAATGTTATGTAATAATGCACCGACTCTAGGTAACTGGGGTCGAGGCGTTACATTAGCAATTTTGTTTTGTTTAGTACATGGGGTGCATTGGTAGTGGATCACACCTCATCACTCATGTTTTTGGTTCAAATAGGTCAAATAGTGAGTTTTTGACATTTTTTATTAATTTAATTAAATTTTAAATTCATTTTAAATTTTTTAAATAAATTAGATAATTAATTATAAATGGTTTTTAATTAATTTTTGGATATTTTTATGTGAATTAGGGACTCTCTAGGATAGGTTGTGGTTATATGGACTTGGATGAGCTTGATAATAGTTATTGAGCTATTCTTGAAAGGTAATAACTTCATGGTTGAGGTAGGTGGTCCGTCATACATACCCCTTAGTATTATGCATTTTTTGTATGCATGCATGTGACATGTTTGGTCTCTCCACTATGGAAAATATACATTTTTATTAGAAATTTGTATAATTTAAAATTAAATTTCTATGTATGAATTAAACAAAGTTCCAAGGTCATATGTGACCTTGAGAACCAGCTTGATTTCCTCGTCTATCAGTGGATAAGTATTTGATTATCGTTGTGTGCCTTGAGATAAATGGACCCCCTTGGAGGTATAATTAGTTTATGTAAGCATAGTTTCCCTTAGTATAGGTGACTTAGTGACCTCTAATTAGAGGTGAGTGATGACTTGATGGATGGATTGGGGATTTCCCAAGTGTGAACCATGAGATGACTTTAAGCCTTTGGGTTAGTGAGATGAATGTGAGGTGAGGGTTCCTCCCACATTGATATATTATTACTTGGGTGGGTAAACCCTGAGGAGACTTATGGATGGGTTTGCTGTTCAGACCAACACATGGGAACTTTTAAATGGGTTGGTATTAAGTCCATCTCCCATTTTTGGACTTTACTAGGAGGTCATCCAGGCCTCAATGAGACTTTAATGAAGTCAAGGGATGATATGCCCTTCGAGTGATGGGGGTTGAACCAAGATATGAGTTTTATATTAAGGAAAACATATGAGTTTTCTTAGATATGATGATACCTAAGGGCCCTCAATGGGTACCTTAGTGACATGTTGACCTTAGTGAGAGGGTATGCTTTTGAAATGGGTGGTGATGATTACGGGTGTCCCCTTAGAACTCAAATATATTATTTTGATATATTATGGATGTGATGATTATGGGTCATGCACTTGAGTGTCCATCCTTGTTTATGATATGGTTTTGGGTAGATGGATAACCCTAATGATACATGTTATATGATATTTCATTATAGGTACATTCTACCCCTATGAGATACATTTTAGGTATTGGATTCCTAGGATGAACAGTGAATTTATTGTATGCCAAATGACTCTTGGTGATTACCTAGTGTCATACCCTAGGAATAGGTTTTTGATCCTGATGTTACTAGATATTTTAGGGTTATCCCCCATGGAATCAGCTATAATACAATTACTATAGAATGCTCGGGATTATCTCTTGGTGTTCAGTTATGGTTCTTGGTGAATTTGGAACACCTAATATTATCTCCTGGTGTTCGTAGATGATTCATGATTACTATGGAACACCCAAAATTATTTTTTGGGGTTCCACAGTGGTTATTTATGACTTTGGGATGCCCAAGATTATCTTATGGGGTTTGGTGATGATGTTTGATGACTATTGAACTCATATGATTATCTACTAGGTTTTGAAGATAATTCCTGATGACTATGGATCACTCAGGATTACCTACTAGGGATTAGTGATGACACCTTATAATATTTGAATACCTAGGGTCGCCCCCTAGGAATTTATAGTTGTGTCATATACTTAGGTATACCTTGTACATTCTCCTTAGATCTAATAGTTATGAATGATACTAGGTGGATTCCATTGTATACTTCCAAGTATTAAAAATTTATGTCTACTACTATATGTTTTTTGGTCTCAGTTTTGGTTGGAATGATTTTGTGATGTGCTCAGTGACACCCTAACACTAGATGAGGTAGTTTTGTGTCAATCATGTGTTCAATAGAAGAACCATAGGATCAACGGTGGTCAATATTTACATGTATATAGTTTTTTTATTTATATTATAATGATTTCATATAAACATATGCTATATTTACAAGTTATGTATGGGATCACATTAGCAGTTCCCAATGAATTTATACTCACACCATGCTCTGGTGTCCATTCCACTTGGGTACCCGAGAAGACCGCTATGGTTACAGGCTCAAGTTGGGTAGAGGAATGGGATTACATGGTCGAAAATGATAGCTTAGATAGGATTGGAAACTATGATTGAGGTAGGGCTCGGGGATATAGTAGATCCCAACTGTATTTTTATACTTATTTTATTTTTGTATGTTATTGGACCAATGGAAGATTTTTTTTTATGACTATATTATCCATCATTCATGTATTATTATTGATTATTTATTTGCTTATATGTACTCTAATTATTTATTTCTATAGATGATGTTTGGTTTATTTATTATTATTAGGCACTCTAAAATAGGTTTATAGTATCCCCATGGTATTACACCAGACCCCTATTACTAGTTGGAAGCCTCTAAAGTATGGGGAGTCATTCTAGTGGTCTAATAGAGACTCCATAGGTTTGGGGACTAGTTAGTGGTCGTGGATCGGGGTAGGATGTTACGAAGTGGTAATATATCTTTTATGTGACTAGTATCATGAAGTTTTATATAGTTTTTTGTGTTATTATTTGGGGATATGTTAAAAAGGTGGCATAGGAATGTGCCCGATCTTATGATGGATATTGAACTGATGTCTTGAAAATTCATTTTCCAATAGTTATCCCAGGTTACTAGATCATGGGATTATTATTCTTGGATTACAATTATATAGTTGTATAATTTTAGCCAGAGTGACACATGTGATTTTAGATATTTATGATTTTTGAGTTATCAGCCTTTTTATATTTTCTTGTATGAAATAATCCAATTATTTTATTTGTCTCTTTGAATGTTGATAAGAAGACAATTATTGGATTTTTTGTTCTTGGACCATTTTCAAGAGTTCAGTATTCTTGTATCATATTTGATATATATGATTCACATGACATATGTGTTCTTGTGTGGTTTTTATCGTTTATGATAGAGGGTTAAGTTTTTTAAAGTGTTAATGAAAACTTATATGGTATTTACTTATATAAATTGCAATGAAATTATAATCAACTGAACAAGAATATTCTTATTCTGATAATAGGTCTTGTGGATCTATGGTGGGGTTCTTAAATACCAAAACTATACAATACCTAAGTTTACCAGATTCATAAAGACCCTTGGTAGGTCAATATAAGCATTTGATTCTTGATAATGGTTCTAAGGAAGAAATATGTTTGGTAATTTAAAGTGTCAATAACAACTTAAAGCTTGGTGATGGAATTCTACTTAACCAAACCGTCAAACTATGGGATGCTCGACAAAGATCAAGGAATAGAAATTTTATTGTATATGTATATGTTTATGGATGAAAATGTGATCCTTGAGGGGTTGGATCCCATATATAAAGGCTCAGTGAGGATCATTCTAAAACTGTGATTCATGAGGGGGAGGTATTGTATCTAGATGGCCAATGATAATTGGTATCCTATTAGTAAGGGCATGGCATGTGATGTTTTTGTATATATGTGTGTAGATATTGTGAACCTCAAGGGAGTGGTCTCATATGTAGATGCCCAGTTAGGATGTATGATCATGAGTAGGTTGTGTTTTGGAAAGACCCTAGAGTGGCTAGTGTGGAACATGATATGATGTGTGATATTCAATAGGGGGATAGAGAGGTGTTTCCCATGAGTTATAACCTATGTGATATGTAACCTATGGGTTAGATAGGAGATCCTAGTGCTTTTGACATATGGATCATTGTAGGTGAGATGAGTGATATGGATGAGATGATATATATGAGGGTAATCCAAGGGAGGGTTAACCTAGTCATGTTAGTTCTTTATAGGCAAGAATCATGCGTAGATGATTTGGGTTTGAGATTTATAAAAAACATGTTCTTCCAAGTATAGAATATATTCCTGGTGATTCCTTAGATATTGGGATTATAAAATCCATGGTAAGGTTCCTTTCCTTGATATTAGTGCATAAAAGGTGCTTCCATATATGGTGTGGGCACGATTATACCTTGGTTTTTCATGGAGAATCACCTTGAGTGCTAGTGATTCTTATCAAGAATTGGATTCAAAGGGAAGGACCAGTTAATAGCATGGGCCTATTGACATTGGTTTTACTTTTAAAAGAATAGTGTGATCATGAGTAGACGCTTATATTTTGGAATGATGTCAGTTTGAGAGTGATTGTGTGGTAGACCACGACATAGGGGAGATGCCTCTATTTTAAAAAGAGAGAAATGAAGGTTCTTTAGGATTGATAATATTGATATTCCATGGAGAATTTTTAGTAATTTAAGAACATGATCCAAGGTGTGATGATGTGTGACTCATTGATCATGAGTTTATTTCCTTAATCAGGTGGTATGGGTGTTTAAACCCATTTCTTTTGGATCAGATCTTGGTAGTGTGCATTGGACACACATAGCACTATTGAATTTTGGATCTATAATAAGTCATGTGTGGGCTAAGGAGTGGTGATTTTATGAGTTTTTATGAGAATGGTTACTCTGAAGTTATGATGAACTGAGAAATGAACTTCTGTGATAGAGGATACACTATAAATGGATTAATCATGGTGTCATGTTCAATCCAAGAGTTGATCATGGTCATGTATTGATAGGATAAATGAGTGTAGATCAGGAGTATAAATATGCATTATATGATGGAACCTATTGAGTTGGTTCTTGAGTAGTGATATAAGGTAATTCATATGGTGGGTAGTAAACCATTATTTATTTGACGGCATGACCCTTATTATAATTTGGATTTTATTGGATGAAGTGGATAACATTACCATAATCAAGGAATGGGTGGTGATAGATGTTTCATGTTATTAATTAGGTATTATTTGGATGGATTCATCCAGTTATTTCATGTAGAAATGGATGGATTGTGAGTCGTGTAGGTACAAGCCTATGTGGTTAGGATTGTGGGTGTGATGAGAAAATTCATTGGATAGTTGTGGTGGAACATGGACACTAGTGAGTGGTAAATCTGATTCATCTAGTCTCGTGTTAATACCATATTTGAGATTAAGATGTGATGATGGATGGATTTAGTTTATTACCATCAGGATCAAGGTGATATTGATGATATTTGAGGGAAATTCAAGGGGTGGACCATTATTTATGGAATTTTTCATGGGGTGAATTATAATTCATCACATGTTTCAAGGGGTGAACTAGTTTTTTCATATGATTTAAGGGGTAAAATTATTTCATCTCATGATTTAGGGGTGAATAATGTGATAAAACATAGTGAAGTGGTTTTTTGAGTTGAAAATTCTTGGTAAATAAATACAAAATGGAATTGTGGCTCACGGTAAGTTGTATATGGTACGATGGGTGCATTCTAAGGTTTGGTCAAGAATTTTAAAGGAAAGTCCAGCCCATGTGGGCCCTATGTACGAGCAGTGAAGACTCATCTAATTTAGTTCAAGATTAGATACTATAGAAATTACCAACATTTGACTAGTGTTTTCATGTATATATTGATTTTGTGAGATAGAAACAACACCGAGTGGTTAATTGGAATACTGAGATGCATTTCAGTAGGAAAATCTAATGGTGGGGATCATTGTGGATCGGAATAATCCATTATGATATGAAGCTTATAAAGGGGAGTTCTATAAGATTGGTAATGATTTGGATTATGACACAATGGTTTCTCAGGGTAGAAATCAATTGTAGAGTCTTTTCTAGATTTTTTAGTGATGATTATAAGTAATGGAGTGGTTTTTGATGCATAGTGTGTTTCATGTTTTGAATTTCAAAATTGGAGATTTTTCAACATTATGAGGTAGAATGTGATGAGTGTCCATGAATTAGATACCTAATTAGGTTAGGTTTTTTGGTATAATGTTTGATAAGACTTCTCATGGATGAGAAGTTCTACGGTGGGCAGATTGTAGTACAATGTTTTCATATGAGTTATGAAATTCAGAAGGAATTTTAATTTTGATTTAGTGGATGTTTCATTTTGATAAAAAGAACTCATAATATGGTTTTGAGAGTTTATACATCTTAAATATATATTTTTGTATGGGGTTTAAGGTTTGAGTGGTGACCCAAGGGTTCAGTAAAGTGTCAAAGTAAGGATAGGTGGCATTTCTATAGAAAAACTACAATAGCAGACCCAGAATAGTGCGCATCGGGTTCATGTCATGAAAGTTTGAAATAGACGTTGAACAACTCTAACTATAGGGTTCATGGTTTGAACCATAGGTTTACTCCATGAATTTTATATCAGAAGTTTTTTTTAATATTAAAAGGGTGCTCGACCCCCCTGACTGACTGAAAACTATCATTTTTAATTGATTTATGAAAAACCATCATACATAGGAAAATACAAGAAAATATTGGTGGTCTAAAGTAATGAAAACCCATAGCATCGCTGACAAAAAATTTCATCCCTTCTTTAATAAAGGAACCCAAGAAAAATAAAGAACACATACTCTGATTAGTTGATACCATAGACGCCAAAAAATACGCTACCATGTTACCCTACCTCCATGTATGAGAAACCTCAATATTATTACCTCTGATAAAATTTCATTTTTGGATAGTATAAGATATGTGACAAGGAATACTGCCCTTACCTATCATTGAATTAAATAATATCCTGGAATCTGTCTCCACCATTTGAATATTTATCTACCTTTGATTGCATAACTTCAGTCCAGTAACCATAGCCAAAGCCTCCGCCTATAGAACATCTCCTCTCCCAAAAAAGGAAACAAACGTTGTAACAACCAAACCTATTTGGTCTATTACGACCCCACCCCCACGCATCTCCCCCCTGATTAAGGTCTACCCCCTCATTTTTTACTAACGGAACACATGCGGGACGGGTTGGATGGTTGGCCCACCCCTCTCTTTTCTTCACCTTAATTTTGGGTGATTATTGGTGGATTTTGGAAATGAATCTAGGTAATTCCTTTCATATAATCTTGTTTATTTGGTTGGCTACTGATTTTTTTAGGGTTTATTAGTTGTTTATATTAGTTCATGGTAGAAATCATCCCAGTCGATGGGGCTTTTTCTTGGCTTGCATAATAGGTGATCCAAGATTTTATTTGTACATCATTGCATGTTGTTTCAATGAAGGTATGTTGTCATATGGTTTATTCTAGGTTTTTAGATAATTTGGGTAGAATATGTTATGTTAATTGGTTATTTTCTATTCTTTAGTCTTGAGGGTGTGTTAGGAGTGGACCTCGCCCCATCGCTCACAATTTCAGTTTGGTGAGGTCGACTGATGAGGTTTTTTTATTTTTTTCCCAATTTAATTAATTTTAAAATTCATTTTAAATTATTTAATTAAATTAAATAATTGATTATAAATGTTTTATAATTAATTATTGTATATTTTTATTTGAGTTAGATCCTCTCAAGGATGGGTGGAGGCCATATGGACTTAGTCAAACTAAGCGAATTTGTCGACCTATGCTTGAAAAGGGAATGAGTCCATGGTTGATATAGGTGGAACATTTTACATACCCCTTGGGATTATTCATTTCATATATACAAGTGGGTGATATTTATAGACTATCCTCTATGAGATATTGACCTTTCTGATTAAATAAATTTTTTATTTAAAAAATTAAAATCATATGCCTAAATTAAACAGTTTCTTTTCCATGAGGGTCCTTGGGCACTATCTTGATTTCCTTGTCTACGTATGGTCAATCCATTGATTATTTTTATGTGACTTGAGATAAATTTAACCCATTAGTGTGTAATTAGGTCATGTACTCATATTTTTCCTTAGTATAGGTGCCCTGGTGATATCAAGTAGAGGTGAGTGATGACTTGATGGATAGCTTGGGGATCTGCCATGTGGGAACCATGAGATGCCTTTAAGCCTTTGGAGTAGTGAGAAAAGTTTGGGAAAAAGGGTCCCCCTCTGATAATATGTGATTATTTTGTTGGTTATACCTTGAGAAAACTTATGGATAAGTTGGGTGTTCAAACCAACCTAGGGTGACTTTGGAAGGGAATGTGCTTGAGCCCATATCCATTTGTGAAACTTTCCTATAAGGCCATCCATGCCTCGATGATACTTTGATGATATTTAGGGATTAAATACCTTCTGATTTATGGGGTTGACCTAAGAGATGACTTTGAGATTGACGGACCCTTATGAGGTGTCATGGCTATAATGAGACCTAAGGGATCCCGGTGAGTTCCCCAATGAAAAGTTGACCCTGGTGATAGGGTGTGCTTGGAAAATTGGTAGTAATGATTGAAAGTGTCACCTTAAAACCATAATAAATGATTTTATCCATTTATGGATATGATTATTATAGGTCGTTCACTTGAGAGGCTAGACTTATTTATGAGATGAGTTTGGGAAGATGACTGACCCTAGTGAGATACATTATATGAGACATCATGGGATTTACGTTCTACCACTCCAAGATGAATGTGATTCATAGGATTCATAGGGATCCTTAGATTTATATTATATGTATAATGACTATTGGAAATTTCTAAGGGTCATCCCCCTAGGATTCAACTGTTGAACTTAATGTTAGTGGATTGTCTGGGGTCTTCCTCCTAGGAATCGGTTATGAGCCTACTACTATGGAACACCCAGGATTATGTCATGGGGTTAACCGATGATGTTTAATGTTTATGAAATTCCCAATATTATCTAATAGGGTTTGAATATTATGTATGAAGAATATGTAATTCCTAAGATTATCTTATAGGGTTCTATTATGATTCCTGGTGAACATAAAATTCTAATGGTTATCTCTTGGGGGTCGGTAATGACTCCTCGTGACTATGGGTAGCCTAGGATTATCTCCTAAAGTTCACTGATGATGCTTGATGACTAGGATCACTCAATATTACCTCTTTAGGATCTATAAGGATTCCTTGTACTATTTATTTTCCTAGGGTCTCCCACTAAGAATTGATAGTTATGTCTGATACTCATAGATCCCTTAGAAATGCTCCATGTATCCATCAGTTATGCATGATGCTATGTGTATTACTTCAGATACATACAAGAATATAGAATTCATGTCTATTAATATATGGATTTTGGGATTGGTTTTGGTTGGCATGATTTCATGACGTTTCATAGACACATCGGCACTAGCCGAGGTACGTTTGGTCAATCTTGTATTCAATGGTAGAACCTGAGGATCAACATTGGTTATTATTTACACTTTTTTAGTTCTATTTTTTTATATTTTGATCATTTCAAATTAACATACAATATAGTTAATATTTATTTATAAGAATGTATTTTTGGTTCCCTACTGATTTATACTCAAACCCTACTTAGGTGTCTATGGAACTTGGGTGCCCAAGTAGACATAATTGGTTACAAGTTCAGGTAGAAAAGAGGAAACATATTTCAAAATAAAATAGGATATATCTAATGGTATTAGTAACTATGATTAAGGTAGTTCTTGGGGATGTAGTTTAGCCTTAATGTATTTTTATTCTTATTTTATTTTTGTATGTGATTAGATCGGTGGGTGATATTTGTTGTATTATTGTATACTTATGCATTCATGTATTATTGTTGATTATTTATTTTATTCCCCATAATATGATTATTTATTTATCTAGATGATGTTTCTTTTTATTTTTAACTCTAACATGGGGGTATAGTACTCCCATGGTACTACCCTAGACCCATGTTACTAATTGGTATCCTCGGGCATACTTGGAGGCATTCTTGAGGTCTAGTGGTGACTCCCTTGATTTAGGAACTACTCAGCGACCACAAAATAGGGAGTTATGGTACACATCCCTACCATATATTTCAAGAAATATATCAAAATAATATCTTTGATACCATATTTTAACCCAATTACCCATATATATATATCTTGAGACCTGAGTTAGGGTGACCTGAGTCATGCATGTTTCATAATCTCTAAAAACTAGTAGTTACTACAAAGGAACAAAGAAAACCTTGGAAATTATTTACCTTATAATATTAACCTAATCCCACATATGAAATAAAATTTATGTAGGCTATTTAAATTAAAAATATTGAATAGAAAAAATGACATAATATGTGAATATTTAAAGAAAAAAGAAAACCCTCCCAAAATATTGTCATAATTAAAATCCAACAGTATTACATAACATAACTACACTCCTAGATCTATTTAAAAACATTCCATATAGATCTACATCTATCCAATGGGAATAAAATAAAAATTTTCTTTAACTAGTTCATAAAAAATAGAATCTACATGCACATAGAAATGTTCATATAGGGTGGAGTAAGAAACTCGATAGGATTTTCCCCAATTACTCCCATGAATTACCAATTAATGATCGACCCATAATGTATAAATATAATAAATTTATTTTCTAAATGTAAAAAAATGTTTAAAAATCCATTTTCATAAGAAAAAACCTGTCATTTTGTATAAAATATACCATTTTTAACCCATATTAAAACATCCAACATGTTTGAGAAAACCCTTCTTGGTTAACCCTTAACAAATAAAATTTAGTTAAACATCAACATTTATATAAAAAAAATTTCAAAAAACCAACACAAATAAAAAAACAAGATTTAAATACTCTAAGGAATCATATTTAGGGAGATATTAAAAAAACTCAAATCCATACAATCCATAATCCAAGAAAACAACAATGTTTATAGTTTATATGCAATGAATTTGTATTCTACTATAAGATTATTCTTAGGTATTTCCTTCCTAACCATTGTAATTTAAAAATACAGTAAATGGTTATTTCCAACCGTGACCCATGTATATTTTCAATTATTCACCATAATTTTTTCAAAATATCGAACCCCACTTCTCAATACTTAAACCATTTTTTCAAATACATTGTATTCCCAAAATATAATTTCATTTTTCAAGATCAATTGAAAAAACAAAAACTAATATTTTAAATACAAGTGACTTAAAATAAAAATATTTTTTCCAGGAAAAACAAATTATGGAATAAAAAATAATTTCAAAATATTTCAATAGTTCATATATATGCTTCATCAAAAAACTCATTTTTTAAAAACATTATCACATTTATCAAAATACATATTATTAATAAAAATTAATTAAAAATAAATAAATAAATAGTATAAATAACATATTTAATAAATATAATGACTAAAAAATTTAACTCAACTATATATCTATACATCAATGGAGAAAATCACTATTGGGAAAGATAGAATCCACTTACCTAGAAAAACTTTAGGGGAAACTATAAATCTAGATCTGTAGGTCTTGATACATTGATATATGATCCTCAAATCCATGATTACTTTCAAAATGAATCAATTCTTTCAATATCTTGATGATTTTATATCTAATATCACTATTTAGATCCCAAAATAGAATAAAAAATATAGGATAGATCCAAGAATGCACAATAGAGAGATAGATCTATGTTTCTTACCATACTTATGGCTTGATCTGATCAATAAAGAAGAAATATCTCATTGAGGGTTGAATATAAAACTTTAAAAACATCCAATTAAATCCAAATAATTCATATAAGGCATATAATATAAGTTTATAAGAGTAAAATAGTAGTAAACATAGGAAAAAAAGTATTTAAAAAATTATATATTTTCCCCATTATGAATGGTTTTCTAGAATGGTTTATCAAATATGTGTCTAACCTTGTGAGGCCTATTGTATCCAAAACCCTATAGTACATAATTATCTTTCAGGGTTAACTAAACCTATTCCTAACCTTGTGGAACCTACTCCCAAAAAACTCTAATAAAATTTTAGTCACTGGTTCAAGGGTGACGCAATTCTCCCCACCATAAGGGATTATTTAACTCATCTTATAACATCTCTATCACCTCATAAACTCCAAAACTACCCTATTTGATAAATATCATTATTTGAAGTCAATTTAAAAAGTTTAATCATACTCTATACTCCAATTATTAGTTTATTAATTGAACTGATAAAAATCATAACTTCATAAATTTTTCAAAAAAAATACCAAGAATATTATAATAAAAAATTTATAAACACATGTGTAAACAATGTAAACATCTATCCTATTAAGTTCCAACATACTTTATGTTTTTAATTTATAACATATATTCTAAAATAATATGAATATATTAGGTTCAAATTTATCATAATCACTCAAATCAATTCACTCTATTTACATAACATTTTCTCATAACCATTTTTTAATTTATATATGTCCAAGTAAAGGGATGTTGAAACACACAAAAAGCATGACTCCCTCACCATGAAACATTGAGTCACCCACACATGATATAATAATTCAAATCATTGGATTCAATTATCAACATGGATATCATTAATGATTCTTTAAACTAGACATCTTACTATAAACCAATTAAATAGGCATGACATTCATAAAGATAGTTCATACCAAAAAAACTAAACACACACCATTAAATGAGATACATGGGACCAGTTCATAGGATGGTGTTGTAGGGATGGATAATCCAACCTATTAAGATGAAAAATGAAAGATTAAGGGGGCAGGAATACTCTCCATTATAATAACAAAAAATGGTGAAAGCACTATCGTAAGATATGAAAAAACATATTATTTTAATTATCTTATTACTTATAAACTTAATTAAATTTATACTATTAATAAATATATATATATATATATATATTCATATTTCAAACATCTTATAATTCCCAATTTCAATTCATCATTGTAGCTTAAAAAATCAGTCACACCATAATTTTATTACTTTAATCCACTATAATAAAACATTTTTCATTTACTCGTGATTATTTGATATTGAAAACTAATAATTAACTCATTTAAATATATATCCATAATTATATTAATATAATTCACAATATTCAATTATATACCAATTTATTCATGTAATGTTTTCTTTATTTTAGCATGTTTAACTCAAAATAAATTTACATTAAAGTTTAAAATCATCATTTTCAAAAATATTTTGTAAAATCCCATTCCTTTTTTACTTGATAAATCCTGAGGGAATTTGAATTTTTGAGTTTGGTTGATGGTTTGTTTTGATAAATAGGATTTAGATTGATAATACAAGAGTTTTAGAATACTAATTTGATGTTTTTTGATATGGTTTGAGGCCTGATAGGTTCTCCAAGTGCTCAAGTGATCCTTTTGATATTTCGGTTGAATTTTAGATGGTTTTTAGGATTTTTACCATGGTTTATGATTTGGACCACATGGTTCAGGGAAAATGGTGTGGTTACCCTTGCATGGGTAGTTTCCCGATTCAAATTGTATAGTACATGGTTAATGTGCATAGATAGTACACAGTTTAGGGTAAACCACGCGGATATTATAGGAAACCTTAAGAAGTGGCTTGTATATAGGGTTTGGAGCATAGTAGTCACACCATTGTAGGAAAACCATGTGAAATGTTGTGGATGATTTTTAGAGGGGTTCGCATAGTTGATGTATGATTTGGAAAACTATGTGGTACAACCATGAAAAGTGTGTTTCCTTGGATAGTGAAGGATGTACAGTTTTTGAATGGTTTTTCAAACCATGAATCCAAAAAATAAAAAACATTAAAAGATGGAAAATTACTAGGTTTCCATATTAAATATTTAAGTGGTATCCCACTATCCTTCCTTATTAACATGTTCACAAACCGTGGGGCTACTCCCCCTCTTCCCCATTTATTTATCCTCAAATTTGAGGAATTATTGGTTTGATTATTTGTTATTTGATTTAATTCCCTCATTTTTTTTATTCTATTATTTTTTTAGTTTATATCTAATTTGGTTTACTTGGATTAGGTTTTTCATTCTGATTCCACCATAGAATGGTGGAATAAGCTATTTTTTTATATGGCTTTCATGTCTCCAAGTGAGAGGATGTACTGAGATGGTATCTATATAATGAAACCAATAATTTTGATATAGGTATATTAATGTATGAAATTTTAAAGGGTTTTAGCCTAAATTAAAATAAATTATAAAATTAATTGGTTCTGATTGTTAAGGATTTTTCTTAGGGTGATGTTGAAAGCATGCCACAAAATGTTGGCATGTCGTTGGATGTAGTTTTTTTGTAGTGGGTTCTCTGAGTAAGTATTTAAGAAATTATACATATTTGAATTAAGTTAAAAATTTAATTGTAAATAGTTAATTAATTTTAAATTTAATATAATTAATAAATTGGATTCCTTTTCTTGAGGTAGGGCTTCATGGTCGTTGATGATGGTTGTTGAACTTTCATGGGCTTAGGTGAGAACTCCCAAACAGTGAATTAAAAGGAGTTTTAGGTTTGAATTTAGGTTGGTTGTCCCCTATAAATACCCCTATGGTATTATGCATTTTATTTATGATATATGATGTTTTCATAAAGTTATTAAATATGAAAATGAAAATATGATCTTTCAATGTTCCAAATATCATGGGAGGAATATCATTAATTATCACAGAGGTGGAAGAAAGTTTTTTGAAGGTAGTGGAAGTTCAAATTTAAAATAATCTTCAAGAATAATCTAGAATCATTGATAATCATTCAAGAGAATTGTTTTGAGTGGGAGTTTTTAATTTCAAATTTTTGTTAAGTGGAAAAATAAATTGGAGTTCCCACCCATGCTCTTGCAAGCACATCTATAAAAATGGTGCAAGTATTGTACGGAGACGTGACTTTTTCACGTGTTTAAAAGATAAAGTGTTATAGAAATATTACTAAATAGATATACCATTTAAACATCTAAAATCCAAATTTTGAGCATGAATTTTCCATCCAAGGAATATCTTGGTTGAAGAAGAATAAGTTATTAACATACTGAGAAATAGTGATCAGAGGTAATTGATAGAAGTAACTAGAAAAATTTTCATACGAGGTTGATCAAATAGACTATGGTAAAAAATGAATGGATAAAATATTGTGTGCATAGGTGAACAAACAGATAGAGTGTAAGGAAGTTGTATCTGTTTTTAGAAGGCAGTAAATGGAGTTTTCTATACGAATGATTGAATATAGAAACTATATGAACAATTAATGTTAAAATTTTATTTAACATAATTCAAAGTAGGATGTTATTTCCTACTAGTGGGAAAGAAAGTAAATAATTTTTTAAAATTATAGAAAAAATTGAAAAGGTACAAGTAGCACAGTGACAACATACTAATCCTATTGGTTAAGGTCTCTAATAGTTATTACGAAATCTTTGTTACATATTTATCTATGTGCAGAGAACATACACTATTGTATTGGTCATAGTGAAATTCTATTTTAAAGATATTCCCTGCTTTTTATAACCACATAAAAGGATTTTTGTAGTGTATTGCGTGGTGTTTGATTACTTCCAAACCATTTCAAGGACTAGATACTCTTGTTTAGTAGTGAACCTTGTAAATTCTTGTGTTGCTATGGAATTTACTTATGTTCTTATTTTTAGAAAAGTTATAAATCATTAAGAGGAGGTGAATTTTGTTTTTAAAATGTAAGAAAAACATAAAAATAAAATAACATTGATTCACCCCTACCCCTATCATTGATCACACATATCCTAATTGGTCCTTTTAGTTGGAATATCATTGGTTGTGGTTCTGGTATAGTGAGAGAACTCGGTTAGTATTTAAGGAATTATTCCAAATTAAATTAAGTTATAAATTTAATTTTAAATTGTTTAATTAATATTAAATTGATTATAATTAATTAAATTGGATACCTTTCCTTGATTCAGGGCCTTGTAATGATTGACAATGGTTTTTGGACTTGGGAGGACTTGGGAGAGAGCTGTTGGATAGTAAATTAAAAGGGGTTTTGGATTTTAATTGTTGTTTGTGATCTATTATGTGTACCCCTATGATAGTATTCATTTTATTTAAGACATTTTATATGTGGTCTCACTACTTAAGGATATAGAACTTTTTTTAAAATGAATTTTTATTTAAAATGAAATGCCTGGGTAAATTTAACAAAGTTCTAAGGACCATGAGGAGTCCTTGTTTGCTGGCTTGACTACCTCAATTGTTGGTGGTCTAGGCCTTGATTATTACTTATATTACTTAAGGTACGTATGCTCTAAAAAGTTTCAATAAATGAACTATGATAATATAGTGTCCCTAGTGTAGGATTCCTTAGAAACATCTTTGTATATGAGGGTGGTGGATTGGGAATGATTAGCTTAAATAGGCTATAATAGACCTTGAGATGCCTTAAAGCCTTAGGGATAGTTGATATGAGAATGGGGATAGTGTTCCTGCCCTTCTAAGATGTGATTACTTGGGTGGGTGTTCCCTAAGTAGACTCTGAATAGGTTAGGTGTATGAGAACTGACCTAGTGATGATTTGGGTATAGATATGGGATCATTTCCATCTCTTGGTAGTGATTCCACTAATGCATGTCATATAAGGCTAGTTAAATTGTAGGACGGTGATGATGATGCCACAGAATTATATTCCTTATGAGTGATGGTTGTTTACCTGAGAGATGGAGTTGAGATTGAGGGACCTTTATGAGGTTTCCAAATGGGATGCGACCTAGGGGGCCACAATGGGTTCCACTGATGAATCTTTGACCCTAGAGAGGGTGTTCATGTTAAATTGGTTGTGATGATTATGGGTGCCACATTAGAAGCCAAATTGAATGTATGAACCTATTATAGTGGTAATAGTGATAGTTCATGCACTTGAGAGTTGGCCTTTAGTTTTGGGTGGATGTCCAACCCATCAAGATTCATATTTTTTAGAGGGATGGGGTGGGATTCACATCACACTAAGATGTACCAAGATACATGGTATTCCTATGACATGCTCCTAGGATCTAGACTTTGTGTCTGACATCGATTTGGATTTCCTAGGATACACTCTTAAGAATCATTTATTGAAAATGGATTTCCAAGTTATAATACCATAGACATGCTCCGTGGATATGTCTAGTCAGTTATTCGGTTGTAATTAATACCTTAGACATGATCCTTGGATTCAACTCATAGGTTATATAAGTTGTAATTCCTTAGACATGCTCCATGGATTCTGCTCATAAGGTATTAGATTTATAATTCATTATATATGCCCCTTTGATTTAGCTCCTAGGTATTTGAGTTATAATTCCTTAGAATCACACCATATATTTGACTCATGGGTATTAGAGTTAGATTTCCATATACACACTCTTTAGATTTGGATTCTAGGTATTTGAGTTGGAATAAATTGGACACACTCCTTAGATTCGAATCAAGGTTAATTTGGATTGCCTATGATTTTCTCCTAACAGTCATCCGTGGTCTTGATATTGGTTTTAATGATAACGTGACATGTTGAAATAAACTCTAGCACTAGTCGAAGTAGTTTTAGGTTAATTCAATTTTTTATGAGAGAACCAAAGGATCAAAAATGGTTTTTTATTTATGCTTTCACACTATTATTTATTTATATTCATATTGTATCACATGTATACATCACATTTATGGTTATCTATGGGACCTCATTGGTGGTACCCTACTAATTTGTTCTCACACCCTGCTCGGACCACCATTGTACTAGTTACCCAATCATCATTCACTAGTATCATGTTCTAGTTAGGAATAGGTTTTGGGTTCCTTGATCAAGTGGGATAGATTAGATGGGATTAGTGATTGGGGTGAGGTGATAATTTCAGATAGTAATAGATATTACTATATTTTTAAACTTTATTTTATTTTGTATATGTGATTATCCTGATGGGATGTTAGTCTTGATGTATAGCAATGAGTCTGTATGGCTATATAATTTTGCATTTATTTATTATTGATGGTTGAGTTTATTGATTCTATGTACTCCCATGGGTTTTTATTATTTTGTTATGGATGATGTTTGGTTTATTTTATTTGTTACTACACACTCTCACATGGGGGATAGTCTCCCCATAGTACCACCCTAGACCCATGATTCTATTTGGAATCCTCTAGAATATGGTAAGGTGTGCCTAAGGTCCCTTTAAATACTCCTCTGGTCAAGTCACTTCTCAGCAATCAAAGCCTGAGGGACATTACATATCAAAAACTAATTTATAAAAACACTAATAATTAGGCATTCAACCCCTAATAAAGCACATGATTTACACATATAATCACCCTCAAAATTAAATATATTTGTTAAATAATGGTATTAGTTTTTTAAATTAAATATTCATAGTGTTAAAAGAAATTTCTTTTATAAAAATTAGTTTAAACTCACACATTTGTCAAAAAAATTCACTATGTTAACGTAAATATGGTATGCTCAACCAATTATTTTATATTTCAAAACTACATGTCATAATTTTTAAAAAAAATATATATTTACATATAGTTTATTAAAAAAACCTTCAAATAAAAATTAACTTTTTGTAATTTTAATTGATCAAGTTTGATATTTAACCAAATCGAAAAATATTCTTATCCCATATCAAATCCATTGAATTTTCAATGCACGCCTCAAATTAAAACCCAATTTTATCCACCCATTCATAAAAACTATAACACACACAATTATTTTAATAATAAAACTTCCTATATTTTAATCATCAATTTCTAAAACAATTTTATTATACATTTCCAACAAAAATAAAATATATAAGTGAAACTTGGAATAAAAAATTAAATTCCAATAAATAATTTAAAAAAATCAAAATAATTTTTTATGTAAATATTTTTCATGGAAATTAAAACCAAATAACTTTCCACTTAGGAATTTAAAACATTTTCATCAATTTTATAAAAAAATCCTTTTTATTTAAAAAATTATTTCAAAAACCTTAAACTATCATTATATCTTGTTTCAAACCAAAAATATATATTTATATTTATTAAATATTTTAAAATTTCAAACTCAAAATATCTAAAAATTATTATTATAGTTTCCAAAATATATTTCAAAAAATCCATTATTATATTTAATAAATCACAATTTTAAATAATTTATTATATCACACCACTAATTTTCTCAAATCTCTATATTTTTAATCATAGGTAAATTTGTGAATATCATATATCCTATGTGTCACTATATGATGTATTATACTAATGTATAATCTAACTCATCCTTTAGTTTTAAACATAACATTCCAGGTTATCCATACTATACATGGGATATATAGATCGATACATCACTCATAAATAATATGTTAACCCTAATATCTAGATTACCGTATTAACTTGGGGTTCAACTATAACCATGCTAGCAAGAAATACACAATGACTACCATCTAAGTATTGAATTCCTATATCCACCTCTAATTAAAATTTTTTTGAAAACCTAACTACTCTAATACCATTTTGTAATGACTATAAATAGATCACCAGAAACTTAAACTAAATCATTATATTACCTCAATCACACTCCCCTAAATATACAACATAATAAAAATACATGAAATATATATGTTCATACATGTTCACATACCTAAAAAAATTATCCTCCCGAACTCTGCTAAAAATAATGGTACCAACTTTTATTCATGAGTCTGTAACTAAACTTGGGATCCAAAAAAATGTTTTCTCTACTCAATATAAATCATACGATGAGTAAAAAAAGGGGATAAGTAATATGGATCATTTTAATTTTCTTAATGATATTAAATCCCTTAATTGAGAATGGAATGTGTGGATTTATAGAGTACAGTACATGTGATATAATTCATGAACCCTAACTATATACATTTCATATGGCTATAAAGAAAATAAATTTAACCAAGTATAATTTCAAAATTAAAATAATAAAACAAATCATTTAAGAACATTATATGGAGATCCTAAAAAATCTTAATAAATAATATCTCATATCACACCAATATATGGGAGTTATAACATACAATGGCTCTAAACCCTTGCCTACTTAGTTTCATGCTTGGTATAGTCATGTTGATGTGGAAATTATTTTAATCCAAACTCAAATTTAAATAAACCATATGAGAATATTTTTTTCATTATAATTGTAGGTAAAATAACATATCTCAAACATTTTAGGTGGTAATACTTAGGAATCATTCTAAGAGTCTAAGTTCTATTGAGATAAATCTCACTAGTTTTCCCCTAAGTGAATGTATATACATCATGTCACAAATTGACCTCCTTTATGGTTATTCCATTAGTGAAAAGAATTAATGGGTTATCCTCAATGGTTTTACAAAAATGTAAATTTTGATTGATTTTATGGATAGAATCCTCACATGGATGATTCAAGAGGGAATAGAGAATCTCACATCACATCCACACATGAACTTGCTGAGAGTAAAACATACCAATATTTATTTATATTTTCCATACCATGATAATGTTAATAGGTCAATTTCAATGCTTATTACACCAATTTTGACACTATTTCATGCCATACTTTGGGTTACTAACCCATTTCCATGTCTATGACATCATAAAAATATGATACACTTTCATATATTTACAACCATTAGGGAATCACATGATATAGAAATTATCACTACAAATCATAAAATATATCATATCATAGGTCACATTTCATATTATATCATATAGAATAGAATTTTAATGGTCAATATTAACTGATAATATATCACATTATATAAAACTTCATAACATATTCACATCATAAACACATAATGCATTTTTATAATGTAATTTCCCATTTCACTATTACATTATTTACTTGATATATCATAAATTTTCTATATATTTTTTCACAACTAAACCCTTTTCCATCATCATATCATAATAAAATATCTCCCATCAATAAAATACATTAAAAACACTATTTTAAACATTTACTATCCCCTTAAATTCAATTTACCAATAATCCACAAAAGGTAAAAAATACTTTAGCTGCACCCCAGTTCTTACTATTCATACTGTAATTATTTATTTAAATGACTCTAGAAAATGAGAATTTAATTTTTTTTCTACTCTCTATACTCATCATATTATCCTTTCAAGTCTCCTTAAATTTTTAAACTTAGATCAACATTAACATTTTAGATTCATTTTTATAATGATTCAACCTAGATCTTAAATATTTATTTGAGTTACCCTTATTTTAAAATATTCATGAATTCCTTTAAAACATCATTATGGAAATTAAAACCATTTAGATAAATAAAAATTTTAAAAAAATAACTTTATCCCATTCATATTTCATTTCCATTAAAACATAACTTTATAATACAACAAACACCCCTAGAAAAAATTAAAAGAGTTCATTAAAATTTAATAGGAGTCTAATAGTTTTTAACTAAAATGAAAATCAACAATAAAGGATTCATACCAATACCAACTAATCTATAATGGTTCTAACCAATTAACTCATAATAGATAAAATATTTTACTCATTATTAAATATTTATTGGTGACTTTTACTTGATTTTAAACCGTTACTAGGTTAAAATATAAAATAAACCCATAAAAATAACAACAAGTTATATGATAATTTAAATAATCCATCAAAAAATCGGTATACATAACCACTTATTAAAAAATAATTAGTAAATTTGAGGCCACTTATTTTAATTAAATGTAATTTTTCCATTCCTCATGCACTTAAAAATCAATTATCCTAGGAAAAATCCCATAATTAATATAAAAAATATATCCCAGATAAATCCTTAAATTTTTTAAGCCAAAATAACTTATTATTTTAAATATTTTATGTTTTCATATCATATAATGACATGTGATCATATATAATCATCATTATCAAACAATTAAAATAAAAATACCCTTCAATCAAAAGGGATTTATCATCCTGTGATGAAACCCCCAACAAAAATCCCTAAATATGAGTAGTGGGTTTATCTTATGACGAAATAGAAAATAAAAAATAAATTTGATAAGAAATATTCAAGTTTCTTACCTCAATATCACACAAGGAACCTATAAAGATCAAACTCCAAACATTGGGGATTGGTATGGGAGAAAGTGGAGAGAAAGGAAAATGAAAACCAAATAAAATGGTTTTCCTATGACACATTCACAAGTGAAAACCAATTTCCAACCCCAAAATAACAAATTTTTATCTTCTAAAAACATTATCTTGAGAACCACTAGGTACCATGTGTATCTCTACTAGGTACCTAATTATCCTGATTATAATTTAAGTACTTATTAAATCACTAGGTTCCAATGAAACACCATAGAGTACCCGGTGATCCCAATTCACCATGCATCCTTATCCTTACATTTACCAAATACATTCTTAATATAAAAAATTAATTCCCTAAGAAATATCATTACTAATTAAATGTTTTTAACCATCCAAAATAGATACAAAACATGCTTTACTAATTTATCCATCAATTATTTCCTTTAAATCTTTCATACTCTCAATTATTTTCCTAAATAAAATTATAATTAGACCTAAATCTAATTTAAATTCCTCCATCACATGTGTAAAAAATTAAATTTACCTATATTTTCATGATACTTGTTATTTATCCTAAATACAAAAATTAATTTAGTTATATTCCAAAAACAAAAAAAATTATATCTAATAGCATGAAACTCGATTTGAAGAGACAATTTAAAAGATGTTTTAGGTATTCTACAAAATAACATTGCATGATTGGAATATTTAATAACTAATATGTTAATGCAAAGAAAATAATGATTAGATACTTTTTTTGTTATATATAACCTAAATCCAATCATATGATATTGGATTCAAGATATTATTGTATCATGTAAATCCATAGATCTTCTTAGACCTTTAATTTTTGATTTTTGTGTACTTTAGGTGTCAAGAGAGAGTTCATAAGTGTATTAGAGGTGAAGAAATGATTTTTACCCTTATAGTGATCAAAATTACTATTTTGGATCAATTAATGCCATTTTTGAGGTCATGGAGGTTCTATGGGCATAGTGAGTTGGTCTTTTTAAGGATTTAGTGGATTTAGGGTTAAAAACTCCCATTTTTTGTAGGTGTCTTTAGTTTTTTGGTTCTTCACATCTTATTTAATGTCGTTTCGATGATCATGGTGTTGAGATATTTTTTACGAAAACCTTGGGTAAAATATAGAGGGGGATAACTATTGTGGTGCTCATGGATTCTCTATATTATGGTCTTGGGTGGTTTTAATCATGGTCAGTCATAGCTCATGTTTAGAAAAGGAAAGGAAGGTTCCCCAATTCCATGTTAGTTCTTCAATGGGAGTTAGGGGTGAGGATGAACCATCCATTTTAGAAGCCGCTAAACTATGGTGCTGGTCAAACCAATTTTTAAAATAATTGAATTGTTTGTAGTTTTGAGGTGGTTGAGTCCATTTAAAATGAATGGAATTTTATATCAAAGTTTACTAAGTCTCAAAACAAACACTTTGAGGTTCCCTGCACCCATTTTGGGGATCACCAATATTTTATTATAAATAGGGATTAACCATTCCCCATGGTTTAAATTATCATATCTTCCTCAAACCCTAGTCAACCCTAGACCCTACCTTGGTTCTCTATAGGAAACTCTTTATAGATCTAAACCTATGAATTCATGTTATGGTCTCTTCTTGAATTTGAGTTGTTTTTTTTCTTCTCTTATATCTCTAAAATCCTTCATTCTTTTATTTCTTACTCTTCTCATGAATATATACTGGTGAGTTTCTCTAGTATAAGATGTTTTTCAAGGTTTTGATGGTGTTTTATTGTGTTCAGGTCTTATGGTGGTTCCATTTTGTTTTGGAGTCATTTGATCTTCCTTTCTCCCTTGTTCTAACGTTTTTTTCTTCAAAGTGATAGTTGGGGTAGGGTATTTGAGACTTCTCCTTGTTTAATTATGTGTTTATGTGGATGAATAATTATTTTTTTCTTTAAATAGATAATATAAATTAACCTAAAAAATTATGAACTGGATTAAATTAATTGGAGAGAAAAGGATGATTAATATGTGGTTTACTAAATACTAAGTTATTTCCTATGTGTTATCATTTATTGTTTACATGAGCTTCTATAAATCCATTTTGTTTATATTTTTATAAAACCTATAACCATTAATAATTGTTTACTCATGTAAATATGGTATTGGAATATAATATCAAAAAAATTAATTAATAAATGTTATTTTTACGCTTGAAGTGTTGATTAAAAGTGGAAGAGTGATTCAAAAGGGGTGTTCAGTAGGGTTTTCTAGTATAATAATCATTGTGAAATTGAGAAATTATGAAATTGTTGTGGTATTGTCAATGTTATATTGTTATAATCCTTTCTGAAGTTATAAATGGTCTTATTAGTAGTTCGTGGTACCTGGTTTGGGGGTAGTGGTGTGATGTGGATATTGTGGTGGACATTGGGTTGGATTTTTATTATTATTGTGGTGGTGGTTTCACTTGGTTATTGTGGTAAGATAAGGATCAATTTTATAGTTGTGGTAGTTATGTTGTAGTAGATATTGGATTATGATAATGTAATGGTAGATTTGGTTATGGGGGAGGCTAGTGTAGTGGTGTCTTAGTGGCTCAGTAACATGGTTTGATGCTAAAATGAATGAATGAATGGGTAACTAAAAGAAAGTGGTATGGGTTTGTGGGTTGGTGAGGGGTTGGAAAAATTAATTGATAAAATGGGTAAATGATATTTAGTAAGTGTGTTGTTTAAAAGAAATGTGTAAAGGTTAGAATAAATTTTAATAATGATTAATGGATGGTTAAAAGTGGAAAATTATTATATGAATCATTTGAAAAAAATATAGTTAAATGAATGTAAAGTAGTCGATAACAAAAAATCTATAATTTAATTATTTTGTGATTAAATGGGAGTTTTATTATATGTTGTGTGGTTTTTTTGTGGTTGGGTGTGCATGTTTAGTACTGTGGCAGTGATTGTTGGTAATTAGGATGATGTGGTTAAATAAAGTCATAAAATATATGGATAATCTAACTATGAGTTAACCCTTAGGCTGGGCCGATATACAATTTTATATCATCTATTAATTTTATGTTATTTCTTATTCACCACCACCTAAGTCATATATCCTTACAGATTTCTATTTGTTTATGGGTTTTTCCCTCAACATCCAGGTTATAGTGGGAATGGATGGATAATTACTCCATCTTCCCCGATCTCTCTTCTAAATATATCATCATATATGATGGCCCAAGGTTATAATGCATAGGATATAATGGATTTCAATTAGAGTTCTTAAAATGTGATTTGGTGATGAATATGTGATTGAAGTTGTTATGAATGGTGGGGGTGTATGAGGTAAGAGGAGGGAATGATGTTGGAATCCTATATTTTCATGCTTCCTAACTATGATAGGATATATGGTTTTAATTTTGTATATGGTATGTGGATATGGAAAGTAGTATGATGTGGTTATGGTATGTGGTATGTGGTTTTAGATATGCGGTTATGGTTATGAGGTGGATACATCATTATGAGGATATATGGTTATGTGAATATTGAAGGGATGGTAGCATAGGAAAAATACTATTAGAGTGAGAGTAAAAATATCAGTGGAGAAGTCATTATGAGGTACCTTTCACATATATATTCTTTTAATACTATGTCATTATACTTGGATACATTATTGGGTGAGCAATCCTTGGTGAGTATGGGTGGTATTTGACCTGGTATAGGTTCATGTTATCTATCTTGTTTATTCATTGAGTAATTACTATGCTTCTTATTTGCATGATATTTTTTAGGTATGATCCTAATAATTTTACATATATTCTCACCCCTTTCTATAAATATCTATTTTTCTGATTATTATGAGGGAGTTGGAGATTTGGATGAGCATTAATAGTTTGTGGAGTTTGTTTCCAGTGATCATGGGTTGCTTGTTCTTGCTTAGCTTCTAGATTCATTTTTTCATCGTCCATAACCCTCGGCTGCTCAAATCCCTACTCTAGTTTCAATCTCCTATGCACCTTTCCTAGTCATACCTTAAGTGGTGGTAATCTTGAGACTTTAGTATGTGGGACTTGACAGTCATTGGTGTTCTTTGCGTGACCTGTGTCAGTTCTCCTATTAAGATTCTATGTTTCTTTCCTCTGTAACGATGGTGATTTTGGATTCGGTTTTGACATTCAATATGTTTTTGTTTTTTGGATTTTGTTTGGTGTTCTTCAACGGATGTTTTTTCCATCATTATGGTGATACGAGCGACGATTATGTGATGTTTTTTAGTTGTTTCTTCCTCAAAGTAGTGAAGGTATTTTGTGTTTGTCTATGAAGATCGTGTTATGGGTATTTTCTCCTAGTTTTTTCCTATTTGGTTTTGATTTCTCTGGTCCTCAGCTCCAGCGGTTTGGATGGTGTTAATGTCGGCAACTATGGTGGTGTACCTTGGTGATGATGGCGGATTGCAGTGACATGATTCTGGATGACGTGATGACTCTTGGATTGAGGTCTCCTTGGGTTTGGTGATGGGTTTTGAATTTCAAATTTTGTTTAAGATCTTTTAACATTGGATTCCCTTATGTTGTATGTGGTTACCTCTTATCCTTAAAGCGGCTATCTTAAAAATAAAAAAATTATATTTTTGAGATATAGCAAGGGAGATGAGATAATACATAGGTATTTTGGGGATCCCTGTGATCCAACGCAATGACTTTGATATTACTAGACACACTTGGTGATATGGTTCTTATTTTTTGTTAGATATCTGAGAGTGGTACATGCATCATAATTTTCAATGATTTTTTCAATTGGGGTTAATTTTGGGTAAATTGCAAAGAAACTATTTGAATAATATTAAATTAATTCCATGTTTCTGATATTATGTATTCACTTTTATATGTTAAATATATAGATTGTAGGAATAATTTGTGTACTTTTAGGGTTGGTGATATGTAGTAGGATTATCCAGTTGAATTTAGGAGGGTTGAACCGATATAGGGGGATGACTTTTATATGAAGATGTTATGTGAGTTATAGAATTAGATCTTGGTGAAGTATGAGAGGAATGTCTCTGATCAAGAGATATATAATTGGTTGGAGGAGCTCTAGATAGTGTTTAGTATTATACATTCATAAAAGTATCATCGGATCTATTTGGTCATTAGTTAGTTGATAGATTCTACTCATCAAAGGTTATTTATGTTTCTTGGTGATCGTGAAGAGTTTAAGGTATCATGGTATGATTTATAAAAGTAGTTTCATGAAAAGTGATTTTCTATAATGATATGGGAGGATATGAAAAATGATTTTATCTCTCTTTAGTAGGGTAGTATGAGTGTGTGGGAGCTTGAGATTTGGTTTAAGAATCTTCTTTGATATACCTCTATTCTCTTCCCAAGTGAGGATGATAGAGAAAAAATTAAGGAGTTGTTACATACTATTATTCAACATCAGGTCACCCCATTTACATTACTTATGTATCCATAGGTGTTAGTTAAAGTAGAGGTGATTTAGAATATGTATGTGTGGTTTGGGTTAGCTCAGGAGGGGAGTGATCAGAACATACCAAGAAATAGAGCTGGAGATGGGTGTTCTAATATGTCAGGGAACTTGAGGTTTTGGTCGACATGGAGTTTGTCCTATATTTCACTCCACCACTATAGTGGTCACCACCCCATATACTCAACTACACAATATTTGTAAGTACTAATAATAGGTAATAAATACTATCTAAGGATGATACCAATGAGTATCATCATCAAAAAAATGGAAACCAATGAAAGATCTCTTCCTCCATCAAGTTAAAATTCACATCTTTAAAAGGTGTGAGTGAAATATGACTACCATTAGTAGAGATTCTCCAATTGACATGAGTTTAGATCATATATCCACTACAATATCTGAATCCATAACAAATGGTAGAAGATGAATGGATAATTTTTTTGTAAATAAGAAAAATGTTTATTAATTAGAGTGAATGGATCATACCTCATACTTGTCCACAAATCATCTATTTATATCAATCCATCACATGTGTCAACTCATAGTCATGTTTGTCATCACTCCATGTTCTGAATGAATTATCAAAGGTTGGTATTAGTGATAATGGATTCAAACATAATCCATCACTAACTACTTTTACACCACCAACTCCTCAACCAAAACCTCTTTTCCTGGAAGGTCTCCATGCTAAAACAAGTGGGTCTTTAATCTCACTACTTTCCTTAACATGAAGGTTTATCCATGTAAATTCTCCATTTGACACTGGGATGCATCTCTACTAGTAAATTTTCAACTATCAATACTTTTTCAAGGACTCTAGGATAGGTTGTGATGTTTGGGATAATAAATACATTATAATTATTCTCTATGAAATCTCCACTCAAGCTACTGATCTTAAAAAAAATACTATGACACCCCATACTTGCACTCCTAGATTTGGCGCTAAAAAATTTTCTTTATAAACTAGTTCTAAAACTAACTGAAGTGACCCAAACATAACCTTCCATAATTTAAATATTAAAAAAATAGTCACTAATGCCCCCAATACCTTTTAGGTTTAGGGTTTTAGAGAGTTTGGAAAAACCTTTTACTAAAAAACCCATATCTTTCCTATCAAATAATTATTTTTCCCACTAAACTTAAGAATCCTTATTTAAAAATAAGTCTTCAACATATATTAAAAAATTCTACACATATGAAACCCATATATAAATTTCATATGTAATAATATTCTTCATAACATAGTTAAATTAGAATATAATAAGGGTGATCTTAAACACTCAGTAAGGGGTAACATACAATAGAAGTTATAATGAAAAAAAAAAGTCAGGAATAATATAGAGGGAATAAATAAAAATAATAATTCCATATAAATGATAACATAAGCATGTGATATATCCATGGATAATATAACAATTTAAATAATCAAATAGGCAATAATAACTAATTTCATAGTGATAGAATTCATAATTACAAACCTTGTAAACATATGGTTGAGGCCTCATTCCAAGACATCATACATTAATTGGTAAGGCTTACACCAAATAACCAAACCAATTTGTCACATGAGACCTACTAATTCATCAAGGTATATGTAATTTTGGGCCCCTACCATCGTTAATTAGTCAAATTCATTCATCATGTTAAATAATTAATAAAAAATACAATACATAACCAACATGACTTAGTAATCAATAAACATATATATTTAAATAACTAGTATATGGATTGTTGATATTTCCCCACTCAATAAATGGAATAGTTTTCTTGATAAGAATCCTTCAAAATAAAATTGTATGGAGTAATGGGTATATGTTTAAGTCAATACTATAAAACAAAATATAGAAATAGTGTAATTGATATATAATATATCCATAAGATTTAATAATATGGATATGAAGGAGAAAAATAAATTCAAGAGAGAGTTGAGGAGTTATAGAGTACATAGCACTTATGAACAAGGTGGGGTATGAACTATAAATTTATAAGATCATTTATAGGTTAATATATGATAAATAAATACAAGGGAGATAGATCTTTTATATTTTTAGAGGAAAATGTAAGTGAAATTATAAAAATAATTTTCATAAAGCTTTTGTAATATGGTTATAAAAAACATATATGTCATGTTCAAAAATCCATTTCAAGAGGTAAAAAGAATACATTTAAAATCTTAATTTTAAAATATTTTAAAATATTTAAACCTTGAAAATAAATCAAGTTAAAAATAGTAAATGTGTATTGGAATATAATAATATTCATAAGCGGAATAAAATTCTTTTACTTATTCTTCTAAAACATTAATCTTTATTTTTAAAATGGTGAATTCAAAGAACAATTGGAAAAGTATTTTCATTGAAAAATAATGTAATTTTTAAAATTAATCTTGATAATAAATAATAGATATAAAATAAGAAAAATTATCCCATGTGGTAAATGTTAAAAATGAAATTTGTTTCACAATTGTGTAAAGAAACTCAAAAATAATCCTTGCGGAAAATTTAAAAAAGGTTATTTTTAAACCTTGTGAAATAAATTAAAAGGAAATAGAAAATTATCTTAAGAAATAATTTAATTAGATAGAAGATAATTATTTTAATAATATAAAGAATGTGAAAATAGAGGAAAATGATTCATGACGATTAAGGAGATATGAGTTCGAGTCCACAAACAAGAGATTGTTTGGTTATATTGTGAACCCAAGGGAGGTGAAATGTGAATAATACTTATAATCCTAGGAAATAAAACTTAATTAAAATATAATACAATCATTTAGTGTAATAAAGCAAGATTATAATGATTAATTTCAATTATAAAGGTTAGAACTTAATTAAAGTAAATTAACGTAACAACAATCCTTACGACTTAGGTAAAGAATGAATCAAAGGAAAAGGAATAGGGAGATATTAAATGAAAGTGAAAATATCAAGAATAAAAAAATAAGATATAATAATTAAATGGGGGATTATTTATACCGTATTAAAGTAAATTGGTGTATAATAAGAAAAATGTCTCAAGGAATTGAAATTGAGACAAAGAACCCTTACCTCGAATCCCAACTCGTATGGTGTGTGTATATAACCTCTTCAATAACAAAATTAATTTTATGAATTAATTTATTCATAACCTTTTTAGTGTATATTTAATTTTATAAGGTCTATTTATTATCACATTCTATTAATTTATTATATAGTTTTTTCTCTCCTCGATTATTTGGGGTTGTTCAGTCAATTTCTTCAAAATAGCTCTAGTATGATGAATATAGTAAAATGATTTAAAAAATAATTTATATATATCCAAAATTGTATAGATGTATATTCTTTATCATTATAGTACTTAAAATTTTCATAGTTTATTAGGTTTTCATAAATGGATTCAAATTAAGAAAAGTGTCTCGGTATGCTTGTTTTAGACGATTGAATTTATAATGACCATTTATTTATTAATATTACTAATATAATTACTGATTTATATTTTAATAATATTAATAATGTCATAAATTTCATATTTATTCATTAAATCTACTTTTATAACCATCCATCTATGGTGATGAATAAAAATGAAATACATCATTCATGGAAGCGGTAGTCCGACCATAACACAGGAAAAAATTTCATTTTATAATGAATGGGAGAAAGGTGGATGATGTTTATTAAATAAAAATAATAACATTTAAATATATTTATTATATTTATTTAATTATATTATAACAAGTATTATATATTTGGATTAGGTGGAATAAGAAATAAACTTGAAAGAACGAAATTTAGATAATTAACTTTTCCTTTGATATCCACCTATAGAACACTCCTTAAGACATATTATACTAGTATTATGGTGATACTATAACCTATAGGACATGTTAAAGAGGTTTATGTGGGAGTTTTATTATATTTTTATTGATATAGGAATCTTTAAGTGTGAGGAGAAGTGTGGTGGTGAAGGGGTCCATTTATAGATGAGAGGGGTGGATTTTTTTGTAAATATTAATATCTTAATATAAAAAGAGATGAATTGTTCAATGAAATTGGATCTAAATTTAATAATTAGAGAATAAAATGCATTTTATGGTCATTAAATCCATCATTCATCCATTTATAAATCATGTTTTAGGATATTGTTAGACTTTACCACTTGATTTTAACATTTTTACCTCATTTTTACCTTTACTATGGTGATTAATTTTTACATGGTAACTTATTTTTAGGAAAATAAATGAAATTTAACTAATAGATAATTTGTAAATGTTGATTAAAAATATTAAATCCATTTTACTTAATTAAATTTCTAAAAAATTTAAAATTTATTTTTAATATAATAACAGATAGCATGAAAAAAATATTTTTAGAAAAATATATCTTTTTAAGAATAAGGTGAATTTATTCTTATTACTTTACAAATAAAAATAATTAAATGAGTGTTAATTTTTTTATTTATATATATTATCAATAAATTTCATTAAATACATTATTCAAAAGTTATCAATTTATTTTATTATGATAAAATAAAAAATATATTGAAAAATATAAATCTTAAAAAGATAAGTATTTTAAACATAAATTGGTTTTATTCACAATTTTTAAAATTGATTACATATTTCCTATGAATTAATCAAAACATTGTATAAAAGAAAATCATTTAAATTAATTTTAGAATTAATTATTATAAAAAATCAAAATAACGAGAACATATATTACATTAATAATTATATGTTTATATCATACTAAATTCTACTTACAAAACTCCTCAATACCTCCACATAATATATAAGGGTAATATAATAAATGGTAGTCATTTCAATTAATGATCCATCTTGAATGGATCGCTTAGTGATTTCCATGAGATTGAATTTATCTTGTGCATGATTTCTCCCAAGTCATGCTTGTTGAAACTAAACAAGGACTTGGTTTAGGGAAAATCTTAGTGACGCTAATTCCTTTACAAGATCGGAAAAATCAACCTTGTAAAGAAGACTCACTACATGATTCCATTTCTTACTCTTTATACATATATTTCATAATGTAGTTACTTTTATTTATAACCACCAATTTAGTGACTATATTATAACTACCAAATTTAAAACTTATAATTTTTTAAAATATCACGGTTTGTTTTAGTTCTATGTTGTGTGTAATAAAAGATATTTAACATAGTATTTATTTAAATGAAAACACTTATTAAAATATTAGGGTGTTACAAATCCACTAAAAATTTTGTACAAGAAGTACCTTTTGAGTTTTGTATCCTAATTCATACTTGGATGTGGTTGTGTTGCCCCTTAAAGGGTCTAGAATGTCCTAAATTTGATTCATCAACTTTTCATCAGATGGAACCACATCTTGAATGGATCAAACTATAACCATGGTAGTGAAGTTACATTATGAGTTTGAGAAATACATCATATACTAACAACTCACTGTGTTTTTTAAGGTATTCATGAAAGAACCGCTATCTTTTCAGTGTATTCTTGAACCATAGGGAACATGTGAGTCACTGATTCCAACCAACCATCTACCAAAGGGGGATTAGGTTCATCTCAGAGTCTGGGAAACCTCTGCTGATGGAACCCCCATAGAATAACCTACATATGAATATCCTTTTCTATCTCATTGAGAACTTTCATCTACTCTAAAAATAGTACTACACCAATAATAATGAAAAAATGAATCTAAATTTAACCACGGGTATTGATGTCTCTTAACTAAAACTCCGAATCAACACCTCAACACTCAGTTAATCGATGATGAGAGGCTCAAGAACTGGTATTGTCCTTTATAATCTTGCCTCTAGCTAAGATATGGATTTTTGTGGGTTTCTTGTTTCATTATATTGGATGAATCCATAATGATTAAAGAATATTTGGATGAGATTACATAATAAGTACATGAATAATCACAAATAACCATTATATGATGCATGTGCATCCTAGACTCTACACCACAATCGATGCCTTGGGGTTATAAGTTGACCAACTAATTATTATGATCCTATTGTATGGATACATCAGTCAACACACCAAAACCGGGTTCCCTATTTGGTTAATAAAACTAAAAACCCCTTGCCAGCATTGGTAAATTTTCCAAACCAAAACACACAATACTAATAACTCCTAACTATAATCCTAGGTTTCGACCTACTCTGATACCATTTTAACACAACTCAACCCACTAGGTTCTAACTTGGGTGGGTGGTAAGTAGATTGCACCACCCTAATCTCACCTATAATAGGCTATAGGTTGGTGAATACCACCAATAATTAATAATAATACATGGGATACCTTATCTTATAACATCCTAAAATAGATATATAATACAATACACAAAATATAACCAGTAATTAACATTAGAATAAATCAATAGTTAAATTATATATTAATGAATATATGAAAATCAACTCTATAATTCCATGCCTCATGGGAAACCTCAAAAGTTAACCCAAACACATGAAAATTTACACTATATAATAATTTTATAGAAAGTAAACACCATCTTCTCATAGAAAGGTCACCTAAGAAGAGCCACCAAGTGCCACTAAGCACCAAATACTCTTGAGAAGGGTATGTCAAAGAAACCACATTTTCTAGGTATCACCATGCATCATCCAGTATTTGATCCTCATAAATAGATCAAATGCCATGATCACCAAGCCCATATCTGAACTATGCATCATCTACATAGACACTAACATGACCTGACCCACTGGGGGACCTCCCGGGCCAACAGTAATTCAGGATTGATACCCCAAGCCCACCTCTAAAATAATAGGGTCTAGTGAAAAGAACCAAGTATGAAAATCATACAATATGGGAGGCCTTAGCCAATATAGACCTACAACAAACCCATATCTCTAGTGCATAACAATAAATAGTGACACTAATAAAAAAATAGATAGATAACTAAACAATATATAACACATGTATATGATAATAAATACATGTAAAACATTATGTGGTAAAATAGTAAAAGAACTGAACATCTGACATGTCTCTGATTCTGCTAAACCCTAGACATTGGGAAGATTCTCCTCATGATGGGTACTCCTAGATTGATCTCCATACACAATGGTCATAAACACCATCATAAACCACAATGCTCTATCATGTACTGTCAAGTGACACCAAGCATTATCTCTGAACAAGTCACACCAGATTCACATCCACCAAGACCATCAATGAATTTGTGCATCATTTTCTCAAACATAACATGTGTGGGCATAAATCTCATGCATGGGTGAGTATAAAAATACTCTTCATGATTCACCCAAAACCAAAAATATAATATAAAACAACAAGTAATCTTAAAGATATTATTAAAAGAGAATAATTGAGAGGAATTCAAAGATAAGGTAATCCAAATATTCTCCATAACTAGAATTATCCATGATATAAGGAATATCTCAATCATCTCAACTCTATTCCTCAAAATTCATACCAAGTGAGAATAGGGGATCATGAAACACAGAAGGGTCTAAAAATATTGAAGTCAATAGATATCTATATATCACATATTAATGGAAATACATGGGTTATTAAGGAGTTAAAATACTCAAATAAACCTACACTACTCATCCTTTTGAACCACCACACCACCACCAGAATCCATGAAGAGGAGCCTTCTCATTACTGAGGCATGCTCATCAGTCAAGGGAACACCAGACCCTATGGTCTATCAATATCATGCTACCAACCAAGTATTTAAACTCTTAATTTAAATACACCCACATAACCTCATAGGAAATGTGGTGGATGATATCAGACCCTAGGTAAGTGGGGGGAGATTCTGACTCTAGTGGAGGATATCATTCCCTATTTGTTCTCTTTGGATAGGGTATATCAACTCTACAGATAGAGGATCCTACACCCCAATCGTATGGGGGGATACCAACCATATATGATCTGTAGGTAGAGGATCCTCGCCCAAATTATGTAGTTGGGTTACCAAACCTAATTTTGGATAGTGGGGAAAACCGATACCCTAACAAACCACATTGGTAGGGGGTTGTCAACCCCAAGAACACTCTAATAATCATAATCTAACCCAGTAGTAGGTACTATGAAGTTGAATTCAAGATCTACCTATCTCACCTATATAATTGACTTGTATGGGTAAATTAACCTAACTATTATAATATTCATTGAAAAATAATCAATATTGTCTATTTATTCACCCAAAATAGATACATTGTAAGAAAATGAAAAAACCACTCTACATAGAAAAAGTGGGCCATGTGGAAGCCCATGATCATGCCATGCAGCATGTTAGGGAGTGATAGGGATCCCCCATAAGGGTGAATTTCATCCCATGCATGTTTCACATATCATGAAGCACCACACACTAGGGTCATATCGGTCGGGATCCGACCCGGTCTAGTCACCTACCTAGTTTGGTGGGTAGGCTACTGGATCAGTGCGTATTGGGACACGTACTGAAGCCCTTACTAGATCATCCCATTATGATAGTGCATATCAACTGGCCAAAAAATGGGATGATCCCACATAACCCTTTTCCACCACATGCCAAGAAGGTCTTTATTTAATCCCGTGGGATCAGACAGATAGAGGTTAAACCCTAGCACCCCCTTTCCTTTTCACTTGCATTATGGTGGACGAACAAGCCACTACGTCTAGTTTTCATTGTCCATCTATGTGGATAACCCTCATAACTTATTACCATCCATCATCATTTTCAGTTCTCATCATCATCATCATTGTGCTCGTGCTCAAGCCTCTTTTCCTCAACCTTACACTATTGTTCTCCCCACATCGCATCGCACTATTGTATCCTATAGTCACTACCTCATATTTTCTCCGAATTTCCCACATATTCTACTTCTCATCACACTATTTTCACCCCTTGACATTCCATGACTAGTTTCTCACCTTTTTCTACTCCAATATCATACCATTCTATCACATGGTTTAATTTTAATAACCCTAAGGTTGATCCACTAGAAAATGAAGATACCAGTAGTGAACATTCAAAAAAAGGGAATAAAAAAGGTAAATAAATTTGGATGGGGTTTATGGTGGCCAATGATAAGATTTTTCCACTATCCATCATATATGGGGTTTCCAATGATAAATAATGCATAAAAGTGGGCTTCAAATTTGATAACCAAAAATTAATAAATTATGAGGGAAATTTTTGTAGACCATAACCCAAGAATTGTAATTCTTCTTCCAAAGAACATGATGAATAAAGAAATAATCAAATAATGTTCCTTGACTTAATGTTTTATCACCATTGTTATGATTAGACATCACAACCATAGGTTTATTTGTCTTCTTAACTTAATTCAATCATCGATGTTGTCTTGGATTCGATCCTACTCTTATAATCCAATGTTGTTATTGCCAAAGTTTAATCCTTATCCATTCATATCAATCTATGTTTATTCCATGTAATAGAACTAACTATAGATAATTTTTATAACATGGGTTTAAATAGAGGAATTTTTATGGATTTTTTCATCCATCCACCTATTAATTAATTATTAATTAATTTAATTAAAAGTCACAACTATGATAGGTTGTCCTAAGGATTGAAATTTAAACACAAATTATAGTGTTCCTAGGGTAAAAACCTCATTCTAGATAAAATTTTAGCCTCAGATTCCCCATATAAGACTTTATTTAAAGGAAAATAATAATTCAAAATAACTAAAGAATGAGGGATGAAAAATATTTTTATAATTAATATATTTTGTGCTTGTAATTTTTCATAGGCTCAATGTAAGATTAAACACAACACTTAGGAATTAATGGTCACCTGAGAAAATTTTTATGGGGTCATCTATTTTGGTAAATTTAAAATTTTACCCCTAGATAGATCCCTGGACTTGAAAACTCAAAACCAAGCTAAGTCCTAATTAGGAAAATTTTGGGTCACCACATCCTACCCACCTTAAACCCTTTTTTTCCTTGAAAAGGAAACAGTTATATATATTCAACAAGAAAGATTAAAAAACCCCATGTGTAAAACTACCATCCTCAAATGCTTATTCTTTATCTTTAGATGTCTAAGATCTAAGAAAATTTGGTGCTCAACTACTGAGGAAGTAAACATCCTCTATCATCCACAAAGATACTAGATACATAGCATCTTTAAACAAAGACTATATTAAAACATGAATTCACTCTAAGAGAGTATTTTTACTCCTCTTATCCCATAAACTTTCCCCATAGAAAGGTCATCATGTAACATGGTGCCAAAAAAAATCACCAACTATCGCATTCATCCAAAAATGGTTCTTTTCCATGGTTTCCCCTAGTGGGAGTGTAACACCCCATAATGTTAAAGGGTTAAATAAAGAAATGATATGACTCATGTCAACAAGGTGCACCTTCCTTTTTGGGAGCCTACCTGATTAAAGCTCTGCAGTTAAGCATGCTTGGATAAGAGTAGTGATCAGGATGGGTGACCTTGTGGGAAGTTTCTCAAGGTGTGTATGAGTGAGGACAAAACACACTATAAAGGACATGTATTGGTCTATGGGAACTATCATTAGTCAGATGACCCATTCAGGCACGTGGGTGGGCCCTAGGGTAGGGACCACATGTCTGTGGGGAAACTGGTGGTACCTGGCGGGCCAGGACCTGATGGCCCTATTAAAGGAGGGGTTCTTGTGCTGTCACCGAGGCCTAGTTGTCACATTTGGTATCAGAGGTGGTATCCAGCCTTAAGTGTGGTGCACTGCCTAGGTTGAGATATAGGGCCCACAACGAGGACGTTGTGCTCTAAGGAGGGGGTGAATGTAACTCCACAGAATATTAAAGGGTTAAGTGACTAAATTATATGGCTCATGTCAACAAGGTTCACCTTCCTTTTCAGGATCCTACTTGATTAGAACTTCATAGTTAAGGGTGTTTGGCCTAGAGTAGTGACCAAGATGGGTGACCTTCTGGGAAGTTTTCCAGGGTGTGTGTGAGTGAGGAAAATCACATTGGAAAGGACATGTGTTGGTTTGTGGGGACTTTCATTAGTCAGATGACCCGTTCAGGCACATGGGTGGACCCTAGGGTGGGGACCACATGTCTGCAAAGCAACTGGTGGTACCTAGCAGGCCAGGACCCAATGTCCATGTTAAAGGAGGGGTGTATGTTCTGTCACTAGGTCTTAGTTGTCACAGGGAGTGACTATCTCCCCACTTTAATAGAGTTATAGACAATTATCATATGATAATAACCCATCAACACCACACTTCACACTAAATGATTCAAAAGGATTTCTCATTGTCAATTAAGGAGTTTCAATAAGGCATTCTTCTCCAAATATATGTTAGTTTTGTTGTTATCTCTTACCCATAAGGCACTATAACCAATGTTGCTAGTTCGTGGATCAAGATAAACATCACACTTCCTCCTCAACTTTTAATGGAACATTAAATAAAATCCTTAATCCATGACTTGATCTCTAATAGGATTTCACCCACTATTGAAGATAATTTGGTGTGTTGTCATCATCCTTTCATAGAATTTATTGAAAAGTACATTAGTTACAATAGCCACATCAAACTACTCAATAATAGACCACTACCTATTGAGTAGCCCAATCCACCACAATCTAAAGTGGACATTCCTGAACATTCATTTGACCCTACTCTTGTGACTCAATACCCGAAGATAACACCTTCATAGGTGACAAAAAATCCACAACCTCATGAGAAAACATTATCCTCTACCATGTATAAAGTGTTTAATGAAATGGGTACACCTGTAAAGATCCACAGGACATACCACACTGAGGTTCATGCTAAAATATGGTTGTCTCCACTCTAGATGTACATACCAATATTTAATTACAAACAATAAGAGAATAACACTATCCATCTAATGAAATGGGTGATGTGCTCTCCACCTTTAGGAAAACAATTTAGGTACATCTCTTAAGAACATACGGTCACTCAGGACCACAAAATTGGCATCACCATCATGGGTCTATCTCACATAATGTAAGAGTATGGTAACACTGCTATCGACCATAAGTGATCATTTCTTCCCTCCCAAAGAAAGATTCAAATATTACTGATCTAGATGATCGTGTGCCTCCTCTATCATCTAGACATAGATTCCTCCACCAAAAGTGATAACCACCATGCCACTACATATAAAACTATGATTTCATCAACTTCTATAGCTTCAATCAGATGAAGACCAATACTAATCCATGAATCTAGATCCCTTTCTAGGATGGTTCACCTTATAGCTATTACTCTCACAGTAAGACTAAGTAATTTTCTTGAATACTTAACAAGATCCTCTATAAAATGATACCAAGGAGTATCCAGTTCATCACTATAATAAGAAATAATCAAACATAATCATTTGAGTTCAAGTCGATGCATACATAGGAAACCTAATGAAGTATTTCCATGGGTTTCCCCCTAGAATAATTCATTCATTTCTACACATTCACTAGAAGTGAATTTCTCATAAAATTTCATAGTGCATGAATATATCCATACCATTTGATGGGTAACTGAATTCATTCTCAAGAGGGTTGGATCTAATCACTATACCCATAGGGAATTAATTCCCACAAAAACTTTTAGTGACCGCTTTTAATCAAGGAACTTACAGGGCTTTATGATCTTCTCAACTTTAACATTCAAAGCCTGACTAATCTATGAATCTCTAACCCCATCCCTAAATATTATGATCTAATTTCACTAGAATGGGTGGGTGATAGACAGTATCTATTAGTGGAAACTCTCTAGCTGACAAGTTTCTAGCTTGAGAATTTACCAAAGTATCTAACTCTAGAACAACCGATACAAAAATCATAAATCATGCATGAACCATCTAGTAAAAGGGTCCTTAAAAAGGTAACATGATTCATACTTTGGACTAAATTCATTGATGCATAGCCATATCCATCCATCACATGAATCTTCACATAGATCTAATCATTAGTACTCCATTCCTGATAAGAACTAACTAAGGGTGGTGATTAATGGGAAAATATTAAAGTATTTTTTATCTCCATCCACTTGTTCACCACCTACGTCCCAACCGAAATCTATCCCAACTAGGTTATTTCCTCCAACTAGAAAAAACTAAGATCTCTAATCTATTTTCAATGTGGATATCCATCCTTAACACTGGTATGGCTATCCTCTGGTAAAATTTTGACCCGCTCCCATAACCATAGTGCCTCTCTACCTAGAATCATCAATCTTTCAATGCTCCCCTAGGGGACTCTAACATAGATGGTGATTCTTGAAAACATAACCATAGCTCTATAACTCTTCCTCTTAATTATCCAATAAATCTACTAAATTTGACCAATTCTAACATGATAAATTCTAAGGGAACACCTCATGAGATCCATGGGAATCAATACATACCCACACATTATCATGATACAATATAGAGGGTCCAACATCCTCATAAAAAAATTTATCATGATCAAGGGTTCAACTCCAACCCTTGTAAAGAATTTTTATTATGAGTTTGAGAAAAACATAATCCATTAATGGATCATTGGTCCACATAGGGAACTTAATGCGAGGATAAACATATGGTTAGAGAAAGTACGAACCATATAGAAATATGAGTCTCAGGCTCTATCCAAACCCTCATCACCTAAGGATCATTCTCACCTCGTATACCCCTGAGGCCTAAATCATTAAAACACACACAGTATGATCAGTCTATAGGTAGTCCCATCCAACTCATAGTAAACTTACATTATATTTAAAATAATTATTCTCACTAAATTAAAATGAGAGATAAAATTTATTAATATAACTGGGCATAAATGTATCCTAATGAAGTCTCAAAAAATAATTATTCATCAATCATTAACTGGTAGAGAGAATACCAATAATAGGAATGATATTTTCAAAAACCTACCTCTATAAATGATCTAGATATTAGTAGGTATATCCATTCATTTAATAGGGTGAACCCATAAGGATTGGGGAATATATGATTGATTCGACATAATTGGGACATGGAAAATATTAATTGACTAATATATGATGCATGTATCAACTTACTTATACCTAAAATGATTTCTTAGACCTATGGGTTGCCTAAGAAGTTATTAGAGTCCTAGTGTAAGAATGTATCGACTACTACACCTACAATGGTCTTTTTTTAGTCTGATAACCATACTCAATATCCCCTTAACATAATTTATCAAATATTATCAAACCAATGATCACATAACTACTAATTCTAGCTCCTTACCTAGGAAAAAAATTTGATTCCAATCTAACATGACCTAAACCACCAAGGGCCCATCTAGGTCAATAGTAAGTTGGAATTTCCATCCCAATCATACCACTAATAGGCTTGGAGTTATGACTAGAACCGAGTAGGAAAACCACAGAACATGGGAGGCCTTGGTCTATATGAACCTATAATAGACACATATCTCTAGAACATAATAGAAACCTGTAACACTAATAGAAAATATATAAATAACTGAATAGTATATAACACATGAATGAAATAAAAAATAAAATTACAATTCCATGTAGGAAAATACCAAAAGAACTAAATATCCTAAAAGTATCCAAACATGATAGACCCTAGATACTTGGAAGCTCCTCCTCAATACATGTACTTATGGATTGATCTTCAATTGCAACGGTCACTTCCACCATCATAAACTTCCATGATCCATCATACACCACCAAGCGTCATTAGGTGTCAAATTTGAACAAGTAGTGGTAGCTTTATGTCCACTGAGACTGTATCTAAACCTATGTGTCATCTACATGGTCTCAAAACGTGTGGGCATAAATCTTGTATAGGGGTGAGTATAAGAATACTCAATAGGATTCCCCAGAAACTATAAAGATAATATAGAACAATAGGTTATCTCGAAGCTCCTGGTATAAGAGGGTAACTAGGTATAATTCAAATATATATAAGATAATCCAAGTATTCTTTATAAATAGAATTCTCTAGGATGAATGTAAGGACTTGATCATATCAAATCCAATCCTATAAAGTCATACCATATAATAATATGGAATATCTAAACACTAATGAGTCATTAAATACTAAATTATTTAGTTAATTATATACTGCATCTCAAAGACAACCCATGAGGTGCTATGGAGTCACAAGTCCTTAAGAATTTATACTACTCATCCTTTCCAACTATCAGACCACTCAAAAAGTTCATGAAGAGGAGCCTGATCATTACTGAGACATGCTCGTTAGTTGAGGGAACACTTCACCCTTGGGTCCATCAATACAATACTAAAAAATAAATATCCAAACATTTAATTCCAAGAAAGGTGCATAACCTTACAAGAACTGCGATAAATTATATCACACCCCTAGTAAGTAGGAGGGATGCTGACTCTGGTGGAGGATCAAATGCCCCATCAAATCTCTTTAGACATGGTAGATACTACCTCTACAGATAAAGGATCGTGTGACTCAATTATATAGGGGGTATCGACCCTATCTAATATTTGGGTAGATTATACCTCACCCAAAGTATATGGGTGGATTATAGAACCTAACTATATATGGTGGTGTGGAACCTGAACTCAGACACAACCATACTTCTAGGGACGGTTTTCGACCACAAGAATACTTTGATTGTCATGTATGAACCTAGTAATTGGAATAAATGAGATAAATTCAATATATTACTATCTCACCTCCCAAATGGACTTATATTTTCAAAAAAACTACCCCATTGTGATATAAGAAGAAAAATACTAAGGATGGGTTATTTATTCACCTTAAATGGACACATGATGAGAAAATGGTAAAAAATGATGTCAGAAAAAGGGCCATGTGGTAACCCTTGGGAGCACCACATGGTGAATTAGAGAGGGGTAGGGTTCCCCCATCTAGACACATCACACTAAATGAACCACAAAACATATATGTTTGTGGTTCCCACAAGCGTCATGCATCCATCGCAGCCCCCCCCCCTCCCATGTCAGGTTGCCTAGGACCCAACCTAGTATGTCCACCTACCCAGTTATGTATTTAAGCCTCCATAATAATGGGTGTTGGTCTTTGTTTCTTGGATTATACAAGGATAGCCAAAATGGACATCCTATGCCACCCATCCCATGAGGGGTTTTCTCTTGTGAGATTGGATGGATATGGGGAGAACACTGGTTCCCTTAATTTTTATTATGACACCATGAAATCTACAAGGGACTCTATTGCCAAAATTCATCATATTCCTATGTGGATATCCCCATTCCGACCCCATCACCTTTATTGAGACAACACTCTATCATCATTTCATAAACTAGCTACTATCATAATCCCCACATCACGCAAAACCACGACCAACCTCACACCCATTATCATTCCAATAGTTCACCACTTTTCCTTATTGTTAAATTTTGATCACCCTAAAGTCAAGACACTAGACAGTAATCATACTAGTGGAGAACATGTGAATAAATTAAGAGGATAAATGAAGAAGAATAAATGTGTATGGTGTCACCGGTGGCCTATTTGAAGATCTGGTTCCCATTATCTAGTGTGGGTTTTCAAATGATGAAGAGAGCATGAAAGGGGGACTTCAAATTTAATAACCAAAAATCAATAAATTATGAGGGATAAATTTTTTGAATCATAATCCAAGAACTATAATTATTCATATAAGGAACAAAAATAATAGAAAAATAATAAAATAATTCACCCTATATCGATGGTGTATCTATGTTTCTTTAATCCATATTCATAACCATAGGTTCATTCATCATCATCATGTAATATGATCATCAATGTTGTCACAGATTCAATCTTTCTCCTATGATGTGACATCATTTCTTCCCAAGTTTAACACCTCTACCTTCCTCTTAATCTAGGTTTATTCCAACTAATGATGCTAAACCTAGAAAATTTTTAGAATATGGGTTTAAATAGAGTAATTTTCGAGTGTTTTTTTATACATCAATTAATTGATTAATTTTATTAAATGATGAAACCATGATGGGTCATCCTGAGACTCAAAATGAAAACACAAATTATATTTCACATAGGGTAAAACCCCCATTCCAGATGCAATTATGGCCTCATATTCCCAATAAGATAATCTATTTAAAGGAAAATCATAATTCTTGAGAATATATGCATAGGTGATAAAAAAAAATTATACATAATATATTTTTATGGAGGATCTGTCATACACGCAATTCCACATTGATTCATCCCATAGATTAACACCACACCCTAGAATCAAAGGTTCCCCCATAAAATTTTTATAAGGAAACCTACTAGGGTATCCTAGAGAGGTCTTTGGACTTGAAAACTAAAAACCAAGATAAGTACCAACTAAAAAATTATGGGCCACTACATAAACAACATGTATGGGAAAATTTTCCATTATAGGGTGAGTATAAATGTACACATTAGAATGCCCTACAATAAAAATGAAATTTGTAACAACTAGTCCAATCAAAACCCTCAATATAAATTATTAACTAAAAAGGGAGGGAAAACCTAGATATGATTAAGAGGAAATAAACAAGAGGACATATGGAAGTCTAATGTCATCATGGTGCACCTAAACTATATAAAGAATCATGGAGTACAAGTATCCATGGATGCTCAGGTCAGCATAAGGCCCATAGTTTCCCAAATCTATAACCCATCTATAAGTCACAACATGTTAGTGATCAATGGTAAAAGGAAGAATCCTCAAACCAATGGATCTTATCTCCTCATAGATTGAGTGATGAAAGAAACCATAGATCATAGAATCCATATCATCCAGAAAAATAAATTCCTTACAATCCTTGCATTACCACTAAGAAGTGGGAATGTGCCTCATCAGAACAATTTATGTCATTCTCCACAACTAAACTCTACAGATGCTAAACACTTGAAAGGAATATAGAGTACCCAAAGCATAGAAAAACTCCATGCACATGAGATATATCAAATTTTTAATATCCAAAACATTCCTTATTAGAATTAACAATGGGGGGACATACCTCACTAGAAGACACCTTGGTCAAGAGGGTAACCGACCCTTATGGAGGTCCCTACCCCAACATGTATAGTTTGCACCATCTAAGAGGGTTACTAACTCTAGGGTTGGAGGAACCATATGATGGTTTTTATATGATCATCTAATAACCATTTACAGTGGAATACAGCCCAAAACATATGATATATATCTTCAAGAAATCAACATGATAATATTATTATAGGATATAATACCTAAAAAACATGATTTTCAACAGCTTATATATATATTATTTGATGTATTTTTCATTAGGGAGATCAAAAAGAGTAGTGAACAAATTCACCCTTCCTCTAAGGTGATACACTAGCCAATGGATCCATGAATGATTTATGAGGATACCTAAAATTATAATGGGTGTTGGTGCATTCTTAAAAGATAAATTGAGTTTTGGGAGGAAGAGAGTTTAGTAGAGGCTCATACACACCACAACATGCACACCCAGTAGGAGAGGATCTCATCCCAATTTATAGTTGAATCTTGACTCTCCCACTTCATAACGCAACATATGAATTTTTATGTTGGGTATAATTAATTGAATTTTTTAAATGAATTTAATGAAAATTATTTAATCCATTTATAATGGATTATAACTGATGAATTAAATATTAATTTTAAATAAATAATATATATATATATATTATTAATGAATTGAATGCATGAAAAATACATGAATAACATGCATACATTAAATGTACACTATATATAATATCATGTTATATATATATATATATATCTATGTGTGGGTGTGTGTGTGTGTATCATGCATCATATGCATGTGAAAAAGTATCTCATGCATGTCTATTTTTAGTGTGCATCCAACAATCTCCCACTTGAACTAAAATCCCATAAGTAATTTATGAAAAACTTCACAAATATTTTTGAATCATTCAAAACTCTTTTAGATATAGTTGTTTATGAAACTCTCTTCATTTTGAACAAAAAAATTACAACATTTTATCCCTATATTAGGCCATAAGTATGTGACCTTGTGGACCTTATCATCATTGATAATAACTATGAAATCTCAATTTCATAGATATAAGCAAAGAGAAACCTCTAGAAAATTGTCGTTGCTACTCAAGCTACTAATGGGTCCGGTGTGATCACCAGCAAACATACTCATATCTCTATATGACCATGTAAACCAAAATATATATCTTATACATCGCATGTATACCTATATAATCCTTTTTCCATGACATAAAGTGACCACTATACAAAGATCATATCAATCTAGTGTTGGCATCTCATCATTTCTTGATTCTCTAAAAAAGACTAACCGAGTGGATGAATACATCACATGTCATTCATCTGAGTAGTTAAACACATCATATATGAAAAAAAATAAGCATGGACATGAATTTCCATAGTCTAATTAAATCACAATCTAGATGTTTTTAAATTTTAATACAAGTGAAAAAATACCATCTTAGTTTCATTTTAACTAATGACATGATTAGAAACATACCCAACCACCCCCATATTATCTAAGTTCATATATTGAATTGCATAAGTATAGTATCAAAGTATAAAGGTTCTCATGATAAGTATCTCAAAAACATTAGGAAAAAAAGGATTGATAATAATCATACACCCCTAAGTATATTGATGACTGTATGATATTCCATGAGATATACTTTTGAACATCAATCCAAGTAATAAGTCTCTACTAATTACCTCATGAATCTATTATTCATATCTCGTATACATATCTTTGAAAAAAATGTAAAAAAAATTTCATGATAATTGTATCATATCATTACAACCCATAATACTCCATAATGATCACTAGTTAGGGACAACTCAAAGTCATACTTTGAGGGGATATTATTATTCAACTGTTCATGTTAAGAAAATTCTAGTGCATGTGAAAGAATGATAATTAGCTTGAATTTATTATAAAAACATGATACATTTAAAACCATTACAAAAAAATCTATCATGTTTCTAAAACCTAGATATTCTACATGACCTTTATGTTGTTGTTTCAATAATAGTTTCATCAACAGATCTGCTTTATTCTCTTTTATAACCACCCAACTGACCTCACCCAACTCAATAATCTCCCATATGATATGGTATTTTAAAAGGATGTTTTTAGTACTTTAATGAGAATTGGGTTCCTTATCTTGAGAAAAATAACTATTATTTTCACAACATATCTCTATTTATCCCTTAATACTAGAAAACACTAAAAGTTCATAAATGAATTTCTTAATCCAAATAGCTTTATTCATAGCATTCGATGTAGTTATGTATTTTCATCTATTTTTGAGTCCTCTATGGTGGCTTGTTTAGAAAAATTACAACTAATTTCTCCACCATTTAGGAAAACATGAATCTAGATTAAGATTTTATATCATTCTTTCAGATTGGAAACTAGAATCTATGTAACCCTTTACACGGAGCTCATTCTCTCCTCCAAATACCAAGAACATATTCCTAATCATTATCAAGTACTTAATAATGTTCTTAAAACTAATATACTGACTCTCATCGGGATTTGATTGGTATCTAATTTTCATTCTTAAATCATATGAGACATCAAGTTAAGTATAAAACATGTAATACATAATAGATCTTATGGAGGATATGTGAGGAATCTTATTCATCATTTATAACTCTTTATAAGGATCATGAATCTTCCTAAGATTAGTACTATGAAACACTTGTAAAGACTCATTCCTAGAGTTCTAGATGTTAAGACTCTTTATAAATTTACTAATATACATGTTCTGACTAAGTCCAAGAAACTTCTTATATCTATCTCTATAAATTCTCATACTGATTATCTAAGCTACTTCACCCATATCTTTCATTAAGAAACATTTACCCTTTCATGTATTTATAGAGTGAAGTGTTGGTATGTCATTTCCAATAAGCAGTATGTCATCTACATACAGTATGAGAAATTTTATTATACTCACACTAAGCTAGTTGTATACACCAGAATCATCTAAGTTCTTGATGAAACCAAACTCTTTGATTGTATCATCAAACTAGATATTCCAACTCTAAGAAGATTTCTTTAGTCCATAAATATACCATTTCAACTTTAAAAAATTATCATTATCATTGGTAAATTCAAATCCCATAGTTTATATCATATACATGACCTTGGATAAATTCATGTTAAGGAATACTTTTTTTACACACATTTGACATATCTTGTAATCAAAATTAGCTATTATGTAAAGTAAAATCTGAATAGACCTTATCATCAAAACATGTGGAAAGGAATCTTAATAGTCAATACCATTAAATTTTTTGCAACCCTTTCCCACTACACATGATTTATTAGTAGACACTCTACCATCCATTTCAGTTGTCTTGTAGAAAACCCACTTGAACCATATGGTTATTACCCCTTCTAGTGTATCCACAAAGTTCCAAACATAGTTCTTGTATATTGATTCCATCTCAGATTCCATGGATTTTAACCATTTATCATAATTATAACTCTCAATGGCATCTTGGTGGGAATTAGGTTCATCTTTTATGAATGTTACTTCATCATCATTTTCCATAAGAAATCCATATATTTTGGGATTTTGAAAAATCCTACCATACCATTGAGGTTCTTGTGTAACTTGATTTAGCAATTCTTCTACAACTCTTTGTGAAACCAGATCAGCTTCCATCTCAGGAACACTTCTTGTTAATTGGTCTTCAACTTCTCCAAGTTCAAATTTACTCATAATAAATCCTTGAATTATATGTTTCTTCTTAAATAAAATAGCATGTCCATTAATAAACACTTTTTTATTCATAGGATTATAGAAATAATATCCCTTTGTTTCCTTAGGATAACCAATAAATAAGTAATTTTTATACTTAGAGTCAATTTTAATAGAGGAAAAACATTTTATGTGATCTTAACAACCTCAAATATTCACATAAAAAATTGGGATGTTTCTCATACCATATATTATATAATGTCTTTATGGATGTTTTAGATGGAATGCAGTTTGGTAGGAATGAAACAGTATCTAGAGTATAAACCCAAAATGATATAGGAAGGTCACATAAAATCATCATCGATTTAACCATGTCTAACAAGGTAGGATTCATCCTTTCAGATAAACCATTCCATTGTGGTGTTCTGGGAGGAGTAATTTTTGAACCAATTACACAAACTCTTAGATGAACTATGAATTCCTGGATCAAGTATTCACTACCCCGATCTGATCAGATAACTTTAAAACTTTTTCCCAGTTGATTTTATACTTCATTCTTAAACTCTATAAAATTTTAAAGAATATCATGCTTGTGTTTCATCAGAAATCAATTAAGTACCTAAAACCACAAATTTCTTGAGTACTCATTGCTCAACATACATCACTATCTATGAGATCCAATATTCCACTATCCCTCTCACCTTTTCTCGCAAAAGGTGAATTCTTTATTTTTTTCCCAATAAAAAAGATTTACATATATCAAACAATTCAGAATCAAATGATTCCAACAATACTTATCTATAAACTATTTGAATGTATTTCCCATTTATATTTTTAAATAGATGATGCCAAAGGTGGGTGGAATTAGACTCAACCCTAACCTTATTATCTTGAATGTTATAAACATGATTTTACATATTAAAAATATATAAAATGTTCATTATATTCCCAATTCCATAAAACATTTCATTATTATATATAGAAAACAAATGTTAATAATTAATGAAAATATAATCTTGTCCAAACAAGATACAGAAATAAAATTCTTGTTTATGGTGGGTAGATAAAAAAATTCATTTCTATGATTAATTCCCTTGGTCAAATCAAATCATAAGTACTAGCCTTTAATGTAGTAACTTGTTCTCCATTACCAACACAAATATTTACTTCACCCTTCAACAATTCCATCCAATCTTTGAGTCTATGTCTTTTATCATAAATGTGTAACACACACTTGGTATCTAATACCCGTGATTCAGAGTGGTAGAAATCGATTTCTTTAACATTCATATTTTGGTGCTATAAATGTTTCTTCTTGATAACACTTCTCAATCGTAGATACCAATATTTAACTATTTTATATTTCATACCTATTAATGATCTCAAAATGATTAGTGTGAAATATTCCATAATCTACATCAAAAACATATCCAATGGGTGAGTATCATGTATTATATATTTTTCATTAATGTATTTAAATGAAAGTGCTCTCACTAAAAATGATGACCTCATACATCATATTCATTTAGTGATCCAAGATCCATATTTCACTAAGCAATGATTCCTCTTGAGAATTCATCTCACTACTTAGTTATTTAGGTATGGAATCATCCCAATCACAATAGTTCTGACTCTTAGATAGTTGAGTGGATAACCACTTATCCAAATCCATTATATGTATTCAATTAACTCTATTCCTCTAGTATCCTAACTATTAGGAATTTCCAACTAGTGTTACCCAAATAAAACACCAAAAACAAGATAACCAAGGACAATCCAGGGGAACCCATTTATGGCATGAAACTACCCAAAAAGACAATCCATAGAAACTTATTATTATTTTCCCTTATATAAGATAATTGATGGGAACCCAAATATAGAACAAAACTACCCAATTTGATAATCAAGATATTAAAATTTGTTCATTTGTAATTAATATCACACTTCATATTTGTGGATTTTACTTTTAAGGTCTCAAAATTTTAATATATATCATATGAATTGTAACACCCCGACCCCAAAATCCCGGAGCCAGTGTATTAATTATTACATTTCCGTGATTAAAAGGAATAAAATCCTAAAGTAATGATTGGTTTATTAGTATTTAAGAAACTATATACATACATGTAACTCAAATTACATTGGTAAAGGTAACAAAATATAATACATAACAAAAACTAATAAACTAAATCCATGAGAACTCAATAAATGGTCTCCTCTTCATAACCTGTTGAAGGTAAACAAATGAGAGGGGTGAGATAAAATTCTCAGTAAGGGTTAGAAATAGTGGAAGTTTGAATCAACAATATCATAATCAAATTTTCATAGTCAATATGTCATGGTGAACAAATGAAAAACACACGGCATTAATAAATTGTGAATGAAACAGCATCCATAGATTTTTCCATAATGAAAACCTCATTGATAGTAATAACTAAAAATGAATAAATAGAATTATTATTAATTGTAAATCATGTATCTGGAACATTATACCACTATACCATCAAAATGTTTTTATTTTGTGGGTCGATACCCATCTGATTTTGTATTGGAAACAAACTTGAAGGGTTTTTTCACCAACTGACTTGTCTCCTGAGATATGTTGATGCATCAAGGGGATATATACAGCCCTTCCTATCACTGAAATTACAAAAAATTATTTTATATATAGATTTAATATAATTAAAATATGCCTTCTCAATATTCTTATAGAGTATAGGATACAGATTTATCGATATTTCCATAGTTAAAACAACATTCCAAATAAACATTGTATGTAAAAGGGTATAAGGCTTAAGAAAATAATCATATCTATGAAACAAAAATATGGATATATAATATATTTATAATTTCAAATGAAAAAAAATATCTTAAATGGGTATTAGTTACACCATATAATAATGATTAGGTGCACAATACCAAGTAAATCACAATGAAATGGAAGCCGAAACAAAGTCCCTTACAACATTGTAATCAATCGAGTTAATAATAATCAATTGAATCATTAAATACCATGAATAAAAATATAATCAAGATATTATATATAAAATGGTAGTAAATGTACACCAAATAAAATAAATAAGTGGTTAACAAAGGAAATCTCACAGAAATAAAAGTGAGATGAGAAACCCCTTACCTTATACCAGAATGTGTTCTCGATTGATCTTAATGGTCAGAATAATAAAATTTAGATTAATTAATTAATAATTATAGTACCTCCTATACATGTAATTTATTTATTAAAATATTTTTAGGTTCATTAATGGATTTTTTTTATGGGCTTAATAAGTTCAATTGTATTGTTTTAGAAGCATTTTCTTCCTTGGTTTTCATGATCTGTTTACTTGTATTCATGAATGGACTGACTGACTGAAAATTTACTTTTTTTATTATCAAAACACTTTTAAGGAAAAAGTGAGAAACCAAGAGTTCCATAAAAACAAGCACAAACAAATAAAACAGAGAATAACCCAGAACAAACTACAGGATCTGCCCCTCCCCAGAAATTGCGCCATGAAGAAGCCTCCACCAAAGCATGACTATTTGGAAAGCAGTCTCGTGCAAGAATGCATGGGCATGGAACTGATGGCGAAGCCATACCCTCTCGATCATCCAAATACAAATGGAATTCCTCGACGAAGGTTATGTGCTCTGAACCTCATCTGAGGCAGATCCAAGTAGAGTGTTAGCATCGTAGCCCCTCAACATGCTATCTCATCCAAACATAAAGCTAAAGTAGAAGCGGTAGCGAACACAACAAAAAACCCATCTTCCCCAGACCGAACAACAGAAACCAACCATTAAAAGGGGTCATTATAAAGAAATTTAAGATTCCCAAAATTGGATTCCCGAAACAATTTCCAGGATAAGGATGAAACCTAGATTCCTGGTGACTCCATCATTAGATTTTCAATCCCAGACGTCAGCCGGTCCCAGGACCATATGTATTCCTCAATGCTAATCTTCCCTTTATTGAAGCCTCCAACCATAATTAGGTCTTGGTTATCAATCCATGAGAATTTATCCTCATTCAGAGTCACATTTAGAGGTCTCCCCATCATATTGGCCGCTTCCTCATCAGTTGCATTAAGCAGTAGGACCTGTTCAGCAACTTCATCTTCAGAACTTAGTAATAAGTCCAAGAATGGAACACCCTGATCCCCTAAATTCTAGTGGCAAGTAAGTTCAGTGTGTGTCTTCTTGTCATTAATCTTTTTAGCAGAACGAGTCTCCAAAGGAGGAGGTAAGGAGGAGTAATCCCTCCTTCCCTTCCTCCTCCTCAAACTCCTGTTACTCTTCGGACTTAAGCCTTCCTCTACCGAGTCCTCCTGCCTTCCCTTACACGAATATGCACCACCCAAACAGACCACCTTCGCATAAGACACATCAAGATCAGACTCTTCATCTCCTTCCATCTGCTCCATAACAGCATTGATCCCCTTCCCTTGATCCTCCACTTGAGCCTCGTACTACTGGAGTGAAACTCCCTCCTCCGGAACTCTATCCCTATTAGGACCAGCCCGGTCCTGCCTCATCATGCTGACCATCTTAGGCAAAGAAACCGGAGTTGAACCAACTTCATTCAGACCTTCAAATCGGTTTCTCACTTTTAAAGGAGTCAGAGACTTTCCACTAGAACCTCCTATTCCCTCCTCTCTAACAGGGATGGTTGCCTCCTTAACAGGTGCCTGCCTCACCTTGGTAGAGACTCCATTGCCCACCTGCATCGTCTCATCAAAGGGAACAGGGAATTCCCCTACCTCATCACTAGCCCACTGCTCCATACCAGAAGTACCCTCCTCCAATTGGAAGAATTCAGAACTCACCCTCACACTCTCCACCTGAAACGGGTCACTGCAGATGCACTTGCTTCCAAGGTCTTGTTTTAGCCTGGCGAAGACTTCAGAGACCTTCGGATTACCAAACTCTTCCGAGTCTTTATTCTTCGCAATATCATCAGAACCCACAGCTGGTGTTAAAGCCGCTGAGTCGCGGAGTAGAAGATCCTCCTCCTCCGGACTCGATGTCTGTCGCTCCTCCAAACCAGCCTGTGAAGAACAATCCTTTCCACCCCGATCATCACCCTCTATTGCCTTACCCATCTGATTCAACTTTCCCGCCTCCACACAGACTTCCTCGTCCTTGCCACTGGCACTTCCGGCTTTCCATCCAGAAATGTGAGCACCCCGACGGCAGGTACCTGAAGTGTGGCCCAACCGGTTGCAGGAAGAGAAGAAATCCATCCAGTTCTCATACACCACCTATTGCTTTCACTTGTACTCCTCGCCGATAGTTACCCAAACTCACTCAAAAGGGATCTTCAACACATCGATCTCCACGCATATCCGCGGGTTGACAGGATGACATACGGAGCTAGTCCGGCTATCATTTGAAATGTGGTTAAACATAAAGAATTGTTAATATATATTATTAGTTAAATTATATAGATATAAGTGATATTATAATGATTTTGGGTTATATACCATGATTATAACTTATTTGATAAAAGATGTTGATAAACACTTGGATTAACTTGGCAGTTTTGTGCATAATGAACTTGTTTTGTATTATTATTTTATATTATGAGTGTGTAAGGATTCTAGAACATTACACAAGGTTAAATAAATATATTATAATATTTTTCAACCATAAACATAGTTTCATGACCATAATTGATGACAGTAATAAAAATTGAAAACCTGTTGTCCTTGAATGTGATAAATTAACACATCTCAAATGGTGTTTTCATTTTTAGTATAAGATGAGGGGAGAAAAGAGAGATGATGAGGAAATATTACATTACTATAATAAAATTATAGTTCATGTAAGGTAATATAATTATAATATAATTTGGATGAGGGAATATTAGGAGAGATCAAAAAAATAATAGAACTTGTAAAAGAAGTTGAAAGAAAAAGAAGAGAGGTTCACCTCTTGAATAGTCCTCCTTGAGAATCTCATTAAGGCCTTTGTTTTTTGCCTTTTGGTTAGACCAGAAGGTCCTGAAAGTGGGGGGTTGGGAAGTGTATTTGGTAAAACATATGAAAGGCTAAAATCTTGAGTGGTGTGAGAGGAAGAGGGGGTGAGGGGTGGTTTATATAGTGGAGGAGAGGAGGGTTTTTGCATTATTTTAATCATTAATTTATTATTTTCCCAAGACAAGGAATAGTATTGATTATTGTGACCAAAAATAGTAATAAATGCATGTGAGTTTGAACCAATTCCCATTTACATCATCCATGACTCAATCATGATGCGGAAATTCATTTATTTATCATATTTCATAAATTATCAAATTTTACTATTCACCAAAAATTCAAGTATTTCAAAAAAAATCCAAAAAATCACCCTAACCATTTTTAGATGTGTAGAATCCAAAATTGAAATCCATTTTTCAAAAAAAAATTACATATGAGAAATTTAATTTTTAATTAAAATCATCATTTAATTGAAAAATACCAACACTTAAAATATTCACCTTCATTTTTAAGGTGCCTAAATTTTGTTTATACCTTCATGGATAAGGTTACCATTTTTAAGGGTCATATTACTATTAATAAGGGTAGATTACTATTCAAAAGGGTAAGTTACTATTCATAAGGGTAAGTTATTATTCACTGAAAATTAAGTTGATTCTATCAGACTCCAAATATCACCCTAATCGCAACTGTGTATGTACATTTTTTAAAATTCAAAACACAGAAGTGGAAAATTTAAGTTTAATGGATAGGTTATGACTTTATCCTAAATATCCAAGTTTTGTGTCAAAGAGAATCAGTTCATTATACAATATAGGATATCTAATGAATTGAGAGAAACATACCATTAAATGTTTTAGGGTGTTATATTTTTTCCACCTTTAGAAATTTTTTCCTCAAAATTTTTCATGCAAAAATCCATTTAAAAAGATGTGGGTGGTTCTTATTCATAACATCCTCGAGTTCCCATGTTGCTTCCTCTATTTTATGGTTTCTCCAAAAACCCTTTACTAGATGAGTTGTCTAATTTCTCAATACATGCTCCCTTGTTTCAAGAATCTCAATAGGCTCTTCACAGTATGACAAATCAGGTTACATCTCTATTTCTTCATAGGTGAGTACATGAATTGGGTTTGACATGTATTTCTTTAACAAATACATGTGGAAAGCATTATTAAATTTTTAGAAACTTGGTAGAATTTCTAAATGGTAATCTATAGGTCCAATTATTTCTATAATTTCAAACGGTCCAATGTACCTGGGGATAGTTCTTCTTTCTTACCGAACCTTAAGACACCCTTCCACAGAGATACTTTTAGAAAGACATGATCTCCTATTTGAAATTCCAATTCCTTTCTCTAGTTGTCAGTATAACACTTTTTCCTAATTTGGGCTGCTTTAATATGGGCCTGAATTTTCTGTACTTTTCAGTTCTATCTTCAATAAGTTCTGGGCCTATAAGTTTCCTCTCGCCAACTCCATCCTAACAAGTTGGAGTTTGGAACCTTTTACCATATAATGCTTCATATGGCACCATTTGAATGTTATAATTGAAATTATTACTGTAGTTAAATTCCACCAAAGGAAAGTATTGATCCCACATACCTTGAAAGTCAAGAGGGAATGATCTCAACATGTCTTCTAGTTTTTGAATAGTCTTTTTAGACTATTTGTCGGTTGGGGTGATAAGCAGTACTCATTTGAAGCACAGTATCCAAATACTTCTGGAGAATTTTCAACAATTTTGATGTAAATTGGGGATCTCGATTGGACACAATCGATAGAGTTTCACTATGAAGTCTTACAACTTCATTAATATAGAGTCTTTCCAGACAATCAAGTGGTAAATCCTCTATTATAACAAATAAGTGTGCTAATTTTTTAAGACATTCAACAATTACCCATATTGCATCATTCCTTCTAGGTGTCCTCAGAAGTCCTATGACAAAATACATCATAATGTCATCCCACTTCCGCATAGGAATAGGTAGATGTTGAATGACCCCTCTAAGATGTTGTCTCTCAGCCTTCACTTATTGACAAACTAAACACCTTAACACATAGTCAGAAATTTTTCTCTTCATGTTATCATAACAAAAAATTTCCTTTAGATCTCTCTACATTTTAATGCTACCAGTGTGTGTAGAGAAATTTGAGCTATAAGCATCATTTAATAGTTCCCTTTTTAGCTCAGGTACTAATGGAATTCCTAACCACTTCCCAAATTTTATAACTCCATCCTCATACACTATGTCTTCTGATCTTCCATCCTTAACAAATTTAATTTTATTTTGTATATTTTCATCAATATATTGAGATTTTTTCATCATCTCTATTAAACATGGTTTAGAAATCATTTGAAAGAGGAAATATGTTTCCCCTTCCTTGAAAATTCCCATATCCATCATTAGTAGATCCATGAATATAAGATCTCTCTCAATCCTCATTTGGGTGATAAGTCCATGATCTTTCCTGGTTAATGAATCTGCCACATTATTTTCCTTTCTTGGGTGGTAGTGTATTGAAAAATCATAGTCTTTGAGTAACTCGAGTCATCTCCTTTGCCTCATATTGAGTTCTTTCTATGTAAAAATGTATTTCTAACTCTTTTGATCTGTATATATCTCACATCTTTCATTGTAGAGAAAATGACTCCATATTTTCAGAGAAAAGATTACAGATGCTATCTCAAGATCATGATTTGGGTAATTTTGATCATGATTATTAAACTACCTTGATGTATAAGCAATAACTTTATCATTTTGCATAAGGACGCAACCAATGCCATTCTTTGATGCATCAATGTATATCACAAATCCATAATTTCTAGATGGAAGAGTAAAATTTGGATCATTGACCAATATTATTTTCAATTCAACAAATAATTTTTTACATTCTTTAGTCCATGTAAACTTAACCCCTTTATGTGTGATCTTGGTTAGCAGGTTAGCCAGTCGGGCGAAATTCTAAACAAAATGCTGATAGTAACCTACTAATCCAATAAAACTATATACCTTAGTTATGTTCATTGGTGTGGTCCATTCTTGGATTGCATTTTTCTTTGCAGTATCAACTAAGATTCCATCCTTAGAAACGATATATACAAGAAAAGAAACTGATTGAAGACAAAATTCACACTTACTAAACTTTCCATATAATTCATTTCTTCTAAGAGTTTTCAGAATAATCTGCAAGTGATTCTCATGGTCTTTATAGTGTTTAGAGTAAACTAGGATATCATTGATAAATACCACAAAAAAATCATCAAGATATTCCTTGAAAACCATATTCATTAGATCCATTAAAACCGAGGGTGCATTAGTCAGTCCAAAAGTCATTACTGTAAACTCATAATGCCCATACCTGGTTTGAAATGTTGTCTTTAGAATATCCTCCTTCCACACACACAGATAATGATATATATATCAAAGGTTGATCTTCAAAAAATATTGGACTCCATGAATTTGATCAAATAAATCATCAATGCGTGGCATAGGATACTTGTTCTTTATTGTAATAGCATTTATTTTCCAATAATCAATGCATAGCCTCATGGATCAATATTTCTTCTTGAAAAAGAGGATAGGGGATCCTCATGGATCCATCTTTATCACACAATTCCTCTAGTTGTTTATTTAGATCCACTAATTCCATAGTAGAAATTCTATAGGGATTCTTTGAAATATGTCTTTCACCAGGAATTAAATCAATAGATAACTCAACTTCTCGCTCTAGAGGATGTCCAGGTAAATCCTCTGGAAATACATCAATGTGTTCTTTCTCAATAGGTACATCTTCAATTTGAATATTTCTTTCCTCACCCGTAGATATTTTTTTCTCTTCCTCTCCAAGAATTGAATTTAGTAGATCTATTGGGGGTGTATATATATAAGAATCAGATGGAAAGGTTTCTACTCTAAAGATAAGGGATTCTACACCATTCTCAACAATTGTAACTTCCTTCTTCTTGCAATAGATCTTCACATCATAATTTGACATCCAATTCATGCTGAGAATTATATCAAAGTTGATCATGGGTATAATGATAAGGTTATAAACTAAATCACGTTTATGTATTATGAGGTGGACTGATCGACACATCTTTGTTGCAATGATACATACCTTAAGAGTTTTGACTAACAACTCCTCTATTAAATCAAATTGGACATGTCTAATTTTCTTGGAAAACTATGAAGATGAATGTGATGATCTATATTCAAATAAATAATTATCTAAGTTTTATGAAACAATTAAAGTACCTTCCACCACATCATTAGGAACTTCAACTTTTTCGGTTGTAATTGCATAAATTTTCCCTTGCTCTAGCGGCCTTTTTTTAGGCAAGTTTCCTCGGCGCTTATGAAACTCATTTGAAAAGTATCTCATCTCTCTAAAATTATATCATTTAACATCATTGACTTGTCTCTTCCCCTTTAATTCAATATATCTATGACCCTTTTCTCCACACTTATAGAAACATTCCATGCCTTTCAATCATTTCCTATAATGATTCTTTCCACAGTTCTCACATAGTGGAAATTGATTCATTACCTTCTTCCTCATTGGTTCTTTAGCTTTTCCATGGTTATTAGAATGCTGCTTCTTATATTTATTTCCCTTGAAAAAATTTGATCAAGAAAATTCCTACTCTATTTGATGGCACTTAATACAATTTCATCATATGATGAAAATGTTTGAGAAGTCAGTGCCCTTCAAAGACTTGTTTTAAGACCTTCAAATAAATAAACAATATTGTCTTCAGAATCATGAATGTAATCTATATCATACTTGTCTAATCTTATTAGGGTATCCTCATACTCCTCAACACTCTCTTCTTCTCTTTTCTTTAGGATAAGTAATTTCCTCTTTATTTCAGTTCCTTGTTCACAAGGTAAATATTTGTCAAAGAGTATTTCCTTAAAATTTCTCTATTCCATATCTTCTATTTTGTCTTCCTATGTGGTATTCTAGATCAAGTACAACCATTGATCAACATCACACTTTAGGTAGTATACTTATAGTACTACCTTTTCATTTTCATTTCATATTAATTCCAGAAATATATTTTCAAGGGACTTGATCTGCTGCTCAACTACCATCGGATTAGTAGTCCCACTAAAATATGGGGGCTTCTGCCACATAAAATAATCCAATATAGGTGTAGCATGGTTATTCTACACAGCCTGAGTAAGTTTTCCCAATATGGTCGTGATCTGATCTGCTCCAACACTGACTGTGTTGACTTGATCAGTGGGGAAATCCCTACATTGTCTGTGGGTATTGATTCTCCTTCTTCCATTAGGCGCCATCACTAAACAATGGAATATACTAAATTAGGTCATAGTTTATAATTTCTAACTATCAAATACTTAATATAATCTAAAAATTTATGAACAACTAGTCTCATAATAATAAACTTTATTTATATTTACTTTTAAATCCTTCATAATGTTTTGTAAAGAAAATGTGAATTATCCTAAGCATATCCCCCAGGATTGTCAAACCAGGTGTGTAGTAAGGCCCTTTTTCGTGTACCAGGATACCCCAGGTCAAGCTCGAAACTCCTTGTTGGAGTTTTTACTCCTAGGTACATTTATTCCAGAACTACATCCAATTGTAGTATATAGATAGGGATATATTTTCAAGGAATACCCACATAATCCATACTTTACCAAAATTATAGGTTGTTCTTCTATGATTGTCTTCAAAGTCTAACTTATGGTTATTTCCTCTAAACGGTGTTGCTTAAATATAGCTTCCAATTTTTCTACTAAACTTCCTCTCATACCAACTATAACACCCCAACCCTAGAATCCTGGAGCTGTTTCATTACTTATTACATTGGCATGATTAAAAGGAATGAAATCCTGAAGTAATGATCGGTTTATTAGTCTTGAAGAAACTAGATACATACATGTAAGTCATATTAAATTGTGAAAGGTAACAAAATACAATACATAATAAAAACTAATAAATTTCATCCATGAGAACTCAATAAATGGTCTCCTCTTCATAACCTGTTTAATTTAAAAAATGAAAGGGTAATCTTAAATTCTCATTAAGGGTTACAAATATAAGAAGCTTGAATCAACAATATCATAATCAAATTTTCATAGTCAATATGGCATGGTGAAAAAATGAAAAATGTGTGCCATTAATAAACTACGAATGAAACTACATCCATATATTTTGTCATAGTAAAAGCCTCATGGATAGTAATAACTAAAAATGAATAAATAGAATTATTATTAATTGGAAATCATGTATATGGCACAAAATAACACTATACTATCAAAACGGTTTAATTTTGCGGGTCAATAGTCGTCTGATTCTGTTTTGGAAACAAACTCGCTGGGTTTGTCGCCAACTGACTTATCTCATAAGACCTACTGATGCATCGAGGGGATATAGTGGGCCCCAACCATAGCCAAATGTCTAAATCATTCTTTATATATAGATTTAATAAAATTAAAATATGCCTTCTCAATATCCATATAGAGTAGAGGATACGGATTCATCGATATTTCCATAGTTAAAACAACATTCCAAATAAAAACTGTATGTAAAAGGGTATACGGCTTAAAACAATAATCATATACATAAAACCAGAATATGGATATATAATATATTTACAATTTCAAATGAAAAATTATCTCAAAGTGGTAGTAGGTACACCACATATGAATGATTAGGTTCACAATACCAAGTAAATCACAATAAAATGGAAACCAAAACAAAGTCTCTTACAACATTGTAATCAATTGAGTTAATAATCATAAAGTGAATCACTTAATACCATGAATATAAAGAGAATAATGATATTATATATCAAATGGTAGTAAAAATACACCATGTACAATAAATAAGTGGCGAACAATGGGAATATCACGGAAATAAAAGTGAGATGAGAAACCCCTTACCTTATGCCTGATTGTGTTCTTGATTGATCTTAATGTCTTGAATAATCAAATTTATATTCATTAATTAATAATTAAAGGAACTATTATATATTTAATTGATTTATTATAACCTTATTAGGTTCATTAATGGATTTTTTTTATGGGTTTAGTAGGTTCAATTTTTTTATTTTGGAAGCATTTTCTTCCATGGTTCTCATGATCGGTTTACTTGTATTCATGAATGGAAGTTCGTTTGAAATGTGGTTAAACATCCAGAATTGTTAATATATATTATTAGTGACATAAAAAAGATATAAATTATCTCATAATTATTTTTGGTTATATACCATGAGGATTACTTGCTTGATAAAAGATAACGATAAGTGCTTGGATTAACTTGGCAGTTTTGTACATAATGAACTTGTTTTGAATTATTATTTTATATTATGAGTGTCTAAGGATTCCAGAACATTACATAAGATGAAATAAAAATATTATTATATGGTTCAACCATAAAAATGGTTTCATTACCAAAATTGAATATGGTAATAAAAATTTAAAACTTGTCATCCTTGAATGTGATAAATTAACACATCTCAGACGGTGTTTTCATTTTTAGTATAAGATGAGGGGGGAAAGAGAAATGATGATGAAATATTACATTAGCATAATAAAATTTCAGTTCATGTAAGGTACTATAATTATCATATAATTTGGATTAGTGGAGATGATGAGAGAGAAATAAAATAATAGAACTTGTAAAAGAAGTTTTAAGAAAAAGGAAGAGAGGTTCACCTCTTGAGTACTCCTCCTTGAGAATCTTCTTAAGGCCTTTGTTTTTTACCTTTTGGTGATCCCAAAAGGTCTTGGACGTTGTGGGAGGTCTTGGGAAGTGTATTTGGTAGAACTTAGGAAATTCTAAAAGCTTGAGTGGTGTGAGAGAAAGAATGGGTGAGAGGTGGTTTATATAGTGGAGGAGAGGAGTGTTTTTTCATTATTTTAATCATTAGTTTATTATTTTTCCCAAGACAAGGAATATTATTGATCCTTGTGACAAAAAATAGTAATAAATTTATGTGATTTAGAACTAATTTCCACTTACATCATCCATGACTCAAGCATGATGTATAAATTCATTTATTTTTCATATTTCAAGAATTATCAAATTTTACTATTCACCAAAAATTCAAGTATTTCAGAAAAATCCCAAAAATTCACCCTAACAATTTTTCAATGTGTAGAATCCAAAAATGAACTCAATTTTTCAAAAATAATTTTATACAAATGAGAAATTAAATTTTTAATTAAAATCATTATTTAATTGAAAAATACCAACCCTTATAATATTCACCTTCATTTTTAAGGTGCCTAGATTGTATTTATATCTTCATGGGTAAGGTTACCATTTGTAAGGGTCATATTATTATTAATAAGGGTAGGTCACTATTCATAAGGGTGGGTTACTATTCATAAGGGTAAGTTACTATTCATCAAAAAAATTGTTGATTCTATCAGACTCCAAATGTCACCCTGATCGCAACTGTGTATGTCTGTTTTTCAAAATTCAAAATACAGAATTAGAAGATTTAAGTTTAATAGAGAGATTATGACTTTCTCCTAAATATCCAAGTGTTGTTTTGAATATAATTAGTGATTTATGAAATATATCGTATCTAATGAATTGAAATAAACATACCATAAAATGTTTGGGGTGTTATATAAATATTAAATTCATAAATTTTACATCTTATACAAGGATTATATTATCAAGTTTTATTTCCTTTCTTGTATACATGATTCTAAAATTTTAGTTTTGGAAATACCTATTGCAACAACTAAATTAATGTGTTCATACCACATAAATGTGTAACTATTTACACAACTCATAAGTCTATGTTAATTACCCAAAAACAGAAGTCTATTGTATTCATACATATCTAAATACATCATATGCATAAGGTACATGAACGCTTCATGTAAATTAATAGAGTTATATGAGATTGAAAAACTCTATATGAGTAAACTTAGAGTGAAATATATCCAACCTCATTCACTTTTCTATCTAAGGAGTGCCTTTAGAAAAGTAGGTGGTCTGACTACAAGTCCCTCTACCTGGGGAGACTTTACTCAATATAGAATTTAATTCATGAAAACTCTAACACCTAACCTTCTAAAAATATTCCCAACAACTATTATGAAACTTATAACTAAAAAAAATTTGAGGATGAGGTTAATGAAAACTAAATTTTATAATATCAACTCTTACATGATATGTAAGGCTCTATTGTAGAATAAATTTATTATATAAATGGGCATACACAATATTCATATTTCATAAACAATTTAATAAACATGAATATCAATGAAATTTGACCAATAAATAAACAATTTATTTATTTTTCAAAACATGATACATTTATGAACTATTAATAAATAAATGATAATTATAAACATTTTATAATTTAGTAAGAATATAAACATTTTCTATTCATTTCAATTTGAACTTCTTAATATTTTATATTAATTGGAATTTATATGATATTTCATGAATTATAAACATTTTATAATTCAATATCTACTATATTCACATTTTATATTATCTAAATATCATATATTTTGTAATTTATAAACAATTTATAAATAACCTATTATGATTCCTAAATGAACCATTTATTTCTAGATCATAAGGCATTCCATTTAATTTATTAAAAAGTATTTTAAAATATTAACCTTTAATATTTGGGAATAATGTTTTATAAACATTTATCTAATTAAAATAATCAATTTTTAGTTTATTTATTTACTTATAAAATCCTCATAAATTTAAATATGAAAAAATAACTTTTATTATGATCTATAAACATTTTATAAACCATAAAACCCCTTTAATATTTTATAACATTTTTAAAATAAAGATTATACTTACTCTTATGCAGAATCCCTATTTTTTGTAACGATATCCTCTCATTTACCCTTAAGTAGACACTCTTCATAAGGGAAACTAAAGCTTTCTAAAGTTTTAATAAAGTTAATAGATAGATTACCTTTACCCATATGCCTCGTATAAAGGTATTACCCTTACATGACTTATTTTTGTAAGGGTACTCTCAATCTTTCATTCATTGTGTAAATGTAAACATAATGGACCTTTACGCAGTGGATCTAATACCTTTACGTGTAAGGGTAAGGTTCCAATGACCATTGTGTAAACCCCTTGCATAAGGGTACTACCTTTACACAACACCCCTTGCATAAGGGTACTACCTTTTTGAAACCCATTTGCATAAAGTTAACAATGTGGTTACCCTTACGTAGACCATTTGTGTAAGGGTATCATGTAAGGGTAATGACATATCAACATTTACGTTACCAGCTCACATAAGGTTATAGAATTTACATTAACAACCTATATGAGGGTAAATCATTTTTACCATTATGCATCTCATGTAAGGGTTTGTAATTATCCTCCAGTTTTACAAAAAAAATCATTTCTCTTTCAAAAACCAGTGATCAAAACACATTTAAATCTTGAAGTTCCTAGCTCTGATACCACTGATGGGTTTCTTATGGTCATATAATGACCATTTTCAGTGGAATACAACCCAAAACATAGGATATCTATCTTTAATAAATCAATTTATTAATATTATCACAAAATAATGTACCTAGAAAATGTGAGTTATAGTAGCTTCCATTTTTATTCTTCAATAGAGTGTGCTTGAGGGTGATTACGAGGAGAAGTAAATGAAATCAACCTTCCTCTAAGGTTATGCACCATCCAATAGATGCATAAACACTTTGTTATGATACCCAAAATCCAAATGGGTTCCAGGTCCTTAAAAGATATACAGAGTTTCAGGAGGAATATAGTTTAGAAGACGCTCATACACACTGCACCATGCACACCCAACAAGAGAGGATCTCGTCCTCTTTTATAACTAAATCTTGATTCTACCAATTCATAATGCATCATATTCATTTTTTTATATTGTGTATAATTCATTGAATGTTTTGAATGAATTTAATTCAAAACCTTTAATACATTCATAATGGATTATAACTAGTGAATAAACCATTCGAGATAAATAAATAATATATATTTATATTTATATATATTTATATTTATATTATTCATCCATCCCATGGATGAAAAATTCATTCATCATGTGAATATATTACATGAATATTATATATAATATCATATATCATGTTTGTGTGTGTGTGTGTGGATGTATCTGTCTCATGCATCATATGCATGTGTACATACATCTCATGCATTTACATTTTTAGTGCACATCCAACACCAAACCACATCCCTGTGAGTGGTTTTCAAACTCTAATATATACACATAGGACCTATAACCTAGATACATATGCTCTAATATGATTTACAAGCCAAAGGATACTCTAATCTTCCATCCACACATATTATTGTCTCTAAAAAACCATGAAACTCCATCTACTATGAATATAAACCACAGATTATGAAGATATATTTTCTATCCCATTTTACATGAAATAACACTTAAAAAAACTACTCATAGGACCAAAACTATATTTCAGCTAGAAATATATGAAGAATGTTGCGTACTACCTAGTACATGGAAAGTCAGGTAGGGTACACGGTGTATAAGTTTACTTAGGAAGGTTGGTCATGTACTATCATAACTCAATCCATGTGAAGAAAAAATAAATAGTGTATGAAATGGGGTGAAAATCCTCTAAGTCACCTTTATCTAGTCAGTGTGTATTCTAGATATATACTAAGTAGCTTTACCATCCATACACTACATATCTAGATTTTACACGATGTGTGGTTCACACGGTTAATATTATATAAGAACTAATCTTATATACATATAATAAACATCAAATTATTCCCATGAAGTCAGGGGTATATGGATTTTATAGTTGATTTACATGTCGTGTGTTTCCTATCATATCGATTATTCATATATGCAGGGTATATGGTAAGAAACTCATTCTTACTATACATGGCATGTGACGCAAAGCTACATGACATGTGATTTTAAAAAAAAGTGTGTCTTCCAATCTAGGTCAATTGAAGAGTTAGATGAAAAAAAAAATATAGGGGTTTAATGACATGAGAAATTCATTTCAGGTGGAAACTAAAGGCTAGATTCATACATAGAATACATTTCTAAATTTCCGCATTACTAAAACATTGTTTTATTTCCATAAAAAGATGTTACCACCTTTTCCTTCGGCTAGGCCTCCACTGTTGGCCAAACCTTTCATCTCTGAAATCATCACCACACCTCATCGAGGTGAGTTTTATGTATCCCCCATCATTCTCTCACTTACATTTATCTATTCATCAAACCATTCATGCAATCGATAATTTTATGATTTTCCTTCATTGTATCATCACAAAACCACTAAAAAACTCAAGAAATAATAATAGAGGGTGATAACATAAATGATTTAATTAATCAAAGAATTATTTACCAATGATAAATAATAATAATATAATTTACCAAAAATAAAAAACTTTGTTTGGAGAAATAAACCAAGGATATTCTCTAAGATAAAATTCTAGATAAACATGGAGTATACATCCCCATGTTTATCAAATTCTAGGAAATTCAAATAAACATATATCCATATATGCATAATTTAATATGAAGAATTATTGAATATCTAAGATAAATTCTACATGAGTCAAGGGTAATAATCCCTAATTAATTCAAAGACGTATTTTTTAGCCAAAATAATTATAATCATAATCATAATCATAATCATACATTTATTATTATTATTATTCTCCTACAAATTAAACAACTCAAATGATCAAAATGAAATATTTGGATTAAAATATATATTCTTCACATTATATAAAAACAAACCCATTTAATAATTTGATTGATTGTTTATTCTTTTAAAAATATTTGATCCAACTTAAATTAAATTAATCTCATGTTATTATAAAAATAATTTATAAAATAATTAGAAATACATGACGCAATTAATTAAATTTTATATAAATCCAACTAATCATGTGGTATGAGATGATATTAAAATTTTAATAACAATTATATATTCTCAAAACAATTTTCCTTTTAAATAATTAAATCAAAACAGTATTTTATTCTTTATTCATAATATTTATTAAGAAGCATATTTTAAATAAATAATTTTTTTGAGAAGAGGATAATTTTCTTCATTCATTAACAAGAACATTTCCATGTAAAATTAATGTAATCCAATTCCCAAATTTTCAATTTTCCATGAAATTAATATTCTTGAAAAAAATTATTTTACTAAATCACCTTCAATTATTTAGTAATTAATCATGTTTAAAACTCAACAATTTTTTTATTCATTTCATTGCAAAATAAATGTTAAGTGATTTGATGATTAGAGGAAGGGGATCAAATATCACAACATAAATGAGGAGAATAAAACAATAAAAATTCATACTTGGTTGGTGTTTTCCTAAATCTTTATGTTCTCATCAGGAACCTTGGTTGTCGTTGTGCCACCTACACAGTGAACACAAAGAAATTTGTCCTTTATTTTGTGAAGATAGAAATTTTTCCCTTAATGAAGTCTCTTTCTAATGAAAAGTAAACTCTTTAAAAATATATTTCCAATTTTAAAATATCTAAAATTTCATGCCATCATCACACCAATTTCCATGTTACCACCAGCATGACCTACTGATGTCATATCACCATACAAATAAAAATATTATTATATATTTATTCAAATACACTTACTATTTAAAATAATGACCTGAATATGTTTGGTTCATGGATCAATACCCGAGCACATAATTTATACCCTGCCTGGGAAAATCACTCCATTCTATATACAACAGTAGTAACAAAATTTTCATCTAATATGCTATTTAGAAGATACAAATATTCATTCCCATGTAATAAATATGTTCTTATCCCTCTACTTTGTTGGGGAGCTGGGGTTTCTTTATAAAAAATAATTATTATTCTATGAAATTCAACTAGCTCAAAAAATTAAAAAAAATTACACAAGGTAAAAAACATGTCCCGAGACAAAAATAATAATAAAAAAATTTACAAGGTCATTTAATATAGTGGAATTATCATTTTACCCTTTCTAGGTACTGATCGTACCATGATTCACTGTGTTATTTTTACCCTTACACCATTGTATTAAACTGAATTTGTATTATAAATTCCAAATATAATAACAAAATTCTCTTCATTTTTGATTCATTTATTTTAGTTTTATCACTGTTAAAAAGGGTAATGTTACTTATTTTGATAATATCATTGAAGGTGGGTGATTTGGAGGACCCATGATGAAGTCTAAGAAATATGGGCCAAACTGCGCAGGATCCAAGCGCACTAGTGAATTAATCTGCACACTACTACTAGACCATGCATCCTAATGGGATGAAATTTTTTGGTATGATCCATAATTTAATAATATACATTTCATCTCAAGTAACCCAATCCTGATTCGGATTATATGGGGTCCATCCGAACTGATCTATCCAAGACACCGAATATGCACAAAGTCAAAAGTGGCGTTTTGTAATATGTCAATATCTCGAGATGTGATTCTCCAAATGATGCCAAAATTTCGGTGGTGATATTAAAGAAGTGGGGATACAACTTTCCAATTTTTTAAAAAGGTATATTCATCTGTATAGTATCATAAAACCATCCTCCAAGTGGTTTATTAAAATCCGGGTTCCCAAAACCACTTCCCATTTTGGCTATAAAAAGGAACCCTGGGAACCCCATTTGGGAGTTCAAACCAGAAGTGAATATCTACCATTTTGGAGTCCTGTAGGAGTCTCCTCCTCATCCTTGAAGTTCTTGAGGCCCCTATCCTCAAAGGTAGGTCAATAATGAAGAAGGAGTTCCACCAGAGCTTCCTCCTCCTCCCGATGTTGAGCTAAATAGTGGGTGATCATTGCGAGGGAGCTACATACTTGAAGAGGAAGTTCCAACACCTTATATTCTAATGGTTTTGTTTAATTTTTGTGTTAATTATTTAACTTATGTTTAATCTTTATATTCTTCGTTTATGAATGCATTTATTTGGCTTAATAAAGTGAAACATTTCTCATTTCAATACCGATTGGGCTGAGATTCAAGTGGGAATCTTGAGTTGTTCCGATTGGGAAACACAAGCATCCTCTTTCTTTGACACATACATGAGATTTCAGTATGATTTTGTAGACCTCACTCAATTCTTAAGGTCCAAACCTTGACAATACGATTGTTGTGTCAAGGGGTGGTTCTTTGTGCATTATTTTAAGAGGAAAGAGGGGAACCAAGATCTTGGTCATCCCTCAACCAAAGGATTGAAAAAAAACCTAATAACCAATTGAGAACAAGGAACTCTTCAAGTGTTGTATTAACTTATCAATTATCCCTATTTATCTCTTTTTTTTTCAAAATCCAGTTTTTTGTTTCAACTTTACAACTCTTTACGTTAAGTTACATTCTTAAAATTGCTTTCAAACCACCCCCCTCTTTTGTTCTTATTATTAAAAATTCATACTATAAAACCACCAAAGATCCTTGAGATATGACCAAGGGTCTTCCCTAGACTACAAAATATTCTTTAAATCACTATCAATTTGATGTTTCATGACAACGCAGTCAAATTTTTGTGCCATTTCCGGGGAGCGCTTTGGTTTTTAGTGCGTGTTTTTTATAAGATTTTTGTAAATTTTGCTAATATTTATTTGTTTTATATTGTAACTTTACCTATATTTTTGTGTTCTGATTTATTTCTTGTGTAGGTATTGTGCATGAAACATTCTAATCTGGGAGATTTACCACCTTTCAAACCCAAACCAGAGAGGATCTTACGTCAGTGACCCCGAGGCGCACAAGAGAACCCTTTGAAGGAGGACACACAAAACAACAACACTTTTCTTGATACTTCATCTTCTTCTTCTAGAACCAACATCAAAACTGAAATAAACTTATATAACATGGCTGAAAACAATAGAACACTAAAATAACTAACCACACTTGATGTCGATATCCAACCCACATACATTCAATTACATGGCGAGGCACCCAATTTTGAACTAAAATCTGGTTTAATTCATCTATTACCAAGATTTCATAGACTTATTAGAGAGGATCCACATAAGAATTTTAAAAAAAATCATACTATGTGTTCTATATTAAAACCTGAAAATGTGTATGAAGAACAAGTAAAGATTAGGGAATTTCCTTTTTCATTAGAAGACACTACAAAAGACTGGATATATTATGTTAATTCACCAATAAGAGGTTGGACGGACATAAAATGCCTTTTCCTTGAAAAATATTTCCCAACCTATTGAAATGAAACTATAAAGAAAGAAATTTGTGGGATAAAACAATCTCAAGGGGAAACACTTCATGAATATTGGGAAATATTTAAAATATTATGTTCAAGTTTTCCACACCACCAAATAAGTGACTAAATTTTAATACAATATTTTTATGAAGGTTTAATCCCTATTGATAGAAACATGATTGATGCTGCTGTAGGTGGTGCGCTGGTAGATAAGACCCCAATTGCTGTAAGGAATTTAAATGATAATATGGCACAAAACACTCAATAATTTGGTTTGAGGTTCAATGTACCCATTCTAGGTGTCCATGAGGTGCAAATTACTAAATTCAAGAAGAAGGTGGAAACGAAGTTTGAGGAGGTAAGTACCCTTCTACGACAACTTTCTCTCTCCCAAGGGAAATCTCAATCTCCTCCTCCCATACATTGGGGAATCTACTCTTCTAACACCCATTATTCTAACCAATGCCCCCAATTAAGTGAAAATTATGATACATATTAGGCAATCTTCCCAGGACGCCTCTATAACCAACCCTTTAGGAAAGAACCATACAATCCATATAACTTTGGGTGGAAAGAAAATAAATCTTATAAGAAAGGGGGGTATTCAAACCAGTCTCATTAACCATGTAACCAACAAGGTCATAGTATTCATCCACCCCCACCACCCAGAAATCCTCAACCACCCCAAAGGCCTTTCCAACCACCCCCTCCCAAAACCGAGCCTAGCCTAGAATATATGATGAAACAAATGGCTGCCAATAATATCCAATTCCAAAAAACCACCCAAGCTACCATACAGGACCTCAAAACCCAATTAGGCCAACCAGCTAACTCGGTGGGGGAAATTCAAAGTCATGGGTCGGGTAAACTACCCTCTCAACCAGTAGTTAACCCTAGGGATAAAGGAAATGTTAGTGTCATAGCCCTTAGAAGTGGAACTCATATTAAAATCCAAATTAACCCACCAATAGATTCATCCCCTCCTGAGGAAACCACCATCCCAACCACTACTAAAAATGGTCCAGGAGAAGAAATATTTATCTTGAGAGAAGTCCTTCCAAAGGAAAGAGTGTGTATGTCAATGAGTCTCTTATCCCAACCATTCCTCTTCCATTTCCCCAAAGGGCCACCCAACCAAGAAAACAAAAGGAAACTAAACTTGGTAAGAAAATATTGGTAACTTTCAAAAAAGTGTAGGTTAACATTCCTTTTATTGATGCCGTGAATAAAATTCCAAGATATGAAAAGTTTTTAAAGGAGATGTGTACACATCAAAGGAGACTCTGTGGTGATGAGAAGGTAAGCTTGGGGAGGAATGTCTCAGCATTGATAGAACCATCATTTCCTACCAAATGCAATGATACCGGAACATTCTCGATTCCATGAACTGTAGAAGAGTATTCATTTTATAATTCTATGCTTGATTTAGGTTCTTATATAAATATGATGCCTCACTCCATTTACTATACATTGCAGGTTAGGGAATTGAATCCAATTGGGATAGTCATTCAGCTAGCAAATCAGAGTACAACACACCCTTCTAGTAATCTAGAGGATGTTCTTGTGAGGGTACAAAATTTAATTTTTCCTTCTGAATTTTATGTGCTTAAAATGGAAGATGATAGGATGAATGAACATGCCCAAATTATATTGGGGTGACCTTTCTTGAAAACCACAAAAGCCATAATTAATGTCCATAATGGTACATTATCTATTGAATTTGGTGGTGACATATTCTATTTCAATATCCTTGATGCCATGAAGCACCCCTCAGAAGAACATTTATCTCTCTTTGTTAATTCAATTGATGTACTTCCTTCCCCTAAAAAAATTTTCTTTCCCCCGATCCCCTTTCTGAGTTTTCTTAATTGATTGAAATTATAGTTAATTAATCATGAATTTATTGTTTTATTGGTCTAGAAAAGTTTCATGCATGTTTATTAATTGATAATCTCTTGAACATCGAGGATACAATGATCATCGATGATACCTCTAAGCTTGTAAAAGCTCATTCCTCATCTGAGGATGATACCAGTGAGTAGTTCGATGAGATCATTGACCTATAACTTTTACACACACTCCAATAAATCCAAAATCCACCTGAATTGGAACTGAAACAACTGCCTCAAGATTTAAAATATTCATATCTTGAGAATGGAAACAAGTTGCTCGTCATCATTGCTAGTTCACTCCCTCCTGAGCATGAATTGAGACTGCTTGAACTTTTGAGGGAGTATAAAAAAGCATTTTTATAGACACTTGCTAACATTCTTGGTATTATCCCATCAATTTTCACACATAATATTTTATTAAATGATTAGGCTAAACCAGTGAAGCAGGCACAGCGTTGACTGAACCCAAACCTCCTAGAAGTCGGGAAAAAGGAAGTAACAAAATTATTGGCTACTGGAATCATTTAACCCATAGCTGACAGCCAATAGGTCAGTCCCATTCAATTAGTTCCTAAAAAACTATCCTTATAGTAATCAAAAATGAAAACAATGAATTGGTTCCAACTTATGTGCAGAATAGTTGGTATGTCTGTATAGACTATCGTCGACTAAACCAACACACTAGGAAGGATCATTTCCCTTTATCGTTCATTGACCAAATACTATAGAGGATAGAGGTTTAGTCCCAATACTATTTCCTTGATGGGTATTCGGGATACTTTCATATCCATATTTCCCCCGAGGACCAAGAAAAGACAACCTTCACTTGCCCCTTTGGAACATTTTCATATAGGAGGATGCCATTTGGTCTGTGCAATGCTCAGGGTACTTTCCAGTGATGCATGGTTAGTATTTTTTCGGATTACCTGGAGAATTGCATGGAAGTATTCATGGATGATTTCATTATTTATGGATATTCTTTTGATTAATGTTTGGGTAGTCTTGCTTCAGTCCTATGTCGTTTTATTGAAAATAATCTTGTATTAAATTATGAGAAATGCCATTTCATGGTGCAACAAGGTATAGTTTTGGGACATGTCATTTATAGTGATGGAATCCAAGTAGATAAATCAAAATTGGATTTCATTTCTTCCCTACCATTCCCAAAAAATGTACGGGATGTGCGGTATTTCCTAGGTCATATTGGATTTTACCGTTGTTTCATTAGTGACTTTAGTAAAATTGAACTCCCCCTCTCCTGATTACACTAAAAAGAAAAAGAATTTGTTTTTAATAAAGAATGTGAGGAAGATTTTAATAATTTAAAATGGAGTCTCACTTCACCCCCAATAATCCAACCACCTCGGTGGGATTTACCATTTTAGCTCATGTGTGACGCCTCTAACTATGCAGTTGGGGAAGTCTTGTCACAAAGGGTTGATCGAGCTCCACATGTCATTGCATATGCCTCAAATTCTTTGGAACCTACCCAAGAAATGTACACCACAACTGAAAAATAATTCCTTGCCATTGTGTTTTCCTTATATAAATTCAGGTCGTATCTTTTAGGGTCCAAAGTCATTGTGTTCTCAGACCATGCAGCCCTCCGGTATCTCCTTAAAAAACCAAAAGCCAAACCATGTCTCATTCACTGAATTCTCCTCCTTTAAGAATTCAATCAAGAAATTAGAGATAAAAAGGGAGCAGAGAATGTGGTGGCTGACCATATCATTATGATTCCCTCATCCTCGGACATTGACTCATCCCCATGTATTCCTATAAATAGTATGTTTCCTGATGAGCAATTGTACCAAGTGCAAGATGTTATTCCTTGGTATGCTGAAATTGTAAATTATTTGGTAGTATCTTTCATTCTTATTGATTTCAATAAAAAAAACAAGCCATTCATCTAAAACATACATCTCATTGGTACATTTGGGATGAACCCTACCTATGGCTCACATGTAGTGATCAAGTCCTTAGGTGTTGTGTCCCCGATAGCGAGTTTCAGTCTGTACTTAGATTCTTCCACACTCTTGCTTGTGGGGTCCACTTTGGTCCCCAATGGATTGGTCACAAAATCATTGATTCTGATATCTTTTATCGAACACTTTTTTGAGATGCCCATTATTTTTTAAAAGCTTTTCCTCATTGTCAAAGAATGGGTAATGTCTCTAAAATAAATGAAATGCCGCAATAACCATTGCTCTTTCATGACATTTTTTATGTTTGGGGTATTGACTTTATGGGGCCATTTCTCAATTCCTTTGAAAACTTTTACATTATTCTGGTAGTTGATTATGTGTCAAAATGGGTAGAGGCACGAGCTACAAGAACTAATGATTATATGGTAGTTGTAGAGTTTTTGAGAACCCAAATCTTCTGTAGGTTTGGATTACCTAGGTTCATCATCAGTGACCAGGGTTATAATTTTTGCAACTGAACAATGAAATCAGTTTTGCATCGGTATGGGGTCGGTCATCGAGTGTCTACTGCATATCACCCACAGACCAATGGTCAAGTTGAGGTGTCAAATAGAGAGGTGAAACAAATTCTTGAAAAAACAGTTCTACCCAACAGAAAATATTGGAGTCTTAGACTCGATGATTCATTGTGGGCTTACCATACTTCCTTTAAAACTCCCATTAGAATGTCACTATATCAGCTAGTGTTTGGAAAGAGTTGTCACCTCCCTATTTAGATTGAGAACCGGGCCTATTGGGCCATAAAAAAAATGCAATTCTAATCTTTCTGGTGTGAGTTCCCAAGGGAAGTTGCAGATTCAGGAGTTGGAGGAAATGAGAAGAAATGCATATGAGAACTCTGGGATTTACAAGGAGTGAACCAAGGCTTCCCATGACCTTATTATCCTTCATATTCAATTCTACATTGGGAAAAAGGTTCTCCTCTATAATGCAAGGCTAAATTTTCATCCAGGTAAGATTCATTCCCGTTGGTTTGGACCATACACTATTACTAACGTCTCTCCGTTTGGTTTTGTATAGGTTCAAAATGAAGAAACCAATCAAAATTTCACTATAAATGGGAAGTGGCTAAAGCACTTCCATGAATCCATTTCAAAGTCCCTCATGAAGGAACTCCATGTTCAAGAAGCAATATATGAATGAAACTCACCAGGTTTTATCCTTCCTTTCCACATTATCTTCTATTACAGTGAGGATACTACACACTTTAGGTGTGGGGGGATGGGTACATTCCTGGGTTAGTTAGGATTTTTCATCATCTTTTTTCTTTCTTCTCTTTTTCACCTTCTTTATTGTATTTTCACTTTTCCCCATATTGTTTATTTTATTAGTATTTTCATCATATTTTTTCTTTCTTCTCTTTTTCTCCTTCTTTATGGTATTTTTACTCCCCCTCCCCCCTTCTGGTCACAAAATCATGGAACTTACTGAAAATTCATGTTGAAATTGTTTTTATTCCATGTTGATTTAACATTTGATGAAAACCTGACACTATTATAGAATGAATGCTTGTATGAATTTAACATTAGGAAGTTTTTTTAGTGAATTGGTTTTCTATTAATGATATAAATATTTGTATCTCTGTGAAACCTTTGAGATGATTGATTCCCCTTGTGTGAGTAGTTTTTGGGAAAACTGTGTCACTAGTATCTCCACAAGTTTTTGCACCAAACCACAAATTATGATTATTTCTTACTTAATATAAGGTAAATATATTTTAGGTTAATATTTTTCATCTTAAATTTTTATTTCCACACGTTAGATCCTTATCCGATTTGTTTCATTACTGTACCAGATTGACATATGCGTGTGTACCTGATATCTGGCTATTGTATGCCCTCAAAAAAAGATCAAAATCAAAACAAAATTGGGTTGCATCTTTGGCAGGTCAAAAACCACTCCTCCTCAACCTTTTATCTTGATATAACTATTACAATTTGTGTCATGAGGATATCAAATAAGGGTTGAGAGATGAGTGTGAGATTTGTTCCAAATGAAACTTCTAGAAAAAAAACAAAAATAATAATTGAGGGGAGTGATGAAATGTAAAACATATGGGGATATATAGGTTGGGAGCTTATGGTTAGACTTATGGTAATTATTAAGTGAGTGGGTCTTGAAATATGATTGCAAAGGATGTAGGGAAGGTTCGGTGGACAAAATATTTTAAGCTGAAAAATGTTAAAATAACCTATATTTATTGGATAGAAAGTGGAAAGAATATAATGGAATGGTTTTCACACACACACATGGAGATTTAGTGTCATGGTTGACTTTTTAATTCCTTTCTCAATTTTTTATCATGAATCTCTTTGAATTTTACTATGATATGATTTATGAGACATCTTTTTTCATTTTCACTAGGAAGAACTTCTTAGTGTGGTTTGTGAATTGATTACATTACTTTAATGAATTAAAATTTTTTCAGATGTTAAATCTTCATGATGTTGTTAATACATACATGTGTAATTTCTGAAAATGTAACTTTTCCTAGGAGTGCAAATTTTTAGGTGTGGGGGTGTGATCGTATCACGATTCACTGTGTTATTTTCACCCTTACACTGTTGTATTAAACTGAATTTGTATTATAAATTCCAAATATAATAATAAAATGCACTTAATTTTTGATTCAGTTATTTTTTGTTTATCACTTTTAAAAAGGGTAATGTTACTTGTTTTGATAATATCATTGAAGGTGGGGTGATTAGGAGGACCCATGATGAAGTCCAGGAAATATGGGCCAAACTATGAAAGATCCAAGCGCACTAGTAGATTAATCCATACACTACTACTATAACGTGAATCCAAATTGGCTAAAATTTTGTGGTCTGGTCTAGAATTTAATAATATACATTTCCTCTCAAGGAACCCAATCCCGATTCAGCTTCTATGGGGCCCAGCCGAACTGATCTGTCCAAGCCACTGAATATGTACAAAGTCAAAAGTGGCGTTCTGTAATATGTCAATATCTTGAGCTGTGATTTTCCAAATGATGCAAAACTTTCTTTTGTGATAGTAAAGAAGTGGGAATAAAACTTTTCAGTTTTTTAAAAAGAGATATTCTACTGTATATTAGAGGAAAACCATCCTCAAAGTGGTTTATCAAAATCAAGGTGCCCAAAACCACTTCCCATTTTGGCTATAAAAAGGAACCTTGGGCACCCCATTTGGGAGTTCGAACCAGAAGTGAATATCTATAATTTTAGAGTCTTGGAAGAGTATCCTCCTCATACTTGAAGTTATGGAGGCCCCTATACTCATAGGGGGTCAAAAATGAATAAGGAGTTCCACCCGAACTTCCTCCTTCCCCCGATGTCGAGCTAAACAGTGGGTGATCATTACAAGGGAGCTACACACTTGAAGAGGGAGTTCTGGCACCTTATATTTTACTGGTTTTATGTAATTTGTGTATGAATTATTTCAATTATGTTTAATCGTTATATTATTCTTTTCTGAATGCATTTATTTGGTTTAATTAAGTGAAACATTTCTCATTTCAATACCGATTGGGTTGAGATTCAAGTGGGAATCTTGAGTTGTTCCGATTGGAGAACACAAGAATCCTCTTTATCTCACACATAAATGAGATTTCAGTATGCTTTGGTATACCTCACTCTATGCTTGAGTTCCAAACCTTGACAACATGTTTTTTGTGTCAAGGGGTGGGTCTTTGTGCATTATTTTAAGAGGAAAGAGAGGAACCAAGATCTTGTCCATCCCTCAACAAAAGGATTACAACAAAACCTAATAACCAATTGAGAAAAATAAACTCTTCAATTGCTTTAGTAACTTATAAATGATCACTATTTATCTCATATTTTTCAAAATCCACTTTGTCTTTCAACTTTACAACTCTTTATGTTAAGTTACTTTCTTAAAATTGTTTTCAATCCACCCCCTCTTTTGTTATTCTTATTAAAAATTCACACTATAAAACCACCAAAACTCCTTGATATATGACCAATGGTCAACCCTAGACCTCAAAATCTTCTTTAAATCACTATCAATTTGACGTGTCATGACAACGTAGTTAGGTACCCATTACTCCAAAACTCAAAAATAACCTAAGTTTCGATTAGGAAAAAAATTCAGGTTACTACATCATCCCGGACTTTAAAAATTTTCTTCCTCTAAAAGAAAACAAATTTATTTTCTTATTGATATGAATTTAAAACTACCACATGTGTAAAATTAATCTATCCTTTCATATACTTAATTCACCTCTGGTGGTATGGGCTCTAAGTGAACTCAGGTACAACCATATAGGAAAGTAACATACTCTTTCAATACACACACTAGACCTTTATCCACTATGTTCCCATATAATTATAAGTGTTTTTGTCTCAAGATCATCCCAAGTAATTTCCTTAAAAGAATCATATAATTGATTTATGGAAGTATCCTCAAACTCAACATTCATTTCCTTTTTTTTACTCACCCAAATATCTTCTTAATTACAATTAATCAAGTGAATTTACTAACCTATGACATCCACCATAAAGTGTTTCATAAAAAAATTCTACTTCTAAAGTTTTATTATACTCCCCACTTTTGGGAATTTTCTAGATGTTTGTTGTATGGGAAGTGACTATCTAGGTGATATTCCTTTAACAAATAGAATAGTAAATCTTATATAACAAATCTAAAATAACTTCAAGGTAGCATGGTATTTAGATTCTAATTTATCTTTTTTCATTCCACAACATAAATTCTTACACACCAATGTTCATAGATATAAGATAAAGATCAACATGATTTTTTAATCCCTTCCTCCAACATATAGGGGAATCCACCTTTGCAAAACTCCCTCCAAGCATGAACTCATTCTCCACTAAAATAATTTAGTTGTGTTTTGTCACTATATTTTAAAATATATTTATTAGAAATTTGAGGAGCATCACCAAGTTCTTTAATATATCCTTTCACATTCCACTACTCATCAGTGACCTATTCCACGAAAATATGAAGTTGGTAGTACTGGTTGGTTAGATTACCCAAATTTGTCAGCTCTAGACCCTAGGATAATGCTTACCAATCCAAAGACACTAAAACCAAAACCATTGAGAAACATATTCTATCATGTATTTTAATTTCTACACATTGGGATGGTTAAAAACTCTATAGAATGCACTATATTGAGGACTATGTTTCACTAGGGTGATGGTCACTCAATAGGTTTATCGATACATCCAAGATAATAATCATGGGAAAACCATCATATGTTGGAAGAAGTAGGTGATTCCCTCCCCATCTTAAAGAATAAACCTTCATGTCTAATTCATGTGAAAATATGTTCCCACAATAATACTCAATCAACACTACCACTAGGGTAGACATCACCCCATCTACTCAGCTATATAATATCTTTCAATGCTAATAATGGGTCAGTAATCCTTACTAAGGATGATACCAATTTGTCTCATCATCACCATGATAAAACACTAAGAAAAATATCTTACTTCATAAAGGTTAGATTCACATATTTATATGGTGTGAGCGAAATATGATTACCATCAATGGTAATTATTCAAATAACATGAGTTTATCTAGGAGATCCACTAGAATCTATGACTCCATAACAAATGGTGTGGTATGAATAGATCATGTATGTGCCAATAATAATAAATATTTGTAAAGATAGGGAATTAATAATACATCGTATTACTTTTTATATCATATAATCATAGTCATCCTTTACATGAATCAATATGCGGCCATGTATATTTACAAACTATGTTCAAAAATAATTATATGAGGGTGGTTTTGGTGAGTTAAGATTGAAAAATCATCCACCACTAAATTATCCTACACCATTATCACCTCAACCAAAACTTATTTTCTAGAGAAGTAACTATACCTAAAACAAAAGTGTATCTAATCTCATTGATTTCTTTAACATGGTTGTTTTTTCATGACACCACTCTGGTTGATACTAAGGTGTATCTCTACCAAGAAATTATTATCTTCCAATTCTTTCTCAGGGACTCTAGCATATGTGGAGATGTGTAGGTGCACAAACATTTCATAATTCCTCTATTTTAAAGATATTATAAAACTAATGATCTTGAATAAATCTGTTATGAATCATTTCCAAGGATTTCCTGGAGAGTTTTATAGCCCCAATGTATACTCTAGCATGGTTTTTCTACCCTTTGAAGAGTCTAGAATCTATTTAACTTGAATCATCAGTGCATCACTAGATGAAATCGCATCCCTAACAATGTCTAAGACTCTAACCATGGTAGAGAGGTCCTATTGCGAGTTCAAGAATTATATCATCTACTAATTTCCCATTTTTCTGTGTAAGGGATTCATGTAAGAACTTCCATATGGTTGGCGGGTGCCTGAACTAAATAGAACATGTGAGTCAATGATTCCAACCAACCTTCTGGAAATGATAGGTTAGGTTCATATTGGGGTTTGGAAAACCTATGCTAATGGAACTCCCATAATATACAATGTATGCATATAGTGTCATTTAACTCGGTAGGAACTACCATCCACCCTTAAAATAGGTCTGCACTAAGAATAATGAAAAAATGAATTTTTCTCTACATGTGGGTATGGATGTCTCTCAAGTGAGACTCTGAATCAATTCCACCTTCACTCAGCTAATTAGTGATGAGAGTCCCAAGTACTATCATGATCCCTAATAACCCTACCTCTAGATAATATTTGGGGATTTTTTTTGTGCCACAATTCATTTGATAGGATAAACCCATATCTATTAAAGAATATCTAGGTGAGATGACACATGAAGGACATGAAGAATCACAATTGAAAATTATATGATGCATGTACATCCCAAACTGTACTTTGAAACTAATGCCTTAGGGTTTTAATTCAATCAACATATTATCATTGTCCTGATGTATGGATACATTGGTCATTGTATGAACATTTAGTTCCCTGACCTATTAATAAAACTAAAAAACTCTTAACATTATTTCTAAATTTCCCAAATCAAACCTTACCATACTATTAACTCTTAACTCTGTAACAAGGACTCAAATTGTTCTAATACAATTATAACCTAGCTTGACCCAAAAGAGCCCCACCTAGATCAGTATTAAGCTGAGTGTGCCACCCCAATCCCACCTCTAATGGTCCAAGGGTTGGGGACTATCACCAAGGAGTATTCATACATGGGATGCCTTATCCTAGAACAACTTTCAGCAGATATGTAATTCAATATGCAGAATATAATTAGTAACTAACATTAGAATAAATGAATAACTAAAATGTATATCAATGGATATATGAACGACAACTATACAACACCACACCTCATGGGAAACTCTGACAGGTAACCAAAACATATGAAATATTACACTATGAAATAAATGTGTATAAAATAAACACTTACTTCTCATGGTAGGATCATATGAGAAGAGACACCAAGTACCACCAAGCACCAAATACTTTTTATGATGGTTTATCACAACAAATTATACCATCAAGTATCATCATACATCATCCATTATATGCTATGCATAAAGAGATCCAGCTCCATGATCACCAAACCCAACTCTAGATTTTTCATCGTCTGCATAGACATGACATGTGAAGACACAAGGTCTATACAAATGTGTGTATAAATTTACCAAGTGTTATTCCCTAAAATAATAAATTAAATATGTAACAACTATTCATATCAAAACCCCTAATATAGATAAGTAAATGGAAAGGAATGGAAACCCCAAATATACTTAACAGGATAGAATCATAGGAACTGTAATGAACAAAACTTTTATAAATAAAATTCACTTTTGAATGAATAAATTTCTTATTAATAAATTTAGTTATAGAAAAATCATGCACTTAATTTCATTTTGTAATTTTGGAGCATTTTAAAATATAACCCTGGTTTATCATTTAGGATTAAAAGGTTTTTATTCATTATAACCATTGATAATATAGTAATTCTACATTGATAGTTAATATTGGTATATATTTAGGGTTATGATAAAGTCTAATTGACATAGATGGAAGAACCGATGGACTCAACCAGTAGGATCGGACCCTATAATTCCCATTTATCAGAGCTTTTGAGGGATATGGAATCACTAAGATTTTCCCAAGACTAATCCCAATATGATATTCAATAACTCAAACTTAAGTGAAACTAATTACAATATATTTCTAATCTTATTATGATCACATCCCAAACCATGTTTATTAAACCACCCTAATAAAGTACCAGCATCGTACACCTTACCTTGAGGGTGTACACTGGTGTGATAAGGGGTTATGTATCTTGACCCTAGTAATATGAATTTTTATATTTTATTTTTAATAAAATAAAGATTATATTTATACCTTTATCATTATTAAATCATATATATATATGATTAAATAATGTGTCTAATAAAAAAATATTTTGATGTGAAGAAACTAAAATTGTATTTTTGGGAAATATATAGTTTCAATTAAAACACTTTTTTATAAATTTTATACTTTTTAAATTAATTTTATTTTCATGAAATATTTTTATTAAATGATATTTAATTAAATATAAATAATAATATAATTTAGTGAATTCCAATGTAATTTTTATAAGGTTCAAAAAGTGGTTGGTGTCATAAAAACTGGTATTTTCTAATAAATATATATTTTTATTTAAAATTGTAAATATTCATATTTATAAAATTATTTTAGAAAAATAAATATAATTTTTTAAATTCTCACATCAAAATTATCAAATGGTTCAATTTTTATAATTTTCTAAGACAGTCAAATTTTTGGGTAAAAATTAAATATGATATATATTATGACATCATAATCGCAAAAAATTATTGTAATAAATACTATAAATGGAATACACACAAAATATATTCTACCTTGAAAATAATGTGTTTTTTAAGTTATTTGATTAAATTTAAAATCCTTTAATGCATCTTCCAAAACCTATATTATATTTTAATGTTTTAAAATCAATTCTTTATGAAAATGACTCACTTACACATCATCAATGGTATTATTTTAAGGATTTCAATTCTAATCCTAATAAAATATTGAAAACTACTAATATTTGGAAGAAATAATGGGTAAAAACTAAGATAAAGTTTTTAGTTTTTATTATTTTATCACTTAGAGTCCAAGACCTAAGTTTAGAAATTAATAAAGAATTTATTTCTCTTTTGATATAAATACCCACCCAACCACCCATTCCTCTAAACTCAAAACCCAATGAGAATTAATATTATATCTCTATCTATATATATATATATATCTAAATTCCTCCCAATTTATTCCTAATCTATTAATAATATCCTTCTAATATTTTTGAAACACCCTCTCAATGTAAGGTATTCTCTCCTCTTCTTTTTCATTAAATTACTTTATTTGTAATAAGCCATTTCATTTCCAATTATTCATGTTATTATGTATTTAAGAAAATAAATTTACTATCCTTATGATTTCAAAGTAATGATATACCACCTTTCACTTTCATTAAACCCTTCCATGAACCTTTATATACACTCGATATACTGCTGAAATTGTCTTGTGATTTTCCATGCAAAACTTTTAAGTTGTGATTACCCATCCCCACTTCCACTTAAGGGTATTCACATATATGTAACTATCCTTTATTGATTGGGGACTTCCATTTATGTAACCGACACTCCTTGATTATGGTATTATAAGTTATGAAATGAATTATTATGTTGTATGGTCTATGTGGAACATAATACATGCACATAATATGAATGTGATGGGTGGGACCAAACTTATATAGACCTCCAATGCATTGGGTAATATTTTTATCTCATGAGATAACATTTATAATAAATAGGTATTTATCCTAATCACACTATTTTATAATGTTTTAGTGGTTATCCATGACTTATGCTTATGATGTCATGTTTTATGTTGTCGACACATTCTTATATTTCCTTAATGTTATCATCTTATATCATGGATTGATGTTCATGTTTATGATTATAACACTTTTATATCACCTTGATATGACTCTTGGATCACATGTATTACTTTTATCATGTTATTATTTGATTTTTCTATTACTAGGATTTATATCTCGCCCTTTTCTTATGTACATCCCCAGGTTATCTCATTCAGTATTAGAAGATCAATGGAATTTGAGGGAATAATATAGAGTTTTTAAATAATGTTATTGTATCTATGATTCAAGTTATTATGATATGTATCTAATTACCCAAATACATTAGGCCTCTCTATCTTTTATTATTATGTTATATGAATATTTATGTAATAATTCATGAAATAAAGTGTATAAAAGATATGGGTTGTCATATGAACACAGGGATGTCGCATGTCACCATATCTCTGCTCAGATCTATGAATAATCAAAGTATATAATTATCTAGGGATATTTTGGTTAGTATAAGACCCATAATGTCCCAAGTCCATAGCCCAACTATAATTCACACCTTGGTTGTGATCAAGTGTAATAGGGAGAATCCTCAAACCACTAGAGTTCAGTTCCTCGCAGTTTGAGTGATAAAGGAAACCAAGGGTCATATAATCCATATCATCCAAACAAACTAGTGCCACGCAATCCCTATGTCATCACTTTGGAACTAAGAATTGATATTTTTCCTCAATAGATAAATGTATTTCATTCACCATGACTCAACTATTTATATTCCTAACAACAGAAAATAATCTGTAGTAACCTATAGCACTATAGAATTTGGTTCACCCAAACTATCTCATATCATTCATCTCCACACCATCCATATGTAGTAGTAGTACTATTATTAGTAATAAGGGACACATACCTCATTGTAAGACACCTCAGTTGAGAGGGTAATCTACCCCTATGGAATAACCATACCCCAATGTGTGTAGTGATAAATTTGTTAGATGGTTACCAACTCCATGAGTGAATGACCCATACTCCATCCCTATGATAGGGTTACCTAGTCCACTATATACATGTAGTACCCATACCCTAGAGATATATTCTCTAAGAGGGTAACCAACATCATGTTTGATCTAATCATATTTCCACACACATCATCATCTCTACAAATCAATGAAACTCTAATTGACATGAATATATACCTTAGATGAAAAATATATATGTTTTATCATTTTTTATGTGTAAAACACTTATAATGAACTACTTATATGTCCAAAATTGGCTTATGGGAGGAAATATACAATGAATATGGTATATTTCCCAATACATGGTGTGTCTAGTGAACAAACTGAAGCACACAGTGGAAGATGGTGGGCTGGGGATTTTAAAAATTTTCATCATATAGATAATGGAACTTTTCATCTCTAGAAATCTGATCCTAGTATGGCCTAAGGATCTCACATAAGTTAAATCTAGAAAAAAAATAAAATTGAAAATATACTTTTTCTGATATGAAGTTTCACTCGGCATATACTTGTCATCGTCAATCGTTGCTTGAAGTATCCAAAGAGTAATCCCTCTAGATCATATACACATGATTCAAAAATCTATAGGAGTGTCGGTTGTTAGATTCCAGGTGATAGTATGGTGACTCAACAATGCCTTCGATATCTTAATGATCACCAAATAGATGTGCCTTTAATGTAAGGATATGAGTTCAATATAATCACCTAGATCGAGGGATTGTCTCTATAAAAAGTGGGATAGGAGATAGAGGCTCTAGAAATTTCTCAGTGAATTTTCATTGTGTGAGAGACTCTCTCTTCTATTTATAGTGGATTCTCAAATACCTGAATCGGGTTCCCCAACCCCTGTATATTTAACGTTCACTAAATAAATAATAAATTATGATGAACTAATCTTCATCATAAATATTATTTATTATTTTATCACATACCTATAATATAAAATATATTTTGTGATAAACCCAATTCACTAACTCAACTCATAATTCCTACTTAATATTAAACAAATCTAGAATATTTAAAACAATATTCATTCTAATAATATTATTCCTTATATTTACTTAACTTATAAATAATTTTAATAAATAAATTCAAACCAATTATTCTTTACTTTAATAATAATAAATTTATTTATTATTTGGTGATTTATGACTTGGACAACACTAGGACCCCATGGTAGGGCCCACTATGTCCAATATACGTATTCAACTAAATAGAGTATATTTTTTAATGCACTATTGTATGTGACCCTCTAGGCCCTTGTCTTGAAAGCAATGAATAATATTCACAGACCAAGAGTGGAGTCTATCAACCCATCAAGACCCCTAAATATATAAGCAATGGTTATAGTAATAAAAACCAACCTATGAACATGCACTGTGTAATATAATCTCTTTGTATATACATATCTCATAAAGTAGGATGCACACTTGTGTCATTATCCTTAATCGATTTATTTTTTGTTGATCTAACTAGATATATTTACCCTATACTAACTTTTCTAAGGACTAATGAAGGTACTCCCATCTTAATCAACCAGTCCTGATATATATTACTTCCACAACTTGGAAGCGACAAATTCTATCTTGACCATTCAACCAATGTCATGCCATCAATGACGCACCCCACACAAGATACCTCACAACAATTTCATTATGATGGATTTTTCCTTGAATCAAAGTATGAAATCAAATTTAACACATTGATAATTATCTCATTTCAATAGACCAACACACATTTCCATTGATAGGAACAACCAATGACACCTGAAACATGTGGTGTTTCTATTGGAGGGTATGTCCCCATGATCTCAACTACTAGAGATCACTAAGTAAAAACTTCATGAGAATAAGTATCAATGATTATAAGCACCCAAAACCTAATAGTCAGACATAAACTATGTCCAGTCAGTATAATGTATCTATACCATGGGACCTTTGTTTAGGATTAATGTCATAGTATCTCTAGGTTCTCATTATAGCCTAGTATCTATTGTAACCTTCTGATAAGATAATTAATCTATGTAAATTACAATTAAATAGTGGATTAAAAAATTTCTAAACTATAATGTTAAGAGAATATCATGCACAGCTAACTATATACATGATATGGTAATCAAAAGTACTATTTAGTTGGGTCTAGGGAACCCACTATTAAAACACTCCAACTTGTACCAGATCCAACTTGATAACCATACTTGTTAGCTCTCACATGATTAAGATCATGTTTCTACTAAGTCACGGCTTTAGTTTCTGGTTCATCCACATTTCCTATTCATGGAAATTCTGCTAATTGCAACCTCACCTCTTTAATTAAAACTTCTAAAGAGATGTCATACTCAAGTATATACCTTTTCTCCGCTATCAAAACAATACATCTTGTCTAGTACCAGTAATAAGATTATCATTATGATAAATATTTACTTGGTAGGTGTGATTCCAAGAACTAGAGAAAATCATTGCATTTAATAATTTCTTCTTAGCTTCCTTAGAAGCTGCAACATACTCGGTTTTTGTAGTTATGGCTACCACTAGCTTTTATGAGCTTGTCTTACTCATTTTCTTAGACTAACTATGATATTAGATCACATTAATCTAAGGAATACTAGTTTTTTTCCCTTAAAACTAGTATCCCTTATCTCCACATACTAGGTACATATCCTTTATACTTTCCTAAGTATAATCAGATAGTTCTGAATGCTTCCCTTGTATTTCTCCTAGAAATAAATAATATTTTCCTACTATAAAATATATGTTTTTAGTATCATATCTTGTACATATCATGGTGTTCATTATTAATCCATCGATAAGGCATATAGAATTAAACTCACTACTTTAATATCCTCATATTACCATGCATATTTACTTAGAGATAGTTATGCCATGTGACACTGGTAATAATTCTCTCTTTAATTTTTACAACTTTTATTTTCAAATACCATGTCACTATATGTACTATTGAGTAGGTCCAATCAACAATTATATCTACCTTAGTATATCATATTCCTAATAAATTAGGTTTCTAATTTAAATCAATCACTAAAAAATTACTTTCATTCTGGTCTTAACTAACTATAAGACCAATATCTATTTTCCATATGTTACTGAACATATTATACTTGGAAAACAATGGCTCTCTCGCTAACCTCTAGTAGACACATGGAAAATATTCATTCCAAATGAATATTATATGATCATATTGCTATAATCCTAAACTATATTTCAATAACTTACAAACCTATTGGAATTCTCTAATGTCACCATCCCTTTCTAGTTGCATTGAATAGACACCTTCCAATATTGGTGGTCATGACATCAAATTCACAATAAAATGGTCATAGATATTAAATATGATAATTAAAATTATAATGGATTTAGGCATAACAATTTTTCATTACCAATCGAAATTTATAAGTACCACGATTATACCATCCATGTATCATCTCACTTGAATACCAACCACAATATTCAATAATAATAATCCTCTTTGTACTTTGATACAAGGATTCCATTATTGACTTTTAATTTATCTTATCAATCTTAGATAATTTTCATATATTGCTTAATTTTATGAATTATTATTCATAATGAATAATTTATCACCAACATCAGTGAATATAAAAACCATCTCTGTGGTTTTAAACTTCCTATGTGGTATGTGTCTCTAGAACATTCCTCTTCCACATGATTTTATGGAACATATTCCTATGGCAACTACTTGTGAATCTCCAGCATTGACTAAACTCAAGTCAATTTTTCTCCCACTAAATCAAGTAGAGAATTGAACCCTTTTATAGAAATTTAGTCTATCACTTTACTAACACTTTTATATCATAAGTATTTATGTAATATACTATGAAACTTTTAGGATTATTACTTTAGATCTACATTGTGTTTTTATTGATGCAAGTTTGTTTATATCCTAACAAACATTCTTATGAAAATGTATTTCCATCATACTATAACTTGTATGATATCCATTAGTCATTATATTTTACATGTGGTTAATGGATATCATCGTTATTAACAAAGCACATTTTAAAATATAGTGGAAGTTTCTACAAGTTGCAACATTGATATTACTTACATCGTGACTCTAATGTATAAAATTTGTGTTTAGTATTTGTTCCATGCTACATTTTATACATCAATGTTAACATGTATGACTTATAATCAATCCTCCTTATTAAAATCAATGATGTGATGTGGATAAGGTAATGTTTGTTTAAGAATTTCTCCACACTACATTTTATTGATTGATTAATGGTTGGTCAAGAAATTCTTCAGCATGTCGGCCCAAAGCAATTCTTGTCTTCTAACCATGAATACTTAACTTTTTCATTCCTTAAATTATTAAAGGAATATTATGAAGAATATTTACCACTATATTACCCTTGTAATAGTTCATTCTCTCTTTCTAAACTAATTCTGAAAGCTTTGTGGTGTACCTTTTTTTAAGGTTTCATTATCCAAACTAAAAAGTATATATGCTGATAATACCTAAAGTGTTTAGCTCATATAATTCTAAATACCATACTAAGTATATCCTTAAAATCCACTTTTATTCTTACTTGAAAATAGATTATCTTTCCACAACTGGGTATATAAGTCTTACATTTTATATTCATCATGTATTGCATATGATTCAAGTATCATTGAACTATTGGTTTAGTATGAAACTCTACAAACAACATTCATTTCTGAACTTGGAATAATGTCTCCTTATGTCCAAAGTACATGTTAGATAAATTTTTTGTTTATACTCAATAATATTTTGGTTTAAATTATTAACATGGAAATTATATGTAATGTTTTTCTCACTGTTGAATTAGGAATCACCCTTTCTCAGCTGCTTAGAGAATACACCTTAATTCTTGTAATGTTTATATTACTTACTTGGTTACTATATTTGTATACACATATGTAATAATAATATTTTATTTAATACCCAAGTATTATTTTAGAAACATTAGATTAAATTGATGAATATACACTGAAGAAGAAGCAACTACTTACTTCTTTAATTTAGTTCATTGAAATTAAACTTCCATAGATTTATTTCATGATATGTGAATAAAATAACCTACTATTTAATACCTATTTCTTTTAAGGATGTTGAAAAGGTTCTTTTGGCATCAGACCTTCCATCGGCCTTATCATCTTACCTACGACTTGTTTTCCAAAAAAATTAAAGGTTGTACTTACTTTAAATTTTTTAATTTCTTGGAGAACCATACCTAAAAGGTAATGAAGCATTTACTCCATCTTGTTCATTTTTTTAATCTTAAAAGAAACTTGAATAATTGGGTGAAAAATATTTAATAATGGGATCTTGAAAGACCATGGTCTATATTTCATATTTACACATAATATTATCCATTCATATCTTGCTCTACTTTATCCTCACAAACTTCTAAAATATGAGACTATAAGTAAAATCATCTATGTCCCAATATTGTAACCACAACTAAAATTGGAATTTGATGATAGTATTATGAAATAACCATAATATTCTTCATATATGAGTCTCATGTAATCATTTTTACACCCTCACTTCTTAAGGTAGTTTAACAAATATTGGGGACACCATCACCCTGAATTTTCAATATTGTAGTATTGTTCTCATGAAAATGTATTGCACTTGGAAATTCATGCTTGTTTAGACATTTAATTTTTCCAAAATTATCATAGTGTATTTTTTGGTATTACTTATCATTTTCGACAAAATATATATTCCAGTAGATTTTACTTTTATCTTGATTACCAAATTAGGCATTATTGATTAACTATATCATTAAATGTATCCCATTATTTCATCGAATTCTAGGAACCCTCTATACTAGAATCAGAATGCCAAGTCATTATTATTCTAGTGAGGATCCTTGAACTTCCACTCATAGTATATAATCTATGACTACACCACTACTTGGAGAGATCAAGGTAGTCATTTGACTAGACAACCACATTAGCTCACTATTATTTGATCTGTTGAGTGAAGTACCAACTTCTTGGAATCATAACCTTGATTTCCTCAACACTTTTTCTCTAAAGTGATTCAAAGTTAGATATGTATATTCCTTATTGCCAACTTCAGTTAAGTCAATCCATCATTCTCATAATAAATCCCCAATAGTAAGAGGCATGTTCAGTTATAGATTAACGCAACCCCAAACACCTGGTTGTGTTCAAATTTAAACAACATATTTAATTTTAGACTTAATATTTCTTTAAGGGTTTTATATTTCTCTCAAAGAATTTGATCCATTTATATTAATCTTTTTCATGCTATGTTTTTAGGATCACAATGAACTTTAATAGAAAAACATTCATCACTTCATTATTCATTTTATTTTTTATTATTTTATTTATTTACCACTTTCAAAAAAAAATATAAAATAATAAATAAATTCATAAAGGAAATAAACTACCCAAATGGTCCATAGGGGGGCACACAAAAGTGAAAGTAGGTTGGAAAGCATGTGGAACCTACAAGATTGGGATCTTGACTAGGAAGGATGGTTCACACTGGGGGTACACGGTAGAGTGGCTTCAATGAGTTTTGGTTTCCATTTTTCCTATTCAGTGACCCCCATGAGGGAGGGGTGCAGCCAGCTCAAGGAGGAGGCAGCATGAGAGGAGGGGATAGGGGGCCTCCTTTTCCTAACAGTCTTCCTCGTGAAGGAATATATTTTTTAATTAATTTAGAGTTTTTAATTAATTTAGAGTTTTTAATTAAATACTTTTAACCAGCTACACCACATAATAGAGGTTGTTTGTTTTATATAGAGAAACATAAAAGGAGTCTCCTAATTTATATTCTTTGTCTTGAAGATAAAAAATCAACTACCCTATTATATTCTAATGTATTTTATCATATTATAAAAATTACAATATTAAATATTTATTTTAACTTCCACAAATCTATGGAATTAATCTTCACTAGAAGAAACTATTCTGACCATGGTGCCCATCCAGAATAGTTTTCTCTGTATTTTTCTTTGATCAATTCAATTTAATACCCAAAATAGCTATTATTTTATTTGAGTTCATATGTCCAATTTATGTCCATCCAAAAGGATATCGCATAAATTAAATAATGCACAAAAAATTGAAAACATACCTTTTCTGATTTGAAGCCACGCTTGACATCTGTTTATCATTGGTGATCATTGGTTGAATGATCCAAAGCATGATCCCTCCTTATCATCCGTACAAACTTCAAAAATCTGTAGGATCATCGATTATTAGATTTCGGGTGATAGCATGGTGATTTGATGATGCCTTCAATGTCCTGATGATCACTGCATCAATGTGCCTTTGATGCAAGGAGATGAGCTCAATTCAATTACTTGGGTAAATATTTTCTCTTTTTAGAAAGTGGGAGAGGAGATAGAAGCTCTATAAATCTCATAGTGAATCATAGTTGTGTGAGAGCCTCTCTCCTCTATTTATAGTGGATGCTCAAGTACCCGGATTGGGTTCCCCAACCCCCATATATTTAATGTCCACTAAATAAATAATAAATTATGATGAAATAATCTACATTATAAATATTATTTATTATTTTATCATGTGCCTATAATATAAAATATATTACATGATAAACCTGATTCATTAACTTGGCTCATAATTCCTACTTAATATAAAACAAACCTGGAATATTTAGAACAATATTCATTCGATTGATATTATTCCTTGTATTTATTTAACTTGTAAATAATTTTAATAAATAAACACAAACCAATTATTATTTACTTGAATAATAATGAATTTATTTATTCTTTGGTGATCGATGATTTGAACAACACTCAGACCCCATATTGGGGCCCACCATGCCTGATATACTTATTCAATTGAATTGGGTGGATTATTGAATGAGATATTGTATGTGACACTCTAGGAACTTATCTCGATAGAAATTAATAATATTCATATACCAATAGTAGAATCTGGTAACCCATCAAATCCCTTAAATAGATAAGGGATAGTCATAGCAACAACAACCAAACTACGAACATGAATTGTGTAATATATTCTCTTTGTATTTACATATATCATAAAGTAGGATGCACACTTGTGTCATCATCCTTCCTTGATTTATTTTTTTATCTAACTAGACAGATTTACCCTCGACTGCCTTGGCCAAGGACTTATGAAGGTACTAACATCATGGTCAACTAGGCCTGAGATATATTACTTCCTCAAATCAAAAGTGACAAATTCTATCTTGACCATTCAACCAATTCCATACCACCAATAATGCAACCAACACAAGCCACCTCTCCATGATTTCATTATCTTGGTTTTTTCCTTACATAAAAGTATGCAATCAAATGGAACACATTTATAATGATCTCAAGTCAGGAGACCAATACATGTGTCTATAGATAGGAACACTCAATAACACATAAAACATGTGGTGTTCCTATTGGTGGGTCTATCCTTATGATATCAACTACTATAGATCACCAAGTGTGAACTTTATGAAAATAATTCTTAAGGATTATGATCCCCCAACACATGATAGTCATACATTAACTGTGTTTAGTTAGTATAACGTTTCTAGACAATAAGACCTTTGTTTAAGATTAATGTCATACTATCTATAGGTTCTCATTATAGCCTTGGATCTACTTTAACCTTTTGATATGATAATTAATATATGGACATTACCATTAAATAGTGGATGTAGAAATGTCTACACTATAATGGTAAGAGAACATCAAGAATAATTAACTATGTACATGATATGGTAATCAAAATTACTATTTAGTTGGGTCTAGGGAATCCACTATTATAACATCTAGTAGGTTAAAAAGAGTATATGTATACTCAATAATGTTGGCCATGTACTACCATAGCTCTATCCATGTGAAGAAAAAATACACAGTGTGTGTTGTAAGGTACACAGTGTGTAGGGATCCTCCTACTAGAAATTGTGTACTCAATATACACACCAAGTAGCCTCACCAGTTGTACGTGGTTTCTCTGGAATGTATACAATGCATGCTTCACATAGTAAATCTTTCATATGATTTAATATTACATACACAAAATAAACTTAAAAATATTCTCATATAAACCAAGATATACAAAACATGTAGCTCATGTACATGGTGTGTGTTTAATGTCACATAGACTGGGTGTGTTCACGGGGTATAGACTAAGACACTTGGTCTGGTGATATATACCATGTGACCTGAAGTCACACAGTGTGTGCTTTTCAAAAAGGTGCATCTAACCAATCTGGATCAATCAGTGAGTCTCATGGTGATATTTTTATGGGTTACATGCCATGTGAAATTCATTTCACATGGAAATTGAAATCTAGCATCATAGAAAGAGTGTGATTTAGCACTACATAGTGCGTAGTTTCAAATTTCCATTGTGTCAAAACTTTTTCTCCTATCTCCAAACATCAATTCCAACTTTTCCTTCAACTATGCCCAAAATAATCACTGAACCCATCACCTAGGAACTCATCACTACACCTCATCGGGGTGATTTTTAGGTATCCCTTATTTTCTGCTCATTATCATTTATTTTTTCCTAAAATTGTGCCTAAAACCCATGATTTTTTTGTTGTCCTCCATTGTAGCATCGCAAAACCAATAAAAACTCAAGTGAGAAGAATGGAGAATAATAATAGGAAAGGTGAGAATGTGAATAATTTAATCAATAAAATAATTATTTACCAATGACAAATAATAAAAATATAATTCACCAACACGAAGAAAAAAATCACTGGGAGAAATAAACCAAGGATAATATCCAAGATAAATTTCTATATAAATATGAAGGATTTATCCCCGTGTTTATCACGTGATAGTAAAATAAAATAAATAAATATCCCATACACACATAATCTAATAGGAAGGATTATTGAATATCCATGATAAAATATTATTGTGTTAAGAGTAATAATTCTAAATTAATTGAAAGAATAATTTTTTATCCAAAATAATGTTGATGAAAATAATAATCACAATTTTAATAATATTATTATTCTCCTTCAAATTGAAAAACTTGTATGGTCAAAAAAATATTTTGATTTAAGTATAAATTCTTCACATGATGGTAAAAAAACTAATTTAATAATTTAATCAAATATTTATTCTTTTAAAAATATTCAATTCAAATTCAAAAAAACTCCTACCATGTTATTCTAAAAAAATTGTTTGTAAAATAAGTCAAATCTCACAACATAATTAAATGAATTATAAAGAAGTAAAATTCATCATGTGACATGAGATGATATTAAATTTTTGAGAAAAATTATATAATTTAAAAACATTTTTTCTTTTGAATAATAATTTTTTAATCCACTAGTGGAAAAAATGGTTAACACGTCTACATTTTTCAAGTCGGTTCTATATAACTGACGTGTAAAGTTATAAAAATCGATTTATCATGTCAGTTATTTTATAACTGACGTGATAAATCGATTTTTTTACAGCATTTATAAAATAACTGACCCCAAAAATACCAAGATTAGCTTTATCATTCCGGTTATAAAATAACCAACGTGATAAAGGAAATATCGGAAATTTTACACATCGGTTATCAAAAGAACCGATGTGATAAAGCAACATTTATCACGTCGGTTATAAAATAACCTACGTGATAAATTCTTTTCTACATCGGTTATTAAATAACTGATGTTATAAACATAAAAAAGTAGTTTACCATGTCGGTTATAAAATAACCAATGTGATAAACCTTTTAAATGATTTATCGCACCCCGTATTTAGTCATTCTGTTTTCTTCAATCTGGAGACCTGCGACTCCTCTCTCCCGCACAGAAAACCTAGAAAGGATTCTTCAAATTCTTGACCTCCAGCCTCATTTTTCCGACATCATTCATCATCTTTATTGTCACCAGATCTATCAGGTCGACTTGAAACACTCAAGTAGGCTTCACACAGCTTGGTTTCAGTTTTTATTTGTCGTGATTCCCTAAACTAATTTTTTGAGATGTTATTTTTCTATCTTTTTTCTTGCTATCATGGTAAGTTTCATAGTGTTCATTTATACCGTGCTAAATTCTTTTCTGGTAAAAGAAACCATGGAAGTGATATCATGTAACATTATGTTTTTTGTGTGTTCCATCATGTGTGTTTAAACGTACAGGGGGTGTTGAAGGGGGTGGGGGTTGTCTAGAGGGGTGGGGGATATCCATGGGGTGGGGTGTTCAATGGGTATCAAAGGGGGTGGGGGTGGTGTCCAGGGGGTGTGCAGGGGCTGTCCAAGGGGTTTGGGGTGTCCAAGGGTGTGGGGTGGTGTCTAGGGGGGTGAGGGGGTTGTCCAAGGGGGTAGGGGTGTCCAGGGGGTGGGGGTGGTGTCCAGGGGGTGAGTGGGTTGTCCAAGGGGGTAGGGGGTGTCCAGGGGGTGGGGGTGTCCAGGAAGGTGGAGGATGTCTAGAGGGGTGGGGGCTATCCAGGGGGTGGGGTGGTGTCCAGGGGGTGAGTGGGCTATCCAAGGGGGTAGGGGTGTCTAGAGGGGTGGGGGTATCTAGGGGGTGTCAAAGGGGGTGGGGGTGGTGTCCAAGGGGGGTGTGGGTGTTGTCCAAGGGGGTTAGGGTGTCTAAGAGGGTGGGGTGGTTTCCAGGGGTGAGGGGGCTGTCCAAGTGGGTAGGGGTGTGCATGGGGTGGGGGTGGTGTCCATGGGGGTGAGTGGGCTATCCAAGGGGGTAGGGGGTGTCCAGGGGGTGGGGGTGTCCAGGGGGTGGGGGCTGGCTAGAGGGGTGGGGGCTATCCAGGGGGTGGGGGCTGTCTAGAGGGGTGGGGTGTTCAGGGGGTATCAAAGGGAGTGGGGTGGTGTCTTGGGGGGTGTGAGGATTGTCCAAGGGGGGTGGGGTGTCCAGGGGTGGGGGCTGTCTAGAGGGGCGGTGGTTGTCCAGTTGGTGGGGGTTGTCGAGAGGGGTGGGGTGTCAAAGGGGGTGGGAGGTGGTGTCCAGGGGGGTGGGGGGTGTCCAAGGGGTTGGGGTGTCCAAGGGGGTGGGGGTGGTGTCCAGGGTGTGAGGGGGTTTTCCAAGGGTTTAGGGTGTCCACAGGGTGTGGGTGGTGTCCATGGGGTGAGTGGACTGTCCAAGGGGGTAGGGGAGCTTTCCAGAGGGTGGGGGCTGTCTAGAGGGGTGGGGATGCTGTTTAGGGGGTGGGGGGTTGTCCAGGGGGGTGGTGGTGTTCAGGGGGTTTCCAAGGGGGTGGGGTGGTTTCCAATAGGGTAGGGGATTGGACATACCCCTCACCTCCTGGACACCATTCCCCCCTCCCGGACACCGCCCATCCCCATGGACACCCCCCCCCCACACCCTGGATAGGCCCCCACCCCCTGGACACCCCCCACCCTCTGGACACCCTGGAAAGCCCCCTACCTACATGGACACCCCCCCTAGACATCCCCCAACCCCCTTGGACACCCTCTTGGTATATATATATATATATCCCAACTGTTTCATTGAAACCGTTGGAATATTTTAACTTCAGGTAGTCTATTCCAATGGTTACTATATAATCGTTGGTATATGGATATTGCAACGACCATCATGCCAACGGTGTGTGAAATCGTTGGGTACCCCAACAGTTTTAGGGGTTATCCCAATGGTTTCAAATCGTTGGGATCTGTGTAATTTTTAGTAGTGAATGTATACATATTTTAATATTTGTAATTCATATTTATTTTTTATGGAAGGGATAATTTGGTATCCAGTTACACCAGGATGTATTCTTTGTGTACCTTAGAAAGAAAGGATCCAAGATGAATTTAAAACTATTATATCTAACTATATTTTCTTTTTAAAATTATTTTCATGTATATTTTTTTTAAATACGAATATAGTTGTTTTATATTTCAAAATTGTTTTTACATTAAAATTATGATATTTTCCATATAAATATATATTTGTCTTATCTTGACATGATGTATAATTTTTATATTTTTTATAGGTTAATAATGAGTCCAATTTGGATTACGGCACATCGAATGAGTAATGAATATGAGGATGGTGTTGATGCCTTTTTTGAATTTTCTAAACAAAATGTTCCAAGCAGTGATATTTTTTTCTGTCCATGCCTGAAATGTTTGAATATGAAGAAGTTGAAAAGTATAGAGATCAAAGATCATCTAATTTTTTATGGTTTTAATCCGAGTTACAGCTCTTGGATTTGGGATGGTGAAACTGGACAGAATTTCAGATCTACTGATAATGATGATCCATAAGATGGTAACTCCAATGGAATTGAAGAAATGATTCGTGATATTTTAGTAGAAGAAATTGAGATAGAACTGACAGTTGCGCATCTATATGGTGATGCTGAAAAACCATTGTAGGTTGTACAGATTTTATGGTTTTTTCGGCGATGTTAAGATTGATTAACCTGAAGGATAAACATGGATGGAGTGACAGAAGTTTTACAGAGCTGCTATAATTGACGAAAGACATTCTTCCAAAAGATAAAGATCTTCCAGATTCACATTATAAGGCTAGGAAAATATTATGCCCGATGGGATTTGGATATAAGAAAATAAATGCCTATCTGAATGACTGTATGATATATAGAAAGGAATGTGAATTTTTTTCAGAGTGTCCAAAATGTGGGACATCATAGTATAATTTGAAAGAAAAATCACAAGCCGATGTAGAGATTACAAGGTATTTTGGTATCTTCCAATAATTCATCATTTGAAACATTTATTTTCTAATTCACATGATGCAAAAAGGTTAAGATGGAATGCTGATGAGAAGATATGAGATGGAAAAATATGCCATCCAAAAGATTGTTCACAATGGAAGAAAATTGATGAGAAGTATCCTACATTTGGAAATGAAATTAGAAATCTCATACTAGGGTTGTGCACAGATGGAATGAACCCATACCGAACCCTCAGTAGCACACATAGTTCATGGCATGTTTTATTGGTAATTTACAACCTCTCTCCCGAAGTTTGTATGAAGCACAAATATTTCATATTGAGTATAATTATCTCTGGTCCGAATCAACCCAGAAATGATATTAATGTTTTCTTGTCACCATTTATTGGTGATTTGAAACTTTTATGGGAGGATGGTATTAGGGTGTATGATTCTTATAATGGAATATTTTCAGCTGTATGCAGTGCTTATGTTCACTATAAATGACTTCCCATTATATGGAAATTTCTCTGGATACAGTGTTAAGGGGCATAAATCATGTCCAATTTTCGAACAACAGACTTCATATTGTCAATTTAATCATGGGAGGAAAATAGTGTACATGGGTCATCGAAATTTTTTGCCTATGGATCACTCTTATAGAAGACTAAAAAAGGCATTCAATGGCTCACAAGAATTTGATATTGCTCCAAAACCTTTATCCCCTGATGTGTGTAGAGACCCAATTTTGACATACATAGACATTATATTACTTTTTTGGAATACCTAATACATAAAAAAAACAGACACCAAAGGACCGTAATAGTTTAGTGTCTTTGCAAACTCGGAATATAATCTTCTAATCTTGGTGAAAGATCTTCAACATCTCCCATAAAGATCTTCTCTTTTTTTCTTACCTAAAACCTTTCTTTATACCCTGGGGAAAATAAAACATATAAAGGTTGAGCTCAAATTCTCAGTAAGGTAAGCATGGATAGAATAAAACAAACCATATACATTTTAACTTCAAAACATGAACATAAAGTTTACACATCAAAATCTTGAGTTGTGAAATAAATCTTGGCAGTACGTAAGTCATAGGTCATAAAGTAACATAAATCATGATAAAATAACATGGGAATAAAACATTTAATTGTGTAAAACCATTAAGCACATGATATGATTTCCATAGTAGCCAAGGCATTGCTGCCAACACCATCTTAGTGGACAAAGTCCCTTTCTGAATCGAGTTCACTCCTCCTTCCAGTCCTGTATCACTGAACCGGATTAACTTACCATTCCAGCCATGTCTATCTCATGAGATATAAATCTTTACCCAATTAATTAGAGGGAGATATAGTTCCCTCCCATCTCATAATAAAATCATTCTTTCATGTGCCACAAAATAAACATACATCATTCATAATAACCCAACGAATAAAATGGGTTTCATAAACATCATTCCATCATAACATAATCCATATAAAACAAATGGATATCATTTCATCATAATAAAAGTGAAACCATGTAAATAATAGAGACATTATACTTGAAACATACACATATTAAAATAATTTCATCTTATATGGAAAATGGTTTTGATAAAACACTTGAAATGAATTCTTGAAGAAAATATCCTTTCTTCTTCAAAATCATTTTCTTTTCAAAAAATTACATGAAATTTTAAAAGAAAAGGATTTTGTTGAAAATAGTCATGAAATATTTTAGATTAATCTTCATTAATATAAGGTGTTATGAAACCATAAAAATCCATTCATGCTGTATAAGTTAAAAAACATTCTTCTCATACTTTTAACGGAAATGTCAAAAAGTGCCACATATGGTAAACAAAAGAAAGATTCCTTTCATAACACAAAGTAAAAGTCAAATAGGGGTAAAAATGACTTTAAACATACATGGAATAATATTAAACACTTTATAAAAAACATTTTTTATGGGCATGGATGAAAAATATAACCCCAGTAAATACTTACGAATAAACAATCTCGGATAAGAACGAGATTGGAATAGTTATCCCTTAACTTAGGTCTGATATTCTTCTTACGTATCTGAACCTCCTATATAATGATTTAAATAATGTCATTTACTTATTACAGAATCATATTCATTGTTATGATATCATATATGGTTCACTTATGACTTTATATTACCCGTTCTTTTGTAAATTCAATGTTAAAGCAGCGTTTTGGGTAAAATCATTTTATTTATCGTACGTGTTTGGACTTGTTGTTATTGATATTATTATTACTTATATCATGATTTAATTACTTCCAAAATGTAAATCATTATTTATATATCATATATATTCAGTATATATATATAATAGATAGATAAATGAAATGAAATACACCGTTCATGGAGACGGTAGGCCGTACGTACGCATGAACGTTGTTTTCCTTTCCTTATTGACTTGAATGAAAGTAAGTAGATGAAATATATATATACATAAATCAAGTATCTTTTTGATGTCATATATTTCATTATTATTCATTATATATACTTTATAATCCTTCTTGAATGGTTAACATGGAGAATGAATCTCATCGCGTCGTGGAGACGGTAATCCGTACGTACGCACAAGCGATGATATCATTCCCATAATTATTGAATTGAATTGGAGTGTATGATATAATATCTCAGGATCAGTAATATTTTATAATAACTATATATAGTTATTCTTTACACCATTATACCCATCCAAGTAAGGTGGTGGTGGAAAAACAGATTACACCACGGCGTGGAGACGGTATTCTGTAAGTAGGCACGCGCGGGAATTTTGTTTTCCGTAGGACGGATAGAAGGTGAAATGGAGTTTTTTAATATTTATAATAACATATAATTATTATAGTGATACTTATGTTATTACTTTATAATGAAACAACTAAATAATAAGAAGTTGAAGAAGAAAGAAAACTTGAAATAATCGGTAGAAGATATTACCTCTTCTTCGACGCACCTCTTTTTAGCTTCCTCTTAAGGCACTATAGTTGGTATTTTGAGGATACCAGAACCTCTATAATGTTTCTAGGGAAGTTGAGAGGGAAATTGTCAGGGTTTTACCAATCTTGAAAGCTCAAAACTGAGTAAAGAGAAGAGGGAGGAGGTGCCCTTTTTATAAGGGGGGAGAGGGGAACCTTAGGAAAAACTTAAAATATTATTTTATAATAAAGTCATATTCGGTATATAATAGCTCAAAATTGATTTATTTAGAATCTAAAGTGTGTATGGGTTGAGATCATGTCAACCAATATGTTTTATACAAGTTTAGGTTACTATTTTAACCTTATCATTTATATTTAGCTCTAAGTAAAATAATTTAACTTTTATTGTGTCTTCTTTTTTTTTCTAACACTATATGGATAATAAACTTACTATAACAAGCCAAAAAAACCCCAAGTGGTTCATTATTAATATATATAACCTTATATAAGTCATTTTTCCGAACCTTATATTTTTATGAATAGAATAACACTTAATAATATAATATTTGTTTTAAAAACTATTTTATATCAATTTTGAAACTATTTGGTAATTGATTTTTGTGAAAATAATAACAGCATTATTAGTTCTAAAAAAGTTAATTAAATCAATACTAACATGTCATATTAACCTAAAAAATAGTGTAATCTATAAAAAGTCTCAAATTACATTTATTTGGGTATTTATATCATCAATTATGTTAATATTTCATTAATAAGGTAATTATTGCATCATCATTGTGTCATAAATAAATTAAATCATTTAATGTATAAAAAATATAAATAAAATACCATTATGTAGGAAGTCCTTTTATCTATCTAATTAATATTTATAGTTGAATTTATCTTATGTATAACCCTATATTAAAAATGTTTTAGTTATTAAACATTGATTTTAACTCTTTTAACTCTTCTTTAAATAAAATAATAATAAGTGTCCTAATCTAATCCAAGTGGACCTAAAGGGTAATATTTTATTCCTAAGGTTTTTTTTGGTCTAATTACACTTATCCAATAGAATTAGGACATGTGATAGGGTAATAATAATATCATTTTTACCCTTAATTACCCTATTTACTTTTAACCGTGGTAAACAAATGTAAAAAGTTACTATTCACCAAAAATTATTTTTATCTTATTGAACCACATTTTACTCCTTGATATTAACCGTGTCTCTTGGATTTTCTAAATTCCACTCACATATGTGGTAAAATTAATTTTTATGTAAATTTTCAAATTCTCCTAGGAGGTGGGTAAAAGACGGTGAAAAGTTCAATAAACTTTTTATATATCTAAAATTATTACAAAATGACTCAAATTAATTACATTGAACTTATATAGGTATTATGTATCAATTTTGACCTAAAATAAATTTAAATAAAATAAATAATTATTTAAATAAAAAGTCGGTTTTTAAATAGTAACCCAGTGTTTTCACTATTCATCAAAAATTGAAAGTTTTCAGAAAAATACCAAAAGGTCACCCTAGGCTAATTTTGATATTCCGAATCCAAAAATGAAGTCCATTTTGAAAGATAAAATTTATAAAATTTCAAAAAGATGGTATTACTATTCATAACGGCTTGTTTATATAATATTTTAATAACATATCATTGTTTAGTGAAACTCGGTATTGCGTAAAACACATGCTATCATTGAAGGTCGCGATTGCATGTAAAGAAAGACAAGTTAGGGTTGTATGTAGTGCATGATTCCCTTGTTGTTGTGTATAATAAAATCCAACCATATTTCATTTATAAATTGAATATATATATATATATAGACACACTCAATGTTGCATAGAATAACTTCTATCAAACAAACTTGAAATTTTGTGTAACACGATCCAAGAATAGTGTTTCATATACTGAAAGCTAATACGGTGTTGCGTATAGCGCAAGATAATCTTGGTGTAGCATACAACACAAGACATCAAATAAATTAAAAATAATACTTCTCATTAAATCTCGGGGAGTTACATTCTACCCCCCTTAAAATTAATTTCGCCCTCGAAATTCATCGGGGTTATAAATTGTTTACTACTTGAAATTTTCTTTCATATAAACCCACATCGTAAAAAGGAATAATAATACTTAATTTTAAAACGTGAAGTAAGAAATGTAACGGCTACCCAAATTAACTCATCATTGGGTTTCCACATAGGTGAAAATATGTATATTGAAGAGAAATCTAACCATCATGTTTGGATGAAGAGTGGTAGAGAACATGGATATGAAAAATACAACAATCACAAATACCTAAATTTGTGATGATCTAAGGTACCATTTGATTCATCAGATATGAGGGAACTAGGACAATATTTTTGGTTTTCAAGATCATTTCCCTAATGTTGAAGAATTTTTTGAATTAAAAGAAATACTTACTTTATTTTGGTACAAGATCATTGTTGTTTGTGCCTTGAACAATTTCCACTTCATCTCTTAAAGAAATGAAGTTGAATTTATCATTCATGAAGTGTTAGCAGATCATGTGATAGAATGATGGGTCATTCCATCTGTCTCAAACAAAAGGTTAGAAAACATTATTAAATATACATAAGTCCATATATAGTGATATTAATCGTATATGGTTCCTAAAATGGACTTATACTTCATATATCATACCACTTAATAAATTAAAACTAATTTATACTAACCAGGGACTTCCTGTAGGCCAGTGGTATGCGATAAAGGCCCGTTGCACTTCAGTTGTGGGTTCGATTCCCACAGCCTTGTCTGACGCGATGGGTTGTCGCTCGTCCTATGGGTTGTCCTTTTTCTAAAACTATACTATTATAACATTCCATAAATAATATCGAAAAACAAGTTGTATCCTTAAATAATACTATCTGATGTCCAACATAATTCATTCCAATCTTTAGGCTTATCCAAAATACATCTGTCTAATCTCATAGTATAAAGAAAATGATTACTTAAAAGGTCACATAACAAGTACGTGAATACCATAATTTATCCCCCATATATCATAAGATATATCTTGTTGGTCACATTCCAAACATGTGAATACCTTAATCGTGTATTCTTTTGAAACATGAATTACCATAGAACCTTAGTGAAAACATGAATGCTGTCAAACGTTAACTCTTTCCACATTCCAAAATCACAAAATTTCTATATACTAAAACCATGATATCACTTTGTCCTTATATCAGTCATGAGAACATGAATATTATCAAAAATTTCATTTTCTCCTTATCCCTTCATTATGCGCATATCATCCACTTTCCAAAAATATTTCAGTCACTTTTCAGGGTTACCTGTACCATATAATTATCGAAAACCACAATAAACCATTACATAGATATTCCAATGTTCCACAATACTATAAATGATATCTCTTTACATAAACACATAATCATTCCACCACATCATTGTCATACTCAACATTGCTAATAGTGATCGCATGTGACTTCCCTTTGTCCTTTGACTTAAGAGGTTGTTGATATCGATCATCATTAAACCTTGGATTGGGGCATTGGTTAGCATAATGCCCCATTTCCTTGAACTTGTAGCATTGAAGTGTTGGTGGAGCATTCTCTGTAGTCTTTTCTCTATCCGCGTCATTAGAAACCTTTTTACCATTACTTCGTCACTCAGATGCTCGATGACCTTATTTTCCACACTTGAAACATTTTCTAGTACATTTTAGACAATATCCACCATGCTTCTTTCCACACTTTGATCATAAAGAAACATTCATCTTCTTTTCACCATTGTTCTGAGATTTCTCCTTGAACTCCATCTTTTGTTTCCTGTCAAAACAATGAGATGGATATGTAACACCAACTTCCAGTTCTACCTTGATAGCACAACACACAATTTCTTCATAGCTACTGAAGTCTCTTATCGCTAATGCCCTTCGAAGACTTGGTTTTAAGCCATTGAAGAATCAATCAACTTTACTTTCTAGTTGGATGATAAAGCCATATCCATACCTTGCAAGCCTTGTAAAATTTTCTTTGTATATACCAAAAGATTGATCATCCTTTTTCTTAAGCTCAAGGAACTCATTTTCCATCTTTGTTCGAATAATACGAGGGAAGTACTTATTGAAAAATAAGTTCATGAACTCATCCCATTCCATGGATTCAATTTCATCTTAGGGCCTTGTATTCTTAATTAGAGTCCACCACTGGTCTGCTTTACCTTCTAACAGGTAAACAGCCAAAATGAATTTTTCATGTTCTGAACAGCGAAGTATCGAGAATATATTTTCAATGGTACTAACCCATTATTCATCAACAAGTGGATTAGAAGACCCACTGAAAAAAGGTGGATGTTGCCTCATGAAGGACTCAATAGAATATTGTTCCTTTATATCCTCATTTGAAAGTCCAGAATGATTCATAGCTTGTGTAAGTATAGCAATAATATTTTACACTCCATCTCCCATAACATTGGTTTGTTCAGGAGGAAAATCATTGTATTGTCTATTACATTGATCAACATGGTTCTTTCGGGTTCCATCCATCATCTAAAACCCAAAAAGAACAGTGTGAGAGGAAAAAATCATGCTAGGAAAATAGCATAATAAAGGGGGATTACTTTCAATATATAACATCTTAGGTTTAATTATAATATCGTTACCATAATTATAAGACTATAACCTATACGTATACTTATCCTTAGAGACATCCCTAGACATACCTTATAAATATCTCTAGGGATTTCACTAAAGTTTTTGCATCCTAGTTTCCAAAGGTTAACTAAACCTTTCCTCTAATACCAACTATAGAGACCCAATCTTTACATACATGGACATTATATTACTTTTGCAGAATACCTAATACATAACAAAAATAGACAGAAAAGGACCATAATAGTTTAGTGTCTTTGGAAACTTGGAATATAATCTTCTAATCTTGGTGAAAGATCTTTAACATCTCCCATAAAGATCATCCCTTTTTTATTACCTAAAACCTTTATTTATACCCTGGGGAAAAGAAAACATATAAAGGGTGAGCTCAAATTCTCAATAAGGTAATCATGGAGAAAATAAAACAAACCATATACATTTGAACTTCAAAACGTGAACATAAAGTTTACACATCAAAATCTTGAGTTGTGAAATAAATCTTGGAAGTACGTAAGGCATAGGTCATAAAGGAACATCAATCATGATAAAATAGCATGGGAATAAAATATTTAATTGTGGAAAACCATTAAGCACGTGATATGATTTTCATAGTAGCCAAGGCATTTCTTCCAAGACCATCTTAGTGGAAAAAGTCCCTTTCTGAATCGAGTTCACTCCTCGTTCCAGTCCTGTATCACTAAATCGGATTAACTTACCATTCCAACCATGTCTATCTCATGAGATATAAATATTTATCCAATGAATTGGAGGGAGATATAGGTCCCACCCATCTCATAATAAAATCATTATTTCGTGTGCCACAAAATAAACATACATCATTCATAATAACCCAATGAATAAAATGGGTTTCATAAACATCATTCCATCATAACATAATACATATAAAACAAATGGATATCATTTCATCATAAGAAAAGTGAAACCATGTAAATCATAGAGACATTATACTTGAAACATACACATATTAAAATAATGTCATCTTAGATGGAAAATGGTTTTGATAAAACACTTGAAATGAATTCTTGAGGAAAATATCCTTTCTTCTTCAAAATCATTTTCTTTTCACAAAATGCCATGAAATTTTAAAAGAAAATGATTTTTTTGAAAATAATAATGAAATCGTGTAGAGAAAGATTCATGAAAATAAGGTGTTATGAAACCGTAAAAACCCGTTCATGCCGTATAAGTTAAAAAAACATTTTCCTTGTACTTTTAATGGAAAAGTCAAAAAGTACCACATATGGTAAACAAAAGAAAGATTTATTCCATAACACAAATTAAAAGTAAAATAGGGGTAAACATGACTTTAAACATACATGTAATAATATTAAAAACTTTAGGGAAAACATTTTTTATGGACATGGATGAAAAATATAACCCCAGTAAATACTTACGAATAAACAATCTTGGATAAGAACAAGATTGGAATAGTTATCCCTTACCTTAGGTCTGATATGCTTCGTACGTATCCGAACCTACTATATAATGATTTAAATAATGTCATTTACTTATTACAGAATCATATTCATTTTTATGATATCATATATGGTTCACTTATGACTTTATATTACCCGTTCTTTTGTAAATTCCATGTTAAAGCAGCGTTTTGGGTAAAATCGTTTTATTTATCGCACGTGTTTAGACTTGTTGTTATTGATATTATTCTTACTTAATCAGGATTTACTTACTTCCATAATTTAAATCATGATTTATATATCATATATATTCATTATATATATATATATATAATATAGATAAATGAAATGAAATACACCGTTCATGGAGACGGTAGGTCGTACGTACGCATGAACGATGTTTTCCTTTCATTATTGACTTGAATGGAAGTAAGTAGATGACATATATATATACATAAATCAAGTATATTTTTCATGTCATATATTTCATTATTATTCATTATATATACTTTATAATCTTTCTTGAATGGTTAACATGGAGAATTAATCTCATCGCATCATGGAGACAGTAATCCGTACGTACGCACGAGAGATGATATCATTCCCATAATTATTGAATTGAATTGGAGTGAACAATATAATAACTCAAAATCAGTAAGATGTTATAATAACTATATATAGTTATTCTTTACACCATTATACCCATCCAAGTAAGGTGGTGGTGGAAAAACAGATTACACCACGGTGTGGAGATGGTATTTCGTACGTACGCATGCGCGGTGATTTAGTTTTCCGTAGGATGGATAGAAGGTGAAATGGGGTTGTTTTTTATTTATAATTAAATATCAGTATTATATTGATACTGATGTTATTAATTTATAATGAAACAACTAAAGAAGAATAATTTGAAGAAGAAAAGAAAACTTTAAAGAATCGGTAGAAGAGATTACCTCTTCTTCGACGCACATCTTTTTAGCTTCCTCTTAAGGCACTAGAGTTGGTCTTTTTAGGGGACCAGAACCTCTATAATGTTTCTAGGGAAGTTGAGAAGGGAAATGGGCAGAGTTTTTTCGATCTTGAAAGCTCAAAATTGTGTAAAGAGAAGAGGGAGGAGGTGCCCTTTTTATAAGGGAGGATAGGGGCACCTTAGGAAAAACTTAAAATATAATTTTACAATAAAGTCATATTCGGTTTATAATAGCTCCAAATTGATTTATTTCAAATATAAAGTGTGGATGGTTTGAGATCCTGTCAACCAATAGCTTTTAGACAAGTTTATGTTACTATTGTAACCTTATCATTTAGATTTAACTCTTAGTTAAATAATTTAACTTTTATCGTGTCTTATTTTTTTATAACACTATATGGATAATAAACTTACTATAACAAGCCAAAAGAACCACAAGTGGTTAATTATTAATATATATAACCTTATCTAAGTAATTTTTACTAAAATTAGGTTTTTAGGAATAGAATAACACTTAATAATATAATTTTTTTTAAAAACTAATTTATGTCAATTTTGAAACTATTTGGTAATTAATTTTTGTGAAAATCATAACAAAATGATTAGTTCGAAAAAATTTAATTAAATCAATAATAACATATCATATTAACCTAAAAAATTATTGGAATTTATAAAAAGTCTCAAATTATATTTATTTGGGTATTTATAGCATCAATTATGTTAATATTTCATTAATAAGGTAATTACTGCATCATCATTGTGTCATAAATAAATTAAATCATTTAATGTCTAAAATTTATAAATAAAATACCATTATATAGGAAGTCTATTTAGCTTTATAATGAATATTTATAGTTGAATTTATCTTATGTATAACCCTATATTAAAAATGTTATAGTTATTAAACATTGATTTTAACTCTTTTAACTCTTCTTTAAATAAAATAATAATAAGTGTCCTAATCTAATCCAAGTGGACCTAAAGGGTAATATTTTATTCCTAAGGTTGTTTTTGGTCGATTTAAACTTATTCAATAGAATTAGGACATGTGTTAGGGTAATAATAATATCATTTTTACCCTTAATTACCCTATTTACTTTTAACCATGGTAAATAAAAGTAAAAAGTTACTATTCACCAAAAAAAAATTGTCTTATTGAAATAAATTTTACTCCATGATATTAACCATGTCTCTCGGATTTTCGAAATTCCACTCACAGAAGTGGTAAAATTAAGTTTTAGGTAAATTTTCAAATTCTCCTAGGAGGTGGGTAAAAGACGGTGAAAAGTTCAATAAACTTTTTATATATCTAAAATTATTAAAAAATGACTCCAATGAATTACATTGAACTTATATAGGTATTATGTATCAATTTTGACCTAAAATAAATTTAAATAAAATAAATAATTATTTAAATAAAAATTCGGTTTTTAAATAGTAACCTAGTGTTTTCACTATTCATCAAAAATTGAAAGTTTTCAGAAAAATACCAAAAGTTCATCCTAGGCTAATTTCGATATTCCGAATCTAAAAATGAAGTCCATTTTGAAAGATAAAATTTCTAAAATTTCAAAAAGTGGTTATTACTATTCATAATGGCTAGTTTATATAATATTTTAATAACATATCGTTGTTTAGTGAAACTCGGTATTGCATACAACACACGCTATCATGGAAGGTCGTGATTGCGTGTAAAGCAAGCCAAGTCAGGGTTGCGTGTAGTGCATGATTCCTTTGTTGTTGTGTATAATAGAATTCAACCATATTTCATTTATAAATTAAATATATATATATATACACTCAATGTTTCGTAGAATAACTTCTATCAAACGAAATTGAAATTTTGTGTAACACGATCCAAGAATAGTGTTGCGTATACTTCAAGCTAATACGGTGTTGTGTATAGCACAAGATAATCTTGGTGTAGCATACAACACAAGACATCAAATAAATTAAAAAGAATACTTCTCATTAAATCTCAGGGTGTTACAATGTGTATTTTGAGAGGGTGGAAAACCTTGATGTGACATTGGGAAAGGCACAGAAATCTGGTAATGATAGACATATTTGGAAGAAAAGGTCAATATTTTTTGAGCTACAATATTGGAGATATCATGAAGTTAAACAGATATTTATTTCATGCTTGTGGAGAAGAATATCTGCGATAGTTTGATTGGAACATTGTTAGATATTAAAGGAAAGACAAAAGATGGGTTGAATGAAAGATTAGACTTACTATCAATGAGAATATGTTTGGAGTTATCTCCCACTCTTAATGGAAGAAGAACATTTCTTCCCCCGGCTTGTCATACATTATCCAAGAGGGAGAAAATTAGCTTTTGTCAGTGTTTACATGATATGTGCCTCAAAGTTATTCTTGAAATGTAAAAAATTTTGTCTCATTGAAGGATCTGAAGTTGATAGGTATGAAATCTCATGATTGTCACGTCATGATGCAACAACTTCTACTAGTTTCATTGCGTGGAATACTGCCCATCCGTGTCAGAAATACTATAATGAAGTTATGTTATTTTTTCAATTAAATTTTTAATAAGGTGATTGATGTGAATTCTTTGAACATTTTGGAAAAGGATACAATTTCTATACTTTGTCAATTGGAAATGTATTTTCCTCCATCTTTTTTTGATATAATGGTGCATTTAATGGTTCATCTGGTTCAAGAAATAAAGCTTTGTGGACCTGTATATCTTCGTTGGATGTATCCTTTTGAAAGGTATATGAAAATATTTAAGGGGTATGTTAAGAATACATATCGACCAGAAGCCTCAATTGTTGAAAAGTATATTTCTGAGGAGGTTGCGTAGTTTTTTACGAGCTACTTGGCTATGGCGGAGCACATAGGTTTGCCTCAATCTCTCCATGAATGAGTTAATAATGAGGGAAAGGGGATTCATGGCTTGAAAGTCAAATCGTTGTCAGCTGAACAGTTGAAGATGTTAGAATTATACATCTTGAATAACATAGCTGATTCTCAACCGTATATCACATTGCATATTAATTAGTTGAAATAATGTCATCCAAAGAAGAAAGAAATGTGGATTTTGAATGAGCACAACAAAACATTTTTTTCATGGATTAAAAAGACCTTGCTTGGTAGATCAGATGTATCAAAGACATTAGGATAGATAGTGGGTGGTCCATGTTTAAATGTGATAACATGGTCTTGTTATAACATTAATGGTTATATATTTTATATGAAAGCTTAGGACAATAGAAGTGAAATTCAGAATAGTGGTGTATTAGTATTTGTAGAAGCAATTCATTTTTAGAGTTCTAAAGACAAAACCCCAATTTCTGCATCAAGTGCATATTATGGAGTTATTAAAGAAATATGGGAGGTTGATTACTTTAAAATTAAAGTTATTGTTTTTAAATATAAATGGTTTATCGGTAACAAAAGTGTAAGACACGATGAATTTGGAATGACATTTGTTAATCTAAATAGATTGGAAGACACGGCTAATTCTTTTATAATGGCAACACATGCAAAACAGATTTTCTATGTAATTGATCAATCAGATATACAGTGGTCTATTGTTTTACAAGGGAAAAATAATATGTTGGTGGGGATCAACTTGATGAAGATACTGATTTATGTGAGATCCCTACTTCCATGGAAAGATTAGCAGAATATAATGATGATCATGTTGAAGACATGGTTTGTGCCATAAGGAATGATCATGATAAAGGAATTTGGGAAAACAATCCATTTGTACATTCCTAATATTACAGGTTACATATGTTTATTTATTGTTTACATTTATTATTTTCATAAAATTTTAGATATTATATTTTTTCTTTATTAAAACACGTATTAAAACAAATAAGTAGAATTTTTTGTTTATTTTAATTTTTCTTAGTATAGTTTACCATATTTACCATAGTTTGCCATTTTTTACCATAGTTTAACTTTACATAATTTATATATTTATCGATTTTGTTGAATGAAAATTACACTACCATTTTTAACATGTTTACCATCTTCACTATTGTTCAACATTCTTACCATATTAAACATGTTTACTATTACGTAACTTTGTTCAATTTTACATTTTCTGTTTACATTGTTATTGTAATATTTAAATTTGTATATTTTTGAACTAATGTTTGTTTGTTTTTTTATTTAAAGGATAATGACAAATCAAACAGTTGATCAACCACATGATTCTGGATATGAGCATAATGATCATACCTCTAGGGAGGAACATTCACATGCTCCTCTTGATGTTCCCCAATCTTCCTCATGTGCTCCCATAATAACAAAGAGTTCAAGAGTTGGTTAACATGGGTGCACATGTTTACCAAAATTATCACTTGCACATACGTAGGACCAGAGGATACTCATTGAGTTTGATGAGAATGTTATTCCTAGAGGTCCAAATGAAAAAGATTTTAAGAGTTTTGTATCAACTCAGGGTAAGAGAAAAAGTAATCATTTTGTATGATGATTAGAGATTTGTTGACAAAGCGATAATATCTCAATTGTGGAAGATTATTTTGGTAAGTTATTTTTCTATTGTGTGCCTATTATTTAAATGTTTCTTGTATAATATGTTTTACCTCTTCTTTATCAGATGAAATTTGATATTCCTATCACTGGAGAAGTCAGGAAGAAATGCTTATCTATGGCTTCTAGGAGATGGAGGGATTTCAAATCAACCCTCACATCTAATTTCATTTTTGGTCATAGGGTTCATGACAATCCATGTCATATATATCCTTTCATAGATGAAGAAACATGGAGACAGTTTGTTGAAAGTATAAGAAAATATTCATTTTTCGTAAGGGCAATGTAAACTTTTATAAGTTTTCTTATATAAATGGTCTTATTAATGTTTTTTTAATGATTTATTATTCTGAATTTATAGCAAACAAGGAAATCTCATCAGGAGATCCAATCTAAAAATGTATACCCTCATAGTTTATCTTGGAGAGGGTATACATTATTGGAAGAACAAATGATGGCAAAAAAATTACAAAAACTAAGAGCTGGGTCTTCAAGCTCTAGAGAGGTTTCCCCTCTATCCCCTCTATCTAGACATGAAAAATATAAGAGAGCTTGGATGGGCAAAAAGGGGAAATATCTTTCAAAATATTTGAGAATCGTACCTAAGAGGATTGTAAGATATTTATTTTATTTATTTAAGTTAACTATATTCTTCATATAATTTGAATCATTACAGAAATGTTCAATTGATTAATATAGGATTCTCTAGAGGAGTAGAGCTCACAGGGGGTATTTACAACTGCTGGGAGGTAAGATATTTTATCTGTAGTATTGGGAAAGCCCAAATATCCTGGTCATGTACGAGGATATCTGATGGGTGTATCAGTAATAAAAGTGTTTCCACGTTCTTCTACTTCTTCCATTGAGTTTGTTTATAAAAAAATAGAATCCTTGGAGGCTAAAGTTCATAATATTAATGTGACGATGGAGGAAAAGATTAGAGAATCGGTACAGTCTATGTTTGCAGACATGCAAAGACGGTTTCAAACTGCATCTCTCACTCCTCCACCTCCCCCTACAGACCCCATTATCTATCCTCAACCTCCCCAAGTATCTCCCAATCCCCCACCTCAGCCTGTGGACCCCATTTCTTATCCTACTCCTACACCGCAGCTTCCTACTTATTGCGAGTTGTATGTTGATGATCTTCAACAACATATAGTTTCATATGGGCCGGTATATTGTATAGGAAATACATTTCATCATCAAAATTTAGAGGTAGAGAATCATAGGGTCACTGTACATGATATTAGAGATAGATCATCTCGAGTACCATTACCTACAGATGAGGTGATGACAGTTGGACATAGTATCGGCCATTTTTTAATTTGTCCATCCAAACTTCTGCGACTCATTACCATAGAGGTATGTATGTTATATCTTCTATTTTATTTTTTTATTAAATTTGTTTTAAAATTTGAAAATTAATATATTTTTCTATTTATTTTTATAGGAATACTTCAAAGGTAAAGAAATATTGTATAGACAACAACAAAGACAAATGGCTATGACATCAGATACAAGTTCTAGTAGTCTTGACAGATTATCAAGATATTCAAATTTTTTGGGGGATCATTATGATTTTTCAATGTAATATCATGTTTGTGGACGTGAAATAACTATGGGGATTGTGAAAATTGATATCGTGGATCTTGTTACTGGAGATAAGTTGGGCATCAATGTGATTCAAATTTTTTCCATGTAAGTCTTAACAAATTTTCCCTGCATTATATTTATTTAAAATGTATACTTATGTCTATTTTGTATTAGGTATATTTATAACATGTGTGAGAAGTATGAGTGGACATGTGTATATGGATTAATGGACCCGTAATTGATTTCCCCTGAAGTACATGCATTGGATGAGGAACAAAGAATGCTTTATATTACTGAAAGATTTGAACATAATATAATCACACAGTGTTGGATGATTCCTTTTTGTGAGAGGTATGAAACATATCTCTGACAAAGAGTTCATTATATTTTAACATAAAAATCTACTAACCTTAAATTATCTTTTATCAGTGATCATTAGATGTTAGGTGTTTTTTTCCCAAGGGAGAAAACACTTTATTGGATATGCTCTGTCCATGGCGATGTGCGGGAAAGTTTTAAGAATATGTTGGAAATGTAAGTTTAAAATTCTTAATAGTTTTATATATTATAACTAATTATAAATTTATTTTATTCATATTATTTTTTACAGTGGATGGGTCTACTTTTGAAAAAACGCAAAGAAAAGGAGTGCCAAGATTAAATATGTAGAAGTAAAGGTAAATATCCATTTATAATTTGTACTTTTTGATGTATTACATAAAAATAATATTTTGAATTTACACTCATTCAAATAGAATTGTCATGAAAAATAAGGTGTCGTCAAATGCGAATATTATATGTTAATATTTATGTATGAAATAATTACAACTGGAACACTTGTGAACTTTGACATGGTAAGATTTCCTTTTAAAATTTTACATTGTAAGATTTCCTTTTAAACTTTGACATAATATTTCATTTTATTTATTCATTATACATGTTAACTACCATCCTTTTAATTTTTATCTATTTGATGACCCTAAACCCTATAGTTCTTAAGAGGTCAAACACTTACAAGTGGAATGGTCAAATTATTTTACAAGTTTGATTGAATTTTAGTTTGTTTGTAGTGTAAAATGTAATTTTGAATATTGTCATTATAATTGTGTATTTGGTAGTAATTTAGGTTGGATTTAGGATTTTTTGTGGACATTTTAAGTTATGAATGTTATATATGTGACTGTATAATTTTGCACTACTTCTTGTTTTGGTCTAGTTCTGATGGTTTTTCTCGTATAGATTATGGTTTGGGGGCGGTTTTGAAGGTTGTGGGGAGGTGTCCAGTGGGGTGGGGGTTTCTAGGGGTGTGGGAGGGCTGTCCAATTTAGTGGGGGGTGTCCATAAGGGTGGGAGGGCTTTTCAGGGGGTGTCCAGGTGTGTGGGGGGTGCCCAGTGGGGTCAGGGGGCTTTCCAGGGGTGTGAGAGGGTTTTCCAGGGGGTGGGGGTGTCTAGGGTGTCCAAGAGGGTGGGGAGCAGTCCAAGGGGTGTCCAGGGGTGTGGGGGGATCTAAGGGTGTGGGAGGGATATCCATGGGTGTGGGGAGGGCTGTCCAATGGGGTAAGGGATTTCTAGGGGTGTGGGAGTGTTGTCCAGTGGGGTGGGGGTGTCCAAGGTGTCCTTGATGGTGGGGGTAGTCCATGGGGTGTCCAGGGGGTTCTAGGGGTGTGGGAGGGGTGTCTAGGGGTGTGGGGGTGTCTAGGGTGTCCATGGGGGTGGGGGTGTCTAGGAGGGTGGGAGGTCTTCCCAGGGGTGGGGGCTTTTCAGGAGGGTGGGGGTGTCCAGGGTTGTGGGTGGGCTATTTAGTGGGGTGGGGTGTTTCCAGGGGTGTGGGAGGGTTTTCCATGGGGTAGGGGAGGGTTGTCTAGGAGGGTGGGAGGACTGTCCAGAGGGTTTCCATGGGTGTAGGGGGTTTCCAGTGGGTTGGGGGCTTTCCAGGGGTGTGGGAGGGTTGTCCAGTGGGGTGGGGGTGTCCAGGGTGTCTATGAGGGTGGGGGCAATCTAGGGGGTGTCCAGGGGTGTGAGGGGGTTTCTAGGAGTGTGGGAGGGGTATCTAGGGGTGTGGGGGTGTCTAGGGTGTCCATGGGAGTGGGGTGTCCAGGAGGGTAGGAGGGATGTCCAGGGGTGGGGGATGTCCAGGAGGGTGGGGGTGTCCAAGGTTGTGGGCGGGTTGTTTAGTGGAGTGGGGGGTTTCTAAGGGTGTGGGAGGGCTGTCCAGGGGGTGGGGTAGGGTTGTCCAGTGGGGTGGGGGTGTCCAGGGGGTGGGAGGGATGTCCAGGGGTCTGGGGGTTCTAGGGGTGTGGGAGGGTTGTCCAGGGGTGTGGGGATGGCTGTCCAGTGGGGTGTGGGCTTTCCAACAATGTGGGAGGGTTGTCTAGTGGGGTGGGGGTGTCCAGGGTGTCCATGAGGGTGGGGGCAGTCTAGGGGGTATCCAGGGGTGTGGGAGGGGTGTTCCTGGGTGTGGGGGTGTCCAGGGTTTCCATGGGGGTGGGGTGTCTAGGAGGGTGGGAGGGATGTCCAGGGGTGGGGGCTGTTCAGGAGGGTGGGGGTATCTAGGATTGTGGGCAGGCTATTTAGTGGGGGGTCTAGGGGTGTGGGAGGGCTATACAGGGGGTGGGGAGCCAGTGGGGTGGGGGTGTCTAGGAGGGTGGTAGGGCTATCCAGGGGTTGTCCAGGGGTGTGGGGGGTTTCTAGGAGTGTGTGAGGGTTGTCCAGGGGTGTGGGGAAGGTTGTCCATTGGGGTGGGGGCTTTCTAGGGGTGGGGTAGGGATGTCCAGTGGGGTAGGGGTTGTCCAGGGTGTCCATGAGGGTGGGGGAAGTCCAGGAGGTGTCCAAGGGTGTGGGAGGGGTGTCCAGGGTTGTGGGGGTGTCCAGGGTGTCCATAGGGGTGGGGGTGTCTAGGAGGGTGGGAGGGCTATCTAGGGGGTGGGGGCTGTCCAGAAGGGTGGGGGTGTCCAGGGTTGTGGGTAGTCTATTTAGTGGGGCGGGGGGGTTTCCAAGGGTGTGGGAGGGCTGTCCAGGGGGAGGGGGAGGGCTGTCTAGTGGGGTGGGGGGTTTTGGTTTGTTTCATGTATTCTTTTGGTTGGGCATAGTTTTGGGGGGTTTCCAGGGGTGTGTGGGGATGTCTAGGAGGGTGGGGGGTTGTCCAGGTTGTGTGGGGGGTTTTGTTATATTTTTGTTCTGTTTCGGGTATTCTTTTGGCTGGGCATAGTTGTGGGGGGGGGGTCCAGGGGTGTGGGGGCTGTCTAGGAGGATGGGGCAGTCCAGGGGTGTGGGGGACTGTCCAGGTGGGGTGGGGGTGTGGGGGGCTTTCTAGGAAGGTGGGGGCATTCTAGGGGTGTGGGGGTGTCCAGTGGGGTGGGGGGTTCTAGGGGTGTGGGGGCTGTCCAGGTGGGGTGGGGGTTTTGGTCTTTTTTTGTTCTATTTTAGGTATTCTTTTTGTATAGGAATAGTTGTGGGGGTGTCCAGGGGTGTGGGGGGTTGTCTAGGAGGGTGGGGGCCAGTCCATGGGTGTGGGGGGTCCAGTGGGGTGGGGGGTTTCCAGGGGTGTGGGGGATGTCTAGCTGGGGTGGGGGGGTTGGTCTATTTTTATTCCATTTCATGTATTCTTTTGACTGTTCATAATTGTGGTTGAACGGTTAAATTAAAAAAAACTTGGTTTTTATGTAGGTTATTTTATAACCGACATAAAAAATGCACTGGGATTAATTTTAACATCGGTTATGAAATAACCGACGTAATAAATGGAAAGGAATATTTTTTTATGTTGGTTATTTTATAACTGATGTAGTAGATATGTTCTCACGTCGGTTATTATTTAACTGACGTGGAAAACCGCTTGGAAGGATTCTTTATCACATCGGTTATTTTCATAACCAATGTGATAAATGCTTTGAAGGCATGATTTAAGACATCGGTTATATAATAACTGACCTGATAAAGTATATAAAATGTCGGTTTTTAAATAACTGATGTAATACATCATGACTCTGAAGCGTTTTCCACGTCGGTTTTTTGAGTAACCGGCGTGAAAAACACTTCGGTGTTTTTTTTTACATCGGTTTTAAAATAACCGACGTATAAAAATATTTATAACATATTCTGTAATAATGTAGACCAAAAACTGATGTAAAAACTAAAATATAACCGCCGTAAAAAATGTTTTCTGCACTAGTGATCATAATATTTTTTTATAAAATAATTTTAAAGAAATAAAGTTTTATAAAGGAGAATAATTTTAATTATTCATTATCAAGAACGTTATAATTAAAATTCATGTAATATGATTCCTAACTTTTTTATTTTCCATTAAATATTCTTGAAAACAATATATTTGACCAAATTACTATCAATTATTTGGAAATTAATCATTTTTAAAAAATTCTTCATGATTTTTATTCATTTCATCATCATGGAAATTTTAAATTATTTGATCACAAGTGCAAGGGGATCGAATCACACAACATAAAAAATGGGAATGAAACACTAAGAAGTCATTTCCTATTGGTGTATTCATGAATCTTGATGTTCTCATTCCAAACCTTGGTTGTTGTTGCACCTCCTCTATGAATAATACGAAGAACACAAATAATTTCATCCATCATTGTGAAAAGGGAGGTTTTTTATCAATGAAGTATCTTGACAAAAGAGATGATAGGGAGATGTATTTTCCTCTATAATTCTCTAGTGATGGGAAAAAATAGAAAGTATGAGGAATAAATTATTTTCCTCATTAATTATTATCATAACATTCCAATTAATTTCCCCACATAAATCCAATAATTAAAACCATTCATCATGGAAATTTAAATCCCAAAAATAGATATTATAATGCAAAATATCTAACATACCATGTTATTATAACATGACATGTCATTTGGCATGTTACAGCCAGCATGACATGTTGATTCCACATCACTACCCCAATAAAAATGTTATTATATTTTTATTTGGATATATGAGTGATTTAAAATAAAGATCCAAAAATTTTCAGACCATGACTCGACACCTAAACACATAATTTATACCCCACCCAATAAAAACATATCATTATGGAAATAATCATAGTGTTAGAATTTTTATACGAGCTCTCATTTATAAGATACTAAGATTAACACCTGTAGAATAAATATTTATTTATTAATAAATGTTAATTATTATATAAAATTTAATTAGCTTGAAAATTATCAAAATTTTACCCAAGGATAAAAAATATGTCCCAATATTAATGTAAAAAATGTAAAAAAAATTGAGGTAGTTTATTATTTTGAAATTACCATTTTACCCTTTTAGGGATTTTGGCTTCCAAAACTCTAAAATGAGCTAAGTCATGATTAAAAAAACCCAAATCTCTATAATAGATAATTCAATTCAAAGAAGAGATTATATAGGGATGTGAGTTCGATGTTGGGATACAAATTCAATTTCGGGATAAAAGATGTTAGTGAGATATCAAAGACTAACGTGTGATTACTTTAGTGATTCGTCTTGCAATGTGGTGGTTTTCTTGTATGTGTGTCACGACCTGACCCACAGTGGTCCACCTGGCCTAAAATAAGACAAGTGTGACTACCTTAAACCCACATATAATATTTCAAGGGTTGGAAACTAGCACCAAGTAGGCATGTCCCACGCATGGGAGACATTAGCTTAATGTACCTATACACACGCACACATCTTCAAGCTCATACAATTCTGAGAAATTAAAAACAAATGATACTATAAATTAATTAATAACATATATCCCATGCCATATTATGATAAAAACACTATAAAGTGATAATGGGGGATAAATACAAGACAAACAAGAACTATAAAGGAGTTGAACCTACTCAGAAGGAGGGGACTACTGTCAAATGTAACAATAGTATACACCTTGGTTTGTCTAGCACAAAACTATGTTCCACCTTCTCCCAGTCCTCCCAAGACATTATTAAAAGGTCTCTCGTCTGTATAAGATATGATGTGTGTGGGAAAATTCCATGCAGAGGTGAGTATAACAATACCCAATAGGAAACCCTGAAATCAATATGCAAAAATCATCAGGAGTAGTCAAATCAAAACAACAATATAATAAACAAAACCCACATATACTCATAACAGACAACTAGTATCAAGTTTTCACAACTAATAATACATGCCACAAGATACCACTCATGGACTATAGGTAACACTCATTTAGGGAGTACTCACTCCATGATCTATGCTATCACTAGTGATACACATCCAAGAGGTCATATTCATTAGGCCCTACCTGAGAAGTACTCTCTGGATCTCTGAAGATCTCAATATTCAGGTAGGGGACCACACCCAAATATACTAGGGGACACCACAAACCCTATTGGATTTTCCTAATAGATATGGGATCAAAACCATGTTCTTGTTCATCATGTAGATACCAAAAACCCCACCTAGGAACAATATATTAACTCACCCTAGTCTCACAGGGGGATGCACTGAACTCTATCTGAATACTAAACTTTTTGAGAGGATCAAAATCCTATTCTAAGGATATAATTACACATTGTACCCTCATGAAAAATGATGAGGGAATCTCACTTAATTTATCATGATCTAAACTAAGGAAATGAAGGGTTCTAAATACCCACATAGATAGTACATAACATGTACTAGGGGTACATGGTGTGTCTTGACAACCTATAGTCTTCCCATAAACCACCATATCACAAGGCATGTTAACCTCAAAATACATGGTGTGTCCTATCAAGGTATATGGTGTGTATATTTCATCGGCACTCTACCTGTTTCATGTGTTCATTCCTATGTACTTCAATTCGTGCATGTTACACCTAACCGTTTCTGAGTACACGGCTCATCCCATATACTCTAGTCGTGTCCGAGTACACATTTTAGACTATATTATCCATTTGTTCCTGTGTACCCAAGGGTACACGGAGACTCTCCAAGTTGGTTCACACAGTAGGTGAAACATTCCACATGGTGTGTGGTCTTTTCTTTTTCACAGAAACACTAGCGCAAAATCCAGGGCCCCACACATCCTGTAACTATGGATTACACATCATGTAACATGGGTTTTCCAAAAAACCATGGCTTCCTTAATGTTTCATCAGGATATTCCTCCACTACCATTGATCTCACTAATAATTGAAGATCCAGGGTCAACTTACCCTCATCGTCACTATTCATTGGATTCTAACCACATCTGATGATTGGGAATCATCATCATCACATCGTCTTACTAGAACACCAAGAACTGAAACTAGGATCGTCAAAATATGAATTTATACATTTTTCATCATCATGCACCTTGATCTCACCCTCCATCATAAACTACACATGTGGTATTGATCTATTACACTGAAGAATAGTCACGCAACAATCAAATACTCATAATTAATTGAACTAAGAGCCAAATAAATTTCCTATGATGAACATGTAAAGAAACAGGGGATAAAACCATAGAACATAAACATGAGGAAAAAAACCTTATCCTTTATTCATTTCTACCCAGATCTAATGTCATAGAGTAGATAAACAAAGAGGAAAGAGAAATAATGAACAAATAAATCAACGGTCAATGTGTGAATCAATTCTTGTTTTTGGAATTGATTTGAGTTCGACACAGGATAAATAAATTGGATTAATTCACATAAATCAAACATCATGTCTGAATTTTGGATTGATCATTAATGAATAATGGTCATGTGTTTCCATAATTGGAGAGATCCACAAACTCTGATGTCATAAATGATCAATGTGATATCAATCTGATCTCTCAATCCATTATTTTCTACAAATATCTATACAAATTCTCCTATCACAATCTCAAGCTTATTAAGCTAACCCTACAATTTTTTTATAATTGTATATTTATAGGGATTTCTAGGTGGCTACATCAACCATAATAAAATGAATAAATTTATTTATTTATGTATTATTAGATCATATGAAAACATTTTCAAAAATTCTCAATGTCAACAATATTTATATCGTGCATAAGGTAAAACTCATATTCTATACTCAATGGTGGCTTCAGATTTCATATTCAAGCCTCCATTATGGATTTATTCTACTTTTTCTGTAAAAATTCATGTGCATGACATTAATATTTTTAATATATTTTAAAATATCAATTTCAGGTTCACCGGGCCTTGGAATCTCACATCATCTCAGTTCCTGACTCTAAAAATATTACTAGATATATATAAAAGATTTATATGGAAAAAATAGAGATGTTAAATTCTCACCACCTTAGGGATTTTCATCCTAAAAAGTGAAAATGAAAACTCAAAAATATGTGGGTACTGAGCTCGCATTTGGGTACCCCACTCCTAGGTTCTCTTTTGAAGATTCACATGCTTCCAACAGGAATGCACTAAGGGAATAACTTTCCCATAAAGAATACAATATTGATGATACTTGATCTACTATAGGTACTCTACAAAGGTAGCTTCATCCTCAATGTCTAGATCACCCCAATCCATAACATGTGACGGGTCATGCATGTACCTCCTTAGTTGTGACAAGTGGAAGATTTCATATACTTTATCTAACTACAGCAATAGATCTAAGCATTACTCCACCTCACCAACTCTATATGGTATCTCAAATGAGCTAATGAATCTTAGATATAGCTTGTTGCCACAACCAAATCTCAGTAATCTACATCAAGTTGGGACCTTCGGTAATAAATGGTCTCCCTACTCAAACTCTAAATTCCATTGTCATTGGTCCAAATAATAATTTTGATAGCTCTGTGCAGTCCTCATTCACTCCCAAATAACCAAAACCTTCTCTATCATAGATTGCACCAACTTTGGGACCATAAATACTGAATCACCTGGATTAGTCCAATATAGTGATGTCTTGTAGGGTCGGTCATACAAGGCCATGAATAGTGTAATTTTAATGTTGAAATGGTGGTTGTTGTTGTGCACAAACTCGACTAAGGTTAAGTGTTCCTTCTAACTACTACCAAAGTCTAAAATGAACACCCACAACATTTTCTCCATAACTTAAATGGTCAAATCAGTATGGCCATTATTTTGGGGGTGAAAAATCAAGATCAAGTGAAACTGAGTCCCAAATTCCACATTCAATCCTCTCCATAATCATGATTTGAAATAAGAATCATATTCTGAAACAGTTGTCAAGGGAAATCCATGGAGCTGGACTATCTTCTACACATAAAGGTGCCCCAATATCTCTATTAAACTCTTATCTCAAATAGCTTGTAAGTTGGTTGACTTGGTTAGTTGGTTATACGTAATTATGAACTCTAGACATTTTTGGTAACCCCATAATGAATTACATAGATATCTTATCCCACTTAAACTCTGGAACCTCAATGGGTTGAGATAAACCCACCAGAACTTGGTGTTTATCCTTCACTTGTTGAAAAGTGAGGCACTGATAGAAAAAATCCACTACACCTTTCTTCATTATTTTCCACAAAAAAATGATGTTGGAGGTCTTGGTACTTATTTTCCACACAATGATATACCTAAAAGGGGATGTATGAAACTCACTCATCACCTCCTCGTTCAATTTCACTGGTACCATCACTTGTCCTCTAAAAAGGTTTATGTTCTCCCCACCTTCAAAAAAATCATAAGGAGAACTTTTGATGGATATATGAGTATATAAGGTCTCATAGTTGTTATCTCCATTCTGATCTTCCCTAACATGTTATAGGAGTGTTGGGGTAACAACCATATATTATATATATAAAGCACAACCCTCATCCACTAAGGACAATTATAATGAGGTTAACTGCTCTGAAGCCTCACTCAACAACTGTAAGAAATATATCCTTCTAAGAGCCTTCCACAATGTTCCCCTTCCTAGGAGTATAGACTATATCAAATTCATAATCTTAGAGTAACTCAAATCATCGTCTTTATCTCAAATTAATATCCATCTAAGAGAATATGTACTTGATAATCTTGTGGTCTAGATGATAAAATTCCCACTCATAAGGTACTACCATCACATATTCAAGGAAAAGACTACCACTTACAAATCAATAATGTGATTCATATAGTTTTTCTCATGATATATCAACTTCCTAGACCCCTATCAAATCACTTCCTCCCTTGCTATTAGAACACAACCAAGTATAGTCCCAAAGGAATCGTAGAATGTTGTGTACTCAACACTATCCTATAGAAATAACAGTATAGAGAGCTCATTAATCTCTACCTAAACTCTTAAAAGGCATTTAGAGCCTCTCAATCCATATGAAAGTATTCCCCTTTCAGTTCAAATTTTTTCAAGGTGTTGATATCCTAGAAAAATAAAATATGAATCTCCTCTAGTAGTCTATTAACCTAAGGAAGCTCTACACCTCCATCATGATCTTGGGTGGTTCCCAAGATAACACTACCTCAACCTTCACTGGGTTCACTGCTACACTATATATTGAGATGACATGTCTCAAAATGTGGACCCCTTGAATCTATAACTAAAACTTTGAGTGATTTCTATAATTCTGGTTCTCTCAGAGTGGGTTTAAAACCATTCTCAAGTTTCTCATGTACTCCTCTGTGGATGTCGAGTACATTAGGATATCATCAATAAAGACCACTAAAAACCAGTCTAAGAAATACTAAAAGATCTGTTTTATGAATCTCATTAACATTTCTGGGGAATTATTCATGTCAAAAGGAATCACCAAGTACTCATAGCGACTCTAGTGACACTAAATGTCATCTTCAGTATATACCCACCCTATACTCATAGTTGGTGATAACCTGGTCTGATGCCAACTTTTAAGAACCATTGTAACCATATCAACTAATCAAAGAGGCTTTTTATCCTTGGTATTGAATACTTATTATTTGAATTCTCCTAGTTTAGGTATTGATATTCCATACACAACCTCAATCTCGTGTCCGCCTTCTTGGAAAACAACACTGGGGATGGCCAGGGGAAACATTGGGTCTCACGAAGCCCTTATTCTACAAGTCCTTCAAATAAAGCTTCATCTCTCAAATATATACAGGATCCATCTGATATGTTGGCACAAATATCGGGGTTTTATTAGGGTGTAATTCAATATAGAATTATATCTCTCAACAATTAGGAAATATTTGAATTTACTTAAGAAATATGTCCTCATACTCTGCCCCCATTATAGGGAACTGAAATTATATAGTATCCACTACTCAAAGGTAAATACAATCCAATTGGTGATTAATATCTTGTATCCTCCTATGCATGAGCCCATTCTACCCTGTATGGGTTTCCTTCTCAACCATGAAGGAAAACCTCAATCCATCGCCACTAATACACTACATCATCCACCTAAAACAGTCAATATGGGCATAAACTATGGATAGTCAGTTCATAACTAAGATGATTTCATAATAAATCATCACTGCTACAAGGAGATCCCATAAAAAGATATCACCTCCAAGAATCACATCACACTATTGGTATAATTGTGTGATTGCTAAGTCACCTACTATCGGAGCCTCTAAGCATAAGGGGCAAGCCAAGACTCAACTGGAATCTCTAAGTCACGCATTATAGAAGTAGCAAGAAAGGAGTGGATCACACCTGTGACTATCAAAACTTAATATAAAGTATAATAGGAACTTAACATACTTTTAATCATGTCAATAGCCTCAGTTTCATAGGCCTCCACTACCTTTGGTTGTCCCCTCCCTTGAGCACCAGCTCCCTGAGCATAGTACAACTATCCAAGGTTGGTGGTGGAAATAAGTTAAACCACATTGCTCCTCCTTCTAATCTACCTGCTCATATTCCATTTCATTAACCCTAAATAACACCATAATCCTACCTTTGTCTCTATCTAGTAAATCCCTTGATTGTATCCCTATGATTTGTACAACGGGTCAAAAAATCTCGGGAGAGATGTTCCCAACCATTGCATGAGAAGAACTGCATCTCCCTCGACTGACTCAAGCCATAATGAGAGCCATGAATCACCAATCCTTTATCCTAGTATTTCCTCCTTAAGTTTCTAGCATTACAGTATCCCTATGACTACTGTCGTCTATATATTGTTGAGGTATCAACTCCGATGTTCGCACTACCAGCACCAACTGTCGGTATATACTCATCCAAGAATCTCTTCACTACTAAATCCCACTCAATTACTCTAACATATGTGGTAATGAAAGTAGATATCACTAAATATATTATAACTTAGTGAATCACCTGATTGAAGTTATGTGCTCTGAAAAATGGATCTCACACCATATCTAGGTATTATTGTGAAAGATCAGTAAACCTATCTGAATACTATTCCATGATCATACTGCCTTGTTGTAAATAAAGAATCTATTTGATACAAATTAATCACAATGTGTCTAGATAAAACTCCTCCATTAAGAGACAATCAAATTTTGACTAGGAGAGAGTTGTCTCTTCATATGACTAAGTTTCCAGACTCCACCATCACTCAGTGGAACCCTATAAAATACTCACTACAATGACTGTCATCTAATCTTAAGGCATCCTCACAAGGTGGAAAACTATGGAGATTTCCTCTATCTAGTCCTTTGTTACCATGGTGTTTGGATCCCCATGAAACCTAGGAGGGTGCTACCTCTAAAACTCATGCAGCGCACTCAGCCTGTATGCATCCTCAGTTGGTACTACTAGAACTAACTAATTCTCTATGGGTGGTGGCATAACTAGTAACCCACCTGAAGGTACCACCTCCTGTACAAACCCCTATACTGAAGCTTCGTCACTCAACATATCATTTTCATGATCATGCATTGGAATCATGGCTGGCTATCTTTGTGGAGGCATCCTAAAATAAAAAGATTCACCATAAACAATGAGTATATCTGGGGATATGACTCAAGAAGTACTTATAAAACAAAACTCATTCCTATATGATGCATGTACCAATGTTTTTCCAAAAAACTAGTGTCTACATGTACCAATTCACCAAGTATGTTGTCAGAGACCTGGTGAATGGATATGTCGGTCACCGCACCAACACTAGAATCCATGACTAGAAAGACAAACTCGAAACACTTTAACATTGTTTCCATAAATCCAAAACCAATCTCACAGGTAGAAAAAAAATTTGTGTTCATGTCCTAATGTAGAACTACTATCCTGAGACCACTTTATCACAACCTAAACCACCAAGGCCCGCTCAAACAGTGATAAGTCGACTGTGACTACACCATACCCACCTCCAATATGCTAGGGGATAAGGACCAGCACTGAGTAGGAATATCCCACACATAAGAGGCATTATTCTAATGTACCTATGCACACACATACATCTTTAATCCCATAAAATTCTGAGAAATTAAAAAAAATGATACCATAAATGCATGCATAACATCTATCCCACATTAGAGTATGATAATAAGTACAGGAAAGCAATAAAGGGGGACAAATAAAAGCCCAACAAAAACTGAAAATGAGTCCAACCTGCTCAGAAGGAGGGGATTATTATAAAATGAAATAATGTAATACACCTCAGTCATTCTATCCCAAAACTATGCTCCACCTACTCCTAGTCCTCTCAGGACTCCTTCAAAAGGTTTCTCATCTGCATAAAACATGACACATGTGGGTAGAGACTGTATAGGGGTGAGTATAACAAAACCTAGTAGGATACCCCAAAATCACTAATCATAAAGAATCACGAGTTGTCATCTCATAACATTAATACAATAAAAACCCCAGATATACTCATAATAGACAATCAGTCTCAATTGGTCACAACCAATACTACCCGATATAGGATACCTCTCGAGGCCTATAGGTAATTCTCATTCCAAGAGTACTCACTCCATGAGCCTTGTGGTGATGCTCATCTAATAGGCCATGGTCATCAGTCCCCTCCTGATAAGTACTCACTAGATCTCTAAAGACCTCATCATCCAGGTAAGGGATCACACATAGGGATACTGGGGGAACCAAAAACCCTATAGGATCTACCTACTAGATAGGGTATCGATGCCCTATTAATGGTGGTCACTTTGATACCATGAACCCCGCCTAGGAATAATAGAGGATCCCGCCCTATTCCCATAGGTGGATGCAATGAACTCTATCTGAATACTGAATCCATTGAGGGGATCAAAATCCTATGTCAAGGATGTAATTCCACAAAGTACCCTCATGGGAAGGGACTAGAGAATCACACTCAATTGATCCTGGTCTAAACTGAATAAATTAATGGTTCCAAACACCCTCATAGGGAGTACACGATGTGTACTAGGGGTACACGATGTGTCTTTAAAACATTTGTTATGCCCATGTACCATTGTCTCGCATGGAATGTAAACCCAAAAATACATGGCTTGTCCTATCAGGGTGCACGGTGTGTATAGTTCATCCACACTCTGCCTGTGTTTTCTGTTTGTGTATGTGTACTTCAGGTTGTTCCTGTGTACACCTATCCATGTCTGAGTATATGGATCAGCCCATTCACTCTGATTGTGCTTGTGTACCTGAGGGTTCACAGTGAGTTACTGGGTCAGGTTACATGACATGTGACATGTGTCACATGGTGTGTGATCTTTTCTCTTCTATGGAAAACTTAGCGCAGTATCCAAGTCCCCACATGGTGTGTAACTCCGAATTACATTCCGTGTAACATAGGTTTTCCAAAAACCCTTGGATTCCTTCACACATCATCCAAATATTATTTCATCACCACCGATCTCACTAGGAAACACAGATTTGGGTTCTACCAACCTTCATCGTCATCATTCATCATATTCCAACCACATCCACTGATCGAGAATCATCTCCATCACATCATCTTGTAAGAATTCTAAGAACTGCAACCGATAACCTCCAAATATGAATCTGCATATCCTCTATCATCATGAACCTTTTTTGCACCCTTGATCACAAACCACACCTTTGGTATTGATCTATTATGATTAATAATGGTATCACAACAATCAAATACTCATTATTCATCAAATCACAATCCAAAGAAATTTTCTACAATGAATGTGTGAAGAAAAGGAGAAGAAAACCAAGGACCAAAAACATGAGGAATGAACCTATGACTTTGTTCATTTCATCCTTGATTTGTTTTTATATAATAGGTGAATTAAGAGGAAAGAGGTGCAATAAACAAATAAATAAATCGTAAAATAAACCAACCATCGATACATGAATCAATTCTTGTTTTAAAAAATATTCTATGTTCAACATGGGATAAATAAATGGGATGAATCCACATAAATAAGATATGATTATTAGATTTTGTATTGATTGCTTATGAAGAATGGTATTGTGTTGAAATTATTGGAGAGATCTATGAACTCTATTGGCATAGACGATCCATGCAGTATTGATCTAATCTCTTGATCCATTATCGTCTACCAGCATCACTCCATGGTCTCCTCTCACAATCTCAGGGTTATGTAGCTAACCCTATGATTTTTTTATAACCACATATTTATAGGGATTTCTAGGTCAATGCGTTAACCATAATGCAATAAATAAATAAATTTTATTTATTTATTATCAGCATCCGCAACAAATTTTTCACAGACGTTCGACATCGATAAATGTTTTGTCACGTCTAAGATGAAACTTCCATTTTGTACTCAAAGGAGGCCTTGGATTTCTAACATGAGTCTCTGTTCTGGATTTATTTCAATTTTTTTGGAAGACTATGTGTGCATGAAATTAATATATTTAATATTTTTTAAAATATAAATTATTTTCTTATCGAGCCTTAGAATCTCACATCGTCTCAATGCTTGACTCTAAAAATATTACTTAATATATTTTAAATATTTACATAGAAAAAATAGAGATGTTATAGTGTGTGGGAGGGGAGTTTGTGTTGTAAATGTGGGTTTCCTAAACCTAACTTTATTATCACTTTTGATTACCATATCATGTGTATAGTGAGTTATGCATGATATAAACATACCATTATTATGTAGACATTTTTGTGTCTACTATTTAAATGGTAACGTCCATAGATTATTTGTTATATCAAAAGGTTATAGCAGTTCTCAGGTTTTAATGAGAACCTTGAGATACTATGACATTAATCTTAAACATATGTTTTGTGGTCTAAATACATCATACTGAATGGATATAGTTAATGTCTAACTATCAGGTTTTGGGGGCACATAATCATTGAGAATTATTCTCATGAATTTTACACTTGGTGATCTCTAGTATGTGATATCATGAGGATAAACCTGCCAATAAGAACACCACATGTTTCATGTGGCATTGGTAGTTCCTATCTACGGACATGTGTGTCGGTCTCCTAACATGAGATCATTATCAATGTGTGTAATTTGATCATGTACTTTGATGCAAATAAAAAACCATGAAAATGAAGTAATGGCAAGGTATCTTGTGTTGGGTGTGTCATTGATGGTATAGAATTGGTTGAATGATCAAGATAGAATTTATCACTTCTAAGTTAAGGAAGTAATATATTAGGCTCAGTTGATCATGGTGGTAGTACCTTCATAAATATATGGCCATGGTAGTCAAGGGTAAATTCGTCCAGTTAGATCAATAAATAATAAAGCAAGAAAGTAATATGACACGAGTGTGCATCCTATTTTATGAGATATCATATGAAAAAGATATTATATTACACAGTGCATGTTCATAGGATGGTTGTCGTTGCTATGACTATTCCTTATCTCTTTAGGGGTCTTGATGGGTTGCTAGAATCCACTATTGGTCTATGAATACTATTCATTTCCATTGAGATAAGTGACTAGATGGTCACACACAATAGCATATTCAATAATTTTCCCTATTCTGGTGAATAGGTATATAGGACATGGTGTCTGAGAGTTTTCCAAGTTTTATTGATCATTGAAAAATAAATAAATTCATTATTATTATTGTATTATATAATAATTGGGTTAAATTTATTTATTAAAAGTATTTACAAGTGTTTAAGTAAATACAAGGAATAATAATATACGAATGGATATTATTTTAATATTCAAGTTTTGTTTAATATTATTGATAATTACGAGTTGAGTTAATGACTTGGGTTTATCACATAATATATTTAATATATATTAAATGTATGTGATAAAATATAAATAATAATTATGACATAGTTAGTTCATTATAATTACTTATTTATTTCAAATTTAGTGGATGTTAAATATACATGGGGTTGAGGAACCCTTTCTGGGTATTTGAAGCATCCACTATAAATAATATAGGGTAAGCTCATCCCTATAACTATTTATGCCAATGGAATGAGAGATTCTCTCTCCTACTATGTCCTAGAGATATAAAGTCTCTCTATGAGTGAATAATCTAATAACCCCTTCATGGATCAAATCCATGAGAATGCGGTGATCTTTACAACATCGAAGAGATCGCTAAAGCTCTGTGCTAGTACCCATAATTCAACGAACACCTTGCGTGCAGATTCTTAAAGCATGTGTGGATGATCTAGAGGGAATTGACTTTAGATCCTTCGATCAACAGTTGTCGATGATGAGAAAAAGATGATCACACTTTAATTTTAACAAGGTATTTGTTCATTTTTAATTTTTTTTGCTTTGAATAATCCACATGAGATCCTTGGACTGTACTGGGGCTTGGATTGCTAAAGACAATGAAGTTTCATTTCTCTGGTGATAAAAATTTTAAATATCCGGCTTCCACTACATGTCCCAACACCAACAATATGTATCATTGGGATCGCATTGATTTTTTGAGGCAAGAAAAAATATGTTACTTTAAATTTAAGTAGAAGGTCTTATTGCGTTCCCAACGGAACAGACCATGCATCGATCTAATTTCAAACGGTCAAGTTATGGTCATCCAAAAAAATATGGATTGAAAGTGGTGGTATTTAGGGCATTAAAATTGAATAAAAATATATGTGTAAGTATATTTCATTCGATATAATTATCTGGAAGCTCAAAAGATGGATTTTAGTCACCAGATTTCAGTGGTCGAATCTGATCTAACTGGTGATTCGAAGTTCCACCAGCTGTGAAATTTCCCAAAAAAACAAAAAAAATAGTGTTTCTAAGCCTAGTTAATAGGTTGTTGAAATTGGGAAAATATGGAGCTTCCAGTGAGTTTTTTTTTCAAGGTGTTTTCTGGAAAAAAAATTAAAAACAGCATAGGTTTATTTTTTTTTTTAAATACGCCTCAAAGGAGGCATCACCATTGTCATCTTCCATCCCCTGCACCACCTCTGCCCTGGATCAATGACATGGAAAAGGCAGTGAGGTATTCCTCCTTTTCCTTAGATCCCTATAAAAGGGTACTCCCCCCATTCTCATCACTTCATTTTTCCCTCATCTCTCCTAAATCCACTACTTCTCTCTCTAAAAAAATTCCTTTTCCATGCGGTGGAGTCGGTGGTCCAAAAGAAAGTGGTTTTTTGTGAAGCATCATTTAGAGGTATTTTTTTATTTAATTTAATGTTATTTATTTATTTAATTGAATTATTTTTAGTTTTAAATATTTCATTTTTAATTAGTTTAGTTAGTTCTAAATATTTTGTGTATTAGGTTATTTAGTTAGTTATATATAGTTTGGAATAATAATTTTTATTAGTAATAATTAATTGTAGATTAAGTATAGATTAAGTATAGAATAGATTAGGATTAAGTATTGTGAAATTTTGGTAGCATAAAGATTATGTGGTTATCTAAGTAATCAAATCCCTGTCTGGATATTAACAAGTGGATGTGGCTCTGGCACAGATGTACCTAGGGGTAAAACCCAAAAACACTGCTTTGAGCTAGACTCGAATGGGAACTAGTGCATGACAATGGGCCTTACTACACTCCTGGTTTGACACTCCTAGGGAATATGCTTAAGATGATTCATATTTTCTTTATAAACTACTAAAATACCTAAGAAAAGAAAAATCAAATCAGTATATTTATCAATGATAAAATGATAATTATGATGTTATAGAATGAAATGGACAAGGACAAAATCATTAAAGAATGAAATTTATTATTAGTAATTGAATTCTTTTTAGTCAGTTTTTTTAAATATGTTATTTATTAATTAGTTTAATTAGTTATATATAGTTTATAAATAATACTTATTATTAGTAATGATTAATTATATATTAATTAATGATAAATTAGGATTAAAAATGAATATATATGATTAGTTAATTATAATAAACTAATGAATATAATATTATTAATGATTAAAGAATAAATAATTAAAGAATAACTTAGTAATGATTAACTAGTGATTAAAGAATGATTGAGTGGTTAAAAATTGTACTAAGAAAATCAGTTGATAAAATAAAAATTATGATTATATAAAATTAAATAGAGAAGAAAATGTTTTAAAATGTTAGTATCGTGAAGATTATATAGTTTATAAATAATAGTTATTATTAGCAATGATTAATTATAGAGTAATTAATAAATAACATAGGATTAAAAAATGAATCCATATAATGGCTAGCATATTTTAGGGTATAAAAAGGTGTCCTAAAATTACATTCTAATAAATATTATATGGACAACCATCATTGTTAATATTTGTTACACTATCATTATTTTGAAGAAAGAAACATTTTTCATGTAGAGAGTCGTGTTTTCCTGTGTGTACTGCTATGGGGAGGTTAGTCAAACTGAGCAAGGAGATTCTTACAGTACACAACCACTAATAGTGGTTAGTATATCTGATTTTGTAACCCTAAGTTACCTTCAAGAGATAATTCATGGTTCCTTAAATCTGGGACCTGATCAAGAGATCAATTTAATGAGCGATAGACATTTTCAATTCCCAACAACACTATGGCATATATCTTTTCCATTGGTTGCTGATGCGCAGTGGTTCTAAGAAATTAATTTATTTTCTCAATGGTCAGATGGTACAATGATGGAGTTATATGTTGATGTTTCTACTGTACAACAATATCATCCAGTTGTATGAAGATGTAGACTTACAAAAGTGGTTGAAGATAGTCTGACCCATGAAATTGAGCCTATTCCAAATGATGCAGAAGAGGAAAACCTAGATGATCTCCTAGATATACATTTCAATCCAACTTATGATGAAGAGTTTCATAATGACGGATCAGATAGTGACAATAGTACTGATGAGGAGGTACCAGCAGAAGTTAAGGAGAAGGTTTTGAGAAATTCATTAGTTGTACAGCAACCTCGACCTACAATAAATCATCTACCACTCCTTGTATCTTGGTCAAAAGCAATGACATGTGTTCCTGAATTCAACAATAATGTTCTCACACCGGCAACTGAGTTCCTCATAGTTTTATTAGATAGGTTTAGTGAGCTAGAAAAAACCTTATATGTTGGAAGTAATTTTCCAAGTAAAGATGCATTAAAAAACACGCTAAAGAGATTTCACATTGAGAGGCACTACAACTATATATTTCACAAATCAAGTCATAGTAAATATGTCATATGGTGTGAGAAGTATGGGGATGATTATAGATTTCACTTGAGGGAGATTCCAAACATTGCATTTGGATGTTGGAGAATATCAAGGATTGAGGAAGCTTATACTTACGTTCAGCCAAGCCTAACACAATATCATACCTCATTGGATGCTGAATTTGTGTCATCCATTATTGTTGAGATGATTAGGAAATTTCAAGATGTTCTGATATCCCTTGTCCAAGAGAGGATACAACATACATTCGGTTATAATATTTCCTATAATAAGTTGTTGATGTCGAAACAGAAGGCAATTGTGAAGGTCTGTGGTGATTAGGATGACTCATATCGGGTGTTGCTGCAATTGCTAGCTATACTGAGGCATCATAACCATTTTTCTTCCATATTGATACAAATGAACATGTGTCTCACGATAACTGACTTGATTCATCTCATGTTCAATTTTGTCGATTGTTTTAGGCATTCCTCCCAGGTATCTCCTCATTTTGTTTCAACAAACAGTTCATTCAGATTGATGGAACATTTCTCTATGGAAAATACAATAGTGTATTGTTGATTTTGGAAACCCAAGATGGAAATCATTCACCTATTCTTCTTGACTTTACCATTGTAGAGAAAGAAAACTATGAATCATGGAGTTGGTTTCTATCATGTATCATCAACCATTTCACCAACATTTGGGGTGTTTGTTTGATATTTGATCACCATCAGGAAATTAACGAGGAAATCAATGTGGATCCTGGTACATGGAGATACCCAAATTCACATCATCGTTTCTACATTAGACACATTTCTAGAAATTTTTATAAAAATTCAACAATGAACCGATGAAAAGGCAATCATGAGGCTTGGTACACATTTTTTTTGTTATTTTTTACTATTTCAACATAAAGATAAAATCAAATTATGTGAAATATCATCTATTTTTTGTATCATATGAGTCAGATCAATGGTAGTTTGAAGAACGTTTTGAACAAATCATCTATTCTAATAAAGAATTTTATGATTATATGATGTGGATTCCAAAATAAAAATGGACATTGGCATATAACAGGGGGAAGAGGTATAGACACATGACCACAAACATTGTTGAGTGCATCAATGGTGTCTTAAAAGGGATTCTCAAGATACCTATAATCTCCCTAGTTCAGGAGACATTATATTGATGTGTGAATTACTTTTTTGATAGAAAAAAACTACCATCAAATGGAATACAGCAGGGGCTAAGGTACGGAGGACACTTTTAATGAGAGATTAAAAATAATATTGTCAAAGATTCTGGTTATCATGTCTGCATTTTTTGATAAGAAGACTCTCGATTTGAAGTTCAAGATCATTCATACCCTATCACAAATCACATCGGTGAAAAAATGGTGGTATTGCTATAAATGAGGCAGTGTCACTGTGGAAAATTTCAGGCCTTATGGTTTCCATGCACACATGCCATCGTAGTATGTGCCTCTTTGAACGTATCATGGGAATAATATGTTGATTCAGTGTACTAGATAAACACCATTACTAAATTTTATGATGCACTATGGATGCCTATTGGGGAGTTTCATTATTTCCCAATGGCTGAGAGAAAGCTGATAGTGATACCTGACATCAATCAGTTATGTACTCGTGGGAGACCGAAGGCCAGTAGGATGCGTAATGAGATGGATTGGCCTCAAGAACAAGGGTAGAGTTTGAGATGCACCATAGTGACTCATATCCTTATAATTGAAACATTTCATTTTAGAAAATTCATTCATTCCCATACAATCATGATCTTGGTATCTATTCTCCCCACACTTGTAGTAAACTCAAATTCCCTTAAAGCATGTATCAATGTTTTTACTTCCATAGTTATCATATGTGGATAAATTCTTTAAAAAAATATTATCTATTTTTTCTCTTATTTTCTCATGTTATATTTATTTCATTCAAAACCAAAAGACTTGTAGAATTATATTTCTTTTGGTAAAAATAACTTCATAGAACAATGTGAATAAACATGGAATGTCTTGCATTCTATGAGTCATAACATTATGTTGACCATAAAGTTATATTTACATTTTACACTTACAACCCATTTCATTTGTTTATATACATATGGATGATATCATACTACTCACTCAATAGTGTACCCATATTTCCCAGGTCGTGTTAGAGGGTGGTGCGGATCGATCAATCAGGGCACATCGAGTGCACCATTTTTATCATTGGGATCCTCCATATGCCATTAGACCATACTTGCGTCATGATGGATTTTATGGAATCATCGTATCATAGTTCGTATTTTTAGACCATCACCTACTTGCTGCCCTCATTGATAGGTGGGGACCAGAGACACACATATTCCACCTACCTGAGGGAGAGATGACCATCACCCTCCAGGATGTGGCAGTGATTCTCGGTCTTCTTATCTAGAGGAGACCCATTATTGGACCCACTCATGCATCTTGGCCAGACCTTTCTTAGCGCTTGTTAGGTGTTGACATTTTTTCTGACCTTAGGGCTACAGATGGAGCATCCATACCTATGCCTTGGTTAGAGGCACAGATTCCACATTTACTCGATGATGCTGATGAGAAGACAATCATGTGTTACTCCCATGCATATATATTACAGCTCATTGAAAGGAACATGTGTACTGATCACTCAGGGATACACGTGCACATGATGTATCTACCCCTACTAGAGGAATTTGATTGGGCTGGGACATACAGCTGGCGATCAGCCTACTTAGCAGACACATACATAGCATTATGCAGGTTATCCCATAGGGACTGCACATGTCTCGAGGGATGCATCATTATTATTCAGAAGTGGGCATGGGAGCGCATCCCCACATTCCGCCCAGAGATTGTTGGTCCATCGATTGAGAAGGAGGTGTTTCCTGACGCTTTTCATGGACGCTGGTATGATTAGTCATTTATATTGGTTTCTGATGCTACTAGGAGTTATTGACTTTAATTTATCATTATTTGTCACTATCGATGTTGTATTTTATAGGTGGTGTCAGTGACACAATTTCTACATGGTTTTGATACACCATTTGGGCATATATCAGCTCTAGTTAGATTGTCTCTTACCAAACCAGGTATGTAAATACAATCTATCACTATCTAATAAATTTAATAATATAATCAATTTTGGTTTTTAGTTAGGATCTTTTTTGACAAAGTCACATGTCATTTCAGATTTCATGGCTTCCATATTAGAGTATTATGGACCAGTTGCCAGCATACTGAACTGTTGGGCTTGAGGATGTTATGGTTTTAGTTCCCCTCATTCACTTCCCTATTATTGAGTGGAAGCATCCTGATAGAGTCATGCACCAGTTTTTTTGTGCTCAGCCGATTCCATTTCCATCGAGACAGACAGAGAAACTTCATGGGATAAAGCTGAAAGGGAGGCAGGATGAGGACTGGGACCAAGTACATGCTCGCTTTCTCGACTAATGGAACATATGTGTAGATTTTCATATTCAGGGTGTACCTACCAGTCAATTCTTTATGTCGGAGCATGTTGATTATGATCCATGGTATATAATGAAGTCTATAATTTATCTTACCCCACACAGAAGAGAGATTCAGAGGATGGTAAATCAATAAATTTCCATTATTTTTTTTATTGAACTATTTTCTAATTCATTTTGAATCTCTTTACAGGGCAGTCATATAGAGAAGCTTGTTCTCATGAGTGATGAAGAGGAGGGGGGGTCTTTAGTTGGGCAGCCATCCATACTGAAGTACTGGAGGTGAGGGCATCTTTTCATGAGCTTTCCGAGATCATCTTTGAGCATCCAACCTGAAGAGAAAAGGTTCCTACCCCAAATGAACATCCTGAAGTAGCTTATGGTGATGAGGATCTATGACCACAGAAATGTATACAATGTCATGCTGCACATGAGGCCTCACCTGTTCCATAGGAAGAGGTCTTCCCTCTAGTAGTCCAGCCTCAGCTGATTCATGATGTGCCTCAGGTGTCATGGGATCCATATTTCTTGACAAGATATTTGCAATTCTATCCGTCTTGAGGTCCAAATCCATCACAACCTTGGGGTTCAGATCCATCACGGTCTTGGGGTCTAGATCCATTATAGACTTTGGGTTCAGATCCCTCGCAGTCTTGGGGTATAGATCCATCGTGGGCTTAGTTCCCCACTGTAATGATGGAAGGTCCTTCTACCACCCTAGTGGGAGAAGTATCATGAGGGAAGTACGAGATGTAGTTGATAGCTTCTCCCACTGAAACATAGATGGAGTATGCGATAGTCTATGTTCTAGGGCCTGAGGATCATCCCTCTCTATGACATCAGACTCCACTGTGAACTCGATGTGGATGTCCTATTCACAAACCACCATGTGGGATGGAATCTCCTCGCCATAGACATATACATTGATTTCACATGTTCATTTATATGTTTTATGTCTACTGAAATAAAAATACTATTATTAATATTAGCCCTTGTTATATTTTTATCCAGTATTTCAGTTTTCATTTATATTTTAGACACAGTTTATATTTTACAGCTTTCAAAGTCGACTACTTGAAACATAGGAATAATTATTAAATTTCAAGTAGATAACTTTAAAATATTATAAAATATATATTATAAAAACAACGTAAATAAAATTTAAAATATATCCTAAACATCTAAAAATTTATTTAAAAAATAGTTTCATAAATAAAATAAATAAATGAAAATGAAAGGAATGTAAGAAAAGTAACTCGGAAGTGAGAGTGAAAAGAATGAATGTCGAGGTGGATCCTAAGCCACCTACATGACTTTGAAAGCCTATAAAAAATAAACTATATGATCCATATAAATAAAAATTAAAAATTAATCTATTTTTTATATGTTTAATCAATGTTTAAAATGACATTCATATCGGTCTTATAGTTTATGTTTTATAGTCTAGCAAAGTCACATACTTGAAACATTTTCAATTTTCAAGTAGGTGGATTAGAAAGATTATAAATTATTTTTCATCAACATTTTTTAATATATTTTTTTATTTTCGACTACTTATTATATATTTAATCAATGTTAAAAATTTCATTCATATCGGTCATATAGTTTATATTTTATAGGCTAGAAAATTCATTAATATCGGTTTTATATTTTATATTTTATAGGTTAGAAAAGTCACGTACTTGAATAAAAGATAAATTATATTGAAGAATTTTGTTTTATTTATATATATATATATATATATATATATATATATATTTAACTATAACAAAATAATAGTAAAACATTAAAATTTTAAATATTTAAAAATAATAATTAAAATAAAAAAATTGTTTTAGGGCAAAGGCGGCATCGTCAATGCCACCTTTGTTTTTATGTCCAAAGGTGGCATTCAATTTTTTTTTAGAAAACGTATTAAAAAAACTGATCTTTCATTTTGTGGTTTCTCTAGAAATAAAACAAATAAAAATTTAAAAGAGGAATGTTTTTTATTTTATACTTTCAATGTGACTAAAACAATAAAAGGGGTATTGTTTTAAAAAATATAAAACCTACAGGTATTCTTCTCCCCAATAGGCTACGTTGTATTGGATTCCTTCCTTTGGAAACCAGCTCCCCAAGCACCACCCTCACCAGCTCTTGGATGAACTCCCCCACCCTCAGTCGTCTCCCTCTCTCTGGTCACCAGTGAACCAGGCTCCCATCGCCGTTATGAGATCCCATAGGCATAGCCCTCTCCCTGTCTAGATTTATCCATCACCCTTTAGTGTCTCCTACCTCTGGTCAACCATAGCCACCCTCTTCTACGTCCAAACTACGTCTTCGACTCTATGAGGTTGAAAATACCCCATAATCGATCTTTATTTTCCACTTCTGTATAGGTCATATCATGTCACCACCCATCGCAAAGCTTGATTTTACCACCACCTTCCCCTCCACCCTTCTGAGGTCAACCCTGTGCTACCCAGAAATATGTTGGTTGCCATGACCCATGGCCACCTCCCTCTAATCTTGAACTACCCAAGGCTTCTCCTCTTCCTCCATCTCCCACTTTATCCATACCTAGATAGGATCTTGCCACCCCTTTGCGCTCGTCAGCTTCCTCACAACCATGTAGTGGAGAGCCCCACCCACGAGGTACCCCATGCCATGGTCCCGTTGGACTTGATCCACCCTAGAATAGGCCTGGGTAGGTATGCTCACCTATTATGGGTTAGAGAGGGTCTTCTCAACCCATAATAGCCCACCATGGGGTCTTTCTATCCCAAAATGGGTCTTCAAAGTTATGGATCGACCTGTAATGGGCCCAGTCAGGGTTTCAAGGCCCGAGTTATTTTTATATAATCAAAAAAAATTGAATTAATTAATTTGATTTTAGTATTAAATTAAATTAATTAAATAATAATTTTTTGGTTTAAAAAAATAATATTTTAATATTCTTGGAAAAAATAATCTAATTTATGTTTTAAATTAAATTATTTAATTAATTTAATTTTTTTGGAATTAAAATTAAATTAATATTGGGACCAAATAAATTATTTAAATAAATTATTTGAATTTAAAAAAATCATTTGATTTATTTAAAACCCCTCATACTTTAAATTTATAGGCAATTTAATTTTATCGTGCTGACTGGTCTTGAGCACTGACTGACCTTGTATATTTCTGGTTTATTTTATTTAATTACTTATTACCTGTGTGTGATGTTTGTAATAAGTAGTTATTTTTATGAAAGTTTAGGAATATTCTTTTTAATTTAAATATTTATAAGGGAAATCACGTCCATCAGTAATTATGTATATACATTACGCTTCCTGAGACTCCGTCGCCTTCATGCAACTACAGTTGTATTATGAAGAATATGATGTACAATGTGGACCACATCAAGTCAATGTGAAATCCCGACAAGAAGTGGACACACTGGATGAGGACGAGTTGCATCATGAGTCAAGATAGGACTCAAGTATAATTACCATAGGTCATGGTTCATCCAAAGATTAAATAGATCAACCAACATTAGATGCTCAAGACCAGTTGGGTAATTTTATTTCCTTTATGTATTGTTTATTATTTTATGCATTTGCATGAAAATGGGAAACACATAAAATAATAAACAGTAAAATACATAAAAATGTGATTAGTATTTTTTCTATTAATGTTCATTTTTGATCATGACAACATAAAATGAATATATTAATATAAATTAATTACATTCATCAAAAAAATATAAAAACCTGCAAAGAAATATTTAGTCACAAACTCCTTTCATCGTTTTAATTTTAACACGACAAGGCGTTTGGGGTGCTCGGTCAGTTGTAGTTGAGGGTGAATCCTACTACTAGGTATTTCTTATGAGAATGATGGGTTGACTTAACTAAATTTGGCAGTAAAAGAGTAGTCATATCTGAATTTTTTTAACCTTAGAAGCAAGCATTGAGTAAATAATATTTATGATTTTAGAAGTTGGGACTTCACTCAACAGATCAAGGACCCACAAGTTAATAAGGTTCATCAGTCAAATTCCTACCTTGAACTATCTATGTAGTGGTGTTTCCATAGATTATAGACTATTATGAGAGGCTCAAGGATCCTTGCCACTATAATACTCAAGTGAAATAGTATTCCAATTCTAGTACATAGCATTGGTAGAGTTCGATAAAATATTAGGAGACATTTGATGACTTAAATAATATGTAATTTCTAATCTGTAATCAAGATTAAAGTAATAATATGCTAGATTTGTTTGTAGAAAATTTCAAGTAATATCACAAGTAAATTACAATAACTAATGGAAAAATTTAATGTCCTCACTGGCATGAGTTTCTAACAAGTAATACAGGTGCTTGCACAAAGTATTGTGATATCAGAAATTCAAGCTGATGGTGTCCCCAATACTTGTTAAGACACCTTATGAAGCGAGGGTGTTAAAATGATAAAGGAGTCTTATTTATTATGCATATGATGGTTATGTAATAATTTTATCATCAACGTACAATGTGAGTTCTCGAAACAACATTGGGACATGGATGATTTTGGTCACAACCCATCCTCTAGGTCCCATGTTGTGACTACCCCAAGCCTGCCTCTCGAAGGCCAAGGGCTAGAAACTAGCACTGAAGGAATCAACCTACATGTGGGGGGCATTTTCCTAAGTACCTGTATGCACACACACACCCAACCACATCCCAACACACTAAAAAGTGGAAATAAGTACCATTGAAACAAGTTTAGTGCAAGTACAACTGAAAGTAAGTGGTCCAGAATACAAACCCAACAAGAATTGAAAATAGAAAGTAAAAAAAACTATGATGGCCATCCATAGAAAAACCCACCTGATCGGGAGATTAGTGAAGCTACTAGAAGCTGAAGTAGTACGTCCTGTCTGCCTAGTCCTACTGGGCCCCACCTGGTCGTAGGCCACCAAGTCCATCGTCGTAGCATCTGTCAGTCCCATCTCCCTGAGCACCCATGTTGTAACATCGGTCGTCTTCACCAAACATAACATGTGCGGTAAAATACCATGTAGGGTTGAGTAACACAGTACTCAGTAGGGACCCCAAAACAAAAGAGGAAAGACCACACAACAATTCTCAAAATAAAGCATGAAACAAAAGGCATCTAACACCAGGTATATTATAGGGTAGTAATAGTAGTATCGTCAGTCACATCATTGAACACCTCAGCTGCTGGTGAAATCCTCCTCTATCGAGTACAGTTGACCTACCAAGTCACATAGAGGTGCTTCCCACTAACCTTAGACTGCTTAGGTACTCCTCCCCATCGCGTACCGTGGGCCTGCAAAGTCACATAGAGGTTCTTCCCACTAGTCATGGCCTGTTGTGGTACTCCTACTCACTGCATACCATGGGTCTACAAATTAAAATAAAGGTGCTTTCCACCATGGGCCTACAAAGTCACAGAGAGGTTCTTCCCATTGGGCCAAAAGTAAGCATTCTTCAGGTCTCAGTCGGTCCTAGGGTTCTGTACATAGTGCACTTGGGAGAACCGCTCCTCAAGACCTTCACCACATCTCAGCATCCACGAAAGTCACCATATATCATTCCAAAAAATCCACCTCATCAAGAGGGTTTTAACTCCACAAATGTCTTATCAATCAGATATACTGTTTGCAAGATGCAGACGTTTTAGTAACCAAAGGGCCGGTTGTAATGGGACCCGGTCCGACCCGGTCGAACCGACCCGACCAACCTGGCTCGGGGGTCCCACATACCCCAATTCATTAAGACGGACTCGACCTGACTTGGTGCGGGTCGAGGTCGGTCTGGTCTGGCCTGGCCAGTGGGCTAGGCCCAATAGTCCTCACTGGACTCGGCCCGATTGGTCGAGGGTCCGGCCAGTCGGGTCGCCTGGCGACCCAGTCTAGTCCGGCCCGGCCTAAAGAGGGTTTGGGTCCATCCCTCTAGCGTAGTCTATCCCACTGGGCATTAGGATGGGCCCATCCTGGTGAGTCGTGGGTCCGACCCGCAGTGTGGGTCCAGTTCGCTGGGGGTTCACACCCCGGCCGGTCTATAAGAGGCGGACCGGTCCACCTCGCTGAATGTGGCCAAGATCCACATTCGTCTACCACCATCACCTCGTAGGGCACCTCCTCCTCTGCATTCAAGAGACCACGGCCCATTGCGCGGGACGTGGCTAGGTGCCACGTTTGCGGGTCCCCGATGAAGTCGAGTAATCGTGTCCTCCACCGGCTTGGCTGGCAGCTTCTCATGCTGCACCGTGGCCTAGTCTGGCTGTGGCCTTTCCTCTGGCATGTCGTTGTGGCATTCTTCCTCCCACCCACGACCACATCCATGGGCCACCACTGTCAGATTCTTATGTGGCCAACCAGGTCTGCACCGGTGGTCCGTTCTTCATGCTGCTTGCGCCTGCATTATCTAGGGATTTTCCTCTCCACCGCGATGGTCTCAAAACTACCTTGACATCAATTTGAAAGTTTTCCCATAAAGAACAACCATGACAGAGGGGATCGGGCCTTGTTCATTTCACCCCGGGTCCTCCGTGTTAGAAGTTTACAAAACAAGGGAGGTCAGAGGATTTTAATTTGAACAACAAAGATAATTAAATCTCGGAAAAAGAAACACCAAAGAAGTCACCCTCCCATAAGAACACACGGTCCGTAGATTAACATATTCATGGGTTAATCCTCATTATTCATTTTTAAATAAGAACGGGAAAACTTTAAAATCAAACAACTCCTACCTCTTTGAAGTTCATTGTCGCATGTTCGTCCTCTAGGGGTTAAGACGTCAGCTTCGCTTCTCGGCTCCAATATTCAAAAGGCATGATGAAGAAGATAAAGTTATTCCAATGATATTTGTTCTTCGCTGGGGTGGAATTCCATAAGAGGTTCTCCAGATAATCCTACAAATTTTTAATCCATATTTCCCTAGTGTTTCGATCTATAAATAGGAGTACGTCGCAGCGTTCCCATTAGGATGCGACATCGCGTCATTACGCTGTTTCATTTATGAAATAGTGTTGCTGTTATGTGCCATTAAAACATAATTACGTTGCGAGTTTAATGATCCATTAATGAGCCTCATTGATTTGCATCATTACTTCCATGTCACTGTTCCTCAGTGTCGCCATCCGCCACTCAAAAGTGAGAAAGAAAATAAAATAATTCTATTAAATTATTTTATTATTTTTTTCGAAAAGTCTGAAAAATAACTTTTCTTATCGTACCTTTCTGTCTGAAGTTAATTCATTTCTAGGTGAATCCTGGTGTTCTAAATTCTACAGTACCCTCGTATTTTAGATCTGAGTAACGGTTCAAAAGATAGAAAATCTCACTCGCACATTTAATGAACATACCTTAAAAATTTTAAAATTCTGTTCTGGGCTCTCTGGACCTCAGAATCATGTTCTGTCGAATTTCACGATCTTCAAATAAATCCATATAAATAAAAAAATTACATGGAAATTCTGAGATGTTTGAATCTACTAACCTTAGGGATTTACATCCCTGAAATCCAAAACAACAACTAAATAAAAAGATGGGGGTACTGAGCACGAATCTGATCCTTCTGCTCCCATGTACTCTCCTGGAGATTCTCGTGCTTCCATTAGATACAGACTAGATGAATTGAATGTCCACATAGGACACACTCATATCGATCCTCTATCTCTACTAAAAACTCTGCAAACTTTTCCCCATCGTCAATATCCATCTCACCTCAGTTGATGACGTGCGATGGATCATGAACTTACCTCCTTAGCTATGACACATGGAAAACATCATGCACCTGGTGCATTTGTGGGGGGGATATCTAGGAAGTACACCACCTCACCAACTCTACTCAGGATCTGAAAAGTTCTGATGAACCTTGAAGATAGCTTTTTTCTCTGGCCAAATCTCTGCAATCCTCATTGAGGTAAGACCCAGAGGAACAATGATCTCCCCCCTTGAACTCCAAGGGTATCTATCTCCTATCAGCATAAGAATTTTTCCAACTCTGTGTGGTCCTCATTTTCTCCTAGATGATCTGCACCTTCTCGGTGGTAGTCCATACCAACTCTGGACCCATGAGTGTTGACTCCCCTGGGTCTGTTCAGCATATGAGTGATCTGCAAGGCCACTCGTACAAGGCCTTAAACGGTGCCATAACGATGGTGGAGTGATAGGTGTTGTTGTATGAAAACTATACCAGTGGTAGTTGTTCTTCCCAACTATGACCAAAGTCTAGGACACAAGCATGAAGCATTTCCTCCAAGGTTTTTATGGTACGTTCTGTCTGACCATCCGACTGGGGATGAAAAGATGTGCTCAAATGCAGCTGCATCCCGAATGCCTCATATAATCCCTTCCACAACAAGGATGTAAAGAGGGCATCGTGATATGATATGATCATCAAATGCACCCTGTGAAGCCGCACTATTTCCTGGAAATAGTGGCGTCCCAAGCCCTTTACTGATCCCTTCTCCTGGATAGGTAGGAAGTGATCCAACTTGGTGAATAGTTCAACAATCACCCAAATAGAGTCGTAAATTCTAGATTTGCATGGTAACACCGTCACGAATTCCATTAAGATACCATCCCATTTCCACTCTGGTACCTCGAGTGGCTGATTCAAACCTACTGAAACCTAGTGTTCAGCCTTCACTTGCTGACAAGTGAGGCATCGTGAAATGAACTCGACCACTACTTGCTTCATCCCTGGACACAAGTACTGATGCCAGAGGTCCTAATACATCTTTTCCACTCCAGGATGTACTGCCAAGGGAGATGTATGAAACTCCCTCAAAACCTCCTCCTGAAACTCAACTGGTACTAAGGTGCGCCCTCTGAAGAGGATGACATGCTCCCTACCTATCGAAAATCTATCAGGAGCCCATCCTAAGGATATCTGAGCATGTTAGGCCTCGTACACTACCACAAAACTAGGCAAGGCATGCACCTGCCTTTATCAGTGCTAACGGAAAAGCGCTGATAAAGGGTCGGACCTTTATCAGTGCTAACAAAAGCGCTGCTAAAGGCCTTCCACTGTATCAGCGCTAGAAAAGCACTGATAAAGGGTACCCCTTTATCAGCGCTTTTCATTTTAGCGCTGATAAATACACCCTTTATCGACGCTTTTTACTAGCGCTGAAAAAGGGTCCCGCGGATTTATTAAAAACCCGCGGGTCCTCTTCCTCCTCCCCGCACACAATCAAGCTCTCGCGGAAGCCCTCGTCTGCGCCGATGCCGCCGCTGCCGCCGCCTCCTTCTCCTCCGCCGCAGCCGTCGCCTCCTCCTCTGCTTCTGCTCCTCCTCCTCCTCCTCCAGTGACTCCGCCGCCTCCGCCCTGCCTCAGCCCTGCCTCCGCGCTGCTGCCGTCGGTGCCTCCTCCTCCACCGCGGCCTCCTCCTCCTCCGTCGATTCCTCCTCCTCCTCCGTCGATGCCTCCTCCTCCACCGCGGCCTCCTCCTCCACCGCGGCCTCCTCCTCCTCCGTCGGTGCCTCCGTGGCCTCCTCCTCCTCCGCGGCCTCCTCCTCCTCCATTGTGCGGTATGCTATGCCTGTAATTTGCTTTTTTTTTGTTTTTGTTCTATATTTCAACTATCATGATTTGTGTGAATCATTTTTATTTGAAGTGGGGGGTGCAGGTGCTGCGGGTGTAGTGGGTGGGGGGTGTTTAGGTGGGGGTGTTTAGGTGGGGGATATGTTTAGTGGGTGAACATGTAGGTGGGGCGTATAATGGGGGCTCCAAATACCGTATCTTCCTCATCCTAAAAGGTGTGATCTTTTTCAATACTATTTTATTTCACTGTCCATAAAACATAGCATTCGCCCGTTTTCTCTTTTCCCATCCAACACTATCATATCCAGTACCATTACCTATAAAATAACACATTATGCATGCGTTCTTAAAAATATAATAAGCGAGTAGTAAAACTCCGCCGCCTCCTCCTCTGCTCCTGCTCCTCCTCCTCCTCCTCCACCGGCCTCATCCTCCTCCTCCTCTGCTGCCTCCGCCGATGCCTCCTTCTCCTCCGCCGGTGTCGTCGGTGCCTCTGCGGCCTCCCCCTCCTCCGCCGGTGCCTCCGCGGCCTCCTCCTCCTCCGCCGTCACGCTGCGGTCAAGCCGCGGTCACATCGCGGTCACGTCGCGGTCACGCCGCGGTCACGCTGCGGTCACGCCGCGGTCACGCCGGTGCCTCCGCGGCCGCCGCCTCCTCCTCCTCCGCCGCGGACGCCTCCTCCTCTTCTGCTCCTGCTCCTCCTCCTCCTCCACCACCGACCTCATCCTCCTCCTCCTCCACTGCCTCCGCTGCCTCTGCTGCCTCCACCCTGCCTCTGCGTTGCCGACGGTGCCTCCTCCTCCACCGCAGCCTCCTCCTCCTCCATCGCGGCCTCCTCCTCCTCCTCCGCTGCCTCCACTGCCTCCTCCTCATCCGCCGCGGCCGCCACCTCCTCCTATGCTCCTGCTCCTCCTCCCCTCCACCGGCCTCATCCTCCTCCTCCTCTGTTGCCTTCGCTGCCTTCGCCCTGCCTCTGCCCTGCCTCCGCCCTGCCTTCGCGCTGCCGTCGGTGCCTCCGGTGCCTCCTCCTCCACCGCAGCCTCATCCTCCTCCGTCGATGCCTCCTCCTCCTCCGCCGGTGCCGCTAGTGCCTCCACGTCTCCTCCTCCTCCGCGTGTTGCGGTCACGCCGCGGTCACGCTGGTGCCTCCGCGGCCGCCGCCTCCTCCTATTACGCCGCGGCCGCCGCCTCCTCCTCTGATCCTGCTCCTCCTCCTCCTCCTCCACCGGCCTCATCCTCCTCCTCCTCCGCTGCCTCCACTGCCTCCGCTGCCTCCGCCCTGCCTCTGCCCTACCTCTGCGCTGCCACCGGTGCCTCCTCCTCCACCGCGGCCTCCTCCTCCTCCGTCGATGCCTCCTCCTCCTCGGCCGGTGCCTCTGCGGCCGCCTCCTCCTCTGCGGTCACGCCGCGGTCACACCGCGGTCACGCCGCGGTCACGCCGGTGCCTCTGCGGCCGTCGCCTCCTCCTCTGCTCCTGCTCCTCCTCCCCTCCACCGGCCTCATCCTCCTCCTCCTCTGCTGCCTTCGCTGCCTCCGCCCTGCCTCTGCCCTGCCTCCGCGCTGCCGCCGGTGCCTCCTCCTCCACCGCGGCCTCCTCCTCCTCCGCCGATGCCTCCTCCTCCGCCGATGCCGCCAGTGCCTCCACGTCTCCTCCTCCTCCACGCGCTGCGGTCACGCTGCGGTCACGCCGCGGTCACGCCGCGGTCACGTCGCGGTCATGCCGCGGTCACGCCGGTGCATCCTCCTCTACCGCGGCCTCCTCCTCCACCACCGCGGCCTCCTCCTCCTCCTTCGCTGCCTCCGCTGCCTCCTCCTCCGCCGCGGGCGCCGCCTCCTCCTCTGCTCCTGCTCCTCCTCCCCTCCACCGGTCTCATCCTCCTCCTCCTCTGCTGCCTCCGCCTCCTCCTCCTCCTCTGTTCCTCCTCCTCCTCCTCCTTCTCCTCCACCACAGCCTCGTCCTCCTCCTCCTCCACCGGTGCTTCCTCCTCCTCCTCCTAGTCCGCTGCCTCATCCTCCTCCTCCACCGGCGCCTCCTCCTCCTCCTCCTCTTCCTACTCTGCTGCCTCCTCCTCCACCGCGGTTTGAGAGGTGCCTCAAGTGATTTCACCATCTTCCTTACCATTTTATTCTTTATATTTAGTTTCTATTGATTTTTTATTTATCTAGATTAGGTTTTATGGGTGATTCAACTAGCGCACGGTGGTATCATATTGATGTGAGGCTTGGGGATTGTAGTGGTTCCCAATATATTTTTTATTTTGGTATTTATTTATTCCTTTATTTCCTTGAAGTATCTTGTTTTTTATCTAAATTATACTCATATTCCTTCTCCTTTAACCTATATACTTATCCTATGGATTTTAAATAGGATGAATATAAATAAATAATGGATGAATGCCAATCGGTTGACAAAAGAGTATGAAGAAGGAGTGAAAGAATTTATCAAGTTTGCAATAGATCATGCATGTGACTCTTCTCAAATCCTTTGTTCGTGTTTACGTTGTTGTTATTCAAAAAAAATTAGTCCAGATGAGTTAAAAGAACACTTGATCTGTCACGGAATAGATCAAAGTTATACATGTTGGAATAAACACGGGGAAACAACGAATGTAGGTAGTGACTGGGGTGACACTGCGTTTTATGGATCATCTGATATGATTACAAACATGAACAATGAAGATGACCGTATGGAGGATGTGATTACATATGTGAATGATGATGAAGATCGTATTGAGAAAATGACAAGGACCTTCGAAGATGAACTTCGTGATTGCCCAAAATTGTTTGAGAAGTTAAAAAGTTGTGCAAATACGCCATTGTATGCTGGTTGCACTAAATATACAGCATTGTCAGCCGTACTGAAGCAGTATAATTTGAAAGCAGATAACGGGTGGAGTGACGACAGTTTTACGAAACTACTTGCCCTCTTGAATGACATGCTCCCAGAAGACAATGAGCTCCTGAGCCGAACATACGATGCCAAACGAATGCTACGCTCTATGGGTATGATCTCTGAAAGAATACATGCCTACCCGAATGACTGTATACTGTTTTTCAAGGACCACAAATCACTTAAAGAATTCCCAAAGTGTGGTGCTTCTAGATACAAGAAAGATGAATCCAGTCCTACTAAATTTGTATGGTACTTTCCAATCATTCCAAGGTTTAGACGCCTATATGGAAGTGAGGAGACTGCAGAACAATTAACATGGCATGCAGATACAAGAATTAAAGATGGGATACTACGTCACCCGGCAGACTCTCCTCAGTGGAAGAGAATCGATCATGAGTATCCTGAATTTGGAAACGAGTCGAGAAACCTTCGTCTTGCGTTATCTACAGATGGAGTGAATCCTTTTGGTTTTCAAAGCAGCAGTCACAGTACATGGCCGGTTATGTTGATAAATTATAACTTACCACTGTGGTTATGCATGAAACGAAAATACATCATGTTATCTATGCTTATATCGGGACCAAAACAACCGGGTAATGATATTGATGTTTATTTAGCTCCATTGATCGAAGATTTGAAATTATTGTGGGATTCAGGTGTTACATTGTATGATGCTTACAGAAAGGAAGATTTCACTTTGAGAGTCATGTTGTATGGGACGATAAATGACTTCCCAGCGTATGGAAATTTGTCAGGATATAGCATTAAAGGAACTCAAGGCTGTCCCATTTGCGAAGAAGGTACACAATCAATTAGGTTGAAAAATTCATTGAAAACCGTGTTTCTAGGACATCGCAGATTTCTACCGCGATGACATAAGTACCGTTCTTGGAAGACATCATTCAATGGAAGTTCAGAAGAACGTAAAACACCGTCTCCACTAATCAGGTTATTGATTTTTATTGTAATATAGATTGTGTTACATTATGTTATTATCTGTTCTCTGCTGCTTTTATGTGATCTAACTTAAATTTTAAACCAGTTCTGCAGATAATGACTTCTTCACCTACTGATGCACCGAATCCCGAGACACAACACGTCTCTCAACCTGTTGTAGCTGGTCCCATTGCTGAGAGACAACAAGTCTCTCAACCTGTTGCAGCTGGTCCCACTGCTGACGTACAACAGGTCTCTCAACCTGTTGCATCTGGTCCCACTGTTGAGAGACAACAGGTCTCTCAACCTGTTGCAGTTGGTCCCACTGCTGACGTACAATAGGTCTCTCAACCTGTTGCAGCTGGTGTCAGTGCCAAAGCTAGTGTTTCGTAGAAACATAATGATGATGCAGAAACTGAGGAAATGGTAGGCGATGAAACCCCAGCGACACAAAAAAAACAGGTGCGTCGTAGTTTGACAGTTTTAGCAAAAATCCTTAAGGCAAAAGCAAAAGGCATCAAATTTGAGGTGGGATGGAATAAGCTAGGCCAGCATGTAAACCCCAACAAAGCCATGTTTAGTAGCTACATTGGAATCGTCACTCGACAACGCGTGCCGATTGACGTAGAGTCGTGGCACCATGTTGTCAGTGGGTTGAAAACATTAATGTGGGAAGAGATTACGGTAACATTACGATATCATCTATTTAATTTATTAAAATAAAATAAAATATTGAAATATTGACTAACCCTTCATCATCTCTTGCAGAGTGCATTTATAGTAGATGTTTCGCACAAAGAATATGTTTTCAGACTGGCAGGAAGGATTCATAGAGGCTTTCGCACCATTTTAATGAAAAATCATCTGAAAGATGCCGAAGGGAAAATCAAGCCACACCCGCCTCCTCTTTATGCACACTTGATATCCCAAGGAACATGGGATGCGTTTTGCAACCGTCGTGCGGAAAAGAATTTTCAGGTACATTGTGTTTGGTTACACGTTGTGTAACGTTGCTTGTATTCATCACATTGATTGATAGGTTTTTATTTATGAAACAGCAACTGAGTTCTGGAAATAAAGAATGGGCAGCAAAACCAGCGTACCCCTACCGTAAAGCAAGGTTGGGGTACGCTTCAATTGAAAAAAAATTGGTATGTATTTTAAAAGTACTGTAATAATTTTATGTGACATAAAACAACACTGTAACCATGTTTCTCTGTTTATAAGCAGATTGATGAAGCAAAATCTCAAGTCACTTCCATTCCATGCCATGTACTATGGAAGGAGGCTCGTGTTAATAAAGAGGGGAAACTGATAGATGAAAACACACAAAAAGTGTGGGAAACATGTGTAAGTATGACATAATATAAACTTGTTTGGATTTAAATCACTATTACATAACGATGCTTACTTATTTTTTCATATTTTCTATTTGACATAGTCACAGGAAACATCAACACCTTCACCGGATGCAGACATACTTTCAACGGCCTTGAAACAGCCAGAACAGTATGGTTGCGTCAGAGGTGTGGGTTTTGGGGTGTCACCCAAGACATATTTTAAGAAAAAAAAACAAGAGGATTAACAAACTAAAGAATTGCATGTAATGATAGATAGAGTAGCTACCCTTGAAGAACTAATCCAAACTCAGGGAGAGATGCTAAAGAGTTTGATGGAGGAGAGGCGAAGAGAACAAACAACTCAAGAATAACCCCCGCGAGAAGATCCACCCCTCACCAGCTTTGAGGCGAGCCATTCCCCTCAAATACCTGACTTAACTGAGGTAATCAATGTTATAATATTCGTTTTTGTGAGATGTGAATCACATAGACACTGATAACTTTCATTTAATGATATTCTGCAGGGTGAAAATGATTGTGATTTATATATGTTAACTCCCACCCATCGCCTTGTAGCGAGGGCTACGGTGTTCAATATGCAGAATGACATGCTACACTTCAGACCACTTCCAACCAGTCATGTCAAAGTGTCGATTAACGTAGCTAATGAGCCGAGCGCCGAGCTACCCGTGCCAAATGACGATGACGACATTCATACGGTGGAAAAAGCTATTGGAAAATTTGTTGCATGGCCGTCGAATCTTGTAAAAAAACACGTCGAGCAGGAGGTATTCATTTCCAGTTCATTTTTCAAGCAGAACCTTTAACATTAAATTAGAAAATGGCTGAACTGATGAATTTTATTACAGAAGGATAAAATGGAGAAGCTAAAACGAAAGAGCGGCTCCAAGATTGGATCAACCAACCGATCAAAACGATCTACTGAGAGTACGTTCACCCCACCCATTCTATATCCACATTTAATATCATTGCAAGCTCATGTGGATACGAAAATGAAAGACGGAAAGAATCATACAATTGTTTGTGAAAAAGATATGTACGGAGAGGAAACAATGGATTTCGTTAGTGCAGACGCTGTTTCTGAGATCATCACATACGACTGGCTAGGAATCTCAGTTATAAATGTATACATGAGGTATGTTTTCATGATTTGATTTTACAGAAGCTGATATACTTTGATAATTATGGATAAATACATCTCATATTTTTCACAGGCGTATATATGAAAAACAGTTGAAGGGATTTTCCCATGAATACAAATTTGGACTCGTTAGTCCTCACACCATTTCTACACAACGAACAGAAATAGATTCTAATTTTCAGGCTGAATTGATGTCAAATCTGCTCAGAACGTTTCAAATAAGAATTATGACTGACAGGCTCTTTTTAATACCAACGATGCAAGGGTAAAACTCTACATTTTAATCATATCAATTATATTTTCATTTCTATCAGTACTTATTTCTTTTTGTGTTTTTAGGGAACATTGGATGCTCATTTCAGTCAATTTGGATACTCCAAATATTTATTTTCTGGATTCACTGCATGGATATCCAACTAACCGGCCACACATGACGGCGATTGTCAATTTGTAATACACTATATCTAACATTTTAGAACTAAATATCTAGTTATATAATTTATATTATCTTTTAATGAGGATTTTGTTATGATAGGGAAATGATCCACGAGTCATTTGTGATGCGTACGAATCGACCGCAACTCAATCCGACACACGGTGTGACCGGTATGGCTAAAAGTGTCTGATATCAGTTTCAAATTGAGATAAACTTTGGAAAACAACACCAATGACATACTCCAAACTGAGAAAATGCCTTCGGATTGTTTTGATACTTTAGGACAATGATCCACGAGTCATTTGTGACGTGTACGAATCGACCGCACCTCAATCCGATGCACGGTGTGACCGGTATGGCTAAAAGTGTCTGATATCAGTTTGAAAATGAGATAAACTTTGGAAAACAACACCAATGACATACACCAAACCGAAAAAACGCCTTATGATTGTTTTGATACTTTAGAACAACGATCCACGAGTCATTTTTGATGCGTACGAATTGACTTCACCTCAATCCGACGCACGGTGTGACCGGTATGGCTAAAATTGTCTGATATCAGTTTGAAAATGACATGAACTTTGGAAAACAACACCAATGACATACTCCAAACCGAGAAAACACCTTAAGATTGTTTTGATACTTTAGGAAAACGATCCAAGAGTCATTTGTGACGTGTACGAATCGACCGCACCTCAATCCGATGCACAGTGTGACCGGTATGGCTAAAAGTGTCTGATATCAGTTTGAAAATGAGATAAACTTTGGAAAACAACACCAATGACATACGCCAAACCGAGCAAACACCTTCGGATTGTTTTGATACTTTAGGAAAACGATCCACGAGTCATTTTTGACGTGTACGAATTGACCGCACCTCAATCCGACGCACGGTGTGACCGGTATGGCTAAAATTGTTTGATATCAGTTTGAAAATGACATGAACTTTGGAAAACAACACCAATGACATACGCCAAACCGAGCAAACGCATTCGGATTGTTTTGATACTTTAGGAAAATGATCCACGAGTCATTTTTGATGTGTACGAATTGACCGCACCTCAATCCGACGCACGGTGTGACCAGTATGGCTAAACGTGTCTGATATCAGTTTGAAAATGAGATAAACTTTGGAAAACAACACCAATGACATACGCAAAACCGAGCAAACGCATTTGGATTGTTTTGATACTTTAGGAAAATGATCCAAAAGTCATTTGTGACGTGTACGAATCGACCGCACCTCAATCTGACGCACGGTGTGACCGGTATGGCTAAAATTGTCTGATATCAGTTTGAAAATGACATGAACTTTGGAAAACAACACCAATGATATACTCCAAACTGAGAAAACGCCTTCGGATTGTTTTGATACTTTAGGAAAACGATCCACGAGTCATTTTTGACGTGTACGAATCGACCGCACCTCAATCCGACGCACGGTGTGACCGGTATGGCTAAAATTGTCTGATATCAGTTCGAAAATGACATGAACTTTGGAAAACAACACCAATGACATACGCCAAACCGAGCAAACGCGTTCGTATTGTTTTGATACTTTAGGAAAACGATCCACGAGTCATTTTTGACGCGTACGAATTGACCGCACCTCAATCCGACGCACGGTGTGACCGGTATGGCTAAAAGTGTCTGATATCAGTTTCAAATTGAGATAAACTTTGGAAAACAACACCAATGACATACGTAAAACCGAGAAAATGCCTTCGTATTGTTTTGATACTTTAGGAAAACGATCCACGAGTCATTTTTGACGCGTACGAATTGACCGCACCTCAATCCGACGCACGGTGTGACCGGTATGGCTAAAATTGTCTGATATCAGTTTGAAAATGACATGAACTTTGAAAAACAACACCAATGACATACGCCAAACCGAGCAAACGCGTTCGGATTGTTTTGATACTTTAGGACAACGATCCACGAGTCATTTTTGATGCGTACGAATCAACCGCACCTCAATCTGATGCACGGTGTGAACGGTATGGCTAAAATTGTCTGATATCAGTTTGAAAATGACATGAACTTTGGAAAACAACACCAATGACATACGCCAAACCTAGAAAATGCCTTCGGATTGTTTTGATACTTTAGTACAATGATCCAAGAGTCATTTGTGACGTGTACGAATCGACCGCACCTCAATCCAACGCATGGTGTGACCGGTATGGCTAAAATTGTCTGATATCAATTTGAAAATGACATGAACTTTGGAAAACAACACCAATGACATACGCCAAACCGAGCAAATGCATTCGGATTGTTTTGATACTTTAGGAAAACTATCCACGAGTCATTTGTGATGCGTACGAATCGACTTCACCTCAATCCGACGCACGGTGTGACCGGTATGGCTAAAATTGTCTAATATCAGTTTGAAAATGACATGAACTTTGGAAAACAACACCAATGACATACGCCAAACCGAGAAAACGCCTTTGGATTGTTTTGAAACTTTAGGACAACGATCCACGAGTCATTTTTGTCGTGTACGAATCGACCTCACCTCAATCCAACGCACGGTGTGACCGGTATGGCTAAAAGTGTCTGATATGAGTTTGAAAATGAGATAAACTTTGGAAAACAACACCAATGACATACGCCAAACCGAGCAAACGCCTTCGGATTGTTTTGATACTTTAGGACAATGATCCACGAGTCATTTGTGACGTGTACAAATCGACCGCACCTCAATCCGACGCACGGTGTGACCGGTAAAGCTTTTCATTAGATAAAGAATCAGTATTTATTAAATGAGATAAATCAATCAAAAACATATTGATTTTACATTATTCCCTTTCATTGTTATGAAAATGAAAACTTTTGAGTTTAAAATTTAATATTTTAGTTTCACATTTCCATATAAATGTATTCTTTCATATTCTGTTTTAATTTCTTTCATTATTGCATTACTAACATAATATTTGTTTTCTTATATAGGTGATTTTTTTCCTTGAGTTCGGATGCTTTGTTCGGCAACAAATACCATCGAGAGCAGATCACGGATATAAAAGGATTAAACATGAATGTTTATAACTGTTGTTGAATAATTGTAAATGTAACCATGTAAAACAATTTTTGAAATGTATATAGCAATACGTTTTTTTTGTATTCATGATGTTAAGTAAATGTATATACCGTTGTCAGTCAAAATATTGGGCGGGGGTGCTATGGTGTGTAGGTGTGCATGTGCTACTTTGTGCAGGTATTCTGGTGTGCAGGTACTGTTTTTTAGGTGCAGGCGATGGGCCCTTTATCAGCGCTTTTTTAGCGCTGATAAAGGAAACCTTTAACAGCGATAAAAGAGCGCTGATAAAGGAACCTGTATCAGCGCTCCGAGAAGCGCTGATATAGTTGACCTTTATCAGCGCTCCACCGCGCACTGATAAAGGGGACCCCCCCCCCCCCCCTTTATCTATGCCGGAATTAACAGCGCTTTTCTAGCACTGTTAATGATGGTTTTTAGCGCTGATAAAGGCGCAGGTTGTATTAGTGGTAGTCAACATCCCCCAGTTGTACCTCCTTGACTCTCTATACTAGTGGGAGAGTAACAGCCATCGACTAGTGGTAAACAGCTTCACCATCATCTATGAGGGATATCTTCATCGCGGCTAACTGCTCTATCGCCTCACTCAGCAGATGCAACCTGTTCCTCCTAATGAGTGTGTCTACTACCACGTTGCCCTTTCCAGGAGTATAGAATATATCAAAATCATAGTCCTAGAAGAACTATAGCCATCTTCGTTATCTCAGGTTCAAGTCCTTCTGGGATAAGATATACTTGAGACTCTTATGGTCAAAGTAAACTGTAAATTTCTCACCTGTAAAATAGTGTCTCCACATCTTCAAGGAAAAGACCACCACTAATAACTCCAGGTTGTGGGTTACGTAGTTCTTCTCATGCTGCCTCGACTATTGTGAGTAATAGGAAATCACTGCTTGCTTCTGCATCAGGACACAACTGAGCTCGTTCCATGATGTGTCGCAGTAAACTACATTCCCAATGCCCTTCTCTGGTAGTTTCAAGATAGGGGCACTATTCAGTCTTCACCTTAGCTCCTAGAAAATCTATTGGCATTTATCTATCCACACGAAGGGTTTTCCCTTCTGTTTCAATACTGATAAGGGTACTACTACCCTGGAAAAGTCGAGCACGAACCTTCGATAGTAACCATCCAACTCCAAGAATCTCTATACCTTAGTCACACTTCTAGGTGGATCTTAAGCAAGTACCGCCTCTATCTTCATTGGATATACTACAAGTCCATCCTCTAAGATGATGTGTCCTAGGAAATGGACCTCTCGAATCCAAAACTAACACTTTGAGAGATTTCCATAAATTTGGTGCTCTCAGAGTGTATCCAGGACTATCCCCATGTGTACAACGTGCTCATCCTCCAACACTGAGTACACCAAGATGTAATCAATGAAGACCACGATGAACTGATCGAGGTACGGCTAGAATATCCTATTCATGAGGCCCATGAACACTACTGGGGCATTGTTCATGCCTAAAGGCATCATCAGGAACTCATAGTGGCCATACTGGCACCTGAAGGTTGTCTTCGGTACATCCTCATCCCGTACCCAAAGCTGGTGATATCCTGATCTAAGGTTTATCTTTGAGAACCACGTCGCTCCCTTAAGCTGGTCGAAGAGGTCATCAATCCTCAGTAGTGGGTACTTGTTCTTCACGGTCACCTGGTTCAGGTGCCGAAAGTCCACGCACATCCTTAAACTTCCATCTACCTTCTTGGAAAAAATCACCAGGGATTCCCATGGTGAAATGTTGGGACTTACGAACCCCTTCTCTTAAAAGTCCTCTAGTTGTACCCTTAGCTCGCAAAGCTCTACGGGAGCCATTTGATATGTCGGTGTGGATATCGGTGTCATCCTAAGGTACATGTCGATACATAAGTCTACCTCTCTGTGAGGAGGTAGCCCTGGAACCTCATCAAGAAAAACATCCTCGTACTCATCCACCACTATAAGAATTCTTAGACTCTTCTCCTCCACTGCACTAAGGGTGAGGCTATCCAACTAGTGAGTGATCGGCTTCACCCCCTTCTGAGATATTTTGTCCTACACCACAAGGGTTTCCTTTTCTCTAGTAAAGGAAAATTCGGTCCCATGTCCATGAACACAATGCACTGTATGCCTAAAACAGTTGATATGAGCATGGACTATGGATAACCAGTCCATAACCAATATGAAGTCATAAGGCCTCGACGCTGCTACTAGGAGATCACAACCAAAGCTCTCGCCTCCAAGAGTAATATCACACTATCAGCACCAATGTGTGATCATCGAATCCCCTCCTATAGGAGTCTCTAGCCATAAGGATTGAGCCAACAGCTCCACCAGAATCTCTGAGCTTCAAACGAGAGTCATGGAAATGAAGGAGTGAATAGCACCTATATCTATAAGTACAGCATCTAGGGTATAGAAGACACCGATCTTACCTTAGATCATCTCTAGAGAATCGTGGTCATAAGACTCTGTTGCCTGAAGCTGAGTTCACCCCTATCTGCCTGCTCCCTAAGGTCGGGGTGGAATGCCTGGGGGTGGTGGAGGTAACACCTCGAACCGTCACCCACTACCTTCTACTCAGCCAGCTCCCCTACCATGTATGCCGCCCTATGGACCTCCTCGCTCAAACCACTGTCGCTTCCTCAACGGCCCCTCAATCATCTATTGGTCATCTGTATGGTGGGTTGGGAAATCATGTGCCATGTGTCCTTACCCATTGCACGAGTAGCAAAGTATGACCCCCCATCTAACTCCCTATGGTCTGGGAGCCTCTCACTACCAACCCTAGGTCCTAGGTTCAGCCTATGAAATACCTGGCCTGCTTGGGCGCACACATCTTCCATTTTATACCTACCAAAGACTCTGCCGCCTGGGGTCTGCTGGTAGCTATAGTTGCGGGTGCCTACTCTTCCAAGAAGCTCTCCATCATAAGGGCTCACTCCAGCACCCCAGCCTGGGTAAGGATGCTGAGAGACACCATTGAAGTCCTGATCTCCCACATGAGTCCCTGCTCAAAGGTTCAAGCCTTGAAGAAAGGGTCTCGCACTATATCTATGGAGTAGGAGGAAATCTCTGTGAACCTTTCTGAGTACTTTTCCACTGTCATGTTTTCCTGTTGTAGGTGAAGTAGCTCATAGATGCGCACAAAGTGGAAGGTCATGGGGAAAAACTCCTACCAGAAAAGCCTCTTAAATTCAACCCAAGTGAAGGTTTCCTGATCGTGATTCTGGATGGTCAAAATCCACTATCTCCCTACTGATCCCTGAAGAAGGCTCTCTACCAAGATCTCCATCTGGTCATGCAGTGTTCTCGCTAAGTGGAAGACCTGCGTCATAGCCTCTAGCCAGTCCTCAGTGACCTGAGCATCTGTCTCTCCCTGGAAAGTTGAACTCACAACACTTAACATTGTTTCCCCAAAACAAAACACAGACTCCCGACCTTTGAGGGGGAACCAACTTCCCTCTAATACCACTTTGTCATGACCCTTCCCCCAGGGCCCATGCCGTGACTACCCCAATCCCACCTCCTGAAGGCTAGGGGTTGGTGACTAGCACTGAAGGCATCAACCTACAAGTGGGAAGAATTTTCCTGAGTTCCTGTATGCACACACACACCTAACCACTTCCCAACACACTGAAAAGGGGAAACAAGTACTACTAAAAAAAATGAGTGCAAGTACAAATTAAAGTAAGTGGGCCAGAATACAAACCCAACAAGAACTGAAAACAACAAGTTCAAAAGGAAACTCTAATGGCTATCCATAGAAAACCCCGCATGATTGGGAGAGTAGTTAAGCTATTGGAAGCTGAAGTAGTACGTCCTATCCACATGGTCCTACTGGGCCCCACTTGGTCCTAGGACACCAAGTCCACCATCTTAGTGTCCGTCAGTCCTGTCTCCCTAAGCACCCTTGTCATAACGTCGGTCGTATGCACCAGACACAACACGTGTGGTCCAAGCCCGTGCAGGGGGTGAGTAACACAGTACTCAGTAGGGATCCTAAAAAAAAGAGAAAAGACCACACATCAATTCTCAAAGTAAATCATGGAACACAAGATAGCTCACACCAGATATATTCTATGGTAGTAACAGTAGTATCATCAGTCACATCATTGAACACCTCGGTTGCTAGTGAACTCCTCCTCTATCAAGTACAGTGGGCCTGCCAAGTCACAGATAGGTGATTCCCACTAACCTTAGACTGCTTAGGTACTCCTCCCCCATCGCGTACTATGGGTGTGCAAAGTCACACAGAGGTTCTTCCCACTAGTCATAGCCTACTGAGGTACTCTTACTCATCGCATACCTTTGGCCTGCAAATTCACACAGAGGTTATTCCCACTGCAGGCCTGAAAAGTCACACAGAGGTGCTTCCCACTGGGCCGAAAGTCAATAGTCATCCGATCTCAGCTAGTCGTAGGGTTCTGTACATAGTACGCTTGGGAGAACCGCTCATCAAGCCATTAACTAAATCTCAACTTCCATGAAAGTCACCACGAAGCATTCTAAAAGATCCACCTCATTAAGAGGGTCCCAATGCTGTAAACGAATCGTCAATCGGATTTACAGTTTGAAAGATACAGACGTTTTAGTAACCAGGGGGCTGGTTGCAACGAAACCTGGTCAGACCCTGTCAGACTGACCCGACCAACCCAACCCAGGGGTCCCACATACCCTGGTTCAATAAGACGGACTTGACCTGACCTGGTGCAGGTCGAGGTCGGTCTGGTCAGGCCTAGGCAGTGGGCCAGGCCCAATAGGCCTTGTTGGACCCGGCCTAGTTGGCCGAGGGTCCAGCCCACCGAGCCGCCCAACGACCCGATCTAGTCTCGCCCGACCTAAAGAGGGTGTGGGTCCATCCCACTAGCACAGTATATCCTAATAGGATTGGGTCTGGCCTTCTGGGTAGCGGGATTGGCCCAGCCTATTGAGTTGCGGGTCCGGTCCGCAGTGCAGGTCCGATCCGCTGGGGGTTCGCGCCCAGTCTGATCCTCAAGAGGCGTACTGGTCTGCCTTGCTAAACGCGGCCGAAAGTTGGGTCCGTCTACTGCCATCGACCCGCGGGTTTTCACGGGGTGCCTCTCCCACCATGGTCAAGAGACCGCAGCCCTTCATGCGGGACGTGACTCGATGCTACATTCGTGGGTCCCCGACGTGATCGACCAACAGCGTCTAATGCCTCCAGTCACCAGTTCAACTGGTGGCTTCTCCTGTTATGTCATGGCCTGGTCCAGCTGCAGCCTTTCCTTCGGCACTCCATTGTGGTGCGTTGGTAGATTCTTTCACAGACCATCGGGTCCATAGCAGTGGTCCGCTCTTCGTGCCACTTGCACATGCGTTATCTGGGTATCATCCTCTCCACTACGATAGTCTCAAAACTTACATTTCATCGCTTTGAAAGTTTGAACACAAATAACACCCATGGTAGAGGGTCTTGGGACTTGTTCGTATTGGCCCGAGGCCTCTATGTTATAAGTTTACAAAACAAGGGAGGTCCGGGGATTTAAATTTGAACAACAAAGATAATTAAATCCCAAATAAAGAAACCCCAAAAAAGTCACCCTCTCATAAGAACGCATGGTCTGTGGATTAACCTGTTCATGGGTTAATCCATGTTCTTCATTTTGAAATAAGAATGTATAAACTTTAAAATCAAACAAATCCTACCTCTTTTAAGTTCATTGTCGCACGTTCGTCCTCGAGGGGTTAAGACGTCAGCATCACTTCTCAACTCCGGTCTTCAAAAGGCATGATGAAGAAGATAAAGTTTCACCGGTGTTCTTCAATATTCGCTGGGGTGGAAGTATTTCAGAGGTTCTCTAGAGAATCCTCCAAATTTTTAATCCATATTTCCCCAGCGCGTCAAACTATAAATAGGATCACGTTGCAACGTTTTTTATTGTGATGCGACGTCGCATCATTATGCTATTTCATTTATGAAACAACATCGCTATTATGTACCATTAAAGTGTCGTTACACTGCTGGTTTAACGATCCATTAATGAGCCACATTGATGTTCATCATCACCTCCATGTTGCTGCCCCACAGCATCTCCGTCCGCCACTCAAAAGTGAGAAATAAAATAAAATAATTCTATTAAATTATTTTATTATTTTTCTCAAAAAGTATGAAAAATAACTTTTCCTCTCATCCCTTGTCGGCTGAAATTAAGTCATTTCTAAGTGAATCTCAGCATTCTGAATTCAACGGTGCCATCAGATTTTTGATCCAAGAAATAGTTAAAAAGATAGAAAATCTCGCTTGCATGTTTACTGAACATACCTTAAAAAAAGTTCAAAATTCTGTTCCGGACTCTCCGGACCTTGAAATCATGTGTCATCAAATTTCACGGTCTTGAAATAAATCTATATAAATAAAAAAATTACACAGAAATTCCAAGATTCTACAATTTTACATGTTTTCTCATCTTCGAGAAGTTTGTGAGGAGAAATAGAAGCACAAATATGAATAGGTGATGATTGTACTGGATAATTGTAAATTTAAAGTTAGATCACGGTCTTTCAATGGATCCCTTTCTCATATAATTTACACTCATTTACTCCAGTTTCATTTTAGATTAAAAAACAAATAGTAAATGGAGAAAAAATCATTGTTACCTTTTGGTAAGGTTCACCAAGAAATAAGAACTTTAATGAAAGAATAATCTTTAGTTATTATGGTGAACAAGTTGAAAGACAAGGTGAAAATTCCAATGGAAAGAGAGAAGAAAAAGGAACCTTCGCAATTTCATTCAAAGAAAATAGAAAATACATTAAAGAGGAGGTTATTTTCTTCTCATATTGTAATGACCAAAACTGTTATAATAAAATTTCCCTTGATATTTAATTAAATATCTTATTATGTAATATGGTTATATAAAACACGTATACTTATTTGGTTTTATTATATTCTATGAGATTTAAAAGACCATTAATCATCATTACCATTGATAATATAGCTATTGAATAGTGATCACATGATTAGTATAAATATAGGGTTTTAACAAATCCAATTGACATAGACAAAGAAAGTGATGGCCTCAACCTATAGGATCATACCCTATAAATCCCATTTATCAGAGATTTTGAGGGAAATAACATCACTAGGATTTTACCTTGACCAAACCCAAGCTAAGAACCAATAACTTAAGTATGAGAGAAACCATTTATAGTATAATTTAAAGCCCATTGAGATCATGGCCCAAACTATATACGCTGAACCACCCCATGAAAGTCTTGCCATTACGCACCATACTCTTAGGGTGTTTGACGGTGTATTAAAGGGATATGTATCAAGACCATATAAATATGAATATGTAAATTATTTTTTATATAATAATGACTATTTTTCATCCTGTTATTGTTACTTTATAAATGTTTTTTATTTCTATATAATAAAATACAAATATTATTTTTTGGTAATAGTCAAAATTCAATTAAGGAATTTATTTTAATGAATTAATGGATTTATGAAATAAATAATATTTTAATAAATTATAATTATTAAATTAATTTTATTAAATATAAATGATTATATAATTTTTATGAAGTCAAATAAAATTTTTATAAGGGTTCAAAGACTTTTATGATCAAAAAACTCAACATTTCTCAATAAATATTGATTATTATTTTGAAATTGAAAATGTACATATTTATAAAATTATTTAGATAAAATTAATATTAATCTTTGAATCATAATTTTAAAATTAACTAACGATTAACTTTTCATAATTTTCTGAAACAGTCAAATTTTCAAGTAAAAATTAAATACCGTATAAATATACTTTGTGTATTATGACATCATAATGACTAAAAAGTGATGTAATAAATACTATAAATGGGATCAAAGAATAAATATATGTTTTAAATTTAAAATAATGTTATTTTATGTTTATTTGGTTAATTTTATAAAGCTTTTTTGAATCCTCCAAAACCATTAATATATTTTAAAGTTTTAAAATCATTTCTTTAAGAGTATGACTCACTTCCACATAAGGAATGATATTATTTTATTAATTTCAGACATTGGTCTTATAAAATAATGAAAACCACTCCTATTTTTCAGAAACCATGGGCAAAACCATGGAAATTTTTGTGGTTTTGGTTTTTTTATTATATAGAGTCCAAAACCAATGTTTGAGAAATAATAAAGAAATCCCCACTCTTTTCCTATACAAACCCACCCAAACTCCCATTTATATTCACTAAAAATTCTTTTATTGCATCCTTACTCTATCCTACCCTCTCTATAGTCCTCAAAAGGTTCCCCCAATCTCTCAATAATCCCCTTCCAAGAATTTGGAGTCACACACTCAGGTAAGGGTTATTTTTTTCTACTCTTTATTCAAGTTTCTTTAGTATCTTATGCCTTATATTTCCAATTCTTTTTGATGGGATATGTTTTTAAATGTACCTATTACTTCAAATTTTATTTCAAAATGATTAGATACCCCTTTTACTTTCATCAAACCATTTTATGAATTTTTAAGCGATGTCGTTATGTTGTCGAAATTTCACCACGATTTTCCATGCCAAAATAATTGTGTAGTGAATACCATACCCAATTCCTATTAAGGGTATTCACCTTTATAAAATTATAATTATTTAACTTGTAACTTAAATGTATTTATTCCACACATTTTTTATCATGGAATAAAATAGTATGTTGAATGAATCTATGTTGTATAATACATGTGGAACACTTAAGCCTGAGAATAAAATGAAAGTGATGAGTTCTCTCAGAATTTTATAGCACTCCAATGAATTGGGTAATGTTTAGTCTCATGATATGTCATGATAGGACATGAAGTGAACCTAATTCCTTTATGGGACTTTTTCCATGATGATTACTTGGTAGTTTTCCTTGACCTGTGTGTATGATGTAGTGTTTTAAGTTATTACCACATTTCCCATGTCATGATTATCATGATATATCAAGCCTTATTATTCATGTTCCTTTTATTTCCCATTGATATGTCTATTATCTAACATGTATCACCTTATTCCATGTTTATTCCCTTACTATGATTTATATCTCACACATTTCTTTTGTATGTCCCAAGGTTATCCCATTCAATTTTAAAATCCATGGAATTTTAGAAGCATGTAAAGGGAGTTTTCAATAATGTCATTGTATCTCATGTTCAAGATTTTATGATATGTACCTAATTCCCAAAGAAAATACACTTCTCAATATTCTGGGCTGTATTATATGTACTTTTATGCAATAAACCATGTATTAAAGTTTAATAAAGAGAAGGGTTGTTATAGTTGGAATCAAAGGAAAAGATTAGTTATTTTTTGGATTATGATTAAAAAACTATAGAGAAATCCTTAGGGATAAGACTAAGTATAATAGAACATAATTAAATTTTGGTAAGTATAGAGTAAGTGTTTTATCAAGAAAATACATCCATTTTTGGATATTACAGGTGTATGTGGTTCTAGAATATATGTACTTAGGGGTAACAACTCCAAAAATGTGTATCAGGTTTAACTCAGTGTAACCTGGTACATGACAATAGGCCTTACTGTACACTTGTTTTGACACTCCCAGGGTATATGATTTGATAAATTTATAAGATCATTAGGAACCATTATTAAGGGAACAAAAAAATGGCCATAAGAGTATATGTTAGGAAATAGATCATGGATAACATAGATTGAAGCCTAGAAATTTATAAGTTTAGGAAATACATTTAATTTATAAGTTATCTCTTTAATGTCATTGGATCCCCCCTTTATGTGTTTAATAGTTTAAAAATAATCATCCTTGATTTTCCTTTTATTCTAGCCAATGGCTAGAAATGGGAGGAAGGTAGACAATAAATGTGGTGGGAAATGTGATGACTACCCCAACGAGATTCCTAACCCTATAGGAGTAGGAATCAAAAACTTTATGAAGATACTCTTTCAACTGACTCGGGTTCTGAATATAAACCTAGATTAGGAGTAATGTCCAAATCCCCCAAAGAGATAAAAATTTATAATTGAGTTCTTTATGTGACAAAGGACTAGGACTTTCAACGGATCATATGATCCCTTAATCACGGAATAATGGATCAAATTCATTGAGAAGATCTTCTCCATCCTTCAATTTTCTAAACAAGAGAAGGTTCTAATAGTTATTTATCATATGGAGGGAGAATCTAATTAGTGGTGGACATTGGTAAATAATAGGAATCCTAAGGAAAAGATCGAAGCAATGGGGTGGAAGGAATTCTAGAAAAAAATTCAATAAATATTTTCCTCACACTCTATATCTTAAAATGGAAAGGTATTTCCTAGCCCTTAAGAAAAAAGATGAATAATATATCAGGGAATATGAGAAAAACTTCACAAAACTTGCATGATACACCTCCATCTTTGTTGTTACCCATGAATGAAAGGTTGACCGCTTATTTTGTGGTATAAAACCTAGTATATGAAAATTCTTAGTGATCTGTGACATTGATAGATATGAGGAAATTTTATGACATTCCCTCAAAGTTTAAATGGATAACGGATAATCTCAAGAGTATCATGGGGATAATAAGTGGAAAGTTGAGTTTAATTTTGAAGTTATGATGGATAAATCTAATGGTTCCAAGAAATTTCAACATCCCACTTGTCAAAGGTGTGAAAAAAACACCTCAAAAATTTCCTAAGGTGAGTGAAGAAATGTTTTAGGTGAAGGAAGGAAGGGAAGCTGGCTAGTGATTTCTGATAGGAGAAACCCACTAATATGATAGAGTAGATGAATACTCTATTCAAACCTCAATGTACTGTTCATTTCTTCAACTATAAAGAGCTAATAAACTTTGAAAATCAATGAACTAAGCCAAGGGTTTTTGAAGACAACCAACAACCTCTAAGGCAATAAGGGTGTGCTTTTTCCATCACAACTGCTGAGGTGGATCCCAATAATAAATTGGTGACAGATATGATAGTATTGATTCAAGGATAGAAAACATAATTTTTTATTCTATTTTTACAAATTACTTTGTATAAAAAAAAGTTTAGTAATACTATTCAAACACTACCACAAAGCAAGTGGAATTACTGGTGAAAGTGGAAAATGGGGTAATTATTTAATCCCAAGTATATAACTCCTACCCTATCAAAATTTTCAGGATAAACTTCCCATTGAACCATTTCATACTCTCTTTGGTGGAATTTTATGTAATTCTAGGCATGGATTGGTTTTCCTTACATAGAGCCAACATGAATTGCTATGAGAAAGAAATCACTCTATGTATTATGAATCAACCCTTGATTCTATAAAAGTGTAAGGAGGATGATGAATCTTCTTTAGCACCAACATCACAATCATGGATATTATTACCCTATGAGAAATTATATCTAGCTCAAATGATTAAGTCTAAGGAAATAATCATCTTCAAAGACATGCCTATTGTGATGAAATACACTTATATGTTTCCTAAGGAATTTTCTGGTCTTCCTCCTATCCGAGAGGTTGATTTTTTAATTAAGAGTATAACTGGGGTGTTACCATTATCTAAGACTCCATATAGAATTTTTTTTGTGGAACTTGAGGAGCTGAAGAAACAACTATAGAAGAATCTGGATAAAGGGTTCATATGACCAAGTGTTTCACTATGAGGTGAAACCATCTGCTTCATCATGAATAAGGATGGGTCAATGTGTCTTTTCATTTATTATCATGATATCAACAAGGTCATGATAAAGAACATGTATCCACTACCTCAGATTGATGAATTATTTTATTAGATAAATGTAGAACAATACTTCTCTAAGGTGGATCTACAGTCGAGATATTACCAAGTTGGGTTGAAGAAGGATGATATTCCTAGACTTCTTTTCGTATGAGGTATGGGAACTATGATTTCATAGTGATGCATTTCGAGCTCACTAATGCTCCAACAATCTTCATGGAATTGATGAATAGAGTATTTAGATATTAACTTGTAAAATTTTTGGTAGTCTTTATATATGATATTATAATATACTCTAAAAGTAAGGAGGAACATGAGAAGCATCTAATCACTGTTCTAAAGACCTTATAAAAGGAGAATATATTTTCTAAGTACATAAAATGTGATTTATGGTTGAATTAAGTATAATTCTTGGGGAATATCATCACAAGAAATGAGATATCTATGGACCATTCAAAAAATAGAAGCAGTTGAAGGATGTTCAATGCCAACATCTATGATAGATATCCATAGTTTCTTTAGATTAGATGGGTATTATCATTGATTTGTGAGAAATTTATCATGAGTTTAAAACCCTATAACCAAGATAACTTAGAATGGAGTCAAGTTTTTTTTGAATGATGAATGTGAATAGAGCTTCAAAAATTTGAAAAGAAGGTTTATCATTGCACCTATGCTCACACTACCCAAAAGTGGAGATATTTTCATGGTATCAAACAGTGATTCGAAGAAGGGATTGGTCTATGTGTTAATATAGAATGAAAAATTCATAGCCTGTGCTTCAAGGAAATTGAAAGTTTACAAACAAAACTACCCAATGCATGATCTGGAGTTGGCTACAGTGATATTCACTTTAAAAATATGGTGTCATTATCTCTTTGGGGGAAGTATGAAATATATACGGATCAAAAAAATCCCCAAGTATATATCCACATAGAAAGAGATTAATATGAACCAATGAAGATGGTTAGAACTGATTAAGAACTATGGATTCTCAATTCATTACCAACCAGAAAAATAAAATAAAGTGACAGATGATCTAAGTAGAAAGGATATATAAATTCTATCATTGGTGATAATTGAGAGAGATCTGATCTTCTTAGATTTAGAAAGGATAGACATGGGAATCATAAAGGAACATCATCAATCCTTTCACAAATTATTTCTCAACCATATCTTTTGGAAAAGATTAAGGATGCTCATATAAATGATGTGGGAATTTAGAAGAAATTAGAAACTATAATAAAAGGGAAATCCTTGGAGTTAAATGTTAATGAATAATGAGTTGTGAGATTTTGGTCATGGCTATGTGTATCGTCAAATCATGAGTTAAATGAGTTTTTGGATTATATACATATTTCTACCTTCTCTATCCACCTAGGAAGCACAAATATGTATCGAGATCTCATAGAGAACTATTGGTGGGATAATATGAAGAAGGAGATCATGGAGTATACATCAAAATGTATCATATGTTAGTAAGTGAAGGAAGAAAGAAAAAAATCCAAGGGGATGTTGCAACCATTACCCATACCTACATGGAAATGGGAAAACTTCACCATGGAATTTTTCACTGGTCTTATAAAGACATCAAGAGGGAATAATGTTATATATGTTATGGTGTATCATCTTACAAAGACTACAAACTTCATTACGATTCAAGAGTATTTCTCACTGGATCAACTCGCATGGATAAATCAGAGAAGTAGTAAGCCTTTATGGAGTACCACTATTTATTGTATCTAATTGAGATCCAAGATTCACCTATATGTTCTGGAAGAGTATCCAACATGCTCTGATTACTGAGTTGAACTTCATCACAACTTATCACCCTCAAACTGATGGAAAATATAAGCAAACTATCCAAACACTTTCAAACACGTTGAGAGCATACTCAATTGACATCAAAGGAGGATGTGACCAACATCTTCCTCTGGTAGAGTTCTCTTAAAACAAAATTTTCCACTTGAGAATCCAAATGGATCCCTATGAATCCCTTTATAGGGAATATGTGCATAACACCTACATTTTGGGTAGAAGTTGGGGAAATGAAAACTGATAGGTCCTGAAATGGTCGAGGAAATAGTGGAAAATGTTAAGACCATTAAGTATCACATCAAGGATACTAATAGTTGATAGAAGAGATATGTTGACAATAATCAATGAAATATAGAGTTTATTTTTAGAGACATGGTATTTCTCTACATATCTTCATGGAAAAAAGTGATGAAATTTGGGAAGATGGGAAATCTTATTCCAAGATACATCATCCCCTTTGAGAACCTTGATCGTATTGGAGCGGTAGCCTACCAACTAGAACTCCCACCTAACCTATCTTAACTACATGATATATTATATGTATCCCTCTTGATAAATTATATACCAGAACCATAATATGTATTTAATCCATATGTGGTACCATTGGAGAATGATCTCTCATATGAAGAGCATCTAGTGAAGATCTTAGATCGTATAGACAAAGTTCTATGAAATACGATAATGAACCTTGTCAAGGTGCTATGGAGAAACCACAAGTTTGAATAAGAAATGTGGAAACCATAGAAGGTGATGAAATAGAGTTACTCTCATCTATTTTAATATGGGAAATGAAAATTGAGAGTGTAAAATTTCTTAAGGGGGGGAATTATAACAACTTAAACTGTTACAAATAAAATTTCCCTTATGGTTTAATTAAATGTATTATTGTGTAACTTGGTTATAGAAAATTCATGAACTTATTTGGTTTTAGTATATTATATCAAATTTAGAAAACCCTTAAACATCATTACTGTTGATAATATATCCACTGAACAGTGATCGCATGATTAGTATAAATATAGGGTTTTAACCAATCTAATTGACATAGACAGAGGAAGTGATGGCCTCAACCAGTAGGATCGTACCCTATGAAGCCCATTTATTAGTGATTATGAGGGAGATATTATCAATAAGATTTTTCCTTGACCAAGCCTAATCTAATATCCAACAACTTAAGCATGAGAGAAATTGTTTATGGGAGAAGTTCAAGCTCATTGAGATCACAGCCCAAACCATGTATGTTGAACCACCCCATGAAAGTCCCACCATCGTGCACCTTACTCTTAAGGCGTTTACTGATGTATTAAAGGTATTTGTATTGAGGTCATATCAATATGATTATATACATTATTTTTTATAGAATAATGAATATATTTTCATTATATTATTATTACTTTATAAATGATTTTTATTTGGATATAATAAAACACAAATAGTATTTTTGGGTAATATTCAAATTCAATTAAGGAATTCATTTTAATGAATTGATATATTTTTGAAATAAATAATATTTTAATAAAATATTATTATTAAATAATTTTTATTAAATATAAATGATCATATAATTTTTATGGAGTCAGATGTAATTTTTATAAGGGTTTTAAAACTGTTATTGTCAAAAAAACCCAGTATTTCATAATAAATGTTGATTTTTATTTTGAAAGTGAAAATTCATATATTTATAAAATTATTTAGATAAAATGAATATTAATTTTGGAATCATAACTTTCAAAATTATCTAACAGTGAATTTTTCATAATTTTCTGAGACAATCAAATTTTCAGGTAAAAATTAAATATTGTATAAATATACTATATATTATGACATCATAATGAACCAAAAGTGATATAATTGATACTATAAATGGGATACATAAAAAAATATATGTGTTTTCCATTGAAAAGAATATGATTTCATGTTTATTTGGTTAATTTTACACAACTAGAAAAATAGTCTATTGCCACGGACTTATAGCCACGGTTTTAAAACCGTGGCTATAGGTGGCTACGACCACGGTTTTAAAACCATGGCTATAAGTGGCTACGACCGCGGTTTTAAAATTGTGGCTATAGATGGCTATGGACACATTTTTAAAACTGTGGCTATAGGTGGATATGGCCATGATTATGTGGCTTATAGCCATGGTTTTAAAACTATGACTATAGGTCATTTTTCATGGGCTATAGCCACGGTTTTCAAAACCGTGGCTATAGCCCACACCTATAGCCATGGTTATGTGGTCTATATCCACAGTTTTAAAACTATGGCTATAGGTCTCCCTCCCTTTCACGGGAGAAAACATTTCCTGCAAAAAAATGATGGGAAGAACTATTTTCATAGTTTTGAGGATATTTCCATGGTTTTTAATAATATATATAACATATTATATATATATACACACACACACAAAAGCCTTGGTGGTGTAGTGGTTAGGGCGTTGAAACGTGAAGTGAAGGTGCAGAGATCAAATCTGGTTAGGCACACATTATTTTTAGGTTATTTCCATAGTTTTATAGGGCTATATCCATGGTTAAAACCATGAAAATAGGACACCTATTACAATGGTTAAAATTGTAGTCATAGGTAAACTTCCATGGTTTACAACAGAGACACCTATTTACATGGTTAAAACTATGGTCATAAGTCGGACCCTACTGCCATGACGATAGCACCCGCGGTTGGGAAAAACTGTGGTTGTAGCTTATGGCCACAGTTTTGGGCCCTATTTCCATGGTTTTGAACGATGGAAATAGCCCATTTTTACAGTTGTGTTATAAAGCCTTTATGAATCCTCCAAAACCATTAATATATTTTAAGGTTTTAAAATCATTTCTTTAAGATTATGACTCACTTCCATATAATCAAGGGTATTGTTCTATTAAGTTTGGACCTTGGTCTTATAAAATAATTAAAACCACTCCCATTTCATAGAAACCATGGGAAAACTATAGGAAGTTTGTGGTTTTGGTTATTTTATTACATAGATTCCAAAACCTAAGTTTGAGAAATAATAAAGAAATACACACTCTTTTCCTATATAAACCCATCCAAGATCCCATTTATCATCACTAAAAATACTTGTAGCATGTTCTTACTCTTCCATCCCCTCTCTAGAGTCCTCCCAAGGCACCCTCAAGCTCTCAAGAATCCCCTCCCAAGCATTTGGAGTCACACACTCGAGTAAGTGTTCTTTTCTTTCTCATATTTATTCAAGTTTCTTCATTATCCTATGCCTTTTATTTACAATCCATCTTGATGGGATATGTTTTTCCATGTCCCTATTACTTCCCATTTTATTTCCAAATTATGAGAGACATATTTCTCTCTCATCAAACCATTTTATGAATTTTAAGCGATGTCGTTATGCTGTCGAAATTTCACCGTGATTTTCCATGCCAAAAAAATTGTGTAGTGAATACCATACCCAATTCCTATCAAGGGTACCCACCTTTATACACTTAGAATTATTTGAATTGGTAATTAAATTTATTTATTCCACACTCCTTGATCATTTAATAAAATATTATGATGAATGAATCCATTTTGTATGATCTATATGGAACACTTAAGCATAAGAATGAAATGAAAGTGATGGGTGAGCCTAGAATTATATAGCGCTCCAATGCATTGGGTAATGTTTGGTCTCATGAGATGTCATGTTGGGATATAGAGTAAACTGTATTTTTTTATGGGACTTTTTCCATCATGGTGTCTTATCATTGAACCTTGACTTATGTTTATGATGCAGTGTTTTAAGTTGTTTCCACATTTCCCATGTTATGATTATCATTCTATATGATGCCTTATTATTCATGTTCCCTTTATTCCCTATTGATATGTCAATTTTCTAACATGTATCACCTTATTCCATGTTTATTCCATTACTGTGATTTATAGATCACCTTTTTCTTATGTATGTCCCTAGGTTATGTTGTGTAGTTTTAAAATCCATGGAATTTTAAAAGCATGTTGAGGAAGTTTTCAATAATGTCATTGTATCCCATGTTCAAGATGTTATGCTATGTACCTAATTCCCAAATATAATATAATTATCAATCTTATGGGTTGTATTTTTTTTAATTTTATGTAATAAATCATGTATTAAAGTGTAATAAATATAAGGGTTGTTATAAATATCATGAAATAATTTTTTTGGAATTTTAAATGTAATAAACTGAATTAAAGAAGCTAGTATGTGCTTCTTATTCAGGTATATTCATCACTTGTAAGTAATGTTTTTGTTATAATTTTTGGGTATTAAATACAATATTCTTATTAAATATGTGTATTTAAATATAGTAACCAATTAAGTATATAAATGTTACTATAAATAAGGTGTATTCTTTAAGTGGCTGAAAAAGGGTGGATCCTAAGTCAGTAGTGAGAATCACACAACTTTTATATTTCCAAGTTTATTGATTTCAGTTGAACATTTGGAGTATCACCAAAACATTTATCTCACATGTTATTTGGAAACTAAGAGACATTATTCTAGTTTAGTAATGGATTTTGTTTTTGGTGTCTCATACTCAACCAATAGTATAGTGATACATCACTCATTAGCAATGACTGATGAATGTAAAATTAAGACTCTTATACCTAATTATGGAAAGATAATACTTTTTCAAGAAAAACTAAGTAGTTTTCAAGGATATACCAAGTATGGTTTTAGAATCAGTGGATCTTAACACCTTAAGTACTATTGACACACTTATAAACTTAGTTTTGGACAAATAAACGTTTGGAAATAAAGGAAAACTGCAAAGCTTTAGAATTGGTTCAGCTTAAGAGCATAAATTATTCCAAGGGTTAGCTAGTGGTAAGTATACTTCATAAGATTCCTTTAAGTGTTTAAGGAGTGTGAAGGTGAAGTATGATATTAACATGGTTGGAAAGTTTATTTGGGATAGTATGCCAAAAAATATCTTGACCAAGCATTTATCGATCAATATAATATAGCGTGGAGTGATTCTTAAACACACATTACCTTATCTACATCAGATCTATGATGATAATAAAGAGGATAAACGATGAGTCTTACATGTTAAAATTGATCAAAAAATGTCCCACAGATTAATTCCTAAATGAACATTTCCTTATTACATCAGAGTCATGATGTAAGTAAAAGGATAATCAATGTTAAAACTCATGAATTATATATATACTTAAATTTTTTAAGACATGTATTGAAAATAACAGTGTTATCCCATAACCACATGCCAACCATCATGAAAATTTGATATCATATGATTTATAGTGTGATGGAAATCCATTATGTCATAAGAACATGTGTTTAGATGCGAAGTGTTTGTTAAGGATATAAACACACTTGCATCAATAAAAACACAATGTGCATCTAAAGTAATTATCTTGAAGTTTTATAAGGATATTACAGAAATCCATAAGACAAAAAAGTGATAGTCTAAGTAATAGAATATATTTCCATATAAGGGTGCAAGTCTCTATTTGAGATACTGGGAGAAATATTTACTTTGGTTTAGTCAATTCTAGATATGCACAAGTAGTTTCCATGGGAACGAGTTCCACAAGAGGTGTGGAAAGAGAATGTTCCAAAGACACATAATATGTAGGAAGGTTAAAACTCTAATGATGGTTTTATATTTTATGCGGCTAGTGATTCATTATTCATTGAAAATAATGAATCCTACAAGTAATCAGTAAATGGAAATTAGGTAAAATTGGCATATTCAATTAAAATTCAATAATCGATTCCATGTATTAAAGTACAGGGGGCTTATTATTTTGAATATTGTGGTGGGTATTCATGTGAGACTATACATGAATGGTAGAAGTGTGTTACTAAAAAGGATTGATTGGTAATACCAAGTCGTTATGACTAAATCCATTAGAGTTTTACTTATCATAGCTATTTTCTATGATCATTATATTGGTAATTGGATGTTAAGACCACCAATCGGGGAAGGTGTATATATGACACAATTAGAAAGGGATGGTGACATCATAGAATGTAAATAAGGGTGCAAGTTACTGAAATCCATTTTAGGATTGAAGTACGTAGCAAGATCGTAGAATATTCATTTGGAATGAATATTTTCCATGTTTCTACCAGAGGTTAGAGGGAGAGCCACTATTTTCCAAGTAAAATATGCTTGGTAACATATGGAAAACAATTATTGGTCTTATAGTTAGACCAAAATGAAAGTAACTCTTTAGAGATTTACTTAAAATAGTAACCTAAGTTCTAGAAAAATAGATCTACTGAGGTAGACCTAGTGGTTTCTTATACCAAGTCAATAGTACATATACTAACAATGTATTGAAAAATACAAGTTTGTATAATTCAAGAGATAATTGTTACATTATCACATGGAATTAATCTCTCTAAGAAGACATGTATGTGCATAGGATGATATTATTATAGTGAGTTTATTTCCATACACTTTTGAGATGGATTAATCGTATATTTCATTATATTTACAAGATATGATATTTCTAATATCAAATTTATAGTAAGAAAATATCATTTTTATCCCGGAGAATTATAAGGGAAGTAATCAGAACTATCTGATTGTACTTGAGAAAGTACAAAAGATATATACATGACATAAGGAGGTGAAGGAATACTAGTTATAAGGGGACACAAACTAGTCTTCCTCTGGATAATTATGATCTAATATCATAGACAAGATAAGATAATGATCGTGACATACTCATTAAAGCCAGTGGTATCCATACTTAAAAATACCAAGTACGTTGCAACTTCTGAGGTAGCTAAGAAGTAGTGTAATAAATCCAATTATTTATTTTAGTTCTTGGAATCACACCTATTATATAGTGACCCTTCTTTTTCTTACATAACTATTATATAATTTTAAATATAAACAACATAATAGTGATAAAAAACCAAGATCCAAAGGTTTAGTTTCTTTGAAAAATTAGAACCATACATAACTTTAACATAATAAAGCATAAAAAATTATTTAATTCCATCTTTTGTATCTTTTTATTGGCCCTCTTCTTCTCCTTATTATAAGTATTCGCCCAATGATATACATCAAAAGAAGGGGTGAACTAAAAATCCCAGTAAGAGGATGAATAAGAGACATGAAACATGGGTGAGTATAATCATCATAATCATTACATAAGCAAAGGATAGTCATCATAATCATGAGTTAAAGCATTATATAAAGTCATGGAATGTGACAATGCATAAAAATGAAACATCATGTCTTAGTGGTTAACCACCACACATATTTGTGAATAATGATATCATCATTTTCATGAATATTTCACATTATCTAATGAGATACATCACATTAACCAATTCATTAGAGCGATATATAATTTCAAGTGCACCCTTCATATCATAAAATTTACATGCAATGTATAATTTTGGGTACACCCATCACATCATAAAATTTACATTATCATGCATGCCACATAGAACGTATATCAATCTTGGATATAAAATAACTCATATAAAAAATTAGTTTCATTTCACAAAGAATACATTCATGAATGAACTTTGGGGTTCTAAAATGAAAGAGGTAATAACATACTTGGTATAATAATCATCAATATTGAGTGAATAAGAAACAATCTCACGAGAAGTAAACAATGTATTTTTGGAAAGAAGGGTTCTTTTGGGAAAAAAATCTGTGTATTTTTCATAAAACTAGATTGAAAACATGTATATACTATAAAATAAAAGGGAAGGAAAAAATTAATGATATTTAAGAAACATTAAAGGTACATACATAGTTAAAATGGAGTGAAATAGGGAAAACTCAAATAAATAGAGTTGAGTTTGAGAATCACCTTACCTTATGTTTGAATGTTTTCTTCACTTAAATATCCTAGAAAATAAAATAAAATTAATTAATTATCAAATAAATAACCACTAATACATGAATTTTATTCATTATAGTTTTATTAAGTTCATTTATGGGCTTTTATATGAGTTATAAAGTTTAATTTCATCATTCGGGAGTGTTCATTTTCTTGGTTTTCAGGATCGGTTTTCTTGTATATGAGTATGAAAGTTCATGTAAAATTGGAATAGTTATCTAGAATTAAAATTATATGTTATTAATGAAATTATAGAAGATTAAATGATATTATATATCATTTATTTATATGGTATAAGGATGAATCATTAGATAAATAGTTAATGAAAATGATTTAATTTATTTAGAGGATTTTACAACCATCATGAACTCAAATAATTTTATTTAATAACATGTTTATATATTTATTCCAGAACATTATATAAATTATAATATGTATAATAAAATATTATTTAACTATAATGATGGTTTTAGGACCAGACTTGAAGGTTGTAGTGAAAAATAAAAATGTGTCGTCCACGGTGGTGGTAAATCGACACACTACTGACAATATTTTAATGTTTAGAAAAAAAAGAAAAGGGAAGAGACTTGAAGATGAATTATTCCATTGAAAAAATAAAATTATAGTATATAAAAGATACTGGAGTTATCATTCCACTTGTATAGGTGTATATTAGGAGATAATAAGATAAGAAAATAAATTGAAAATAAATTAAAAGAAAAAAGAAAGAGGATTTTACCTCTTTAATTCTTCTCCCTAAGAACCTCCTTAGGGAAATTGGTTTTCTATTTTGATGAGATCAAGGGATCATTGATGTGTGGTAGGGGATTGGGAATATTATTGGTCATAGTTTTGGATATGTCTCAATTTTTGTAAGGTGTGGCGAGAAGAGGTGGTATTTATAGGGGAGGAGAGGGGTGTTTTCTCATTATTTTATTCATTAGATTAATATTTTGTCTCAAGACTATGAATAGTTTGATAATTATCACAAAATATATTAAAATAAAGAATTATAGTTCGATATTTTGGTCATACATCAACCATAAATCATCGATGACTCAATAATTCATGTATTTATCTTTTATTGTAAATTATCATATTTTACTATTCACTAAAAATTCAAGTTTTTTAGAAAAAATCCTAAAAAATCACCCTAACCATTTTTTCAACATGTAGAATTAAAAAAGGAATTCCATTTTATGAAAATAATTTTATAAATATGAGAAATTTTATTTTTAATTAAAATCATCATTTACTTGGAAAATAGTGTTTTTAAAATTGTAACTGATTTTATAACACTTTTAAAAATTAATTAAGGTATCATAAAATTATATTATAATCATAATAAAAAAAAATTATTTATGAATCTATTTTATGAAAATAAAATTTATTTTAAATAATTATATTAATTATAAAATTATAAATAAACATTTATGTTTTAAAAAAATACCAACACTTTATTAATAATTTTTAAAATATTTAATTACTTATACCATGATATAATTATATCATATTATAATTTATTTATTTATACTTTAATAAGTGAGTTTACTATTTTAATGGTCTAACTACTATTCCTAAGGGTTGTATTACTATTCCAAAGGCCAAGTTACTATTTCATCGATATTGGTTCCTTAACTTCTAAAAATACCTCTTATTTCATTCATTATTCATTTATAAAGTTTGTATGGTGTTCAAAAAGTAATTTTATGTAGTTTATACTATATGAAATAATCATAACAAGGGAATTTCCATTGAAAAAATTTCAGGTCGTTACATTCTTCCCCCCTTATGAAATTTCACCCTTGAGATTTTGTTTTAAATACTAAGGTGTAAACAAGTGAGGGTACTTCTCCTTCATCACTTCCTCTAGTTCCCATGTTGCCTTTTCATACTTATGGTTCTGCCATTGTACTTCGACCGGGTGAGTAGAAGTTTTGCATAGAACTTTATCTATATGGTCTAAGATCTTTATTATCTTCTCCTCATAAGATATATCATTTTCCAACTATACCACCTCTGGATTCAGTACATGTGAGGGATATGGTTTGTACTTTCTCAAGAGGGATATATGGAATACATCGTATACTTGAGACATGGTAGGTGGAAGTTCCATTTGATAGGCCAAAACTCCAACTCGATCAAGAATATCAAAAGGGACAATGTAATTGGGACTCAACTTTCCTTTCTTCTCAAATCTCATGATCCTATTCCATGAAGATATGAGGAGGAATAACATGTCTATATCCTTAAACTCTAAGTCCCGTCGAGGATTGTCTGCATATATCTTTTGTCGACTTTGGGATTCCTTGATGTGTTACTGAATGGTTTTCACCTTTTCCACTGTTTCTTTAACCATTTTAGGTCATAGAAGCTTACATTCATCGACTTCATCCCAGCACACTAGTGTTCTGCATCTTTTCCCATAAAGGGCTTCATATAGATCCATTTGGATGTTAGATTGGAAACTATTGTTGTAATAGAACTCAACCATAGGCAGATGTTGATTCCATCATTCTTTGAAGTCTGCAAAACATGATCTCAATATGTCTTCTAGTGTCTGAATAGTCCATTCAGGTTGGATTTCAGTTTGAGGATGATAAGTCGTACTGAAGTTTATCTCAATGTTTAGAGCATATTGGAGACTTTTCAATAACTTGTAGGTGAATATCAGATATTTATTGGGTACAATCGATAGTGGTACTCCACGCAACCTTACCACTTCTCTAATGTATATCTATGAAAGTTTATCTAGTGATAAGTCCCCTCAAATTGTGATAAAGTGATTTGTCTTTGTAAGAAGATCCACAACAATCCATATAACATTGTTTCATCTGCATGTCTTCGGAAGTCCGGTGACAAAGTACATTGTGATTTTTTCCCATTTTCATATTGGTATGGGTAATGGTTGCATCAACCCCTTAGAATTTTTTTCTTTCATCCTTTACTTACTAACATACCAGACACTTTGATGTATATTCACCAATCTCCATCTTCATATTGTCCCACCAATAGTTATCTCAGAGATCTCGATATATCTTTGTGCTCCCTAGGTGAATAGAGAAGGTTGAGATATGTGATCCATTCATAATATCCTTCTTTATATCTAGATTATATGGTACACATAGTCGTGACCAAAATCTTACAATTCTTTCCTCATCAATTTCAAACTCTGAGAATTTCTCCTTTCTCATAGCTACCACCTTCTTCTAAATTTCTACATCATTTCTTTAATCATCCTTAATTTTTTTCATGAGGGATTATTGAGAAATAATTTGAGTAAGTATTAATAATATTTTTTCTTTAATGATTCTCATGTCCATACTTTTCAAATCTAATAAGATTAGATCCTTCTCAATTATCATCATTGATAATGTTGCGGGATCCTTTCTACTTAGAGCATCCACCACTTTTTTTACTTTACCAGGATGGTATTGGATTGAGAAGTTGTAATCCTTGATGAGATATAACCATATTTTCTAGTGCATATTAACCTCCTTCTATGTGAATATATATTTTAGGCTCTTATGATCGATATATATTTCACACTCTTTCCGTAGAGATAATGTCATCAGATTTTCACTGCGAAGATCACAGTTTCCAACTCCATATCATTCATGGGATAGTTTTTCTCATGAATTTTCAACTACCTTGAGGCATAGGCTATTGATTTTTTATTTTTTATTATTACACATCCTTATCCCTTTTTTGAAGAATCATTGTATACCAAAAAGAGTTCACCACTTGTTAGAAGTGTGAGTATTAGCACGGTGATAAGCCTCTTTTTTAAGTCTTTGAAGTAGTCTTCACATTCATTGGTTAAGATAACATTTTCTCCCTTCTGATTCAACTTGGTTAGTGGGTTTTAAAATAATTATAAGTTCTTCACAAATCACAAGTAATGCTCAGATTGACCAAGGAATCTTCGGATCTCTGTTATAGATGTTGGCCTAGGCCACTCTTCGATTACCTATGTCTTAGAAGGGTCCACAGATATTCCTTTGGTGGTGATAACATGCCCCAAGAATGATATATCCTCTATCCAAAACTCACATTTACTATACTTTGTATAAATCTTATCCTATTGTAAGGACTTTAGCATAGTATTCAAATACTCCTCATGTTCCTCCTTTCCCTTGGAGTATATCAAAATATTGTCGGTAAAGACTCCACAAATTTTTCAAGGTAATCTCTAAAGACTCTATTCATTATATCCATGAATATTTCTAGATCATTAGTGATTTCTAAGAGAATCACTATGAACTCATAGTGTCCATACCTTGTTCAAAATAAATTCTTTGTGTTGAGAAAGTGTTGTTTTCAACAATACTCTGTCTTTTTATGATGATTTTGATGTTCACAAATACCCTTATTTGTTATTCTAATGATTTTACTTTGAGTATATTTCAGGAAATTAATATTATTTATTTATCTATTTTGAAATAATATTTAAGCGTTTTAATCTGCGTGAAATATTTGACAACGTGTTTGGAAATAACTTTAGTGTGTTCTAGAAACACTATTCATACTCTACGTGTTCGGAAATCACTTTAGCGTGTTCTGGAAACACTATTCATATCCTATGTTGAGGAGCGTAGTGTAAGGATGAGAACTATCACTTATGCTATCTAAAAAGTATGGTTAAGCAACCATACATTATCAGAAAAGTATGGTTAAGAAAACATACGTTATCAGAAAAGTATGAAAGAAGAACCCTATGTTTGGAAGGAACCTTACGTTTGGAATATTAGAAAAGTATGGAAGAAGAATCCTACATTAGTATGGAATGTCGTTTTTGTTTCTAAAAGTATGGTTTATCAACCTTACTTTTGTAAACAACCTTATGTTGGATCATTTACCTTTCGTTTAGAAGATAATAAAAGTATGGATTATATATTGTACATTTGAAAGTTGAAGAGAAAAGTATGGATGATCAACCGTATGTTTGTGATCAACCTTACATTTGTAATCAACCTTACATTTGAGATCAACCTTACGTTGTGAATCTTACATTCAGAGAATGTGTGTTATGCAGCTCAACACTACATTTGGCGTCGGAGATTCAAACATGGCTTTATCGAGTAACGGTCTTTATGCAGATGATCAGGTTGATTTCAAGCCATATTAAAAGCCCAAATCTAAAGTGCATCTTTGACTGATTCAAAGTTGTTTATTTATGATTCAAAGGATCGATTTAAGAGGAGATTTTCATGGCAAATTTTAAGGGGAGTTACTACTGCTCTATTATTTAAATATTTGAATATCGTGATTCTATAAGAGTTTTTTTTGGATCTAAATTTTAAAGGAAAACAATTGTATTTATTATATATATCTATTTTTTTTTGAATTATAGTGGATATGATATAGATCATTTTGAAATAGATGAGAAGAATAGATTCTTGAGTTTTTCATTGCTATAGTTTATAGAGACATTCTAGATTTATAGATCTTCTACTACCATGATCTATCAAGCTCTATTTCTTGAAGAAGAAGAAGAAATACGATTGAAGATTCACTGATTATATATCAAATATATTTTGTGAATCGAATATTGTTAAAGTTGCGAATTATATTTCAAGATCTACTCCAACCAGATCAACTCAGAACTCTTCTATCTAAATATCATTCTTTCTAAAGACAACGATCTATCGACTATCAATTTCATGTTGTTGCAATTGTGAAGAAAAACTGGAAAGTATTTCAAAGAACAAATAGTCTTTTACTTTGAGTGATTGTCTTCTCTTATTAAGTTGTGTGTTTGGTTCTGTGTATGAACCAGAAGGCTCTGTTTTTCCTTAAAGTTATAAATGTGTCAACTACCTGCACTCAATTTTGGAACGGTCTATTGATAAAAGGACCAGATAGTGAAAATCACTAAACTCATGGAGTAGAGAGTTTGTGAAGTGGACTAGGGGGCTTATGTTCCCTAAACCACTATATATTGTGCATCCTTTTCTGTTTATTTTATTATGCTTAATCATTCTGATAAAGTTAAAAGGACAGATCATGATCTCATGAAGAAATTGTAATACACACAATTCACCCCCCCCCCCTCTTGTGTATATTTGTTATAACTCAATCCAACAATTGGTATCAGAGGTGGTTCTTTTGATAAAGATATAACAATATAAAAGGTTTTGTATTATACAAATCACAATGGTTGATACACGAGAGGGTGTATCAATGGTTCAAGCTCCCTACTTCAACGGTGACAATTATGGATGCTGGAAATCAAGGATGATCATTTATTTAAATAACCTTGGATATAGAGTATACTCGAAAATTCTAACTCCCTATGTGATTCCAGAGAAACCTGAAACATGGAGTGCTGGTACAGAAGCAGAGTATGACATAAACTTGAAATCTATGAATTCCATCATCTATAGTCTTAGACCAGATGAATTCAACAGAGTATCTTAGTGCCCAGCAGCTTATGAAATGTGGTGGATGGTTACAGTTGCTTATGAAGGAACTGACAATGTTAGATAAATGAGGAATTTCACTTCTAAATTAAAATTCGACACATTCGGAATGTTTGAAGAAGAAAGCATCACCAAAATTAATGGAAGTATTATAGAAATTTTTAATAACATCACTGCCATGGGATATCCTATTAAACAAGAAGATCGGGCCCTAAAAGTTCTAAGACTACTACCAGCAAGATGGAATATAATTTCGGCTACCATTAGGAAATCATCACCAGTAAAAAATCTTACAATGAGAGAGTTAATTAGAAATCTTATGATGTATGAAGCTGAGATGGACGATGAAGAAAATGATCATAAAGTATTGATCAAGAGAGAAAATACTACCTTGAAAGTAACATCACAAAGGAATAATAGAAAAATGAAGAATGAAATCAAAGTGAAATCAGAAAATTATGATTCATCAAATTCAGATGTGGAACTGGCTCAGCTAGCCAGAAAGTTCATAAAATTATACAGAAAGAATAAGGGATTCAAAAAATCCTTCAAAAAGGATGAAAAAGAAACAAAGGAAGTTAGGTGCTATGAATGAAAAAAGATGGGTCACATCAGACCTGACTGTACTCAATTAAAAGGAGAAAAGAAGAAGAAATTTTTCAAAAACAATGATTATGATCAGAAAGAAAAAAGAACAATGAAATCTACCTGGAGTGATTCTGAAGAGTTCAGCAGCTCATAAAAGTCCTACTCGGAAAAAGAAGAATCAAATCTAAAAGAAAACATGTGCTTTATGGCAGAAGCTGATGAGGTACAATCCTATTACTCATCTAATTCGGATTCTAGTTCTAGTTTTTCAAATAATAAACATGCAGCCTATTGTAATATGCTGGAAGAGAAATATGATTCCTTATTTAAGAAACATAAATCATTAAAAAATATTCATACTGCTATTTTAGGAGAAAGAGATACTCTGATAAAACAACATCAAGAGTTAATTGAAAAATATATCTCATTAAACACAAATTGTATAGATAATGAAACTAAAATAAAAACACTACAAACAGAAGTAGAAACATACAAAAGTTCATCTCTTATTTTTACAAAAGGATAAAATACACTAAATGAAATACTTAGAAAGAACTTGATTAAAAAGAAAATATATGGAATAGGCAGTAATGGTGAGAAACCTAAACTGTATAAGAACTATTTTTTCCCAAGTACAAAAGGTAAAATTTGTAACTACTATGGAACAAAAGGTCACATATTTAAAAATTGTTATTTAAGGAAACCGCAAATAAGTGGGATTAAGAGAGCCTTTATTGCAATCAGTTTATATGATTGTATTGATTATAGAAAAACAAAGCAAGTTTGGATTCCAAAGTCTTTTCAAGCAAACACTACTGGACCCAATAGAATATGGGTACCAAAACAAATCCTTTTCTAAATGACATTGCAGAAATCAGGTCACAGAAGCCAAACTGAAATATGGTATGTGGACAGTGGCTACTCCAGACATATAAGTAGAAACTCGTCAAATTTTAGAACACTAACTCAAAAGGATGGTGGTCTAGTCACATTTGGTAACAATTCCAAAGATAAGATTTGTAAGAACCTGGATCTTCTTTTTAGGTATGTTTTCCTTTTCTGGTCATTTTTTAGAAAAAGAGGAATTTCTAGAAATTTTTAAAGTACACATCGTGTACTTTATGGGTACATGCCATGTACTTGGTTGCCACATGAATCCATGTGCTAGCCGTGTAATGGCCACACACATGGCCATGTGGAGGTGACTTGGAGACCACTTAAAGCAGAGTACGGAAATGGAAATCACATGTTGTGTACTTCTAAAGTACACACCATGTATTTTCTTTTTTTCATTAAACACACAGGGGTCACGTCTGATGGATAGAAAGGGCTTATTATAGGTTTGGTTTGTCTGAGAGCTCCCGTACAGCCGTGATCTTTCCCCAAGCCCCCGATCGAGCACTCATTCTCCAAATCGACCACCGTCGATTGTGTTGGTATCGCCTCGGTAAGATCTTCCTTCTGCTAGAGCTTCATTTCCCGATTTCTCCTTTTTCTCAAGTTATCCTCCGTTGAACATTTTAGACATTTTTGTAGATCTACGGTGTTCTTGGGTGATTCAAGGCTTGAGGTTCACGTATAGCGATCTCCCAACACCGAGGTAGGTGGTTTGTGCCTTTCCATTGAAAGTCTTTGAGTTATATATGCAATTTTTCCCAATACCCTTGAACGAGGTATTGCATGATTTCCATTTTAACCCTGTTAATTTCTTCTTATGCTGGTATGCATGAGTATAGGTTAATTGGATGCGAATAGGGTTGATTGATATTCTTTGGAAGTTTTTTCTCATGTATGTTCTATTTATGACCGTTTGGTCATGTTTATCCTGTTAGGATTCGTTGATGTTTTCCCATGACTGATACTATAGAATGGAGTGAATATTTTATCTGAAATGCTTAATATATTGTAGACTATTAGCCAAGTATTTCATGAGGTTTACTTTGGCTGTATTGAATTGGTATGCTCGTTTGATTTACACAGGGCCGTGAGGACCTAGTGTAGTAGACAGTAAGGGGAATTGACTATGTGAGATTCCTCATAGAGTCTTTATCACTTTTGAATATATGGGTAATTGACCATGTGAGCTTCCTCGGAGAGTCTTTATCACTTTTGACTATAAGGGGAATTAACCATGTGAGCTTCCTCAGAGAGTCTTTATCACTTTTGACTATATAGGGAATTGACCGTGTGAGCTTCCTTAGGGAGTCTTTATCACTTTCGACTATAAGGGGAATTGATCATGTGAGCTTCCTCATAGAGTCTTTAATGCTTTAGACTATAAGGGAAATTTACTGAGAGATCTTCCTCAGAGAGTCTTTGTTTTCCTTTTAATTGAACCAGAGGGGTAGACTGTGTGTGATTTCCAGAGGGTTGCTTGTGTTTCTAGGTAGGACCAGAGGGGATAGGCTGTGAGTACTTCCCAGAGGGTTACCTGTTTGTGTTTTCTTGATTGATTATCTATTTACTTGATATATGAAACTGAATGCTTTGAAACTATAGGATTGGTTACTACTGAGTACTTCCTTGTTTACTTCCTTCTTTTTCTTATTACCTGCCATATATTCACTAACTGTTAGGCACAAATCTTGTGGTGATTGCCTACTGGGATTTAGTCTCACACCCTGTTTGGGCCATGATTTTGGGCCCAAACAGGTTATATTTTTTCAGGTATAGATAAGGGAAAGTTCCCTTCTACTTCAGGATTTTGACTGCTTTGGAGCTGGAGAGAATGGGACCAAGATTAGGCTTGTGATGTTGTGGAGTTGTTTCTTCTTTTCTTTGTACTTGGGTTTTGTACAGTATTTAAGCATTGTGACTTGTTTGGATGCTTTCCTAGACACATGTATCATGCATCATATATATGTGTGTGCTCCAGTTTATTATTTCTAGTCTTCTGTTGTTTCCTTTTGTATGGATTATTACTGCTTCTGCTATTTTATATCTGTTTTACTTCCGCTGTGTTACTCTACCAATGAGGGCATAGTTTCCACACTATCACACCCAAGGCCCTCGCTTCTAGTCGGAAACCTCTGGCGTTCAATGAAATGTGCTTGAGGCCATGTGACCAACTGGGTACGGAATGCCTCTGGGTGGATTCTGGAACCGAGATGTTACAAAGTGGTATCAGAGGATTATTTTCTTCTTAACTTACTGTTTGGATCCTATAGCCAGGGATAGGAAGGAATGGGTACTTGGTAATAAGATGTGCCTAGGATTAGCTAAATTGTGTACAGGGAAAAACCAATCTACCTCGTTTATTGCAATTTTTCTAGTTTTTCAATTTTACAGTTGATTTTATTTCACCATTGGGTGATTCACATGTTTTTTACTATTATTGTTGATGATATTGAGGTTCTATTTCTGTTTCAAGCTGATGAGATGAGGGTATGCCATCTCATGCATCATATAGGCACTTACTAAAAATCATATTTCATGCATTCTTTCCATGCCATTTAGGGTGCATTAGCGATTTCATGTTGTTGTGATAGATGTTGTGCTAGATATGCATGTTGTTGTGATAGATTCCTTGATAGAATACTTACTTTTGATAGGGTATTTCTTTTCATAAGGATTTCTTTGAATGAATTCCAAACTTTTGTTCCTGAGGTGTTATGGGCCCTCATGGACTGGAATTTGGTGGATCATTACCTTGTCTTTCTTATATATGAAATGTATAAGATTCCAATCTTTGATTCGTGGGGAGTATGGGCCCTCGTGGATCGGAATTTGGAACTTAAATGATCGTTTCAGTGTTTTTCTGGCCTCTAGAGTAGTTTTTGAGGCTTACTATCTAGAAAAACCCAGAATACACGTTGTGTAGTTTTGAATACATTCCATGTGTTCTTATGTTTGGGAATAAACTATTTTTTTTAAGTATATGTTGTGTACCGCATGTACATGTCGTGTAGCCTCTAACCGTGTCTCAGACTGTGTGGACGAGGACATGGGGTTTAGAAATATTTGGTAGGACACATCGTGTACCAGATGTACACACCGTGTTGTAGATCATGTAAACTGGCCATGTCACTAACAACACAGGTCATTTTAGTCTCTTCTAATACACATCGTGTCCTTCTAGAACACGCCATGTAGTGTGAGCCGTGTATATGGTCGTGTCACTAACAACACGGGTCATTGAAGCTCATCTAGTGCATTCCATTTCTGGAGAGAACACACCGTGTAGTCTTCTTTTAGGAGAACCGTGTGGGTTATTCATGTAGAAAGACTCGGGCAGGGGAAGAGAATCTAAGTACACACCGTGTGTTAGGACAACACGCCATGTGTATGGGGTGTTACACAGCCTGGGTTGGTAGAAGTACACACCCATGTGAAAGGCTTAAGGGAACACGTCATGTATCCATGTTTTGTAAAACTTGAATGCTTTATTTCTCTTGTTCCCTTCTTACACTTCTAGGTTTAATTCCCTGTTAATCTTGATCTAAGGTGTGCACTTGACCTTGTAGATTCATGCCACTAAGACGTCCTCCAGTTGTATGCCAGTTACAGGGTGGTGATCAGACACCAGATATGGATGATCAGGGACTTCTGGCAGATCCTCCAGTTGTGTCAGTCTTGGAACCAGTATTTATACCTAACATAGGTGCCGATTCATAGCTCAGGGAGGGATTTCTGAGGATGATGCAGACCTTTCAGGGAGCTCCACCTCATTCCCTGTCGATGGAAGAATTGATGCGGGTCTTTTAACAGTATCATCCTCCCACTTTCTCAGGGGATGGAGGAACCCAGGCTACATAGTCATGGATAGAAGCCACACTAACGATATTTGAGCATATGGAGACACCTTTAGAGAGGAGGGTCAAGCTCTCTACCTACATGCTTCGATACTCTGCCAAGAGGTGGTGAGATGTGATCTCATAGGCAGGACACCGGCAGAATATGGCTTGGGTTGAGTTTCAACGCACCTTCTACAATTACTTCTATCTAGAGACCTTGAGGGATGATCATGTCTGAGAGTTCATGAGTTTAGATCAGGGTACTCTTTCCGTTCTGTAGTATTCCTCTCGCTTCACCAAGCTGCGGCGATTTACACCCTTTCTAGGGGGAGATAAGTTATTCCTTGCACAGAAGTTTGAGGATGGTCTCAAGCAGGATATCCGATCTCAGGTGAAAATCTTTAGGTTGACTTCGATATCTTATATATTCAACCAGGAGCTGATCACCAAGAACAATCTGAGGGATTCAGGAGCTTTGGGCCAGGGCGGTTCAGCATCCAGGGTTAGTGCTTCTCCATCTGATAGCCAGAAGCTCCACAGGGAGACTGCATAAAGATATCAGAGTAGGCGGGATGCATCTTCTAGTAGCCAGGTGATGTGCTACCAGTGTGGGAAGAGTGGGAATATGAGTCCACATTACCCGAGGGACCCAATGGAGTGCTAATCTTATCGAAAGATGGGTCATCTTTGGTGCTTCTGTCAGTTCTTTTCACCAGCAGCTAGTGATATGTGTTCTTTGATGACTCCTTGTTCAAGAGAAGCAGCACCAGTTACTCACCAGTCGGCTAACTGGAGTTCTTCCAGCCGTTCAGACTGAGGTGGAGGTCATGGTCGTGGTATTCAGTCGCCGTGATTTCAGCAACAGTAGGGTGGGTCAGCTCAGAGTTGTCAGGCAGGGTCATAGGGTCGCGGTGTAGGTCAGACTTTTGCGGTGGAGAAAACCCAGCAGTAGCAGGATCCAGGACCCTCTACAGTTCGAGGTACAATTCTAGTTGCCTCAGTTCTATCTTCTACTCTTTTCTATACAGAGGCTTCCCATAGCTTTATATCTTTTGTTGCTATGGAGAGCCTTGGGGTCTGTATCTTTTCTTTTATTGATATCTTGATGCTAGAAACTTCGTTGGGGACTAAAACGGCTAGTGTATGCCAATGAAAGGAGTGCCCTATTGAGTTTGTTGTGTGTCACTTATTATGGGACCTCTATGTTCTAGAGATGATGAGCTTTAATGTCATTCTCGAAATGGACTAGTTAGTTCCCTTCCAGACAGTCGTCGATTTCTATCATCGTAGGGTGAGTTTTACATCACTAGATAGAGAATCGTTTCTTCATAAGGGTGAATGGGATGTCCAGACGAGCATAGTGGGACCTAAGCATCATGGGCTGGGAGGAGTTACAGCCCAGATTGCTAGTATTTATCTAGATGACCAGGGGACTTCATAGTTAAACTTTCCTCCAGTGGTGGATCATTTTAGGGACGTCTTTCTAGAGAACTTTTCAGGTTTTCCTCCAGAGATAGAGGTGTAATTTTATTTTGAGCTTGTTCCAAGGGTGGAACTAGTGTCCATTCCTCCTTATAGGATAGCTACGCCAGAGTTACAGGAGCTCAAGAAGCAGTTTGATGAGTTGCAGGCAAAGGGTTTCATCTGACCCAGTACTTCTCCATGGGGTTCGCATGTCCTGTTTGCGAAGAAGGAAGACGGTACCCTCAGGATTTGTGTGGATTACCAGAATCTGAACCATTTGACGGTCAAGAACTGATATCCCTTACCGAGGATTGATGATTTCTTTGATCAACTTCAAGGATCCCAGGTGTTCTCGAAGATTTACTTGAGATTCGATTATTATCAGTTGTGCATTAGACCATCTGATATACCTATTACAGCTTTCTGGAGTAGGTATGGTCTATACGAGTATGTGGTTATGCCATTTGGTCTCACAAACATGCCTGTAGTCTTCATAACACAGATGAACTGAGTGTTCCATCCATACTTGGATTCTTTCATGGTGGTCTTTGTGGATGATATCTTGGTGTACTCTCACAATCGACATAACCATGAACCCCATCTTGAGATCGTTTTGAGTACACTAAGAGAGAATCAGTTATATGCTAATCTCTCAAAATGCCACTTTTGGATGGACGAGATTCACTTATTAGGTCATGTTATCTCAGAGTCAAGAGTATCATTCGACCTAGAGAGAGTGAGAGCAATAGTTTCCTGGGAGCAGCTGAAGAACTTCTTTGAGGTACAAAGTTTTCTAGGGCTATATAGTTACTACAAACATTTCATACAGTACTTTTCATGCTTAGTAGCACCAATGATGGGTTTGACTAAGAAGGGTGCAAGGTTCTCGTGGTCAAATTCTTGTGAGTCAGCCTTTCAGTGAAAGGGATACTGACTTTAGCACCGATACTAGTCTTTCCAGAGCAGAGAAAGAGCTATACTATTTACTATGACACATCAGGTATTGGTCTAGGAGTTGTGCTTATGCAGGGGGGTGAGTCATTGCGTACGGGTCTCGGCGGTTGAGGCCAGATGAGATAAATTACCCGACGCACGATCTTGAGTTGGCTATTGTTGTTCATGATCTACGTTGTTGGAGAAATTATCTTCTAGGAGATCATTTTGTGGTTTTTACTGACCAAAAAATCATCAAGTACATCTTCACTGAGCGTGACCTGAATTTGAGACAGCAAAGGTGGGTTGAGTACCTTCATTATTTTGACTTTTATCTTGCCTATACACCGGGGAAAGGCAACATTGTGGTTAATGCACTAAGCAATAGGACTCAAATACAGGCAGTTAAGGAGTCCAACAGTGAGTGGTAGCTTATAGCTCTGTTCTCTGAGATGCATTTGGAGGTGCACGACAGACAGGGGTGGATGTTTCTTTCTTTTATAGTTGTTACCTCTACTCTACTTGATCGAGTGCGAATGAGGAAGCTATCAGATTTTGAAGGCCTAGTCCTACGGGAAAGCGTGTCAGGAGAGGACCCTATTCCTAGATGGACCATAGGCGAGGAGGATATCTTGAATTTCCAGGGGCGCGTATGGGTGCCAGCAGACATATGCGAGGAGCTGATGTGAGACTTTCATTCCTCAGTTTGGGCAGTTCATCCTGGTGTCACCAAGATGTATTGTGATCTACACCTTCTGTATTGGTGGCCTGGTATAAAAGAGATGTTTCTGGTTTCATCATGAAGTGTTTCACCTGTCAGCAGGTGAAAGAGGAGCATCAATGACCAGCAGGGCTTTTGCAGCAGTTACCCATTCCTGAGTGTAAGTGTAATAATGTTGCGATGGATTTCATGATAGGTTTTCCGAGGTTGCCTTGAAGGAATTATGCAGTATGGGTTGTCATTGACAGTCTCACGAAGGTTTCTCACTTCTTTCCAATTAAGGAGACCTTCAGTGTTGATGAGTTGGGAAGGTTGTACATCCAAGATATTGTACATTTACATGGAATTCCACACTCCATTGTTTTAGACAGAGATGCACATTTTACTTCTTGGGTCTTAAAGGGGCTTAAGAAGGCTTTGGGTACATAGGTACTTTTGAGTACAACTTACCATCCCCAGACAGATGGCTAGTCCGAGCGTACAATTCAGGTGCTTGAGGACATGCTACGAGCATGAATTCTGGATTTTGGAGGTTCTTGGGAGAAGCACATACCTCTTGTGGAGTTTTCCTACAATAATAGTTTTCAAGAAACTATTCAGATGGCACCTTATGAGGATTTGTACAGTAGGCCATGCTGATCACCCTTATGTTGGCTGAAGGTAGGAGAGGCAGCTATGTTGGGACCTCGTCTTGTTCAGGAGACCATAGAGCAGATATATTTGATTCAAAAGAGGATGGTTATTGCACAGTCGTGACATAAATCTTATACTGATCAGCGGAGACAACCTCTAGAGTTCAAGGTTGGGGATCAGGTTTTCCTGCGTGTCACACCGAGGTTGGGGCACAAAAGTATTAGGATACGACGTAAGATTTCACTGAGGTGTGTCGGGCCGTTTAAGGTGTTAGAGAGAGTTGGGACGATTGCCTATCGGTTGAATTTACCTCAGAGGTACCGGGCTATACATGACGTCTTCCACGTTTCTCAGCTTCAACGTTACTTCTCAGACCTGTCTCATGTCTTCCAACCCGAGGAGGTTGAGTTGGAAGTGGATGCGTCTTTTGAGGAACATCCTATCCGGATTTTCGATCGAAGTATGAAGGTTCTCTGTGGCCGGTATGTTCCTCTAGTGCGAGTGTTATGGCAACATGGGTGAGTACAGGACGAGACTTGGGAGAGGGAGGCGGATGTACGATCGTAATGGTTGGAGCTGTTCGGGGTTTCTTCTTCTACGCCGCCTTGCTAAGGAAATTCGAGGACAAATTTCTTTAAGGGGTGAAGTTTGTAATAACCCAGGTCTTCTTTTCAGGTATGTTTTCCTTTTTTAGTCATTTTTTAGAAAAAGTGGAATTTATAGAAATTTTTAAAGTACACGTTATGTACTCGGTTTCCGCATGAAGCTGTGTGCTGGTCGTGTAATGGCTGCACACACAACCGTGTGGAAGTTACTTGGAGACCACCTAAAGTAGAGTACATAAACATCAAGTACACACCGTGTACTTCTAAAGTACACGCCGTGTATTTTTTTTTATTAAATGCACTAGGGTCATGTCTGATGGATAGAAAGGGATTCATCTAGGTTTGGTTCATCTGGGAGCTCCCATATAGCCGTGATCTTTCCCCAAGCCCCCGATCTAGCATTCGTTCTCTGAATCGACTGTCATCGATTGCGTTGGGATCACCTCGGTAAGATCTTCCTTCTGCTAGAGCTTCGTTTCTGGATTTCTCATTTTTCTCAAGTTATCCTCCATTGAACGTTTTAGATGTTTTTGTAGATCTAAAGTGTTCTTGGGCGATTCAAGGCTTGAGTTTCACGTATAGCAATCTCTCAATACCGAGATAGGTGGTTTGTGCCTTTCTGTTGAAAGTATTTGAGTTATATGTGAAATTTTTCCAAATACCCTTGAACGGGGTAATGTGTGATTACCGTTTTAACCCTGTTAATTGCCTTTTGTGATGGTATATGTGAGTCGAGGTTAATTGGATGTGAATGGGGTTGATTGGTATGATTTGGAATTGTTTTCCCATGCATGTTCTGTTTATGACTATTTGGTCCTGTTTAGCCTATTAGGCTTCCTTGGTGTTTTCCCATGCCTGGTACTATAGGATAGAGTGAATATTTTATCTGACATGCTTGATATGTTGTATACTATTAGCCAAGTATTTCTTGAGGTTTACTTTGGCCGTATTGCATTGCTATGCTCGTTTGACTTACACAGGGCCGTGAGAACTTGGTGTAGTAGACTATAAGGGGAATTGACTATGTGAGATTCCATAGAGAGTCTTTATCACTTTTGACTATATGGGGAATTGACGGTGTGAGCTTCCTCAGAGAGTCTTTATCACTTTTGAATATAAGGGAAATTGACCGTGTGATCTTCCTCAGAGAGTCTTTATCACTTTTGACTATATGGGGAATTGATTGTGTGAGCTTCCTCATAGAGTCTTTATCACTTTTGACTATAAGGGGAATTGACCATGTGAGATTCCTCAGAGAGTCTTTAATGCTTTAGACTATAAGGGGAATTGACTGAGAGATCTTCCTTAGAGAGTCTTTTTTATCCTTGTAATTGAACCAGAGGGGTAGACTATGTGTGTTTCCTAGAGGGTTGCTTGTATTTCTAGGTAGGACCAGAGGGGATAGGCTGTGAGTACTTCCTAGAGGGTTACCTGTTTGTGTTTTCCTTATTTATTAGTTGTTTACTTGATATATGAAACTGAATGCTTTGAAACTGTAGGATTGGTTACTGCTGATTAATTCATTATTTATTGCCTTCTTTTTCTTATTACCTACCATATATTCACTGACTTTTAGGAACAGATCTTGTGGTGGTTACCTACTGGGATTTAGTCTCACGCCCTGTTTGGACCATGCTTTTGGGCCCAAACAGATTATATTGATGTAGGTATAGATAATGGAAAGTGCCCTTCTACTTCAGGATTTTGACTGCTTTGGAGCTGGAGAGCATGGGACCAATCTTAGGCTTGTGATGCTGTGGAGTTATTACTGTTTTTCTTTGTACTTGGGTTTTTTACAATATTTCAGCATTGTGACTTGTTTGGATGCTTTCCTAGACACATGTATCATGCATCATATATATGTGTGTGCTCTGGTTTATTATTTCTAGTCTTTCGTTGTTTCCTTTTGTATGGATTATTACTGCTTCCGCTATTGTATATCTGTTTTACTTCCACTGTGTTACTCTGCCAATGAGGGCATAGTTTCCCTACTACTACACCCAAGGCCCTCGATGCTAGTCGGCAGCCTCTGGCGTTCGGGAAAATTCTCTTGAGGCCATGTGACCAACCGGGTACGGAACGCCTCTGGGCGGCTTCCGGAACCAGGAGATTACAAGATTATTGGCATTGGAATAGTTGGAGATCAAGAAGTAGTCTCAATCAATAAAGTAATTTATGTACAAGGATTGAAACACAACCTAATAAGTATCTCTCAACTCTGTAATGATGGTTATTTTGATGATTTTTCTAATAATTGTTGTTCTATTTTTAAAGATAAATTACTTAAATTTAGAGAACCTGGAACTGATAATGTTTACACCCTGGACTTAAATTCCTTGTGTATACAAAAAGTAAAATGCTTAACTGCTAAGATAAACAAATATTGGATCTGGCATAGAAGACTTGGACATTACAATATATATGTTTTACAAAAGTTATCTAAGAAACAATTAGTTTATGATTTTTCTAGTCTCAAATTTGAAAGTGATAGATTATGTGATGCATATTAACTTGGCAAGAAGCACAAATCATCCTTCAAATCTGTTAACGAAATTACTACATATAAACCTCTAGAACTTATCCATATGGATTTGTTTAGACCTTCAAGAATAGAGATATTGGCTAGTAAATTATATGTATTTGTTTTAGTTGATGACTATTCTAGATTTACTTGGATTTATTTTCTAAAATATAAAAATGAAGATTTTACTATATTTGAAATTTTTTGCAAAGGTGTTCAAAATAAAAAAGATTCTAAAATAGTTTCATTAAGAAGTGATCCTTGTAGATAATTTGAGAATCTTGAATTTAATTCCTTCTACTCAAATATGGGTATTAAGCACACCTTCTATGCACCAAGAACACCTTAACAAAATGGAATTTTTGAAAGAAGAAATAGGAATATTCAAGAAATGGTTAGGACTATGCTAAATGAATACAGTCTTCCTACCTATTTCTGGGCAGAAGCTGTAAGCACAACTTGTTATATAATGAATAGAGTTTTAATCAGACCTTTTTTAAAACAGATACTCTATGAACCCTATAATAATATTAAACCTAAAGTAAATTACTTCAAAGTTTTTGGATGCAAGGTTTACACCTTAAAAACCAAGGAAAATCTTGGTAAGTTTGATCCAAAATCTGATGTAGGAATTTTCTTAGGATATTCTACTATTTCTAAAGCTTATAGAATTTTTAATAAAAATTCAAGGATTGTTGAAGAATCAGTTCATGTGAAATTTGATGAATATGGTCCCTTTGAGAAAAGGAAAGACCAAATTGATGAATATGACTCTAATGATAACATGATACTTGAGAACTTTAAAGATGATTTTGAAAAATATTTAAATGAAATTCAGTTCAATTCAGAAGAACATGACATTGAAAAACCTAATAGTGTACTACCTAGAAAATCTAGAACCCTAAAGAATCACCCTTTAGAAACTGTTATAGGAAACCTAGACAATAGAATAAAAACCATAAGAAATGTAGGAAATCTTGTTGAATTATCTTCCTTTTTATCCCAATTAGAACCTAATACATTAGAATAATCCTTAATTGATGAAATTTGGATGATAGAAATGCAAGAAGAACTAAACCAATTCAAGAGAAATGAAGTTTGGAATTTAGTTGAAAGACCTCAGAACTATCCAGTTATAGAAACTAAATGGGTCTTTAGAAATAAACAATATGATCAAGGAATAATAACTATAAATAAAGGAAGACTAGTAGCTAAAGGTTATAATCAGGAAGAAAGTATAGATTATGATCAGACCTTTGCACCTATATCTAGACTAGAATCCATTGGAATCCTTTTAGCATATGCATATCATATGAACTTTAAATTATTTCAGATGGATATTAAGTCAGCCTTTTTAAATGGTTACTTTTTGGAGGAATTTTATGCTTAGCAACCTCCTGGTTTTGAAAATTCACAAAAACCAGATTCTGTTTTTAAACTTACTAAAGCTCTTTATGGCCTTAAATAAGTACCTAGAGCTTGGTATGAAAGATTAAGTTCTTTTCTTTTAAAAAATGATTTTACTATTGTAATTACATATCCAACATTGTTTAAGAAAACTATCAACTCTAATATTTTATTGGTTAAAATTTATGTTTATGATGTAATTTTTGGTTCAACAGACAAAAAACTTTATCATGAGTTTTTAAATTTAATGAAAAAATAATTTGAAATGAGTATGATGTGAAAATTAAATTTCTTTTTAGGACTTCAAATTTATCAAAAAGATTTTGGAAATGTTTTAAATCAAATCAAATACATTACTGATTTACAAAAGAAAATTGGACTTGAAAATAGCAAGACATATTCAAATCCTATGTGTACTAATATAAAAATTGATTTGGATGAAATTGGAAAATCAGTTGACAATAAGTTATATAGAGGTATGATTGGTAGTTTATTATATCTTACTGCTAACAGGCCAAATATAATGTATTCAGTATTTCTTTATGCTAGATTTTAATCTAATCCTAAAGAATCTCACTTAAGTGCTGTCAAAAGAATCTTTAGATATTTAAAAGGAACTGCTTTTCAATATATTCTCTATCCAAAAACTTCTAATTTTAATTTAATCTCTTATTCATATGAAGACTTTGGAAGTTGTAGATTAGATAGAAAAATAACCTCACGGACTTGTCACTTTTTAGGAAAATTCTTAGTGTCATGGTCTAGTAAGAAACAACACTCAGTTTCTCTTTCAACAGCCGAAGCAGAATATGAATCTGTTGGTAGCTGTTGTGCATAAGTTTTGTGGATGAAAAACACTCATATAGATTTTGGACTAAATTTTAATAATAAACCTATTTTATGTGATAATACTAGTATTATAAATATTTCAAAAACCCTATTAATCAGTCTAGAACTAGGCATATTGATATCAGACATCACTTTCTAAGAGATCATGTTCTTAAAAGAATATATTCTTATAATTTATAAGCACTGAAATTCAATTAGTTGATATTTTTACTAAACCACTTCCCACTCCAAGGTTTGATTTTATTAAGGGGTATCTAGGGTTTATTTATTTTTAAATGATTTTTTTTAATTTTAAATTATTTTTTTTAATTCTTATTTTATCTGTTTTTATTATTACTTGTCTTTATTAATTTAAAATTTTCATCAGTTATTCTTTAAAGTTTTGATGCGTAAGTTTTTACTTTTAAATAATGTAATAATTACTATGTGTGTAATGAAATAGGAATCAAGGATGTCAGAAATTGTTTCCAATTCCAAAACCGTTCATTTTCTGAAAACCCTTCGAAACCTCAAGAACTTCTACCGCTCTTCTCTACCTGCACATGAACCTTCAAAACCCTAGATTTTTTAACCTTTAGAAATATGTGATAGTAATGGACAAAACCAAAAGGACTGATGATCCAGAAACTAGCAACACCAAGCGACATCGCTCAACAGGACAAAAGATTTTTCAAGGAAAAGTGGTCAATCTGGAATGGTTGTACCAGATGGATCTATTGCTGAGGCAAGCCCTAGTATTTTAGAAGCTTGATAAAACCTTCAATGGAGACTATACGGAGTTTCTATATGAGTTATAACTTCATCACTTTTTTAAATCAGTTCATTTCAGTCTGGGAGAAGATGAAGAATCAATAATAGCTAAGATCAAGGACAAAGATTTTTTGATTTCGTCTGTGGAGATAGCCAAAATTCTTAACTACCCTCATGAGGGAGTTTTCCATTTTTATTTAAAGAATATTGGTGATAATGTCCATAATTTTTAGGACATTAAGTCTTTTTTGTTTGGATCTACAAACATAAGGAAGATGTTAGTGAAAGATCTAGAGCCTGACCAGAAGATTTTAGTTAAATTTGTGCAAACAGGTATTGCACCCAGAATTTCATAGATGGAGAAAATATTGTACCTAGATATGTACATAATGTTTCTATTTATGAGTGATATTAAATTGAATTTTTCTAGATATATGGTGATATATCTCCATTACTGCTTCCAACCAAAAGCGAGGATGAACTTCTATACCTTTGGAAGGTTCATTTCAAAGATTTTATTTAAGACAGATATGATAAGGCTGATGGATTCCTGAGTGAGATGCCACCATAGAAACATATTTAATGATAGAAAACTAAGAAAGATTTATTTCTTTTGGAGAACAATAAAAGGAAAACTCATGCCTGTTAGAGTAGAATAAGAACAAGACAGTGCTCAGGAGATACCTAAAAATCAAAGGAAGGAGTAGCTGAATCTATAACTAGTGGAGTATCAAGGAGGATATAATTTGAGACATTTGATACACCTACTAATGAGGAAAGTCAAGAAGGACTTCAGAGGATAAGGCAAAGAGTATCTCAATCTAATAAGGAACATGTTCAAGAAAATTTTGGAACAACTGAACCTCTTCTAAGCTATAGATTTCTAAGAGAATATGTAGTACAACAAGTTGATCAACCAATGATTTCTCATATTGAGGTGACTCCTCAAGTAGAAAAAGAAATTGTGCATCCAAATATTGAAAATCCTGGAGAAGTTGAAGTGGCTAGATCTGAAAATGTACATCCTACTGAGACTGTTACATAGGAATTATCCCAAGAGTAACCTATTTTAGAGGATCCAATCTTAGAAGAACTCAATGAAGAGGATTCCCAGGATGAGCAAGAACTTGTAAATATGATACAATTAGATAACTTTTCTGAAATTCAAACTAAAATTATTGGTGAAGATTTTTCTATAGATGAGTCAGGAAATGACTCAAAGGAAAAAATAGTAGAGAATCCAGTACATAGGAATGATTAAGAGAGGTCAAATGCTGAATCCCTACCTCTAGCACTGATAAATCCAGTGGAAGCTCAGACTGAGAATCAAGCACAAGGTTCCTCTGATTCTTTTAATAATTATGTGGTGGAGTTAATCCGAAAATTTAATAAAGTTCAAGATGAAAATTCTTCTTTAAGAAGAGTATTAGAAAAGAAACATTTGAAATTTCAAAGACTGCACGCCAGTTCTGTTTCTAAGCAAGAAGTTGAAAATTTCAAGAAGGAAATGTTGGATGAAGTTGAAAATCTCAAATCTGAAATGGTGATGAAGTCATATTTACTAGAGTTTAAATATTTTATGGAGCAGCAATTCACAGCTATCAGACATGGTGAAGCTAGTACATCAGGTACTTCACCTGATCTGATCAGAAGATTTCAGTCCATTATAGTATCTATGAGCAATATGAATGATAGACTACAGGACCTTCAATGAAATAGTGCCCCTTTATCTATGTTATTAGACAATCAGAATTTTCTTATTGACCAGTTGACTTCAAATGAACCTAGAATTAGAGTTTTGCTAAATCAGTTCACTGATAAGTTAACTCTTTTTATAGAAAAGGAAGAGAGGTTACATGAGTTTTTAAGAGTCAATTTAATTGAATACATCCATCTGACTCAAGAAGTAAGAGATCTCATAGTCCAGTTAGGCGATGGACTGATGAAAAGTTTGAGACTACAGATGTAAGAGCTCAAAGAAATCATTCAGAGGCACTGAAACCCATTCCTCAAACCTTTTTAGCCCAACCTTGATTCTTATTGCCATTACTGTACTAATAATTATATTTTCAATAATATATATTTGGATCACATGTTTATGTTTCATTACTTTGTTTTATTGTACTGTCTATGTTAGAATGCCAGTAATCTAGATTCAAATATTGATAACTAGTTTATCAAAGAATTTACTTAAGTTCAGTGCTACATTAAAATGTGTTATATTCCTTCTTCTATCTTTATTTTTTATATCATAAAAAGGGGAGAAATATGGATAAACACAACATATTTTTTTTGGGAGAAATATGGATAAACACAACATTTTTTTGGGAATTTTTTTTGGATAAACACAAAATTCTTTATTTATAAAGGAGGAGATATTATTTTACTTTATAAAGAGGTAGAAAATGTAAAAATTAGGAAATAATTTTGTTAAAATAAAATATTGTTTTTATATTTTCAAAATTCTAAATTATATGCAATTAATTTTGTAAGATAATTTTATTGGTTATTTCATGGGTTTTGTGATCATCAGAAAGGGGGATATTGTTGAGAAAGTGTTATTTTCAACAATACTATGTTTTTTATGATGATTTTGATGTTCACAAATACCATTATTTGTTATTATAATGATTTTACTTTGAGTATATTTCAGGAAATTAATATTATTTATTTCTCTATTTTGAAATAATATTTAAGCGTTTTAATCCGCATGAAATATTTGACAATGTGTTTGGAAATCACTTTAGCGTGTTCTGGAAACATTGTTCATACTCTACGTGTTCGAAAATCACTTTAGCATGTTCTGGAAACACTTTTCATACCCTAAGTTGAGGAGCATAGTGTAAGGATGAGAACTGTCACTTACGTTATCAGAAAAGTATGGTTAAGCAACCATACGTTATCAGAAAAGTATGGTTAAGCAACCATACGTTATCAGAAAAGTATGGAAGAAGAACCCTACATTTGGAAAGAACATTACGTTTGTAATATCAAAAAATTATGGAATAAGGATCCTATGTTAGTATGGAACGTCATGTTTGTTTCTAAAAAGTATGGTTTATTAACCTTACTTTTGTAAACAACCTTATGTTGGATCATTTACCTTTTGTTTAGAAGCTGATAAAAGTATGGATTGTATACCGTACATTTGAAATTTGAAGATAAAATTATGGATAGTCAACCTTACGTTTGTGATCAACCTTACATTTTTAATCAACCTTAAATTTGATATCAACCTTATGTTGTGAACCTTACGTTCAGAGAATGTATGCTATGCAGTTCAACCCTACGTTTGGCATCAGAGATTCAACCACAGATTTATCGAGTAATGGTCTTTATACGGATTATCAGGCTAATTTCAATCCAAATTAAAAGCCCGAATCTAAAGCACGTCTTTGAATGATTTAAAGCTGTTTATTTATGATTCAAAGGATCGATTTAAGAGGAGATTTTCATAGCGAATTTTAAGGGGAGTTACGACTGATCTATTATTTAAATATTTGAATATCACAATTCTATAGGCGATTTTTGTGGATCTAAATTTTAAAGGAAAATGATTGTATTTATTATATATATCTATTTTCTTAATTACAATGGATACGATATAGATCATTGTGAAAGAGATGAGAAGAACAGATTCTTGAGTTTTTCACTACTACATTTTACAGAGACATTCTAGATTTACAGATCTGGTACTACCATGATCTATCAAACTCTGTTTTCTGAAGAAGAAGAAACATGATTGAATATTCACCGATTCTACATCGAATATATTTTTTGAATCAAATATTGTTAAAGTTTTGAATTATATTTCAAGATCTACTGCAACCGGATCGACTCAAAACTCTTCTATCTGAAGATCATTCTTTCTAAAGATGATGATCCATCGACTGTCAATTGCGTTTTGTTGAAATTTTGAAGAATAACTGGAAAGTATTTCCAAGAACAAATACTCTTTTACTTTTAGTGACTAGATTCTCGTACTAAGTTGTGTGTTCGGTTATATGTATGAACCATAAGGCTCTATTTGTCCTTAAAGTTGTAAAGGTTCCAACTGCCTATACTCAGTTGTGGAACGATCTATTGATAAGTGGACCAGATAGTGAAAATCACCAAACTCGTGGAGTAGAGCATTGTTGGAGTGGACTAGGGGACTTCTATTCCCCGAACTACTATAAATCGTGTGTACTTTTTTATTTATTTTCCACTGCTTAATCATTCTGATAAAGTTAAAAGGACATATTATGATCTCACGAAGAAATTGTAATACACACAATTCACCCCCCTCCCCCTCTTGTGTATATTTGGTATAACCCAATCCAACACTTGGGAATATCTTCCTTATTCACCTTTAATTGGTGATATCCCAACCGAAGGTCCACCTTAGAGAAATACTTGTCCCCACGTAGTTGATTGAACAAATCATTTATCCATGGAAGGGGATACTTGTTTTTTATCATGATTTTTTTGATCTCATGATAATAAATGTAGAGGATCATTGATCCATCCTTTTTATTGATGAGGAGGACTGGTTCACCCTATGTTGAAGGACTCGGGTGTATAAAACCCTTATCCAAATTCTCTTATAACTACTTCTTTAGTTCCTCCAACTCAATGGTGTCCATTCTATAAGGTGTCATTAATATAGGTAGAGATCCATGAATAAGTTCAATTGAGAACTCAACCTCTCATCCAAGAGCAAGACCAGGAAATTCTCTAGGGAACATAAAGTTGTATTCCCACGTAATGGGTACGTCATTGAGAATGATTCTTTTTGTCTCAATTATTTGAACTAGATATGCTTGCTCATAAGGAAATAATATCCGCACTTGAGACAATGGATCTGAAGAAGATTCACCCTCCTTAAAATTTTATATAATTAGAGGATGCTTCAGGATGTGAAGAGTGATCTCCCTTTCCTGTTATATTATTTTGGGTTTCTATAAAGATATTCTATCCATACCCAATATAGCATCAAACTCCACTAATGGAAGTAAGACAAGATTTTTTGGGAGGTTCTTTCCACAAACATTAACTAGGTAAGAGTTATATACTTTGGATGTGATAATTTCCCCATTTTTTGTTCTCACGGATAACTCAACCTTCATATTTTGAGGGGGTGTTTGAATAGTTCTACTAAACTTGCAAGATATGAAATAATGTGTAAAACCAGAATCAAATGTTATGTTTGTTATTCTTGAATGAATAACCAGTGTACCTTTCACCACATAATTGTCGGGATCCACCTCAATAGTAGTGATGGAATAATCCTTCCCTTGATCCTTTATCTTTTGTGGTTGTTGACGTTGATTACTCTCGAGGACTCGAGGTTTAGTGCACTATCTTGCATAGTGCTCGTGCTCCCTATAGTTAAAGCATTGAACCGTGGGTGGTTCTATCCTTCCTCCATCATATCAGTTGACTTATTTATGTATCTTATACATTCATGAGTTTGGTGGAATTACCTCTCATGCTTATATCATTTCCCTATCCCTTTATGGCAGTTCCCATGATGCTTCTTCCCACATTTTTAACATGTGAGTGGTTGAGCTTTCTTTCCAAATTTTTCATTAGATCCCCCAGCTTAACACTCCATATTTTGTTTCATTTCTCTATATCCATGGGACCATTCTATAAACTCTATCTCCACTTTGATATCACATCAAACAACTTCTTCATTACTCCAAAAGTCACAAATTTCTATAGATTTTTGAAGGTGTGGTTTTAAACCACTAAAGAATCTATCAATTTTACTATCAATGTTGATAACAAATCCTGAATCATACCTTGAAATCCTTGTGAAATTTTCTTCATAGGCCATGATAGATTCACCTTCATTTTTCTTCATCTCTATGAATTCTCTCTCCATCCTTGTATGAACAGTTTGAGGAAAATATTTGTTAAACATTATCTTAAAGTCTTCTCACTCCATCTATTTAATTTTTACCTTCGGCATGGTGTTCTTAATCAAATCCCACCATTGGTCGGCCTCTCCATCTAGATGATAAATAGACATATTCTCCTTATCCATCTCAGAACAATGAAGTATATAAAAGATATTCTCTATTGAGTTGACCCATTGTTCTATGGAAAGTGGATTATAAGATCAACTAAATTTTGGTGGTCATTGCCGCATAAAAGACTTGATAGCCAGTTTCTCCCTCTTAGGTGAAGGATGATGTCCCACATTATCTAGGTTATTGTTCATAGCTTGAGATATCTGAGTAAGAATTGCCATGAAAATTTGAACTCCACATCCTAAATAATTAGGGACGTCATTTGGGCAATCTCTGTATTATCCCTCACATGGGTTATTGGCCTAGTTTTTCCTAGTTCCCACCATTTTATAAAGTAGAAAAGGTTAGAAAAAAACATAAGTCAACAAGTCATGAATAAATAATTTATTACTTTGTGTAATTAACTCCAAATCCATATCTTGTGGGATCCCCATGTTTAGCGTTTTTCTAAAACAAAGATTCTTGGGTGCTTACTTATACTTAGTCTCATACTAAGGGGTTTCACTAAGGTTATCTGATCCTGATTCCCAAATTAACTAAACTGTGATATGATACCAACTATAGAGACCATGTTTTTTGTTACATAACTATTATATCATTTTAAATATAAACAACATAATAGTGCTACAAAACTAAGATCCAAAGGTTTGGTGTCTTGGAAAAATTAAGGACCATACATAAATTTCACATAATAAAACATAAACATTTATTTAATTCCTTCTTATCTAGATTATTATTGACCCTCATGTTCTCCTTAGTACAAGTATTCACCTGAGGATATACACAAAAATAAGGGGTGATCTAAAATCCCAATAAGAGGATGAATAAGATACATAAAACATGGGTGAGGATAATCATCATCATCATAACATAAGCAAAGGATCATCATCAAAATCACATGAAAAACATTAGATAAATTCATGGAATGTAGTAATTCATAAAAATGAAACAACATGTCTTAGTGGTTAACCACCACACATAGCTGTGAACAAAGCTAGCATCATGTTCATGTATATTTCACATTATCTAATAAGATACATCACATTACCCAATGAATTAGAGCACTATATAATTTTGGGTGCACCTGTCACATCATAACATTTGCATGAACTATATGATTTTGGGTGCACCCATCACATAATAACATTTACAATATCACGCATGCCACATAGAACGTATATCAATCTTGGACATAAAATAACCCAAGGAAAGAAATGAGTTTCATTTCAAAAAGCATACATTCATGAATAAAATTTGGGGTTCCCAAATGAAAGAGAGAATAACATACTTGGTATTAGAATCATCAATCTTGAGTGAAGAAGAAACAATCTCACGAGAAGTAAAAGTTGTATTTTTGTAAAGAAGAGTTCTTTTGGAAAAAGACATTGCATTTGTCAAAAAACCAGATTGGAAAAATGTATATCCTAAAAAATAAACAGTAAATAAAAAGAAATGATATTTAAGAAACATTAAATGGACATCCATAATGATAATGGATTAAAATATGGAAAACCCAAATAAATAGAGTTTGGTTTGATAATCCCCTTCAAGCCACCTCAAGACCTTTTGGGCCACCTCATTCAAATAATGAAGTGCAGATGCATCCAGACAGACCAAAGGAACTAGCTCCAGATAAGAACTCAGAGTAGGAGGTTTCACTAGAACAAAGCTATCAAGATTTGGAATAATGAGAGGGTATGCCATTTTCCATCAGAACTAGCTTGTGCACCTCTGCACGGGTATTGCTAGCCGAACAAGCAATGAGAAGGTGGGAAGCTAACTTCACGATCTAGGAACTGGGGAGGGGCATTTCTAAGTAGTCATGTCTAGAATGAATTCCTATAAGACCTTTGGGTCATGTAATCCACTAATACTATGGTCCTTATAAGGGTTCCCCCTCAACCCTTAAAATTAGGATTATTAAAAATAAATAAAAAGAAGGCCTTCAGGCCATTCAGGCATGATCGGTCTGCTTGTATATAAGTATGAAAGTTCATGTAAAATTGGAATAGTTATCTAGAATTGAAATTATATGTTATTAATGAACTTACAGAATATTAAATGATCTTATATATCATTTGGTTATATGTTATAAGGACGAATCATTAGATAAATAGTTAATGAAAATGATTTAATTTATTTGGCGGATTTTATGACCATTACGAACTCATATCATTTTATTTAATAACATGTTTATATATTACTTACAGAAAATTATATAACTTATAATATGTATAATAAAATCTTATTTAACCATAATTATGGTTTTATGACCATCCTTGAAGGTGGTAGTAAAAAATGAAAACGCATCATCCACGGTGGTGGTAAATCGACACACCACAGACGATATTTTCATGTTTAGAAAAAAAAGGGAAGATAATTGAAGATGAATTATTCCATTAACATAATAACATTATAGCATATAAAAGATATTGTATTTATCATGCCACTTGGATAGGTGGAGATGAGGATAAAGTGAGAGAAGAAAATAAATTAAAAGGAAATTAAAATAAAAAGAAAGATGATTTTACCTCTTGAATTGCCCTCATTGAGACCCTCAGGGAAATTGGTTTGGTCTTTTGATGAGACCAAGGGCTCCTAGAAATGGGGGGGATTGGGAAGATTATTGGGAATAATTTATACAAGGCTCAATTATTGGAAGGTGTGAAGAGAATAGGTGGTGGGGTGGTATTTATAAGGGAGGAGAGGGGTGTTTTCTCATTATTTTATTCATTAATTTATTATTTTTGGATAAAGACTATGAATAATTTTAGAATTATCACAAAATATATTAAAATAATTAAGGAGAGTTTGAGATTTTGGTCTTACATCAGTCATGTGTTAGGATGGTATGTCTGATTATGATATACTCTGTAATACCAAATGTAGGATCAAAATAAGAATGAGATTCTTAGATACCAGAGGGGGGTGAATTTCACCTTTTAAAAAATTCCTTTGGAACTTTTAAAGATGGTTATGTTTAACAATGTTGAACAAGATAATTTACAAGACCTCTATAAGTTCTAATCACTTGAAAAATTCCGAAAAAGTGATTTCGAAAATGGAACTTAACTAAAGTTTACAAATATGAAGATTCTACCTTAAAGCGTATAGAATCTAACTATATCAGAGTACAAGAGTAAGGAAGTACATGATAGTTATACTTTCCTTAATAATACAAATGCAGTGGAAAAACATGTAACAAAACAAGTAACAAGTAATAAGTCTTTTAACCCAAAGAGAAGGGTATCCAATAACCATGGATAAAGGTCCCTTGATTTATACTTTCAAGAAAGTTTGTCTTACCCACACCAGGGTAAGCCCTCGATACGAAGATCGGAGTCTATCTTGCTATCCCCGCAAGACCTCAACTATCAGGTAGTCGTCACCTCTATCTTCCTCAGAAAGGAATCCCTCAACTTCAAGGTGTTGGAATCTCTGTCTTCCTATCCCTGGAAGCCCTAGATTGTACACAGCAACAATCAGAGTCGCACGAATCAAATCTGCACAAGGAAAAGTTTGAACAAGATGTTCATACTTTCTGCATGAAGCTTGAGATTTGATAAGAGTCTCTCTCTCTAGAAATCACTTCAATAACATATAGACACAGATGTCAAAGTTCAGTGTTAAGCTCTTTTCAAATGATCAATTATTTATAGGCACAGCTCCAACGGTTGGCTCCCTCCTCCAATGGTCATATTCTTCCTTGAATTTCAGAGGAACCTGTACATGTGTCACTCAAACAACGGTTAGTTGATAACTGAAAGCACGACATCATTTTATAACTAAACAGATGTAAGCATAACCAAAATTGATATTCAGAATGAAGGTAAATGAAAGTTTGGAGTGGAGAAAGTTAAAGTTTTGAGTGTAGGAAAAAAATGAATTCAGAGTCTGTAGTACTAAGATATTCAGATTCTGTTTTATAGGAATTCGGAACCTGAATTATGTATAATTATGGAGTCTGAATTTCAAGGAAATTCGGATTCTGGATTCATAAGAATTCAGAACTAGAACCTACAAAGTTTGGAATCAGAGTTCATGGGAATTCAGAATCAGAACTAATAAGAGTTTGGAGTCTGTATTCAGAGAACTCGAAGTCAGAACTTAGAGAAGTTTGTAACTAGAATTCGTAATCAGAATTCATAGTTTAACTTTATATAAGTTCGTAATCAGAATTCGGAGTCGAACTTCATGAGAGTTCGTATCCAGAATTCAGAGTTGAAATTCATGAGAGTTTGTATCCACAATTCGGAGTTGAACTTCATGAGAGTTCGTATCCATAATTCGGAGTTGAACTTCATGAGAGTTCGTATCCATAATTCGGAGTTGAACTTCATGAGAGTTCGTATCCGGAATTCGGAGTTGAATTTCATGAGAGTTCGTATCTGGAATTCGGAGTTGAACTTCATGAGAGTTCGTATCTGGAATTTGGAGTCTTAAATAGAATACCTTATATCTAAGTATTATATGATTCCGAGGTTTTTGGTTTCAATCTAAGTTTTATACTTAGAAAATTTATGATATGAATAATGAAATCTAGGCAAGGTTAAATTTCCTTGAGGAAGGAAATTTTCCTTATAGAAGTAAAATAGGGCTAAAATAAGATTTTCCTTAAAATAAGGTGTTTGTGATTTTCAAAACAAGAGGAATGGTAAAGTCATAAGAAAAATCCTTAATGACTTAACAATCTCCCCCTTGAATGAAGGAATGGAAAAAGTCATAATGAAAACCTTATTGACTCAACAATCTCCCCCTTTTTAGAAAGCACAAACATCCTTACGAAAAAGAATTTAAGGACTTAGAATAAATTTCTAGACTTTGAAATTAATGCTTATCTCCCTTTGTTTATGGACAATGGTGAATACGACTAACTCCCCCTTGGGCTTTAGAACTCTAAGGATCATATTCTAGATTTCCAAAATGAGAATTTTCATTTGAATGAGGAAATATTCATAATGATCACTCCCCCTTACTTAGGGATGTATCTTCTTATACTTAGAAGTCTTCTCCTTTAGATTTTCCATCTCTCTTTTAGAATTATTTTTCCTTTCTCCCCCTTTGTGATTTTCAAAAATAGTTTGAGGGAATGGAAAAGAAATAAATTACTTGAAATATTAGTAAAGACATATAAACAAGATAAGCATCGACAATTTCATCATGATCGGAAATATTAGTACAAAGAAAAAATACAAAAAAAAGATCGGATTTGTCTATTTTTCTCTTTTTCCTTGGGCATCATCTTCTTGATAATGGTCTTCGGCTTCTTTATCTATTTGTGATACTCTTTTACTTGCTTCTCCAAGGCTATGATATTTTCTTCTTGAGCCTTCAGGACCTCTGCCTGAGCCTTTAGCAATTCTTCTTGCTTCAAAATATTTTCTTGCATCTCGCTCTAGAAATCCTTATCTGTTTTCAAACTTTGAAAAATATTACTCATCTTTCCATTTAGATATTTCACATCCTAAATCCGAGTATTTTGTTCAAGGTTTAGCTTTTCCTAAAAGCTATCTGAAAGATTTTTTATTTTGGCATCTTCGGTACCAAAGGATTCCTTGACATATTCTTGGAACTGATCAAGCTCTTCCATATCTTCAATAATTTTTTTAGACCATTTGGTTATATGCTTGCACGATTTTTTGTGGGCTTCATAGTTGATCAGAAAATTATTGTGATCAGCCTCTATCTTAACACATATGTCCATCACCATGGATACAGAGTCTGACCTCTGATACCAATTGTTAGGATGGTATGTCAGAGTATGATATACTCTATAATACCAAATGTGGGATCGAAATAAGAATGAGATTCTCATATACAAGAGGGGGGTGAATTGTACCGTTTAAAAAATTCCTTTGGAACTTTTAAAGATGGTTATGTTTAACAAGGTTAAACAAGATAATTCACAAGATGTAACGCCCCGACCCCAGTTACCCAGAGTCGGTGCATTATTACATAACATTGGCATGATCACAAGAAAGATCAAATCTCGAAAGACCGATTGGTTTAGTAGCCTTGGAAACACTAGATATATTCATAAGTTTTACATTACATCATAAAATGAAAAACTACTACAACAACATAATGTCTCCATAATCCACACTCATATCCCCACATAATATCCCTGCAGGTCATTCATAATTTACTTCTTCAATTCCTGGGAAAAATAAAACATAGAAAAGGGGTGAGCTCAAATGCCCAGTAAGGATAACAATATAGCGGAAACTTTCATAAATAAGAATAAACATTTAAGGCAATGTATAACTAAAACAAAAGCCGTTTAAATATGAACTTTCAACATGGTATGGCATAAATAAAATGAAATAATTCCATTTACTTATTCACATGGATATTCTACTAATCGAATAATCACATGCAAAAATCAATAACCACTTTCATAATGTTGGAATGCATAATGCCAGACTATCATAACCACATAGCCAAGGCCTCGTGCCAAGACTACAAATAAGATTTTGTCAAGGCCTTGTGCCAAGACACTAGTTTGTCTCATGAGACCTACCGATGCATTGAGGAGCTATAGCGGGCTCCACCCGTCACATATTAAGTCCAATGCATTCCCATATGAAAAGGTTTAAACATAACATAAACATTTGTATTAAAAATAGCATACGAAATGTCAATAATTTCACCATAAACTATGAATGGTATAAAAATAGCACATCCACAGTCAAACATATCACAAAACCTTCAATACAATATAGAAGTTTTGTATCATAATAAATCATCTTCAAATAAGCTTAAAATCCATCAAAGGATGTTGACATAGATGAAATCAAAACTATTTGAGAGAAATATCTCTTTTTTTGAAATCATTTAAAAGTCACACATTTATAAAGGAAGTAATTAAAAAGAGATTTTTGAATCAAAGTGTCCCATACCACTTTGAAACTTTTGAAAGGAATTAACATTTTTTAAAAACATTCATGTCCATATAAATAAATCCTTAAAAACCATTTTGAAGACATTAATTAAAAAGATTTATAAAGATAAATCTTTAAAACATTTAAAATTCTTATTTTGATAAAGAGTACCTTTATGAAATTCTTAAATTATTCATTTTGAAATCATTTAAAAGTCACATAATTATAAAATAAAACATTTACTTTGAAAATATCCTTGTAAGCTTGTAAGGGAATCTTTGACGATTTTATAACGGCGGTAAATAGCTACACCTGCCGTATAAGTTTAAAAAAACATTCTTACCTTAAATTTGTCAAAAGGTAAAAAGTGCCTTGTTTGGAAAACGATGGAAATATTCCTTTAAAAACACATAAGGGTATAAATGACTATAACCCATATTCTTTGTAAATAGTAAAAATGTTTTGAAATACATTTCGAAGTAACATGGATGTGGATGATAAATAAATCCCAGTAGATTATTACGTATAAACAACCTCGAATAATGAAGAGATTGTGAAATAAACCCTTACCTTGCACTTTTACTTGGATGGGGTAGGTTAACCTCCTGTATAATGGTGAAATAATTGTTATTAAATTATACAAGAATCATATATATTAATATGATATCATATATGATCTTTTAACATTGATTTGTTAATAATATCTTAGAATTATCGTCGTTTCGGGTGTTAACTTACTCATTTTATTTATATGTTTTGTTACATAAGCCATGGTTGTTGTATCTTATTCATATCCAGAATTATATCTAGTCCTTAAAAATCATTTTTAAATCATCAAATGATAATTATACTTGAATGGTTATGATGGAGAATGAATCTCATCGCGTTCGTGGAGACGGTAGTCCGTACGTACGCACGAGCGACAATATCATTCTTTTGATATTAAAATAATATATAAATGAATGGTATATCATATATACAGAATAATTAACATGTTATATTTATTATTTACATGAGTTACACATCATTATTATACCCATCCAAATAATATTATATTGAATAACAATTACACCACGACGTGGAGACGGTAAGCCGTACGTACGCACGTATGGTGACATGTTATTCAAAGGGTGGATAGAATACTGAATATGGTTGCACCATACTTATAATAACATCACAGTATATGTGAGATTCTGGAGTTATTATTTTAGAATGGTAAGAACAAAGGAAGAAGAAGTGGAAGAAGAAATGAACTTAGAAAAGGGTGGTGAAATCATTACCTCTTCTTCGGGTTCTTCCTTTTGATTTGATCAAAAGGGCTCCTTAGGTTGGCTTTCTGATCAAAATAAGGCCTCTAGGTTGTAGTGAGGGATGTTGGGAGAGTATTTGGGTAGAGTTTGGCCGAACCAAAAGGCTTTATATGTGTGAAGAAATGAGAAGGAGGAGTGCCCTTTTATAAGAGGGGTGAGGGTCACCTTTGGAAAAGCTAGAAATATTAATTTATATTAAATTCATATTCGGTTTCTAAAGGCTCCAAAGTTGATTATTCAAAGGTTAAGGTGGGGATAGGTCGAAAACCACTCAACAAATAAAATTTAGACAGGTTTGGGTACTTATATTAACCTTATCTTTAAGTATTAACTCTAAGTTAATTAGTTTCACTTTTACAATGTCTCTTTGTATTTTTATATAATATGGTTAATAAACTTACTATATACATCCAAGAGACCCCCAAGTGGTACATTAATGATGAACCTATCATGATATAAGTCTCTTGGCCGAACCTTAGATTTTTAGGAATTTAATATCAATTAATAATATAATATTTGTTTTAAGAACTCTTTTATGTCAATTTTGACACTATTCAATAGTTGATTTTTTTGAAACTCATAACAGATTTATTACTTCGAAAAAAGTAAATTAAATCAATCCTAATATATCATATTATCCTAGAAAATTAGTTTAATTCATTAAAAGTTTCATATTATATTTATTTGGGTATTTATAATATCAATTATTTTAATTTTTCACTATTATAGTAATTACTGCATCATCATTGTGTCATATATAAAATAAATTATTTAATGTCTAAAAACTATAAATAAAATATCATTATGTAGGAAATCTTTTTATCTTTCTAATGAATATTTATAATCTAAAATACAACATATATAACCCTATGTAACAATTGTTGTTCTAAAAGATATATGCTTGTGTCATTTTTGTATTTATTTTAACTAAATTAAAATAAAGTGTCATTATCACTTACAAGTGGATCCATGGGGTCCCAAAATAGACCCCAAGATTCCCATGGTCGACCATGTATCAACCAATAGGGTTAAGACACGTTTTAGGGTAATTTAGTATTATTATAATATTATTTTTTAACCCTTATTTACCGGATTTACCCTTAACCATGGTAAATAAAATATTTACCGCAGTAATTATTCAAAATGTCTAAAAATAAAAGTTATCTATTTACACAATTTGAACATCCTGATTCCAAATATGGAATCCATTTTCCTAAATTCAAAACACAGAAGTGGCAGAAATTAATTTAAAATTAATTCCCGCTGTCAAAACAAAAAGCGTGTTTTTAAGAGATAATAACTATCAAAAGATTGACACTCGTTTATGTTCGGTTTAATTGTAAAATTATGTCCAATTACCAACATTATATTAAATGGTAAAAATATATTATAAATATAATTTAAAACCACTCAAATTCATAATTTATCACTATTAATTATTTTGATTAAAAAAGTTGTTTTTAATTAAAATTTAGTAATTTTCACTATTCATCAAAATATGAAAGTTATCCGAAAAGTACCAAAATTTCACCTTAGGCTAACTTCGATATTCCGAATCCAAATATGAAGTCCATTTTAAAATATAAAATATATATAATTTTAAAAAGTAGGTATTACTATTCATAACGGCTAGTTTGATTGGTTGTGGTGTGTGTTAGAACTCGAGGTTGCGTACAACACACGCTATCGCATTATTCGAAGGGAAACGTACCGTGGAATCTTGGGGTGTTTCATTTTAAATTTTTGATGTCCCCATTTAGTCAAAAAGTTTAAAATATTGTATTTAAAAAGGTTTCACTATTAGAAGTTGATAAAAGTGAAATACTGAAAATGAATCTGTTCTTGCATTATGACTAAGAAACTCATAATAGGGATTCTAAAATTATAAGGATTATATAAAGTTCAAAATGTAGTTAATACTATTCATGACCTCTTTTAATGGTGTGATTGAACTCGGTGTTGCGTGTAGTGCAAGTTATTGAATTATTTTTAAGAAATAACACACTCTGAAATCCTGGGGTGTTACATTCTCCCCTCCTTCAATAAATTGCGTCCTCGCAATTTGAAATTGTCCTTCGAAAATAAAAGGTTGAAAGTAGAAAATATATTTGTGGGAAAACCCACATCGGAAATTGGGTTACTAAAATTTAGTCTTAATATGAGGAAAAGAGAAATGAAAGGGTCACCACCAAATTATGATCTCGATTAGGAGAACATTGGTGGCAATTAGAGACATATAATTGGAGGAAAAACGTAAATATTTATAGGTAGTGATTGAGGTCATCAATCACAAACAAGTATAAAATTGAGGTCCTTAAACTCATCAATCTATGATGATTTGAATTACCATCGGTTCAACAAAATATAGGGTATTGGGACAGCACATTTTTGACATTTCAAAATATCTTAGTTGAAATCCCACATCGAAAAATGAATTAATGAGGCCTCTATTTAAAATAAAGAGTGGAAAGTATGAAGATTACCGAAAATAACACATACTAGGGTTCCATGTAGGAAAATATGGATATGGAAGAGAAATCTAACCATCAATTATCTGATGGAGAGTGGTAGAGAACATGGCTATGAAGAGGCAAACAATCCCAAAGCCATAAATTTGTGATGATTTAAGGTACCATCTAGGACAACATTTTTGTTCTAAGTTTCTATTATTAATGCTGAGGAATTTATTTATGAGATTGGCTAAGATAATAAGGAGATATACTTACTTTATAATTAAAATTTTACCCATTAATAAATTTCTACCACAAACTCATCTTTCACTCTAGAACGTAATTTTTTTTTTCTATTTATACTATTCGTACAGGGTTCCAAAATAAATGAATTTATAATTCATCTACCAGATCTTTTAAAAAAAACTACATTATTTAATTCAGGAAATCTCGTGGGACAGTGGTAGGTGATACACCCTTGTCGCCCTTCGGTTGCGGGTTCAAGTCTCGCAGCCTTGCCGGACGCAACAGGTTGCTGCCCGACCTCCGGGTTGTTCTTTTATGGCAATCCAAAATAATCCAAACTAGAACTATCCAAAATACTTCTGTCTAAACTCACAGTCCAACATTTATAAGGAAGGTAAACATAATATAGATCCTTTTTACCCCGTAATAGAATATGAATACCTTCATCATGTATTACCATATTCCTTATTGATTACATTCATGCTCCCTTATTCCATATAGAATGCTGGATATACTTCATTAATCCAAAAATGTTTTAAACCCCAACAATGATGGAATATACAAATCATTAATCAGCTTTAAGGTAGTCAATAATATCCAATATAATTTATCCAAATCAATCATGTATTATTCTAAAATCACCACCTCGGTATCTGAACCATATTATGGTTTATCTTTCTCTCAACCATATATTTTCCAAACATTTAACCTGATACTGAGTCACTTTTCTTTGTTCCACACCATCTCAAGTCCTTAATGAAATAGTACTGCAGTACAATCCTTATATACTCCATAATTATTATAACAAGTACATTGTTGATACAACACTCAATTGATATAATCAACATAAGAACTCTAATCATTCCTCTTCATCTGTGGTAGTATCATAACTTGATTATTATCCAATAGCATCATTTGCGGCATAGTCTGATGACTGGGGCATAGGTTCGCGTAGTGTCCAAACTCCTTGCAAATGAAGCATTGTACATTTGGAACCATTTTCTTACCCTTGTAGTCATGTACTTTGTGCCCTTTTCCTCCACACTTATAACAAACTCTCATTCCTTTCAGGCAAGTTCCAGGGTGTTTCTTTCCACAGTTACCACATATGGGAAAATTCTTCTTTTCCCTCTTCCCTTTATCCATATTTCTCTCTTCCATCCTTTTCTTCTCTTGCTTCCCTTCAAAGCCATAGGACTCAGTAAACTCTTTACTTATCTTATCAATACATGATATTATTTCTTCATATGATGATAATACATGGGAGACTATTTCTCTTATAAATTCTAGCTTAAGACCATGAAAGATATGATCCTTCCTTCTCTTTGGATCATGTGCATTTCTGGAGTTCTCATTCCTTCTACTGGGCGCCATTTCTAAACAATGGAATAAACTAGATCAGTTTATGAATCAAAATACATAATCCCATACTTATAAAACACCTAACATAAATTGAACTATTTATGGATATAATCCATAATCATAAGAATGTTTTCTTTGAGGAAGTATATACTCATAATCCCTTCAAAATGATTTGTAAATAAAATGAGAGTTATCCTAAGCATATCCCCCGGGAGTGTCGTAACCAAGAGTGCAGCAAGGCCCGTTGTCGTGCACCAGTTCCCGTTCGAGTCTAGCTCAAAGCGGTGTTTTCGGGTTTTACCCCTAGGTACATCTGTGCCAGAGCCGCCTCTACCTGCTCGTATCCAGACAGGGATGTATTGCTCGGAAAACTCACAAAATCTCTACAATACCAAAATTCTAGGAAGTTCTTCTATACTAATCCTCAAAGTTCATCTTAGGTCTACGTGCTCTAATCAGAGTTTATCTAAATCTAGCTTCCAAGGTTTGTACTAAACTTCCTCTGATACCAACTGTAACGCCCCGACCCCAGCTACCCAGAGTCGGTGCATTACTTCGTAACATTGGCATGATCACAAGAAAGATCAAATCTCGAAAGACCGATTGGTTTAGTAGCCTTAGAAACACTAGATATATTCATAAGTTTTACATTACATCATAAAATGAAAAACTACTACAACAACATAATGTCTCCATAATCCACACTCATATCCCCACATAATATCCCTGCAGGTCATTCATAATTTACTTCTTCACTTCCTGGGAAAAATAAAACATAGAAAAGGGGTGAGCTCAAATGTCCAGTAAGGATAACAATATAGCGGAAACTTTCATAAATAAGAATAAACATTTAAGGCAATGTATAACTAAAACAAAAGCCTTTTAAATATGAACTTTCAACATGGTATGGCATAAATAAAATGAAATAATGCCATTTACTTATTCACATGGATATTCTACTAATCGAATAATCACATGCAAAAATCAATAACCACTTTCATAATGTTGGAATGCATAATGCCAGACTATCATAACCACATAGCCAAGGCCTCGTGCCAAGACTACAAATAAGATTTTGTCAAGGCCTTGTGCCAAGACACTAGTTTGTCTCATGAGACCTATCGATGCATCGAGGAGCTATAGCGGGCTCCACCCGTCACATATTAAGTCCAATGCATTCCCATATGAAAAGGTTTAAACATAACATAAACATTCGTATTAAAAATAGCATACGAAATGTCAATAATTTCACCATAAACTATGAATGGTATAAAAATAGCACATCCACAGTCAAACATATCACAAAACCTTCAATACAATATAGAAGTTTTGTATCATAATAAATCATCTTCAAATAAGCTTAAAATCCATCAAAGGATGTTGACATAGATGAAATCAAAACTATTTGAGAGAAATATCTCTTTTTTTGAAATCATTTAAAAGTAACACATTTATAAAGGAAGTAATTAAAAAGAGATTTTTGAATCAAAGTGCCCCATACCACTTTGAAACTTTTGAAAGGAATTAACATTTTTTAAAAACATTCATGTCCATATAAATAAATCCTTAAAAACCATTTTGAAGACATTAATTAAAAAGATTTATAAAGATAAATCTTTAAAACATTTTAAATTCTTATTTTGATAAAGAGTACCTTTCTGAAATTCTTAAATTATTCATTTTGAAATCATTTAAAAGTCACATAATTATAAAATAAAACATTTACTTTGAAAATATCCTTGTAAGCTTGTAAGGGAATCTTTGACGATTTTATAACGGCGGTAAATAGCTACACCTGCCGTATAAATTTAAAAAAAAACATTCTTACCTTAAATTTGTCAAAAGGTAAAAAGTGCCTTGTTTGGAAAACGATGGAAATATTCCTTTAAAAACACATAAGGGTATAAATGACTATAACCCATATTCTTTGTAAATAGTAAAAATGTTTTGAAATACATTTCGAAGTAACATGGATGTGGATGATAAAGAAATCCCAGTAGATTATTACGTATAAACAACCTCGAATAATGAAGAGATTGCGAAATAAACCCTTACCTTGCACTTTTACTTGGATGGGGTAGGTTAAACTCCTGTATAATGGTGAAATAATTGTTATTAAATTATACAAGAATCATATATATTAATATGATATCATATATGATCTTTAAACATTGATTTGTTAATAATATCTTAGAATTATCGTCGTTTCGGGTGTTAACTTACTCATTTTATTTATATGTTTTGTTACATAAGCCATGGTTGTTGTATCTTATTCATATCCAGAATGATATCTAGTCCTTAAAAATCATTTTTAAATCATCAAATGATAATTATACTTGAATGGTTACGATGGAGAATGAATCTCATCGCGTTCGTGGAGACGGTAGTCCGTACGTACGCACGAGCGACAATATCATTCTTTTGATATTAAAATAATATATAAATGAATGGTATATCATATATACAGAATCATTAACATGTTATATTTATTATTTACATGAGTTACACATCATTATTATACCCATCCAAATAATATTATATTGAATAACAATTACACCACGACGTGGAGACGGTAAGCCGTACGTACGCACGTATGGTGACATGTTATTCAAAGGGTGGATAGAATACTGAATATGGTTGTACCATACTTATAATAACATCACAGTATATGTGAGATTCTGGAGTTATTATTTTAGAATGGTAAGAACAAAGGAAGAAGAAGTGGAAGAAGAAATGAACTTAGAAAAAGGTGGTGAAATCATTACCTCTTCTTCGGGTTCTTCCTTTTGATTTGATCAAAAGGGCTCCTTAGGCTGGCTTTCTGATCAAAATAAGGCCTCTAGGTTGTAGTGAGGGATGTTGGGAGAGTATTTGGTCAGAGTTTGGCCGAACCAAAAGGCTTTAGAGGTGTGAAGAAATGAGAAGGAGGAGTTCCCTTTTATAAGAGGGGTGAGGGGCACCTTTGGAAAAGCTAGAAATATTAATTTATATTAAATTCATATTCGGTTTCTAAAGGCTCAAAAGTTTATTATTCAAAGGTTAAGGTGGGGATAGGTCGAAAACCACTCAACTAATAAAATTTAGACAGGTTTGGGTACTTATATTAACCTTATCTTTAAGTATTAACTCTAAGTTAATTAGTTTCACTTTTACAATGTCTCTTTGTATTTTTATATAATATGGTTAATAAACTTACTATATACATCCAATAGACCCCCAAGTGGTACATTAATGATGAACCTATAATGATATAAGTCTCTTGGCCGAACCTTAGATTTTTAGGAATTTAATATCAATTAATAATATAATATTTGTTTTAAGAACTCTTTTATGTCAATTTTGACACTATTCAATAGTTGATTTTTTTGAAACTCATAACAGATTGATTACTTCGAACAAATTAAATTAAATCAATCCTAATATATCATATTATCCTAGAAAATTAGTTTAATTCATTAAAAGTTTCATATTATATTTATTTGGGTATTTATAATATCAATTATTTTAATTTTTCACTATTATAGTAATTACTGCATCATCATTGTGTCATATATAAAATAAATTATTTAATGTCTAAAAATTATAAATAAAATATCATTATGTATGAAATCTTTTTAGATTTCTAATGAATATTTATAATCTAAAATCCAACATATATAACCCTATGTAACAATTGTTGTTCTAAAAGATATATGCTTGTGTCATTTTTGTATTTATTTTAACTAAATTAAAATAAAGTGTCATTATCACTTACAAGTGGATCCATGGGGTCCCAAAATAGACCCAAAGATTCTCATGGTCGACCATGTATCAACCAATAGGGTTAAGACACGTTTTAGGGTAATTTAGTATTATTATAATATTATTTTTTAACCCTTATTTACCGGATTTACCCTTAACCATGGTAAATAAAATATTTACCGCAGTAATTATTCAAAATATCTAAAAATAAAAGTTACCTATTTACACAATTTGAACATACTGATTCCAAATATGGAATCCATTTTCCTAAATTCAAAACACAGAAGTGGCAGAAATTAATTTAAAATTAATTCCCGCTGTCAAAACAAAAAGCGTGTTTTTAAGAGATAATAACTATCAAAAGATTGACACTCGTTTATGTTCGGTTTAATTGTAAAATTATGTCCAATGACCAACATTATATTAAATGGTAAAAATATATTCTAAATATACTTTAAAACCACTCAAATTCATAATTTATCACTATTAATTATTTTGATTAAAAAAGTTGTTTTTAATTAAAATTTAGTAATTTTCACTATTTATCAAAATATGAAAGTTATCCGAAAAGTACCAAAATTTCACCTTAGTCTAAATTCGATATTCAGAATCCAAAGATGAAGTCCATTTTAAAATATAAAATATATATAATTTTAAAAAGTAGGTATTACTATTCATAACGGCTAGTTTGATTGGTTGTGGTGTGTGTTAGAACTCGAGGTTGCGTACAACACACGCTATCGCATTATTCGAAGGGAAACGTACCGTGGAAGCTTGGGGTGTTTCATTTTAAATTTTTGATGTCCCCATTTAGTCAAAAAGTTTAAAATATTTTATTTAAAAAGGTTTCACTATTAGAAGTTGATAAAAGTGAAATACTGAAAATGAATCTGTTCTTGCATTATGACTAAGAAACTCATAATAGGGATTCTAAAATTATAAGGATTATATAAAGTTCAAAATGTAGTTAATACTATTCATGACCTCTTTTAATGGTGTGATTGAACTCGGTGTTGCGTGTAGTGCAAGTTATTGAATTATTTTTAAGAAATAACACACTCTGAAATCCTGGGGTGTTACATTCTCCCCTCCTTCAATAAATTGCGTCCTCGCAATTTGAAATTGTTCTTCGAAAATAAAAGGTTGAAAGTAGAAAATATATTTGTGGGAGAACCCACATCGGAAATTGGGTTACTAAAATTTAGTCTTAATATGAGGAAAAGAGAAATGAAAGGGTCACCACCAAATTATGATCTCGATTAGGAGAACATTGGTGGCAATTAGAGACATATAATTGGAGGAAAAACGTAAATATTTATAGGTAGTGATTGAGGTCATCAATCACAAACAAGTATAAAATTGAGGTCCTTAAACTCATCAATCTATGATGATTTGAAGTACCATCGGTTCAACAAAATATAGGGTATTGGGACAGCACATTTTTGACATTTCAAAATATCTTAGTTGAAATCCCACATCGAAAAATGAATTAATGAGGCCTCTATTTAAAATAAAGAGTGGAAAGTATGAAGATTACCGAAAATAACACATACTAGGGTTCCATGTAGGAAAATATGGATATGGAAGAGAAATCTAACCATCAATTATCTGATGGAGAGTGGTAGAGAACATGGCTATGAAGAGGCAAACAATCCCAAAGCCATAAATTTGTGATGATTTAAGGTACCATCTAGGACAACATTTTTGTTCTAAGTTTCTATTATTAATGTTGAGGAATTTATTTATGAGATTGGCTAAGATAATAAGGAGATATACTTACTTTATAATTAGAATTTTACCCATTAATAAATTTCTACCACAAACTCATCTTTCACTCTAGAACGTAATTTTTTTTTCTATTTATACTATTCATACAGGGTTCCAAAATAAATGAATTTATAATTCATCTACCAGATCTTTTAAAAAAAACTACATTATTTAATTCAGGAAATCTCGTGGGACAGTGGTAGGTGATACACCCTTGTCGCCCTTCGGTTGCGGGTTCAAGTCTCGCAGCCTTTCCGGACGCAACAGGTTGCTGCCCGACCTCCGGGTTGTTCTTTTATGGCAATCCAAAATAATCCAAACTAGAACTATCCAAAATACTTCTGTCTAAACTCATAGTCCAACATTTATAAGGAAGGTAAACATAATATAGATCCTTTTTACCCCGTAATAGAATATGAATACCTTCATCATGTATTACCATATTCCTTATTGATTACATTCATGCTCCCTTATTCCATATAGAATGCTGGATATACTTCATTAATCCAAAAATGTTTTAAACCCCAACAATGATGGAATATACAAATCATTAATCAGCTTCAAGGTAGTCAATAATATCCAATATAATTTATCCAAATCAATCATGTATTATTCTAAAATCACCACCTCGGTATCTGAACCATATTATGGTTTATCTTTCTCTCAACCATATATTTTCCAAATATTTAACCTGCTACTGAGTCACTTTTCTTTGTTCCACACCATCTCAAGTCCTTAATGAAATAGTACTGCAGTACAATCCTTATATACTCCATAATTATTATAACAAGTACATTGTTGATACAACACTCAATTGATATAATCAACATAAGAACTCTAATCATTCCTCTTCATCTGTGGTAGTATCATAACTTGATTATTATCCAATAGCATCATTTGCGGCATAGTCTGATGACTGGGGCATAGGTTCGCGTAGTGTCCAAACTCCTTGCAAATGAAGAATTGTACATTTGAAACCATTTTCTTACCCTTGTAGTCATGTACTTTGTGCCCTTTTCCTCCACACTTATAACAAACTCTCATTCCTTTCAGGCAAGTTCCAGGGTGTTTCTTTCCACAGTTACCACATATGGGAAAATTCTTCTTTTCCCTCTTCCCTTTATCCATATTTCTCTCTTCCATCCTTTTCTTCTCTTGCTTCCCTTCAAAGCCATAGGACTCAGTAAACTCTTTACTTATCTTATCAATACATGATATTATTTCTTCATATGTTGATAATACATGGGAGACTATTTCTCTTATAAATTCTAGCTTAAGACCATGAAAGATATGATCCTTCCTTCTCTTTGGATCATGTGCATTTCTGGAGTTCTCATTCCTTCTACTGGGCGCCATTTCTAAACAATGGCATAAACTAGATCAGTTTATGAATCAAAATACATAATCCCATACTTATAAAACACCTAACATAAATTGAACTATTTATGGATATAATCCATAATCATAAGAATGTTTTCTTTGAGGAAGTATATACTCATAATCCCTTCAAAATGATTTGTAAATAAAATGAGAGTTATCCTAAGCATATCCCCCGGGAGTGTCGTAACCAAGAGTGCAGCAAGGCCCGTTGTCGTGCACCAGTTCCCGTTCGAGTCTAGCTCAAAGCGGTGTTTTCGGGTTTTACCCCTAGGTACATCTGTGCCAGAGCCGCCTCTACCTGCTCGTATCCAGACAGGGATGTATTGCTCGGAAAACTCACAAAATCTCTACAATACCAAAATTCTAGGAAGTTCTTCTATACTAATCCTCAAAGTTCATCTTAGGTCTACGTGCTCTAATCAGAGTTTATCTAAATCTAGCTTCCAAGGTTTGTACTAAACTTACTCTGATACCAACTGTAACGCCCCGACCCCAGCTACCCAGAGTCGGTGCATTACTTCGTAACATTGGCATGATCACAAGAAAGATCAAATCTCGAAAGACCGATTGGTTTAGTAGCCTTAGAAACACTAGATATATTCATAAGTTTTACATTACATCATAAAATGAAAAACTACTACAACAACATAATGTCTCCATAATCCACACTCATATCCCTACATAATATCCCTGCAGGTCATTCATAATTTACTTCTTCACTTCCTGGGAAAAATAAAACATAGAAAAGGGGTGAGCTCAAATGCCCAGTAAGGATAACAATATAGCGGAAACTTTCATAAATAAGAATAAACATTTAAGGCAATGTATAACTAAAACAAAAGCCTTTTAAATATGAACTTTCAACATGGTATGACATAAATAAAATGAAATAATATCATTTACTTATTCACATGGATATTCTACTAATCGAATAATCACATGCAAAAATCAATAACCACTTTCATAATGTTGGAATGCATAATGCCAGACTATCATAACCACATAGCCAAGGCCTCGTGCCAAGACTACAAATAAGATTTTGTCAAGGCCTTGTGCCAAGACACTAGTTTGTCTCATGAGACCTACCGATGCATCGAGGAGCTATAGCGGGCTCCACCCGTCACATATTAAGTCCAATGCATTCCCATATGAAAAGGTTTAAACATAACATAAACATTCGTATTAAAAATAGCATACGAAATGTCAATAATTTCACCATAAACTATGAATGGTATAAAAATAGCACATCCACAGTCAAACATATCACAAAACCTTCAATACAATATAGAAGTTTTGTATCATAATAAATCATCTTCAAATAAGCTTAAAATCCATCAAAGGATGTTGACATAGATGAAATCAAAACTATTTGAGAGAAATATCTCTTTTTTTGAAATCATTTAAAAGTCACACATTTATAAAGGAAGTAATTAAAAAGAGATTTTTGAATCAAAGTGTCCCATACCACTTTGAAACTTTTGAAAGGAATTAACATTTTTTAAAAACATTCATGTCCATATAAATAAATCCTTAAAAACCATTTTGAAGACATTAATTAAAAAGATTTATAAAGATAAATCTTTAAAACATTTAAAATTCTTATTTTGATAAAGAGTACCTTTCTGAAATTCTTAAATTATTCATTTTGAAATCATTTAAAAGTCACATAATTATAAAATAAAACATTTACTTTGAAAATATCATTGTAAGCTTGTAAGGGAATCTTTGACGATTTTATAACGGCGGTAAATAGCTACACCTGCCGTATAAGTTTAAAAAAAACATTCTTACCTTAAATTTGTCAAAAGGTAAAAAGTGCCTTGTTTGGAAAACGATGGAAATATTCCTTTAAAAACACATAAGGGTATAAATGACTATAACCCATATTCTTTGTAAATAGTAAAAATGTTTTGAAATACATTTCGAAGTAACATGGATGTGGATGATAAAGAAATCCCAGTAGATTATTACGTATAAACAACCTCGAATAATGAAGAGATTGCGAAATAAACCCTTACCTTGCACTTTTACTTGGATGGGGTAGGTTAACCACCTGTATAATGGTGAAATAATTGTTATTAAATTATACAAGAATCATATATATTAATATGATATCATATATGATCTTTTAACATTGATTTGTTAATAATATCTTAGAATTATCGTCGTTTCGGGTGTTAACTTACTCATTTTATTTATATGTTTTGTTACATAAGACATGGTTGTTGTATCTTATTCATATCCAGAATGATATCTAGTCCTTAAAAATCATTTTTAAATCATCAAATGATAATTATACTTGAATGGTTACGATGGAGAATGAATCTCATCGCGTTCGTGGAGACGGTAGTCCGTACGTACGCACGAGCGACAATATCATTCTTTTGATATTAAAATAATATATAAATGAATGGTATATCATATATACAGAATCATTAACATGTTATATTTATTATTTACATGAGTTACACATCATTATTATACCCATCCAAATAATATTATATTGAATAACAATTACACCACGACGTGGAGACGGTAAGTCGTACGTACGCACGTATGGTGACATGTTATTCAAAGGGTGGATAGAATACTGAATATGGTTGTACCATACTTATAATAACATCACAGTATATGTGAGATTATGGAGTTATTATTTTAGAATGGTAAGAACAAAGGAATAAGAAGTGGAAGAAGAAATGAACTTAGAAAAGGGTGGTGAAATCATTACCTCTTCTTCGGGTTCTTCCTTTTGATTTGATCAAAAGGGCTCCTTAGGTTGGCTTTCTGATCAAACTAAGGCCTCTAGGTTGTAGTGAGGGATGTTGGGAGAGTATTTGGGCAGAGTTTGTCCGAACCAAAAGGCTTTAGAGGTGTGAAGAAATGAGAAGTAGGAGTGCCCTTTTATAAGAGGGGTGAGGGGCACCTTTGGAAAAGCTAGAAATATTAATTTATATTAAATTCATATTCGGTTTCTAAAGGCTCCAAAGTTGATTATTCAAAGGTTAAGGTGGGGATAGGTCGAAAACCACTCAACCAATAAAATTTAGACAGGTTTGGGTACTTATATTAACCTTATCTTTAAGTATTAACTCTAAGTTAATTAGTTTCACTTTTACAATGTCTCTTTGTATTTTTATATAATATGGTTAATAAACTTACTATATACATCCAAGAGACCCCGAAGTGGTACATTAATGATGAACCTATCATGATATAAGTCTCTTGGCCGAACCTTAGATTTTTAGGAATTTAATATCAATTAATAATATAATATTTGTTTTAAGAACTCTTTTATGTCAATTTTGACACTATTCAATAGTTGATTTTTGTGAAACTCATAACAGATTGATTACTTCGAACAAAGTAAATTAAATCAATCCTAATATATCATATTATCCTAGAAAATTAGTTTAATTCATTAAAAGTTTCATATTATATTTATTTGGGTATTTATAATATCAATTATTTTAATTTTTCACTATTATAGTAATTACTGCATCATCATTGTGTCATATATAAAATAAATTATTTAATGTCTAAAAATTATAAATAAAATATCATTATGTAGGAAATCTTTTTAGATTTCTAATTAATATTTATAATATAAAATCCAACATATATAACTATATGTAACAATTGTTGTTCTAAAAGATATATGCTTGTGTCATTTTTGTATTTATTTTAACTAAATTAAAATAAAGTGTCATTATCACTTACAAGTGGATCCATGGGGTCCCAAAATAGACCCAAAGATTCCCATGGTCGACCATGTATCAACCAATAGGGTTAAGACATGTTTTAGGGTAATTTAGTATTATTATAATATTATTTTTTAACCCTTATTTACCGGATTTACCCTTAACCATGGTAAATAAAATATTTACCGCAGTAATTATTCAAAATGTCTAAAAATAAAAGTTACCTATTTACACAATTTGAACATCCTGATTCCAAATATGGAATCCATTTTCCTAAATTCAAAATACAGAAGTGGCAGAAATTAATTTAAAATTAATTCCCGCTGTCAAAACAAAAAGCGTGTTTTTAAGAGATAATAACTATCAAAAGATTGACACTCGTTTATGTTCGGTTTAATTGTAAAATTATGTCCAATGACCAACATTATATTAAATGGTAAAAATATATTCTAAATATACTTTAAAACCACTCAAATTCATAATTTATCACTATTAATTATTTTGATTAAAAAAGTTGTTTTTAATTAAAATTTAGTAATTTTCACTATTCATCAAAATATGAAAGTTATCCGAAAAGTACCAAAATTTCACCTTAGGCTAAGTTCGATATTCCGAATCCAAAGATGAAGTCCATTTTAAAATATAAAATATATATAATTTTAAAAAGTAGGTATTACTATTCATAACGGCTAGTTTGATTGGTTGTGGTGTGTGTTAGAACTCGAGGTTGCGTACAACACACGCTATCGCATTATTCGAAGGGAAACGTACCGTGGAAGCTTGGGGTGTTTCATTTTAAATTTTTGATGTCCCCATTTAGTCAAAAAGTTTAAAATATTGTATTTAAAAAGGTTTCACTATTAGAAGTTGATAAAAGTGAAATACTGAAAATGAATCTGTTCTTGCATTATGACTAAGAAACTCATAATAGGGATTCTAAAATTATAAGGATTATATAAAGTTCAAAATGTAGTTAATACTATTCATGACCTCTTTTAATGGTGTGATTGAACTCGGTGTTGCGTGTAGTGCAAGTTATTGAATTATTTTTAAGAAATAACACACTCTGAAATCCTGGGGTGTTACACAAGACCTCTATAAGTTCTAATCACCTGCAAAATTCTAAAAAAGTGATTCCGGAAATGGAACTTAACTAAATTTTACAAAGATGAAGATTCTACCTTAAAGCGTATAGAATCTAACCATATCAGAGTACAAGAGTAAGGAAGTACAAGATAATTATACTTTCCTTAACAAAACAAATGCAGCGGAAAAACTTGTAACAAAACAAGTAACAAGTAATAAGTCTTTTAACCCAAAGATAAGGGTATTCAATAACCTTGGATAAAGGTCCCTTGATTTATACTTTCAAGAAAGTCTGTCTTACCCACACCACGGTAAGCCCTCGATACAAAGATCAAAGTCTGTCTTGCTATCCCCGCAATCCCTCAACTATCAGGTAGTCGGCACCTCTGTCTTCCTCAGTAAGGAATCTCTCAACTCCAAGGTGTTGGAACCTCTGTCTTCCTATCCCCGGAAGCCCTTGATTGTACACAACAACAATCAGAGTCGCACGAAGCAAATCTACACAAGGCAAAGTTTGAACAAGTTGTTCAAAATTTCTGCACGAAGCTTGAGAGTTGATAAGAGTATCTCTCTCTAGAAATCACTTCAACAACATTTAGACACAGATGTCAAAGTTCAGTGTTAAGATCTTTTCAAATGAGCTCCTATTTATAGGCACAGCTCCAACGGTCGACTCCCTCCTCCAACGGTCATATTCTTCCTTGAATTTCGGAGGGACCTGTACACGTTTCAATCAAACAATGATTAGTTGATAACTGAAAGCACGATATTGGTTTATAACTAAAAAGATGCAAGCATAACCAAAACTGATATTCAGAATGAAGGTAAATGAAAGTTCGGAGTGGAGAAAGTTAAAGTTCAGAGTGTAGGAAAAAAAATGAATTCAGAGTCTGTAGTACTAAGATATTCGAATTCTGTTTTGTAGGAATTCGGAACCTGAATTCTGTAGAATTCCAGAGTCTAAATTTCAAGGAAATTCGGATTCTGGATTCATAAGAATTCGGAACCAGAACCTACAAAGTTCGTAATCAAAGTTCATGGGAATCCAAAGTCAGAACTCATAAGAGTTCAGAGTTTGTATTCAGAGAACTCAGAGTCAGAACTTAGAGAAGTTCATATCTATAATTCGTAATCATAATTCGTAGTTGAACTTTACATAAGTTCGTAATTGGAATTCAGAGTCGAACTTCATGAGAGTTCGTATCCAGAATTCGGAGTTGAACTTCATGAGAGTTCGTATCCACAATTCGGAGTTGAACTTCATGAGAGTTTGTATCCATAATTCCGAGTTGAACTTCATGAGATTTCGTATCCATAATTTGGAGTTGAACTTCATGAGAGTTCGTATCCGGAATTCGGAGTTGAACTTCATGAGAGTTCGTATCCGGAATTTGGAGTTGAACTTCATGAGAGTTCGTATCCGGAATTCGGAGTCTTAAACAGAATACCTCATTTCTAAGTATTATATGATTCCGAGGTTTTTGGTTTCAATCCGAGTTTTATACTTAGAAAAATTATGATATTAATAATGAAATCTAGGCAAGGGTAAATTTCCTTGAGGAAGGAAATTTTCCTTATAGAAGTAAAACATGGGTAAAATAATATTTGCCTTAAAATAAGATGTTTGTGATTTTCAAAACAAGAGGAATGGTAAAGTCATAAGAAAAGCCTTAATGACTTAACAATCTCCCCCTTGAATGAAAGAATGGAAAAAGTCATAAGGAAAACCTTATTGACTCAACATCATGCATCTTCGATGACTCAATAATTCATGTATTTAGCTTTTATCGTAAATTATCGTATTTTACTATTCACAAAAAAAATCAAGTACTTTAGAAAAAATCCAAAAAATTCAACCTTACCATTTTTCAACATGTAGAATTTAAGAATGAACCTTTTTTATGAAAAAATCTACATATGAGAAATTTAATTTTCAATTAAAATCATCATTTACTTGGAAAATACTGATTTTAAAATTATAACTGATTTTATAACACTTTGAAAAATTAATTAATGTCTCGTTAAATTATATTGTAATCATAATACAATAAAATGTTAATTTATGAATCTATTTTATGAAAATAAATTTTATTTTTAAAAATTACATTAATTATAAAATTATAAATAAACATTTATGTTTTATAGAAATACCAACACTTAATTAATATTTTTTAAAATATTTATTTACTTATAAAATGACATAATTATATCATATTATCATTTATAAGATTCATAAATTTTATTTATACTTTGATAGGTGATGTTACCATTCTATTGGTCTAATTACTATGTTATATTACTATTTCAAAGGTCAAGTTACTATTTCATCGGTATTGGTTCCTTAACCTCTACAAATACCTCTTATTTCATTCATTCTTCATTTATAAAGTTTTTATGGTGTTATAAGAATGATTTTATGTGGTTTATACTATATGACATAATTATAAGAAGGAAATTTCCATTGACAAAATTTTGGGTTGTTACATGGTAAGTAATGTTTTATTATGATGATAATTATTTTATTGGTATTAACTAAGATGTCCAGTTTAGAGAGTGGATAAAAGGGAATATACTTGGGGATATCATCTCTTGAGAAGTCTTACTCAAAGAGGTAAAGTTGCAGATAGTAGAATAGCCCCTAGTGGAAATGTGGAAGACCCAATAACTAAAGTCATGACTCAGCAGAAACATGATCTTTATTATGTGAGAGCTAACAAGGTCAGTTAGCAAGTTGGATCTAGTGCAAGTGGGAGTATTGTAAAAGTGGATGCCCTAGACCCACTTTATCAGTACTTTTGATTACCATACCATGTGTACAATGAGCTATGCATGGTGTACACTTACCATTATAGTGTAGACATTTCAACACCCAATATTTAAATGGTAATGTCCATATATTATTTTTCATATCAAAATGTTATAGTGGTTCCCAAGCTATAATGAGAATCTCAAGATACTATGACATTAATCTTAAACATATGCTCTATGGTCAAAATACATCATATTGACCGGACACAGTTGATGTTTGACTATCAGGTGTTTGGGGATCATAAGCATTGAGACTTATTCGCATGACGTTTGCACTTGGTGATCTCTGGAAGGTGAGATCATGATGATAGACCTGCCAATAGAAACACCACATGTTTCAGGTGTCATTGGTAGTTCTTATCTAAGAATATAGTATTGGTCTTCTAATTTGCGATCATTATCAATGTGTGTCATTTGATTGTGTGCTTTGATGCAAGACAAAAACCATGACAATAGAGTCACAGTGAGGTAGTTTGTGTTGGGTGTGTCATTGGTTGTATGACATTGGTTGAATGATCAAGATAAGATTGGTCGTTTCCGAGTTAAGGAAGAAATATCTCAGGTCTGGCTGATCAGGATGACATCACCTTCATAAATCCATGGTCATGATAGTGGAGGGTAAATTCATCCAGTTAGATCAACAAATAATAAATTAATAAAGGATGATGACACAAGTGTGAGTCCTACTTTATGAGATATTGTATGACAAAGAGATTATATCACACAATGTGCGTTCATAGGATAATTGTCGTTGTTATGACTATTCCTTATCTTTTTAGGGGGTTTGATGGGTTGTTAGACTCCGCTCTTGGTCTGTAAATATTATTCACTGCTATCAAGATAAGGGTCTTGAGAGTCACGCACAATAGCGTATTCAAGAATCTGTCATATTATGGTGAATATGTATATAGGACATGGTGGGTCTCACCATGGGGTTCGAGAGTTGTCCAAATTTTATCGATCACCGACAAATAAATAAATTTATTATTATTCGAGTATAGAATAATTGAGTTGAATTTATCTATTAAAAGTATTAACAAGTGTTTAAGTAAATACATGGAATTATATTATATGAACGAATATTATTTTAATATATAAGGTTCGTTTAATATTAGCGAGAATTACCATTCGAGCTAATGAATTGGGTTTATCACTTAATATATTTAATATATATTATAAGTATGTGATAAAAATATAGATAATATTTATGATGCCGTCAATTCGTCGTAATTATTTATTTATTGCTAATTTAGTGGATGTTAAATATACGGAGGGGGTGGGGGCGAGAAATCATTTCTGGGTATTTGAAGCATCCACTATAAATAGAAAATGAGAAGTTAATTCCTGTAACTATTCATGCCAACGGAATGAGAGTTTATCTCTCCTCCCACATCCTGGAGAGAGAAAGTCTCTCTCCAAGTGAATGATCCAAGAACGCCTTTGCGGATCAAATGCATGAGATCATGGTGATCATCGCAATGTTGAAGAGATCATCAGAGCTCTGCGTGAGCACCTGGAATTCGATGAACAACGTGCATGTGGATTCTTGAAGCATGTGTAGACGATCTAGAGGGGTTTGACCTCAGATCCTTTGAGCAATGGTCATCGGCGATGAGCGACAGATAATCACACTTCAATTCGAACGAGGTATTCGTTCAGTTTTAATTTTCGTGTTTTGAATAATCCACACGAGATCCTCAAACCATACTGAGCCTTGGATTGCCGAAGGCGACGAAGTTTTGTTGCTTCAGTGATAAAAAATTTAAATTCTTGGTTCACCGACTTCCACTGTGTGCCCCGATACCAACAGTTTGGAGGATTCATGTTTACTTGAGACCTTTTTCATTTGGTTCTCTTTACAAGAAATTCAGTTGAGCCATTGTGAGGTTGTTGTGGCAATGAAAGTAGTTTTGAAAGCAGTTTTGAAGTCATGCGGGTGCTGGTTGGTTTCTTCCTTATGATGGGGGGTTTGGTATCATTGCATTCTATTGTATATTTATGGTTTGCGTTGGGGGTGGGGTGAGGGGCATGTTGCGGGGTCAAATCCCGAACCCTATGTGTTTACTGTAGTTTTGTTTCCTTAAGGCGTCGCTATAAAGCATGTAATCGATCATATATTATATATATGTGTGTCTGTATAAAGAAGCCAACATGTAGATATTTTTAATTATAAATGTGAAAAACAACTATCAAAACGTGTTTACAAATCCAAACCAAAAGTACGGGTGGACCGGACTAGGCCGAACCCCGTGAACCCGGTCGGGCCCAACATCATGAACACAATTAATCATCTTCTCCAAATCACTCGGCCCTTAACTTCTTTGTTTACCTCCGAACTTTTTCACCAGACTTACCTTGCAGACCACTGAATGGTCGGCAGCAACGTGAGCTACGTGACAGGTTCGTCTGCATGTTGTATGCATACCGATTTTCCTTCCAAGGTTCATGGAAGACGGCCGAAGGCCCTGTCGCAGCCGTCCGATGTAGGTGGTCAAGTTAAATAGCTCTGCTCCGGGTGTGGAGCAATCTGAGCCCCAAAATATTGACTGGCGAGGAGGGTCGGCTCGACGGATACCCGCAGAGAAGAATAAAACGCCAAAAACGGAGTCATAGATTCCCACACGCTTTCCTCGCCCCCATTGGCACCTCCCCTCGCCCCCTCCTGTGAAGATTTTTTCGCTTCTCGCTTTTTGCAGATCTCCGAGATTCCCGGACAACGGCTTCATCGTTGGGAATCTTTTCGTTTTGCTAGATTTTAGCTCCGGCTTAAAAATCGATCTGCTGCTGCTGGGTTTCTTCATCGAGAGGGAGAAGATGGCGGGGGCTCTGTCCGTGGTGGGATCGGCGGTCGTCGATTCGGGTTCCTGCCCGTTCCGGTCTTCCTCTAGCATCACCTTCCGGAGCAGCAGTGGAGAGACGGTGGCTCTCCAACGAAACTCGCCCGCCAAAAGGGTTTCCCGGCGGCGGGGGACGGTGGATCTGAGCAGCTCCTTAGTCCCTTCGTGGGAGGACGGGCCGCTGGTTGCGGCGAAATCGCGTCCCGGCACTCTCTGTCGGATTTCCAAGGAGCCCCGCAGGGCTCGTCGGTGCTCGCTGATCGTGAACGAACTCGCCGGCCAGTACGAAGACAGCTTCGCGGACGTGAAGACGGTAAGAACGTTGCAGGAACGTAATTTATTTGGGGGCTTTGTTCCTTGTACCTGTGCATAATTAGACCATCTAATCATGTGTTTTCTCCCTGTTTTATGGCTGCAGCAAATACTGAATTATTTCACGCACAAAGCTGTGAAGACTGTTCTTAACCAGCTTTATGAGATGAATCCCACTCAGTATAGGTGGTTTTATGAGTAAGTTATTTTAGCTTATGATCCTTGTGATGATATTTATGTGCCAAAATTGATCATAACATGCGTTATCAAGGATATTTCAACATTATGATTCTTCACCATAAAATAATTTAAAACTTTCACCAGTTGGCACAATGAAATGACAACAATTCTTTCGATAATGAAGCATTGTTGTCATGAAAAACAATTGCAAACATCTAAAAAAAGCATCAATTGGCCTCAACTATGCAATTTATGATTGCACCATCAAATTACAAACAAAAATAAATAAATTTTCCACATCAAAACTCTATCATTTTGGCTGTTCTCCTTTTATAATTCTTTAGGTGAAATTTTTGATTGTCTCACTCTTTGATTTTTGTGTAGAAAGGTTAATCTTGTTTAGTAGCATCATAAAACGATCTAGGAAGATCACAAATTGGATCGAGTCTAACAAATTTCATGCGAGAGATGTAGTGAGGTAGAGAGATAAGTTTTCTCTCTCAAGTCATCATGTATGAACTGCTAGTCTGTGCATATTATTTGGATCAAAAGCGATTTTATTGATTGCCGCACATATAAACTCTGTTGCATCTCATGTTGGCAGTTTCCTTGTGACAAACAAGCCTGGAGATGGCAAGCAATTCATCCGGATTCTTGGGAAGGTAATTCTTACCAGAGAACACAAATAAGAACTTCCCATTCCATTGATTATACTGGTAAAGTTAATTAACATGGGTTGGGACCGGCAGGAAAAGCATGAGCTGGCCGAAAGAGTGATGATTACACGGCTCCACCTCTACGCCAAGTGGATCAAGGTACCGATCGGTCCATCCTCTTCTCCACCTTGCTCTGCAAATTAATAAGGGATTCTTGACACCCATGCCTGCTTGTGTTCAATAGAAATGTGATCACGCAGAGATGTATCAGTACATTTCCGACCAGAATCTAGAGTTGATGCGTGAACGCCTCATGGAAACTGTCTTATGGCCCTCTGATGACTCCAACACCGAGAAGATTGGCTAAAAACCGGTTTTCCTTTGACTTGGATCTTTGTTCTCCCCTTCCCTTGCTGCTGTTTTAGTTATGATGATGACTGTATATTTTCCACTGGTATATAACTGTTTGAGGTAGAGGAAGTCACAGGGCTCAATTTACAGATATCTTCTCATTTAATAAAGGATCTGTCTCCCCATTGTCACCTTGAAAACCCCAAGCTTTCAGTCCTTGATTTCCAATGTGTATGTTCATGTCTTGAAGGAGTGGTCATCACTTCATGAATTAGGGCACTGCCCCGTGAATTAACTCACCTTTCCTATAAACATGAACGATTTTTTTTGTGCCATAAATGTTGTGTATCTTCATATTTCATAGCATTGGCTCTTAAAGAGTATTTACATTTCTAAGAATCAAGTGCTTACCATTGTGTGGTTCATGGCGCACATCACAACTATGTGAAAGGTAGCATAATGTCTAGAAAGGTAGCGTAGTGTCACAACTAGCCGGAGACAAGACTCAACCTGGACCTAAACAAATCTAGAAACCAGCCTTACTCGCACCGTTCCTTTCAACCGGGTCCCTGCAAATCACATGGAAAACTAGTCATAGGAAAGTAGAATAAAAACAATCAGGAGCTATACTTAACTCCTCCACTAAGGGTTGATAAGCAAATTCAGGAACATCAACACTATCAAAACCCGAATATACCGCATTGTTCTAGTCCATACTATCTCTAGATGTATTCTCATAGCAGTATATTTTAATGTGGCTGGTTTTTCTACAGTAATAACACCTAAAATTCATAAATTGACTATCATTCTTCTTCTCTTTGCAAATTCATAAATCGACTATCATTCTTCTTCTCTTTGCTACTGTTCTTCAGTTGGCCCTTCAGGCTGAGCAACTTAGTCTTAGATTTCACCCCACTACCCTCCCCACCTCCAAATCATGCATATAAAGATCTCTAGACAAGATTGCAAACTTCACTTCCTTTGAATAATTGAATCCTTACTATACATTATCGAATCCTTGACACAGGATTAAATGAAGTATTTATGAAATTTAATAATAAACAGATCTCATCTGATATCCACGTCCACATTGACCAAGTCTAATACCATCTTATTAAAACAACTAAATGGACATAGACATGAGTGTCAAAGACCATTTTAAAATTATAAAGATGCATTTTCTTTTGCAACCTACCAATAAGAGAATTAGTCATATAAAGATGTTTAAACTTCAACCAAATATCACTAGGAGAGGTTTTATAGACCACTCCATGCAAGACCTTGTCACTCAAGGGTCGATAATAATAGGGAGTAGGTTTTCTTCAAAACATCAGGGTCAACATCTGTATAAGAGGTCGAAGTATGCCTAGTGACAGAAACAACAGTGATTTTTTTCTTTGAGCCACATGTATATTCAAATCCATTGTGGACCAGAAGCGAGTGCATCTTACATCTCCACAGGTTAAAGTCATTTTCTCGGTCAATCTTCTCAATCTCAATCTTAGCCGAAGATACCATAAAACTCAATATGAAAGTTCTGATATCAATTATTGGGGGGGTATCCATGAAACACAAAAAACTCACCCAATAAAGATAAAAAATGGGATCAAGTTTAATGACGAAGCTTACAAAAAAGAAAGCAGAAGCACAAAAACACAAAAATAGAAATAGTAGAAAATAAAGAACACAAAAAATTTAATGTGCTTCAGACCATGTCGGTCCTACGTGTACGACAAGAACACCATTTCACAACCTTTTATTATTCAAAAAACAAACTAACAGACTATAAGCATAAGCAGAGAAACCATAAGAGAGGAATACTACAACTCACGCACACACCACAAGAAACTAGACAAAACGATAACACCACACATAACTGAGAAAAGGGTAAAGAACACTCTTACAAGTCCATGCCTACACCAAGAACCTGATAGTGATCCTTGACAAGATGAACGATGTCATTGTCTTCGTCTTCCTCCAAGCTCGCAACGATCGAACTACGCCACTGGAATAGGCACAGTGGCATGATGGTGGTGGGTTCCGACAAACTCCTCCTGTAACACCTTGAGATTTTATGAAATATATATTTTCAAATAAATTTAATTTCTTAGATAGCTTGCGATACACGCAATGTTAGGTTTAAATGAACCGCAATATGCTATTAAAAAAATTATTATTTAATATGATAGTTATCGTCTGGTCGTTAAAATTGACGGAGTGAATATGAATAACTACATTTTAAAAATTGTGTATAAAGGTTTTAGATAAATCAAACACATTGCTAATCAAGTACTAAATTTTTAGTAAAGTCTTTATATACTTCAAAAAAAAATCCTCTAAAATGAATTTTTATTGTTTTTTTGAACAAATAAAATAATTAATTTCTGTACAAAATAATTATAATTTCTGCTACTTTTAGATAATATATTTGGCAAAATGAACTTCATTTTTAAAATCAACATATCAAAATTATCTTATAGTGATTTTTTTATAATTTTCTGAAAAGATTGATTTTTCGGTGAGTGACGAAAAATAATAATTTTTATTAAAAAATGTATTTTTTAAGACATTTATAAAGTTTTATTTTGTTTTCAATGGTTTTCAAAGTAACATTCATTCAATTATATTATGATTAATCCAATTTAGGACATTGAAATCAATTTTATGTTGAATTTTGATATAAAAACCTTTTAAACTTAATGAAACTTTTTCTTTGGAAAACCGCTTTTCGTCCATTACGGGAAAACTGATTTTTGCAACGGGTTATTTGCGACGAGAATAAACCACGTTGCAAATAGTCCGTCGAAGAGGTTATTTGCGACGGGAAGGCACATCCCGTCGCAAATACCGGGAGGCGGTAAATACTATTTGCGACGGGGGAATTCCTTCGTCACAAATAGTGCGTCCGCCGGAGGGTATTTGCGACGAGACCCGTCGTAAATACCCGGCGGCGGTAAATACTATTTGCGACGGGACCCGTCCCAAATAGATTTTTAACCGCCAACAATAATTAATGCGGTCGAAGGTATTTGCGATGAGTCCCGTCGCAAATAGTCTCGCCGTAACTAATCTAACCTATATATATCTCATCCGTTTTTTCCTTCTCCTCAATTTCTACTTTTTCCGTCTCTCTAAACTCAAATTTTAGAGTGAAATTTTTTTTGAGTTATTTTTTTTTACGAAAAAGTTGTGAAGTCATCTACAATTATAAGAGATTAAGTTTAAAAGTATTTATATTTTATTTAATTTAGTATTTATTTCATTTTTATATTAATTTTAATTATTGTTGATTATTTGTAATTAAATTTGATTTAAATTGTTTTGTCATCAGTATTTATTTGTAATAATAAATTGAAATTATTAGTACTAATTCTTGGTAATTAGTCATAATTAATAATTATTAATGATAATTAGTAATGTATATAAATAATTAGTGGTAATTAGTAATTAGTAGGTGTAATTTGCAGTAATTAATAGTAATTAACGCTAATTAGTAATAATTAGGAAAAAATAGTAATAATTAGGAAAAAATAGTAATAAATATTTACAATTAGTAATAAATACTAATAATTAGTAATAAATAGTAATAATCAGTAATAAATAGTAATAATTAGTAATAAATAGTAATAATTAGTAATAAATAGTAATAATAAGTAATAAATAGTAATAAATAGTAATAAATAGTAATAATTAGTAATAAATAGTAATGATTAGTAATAAATAGTAATGAATAGTCATAATTAGTAATGAATAGTCATAAATAATAATAATTAGTAATAATTAGTAATAAATAATAATAAATAGCAATAAATAGTAATAAATAGTAATAAATAGTAATAAATAGTAATAATTAGTAATAAATAGTAAAAAATAGTAAAAAATAGTAAAAAATAGTAATAAATAGAAATAAATATTAATAAATAGTAATAAATAGTAATAAATAGCAATAATTAACAATAATTAGCAATAATTATCAATAAATACCAACAAATACCAATAAATAGCAATAAATAGCAATAAATAGCAATAAATAGCAATAAATAGCAATAAATAACAATAAATAGCAATAATTAGCAATAATTAGCAACAAATAGTAACAAATAGTAACAAATATTAACAAATTGTAACAAATAGTAACAAATAGTAGCAAATAGTAATAATTGGTAATAATTAGTAATAATTAGTAATAATTCGTAATAATTAGCAATAAATAGCAATAAATAGCAATAAATAGCAATAAATAGCAATAAATAGTAATAAATAATAAATAGTAATAAATAGTAATAAATAGTAATAAAGAGTAATAAATAGTAATAATTAGTAATAAATCGTAATAATAGTAATAATTAGTGATAAATAGTGATAAATAGTGATAAATAGTGATAAATAGTGATAAATAGTGATAATTAGTGATAATTAGTGATACTTAGTAATACTTAGTAATAATTAGTCATAATTAGTAATAATTAGGAATAAAAAACAATTACAATAAATTGTAATAAATTGTAATAACTTGACACAATTTCTAGTGGATTGACGACACTCCTCTTGCTCGATTACTCTTCTCCTTTCAACTCTCACCGACTTAAAACATTATGAAAAATATGCTTCTACGTATGCATATCCAATCTCGCATGCATATCCAATCTCGTATGCACGTGTTTGGATATGCATACGTAGGACCACATTTTTCATAATGTTTTCAGGCGGTGACAGTTGCAAGAAGATGATTTATCGACGAAAAGGGGGCTCTTTTATCTGACGGCTCATTTACTTGCATCTTTCTCACACTGAAATGACAATGAAGAATCTGCTCGGAGGTACGCTTATACATTCTCGTATGCACGAGAATGAATATGCGTACCTCCCAACAGATTCTTCATTGTGATTTCAGTGTGAGAAAGTTGCAAGTAAATGAGCCGTTGGATAAAAGAGGAACCGTCAATCCACTAGAAATTATGTCGCCAGGGATTAATGGTAATTATTAAGTAGTTTTAATTATTTATCTTCTTTTTTTAGATAGTGTTTTTCTAATTTCAAATTATTCAAAAACAGTAATGATTTTATATTTTATAGAAAAAATATGAAGCAAGGAAGTCAACAAAAATCATTATTAAATGATCGCGTTTGGATAAATCAGCGCAGAAATCCAAACGGTTTTGATTTAAATCCTGTATATATTGAGGGTGTTGAAGCTTTCTTATCATTTGCATCATCAAAATCAGAATTTGTTTCAGAAGGCACAATTAAGTGTCCTTGTAAAGAATGTGTTCTGAGAACGTTTGACACATTTGACAAGGTTGATGGACATCTCTTGTGTTTTGATTTTCAACCAGATTATGTTTTTTGGTATCAACACGGTGAACACAGTTCCAGAGAAGATACTAATAATTTGATTCTGGATCCATCATAGTTTCAAAATTTAGTACATGATGTTGCAGGTCCATCTGTTCAACAAACTGAAATTCAGGATGATATTGATTTAACTCCTGAGTTGACAGCATCTGAATTTTATAAGTTGTTGAGGTCTGTTGAGGATGCATTATATCCTGATTGCAAGATAAACAAATTAGAAGCGGTTGCAAAATTTATGGCTATTAAATCAGATAATGTAATGTCAAACAACTGTTTTGATCAGATATTTCCTTTGGTTAAAACACTGTTACCTAAGGGAAATGTGTTGCCTACAAATTGCTATGAGAGCAAGATGCTAGTTCGTAATCCGATCCTTAGTTATCAAAAGATTCATGCATGTGCAAATGATTGCATCTTATATTTTGGTGAAAATGAGTCATTGGATAATTGTCTCATATATGTACAATCGAGGTATAAAGAAGCTCAACCGTGGAAGTCTGGATCGATTCTTGTAAAACAGTTGAGATATTTCTCGCTTACACCTAGGTTTCAACGTTTATTTATGTCTCAGAACACAACGTCAATGATGTCATGACACAAAACCAAGATTTCAACCGGTAAAAGTTTGAATCATCCATCTGATGGTGATTCATGGAAACATTTTGACCGACTGCATCTGTCTTTTGCTTTAGAAGCCCGAAACGTGCGATTGAGTCTTTCTACTGACGGTTTCTGTCCGTTTGGTTCTTATGGTAGTCAGTATTTATATTGGTCTGTCTTTATAGCTCCGTACAATTTACCTCCATGGATGTTGATGAAAGTGTCCTATATCTTTTTGATCTTATTAATCCCATGATATCTGAAAAAAAATATTGATGTTTATTTGAAACCATTGATTGATGAGCTAAATTCATTGTGGAGTAATGATGTTAGTACATATGATGTTGCTGCGAAACAAAATTTCATATTAAAAGCTACATTGATGTGGACAAATAGTGACTCTCCGACATATGACATGTTATCTGGTTGGAGTACACATGGTCCAAAATCATGTCCTTACTGTATGAAAGACAACAAACCATTTATGCTCGTCACTGGAAAAAAAACCTTCCTATTTTGACTGTCATCGTAGATTTCTTCCAACCGATCATCTTTTTTCGGATGAAAAAATCTCATTTCAGAAAAGGCACAATTGAAAGGGATGAACCTCCAAAAATGATCTCAGGTACAGAGTTAAAAATCAGTTATATTTTCATTACCTCCCACCACATTTGGGCCAACAGTAAACCAACATAAAATTCATGGCTTTGAGAAAGAACACAATTGGATAAAACAGAGCATTTTTTGGGATCTTCCATATTGGTCTGATTTGCTGGCCTGCCACATGTTGTATGTCATGCATATTGAGAAGATTTTTTTTGATAATTTATTTCATACAGTTTTGGATACACCAGGTAAGACCAAAGATAATGTAAAGACACAATTAGATCTTGCCCAAATTTACATGCGACTGAAACTTGAACTGTTTCAAAATGTCAGATTACCGAGGTTAATGAAACCAAAAACAGCTTATACACTGTCCAAAAAGAGTCACTTATTATTTTGTTAGTGGATTGCAAATTTGAGACTTCCAGATGACTATGCTTTCAATTTGGGCAGACGTGTTAAGAATGATCATATTATCATATTAAAAAGTCACGATTGTCATGTTACAATGGAAAGACTTATGCTGATTGAATTCAGAGGTTTGTTGAATTCTATGATTTGAGATTTGATAATAGACATATCATATTTTTTTCGAGACATTTGTGCGGTGACAATAGACAACGATGCATTAAGAAAACTGGAAGAAGATGTTGTTATAATTATATGTAATCTGGAAAAAATATTCCTGTCGGCTTTCTTTGACTCAATGTAACATATGATATTACATTTGACACATGAAGCTAAATGTGGAGGTTTGATACAGTTTCAATAGTTGTACCCATTAGAGAGATGCATACAAAAAATTGAAGAAAAAAGTACATAACAAAACATCAGTTGAAGTCTCAATTGCTGAAGCTTATTTGTAAGAGGAAATTGTTTTTTTCTACTCTTATTATTTTGAATCTGAATATCGCTCAAAATACAACTGCATGAGACGAAATGAGGGGAATGCTGATGATAAAATGAACAATCAATTATCAGTTTTTAATCATTTAGATCTTGGCTTCGGTGGAGTTCATGAACGATGACTTTCAGATGATGAAATCACAGAGTTCATACATATGTTCTGCTCAATAGTGAAGAAATGACATCATTTGTAGTGTGAGTGATTCTATCACTTATTCTATAATTTATGTTACAGTAAGTAAACTTATTTTATTTGTAGGTTATATGATAATCATATTAAGAAACAACTTCCAAAAATTACAACAGCTGCTCTTGAAGAACGCCGATAATTTTTTTTCTCAATGGTTTCAAAATGGTTAAATCTTATAATGCATATGGGGTGAATGGTTTTTGATTTCATACACATGCATGTGATAAATCAAAAAAAAAAAACAATGAACAATGAAGTTTGCTTGAGAGGATCACATCATAGAGAAACTGAAGTTGACTTTTATGGCATGCTGGATGAAATTATTGAACTGTGTTATCTAGGGCAGAATTACATAACAATGTTTAAATGTTGGTGGTTGGATACTGAGAGAGGCTTATGTGTTCATCTGATTCATGAAATCGTCGATATTAAATATAAAAGCCGTCTTGCAATAAATGAACCATTTTTACTTGCTCAACATATACATCAAATATATTACGCAAAATACTGTGCTACTTTAAGATACCTAAGTGATTGATGGAGCATAATAAAAATGAAATCTCTGAAAAATCAGTTTACTCAAATTGAATGTGGTTCCACTGAAGTGAAATGAATTAAAATTTTTCAAGAGACTACTCAAAATCCATCTTTTTCACAAAAAGACATGAATATCGATGATGACACCCCACAATTAAGGGTCGATGGTGACGATGATGTTACAAATGAATTTGAAATGGCAACAGATGATGAAACTGAAACTCATATAGATATTGATGATGTCGAGGATGAATATGAAGACATTGACATCGTCAGATATGAAGATGATGACAAAGGTGAACATTGACATAATTAAATGTTGGTTATAATCATAACTAATATATATTTATATGTAATAGTTATTTTCAACTATCTGCTAACAACAATCATTTTATGTTTCAGATGGATCCTGATCTACTTCGTGAGTTGCGGGAGGCTGAGCAACCTTTGGATGAGGAGGATTTGGGATCATCTGACCCGTAGCCTACTGACGGTTCAGGGGGTACGCGGAGGGGGCGCGGTCTTGTGCGGCTGATGATTCTTGACCCTATCCCCGAGCGACGTCCACGTCTTGGCTTCGATCTACACACACAGAGGTTTGAGAACCTGTGTATTTTAGTTATCTTTTGGTACGCGCGTCGCAGCGCGTCCAATTTGCAAATTTTTATAACCAACTGGCTACTGTAAAAGTGGCGAGTAGGGTCGAACCACAGAGAACACAAAATCTAGTTCACTAAAAATATTTCGTTGGAAAATGTTTAGACGAACAAAAGTTGAGGGAATTCCTATTTTGAGTTTTCTTTTTTTATTTTAATTAAACTAAAAGGTGAGAAGACAAAAGAAATAAAGTAAACTGTAATTGAAAATGATGATGGACTCTAAATCAACAAAATGTTTCGGGGATGCTGATGTCATAATTAAATTGTTACATAGCCATGCAAAGTATTCTTTTATGTGATTAAATATTTATTCTTCTTAATTATCACTAGTTCCGAAAATATAAGCATTTTTAGATGCTCAATTTAGATTTCCTAATTTATTTAAGGTTCTGTTCTCTGGTTTTATAAATAAGTTAGAAAACTCGTTCTAGTATCGAACTACACAACGGAATGACACAACCCGTTCTCACAAAGTCGTGTCACCAATTTTCACTTACAGTCGGTCAACACAGTTTACCTTCTCGGACCGCCGCGTCGACTTATTATTAAAATGACCAGTTTTAATTTCAGTAGTTAATTTAGTGCAAAAATAATTTAAACAGATAAACATTCAATTAAAATAAATTTAATTGACAATTGACCACCAAATAATATCGTTACATGGCATGCGTAATAACTTTAATTGTTTGACCAACATCATGACACTAAGAAAATTACCCCGACATCCTGACTGAAAGAATAAACATAGTAATAAAATGACATGTCGTGTAAAATAACATCGCGTTACCGAATAAATAATCATGTCAGTCTTTATTTCCGCTGCGTGCAACAACCCTCGGCACGTGATGACGTCGCACACCAACGACGTGCCCACCGGAATGGAAGATGTTGGTAATGTAGCGAAGGCTGGTCGTCTCCTGGTGTGGCGTGACGTAGAGGCAGCTTGAGCGAGGGAGTCGCGCCTTAGAATGGTGATGGGGACCTGCGGCGGCTGCTCGGACGGTGGTGGCCGGTGCGCTGCAAGTGAGAAACAGGGTGAGAGGGGGCCGACAGGGGCGTCTGGGTGATATGGGGTCAGCAGGTAACAGGGTCTGGCGGGGGTGACGGGGTTCGATGGGTGAAGGGAGGCGGCCTGGGGAGTGATGGGGCACTAGGTGAGTAGGGCGACGGGGTGGCGGTAGGGGGTCGAGGGAGCAACGGGTGAGGCGGGGGTCAGGCGGGTGAAGGGAGGCGACCTGGGGAGTACTGGGACGCTGGGTGAGTAGGGCGACGGGGGTGGCGGCAGGGGGGCGGGGGAGCAGCGGGTCAGGCGGGGGTCAGGCGGGTGTGCGTCGGGGGGAGCGCTGGGGCGCTGGGTGAGCAGGGCGACGGGGGTGGCGGCGGTTCTACGAGAGAGAGGGGGTGGCGGGGTAGGAGGGTAGCGGTCGGGTGAGAGGAGGGGAAAGGGGTTACGGGGTCCAGCGGGTGAGATGGGGAACGAGATATAGGGGGTGGTGCGGCTGATTGGAGAGAGAAAAAAATAAAATAACAATAATAATAATAATTAGTAAAAATAATAAAAAAATAAAAATATAGTAATCTAAAACTCAAATTCAAACTTTAAAGATTAAAAATCTAGTTATTTAAAAGTTAAATAAAATAATAATAGTAATAATAATAATTAGTAAAAATAATAATAATAAGAGTTATATATATATATATATTATATTTACAAGTTAAATTAATATAATTAATTAATAAACTAATAATAAAAATAATAACTAATATTAATTAAACTAAAAATAAAAGCTAAAAATAAAAATAAAAATAAATAACTAATATTAATATAGAATTAAAAAAACTATAAAAACAACTAAAATATTAAAATACTACAAAAAGAATCTAAAAACACAAGAAGTAGTTAACAAATTAATTAAAACTAAATAAAAAAATTATAAAAATGTTAGTAAAATCCATGTACATCAAATCCCTCACACTTAAACTTTTTCACTTATGGGCAAAATAATCAGAAATAAAACACAAGTGGACCCGTAGACAAATCCAAACATCAAAATTACAAGTTCACAAATTTTTAATCTCTTTTACCCATAAAATATCACGCTTCATTTAAAAATCTAATTTTTTGAAAAAAACATTTTTCTTCCACTTGCATTCTTTCCAAAATAAATGTACACTCATGTATCATGTGACCTACCTCGCCATCACTCTCAACTCTTAGAATATTTGATCAAATTCATGCTCAATTCTCATACACATGCATGCTTACCATAGGCTTTCCATGAATTTCACATCTCTACTAGTGGAAATCAAAAGAATGCACCAATCTTAAGGACTTTACATGATGTTCAAATGTCTCTGAGGTTGCGGGACGGTGTGTCATAAAAAAAATTTGTGACAGTTTTTGTGGAAAAAAGGAGGGTTGAATATTGAAATAAATGCATGATAAATGTCAATCCAAATGTCTCCCTCAAACTCTTTCTCCTCCACACTTAAAACACCGCTTGTCCCCAATCATATGATAATCCAATGTTTTGCTCTTTTTTTAGACACAACTTACTCAAATAAAATGGGTAGGAAAAACTAGTGAGTATCAATTCCAAAACCCCATGAAATAAGTGTTAGAAAATGATCCCAAAGAATGGTACACAAGTAGCGTATATGCTAGAACATCTCAATGAAAGTAGGTCATATAGAAAACTCTCTAGCTCCCGGAATAATGGATCATCACTTTTATAGGTATCCCTAAAAGTGAGGGTTACCGCGCAATGACCACCAATGTACTCGTTGTTGGAACCAAAAAAGAATATACATGCCCATATAAAAAAACAAAATGAATGAGGCTACTGTGAAATATAACACATATGATCAGGATGAGATTACGTTAATCCATGTGAATCAAATGACTCAATGTCCCTCAAATAACTCTGTCCATGAGTAAATCTCTCCCCCACACTTAGATTGAAAATTATCATGCAAAAATTCAAGAAATGGGTAGGGAAGGGTATCGGCTATGGGCTCATCCTAAAAGACTTCTTCATGGCTTCTAAGGGTTACACGATGAAGAAAATGTATGGGTGGCTCAGTGGGTCAACAAGGTAAAATATCAAACAGATGCCTCAGTCATTTTAGTGCAACTTTCAAAATTCCTATCGCTTTGATGAAAAAACATGGTAAGTTCTAGAAGACAAAACATGGTTGAGATTCTCTCAAGAAAAAGAGAAATAAGAGATGATGTAAAATGGTCTAGAGTCCTCACAGGTATGGAAATATAATATTGGGCAGCATAGATGAGCATGAGTGCAAATAAGTGTCCCAAAAATATACAAGTTTTTGAAAAACATTTTCAAAACATGAAATAATATCAGCAATCATCTAAGTCATGAGATCAAGGATCAAAGCATTACAAACAATAATCAGGTGCTCAAACTTCCTAGGGACACAATGTAAGAACCCGATTCTTATTTTTGAGGTACAAGTTTCTTCTTTTCTCTTTTCCTTAAGTGTTTTTGAGAAAATAAGGAAAATGGGGAAAAATCCTAAATTTTGGGACTACATGCTGTGTACTATTCCACACGCCATGTACTTTGGTCGTGTGGTATGAGTACACAGGGTGTGTAGCCCTGTCGGCGACGAAAGGTGTAAAAAACGACTACACGCCGTGTAGTGGCTATTTACACGCCGTGTAGTCAGTCGGCAGGCAAACAGTAAGGTGGTGGAAGCAGCCGCCAGCAGAGTGACAGTACATGCTGTGTAATCAGAAATATATGCAGTGTACTCATGTCGACGGATGAACAGTGCGGTGGTGCTGCCAAAGGAACAGTTAAATGAGAAAAGTACACGCCGTGTAGTCAATAGTACACGCCGTGTAGTTTGTTTTTTTGCTTAAATGGGCAGTAGCCTCCCCTGTTCACAGGGAAGGATTAGAACTGGAGGAAGGAGTCGGGAGAGGAGGCCGAAACTTTGAGGATCTCCAGATCGGGCATTGGGAATCTGTTTTCGCCTCTGACGATCTCGTTGGAACCGCACGGGTAAGCCCTCCACTCCCCTTAAGTAGTTCTTGCCAATTCTTCTTCTAAGGGAAGTTATTTAGGTTTGAACGAGATTTTATTTCACCTCAGATCTACGTCGTTCTTGGATGATTCGAGGATCTTTGTTCGCATATACCGTTAAGGGGCGTTTAAGGTAGGTGGCTTGGTGTTTAATTTCCAACTGTTGTGCGTTTGTGTGAATAGTTAAGCTACGAACCCATGTTGGGGTGTCATGTGGCTGAGGCCTTAGCTTTTTTTAATACCAAGAATTGTACAGGTAATTAAATGTGATAATAAATTGTTGTTTGGGATCGATGCTTGGATCCAGGACCACCCCGGGGGTGCGTTCCTCTGTTTATCCGTTTGTTCAGGATACCCGAGGGTATGCCTTTATAATAATGATTATAGAATTACCTTAAGAGGAATTGTATGTGTATTGATTGTTTACATGTTGGGCATAGCCCGATTACTTGTTTAGCCCAAGGGCAGTGTTTTACTTAGCCTGAGGGCGGTGCATCTTTTAGCCTGAGGGCAACTTCTTTCATGCCTGTGGACAATAGACTCTGTGCCTGAGGGAGACACTTTGTACACCTGAGGGCAATATCCGTTATGCCTGTGGGCAATTACCTACGGGTTACATTTCTGATTACCTGAGGGTAAGGGTTTGCGTGTCTGAGGACACTGACTGTTTACATAGAAATTCACTGCAGTGGTTTCCTTATAATGAACGATTAAATGAATAATAAAATGGCAATATAACTGGTAAAGTTATTTACTTTTGAGTACTTCTTAGTTTATTGCATTACTACTGCACACTGTTATTGCATATTTTCACACAGTTGGGCACGTGCCTTTGGTGGGTGCCTATTGAGATTTATTTCTCACACCCTGTTTGGGTCATGTCTTTAGCCCAAACATATTACATTTCTGCAGGTGTGGATAAGGGCAAGGGTCCCTATACAGGTACTTGATTACTGCTGAGGAGTATGGGAACATGAGACCGGGCTTAGGCTCGCGATGCTACCGGCTATTTTGTTTTGGTTTTGCTGTACTCTGTATAGTGTTGTACTGTATTGTTGTGTAACATGTTCTGGCTGTTTTCTTAGAACTTGAGACATGTTGCATCACTATCTATATAACTGTTGGTTAGTCTTTACTGCAGTTGTTTATTTGAAATGTGTATGGTTAATTGCTTCTGCTGTTGTTGTATGCTTTTATTTTATTCCGCTGCGCTACACTTTGAAAAATGAGGGAATAGTTTCCCCACTATCAGACCTAGGCCCTCGCTGCTAGTCAGCAGCCTCTGGCGTTTGGGGAAATGCGCTTGAGGTCACGTGGCGAACCGGGTTCGAGGCACCCGTGGAGTGGCACCCAGATCTGGGACGTTACAAAGTGGTATCAGAGGAATTCTTTTCTTTAACTTACGGTTTGGATCCTTAGTTAGGGATAGGACAGGAAAGGTAGTTGGTAATAAGTTGTGCCCGGGCGTAGCTAACCCGTGTATAGGGAAAAGCCAGTCTACCTCGTATTTTTGTAATTCTTTTGATTTTTCAATTTTTCAATTGATTTGATTTTCACCGTTGGGTGACGCACTCGTGATTGTGATGTTTATAATTTATCCATGGGTTCTATTTAGTTGCAACCCGATGAGATGAGGGTATGCCATCTCATGCATCATTTAGGCACATGCTAGAAATCACATGCCATGCATAGTTTCCATGCCATGTAGGTGCATTAGAAATTGTATGTTGTTGTGATAGTTGTTGTACTAGAAAAAGCATTCTGTTGTGATAGCTGCTTTGATAAATACCTACTATGTGATAGGGTATTTTCGTGTGAGACTGTTGATAGAATGGATGCCAAACTTTGGTTTTTAGGGAGTATGGGCCCTCATTGACCGACATTTGGTGGATCATTGACTGTTTATCTTGTAATAACATATATAAGATGTCGAACTTTAATTCGTGGGGAGTATGGGCCCTCACGGGTCAGAATTTGGCACTTAGGAGTTGTTTCAGTAGTTTTTTCTGGGTTCCAAAGTAGTATCTGAGGCTTACTGTCCGGAAAACCCAGGATACACGCCGTGTAGTTCCTCAGACACATGTCGTGTGTTCTTCTGTTCGGGAAGAAAAGAAAACTTTTTAAGTACACGCCGTGTACCCTAAGTACACGCCGTGTAGTCTCTTCCCGTGTCATAGACCGTGTGGGCAGGGACATGGGGAAGGGAAATGCTTGGGGAGAACACGCCGTGTACCGTATGTACACACCGTGTAGTGTTGACCCGGAGTCCGCCCGTGTAACTAACAAACACGAACAAAGGAGACCTTAAGACATACACGCCGTGTCCATTATGGAACACGCCATGTAGTCTGACCTGGGACCTGGCCGTGTAACTAACAACACGGGTCAATGTAATCCTTTCATGTACACGCCGTATGTATATAGAACACGCCGTGTAGTTTGAGCCGTGTATCCGGCCATGTAACTAACAACATGGGTCAGGGAAGCTCTTCTAGTACATGCCATGTACCTGTGGGACATGCCGTGTAGTCTTGTCCGAGGACAGACCATGTGGACTTAGCCATGTGGATGGGAAATGGGTTAGTGTACACGCCGTGTATGGGTGTAACACGCCGTGTAGTATCAAGCCGAGTAGTCAGCCGTGTCACGAACGACATGGGCAGTTGGAAAATTACACCATACACGCCGTGTAGCTTATATACACGCCGTATAGTTTTGTTTAATGGGAGCCGCGTGGCTTAGCCGTGTAGAAGGACCCGGGCAGGGAAGAGAAGTCAGGTACACGCCGTGTAGTCAGTATACACGTCGTGTAGTCTTGTTTTGCAAATCTTGAATGCCTTCTTCATCCTGTTCCTTTTTTGGTCCCTTTATTTTCAGTCTTGATAATCTGGATCTAAGGTGTGCGTTTGACCTTGTAGAGTCATGCCGCCGAGACGACCACGCGTTGTTCGCCAGGAGAGCGGCAACGATTATACTCCAGAGATGGTGGGTCATGGGCTACCAGTGGATCCTACAGTAGAGCCAGATGCGGCGCCAGCCGTTATACCAGACACAGGCGCGGAGGCGTAGTTCCATGAAGGCTTTATGCGGTTCATGCAGACCTTTCAGGGAGCACCGCCGACTGCCACATCTATGGATGAGCTGACTCGTATCTTCCAATAGAAGCATCCACCTACGTTTTCAGGGGATGACGGACCATAGGCTGCGGAGTCTTGGCTGGGGTCTATGCAGACTATCTTCGAGCATCTTGAGACACCTCCAGGGCGGAGGGTCAAGCTCGCAACTTATAGTTGTGTGATTCCGCCAAAAGGTGGTGGGATGTTACCACCCAGTCAGAGAATCACAGAGACATGGCGTGGGAATATTTTCAGGAAGTCTTCTATGAATTCTTCTTTCCAGAGATGCTGAGGGCAGATAGAGCTCGAGAGTTCATGAACCTGCAGCATGACGCTATGTCAGTGATGGATTATTCTGCTTGTTTCACCAAGCTTCAGCATTTTTCACCCGTTCTGGTGGGTGATGAGACGTTGAAGGCCAGACGCTTTGAGGATGGTCTTCGATATGACATCCGAGCACTGGTAAACGTTTTCAGGTTGCCTACAGTATATGCTATTGTGAACCAGACACTGATTACAGAGAGGAACCTACGGGAAGATAGTGGTGCGGGCCAGGGCGGTTCAGCACCAGTTTCTGGTACTATTTCCACTGGCAAGAGGAAGAGACAGATGGACTTCTCTCAGGGTGGTAGTACCAGCCAGAAGTATGTTTCAGGTGGCCAGGTCATGTGCTACCAGTGTGGTAAGGAGGGGCACAAGAGACCTCAGTGTCCACGAGACCTAGTGGAGTGCCGAGCTTGCGACAAGATGAGTCATCTACAACGCTTCTGCAGGGTGTTTCCATCAGTGGCTAGTGAGAGGGGTTTTGTGCAGACTCCGCGTGTGGGAGCAGGACCAGCAGCTTCTTACTAGTCGGGGAACTGGAATACGTCAGGGCATGTAGGCAGGGATGGTGGTCGTGGCCTTGGTAGGCAGACACCAGGATCTTAGAGGCAGCAGGGCAGGACAACTCAGGGTAGCCAGGCTGTATCGCAGGGCCGCGACACTGGGCAGGCATATGCAGTGCAACAGACCCAGCAGGAGCAGGATCCCAGACCTTCTACTGTCAGAGGTACTATTCTAGTAGCTTCTGTCTTATCTTCAGTACTTTTTAATATGAGTGCTACACATAGTTTTATATCTGTGCCCGTTGTGGAGAGCCTTGGGCTCTGTGTTTCTTTTTCTTCTGCTGTTATGGCTCTAGACACTCCGTTGGGGATGAGAACGGAATGCGTGCGTCAGTGCAAGGAGTTCCCCCTTGAGGTTGGTGGGTGTCACTTTCTTTGGGACCTCTATGTCTTAGAGATGATGAGTTATGATGTCATTATTGGGATGAACTGATTGGTTCTCTTTCAAGCCTTTGTAGACTGATATCGTCGCAGGGTGAGTTTCACGTCACCAGAGGGTAGAGAGTTTCTATACAAGGGTGAATGAGATGTTCAGGCGAGTCGAGCTGGACCAGAGCATCATGGACAAGGTGGAGTCACAGCCCAAATTGAGAGTTTATATCTGGATGATCAGGGGACTTTTTAGCATGATTTCCCTTTAGTGGTTGATCGTTTCAGGGATGTCTTCCCGGACGACTTTTCAGGTCTACCTCCGGAGCGTGAGGTGGATTTATCTATTGAGCTTGTGCCAGAAGCAGCGCCGGTGTCCATTCCTCCTTATAGGATGGCCACGCCTGAGTTACAGGAGCTCAAGAGGCAGTTAGAGGAGTTATAGGCAAAGGGTTTCATCCAACCCAGTACTTCTCCCTGGGGTTCTCTGGTCCTTTTTGCGAAGAAGGCGGACGGTACCCTCAGACTCTGTGTGGATTATCGGAAGTTGAACCAGTTGACAGTTAAGAACCGATATCCCTTGCCGAGGATTGATGATCTTTTTGATCAACTTTGTGGAGCACGAGTGTTCTCGAAGATTGAATTGAGATCAGGATATCATCAGTTGCGCGTGAGACCATCGGGTATACCACTTACAGCTTTTCGAAGCAGATATGGTCTGTATGAGTACTTGGTTATGCCGTTCGGACTCATGAACGTGCCAACATTTTTTATGGCTATGATGAATCGTGTGTTCCATCCTTATCTGGATTATTTCGTGGTAGTATTCGTGGACGATATCTTGGTGTACTCTTACACTCGACACGACCATGCCACCCATCTTGAGATTGTATTGAGTACACTGAGAGAGCATCGACTATATGCTATGCTCTCAAAGTGCCACTTTTGGATGGACCAGATTCACTTCCTGGGTCATGTCATCTCAGAAGCAGGATTTGCAGTAGACCCAAAGAAGGTGAGAGCAGTAGTTTCCTGGGAGCATCCCAAGAACGTGTTTGAGATACGAAGTTTCTTGGTGCTGGCTGGTTACTACAGACGCTTTATACAGGACTTCTCCAGCTCAACAACACCGTTGATGGGTTTGACTAAGAAGGGTGTGAAGTTCATTTGATCGGAAGCTTGCGAGATAGCCCTTCAGGGCCTGAAAGGAAGGTTGACATCAGCACCAATCCTGATACTCCCAGAGTAGGGGAAGAGCTATACAGTTTACTGTGATGTATCAGAGATTGGGCTGAGAGCTGTGTTAATGCAGGGCGATCGAGTTGTTGAGTACGGGTCTCGGCAGTTGAGGCCGCATGAGAGGAATTACCCAATGCATGACCTCGAGTTGGCTGTAGTTGTTCATGCATTGCGCTGTTGGAGACATTATCTCTTGGGAGAACATTTTGTGGTTTTCACAGACCACAAAAGTCTCAAGTATATCTTTACTCAGGGTGACTTGAATCTGAGGCAGCGAAGGTCGGTCGAATACCTTCAGTCCTTCGACTTTGAGCTTGCCTATACACCTGGTAAGGGTAATGCAGTTGCTGATGCACTGAGCAGGAAGACTCAGATATAGGCAGTTCATGAGGCCATTGGTGAATGACAGTTGATGGATTTGTTCTCTGAGATGCATTTGGAGGTTCACGACAGTCAGGGGAAGACCTATATTTCATCTTTAGCTGTGACCACTACCCTCCTGGATAGAGTGAGGATGAGACAACTATCTGATTCAGAAGGCCTAGTCCTATGGGAGTTGGTGGCAAGTGAGGACCCTCCTCCTAGGTGGACGATAGGCGATGATGAGGTATTGTGTTTCCATGGATGAGTATGGGTTCCAGGGGATATACGCAAGGAGTTGATGCAGAAGTTTCATGCTTCAGCTTGTGCAGTTCATCTCGGAGTTACCAATATGTACCTTGACTTGAGACATCAGTACTGGTGGCCGGGTATGAAGAGAGAAGTAACTGGTTTTGTTACGAGATGTTCCACCTGTCAGCAAGTGAAGGCAGAGCATCAGAGGCCAACCAGACTATTACAGCAGTTACCCATTCTAGAGTGGAAATGGGATGATGTCGCGAGGGACTTCGTGACTGGGTTGCTGAGGTCACCTCGAGGCAATGATGTCGTGTGGGTTGTTGTGGACAGACCTACGATGGTAGCTCACTTTTTTTTCCAATCAAAGAGACCTTCGGTGTTGACGAGCTCAGAAAGTTGTATATCCGAGACGTCGTACGTTTTCATGGGGTTCCTCATTCTATCGTTTTAGATAGGGACACCCATTTTACATCTCATTTTTTGCGGAGTTTTTAGAGGGCACTGGTTACACAGGTGCTTCTGAGCACAACTTACCACCCTCAGACTGTTGGCCAGTCAGAGCGTACGATACAGGTGCTTGAGGACATGCTGCGTGCATGCATCCTAGACTTTGGGGGCTCTTGGGAGAGGCATATACCCCTAGTCGAGTTTGCCTACAATAAATTTTTTTAGGCAACTATTGAGATGACACCATACGAGGCTTTATACGGTAGGCCATGCCGATCACCTTTGTGCTGGATAGAGGCAGGTGAGGCAGCTTTACTGGGACCACGTCTCATGCAGGAGACTTCTGAGCAGGTCCAGTTGATTTAGAAGCGGATGGCTACCGCACAGTCTCATCAGAAATCTTATGCTGATCGCCGCAGACGACCCTTAGAGTTCGTGGTTGGGGATTAGGTTTTCTTGCGTGTTTTGCCGAGGTTGGGACACAGGCGGATCAGGAGACAGGGTAAACTTTCACCGAGGTATGTGGGGCCATTTGAGATTCTGGAGAGAGTCGGGCCGGTTGCCTATCGGTTGCAGTTACCACAGAGGTACCAAGACATGCACAACGTCTTCCATGTATCTCAGTTGCGCCACTATCATTCAAACCCGTCTCACATCTTTCATCCTGAGGAGGTTGAGCTTGAGGTAGATGCGTCCTTTGAGGAGCATCTGATTCGTATTGTTTATAGGATCACGAAGGTTCTCCGAGGCCGATCAGTTCCTCTCGTACGGGTGCTATGGCAGCATGGCTGAGTGCATGATGAAACCTTGGAGCAGGAGACCGACATACATGCTCAGTGGCCAGAGTTGTTCTGAGCTTTATCTTCACCACCCTTGGAAGGGAAATTCGGGGATGAATTTCTTTAAGGGGGGAAGTTTGTAAGAACCTGGTTTTTATTTTTGAGGTATGAGTTTCTTCTTTTCTCTTTTCCTTAAGTGTTTTTGAGAAAATAAGAAAAATGGGGAAAAATCCTAAATTTTGGGACTACATGCCATGTACTATTCCACACACCGTGTACTTTGGTCATGTGGGATGAGTACACAGGGTGTGTAGCCCTGTCGGTGACGAAAGGTGTAAAAACCAACTACACGCCGTGTAGTGGCTATTTACACGCTATGTAATCAGTTGGCAGACAAAAATTAAGGCGGTGGAAGCAGCCGCCAACAGAGCGACAATACACGCCGTGTACTCATGTCGACAGATGAACAGTGCAACAGTGCCGCCAAAGGAACAATTAAATGAGAAAAGTACACGCAGTGTAGTCAATAGTACACGCCGTGTAGTTTGTTTTTTTCGCTTAAATGGGCAGTATCCTCCCATGTTCACAGGGAAGGCTTAGAACCAGAGGAAGGAGTCGGGAGAGGAGGTCGGACCTTCGAGGATCTCCAGATCGGGCGTTGGGAATCCGTTTTCACCTATGACGATCTCATTGGAACCGCACGGGTAAGCCATTCACTCTCCTTAAGCCGTTCTTACCAATTCTTCCTCTAAGGGAAGTTATTTAGGTTTGAACTATGTTTTCTTTCACCTCAGATCTACGTCGTTCTTGGAAGATTCAAGGATTGTTGTTCGTATATACCGTTCAAGGGCATTTAAGGTAGGTGGCTTGGTGTTTAATTTCCAACTATTGTGCGTTTGTGTGAATAGTTGAGCTATAAATCCATGTTGAGGTGTCATGTGGCTAAGGCCTTAGCTGTTTTTAATACCTAGAATTGTATAGTTAATTAAATGTGATAATAAATTGTTGTTTGGGATTGATGCTTGGATCGAAGACCACCCCGGGGATATGTTCCTCTGTTTAGCCATTTGGCCAGGATACCTGAGGGTATGCCTTTATAATAATGATTATAGAATTTCGTTGAGAGGAATTGTATGTGTATTACTTGTTTACATGTTGGGCATGGCCCGATTACTTGTTTAGCCCGAGGACAGTGTTTTACTTAGCCTGAGGGCGATGCATCTTTTAGCCTGAGGGCAACTTATTTCATGCCTGTGAGCAATAGACTCTGTGCCTGAGGGAGACACTTTGTACGCCTGAGGGCAATATCTGTTATGCCTATGGGCAATTATCTGCGGGTTACGTTTCTGATTACCTGAGGGTAAGGGTTTGCGTGTCTGAGGACACTAACTGTTTACATAAAAATTCACTGTGGTGGTTTCCTTATAATGATTGATTAAATGAATAATAAAATGGAAATATAACTGGTAAAGTTAGTTACTTTTGAGTACTGCTTAGTTTATTGCATTTTACTACTGCACACTGTTGTTGCATATTTTCACACAGTTGGGCACGAGCCTTTGGTGGGTACTTACTGGGATTTATTTCTCACACCCTGTTTGGGTCATGTCTTCGGCCCAAACAAATTACATTTATGCATGTGTGGATAAGGGCAAGAGTCCCTATACAGGTACTTGATTGCTGCTGAGGAGTAGGGGAGCATGAGACTGGGGTTAGGCTCGCGATGCTACCGACTGTTTTGTTTTGGTTTTGCTGTACTCTGTATAGTACTGTTCTGTATTGTTGTGTAACATGTTCTGGCTGTTTTCTTAGAACTTGAGACATGTTGCATCACTATCTATATAACTGTTGCTTAGCCTTTACTGCATTTGTTTATTTGAAATGTGTATGGTTAATTGCTTCTGCTGTTTTTGTATGCTTTTTATTTTATTCCGCTGCGCTACACTTTGACAAATGAGGACATAGTTTCCCCACTATCAGACCTGGACCCTCGCTGCTAGTCGGCAGCCTCTGGCGTTTGGGAAAATACGCTTGAGGTCACGTGGCGAACCGGGTTTGGGGCACCCGTGGAGTGGCACCCGAATCCAGGACATTACACACAAGTGGTATGCCCCCGACTATGTTACAACAAAAATGCAGTGGCTTTCATGTGGGTTCATCAATGACAGAAATGTTAGTTTTTTTGGTGTGTTTGGAAACAAAAAATATGGCAAAAATAAAACACTTCCCTGAGTAAGAGCCGATATACATGGTGAGGCTGTTTGTATCCAATGAAGCTCTAAAAATGATGTACCTGTAAAATCTACACATGAACAACACATACCCGCATTATATCATAAAGATAACACCAAAGATCATATAAATGGAAACAGATATGCAGGAGACTGACAAGTGCACACAAATATCAGGAGTTTCTAATTTTTTTTCACACATGTCATGTTTTATTTCCTCAAACAAACTAGAACAATTAAAAAAAGAAAGGGGAAAAAATGAAACTAGAAAATGGGTTGCCTCCCAGGAAGTACTAAGTTTTACATCTTCAGCCAGACAGATGGACAATGGTCAATCATCTTGGTCCATCAGCTCAGAACTCTTCTGCCTCTTGCAAGAACTAGTAGTTGTGTCATCGATCTCATGGGGATGATTAGTGGGATTAACCACCTCCGGAGCATAGTGAGCGTAAATCTAGTGCGAAAGGAAAGGAATATATGCTCATCGTGGTGGTGATGGCTGCTGAGCACGAATCTCTAATGAAAGCTCCTCAAGCTGGCGCTTGATATCAGCCAGATACTGAGTCATCCTTCATATGAAGTCAGATGGAGACAAAACAAGTGCATCAATGACCACAGAAGATTCAGAAGAGCTAGAAATTTTTTAGCTGCATCTATAAAAAGAGATAGAAAGATAGAGAGAGAGTGTAAGAAAACAGAGACCAAGTAATGAAGAAGCAGTCAGGTTACCTCCCGATCAGCGCTAAGTTTAACGTCTTCAGCCAGATAGATGACTTCTCATTGTAATTTTAGTTCTTCAATGATGCCTATTGTATCCGAAGTGTGGTAAAGTTTAAGGCATTGAACATTAACTTTGAATTGAGGCATCTTCCCATCATAAATTTTGACAACACCATGTGTAGAAACAATTGTGACAGTGTAAGGACCCGACCACTTCGACTTGAGTTTTCCTGCTATGATTTGAAGTCGTGAGTTAAAGAGGAGAACTTTGTTGCCTGCTAAAAATTTCTTTGTTGGATCCATTTGTCATGCCAGGATTAAGTTTTCTCTTTGTAAATCAAAGCATTTTCACATGCTTCTCTCCTCATCTCGTCTAGTTCATTTATCTATAGAAAACGCTTCTCTTGGGAAATTTTGAAATCAAAATCCAGTTTCTTCACAGCCCAATAAGCTTTATGTACCAGTTCTACAGGTAAGTGGCAGGTTTTTCCAAAGACCAAACGATACAGGGGCATTCCAATAGGTGTTTTATATGCAGTTCTTTAGTCCCAAAGTACATCATCAAGTTTGGCGACCCAATCCTTCCTAGATGTATTTACAGTTTTCTCCAAAATACCCATAATTTCTCATTTTGAAACCTCAGCTTGGCCATTGGTTTGTGGATGGTATGGGGTGCTCATGTAGTGGTGGCATCCATGGCGAGTCATTATCTTCTGAAACAACGCATTATTGAAGTGGGTACCACGGTCACTGATGAGGAGCCTTGGAATTCCGAACCGGGTAAAAATGTGTTGTTTTAAAAATTTGATGACGACCCGAGTAGTATTTTCTGAAATTGCTTCATCTTCCACCCATTTTGACACATATTCCACATAGACAAGGATATATGATTTCCTAAAAGATTTAGGAAAAGGACCCATGAAATCGATTCCCTATATGTCAAAAATTTCAATGCCCATGGTTGAGTTTTGTGGCATTTCGCGCTTCAAGATTATACCCCAAGTTCTTTGGCATTTATCACAATTCATGACAAATTCAAAAATATCATGATTCATGGTAGGCCAATACAAACCACATTGTAACACTTTACTAATTGTTAAATGAATCCCATGGTGTCCTCCAGCTTCTTTAGTGTGGCATAAGTTCAAAAAACTATCAACTCCTTCTTCAGGGATGCATCTTCTTATCATTCTATCCACACAGTCTTTGAAAAGTAAAGGATCATCCCAGTAGTAATGGCATGCTTCATTCAAAAATCTTTTCCTCTTCTCCTTTGATAAATCTGGATGTATCACGCCTAAAGATAAGTAGTTCATGAAATCATCATACCAGGGTGTGATTGTCTCAATGACATAGAGTTTTTCATCAGGAAATGTTTCATTGATTAGTTCGACATTGATTTCACTTGTGTCATGGTCGAGGTGTGATAAATGATCAGCAATGACATTCTCTATGCACTTTTTGTCTTTAACTTCAATGTCAAATTCCTGAGGTAACAACATCCATCAAATGAGTCTGGGTTTTGCATCTTTCTTGGTCATCAGATACCGTAGAGCATAGTGATCCGTATAGACAGTGACTTTTTGAGAACAACAGATGGGATCAAAATTTATCGAAAGCAAAGACAACTGCTAGCAGCTCTTTTTCAGTTGTTGTGTAATTATGTTGAGCCTCATTCAAAGTGCAGATAGCATAGTAGATTGGCCTAAAGATCCTTTCTTTTCTTTGTCCCAAGGCAGCACCAACTGCCCAGTCACTGACATCACACATTAACTCGAATGGCTGCTCCCAATCTGGTGAAATCATTATCAGGGCTTCAACCAAACATTGCCTTAATAATTTAAATTCTTCCTGACATTCAGAGCCAAAGTAGAATGTGACATCTTTTCCCAACAGGTTCTTAAGGGGTCAGGCTATAACAGAGAAATCCTTAATGAAGCGTCTATAGAATCCAACATGCCCAAGAAAACCTCGAATTGAACGAACTGAAGAAGGCATGGGTAACTCAGAGATTGTACTAATATTTGTGGCATCAACTTCAATTCCTTTCTTTGAAATTTGATGACCTAAAACTATTCCACTTTATACCATGAAGTGTGACTTTTCCCAATTAAGCACCAAATTCTTTTCTTCGCATCTTTCCAAAACCTTATCCAAATGTTCCAGACAGTCATCAAAATAATCCCCATACACAGAGAATTCATCCATGAATATTTTTAAGAATTCTTTAATCATGTCATGGAACATTGCCATCACGCATCGTTGAAATGTGGCCGGTGCATTACACATTCCAAAAGGAATTCTCTGATAAGAAAATGTACCATATGGACAAGTGAACGTTCTTTTTTCTTGATCCTCTAGTGTCACTACTATTTGATTATAGCCTGAGTATCCATCCAGAAAACAATAGTAATCTCGTCATGCTAATCATTAAAGGATTTGATCAATAAAGGGTAATGGGAAGTGATCCTTTCTGGTGGCATCATTCAATTTCTGATAGTCGACGCACACTCTCCATCTAGTCACTGTTCTTGTGGTTATCAATTCTCCTTTATCGTTCTCAACTACTGTAGTTCCATCCTTTTTAGGTACCACTTGTAATGGGCTAACCCATTGACTATCAGATATTGGAAATATTAAACCAGCATCAAGAAGTTTAATGACTTCTTACTTGACTACTTCTTTCATGGGAGGTGTTAAGCATCGTTGTGGTTTCCTGTAAGGTTTTGAATTATCTTCCATATGTATTCTGTGAGTACAGATGGTAGGACTTATACCTTTTAGATCAACAATCGTCCAACCTATTTCTGGCTTCCTCTGTGACAGGACATTGAGTAATTTTCTTTCTTGTTCACTCGAAAGATTGGCATTTATGATGACTGGTAAGGTGTTTAAATCTCCCAAGTAACTATATCTTAGGTTTGATAGAAGGTGTTTAAGCTTAAGTGTTGGAGGCTTTTCAAGTGATGGAGTGAGTGAAGTGAATCCATGTTTATCTAAAGGCTCGACTATGTTTCTGATGAATTCCACTACCTCGATTGATTCAGTAAACTCTTCATTTTCTTTATGTAAATCCACGAGATCCAGTGCATCACTTGCTAACTCATTCCATTCTTCAATCATATCCAAGAAATGACAGTCTGCTACATATGGTTTTTCCATAGCCACTACTGGAAAAATAACCTATACCAATAGTTTGGAACCATTGGTATAGGCCTCTAAACCGTTGGTATAGCCTATACCAACGGTTTGGAGGACCGTGACCAAGTAAGCCGTGAGGATAGTTCTATACCAACAGTTTTGGAAAAACCATTGGTATAAACCTATACCAACGGTTTTGAAAACCATTGGTATATGTAATATAAAAATCTATACCAACGGTTCCATAAAACCGTTGGTATATGTATTTAAAAAAAATATTCGATGGGATTTGATCATAGTACCTCTAGTTTATAATTGAATGACCTAACCACTAACCTAACATGACTTTTGTGAAAATAATTTCATAAATATATATATTTATTATCATAACTATTTTAAATTTTGATTTATATAATGTTCTCAGTAAGAAGATTCGATAAAAAATCAAAGGGCCTATACCAATGGTTCACAAAACCATTGGTATAGACCTATACCAACGGTTTTGAGAACCATTGGTATAGTTCCATTGATTTTGGGACCTATACCAACGGTTTTGGACAAACCATTGGTATAGGGGGGACCTATACCAACGGTTTGGACAAATCGTTGGTATAGGGTCTCTATAATGGACCTATACCAACAGTTTGGCCAAAACCGTTGGAATAGGTCCCCCCTATACCAACGGTTTGTCCAAAACCGTTGGTATAGGTCTATATAAGTGACCTATACCAACAGTTTTGGCCAAACCGTTGGTATAGGTCCAAATTAATGAACTATACTAACGGTTGGCCAAAACCATTGGTATAAGTCGTATTTCTTGTAGTGAGCCTTTAAAACATCAAATTTTATGTTCTCATACCTAATTCTAAAAAATAACTTTCCCTCTTGGACATCAACTAGCGCTCTGCATGTTGCTAAGAAGGGTCTCTTGAGAATGAGTGGGACGTCCTTGTCTTCTTCCATATCGAGGACAATGAAATCAGCAGGGAAGTAATATTTATCAACCTTGACGAGTACGTCCTCTAGAATCCCTCGAGGATGCTTCATTGATTGGTCAACCATTTGCAAGGCGACCCTCGTTGGATTTAATTCTGTGATGCCCAGTTCTTCAAGGATTCCAGAAGGCATGATATTTACACCAGCTCTGAGGTCGCACAAAGCTCTTTCAAATTGACATCCTCTAATATTGAAAGGAATAGTGAAACTACCAGGGTCTCTTAGTTTTGGAGGAATGGATCTGGGTATGACCGTTGAACATTCCTCGTGCATTATAACTATTCCCACATCATCTAATTTTCTTCTTTTCGATATAAGTTCCTTGAGGAATTTAGCATAGTGGAGCATTTGTGTGATGGTTTCCACAAAAGGAATATTTATTTGAATCTTTTTGAACATCTCCATGAATTTTTAAAATTAAATATCCAACTTCCTTTGCTTCAGTATTTGTGGAAATGGAGGAGGTGGTATGTGGGCTTTCATTCTTTCATTGAGTGCCTCATTTTCTTTTTCCTTTATTGCCTTTTCATTTTTTGCAAGTTTTTTTTGATCTTCCTCCTCTTTAGCTTCAAGTTGGATTGCTTTATTTGTTGAGTCGCCATTCTCAGTGGCAAGTATAGGCATCGTATCTGTTGGTTGAAGATCAGGCATTTGGTGCTCAGGTAACTATGCGCCACTTCGCAATGTGTTGGATTTTTCTTCTTCTCTTGGGTTAACTCTTGTGCTTCTCGGTAGAGTTCCTTGTTGTCAGTTTTGCATTTGTGCGGCTATTTGATCAGCTTAATTTTCAATGTTACGCATAGAAGCCTGTAAATTTTGGGTTGTTGTCTGCAAATTTTGAGTTTCCATCTCTTATAACTAAAACCTTGATTGATTGGACACCATTAGTTTAGCTATAGTTGCTCCCCAATCTTGTTGACCTTGCATTGCAGGAGGGGCCAAGTCTGTTGTTTACTTTTTCTCCTTATATTGTTGTTGTTGATGAAATGGGGGTCATAATTTCTATTGAGATCCTTGCTTTTGCAATTGCATGGTGGGTCTGAAGGAAGATTGAGCAGGAAATCCAGGTGGACCCATGTTCTGGTTCATTAGTTGAGTGGCCGATGGCTCCTTCCAACCTTGATTTTGGTTATTTCCTTGCGAGTTTGTGTTGTAGTTGTTTCCATAATTCCCTTTTTTGTAGCTGAAAAAATTAGCTTCATATATATTGGTCTTAGATGTGTTATATGGACACATGGGATAATCATGAGGAACACCACAGTGTGGACAATGCTCAGCTTGAACAACATGGACTGGTTTAGGCGGTTTTACTGACAAGTTATCAATCCTCTTATTGAGAGCTTCAAATTGTGCAGCCATGGATGTCTGAGAATCAACTTGACGCACTCCTACCTTTCTTCTTGAAAAATATTCTGGCCACTGGAAATTGTGTTCAGCCATGTTTTGAATTAATATGTACAGATCTTCAAGATCCATTTCCATGAACGTGTTGCCAGTATCTTTGTTGATTGCAGACTTACTCTCGGGTTGAAGTCCATATTAGAAAGCTTGCAACTAGTTTTCCAAATTCATCCCATGACGAGGACAACGTCTTAACATGGACTTGAATATTTTCCAAGCTTCTCCTAATGATTCGTATTCACTTTGACAAAAGGAGTCGAGGTCTCTCTTGTTTTTCAAAGATTGAGCTGTTGTGTAATATTGATCAAGAAATTTTCTTCTCAGCACTTCCCAAGTGAAAACTATTTCTAGGCCGAGACTTTCCAACCAGTCCTTTGCTTTCCCTTGCAATGAGAATGGAAACAGCCATAGGATCAACGCATCATCCATTACTCCGTTATATTTAAATGTGTCACAAACTTCAAGAAATCTGTTCACTTGCATATAAGGGTCTTCACTGCTCAATCCATGAAATTGTGCATGTTGTTGGTGCAGGTTGATCATGGACGGATTCAATTCAAATTGCATTGCTTGAATTCTAGGTCTTGTTATGCCTGAGCTAACTCTAACTTTTTTGGGTCGCAACTCCTGTCTCATAGTAGTATGAGGCCTTTGATTATCGAGACAGTTTTGGAAAAGTTGGTGGACTTGTCCACTAGGAAGCATCGGAATGTGAGTTTCAACACTTTCCTCTAGTGGATGCATTTCATTTGCGACTGAGGTATTGATTTGTTCTTTTCCCTTTCTTTGATGTTTAAGTTGTGGATCAAGAGGTGGGTGGTTATTTGATGGATCAGAATTACGAGTGTTCACCATTTAGGCGAACAACGCCTAAAGCAAGGTCTACTTGAAATTTTCTTAATGCTAGACGTGCACATGATCCTTAGAAACGGTACCAGAAATTTGGTACGTGCGTCGCAGCGTGTCCAATTTTCAAATTTTCATAACCAACTGGCTACTATAAAATGGCGAGTAGGGTCGAACCACAGAGAGCACGAAATCTAGTTCACTAAAAATATTTCATTGGACAATGTTTAGACGGACAAAAGTTGAGGGAATTCCTATTTTGAGTTTTCTTTTTATTATTTTAATTAAACTAAAAGGTGAGAAGACAAAAGAAATAAAGTAAACTGTAATTGAAAATGATGATAGACTCTAAATCAACAAAATGTGTCGGGGATGCAGATGTCGTAATGAAATTGATACGCAGCCATACAAAGTATTCTTTTATGTGATTAAATATTTATTCTACTTAATTATCACTAGTTCTGAAAATATAAGCATTTTTTAGATGCTCGATTTAGATTTCCTAATTTATTTAAGGTTCCATTCTCTGGTGTTATAAATAAATTAGAAAACTCGTTCAAGTATCGAACTACACGATGAAATGACATAACTCGTTTTTCACAAAGTTGTGTCACCAATTTGCACTTACAGTCAGTCAACACAGTTTACCTTCTCGGACCGTCGTGTCGACTTATTATTAAAATGACCAGTTTTAATTTCAGCAGTTAATTTAGTGCAAAAATAATTAAAATAGATAAACATTCAATTAAAATAAATTTAATTTACAAGTAACCACCAAATAATAGTGTTACATGGCATGCACAATAACTTTAATTGCTTGAACAATATCTCGACACTAAGAAAATTACCCCGACATCATGACTGAAAGAATAAATTCGGTAATAAAATGATAAGTCATATGAAATAACACCGCGTTATTGAATAAATAATCGTGTCAATCTTTATTTCCACTGCGCGCAGTAACCCTCGACACGTGATGACGTCGCGCACCAATGATGTGCCCACCAGAATGGAAGATGTTGGCGATGTAGCGGAGGCTGGTTGGCTCCTGGTGTAGTGTGACTTAGTGGTAGCTTGAGCTAGAGAGTCGCGCCTTACAATGGTGATGGGGACCTGTGGCGGATGCTCGGACGACAGTGGCCGGTGTACTGCAAGTGAGAAGCAGGGTGAGAGGGGGCCAACAGGGGCGTTCGGGTGATATGGGGGCAGCGGGTAGCAGGGTCTGGTGGGGGTGATGGGGTTCAGCAGGCGGAGGCTGGTCGACTCCTTTTGTGGCATGATGTAGAGGCAATTTGAGTGAGGGAGTCACGCCTTAGAATGGTGATGGGGACCTGCGACGACTGCTCGTATGGCGGTGGCCGATGTGCTGCAAGTGAGAAGCATGGTGAGAGGGGGCCCGTAGGGGCGTCCGGGTGATATGGGGGTAGCGGGTAGCGGGGTCTGGCGGGGGTGATGGGGTCCGGAGGGTGAAGGGAGGCGGCCTGGGGAGTGCTAGGGCACTGGGTGAGTAGGGCGACGGGGTGGCGGGGGAGCAGCGAGTGAGGAGGGGGTCAGGCGGGTGTGTGTCGGGGGGTGGGGGGAGCGCTGGGGCACTGGGTGAGCAGGGCGACGGGGTGGTGGCAGTTCTGCGAGAGAGAGGGGGTGGCGGGGTAGGAGGGTAGCGGTCGGGTGAGAGGAGGGGAGCAGGGTGACGGGGTCCGGCAGGTGAGATGTGGAGCAGGATATAGGGGGTGGGGCAGCTGATTGGAGAGAGTAAATGAGGGTGGGAAGTTAGTGGGTGAGAGAAAAAAGGATGGGGTAGGGGGAAGGACCCAGTCAAGAGGGGAGATAGGGGAAAAGAAAAAATAAAAAAATAAAAAATAAAAAATGAAAATGAAAATTCAAAACTAAAATTCAAACTTTAAAGATTAAAAATCTAGTTATATAAAAGTTAAATAAAATAATAATAGTAATAATAATAATTAGTAAAAATAATAATAATAAGAGTTATATATATATATATTACATTTACAAGTTAAATTAATATAATTAATTAATAAACTAATAATAAAAATAATAACTAATATTAATTAAACTAAAAATAAAAGCTAAAAATAAAAATAAAAATAAATAACTAATATTAATATAGAATAAAAAAAAGTATAAAAACAACTAAAATATTAAAATACTATAAAAAGAACCTAAAAACACAAGTATCAGTTAACAAATTAATTAAAACTGAATAAAAAAATTATAAAAATGTTAGTAAAATCCATGTACATCAGCTTTCATTAATTTATTTATATACTAATTATTTGATTATTTATTCTTTTTTTATAGTTTTGCACATGTAGCTGTTGGAAAGGGGAGCGCTATCTTGCACAATTATTTTTCTCAGTCATGGATCATATGGGAACAAATTTTCATTGATGTGCAGCTCGACATGTTCAATCATTGGCTTGTACGTAAATAAATAATATTTATTTTGAAATTTATTTTATTAATAACTTGATTTTATAAATTATTTATAGGGTTTATAGTATCTCATTTATGATATCATGCGTGACGCTATCCACACGACATGAGAGGTGTCTATGCGTGACCGTTTCTGTCAGTTTTTGCACAATTTGAGAAGGACGACCATTAAAAAAGCAGGACTGAAAATATTTAATGAGTCGTGTAGAGCCCACTGACCAGAGTACATTTCATCTCACGTTTGGGATGAATTATGTTCACACTGGTTGAGTGGTGGATTTTAGAGGAGATCTTCATTGGGCCGACAGAACTGGGGGAGACAAGAGGTGACAGATCAAGCTGGTAGTTGTACATTCAGTACGCATAGAGAGCTTCTGGAAAGCATCTTTTTTAAATATTTTATATAACAATAAATATAAATCATTTATTTTATATTCATATAGGCAGTCAAGAAGCCTGATATTACGAAGTACGACATTTATCGGAGGATGTACAATGATCTAGCTATTGGAGAGATTAGAGGTGATCGCCAACGTCAGATTGTGGTCAGTATTTTTTTTCAGTTTGAAACTTAACTGCATATAATATTTTCAATATTTTAATTTCAAATTGGAACTGAAGGAGTCATATGATGTCGCAACCTCTCAGACACAGACTGAGAGTCAGACTGAGATGACTGATCAGACTAGTGCCCACCATTTTGATGAGGCGACATAGATGCAGGCGGTCCAGTATGTCTTTGAGAAGGACCGAATAGTTGGTATCAACTCTCAGTTGACTCCTATGACTTATTATGGTACTTCTACGATGTTGACATCCATCTTGATAGGATCTCGTGGAGAGACATCATCTTCTAGCTCACAGTATCAGGAGCATTTGTGAGCTCAGAATGAGCTTATAGAGAGTTTGTAGAAGCAGTAGGAAGAGATGCATCAATAGCAACAACAATACAAGGAGAATATGCGTCGATGACAACAACACCAGCAGCAACAACATGATGAGGAGATGCATCGATGACAACAACAACATCACGGGCATATGAAGTACATGCGCTGTCTGACTCGTAGTTTAAGGATGAATTTTTCTCCACCATTTCCTCTAGCTCCTCGACCTCCCCTAGAAGACTATCCCATAGTGATTTTTTTGTTATGTTAAAAACATTTGAATTCAAAATTTGTTGTAATATGAACTATTTACAATTTTTGTCTTCTATATTGGTGCAAATATTGCATAATTTTTATTATTTTTATTATTATTTTTAATATTTTAATATTTTAATATTTATTAGTATTATATTTTTTAATGTTTTTATTTTACTAATAATAGTAATAATATTTGATGATTTTTTTAATTTTTTTGCAAATATTGAGAATTTTAATATTTTTTATTTTTTTTATTTTTTAATAATTTTAATATTATTTTTTCATTAATCATAATTTTATTAAATAATTTTATTTTATTCAGTATTTGTGATGGGACCTTTTGCAATAGGGTCCTGTCGCAAATAGTTTATATATATATATATATATATATATTTTAAAAAGGTATTTGTGACGGTAAAAAGACCCGTCGCAAAAAGTTTTTTGCGACGGGCCCGTCACAAAAGGTTTAGGTATATATAGCATATATAAACGGAGAACTATTTGCAATGGGCCTATCGCAATAAGTTTTTCTATATATTATGTATATAATCTGAGATCTATTTGCGATGAGTCCATTGTAAAAAATACTATTTGCGATGGGACCTCGTTGCAAATAGCCCGTTGCAAATACCTCAAATTCCAGTAGTGGTCGCGTTTTTGGGTTTACTTTTAAATTAAATTATGCCACATCTGTGAATTGAATTTTATAAAATAGATTCAATATTTGGAATCAATATAATTTATATTATATAATAAGGTCATCTTAATTTTTGGTCATAATGAATAGTGAAAATATTAAAAATATGATATCATAGTTAAGGTCAAAACAGTTTTACCGGAGGGTTAAACTAAATAGATAAGGGTTAAATTTACCTAAAAACTCGCCTTTATCCTATTGGTGAGTGTTGTTCAGAAAAGTATCCATTTAATGAGTTACATAATGTATTTTAAAATATTATTTTGAATTTGGGAAACCTAGCTTGACTTTTGTGAAGATAAGTTATATTTTATTCAAATTAAAAACTATTCTTGATTCTTTGTAATTAATGACATGGTTGGAAGATTTCATTCGGTTTTGGTATGCCCCAAAATTATAAAACCCCTCCTTAGTTTATTATTTAACCAAAAAAGTCATGGAAACCAATTTATTACTTTATTTGAAGGTGAAATGATTTTTACTCTTAAATCAGGTATTTTCCTAAAAATTGGTTCCATGCGTTTTGTGTACTTGTATTAAAATTAATATCTACGACCTATAAAAATTAAATATGATAAAATTGATTTCAGATTTGGAACCATCATATCTGAATTTGGTTAGAAATATGCTTTTTATTTTTGGTCATATAATTATGTTATCATGGTAAAAAGTAAAGTTCTACTGGTTAAGGTTAAAATGGGTTTAAAATGGTTTAACTAGAAGATAAGGCTTAAAATTTATCCAAAACTTTCCCAAATGTGATTGGTTGAGTTTATTTCAATCATATCACATCTTATCTTTTAATTTGGGGTTCCTTGGTGCCACTTTACATGATTATGATATTTATCATAATTTAATCTCTTAAGAAGTTTCAAGTGTGTCCTCTCCCTAACTTATAAAAGGAAAACTTTCAATTTTCTTCTACACATCACTTTGAGTGTTCTAACTTGACCATCCTATGCCAAACTCTCTTCTCAATTTCCTTAGCCACATTTTAGAGGTGATGGTCTTCCCAAAAGACCAACCCTAGAATTCTTAAAAAGAAATCTAAAGGAGTTCTTTCAAAGAAGAGGTAATCACCTTAACAGATCACTTTATTTTTTTAATTCTTCTTTACCTCCTATAAATATATAGTATTTATCATAAAATAATAACTTCAATATCTTCCATATACTGAAATGATATTATGATTATGAAGTCACCATTTTCCACCATCATTCTCATCAAATGGGATGCGAAAGTATCGCTCGTGCGCACGTACGACTTACTGTCTCCACGTAGCGATATAATTCATTTCCCACCATCACATTTCATGAATGGTTATTATGATGAGTTTAATATTTATATATGATATTTGTGACATAATTATATTTCTAGAATGAAAATAGCATATCTACATTCTTACCTTCTAATTTGTTGGGAAACGATATGTCGCTCATGTGTACGTGTGGACTATCACCTCCACGAAGCGATTTGATCCATTTTTCATTTATATTTTACTTGGATAGAAATAATGATGGATTTGATGAATATATATGATGTATATGATATGATAATGATTCTATAAAGTTTAATTATTATTTACATTTCTTTCATTCCATCTGTCAAAAAATAAAAACAACATTCATGCGTGTGTACGACCTATCGTCTCCATGAAAAGTGTAATTAATTTTTCTATATATATATATATAATAGATATATGTGATATAATAAACATGTATATGATTCTAGTATAGAATTATAATAAATTTAAATTTATTATACAAGAGGTTAAAGAACTTTTGAAGTAAGTCGAACCCGAGGTAAGATATTTTCATTTCACTTTTGTTTCTATGGGACACATGTCATATTCACCACTTGTTTCTTTTATGTAGTATATATACTGACAATGAATTTATTTTATGATGATTATAATGAAAATTATGGTATATACTTATCCATCTAAGGTTCTTTCTTTCATAAGGCTTATGATTCAAAAGTTACCAAAGTAGTAAGAGTTTTAATTACAATCTCATTGTTTATCAGAATTGTTTACGATTAATTTTATAATGATGATATCTTATGATATACATATGAAGAAATCAATGAATTTTCTTACCCTCTTAAGAATACATTTTTTCCTTTCATTTTCTTCAATTTAAGTACTTAGGAGGCCGAAAGAATATTTTTGAGGAAAAATTACCATGTTTTACTGTTCGGTTGTGAATCTTTCTCTTATATGTCCATGTTTTCTAAAATGTTTTCAAAAATGTTTTTACTATTCTATAATGATTGTTTATAGTTATTTTTACCCATGTTTGAATTTTTTAAAAATGGTTTAAAATGAATCTTCCTGTCATTTTCTGAACGAGTTACTTTTTGTTTTTTTTTAAATATGATAGGAATGTTTTTTAACTTATATGACAAGAATATAATTTTTTTTATCATGAATGGTCAATACTTTGAAGCCTCCTTTACAAGTTCCCATGTTTTTTTCAAAGAAAATGTTTTCCATAATTTTTTTGGAAATTTTTATATTTTAAATAAGTGATTTCAAACTGAAAATGTTATTTTACTTAATAAATATTCAAATGGTTCTTTTAAAGGAATTTTGATCTATCATAACATCCTTTGATGTCAATTATTATTTACTAGGGATATGATCCAATGATAAAATCCTTATTCTTTCTCTGGATGATTTATGTTTATGATATTGAGATGTTTATAAAATCCATTTATTTTCACAGGTTTGATGAATTGATGAGATGTTTATGAAACATGTTTTCGTTTCCTGGGTTATGATATAATGATATGATATATGTTTTATGATTTTGTGGAACAAATATGTATGATTTTTATTATGAGATGAGTGAGACCTATATCTCCCTCTATTACATTGGGTAAATATGGATAACTCGTGAGTTAATTATGTTATGCATGAACCTGATTTCATGTTCACAAGTTTATGCGTGGGCCTAACTTCGTGTCCAAAAGCTTATGTATGGACTTGCTTTCATGTCCAAAAGTTTATGCATGGACCTAATTTCATGTCCATAATATTATGTGTTGACCTGTGTATCATGTCCATAAAATTATGCATGGACCTGGTTTCATGTCCATAAGTTCATACGAGGGACTAATTTCATGTTCTTAAATTAACGAGTGAACTTGTTTCTATTTATACATGTTCACAATGTTATTTTCTTATGTTTTTTTCACACTTCTATGACATGAACTTATAGTTCATGATTGGTTTATGAGGATTTCCCAAACTTCTGATACATGAATTTTGAAATGATAATGTTTTATGCCATGACTCATATTTATAATCCACGATAGATTGGGTATGGACCTTGTAAGTTATTATCATGATATCATACCCTTATACTTATCTTATGCTTTTGTATGATCATCGATTGATATATCCCATTTTTATCTTTATTGAGTATCTAAACTCACCCTTTCTTATGTCCCTTTTTCCCATATTATGAAGAAAGGTTAAAGTAGAGTAAATCTATGAAGAGTACCAAATAAAAAGATCTTTGTGGGATATGTTGAAGATCTTTCATGAAATTAGAATATTGTATATCTGGTATCCAAAGAAACTAAACCTTTATTTTGGGCATGTATTTGTGAGATGTATCGGATATTCATCTCTAAAGATGTAATTTTTATGTATGAAAATGCCGAGTCATTATAGTTGGTATCAGAGTAGGGTTTAGTCAAAATTTGGAGACTAGGATTAGAAAACTTTATCAAAAAATCTAAGGATAAGTCTAAATATATGATAACATCCTAAATTTTTGGTAATGACCATGGATAACCTAGGTGAAATCTAAGGTCTCATATATTGAGAAGAAGGTGTTATGATTTAGATATATTTTGAATGATTTTTCATGATTGATCACTCTGATTAACGATGCTTGATGGTCATGCTAAACATTTTTGTTTTAGTATGGGATTGAAGATAGAATGATGAAATTTAGGTGGTAATAGTTATGCTCAAATATTGAAGTACCCTATTTGAGCTTAGTTATATAAATTCTTGTATATCAGGAATAGTCTAAACAAATTTCAATTCATATCCTTAATGATTATATGTTAAGTTATTAGTGAAAAATCCCAATGGTTTGATGGTCTCATATCAGGTTTATGATTATTTTCTAGTTGAAGTTGGTTGGAATGTGCTTCCTGAAAATCTCATTATTCTACCTCTAGTTGAATTTGATGTTATCTTAAACACAGATTGACTTTATTTATATAAAGCCCGAATCAATTTCTGAGGAAGGGAAGTCATGTTTGATATTTCAAACCAAACTATGATCATTTATCACTGTGAGAATGAATAAGAACTTCAAATAGAAATTACTTCTATGTTGTGGGTATTAATTAATATCAATGAAGACTATTTATCTCAGATGGTTGGGGAGAAACTAAACATTTAAGATATGCCTATTGTTTGGGAGTTTGTTGATGTCAATATAGAAGAATTTTATGGTCTTCCTTCGAATCATGAAGTTGAGTTTTCAATAAAACTAATACCTAGTGCTAAACCTTTCTCAGAGATTCCATATAGAATGACCCCGCTTGAGTTGCAAGAATTGAAGAAGAAAATCTAGGAAAATCTTGAAAAGATGTTTATTTGGCCAAATGATTCACCTTGGGGTGCACCAATTCTGTTTTTTAAGAAGGAAGATGGATTAATGATACTCTATATTGATTATCATGAACTTAAAAATATCACTATCAATAACAAGTATCTTCTACCCCATATTGATGACTTGTTTGATCAATTTTATGGAGATCAATACTTTTCCAAGATTGAAATTTGTTCTGTATATCATCAATTGAGAGTCAAGTTGAAGGATGTACCCAATACAACATTCCGTACAAGGTATGGACACTATGAATATATAGTGATTCCATTTGGTATTACTAATTCTCCCACTATATTCATGGATTTAATGAATAGAATCTTTAGATATTAACTTGATTAGTTTTTGGTAGTCTTTATAGACAATATTCTTATATATTTCAAGAGAAAGGAAGAGCATGAAGATCTCTTGAGGATTTCACTAAATTCCCTAAGGAAGGAAAAATACATGCAAAATTTACGAAGTGTGAATTTTTGTTACAAAAGGTTTCATTTTTGGGTCATATAATCACAAGTGAGGGTATATCTATAGACCCATCAAAGATAGAAGTTATTGAATGTTGGACTAGATCAACCACAGTGACTGAGATATATAATTTTCTTAGTTTGGCTAGATATTTTCGAGACTTTATGGAGAATTTATCATGGATGTCTAATCCACTCACCAAGTTAACTTGAGAGGGAGCTAATTATTTTAGACAAATAAAAGTGAAGAAAATTCCAAGGAATTAAAGAGAAGGCTAGTTAGCACACCTATGCTTACATTACCCTACAACGGAGAAGGGTTTGTAATTTATAGTGATGCGTTGATGAAGGGATTGTGATGAGTTCTCATGTAGAATGATATGGTGATATCTTATGCGTCATGAAAATTGAGGGTTTAAGATTAAAATTACCCAACTCATTATTTGAAGTTAGTTGCAGTATTTTTTACATTAAATATATAGAGACACTATCTTTATGGAAAATGATGTGATATATATTCTTATCATAAAATATTAAAGTATATATTCACTAAAAAAGAGTTGAATATTTACCATAGAAGATGGTTGGAGTTAATTAAATATTATGATTGATCAATACATTACCACCCTAGGAAGGAGAATAAGGTGAAAGATGCTCTGAGTTGAAAGGATCATGCTAGATTATCTATGACTAGGATCACAAAAGATCCAATATTTTTGTAGAATAGATCTTGAAATTTAGAAGGATGGAGAGAAGTTTTATCTTTCTCAAATGTGTGTTCAACTATCTATCCAACTAAAGATTAATGAGGTGTATAAGGAAGATGTAGAACTTACAAAGAAGGTGAGAAATATTCTTGAGTTCAACCTTGATTATGATAGAATGATAAGGTTTAGGAAACGTTTATGTGTCCTGTCCATACCATATTTGAAAAAGGAGCTATTGGATGAAGCTCATAGTTCTTCATTCTCTATTCACCCTGGAAGTATGAAGATGTATAAAGATTTGAAAGAATATTTCTTGTGGGACAACATGAAGGGTTATATTGCAGAATATATATCTCTTTGATTGGTATATCAGTAAGTTAAGGTTGAGAGATAAAAGTTTAATGAGATTTTACAACCATTACCCATACCAAAATGTAAATGGGAAAACATCACCATGGATTTTTTTCGTTAGACTCTAAAGGGAACAATGCTATATGGGTTGTAGTCAATCACCTTACGAAGTCAACACACTTCATTTAAATTAGAGAAGATTTCTCTCTTGATCAACTTACACAGTTATACATTAAGGAAGTATTAAGATTGTATGGAATATCACTCTCTATTATATCTGATCAAGATATGAGGTTTACCTTGAGGTTTTGGATAAGTCTTCAGGAATCATTGAATATAGTGTTGAGTTTCAACACTAATTTTCATAATCAGACAAATGTTCAGTCTAAGATCACCATTCCAATTATATAAGACAAGTTGAGAGCTTTATTTATGGATTTCAAATGTGGTTGGGATCAACACCTTTGGTGGAATTTTCTTACAACAATAGCTTTCACTCAAACATTCAAATGGATCCTTATGAATATATTTATGGTATGAAGTTCTAAAATCCAACATATTGGAATGAAGTTGGAGAAAGAAATCTATTAGGACATGGACTAGTAGAGAAAATGGAAGAGAAAGTTAGAGCCATTCAACAATACATAAGGGAAGCTCAGATTTGATGAAAAAGTTATGCAGACAATCATCGGAAAGATCTAGAGTTTGAAGTTGGTGACACAGTATTTCTATGAGTATCTCTATAGAGGAGGGTGATGAGATTTGGAAAGAAGGGAAAGATAAGCTCTAGGTATATCAGTCCATTTGAAATTCTTGATCATATCTAGATGTTGGATTATCTATTTCCACTTTCATCTAATCTCTCTCAAGTTCATGATGTGTTCCATGCATCTCGCCCGAGGAAGTACATATATGATCCTTCACATGTATTGAAATCAAATGTCGTACCACTTAAGCAAGATCTATCTTATGAGGAACAACAAATAGAGATTTTGGGTCATAGAGAGAAAGTGATACAAAACAAGACCACACATTTGGTCAAAGTTTTGTTAAAAAACCACCAATTTGAGGAAGATATGTGGAAACCTAAGGATATGATGAGACAAAAGCATCCTCAATTGTTTGTATCCAAATGAAAAAATTTCAAGGGAGAAATTATTTTTAAGGGGGTAGAATGTAACACCCTGAGATTTTATGAAATATTTTTTTTCAAATAAATTTTAATTTCTTAAATAGCTTGCAATACACGTAACATTGGGTTTAAACAAATCATGATATACTATTTAAAAAAATTATTATTTAATATGATAGTTATCGCCTAGCTGTTAAAATTGGTGGAGTGAATAAGAATAACTATATTATAAAAATTATGTTTAAAGGTTTTAGATAAATCAAACACATTGATAATTAAGTACTAAATTTTTAGGAAAGTCTTTATATGCCTCAAAATATTTTTTCTGAGAAATGATTTTTTTATTGTCTTTGTGAATAAATAAAATACATAATTTCTACTGATTTTAGAAAATTTATTTAAAAAATGAATATCATTTTTGAAACCATCATGTCAAAATCATCTTCGAGTTAATTTTTGATAATTTTATGAAAATATTTATTTTTCTATGAATAGTGAAAAATAATGATTTTTATTAAAAATTGTACTTTTGTTTAAGGCATTTAAAAAGTTACATTATGTTTTAAATGGTTTTTAAAGTAAAATGAATTAAATTATATTATTATTAATCTAATTTAGGTCATTATAATCAATTTTATTTTGAATTTTGATTTATAAACTTTTTAAACTTAAGGAAACCTTTTCTTTGAAAAATCGCCTTTTGTCACATTTACGAGTTTACTTTTAAATTAAATTTAAATAGTTTTGTGAATTAAATTTAATAAAATATATTACATATTTGGAATCATCATAATTTATATTATATAATAAGTTCATTTTAATTTTTGGTCATAATGAATAGTGAAAACAATAAAAAAATGTTAACACAGTCAAGGCCAAATTAGTTTTATGGGAGGGTTAAACTAAAGAGATAAGAGTTAAATTTATCTAAAAAATTTCCTTTATCCTACTGGGGAGTGTTGTTTGGATATGTATCTATTTAAGGAGTCAAATAATATATTATAAAACATTATTTTGAATATGGTAACCCTAACTTCTCCCAACCCGAGCCAGTGGGGCTCGAACCGCAACTACCCCAAGCCTGCCTCCATAGGATAGGGGCTGATGAAAAGTGCCAAAAGACATATCTAATATGAAAGAACTTTGCCTAATGTACCTATATGCATACACACAACCATCTTTATGTAGAATTCCAGAGGAATAATAATAAAAGACGCAACATCTAGAGAATAAACCATGCATGTAAAAACGTCTAGGGAGTACAGGAGTACGATAGAGTAATCTGAAAAGAAAAAGAGGAAAAATACACTCCCAATTAGAAAGATATCCCAAGCTGAAAAATCTAGAAAAGTAAATGTTGATAGATCCCAACTTTGAATATCTAAGCTCTGACCATTTTATGCGGTCAAATCCACTAGGCTATCCATATGCTCCTCTATAATCACTATCGACATATCTTCTGTTTGCATAAGACATGACACATGTGAGAAAATCCCATGTAGGGGTGAGTATATACATACCTAGAAATATTCCCCGAAAACTGAAGGGGGACCAGAAAGAGAAATGATATGAATATAAAACTCAACCCATAACAAGAGAGTAACAAAATACAACAACATGGATATATATATATATATATTACCAATAAAAGAAACCCAAATGAGAGAGAAATATGATCTCTATCTCACATCCCATCCTAGGAAAAGAGTTTTCCATTAGTTCTTGAGGTCTATCAACGATGTCCGACATCTCACGTTTTTGTCTGAAGAGACATCCATGTCAAGACACACCTTTTCACCGTGCTACACCTTTGGGGGGACAATAATCTCTAGGTAGAGGACCCATGACCCAATAAAATAGGAGGGTGACACTCTGATAGATAGCTAGAATACCCATGCCCTATCCTAGCATGAGGGAGCCACTCTAGTGGTTGTGGACCCATTCCCTGACTCCGTAGGTGGGTGTCACTCTAGTGGTCAATGACCCATGCCCTGTCTATGCAGAAGGGTTCCAATTAGATTGATTGATAGAGGACCCAAGTCCTATCCTCACAGAAGGGTTCCACTCTAGTGGTCGAGGACCCATGCCCTGGCTTTACAGGAGGGTACCACTCTAAGGGTTGAGGTCCCATGCCCTGACTACATAGGAGGGTGTCACTCAAATGGATATATAGAGGACCCATTCCCTGTCCCAGTAAGAGGGTGTCACTTTAATGTCTTTAATGATCCTGTTTGATCACTACTGTCATTGAGCATTTACTAAAGAAGAGTCTCACTCTAAATATATCACATCATATCTAAAAATCTACCATGAAGGTTACCATCATGTTCTACGTGAAAAAACACTCATGATAGGCTTATCACAGACCAAAATCTGAGTCCAAATGAAGGAGATACGAGAGGTAGAAGTTTCCTTAAAGGAAGAGTACATGGCGTGTAAGGGCACACCCACAATGTATGGTCCCACCTTGCTACTAGGACATATTCCTGCTAATATAAGGATCACTGTCCATGTAGACATACATGACATGTACGAGTCTCACACAATGTGTCTCGACCACTCGAGGCCCGCCTATACTCTTGGCTATGTTTGTGTACCTTGGTCATGTCAGTGTACTCTGATAAATAAAATGTCCTCCCACATGGGGTGTTTCCTATTTCCTTCATGCCATGTCTGTTTCCTTGGCCGTTTATTGGCACATGACATGTGTTTGGCCGAGCCTATGTCCATGCACTCCCAGAGTAGATGTCGGGTCGCCAACTCTGAGTCACATGGTGTATGGGTGTCACACACAGTGTGTGATATTTTTCTCACCAAAAACCCTAACCGCCACATCAAGGGGGATACACACCATGTGTTCTTAATACTACATGATGTGTAGTAGAGTTTTTCACAAAAATCTAGATCCACTCCATGCATGCTAGACTCAGATACTCCACTGCTATTTCCACCTGATGCTCGCCCAAAAATGAAGGTAAACACCTTCGAACATCATTTTTGGTCATCTAATTGATGGAAAATAGATTTCTGGTTCACCATCATGAAGTTCATCCCTGTTGGTCGCACGTGGTTCCTCTCACACCACTACCAACTTGATCTCAGATCCCAGATTCATGAGGAACAACACCTATATCCACAAATCATCCCGATTCATTCTCTATTCACCAATTTTTTCACCGTTTTTGAATATACCATGTATCCAAGGGTCTAATCAGGCTCGATCCCACCCAGAAATGTCGAACCATGGTTCCCGTAGGCCAACGATGAAGATAAAAAATAACTATGGGGTGAAAACACAATAAATAGAGGTGAACCAATTGTTGGCCAAATGTTCTTGTCCAACGAATACCAATCAAGAATATTTGGGGTGAGAAACATGGAAAAAAGAGGATTAATCAAATAAAATAAATAAATTCAATATGTGGACACATGAAAATACTCATAATGAACATAGATCAAAGGAAAGAAATTGATCATGATCAATCATTTAATCATAAGAGAGTAAATCCACATATGATGAGTCCTAGGTCGATTCAGATCGTTCTTTGATGAAGAACATGCTCACCAAAAAAGGAGGAAGATTCACTGTGTTTGCTGCATCTCAATTTTCCTTGATCCAGAGGATCATCGTCATTTGATCTCGATTCTCCAATGATAGAGAGTGGTTGAACCTCCTCTCAATGATCCTAGGGTTATGCAGCTAACCCTATAAATCTTCCATAACAACATACTTATAGATGTTTTAAGATTGGGTTATTTAAAATAAATAATTAAATTAATCAATTAATTTAATTTAAATGTACTTACTAAAGGTTGATCTATCCAAACATTCTGTAATGACCTACTTTAGGTCATTCTTAGGGTAAATCTTGCATTCCAAATTCATCTGTGATATCATATTTTTGATCCGATATTATTTTTAAGAGTTATCCCATTTTCCTTAAAACTGTGCACATGTAATATAAAATATATTTAATATTTTTTATAAATTTAATTCCAGGCACACTGAGCCTTGGAATCACACGCCATCTCAATTCCTGACTCTGAAAATATTTATTGATATATTTCAAATTCTTAAAAGGAAAAATAGGGTCTCTATATAATTTCCTCCTTCAAGATTTTCTTCCTAAGAAAACAAAAAATAGAAAAAAGGATCAGGGTACTAGGCCCGTATCTAGCTCTCCCGCTCCCAAGAGCTCTTCTTCATGCTCCCATGCTACTACAACACATGAACCATGGGGATAATCCGTCCTCATAGAATGCTCTCCTGCCATTCCTCGATCGCCATAGGGTGTTCTGTAAAAGTGACTCCATCCTCAATGTCCATATTTCCCTAGTTAATAACATGTGTGGGGTCATGCACACATCTCCTCAACTATGGCACATGGAAGACATCATGCACCTACTCCAACTGTGGGGGTAGGGTGAGGCGGTAAGCAACCTCACCAACCCTCTGCAGGATCTCGAATAGCCCGATAAACCTCAGGGATAACTTGCCTCCCCAACTGAATCTCTACAGTCCTCATTGTAGGGAGACTCTCAGGAAAATATAGTCTCCCTACTCGAACTCCAAGGGATTACATCATTTATCCATATAATATTTCTACCTGCTCTAGGATATCCTCATCTGCTCGCAGATCACTTAGACCTTCGCTATCGTTGCCTGCACCATATATGGCCCAATAAAAGATGCCTCTCCAATCTCGGTCCAGTATAAGGGTGACCAGAAGGGTCTTCCGTATAGGGTCTCAATGTGTGACATAATGATAGTAGCATGATAATTATTATTATATGCAAAATCTACCAAGGTAAAGTGATCCTCCCAACTCTGAACCAAGTCGAACACACAATATCTCAACATATCCTCCAACACTTGGATAGTGTGCTCGGTATGCCCGTATGTTTGGGGGTGGAAGATTATACGCATCCTCATCTAGGTCCCAAATGTGTCCTGTAAGATTCTCCACAACCATGATATGAACTGCACACCACGATCATATACAATAGTTGAGGGCACTCTATGAAGGAGAACGATCTCCCATACATACAACATCCCTAAAATCTCCACTAAAATCTACTCCCTGATAGAAAGGAAGCACACTGACTTTGCAATCCAGTCAACTATCACCCATATGACATCATTAACTCTTGTTGTCTGTAGAAGATATATCAAAAAGTCCATGGATATGCTATCTAATTCCAACTTTGGAATATTGAGAGGATGTAACAAAACTTTCGGAACCCGGTGCTCAGCATTCACCTGCTGAAAAATGAGACACTGAGTGATGAACTCAACCATGATTTGTCTCATTCTAGCCCACCAAAACTTCCACTGAAGGTCTCTATACATCTTCCCTACATTGGGATGTACAAACAAAGGATATGTGTAAAACTATCTCATCACCTCCTCCCACATCATGATTGGGACCACCGTCCTTCCCTGGAAAAGGATGATGTGATTCCCTCCTTCAACAAATCCATCCGGTGAATCCCCTGAGGATATATGGTCACGTAAGACCTCACAGTCGATGTCTCCCAATTGGGGATCTCTCACACACTGGAGGAGAGGAAGAGTCAACACCATTGACTAAAGAAAAGATGCACCCTCCTCAACCAGGGTCATCCTCTAGGAATCTAATTGCTAAGATGCCTCCTATACTAAATGATCCTTAGACTTCCTTCTAAGGGAATATACCATCATATTTCCCTTCCTAGGAGTATATACTATCTCAAAGTCATAGTCCTACAAGAACTCCAACTAGCACCTTAGGTTTAGGTATATCTGTATAAAGACATATGCGAGACTCTGATGGTCTGAGTAAACAACAAAGTGCTCTCCTAGAAGATAGTGCATCTACATCCTCATAGTGAAGACTACTACTACCATATCTAGGCCGCGAGTCACATAGTTATTCTTGTGGGGTATCAACTACCTCAACCCATATGTGATAACTACCTATATATTCATCAACACACAATTGAGCCCGACTCTAGAGGCATCATAATATACTACATACTCTAGAACCTCCTATAATAGTCTCAAAAAAAGACCACTCATCAACCTCAGCCTCAACTCCCTGAAGGATCTATGGAACCGCTCAGTCTAGGAGAACAACTTCTCTTTCCATGTTAGGGTGGTCAAAGGGGCTATAATCTTAGAGATGTCTACCACAAACCTCATATAGTACCCACCAATCCAAGAAAACTCTGCACCTCTGACACACTCATGGGTGGCTCCCAAAAAATCCCTGCACTGATCTTCACTGGGTCTATAGATAATCCATTCCCAGAAATGAAATTCCCCATGAAGTGAACCTCATAGATTTAGAATTGGAACTTAGAGATCTTACTATAAAGTTGGTGCTCCCAAAGAAAGTTTAGAACCATTCTCAAGTGATATGCATGCTCCTCCTTTGACACAGAGTATATGAGTGTCATCAATAAAGATAAAAAAATTGGTCCAAGTATAGCTAGAAGATCCGATTCATCAAATCCATAAACAAATAAGGGGATTTGATCACACAAAAATTCATCACCAGGAACTCATAGTATTTGCAGCGACATTGGAATTCCATCCTCATAATATCAGCCTTGTGAACTCTCAACTGGCAGTATCCGGACCTGAGATCGATATTTAAAAACCATCTCGCACCTCACAACTGATCAAAGAGGTCATTAATCATGGGAAATGGGTAATTTTTATTTATCATGTCCTAGTTTAAGTGATGAAAATCCACAAAAATCCACAAGATCCCATCCACCATTTTCACAGACAACACTGGAGCTTCCAAGGGGGACACACTGGGTCTGATAAAACCCTTCTCTCGAAGGTCCTCCAACTACAACCAAAACTCCCAGAGATCGGTAGGGGCCATCCGATATACATCATAAGATATTCGAGTAGTACTGGAATGAAATTAGATGCAAAAATCAATCTACCACCTTAGAGGTAGTCCTGGAACATTTTCAAGAAGTACACCTATAAAATAATCAATGACTAAAGGAATCTAGATGTTTAAAGAGCCTATTGAACCAAGGGATTCACCCACCAACTGATGGGTGATGGGTTACATCCTCTTGCTCAAAAAACCCTCTCATCCTTCCATGAGATCTCTCTCACCCACAAAGGATAATTTTTTCTTATTAGTGCGAAGACATCTGACTCATCTCCAGTGATAGTCAATCTAGTATCATACCACAAACAACCAATATATACCAAATATGGCATCATAGGGTCCCATTGTGATGACAAAAAGGTACCATGAGAACTTATCTTCACTAAGAGATAGATCACACTGCCGAAAGATAAAAGATATAGAATAAGCATTCCCTATAGGACCCTCAATAAAAAATTACTGGGATAAAGCCTCATATAGAATCTCCAACGCTCACACTAGTAGTAAAAATAGGAAAGAATGACTCACACATGTGTATACTAGTATTGAGGAAAGAATATAATAATTACATATCGTACCCCTAATCATCTCATGTGCTGTTGGGTTGTATGCATCCATATCCTACAGCTACCCATGACCCCAAACACTAGCTCCCAGAGCCTAACATGGTCCATCTGGTGGTGGTGGTGGAAGGAGATCATATCTTAATTCACCACCCAAAACTCCTCCTCATAGAGATGTACCTACTCCTCTCATAGCTCCACCTCCCTGGGTGCCTCCCTTGCCCTCGCCTGGGAGATCCATCATGGAATTACCTTTTCCGTGGTGATTTATATACTATCTTACTTCCCTCCTTAGCACACCAGGTCAAGAAATCATGTGCCATGTGACCTATCCCATCACATTCACAGCACTTACCCTCTCCAGGCATCCATTTTCCCCTACGTGGTCCCTGTACCGCATGACCATATGCTCGAGTATGATCCTAGGGAGATCATCTATGCCGAGATATTGCCAATTGGTACCTAGTAACTATTGTAGAAGACTCAACCCTATAATTCCCACTGCCAAATCTAGCTTCCTAGAGTGCTTCTGATAGGAATCTATCCATCACCATCACCTTCTCCAACACTCCGACATAAGTGGGAATGTATAGGGGTACCACACTGGCATAACTATCTATACAGAGGCCCTGCTCAAATTTCCATTCTCGGAAGTAGACATCCTGAATCATGTCAAGGGAGTATCATGTAAGGTCAGTGAACCTTGCGACATACTCATAAACTATCACCCATCCCTTTCACATCTATAGAATCTTTTGAATCCAAACTGAGCGCATGCACGAGGGGTAGTACTCCTCATGAAATATCCACTGTAAGTTGTGCCATGAGAGTGTAGACTCATCATGAATTTGCATAACTAGACCCCACCAGCACCCAGCTGCTCTGTGGAAAAGGCTGGCTGCTATAACAACCACCTGATTAGTCAGTGTCTGGATAAGCCTGAAAACTTGGATCACTAACTCTATCCAATCCTCCACTACCTGGGGATCCGGCTCATCATGAAACCTCAGTGGCCTTTGGAACTGGAATTCACAAAGTGTGTTAATCCTGCATACATCCTCATCCTGCTCTACTGGTACTATCTGTTACTCGATAGGTGGGGTTTCTACTACCTATCCACATATAGGAAGAATCTCGCATGATGGACCCTAAACTAAGGCCTCATCATTCATCATATCGTCATCGTGATCCAGAATTTGTAACCTGATTGGTTGTCTTCACAAAGGAATCCTAAAAATTTAATCAAGATGTACCGTAGTCTGACGAATATATATATATATATATATATATATATATATATATATATATACGAGCAGATGACTCAAGAAGGAAAATCAAAGACTCAATTCTATATGATGTATGTACCATTGATCCCTCTGAAACCAATGTATCAGTATGTCGAGTAGATAAGTAGGTAGTCAGAATCTTGGTGAATGGATACGTCAGACATCGTACTGACACTAGATTCCATGGCCTAAAATCCATAGTCGAAACAATTTTACACTATTACCATAAATCCCTAGAAAATCCTCATAAGGGGACAACTCTAAACACTATCCCAAGGAATGAACTACTCTGATACCAATCTTTCATGACCTGACCCAGCAGGGCTCGAGTCGAAACTACCCCAAGCCCACCTCCATAGGCGAGAGGCTGGAGACAAGTGCCACAAGAGATATTTAATATGGGAGGCTTTTTCCTAATGTACCTATATGCACACACAAGACTATATCCATGAATAAGTGCAAAGGAATAATAATAAAATATGCAACATTTGGAGAATAAACCATGCATGCAAAATCCTATAGGGAGTAAAAGAGTACGTAAGTGTAATATGAAAAGAAAAAGGGGGAAAATACACACCCAACTAGAAATATGTCCCAACTTAAGAAAACTATAAAAGTAAATTTTGAGAGTGGTCAACTCTGAATCTCCAATATTTGACCACCGTATGCGGTCAAATGTACTAGGGTATCCCTATGCTCCTCTATAATCACCATTGACCTATCCATCATCTACATAAGACATGACATGTTTGGTAAACGACCATACAGGGGTGGGTATATACATACCCAATAGGACACCTCAAAATCTAAATGGGGAGTAGTAAGAGACACAATAGGTATAGATAGCTCAACCCATAACAAGAGAGTAACAAAATCCAACAACATGGATATATATATATATATAAATATATATATATTCCCAACAAAATAATCCCATACGAGAGAGAAATGGGATGTCCATATCATAGCCAGCGCAGGAAAAGAGTCTTCCATCAGTTCCCAAGGTCCATTAATGATTCCCAACAACTCGTGTGTCTGTCTGAAGATACATCTATGTCAAGCCACACGTCATAATTGTGCCGCATAGTCAAGGGGACATAATATCTAGGTATAAGACCCATTCCCTAGTATAATAAGAGGGTTACACTATAATAGATAGTTAGAGGACACATTTTCTATCCTTAAATGTGGGTGCCACTCTAGTGGTTGAGGAACCATGCCCTAAATCCACAGGAGGGTGCCATTTAGATAGATAGCCAGAGGACCCATGCCATGTCCCGATAGGAGGGTACCACTCTAATGGTTGAGGACCCATGCCCTAACTCTTCTGGATAGGACCACTTAGTAGATATATAGAGGACCCATGCCTTATCCCAGTAGGAGTGTGCCACTCTTGTGGTTGAGTACCCATGCCCTAAATCTGTAGGATGGTGCCAATGAGATGGATAGATAGAGGACTCATACCCTGTACCCGTAAGAGGGTTCCACTCTAGTGGTCAAGGAACCATGCTCTGACTTCACAGGAGGGTGACACTCTACTGGTTGAGGACCCATGCCCTAACTCCATAAGAGGGTGTCACTCAGATGGATAGACAGAGGACCCATACCCTATCCCATTAGAAGGGTTCCACTCTAATGTCTCTGATGATCCTGCCTGATCACTGTCATTGTTGAGTGTTGCCTAAAGAAACGTCACACTCAGAACATCTCACATTTTATCTCAAAATCCACCATGAAGGCCACCATCACGTTATACATGGAAAAAAACCAGGATAGGCTACCTGTAGGCCAAAATATGAGTCCAAAATAAATAGATATGAGAGGTATAAGTTTCCTAAAAGGAAGGGTACACAGCGTGTAAGGGGACCCACATGACATGTGGTCCCGCCCTGCTGTCTGGCTGTGTTCCTACCGATAATGGATCGCTGTCCATGTAGACGTACACAATATGTATGAGTCTCACACAACATGTCTTGGATTCATGGGGCCCACTCATGCTCCTGGCTGTGTCCATGTACCTTGGTCATGTTCGTGTACTTTGATACATGATGTGTCCTCCTACATGGGGTCCTACCCATGTCCTTCAGGTTGTGTCCATGTCCTTGGTTTTGTGCCAGTACGTGACATGTTCCTGGTCGTTCTCATTTCCATGTACTCCTAGAGTACATGTCAGGTTTCCCACACCGAATCACATGGTGTGTGGGTGTCCCCCACAGTGTGTAATATTTTTATCACCCAGAAACCCTAGCTGCTGCAACAAGTGGGCTACACACCGAGTTCTCTTTAGACTATATGGTGTATAGCCAGGATTTTTGTAGAAATCTATAACTACTAAGCACATTCTAGAGCTGGGTTCTCCACTTCCCTTTCTACTTGATGCTTGCCAAAAAAATGGCAAACACCTTCAACCATTGTTTTTAGCCATATGTTGATTAGAAAATGGTGTTCCGATTCACCCGTATGAAGTCCATTCACCGCAAATCATGTGTGGTTCCTCCCGTACCACTTCCAAATCGATATCAAATCCAAAATCCATGAGGAACATCATATATATCTGAAAATAATCTTTATTCATTCTCTATTTTCTGATATGTTGGCTGCTCGCAAATCTGCTGCATATCTGGGGGTCCGATCGGGCTCGATCCCACCTGACAATGTCAAACTGTGATCCCCATAGGCCAATGGTGAAGATCAAAAAGAAAAATGGGGGAAAATCATGAGAAATATAGGTTAAACAATCATTTAACAAGCTTTATTTCCCAAAGAATACCAATTGGGGATATCCGAGGTGAGAAACATGGCACATTGGGGATTAATCGAATCAAATAAATAAATCTAATATATGGGTGCATGAAAAGGCTCAAAATGAAAACATTTCAAAGGAAATAAACTGACCATGATCAATAATTTAATCATAAGGGAGGAAATACACATATGATGAGTCATACCTTGATTCATATTGTTTTTTAATGAAGAGTGTGATCGCCAATGAAGGAGGAAGATTCGTTGTGTTTGTTGTGTTGTGATTTGCCTTGATCCAAAGGCTCATCGTTGTCTGATCTTGATTCACCAATGATGGAGAGTGGTGTAACATCCTCTCAATGATTTCAGGGTTATACAACTAACCCTAGTGATCTTCCAAACAGAATACTTATAGATGTTTTAATATTAGGTTATTTTAATTAAGTAATTAAATTAATCAATTAATTTAATTTAAACACACTCGCCAACGGTCTCTCTATCCGAACATCCCACACCCACTTACTTTAGGTCTCACATAGGGTAAATATTGCATTATGGATTCAATTGTGGTCACATATTTTTTATTTGATATTTATTTTAAGAGTTATCCCATTTTCCTTGAGAACTGTGCTCGCATAATATAAAATATATGTAATATTTTAATAAAATTAATTTCGAGCACATTGGGACTTAGAATCACGCTCCATCTCAGTGTTTTAATTCAAAAATACTCCTTGATATATTTTAAAGTATTACAAGGGAAAAATAGAGTCTCTACATAGCTTGACTTTTGTGAAGATAAGTTATATTTTATTTAAATTTAAAACTTTTTTTGTTTTTTTGTAATTAATGGAATGGTTGGAAGATTCCATTCGATTTTGGAATTTAAAAAAGTCTAAAACCCATCCTTACTTTATTATTTAACCAATAAAGTCATGGAAACCAATTTCTTACATTATTTTAAGGTAATTTTTTTACACTTAAATCAGGTATTTTCCTAAAAAATCATTTTCCATCTGTTTTATGTACTTATATTAAAATTAATTTATACCACCTAGAGAAATTAAATCTGATAATATTGATTTAAAATTTTGAATCATCATATCCAAATTTTGTTATAAGGGTCTTTTTATTTTTGGTCATATAATTATGTTATCATGGTAAAAAGTAAAGTTATTCTAGTTAAGGTTAATCTGGGTTTAAAATAGTTTAACTATAAGATAAAGCTTAAAATATATCCAAAAATTGAAAAAATATAATTGGTTGAATTTATTTTGACCATATAAAATCATATATTTGAATTTGGGGTGCCTTTGTGTCACTTGACATGATTATAATATTTATTATAGTTTAATCTTTTAAGAAATTCCCAGTGTTTTCCCTTCCTCCCTTATAAAAGGACACCTCTCATTTCTGTTCTACACACCAAATTGATACTTATAGATTGACCATACCCTACCAAAATCTCTTCCCAACTTCCTTAGTCACATTCTAGAGCTGTTTTTCTTCCAAAAATACCAACCCTATAATCCTTAAGGTAAGATCTAAAGGAGTTCTTTCAAAGAATAGGTAATCACCTTAACTGATCACTTTATTTTTTACTTCTTCTTTACCACCTCTAAATATATAGTATTTATCATAAAATAATAACATAAGTATCCTAAATATATTTAAATGATATTATTATTATTAAATCACTATCATACACCCTCTTTCCCATCAAATGGGATGTGAAAGTATCACTCGTGTTTACGTACAACTTACTATCTCCACACAACGATACAATTCATTTTCCCCACCATATTTCATGGATGGTTATTATGATGATTTTAATTTTTATATATAACATTTATGATTTAATTATTTTTCTAGAATGATAATATCATATCTATCTTCTTACCTTCCAATTCACTGAGAAACGATAACGTCACCCGTGTGTTTGTGTGAACTACCCCCTCTATAGAGAGTTGTGATTCATTTTTCATTTCCATTTTACTTGGATGGTAATAAGGATTGATTTTATAAATATATATGTTGTATATGATATGATAATTATTCTTTAAAGTCTAATTATTATTTACTTTGATTTTATTCAATCCATCGAAAAATGAAAACAACATTCATGCCTATGTATGACCTATCATCTCTGTGAATGGTGTAATTCATTTTTCTATCTATGTATATATAATGAATATATTTGATATAATAAATATTTAAATTATTTTGGTATATAATTATAATAAATTTAAATTTATTATACAGGAGGTTTAAGAACTTTCTAAGAAAGTTGGACTCAAGGTAATATATTTTCATCTCACTTTTGTTTCCATGGGACACATGCCATATTCACAACTTGTTTCTTTTATGCGGTGTATATACTGCCCATGAATGTATTTTATGATGCTTCTCATGAAAAATATAGTATATACATATCCATCTAAGGTTATTTCTTTCATGGGGATTATGATTTAAAAGTTACCAAAGTGGTATGAGTTTTATGTTACAATCTCATTGTTTATCAGGATTATTTATGATTAAGATTTCAATGATGATATATTATAATATACCTCTCAATAAATTCATGAATTTTCTCAAACTCTAGTCATTCCTTTAGAATACATGTTTTCCTATAATTTTCTTCAATTTATATATTTAAGAGATCGAAATATTTTTTAAGGGAAACTAACTATGTTTTACTATTCGATCGAGAATCTTTCACTTCCATTTCCATGTTTTTTAAAATGTTTTCAAAAATATTTTTACTGTTCTACAATGATTTTTTAAATTCATTTTTACTCATGTTTTACTTTTTACAAAATGGTTTAAAAGGAATCTTCTTTTAATTTTCTAAATGAGATATTTTTTGACCTTTTTTTATGAAAATGTGAAATAAATGTTTTCTTTTAACTTATAAAACATAAAACTAATTTCTCACCATCATGAACACACAATTATTTAAAGATTAATTTATATAAGTTTCCATGTTTATTTTACAAGAAATTTTTTCCATAATATTTTTTAAATTTTTATATTTTAAATAAGTGATTTCAAACAGAAAAGGTTATTTTCCTCAAGAAATATTCCAATGGTTCTTTTAAAGGAATTTTCATCTATGATAACATCCTTTGATATGAATTATGATTTACTGGGGATATGATCTAATGATTCCATCCTTATTATTTCTCTGGATGGTTTACGTTTTTGATGATGAGATGTTTATGAAACCCATTTATTTTCATGGGTTATGCTATTTTTTTTTATAAAGGTTGAGGCGCAAAGGCCCCTATTATTAAAATAGAAAGTCATACAAGGAGTAAAGACAGTGGAGGAAACAACAAAACTGGTTCATAAAAAAAATCATCAGCGCACTCGCGAGCGAGTGTTCATACTGTGAAGAGATGTTTGAGTACCCCTTCCACTTGGTTGTCTCCCTCTCCGCCCAGCTTTTGCCTGTATCCATGTACCTCCACCATCATCCGGGATCTCAGGCGTCACATCCATGTTCACACACTTAACTCCATCCCGATCTTCCACTGGTTTCATGTCATCCTCACTACTAGCAGCTTCAAGTAATTCAAACGAATTATAGGTACTCACCTGTTTTATAACATTCTGAATTTGAGATTGAGGGGTGTCACAACTTGGTGAAGGCTAAGATGATCTTGACATTATGTCATTTTTTTCCCTCCAGACTGGGAATGACCACATGCAGTTCAGGGGAGTCTTGGACAGTTTCCAGACCTGTCTGCTTATACTGCCCAGTTGGAGCTGGTTTATGATACTTGCTATTGGTGCCCCTGAAATCTTGAGAAATAGACTTTTTAGATGATACCAAGTCTATAAGACCAGTTGTATCTCGACCTTCCTTAGCATGCAAAGGTGAAGAAACACTAGCAATAGACTTTGCTGAAAAATCATGGAATAAAGCAGACTTAACTTGGGCTCTAGGAGTACCTTCTGGAGGGGAGATTCCCATAAGAGAGGCATGAGAAACTGTAGAAACAATGGTTGTTTCTCTATCTACTGTACACAGAGACTGACCAGAGACCTCTTTCCTTTCTTTAAATTTCCTTGAGATAGGAAGGTCCAGCTTTTCCTTGCCTCTTCTACTTTTGGCATTGACCAAGATCTGTTCTTGTCTTAGGCAGGAGTCTGCATCTTCTTGAGCAGCATTTTCCAAGGCATCCAGGCTATCAATTGATTCATCATCTTCCTCATATTTGAGACCTCTTGTCAAAATTTCTTTGAATGAGGCTCCATTCATATCATCTATACCAGCATTTCCATCAATGGGTAGCTGGATATCATCAGCAAGATCTGCCCAGGATAAGAGAACTTTCTTGTTTTTCGAGTTGGTCTTATTATGCTCTTCAGAAAAACCCTTTTTGGCCTGTTCATCGAGAGCTCTTTGAGAATTTTCAGCAGAATCATTACCAATAACAGCAGCCGTCTTATTCTGCTCAATGCTTTGTGCCATACTTTGTTTGGGTGTCTTCCTACAGTGTTGCAAGTCATGCCCTTTAATTTGACAGTTGTCACAAATAACATTTCTTCTGCATGAAGATTCTTCATGCCCAATAATTTTACAAGAAACACAGAATGGCGGAGTGCTTTCATATTCAATCTGAAGACAAATATCATCATGTTGAGTAGATAAAATAACTTTATCTATTAAGGTAGAACTAAGGTCAATCTCTACCAGGACCCAAGCAAAATGACCATAGCATACTGATTCTGTAACATGATCCATTCTAATCAGAATCCCAATAGCAGATGCAATATCAAAAAAAATCTTAGCATGCCATAATACCCAGTTGAGACCATGTATTTTTATCCAGACTTGCGCACAGGTATCCTTAAAATCAAGAAAGTTGGAATTCAATTTCCATTCATGAAGTCTAAGAGTACCTGGCCTGAGATTGATGGAGCCGATACTCCAAGCACAATTTTTGAGCTCCGCCGAAGGAAACAGAATGTGAAAGAGTCCGCGACCGATGGACACACATTTGAAATAATTGAATCCCCAAATATCAGCAAGCCAGGATATGAGATCAGAAGTCTTCCAGGGTTTCATACCTTTCATTGAGGAGATGCGAGCGATAAATGAATGCTTGCACAAATCAATCCTAGCCGCTATTGCATCCTCCGAGGCTGAAACATGTGCTGTTGACCCTTTCCGAATGATTCGATGGGGTGCACAATTTGCAAGAGGAATGATTTTATGTTATAAGTGAACTTGATTTTATGTTCGAAAGTTTATGTGTGGACCTGATTTCATGTCTGAAAGCTTATGCGTGGACCTGATTTCATGTCCAAAAGTTTATGCATGGAATTTCTTTCATGTATATAAGATTATACATAGACCTTGGTATCATGTCTATAATATTATTCATGGACCTAGTTTCATATCCATAAGTTCATACGAGGTCCTGATTTCATGTCCTTAACTTAATGGGTGAACCTGTTTCTATTTATACATATCCACAATGTTATATTCTTATGTTTTTTCCACACTTCTATGACATGAAATTATGGTTCATGATTGGTTTATGAGTATTTATCACACTTATGATACATTTCTTTTGAAATGATAAAGTTTTATTCCATGAATCATGTTTACAATCCATGATTGATTGGGTATTAACCTTGTAAATTATGATCATGATCTCATACCCTTATAATTATCTTATGCTTTTATATGATCATCGATTGATATCTATCATATTTACCCTTATTAATCATTTTAGATCACCTTATCTTATGTTTACTTTCCTCGGGTTATAAAGAAAAGTTAAAGTACAGTATGTTTATAAAGTGTACTAAATGAGAAGATCTTTGTCAAAGATGTTGAAGATATTTCATGAAATAATAATATTGTGTATCCAGTCTCCAAATACACTAAACCTTTGTGGTCCTTGTGCATGTATTTGTGAGATATATTAGATATTCATATCTAAAGATGTAATATTCATGTATGAAAATTGTGGTTCGTTATACATCTTCTCTCAGATTCTCTCTGTGGGAATTCAAAATCTCATTTTATCTTTATGTATCGATGAATGTGAGCCTTGAGAACTGATAAAGGGGAAGAAATTATCACCCCTAACCATAATAGGGACACATGTTTAGACAAGGTTCTAATAGAAGAAACAACTATTGCGACCAATTGAATACAGCTGGCGTGACATCTGAATAACTCTTTTCTATGTTTGGAGAGGTTTCTCATACCACACCTATGTTAGGTGAGGCTCCCCTATTGTGAAAGAATAAAGGACCTAATTGTGGAAGTGTAACCTCACTAAAACACATTATATTAGGTAAAGTCACCTGCCACATCAAATTAATTACCCTACCAGCTCACGTAAGGTGAACTCCTCCGCACTCTCATTAGGAGAGAACCAAGTTCATGTAAGATTAAACAACCCCACACTGGAATCAATCCAATGAACAAACACACAACTTCCATGTGTGATTAAAATTATGAATACAAGGTCATGTCATGTGAGTTCTCCCAGCCACATGAGATTAAAACCTATATCTCACATCATAATAACTTATGAAAGATTAAGTCTATGGAAGTTTAAACATGCCTTCACATACTATTAACAAAGTGACTATTCTCACATGAGATTAACCCAAAATACCCTTTGAGGAAATAATACAAACCAGCTGTACTACAAAATTCATAATGAAGGAGAAATAAAACCACAATTTACATAGAAAAAAATGTATGCATCATGAAGATCAAACACATAAAACAAGAAACTCAAAATAAAAATATTTTAATTTGTAACAACATGTCTAAAAACAAAATTTTATGTATTTAACATTTCTAAATAGTATAAATATGTTTTTTGAGACTATATTTACATTTATTTATTTATGAAACTTTTACTAGGATCATGTTTATTACAAAATTTGATGTTGAATTTAAATTCCATGTAACCATAAATTTTTCACACCAAAATTAACTATTGATTAATTGACCATTGAAAAACATTTAAATTGTTGGAGATATTTTGTGTGAGATTAGAATCGTACATGCCCTGACTTACTAGGTATGGGCCTAGTTTTACCTTGGTAATAAGTAAAAAATAATGGTTCGACTCAATCTATTAATTAATTAGGTTTTTAAAAAAGTGTGAAGCCTGATGGTTAATTAATGAGATATTAAAATGAAATTATATTAAATGAAAAAAGTGATCATCATGGTTTTAAAATAATAAATATATAAATTTATGATTTATTTGAGAAATATTATTATAATATATCATTATCAAGTTACTAAACCAATCATAAACTGTGGTTAAAGATCGACCTAAATATTAATTAGACTTTTAAAATTGCTTCATTTATTATTCAAGTAAAAAAATAAACTCAATAATACATTTTTTCCAGGTTTAGATCATTGAGATAGATGAGCCCCCTCATCATGTATATCTTTATGTAGGATTATATTTATCATATCTCATGTATGTAGGATTATGATTATCCTACCATATGTATTTTTATATTTTTTTTTCACTTGTACTTCATGTTTCATTTTTGTATTGTGCATTTATAAATAATTGATTGAACCTTTGGGTTAGATATGTCAAAACTAGCTTGGGATCAAGGGATTTGTGGGAAATCTCATAGATATGGGAGGCTCAAGCTTAATTATTTTAACTCATTTTAAAAATGGACCTAAATGGAGGGGGTATAATCAATATGTTTCCACCACTTTTTTCTTTTCAAATTGTAGTAAACTGGATATATATATATATATTATTTCTTTTATATAAAAAAATAAAGCTATCCCATTGGTTTGATCGACCCATATGAAAATTTGGTTGGGATTGTAAATGTTGTATTGTATAAAAATGGGCCAAAATGGATAGATCCAAAATGAGTCTAGGGCCTTTATGATCTTGGATCATTTAGGCTCAACCTACCCATTTTTCATAGCTATATAGGGTGATAAAATTAAATTTACATGGTATAAGAGCATAAGTTCTCTCTACTCCTCCCCTCCTCCTTCCCTCACTCCATCCCTCCCTATATCTTTCTCCCTCCCTCTCCACCCTCCTCTTCATTGAGTGTCTCGAGGGAAACTATCCATGACCCCCTACACCACTTGCACCCCCTATAACTATAGGTACCAGGCACGTAGTGAAAGCCCCAAAAACTTGGGATTTAAAATTTTTCCACTGAATATTGACATGTGCTCGTCGTTGCTGGTGGAATGATTCCCAATATAAGTATGAGGATCACTACATGAATAATTTAAGCAAAAAAATAAACCGAAGAAGTACCTAGTTTGATTTGAATCCGCACTCAACATCTACTCGTCGCTGGTGATCATAGATTGAAGGATCTGAAATCGAATCCCTCTATATCATCCACACATGCTTAAAAAGTATGTGGGAATGTCGATCATCTAGTGTGAAGTTCTGACAACATCTTCAATGTCGTGACGATCACCACTAATCTGTTCCATCGATACATAAAGAATACCTACAATTGAGTTCCTAGAACCAGAGCATCTCTATCTAGGAATTGAGGGTGAGAGAAAAGAGAGAAGCTTTCACCATTTGAGTAGTGAATATTCCTTGGCATGAGAGCTCTCTCTATTTATAGTGAGTCAATAAATATCTAGTATAAACACCCAATACCCAAATATTTATTTCTAACTAAAAAAAATGATATATTATGACTATTGAAATGAATCAAAAATATCATTTATATTTTTATCACTTTCTTGTAATATAATAAATATATTATGTGATTAAACTCAATCCATTAACTTGACTCGTCATTCCTGCAATATATTATTAATAAATAAATTCTATACCAATTATTCTTAAATTGAATAATATGAATTTATTTATTCCTTTGGTGATCATATATCCTTGGACAAAAAACCCAGACCCAAGTGGTGGGGTCCACCATATCTAAAATTCCTATTCACTATAATAGGGAAGACTATTGAATATGCTATTTTTTGTTACCCTATAGGCCCTTGTATCGATAGAAGTGAATATCATTCATAAATCAAGAGTGGGATATGACAACCCATCATGAAACCTAAAGAGATAAGGATAGTCATAACGATGACAACCAACCTACAAACACGCACTGTGTAATATAATCTCTTAGTCTTTAATATCTTATAAAGCAGGACACAAACCCATGTCACTGCCCTTTATTTCTTTATTGTTTGTTAATTTAACTGGATGAATTTACCCTCAACCACCATGACCATGGATTTATGAAGGTACTACCATCCCGATCAACCAGGCCTGAGATATATAAATTCCTTAACCTGGAAGAAAAAAATCATTTCTTGATCATTCAAACAATACCATACCACCAATGACTCACCCAACACAAGATACCTCACCATGATTTCATTATCATGATTTTTTCCTTGCATCAAAGTATGCGATAAAATGACATAAAATGGTAATGATCTCAATTCAGAAGACCAATACACATGACCATAGATAGGAACATCCAATAACACCCAAAACATGTGGTGTTCCTATTGGAGGGTCTGTCCTCATGATATCACTACTAGAGATCATCAAATGTGAGCTTCATGAGAATAAGTCTCAATGTTTATAATCCTCCAACACCTGATAGTCAAACATCGATTGTGACCAGTCATTAGGATGCATTTAAACCATGGGAACTTTTTTTAATATTAATGTCATAGTATCTCGAGATTCTCATTATAGCCCAGGATCTGCTATAACCTATTGAAATGACAACTAATCTATGGACATTACCATTTTTAGTGGATGCAACAATATCTAAATGATAATTTTAAGTATTCATCATGTATATATAACTTGTATACATGATATGACAATCAAAAGCACTTATAGTTGGGTTTATGGTACACACTATTTCAACACTCCCACTTGCACTAGATCCAATTTTATAACCATAATTTTTTGCACTCACATGATTAAGATCATGTTTCTATTGATTCATGGCTTTAGTTTTGGGGTTCGACACAATTCTGTTGTGTGTCTATTTTGCTATTTCTGACCTCATCTCCTTAAGTAAAACATTTCAAGAGATGGTATCCCCAAGTATATCACTTTTTTCCACTACCATAACATGAAATCTTTCCTATTAAGAATATCACAATTTACATTGTAATTATGCTTTACTTACTAGGTGTGATTCCAAGAACTGGAATAAATCATTGCATTTAACTGCTTCTTAGTTGCCTTATAAGCTGCAACGTACTCCGTATTTATAGGTATGGATCCCACTGGCTCATATGAGCTTGTCTCACTCAACACCCAAATTTAATTACCCACACTTTTCTCAGTATTTTAGGTTTTTGAAAGTTGTTTCAGAGGTTTGAATGATTAACTCTTCAAATTCTTTAATAATTTACTTAAAATAAGAAAACATAGAAACTATTTTAAACAATCAATAGAAAAAATGAATCAGGGATGTGTGTGGTTATGGAGATCGTCAAAAATAAATTTTCTTACCAAGTTGTGTTGCTCATAATAACTCAAATCTATGGGTTTCAAATATATCGGAACTCCCTTGGTTCAGTGAGTTTCGATTAAGTTAATAAAAATCAATTTCTTAGTCCGAGTATTGGTTTTTAAAAACTTTATGGAAGAAAACCCACTTGAGAGATGATGAGTGAACCCAATGGTCACAGGATTCCTCATCATAATCTTAATAGAGATCCCTAGAAAATCCATTCTTGATCTGATACGGATTTTCCAGTGAGAGAATGTAAAAGGATATGTAGGGGAATTACAAGAGATACAAATGAACTAACAAAAGCATAATAAGTGGATTCAATCACCAATAAATCTCCATTACCCATATCCCCAAAATATAAAAGTAATTATCTACTCATTGAATAAATAATGAAAAAAATATCTTAATACCCGAAGTGTTCATTACAACTGATAAAGAAATGATAAACACCAAGAAACCATAATATAAATCTTCAAAAATTTCCCAGAATGATTTTCAAGCTCCTTTTTTTTGCCAAAATGGATTGCCTTCGGATGATCATGCCCTTCCAAAATGGTATAGATCCCATTCATTCTCTATACCCCAATGTCCAAGTGTGGTTAGGGGTCCAAATCCCAGGTCAAATGGTGGTAAATAGGGGTATATAGAAGGTAGGTAGCCAATTATTGACCTTCGCATGGTTTAGGCACACAGTTAGTTTAAATGTTCATCAACCGTTCTTCACATTATGCCTTGAGGAATTGAGGTGTATGGTTTCCTAGGTTGGCCCACATGGTTTGAAAACCATACGGAGACTGTGCGTTGAGCCACTGCCTCCAAACGAGGACACCCCACACAGTTTCCTGGAGGGTTCGCACGGTTTGGATAACCATGTAGAAACTGTGCAGATGGTTATGTATCGAGTCTCCAAAGTGTGCACGGGTATCTAGGTTGGGGTGCATGGTTTCCTAGACTTAGGTGTAATTGTGAACCATGGAAAAAGGGTTCAAAAGCCTCCAATTTCATCTGAATTTCCCGGTTCATGCCATATCTTATTGTTCTATCCTTTGATGACTAAATTACACCTATTAAAACATGTTTAGGTTGAAAAATAATAACAATTTATCTAAACAACCATTTTCAATATGCATAAAATAATGGAAATGCCTTATGTACATAACTGCATCAACACCATAGCCTTACTGTGATACTAGATCACATGGATATAAAGAAGACTAGTTTGTGTCCCCTGTAAACCAGTATCCTTTCTTCTCCACATACCGAGTACATATCATTTGTAATTTCTTAAGTACAAATAGATAATTCTAACCGCTTCCCTTGTATTTCTCCTGGATACAACTGATATTTACCTACCATGAAGTATATCTTGGCAATATCAGTTATTGTACATATCATGACATATGTGATTGATTCATCTCTTAAGCATATGGATTTAAACTCACCACATTAATCTCCTCCCATGTCTCAGACATGTCAACCCATAGAGATTATTCCATGTGAGACTGGAAATAATTCTGACTCGAATTGTTCAAACTTGTATTTTTCAATACCATAACACTATATGTATGATTGAATAGGTCCAATAAACTATTAGATCTAACTCATAAGATCTTGTTCCCTATAAGTTATGTTGCTAATTTAATCCGATCACTGGATAATAGATTCTATCATTATGGTCTTAACTAACTTAAAGACCAATAGATGTTTTCCATATGTTTCCGAACATATTTTACTTGGAAAAAATTGGTGCTCTTACTAATCTCTGGAAGAAACATGAAAAAGGTTAATTCCAAAAGAATATTCTGTGATCCTGCTGTTTACTTCAACCCTAAATTGGATTTCAGTAATTTGAAACTTGTATTAACATTTTGTGACATGACTATCCCTTTTTGGTCACATCACATAGACACCTTCCATGATTGGTGGTCATGACATCCAATTCTCAATAAAATGATCATAAATATTATCTATAATAAGTAAAATTCTAATGGATTTAGGTAGAACAAATTAGTATAACCAATTGAGCCTTATTGGTACCACTCTTGTACCATCCATGTATCATTTCACTTGAATACCCACCGCAATATTCAATATTATAAGTCTCTTTGCACTTTGATACATGGAATCCATTATTGAATTTTAATTGATTTTTTCAATTTTAGATATTTTCCTTATACTACTTACTTATAGGAAATATTTTTCACAATGAATAATTTATCACTTTTCATGGTGAATATAAAATCATCACTATGGTTTTAACCTTCCTACGTAGTATGTGTCTCCAAAACATTTCTGTTCCACATGAACTTGTGAAACTATTTACTATGACAACTACATGTACATCTCTAGGATTGACTAAGACTAAGTCAATATGCATCCCACTATCTCAAATAGAGATGTGAACCCTTATATAGAAATGTAGTCTATCAATTGACTACCAATTTTATATCTTAGTGATTTATGTAATATCGTAAGAAACCATTAGGATAATTATTTAGATGCACAATGTGTTTTAATTGATGCAAGTTTTTTTATGTCCTAACAAACTCTTTGCATCTAAATAGATGAAGTAATGGATTTCCATCATACCATGACTCATATGATATCCATTTTCATTATAGTTGGCATATGGTTATGGGATATCACAATTATTTCCATCTAGATGAGAGGTAGAGTGGAGGCCCCACGGTGCCCTCATAGTGGCCGATAGGGTTTTTATGGTGCCACGGGAGAGACAACATCCGGCAGAGGCCAAACCCAACAGACCTGGCAGAGTTAGCTAGATCTGTGGCCGGGACGGCCTATCGGCCTGGAGGAGCTCATGGAAGGGGCGTCTGTTGGTTCCATCTGGAAGGCCAGAAATGGTGGACATGGGAGATCTAGTGGGAAGCCATGACAACAAGGGCAGTGGGAAATGGTAAAGGCCTGCGATAGAGATTCTCAGCCGAAGGACGGGTGACACTGCCAGATTTGGGTGGCGGCACCGGACTAGTCCGGTGGCTCGCGGTCTATTACCAGGAGGACGATGGACCCATGCGAAGGATGGTGACCAGATGGGAGGGCCAAAGGGTGTAATGGGCTAGGTGGATTCTATAGGTGGCTCGTGTTGGGTTATCCAGCGGGTAGGGGGCATGCACGCTAGCAGGGAAGACAACTGGGAAATCTGCTGCTAGATGGTGCCACACGCTTGGTGAAGGGTCCCGCCTGGGAGAGGTCTGATTGGAGGTTCAGCAGCGCAGGCAGGGGAGAAGGTGAAGGCGGCGGTGTTACCCATGTAAGAGAGGTGGGGAAACCCACAAGAGGGAGGAGCAGCCAAAATGGGTCCCCACGCACCTAGAAAATAAGAAGACCCATCTTTTCCGGGTCTTTGTTTTCCTTCCTTTTTTTTGACAAAAGTCTTATAACTTAACTGACCCACCATCCCCACTTTCCACTGTAAATTTTGTTTGTTGTGATAACTTTCTCAACCTATCAAATATCCTTTAGGAAAAAAAATTAATAATTTTAAAAGACTCACCGGTGGAAGAATTTCCGGTACCTGGAAATTACTATTATGGTGACCAGAATCCCAGTGATTGGGTTCATCATAAAAAAACAACGCCACAATTTTCAGGTATAAAATTAACATATAAATAAATATATGTAATCAATGATTGAAAACCTACAAAAACCCGATTCAATTAGAATTGGAAACTTTGTAAGACCACATACTAGCCATTTGGGGTTAGATTTGTCGGGACTGTAACGATGCCTTGTTCACATTTTAATGAAAATTTAATTTTTCTATTGACTTAAACTTTTTAGGAATCCTATGATATCAATTTTAGATATTGGGTGCACAGTAGAAGCTCCAAAAACTTGGGATTTAAATTTTTCCACCACCAATCAACATGTGCTCTTCATCGTCGGCGAAATGCTTCCCAGTATAAGCCTGAAGATCATCGCATGAATAATTTAAGCAAAAAAATAAATAAACTGAACAAGTACCTAGTTTGATCCGAATCCGTGCATGATGTTTTCTCATTTCTAGAGATCATTGCTTGAAGGATCTAAAATCGAATCCCTCTAGATCGTCCACACGTGCTTTGAAAAACTACGAGGACATTGATCATCTGAATCTGTGTGCTAGCACAGAGTTCTGATGATGCCTTCAACGTATCGATGATCACCATGTCTCTATTCCATCGATCCATGAAGAAGAACTACGTTTGAGCACCTGGAACTAGAGCATCTCACTCTAGGAATTGAGGGAGAGAGATAAGAGAGAGAAGCTCTCACCATTTGAGTAGTGAATCCTCCTTAGCATGAGAGTTCTCTCCTCTATTTATAGTGAATTAATAAATATCTAGTATAAACTCTTGATACCTAAATATTTATTTCTCACTAAATAAATGATATATTATGACTACTAAACTGAATCATAAATATCATTTATATTTTTATCACTTTATTATAATATAATAAATATATTACGTGATAAAACTCGAGCCATTAAATCGACTCATCATTCATACAATATAATATTAATAAATAAATTCTATACCAATTATTCTTAACTTGAATAATATGAATTTATTTATTCCTTTGATGATCGTATATCATAGGAAAAAAACCTGGACCCCAGTGGTGGGGTCCACCATGTCCAAAATTCCTATTCACCAGAATAAGGAATACTATCAAATATGCTATTGTGTGTGACCCTTTAGGCCCTTATATCGATAGCTATTAATATCATTCACAGACCAAGAGAAGGATTTAGTAACACATCATGGACCCTAAAGAGATAAAGAAAGTCATAGTAACAAAAACCAACCTATGAACATGTACTTTATAATAAAATCTCTTTGTCTTTAATACCTCATAAAGCAGGATGCACACCCATGTCATCGACCTTTATTTCATTATTGTTTGTTGATCTAACTAGAAAGATTTACCCTTAACTACCATGATCAGAGATTTATGAAGGTACTACCATTCTGATCAACCAGGTCCGAGATATATAACTTCCTTAATCTGGAAGCAAAAAATACTTTATTGACCATTCAACCAATGTCATACCACTAATGATGCACCCAACACAAGATACATCACCACGACTTCATTACCATGGTTGTTTTCCTTTCATAAAAGTACACGATCAAATAGAATAAACTGGTAATGATCTCAAGACAAGAGACCAATACACATGTCCATAGATAAGAACATCCAATGACACCCAAAACATATGATGTTCCTATAGTTGGGTCTATCCTCATGATCTCACTACTAGATATAACCAAGTACGAATTTCATGTGAATAAGTCTCAATGCTTATGAGCCCCCAAAACCTAATAGTCAAACATATACTGTGTACAGTCAATAGGATGTATCTAGATCATAGGATCTTTGTTTAAGATTAATGTCATAGTATCTCGTGGTTCTCATTATACCTTGGGATTTTCTATAAACTTTTGACATGACAACTAAACTATGGACATTATCATTAATAGTGGACGCATAAATATCTACACTACAATAGTAAGTATTAATCATGTATATCTAACTTGTATACATGATATGGTAATAAAAAGAACTGTATAGTTGGGTCTATGGAACCCACTTTTTCAACAGTAATATCCCCAGTCCGGTTCACCTCCACTGTGACTGAACTGGTTCATTACATACCTCAAGCATGCCTCCAAGTATGCCAAAGACTACCCGACTAGCGGTGGGGGTTGACATAAACTTGTGGGGAGACTATACCGCTAGGTACAAATAACCATAAAACATAGAAAAAACAAAATCAAGGAAACATTCATAACAATATAACAATAACTTAACGATAAAAATCACAACTAAGTTCCACCCAAAATTAAGTAACAATAGACACACTATAATAAAATGCACTACCGTACACATCATATAAATCATACAACACAAAAAAATCTCTTGTAGACAGACTATATACAACAAGATCCAAAAGTAAAAAAAAAGTAAAGAAGACATCAACCAACTATTCACGAGTTGTTCATGGTCCTATCTCATAGATCTAACCTAGATCACCATCTCAACCATCAATTGGGCCTTTTACCTTACACGGGTCATGGAACATAAAGTTTTCTTGAGTACTCGAGCTACCGATCAAGGTGTGAGTAAAAATCAGTAGGCCACCACCAATAGTGTCTCTAGAAAATTCAATAAATGCACATGCATGCTTGATATGAAATACTAATAAAAAAATAAATTTTCACCCTGTGGAGTGCTCTTCAACCAAACCATGTGTGTTCATACTTGTTTCAGCCACTGCTGAAATGGGGTGATATACCCATTGACAAAACACACATAGAGGATGAATGATATATCCCTACTCATATAACAATCATGTTGAACGGATCATCACTATCATATTTTATAGTTGAATAGTGCATCACCATCAAAACCTATCCAGGTGAATGATCCATCATTAATCTAGTGTCATTGGTGAACGCAACATCACCTAGTGAAAAGGGAATCACCAATCCCAGGTGGATGATTTACCACCTCTACCTATCCTTAGGTGGTCGATATACCACTGTTACATAACTAAGGTTAATGATACACCACCAAAACAACACACCTTGGGTGGACGATACACCACCAAAATCAACTCCTCAGGTGGATGATATACCACCATTGTCGAACTTTGAGTGGATGATACACCAACAAAATCAATATTCAGGTGGATGATATACCTCCAGTAACCATCTTAAGGTGGATGATACACCATCGAAAACAAAATCTAGGTGGGAGATGTTCCAACATCCTTAATCTTTGGGAGGATGATATACCACAAGTACCAGCCCCTATGTAGAGGATGCACCATTAAGACTACTTACATAGGTGGATGGTGTACCACTAATACGATTTCTTAGGTGGATGATACACCGCTGTCAATAATATCAAAGTATATGATTTACCACTAATCCAACCATTCAGATGTACCAAGAACCATCAATGTCACTTCATAGGGTAGATTAAGAACCTCTCACTTACCAGCTCTGGGTGGATGAGGTACCACAAACATAACTCAAATAATGGATGATATACAACTAGCACATCAAGGGTGTACAATATACCACCACATAGTTACCAAAGTGAATGAGAGATCACATTTAACCAAACATTTCATTTAAAACATTTTACTCATGATGGATTATGCTCTCAAGCCACAAACCCACTTAATGTATTGTACCTAGGATAACCCACCCCTAGCTCATGTCATTTCCTATCAAAGTATTATCCTAGAACATCCAATGAGGATCCTATAGGAATGTCTCAAGAATAGGAACCCATATCAAGTCCAGTATCATGGTTTCACATTCCATATTACATAGAAATAGTCATTTTGTGACTATCAGTATCGATGTACACAACTCAAGGGACCCCCTCAATTCTACCAAGTTTGATCAATACTATATGTAGCCAAGAATTAAATTTAAATAAATTTATAGGGAATATGTACAAAGTGATGCTTCTTATATTTCATTTTCCACATGACACACATGTAAATACTAACTGTAAAGAAAGATACCACCGAACTCATCTTAGCAGATCCCTTCTCATTGAGTACCACCAGTAGATTTAGTTTCAATCAGCAGACATCAAGAAACATACCCGCCCAAAAAATAGGGAATAACTGATGATATGTGAAAAAATAGTGTGGAGGAAGGAGAAAGATTAGATGAGGAGTGTTAGTGTTACCCAAGGTAACCTCCCATGACAGACAACATGCGATTATGAGGCCAGATAAAGGAGATCCACACTTAGGAGAAAGATAAATGTAGTGAGAGGGATTAAGTTACCACTATTTGGTAAATGAGGAATTAATCATTTAAATTAACCTTTAAAAATTTTAAATAAATTAATAAAACATAAAAAATAAAATACAACGAACATGTACTATAGTGTGACCCCTCCAGTCATGAAACAATGGTTTTATCCATGGTTGAATCAAGAAACCCTAGCCCTTAGGTCTCCACAACGCAACCTTCCCCTTCATTTCACAATGCTCCCCAGCTGGTCTAAATTCATGGTGCATCCATCACAAGTTGTATAAAAAAACTTCCCCTCAAGAAAACCTTCATGGTGAAACACATAGGTTGAGGAGAGACCAACTGCATGTAGAGAAATTTAATCTTATATAGCTTAAGAGTTACTCTTAAGCAGCCCTTTCCATGGTGAAATTACCTATGCTGAGGCATGAACCTCAACCCACTATAAAATTTTAATTGTATATAGAAAAAAAAACTCTTATGAAACCCTCATCATAGTTTAATCGCTATGAGTTGTGACATGATAAGTCACTCGCGACAGAACATCAATCCAATCCCACGTCCAACTCCTAGAACCGACCCTATAGGAACCACCATCAACACCTCCCACACTTTAAAATAACCAAAATACATGAGGTTTTTCAAAAATTTGATCATAATAATACATCATATGAATGTGGGGTGTTACAACCTCCACAGTGTAGATTATCTCATCTCTGAGTTTCACTGTAATGCCCCGACCCCAGTTACCTAGAGTCGGTGCATTATTACATAACATTGACATGATCACATAGGATCAAAATCCCGAAAGACCGATCAATTTAGTAGCCTTGGAAGTACTAGATACATTCATAAGTTTTACATTACATTATAAAATGAAAAACGAAAACAACATTATCTCCATTGACCACATTTATCCCTTAGACTATCCCCACAGGTCAGTCATAATATACATCTTCGAATCTCGGGAAAAATAAAACATAGAAAAGGGTGATCTCAGATGCTCAATAAGGATAAAAATATAGCAGAAACTTTCAAGAATAAGCATAAACATTTAAGGCAATGTATAAGACTAAAACAAAAACCTTTTAAACTTAAAATTCATCATAATATGGGAAATATAAATCAAATAATTCCATTTACTTATTCACATGGATATTCTACTAGTCGAATAATCACATGTAATATCAATAACTCATTTCATAATGTTAGAATGCATAATGACAGACTTCATAACCACATAGTCAAGGCCCTGTGTCAAGACTACAAATAAGATTTTGTCAAGGCCTTGTGATAAGACACTAGTTTTTCTCATGAGACCTACTGATGCATCGAGGAGCAATAGCGGGCTCCACCCATCACTTACTAAGTCCAATGCATTCCTCATATGAAAAGGTTTAAACATAACATAAAAATTCGTATTAAAACTAGAATACGAAATGTAAATACTTTATCCATAAACCATGAATGGTGTAAAAATAACACATCCATAGTCAAACATATCAAAAAACCTTCAATAAAATATGAAATATTTGTATCATAATAATTCAACTTCAAACAAGCTTAAAATATATCAAAGGATGTTGACATAGATGAAATCAAAACTTTTTGTAGAGAAATATCTCTTTCTATTTTGAAATCATTTAAAAGTCATATAATTATGAAAGAAAACATTTATTTTGAAAATACTCTTATAAGCTTGTATGGGAAGCTTCAATGATGTTATAAAGGTGGAAAATAGCGGCCCCCACTGTATAAGTTAAAAAAGACATTCTTACCTTAATTTTGTCGAGAAGGTCATAAAGTACCTTGTTTGGAAAGTGACGAAATGATTACTTTCAAAACATATGTGGTCAAATAAGGGTATAAATGAATTTAACCCATAGTCTAGTAAATAGTAAAAATGTTTTGAATTACATTTTTAAGAAAACATGGATGTGGATGATAAAGAGGTCCCAGTAGATACTTACGTATTAACAACCTCAGATAAGTAACGAGATTGTAGAATTAAACCTTACCTTGTACTTTACCTTAGTCGATGGTATGTTAACCTCCTGTATAATAGTTAAAACATTATTATTAAATTATTAAAAAACTATATACATAAATATTATATCATATATGATCCTATAACATTTCTTTGTTAATAATATTTCTTTGTTAATAATACACTAGTGCAGAAAACATTTTTTACGATGGTTATTTTTTAGTTTTTACGTCAATTTTTGGTCAACGTTATTACAAAAGACATTATAAATATTTTTTTACATTGGTTATTTTAAAACTGATGTAAAAAAACAAAAAACCGAAGTGTTTTTCACATCGGTTACTCAAAAATCGACGTGGAAAACTCTTCAGAGTCGTGATGTATTACGTCAGTTATTTAAAAACCGACATTGAATATAATTTATCACATCAGTTATTATATAAACGACGTCCTAAATCATGCCTCCAAGGCATTTATCACGTCGGTTATTTGCATAACCGATGTGATAAATCTGTATGCCAAGCGATTTTCCACGTCGGTTAAATAATAACCGACGTGATAACATATCTACTATGTCATTTATTTTATAACCGGCATAAAAAAACCATTCCTTTCCATTTATTATGTCGGTTATGAAATAAATAAGGTAAAAACCATTCCCATGAATATGTTAAATCAGTTTTCAAATAAACGATATTAAAACCAATCTCGATGCATTTTTATATTGGTTATAAAATAACCGACATAAAAACCAATTTTTTAATTAAACCGTTCAACCATAATTATGCCCAGCCAAAAGAATACCTGAAACAGAACAAAAACAGACCAACACCCCAGCCCACTAGATATCCCCCCCACACCCCTGGAAACCCCCACCCCACTGGACACCCCCCACACCCCTGGACTGCCCCCACCCACCTAGACATTTCCCCACACCCCTGGACACCCCCCACAACTATGAAAAACCAAAATAATACTTGAAAAAAAACAAAAATAGACCACCCCCACCCCAATGAACAACCCCCACCCCCTGGACAGTCCTCCCACACCCCTGGACCCCCCCACACTAAACAGCCTACCCACAACCCTGGACACCCCCACCCTCTTGGACAGCCCCCACCCCCTGGACAGCCCTCCCACCCTCCTGGATACCCCCACCCCCATGGAAATCTTGGAAACCCCCCACACCCCTGGACAACCCTCCCACACCCCTAGAAACCCCCACACCCCTGGACACCCCCTGGACTGCCCCCACCCTCATGGACACCCTAGACACCCCCGCACCCCCTAGACAACCCTCCCGCAACCCTAGAAAGCCCCCTGACTCCACTAAGAACCCCCCACACCCCTGGACTTGGACAACCCTCCCACCCTCTAGGACACCCCCACTGGAAAACCCTCCCCCACCCCATGGACAACCCTCCCACACCCATGGAAACCTCCCCCCAACTAAATAGCCTACCCACAACCCTGGACACCCCCACCCTCCTGCATAGCCCCACCCCCTAGACATCCCTCCCACACCCCTGGAAAACCCCCACCCCACTGGATAGCCCTCCCCAGGCCCCTAGACAGCCATCCCACACCCCTAAACCCCCCCCCCCCACACCCCTGGACACCCCATAGACTGACCCCACCCTCATGGACACCCTGGACACCCCACCCCACTAGAATACCCTCCCATACCCCTGGAAAGCCCCCACCCAACTGGACAACCCTCCCTAGACCCCTGGATAGCCATCCCATACCCCTAGAACCCCCCCACACCCCTGGACACCCACTGGACTACCCCCACCCTCATGGACACCCTGGACACCCCCACCCCCTGGACAACCCTCCCACACCCCTAGAAAGCCCCCTGACCCCACTGGGCACCCCCACACCCTTGGACACCCACTGGATAGCCCTCTCGCCCTCCTGGACCCCCACCCCACTGGAAAACCCTCTATCACCCCCTAGAAATCCCCCCCACACCCCTATAAACCCCCACCCCACTAAACAGCCTGCCCACAAACTTGGACACCCCACCCTCCTAGATAGCCCCCACCCCCTAGACAGCCCTCCCACACCCTTGGAAAGCCCCCACCTCACTGGACACCCCTCCCCAGACCCCTAGAAAGAAATCCCACACCCATAGAACCCCTCCCACCCCTGGACACCCCCTGCACTACCCCCACCCTCATGGACACCCTGGACACCCCACCCCACAGGAAAGCCCTCCCATACCCCTGAAAAACCCCCACCCCACAAGACAGCCCTCCCCAAACCCCTGGATATCCATCCCACACCCCTAGAAACCCCCACACCCCTGGACACCCCCTAGACTGCCCCCACCCTCATGGACACCCTAGACACCCCACCCCCTAGACAGACCTCCCACACCCCTAGAAAGCCTCCTGACCCCACTAGGCACCCCCACACCCCTGGACACCCCCTATACATCCCTCCCTCCCTCCCGAACACACCCCAATGGACAGACCTCCCCACCCCCTGGACAGCCCTCCCACACCCCTGGAAACCCCCACCCCTGGAAACCCCCACCCCACTAAATATCCTCCCCACAACCCTGGACACTCCCACCCTCCGGGATAGCCCCCACCCCCTGGATAACCCTCCCACACCCCTGGAAATCCCCCACCCCACTAGAAAACCCTCCCCTAACCCCTGGACAGCCATCCCACACCCCTAGAAATCCCCACACCCCTGGACACCCCCTAGACTGCCCCCACCCTCATGGACACCCTGGACACCCCCACCCCATTGGACAACCCTCCCACACCCATGGAAAGCCACCACCCCACTAGACAACCCTCCCTAGACCCCTGGACAACCATCCCACACCCCTAGAAACCCCCACACCTCTGGACACCCCCTGTACTGCACCCACCCTCATGGACAACCTAGACACCCCCACCCCCTGGACAGCCCTCCCACACCCCTAGAAATCCCCTTAACCCCACTGGGCACACCCCCACACCCCTGGACACCCCCTGGACAGCCCTCCCACCCTCCTGGACACCCCCCATTGGACAACCCTCCACACCCCCTGAACAGCCCTCCCACACCCCTGGAAACCCCCACCCCACTAAATAGCCTGCCCAAAACCCTAGACAACCCCACCCTCCTAGACATCCTCCACCCCCTTGGACAGCCCTCCCACCCTCCTAGACACCCCCACTCCCATGGACACCTTGGACACACCCACACCCCTGGATAACCCTCCCACACCCCTAGAAACCCCCCACACCCCTGAACACCCCCTGGACTTCCTCTCACCCTCATGGACACCCTGGACACCCCCACACCTACCTGGACAGCCCTCCCACACCCCTGGAAATCCCCCTTACCCCACTGGGAACCCCCCATACCCCTAGACACCCCCTGGACAACCCTCCCACCCTCCTGGACCCCCACCCCACTGAACAATCCTCCCCCACCCCCTAGAAAACCCTCCCACACCCCTGGAACCCCCCACCCCACCCCACTAAATAGATTGCCCACAACCCTGGACACCCTCACCCTCCTGGACAGCCCCCACCCCCTAGACAACCCTCCCACCCTCCTGGACACCCCCACCCCCATGGACACCCTGGACACCCCCACACCCCTGGACAACCCTCCCACATGCCTAGAAACCCCTTCTCACCCCTGGACACCCCTTGGACTGCTCCCCACCCTCATGGACGCCCTGGACACCCCCACCCCACTGGAAATCCCTCTCACACCCCTATAAAGCCCCCTGACCCCACTAGGCACCCCCACACCCCTGGACACCCCCTGGACAGCCCTCCCACCCTCCTGGACACCCCCACTAAACTGGACATCCCTCCCACACCCCTGGAAACCCCCACCCCACTGGACACCTCCCCACACCCATAGAAACCCCCCAGAACAGAATCCATACTAGAAAAACCATCAGAACTAGACCAAAACAAGAAGTAGCGCAAAATTTAACAGTCACATATATAACATTCATAACATATAATGTCCACAAAAAAACCTAAATCCAACCTAAATGACTTCCAAATACACAATTATAATGACAATATTCAAAATTACATTTTACACTACAAACAAACTAAAATCCAATCAAACCTGTAAAATAATTTGACCATTCCACTTGTAAGTGTCTAACCTCTTGAGCACTATAGGGTTGAGGGTCATCAAATAGCTAAAAATTAAAAGGATAGTAGTTAACATGTATAATGAATAAATCAAATGAAATATTATGGCAAAGTGTAAAAAGAAATCTCACAATGTCAAAGTTTAAAAGGAAACTTACTATGTCAAAGTTCACAAGTGTTCCAGTTGTAATTATTTCATACATAAATCTTAACATATAATATCTGAATTTGACGATGCCTTGATGTTCATAACAATTTTGTTTGAATGAGTGTAAATTCAAAATATTATTTTTATGTAATACATCAAAAATTACAAACTATTAATGGATATTTACCTTTACTTCTACACATTTGATCTTGGAACTCCTTTTCTTTGTGTTTTTTTGAAAGAAGACCCATCCCATGTTAAAAAATAATATGAATAAAATAAATTTATAATTCATTATAATATATACAAATATTATGAAATTGAAACTTACTTTTCCAACATATTCTTAAAATTTTCCTGCACATCGCCATGGATAGAGCATATCCAATAAAGTGTTTTCTCCCTTGGGAAAAAAACACCTAACATCCAATGATCACTGATAAAAGATAATTTAAGGTTAGTGGTTTTTTTTAAAAGATAATGAACTCTTTTATAGATATATGTTTCATACCTCTCACAAAAAGGCATCATCCAACAATGTGTGATTATATTCTGTTCAAATATTTCAGCAATATAAAGAATTATTTGTTCCTCATCCAATACATGTGCTTCAGGGGAAATCAAATGCGGGTCCATGAATCCATATAAATCTATATGATAATTATTCTCACATATGTTATAAAGATACCTAATACAAAACAGACATAAGTATACATTTTTAATAAATATAACACAGGGAAAAGATGTTAAGACTTACATGGAAAAAATTTGCACCATGTTGATGCCTAACTTATCTCCAGTAACAAGCTCCATGATATCAATTTTCACAATCCCCATAGTTATTTCACGTCTATAAACATGAGCTTCCATTGGAAACTCATAATGATCCCCCAAAAAATTTGAATATCTTGACAATCTGTCAAGACTACTAGAATTTGTATATGATGTCATAGCCATTTGTCTTTGTTGTTGTCTCTATAGTATTCCTTTACCTTTGAAGTATTCCCGTAAAAATAAATAGAAAAATATACTAGTTTTCAGATGTTAAAACAAATTTAATAAAAAATAAAATAAAATAGAAGATATAACATACATACCTATATGTTAATGAGTCGTAGAATTCTGGATGTCCAAATTAAAAAATGGCCGATACTATGTCCAACTATCATCACCTCATCTGTAGGTAATGGTACTCAAGATGATCTATCTATAATATCCTGTAGAGTGACCCTATGATGCTCTACCTCTAACTGTTTATGATGAACTATATCTCTTATACAATATACCAACCCAAATGCAACTATATGATGTTTAGGATCATCAACATACAACTCGCAATAAGTAGGAAGCTGTGACGGAGGAGTAGGATAAGAAATGGGGTCTGCTGGCTGAGGTGGGATAGTGGGAGCTACTAGCAGAGGTGGAGGATAGATAATGAGGTCTGTAGGGGGAGGTGGAAGAGTGGGAGATGTAGTATAAAATTGTCTTTTCATGTCTGCAAACATATACTGTACCGACACTCTAATATTTTCCTCCATAATCGCATTAATATTATGAACTTTAGCCTCCAAGGATTCTATTTTTTTATAAACACCCTCAACGGAAGAAGTAGAAGAACGTAGCAACACTTTTCTTACCGATACACCGGTTGGATATCCTCGTACACAACCAGGATGTTTAGGCTTTCCCAATGCTGTATATAAAATATCTTGCCTCCCAATAGCTGTAAATACCCCCTATGAGCTCTGCTCCTCAGGAGAATCCTGTATTAATTAATTGAACATTTCTGTAATGATTCAAATTATATGAAGAATATAGTTAACTAAAATAAATAAAATAAATACCTTACAATCCTCTCAGCTACGATTCTCGAATCATTTGAAAGATATTTCCTCTTTTTCCCATCCGAGCTCTCTTCCATTTTTCATGTCTAGATGGAGGGGATAGAGGGGAAACCTCTCAAGATCTTGAAGACTCAGCTCTCAGTTTTTTTAATTTTTATGCCATCATTTGTTCTTCCAATAATTTATACCCTCCCCAAGATAAACTATGAGGTTATACATTTTTAGATTAGATCTATTGATGAGATTTCCTTGTTTTCTATAAATTCAGAATAAGAAATCATTAAAAAACATTAATAATATCATTTATATAAGAAAGCTTATAAAAGTTTACATTGCCCTTACAAAAAATTAATCTTTTATTTTACTTTCAAAAAACTGTCTCCACGTGTCTTCATCTATAAAAGGATATATATAAAATGGATTGTCATGACTCCTATGACCAAAAATGAAATCAGATGTGAGGTTTGATTTGAAATCCCTCCATCTCCTAGCAGACATCAATAAACATTTCTTCCTAACTCCTCTAGTGTCAAGAATATCAAATTTCATCTGATAAAGAAGTGGTAAAACATATTATACTAGAAAAATTTAAATCATAGGCACACAATTGCAAAATAACTTACCAAAATCGTCTCCCACAACTGAGATATTATCGCTTTGTCCACACTTCTATAATCACCATATAAAATGTTTACTTTGCTCTTTCCTTGAGTTGATACAAAACTCTTAAAAATCTTTTGCATTTGGACCTCTAGGAATATCATTCTCATCAAACTCAATGAGTATCCTCTGGTCCTGCGTATGGGAAAGTGATAATTTTGGTAAACGTGTGCACCCACATTTACCAACTCTTGAACTCTTTGTCGTTATGAGAGCACATGAGGAATATTGGGGAACATCAAGAGGAGCATGAAAATGTTCCTCCCCAGAGGTATGATCATTATTCTCATTTCCAGAATCATGTGGTTGATCAACTGATTGATATGTCATTATCCTTAAAATAAAAAAACAAACATTAGTTCACAAATATACAAATTCAAATATTACAATACTAATGTAAACAGAAAATGGAAAATTGAACTAAGTTACATAATAGTAAACATGGTTAATATGGTAAGCATGCTAAATAATGGTAAAGATGGTAAAGATGGTAAACATGATAGTGTAATTTTCATTCAACAAAATCGATAAATATATAAAATTACATAAAGGTAAACTGTGGTAAACAATGGTAAACTATGGTAATCCTGGTAAAATACACTAAACAAAATTAAAATAAACAAAAACTTTTAATTATTTGTTTTAATACACGTTTTAATAAAGAAAAAAATTACAATATCTAACATTTTATGAAAATAATAAATGTAAACAAGAAATAAAAATATGTTACCAATTATATTAGGAATGTACAAATGGATTGTTTTCCCAAATTCCTTTATCAAGATCGTTCCTTATGGAACAAACCATGTCTTCAGCATGCTCATCATTATGTTATGCTAATCTTTCCATGGAAGTAGGGATCTCACATAAATCAACATCTTCATCAAGTTGATCCTCACCAACATATTTTTTTTCCATGTAAAACAAAAAATCACTACATATCTGATTGATCGACTACATAGAAAATTTGTTTTTCATGTGTTTCCATTATAAAAGAATTAGATGTGTCTTCCAATCTATTCATATTAACAATTGTAATTCCAAATTCATCATGTTTGAAACTGTTTTTACTGATAAACCATTTACAATTAAAAATCAGAATTTTAATTTTAAAGTAATCAACCTCCCATATTTCTTCTATAACTCCATAATATGCACTTGATGCTAAAATTTGGTTTTTGTCTTTAGAACTTGAAAAATGAATTACTTCTGCAAACACCAATACACCACTATTCTGAACTGCACTTCTGTTGTCCTAAGCTTTCATATAAAATTTATATCCATTAATGTCATAACTGGACCATGTTATCACATTTAAACATGGACCACCCACTATCCATCCTAATGTATCTGATACATCTGATCCACCAAGCAAGGTCTTTTTAATCCATGACAAATTTTTGTTGTTGTGCTCATTCAAAATCCACATTTATTTTTTCTTTGGATGACATTGTTTCAACTCTTTAATATGCAATGTGATATGCGGTTGAGCATCAACTATGTTATTCAAGATGTATAATTCTAACTTCTTCATCTGTTCATCTAACAATGATTTGACTTTCAAGCCATGAATCCCCTTTCCCTCATTATTAACCCATTAATGGTGAGATGGAGGCAAACCTATGTACTCTGCCATAGCCAAGTAGCTCATAAAAAACTCCACAACCTCATCAGAATTATACTTTTTAATAATGGAGGCTTCAGGTAGATATGGATTCTTAACATAACCCTTCAATATTTTCATATAACTTTCAAAAGGATACATCCAATGAAGATATAAAAGTCCAAAAAGCTTTATTTCTTGAACCAGATGAATCATTAAATGCACCATTATATTAAAAAAAATATGGAGGAAAGTACACTTCCAATTGAAAAAGTATAGAAATTGCATCCTTTTCCAAAATTTTCAAAGTATTCACATCAATCACCTTATTACAAATTTAATTAAAAAAAACAACACAACTTCATTATAGTCTTTCTGACACGGCTGGGCAATATTCCATGCAATGAAACTGGTAGAATTTGTTGCATCATGACGTGACAATCATGAGATTTAATACCTATCAACTTCAAATCCTTCAATGAGACAAAATTGTTCACATTTGAAGAATAACCTTGAGGTGCTTTGATATCATGTAGACACTGAAAAAAGCTAATTTTCTCCCTCTTGGATAATGTATGACAAGCCGGGGGAAGAAATTTTCATCTTTTATTAGGAGTGGGAGCTAACTCCAAACGCATTCCCATTGATAGTAAGTCTAATCTTGCATTCAACCCATATTTTGTCTTTCCTTTAATATATAACAATGTTCCAATAAAACTATTGTAGATATTATTCTCCACATGCATGACATCAATATTATGTTTAACTTCATGATATCTCCAATATGGTAGCTAAAAAAATATTGACCTTTTCTTCCAAATATGTCTATCATTACTAGATTTCTGTGTCTTTCCCAATGTCACATCAAGGTTTTCCACCCTCTGAAAATACACATTAGGGGATAATGGTTTTAGAGCAATATCAAATTCTTGTGAGCCATTTAATGCCTTTTTTAGTCTTCTATAAGAGTGATCCATAGGCAAAAACTTTCGATGACCCATGTACACTATTTTCCTCGCATGATGCAATTGATAATATGAAGTCTATTGTTTGCAAATTGGACATGCTTCATGCCCCTTATCACTATATCCAGACAAATTTCCATACACTGGGAAGTAATTTGTAGTGAACATAAGCACTGCATGCAGCTGAAAAAATTCCATTTTATAAGAATCATACACCCTCATACCATCCTCCCATAAAAGTTTCAAATCATCAATCAATGGTGACAAGAAAACATCAATATCATTTCCAAGTTGCTTCAAACCAGAGATCATTATACTCAACATGACATATTTGCACTTCATACAAACTTTAGGAGAGAGGTTATAAATTAGCAATAAAACAGGCCATGAAATATGTGTGCCACTGAGGGTTAGGTATGGATTCATTTCATCTGTACACAACCCTAGTATGGGATTTCTAATTTCATTTCAAAATATAGGATACTACTCATCAATTTTCTTCCATTGTGGACAATATTTTGGATGACGTATTTTTCCCTCACATATTCACTCATAATCATGCCATCTTAACCTTTTTGCATCATTTTAATTAGCAAATAAACGTTTCAAACGATGAATTATTGGAAGATACCAAAATACCTTGGAAGGGATCTTTGTAATCTCTACATCAGCTTGTGATTTTTCATTCAACTTATACCGTGATGTCCCACATTTTGGACACTCTGACCGAAATTCATATTCCTTCCTATATATCATACATTCATTCAGACAGGCATGTATTTTCTTATATCCCAATCCCATCAGGCATAATAGTTTCTTGGCCTTATAATGTGAATCTGGAAGATTGTTATCTTTTGTAAGAATGTATTTCATCAACTGTAGCAGCTCTATAAAACTTCTATCACTCCATCCATGTTTTGACTTTAGGTTAATCAATCTTAACACTACTGAAAAAAATGTAAAATCTTTACAACCAGGATACAATGGTTTTTCAGCATCACCATATAGACGCGCAACTATCGGTTCTATCTCAATTTCTTCTGCTAAAATATCATGAATCATTTCTTCAATTCCATCAGAGTTACCATCTTGAGAATCATCATCATCAGTAGATCTGACATTTTGTCCAGTTTCACCATACCAAATCCAAGGGCTGTAACTCGAATTAAAACCATGAAAAATCAGATGATCGTTGATCTCTCTACTTTTCAACTTCTTCATATTCAAACATTTCCATCATGGACAGAAAAAATGTCACTACTTGGAACATTTTGTTTAGAAAGTTCCCAAAAGGCATCAATGCCATCCTCATATTCATTACTCATTCGATGTTCCGTAATCCAACTTCAAATCATTATTAAACTATAACAAATATCAAAATTATACATATTGTTAAGATAAGACAAATATATATTTATATGAAAAATATCATAATTTGAATGTAAAAACAATTTTGAAATATAAAAAAAATCTATGCGTATTTGAAAAATATATACATAAAATCATTTTAAAAAGAAAATATAGTTAGATATAACAGTTTTAAATTCATCTTGGATCATTTCTTCTTAAGGTACACAAAGAATACATTCTGGTGCAACTGGATACCAAATTCACCCTTCTGTAAAAAAGAAATATGAAGTATAAATATTAAAATATGTATACATTCACTAATAAAAATTACACAGATCCCAACGATTTGAAACCATTGGGATAACCCCTCAAACCATTGGGGTACCCAACGATTTCACACACAGTTGGCATGATGGTCATTGCAATAGCCCTATACCAACGATTCTACAGGAATCGTTGGTATAGACTACTTGAAGTTAAAATATTCCAATGGTTTCAATGAAACTGTTGGGATATATACTAAGAGGGTGTTCAAGGGGGTTGGGGGCTATCCAGGGGGGGATGTCCAAGGGGGACGGGGCTATCCATGGAGGTAGGGGGCTGTCCAGGGTGCCCAGGGGGTTAGGGGTGTCCAGGGGGGTGGGGGGCCTGTCTAGGGGGTGGGGGGGGGGCTTTCCATGGGGGTGAGAGGTGTCCAGGGGGTGGGATAGTGGTGTCCAGGGGGTGAGGGGGCAGTCTAACCCCTACCCCATTGGACACCACCCCACCCCCTTGGACACCCCTGGACACCACCAGCCCCTGGATAGCCCCCACCCCCTAAACAGCACCCCCACCCCTCTGGACATCCCCCACCATCTGGACAGACCCCTACCCCCTTGGACAACCCACTCACCCCCCTAAACACCACCCCCAACCCCTGGACACCCCTACCCCCTTGGAAAACCCCCTCTCACCCCCTGGACACCACCCCCACCCCCTTAGACACCCCAACCCCCTTGGACAGCCCCCACACCACCTGGAAACCACCCCCACCCCCTTTGACACCCCCTGGACACCCCACCCCTCTATAGACAGCCCCCTACCCCCTGGACATCCCCCACCCCTCTAGACAGCCCCCGCCCCTAGACACCCCCATTCCCTGGACACCCCCTACCCCCTTATACAACCCACTCACCCCCAGGACACCCACCCCACCCCCTGGACACCCCTACCCCCCTTGGAAAACCCCCCTCACCCCTAGACACCACCCCCACCCCTTGGACACCCAACCCCCTTGGACAACCCCCAAACCCCCAGACACCACCCCCACCCCCCTGGACACCCCCACACCCTGGACACCCCCTACCCCCCTTGGACAACCCACTCACCCCCCTGGACACCACCCCCACCCCCTGGACAGTCCCCACCCCTCTAGACAGCCCCACCCCCTGGACACCTCTACCTTCTAGGGACAGCCCACTCACCCCCCCTGGACACCACCCCCATCCCCTGGACACCTTTACCCCTTGGACATCCCCCTCACCCCCCTGGACACCACCCCTCGCCCCCTTGGACACCCCAACCCCCTTGGACAACCCCCGCACCCCCTGGACACCACCCCCACCCCCTTTGACACCCCCTGGACACCCCCACCCCCTTTGGACATCCCCCCACCCCCTAGACAGTCCCCCACCCCTCTAGATAGCCCCCACCACCCTGGACACCCCCACCTCTAGAACCCCTATCCCCTTGGACATCCCACTCACCCCTGGGACACCCACCACCCCTAGACTCTCTACCCCCTTGCACAACCCCCTCACCCCCTGGACACAACCCCCACCCCCTTGGACACCCCAACCCCCTTAGACAGCCCCTTCACACCCCCAGACACCCACCCCTAACCCCTTTGACACCCCCTGGACACCCCCACCCCCCTGGATAGCCCCCCCTGGACATCCCCCACCCCTTTAGATAGCCCCCAACCCCTTTCGATACCCCCTGTACGCACACACACACATGATGGAACACACAAAAAGCATAAAACTGCATGATATCACTTCAATGTTTTGTTTTATCAGAAAAGAATTTAGCACAGTATAAACTGAACACTATGAAACTTACCATGATAGCAAGAACAAAGATAGAAAAATAACATCTCAAAAAATTAGTTTAGGGAATCGTGAAAAATAAAAACTGAAACTGAGCCATGTAAAGATTACTTGAGTGTTGCAAGTCAACCTAATAGATCTGGTGGCAATAAAGACGATGAATGATGTTGGCAAAATGAGGCTGGAGGTCACGACTTTAAAGAATCATTTCTAGTTTTCCACGTGGGAGAGACGAGTCACAGGTCGCCAGATCGAAGAAAATAGAATGACTGAATTCAGGGTGCGATAAATCATTTAACAGGTTTATCACATTGGTTATTTTATAATCGATGTGATAAAATATTTTTTTTATGTTTTTAACGTCGATTATTTTAATAACCGACGTAGAAAATAATTTATCACATCAGTTATTTTATAACCGACGTGATAAATGGCACTTTATCACTTTGGTTATTTTGATAACCGATGTGATAAATTACTGAGATTTCCTTTATCACGTCGGTTATGTTATAACTGATGTGATAAAGCTCCCAGATTCTATTTTCACGGTGGTTATAAAATAACCACTGTGATAAAGCTAATCTCAGTATTTTTTACGTCGGTTGTAAAAATAACCGACGTAAAAAATGGATTCTTATCGATTTATCATGTCAGTTATAAAATAGCCGATGTGATAAATCTATTTTTACAGCTTTTCATGTCGGTTATATAGAACCGACATGAAAAATGCCGACGTGTTAAACATTTTTTCCACTAGTGATATTTCAGTAGTATCATCGTTTCGGGTGTTAACTGATTCGTTTTCATCTATATGATTGGTTACATAAGCCATGTTTTTTATGGATAGTATGTATTTGATTCATATAAATAATGATATTATGTTCATAAACATTATTTTTAATCATAAAATGAAAATTGTTCTTGAATGATTACGATGGAGAATGAATTTCACCGCGTTTGTGGAGACGGTAATCTGTATGTATGCACGAGTGACAATATCATTATATTGATGGTGAAATCATATGTAATTGGATGTTATATCATATATAAAGAATCATTAACATGTTATATTTATTATTTATATTAGTTATACCCATTATTATACCCATCCAAATAATGAAGTGTTTGAATAACAAACTACACCACGATGTGGAGACGGTAAGCCGTACGTATGCACGTATGGTGACTTTGTCATTTATAGGATGGATAGAATAATGAATATAGTTGTACCATATTTATAATAAAATAATAGTATGTATAAGTTACTATATTTATTATTTTGGTATGTAAAAAACCAAGAAAGATGAAGTGGAAGAAGAAAAGAACTTGAAAGAGGGTGGTGAAATTATTACCTCTTCTTCGGGTGTTTCCTTTTGAGTTGATCAAAAGGGATCCTTAGGTTGATTTTATGATCAAAGTAAGGCCTCTATATTGAAGTTAAAGAATTTGGGAAGATATTTGGGTAGGTTTTTGTTGAGATAAATGGCTTTGGAGGTGTAAAATTAAGAGAAGGGGAAGTACCCTTTTATAAGAGAGGTGAGGATCACTTTAGGAAAAGCTTGAACTATTATTTTATAATAAAGTCATTTTCGGTTTCTAATGGATCCAAAATGATTTATTTCGAGGATAAGGTGGGTATAGGTTGAAAAACTCTCAACAAATAGGTTTTAGATAGGTTTAGGTCACCATATTAAACTTATCTTTTAGATTTAACTCTTAGTTAAATAGTTTGACATTTACCATGTAACTTTGTATTTTTATATTATATGGTTAAAAAACATACTATAAACTTCAAAGAGAACCCCAAGTGGTTAATTATTAATATATATAACCTTATCTAAGTTATTTGTCCAAACATTAGATTTTTAGGAATATTATATCAATTAATAATATAATATTTTTTTAAAATCTCAATTATGTCAATTTTGACACTATTTAGTATTTGATTTTTTTGAAAGCTATAAAAACTTTATCAGTTAGAATAAAATTTATTTAATCAACCCTAACATGTCATATTAACCTAGAAAATTATTGTAATTCATTATAAGTCTAAATTTACATTTATTTGGATATTTATAATATCAATTATTTTAATATTTCATTATTAAGTTAATTACTGCATCATCATTGTGTCATAAATAAAATAAATTATTTAATTTCTAACAATTATAAATAAAATACCATTGTGTAGTAAATATTTTTATATTTATAATGAATATTTATAGTCTAATTTATATTGTGTGTAACCCTATATTAAAAATGGTTTAGTTATTAAACTTTGAATTTAACTCTTTTAACTCTTCTTTAAATAAAATAATAATAAATGTCCTAATCTAATCCAAGTGGACCAAATAGGATCATATTTTATTCCTATGGTTGTTTTTCGTCAAATTAAACTTATCCAATAGAATTAGGACATGTGTTAGGGTAATTATAATATCAATTTTACCCTTAATTACCTTATTTACTTTTAACTGTGGTAAATAAAAGTCAAAAGTTACTATTCACCAAAAATTATTTTCATCTTATTGAACGACATTTTACTTACTGATGTCAACCATGTTTCTCGGATTTTTGAAATTCAACTCATAGAAGTGGTAAAATTAAGTTTTATGCAAATTTGCAAATGCTCCTAGAAGGTGGGTAAAAGACGGTAAAAAGTTCAATAAAATTTTATATTTCTAAAATTATTATAAAATGAGTCCAATGAATTACATTGAACATATATAGGTATTATGTATCTATTTTTACCTAAAATAAATTAAAATAAAATAACTAATTACTTAAATAAAAAGTCAGTTTTAAACAATAACACAGTGTTTTTCACTATTCATCAAAAATTGAAAGTTTTCAGAAAAATACCAAAAATTCACCTTAAGCTAATTTCTATATTCCGAATTCAAAAATAAAGTCCATTTTGAAAAATAAAATTTATAAAATTTCAAAAATTGGGTATTACTATTCATAACAGCTATCTTGATTGGTTGTGGTGTGTTAAAACTCCAAGTTGCATACAACGCAAGCTACTGCATTATTCAAAGGGAAACATACTATGGAAGCTTGGGGTATTACATTCCCCCCTCCTTAAAATAATTTCATCCTTGAAATTTATATAATATTACTGCATAAAAAGACTTGGGTGGTTCTTCATCATAAGTTCCTTGGGTTCCCACGTTGCCTCTTCCATCTTATGATTTCTCCATTGAACTTTTACCAGAAAAGTCATCCAGTTTCTCAACACATTTTCTTTGGTATCAAGAATCTTGATAGGATATTCACAATAAGACAGATCAAGTTCCAGTTAAATTTCCTCATAGGTGAGTACATGCATTGGGTCAGGCATATATTTTCTCAATAGTGATACGTGGAACATATCATGAACTTTGGAAAGACTTGGAGGCATTGCCAAACGATAAGACACAACTCCAATTTGTTCTAGAATTTCGAAAGGTCCGATGTACCTGGGACTCAATTTACCCTTCTTACTGAATCGTATAACACCCTTCCTTGGAGATAGCTTCAGGAAAACATGATCTCCTACTTAAAATTCCAAATCCTTCCTCTGATTGTCGGCATAACACTTTTACCTAGTTTGAGCTTCTTTGATATTGTTTTGGATAATCTTCAACTTTTTCATTATTTTCTCAACAAGTTCTAGGCCTACGAGTTTTCTTTCACCAACACCATCCCAACAAGTTGATGTGCGACATCTCTATCCATATAATGCTTCATATGGTGCCATCTGAATACTTTAATGGAAGCTATTGTTATAGGAAAATTCTACCAGAGGTAAATATTGATCCCACATAACTTTAAAGTCAAGTGAGAAAGATCTCAACATGTCTTCTAAGGTTTGAATAGTCCATTTTGATTGTCCATCAGTTTGAGGGTGGTAGGTAGTGCTCAAACAAAGTTCAGTATCTAAGGCCTTTTGAAGAATTTTCCAAAATCTTGATGTAAAACAGGAATCACGATCAGAAACAATCGATAGGGGTACACCATGGAGTCTTACAAATTCATTAATATGTAGTCTTGCTAGACGTTCAAGTGGTAAATCTTCTCTTATAGAAAGAAAACGTGCTGACTATTAGGAAGGTATATAGTATGATATTCTACTCTATAGCAATATAAGGATCCCAATAGGACTGAATATGTACTATATACAGGGGGGGGGGGGTGAATTGTATACTTTAAAAATTTCAAAATTCACAACACCTCTAATAAGAAATCACATTTTTAGAGAAATATAAAGTTTTAAGTTTAAAGCTTAAGAAAATTTTCTTACAAAGAAATTCTACCACAAGGCGTATAGAATTTCTTACAACCAGAGATACAAGTTAGAAATTTTATACAAAACAAAAACTTCCTAACTCTTACAAAGCAACAAAAATTTAAAATCTTCTTTTAACCCAAAGAGGAGGGTATCCAATGACCTTGGATAAAGGTCCCTTGTTTTATACTTACAAGAAAGTCTGTCTTACCCAATACTGGGTAAGACCTTAATCCTAAGATCGGTGCAAGCCCTCGATTTGTAAGGAAATTAGCACCTCTGAATTCACAACCTGAAGTCTCTGATTTTAAGGAAATTTCACATCTGCACGAAGCAAAGTTTGAATAAGCCGTTTAAAATTTCTGCATGAGGTCTGACAGTTTATAAGAGCCTCTCACTCTAGAGAAATTCACTTTTAAAGAGATGAACTCCAAAATGAAAACATGTGAACTCTTCATCATTAGTCTGAGAACTTTTTATCCTTTCTAGTAAAGATGGTTTGGCAACCACTTGAAAAAGTATTGATGTTTTACCTTCCATGGTTATTCCCATATCCATCTTTACTAGATCTATGAAAATAGGATCCCTTTCAACTTTCATCTTTTTAAGTACTCCACGATCCTTTCTACTCAAAGAACATTCCACCTTATTTACCTTCCCCGGGTAGTATTGTATTGTGAAATCATAATCCTTGAGTAGTTCAAGCCATCTCCTTTGCCTCATGTTGAGTTCTTTTTGTGATAAAATATACTTCAAACTCTTGTGATCAATATAAATTCACATTTTTCACCATAGAGATAGTGTCTCCATATATTCAAAGAAAATATTATAGCTACTAACTCAAGATCATGAGTGAGATAGTTTTTCTCATGAATTTTTAGCTATAATGATGCATATGAAATAACTCTATCATTCTACATAAGGACACAACCAAGTCCTTTCTTTGAAGCATCACTATAAATAACAAACCCATCGTTCCCTGATGGTAGAGTCAAGATAAGAGCATTGAAAAATATTCTCTTTAGTTATTCAAAACATTCTTTACACTCTTTTGTCCAAAAAAATTTAACCCCTTTACATGTGAGCTTGGTTAATGGGTTAGCCAACCAGGCAAAATTCTAAACAAAATGTCGATAATAACCTGCTAAACCAATAAAACTTCATACCTTAGTTATACTCATCAGTGCTGGACATTCTTGGATTGCCTTAGTCTTTGAAGGATCAACAGAGATTTCATCCTTAGAGAAAATATGTCCAAGAAAAGAAATCTCTTGAAGCCAGAATTCACACTTTCTAAACTTCCCATATAATTCATTTCTTCTGAGGGGTTTCAGAATAGTGCGCAAGTGATTTTCATGATATTTGTAACTTTTTGAGTATACCAAGATATCATCAATAAATACCACTAAAAAGTCATCAATATATTCCTTGAAAACTCTATTCATTAAATCCATGAAGACAGAGGGTGCATTAGTCAATCCAAAAGGCATTACTGTAAACTCGTAATGCTCGTACCTGGTTCGAAATGCTATTTTCGGAATGTCTTCCTTTTTCACACACAACTGATGATATCTATATTGAAGGTCAATCTTTGAAAAATATTGAGATCCATGAAGTTAGTCGAATAAATCATCAATGAGAGGTAGGGGATACTTGTTCTTTATTATTATAGCATTGATCTCCCTGTAGTCAATGCACAACCTCATAGATCCATTTTTCTTCTTAACAAAAATGACATGGGATCCCCATGGAGAAACACTAGGGTGAATAAATCCATTATTACTCAATTCCTCTAGTTGTTTCTTTAGTTACACTAATTCCACAGTGTCCATTATATAAGGGGTCTTTGATATGGGCCTTGAACCAGGAATTAAATCAATGGAAAACTCAATTTCTCATTCTGGAGGATGTCCAGGTAAATCCTCTGGAAACACATCAACATATTCTTTCACAATAGGTCTATTCAAACATTATTTTCCTCACCCATAATTATTTCATTCTCTTCCTCCCCAATAATTGAATTTATTAGAGCTACTGGGGGTGGATCTAGATAAGAATCAGGTGGTGATGTTTCTACTCTAAAGATAAGGTACTCCTTATCATCATCGAAAATTGTAGCCTCCTTCTTCTTACAATAAATTTTCACAACATGGTCCAAAAGAAAATCCATTCCAAGAATTATATCAAATTCAATCATGGGTATGATTATGAGATCAATAGATAAAGAACATTTATATGCCCTAATGGGAACTGATTCACAAAAATTTGTTGTGATGATACTTCCCTTAGGAGTTTTGACTGACAACTCCCTTGTTAAGTCAAATTGAAAATATCTAATTTTCTTAGCAAACTAGGAAGATATGAAACTATGCGATGATCCAGAATAAAATAATGCATTGGCTAAACTTGAGGAAACCATTAAATTACCTGCCACCATGTCTTTCAGAGCTTCAACCTTAGTAGTAATGATCGCATAATCTTGGTCTTTCTCCCTTGAAATTTTCTCAGGTAAGTTACCTTTTCTCTTAGGACATTCATTTTCATAATTTCACTTTTCTCTACAATTGTAGCATTCAACATTGACAACCTCTTTCTTTCCCTTGCAATCACGATCTTGGTGGCCTTTTTCAACACACATGTAACATACACCCATTCCCTTCAGGAAAGTACCAGGGTGTTTTTTCCCACATTTACCATAGGATGGATATTAAACTTTTCCCTTATTCCCCTTATTTCCATTTTTAGAGTGATCAATAGATTTATTCTTCTCTTTCTTTTCTTTGAAGTCATAAGACTTAGAGAATTACTTTTCTGTCTTTATAGCACATGCGAAAATATCTTCGTATAATGATAAGGATTGTGAGACTAATGATTAATGGATAAATTGTTTTAACCCATCAAAGAATTGATCAATATTACTCCTTGTGTTATGTATATAATCTGATGCATGCCTTGCTGACCTTTTAAAGTTATCCTCATACTTTGAGACATTCTCATCCTCCTTTTTCATCAGACTTAGAAATTGTATTTCCATATCTGATCGATGGTCATGAGGAAAGTATTTTTCTAATAAAATCTCTTTAAACTCCCTCCATTCCATGTTTGATACTTCTTCATCTTTCTTTGTGTTTTGGATTAATGACAACCATTGATCTGCATCTCCCTTGAGGCGATAAGCTTCCATGACAACTTTTTCCCTTTCGCTACTCCCCAAAGCATGAAATATTTTCTCTAAGGAAATTATCCATTACTTAGCTACTAATAGATTTGTACTCCCATTTAATGTTTATGGTTTTTTCCTCATAAATCGGTCTAACATTGATCCTCCACGTTGAGGATCAGGGTGCTCCATACAGGTAAGGTTATTATTCATAACCTGAGTGAGTTATCCCAGTATGGTGATAAGCTGATCAGAACCAATTGAATCACCAGATCCACTATAATTATCTTGAGTTGGAGGGAAATCCCTACATGAATTACATGCGTTGATATAGTTTCCATTCCTTCCACTAGGTGCTATTTCCATCCAATTACATACACTAGATTAGTTTATGAATTGCAATACATAATTCCAAATTGTAAAACACTTAACATAAATTGAACAATTTATGAATATAATCCATAATCATAAAAAAATGTTTTCTTTGAGGAGGTATATACTCATAAATCCTTCATAATGGTTTGTAAATAAAATGTGAATTATCCTAATCATATCCCCCAGGAGTATCGTAACCAAGAGTGCAGCAAGGCCCGTTGTCGTGTACCAGGATACCCCGGGTCAAGCCCAAAACTCCTTGTCGGAGTTTTTAGTCCAAGGTACATCTGTGCCAGAGCTGCCTCTACCTGCTCATATCCAGATAGAGATGTATTTCTTGGAAAATACACAAAATCTCTACATTACCAAAATTCTAGGAAGTTCTTCTATACCAATCCTCAATGTCTATCTTAGGGTAATGTGTTATAATCAGAGTTTATCTAAATCTAGTTTCCAAGGTTTGCACTAAACTTCCTCTAATACCTACTGTAACACCCCAACCCAAATTACCTAGAGTTGGTGAATTATTACATAACATTGGCATGATCACAATGGATCAAAATCCCGAAATACCAATCAGTTTAGTAGCCTTGGAAGTACTGGATACATTCTTAAGTTTTACATTACATTATAAAATGAAAAACAACAATAACATTGTCTACATTGACCACATTCATCCTTTAGACTATCCCTACAGGTCAGTCGTAATATACTTCTTCGCATCCTAGAAAAAATAAAACATAGAAAGGGGAGAGCTCAGATTCTTAGTAAGGATAACAATATAGTGGAAACTTTCAAGAATAAGCATAAACATTTTAGGCAATGTATAAGACTAAAACACAAGAATTTTAAACTTAAACTTTATCAAAATATGCAAAAGATAAATCAAATAATTCCATTTACTTATTCATATAGATATTATACTAGTCGAATAATCACATGTAATATCAATAGCCAATTTCATAATGTTGGAATGCATAATTCCATACTTCATAACCACATAGTCAAGACCTTGTGACAAGACTACAAATAATATTTTATCAAGGCCTTGTTCTAAGACACTAGTTTGTCTCAGGAGACCTATCGATGCATCAAGGAGCTATAGCGGGCTCCACCCATCACTTATTAAGTCCAATGCATTCCTCATATGAAAAGGTTTAAACATAACATAAACATTCGTATTAAAACTAGCATAAGAAATGACAATACTATATCCATAAACCATGAATGGTTTAAAAATAACACATCCACAGTAAAACATATCACAAAAACCTTCAATATAATATGGAATATTTTATCATAATAAATCAACTTAAAACAAGCTTAAAATCCATCAAAGGATGTTGACATAGATGAAATCAAAACTTTTTGTAGAGAAATATCTATTTCTATTTTGAAATCATTTAAAAGTCATATAATTATAAAAGAAAAAAATTTATTTTTAAAATACTCTTATAATCTTGTATGGGAAGCTTTGATGATGTTATAATAGTGGAAAATAGCTGCACCCATCGTATAAGGTAAAAAAGACATTCTTACCTTAATTTTGTCGAGAAGGTTATAAAGTACCTTTTTTGGAAAATGATGGAAAGATTCCTTTCAAAACATATGTGGTCAAATAAGGGTATAAATGTCTTTAAACCATAGTCAAGTAAATAGTAAAAATGGTTTGAATTACCTTTTTAAGAAAACATGGATGTGGATGATAAAGAGGTCCTAGTAGATACTTACGTATTAACAACCTTAGATATGTAAAGAGATTGTAGAATCAACCCTTAACTTATACTTTTCCTTAGTCGATGGTATGTTGACCTCCTATATAATAGTTAAAAAATTGTTATTAAATTATACAAGAACTATATACATAAATATTATAACATATATGATCCTATAATATTTATTTGTTAATAATATTTCTTTGTTAATAATATTTTAGTAGTATAATCATTTCGAGTGTTAACTAATTCATTTTACTCTATATGATTGGTTATGTAAGCCATGTTTTTTATGGATAGGATGTATTTGATTCATATACAAAATGATATTATGTTCATAAATATTATTTTTAATCATAAAATGAAAATTATTCTTGAATGATTACGATGGGGAATGAATCTCATCGTATTCGTGGAGACGGTAATCCGTACGTACTCACGAGCAATAATATCATTATATTGATGATGAAATTGTATGTAATTGGATGGTATATAATATATAAAGAATAATTAAAATGTTATATTTATTATTTAAATTTTTTATACCCATTATTATACCCATCCAAATAATGAAGTGTTTGAATAACAAACTACACCACAACGTGGAGACGGTAAGCCGTACGTATGCACGTATGGTGACCTTGTCATTTATAGGATGGATAGATTAATGAATATGGTTGTAAAATATTTATAATAATATCATAGTATGTATAAGGTACTGAAGTTATTATTTTGGTAAGGAAATAACAAATAAATTTGAAGTGGAAGAAGAAAATAACTTGAAAGAGGGTGGTGAAATTATTACCTCTTCTTCAGGTGTTTCCTTTTGAGTTGATCAAAAGGGCTCCTTAGGTTGGATTTATGATCAAAGTAAGGCCTCTAGGTTGAAGGGAGGAAAGTTGAGAAGATATTTGGTCAGGGGTTGGCCAACCCAAATGGCTTTGGAGGAGTGAAATTAAGTGAAGGGGAAGTACCATTTTATAAGAGAGGTAAGGGTCACTTTAGAAAAAAACTTGAAATATTATTTTATAATAAAACCATTTTCGGTTTCTAATGGCTCCAAAATGATTTATTTAGAGTCTAATGTGGGTATGGGTAGAAAAAATATCAACCAATAGGTTTTATACAGGTTTAGGCCACCATATTAACCTTATATTTTAGATTTAAATCTTAGTTAAATAGCTTGACATTTACCATGTCTCTTTGTATTTTTATATTATATGGTTAATAAACTTAATATAAACTACCAAGAGAACCCCAAGTGGTTAATTATTACTATATATAACCTTATATAAGTTCTTTGGCCAAACCTTAGATTTTTAGAAATATTATATCAATTAATAATATAGTATTTGTTTTAAAAACTCAATTATGTCAATTTTGACACTATTTAGTATTTGATTTTTTTGAAAGCCATAAAAACTTTATCACATAAAATAAAATTTATTTAATCAACCCTAACATATCATATTAACCTATAAAATTATTTTAACTCATCAAAAGTCTCAATTTACATTTATTTGGATATTTATAATATCAATTATTTTAATATTTCATTATTAAAGAGATTACCGCATCATCATTGTGTCATTAATAAATTAAATTATTTAATGTATAAAAATCATAAATAAAATAAAATTATGTAGGAAATATTTTTATATTTATAATTAATATTTATAGTTGAATTTATATTGTGTATAACCCTATATTAAAAATGGTTTAGTTATTAAACTTTGAATTTAACTATTTTAACTCTTCTTTAAATAAAATAATAAAAAATTTCCTAATCTAATTCAAGTGGACCAAAGAGGATCATATTTTATTAATATGGTTGTTTTTGGTCGAATTAAACTTATAAAATATAATTAGGACAAGTGTTAGGATAATTATAATATCATTTTTACCCTTAATTACCCTATTTACTTTTAACCATGGTAAATAAAAGTCAAAAGTTACTATTTACCAAAAAATATTTTAATCTTATTGAATGAAATTTTACTTACTGATGTCAACCGTGTCTCTCAAATTTGTGAAATTCAACTCACAGAAGCGGTAAAATTAAGTTTTATGCAAATTTGAAAATGCTCCTAGAAGGTGAGTAAAAGATGGTAAAAAGTTCAATAAAATTTTATATATCTAAACTTATTATAAAATGAATTCAATGAATTATATTGAACATATATAGGAATTATGTATCTATTTTTACCTAAAATAAATAAAAATAAAATAACTAATTACTTAAATAAAAAGTTGATTTTAAACAATAATGCAATGTTTTTCACTATTTATCAAAAATTGAAAGTTTTCATAAAAATACCAAAAATTAATCTTAAGCTAATTTCAATATTTCAAATTAAAAAATGAATTCCATTTTAAAAAATAAAATTTATAAAATTTCAAAAAGTGGGTATTACTTTTCATAACAGCTAGTTTGATTGGTTGTGGTTTGTTAAAACTCAAAGTTGTGTACAACACAAGCTACTGCATTATTCAAAGGGAAACGTACCGTGGAAGCTTGGGGTGTTACATGCACTATCAAGAATCATCAAGCCTCATTGACAAAGATCCCTCACCAATGTGCCCACATATCATACTCATGCTCCCAAGTATCCCCATGGATATGCTTGTGATACCACTACACACATACTTCAGGGGTTTTATTCCTTCATAGAGTATTTTCACTCTGATATACTATATGTACTGGTCACTCCTAAAACAATTCATCAAGATTTATCTTGACCTCATCAATGTTGATCAAGTTAGAAGGTTCGAGATGGTGTCTCCGAAGTTGAGATACATGAAAGACATCATGTATAACATTGTATCTATGAGGAAGCACTAATTGATACTCTATAAAACTAATCCTTTTGAAAACAAAAAATGGTCCCAAAAACATGGGTGAAAACTTCCCCTACCTTAGCATAAAACGATGCCCCATCCAAGGTGATACCTATAAGAAAATCTGGCCACCCACCTCAAACTCCAGAGGATGACATCGTTGGTCAACATATGATCTATGCCCACTCTAGAAAGTTGATAACTGCTTCATGACCAGTCGTGTATGCTACAATGTATCTTTCATGAGACTTAACCCAATAACCACTGACTCCCCTGCCTCTAATTAGTACATAGGTGACTAGAAATGTCTACTATACAAAGCCTTAAAAGGCCCCATTTGAATCGACGCTCAATAACTACTATTATAAGAAAACTTTGAAATCAAAATATGGTTCTCCTATGAACCATAAAAATCAAGTATACATTCCTGAAAAATTTACTATAACACATTAATTGTAACACCTTGAGATTTTAGAAGAACACTATGTTCGATAGCATATACAACACGCAACACTGATCTTAAACGAACCACAAAATATTATTATTTAAATATAGCCATTATAACCTAAACATTGAATTGGAGAGTATGAATAGGGTAAAACTAATTATGAAATGATTTATAATGATTTTTTATAATTTCTTCATTAATAATAAACAAGTACTTAATTTTTAGTAAAATAATTTTATACTTGAAAAATACATTTTCTTCAAAAATAGTTTTATTTTAAATTTTTTGTATAATAATTATAATTAATTTCTTCAATTTTAGAAATGTTATTTTATAAAAATAATATCATTTTTGAAATTATCATTTCAATTTTAAAATAGGGTGAAATTTTAGGATTTTTCCAAAAATATTGATTTTTTCATTAAATAGTAAAAAATACCAAATTTTCAAATATTTTAATTTATTTTTATAGGAAAAGACCCATAATATTTTAAAGCTGATATTAAATTAATATAATTATAATTTAGTTATAAATAATCTAATTAATTACATATTAATCAACATTATACTTGATCTTAGTATAAAAATACTTTTAGACTTAAAAGGCATTTTTTCTTTAGCAAAACAGTTTTTTCATTACGCTTAGCGGGATAATTATAAAATTAATTTCAACCAATTATAGAGATTGAATTTTATAAAATGGATTCCATATTATTAATTAAAATAATTAATAATGTTTAATAAGGTCAACTTATTTTTTGGTCTTAATGAATAGTAAACATAGTAAAAATCTATCACCACAGTAAAAGGGCAAATCATGTAATTAAGGTTAAAAATAATATAATAAGGACTAAAAATTGATACTAACACTTTAATTTATAAATTTTATAAATCTAAATCCAAGTCTCAAATATAAGTCCACTTGGTGAAATATTTTTTTTATTTTGACCTTTATAATATCTATGTAAAAGTTAAAGACAAAAACGTCACTTTATTACTTTTAATAACTATAGTATTTTGTGATAGGGATAAAAAAAACTTTTTTTCAGTTATAAATATTAATTTTCAAGATAACTAATATTTTTTTATAATTTTAATTTATTTATAGTTTTTAATTATGAAAAAATTACCTGAAATTCTTATGCAATGCTAACACAATATTTATTCAATTAATAGAAGTATAAAATAAACAATTTAAAAAATATTAAAAATAATATAAATTGAATGAATTATTGTGTTCTAATAATTTTTTAGATAAATATAAAACTTTATGTATGTGTGAAATTATTATATTCTAATTTCATTGCTTTCATATTGTTTTCAAAGTCAAATTAAATGAATAGTTCCAAAAATGACAATAATGATATTGTATAATAAATAATATTTTATTAAATGATTTAAAATTCCTAAAAATTATATCTTCAGAAAAATTATATAGATATGGTTTAAAATATCAACCATGTCCCATTTATTGGCCAATTTTATTTTTATATTAACTATATTGACTCATAAAAAATAAAAACTTTGTTATCATGATAGTTGTCAAAAAAAGTTAACATGAGTTAAAACAAAGAGATAAGGGTAAAAACCTAATATAAACTCATAAAAATTTTATTGGATGATATTATTTAAAACCATAATCATCTTATATTTTAATTATATCACTTTGGAGCCTTTTTTCAATGAAAACTAATTTATATTAATTTAATATTTTATGAAATTTAGAAAGTGCCCCTCCCCTCACTTTGAAAAGGGAACCTCCTATCCTATTTTCTTCACACATAAAAATCCTTTTGGTTTGGAAAATACCTTCCCAAATTACTTCATTAATTATATTTCCACATCCTATAATCCCTAGTTTGATTAGAAATCCCTCTTATGAAGTCTTTTAGTGTATTTCTAAAGAAGTTGTCTGAAGAAAAGGTATCATTCTTAACCGAGCGGTTTTGTTTTATTTATTCTTACAACTCCTTAAAATATTATTTAACCATTATGATATAATAATATAAGTTTATAAGATATAATTTGATGTTATTATGTAAATGAAATAACCTATATCCATATCCTCTTCCATCAAATGGGAAACATAACCATCTTTATCACCTCACGAATCGATGAAATTCATTTTCCATCATCACCTCTCATGACTGTTAATGATAACATATTTAATGAATATATATGAAATTAATGACATATTTATAATTTTATAAAATTAAAATATCATATATTTTCCTACCTTTCTATTTATTTAATGATGATAATGTTACTCACGTGTACGTGTAGATTACCACCCCCACGAAGCGATGCGATTCATTTTTCATTACATTATAAAATTGATGGTATTTATAAGTGAATTTAAAAAAATAATATGATATTTATGATATAATTATCATTATATAAAGATAAAATAACACATACCTTATTTCCATCATGATCATTGAAAAATGGAAACGTGACTCATGCGTACGTACAACCTACCATCTCCATGATTATAATGTAGTTTATTTTTCATAGATAAATTTCATGTTTTGGTTTAAAGGTATAATTAATGTATAAAAATGATAATTATTTCATCATTATTATTCTGGATATTATGAAAAATTATCTCTTTTACCATAGTCAACCTACAGATGTGATTTTGGACATATGAACCGAATATCATCAAAACATCTGACGTGAACTTAATTAATTAAGTAATTAAATATAAAATGGAAAAAAATAAAATAAAAGGAATAATAAAAATGATTAAGGTTATTAAGAAAGTAAACAATTAACATAATTTTATTACTCAGGAAGATAAATAACGTACATGATGAGTTGTACCCAAGGTAAGGGATTTCGTCTCAATTTTCCTTTCATTGAGGCATATTTTAATGTTATGCACCTATTTTATTTTATATGGTGTATATATTTACCATTTTACAAGTTATATCATGAATCCTTAATATTACATGGTATTTTAGGTTTCATTTCAAATTATTTCCTCCAAGGTGATTTGTGTTAAATGTTACCAAGTGATAAGTGTTTCATAACTCAATTTTATTTCATTGGGTTATATCACTTATTTATTGATTATATAATGTTAATATTATGTGTGAAATGGGATTTGTTTGATTTATGTTGTATTTCCACTTGTTTTTTTGGATTTAAATTTGTTACACATAATCATTTTATTTCTTAGTTCAGACTTTAATGTTATGATTACTGTAAGGGTTCTTCATCTCAAATTATCTTCTTTGATACATATATTATTTTATACAACTATCTTCTTTTATGATGTTTATATAATGATAATTTTATATGATATATCATTATTTTATTTATATTCATGTTATTTAAATATTTAATTTGAGGTATTTGTTTCATGGGGATTATGATTCAAAAGATATCAAAGTGGTAAGGGTTTATTTCATAGTCTCATCATTATTCGAGATTGTTTATGTTTAAGTCTCTATTGGTGGAATTATATGAAATTATATCTTAAAAAAATATATTTCATTCACCTATGGTTATTTTTGAAAAGTAAAATTTTTCCTTTAATTTTTCTCTTTTAAGTATTCAAAAGATAAGAAGAATGTTTTTAAGAAAAAATAGACTTTATTTATTCTTTAGTCGTGAATATTTTTATTTCATGTTTATTTTTATAGAAATTTTTTCAAGAATATTTTTAATATTCCTTTATGATTTTTTAAATTCATTTTTAACCATGATTTAATTTTTATAGTTTTTTTAAAAGGAATCTTTTTTTTCATTTTCTGAAGGTGGTACTTATTGATTTTCTTATGAAAAATGTGAAAGGAAGTTTTGTTTTAATGTACTTTGAATGAATAGAATTTCCTATCTTCGTGACCTCTCAATGATTTAAAGCTTCCTTTACAAGTTTCCATATTTTTTTTTCAAATAAAATGTTTTTCTTAATATTATGAAAATTTTTAGTTTTTAAAAGTTGATTTCAATGTGAAAAGGGTGTTAAACTCAAGAATGCTTTTAATATTTTTATGGAATTTATATTAATAAAAAATATTAATAAAAAAATAACCATTTTATTCTCCATTGGGAATATATTATAATGATACCATCCTTATTCTTTCTCTAGATGGTCTATGATCAGTTTGACTTTGGAAAGTATTTTCTTTCCAAATGCCTGTTTTTCTTATATGGATAATTTTTGAATAAGGCATGTTGATTAAGTTGTATTATTTATTCATATAATGAATTCATTAGACTTATTAAGTGATGGTTTGGGTCCAAAATTATATATCCCCTTAATGCATCAATAGTTCTCATGAGATAAAATAGTTTGGGTATTTGGATAAGGCCTTACCCAATTATTGTTTATGTCTTAGAATGTGGCCTTAATGGTAAGTTTATGATGTCCAAAATTATGAATTCCATCATTATGAAATCAGTTATTGATTTCCATGTGATTATTTTATTAGTTATAACATCCATGGATTACCCTCAATCTCATTTGATTATTTATATTAAATTATTTAATCATAATTTATTCCTGCCATATTATTCTTCAGGCTCAAGTTATTGATTAAATGACATGTGTTTTTAGTTATTTAACTTTATATATTAATTATGACTTATTTATTCTAGATATCTCCTGCTATACATAATCCTTACCAAGAATCTGATCTCACCCTTTATTTGTTTCCTTTACCTATGATACTAAGAAGTGTATTATGATTGTTATGAAAGGATATTCTAGAGAGAATATTTATTTTTCAAAGAAAATACATTCCTATTTTTTTATATTTTCAAATGTATGTGAGATTAAAGCACGTAACAAGTTTACCAAGACTACCAAAATATTTTTTTTCTTTAGGATGTGATTCTTTATATCTAGTGCTAATGTAATTATGTAACCAAAAACTCTAGGCTACTTAGGTCAGGGTATTTACTATTGGTATCAGAGGAAGTTTAATAGAAACATTGAGAAATATATTTAAGAAAACAAAGATATGAGAACATAACCTTTTGAATTTTTTTTAGGGTAAGTATAAGTATGGGATAACATCCTCATTTTTTGTAAGGTAGATATTTTGTGGTTTTACTATCAATACATCCCTATTTGGATACAACAAGTGAACATGATTTTAACACAAACAAATCTTGGGGTAAGAAGCCTAAAAATAGTTGGTTGAGTATACATCGACCATTATTCTAGTTCAAGATTAATGTGGCCTTATTGCACACCTGGTTTTATACTCCGAAGGGATATGCTTAGGTTAATTAACATTTCATTTATGAACTATTATGATGAATGAGATAATAAAACCCATGGAAAACTATGACAAGCCATAATAATATGGGATAAACCTTAAGTGTCTTGGGTTGATAATTATAAGGTCGATCATAATATTAAAGGCATAGTTACCCCTTTTGAGGTTTTATGTGATGATATTTTTACATGATTAAATATATTTTAGGAGAAATTTATGGGAATAAAACCCTTTGGTTTAGTATATGATTTTGTGAGAAGGTTAATTGAGGAATAATACTTTTATATTTTGTGGATATAAGTTTAAATATATTGATAAAATTTAGGGTTAATATGATCATTGTTGTTAAGGTAAAAATAGTCAATTAAGATTTCTTGATTTTGTGTAAAAATAAGTTGTATAGAAAACCTTAGTCGTTAAAAAGTGATTTGATGATTAATGTTATTTTTAAGATGTTCATCATATTTTTAGAAATTTTGTAAGAATTATATGGTTTAAAAAAAAGGAAATCCTATAGTCTAGACAACAACCCATCAAATTGGGCAAGGCTGTGGGGATTGAACCCACAACTGAAGGGCGATAAGGGTGGAATTCTTACCACCAGCCTACATGATGTCCTCGTTAGTACACTTTTTTTTACTTAAACGATTTAACAAATAAGTATTAAGATTATTTTTGGAATCATATTATAGGATCCAATATTTTTGAGATTTTGAGGTGATTAATGATATTTTAGGTGATGTGTTATTGGGTTGAGGTGTATATAACCTTTAGAAATAATGCTATTAAGTTTTTAGAGATGTAAGTTGAGGGGTATGAGATAACCTTTGAGGTTAATAATTTATTTAATGTTATGGATATTGAGGTTATTTGGTATATAAGGTTATTTATTTAGGGAATGATCTATGTTTTTCATTTGGTTTTATTATTGCATTTTTAATATTAATATATTATTTATTTATATAAATCTTTATTTATTTTGGGTATTATTGTACATCATGGTAACAATTTTGGTTTTATTAAAGATAGTAGGAATAATTTATTATTCTTTTATGAATTATGTGATATGTTAGAAGTTTATTTTAGTGTATTAGAAATTAAAAATTCATCTTGAATACTTATCGTTTGGAGAAAAAGATGAGATTGTGGTGGAAACACTACTAAAAAATAGGCCTTTAACAGCACTGAAAAAAAGTACTGATAAAGGGTAACCTTTATCATTGATTTTCATTAGAGGTGATAAAAGATACCCTTTATCAACACTTTATTTTTATTACCAGTAAAGGTCTTGAATAAAATTAATTAATGAAATAAATAAAAATGATTTTATTAAAAAAATATTAATTTTTTTATTAAATAATTATTGATAAAAATGAATAAATTGACTATACTATATATAAATTATAAATTCTAATAAATATTATATATTAAATATATCGATGTATGTAAAATAAAAAATAAAAAAATAAAAAATAAAAATAAGTAAAATTAAGAAAAATATTAAACATTTTATTAATTAAATAAATATTGATAATATTAATAAATAATATATATTAAATATATAGATATATATGATTGTATATAAATATGATTTATATAATAGAAAAATATTTTATCTTCACATTAAATAGTCATATATTTAGTGAAGAATGGTTTATAATTAAAATTTACCATGAATAAAAAATACCGACTAATTGCATCGAGTAATGGATATAATTGAATGTCGTTTATTTTTTCAATTTAACATATATAATTTGTTAGTTATATTTTTTTCCATATATATACATAATTAATTAATTATTATATATAATGTACACACATAAATATTTACATAATTAATGAAATCTTTATGTAATTTATTAAATTTTTAGTATTCATTTTAGAATTTCATTATGAAATGAAACATTTTATATATCATGTCTTTAATCAATAAATTTATTTACTTATTTTTAATTTTATTACATTTAGGTAATATTTCATTTTTAATATTTTTTTTTGTTTTTTAGGGAATTTAATCAATTTCTATTATTTATTTATATATATTTATTTACTATGTTTTAATATTTTTAATATGTATTCATCTTTATTTCAATATATATCCATATATTTTTAATAATTTATATTTAATTAACAAAACTTTGATATTTTTTCAATATTTTTAAAGTGTACTCATTTTTAATTATTCAATTTCACTCATTTTTAACATGCTTGAATTTAAAATTAAATATTCATTAATAATGTTAAAAATATATTTGTATATAAATATTTATAAATAAATATATTTATAAATAAATATATTTATAAATAAATATATTTATAAATAAATATATTTATAAATATATATTTACTATATTTATACATTAATATATTTATAATTATAAATAAATAAATATATTTTATAGAACAATTTAAATAATAATTATATATATTTAAATAATTATGAAATTATAATAAATATATTTAAATAATGAATATATTTACTATATTTATTATTATATATATTATTATATAAACATATATAATGATATAAATATAAAAATATTATTTTTTAAAAAGTATTTATATAATTATAAATAAATAATTTTATATTTAAATAATTATAAAATTATAATAAATATATTTAAATAATGAATATATTTAATATATATATATATATATTAAATATAAATATAAATATATATAATTATATAAATATATTGACAATTTTTTGTTTATAATTATAATTATAAATATTTTATCAGCACTTAAGTAATAAGCACTGATAAAAGAAATATTATCAGTGCTTTTTTTGAAGTGCTCATAAACGTGTACTGATCTATTTTTAGAGCCCTAGTAATCGTGAACCAATTGCCATATCCAAAGCATGCTCCTCCTCATTGAATCCAAGCTCGAATCAAGGCTCGAATCAGGGCTTGAACAATTCCAAGGCTTGAATCCAAGGCTCAAATGATTTAAAGGTCAAATGAATCCTTGGATTGAATGAATTCCAGGTTTGGAGATATACCTACTTTCTCTCGGACGATTCAAAACTTCAATCAAAGGTATGTTATTTTCTCCTCCTTCTACTTACTCCATCCAATGGCCTGAAGGCCTTCATTTTTTTATTGATTTTTGATAATCCATTTTCAAGGGGTGAGGTGGAACCCTTACAAGGCCCATAGGCGTAAGTATTACATGGCCCATAGGCATCAGAGGAATTCACTACCCATAGGATTTAAATATTACATATAACCAAGACTAACTACTTGGAACTTCTCCTCCCCAGCATCTTCATCGTGAATCAGCTCTCCACCTTCGTATGGATATTCAGATAGGCTATCCAGTGCATGCACAGGCTTGTCCCGATGGCAGGTGCCATACCCTCTCATTCTTGCAATCCATGTAGCTTCTACTGTGGTGAAAGCTCCTTGATCATCCTCCTATAGAGCTTGTTCCTTGTAGGTTGTCTATTTTGCATCTGCACTTAAGGTGGCCCGAAGGCCTTGAGGTGGCCCGAAGTCCTTACTGGCCTGAAGTCTTGGGTGGCCCGAAGACCTTAAAGGACTCAGGGACCAAATCGGTGGCTTGAAGGCCCAAACAGGGGAACATTCCCAGCTACTACAGTGCCAAACAGTGTCTGCTATAGTACTCAAAAATTATGCCTCCACATGGATTTGATCTCAGGTCACCTGGATGCACTTAAGAGTCCTCATCAACTGGGATGAGGCTCATGTGCCTTCTACTTACTCATTGATTGTTTGTTTGGTGATATCTATTTGCATTTTTTTGATCATTATTCCTTCCACCTCCACCCCTGATTTCCATTGGGTCACCCTTGATTTCTGCTACCCCTATACCCATGATTTTCACCGCCCTGTTCCCCCTGATTCCAAAAGTCAGTGGTATGCCTTTACTACACCTAATGCTACAATGCCTCTTGAGTTAGCTCATGTGGTGTGTGCCTTTGGTGCACAAGGTGATCACCTTTGGTTCACCTTGATGAGGTTTCCCATCCTCACTAGTTTTGATGCGCACCAGGTGCACCTCACCTCGCCTCATGCCAAGGCACATTGAGTCATGTGCCTTTGACAACAATTCCAAAATCTAATATAGACTTCTTTACCACACAATGAAACTCATTCTTAATACTTGTTCTTAAAATTTTAATCCCCTTTAGAGCATTATATATATATATATAAAACTAAAACATAATACATATGATCTGAGTATAATTATAAATGGGTGAATTGAAATACTTTTCACAATTCATTGATTTATATTTCTAGGGTCCATATATATCATAGTGAATAAACTCCAAGTGTTGTTTAATTTAAACCACTAATTTATTATTTTAATTATTAATCCATCTAAAAAAGATCATTATTTAACATTTCCTTTTATTTCAAACATATTTTAAATTAAAATAATTTATCTTAAGAGATCCACCATTTCTAATATAATAAGTACCCTTTGAACTTGTTAAAAATATTTAATTACATCAATTTCCCTGTCATATGTGTGATGAACAACTAATATCTAATATTAAAAGATGTTTTTTTCTAAATCTTTTATTGTTACATCAATAATAAATTCATCTTACATTCTATTATTTTTCATATAATACATTTCTAATTCTTTCTTCACATTCAACTTTTTAGAAAATCTTGAAAATCCTTCATACAACTATTTAATTTGTCATATGTTCAATAGACTTCATTCAATGGTTGAAATTCATCATCCAATTTTACTTATAAATATTCGTCTCACTTTGAAACTATTTTTATAAGAGTGGGTCATCTCACCTTTAACTTAAAACATCTATATATTCTATAATTACTATTTTTTAAGAGGTAATGCCTTGGTCAAAGACCAATACACAATTTATTAAAAAGCCAGCAAATAACTACAAAATTATGAAAGGGGGGATTTTATTACAATCTCTTTCATAGAGAGGAAGAAGATCAACCAGCAGATCATCGCTCCACGTAACGCTCTGGTTGATTCCTTTATTAGAAATACCATCAGCCACCATGTTCACTTCCCAGTAGGCATGGGTGGCAATATATCTAATCTCCCGAAGCGAATCCAGATAGTTCATCCATTGAGAAGTAATCGGCCAGGAAAAGTGGACCACCCCATTCCAAATTGCCTGGACAATGGAGGTAGAGTCACTTTCAATCTAGATGTTGTTCCATACTTTGATTTTAACAAAGTCAACAGCCTAAATCATAGCCATCATTTCTGATTCTAGAGAAGATGTGTTACCACAACTTCAAAAGAAACAACCATGGCAACGTCCCAGGAAATCTCTGAAAATAGCTCCAAAACCTACTGGCCCCAGATTTTCTTTGTAAGCTCCATCCACATTGATCTGGATCCATCCAGGAAAAGGGGCCTTCCAAAACACCACAATTGAGTGTCTCAGTTTTTTGTAGAGTTATTAAACCTGAAGATGTCAGATAAGCATAAATTATCCAACAAAATTGTCATAGTGAGATTTTTGAAGAGAGGTGGCATCCCTGATAGCAATGAGAATTCTTGACCAACCTGCATTTAGATTGAGTGAGTGATTATTATGAATAATATCATTTATATCATACCAGATAATGTGGAGAAGCTCAACAACAAAGGAAAGGAAGAGATTCTTGATTTTCTGTGAGGCATCAAGCTCCACACAATGTTTTAGTTGAAGATTAATGGAGTCAGAGCGAATCCATCTGCAGTCAAAGAGGTCAGTAATATAATTCCATAGAGAAAAAGCTGTAGCACATGAAAGGAAACGATGGTTGGTATCCTCTCTATGTTGGTGACACAAATGACATTTATAGTAGGGTTAGATACCAAAGGTCTGAAGGCAAACCTTAATAGAGGATTATGAGCAATAATCCATATAAGGTTAAGTATATAGGGTTTTATCCAAGATTTATCAAAATGATTCAACCACCTAAAAATAGGATCAGAATGAGTAAAATTATGATTATAAAAACTTTTAGAATCTAAAATACCATTATGCACAGGTTCCCAAAGGATAAAATCATCCGTGTTATAGAAGAGGTGTTTATCAACAACATGAATAATGCACTTAGGGATATTGAGGTTAGAGGAGTGCATCAACTCCTGAATAGAACAGTTGATGTTATCAGGAGGGGAGTTTTGAGACATCATGTAGATAAGGGGAGAGTCAGTCGAGTTATCAAGCCAAAAGTTTAGAGAGGAGTTTGTACTGACCATCCATCTAGAGTTTCTCATAATGTTAGCAAAAGAGTCTCTAATAAAGGGCCAAATCAAGGAGCTAACATAGTTCAAGTTCCCTTTTTTTAATTTATCTAGGAAGATTTTTCTAAGAAAATCAATGGATTCAACATTTTTATTAATCAAATTCAAATTGAGATTGGCCTGAAGGGCCTCATTAAAGATTTTTAGATTTTTTATACCCAGACCACCATTTTCTAATGGTTTGCAACAAGTAGACCAAGGGATGGTGACAAGCTTCCATTACAGAATGCTGACAGTACTAAAAAAGTTTTTAATGTAGCCATTAATTATTTTAAGTAGAGAAGTCATAAATTTATATATAATTAGAGAATAAACCAATTTGGATATAATGGTAGACTTAAAAAGGAAAATCCTTCCAACCATGGAAAGGGATTTCCATTTCCAGGAAGATAGTTGATTGATAACTTCATCCACAATAGAAGTGAAATACAAAAATTTAGGTCTTCTCTAAAATAAGGGCACACCTAATTAAATAAAGGGGAAGATACCTTCTTTAATACCAAGGTTTTCAATGATGTTCGTTTTGCGATTGGAAGGGAATCCTTTTCCAAAAAAGATAAACAATTTATTCCAACTAATGGATTTCCCCAAAACCTCCTCATAGTGGGATAATGAATTTTTAAGATTAATAATATTTCTCTTTATATCATTTAGAAAGAGGATAATGTCATCAACATATAAAAGATGGGTCAGGATATTTAAGTTACGAGCATCCTGAATAGGTTTCAGATTATTTTGTCCAACCAGCTGAGTAAGAAGTCTGCTAAGATAATCCTCTATAATGGAAAAAAGGATATCAGATAAGGGATCACCTTGATGGACTCATTTGGTGCATTTGAAATATCCTTTAGGAGAACCATTGACAAGTATGGAAAGGGAAGCCGATTTAAAAAGAGAGTGAATTCTAATTATAAAAACATCATTGAAACCGAAGTTCTAAAGCACCTTGAAAATAAAATTCCAGTCTATGGTATCAAAGGCTTTCCTAATGTCTAGCTTAATGACCACATTATTGCCTCTGGAGACTTTATTGAGCACATTAGTGCATTCTGAGTCAAGGCAAATTCAATCCTCAATGGATCTACCCTTGATGAATCCAAATTGGTTCCAAGATATAATTTTGTTACATAGGGAGGATATTATGTTTTCTAAGAGTTTGGAAATGATTTTATAAAGAGATTTTATGAGAGAAATAAGTCAGAATAAATGAATTTCAGAATCATTTTCCACTTTGTGTATAAGCGTAAGTAATTGAGAATTGAGACCATGGAAGATGATACCATTAGTAAATAAATATTTGACAATCTTACAAATATCTTCATGGATAACATCCCAGTGTTGTTGATAAAAACCATTATTAAAACCATCAGGCCCCGGTGCACTATCAGGATTGAGTCCAAAAATAGTGGCTTTGATTTCATGGTCTAGATTGATTCCTAAGAGGAAGAGATTGTCCTCATAAATAAAAAGAATAGGGATGACCTCAAGAAGGATATCCTTTCTTATGGCAGGGCCATTGAAAATATTATCAAAATAAGAGACCACATGCTTATATATGGCCGCTTCAGTGTCATAGAGGGTATCATTGTCTTTGAGAAAGTGAAGAGGTCTAGAGACTTTTCTAATTCTGTGCAAAGAATTATAGAACATATAATTTATATCTCCATCAGTAAGACATTTTATTTTAAAAACTTGTTTGCAAATGATATCTTTAAGCCCCAGAAGGGAGTTGAGTTTCAAAGAGATATTGATTTTTTTATGGGAATCTAATGAGAAATCAGCATTAGTAGTGTTGTTTTGAATTTGATTTAGCTCAGCTTCCAGAGTGACTATGTCCTTATCAATTTTTTTTAGATTTAGCTCCACACTAGTTCTTAAGACATTGTTTAAGATGTTTGAGTCTGGTAGTACAGGTGAAAGCATCTGAGTGGTGATTCATGGATTCCTAGCATTTTTTTATGAGAAGAGAGCATTCTGAGTCCACAGACCAAGAATTGTTGAATTTTAAAGAAATCCTAGGTTTAGTTCTTTTAGAGAAGAGATTCACAAGAATTGGGTGATGATCTGAACTTAATTTGGGTAAAGTAATGCCAAAGATAGAATCCCAAGAATCCAAAGCTAAGATGTTCGTGAAATCCCTATCGAGCTTTCTACCCAGAATCCTATTATAATTTCTTCTATACCAAGTGAATTTATCACCCATAAGGTTGATTTCAATCAGATTAAAATCTTCTAATGCGACCCTAAAGTCTCTAGAGGAAATGTGAGAGTGAGTTGGTCCAATTTTTTCACTAGGGGAGAGAATAACATTAAAATCACATTTGGATGAATTTATAGGATAACACCTACCATAGTGGAATAATTATTTTTTAAATTCAAATACCCATATTATTCAAATAATACTAAAATTATTTGGAATATTAAAATATTGATTTTCCCATATTATAATTATCTATAACTTTCACCTTTGATAATGAGTATCTTATGTGTATTTATTTATTTATTGTACAAAATGAATATTTTATGGACCCAATAGGACGAATATGAATAAAAAATGGATGCATGCTAATCATTTGACAAAAGATTATGAATATGGAGTTAAAGAGTTCATCAAGTTTGCAATAGATCATTCATATGACCCTTATCAAATCCCTTGTTTGTGTTTACACTATTTTTATTTAAGAAAATTTAGTCCTCAAGATTTGGAAGAAGATTTTATTTGTCATGGAATAGATAAGAGCTATAAATGATGGACTAAACATGAAGAAAAAATAACATACACACCAATTGGGATGATACCACGATTTATGTATCATTTGATATGAATACCACTATAAATGATGACAATGATCGCATAGAAGAAATGAAAATGGAAATTAAAGATGACCTTAATGATTGTACCAAGTTGTTTGAGAAGTTAAATAGCTTTGCTAAGAGACCATTGTATACTGGTTGTAATAAATACACAAAATTGTCAGCTGTATTCATGTTATATAATTTGAAATCTAGCAGCAGAAGGAGTGACACCATATTTACATAACTACTTGGTCTCCTGAATGATATTATACTAGAAGAAAAATAACTACCATGTTGAATATATGACACTAAATGAATTCTATGTTCAATTGGCATGATCTTTAAAAAATATATTCTTGTCTAAATTATGGGATATTGTTTCACAAGGACCATGAATCACTCATAAAATTCCCTAATTTTGGCACAGATTTATACAAGAAAAATGAATTAATTCCTTGGAAATATGTATGTTACTTTCCTATAATTCCATAGTTTAAGAGACTATATAGATTTCAAGAAATCCTAAAACAGTTATCATGGCATGAAAATACAAGAATTAAATATGGGAACCTACATCATCCATAAAATTATCCTTAGTGGAAGAAAATTGATTATGAGTATCTTGAATTTGGAAATGAGTCGAGAAACTTTCATCTTGTATTATCTATAGATGGAATAAATCCTTTTGGTGTATAGAGTAGTACTCAAAGTACATGGACCATCATGTTGATAAATTATAAATTGACACCATGGTTATGAATGAATTGAAAATAAATTATGTTGTATCAACTAATATCTAGACTAAGGAAACCTAGTAGTGATATTTATGTTTATCTATATCAATTAATTGAAGATCTGAAATTAATGTGGGAAATAGGTGTTATAATATATGATGCTCATAGAAGTGAAAAATCCACATTAAGGGACATGTTGTATGAGATGATAAATAACTTCCTTGCTTATGGAAATTTATTAGGCTATAAAATTAAATGAATGTTGGGGTTTCCCATTTCTGAAGAACATAGACACTCAGTTCAGTTGAAACATTCCTCAAAGACTGTGTTTTTAGTACATCAGAAATTTTTACCATGATGACATAAATACCAATCCTGGATGACAATATTCGATGGGAATATCAAAAAAGTTACAACACCATCTCTAGTAATAGGTGATCAACTATTATATAAAGTAAAATATATTGACACTATTTTTAGTAAACCATTTTTGGAAAAAACATACAAAATCAGATTGTAAGATGAGATCAATTTTCTTTAAATTACCATATTGGAATTGTTTATATGTTAGAAATTTTTTGATGTCACACATGTAGAAAAAAATATATTTGATAGTGTTATTGGAACATTACTATATGTTCCTGAAAAAATGAAAGATGGAATAAAGTTTAGGTTGGACATGATTGACATGAGGATAAGGGAATATTTGGAATCAGTGAAGGCTAAATGGAAGACTTTTCTTCCACCAATAGCTTACACTCTATCCAGACAAGAAAAATTACAATTTTTCTTTTCATTAATTGTGTAAAAGTTCCATAGGGGTCTTCATCAAATATCAATAATGTCATTTCAATGAAAATTTTGAATTTATAAGGACTAAAATCACACGAATCTCATGTTTGATGCAAGATTTGATTCCTGTTGGTTTCTATTGAATTCAGCCTCAAACTGCATGGCATACATTAACTAGAATCTAGTTCCTTTTCAAAGCCATAAGAATTAAATTTATAGACCTAATGAAGTTTCTAATCATGAATAAGGAGTTTTCAGTCATATTATATGAATTTGAGATGTTATTACATCCATAATTATTTTATATAATGGTATATCTGATGGTTTACTTGGTTAGATAGGTTAAACTATGTGCTTCTATACATTATAGATGGATGTACCCCATTGAATGGTATATTAGTATTCTGAAAGGGTATATCAAGAATCGAAGTCGGCCATAATTTTGTATTGAATAATGATATATTGTTGAAGAAGATGTTGAATTATGTATTGATTACCTATCAGATATTGACAACATCATCCCCAAAAGTCTTGTCACAACAAATGCCTGATGGGTGAAGGTATTTTCGGAAGAGATGTTGTTACAATTACCTTGATAGAGTGGGAGAAATATCACCTTTACATTTTACATAATAGTGAATATGTTGATCCATAAATTTAAGTTCACAAAGAAATTATTATATATTTGAATCCATCAAGGGATGAAGGATGTATATCAAATACACATAATCAATAATTTATAGAATGGTTATGAGATTAAATTTTTAAGGAGTTATACAAACATCCAAATTCAATTTCTGAATGATTTCTATGGATATCTAGTAGAATGAATAAAAATGTTATATCTTACTCTAGTTTTGTAATCAATGGTTTTATATTATATACAAAATAACAAAATGACTATAGTACAATGAAAAATAGTGGTGTTACACTTATGGAAGAAGCAGTGCACATATCTAGTTCCAAGTATAGAAATCCAATTTATGAAAATATGTCATATTTTGGCATTATCAAATAGATATATGATTTGGATTATACAAAATTTCAAGTGATGATTTTCCATTACAAACGGGTTTATAATATGAGTGCAGTGAAAGTTGATGAAATGGGTTTTTTGAAGGTGAATTTTAGTGTGAAAGGGGAAAAAGGTGAGTTGTTCATAATGGAATCACAATTAGTGTAAGTATTTTATGTCTTAGATCCAGCAAATTAGAATTGTTCAATTGTCCTAGTGAAGACTAAAACAAATTTCGAATCAGATGAAAATTCAACCGAGGATGAATTATTCATTGGGGGATCATAATCAGTTTATGTCGATCCCAATGTAGAAAATTTCTTGTATGTTAGAGGGGACCACAAAGAGTGGGTTTGGATTCTCGATAGAGAAACCAAATCCCTAAAACCTTTAATAAAATAAATAGAGTTCAATGAGATATTAAAAGTGTTTTTTAATATAATATGTTTTTCCTCATAATATTATCTATTATTTACTATATTAAAATAATCTAAATTAAATGTTTGACTACTCATGCAGATAATATTTTTTGCACATGATGATGTTACCAATCTTAAAGAAGAATAAACTATAACAAAGGAAACCCTTTGGGAAGATGTAAAGGTAATTAAATGATATACTTTCTCCATTTTACTAAAAAATCATAAAATGAAACATTAATTTAATTTTCATTTTTCCTCTAAGATTTCATTTATTTTATAAAATTTATGTCCATATTTTATGCATTTCTACACAAAAAATTCCATATACTTATTCTCCCTCAAAACCTTTTCACCCCTATAGTGTTGTAATTTGTCACTTTTCTTCAAGTTCTCTCCACTTCTCAATCATAGAGGTAATATTTATGTTTGTAAAATAAAATCATTTTCCATAGAATTGATGTATTATTTCATATTTATGTTTAATTTATTTCTTTTTTGTATTACTCACATAAGAATTGTTTTCTTACATAGGTGGATTATTTTTTTCGAGTTGGGGTGGTTTTTTCGAAGCTACTCATACTCATGAGATACTATACTTCGAGGCTGCAACTAAGTTAAAAGCAACAAGGAAATGGATCAAGAATGTATACAACCATCATGAAAATTTTAATTCATATTACTTATTTAATTAATTTTCCATCATTTTATCTACTATTTTTAAGTTTATTTCTTTATCATTTTTATCTAATACTTATTTTTTTTCATAGATCTTTTGAGAAGTCATATTTTCATATTTCAATTATTTTAGAAGATTTATGTCTATATTTCACAATTTTCCACACCAAAATTTCTACAAATTTATTCTACCTCAAAACCTTTCCACCCTTATAGTGTTGGAATTTATCACTTCCCTTCATGTTCCCCCCACTAATCAATAAAATAGGTAATCTTGATATTTTATCTGTAAAATAATTGTCTAAATAATTAATGTATTGTTTTATATTTATGTTTTATTTATTTATTTTTATTATTACTCATACAATAATTGTTTTCTTATAGAGGTGGATTATTTTTTTCGAGTTGGGTTAGTTTGTTCGAAGCTTCTCATGCTCGTGAGTGATTGGGCTTCAAGCCTACAACTGAGATAATGAAAATAAGAAAATGCATCAATAATTCATACAACTATCATGAAAAGGTGAATTACTACTACTTATTTAATTAACTTTATCATCATTTTATATAATATTTGTAAGTTAATTTCATTATCATTTTTTTATAATACTTATTTATTTATTTTCACAGATATTTTGGGAAGTCATATTTTACTTTCAACTATCTAAAACAAGCCAAAAAATATATAAAATGTTAATTTCTTCTAATGTTACCATGATTTCCATTTTCTTTCTTTTTTCAAGTGAAACACTGTATATTGGTTTTATATTCTTAGCTGAAAAAGTTTTTTCGGCTAAGAACATCGAGTAAATATGCAGTGTTGGTAGTTTGATAAATAAATCCATTGTAATGAATGGTAACATTTGATTTTAGTATTTTTGTGATACTTTAGGATGTGTAGGAATCATCCACACCTCAATCTGACACATAATGTGATCGGTATGACTCCGTATGCTTCTTTTTATTTAAAATTGAGATTAATTTTAGTAAAAAAGACAACTAAAATACTAAAAACTAAGAAAACATATTCATATAATTATTATACTTTAATAAAATGATCCATAAGTCATTTTTTACATGTATTAATCAACCAAACCTCAATCTAATACAATATATGCTCGGTATGAATCAAAGTATCCATTATCAGTTTAAAATCAACATCTTAGTTCAAAAAGTGCCACTCAATAAAAACCAAGAAAAATAAATCATATTATCTTGATAATTTAGGAAAATTATTCATAAATAATTTATGAAATATAAGAATCAGTCTCACATCAAGCTAATACACGATGTGACCGATATTATTCAAAGTGCGTGTTTCCAATTTAAAATGACATTTTAGTAAAAAAGATAAGTGTCATACTCAAAACTAAGAAAAAACATTAGTATTGTTTTTATATTTTATAAAAAAAATACATAAGTCATTTTAGATGTGTAAGAATATTTTGTTCCTCAATCTGATGCACAGTGTGACTAGTATGACTCTAAGTGCACTTTTTATTTAAAATTGACATCAATTATAGTAAAAAAGATAACTGACCTACTCAAAACCAAGAAAACACATTCATATTATTTTAATAATTTAGGAAAACAATCTATAATTCATTTTTGATGTGAAGGAATAATCCTCTCTTTAATTCAATACATGATGTGCTTGGTATGACTCAAAGTGTCAGTTATTAGTTTAAAATTGACATTTTAGTTCAAAAAGTACCACTCACTGAAAACTAAGAAAACATGCTTATATTGTATTGATAATTTAGGAAAATGATTCATAAATTACTTATGACATGTAGGAATTAGTCTCACATCAAACTGATACATGATGTGACTGGTATGAGTTAAAGTGTGTACTTTGAGTTTAAAATGTCATTTTAGTAAAAAAGAAAAGTGACATACTCAAAACTGAGAAAACACATTGGGATTGTTTTTATACTTTAGGAAAATGATCCCTAAGTCATTTTTGGCATGCAAGAATAATCCTAACCTCAATATAATGCACAATGTTACTGGTATGACTCTAAGTTCATATTTTTATTTAAAATGGACATTAATTTTAGTAAAAAGAAAAAAATAACCTACTAAAAATAGAGCGAACACATTCATATTGTGTTGATAATTTAGGATAATAATCCATAATTCATTTGTTAAATTTAGGAATAAGACTCAACTTATTATGATACACAATGTGCTGGGTAAGACTCAAAGTGTCTATTATCAGTTTAAAACCAAAATTTTAGTTCAAAATGTGCCACTCATTAAAAACCAAGAAAATGAACTCAGATTTTCTTTATAATTTTGGAAAAAGATTCAAGATCCATTTTTAAAATTTAGGAATTTTTCTCACATCAAAATGATACATTATGTGATCTATATTAGTCAAATAAAGTGTTTCCAGTTTAAAATGATATTTTAGTAAAAAAGATAAGTGACATACTCCAATCCAAGAAATCACATCTGAATTGTTATGATTATTTATGAAAATGATCCATAAGTAATTTTGGTAATGTAGGAATAAACCTTACCTCGATAAGATGCACAGTGAGACTGGTATGACTCTAAGTGCATATTTTTATTTAAAAATGACATCAATTTAGTAAAAATGACAAGTGATGTACTCAAAACTGAGAAAATACATTTATATTATTTTATACTTTAGGAAAACTATCCATAAGTCATTTTTTATGTGTAGGAATCATTTTAACATTAATTTGATACAATATTTTCCCAGTATGACTCAAAGTGTATGTTATCATTTTATAATCGACAATTTAGTTTAAAAAGTGTCACTCATTAAAAACCAAGAAAACATGCTCGTATTGTCTTGATAATTTAATAAAAGGATTCATAAATAATTTGTACATGTAGGAATCTGTCCAATATCTAACCAATACATGATGTGACTAATATGAGTCAAAGTGCATGTTTCTAGTTTAAAATGACATTTTAGTAAAAAAGACAAGATACATAATCAAAATTGAGAAAACAGATTCATACTATTTTGATTATTTAGGAAAATAAATCATAAGTCATTTGAGATGTGTAGGAATCATAAAAACATATTTTTGATTTAGAGTGTGACTGGTATGACTCCTTGTGCATCTTTTTTTTAAAATTGATATCAATTTTAGTAAAAAGGACAACTGACCTACTCAAAACCAAGAACACACATTTAGATTATTTTTATAATTCAGGAAAATGATACATAAGTCATTTTTGACATTTAGGAATCAGCCTAACCTCAATATGATACATGATGTACCTGGTACGACTCAAAGTGTCCATTTTTAGTTTAAAATTAGAATTTTAGTTCAAAAAGTGTCACTCACTGAAAACCGAGACAACACACTCAGATTATATTGATAATTTAGGAAAATGATTTATAAATCATTTTTGATGTGTATAAATTAATATCATGTAAAATTGAAACACGATGTGAACATTATGAGTCAATGTGAATGTTTCCAGTTTAAAATGACATTTTAGTAAAAAAGACAATTGATATACTCAACACTGAGAAAAAAAATCAGATTGTTTTGAAACTTTAGGAAAATGATCCATAATTTATTTGGGATGTTTATAAATAATATTAAAATAAATATGACACATGGTGTGACAATTATGACTCTAAGTTATTCTTTTCAATATATAAGTTTCATCTTAGTTTAAAACACACATCACATCGCCAAAACTAAGAAAACGATCCTAGATTGTTTTCTCATCATTTTATAAGCTATTACTTAATTGATTTACTTATCATTTGTTATCTTATACTTATTTAATTAATTTTCCCAAAGATAATTCTTGAATAAAAATAAATGGTGTAACATGTAAGAATCAACTGCGACTCAATTCGATACACAATATTCCTAGTATGAATCGAATTTTAGTTAAAAATTAACACTTTCAGTTAATTTATTTCTATATATTATTACTAACATAAGATTTTTTTTCTTATACAGGTTATTTATTTTTCTCGAACAGGGGTGGTTTGTTCGGCTTTCACGACCCTTCCTAGAGGGGCCTATACTGTGACTAACCCAAGACCACCTCCAATAGGCCTGGGGCTGGCGACTAGCATTGAGTAGGCACATCCCAAAAATTGGATGCATTTTCCTATGTACATGTACACACACATACATATCCAAGCAGACAATGCTGAAATGTAAAAACATTAAGTAAAAAATGCATGCAAACACTAAGATCCCAACCACAGAGTATGATAGTAGTAAATTGGAAAGTAAAGAGGGCCAAAATACAAGCCAACCAAATGAAAGAATCTGTAAAAGTGAATGCACAAGTTCCTAAAACCCATTCGTAGAAAACCCTACCTAAAGGGTAGGTGTAGGAAAGCTGTATGAAGATGTATATGTGCACCTTATCTGTCTGATATCTTAAAGAACCACCTGATCTTGGTCCACCTAGAACTCTGTTAAAGCATCGATCATCTACACAAGACATGACACATACAGACAAAGCCCATGCAGGGGTGAGTAAAACATTACTCAGTAGAACACCTCGAATCCACAAAGGAGACACTATAAGGGAATAATATAGTCATCTTTACATAGGTATATGTTCGTAACACATATATCGAGGATATCCAGGTATACTCATAACTAGACACAAAGCAAATAGGTATGTCACAACCATTCACCGCCACAAGATTCAACTTGAGGCGTGCTCATTCAGGGAGAACTCGCTCCTCAATCCCTAATATCATTAGAGACTCCCACGAAGAGGTCCCTCTAATTTGGGCCCCTCCCAAAGATAAATACACTGGTTAGAGATCATAACATACAGAGAGGGGACCCTTCCTAGATAATACCATCAACCCAATCTGTATTAGCCTGCAACATAGGAGATCCTTCTCATAGAATACTAACAACCCAACCAATGCACCTCATAACGTAGAGGATCCTTATTAGAGAATACCAAAAACCCTTTTGATATAGGCCACTAAATGGAGAACTAATGCCCTGTGGTCCAAGGTCACAAAAATTCCAAAAAAACTTCATCAGGGGTGATAAAGGACTACTCTAGTCCCAAGTAGGGATACCGTAACTCTATCCAGGTCTTTGCCTCTAGAGGGGACTATTGTCCAATGCTGTAGATATAATACCACATTGAACCCTTGAGTAAATAACCAAGGGAAACTCTCCACCTATACTGGATAAAGATAAAACCTCACCAAGCTATCTCAAAATGATCGTCTCATCACAAGGGTCCCAACACTATAGGAAATTCATCAAATGAACCTTCCATTTGAAAGTTACGTCTATTTTAGTGAAAAAGTCTGACTTGGGTCTAGTCCAGGACCGAACCAGCCCGACCCGCTAACCCAGCATGGTTTGTCTGACCCAACCTAACTTGGATCGCTAGGCTGTTGGGTTGTTTGAGTGGCCCAGTTTGTCCAGACCGGCCCGCTGTATGCGGGCCCAAACCCTTCTCTCATACATGACCAACTTAGCCACATTCTCCCAATCAATGCGGCACCGCCATGATCAACATGGATTGCCCACGTTCACCAGCCTCCCCTGTGGCCTCCATCACAATGAACTACACTCAAACCCTATACATGTATTCTATCTCCCCTATAACATTGCTCTGGCCGTGGGCTCCCACACGATCCCACATGGACTACCACCTCACACTCTTCCACTAGATACCTCACCAACGGCCCATCCAGATTGCTATGGGACACATGCTGGAGCTGCCACCAACTACCCTACTGATGGCCCATGGTCTAACTCAAACTCTGTCTGGGCCAGCCGCACCAGACTGTGTCCTTCCTTCGCTATCGGTCGCCTCACCGTCAGCCCGCTTGGACTAACCGGAGTCGATGATCCGTGTGCCACCGTGTTCCACCACCGTAAGCTGATGCCTCGGCCAAGTTGCACCACACCTTTTTTGTTGAACCTCTGTAGTGTTGTTGTGACATCGAATATTCAATCTTGGGTTGTTGTGCCATGAATTGAAGTCGCAACAATCTTTTACTCATAAAATCACAAAGAAATCCAATAATGTGAAGAACATATGAAGAACGCAAGAGATTGAGGGGAGAGAATAAATGAACATGAACACCCAAAGAATGGATCTTGGACTTTTTTTGTGTCAGCCTCGATTCATTCTTGTTATAAGGAAGAATAAATAAAAAATAATCAGATAGATTCATCTCCCATTAAATCCCCGCAAATCAAGACCATCCCACAAGAACAATCGAATTGCGGGTCATCTTGTTCATTGGATGATCCACGTTCATAATTAGTTCTATGAACGGGTAAATAAATAACTTAAAAAAATTACCTACCTCATTGGTTTTAAATGTTGACAAAGAACAAAGTTGCACCATGATCATTGGCAAGATCTTTTGATTTCTTCACGCACCGATCATCGATCTAGGATCTAATAATCGTTTGCCAAGGAAAAATCCTATAGGTTCTCCCTAGTGATTCTATAACATTCCCAAGGTTATATAACTAACCATGAGCTTTTTTTATAAGGATTATTTTAAAGGAAATTTTCACTACGTCAACAAAATAATTTATCTTTAAATTATTTAATAACGATTACATCCTTTTCGGGTTTTTCCACAGAAGACCCGTGCCGACTACAGTTAAGTCACACCTAGAGAAACAACACATTACGAACTCAATGGTTGTATCATATTTCCAATCCAAGTCTCCATTCCTAATTTGTTAGGATTTGAAAATAAAATAATTTTTATTTAAATATTTTATTTACAGTTACATCTAAAAAATATCTTTCACAGTCGGCCCAGACCAGCTAATGTTAGGGATTACCTAAGGTAAATCCACTTCTCTAAACATAAAGGTTCTATTAGATTTCTAATTCAGGAACTTGTCTAAGATTTATTTCACTTTTTTAGAAAAACCACATGCACGTGCTATTACAAACTAACAATTTTAACGAACTATTCTGGGCACACTGGGCCTCAAAATCACATTTTGTCTCAGCGGATTGTCTCGGAATTTTCCCAAAGAATTTATAAAAATAAATTCAAGAAAATTTGAGTCATTAAATTATCTCCTCCTTGGGGATTTAAATCTCTGAAAGACAAACTAAGAGCTACCCAAATAGATGAGGGTACTAAGCATGAATCTGGGCCTCCTTCTCTTATATGCTATTCTAGAGATTCCTATTCCTCCACTGAATGCACACTAAAGCAATCAATCACCCACAAATAATCCTCCCAACTTTGAAAAAAATTTTAACATACAATCCTATAGCACTCCCTTTAGAATATAAATGGTCCACTCAGTCTAGCCATACCTATGTGGGTGAAATGCTGTGCTTAAGTACAGTTGAGTCCCAAATACATACCACAATCCCTTCCATAACCAGGATGTAAGGTGAGAATCAAAATCTGAACTAACGTCAAATGGAATCCATGGATTCAAACTATCTCTTGCACATAGAGGAGTCTCAAGCTCTCAATTGAACTCTGCTCCCAAAATATTAGGAAGTGGGACAACATGGTGTGTCATTCAATGATCTCTTAGATAGTATCATGTACTCTAGATATACGTGGTAAAATCATCATGAATAACATAGATATCCCATCCCACTTCCATTCCGGAACCTCAAGGTGTTGAGTCAAACCTGTTGGAACTTGGTGTTCGACCTCCACTTGCTGAAAAGTGAGGCATCGAGAGACAAACTCTGTAACTCCCTTCTTCATTCCTAGCCACTAGAATTGACATCAGAGGTCCTGGAACATATTCTCTCTATATATATGTACCACTAAATGGGATGTATGAAACTCCCTTAATAACTCCTTCCATAATGCCACTGGTACCAATGTGCGTCCTATGAAAAGAATGATGTTCTCCCCACCTTTAGAATTGTTGGAGTAGGTTCCCTAGAACCAACTTATTTATACTTTATGATAAACATATATTTATTGGATAGATATTAATAAATTCTTTTTCACATCATTATTGTTCTTCTGCATAACATTTCATGTGATAATGTATCAAGAGTAGCTATCACACTAAAAGGTCATATCAGTTCCATGCTATGATTAGAGACCAAAAGTGTTATGAAATTATTATTAGATATATGTTATATAGCCAGATGATATAATTTGAGGGACAAAATGATATAGGCTATCAGGGGCGGAGAATTATAGGACTTTGAGACACCTTCCCACGGTGTACACCCTTGGTGATATCTAGTAGGATATTATTAGAATGAGACTCGATAGTAGGAAATACATTTTTATAAGTTTTATTGGATGTTCATATATGAAAATGTGTGTATTGGTCCGTAGAATTTAAGATTATTATTAATGGAAATTATGACTCACACACTTAGATGTATTGGTGAAAACCATGATGACATTTGTTCATGGTGAGGTAGGATATATTGGGTGTGTCATGAGTAATAATGCATCAATGAATAATGGGAGAAAGGATTTGTAACTTCTGTTCCATAACGGAAGTTGATATCTCAAGCCCTTTGACGAAAATTATATAGCCTAAATAAATCCATAGACATGGTTTTCTATAGGCAATTTCAATTTCTAGGAAGTTAAAGAATGAGAAATTGAGAACATGGGTTGATGGATCTTGCATGCAACCCGCTTGATTGGAGAAATCTAGACAAAGAGATTATATTACATGGTAAGCATTTGTATGAGGTGACAAGTCATTGTGACATTAAATTCTTTCTCTATGGGTGCCTTGACATATTTCTAGATGCTAACCTTGTAATTTAGGCTACTCTGCCTAATTACACTGAGAAAGAGGCCTAGAGGGTCACACAAAAGTGTATCCATTATCTCAGTTAAATAATATATTATTCATTATTTAACAAGTTGAATAAATATTATTCCTGATTGTGGTTTAATAATTATTAATGGATTCCTGATTGCATTTATTTTGACACTAGTTATTCAAGAGAATATAATGTGGGTAAAATAATTAATAAACATTTATTTTATATTTATTGAATATAATATTTATATATTTATTAGTGAATAATGAAGTGAAATTTATTTAATAAATAAATATTTATTATTCAAGGTTTAATAAATATAGTGGAGGATTAGCGGATTAAGTTAAGGGTCTGGTAAGAAATAATAATGTTGAATATTATTTTATAAAATAATTTTTAATTATTACTTGCAAGTTAAGAGCATGTTAGGAAATAATAATGTTACTGTTATTATTTTACATGGGGGTTTTACTAGGATTAATAAAATAATTAAGGCACTTGTGAAAATTATTTATTATCACCCTAGTGAATTAAATGCCTGATTATATTATTCTCTTATTAGCCAAGCGCTATACAAGAGACAATAATTAATTACTGTGCACAATGAATTGGAGAAAAGATATCAAGCCTATAGAGTTTATCCCTATCAAAGAAATATCTCAAGAACGAGAGAGATACTCATCCATTGGATCAAGGAGAACACTTTGGAACTAGTTCTCAATATGATTGAAAGTGAAAATCATAAGTGCAAGGATCTTCCGTGATAGCACCCTGAGACTCCTTCAGTGATGTCTGAAGATACTTGAAACATGTGTGGATCACCGCTAGAGGAGATCTACCCTTGAACTCTATAACACAATGAAGGCACACTGTAGATATTTGGTTAAACACATCAATGAAGAAAGAATCACCTTAGAGGTAATTCTTTAATTTAATTAAATTAATTATAAAAAAAAATATGTTGATCCTCTCTCTTGGTTCTAGGTTTCTATTCCTTTTCCTAAATCTTTGATTCAATTACATGGATACTAGCATTCATCATCATATTGTTCCCATATTGTTCATTGGATATGGAAAAAATCAAAGTTGGTCACTATCCCTCCCGTGCTTCCACTACAATCAGAACCTAAAAGTAGTATCAGAGAGGGATTATTATTGTTTATAATTATTTAAATAATTCTTTGATGATTTACAATTTAATAATTTAGTTTTTCAATTCAAGTTTAATAGTTATTTTTCATATAAATTATGAGGTCTATTCTTACTTTATCATTTCTCATAGATCTAATAGAAAATATTATTATTTTTTGTTTAAAATTAAATCAAGGATCCCATCTGGAGGTGACAAGGGTTCTGTACAGGTAACACAATATTACACACCATGTAGTGGGATATACATGCCATGTAGTTGTGTTGAATGCATCAAGAGTAGTTCAAAAATTACTCAACCCATGTTCATTAATGAAACTTTGTGTAGTTAATTCTTACACTGTGTGTTGACTAGGACAAACTAGCACACAGTCAGCCGAACTACACACCATGTGGCCCACTAGATATGGCGTGTTGTCCCTTTCAGGTTAGGGTTGGGCCGTGTATCCAATACACGACTTAGATGATCGACAATCATGTAACGCGGAGTCAACATAGTGTGTGTCCCACTAGACACACTGTGTACTCCAAAGATTTTTTAAGTACACCTCACATGCCATTTCACCAGGAATGTACTTCAAATGGATGGTGAGGTGGGTACATGTCGTGTAGTCGGATCTACATGATGTGTACACTTTTCAGATTACACAAATTTGAAATTTATTATTATATTACGTAACCCTTGATACATATAGCTTCATGTGGGTGTAAATCTGGGACACAACATGTGATATGTGTTTGATATATATATATATATATATATATATATAAATGTTTAATTAACATCTACATAATGTTCAAAGATCTGCACATCATGTATGAGCTATATTACAATTATAATTCTATGTGCATGCTACATGTTACAAATAATAAAGTGTATAAAAGTATAATACATGTTGGGTAGTTTTAGACAGGTATTCATTGTGTTACCTCCAAGGTACAAGTTATGTACAAGGTAAATTTTAAATAAATTTTAATTTGTTTAAAATTATATTGGATGAGAATATCAAGGAAATTCATAAAAAAGTTTACGATAAAGGAATAATTAATTAAAGATAATAATTAATAGATTAGAGCATGATTTATCTTAAATAATGACAATTAAATAATTGAATTCTAGTTTTATTAAATGCATAAATTTTTTGCATGCATGTGGATGATCACGAGCTAGACCAAACCTTTTGTATGTGATTGGTTTCCTTTTAATTTATTAAATTAAATTGTTGTCCTGCATGCCTTCTCTCCTCATTAATATGTAGGGCCTATGTACCCGTGGTTTCTTTTATGTAAACCCCCTTTTACCCCTCACCTGTATGTGAGTAAAAGCATATGTAATGGATGGAGCTCCCAAGTTAGTGGAGGCGGTTCAAGTTAGGAGTTGAGGTGAAACCAACCTAAGGAGATACAAAGGTGGATAGGTGGAAAGATATAAACATGAATCAAATCAAAGTGTTTCTCCCATAGTTCAGTGGTCAGTTTATCAACCATTAGGTAAAATAACTATTAGAATAAGCTCATGATCATACCCTTTATTTTATTTCCATCAGTTTAATGGTTTATTCATTATGGATGTATTGTCACAATCACATAATTAATGAATTAAAAAATCATGAAATTTGGAACTAAAATAAACTGCATTATGTGTAAATATTATCTAATACATGGTTAATCACTTAAGATTATCCCACTTAATAGTAACAAGCATGTGAAAAGATAATAAATGGTGATTTATGCATAAAGGATAAAATCCCTCAAAAAAATACTAATTCAGTTAGAATTGAAATATAGTTCAAAGTGCTTGACCATCCAAAGTTAGGGTGCTTTCAATTATTGGGGAATTATAATTTGAGGTTTTGGGTTGACTTGAATTAGTTTACATCAAGGGTTGATTGCCAAAGCAGGACTTGGTGTAACTAAGAGCCAATGGTTGAGAAAATCCAAAATTAAGTATTTTAGGATCAAGGAGTCCACTCAATGGATCAAGGAGCTAAAAGTTAATGTAGTTTGCATTTGGAATGCCTACCTAAATCCTTTAAAATTTCTTGACTAGACAAAGTTGGGGTAATAAGAAGGGAAATATGGATCCTTTCTACTATAATGTCCAAACAATAGGATATTCCTAAGCCAATGGTGAGGGATATTGGGTTTCTATAAAATAGTGGGAGAATAATAAATATTTATTTATTTGTATTAATTTTATCAGATAAAGTACTAAAACTCTATTAATATTATTTACATCAATGACATTAAAAATGACATCAAACATATAATTGTGATCCATACTTGATAAGGAAAACCATCTCACTGGCACTAATTTCTAGAAATAGAAAAGGTGACTTCAGGTCATCCTTTGCTATGAAAAAAAACTATATGTGCTAGAAGAACCTTTAATAGTTGTGCCTGAAAATGAGGCGAGTGACGAGGAGCTCTCTGTGTATGAGAAACATCTGAATGATGCTACATATTTTCAGTGCCTCATGCTATCATCCATGACCAATGATCTCTTGAATAAATATAAGGAAATGGATTCTTAGAGCATGATGTCTCACTTTCAGGATCTCTATCAAGAGAAGGTGAGAAAGGAGAGGTATGAGATCTCCAATACTTTTTTCACCACTAATCTTAGAGATTCTTCACCAGTTGGGTCACATGTAGTCAAGATTATTGGATAAATTGAGCATCTGTATATCTTAGGGATTAAATTCTTGGATGATTTGTGTATAGATTTCATACTATCGTCACTTCCTAAGACCTTATCTACTTTTATTTTGAATTATAATATGAGAAATAATGAGAAGAGTCTATTAGAACTTCTTACTTTAATTTTCCATGTGGATAAGGACATGGGGCATAGAAAACCTATAGTCCTTATGGTGAATAGGAAGATGAAGGAAAAAAGAAAAAGGGCCTAAGACTTATAAATAGTCTAAATCCCCCAAGCACTATCTGACAAATAAGAAGAATATTCAAAGGTCGGGGAAGGAAAAGGAGGTAGTATGCTTTGCATGTGGAAAGTCAGGCCACTAGAAGAAGAACTTAACCCAGAGGCATGGGGAAGCCAAATGTGCATTTTTTATCAAGTGAAATATTTCCATTTCTACACATTGGGTATTAGATACAACTTATGTTGCTAACATCTGTATTCAAATACAGGAACCAAGTAGATTCTATAAAATTGATAGAGGAGAGGTGGATCTATGAGCTGGCAATAGTGTGAGGCTAGATGATCTTTCCACTAGTGACTACCACCTCACATTTCCAATGAGAATGATTTTTGGTTTTACATGGCTTTTATTATATACCTAGTGTTACCAAAAACATAATTTTTGTATCATGTTTTGATACAGATGGTTTTTTTTCAAGTTTAGAAATAAAAGTTGTTTCTTTTATAAGGAAAACATATGTTATGGGATGGTACATTTAAATAACAGTCTATATATATTAAATTAATAAAACAAATTCTTGTCAATTGATAACAAATCAAGTTCACATGACTCATATAACACCCAGTTGTGGCATCACTATCTTGATCATGTAAACAAGATGCATTTGACAAAGCTCTAACAAGATGGTTATTTAGACTCTTCTGATCTAAAACCACTTGATAGATGTCATGCTTGTTTACAAAGGAAAATAACTAAATTTCCATTTGGTGGACAAGGTGAAAGGGCCACAAAGATTATAGGATTGGTACACATTGATGTGTGTAGACCATTTTTATTAGAAGCTAGAGGTGGACATTCTTACTTCATAACTTTTACTAATAACTTGAGTAGATATGGATATATTTACTTGATGAGGTATAAGTCTGAGTCCTTTAAGAAATTAAAGGAATTCAATAATGAAGATAATCAACTTAGTAAAAATATAAAGTAGCTTAAATTGGATCGAGGTGGAGAATATCTTAACCAAGAGTTCATCAACTTTCTATGGGAGTTTGAGATTCTATCTCAAATCAATCCACCTTATACACCACATTATAATAGTGCTAGTGAAAGGATAAATTGTACCTTGTTGGATATGGTAAGGTTGATGATGATTCCTGAAAATCTTCCGTTATCCTTTTGGGGATGTTCATTAAAAATTGCGGTATACATGTTAAATGAAGTACCAACTAAGGCAGAAAATGGAATTCCCAAGAAACCCATTTTGTCTCATACATGTGTATGGGGGATGTGATACATTTGTGATGGCTTTATTAGGTAATAATCTAAAACCCTGGTGTATGATACATATCTTTATAGGGTATCCCAAGTAAGTAAAGGGATACTAACTATACAACCCCTCATACAAGAAAGTAACTATCACAAGAAAATCTATATTTCTTGAGAGGGATCACATCCTCAAGAAGGATAGTGGGAGAAAGATTAACTTCATTGAAGTTGATTCTCAAGATAAATAAGATTTGTTACAGGAACAAGTTCCATAGGTCCCTGTAGAAGAAGTAATTCTTGAAACACAAGTATTTTGTAGGAGTGTAAGAGAGGTAAGGGAACTAGAAATATATGGTTTTCTTGTCACTGAGGATGGTGACTCATTATTTTTAGACAATGATGAACATCTCTCCTAAAAGGAGAAAGCAGAGAGCTCAGAATCTACAAGATGACTATGAAGATTTGAATTCTAAGATGGATTTCATGTATCAAAACCAAGTTTGGGTTCTCATCAATGCGCAAGTTGATGTAAATCCTATTGGATATAAATGGGTATTCGAGAGGAAATTGGACATGGAAGGTAAATTAAGTTCCTATAAATCAAGGCTAGTAGATAAAGGTTTTAAAAAATGTCAAGGAATTGACTATGATGAAACGTTTTCTCCAGTTTACATGTTTAAATCCATACAAATCATATTTTCCATAACATCTTACCATGACTATGAGATTTGGCATATGGATGTCAAAACTGCATTCCTTAATGTAAACCTTCAGGAAGATTCCTATATGAAATAACCAGAAGGGTTTGTGAAACTAGGTTATTACAAAAGGATTTACAAGTTGTAAAGATCCATTTATGGATTGAAGAAAGCATCTTGGTCACGGAGCATTGGATTTGATGAATCCATAAACAAATTTGGTTTTATTAAAAATGAATGTGAGCCATATGTTTATAAAAGGTATAATGGGAATGCAATCATTATCCTAGTTATATATGTTGATGACATATTACTTATTGGATATGACATACTAGTTTTACAGTCAGTTAAAGACTGGTTGAACAAGTGCTTCTCCATGAAGGACTTAGGTGAGGCAACCTACATTCTTGGGATCAATATCATTCATGATAGATCCAATAGGCTGCTTGGACTAATTCAAAAATACATATATTGACCAGATAATAAAGAGATTTAGTATGGAACAATCCAATAGGGGATTGGTTCCAGTGTCACATGGTTTAAATCTTTATAAGAAAATGTGTTCCTAGACACAACAAGAGAAATATATAATGAGTAAGATCTCATAAACTTAAGTGATAGGACCTATCATGTATTCTATGTTATGCACTAGACTTGATGTTTTCTATGCACTGATCATGGTAGGAAGAAACCAAGCAGATCCAGGAGAAAAACATTGGACTATTGTTAAGACTATACTTAAGTATCTAAGAAGAACAAAGGATATGTTCCCAGTGTATGGAAGAGATGAGGAGCTTGTTATTAGAGGGTATGCTGATGCTGATTTTTAGATAGATAAGAATGAACTGAAGTTGCAATTGGGATATGTTTTCTATCTAAATGGAGGAGATATGTTATAGAAGAGTTCAAAATAACTAGTTGTCGCTAATTATATAGAGGATTCCAAGTATATAGCGGCTTATGATGTAGCCAAGGAAGCCATCTAGATTCATAAAATTTTCCAGGATCATGATGTGGTACCTAGCAGTAAAAACCCTATCAAATTGTATTGTGATAATAATGCAACAGTTAATCATGAAAAAGGGACAAGTTTACATCAATAGAAAAAAAGAACATACTCTAAAAGTGTCACCTCTTGAGGAATTTCTATCAAATGGGTGAATTTTTAGTGAGCAGAGTATCCATGGAAGATAATGCGGCAGACCCCTTGACTAAAGAAATATCTCAGAAGAAGCAATAATATCATGTGAGAGCTAGCAGACTGAATATTGTTAGCAGTTGGATCTAGTGCAAGTGGGATTCTTTTGGAGTTGGTGCGCTAGAACCAAATTATTTGTACTTTTTGATAAACATATATTCATTGGATGGATATTAATAAACTTCTTGTCACATCATAATTTTTTTTCTATGTAACATTGCATGTGATAATTCCCAAGAGTAGCTGTCACAATAAAAGGTCATAGCAGTTCCCCACTATGATGAGAACCTAGAAGTAATATGAAACTATTCTTAGATATATGTTCTATAGCCGTATGATATCATTTGAGGGACATAAATGATACAAGCTATTAGGGGTGGATACTCGTAGGACTTTGAGACACCTTCTCATGGTGTACTCCCTTGGTGATATCTAGTAGGATATTATGAGAATGATACTCGACAGTAGAAAATCTATATTTATAAGTTTCATTTGATTGTCCTATCTATGGATGTGTGTATTGGTCCTTATACTTTAATAATATTATTAATGGGTATTATTACTTGATCACTTAGATGTATTGGAAAAAACCATAATGACATTTATTTTTGGTGAGGTAGGATATGTTGGGTGCATCACGAGTAATACTGCATTAATGAATAATGTGAGAAATGATTTTTTCCTTATGTTCCATAAATTAAGTTGATATCTCATGCCCTTTTATAGAAATGATATAGCCTAAATAAATCCATGGTCATGGTTTTCTGTAGGCAAGTTCAATTTCAAGGAAGTCAAAGAATGAGAAATGAAGCACACGGGTTAATGTCACTTTCATACAACCCACTTGATTAGAGATATTGAGATAAAGGGATTATATTACATGGTAAGAGTTCATATGAGGTGACAAGTTTTTGTGGCATTAACTTCTTTTTCTATGTGTGCCTTGGCATGTTTCTAGATGCTAACCTTGGACTTTAGGCTGCTCCACCTAATTCCACTGAGGAAGAGGCCTAGAGGGTCACTCACTAAGTGTATCCAATATCTTTGTTAAATAATATAGTATTTATTATTTAATAAGTTGAATAAATATTATTCCTAATCGTGGTTTAATAATTATTCATGGATGCCTAATCTCATTTATTTCGACACTAGTTATTTAAGAGAATATAATGTGGGTGGAATAATTAATAAATATTTTTTTTTATCTAATGAATATAATATTTATATATTTATTGTTGAATAATGTAGTGAAATTTATTTAATAAATAAATATTCATTATTCAAGATTCAATAAATATAGTGGAGTATTGGCAGACCAAGTTAAGGGTCCAGTGAGAAATAATAATGTTGAATATTATTTTATTAAATAATATTTAATTATAACTCAAAAGTTAAGTGCATGTTAGGAAATAATAATGTTTCTGTTATTATTTGACATGGGGGTTTCACTAGGATTAATAAAATAATTAAGGTACTTGTGTAAATTATTTATTATTACCCCAGTGAATTAAACACCTGATTATATTATTCTCTTATTATCCAAGCACTAGCCAAGAGATGATAATTAATTATTATGAACAACTAATTGGAGAAAATATCTCAATCCTAGAGAGTTTATCTATCTCCAAGAATGATCTCAAAAATGATAGAGACCCTACTCTATCAGATCAAGTATAACTCTTTGGTAGCAGTTCTCAAGGCGATTGAAGGTGGACATCACAAATGCAAGGATCTTCCGTGATAGCACCTAGAGACTCCCTCATCGATGTCTGAAGATACGTGAAACACGTGTGGATCTTTGCTAGAGTAGATATACCCTTGATATATACAACACAATAATGGCACACTACAGATCTGTGTTTGAACATACCAATGAATAAAGAATCACCTTGGAGGTAATTATTTAATTTAATTAAATTAATTATAAAAAAATTTGTTTATCTTTTCTCTGGGTTCTGGGTTTCTATTCCTTTGCCCAAATCCTTGATTCAATTTCATAGATACTTGTATTAATCATCGTATTTATACTTGATTATTCATTGAATATGGAAAAAATAAAAGTTGGGAACTATCCCTCCTACACTTTCACTACACCCAGAACCTACAAGAATATCCATTAGGGGCATGCCCTATGGACATCTGAGCATATAAAGTATCACAGTCGGTATCTCCAAACAATGCCTCCCTGAATAACTGTAACAATAGAAGGGTGAAAACCATTATCTTGAGGTAAGCTTATCCATCTACATCCACAAAGGATATCTACAACAAGGAAAATTGATCCAATTCCTCGTTTAGTAGCTGTGAAATGGATCACCTGTTGAGAGAATAGACCACCACGTTTCCCTTACCAGGAGTATAAATGATCAAAAATTCATAGTCTTGGAGGAAATCTATCCATCTCCTCTTCTCAAGTTCATATCCTTCTAAGAGAAGATATACTTGAGATTCTTGTGGTCTAAGAAGATGATATACCATTCACCCATCAGGTAGTGTCACCACATCTTCAATGTGAAGACTATCGCTACTAAATCAAGATCATGGGTTGTGTAGTCCTACTAATGTGGTATCAACTATCACGAACCATAGGCAATTACCACTTTCACCTACATTGGGATACAACCAAGCCTGATTTTTGATGCATCACATAACACCACGTACTCGAAACCCTCCTCTAGAAATCTCAAGATAGGATCACTTGTCAATCCATGCCTCAACTGCTAGAAACTCTCTAGGAACTTCTCCATCCACATGAAAGGATGTCCCTTCTATGTAAAAGCTTTCAAGGATCTGCTACTCTAGAAAAGTCAGGTATAAAACTATGATAGTACCCAGCCAAACCAAGGAAACTTCATACCTCAGTAACACTCTTGGGTGGTTCCCAAGCAAACACTACCTCTATCTTTGCTGGATCCACTACAACAAAAACCTCTAAAGTGATGTGTCCCATAAAATGGAACTCTCATGTCCAAAATTGACACTTTGAGATCTTCACATAAATTTGGTTCTCTTAGAGTGTTTCCAAGACTATCCTAAAGTGTATCATGTGATCCTCATCAGATGTTGAATACACTAGGATTTCATCAATGAAGACCACCATGAAATGGTCTATGTAAGGCTAGAAGATCCTATTCATGAGTCCCATGAACACTACTGGGGTGTTTTTCATGCCAAACAATATCACCAAGTACTCATATTGGCCATATCGACATCTGAAATCTGTCTTCAATATATCCTTATCCTGCACTCAAATATGGTGATAGCCAGATCTGAGGTATATATTTGAGAACCACCGCCTCTCTTTCATCCCATCGAATAGGTCTTCAATCCTCGATAGTGGATACCCATTATTCATATTCACCTAGTTCAGGTTATGGTTGTCCACACATAACCTCAAACTCCCATCTACATTCTTGAAAAAATAACTGGGGCTGTCCAGGGTGAAACACTGGGTCTTACAAATCCCTTCCTCTACAAGTCTTCCAAATGTACCATCAGATTGTGAAGATATATGGGAGCCATCTGATATGAAGGTTTAGATATCGATGTCATCCCAGGGTATAGATCAATGCATAAGTCTACCTACCTTCGAGGAGTTAATCTTGGAACATCCTCAGAAAAACATTTCTTTGTATTCCTCCACCATTGTAGGAAATTGGGGACTCATATCATCCACTATAACAAGGGACAAGATGGCCAAATTATGTGTGATTGGCTACACCCTCCTATATATGAGTCTATACCATGTTTCTTGGTTTTCATTTTCACCAAAAATGAAAACATGATCCCATAACTGTAGAAACACCACACTCTATGCCTAAAATAGTTAATCTGAGAATAGAGTATAGATAAACAATCCATACCAAGAATAACATCATAAGGCCTCGACACTGCTACCAAGAGATCCGAACCAAAACTCTCACCTCCAAGAGTAAGGTAACACTATCAACACTAGTGTTTTATCATAGAATCCCCTCATGTAAGAGTATATAAACGTAAGGGTTGATTCAATGGTTCCACTCGAATATCTAAGTCTTGAACAAGTTTCATGTAAAGAAAATAATGACTAGTATATTTTTCTATTAAAAATGCAGCTTAGGTGGAAAAGACACATATCACACCTTGTATCATCCATGGAGCCTTAGGGTCATAAGACTCCATCATCTAAAGCTGCACTTGTCCCTATCAACCATCTCCCTGAGCCTTTTGTGGATCACCTAAGGGTGGTGGTGGTAACATATCGAAATGTGAACCACCACCTACTACTCTCCTGGCACCTCTACCATGTCTGATTCCCTACAGATATTCCTACTCCTATCGTTATCTCTGCCTATGTTATCCCTTGACCATATCCTGATCAACTATACAATGGGTTAGAAAATCTCATGCCATATGTCCCCAACTACAAAACGAGTAACATAGTTTATCCCCGAACTATCTCAAGCTACCCTCAGATCACCAATTGAAGCACCTGACTCGCTTTGATCCTTGTGACTACTGTTAGCTACTTGCTGCTGAGGTCTCTGCACCTTCCTTCATATTTCTAACTACTAATGGATGCATCTATCTAGCCAAAGAACACTCAACCTCCAAGGCTCTCTCTAGTACCCCAGCATAGGTAGGAACACACAAAGGGGTAACGCTGGCTCAGATTTACCTATATAGCTCTCACTCAAAGGTATTAGCCCTGATGTAACGATTATATATCATATCTATTGAGTACCTATAAAGGTTGGAATTCCTTGATGAATACTAATATACTGACATTTCACCCTTCTAGAACAGTAGAATCTCCTGGATGTGACTACCCCTGATCTCTTAAAGTGATAACTTCCCTTTGAAAAGGTTCTAAAACTCAACCCATGGAAGAGTTGCTTCATTGTAAGATCGGGTAACTAAACCCCACCATCGCCCTGCTAAGTAGTATAGAAGGATCTTTGCTAGGACCACCATCTAATCAAATAGTGTTCTGACTAGATGGAAAACTTGGATCATCAACTCAAGCCGATCCTCATCCACCAGTGTGTCTGGATCACCTCAGAACTTGAGGGGTCTCTACTACTAAAACTCATCAAGTTCACTCATCCTCTTCTCCTAACTCACTGGTACTTCAGGTACCATGTGATTCTCTAAAGGTGGTGATATGGCTGGTGCACCACCTGGAGGTGCTATCTCCAATAAAAATCCTTGTATCGACATATCATCACTAAGAAGATCACCCTCATGATCACACAATGCAAAACCTAGATGAATATCTACGTAGATAAATCCTATAATAAAACAAGGTGTACCACAGTCAATCGGGTATACCTGGTGATATGACTCATGAAGGACACAAGAACACACCAAAATCCTATATGATGCATGTACCATTTTTTCCATGAAACTAGTGTTTTCATGTATCAAGTCGAAAATTAGGTTTCCAGAGTCCTCGTGTATGGATACATTGGCTGTTTCACCAATAATGGAATCCTTGGCCTGAAAGATGAACTCGAAACACTTAACACCATTTCCCCAAACCAACCTCATAGACTCTCGGTCCTTAAATAGAATCTATCCTCTCTGATACCACTATCTAACGAACCATCCCAAATGAGCCCATGTTGTGATTACCCCAAGAATACCTATGATAGGCTAGGGGCTGGAGACTAGCCCCAAGTAGGCATATCCCATGAATGGGAGGCATTTTCCTAAGTACCTATAAGCTCAAACACATATCCAAGCCCAAAATACTAAAATGTAAAAACACTAAATAAAAAATGCATGCATACACTTAGATCCCAACCATGGAGTACGATAGTAGGAAACTAGAAAGTAAACAGGGCTATAATACAAGCCCGCAAAAAGAAAGAGTCTGTAAAAGTGAATACATAAGTTCCTAAAACTCATCCATATAAAACCCTACCTGAAGGTTAGGTATAGGATAACTGTATGAAGTCATAGGAGAACACCTCATCTATTTGATCTATCTAAGCACCAAGTGGTCATGGTACTCCTAAAACTCCGTCAAAGAATCTATCATCTACATAAGACACAAAACATGGAGGAAAATACCGTGTAGGGGTGAGTAAAATAATACCTAGTAGGACACCCTGAAACCACAAAGGAAATCATATAAGGGAATATTTCAGTCAGCTCTACATAGGTATATGTCTATAACACATATACCAATGATATTCAGGTATACACATAACTAACCACAAAGTAAAGAGGTAAGTCAAAACCAATTACTACCACATGATTCTTCTCAAGGAATGCTCATTTTGGGAAAACTCACTCCTCGAGACATGATATCATCAGAGAATCTTGCGAAGAGGCCCTGTTAATTTCGGCCCTTCCCAAAGAGAAATACACTGGTCAAAGATCATAACATATAGAGAGGGGATTCTTCCCAGAGAATACCAAAAAACCAATCTGCATTAGCACTCAATGTATAATATCCTTCTCAAAGAATACTAACAACCCTACTGATGCATCTCATAACGTAGGGAATTGTTCTCATAGAATACCAACAACCTTATCGATACAGCCCTCTAGATGGAGGAATAATGCCATGTGCTCATAGGTCATTCCAATTCCCAAAAACTCTATCAGGGGCGATAGAGGACCTCTATAGTCCCAAGGAGGGATACTATAACTCTATCCAGGTCTTGGCCTCTAGAGGGAACCATTATCTAGTGCTGTGGATGTAATGCTGTACTGAACCCTCGAGGAAAGAAACAAGGGAAACTCTCCACCTATATTGGTCCAAGATAAAACCCCCCAAGTTATATTAAAATTAAAATCTCATCGCAAGGCTCCCAACTCCATAGATAGTTCATGAAATTTACCTTCCATTTTAATGTTATGGTCATTTTAGTGAAAAAGTCCAACTCAGGTCCGAACTGGCTTGACCTGCTGACCCAAACTGGCCCGGTCCCACCGACCCAACCCAGCCCAACCTAATGGGTCTGGTCTAGCCTGCCAGGCTGCAATCTACTGAATTTATGGACCTAGTCCATTGGAGTGTCCTGGTTTCTCCAACTCGGCCCTTTGCATGTAGGTTACCCCCTTCTCCCACACACAGCCGACCCAACCACGTGGTCCCAGTCAATGCAGCACCACTGCGGTCAATGTGAATGACCACTACATCCGTCAGCCTCCCCCACAGCCTCTACCTCCATGGGATCTATGTGGACCCTGACCACATATGCCAACTACCACGCAACATTGCTCTAACTACGGGCTCCCATGTGACCCTACCTGGACCGTGAGCTGCCTCGCGCTCTGCCACTGAACGCCCCACCCACAGCATGTTGGCCTCACACTCCACCTCATATGGCCCCTTCTGGGCCATGTTCTAGGTCTTATGGAATCCACCTTGATGATAGACCATTTTTCACCTCGTGCTTCACCTAGACCAGCCCCACCGGGCTTCATCTTGACTTCACCACCGACCCACCTAGACCGATTGGAGCCGCTGCTCCAGGTGCCACCATGTGCCACCGCCTTGCACCACCGTAAGTTGTTGGTTCGGCCAAGTTGCACCACAAATTTTCCTTCATACCTCTACTATGCCATTATGGCATTAGATCTTCGATCTCAAGTTATTGTACCATGAATCAAAGGTACAAAAATTGCCCACTCATAAAATCACGAATAATGATAAGAAAGAGAAGAATATACGTAGAATGTGAGAGATTGAGTAGAGAGAATAAATGAACATGAATTCTCAAAGAATAGATCTTGGAATTTGTTCATGTCATCCTCGATTTGTTCTTATTAGAAGGAATAATTAAGAACAAATAATCACATAGATTCATCTCCCATTAAATCCTTGCAAATCAAGCCCATCCTACAAGAACGATCGAACCGTGGGTTGACCTGTTCATTGGTAGATCCACATTCATTGTTAGTTCTAAGAATGGGGAAAGAAATAACTTAAAACATAGTTACCTACCTCATTGGGTTCAAACACTGAAAAATAATGGAGTTGCACCGTGATGGCTGACATGATCCTTTGATTTTGTCACGTGTCGATTGTCGATCCATGATCTGGTCATCGTTCGCCAAGGGAAAATCCTCCAAGATCTACCTAACATTTATCCAACATTCTGAGGGTTATTCAGATAAATTTGGGATTTCTTTATAAGGGTTATTTTAAAGTAAATCATCACTACATCAATAAAATAATTTATCTTTAAATTATTTAATGATGATTACGTCCTTTTCTGTTTTTTCTATAGAAGATTTGTGCCGACTAAAGTTAAGTTGAATATATGGAAAACACAAAATTATGAACTCAATGGTGGTATCATATTTCCAATATTATTCTCCATTCATGATTTATTAGGATTTGAAAAGAAAACAATTTTTATTTAATTTTTTTTTATAGTTACGTCCAAAAATTATCTTTCACAATAGGCCCGTGTTGGCTGATGTTAAAGCTCACCTAAGTTAAATATGCTGATCTGAACACAATAGTGGCCTCATATTTCTGATCTAGGCACCTATTTAAGAGTTATTTCACTTTTTTAGGAAAATCACATATGCGTTCTATTAAAAACATAACATTTTTCAATGAAATGTTTTGGGCACACCGGGCCTCAAAATCGCACGCCATCTCAACATCTTGTCTTGAAATTTTCCTAAATAATTTTGAAAAAAAATTCAGGTTAATCTGAGTAATTAAATCGACAATAGCATGAGTTGAGGTTAGGATAAAAAGGAAAAGGAATATTGATGTTTTTGAATGCATGGAATTTTTTTACTTATATAATTGTATAAACCAATGTTTGAAATATCTATAATATAGTGTTTTTTTCTTGTATTTGTGTTTGAAATTTTATTTCATTTAAATTCTATATTAGTAATTGATTTTGTTGATATATGGTTGTGTTTTTGATGTTGCATTGTTCTGTTACATCACATTGCAGTATGCCCCTTTATCAGTACTTTTACAAATGATAATAAAGTCACCCTTTATCATTTTTGATGAATTGATGATATTTTTATCCCTCACAGATTTATGGTTTTTTGGTTGTAAAATTTCTTCTGAACATGTCCTATATCACTCTCTATTAGTCATTAGGTTTTATTTTTCTCCTCCATATCCAAATTTTCTCTTCCCACTAACTTTATATTATTTAGAAACCTAGTTTTGTGTTTTTCTAGATGAACTTCACATCTCCCTTTTCCTCTTTTTAAGAGGAAGTTTTATTAACCTTTTTTATGATGTGATTTTTACATAAATGAATTTTCAAATGTCAAACCTTTGATTATAGAGATCAATTTCAAATGACAAGGATGAAATTTATTTAAGGGGGAGAATGTTACACCCTATTATTTTAAAATAATATTAAGTTTTATAGTGTATACAACACGCAACACCGATCCGAAATGAATCAAAAAATATTATTATTTAAATATGAGCATTATAACCTACCTGATGAATTGGAAGGTATGAATGGAGTTAATCAAATTATTAAAATATTTATAAATTTTATATAATTAATTTATTAATATTAAATAATTACTGGTTTTTTAGTAAGATCATTTTATACTTGAAAAATTCATTTTCTTAAAAAATGGTTTTATTTTTCATTTTGTGAGAAATAATTATATTTAATTTCTTAAAATTTTATAAATTTAATTTTATAGAAAGAATATTATTTTTTAAATCAACATATCAATGTTAACATAGTGTGAAATTTTGGGATTTTTTAGAAAAGATTTATTTTTCAGTGAATAGTAACAAATATCGATTTTTCAAATACGGTCATTTATTTTCATTGAAAAAGACCCAAAATATTTTGAAGCAGATCCGAAGTTAATATAATTATCATTCAGTTTTAAATAATATAATTAATTATATATTAATAAACATTATACTTTTTCTTAGTATAAAAATACTTTTAGACTTAAAAGTCATTTTTTCAGAAAAACCATTTTTCATCACGCATTGCGTGATGATTTTAAAATGACTTTATGCCAAATATAGAGATTGAATTTGGTAAAATGGATTCCATTTTTATAATTATTATAATTAATAATTTTTAACAATTTCAAATAATTTTTATTTTCATAATTAATGGTAATCATAGTAAAAAAAATTATCAACATGGTAAAAGGGGAAATCAAGTAATTAAGGTTAAAAATAATATGATAAGGACTAAAAATTCACCCTAAAACTGTCCTTTATCCTATTGGATAGGTTTATTTCAGACATTTACATACAAGTATATAATATATGGTCACTTGGTGAAAATTTCTTTGATTACGACCTTTATAAAATTTATGTAAATTATAAATACAAAAATTTCACTTTATTACTTTTAATAACTATAATATTTTGTGATAGTGATGAAAAAATTATATTTGATAATAAATAGTAATTTGAAATATAAATGACCTTTTTATCATAGTAATTTATTTATAATTTTTAGTAATGAAACATTTACCTTAAATTCTTATGAATGTTGACACAATATTTATTCAATTAATTGAAAACTAAAATAAATGATTATAAACATATTAAAAGTAATACAGATTGAATGAATTATTGCCTTCCATAATTTTTTTAGATAAATATATCATTTTACAGATATATAAAATTATTATATTTTATTTCTATTACTATCATTTTTTTTCAAAGTCAAATTAATCGAATAGTTCCAAAAATAATTTTAATTATATTTTATAATGAATAATATTTTATTAAATAGTCTAAAATTAGTAAAAATACCATCTTTACCCAAGTGATTTTTATATAGTTGAAAATATCAACCATGGTCAATTTATTATCCAATTTTCTTTATATAGTAATAACTTTGACCCCTAAAGAGTAAAAACTTTTTTATCACAATAATTATCAAAAAAGGTTAATGTGAGTTAAAATAAAGATATAAGGGTAAAAACCTAATATAAAATTGTAAAAATTTTATTGGATGATATTATATTGACCAAAAATAATCTTATATTCTAATTATATAAGTTTGGTTCTTTTTTTTCAATGAAAATTAATTTATATTAATTTAATATTTATAAAATTCTAAAAGTACATTTCCCCTCACTTATAAAAGGGAACCTCCTATCCCCTTTTATTCACATTTAAAAATCTTTTTTTTTTCAGTCAATCCTTACCCAAATCCATTAATTAATTCCCTTTACACTCCCTATAGGAATTGTTTTATTATAAAACCCTCTTAGGAATTCTTTTGGTTCAATCCTACTGAGGTTGTCTGAAGAAGATGTATAATTCTTAACCGATAATTTTTGTTTTATTTCATCTTTCACTTCCTTTAAATATTATTCAACCAATATAACATAATAAAATTATTATATCCCATAGGATAATATTTTATTATGTTAATGGCATAACTTACATCTATATTCTCTTCCATAAAATGGGAAACAAAACCATTGTTTGTGTGTACGACGAACTATCACCTCGTGAACCGATGTAATTCTTTTTCCACCATCAGTTGTCACAAATGTTTACGATGATGGATTTAATGTATATATATTATATTAATAAAATATTTATCATTATTTAAAATTAATATATCATATATTTTCTTACCTTTCTATTCATTGAAAGATGATAATGTTGCTCATGTGTACGTGTAGATTACCACCTCCACGAAGTGATATGATTCGTTTTTCAATATCACATCACATGGATGGTATTTATAAGTGTATTAAAAGAAATAATATGATATTTATTATATAATTATAATTATTAAAATATAAAATAACACTTACCTTCTTTCCATCATGATCGTTGAAAAATGGAAACATTTCTCATGTGTACATACGACCTACCATCTCCATGATTGTAACACAATTCATTTCTCATAACCATATATCATGTTTGGTTTCAAAAATATTATTTATGTATATTAATGAAAATTATTTCATTATTATTATTCGAGAGATTATTTAATAATGAACACTTTTACCAGTCAACATACTGATGTGATTTTAGACATATGAACCAAATATCATCAAAACATCTGACTTAAACTTAATTAATTAAGTAATTAAATATAAAATGATAATAAATGAAATAAAAGTAATAATAATAATGAATTTTTCATTAATCATGTAAATAATTAACATTATTTTATTATTAATTAAGATAAAGATCATATGTGATGAATTAGAAATGTGTTAAGGGATTTTGTCTAAAATTTTCTTTTTATTAAGGCATATTTTAATGTTATACACTTAATTTATTTTATAAACTATATATTTTTCCCATTTCACATGTTATATAATAAATTATTAATACTTCATTGTATTTTAAGTTTCATTTCAAATTATTTCATCCAATTGGACTTTTATTTAATGTTACCAATTGGTAAGTGTTTCATAACTCAATTTTCTTTTATTGGGTTATATCACTTATTCATTGATTATATTATATCAAGATCAAGTGTGAAATGGAATTTGTTTGATTTATGATGTATTTAAACTTTTTGTGTATTTACATTTTTTACACATAATAAATTCATTTATTAATTATCAATTCAATGTTATGATTATTGTAAGGGTTCTTTGCCTCAAATTGTATTATTTGGGACATTTGTTATGTTATACGCCTATCTCCTTTTATGAGGTGTATCTTATTCCCATTTGATATGATATATCATGATTTAATTTATATTCATGGTATTTAAATATTTATTTGTAGTTATTTATTTCATGGGGATTATGATTCAAAAGATACCAAAGCGATAAGGGTGTATTTCATATTCTCATCAGTATTCAAAATTGTTTATGTTTAAGTCTTAGATTGGGAAAGTATATGATATTTTTATCTTAAACCCAATATATTATCTTATCCTTTGGGTATTTTTGAAAATTAATAGTTTTTATTTCATTTTTCTATTTTAAGTACTCAAAATATAAAAAAATAATGTTTTTAAGAAAAAAAGACTTTATTTCCTTTTTAGTCTGGAATATTTTTCTTCCAAGTCCAAGTTTTCTAAAAACTTTTCCAAGAATGTATTTAATATTACACTATAATTTTTTAAAGTCATTTTTATCCATGATTTAATTTTTAAAAAATGTTTTAAAAGGAATAGATTTATCATTTTTCGAATGAAATACTTATTGACATTTTATTGAAAATGTGAAAGGAATATTTGTTTTGACATACTCGACATTAAAATAATTTACTGCCATCATGAATTCTCAATTATTTGAAGATTAATTTATAAGTTTCCATGGTTTTTAAAAATAAAATTTTTTCCATAATATTATTGAAATTTTTAGTTTTTAAAATTTAATTTTAAATAGAAAATGATATTATACTCAAGAATGTTTTTAATGATCTTTTTATGGTATATCTATTCATCAACAACAATAACCCTTTTATTCTCCACTTAGAATATGTTGTAATGATACCATACTTATTATTTATATGGATGGTTTGTGATCTAATTGACTTGGGAATGTATTGTCATTGCATATGATTGTTCTTCATATACAAATAGTTTTTGAATAATGCATGTTGATTAAGTTTTATTGTTTATTTATATGATGAATACATTGGAATTATTAAGTGACCAGTAGGGCCTAAAATTATATATCCCCTTTATGTATCTATAGGTCACATGAGATAGAATATTTTGGGTATTTGGACGAGGCCTTACCTAATTATGTAAGATGTCTTGGAATGAGGACTTGACGGTAAGTTTATGATGTCCGACATTATGCGTTACAACATTATGAAATAATTTATTGATGTCAATGTGATCATTTATTAGTTATGATATCCATGGATTAGATTCAAGCTCATGTGATTATTTATATGGATTTATTTTATCATTATTTATTCCTACCATATTATTCCTCATGCTCATGTCATTGATTAAATGAAACGTGTTTTCAATTATTTACCTTTCTATATTGATTATACCTTATTTATTTAAGATATATCACACTGTAGTAACCCTTACTGAGCATCTAAGATCATCATTCGTTTTTTTCCTTTCTATAGGATACTAAGAAGTGTATTATGATTATTTTTCAAGGATATGATAAAGAAATTATTGATCCCCTAAAAGAAAATACATTGTTTTTTTAAGTTTTCAAATGTATGTGTGACTCAAGTATGTATCAAGTCTACCAAGGCTACTAAAATATTAAGTCATTCAGGATATAATTACTTGTATCTAGTGCCAAAAAAATAAAGCAACCCCTGATTTGGGCTACTAGGGTCTGGGTATTTACATGAATGGTGCAATAAGACCACCTTTCTGTCTGAGGATAGTAGGAAATTATTAAATGCACTTTCATATAAAATAGCTTCTATAACCCTTTCTAGAAGCATGATATAAAAAATGAAAACGGGGTAGATATGATGCTCCTAGGAGCCCCATGAAGCTAAAATATCTCTTGGAAACATAACTATCAAAGCTAAAAAGTAGAATAGGTATTTTTTATTGGTAGGATATGTATGACCTTAATTAAATGGTCTGTAATAACCCATAAAAGATCACTTCCATGAGATAAACTTGAAAATCTTTTCAAGTAGTCTATGGTCACATCATCTCAATTCCACACAAGAATAAGCAATGATTGGATAAAACTTGTGGGTCAATGATACTCAACCTTTACCTATTGATCTGTAAAGAATCATGAAAAAAACCCTTCCATGTTTTTGTTCATCTTGTGTCACCAATATTATCTTTGAATGTCATGGTACATCTTGGTAAGATCTAGGTGAACAACCCATCCTGAGGTGTGTGAATATAGCATTAACTTCTCGTGCATACTCATAGGGATCACCACATGACCCTGAACATAAAGGACCTCATCATATTCAAGGGAAAAATCAGGTGGAAGATCCTGACCATATATATTTTCTCTCATTACTAGGAAATATGAGTTAGATAACTAACACTTCTTCACTCTATCAAGGAGTGAGGATACAATACTCACAAATGCCAGGATTTTTTTGTCATGACATTATCAAACATGAAGGTATGTCTTAGTAAATAGGCTCATCTCTTTCCACTCAATACTATCCACATGTACCACATGCACCTTAGTCTTCCCACTCAGTGAACCATCCATGAAATTTGATTTCTCAGGGGTATATTACACCATGAAATCAAAATACTATAGGCACTCAAATCACCTCCTATATCTAAGGTTCATGTACCTTTAAAAAAAGATACACCTGAGGATCTTATAGTTGATATAAAACACAAACCTCTTGCACAATAGGTAGTGAAACCAATATATCAGTGTGTGTACCACCATCGTTAGCTCTAGATATTATGTCAATTAGTTCTACTGGTGTGACCTCAATTCCATAGACCCATAAGCAACCACTCACCCACTATAAATATTAATTTCCCCAATCTAGACTCTTAAGGAATCACAATACAACACATACTCCTTACCTAGATCATATAAGGTCAAGATCAACATAGAAATCAATCACCATTTTAGTTCCTAAAAGGCTCTCTCATAAGAGTTCAATCACATGAAATATACCCCCTTATTGGCCAGTGTTGTCATCATATTTTCCAAACAAGAGATATTCTAGATAAACCAATGGTTGTAATCTTATAACCCTAGTATACAGTTAATCTTGAAAACATTATTAGCCACTCCCAAGAAACCACAACCTCGACCTTCTATGTGACCATTGATATGCCTACCTCAAATATCATGTTCCCCAAGAATTGAACCTAACTGATCATGAACTAACACTTAGAGATCTTGACATATATCTAATTATCCATTAGTGTACTCAGAATGATCTCTAAATGGGTAGAATGATCCTATCTATATTTGTAATATAATATAATATCATTGATGAAGATAACCATAAATGAGTCCAAATTAGGATGGAAAGCCCTACTCATTAAGGACATAAACACATTTAACGTGCTTGTTAATCTAAATTACATTAAGATATACTCATATTTTCCAAACCATCTCCTAAAATAATTACGCATAAAATTAGAGGGATTTACTTGCAACTAATGATAACCCAATATCAAGTAAGTCTTATAGACTCACTTGGATCCCCCAAATGATCAAATATGTCATTAATATGATGAAGAGGTTATATATTCTTAATCATCGCTAGGTTTAGTCTCCAATAATCCATACACAACCAAAACAGACCATCCACCTTGATGAATAAGATATGCATAACCTAAGGGGATGTTCTTGAGATATTAAACCCCTTAAACTCTAAATCATCTAGATGATCCTTCAACTCTCAAAGATATATAGGATCCATCTTATAAGGTGAACTAGATTTGGGATCTATGCTTGAAATAAGATCAATTATAAAATTAACCTAATGCTCGGGTAGAAATATTATGAAATCCTTAGGAAAAACATCCTGGAACCAATCAACAATAGGAGCATAAATTATATAACATGTATCCTTATCTCTCGAAGTAATTCTAGATAATTGGGTTGTGATCACCAATAGTTTCTAATGGAAAGGTCCAAAATGAACTGCATATAAATACCATTAATTGATGTAGGTATGAAAATCACCCTCTATTGATGTGAAAGATATCCATTGGCAACATTGGTATAACAGGTCAACCATTACATAATAAGGACCATATAAAAACTATTAATTTATAATATAAATAATTCATAGATAATCATAAATCCACTGATCACTATAGTTTATTCTAGAAATATTTAGATACCCTCTGATTGAACCCCTAAGGGTGCATCAATAGACAATAACCCATATATATACTCTATAATAAGCCCTATCTCACTACCTAGCTAAAAATATATAAATTACTATGACTCACCCGTATCAAATAAAACAAAATCTATGGTCAATGCCACATGAACTGTACCGCTAACTGTATAAAGATCATCTCCTTACATAGAAGGAGTCTTCTTGATGGAATGAAGTTGACCTAAAACCAGATCCCAAGATCTCATTTCCTAACTCCCCTAAGGTACATATCCATACAAGAACTAACTCCCTTGAATATAGGAACCATGAAATCCTCCATGACTTAAACGACTAATGGTTCCCTAACTGACAGAATATTTTTGTTCTCTTGTCCCTGATCACAACCCCTTAATCTATCTCGATCCACGCTTTCCAACTAGACATAGTGCAATAAAACTATACCTATGTAGGTTCCACATCACCCTAAAGTAGTGGATCTTCTTCATTGGTTTGTCACAACCATTCCAAATATATCTCTATTATCCACACTGGTAATAATCAATTGAGGCTCTCCCTCTCAAAGGAAGCGGTGAGCCCCACCCTGAATACCCTTCCTGTCTTTGCCCTGGATTGAATCCTCAAAACCCTAATTCATACTTCTCAAAGACTCTCTCTATACCCTAACATAAAAAGTATGTTTCCCATAAGCTCTACCCACAGTCTGGTTTTTCTATATAATCAAGGCTTGATTTACAACCTCTAAAAAGGATTTTAATTGAAATATATTCACATAAAATAGAATAGAGTAACTCATTATATCCTTAAAACCCCCAACCCTAACAGTCTAATTACCCTCTAAAATAGGTTCAAATAATTGAAAATTGGTAAAGTGGGAGACATAATCCATCACTAACATGCCCCCTATACCATATTCATGAATTCCATGAGTTTTTCATCACTCAGAGTCACTGGAATGGAATACTCAAAAATCATGACAAAAATTTATTCTAGAAAAACACCAAATGTTGGTTTTCCTGGACCAGAACATACCACCAATGCTTCAATAATCCTCAAATCATGTAAGTGAAAGGCTTCACCCACCTCTCAGGGTGTGTCTCAATATGATCAAATATAGTCTTCATAGACTCTATCCATAATTTTAAAACCTATGGTCCACCCTTACCTACAAAGAGTAGTGTATGTTATAGAAATAACTCATGAGTTATACAATATATGGTTGACATGAATATCATTACCTCATGCCTCATAAATACAAGATATAAATCAAACTCTCTTTGAGATGGTGTTTATAGGAGGAACATACACAAAAAGTGGCCCTAACTCCACTACCATTGGGGCATGCCCATCCCATCATTACTAGAACTTAATGAGAGGTAAATGTGGTAGAATATCTCTATAATTTTTTACATTTCTCATATAAAAATTCTATCATAGGTATCAATATTTAAGTTTAGGGTAATCAATAATAGGAAAACACCAGTGTACCCTAAATTTACACCCTATGATACAAGGGTCACTCACATAGGCTCAAATCTATCCTAGTTTACTTACTCTCAGTTTAGGTCTAATATCACAAATGGATCAAATAACTATGAGGGTGCCTTGTACTTATCCAGTAGGGACATCACAGTCGACACATGGTTTGGTAAACCCATGCATTCTACCTAGGGACCAAAATTTTAATTTTTCTTCTAAAAATACCCTTATTTTTTATTAAATAGAATAAGAATCATTTTATATTACCCAACCTATATCACAAATCCATGACTAAGGCCTCCCATAACATGCATAACCCCATACCAGACCTCCTCTCCTCATACGTTTTCTCCCAGTTTATTTGGGATTCTTGGATGATTATCCATGGTAAAATATCTTTCTTCTCACTCATTCCACCTTTATTTATCCCTCCCATTTTGGGTTTTTGGTTTATAAAAACCCTAGGGGTTTTGGGTTGGATGATTTTTTTTCTCCCTTTGTTTCTAAGTATCATGTTGGTATCTTCATACATTTTTGGGAATCCACCACTGAAGGTGATGTATTTCAGATCATCCCAACTCCCTCTCAATTGATTTGATGTTGGTGTCTTTATAAAATCCCCTTGTATTACATTTTATAAAATTCTTGTTGTGTTTTGAATTATTTAATTTTAATTTATAAGAATTTTTTATGTCATAGTAGGCTTGATTTGATGTTTATTATCTTTTAAACTCAACATGGGTCTAGGACACAAGTCAAGTGCATATAATAATTCCTGTGTGGCCCTTTAAAATTGTTTAAAGTGTTTTGTAATATTTTTCATGGATTTATAATTTCCCTAAATTTCCTAGTTGGTTTTATAATGTCTTTTAAATATTTTAAAGACTTTTCATTGGATGGGGTCACATGCCAAGTGGTTGTTAGTTCTCATATGTATTTTCTAAAGTGGTTTAAATGTTTGTAATCATGTTTAATGTTGGTTATATTTATAAATGAGTGTGATTTATTATAAATGATTTTTTTATAAAAAAGGGGATTCAACCTTCTTTTTAAATGATTTTGAGCATATTTTTCTTTCTTTGTTTTTAAATAGATTTTAAAATGGGAATGTGTGTTTTTGTAAAAAGGGTGCTTGGCACTATTTGGTATCTTTTAAAAGTGGTATTTTTATTTTATAAATCGATTTTAAATAGAAAGAGTAATATTTATAGGATGTATTTAAAAGTGTGTTATTATAAATTTTGTTTTCAAAGGGTGTTCAAAATGTGGTTTTCAAACGATATGAAAATGGATTGGCCTCCCAAGTTCTTTTGTGAAATCCTGACCAACACTTTATAAAAATGGATTTATAAATGTGTGAGCCATGTATTTTTCATTTCTTATTGTGTTTTGTGTCCCCTTTGGGTATTATTTATATTTATATGAAAATAGTGATTCTTATGATTGAATGTATTATTGTGGCTACTTCTTATAGGGGTGTAGGAAGTGATGTGTGGGTTATTTTTAAATTCTTTATATTGGATTCCTATGATTCCTATTATCTCACATGATTTATTAACTTCTCATGGGATTATGAAGAATATAGTAGGTGACCCGAGTGGGGGAAAATCCTAGTAAAGATAATGGGATGACTATGGGGTGTTGTCTGGATGCCCCAATATAGTTAGACTAAAAGTGGTATCAATCCTTCATGCTCACAATGTTCTCTTCATTCATAGAAGAAGGGGCTCCATGGATGGTTTTTTCCAATGAGTTTTACAGGACTAATGAGGATAAGACAAGTTTAGTAGTATTAACCTAGTTTCCTTGTCACAAGTTTGGGTCTTTAATTACTATATCCTAGGGACAATTACCATGATACTTAATTCATTTTTAGGAAATTTTAGGTGTTTTTTTAAAATTTCATTGTATCCCCAAGATTGACCAATTGAATTGGAATGATTTAATGGCTGTGTTTCTTTGATTCTTGGGTGCCTTTGTGTGGTTCATTTATCACCTTATGTGTGTGGTTTAGTTTACTTTCAAATTTGTTATTTATATGTGGTTTGAAAGTATGATTTGGAAATAGAAAATGGTTTGGTTATTTCTATAAGATTTTTGAAAAAATGATTTTTCCTTGAAATTATTTATTAAAATAGGATTTTCATGAGATGTTTAAAAAGAGGGAAAATGTGTTTTGGTCTGTTTTCATAGGTTTAAAGGATCTCTTTCCTTGGTTTAAAGAGATTAATTTTATAAAAAGTATTGGTTTAAAAATATTATTATAAATTTTGTAACCATAATTTTTATTTTATTTTATAAAAAAAGGATGGTTGTGTGAAAATTGGGATGGGGAATGATGATTGGTTTTATTTTCTATTTCATGTGAAAACATAATGTATACCTTATGTTTAAAGTATAATTTTATAATTTTTTTAATGGTGAATTTAACCAATCACGATTCAAGTATCACTAAGATGGAGAGAGGGGTGAATTATTGATATCCTTTAATTTTATATTTCCTTACTTTTGAAACATATTCACCTCCTGTTAAATATTTCTTTCCCTGATGAAAAAAATTCAAACACACATCCATAGGAACAAAATAATTTATAAGGTTCACTACTGAACAAGAGTAGCTACACCCTTTGTATGGTTTGGAAACAATCTAATACCACACAATCCACTAGAAAAAAAATCCTTTGATGTGGAATGAAATTATTAGTATGTTCCCTTACACTCATGTATCACATTGAAAACAATACAATAGTGTGTGTGCTCCCTCTTAGCACAAATAGGGTAAATGATGTATGTTGTGATTCTTGGTAAACTTTCACAATTTGATCTTTCAAAAAACTTATTCTCTTTCCTACCCAAAAGCTGGGAGGAACTTCCTTGAGTCATTAGAAAACTATCATACTTTCTATATGAAATTACTATATCCTTCACAAACTGAATTTCACTATGTATCATGAGTGCTTCATGAACAAACTTCCTCTTAAGTGTACCACCCCTACTTTTCAGACACCATATTCTTCTACAGACCAGCGCTGCTTCACGAACTACTTGTTCCTCCATGTTCCGCCTCTCCTATGCGATCTCCTTTCCTTTACGGACTATAGTGCCCCAAAAAATTCATCCACATATTTTTTCCATGAACCATATCAATCCCAAAAATTACCCCCAAACTACTTCTTCCTTTTTGAAAACTATCCTCCATAAAATACCCCCCCTCGAAAAAATATCCTTCTCAAACTACTCTAAAAATATCCAAATTTAGTCCCTTAGAAATGATATATTCTCATAAAATTATCTCATTTTTAAATATGGAATTAGGGTCTATTATATAGGAAAACAAATACAAAAATTTATCAAAACCAATTTTCCAAAAGTTTCGATGTGGTACAAACTTTATCGCGGACTGCTCCTTTCATGAACTGTTTTTCTCTAAGCGGTCCATGTACTGTTTTTATTCCTTCCTTATGGAGGTCAATTAAATATGTGAATAGATCACCAAATCCATTAAAAAAATGACAGCCTTTACCATGAACTTTAATCCTCCAGCATACCACAAGCCTCCTAGGAACCGTGAGCCTCCCACAAAACATTTTCCTTACGCGGTCTGCGTACCATGCTTCACAGTATGCATAACACTGCTATGAATAACTTCCTACTTTTATGATTTTTCTTCACTACTCTACATATCTCCTTTTTGGTCTATGAACTTTCCTTCACAGAAATCCTTCATTTTACAAAAAACAAACTCCTGATTTTAAGGCCAAAAAATTTGGTAAACAGTGGGAAATGACGCCACATAAAATATATATTTTGAAAATAACACTAATGATGATTCACTATCATCTAGATTATTCAAAAATTAGATGATTTAATTACAAACCTTATCTATTTTGATATATATTCTTTGATCAGTCACTTTTATCATCATCATATTTTTGGAGGAAAGTATTGTAACATCCCTATATTCTAGCAACATATTTCATTCCAATCAAAACTGAATATGAATAGAAAAAAATTTACTCCCCCTTTACTTCATAAGGGATGCATCACAATTTCTCCAAAAAATTTATAATATTTGTGAAATAAAAAACATCAAAGAAACATCATATTTTCCAAGGATTTTACAAATTGAATTGATTTATCCTTTTTGACAAAAAAATACAATACTCTTCAAAGCCAAACTCTTCTTACTTCCTTCTTCACCCAACTTGGTCATGAAAAATGGGTTTCCATAAATTTGGAAGGCTTTAGTAGACTAATGAGTGATTTGTTGATCACACCTATTATATCTCAATTATAGGCTCTTGGTTTTACTTCATACCACACTTTGAGAATTGATTTATCTAGGGTTTGGAGGTGAGTTATATATTTTGTTACATTCATCCTATAGTGACAATGAACTATTTTTTAGGTCCTAATTTTAATTTTAAATAGTCTCTAGCATCTGAGAATTTATATGATTTACTTTGGACAATTAGGATTTTATTTCTTTTTACAGATAGAGGGTAGTGATATCTATTGGTGGTTGAAGTAAAGGAAAATGAAGGTGACATTTTTTGTGTCTGTACATTTCAGGGGAGAGTGTTTGGGGTGTGAGCTAAGATTTTATTATTTAATTTATTTACTAATTTTTCTATTTTAATATATATTATTTGGAATGAATGTATGATATACAGATAGTTCATGAAGGTTTCTTTTTTTGTTAGTTTTTTACTGTCATTTTTTCTTTAATAATTGGGTGAAACCATTCCCAAGTGTGTTACTATGACCCCTAGGAACTAGTTTCTAGCATATGGGGATCATAAACAACCTTCAGACCCATGGTTGGCCAGTTTAGGCATCCATTAGTTGGATGTATTGGTATGGTTTATTACAAATGGTATTTGAGATTAGGTAATTTTTTCCATAGGATCCTTAGACTTTGGAAAACAATTTTTTTTTATTTTATATTTCATGGTAATGTTGAGTAATAATTAGTTATTAAATCTCAATAGGTAGGTGTAGGGAGATTCTATCTAACTTTTACCTTCCTTGATCCTCAATTTTTTTATGGGAAGTGGGATTTGAATATTGAGTTTTAGATTTTTTGGATTTACCATTGATGATGTTTTGATCCTCACTATCATAGTGTGAGTTTACTTGGGATTAGAGATAGAATTTGGGAAGAAAATTGAAGATGGATTAGAGGTAGAAGGTTGGTTTGAAAAACCTGATAAAGTAAGGCAACAAAAAAATTATCAATTTTAAAATGTATTAGGATTTTTTATATTGATGACCCATGGTCTATAAAACCATGAAGCCAAGTCAAGCATGGTTGTACATCATATTTGGCTTATTGTTCAGACCACTCTCGAGGGATCCCCATTGGCATGGGATGAGTCAATATGGGTCTTGTAATATATTGATGACGTGGAATGAGTTTTAATGGATTTTTGGGGTGGCCCCCTTTTGGTGTGATTTGAGTGTGAAATTGTTTTTTTATAAATGAGAATCTCAATGTGAATGTATCTTTTGGGTGTGTAAAAAAGTCCTTGGGATTGTTTTTAAAACATATTTGATTTTTCTGAAACTTTTTTGAATTTGAAATGGGTTAATTTTTTAAGATTAAGGGATTTTAAAACCACTTTTTTAAAAAAGTGATGATTTAATTTAATGAAGATGAAATGATACATGTTCTGAAACATTTTTTAAGGAATAATATTTGGAAATCTTGAGTGGGTTATATGTTTTCCAAAGGGTTTAATTTTATTTAAAACTGGTTTAAATGTTTTGGAATTAACATGGGGAACTGTAATTTTAAATTAAGTAGAGTTATTTAAAATGGGAGGGTGTTTGTAAAAATACCATGTGTTTTGATCCGTTGGGAATATGGTGGTTTTTAATGTGTGTGGCCTTGGCCATGTGACTAACCTTTTTTTTTGTGTTTTTGTTTTTCATCTCTTCAAGTGGGTTTGGGTTGGTAAATTTGATTTAGGGAACATAGTCGGGGTGAGTTGATATTCCATTTCATGAAAATTATTCCTCCTAGAAAGGTCTAAGTAAAGGTGTAGTGAAAAACATCTCCCCCTTATTTTGGTATGGTGGTGTGTTGGATACCAGTTTTCCTTGGAAGCCTAGGCTAGTTGATCCTTGGTTAGTCATTTGGTTTCATCAATGAGGATCAATATTATTGGGATCGTGGTTTTTTTGAGTATACAGACTTGGTGAGTTTAGAACCTTGGATCCTTGAGGTGGATTTTTTTGGTGTAATCTCTTGGTTTCTCTTTCATGAGTGGTTTTAGATCATGGATAAAGGTTTTTTATTATGGTATTTTGTAGATGTATTGGGATTTTGGGTTTGGATGCATTACTTATCATTTTAATTAATTATTTTGGGAATCCTAATATTATCAAGTGTTGTGGCCATGAGGTCAGATTTTGTTGGGACTAACATGGGTGACTTTTGGGACGATGATTGAGAAATTAGGGAAGATGTTTCTTCTAGGATTTTGAGCACTTTATGGTGCTATTTTATAGGGTTCTCCATGGTATGACATTCTAAGAGTGGTGTTATAGTTTACCCATTAAGTATGATGACCTTTTTTGAGGTCCCATGTTGTTCTTTATTTTGGTATCTCACAAGTGACTCATCATGAGCCGTGTGTTTAAAAGGTATATTGTGATTGGTGACGATACTTGGTTTTTAATTTTGAGTTCCATTAGGATGTATGACCTTGGGAGTTAGAAATGATATTTCAACATTTAATGTTATTTGGATTCAGGGTCCTTTGAGTGTTTCATGGATTGTGATTCCTTTTTTAGAGATGCTATCATTATGGATGTCCATGGTTAGTATAATCTCTTGGTGTCTATTATGGTTTTGGGGGTATCATTTGTCTTGGTAAATCTCTTGTTTCAAGAGTGGTTGTTTAATGCTTTACTTTTTAGATTAATTATAAATGGTGGGGAGACCTCCATTTAGACTCTCTTCATTTAGATTTTTCTATTGGATGATTGTGGGGGATTCCTATTTAATGTTTTAATCATTATTTGGGGAGTTTAGTGGTTAATTGGAAGTTAGATTATGTCAAGTTTCTCTATTCTAGAAGACTATAGTGGTTAATGACTTTACCTTGACTACAGACTTTATAGGGTTATAAAGTGGCATGGTGGGGAGATTTGTAACACCCTTTGTGTCACTATGGAATTAATTAATTAATTAATTAAATTAATTTTAAGCTGTTGTGGGTTATAAAGAGTTTCTGGTTGAAATTTTAAAATTTATAAAGGGTTTGGTGTTGTTCATAGTTTATGCACGGTTAGGGTAACTATGATCCGAACATGTGTGATAGGTATACAAATTATAGTGTTGTTTCACAAATTTTGATCAAGGTTAGTTCAACCATGTGACTTACTATAGGTAACCATGTGATTATCTAGCATGTACAATATTTTTGGTGCATGTTTTAGTAAAACCATTCCCCTAAACCATGCATTTTACCCAAAGAATAAAATTTTATTTTTTATTCAAAAAATTCACTTAATTTTTTTAAAGAGGATAAGACTCATTTTCTATCTCCCCTTACATCACACCTCCCTAGTTGAGACCCTCATAGTGTGTGCGAACCCTCTATACTGGACCTCCTTTCCTCACATATTTTTCTCTCAATTTTTTTAGGATTCTTGATTGATTCTCTATAGTATGTTCTCACATTTCTTCCATAACCCCTTGATTTCTCCCAAATACATCATGTTTTTGGTTTGAATGAACCATATGGGTTTTGGGTTGGATGATTTTTGATTTCTTATTTGTTTCTAGGGCTTGTTTGGGTCCCTTTATAATTGTTTGGGCACCCGCCGCTGAAGGCGGTGCATTTTGGACCATTCCAGCTCACCCACCATCAATTTGAGGTAGGTGTCTCTATGTCACCCCCTTGTATTACATGTTTAAAATTTCTTGGTGTATTTTAAATTATTTATTTTTAATTTATAAGTATTTTTATGCTATAGTAGTCTTTATTTGATGTTTTATTATCTTTTGATCTTGACATGGTCCTAGGTTGTATGTGAAGTACTTGTAGAAATGCCTGTGTGGACCTTTAAAATGGTTTAAAATGTTTTTTAATATTTTTCTTGGATTTATAATTCCTTGGAATTTTCTAGTTGGTTTTATAATGGATATTAAATATTTTAAAGAATTTGAATGGGGTTGGGTAACATGCCAAGTCATTTTTAGTGTCCGTTTGGATTTTTTAAGTGGTCTAAATGTTTAAAATCACTATTGTCATTGGTTCTATTTTGAATTGGGTGAGATTTATTTTAAAGTATTGTTTTATAAAAAAATGTGAGTTTTCCCTATTTTTAAATTATTTAGAGGCTGTGGGTTTCAGGGTGTTTTTAAATAGCCTTTAAAATGGAAATGCATGATTTTATAGAAAGGGTGATTTCACTATTTGGTTTCTTTTGGAAGAAATATTTTTATTTTAGAAAGTGATTTTAAATGTAAATATTTGGAATTAAAAGTCTTATTTTTGAAATTTTGTTTCAAATGATTTTTTAAATGTGGTTTTTAAATTATATTAAAATATGTTGGCTTCTCGATCTCTTTTGAGAAAGCCCAATTAACACTTTATTAAAATGGTTTTATAAATTCTTATGACCATTTTTGAGCACCGTGTATTTATCTTTGTTTATTTAGGATTGTTACCCCTTGGGAGATTATTTATATTAATATAGATATGGTCATTCTTGTACTTAAATGCGTGATTGGGGATATGTTTTGTGAGGGTGTAGATGGTGAGGTTTGGGTTATTTTCAAATTATTTATATTTGATGCACGTGATTCCTCATTTTTGACCTCATTTCTTAACTTGTTATGGGAATCCTAAGAATATAGTATGTAAACTGAGTGAGGGAAAACCCTAGTGTAGATGGGGTGTTAACTAGGGAGTGTTGTCTAGATACTATAAGATAGTTAGACCAGAACGAGTATCAACACTTCATTTTAGATATCTTATTTACTCAAGTGGATAAAGGTGTTCTAGGGATAATTATTTTTGTTGAGTTCGAAGAGACTACTAGGGATGAGATAGGTTCATCAATACTTATATAGGTTCCTTATATCTAGTTTGGGTCTTCTATTACTATATACTAGGGATGATTCCCATGATGATTAGGTTCTTCTTTATATAGGGGATTTTGTTTTTTAATTCGACTGTATCCTTAAAATTGATTGATTATATTGTCACTATCATGTGGTTGTGTTACCTTGATTCTTGGGTGTCTTTTTGTGGTTTATGCATAACCATGTATGTTTTTTTTATTTTAATTTCAAATGGTTTGTTTTTATGTGATTTAAAATTATTATTTAGAAAAGGAAAATGATTTTTTTATTTCCTTAAGAGTTTTAAAGAAATGGTTTTTTAGTAAATTGTTTATGAAATTATATTTTTCATGAGATATTTTCAAAGAGGGAAGAAGGTTTTTTGGTTTGTTTTCATCGATTTAAAGGTCCTATTTATTTGTTTTAGAAAGATTAATTTTTTAAAAGGATTGGTTTAAAACATTTGTTCTAAAATTTTCAAATATCTTTTTTTTTATTTTATAAAAATGGATGGGTGTGTGAAAATTAACATGGGAAATCCTACTTTGTTTTGTTTTCAAAATCATGTGAAAAACAACTTTATACCTTATGTTTAAACTAGAATTTTATAAACTATTATGTTTAGGGTTTTCCATAGATTTGGAGTGTTGTGGTTCTCTACAGAGTGATTTTGTGATTATTCTTATTATATAATAGTTACTGGTTCTTGTTTCTCCTTTGTAATAGTATTTGAGCATTGCTTTATTTGGGGTTTTGTGGTGATTTTCTTTTATTTCACTGCATGTGGTATGTGGTGCCTATTATATTTTTTTAGTAAGTCATACTTTTACTTTTATATAATTTTTAGAATGTGTCCCTTTATATGAATTAATTTGTCCAATTAGTCTTTTACTACTTTTTATGGATGAAGGGTAGTGATATCTACTGATGGATGAAGAAAAGGCATCTAGTGGTGGATTTTTGAGCATGTATACATTGAAGGGGAGGGTTTTTATGGTTTCAATTGAGAGTTTATTCCAATATTTTTTACCACTTTGTTTATTTCAATATATCTGCTTTGTAATGGATGTCCAATATATGGATGGTTCATGCCAATTTTTTTAGTTTCCTATTATCTATTTTACTATTATTATTAGAAAAAACCATTCCCAAGTGTGTTCTATTGATTCCAGACACTAGTTTCTATCCCATGTGGATTAGAAACACCCTTTAGGTTAGTGGTTGGATGGTTTGGGGATCTGTTGAATGGATGGATTGATATAGTTCATTACAAATGGTATCAGATCATATGACTTTCTCTCCATAGGTGTTTAAGCCTTTGTAAATCCTTTTTTATTTAGGGTGTTATAGTAATATTGTATTAGAATTTGTTATTAGGAATTGAGTGGTGGGTACAAGGAGAGTATAGCTAACTCGTACACACCTTGATCCTTGAGTTTCCATAGTAAGTCATATTTGAATATTGATTTCAAGATTTTGTTAGACTTACTAATGATGACGTGTTGATACTCACTGGAATAGTTTGAGTTTCCTTGGGGGGATGGGTTGGATTGGGATGAAAGAAAAATATGGATCAGTGGTGTGAGGTTAGTTTTTCTAACCTGATAAACCACATAAGTGACCAAACATTCGATCTTAGAACACCTTAGGAATTTTTGTGTTGTTGTCCATGGTTCATCTAACCATGAAGATTAGTCAAGAATGGTTTCAGATCCCTTTTTTATTATTTCTTTAACCACTCTTGAGGGATCCTGAGTGGTAGGGGATGATTCAAGATGGGTATTTTGAAATATTAATGATGTGGAATGGGTTTTAATGGAATTTTGGGTTTCCTCCCTTTTGGTTTTATTTGAGTGTGAAATGATTTTTGTGATAAAGGATGATCCCATAGTAAATGATTCTTTTGGGTGTGTAAATAATCATTGGTTATTGTTTTTAAAACTTGTTTGGGTTTTCTGAAATTTTTTAGTATTTGAAATGGGTTAATAGTTTAAGTGTAAAGGTTTTTTTAAATCTCTTGGTGTGTGTTTAAAAAAATATATTCTTTTATTTATTTATGATTAAATAGTAAATTTTTTAAAACATTTTTTAAGGAATGGGATTTGGAAAGTTTCAGTGGGTTCAATGTTTTCCAAAGGGTTTGTTTGTTTTTAAAGAATGGTTAAATGTTTTTGAATTACAATGGGGTATTATAATTTCAAATTAAGTAGAGTACTTTAAATGGTAGGGTGTTTTAATAATCATGTGTGTTTTGATCCTTTGGGAATGTGGTGGTTTTTAAAGAGTGTGGCCTTAGGCATGTGACTTGCCTTGTTTGGTTATGTTTTTTAATCCATTTAGGTGTGTTAGGGTTGGGTAGTTTTATTTATAGAACATGGTTGAGGTGAGTTCATGTTTTTTTCATGAAAATTATACCTCCCAAAAAGAAATAAGTAAAGGTGGAGGGGAAATTTTTGTCTACTTTACATGGTGTGGCCATGTGTTGGCTACCCATTTCCCTTGGGATCCTAGACTAGGTGAGATTTTTTAGTTATTTGGGTGTGATCGATGAGTTTCAATCTTCTTGGTATGATGCTTTGTTTTGAGAATCCACCCTTAATGAGTTTTGTGCCTTGGATCCTTGAGGTGGATTTTATTTTGTGTGATATCTTGGTTTATCCTTAATAATTAGTTTTGGATCATGGATCATGGTGTTTACCTATGGTATTTTGTGGATTGCTTGGGATTTTTGGGTTTGGATGCATTCCTTTCCAATTAGTTTCCTTCTTTTTGGTATTCTGATGTTCTCAAGTGTTGTGACTGTGAGGTTATATTTTTGTTGGGATGAACATGGGTGACCTTTGGGTTTGTTCTTGGGTAATAAATATGGAGGTTTCCTCTGGGAAGTTGAGAACTTTATGGTACTATTTTTATAGGGTTCACACATAGGATAGTGTTCCAAGATTAGATTCCTAGTTTACCTATTGAGTATGATAACTTGGGTCATGGTTCCATGTTGTTATTCATTTAAGAATGCTTGTGAGTGGTTTATCATGAGTATTTTAGTTTAAAATAATGTTGTTCTTGGTAGATATACTTAGTTATGGATTTTGAGTTCTTTTAGGATGTGTGCCCTTAAGAGTTAGAACCAATCTTTTAATATTGAATGTTTTTTGGCTTTGGGGTCCTTTGAGTGTTTCTTGTACCTGATTTCTTTTTAGAGATGATATATTATAGATGTACTTGGATAGGGGAATCCTATTTTATGTCTTATAGTTTTTAGGGAATAACTATTTTCTTGGTGAATCTCTTATTGTAGTAGTGTTCGTTTGATGATTCTTCATTTAGATTAATTCTAAATGGTGAGGATAACTCCATTAAGTCTCCCTTCATTTTGAGTTTTCTAGCTGGATTCTTATGGGAGATTAATGTTTAAGGTTGTTATCATTGGTTGAGGATTTTAGTGGATCCTTGTAATTTAGATTGTTTCAAGTATCACTTTTCTATAAGTTTAAATTAGTTGATGCCTTTACCTTGGCTATAGATTTCATGGGGGTAAAAATTGGCATGGTGGGGAGATTTGTGACACATGTTGTGTCACTGTGGAATTAATTAATTAAATTAATTTTAATCTATTGTGGGTTCTTAATAGTTTCATGTTGAAATTTTAAAATTTCTAAAGGGTTCGGTGTTGTGCACGGTTTGCGCATGGTTAGAGTAACTCTGTGCCGACCGTATGTGAGGAGTCTGCACTTACTAGTGATTTTTTTGCATAGTTTGAGAAAATTTAGCTCAATTATGTGACCCTATATAGATAAATGTGTGGGTGAATTATGATTTTCTAGTAGGTATAACATTTTTGGTTCATAGTTTGGTAAAACTGTGTGCTTAAACCATGAATTTTACTAAGGGACTAAAATTTTATTTTTCTTCCAAAAAATTCCTTACATTTTTTAAAGAGGCTAAACCTCATTTTCAATCCCCCTCTATGCATTTCACATTATTATATGAGACCCCCTATGGAGTCCATGACACTACTCTACTATACTTCCTCTCATAATGCATTTTGATCCCAATTTCTTTAGTATTCTTGGACGATTATCTATTGTCTGGTATCCTATTGCTTCTCCGTCCTTTTTACCCTTTATTTTCCCTCCTAAATTTTGTTTTTTGTTTGGACTTAACTGAGGGGTTTTGGGTTAGATAATTTTTTATTCCCTCTTTTTTTAGGGCTTGTGTGGGTCAATTCACACTTGTTTGTGAATCCACTGTCGAAGGTGATTCGTATTTGACCGTTTTGGCTCTCCTACCATCAGTTTAAGATAGGTGTATCCATGTAACCCCCTTGTATTACATGTTATAAATTTCTTAGCATGTTTTAAAATATTTATTATGAATTCATAAACATTTTTTAAACTTAATTAGGATTTATTTGATGTTTTATTTTCTTTTGATCATGGAATGAACCTAGGTCTCATGCCTAGTGCTTGTACAAATGCATGTGTGGCCCTCTAAAATAGGTTAAAGTGATTCATAATGTTTTTATTGGATTTATAATTTACCATGATATCCTAGTTTATTTTATAGTATATTTAAACTATTTTAAAGACTTGGCATGGGATTGGTTCACATACTAAGTGTTTGTTTGTTTATTTTTGGATTTTATAAAGTGGTTTAAATGTTTGAAAGTATATTTGATTCCAGTACCATTTTGAAATTGGTTAGATTAATTTTAAGCCTTGTTTTATAAAAATGGGTATTGGAACTCTTTTTAAATGATTTTTATATCATGCATGTTGGGGTGTTTTGAAATATCTTTTAAAATGAGAATGTGTTTATTTGTAGAAAGGGTACTCAACACTGTTTGATTTCATTTGAAAATAGTATATTTATTTCATAAAGTGATTTTAAATGGAATGATTTGGATTTATAGGTTGGATTTCAATGTTTATTGTTGTAAATTTGGTTTTTAAATGATGTTTGAAATGTGGATTTGAAATTATATGAAAATTTCTTTTCCTCCTGAGAAAGCCTAATGAAAAATTTATGAAAATGTTTTTATAAATGTGTGAGACCATATTTGAGCCTCATATATTTATATTTTCTTGTTGTGTCTTGTGGTCTCTTGGGGGATTCTTTATATTGATATCTATTTGGTGATTCTTATGATTGAATGTATTCTTGGGGATACTTATTTTAAGGGTGTAGGAGGTGAGGTGTGGGTTATTTTAAAATTATTTACATTTAATTATTGTAATTTATAAGTTCTCACCTCATTTATTGACTTGTCATGGGAGTATTAGGAATATAGTAGGTGAACTGAGTGAGTGAAAACCCTAGTGAATATAGTGGGTTGACTAGGGGTGTTTTTTGGATACTCTAAGATGGTTATACCATAGGGGGTAGTAGGAATTTATGCTAGTGATATTCTTTTCCCCTATGGAAAAAGGAATTCCAGAGATGATTATTTCTAGTGAGTTTGATGGGATTATAGTGGATGAGATAAGTTGAGTAGTGAAATCTTAGGTTCATTATTGCAAGTTCAAGTTTCTTATTACTAGATCCCATGATGATTAGATCCTTCTTAAGATATTTTGAGAGATTTTTTTTGAAATGTGATTATATCCCCTAGCTTTATGGATTGTATTAGAACGATTTCATGGTTATATTTCCAAAAAGAATCCATGTACCAACATAAAGAACCTGAAATAGGAACTTCTTCTAAATCACCACACTACATCACCCACCTTTTGGATAACATAAAAAAGACTGACAAAAACAATAATATATGGAAGAACAAGTAAAATAAGAACTTGATAGATTATTTAGTTTAGTATTGAACCCTAATACATGGGTAAATATTGATTTTTTTATTCAGAGAAACATAAGATGATTAAAATATATAATTTTATTAATAAAAAGTGATTAAACTTATTTAAATTGGAATTCCCAATCGGTACTTCCAGTTTTCTCCACCATAAAATTTTTATGGGATGAATTCCACTTTAACTAATCTTCATAAGAAATCCTTTATTCAATCAAGTATCTATATCACCTCAACTTTCCTTCCCAGTGAATAGTACTAGCTTTCAGATATCTGATGATACCTCTTCTTGTCCCACATTTCTTCCAAAAAACATCTTCTGATGGTTTGAATTATGGAAATAATGTCTAGATCTACATCCAGTCCTCACAACATCTATTCATCAAAAAGTGTTTCTTCCATTCCACCATACCATCAAACTTCTATAAATTCACCATCTAGATTCTATCATTCCTTTGGTCTTTTTCCCTTATCCTAAAAATGGTTTCCTCATATTTCCCAACACTCCCCAAATTGTAAATCATCTTTTCCATTCTCCAAAATTAATTCCCCCTTAAATTCTAAAAAACCTCTATCAATTCTCTGAACATACAATAAGAAGAAACAATATTTCCCATCACATATTATTTTCATCCTAGTTCAACTGAAGCACAAAATTTCCTCTAGACTTCCTGATCAACCATTTTCATTAAAATTTTACCTAAATTATGTATTCCTACAATATTCTACAAGTAAAATTCCTCATCCTCCAATAGTTTTTGGAAAATGTGAAACTTCAACTAAATGTGCATCATATGAGAATGAAATTTTGGATAGGTTAATTTATCTTTTTGAATAAAAAAGATCCTACCATCACGTTTTCTCTTTCTAATATCCACTAGAAAACCGTTATTACAAGTCAAATCTTTTCCTACTTCCATTAAAGCAATGTAATCAGGTTCTATTGGTGAGAGAGTAACCATTGGATTAATTTTAGGTATCCAATTAGATTTTGTTTTTCTGAATGTAAACATGTATCTAGAATCTCTATTTCATGAATATGAATACCCTCTAAAGTCCAAATATATAAATCCTTGTAATGAATCATCTATTCTGAATAAAATTTATATGATTCTAGAAACCTTAAAGTATATAAGATTCCATTTCACCACCTCCTATTATTTACTTCTGGGGTTTTACATGTATCTTTTTATGACCCTCACTATCTGTGCAATGTTCTATTGAGTACAAGCCATGGAATACATCAAACTTCCAATAACTGATGCATAGGAAAAATTTTCCATGTACTCAATTTCTATTTCCATTCAAGGTATCTTCTATTTAATTAATTTGAAATGTGTATCCATGGGTGTGGTCACATGATTTTATTTACTCACTCCGAATCCTTCCACCACCTTCTAAATTTAATATTCCATATTTAAGTACAAAGTATCAAATCAAAGGTCCCTCACAATTTTAATCTGCAAAAAACATTTCACTGGACCATAGTCCTTCATCTTAAAGCTTTCAGATAACTCAGAATTCATCTTATCGATCCTCTCTTTCAATGAACCCATTATAAACATATCATCTGCATAAATAAGAAGTATAATTAAACTCCCATCATCAAAAAACTTTTGGTAATATAAATTATCATCATTAATCTATATGAACTTCCATTTTAACCTGAAATCAAATGAACTTATGATTCCAATTCATTGGAACATACTTAAGGATATAAAGTCTATGACTTAACTTGTACAAAAGGTTTTTGTTTTTATATATTTTTTAAATTTTTTGGATTTTATATAGAAATTTATTATTCTAAATACTCATGAATAAATTATGTCTTGACATCCATCTTCTCTAAATTCATTCTTTTGAAAGCAACCACACCTTACACTATTCAAATATTTTTTTCTTAACTACTGGATATAAAATCCCATAGAAATAAATTCCTTCTATTTGTTGAAATCTATTAAAAAATAGCATTAAATTGGAATTTATTATTCCATATATTTCTTTATTAATAAAAAACCAACTTTTTTTTGAAAGACTTTATTCCTAGTAGGTCTTTTTTTTTTCAGATCCCATATTCTAAACACATTGAGGGAATCAAGTTCATCCCTTATATATTAATCATGATGCTTTTGGTCTTACAAAATCCTTAAATCAAGTAGTTTTTTAGGTTATACATCAGCTATTATAAGTAAATAATGTAAATTACCTTCATGACTTTTCACTTGGTCCCTTTCCATGGTAGAAATCCTTAATTGTATCTCTAGTTGAGATCCTTTTGGAACTAAAACGTTCTAAGTGTGAAATTTCAGGTCTTGATCTTCTGCATTCCTTTAACTCTTTGATAGTTCAATCCTTGGAAACACCATTAGAATATGAAATAATTCTAAAACCTCCTCTAGATGGTCTAGTGTTTTTTAAACCATTTCACTTCTTAAATTTTATGGAACATTTGTATCATCCATATTTCTATCTAAGTGAACCTCATCTTCCAATGATAATTTTTTTTCTCATCAAATTTATTTTCTCACTTGAAATACCTCTAATGACTCTCTTCATTTAAGATAAAATTTTGACTTCTAATAACCTTTTGAAGATCATTGAACCAATGTAGAAAACCAAACTCTTCATCATTGTAGCTCATAAAGTAACATGCTTGATAATTATCCTCTAATTTTTCTTATTTCATAAAATAAAATTATAAATAAGATATCATACTAAATACTATGTGATGGTTTAAATAAATATTCCTTCTAGATCAATATTATTTCAATAGTTTCTTCTCAATTTGTGAAGATGATCTCTAATTGATTAATTAGGTGTCACAGTTCACTACTTCCACCCAAAATGTTTTGGTAAATTCCATGTGAATATGAATGATATTATATTTATCTACTAATGTTTGATTCATACTTTCCAAAAATATATTCTATTCTAGAGTCCTTATCATGGTATTCTCAAACTAAATTCCATTTTACAAAAAAAATCTTCAGAAATCCCTAGTTCCATAGTCATCACTATTGTTTAACCATAAAAACTTCAACTTAATTTTGGTCTCTTTTTCCACCATTAAACACCACCTAATGAAAGCATCGAACACCTTAGGCTTTTTCCTTATAAATTAAACCCATATTTTCTATGTGGAAACGTCAATGATGATAACATAAAAGAGTGATCCTTTGTGAGAGTGAACCAGATCTAGTCCCAAAACATCAGTGTGAATTGACTCCAACTTACAATGATTTAGTGATTTACCTTAGTTTTGGAAGGAAACCTTCAATTTATCCCTTAAGTGTTCCAAAAACAAATTCCACTCAAAGGTGCCCCAATCCTGGTTGGCCATATGGCTTCAAGCACATCGACCCGAATCCCAGAGGTTGCTAACTAGCAATGAGGGCCTAGGGTATGTCAATGAGAGACTATGCACTCATTATTATAGTAGATCACATTGGATAAATATAATAATAGGTATTTAATGGAAGAAATATTAGTCAAAATATGGAATAAAAGAAGTATATAGAATAATAAAAAATAGGATCAACTAATAGTAATACTCAAAAGTTGATGATAATATATTTCATGTGTCTACAAAACTAAAAAAAGGTATACAAGGCAGTATGCAGTAGTACTATACAAAATAAGAAAAAAGGAATCCAAAAACTATCCAAGAATATAAATATCTAGTTCATTCATATACTACCTATCTCCATCCTTATGCAAGTAGGAAATCAAGTGTCCAAAGTGGGAGACTTCCGTTTGTCAACACCAACATACATGTAATCTGCCCAGGTTCCAATGGTGCCCCGTACAGGCTATGAAATAAATCTTAGTAGGCCACCACCAAAAACATCTATAACATCCATTAAATGTAATATAAACTAAAACAATATGCCATCATGCATATATAAAATAAAATAAAAATTGTAATGTAAATACCTAATTACCTGATTCAACCTCAGCTGGTGTTTGAATATATGAACATTTCATTTATTAATTAGGTTTGAGTTTATATATGTAAGTCACATGAGTTATAAATAGAACTAAAATCCTAAAATGATAATAATAATGATAAAGGATCCAAGATATAATAGTTCATCTTGTAATTATAATAGTGAAAGGATCCATGATATAACAAGGAATTCTATAATGATATTAATAATGAAAGGGATCCAAGGTAATAACTAAGACATCCATGACCACAGGGGTTAATACAACTCTGTAGAAACCTATTTCCTAGATAAATGGGTAATAGTGTAATCCCAGGGGCATCACCCAAGTCATTCCATAATAATAATTCTATATGATTCTAAGGATCTCATCCAAGGTAAAATGGGTAAGCGATGACTGGTCTATATGGGTGTAACCATGGCACCACATGTACATATACGTCATGTTAGATCCAAGGAGTGTATCCAAGGTATCCTAATAATGACAATGGATGGATTCTATAGTATCATACTGGGAATCCATTGATATAACAATATTGGGTTCCAAGGTGGGTCTCACCCTTGGCAATTGGCATCCCTGAATTGGAATGGGATCCACAAGTGCTCAAGACATTCCCTTAGGAATCCAAGGCTAGCTCAAGTCTGACCAATCCTATCGTAATGTGAAGGTTTGTATAAAATATTCACCTTATACTTGATTAATTAATTAATTAATTCCATTTAATAATCATGCCATTTAATATTTCAAAGGGTCCATTCCATACCTTTCATTAGTGTGACAAGGCATTTCAAGGACATACAACCAATTCTATCATTTCATATTTAACTACTTTTTTCTCTCCTTTACCTTTAATAAACATCACAATATGGGATAAATATGAGAAACCATGGGCAATACATTTATAATAATCTAGGATAAGTAATAATAATAATATACATGAAAATTACCATTTAAATATTCATTGATTAATTCAAAACAATTACCTTATAAGGGTCAAGTGGTAATATCAAAAATTGGGGATAAACATTAGAAATTATATAATCATTCTACTAAGTAAGGTCTTACCATTAATAGGCTCAGTCCATAACACACTTGAATGACAGTGTAGAAATACATGTCAAACCACTAAAGGCATAAATGTGGAAACACCCTATATGTGATGGATATCATTGAGGTTGTAACCTCTAAAAACATGAATAAAATTTATTAAAAAATCTATATAATATGATAATTATGAATCTAATAAAGGCATATGAATTTAATAGGCCACGTTAGATGAAATCGGCATGCAAACAATAATGAAAATTTATAAAATGATGAAACTTGAGGGATGAGTTATAGAACACCTACCTTAAGCTCATACAAATATCCTCATCCAGTAATAGCCTTTAGTTTGTTATGGATTAGAAGATATCTAAACAATAGATCAATGCTCTAAAAATAGGTCATATGCAATGGCATCTAAAAATAGTTATCAATATAAAGAATAGTGATGAATAACTAAAAAAGAATTGATATCTTACCAAGAGGAATCCAATGAGATGAATGGTGCTTTAATCAGAATCCAAATGGATGAATGATATCAAAGGTTATGAAAGTGATTAAAATGAGATCAAATAGGGAGAATAAGGGTGATGTCCACTGGAAGGATCAAAGTATAAGGAAAAAGGGTTTAATTTTTTTATTAAGGATGAAATGGTCATTTCAACCAAAATTACTAGGTCAAATGATTTGGCCACATGGTTGACCAAACCATGTACCAATAGTGTTCCCTTCACTACTTTCATGGGAACCTCGCATGGTTAGGCCACACAGTTAGAGAAACTATGTAGTAACTGTGCAAAACACCTTCGCTAAAATGTCTAATTTTTTTGCATGGGCATGTATCCCCTAGAACACAATTAGGGGAAAAAGTGTGCACTAATTAATGCCACTATATATCCCCACATGATTAGAAATAACCTTACATCCTTCCCCACATAGTTTCTATTAACCATGAGACTAGCTTGTTTCTCCCAAAAAGATGGGTTCTGGGCTCCGAATAAGCCTCAAACACCCTCGAGACACTTGTGAACTCATTAGGCATCTGTATTAGGTCAAAAATAAATAATTATACTAAATTTAAAAGGATACAAACCTGAGATAAAAACTAAGTTATTATAGTCTCCCCCCTTAAAGGAACTCATCCTTGAGTTTATCTTCCAGGGAAGAAAAACTTCATATGAAAACAAATACGACCACTGGGCATGTACATTGACTTCCCACTCCCATGTATCATCCTATACACAAATATTATAAAATATTACCCATACTAAAGGGAAAAACCAACCTTAGAGATCCTTCATACTCTAGTTAACAATTCACATCAGATACTCCTCAAATGAAGCATCGACATCTTACTGAACCTCTTCGGGATCAAAATTATGAGATAGGTTGGCATGATACTGGTAAATCTATGAAACATGGAAGACATCATGCATGACATGATACTTATAAGGTAATAAAAACCAATAGGATACTAGACTAACTCTCTCTAGAATCCTAAATGGCCCTACATAATGATATGACCACTTCCCTTGCCTTCGCATCTGTCTATGCCCAAGCTTGGGCAATACCCATAGGAGAACACATTCCCTGAACTCAAACTACATTGGTCATCAATGGTGATCAACATAAGATTTGAATCTAGACTAAGCTATATAAATATGCTTTTTGATCAACTGATCCTACTCAGAAGTCTCTTAAATGATATGAGGACCTAGTAGCATGGCCTCACCCGCCTCTAACCAGCACAGAGTTGAATGACATAACATACCATATAAGGCCTCAAAAGGATCCATTTGAATCATTTATTTAAAAATATTATTATATTAAACCTAAATTATAGGTATATTATTCTCTGAAGAACTGCTAAAATCAAGGGAGCATGATCAATGCATTTCATCTAACACCTGTATCATCCATTTTAACTATCCATTGGTCTAAGGGTGGAAGGATGTACTCAGAAGAACATGCGTACCCATAGCCTTATGCACCCCCTACCAGAACCATGACATGAAGTGAGAATACCTAACTAAAATCATAGTATGAGGGACCCTGTGTAGTCATATGATCTCACAAACATACATTCTTCCTATATTATCAACTTAGAAAGGTTCTCAGATTAGATGGAAGTGGAATACTTTTTTCAGTTGGTCAATGACTACTGAAACTACATCTCTACCTCAGGGAGACATTGGAAAGACAACTAAAGAATCCATAGAAATATCTTACCATTTCCATTATAGGACTGGAAGCAGCTGTAACAAGCATGGTGGTTGCTGGTTCTCTGCCTTCATCTATTGAGAGGTGAAACACCTAGTGATAAAGCCTGCTATCTGATATTTCATCCCAGGCCACCAATATTGGTGTCGCATATCTCAATACATCTTGGAGATGCCTGGATAAACTGCCCACTAAGAATCATGGGGCTCTCACATTAGTTTATATCTCATATATATAGGAACACATACACTTACATATATACATATGATTTATTCTCTATCTATAGACCAATATAGAGGTGGTACCTCACTTGAAATAGTCTCACAGAGAACCAGGCCTTTAGAATCTAAAAATGACTTCTCTTTACCCTCTCAATGGGTGAAGAAGTAACTAATAGAGATAATATTGCTCATGAATTTCATGGAAATCCAAATTTAACTCTGAAAAGAGTTTCATCAATTGCCATTCACCATTGTCTTACTGTACGACCTGTGCCTAATTTATCAAACTCAGTGCATCAACTACTGCATTTGCCTTTCTAGGAATATATGAAAGTTAAAAATTAAAGATATTTGACACATATACACTATCTTAGGTTCATTTTATGCAGTGTAAAGATAAATTTGAGGCTCTTGTGGGTTTTATACACCCCAAAGTGATCACCTAATAGATAATTTCTCTAGAAATGTAAGGTATGGACAAATACGACTTGATCAGGGTCATGAATTATGTAATGTCTCTCATGAGGCCTCAAATAATGATATTTTTATACAGTAAATATATCCTCTTACATCAGCACTACACCTAGATTGATGTTGTATGCATCACATAACACTGTATAACCTCTTCTAGTATCAGAATCAGTGTTGAGAAAATCCTTCCTTTGATCTATTGAAAGTATTTATCTTACTATTCTAACCACAAGAACCTAAAAAACTTATTTATAAGACCAATAATAGGTTCATAATAGTGTGATAAGTCTTTTATGAAATGCCTTCAATATCTATCCATCCCTATGAAACTTCATATATCAAACAAGTTATTGGGATTCTTCCAGGACACCACATCACTCACCTTCTTTGGGACAAAAGATAATCCATATTCAGAGATAATATTACCCTATAAGTGAAATTTATCAATCCATAAGTGGTACTTAATAAGAATGGCATAAAACTGATGGTCTCTCAGTGTACTTTGAAAGATATCAAGGTTATTAGCATGGTCTCTATGAGTGTGTTAATACACAAAGATGTCAACCACAAACACCACGATAAAGGAATCTATATAGAGATGGAAAACCCTATTCATCAGATCTATAAAAATGGTAGGTGAATTCATAAGACTGAGAGGAATAACAAGATAATCATATAGAACATACCTACTATATAAATATGTATGAGGTATGTTTGAAAGGATGACTCACACCTGATGACAACCTGATCTCAGGTCAATCTTAGAAAACACCCTAGATCCTCAGATATGGTCAAAGAGATCACCTATTTGAGGAAATTGATACTGTTTCTTTATATTAAGTTAGTTAAACTATCTATAATCCATGCATATATGAAGTGTCCCATCTTCCTTCTTGGTGAAAATAATGGGTTAATCCAAAGAGTAAGTTCTAATACATATAAAACCATTTCACTATAGATCCTAAAAATACTTCTCTATCTCCTAGATCTTATTAGGTACCATCCTATACATAGGAATGGACATTGGAGATTCTCCAAAAATGATATCAATCATAAAATCTACCTATTTATTAGGATGAAATCCAGAAAAATTATCAGGAAATACATCCCTGAAATAATCTACTACTTATTGGATTTCATCCTGATGTAAACCATGATCCTATAAGAATATATTAGAAATGAGGGAGGTCACACTACCTATCCCATGATGCTATGGTCCAAATCTACTATGATGGATATTCCACTCACCCTTGTGTAGATGACTTCCACTATCTCGTGATATAAACAATACCCTATGATGATTACAATCTACGAAGTCATGATATGAGACCAACAATTCCATCCCAAGAATGAAATAGATTCTAGTTATATCGAGAAAAAAAGAGGTCCCGCAAGAAAGGGTAACTTCCTACCTCAAAGGGATAGTCCCTGTAATGGTGTATTCCCTCTGACCATACTACCAACAGTGTATCCAGGGTTATGACACCACATTAATACTAAATTTTCATCCCAATACTTTCCATAATAGATAAAGATATGAATAAGTGTAAAGAATTTTTTTTAGACAAAGTAGATACTATAGTGGAGGCTACTAGAATAATATGTGATATTGTATATGATTTTGAACTCTTATCCTTGGGTATCAGTTGTAAATCATGCATCTGGATCGATCCATGACCATGTGATACAACTGTAATACCATGAGTATGATCAATCTACTGGCGTTGATGATCTATAGTCTAGATACCATGACCATGACCTCCTCCCCATCCATTTCTATCGGTGCTACTCTAACTCCCCACCCGAAGCATCATAAAAAACATTCCTCTGAAGGTGGATTTGGTGCGGATCCTCTTCCATTAGAAGTAGATGGAATGGTATAACATAATATATGAATATTCCCTATATGAACACAAGCACGACACTCCATTGGGTCTCTTTCACAGTGATCCTTCAAATGACCCTATCGTCCATACTGATCGGATACAGGAGAGTTGATAGTATCTTTACTATGGTCGCCATTTCTATGACATAAATCCTCAAGGGAACATTTCCTACCATTGGAAGAGCTACTATCATACCTCAACATTGATCTTATATGCATGGTATTATCACATCCCCTTAGGTTATGCTTAGTGATAAGATGCTGATTGATGATCTCTAAGAATGTAGGTTGGAGAAAGTCATTCACCTTAGTACAGATGGTATACTAAAGCCCATATTTAAAGAATCTATCACATGAAATATCATCACCAAATAGAATAAGTAAAACTTTCTTAATACTCCATGACTTACATAGTACCATGCTCTAGGTGCATGAACTCTCTGGCTCAGTCAGCCATCAGCCTCTAAGGAAAGAAGTGATCATAGAAAGAAGTATAGAAATCAGCCCATACCATGCCCCGATAGAGACCAGCCTGGGTAATTACATACCACCAATGCTTGAAAAAATCATATAGCATATAAGTAGAAAGATTTAACCTCTTCTTTGAAGGTGTCTCTAAATGCTTAATGACAAAAAGAGTTCCCTCCATCTAAGACTATTTATACTGTGGACATCTATCCCTAGAGAAGGGGGAGGATGATGCTACTAGAAATCATGATTCAAATTAGCCATTGTAGGTTCTGGTCATAGAGAACCCTTCACTGACTGCATCATACATAGGAAACCCACATGAAGTTGAGGATTAGTTACCAGATCAGGTATAGAAGGCAATGCCTCAAGTGGAACTCCTGGCAGTAATACCGGTGGCTCAAGGCCCACCATGTCTGGAGCATGTTTATCACCACCCTTTGGAATATGACACAAGGACATCATAGAGACATAAATCTTAAAATTCCAATAATATTTCTCAAAATAATCTTTAATCAGAAATAAACACTAGTAGAAGAAGATCATAAGAGTAAGGGATTGCTACCCATAGTATACTACCCCAACTACCCACTTAGAATGTCAGGTATTGGTACGTGTCAAAGTTTAAATTACATAGGTCATAGTAGGTAATGGTTCAATTATACCTTTACTATTCATTTATTGGAAACCATTTATTTTTAAGTCATGTTTCACATTTTTAAGTTTCATTTTCTTATAAACTAATATGAAAGTTTGATTAAAATAGATCATCAGTCCTAGTGAATTAGGTCCCATACTGCTTATCACTGAGATCAAAAACCATTTAAATTATAATTTACCTAGTCTATATTTGGTATTAGAATGTAATTGGTTATATAAAATGGATTGACTTGGTAAACTACCCATTCTAATCTATGAAATCCCATACATCTCATGAATTGAAACTGGAAGTCACTTAATCATAGCTAAAGTGTAATACAAGCATATATATAAAAAAGACTCACTCAACAATCATAAGAAATATAGGTAGATGAAAGTAGGAAAATGTACCTATATGGCATGGAATATGCATGGCATATGATTCCTTGGTGTCTATAACGATGCATGCTTGTTTCTCCTTTTCCTCATTTCATTAGGACAAGGATGAATGAAATAGTCAATCATAATAATGATAATAACCATTAAATAATGTGTGCATCACCCAAAGTTGAAATGATATAAATAATAATAACAAAAAGTATAAAAACAATTATTATTTTAGGAAACTAAAAATTTACCCCAAACATGGGTTATCTATGCCTAAGAATAGCTTATATCCAAGTTCTAAAGCATTTATACTCTCCTATATATTGTATATAAATAGTAAATAAATAAATTAACCTCCTTTGATACCTATTTATCATGTCCTGAATCGAGATTCCACTCAAAGGTGACTCGAACCCAATTGGCCACATGGCCTCAAGCGCATCTCCCTAAACTCCAGAGGCCACCGACTAATAATGAGGGCCTAGGGTGTGTCTGTGGGGAGACTATGACCTCATTACTAGAGTGGAGAACAATGGATAAATATAATAATTTGTAAACTGCGAATGAAATATAATTAAACATATGACACATTATAAGTATATAGAATAATAAACAACAATATAAACTAATATTAATACTCAAAAGGTGATGATAATGTATGTCATGTATCTAAAAAACTGGAAAACAGGTATTCAAGGAAGCATGTAGTAGTACTATAAAAAGGAAGAAAAAAAGAATCCAAAAACTATCCAACCATCATGATCTCCATATCAGTCATCTAAAACCCATATCTATCCTAATGTAAGAAATCAATCAAGTGTTCATAGTAGGACTCTTCCCTTTATCAACACATGCATACATGGAATCTACTCGAGTTCCAATGGTGACCCGGATAGGGTGTGAGATAAATCTTAGTAGGCCACCACCAATGACATATATAACATCCATTAAATGTAATATAAACTATAATAGTGTGCCAACATGAATATATAAAAGAGAAGTTGTACATTAATGTAAATACCCAAGTACCTGCTTAAGCCTCAGCTAGTGTCTGAACATATGACCATTTCATTTATTAATCTGGTTCCAATTTATATATGTAATTCATGTGAGGTATAAAAAATAATGAAATCCTAACATGATAATAATAATGATAAAGGATCCAAGATATAACAATGCATCCTATAATGATAACAGTGAAAGGATCCATGATATAACAAGGCATCCTATAATTATATTAATAATGAGAGGGATCCAAGGTAATAACCAAGGCATCCATGTCACGAACCGTCCACGGGGCTCGTGTCATAACTACCCCAAGCCCGCCTTCCATAGGCTAGGGGATGATGACTAGCACCAAAGGTGTAAATCCCGATAAAAAGGGAAGAAATTTCCTTTATGAAACATAAACACATACAACTAGAGTTCAAGCGGAAGAAAACACTAAGTAAAACTGAAAACAAAAGTAGTGCCGAAAGTAAGGGGCTGGAAATACAGGCCCAACTGTAAAGTACAAGGTAAAAGACAAAATAGCTGGAAGGTGACAAGAATATCCTGGATCATCCACCACGGATCCTACCTGAAGGGTAGGTACAGATAGCTCAACTCCTAGATAATCCACCATGGATCCTACCTGAAGGGTAGGTACAGATAGCCTCCTCAGCGCCCTCGCCCGTCAACCTCCTCAGGGTACCGACTCATCGTGAGGTCCGCCTCCGGGTACCAACTCGTTGTGAGGTCCACCTCTAGGTGTCATCCAGTCCTCATACACTCAGCCTCCATCAGCGCTATCCATCGTTTTCATCCAACACAACGAGGTGTGGACATAGCCCATGCGGGGGTGAGTATAACGATACTCATTAGGGACCCCGAGACCCTCAAGGTCTCACTAAATCCAACAAGGATAAACCACAAAGAAAGATCTCAACAGATAACCTTTACTTAGGTATATGCCCATACATGTACCTAAGTTATCAAGTAACCCATCTCAATCATGAGGAAAACACAAAGTTAATTGACTCAGCTCAAACCAAGATTTTCATTATCGAAACCACAACTGCTGGAGAAATCCTCTGTCGAGTACAGTGGCCCTGTCACGACTCCGAGGTGCTACTCACTAACCTTAGAATGCTGAGGTACTCCTCCTGTCGAGTATCGTGGGTCTGCTGCCAAATAATGGGCGCTTTGTCTGCTGAGGGTCTGCCGCCAAATACCGGGTGCTCTCCCTAATAGCCTATAGAGGTACTCCTCCTGTCGAGTACCGCAGGTCTGCTTCCAACTACCAGGCGCTCCGTCCGCCGTGGGTCTGCCTCCAAATACCGGGCGCTCCGTCCACTGGGCTAATCGAATCACTCCGAGTCGAATCGGTCAAGCAGCCGTCAGGTCTACAGCTACTAGGTCTCTGCACTTTGTACGCTCGTCTCCAGGAGGGTCCGCTCCACGAGCTACTGGTCGATACTTCCAATTGTCACGTAATCTCACGTTGAAGTATTTCAAAGGACCGCCTCATCATAGGGGTCTCAACGCAACAGACGACACGTCAATCAGACACCTGGTCTGTGAGTTATTAGCATTTCCGTTCCAGGGGCCCGGTTAGATTTCGGGTATAATCCAACCAGGCTATACTCCAACTGCATCCAAACCTCAGTTTAAGTATACCAAAAGAACCGTCTCATCAAGAGGAATCCAACATAGTTGACGACACGTCAATCAGACGTCTGGTCCTTAAGTTATAAGTGTTTCTGCTCTGAGGGCCCGGTTGGTTTCAGGTTCGAACCAACCTGGCCATACTTCAAATGACACCGGTTAACCAAACCGGTCACACCATTGTGATTCATACCGAAAAACACACGAGATAGACTACCCATTGGTCCAAAACGGATAGCCGGTGAAAAAGTTTCATTTCACCACAACACGTGCGAACCGGGCCTCATGGGGCCCGTGCTTCAACCTTGAATTAAATATCCAAAATTGGTCTTGAAACATTATTCTTAATTCCAGGGTCATAATGTCGCAGACAGTTCGTCATTCCGACACCGTATGAGAGAGATATGTCAGATACAAGATCCCGTAATAATAATAATATTATTATCATTGGGTGTTTCGTGTAACCGAGCCACGAACTAGAATTTAGTATCGAACATTAAACTTGAATCGACCATCTTAAAGACAGGATTATATTGCTACTTACGGCAAGCCAATCGGACGTCGCACGCATGAGTTATGGCGGGTCGAGGATTTAATAATAATATTAAATCTATTATTTTCCGAGCGCTTCGGGTACCCAATCCAAAAACCCGAAAAAAACATCCAATATTGGACTTGGAATGTTCGTCTCAGAATCTGGGTTGCACTTCCACTAACGGTTCGTGAAACTGAGGTCGCACGAAGAAGATACCGTCAAAATGCTGTTTTCCCAATGAAAATAATAATAACATTATTATATTATTATTATTTTTAATTTAATTTAATTCTTTAAATTCTCACACCCCAAATCCACGCACCACCAAAAAAAATCCGCCTAACTTGCTTTGACTCCAAGCCAACCACGCCCCCCTCTTTGATTACCCCATTTTTTATTTCTTTTATTATTTATCAACATTTGATATCTCATCCTCTCTCTAATTAACATCTTCTCCCACGAAAATAGCGACTCCAACATGCTGCACCCACGGATTCTGCCTCGGCCTTCCAACCTTGCTCCGCCAGACCACCCTACTTGCACCACGAGATCCTTACGCACTCCATTCCAACTTCGATTTAACTCAGAAAAAAGATACGAACGCATATCCATGGTCCTCGGGTCGAGATCTTTGCGTCCGTATGTCGCGATCAGAGAAACATTTAGTTTCCAAGGCGCTTAATTATTTGGGGATGAAGAACACACGAATAATGCATGGAAAATGAATAAGGAAAGATCACGGTCAAAGTGCGTATCGATATCCATGTTAGTTTTACCATCATTTTTGAGAATCAAGAACATGGGGAATTGGAAATTATTTATTTATCATGCTTCGAGAATTTCAAATTCAAGATAAACAAGAAGAAAATTAATTCAATCAATTGTTTATCAATTCACGAATTAATTTATTTAATTCGCGTTCATCATGAGAAATTTAAACTGGGGTAATGAATCCACAAAGATAAATCCTATAAATATACACTCAAGCTCGAGGGTATAAACCACATAAATGAGTAATATACAATATTCCCCTACCTCGAAAAGACATCGCACGTCGTCGATCCGTGAAAGATGAACGTCGCGGTAGATTAAATCACGAAGAACAAAATCACGAAGAAGAGAAAGGAAGGTGCGTCGTCATTCTTCGTGGAACCGGCATCGCGGAGAAGAGGGCGTCGTTCTTCGTTGGAGGCATTCTTCGTCGAAGAGAAGAACACTTTCTTTATCTATATCTCCAGAGCTTTCCCAGGTTTTCTCCAACACCACAATGACCCAACTAAAATAATAGCTCTTCCTGTTATTTTATTCTCACAACAATTGATTTAAGAATAAAACACTATAATTAATTAATTGGATAATCCCCTTAATTAATTATAATGTGTTGGCATTTTATTGCGAGGAATGTGGAGAGTTTAACACACTTAATAAAGAGAAAGGTTGTCACAATAGATGCAAGGGAGTTTAAGGGGGGTTTCAAGGGAGATGAAATGTTGGGGATTGTGTGGGCCCCACCTCACAAATATCCTCTCATGGGAGGTTAAGTGGGTGTGGGCCCCACTTCTAACTCCCCTTGGGAGGAAATAACCAACTTCCATAAATAAAATTATGTTCCACAAATTTTATTATTTCATTCTAAATCCCCAAATATTAACTCTCAACCCGCATAAAACACAACTGCAGTAAATGTCCCCTTAAGCGAATACCGGCGCTGCGATTTCATCGTTGTCCTCAGATTTCAATTCCGAGCATCGGTTCAAAAGATAGTACAACCTGCTCATACTTTTATTGAATATACCTGAAAAAAAGTTCAGAAAATTATTATCAGTCACCTTCGACCCACGCCGGTCGAGGTTAGGCTCTGCCTAAGTAAAACACGCCCCAACGAACCCAACGGTACTCTCGGATTTTCAATCCGACATACCGTTTAGAAGTTATGAATTTTACAATAAAAAAATTGTCACTTAATTATTTTATTTGCGGACAAAAACTAACTTTTTCTGGTGGCCCATTACGGCCAATGTTAGTATCTGTTTAAATAAAGCATACCCTCACAAGTTTAGCAGTGGTCTCAGATTTTTAATCCGAGCTACCGTTTGTGAGTTATAAGCATTTGAAAAATAAAATAATTTATTTTAGGAGCTGCGCTATCTGTACCTACCCTTCTGGTAGGATCTGTGGTGGACGATCCAGGAGCTGCTTGTCACCTTCCAACTATTTTGTCTTTTACCTGTACTTTACAGTTGGGCCTGTATTTCCGGCCCCTTACTTTCAACACTACTTTTTGTTTTCAGTTTTACTTAGTGTTTTCTTCGGCTTGTACTCTGGCTGTATGTGTTTATGTTTCATAAAGTCAATGCCTTCCCTTTTTATCAGGATTTACACCTTTTGTGCTAGTCTCCAGCCCCTGGCCTATAGAAGACGAGCTTGGGGTAGTCACGACACGGGCCCCGAGGATGGGTCGTGACAATCCATGACCTCAGGGGTCAATCCAACTTAGTAGTAACCTATATCCTAGCAAAATGTTCAAGAGTATCATCTAAGGGGAATATCTCAATTAATCCCACAATAATAATTCTACCAGAGTCTAAGGATCTCATCCAAGGTAAAACGAGTAAGCAATGAATGGGCCCGATGGGTGTAACCATGGTGCCACATGTCCATATACATCATTATGGATACAAGGAGTGTATCTAAGTAAGCCTAAGAATAATAATGTAGGGATCTTATAGTGTTATATCAAATATACACTGATAAAAAAGATCTGGTTTCAAGGTGGTTCTCACCCTTAGAAACTGACATCCCTAAATCAGAATGACGTCCATGAGTGGTCAAGGAATTCCATCAGGAATCTAATGATAGTTAAAGTCTACACACTCCTATAGAAATTTAATGGTATGTATACAATAGGAAAATTATTTATTTATTTATTTATTAATTAATTCTTTGTAATAATCATTCCATTTAATAAGTCACAGGGTTCATTCCATAATTTTCATTAGTGTGATAAGGCATTTCAAGGACATGGATCCACTTTTATCATTTCATATTTAATCACTTATTTCTGTCCTTTAACTTTCATAAACATGTAAAAGTGTTCTAAGGAGGTGTATCCATGAGTAATTCATTTATAATAATCTAGGAAAAGTGATAATAATAATATACTTTCCAATTACCATTTAAATATTTATTGATTAATTCAAAGAACTTACCTTAAAAGGGTCAAGTGGAACTGTCACAAATAGAGGATAAACATTAAAAATTCTATAATCATTATATTTGAAAATGGATTACCATTAATAGGGTCAAGCCATATCACACCCAAACAATGGTGTAGACGAATATGTCAAACTACTAAAGGCATAAATATGGAAGTACACTAAATGGGATAGATAGTGTTGGGGTTGTAACCTCTAATGACATAAATGAAATTTACTGAACAAGATCTAGAACATGATAACGATGAATATAAGAAAGGCATTATAATTTAATATGCCATTCCTGATGAAATCATCTTGTTCACAACAATGGAAATTTATAAAATGTTGAAACTTGAGGGATGAGTTATAAAACACTTAATTTAGGATTGTACGTCTCTCCTCATCCATTATCAACCTTTAGTTAGGATTGGATTAGAAGAGATCTAAATAATGTATCGATACCCTAAAAATATGGCATATGATCCTAAATCTAAAAAGAGTTTTCAATAGATAGAATAATGAAGAACAACTAAAAAGGAATTGAGATCTTATCGAGATGAATCCAATGGGACAAACAATGATTCAATCAGAATTCAAATGGAAGAATGAGATCAATGTTTATAAAAGATATTTAAAGGATCTCAAATAGAGAGAAGAGGGGTGATATCAGTTGGAAGGATAAAAGGATAAGGAAAAGGGTTTAAACAATTCATTAAGGAAGAAATGCTCATTTCATCCAAAAATCTTGGGTCGCATGGCTTAGACACATGTTTGGCCAAACAATGCACCAACCATGAACCCTTCACTTATTTAAGGGGAACCTCACATGATTAGACAATAAAGTTAGAGAAACCATGTAGAAAATATGAAAAACACCTCTGCTAAAATGTTTGCAATTTTTGTATGGGTGTGTGCCCCCTAACACATGGTTTGGGAAAACTATGTTCTCTCTTTCACCCTAATGTCCTACCTCACATAGTTATAAATAACCATGTGTCCTACCCCACACAATTTCTACTAACCATGTGACTAGTATATTTATCTAGAAAAGATAGTTTATGGGCTTCAAACAAGGCCCAAACACTCCCGATACACTTGTGAACTCATTAAGAGTCTGTATTAGGTCCAAAATAAATATTTAGAATAAATTTAAAAGAATTTTTACCTAAGATAAAAACTGGGTTCTTATATAAGGATGAAATCCATATATATTCCAAACTCTAGGATTATAGACTTCAAAAATCCTCTAGAAATAAGGATCTCCATCCCCTTCTCACCATGATTCCCTAGATGGTCATGAGATAACTTAGAGAATGTTTTTTATCAAAAATGATTGACACCTTCTAATTTTCCTATAAGGTATAAAGTTCCATCCTTCACCCCTTTGAAACAACCATGGTGACACATGACAATTTTTACACTCCATCCAAAAACACAGTGGAGAACCCTACATCTTCCAATTGACTAATAAAAATAAGGTTCTTTCAAAATACTAGAATGTGTCATACATACTTCAACTCTAGCATGATTCTGTTGCTTATTCAGATTGAAACATCACACTCCACACAAAATTTTCAAAGCCTTTTATTCTATAATAAGAACCTTTATATGTATTTTGGAAGTATAATTTCTCATAATCCCTTCTTGTATGTTGAGTGGAATGAAACTCCATAGTCTATAACCCAAGATCCCAATGAAGTAGTGAAACTCATGATAAAGCCACCATTATCTTCCATTATGGGATTCACATATCCATGTTTAAAGGAATATTTTCAAGAGATGTCCCTATGATCATTCAAATCCTTCTTTAGGTGTAATTTTTCCCACAATGTTAACACATGGGAACAATATCCACTGATCTAATACTGCAATAACTTATTATCCCTTTCCCATTTCGATGAATTTTTGATGTTGTATCTCTTCCTATTACTTCCACATTATACATGTTTTCAAAATATTTATAGATCTCATTATAATGAATTTATTCATTCAAGATCAAGTCATGAAAATTCATGAACTTCAAGTCATATTTTCCACTATAAATTCTCACAATGCTGTGGGCACTAGAAAACGTGTCCATATAATTCACCAAATTCTATGAGAAATTATCTCAGAGAAAAGATCATTCCAAAGGATTTTATTTGACTGGTCTTGGAGACCGAATGGAGTTATAGATTAGAAGTTGTGGCCATTCAAAGGCAGACTTCTAGAAATGGATATCTAGGATGATTTATGGGAAAAGTTTGGATTTTCAGGAAAAAATGGAATCTTGCATGCAAAATGGATTTGCGTACAAAAGTGGAACGAAATTTTGACGCGCACCTATATTCACGAGTTATCCAATAAATACAAGTACACTCCCTTATTCCAAAGGCCCCTCAGAGGTCGACCATCGCTCTAATGTGCATAAGTTCATATCTTCCATGCCTGTGCGAAAAACCCCCCATCTTGTGCGTAAAACATCACTTTTGGGTGAAAATGTGCTAATGTGCCCAATTTTGTGCGAAAAACATCATTTTTTTCATGAAACAGTGCCACTATGCCCAATTTTTCATGCACAAGTGTTGTATCTATCCAATTGCACGCAATTCCTTCCCTATTGTGTGCACAACTCCCCTATTGCACGAACATAGCCTCTATTGTGTGCAAATCTCTCCTATTGTCCACAAGACTTACCTATTGCACACAATACTTCCTTCTTGCACACATCGTATCCTACGCATAGCGCATATTATGCGCAACAGTGTCTAGAACTATGCCTGCTAGTCCATACCATGAGGGCTGTGCCCCCCCGAACCCCTGCTTGGGGTCACTGTCGGGCTGGTCCCTTCACTTTTGTCACTAACCCCCATGAAATATGGAGAGTCACACCACGAAAATTTCAGGTCGCGGTGTCAGAATATTCCATTATGACCTTATGCGCATCTTCCATCCACCTATGGAATACCATGATTTGAGATACTCCTACGAACTCCATAAAAACACCTTCAGTCAACATTTTCCTCTTTGTTCGTTTCCCATGTCATGAGTTGAGATTATCATCATCAATTCCCCAAGTACCTTGAGTCGAACCATTCCTCAAGAAACTCATCCAAACCCCATCACCTGACTTCTATAACAGGTTGAACTAGAAAGGGTTGCTCTTTTATAAGTCACAACACCAACCATTTCTTGGTTCCTTATGCCTAATAGTCCTCTATACATGACTGTAAACTGTAGTACTCCCTAGGTGAAAAACATAGGATGCCTCTTTCTCCAAACAAGGGATGCCTTGTGTGCTAAGCATAAGATGCCAATAGTCTTATCTGCATGACTATAAACTGTAGTACACCCGATATGCAAAATATAGGATGCCTCTTGCTTCAAACAAGAGATTCCTTATGCACCAAGCATAAGATGCCAATAGTTTTATCTGTATGACTATAAAATGTATAATTCCCTATCATTTGATAATAGGATACCTATTTCACCAAAAAAGAGATGCCTTATTCACCAAACATAAGATTCTAATAGTCCACAATACATGACTTTAAATTGTAGTGTGCCCTATAATTCAATAATAGGATGACTCTTGTTCCAAATAAGAGATGACTTACGTGAAAATCATAAGATACCTCATTCCATGATTAAAATGGCATAATTTCAAGAGTGTTGGAAACCATTCGAGCATTCCATCACTCCACCTCATGCTTCATGTGTCCTTCATTCAGATATTCATCCTCTTTCATGTCTGAAGGGAACCCCTAATGGCCTGGTCCCATGATGCTTCATTTCGCATACCATCCTAGGCCAACACCTTAGAAGACTTTGTAGGACACTTCGAGTCAGGTCCTATGCTTCAAACATGGTTAGTAGTCGACCCTCATTTGTTTGTCCCTATTTCTAGCTAACACAATATGGATGTTGTGTTTCTAACAAGGTAAACAATTATCCTCTATCATCATGCCAACCTCACTGCATTCTGAATGTCAGGCATGTGATTCACACTTTTCATCTACCTTTGTTTAGAATGATTCCTACAACCTTGGCATTATCCCGCTTGTTCGCTAAAGCATTGGTGTATGCCACAATTATATGCCTCAACCCACTAGTGAGTTAGGATGCCTTCATTTTCATACATGAGGAAGACATCACGTGCTGCTTCCATGCATAATCCCCATTCACCATTATCGCTCCATAGAGGCACCCGTGTAGCTTCTATGCATAATCCCCATTCACCATTGCCGCTCCCTAGCAGCACTTGGGAAACTTCAATGCATAAGATCCATCCACCATCACCCCTCCTTGTGTGCTCCATGTGTTTTCCTTACCCTAAGGCACCATGTTCGAGCTCCTCTTATATGTGACACCTCTATCGTACACATCCTTCTCCTGTACAACCCTCCATGTTTGTACGAAGTGATTTCATGGTCCCTTGGGTGGTGCTTTACATTTCATTGATTAGCATTATGCTTCATTTCATAGGCATGATAAAGACTATTTGTTCTTTGCATAGACACTATAATGTGGGATCCTCAGTAGATCACTCCACTACACCCCTTACCATGGAATTTCCGGTTCCTTCCCTTCACCAATGGTTAAAGTGTGATGGTTATGTAAGTCCTATGGGTGAAGAGTGAACCCACCTTGTTCGATATGTAGGATGTTAAACTACCAAGCATCATCGTCCTAAGAACATGATGTTAAACTGTGGCCTCACACCGTGCAATACATGCGGGGTACCCCATCTCGAACAATCTCTACGCCCGCTCATCTCCACAAGAGTGAGATCTTCCTCACATGGAATGAGATCCACTTTTCTGGAGCAATGCCTATCTACGGGGGAGGGAAACCATCATGGTGTAAGCCCCTAGCCTTTCTTTCAAGAGGCAGCACCCCTGCTCCTCCTTTATTCTTCAGTGCCAAAGACTAAAGGAGAGATGGGCACAAGGACCTTCGTTATCCCATACCTATCCCTTTTAACTTTTTCTCCATTCGGCCTCCATCTTGGAATACGTTCCAATCTCCATATCCCAGGGCTTCTAACCACACATAATCCTCTACTACCTCTTTGGGCCACTAACCACGTGTAAGCCCCACTCTACTTTCCATGGAGTAATATTTCATGACTTGATCATCAGGTCTTTGTTGCCTATTGTTTCTCACACCGAGAATGACTCATGTGGTCTTATAGTAATCATTGACCATGGAATCCTTCATGGGACACCTCATCATGTAAGCCCGAAACCATTCCGAACTACATGGACTTTGATCCTTACCAAGGCAAGGTACGTAGGAAGCCTCCCTGAGGTTCAAGCCCAACACCTACTCATCCCGAACCCTTTAGGTTAGTTCACCTTCATCCCACATGACGTTAAACTATATCCACCATTCCAAACTATGTGTACTTTGATCATTTCCAAGTAAAGATACGTAGGAAGCCACCCTGAGGTTCAATCCCAACACCTACTCATCTCTACCCCTTCACGTCGGTTCACCTTCATCCCACATGATGTTAAACTGTATCCACCATTTCAAACAATGTGGGATTTGATCCTTGTCTCGTAGACAAGGTATGTAGGAAGAATCCCTGAGGTCCAACCCCAATTGATAGTAAGCCGTTGTGAACCCCAATTGATGGTAAGTCGTTGTGATCCCTAATCGATGGTAAGCCAGTGTGAACCCCAATTAACGGTAAGACGTTGTGATCCCCAATCAACGGTAAGTTATTGTGATCCCCAATTGACAGTAATCCATTTTATTCCCCAATAGACGACAATCCATTGTATTACCCAATCAATGGAAAGACATTTTATTTTCCAATCATTGGTAAGCCATTATACTCCATCCAGCAATAAGCCGTTGTTATCCCCGCATGACGGTAATCCTTTGTAAGATGAACTACGTGGTTTTGATCCCTCTCCCCTAGACATGGTATGTAGGAAGCCTCCTTGAGGTTCAAACCTAGGATATTGAAATCTTTAATGTACCCCATGTTGGGACCCACATCTATTGTCCTCCCATTGAGCATCAAACCAACCCCAGACTGCTAACCATGTGTAAGCCCCAGCATGCCTTTGGGTCGCTGTCCTCTGCACATATCCCGATTCCATGCCCTATCCTGAACTGCATGGAATTTGATTCCCTTCCACGGGGATACATTGGACATCTATTCAAGGATCAAGACTAACATCACCATTTCCCTCACATCATACCCATAAAATTCTCCATTCACTTCACTAAACCATCCATATCCATCACGATTCTTACCTGGACCGCCACATCCTGGTGAGATCATGCCACCCACCTTCTCATTGCTCCTAACAGAAATCAGGATACTAACCATGTATTAGCCCCAACATCAGTGTTCCCTATAGGGTTTTCACCCACCTGATCCTCTCCCTTCAGTGTTCTGATCAGTCTAATCTATCTCCTCTAGATGTTAAACTCACAACATACCCTGTGTTAAACATGATAAGCTGAGGAAAAACTCAGAGACATGCTTATGGAATATAATTCCCCATATTCGATGTGGGATGCCTCAAGATTCCATTCCCTCGAGAAGTGCTATCACATGGGGAATAAAACCATACAAATCAGTGTTCCAGCGTCTAGACACACCAGTGATGTCCAACATGACTACTCCCTAGATCGAAGGTTTCTTCCCCGACTGGACCCCTTTGAATGTCCTGACAGAATTAGCGTAATTAACCAGTGTCCATGAAGACATGGCACTGGGAAGAGTTTCACAAACAAAATCATAATTCTATGAGGGGGACATAGACTAGGAAATGAGTTCTGAGGAGGAAACCATGGAAGGAGGAACCAGAATCCCATCATCCCATTTCGATCAAGGAGAAAATGTCCCTGAATAAGCAACAGATGTCGCCTACCTATGGAAAGAAGAAATGTAGGGAAACAATTGTGTGACCTCTGAAAGATAAATATGTGTGCCCCAACAAAAAAACCAGAAACAAAAATGGTGAACCCAACATGAATGTATTTTCTCCTCAATATAGAGATTAATAGTGATTGAGACATTAGTGGATTGACGTGTCACTAGATACATGAATCCAACACTAGGTCACGCCAATCAAAAAGTGGGATTGAAATGAAATTCACCTGAAATTGGGAATGTTGGATATCCTGGTCTGTGATATTGTCAGTGAGGATCCTTCTTACCAACCATGGGAGATGGAATGGCACTAGGGCACTGGTCATCGATTTCCTTATTTCAACACTAATGGTTAAATCTTTCTGCTTTCCAGGAACCAAGATTCTTTGATAGAGAACCAATCAATACCCACCCTATGACACAGGGGTAGGGGAAACATATACATGGAAATCTTGTGCGGCCTCATATCCCTCATGTAAGACTCCACATCCATGGATACTGGGCGCCCATGCCCCATATCCTCATTTGAAATCATTCAGAGAAGGGTGATAAATGACCTCGTTTGATGATATGAGGAAGAGGGGATTATCCCAGCCCATGATATAGACTGAAAAGACTTATAGGCTTCTGCACCTCATCACCACCTCCACCCCAAAGGGCCATATAAGGATCCACTTCTCCCCACTCTGACGTATAATCATTTTGAGGGCCACTCCTTGGAATGCTTTGATGACTCCCTCCCCTATGCCAATGAGGTGGGTGATGTATGAGACAACCTAGCTGGAATCCCATTCCAAGGGTTCCCAAGGAGGGATCCCACTAGGCTGTATCAGTTCCACCACCTGACCCATTGAGCTGAGGATCATGTAAGCCATGCACCTACACCATTAGCCCCAGTTCGATTAACCTAACACCATCGCTGAGCACAGGATGAGGAGGATGCCCGTGAGGGGAACCAACGTTAACAACTTTTATGGAATGTGACACACCTAACACACACCATCAATCCACTATTTATGATGATAAGGGGAACTCATATGTCCGACCCATATTGAGGCCCCAACCACCCCATGGGTAGGATGGGCCAACTCTCCTGGTCACCGACATAGGTAGAACGCACTACGGGCCAACCTGCGGTAATGATACCCAGTAAATAGGTCCTCCCCATACCATAAAAAATGAGAGCATAGGTTTTTCCCACTCCCATGTTTGGCATGGATTCCCTTACCATTCCATATTCAATTCAAATAAAGGCCCTCCCTGCTGTATTGACACCTAGTACGAAAGCCTCCTCCACACCCATGACCTTAGGTATGGAGTTGTTCCTCCTATCACAAGTTTCCAGTGTAAAGATGCTACATGTCTAGTCAACCGTCATCATGGGGGTCTTCCCCATGTCCTTACAATATCTAAAGAAGGTCCTCCTTGTCTCAGTAATTGGAGAAGTGGAGATTTGCCTCACTTCATGGGCACCCAACACAGAGGTCCTACCCATGTTCAGCTCGAACAGTATGAGGACCCTCCTCGCACCGACGCTTCTAATGTAAATAAGCATGAAGTCCCTTAACATGCTCCCAAGAGCTCCAGCAGAGGTCCTACCCACTCCAACACTTCCCACGGAGATTCCCTCCATGCACCAGCCAGTGTACATAGAGGTCCTCCTTGTGTTCTCTTTGACATCTGTACTGGTTCTCCTCGCACCTCGGCTTACCCAGGCGGAAGTCCTATCCACCCCAGTGTTAGTTTTTCCAAGGGTCCACCTCAATACAAAAATCTACCCTATATCAAGGATCCATCATGGGACATGAGGGAAGGTCGCTGACACCATAAAAAGAGTGCTAAGAATATTTAGACTGCAACTAAGCCTGTTTGCTTCTCAGATTCTGAGGAGGAATATGATTCAGTAATGGAACCCTCACCTAGATACTCTATATTGAGGTCTAGGGTAGAAACGTGACATATCAGCCTCATCCTTCTGAAATGTGAGGTTCACCGGATTCTTGCTTCCCTCCGCAGATACATCCAGGAAGAGGAAGATTTGTCCCCTTCCTAGGTCCTAGCCGCGCAATCCTCCCTATCATCCACATGGTCATTATCTTCTTCAACCAAAGACCAGAAAGAGATATTCTGGGGATCAATAGAGGAAAAATATCAGCCTGACCCACCATCAGTAACCAAATCCCCCACATTTTAAACTATGGTCACCTTCCCATCCTACCAATATGTGGTATCTTAGTCATCACATTCGTCGTAGGATAGCCTGAGATGTGGTGGATTGTTAGATCGTTTTCCGTATTCTCCTCCGGGCGACCTACCATCTCAGCATTCTAATTTAGTACCACTAATGGTCCCCCAGCCTTCCCTAGTTGATGAGTGGGGAAACCAAGGGCCAGATCCTAAGTCTAAGCTGAGATGCTTTTGAGAGATCCTCACAGCGAATCATTTCCCAAAAGTGTTCTGGCCAGTTCCGGCTACCAACTTCAGTGCACCAGAATCACTTACTCAGGAAGAAGTCACATGATTTCACGAGACCCTCGGGGTGATGTACTCACAAATCCATTATCAGCGAGTGGATTATCCTAAGATTCAGTCACAATTTGAGGCCATTGGCTAGCAATGCCGCATGGTTGAATTGGTTTCACTCCATATGGCCCAGCACCCTGAGTCGCATAGTTGCGACCAAACCCTCAAGAAATGATGCATTCAGAGCTTTAAAGTGCTCCATAGGATTATCAAGGAGCCTTCCTCCCAGATTCAAGTCCATGGTTGGGGAAAATATTCTTCCCTCTACTTCAGTTCTATCTGGCACCAGCCCGATTTTCCTGGAAATATTGAGGATATGCCTCCAGGTAGAGTTGCGGTTAACACGACTGATCTATTGGAGGGGGATAACGATTTAGAGATCCTTTATGAGAACTTACCCTTTATGGGAGTTCCACAACTGTTGTACCTATTGGAAAGATTTACTCTCCTAATGAGAAATCTACTGGGTCTTCTCATGCCCACTAAGGAATTAATCCTTAGCTGGAATCTCAATAAGGGCAAAGAGCACCTAAGAGATGTCAAACACTCCAACCCATATGGCTCAGTGAAAAAGATAGAAGATGATCCCAAAAAGGCTATGTTGTACCAATATATCATGTAGTACAAGAAGATGGTCAATGAACTCCTTTATAAATGCATCGTAGAGCAGTGACCAGACTACGATGATCCTCGGCCGGGGTGGGCAAAAATCCCCCCAGTGAGTTGACCCTGGGTGACCCTGACCATCCTATCCATGTAGACAGGATAGAGGCTGGGACTTATGAAAAAATGGAGTGGTATGTATCACCAAATCCACCTAAGTGGTGTGATAATACCCGAGACCCAACTCAGGTTCCCCCAGATGCTCCGTAGGTTGTCCCACCAGCCACTCCATGAGCCGCCATGCCTTCTTATCATGTTGAAGAACCTGCCAATGCACTAGTGGTTAGGTATCCTCATCAATATAGGAACCCCCACCCAGATGATCTGATGGAGACTCTCATTTCTCACCTCAAGGAATTGGAAACTCAACAGGTGGAAATCCCGCCCGATGGAAAGCCATATCTAGCGTGGTTCGATGATATACTAGAACCCCCAGGTTTTAGAAATCCCATGTTATCTGCATTTAATGGGATGGGTGAAAAAATAAAACATTTGGACCACTTCATCTCAAGGTGTGTACCCATTTTGGGAACTCCAGCACAACAAGAATCCACCAAACTCCGATGTTTCATACAGACATTGGAAGGGCATGCGTTTGTCTGGTACAACTAGCTACCCATTAGGTTAGTTGCTGGTTTGGAAGATCTCCATAGGCAGTTCTATACCAGTTTAGTTTTACCACCTAGAAGATGAGTATTTTAGCCATATTCTAGTGTAAGCAGAGTCCTGAAGAGCACGTCACGAACTTTGTCACCCAATAGAAAGTTCTCACCCACTCCTTGGATATGACGCTAACTCAGGAACAACTGATGACAATGTGTGTGGGGAATGTCAAGACTGAACTATTATCCTCTATCATTACCCATAATTACCATGTAGGATTCTAATACTTCTCTGATGAGGCCCAGTGTCTAGAGAAAGCCTTATATCAGGCCAAGAAGGAACGTCTGTTGCCTCCTACAATTCCCACGAGAAGGGACGCTAAGGTTGAGCCTGCCACTATGTCCCAAATAGAGCCCCCAAGAAATTGGAATTATTACCAGTAGAGACACATCCAAATCCTCTCAAGGACTATACACCTCAAGAATAGACTCCGACCCAACAATGCCCACCTCATAATCGATAGGTTCCCCCACGTAATGCGTCACCACCACCCAGGAGAGATAACCAGGTTCCACCTCCTCGAAAGGATCCTACATCCCCTCATCATGGATAGGCTCCTAGAACCCCCTTATAGGATAGGATAAACTAAAACTACTCATTCAATGAGGCTCAATTATACAGTTATTTACATAGTTCCTTGGAATAGGGAATTGTACAGCGGCCCAAATGCAGGAGGCTAGAAGAGGCAGATCTCACTGATCACCCAAATTACTGCCCCTATCACCAGATCTTGGGGAACAACATCAAATAGTGCTATGTGTTTAAATACTGGATTCAAGAACAGGTTGATAACAACATAGTTAGGTTAGGACCAAGTTCGACATAAGTGGAATGTGTCTTGGTGAAGCCAGATAATAGCAGTGACAACGAAGGTGAGTGACATTAGGTTTCTAATCACGAATCCCATAAGTATGACAACTGGATGGCTCATAAGGAATTATCCCATGTCCATGGTATTATCTGTACATGTATGAATCAACCTAAGCCTTCAAAAGATATAGCTTCACCCATAACCAATACTTCTGCGTCAATGGATCAACCATCCTCTTCCCAAAAGAGAAAGCATCAGTGACATAAGGGAAAACAAAGTCCCCCACTGATACCATTGTCACCCCGTACTATCAGTGAATTCATGCTCTCAGAGATGGATATTCCCCTCAGAATCCATTCAGTAGTAGAGGATTCTTTAGGTGATGATCAAGGGTACACCTAAGCTAACACCATGGAGCTGGTAAACCCCTACATGATTTTTGATGGCGAGGAGTGCCAGACGAATCCTCCCAAAATCCCTAACCATCACTAGAGTCAATACGGCTATGGCTATATGGGTCTTTGGAGTGACTCAATCAGTACTTCCAGCTAGGTTGTGGATGCCACCAAAACCAGATAGCAGGCCCAGTGCAGAGATCAGCACACACAACCTTCTTGTTTGGTTTCATCAGGTACGTCTTCGCTGCCGTTTTTTAATTGATTAGGAAAAGCCACCTCGACCACACCATGATTATTAAAGTTCTGTTATGGACCAACTTTATTCATCTGGTGCACAACCATTAGTCACTCCATGAGCTTAGACTAGTGAGCAAAAATACATTCCCATCACTAGTCAGCCGCCAGTTCAGCTGGGAGGGCCCGTCATTCCCTCTTCCATAGAACAACCTTCTGTGAGTATAAGTTCATGCTTGGCACATAATTATGATTTCATCAAGAATATTCATAGTATTCTGGAAAGGATATCTATCTTTGAAGCTCTTTGTCTATCAGAATATTTGCATGAAGCCCTTTCTGAGGCTTTAAGAATCCCTCTCCAGTTTGGGATAGAGGTAGCAGCTACAAAAGCCTTCCATGCTGAGGAAGTCAAGCATGATGAATGTCAGGCCATTATATCATTCTCTAGATAAGATGAAGGATCTCCCATATAGGGAAACATCCACCCATTTTACATCACCGACCATTTTAATTATGTGGCGGTTCATCACTGTCTTGTCGACACAGGCTCTGTGATCAAATTAATCCCAACTTGGACACTTCTAAAGATGGGGCTGTCCGAGGATAATATGAGTCCCTATGACCTAAAAATACAACTTTAAGATAGGATGGAACAAACACTGTTTGGAAATATCCGCCTAAAGACCCAGTTCGGTGGCCTATTTTCCAGCATCAAGTTCATGGTTTTCTCCCATGACATCACCTATAATGTACTGATGGGCAGGCCATGGCTCCACCTGCATGCAGTAGTCCATTAATTGTATCACCAGTGCCTTAAGTAATACCTTAATGGTCTAGTTGGAATACTCCAAGGTGATGCATCTCCCTTTTCCTCTAGTGAAGCCCGCTACCTAGATACTGAATATTACAAGAGTAAGGACAAGAAAATTCAGGTTAACGAGGTTGAACATGCTATGGCTATGACCGACCTATGGATAGACCTGGATAATGCCTACATTTTCCCGATACATCGATTAGAGGCTATGGCCCTGAATATTGGACAATACTTTGTTGTTTCTGGAATTAGGTGGAAGAATATTCCCAAGTCTAATCAACTTTGGGAGATCACATCATATTCCTACACAAATCAGGCTCGGGTGATCCCAGAGCCCCCTACCCCTATAAGGTATTGGGATGTTCGCCCCATGGAAATGGAAATACATCATACTTTCTTGTTCCACTAGGCTAGGATAAACTGGCTCAAGCCAATGCACCACTATTGATTCTATATCATCAAGAATTTTCCTTTATGCTAAAGACCAGATGGGATCGGGTCGACAGCTTTCATCACTTAGGTTTCGACAGCACAGGAGTCCCCTGATGTAGTGTCTAATGCCACTCAGGCTGGAACCAGTCTCCCATAGGGATCTATTAACTCAGAGGAATCTCCTCCCTCAAAGGATCTCTCTTCCATAAGTGAATAAGAGGATTTAGAATATGCATCCCCTACATTTGAAGAGGGTGTCTCCACCATGGTCGATGAATTGGTACAGGTGAACCTTGATAGTGAGACAGATCCTAAGCCCACATTGATCAGTGCTGCTATGCCTGTCGAAGAGAAACGACAATATGTGTACTTCCAAAAGAAACATCATGATGTATTTTCCTGGAGTTATAATGAAACTTCCGGACTAGATCCACAGGTAACCTTCCACCTCCTCAGTCTCCCAGAAAGTCACCATGGATTTAAGCAGCCTCCCTAGAACATACACCCTTCTCACAGTGCCATCGTTGAGGCTGAAGTTGATAAGATCATCAGTTCAAACTTTGTCAAGGAGTTCCAGTACCCCAGATGTCTAGCCAACATTATGCCCATCATGAAGAAGAACATACAAATCAGAGTCTCCATCAACTTCCTGGATCTCAACCATCACTATTCAAAGGATGATTTCCCCCTTCCTGTGATGGATTTGATGAATGATTTCACCACTGGGTTCCAGGCCCTCTCCTTCATGGATGGGTATTTTGGGTATAACCAGATCTGAATGGACCCTAAGGATGAGGAGTCTATAGCCTTCAGGGAACCACAAGATAATTTCTTTTACCAAGTAACACCCTTTGGTCTAAAGAATTCAAGTGCCACCTATCATCATGCCATGAATCACATATTTAAGATGATCCTTGGGACATTGGTGGAATGTTACATGGATGATATGGTGGTCAAATATTTCTAGCAGCAGGATTATATCAAAGACCTTGAGAAAGTGTTTGTCTTCCTCCGTTCTATCCATATGAAGATTAACCCATTGAAGTGTGCCTTCGGGGTCACCTCTGGAAAGTTTCTCAGCTTCTTGGTCAGATAAAAGGGAATTGAGATCGACCCAGAGAAGATCAAGGCCATCATCCAAATGTCTACCTCGAGCAACATTCAAAAGATGCGAGGCCTTTAAGGCCACTTGGAATACATATGCCGATTCATCGTGATTTTTTCTGGTGAGTGTAATCCCTTTTCTCAGCTCATGAAGAAAGGAACTATCTATTATTGGGATAATAATGCCAGACTTATTTCGAGGAAATCAAGCAGTATTTTCTACAACCTTTGGTCCTGATGCCACCCATTTATGAAAGGTTGTTGGTCCTTTATGTGACCGCCCTAGAACGACCTATCGGTGCCCCTATTTCCCATATGAACAATGTGGTAATGGATAGTATTCTTTACTATCTCCACCATATGCTCCTCTACATGGAGACCAGATACTCCCCTATCAAGAAGAGCTGCCTTGAGCTGATATTCACAGTGTAGAAATTGTGACATTACTTACAGCACCATGATGTGAAAATAGTGTCCTGAGTGGATCCGTTGAAGTACATACTAAACCGCCCCATGTTCACAGACCATCTAGATCAGTGGGAAGTGATCCTTCAGCAGTTCGACATCAGTTTTTTCCCTCAAAAATCTATTAAGGGGAAAGCATTGGTAGACTTCCTTGCCGCCCATCAAGCTCCCACATACCAGTATATGGACCTTGATTTTCATGATGAGTAAATACTCCCATTAGACCAAGCCATTTTGTGTTGGAAAATTCACTTTGATGGAACTTCCCAAAGCCCTACCGGCTGAAGGCTCAATAACCACATACTCAATAAAGTGGGTCTGGGTATCATCTTTATCACTCCAGCATAAGCTGTTTTTCTATATTCATTTCTGTTGTCAAATGGCTGTACCAAAAATGAGGATGAGTACCAGGCAGTCATCACTGGCCTTGAGCTGGCCCTCGAGATTGATGTTTCCCACTTGCATGTGAAATGGGACTCCAAACTAGTCATCAAGAAAATCAATGGTGACTATTTCATCAGAAATCCAGAGCTCGTACCACTATTGGAATGAACCCTCCAGCTGATGGCCATTCCCATATTGGCCACATGTTACTCATATCCCTCGATCCTAGAATAGTTGAGCTGATGCCTTGGCTAGCCTAACAACATCTCTTATAGAGCCTGATCAAGATGATTTGATTATCCAAATGGCACATTGGAGAGTCATCACCACTATCACTCTAGATGAGATGATAGCCCGCAGGAAATACACCTTACCACTGGAGCCTCCATATCAGGACTTCTAGGTCCCCCTGATGCCACGATGGAAGTGATTCCAGACAGAAATACCCCCTTTATCGAGTACCTCTAACACGGTAATATCTCATAAGATCGATCCGAGTGCGAGTGAATCTAACATCGCGCATTGTAGTTTACCATCTAGAGTGTTCCCAGTTTTGAGTAGATCCTCTATAAGCGTGGGTTTGATGGGGTTCTCATCCATTGCATTCAAGGAGTTGATATTAATTAAGTTATGAAAGAGGTTTATGCTAGTTCCTACAAATCTCATCAGTTCGGGCTAAAATTATCTCAGCAGACCCATAGGTTGGGGTATTTTTGGCCCTCCATGATCCATGATTGCATCGAGTTTTCCAAGAGGTGTCATGCATGCCAAATCCATTCTATCTTTGTGAATTAGCCATAGGATCCTCTCCACACTACAAAGTACTCTTGTCCCTTTGTGGTCTAGGGACTCGATGTTGTGGGGCCATATCTACCAGTGGAAGCTCGCCAGTGTAGATTCATCCTGATCGCTACAGATTTCATTCTAAGTGGGCAGAGGCAATTCTTCTCAAGGAGGTCAAGGCCCATTCAATAATTGAATTTGTGAACTCCAACATCATCTATTGATTTGGATTCCCTCACTCTATCCTCACCGATAATGGCACCAACTTCCAGGCAGCTGAGTTGGAGAAGTTGTATGCCAAGTACAACATCTATTCTAAACATACCTTCTGATATCATGCACAAGAAAATGGGAAGATCGAGGGGTTTAACAAAACCCTCTCTAACATTATACAAAAAATGGTTGGTCAAAACCAGAAGTGTTGGTCGGAAAAAATCCCCAACCCGCTCTGGGCATATCGGACAATGACTCTCAATTCCACACAGGTGACCCCATATTCCCTGTTGTATGGAAGGGAGGATATCTTAAACCTTGAGATTAAATTGCCTTCATTACACACAACTATATATGATCAGAAAGCACCAGATAATGTAGCTGAAATCCATCTAGCTGAATTGGAAGTGCTTAATGAGAACATTCTTCATTCCCTACACAATCTGGAAATACAGTTGAACAAGATAGCAAGAGATTTCGACAAGAGAGTTCACCTCCACTCTTTCTTGTAAGGTGACCTAGTGTTAGCTATGAGAACACCAATGATACCTGGTAGGAAACCTCCGAAGTTAGAACCCAAATTGGAAGGAACCTACATCATTTAGAAGGTTTACCCCAATGGTGCGTAATCCAAGATTACCATGGATGAATCATGTATAACTCCTCCCACCAATGCCAAATTCCTCAAGCAATACTTTGAATGAGTAGTTAGGTCTTACATGACCTCAAAATATTACATCTTGTATGAAATTAAACTACTTTTCCATCCCATATGATGATAACCTAAAAAATGGTCTGAGCCCTATGACCATGAACTAAGATCTATACGGTCTAGTATGACCTTAAATTGTTTCGTATTCTATGCATGATGTTAAAATGTGTGATTTGTCTAGAATTGAGGATGTAAAACTACTCTGCATTCGTCCTCACCACACAATGTTAAACTGTATGGAACCCTCAAGAAATACGTATAGCTTGATTCCCAACCTCATGGGATATGTAGGAATGCCTAGACACCTCATCTTGAGTCCATTCCCTAGACTCCTCTTTGACTACCCCTGGGTATAGTTTCCTTGGAGAATCACACATGGTGTAGTGTAGTCTTCTTTGGCCCTACTCATAGAGGGATTACGATAATCGCACCATGTGCCAATCCTCGTTCTTCTATACTCCCACATCCTCACCGCATGAAGTTAAATAGGATGGAACTTTCAGAACTACGTATGGATTGATTCCCATCCTCATGGGATATGTGAAAACACCCAAATATTTAGTCTGTAGGCCTAGTCCCAACTTCAAGATCTCCACCTCTTTCACCCTCACCGCAAGATATTAAACTACAAACTAGCTGGGACTCCCTATCTTAGATACCTTAACCTTTTCACCCCCTAGAACAAGTTCTCATTTGGGATTTTACGGTGTGGTATGGGATTATGTTCTACTCTCTATTCCATACACATCCCTCGTAGAGATACCTTTCCCCTATCTACGTCCTTTCCGCATGATGTAAAACTGCACAAAATCCTACAGAACTACATGTGACTTGATTCCCATCCTTATAGGATACATAGGACCGCCTGAACATTTAGATTTCAAGTCCAGCCCCATTTCTTAGAAACCTCTTTATCTTCTTGGCCCCCTGGCCTGAGTTCTGCCAGGAGAGGGGCATGCAGCGTGGTATGGGCTTATGTCCTCATTCACTTCGGTTTTGTAACAACCATACCATGTACCTCTCTCACCCAAGAGCTCTTCATCCCCTTGTTCCACACTTATCTTTTCAAGTTGGCTGCTCTTAAGTTGGCCCCCTTGACCCTCTTTATAAATTCACCAATGTTCCCAGGAGCACTCTGGTTTAGCACCTAGAGTGTTGAATCCTACATGGACATGTTATCACCCATTATTAGGCCTCACGATCCCCTTCATTTGGGATTCCACCATATTTCAAATACAAAAGGTCCCCCGAACAATACAGGTACTTATCCCAAGGGCTCTCCTATCATTTTGGGCCAATGTCCTCAAGGATCTCGAGCGACAAATTGATACAAGTTTTGTGCTGTGAATATGGTTAGAGATTGGCACTCATTTGTTGTTTCCATTCCAGGTCACATGATATGGACGCTGTGTTTCAAACACATTCAAAATTTATCCTCCATTTTCACACAACACCCATCATGCCTTAAATATTGGTTTCATGTTTTACATCATTTTCCACTCTATCATGTCCAAGTGGAATTTAGATACTCTTGGTACTATCCCTTAGTGTGAATTTTCATGTTTGGAGGATGAATCCATGGTAAGGTGTCATCTGGGGACCCACATAGATTTCCACATTACATGTATTCCACATGTTGAAAAGACCTCTCCGCCCTTGTTTCCCACATCGAGCGTAGCTCACATGGGCTTAGGGATTCAGTCAAGGTTTGCACCCATTTGGAAGAGTCTCGTTTCTCTATGTTCTGAGATCTAAGACCTCAATCAAAGATCTCTCTACATCCTTACTGCAATACGTAAAATGGCATGATATTACTAGAAATATGTATAGATTGATTCCCATCCATATGGGATATGTAAGAACTCTCAGGCATCTTGTCGTCGGGTCCAGCTTAGGTTACCCCTGATTAACTTTTCTGTTCGGAATTTTGGCCCCAACGTTCATAGGATTGCGTGGTGTGTTGTGAGATCACATCCTCATTCACATCGAGTTTGCAATAGCTGTACCACATACTCCCTTTCTAGGAGCTAGTCTCTCCTTACTCTTGTCATATATGACATTAAAATGCATCTTCAAGAACTACATATGGATTTATTACCATACTAATAAGGTATATAGGAATGACCATGAACTTTTCCTTGAGCCCAACCTAACTTTCATTCTCAGTCCCTTGACCTAAAACTGCCTCAGAGAGCACATGGTGTGATAGGGACTCCTACTATTCTTATTCATGCTAGGTTTTTCAATTACCTCCCCACGTGTCTCCCTCCCTCCTTTCTATATATGGTCTAATATCGAAGACCTTTAAACAAAGATCTGACCACCCTTATCATAGGACACTAAAATACATGGAACCTTTAAGAACTACATGTGGGTCGATTTTAATCCTCATGGGATACGTAGAAATGCCTAGAAATTCCGTCTATAGGTCCAGCCCCAAGAATCTTAAATCCTACCCCCTTTTTCGGCCCCTTGGCTGGAGATCCTTTGAAAGTATGTGGTGTGATGGGTTCCTCTTGGGATCTAATTTCCATTAGGTTTTGCAATAACTACACCATGTTCTTACCTTGTCTCTTCTCGACCTGGTCCAAGTTCTATGACTCTAAACTAAGATCTCCCTATGGGAACTACACATCAGGTTCAACTACTTTTACACCCTGCGAGCATTTCATTAAATCAGGTCCCCTCTTAATGGTTCAATATACAACCTTAAGCTAGGAGCATGTGACCCTAGGACCCTTGTCCTTGGAAAAAGATTCAACTCCCTCTATCTGATATGTCTTATTGTTGTACCCGAATGTATCGTGACAAAGAGCCCAAAGTATGGAATTTTCACATGGACATTCTCTCGTTTCATGTCCAGCCTTCATGAGCCCTTTATTTGTATCCCCATCCTCTTCCATGTCTGAAGGGACCCCTTTATGGCCTGGTATCATGCCACATTGGCTCACCTAATGTCTTGGGACAACACCCCTGAAGACCTTAGACAACATTTGTGATAGGTCCCATGTTTTGAACCTGTTCAGCGGTCAACCCTTATTTGTATGTCCCTATTCCCGGCTAACACGAAGTGGATACTATGTTTCAAACATGTTCAAAAGTCATACTCTATTGTTATACCACCCTCATTGTGATCCAGATCTCAGGAACCATGATTCACATCTTTCCACTCCCTTAGGTTCAAGTAGAATTCCAACACACAGTTTTACACCTCCGTACATCTATGCGCGTTAATCAGGCGGTTAAATAATTTTGGGATGTCACTCCCCTTGCATTCCACTACTGCTAATGTGTGCCTTCCTGTACCAAAAATATCACCACTACTCCATGTTTCCCACATCGAGCACGACTCACATGGGCTTAGTAGTTTTGGTGGGGCATTTACTGGTGCAACTATGCCACACATGACTTTTCATCCCATATGAAATTAAGATGTTATCCCATAACTACACGTGGATTTATTACTATCCTAATGGGGTATGTAGGAACACCCAACCACTTTGCCTCGGTTCCAGCATAACTTTCACTTTTTCTCCCTAGACCTAAAAAACTTTCTTCGAGGATATGTGGTGTGGTGTAGACTCCTTATATACTCATTCACATCGGGTTTATAACTTCCACATCATGTACTCACTATTTGGGATCTCCCCTTCCACTCTCTATCCTACCATATGACATTGAACTACATGATGTCCTCAACACATGACATTAAACTGAAGTTCTACCCTGAACAAGTTCAGGATGCCCCATTTTAATTATGAGATGCGCCATCTTACTTGCCATAGAGGATTCTCCCTTCCAACATTGGTATCTGACCACACCATCCTTAATAACTACATTTGTCTTGATTATCATCCATATGGAATATGTAGCGATGTCCAAGACTTTCACCTCAGACCCATCCCCAGGTTCATTAACCTTTTTAGCCCCTCAGCCCTGATCATGGTCCAGGCAGTATGACCTTAAAACTGTGTGTGTTGTCCTTACCATGCGACATTTAAACAACATGTTTATCTTCCTTATTGGTATGACATAAAACTACAAGGAATTACAAGTCCTTATTATAAAGGTTATATTCAGAGAAATTTTGATCCATGATCATACTGATGTGCCCACCTAATGTTTTTCCACCACGGTTGTGTAATTTCAAGAGTGTTGGATTCTATTCGAATAAACCATCACTCCAACCTCTATGATTTTCATGTCCTTTATTTAGACCCTGTTACTATTTCATATGTAAAGGAACCCCCTAACAGTATAGATGCTCAGCCTATGGCTCGCCTACTATCCTGGGCCAACATTCCAGAAGACTAAAAGATGGCATTTTGAGTCAGGCCCTGTGTTTTGAATGTGGTCAGTGGTCAAACCTCATTTTTCATATCCATTTCAGTCTAACACAATAGGGAAACTATGTTTTGAACATGTTCAGCATTTATCCTAATTGTCACACCATCCCCATAGTGGTCTAAATTTTGGGTATCGTGATTCACAATTTCCATTCACCTATGTCTAGATTGATTCAAATTCCCCTGGTGTTATCCCACTCATGTACTAGAGCACATTGGGAAATGAATGTTGTTTTTTATGAGAACCCTATACTCTAGTCACAACCTCTCTTATCTTAGACACTCCCAAAGGTGATCTATGTCTCATTCTGATCCCAAAAAATCTTCCTATGTTTAGAACTATCGTACAGAAGAATGATTTTCTATTATCTCTTGTTTCCCACACTAAACATGACTCACATGGGATTAGATTCATAGTTGGTTATTTTATCAATACGATCTAGATATAGAGGTCCCTAGGGCAGACATTTTCCTTAGCTGTTTCCTCAGAATGCAGTCTGCCTCACCCTCCTCATCCTCATTGGACCCCATTCTTAGGGGGGGCATTTGTGGGCATCGAAAAATGTATCCATATAATTAACCGAATTCTACAAGACATGATCTTAGAGAAAAGGTCGTTCCACAGGCTTCGATTTGAAAGGTCGTGGATCTCAAATAGAGTTACAGATCATAATTTATAGTCATTAAAAGGTAGACTACTGGAAATGGCCATCCATGACGATTTTGGGGAAGAGTTTGGATTTACGGGAAAAAATGGAATCTTGCGTGCAAAATGGATTTGTGCACAAAAGTGAAATGGAATTTTACGTGCACTAACATTCACGAGTTCTACTATAAATATAAGTGCACCCCCTTCTTCCAAAGGCCCCTAGAGGTAGACCACCACTTTAATGTGCGTAAGTTTGCATCTTCCACGCCTACACACAAAACTCCCATCTTGCGCGCAAAACATCAAATTTTCATGAAAATGTTCAAACATGCTCAATTTTGAATGAAAAACATCATTTTTGAGTGAAATAGTGACACTATGCCCAATTTTGTGCACACCGGTGCTGTATCTGTCCAATTGCATGAAAATATCCCCTATTGTGTGCTGACTTTCCCTATTGTGTGCAACCTATCCTACGCATATTGAATCTTATGCAAAACAGTGTCTAGGCGTGTGTCTGTTGGTCTATACTACGGGGGTTGTGCCCCCACACCCCCGCTCGGGGTCACTGCCAGGCTACGGTCCCGACCCTCAAGGTTGGTCCCTTCTCTTTTGTCACTAACCCCCATGAAATATAGAGAGTCACACTGCGAACATTTCAGGCCGAGAAGTTAGAATTTTCCATTGCACCCTTATGCGTAGCTGCCTTCCACCTATGGAATACCATGATTTGAGATACTCCTCCACACTACATAAAAACACCTTCAGTCAGAATTTTCCTCTTTGTTTGTTTCCCATGTCGTGAGTTGATATTCTCATTATCAATTCCTTGAGTACCTTGAGTTGAAACATTCCTCAAGAAACTCATCCAAACCCCATCACCTAAATTCTATACCGGGTTGAACCAGAAAGGGTCGATCTTTCATAAGTCCCAACACCAACCATTTCTAGGTGCCTTATGCCTAATAATCCTCTCTACATGACTATAAAATGTAGTACTCCCAATGTGAAAAACATAGGACACCTCTTGATTCAAAAAAGGATGCCTTGTGTGCTAAGAATAAGACACCAATAGTCCTTTCTACATGACTATAAACTGTATTACACCCTATATGAAAAATACATGATGCCTCTTGATCCAAACAAGAGATTCCTTATGCACCAATAATAGGATTCCAATAGTCCTATCTATATGACTATAAACTGTAGCATGCCCTATCATTTAATAATAGGACACATCTTTCCCTAAACAAGATATGCCTTATGCACTAACCATAAGATTCCAATAGTACTAAATACATGAATTTAAACTATAGAATTCCCCATTATTCAATAATAGGATGCCTCTTGTTACAAATAAGATATGTATTATGTGAAAATCATAAGATACCTCATGCCATTATTACAATGGCATAATTTCAAGAGTGTTGGAATTTGTTCGAGCATTACATCACTCCACATCATGCTTCATGTGTCCTTCATTCATATCTTCATCATCCTTTATGTCTGAAGGGACCCCCTAATGGCCTGGTCCCATGACACTTTGGCTCACCTACCATCCTAGGCTAACACCTCGGAAGAACTTGTATGACACTTCGAGTCAAGTCCTGTGTTTCGAACATGGTCAGCAATCGACCCTCATTTGTTTGTCCCCATTTTAGGTTAACTCTATATGGAGGCTGTGTTTTGAACACGATCAATAGTTATCCTCCATCATCACTCTGCCCTCACCACATTCCGAATGTTGGGCATGTGATTCACAATTTTTATCTCCCTTTGTTCAAACTGATTCCATTGCCCTTGGAATTATCCTGCTTGTGCACTAGAGAATAGGTGTAGGGAATAATTATATGCCTCACCCACTAGAAAGTTAGGATTCCTTCATTTCCAGACATGGGGAAGACATCATGGGAAGATTCCGTATATAAGCCCCATTCACCATTGCCGCTCCATAGCAGCACCCAACCAGCTTCCATACATAAGCCCCATTCACCATTGCCACTCCCTAGAGACACTCGGGAAGCTTCTATACATAAGACCCATCCACCATCACCCCTCCTTGTGCGCTCTATGTGTTTTCGTTACCCTAAGGCACCATGTTCGGGCCCCTATTATACAAGACACCTCTTTTGTACACATCCTTCTCCCGTACAACCCTCCAGGTTTGTACGAAGTGATTTAAGGTCCCTTGGGAGGTGCTTTAAAATGAATTTCTTAGACTTATACTTCTTCTCATTGGCACACTAACAACTATTTCTCCTTCACATAGCTACAATAATGTGTCCCCCTCAGTGGATCACTCCACAACAACCCCTTTCCACATCATTGTCAATGAATTTCCTTCACCAAGGGTTAAAACATATTGGTTATGTAAGTGCTAGGGGTGAAAAGTGAATATACCTTGTCGAAACTATGGGAGGTTAAACTAACAAGCACCATCATCCTCAGCACATGACATTAAACTGTGGCCTTGCCCCGTGCAATACACGTGGGGTTCCCCATCTCAGAAATTCTCTATGCCATCTCATCTCTACGGGAGTGAGATCTTCCTCACATGGAATGAGATCCTCTTTGTTGGAGCAGATCCTATCCATGGGGGAGGGAAACCATCTTGGTGTAAGCCCCTAGAATTTCTTGTAGGAGGCAACACCCCTGCTCCTCCTTTATTCTTCAGTCCCAAAGACCAAAGGAGAGATGGGCTCATGGAACTTTGTTATCTCATCACTCTTCCTCAAAGATTTTTCACCATTGGGCCTCCATCTTGGAGTAAGTCCCAATATCCATCTCCTTGGGATGCTAACTATGCATAAGCACCTTTTTTTTGGGCCTTTAACCACATGTAAGCCCCACTCCACTTTCTGCAGACACATCTTTCACAATGTGATCATCAGGTCTTTTCTACCTCTTGTTTCTCACACCAAGCATGACTCACATGGGATTAGAGTAAGCATTGGCCATGGAATCCTTCATGGGCTGCAACTACATGTAATCCCAAAACCATTCTGAACTACATGGAATTTGATACTTTCCAAGGAAAGGTACATAGGAAGCGTCTATGAGGTTCAAGACCAACACCTACTCATCCCGACCCCTTTACATTGGTTCAACTTCATCCCGCATGAAGTTAAACTATATCCATAATTAATAACTATGTGGACTTTGATCCTTTCCAAGGAAAGGTATGTAGGAAGCCTCCTTGAGGTTCAATCCCAACACCTACTCATCCTGACCCCTTCATGTTGGTTCACCTTTATCACACATGACATTAAACTGTATCCACCATTTCGAACTATGTGGGATTTGATCCTTGTCTCCTAGAAAAGTTATATATGAATTCTCCCTGAGGTCCAACCCCAATCAACGGTAAGTCATTATGAACCCCAATAGATGGTAAGCTGTTATGATCCCTAATCGACGGTAAGCCGTTGGGATCCCAAATCGATGGTAAGCCATTGTAGTCTCTAATTGATGGGAATGCATTTTATTCCCCAATTTATGGTAATCCATTGTATTCCACAATCAATGGTAATACATTGTATTCCCCAATCAGTGGTAAGTAGTTTTACTCCATCCAGTAGTAAGTCATTGTCAGCCTCACACAACAGTAATCTTTTTTAAGATGAACTACGTGGGTTTGACCCCTGTCTCCTTGAAATAGTACATAGGAAGCCTCCCTAAGTTTCAACCCTAGGATATGATAATCTTTGGTGTCCCCCCTGTTGGGACTGACATCTCTGGTCTGCCCCTCAAGTGTCAAACCAACCCTAGGCTACTAACTACACGTAATCCTTAGCATGCCTTTGGGTTGCTGTCCTATATGCATATCTTGATTCCATGCCCCATCCTGAACTACATGGATTTTGATTCCATTCCATGGGGATACATAGGAAGTCTCTTCGAGGATCAAGCCCTACATCACCATCACCCTCACATCATTCCCATCACATTCTCCATTCACATCACTCAACCATCCATATATATCCTGATTCTTACCCAGGCTACCACATCTCAGTGAGATCACACCACCCACCTTCTCACTGCTCCTAGTAGCAACTTGGATACTAAACACACATTATCCCTAGAATCAATGTTCCCTAAAGGGGTTGAAACCACCTGATCCACTCCCGTCAGTGTTCTGATCAATCCAATCCATCTCCGTTAAATGTTAAACTCACAACGTACCCTATTTTAAACATGATAATATAAGGAAAACCTCAGATACATGCCTATGGAATATAATTCCCTTCATTTTATGTGGGATGAATCAGGATTCCATACGCTCAAGAATCCCTATCATGAGGGGAAGAAACCCTAACATGTCAGTGTTCCATCATCCTTACACACCAGTGATGTCCAATGTGACTAATCCCCCTACCGAAGGTTGTTTCCCTGGCTGGACCCCTTGGAATGTCTTGACAAAAGCAGCATAATTAACCGGAATCCATGAAGACATGGCACTGGGAAGAGTTTCACGAACAATGTCTTAAGTCTATGAGGGAGACCCAGACTAGGAAATGAGTTCCAAGGAGGAATCCATGGAAGGAGGAACTGACATCCCATTATCCCGTTTCGATCAAGGAGAAAATGTCCCTGAATAAGCGATGGATGCATCCTACCTTTGGAAAGTGGGAATGCGGGGCAACAGCTGTGTGTACTCTAAAAGAGATGGATGCATACCCCAGAAAAAGCATCAAAAACAAATTCCCACTATCCTATCCAAAGATTTCAGAAGAAAAGAGAGAAAAAACCTCATCCAAATCAGATCTCTAAAGGTCACCTTCACTGATTTTAACTGAATTAAAATCCCTTTAAAGTAATTTATATAACCATCTATAGACCTTAATTATAAAATTCTCATGATGAAAAGTCTCCTTAGAAAGAACACATTGTTTATCACCATGGGATTATTATACATGTCTGTTAAGGTCTTCATATATTATTATGTTGTTTTTTACTTCCCAGATGTTGAACCCCACATTATTAGAAAGTGAGTATAACATCAATCCAAGTAATTTATCATATAAACTCTCCCATTCATCTTTTTTCATAACTTCTAGTTTAGATCCACTTAATTAAAGATCAAGATCCTTTTATAATGGATTATACTCTATCGGTATCTTCCAAAATAAAAATATTTTATGTTAAACTACTCTAATCATAACTTAATCTAACCCAATTACATTCCTCTAAAATATGAGAACAACCAATAATCTATAAATAACATAAAAAAATATATATCAATAACTACTTATTAAGGTTATTCTATAAGACTGAGGGAAGAATGTTTCCACTGAATTGAGCTTTAAAACACCTCAAATAAGGCTTGGTCTTTAAGATCACTCTAACCTTGAGATATGAAACCACTTGTGGGTAAAAGTGAAGAATAATTCAAATAAAATAACTAGAAGAAGATCTAACAAAAATTATGAAATCTAAAAAAAGTTCCATAATGAACCCATACACCAACATCTAAACCATGAAAAATGACCCGCTTCCAAATCATAATAAACTTACACCCAAATTATAGACAATGTAAATAAAACTAATGAAAAAAATGATAGAAGGAAAAAAGTTAAATATGAATAGAATATATTACATGGTTTAGGATTACACCCTAATGCATGGGGAAATTATCATTTACTTTATTCATAGAAATAGAGGATGACTACAATATCTGTAAGATCTCAAGTTTTCATACGAGATAAAAATATTTCCTTTTTCAGTTTAACTCATTTTTTTTACCTAATGTGAGTTTTTAATGAGATCACATGAGTTTTAGGGATTTATAGGGATGTTTAAAAGCTTGAAGGCTCAACTTATGGAAAAGGAAACTGGGAAACATGGTTAATAGATACCATGTGACCGGGTCAACATGGTTTGAGTAAACACGTGAGGGATGGACAAAGGGATTCAGGTGGCTTCATGATTTAAGGAAACAATGTATATAGGGGAGAACACCCATGTAGGAACACCTATAGTTTTTAGCAGATCATGTGACATGGTTTTTTCATGATTAGTCTAACCATGTGCATGAAACCATGTGAGGTCCACCTTGACACAATGAAGGGTGAACGATTATCGCACGATTTGGCCAAATGTGTGACCAAACCATGAAAACTAGATATTTTGGAAAAATTGCCCATTTCAACCTTAATTAAATTAAAACCTAAATCCCCTATTATTTTGTTTTCTCCAGTATATTTCTTAGACTTGGGAGCTCTCTTGAAAACCAAATCATAGGCTTGGACACCATTTCATCATCCAAAATCATATTCAAACACCGTTCGTCTTGTTAGATCCATGACATTGATTTATTCATTCATATAATGTCATTATTTGTTTTTATTAATATTGATGGAGTTATTTAGGTGTAAGATAATATTCCCTATTCCATTATTTTCATCCATTCTTTGTTTTTCTTTTGATTTGGACCAAATTAGAGGTCGATATTGGATGAGTTCTCTACTACGGACCTATGGTAAGTGATCTATACATTTCCATTGGGGTTTGGTGTTTTATATTACTAGATAAATTTGTGCCACATTCCATAATTTCTATAGGTTCACCTATAATTAATTAAATGGATAAATTGAATTATTTGGAACCTTTTAGGTTTCTCTTTGAGTACTTTTGTGATTTTTGGAGGTTGTTTCCCCAACCTAAGACACACAAGGGGTGTGACTTTATGTATGACTTACTTTATACCACCCCATTGGCTGAGTGAGTTCTCTCCTTATTAGAGGGATTATTTATAAATTGAATAGAGTAGAATATAATTGTTTGTATAGATTTGATGACTCCTTTTCCATGTAATAACATGAGTTGAATTGATTTAATTATTTAAATGGATTTTATAGTAATGGTGGAAATGAGTTGGATGAACTCATAGAATGTGAATAATTATGAAATGATGAGTGAATGGATTGATGCATTGATTATGGAAGTGTATGTCTTGGATGATATACTTGGATCCTGATTCGATAATATTCTATAGACATTTATACTCCATGGGTCTTAATTATGATACAGTATGCCTTGGAATTGTTTACTCCTTGGATAATGATTTCATAGGATTCCATAGGACTTAATACCCCTTGCATCTAGATTTATTAGGATTTCATTTGATATAGTTTGTTGACATGCCTCTTGGACCCCACAGAAGTATTAATGAGTTTCAATCGAGATTCTCACAAGACTTGATGTGGATGCCTTGGTCTTCTATACCTTGGATCTGAACCTTCTTAGTTTGACACTTTAGATTAAATGGAGTGACCATTGTGTATGAAACTTGATTACGTGGCATGGACTTGGTGATTATTAAAAACTATATTATACCACATGGCTATGGTAGATATTATTATTAGATTACATGGTGTGTCCATTTTGGATTTTTTATTACATATAGATAGACCTGGTATGGGTATCAGTTTATAGTTGTTAGATTGAATAATATCGCGAGTTTATTCTATTTACATCTTCCCTTATTATAGAAGATTCACTATTATTTTCAAGGAGAGTTGTTTGGATAGATAATGACACTTTATTTTAACACATATTCCTTGGGAAATTTACTTTTAGTACTCTTATACCTGTGATATATTGCACACTAATTGAAATTCTATTACAAAAAATGGATTTTTTATAAACACCATTAGTGGTGGACTACCAAGTTATATCTCTCACCCTATTCAAGGAATCATTAAATATTCATACAGACTTCATTGATGCAGGTAGGGAATGGGGAAAGCACCTGTATTTCGATGATTGATTTCTTATTGCTTAGGATAAAGAGATCACATGACTGAGCTAGGATTGTGATACTAGATGGGATATTACTTTTTGTTATTTTTGGAATTTTGATACATGTATTGTATTGGGTTTCTATATACCTATTTCTTTTTGCTTTTTAGATACATGAAATTAAATATCATTTTTCATATGATATTTCATTTTTAATTATTTATCTATTCCAATATTGGATATTTATCTTCTGTCTGGATGATTTAATACTTCCCCTATTGATTGTTATGTTTACTACCATTGTACTAGACTCTGACATGAGGTAATAGTCTCCCCATAGACACACCCTAGACCACCATTATTAGTACTAATCCTCTAGTTTATGGGGAGACATGCTTGAGAGTAGCTAGCCCATGTATGGAAAAAATCAAAATTTCATAGAATGGAACATGTTTTTATAGATAGTGCCTATTTGTGTTGATTTGATTCCACCATTGGGTGATTAACTTGAGTTGTGATATTATTATTGATATGATTAAGGATCTGTTTTAAAATTTCCTAATGAGATGAGGGTATTCATATTAGACATAATTTTATGCACCTGTTAGGATTCACATTCCTTGCATTGTGCTATGCCATATAGGATGCATTGCTTGACTGTATAACATTGTTGAATGTGCCTTGTGTGATATGGATGTGTTTTACTAGATTTTTAATGCATTGGTTTGAGAAAAATAGTTGGTACTTAGAGTTCCTATTGTAATCTATATATTATTTTATTTTTTAGGCTATAGTAGACACCTAGAGTAGTCAAATATAGAATATTGAGTCATGTACCATTGTTCTCATGGACTGGAATGTGTTCTAGTTCAGATTAAGTGGGCACCTCACTTCCATTCATGAGGTGTACGAGACCCTATGGATCATAAGTGGTTACTAATTTGGTTCAAAAATTTAAATATAATGGTAAATAAAAGTGAATTAAAATGAAATGGAAATTTGTGAAATAGAGAACATGACCTTGACCAAGATTTAGAGTGGGAAGTAGGTAGTGTCTCTGGTGCTTTATACAACTGTTTTTACCTAGTCCTAGATTTAGGAGAATGGATAGAGGTGTGGCTTGTTTATAGGAAGGCTTTTAAAAATCCTACATTTTTATATGAGATCTATTGGTTATCAATATTTTTTTGAGGTGTGTATTTTGAATTGTAGAGACATGACACCATGATGACCTTAAGTTGTTCACCAGGAGGGTGGTGATGACCATGATCTAAAGGTGGTGGGCCATGGGGTACCGGTAGATCTCTATGTTGTGATAGCTATGGAACTATTAGTTGTACCATATATGGGTGATGAGGCACAATTTTTAGAGTGTTTTATACACATTATGTAGACCATTTAGGGAGCCCCACAACCTTCCTAATCTATGGAAGAGCTGACACATGCGTAATAGTAACAACATCTGACCATGTTTTTGGGGGATGGAGGTCCATAGAATGTTGAGATATGGATTTAGACTACTCTTTAAATCTTAAAACATCTATATAAACTTGTTTATAGGATAGTAGAGCTCATGACATATATTATTCGGGGATCAGTTTATCTTAGGTGGGATGTTTTGAACTAGGTTTATATACTTCAAGAGATGGTTTGGAGGGATTTCAAATCCAAGTTTTATGATTACTTTTTTCATGAGATGCTAATGGATTAAAGGGACTGCAAGTTCATGCATATGGAGCAAGGCGTGATGACTATTATAGAGTATTCATCACGCTTTACTGAGATTCAGTGGATTGAACTGATTTATATTACTAATGACCTATAGAGAGAGATGCTTCATGGAAGGTCTCGTACATGACATTAAATCAAAGTTCAATGTGTTTAGGTTGATGAATATTATATAGATAGTGAATCAGGTGATTATTACTAAGAAGTACCTGATGGAAGATGGGGTTGAAAAGTAGGGAAGTTCAGCCTCTCGACCCAATGGTTCAAAAAATTCAAGCAGGAAGCACCATTTTGAAGATTCTCATGAGGGGAGTACCATCCAGGCTATTAGTGTTGGTGGAAATGTTTTCTATAATTAGTGTGGAAGATGGGGGTGGGGGGTATATGAGGAATTAGTGTGATCAAGACCTAGTCAAGTGTTGGTCTTGAAATTGAATGGGCCACATATAATTTTTTTGTAGGACCTCACCTATAGCAGTTAATGGAAGGGGATCAACTCTAAATCTAGGTTTAGGAGCAGGATTCATAGCTCCATATCAGGCTAGGAGATGAAGTTGTACCAGTCATTCAGGATGAGATGGTGCTTGTGACCATGGTAACAAGACACTATTTGTACCTAGATAGTAGAGTGGGATTACTCTGGGTAGTGAGGTTGTTTCATAGGGATGTGGTTCAGTCCAGATATATTCTGTACTCCTATACTAGAAGAATATAGTGTCAAGATGTCTATGGTGAGAGGTGAGATCTCAGTTTCCTCTACTACAGAATCATCTCCTTTTGATATAGGTGCTTCACATTGTTTCATATATTTACATATAGTGGAGATACTTGGGCTTATTATTTAGTTTTCTAAGGGTATTATGACACATGATACTTTGTTGGAGATCAGATCAGAGAGTTTACACCAGTTCAGGGAGTGACCCCTTGAGATTTGTGGGTGTCACTTCATTTGAGATTTTTTCCTTGATATTACAGGGTTTGAAGTCATACGCAGGATGTAATGGTTAGTTGCCTATCAATCCCATGTTTATTTTTATCACCAAAGGGTTACCTTCACATCACTAGAGGGTGGAATTTTTATTCACAAGGTGAATGAGATGTTTAGGAGAGATGAAATGGAACCAGGAATTATGGTCTAGATGGGATGATAACCCAGATTTCTATTTTATATATGGATGATCAAGGAATGCATCAGACAAATTTCCCTCCAATGTTTGATCATTTTAGGGATATTTTCTCAGATGAATATTCTAGTTTTACTCATGAGAGAGAGGTGGATTTATCCATAGATCTAGTGTTAGTATATGTACAAGTATCTATTACTCCTTATAGGATGGCTACTATGGTGTTTTGGGATCTCAATAAAAATCTAGAGGACTTGGAGGAAAAGAGGTTTATATGACCCAATACTTCTCTATGTGGTTCGCCAGTCATTTTTTCAAAAATGTTAGAAAATACCCTTAGAATATGCATGTATTATCATAAATCTAACCATTTTATGGTTAAGTATTGGTATCCCTTTCTAAAGATAGATGAAATTTTTGATCAGTTTCGAGGAGCATTGGTTTTCTTGAAAATCGATTTGATTTTGTGATATCAACAGGTATGTGTTTGACCTATAGACATTCCCTACAAAAATTTTCATAGATGGTATGGTATATATGTATATTTGGTTATAATTATTGGTATCCCAAATGTACCAGTGGTTTTTATAGAGCTGATGAACTGAATTTTCCATCCTTATCTAGATTCATTTGTGGTGGTGTTCTTAGAAGATATCTTTGTGTATTATAAAAATCGATATGACTATACCAAAAATCTTGAGATTATTTTGGATATACTGATAGAGAATTATTTATATGCTATTCTCATAAAGAGACACTTATTAATGGATAAGATTCACTTCTTGGGTCATATTATCTCAAATAAAAAAGTATCAATTAACCCAGAGAAGGTGAAAGTTTTAGTCCCCTAGGATCCTCCCAAAAACTTCTTTGATATACAAAGTTTCTTGGGAATATCTAGATATTATAGGCATTTCATACAAGAATTTTCACACTTAGAAACACCTATGATGGGATTGACTATGAAGGGTGTGAATTTTATATGGAAAGATACCTATGATACTACCATTCAGGAGCTAAAAGGGAGTATAACTTCAACAATGGTCTTGATTATGCCAATATAGGAAGGTGATACAGTGTTTATTGAAATGCATCAGGTATTAGGATTGGAGTAGTTATGATTCAGGGGATAGAGTCATGGTGTATGGGTTTTGTCAATTGAGCACACATGTGGGGAATTACCCAATGCATGATCTCAAGTCAGCTGCTGTTGTACATGCCATGCATTTTTAGAGAAACTATATACTGGGAGTGAGTTTGGTGGTGTACACTAAACACAAAATCCTCAAGTATATATTTAAGAAACATAATCTAAATTTGAGGCAGTGAAGGAGGGTTGAGTACCTACATTATCTTTTACTTATATCTTGCCTATACTTCTTGAAAGGGAAATTTAGTCATCATTGAAATGAACATGAGAACTAAGATACATATAGTTCACAAGGCCAGTACCGAGTGGTGGATTATGGACCTATTCTCAGAGATTATCTTGGAGGTGAAAAATGGTCAAGGGAAGAATTTTCTTTCATCCTTATCTTTTAAATTTACCCTTATGGATAGAGTGAGTAGGGGTAAACTATCAGATTATGAGGGACTAATCCTATGGTAGAGTGCGGTAGGTGATGACCTGCTTCATAGTTAAACTATGGGTGTGGATGAAATTTTATATATCAATGGTTGCACATGGTTTATAGTAGACATACATGAGGATATGATGTTGGAGTTTCATGAAACAGTTTGGGAAGTGCATCCTAACATTACTAAGATGCATTGTGATTTATGTTTCCAATATTGTTGGTTGGGGATGAAAGATGAGGTAGTTGGTTTTGTTATAAGATGTTCTACATGTCTGTAGGTGAAGGTGTAACATCAGTGGGAAACTAGGATTTTATAGAATTTAACCATTCTTGACTGGAAATGGGATGATGTCATGATGGATTTCATGATTGGTTTTCCAAGGTCTCCTCAAGGAAGTGATTCTATTTGGGTTGTTGTGGATCGGCTCACAAAGGTTTATCATTTCCTTCTAATCAGGGATACCTTCTTAGTAGATGATCTTGGAAGGTTGTATATCCATGATATAGTGTGACTTAATGGGTTTTCTTATAAAATTGTATCATATAGGGACACCTATCATACATCTCGTTTCTGGTAAAGTTTTTAGATTGTTTTGGGTACATTGGTGCTCCTGAGCATAGTATCCCACCCTCAAAATGATGTCCAGTCAGAGCACACTATAAAGGTTCTTGAGAAACTTTTGTGGGCATGTGTCATAGATTTTTGGGGCTCTTGGGATATTTATATAACCTTATTTGAGTTTTCGTACAATTATAGTTATTAGGAAACTATATAGATGGAACCTTAAGATGTTTTTTATGGTAGGATATACCGATAACCCCTGTGCTGGTTAGAGGTAGGAGAAGCTGATTTACTCAGACCTCTTCTCATGAAGGATACTTCATATTAGGTCTAGTCGATTCATAAATGGATGGATACTACAAAGTCATGGTATAAATCTTAAATCGATCACCATAGATGACCTATATAGTTTGAGTTTAGGGATCAGTTCTTTTTACACATCTCAACAAGAACATGACACATATATATTAGGATATAGGGTAATATTTCACCATGACATGTCATTACTTTCAAGATTATAGAGAGATTCAGGCCAGTTGATTATATGTTTCAGTTACCTTAGAGGTACCAATCCATGCACAACATCTTCTATGTATCTCAGCTACACAATTATCACTCAGAACCATATCATACTCTATAGATGGATGTGTTGGAGTTATATCTAGACATTTCCTTTGAGAATAACCCTATTTATATTATTGAAATGAGAATGATGGTTTTATAAGGTTGATCAGTTTATATAGTACGAGTTCTATGGTAACACAATCATTTACAGGATGAGACATGGGAGAAGGAGGCCGACATACTTGCTCAGGGACTGAAGTTATTCTTAGGATATTCTTAACCACCCTTGTAAGTGGAATTCATGTAATAATTTATTTAAATGGGGAAGATTGTAAGATATTGGGTTTTCTTATGAGGTATGAATCTTTTTTTTAAGTTTAAATCCTTGGTTATGACCTAATGTGAGTGAATAATGAGATTAAAAGAGTTTTAGGGGGTGTCTAGGTCATTTTGAGAGCCTAGAGGCTCAGTTTTTGGAAAAGGAAATAGGGCTTCATAGTTAGTAGAAACTATGTGACCCAATCTGCATGGTTGGAGTAACCATGCAAGGGATGGATATAGGGATTCAGGAGTCCACATAGTTTGAAGAAACCATGAAACCATGGGCACACTCCCGTATGATATCACTTATAGTTTTTATTAGAGCATGAAACATTGTTTGTGCATGATTAGTCTAACCATGCACATGAAATTGTGTGTATGAAACCATGAGAGGTCCCACTTGACATAATTAATGGCACACAGTTGGCGCATGATTGGGACAACTATGTGGAAAAACCATGACACCCATATATTTTGGGAGAAATGATTATTTATCCTTTACTTAAATTAAAACCTCAACCCCCCTCTTCTTTTCTTTTCTTCAATAGTCAACTTAGGCTTGGGATCTCCCTTTAAATCAAAATCATAGTGTTGGACATCATTTCATCATTCAAACTAAGATTTCAACATCTATCATCTTGTTATATCCAAACCGATGAGTTCTTCATTCATATTGTGTCATTCTTCATTTGTCTTCATATAGACAGAGTGATTTAGGTGCAATATAATATGCCCTATTTCCAGGATTTTCATCCATTACTAGTTTTTCTTCTGATCTGGACCGAATCAAAGGATGATACTGGATGAGTTATCTACTACAGACTTATGATAGGTGATCTATACCTTTCCCTTGAGGTTTTTTGTTTTATAGGTCCCGTTGCAGTTGTGTCACATGCTGGAATTTCTAGTGGCACTCCTTTAATTAATTAAATGTTTGAATTGAATGATTTGGAACCTTTTAGGTTTCCCTTTGAGTACCTTAGTGATTTTTCTAGGTTGTTTCAACATCCTAGGCCATTCATGGGGTGCCTTTGTGAATTCTTTAATTCATACCACCCCATTAGACGAGTGAGTGATCGCCTTGTTAGAGGAAGACTTTATAAATTGAATAGATTAGAATTTAATTGTTAGGAAATAGTTGATGCCTCCTTTTCCATGTTATAACATGAGATGAATAAATTTAATTGTTTAAATGGATTTTATAGAAATGGTAAAAATGAGATGGATGAACTCATGGAATGTGAATAATTGTGAAATGCGAATGAATGGTTTTATACATTAGATAAGGTAGTGGATGCCTTAGATGAGTTCCTTGGATCCTAATTCCATAGGATTCCATGTATTTTTCTGCTCCATGGGTATTTATTAGGGTAGTGGATTCCTTATAATTTTTCACTCCTTAGATCATGATTTCGTAGAATTCCATGGTCCTTCCCATACCTTGGATATGGATTTATTGGGATTGCTTTAGAAATGGTATGTTGACATGATTATTGGACCCAAACCAAGTCTTACCAAGTTTCCATAAAGATGATCTTTGGACTTGACGTAGATGAATTGATATTCTATACCTTATATCTGTCCCTTCATGGTTTGAAACTTTGGATTACATGACACAAATTTCGTTGATGACACTTGATTATACGTCATGGATGTGGTGAGTATTGTACAATGGATTATACAATGTGGCCATGGTAGATATTATTACCGGATTACTCAACATGGATGTCGTGTATTTTTGATATGCTTACAAATAAAACTATTATGGGTATCATTTTACAGTAGTTATACTGGAAAGTATCACGGGTTTATTCTATTTACAGCTTCCCTTGACATGGGAGCTTGACTATTGTTTATAGGGAGCCTTGTTTGGCTAGACATATCAATTTATTCCCTCACAAATTCCCTGGTAACTTTACATTCAATACTCTTATACATGTGATATATTGTACACTTCTTTATCCAAAATTACAAAAATTTGATTTTTCATAGACACCTTTGGTGGTGGCCTACTATGTGTTATCTCACACTCTGTTTAGGCTGTCATTGGGTACCTGGACATACTTCATGGATATAGGAAAGGAACAGGGAAAACACCCACAGTTCGATTCTTGATTGGTTGTTGATTATGAGTAGGAGAGAACATGGATGATCTTGGATCATGATTCTATATGGGATAGTCCTTTTTGGTATTTTGATACATGTATTGTACTGGCTATCTATATGCCTATTTTTATACTTTTTAGAGACATGACATGACATATAATTTTCTTTATGTGATTTACTTTACCATTGTTTATTTATTCATTTATTGGATATTTATCTTATGTATGGATTATTTTATTCTTCCTTTATTAACTTTATGTTTATTACCAGTTGTGCTACACTCTAACATGGGGAAATAGTCTCCCCACAGACACACCCTATTCCCTTGCTTCTAGCCAGCAACCTCTAGAGTACGAGGAGGCATGATTATGTCCATGTGACCTACTGGATCAAGGAACCATTTATTGGATCCTAGGTCGAGAACTTACAATATCAAAAGTTTTTAATCATAAGTGATCATCCTTACTTAAATAGAAATTCTCAGCTTGTGCTTCCAATTGTTGTTGTTATCTGATTTCCAGAGGATGAAGTCCACATTAACTAATATTCATAGGTGATACTTCATTTGGTAAAGTCTATATAGTGACTCAAATTTACCTCCTTATATATAGTGATTGATTTTGTAGATCTCATGTTTCCTTAAATTTTCTCACACTTCATCCAGTAAGTAACTTTTGATGGTCTAACTTCAAGTAATATTGTATGGATTTGAAATATGTTCGACCAACATTCAGTCATACGAACTTGCTACTTCCATTCCACCATATCATCTAAATTTTGTAAATTCATCCTCTTGATCCTATACTTATGTTGGTCAAGTTATGTCAGCCTAAAAATGGTTTCCATATATATCCTAATACCCCAGGCCCCTAATAACACATCAAATAATTTTAAAAAAAATACACAATGTTTTGTGAAAATTAGATTGAAATTATACATTTTAAGGATGAGGTGTGTTACACCCCCATTCTTCTGATATATTTTCATGCCTATACTATATTTTCTATCACCAAGATGTTGTGTACCCAGTGCATACTAGCCTCTACAACCACTGAACTTACATCACATCCTTGAAACACACTAGATTCTCATCCCCTGAATTTCACCTATCTTCAAGTAGTGGATCTTTAACTCAAATGAATCTTTAAATATTATATTTGATTGTGCATGATACACACAATAGTTATGTGTTTACTCACATTAATCACCTTGAATATTCTTCTATTTTGGTTAATCTTCTCTAAAAAATGATTATTCCTCTATACCATCGTGGATTCTTCATCATCATCACCAAACACATGCTGTGATTTTAGTATGTATCTTCCCTATAAATAAATACTATGTAGAATAGATTATTTCAAAAGAAACATGGAAATAAGAAAAACCATCATATAATTTATTGAGGTAAAATATTAAAATGTAAGATAAACATTAATACAATATGAGAATGAAAAATAAAACATCATTAAGAAAACTAAAAGAGTAAAAAATCCAAAAGAAAATAAAAATACCATGAACATGAAATATTTATCCTCATGGGTTTCCTTGAAGATCATATCCTGATTATAGATATATAAAGAAGGAAAAAATTATAAATATAGAGTGATAAGTAAACTCATTGTATGAATAGTTTAATAGATGTATATAAGGTTATATAGAGGAATGAAATATATCAATTATATATATGGCCATTGGAAATATGACCATTGGATATATAGACATTGTATATATGGTCATTGAATATACTTTTATCTCTTAGGTTCATTTAAGTAGTGTAATTTTTAGAACAAATTAAAAATAATATAATTAACATATAATAAATAATTCTAGAATGAAATAAAAAAAAGATAATAATTAATTACATTGTTTTACTATAAAAATATTTAATTTTATGTGTTATATTTATTATTAATTTTAAATAATGATTTGATAAAAAGTCAAATAAATCTTCTAATACTAATATATTGATAAAATTAAACAGTAAATTGTAATGGAATGTGATTAAAACCATTTAATGTTAAAAGGGGTTATTTTTCAAAGAACTATTTTCCTAAGTGTTGCATATTTTTATAAATTAAATTGATCACTTTTAAAGTATGATCCTAATTAAATGTATTTTTTATTTATAAAAAATATATATTAACACTCATTTAATTTGTAATTTATATGAAATAATATTTTTAATACTTAATATTTTAAAATTTGTTTTCCCATAATAATATTTCTTTTCTATATATTTTATGTTTTCATTTAAAAGTTAAATTTATAATATTTATAAATTGAATTAGATAAAATTGATTCTACATTTTTAAGCATCATTTATAAAATAATAAAGATAAGCCATCATATATTTTTTAATAAAAAATAATTATAGTGGAACATAATTAAATAAGGAAAAAAGTTGTATTTTTTAAAGAGGTTCCTTGACCAAAGAGGAAAAGGGTTATTAATTAATGTAAAATCATTACAAAATTCTTAAAGAAGGTATTTTATAATAGTATCTTATATATAAAGTGAGTGAAAGTCTTAAGGAATGTCATTCAGCCAAGTAAGACTCATGATAATACCTTTATTGGTAAGGGTTTATATAATGTGATTCACCTCTTGATATACATGAGTTATGATATAATTAATTCTAGATAGAAAGTCCATGCATTCTGTATAATGAGCAGTAAGCCTCTATGATAGGTTCAATGTATCATTTCTACTAGATTTCAAAATTGTAGTGGAATCAATTTCAAGCCATAAATTATTCCATCCCATAGATTTAGAAAAATATACTGCATTAATGATTCCAAGAATATCAGCTTAAATAGATGTTTCTAGTACACATTTACCATATAAAAACTAAGAATATTCCCATCATGACCATAATACATAGAACCACAACTGAAGGTCCTAGATTACCTTTAGAAGCATCATCAAAATTAATTTTGATCCAATTTTTGAAATGGGGGTACTAAATTTTTTTTGATGTCACTATTGACACATTGTAATTCCCAACAACACCTAACCTTATAATAACTATGAATTAATGAATTATGTTATTATAGAAATCTAATTATAGCACATTTGAATTCCTTATAACAATAATTATTTTTTCAATTACTGACTGAATATTGAAAGGAGAATTTCTATGGATGAGTTTATTATGGCTATACTAAATAGTGTGAACCACTTCCGCCACTAATATTTAAAATATATTGATGAGTTTCGAAAAGTTGATAAATTAAAATGGGTCAAATTTTTTATAATTAAATAGATTGGAGAGTTTCCACCTATAAAAAGGATCTCTCTTGCACCCATTATATCATTTTCTTCTCTATTTAATACCTACCCATTTTCACTCTCTTATAGTCTTATTATAAATTTTATAACCTTTGGTTACAGTAAGGAATCAGAGTACATTAATTATGTAGGAATAGATTATGAGAAGTAGCAACCCCATTAAAAGAGTTAGAGCACGTCTGATTAAAAAGAAGTATGAGGCAAGGGTTTCTCATCTCAATTTTCTTTCATTGATATATACTTCATATTATCAATTTTTTTTATTTTGTGTGATGTATATAATACCCATTTATGTATTTTTATCATACTTATTATTAAGTTAAAGGAATTTAGAAATATATATCAGGTTATTGATTTAAATGTATTTTGATTAAAAAGTTACCAAATCTTTAAGGGTTTATTCCCAATATCACTTTGAAAGTAATATTATTCATGAAAAAAATTTATATTTGGGAAAATTATATGTTATTTCTCTCAAAAACCCCATATATTTTCTTATCCTTTTTAAATTTTTTGTTTTTACAATTATTCTTACCATTTAAAATTCTATTAGTTCACAATTTGACAAAATAGTTCCCTCTAAGTAGAGCTAACCTTACCTCATATTATTAGTCATGAATCTTTATCCTCCCTATTTATTTTGTTTATTGTTTTTTTATAAATGTTATTTCTATAACATTTTAGGATTTTTAAGTTCATCCAAAATTTATTTTTAATTTCTTTACAAAATTTTGTAAGGAATATCTTTTTAAAGTTTTCCACACATATAATTTATATTGTCTTTGACTTTCTTTACAAAAGTGTGAAATGAATCTCCATTTTTATAATTTTCTTCATGATCAAATTTTCTCACCAGATTATTCATTTTTATTTATAATTATTCATTTATAATTTTTCATTGTTTCAAAAAAAAATCCCATTCTCATTGTTCAATAAAATATTTCCTTTAAAATAAAAGTTATTAAAAATAAAAAAGGTAATTTATTATTATTTTTCAAAGTAATTTTCTAATGATACTATCAAGTATTTTTATATATTTAAACATAATTTAAGTTTTCTCATGATTCACTGGGGATATCATCTAATGATACCATCCACCTTCTTCCTCTAGATGACTTATGACCACGTTTTGTAGAAATATTCATGAAACCCATTTATTTATCATGGGTTAGTTAAGTTATTTTGGGATTATAAATGTTTTCATGATCATAAGTCACAAATATATATCTTTTAATGTTATGTGATGGGAGGGTCTACTGTATCCCTACAATTAATTGGGTAATGTTTTATATATCTTGATATCGGGGTAGGAAACAAGGGGTTAGCCCAGGTCTAAAATGTTATGAGGCATGGGTGGTTATCTTAAGTACACTATGTTATGAAAAATTGATTATACTATTCCATTAAGATATTAATGTATTAGTGGTTAACCTTGAAAAAGGTTGTGATTTTTTTCTTATGTTTGTGATAAATTCTTCTATTATTAAATTTACCTATGTCATGTTCTCATTAATCATGATTATTGACTCATATCACCACACTCCCATGACTCATGTCTTATGTTATAACCAAATATTTATGTCATGATTTATGATATATGTTCTATTATTTATTTATATGATTTAATTATGTTATATTCATGTACCTTGATTATGTTCCCATATCCACATGTTCATTTTATGATCATTTATGATCTTTTATTGACATATCTTATGTTTACCCCTTCCCCAGCATCTGAGCTCATGCCTCCTCATGTTTCTATTTCCCTAGGTTATAAAGAAGAGTATAATGTATTATATTTTTATAAGGTTATCATGTTTAGAGAATATTTGTGAAATATGTTGAATAATAGTTTTAAAATAAGTTTATTATGTATCTAATCCCAAAATACACTAGAACTATAGGTTATAGGGTGTTTTTATGGCCTGCCATGAATAATCATGTAAAACGACATATTATGTATACATGTTATGGTTGGGTCATATTATTTGGTATTAGACAAGATTTTAATTTTTTTTGGGATTTTGTTATGAAGAATAAGAAGCTAAAACTTAAAACCACCAATGTTGAACCAAAATTTTTAAAGGATGAATCTAAAATGTCATAGGTTGAAATGAAGGTGTCATAATTTAATATATATTAGGATTTATTTTCCTTATCATACGATCAATTATTTTTGTTGTTATTTCTTGATACTCACACTAAGATTTTTGATTTTAGAAAATGGTTGTAACTAGGAGGAATAAAGTTAATATTGAGTGCAATGGATAATGTAATGATTATCCTAATGAGAAACCAAACAGGATGGGAGCTAGTGTGAAAAATGTCACAGCTATAATCAACTAACTCTATTAAGATATGAACAATAACACAAACCCTAATTAACACTCATACATGCCAAAGAAGGAATAAATATTCATTGAGTCCTTTATATGGAAACAACCAACCTCCTTTAATGGGTTTTCTGATCCACTAATTGAAGATAAGTGAATTAACAAAATAGAAAAGTTATTTTCTGTTCTCTAATACTCGAAGCATGAAAAGAATGTTTTAGTCGCTTATTATTTGGATGATAAGGAATATCAATGGTGGATCCTAATAAAAAAATAGGAAATAAAAATAATTTGATTCTATAAAATGGTATGAGTTTATGAATATATTTTTCAATAATTATTTTTTTGAACTCTTCACACTAAAAGAGAGATGGAATTACTATAGGTGAAACAAAAGGAGAATGGATCTATTGGTACCTATGAGAAAACTTCAGAATACTTAGAAGGAATGATTCCAGTTTTATCATTATACCCGAAATAGAAAATGATTTTCTCTTTAATGTCTTAAAACCAAGTGTCTAAAAAGCATTATCTATAAGGTAATTTTGAATCTTTGATGTATTTTTTGATGTTCTCTGAAGGTTGAAATGGAAATTAGAGACTTCAATTATTGTCATGGTTTTGGGTAAAAGAAGTGAAAAATGGAGTTTCTTGGAAACTCAAATGAAAAAACCCATGGAGGGAATAAAATTAATCTTTCTATATGCTATAAATGTTGGAAGAAACATGGAGAAAATTAACTTAAAGATACTTGTAAATTCATTAAGTTTGGAATAGAATGTCATCAAGAACATGAATACTAAAGAGATATCAAGAGGCTAATTGATGAAATATATTGAAAGAGAGATTAAACTAATACACCACCCACACTTAAATGCTTTAATTGTAAGGATTATATAAATTAAATTGATAAGTAAATTTAATTAATGTTTAAAAAAAAAAATAATTAAAAATAAAATACCTCATAATCTAAGGTACAAAGGGAAAAACTATAAAATAAAAAATACAAAAATGGTCCCTAAAAACAAAGTGGAGAAAGGTACACTCATCATCCACTCAATAAATAAAAATTTATTATTTAATTTTTGTTATACCCACTCCTTTAAATCAATAAAATTTTCTTAGGGAATAAAATATCTACCCAAACAGTTAGAGAAAAAATTATTGATGAAAAATCTTAATGGAATGCTGATTGCGTCTCACGTCTATAACTCTTATTTGATAGAATTTTGTAGTAATTTTTTTCCTAAAAATATCATTATTCTCCCTTTATTTGACTTTTATGTGATTTTAGGAATGTATTAGAGATATTTACATAGATACCACATAAATTTACAGAATAAAGAAATCACATTTTATATCTCTAATCAACCTATGATCATCTATTAGTGAAAATCTGACTATGAACTCCCTATGAAAATTACTTTTATTATATGGGTCTTAATACCTAATAATTAAGGGTATTTATCCCAAATGGTTGGATAGAAACAAATTTTAGAGGATATTTTGATTTTGAATGAATAAAACGATGTATTTTTGAAGAGTTTTCTGGTCTTACCCCAGACCATGAGGTTGAGTTTTTCATAGAAATCATACTTGGTTCAATGACTATATAAAATAATCCTTATAGAATGGACCCAATTGAATTAGGGTAATTGAAGAATAAACTCCAAGAGAATATAGATAGGGGTTTTATAATTCCAAGTGTTCCACCATGGGGTTAACCAATCCAATTTTTTAATAAGAAAGATGGATCAATTCATCTATATATTGATTATCATGAACATAACAAGATTACGATCAAGAAAAAATATCATCTAGCCCATATTGATGACTTATTTTATCAAATATGATGAGCTATATATTTATCAAAGATATACCTTATTATGAATATAATCACTTAAGGGTAAAAATAGATCATATACCTAAGTAAAATTTTTATATGGTATTTAGGCACTATGAATTCATAGTGATTCCATTTAGACTTACAAATACCCCCACCATATTCATGGATATGATGAATAGAGTCCTTAAAAATTACCTCAATAAATTTATAATATTATTTATTTATGATATTATTATATATTCCAAGAGTAAGGATGGTCATGGAGATAATTTTAATATTATACTAAAGACCTCAAAAAAGGAGAAATTGTATGCCAAATTTAGCAACTGTTAAGTCTAGCTATATAATATATCATCCTTGTGTCATATAATCACCAGAGAGGGTATATTTATGGATTATTAAAAGACATAAGTAACTTAATAATTGTATAGATCTACCACTATAATATATATTCATATTTTTCTTGTATTTGTGGGATACTATCAATGTTTTGTGAGAAATTTCTCATGAATATTAAATATACTAACCAAGTTAACTTGGAAAGAAGTTAAGTTACATTAAAAAGATGAATGTGAATAAAATTTAAAGGAGATCAAGAAAATGTTGGTTACTACACCTATACTCACACTACTCTATAGTGTATAAGGGTTTGTGATATAAAATAATGTATTGAAGAAGGTATTAAGTTGAATCCACATGAAAAATGACATCTTCATTGCATATACCTCATATCAATTGAAAGTTCATGAGAAAAATTACACGACGCATGATTTAGAGCTATAAATAAAAATGATTTCATTAAATATATGGAGTCATTATCTTTATGGTAAAAAGTGTGTTAAATATATTGATAATAATATTTTAAAGTATATATTCACAAAGAAGGAGTTGAAAATGTTTCAAAGGAGATGGTTGAAGTTGATCAAGGATTATTAATACTCAATACATTATCACCGTGAGAAGGATAATGAGGTGGATGGTGTGTTGAGCATAAAGAAGCATGCTAAATTATCCATGATAAGTATTAAAGAGAACTAATACTCATGGATTTGAAAAGTATGGACCATGTAATCATAAGAAAAGGGTACATATAATATCTTTCCCAAATGACTGCTCGACCATCCATCCATATAAAGATCAAGGAGGTGTAGAAGTTGTATATAGAGATATTGTTGAAGGCAAGGAATATTATAGATTTCAACCATTGAAAATTTTAAATTATAAGACTAGGGAAATGAAAATTAATCCCTTCGATATGATAATTTTAGAAGGAGTTTTTGGATGATGTACATAGATCATCATTAGCTATCCATCCTAAGATCAAATATATAGAGACCTCAAGGAGAATTTATAGTGGGAAGACATGAAGAGAGATATTTTAGTGTATATATATCAATTCATAGTATGCCTATAAGCTAAGTCCAAATGTCATAAGTATAATAGGATGATATAACTGTTACTCATTACTATATGAATGTGGAAGAACATAACTGTGGATTTCTTCATACGAATCCCTAAGAATTATAAAGTCCATAATTCTATTTGGGTAATAATTGGTCAACTTAAATATTTGAAACATTTCATTTCTTTATGAGATTCTTACTCAATCAAATTTATATGTTATGCATAAAGGAAGCGGTAAGGTTACATAGAGTACCTCTATCAATTATATCTAATTGAGATCTAAGGTTTACCTCATAATTTTGGAGAATTCTTCAATATTAATTGGATTTAAAGTTGAGATTTATCATTTCTTATTATCACTAGAAGGATAAAAAATCCAAAAGGACTATTAAAAATCTAAATGATATACTGAGATCTTGTTCAATGGATCTCAAAGGAGGTCGTGATCAATACCTTTTCCTATTATAGTTATCATATAACAAAAGTTTTCATTTTATTATTCAAATGGAATAATTTGAGGATATTTATGGGAAGTGGTGCATAACTCCAACATGATGGAATGAAGTTAGAGAGAATAAGATATTGAGAAAAAATCATTATCAAGAGATTTTAGAGAATATTAAAACCATTCAATGATATAGTAAAACTACACATATTCAACAGAATATATATGATGATAATAGTTGATGATATTTTTAGGTTGAAGTTAAATAAACGGTATTATTTAATATATCACCATAGAATAAGTTTATTAGATTTCAGGAAGAAGGGAAAGTTAACCCATAGATACATTTACCCTTTCAAAATCATTTATTTCATGGGGATGGTATCCTATCCCCAAACACTTACACTAAATCTATCCAAAGTTCATTATGCATTCCATATATTTATTTTTAGGAAGTATATAATTAACCCTTCAAATGTACTAAACTCATAGGTGGTACAAATGAAACATGATTTATCTTATAAGGAACAACTGATAGAATTATTGGATCATAGAGATAAGGTAATATAAAACAAGACCACTCACCTAATTAAATTTATATGGAGAAATCATAGGTTTGAGGAAGAAATGTGGGAACTTAAAGATGTAATAAAATATAAGTAGATTATTTTTTTCATCAGAGTAATGAAATATTGAGGGTGGAATTATTTTAACAGGGTTATAATGTAACAACCCACAATTTTAATATATATCTTCCTTTTAAATAAATACCATGTTGAATAGCTTGTTTCACACGCAAAAATTAATTAATAAAAACTATGGTATGTTTTATTAAGATAAAATATTAAAATATAAGATAAAGAAAATAAATTCTAAGAATGAAATATGAAAAAACATTAATGAAACTATAAGTTGAATAAATACCTATGTAAATAAAAATACCATGAACATGAAATATTTATCCTCATGGTTTTCCTTTAATATCATACCCCCAATTATAACTATGTAAATAATTCAAAACATTAGAAATATATCAGACCTTTTCAGAGAAACGTAAACAAATATGATAAATGTCTTAATAGATGTGTATATGATATATATAGGAATGAAATATAACCATTATATATATGAATTTTATAACTATGGATACTAGATATTTGGATGTTGAGTATATGGTCATTGGATATAATCATATCTAGAAGGTACATTGAAGTTGTATAATTGTAAGTATAAATTAAAAATAATATAATTCACATATAATAAATACTTTTAGAATGAAATAAAAAAGATAGTAATTAACAAAAAAAATTTATAATAAAATATTTTTTTATGTTATGTTATTTATAATTTTTAAATAATAATTCAATAAATCATAAAAGAAATATTTTAATACTAATGAATTAACAATTTTTAATGGTTAATTTTTAATGGAATGTGATTAAAACCATTTAATGTTAAAAAAGTTTATTTTTCAAAGAATTATTTTTCTAAGTGTTGCCTATTTTTATAAATTAAATTGATTACTTATAAATAATTATCATAATAAAAATAAATTTTTATATGTATAAATATATATAGTAACACTCATTTAATTAGTAATTTATATGAAATATGATTAAGAATAATTAATTTTTAAGAAATCCATTTTCTATAAAATAATGTTTTCCATATAGTTAATATATTCATTTAAAAGTTAAATTTATAATATTTATAAATTGAATTGGATTTAATGGAGTCCAAATTTGGAATTATAATGTTGAAACACTACTAGAAATATGACCTTTACCAACACTTCTATACCAACGGTTCATAAAAACTGTTGGTATAGGTTCCCTTTCCCAACGGTTTGGCCAAACCGTTGGGAAATCCCACTTTGAGGCTACCTTTCCCAATGGTTTGGCCAAACCGTTGGGAAAGCCCACATTGTGGGGACCTTTCCCAACAGTTTTGGTGAACCATTGGGAAAGGTATACCCTTTCCCAACAGTTTGGACAAACCATTGGGAAAGGTCCACTTTGTGGACATCTTTCGCAACGGTTTGGCCAAAACCATTGGGAAAGGGTATACCTTTCCCAACGGTTTTCCAAAACCGTCGGGAAAGGTCCCCCATAAACCAACCTTCACCCAGAATCAAAATCTAGGCTCAAAATCTATTCCAACGGTTGTCAAAACCGTTGGTATAGCTCCTTTGATTTTTTTATCATTTCTTCTTACCCAGAACATTATATAAATCAAAATTTAATATAATCATGAGAATAAATATATATATTTATGTAATTATATACACAAAAGTCATGTTAGGTTAGTGGTTAAGTCGTTCAATAATAAACTAGGGGTGCCGGGATCAAATCCCAGCGAATGTTTTTTTTTGAAATACATATACCAACAGTTCCACAACCGTTGGTAAAGATTTTCATATTAATTATACCAACGGTTTTGGTAAAACCGTTGGTATAGACTTATCCCAACGGCTTACTTGGCCACGGTTCTCCTAACCGTTGGTATAGGCTATACCAACGGTTTGGAGGCATATACCAACAGTTCTAAACCGTTGGTATATGTTAGTTTTCCAATAGTGAAATTAGGTAAGAGGTCTCATCATATATCTTTAGTAATACAATATGTAAAGACCCCGAACCCAATAGCCTGAAGCCACTATCTTACTTTATTACATTGGTATAATAAACAAGGATGTCACATCCCAAAGGACAAAATAGTTTAGTAGATTTGGGAAACTAGATACAAACATAATTTTAACATTAATACAAATTGAAATGAAATACAACATAGAATCTCTTTTGGAAACATCCATATTTATCTTGATTATCCCTCCCTGTGAATCATAATATAAATCTTGGAATCCTAAAGAAAAATAAAACTTAAGAAATGGGTGATCTCAAATGATCAGTAAGGTGATAAAATAGTAGAAGAAAAAATAAATAATAAGGCATGTTGAATAACTAAAAATACATGCTGTTAAATCATAATCTTGAGCATAATATGGTAAGAATATAAGCTGTTCAAATAATTGTATATAAATAATAAAATTATAATTAAACTTAACCATGGATATTATAATAGTAGAATAATGACATGTATTATCAATAACTAATTTCATAATGATAGAATACAAAATGCAGGACATCATAAACATATCGTTAAGGCTTCAGTCAAGACACCATACATAATTGGGTAAGACATCAACCAATACCCAAACTAGTTTATCTCATGAGACCCATCAATGAATCAAGGGGATATAATGGTCCTTGATAAACACATAATTATTCCAAGGAATTCTTCATATGAAAGGGTTGAATCATAATCAACATATATATTCAAATTGAAACTAGTATATGAAATGTAAATAGTTTCCCCAATCACCAAACATAATGATAAACTATCTAGAGCAATATGGAGAATGATATCAAGATAGTAAACCCCCAATAAATATTATCATAAAACATTCAATAAAATATGGTATATGGTATCATAAGAGAGAAAACTTAATTAATCATAATAAATTAACATAAGGGTTACTTATGGAATGAAATGGGCATCATAATCATGTCATAAGGTATATAAAATGGGCATGTCATTAAGGTGTCCATGAAAGAATGTATTTATATCATAAATAAAAATTAATAATGGAAAATAGGAATATATAATAATATATTATTCCCAACTAAAGTGAAAACATATAAAAATAGTGTTTAAGAAATTTTAGAAATGATCCACTTTAGTACAGTTTAAGGGAAAATATAAAAGGGCCTTCCTAGAGGACAAATGTATATGCGTTTTCATAAATATAGAAATGAAATAAGATGGATTTTCATGATAAAAATATTGATTTTAGAAAACTATTTTTGGTTTAAAATATGTTATGGAGTGTACTTGAAACTGTTTAATAAATTGGGAAGTTCCCTTTAATCAGGCTTGCTTATCAAGAGGAATTGAAAATGGAACCTTATAAAACATGTATTTCCCCACCAGTGAAAGAAAAATTGAGATGGGTACATATTTTTGAAATATAAAAACAAAATATAATAGGATTACGGAATAAGAATTGATAATTAAATTGGGGTAAATATAGAGAAAGCGTAACCCAAAGGAAAATGGATGTTCGGGAAGAAACCCTTACCATATGTCCAAAAGTGTTCTGCACTTGAACTTAATGTCCTAGATAATGAAATAGATTCATTACTAATTTAATTAATAAACTATTAAAAACTTATTTTATTTATTATAATTTTATTAAGTTCATTTATTGGATTTTTATGAGTTATAAGATTCATTTCCATCGTCTGAGAGCATTCATTTCCTTGGTTTTCATGATTGGTTCACTTGTATACATTTATAAAAGATCCTGAAAAATGGGAATAGTTATCAAAAATTGAAATTATATTTTATTAATGAACTTATGAAACATTAAATGGTCTTATATATACTTTTTTACATATATTTTGATGAATCGTTATATAAAACAATAATGATAACCATTTGGATTATTTTGGAGTTGTTTTCAATCATCACACACTAGTTTTGTTTTATTAATTAATATTATGTATATATATTGGTTATAGAACACTAAATAATATATAATACACATATTATAATCTTTTTTTACCATAAAAATGGTTTTATTATCAACCTTTAGGGCAATTTTATAAAATGAAAAACCATCATCCAAAAAGGTGGTGAGTCGACACCTCACGAACGATGTTTTCATTTTAAGAAAAAAAGTGGAAAAGAAGAGAATTGATGGTGGATATACCCTTAAACATAATAAAAAGTATAGTATATATATATATATGATACTATATTTATAATATTAATTTGGACAGGGTATGTGAGGAAAGGATTATAAAATAAAATAAATTGAAAGAGAGAGAGAGAGAGAAGAGGTTTTACCTCTTCAGTATTGTCTCCTTGAGAACCTACTTAAGGGACTTAGAAATTGTATTTTGGTGAGAAAAGAAATTCCATAAAATGAGGAATATGTTTGTGAGAGTAATGTTTCATAATATAATCATGTTCCAAGGATTAGAATGTGTGAGGGGAAGATGTGGTGTGAGGTGGTATTTATAGTGGAGGAGAGGGTTCTTTTGATTATTTTATCATTTTTTTATTATTTTGGATCAAGAATATCAATAGTGAAGATTCAAAAGAATAAATACAGTAAATAGAGAAGGATAGTTTGAGATAATGGTTCTTACATCGTTCATACATCATCAATGACTCAAAAATTCATGCATTTATCTTATTTCATAAATCATCATATTTCACTATTCACAAATAAATCAACTATTTCAAAAAAATACCAAAAATTAAACCTAACCATTTTCAGATTTGTAGAATTAAAAAATTTAATCAATTTTATAAAAATAATTTTATAAATATAATAGATTTAAATTTTAATTAAAATCATCATTTATTCGAAAAATACTGATTTTAAAATTATAACTAATTTTATAACACTTTCAAAAATTAATTAAAGCCTCATAAAATTATATTATAATCACAAGAAAACAAAAAATTAATTTAATATTCTATTGTATGAATATAAATTTTTTTTTAAATCAATATATTAATTATAAAATTCTAATTAAACGTTTACACTTTACAAAAATACCAACACATAATTTATCATTTTGAAAATATTTGTTTACTTTTTCCATGATATAAATTTATCATATTTTTATTTATATAACACCCAAGTTTTATTTACATTTTCATATGTGATGTTACAATTCTATTGGTTAGATTACTATTTCTAATGTTTATATTACCATTCCAATGGTCAAGTTACTATTCCATCAGTATCAGTTCTTTAATTTCTAAAAATACCTCTCATTTCATTCATTCATCATTTATAAAGTTTTTATTGTGTTATCTATGTGATTTTGTTTGATTTATACTATATAGAATAATTATAATAAGGTAATTTCCGTTGATAAATTTTTTGTTCATTACAAAATGAATACTGTGGTAAATGATTAAATAAGGTAAAAGTGGTAAAAAATAAATTAAAATGGATTGATGTTTTTACAATTGATATGATATTTAGGAATTATATAAGTTTTGAGTTAGGAATGGGAGTTAATACTACATGTATCACTAATTTTTCCTTACCTAACTCACCTAACTCCCATGTGATTCCATCTTTACCATTCACCTAACTTAAGTTTCCAAAGAAATATCCCTCATTTTCACCTATAAAAGGATATCTCTTCCACCCATTCCAAACAACTCATATCATTAAGTTATCTCTTAAATACCTCTCTATTTTACCTCTCCTATAGTATTCTTATGCATTTGGTATAATTTGGTCAAAATAAGGAATCCATAGTCCTTCATTCTAAAGTAAGAAATTGTGAGAATGTGTGATCCTGTCAAATAAGTTAGAGAATGACTGACGAAGTAGATGTCCAAGGTAAGGGTTTCTCATATGAATGTCCATTCATTGAGATATAATTTATAGTTACTAATTGTTTAATTTTTTATGGTGTATATACTTCTCATATATGTATTTTTATCATAATTATCATGAAATTAATGGGATTTATAAATCCATCTTGGCTTATCTCATTTAAGAGATTTTTATTCAAAAGTTACCGAAGTCATAAGGTTTTCATTCCAATATCACTTTGAAATCAAGATTTTTTAATGAATAAATTCCCATTGGGAGAAATTATATGTTATTTCTATCTATAAAACCATATATTTTATTATTATATGGATATTTCGAGTGTTTACATGTCTTTTCAAAATTTCACCTTTCTTTGGTTCACAATTTAACCAAATGGTTTCCTATAAGTAGACCTAACCTTATCTCATATTTTTAGTCGATAATATTTATCCTCTATGTTCATATTCATTATTTTGTTTTAAAAATTTACTTCTTTATACTTCTATGATTTCTTAAGGCTATTTTTATTTATTTTTTTACTTTCTTTACAAAAGTATGAAAGAACCACTTTTTATAATTTTTTGTATGTTCAATTTTTATTGTCTATGAATATATTTATAGAATTGTCAAAGGAATCAATTTTTTTCCAACATTTTCTATATGATCACATTTTCCTAGTATCTTATTCAATTTTCTTTACAAAGATTCATTTCCCTGTTTTTATGGTTTTTGAAAGTAATTTATATTCTTATTGTTTTATAAAATATTTCCATTGAAATAAATGTTATTAAATATATAAAGGGAATTTTTGTTTTTTGAATAAATTTTATAATGATTTTATAAAATATTTTTCATTTATATAAAAATATTTTAATGTTTCTTATTATTTGTTGGGGTTTGTTCTCTAATTATTCCATCCTCCTTCATTCTCAAGATGTATTATGATCATGTTTTGTGTAAATATTAATGAAACCAATTTATTCCTCATGGTTTAATTTAGTTACGATGGGGTTATAAATTTTTTCATGTTTATTTGGTACACATATGTATGATTTATCATTATGTGATGGGTTGGTTTGTTATAGAACTTTAATTCATTAGGTAATGTTTTACATCTAATTAGATATATATGTGACATGGGTGATTATATGAAGTGAAAAATATTATATGGGGTGGGTGGTTAGCCCAAGTTCACTATATTGTGGGTAGGTGGCCTAGCTAGTCTATTATGATATGAATGTATTGGCGGTTAACCTTAAAATATATTATGATTCATATACTTATATTTTTGAAACATTCTTATGTTATTAAATGTACCTATGTCATGTTCTCATGACTCATGATTATTGAATCCAGTTTCCACACTACTATGACTCATATGTTATATTATTCCAAAATATTTATGTCATGATTTATGATATATGATCCATTATTTATTGGGTATGATTTCATAATGTTACGTTCATATATATTGATTATGTTCTCATAACCAAATTTTCATCTTATGATCACTTATGATCTCTAATTTATATCTCTTATGTTTCTATTTCCCTTGGTTTCAAAAAGAGTATCATTTATGATATGTTAATAATTATATCATCTGTGAAGAATATTCGTGGGACATGTTGAATAATGGGTGGAAAATAATATGATTATTTTTTTAGTCCCCAAAGACACTAAAACTATAGGTTTTGAGGTGTGTTTTAATGTGATATATAATTAATAATCATTTAAAATAAATTATTACATATGCATGTTATGATTGGGTCATCTCAGTTACTAGAAAAAATAAAGAATTACACATATATTTTGAGTGAAAAGTTAAACTCTAATAATTTTATTTTGTGGAATAAAATTTTCAAGGTTTTTATTAAAAATACTAGTTATTATTCCCATCTTTTCCATCCTTTATCAGATTACATTGATACTAAATTTGGGTAATAGGAACATGAATACTATATGATATTCTCAATGATATTTAATTTCATGGATTGATTTTTTAAACATATTTATAATATTTCTGTCATATACAAATAATTGAGGGACTTTATTATTAATATTTTCTGAGAATAATAATATTTTATGATTTTTTATTAGTTATTTTACCTATATAAGGATTATTTTTTGATTCTAATGTACTATACAGAGTAATTTTTTTGATTAAATAAATTATTTTTTACTAGTTCCATAAAATCTATAAAAATAATATACTCAAAAAGAGTCACTATTCTATTCTTACATATTTATGGTTTCCAAAATGAATTTTTAAACAATGTATGGATTCTACTAGCCAACCCCACCACCTTCACCAATCAACGGTCTACAATTAACTTATTTTACAGATCCATACCTAGAATTTTATGAACATTTATTCTTAAAATTACAATATCAGGGTATTGATGGAATCCAGTACCCACATAAGGGTTATGCACAGGTATTTAAAAAAATATATCATATATTTTTCATAATACCTGAAATGAAATATTAGTCTATATATTTTTTTAAAGGACCAAGTACGATGGATTTATATATGAATAATATAAATGAAAATGTATCTCATCCGTTCATGTGATCTCGACTTATTACACTTGATGCTTGATCATCATAGTTCAAATGAACTAAGAAACTGCCCCTATAGATTTTTCATACATTCACCATAAAGATCTTGGTTCATTATTCTTAAATTATTATGTTCCAGTATAGAATATTGAAGGGATTTAAAAAGTACATTTGATCATGGGAATAACACATAATAAATTTATAAAGAAAAATTGATCCATTATTTTTATTCATTCTTAATTATAACTCTAGGGATTAAGAGAGAATATAGGAGAGAATCAAATTCATCTAAGATACACATAGTACTATTCTATGGTCTAAAAATGGTTTTTTATGTAACACAAAATAAATCCATTGAAATAAATATTTCATTATTTTTAAAAATAAAATTTAAATCAAAGATATAAATTCTCTAAGATAGCTATAAAAAATAATATCTAATAAATAAATATGAATAATACAAGTATAATTTAAAAATATCCTGGATTTTATTCTCCAATAAACATCAAAACTATATCAAGTAAAATAAAAAAAGTTAAAAAATATAAATTATGAGAAAAAATAAGTTTATTAATGAGAATTATTTGTTAATAGAATTTTATAGTAATTCATTATAACCATTGGGAATAATTACCATTGAGAAATGTGATTGTTGATGGAATAATGTTTACAATGTAACCATCAATATTAGTGTATTTTATAAGGGTAATTACATAATTTAATTGGTTTAGATTAGAGAAACCATATATTAGACTTGTAGCAACATACTTTATGAGTTATATTTATCTGATATTGGGAAGGAGGTAGAATCACTAGGATTTTACCTAGACCAATCTCAATCCAAACTTCAATAATTATAGTTTTAGTAGAATAATCTATAGGAGAAGTTTATGTTAGTGGAAAACACCATGAGATCAATGATAGCTGAACTACCCTATGGGATTACCACCATTTCACATATTACTATTAGGGATTATATTGGTTTAATAATGGGTTATGTATTTATTGGTTAATGTGGTATTATTGTATAAATTCTTTCAGTAATAAAATAACTTTTATCCTGATATTTTGTTTTTTGTTAAATATACCATCCTTATTTAAAATATAAATTTCACATAATTAAAATATTAATTTGAAAAAATATATTAAATATTTGGTATCATGATATCAAAATTAGTTAAGGGGTGAAATTTGGCAATTTTGGATAAAAATAGTCAAATATAGTAAAGAATGGTAAAATGTGGTAATATATCGTAAATATGATGTCATATATATGTATGAATAATCAAATATGACTATTTTAGTTCTCTTAGCCTAATTTTGGGACTAAAAATTATAGTGAAACATTAAAGGAGGTAATGGGGAACCATGGGCATAGTGGAGTACTTGAGATAATGAGTAAATAAAATATTTAATAATTTATTCCATGTGATTCCACTCACTACACCTATAAATACCCACCTCTATTTTCTTTTACTTGCAAAAGACGATCAGGTTATCTCTTAATATTTCTAATAAGGAGTCTCTCCCCTAATTTTCTCTTCAATCATGAATATTTTTGTTGGTTGCAAGGTTCATATCTATGCTATGAAGTTTATGCATGGAAATGGTCTCCATCCATCTCATTTCCCTTTCTAATTGTAATATTTTTGTTATAAAATATTCTAAAATTCCATTTATTATGATTATATTAATCTATTTATTTTATATTATCATAAAATTTATAAATAGTTCATGTCATATTTTATTACTATCATTATAATGTTTTCATAATCCATTATTATGTCTAAGTAAGAGTTCCCAATCCTCTCCATTTCATATTCTGATCAAATGTTTCTATATAAAAAAATATTTAATATCATTATTGATATGTTTCCATGATTATTATTTTATGATATTATCATTCCTTTTATCTATTATCCATAAGATATAAACCAATTTCTATTCTTATACCATTTTTAAAAGCTACACCATGTCAAAGTTAAAGGTTCATATTCATTTATCTTTCATTTAATATTGTGTTTTTTTATTATAAACTCTTTTTAAACCTAAATTTAATATGATATTTTAATAGGTTGAGGGTCAATTCCCATTTTGTTTAAAAAAATAAGAAAATATATTTTAAAAATTAGTAAAGATGAAACCCATTCGAAGCTCAGAGGAAAAAATTACTTAAAGAGACATGACATGAAGGTCTTAAGATGGTCCAAAGTGTCAAATGAGAAGAAAATTTCATGATAAGAAATAAAAAAAATCTCACCACCCCTTTACATACAATGAAAAATTTAAATGATTCAATGATGATTCATTAGTCCCCTGCCAAGATGTTGCGTCCTGTTGGTCCAACACAACAGGGAAGAGCACCCCTCCCACTCACACTAACATGTAGAGGGAGGACCAGATGATAGGTGTTAGCACACCTATATCTATTTTTAGAAACCTATATGAAAATTATTGTGATGAAATAACTTCACTATAAACCTAATTCAATAATTAACTAGATAGAATAAACTATGAAAAATACAACCACGGTGCCATTCCATCGAAAAAATATATAAAGAAAAATGACTGAATTATGGGTGTGAACACACCCATAACTATTTTGAGGCCACCCACCCAATGGTACCTATAAGAATTATAAACAACATCCAAATTAAATGAGATAAATTACAATTCTCAATAATAAATATGATACCCAATAAAAAAATATTCCCAAAAATTAGTACAAATTCTTATTAAACCAAACCTAAAACCACTGAAGCCCAAAGTCTCCAGAACATCCCGAATACTGACCAAGAAACCACTAAAGTCCCTGTCCGACACTCAATCATCCACATTAACCCCCTTAAATCACCATAAACATCAATTCATCACACATCACATGATCCCTAATTTTAGAATAAAAATCGAATGCCACCGATGTTAATGGTATGGGGTGGGTCAGTCCATGGGGAAGATCATACGAGTTGTAAATTTTATTGAGCGGTCATGCACACTCCACAAATAATGAGGGATTAAAAAATAATTTCCCAAACGTATCCATATGGGAATCATGGAATAATATGCTAGCCTATGGGATTAATGAAAATAATATATAATTTTTTTTGGTGAACCATGATAAAGTTGAGCGAGAAAATTGAAAGGTTTTAAGTAGTTTGTGAGAATAATTTGTGATAATTACAAGCTATGTCCATGCCTTTGGATGTGCCTAATCCATGTAAAAATTTATTTTGTAGAAATTTTTTATAACAAAATCATTACAGGGGATTCCATGATAGGTTATAGGGTGCTAGACAATCCTATTATTTATCCCTTAGATGATATGGTTGTGCAAAATTTTAAGGTTATTACCTCTGCCTCCAAAAAGGAGGTTTCTAGTTCTATTATAAAGACTATTGTGGGTATTGGTACTAAAAATAATGTTGTAATAACTCCCAGAGTAGTTTTCATGGTTCCTTCTATTGACTATGAGAAAATTTTCAAGTGGTCATGTTCATAGAGAAAAGAGAAGTTTAACATTCCCAACTCATTTGAGTTACTTTCCCTAGATACAAGGGAGGAGGACGAGTAACAAAGTGTTAATTCTGTGGAAGTATATGAGATAAAACTTTCCCCCATTGATGGTCCCCTAATCACAGAGACAGACCATGGAAGAGTATTAAGACTTGGAGGAGGGAACAATATCCCTATGGACTAGGTGGATGAACCTCTCATCATAGCATGTGTACTCATTCTCAAGTTGGGTGAATATTTTTTTTGGAAAAATATTTCATTTCTGTCCCTCCCCTCCTCTTGTACCACTTTTTCCCTCTTTCTAATAAATGGGTTTGGTCCTTTGGCCCTTCCCTTTCCTGTTAAAAGAAATATATAAATTATATTTTGAATTATTAACAATTTTAAATTATATTTTAAATAATGTAAATTATATTATGTTATAAATAATATTATAAATTATATAAATTATGTATTAAAAATTTAATATATTATAACAAATTTATTTATTATTTATTGATTTTTAATCGATAATATTGTTCATTAATTAAATGCTAACAATTTTATTTGTTTATTATTTATAATTTTTTAATTATTAATAGAATTATTAAAAAATAATTTAATTACTAATTATTTATCATATTAACTTTATAAATAAATTATTAAAAATATTATAAATCATTATTTTTCATGTTAATTGTTAATTATGCTAAAAAAATTGAATTTAAATTATTAATAAATATTTATATTATTAATTATTAATTATTAATTATCATATTAATAGTGTTAATAATATTGTTATTAATTTATTTTCAGTTCTTTAGTTATTAGTTATTTATTATATTATTAATTGTTGATAGTAATATTAATGAGTAATTTTATTATTATATAATATTTTTCATGGTAATTATTATTATGTTTTTTATTTTTAAGATTCAAATTATAAAAAAATAATTATATTAATTATTAATAATAATTAATTATGATATTAATTATATTAACAATATGGTTAATAATAATTAAATTAATATTTACTAATAAATATTTATTAATTTTCTTATTGATTGTTACTTTTTTAGTAGTTAATTATTTTAAAAATAAAATAAAAAGAAAAATAAAAAAATAAAACATAAATGAACATAAAAACACAAAAAAATGAAATCCAAAATGTAACAAAAAGAAAAAATTAAAAATGGATAGCGTCAACATGTAAAAAAATGGGTAATTGACACCACCTCAGTTTTCAATTCTTTTGATGTTGGGGCAACCTAGAAACCAAAATGAAACAAACTGAAACCTTAAAAATTAAATAAAAGAATATTTTAACCCCATAAAAAAAATTTAGCTTAATTTATTTTATTACATTTTTTTTAAAACACAACTTTTTGGAACCCTACTTATAATTGTTGGTCAAACGGGACCGAGAGACAATCTACAGGCTAGTCTGCGCGGGATGTGGGTTTCTCAGGTTGGATCAAACACGGTTTGAATTTTTGTAGGCCTAAATATTCATAGTCCCAACATAAATAAATCCTTGTGCTAATAGATCATCTCAAAGTCTTGTAGATTTTTTGACAAGTACATTCCTTACCACCCAACACCACCACCCGAAAAAAGCCAAGCCACTACCTGATGGAAGAGACACTAGACAGTCATCTCCTTTAGAATAACCACCACTCAATATTCTTATGATGACATGTTCTTATATACAATATGTTATCATCTCTTGAATTTATTATCAATGTGATATGAAACATTTTTGTAATGAACCATATTTTTTTTGTGAGTATGACTCAACTCATTCTTGAGTTTTGAATCCCCAAACCCATTAATAGGGTAAAATAGTAATTTAATCCTGAAAAATGACCTTAGAATTATTTTTTGATGGTTTTTTAGTCTATGGGATAGTGTTTACCACTGGGTAGATTTTTGGAAGGATTCTAGGCCGAATGATTTTTAAGAGAGAAATTGAATATTTATGAATTAAATAAATATTTCCATGCATGAGAATGTTAGTATCTCATAAATGGTAGCCCATATAGAAATTCTAACATCATGGTTGTGTTCCTAATTGTGGGTTTTATCTTAGTAAGGTATAATCCCTATTTAGGTTTCAATCCCTAGATCAGGTCGTTGTGGGGATTACCTTTTTACCTTTTTTTTGTTTTATTTTGGTTAATTATATTCCGACACCTCATTTATAATGGAGAGGTTTCATTTACTACATAAAACCCCAAGTTATAAGGGGTATATCACATCCATGGAGGCAATGGAAGAATTAGATCAGTAGGAGATGACTATGGATCACAAATCGTTGGCATGAAAAACATGAAGTTTCAAAAAATCACTGTGAGATATGACATCATTATTTTGACTATACCATTCTTCAATATATGTCATATTTGATTCATTTTCTTTATATTTTAAGGATTCTTGATGGTTTTTTCCTGATAATAGAGTGATTTGTGGTGGAAAATACAATTCCAACAAGTTCAAAAGGATTATACATATAGAATTACCGATCACATGAAATGTGCTATTTAAAACATACTATATGGTTTGTTGATGTGAATGAGGTATCTTGAAATGTACAAAGTATTTGAAATTTATAATTGTACTAGTGAATTCACCCAACTTCCTTGGACTTTAACCCCTTTTTTCATTAGTGAGAATGAATCTTTCTATCTTTTAACCCGGAAAGTAATTCCTATATGTAATGTGGTATAAAAAGTAAAAGAAGTTGAAAATATTTAAAAGTTTTGGTATAAAGAACTACTACTTACCATGCTTGGTATGTCCAATTCATGGATTATAAATTATAATCTTATCATCAATATAAGTGGATTTGGCCAGGTATCCTGCTAAAACTAAGGCACAACATATTACACAAGATTGATGTTAAAAATATAACACATGTGAACAAGTCCTTCTTAATATTACACTTATAAAGGAATCTTTATACTGGAATCCAACTATTTCCTTTTTATCTCTTCATTATTCTCTTAAATTAGATTAATATTACTTCCCAATGATGCCTCCACATCGATAAATAATGGAATCCTTTCTCACAATAGTGTATTATAATGACAATAGTTCTTCAAAACTAATACCTACAACTTAGTCACTATATTAAATATAGTTTCACAATTCTTATTCAAAACATTTTCACTATATTCCTTACTCATTTAGATCCTATGATCTTCAAACCCAAAAAATCCTCATATTCTGAAAGTATTGAAAAAATAACAAGCAAAAAAATACATCCAATATATAACTCAAATTATTCTTCCTTCTTCTTCTTATCAACTTCAACACGCTAATCACAAAATGGTGGTTTACATACTATTCTTATTTATCTTCAATAATAATATAATCATTATCTTCAACAATTTATCGACATTCTCATCTTCTTCTTCGATAGTTCTCTTTAGTATTTTTCATAGTATAACACAAAATCTCATATTGAAATTCTCTAATATTTTTATCATAGGTCATAAGGAATAATATTTCCTTATTTATAATATAGAAAATACCTTCACCAATTTTTACTCCCTTGATCCTCATTTTTTCAACTGCTTATACATAGTTTGTCTCCCACTACCTCATTTCGTTTCTCATGAAAAAAGTACATGGATGCGTATCCATGTCCCTGATTGTTATTTTTACCTTAAAAGACTATATCGTATAGAATACCAGGAGTGGAATTTATTTTATATCATTCTCTTTGTCTTATATGAATGTATTTTAGACTCTTGAAACATGCCTAAACTCTTTTCAAACTAGTCATCTATTTTTTATTTATCATTGAATATTCTATAGGTCACCATTTTTATTCTATTCGCATAACAAAAAATCTTACAGTTTGTTATGTGGCCTAGAGAACACTGTGTTAAACCTCTAGTATCTTAGAATGGCTATGATAAAATAATTAAGGTGCGTTATATACCATTTTAAATCTCATACATTCACCATGCATTTTTATATGATGTGGTCTTCTTTCTATCACTATTTTTAATTTCTCTCCTATGGAACAATATCAATATTTTAGCACATTTTAACTCTTCTACAATGACCAAAACGACAATTTTTTAACTATGGAATAGTGGTGACATAAATTTATAGTTCCATACAACATGATACTTATATTTCTTCCATTTGAATCTAGTTGGACTTGATCCAGTAAACTCATCTTGAATTAAAAAACTCTGTGATATTTAAATAATAAGAACCAGCTTCAACATCAACTAATAACTTTACACTTTAACCAGGAATTCCCATATTTATTCTTATATAAATAATTATTTTATAATTATCCTACTTAGATATTAATTAAATAATCTTTTAATATTATCTCAAATTAGTTTAAATCCTGCATCGAACTTATTTTATAATGTTTTGAACATTGATAAATAAGATAATAATCATCCCATTTTATTTAATATTCAGATATAAAATCTTGAAAACACAAAATTAACAAAAACCATAAACTTTACATAGACACATTTTTGCTTAGAATAATTATTTTGTCTACACATATCATGGTTATGTTGCTCCCAATTCATGATTATTTAGAACATGATGTTTATATACCAGTATAATCATGTTTACACAGGAGTGTATGATTCTTATGAAGTACATACATGGTGTTTATATTGTATCACTTAATATTTATTCAACACCTACATGATGTTTACACAAAACTACTCTATTACATCTTATATTTTCACAACCCTTAAAAACTCAAAGTTACCTTTACAAAACTCATTAAATTTTAGAGTTACCTTTATATAAGTAATAAATTTAACTCAAAAACAATTTATCTTTAATTTGGTAATATCCAAATCTTTACAACCAATTTTAACCACTCATAAACTTTTCAAACCATCTTAGGGAATTTATTAAACACTATTAATCAAATTAGATCAATTCCTAATATCTAGAAACATATTAAACTAAACATTGATCTATTTCCATAAGATTACACTACTCTTTATTTATATATTCTAACTCAGTGTTTAAAAAAAATCATATAAGTTTTCTCAAACATTGATTTTAGTAGTAAATTATAACATCAAACAATGATAGATTTCTCCCAACTCATATATCTTCAATCAACAATCATCTATCCATTTAACACTGATAATAAAAGTTTGTTAAATATTTTCACTACATCCAACACTTTAACCTTATTCAAAATGTTATATAAAAATATAAAATCATTCCATTAGAACTTATCTTGATTCCATGAACATCATCTCATAAAATCATATGCTGTTAGGGGATTCCTTTAGAACTCATCCAACTAGATTTTCCTGGGTAGTCAACTTATCAAAATTATTTTACTAACATGTGATACTCCCTTTACATTTCTAATGGTAGCACTGAATCTTAATATTTACTCATACCATATGGATAACAACATAAATATCCATGTAAATGGTGAATACTCAATCCATCACCCATACCTATCAAAATAAATTGACCTCTATTTTTTACATTGATAAGAAATAAAATATAAGTATCACATAATTTATAAGGTAAGTTCAATATCTACCTTTATATTTTTTGTCGATACCACTTAAAAACCTCAAGTTAATGTTTATCTTGTCCCCATTTTTGATAATGAATATAAAGTGGTCATAAATTTTCTCCCACTTAATAGTAGGGAATAGGAGAGGGCACACATACCTCTACCCCTTGAATCAAAAAAAAATTATTCTCTCTTTTGATATTTTACTATATTTAGTGAAGGAAGGTGACAAAAAATTCTTAGTAATGAGACTTAAGTAAATAATATCTAAGTGTACATGGGAAAAATCAATGTAGAAAAAATAGTGAATTTACCAAATAAAAAAAATAAATCCATTCACATTTCTCAATGTAGTACCAACTCAAAATTTCATTTCTCAGGGACTGTACAACAAATTTTAAATAATTTTATAAATAACCTACACTAATATTATTAAAGTGATTATAATGTTAAAATTAAAGTTATTTCAATTACCCATATTGTTATAAAATCACTCCCCCTTAATTATTATAAAAATCATAAACAACAACATGGATAGGAGGGCTAAAATAACACCTCATTCTTCAATGTATGTTGGGATGTCCAAATTCTAGATTATAAATAGAACCAAAACATAGTTTTTCTAGTTTCTTCTCCTAATGGGAGGGATTATATGCTTCATTATCATAGTTAATTTCTTCAAGATATGGGCACAAAGTAGTTATGGATACTAGTTGAAAACTTGATACCATTTAGAAATAAATACAAATAGAAATAATCACCATGATGGTTGTATTTTTTGGATAAAAAACTATCACTAACCTCCTTCAAAATCCACCTTCAATCCCCAGTGTTTAAGGCAAGCACTATTGATTATAGAATATGGTTGAAACCTCATATTATCAATTATATAAATGGGTCTAATATTTTTCCCTCAAACCCATTGAATTTTTCTTTGAATGTTTGAAATGGATAAACTTGTTCATTTTTTCATCTTATTTATGTTTCCAAAACTATTAATCTTTGGGTAGTAAGGTTTTATTCTTGTTTTTAGCATCTTATTAACTGGTAGAGTATTTATAACTTCAAAAAAAATTCCACTTCAATTTTTTCATCTTTTTACCTCTTCCTAGCTTCTTCCATTTGATCTAGCAATATAATAAATATTTCAATAGGGACATGAACTTCCTCCCATTTTTATGTGGACCACTTATTATTAGAATTATATTTGATACTATTTAACAATGGAACTTTACACTTTTTCTTCAAAATATATATTTTTTCTATTAAGGAAGTCATGCACTTATTAGAAGTGTATCCATATATATTGCACCTTCCACACACTATTTATTTTATCCTTGAGTTACCTATCTTGGGAAACATCTCAATCTCATCAATAGTGGTTCCAATAACTAAACCAATACTAATGACTCTATATTAGATGAATTCCTTTTTTGACTCTAGCTTTCTCCCTTTAGCATTTTTATTCATGAAAAAATTTAAGTGGTCCATGAAATGGAAATTCTTTCCACAATAGAAGCATATTTTCATTATGAAAACACCTTATTCAGATTTCCTTTATAACTTCTTAGATGTAGATTTTTCAACACATTTCTTTACTTAATCACTATGAAATGAAAACTTGTTTACATTCTCCTAAGTATATGAATGATATCTGGATATATTATAAAATCATTCATCATAATAGTGACCACTAATGTTTTATATCTCATAGAAATTATCAAGATATTCAAATCTATTCTTTGTGGATAGATTTTTCTTTAACTATAATGTATTCTCCTTTATATAAGGCATGTTCCATTCATTATCTCTATTTACCATTGATAATAGAATTATATATCTTGAATGAGTTGAAATATTATGCCAATAATCAATTTTCATATACCCAAACCTCAAATAACACCAATAATTTCCCACAAACCTCATTCTTTTTCTTGTTGATGAAATCTATTCATAATTTTCCCCTTGACAACATCATTGTATTTGGGTTGGATACCCAAATTATTAGGATAAAATCTAGAGGATGATTCTCTTGGACTTTCTCACTTCTACCCTTGATGATTTGGTGGGTTTTACATTATTTTTATTCCACCACACATTCCCAGAATTTCAATTTTGTTTAGTATTTATAGATATTTTTTTTCACTTACAACTTTATTAGGGTAGTGAGATACCTACTTTCATGTGGATGTGGTGGAGGATTACTCACATGTTCTAAAAATTTATTTAACACTTGTATGAGCCCCTTTAGATGGAAAAATCAACTTTGATACTTGAGTGGTAACACTTATTTATCGGTTATTTTGGATGGTCTAACTTATAATTATTCTAAATATTTTAGTTTTATCACTTACTCAAAAATATTCTTGTTAAGTGTTACCTTTTTATCTTATATTAGCTCATCCAGACATCCTAATCACTATTCACATTTTGTAATATATCTTTATTCTTCTTGCTTGCTTCTACTAAGGAATTTTCTAGCTCTTTCACTCTATTGGATTTCATATCTAGTTGGAATTATTTGACATTCATAGATATTATATGAAACCTCCCAAATAAATTAATCTCTTATTCAATAATAAATTTCAAACTATAATCTCTTTGAAATTTATCATATGTAAAATAAAGTCTTTTATTGCAAATAGTAACTAATTCATCCTTTTATTTAACTACTCTTCATAGAGTGTTTGATTTACCAAAATTTTAAGCTAATTCATCTTCTATTTCACTAGTATCTTAGTCCAACTATGTATTATCATTTTATATTCCCACAATATATGTTATTATGTAAGAAAAAATTCAATGGGGTCCATTTCAAGAAACTCTTTTATCTCAGAATAAAATTCACTGACTGATTTATCATTTATAAGCCCTTTAAATTCTGTACTGATTGAACTAACTTTATATGATAAATCTTTCTCACCAAATTTTTTGAAACACTTACCACTATGACTTCATTAATATCTTGGATGAACCTATATCTTCTTTAAAATTTTATTTACTTTCTTATTCTTATTCTTTATCCCATTTTCATTGTCTTGGATGATACTTCACCATTTTTAGAAATAGTCATAGAGAATGATTTATTTATAAGAGATTCTTCCTCAAACATCTCAAATATTTACTTTATTAATACAAATGAAATTCATTTAATATTCAAATATATATCCAATCAGAGGGTAACCTCACTTTGATATCATTTGAGATTCCGAATAGGATTGGTTCAGTCACCCGTGGGGTGGGGGTGAATCAGGTGATTCCTATTTTTACCAAATTTCAAAGTCATTAATAATATATAAAATCCGTTTAAATTTAACCCATGTTTCTGGTTAGTGAAAATGGATATTTTTATATTTTAACCTAGGAAGTAATTTATATATGAAATGTAGTATATGAAGGAAAAGTACCATAAATTATTTACATGGTTTTGTAGAAAGACCTAACCCTTACCATGATTAGGATTCCCAAGTCATAGATTATACACTACAATGTTATCATCAATAAAAGTTGAGTTATCTAGGTATCATCTTGAAACCAAGGCACACTATATTACATAGGTGTGATGTTCATAATATTATTCATGTGAATACAACCTTCAAAATATTTACCATGTGAATGGATCTTTATATTTTCATCCAACCAGTTCCTTTTCTTCTCCTCTTTTTTTATCTTGAAATATATTAATAGTTATCTCAAGGATGTATCTGTACCCAAAAAATAGTGATATAATTCTTCACATAAGTGTCTTCTAATACTATAAATTCTTCATGAACAATACCCATAACTTTGTCGCTACATACAACATAGTTTTATAGGTCTTATTAAGAACATGTTCACTAGATTTCACTCTCACCGAGCTCCTATGATCTTCAAAACCATTAACTCCTTGTATCTTGAAAGGATCAAATAAATTGATAAGAATAAAATCACAAATATTATCTCACTCAACTTATTCTTATTTCTTATTAATATCAAATTTAACACATTGATCCATGAATGGAGGGAAACTTATTCTTCTTCATCTACTTTGATACCCAGATGATCATTAACTTCAGCACAGGATCTACATTCACATCTTCTTACTCAAGAGTGATCTTCAACATTTTTAAAAGGATAACAAAATCTCTTGGATTAAACTCTATAAAAATTTTATATTTTTTTCATTAGGAATAATCATTCCAATATTTATAATATATAAAATACCTTTAATTTTTTTGGGTTTCACAATCCTCATTTTATAAAATGATTGTATATGGATTATCTCCAATGATCTCATTTCCCTTCTCATTAAAAAACCACATAGATGAGTCTCCATATTCCCTGCTATTATTTTTTTTCCTTCAATGGTTATATAATCTTGAATACTAGGAGTTCCCTTTATTTTTCTCTAATTATCTTCATCTTGGATGAATATATTTTAGACTCTTCCAACATGCTTGGACTCTCCTCAAAATATGAATCTACTTTTTTCACTGAATCTACTCAAGGTATCCATTTTCATTCTATTCATATAACACAACAACACGTGGTTTGTTTTTCATCATGTAGAACACTATGATAAACCTATAACACATAAAAATGGTCAAAAATAAATAAATATTATGTGTTCTATACTATTTTGAATCTTTGATAGTCAACCAGAACTTTACTATGATGTAGACTTCTTTATCTCTCCATTTTTTATTTATCACTTATGAAACAACCTCAATATTTCTTCCACTTTTTAATTTTTCCATGATTACCAAAATGCATAGAAAAAGTTCATTAATTTATAGTGGTGTCTTTATTTCAAATATGCTTACAGTATGGTTCTCCTCATTCTTCAATTTAAATAAACTTTAGTTTTATCTTAGAAACATAGGTTGAATCATATACCTTTGTGATATTTAAACAATAAGAACTAGATATAATGTCAAATGATAATTTTCCACCTTAATCATGATTTTTTCCATTTATTATACTGAAAATAAATATTATAGAATCCTACTTATTTAATATTATTTTAATCATCTTTTAAGATCATCTCACACCAATTTGAAGCTTACGTCACACTTTTTTGTGATGTTTTGAACATTGATAAACAACCCAAGAATCATCTCATTATATTTAATATTAAGATATAAAATACAGAAAAAATTCATAAAAAAATTGAAATTTACATAGCCAAATTCTTGATTATTCTCATCAGTATGTCTACATAGATAATAATTATGTTTCTCCTAATTAATGATTACAAAGATCATGATGTTTACATAACTGTAGGATCATGTTTACACAAGACTGTATGATGACTACACAATTATTGCATGATGTTTGTACAATAACACTTTATGTTAATGAAGTTTATATATGATGTTTTCATAACAATTATCTAGTCCATAATAAATTTTTATAGCCCTTATAAATAAAAAAGTTACCTTTATGTAGCTCATCAAATTTTAGAGTGACCTTTTTTCAAGTAATAATTTTAACTCAAAAAATACCTTTAACTGGGGCTTCTTTGAATCTTCAAAACCACTCTTAACAAATTATAAACATCTAAAATCACATAAAGAAATTTAGTAATAATTATTAATTAGATAATATATATTCCAAATCTCTTGGAATATGTTAAACTCAACAATGATCTATTTCAATAATATTCCCTTACACTTCATTTTTAGTGCCTAAATTTGTTTATATAAAACTTCTTCTAAGTGTTATGAAACATTTATTTCAGTAGTAAATGATAAAAACACACAAGTATTTCCTTCTCCCAACTCATGGGGATTTGATAACCAATCTGCTGTCCATTTAAAACTGATAATAACACCCTGTTCAATCTATTTAGTATATCCGTCCCTTCAAACTTCTTTTGAAAGTTGTAAACAAAGCTGGAATCATTCCTCTATTACTTTTTTTGAATCCATTACGATCAAATAATAAGATCTTATGAAGTTATGGGTTTCATTTAGAACATATATGACTAGATTTTTCAGGGTATCCATATTATCTAAAATCATTTTCCAACATGTGATACTCCCTTCTTATTTACAATATAAACACCAACTTTTCTTCTTTACTTAAACTATATGGGAAGCACCTTCAATCCCCATATAATGGGTGGATACTCAATTCATCACCCATTCTTCTGAACATAATATGAATTACAATTTTTACATGAAAAAATACAATATAATCATCACAAAATCCATAAGGGAACTACAGTATCACACGACGTGTAGTTAAAAAACAAACAAACACACACACTCACACATAATTTATGGTTATCGATTTCAAAACCCGAGTAAAGTGCTGTTTTATATTATAAAAAAAATTATTAGAATTTTTAGAAGAAATTAAATCCCAATATTTGGATCTATATACAAGATAATATGAAACATGAAAGAAAAATGAAATGAGGAACTAATGTAAATTTGATTTACTATTCAATGAAGATTTTCTACAACCATTGATCTCCACCCAATGAGTTTGATAAAGATCACAAAAGTGGAAAACATAAGAATCCAACCTCTGTAGGTATCCAAATGATAATATGAATCATCCAATGTTTATATTGGATTCAATTTTTCTCTATGGTATGATACTACATCATATGCATAGAAAAAAAGATGAAAGAGAGATTCAAAATCTTTAGATATTCCTCCAAGATAACATAGAAAACCCACACCCACTACCATCACATGAAAATATACTGTATAGGTAATAAAGGATTCTCTTTGACTTCCCATAAAATATTTATGCATTAAGATGAATGAATTAATGTCATTTATGGTTTAAGTATTGTATAAATTTACTCCATTCACATTATAACTCTTATAATGAATTAATAAGTGATAGATAATGTGAAGAATGGTTTGGGTTTCTAGAAAACATGAAATAATATACCCAATGAATGAAAATCATAATTTTCCTGAAAGACGATATATATCCCATAATATATCTTATATAAATATGAATTTAGGGAATATCTCCTTCAATCTTCCACTTACACATATCCTCATAGACATTGTTCCATTTCAACTTATATTGTACTGTATATAATAACTTCTAAATCCAAATCCAAAACTCATTTTGGATGTATTCTAAAAAACTTTTGGAAATCTATCATTTACATTATCTTGTATCATACTATATGAAATACCTTGTGAACACCCATCCAAAACACTTTTGGATTAACTCTAAAACACTTATTAGACCAGCTGTATAAGTCAAACTCATACCCATTAGGTCAACCACAATGTGTGATCTTATGAGCCTTTATAGCATTGAAAAATATGAATCTCCATATCCATATATTTATTCCAATAGTTTCCATTAGCAATGAATCAATGTTACTCAATCTATAAATGGATATGGTGTGATCTCCATCAATGTTTTTTATCTCTATACCCATATCCACCAGTCTGCATCATATGAAAACATTCATTCTTATATATCCCCCTTTTCAAAGACATCAAGTGACCATGAGATATAGAACATGTTAATCCTATAAAACCAATTCAACTATTTTTGAATCTTTGAGTAAAGTGTGACCCGATTAATGAATAAATTTCATGCCATTCTTCCATATGGATAAACACATCACATATCCCTTATCTATATAGATATATAATATCTAGAAATAGTCACACACACCCACAGTCTATCTCAATAGAGGTCCTAGATTTCATAATCATCATACAAGAGGAAAAATCACATCTTGGTTATGCTCCAACCAACAAAACGATCAACAAGATTCCCAAACACCCCCATATTATCTAAGTCAATACGTAGACTTGTGTAAGTATGGTATCAAATTATGAAGGTTCTCATTCTTGGTATCTCACAAAACTCAACTGGTGGGGACTAAAATATAATCCATGCACCCCTCGTATACCAAATACATATCTGTATAACATTCCATGTTATATACTTAGTAGGCCATCCAACACACACAACAAATACCATTATTTTCCTTATGCCTCATGAGCATATTTTGTGTCACTATATAGAATTCCTACTCACACTAACCAAAACATTTCATCATAACCTATAATACTCCATGGAAAAAATCCTTTAGGGATAAAATCAAAGTAATATTTTGATAGGTCAATTATCATTTAACTTTATGAAATATATATCTATATATACATTCATGTAGCCAATGTGAAAGAAAGATAAAATGGAGGATGCTTTCAATATAATACATTTTAATATTCTTAAACTCCTTAATAATATTTTACAAACCCAACATAAGCACCTGTTTATAATATCATATACAATAAACTACCAGAATAGTCTTATGTTTTATACACTTTATGGGTTTTTTAACACATTACATCACATGAAATCCATGCCACATATCTATGTGACCATATGATAAAAATCTCCAACTAAACCATTTAGTGAGAAACACATATTAAGTGATCTAGTTTGAATAAAGGTAAGACTTAGGAATAACATTCCTAACTATTTAACTTATTTACTATATTCAAACTTCTTAACTTCAAAAAATAAAATGTTATGGTGTTGGCTTATGGTGTCTACTTAGAACTATTTCTAAGTTCATCATCATTATAATTCTTTGAACCTGATTCCATCAAACCTTTTCAATGAATAATGTTACTACTTAAATTATTTTTTACTAATACATACTAACTCTCTTAGGATATTAAGTAAAATTCACATTAAACTTAGATAAGTACAATTTTTTATTTACTAACATTGAACTTCTTTAAGTCCAAACATACTCTCATTAGCCTCTTAGACATTATTTTTTTCTATAATATATTTCTAAGATATACAAACCCTTTTGTATTATGAAATAAAATTTATTTCCTTTTAGTAGGAATATTTAACAAATAAACTATTATGTTCATACCATATATGTTATTCTATGTGTTTGGAATATTTTTATTAGAAAATACTTTATTAAAATATAACACCATTGGGTGGTGGGAAAAAATTCCTTTATATTTTAAAAATATTTGGATAAACACTTTTATCCAAGATATAACTCTTTTATGCATATATTTTTCTCAAAACATGTTATAGAAATTGATGAATCACAAAACATGTGTATACAATTATTTATATCATATTTTTTCACAACAACTATTTTTAATCAAATAACTTCTCTTAGAACAAAAGGGGAATGATATGAAAATACCCATATTTTACTTAGATTAATTTGAACTTGATAAAATACATTATATTAAAGTATTTTATGTAGTGACTATTAAATTTATCTCATTAATATAATCTATATGCTCAATAAATTCTTCCTTTCATTTTAGAATCTTGTATATTTAAAATAATTTATAGAATATACATTCAGTATCACATACCTTTGAAAAGAAAAGAGTTAATTTCTATAACATCCATACCTAACATGGAAAATACATTGAGTTTTACAAACTCCCTTTTGTATATCTTGTATAATCCAATCATATTGAATTATTACTCTTCCCTCTAGATATCTTTGGGTTTCAATGACCTTGATTAGAAACTTGAAGAAACATTGTGGAAATTTCAACCAACTTTTCATCTTATGGTTTCAAAATTTACCTACTTGTATTGTCAATATAGTAATTTAGAACCTAGATGTCATATTACTCATTCATATATATTCCAAACACTTTGAGAATATCAGGTAAATGTTCTTTTAAATCAATAATATTGTTAAAACATTTCCATAGATGATAGTAGGATTAATTCCATAACCAGAATAATCCATTTTTAGTCACCCCTTAATGAATGATATAGAACTGAACAAATAATAACCATGTGTATCAAAACACTTCATCTAATTTTATTAAAAATAATGTTTTTATGATATTAACAAGAGAAAAATGAGATAATACACATATTATTACATGTTCATTAAAGTTTAAAATATCCAAGTTATCAATGTAAAAAACTCATTTACTTCATTACTTGAATGATGAAATCAAGATCCAAATTTTAATTCTTTTCATATTATGAACTTTTGTATATTTACAACACTTTTTAAAACATAAAACATAAAACAGATATCATATATCTTTTAGAATAATAGAATTTATTTCAATAAAAAATAATGTTTTAATGAAATCTTTAGTCTCATCGAGTCATCAACATATTCAATCATATTGAATATCTTTTGACATATCCATTCATATTGAATATACAAGACTAAAATTCATTAAATCATTGATTACATGAGTCAAAACTAATATTACTTTGGTCATTTTGAATCTAATTCCTTTGAAACCTTAAATAAATCTCTCCATTCTTCCATAAGCATATATATTCACTTGATGAACAATTTCAATATTTGGCTAATGAGGAAGGATTTTTTTTGACACATATAATTTTCCTTAATAACTTTTCTTAAATTACCAATATTAAGAACTTTTATTAAGTTACCAATATTAGGATTAACTTACATTAATATTCTAATTTTCAAGGATCAATATCAAAGATTATTTTTATTTTTATGATGCTATTCATATACAAAATAATCTTTTATTATACAAGTATCACGTTTTATAGCCATTAAATAAATACTTTTATTAAATGGGATACCACTAAAAATATGACTCCTTTTTTTCATTATATCTATTAGTAGGAAAAGAACCATATTTTACTAATAAATGAGTCCTCTTTGGTATTCATATCAAAACTTAATTATTTAGGAAAGGCATCATTCCAATCATATCATATATGATTCTTTGATAACTAGAACACAACCTCTTTTTTAATCCATCATATGGATAAAATAAACTATATTCCTCTAGTATCCTAACCATTAGGGATTCCCTAGTTAAGTGTTAACCAAATAAAATTCAATAAAATCTAACCAAGGAAAATATTGGGGAACCTGTATTTGGCATAAAAATACCTAATAAGACAATCTAAATTCACTTATTAGTTTCCTTCCATACAAAAGATAATCCATAGACACCCGATATTGGTACAAAACTACCCAGTTGGATGATCGAGGTCTTGACAAGTGTATCTTTGGAAGTGATATCACACCTAGTATTGAAATTGGATTTTAATCTCAACATATTATCTCATGTTATTACCTTTTATACATACATACTTCTAGAAATTTATTTTGTTATCCAATTCCATCCACCTAATCAATTTGTTGAAACCATATTGAAGCGTAACTCTTTACACAACCCGAAAATTTGTTCTACTTACCAAAAAATAGAATTAAAACATATTCCTATATATCCATATGCATCATATACATCATATGAATAAGTTACATGAAAAATTCATGTAAAGTCATATAGTTATCGACATGATTAATCCCAGAGTGACAGATAGCCAACCCCATTAACTATCTTAGACAAGGCCTAAGCCTCCGTGTATGCAGGTAGTCCAATATCATGTCCCTCTATACATGAATACTTTACTAAAGAGAGAATAAAATTCATCATAAATATAACACCTAATATGTATAAAATATATTCAAAAACAAAATTTAACATGTTAAATTTAATTACAAAAAACGTCAAGGTGAATGAAAAATAAAATTCATTATGGATTCAATCCTAGCATGTCATGCAAGGCTCTATCAAGAATCAGTTTCAAAATTAAACTAAAGAATAAAAAAAATTCACATTTCCAAATATATTTAATAAACATGAATATATTAGGGAATAATCTTTAGATAAATGAAACATTAAAATATTTAAAAATGAGATAAATATTAATGAATAATTCATAAAAAAATATAATTTTAAACCCTTTTATAATTTTTAGATTTTTTATTATGGACATTCCATAATTGTAAACATAATTATTTTATATTTATTCTAATATTAGCTCTTTATTATTTATCATTATATGAAATTTTAATTTTAAAAAAATGATATTATGTGAATTATAAACAATTTATAATCCAATTTCTTTTATGTAAACATTTTACATAATTTAGATATTATATACTTAGTCATTATCTAAACCTTGATCATATCCATCATCAAAACATTATTGATGTGGCTTAAATAATATCCAAATAAGACCCCTTTAAATTTTGAATAATTAAAAATAATTAATTATTAAAAATTCATAATTTAAATATTTTTTTTATATTTTGGCATTATTTTGTAATTTATAACACTTTATAAATTATCACTTATAATTTCTAAATAATTTTTTTTACTTTTATAAAATAATTTATTCCATACAATTTGTTAAAAGGGATTTCAAATATCATCATTTAATATTTTGGAATAAAATATTTCATAAACATTTAATAAATTATAATTAATTTATAATTAATTAATATATAAATCTTTTATAAATTAAAATATCCGGAAATAGATTTTACAATTTTTTATAAAAATTTTATAAATAATCTAAATCATTTTGTATGTTAAAGTTATTTTAACAATTTTAAAAAATCTTGATTACCCTTATGCATAAGGGTATTCCCGTATAAGGGTAAAACCTTCTACCCTTATGCAAACTATCTGGAAGCCCTTGCATAAAGGTAAGTTACTCCTTACCTTTATACATATTAAAAATAAAGTTTTTCATAAGGGTACTACCTTCACGTAGTTGGTTCACGTAAGGGTATGAATTATACATAACAGAAGATGTGTAAGGGTACATTTGGTCATACCTTTACCTGGCTTCTGGGTACTACTACAATAGTAAAGTACCTTTACATAGCCTTAGAAATACTGTTTTTAACTTTTAAAAAAACTTTACTTAAGTTATAACATTAACTTTACACAACCATAAGAAAACTATGTTTACCATTACATAAAACCTTTACACAAAGATAAGAAAAATGTTACCTTTATGTGACCACTCATGTATAGTTAATGCCATGTACCCTTGCATAATCCCTTTGTACAAACCATTCACATAAAGGTCACTATAAAAACTAACTTTATGTAAAAACTTCATGTAAATTTAAGCCTCGGGTATAATTTATTTCATAATGGTAATTACTTAGTTACCATTACTTATCTCCATTGCATAAGGGTAAATCCTTGCTTAATTTTATGCAACCCAGCTATGTAAGGGTAAAACTGATTTTAAAATTTTCATAAAATTTGAAAAACAGGGCTCTTTTTTGGGTTTCTTATTCATTTCATCACTAGTTTTGATAGATATTAATCAAAGACCCCATATGATACCAAGGAATGGTTTTTTTAGAGTCTAATAACAATTTTAGAAGCATAAAAAACAATTAAAACATATTCTAAGGATCTCCATGAAATATAATATGAAACATTTGATAAAATTGAAATAAAGAACTGCTATAAATATGAAGCCATTAAACATTTGATCTTCATATAATAATCTTGATAAACATCAATAAATTTGAAAACAAAATCATCCCACCTCCATAGGTATCCCTGGCATAAACTGAATCATCTGACATTCAGATGGGATTCACCTTTTCTCCATAGTATTCTAATACCTTGTATGTAGAATAGAATGATTAAAGAGAGATTTGGGATCCAGGGAGACTCAACCAAAATGATATTGAAAACCCATAACCACTACCATCACATGAAAATATATTACGTATGTAATAAAGGACACTACTTAATTATCCACTCATTTATTCACATGTTAAAACACATGATTGAATGCCATGGATGGTTCATGAATTGTTGAATTTACTCTATTCACATTAAAAATCGTCTAATGGATTATTAAATGATAACTTATTTGGAGAATTTTTTAGGTGTCTAGTACAAAAAAATAATATACCCAATGCATGGAAATCATAATTTTTAGGCAAGATGATAAACATACCCAAAATATATCATATATAAATATAACTTCGGGGGTATTTATGCTTCACCGGGGTGTGCCATGGTACATTTCCATCCACGACATCTGATATACATGGCATGTAGCCAATAAGACATGTCATGTTTTATTATATGGAATGACATGGGATTTGCAATACATGCATAGGGAATTCTTAGGGCTTCACTGACTATCTATCCAAGAGATCATATCATGTAGTTTGGAATCATATGAATCAAGGGTTTAGAATTATATGATAATTGACCCATAGAGTTTCACATGTCATATAATAAGGTCTAAATATCATGCATATATAGATACTATGACCCAAGGTGTAATTTTGGTACATGACCAGATGGTTTATAAAGTCACATATTCTATGTACTCCTTTAAGGTGTATCATGTAGGTTGAATTCACATGACAGAATGGATGGTATAATTGGTCAGATTTTACCAGAGACCCATATTCTATATACAAAAGATCACATGTCATGTACTATGGTTACGTTGTTGTTTTATGTATATTTTCACTTGGGTGTCATAATTGGGTAAACAAGTAGTCCATTTTGAGTGGGTTTTCACATAAATCATGATGGGGAAATCCTTTTTGTCATTAGAGACTAGTTATGTGGCATTTAGGATAGTTTGGTGTTCTTATATTCATTGAGCTGACATGGTTTTAATGAGATACTATTGAGCTATCATAAGGTTGGTATCCCCTAGTGACATTTTTATATTAAGGAATGGGTTATCTAAATATGTGATGGAGTGAGTACCACCTTGAAGTTATGAGGTGTGAGTCCTCATTTATAGGAATCATGTGTGTTTTTGGCATGGATTCAACGACTCCCTTGATCCTGATGAGGTGCAGGTCCTCTATACTATAGTTATATTTGGTACTCCTCCATGTAATGGAGTACGATTCCTCTATCTATTGAGGTTGGTATAACCCCCATGAGATAGGGTGTAAGTACTTTTATCCTTAGGGGTCAGTATTTACCTATATAGAAAAAATTCAAAATGTGGCATGAGTCCCTCCTTACAATTCATGAGAAGTGATGAGGATCAAGCTGGTGGAGTTTTGGTACCATCGAAAGTGTCTGGGAATAGTCCTCTATTTATAGTTTTGGTACAACCTAAATTAATGTCGTAAGAACCCAGATCTTCTTTTTAGGTATGATTTTCTATTTTCAGTTGTTTTTGAGAAAAGAGGAGTTTCTGAAATTTTTTGAAGTACACAACATGTTCTTATATGTACACGCCATGTACTTATATGTACACGCCATGTACTCTTTTTTCGCACGTAGTTGTGTGCTGGTCGTGTAACGGCCGAGCACATAGCCGTGTGTGGTGACCTGGAGACCACCTAATGTGGGGACTAGTAAGGGAAAGTACACATCATGTACTTCTAAATTATACACCATGTACTTTATTTTTTATTTCATTAAATGGACCGGGGTCGCGTCTAATGGGAATAATACTCTTCTTCTTTACCTCCTTCGTCAGAGAGCGTTTGTATGGTGCATATATTCATCGAGCACCCGATCAAGCATTCTTTTTATGAATTGAACTCCATCAGTTGTATTGGAACCACATCGGTGAGTTCTCTCTTCTTCTAGAGATTCGTTTCCCGTTTTATCCTCTTTCTCAAGTTATCCTCGGTTGAACATTTTAGATTTTTTTGTAGATATACCGCATTATAGGTCGATCCAAGGGCCGAAACTGGGGTATAACGATCGTACGATGCCAATGTAGGTGGTTTCTGCCTTTCCATAGACAATATTTTAGTTATATGTGGAAAAGTTCTCAATACCCTTATTTTGGTTATTGTGTAGTTACGGTTTTAGCCTCGTTAATTTCCTGTTATGACTGTATGATTGAGTAGAGGTTAATTAAATGTGAATAGGGTTAATTTCTATGCTATGGATGTGTTGCCCATGATTTTATTGTTTATGATCGTTTGGTCTTGCTTATCCTATTAGGATGATTGCTTTCCTTTCCTAGTGCTAATAGGATAGAGTAATATTATTTTATCCGACATGCTGTTATGCTATAAACTATTTAGCCAAGTAGTTCTTGAGGTATATTTGGGCCTTATTATATTTCTATGCTCGATTGACTTACATAGGGCCATGAGAACCTGATGTAATAGACCATAGGGAGAATGGACATTGAGGGCTTCTCCAGAGTGTTTTTTTACTGTTACGATGCGAGACCATAAGGTAATGGACGTAAGTTCTTCCTCATAGTGTCTGTAGTTCCTCGATGTAGGCCACATGAGAAATTGGACGTTGAGTGCTTCTTTAGAGTGCCTTTTAGTTACTGATATGAGACTATAGGGGGAATTTACGGTGAGTACTTCCTCAGAGAGTGTGAAAAAGATGAACCAGAGGGGTTATACTGTGTGTGATTCCCAGAGGGTTTCTTGTACTTGTTTGGTTGAACCAAAGGGGTTAGGCTGTGACTAATTCTTAGTGGGTTACCTATTTGTGATTATCTTCTTACTTGATATATGAAATTGAATGCATTTAAACTATAGGATTGTTTACTTTTGAGTACTTCCTTGTAAACTGATTCATTTTGATTATAGCCTGCCATATATATTCCCTGACTGTTAGGAACAGATATTTGTGTGGTTGCCTACTGGGATTTAGTCTCACACCCTGTTTGGGTCATGCTTTTGGGCCCAAACAGATTATATTGCTGAAGGTATAGATAAGGGCAAGAACCCTTCTACTTCATGTACTTGATTGATGAGGAGATGGAGATCATGGTACCAAGATGAGGCTTGCGATGCTGTTGGAGTTTATCTATTTTATTTTTTACTTTGTATATTTCTGTATTCCAGGATTGTGACTTGTTTGGCTGCTTTCCTAGACATTTTTATCATGCATAAATGATATATATGTACTCTAGTTGTTTATTACTTTTGTTGTTTACCTATTGTATGTTTAAATGCTTCCCTTATTGCTATATTTTTTACTTCCATTGTGTTACTCTACCAATGAGGTAATAGTTTCCCCACTATCATACCCAAGGCCCTCGTTTCTAGTCGGCAGGCTCTGGTGTTCAGGGAAATTCCCTTGAGGCCATGTGACCAACCAGGTACGGGGCACCTCTGGGCGGCTTCCCGAACTTGGACCTTACAAAGTTGTATCAAAGGGATTATTTTATTTTTACTTAATATTTGGATCCTATAGCCAGGAATAGTAAGGAATAATTACTTGGTAATAAGTTGTACCCAGGAGTAGCTAACCTGTGTATAGGGGAAAACTAATACACCTTGTTTATTGCAATTTTATGGTTGATTTGATTACACCATTGGGTGATTAACATGATTTGTTCTATTATTGTTGATGTTATTGAGGTTCTATTTCTATTACAACCTGATGAGGTGAGGGTATTCCATCTCATGCATCATATAGGAACTTTTTGGAAATCACAGGTCATGCATTCTTGCCATGCCATTTAGGTTACATTAGCGATTGCATGTTGTTGTGATAGATGTTGTGCTAGATATGCATGTTGTTGTGATAGATTCCTTGATAAAATACCTGCTATTTGATAGGGTATTGATTTTTGTACAACCTTAGTTCGAATGAACACCAAACTTTGGTTCTTGAGGTGTTATGGGCCCTCGTGGACTGGAATTTGGTGGATCATTACTCTACTATGTTTATATATGACATGTATGAGATGCCAAGATTTGATTTGATGGGAGTATGGACCCTCAGGGATTGGAATTTGTCACTTTACTGTTCATTTTAGTGTTATCTTGGTTCTGAATTAGTTTTTGAGGCTTATTGTCCTGAAAAACCAAGAATACATAATGTGTAATGGTGGACACACATGCTGTGTGTTATTCTATTCGAGAAGGAATTGTTTTTCTTAAGTACACACAGTGTAGTCTCTAACTGTGTTACTAACTTCCTGGGTAGAAACATGGGGTTGAGAAATCTTGTAGAACATGCCGTGTGCTGGATATACACACCGTGTGGTGTAGACCATGTGTCCACCTGTGTGACTAACGACATAGAGAGAAAAATCTTAGCTTATACATGCCATGTCAAGTTTGAACACGCCGTGTAGTATAACCAGAGTGTCTGGACATGTAGAAAACAACATGGGTCAGTGAAATCCTTTTAGTACACACCGTGTCTAGAAGAAACATGCCCATGTGAAGGCTTAAGGTAATACACCGTGTAAGGTATTATACACACCGTGTATCCATGTTTTGAAAAACTTGAATGATTTATTTCTCTTGTTCCCCTCTTACACTTCTATGTTTCAGTCCCTGTTAATCTTGATCTAAGGTGTGCACTTGACCTTGGAGAGTCCTGCCACCGAGACATCCTCCGGTTGTCTTCCAGTTACTAGGTAGTGATAAGACACCAGATATGGATGATTGGGGACTACTAGCAGATCCTCCAGTTGTGCTGGTATTGGCATCAACCATCATTCTGAACACAGGTGCTGAAACATAGTTACAAGAGGGCTTTATGAGGTTTATGCAAATATTCTAGGGAGTATCACATCCCGCCTTGTCGATGGTAGAGTTGATGCGAGTTTTCCAGAAGAATCATCCTCCCACTTTCATAGTATAAGAAGGACCTCATGCTCCAAAGTCTTTTTTAGAAGCCATGATTTCTATCTTTGAGCATCTGGAGACGCCTCTAGAGAGGAGGGTGAAGCTTGCTACATATATGCTTTGGGATTCTTCTAATAGATGGTAGGATGTGATCTCATAGGCAAGATGCCAATAGGTTATGGTGTGGGATGATTTCCAGCGTGCCTTTTATGACTACTTCTACCTAGAGACTTTGAGGGTCGATCGAGCCCGAGAGTTCATGAGTCTAGAGCAGGGTACTCTTTCTGTTATGGAGTATTCTTCTCATTTCACAGAGCTGCAACACTTCATGCTTATTCCAGGAGGTGATGAGTTATTTATGGCAAGGAAGTTTGAGGATGGTCTCAGGCATGACATCCGATCTCAGGTGAACATCTTCAGGTTGACTTCCATCACTTATATAGTCAACCAGGCGCTGATCACGGAGCGCAATCTTAGGGATTCTAGAGTGGTGAGCCAGGGCAGCTCGACATCTGGAGTTAGTATCCCTCCTACTGACAGTAGGAAGTGTCGTAGGGAGTCTAAAAATGGGGATCTGAGGAGTCAGGACACCTTTTCTGGTAGCCAGGTGTCGTGTTACCAGTGCGGGAAGAGTGGGCATATGAGGCCACATTGTCCAAGAGACCTAGTAGAGTGCCGATCATATAGAAAGATGGGCCATCTTCAACACTTTTTGTCAAATCTTCTCACCAGCAGATGGTGACAGGGGTTCTTCTATGACTCCTCATTCGGGAGTAGCACCACTAGTTTCTCACTAGTCTGGGAACTGGATTTCTTACGGACATTCATGCCGAGGTAGAGGTTGTGTCCATGGTAGCCAGTTACCAAGATTTACGCAACAAGATGGTGGATCAGATCAGTGTGGTCAGAAAGTGTCATAGGACCGTAGTTCAGGTCAAAATTTTGCAGTAGAGCATACCCAATAGGAGCAGGATCCTGGACCCTCTACAGTTCGAGGTATGATCCTAGTTGCCTCAGTTTTAGCTTCTGCTCTTTTTGATAAAGGGGCTTCCCATTGCTTTATATATGTTGCTATTGTGGAGAGCCTTGGGATCTATATCCTTTCTTTTGCTGATGTCTTGATGTTGGAAACATATTTGGGGATAAGAACGAATAGTGTACGTCAGTTCAAGGAGTTCCCTTCTGAGGTTGGTGGGTGTCACTTCTTATAGGACCTATATGTCTTAGAGATGACAGGCTATGCCGTCATTTTTAGAATGGACTGGTTAGTTCCTTTCCAGATCATTGTCAATTTATATCACCGTAGAGTGATTTTCACATCATAGGAGGGTGGACTGTTTCTTTATAAGGGTAAATGGGATGTCCAGGTGAGAAGAGAAGGACCCGAGCATCATGGGTTGGGAGGAGTTATAGCCTAGATTTCTAGTCCTTATCTAGATGACCATGGGACTTTACAGATGAACTTTCCTCCAGTGGTATATCATTTCAGGGATGTATTTCCAGAGGACTTTTTAGGTTTAACATAGGATTGAGAGGTGTAATTTTCTATTGAGATTGTGCCAGGAGCAACACTGGTGTCCTTTCCTCTTTATAGGATGGATACACTAGAGTTACAGGAGCTCAAGAAGCAGTTGGTAGAGTTACAAGCTAAGGGGTTCATCCGACCCAGTACTTCTCCTTGGGGTTTTCTTGTCTTGTTTGTGAAGAAGTCAGACTATCACGACCCACCCTCGGGGTCCGTGCCGTGACTACCCCAAGCCCGCCTTCCATAGGCCAGGGGCTGGCGACTAGCACCAAGGCGTATATCCCGGTAAAAAAGGAAGGCATTGCCTTTGTAAAGTAAACAAACACTACAGAGTAAGAAAGTGGAAAGTAAACACTAAGCAAAAGCAGAGTACAACTGAAAGTGCGGAAAAGTAAATGGGCCAGTATACAAACCCAAACTGAAAGTAAAGTACAACTCGAAAGGGAAAACAACAACTGAAAGGTAAAAGCCGCTACACCGAGCTGTCCACTGGAAATCCCACCTGAAGGGTGGGTACAGATAGCTCCACTGCACCACGGGTCCCGCCGTCCGCTCCGTGCACGTCCCGCCTAGTGGTCCACCTCCGGGTACCGTCCCGCTCTGCAAGCCTCAGCTAAGGTCAACGCTGTCCGTCGTCTGCAACAAACACAACGTAGTGCGGGCAAAGCCCGTGCAGGGGTGAGTATAAGCTACTCAGTAGGGACCCCGAGACCCCTGAAGGTCTCCCAAATCCACAAAGGATAAACTACGAAGAAAGGAACAATCACGAAGTAATAACCGACACTGCTTAGGTATATGCCCATACATATACCTAAGTCATCAATTCAAATACGCTCCAACCTCCGAGCCCAAGTAAAACTCAGTCCACACAGGAAAGTATACGTATTCCACACAGGAAAGAAAAACGTAATCCACACAGGATTGCACAACACAATCCACATAGGAAAGAAAAACGTAATCCACACAGGATTGCACAACACAATCCACACAGGAAAGCAAAACGTAATCCACACAGGATTGCACAACACAATCCACACAGGAAAGCAAAACGTAATCCACACAGGATTGCACAACACAATCCACACAGGAAAGCAAAACGTTTCAGCTCACACAGGAATACTTCTTCAAGAACGATAAAGATGATCTCTGATCCATCTAAGTCGTCGGACCCACGAAGGATCGATAGGTAACTAACCCCCGCAAAAGACCCACACAGGATCGGGCCCACGTAGGACCTGTAGATAATCACCGCAAAGACCCACACAGGATCGGGCCCACACAAGACCTGTAGGCGCTGGTTCACACAGGACCGCTGAGCGCAAAGACCCACACAGGATCAGACCCACACAGGATCGGGCCCACACAGGACCTGTAGCACTGATCCACGTAGGATCGCTGAGTGCTGTAGTCGTCGTCGTCGAATCCACACAGGATCTCTGTACTGTCGCCGTCGCAGTCACAGTAGCAGTAGTAGCAGTAGTAGCAGTAGTAGTCACAGTAACAGTCGCAGCCAGCACTAGGGTTCCCGCACACAGCAAGCTCGTTCGGAGGGTCCGCTCCACGAGCCGAGAGGCTGATACATCAACTGTCACAAAGTCCAGAGTTGATGTATCCAAAAGTTCCGTATCGTCAACAGGAACTCAACGCAACAGACGGCGCGTCGATCGGACGCCCGGTCTGAGAGTTATTGGCATTTTCGTCCCCGGGGCCCGGTTGGTTTTTAAGGAAAAACCAACCCGACCGTACTCCACCTGCGTCCAAACCTCGGGCGGAGTATGCCAAAAGATCCGTCTCACTAAGAGGAACACAACACAGCTGACGGCACGTCAATCGGACGTCCGTAGCTCAAGATATGAGCGTTTCCGCTCCGAAGGCCCGGTTGGTTTCGTGAACGAACCAACCCGGCCGAACTCAAAGTAATCCGAAACCTTGAGTGCGATATAACGAAACGACCTTCTCGATCCAAGGATCATGTTGCCGCAGATTGTTCGTCGATCGGAGGTCCGTGGCTCAAGTTATGGCCAAAAGACCGAATCTGATCCGAAACGGGGGGTCCGGGTCCGGGCCGACCCGGCCCGACCCCCCCCTGGGTCGACCCGAACCGGGTCGACCCGACCCGGGTCCGACCCGTCCCGGCCAGCCGGCCGGCCGGCGGCGCGGCGGCGCGGTGGCCTGGCGCCGCACGGAGGCAGCGCGAGGGGAATCAATTCCCCCGCTGATTGGAAGGGGTGGCGCGACTATATGCCGCGCCCTTGTTTTAAAAACACCCCCCACGTGGGGGGCCTGTTTGTGCGGAACCGGGGGGCCGCCTGCCCCCCCCCCCCCCTTCAAGGAACCGCCCCCCTCATAAATGAGGGGGGGTTTTGTGTGCTGGCTAGGGGATTAAATTCCCCCGGTTTATTACTATCCGGCCGGCCAGCTGGCCGACCGATTTTCTCCAACGGGATCGGAAAATCCGGTCCCCTCTTCGGCTTCCGACGCCGGCGGCCCGGCCGCCGGTCTTCTCATTCCGCCGCGGCCTGGAACCGGCCGCGGTGTCCGTCGTCCGGCGCGGTGCGATGGCACCGCGCCCCTCCGCCGCACCTTGATTTCCCTCAACGCGGCGCGACGGCGTCGCGTTCTTGATGATCCTTCCATGGCGCGGCGCGACGGCGTCGTGTAATATAATTGCACGATTAACCGCGTGGTGCGACGACACCACGCCACCTTGTTTCCACCCGCAAGGTAAAACAACAAGAACGATGGAGGGGGTTCGGCCGTGTTCATGCGGTCCGGCCCCCTCACGTTAAACAATAACACTTTTATAAAATCCATACGTCAGTTATGCATGAACCACGAACAAGGATAAAATAATTAAACAATAATCAACAACCCCTACCTTGGGTATAGGTTCGAGGATTTGTCAACGTTCCGCGGAAGACAACGTCGCGGAGGTCGGGCGTCGCGGTCGTCGTTCGTCAAATCCGTTGACGAAGAGATACGCCCGAAGAGATACGTCGTTGGCGAATCTTCGTATGCCGACGAACAAGGTCCGAGGAGGAAGCGGCGTTCCCTCTCGTTGACATGGAAGATGAAGAAGAGAGGCGGCGTTCTTCTTCGGAGCTTGAGCGTTCTTCGTCGGAGCTTGAGCGTTCTTCGTGTTCTTCGTCAGAGCTTGAAGAAGAAGAAGAAGCTCTCAACCCCTACCTCGATAGTCGTACGTTGACGTATTCATGGAATATCGGTGTCGATTCCTTTGACGTCGGAGGAAGAGTCGTTGTCGATGGCGTTCGTCGCGGAAAACCGTCGCGGAAGAGATGATGCGGAAGAAGAACGTCACGTCGCGGATATGGCGTCGCGGAAGAACCGTGTTCTTTGGCGACGAAGTTCTTCGTTGAAGAACAGTGTTCTTCGTGTTCTTCGTCAGGTTGAAGAAGACGAAGAAACAAGAAGAACCTTCCCCACTCTCTCAAGGAGACAAAACCAAAATAAAATAAGACTCTATCTTATTTTATTAACACAACAACACACTAGAATTTCAAGAGTTTGAAATTCAAAACACACACACAACTCACCTTATTTAAGTCTAAAGTTATAACTTAAGATATCATAACTTATGTGGGAGTTGAGGGGGTTTTAGAGGATATGAAGAGGTGGGGTTCGTGTGGGCCCCACCACCCTCATAACCTCCCAAGGGAGGTTGGGTGGTTACCCAACTTCCAACAAGAGATAATACTTAGAGTAAAATAATAAAAATTGTAGTGTAATTACAAAGTAAACATCCACAATTTTTATTATCAACACTCGTAGGAACGCAACTCTAGAACAGGAGTTCCTAAGCGTTTACCGGTGCTACAGTTCCATCGGTGCCCTCGGAATTCGATTCCGGGCACCGGTTCAAAAGTTAGGAATTCCCGCTCGTTCGTTCACTAAACGTACCCGAGCCAAACTTCGGAAATTGATTCCGGGCACTCTGGGCCTCGAAATCAGGTGCCGTCAGAAACCGCACTCTTGTAAAATTCTAAAGAAAATTAAGAAAAAATTTCCCTTGAATTTTACGGGTCTTTACACAGACGGTACCTTCAGACTTTGTGTGGATTATCAGAAGTTGAACCAGTTGACGATCAAGAATAGATATCCCTTACTAAGGATTGATGATCTCTTTGATCAAGTTAGAGGATCCTGGGTGTTCTTGAAGATTTACTTGAGATCTGGTTACCATCATTTGCATGTTAAACCATCTGTTATACCTATTATAGCCTTCTGGAGCAGGTATGGTCTATACAAGTATGTGGTTATGCCGTTCGGTCTAATGAACGCACCTACAGTCTTCATGGATTTGATGAAATGAGTGTTCCATCCATACTTTGATTATTTTATGGTAGTCTTCATGGATGATATCTTTGTGTACTATAACACTCGACACGACCATGTCACACATATTGAGATTGTTTTGAGTACACTGAGAGAGAATTCGTTATATGCTAAGATCTCAAAATTCCACTTTTGGATGGATCAGATTCACTTCTTGGGTCAAGTTATCTCAGAGGAAGAAGTATCAGTAGACCCAGAGAAAGTGAGAGTTTTAGTTTACTAGGAGCATCTGAAGAACATTTTTGAGGTATGGAGTTTTCTAGGGATGTGTGGTTACTATAGACATTTCATACATGACTTTTCATGCTCAGAAGCACCACAACGGGCCAGAATAAGAAGGGTGTGAAGTACTTGTGGTCAGATTCTTGCGAGTCAGCCTTTCAAGAGCTGAAAGGGAGGTTAAATTCAGCACTGATACTATTATTTCCAGATCCAGGAAAGAGCTATACTGTGTAATGTGATGCATCATGTATCGGTCTTTGAGTAGTGCTTTTGCAGGGGAAGGAGTCGTTGCATACGAGCCTCGACAGTTGAGGCCACATGAGAGAAATTACCTGACGCATGATCTCGAGTTGGCTAGAGTTGTTCATGCTTTATGTTGTTGAAGACAGTACCTATTGGGAGATAATTTTGTGGTTTTCACCGACCAAAAAAGTCTCAAGTATATCTTCACTCAACGTGACCTGAATTTGAGATAGAGAAGGTGGGTTGAGTACCTTCAGTATTTTGACTTTGAGCTTGCCTATACACCTGGGAAAGGAAACACAGTGGCTGATGCATTGAGCATGAGGACTTATATACAAATAGTTTAGGAGGCTAGCAGTGAGTGGTAGCTTATGGATTTGTTCTCTGAGATGCGTTTGGAGGTGCATGACAGACAAGGGAAAACGATTCTTTCTTTTGTAGCTATTACCTCTACTCTACTTGATCTAGTGCGAATGAGGAAGCTATCAGATTCTGAAGGCCTATTCCTATGGGTAAGTGTGATGGGAGAGAACCCCATTTATGGATGGACCATAGGCAAGGATGAGATCTTGCATTTTCAGGGGTGCGTGTGGGTGTCAACAGACATACATGAGGAGTTGATGTGAGATTTTCATTCCTCAGTATGAGAAGTTCATCCTGGTGTCACCAAGATGTATCATGATCTACACTATCAGTATTGGTGGCTAGGTATGAAGAGATATGTTACTAGTTTCATCATGAGGTGTTCCACCTATCAGCAGATGAAGGTGGAGCATCAGCGACCAACATGGATTTTGCAGCAGTTACCCATTCCTAAGAGGAAATGGAACAATTTTGAGATGGACTTCGTGATGAGTTTTCCATGGTTGCCTTGAGGGAATGATGTAGTTTGAGTTTTCATTGAAAGACTCACAAAATTTTATCAATTTTTACAGATTATGGAGACTTTTAGTGTTGATGAGTTGTGGAATTTGTACATTCGAGAGATTGTACATCTACACGGGGTTCCACACTCCATTTCTTCAGACAGAGATGCCTATTTTACTTCTTAGGTCTGCTAGGGACTTCAGGGGGCTTTGTGTACACATGTACTTCTGAGTACAACTTACCATCCCCAGAAAGATGGCCAGTCTGAGCGTACGATTCAAGTTCTTAGGGACATGCTTCGAGCATGCACCCTAGATTTAGGAGGTTTGTGGGAGACACACATACCTCTTGTGGAGTTTGCCTACAATAATAGTTTTCAAGAAAATATTCAGATGGAACCTTATGAAGATTTGTATAGTAGGCCATGCTGTTCACCCTTATACTAGCTGCTGGTAGGAGAGGCAGATATGTTGGGACCTCATCTTGTCCCGGAGACCACAGAGCATATAGAGTTGATTTGGAAGAAGATGTCTGCTACACAGTCTCGACAGAAGTCTTATGCTGATCGACGAAGATGACCATTGGAGTTTGAGGTTTGAGATCAGGTTTTCCTGTGTGTCACACAAAGTTTCGGACACATGAGGATTAGGAGGCAGGGTAAGCTTTCACTGAGGTATGTCAAGCCATTTGAGGTGTTGGAGAGAGTTGGGTTGGTTGCCTATCGGTTGCAGTTACCTCATAGGTACCGAGATATGCATGATGTCTTCCATGTTTCTCAGCTTCAACATTACTTCTCAGACCCATATCATGATTTTCAACCTGAGGAGATTGAGTTAGAGGTGGATTCCTCATTCAAGGAGAATCCTATATGGATTGTTTATTGAAGTGTGAAGGTTCTATGTGGCCAGTCTGTTCCTATGGTAAGAGTTATATGGCAGCAAAAGTGTGTACAGGATGAGACCGGGGAGAGTGATACTGATGTACGATCACAATGGCAAGAGATTTTTTAGGATTCTTCTTCTATGCCACCTTCCTAAGGAAATTCTGGGACAAATTTCTTTAGGGGGGGGGGAGTTTGTAAGAACCCAGATCTTCTTTTCAGGTATGCTTTTCTCTTTTCTGTTTTTTTTGAGAAATGAGGAGTTTCTAGATATTTTTGAATTACACGCCATGTACTTATATGTACACACCTTGTACTCTTTTACCGCACGTAGCCATGTACTGGCCATGTAACAACCAAGCACACAACCATGTGTGGTGACCTGGAGACCACCTAATGTGGGGACCAATAAGGGAAAGTACATATTGTGTACTTATAAAGTACACGCCATGTACTTTCTTTTTATTTCATTAAATGGACAGGGGTCACGTATAGTTGGTAGAACACTCTTCTTCTCCACCTTCTTTGTCTGAGATCATCCATACAACACAGATCTTCACCAAGCCCTCGATCGAGCATCCGTTCTCTGAATCAAACTCCGTCGGTTGCGTTGGATTCACATTAGTGAGTTATCTATTCTTCTAGAGGTTCATTTCATATTTTATCCTCTTTCTCATGTTATCCTCGGTTGAAAGATTTAGAAGTTTTTGTATATATACCGCATTCTAGGTCGATTCAAGGGCCGACTCTGAGGTATATCAATCGTAAGATGTTGAGGTAGGTGGTTTGTGCCTTTTCGTAGATAGTCTTTGAGTTATATGTGCAAAAGTGCCCAATACCCTTTTTTGGGGTATTGTGTAGTTACAGTTTTAGCCTTGTTAATTTACTACTATGCCTATATGATTGAGTAGTGGTAAATTTAATGTAAATAGGGTTAATTTCTATGCTATGGATGTGTTTCACATGCTTGTTTTGTTTATGATAGTTTGGTCATTATTAGCCTATTAGAATGCTTTCATTCCTTTCCTAATGCTGATATGATGGAGTAATATTATTTTATCCGACATGCTGTTATGCTGTAGACTATTTATACAAGTAGTTCTTTAGGTATACTTTGTCCATGTTATATCACTGTGCTTGATTGACTTACACAGGACTGCGAGAATCTGGTGTAGTATACCATAGAGAGAATGGATGTTGAGGGCTTCTCTAGAGTGTCTATTATACTGTTACGATGTGAGACCATAGGGGGAATGGACATAAGTGCTTCCTCAGAGTGTCTGTAGTTCCTCAAAGAAGGACACAGAGGGAATTGGACATTGAGTGCTTACCTAGAGCGCATTTAAGTTACCAATACAAGACTATAGGGGGAATTGATGGTGAGTTCTTCCTCATAGATTTTGTGAAAAAGATGAACCAGAGGGGTTAGATTGTGTGTACTTCCTAGAGGGTTTCTTGTACATGTTTGGTTGAACCAAAGTAGTTAGAATGTGAGTACTTCCCAGAGGGTTACCTGTTTGTGATTATATGCTTACCTGATATATGAAATTGAATGCATTGAAACTATAGGATTGTTTACTTTTGAGTACTTCCTTGTTTACTGCTTCATTTTGATTATAGCTTGCCATATATATTCATTGACTGTTAGGCATAGATCTTTGGGTGGTTTCCTACTGGGATTTAGTATCAAACCCTATTTGGGTCATGATTTTGGTCCTAAACATATTATATTGCTGCAGGTATAGATAAGGGCAAGAGCCCTTCTACTTTAGGTAATTGACTGTTGAGGATCTAGAGATCATGGGACCAAATTGAGGCTTGCAATACTATTGGATTTTATCTATTTTATTTTATACTTTGGATATTTCTATATTCTAGCATTGTTACTTTTTTGGATTCTTTCCTAGACATTTGTGTCATGCATCAATTATATATATGTCCTCCAGTTATTTATAACTTTTTCTTTTTACCTATTTCATGTTTTACTGCTTCCACTATTGATATCTATTTTACTTCCACTATGTTACTCTGCCAATGAGGGCATAGTTTCCCCACTATCACACCCAATGCCCTTGCTACTAGTCTAAGCCTATGGCATTTGGGGAAATGCGCTTGAGGCCATGTGAAGAACCGGGTATGGGGAACCTCTAGGTGTCTTCTGGAACTGGGACATTAGTTTCCCCACTATCACACCCAAGGAACTCACTAGCAGAGAAACACAGTAGAAGTAAAACAAATAGCAATAGCGGAAGCAGTAAACCATACAATAGGTAAACAACAGAAGTAGTAAACAACTGAAGTGCATATATATAATTGATGCATGATACAAATGTCTAGGAAAGCAACCAAACAAGTCACAATGCTAGAATACAGAAATATCCAAAGTACAAAAGAAAATAGATAAACTCCAACAGCATCGCAAGCCTCATCTTGGTCCCATTCTCTCCAGCTCCTCAACAATCAAGTACCTGAAGTAGAATGGGGCTTTCTCTTATCTATACTTGCAACAATATAATCTTTTTGTGCCAAAAAACATGACCCAAATAGGGTGTGAGACTAAATCTCACTAGGAAACCACCTAAAGATCTGTTCCTAATAGTCAGTGAATATATATGGAAATCTATAATCAAAATGAAGTAGTAAACAAGGAAGTACTCAAAAGTAAAAAAACCTACAGTTTGAATGAATTCAATTTCATATATCAAGTAAGAATATAATCACAAATAGGTAACCCTCTGGAAATAACTCACAGCCTAACCCCTCTAGTTTAACCAAACAAGTGTAAGTAACCCTTAGGGAAGTACACATAGTCTAACCCATCTAGTTCAGCTATTTCACAGACTCTTTGAGGAAGCAGTCCCTGCCAATTCCCCCTATAGTATCGTATCGGTAACTAAAAGGTACTCTAGGGAAGCACTCAACATCCAATTCCCCATGTGGCTTGCATCTAGGAACTAAAGACACTCTCAGGAAGCACTTATGTCCATTCCCTATATGGTCTCACATCATAACTATAAAACAAACACTCTGGAGAAGCCCTCAACATCCATTCGCCCTATGGTCTACTACACCAGGTTCTGATGGCCCTGTGTAAGTCAATTGAGCATAGAAATATAATACGACCAAAGTATATCTCAAGAACTACTTGGATAAATAGTCTATAGCTTAACAACATGTCGGATAAAATAATATTACTCCATCCTATCAGCACTAGTAAAGGAAATAAAGTAGCCTAATAGGCTAAGCAAGGCTAAACAGTCATAAAAAATACAAGATTTGGCAACACATCCATAGCATAACAATTAACCCTATTCACATTCAATTGACCTCTACTCAAGCATACAGGAATAATAGGAAATTAACAAGGCTAAAACTGTAACCACACAATACCCCAAACAAGGGTATTGGGAACTTTTGCACATATAACTCAAAGACTATCTATGGAAAGGCAAAAACCAACTACCTTAGAATCATACGATCGATACCCTGGTGTCTGCCCTTGGATCGACCTAAAATATGGTAGATCTAAAAAAAGGTCGAAAATTTTCAATCATGGATAACATGAGAAATAGTAGAAAATAGGAAACAAAGCTCTAGAAGAAGAGAGAACTCACTGATATGATTCCAACGCAATCGACAGAGTTTGATTTAGAGAAAGAATGCTCGATTGGGGGTTCGGCGAAGATCCACACTGTACGGATGCTCTCAGATAAAGTAGGTGAAGAAGAAGATAATTCTTCTCATTAGACGTGACCCTAGTCCATTTAATTAAATAAAAATAAAGAAAATGACATATAATTTAGAAGTACACATCATTTACATTCCCTTACTAGTCCTCGCATTAGGCAGTCTCTAGGTCACCACACACGGCTCTATGCTTAGCCCTTACCCTGCCAGCACACAGATATGTGTGGAAAAAGAGTACATGGAGTGTACATATAAGTACCCGACCTGTACTTCAAAAATTTCCAGAAACTCCTCTTTTCTAAAAAACAATAGAAAAGAGAAAATCATACCTGAAAAGAAGATCCTAGTTATTACAAATGCATACCCCCATTAATGAGTCATGGTTTTGCTACTACTTGTTTAGTGTATGTTTATGGAATTTAGGAATTATGGACATAATTCTATGCACTTATCCTTCAATGAGATGCGATTCACCACTGTTTAGAAGATTTGTGGTTTGGGAGTTGTGAAGACTATATAGCTTAGGTTTTATGAACCTCATGATATATCAAGCATACATGATTGGCTTCAAGATATGATTTATATCTAGAATATCAATTTGATTCTTTAGGTGGATACATTTATTCATGATATACAATCATTTATGAAATTGATCTAAGACGTCAAAGACTTTCCTTTTTCTTGGGGTTTCTTATAAGTATATATGGTTTCATTATTTGGGGATTCTATGATACTAACCCAAGTTTTATATGTTTTTTTTATTTCTTTACCTTTTTTAGGGTGTCTTACTGGGTATTTTATACACACCCCTTCATGAGCCATGTTCTTACACATGTTGTGTCTATGTAAATGATACACAATTAGAAGATGATTATAGAGGTCATTGAGATGTAATGACTTGATAAAAGTTAAAGTCTTGAGAAACCTAGTGGTTCCCAATGATGGTTTTCATTGGTGGATTCTTCTTAATGTATTATTTTGGAAATTGATACTGATTATTGTTGTTAGTGTTCATATAAGGAGAATTTGTGGTGAGGTGGGATGTTCCCCTACCCAGGTTTTTTATACTCCTAGACTTCAGGCTCTTGTATTTTTCATTTCTATTGAATTATTCCTTGTGATTTTATTCTATATATTTGGTGAATCATTCATGTTTATTATCCTTAAATATGGTTATTTATATTGTTACTGATTATTATTTATGTTATATTTCATTGGATATATGTGGTATATCATAGGTACCATATTGGACAAGTCCCACCATGTGTAATATGACTTATTGGTATTTTTCACAACCCTCTTCCTATTGGAGACTGGTTTGGGGTGGAACACTTAGTTTACCACTAGGCATAGGAGGGGTCCCAGTGGGACGAGTCATGTCAGAGTGGTATCTTAGTGGTTATCCTAGGGATAGAGTTTGGAGTTAATTTTCATGAGATGACAAGTTTAGAATTTAGAGAGAAAGGTTTTTTTATGATTTTATATTTCAGTTTTTGGATTAGATAATACCTTATCATGATATAAAATTTGAAATCTAGTGCGTGTATTGAGAAAATTCCTTGAGATGTTCTTGAGACAAATTTTAGTTGTGTATTATGGGAATCCTAATGATTTTTTTGTGTGGAGGATGATATGGATAAATTGTATTACATGTTTCTAGATCTCATGCCTCATGAAGTAGGGGATATTTTTAGCTACATTCTATGTCATATTATGGTGAGATTTTTGAATTTATATACTTATTGATTTAATTTTTTAGGACTAAAATTTTAAAGGTTTGAAGAATTTAGAAGCCCAAATTTTTCTATGAGTACAACATAAACCATTTTGAGTTTCAAATAGTCAAACATATAAAGAGAGTAAAATGGTAAATTTACTCTTAAAAATGACCATGTATATATTTCTGATGTTTTTTTTATCTTAGAGCATGGTGTTTACCCCTAAGTGTAGTCATAGTGAGATTACAAGTTGATTTTTTTTTAAGAAATGAATATATTATTTATTAATTAAATAAATATTCTAGGATGTGTGAAAATTAATAAATCCTAAATATAGACTCATATGAAAATTTCAACATTGTTATTGTGTTTGGAATAATTTTTTTTAGTTAGGGAAGGTATAACCCCTATTTGGGTTTTGGGCCCCATATCAGGCTAATATGGGCATGAAATATTTTTTTTTGTTTTAATAGGGTAGAATATCCACCCAAAATTCATTCATAATGGGTAGGCATCGCTTCCACTATAAATATAATGGTTGTGTTTGGAATAGTGGGTCTTAGCCCGGGAAGGTATAACCCCCATTTGGGTTTCAAGCCCTAGATTCAGTTGTTGTGGGGATTACCTAATTATTATTTTGGTTTTATTTAGATGGATTAGTAACAAAAACCACATTAATTATTTATAGGAATAATTTCTACCATAGAACCCAAAATTATAAGGGGGATATCTCATCCTTGTAGGTGATAAAGACTGCATATCAAGATGAGTTAGCTATGGAGAATTGATCATTGGTGTGAAAACCCTAAAGATTTGGTGAATCTATATGAGGCAGGACATTATTATTTTTATTATCTATTACTTCATTATATTTTTTATTTTATTTAATTTCTTTTTATTCAATGGATTCTTGTGTCACAACCCATCCCACGGGGCCTAGACATGACTACCCCTAGCCCGCCTTCCATAGGCCAGGGGTTGGTGACTAGCACTTGAAGGCTTTTACTGAAAAGAGAATACATTTCCTTAAGGATATGTACACACTCAAAAAGGGAAACTGAAGTAAAAAACCAAAAAAAATTAAGGTATAACCAAGAGAGTAAAGTACAACCACAAGTATAACTGTAAACTGAAAACATTGGTTTAGAATACAAACCCTAGAAACTGAAAAGAAAGTAAACAGATATCGCATCTTCCTTGGATAACTATCTGAAGGGTAGTAGCTATAAGTATGAAGTCTAAGAAGAGCATATTTAATTATTCCATCACACCAAGCTTCACCAAGTCCCGAACCTCCAAATTCTTCCTCGGAGCATCAGCAGTCTGCACTAGACACACACGTGCGGGCAGAGCCCGTGCATGGGCGAGTATAACAACTTAGCAGGGGACCCTGAGACCCCTGAAGGTATCTCAATAATCCAAAAAGGAAAACATCACAAGAAATAAAAAAAAGGTATTATCAAAATTATGATCTAAATCATGAAGCACAAATCAAAAGAGACAGCTCACTCTAATAGTACAACTTCATGGTTACTGGGATAGGGATGACTAGTCGTAAATCCAGATCATCCTATCTATAGTAACTCTACTGCTGACCTATATAGGTCACTGTATGTTGAAATATATTGGTAGCTATATGCTGACCCATATAGGTCACTGCATGCTGACCCATATGGGTTGCTAGATGTTGACCCGTATTGGTCGTTGGTGCTGACCCGTATAGGTCACTGATGCTAATCCGTATTGGTCACTAGTGCTGATCCATATTGGTTTCTGGTACTGAACCATATTGTTTATTAGTACAGAGGTAGGGATGATTATTTATACAACTATATCATCCCACTCTGGAGTTTCTGATGCTAACCCGTATTGGTCGCTCTTTTTCTTCATGTCACAGCTAGCCATTGGATTCCCACATGAAACACCTGATATTCAGAAGACTCTGCTCCTCAAGCCATCAGTCATATTTCAAATGTTACAAAGTACCACAATAAGCATACCCAATGGACCACCCCATCATAGGGGTCCCCACGTGACAAAAACATGTAGATTGGACGCCCAACCTCTGAGATATGGGCACTTTTGTAAAAAGTCCCCGGTTGTATTAAAGTCTAATCCAACCTAGTTCACACATAAAATTCCATCAAAACACACTTAGAGTATCTCCAAAGGACTGGCTTGTCACAAATGTCCTTATGCCACAGACGACGTGTCAATCGGATGCCCAGTCTGTTAGTTACACCCCCTTTAGTGAAATGGAGGTAATCACACCTTGGTTCGGCCCGAATCGTTTGGGCCCCTTGGAATATTCCAAACAGACCACTTTAAAAAGGGGTCCTAATTCCACTAACGGTGTGTCAAAAAGACACTCAGTTTTTCAGTTACGGGCATTTATTTATTCGGTGGTCGGTTGGGTCTGGGCTTAGTCCAGCTCAGTCAGGCCAGCCCGATGAAACGGGTCCTAGGGTCTACCTGACCCTGCCCAGGTCCAGCCCATTAAGGTTTGGTCCGATTCACTAGGTTTGTCCCGTCGGGGTCGAATCGACTGGTTCATGGGCCCAGCACGCTGGGTGGGGCTCGGCCCACCCGCGTTGGCCCACTAGGCCGCGGGTCCGGCCCTGCCCGCTTGAAGGCGGACAATGTTCCTAGCTGGATCTGTGGACGTGGGGACATTTCATCCGGCTGGTGGGGTGCTTTCCCACCACGTGCAATGGTCGGATAGGTGGTCGACCGGTCTCCATCCAACATTGCGTTGCGCAGGGCCGCAGCTGCTGCCACCAGCGATGCCTGTGGGCACCGCCCTTCTCCCATGGGACCGGATCAGGACAACCTTCTTTTGACACTGCTACGCGCCTACTTCCCACCACCTGTGGCTGGTTTCCATGGGCCTCCTCTGGCCGCCATCAGCCGTCGCTGGCAGGGCGCGCCAGTGGTTCTTTCCACAGGCCACCAGACGTGATCCAGTGGTCTGTTCTTGGAGTTATCTGCACCTATGAGTCTCCTGGACTGCCACCATTACAATGTGACCCTCTATCTCGCGTTTCCATAAAAATTGAGGGAAGCAGTCCCCAAAGAACGCAACATGAATGAATCGGCGGAGGGTCCGGGCCTTGTTCGTTTAAACCGATCCCTCCTCGTTAACGTGATAACAAGCGGGAGAATATTTATCTAACATTAAAATTTAAATAAACTCATTTAAATAATGTTAAACCAAAACTAAACATAAACCCCCTACCTCGAGATCCGTTGGAGGTGTCACGGTTGTGGCTGGAGGAGCATCCACATTAGATGGAGTCATCAGCGTTCATCAATCCCCGATCATTATTTCCCGAGCATTCATACTCCATCGATGGATGTTTCCGTAGAACTCGACCAGAGTTTCTTGTCTTGAAGAAGCCGTGCCAAAACCCCACCCCGAGCTTCCTTTAAATAGGAGGGGAAATGTGAGTAATGCGTTGAGTAATTAATGAGGTTCATTAAATGAATTAATGAACCTATTTTAATTCACAACGGTGAAGTTACGTAGTTGATGAGTCAAGACATTAAATGATTTTAAAAGTCACCAATCCCTCCACCACCGCTCATCCATTGGAGAAAAAGATAAGAAAATAACAATGACATGTTATTTTATTATTCTTTAAAATGTCCAAAAACTATATTTTTCTCCCATCCAACTGATGTCAAAGTAAATCTTCCCTTAAGTGAATCCTAGCACTGTGGATTCAACAGCTCTCTCAGATTACAATTCCAAGCACTGGTTAAATAGATAGAAAACGTCGCCCATGCGTTTTCTACACGTACCTAAAAAAAGTTCAGAAATTCATTCCGAGCACACCGGGCCTCATAATTACACACTGCCAATTTTTTCAAACTCATAATAATCCCAAATAATTTTAAAAGAAATTTACAAGGAATAATCCAGGTCTTTACATATTTTTTGTTTCTGACCAATGATGGTGCAATTTTTGATTGAACGGGTGGATTGATCTAGTTCACAAGGTTTCTGTATATCTAATTCCCAACCACACAACATGTTCGTTTTTAAACACACATCATGTAGTTAATTAGTGTGAACAAGTTATCTAAAAATGCACCAAGAATCACCTGGTTTGTAGTTCATATAAACTCATTATGTATGGATATCATGAACCATGATGTGGAAAGGTACATGGCCTGCCACTCCATATGATATACACAGAATGTTGGTTGGAACTCATGCATTGTTTGATTACATGGAATAGAATAGGATAAAATAAATTCTCAAGGAATTACTCACACTTTACACACTATGTTTCTAGGAGAGGATTCCATTTAGTTTGGAATCACATGAATCAGGGTCCTAGTGGTAAAAACTGAACGACCCCTTGATATTCACATTCCATATGAGAAGTTTCAAAAATCATGTACAGGTGGATAATATGAATCATTTAAACTTCCTGAGATTTTATGAGATAAATTATTTTTAATTTCTTTGATGTCTTGTGTTGTTTGCTACACCAAGATTAGATTACGCTATACACAACACTATTCTTGGATTGTATTACACACAATTTCAAGTCCTTTTGATTGAATTCATTTCATGCAAGACCGAGTATAAGTGATAACTAAATCTTATAACCCAGTCATTATAATGGCAGGTATGCAAACCAATTTTTTTTCCATTTTCAAAAGCCATTTTATGGGTTCCCGGTACCCCGCTACATGAGTCCAGTAAAACCACATTCACCAATACAAAAGAACACCAAAAACCACAAACCATGTTCAAGAAACCATGAAATAGGGAACAAGAACATCAGAAAGGCTGGCCAAACCCACCAAGGATTACCTTGAGTGTCCCCCAGCGTGGCCATCGACATCGACCCAAATACTCCCGTTGGAAAACTCCAGAGGAATTCACCCAGCCTTCAAGCGATGAAATGGACCTCCAAGATCCACCCCCAAGGACGTAAAAGAAAACCAGAATGAGGATGACCATATCTTGACGCCATTAGCACCTTAACCCACAGACAACCCAAAAGTCCCACCAAACCACTTAAAAAGCAACGTGAGAAACAAACCCAATCAGTCTGGAGGTGAAGCCTCATAAGAAAATGGAAAGTTACCAAAGAATAGCCTTATCCTATTAGTGATTTCCTCCCTATACAGATTCCAATTCATTAGCCATACCTTAGCATCAGGATCTTCTCCAATAACATCTTCAAATCGGTCTACCATTTTTTCCCATGTCTGGATATATTCTTCTTTGCTGATTTTTTGATCATTGAAGCCTCTCATTAGGATCAAATCCTATTTTTCAATCCACTTAGCCTGGTCTCTGTTGACCTCCACTTTGATAGGTCTTCCCATTATATTAGCCTCTTCCTGTGGGATGTTAAAATACAGAAATTCCTCTACCACGTCCTCATAGGAGCAGATGATAGGTTATTTTATGTTCTTTTCCATTTCAGTAGCTCTTCCCATTTCATTGTTTTTATCCTTGACCAAAACCTGAGATTCATCCTACATGACAACTATGGAATATGACATTTCCTTCTCACCAGGCTTCGATTTTTGACCTGACCGTTTTTCCATTAGCTTTAGTAAAAATGAGTAGTCCTTGCATTCTCTCCCTTTATTTTTCTTAAGTAACTTCCCCTCCTAATGGGCCTTGTCAACTCCTGAACCCCCCTCAATCTGTCCATAACCTCCAACATGAGCTAAATCATTGGTGTATAAACACCGAAAGTAGTTGTATGTCATAACACCATCCTGGATCAAACTCTTCCCTGTTGGTGTCTTGGTGCCCCCTGAAAAAGAAACACACTTATTTATAGAGGTTTGAGACACCTCCACCCCTCCTTTACAAACCAATAATTCCTTCTATGACTGTGAATTGGTCTCCTAAACCCACTTGACAATAGATTTCCCCATTTCCATAGCCCTCAGATCATCCTTGATCCAAGCAAACACCTTCTCCACTGAAGGTTCAGCCGCCTGCATTGGAACTGTTTTACTCTACACCTCCCTGCTCAAAACCTGAAGACCAACATCAACCTTCCCCACCTGCATTGAGACCTTTACATGGTGAGCACCTCATATGCAATCTACAACTATGTGACCCATTCAGTGACAAGCTGAATAGAACTCCACCCAGTGCTCAAAAACAACTGGTTGCTTCCACCAGATCTCTTCCCCAGCTTCAATCCATATCGACTCAACCAGAGCCTTTGACACATCAACCTCCACGCACATACGTGGGTTGATCGGGTGACTCATGGAGGCAGTACATGCATCAACACAGAGAAAGAGAACCACTAAAATACCTAGCATACGCATAATCACTGGGTTTTGAAAAGGGAGAGGTAATTGAGGAAGACATACCCAAACTGGAATTGTTATAGAATCACTATTCAGATAAATATCAAAGCTCCAATGAAAAAGATAGAAGCCGAATCCTCTTCACTTCTTGGGCACACTTTACAAAGCTTGATTCAGATATTTTGGTGTAGCACATCTCACCATCAACTGTCTTCTATCCAAAAGACCGACAATTACCCGTTCTCGAAGCCCCCAAGAATCAAAGACGAATCTGTCAAATTCATCCACCGAAGGCCTTTTATTCCTAAATGGTGCAATCAAAGTAAGATTAAGAAGCACCTATGCCTCTGTAAACTCCAAAGAAGAAAACGAAAACACGAGCTCACCATCCCGAAGGCCAGGGACCTTCGAGTCAGATCTTCCGGTATATCACATCTCACCATCAACTGTCTTCTATCCAAAAGACCGACAACTGCCCATTCTCAAAGCCCCCAATAATCAAAGACAAATCTATCAAATTCATGCATTGATGGACTTTTATACCTAAATTGCAGAACCATAGTAAGATTAAGAAGCCCCTCTGCCTCTGTAAACTCCAAAGCAGACAACGGAAACACAGGCTCGCCAACCCGAAGGCTAGGGACCTTCAATCCAAGTTTTAAAACCTTTATATATTCTATTTGACAAAAAAAATTTCTTTGGAAGAATGACATCAAAATTTAATTTGGTTTAATGCTTGGTATTTTTCTGATAAAATTCATATTTTAATGAATAGTGAAAAATATTACATTTTAATTAAAAAATACATTTTCATATAATTTATTTATATAGTTAGATTATATTTTTAATTGGTTTTAAAGTGTAATTGGATTAAGTTTTTACCATTTAATACAATTTTGGGCATTTAAAGTAATTTCACATTGAAATTGGACATAAACAGATGTCAATCTTTTGATAGTTTTTACTTCTTAAAAACCCGCTTTCTGGTTTTGACAATAGGAATTTATTTTAAATTAATTTCTTCCAATTATATGTTTTGAATTTATAAAAATGGATTCCATATTTGGAATCATAATATTCAAATTGTTCAAATACGTACCTTTTATTTTTGGAAATTATGAATAGTAACTTCAGTAATTATTTTTATTTACCATGGTTACAGGGTAAATCAGGTAAAGAAGGGTAAGAAATTAATATTATAATAAAATAAAACTACCCTAACACATGTCCTAATCCTATTGTATGAGTCATGGGTGACAGAAAAATCCCTTAGGCATACATTTTGTTATTTAAGAACCATTTGGGTGTGAAAATGACATGTTATAATAATTAATTTAAAGTAAACAGAAATATAACATAAACATGTATATTTTTACAAAAACACTTTTATTTTAGTTTATATAAATGATATATTAGACTATAAATAGTAATTATAAATCTAAAAATATTTCCTACACCATTTTATTTTATTTATAATTTTTCTACATTAAATAAATAAATTTATTTACAAGACAATGATGATGCAGGGATAACTTTATTAATGAAATATTCAAATAAATGATATTATAAATATTTAAATAAATTTAATTTGAACATTTTGATGCCATAAAAGAATATTTTTGGAGTAAATTGACATGTGAGGGATGATTTAATGCCTTTTTTCAAAGTAATCATGTTTTTACGACTAACAAAAATCAATTACTAAATAGTGTCAAAATTGACAAAAATGAGTTTTAAAAAAAAATACTATTTTATTAAATGATATAACAGTCCTAAAAATATATAATTTGTCCAAATGACTTATATAATGTAAAAAATGACATTAATTATACACTTGAGGTTATTTTGTCATTTTATAGTAACTATAGTAACCATATATTATGAAAATACAAGAAGACATGGTAAGAGTTTATGTTTTCAACTAAGGGTTAAAGCTTAAAGATAAGGTTAATTTTGTGATCTAAAATTGTCTAAAACCGACTGGTTGAAAGTATTTAGACTCATATTTATATTATATTTTAAATAAATTATTTTTTAACCATTATAAACCTAAAATAAATTTATAATAAATTAATATTTAAAGACTTTCCTAAAGTGCCCCTCACCTCTCCTATAAAAGGGTACTTCTCCTTATCTTTTAATAACACCTCTAAAGCCATTTTTATTGGTAAAAACCTTCCAATTTCCTCTCCCAACTTCAATTACTTAATCTTATAGGCCACACTTTGGGCAAAAAACCATCCTAGGGAGACCTTTTGTGGAAATCAAAAGGAGATATTGGAAAAAGAGGTAATTGTTTTGTCACCTCTTTAAAAATTATTTTCTTCTTATACTTCCTCTTTTAATGTTGTTCCCATAATAATGTAATAAATTCAGTATCTTATAAATTATGGGATGTTATTATAATTATGGTACAACCTTATACCTCTCTTTATCCATCCTACTAATAATAATATCACCATGCGTGCGTACGTACGACTTACCATCTCCACGTTGTGGTGTAATTTTTTATTCAAAAATACTTAATTAGGATGGTTATAATGATGGGTATAATGGATTTAAATAATTAATATAACATGATAATTATTATTTATAATTAATATACCATCCAATTTCATACCATTTAACTATTAAGTGAATGATATCATCGCTCATGCTTACGTATGACTTACCGTCTCCATGACGCGATGAGATTCATTCTCTATGTTAACCATTCAAGAATGATTATTAATTATATATAATAAGTAATAATGAAATAAATAAAATAATTATTCTACTGGATTTATTTATATATATTTCATTTACTTTCTTCCATTCAATTCAATAAGGAAACTGAAACAACATTCAAGCATACGTAAAACCTATAGTCTTCATGAATGGTGTATTCCATTTCAGTTATCTATCTAATATATATTTATATACTAAATATTTATGATATGTAAATCATTTTTTACATTATTGAAGTAATTAAATCATTATATAAGTAATAATATCAATAATAACAATTCAAAACGTATGATAAATAAAATGATTATTACCCAAAATGTTGCTTTAACATGATATTGATAAATAAACGTGTAATATAAAGTCATAAGTGAATCCTATATGATATAATATATATTATTATGGTTCTCTTATAAGTTAATAATATGTTTAAACCAACTATACAGGAGTTTCAGACCCATACAGAAGAAACCAGACCTAAGGTAAGGGATAATTTCACAATCTCATTATTTTCTGAGATTGTTTTTACATAACAATTTACTGGAGTATATTTATCATCCACGTACATGCTTCCTAAATATATAATATTATTTCTATTATTATACAACTTTTTAAAGTCAATTTTACCCATTGGTGAATTTTTATTAAATGTTATGGAAGAAATATTTTTTCATTTTCCATATGAGGTACTTTTTGACTTTTTCGGTAACAGTATGAGAATAATGTTTTTTAACTTATATAACATAATTTTTTTTACATATTCATAACACCTTATTTCCATGAATATTAATATAAAATATTTCAAGTTTATTTTTCAAATAAATTCTTTTATTTTAATATTTCATGGCATTTTGAAAAAAGAAAATGTTTTTGAAGAAGAAAGAAGATTTTCTCAAAAATTATTTTCAAGTATTTTATCATAATTACTTTCCATCTAAGATAAAAAAGGGTTATATTTCTAACTCTATTATTAATTTTATTTTATTGTGTTTATGATAGAATTATTTTTTTTAAATCTATTTATTTTATATGGATTATGATAGAATAATGTTTAAGAAACCCATTTTTTGTTCCTTGGGTTATGCAATGATGAATGGTTTATGTTTTTGTGTCACATGTAAGAATGATTTCATTATGAGATGGGTAGGACCTATATATCCCTCCAATTCATTGGGGAAATATTTATATCTCATGACATAGACATGAACTTAATGAAAAGTAAATCTAGTTCAATAATACAGGGCTGAAACGACAAGTAAATCTGGTTTATTAATACATATCTAGAACATCAAGTAAACTCGGTTTAGTAATGGAATTTTTCCACTATGATGGTCTTGGAAGAAATTCCTTGGCTACTATGAAAGTCATATTATATGCTTAATTGTTTTCCAAAATTCCATGATTTATTCCAATGCTATTTTATCATGCTTAATGTTATTTTATGATCTATGACTTACGTACAACTAATATTTATTTAATGACTCAAGATTTTGATATTTAAAATTTATGTTTATTTTTTAAAATTATTATGCGTATGGTTTGTTTTATGTTATAATTGTTTACCCTTATTGAGCATTAGATCTCACCCTTTTTATGTTTTCTTTTCCCCAGGATATAAAGAAAGGTTTTAGGTAGGGAAACAAAAGGGGGAGATCTTTATGGGAGATATTGAAGATCATTCACCAAGTTAGAAGATTATGTTCCATGTTTCTAAAGACACTAAAATAATAAGATATTTGGGGGAAAATTATTGTAAGGTATTAATTATTTTTCAAAATAAATGTAATGTCCATGTACGTCAAGCTTGGGTCATTAGTGTTAGTATTAGATTGAAGGTTTAGTTAACCTTTGGAAACTAGGATGTGAAAACTTTAGTGAGATCCCTAGAGATATTTCTAAGGTATGTCTAGGGATGTACCTAAGGGTAATAATAACTATAGTTTACAGTCCTAGAATTATGGTAATGATCAAGAAAAACCTATAATTAGACCTAATATGATAGATATTGAAAGTAATCCCCCTTGATTATGTTGTTTTCCTAGTATGATTTTTTCCTCTCACACTATTAATTTTGGGTTTTAGACAATGGATGGAACCCAAAGGAACCACATTAATGATAGATGTGATGGGAAAAGCTATGATTGTTCTCCAAAACAACCAAATTTTATGGGATCCTAAATAAAGAATATTATTTCTATAACCACAAATCCTGCTAGGCTTCCAAATAACCAAAGGTGGAAACAATGTTATCTTGAATATTTCTTAAGGAAACATCTACCTTAATTTAGTGGAATGACCAATCCACTAGTTGATAAGAAATGGATTTATACCATTGAAAAGACATTTTTCATTCTATATTATTCAAAACATGAAAAAGTTATGTTGGGAACTTATTGATTAGAAGGTAAAGAGAATCTGTGGTGGAACTTTATCAAGAATACAAGGCAATAAGATAAAATTTACTCTATGTATTGGGAAGAGTTCAAGAATTTTTTTTAGCATGTAAATTCCTTGTATTCTTCTAAAAAAAGGGAGATTTCGGTTTCTCATATATCTCATGGTTATGATAAGAAAATAAGGATATAATTTAAAAGAAACTTTAAAAATTACAGAGAAAAGAAGATTAGATTTGATTTATGCTCAAAGTGTGGAAGGACAGATGGAGGAAATTATCTTAAGGGGTATGATAAATGTTTTAAGTGAGGGAAAGAAGTACATAGATCATTTTACTACTGAAATAATGGGAATAAAAATAAAGCTCTAAAGAGTTCACCTCCCACAAATTAGGGTTACAAGTGTAAGTAAATGGGGGCAATATGCTAACCAATTCCTTAATCCAAGGGTTATAGATGATTATCGACATCAAAAACCTCATAAGGCCAAAGAAAAAGGAAAATCACATATGATCACTATTTCCTATGTTGAGTATGATAATTAAGTGGTGGAATGATTTAGTGTTTATGTAATGGGAATCCAAAATAGTGTTGTAGAATATATTTTATTATATTATGGAATATAATAATATCTATGTATTGGTCCATTGTGGTTTTACATAAGTATATGGTACCGATAACCATGAAAAGTGATTGAATTATTTTAAAAAAGAACATTATATGAGCATAATAAATGGATAAGGATATAATAAGATGTTTGATAGTATTAATGACATCATGGCTAATATAAGGACAAAGTGATATCATGATTTGAGAATATAAATTTTTGGTATTTTTGGTGTGTGGAAAGAGTTAATTTTGATAGAATGAATGTTTTCAATAAGGTCCTATGGTAATTCATGTTATTATGTTTCAAGAGAATACATGATTAAGGTATTCACATGTTTGGAATGTGTCAACCAAGAACTACCTTATGAGTTATGGGAGATAAATGTTAAGTCAATTTAGTTCACCTCTTTCTAAAGTTTTATATGTTCAATTTTTGGAAGGATTGTAATGTTCTAGAATTATGGATAATATAAGTTATATTTTGGTTTATGTTTGTTAGACTAATGTATTATCTCTCTATAGGTGGACTTATGAATATTTGATAACCTATGATAACCTTTTTTTTTGAGATTGATAGAATGACCTATCATTCTATAACATGATCTATTAACACTTAAAGAATGAAAAATTCATCATAATTTCTTTCAATAAGAGATGAAGTAGAAATTTTTCAAGGCACAATCAATGGTGAGATTGTACTTAAATCAAGTAAGTATTTCTTGTCATGTTTTTTAACTTTAGTTAACAGATCTTTAAATCCAAAAATGTTATCATAGTAACTTCTTATCTAATGAATCATATGAACACATAAATTGTAAGAACCCAGTTCTTATTCTTGAGGTACATGTTTCTTATTTTCTCTTTTCCTTATGTGTTTTTAAAAAAATAAGGAAAATGGGAGAAAATCCTAAATTTTGTGACTACACACCGTGTACGTTTTCACACGTTGTGTTCTTTTGCCGTGTGGAAGGAGTACATAGGGCGTGTAGTCCGGTCGACGATGATGGGTTTAAAAACCGACTACACGCCGTGTAGTGGGTATTTACACGCCGTGTAGTCAATCGGCAGGCAAACAGTAAGGTGGTGGCCAGCTGAACGATAGTACACATCGTGTACTCAGGTATTACATGCCGTGTACTCATGTAGACATATGAATAGTGCCACACTGGTAAGAATCCGTCGAAGGAACAGTTAAAAAATGAAAACTACATGCCATGTACCCAATAGTACATGCCGTGTAGTCTGTTTTTTTTGATTAAAATGGGCAGTAGCCTCCCCTATTCACAGGAAAGGCTTAGAACTAGAGAATAGCTTGGGAGGATGACCTGAACTTTGGAGATCACCCGATCGAGCACTGGGAATCCGATTCCGCCTTTGTCGATCTCGTTGGAACCGTACGGGTAAGCCCACTCCTATCCTTGAAAAATTCTTGCAAATTATTCCTCTAAATAGAGTTATTTAAGTTTTAATGGGAATTATTTTACCTCAGATTTATGTCGTTCTCGAGCGTTTCTAGGAGCATTGTTCGCGTATATCGGTCAGTGGCTGTTGAGGTAGGTGGCTTGGCATTTAAATTCCAACTGTTGTGTGTTTTTGTGTACCATTGTGTTACGGACCCACATTGGGGTGTCATATGGCTGCGACCATGGGTGTTTGAATACCTAGAGTTGAATTGGTAATTTAATGTAAGTGTAAAACTACTATTTGGGATCGCTTCTTGGATCCAGGACCACCCCAGGAGTGTTTCCTCAGTTTAGCCGTTTGGCCGGATACTCAAGGGTTTTCCATGTTTATATTGAGCATTGATTCTGCCTTGAAATGAATTGTATATGAAATTTCTTGTTATACTTGGGGTTTGGTCCAATTACTTATGCCTGAGGGTAGTGTTTTACTTTATCCTAGGGGCGTTGTTTTCTTAGCCCGAGGGAAGTGGTTGTTTTAGCCTGAGGTCAATGCATCTTATGACTGAGCACAGTAGCTTCTATGACTGAGGGTAATATTAGTTATGCCTGAGGGCGAGATTCCATACGCCTAAGGGCACTATTCATTATACCTGAGGGTAAGCATGAGGGAATGGTTATATTAGCCTGAGGGAAAGGTTTTGATTGGCCCGAGGGCTTAGTTCTGAGGAACATTGAATGTGATTAAATTAAATTACTAAATGAATATTTAAATGGAAAATGAAACTGGTAATGATAGTTACTTTTGAGTGATTACTAGTTTTCTGCATTTACTATACACTATTGTTATACAATGTTCACTGATAGTTGGGCACGAAACTTCGATGGGTTTCTACTGGGATTTATTTCTCACACCCTATTTGGGTCATGTCTTCGGCCCAAACAGACTATATTGCTGTAGGTGTGGATAGGGGCAAGGGTCCGTATTCAGGTACTTGAGTGTTGGTGAGGTGTAGGGGAGCATGGAACCGTGTTCAGGCTCGTGATGCTTCCAGCTGTTCTGTTGTACCTGTACTTTCCATTGTATTTTATTGCACTACTGTGTAACATGTTCTGGATATTTTATTTAAACTAGAGACATGTTGCATCATTATCTATATAACTGTTGGTTATTTTTTACTGTAGTTGTTCATTTTAAATGTGTATGGTTTATTGATTTTTCTGTTATTGTGTGTTTGTATATTCTATTCTGCTACGTTACACTTTGACAAATAAGGGCATAGTTTTCCCACTATCAGACCTGGGCCCTCGCTGCTAGTCGGCATCCTCTGGAATTTGGGGAAATACGCTTGAGGTCATGTGACGAACCAAGTTCGGGACACCCATTGAGTGGAACCTGGATCTGGGATGTTACAAAGTGGTATCAGAGGACTTTTATTTTCTTTGACTTACTATTTGGAGCCTTAGTCAGGGATAGGATGGAAATGGTAGTTGGTAATAAGTTGTGCCTAAGAGTAGCTAACCCGTGTATAGGGAAAATCCAATTTACCTCAGGTTTCAATTTTATTGATTTTGCAATTTATGGTTGATCTGATTTTCACCGTGGGGTGACACACTTGTGATTGTGCTATTTATATGTTATCCATGGGATCTATTTAGTTGCAACCCGATGATATGAGGGTATTCCATCTTATGCATCATTTAGGCACATGTTAGAAATCACATGCCATTCATAGTTCCATGCCATGTAGGCACATTAGAAATTGCATGATTTTGTGATAGTTTTGGTGCTAGAAAAGCATGCTGTTGTGATATCTACTTTGATAAATACCTGTAATGTGATAGGGTAATTTTTTTTGTGAACCTGTTGATAGGATGGACGCTAAACTTTGGTTTTTAGGGAGTATGGGCCCTCAATGATCGGAATTTTGTGGATCATTTACTTGTTTACTTGTAGATAACATGTATAAGATGTAAAGATTTTATTATTAGGGAGTATGAGCCCTCAAGGATCGGAATTTGGCACTTAGGTGTTGTTTTTCAGTATTTTCTAGGATCTGAAGTAGTTTCAGAGGCTTACTGTCCGGGAAACCCATGATACACGCCGTGTAGTCCCTCAGACACACACCATGTGTTCTTCTATTTTAGAAGAAATAAAAACTTTTTGAGTACATGCTGTGTGCCCTCAGTACACACCGTGTAGTCTCTTTCCGTGTCATGGACTATGTGGGTGAGGGACATGGGGTAGGGAATGTCTTGGGAAACACACGCCGTGTACCAGATGTACATGCCGTGTAGTGTTTACCGGGAGTCCTCCTATGTCACTAAAAACACGAAAGGAGACCTTGAGACATACACATTGTGTCCACCATGGAACACACCATGTAGTTTGACCCAGGTGCCCGACCATGTCACTAATAACATGGGTCGGTGTGACCTCCTCTTCAAACACACCGTGTACCTTTGGGACACACCATGTAGTCTTGACCGGGGGAAGACCGTGTGGACTTAGTCATGTGGCTGGGGAAATGGGGTGGTTTACACACCATGTGTGGGCGTAACACGCCGTGTAGTGTGGCATGGGTATACAGGCCGTGTCACGAACGACACAGGTAGTTGGAAGTTATACCAAACACGCTATGTAGATGTTATACACGCCGTGTAGTTTTGTACAAAAGAGAGCCGTGTGGCTTAGCCATGTAGAGGGACTCAGGAAGGGAAGGAGGATTTAAGTATACACTGTGTATTTAGAAGGCACACTGTGTGTTTGGGGTGTTACATGACTAGTTTAAGCTGGGGTACACACCCATGTGAATGGATTGCGAGAACACGCCGTGTAGTTTTATACATGCCGTGTAGTCAAGTTTTGTAAATTTTGAAAACTTTCCTTCTCCTTCTCCTTGTTTTTAGTCTTTGATAATCTTGATATAAGTGTGCATTTGACATTTTAGAGTCATGCCTCCGAGACGACCACCGATTGTTCGCCAAGAGAGCGAAAATGATTATACTCCAGAGATGGTAGGCCATGGGATACCAGTGGATCCTCCAACAGAGCTAGATGTGGCGCCAGCCGTTATATCGGGCACAGGATTAGATGCATAGTTCCATGAAGGCTTCATGCAGTTCATGAAGACCTTTTAGGGAGCACCGCTAGTTTCCACATCTATGGCTGAGCTGACTCGTATCTTCCAGTATCAGCATTCACCTACGTTTTTAGGGGATGGTGGACCACAAGCTGTGGAGTCTTGGATGGATTCTATGCAGATTATTTTTGAGCATCTTGAGACTCCTCTAGGGCAGAGGGTCAAGCTCGCAACTAATATGCTACATGATTCCTCCAAGAGGTGGTGGGATGTTACCACTCACATATAGCATCATAGCGACATGGCGTGGGAAGATTTTCAGATAGCTTTTTATGATTTATTCTTCCTAGAGACGCTGAGGGAAGATAGAGCACGAGAGTTCATGAATCTGCAGTAGGGATCTATGTTGGTGATGGATTATTCTTCTCGTTTCATCGAGCTTCAGTGTTTTTCACCTGTTCTGGTGGGTGATGAGACGTTGAGGGCCAGACACTTTGAGGATGGTCTTCGATATGACATCTGAGCACTGTTGAACGTTTTCAGGTTGCCTATTGTACATGATATTGTGAACCAGGCACTGATTATTGAGAGGAACCTGCAGGAAGCTAGTGGTGTGGGCTAGAGTGGTTCAACACCAGTTTCTGGTACTATTTCTACCAGTAAGAGGAAGAGACAGATGAAGATCTCTCACGGTGGCAGTAGCAGCCAGAGGAATGCTTCAGGTGTCCCTATCATGTGCTACCAGTGTGTTAGAGAGGGGAAAAAGAGACCGAAGTGTCCACGTGAACTAGTGGAGTGTCGAGCTTGCGGCAAGATGGGTCATCTCCAGCATTATTGTAGGTCGTTTCTGCCAGTGGCTAGTGAGAGGGGTTCTGTGCAGACTCCATGTGTGGGAGCAGGACCAATAGATTCTTACCAGTTGGGAAACTGGAATACATCAGGGCGTGTAGGCCGAGATGGTGGTTGTGGTCGTGGTAACCAGACACCAGGATCTCAGAGGCATCAGGGTGAGACAGCTCAGGGTAGCCAGGCTGTGTCGCAGGGCCGTGACACTTGGCAGGCATATGAAGTGCAACAAACCTAATATGAGCAGGATCCCGAACCTTCTACTGTCAGAGGTACTATTATAGTAGCTTCTATGTTATCTTTAGTACTTTTCGATATGGGTTCTACAAATAGATTTGTATCTGTGCCTGTTTTAGAGAGCCATGGGCTCTGTGTTTCTTCTTATTCTGATGTTATGATGCTATACACTCTGTTGGGGACTAGAACGACTAGTGTGCGTTAGTGTAAGTTGTGCCCCATTGAGGTTGGTTGGTGTCACTTCCTTTGGAACCTCTATGTATTGGAGATTATGAGCTATGATGTCATTCTTGGGATGGACTGGTTGGTTCCCTTTCGAGCCTTTGTAGACTGATATCATTGCAGGATGCGTTTCATGTCACCAGAGGGCGGATAGTTTCTATACAAAGGTGAGTGGGATGTTTAGGCGAGTTGAGCTGGACCAGAGAATCGTGGGAAAGGTGGAGTCACAACCCAGATTTCGAGTTTATATCTGGATGATCAGGGGACTTGTCAGAAGGACTTCCCTCCAGTGGTTGATCATTTCAGGGATGTATTATCAGAAAACTTTTCAGGTCTACCTCCAGAGCGTGAGGTGGATTTCTCTATAGATCTTGTGCTAGGAGTGGAACCATTGTCCATTACTCCTTATAGGATGACTACACCAGAGTTACAGGAGCTCAAGAGATAGTTAGAGGAGTTACAGTCAAAGGGTTTTATCTGACCCAATACTTCTCCTTGGGGTTCTCCGGTTCATTTTCCGAAGAAGGCGGATGGTACCCTCAGACTTTGTGTTGATTATCGGAAGCTGAACCAGTTGAATGTTAAGAACCAATGTCCCTTGCCGAGGATTGATGATCTTTTTGATCAACTTCATAGAGAACGAGTGTTATCAAAGATTGACTTGAGATCCGGATATCATCAGTTGCATGTTATACTATCCGATATACCTCTCACAGCCCTCAGGAGCAGGTATGGTCTATACGAGTACTTGGTTATGCCTTTTGGACTCACAAATGTGCCAACAGTTTTCATGAATATGATGAATCATGTGTTCCATCCTTATTTGGATTCTTTTGTGGTAGTCTTCTTGGATGACATCTTGGTGTACTCTCACACTCAACACGACCATGCTACCCATCTTGATATCGTATTGAGTACACTAAGAGATCATTGACTATATTCTTAGCTCTCAAAGTGACACTTTTGGATGGACCAGATACACTTCCTGGGTCATATCATTTCAGAGGCAGGAGTTGCAGTAGACCTAGAGAAGGTGAAGCAGTAGTTTCCTGGGAGCATCCTAAGAAAATTTTTGAGATATGAAGTTTCTTAGGGATGGATGGTTACTACAGGAACTTCATCCAGGACTTCTCCCTCTTAGCAGCGTCGTTGACGAGTTTGACTAAGAAGGGTGTGAAGTTCGTTTCGTCAGGAGCCTGCGAGACAACCTTTCAGGAGATGAAGGGAAAGTTGACATCAACACCAATACTGATACTTCTAGAGTAGGGTAAGAGCTATAAAGTTTACTATGATGCATCAGGTATTGGGTTGGGAGCTGTGTTGATACAAGTCAATCGAGTAGTTTCATACGGGTCTCGGCAGTTGAGGCCACATGAGAGGAATTACCTGACACATGACCTCGAATTAGCTGCTGTTGTGCATTTGATACGCTGCTGGAGAGATTATCTCTTGGGAGAGAATTTTGTGGTGTTCATGGACCAAAAAAGTCTCAAATATATCTTTACTCAGTGTGAATTTAATCTAAGATAGCGAAGGTGGGTCGAATACCTTATGTCCTTTAATTTTGAGCTTGCCTATACACCTAGAAAGGGAAATACAGTCGTTGATGCACTGAGCAGGAAGACTCAGACACAGGCGGTTCATGAGGCCATTGGTGAATGGAAGCTTATGACCTTGTTCTCTGAGATGCATTTGGAGGTGCACGATAGTTATGGGAAAACATATCTTTCATATGTAGTTGTGACTTATACCCTTCTAGATAGAGTGAGGATGAGACAACTATCTGATTTAGAAGGCCTAGTCCTACGGGAGTCAGTGGCCAGTGAGGACCCTCCTTCTGGATGGACGATATGTGATGATGAGGTATTGTGTTTCCATGGAGGAGTGTGGGTTCTAGGGGATATACACGAGGAGATGATGTGGGAGTTTCATGCTTCAGCCTAGGAAGTTCATCCCGGAGTTACCAAAATGTACCGTTACTTGAGACATCAGTATTGGTGGTCAGGTATGAAGAGAGATGTAGCTAGTATTATTATGAGATGTTCCACCTGTCAGCATGTGAAGGCATAGCATCAGAGACTAGATGGACTGTTATAGCAGTTACCCATTTCAGAGTGGAAATGGGATGATGTCGCGATGGACTTCCTGACTGAGTTGCCGAGGTCACCTCGAGGCAATGATGCCGTGTGGGTTGTTGTGGGCATACTCATGAAGGTAACTCACTTTTTTCCAATCAAGGAGACCTTCGGTGTTAACGACCTTGGGAAGTTGTATATCCGGGAGATTATACGTCTTCATGGGGTCCATCGTTCTGTCATTTCAGATAGGGACGTCTGTTCTACGTCTCGTTTTTGGCAGAGTTTTCAGAGGGCATTGGGTACACAGGTGATTTTGAGCACAACTTACCACCCTCAGACTGATGGTTAGTCAGAGTGTACAATAAAGGTGCTATAGGACATGATACGTGCATGCGTCCTGGACTTTGGGGGCTCTTGGGAGAAGCATATACCCCTAGTCGATTTTGCCTACAATAACGGGTTTCAGGCGACTATTGAGATGACAACTTACGATGATTTATATGGTAGGAAATGTTGATCACCTCTGTGATGGATAGAGGCAGGTTATGAAGCTTTACTGGGACCATAGTTCGTGCTGGAGACTTCTGAGTAGGTCCAGTTGATTTATAAGAGGATTGCTACTGCGCAGTCTCATCAGAAATCTTATGGTGATCGCCATAGACAACCATTGGAGTTCGTGTTCGGGGATCAGGTTTTCTTGCGTGTTTAACCTAGGTTGGGACACAGGCGGATCAGGAGACAGGGTAAACTTTCACCGAGGTATGTGGGGCCATTTGAGATTCTAGAGAGAGTCGGTTCGGTTTCCAATCGGTTGCAGTTACCACAGAGGTACCAGGCCATGTACGATGTCTTCCATATATCTCAGTTGCGCTATTATCATTCAAACCTATCTCACGTATTTCACCTAGAAGAGGTTGAGCTTCAGACAAATGCGTCCTTTGAGGAGCATCCAATTCGTATTGTGGATAGGAGCATGAAGGTTCTTTGAGGCCGGCCAGTTCCTCTCATACGAGTGCTATAACAGCATGGCCGAGTGCAGGATGAAATCTGGGAGCATGAGACCAACGTACATGCTCAGTGGCCAGAGTTGTTTTGAGTGTTATCTTCACCACCCTTGGAAGGGAAATTCAGGGATGAATTTATTTAATGGGGGAAGTTTTTGAGAACCCGGTTCTTATTCTTTAAGTACGAGTTAATTCTTTTCTCTTTTCCTTATGTGTTTTTGAGAAAATAAGGAAAGTGGGAAAAAATATTAAATTTTGTGACTACACACCGTGTACTTTTCCACATGCCGTGTACTTCGGCCATGTGGAAGGAGTACAAAGGGTGTGTATGTCGGTCGACAATGATGGGTGTAAAAACCGACTACACACCGTGTAGTGGGTATTTACATGCTTTGTAGTTAGTCGGCAGGCAAACATTAAGGTGGTGGCCAGCTGAGCGATAGTACACACCGTGTACTTAGGTATTACACGCTGTGTACTCATGTCGATAGATGAACAGTGACACACTGGCGAGAAGCTGCCAAAGAAACAGTTAAAAAATGAAAACTACACGCCGTGTAGTCTATTTTTTCGCTTAAAATGGGCAGTAACCTCTCCTATTAACAGAGAAGTCTTAGAACCGGAGGAGAGCTCAGGAGGATGACGAGAACTTTGGAGATCACCCGATTGAGCACCGGGAATCTGATTCCGCCTCCGTTGATCTCTTTGGAACCGTATGGGTAAGACCTCTCCTCTCCTTGAACCGTTTTTCCACTTATTTTTCTAAAGGTAATTATTTACGTTTGAAATAGAATTATTTTACCTTAGATCTACATTGTTCTTGGGTGTTTTGAGGAGCATCATTCACATATATCGGTCTGGGGAAATTGAGGTAGGTGGCTTGGTGTTTAAATTCCAAATGTTGTGTGTTTTTGTGTACCATTGTGTTACGAACCCACATCGGGGTGTCGTATGGCTGCGGCCTTAGCTGTTTGAATACCTAGAATTGCATTGGTAATTTAATGTAAGTGTAAAAATGTTGTTTGGGATCGCTTCTTGGATCCAGGACAACCCTGGGGGTGTGTTCCTTTTTTTAGACATTTGGATAGATACCTGAGGGTATGCCATGTTTATATTGAGAATTGCTTCTGCCTTGAAAGTAATTGTATATGAAATTTCTTGTTATGTTTGGGGATTGGCCAGGTTACTTGCTCCTAAGGGTAGTGTTTTACTTTAGCCTGAGGGTGTTGTTTTCTTAGCTTGAGGGCAGTGGTTATTTTAGCCTGAGGGCAACGCATCTTATGCCTGAGGGCAGTAGCTTCCGTGCTTGAGGTCAATATTTGGTATGCCTGAGGGAGAGATTCCATATGCCACAGGGCACCATTCTTTATACCTAAGGGTAAGCCTGAGGGCGTGGTTATATTAGTCTAAGGGAAAGGTTCTGATTGGCCTGAAAGCTTGGTTCTGAGGAACATTGAATGTTATTAAATTAAACTTCTAAATGAATATTTAAATGGAAAATGAAATTGGTAATGATAGTTACTTTTGAGTACTTACTAGTTTTCTACATTTAGTATACACTGTTGTTATGCAATGTTCACTGATAGTTGGGCATGATCCTTTGGTGGGTGCCTATTGAGATTTATTTCTCACACCCTGTTTGGGTCATGTCTTCGGCCCAAAAAGACTATATTTCTACTGGCGTGGATAAGGGCAAGGGTCCCTATTCAGGTACTTGAGTGTTGCTGAGGTGTAGGGAAGCATGGGACCGAGCTCGGGCTCATGATGCTGCCGACTGTTCTGTTTTGTTTTGATGTACCTGTACTTTCTATTGTATTTTGTTGTACTGCTGTGTAACAAGTTCTGGCTGTTTTCTTAGAACTAGAGACATGTTGCATCATTATCTATATAACTGTTGGCTATCGTTTACCGCAGTTTTTCATTTTAAATGTGTATGGTTTATTGCTTCTGATGTTTTTTTGTGTTTGTATATTCTATTCCGCTGCGTTACACTTTGACAAATGAGGTTATAGTTTCCACACTATCAGACCTAGGCCCTCGCTGCTAGTTGGCAACCTCTGGCATTTGAGGAAATGTGCTTGAGGTCATGTGACGAACCGGCTTTGGGGCACCCGTTGAATGGCACCCAGATCCAGGACGTTACATAAATCATCCCAGATTTATGTCTTTTTGGTTGTTAAATTTCTCTAAACATTGTTCTCTATCACTATCCATGAGAACTTTATGGTTATATTCTTCTTCCATATCCATGTTTTCACTTCCCACCTATGTTCTTATATATGGAAACCTAGTTATGAGTTACTTTGGGTAGCTATTGTTTTTTTAACTTTCCTTTCTAAAATGAAGTTTTAGTATTCCTTTTTACAATATGGGTTTCTATGAAAGAAACTTTCAAGTAGTAAACCTTTCATAACCTTTACAAATTTTGAGGGTGAAATTCATTTTAAGGGGGGTATAATGTAACACCTCAAGATTTTATAAGATAGATTATTTTTAATTTATTTGATGACTTGTGTTGTATGTGACACCAAGATTAGCTTGTGATATGCACAACACTGTTATTGGAATGTATTAAACACAATTTAAAGTTGTTTTGATTGAATTAATTTCATGAAATACCAAGTATAAGTGATAACTAAATGTTATAACATAGTAATTATAATGGCAGATATGAATAGTATTAACTTCCTTATAAAACAACTATTTAAATGAAAATAAGTGAGTGTATAAAATAATAAAATCACCCTTTATGGATATTATTAGTCATATATATATATAATATTCAATTTAATGTTTTAAATTAATCTTATATGTTTTCTAGACATGATATAAGAAGAAATTCATTTTTTGCGATAAAAAAAGTATTGTTGAAAAAATGCAGTTTTGTCACCTTTTGATGGCGCACCCATTTTAAATATATTTTTAACACTTTTTTATATTATATTTGAAAAAATAAACTTCTTATTTTGAATTGTGATATCAAAATTTACTTTGGTTGAATTTTTTGTATTTTCTTGATAAAATGCATATTTTAATTAATAGTAAAAAATACTGCATTTTAATTCAAAACTGCCTTTTCATCTAATTTATTTATATTGTTAGATTATATTTTAAATTGGTTTTAAAGTGTAATTTAATAATTTTATTATCATTTAATAAAATTTTGTTCATTCGAAGTAATTTCACATTTAAATTGGATATAAACACTTTCCAATCTTTTGATAGTTTTTACTTCTTAAAATCCCACGTTCTAGTTTTGGAAACATAAATTAATTTTAAATTAATTTATGAAACTTATATGTTTTTAATTTATAAAAATGTATTCCATACTTTTAATCATAAGATACAATTTTTTTAAATTGGTACCTTTTTTTTGGACATTATGATTTGTAACTTCAGTAATTATTTTATTTACCATGGTTAAAGGAAAATTAGGTAAATAAGGGTAAAAAAATAATATTATAATAATATAAAACTATCCCAAAACGTGTCAAAATCTGATTGTATCATTAATGGGAAACAAAAACAACCCTTAGGCCTAAATTGTGGCATTTGGGAACCACTTGGGTGTGAAAATGACATGTTATAATAATTAATTTAAAGTAATGAGAAATATAACATTAACATGTATCATCTTACTAAAACAATTTTATTTTGGTTTATATAAATGTTATATTATAATATAAATATTAATTATAAATATAAAAAGATTTTCTAAACCATGGTATTTTATTTAAAATTTTTAGAAATTAAATAAATAAAAATTTTATGACACAATGATGATGCAATGATTATCTTATTAATGAAATATTAAAATAAATGATATTATAAATATTAAAATAAATTTATTTTGAATATTTTTATGCCATATATGAATTATTTTTATGACATTGACATGTAAGGGATTATTTAATGCCTTTTTTTGAAGTAATAAAGTTGTTATGACTTTAAAAAAATCAATTAATAAATAGTGTCAAAATTGACTTAAACGAGTTTTTAAAACAAATAATATTTGTTTAAATGATATAATAGTATTAAAAATATAAGATTCAGTAATAAGACTTATATAATTTAAAAAAATTCATTAATTATCCTCTTTAGGTTCTTTTGTAATTTTTTAGTAACAATAGGAACCATATATTATGAAAATACAAGAAGATATAGTAAGAGTTAATATTTTTAACGAAGGGTTAATGCTAAAAGATAAGGTTAATTTTATGACCTAAACTTGTATAAAAACTATTTTTTGAGATTATTTAGACCCATAATCATATTATATTAGAAATAAATTAATTTGGGACCATTATAAACCAAAAATAAATTTATAATAAGTTAATATTTAAAGACTTTTCTAAAGTGCTCCTCACCTCTCCTATAAAAGTGAACTTCTACTTATCTTTTAATAACACCTATAATAACATTTTTTATCGACCAAAACCTATCCATTTATTCTTAAAAATACCCTCAATGCATACTATAGGCCACAATTTTTTCATAAATCCATCCTTGGGAGACCTTTTTTTCAAATCAAAAGAAGATACTTAAAGAAGATGTAATTGTTTTATCACCTCTTTCAAAATTATTTTCTTCTTCTACTTACTCTTATTATGATGTTACCATAATATAGGAATAAATATAGTATCTTATATATTATTAGTTTTTATTATAATTATGGGATAACCTTATACATCATTTTATCCTTCCTATGAATAACAATATCACCATGTGTGCGTACGTACGACTTACCGTCTCCATGATGTGGTATAATTTGTTATTCAAAAATAATTATTTTGTATGGGTATAATGATGAGTATAATGTATTTAAATAATGAATATAATATGATAATTATTATTTATAATTAATATACCATCCAATTCCATACCTTTTAACCATTAAGTGAATGATATCTTCGCTCGTCCGAACGTACGACTTACTATCTCCATGACGCGATGATATTCCTTCTCCACGTTAATCATAAAACAATGATTATAAAGTGTATATAATAATCAATAATGAAATATATGAAATATATGAAATAATAATTCTTATGTATTTATGTATATGTATATGTCATTTACTTCCTTCCATTCAATCCAATAAGAAAACGGAAACAACGTTCATGTATATGTATGACCTTCCGTCTCCATGAATGGTGTATTTAATTTATCTATCTATTATATATATTTCTATAATAAATATTTATGATATATATATCATGTTACACATTCTGTATGTATGTAAATCATGATCTAATTAATAATATCAATAATAACAAGTCAAAACACATATGATAAATAAAACGATTATTACCCAAAACACTTCTTTAACATGGAATTGATAAATAAATAGGTAATATAAATTCATAAGTAAATTACATATGATATAATAGATATTATTATGGTTCTTATAAAAGTTAATAATATATTTAAACCCAATATATAGTATTTTCAAACACATATGGAATAAATCATACCTAAGGTAAGGGATAATTTCACAATTTCATTACTTTCCAAGATTATTTATACGTAAATATTTACTGGGTTATATTAATCATCAAAATCCATGTTTCATAAATATATATTATTATATATATTCTGATACTATTTTTTAAATTCAATTTTACCCATTACTGATTTTTTATTTAATGGTATGGAAGGATTTTTTCTTTCGTTTTCCAAACGAGGTACTTTTTTGACTTTTCTGACAAGAGTATGAGAAGAATGTTTTTTAACTTATACGACATGAACGGATTTTTACATATTCATGATTAATTATTTACATGAATATTACTAGACGTAATTTTAATTTTATTTTCAAATAAATTTTTTTCTTTAAATTTGTGTGGCATTTTGAGAAAAGAAAATGTTTTTGAAGAAGAAAGGATATTTTCCTCAATAATGAATTTCAAGTATTTTATCAAATTTAATATACATATAAGATAACATAGGGTTATGTTTCAATACCTATTATTAATTTTATTTTATTGTGTTTATGATGGATTAATTTCTATTAAATCTATTTATTCTATTTAGATTATGATGGAATGATGTTTAAGAAACCCATTTTTTGTTCCTTGGGTTATGCTATGATGAATGATTTATGTTTCTGGGGAACATGTAATAATAATTTCATTATGAGATATGTGGGACCTATTTCTCCCTCCAATTAATTGGGTAAAGATTTATATATCATGAGATATACATGACTGGAATGAAAAGTAAATCCGGTTCAGTAATACAGGGTTGGAATGACAATTAAATATAGTTTAGTAATACATGACTGGAACAAAAAGTAAACCTGGTTCCGTAATGGACTTTGTACTCTATGGTGGTCTTGTAATGAATGCCTTGGCTAATATGGAAATCATATTATGATATTATTTGTTTTCCATAATTCCATGTTTTATGCCAATTCTATTTTATCATGGTTAATGTTACTTTATGATCTATGCCTTACATACTGCCAAGATTTATTTCAGGATTCAATATTTTGATATTTAAACTTTATGTACATGTTTTTACATTCTTATTTTTATGGTATGTTTTATATTCTCAGTGTTTACCCTTAATAAAAATTTGAGATCACCCTTTTTATGTTTTATTTTCCCCAGGATATAAAGAAAGGTTTTAGGTAGGAAAACAAATGGTGAAGATATTTATGGGAGATATTGAAGATATTTCACCAAGTTAGAAGATTATGTTCCAAGTTTCCAAAGACACTAAACTAATAAAGTATTTTGGTGTATTTTTTATAATGTATTAAGTATTCCGAAAAAGAAATGTAATGTCCATGTACATAAATATTGGGTCATTAGAATCAGGGCATAATTTTTTCATATGAATTGATGGATCATTGATTCTCACATGATATGTATTCTTTTAGAACATGCTGTGTAGGTCTACATCATTTGGATATATGGCTGGCATACTTTATGTTCTTATCTTCGACACACACCCATGGTGTATAGAGGAATACATGCAATTTACTATGGCTAATTTGGTGTTTTACATATCATTTCACTCAAGTGTTATAAATGGGTGATAATCAATACATTTTTTGCATGATTACATATAGATCATGATGGTGAAATCCTCTTTGTAATTGGAGACTAGTTTTAAGGTGTTTAGGTAATTTTGGGGTTATTATATATATATAAATAATAGGGTTTTAGTGAGGTACTATTGAGCTATCCCGAGATTAATGAAACCCTTAAAGTTTTTCAAATGTTAGCATTAAAACCGTCCATATATGAGATAGAGTCAATACCCCATATTATTTTGAGGTGTGGGTCCTCTATTATAGTTATAATGGTAATTTGAAGTATGGATTCATCACCCACTATATCTCCATAAGGCATGATTCAACTATACTATAGTCAAAGTTGGTACACCCCTACATAACGAGATGCAGTTCCTTTAGTTATAGAGGTTAGTGTTTCCCCTATGAGATAAGGTTCATGAAATTTTATCCTTATAGGTCTGTAATACCTTGGAAGATGCATATACTTAGTAAGTCATGAGTCCCCAACTGTGATTCAAGACATCCACAGATTTTTGGTACTCCCTTGATCAATGAATACCCCCTTTGATGAGGCGGGGGTCCCCTATAATGGTGTTTATAGGGATATTAATTATCTTAAATGCAATGAAATACAACTAAAACCCCCCTTTTAAACCAAAATCCATTTATAAATTTGTATTGAATAATAAAATAAATATAATAATGACATACATTACTCCATTTGATCCAAGATCATCCACACAAGTTTGATGTAGACCATCAAGGAGTTCCTCCATCCTAGTGTATATTGGATAGTGAGAATCTCTCAATGATTTAGAATTAAATCCCTTGTATCCATGGTCTACTAGAAAATTTGTATTTAAGGATGAAGGGAATAAGTGATAGAGATAAATTTGACTATGGAGTTTCACAATTTCACAACCACCCATAATAGAATCAAACCAACTTTTTAAAGAAATTAGGAAATAAAACATTAAACCAAAATTAATTTCAACATTTCATAAATATTCCATACGTTTCACCACTTTAAGCACTTTTCAAACCATATTATTGATTTTTTAACATTTCTGAGATAATAAAATATGTTCAAACTTCTTATAATCATCATATTTTAATTATTGTAACTAGAAATTATAACTAGTATGGAATATAGTGACCAAACAATAAATATTTTATAATGTAATAATTATATTACTAACCACCATGGAATAGTTTATTACACTATGTCATGGTGATAATAAGGACAGACCACAATGTGGTCTAAACCACCAAGCCATGGTCAACCCTAGTGTACACATATCCATCAATCTTTCACTTCCACTAAAGACTCATAAAATTACCACACATTCACCTTATGTCACATTATATGTAATAACTTGGGAAAATATATCCAAAAAACCTTTTGGATATCCTCTAAAAATTCTTTTGGAAAATCTATCATACATTTTAACTTCATGTTACAACATATGAAATAACTTAAAAAAATCTATCCAGAATTATTTCTATATATCCCCCAAAATAATTTTTAGGTAGCTCTCAAAGATTTATAAACTTGGTCCTCATTTGAAAAACTGTAATGTGTTATCTTATGGGACTTTGTATCATTGAAAACCAATATGAATTCTTGAATCTATAAATGTATGTAAAGAGTGGCCTTTCGAAAATATATAATGTTACCCAAGCTATAAAGGGATATGTCATGATCTTTATCAAAGAAATATATCTCCATACCTATGTCCACTCAATGTATCATATACATGTATGAAAAAACATATAGTCCCCTTTTTAAAAAAATTGTGTGACCAAAAGACAAGGAGTATGTAAACACCATCTATCCTCTCATACATTCTCGATTCTCCATGTACAGGCTGGCCAGGTCGCTGATTATATTTCATGCCATTCATCCAAGTGTATTAGAACATCACTTAACCCTTATACATATAGTTAATAATACCACATATAACTTATCTAGGTATGAACATACACTTCACTAGTCTATCTCAATTTGGGCTCCATATATCATTCACTTTATATGAGAGGAAAAATCCCATCTTGGTTAAGCCTTAGCTGACAACATGATCGAAAATATACCCAACCACCCATTGATTAGAAATTCCTCATGGATTTCATTATAAATGTATCAAAGTATTTAGACTCTCATGATAAATATTTTTTATACCTAAAGTATTGGGATTCAATATGAAACTTTCACCCCTATAATACTATAGAAATACTTTATGAAACTCAATGTGGGATACTCAATGGTCCATCCAATGAAAAAAACTCATTTTGTGCCTCGTGGTCATATTACATGTCTCTATATGAAATCCTACCCATGCTAACTTTAACATCTTATCATGACCTATAATAATCCATGAAGAACTTTACTTAGGTATAACTCAATGTCAAACTTTGAAGGTTCAATTATCATTTCACTTCATGAAATATATGTAGTTAACATGAAAGAATAATAAAAAGGATATTGGATTTATATAACATGATATTTTTTATATTCTTAAACTTATTTAATAATACTTAACAAAAACATACATAATAACCCATTTGATCATATCCCATATGAAAAACCTCTAGAGAGTCCTTATGTTGTTTTCACTTTTTGGTTTTTTTAAATCCATTACATCTCTATGTAAAAACCTCTAAAACTCTATTTAGACATATGATAAAACCTCTCTATAAATTTTTTAGTGATTAAAATCTATAAAGAATGTTTTTTTGAATAGTGGAAGGACTTAGTAATCATATTAGTAATATTAAAATCTTTTAACATATTATTCAAACTTCTTTACTTCAAAAAATCAAATGTCACAATGTTAATAACATCCATTATCTACTTATAACACTTTTTAAGTTCATCATCATCATCTTGTAACATTTCCACTCAATTGTTTCCCTTTTAGATCATTTTCTAACAAAATATAACACTTTAAATTAATATTTTTCTTTAACCACATGTATTAAACTCTTTTAGGATATAAATAGACATTCAATACAGTAAAATAAATAAATATAAATTTTTACATTTCTATTTAACAATATAACTTAAATTATTTTAGTATATAAAGTGACACTCACTTTATTTTTATCACTAATTATAACTAATTAAAATTTTCTTTGTCAATATACCGTACAATATTTAAGTATATTAAGTGACAATAACATTTAATTTGAATAGTTTAATATTTTATTTTTTATTATTTGAACTTCTCTATGTCCATATATACTACCACTAGCCTCTTATAGAATATATTATCTCATGAATATCATGATAAGATATAAAAATTCATTTTTTTCATGAAATAAAACTTATTTACAATAGTGGGAATATTTTACAAACAAACTATTATATCTACATCTTATATGGTATTTTATATGTTTGGAGAATTATTCCAAAAATAAAACTTTATTCTTAAAAATATACAATTGATGGTGGTGGAAATTATTTCCATAACATTTAAAAAAATAACTTGGATAAATAATTTTATCTTTGATAAAAAACTCATTTTATCCTCATATTCTCTTTAAACCATGTTATAGAGTTTTATGAATCATAAACCATGCATTGATACAATCATATCATGTTGTTCATAACAAATATAGGTTAAATAACAACTTCTCTTATCAAATAAGATAAATAAGATGAAAATAAAAATCCTTTATTTTTATTCATTCAAGCACAATATTTTTCATTAAATTTATTAATATAGAAACACTTTAGTATATTATTTGAATAAAAAATATAAGCTCCATAAATCCTTACCTTGATCTTGAACTCTTTTATATTTATAATAACTTTTAAATATACATTTGAAATCATATACCCATTAAAATAAAGGATGTATTTTTATAAAATTAATACCCATCATTAAATACCCGCAAAATTTATCAAAAATCCATTTGGAATTCTAGAAAATTATAACAAATTGAAACATTTTCCTCCTCTTCTTGACTTTTCCTTTAGGTTCAAATGACCGATAATGACTGTTTGACTGTCCAATCTTCACCCTATATCTTAAAATCCATCCACACTATCAATATAGAAACAAAACCTAGACATCATATGTCATGAAAATTTATGATCCAAACTTTGAGGAGAATGGGTAATAATTTATTGAACTCACTCTTATTTTCAGAAACATTTCCAACAATATTTATAGAAAGAATTACAAAATAAGAAAAATCTGTAAATTAAACCATTAATCTTGCCAAGTCATTAATATACCCAATCATATTGAGTATATAACTAGAGACTAAAAATTCATCAAACCATATTGAATTTATTAAATTTCTTTAAAACATTATATTAACTCATCTATTCTTATAATAATCATTTAGATCCACTTTGTTAAACAATTTCAACATCTGGTTACTCATGAAGGTATTTATCTAATACATAGAATTTTTATTCTTTTTTAAGAACAATTATAATGTTTTTATAGAAATATAATAATTTTATTTTGTTAAGATTTTATTTTCAAATATTGATCTTATATTCATATTTGATGATGATGATTCGATTTTATCTATAACATAAGGTTTTATTGGATAGATATCATGTTTTACACCCACTTAATAAGGAATTTTATAAAATTTTCTATCACTGGAATGATGAAATATTTTAAACCCATTATATCCATTAGTGGGACAAGATCCATATTTCATCATGACTCATCCCAACCAAGATCATAACATAAGTACTGAATATATTTGGTAAGAAATCATATCAATAATATCAATTATTACTCTTGGATAGTTGGGTGGATAATTATTTATCCAAATCTATCATATGGATTCACATAACTCTATTCCCATGGTATCCTAACATTTAGGGTCTCCATGATAAGTGTAACCCAAAGAATATGCCCAAAATAATGCACCTAACAATTAAGACCACCTCATTACTTTCTTGCATTATATAAGATAATCCATGGGCACCATATGGTTAATGTCACCCATACTGAATGACTGTGGTCTTGGAAATTATTTTATTTGAAAGAAATATAAAACTTAGTTTTTTTAAAGGGGATTTAATCTCATAATCTTATCTCAGGTTATTTTTTTAATGTATGTTTGCTTTTAATAATTTACTCTATAAATGAATTCCTTTCACCAAATCAATATGTTTAGACTATATTGATGTGTAACACTTTACACCACTCATAGCCTATGCTACTAACCCAAATTAAAATCCAACTATATTAATACACATCTAAATTCATTCCATTCATAAGGTACATGAAACCCTTTCCTATAAAATCTTGGAATCATATGAAATCAATAATCCCCACAAGAGTAAGTATGGATCCCCAAGTATCCAACCCCCATTTTTCTTGACAAGGTATAAGGCTCCAGGATAGAGATAAATCCAACCAAAAAACCCTATACCCATAGTTCTATACTCAAGATATATTCCAATTCCCTCATAATTCTTGCACCTAATATATTTAAACTAAAATGAACTTCTTAATTTAATATCATAACCTAATAAAATCATAAGTTAAGGTATAAGAAAATGAAATAAATTATAAAATATAATTTTCAACTTCTTAAATGCTTGAATTATAATTTAAAGAAGTTGTTTAAACAATTTTAAACTAAATAATACACCATAATTAAAAATATAACATTTATATTTATGAATAGAGGGAATAAATTAAACAAATGAATAATTCATATATTTGAATATGTTATAAATAGTGACAAACAATTCATAAATAAATTAATATAAACTCTATCATATTTCAAAATATAAAATATTTTATGGAAAAATTTTTTATATAATAATAAACATCCTATAATTTATGCAAAACTTTATATAAATTTGTTATTATATATTTAATTTTATTTAAACCAATGATCACATCATCATTCAAAAATCATTTTGGAATGGATTAATTAATTTACATATAAGGTATTTATATAAAAAAATTATATTTCTATTTGTTAAAAAATCATAAATAAATAGAACCCTTTTTAGTTTTTACCTTATTTTATAATTTATAAATACATTATAAATTTTCCAACCATGTAAATTAACTTAAAAAATAGTTAAAATATAATAAACCCATATCAATGAAGGATTTTGAGAATTTTAACAAAAGTATAATTTTCTTTAAAATTTTACTCAAAATAGATTGCACCATGTTGTGGTAGTTGGTGCCAAAATTTGGGAAGAACAAGAACAAACAGAAAGCATTAGGAGCTGCCTTGAGAGGTCTGTTCACAGAGCCCCCGTGGCCCCACGGTTGGTGCAAAGCTCCTCCTTCGCGAACCCGCTATAGATAAATGAGGTGGGATACTCCACGAATCCTTTGAAGTTAGTAAAACCACTACGGGGCAACGAGGTGGGATGATCTGCAAACCCATTTGACGTTCATGAACCCGCCGTAGAGAAACGAGCCAGGATGCTCTGCGAACCCATTTGACTTTTGCGAAGCTGCCGTGGAGCAATGAGGCGAGATGCTCCACAAACTCATTTGACTTTTTCAAACCTTCTGCGAAGTAAGATATGTCTTCGTGCCAAATGGGATCTACTTCACGATGCGTCTTACCTATAAATACCAGGCTCCCCTCAAGCCCAAAGGATGGATCCTCCAACCTTTCGCGTTCTTAGGCTCCACATCATGAAGAAATATCTTCTATTCAAACCATGAGCTCTTCAAGGTACTTTAGCATCGCAAAGTGCCTCTCCCTTGGTTTGAATTCAGCCCGTCTTCAAGGAGGTATTCACTTCACAGAGCCCACGAGCCTCCGTCAAGGAAGGGGATCCCCAAGGGGACTCGGGTCTTCACAGAGCACTTATGCTTCAAAAATTACCCTCCATACACATATGACCCACATGCTAAGGCATGGTCACTATGCTTTAAGAAGAACATTTATTCACAATGATATGCTTCACAAGGTACCCTTGCTTCACGAAGCACTGCTCTATGAATGCCTTTCCACTTCGTGAAGCACCTTCCATATGCACTTATGTCCTACTTTTAGGCTAGGCCAATCCACTTCGTGAAGCATACCCCTTTACGAAGCTCCTCCACAACATGGAGCACCAGATCTTCACGAGGGTTCTTCCTATGAAACCTTTTTATCCGCAAATCTTTTTCCTGTGCAACCCTCCAGGTTTGCACGAAGTGATTTCAAAGTCCCTTGGGTGGTACTTCAAATTGTGTTGCTTTGCCTCAGGCTTATTTGAATAGGCATGATAACAGTTATTTCTTCTTCGTATAGCCATACTAACATGGACCCCTCAATGGATAACTCCATAACACCCCCTCACCATGGAATTACTAATGCTTACCCTTCCCCAAGGGGTGGTAGGTATCTATTATGTATGTCCTAAGGTGTGTGGAGTGAACCCACCTCGTCTGAGCTGCAGGATGATAAACTTCCAAGCACCATCATCCTCAGAACATGACATTAAACTTTAACCTCTCCCTGTGTGTCGTACATGGGGTTCCCCACCTTGGACATTCTGCATGCCCACTGGTATCCATGGGAGTGAAATCATTACTCACATGGAATGAGATCCAATTTATTAGAGCAATATTTGACCATGGGGAGAGAGAAACCACCTTGGTGTAATATCCTAGCCTTTATTTCAGGAGGCAGCACCCCTGCTTCCCCTATCTTCTTCCTAGCCGAAGATCAGAGGGGGGGATGGGAAACATTGTCCTCCTTTCATTGGTGCCAAATACATCTCCCATTGGGATTTGTTTCCAAAGGGCCTACATCCTAAATTAAGCCCCTATTTTATCTTTGGGACACTAACCATGTGTAAGCCCCATTCCACTTCCCATGGATGCACCTTCCACAAAGTGATCATCAGGTCCTTTCTGCCTCTTGTTTCTCACACTGAGCATGACTCATGTGGACTTAGAGTAAAAATCGACTAAGACATCCTCTCTGGGAAGCCTATAGTGTAAGCCCCACACCAGCTCGAACTACGTGGACTTTGATCCTTGCCAAGGCAAGGTACATAGGAAGCCTCCCTGAGGTTCAAGCCCTACAGTCGTTGGTCCCGACCCCTTCACGTCGGTTCACTAACATCTCTCTCGAACTACATGGATTTTGATCCTTTCCATGGAAAGGTACGTAGGAAGCCTCCCTAAGGTTCAAGCCTAATAACCATTGTCCCTGACCCCCTTCACGTCGGTTCACAAACCTCTCTCCCGAACTACATAGAATTTGATCCTTTCCAAGAAAAGGTATGTAGGAAGCATCCCTGAGGTTCAATCCCACCATCTATTGGTTCCGACCCCCCCCCCCCCTCACATCAGTTCCCAACATCCCAAACTATGTGGAATTTGATCCTTGCTAAGGAAGGGTATGTAGGAAGCATTCGTGAGGTTCAAGCCCAACACCCATTCTATTTTTCATTCCTAACTACTTGGAATTTGATCCTTACCAAGGAAATGTACGTATGAAGCCTCCATGAAGTTCAAACATAATAACCACTTGTTTCGCCCAACTTCACTTCGGACCACCTTCATCCCACATGATGTTAAACTACATGCCCCCTTTTCATCTTGCATGACATTAAACTACATCCACCATCCCAAACCATGTGGGCTTTGATCCTTATATCCTAAACATGGTAAGTAGGAGGCCTCCATGAGACTCGACCCCATCTAGCAGTAATCCATTATTCCCCCATCTGGTGGTAAGATGTTGTTCCCCCATCCAACAGTAAGCCATTGAAAACCCCATCCAGCAGTAAGCTGTTGTGCCTCCATCCAGCGGTAAGCCGTTGTTATCCCATCCAATGGTAAGCCATTGTGACTCTATCCAGTGGTAAACCATTATGACCCCATACAATAGTAATCCGTTTTCAATCCCAACCAGTGGTAAACCGTTGTAGTTCCCTTTGTCGGGACCCCCATCTCAGGTCCTCCCTCTGTCATCAGACCAACTCGGGCTGCTAACCATGCATGTGCCCCAGTATATCATTGGGTCTACGTCCTCTAAACACACCCGGATTATATACCCCCCATCATGAACTACATGGAGTTTTATTCCATACCACAGGGATATGTAGGAGGTCTCTTTGAGGATCAAGCCCAACATCATTGTCGCCCTCGAGTCGACTCCATCTGATCATCCATCTACTTCACTTGACCATCCATTATCCATCTTGATTCTTACTCGGGACACCAAATCCCGGTTTGATCATGAAAATTCACCTATTCACTGCACCTAGCAGTAACTGGGTAACTAACCATGTGTTAGCCCCAACACCAGCCTTCCCTCTAGGGGTTGTACCCATCTGATCTACTCTAGTTAGTGGTTTGATCAGTCCGATCTGTCTCTGCTAGGCGTTAAACCCATAGCATACCCTGTGTTAAACATGGGAATTTGAGGAAAATAGCATATACATGCCTATGGAATATAATTACCTGCATTTGACGTGGGATGCCTCAGGCTTTTGATCCCTCAAGAATCCCTATAATAAGGGTAAGAAGCCCTACCATGCTAGTGTTCCAGTGTCCAGACATGCCGGTGATGTCCAACATGACTACTCCCTAGACCAAATGTTGCTGCCCTAACCAGACCCCTTGGAATATCCCGATAGAATCAGTGTAATTAACTGGTTTCCATGAAGACATGGCACTATGAAGAGTTTCAAGAACAACATCTTAGTCTACAAGGGAGACCCAGAATAGGTGATGAGTTCTGAGGAGGTATCCACAGAAGGAAGTACTGACATCCCATCATCCCATTTTGATCAAGGATAAAATTTCCCTGAATAAGCAACGGATGTTGCCCGCCTTTGGAAAGCGAGAATACAAGGCAACAGTCAATGTGTCCTCATCATCCTCAAACAAATTGATACGCGCGCCCCGGTGAAAGAGTGGGAAATAGAAATGGTAAACCCGATGAGAAATTATTATTCTAAATGTGGTGATTAGTAGCTTTCGAGACATCAGTGGATTAGTGTGTCACCAGATCCAGTTATCTAGCACTGGATCTCACCAAGAAAATAGAGGGCCTGGCATGAAACTCACCAGATGTTGGGGCAGTCAAAACATTGGACGTCCCGGTCTGCGATGTTTTCAACATGGATCTTTCTTACTAGCAATGGGAGATGTAATGGCACTGGGGAACTAGACGTCATTTTCTTTGTTTCAGCACTAATGGTTTAATATCCCTACTTTCAGGAAACAAGATGCGGCTCCAGGAATCTGATCACCACCCACCCACTAATGTAGGGACAGGGTCAATGCCAAAGCGGCAACCCCACGTGGCTCAACCACTTCTATGACAGATTCCACCCCCACTACTACTGGGAAAACACACCCTATCTCCCCTTATGAATTCGTACAAAAAAGGGTGATAAGTGAGCTCATACGCCAATATGAGGAGGAGGGGATTATCCTGACTCAGGATATGGCCCACCAGGATTTAGAGGCATCTGTGACTCGTTGCCACTACTGCCCCAAGGGCCGTGTAGGGATACACTACTCCCGACTCCAACATAAAATGGTTTTGGGAGCTTCTCCCCAGAATGACTCGATGACTCCCTCCCCTACACTGATGAGGTGGGGGATGTCTGGGCTAGCCCGGCTGGGATCCCATTTCAGGGGCCCCCATGGAGGGACCCCACTGGGCCATGCCAGCACCACCACCAAATCCCATGGGCTGAAGAGAAAGTAAGCTATGTTCCTACACAACCGGCATCGGTCTGGCTGACCCAACGCTAGCATTCGGCGCAGGTCGATGAGGACGCCCACCAAGGGGCATCGACATCAGCAACTACTGTGGCCCGGGACACTGCCAACGTGTATCATTAGACTTCTATGCACACTGAGTAGGGGAAATTATATAAATATTCTATATTGAGGCCCAAACTACCCCATGGGCAAGCTAGGTCAACTATCTTGGTCATCGGCATAGGGAGCACCTGCCGCGGAAAAACCCGCGACAACAACACCAAGTACGGAGGTACTCACTGTACCACCCCCATGGAGAAAATGGGTCATATCCAATTCCAGGATCAACATGGAGGTTCAACCCACGCTAACTTCAATATGAATGAGGGTCCTCCCCATGACAGTGACACTCAGTACAGAAGCCTCTCCCACGCTCATTACATCGGGCATGGGGTCATTCCCCCTGCCATAGACCGCCGATACGGAGATGTTACACATCTAGTCAATCACCAGTACAGGGGGCTTCCCCATGTCATTAAAACAGCCGGTGAAGGCCCTCCTTGCCTCAGTAATCAGAGGAGTGAAGGCCATCTTCGCTTCACCAGCACCGAACACAGAGTTCATACCCATGTTCGACTTGACCAATATGAGGACCCTCCTCACGATGATACTGCCATTGGAAGAATGTATGGAGGTATTAACCATGATCCTATCAGCTCCAGTAGAGGTCCTACCCCCTCCATCATTTCTCACATAGATTCCCTCCCCACATCAGTTAGTTGGCATGGTGGTCCTCCCCATGTTCCCTTTGATATCTATCCAGGTGCTCCTCACACCCTAGCTCACTCAGGTGGAAATCTTCCCCACCCCGGTACCAGTACGGCTGAAGGTCCTCCTCTTTCCATAAATATACCCTATCCCAAAGAACCATCCCGGGGCTGGAGGGTGGGTCTCCAACACCATAAAAATAATGCTGAGAAGATTCAAACCAAGATCAATACAATATTCTTCTCATATTCTGAGGCAGAATATGATTCAGCAATGGAACCCTCACTTATATCCTCCGTTTCAAGGGCTAGGTAAGTGAAAAGGAACATTAGCCTCATAATTCTAGAATGTGAGGTCCATCAGATTCCCGCCTCCGTCTGCAGGTATATCCAGGAGGACGAAGATTTGGAAACTCCACAGGTTACGACCATTCAATCATCACCATCATCTCTAGAAGCACTCTATACCAAGACTAGAGATCATAGAGAGCTATTCTAAGGATCAATGATGGAAGATCAATAATGTGATCCATCACTAGTATCCATAGTCCCTGCTCTAAAAACTATGGTCTCCTTCCTGTCTTACCACGATGTGGTGGTTAAGTCACTACACTCTTCGAAGGATATCCCAAGATGCGGTGGCTTGTCAACTCGATCGCTGTATTCTCTGCTAGCTAGTTTTCCATCTCAACCATCTACATCAGTACCACTACCTGTTCACCAGACACCTCTAGTAGATGTGTGGGGAAATGAAGGGTCAAAAATTGAATCTAGACCAAAGAGCTTGTGAGATATCCTCACAGCAGACCATTTCCCTGAGATGTTCTAGCCAGTTGTCGCGACAAATTTTATGGCACCAGAAGCGTTCACCCATGAGGAAGTTGGATGATTTCTCCAGACCCTCTAAGTAACTCATTTCCACCTTTGGCATCAATGATTGGCCTAACCCCATAGTCAAGCACACTTCGATGATATCAACCAACAATGCTGCTTGGTAGATTTGTCTGCACTCCTCGTGACCCAGCATCCTGAGTCACTAGGCCACCATAAGACCCTCCAAAAACGATGCATCTAGATCTTTAAATTGCTCCATAGGATAATCAAGGAGGATTCTCCCCATGTTCAAATTCATGTATGGGGTAGTACGTGACCCTCCATTTTAGTTCCATCCAGCGCCAACCCGATTTTCCAGGTGACATAGAGGATATGCCTCCAGGAAGGGCCGCGGTTAATATGGCTGACCAATCAGAGGAAGAGAATGACCTGTAGCTCCTTGATGGGGACTTACCCCCCAATGGAGTGCCACAACTATTGGATCTAGTGGGAAGGGTCACTCTCCAGTAGAGAAATATACTAGGTCTTCCCATGTCCACTATGGCATTAGTCCTCAGTCGAAATCCCAACAAGGGCAAGGAACACCTCAAAGCCGTCAAACCCTCCAACCATCTGGCTCAGTGCATAAGGTGGAAGACAATCCTGAAAAATCCACATTGTTTCAACAACTCGCCAAACAAAAGAAGGTGGTTGACGACCTCCATGATGAATGTGCTACAGAGTTACAACTAGACTATGGTGATCCTCATCCAAGTTAGCAAGGGCAGGCAAAACATCCCCTTGGAGAAATTCCCCTTGGTCACCCTGACCATCCTGCCCACACAGAGAGTGTTTAGGCTGGAAATTATGGAAAGATGGTGTGGTATGTGTTTCCAAATACTCTTGAATGATGTAACAATCCTTAGGACCCAACTCAGGTTCCCCCAGCTATCCCACATGTCATTTCACGAGCCGATCCATGAGCCACTGGGCCTGCTTATTGTGTTGAAGAACCCTCCAATGAACTGGTGGTTAGGGACCCCCAACAAGACTAGAATCCCAACCCAAATTATCCAATAGTGGCACACATCGCCTAACTCGAAGCTTTAGAGACTCGACAGGTGGAAATCCTTCCTAATGGTAAGCCATATCTAGGATGTTTGGATGATATTCCAGCACCCCCGAGTTTCGGGAATCCCAACTTTTTCCCCTTAAACAGGATAGGGGACTTGCCACAACACCTAACCCACATTATTTCAGGGTGTGGAATCATGTTGGGAACTTCAGAATAGTAGGAAGCCACCAAAATCAAGTGTTTCATACATACATTGGAGGGGATGGTGTTTGTCTAGTACAACCAGCTCCCTATCAGATCAGTAGCTACACGGGAAGTCCTTTGTAGGCAATTCCTTTACCAGTTCAGTTCCACCACTCGGAAGATGAGTATTACAAACCTCTTCAAGTGCAAGAAGAGGCCTGATGAGTGCATTGCAAACTTTTGTTGCCTAGTGGAAAGGAATCACATACTCTCTTGACATGCCGCTGACTCAGGAGCAATTGATGAAGATGTGCATAGGGAATTCCAAGATGGAACTGGTCCCATCTCTGATCACCCAGAACTACCCCGAGGGATTCCAAGACTTCTCTGATAAGGCACAACGCCTAGAGGAATCCTTATAGCAGTCCAAGAAAGCACGACTATTGCCTCCTGCAATCCTCGTGAGAAGGGCCTCCAGGTCCGAGCCCACTGTAGTGGCTCAAATAGAGTCCCACTAAGAAACTAGAGTTTTTACCAGTAGAGCCGCCTCCATATCCTCGCAAAGGCCCTCCACCATAGGCACATCCTCTGGCCCAGTAGCACCCACCTCAGAATTGGCTGGTTCCCCCGCGAAATGCACCACCACTACCTAGGAGAGATAACCAAGCTCCACATCCTCAGTAGGATCCTCTAACCCCTCATCAGGGTTAGGCTCCGAGGGCCCCCTTTCCAGACAAGAGGAACCAGACCTACTCATTAAACGAGGAACAAGTCCCTGGTTATTTCCAAAGTTCCCTAGAGCAAGGGATTGTACGTTTTCCTGAGTGAGAGAGGTCAAAAGAGGCAAACCTCACTAATCACCCTAATTACTGCCCCTATCACCAGATCCTAGTGAACACCCTCAAATAGTGCTATGTGTTTAAATACTGGCTTCAAGATCGGGTGGATGACAACATTGTCTGGTTAGGCCCGGCTCTGGCACAGGTGACATGTGTCTTTGTGAGGCTAGACAATAACAATAACAGTGAAGGTGAGTGGCATCAGGTTTTGATATTTTGGTCCCAGAAGTATGACAACTGTATGGCTCATAAAAAAGTCACCCATTCCCATGGTGTTATTAGTTCATGCCTGAATCATCCAGAGCCTTCAGAATATGTAGCTACAAATTCTACATCATCATCTCAGCTGTCCTCTTCCTAGAAGATAAAACACCGGTGGCGTAAGGGAAAGCAAAGTTCCCCACCAATGCCATAATCATCCCATACTCTCGGAGACTTTATGCCCCTAGAGATGGGAATCATTCCCAGAATCCATCTAGTAGTGGACGACTCTTTAGGTGACGATCAGGGGTACACCTTTGTTAATACCATAGAGTTGGTAAACCCCTACATGATTCTTGATGATGAGGAGCGCCAGACGGATCCCCCCAACGTCCCCAGCTGTCATCAGTGTCGACGGAGCCGCAACAATATAGGCCTTTGGAGTGCCTCATTCAGTACTTCCAGCCAGGTTGTGCATGCGACTGAAACTAGAGAGTAGGCCCAGTACAGAGCTCACTATACGCATCCTTCTCATCTGGTGACATCAGGTCCACCTTCGCCACCGTTCTTGTTGTTGAATCAGGTAGAGCCACCTCGACCGCACTGTGACCAGCCACACATTTCTATAGGCCAGTCTCAGTTATCTGGACCTCATCCAGTAGTCACTCTATAGGCTTCAACTAGCGAGCAACAGTATATTCCTAGCACCAGTCAGTCACCGACCCAACCGACATGGCACACTATACCTCCTGTCATAGAGCGACCTCCTATAAGAAGAAGTTCATGCTTGACACAAAAGTATGATGTTATCATGAATCTTTCTAGAATTACAGAAAATCTCTCCTTCCTAGAGGCCCTTCGCCTATCATCAGATATGCATGAGGCCCTCACCGAGGCTTTAAGAATCCCCCTTCAGTTTGAGATGGAGGTAGGAGCTGCAGAATCCTTTCATGCTGAGACGGTCGAGAATACTGAATGCTAGACCATAATATCGTTCTCTGGAGAAGATGAAGGCTCTCCCATACAGGGGCACATTTGTCCATTGTACATCACCAGCTAGTTTAATGGCGTAGAGGTTTGGCACTGTCTTATTGAAACAGGCTCTGAGATCAACCTAATCCCGAATTGGACACTATGAAAGCTGGGGTTGTCTGAGGATGATCTGATTCCCTCTGACCTAAGAATAAAAGGTTATGATAGGACGAAACATACAATAGTTGGAAAGATCTATTTGAAGACCCAGTTCGATGGTCTAGTTGTGAGCACTGAGTTTATGGTGGTCTCCTAAGACACCACCTAAAATGCGTTGATGGGCGTCCATGGCTCCACCTGCATAAGGCAGTTCCTTCATCATATCACTAGTTCCTTAGGTACTCCCTTAATGGTAAAGTGGGTGTGCTTAAAGGTGACACATCCCCCTTTTACTATTATGAAGCCCACTATCTTAATGCCACTACTACAAGATCAAGGAAAAGCAGATTCAGACTAATGAGGTCGAGCATGCTACGACTGCGAACAACCCATGGGCAGATCTAGATGATGCATATGTCTTTCTAGTCCCTCGATTGGAGGATACATATATGTACATGGGACAATGCTTCATTGTTTCTGGAATGGGGGGGGGGGGGAGGACATTCCCAAGTCTAAGTGATGCCGGAAGATCACCTCATACTCCTACACAAACAAGGCTCAGGTGATCCCAGAGCCTCTTACTCCCATATAGTATTGGGATGTCCGCCCATGGTAATGAAAATACATCATACTTTCTTATTTCAATGGGATGGAATTAATTGGATCAAGCTAACACATCACTATTTCTTAGATATTATCAAGCATGGCCCCTTGGTCCAAAGACCGGATGGGATCAAATCAACAACCTTCATCTTGATGGTTGTGATAGTACAATAGTTCCCCGATGCAATGTCCACTACCGTTCAGGTGGGTACCAGCCTCCAATTAGGATCTGCTGACTCAAAGGAAACTCCTCTCATTGAGGATCCCCCCTTCAGAAGTGAAGAAGAGGATTTAGAGGATTCTCCCCTGCCTTTGAAGAGGGCTTCTCTACCATGGTTGATGAATTGGTATAGGTGATCCTCAGTAGTGAGGTAGACCCAAGCCCACATTTATTAGTGCCGCCATGCCCCTCGAGGATAAACAACAGTACATATACTTCCTTAAAAAACACTGTGATGTATTCACCTGGAGTTATTAAGATATTCCAGGACTATATCTTCAGGTTGCCGTCCACCGCCTCGGTCTCCCGACAAATCATTGCGGATTCAAGAAACCTCTAATAAAGATGCACCCTTATCACAGTGCCATGGTTGAGGTAGAAGTTGGTAAGATTATTAGAAACAATTTCATTAAGGAGGTCTAGTACCCCAAGTGGCTTGACAACATTGTGCCAGTAAAGAAGAAGAACGAACATATCAAAGTGTTAATCAAATTCTGAGATCTCAATCGTTACTGTCCAAAGGATGATTTTACCCTTCCTGTGATAGAATTATTGATCGATGCTACTGCTGGGTTCCAAGAACTTTCCTTCATGGATGGGTACTCTTGGAATAACCAAATCTGAATGGCCCCTGAGGATGGAAAATCTACAACCTTTAGGGCCCCACAAGGTTCTTTCTGTTACCAAGTCATTCCCTTCAGTTTAAAGAATGCAGGTGCCACCTATTAATGGGCTATGCATTGCATATTTAAGCCAATCCTTGGAATTTTTGTGGAAAGTTACGTGGATGACCTGGTGGTCAAATCTCACCAGTATCAGGACCATCTCGAAGAACTTGAGAAAGTGTTTGGCTTCCTTTGTTCCCATCACCTAAAGATGAACACATTGAAGTGTGGCTTTGGGGTTACCTCTAGAAAGTTTCTAAGATTTGTTGTTAGATATAGGGGCATTGAGATCGACCCAGAGAAGATTAAGGCCATTATCCAGATGTCTCCTCTAAGAAAAATTCAGGATCTTTGAGGCTTTCAAGTCCACTTAGACTACATACGCTGATTAATCGTGAATTTGGCTAGCAAGTGTAACCCCTTTTCTCAGCTCATAAAGAAAGGGACCATTTATGAATGGGACAAAGAGTGTCAGACTAATTTCGAGGAAATCAAGCAGTATCTAGTCTAGCCTCTGGTCCTAATTCCACACATCTCTAGGAAGCTGTTGGTCCTTTATGTGACTGCCTTGGAGTGATCTCTCAGCGCCCTTCTCACCCAGAAGAACAACGAAGGAACAAAGAATAACCTCTACTACCTCAACCGCATGCTCCTCGATATGGAGACCAGATACTCCCCTATCGAGAAGAGATACCTGCACTCATATTTTCAGAACAAAAATTGAAACATTGTTTGCAGCACCACGAGGTATAGCTGGTGTCCTGAGTAGATCTGCTAAAGTACATCCTGAATCGACCCATGTTGATAGGCCATCTAACTCGGTGGGAAGTGATTCTAAAGCAGTTAGACATTAGGTTTGTACCTAAAAAGTCTATTAAGGGGAAAATATTGGAAGACTTCCTTTCTTCCCATCCAAATCCTATAGACCAGTCCCTAAACCTTGATTTTCATGATGAGGCAATCCTATCAGTAGGTCAAGCCATCCCATGTTGGAAAATGAACTTCGATGGTGCTTCCCAGAGCCCCACCAGCAGAAGGCTCAATGACCCCAAGCTCAAAAGAGTAGGACCAGGTATTTTCTTCATTACCCCAACACAAGATGTTCTACCATATTCATTCATATTTTCAGAAGGTTGAACCAACAATGAGGCAGAGTATCAGGCTCTCATTACTGGCCTTGAATTGGACCTCAAGATATACATTACCCATTTTCATGTAAAAGGGGACTCCGAACTGATCATCAAGTAAATTAACCATTACTATGTCATCAAAAAGCTAGAGGTCATTCCATTGTTGGATCACACTCTCCAGCTAATGGCCCAGTTCTAATCTTGGCCAGAGGTTACTCATGTACCTCGATCTCAGAATGGTCGAGCTGACACCCTAGTCGGCCTAGCTGCATCACTTGTGGAGCTCAGATAGGATGATCTGATTATCTATGTGGCACACTGAAGAGTCATTTCTTCCATCACTTCATATGATGATGACAACCTACAGGTAAGCCACCTTACCACTGGCCCCTCCACGTCAGGACCCCCAGATCCCCTAGATGCAATGATTGAAGTGACTCCCAACTAGAGAACCTCCTTTTTTGAGTTCCTCTAAAACAGTAATCTCTCAACAGATCGGGCCCAACACAAGAAAATCTGATGCCGCACATTACAGTTTACCCTCTAAGACAATCTTGGTCGTGAGAAGATCCTCTAAAAGCGTGGGTTTTATAGGGTCCTCCTCTATTGCATTCAAGGAGTCGAGATTTCCAAAGTCATGCAGGATGTTCATGCTAGTTCCTGTGGGGCTCATGAGACTAGGCTGAAACTATCTAACCAGATCCAGAGACTAGGGTATTTTTGGCCCTCCATGATCCATGATTGCATCAAGTTCACCAAAAGGTTCCATACAAGCCAAATTCTTGCTAACTTCATGCATCATCCACCAGAGCATCTCCAATCCACCAAGTAATCTTGGACATTCACAGTATGGGGTCTCGATGTTGTGGGACCATATCCACCAGTCACAGCTCGCCAGTGCAGATTCATCCTGACTTTTACATATTTCTTCTCTAAGTGGGTATAGGCAATTACACCCAAAGAGTTCAAGGATCATTACATAATTGACTTTGTGAGATCCAAAATCATCTACTAATTTAGATTCCCTCACACCATCCTCACCGATAATAGTGCGAACTTCTGAGTAGTTGAGCTGAAGAAATTTTATACTAAGTACAACATCTGTTCTAACCATACCTCCCACTATCATGCGCAAGTAAATGGACAGATATAGGTGTTCAACAAAACCATCTCTAACATTTTTCAAAAAATGGTTGGTTATAATAAGAAGAGTTGGCCGTAAAAGCTCCCAAATGCCCTCTGGGATTATTAGAATATGACTTGTAATTCCACCCAGGTGACCCCATATTCCATGTTGTACGGAACATAGGCTATCCTGCCCATCGAGATTCAATTGACCTCATTGTGCAAAACTATATATGATCAGAAAGTTCCAGATAAAGTAGCTGAAATCTATATGGATGAGTTTTAAGTGCTCTATGAGAAAAGGATTCATGCCTTTCACAATCTGAAAAGGTATCAGAACAAGATAGCTAGAGCTTTCAATAAGAAAGTTCACCTCCACTCCTTCTTGCAAGGAGACTTGGTGTTGGACCTAAGGGAACCAATGATACTTAGCAGGAAAACACCCAAGTTTGAGCCCAAATGGGAAGGAACTTACATCATTCACAAGGTTTAGTCCAATGGCGTATACTCACTGGTTTCCATGGATGGTGACCATATAAGTCCTCCCACCAATGTCAAGATCCTCAAGTAATACTTTTCGTGAGTCCCCACAGTCCTACATGACATTAAACTATATAGTCCTGCATGACCCCAAACTATGTAATGGTCCCAAATGACCCTAATTGGCATTAGGGTCCTACACGACCTTAAACTGTCCGATCCTACATGAACATAAGCTGTGAAATGTCCCGCATGACATTAAACCGTGTGTCTTCCTGTAAGACGTTAAACTGTATCTCAAGAATTATGTGTGTCTTGATTCCCATCCTCATGGGATACATAGGAACACTCAGAAACCATGTCCTGAGTCTATACTCATGCTCTTCTCGTTTGGTTACCCCTCCTGGGTGTAGTTCCCTTGGAGGATCTCATGTGATGCAGCCCAAGATTATTTGTCCCCACTCGTGGCAAGAGTAAAAAGGACATTCCACATGACCCTCCTCATTATTCTAATCCTCACACATCCTTATCTCATGATGTTAAACTGCAAGACCCTTTTAGAACTATGTATGGCTTGATTCCCATCCTCATGGGATATGTAGGACTGCCCATAAATTTCATTCTTAGGCCCAACCCCATGCTTCGGGACCTCCCATTGGGATGAAACACATGGTGTGGTTTAGGCCTTTTCCCTCATTCACATCGAGTTCATCATGACCGTACCATGTTACATGATTTGGATGTTGTGTTTTGAATCTGGTCAATAGCTATCCTTTGTTGTTGTCACCACCCTCATATCTCCCAAACATGTAGTGTAGTGGTTCATTCTACCCCTCCATCTCTCCAAACCTTAGTCTGCATCATAAAGGAGTGTAATTACAACTATTGGACCCTTATGTGATGGGGAGAGCCTAATCCTATTCCTTGTTTCCCACACTGAGAATTGATCACATGGGCTTAGGAGCTATGATGAGGCAATACCTTCATGAGAGGTCATAAGGCTACAGTTGTCCAGGGTGCCCAGCCTCACGTCCTTTGACCCCTTTGGCCCCCTGGTCCGAGTTCTCATTTGGGATTGTGTGGTGTGGTATTAATTCACTTCCATATTCACGTCAAGCTATTTCGCCACACCACACATGTCCCCTTGAGACATCCCTCCCTTCATTTATCTTCCATCCTGTGAACACTGGACCAACCATGCTTCGTGAGCCCCATAATTTGTTTTTCCATCACCTTTTATATCCAAAAGGACCCCTGAATGGCATGGATGCTTGGCCCAAGGGCTCTCCTACCATTATGAGCTAACGTCCTTTGAGGATTGCGAGCAGAAAATTGATACAAGTCCCGTGTTGTGAATATGGTCAATGGTCGATGCTCAATTGTTTTCCCCGAACTCTAGTCACACAAGGGTGAATACTGTGTTGTGAACCTGGTCAACAGTTGTCCTCTATCATCATTTCCACTGTTTGTTCTTCCATAAGCACGATGTTTATCCCTCTCCACATATATGTCCCATGAATGCGACATTAAACTAGGCATCGACGGTCCAAGATCTATGACATTAAACTGATATAACTATAATCCTCACTTCGAGACATTAAATTACAAGCTGGCTATGACATTCTCTCTGTGGCCTAGCCTCAGGTCCCTCAGCCTTCTCAGACCCCTGACCCAAGTTCTCACTTAGGATTATATAGTTTGGTATGGGATTATGTCCTCAATCACATTGGGTTAGCCATTCCATACATGCCCCTCGATGTGATATCTTGCCCTTATTTGTGTCCTTACAACATGACGATAAAATGCATGTCATCCTTCTACTAGAACTACGTACGACTTGATTTCCATCCTCATGGGATACATAGGACCGCCCGAACATCTAGTCTTCGGGTCCATCCCCATCTCTTATAAACCTCCCTATAATATTTTCCCCTTGGCCTATGTTCATCCAGGAGAGGGGTATATGGTGTGGTATGGGATTATGTACCCATTCACATCAGGTTAATAATAACCACACTGCATACCAATCTCTCTTGAGCGCCCTTCTCTCCCTTTCCCTACACTCATCTCTTCGAGTCATCTACCTTTAAATCTAGTCCTTGAACCCTCTTTGGTGATTCACTAATGTTCCCATGAGTACTCTGGTCTAGATCCTGGAGTTTCGGATTCTTCCTGGATATGCTTTCACCCATTTTTCAGGATTTTTATTCCCTTTCATTTGGGATTCCATTATCTTTCACATATAAAGGGACCCACCAAATGGCATGGATGATAGGACTAAGGGATCTCCTACCATTACAGGAAAACATCCACAAGGGTTTCAGACAAAAAATTGATACAAGTCCCGCATTGTGAATATGGTCAGCGGTCAATGCTCATTTGTTGTTCCCTTTTCAGGCCACACGATATGGATGCTATGTTTCAAACATGATCATAGATTATCCTCCATCGTCACGCAAATCCCATAAATCCTTGAATATTGGTTACATGATTCACATCATTTTCCACCCCATCATGTCCAAGTGGAATTGTGACACTCCTGGAACTATCCATCATAGCACATTTTCATGTTAGGAGGACAAAGCTGCAGTAAGTCGTCATTTGGGGATCTGCACCGACTTCCCCTTAGTGTGTATTCCAGGTATTGAAAACAACTCTTCCTCCCTTGTTTCCTACACAGAGTTTGACTCATGTGGGCCTAGGGACCATATCGAGGTTTGCGCTCACTTGGAAGAGTTTCTCTTCTCTAGTGGTCCGAGATCTAAGAGCTTAAACTAATATACCCTTATACCTCATCTTCTAGAACTACATCTAGATTGATTTCCATTCTCATGGGATACATAGGAATGCCCAGACATCTCATATTTTGGTCTATCTTGAGTTCCACTAATTAATCTCTTCTATTAGGCCTTTTAGGCCCCATCTCTTATAGGACCGCGTGATGTGGCGTGTGTGGGATTATTCCTTCATTCTTGTCGTGTTTGCAATTGCCACATCACGTACTCCCCTTCAAAAATCTAGTCCCCCATACCTACTATCCCATATGAAATTAAACTATATATTTTACTACATGATGTTAAACTGTACTATCCAGAACTACTTATGGATTGATTCCCATCTTCATGGGATATTTAGGAACACTCGAAAATCTCATATTTGGTCCAGATCAATCGAGAGATAGTCTCTCCTATCCCATATTCTCTAAACCTTTTCTATCCCCCTCAGCCCATGGTTTATTTCTTGGAATTGTACACGGTGTGATGTGGACCTCATCCTCATTCAAGTCGGGTATGCTTTATCACTCCATACACTTTCCCTTTTGAACCTCACCTCTCTTGTAAATGTCTGATCTAAATGACTCTAAACTATGTTGCCTAGTCCCACATGACTTTAAACTATTACGTCTATACTAAAAGATGGTAAATTTCATGATTGGTCCCATCACATGACCCTAAATTATGATATTATCATTGTGGCTGAATGAAGAAAAAATGAAATTACATCATGGTGTCCTCACTCAAGGGGATATCATGTTTTGTATCGGTTGCAAACCATACCATTTTTCAACGCCTTCATACAGATTGATTCTTGTGGAAATTCCTGTACTTTCTATCCTTGGTCCATCACTTCATAAAAAAACACACACTCATCCTAAAGGACAAAAAAGATCTATCAAATGCTGCTTCTTTTGGTGCAAATTTCAAACCCACATGACCTTATTATATCTGGAACTGGTATCTTACCGTGCCATCCCTAGAACTACATGTGGCATGATTATCATTCTCATGGGATATGTTGGAACACCCATGCACTTTTCCTCGGGCCTAGCCTAACTTTTTTTTGGTCCCTCGAACCAAAACCTCCTCAAGGAACACATGGTGATCTGGAATCCAGGTTCTCATTCACATCAGGTTTTTAAATAGACGCACCATGTGCATCCTATGTCTTTTATCAACTTGGTCTAAGTTCTATGAACCTAAACTAAGACCTCCCTATGAGAACTATGGATCATGTTTGGATCCTTCACCTCCCTGTGCACAATCCATTAAATCAAGCCACCCCTTAATGGCCCATCCTATGACCATTAAGTTAGAAGCGTGAAACCTCAGGACCTTTGTCCTTGGAGGGGGACTTGACTCCCCCTATCTGATACGTCTTTTTATCATACTTAGATGCATTGTGGAAGTGCTCGAAGTATGGAATTTTCACAGGGACATTCCCTCATTCCATGTCCAAGCTTAGTGGGCCTGTCATTTGGATCGTTATCCTATTCCATGTCTAAAGGGAACCCTTTATTGCCTGGTCTCATACCAAACTTACCTATCGTCTTGGGAAAACATATTTGAGGACCTCAGATGACATTTTTGACAGGTCCCGTGTTTTGAACATGGTCAGCAGTCAACCCTCATTTGTTTATCCCCATTCCAGGCTAACGCGAAAAAGATATTGTGTTTTGAACATGGTCAAAAGTTATCACCTATCATCACGCCACCATCATTGTGGTCCAAATATCTATCATCATGATTCACATATTTCCACTTCCTTATGTTCAAGTGGAATTCCAACATATTCGACTTTACTCCTTTGTGCATCTAGGTGTATTATATAGGCAGGTCAACATCATTGGGACGTCATTCACCTAGAATCCCATCACCCCTAACATTTTCCTTTATGTTCTAGGAAAATCTCATCACTACTCCTTGTTTCCCACATCGAGCATGAATCACGTGGGCTTAATAGTTCTTGTAGGACATGTACTGGTGCAACCATGCCACACATGCCTTTCATCATCCTACATGACATTAAACTGATCTCTCAGAACTACTTATGGATTGATTCCCATCCTCATTGGGTACTCAAAAACTCCCAGGAAAATTTCTTCTGGCCCAACCTAACTTTCACTTTGGGTCCCTTGACCTAAAGAACTTCCTCCAGGGATACGTGTTGTGGTGCGGTCTCCTTATGTCCTCATTCACATTGGGTTTATAGCTACCGTACCACATACTCCCTTCCTGGGATCTTCCCTTGCACTCTTTGTCCTATCGTATGATGTTAAACTACAAAATCCCACATGTCCTTGATGCATGAAACTAAACTGTGGTTCTACCCTACAAAAGTTCAGGATGCCCCATGTTAGTCATGGGATACACCAGATCCCTTGCCAAAAAGGATTTCCCCTATCAGTGTTGGCCTCCATCCACACCAAGCTTAATAACTACATTTGGATTGATTCTTATCCTTATGGGATATGTAGTGATGCTTAGGCATTTCACCTCAGGCCCATCCCCAGGGTCATTGACCCTTCTGGCCCCTCGGGCCCGATCTCTGTCCAGGCAGTATGACCTTTAAACTATGTGCATCGTCCTCACCGTACGACCTTTAAACTACGCGTCCATCATCCTTATTGGTATAACATAAATGTAGAGACCCGAAGCCTGACATACATAGACATTACATTACTTTTGCGGAATACTTAGTACATAACAAAAACACACACACAAGGACCGTAATAGTTTAGTGTCTTTGGAAACTCGGAATATAATCTTCTAATCGTGGTGAAAGATCTTCAACATCTCCCATAAAGATCTTTTTTTTAAAACCTAAATCCTTTATTTATGTCCTGGGGAAAAGAAAACATAAAAGGGCGAGCTCAAATTCTCAACAAGGGTAAACAAAAGAAATATCAATCACACCATATTCATAAGAACATATCTTTTGGAAATATTAACCTGCAAAAGAGATCATAATTTCATAACATGGGATAAATCATAGTAGTGAAATGTAATCCCAATAATCATAACCTAAAACATGAAACATTGTGTAATAAACACATAATCATAGAGAATCATTTCTTGTTAGTCAAGACTCATTTCCAAGACTATCTTAGTGGACAAAGTCCCTTTCTGAACCGAGTTCACTCCTCGTTTCAGTCCTGTTTCACTGAACCGGTATAACCTACCGTTCCAGCCATGTCTATCTCATGAGATATAAAATCTTTACCCAATGCATTGGAGAGATATATAGGTCCCACCCATCTCATAATGATACCATTCTTATTTGTGCCACAAAATCATAAATCATACATCATTGCATAAACCATGTAATAAAAATGGGATTCTTAAACATCGTGACATCATAAAACAATTCATATAGGATAAAGGAATTCATAAAAATATAATTCCATCACAACATAATAAAATAAATGTAATAATAGGGATAGAAACATAACCCTTTATTATCTTATATGGAAAATAATTTTGATAAAACACTTGAACTCCATTCTTGAGGAAAATATCCTTTCTGCTTCAAAAACACTTTTCCTTTCTTAACATGTTGTAAAATTATAAACTAAAAGAAGTTTATTAAAAATAAACATGAAAACTTGTAAAGTAAGCTTCTTGGAAATAATGTTTTAAAAATACATTCATGCCGTATAAGTTAAAAAAAACATTCTTCTCGTACTTTTGTCGGAAATGTCAAAAAGTACCTCGTATGAAAAACGACAAAAGATTCCTTTCATATCTTTTACTAAAAACTCACCGAAGGGTAAAATTGGATTTAAACAGTTTTAGTTGGATGGAAACAATATTACATATTGAGGAAACATGGATGTGGATGATAAAATACACCCCAGTAAATACTAAAGTATAAACAATCTCAGATAAAAATGAGATTGTGAAATTTTCTCTTACCTTAGGCCCGTTTTGCTTTTTAAGTGTCTGAACCTCCTGTATAATGATTTAAATAATGTTATTGACTTATTACAGAATCATACTTATTGTTATGATATCATATATGGTCATATTCTTAGCTTATTATTAGTAATATTTCATTACTACTTGTTATTCGGGTGTTTATTACTTTTTTTTTCTTGTGCGTGTTTGTCGAAAAAATTCTTATTCTTCTCTTTAGGTTATAGATACCTCATTTACATAATTGTATTATTTTAATATATATCATATTCATTCATTAAATTCATTTATATAATCATTATGAAATGAAGATCATGTAGAACGAATCGCATCACATCGTGGAGACGATATTCCGTACGTATGCACGAGCGATGATATCGTTCCCATGATCGTGGAATTGTATTGGAGTGTATGTATACTATTTCAGAATCAATATCACTTTTTAATAGTCATATATAGTCATTATTTACACCATTATACCCATCCAAGTAAGGTGGTGGTGGAAAATAGATTACACCACGGCGTGGAGACGGTATTCCGTACGTACGCACGCACGGTGATTTCTTTTTCTGTAGGATGGATAGATGGTGAAATAGGGTTGTTTCATACTTATAATAAGATATCATTATATGAGTGATACTTATGTTATTACTTAATAATGAAACAACTAAAGAAGAAGAAGTGGAAGAAGAAATAAAGATGAAAGAATCGGTAACGAACATTACCTCTTCTTTGAAGCGCCTCTTTGATTCCTCCTCTTAGGGAACTAAAATTGGTCTTTGAAGAATACCAGGACATCTAGGATGTTTTTAGGGAAGTGGAGAAGAGAATTTGGAAGGGTTTTGTCGAGCTTGAAGGCTCAAAGTGGTGTAAGGAAGAGAGGGAGGAGGTGCCCTTTTATAAGGGAGGAGAGGGGAACCTTTGGAATAACCAAAATTATTATTTTATTATAAATCCAAATTCGGTTTTAAATAGCTCAAAAATGATTTATTTCGAAGCTAAGGTGGGGATGGGTCGAAATCCTTTCATCCAATATAATTTAGACAAGTTTAGGTTCCTATTTTAACCTTCTCATTTAGTTTTAACATTAAGTTAAATTATTTTACTTTTACCATGTCTTCTTGTGTTCTTACACTATAAGGTTAATAAACTTACTATAACAAGCCAAACGAACCCCAAGTTGTTTATTATTAATATATATAACCTTATCTAAGTCATTTGGTCGAACATTAGATTTTTAGGAATAAAATAACAATTAATAATATAATATTTGTTTTAAAAACAATTTTATGTCAATTTTGACACTATTTAGTAATTGATTTTTTTTAAACTCATAAAAGAATGATTAGTTCAAAAAAAGTTAATTAAATAAATAATCACATGTCATATTAACCTGTAAAATTAGTTTAATTCATAAAAAGTTTTAAATTACATTTATTTGGGTATTTATAACATCAATTATGTCAATATTTCATTAATAAGACAATTTCTGCATCATCTTTGTGTCATAATAAATGATAATTATTTAATCCCTAAAAATTCTAAATAAATTCCTATGATGTCAATAATTGTATTATCTTTATGGAGACTATTCATGTCCGAAGTTTCATGAAGTGTATCACAAAATTAAAATTATTATACTTATAAGATATAAGAAAGTGACATGTTGTCACATTCTTTGGTTTTAATAATAATTAAATTATTTTCATGGAAAAAAGTCCATTAAATGAATCTAATCCGACCCTTAGGTGATATGGGTCGACTTTTAGTCATCCAATAGGATTTTTACATGTGTTAGGGTAATTTTATAATATTATATTTACCCATAATTACCCGATTTACCTTTAACTATGGTAAATAAAATTTACCGTAGTTACTATTCATAATTCCCAAAAATAAAAATTAGTTTATTAACATAATTTGGATCCACTGATTCCAAATATAGAATCCATTTTTCCAAATTCAATACACAAAAGTTTCAGAAATTAAATTAAAATTAATCCCGTTGTCGAAAGAAAACCGGTTTTTTCTTTAAAACATTGCAAAAGATTGAATTGATTTATCCTACGAATTCAAGGTAGAATCAATGATAATGACATACATTATATTAAATGGTAAAATTATATTCTATTTATAGTTTAAAACCATTTAATATTATAATTTAACCATATAAATTATTGCGATGAAAAAAGTTGTTTTTCATTAAAATATAGCGTGTTTTTACTATTCATCAAAATATGAAAGTTACCAGAATGATATGAAAATTTATCCAAAGTAAATTTTTATTTCATGATTCCAAAGAATAATTTTATTTTTTCAAATTTAACTTATAAAATGTCAAAAACTAGATTTAAAGTGGGTGCGCCATCAAAAGGCGGCAAAACTGCATTTTTTGAAAATTACTTATTTTACCCGAAATATTTATTTTGTTCTTATAACATGTTTTAGAAACTGTGAAAGACGGATAATAGTATTATAAGATTAAAAATTTAGTTAATACTATTCATAACGGCTAGTTCATAATAATATTATAATAATATATCGTTGTTTAGTAAAACCCGGTATTGCGTACAACACACGCTATCGAGGAAGGTCGCGATTGCGTGTAATGAAAGCCAAGTCAGGGTTGCGTGTTGTGAAAGAATCCTTCGTTGTTTCGTATAACAAAATCCAACCATATTTCATTTATACATTGAATATATATATAGATATACTCAATGTTTCGTAGAATAACTATTATCAAAATTGTGTGTAACACGATCCAAGAATAGTGTTGCGTATAATGCAAGCTAATACGGTGTTGCGTATAGCGAAAGTTAATCTTGGTGTAGAATACAACACAAGACATTAATGAAATTAAATGAATATTTTGCATAAAATCTCGGGCTGTTACATTCTACCCCCCTTAAAATGAATTTCTCCCTCGAAATTCGTCGGGGTTATAAATGGTTTACTATTCGAAAGTTTCTTTAATAGAAACCCACATCGTAAAAAGGAATATCAAAATATGGCTTTAAAAACTAAAGTATGAAATGTAACGGTTACCCAAATTAACTCATCACTGGGTTTCTGCGTAGGAGAACATAGGTGAAAATATGGATATGGAAGAAAAATCTAACCATCAAGTTCTGATGGAGAGTGGTAGAGAACATGGATATGAAAAAGCCAACAATCACAAAGCCTTAAATTTGTGATGATCTAAGGTACCATCTGATTCATCAGATATAAGAGCACTAGGACAACATTTTTGGTTTTCAAGATCATTTCCCTAAAGTTGATGAAATTGGAATTAGAAGAAATACTTTCGTGATTTTGGTATAGTCTCACCGTTTGTCGTTCTTTGGACAATTTCCACTTCATCTCTTAAAGAAATGAAGTTGAATTTGTCATTCGTGATGTGTTAGCAGATCATGTGATAGAATGATGGGTCATTCCATCTGTCTCAAACAAAAGGTTAGAAAAGTTATCAAAAAATACATAAGTCCATATATAGTGAGATTAATCATATATGGTTCCCAAAATGGACTTATACTTCATATATCATACTGCTTAATATAATAAAACTAGTTTCTACTAAACAGGGACTTTCTGTAGGCCAGTGGTAGGTGATAAAGGCTAGTCGCACTTCGGTTGTGGGTTCAATTCCCACAGCCTTGTCCGACGCGTTGAGCTGTCGTCCATCATGTAGATTGTCCTTTTTCTAAATCTATATTACTATTACATCCCATCAAGAATATCGAAAAAAGTTTTATCCTTAAACAATACTAACTTATGTCCAACATAATCCATTCCAATCTTTAGGATTATCTAAAATACTTCGGTCGAAGCTCATAGTATAAAGAAAATGATCACGTGAATGACATCATTTATCCCCCATATATCATAAGATATATCTTGCTGGTCAAATTACAAATATGTGAATACCTTAATCATGTATTCTCTTGAAGAATGAATATCCATTGAACCTTAGTGAAAACATGAATGCAGTTAAAAGTTAACACTTTCCACATACCAAAATCCTCAAAATTCTATATCCTCAAACCATGATATCACTTAGTCCTTATATCAATCATGAGCTCATGAATACAATCAAACATCTCATTATCTTCTTGTCCCTTCATTATATGCATATCATCTACTTTCCAAAAATATTTCAATCACTTTTTTTTCCTATTTACCAGTATCATATAATTATTGAAAACCAATACATAGATATTCCAAAATTCCACAATACCACAAATGAGATTCCATGATACTATTTTGAAATCCCATTACATAAACACTTAATCATTCCACCACATCGTTGTCATATTCAACATCGCCAATGGTGATCACATGTGACTTCCCTTTATCCTTTGCCTTAAGTGGTTTCTCATGTCGATCATCACTAACCCTTGGATTAGGGCATTTATTAGCATAATGCCCCATTTCTTTGCACTTTAAGCATTGAAGTGTTGGTGGTGCGTTCTCTGCAGTATTTTATTTATTCACATCATTAGAAACCCTTTTTCCATTACTTCGACACTCAGCTGCTCGATGACCTTCTTTTCCACACTTAAAACATTTTCTAGTCCCTTTAATACAATCTCCACCATGCTTCTTTCCACACTTTAAGCATAAGGAAACATTCATATTCTTTTCACCATTATTCTGAGATTTATCCTTGAACTCCATCTTTCGTTTCTTGTCAAAACTATGAGATAGATAAGTAACACCAACTTCCATTTCTACCTTGATAGCACAACGCACAATTTCTTTCATAGCTACTGAAGTCTCTTATAGCTAATGCCCTTCGAAGATTTGGTTTTAAGCCACCGAAGAATTGATCAACTTTACTTTCAGGTTGGATGATAAATCCAGATGCATACCTCGCAAGCCTTGTAAAATTTGCTTCGTATATACCAACAGATTCATCATCCTTTTGCTTTAGTTCAAGAAACTCCTTCTCCATCTTTGTTTGCAGAATACGAGGGAAGTACTTATTAAAAAATAAGTTCTTGAACTCGTCCCATTCCATGGACTCAATTTCATCTCTTTGCCTCGTATTCTTGATAAGATTCCACCATTGATCAGCTTCACCTTCCAAATGATATACTACTAAGATGACTTTATCATGTTCAGAACATTGAATAACTGAAAATATATTTTCAGTGGTACTGATCCATTGTTCAACAACAAGTGGATCAGAAGACCCACTAAAAGAAGGTGGACGTTGCCTCATGAAGGACTCAATAGAATGTTGTTCCCTTCTCTGCTCATTTGGAAGTCCAGAATGATTCATAGCTTGTGTAAGTATAGAAATAAGATTTTTCACTCCATCTCCCATAACATTTTTTTGTTCAGGAGGACAATCATTTCATTGTCCATTACATTGATCAACATGGTTCCTTCGGGTTCCAGCCATCGTCTAAAACCCAAAAAGAATAGTGTGAGAGGAAAAAATCATGCTAGGGAAAACAACATAATAAAGGGAGAGTATCGTCAATATCTAACATCATAGGTTAAATTCTATGATCATTACCATAGTTCTTGGACTGTATCCTATACGTATACTTATCCTTAGGGACATCCCTAGACATACCTTAGAAATATCTCTAGGGATCTCACTAACGTTTTCGCGTCCTAGTTTCCAATGGTTGACTAAACCTTTTTCTCTAATACCAACTGTAGAGACCCGAAGCCTGACATAAATAGACATTACATTACTTTTGTGGAATACTTAGTACATAACAAAAACACACACACAAGTACCGTAATAGTTTAGTGTCTTTGGAAACTCGGAATATAATCTTCTAATCGTGGTGAAAGATCTTCAACATCTCCCATAAAGATCTTCTTTTTTTTAAAACCTAAATCCTTTATTTATGTCCTGGGGAAAAGAAAACATAAAAGGGTGATCTCAAATGCTCAACAAGTGTAAACAAAAGAAATATCAATCACGTCATATTCATAAGAACATATCTTTTGCAAATCTTAACCTGCAAAAGAGATCATAATTTCATAACATGGGATAAATACTAGTAGTGAAATGTAATCCCAATAATCATAACTTAAAACATCAAACATTGTGGAATACACACATAATCATAGAGAATCATTTCTTATTAGTCAAGACTCATTGCCAAGACTATCTTCGTGGACAAAGTCCCTTTCTGAACCGAGTTCACTCCTCGTTTCAGTCTTGTTTCACTGAACCGGTATAACCTACCGTTCCAGCCATGTCTATCTCATGAGATATAAAATCTTTACCCAATGCATTGGAGGGAGATATAGGTCCCACCCATCTCATAATGATACCATTCTTATGTGTGCCACAAAATCATAAATCATACATCATTGCATAAACCATGTAATAAAAATAGGATTCTTAAACATCGTGACATCATAAAACAATTCATATAGGATAAAGGAATTCATAAAAATATAATTCCATCACAACATAATAAAATAAATGTAATAATAGGGATCGAAACAGAACCCTTTATTATCTTAGATGGAAAATAATTTTGATAAAACACTTGAACTCCATTCTTGAGGAAAATATCCTTTCTGCTTCAAAAACACTTTTCCTTTCTTAACATGTCGTACAATTCTAAACTAAAAGAAGTTTATTAAAAATAAACATGAAAACTTTTAAAGGAAGCTTCTTGGAAATAATGTTTTAAAAATCCATTCATGCCGTATAAGTTAAAAAAACATTCTTCTCGTACTTTTGTCGGAAAAGTCAAAAAGTACCTCGTACGAAAAACGACAAAAGATTCCTTTCATATCTTTTACTAAAAACTCACCGAAGGGTAAAATTGGATTTAAAAAGTTGTATTTGGATGTAAACAATATTACATATTGAGGAAACATGGATGTGGATGATAAAATACACCCCAGTAAATACTAAAGTATAAACAATCTCGGATAAAAATGAGATTGTGATATTTTCCCTTACCTTAGGTCCGTTTTGCTTCGTAAGTGTCCGAACCTCCTGTATAATGATTTGAATAATGTTATTGACTTATTACAGAATCATACTTATTGTTATGATATCATATATGGTCATATTCTTAGCTTATTATTAGTAATATTTCATTACTACTTTTTATTCGGGTGTTTATTACTTTTTTTTTTCTTGTGCGTGTTTGTCGAATAAATTCTTATTCTTATCTTTAGGTTATAGATACCTCATTTACAGAATGTTATTATTGTAATATATATCATATTCATTCATTAAATTCATTTATATAATCATTATGCAATGAAGATCATGTAGAATGAATCGCATCACATCGTGGAGACGGTATTCCGTACGTACGCACGAGCGATGATATCGTTCCCATGATCATGGAATTGTATTGGAGTGTATATATACTATTTCAGAATCAATATAAATTTTTAATAGTCATATATAGTCATTATTTACACCATTATTCCCATCCAAGTAAGGTGGTGGTGGAAAATAGATTACACCACGGCGTGGAGACGGTATTCCGTACGTACGCACGCACGGTGATTTCTTTTTCTGTAGGATGGATAGATGGTGAAATAGGGTTGTTTCATACTTATAATAACATATCAGTATATGAGTGATACTTATGTTATTACTTCATAATGAAACAACTAAAGAAGAAGAAGTGGAAGAATAAATAAAGATGAAAGAATCGGTAACGGACATTACCTCTTCTTTGAAGCGCCTCTTTGATTCCTCCTCTTAGGGCACTAAAATTGGTCTTTAAAAAAGACCAGGACCTCTAGGATGTTTCTAGGGAAGTGGAGAAGAGAATTTGGCAGGGGTTAGCCGAGCTTTAAGTCTCAAAGTGGTGTGAGGAAGAGAGGGAGGAGGTTCCATTTTATAAGGGAGGAGAGGGGAACCTTTGGAATAACTAAAATTATTATTTTATTATAAATCCAAATTCGGTTTTAAATAGATCCAAAATGATTTATTTAGAAGATAAGGTAGGGATGGGTCGAAATCCTCTCATAAAATAGAATTTATACAAGTTTAGGTTCCTATTTTAACCTTATCATTTAGTTTTAACATTAAGTTAAATTATTTTACTTTTACCGTGTCATCTTGTGTTCTTACACTATAAGGTTAATAAACTTACTATAACAAGCCAAACGAACCCCAAGTTGTTTATTATTAATATATATAACCTTATCTAAGTCATTTGGCCGAACAATAGATTTTTAGGAATAACATAACAATTAATAATATAATATTTGTTTTAAAAACTATTTTCTGTCAATTTTGACACTATTTAGTAATTGATTTTTTTAAAACTCATAACAAAATGATTAGTTCAAAACAAGTTACTTAAATCAATACTAACAGGTCATAGTAACCTTTAAAATTATTTTAATTCATAAAAAGTCTTAAATTACATTTATTTGGGTATTTATAACATCAATTATGTCAATATTTCCTTAATAAGACAATTTCTGCATCATCTTTGTGTCATAATAAATGATAAATATTTAATCTCTAAAAATTCTAAATAAATTCCTATGATGTAGATAATTGTATTATCTTTTTGGAGACTATTCATTTTTGAAGTTTCATGAAGTTTATCACTAAATTAAAATTATTATACTTATAAGATTTAAGAAAGTGACATGTTGTCACATTCTTTGGTTTTAATAATAATTAAATTATTTTCATGGACAAAAGTCCATTAAATGAATCTAATCTGACCCTTAGGTGATATGGGTCGACCTTTAGTCATCCAATAGGATTTTGACATGTGTTAGGGTAATTTTATAATATTATATTTACCCTTAATTACCCGATTTACCTTTAACTATCGTAAATAATATTTACCGTAGTTACTATTCATAATTCCCAAAAATAAAAAGTATCTTATTAACATAATTTGGATCCACTGAATTCAAATATGGAATCCATTTTTCTAAATTCAATACACAAAAGTTGCAGAAATTAAATTAAAATTAATCCCGTTGTCGAAAGAAAACATGTTTTTTCTTTAAAACATTGCAAAAGATTGAATTGATTTATCCTACGAATTCAAGGTAGAATCAATGCTAATGACATACATTATATTAAATGGTAAAAATATATTCTATTTAAACTTTAAAACCATTTAATATTATAATTTAACCATATAAATTATTGCGATGGAAAAAGTTGTTTTTAATTAAAATATAGCGTGTTTTTACTATTCATCAAAATATGAAAGTTACCAGAATGATATGAAAATTTATCCAAAGTAAATTTTTATTTCATGATTCCAAAGAAGAATTTTATTTTGTCAAATTTAACTTATAAACATGTCAAAAACTAGATTTAAAGTGGGTGTGCCATCAAAAGGCGGCAAAACTGCATTTTTTGAAAAATATTTATTTTACCCGAAATATTTATTTTGTTCTTATACCATGTTTTAGAAAATGTGCAAGACGAATAATAATATTATAAGATTCAAAATTTAGTTAATACTATTCATAACGGCTAGTTCATAATAATATTATAATAATATATCGTTGTTTAGTAAAACCCGATATTGCATAAAACACACGCTATCGAGGAAGGTCGTGATTGCGTGTAATGAAAGCCAAGTCAGGGTTGCATGCTGTGAAAGAATCCTTCGTTGTTTTGTATAACAGAATCCAACCATATTTCATTTATACATTGAATATATATATATATATATACTCAATGTTGCGTAGAATAACTATTATCAAAATTGTGTGTAACACGATCCAAGAATAGTGTTGCGTATACTGCAAGCTAATACGGTGTTGCGTATAGCACAAGGTAATCTTGGTGTAGAATACAACACAAGACATTAATGAAATTAAAATAATATTTTTCATAAAATCTTGGGCTATTATAATAAAACTACCTATCATTCCATGTCATTACCAGAGAGGTCCTATTTGAAAGTAGGTATGATCCATAATCAGACCGATGCGCCCACCTAATATGTCTTCACCATGGTGGTGAAATTTCAAGAGTGTTGGACTCTATTTGAACAACCCATCATGCCACACTCCACGCTTTGCGTTACCATTATTCAGACTCTCGTCCTCTTTCACATATAAAGGAACCCCATAACAATATGGATGCTCGGCCTATGGCTCGCCTACTATCTTGGGCCAATGTTTTGGAAGACTAATAGAGGACATTTCGAGTCAGGTCCCATGTTTCGAACATGGTCAGTAGTCGGCCCTCATTTGTTATCCCCATTTCAGGCTAACACAAAAAGGATACTATGTTTTGAACATGGTCTATAGTTATTCTTCATTTTCATTACATCCCTATGATGTTTCAAATTTTTGGTATCATGATTCACCCCATCCACTCACCTATGTTTGGATTAATTTTAATGCCCCTGGAGTTTCCCCACTCATGCATTAGAGAACACTGGGAAAGCGATGATTCAACTGTTTTGAGAGATTCATCCTCTAGTCGGGCCTCTCCCTTTCTTCTCAGAAATCTGGATTGGTTGTTCAAACCCTAGATGCCTGGAGCTTGGTTTGCACTCATATATTTAGGTGGAATGATAAGGTGTCCATCCCTTGTTTCTCGCATTGGGCCCGACCCACATGATCTTAGGGACTAATCGCCAAATGTTCCATGAATATAACGAAAATGAAATAAACCAAAAAATGAATAATAGAACTCATGCATGCATCCATCATAAATAGTCAAATCATGAAAGTGCGTTCAAAAAGTTACATGCATCACAATACCCGAGGATCGACCCCTCCCATGGATGGGTTGAAACCATCAAAATAACGTTACAGCTCTACCACCCTCTAGCTTGTGGCGTCCAGGACACACTATTGGATGTTCAGTTCCCACTTATTTTAGTAGCGAGGGGGAGAAGTTTTTCAGCTGTGATCCGGGTCCGATCCTCATTGGTTTGGATAACGGTCATCTCCTTGGAGGCTTGCCTCATGCGCTCTTCTTCCTCTTCCAGTTGGGCCCTCAGCCGTGATATAATCTCCAAATGCTTGTTGAGGGAAGCAAAATGTTCATCTTCCTAGATGTGTAGCTGCTAAATATCGTTTTCATCCTCCTTGAGCCTCTTGATGTTCACCTATTTTCTCCGATTCCAACCCATGCCAAGGCCATGATCATACTATCAAATCTTCTCTGCCATGACATCTCAGATGAGTATGTGGGGACATTGGGAATTCACTCCCCCAGCACATAGTTCATGCAGTCGCGAATGAAGTCTCTCCATCTAGTCTATCCATTGTGCTTGAGGGGTGTCATCGATGAAGCGCTTGATCAACTTCCATGAACGACAATGAACTATCTTGATATCATCTTCATTAGAGGCTGTTTTGTCCCATGCCATAGGGTTGGTAGGCTCATACGCAGGTAACGCCCCTAAGAACTCATTAGTAGGGTCTGCATCTGGTGTCTGATTGAGTATGGCAGGACCCATGCTGTACGATCGATCTTCATCGTCGGATCCCACTTCAATAATTTCAGGCCCAGTCCTACTAATGGTCCCACCAGTGATTGGGAGCATCTCCATTTGGTCAGTCTGGATATCTTCCTCCACAACCACCGACATCCCCCTAGGAAAAGTACCGCCAAAATTACCAACCAACCTCACCAAGGCAGCACACTCCATTTGAAGAACTGTGCATACCGAGAAGTGCACAGATGTTAGCTAACCTGATCAATTGGTGGCAGTCATGAATTTTATAGAGGTGACTTACAGATATCGAACTCTTGGTCTTGTTCCTGGGTTTTTTCCATCGGTACCCCGAGGCATGCCCCTCCATATATCGTCGGAAGGTCCGAAAACTTCGGAGGAGCCACTTTGGGTGTCCTGGCTCTGTTGGACGCACTAATCACCATAGCAGCGGGCACAGATCCCAAAGGCCCTGCATCTATATCTGCTGTAGGGAGGGAATGGGTTCTGTGTATGAGGTCCTCCTCCATAGTTCAAATATTTGTAAGGAGTTAAAAATGACCTGGAAGCAGACCCTGAGGTAGGGGCTTGGGATGTTACCTCAAGGGCCTTTGAAAATTCTTCAAGATATGAGCCTTGGTCACCAGCTTTTCACTCCTCCAGAGGGCTCCCTCTACCAGCCTCCTCCCCCCAGGAGGACTCTTCTAATTCTACCGAAAAAGGGAAGTACTCCCTCAATTCTACGGCTAATAAATGTGGAGGGGTCGTTCGATCCAACAACACCTTCACCCAGCCTGTCATTGGACACATGGCACCTTGGGAGTGCATGAAGTCCTCCAACTCGGCCAGGTATTGCTCTGCCTCTGCCTGAGATACTGCAAAGCCGGCCCTAATAGGGCCGATTCCTAGCAAATCCATCCTGAGGTGGTTCAAGTGTTTCCACATCTCAGACGAGTCGAGGAATTGCCTGTGGACATCTTAGATGTCCCACACCTCTTGTAAGAAAGCATTCTCCAGCATGTCTATATGGAACAATGGAATCTGAGAGCCTAAGTGGATATCCTACAGAATCCTCTTGGTAGCTTCCCTTACAGACAACTCTGATCTTCTGAGACCACCGAGTCCACTGACGCTGCTAGATCCACTGTTGCTGCCTCCCCCTCAACCGGTACGGACCTCACCACAGAAACCCCACCACCGTAGTATGTCCTTTCTGCCTTCCAACCCCAGCCTCAAGGTTGGGGAGGCACACCATCACCGGCCTGAACAGTTGGCTACTTTAGCATCTCCCCCGGGCAGGCCGCCTCCTAGTTTTTAGCATACTCCTTCACCAACATGAAGACAACTGTTGGTGGAGGTAGCTCGCTCCGCATATTACCATCTTTTTGTGTGAACATGAGCCACATTCTTCTCATCACGCATGAGTTCTCCTCATGGAACACCCCCAAATAGACTTGCAGGGTTAGTCGCTGCATGCATTGAAATTGCCTTGTAAATCGGTGTTGGGTGTACGACTCACAGAGGGGATCATGATCCACCCATGCCACCAGGACTCCACCTAGAAAGTCCAGGAGGTTGGATTGATGCTCTTCTGTTCCTTGGATATCATCAGTGAATACACCCATTGGCAATGGGAATAGGTGAGAGTTGAAATCCTCTCCCTTCCAGACCCGGTTCAGTACTGACTGCACAGTCAGCTTAGCCAGAAATCTCCCCACTACATTCAAAATGTATGAGTGGATGTTCGAACCTAGAGGGGAGACTGGATTTGGATATTCATAGACCCCCCTGACATGCGCTGCTATCCACTCATAGAGTAGGTGGAATGGTCCACATATTCTCTATAGATTCTTCCCCCTACTGATATTCCACAACATCTTGTACAACTTGGTGAGCATCGGGATCCCGAGGTTGAACCACACTCTAGTTTCTAGCATAAACACCATGATAAAAATGCTCAGTCACATGCCCATGTTTGTGTCCCTCACCAGTAGGATCCAACCACAGATGAGCACCACAATAAAGGAAGCCAAACTGATTATCGGTTGCTTCTCGGTACTGACACTAAATCCCCATGACTTCCACTAGATATCCTCTAAGAGCTGCCATCATGAGTGTTCCTTGCCTCGTTGAGCCCCCTTCGGGAAAGTTCTAGGCCTCATCAGAAAATAACTATATTTCGGGAAGTTCAGGAACTGCTTGAACCATCATCTGAAATGGTTATCCCTCACTGCTTCCTTGTATTCTCCCAACATCAGGTTCATTAACGCCATTTCCAGCAGTGGCATCTGCTCTGGGTCTTCCCACACACTCATAATGGAGAGGAACTCAACATACATTGACCCCAATATTGGGACCCCTAAGATCTGATATATATCCCATAGACGGGTGTCGACCTCTCCATGGTTCAAATGGAAGGTATTGGTCCTTGATGACCATCTGCTAAAAAACTTTGGCATCAGCTGATTAGGCTGATAAATATGGAATTGGGAGGCCCAAGATGCATCATATATTCAAACTGTCCTTATCTCTACCCCAAATTATTCACACAAAGCACCTACCCAGTAGGCCCAAGCCCAGTCATCTGTGAAGTTGCCGCCCTGGCATAGATCCCACTCATTAGACCACCCCTTCCCCGGGTTCCTCAGGGCTGCCTTCAAGATAGTCTGGTACAAAAGGGGAGATGTCTCAAGCTGCAGTTACTTCCCATCAATTTCATTTAAATGGTTTTATATAAAATCATCATTGACGGGTGTGAAGTCCTCCCAGGCATGGTCGTCAGCCACCCTGAACCACTGGCACTGACATGGTGTGCTCTTGAACCAATAAGCTGGTTAATCCCTACATGCTTCTGGGATGAAGACGTCATCATTCAGTCGAAAGCCATATACAGGAATCCTATAGCACAATGGATAGTTCTTTTCAATTTCTGACAACAACACCACTAGTGAATTGTGGTCAGAATGGCTTCGAACATACTCCCATAGACCTAACCTATTCTCCATCTTCTCCCTCCAGGTAGAATCTGCATGGACCCAGTGGAAGCCACATGGTGATCCATTTAGTTTTCTATATTTAGATGTTTTTTGTTCTAGATCACGAATCTCTTTCACAGAGCGCGTTCTTGGAGCTCAGTCGCAAAGGAAGTTCGTGGAGTCCTACCCCATCCTTCAGACACAAGTCGCAGAGCACACCGATGTGAAGTCAAAGACTCACTGTACGCCACAAATCAGAAGGCCTGATTCAAAGAGATAAATCCAGGAGTATGTGGAGATTCGCGAATAAAGAGCACTAAAGGCAAAAAAAACACAGATAAGAAAAAAAGGAAAAAGAGAGGTTAGATCCCCTATTTATAGGCGAGGACTGTTAGAGCTTTGCGGCGTATCCAAATATGGTGAGATTCAGGGTGCGCTCATCCCCCATGCCACCACTCCTCTTCATGAACCTCCTTCGTGAGTTAGATTTGCGATTAACCTAAGAATTTTGGAAATTGACCGTCAGACTTTGAACCTCACTTTCTTCTCAGCTCCCAGTCTGAGGGGGGACATTTGTTGGCAGCAAAATTTGGTTAGAACAAGAACAAAAAGAAATCATTAGGAGCTACCTCACAAGTCCTGTTTGTGGAGCCCCCATGGACCCAAAACCGGCACAAATCTCTTCCTTAACGAAACCACTATGTTGCAACAAGGCGGGATGCTCCGAGAAACCATTTGATGTTCATGAACTCACTACAGAGCAATGAGGTAGGATGATCTGCAAACCCATATGACATTTGTGAAGACACTACAGAGCAATAAGGTAAGATGCTCTACGAACCCATTTGATGTTCGCGAAACCGCCATGGAGCAAGCTCTTTCTTCGCGCCAAGTGAGATCTGCTTCACGACACCTCTTTCCTATAAATACTGGGCTCCACTCAATCCCAAAGGATGTATCCTATGACCTTTATCCTTATTATCTCTTACAACATGTAGAAATATCTGCTCTGCGAACCATGATCTCTTCAAGATACTTTAGCATCGCGAAGTGCCTCTCCCTTGGTTTGAATTCAGCCCCTTTTTAAGGAGGGATTCCTTTCGCAGAGCCCACGGGCCACCACGAAGGAAGGGGATCCCCAAGGGGACTCATGTGTTTTCTTAGAACTTATGCTTCATGAATTACCCTCCATGAACATGTTACCCACATGCTAAGGTAGTGTCACTATGCGTTGTGAAGCACACTGATTCATAATGATGTGCTTCGCAAGGTACCCTTGCCTCATGAAGCACTGCTCCACGAATGATTTTCCACTTCATGAAGCACCTTCCATATGAACCTATATCCTACTTCTAGGCTAGGACACTCCACTTCACAAAGTATACCCCTTGATGAAGCTCCTACACTATAGGGAGCACCAGAGCTTCATGAGGATTCTACCTATGAACCCTTTTTCTCCGCAACTCTTTTTACCGTGCGACTCTCCAGGTATTCACAAAGTGATTTAAAAGTCCATTGAGCAGTACTTCCTATTGTGTTGCTTCGCCTCATGCTTCTTAACATAGCCACAATACCGACTATTACTTCTTCACATAGTCATGATAACATTGACCCCCCAATGGATCACTCTATAACACCCCTCACCATGGAATTATTGATGCCTTCCCTTCCCCAAGGGGTGGGAGGTATCATTTTTGTAATTCCTAAGGGGTGTAGAGTGAACCTACCTCGTCTGAGCTGTAGGACATTAAACTACCAACTGCCATCATCCTCAACACATGGCGTCAAACTATGACCTCGCCTCGTGCGTCATACGTGGGTTTACCCATGTTGGACATTCTCACGCCCACTGGTCTCCATGGGAGTGAAATCATTCCTCACATGGAATTAGATCCTCTTTATTGGAGTGTAATTTTCCCATGGGGAGAGGGAAACCACATTGGTGTAAGCCCCTAGAATTTCTTGAAGGAGGCATCACCCATGCTCCTCATATCTTCTTCCTAGATGGATACCAAAGGGGGGATGGGAAACAGATCCCTCCTTTATTCGGTTCCAAATCCCTCTCCCATTGGGCTTTGTCCCCAATGGGCCTCTATCCTGGAGTAAGCCCTGTTTCCTCCTTAGGCCACTAACCATGCGTATGCCCCATTCCACTTCCCACAAACACACCTTATACAACGTGATCGTCAGATCATTACCACCTCTTGTTTCTCACACCGAGAATGACTCATGTGGGATTAGAGTAACCATCGACCAAGACATCCTCTCTGGGAATCCTAGAGTGTAAGACCCACACCATCCCGAACTATGTGGACTTTGATCCTTGCCATGGTAAGGTACGTAGGAAGCCTCCATGAAGTTCAAGCCCAATAGTTGTTGGTCCCGACCGACTTCACATCAGTTCACCAACAGCTCTATCGAACTACGTGGACTTTGATCCTCGCCAAGGCAATGTACGTAGAAAGCCTCCTTGAGGTTCAAGCACAACAACTATTGGTCCCGACCCCCTTCACGCTGGTTCAAAAAAATCTCTCCTGAACTATGTGGACCTTGATCCTTTCCAAGGAAAGGTACATAGGAAGCCTCCCTGAGGTTCATTCCCACCATCCATTGGTCCTGAACCCCCCTTCACGTCGTTTCCCAGCATCCCAAACTATGTGGACTTTGATCTTTACCAAGGTAGGGTACGTAGGAATCCTATCTGAGGTTCATTCCCAACACCCATTCTGTTTGTTATTACGAACTACGTGGACTTTGATCCTTGCCAAGGCAAGGTACGTAGGAAGCCTCCCTAAGGTTCAATCCCAACAACCACTGGTTCCGACCCCCTTCATGTCAGACCACTTTCGTCCCACATGATGTTAAACCACATGGACCCTTTTCATCCTGCATGATGTTAAAATGTATCCACCATCTCGAACCATGTGGGCTTTGATCCTTGTCTCCTAGACAGGTTAATCAATGGGACTCCATGAGGCTTGAACCAATCCAGTAATAATCCATTGTTCCCCCATCCAGTGGTAAGCCGTTGTGCTCCCATCCAGCGGTAAGCCGTTTCAAACCCCATCCAGTGGTAAGCCATTGTGCCTCCATCTAGTGGTAATCTATTGGGATCCCATCCAGCAGTAAGACATTGTCCCTTCATACAATGGTAAGCCTTTGTGACCCCATACATTGGTAAGATGTTGTCAATCCCAACCATAGGTAAGTCGTTGTATTCCCCTTTGTCAGGTTCCACATCCCTAGTCTGCCCTCGGGTGTTAGACCAACCCAGGATGCTAACCATGCATATGCCCCAATATATCATCAGGTCACTGCCCTCTATGCACACCACAATTATTTACCGCCATCCTGAACTACAAGGAATTTGATTCCCTACCACGGGGATACATAGGAGGTCTCTTTGAGGCTTAAGCCCAATATCACCATCACCCTCGAGTCGAATCCATCTCATTCTCTATCCATTTCACTTGACCATCCATTATCCATCTTGATTCTTACCCGGGCCTCCACATCCTGGAGAGGTCATGAAAAATAACCTCTTCAATGCCCTTAGTTGTAACCAAGTAACTAACCATGTGTTATCCCAAACATCAGTGTTCCCTTTAGGGTTTTCACCCATCTGATCCACTCTAGTCAGTGTTCCAATCAGTCCGATCCGTCTCTACTAGACGTTAATCTCATGAAATACCCTATATTAAACATGGGAAGCTAAGGAAAACCTCAGATACATGCATATGAAATATAATTCCCCTCCTTTGATGTGGTATTACTTGCACTTACTAGCCCTCGAGAATCCCTATAATAAGGGGGAAAATCCCAGAGGGACTAGTGTTCTAGCATCCAGACATGTCAGTGATGTCCAACGTGACTACTCCCTAGACTGAAGGTTGATAACCTGACTGAATCCCTTGTAATGTCCCGATAGAAGTAGTGTAATTAACCAGTGTACATGTATATATGGAATTGAGAAGAGTTTCGTGAACAATTTATTAGTCTATAATAGAGACCTGAACTAGGTGATGAGTTTTGAGGAGGAATCCACGAAAGGAAGAACCGAAATCACATCATCCCGTTTCGATCAAGGAGAAAAGGTCCCTGAATAAGTAATGAATGCTGACCACCTTTGAAAATTGGGAATGTGGGGAAATAGTTAGCACGTCCTCGTTATCCTCAAATGGATGGATTCATGTGCCCTGGAAAAAGCATCAGAAACAATGGTCTTTTCCATGGTAATAATTCTTAATAATATAAGATCACAACTATTTTGGAATTAAAACCAATATTTTTTTTGGTCTATGATATAGTGTGGTGACTTCTTAAGTGACAACACTATCCATGAGATGTACCATAACTATTTTGAACTATCCATTTTAGCCATGTTGTTTTTTTAGCAAAGACAATTCAAGCATAACTTCAAAAGTACCCCCAAAAAGCTGATCAATGTCTACTATGTCATGATTAGTACTCATGGTGGAGGTCACCACAATATTATTATTAGTTAATTATATCATAGTGCCATCATCATATGATGCTTTGTTTTTAATGATTTTATTTCTTCTCCTATGAGGATTGTTTCAATGAAACTATGTCATGGTTTTTGAAAGTACAAGAAAGAAATATTCATTTCGTACAATGTATATCATGGAATTTTTATTTTAAGAAGTGAAATGCTCGATTTACATGGTATATTCCATGAAACATGGAAAATAATATTTTATAGTTTCTTTATTCGTTTAATGATAAACTCAAACATTTATAGAAACTACTATAATAGAACTGATGGGTTTTAGAGGGATGACACACTCACTAAACATAATGAAAGATAATTCCAAAACTTGATTAAACCCAGAATCTATCTATACTTTGGAATTAAAAATTAAATGAAGTAAATAGTGACATATATTTCATTAGTTGATCCAATATCATCAACAAAAGTTTGAATTATATCATTGAAGGAAAACCAATAGGTTCCTCCCTCCTACGGTATCCATGGTTTTATAATATCTTAATGATTAGAAAGAAACTCCCTTCAATCCATGGTCTACAATAATCTTCATATTGAAGGGTGGAAGGGAATGAGAGCTAGATATAAATTTGATCAAATAGGTTTACAGTGTTATAATCACTCACCGAAGAATCAAAACACCTTTATAAAGGCCCCTGGAACTCAAATAATTGAATTATATTATTTAGAACATTTCATAAATCTTATATATGTTTCAACAATTGAAACACTCAATTTGATATTTCCATTAATTATTTAAAATTTATACAATAATGAAAATATTAACACTACTAATAATCATAATCTTATAATGATTAAAACATAAAATGATAACTGGTGTATAAGATGGTGGCTGAACCAAGAATTATCATTCAATATGATAATTCCAGGAACTTACACTATAAAATAGTTCCTTACACTATACCATGGCTCACATATGGATAGAACATAGCATATTTTAATCCACCACTTCATGGTCAACCATTTAGTGAAAATATCCATCACCCCACTATAGTTTTATTATAGATTTATGATTTTTTTTTGATTTTGGAAAACATTTCATGTGCTTATCCCTCAATGAGGTGTAATTACCCACCATATATAGAAAGTGTGGTTTAGTTCTTTAGGTGGATCATGACATATCAAACATGAATGATTGACTTTGAGATATGACTTATAAATGGGCTATAAACTTGGATCTTTAGGTTTCTTGGGTTACGTATGTGATAAAATCCTCTATGGAGTTGAATTATGATGATTGGGATTTACTTACATCCATGGGGTTTCTATAAGAATAAATGAGTTTTTTTTATTTGGGGATTCTATAATACTCCCTGGATAGTGGGTTCAAGCTGACTCTTTGTTTATATACTTTGTTTTTTGGGGAATCCCACAAGATATTTTATAATCTCCCATACACAAGACCTATTCTAAAACATTTATAGCATGTGAAGATTATTGTAATGTCCTAGATCTGGTTGACTCATAAGTAACCAAAACTGCTTGGTCACATGGCCTCAAGCACCGCCATACACTAGAGGCTACCGACTAGCAGTAAGGGTCCAAGGTGGTATATCCGGGAGAATATAACCTCATGATTAGAGTAACATATTGGTGTAATAAGGGATAAATTATAGAATAATAACATCCCCTAATAATATAAGATAGATTATCTAGATTAAATAAACTGTTATCAAAATGAATATCGAGTACCATAAAAAAAGGATGTAATGTCATCTATTTAAAACAAAAAGGAATAATAAAACATAGATTAAGAAATACATACATATAGGTATATAAAAAACCCAAAAAACCAAAATATTACCTCTAGATATCATCACGATCCATAGATTGACCTTGTGATTTCTCACCCCATGCTATAATCAAATCAAGCATCGACAACTTGGCGCTTTCCCCTATCCATACCTCTATCCAAGAAGTCTATCTAGGTACAAAAAAGTGGTTTAAATTATGTGTGATATATTCTAAGTAGGACACCACCAACGGTTTCTAGAAGCATCTGGTCAGTTCATATAATATGAGTAGTGTGCATATATAATAATGGTAAAACAATAATGTAAAATTTAAAGGGTTCACTCTGATTCCAGAAGGACACCAGGCTGATACTACCTATTTCGACCCATGTTAGGAAAAATACGAACACATATCACAATAAAAATATAAATACAAGTGTTTATGAATTTATGAATATATATATGTGCTATATATTTAATGATTTTTATATCCATATATTTGCAAACATAGTGCTAGTGAGGTCCGGAGGCATAGCTCATGCTTCCTTGTCTAGTAACTAAAGTCTCATAAAGTAGCAGGGGATTCCATTACCTAGTGTCCTAAATCATAAGGGTCTTCATAGACATGTATCATAGGTATATGGTATTCCATTCCCATGTATCATATCTATAGGGATTCCATGACCGAGTGTCACATGTACCAGGGATTCCATGCATGAGTATCACAAGTATATGGGACTCTATTCTAGATAATCACAAGTATATGGGGTTCCATACTCATGAATCAAAAGTATATTGGAATCCATTACCAAGTATCACAAATATACGGGATACTATGCCTGATTATCACAAGTATATAGGATTCCATGCCTGAGTATCACAAGTATAAGTAGTCAGATATGCTTTACAATTTATTAATTTTCCATTTAAACAAGAAAATAATAATTGTTTATATAAAATCACATAATGTGGCCATACCACTCACTTTAAATTTAATTAATTATAGTATTTTCATTTAAATACCAATAAAAACACTTAGGATGTGGTTCAGTGACATATGAATTTAAAATATTAATGGTAATTTCATAATCACACCTCAAGGGGTGTCATTAGTTTATGGAGACTTATTCTAATAAGAATAAGGTGACACAAGGTCTCTTATATCTAGGATAAAAAATTTAAAAAAAGGTTTAAGTGTATTTTTATGGGAACAAATGTGTGATAAAACATGAAGAAACACAATGCATAATATAAAGTATCAATAATTGAGGGATAATTACTAAAACACCTACCTTATTCCCATGGTAGAGTACTTATTTAGTATTAGATTTTTATTTGGCATGGAATGAGAGGAAATAGAGAAATAGAAAAATGACATGAAAATAGGGCATATTATATCACACCAAAATAGCTCAAAATATGGAGAGATAAACTGAGAAAAGAGAGAAGTGGATCAAATATCATATTAGTACACTTCCATCATGATGAATGGTGGCCTGATCGAAGTTCAGGTGAGGAAGTTACCTCAAATCCAAGGTTAAGGACAATGAGTAGATTCATAAAAAGTGGGACATTGTGTGTAAGAAGAATAAGAGAAATAAAATAAGGGTTCTTCCCTGTAATAAAATCATGAGATATTCACAACATGAGTATTTCTCACATCTTGTAAATATTGAGCCCCCCTTGGAAAAAACAAATGCACATCTGGAACGGGGCCTATCCTAATTAATTCACACCATGAATTAAATTCACATCATGAATCAAATTGAAATAATGAATTTGGTCTAATATCTAGTTCCATAACTCTGCTCCATTCTTCCTAGAAACACCATAATCATCCTAAAGGCAGAACTTCATGGTATAAGACAAAATGAAAAAATTTCGAGGTTTAACAAAAACTTAAAGATCTATACATGATAAAAAACCTAAGTTGTTACAACCTCCCCCACTTAGGAAAAAGCATCCCCAATTTGGTATTTTTAGGATAGTAATAACTTAATAACTTCATCTAATGAGGATGCATATCATTATCTCTCTCCTAAGCCTCATCCTGAAATCTACTTTCCCTCCACAACACCCATACTCAAATGAATGACTTTTCTAAGAGAGCCTTAATTATTTGGTATATAATGAATATATGATTCTCCATAAATGGAGCATCTACTAATAACTCAACATCATCAGGTTGAAAGATATGAGACAGGTCTGAATAGTAACGATATAAAAAAGAAATGTGAAACACGTCATACATAGCTCTGTATCTATTAGGGAGTTCTATTTGAAAAACAATAGGTTCAAACCCATCCAAAATATGAAAAGGTCCAAAATAATAAGTTGATAGCTTAAATTGATGCCTAAACCGTTAATGAACCACTAGTTGAAACACATAAGAATACTCAATCCCTGAACATGAACTCCCATGATCATTGAAGGTGGATAACATATTATTTTTTCCTATAATGGGTCATATCAGTTCATTTACTAATAAACTGGACCTACTATAAATTCTCATGAATGATATGAGGTCTATGTAGTGATTCCTCCCCTACCTCTATCCAGCACAGAGGTGATCAATATGACCTACCATATAAGACCTCATGGGGAGCCATCTGAATCATCACCTGAAAATTGTTATTGTTGGATAACTCAACAATAGTTTTAAGTTTCTCTAAAAAACCTCTGAAATCAAGGATGAATTCTATAAGAATATCTTCCAACTCTTATTTAGTATAAGTATATTAACCACCATTCTAAGGGTGGTATGATGTACTCCAGTGTACCTGTGTGCCTAATGCCTTATAAAACCATTTCTAGAACCAATAAGTAAAATGAGCATACCTATCTAATATAAAATTCCTTGGGACTCCATGAAGTAAAATAATATCTATAACATAGATATTTCCAAGATCATCCACCAAAAAGGTATCTTTAATAGGTAAAAAATGAGATACCTTGGTGAGTCTATCGAAGATCACCCATACCACATCATTGTCTTGAGGGGATCTTAGTAATCCTGTCACAAATTCTATGGTGAAATCATCCCATTTCCAGTCATGAAAGGGAAATGTCTACAAAATCCGCCCTTGTCATTAGTGTTCTTCCTTCACCTACTGATAGGTGGAACACCTATTATCAGACCCATATATCTCCATTTTAATACTAGGACACTAGTATTAGTGATGTAGATCGTGGTACAACTTTTTAAGGTAAGGGTGTACCACCCAAGTAGAAGAATGAGACTCTTGCATCATTTACTCCTAGATTTATGTAGGAACCCATATGTGTCCATGGATACAAAAGACCTCATCATTGTCAATGATCTGTTTTGGTGGCGGTTCTTCGCATGAAAAACTCTCCCTTAGGACCAATAATTTGGGATCAAATTGCTTCTTTATCTTCACTCTCTCTTGGAGTGAAGAGTTCACAACCCAATCTATAAGGATGAGCTATCCATGATGGTCCTTAAACTATAAATTTATCTCAAAGAATAGATAAAAAATCATCCACTTACTACAAGCATCCTGCACTACCTATGTCTGAGTCTTCTAGATTAAAGAATCTACTAAAAAATTTCCCTTACAAGGTATATATGTTAGATAAAAATAAAATTAATATAGATATTAAAATCAACTCCTCTATCATATATTTATTTCATGCTATGTAATGATACAATTGAGGCTTTTTTGGATCATAAATACCACAAAATACTCTCCAAGAATATAATATCTCCATAAATTCAAGTAATGGAAAAATAATGATAGCTCGAGGTTTATGTCAGTTAATTCATATAGTGTGTTATAAACTAACGAGACCCATAATCCATGAATTGATATCCCTATATAAAAAATTCTCCTATCTCAATGGTTGATGCCTCATAATAAACATTATATCCTTTTCCCAGATTTGGAAGAATCAGGATCAGTGAAAAAGTTAGTATCTCTTTCAGATCCTGAAAATATGTATCATATGACATTGTCCACAAGAAATTTTCAACCTTCTTAGCCATTCTCATAAGAGGTTATCATATACACGAAAAGTATTGAATAAAGTTCCTATAGTCACCATATATCCCTAATAAACTCTATATATCAAAGAAATTATTAGGATTTTTCCATGAAACAATGACACTCACATTCTCTAGACCAATTTACACTCCAGTATTTAGGATAATGTGACCCAAGAAGTGAGCCTAATCAATCCCAAAGTTTCATTTAGCGAGTTTATCATACATTCAGTTCTCTCTTAGTGTATTTAGTATGATATCAATATTTTTTAAATGGTTGTGTCAAGTGATATTATACACTAAGATATAATCTATGAAGACTACCAAAAATTAATACAAATATATGTGGAAAACTAGATTCATCAAATCCATGAAAATAGATGGAATGTTCATGATAATGAATGACATAAAGACTATAACTACTATATAATATTGTGAAAGGTTTTTTTGAAGGTATAACACACACCTGATGATAACCTGACCTTAAATTGATCTTGGAGAAAAACCTTTCATGTTAGATATGATTGAAGAGGTCCTCAATACAAGGTTGTGGAAACCAGTTCTTTATTATATGATGGTTGAACTGAAGGTAATATACACAACGCCTATGGGTACCATCCAAATTCTTGGAAAAAAGGATAGGTGAACCCCAAGGTGAAGTACTAGACTATATAAAACTCTTAACTTCTAAATTCTATACATTTCTCTTGATCTATTTCAAATCAGTAGTATCCATCCTGTAAGAAAGAATGGATATCAGTGCTACTCCTAGAACTAGCCTGATAGATAAATTCACATCTCTCTCAAGCAGTAACCCAAAAAAGTCATTAGGGAATATGTATCTAAAATTATCTACTACAAGATGAAAATTAGTCTTATGTACTCCCTAATAATCCATATAAAGACAATAAATATTGGTTGTCACTCCAACCAACCCACGATTCCCTGGCTTGACCGTACATACCAAGAAAGCCCATTTACCCTGGTGAATATATCTATCACCCTATAGATATGTAAATGATACCCTTTATTGATAGAATTTCATATAATCATGATAGGGGGTTAAACTAATATATCTTGAGAATGATATCAAATCACATCATCTCAAGGATAATGGGGTCCCATAATAAATGATAACTAGTTACCTCAAGGGGGAATTACTTTCACTAGCATACACTCTCTAATCAAATTCCCACTAGACTATCAAGTTTCATCATTCCATAAAAATACTGAATTTCAAAACCATGAATTTCCATGATCGATATAGAAACAAAGGAGTTTGAGAAATCTATATTGAATAAGGAATATATAATAGTATAGGCTACTAGAATGATACCTTGAAATATAGATGGACCTATCCTCTTCTCCTTCAACAAAGCCTACAATGCATATATATGGCTAGATCTGTAGCCCTAAGATACAACCTGACCACCTGTGTAGGCCCTACTTATTATCAGTATACATATAAAGCCTATCCACCTCTACCTTAACCACCAACTCTACCTGAAAAACTGAAATTACTCTAACTACATACCTGGATAGGTGCTACTTATCATACACATAAAGGAAGAGATGATATGGATGCTCTCCCACTAGAAAAAGATGTGAAGGTCCTACAAAAATGTTGAATATTCCATAACTATACACAGCCTTTGAACTCAATAGGGTCTCTGGGACACAAGATATTTTTACTCCCTGGATCCCCACACTAGTAAAGATATATATAACTATCAGTGGGTGTCATTTGGCTACTACCTCTCTCACATTGAGTCTCAATGAAACATTTCTAGCCACTCTTCAAACCACTTCCCTGTCTCGGTTCTAAACCACCCTAGACCACATTATCTACTTCCCTTAAGGTCCTCTCAGTGATGAGAGAGTCATTTATTATTTTTTAAATAGTGGACAAATGAAAGACATTTACCTAAGATTAGATAGTATATATGAGATCTCCCATAAAAAGTCTTATTGTTACCAACATGTCACCAATAAGAGTTGGTGTGAAGCACTGGAGCACATTAAATCGAGTATAATATCCCATCATAGACATAGTACCCTACTGTAGATGCATAAACTCTCTAGACTAGTCTAATACTAGAATATGAGGAAAGAAATAGTCACATAAGTTTTTATAAAAACCAAACTAGGCCATAATATTATGATAATAAGCCTATGTGATAACATCCCACCATAGTTTGTCATAATCTAAAATCATAAATGTATAAAGATTTATTATCCTCTCCAGAGGTGTCTCAAGATGCTCTAAGATAGTCATCATGGCCTCCATCCATGATTCTTCAGCTTGAGGGCCACCATCCCCCAACAACATGGGAAGATGATGCTATTAAAATTCTCATGTCAACTCTACCATTGCAGGCAAAAGTCACTTGGATATCTACATAGTTTTCATAATATCCACGAATACCTCTTGAATCTGGTCATCAACAACTAATTTGGGTATAATAGGAGGTGATTAAAGTGGAAATACTCAAGGTAAAACTGGTGGCTTAGGGCCCACAACCTCTAGAGCATGGTCGTCACCACACTCCTAGCACACAACTCGAGGAATTCATGGTGGAATAGCTCTACAATTTCCAAATACACATATTATATTGGATTTTATAATGGAATAATCTAAAAGTATAAGAATAAAATAGGTATAACACCTTTATATATAAAAATCCAACCCCTATGTTTGCTTCAAAAGCCAGGTGTAGTTGATATACTAATCATGACAAATGTAAGAGACACTTCCTACTTCCCACTACCAAGGCCATGTCATGTTAAAGTTCTCTGTTATGTGCTAGGGGTCCCACTATACAGAGTTTCAATTGCTTGTTATAGAGGAAAAAACCCTTTAACTTTCAATTGGAATCCCCATTTAATGGAACTATTTCATTTCATAATTTAAATCCAGTTTAGTTTTTATATATTTATATGGAAATACTTTTGAATGGTTTAATTATATTGATCACCACTCCCAATTTATAAAGTATCATACACTTTATAAATTAAAATATAACATCCATTTAATTATAAATATACACATTTTCTTGCCTATGTAACCAATGGTCCATGAATCACCATGCAATAATTGACTATTTAAGGTGTTAGCATCAAGCTATGCAGGAAAACAAATATTAGTTCGAGGTAGGAAGTTTATGTAACCAAATATGTTTCTCATTAACCTTCAAGAAATGTTAAAAACACACAAACACACACTCTATCTCTATATAAAACAATCAATGAACTCATATAAATCATAGTAAATACAAGCAATTAAATATACCTATATAGAATAGAATAATTCATGACATATGAATCTCTACGTGCCTACATTGATTCAGGAGTAAACAATTCCTTTCCATACCAGTGAAGGATAAAATGGAACACTCAATCATAATAATAACCATCATGCATCATGTGATTCACCTAATGGTGAAATCAAAACATCCTTAATAAGAGAAATACAAAACAGTAGTTTAGATCACTTTTAATTTAATTTTTCTGAATGCATGGGTTAACACTAACATGAATAGTCTCATTACCAAATTTTGACATGTCTTAGTCTCCTTTATACCATCAGCATATAATAATGTAAATAAAATAAACCTCTGACACCAATTTTTAATTTCCTAGAATCAGTTCACTCAAACGTAACTGAACTTGATCAGTCACATGACCTCAAGCGTACCTCCTTGTATTTCAGAGGCTACCGACTAGCAGTGAGGGTCCAAGGTGGTATAGTTGGGAGACTATACCCTCATGATCAATGTAATAAACATGGTTTAATAAATGCATAAATTATGAAATTATACTATCAACTAAAAAAAAGATGAATGGACCTGATTAAATAAATAATGATCAAATTCAATATTGAGTACTACATACAAAATGATGTAATGTCATGTCTCTAAACAAAAAATGATCTAGAAAACATGGAAGCAGGAATGCACACACATACAGGTATATCAAAAAAACAAAAAAAAAACAAAAAGTATATCTTTATATATCATAAAAATCCATAGCTCGATATTGTGCTCCCCGCTCCCATGATAAAATAAAATCAAGCATTGACAACCAGGAACATTCCCTTGTCCCTACTTATTTCCATGAAGACTGTCTAAGTACTAAATGGTGGCCCAAATAGGGTGTGAGATATACTTAGTAGGCCACCACCAATGGTGTTTGGAAGTATCCAATTAGTGAATATAATATTACAAGTATGTAGAAAAAATAATGTCAAAGTATTAAGGAAAACTATAAAGGGTCGGATCTAGTTCCTGAAGGACACTAGAATGACACTACTTGATTCGATTCATGCTAGGAAAACTTTGAGTAGATATCACCATAAACATATACATATTAGTATATATGTATGTATGCATATATATTCTCTGTATACATAATTTAATTTTTATCCATATATTTACATATATAGTACTATCTAGGACATGAGGCATAACTCAGACATCAATGTCTATTCACTAGAGTATCATAAATTAGTAGGGGATTCCATTCCTGAGTATCATATCAATAAGGCTTCCATTATCGATTATCACAAGTTTAAATGATTCCAAGCTCGAGTGTCATAAGTATATGGGACCCCATGCATGAGTATATCAATTATATGGGATTCTATGACTGATGATCATAAGTATATGGGATTCCATTACTAATTATCACAATTATATGGGGTTCTATACCATATTATCATAAGTTTATACGATTACATGATTGAGTATCATAAGTATATGGGACACCATGCATGATTATCACAAGCATAAGTATTTAGATAGGCTTTATAATTTATTAAAGTTCCACTTAAACTAGGGTGTATCCATTATTTATGTAAAATCAAGTGACGTTGTCATACCACTCACTTTATATTTAATTACTTCTAGTCATTTCATCTAAATATTGAGCCAAAACCACTTAATAGGTGGTTCAGTTACATATGCATTTACAATATCAAGGTAAATTCCATAAGCATGCTTCAAGGGGTGGAGTTAGTTGATGGGGACCTATTCCAACAAGAATAAGGGGGAATGAGGTCACTTTTATAAAGGATAAAAAATTAAATAAGGGGTAAGTGTATTTTTTTGGAAACATGTGGAAGATCCAGTGTGCAGAAACATGATTCATAATACAAAGAAACCATACTTGAGTGATAATTACTATACAACCTAACTTAGGCCCATGGTGGATTATTGATACAGTATAGACTTTTGATTTTGCCTGGGAAGAGAGTAAATAGAGAAATAGATAAATTCCATAAAAATAGGGCATATTATCTCACACAAAAATAATTCCTTGGATGGTGAGATCAACTAATAAAATAAGAAAGAAGATAAGAGATATTTCTATAATGCTTCCAATGTGATGAAAGATGGTCTGATGATAGTCCATATGATGAAGTAATCTCAAATCCTATGTTGAGGCCAAAGGAGAGCTTCACAGATGGAGGGATACTATATGGAAGAAGAATAAGAGAAATAAAATAAGGGTTCCTCACTTTTAAAAAACCACGAGATATTCATAATGTGAATATTTTTCACATCATGTAAATCATGGGTCCCCCAAGGAAAATCCAATGCATGTTGTGAATGATTGATAACCTGACCAATTCATACCATGAATTGAATTCACATCATAAATCAAATTAACATCATGAATTTGGTCATGTAGCTAGCTCTATACATATTATCCCTTCTTCCCAGAAACACCCTAACCATCCTAAAGTAAAGGCTTCATGGTATAATCCAAAAATACAACTTATCAAAATTTTAACCCAAAATTCAAGTTCCAAACATGATAGAAAAACCTAGGTTGTTACAATGATGCAAAATTTGAAGATGATCATGAAGATAATGGAGCTGAAACATCTTTATTATAGCTAATGTCTTAATAAATCTCATGGTTCTAGATAATGAATTTCCCTGGTGACCTATTAATAATAGATATTGGTGGAACTTGATTGTTCATTTTTATATCGATGGTCATACTAAGAGGTATTGTGATGAAGAGGAGTATTCCCTTTCCCTAGTCCTATTTACTCTTAGACATCATGATTATGTATTTCCCTTTACTATTATATTCCTACTTTTGGTTTTATTTTGTATCATTGGTGTCTCATGATTTTTTATTTTCCTTTAGTATGATTATTTATTCCTTTAATAATTATTGGTTATATGATGTTTCATTAAAGATATATGGAATGACATGGGTGCCATATTGGATAAGGCCTCCCATGTGTGATATGTCTTCTTGGTGCCAGTCACTAGACCTAGGCCTATTTGAGGAAATCGTGGGGCGGCATACTCATCTTCCTGATAAGCCTAGGTGGGGTATCGATAGGTTGGGTTATGTCACATTTCTTATAATTACTCCCCTATCATAAGTTATTATTATTACAAAATAATCCCATGAATCAAGCTTCATTACCCATGTTCCTATACATCTATTATTCCATGGAAATGAAATATATTTAAAGGGATTGATATACCGCGTCATTTTTATTGAATTATTATCAATTATTCATGATTATAAAGTTTTCTACCAATACCATTCCATATATTTAAATTATAAGAAAACTCGTTATAATCATAATTTTTCTATATCCCTATAAAGGGATATAAATATTATGTGGTTCAACAAGGTAATACTTGGTATTTAGAGGGTCACTTAGGATTTATGGCTTGAAATAGAAATATCACATGTTAAAATATTAGTTTGGAATATTTTAAATAGCTTGGGGGTGGATCAGTGTTGGTGAATTTTTATCTAATTTAAAACCTATTTATCACTTTCCTTTTACCTATACAGTTGTTAAGGTGAATGGATATCTTTTTATCTCTTTTAAAATTTTTCTTTGCAAGAAACACATACAAACACACACATATAAGGGGGAAAATAGTTTTTTAAGGTTCAAATTTCAAAAAGGATATTCTATGGTATTAGATGGATTCCTCCATGATCATATGACCTATTAGAATCACTTGTGAGTCACAAATAAGAATTTGTTATCCTTGTACCCATGTTATACATCTCCTAACAGTGTATAGTGCTTCTAAAACTCCTTACACCATCCCATTGGATATTTATACTACAATAATGATAGTTTAAAATAAATTAAGGTAACAATAAAAGAGACTTTCTCTAATTGAGAACCTTGAAAAGTTATTTATGTGCCACATTGGTCTTCATTATCTTATCTTATTTGAACAACATAATTCAATTACCTCTTCTATATTGAAGTAAATAATAGTTTCTTCTTATTATCCTTTTATTATGTAATTTTAATATGAATATTTATATAAAAAACTAGAACACACATGATATTTTTCATTCTTATTCTTTTATTGCACAATAAACCGCCCTAGATCTTTTTATTTGGATTAAACTCATAGATTATACAAGTTAAATTTTATATTAAGTATACTCCACTATTTTCTTTAATACTCAATGATATGCATATTGGGTAAAAAATCATATATATCCTCAAAATATACATCTTTTTTGAAACTCAATAGTTTCCTAGATAATATCTAGTATTGGGTCTCACACACAATACCATTTGTACGATAAATTTCTTCTAATTATAGCACACCAAAAATATATTTATCAAGTTCAAATTCAAATTTCAAATTAAAATTCAAACAAAAAATTCCTTTGAACAACTATGAACTTCTTTGGATTATTTTTGAGCTATTTGATCCTCTTATATCTCATATTCACCATTGATGTGGTAAAATAATTTTATATTAAGTACGAGAGGCTCTTAAGTCCTCATATATTCCACATCATTATATCCATTTTAATCCACAACTTTATACTAACTATTACTTACACCATAGTGTGTTGGAACTCATTTAAAGTATTCTAAACCATTTTGAAACTTCTATTGACACACACACAATCATGACATGTCACTTCCTACATTTTTACCCTTATAACTACTTCATGTACTCATCAAAATAGACACCAACATAAACTATGGTGTGTTTTCCACTTAAAATTTTATATAGGGATATTTCTTTCAAACCATGGCCACATCCATAGTGTGTAAATACCCATTTCAAACTTCATACAACAGCCTAGCTATTTACCCCATTCCAATTTTCTCAAAATAGCTAATAAAAATTCACCACATTGTAGTGATCATCATTTTGATTCCTAGATACTGAATCTTATTCAACCAGCATGACAAAATCCACAAAATATTATAGCTCAAAATTTCCTATAGGGGAAAACAATCATCCAAAATGCTTAGTGAAAGGACCATTTCAAAAATCCATATCCACATGTCTTATTTAATTTGAATCCAATAATAGGATTTTATTCGGGAAATAAATTATTTATTTACTTATATGCTCTATAGTGGCTCACTGTAATCCCTTATGGCTTGCACCTACATGATAAGTCTTTTATGACACCACACATGGTATATATTCTCTTCTTATTCCTTCATGTTTCAATCTGCATAGGTACCATACCTCCTCCAAAATTATCAATGGTGGATGAAACCTTTGATCTTGATCAATTGTCCCTATGATTCCTTGGTTTCTTGGGTGGATTTGATGGATTTATATTGGTGATTTTTTTGATTTAAATCTATTATAAAATTAATTTGTGAAATCTCAAATTTTCTAATTCCAAATACCTAAGAACCTACTTCCATCCTTCTAACTCCTTTTTTATTTTATTTTAACTTTCTCTAATTCATGAAAACATTTCCATCATTTAGATAAATATTTCAACATTAAAAATTATCTATTAAACTTGAAACATATAAAAAAAATTCAAATATATTTTTCTTCCAAGAAACATCCAAGAAGTTTTTTACTCTTGGTTCACTTAGTTTAACTAGACACCATATTGAAAAATCCATTAATTTATTAATATTCTTGGGATATTAAAATCATTTACATGAAATTACTTTTCACTCAACATTGAAATCAAAATTCATTAGAATAATATAGTCATTGAAATTCATTGAAAATAAATACAACACCTTGATTAGGCTAAAAAACCACCATTTTTATTTGTTTTCAATAACTACTAAAATAATATGTAAATATATAAAAATTAATTTCTATTTTAATTATAATTCCTTCTATACCCAAATATCAAGAATATTTTCATTTTTATTTATATCCCACTTATTGAAAAGAAATAAAAAGTACTTGAGTAAGTGGTATTAATTCATACTCATGAAATGTTACCATTCTAGTCTAAGTATATGAAATCCATTCTCAATATAGAAAAATGATGGGTTGATTTAGAAAAAAAATAATTTTACATTATAAAAATAACATTATACCAACTAAAATGAGATACTCATCCCATATATCAAAATCTATGCAACAATTTCAAGATGAGACAATAGATGATACTAATTGAGATACCAATTATGATACAAATTTCTCAACCTTAAATTTATAAACTCACTTAAAAACATAGTTCAAAAACATTTAAGAAAAAAGAAGGAATTAAAATTTAAATGAAAACTCTAAATCTTCTATAAGATTCTTATTTTTTTCATTGATTAAAATAAATTTATCCTAGTTAATATTATAATATTATTTTGTTACCAAGGTTTTGAGAACAATAAATCATACCTTTTTCAATGAAATTATTTCCAAGAACCATGAAAAATGTTTAGTTTTTCATGAAATAAAAATTCGGGTAGCATCATAGAATTTTCTTCCCACCTAGGTCATGGGTCCTTCCTTCAGTTGGAGGCTAAGGAGCTGCTTTATAGTCTCAGCTTATGTCACTAGAAAGGGACCACTTTATTGGATACTGAAAATGATTCAAATATCCTTCACAATGCCCTACATGGCATTGGATCCTCCCCTTTATTGATTCATTATATCACTATGTAGTGCTGGGGCATGATTAACAACAACATTAGAGTTGTTCACACTTGGAGAGAGGGGAACCAAGTTTCAGACCACCATTCCTCTCTTAATGTACATATACTCGATTTCATTTTCTTTAATAATGTTCTCAGCATGAATCCTTAGGGGGTCAACCTGGTTAGAGGGTATGCCCTTGGTTTTCACTATTTTAAGCCTCCTTAGGCCCTTTTCTCTCAGTTTTATGGGCCTGTATGATGTTGTTGTTTTCATTTTATTCCCTTAATAAAAAGTTACATGATGATGGTGAAAAATTATGGTAGCTTCCTCTCCTTTCTTCACTTGTCTCTCATTTTAAGGAGATATCCCACATTATCTTAATAAATGTGATTCTCTTATATAAATAGATAACAATATGATACAATTAGATAATGCACAAAAATTGATTACTTTACACTGCTGTCCAGATTTAAGAACTTCCACATATTTACCGATTATGATTTTCTTCAACAAATACTCTTTATAATACCACTTGAGAGGTCAATGTTAGATGCTATATTCCTATTAAAACTATCTAGTTATTTCATCATTCACTTCTTCTATGGTTATTTCCCTAATAATATAATTCACCTCCAATTATCTATATCTTAAATTAAAATAAAACACACAAAGGTATGGTAATAAGGCGGTTATTTTTTATCCAAAATGTGAACAATAAGGTTGAGATTATTTTATCAACCTTTTTGTTCTATTTACTCCCACATTCATGCATGATAATATATACTTTGAATCTTTTTTTACATTAGTAAACATGGAACTCATCTTAATTTCAACTACATTGTGTGGGTTACTTTTCTATTCTTTAACATTATGACCAAATGCATCACCATATGTAATATTTATCTTCTTTAAGAATTACTATTATATTGGAAACATAGTTAAAAAATCATTATAATCATATATATATATTTGTTTATAATAAAACAAAATTATTATATCCCTCTTGAGTTATAATTTGTTAAAAACCTTTCATGAAATTTAGATTCTAGATATGCAATATCTTCTTTTCCCTTGGAATAATATTTTATTTATACCTCTTATATAGAGTCCTAAGCACCACTTACATAAATATTACATCATTTTAGATTAATATTCAATACTTATAACAATAATATAGGCTTGATAAACATGAAGGTTTAGTGCATTTTTGGACTATATACATAATAATATAATTTATATATTAAACATTTCTCATAAACATTCTTTACATATGGAACCCTTATAGACTCATATTAATTAATACCCTTCATCATAACCAAGGGAAATCAAAACCTAAGAATAGATCATATCGAATTATTAGTAAGGGTAAACATGGGATATTATCAATTGATAATTATATATGAGCATAAGATAAGAATAATGGTATGAAAACATTATCATAGATTATGGAAACATTCATGACAAGTTATAGACCATAAATCCTAAGTCATGGAATTAGGCTTATTCATAACAAAATATACACATCATAAGAGTGTAAAATCTCAAAAAACCAATCATGAACTATGATATAATATCATAAGAATAATATATAAGTTTTTTTTTTCAAACAAATAAGTGTATAATTAATATGTCAAGGATACCCACCAAGACATTCATCACAAAGTGGGCTTGGGATGACCACCAATGCACTATCTTGGGCTTGGGCTAACCACCAATGAAACTTCTTAAGATTGGTATAACTACCCATATACCCTTTTATCTCATGATATATAAAACATAAACCAATTTATTAGAGGGATATATAATTATGGTATTACCTATCACCTAATTAAACTCATATATAAATGTTTGATAAGAGCATAACAACATTCATTATTTAATCACATCTTAATTAACCCATGATAAATAAATGGGTTTCATGAAAACTTCTTGAAAAAATCATTATCATAATATATCTAGATAAATAAGTTGGATGAAATTATAATAACATAATCTTAGTGTAACATGATTAATGTTAAAGGATGTTGATATAGTTGGAAAACACCTCTTAAAATTTATTAAATAAGTCATTTTTTAAAATAAGAAGGAATAATAATTTTCTTTTCAAAACCATTAAGAATTAAAATTATTTGAAAAAAAATTAAAATATAAAAGTAATATTTATAAATAATAATTATTATAAAAGAATTTTTTTGCATAGGAAACATTAAAAATAGGTTCTTCTCACACTTTTGATAAAAATAACTCAGGTTGAAAATGTTAAAATATTCCATTTAATTTTTTAATTAAATTAAAAATATTATAAAATTACCTTACTAAATTATAGAATCATAGATAAGGACATCCATAAAATCATCCATTGAATATGAACATAGGGAAGGAAAATTCTCGACTGAAATTAAGAGGAGGGATCAATTTACCTCAGAAACATTATATTGAGTAAATTATTTACTAAGGGAAGTAAAATTGGGTGAGGACATGTAAATACCCAATAATAACTAGAGTAGAATAAAATTTTCTATTTTTATAGATAAATTTCTTATAATTTTCCCCATATGAAAATTCATTCATAAATATCTTGATTTCAACATGAGACTGGAAAGAAACCCTTACGAATTTAGTAACACTTGAATATAAATCCATTAAAAAGGGAAATTAAGATGGATTTTTAAATACATTTAATTTCTTGAAATATATGAAAAAATAAATATATATGGAATTATATACCCCAAAAAAATAAAAACAAATGTTGAATATGGAATATGTCTACAAGTAAGAATGTTGAGATGAAAAACCTTATGGACTTTATTACATTAAATCAAGACCTATTAAGTGATATAACATGAAATATAACTTTCAATTACATGAATTAAAAATATATTCATGATATAATATATGAAAGAGTAATTATATAAACTTTATAAAATAAAATAGGTTCACAGTACAAAACATGCCTCAACGAATTGGAACTGAGATGAAACCCTAACTTTTTTTCTACCGACTTTCATAAAATATATTTAATATCCTATAAAAAAAAATATTAATAAAATATTTAATAAAATTATTCATATATATTACCTTTACATTATTCTATTATTATCCTTCACTTCACATGTATTAGTTATTTAATGTTTTTTTCATCATTAGATGTTAGCGATTTTGATTATTTCACGCATGTTTTGTAATAGTGATATAGAACCCAATTATTTCATACCAAGATAATCATTAAATTATTATAAAATATATTTAATTTTTTTTATCAATTATTTATGCATCCCCATTTTTTATTGATGAAAACCATGCCTTGGTTCTTGAGAACAAGATACATGATGAACTTGTTTTAGGTAATTTATCGATATTAACAAATTACCTTAAAATGGTTGTTAAAATTTTATCATAAATTAAGAAAAATATTTATGAAATATATTAATCAGTAATATAATATATATATATATATATATTAATAAAATTTATTTTATAACTATCCATGTAAGGTGGTGATGAAAAATGATACACATCGTCTATGGAGGTGGTAGTTTTCACGTAACACGAGTGACATTTTCATTTCCCATATAACAAAAATAAGGTATAAATTTATTTATCTTTTAAGAATCTTAATAATGTTATAAATATAATATTTATTCATTAAAAGTTTCCTTTTATCTATCCATGTAAGTAAGTTATGAAAAATGAAACATGTCGCTCCATAGAGGCGGTAGTTCATACCAAACAAAAATGTCATTTTAATTTCTCAAATGGTTGGAAGGGAGATTGGTAATAATTGTTCCAGGAATATAAATAAATTTAGTATAATTTTTTTTAATTTAATTATATTATTATGGTTATAATATGTTTGGATGAGGGTGGATTAAAAATTTAGAGAAGATAAAGTTAGAGAGTGGGTAATACTCATATTGAGAGTTTAAATATTTGATTGAAAAATCCTTTAAAATATAGGATGTAGGGATTATTATTAGATAAATTGGATGTAATAATTGAAATATACATCTAGGGGAGGTAAATGAGTATATTTTAAAGGGAATTTATAATGACAGGTGTGTCTTGAAGTGGGTTGAAGTGAGATCCTTTTATAGGTGAGAAAGTGGGTTTTTTATTTGGAAATGAATGTTAGGTAAGGGGTAAGAATTTAATTGCATGAGATTTAGGAGAGATAGGTGAGAAAATTTTCGTGAGACATATATTCATTTACTTAAAACCAACCAAATGTATCATATAAGGTCTAAGTTTCATGTAAACCTATCAAAATCAGAGCCACTTGAGTGACCCATTTTTACCCTAACCTTGATTAAAAATTAACCATGGCAATTAATTTTTTTATTAAAAATATGATATGAAACTCATGGATTTTTTTTGAAATTATTATTCCAAACTTTTAATCCATTTAATCTAACTAAATATATAAATATAATAAAATTAACTTTTAAATGAAAACATAATATTTATATATATAGTAGAATTGTTTTGTAGAAAAATTATTTTTTATACATTAATTGATTTTATTATTATTTCTTATAAATTAATAATTAAATTATTATTAATCAATTATTCATATAAAAAAATTTATTTATCATAATTTAATCATAATATATTTATTTTATTGAAATATAAAATACATAGTGCATAAAAAGAAAATTTTAAAAGAATAAAATGATATTATTAGTTATTTAGATATAATAATTGAATTTTATCAATAAATTAGAATTAAAAATGAAAATTGTTTTTATTTATAAACATATTTCATAATGTGGTTACATTTATTTATACCCACCAAATCTATAGCTATACCATAACAGTTTTATCTTGATTTCTTTGGTTTAGTGTTGCATGTGGAATAGGTTGTCAAATACATTGAATTTATTTAAGAGAAATATCTTATCAAATATAAGTGTGTTAAATTATAAAAATTATAATAATTTAACCCCCATAATTCCATTATTTTAATTGAAACAAACAAGGATACTTATACATCATTACATCCTTAGCTTCTCACATAAAATTTTCAAAATTTTGGTTTCACCACAAGGCTATGACCTGGTGAGTGGTCTTTTTCCACAAAACCTCATCTATTTTATATAGAATATTTATAGATTATTCCTCATAAGAAATATCATTATCATGCTATATAAACATTGATTTTATTACATGTGAAGGATCATGTCCTTACTTTCTCAAAGGTGATACACATTACACATCATAAACTTCAGAGAGGTTTGGTAAAAGTTCCAAGTACTAAGCTACTACACTAATAAAATCAAGAATATCAAAGAGACCAATATATCTAGGTAACATCTTTCCATTATATCCAATTCTAGAAAAATATTCCAATAAAACATTAATATAAACACCTTATCCAAAATTTCAAACTCTATATATCATTGACAAATGCTGACATAACTCTTCCATTGAATCTAAGTTTCCATGATGTGCTACTGAATGGATCTTACTTCCTATATCATTTAATTAGATAGATTAGGCCCCATTATCTTATATTCTCTAAATTAATCCCATAATTTAAGATTTATGAACTTCTTTTCATAGATTAATTTATAAGGATACATCTGAATGATCGAGTGAAAAAAATTATTATACGAAAATTTGATTAGATGAAGGTGTTAATCCCACCACCATTGATTTATATAGAAAAATATCTCCAAATATCTTATAGTATTTTTAAGTTCCTATTATACTAACCATCTATATAAATATGATATATAGTGCTAAACCTCATCTTTGTATCTAATTCTTGCAGATGACTTCTCTAGAATTTTGGGATAAACCTTGGATCTTGATCGTATAAAATTTACAGTGGTAACCCATACAATATTAACACTTTTTTAATGTATATATTGGAAATTTAATCAAGAGAGAAATCTTCTATGATATAAATTAAATTTTTTGACTTTTTAAGGTGATTAAATACAACCTAAATATATTCATGAACATTTGAGGTCATGGGGCATCCTATGAAGAAATCCATGGTGATGTTTTCCCATTTATATACAAGTATGGGTAATGGTTTTATCATCCAATTATACTTATAATGTTCAATATTAACCTGATGAAACACCAAGAATTAGTATATATACTCTACAATAACCATATTTATCTTTTCCCTTCATAAATTATCATGGAGATATCTATACATCTTCACGATTCCAAAATGTATAAAGAGTTATGAGCTATATTATTCATCCAATAACTCCTTATTTAATTATTCTATTAAAGGGATATATATATATACTGAATCTTATCAATTCATTATGGTCAAGTTTGAACTTTAGAATAATCCTTATATTCTTTTATAGTTTCAAATCCTTCTTACGCCCTCTTTAATCTTGACATGGATTTATGGTTAAACATTAATTTTGGAAATATAGAATTTAACCCCTTCCTTCATTATTTCAAGGTTGAAATTATAAAAATCCATAAGTATTGGATATTTTTCAATCCTCATCATTGTAAAGATATCTTGATCCTTCCAACTCAGTGCATCAACCACCATGTCCGCCTTCCTAGGGTGGTAATGTATTGTGTAGTCATAATATTTATTCAACTTCAACCATCTCTTTTGGTTTATATTTATCTATTTCTATGTGAATATATACTTCATGTTTTTTATGATTATTATATATATATATAGATAACACCTTTCAACATAAAGATAATTCCTCTATACTTTTAAGGGAAAAAATAATGCTTCTAGTTCCAAATCATGAGTCGGGTAATTTCACTCTTGAACATTCAATTGGAATGAGGAATATGCTACCAAAATGTCATTTTTCTTGAGAAAACATCCAAATAATTTCATTAATTCATCACTATATGTCAAAAACCCTTCTCTAATTAATATTAGTGTAAGCACATGTGTAATGACCAACCTTCTCTTGAGCTCCTTGAAATATTCTTCACATTCACCTATCCAAAGGAACTTGTCTCCCTTCCATGTAAAATAGGTTATTATATATAATAACTGTGATAAATATCTCACAAAGAAAATATAGTAACCATATAATCTAAGAAAACTACATATCTTAGTCACCATGATTTGTTCGGTCTAATGTTTAATAACCTCTATCTTAGAAGGATAAAAAATTTACACTTATTGATGATTACATGGCCTTAGCATAATATTTTCTATATCCATAATCCACATTCACTAAATTTGGCATAAAATTTCCCATTACTTGACAAAATAAAATAAATCCTTATATAATATTCATGCTCTTACTTAATCATAGAATATATGAGAATATTATCTATAAAGGCTACAACAAACTAATCTGGGTAATCTCTAAATAATATATTCATTAGATCTATGAAGATAATGGAGTAATTGTTAAGGGAAAATGGGATAAATATAAATTCATCATGTCCAAAACTCATATAAAAGAATTTGTTGGTTATATCCTCTCTTTTGACCCTTAACTGATGATATACAGATCAAATATTAATCTTTGAAAAGTATTTAGCTTCACAGAGTTTATCAAACAATTCATTAATACGAGGTAAGGGATACTTGTTATTGATATTGATCTTGTTAAGTTCTTTTTTATAAACTAAAAGACACATTGACCCATCATTATTATTAAAAATAATAATAGGTGCACACCATATTGACACACTAGAGAATATGAATACATTTTATATATTATCCTACAGTTGTTTCTTTAATTCATGATACTCAATTTGGTCCATTTTATAAAGAGTTTTTGAAATAATAATAGAACCAGGTATGAGTTCTATTGAAAAATTAACTTCAAGATTTGAGAGAATACTTGAAAAATATTTATAAAATACATTGTAATATTCCAAAATGATATGAATATATTTAATGTGGAGTCTCTCCCAAACCATTTTGGATAAAAACCCCTCATAACTAGGTAGTACAACCCATAACATGGAAGTAATTTCTATAATAATTTCATGTTCATCCTTTCACTAATAGATGATCATGGGTTGAATTGGGATATAAAATATGAATTCCATTCCACAGAAATTTATATAGGATATATATATATAAATTCAATACATGCCCAAAATCACATCATATCGAGATATACAGAGAATAATAAGACTTATAGGAATCACATTCCCACAAAACATTATCATAGAAGAGATATATACTTGAGATGTAATAATCAAACCATTATAAGTTTCCATCAATAATTTAATATATTACTACTGAGTATATGGATTAATATTCTTAGAGAAATTTGAGAATTTGAAGGAATACATAGAACTAGCATCAAATTAGAAATTATAAATACTGAGCATCATTTTTTCTACCTCAAATTCATTATTCTATCTTCCATTACTTACTAAAATGGTTAGCATGAGATTCAAAAAAAAAAATCTAAGTGAGTAATCCTATCATAAGGAAAATAAATTAATATATTTATTATATTATTACACCTTTATTTCTTATATATTATATTATAAGATTCATTATTATTTTTCCATGTTCACTTCTTATTATTATTTATAAAATAAATATATTCAAATCATTCATAATGGTTTATAAAGAGAATATTAATTAACTAAAGAATATCCATTAGAAGTACCAAACTAGGTATTTAGTAAAACCTATTTGTCATGCACTGTGTGAAGATTGAGTTAATACCTAACCTAACATTTTAGGTTTATTACCCCTAGGTTCATTTATGTAACTGCCTATATCGAATTATTTTGTATCCAGATAGGAATGTCACTTCTAGGAAACCACACACTCTATATTTTACAAAAAAATTTAGGATATTCTATATATTTAGACTTGATCCTTGGGTTATAACTAAATGTTTTATTTATAATCCATAAAATTAAATAAAATGTAATTTTATAATAACTGAGGAAACCTAAGCATAACTTACATAGATATTACATCATTTAGATGAATATTCAATACATCTCACAATAATACACACAAAATAACCATAAAGGTTTAGTGTATTTAGGGAATAAATACATAATAATTTTACTTAAAAAAATATTTTCAATCTCCCAAAAGCATTATTCACATAGAGTACCCTTCTAAACTCATATTACTCAACGCCCTTATTTATAACCTTGGAAAATAGAAACATGATAATGAGTGAGATCAGATTCTTAGTAAGGGTAACAATAGGATATTATCAATCTATGATCATAAGTGAGTATAATATAAGTATAATTATATGATAAAATGATTATAAATTATGAAAAAATACACAGTAAGTTATAGAAAATAAATTTTGAGCCATGAAATAAGTATTTGTCATAATAAATGGCATAATTCATAATAGTGTGGAATCATCAAAAATAAATCATGACCCATGATATTATTCCACAAGAACAAGATGTAATTTTTTTCCATACACATAACCAGATAAATAATATATTAGGGCTACCCACCAATATATTCATCACATGGTAGGCTTGAGCTAACCACCCATGTGCCTTCTTGTTCTTGGGTTAACTACCAATGTGACCTTTAATCCCATGCGATATAAAAATTCATCCAATGATTTTTAAGGATATATAATTATTGGACCACGCATAACACAATGAAAACCATAAATAATTATTCAACAAGATCGTACAAATATTCATTATTTCATCATAGATTAATTAACTCATGGGAAATAAATGAGTATCATAAAAACTTCCTTAAAATATTGATATAATAATCCATATAGAGAAATAAGGTGGATTATATTATAATAACACATCCCAAGTGTAAGTTAAGGGATGTAAAAGGATATTAAAATAGATGGAAAATGAATTTGTAATATTATTGAATAAATTACTTCAAAAAATAATAAGGAATAATAATTTTATTTTAAAAACCATTAAAAATTAAGATTATTTGTGAAAAATTTAAATCATGAAAATGTAGCTTCATAAATAAGAATTTTTATAAAATAATTTGTTCACATTTAAAGTATTAAAAAGTGGCTCTTTTTACACTTAAAAAAATTCATCTAGAAAATAATAAAAGATTCCATTATTTTTTTTAAAATAAAGAAAAAATATTGAAAATAGCCTTAAAAAAATATTGAACATAGATAAAGACATCCATAAAATCATGTAATAAATATGAATATAGTGGTGGAAAATTCCCAACTGAAAGGAAAAGGTGGGGATGATTTCTCTCACAAAATTAACATAGAGTAAATTATTTACCAATGGAAGTGAAATTGATAGATGATATGTAAAGTCCCAATAATAAACAAAGAAGAAGAAAATGGTTGCTGTTTTGGAGGTAAAGTTCTCCAAAATTTTCCCTAGATGAAAATTCATTCATAAAAATCTAGATTTGAAAATAATATTGGAATAAATCCATTATGACTTTGGTAACACTAAATTCAAAATCCCTAAAAAATAAAACATAAGATGGATTTGTTAATTCATTTTATTTCATTAATGTTACGATAAAAGACTTCCCTATGGAAGTATTTATTGAACCATATTTTTTTATGTTTTTTAATATAAAACCCAATTTTTATGCAAAATAATTTATTAAAATTTCCCATATATATATTTTGTTATTTATGATAGGATAACATGTTTGATAGAAAATAAGCTAAGAAGGTATGAATTTAATATACAAATGATGACTAGTCAGATAATGAAAGTGAAGGATCAAGACCGAAGGACAATAATGAATAGAGAATCTAAAACAGAGTTGAAAAAACTATAAATTTATCATTAAAATCATAAATTTGTCATTCATGATGTAAAATATATCAGAAAGGTGAGGTGAAAAAATTAGATGATGAAAAAATAGTTTTTGGGAAAACCCACAAGAGCCACAACATGAAATATATTTTCACACCATGACATATAAATAAATCACCCAGAATAGTTTTAGAGTGTTAATTAATGTCGTGAGAGCCTCATCCCCATAGGATTCAGATCATAAAATCACTATTCACAATGAAAAACCCTCAAATAATACCCAAACACAGTGTTTTTGACATTATTAATGGTCAGATGCCCTTTGAGTGCCCCATTTTGACCCAAGGTCCATTATAAACCATTTATGACGCGATGAATGATTTTATAAGTGATATTGAATCCTATACAAAGATGGATAGGGGGATTAAAAAATGAATTATCCATTCTTGGGTTCTGTAACCATATTGGGTTTAGGTTAATTTTAGGTTTTATTGTTTTAATTTACTTTCCATTTAATTTCAATTCCATATTTTAATTAAAGTGTTCCATATTACTCCAATATCTATTTTTGTCTTAATCTATTATTCTCACAATGATGAGTGTATGACCTAAGAATTGGCATTGGAGGAGGTTTTGTAATGTTCCTAAATTCATATGATTTAATTCTTAAAATATTTTAATTTAGTGTATGGGTGAAGTGGTCATAAAACAAGCCAAAAATTTTGTACTCTTTTATACTATTTACCCAATCATCTTCCCGTCCATTCTCTCAGGTAAAAATCTCCATATGATAGAGTTGACGATTACTTAAAGGATGAAACAACAAATGACATATCCATTCCTTGGAAGTAATTACACTCTTTTTTAATGTGTTTTTCCTAACCCAACTATTAAAAGAGGTGTAATTTGGTGTGTCAAATAGGTATCCTAGGAATTATAGAAATAAACCCAAGGTTTGTGGTTTTAATTCATGAATGAGTTTTTGTAAATGAATTGAAAAATTGAATTTGAAAAAACAATAAATTATTAATAATGTAACCCATGTAATTAAACCGTAGTACCAAGACCTTTGTTCAGGTTTTTTTAGTTTTTCATTTAATTATTTTTCTAAAACCCTAAAACAATTTTTTCATTAAATAAATAAAATACCAAAAATATAAAAAGTGATTTAGGATTAGTGTTTGATTAACTATGAAACTCTTTAAGTGAGAAAAATCTAGTCATGCACTATGTTTTACTAGGAAAATAAATTCTCTTTTGTACCACCCTAAGATAGATGTGTAAAAAATGACACCATTTTTATGGAGTTAAGTAGTTTTTATTTGAATTTTTTTATTCCCACTATTTAGATAGTTATCATTATTTTCTTAAAAATAATAATAAAAAATATATTTTCCCTAATGTATTAAAATTAAAATTATTATGCATGGGTATATTACTTGTAGGTGCATAAAAAAACAAGAATAGGTTGATTTTGAAAAATAATAGAAGAAAGAACTTAGAGAATACATAGAACAACTAATGAGAAAAACTGAAATGGTGTTTGAATATGTTTTGGAATTACTGGAGAAACCTACACCTGAAATAAAGTAAAAACCTAAAAAAATGGAGGAAGATATTTTAACACTCAAATTTGAATTTGAAGAACCCATAGTGGTAGAGGAGTAGTTACATGAATATCCATTTCACCTCACTCAACCATTTATAGTGGAGATAGATGAAGGAGACTTTACTAATGATTTAAAAAATGGAGATAAGATAAATTTGGATACATTTTGGAGTGATTGGGAAAACATTTAACTAAAACTTGATCTTCATAACCATAGAAAATTTGAATTATGAACACCCATATACCTATCCCTAAAATTAGAAAAATAATACACAACCCAAGTGGCGGAATTATAAGAAAGACTAGAAGAGCCTAACCACCTTTCACCATATACTACCATACAACTCTAAGAGGCACTTTATACTGAATAAGTGATTAAAGTTGAACCAAATCAGGGAGATTATAATTTATTTAAATCTATCTGGTAAAACTAATTTTATCATCAACTCACTACTTTGATTTTTTAGTTTCATAAAATTACTATTTTTCCTTGGAGGAAGATGATGAAAAAAAATGCACCTATTGAGGAACACATGGAGATCCTCAAAGATAATTAACATTTATTAGAGGAGGCCCATGAAGACATAAAATTGTCTCTACTTGAAGTAGTAGAGACACCAGATTCCTACACAAAAGGGGAAGATTTTTTTATTAATTTCTCAAGTTTAAATTTTATTCAAATTAAAATACATTCTCACTTTCCCTTTTATCATTCCATTTATGCATAATACCTAGAGAAAACACTTGAGAGTGAAGAAGAGGCTTCAAAATTAGAAACCAACAAATAGGAGGACCCATAATTCATACTTCTACCACCATGTATGTTATACCTCATTTGGAAGGGGGTGGATATAATATACTCTATACATGGAGTATTACACAAATAAGAAGAAGTATATTCTAGAAAAAAGAAACATGTGGTGGTTAAAATATAAGAAACTTCACCCACCATTAGACTATGGATAAAAGATGGTACTACCTTTCTAGAGTAATTCAAAACCTGGGCCCTAATTAAGGTATTAAACCAAGAATTATCTTTATTTATTTTTAGTTTTATTATATAAATTTATATTTCAATATATTTTTGAAATATATTATTATATATCCCAATCCCTCTATATTTATAATCTTATATTAAAATGATCCTTATTATCTAATGAATGATTTTATTTTTTTAGGTCTACTAAAATGGAACAATGTGGTAGGTATAAAGTTGAAAAGGATTACTATATGGAATTCATATCATGAAATATTAATTCATGATGTGAAAAATTATTCATGATGTGAAATAATATGGAATAGAACTATAAAAATGAAATTTACACTATGAAAGGGAATCATGTCTTGAAAATTCTATCGTACAGACATAAATGAATAATACCTACATAGATCAAACTAAAGAATAATTATGATGGGAATATGAGTTTAAAATATTTATTTTATTTTACTCACAAAATTTTAATCTATTTTAGGGAATTAAAATAAAAGTTTCATTCCCTACATTTAACTCTTAAACTCTAGAATAAATCTAAGAGACATATACGTTTCTTTGTAAAATCCTTATTCCATGTTTTAATTTTCACTATTGACATTATTAAATGAGTGTAATAGTAAAATGAATTATTAATGTTACTCATATGGGGATAAATTTAACAAATCATGATATTTTGGAATAATTTTTTTAAATGAAATTATTTTTATATTTGTAATGTTTTAAATTTAAAATGTTGATATTCATTAGTTCATTTTTTTTTTGTTATTTCATGCATAATTATCCCACACCATACATTAAAATTATTGGGAAAATTTTTAAACCAATATTTCCCACTCTTTCTATAGTATATTTCTTGAGATACTCAAGCATGTTCTCTTCTAGAAATTTATTGTCATGTTATCAATTCTATGAGTGAATAGAATAAATTTTAATATGATCGAGGCATTTTATTGATTATCCATTTTATCCTTGGACCCACCTTGAAATCAATCATTTTTCACATATAATCCATGAATGAAATATTTAGGAAATGATCCATATTAAAATCCTATTATATCTATTCATAACCTTCTCATAGTACATTACATTATATTGAAAACATAAGAATGGGGGAGAGGTTGTCCATGGTGTATGAATATATACTTCATTGAAGATATTTTTCTAGGGGTGTTTCATGTGATTTGGGGAGATTCCATATTATTATTTCACTTCATTATTCATCTATATTGCAATAAAAAAATTATTTAAAAAAAAGGAAAAAATAGAAAAAAAGTGTTGTGACTTGGGCGGATAAAAAATTACCATTTCTAGACCAATGATCTTTTCATCATATGTGGTTTGGCGGTGGATGTGATATTTTTTTAAAGAAATAATTTAAAAAAAAAGAAAAAAAAAATAATGATAGGGTAATTCATTTATTATGCTGACTAATTTCATGCACCTACTTTGAGCATTGGGGTTTGGGAGATGATAACATTTCAGGAGAATTTTCATTGGGATTATATTTTAATATCATGAATAATGATAGAGTAAAACCACCTTTTTGAGATTTATTTTATGATTTACCCACCTACCTTAAGCCTCAGATAATTTTTTAACCTTGATGAAAAGTCCTTGTGATTCAATTTTATTTCATTCTTTATGTAGTGAGGATGTTATACGCCTTTCAAGCCTATGGTAAGTGAAATTTACTTGAGGTATGAGCACACATCAATTAAATTTATTACCTTAAGAGATGATTACAATTATTTCAATGTGAGGTAAATTGTTTGTGGAGTATATATTAATGAGAATTTAGAAATTATATTTTATGGGGGGAAGAACATTTTTATTTTAAAAAAGGAAAACTAAAATTCATGTATGTATTTCTTTATTTTAATAGAGAGAATTTGGAAGAATTACTTTTTATGATATTTGAAATTTTATTTTAGATTGACAAAAAAATTGGTTTTGTTGCTTTGGAATTTTAAATATTGATTGAATTAAATTCCATTATGAATATTACCAAGATTATATGTTTGAGTAAAATCAAGTTCTATGTATGGGGGAATGGAGAGAACCATATTTTAAATCTTATTTTAATTTAAGACATAATGTTTAGGAAATTTAATTGATTAATATTTCTGTTATATAATTGTTTTTTTGATTTATTATAGGATACTATGTTTGATGTAAAAAGAGATAAATTGTACTAAATTTGTGATGGAAATGGTGACCCGTGAGATACTGCAAGTGAAGGACCAATACTGGAGGTCAAGAATGAATAATCGAACTAAAAAAGATATTAAAACACAAAAAATTCACCATTTAGATCATTAATTAGTCATTCACAACATGAAATATATTAGAAAGGTAAAGCCAAAAAATTAGATGATGAAAGAAAGAGTTTTTAGGAAAATCTAGAAGAGTCACAATGTGACATATATTGTCACATTGCAACATATGAAGAAATAATCCAAAAAATATTTTAGAGAAAGAATTGATTCTATGAAATGATTTCCCCCCCAATATTAACATCATGAAGTTACTATTCATTATTTGAAACCCTTGAACAAGACCTAGAAATTGTGATTTTGATGAAATTAATGCTCAGAATCCCTTTGAATTCCCCATTATGACCCATGGGCCATTATGACCCATGGGCCATTATGAACCATTTATAATGTGATTAATGGTTCCTGACATGATATTTAATCTTATACATAAATTTTTAGGGAGATTGGAAAAGGAATTATATATTCTTGGGTTTCCCCTATGCTAGGATTAGGCTACAGTTAAGTATTTGTTTTATTTTTTGCTTTAATATTTTATTCCATGTAATTTCAATTCAATATTTCAATTCAAGTGTTACATATTATTCCAATATCTCTTTATCTTCATATATTCTCTCTTTACACCATAGTCTCTTATTCTAATAATGATAAGTGACTAACCTGATGCTTATCATTGGTGGAGGCTTCTTGATGATCCTAAATTTATATTATTTAATTATTAAAATGTTTTAATTTGATTTGTGTTGAGGGAGAGGTAAGTGTATGGGTGTGGTGATCATCCACCATGATACAAATTTTTAAATCTTTCATATTCTATTCCTAATAATCTTTCTATCCCTTTGATTGGGTGAAACTCTTTATACGATGGAGTTAAAAATTACATGAGAGATGAAATAAAATTTTATGGAGTTAGGGCTTATAAGGCATTACACTCTCTATTGAGATTTTTTTAATAACATGGATATTGGAGACGATGAAATTTGGTGTTTCAGATAGATATCCTAGGCATTATAAAAATCACACCCAATGTATAGGTTAATAATTCATGAATGAGGTTTCATAAAATAATTATCAAATAGAATTTAAACAAACAATAAATAAATAATGAAGGAAACTATGTAACCAAACCATTGGTCCAAGACCTTTATTTAGGACTTCACTCAATTTAATCTACATTTTTTATTTTTAGTTTTTCATTTTATTGTTTTTCAAAAACCAAAATATCATTTTTTATATTAAAAAAATAATAAAAATTAAAAAATAAATAGTGATTTAGGATTAGTGTTTATTCAACTACAAATATTCTTAAATGGGATGACCCTAGTCTTCTATTGTGCTACCATAGAAAAATATATTTTCTTTTGTGGAATTATATGAAAGTAACATCAAGTATATACATCACACAGAAAGAACAAGTGGATAATATTACACATGTCTCAAAGGGAAAAAGTTGAGATGAGAAACCCTTATTGTTTTTATAACATTTTAATGAAAACCTATTGAGTGGAAGAAATTTAAATGGAACATTAAATAACATAAATTAGAAAGTTCATTATTATATAATATTTCATAGAGTTAGTATACACTCCTTATAAAATAAAATAGGTGTATAATACAAAACACATCTCAAGGAATTGAAGTTAATATGAAACCCTTAAATTTTTCTCCAAATTTTATGAAATATATTTAAGCTCTTATATAATAAACATAACCATATTAATCACTTATGTCAGAACCTTATTCATATATATTACTTTTATACTCCTCAACTATAGTCATTCACTACACATGTATTTGTTAGTTAATATTTATTTTCATCATCTGAGGTTCATAATTTCATTTGTTTTGCGCATGTTTTGTAATAGTGATGTCAAATCTAATTATTTGATACTAATTTCTTCATTATTTTTTTTAAAATATGTTTAAATAATTTATTTATTTTATTTATTCATAATCATTCTCACTTGATAGAAACTGTTGGTATGGTTCACGAGAACATAATACAAGATGAACTTCATTTGGGTAATTTATCGATATTAAATGATTATTTTTAATGATCATTATTTTTTATAACATCATTTAAAAAAATATCTGTAAAATATATTACTCAATAATTATATATATATATATATATATATTCATAAAATATATTATATCACCATCCATGTAAGGTGGTGATGAAAAAATACACATGTCATCCATAGAGGATGTAGTCCGCACATAACATGAGTGACATTTTTTTTTTCAACAAAATGGAAAGAAGGTAAAAATTTATTTATATTTTCAAAATGTTAATAATTTTATAAATATAATATTTATTCATTAAATATTATCTTTTAACCATGAATGTTATATTGTTATGAAAAAGGGAACACATCGATCCATGGAGGAGGTAGTCCGTGCGTAGCATGAGTGACGTTTTCATTTTTTGAATGGTTAGAAGGGTGATAGAAAAAATATAAGATCCTAGCCATCTAGTGAGATTTTTTTTTATTTTAAGGTTGTGTTATATCCATTTATTTTGGTCAATGGAATAATTATTGAGAGTATGGAAGCTATTGGGGGTGTACCCTGGGGTTCGAGAGATGAAAATGGGGGAAAAATGGCCATACATTGCATGGTGCATAGTTAGAACATGGTTTTTGATAACCATGTTCCATAATAATGTGACCTATATGGGGGTGGTATAACGTTTTGAAAACATTCAAGGTGTACATAAGAGTCTGTGTGGCTTGCATCCCTTGGAGAGAGGCAACCGTATGGCTACCACATGGTTTTTCATACCGTGTGGGTGGCCAGGAAAATCATACAGCTCAGTTCCCTCTTAGATAGAGGGAAATACATGGTTGGTGCATAGTTTGGTAAACTATGTAACAAAAATATGTTCCCATTTAAAATATAAAAAATTTCTTTTTTCCCTGACAACCTTTATATGACTTTCACTCAGTTTCTCCCTAATTTCTCCTCTAGCAGCAAGGGTTATGATCCAAATCCTCCCAAGCTCTTCAAGGGTGGTTCAAACTCAATTATTAGGTGATTAGGACTTCCATTTAGTGAAAATTGATACTCCCAATATTTCTTAATCTATTTTTACTTTTTTTCTGTGTGAATCATGTTGGTTTGTTTTCTCTTCTTTCATTGTCACAAACCTTTGTTTCCCATTGAATTATTTGATTGAGCATTAAGGGTTGTTTGGGCTTTAACAAAGGGATATGGTTGAAAAATAAATTGTATATGAGATTGAGGTAGTTGTTATTGAAGTTATATACCATATTCTATATGTTTATTTAAGTGTATGTGGTTTTTTAATTTGTGAAATTTCCTTGCGCAATTGATTTCTTATTAGGGAATGATAAATTTGGTGTCTAAATGGTGTGTTGGACCTTTCACGGACCCTGTTGGGTCCATTGATGATGAGTAGAGCAAGCCTATGGCCACCCATGAGTTTTTACTCCCATTAAAATTGATATCAATTTTTTTAAATGATGAATTGATGGGTTTATGAGATTAAACCAATTTTAATTGTGTTTATCACATTAACTTGTCATAATGGGTTACTTTTATTAACTTGTAAAAGTTAAATGGGTTGTGAGATAATTAAGGGTAAAATTGATAAATGTTTAAAGGGGTAATGCCCAAGTTATAAAATGGTTTGAAAGTATGTTTATTGGTTGGGGTTATGAATAAATTGCAAAATGGACTAGTTATGGAATTGATTTAAGTGTATTGAAAGTGGTGAACCATGGGAATGTTGTTAAATGAAAAGGTGCATCCTAATTTTTATTTTTGATAAAAGGTCACTAATGATGAACCTTGGATATAATTATTGATGTTATGGATGAGATTTTGTAATGATTTTCATTTTTATTTTTTTGGGTTGGACTAATGCTTTAGGACCCACCAATGTATGGTATGGTTGGGATGTCAGACTGATGCTTCAATCTCCCCTTGAATGGATATGATGTGAATATTTAAACTAAAAATCCAAATTATTGTGATTTTATTAAACTTATTGATGAATTACTATGTGATATAAAGTGTTAAACCCATTATAAAATATAGTTCATAATAATGGCATGGACCAAAGAAAGTTTTATGCGTTGGTTCCATAGTGTAAATTGAGGTCCATGGGGTTAATTAATAATTTTTTAATTAAAAACTTGTTTAATTTCACTATCTTATTTATATATTATCTATAATTTTGAATAAATAGATATTAGACTGAATATTACTGTATACACTATTGGTGGTGTCTTATTGAGTTGTTCTCACACCCTGGTTGGGTTGCTGTTGGGTACCCAAGCATACTTAATATTTGAAGGACTAGATAGGGGCAAGAGCCCTACAAAAAAATGGTTGATTTTGGATGGATCATGGATGATGTGACTAGACATGTGATTGGGACCCATTATGGGGATTTTCTTTGGTTCCTTATTTTATTTTTTATGGAAATTTAGAAAATCATGACATGAAATACTTATTATTTTATATTGTTGTACTTACCATGTTTTGGGAGTTGGTTATGTGATGTTTTATTATTGATTATTATTTCATATGGATTTTTGTTATGATTTACACTATTTATTTTCTTTGGAAAAGAGTGTATAGTCTCCCCACATGTTTCATTAAATCCTCATTGCCAGTCAGTATCCTCTAGTGTATGGGAAGGTGTGCCTAAGGTCATGTAGTGATCTGGCTCAGGGCACCAGTTTTGTGGCACCCAGGCCAGAAAGTGTATGGGAAGGCATGTCTGAGGTCATGTGGTGATCTATCTCAGGGAACCCATTTAGTGGAACCCAAACTAGGATTTTAAAAAGTGGCATTAGAGAATATTTTGTCTATTGATTTACTATTTGTAAGAGGAAGATAGGAGGATGAGATGTTTTGGTCCTTATTTATGGTTTCATTTATGGGAGTAACTAACCCATGTATGGGGGAAACCTATGTTCCCAGGGTGGGGTTATTTTTCTTGATGTTTATTGTTATGGTTGAATATTTTTTTACCTTGGTTGATACACATGTTTTGTGATGTTATTGTTGTTCAGATTTTACTCATGGGTTGATATGCCATAATTTTTATATACATACATAATTTTAGGTACTCAGGGAATTATGTGACTGGAATCATGTTAGAAACACATGGGAAAATATGTGGGTTGTGGGAAATAAATTTAATTTTTTATTTCTTTTATGGTTTAAAAGAAGTGGTACATAATAAAATATTGTAACTGATTTAAATTGAAATATGAAAATAGATATTATTAAAATGGTTCCTAATAAAGAATTTGTAAATGTTTAAATATTTAAATATGCAATTTTTTTTTCAAATGTATGGTTTTACAAGAAAATATATAAAAGAGGGTTTACTCATAGTTATCCGTGGTCCTAGTTTAGGATGGTTGGGTGATGTGATCATACTATGGTTATAGTTGTTGGGATAGTGTATGCAAATTAAAAGGTTTTGGATAGTAGTAAACCCACCTATATAACTTTAAAATGATTTTTATATACCATGAAATGTTCATTTGTAATTATAGATTGATTCCCCCATGAAGACATTTACTAATAGGTTTAAAAGAGGGAATTATTGAGAATGAACCTCCAGTAGCAGGACAAGAAACCCCATTGGTTCCAGTTGAAAGGGAAGAGAAGATTTTTTGTGAGAATTCAAACTAATATATTTAGTTTTTTGAGGGATCCCAGGTAAGGAAACTCTGAGTATGTTTGAGATGATGGGGGATATTCAGGTGTAGCACCCTTAGACGTTTTCCAAAGAGGGTGGACCTGAGGCTGAAGAGTTATGGATTGATTTTATCTAGATGATAATAGATCACTTATAGATCACTCCAAAGAAAAGGTCTAATAAAGTGGAATATATGTTTCAAGGTCCAATAAATAAATGGTGGGATATTTAGGTCCATGATACGTAGGAAGATGGTATGGCATGGAATTCCTTCTAAGAGAAGTTCTTAGAGCACTTTTACATAGAGATCCTGAGATAGGAGTGAGATACAATTTTTATGTGGATAACCTTGGGAAACATGTCAATGATGGATTATGTGTGATGTTTTAGTAATTTAAAAATCTGTTTCCCAATAATGATGAGAGATGAGGCTGTTAAGAAAAATCATTTTCAATATGGAATTAAATGTGAGATTATGTCCCATGAAAATATCTTCAATTTGAGGAAGTTTTTTGAGGGAGTAAATCAATAACTCATTTCTAAGGGGAACCTAAAATAGCCTTCTAGTCATGGTAAAGTAGTTCCAGTTGGGTTATCAATTATGGAATCCCCATATAGTGGGATTCACCATTATGAAAACATTAAATAGGTCAGTGGAGGATTGAATAGCCAGGTTATATGATCTGACATTCAGTGCATAGATCATGTATTTTGCTACAAGTTAAGTATACTTGGTCATATACATGGTCAGTGCCCTCAAACAAAAATTTAGTTTAGAGCTAAAAGTAGGATGGGGAAGGTACAATGGATATGTACAAACCCTCGACAAATAGGTGGTGATGGAGTACCTAGGTCTATAAAAAGTGTTGGAAGGGGATATTCAACCCTGTTATAGTCTACCAGTTGGAGCTCTACTAGATATACCAGTTGAGGTGGGAGATTATGTGTTTCAGGAAATGATCGTACATATAAGTAGTAAATTTCAGTTCAATGGACTTAGAAAGGTGCCTAGGTTATGGGAACAAGAAATCTATATGAAATTCACCATACTATGGATGGTAGTGAGGCTGGACAATCAATAGTTCAAGGTAATATTCTTGTTGATTCAATGCTTGAAAATGATTTTTTTTATATAGGTTCTTCTCAATCTATTTTATCTAGTTTATTTTTGAATGTTTTTAAGAGGTGGATTTTATTTATGGGCTTTGTCGATCAACATTACATTAGGGGTACGATTAGAGAGTATTTTATAATTTAAGGAGTGTGACCTTAAGGTTGGTGGGTACAATCTACTTTTGGACTTGTATATGATTGAGATGTTGTATTTTGAATTGATATTGGGAATAGATGAGTTGGTTATGTACCAATGTTACATTGATTGTTCTTGGATGAGAGCGAGTTTCACATATCATAATGGTGGTTTTTATATTCATCATGAAAAAAAGAATATCCATGATGGACATTCAAAGAAATATCATTAGAAGTTGTGTTAGAATATATATCAGGTTAAAAGTTTTATACTTGATGATGGGGGAGTGGATCATGATGTCTTCCATCCTATAGTGGATCAGTTTCTAGATTCATTTCATGATAAATTTTCTAGTTTTACACCATATATGGAGGTTTATTTCATGATTTAGTTAGTGCATGGAGCTGATTTAGTTTCCATTTTTTCATACAGAATGGCTCTATAAGAGATTTAAGATCTTAAGACTTCTCTTGAGGAGTTAGAGGATAAAGGTTTTATCCATATGAGTCTTTCAACATGGGGATCTCTAGTTTTATTTTCCAAGAAGGCTAACCTGACATTACACTTATATATCAACTATCATAAGTTGAAGTAGATGAATATTATTAATGAGTATCCACTTTATACATCCATGATATTTTTGACCAAATGAAGGGTGCTAGTGTGTTGTCTAAGATTTCTTTGATATTCAGATATCACCATATGATGATGAGACCTTATGATATAACATATACATATTTTAGGAGTAAGTATGGTTTATATGAGTTCTTTATGATTCCATTATGGCAAACAAAAAATCCTATTGTGTTTATGGAATTTATGAACTAAATATTTCACACAAACATGGAAATATTTTTTATTTTTTTCATAGATGAAATATTGGTGTACTCCCAGAATCGTGATGATTGTGGTCAACATCTCACAATTATACTAAGAACACTAAGAGATAATTGACTACATTCCAAGATATATAAGTGTAATTTATTGATTTAGAAAGTACGTTTATTGGGACATATCATCTTATAGGAAGGTGTGTCAGTGGACCTTGAGAAGGTTCAAATGGTTATTTCTTGGGAGGATTTTGAGAATTTTTTGGTATCTCAAGATTTATGGGTTTGGAGGGTTCTTAACCAAGTTTAATAAAATAATGTTCCCATTGTAATTAGTTCTCTTAAGTATAAAAAAGAAGGGTGTAATGTTTGAATAGTTTAGATCATGAAATAATTCCTTCCAAGAGATAAATATCCATTTGACAAAGTCACCAATTCTAATCTTACTCGAATCAGGTGAGGTGTATACTCTGTTTTGTTATGCATCAGGGATAAGACTTGGGGTAGTGTAGATATAGGGAGACCAATTCATGAGGTATGGATAATGGTAGTTGAGACCTCATGAATGTAGCTACCATATGCATGATATAAAGTTTACAATAGAGGTTTATTCCTTAATGTTTTGGTGTAACTATCTTATGTGCGATTGTTTACTATTTTTACTGATCTTTTTCAAGCATGATTTACATATTAAACAACAAACATGGGTTGAGTATATAAAAAAATTTGATTCTTAATTATTGAGAAAGGAGAACAAAATTTATGACGATTTGATCCAGAAGACACATACTTAGATGGTTTAATAGTATAGTTCTGAGTGGAAAAAGATTTCTTTGTTCATTAAGATGAATCTAGATATTCAAGAGGAAAGGGAACATATGACCCTTGTATCTTTTTCCATCAATGCATCTCTTCCGAGCTATGTTAAGATGATATATTTTGAGGATCTTAAGTTTTTTAGAATTGAGGGATGACTTTGAAGGTGGGAAGATATATTCTGATTGAACCATAGATAATGATGAGATAATACATAGTTGTAGCTATGTTATTATGCCAAAATGTATGAGGGAGGTGATGATGTGTGACTTTCATGCCTCGAAGTGGGTGGTGAACCCTATTTTGACCAAAATGTACCAATATATTTGTCAACAGTATTGGTGGATGGGAATGAAAAAGGATATTTTAAGTTTTGTGATGTGGTGTTACACCTTTCAAGAGGTGAAGGCTGAGAACTAGCAGCTGGATGGTATGCTACTGCCGTTTTCAATTTTGGAATGGAAATGGGATGAGGTTATGATGATTTTATTGTGGTATTACCAATAAATACTTGAAATAATTATGAAATATGGGTAATCATGGATCAATTGACAAAATTATCCAATTTCTTGGTGATATGAGAGACTTTTACTATTGATCAGTTGGGTGACTAGTATGTTCCAGACTTAGTGTTTTTTCATGGGGTTTTATAGAGTATTGTTTTAGATAGAGACAATAATTTTACATCATTATTCTAGGAAGGGTTTTAGAAGGTTCTTGGAACTCTGTTGTTTTTTAGTACAAATTTTCACCCACTGGTGGATAGGTAATCAGAATATACTATTCAAGTGTTAGAGGACATATTGAGAGCATGCATCTTGGACTCTAATAGAATTTGGGAGAAGAAATTATAGCATATTGAATTTTCCTATAAAAATTTATTAGGATGATATTAAAATGGAACTATAAGTGGTTATCTATGGTAGGACATGAATATCACCATTGTGTTAGATAAAAGTGGGAGGATCAAATTTATTGGGACCGAGTCTCATACAGGAGACATCAGAGTAGGTTCAGTTGATCTGAAAGTGTATGTATATAACACAAAGTAGAAAAAATTCATATGATGACTGGTGATATTGAACCCTTGAGTTTATAATGGGTGACCATGTGATTCTTTGGGTGTATCCATGATTGGGTCACTGTTGAATTCTGAAATAGGTCAACTTAATGCCTATGTATATTGAGCCTTTGAGATCTCATAGAGGACCAGACTAGTAGAATACCAATTGGCTATTCCACAACAATATAATATTGTGCATGATATCTTTCATGTGTCAAAAATTCAAGAATATCACCCTGACCCTTCTCATGTAATTTATGTTGATGATTTTGAGATTGAGGCTATTATATCCTTTGAGGAGCATCTAATTTGTGTTGTGGATCATAGTGAGAATTTTGTGTGGGGTAAGATTTTGTAATTGGTCTAAGGGTTGTGGTGTCATGGAAATGTTCAAGAGGAAAATTGGGAGTGAGAAGCTAATATATAGGATCTTTGACCTGACCATTTTACCTTGGAAGCTTAGTGATGATTTAGAGACTAGTTTGAGGATGAGTTGTTATAAGGTGGGGATGTTATAAGAACCCAACGTTTTGATGAGGTATTTTTTTATTCTAATTCTGGTTTATCTCTTTTTATTTTGGTCAATAGAATTCTTCTTGAGAGTAGGGATGGTCTTAAGGGTTTCCCAAGGGTTTGGGACATGAAATGGGGAAAATTATCCATCCAACACATGGTGCATAGTTGGTGAATAGTTAATGATAACAATGAACCATAACTGTGCATCTTGGTGGAAGGTGGTGCCCAATTCAAAAACCATGTGAGGGGTTCCCAAGAGACCAAGTGGATTTATCCCCTTTTAAATAGGCAACGACATATTTTTTCAAACACTATGGGTGGCTAGGAAAACCATATGTCTTGGTTTCTTTTTTCACAAAGTAAGCCACACATTTGGCACACAGTTTGGAAAACCGTGTGGACAAACTATGTGTCCCTTTAAAAGAGGAAAAATAAACTTTTCCTCCCTTTTAAACATATATTATTTTAACTCTATATATCCTATATTTATTCTCTAACACCAATTGTTAGAATAAAATCATCCCAAGATCTCTAAGGGTGGTTCTCCCTCAATTTTTAGGCTTTTGGAGTGCTATTTAGTGTGAATCAAAGCTCCTGATAATTCTTTATATTGATTTCCTTATTTTTTTATAGTAAAATCATTATGGGTTGTTTTAAATCCTTTATAATCCCTAAACCCTTATTTTATAGAGAATTATTAGAATGATAATTGAGGGTTGTTTGGGCTTGAATCAACTTCCATGGTTTAGTGAGAAATTGTCTACTTGTATGAGGTATGTGGTCTATATGTTATGTATTGTATTTTTGATGTTTATTCATGTGTATGCTGTTTTTAAATTTGTTCCTTTATGTTACACAATTTATTCCTTGTCAGGGAATGATAAATTGGGTGTCTAAATAGTTTTTTGGACCTTTTATAGACACTATTTAGTCTATTTAGGATAAGTAGACCAGGTCTATGGACACCCATGGGGCGTGATACTCCATTGAACATAGTCATTGAGTTATTAAATAATTAATTTAAGGGTTTATGGGAAAAAATTATAATTGAGTTTTTCATGTCAACATGAAAAGGGGTTATTTGGATTAACTTGGAAAGTTAAATGGGTTATGATATAATTAACTGGAAAGTGATAAATGGTTAATGAGGGAATGTACTTGTTGTAAAAAAAATTCAATGTATATTTAGTGGTTGTGGTTATAAATAAATGGTAAAATTTTCTAATTATTAAATTGATTTAATTATATTAAAAGTGACGATCGAAGAAAAAATTGTTAAATAAAAAGGCGTACCCTCATTGTTATTGTTGATAGAAGGTCACATATGATAAAACTTGGAAATCATGATTGATGGTATATTCATGATGTTGGAATAAGGCTCTTAATATTTTGTTTTGTCTATAATTATGCTCTAGGACCCACCAATACATGGAATGGTTGGGGTGTCAGACTGATTCTCCAAGCTCCCCTAGTATTGATATGATAAAGATACCTAGACCGAGGCTCCAAGGTACAATGATTTGATCGAATTTATTAATGAACACCCATGTGATGTAAAGTGTTCCACCCCTTATAATTATGGTTTAGACTTATATAATGGACCAATATAGGTTTGGTGTGTTAGTTTTATAGTGGGAATTAAGAGTCCATGGGGGTAATTGATACTTTTTTAATTAAAAACATGTTTACTTTCACTATCTGGTTTTCAGATTATATTTACTCCTATATATAGTTAAATTTTATTGGATACTATTGTATAAACCATTTGTGGTTACCTAATAAGTTTTAATCACACCCATATCATGTTGTAGTTGGCTACCTAAGTAGACTCCATGATTATAGGAACAAATAGGGGCAATCGACATGAGAGAGATGGTTGATTTGGGATAAATCATGGATGAGTAGGAGAAACATGTAACAGGAACAATTTTGGGGATTTAATTTGGCGTATTATTTTGTATTATGTTTTGAACTTTAGACCATTATGACATAACATACTTATTATTTTAGATTATTATACTTACCCAATTTTTGGGAGTTGGTTATGTGATGATTGCTTATTTATTATTATTACTTGCTGATGTTTGTTATGATTTTCACTACTGGTTTACTCTATTAAATATGGTATATTATTTCCATGTGTTTCATCAGACCCTCGCTTCTAGTCAGAAGCCTCTAGAATACTGGGAGGTGTGCCTAAGGTCATGTGGTGTACTGGCTCATGACACCAGTTTAGTGGAACCTGGGTCATGAGATTATACAATATTTTTTACCTTACTATAATAAAATTTCAATATAGTAATGATTTTTATTTCAATATATTATAATGATTATAATAGGTTTAGAAGATAGTGGATGAGAAATATAAAGAAGAGAAAGATGGAGATTGGGTGATACTCACCTTCAGAGTTTGAATAATCTCTTGAAAGATCCTTTAGAAATTGATGACATAAGGATTATTCTTGGAACAATTGTTTTCAAACATAAAATAGGATTGTAAGTGAGTTAAAATAGTTATATTTTCAAGATAATTTCTAATAATAGGTGTGTGATGAATTTGGTCGAAGTGAAATACATTTAAAGGTGAAAAGAGGGAAATTGATAAGGAAATTAATGTTTGATAAGTGTTAATAGTGGTATTTCTTGATATTAAGGTTCATTAATTAGGGAAATGTTGGTTATATATGTGGTTAGAAATTTCCAACCTACCAAAGGTATTCTATAAGGTGAAATTTGTTGATTAAAATTATCAATGTGTCTTTTGTTTTAAAATCATGGCACAATTCATTAAGTAAGCTAATTAAGTTGATTTTTTTATCTTAGGTGTATGAAAAATAAAAAAATTAAATTAAATATAGATAAAATGAGGTTTTATGAAATACATACTGTTTTAGGATTTGTGAAAATTTTATGATATATGGATTTTTTAAATATCAAATGTTTGAGGTTTAGTAAAAAAATGGTATCTTGAATGATTGAGTCCTGAATTCATGAGAACTATAGTGGTGAAAAGAAATTCCTTAGTATATATGGAAAGACACCAAGTTCTTTAAAATATGAATCGTAAAATTCAATTAATACAATTAAAAATATATATAACATTTATAGAATCTACCTATTTGTGGTTTTCCTATAAAAAGAGACATGATTTGAGGAAAATAAAAACTTATGAATCACATTCTAGAAAAAGAGTTTACATTGATCAATTAAAGTCATACAACTACGTGTTTCCTTGAGAAATTCTGATCTTTTTAGTTTTTCATTCTTATTGTTCTATTAAGAGTATACATTTATAAGGTTTCATTGAATATATATTATTATTTCATACTTTATTTGTTATATTCCCGACCATAATTTTTAGGGATTACTTTAGAAAAATATATTCAGGCTTCTAATTTTAGAAGTAGTGAAATAATATTCTGGATAATCAAGGGATTCCTTCAAGAATATGGAGCCAAGATTCTTGTTTATAGTACCGACAACTTTGGATAAGTGTAAAGTAGAGGTATTCAAATTTTTGGGAAGACAAACCTTTTGATAGGTTTATAGTCAAGGATAAATTTAATATGGTCTATATATTCCACTTATTTCTTGGGGTGAAGTAAAGTTGTATAATATCCTTTAAGGGTCACTTTATTTCTAAACCGATAATGTAAGTTTTTTTACTATGATTATTATTTTATTATTAATTTATAAAATTTTGATAGTTTAATTTAATACCATGATAATTAATTTTATCTAATTTTCTAAATACCAATTATTCTATTACTATTGTGCTTACTTTGATATTACATGGTTTATTTAGGGATATATATGATCTTTGTATTTCCAATTGATTTAAAACTTGAGAAGGATACCAATTTTTAGTTATTTTAAAATATAATTTCCCCCTTATTATAATATGTTTTACATCCATTTATTGGACAAAAATTTGGTATAAAATATTGTATCTATATTTAAGGCTGATTCTAAGATAATATTTTATATTTATGTGACATTATCATATTTTTAGTTTCTCAATTTACATTAAACTAACATGTTTTATATGAATGATATTTTTGTTTTTGAGATGGAATTTATTATAAATGTTGGAAGTTCAAAAAATATTAATTCATAAACACTACTTATTTGTGATGTAAATGATTATGAATATTTGTGGGATCATATGAAAACATATATTATTAATAGTAGTGTTCATAATTTTCTTATTCTTACCAGTAGTTATGAAATTAAAATTAAATAAGTTTTTAATTTTTATATAGGTGAAAAATTAATATTTTAGTAAAATTTTTGAGGAATTAATAAATTTATATGTTCTATAAAAATAAATATTTAAAATAAAGTATCTTTTTATCACACTGCTGGTGGATTTTTGGAATAAAATTGAAGTTACTCACTTTGGAACTACTAAATTTATTAAAACCAAGTGAGCTATATTAAGGGATTATTATCAGATTTTTGATTTTCTACTAAGAGGCAAAATATATTAGATATAATAGAGATTTATGAAAATTATGAATAATCTAAATTACCCCTAGTGAAAAGGAATTATAAGATGATTTTTGGGTTGAAAAAGTTATAGATATTTTACCCAAAAAATGGGAATATAAATAAAAGTTATAAATGATATAAAATTAATTTCTAAGATAAGTCTTGATGAGTTAATTTAAAATCTCAATAAATATGAGAATAATTTTAATAAATATGTATGGAAAGAAAGGGAGAAAATTGAGTTTCCCTCATATCCACCAGAACATCAAACTATGAATCTTATAAACCATGTTTTTCAAAGTGATGTTCTAGATTAATTTTAGATGATAGTGATTTGGATACAATAGATAGTGAACATGATAATATGGATAGAGGGATGTTTTACAAATAATGATCTCCGAAGATATTATCTGAAACATAATAATGAAATGAATTATTCTACAGAACCTATATCTTATGAATGTATAAAGTCGGTTCTTATTTGACATGGTTTTCATGAATTAAAAAGGAACATTAGAATGTATTCTAAAAGGTATTATAAAAGAAAAGTAAGAAAATTATGAAATCTATATACACATGGAGAGAAATAGAGTATGTCACTTCTTATGATATTTTATTATAAGATAGTATAAACAATAAAAAGTACCATATTTTATGAAAATATAGAAAAATATTTTATGGGAATATTAACACCAAAGACCTTATGAATCCAACTTTAGATTTAATTTTTTTTGATTCTGAGGAAGATAATAATTATAAGATTTCATATTATTTAAGTGAATATGAAAATATTCCTGAAAACAATGAATAAGTGAGTTCTTATGTTTCTAAAAGTGAATACATGTACCAAAATATTTATTAGAAGTAAATTGATATAAAAAATGAAACTAATGAGACAAAATATTGTTTTGTGAAGACTAAGGATAACCCTACCAATGTTAGAAAGAAGAATAAAAAGTTGATGAATTATTGGGATGAGTTGAAGAGTTAGGTAAACATTTTTACTTCTTATAAGAATGTAAAAGTAAAATTAAATCCTTTAGAAGAATAATTTAAGAGAAGTTATAAGAATAAAAACGGGAAGATTGTGTCTTTTTCTCAAGATAAGAATGAAGTTACTAAGTTAAATACTGAGTTTGAGATCCTAAAGAAGTACTTGACTAAATTTTCTACTAGAATAAAGGAGTTTTAAAAGATATATGTCCAATTGAGGTTTTCTAAAAAGACTAAATTTGGACTTTGAAGAAATACCACTATTTTTTATACTTATCAATAAAATTACTTCATTCCTAGTCAATAAACGTTTTATACTATGTTTTCAAGAGGAGGAAACTAGAGAAATAACTATTCTCGGAACAAAGTCCCATACTTTATATGATCCTAATATTTCATATACAAGAAAATAGTTTCTTATTAGCACCATAATTCAATTTAGATAATGGTGTAAAATATACTTTTTGAAAATATGAATGGAATAAAAAAGGTATATCTTTTGAAAAATTTATTCTAAATAGTTGAAGATGATTTAAATCAACTGCCAAATGCTAATATATGGTGCTTGGTAAATATTTTTATAATTACCAAAAATATATTTTTAATATGTTTCATGTTTGATGTTTTTTTGATATTTTTTTTATTATTATAAATAGCATTAATTACATCTATCTAGGGGGAGATTTTTAATTAATTTTTGACTAACTTTTAAACAAATTTCTTTTAAATTTATGGAGGACTCATAAATTTGTAGTTAAAATATGTTTGAACCATATTAAAAATAAGGAGGGAAACCTGTTTCAAAGGTAGATAACATCAAGATAGTTGTAACTTTATATTTTTAGTTCATTATATTTTTGATGAATTGTTCATGTTTTCTTAATTAATGTGTCATAAATTCAAAATGTATTTTTTAATGGAAAAGAATTTAAAAAAATAATTAATTTAAAAAATAAAATTTCACATCATATGATTTGGAAGGAGTAAATCCTAGTTATTGGATATTTTAAAATCAACGAATATTAAGAACTATTCTTGAATGCTTTCTGAAATCTATAAAAAAGTGCGGAACCGAAACTAGTTGGACACATTCACTATAGAATAGTTGTAGTGTTATTTATGATTTTTATAATGCCTATTAATTTTTTATTTTTTATATGGATTCTACTGGTGACCTTGAAACTAGAGTGATTCATTGGGAAATACTAGTTGATCCAAAACTTTTTGGGAAGTATGAGTTCACGCTGAAGGATTTCATTGAATATCAAGGATGAAAGAATTTGGTGATACCTACTAAAGAACATGATATTTTTTATCCCATTTTGATCAAATAATTCTATATTATAACTAACTTTAGAGATTATGAACGTGAAAAAGGTAAATTTTGTTCGATTTGAACATAAGTTTACTCTTACTCTTGAGGGATTCACTAAACTTCTTAGAGTTCTATTATAAGGGGGAAATCTTTTTTAAATATCAAAAACTAAAAGAATATTATAGAATATTTTTAAAATCTTACATAGATGAATTTATATTTACTATGAAGGATGATATTTATAAAAATAGACATCTAAAACCATTAGTACATATTGTGTTTTAGTGGGTGCATTATTTACTTCTATAGAGGAATTAATATAAAGATACAATAAAGATACATGATGCATGTTTATTGGATTTTCTTGTGAATTTTTTAAATTTGGTTATATAAAATTATTCTAGTCTTATATTTTAGTTATCATAAATACGTTAGTAAATATGAAGACCTTTTTGTACAATTAGTTTCTAAACAAGGTTTTTGTAAAGCTATTGAGATCTAAGAATGTGAAAATCAAGCACATCTAGAAAGAGTAAATGAAAATTATGTTAATGATGAGATAATCTCAATGATGATATTGATATATTATTTTATGAGAATAAGTTTATTAAAAATCCATCGATACAAGATTATATTGATTAAAAAAATCAGTTAAGAAGTTTGGGACAGAAAAAATCATGGAGATATCAATGGAGAAGAGGAAAGTACTAAATGATCCTCTTAACTTTGAATATCCACAGAAAGAACAAGTTGAAATCTGGATAAGGTGAAGTTCAATAGAAATAAAATATTTTAAAATAGAGAGTTACTTTTGATAATGAAAAATTTCATAGACTTATGGAATCTAATAATGGTTTCTTAAAGGCATAGAGGAAAGAAAAAAAAAATAATAAAGAAGAATGGGCTATAGGAAATCCTTTATTTTGATTATATAAATCATAGGATAAGGTATTAATAAAATATATGGATTGGAATTTAGTATTGGAGAAGGAGAAGAATAAGTATTCTTTGAAATTTTTTGCAATCTCATATTTCAAGAATTATCCTTCCCTCTAGAACTATTCATGAACATTTTGTGGAGGAGAAATTGTTGAAGAGGAAACTTGTTTTTTAATGAAAAATAAAAGATATTGTCATAGAATTCCCTATGAAGTCTTACAATATATCTTCACCTCATCTAGAGTTTATTTAACTAAATAATAAAACTATTAAATCCTATATTTCAATAGAAGTTCTTCTATTAGAAGCTCACTATGAAATTCTGTTACAATAAATTCCATCTGTTACTAATGATATGGATGCTACCCTAATAGAGAAAATTTCAAAAGCGAAAGTCACTGAATAACAGTTTGAGAAGTTTGGAATTGAATCTATGATAAATATATATATTTAATATTATTTTATACTTTTTCAGTATTAAAATTTTCAAATAAAATATGTTACTTGGAAAATATAGTTTGTTGGAAAAATATTCCCAATCCATATCATCATATTTGGATTCATCTATTATAATATAAAACACTAAAATAGAGTTACTAATGGATAGAATGAAATAAATGTTAAAAAATTTGAATAAATAATTGATATTAAAGTTATTACTTATAATAAAGATAAATAATGAGAAGATCAATTGGTAAATTAGTGAGTAATAAACAAGGAAAAAATCTAATAGCTCATTAGAATATTTTTTTAGTCCAAGAACTCAAAATCCTAACCCGAAATTATATTCTTTGAATAATATTAATAAGAAAATTGAAATGTTTTTAATATGATTCTATATTCATGTTCACAATTTGGTCTGATGTGGGGATATATAGTCAATTTTCAAGACTCTAAATGTAAAAATAAGTTTATTGAAATAGTTTCTTAAGTGAAGGGAAGGTTGAAGACCATTAAGGAGAGATGTGGCCTTCTTGACCTGAAATTGGAAGACTTAAATAAATATATAAATTCATAATAAAAAATTTCAATTATATCAATGATTAAAGTAAAATTTTTCATTATACTTATGAAATAATATGTAAAAGTTTAGAATATCTTTAATAAGTTTTAAAAGAGAAAGGAAAAAAGACCAATGAGATTTAAATTTCTATCAGAGAGTTAAAACAGTTAGATGTCTCTTAGTACAATTAAATAGTTAAGAAGAATTTTAGAATAGAATTCTAGGAGGAAAAGTTTCATTTGATAGAGAATTTAGTTGAGTTGAATTAGAATTTGAAGGATCAAGAAGAGAAGTTTTATAAATATGATTAGATGTTCAAGATTTAGGATGAAATGTTGGCATAAAAACGAAGTTTAATAAAAAGTGATAGTATTTGATTGAAAACAATATAAAAAGGACTAATTTTTCAATTAATATTAATTATAATACTTTTATTGTTTATTATTAGTTTTAAAACTCCAAAATTTTAATGGAATGAAGTTTTTTGAATATATTGAATTACCTTTCATTGAATATTTTAAATTAAAATTCATTTAATATTTTTGAATTATAATTCATTTAATATCTTGAATTATTGGTAGTGTATTCTTAAATTTTTTTTGTTCTAGTAATTACAGTTTAATTTACAAGGATAAATTTTTTTCATCTTAATATAATCAATATTATAAGGGGGTGGTTTATTTTTATTTTCACATAAGTTTTAATTCTTTTCAAAAATAATAAAGGGTGAGAAATTTTATGAAAAAATTATGAATTAATTTTAAAAATATTTGATTTTATATTTGTTTCATGAATGGGTAATTTTTGCTAATTGTTTTACAAAAGGGGAGAATTGATTGTTAGAATATTCATTTAATCTATTTTATAAAGGGGATATTTTATTAAAACAGGATAAACACAACAATTATATCTTTTTATAATTCTAAAATTCTTAATTTTTCATTTGTGTTTGTATATCTCAAAAGGGGGAGATTATTGAGTTAAATAATTACTGTGTATTTTTTTTTGGAAAATACCAATACACTTTATTATGTATTTTTTTATCTTATATTTTTGTAACTTTGATGTATAGATAATAAAAACCCATTAAATGAAATATTGACAAACTGTGGTTTTATCAAATACTGATGGTTTAAGGATTTGTGAAAATACAACGATCTAAGGAATTAAAAAATACTAATGGTTTGAGGTTTCATGAAAAATTTAAAACATAAATTATTTAATGAGCATTTCATGAACATTTTATTAGTTATTGATAACTTCCTTATTATTATAAGAATCCAATTATTTTAAAATATGAATAGTAGACTACTACCAATGATGTTACAATCGAGCCTGAAGTTTTTAAAAAATAAAATTTGTACTTTTACCTATAAATAGATCCATTCTATGAAGAACTAAAAAATTATGAATCACATGCTTGAGAAATATCTTATATTGATCTATTTAAATTGTCTAACCACATATTTTATTTGTGATCTAATGATCTTTATAGTTTTTATTTTTGATTTTTTTTCTAATAGATTATGTTTGCGAGGTTTGATAAAAAAATATTTGTGTTTAATTCTATAATTTTTATGTTTCTAAACATCATGTTCCAGGATTCTTTTAGGAAGAAAAATTTGATCTTCTAGTTCTAGAAGTGGTGAATTGCTGACTAGATTTATTGAGGGTTTCCTTCAAAAATATGGAGTTGAGATTATAGTTTATATAAGTAGGACCTTATGATAATTTTAAAGTTGATGGGTTTTTATGTTTTGAAAGATATAAATTTTGACAGGTTTATATTCAAGGATACCTCGAATCAAGTCAATAGATTCCCCTCGTGCTTTGGGTTAAAGTGAAGTTTTATAAAATAATTTAAGGAGAACTTGATTAGAAAAGAAGTTGTTCATGTTATGTTATTTCTACTGTTCTAGTACTTTTATTTATAATTGATAAAATTATGAAAGTTTATTTTTTTGATGAATTTAAGAATTTAATCTGTAGTTTTGAAATACTAAATGTTATATTATTTTATTTCTTACTTAGATATTACTTTTCTTAATTTATTGGTATATAAGTATCTTTGTATTTCCAATAGATTAAAAACTCAAGGAGGATAATTTTTTTTTAGTTTTTTGAAAAAAAATCCATTCCTATATGGAAATGTGTTTTCTATCCATATCTTGGACTAAAATAATCTTCATATAAACTTAACAAAATTTTGGCCACTTACATTACCCATTTTTACCCTTATTAAACCTTGATTAAAAATTAACCATGGTAATTATTTTTTTACTAAAAATATAAGATGAATCCTCTCACAAAATTTCAAAATGATGATTCTAAATTTTTATTCCATTAAATCTGATTCGGTTAATAAATATGAGAAAATTAAATTTTAAATTAAAAGATAAGATATATAGAACAAGTTTTTTTTTGTAAAAAAATGATTTTTATACATTAATTATTATTATTCTTATTCCCCATAAATTAATAATTAAATTATTGTCAATATTTTATTCATATAAATAATATAATTTATCATTATTTAACCATAATATATATATTTTATTAAAATAGAAAATAAATAGCGCATAAAAAGAAATTTTTATAAAAAATATTTTTAAGCAAAAACTGATCTTATTTGTTATTTAGATATAAAAATTAAATTTTATAAATGCTTTAGTATTAAAAATGACCTGAATTTTTTTATACACATATTTCATATTTCAATTACTTCTTTTTATACCTGCAAATTCTATAGCTATATCATAATGGTTGTATCAAGATATGTTTTGGTTTGTTTTTACGTATGAAACATGTTATCAAACACATAATATTTATTCAAGAGAAATATATTCTAAAATATTATTATTTTACACATTCCAAATTTATCATATTATATAAACCTTCTATCTAAATAACTAAAAAATGTTTGGGTACATTGGTTTTGTGTTTATCCCTACACATGACTTTTCATGAGTTATTTTCTTCACACTTGTCCCTTTTTATGTAACAATCATCTTGGAATTATTAGAAATTATTTGAATTTTATCTTTATCATGATTGTTTCCTAAGGATGAATCACTCTTCTCTTGAAACTTTTAGGTAGAAATATGGTTTTAAACTTCTTTCAGCTTCTTTTCCAAGGAGGATTTACTTTTTTTTTGAAAATTTATGGTCTTATTTTCCTATTTTATTTTGTTACATGCTGATATAGACATACAAAATTATTATGACTATACTTATTGAAAAAATTATAGATATTTAAAAGTTAATCAAATTTGTTCGAGGTAGATAGATTCTTATTAGTTTATGGATGTTTCTTCATTTTAGTTTTTCCACTTTGAAACAAAATTTCTTTGTATTTATATAATTGATAGACTATAAAAAAAAATAATTACCTATTCCTAAATATATTTTAATACTAATAATTCCATTTTAAATTAGATCTTGTTTTCAAATATTTTTAATGCTTATATTTTAAAGATTTTTATTTTTCATCTTTCTCTACCACTAGTTGGAATATATTTGTGTATCTAGTATTCATACGCATTATATCCACCATGGGAATTGTGGTATGGTTATCTCCATTTTTTATCATCTATCTATTATATATATATTGTATTTTTATTTTAACTATTTACAGAAACATATTTTGAACAAATATTATAATTAGGTATGGATAGTACCTTATTCTTTGTGGACACTAGAGTATAATCATTAGATGATTTCGTGATATTTTTCTCACTAAATAGAGGTATTTTTACACATTAATACTCCTTAAAATATTTTATGGCACCAAATTTGTTCTCTATTAATTGTGAGAGCTCAGTTTGTGTCGTTCAAAGGCTTATAATTTTACTTACAATTCAATATATATTATATGGAGAGTTTTTTTAATATATTCTATCAAAATCACCTTATATATACAATACTTCCTCAATGTATGAATCTCTTCTCCAAGAATCATATCCTATTCTTGAATAAATGTGTTAATATCCTTGATTATTTTGGATTTAACTTCCAATTCAGTATATTTTCAATCACTATTATTATTATTGTTCTCTAAATCATGTATATTTTATTCAGAATACATATTGATCTTATTATTCTACTGAAATTATTTGAACCATTCATTTTAAAATTTATAGGATCTATATTCATGTTCCATATTCACTACTTCTATAGACCCAAACTACATAGAGATTATTTTACAAGTATAAAAATTTTCTATCAATGATTTATCTATGAAACTCGACTCTTATTCAATATAAGTGATTTCTCCTTGAATGATTTCAAGGATCTCACAAATTAAAGAAAATAATTCTTTGGGATTACATTGTAAAATATCTTTTAGTAAATCAATAAAAATACTAGTTTGGGATATATTTAACACTGAGATGGGAGAAATCAATGTTTATGAATTCTTTTCCAATTTAAAATTCTATCTCTTTCCTTTTAACTCTACAATTTTTAAGGTTAATGGATATATTATTCTATCTAATCACATTTTTATTTTAATGCAACACTTCCAAATACTCACATAAAAGGGACACAGAAAATTTATAAGTTTCACCTTTAAAAATTAATGACTAATCCTTGGAGTGATATAAATTCTTCCATGATTATGCAACCCACTAAAATCACCCATGAGATATAAATAAGTAGGTTTTATCCTTTTACCCATTTTAAACATCTCCCAACAGTGTATGGTTCATCCCACACTCCTTAAAACATCCCAATATGTCTTTATATTTATATTCAAAAAAATAAAATAAATTAAGGTAACCAAAAAAGAGTATTTCCAAAAAAAATTTGATGTGATTTTTGGGTATTCTTCTTCTTCTTTTTCTTTCACCACATTATACAGGTACCTCTTCTTCACTGTAGAAAATAATAAATGCTTCTTATACTCTTTTTATTGCACAATTATAGGATTATTATTTCTATGTAAAACTATACTACATATCCTATTCTTCTTCTATATTATTATTTTTCTCTAGTGAAAAATAAACTACACTTTATCATATTATTTGGATTTGATTTATAGATTATATGTGTTATGTTATGTGTCGGGTCTCCTCCTCAATTTTATTTAATACTTAATGATATATTTATTAGGTATAGTATTATATCCCCAATCAACATATTTCTAATTTAATACAAAATGGTTTCTTAAATAATATTATGTATCAAGTATTACAACCAATACCATTTACATACTCAAATTATTCTTATTATAACACATAAATAGAATCTTTTTGAAGTTCAATTTCAAATTTCAAATTAAAATTCAAACCTTCAACTTACTTCAACCAACTTGAAAATTATACTACTTATTTTTGATCCATTTGATCGTTATAGATATCTTAGTCACCATTGATGTGTTAAATGACATTAATAGTCAAATATGAGTGGCTACTAAGTCATCAAGAGAGACATATCAATATATACATTAAAATATAGTACTTTATTATAACAACGAATTACAACACGATGTGGGGGACCCCATTTTGGGTCAAATTTTATAAACCATTTATAAAATTCCCTTGACATTAAAATCACAATAGCATGTCACTCATTGTTCTAATTTTATGATAAATTATTTTCACACTTTGAAAAATGGAAAACAAGATAAATAAAATTATGTTATCAATTAAATATTTCAAAAAAAGATATTTGTTTCAAACAATAGTCTTTACCAAATCATATATATTCCTATTTCAAACTACATAGAAACATACCAACCCTTTCCTATATTCTTGGTTACTCAAAGTCAGCACCAAAAGATCACCATGGTGTAGAGATCCTTATTTTTTCCAAGATACCAACTCATAATCATGCCACCATGGAAACCTCCACAACATATTCCAGATTATAATTTTATATATGAGAAAACAATCATCCAAAACACTCTTTAAAACACCCATTTCGCAAATAAATCTCACAATTTCCTCTTTTTCTTGAATCCCACATCAAAATATCCTCTAGGAAGCATATTAAATATTTACCTAGATACTACATATGAACTCTTTAAAATAAATTAGGGCCTACACTAGAATGGTGGGTCTATTGTGATTACCTTCGTGGTAGATCTTCTCATACACCACCTCATACCCCTCTTCCTTCCTATGATAACCTACACATGTATAATGCCTCCTCTAACCTGATCAAGGATGGATGTAAACTTTAATATCATTCAAGTTTCAATGTGATTTCCTCTCTACTTGAGTGGATGTGATGGATTTGGTTTGGTGAAATTTTTACATTAAATCCCTTAGAAAATTCCTTCATAAAATCACAATGTCTGTAATTGAAAATATCCAAGAACCTACTTCTGCACTTCTATCACCCTGTCTTATTTTTTTAACCTTATTTAATTCATCCAAACATTACCATCATAGAGATTAAAAACTCACCATTATAAATTCTCTATGCAACCTAAAACATCTTTAAAGAACCTTCAAACATCCTTTTCCTCCAAAAAACATCCAAGATATTTTCTTTTAATATTTATTCACTTAATAAAACTATTAACCTTATTAGAAACTACATTAATTTCTCAACATTATTTTGATATTTAACTAAATTCCAAGAAATCCATATTCACTATATATCAATATCAAGATACATTTACACTTCATACTCATTGAAATTCATTGAAAACAAATACAAAACACAGTAATTGGGATAAAAAACATGTTATTTTCATTCTCCACCAAGACCGAAATTGAATCATTTCATTGGATTATTCATATATGGTGATACATTTAACATTATATTAAAAATACATACATATTACCCTTTGAATTTTTTTTATTGAGGTTACCTTTAGCATATACCCTACAATATGAATACATTATTCTACCATATTCTAATTAAATGATATTTACCTAAAATATATTATTATCCTTTAACTATAGGTTTATAAAATTTAATCACGCTTTAATTATTGGTGGGTTAATATTGAGTTCAGTTATAAACTATGAATGTTTTATGTTTATAATCTCATAAATGTACATTTTAAGTAATGAATTGTATACTGGATATGTTATCAGATAGGTGGGACCAATTATCTATCCCTTTAATGCATTGGGAAATGTTTCACCTTTAGAGATATAATTTTTTTGGAATGATTATGATACTATGAATTTGAATTTAGAATTTTCATAAGGGGTTATTATAATATTGTTATATTAGTCGATATGCTTATCATTATATTTTTAGGAACATTTTTATGATGCTCTAGTTACAATACATTAATTATGATCTTTATATGTATCATGATATTTTTCATGTATTATGATGATAACATTTTAAGGTATCTTTCTCAACACACTATCATACTTATTATTACACAAATTGAGAATCTAATATGCATCTTTTTATCATGATTTTTTCATTCCCTAAGAAAGTAATAATACATTATAAGATAAAAAAACTATGTATTCCTAGATATATGAATTATTTGTTTTAAATAATTGATCATGTATTATTTATTAGTTCCGAAAGTGACTAAACCTAATTATTTGTTGGAATAAGTTTTATCTAATCAATTTAAAGTGAGTTAATGAATATATGTAATAATAAAACTGCATCTAGTAGTTAGTGTCTAGGGTGTCTATGCCTATATTATAATTTAGTATTTCTTTTTGTGAATTTGGATGAAGACCCCTAGGAGAAAACTCGTAGTTCTAGTGTACTAAAATAAGAATATAGGGTTAAAATTTTACACACAAATCTATATTTATTGAGTTTATCATAATTAAGTTTTATTGAATATCAAATATGGTTGGAGAAAGGATATGCACCAATAATAATTCTTGAGGGGATTACAAAGGTCAATATGATTATTGTCTCAATGTTCAACCAAAATTCATATGTGTTAATATTGAAAACATCATCTCTATATAAACAAAAATGACTGGTAATTGATAAAACCATTACCATATGGTGATGATAATTTTCCCATGATGTTTATATATAAGAATTGAATAATTAATGATCCAATAAACACTATCATTTAGTGGGTCTATGATCAACTTGTGGATGAATAGTGGATATTAGCATTTGAAATTATTATTTTTATGGTGGAATTCATTGAAAATAGAAAGTTATTATATTTATTTTTCATGTTGAAAGAGAATACGATCAACAATTAACATTAGTAAATAATCTAAATAATGAATAATAGGGAGAATATATGTTATGAGGTGATTTTAATAGATAATTATTTGATAAATATTTTCCTTTAACTTTATAAATCAAGATGGAGTGATAATTTTAAAATCTAAAGTAGAAGGATACAAAATCCATTCTGATAAAAAGCTAACTTTACTTAGTAAGTAAGGTATGTTTTTTGGATTTTTTATTAATCTAGAAGTAAATTTTGATAGATTTTATAATGAATCTATTACAACTCATCACAAAAATTTTAAAATTAAAGAGTTTCATAGTTATAAATAAATCATTCATTGTGCCAGAAAGGCGGAAATGGAGTTCTGGAATTGTTAGTGGTCTCTGGGAGTGTTTTATAGGAAGTATAAAGAGGTGAATCATACCAGAATCTCATATCATAATGATAGAGAAAGGAAGTAGTTTTAGTAACCTGTATGGTATAAATGTGGAAGGAATTACTCAAGAAATTTTGTACAACTTATATGTTAATTCTTCATGTGTGGAAATCATTTTAATCAATCCCATGAACATATATAAGGATTGATCCAAGTGAATGAAAGTTTCTAGGTTAGTACCCATTAAGAAGGATGTAAGGCTTTATAAAAACTTTAACCTATGGTTTGATGCTTAAATTATATTTAGGTGGGACATTATGTTTAAAATTTTCAAAAGTGGAGGATAAATAAAGAGAATAAACATCATCAACCTATGAATCCTCGAGTTCAAAATCATGTATTTTATACTATAATAATGGGGTTAGAGACACCGTATGAAGTTATAATAGGTACTATTACCATTTTCTAAAGAGTGATTTTTTAATAATTGATTCTAGATTAATTCATTCATTTATATCATCCAAATTATTTATTCATATGAATTCCTTACCTCAAGGGATATATGTTGACTTATTTATGGTAACATTGAATGGTGCATTGATTAGTAACCATATATTAAAAGATTAGACTATTATGATTTTTTGGAAAGTATTAATTATGAATTTTGTACTTATTCTCTTATTTTAATTTGATACCATTCAGGGTATGGATTATCTTTGAACATACAGGCCCAATACAAATTTTTTAGATAGTTTTTGATTTTAATCTATTAAACCAAAATATATTATTATTCAAATATAAGGAGAAGAATTAAAATCATTCCCTGACATTTATCCGTGACATGGAAAGACTACTAACAATGGATGGGTATGTATTTATCTTATAAATAATGAAATTGAAGTAGATAAAAATGATTGAGGATATGAAATTTGTGTAAGAACTTGTATATGTCTTCCTAGAATAATATTCCAAACCTCCCCTAAATCTACAAGTATAGATTTTTTTTGATATAGTCTATGTATCTCTTACCATATCAATGTACACTTATAGAATGTCTCCTATCAAGCTATATGAGTTAAAGAAGAAAGTATAATAACTATTTGAAAAAGGGTTTATCTATCCTAGTGTGTCTCATTGGGGTGATCCGACTTTATTTTTTAATAATAATTAAGGATATATGAGATAATGTATTGATTATAAATAACTCAATGGTATTATTTTAAAGAATAAATATCTGATGTCCATAATTTATGATATATTCAATCAACTTTTTTGTGCTTTATATTTTTATAATATTAACTTAAGATACAAATATCATCAACATAAGGTAATAAAGAAGATATATCAAAGAATTACTTTCAAACTAGACATGTATTATGATTTTGATGCCATACCCTATGATTTTAAAAATTCAATAGCTATGTTTATAAATTTATTGAATAAAGACACTAAATATTACATAAAGAATTTTATAGTATCTATTATTGATGATATTATTATTTATTACAAATCATGGAAAGATCATGAGAACCATTTGAGGATTGTTTTGTAATACTTAATTAGGTTAAAGTTATATTCATTTTTCAATAAGTTCGAATTCTGGATATGTAAAGTGGAATTTTTAGGGTATTTGGTTTCCAGTGAAGGTAATTTAGTTGATAATTAAAAGTTTAAAGTCATAAAATAATGTTTGAGGCCTTAATCTATGATTTAGATCTATATAAACCTAGGTCTATCTAATTAAAATCACTCATTTGAAAAGAATTATTAATGATTATCCAATCCAAAAATCCCTTTAGCATGGAAGGGGTTTAAGTTTTCGTGGATTGTGGAGTGTGAAGATATATTCACAAAGATTTAGAGAAATTTTATTACTACAATTTTACAAAGTACACCTTCTTAAATAGATGGATTATTATTTTAGTGATGATTCAAAGAAAGTTTATGGTTTTGTTTTGATGAAAAATGATAAATTTATAGCATATGAATCTTGAAAATTGAAGATTCACAAGTAAAAGTATCCTAATAATTATTTGTAATTGGAATCAATAATATGTTATTTGAATATTTATATTATATATCTCTATTTATTAAGTGTGATATATAAATATAGTCTATAATTGTTTTAATATATATTCATGAAAAATATTAAACACAGTTCAAATGTGATTATTGGAGTTATAGAAGGATTATGATTGTACAATACATTATCACCCTGTAAATCCTAACATGGTATCTAATGCCTTGATTCTAAAGGATTGTAGAACTATATATTATCTAGGTATATAACAAAACTACATGACCAATGATATAATAAAGTTATATTTGAGAATAGTTATGAAATAAATGGCCAAATATAATTCCTATATAGAATCTCAACCACAATTACTAGAGATGATCAATTGAATTTGGTGAGATGATGTTTATTTTCCAAAAATAATTGAACTTGTAAAAGATGGGAAGTTTCCTAAGTTCAACAAATATAAGGAGGGAGTATTCTAATTTTGGAAGAGATTATGTGTTACATCAATACCTAGGTTGAAGAAGGTATTACTATATAGAGTAAATATATTATATTTATCTATATATCTTCGAAGCAACAAAATGTATATTAATATTTAGGGGAAATATTAGTGGGATAACATGAGGAGTGAAATTGTAGGCTATAATTAAAAATTTATTGTATTCTAGAAAGGAAAAGTTGAGAAGTTGTTACCCAAAGGAATAAAATAGTAATTTTTAATTATAGTATGTAATTGGGGAAATAAAATGATTAATTTTTTATGATTAATCTAAGTATATTAATGAGTAACCATGTTATTTGGCTGATGGATGATCAATTAAAAAGTTCATTACATATCAAAGCAATAAGAGAAGATACTTTCCTTGAGAAACTTTCCAATATTTATATAAGTTAACTGGTAAGAATCCATGGAGTAACTCTCGCTATTATCTCTGATCATGATCCATGGTTCAATTCAAACTTTTAGAAGAGTTTTTAATGAGAATAAAATATAGAGATACATCTCAGTACTTATAACCACCCATAAATATTTAGAAAATATGAATGGACTACATAGACATTAAAATATTTATTATGTTCACTCTCACTTTATTTATATGGAAATTGGAATCAACACATTCCCTTAAAATAATTTTCATATAATAATAAATTATAATTGAGATTTAATATGGAATCTTTTGCAGCTCCATAAGTGAAGAAATTTGAAACTCCATCCTTCTGGGATGAAGTTAGAGAGATGAAATTACAGGGTCTAGAATTTATTCAAGAGACCACATATATAGGGAAGGTTATCCAAAAACACATAAAATTATCTAAAAATAGGAAAAAGAGGCATTCATACAAAAGATTTCTAGATTTAGATTTTTAGGTTGATCATTGAGTATTTTTAAATTTATTTCCTTGTAAAAGCATCATGGAATTTTGAATAAATTGAAAAAATTCCAAGGTATATTAACCCTTCAAAATATTAGATTGAATAAGAAAAGTGGATTATTAATTGAATTTACCATGAAATGTTTCCTAGGAACATGGTGACTTTAATGTATATCTATTGATGAATATATTCAAAACCCATCACATGTACTTGTTAATAAGGAGATATAAATGGATCTAGAATTATCATACAAAGAGGATCCAATTACTATAATTTAATTGAGGGAGTAAGTGTTAATAAATAAAAAAACAATAGATTGGTGAAAGTGATTTAGAGGAACCAAAAGTTTGAGTAAGAAATATTGGAGCCTCAAGAATCAATGAAGAATAAGTACCAAAAGTTTTTTATTGAATCATGTGTGATTTAAAATTTTGAGGTCTAAATTTACATAAGGAGGAAAATTTAGTACTTGGGATTTCCATAGAAATACATGTTTCATTTTTATTAATAATTCAATACAAATCAATGATATAAATTTTATAAGATAGTTATTATTACACATATCCCTTATCGAGGTACAAATATGATTTAATTTTCACCAATACTTGCGTAACTAATTTAATTTTGAATTTTTAAGGTGTTGGTTGTTGTACCTCTCGTTCCCCTCGTTGTTTGATTTTCATGATCACAATCACCTTAATTTTTGTCTAACCTTGTTCTTAAGTGTTGTGAATGATAGGCAAAAGATTGCCAAAGGATTGGCCCAAGAATGGACAAGAAGTGGACTGAAATTCAGTCCACCGGCCAACCGGTGTTATAGCACCGGCCAGCCGGTGGACCTGGCAGAGGCATTGCCCACTTCCAGGTTCCACCGGTCAGCCGGTGGCTCTGTCACCGGCCAGCCGGTGGCACCCATATGAATAGTGAGAGCTACTGTCTCCCCACCGGCCAGCCGGTGGCTCCTCCACCGGTCAGCCGGTGGAGCCTGGACCAAAATCCTTCTCAACATCCAAGGCACCGGCCAGCCGGTGGCCCTGCACCGGCCAGCCGGTAGCCCAGTCAAACTAGCCGTTGGCTTTGACCAGTCAACCCTCTTTTGGCCTCCAACGGCTCCGAGGACTTCTCCAACGGCTCCGAAGACTCCCCCAGGGTTCCATGCCTATAAATAAAGGCTAAGGAAGCCCCGGACACTTACCGGATCATATACCAAGCGCTCAGACATATTGTTGAACATTTGGTGAACCTCCGGCGCTCCACCTTCAAGGATCCTCAAGTGCTCCAGCCAATTTCCAATCCAAGGAGCACCTCAAGAAGCTTGGGAGATCACGCTACATCAACTCCATCATACTTTGGCGCCCAAGTCTTCCTCAATTACGGTTTTTCTTGTTTTATATATTTTGAGCTTAAAATTGGGTTTGTGCCTACAAACCCCAACCTTTTCTCTATCCTCCCTTTCTTTTGGGTTTCACATCACCACTAAGGTGTGAAGAGGTTCACAAGCTTTTCCTTTAAAAAGCTTGAGACATAGGTGAGCTATCCTTCACCTGTAAGAAGGATAGTGGGTTCTTGCTAAACCATTAAAAGCAAGTGGGTTCTTGCTAAACCAATTCAAAAGCAAGCTGTAATAGGTCCTAGTGCTACCTCAAAGACTAGTGGGTTTCTTGCTAAAACCATTGAAAAGCAAGCGGTAGGAATCTCTCAACGGTTGAGTTGGGAGCAGAGACGTAGGCCGGGTTTTGGCCGAACTCCGTTAACAATTTCTTGTGTGATTGCCTCTTTTATTTTCCGCTGCACTTTCACTTTGATTTTAATTTGTTAATCTTTTTTTAAAAGGCAATTCACCCCCCCTCTTGCCATCCTTCCCGTTTTTCTCCGACCCAACATTGGTGTGGGAAAAAGAGTTCTTTTTGAGATGTTGTGTTGGATATCAGGTCTTATATCAAGATGAAATATGTTTTTGGGTGCCTAGTTATTTGGTACTGGGTAACTGCTAGAGCCCCTAAGTGAGGTGAGTAATTTTCCCATCCCACCTATTAGATGGTGGAAATAGGTTGAGTACCTAGTGGTCATTGAGTAACTAGTGGTGGCTGGGTAGGTACCCAATGTAAATCCACTTATTTTTTATAATTAATTAATTAATTAATTACCATATAATATAAAATTAAGAGGGGGACTCATTTATTCTTCACCCTAAGCATTCTCAGGATCTCCCTCCTGCTTTGTACTTAAAGTGGAGAAATCCTTTGATATAATTCTATTTTCAGTTCTATCTATCACTAAAGATCACCACTAATAAGGAGAAGTATCCTCTTTTGATAATATTCCTTTTCCTTCACTATTTCATTGGTCATCATTAAGTTACCTTATATTGGGTTTTTTAGAAGATGAATGATTTTTTCCATTCAGGATCCATTTAATTAACAATTTCACTTAGTAAGGATTCTATCATTATGAGATAGGTGATCACAATCATTTCCCTAATGTTTATGTTTATTTCTCATAGGAGTGATGTGTTTTCAAAGTGACCTTGATCACTTGAACTATAATTAAATTTCAAATGATATCTTCTATTTTTTCAAAATTATAAAATTATAATATTATAATTTGGATATAGGTAGTCTGTTATAAATTTATACGATAAAATTTAAGTCTCCAAGTGCGTAAATATATAAATAATTATTTGGGTATAAATAAAAAGAACCATAGGGGTTCCCTAAATTAAGATATGACCTAGTGGACCTGGGGTGTGTGTCTTGTGTAGTTTCCTTAGTATGGGTAGAGTAAATTGTTGAGGTTAGTTTGTAATTATCCCTAAATAAATATAAAAATAAGAAATTATGGTTTTTAGAGTGATTTATAACCCAGTGTGATCATTAATGAACAAGTTTTGGGTGAGTTTCCTACCCTTAGAAACATTAGAATGTTTTTTTTGTGCTAGGAATATTTAATATTATCAATAAAACTATTAAATATGAACTATTCCTTATTATTTATTATTCATGAGTTGTATACATATTATATGATATGGGTAAGTTAATCATTCCACCCATGGAAATGTGGGTTTTATGGAATGGTTATGTGGATATGGGTTGGGAGATCATGCAAACTATGTTGAGAGATGTGATAGAAATCTTAGTGCAGAATTTTTGAAAACTACAAACAAGCATGATATTATGAAATATGTTGTGTGTTGTGGGGTGGTAGGGAATTCTAGATAAGAATGTGTGAGTGTTGTGGAATGGGTTGGGTTATCACACTGACCATTCCAATGCTTGAAATTATGGGATAAAATATATGGAAAGAGTTTCAAAGAACCATAGAAATGAATGCTATTATGATATGTATATATGTGATGGATTTATTGTAATTACAACATTCAATGGGTATGTTATGGGTTGGTAGATCATGCCAACTATGGGTGTGTGAATGATATTATTTGGGTGTTGTGCTAACTGTCGATGGTGAATGGACTGGGTTTGTTGTTATGCCAACAAAGAGAATTTTATTATTGAATATGATGATTATGTTTCAAAATGGGTTTCCTAAGATTCATGGGATCGTATTGTGGGAATATGACATGAAAACCCTTCATATAGTTATATGAAATGTTCAAAATTAACACTGACACTAGATGAAGCAATTATAGTTGTTCCCAAGTTGCACAGTGATACCTAAGGATCAATGATGTTTTATTTCATTGTAATTTTATTTTATATATCTTATGACAATAGAGTAAAATTATATATAAAGGATATGTTTAGAGACACCATTTTTGGTGGCCTACTCAATTTTATTCACACACTATCTAGGCATTATGGGTACCCAGAAATACTTTATGGTTACTGATGTAGATAATGGAAAGGGACTTATGCTTGATAGTTGAGTTGGGTGACTGGGTCAGAGTTGGGAGATGGGATTGGTTAATACATTGGACATAGGTTTGTGGTTATCTATATTTTGTGTTCACTTTTGATTTTTTTGGACCTTTTTTATATTTACTACTGATATAATGTCTTATTTATATTTATATAACCTGTATTAAATGCATAATTATTCATATTTTTATATAATGGGTCATGATGTTTAAATTTTATAGAATATTTTTGTGATATTTATCTTTACACTACTAATATTGTGATGGGGTTTGTTATTATTTATTTAATTGATATTAATGGGTTTCTATACTAGAGGGTATTGCATCACTATGCTTACACATAGACTATCCCTACCAGTTGGTAGCCTCTGGCAGTTTGGGAGGTGAGCTTGAGGTATGTAGTGACTCGGTTTAATCACGACTAAGGTGAACTAGGCTAGGGATGTTATAATGTGGTATTTGAACATCATTTATTTTCATTTTTATTACTATTTAGAATATGGTATATAGAATATATGATATTTTTAGAACCTGGTCTAGACCCTATGCCTAGTCTTACCTAACCCACATTTGGGGGAAGTCCAAGTTGTTGGGGATTGGATTTTTTTTGAGTTTTATCGTTTAATGATTCTCCAAGAATGTGTCTTTATAATTTATCGAGTATGGGATTTTTCTCTTGTAATAGAGTAGAAAAAGGGAATATTTTCATGAATAATATTATGAATATATATTTCACATGACATTCATGTTCTTTCCAATGAAAGGTCACCCTAATTATGATACAGTGGTTAGTTATTTAAAGTGTTGTCAATAACTTATTTGGTGTTATCCTATATAACCTGATGGTGATATATTATCTGACTAACTCCTAATATTAAAATTATTAATATCACTCATATATTGATTATGTGGATCTTTTATATATTGTTGAGCATGAGTGTTGGTAGATGGGTCTAGAGAGAGTGTTCGGATTGTGAGATATTTTATTATGTGAAATATTTTTAGAGTAGTGGGATTCCATCACATTACTAATTTTTGAAAATTTTGATATAATGAATTATGATAAAGGTGTTCTATAGAATGTGCTTGGTATTTTAGAGACATGAAATCACATCCTCCTATAGTGTATCTCTTAGAGGGCATGGATAAACATTCCCCATCGGTAGTTGGGTCGAAACCCCCTATTAAACTATTAAGGACTATGGATGAGAAGTTCCAAGAGATATTATTACGGGTGGTACAATCTATGGATAGAGAGACACCGAAAGCTATATCTTCTATGTTTTATCTGATGTGTGAGTTTTATATGTTTAATCCACCCCTATTTATGGGTAAGGAAATCCCTAGGTTACTGATCCCTAGGTGGAGTTGATATAGACCATATATCATCATGCCGATTGACACCCATTGAGAGGAAGGTGAATCTAGAAACCTATATGTTAGGAAAACCAACTAAACAATAGTGGGATGTCCTAATTCCAGTTTACCAACATGTTGGGCTCTCTGGAAAGGAAATTCATAACTACATTTCTTCTTGGAGATATTGTGGGAGGATAGGTATCAAGAGTTGATGTATCTCATCCTAATGAGGATGTCAAATATAGAGTATGCAATTAAATTAATAGGTATTCATGGATTTTACCTAATACTAGCTTGGGATGAGGTATCAAGGGTCAGACATTTTGTAGGTGTCTTGAGGCATTCTACTTAGGTACAAGTGAATATATTCCATTCATCATATCTTATAGAGTTTATAATCTATTCCCTTATATTTTAGAAGAACCTGAATAAGGTCAGAGGCTTTGGGTAGTTGGATCCTATTTAGGGGACCAACAGTGGGTTTATAGGTAGTAGGAGGAATTTATATTATGGTTTACTGTTGGGAAGTGGTTCATAGAGAAACCATAGTGGTGGTTAATCTATTAATACTAAGGGATGCATATTTTTGTGGTTTTAATAGTGATGTAGGATTGGTCATGTTCATTATCAGTGCCATTGACATCTAGAGGAGTTATGATCATTTTGGATGTTGGGTTACCTATAATGGTATTGTAGGAGATCCTATCAACTGGCTAGTGGTAGAGGATATAGTCAGAAACAATTTTCAGAAGTATGTTTTGGTGTGCCCCAATAGAGTAATAGTTTGGGTTCTATAAGACATTTGAGGCTTAGTGAATGATACAGTACCCAAGGGTATGATAAAAAATGTCAACAATTTTATTCTTCTTAGGGGATTCTGGAAAGATCTTAGGGATGAGGATATAACTAGTTACATACAGTTGATCATAATCTTATAGATCATGATGTTGGTCCATTGATATTTGAAGGTTAATTTTTAATAGATTCTTCTATATAATCTATATTATTAAATATGGGTTAATTATACTCATTCACATTTGATAAGTTCAATAATTTCATGGGGTTGACTTTGGAGTACCTATATAGGGTTATGTCTATTGAAATTCCCTTAGGATTATGATCATATAGTATTCAAAGATGTCAATAGTGTTCTATCATGATCAATGGTTATATATTTAACTCATATTTATTCATTATAGAGATGCAAATATTCAATTTTATCCTCAAAATAGATTGATTTGTTTAGTATTGAGCCCAAACTGTTTGTTACAACCAATTATTATCATTCACATCTACTAAGGGTGAGAGTTATATCTACATTGAGGAGTAGAATTTATAGGTAGGAAATTCAGGACTAGACCGTCAACATCTAAGTTGGATCACCACCCATTTTTCTAGTGTTATTTTGGATAATGATGGAACATTCCTAATAGTATTTCCTTTTATATTTCATTGTTTTCAAAACTTATTTCCTAAGGATTTACTAGGGTAACATGATAATGAGATTGTGTTTCTGATTGAGCTAATTCTTGGTATATATCCCATATATATTCATTCACATATGAAGGATCCAAAAGAGATTTTAGAGAGTAAGGATTAATTAGAGGATATAAAATGGGGGGGGGGGGTTATTCACCCTAGTACTTCACCATGTGGTTCTCTAATCAATTTCACAAAGAAGGAATATAATTCATTACTTTTATCCATGGATTCAAGAGGTTGGACTAGGTTATGTTCAATAACTGGAGTCCTTTACCTTATATTAATTACTACTTCAACTATTTGAGAGGTGTTAGGGTGTTTTATATGATCTACTTGAGGTCAAGTTATCATCAACTATAGGCGATGCATTATAACATACCTCATAATTCTTTTAGAATCATGTATGGTTTATATGACTATCTTGTGATGTCGTTTGGTTTACCAAACACACCTATAGTGTTTATGGACCTGATGAATAGGGTCATCAATCCTTATTTATATTATTTCATGGTCATGTTTTTTAATGATATTCTAGAATACTTATGGTCTTGGGAGTAACATGGTCATAATTTATAGATTGTTTTGATTACATTGATAGATAATCATATTTATGAAAATCTCTCAAAGTGTCAATTCTAGATTTGGGAGGTGAACTTATTGGGGTATGTGATATTAGAGGTGGGTGTATTAGTGGAATCCTAGAAGGTCTAAGCTATGGTTTCATGGGAGTGTCCCAATAATGTTTTCAATATTTGTAGTTTATTATTCTTGATAGGTTACTACTAGAGGTTCACACATTACTTATTGTGATTTGAATTATTGATGATTTCCTTGACCATGAAGTAGTAGAAGTTTAAGTTTTCCGAATCTGCTGAGAGGCCCTTTTAAGAGATAACAAGGAAGTTTATGTTCTCATTGATCTTCCCCATACCTAGTAGATAATGGAGTAAACATTATATTATGAAGCATCAGGAGTTGGTCTTGTAGAATGTTTTATGAAGGATGGGCACATGGTTGTCTATAGACTAAGGAAACAGATGTTTTTTGAGAAAAAAATACCCAATTCATGATTTTGATATAGAGAAAGAGGTGCACTATTAGAGTATTTTTAATCACTACATTCTAGGAAAGAGATTAATAGTGTATATAAACTATATGATCTTAAAGTATATTTTTTCATATAATGAACTAATCCTTTAATAGAATTAGTGGGTAATGTATCTTTATTTGTTATACTTTGAGTAGGCCTACAACACTAGGAAGGGGAATATCATTGATGTTGTGTAGAGTAGAGAACATGGGATCATGTAGATCTTCTTAACTAAGATGAATCTTGATGTTCAGGAGTATTAGAGTGAGGATACCTTGACATCCATCAGCCTTACCTCTTAACTCCTTAAGGGTGAGGGTGATAAAGATATCATATTCTTATTTTTTAGTGACAATGAATTGTGTATATGGTGGGGATATGCCTCCAGATTGGTCCCTTGGTTTTGATGAGGTTCCCTATATCGGAGGTCATGTTGTGGTATCTATGAGAATGTGTAAGGAGATGATATAGGATTAATATGCCTCAATATTAGTTGTTCATAAGAGGATTACCAAGATGTAACATGATATTTAGAAGCATTACTAGTGGACCAAGATGAATAAGCACATAGTAAGAGTTTTCACAGGGTTCTTAGCATGTCAATAGGTGAAGGATGAGGATTGGAGGCCAACATTTCTCCTTTTATTTAGGATTCCAATTGGAAATGATGTTGTTTGGGTTTTTTTGTGGACCAGTTGACTAAGGGTGACTATTTCCTACCGACCAGATAAACCTTCTATATTTATGAGTTGGGTAAGATCTTTGTTTGAGAGATAGAGTGCCTACACGGGGTTCTGAGGATCATCATATTAGACCATGATTTATCTTTTACATCGTAATTATACCAAGGGATATAGTGTTTACTTGATATATATGTGAATTTGAGAACATTAAACCACCCTCAGACCATTGTGTAGTCTGAGAACAATATTTGAATTCTAGAGGACATAATGAGGGAATGTTTCTAATATTGCAGTGGTTCATGTGAGATTCATATTTTCATATTCAATTTTACTATAAAAATAGTTAATATGATTCTATTCAGATGGATAATTTTGAGGTTTTGTATGGATGGCCTTTCCAATCACCTCTATACTAGTTATCTAAGGGGGAATAAACTATTATTAATCCAAATCACAATTAATAGATCTAAAATAATATCTAAATTATTAGAAATTATCTAGAGATCTCTAAGAGTAAGTAGAAATCATATTCTGACCAGTTCCACCAACCTATGGAGTTTGAGGTGGGATATTGGGAATTTTTATGAGAGTCTCCTAGATGGGGTATCATCATATTCATAGGAAAGAGAAGTTAATGCACATGTTTGGTAGGTCATTCGATATTATTGAGATGATTTTTATAGTGGAATACTAGTTATATATTCCTTATTATTTTGGTACTATAATTTATGTGTTTCTTATTTCCGAAATTTAGAAATATCTTCATAACCCTTCACATGTGATTTTTACTAACAACATATAGTTGTAGACTAGTTAATCTTTTGAGTATTAACCTATTATTATTGGGAATTAGAGTTATAAGTATCTTTTTTGAATAAAATTATTTTGTTAAGAGTGCATTTTAAGAATTTTCATCTCTTGTAGGAGATGTAGGTGAAAGAGTTTTATATGAGATCCTAGTAGTCGTACATTTTCACTAATGATTCTTGGTGATGCTCATAGACGTATCTCAGTGATGAGAAACCATATAGTGTGTATATTGTAATACCTCACCCATATCAAGGTATACATATGATTAAATTTCTACCCTACCTCATGTATTTGGGTTAAAATTGAATGTTTAATGTGTTAATGATGGATCTAGAGTCATTTTTTAGATTTAAGGAAGGTTATGGAGACTTCTGTCGAAATGAAAGAAACCACCAGGTAATCGATTAGCTAGTAAAGGGTACTCAGTGGATCCCCCTAGTGAGGGGATGGATCTTCCTAGACCACCAGGTAGCATGTAGTCAAAGGGTTTATACTTCGTGGTCACCAGGTACTTAGAGGTGGCAAGGTGAGCACTCTGTGACCATATTCGTGTTTTTTTAATTTTTTAAAATTTTTTAATCTATTAATTACCTTATAAACATAAAATTTATTAGGTGAACAAATTAATTATTCTTCCTTAGCATGCCCCCTGATTTTACTCGTCCTCTCATCTTTAAGTGGAGATCTCATTTGATGTTGGTCTATTTTGTGTTCTATATGTTGTAGGATATCACCACTGGTAAGTATTAGGATCCTCTTCATTTTAAATCACTATTTAACTAGTTATCATTGAGTAACAATAATTTTTTATAGGTTAATTTATCTCTTCTATTAAGGATTGGTTATTCTAATGGGGTTTCTCAGGAATGATTCTATTATTATGAGGTAGGTGGTACCCATAATTTACATAAGTTTTATGCTCATTTCTCATCTCACTTGATGTGTAGTTACATCAACCTTGTAATCTTGAACAATACTTAAATTAAAAATGACATCTTTTATTATTTTAAAATTAAAAATTCACTCTCATTACACAGGTGAACCATTGTTAATTGATATTATAGATATTAGGCCACCAAGTGGTGGATATATGTAACATATTTTTTGGGTATCAATGGTTGGAACCCATAAGAATAATTTAGATTGGGATGTTACCTAGTGAACCTTGGATGAGTTTCCTATGATTTTTACCTTGGTAAGGGAAGCATGAGTGAGTATATCTTATCCTTGGACCGAAAAAATAATAAGATCATGAAATTAAGGTTTTATGGGTGATGTCTAACCATGTGTGTCATATAATGAACCAATATTGGTGGAGTTTCCAACCCTTATATACCTGTGGAATTTTGTTTGTATTTATTATGATTAAGTTTATCATTCAAAAAATGAAATATTAATTTTGCCTTATGATTTCTTTTCATTTATTTATTTGGGTTATGTGATATTGGTTGGGAAAGAAGGACTATCATGGAAATATGGGTGTTATGGAACAACTATGTGGATATGGGTTGGGTGTTCATTCCAACTATATCGAGAGATGTGATACAAAGGTAGGTTGGGAATTCATTCCAACTACATACATGTGGTATGTGATGAATCAAATTATGTTTTATGGGTTGGGTGGGAATTCCATACAAGAATGTGTGAGTGTTATAGAATGAGTTGGGTGATCATGCCAACCATGGCATTTCATGATAATTATTTATATATGTTCTATGTCATAAGAAAAGTAATTCCTAACATTTTATATAACTCTACCATTTGTGGTTAAAGGATTTCACATCAACCGCTCTGCTTCTAAGAAGAACTATGTCTATATTTTTTTACTTGATGTGGAACTTCATTCCAAAGGTAGGTGGTCCCTATAAATTTACTAGTAAAACTTTGAGTGGCCCATTGGTCGAGAGGATGAGATATTGGGATCATTGCACAATTTAGGGGGGAATTATTTCCTACTATGTTATTCTTATACAGATTTCATATATGTTTATGAATCCTTCCGAATTCCCAATGCAAGACTGGTTACCATAGTGCTTATGCTTGGCCATTGGAATGTGTCAATGTGAACACTTTTATTCATCATAGGTTATCCATTGATGAAATCATTTTTATATATAAGGTGTTATATATATTTCTCTTACTTATTGATTATGTTATTTCTTAAATATTCATAGTTGGGAACTATAGAGTTTATCCCTATCTAGGGAGAAATTTGGATTTTATTCTATTTGGATCAGATTAAAAAGAAGGGTTCCTAAATATCTATATAAAGGGAGTCAAAACCCATATAGTTTAGTGTAACTTAATGGAACATACTATAACTTTTAGGGTCATTTGGTAAGAACCATTATAGTTCCTTTTAAGTTTTTGCAACCATGACGACTTCTAAGTAGTTTAAATTCATATGGACTGGACTGATAGGTGATGTTTTCAAACAATGGTTTATGTGGGAATTATGCACAAGTGACCTTTTATGGATCATAATATTTTCTATTAGCTGAAATGGATACTGGATAATTGTTTGATATTGAATATGGGGCTTTATTAATGATGGGATCAAAAAGAATATGGACAATGTTGATGGATTATATGGGTCATTAGAGAATATGGACCAATTATGTGAGGTGATATGGATCACTCAAGATATGTCATAGTGAGTATATAGTTTTGGGTGTTGGGTTTGAACCTAGTAGAGGTTTCTTATATAAACCAATTAATAAGAATTAAAGTCCACATAGTTAAAATATCATTGTTTGAGGTCACATGACATGACTACATTGTGAAGTTTAACATCATGATGTAATGTTGATGTCATCGAGTTTTACATCATATTATAAGAAATTATGTGTAATTATAAGGGATACAATAAAATATTAAATGGGGATTACACATAATGGTTTCCCATATATTTATAACATGTCTAATGACTAAGGTGAAGGTAGGGTTAGTTTGTGATTACATCTAATAGGATTCCCATGTTCCAATGGGAAGTAACAAGGGTAAGTATGGGGATTACACATATGATTCCCTAAGGTGTGGCCATTCAATTATCTTATGATAGTATCAATAATAGTAAGGAAAATTAACTCATGGAAAATATGGCCTAGTAAGAAGGTAGTCTGGGCATACACATGTACTACCCTTATATGAATTTATTCATCTCATTGGTGAGTCATAGTTTGGAAATCATCCATGGGAACATGGCTGAGAATTATACATAGGGAGGATTCCAAAACATTCATTTCTCATTAGATGAGCTAGGTTAACCAAGACAACAATTTGAAAACATCAATGAGAATTATGAACCAAGTAAAGTTTCATTGGTATCCTGATGACATGTATCCTTATTATCAAGGTGACACATGATTATTATCACCTTAAAGATCTTATCAGTTAGAGAGGGTTTTCCGAGAGAGCCCAATTATCAAATGAATCTATGTTTTAAGGGGTGAACACTAATGATCATATCTCGACCATGTATCTTAGGAGTCCATGGAGGAGGTATCATTGGAAAGATATATTTTTTGGGATTTAGCCTTAGAAAAGGAATCCATGAAGGTCATTTATAAGGGCCTAACCTAGGTAGATAATTTTAGTGGGGGAAATGGTTATATGAAATCTTAATTACACCTATTTTAGTTGATTCATGAACTAGTCATGGACAGACCAAATGATTAGTAACCTAGTACCATTTGTAAGAGGGAAATGAGTATCCTAGGAGGCCCTTATTCCTTGTAGGAGAAATGTGTAACAAAAATGGGTTATAACCCACATAGGACTGATTCGAAAGGCTATTCACATAGGTATCTCATGGAGGATATTTATAAAGGTAGTTTTTGGATGGGTCACTATTGAGGGAGATTATGGAAGATTCCTCATAGATGAGGCCTATAGATGATATATCATAAAGGAGCCATATGAATGAGGCTTATAGGTAAGTCCTTGTGAGGGAGTCTCATAGAGGGGTCTCAAAGAGGAATCCTCAGGGAGTATGTTCATGGAGGAGTATCATAGATGGTTGATCACATGGTAACCTCACATATGGATACTCATAAACAAACCTTATATAAAGCCCCTCACGTAGGGACCTCATGTAGAGATATGATATATGATCCTTTATATAGGGGTTTCACAACTACCCTTTCTTTATTTTGTTTACCTTTTCAGATTTATCTTCAGAATTACTTGGATATTCTTTCCCTGGTGATTAGATCACCGAATGTAAGATACATTTTTAAGGTAAAACTCTTTTTAAAATCATTTAAGTCCTCCAAACAAGTTCCCTTTATCATAATTGAAGTACAAGTTATTTATAGGAACCCTAAAATATCCTCCTTCCTAAAATGGGAAGATGTATCAAGAGTATATAGATACAAAGTGGGAGTAAACCGTGAAGGTGGTATATGGTCACAAACCATATTTTTCTTCACCCTAAGGAACCATGTGGGGGTGTGAAATTTTTACCTCACCATCATGTATGGATGAAGTTTTTAATGTAATTAGGAGGTCACATAAGGCCTCCACCTCACTGACACAAAATCCTAGAGCCTAAAAAGTCACTACTTGATCTTTTGAAATTCATCTCTTCACTGATGTGTATTTATGGAGTTTGAAAACTATGGGGAAAATATGTGAAATAATAAATTGCCTCAGATAAATATTCCCTTTTTCAAACTTTTACTTTGATATCCTTTGGGATTCCATCCAAAATTTTATAAGACTAAAAAAGTTCCCCCTATTAGAATAGGGTCCGATCGATATAAATAGGATCCAATTCTAAGATAATAAAATGAATCATGTATAATTGATATGATACTCATAGGGATTGCCACTTATATAAGTCAATTTGGGACACTCTCATTTTTAATTTTCACTAATGACCATTAAACATTGTTTGAGAGTGACTATTCATGAACTTCATCCCATGTATGAAAACTCATAGACCACTACCCAAGAATGATTTATCACGCACTACTATTCATGCATGATTCACTGCATGAAGGATTGATTCATACTCCATAAATGGGATCCTCTGCGGAAACAAATTTATGTTCTCAAAATCATTTACTTTATAGGATTTAGTTAACCATATACTTATTTTATGAAGAACATATTACATGGGTACTGCCTTACATGTATTATCACTTATATAGTTCCCTTACAGTATGATTCTCACATAGATCCTATGTAGAGAACTTCTCACATAGAATCTACATAGTGTTACTTGTGCGTTAGTGCAACATGGTAGTGCATACTTTTAAACTTTTTTTATTAAATTAAATGTTTTTAAAAATCTATTATTGTTATTTTTCATAGATAATGTATTAAGGATCATTTCATCTTTTGGACTTAATGAAATTAGCTAAACAATGGGCTACTATAACTAAAAATTCTGGGGCTGATGCTTGATGTCATTTCATTCTTAAGAATGAATCCTTAGATAATTTTCATACACTTGAGCCTTAAGACTATCCAATATTTGATAAGATCTCTAAATTAGAATTTAATCTTGAAGATGGAACCTCAATCCCTGTGACTAATCATAAGAGTCCACTATATTAGTTCACATATTTTCTAGATGAAATATAGGAAAACAACTTCATTAAAATTCAACCTAATCTTGGAAGGTTTCAAGGAAGCACCTACATACTCAATAAATATTAATTAACTCAAGATGAAATAGATCAATTCCATAAATATGTTTCTTAAAACTACTCATCCATCTTCAAAATATCACTAAAAAATCATAGTAGTTGATGGAGTTCAAAGTGTGATTTGTGCCTCAAAGGCAGCTTCTATGATGAATGGGGCTAGGAGTTTTTTCAATGTTTTAGGTTTAGTAAAAGTTTCTATTGGGAATTATATAACTTTTATTTATTTATTTGAAAAATAATAAGAATTTTACATGAAAACAGTTAATAATTATGAACAAATTAATTCAAAAATTAATTAACATGAACATAATAACCAAGAAGATAGGACCATCACAAAAAATTTTTTGGACGGAGTGGATACTCAAGTGGGGGGGGGGGGTGAACTGAGTTCTAATTAAAATTTATGTTAAAAATATTTCTATTAAAATACCCCTATTTAAAAACAAAGTTAAACTGTAGTGAATTTATACAGAGTGTAAATGTTCAATTAGTTTCTCAAAGATTGATTAGGTCTCAGTTAACTTAATCAGAAGATGAAATTAATTTTTGAAAATAACTTACTGGTTTACAATAAGTATAAACACTTGCTAATTTAACTATCAATGTAGCTTTAAAATATTTTTGTATTTCAAAGTAGTTAGCAACTGAATATGATGTATATATATAGTATACTTATGATTTAAACTAAAATGAACAACAAATGTAACCAAGAGGTTCAGTCTCAAGCCGAGACTTAGTCCTCTCAACACTTTACATAAAATGATCCACACCCTGGATCGGGGTAAACAATAGTGAACACACTTTCCAAGTACAAAGACCTCTACCACAGTTCTATGTGGGAAAACAAACAACAGATCACAACTATCTAGATCTTACACGACCTCTACCACTATCCACAGTGGGAAACAAAGAGTTATGGAGTTTGAGTTAGGATTTAAGAATCCTCCAGTTTAGCTCAAGATATAGTGTGTGTATAAAATAAACAGGGTACACACACTGCTCGAAATTTAAAGAAAGAATCCCTAAAGAAAATGTGAATGAGTTTGGAAAAGCTTTAGTGATCAGTAGTGTATCTTTGGACTTGATTAATTAGTCATAAAAGCTTATGAGTCCTTCTCTAGTTTTCTCTGAAAAATAGAGTGTAATTTTCTTCCTTGTTCTAGGTACATCTTATCAGATTGAGTGCATGATGTGTTTGTTGTAGTTCTTCACTCAAGACGCAACTTGTGGGTTCCTTCAAATAAGTGGCTTCAAGTATATCCAGGATACTTGGAGTATGGATGAAGTCTTGTGTGAATGCAAAACGTTTGAATGTTGTTGATACCTCTAAGTTTATTGTGCTCTCTGTATGTAACCACTTCACTTTATATCTCTGTGTTATCTCAGCTGTGTCTCTATGGCCAGTTCTTTATCTTCCCTTAGCTCCGACAAATGGGAATGATTACCTTTTGCATGGGTACTAGGTACGGTTCCCTGACATGGCAACAAAGATCATTATATAACATTAACTGCATTAAAAACATCAAATGTAACCGTTAGATTAATAGATAAATAGTATTGAGAGTAGAGAGTTTGACTGGTTGGTCAATCATTAGTAGCCCTCTGTTGGTAGACGTGTACAGTGGATTTTGTGTAGAAGTTCTTCCATCAGTAGCTCTTTGAACTTGCATCAATAGCTCTTTGGTATCGGTAGGTCTTACTCTGTATATCGGTAGATCAATATCTCGGTGACTCTGTACTTGTATCGGTAGCTCTTGTTATCAGTATCTCCTTTCATCGGTAGCCGTTTGCACTTGTATCGGTGGACTTACTCTATCGGTAAATTTTGGTAGACTGATTCTATCAGTAGATCTAGTCTGTCGGTAGCTCTATGTATCAATAGCTAGTAGCTCCATTCTGTTTTATCTGTAGACTCGGTATATGATTACTGGTAGCTCTGTTCATATCATTGATCTTAGTGTATCAGTGACTCTGTCTATCGGTAGACTAAGTATATCGGTAGATTGATTATCGGGAGCTCTTTGTCAGTAGCTATATGCAGATCAGTGACTTAACACTTATCTGTTTTATGAAAAACAAATCTGATTGGGTTAGAATTACTTCAGAATTTATATAAACATAGAAAAACATTGATTAACATATTTCAGAGATTATTTTAATATTATTTTCATCCTGATAAACATAAATTGGGATTATCAAAGCATATGAAAGCATAATTGGGATTATCAAAATAGGTGAGGTCAACAATATCCCCCTTTTTGATAATCACAACTTATGATATTATCATTTTAAAATAGTGAGTAATTGTATCAGAGGATATATCATTAAATTCAATTTTCTTAGAGAAAACAGTATGTTATATAACATAATTTATTAGAGGTAGAATTAAATGAGATAGTATCAAAGATATAATTAACAACAATGGTATCAGAGAATGAAATGTAACAATATCAGAGGAGTAAAGCATGATAGCTATTTCTTAGATAAAGTTTCTCCCCCTGGGTAAATATCACTCCCCCTTTATAGATGATTTGTAGAATATTTCCCCCCCCTTTGTGATAATCAAAAAGTGGGAAACAAGAAAGAGAAGAGAAAAAAAATGAGAAAAAAATAAGAAATCCACTTGTATTAAATGTTACAAAAAAAGGTACATAGACATAAAATCAAATACAAAGGATTAATATCAAACATCTTAGCCACTTTTTCAATCCACATCCTCAATGTGAGATTTGTGTTTTGGTTCAGAAGAGGATTTAGGTGGTGTGGATTCTGGTGAAGGCTTAGGAATTCCGGAAATGATCATAGGAGGCTGAGCCACTGACACTATTCCAGGCCTGTAATGAGGAGTTCTTTGAGTGATCATAGGTGTAAGGCTTCGAATTTCTTGGGCAGGAGTCATCTGAATAGGAGAAGCAGTAGAGGCAGAGGTAGGTAAGGCTGGATGTATAATCACTGGCCTAGCATCAACATGAAGAAAAGGCAGCAACAGATTTCTGAAATCCATAATTATTCCTCCTCCTCTCTCCATAGAAGATATGAAGTCATCTTTGTTCTCCATAAATTTGTCCAATGCTGGAGTCAATTCCCTTAGTTTGCTGACTTGATCTCTAAAGGCTTGATTGACAGTAGGAAACTTCAGATTTTCCAACAGAAGTTTGAAATGATTGTTGAGTTGATGCTTGCTGAATATCTTAGAGAAATAGGAGTCCACCTTATCTTTGACTTCTTTCTGAGAGGCAGAATCTTCTCTCATATAGTCTTAGACTATCTTCATTATTTATCTAGCTGAATCTCTAGTACCAATCACAAATTTTATTAGTTCGGATGAGTCCATAGAGCCACTGGTTGAAGCTTGACCAAGCTCCTCCTTCATCACAACTCGAAACTGATTCAAATCCACTAAGGGCTTAGAAGCAACAGAACCAACAGATAATGTTACTGTTTCCTTGAAGATTTTAGTCAACCCACTTATAATATTTTGAACTTGGGAGTTCTGGCTTTTAACATGATCTTTCATGGAGGTTTTAAAACCTTTAAACACTGAAACCATCTGGCTCACAACACTTTTGACATATGCTAAGTCCTTGTCTGCTTGGGATTTTGAGCTCATGTAAGATTCTAAAGAGATAACCGATTTCTTTATAGTTTCAATATCTGCTTCCAGTCTAGATATTTGAGTTTGGAAATCTTTAACTTCTTCCACTATTTCTGTCATAAATGTTGACAGATTACAATTGAGAGAGAGTTCAAAAGATCTTTCCAACATACTCATCTCTTCAACAAAACAGTGCTTCATCTCAGCAACTGATGCACTAAAAGATTCTTTTAGCTCATCCTTTAAGGATTCCAGATCAGTCTTGGTGATCATATCAGCAGTTGAAACTACAACGAGTACTCTTTCAGATGGTAAACTAACCACTGAGTCAGTCATGATCGATTGGATTGAAGATACCATAGAAACTTTCATCTTCATTACCTCTTTCACAAAACTATCCTTAGGCTGTTTCTTCAAACTATCCAGGTCATGAATTCTGACCACATCTTCAGGTAGCGACTCAGTTTCAACATCATAAATAATTTTTGGTCTATTGAGAGATGCTTCATTGTCAGAATTAGGATAGTCTAAACGACAAACAACAAAACCTGGGTCTTCTGCCTAGTCCTCATTATCAACATCCACTGTAACACTTCCAAACTTGGTTTGATGCTCCCCCTCAACTGGTGCATCCTCAAGTAAAACAACAACATTCTTAGAAGATCTTCCTTTTTCAGAAGAATCTTATACTATCAATTCTTTCTCTGTAATAGTTGGAGGGTCTTCGAAAATAGGCAAGGGTATGTCAACTTCATTTGCATCCTTAACAGGCACTAAAGATTTTCCAATCAGTGGACTAAGCCTCAAATCAGCTGACAAAGATGCTTCACTTTCATGAGTATCTCCTTCATTCTCTACAGCAACCACTTCAACATCCTCTAAAGAAGATTTTTCCTTATCTGATTTATGTTGATCTGGATTTTCAGGAGCTGGTCTAGGAGGTAAGTTAGGGTCTCCTCTTTCATCAGTAGAGGACTCTTCCTCTTCTGAATCATCACTGTATTCTGGCTCCTCTTCATCAGGTCCCTGACCTGGATCCCTCACATCCTTTGGTCTTGAAGGATGATCCACATCATTGAACTTATCGTACACCTTCTGGTCATCAGTGAACCATTCTCCTCTCCATGGGTTCCAATTTATTTTCATGTATTTGAATACTGTACTGGTGACACAGAAATTGTTCCTTACTACCACTGTCTCATCTTGAGACTCAGCTATTCCTTTCACTTTGATCATTAATAAGATCATCTTGGAAAATAACAAGGCATTAGTTTTTGACTTGGGTCTAATAATATCCTCCATTTGAGTCATTATCAATCTATATAGATTCACCTTGACTCCATGTCTCAAAAGATGCAGGATATAGATATCCTGATATCTTAAATTTGCAAATTCACCTCTCCTTGGTATTAAGACATGCTGAAAAAACTTGAACAACAATATATTCTCTCCATCCATTTCAGAAACTACTAATTGTCTTTGATTTCCATCACTGGTGAGTTCCTCCAAGGTTGTCTCACAATCAAAGATATCACTAGTAGGTGGTATAACTCTTGATACATATCTAGATACACCTTCGTGTGGAACTTTCAGACATACATCCCACTCAGTCGATGAAAAGGACAACTCCTTTCCATTCACAAATGAAGTTACTCGGTTCTCATCTTCAGATTTCTCAAAACTTACAATGTTATAAAACTGTTTCACTAGCTTTGGATAGTAGGGACCATTTTTGTTCTAAAAAAAATATACCCACTTTTGATCCTTAAGCACTTTGAGCACTAATGACTTTCTAGGTAGCAGCCATTCCACACACAACTCTTTTCCGATCACAATAACTCTATTCTACAGATGAGGATTCATTGGTCATCTTCTTGATCTTTTTCTGCTTGCATTACCACTTTATTCTGGCTCAGACTTCTGTTTCTTTTGCTTAGGCTCATCAGCAACATCTCTAAAATAAGGGAGTTTGGTTTTTGCCATCTCGGATTCGAGGGATTTAGGGTTCTCGAAGGATTCTGGAGATAATGTTTGAGGGTAAAGGGTCTGAGGCTTGGAGTATTGAGAATTATCTCGGACTTTGTTTATATAATTTAGGAATCATAAAATAAATAAATGAAATGAAATAAAGTAAAAATGATTCAGATTCTGGCGGCAGACAGAAGTTTAAAACAACGCACTCATCGGTAGGGTCTATCAGTGAGAATTTCTATCAGTGAGGATAAATCAGTGAGGATTCATTGGTGAGGTATCATCGGTGATGTTACGTCGGTGAGAATTTACATCGGTGAGAATTTACATCGGTGAGAGTTTACATTGGTGAGAATTTACATCGGTGATAGTTTACATCGGTGAGAATTTACATCGGTGAGGTAGCTACCGATCAAGGTTAATTATTCCCAACTCATGTCTAATGTAACTTAACCTATCTGAACTCAAAGGTTTGGTGAAAATTTCAGCTAATTGATGTTTAGTACCTATAAACTCAAGAATAATTTCTACCTTTTGGTAATGATATCTCAAGAAATGGTGCCTTACATTAATGTGTTTGGTCCTAGAGTGAGACACAGGGTTATTAGAAATTTTTATTTCACTAGTGTTGTCACAATTGATAGAGACATGCTTAAAATCATATCCATAGTCCAAAAGAGTGTGTTTCATCCACAGAATCTGTGCACATCAACTACCAGCAGCTATGTACTCTGCTTCAGTAGTGGACAAAGCTACAAAATTCTTCTTTTTACTACACCAAGATACTAAGGATTTTCCCAATAAATGACATGTTCCTGATGTGCTTGTTGGATCTGAATATACGGATTACACACAAGAGGGGGGTGAATTGTGTGTTTTCAAAATTATTACAATCTCTTCAATTTAGACAAATTCTCTCCACTATGCTTTAGCATGATTAAATACGTAGCGGAAAAAGTAAAAGCATGAACACACGGATGTATAGTGGTTCGGGGAACAGAATTCCCCTAGTCCACTCCACCAACGCTCAAATCCACGAGCTTGGAGATTTTCACTATCTGGTCCTCGTTTCCACAGACCTATTCACAACTGAGTACAGGCAGTTGACACCTTTACAAGTTTCAGGCAAACACAGCCTTCCTGGTTCAAACACGAACCCACACAGCTTAGAACGAGAAGCTGATCACTCAAAAATAAAAAAGTTTTCGATAAAGAAAACACTTCTCCAGTTGTTCTTCACAATTTCAACAGAATGAAATTGACAGTAGATAGATCGTCATCTTCAGAAAATAAAGATCTGTAATCAAAACAGTTCTGAGTCGATCCAGTTGCAATAGATATTACAAGAAACTTCACAACTTCAGCAGCAGTAGATTCACAACAGATAGTCGATGTAGAACACGTGAATCTGCTATCAAGATCTTCCTTCGGTAATAAAGGTTTTACACTTCTTCTCGATCACCAGAAAAGAACGCCTTCACACAGTCTCTGTTTCTTGCTCGTTAAAAGATCAATCTATATATTTCATACACTTTCCTGTGTATATATATATCAGAAGTTTCCAAGATAGAACATATATATTCAAATCTGAGAAAATCTTCCGCATAAATAGATCCATGAAAATCTCCTTTAGATTCGCGATATTAAAAAAAAAAATAACAGAGCCGTTGTAACTCCCCTGAAGAATCGGCATAAAAAGCTCCGTTTAAATCAATCATTAATCCGTTGAAAATCGTCTTTAATTCAGTCAAAGATCGTACTTAAGAATCGGCTCGAAATCCGCTTAATAATCCGCCTGTTTGACCAATGTAAAAGGAAATATCGTCTGTCAAAAATATCCCGACGCCAAACGTAGGGTTGACGACGTGGCTCCAAACGTAGGGTTCACAAACGTAAGGTTCACAAACGTAAGGTTCAAAACGTATGGTTCAGAACGTAAGGTTGAACATACATACTTTCTCTTCAGCATTCAAACGTAGGGTTGATCATCCATACTTTGTTTTGCTTCAACTCTCCAAAGAACGTACGGTTGATTATAAAAGTAAGGTTGATGATCCATACTTTTGAGAAACAAACTCAACACTAAAAACTAACGTACGGTTTCTCTTCCATACTTGTCCAACAACAAAAACGTAAGGTTCCTTCCAAACGTAATGTTCTTCTTCCATACTTTTCAACAACGTAAGGTTCATTAACCATACATTTCAAAATAACGTAAGGTTCCTTAACCATACGTTTCTTTTAACATAAAAAGTAAACTTTTCATCCATACGTTACGTTCATCAACGTAGGGTATGAACAGTGATTCCAGTATGCGCTAAAACTGATCTCGCGCTACAGTGATTCCAGAACGCGCTAAAACTGATCTCGCGCTACAGTGATTCCAGAACGCGCTAAAATTGATCTCGGAATAAATGAAGTATGAAATCTCGTTATATGAAATAAATAAATAAAATAAATTCCTGCAAAATACTCAACGAAATAATTAGTAAATAATTAAGGGTATTTGTGAGCATCAAAATCATCATAAAGAGACAGAGTATTATTTAAAATAATCTCCCCCTTTAAAAAAACATTATTTTGAATTGTTTGAAAACAATACATTGCTCAACAATCTCCCCCTTTTTGATGATCACAAAACCCATAAAATAATAGAACTAATTTAATTGCAATCTTTATTGAAAAATTAGTTTTATAAAATTTTAGAATTTTGAAAGGATTAAAACAATATTTAACTATAATAAAATTTCTCCCCCATAAAAATAAATTTTCAGCTAAAAATAGATAAAAGATAAATGTCGTATATATCTAAATTCTCCCATATATCAAAATTTCTTCATAGGAAACAAATGAATTTAAATTTTGTGTTTATCCAAATTCTCCCCCTTTTTGTGATATCAAAAAGAATGAAAAATTACGGATTTGAACACATTAAATATTGCACTGAACTATAAGTAAATGCTATAATTAACTGTGTATGAATAAGTGAATTTGTTATACTGGCTAACTCAATCATAAATCAATAAACAACAAAACAAAAAAAAGAAGTAAGAAAAGAATTTTCATTCACAAGCTGTTATATATAAACGATTGTGATATACAGAGGAATCAAGGTTCATAGATAAGACAGGGAAAAAGGTGTCTATCTCCTTTGAATCGCGGTCTTTATCTCTGTAAACTGTTCTATGAGCCTCTTCATCATCCCATCTCCTAACTTGATGATAAGATCTCTGTTATCTTGAGTCATATGAATATCTTCAATCAAATTAACTCTGAAAAACTCATGCATTATTTCTTCTTTTTCAACAAAAAGAGCCAGTTTTTCTGATAACTGATTCAAAAGAATCCTAATCGGTTGCTCTCCAGATGTCAACTGATCCACTAAAAATCTCTGATTATCTAGAAAAACTGACAAAGGGGCACTATTACCCTGAAGATCGTGTAATCTGTCACTCATATTGCTCATTGCTGCAGTAATTTCTTGAAATTTCCGAATCAAATCAGGTGAATAGCCTGATCCACTCACAGCACTGTTTGCAACAGACTCAAATTTATTCTCCATGTAAATCTTCAACTCAGACAAATCATCTTTCTTTACCATCTCTGATTTTAACTGATCAACAACATGCAGCATATCAGTCTTAAACAAATCTACTTCCTGTCTTGAAACAGTACATTCTTTCAGCTTCTGAAACTTCAACTGCTCTAAGTTCAGAGAATTTCTGAGACTAACATTCTCAGATTCTAACTGAGAGATACGCTTGTACAACTCAACAACTTCTTCTTTTCTCGAATCAGGGGCACCCTGTGCTCGATTCTCATGTCCAGAATTAGGTTGATGAAGCAGGGCAAGTGGTAAGAAATCTGCATCTGACTGTTCTTTGTCCTTGTCCTGACAAGGTTGATCCACTGAACTATCTTTTGAAGCCTGAAACTCTTCCACTGAAAAATCTTCCTGAAGTACCTCTGTATTAGCTTCAGAAGTATGTTCATCACGAACAGTAGTCTCTCTGACTTCTACTGATTGGTCAAGAACAATATTTTCATGTAAATCTTGAGGTCGGGCCACTTCTTCACCAGGCACTGCCTCCATAAGTTGTTCTTGTTGAATTACTTTTTCAACAGCCACAGCAGCAGATTGAGGTTCTTTTTGAGTTTCTGTTTGAGCTGCTGGTTCCTCTATCGGTGCAGTCTGCTCCACAACAGCTTCTCTCACAAATGAATAAGAAAATAACGGTTCAGAGGATTTCAAGGCAGGAGAGATAATTTCTTTATCAATTGACCTCTTCCTTCTAGATTGAAGTCCTTCTTGACTTCTCTCTTCCTCAACTTCCTCCATCTCAAAACGAATTCTCCTTGCCACTGTACTAACTCTTGATTCTGCTTGTCCCTCCTTGGACTTAGCCGGTTGAGCCTGAGCACTCTCCGAGTTTTCCTCAGCTCCAACAGGTAAGAGTTTTCCTTTAATTGTGCTCCAGAAGTATCCTACTTTCCTCAAAGTTCCAGCATTAAAAACATTACTGTGGTGACATTTCACCCCAGCATCTACCAATCTGATCATTCCTCTTTTAAACAAAAACAAAGAAATGAACCTTCCATAAGGGAAAAAGGTCATTCTTGCTTCACTCTGACAGCAGTAACTCAGATATCTTATCATAAACCGAGGAAAATTAAACTTAATATCACACATCAGAAGATACATTATGTACATGTCAGGGTATAGGATTTTCTCCATCTCAGCCATTCTTGGTGCTAAACCAGTCTGAACAAATTTTACCAAAATTTTCTGATCGGGCTCCAAATCCTTAATAAACATCTTCTTTATCACTCTGGTTCCAAACAGAAAAGACATAATGTATTCAGACTTATGTACAGAATCTCCAATATTCCGTAAATCGAAATGAAAAACTCCTTCATGAGGGCAGTTAAGAATTTGACTTATCTCTACAGATGATATTGAAAAGTTCTTATCCTCCATTTGAGCCAATAAACTATCCTCTGTATCTCCAAGGCTAAACTGAACAGTTCTAAAGAAATGTCTCATTTCTGCCTCATATAGAAACTCAGAATTTTCACTATTAAAAGCTTGCTCAAGGCTTTGAAACGACAACGCTTGCTTCAACAGTAAATTAGTTTCAAACAGCCACTCTAAATCTATGACTTTACCTTGCAGTATTTTCCGACTAACTACCTTAGGTTTCTTTGCAGCACTGCTCTCGGCTTCATCTGGACGCTTAGCCTTTGCCATTCCAACAACGATTTCTGAAGGTTCGTAAGTTTAGGGTTTGAAGATTCAGAAAAGGGTTTTAGAGCAGATGTGCGGTTTTAGGTTTTCGAAAGGGTTTCCGAAAAAGGTGAAGCAGTTTAGAAGGTGAAACGGTTCTGACAGCCTTGATTCCCGTGTAATCACTAATCATTACTTTTATTTAAAACAAAATAAAATTACTTATAGCGGGAAACAAAAATTAAGCAGAATTCGAAAACAGAATAAGATTTAAAAAAAACTATTTAAAATTAAATAAACCTAACTCCCCCTTAATAAATTCAAACCTTGCCGTGGGAAGTGGTTTAGTAAAAATATCTACTAATTGATTTTCTGTATTTACAAATTCTAAAAATATATCCTTTTTAAACACATGATCTCTTAAAAAGTGATGTCTTATATCAATGTGCTTAGTTCTAGAATGACTAATAGGATTTTTTGAAATATTAATTGCACTAGTATTATCACATAAAATAGGTGTATTATTGAAATTTAATCCAAAGTCCATAAGAGTGTTTTTCATCCACAACACCTGTGCACAGTAACTACCTGCAGACACATATTCTGCCTCGGCTGTTGACAGGGCAACTGAGTGTTGTTTCTTACTAGACCATGATACTAAAGACTTCCCTAAAAAGTGACATGTTCCTGAAGTACTCTTCCTATATAATCTACAGCTTCCAAAGTCAGCATCTGAATATGAAATTAAATTAAAATCAGAGGTTTTTGGATAAAGTAGAGATTGATAAATAGTACCTTTTAAATATCTAAAAATTCTTTTAACAACAGTTAAATGGGATTCTTTGGGATTTGATTGAAATCGAGCACAAAGACATACTGAATACATTATATCTGGTCTACTAGCAGTAAGATATAACAAACTACCAATCATACCTCTATATAACTTGTTGTCCACTGATTTTCCAGTTTCATCCAAATCAAGTTTTATATTAGTACACATAGGAGTTGTAAATGGCTTGCTGTTTTCAAGTCCAAATTTCATAAGTAAATCAGTAATGTATTTGCATTGATTTAAAACATTTCCATAATCTTTTTGAAATATTTGAAGACCCAAAAAGAAATTTAATTCTCCCATCATACTCATTTCAAATTCTTTTTGCATTAATTCTGAAAATTCATGACAAAGAATTTTATTGGTTGATCCAAAAATTACGTCATCAACATAAATTTGAACCAACAAAACATTATTTTTCACAGTTTTCTTAAAGAGTGTTGGATCTGCCAGTCCAACAGTAAAATCATTTTTCAAAAGAAAAGAACTTAGTCTTTCATACCAAGCTCTAGGTGCTTGTTTAAGGCCATAAAGAGCTTTAGTAAGTTTGAAAACAGAATCTGGTTTTTGAGAATTTTCAAAACCAGGAGGTTGCTCAACATAAACTTCCTCCATTAAATAACCATTTAAAAAGGCAGATTTAACATCCATCTGAAATAATTTAAAATTCATATAAGATGCATAGGCTAAAAGGATTCTAATGGCTTCTAACCTGGCTACAGGTGCAAAGGTCTCATCATAATCTATTACTTCTTCTTGATTATATCCTTTAGCTACTAATATTTCTTTATTTCTAGTTATTATCCCTTGATCATCCTGTTTATTCCTAAAGACCCATTTAGTTCCTATTACTGGATAATCATGAGGTCTTTCAACTAATTCCCAAACCTTATTTCTCTTGAACTGGTTCAATTCATCCTGCATTGCTATTACCCAGCTCTCAACATCTAAGGCTTCTTCTATGGTCTTAGGTTCTTGTTGGGATAGGAAAGCAGATAATTCAACTATGTTTCCAAGGTTTCTTCTAGTTTGAATACCAGTCTCTAAGTCACCTATCACAGATTCTAAAGGGTGATTCTTTATGGTTCTAGACTGTCTAGGCATTACATTCAAAGGTTCTTCAGTGTCATGTTCTTCTGAACTGGACTGAATTTCTTTTATATCATTTTCAAAATCATTCTTTAAATTCTCAAGTCTCATGTTTTCATTAGAATCAAGTTCATCTATTTGTTCTATCCTTTTCTCAAAAGGATCAGATTCATAAAATTTCACATGAACTGATTCTTCAACAATCCTTGACTTTTTATTATAGACTCTATAAGCTTTGGAGGTTGCAGAATATCCTAAGAAAATACCTTTATCAGATTTTGGATCAAATTTACCAAGATTATCTTTGGTATTCAAGATGTAAACCTTGCATCCAAAAACTTTAAAGTAATTTACTTTAGGTTTTCTGTTATTCCATAGTTCATAGGGTGTCTTTTTCAAAATAGGTCTTATTAAAATTCTATTCATTATATAACAAGCTTTATTAACAGCTTCTGCCCAGAAACATATAGGTAGGCTATATTCATTTAACATAGTTCTAGCCATTTCTTGAATAGTTCTATTTCTTCTTTCTACAATCCCATTCTGTTGAGGTGTTCTTGGAGAAGAGAAGGTGTGTTTAATACCCATGTTTGAGCAAAAGGAATTAAATTCCTGGTTCTCAAATTCTCCACCATGATCACTTCTCAATGAGATTATATTAAAACCTTTTTCATTTTGAATAGATTTACAAAAACCTTCAAATAAACTAAAAGCTTCACTTTTAAATTTCAAAAAGAAAATCCAAGTAAATCTAGAATAATCATCAACTAATACATAAACATATAATTTACCAGCTAAACTTGCTACTCTTGAAGGTCCAAACAAATCCATATGGATAAGTTCTAGAGGTTTAATTGTAGCAACTTTATTAACAGATTTGAATGATGATTTGTGTTGCTTGCCAAGCTGACATGCATCACAGAATCTGTCATTTTCAAATTTGAGACTAGGCAAATCAGAAACTAGATGTTTCTTAGATAATTTATGTAAATCATATATATTGCAATGACCAAGTCTTCTATGCCAGATCCAGGATTCACTTATATTAGCAGTTAAGCAGTTTACTTGTTGTTTACATAAGGAATACAAATCCAAAGTATAAACATTATCAGTTCTGGGTGCTCTAAACTTAAACAGTTTATTTTTAGAAACAGTACAACTATTGTTAGTAAAATCAACAGTGTATCCATCATCACAGAGTTGAGAGATACTTATCAAATTGTGTTTTAACCCTTGTACATAAAGTACTTTGTTGATTGAGACTGTCTCTGGATCTCCAACTGTTCCAATACCAATAATCTTTCCTTTGGAATTGTCACCAAAGGTGACAAGTCCTCCTTCCTTTCGAGTAAGAGAAGAGAAATTAGCTGAAGTTCCACTCATGTGTCTTGAGCAACCACTGTCCATATACCATATTTCTTTCTTTCTTTGGTGACCTGTTACCTGCAAAGACATTCAAACAAATTGCTTTGGTACCCATATTTTGTTGGGTCCAGGAGTGTTAGCAAGCATTGATCTGGGTATCCAGATTTGCTTTGTTTTCTTAAAATTTATTGAATCATATAGATCATTGGAAATATAAGCTTTCTTAATTCCACATATTTGAGGTTGTCTTAGAAAACAGTTTTTAGCTATATGACCTTTTGTTCCACAGAAGTTACAAATAACCTGTTTAGTGCTAGGAACAAAATAATTTTTGTATAACTTAGGTTTTTCTCCTTTACTTCCAATTCCAAACCTTTCCTTTTTAATTACAGTTTTTCCAAGTATCTCATTTAAGGCGTTTTCTCCTTTTGTAAAAACTAATGCAGCCTTTTTATAAGATTCTACTTCATCTTGTAGAGTTTTTATTTTTGATTCAAAATTAATTTTATTTGAGTCAGCAGAGTTGTATTTGTCAATTAATTCCTTATGTTGTTTTAGCAAAGTATTTCTCTCATCTAAAATAGCTTTATGCAAGTTCTTTATAGATTTATATTTTTTAAATAATGAGTCATACCTTTCTTCAAGCATATTGCAGTAAGCTGCAAGTTTTTTATTTGAGAAGCTTGTTTCAGAGTTTGATTCATTATTTGAGTCAGAGGAGTAGTATGAGTGTACCTCATCAGTTTCAGCCATGAAACACATATTTGCTTTTAAATTGGCTTCCTCCTTCTCTGAGCTTGATTCAGAATAATTACTTGAGTCTTCAGAAACACTCCAAGTAGCTTTCATAGCTTTCTTGTCTTTTTGCTCGTAATCATCTCTTTTGAAGAATTTCTTCTTCTTTGCATCTTTCAATTTTGGGCAATCCGGTCTGATATGTCCCATCTTTTTGCATTCATAACATCTCACTTCCTTGCTATCCTTCTTGAAGGATTTCTTGAAGTCTTTCTTCTTACTGTAGAACTTTCTGAATTTTCTGGCTAGCTGAGCCAGTTCTTCATCCGAATTTGAAGAATCAGAGCTTTCTGATTTAGCACTTACTTCTCTGTTCTTCATCTTTCTATCCTTTTGTTGAGAAGTCACTTTCAAAGCAGTATTTTCCCTTTTTATGTAGACTTTATGCTCATTTACCTCATCTTGCATTTCAGCTTCGTACATCATCAATGTACCAATCAGATCTCTCATAGTTAGATCTTTAACAGAAGTTGATTGTCTGATTGCTGCAGAGATTCCATTCCATCGAGTAGGAAGTACTCTCAGTACCTTTAACGCTTGATCAGCCTGCTTGATTGGTTCTCCTAGAGCTGTTATATTATTGACAATTTCTGTCAATATTCCATTCATCTGAGTGATGCTCTCTCCTTCAATCATTCTGAAAGTATCGAATTTTAATTTAGCAGTTGCATATCTCATCTGTCTTACATTATCTGTTCCTTCATAAGCAACAGCTATTGTTTTCCACATTTCATATGCAGTCGGGCATTGAGATACTCTGTTAAATTCATCCGGTCCTAGACCACAGATGATTGCATTCATAGCTTTTGAATTCATGTCATACTCAGCCTTTGTAGCAGCACTCCATGTATCGGGATTTTCAGGAATTTCATAGGGAGTCAGAATCTTTGAATAGACTTTGTAACCAAGATTTTTCAGATAAATAATCATACGTGATTTCCAGCAGCCATAATTATCTCCATTAAAGTAAGGTGCTCTGACCATTGACATTCCCTCTCTCGTATCAGCCATGATACACTATGTATAATCTTTAAATACTTCTAGCTTGATAAGAAAATAAGAAGCTCCTCCTCTGATACCAATTGTTGGATCTGAATATACGGATTACACACAAGAGGGGGGTGAATTGTGTGTTTTCAAAATTATTACAATCTCTTCAATTTAGACAAATTCTGTCCACTATGCTTTAGCACGATTAAATACGCAGCGGAAAAAGTAAAAGCATGAACACACGGATGTATAGTGGTTCGGGGAACAGAAGGCCCCTAGTCCACTCCACCGACGCTCAAATCCATGAGCTTGGTGATTTTCACTATCTGGTCCTCGTTTCCACAGACCTGTTCACAACTGAGTACAGGCAGTTGACACCTTTACAAGTTTCAGGCAAACACAGCCTTTCTGGTTCAAACACGAACCCACACAGCTTAGAACGAGAAGCTGATCACTCAAAAATAAAAAGGGTTTCGATAAAGAAAACACTTCTCCAGTTGTTCTTCACAATTGCAACAGAATGCAATTGACAGTAGATAGATCGTCGTCTTCAGAAAATAAAGATCTGTAATCAAAACAGTTCTGAGTCGATCCAGTTGCAATAGATATTACAAGAAACTTCACAACTTCAGCAGCAGTAGATTCACAACAGATAGTCGATGTAGAACACGTGAATCTGCTATCAAGATCATCCTTCGGTAATAAAGGTTTTACACTTCTTCTCGATCACCAGAAAAGAACGCCTTCACACAGTCTCTGTTTCTTTCTCGTTAAAAGATCAATCTATATATTTCATACACTTTCCTGTGTATATATATATATCAGAAGTTTCAAAGATAGAACATATATATTCAAATCTGAGAAAATCTTCCGCATAAATAGATCCATGGAAATCTCCTTTAGATTCGCGATATTAAAAAAAAAAAAATAACAGAGCCGTTGTAACTCCCCTGAATAATCGGCATAAAAAGCTCCGTTTAAATCAATCATTAATCCGTTGAAAATCGTCTTTAATTCAGTCAAAGATCGTACTTAAGAATCGGCTCGAAATCCGCTTAATAATCCGCCTGTTTGACCAATGCAAAAGGAAATATCGTCTGTCAAAAATATCCCGACGCCAAATGTAGGGTTGATGACGTGGCTCCAAACGTAGGGTTCACAAACGTAAGGTTCACAAACGTAAGGTTCAGAACGTAAGGTTCATAACGTAAGGTTGAACATACATACTTTCTCTTCAGCATTCAAACGTAGGGTTGATCATCCATACTTTGTCTTGCTTCAACTCTCCAAAGAACGTACGGTTGATTATAAAAGTAAGGTTGATGATCCATACTTTTGAGAAACAAACTCAACACTGAAAACTAACGTACGGTTTCTCTTCCATACTTGTCCAACAACAAAAACGTAAGGTTCCTTCCAAACGTAATGTTCTTCTTCCATACTTTTCAACAACGTAAGGTTCATTAACCATACATTTCAAAATAACGTAAGGTTCCTTAACCATACGTTTCTTTTAACATAAAAAGTAAACTTTTCATCCATACGTTACGTTCATCAACGTAGGGTATGAACAATGATTCCAGTACGCGCTAAAACTGATCTCGCGCTACAGTGATTCCATAACGCGCTAAAACTGATCTCGCGCTACAGTGATTCCAGAACGCGCTAAAATTGATCTCGGAATAAATGAAGTATGAAATCTCGTTATATGAAATAAATAAATAAAATAAATTCCTGCAAAATACTCAACGAAATAATTAGTAAATAATTAAGGGTATTTGTGAGCATCAAAATCATCATAAAGAGACAGAGTATTATTTAAAATAATCTCCCCCTTTAAAAAAACATTATTTTGAATTGTTTGAAAACAATACATTGCTCAACAGTGCTTTTTCTATCAAAATTGCAACCAGAAAAGTCAGCATCTGAATAACTCATTAACTCAAAGGATTGTTCTTTTGGGTAAAACAAACCTAAGTTTACAGTGTGTTTAAGATATTTGAAAATTCTACTGATAGCAAGCAAATGAGATTTTTTTGGATTAGCTTGAAATCTCACACACAAACATACACTAAACATAATATCTGGTCGACTAGAATTAAGGTAAAGTAAGCTTCCAATCATAGCTCTATAATTGGTTTGATCCACTGGTTTCCCAGTTTCATCTGCATCCAATTTACAAACTGTACTCATAAGAGTTTCACTTTCCTTAATACTATCCAAACCAAAACGTTTTAAAAGATCCTTTGTATATTTAATTTGATTTAATATAATACCGTTTTCATTTTGAAAAACTTTAAATCTAAGAAAATATTTGAGTTCTCCCATTAAGCTCATTTCAAATTCATTTTGCATACTTTCTGAAAAATCAGTACATAAATAGTGTTTAGAAGATCCAAAAATAAAATCATCAACATAGATTTGAACTATTAAAACATATTTAGAAATTCTTTTAATAAAAATAGTTGGATTAGAAATCCATTTAGTAAAACTCTTTGAAATAAGAAAATTTCTAAGTCTATCATACCAAGATCTTAGAGCTTGTTTTAAACCATATAAAGCTTTAGAAAGTTTGAAAACTTGACTTGGAAAATGAGGATTAGTAAATCCAGGTGGTTGTTCAACAAAAACATCTTCAATTATAAAACCATTTAAAAAAGCACTTTTAACATCCATTTGATATAACTTGTAATTCAGATGAGCATCATAGGCAAGTATAATTCTAATAGCTTCTAATCTGGATACATGTGCAAAGTTTTACTCATAGTCTATACCTTCCTCTTGACTATATCCTTGTGCAACTAGCCTAGATTTGTTTCTAACTATGTTTCCTAACTCATCAAATTTGTTTCTAAAAACCCATTTAGTGTCTATTATCAAAGTGTCCTTGGGCCTGTCAACTAATTCTCAGACTTTGTTTCTTTCAAATTCATTAAACTCTTCTTGCATAGCCATTACCCAAAATTCATCATTGATTGCATCATTGACATTTTTAGGTTCTAGCTGTGAAATAAAGGCTTGATGTTCAACCTGGTTTCTTAGAGAAGCTCTAGTCTGTGTCCCTCTATCATGATTACCAACAACAACATCCAAAGGATGATTATTTAGAATCCTTGTTGATCTAGTAAAGGTAGGACTAGAAATTTCAAGTTCATCTATAGGTTCAAGTTATATTGTAGTAGATTCTCAAATATTTCCAGAACTGGATGTTTTTATAGCAGGTTCTTTAGTTTTGTCATTAAGGTCCAGAATAGTCAAATCTTCTTCAAGATTTTCAAGAGAGGTTTTAGGCTAATGTGGGTCAGTTTCATCAAACATTATGTGAAAAGATTCTTCCACACATTTGGTTCTTTTATTAAAGACTCTATATGCTTTTCTAGTTAAAGAATAACCAAGAAAAATTCCTTCATCACTCTTAGAAGCAAACTTGTCAAGATTATCCTTGGTATTAAGAATAAAAACGTTGCAGCCAAAGACTCTGAAGTAACTAAATTTAGGTTTTCTATTATTCCATAATTCAAATGGGGTCTTCTTAAGAATAGGTCAAATCAAGACTCTATTTATAATATAACATGGTGTATTCATAGCTTCAGCCCAAAAATAAATAGGCAGGTCATACTCATTAAGCATGGTTCGTGCAATTTCTTGAAGGGTTCTATTCCTTCTTTCAACTACACCATTCTACTGAGGTGTCCTAGGAGCAGAAAAGTTGTGACTATAGCCATTGTGTGGGAAATAAGATTCAAACTCTTGATTTTTAAACTCACGGCCATGATCACTTCTCAAAGTTTTAATCTTAAGTCCACTAATGTTTTCTATAGATTTGGAGTATTTAACAAAGTAAGAACAAGCTTCAATTTTGTGAGCTAAGAAGTGTACCCAAATATATCTAGAAAAGTCATCTACTAGAACATATAAATAGTTCTTACCATTTAAACTAGAAAATCTTGAAGGTCTAAACAAGTCCATGTGAATCAACTCGAGAGGTTGAGAAGTTGAAACTTCTTTATTTGATTTAAAAGAAACTTTATGTTGTTTTCCCTTTTGACAGGGATTACAAACTTTGTCTGATGGGAATTCAAGTTTAGGTAGGTCTCTAACTAAGTTCTTCCTATTCAATTTTCTATGTGAGTAGATGTTGCAGTGTCCTAATATTTTGTGCCAAATCCAAGACTCTTTATGAAAAACATTTAAGCAAGTAACATTTTGTTTAGCTAAAGAATTCAGATCCATAGCATAAACATTTTCATTTCTTAAAGAAGAGAATAATAAAACATTTTTAGAGTTAAAAACATTACAAGAATCATTTTCAAACTTAATATTAAAGCCATCATCACATAATTGATAAATAATTAAGAGATTGTATTTAAGTCCATCAACAAATAAAACATTAGAAATTACAACTGAATCAGTGTTACTAATTTGGCTTAGGCCGATGATTTTTCCTTTAGAATTATCACCAAAGGTGACATGGCCTCCATAAAATTTTATTAAGCCTTTGAAGCATTAATAATCTCTAGACATGTGCCTTGAACATCCAATTTCCAAGTACCATACCTTCTTGTGAGAACTCTTCAAATATGTCTCCTATAAAACAGATTTAAACAAAAATGATTTTGGTACCCAGATCTTCTTGGTTCCAGATTGGTTAGAAATCAAAGCTTTAGGTACCCATATTTTTCTTATGGGTTTCATATAATTTACAGAATCAATAGATTTTTAAAGATAAAATTTATTTGATCTATAACCATATGAATAACTAGTTGAAGAAAAGGAATTTCTTGAACTGGAATAAGAAGAATTTTTTCCAGACTTAGGAATAAATCGAGTTTTAGTGAACTGTCTCTGTCCAGGTTGGTATCCCAAACTAGTAGTATACTTTGGTGAAACTTGTTTGCATAAAATTTGATTAAGTTTATCTTTTCCCTTTGTGAACTTTTCTAAATCCTTTCTAATTTGCTCATTAGAAATTTTCAATTCAGTATTTTCCTTTAACAGTTGAGCATTATTTTCTTTTTCTATATCAAAGGCAGATTTAACATTGATAGTGAGAGAATGTTGTTTCTTTAGTGACTTATACTTGTCCTTGTGTTTATTACATATTTCTTCCAGCATATTACAATATTCAAACAATTCATCCTTAGACATATTTTCATCATTGTCTGAATCACTGTTATTTCCAGAATAATAATCATTCAGCATAGGGGAAACAATACCTCATAGGTATTAGTCATGAAGCAATTGTTGGCACAATTATTTTCAGAGCCAGAAACTTTAGATTCACTTGTGCTGTCCTATGAAGCACTCCAAGTACCTTTCATAGATTTCTTGTACTTCTTGTCCTTATAATCATGTTTCTTTTTTAATTTTAATTTTGGATAGTCATCCTTGATGTGTCCTTTCCTCTTGCACTCATAGCAGACTATATCATCCTCCTTATCAGATTTCTTCCAATCCTTCTTCCAGTGACCCTTGTTTTCATACTTTCCTTTGTAGTTAGATTTTCTAAAGAACTTCTTCTTCCTATAAAACTTCTTGAATCTCTTGGCTATTTGAGCCATTTTAGCATCACTGTGAGAGTCTGAATCTTCACTTGTTGAACTTTTAGTAGGTACATGTATTTTCTCTTTTTCTTTACTCTTAGAAGTAGTAGACTTGAATGCCACAGATTTTCTCTTGGGTTCATCATCTTCTTCCTTATTTACTTTAATTTCTTCCTCATACATCATGAGTTTACCTATTAATTCCTTAACAGGGAGTGTGCTAATGTCGCATGATTCTCTAATGGAAACTGTAGTGCCCCTCCATCTTTCTTGTAGACATCTCAAGATTCTCATGATTTGTTCCTTTGCTGGAACAGCCTTTCCAAGTGAGCTCATAGTATTGAAAATCTCATTGAACCTGAGATACATGTCAGAAATAGGTTCATCAGTCTTCATTTTAAAATTATCATATTAAATGGTATAATTATTTAATCTCATTTCTTTAACATTGGTTATTCCTTCATGAGAAATATCCAAAATATCCCATATTTCATAAGAAGTTTTGAAAGCAGAAATTCTATTAAACTCTTTATCTCCTAGAGCACAATACAAGGCATTTAAAGATTTAAAATTATTATTGTAAGCAGTCTTTGTAAGTTCATTCCAAGTTGTTCTTTCAGTTTCTGGAATTTTATATTGAGATTCTATAGCAGTCTAAATATGAAAACCCATACTCTCTAAATGTATTTTCATTTTCATTTTCCACTAGGCATAATTTTTACCATTGAAGAAAGGTGGCTGGTTAGTAGCAGCACCCTCTAGTATATTGTCCATAACTAGATTTTAGAAAATATTTTTAAAGAGATAATATTAAGAACTATCAAAAATTTAAGATCTTTAAAGATGCAACTAAAATCACAGTTGAAAAACAGAATGTTTTGAAAATTTGTATTAATAAACTAACCCTATGATACCAAATGTTGGTTGGAGTGGATACTCAAGAGGGGGGGGGGGGGTGAATTGAGTTCCAATTAAAATTTCTCTTAAAAATATTTCCCTTAAAATCCCTCTATTTTAAAACAATGTTAAACTGTAGTGAATTTATACAGAGTGTAAATGTTCAATTAGTTTCTCAAAGATTGATTAGGTCTCAGTTAACTTAATCAGAAGATGAAATTAACTTTTGAAACTAACTTAATGGTTTACAATAATTATAAACACTTGCTAATTTAACTATCAAAGTAGCTTTAAAATAGTTTTGTATTTCAAAGAAGTTAGCAGTGGAATATGATGTATATATATAGTATACTTATGATTTAAACTAAAATGAATAGTAGATGTAACCAAGAGGTTCAGTCTCAAGACGAGACTTCGTCCTCTCAACACTTTACATAAAATGATCCACACCCTGGATCGGGGTAAACAACAGTGAACACACTGTCCAGGTACAAAGACCTCTACCACAGTTCTACATGGGAAAACAAACAATAGCTCACAACTGTCCAGATCTTACACGACCTCTACCACTATCCACAGTGGGAAACAAAGAGTTATAGAGTTTGAGTGAGGATTTATGAATCCTCTAGTTTAGCTTAGGAGACAGTGTGTGTATAAAATAAACAGGGTACACACACTTCTCTAAATGTAAAGAAAGAATCAATAAAGAAAATGTGAATGAGTTTAAAAAATCTTTAGTGATCGGTAGTGCAGCTCTGGACTCATTTAATTGGTCATAAAAACTTCTGAGTCCTTCTCTAATTTTTCTCTGAAAAATAGAGTGTCATTTTCTTCCTTGTTCTAGGTACAACTTATCAACTTGAGTGCATGAAGTGTTTGTTGTATTTCTTCACTCAAGATGCATCTTGTGGTTTCCTTCAGAAGAGTGGCTTCAAGTATATCCAGGATACTTGGAGTATGGATGAAGTATTATGTGAATACACCAGGTTTGAATGTTGTTGAGACTTCTCAGTTTATTGTCCTCTCTGTATGAAACCACTTAAATTTCTATCTCTGTGTTATCTCGACTATGTCTATTCGGCTAGTTATTTATCTTCCCTTTTATAGATATCAGCTCTGGGAAATGGGAATGATTACCTTTTGAAAGGGTACTTGGTACGGTTCCCTGACATGGCAACAGAGATCATTAAATAACATTAACTACATTAAAAACATAAAATGTAACTGTTAGCTTAATAGATAAATAGTACTGAGAGTAAAGAGTTTGACTGGTTGGTCAATCATTAGTAGCCTTCTGTTGGTAGATGTGTATGGTGGATTTTTTATAGCAGTCCTTCCATAGGTATCTCTTATAACTTGCATCGGTAGCTCTTTGGTATCGGTAGCTCTTACTCTATATATCAGTAGCTCAATGTATCAGTGACTTTGTACTTGTATCGGTAGCTCTTGTTATCAGTTGCTCCTTGCATCGGTAGCTGTTTGCACTTGTATCGGTGGAATTACTCTATCGGTAACTGTTGGTAGACTTATTCTATCGGTAGCTCTAGTCTATCGGTAGCTATATGTATCAGTAGCATGTGCACATCGGTAGCTCCATTTTTTTATCGGTAGACTTGGTATATGCCTACCAGTAGCTCTGTTCATATTAGTGATCTTAGTGTATCGGTGACTCTGTCTATTGGTAGACTAAGTCTATCGGTATATTGAGTACCAGTAGCTCTTTTTCAATAGCTATATGCAGATCAGTGACTTAACACTTATCTTTTTTATGCAAAACACATTTGATTGGGTTAGAATTACTTCAGAATTTATATAAACATAGAGAAACATTGATTAACATATTTCAGAGACTATTTTAATATTATTATCATCTTGATAAAAATTAATTGGGATTATCAAAGCATATGAAAGCATAATTGGGATTATCAAAACATGTGAGGTCAACAAAATTTATAATTAATTTTTGTGGATCAATAATTACCTCATGTTGGAATTATTTATTCATAGAAGATTTAGTAGACCACATATTAGAATATCTTAGTTTTAGTATAATGAATCAATGGTAGAATCCATCTAGTAGTGATCCACATGTGCTTCTTGAACCTCTAAATGTCATCATAGAAATCCCTAGGTGCTAGTGCAGAAGTCTCTAAATATTGGGTTTTTTTTCCATTAATCATGATATGAATTAATTCGAGGAGGAATGATTTTGTTCTCTCCAAACATGAGAGGGTGGAGGAGGATGATTTCTATCTATCCTTGAAATAATTATAGGAGAGGATCTTTATAGGGATTGGTAAAATCCTATCTAGATATTTTTTGGGCACAATAATGATTAGGGTTGAGAATAATATAATTAGGTTTTAATAGAGCTATTTTTAGAAAATGATAATTGTACATGGGCCCTTACCAATCTATGAATCCCCGATGAAACCCCATGGATAAATAATAGTAATAATAACATTTAATTAACATGCGCTAGACTCATGGGTAAATAAATATTATTATCTCAAATAAATAAATTATTATTTATTCAAATATAATTTAATATATTATTTATCATAAAACAATAATATTAGATTTCCAAAAAATCCTAAAAATTTATCGGACGTTAAATAATGACTATTTATTTTAATAATAAATGTCACTACATTTTTATTTAATAAATAAATAAATATTTTATTCACTAAAACAATGAATAACTATTTATATAATATTCAACTAACATATACTCTCTCGAATAACTTGTTACTAAATATTTGTGATAAAAAATCATCAATAATTATTAAACCATGTTTAAGAATAATATACATTCAACATGTTAAATTCATATATAATTTAACTAAGGTTCTAAATAAACTTAATGTGAGACCCTATAGACCTATTTATTAGTGGAATTATGTTTATACACCTGAATTCCAAGGTTAAAATCAAGAATCACTCCATAGAACCCATAAATAAAGAATCTAATTGCTATAATGACAATAACCAGATATGAATACACACTACATATAATTCCTTTGTCTCAATATTTATTATCAAGTGTGTTGTATATTGTTTTCATAATCTTATGTGCTTAATGTAATTTTATTTTAATTTTTGTAAATTAACTTTCTGATTGAATTCCATGGCCAAGGACTTAATCTGGAAGTTCCATTTCTATCAAAAGTTATGATATATCAACTTTCAATAAAAAATAGAAGGGAAAATCCTTTCTGTCATAATTCATTAATGCAATGTCACTCATGACGCACCCAAAATATGATACCTCAAAAAATAATTTTTTTTATAGAAATTAAATTTTATAAATGAAATTCTATTTTAAAATTAATATATTCCTCATTAATTAATAAAGTTATAGAAAACACATATACTAATTTGGTTATTTTATACTATTATAGGATATGTTCTGTTAGATTTAAAAGGACATTAATAATCACAACCAATGATAATATAACTATTGTAAAATGACCATTATGATTAGTATATATTAAGGGTTATGATAATATCCAATTGACATAGAAATAATAAGTGATTTCCCCAACTGGTGGTATCATACCCTATGAAGCCCATTTATCAGAATTTTAGAGGGAGATGACACCACTATGCTTTTCCCTAGACCAATCCCAAGATAATATCCAACAACTAAATCTTGAAAAAAAATGGTTTATGAGATATGTTCAAGGTTATCGAGATCACTAAAAAACTATGTTCATAAAACCTCCCCAAGAAAGCACCGCCATTGCACACCTTATCCTTTGTGCGCACACTGTTATAATAAATGTTTATTTATTTAGGACATAATAATATGAATTTTTATATTTTAATTTTAATAAAAGAATTATTATAATTATTATATTTTATTTTTAGTTTATCAATTTTTATATAACGTGTTTGAGAAAACTAGATTTTTATTTGAATAAATCAAAATTGTATTTTTTTAAAATATATGGTTTCAATTTAGACACTCTTTAGATAAATTGAATTTTTTTAAATAAATAATATTTTAATAAAATAATTTTATTTGATAATAATTATTTAAATATAAATGATAATTTAATTTAATTACGTCAAAAAGAATTTATAAGGTAAAAAATTAGTTAATATTGTAAAAAATATTATTTTAGGTTCCCTATTAAGGTAAGGGATCCTCACCTCTCTATTTTTATTTCTGGTACTCTTTTTTTACTAATCCTTTTTTCTAATTTTTCATGATTTAATGTTTTTTTAAATTTTTTTATTGTACTTATTATTCCCATGTAATTTTAGAACACATTTCATTATCATTAACCCCTTCCATGAACCTATATGTACACCTGTTATGATGCCAAAATTATCCTGTGATTTTGTGTACCAAAATTTTGTATTGTGAATACCCATACCCATTTACACTCAATGTTATTGACCGTCATTGACCTATCCTTAAATTATTTTTCAATACCATGCATTTAATCCACACACCTTAATCATAGGATTAAAAGTGATGAAATATTTAATTATGTTGTATGATTTATGTGGGACAAAAATCCGTGCACATGATATGAATGTGATGGGTGGGATCAAAATTATATATCACTCCAAGGAATTGGGTAATGTTTTTATCATATGTTACAAAATGTATTATTCATGTTAGGTTATCCTAAGAACACTATGTTATAATTTCTTAGTGGTTATCCTTGAATTATGCTTATGATTTGATGTTGTATGTTGTTTATGAATTCTTATGTTTCCTTGATGTTATCATCTTATATCATGATTCAATATTATTATTTTTGATTATCACCACCATTTCTATCACCTAGACATTGTTCATGACTAAAATATATTACTTTGATCATTTTATGCTTTTATTATTCCATTAATAGGCTTTATAGCTCAACCATTTCTTACGTACATCCCCAGGTTATCCTGTGATATTTTAAAATATCAATTGATATTAAGGGAAAGTTGGGGAGTTTTTAAAGAATGTTGTTGCATACCCATTTCAAGATATTATTTTATGTATCTAAGTTACCAAATACACTAGGCCTCTTGATCATTCTGTATTGTATTATGTGTGACTTTATGTAATAAAACATGAATTAAGGTGTATTAAAGATATCAATTTCCATAGTTGGTACCAGAGGAAAGTTTAATTTTTTTTTGGGAATTTATATTATAAAACCTTATAAAAATCCTTAGGAATAAGACTAAACATTGAAAAAATATCCATAACTTTCATACTAGTATATATTAATTTCTTTCCAAGAATCGAAATCCCTGTCTGGATACTACTATTTGATGTGGATATGGAATAATTGTAAAAAAGGCTAATAACTCTAAAAAGGGAACATTGGGATTTGAATCGATCTTCAACTAGTGAATGAAAAATGTCCTTACTACAGACCTAGTTTGGCACTCCTGGGACTTGGATTTTGTTAAATTCACATGCCTCTTATAAACCTGTATAACAGAAAAAATTCCTATAAAATTTTATTTTACGAAATAGATCATGGGTAACATAGATTGAAACCTAGATATTCATAGGTTAAAGAATACATGTCATTTATGAGTTATCCCTTAAATGTTCATTGTTTATCTTTTTTATGTTTAGTAGTTTTAAAATTATCATCCCTAATTTTTTCTTTATTTTAGTCAATGTATGAAAACTAGAGGAACCGAGTTAACAACCAATGTGAGGTGAAATGTGATGAATAACCAAGTGAGATACCCAACCCAATGGGAGTATGAATTAGGAATATCTTGATAATAATTTATCATTTAACTCATGCTTAAAAAAATGAATCAGGGAGGAAATGGACACCCCCTATGAAAACTTAAGCTTAAATTGAGTCCACTATAAAACAAAGGACTTAAAATTTAAATGGATCTTATAATACCTTAATCATGGAATAATAGATCCACTCCCTTGAAAAGATATTATCCATACTTCAATGATATGAGTAAAAGTAATTCCTGCAAGATATTTCTTATATAGAGAGTGAAACTAATCAATGGTGGATGTTGATAAAAAATACAAATCTCAAGGAAGAGATCAAAATTATGGAGTGGGAAGAATTATGAAAAATATTTTTGAGTAAATATTTATCTTAGACTATATGACATAAAATGGAGAGGGATTTAGTTAGCCTTAGGAAAAATAATGATTAATCCATTAGGTTTTATGAGGATAAATTCACAAGACTTGCATGATATGCCTCTATCTTTGTAATCTCCCATTAAATAACGTTTTATCACTTATTTGGTGTCCTAAAGTGGATTTTATGAAAATATTTGGAAATTCAGGACATTGAAAGTTTAGGTGAAATTTTCCAATGAGACCTCAACTTTAAAATGGAGATTAGTGGATATAAAGGGTATCATGGGTCTGGATATATGAATTAAAGAAAGGGTTTTTATTTTGGTAGTGTGATGGAAAAATATCATGGGAAAAATAAATATCAACATCACACTTGTCAAAAGTGTGGGAAAAAGCATCTTGGAAATATACTAAACGGGATAAGGAAATGATTTAGGTATGGGAAGAAAGGGAACCTAGCTAAAAATTGATGATGGGAGAAACCCAATAATGTGATGGAAGAAAGTAATGCACCAATCAACCATAAGCTTGTTGTCAAATGTTTCACCCATATGGAATAAGGAAACAATATGAATCAATTCACCAATATAAGGATTTCCAATGATACCTGATTCCAAAAAACTCAAATTCCTAGAGAGTAAAGGTGATACTACTATATAAAAATGATTAGTTGGATACTAATAATGATGTGGTGAAGTTTCTAAAGTAATTAATTCAATAATAAACACATAATATTTGATTCGGGTTCAACACATTATTTTATATCTTGCATGTTTAGTAAAAATATTCTAACACCACCTAAAAATATGAAAGTTTAACTATCCATGAAAATGGAAAATGGGGATATTACAGAATCCTATATATATAAATTTTCCTTTATCCATATTTTTGGATAAACTTCCCAGTGAACATTGTGATACTCCCTTTAGTGGAATTCGATGCAGTTTGGGAAATGGATTGGCTCACCCATCACCCTATGATTTTATACAAGTTCCAGGAGGATGAAGAATATCCTTTGGGATCATTATAAAAATGTTGAATATATTTAATTATGAGTAATAATATCTAGATAAAATGGTTGTGACTAAGGAAAATACCATCCTTGGTGAGATTCCCATTGTAAGGGAATATGCTGATGTGTTTCCAGAAGAATTGAATGGAATTATTCCAAGACACAAGGTTGAGTTCTAAATAGATATTATACCCATATATTTTTAAATATAAAACACTTCATATAGATTTACATTTTTTGAATTTAAGGGCTGAATAAACAACTATAGGAGAATCTAGATAAAGGTTTTATATGCCCAAGTGCTCCACTATGGGGTACACCGGTCCTATTCATTTAGAGAATTGATGGGTTAAAGAACCCCTGTGCTGATTATCATGAGATAATAAATACCATGATAAATAAAATATATGATATTTTATGGATTGATGACTTCTTTTATTAGCTATGTGGAGCACAAATAATTCTATAAGGTTGATCTTCGGTTGAAATATTACTAACGAAAGTTGAGGATGAATGATATAACCATGAAATGTTTTTATAAATAATGTTCACTATAAGTTTATAGTGATTCCATTTGAGATAATCAATGATATATATATATATATATATTCTTGGATACAATGAATAGAGTCTTTAGAGAATACCTTGAATTTTTTTGGTAGTATTTATAAACAATATTCTTATTTACTCCAAAATTTAGGAAGAACATGAGTAGTATTTGAAAACTGTACTATAGAGCCTAAAAAAGGAAAAGTTGTATGTAAATTACAATAAATGAGAGTTTTGGATATAAAAATTAACATTATTGGGGACTATTATCCCCAAAAAGTGATATATGTGGATCCTTGAAAAATAGATACAATTCAGGGGTGGCCCATACCAACATCTATAATGGATATTCATAGTTTTCATGGACTAGATGGGAACTATTGTTGATTTCTGAGAACATTACCATGATTTTAAAGAACACTAACCAAGATAACTCAGAAGGGTGTGAATTTTATCTAGAATTATTAATACATGGATGTATTTAAGGAGTTAAAGAAGAGGCTAATCACTATACATGTTTTCGCACTACCCACTAGAGGGGAAGGATTTTTTGATCAACAATGATGCTTTCAAAAAAGTCTTAGGTTGTGTACTCTTTCTAGAGTACAAAATGATATCCTATGACTCCTAATTAATTATCAATGAATAGAACTACCCAACTTAGGGCCTAGAATTGGATGTAGAGATCTTCACATTGAATATTTGGTGAAATTATCTCTATGGGGAAAAGTGTGACATATATACAAATCAAAAAAATACTGAAGTATCTATTCACACAAAAGGATCTCAATATAAAACAATGAAGGGGGTTAGAGATGATCAATGATTGTTAGTTTTTAATCTATTACCATCTTGGGTAGGTGAACAAAGTGATGGATGATCTGAATAGAAAGGATTAAAAAACACTATATGCGATGAGAATTGAAAGAGATCCAATATTCTTGGACATGAGAAGAATGGAAATGGGAATAATAAAGGTATCTTTTTCATCTTTGCTCAAATAACTTCACAACCATCCATTCTTGAGAGGATTAAGGAAGACCAAAAACATGATGTGGTGCTATAAAAAAAGTAGTGAATATTCTAGAGTTCAACTTGTCTATAGTTGGAGTTATAAGGTTTGGCATAAGAAAATATGTTTCCCATAAAAACTAGAGTGGAAGATTTAAATTATTGATAATGCACATAGAGAATACTTCTCTATTCATCTAGGGTGAAATAGTACTTATAGAGATCTAAATAAAAACTTCTGGTGGGATAACATAAAGGGGGAGATTATAGAATTTATATCTTGATGCTTATTATTATAAAAATACAATGATGAATGATATAAGTATAATGGTATGTTGCATCATTTGTGTATATCATTATGAAAATGGGAAAACATAGACATTTATTTCATGATAGGAAACCCTGTGGAATATAAATAAAATAACTTCATATAGGTGGTGGTCGATCGCCTTACAAAGTTATTGTATTTCATTGATATCAAGGAATATTTCTCCCTTGAACAACTCCCCAAGATATACTTAAGGTAAGTTGTAATTCTGTATGGAGTGATACTCTCCATTGTATCTGATCGAGATCTGAGGTTTACCTCAAGGTTCTGGAGAAGTCTTTAAAAATCATTGGATATAGAGTTGAGTTCCATTGCTACATATCACCCTCATATTGATGATCAGTTTCAGAGAACTAATAAAAATAAAGAGGATATATCTAGATCATGCTTAGTGAATTTCCAAGGATTTTGGGATTATAACCATCCCCCAACGGAGTTGTTATATAACAATAGTTTCCATTCTATCATTAAAATTACTTCTTGTTAGGCTCATTATGGGAAGAGGTGTAAGACTCCAACATGCTAGGATGAAGTTGGAGGGAGGAAGCTTATGGGTCTAGATATTATCTATGAGATAATGTAAAAGGTTTAAAAAATTAAATGTTATATAAAATACACAAAAAGTTTAAAAACAATCTATGCATAAAATCACCGATGAAACCTAGAGTTTGAGGTCAGAGATAAGGTGTTCCTTATTATATCTTCACAGAAAAAAGTCACGAGGTTTGGTAATAATGGAAAGATTAGTCCAAGATACATCATCCCCTTTGAGATAATTGATCACATTTGTGTTGTGGCCTATGAAATGACACTCCCACCTAACCTATCTCAAGTAAATGATGTGTTATATGTATCCCTATTGAGGAAGTAAATACCAAACCCCTCACATGCAATGAATCTATATGTGGTACCCCTAGAGAATGATATTTCATATAAGGATAATTCGGTGAAGATTTTATATCATATAGATAATGTTATATGAAATAAGACAACTCATTTGGTCAAAGTAGTATGGTTAAGCCACATGTTTTGAGGAAGCAACATGGGAATGAGAAGAAATGATGAAACAAAAGTTTCCTGATATGTTTTAGTGTATGAGATGAAATTTTGAGGGATAAATTTTTTAATGGGGAAGTATGTAACAACTTGATGTTTTATAAATAAAATTCTATTTTCAAATGAATGAATGACTCATTAATTAGTGAAGTTATTGAAAATACTTTGTCTACTTTGGTTATTTTGGACCATTATAGGTTACATCATGTTAGATTTAAAAGACCCATATTAATCATAAACATTGATAATATAGACTTTTTATAGTGAATGTTATGAAAAGTATATATTAAGGGTTATGATAAAATCCATTTGATATAGAGGGAATAAAATATGGCCTCTTCCAGTAGAATCATACCCTATGAAGCCCAATTATCGAAGCTTTTAAGGTAGATGGAATCCCTAGGATTTTCCCTTGACTAAGAAAAATATGGTATTAAAAAATTAATGATTTATAGAAACCTTTTATGGGTGAATTTTAGGATTATCAATATTACAAACCAAACTATGTTCATCGAACCACTACACGAAAGCACGACCATCACACACCTTAACCTTAGGGAATACACAGGTGTAATAAGTGGTTATATATCTAGACCCTAGAAATATGAATTTTTATATTTTTTTATAAAATAATTATTATAATTATTCCACTTTATTATTATTTTATCAATGATTATATAACAAGTTTTATAAAAGATAGATTTTGGCATGAAGAAATCACTTTTGTATTTATGGAAAATATATAGGTTCAATTTAGACACTCATTTGATAAAATCAATAATTTTATAAATAAATAATATTTTAATAAATATTTTTATTATGTAATAACTATTTAAGTATAAATGATAATATAATTTAATGAAATCCAATGAAAAATTTTAAGGTATTAAAAGTGGTTAATATCGTAAAAACTAGTATTTTTCAGTAAATAGAGATTTTAATTTAAAAGTGGAAATTTAATATTTATAAAATTATTTTTATAAAAGAAATATAATTTTTTTCAATTATTATGTCAAAATATCCAATAGTAATTTTTTCACAATTTTCAGAGACAATCGATTTTTTGGGTAATAATTACATATGATTTAAATATAAAGTGTTTATTATGACATCATAATGGCCCAAAAGTGATGTAATAAATACCATAAAATAAATCCATGTATAAATATATATTTTCCTCTAAAATAATGTGTTTTTAAATTTTATTAGGTTACTTTTATAAATCCTCAATGAAACCTCCAAACCCTAAATTATATTTTAATGTTATAAAATTAAGAAACATGTCTCAATTACACATCACCAAGGGTAGTATTTTAAAGAGACCAATTATTTTACTTATAAAATCTCTAGAACCATTCCTATTTAAAAACAAATATGGTAAAATCTATGGTAAGGTTTTTTGTTTTGATTATTTTATCATATAGAGTCCAAATTGTAAGTTTATAAATTATTAAACCCCCCTCTTTTTCTATAAATACCAACCCACCCACCCTCCCAATAATCTTAAATAAAAACCCAAAGAGTATGAATTTAATCTACCAACCACTATCTAAATACCTCCCATGGTGTTCCCATGCTCTTAAGAAACTCCTCCCAAGATTTTAGAAGGGCCTTGTCAAGGTAATGGATCCTCTCCTCTCCCTTTTTATTTTGAGTACTGTCATTATAATAAGCCTTTTGATTTACAATTTTTAATATTTTAATGAGTTTTTTAAAAAAACTTTTAGCGTCTTTATGATTCCCATGTAATTAGATAACACTTTTAAATATCATTAACCCCTACCATAAACCATTATGTACACCCGTTGCGCTTATGAAATTATCACATAATTTCCATACCAAACGTTTGTATTGAGAATAACCATCCCCATTTCCACTCATGGTTATTCACCTAGATGGGTCTATCAATAATTTATTTTCCACTTCCATCTACATAATCCACACTTCTCAATCATGTGATTAAAGGTGATTAAATATGTTCTTACGTAGTATGATCTATGTGGAACAAAAATACATGTACATGTTATTAATGTGACTGGTGGGCTCAGAATTATATATCCCTACAATTCATTGGGTAATGTTTTTATCTCTTGAGATTCTATATATGTTGCATGATAGGTTATCTAAGAACATTATATTATGATTTCTTGTTGGTTATCCATGACATATGTTTATGATTTCATGGTTTGTGTTGTTGTCACATTCAAATATTTCATTGATGTTATCATCTTATATCTTGATTCAATATTATTGTTTATGATTATAACCCATGTTATCTCACCATGATACAACTCTTGACTGATATATATTACTTTCATCATGTTCTACTTTTATTATTCCCTTATCGGATTTTATATATCACCAATTTCTTATATATGTATCTAGGTTATCCCATGCAGTTTTAGAAGATTGGTGGATATTAACAACATGTCATTGAGTTTATAAAGAATTTATTTGTATACATATTTCATGTTATTATGTTTTATATTTAATTTAGAAAATACATTAGGCCTCTCAATTTTTCATGATTTTATCATGTGTATCCTTATATAGTAAATCATGTATTAAGGTGTATTAAAGATATGGGTTATCTTATATGCCATCATGATTTTCATCAATACAATAACGTACATTACTCATGACATGCATTAATAATAATCTTAAATTTTAGGGACTATTACACACATTCATGGGTAGGAACATCCAATGAAAAATATAAATTTAGATTTACTACAAGTGAGTCATGTTAACATAATCTCCTTACTTAAGATTACTAATGAAAAATTTCATGAGAAGAAGTATCAATGTCTTATAATTCCACTACCATTGATATCCTATGTCATTTGTGTCCCTTAAAATTATATAATCCATACATAAAATGTATATTTATGAATACTTTCATAGCACTTATAGGTTCTCATCATTTTGGGAAACTACAATGACCTTTTAATGAGACAATTAACCTTATGAAATTTTCGTATAAAATTTCATGAATGGGAAATATCATGATGTGATAATAACATTATTTATATTAAAAACCCATTAATATAGGAAATCATAAAGTATATATTAGTTGGTTATAGGGAAAAAATCCAACAGAATCCCACATTCACTATAGATAACTATTAACAACTCTAATTCCACAAGCTATCAAATGATATTCATGCTTCTATTGAGATATGGATTTAGTCAATGGGTCCAAGAAGTACTCTTTCGTAGAAAATCTACACATGGTGACATCAACCCTTTGAGAAGAATTCCTTAACAGGTGATAATTTGAATGTATTTACTTCATATATTTGTGTGACATTGGATCATTTACAGGATCTACCACTACATTATTATCACAATATAGCTTGATAGGGTCTTTACAACTAGGAAAGACATCAAGATCTTATATAAAGTTATTATTTACAATATTTCATCACATAGGTCCCCCATTGATATTGGAGACATATCTTGACTATGAAATCAAATCATTTTAATATATTTGGAAAATAGAATTGTTATATTCCCCGATAGATAGATCCTTATCTCTTATATATACTAGTAAAATATACATGGTATTACTTGAATACTCAAGAATTTTCTTAAAGATATGTATTCTATGTTACACTAGAATAAATACCCTCATCTTGTTCAATATTTAATCTCATCAGTATATAGTCAGTTTATATACCTTGTCTTAGTTTAAGTAGCCTCTTAGGTCTATCACGAATGGTACTGATCTTGAAAATATAGGATTATTCACCAAATTCATTTATAAAGAAGTACATGTTTAAACAATCCTTAACTGGTGGTAAGATTGATATGTCATTTCAAATAAGTAATATGTCATCAATATATATTACTAGGAATACAACCACACTCTAACTAAAATGCTTGTAAAAACATGGATCATATTCATTCCTTATGAAACCAATTTTTTTAGCTTCATCAAACTCAATGTTCCATGACCTGGATTGTTTATTTAGTCCATAAATATATCTCTACAAATTTCACACCTTATTTTCATTTAATGAAGTAACAAAACATTCTAGTTATTTCATATAGAAATATTCTATATGTTTCTCATTAATGAAATTTAGTTTCTATTTTCACAATTTCATAATATTGAAAAGATTATATATCAAGTAGAATTTTGATCGATTTAAGCATGAATACTAGAGAAAATGTTTCATAGTCAATTCCTTGAAATTGTTTAAATCCTTTAGTCAATAGTCATTAATTATTGCTACTCACTATAGAATACATGTAATGTTTTCTCTAGAATACCCATTTTCTCCCAACATGCTTTATATATACTAGGGGATTAGTAAAAAAACCATTCTTGGTTCTGATATATGGAATCCATCATAGAATTCTCGGATTATTACCATCTTTCTAATTCCAAGATCTTAGCTTCCCCCTTTTATAAAAAAGTTCATTATTTTAAACCATTAATGAATCACCATCTTTAGTGACTATAAAACCATACATATTGTAGTTCTCTAACCACTCTTGTACTCTTACATAATACTTTGGTCTTAGGAATGACATATTCCACAAGGACCTTTGAAATATGTTCATATACCATCTCTTGTATATCTTGAGTATTAACTTTATCGAATTAAATATTTCACCCGATATCACATTTAGGTATATAATCCCTCCCAAGGAATATGGTTTTTCTTTCCATATTGAATTTGTTTATAAGGGGATGTACGGAAAACATTCCCTTATTTCCTAGATATATTCATTAAAGATACACTTCATTCACTAAGGCACTAATTTATTTCCAGAACCTATCTTATCAAGCACATAATTATCCTATATGAGATTAAGTGACAATACAGATTTCTTTCCATACATTAATATGTATGGAATTTTGTCTGTTATTTTATTTGGAGCTTAGTTTATAATTTGTGATACATCCTAAAATGAATATCCCCAAAAGGATAATAGATGATATGCATGAATCATAATTGACCTCACTATTTTAGGCAAGGTACATTTCCTCCTTTCATCAGCACTATTCAAATATAGTGATTAAAGATAGGTAAGTTGAGAAAGAATATGAATACTCATAAATAATAGATGAAATCTTTTTTAAGATACTCAACACCCTGATCTGATCAAAGATTCTTTATTTTATTACCATGTTGATTCCCAACATCATTATTAAATTCTTTGAATTTATCAAATGATTCTGACATAAAACTCATTAATTATTCTATTACATGTCTACTCAATTCAATAATTAAAGTAATGATGTAATAATACTCACCTCTATATTTTACTAGAGAAGTTCCACACACACCGGTGTGTACCAATTCTAGAAGCTCTGCAACACTTTTACCCATACCAAAAAGGTGGTTTGGTCATTTTTCTTTATAAAAAAGTGATACTTCTATAAATTTGTTTTAATTTAAATGAATATAAATATCCATCTTGATATAAATTTTTCAACCACTTCTAATTTACATGATAAATTCATTGACTCCACATTAGGCGTGAAATGAGTCATGTGAACCTGATTTGTTATCAATTTCCAATACCTGGATTTTATAATGTAATACATAAATTTTATTATTTAATTATTCCATACCATAAAACCTATTGAATTTATAAAATAAAGAGATTTTATTTATAAATTTGAAAACAAAACCATCTGTTTCTAGGAAGGATATAAGTTTTTTTAGTAATAATAGGTACATAATAACGAGTTTTCAAAATGAAGATTAGTCCTATTAGAAATAAAAGGTGTTAGTCTCCTTTATCCAAGGTAGTAAGTCGTGCTCCATTAGATACTTGAAGATCAACCTCTCCTCTAAAAATAGTCAAAAATATACTTGGCTTCTTCTTTTGGATAAATATTTGAGTGCCATAAGATATATTAATACCATTTTTTGATATGAAAAGATTTCCCTAGATAATGAATGCAGCTAAATCTTTCCTTTTCTTATATAAGTGGGTGAAATTATTATTCAAGTGGCCTAGATTTCTACATGTGAATCTTATTATGTCCTTTTTCTTTTCCTTTATTTTAATCATTGTCTTCTATGAAGAAAGATGTTAGGGAGACAAATATTTTGAGTGATTCTTGGGTAATTTGTCTGTTTTCTTCATTATATTCACTATAAAGAGTATAGGTTTTTCATACCCTATGTACTTATCAACATGGTGAATCAAAGTATTGAGTTCTTAGAGACACTTATCACTATTAATAATTTTTTAATTAATAATGATATCGGAGATGATCTTAGGTTGTGAGGATAAAATGAGATATACATGAAACTCATTAGGAATTTTAAATCCCATGATTTAGAAGCTATCTTTGATGCCAATCAACTTTACTAGATGATTCCTATATAGTGCTGAATCTCCATGAATACACATATGTATTGCATTATATATCTCATATCTCTCTCGCCTCACATTCTCTTAAAAAATATCACAAAGGTGATAAAAGATGTTATATATATCCATGTCCAAATGTTTCTGTCGATGCTCATTAGACATGGATAATAACATAAAACATTAGAAATATATGGGATCATCCAAATGTTTCATGTAGAGTGACAGTTCTTCCTCAATTGCCTCTTTACCAAGTGCTTTAGGAATAGAAGTTTCTTACTCCTATAATTTCTTCTTATGGTGTAATATAACACACAAGATCCTATACCATTCTTAGAAATTCAAGTCAGTGAGAAGGTTATCATTATATAATAAATATCATAGTGATATAGTCGAAGTTGCATTGTTTTAAATATATATATAATAAATAAAATAAAATTTCATAGTAATTTATATGGATTAAAAAATTAGATAATAAATTAAATTTATTAATCTCTAAATATTTTAGAAAACCACAATATCGCTCACTATGTTTTTCAGAATATACCATTGTGTGAATATTATAGTGGAAATGATCCATATTTCCCTTCTAATAACTCACATGGATGTATGAAAAGCTATTCAAAGGTATTTTGTTTAGAGTAACATGCCAAATCCATTAAGTTTTATCTCCTTGATCTATTGAGTTTAATCCCAAAACCTAAAATCCTAGACCCAAGTTCCTCAACACTTTTTTAATTGTTTAACTAATTATCATAGATTTGATAATTACTTAATGAAAAATAGGTTATGTTGACCCAAAAACCAATTTATAAATTATCTAATACTTGAAATCATCCCAAAAGAGGTTGGTCAATCACTTTTAACTGTGGTTTGATTTCAACCTAAGTAATGGAAGGATTTAATTAATCAATAATTTTATTTGAGGGTTTTTTTATATTTATGAATAAATATCACATTTTATCTTATTATATTCGTTTTAAACATTATGTGGATTTTACTCAAGTTATTAACAATGTATTAGATAAAATTTAACCATAGTTCAATTTTATTACAATTCTATATTGCATGCTTGTTAATTATTTAATTAGGTGATCATAGTAAAGAATTGATAAATAAATAACCAGGAAACTAAGAGAAATAAAATAATAAAATAGTATAATCAAGATATTTTATAATGGGTTCTTATATAGAAGATGATAAAAAACCTTTAACCTATGGAGAAAAAAATTCAAGAACCACACCCGGGTTTGAGTTTCAGTATTCCTCCTATGCACCATCTATGTATTTGGATGGTCTCAACTCAACTCTGAGTTCAGACCACCTCCTATTTCTTGGGATCTTTATCCTTTACATATAATTTTACTCATATGTAGTTGAAGGGATCCAAATGATTGGTTAAAGGGGGTTATATAAAATAAACCATGACCATTCATGCCTTACATAATAAAGAAGAGGGATGAAATGTAGAGTATCATTTTAATTTAATAATAATTAATTAAAATAAATAAATCATATACAAGAATTAGTTTAAGCTCATGATCATCCAAAAAATTAAAAAACTATGAATTTAATATGTTAGAATTCATTTCAATCATTCTTAATTAAGATAAAATATATTCGAATCAGTTCATTATCTTAATTAATGAAATGATTGATCTATCTTAATTTCCATCCAAATAATCTTTTAGATTCCCATACAATATAATTAAAAAAAAACTAAATTAATTATTTTTTATTTAAAATTAACTAAGCACAAAGTATGTACTTTGAGGCAACATGATGCGTACCCATCAAAACTAATTGGAATATTTCATAGTTTTATACTATCTACTCATAGAACATATATCATATTCAATTTTTCATGTAAGTTCATGTAATGTACTTTTAATAAATCACACACATGCACATGTTATTTATGTAGTATTCAATGCATTTAATTCACACAAATTAGTCTACATATTTTGGATATACGTGGTACATAGTTCCAAATATTAAGAAAAAAATAATTAAGAATTTGATATATATAAAAGAAATCACATGGAGTGTACTCTAAATAAATTACATAGAGACATGTGTGGATAAGTTTTAAATGGACTTATTATTGAGTTTTACTTTATATATAAATAGTCTGAATAGATGGTGTGTACTGACAAGCTATATGTAGTTTATGTATCTTCATTATTTATGAACAAAAAACTCCTAGAGATAGGGTGTGCACATAAATGGGGTACCCAACTTTTATAGGAGTATCATTCCATGCGACCATAGAGTTATATGGGTTTTAGTCACACACTTCATATAATAAATACAAGAATCATCTTTGACTCAACATATTCTGCTGTGAAAAATCATGGACTAATTGATCTGTAAGTTACATGATGTGTAGTTTAAAAAACCATTTCAGGATATCCTGATCAACTTGAAATGTGCATTAATATATGTTTCATGAATTTAATTCCCAAAGACACGAATCTATTGAAGTTCATATTGGTGAAATGTATATAGGTACACATCAATTACTAATGAGCTACACATTGTGTACTATTGTGATATGTAGATAAAATCCTAAACACCTCTTGATGAGTTATTCAGATGTTCTTTATATATAATTGATCCATTTTTTGATTATATGAGTGAGAAAATGGAAGAATAAGAGAAGACCTTGAAATTCAAATTTAATGAATCACTAAACCAGAAATAAAAACTAATAATAAATTCATAAATCAATAAATGATCAATACATACTTATAATTTCATAAGTGCTCACTTTGAGAAAAATTTAATGTTCTGTACATAAAATAAGATCCTATTGGTTTATATCCATCTCAGATTTCTTTATCATAATCACTGAATAATATGATTTTTACATGAAAATGGTTGGTCATTACTAACGAATTTATTCAAAAATTAATTGACATGAACATTGAGTCCAAGAATATAGGATCATCAAAAATAATTTATTTTTTATTTTTTTAGATTAATAATTACATAGTATTGGAATTAATTATTCATTAAATATTTTCTATACTAATTATTGGTGTACCATTACTGTTTTGAGAGGATTCCAGGGTAATATCCCGCTAGTAGTGATCCACATGGGCCTCACGAACCTATATATAAATCTATATAAATCCATCAGTAATAGCATGAAAGACTATAATATTTGCATTATTCTTCATTGATCACTATAAGAATCATTTCTAGGATAAAGGATTTTTTCCCTATCTCTCTCTAAACTAGAGAGGGTAGAGGAGGATGACCACTCTACACTATTAAGAGCATTCTAAGAGAAGAGTTATATAGGTATTGGGAGAATTATCTCTAGAATTTCATTGTACATAATGATGATTGGTGTTGATAAAAATATAATCATTTTTAAATAAATCTAATGTTAGAAATTAATAATTTCACATTGGCCATTACCATTATCTTAATACCCAACAAACCCCATTTATAAATAATAATAATAATATTTACTTCACATGTTCTAGATTAATAGGAAAATAAATATTATTATCATGAATAAATATATTAATATTTATTCAAATAACATTTAATATGATATTTATCACCAAAAAAACTCATTCTACCAATACAAATCAATATTTATTGGACCTTTAATAATTAATATTTATTTAAAAAATAAATATTACTTCACTATTCAAATATATATAAATAAAAATTATAGTCACTATAATTGAAAATAAATATTATTTAAATATTAAATTTCTATGTATTCTCTTGAATAACTCGTGATTAAATATTTTCTATCAACCAAACATGAATAATTATTAAACTATATATATGAATAATATTTGATCAACATGTTAAATTAATATATAATTTAGGTGAGAATATGAATATACTTAGAGTGTGATGATTTATGACCCTTTCCCATTGGAATTTGGTTATTACACCTAGAGTCTATGGTTGAAGTCTAACAACATGATAAATAACCCATACAGATAAAATTTAAGTGTTTAAATGATAATAAACATACACGAATGCACAATATGTTATATAATCTATTTTACTAATATCTCTAATAACATAGGTTTCATACTAGTTTCATAAACATATTTTATAAGTGTATCTTTCATTTTAATTTTTAGAAATGAACCCACAAATAGAATTCATTAGCCATGAAAATAATTATGTAGTTTCATTTCTATTGAAGGGGATGAGATATCAAATCTTATTAAATAATATAAGAGATAAATACTTTCTACTATTATTCTTTACAACAATGTAACTCAAAATGGACCCAACGTTTCTGACATTGCTGTGAACATATGCCATCATTGTTTTCATCAATACATAAAACCTCATGACTCAAGACATGAATTAATAATAATAATAAAGTCTAAGGACCACTAAACATGTCTGTTGATATGGACATCTAATGACACATATAAATGCGGATTTCCTACTATTGGGACATGTTTGTGTAATCCCTTTACTTGAGATTACCATGTAAGAACTTCATGATAAAATATTTCAAGGTATTTTGAGCCATAACCCCTTGATATCCAATAATTTTTGTCCCATAAAATTATATCATCCATCCATATAATTTATAATTAATAATACTATCATATAAATTCTAGGTTCCCATCCTAGTATGGAACTATTATGTCCTTTCAATGTGACAATTACCCTTAGAACATTATCACATAAAATACCACATAGAATAAAAATTAAGATGTGATAATAGAATTATTAACATTTTTCACACCCGTCCTCTTTAAATTATTTATTTTATTATTTTTATCAGGCATCAGATAGTTTGGGTCGAGGCCCGACATAATATTTCTGTGCCTTTTATTAAAAAAAATGAATGTTTCTCTCTTGGTTGGGTCCAGCGCACCGCGGTCGAAGCCGCGTGGCCTCGGCTTGGTCGTCGCGCAACCTCGCCCAGCTCACTACACGACTTGCCTGATTTTTAAGGGAGATGAAAAAAAATTATGCTATGAATAATAAAATGAGAACACAATGAAAATTGAGACCACCCAACCTTGTGCGAGGCACAACTCAGGCGGGGCACGATTTTGAAACCCCGCAGCCTCGCCTGGTTCACCAGGTAGCCTGCCAATGTCTAATTAAATAAATAAAATGACTTTATAATAAGTAAATAAAATTAAATGTGATAAAATTTTTAATAAATTATTTTAATTATCATAAGAATAATAATATTTTAGGATGTAATTGTTATAATTATTTTTTTCACTATTGTTATAATTGTTATAACTTTTATTTTATTACTATAAATTTATTACTATTATTTTCATAATTGGTTTTAGATTATTTTTATCATTATTATATTAATTATTATTATTATTATTTGTTTTGTTTTTATTTTATCTTTTTATTTATTTTCATTTTTAATTTAGAGTTTATTTTTTTTACAGTGCCACCCTTAACCTTTTCCCATAGTGCCTCCTCCCCTATGAACCCCTGTCACGCCGCACCTGCGGACTCCCCCTACTATGCACTAAAGGCTATCGCCGCCTCCCCTTTGAGAACCTCTCCGCGCTGTCGCCTCCCTGTTTGAACACCCCATCGCGCCACTGCCTTATCCCCCGGACACACACCCCGTCGCACCGCCAGCTATGAGACCCCATCTCGTCGCGCCGTTATTTTGCTCCCTGGATTAGCCGCCGCCACCCCCATGTCCAGCTAGCTGAAACTCCATCCTAGTGACCCTCCAAGCCAACGCCACCCTCTCTTTATATCCGACATTTCCTCATTGGACTCCCCCACCAAGACCCCTTACCCCGCCTCCCTTGGCCTCCTCCCTCGTCCAGCCTGCTCCGGCGCCGCACACCCCCTCTGACGAACCCCAGCCGCCATCCCCCTTGCACCATGCCCTGCTTTCCCCATGGCCAGCCCCCCCGGTTGACCCATTTCCAGCGATCCGACCTCCCTTGGTTAATCCCCCTTCTTCATTTTTTTTCTTCTCTTTTTGAGTTTAGATTCTTTTTCCAGCAGGTTTGTGGTCCTATTTAGGGTTTGATTTTGGTTCATTTTGGTTCGAATTCTTGTTTTAGGGTTTAATTGATCATTGCGCGGTGTGTTCGTGGTGCGATTGGAGTTTCACACCCATTGTGGGAAATTCTGCATCAAAGGTAGGTGGTTCCATGTTTAAAAATTACCTGATAAGTTAATTTTCTTGCTTAGCTAATTTATAATATCACTTGTTTAATTCTTATGAGTGCAGATTTGATTATCTTGAAGTTTTTATATGCATTATATTTGACTAGAAGTATGTTTATCTGGTGTAGGTACGTTATTTGTTTGGAAACTTGTTTTAGTATATTGTTATTGTTTAATAATATGGGCAGTTAGTTTTTCAGTTTTCCAAGTGGTGTTAAATGTGTTTTCGACATGTTATTGCATGTTTTTGGTCATAACGGTGGGTGTTGTGTGGTTTAAATGAGTTGTTGCTGTGAAAACCCACACTGAACTATCTGCCAGTGTATTATAATTGTTTTTTTGTTTTGTGAAACTGCACAAGGTGCACAGTTTAGGTTCTGGTGTAGCTTTCATATGTGTTTTTTACAAAGGGAATTTGAGTGGGTATTTGGTGTTTAAAGTCAAGTTTTATCACCTTGATTTTCTTAATAAAATTTCTAGTGTTTTTTTGAATTGGTAAAATGTTTTTTTAACAGAGCGGTTGGGTCATTAATTGATGCAAGTGGTGTAGGTTGTGTTCATGATGTGGCGTTGGGTATGTTTGGTCAGGGAGGAGGGTTGCGTTGGTTTTTCATCTTAAATCCGTGTTAAGATTATTTTTAAAGAATTTGTTTACAAAAAATATTTAAAAATATTTAATAAAATTATTATCGATAAAAATTTAGTATATTTTCAATAAACAATTATTAGCATTGCAGAAATTGTTTTAATTGAGTTGGGTAAAGTCTTTTAGCATGCGTACTTTGTCAAATGGTTTTCTGTGTGTGTGAATGTGTGGCGTTGGGTTTGTGTTACACCCTATTTGTTTTATTTTTCTGACTTTGACATTAAATGTTAAATTAGAACAACGTTGAGAACAAAAAGGGGAAGCTTGGGTACTAGGTGGGTGGACTAGACTAGCTTTCTAGTGATTCGGGAGTGGCCCCGACCCAGTTTCACTTAGCTGGATTGGCGCTTACAACACTAACTAAACCTTGGATGATGACTAGAGACCAATAGGTTATGGAGGTGTTTCCCTACTAGTGGCTCGTGCAAAAGAACGTATGATATGGATTCTTTGGTACACCGAGACGTGAGGTTCTAGGTCCCCACACAGCTTTAGTACCTATAGGGCCTCTCCCACTTTTAGTGCTCTTGGATTACTATAAACTCGCCATCGGAATAAAGTGTAGCTTTTGGGTTCTCTTGAAGGTTTGTGTTTTCTTAACTGTAAGGGTGTGTTATTTTTTATTTTAGTTGTTTTTTAAGTGTTTTCTTCATAGAAACAGTGTGTTTAAAGTTGTTTAAGATTTGGTGTCCTTTCATTTATTTAGCCTGCAAATGTTTTTGTCATTTAATGTTTATACGTGGAACCTTTTTATTGGGTGACGTCCTATTGGGATTTTGGCTTAGACCCTACATACACCTTTGGGTGTATATAGACTTTGTTTCTTTTGTATTCCAGGTTGTGACATCGTGCTCAGTGATGGTGGTTCAAGTTGCAGTTGGTCTTCTCTTGAAGAGTGGTGTTGATGCGGCCTCTCTTTTGTCGGGAGGTTTGAGTCAGAGTTTTAGTTTCCACTGTCATATTTTCTTTTTAGTTATTGGTTCTTGTTGTATACTTTAAACTTGTTTATAGTTTAAAGTCATGTTTGGTTGTCTATTTTCAGTTTCAGTTTATTTATCTTGTTAGTTTTTTTTCTGTCTTTTATTTCAGGTAAACCATTCCCACATGTTACTCTTGATACCCGAGCACTTGTGCCAGCCCGTGGGGATCGGGTACGCCCTTCGGGCCATGTCACGGACTGGGTCAGGCACCGGGTCAGATGGCGACCTGGCCTAGTTCGTGACAAAATGGTATCAGAGCAGCAGATTTTCTCTCTTGGGTCGTTTTCTTCTGGGTTAGAGTCTTGGTTGACTGGAGTTAAGGTTGTCGGGACTCAACGTCCTGGCTATGATTAAGGTGCCTGGCCGACACACCTCTTGGTGGGACTCAAGTTACCAAAGTATGTTGAGGTTTGTCTGAGTTTTTGGTCCTTGTAGTTAATCTATCTAGGGGAAATGAAAAGGGAGTAGGGTGAGTGGCCTTAGTGATCTCACAGGGTCTGGCAAGCCTTTTGGAACTGGAGATGTTTTCCTAGAATACCCTTCATGGCAGTGGCGTGATTGGCGTATGGCCTCCAACCATATGTTCCAGTCACCCGATGAAACTAGTTTTCTCTTTCACCATTTTTGTTTCTTTGTTTTTTTAATTGTGGACCTTTGGTTTTTTAGTAAAAATGATTTGGTCTTGGAAAATGTTTTGGAAAATGTTTTGAAATAAAGCACTTTAAAAAGAAAATGAGGTATGAGGTTTGAAAAGTGTTGGTTGGATGTTTTGGTTTTGGAAAATGTAAATGTTTGGTTTTGATCCTTGGTGTTCTCATGGGAAACAACATGCATGAGTGTATATGGAAAGAGAAAGGGTTAATGGCATGAGCGGATGAGTTCCTGGATGGATATGAGGTGGGTGGTGGTGTGGAGCTGGAACATGCATGTGCGAGGCCCATGGGACACCATTGGTGTTTGTGCAACCCACTGGCCTTACATATTTTCAAAATATTTTGGTAAAGGAAAGTTTGGTGTTTTTAAATAACTGGTGATTGTGTGGTGTGTCCTTGTTTTTTTTGAAATGTTGGATGAGGGGAATTTTGAGCCGAGGATCCTTTCTGAATGATTTGTGTTTTCATTTTGTATTATTAGTTGTAAGTTGGTATGAAAATGTGTAGTTAATTAATTCTTTTGAAAAGTGCTTCAGGAAGGCCTTACAGTGGCCCCCCTGCACCTTTAGTGTATGCTTGTGGTATGTCTTGACGATTGGACTAGTTTGGTTGGGTCCATCATTTTTTTTCTTGACTAGTGTGTGCCCCCCATAAAGCGTTGATATATGAATAAAGTGTGGCCATAGGCAATTCTTCATTGGTTGACCCTCCAGTTGATAAGAGGAATCTCTTCTTAAATTCTATAATTGAACACACCTCTCCTTTTTACAACTAAGCAGATCCTCTCACAATGGGATGACAGATGTGAGGGGAATTGAAGGGAGTTTTGGTCATTTGAGTTGTCCAATTCATCGAGTATGTGGTTTGACACCGTTGTGTCTGAAGGTCCCCCTGGAAACGGTGAATGGAATTACAGCGGGGAAAGTTGAAGGTGGTTCAGATTTATCAGTGTTGACCAGTGTCTTGAAGGGCTTTGTAGTACTTTCAACGGCTGAAAGGGTCATGTTTGGCAACGTCTTGTAGTGTGAGTTCTCTTTGATAGTCAAGGGTGAAGTTTGACCTAATTAATTTGAAAGTTGTGTTTGGAAATGATGAAGGAGGTTACAGTGGGGAATGGTGGAAGCAGCCTAGAGTGGTCGGTGCGAGCCACTATTTTAAATGACCTTTGGGCCTTCATTGGTTTCGTTTAAGAAAGGGTCTATGTTAGGCCACTAGTGTGGAAGACCTAGTCACCTAGGGATGCTACGACCAATTGTAAGAATCACGTGTTGTTTAAGACTCTGTTTGAAGTCCCTTTCCGTATAATGTTTTTCTCAACAGCAATTGTCATGTTCAGGTGATGATTTGTGGTGTCTTATTCTCATTCAGTGTGACGAAGGGTGATGTGCATGTAGCATTTCATCTCCTGTGTTGGTGAATGTTCTATTTATGATCAGTTTGATGTTATAATGAGTTGTGGTTTCTGGTGTTTCCTCAGTTGTAGTATGGTTGCGTGTGACACCAAAAGGAGAAGATCCATTCAGAAGTCTTCAATACCTAACCGTGAGGCAGGAGATGCTTCAAACATCAGGGCTCCAGCCGTAGGCCACGGAGTGAAGCTAGCGCATGGTCCAGAACCCTGGGAGTGTATGGGACCCCAACCTTATTTCTGTCATCGATATTGAAAGTAGAGGAAGTATAAATTGTTTCTATTGTTGTTTCGCTCTGAATGAGCTGTCTGGTTGCATAAGGTTTTTGTGACCATCTAAAGGCATGTTCGTCTCGTTGGCTTAAAGTCTTGGGGGTTTCATCCCACCAGATGAAATCGCTTTTAGTGGTCTTTATGGGGTCTATTTGGGTGGAGTAGTCTCAATGTTTAGTGGTGTTCATCCAGGGATGTTGAGACATTGGTTTGTCTTCAGTTGTGGTTTTGAACCCCGATAGTTGGGCCCAACACTCCTTTCCCATTTTGGCGGGGTGGCTGGTCACTGTCAGGAAAATTTTCAAAGTCCCTATATCTCTCTTCAGTACTAAGGGTTGGGAGACCCACAACAGGTCTCTCTCAAAAGTATCTGGAATGAACCGGTGTTGGGTTTTTTCATAATGGCGGGGAGTCCACTCGAGCCTCCCTGGGTTGGTTTTCTAGTCTTGTCTTGGGCGTTGGTAGGTTCTTAATGGTGGGGAGACCCACATTGGGTATCACACGAATGTCTCTAGAATGAATCGGTGCTGGAACATTCTTTAATGGCGGGGAGTCTGATCGAACCTCCCCGTGTCAGTTTTCCAGTCTCGTCTCGAGCGTCAGTGAGTTCCTAATGGTGGGGATCCCCTCGGGCCTCCCCATGTTGATCTTTTGCTTCTGTTTTTAAATATGGATTGTTGATAAGCGATAAGAGTGTTCCTTGGACGTGGTTTGACCTTGTTTGTTCATTCTAACCAAAGTTGGGTGGTTTTAATTTAATAGTTCTTGAGTTATTTCAGCTTTTAAAGTTGATTTCCTTGGGTGAGAGGGCTCCTTTTCTGAATCAACCAACTGAAGGTTTTTCAGCTCTTTGGGGTGGGAGACACATATCAAAAAGTCATTTTACGAGTTTCTTGAATTTGTCTTTGATTAAATCTCTCTAAGAACAATGCTTTTGCCACTATTTGCTTTATGTTTATGGGGGGCCCCACTTGAACCTTAAGGGAATGTGGTTTTCTGCTATGGGGTTTGGTCCTAGTTGTGGATTTCCGGAGACGGAAAACTTTATGGTGGGGAGAATTGTCACACCCATCCTCTTTATATTATTTATTTTATTATTTTTTTCGAGAATCAGATAGTTCGGGTTGAGGCATGACATAAAATTTCTGTGTTTAAAAAAAAAACAAATGTTTCGCCCTTGGTTGCATCCAGCGCACCGCGGTCGAAGCCGCGTGACCTTGCCCAGCTCACTGCATGGCCTACCCGATGCTTAAGGGAGATGAAAAAATATGCGATGAATAATAAAATGAGAACACAATGAAAATTGAGACCGCACGATCTTGGTCGAGGAACAACTCGGTCGGGGCGTGATTTGGAAGCCTCACAGCCTTTCCTGGTTCACCGGGTGGCCAGTCAATGTCCAATTAATTAAATAAAATAACTTAATGATAAGTAAATAAAATTAAATGTGATAAAATTTTTAATAAATTATTATAATGAGAATAAGAATAATATTATTTGAGTATGTAATTGTTATAATTATTTTTATCACTATTTTTATAATTGTTGTAACTTTTATTTTATTACTATAAATTTATTACAATTATTTTTGTAATTGGTTTTAGTTTATTATTATCATTATTATATTAATTATTATTATTATTAGTTTTGTTTTTATTTTACCTTTTTATTTATTTTCATTTTTAGTTTAGGGTTTCTTTTTTTTTCCGGTTCCCCCCTTAACCTTTTCCCGTCACGCCACCTCCCCTGGGAACCCCCATCATGTCGTACCTGCAGAATCCCCCTACTGTGCACTGAAGGCCACCGCCGCCTCCCCTTTGAGCACCCTGTTGCGCAACCGCCTCTCCCTTTGAATAACCCGTCACGCCACTGCCTTATCCCCTGGACACACACCCCGTCCCACTGCCTGCTATAGGACCCCATCCCGTCACGCTACTATTTTTCTCCCCAGATCAGCTGCCACCACCCCCACGTCCATCCAGCCAAAACTCCATCCCAGTGACCCTCCAAGCCGGCACCACCCTATCTTTCTATCCAGCGTTGCCTCACCGGACTCCCCCATCAGGACCCCACACCCCGCCTCCCTTGGCCTCCTCCCATGTCTAGCCTACTCCGGCACCGCACACCCCCTCTGACAAACCCCCATCCACCGGCCCCCCTTGCGCCATGCCCTGCTTTCCCCTTGGCCAGCCCCCTCGGCCGACCCATTTCCAGCGATCTGACCTCCCTTGGTTAAGCCCCCTTCTTCATTTTTTTCTTCTCTTTTTGAGTTTATATATTTTTCTAGAAGGTTCTTTGTCCTATTTAGGGTTTTATTTTGGTTCATTTTGGTTAGAATTCTTGTTTTAGGGTTCAATTGATCTTTATGCGGTGTGTTCGTGGTGCGATTAGAGTTTCACACCCATTGTGGGAAATTCTGCATCGAAGGTAGGTGGTTCCATGATTAAACATTACTTGACAAGTTAATTTTCTTGCCTAGTTAATTTATAATATTACTTGATTAATTATTATGATTGTGGATTTGATTATCTTGAAGTTTGTATATGCATTATATTTGTTTAGAAATATGTTTATCTGGTGCAGGTACATTCTTTGTTTGGAAACTTGTTTTTAGTCTATCATTAGTGTTTAATAAAATGTGAAGTTAGTTTTTAAGTTTTTCAAGTGGTGTTAAATGTGTTTTCGACACATTTTTGCATGTTTTTTGTTATAAGGGAGGGTGTTGTGTGATTTTAATGAGTTGTTGCTGTGAAAACCCACATGGAACTATCTGCCAGTGTTTTATAAATTTTGTGTTTGTTTTGTGAAAATGTGCAAGGTGCACAGTTTAGGTTCTGGTGTAGCTTTCATATACATTTTTTCCAAAGGTAATTTGAGAGGGTGTTTGGTTTTTAAAGTCATGTTTTATCTCCTTGATTTTCTTAATAAACTTTCTAGTGTTTTTTTTAATCGGTAAAATGTTTTTTTAACAGTGTGGTTGGTTCATTAATAGATGAAAGTGGGGTAGGTTGTGTTCTTGATGTGGCGTCCGGTATGTTTGTTCAGGGAGGAGGGTTGAGTTTGTTTTTCATCTTAAATCTGTGTTATGTTTCTTTATAAAGAACTTGTTTACAAAAAAAAAATAACATGATTTAATAAAATTATTAACGATAAAAATTTAGTATGTTTTCATAAATAATTATTAGAAATGTAGAAATTGTTTTAATTGAGTTGGGTAATGTCTTTTGGCATGCGTACTTTGTCAAATGGTTTTCTCTGTGTGTGAAACTATGGTGTTGGGTTTTTGTTACACCTTATTTGTTTTATTTGTCTGAGTTTGACATGAAATGTTAAATTGGAACAACGTTGAGCACAAAAAGGGGAAGCCTGGGTACTAGGTGGGCAGACTAGACTAGCCTGCTAGTGATTCAGGAGTGGCCCCGACCCAGTTTCACTTAGCTGGATTGATGCTTACAACACTAACTAAACCTTGGATTATGACTAGAGACCACTAGTTTATATAGGTGTTTCCCTACTGGTGGATCGTGCACGAGAACGTATGCTATGGATTCTTTGGTACACCGAGACATGAGGTTCTAGGGCCCCACACAACTTTAGTACCTATAGAGCCTCTCTGACTTTTAGTGCTTCTGGATTACTATACACTCACCATCGGCATATGGTGTAGCTTTTGGGTTCTCTTGAAGGTTTGAGTTTTCTTAATTGAAAGGGTGTTTTATTTTTTATTTAAGTTGTTTTCTTTAAGTGTTTTCTTCCTAGAAATTGTGTCTTTAATGTTTTTAAAGCTTTGGTGTCCTTTAATTTATTTATCCAATACATGTTTTTATCATTTAATGTTTATACGTGGAACCTTTTTATTGGGTGACATCCTACTGGGATTTTTTCTCACACCCTACATACGACTTTGGGTGTATGTAGTCTTTGTTTCTTGTGTATTCCAGGTTGTGACATTGTGCTCAGTGATGGTGGTTCAGGTTGCAGTTGGTCTTCCCATTCAGAGTGGTGTTGATGCAGCCTCTCTTTTTCCAGGTGGTTTGAGTCAGAGTTTTAGTTTCCACTGTCGCCTTTTCTTTTTAGTTACTTGTTCGAGTTGTAGACTTTAAACCTGTTTATAATTTAAAGGCGTGTTTGGTTGTCTATTTCCAGTTTGAGTTTATTTATCTTGTTAGTTGTTTTTATGTCTTTTATTTCAGGTAAACTGTTCCCACATGTTACTCTTGATACCCAGGCACTTGTGCAAGCCTGTGGGGATCGGGAAATCCCTTCAGGCCATATCGTAGACCGGGCCGGGCACCGGGTCAGATGGCGACCTGGCCTGGTTCATGACAATATTCCGAAACCATGAATATTTGTAATCATAAAGTTTATATAAGTTGATTCTAGGGAACTAACTCCAACATTTTGGGTACAATAAAGTTGTGCAGAATTCACTAAGCGGCCACATGTAGTTGATTTATATGATCTAACATGGATCTAAAAATTTCTAATAGACTGGATAACCAAAATTATTCTTGAACAATTAATTCATCTATTTCTAGGAATATATAATTTTTATCTACTATAGGGTAAGGTAGGGATTAGTTGGTGGGTCATGTGGTACCTTAAGGGTAGCCCAATCCTCATGAGGATGTGTGAAGAATTAATTCCCATGGTTATTTTTTGGGAAGATATGGAATATACCCTTCCCCTAAAAAGGTATTTATTAATCAAATACTAGATTACACAAGCGAAGGCCCTCCATCCCCACTCGATCATACCCTTTGGGGAATTGGTGTATATCTTCCTTCAACCTAGAGGACTAAGTCTATGAGTCTGACACTCAAATAGTTGTACAACATAACATTCCAAAAATAAAAATGATTTATTTTGTGATAACCTATAAGTTGGGTATGTAACAACCTAATATTTTTATGAAATATTTATCTTTACATAATTTTATTTCTTTTATAGATTGAATTACAATCAATAATGAGTTTAGATGAACCACAAAACCTTATTTATCCATTATCACCTAGAGATTCAATTGATAGTTATGAATTATAATAAATGAATTATGAAAAATATAAATTCTAAACACTTATAAAATGAATTCATTATTTATGAAATGATTATAATTAAAAAAAATATATGAAAATAAAAGTGATGTTTTTATGAATTTTTTATGCGTAAAATGTTATTATTTTAATAAATTAAGTTAATAACTATTAGTGAATTATATGAATGAAAATTATATATTATTTACTTGATAAAAAATTTTATTCATTTTTTTTAATAATAGGATAAGAATAAATCAAATTTTACACTTAAAATGTATTTTTTTTCTAAAAACAGTTTTTTATCGCATTTTGTGCACTTAATTTAAAATTAATTTCTAAAATTTATAGGAATTTAATAAGATAAAATTAATTTAATATTTGGAATAATTAGTTTCAAATTTTGAAATTTGGACCGTTTTTTTCATGATGAATAGTTACTACGGTAAAATTTACCCCATCGGTAAAGGGTAAAAAAGGTTAATCAAGATAAAAAATAAGTGATAAGGACATAATTATTCATCCAAATTATTATTATATAAAATTAATTTGACCTTTAAAACCTTAATCTTTAAATTTAATTGTTTAATGAACAGTTTTCCATGAAAATGAATTATATATTATTTAAATCAGAGAAAGTTACAAAATGTCACTCTCTTTGTTTTTAATATCATTTAGGTGTCCACATTGGGAAAAAAGTAAGTTATGAATGGATATATGTGTTTATTTTTATATTAATAAAATTATGTTCATTATAATGTTTTTATAATTTTTATTAATTATATAATGACCTTAATTTCTTATGCAACACAGATGCAGTGTGTCTCTATTTAATAAGAAATATAATAAATGATTTAAAAAAAATTAAAAGTGATAAAATTTTAATGAGTTAATGCGACCTAAAAATTTTATAGATATAAAGGAAATATTAGGGTGGTTTGAATATATTAGAATATAATTCCATCGTTTTATTTGTTTATTTAAATCTAAATGAAATAAATACTGTCAAAATTGATAATAATTATATTTTATCAAAATAATATTTTATTAAATTATTTAAAAATCACAAAAATATTAAAATAAGACAAGTTGGTTGTGATATGGTCTAAAATTTCATAAATTTACCATTAATGGTCCAATTTTCACTATATAAGTAAAAATTATAACCCTTTAATATTTAAAAAGGAGTTACCTTAGTTAAAATTAAAATTGTTTAATTAAGGGATAATCAAACTGATAAAGCTTAAAATTACAGCAAAAAATGTATAAATTCTATTGGTTGATGGTATTAAAATGATATCCTAAATTATTTGAGAATATATAGACATTCAGAGGAATTTTATTTACATTTAATTTATAATAATTTAATAATTCTAGAAATTTTAAAAGTTCCCCTCATCTCAATTGTAAAAGGGAATATCCAACGTCACTTCTTTACACCACTTTTAGACTTCTAGATATAAAAAAATATTCCAATTTACCATAAAAAATTCCATATCTACATTATATAGGTTTTTTTCTTTCCAAATTATCAACCTTATAATCATTTAGAGGGGATCTAAAGGATTCATTTGAAAGAATAGGCAATTAACTTACCCAATCACTTTCATTTATAATATCTTTACCTCATGTAAATAGTTTCTATTTATAATAAAATAATAAATTAAGAAACATTATTATCCTGAAATGTTATTATTATTAAGAAAGTAACATCGTACACACATTTTACAATGAAATTAGAAGTGAAATTATCACTGTTGTGCACTTACGGATTACCATATCCATGTAGCAACAAAATTCATTTTGAATCACCATATTTTATGGTTGGATTTTATTATGGGGTTAATTTTTATATATGATAAAAATTATATAATTATCATTGTTTAATATTAATATGATGTCCACTTTCTTATCATTCAATCCATTGAAAAATTATAACATCACTTATTCGCATAAGTGGACTACCACCTCTACGAAGTGATGTGATTAGTTTTTTTTCCTTTTATATATTAATTAGATGGTAATGTGGATACATTTTATAAATATCTATGATATATATGAAATAATATTTATTTTTAATGTTTAATTAAAATTTACTTTTATTTCATTTCATCATTTGAAAAATAAAAACAACATTCCTGTCTTTGTACGACCTACCATCTCCATGAACGATGTAATTCATGTTTCTATCTATAACTTTTATGGATGACTATAAATATGTATATAATGAATATATATTATTTTTATATCATGATAGATATTTTTTATATGATATAACACAGATAAATTTACATGTATTGTAACTACTAAACTGATATACACATGACAAAAGAAACAATTAACACCCGAGAATAAAGGTTTCAATATGAAATTATTGATAAAAGGGGTGTTGAAATTTTATAAATTGACAATATATGATTTTATAATTATGAAAATTAATAATATATATAAATTTAATAAAGAAAAATTTATTGTACAGGATGATAGAGTTATTTCCAAGAAAATAGAACTCTAGGTAAGAATTTATTTCACAAATTCATCAATATTCAGTATTTTTTATGTTTATGTATTTGTATGGGAATATTTCTCTTAAATATACATGTTTTATAGTTTTATTATTATTATTATATGCTTATTTAATTTTCTTTTTTCCCATTTTGGATTTTTTAATTTTTTTTGAAAGGAATTCTTTTTTCATTTTCCAAACAATTTACTTTGTGACTTTTTTCAAAAAAAATATGGAAGTAATATTTTTTAACTTATAAAGCATGATAAGATTTCCCAGAATCATGAGTAAAATTTTCATTTAATACTAATTTGAAATATTATAGATTTATTTTCAATTTTTTTACCTTTATAATTGTATGGATTCTAAAAAAGAAATGATTTTGGAATTGAAAGGTAATTTTCCTAAATAATTATTCCAAGTGCTATTTCAAAACCATTTTCCATATAAGATGAAATTATTCAATGTAATTTTTCTTTATTAATGATATTATCTAAGGGAACCATATTTATTATTTCTCTAGATGGTTTATGATTATGATAAAAAGATTAAATGTTTAAGAAACCCATTTCTTTTCCATAGGTTATTCTATAATGAAATGTTTATGAAACCCATTTCATTTACACAGGTTATGTTATAATGAACTATTTATAAACCCAATTTATTTTACATGGTATATGAAATGATTACATGTTTGGGAAACCCATTAATTTTACATGGTTTATGCTATGATGAAATGTTTATGAAACCCATTTCTTTTTGATGGGTTATACTATGCTGAAAATTTTATGAAATCCATTTCTTTCAATGAGTTCTGATATGATGAATGTTTTATGATCTTTTGGAATATATATATATTATTTTAATAATGATATGGGTGCTACCTATATATACCTCAAATAAATCGGGTAAATATTAATATCTCATGAGATAAAAAAGACTAGAATGTGGAGTGAATGAAATTCATTTATAGACTTTGTCCACTATTATAGTCTTGTGAGTTAACCCTGACTACAATTAGGGTTTATAGACTTGGGAATGATCCTTGAATAATAAAAAAATCATTTTCTATGCTTTATTTTATTCAAAAATTACTTGTCTTATGCTAATTTTATGCTCTCATGCCTCATGTTCTTTAATTACCTTAATATTAATGCCTTATGAATCACTATGATTTTTGAAATGAGTTATGATTTGATCTTTAATATGTATTTTTTGGTTTTAAAATGTTAATATCATGTTATTATACCCTTATTATCATGTTATTCTTATGTGATCATTTATATCTACCTTTTTTTACTGTTACTGAGAATCTCAGCTCACCCATTTCTTATGTTTCCACTCCCTAGGTTATAAAGAACGATATTATGCATGATATTCCTATGAAGGTTTCTAGAAATTTATAAATAAGTTGGAATTATATAGATATTTTATTATCTATTTTTTATATTTACAAGTTTCTAAAGGCCCTAGAACTATTTGACTCAAGTATAGATCAAAATTCCATTCAATGAAAAATTCTCACCTTAGACAGGATATCTATGTATGAAAAGTGTGGGTCAATATATATTGTATTAGAGAATGTTTTAGTTAACCTTTAGATACATGTATAATAAAAAAATTATTAGAACCCTAGGGATAAGTCTAAGTATAGGATAAAATCTTAATGTTTTGTTAATATTCATGAATGAACTATGTTAAACCTATGGTGTCATAGAAGAAGGTGTCACTATTTAGATATCATTTAAAATATATTTCATAATTATTTGGGTTTTATCCATGATTATTGTTTCTCACACTATGAAATTTGGTTTTAGTCAATGGATATAACCCAAAGGAAACATGTTAATGTTGAACTTAATAGAAAATGTAATGATTATAATTCGAAGAAACTGAATGAAATGGGAGATTGAATGAAAAATATTTTTTCTATGCTCAAAAAAATTTCTCATGCTATGAATCACACTGAACTTGAAAATGAGCAAAGATGTGAATATTTTTCTATTAATTCCTTCACGAGGAAACATTCAATTTCATTTATTGGGTCTACTGATCCACTAGAATCTCTGAAATGTATAATACCAATGAAAACATATTCTACATTTTTTAGTGTTTGGAAAATGAGGAAGTTATTTTGGATGTTTATCATTTGAAAGGTGAGGTAGATCAATGGTGGTATCTTATCAAGAATATGAGGGAACTGGTTGAAATTGAATCCATGGAGTGGGATTAATTTAAGATCTTATTTATCAATAAGTACTTTCCTAGTATTCCTCATATGATAACGGATAAATAATTCATTGAGTTAAAAAAGAATAATGATGAATATATTAGTACTTATTAGGAAATTACATAAGACTTGCTAGCTATGATTCTGGTTTTATCATTCCACCTTAAAGTAAGGTTGGTAAATTATTCATTGTCATAAAAGGATGTCTCTAAAGAGTTTTAGAAATAAGGTAATTTATTATATATGAATAAATCATTTTATGTGCTATCATGGTTGAGATTAATATTAGAGTTACCCATCAATATTAGGGTTTTTACAAGAAAGTAAAAAAATAATCCAAAAGAAATTTTCAAAACCTAGGAGAGAAGAAGGTGAGATTTCATTTACGCTCAAAATGTGGAATGAAACATTGGAAACATTTTCTTAAGAATATAGTAAACGTTTAAAGTGTGTAATGCAAGGTCGTTATGAAATCAAATTCTAATGTGATGGATAGTAGTTAGTTACTGATGTGGATAGAGAGAATGTAACACCCCAAGATTTCATAGTGTGTTACTTCTTCAAAATAATTCAATAACTTTCACTACATGCAACACCAAGTTCAAGCACACCATGACTTACCAAACAAGCCGTTCAAAAGAGGTTATGAATAGTATTAGATAAATTTTAATGTTTATATAATCCTTATAATTTTAGAATCCATATTATGAGTTTCTTAGATATAATGCAAGAACAAATTCATTTTCAGTATTGCACTTTTATCAACTTTAATAGTGAACCCTTTTTAAATACTATATTTTAAACTTTTTGACTAAATGGGGACATCAAAAATTTAAAATGAAACATCCCAAGCTTCTACGGTACGCTTCTCTTTGAATAATGTGATAGCGTGTGGTGTACGCAACACCGAGTTCTAACACACCATAACTAATCAAACTAGCCGTTATGAATAGTAATACCTACTTTTTGAAATTATATATATTTTATATTTGAAAATGGACTTCATTTTTGGATTCGGAATATCAAATTTAGCCTAAGGTGAAATTTTGGTACATTTCGGATAACTTTCATATTTTGATGAATAGTGAAAATTACTAAATTTTAATTAAAAACAACTTTTTAAATCAAAATAATTAATAGTGATAAATTATGAATTTGAGTGGTTTTAAAGTATATTTATAATATATTTTTACCATTTAATATAATGTTGGTCATTGGACATAATTTTACAATTAAACCGAACATAAACGAGTGTCAATCTTTTGATAGTTATTATCTCTTAAAAACACGCTTTTTGTTTTGACAGCGGGAATTAATTTTAAATTAATTTCTGCCACTTCTGTGTTTTGAATTTAGGAAAATGGATTCCATATTTTGAATCAGGATGTTCAAATTGTGTAAATAGGTAACTTTTATTTTTAGACATTTTGAATAATTACTGCGGTAAATATTTTATTTACCATGGTTAAGGGTAAATCCGGTAAATAAGGGTTAAAAAATAATATTATAATAATACTAAATTACCCTAAAACGTGCCTTAACCCTATTGGTTGATACATGGTCGACCATGGGAATCTTTGGGTCTATTTTGGGACCCCATGGATCCACTTGTAAGTGATAATGACACTTTATTTTAATTTAGTTAAAATGAATACAAAAATGACACAAGCATATATCTTTTAGAACAACAATTGTTACATAGGGTTATATATGTTGGATTTTAGATTATAAATATTCATTAGAAAGATAAAAAGATTTCCTACATAATGATATTTTATTTATAATTTTTAGACATTAAATAATTTATTTTATATATGACACAATGATGATGCAGTAATTACTATAATAGTGAAAAATTACAATAATTGATATTATAAATACCCAAATAAATATAATATGAAACTTTTAATGAATTAAACTAATTTTCTAGGATAATATGATATATTAGGATTGATTTAATTGACTTTTTTCGAAGTAATCAATCTGTTATGAGTTTCAAAAAAATCAACTATTGAATAGTGTCAAAATTGACATAAAAGAGTTCTTAAAACAAATATTATATTATTAATTGATATTAAATTCCTAAAAATCTAAGGTTCGGCCAAGAGACTTATATCATGATATGTTCATCATTAATGTACCACTTGGGGGTCGCTTGGATGTATATAGTAAGTTTATTAACCATATTATATAAAAATACAAAGAGACATTGTAAAAGTGAAACTAGTTAACTTAGAGTTAATACTTAAAGATAAGGTTAATATAAGTACCCAAACCTGTCTAAATTCTATTGGTTGAGTGGTTTTCGACCTATCCCCACCTTAACCTTTGAATAATCAACTTTTGAGCCTTTAGAAACCGAATATGAATTTATTATAAATTAATATTTCTAACTTTTCCAAAGGTGCCCCTCACCCCTCTTATAAAAGGGCACTCCTCCTTCTCATTTCTTCACACCTTCAAAGCCATTTGGTTCGGCCAAACTCTGCCCAAATACTCTCCCAACATCCCTCACTACAACCTAGAGGCCTTAGTTTGATCAGAAAGCCAACCTAAGGAGCCCTTTTGATCAAATCAAAAGGAAGAACCCGAAGAAGAGGAGGTTAACCTACCCCAACCAAGGAAAAGTACAAGGTAAGGGTTATTTCACAATCTCTTCATTATCCGAGGTTATTTATACGTAATAATATACTGGGATCTCTTTATCATCCACATCCATGTTTCTTAAAAATGTATTTCAAAACATTTTTACTATTTACTAAAATATGAGTTAAAGTCATTAATACCCTTTTTGACTTTTATAAGTGGTTTATAAAGGAATCTTTCCGTCATTTTCAAAACAAGGTCCTTTTTAACCTTTTCGACAGAATTGAGGTAAGAATGTTTTTTTTAACTTATACGGCGGGTGCGGTTATTTTACGCCGTTATAAAATCTTCAAAGCTTTCCTTACAAGCTTATAAGAATATTTTCAAAGAAAATGTTTTATTTTATATGGATCTTAAATGATTTCAAAATAAAAGGAGATATTTCTTTAAAAAGAATTTTGATTTCATCTATGTCAACATCCTTTGATGGATTTTAAGATTATTTGAAGTTGATTTATTATGATACAAAACTTCTATATTGTATTGAAGGTTTTGTGATATGTTTGACTATGGATGTTCTATTTTTATACCATTCATAGTTTATGGTGAAATTATTGACATTTCGTATGCTAGTTTTAATACGAATGTTTATGTTATGTTTAAACCTTTTCATATGGGAATGCATTGGACTTAATAAGTGACGGGTGGAGCCCGCTATAGCTCCTCGATGCATCGGTAGGTCTCATGAGACAAACTAGTGTCTTGGCACAAGGCCTTGACAAAATCTTATTTGTAGTATTGGCACGAGGCCTTGACTATGTGGTTATGATAGTCTGTCATTATGCATTCCAACATTATGAAAGTGGTTATTGATTTTTGCATGTGATTATTCGATTAGTAGAATATCCATGTGAATAAGTAAATGGCATTATTTCATTTTTACTTTTGCCATACTATGTTGAAGTTCAAGTTTAAAAGGCTTTTGTTTTAGTAATGCATTGCCTTAAATGTTTATTCTTATTTATGAAAGTTTCCGCTATATTGTTATCCTTACTGGGCATTTGAGCTCACCCCTTTTCTATGTTTTATTTTTCCCAGGATGTGAAGAAGTATGTTATGAATGACCTGCAGGGATTTTATGAGGGGTTAATAGTGTGGATTGTGGAAACATTATGTTGTTGTATTAGTTTTTCATTTTATGATGTAATGTAAAACTTATGAATATATCTAGTGTTTCCAAGGCTACTAAACCAATCGGTCTTTCGAGATTTGATCTTTCTTGTGATCATGACAATGTTATGTAATAATGCACCGACTCTGGGTAACTAGGGTTGGGGAGTTACAGTTGGTATCAGAGGAAGTTTAGTACAAACCTTGTAAGCTAGATTTAGATAAACTATGATTAGAGCACGTAGACCTAAGATGAACATTGAGGATTAGTATAGAAGAACTTCCTAGAATTTTGGTATTGTAGAGATTTTGTGAGTTTTCCGAGCAATACATCCCTGTCTGGATACGAGCAGGTAGAGGCGGCTCTGGCACAGATGTACCTAGGGGTAAAACCCGAAAACACCGCTTTGAGCTAGACTCGAACGGGAACTGGTGCACGACAACGGGCCTTGCTGCACTCTTGGTTACGACACTCCCGGGGGATATGCTTAGGATAATTCTCATTTTCTTTACAAACCATTATGAAGGGTTTATGATTATATACATCCTCAAAGGAGACATTTTTATATGGATTATATCCATAAATAGTTCAATTTATGTTAAGTGTTTTATAAGTATGGGATTATGTATTTTGATTCATAAACTGATCTAGTGTATTCCATTGTGTAGAAATGGCGCCCAGTAGAAGGAATGAGAACTCCAGAAATACACATGATTCAAAGAGAAGGAAGGATCATATCTTTCATGGTCTTAAGCTAGAATTTATAAGAGAAATAGTCTCCCATGTATTATCATCATATGAAGAAATAATATCATGTGTTGATAAGATAAGTAAAGAGTTTACTGAGTCCTATGACTTTGAAGGGAAGCAAGAGAAGAAAAGGATAAAAGAGAGAAAGATAGATAAAGGGAAGAGGGAAAAGAAGAATTTTCCCATATGTGGTAACTGTGGAAAGAAACACCCTGGAACTTGCCTGAAAGGAATGGGAGTTTGTTATAAGTGTAGAGGAAAAGGGCACAAAGTACGTGACTGCAAGGGTAAGAAAATGGTTTCAAATGTACAATGCTTCATTTGCAAGGAGTTTGGACACTACGCGAGCCTATGTCCCAGTCATCAGACTATGCCGCAAATGATGTTATTGGATAATAATCAAGTTATGATACTACCACAGATGAAGAGGAATGATTAGAGTTCTTATGTTGATTATATCAATTGAGTTTTGTATCAACAATGTACTTGTTATAATAATTATGGAGTATATAAGGATTGTACTGCAGTACTATTTCATTAAGGACTTGAGATGGTGTGGAACAAAGAAAAGTGACTCAGTAGCAGGTTAAATGTTTGGAAAATATATGGTTGAGATAAAGATAAACCATAATATGGTTCAGATACCGAGGTGGTGATTTTAGAATAATACATGATTGATTTGGATAAATTATATTGGATATTATTGACTACCTTGAAGCTGATTAATGATTTGTATATTCCATCATTGTTGGGGTTTAAAACATTTTTGGATTAATGAAGTATATCCAGCATTCTATATGGAATAAGGGAACATGAATGTAATCAATAAGGAATATGGTAATACATGATGAAGGTATTTATATGCTATTACGGGGTAAAAAGGATCTATATTATGTTTACCTTCCTTATAAATGTTGGACTGTGAGTTTGGATAGAAGTATTTTGGATAGTTCTAGTTTGGATTATTTTGGATTTCCATAAAAGGACAACCCGGAGGTCGGGCGGCAACCCGTCGCGTCCGGCAAGGCTGCGAGACTTGAACCCGCAACCAAAGGGCGACAAGGGTGTATCACCTACCACTGGCCCACGAGATGTCCTGGATTAAATAATGTAGTTTTTATTAAAAGATATTGTAGATGAATTATAAATTCCTTTATTTTGGAACCCTATACGAATAGTGTAAATAGAATTTTTTTTACATTCTATTATCTTTTAGAGTGAAAGATGAGTTTGTGGTAGAAATTTATTAATGGATAAAACTCTAATTATAAAGTAAGTATATCTCCTTATGATCTTAGCCAATCTCATAAATAAATTCCTCAATATTAAGAAAAGCAACTTAGAACAAAAATGTTTTCCTAGATGGTACCTTAAATCATCACTAATTTATGGATTTGGGATTGTTGGCCTTTTCATAGCCATATTCTCTACCACTCTCCATCAGATAATTGATGGTTAGATTTTTCTTCCATATCCATATTTTCCTACATGGAACCCTAGTATGAGTTATTTTCGGTAATCTTTATACTTTCGACTCTTTATTTTAAATAGAGGCCTCATTAATTCATTTTTCGATGTGAGATTTCAACTAAGATATTTTGAAACGTCAAAAATGTGTTATCCTAATATCCTATGTTTTGTTGAACCGATGGTATTTCAAATCATCATAGATTGATGAATTTAAGGACCTCAATTTTATACTTGTTTGTGATTGATGACCTCAATCACTACCTATAAATATTTACGTTTTTCCTCCAATTATATGTCTCAAATTGCCACCAATGTTCTCCTAATCGAGATCATAATTTGGTGGTGACCCTTTCATTTCTCTTTTCCTCATATTAAGACTAAATTTTAGTAAACCAATTTCTGATGTGGGTTTTCCCACAAATATATTATCTATTTTCAAACTTTTATTTTCGAAGAACAATTTCAAATTGCGAGGACGCAATTTATTGAAGGAGGGGAGAATGTAACACCCCAAGATTTCATAGTGTGTTACTTCTTCAAAATAATTCAATAACTTTCACTACATGCAACTCCAAGTTCAAGCACACCATGACTTACCAAACAAGCCGTTCAAAAGAGGTTATGAATAGTATTAGATAAATTTTAATGTATATATAATCTTTATAATTTTAGAATTCATATTATGAGTTTCTTAGATATAATGCAAGAACAAATTCATTTTCAGTATTGCACTTTTATCAACTTTAATAGTGAACCCTTTTTAAATACTATATTTTAAACTTTTTGACTAAATGGGGACATCAAAAATTTAAAATGAAACATCCCAAGCTTCTACGGTACGCTTCTCTTTGAATAATGTGATAGCGTGTGTTGTACGCAACACCGAGTTCTAACACACCATAACTAATCAAACTAGCCGTTATGAATAGTAATACCTACTTTTTGAAATTATATATATTTTATATTTGAAAATGGACTTCATTTTTGGATTCGGAATATCAAATTTAGCCTAAGGTGAAATTTTGGTACATTTCGGATAACTTTCATATTTTGATGAATAGTGAAAATTACTAAATTTTAATTAAAAACAACTTTTTTAATCAAAATAATTAATAGTGATAAATTATGAATTTGAGTGGTTTTAAAGTATATTTAGAATATATTTTTACCATTTAATATAATGTTGGTCATTGGACATAATTTTACAATTAAACCGAACATAAACGAGTGTCAATCTTTTGATAGTTATTATCTCTTAAAAACACGCTTTTTGTTTTGACAGCGGGAATTAATTTTAAATTAATTTCTGCCAATTCTGTGTTTCGAATTTAGGAAAATGGATTCCATATTTGGAATCAGGATGTTCAAATTGTGTAAATAGGTAACTTTTATTTTTAGACATTTTGAATAATTACTGCGGTAAATATTTTATTTACCATGGTTAAGGGTAAATCCGGTAAATAAGGGTTAAAAAAATAATATTATAATAATACTAAATTACCCTAAAACGTGTCTTAACCCTATTGGTTGATACATGGTCGACCATGGGAATCTTTGGGTCTATTTTGGGACCCCATGGATCCACTTGTAAGTGATAATGACACTTTATTTTAATTTAGTTAAAATGAATACAAAAATGACACAAGCATATATCTTTTAGAACAACAATTGTTACATAGGGTTATATATGTTGGATTTTAGATTATAAATATTCATTAGAAAGATAAAAAGATTTCCTACATAATGATAGTTTATATATAATTTTTAGACATTAAATAATTTATTTTATATATGACACAATGATGATGTAGTAATTACTATAATAGTGAAAAATTAAAATATTTGATATTATAAATACCCAAATAAATATAATATGAAACTTTTAATGAATTAAACTAATTTTCTAGGATAATATGATATATTAGGATTGATTTAATTGACTTTTTTTGAAGTAATCAATCTGTTATGAGTTTCAAAAAAATCAACTATTGAATAGTGTCAAAATTGACATAAAAGAGTTCTTAAAACAAATATTATATTATTAATTGATATTAAATTCCTAAAAATATAAGGTTCGGCCAAGAGACTTATATCATGATAGGTTCATCATTAATGTACCACTTGGGGGTCGATTGGATGTATATAGTAAGTTTATTAACCATATTATATAAAAATACAAAGAGACATTATAAAAGTGAAACTAATTAACTTAGAGTTAATACTTAATGATAAGGTTAATATAAGTACCCAAACCTGTCTAAATTCTATTGGTTGAGTGGTTTTCGACCTATCCCCACCTTAACCTTTGAATAATCAACTTTTGAGCCTTTAGAAACCGAATATGAATTTATTATAAATTAATATTTCTAACTTTTCCAAAGGTGCCCCTCACCCCTCTTCTAAAAGGGCACTCCTCCTCCTCATTTCTTCACACCTTCAAAGCCTTTTGGTTCGGCCAAACTCTGCCCAAATACTCTCCCAACATCCCTCAATACAACCTAGAGGCATTAGTTTGATCAGAAAGCCAACCTAAGGAGCCCTTTTGATCAAATCAAAAGGAAGAACCCGAAGAAGAGGAGGTTAACCTACCCCAACCAAGGAAAAGTACAAGGTAAGGGTTATTTCACAATCTCTTCATTATCCGAGGTTGTTTATAGGTAATAATCTACTGGGATCTCTTTATCATCCACATCCATGTTTCTTAAAAATGTATTTCAAAACATTTTTACTATTTACTAAAATATGAGTTAAAGTCATTTATACCCTTTTTGACTTTTATAAGTGGTTTATAAAGGAATCTTTCCGTCATTTTCAAAACAAGGTCCTTTTTAACCTTTTCGACAGAATTGAGGTAAGAATGTTTTTTTTAACTTATACGGCGGGTGCGGTTATTTTACGCCGTTATAAAATCTTCAAAGCTTTCCTTACAAGCTTATAAGAATATTTTCAAAGAAAATGTTTTATTTTATATGGATCTTAAATGATTTCAAAATAAAAGGAGATATTTCTTTAAAAAGAATTTTGATTTCATCTATGTCAACATCCATTGATGGATTTTAAGATTATTTGAAGTTGATTTATTATGATACAAAACTTCTATATTGTATTGAAGGTTTTGTGATATGTTTGACTATGGATGTGCTATTTTTATACCATTCATAGTTTATGGTGAAATTATTGACATTTCGTATGCTAGTTTTAATACGAATGTTTATGTTATGTTTAAACCTTTTCATATGGGAATGCATTGGACTTAATAAGTGACGGGTGGAGCCCGCTATAGCTCCTCGATGCATCGGTAGGTCTCATGAGACAAACTAGTGTCTTGGCACAAGGCCTTGACAAAATCTTATTTGTAGTCTTGGCACGAGGCCTTGACTATGTGGTTATGATAGTCTGGCATTATGCATTCCAACATTATGAAAGTGGTTATTGATTTTTGCATGTGATTATTCGATTAGTAGAATATCCATGTGAATAAGTAAATGGAATTATTTCATTTTTACTTTTGCCATACTATGTTGAAGTTCAAGTTTAAAAGGCTTTTGTTTTAGTAATGCATTGCCTTAAATGTTTATTCTTATTTATGAAAGTTTCCGCTATATTGTTATCCTTACTGGGCATTTGAGCTCACCCCTTTTCTATGTTTTATTTTTCCCAGGATGTGAAGAAGTAAGTTATGAATGACCTGCAGGGATTTTATGAGGGGTTAATAGTGTGGATTGTGGAAACATTATGTTGTTGTATTAGTTTTTCATTTTATGATGTAATTTAAAACTTATGAATATATCTAGTGTTTCCAAGGCTACTAAACCAATCAGTCTTTCGAGATTTGATCTTTCTTGTGATCATGCCAATGTTATGTAATAATGCACCGACTCTGGGTAACTAGGGTTGGGGCGTTACAGTTGGTATCAGAGGAAGTTTAGTACAAACCTTGGAAGCTAGATTTAGATAAACTATGATTAGAGCACGTAGACCTAAGATGAACTTTGAGGATTAGTATAGAAGAACTTCCTAGAATTTTGGTATTGTAGAGATTTTGTGAGTTTTCCGAGTAATACATCTCTGTCTGGATACGAGCAGGTAGAGGCGGCTCTGGCACAGATGTACCTAGGGGTAAAACCCGAAAACACCGCTTTGAGCTAGACTCGAACGGGAACCGGTGCACGACAACGGGCCTTGCTGCACTCTTGGTTACGACACTCCCGGGGGATATGCTTAGGATAATTCTCATTTTCTTTACAAACCATTATGAAGGGTTTATGATTATATACATCCTCAAAGGAGACATTTTTATATGGATTATATCCATAAATAGTTCAATTTATGTTAAGTGTTTTATAAGTATGGGATTATGTATTTTGATTCATAAACTGATCTAGTGTATTCCATTGTTTAGAAATGGCGCCCAGTAGAAGGAATGCGAACTCCAGAAATACACATGATTCAAAGAGAAGGAAGGATCATATCTTTCATGGTCTTAAGCTAGAATTTATAAGAGAAATAGTCTCCCATGTATTATCATCATATGAAGAAATAATATCATGTGTTGATAAGATAAGTAAAGAGTTTACTGAGTCCTATGACTTTGAAGGGAAGCAAGAGAAGAAAAGGATAGAAGAGAGAAAGATAGATAAAGGGAAGAGGGAAAAGAAGAATTTTCCCATATGTGGTAACTGTGGAAAGAAACACCCTGGGACTTGCCTGAAAGGAATGGGAGTTTGTTATAAGTGTGGAGGAAAAGGGCACAAAGTACGTGACTGCAAGGGTAAGAAAATGGTTTCAAATGTACAATGCTTCATTTGCAAGGAGTTTGGACACTACGCAAGCCTATGTCCCAGTCATCAGACTATGCCGCAAATGATGTTATTGGATAATAATCAAGTTATGATACTACCACAGATGAAGAGGAATGATTAGAGTTCTTATGTTGATTATATCAATTGAGTGTTGTATCAATAATGTACTTGTTATAATAATTATGGAGTATATAAAGATTGTACTGCAGTACTATTTCATTAAGGACTTGAGATGGTGTGGAACAAAGAAAAGTGACTCAGTAGCAGGTTAAATGTTTGGAAAATATATGGTTGAGAGAAAGATAAACCATAATATGGTTCAGATACCGAGGTGGTGATTTTAGAATAATACATGATTGATTTGGATAAATTATATTGGATATTATTGACTACCTTGAAGCTGATTAATGATTTGTATATTCCATCATTGTTGGGGTTTAAAACATTTTTGGATTAATGAAGTATATCCAGCATTCTATATGGAATAAGGGAACATGAATATAATCAATAAGGAATATGGTAATACATGATGAAGGTATTCATATGCTATTACGGGGTAAAAAGGATCTATATTATGTTTACCTTCCTTATAAATGTTGGACTGTGAGTTTGGATAGAAGTATTTTGGATATTTCTAGTTTGGATTATTTTGGATTTCCATAAAAGGACAACCCGGAGGTCGGGCGGCAACCCGTCGCGTCCGGCAAGGCTGCGGGACTTGAACCCGCAACCAAAGGGCGACAAGGGTGTATCACCTACCACTGGCCCACGAGATGTCCTGGATTAAATAATATAGTTTTTATTAAAAGATCTTGTAGATGAATTATAAATTCCTTTATTTTGGAACCCTATACGAATAGTGTAAATAGAATTTTTTTTTACATTCTATTATCTTTTAGAGTGAAAGATGAGTTTGTGGTAGAAATTTATTAATGGATAAAACTCTAATTATAAAGTAAGTATATCTCCTTATGATCTTAGCCAATCTCATAAATAAATTCCTCAATATTAAGAAAAGCAACTTAGAACAAAAATGTTTTCCTAGATGGTACCTTAAATCATCACAAATTTATGGATTTGGGATTGTTGGCCTTTTCATAGCCATATTCTCTACCACTCTCCATCAGATAATTGATGGTTAGATTTTTCTTCCATATCCATATTTTCCTACATGGAACCCTAGTATGAGTTATTTTCGGTAATCTTCATACTTTCGACTCTTTATTTTAAGTAGAGGCCTCATTAATTCATTTTTCGATGTGGGATTTCAACTAAGATATTTTGAAACGTCAAAAATGTGTTATCCTAATATCCTATGTTTTGTTGAACCGATGGTATTTCAAATCATCATAGATTGATGAATTTAAGGACCTCAATTTTATACTTGTTTGTGATTGATGACCTCAATCACTACCTATAAATATTTACGTTTTTCCTCCAATTATATGTCTCAAATTTCCACCAATGTTCTCCTAATCGAGATCATAATTTGGTGGTGACCCTTTCATTTCTCTTTTCCTCATATTAAGAATAAATTTTAGTAAACCAATTTCTGATGTGGGTTTTCCCACAAATATATTATCTATTTTCAAACTTTTATTTTCGAAGAACAATTTCAAATTGCGAGGACGCAATTTATTGAAGTAGGGGAGAATGTAACACCCCAAGATTTCATAGTGTGTTACTTCTTCAAAATAATTCAATAACTTTCACTACATGCAACACCAAGTTCAAGCACACCATGACTTACCAAACAAGCCGTTCAAAAGAGGTTATGAATAGTATTAGATAAATTTTAATGTTTATATAATCCTTATAATTTTAGAATCCATATTATGAGTTTCTTAGATATAATGCAAGAACAAATTCATTTTCAGTATTGCACTTTTATCAACTTTAATAGTGAACCCTTTTTAAATACTATATTTTAATCTTTTTGACTAAATGGGGACATAAAAAATTTAAAATGAAACATCCCAAGCTTCTACGGTACGCTTCTCTTTGAATAATGTGATAGCGTGTGTTGTACGCAACACCGAGTTCTAACACACCATAACTAATCAAACTAGCCGTTATGAATAGTAATACCTACTTTTTGAAATTATATATATTTTATATTTGAAAATGGACTTCATTTTTGGATTCGGAATATCGAATTTAGCCTAAGGTGAAATTTTGGTACATTTCGGATAACTTTCATATTTTGATGAATAGTGAAAATTACTAAATTTTAATTAAAAACAACTTTTTAAATCAAAATAATAAATAGTGATAAATTATGAATTTGAGTGGTTTTAAAGTATATTTATAATATATTTTTACCATTTAATATAATGTTGGTCATTGGACAAAATTTTACAATTAAACCGAACATAAACGAGTGTCAATCTTTTGATAGTTATTATCTCTTAAAAACACGCTTTTTGTTTTGACAGCGGGAATTAATTTTAAATTAATTTCTGCCACTTCTGTGTTTTGAATTTAGGAAAATGGATTCCATATTTGGAATCAGGATGGTCAAATTGTGTAAATAGGTAACTTTTATTTTTAGACATTTTGAATAATTACTGCGGTAAATGTTTTATTTACCATGGTTAAGTGTAAATCCGGTAAATAAGGGTTAAAAAATAATATTATAATAATACTAAATTACCCTAAAACGTGTCTTAACCCTATTGGTTGATACATGGTCGACCATGGGAATCTTTGGGTCTATTTTGGGACCCCATGGATCCACTTGTAAGTGATAATGACACTTTATTTTAATTTAGTTAAAATGAATACAAAAATGACACAAGCATATATCTTTTAGAACAACAATTGTTACATAGGGTTATATATGTTGGATTTTAGATTATAAATATTCATTAGAAAGATAAAAAGATCTCCTACATAATTATATTTTATTTATAATTTTTAGACATTAAATAATTTATTTTATATATGACACAATGATGATGCAGTAATTACTATAATAGTGAAAAATTAAAATAATTGATATTATAAATACCCAAATAAATATAATATGAAACTTTTAATGAATTAAACTAATTTTCTAGGATAATATGATATATTAGGATTGATTTAATTGACTTTGTTCGAAGTAATCAATCTGTTATGAGTTTCAAAAAAATCAACTATTGAATAGTGTCAAAATTGACATAAAAGAGTTCTTAAAACAAATATTATATTATTAATTGATATTAAATTCCTAAAAATCTAAGGTTCGGCCAAGAGACTTATATCATGATAGGTTCATCATTAATGTACCACTTGGGGGTCTCTTGGATGTATATAGTAAGTTTATTAACCATATTATATAAAAATACAAAGAGACATTGTAAAAGTGAAACTAATTAACTTAGAGTTAATACTTAAAGATAAGGTTAATATAAGTACCCAAACCTGTCTAAATTCTATTGGTTGAGTGGTTTTAGACCTATCCCCACCTTAAACTTTGAATAATCAACTTTGGAGCCTTTAGAAACCGAATATGAATTTATTATAAATTAATATTTCTAACTTTTCCAAAGGTGCCCCTCACCCCTCTTATAAAAGGGCACTCCTCCTTCTCATTTCTTCACACCTTCAAAGCCTTTTGGTTCGGCCAAACTCTGCCCAAATACTCTCCCAACATCCCTCACTACAACCTAGAGGCCTTAGTTTTATCAGAAAGCCAACCTAAAGAGCCCTTTTGATCAAATCAAAAGGAAGAACCCGAAGAAGAGGAGGTTAACCTACCCCAACCAAGGAAAAGTACAAGGTAAGGGTTATTTCACAATCTCTTCATTATCCGAGGTTGTTTATACGTAATAATCTACTGGGATCTCTTTATCATCCACATCCATGTTTCTTAAAAATGTATTTCAAAACATTTTTACTATTTACTAAAATATGAGTTAAAGTCATTTATACCCTTTTTGACTTTTATAAGTGGTTTATAAAGGAATCTTTCCGTCATTTTCAAAACAAGGTCCTTTTTAACCTTTTCGACAGAATTGAGGTAAGAATGTTTTTTTAACTTATACGGCGGGTGCGGTTATTTTACGCCGTTATAAAATCTTCAAAGCTTTCCTTACAAGCTTATAAGAATATTTTCAAAGAAAATGTTTTATTATATATGGATCTTAAATGATTTCAAAATAAAAGGAGATATTTCTTTAAAAAGAATTTTGATTTCATCTATGTCAACATCCTTTGATGGATTTTAAGATTATTTGAAGTTGATTTATTATGATACAAAACTTCTATATTGTATTGAAGGTTTTGTGATATGTTTGACTATGGATGTGCTATTTTTATACCATTCATAGTTTATGGTGAAATTATTGACATTTCGTATGCTAGTTTTAATACGAATGTTTATGTTATGTTTAAACCTTTTCATATGGGAATGCATTGGACTTAATAAGTGATGGGTGGAGCCCGCTATAGCTCCTCGATGCATCGGTAGGTCTCATGAGACAAACTAGTGTCTTGGCACAAGGCCTTGACAAAATCTTATTTGTAGTCTTGGCACGAGGCCTTGAATATGTGGTTATGATAGTCTGGCATTATGCATTCCAGCATTATGAAAGTGGTTATTGATTTTTGCATGTGATTATTCGATTAGTAGAATATCCATGTGAATAAGTAAATGGCATTATTTCATTTTTACTTTTGCCATACTATGTTGAAGTTCAAGTTTAAAAGGCTTTTGTTTTAGTAATGCATTGCCTTAAATGTTTATTCTTATTTATGAAAGTTTCCATTATATTGTTATCCTTACTGGGCATTTGAGCTCACCCCTTTTCTATGTTTTATTTTTCCCAGGATGTGAAGAAGTAAGTTATGAATGACCTGCAGGGATTTTATGAGGGGTTAATAGTGTGGATTGTGGAAACATTATGTTGTTGTATTAGTTTTTCATTTTATGATGTAATGTAAAACTTATGAATATATCTAGTGTTTACAAGGCTACTAAACCAATCGGTCTTTCGAGATTTGATCTTTCTTGTGATCATGCCAATGTTATGTAATAATGCACCGACTCTGGGTAACTAGGGTCGGGGCGTTACAGAGAAAGGTCCACATAATTCACCACTCAATCTCTAGTGTTTTAAATGAAAGGAGTAATGTAATTATTCTAAACAAATCCCAAATATGATGTTTAATGATGATGATCAACATCAAAAACCTCTTTATCCTAGAGACAAAGGGAAATATCTTGCGATCACTATTTTTGATTAGGGGTATGATAATGACATGGTGAAAGGTACACTTACCATCCATTCTAGAACTGCTGATGTTTTATTTGATTTTGTATTAAAAAAATCCTTTATATTTAAATAATTTTCAAAGGGTATCATTGTAAAACCTCAAAAATAAGATGTTGAGTTAGTAATAAAACCTCTAATAGCACGATGAGTGCTTACCAAGTCCAGGATTATTTTTTGGTAGAAGTTTTTGAGAATTTATTTTTTGAAAATAGTATTACTATTCCTCTATTTGAATTTTATCTTATTTTGGGCATGTCTTTTCTCTCTTTATAAAAACCCCACATCAATTTCTAAGGAAGGTATGTTTCATTTGATATTCTAAACCAACCTTTAATCGCCTACCAATATGATGAAAAAAATGAACTTTCGAGGAAAGTTACACACATTGTATGGGTTATTATTCTTATTCAAAAGGGAATTTTATATCAGATGTTTGGGGATAAATTAAGAATCTATGATATGACTATTGGGTGTGATTTTATTGATGTATTTTAGGAAGTGTTTTCTGTTTTTCCACCAAGACATGAAGTTGGGTTTTCAATAGAATTCATACTCACTGATACACCAATTTCAAAGAATCCATATAAATTTTTTTAGTTGAGTTACAAAAATTGAATATGAAGCTTATAGAGAATATTGATAATGGATTCAGTCATTCAAGTGAATCACATTAGGTTCCATATATTCTGTTTGTTAAGAAGAAGGATAGATCAGTGAAAATATGCATTGATTATTGAAAACATAAAAATACCACTATCTAGAACAATTATACTATAATCCATATTGATTAATTTTTTTATTTACTTCTTAGAGATAAATACTTTTCTAAGATTTATCTTCATTATAGATATCAACAATTGGGGGTCATGAAGAAGGATATATGACAATTTATACAAGGCATGGACACTATGAATTTATAGTGATGTATTTTGGTCTAACTAATTACTCCACTCTCTTTATAGATTCAATGAATATATTATTTATAGATTGCATTGATAAATTTTTTGGTAGTCCTTATAGATAGTATTCTTGTATATTTAATGATAAAGTAATGGAATAAATATTCTTTTTGGATGTGCTGAATACCCTGTAGAAGGTGAAAAATTATGAAAAAATTACCAAATTTAAAATTTGGATTTGATGATTTTCATTATTAAGTCATATAATCTCAAATGAGGGTATATCAGTTGACCCTTAAAATAAATAATTTTTTGAAAATTGGACCAAACCAACCACTATGACTATAATCCATAGTTTTCTTAGTTTGGCTGGATACTATCAGAGATTTTTGAAGATTTCTTCAAGACTATCAAATCCACTCCCCAAGTTAACTCGGAAGGGATCCAAGTTCTTTTAGAAGGATGGATGTGAGTAATGTGTTATAGAACTCAAGATAAGGCTAGTTAGTGAACCTTTGATTACACTACCATGTAGTAGATAAGGGTTTGCAATCTATAGTGACACATCAAAGAAGGGACTCATATGTTTCATTATGCATAAAAATATGTTTATAGATTATGCCTTATGAAAATTTATGGTCCATGAGAAAATTTACCCAAATTATTATTTGAAGTTAATGATAGTAATTTTTCATTAAATAAATAGAGGCATTACCTATATGGAAAAAAGCATGACATTTATACTAATTAGAAAATTTTAAAGTATATTTTCACTCAAAAAGAGTTGAATATGTGCCTAATAAGATTGTTTGATCTAATTAATTTTTATGAATGATAAATATGTTAAAACCCTAAGAAACAAATGGGGTGGAATATTCTCTATGTGAAAGGATCCGGCTAGATTATATATTATAATGATAAAAAATCTAATATTTATATATTTGTAAAGTATGGCAATATAAATCATTAAGGAATGGGAGAAATGTTATTTGTCTTAAATGAGTGTTCAACCATATATTTAAGTGATGTTTAAAGAGGTAAAGGAGGAAGATATAGAGATAAAAAATAATATGAAAAATTCTCTTGAGTTAAACCTTGATTGTGATAGAATAATATAGTTTATCAACCATTTATGTGTCCCTTAAGTTATATATTTAAATAAGTATCTTATGGATACATATAATAGTTCTTCATTATCTTTTCATCATTTAAGTATGAAGATGTATAGAGACTTCAAAGAGTATTTTTTGTGGGATGACAATAAGAGAGATATTTTAGCGTATGTTTCTTAGTGATAGGTATTTCAATAAGTTAAGTTTGAGAGAAAGAATTCTAAGGGGATGTTAAAACCATTACGCATACTATAATGGAAATGGGAAAAATATCTCCATGGATTTTTTCATCAGATCCACTCTTATTGAAAAGGTAACACTATATACTCCCTCAGATAACATTTAAATTGATGTTGAATATGAGAAACAACATCTCTATTGCACTGAATGTATAACTTTTGGGAAATCTTTGGAGCTATGCCAAAAAATGCTGCTTGTATGGATTGTAGGATAAGAGGCCACCCCTATAAACCCTATCGATGAAAGACAACTGTGAAAGAATAATATTTTTCCAAGCCTTCTGATTGGGACAATGACTCTCTTAAAGAGCCAATTCATATTGCTACTGATGCTTTGAATTCGTAGAATCCTGTATCTCAAGTGTCTTTTAAGGGAAAAATATTGAACCCTCAACAAAATTTCTAGAATAATTTTCATTCTTCTCTTGTTACTGGTAAATTGGGAAATCTTTTTGATGATGAAGGGGGAAAGGCTAGATTCACAGGTCCGAGTAGTGGTTAATATATCTTTTTCAAGGATGTTGTCTTAAGTGGCGAGAAAATAATGAGTGATTGTGAATATTTTTCCTCTATTACTTCAAAGTGAAGACCCCACAATGGCTAATCTCAGAACCCTAGGAACATGTCTACGAGATTATATTCAAAGATGTCATGAAAGGTTGAAACAAACTACCTGATGAACTTTAATTCAAAAAATTATAAATAGGAGTGGGAAGCTAGAGACTTTGATTATGGAAATGAAATGTCATATTATGATTTATAGTTTTGATGAATAAGGGAAATTAGTTGTTTTTCCATGTTCTCTGATTTTATGTACCTTCTTTCAAACTTTTTATAAATGGTCAGAAGCTCTACTTCTAACTATACCTCTCTTACAAAAATATCTTTATCAAGTGACTTGATTTTCATTAATGATGTTGTAATATTTCATGGTTTACCATTATCAATTTTATCTGATTGGGATTTGAGATTTTCAATGAAGTTTTGAGAAGTATTCAATAGGATCTGAATATAGTGTTAAGTTTAATCACTTCTTATCATACTCAGATATATGGCCAGTCTGAGAAGACCATTCATCCTCTATAAGAAATTTTTAGATCATTCTATATGGATTTCAATGTTGGTTAGGATAAATAACTTTCCTTAGTGTAATTTTATTATAATTATAGATTTTACTCCAATATTTAGATAAATAATTATAAATACCAATATCTTTGGAGGTGAAGAACTCCAACATACCAAAATAATGTTGGATAAAGAAATCTATTGGGAGCTGATCTAGGTTAGGAAATGAAAAATAATGTTGGATTCATTTAAAATCACATAAGAGAAGCCCAAAGTCAATAATAAAAATAATTAGAAATATATATAGTTTCAAGTTGGTGATAAAGTATTCTTATGAATATCTGATTTGAATAGGGTGATGGTATTTAGAAATAAGTTCAAGATAATCCCTAGATATATCAGTCCCTTTAAAATTATTAATTGTATTAGGATGATAGTTTATCGATTGATGCTTCCACTGAATCTCTCGTATGTTCATGATGTGTTCCATGTATATCTCCTAAGTAAGTATATACCTGATCCTCAACATGTAATAAACTCATATTTATTACAAATGGAGAACTGATATTATTATTAAGAACAACCGGTAGAGATTCTAGATTACAGATAGAAAGTACTATGAAATTAAACCACTCACCAGGTTAATGTTTTGTGGTGAAACAACCAATTTGAGGAAGCTACATGGGATCCTGAAGATTTGTTGAGCCAAAAGTATCCTCATATATTTATATCAAAGGAAATTCTTTTGGTAGGAACATTCATTTTAAGGGGATATAATGTTAACACCCTTAGATTTTTCTGAAATATTTATCTTTAAATTATTTGATTTCTTCGATAGCTTGTGTTACAAGCAATGAGAAGTTTAGATGACTACGTAACATTATGTGTCCATTATCACATATCCAAAAGATTGTAGGGTTTGAATAATAATAAATAAATTATAAAAAATATATTTTCTACAAAATTAAGAATTTAATTTATCTTTTATTAAATTATTATGATTTAAAACCAAAATTATTTGAAAATAAAGGGGATGTTTTTCATAAAAAATTTATTTTTATGGGTTCACTTTTATTTTTTAAATTAATTAAATTAATCACTATTAGTGAATAATTTTAATGAAAAATATATTTTATTTAATTAATATAATGATTTAAACACTCAACACATATTTTTCTAATCATAGGATAAGAATAAATCCAATTTTATGCTTCAAAATGTATTTTTTTCAAAAAGAAGTTTTGTAACATTTTTTTATACTTAATTTAAAATTAATTTCAGAAATTTATAGATATTAAATTAGAAAAAAAATTAAATATTTTTTAATTATGGGTTTAAAATTTGATAATTATTTACCTTTTATTTTTTTCAAAATGAATAGTAACCATGGTAAAATTTATCATCTGAATAAAGGCTAAATTAGGTCAATCTTGATTAAAATAAGCGATAAGGATATAATTATTTATATAAATTATCATTGGATGAATTTAATTATTTCCTTAAAACTTTATGCTCATAATTGAGTTTTTTAATGGATACTTGTCCATGAAAATGACCAATAACATATTTAAATCAAAGAAAGTTACAAAATGTCACTCTCTATGTTTTCAATATCCTTTATGTTTCCAAATAGGGGAAAAGTAATTTATGAATGAATATAAGTTTTTATTTTTAGATTAATGAAGTTACTATCATGATATAAATTTATTTATAATTTTTAGTAATTATATAATTACCTTAATTTATTTTTCAACACTGATGTAGTATGTCTCCATTTAATAAGACAACACAATTAATTATTTTAAAAATATTGAAAGTTGAAAAATTTTGATGATTGAATGTGAATTTTTTTATAAATATATAGGAAATATTTGAGAGGTTTAAAAATATTATATTCTAGTTCTTCATTTTTCTTTTTTATTTAAAGTTAAATTAAATAAATTATGTCAAAATTGAAAATAATGATATTTTATTAAAATAATTGTTTACTTAGTTTTTTAAAAATAATAAAAATATTAAAATAAGGAAATTTCGTTATGATATGATCTAAAATTTGATAAAATGGCCATTTATTGTCCAATTTTCTCCTTCTAAGTAAAAATTACAACCCTTTAATGTTGAAAAAAGTTCAACCTTAATTATAATTAAAATTTCTTAACTAAGGTTTAATCAAAATGATACAGTTTAAAATTACACTAAAACTTGTCTAAATTTCACTGTATGATGGTATTGTAACCATATATTACTAATATTTGAATCCATGTCCATTTTTCAGAATTTTTTTTGATAATGAATTTATTATTATTTAATATTTTGAGAAATTTCTAAAGTGACCCTCACCTCAATTATAAAAGGGATCCTCTTACCAAACTTATTCAAAACACATTGAGGTATATAGATTGACCTTAATCTACCAATTTACATTATATAATTATCTATAAAATTATTATAGGTTTTGTTATTCCAAAATGACCAACCCCATAACCATTTAGAGGAGATCTAAAAGAGACATTTCGAAGAAGAGGTAATCACATTACCAAATCAATTTATTTTATACATTCTTTAACTCTTATAAATACGTGGTATATATCTTTTAATAATAAATTAAATAAAATTATTATGATTAATTGTTTTTTATTTTAAAAACACCATTATAAACCCTATTTCTCATCAAACAATATGTGAAAGTATTGTTCATGCGTATATATGGCTTACCATCTCTACGTAGTGATAGAATTAATTTTTCATCACTATCTTTTAGGTATTATTATTATGATGGATTTAATGTTAATATATGATATTAATGACACAATTATGCTTCTTTAATAATAATATATTTTATATATTATTATCACCCAACCCTTTGAGAAAGGATTACATCGCTCGTGTGTACATGTGGACTACCACCTCCACGAAGAGATGTGCTTAATTTTTCATTTATATTTTACTTGGATGGTAATTAAGATTAATTTTATGAATATATATGATATATATGATATAATAAATATATTTTAAAATATATTTAGTATTTACCTTTCATTTGTTCCATCTATTGAAAAATGAAAAACAATGTTCATGTGTACATACAACCTACCACCTCCAAAAATGGTGTAATTCATATTTCTATAACTAAAATTTATGGAATATTCTAAATATTAATATAATGAATACATATTATATTTATATCATGAAAAAATTATAGATATGATGGATCCAAGATAAATATTTAGGGACTGAAACTACTGAACAGATATACTCATGATAAATAAAACAATTAACACCGAGAAATAACAATTTTAATAAGGAACTATTTAAAAAAGGTGGTGTTGAAATGTAATAAATGGAAAATATATGATATTATAATTATTTACATGACTCTTTTATATAATTATAATATATATAAATTTATTATATAGGATTTTAGAGTGCTTTTGAAGAAAGGAGAACTCAAGGTAAGGGCTTACTTCATAACCTTATTAATCTTCAAGATTGTTTACATTTAAGTCTTTGTTGTGGAATATTTATCTTTCATATCCATGTTTTATAAATAAATTTATTTTTTTTTTTAAAAAAAATATCCTATTATTTTTTTAAATCCATTTTACCCATGTTTTAATTTTTACACAATGGGTTGAAAGGAATCTTTTTATTGTTTTCCAAAAGAGGTACTTCATGACTTTTTCAAAAAAAATATGGAAGTAATTATTTTTAAATTATATGTACTGAATTAATTTCACCATATTTAGGACTAGAATATTCATTTATAGGTTCAAAATTTTACCCCTTATATTTTTGACGTTTTTTTTAAAAAGAAATGATTTTGAAATGGAAAGGTTATTTTCATCAAGAATTGTTCCAAAGGATTTGTCAAAATTATTTTACATATAAGATGAAATTATTTTATATTAATTATAATTTTCCCGTGATATGATCCAAGTATAACATATTTATACTATCTCTATATGGTTTATGTTTAGGATGAAATGATGAAATGTTTATGAAACCTATTTATTTTCCATGGGATAGTCTATAATCAAATATTTTTGAAACCCATTTCTTTTTTCATGGGTTATATTAGGATGAAATGTTTATGAAATCCATTTATTTTACATGGGTTATTCTTTTATGAAATTTTTATTAAACCCCTTTATTTTCCATGGGTTATGCTACGATGAAATATTTATGAAGCCCATTTTTCCATGGGTTATGCTATGATGAAATGTTTATGAAAACTATATCCTTTAACGAGTTCTAATATGATGAATGTTTTATGATATTTTGGCACACATATTTATTATTTTCATTTTGTGATGTGTGGGACCTATATCTTCTTTGAATGTATTGGGTAAATATTAATATCTAATTAGATAAAGAGGACTTGAATGGGGAATGAGCCCAGTTTAGTAAGGGAATATGTCCAATGTGATTGTATTGGGAGTGAACCTTGAATACTATGTTGGTTTGGGGAGTGAACTCATTCCACTATTATATACTTGGAAATGATCCTTTACTACTAATGAAATTATTTTATATGTTTATGTGTATGCTACAATACAATTTGTTATGACAATGTTATGCTCTCATAGCTCATGTTCTTTAATTCCATTATGATTTCTGTCTTATGAACTAAAAAGATTTATAAAAAAAATAATATTATGATATTCGATATGTAGGGTATGTTTTTGAAACATTAATATTCTATTATTATACCCTTATTCTCATGTTATGATTATGTGATCATTGATAACTTCCTTGTTTACCTCTACTAAGCATCTGAACTCACCCTTTTATTTTGTTTCCTTTCCTTGGGTTATGAAGAAAGGTATTATGTATAGTATGTATAAGAATGTTTCTAGTTACGTATAAATAATTGGGATATTATGTATATTTTTATAAACTAGTGGTTTAGGATTCCATGTTTCCAAAGGTAATAGACTTATAAAATTCAATCATGGATTTAATTGTTATACTATTGATATTCATCTCCTTAGATGTGATATCTATGTATAAAAAGTGTGGGTTGCTATAGGGAAGTACCATTAATGTGGGTATGATATCCAGCTAAATGTTTACCCCTTATTCTAATTAGTGGGGTTTTGACTATATTTCTAAATGGGTGGATTTTTCATAGAAGGGATTTCCACTCAATAATTAGGGTTAAAACATTATTGATGGAATATTTTCTAGAACTAGGACAATATATCATCCTAGAAGTGATGGTTATCACCTACATATATCAACTGATGAGACAAATAAAATATGGTATGATCCCATATTAAATTAGTGGGTCATTATAGTTTCTATATGGTTGGGTGGAATAAAAATTAAGTGATAAGAATATAATAACACTATATAAATTCATCCTTCGTCATCTTACATTAGTATAATCAACATTTTTTGTGATTAGCCATTATCTATGAACACTGGTGAGGTTATTTAAATTCTATGAGATCATTACTAATTAATCTTCAGTCCTCATGGATTTTTCCTATAATAGTTGAAAAAAATTGTGGTGGAATAAATAATAAATTTTCCTTCATTATTTAGTTTTGGGATTTTGTTTTAGGGTCACAAGAAGATGGTCTAGTAATCCAAAATACTTATTATCCTTTATGATTCACATGAAATTTCATATATATTTATAGGATTTATTTATTTCTATTTACCAATTTTAAGAGTAAATAAAATATTTTTATTATATTCTACCTATGGTTAATGGTGTCATGAGAGGATAAAATGATATGTTTACACTACCACCCATCAATGATCCCATAAATATATCATGATATTATATAAATTCACGGGTAGATAATTTCCTAGATGGTATTTTAGGATAACTTTTTTTATGTTTAAATAGATCGATGGCTTCTCAAAGTCCATTAACTAAGATTTCAATGGGTTATATATTAATACCATATAGTCTCACAACCATGTTTCCAAATTATTATGAGGAAATTCCATCTTATATATTTTTTTATATCTAAACTAGTGACGATCCAATGATGAAAATCAAGGTTGTTGGTTATATTTTAGGTAATGATTTTTCAACACTAGCATCATGTGATCCACTAGTTAAGATTGATTCTATTGAATCGATCCCTAAAACCAACAAAGGAGTGATAACTGAATACTCTTCTATTCCAATGGAATTATCTTGATATTTTTATTTTATAGAGAAACTAATTCTGAATTATATATATATGGAAGCAGGTGACCAGTTCTTGAGTGTTGATATTTTTTTTGAAAACTAGGTAGTGAGAAAGTGGGTTTTATGCCAAGTCCATGATATTATCTTAGATACTTGGCTGGAAGATATTGAAGAAAATCATGAGAGTCTTTTGAATCCCTTCAATCAATTGTGTGCGGGAATATTTGACTACCCGCACTTGTAACCTCTTATTTTACAAGCCTTATTAATTTGAGAGAAAATATTGGCCTAAGAAAGATAAATCCTCTCATTTGATATCACAAACTATCATGAGAAGTATATAGAGTAGGCTACCAAATCACTGAATCAAATGATCAAAAATGAATTGAGAATTATTACATGGGTGGATAATAAAACAATAAAGCTTCAATAATATGATTCTCATTTCGAAAAGGTAAAATAATAACTATTGAAGGTGATGAAAAGATTTGTTACCTTAAAATGGAGGAACTAATAAATAAGTGCACATATTGAACATATGTTCCCATTGGCTGAGAGTGAGGATAACAAGTGAGCAGATCTCCAACAGTCAATTGGTGGCTCTTATCAAACATTATCTAACTTGCTGAGTTCAGCCAACCATATTCTATTATGGCAATCTTTATTTTATTTTTAATATAACTATAGAGAGAAAATCCAAATTTTGGATACTCCAATCCATTTAGACCAACTAATGACAATTTTTTTAATCCTTTTCAATTTTCCTGTACATCTTCTATAATGATCATTAATTTAGGAAGACATATGAAACTTTCATAGTGTGAAGAAAAAATAGATGAGTCCAACTAAACATTGAACGAAAATTTATTAAGTTAATCATGATAAAAAACTTATTGAGTCAAAATAAAATATGTATAAATACACTATCTTTTAGAAATTTACCTTTGGGTGAGTACAACTTGACCAAATATAGAAGCATATTTACTATCACTATACACCAAGGAAAGTATTTTGAGGTAAAGGGTTGAAATTTGGTTTCCTTTTAAGAATGTACAATTAAACATATATAGGCTAGTTAGATGTAGCATAATATATACGATCACCATAAACTCTGGTTAGTTTATTTTAATATGAAATTTGGTTTCTTTATAGATGTATTCTCTAATATGAGTATAGGAGGGATGAATACAGTGGGACATATACTATAACCGTACTCTAATTTGGTCTATTCAGATATGGGATGTGGAATGAATAAATTTAATAATAACCACTAATAGGAATCTTGGATTTAGGATTCCAATGTTTAGGAGGGATATAGTACCTAGATATCACACATATTTACATTTTTCATGGGTCATCTAGGCCAATGTATGATAGTTAAAAAAAACTTATATATTTATTCCTAGTTCTAGGTACCTATTGAGATTGAAAATAAATTTTTATGGGGTCATATATTGTTCACCACAAGATTTATAAAATTTTATTTTTTTTATCTATATTTTCTGTAAGCCTCATGTGGGAGAGGTTTAGTGGTAATGAACTTAGAATTTATTCAAGATACCCTTTATGGGTTTTAAACTTGATGTTTTTTGTTCCTTTAACTTCCCTTTAAATGATATTTTTTTTTCTAATTCAGGCGAGTTTCATGCCCAATGAGTGGAGACCCAAACTTTTCCAAAGCCCCCTTTTTCAAAGTTTTAACTTAGTGATTGTTATGTTTATTTTATTGGATATATTTAGCTCTTAAAATTGAAACCAATATAGTTTATTTTTAAGGTTATAAATCTTTGAATAAAATGAAGGGAAGTTCTTATGGTAGTATGGGAGAGGAAAACATGACATGAATTAGAGCTTAATGCCACTAATTTTAATAGACAACCTTGTAGATGGGTGTATGAAATTTCAGGCCGTAATTATTAGATCATAATATTATGTCTTTTGAGGTGACATGATGAAGATAAATTAAGGTTTAAGAATAATAGGTTATACTCTTTCTTTTAGAATGGGTATGATGAAAAAATGTGTATTATAAATGGTATTTTAATTTTTATTGAATATCAAGGTGATGAAATATGTAAATCATAAATCAAAAAATTTGAATCAGGAAATGATGAGGTAAAATAGGTATGTTGAGGATGACCATAGACCTCATTCAAATTATGGGTTCCCTTGTAATTTTGTTGAGACATATTGATATTAGAAGACCTTCCCCATAGTATGAAAACATGGCTCTAGTTTTAAGGTCCAAATATGAAAACACTGAATCTTTACCAAGTAGAGATGTCCCTTGGAGTAAAATACAATCATTATAGATAGATATTAAATATTTTTGAGGGTTTATATATCTTGAGGAATATGGTAGGATTATGGAGGAAATGACACTCAATAAGGTATTATGCACCCTAGAGTTTATTCCACTATGTAATGAATGTGTTTTAAATGTAAAGAGACTCAACATGAAATTTATTGAGTGCATAAAAAGGGGGAAGGAAAAAAATCTACTATAAATTTTTCTTGGACGAGTGAGTCCTATCAAAATACATTGAATTTTACTTAAGAAATATAGTTTATCCTAAAAACTTTTCCCCCTTTTATATTATATTGTTTAAGGGTATTGTAATTTGGACCATTGAGGGATATATTTTAAGGATATATAGATTGTACACAAATGTAATAAATTCTATATAGAAATGGAAAAGAAAAACCTGATGAGAATGAAATCCCAATGCTATCATAAACTATTTTTAGGGGTAGATAAAGGATAGAGTTCTCATAACATTGATGGATATGTTCTATGACAACCTAGATGGGGATCAATGACTAAAAAAACCTAATACCTTTTAAACGGGGAACAACAATGTTATAAATCATAAACACAGGTATTTTAATCATGAAATTATTATATGAAAAAAATATATTAGGGATGAAGACTAACCACTTTTGAATAACAGCTTCCAATACAATGTTTTTAGAGTGTATGTAGATTAGAGGACCTTCTCCTTAGGATAAAAACATGCCTCTAGTTTGCAGGGTTTAATATGAAGGAATCAACATCATTACTGAGAAGAAGTGTCTCTTAGGGTTGATTATGCTTATTACTAATAGAAATGAAAGATTTATGATTATTAAAAACACTTCAAAGGAATATTTAGAAACTAATAGGTAAGTTCTAGCCTTTGAATAATCATAGTTTAGTCATAATGGTCCTTTGAAAGGGATTAGGAATGGATAATTATTTGTTTTTGGATCTAAAATATATGGTTTATATGTTATTATATATCTCAAAGTAACAATAATCAATCTATATATAGTTCTTATAAGTTTTTAGAACAAATCTAGATCATGTTTTGGGGAATATACGTTAGATTCCCTCTTATTTTAAGCACTTATTTTAGACCAGACATGAATGGGGTTGGGTATATGCACTAAGAGTAAAGCTAAATAGATTTTTTCTATGACCAAAATAGATAAATATAGTATCACTACATATCCTTTATTGATAGGAATCAATACGCACATAGTTTTTATGATATATATTCCATTATAGAATAGAGTATGTGAAGAAAGACCTGATGTGAATGAAGAGACCATACACTGGGAGGGGTTGACTATTTACTAGTTTTTTAGCTAAGATTAAGATAAATAATTTCAGATTTACTACATATCTCATGATATCATAATAAATTAAGATTTAGTTATTATAAAATATAATATATGTATTGATCAATATTATATAAATGGGAGGGGTGTTTTATCCTGACATGGAATTAGAATGTGGAGAATATTTATGGCTTTTACCTTGGGAAATGACTTTGTGAATAACCTATATAAAATACCTGATAAAAATAAAGGTTTTAAACATGATGAAATAATTCTTAAGTTAAATGTAATTTTTTCATAGTGTATAGCCATGGATAAAATTTTATATCAGTTATACTTATATAGATCTGAATCTCATAACCAGAAGTTGGGATCATGTTGGATATACAACTCTAAGTAGTTTATGGTCATACAAGATAGACCATATTACATGCTGTTTAATATCATGTGGTAATGAAGAATGTGTTTCATAGTTTAAGGTCACATGAGGTGGTCCTTTATGTAGTATTTTTGTATAATTTTGGCTCATAAAAAAACTAGGGTATTTTTATCTCAGTGTGGACACATCCAGGGATACCTTGCATAAATAAAAGGGAAAAAATATCAATATGTAGTAGGGATATGATCTAAATTCAAGGATAGGACCAGGATTAATGATCTGGGATTCAATATATATCCTACGGTGACTACAATCATTCCCCACATAGTTATGATTATGTCATAATATAAAGGTTGTTAGAGAAAACCCTACATGAATGGAGATAAATATAATAGGATGGACATGAAGTTGTTGAATGTTTTGGTTGGGCCCAAGTTTAACAATTTCGGAATCACTAAATATCATGTGGTGGAAGGAATCAATCAACATATTGTTTTAATATAAGATCCATATACATATCAAATGCATACATATGTGGAATTTTACTTTCATATACATACTTGGTTAAGGAGTCATAATACAAGGTCTATTATATAAATTTGGATTATAAATATATGATGGAATTAGGCCCTATGGAGTAATATCATCTTATTACTTTAAGGTATTGTTCTATGTACCGAATGTCACATAGTTTTGTGTCATATTTCATGGACATAGATTCCATGCATTTTAGGGTCATACAACATGGTTCAATACATGGTAGGTTAAAAGAAAATATAGTTCATGTGAAAAAAATATCACCACCTTAGTGATGAGTAAGGAGATAAAACTTGATGTGGATGGGTAATGGTTTATACACCAAGACAAATAGGGGGATTGATTAAAAATTCTGGCTAGGCTGATGATTTGTGTTACAAGTTTCACTACATATCCAATAAAAACATGAATTTAGAAACACTTAGTTATTATAAAATATAGTCTTTATATAGATATTATTTTTATGTAGAGAGAAATATATTTTAGCATGAGAAAGGGGGAAAATGTGAATAAAGAAGGGTATCATCTCCTAAACAAAACTAGTTATGGAAAATAAGGTTATGACTAAGCATGAGATATTAAAATCACTCATCACCATGTATCTAATAATTTTATAATCAATCAACACAAAATTATTATAGAATAAGGGAATTTTATTTATAGAATAAAATTAGAGAATAAATAAGAACATTAACTAGGAACTCCTTCATAGATATGGATATCATGTAAAGGGAAGAAGCCTTATCAATATAATATCTTTATATTTTTAGGAAACCATGTTTGGTTGACTATATGTCATGAAGTTTTATTTCATGTGATAAATATATAGTTCTTAATAGTTTAAATTCAAACAATTGTTACTTGTTAATCCTTTTATATATTGAGAAGAGCCAGTTTACCATGGGTAAGATGTTATAAAAATCCCTTTGAGAAGTGTTTGGTTTGTGTTTATTGAAAGTGTTATGGAAAATTAATCAAAATAATTCTTTTCAGTCATGGGGAATGTCAAGTTTCTTGGATGGATGAATATATGGTGGTTTGTTGAAGGAAACATTTACCATAAATTGGTCTACACTTTGGTGATTCTGGTGAAGCTATTTTAAATGTGAAAATGGGTATCATAAACCTTGAATAAATGTCATATTGGTGTATTTGAACCTTTGTGAGGGTAAATAATTTCATATGTAAGGGTATTTAATGAATTCAGTGACATGTATAAGGGTCACCACCACGTTCAAGATAGTGCATAATGTTATCTATATAATAATTTATGTAAAGGTTACTCTGAAATTTTGAACCAACATATGGGTATCTAAGCCTCACCTGGATCGTGTATAGGATATAAATTCACATAATGGTAACCTGACTCGTGTTAGGGTAGATCATAGCTCTCATAAGTGTTTATCCCAGCTCATGTAAGGGTGCCAAAATGGGAATAATGAGGATATGGTATACTTGTATTGGAGAACACGATATACCATATAATTACTTGGTATTAAGGTATAAACCCTTTTCAAGGTTTTTTTTGTGAATTATGTTTTATAAAGTGAAAACCAAAATGGGTAGTGATATTTCTATGTATTTTAGAGCATGGTGTTATAACAAGAAAATATACCTTTGTGAAATGCGATTCCAACCAAGGTCATTTCATTGGCCATGATGTATTAGTGTGAAGAGAGTTAGATTGATATTCACGAGGTATTCTACACCATTGAACTTATTTACAAATAATTTCAATTGGCATGGTGTCCAAAATTTTGGAATTTTTGATTAGTTTTGTGGTTTTCCATTTCAACAACTAATATGTAATTATGGATCAATCTTTTGTTACCTAATTCAAATTTAATGGTGTTGATTATGTAACACCCTGATATTTTAAATATATATTCCTTCAATACGTAATATGTTTGATAACATGTGATACATAGAACACTAAACCATAACTAATTGTGTAATATCATGTAACCATTAAAATGTTATTGTAGTATTGGTTGGTAAAAATAAAGATAACCATATGATGAAATATATGTCGAAATAAAAATAAAGGTCACTATTAATGCTAAGGCATTGATAAAATTAAATTAGTGTATCTGAATAAATAATATGTAAAATTTATTCTAAAAAAAATATTTCTAAAAACTAGATTTTATGTTCTTATTTTAAGATAATAAATATATTATAGAAAAAATATATTGTTGATATGAATAATGTATTAACAATAATCTAGTAAGTAATTCATAAGAAATAAATGTACTAGAATTTATTATTTTTTATTTTCTTATGAAAATAGTTTTCATTATATTTTTATTCAATAGTTAAATTATATATTTTTAATTTGAAAAAGTTAACTATGTTTTTTTATTTATAATAAAAATATTATCCTAGGGTTATTTTTTTAGAATAATTTATTTCTAGGTGTATAGTGAAAAAAATTATGATTTTATTAAAACCAAAACTTTTATGACATTATCATAATTCAATATTGGATTAAAGGTTTTTGAAAATTTTTTAACTGTAAAATATATATAATTATAAATTAAACTAAATAATTTAACAATACTATGTTTAATTTATAAAACCCATGTTTAACATTTTGGAAACATAAGTACTATTTTACTTAAAACAATTATTTTCATTCTCTTATACTAAAAATTAGTTTCCATCACTTGTAGAAACTAAATAAAAATAAATGGATTTTATAGTTAAGTTTTAAATATTAATTTAATTTAATAAGGCCAATTTTATTTTTAATCATAAAAATATGATTAATAGGATTAAATATAATTACAACAATAATGATAAAACTATTATTTATAGAGAATTGTTTTATTAACATTGTAGAATTTTTATCGAATAAAGTAAATTAATAATTTATAAAAAAGGAAACTAATATTATTTTAAACCTATATATTAATATTTTAACACACATTCAATTGGGAATAACTACTAAATAATATTAAGAATTCTTAATGAAGAAATAATATTTTTCTACAAAATGGGTTTTCTATATATCAAATTTTTGAAATTAAAAGTAAATTTTATATTATTTAGAAATTTAATTATATTATATGGAGCTTAAATTGAGGTTCATAAAACACAAATTATTTTATTAGAGTTATTTAATATTTTTATTAAATCATAAATTACTTAGTTAAATACAAGTTACCAAGTTAAAAACCAAAATGGTAAAATGTAAGAATCATGTGTTAAATAAAATGAAACTTGTTTAAATCATGTGTAAAAATGAGTTGTAGAGGATATAACTACCTTAAATCACCAAAAAAAATCCATTATTTTACACTTTTGGATCCTTTAAACCATAAATAGTGACATACCATTATTCAAATACAATGAGAAGCTCTAAAATTACAAATATCTTCACTGATGAAAAGAGATCACTTATACCACTTCATGATACACCTATCCGATATAATTTCATAATGAAAAAATGATTTTTTTTCATAATATAATCTTATCTCATGTTCATGATCCTATGTTCTTAATTATATATCTTAAGGCCTTTTTCTCCAAGGATATTTTCAAAGATAAAATTTAATCTCTCAAAATATGTATTTCTTACACTATACGATTTTCTTATTAATACTCATCGTCCAAACTTCTTATATCCATCCATATATAATGAAAACTATGTTCTTAATTTAATTTATTGTTCATATATTAATTTATCAAAAAATATTTATTCTTTTCTATCCACTAAAAAAATCAATATAAATAACATGTATATACAGACTACTGCCTCTATGAAATGATGTGGTTCTTATTTCATCACTTCCTATAATGGGTGGTTAAAATAATGAATTTTAAGAATTAATATGTTTAATATGTAAAAAATATAATTATTACGTTATAATTTATGAAATACCTTCATTCCATTTTATATTTTTTAATGTAATTTTTAATTGTGAGTACATGAGGATGACTACCTCAACGAATGATAAATTTAATTTTTCATCACCATCCTTCATGGATAGTTATATGAATTAATTATTGAATTTAAATTTTATTTAATATATTTTTAATATTAGTTAAAATTTATATTATCATTACATAAAATAACTCCTTACTCATTGAATAATTATAATACGCTCTCATTTAAGTCAGTTTTATCACTATGAGAACGTTGTTATAATATTTATTCCATGAACGATTAAATAATTCTTTATAATGATAATATAACATAATAAAAATTTATGTAAGATTTTATATTTATTATGGAAATGTTATATTTATATTTAATATATTCATTAACAAATCACCTTTTTATTTATAAATACATAGAAACTGGTTCTTTATAATTTCCCTTTTCACAAAATGTACTTTAACCATTCACTAAATGAAATTGGGATATAATTAATCAAATAATTACCAAGTTTCTAGTATATTTTATTATTTTTTATTGATGAAATTTTATGTAATAAGTAAAAATTTACCCTATCACTATTGTACTTATAGGAAATAAACAATCAAAACATTTTAAGACCTGATGACGGAAATAAACCATAATAGAGTAATATATTTTAATATATGGTTTTAATATATGTGTATAAAAGGTTATATATATTTATAAGTTTCTGATTTAGGGGATTAAGATAGTTATTTTTTCTATCCAGGATGTTAGGTACATGCATAGAATGAATCAATACCCAAGGTAAGGGTTTTTGTATTTCAATTTTTCTTCATTTAGATATGATTCATATTCACCGCTTGTTTACTTATTCTGATGTATAAATTCTACATGTGTTTTTTTAAATATTTTTCCGAAAATCTATGTTATTAACAAATACATCTCACATTTTATCTTTCATAATCTTATGTCTCCAATGATACTAAATTTTTAAGGGGTCCCTTGTCTCAAATTTAACATCTTGAGACATATTTCATATTTCATAACTTTATATATTTAACATGTATTGATTACTATCCAATTAATTCATTTTACATTATTCATGTAATTAATGTGGTTTTATGATTCATACCTTGTTCTTTCTTTTAATGGATTTTTATTCAATGGATACCAAGGTTGTAAGGGTTATTTTTCACTATTTTCTATTCAATGATTCATGTTTGATATTGCACACCATATTTTTTATAGTGTATTAAATAACATTATTTACTTAATTTATAATGAATATTTTTCATTTTTTTTATATTTTAATATCTATTTCATGTTAACCCTCTTATGTTATCTTAATTATTATGTTACAATTACCGTAAGGGTTTTCTATCCGAAATTCTTTTCTTTGAGACATGTTTTGTATTATACACCTAATTTCATTTACATAGTGTATATACATACTATTTTAAATATTATATCATTATCTAACTTTATTCATGGTATTTTATGTTAAAATTCAAGCTCTCTCATTCAAGGTATTTTAATTGAAATTATTCCTACGATATAAGCTATTTTGATAACTAAAATCTCTTTTCTTTAAGTTATAATGCCCATTATTAAACTTCTATATTCCAGAAATGGATTCTTCCAACCAAAGTTTTTATTCCATGTATTACCTTATAAGTACTCTCATACTATTTTATCTGGAAGAATTAATATCACAAAAAACCCAATACACCCTTTTTTCTTTCCAAATCATCCACTGTGTATAGGCATGATTTTTCTTCCATTGTCTTTTCTCTATGAATACCCTATTTTTCATTCATTTGATTGGTGGTAATTTACATATAAATCCACACATTGAGTTATTTTTAGAAATTACTTACTTAAATATATACCCTTTACTCTATATGGTGTTAGTTTTAGGCATGCTTATGTAAAAATCTACTCCATTTATTGGTCAGAAAATACTGACAATCCGTATAATTTTCATTTCAATATATATGTTTTTGGATTAATAAGGAAAGTTGATTGTGTATATTTTACCATGAACATTATTTCTCTAGATGGAATATGATCATGTTATTAAATTTATTTTTAGGTAAAGTATTGAAATTCTATATGTTTGTATTTGTATATGTATTTTTATGTATTACTATAGAAATTTGATTATGCATTGTGTTTTTATTGGTATTATTCCTATGGTGAATGAATTAGAATTAAAAAAGTGATGAGTGGGGGACAGTACTATATATCCCTTAAATGCATCAGTTGGTTTAATGAGACTAAAGGTTTGGGTACTTTGTGTATGCCTACAAATGAAATCACAATTTCTTAGTTGAATCCTTGATGACAATAATGATATCTTGGTTGTGAACTTGATGATAAGAACATTGTACTGGATGAGGCCTTGATGTTAAAGATCAAGATACATGACATTATTAATTTAATCAACATGAATTCAGTCACTATTATCCATTTTATTATTTATATTATTAACCGTGGATTTATTTCAATATCATGTGATCATTTATATGGAATTATTTTATCCTTATTTATTTATTCAATATAATTTATTACATGATTATACTTTTATAGATTCATATTTGTGTTTTCCCTTACTAAAAATTTGAAATCACCCTTCTTATATTTTAATTTCCCTAGGTTATGAAGAAATGTATTAGGCATGATGATTCTTTAAAAATAACATGTGTGGATAATTTTTGGGAGATCTTGAAGTATTATTATAGATTAATTTGTTTCCTATTTTAGTGGTAAATGTTTCAATTGGATGATAAATACATGATATTTGTTAGTTAATGGGTTGTCCTAATCCTATAAATCTCTAAACCTAAAATGCCATGGGAATTTATGCAATGAAATTTTTTATTTAAATTTATTTAATTGAGATAGTATAATTCTTGGTTTGTCATAGTTGGCACCAAATATATGTTTAAAAAATTTTAGAGGTTGGGATGTTTGCTTGGGATAACAAAAAGATTGATAAGTTAAAGTTGATCCTAATTTCATGGTATAGATAACCCTTTGGGTTGGTATAAAATTTTATATTAAGGTTATATTTAATATTATATGTTATTTAGGTATTAGGATAATAGAATTATAGTGAAAACTCTAGGGATATGTCTTTATATAGGATAACATCATGCTGTTTTTATAAAGTAGAGATTGTGTGCTTTGTAAGAAATTACATAACTATCTGGATATTGGAAAGAGGATATAGCTATAGAACTGATTAACATAGAGGTAATAATTCTAAAAAGGATGGTTTAGTGTCAAATCAATATTCACTCAGGTGCATGGTGAGTGAGCTAAATACCAGACACTTGGCTATACACTCTGAGGGGTTATTCTTTGCTTGATCACAAGCCCTTTTCAAACCATCATGTGGGATGTGAATATTTTTATTTTGGATATCCTAATAGAAAAATGACAATTTATATTATATTTTTAATCCTATAGATTCATAAGTTATGGTATAAATTAATTTATGTGTGATTTCATAGATAAATGGAAAGTTGGATTTCAAGATCCTAGATTTCAATTATTTTTAGCATTATGAAATTTTAATAAAGTTCATGGTAATATGAGAAATATATTTTTTTCATTAGGTTAATATATATATGAGAGAACCCAAATCAAAGTAACCTAGGTTGAGAAAGTAATGCTATAAGTTAAACTAATAGTGATTTAGGTTGAAATAAAATCTAATGTGAAGATTTTAAAGAGTAAGAAATATTGAGGTTGATTTTTTCATGTAATTATCTGAAAATAGTTATATTATGGTGTTAATTGTTCATCACTGATGCTATCTCATTTTGGTTTTCATAATTTCTGAATCTAAAAGGAACCATGTTAACTATTGGTGTTTTGGTTAATACAGATATTTTTTCAATGAGAAACTAAATGGAATACAATCAAGAGTGAGACATATTATGATTATTCGAAAACCATTATCACACTTTATGGTTAACAATATAAACATTATTGAATTAAAAAACACACCAAAGAATAGAAGAATGGAATTTTACGAGTTTTTGGGAGAAAAATATTATATAGGAAAGAAGATTAAATTTACTGCATGTAAAAAATGTGGGAAGAAATAACTAGGTGAATGTCTCATAGGAATTAAAATATGCTTAATAGGGGGATTAGGAGGGAATAGTGAAAAAATAAAAGGAAAGATGAAGTAATCAATTAACAAGAAAATGGGAAAGGATATGTTTCTTAGTCGTACCTATGATATTAAAGTAGTCACCTCATTTGAAAATATATTTCAGTTATATATATATATTTTAGATACCATTGGCTAATTTTTATTTTTAAGGGATAATTAGAACTATGAGGAAAACATTTATTTAAGGGGGGAGAATGTAACACCCTGACATTTTAAATTTTATAACACTTTAAGACCTAATATGGCCAATAACATGTGATACATGCAATAATGAACAAAAAACTATGAAATATAAATTTACCATTGAAATATATCCATATATTTGGATGGTAAAAATATAGGTCACCAAATTATAAAATATATATAGAAAAAAAATTAAAGGTCATTATTAATGGTAAGGCATTGATATAATTCTATTATTGTATCTAAATAACTAAAAATAATGGATTAAGTTTTTAAATTTAACATTTATAAAAATAGTATTTTATGAAATTTATTTTAAGATACTAAAAATATTATGGATTAAATATATATTTGATGTGAATAATATATTAACAACAATCTAGTTAGTAATTTATAGAAAATAAAAGTAAGAACAATACATATTTTATATTTTCCTAAAAAATGTTTTTATTATATTTTTATTTAAAATTTAATCTTTCGAATTTTAATTTGAACAATTTATTTTACATTTATAGGAGCAATCTATCCAATGTTGAATTATTTATATTTTTCTAAAATAAAATTTTAAGGTGAACAATGAAAAAATATCAGTATTGTAAACATCATCACATTTTATGTAATTATAATAATAAAATAATGAATAAAATGTTTTCGTCACGTTTTTAAATATTTTTACATATATTAATTAAAATAAATCATTTTGAAATAATATGTTGAATTTATGTGACCCATGTTTAACATTTTAGAAACTTGAGTAATATTTTACTCAAAACACTATTTTTATTTACTTATATTAAAAAGTAGTTTTCATCACATTTAGAAACAAAATATAAAAAAATGGATTTAATATTTTATATAAAAATGTTCATTTTATTTAATAATTTCAATTTATTTTTAGGTATAAAAATTATATTACCATGATTAAAGTTAATTATTGGGATAATGATAAAACTATTATTTTCAATGAATTTTAATATTAACATTGTGTGATTTTTATGTAATTTAATAATATAATTATTTATCAAAAAATGAATCTAATAAAAAATTTAAACCTACATATAAATAATTAACACTCATTCAATAGGAAATAAAAAATAAATAATATTAAGAACACCTAATGGTAAAAATAACATTTTTTTACAAAATAGATTTTTTATAAATTAAATATTTAAATTTGAATGTTATTTTTATATTATTTTGAAATTGAACTAGATTATTTGAGGATTTAATTTATGTTTATATTACCCCAATTTAATAATATGGGTTATCTTATTTTTTTAGTAAAACATAAATTATATAGTTAAAAACTAGTTACCTTGGTAAAAACCAAAACAGTAAAATGTGCAAATCAAGTGATAAAAGGCTTAAAACATGTTTAAAACATGTATTAAAATAATATTTAGAGGATTTATTAAAACTATATCACTTAAAAATTCATTATTTTACACCTTCACCCCATTGGACTCCGGAATAGTGACATACCTTTATTGAAATCTAATGGGCACTTCCAAAACTACCCCTCTTCACTAATGAAATGGAATAACTTCCACCACTTCATTATATACCCATCCCTTATAATTTAATCATTAAAATATTCCATTTGTTCTGAAATAATAGTCTCAAAATTTATTATTTTAATGTTCCCAATTATATATCTCATGGCCTCTATTTCTAAGGAGATTTTCCAAATAAATATTTTGTTATAAACACGACAATTTCTTACTTCTTACCCATTTTTTATAATATTTATACTTAAAAATTACTCTATACACACTATTATAATTACCCTAGTATTATTAATATATTCTAATGTTATTTTATTAATTTATCTACCATTATTAAATCATTTTTGTCCACTAATAAAAATAAAACAACATTAATCATGCACATGGGAAAACTACCGCGTCCACAAAATGATGTGATTTGTTTTTAATTACTTCCTATAATGGCTACTGAAAATTATAGATTTTATAAATTAATATGTTTAATATATAAAAATTATGTTTATTTAATTTATAAATTATCATATATTATATTTTTCACCATTTTTTGAGATATGGAATCGTTAATCGTGCGTACCTATGGACTACCCCCACCACAAATGAAGGATTTCGTTTATCATGACCACCATTCATGGAAGGTTCTAATAATTAATTTAATTAATGTAAATTATAATTATGAAATTATTATTCTTTTTTACAAGTTATATAATTATTACATAACAAAAAATCCTTACTCATTAATTCGTTATAACAAGCTCATGTTTGGGTTTGTTTTACCCCTATGAGAATGATGTTATAATATTTATTTCATAGATGATTAAAGAAAATTATATATTGATAATATAATTTAATAAGAATTTATTTACTATTTTATATTCATTTATTAAAGGTGTTATTTATATTTAATATATTTATTGATATATAACCTTTTGATTCTTAAACATGCAGAAACCAGTTCTTCACAATTTCCTTTTTCACAAACCATACTTTTATCATTCACCAAATTAAAATGGGATATGATGAATCATTAAAATTCTATGATTATAGTATCTGGTATTATATTTATATGGATAAATTTGAACCAATAAGTATGAATAAACCCCTTCTTCAGGGTACTTGTGAGAAACTAGCAATAATTTTTTTATAAAACCTAATAATGGAAATAAGATATAAATAAGAGACATATTTGTAATATATAGTTATAAAAAAATTTATATTGAGTTATATATATGAATAATTTTCATAATTATGTGATTAATATTTTTATTTTTGTTATTCAGGATGTTCGGATCATGCGTAGATTGAATCAAGACCCGAGGTAATGGTTTTTGCATCTAATTTTTTCTTCATTGTTATATTATTCATATTCACCACTTGTTTCCATTTTGTTGTATATATATTAGAAAAGGATTTATTTTTATAGTAATTTTAATTTAATGTTAAGGTTTTTAAAAACTCTCTAAAATTTTATTTTTCATAATATTTTGATTTAAAGGATAATATAGTTATAAGGTGTTCCTTGTCTCAAATTTAGTGTCTTGAGTCATATTTCTTGTTGTGAACCATGATATTTATGATATTGTGTGATTATTAACTAATGGATTAATTTTACCCTATTCATGTAATTTATGTTGTTTTAATACCCATATCATGTGATTTCATTAAAGGTATTTTGATTCAAAGGATACCAAGGTTGTAAGGGCTATTTGTCTCTATTGTCAATTCTGTGAGACTAGTTTGATACCATGAACATTAATTTATTTTTTATAGTGTATCACTACAATATATTCATTAAAGCATATGAATATATTTCATTTCATTATATATTAATTTCTATTTCATTGTAACCCTATTATGATCTCTTGATTCTTATGTTTCCCTTATCAAAAGGGTTTTCCATATCAATTTTTTGAGATGAATTTTTTATTATACACATAATTTCATTTATATAGTGTGTATACTTGATACATGATATATTATATTATAAAGTATCTTTAGTTAGGGTATTTTATGTTCAAATTAAATATCTCCCATTCATTGTGTTTTGATTGAAAATTTACCTAATCAGTATATGATTTTGATTACTCAAATCTCTATTCTTTGAGTTATAATGCCTCTGATTGACTTTGATTCTTCTAAGAATGGTTGATTACAACCAAAAATTTTATTCCATGGATTACCTTCTAAACACTATAATTATAATTTCTCATGGGGGACTAATTTAATGAAAAATCCATTACTTCTTTTTTCTTGCCTAATCATCAACTGTGCATATGAACTATTTCTCTTCGAATGCCTTTACATTGGGAACATTATATATTCCATTCCTTCAATTGAATGGAATTCACCAAGTGTAAAGACCCCAACTCCATATCATAGAGCTAGAGGTTAATTTATTACATTGCCACTAGATAAACAGAATTTTATCCTAAAGTACTGAATAGTTTAGTAGTATTGGTAAACTAGATACATATATGAATATCACATTACATTTAAAAACATAAAATAAAAAACATAATGAAATTAAATATTATGTATCATTGAACTCATTAAAAGATTACTTTTTTATAACATAAATAAAGGAAACAAATTAAGGGTGATATCAAATTCCCAGTAATGGTTACATACAATGGAAATTATTCTGAATCAATATGAAATAAATAACGTGGAAAGGTAAATAACTAAAAAAAAATTCTTTTAATCAATAACTTGGGAAAAAAAATGCATTCATGGATGATATCAATTTAGAAATATCATGGATAACAATGAAATAATAATTAATTATGGAAATGATCTATATTGTATTTCAAGATCACATACATAATGATACATATATCTTCAGGAACTTATGGCCATACATTTTAATTTATGGGTAAGTATACACTAAAACACTATTTAATACCACCTTAATTATTTGTCTCATTAGATCTATTGATGTGCTGAGGGGTTATCTATAACTGAGACTCACCCATTAATACATGTCCAAAGCATTACTCATATATTAAATAATCAATTCAATTCATAAAAAATATTACTTATCAATAAATTTCTATATTGAGTAAAGAATATAGATTTATCAATATTTTTCCTAGTCAATCAAATAAATTTAATAGTAAAACACCATATATAAAAAGTGTTATATAGTTTATTTAATAACTAAATTCATAATAACTAATATAGATATTTAATGGAAATATAATGTCTAATGATCAAAAGAAGTTGAATATTTTAAGGGAATGTTAATTAGTACAAAATTAACCAATAAAATGAATATCCATACTTTCCCTAGTAAAACTGGTCATAAACCATCTTGAGAAAGGATATAAGTGGTATCATTACAACATATCCCTAGTGGTGTATAATAAAAATAAAGGATTTTTTTGTTAATGAATATAATTACCATACAAAGGTCCTCAAAAACATTCTTGAGGAAAATACACTTTTCACTTTGAAAATAAACTCTAAAGTGTAAAAAATATAAAAAAATTAGGGAATAAATTTTCATTTAAAAGAACCTTTCAAAATTGTAAAGGAATATTTGAAGGAATAATTTTTTATGAAGGTGGTAAAATTCCTTTAATTTCTGAGTATATTAAAACAAAGATTATGAAACATCCCTTCCCTTTTCATTGGCTTGAGGACTGATAGGGGATATAATAAGACTTGGGTGACATCCCAAAGACAATAAAGGCTAGAAATAAATGATAAGGGCCTCAAAAAAAAATTGGGGGATGATTTTACCTTTTAAAGATAAAAAATATAAAACAAAATATCATTAAAAAAACCACTATATGGTGTATGAGTACAAAATAAAACTCAAAACATAACGAGAACAACAAATTATATCATAGTAAAAGAGGAAACCAAAATAAATACACAAGAGGACCATAAATAAAAAAAAACAAAAAACTCCAAAGTGAGAAAACCAATAAAACCCCTCTCCAAGATCTAAATCCACATTATAAGCTACAATATCAATAAGAATCACTAATGAATTGAGACACTTATCTTTTACCAGTTTCTTGATAGATGAAATTTGAAAACGTCAACTTTAACCAATAATGGGGTGAGTCTAAACTCATTCAGATTTCCCCTAATACTTAGAAACCCATCCCAGTAGAGAAAAACTTTCTAGAACATTTATTAAAATAATTTAAAATCACTTTACACAATTTATATCAAATATAAAAATGAGTTTTCCATTGAAATAATAAACAAAGAACTTAAATCATTTCTCATTTAATTTAGAATTTTTTTCATGTGCACACATACAACCACACACACACACAAAATCATGGTGTTACCATTAATGACAGAACTTCACTTGATTAATCCATCCCATTTTGATTGTGGTACTTCAAGATCATTATCCATCCCATTCACCTCATGCCCAACCATTTATTCGAACATCACGCCATGTCATTTCAATAAAAAAATTCTCCCTTTAAATAATTAGAAAATATACTTTACATGCATCAAACTAAACCTTAATTTTTAAATAATCATTTTAAAAATTTCAATTAAAGGGTTTTCCAAAAACCAATAAACATTCCAAAATTTCCAATACAATACGAAAATAACATTTTTATCAAGAATCCCACAAGGATTTACCAACCATTTCAAGAAAATCATTTAATTAAAGATAATAATTCAAGTTCTAAATCAAGAGGGGTTGAGAGAGAATCCTCTTACCTCTCAAATATTGGTGAAAACAAAAAAAGATATAAAAATATCAAGATCTGAACAAAACCCACATTACCATCAATAGATCCAACAATATTTCACCGTAAAACAATTCATAACACATATATACATCCATAATGGACTAAATATATTATTTCATGAGAGGGAATAACATTGGATCTAAGAATAATTATGAATAATGGGAACTAATAGATGAATCCAAGACTCAAACACATTTTTATTCAAATAAAGATAACTCTTAGATTGAAGGGGATCATCTATCATGCCATGAGAGAAAAAGGAACTTGATTTATGGGAGGATTAGGAAAAACCGAGGGTTAAAGGGGATGCTTTTGATTAAATGTAGAATTTAAGAGGTCAAAATATATATCTCTTGGTTAGGCCACATCTTTTGGAAAACCCTGTGACAACCATGCAATGCTACCATCTTAAATTCATACCATGAAGGGTTGGATCACATGGTTAGAAAAACTATGTACCAACCAAGAATTTTCCTCTATTTTAAGATGTGTGGCTTCTCTGGTGAATTTAAAAGGTTTTGAAAAACCTTGTTCCAATTTGGTTCCCAACCAATGTCCACTGTCTCACATTTCTTGGTTTCTTACAGATGTTGCATGGTATATTCAAACCATTCACAAACCTAACCCCTCAATAAAAGCCTCTAAAACATTCCCAAACCACTCATAACATCTGAAAACATAACCTGAACATTATATAGTCTCAAAATAGATGAATAAAGGGTAATGTATCTAAAAAGTTGTGTGATACATTTTCTCCGCCATTATACTTTATATCCTTATAAATTAGAAAATAACCATTTCCTAGAAGAGTTTGGGATATTGATATGCTATTTACTTCTCACAATCCCAAATTTCATCCCAAATCTGACTTTGTTTCCATAAAACACACACTATACTAATTCTGTTCCGATGAATGATCTTCGATTATCTGTCCAAAATCTACAAAAGCATATGAATAAACATATCATCTTGTTATATGTCAATTTTATTCCATAAAATCAAATGGTTGAGATCAAGTTGATACTTCTTCAACTGAGATACTTGAAACACATTGTGCACTAAACTGAAACATGGTGGGAAAGCCATTTGATATTATACCTCACTAATTTATTCAAGTATCTCTAAAGGACCTATGTATCAAGGAGATAAATTTCCCTACTTACCAAAATGATGGTTCTCATGCCTTGGAGAGATTATTAAGAATTCATTATAACTCAACTCAAATGAAAATGATAATTGATTATGATCTAGATAAAAGTTTTTATGACTACGAGCCATCTTCATTCTCTTCTGATCTACTGAATCTATTATGTTGTATCTTGCAAAAGTATGGGTAGAATTAGTGAAATGTCACCTATCTCCACCAAAAAAAGTTGATATTGACAAGAACATATGTACAAATCTTCAAAGGATCCATATGTATCAAGTCATGAGAACTTTTATTATATTAGATCTCCATGAATTTTAAATTAACTTCCCATGATCCATGAAAATACCTTAAAAAATCCTACATAATCCCCCCTATGTTTTTGATTTTCTATTTAAAATGTTCATCTATTCAGGGATGAAAAGGCATACTCCTAATTAACTGTATTCTAAGGGATTGTTGCAATGATTTTAAAAAATGATATGTAAACATGGGTCTCTATCTGATACAATTGAGACAGGAACATTGTGAATCTTTATAATTTATCAAATATTGATTTTATAAAATTATGCAACCAAATTAGTTTCATTAATATGTTTGAAATGAGTGGACTTTATGAGTTGATCCATAATCAACCATATTAAACCATGTTTCTTAATTTTCCATGGAATAACCTTTATAAAATTTGTGGCTATCTAATCCCATTTCCACATGGAAATTGATAAAGACTACAACATACCCAATAGACATTGATTCTCTTACTTGACTAGATAACATGTGAGAAATCTAGATACATACTATACTACAACCGATTTCATGCAAACTCACCAAAACATCATTTCCAATTTTTATGTATTTTAGGAATTATAGGGTGAACAACCCATCTCAAATGGTGTTAGACATTAATTATCTTTTCCGAAAAAACCAAAGGTATAACCATCCAATCTCTTAACTACAACACTAAATTCCCATTAAACTTCCATTTAACAATGTTCTCCCAAACATTTAGTTTTTACCTCATGGTAAAAAAATTACAATCATATGTTTTAGAAAATATAACCTAATTAACCAAAATATGAAAAAAAATAAAACTATAAAGAACACTATGACATCACCTCATTCGATCAATCTAGATGCATATCCACTATAATTGGAATTAGTTTCCACCATTATAAAGACTCTTTATCAAACTTTTAATATGAAATTATTCTCAATGAATACAAAATATAGTTCCCTTTATCAAGTGTGTACATCTATTCAAAGTAAAAAAATCTAAAAACACTCCATCCATACACACTAGGTTAAATTCAAATCTATTTATGGGAAAATGTGTTTCAAACTCTTATGATCTGTAAAAAATAATCATTTCTCACTAAAGAGGTAATGAAACCATGTTTAAAAAGCATGGACCTGAACATATAATTCCAAATCTTATGTTGGTTTGTTCTTCTTATTAAATCATAACTATCATGATCCATAAAAAACAATATGACATCCCTACATGATAAAATATCTCAACCCATATCCAGAGGCATCACAATAGACTACATTACCCTGTGAAAACTCTTTTAACACAAGTAGAGGTTCTTATGTATGTCCAGCCTAATGTTCTTGAAATTATTTACAATTTTTTTTATTCCATTGCAAAGGAATAAATTTCCTCATCAAATCTATATTCCGTGGTCCCAAACAAAAAAATCACTTACAAAACTTTTATAGTATCCCACCAAGCTACGAAAAAAATATATCTCAAATAAATTCTTAAGTGGTTTCTAAGAGACAACAACTTATATTTTTTCCAGATTTATAGAAACTCCTTTTTTTGAGCTGGCATGGGAAATGAAATATACCAATTATATCTATAAATAATAATTTGGTAACTTAAAAAATAGATGATGTTCCAACAAGATACCTAACACTATCATCAAGTGTTTCTTAGAATCATATTTTGTCCTAAAATATACTAGTATATCATCAACAAACACCACTAAAATGAATCCAGATATTTCAAAAATGTTTGATTATTAAATTCCTTAAACACATCTAGTGAATTTTTAAGACCAAAAGGCATGAAAATATATTCTTAATGGTAATATATTCTTCTAAAATATGTCTTCAAAATATCCTCTTTTCAAAATCAGAATTGGTGATACCCCAAATATAAGTCAATTTAGATAACCCTTGTGATCCTCTCAATTGATCAAACATATCATCAATGTGTGGAAGAGGATAGAAATTATTTATTGTAACTTGGTTAAGCTTCTGATAATCCACATGAATTCTAATATTCATCCTTATTTTTCATAAATAGAACTGATGCTCCCCATAGAGACATACCTAGTCAAATGAACACATTACTTTATAAATATTCATACTAAACCTTTAATTCTATAAATTCTATTTCTTCTATCAGATAATATGTAAGTGGTATAAGACTAGTCCATGTTAGGATATCAATCATAACCTTTACTTCTATTTTGGGTGAAAACCTTGATAATGTTTTGGGGAAAAAGTTCGGAAAATGATCAACAATATTTGGAAAATCTACATTCTTACTATCTTCCACAACTGCCACTAATTCCAATATTCTTACTTTAATAGACTTTATACCCCAATATACTATATAAATATTCTTAACACTATATAGAGAGGTGACACCAACATTTTAAAAATAATAACTTTTGTGGGCATTAAACACTGTTAAAGAGTACATACCCAAATAAAGTCATAAATATCCATATAAAGCATATTGAAATCCCAAATCAACCAAGACCCATCGATTGTTATGGAACAAGATTTACAATTAGAGGCTAAAAAATATATTTTTCCAAGAGGAGTTTGTAGTTTTAAAATAGAAGGCATTATCTCAAAAGAAAAACCCATATTATTAACAATATATGAAGTAATAAATGAGCGGGATGAATCACCATAAAAAAATCCTATATAAGTTTAAAATTTAAAATAATTTCACCTCTCATCATTGAAGGAACAAATTGATCGTCTAAGATCATTTTATCATCTCTAAGAAATTTCTTACCTGTTGTACATTTCTCTTTATTACCTTTTTGATATTTCACTGGTTAAAGAGTCATGGTGTTCTTAGAACCATATTTTATTGCACTATTATTATGATAAGAATTGTACTACTACATTATTCATATTTAAGTATATGTTTATTAAGAATCATGATATGTGTCTCCATCACCTGACCATAGAGATCTCTAAAAATACTAGTAAGTATATATCATCTTGTTGTACTTATGACATGCTCTAGGTGGTTTCATACAATATCTCTTGACGGAATCTAGTGAACCATACTTAAAACATACCACCTTGCTTTTGGGTTGAGGAACAAGATTTACTAATCCCATGGTCTTATTCTGAGGTTTACCACCACTCAATAAGTAGGTTTCCCTTTAGTGATTTTTCCCAGCATTAGAGTTATCACATATTCTGGTAGGGATAAACATACTCCTTGTAAATATATTTCCCAATATATCTATTTATTCTATAGTCACTCTATTGATCATATCTATATAATGTATTTGAAAAAGGATGATGATCTTTGTGCGAATATCTGGACACAATCCTGAAAAAAAATGTGTACCTTCAAGGATGCACTTGTAGAAACATCCAGGGAAAAGATTACTAAATTCATAAATTTATCCATATATTCTTTCACTATGAGGTTCTATTGAATAAAATTGATTAAATATGTTGTTCAGAAATATGAAAGATGTGAGTACAGAATTTCTTGTTAAATAATTCCTTAAAATCCTCCAATGTAAATATTTGGTCCAATTTATCCTAATCCATTAATTCCCACCATTGGAATTAAAAATCCTCCAGAATATATGTTTCCAAATTTAATTTCAAATCTATTAGATTCCCAAGGAAATAGAATATTTTATTCATCCTATTAAACGAGAGTTCTTGTTTTTTTGCCTTGGAATCTTCCTAAATGATGGGGGGATTATGTAACACTATTATGAATTCTTACCATCAATTCATTTCATGGAACTATCATTAATTAAATCCATGATGATAGGGTGATAAATCACCCATTATTTCCTAAAAACACTCATGTATCCAAACTCCTAGTTAACATAAAGTTTAGAATAAAGTGGTCAGCTACACCTTTTATGCTCTACATTTCCAATTTCATAATCCTACTACTTACTACTATCCTAAGAAACAAACAGATACTATTTCTAACTATAGGACCAAAAAAACTTTTAGTATTTCCTATGTCAAGAACAAAACAATGGTGATACCATTTTCCCCAAAAATATAGATGGATTAAATGAATCTAATACCATTTGTCCCAAAAATTGAAATTCGTATTGACCAAGACTAATATCAGTTGTAACATACCACCACTACTCATTGGATTTAGGAGGGGAATTGGAGATATAAGGGATTCAGTGACATCCCCATGATAAAAAAGGATGGAAATAAATTCCAAGTTCCTCAAGAACACTTGCGAGATGATTTTCCTATTGAAAGATAAAACATCCAAATGAAAAAAAATAATATCAAAACAAAACTCTATATGATTCATGATTAAAAAATTCAAATCAAAATATAAAAAAACCAAAAAACTATATGAGAGTATAATCGAAAAATAAAAGACATACTCAAGCGGACCAAAAAGTCTAAAATACTAAAAAATCAAAAGTAAAAAAAACTAGCATCACCCCACCCACTCTAGTCTCCAACTCCACATTCCAAGACATGGTATAAAAAGTCATCACTAGATAAATAAGATACCTTTCATTTACTTATCTCTCGATAGATGACATCTGAAAACAAAAAAGAGTGCTTAAGGAGGGGGTGAGTCTAAAATCAGTAGTATTGCTTCAATTAATTCCCAATTCATGCCAATAAGATAGTCCTTATTAGAAAATTTATTAAAACAATTTAAAAGTAGTTTACATAATTTATATGAAAACTAAAAATGGGGTTTTCCAAGAAAAGATTCAATAAATCCTTTAAAACATTTCTCATTTGATTTTGAATAATATTTTACATTTCCACAGACACAACCAGACACACACAGACACTCAAGCTTGATGTTACCATTGATGGGGTATCTCCACATACATACTCTATCCCATTTTAATGATGTACTTCATGACCATTATCCATAACATTGAATTCATTCCCAACCGTTTATTCCCAAATAATTCCAAGTCATTAAAATGAAAACATTTCTTTTTTAAACAATTTTAAAAATAATTTACTTGCATAAAACTAAACTATAATTTTAAAATCATATTTTTAAAATTATCAACAAAGGTATTTTTCAAAAATAAATAAACTTTCCATAATTTTCAATCCAATAGAGAAATGAGGTTTTTTTCAAGAATCCCACAAGTATTTCATAAAAAAAATCCATAAAATTGTTTAATTAAAGATAATCCTTTAAGTTATAAATCTTGTGGAGTCGAGAGAGAAGCATCCTACTTCTCAAATGTTATAGAAAATGAAAAACTATACAATAGAACATCGATATCCAAAAAAACCCCACTTTAACTTTATTAGATCCAAAAATATTTCATCAAAAAATCATTCATAAAACATAGATATATCCATAAAATATTATATATATGGTTATAAGAGAGATTATAACCTTGAATCTAAGAAGAAAAAAGAATAAAAATGACTAACTGACAAATATGGGCCTCCAATGTACTTTTATCTACCTACAGATCACTCTATGATTAAAGGGGATTGTTTCTCATGACTTGGGAGAAAAATAAATTATATTTATTAGAGGATTAGGGGGGAAATAGGTTTAAATAGGATAATTCAGATTATATACTAAATTTTAGGAGGGCCAACTATATGAAGTATAATTAGGCCGCATGGTTTGGAAAACCAATTGCTAACATTGCAGTGGTACTATATTAAGGTCATAAAACACAAAGTTGAATGACATGGTTAGGAAAACCATGAAAAAATCATTAATTTACATCAATTTTATGATTCATAGTTTATCTTGGTAATTTTTATGGTTTGGCCAAACTGTGCACCAACTATGTGTCAGATCAATGTCTACTATCTTCCCTTTCATGATTTCTTGGAGATGCGGCACAGTTTCTACTAACCATGCACAAACTTTGGACCTCCATAATGTCCTTAAAAAATTATAAAACTCCTTGTGAACTCCCATAATTTAACCTAAAAATTTTATTGACTCAAAATACTTAAATAAATGGTCATTTACATGAAATCAGGGGTGCTATAGATTCTTTTCAAATTTTTAGTAAAAAGTTAAACATTACCTTATTAGGAAAATGACAAGAAGAATCATTTTAAAACATTATTAAAAAAGAAAAACATGGGTAAAAATTAATTTAAACAATCATTTATTAAGATTAAAAATTTTCTTAATTTTTTTTAGAAAACATAGATTTGGAATAATTTTTTTTGATCAAAAAGAGAAATAATGATGGATTTTCTTAAAAACATTTTCTTAATCATTTTATGTACCAAAGATAAAAAAATGGTAACATTACATAAAAACATCATGAATCACCATATTATAATAAAATTAATATTTTTTATTATATAATGATAAAATAGTGTCCTTCAATAGAAATTTTAGCATAAAAATCCAGATGAAAATGAGATTGATCAATAAACCCTTACCAATTTGGTAACTTTTGAATCATAAGCCCCATGAAAGAAATATATAAAAATTAAAAATTAAATAAAATTAATATAAAGAGATCCATTATATTAAAAATCAATGGGGAACTTGATACACCTCATAAAAAATAAGTGCATATTATAAAATATATCTCAATGGAGTGGAAATTGACACAAAATAACTTTAAAAGATCACACTATTGAAGTGGGAATTAATCATTGAATTAATTATGTATGTAAAATTTAAATCGAAATTAAAAAATTTAAATTAAATATAAAATATTCAAAAGTAATTAGATACTTAATCTTAGAATATCAAATACAATGAATAGTAATATAAACCAATGAAAAAAAATTGAGTTATGAAACCCCTTACTACTTGGTAAATTTTGTGTCAAATCCCCTTAGATAAAATAATTTTAATTTAGAATTAAAATAAAATTAGGTATGGATTTTTCATGATATAATATGTAAAATGGTATTATTTTCACCATATAAATTAATTTTGTGTATAAAATTAAAATATTCCTCAATGTATAGAATTTGAGATGGAATCCCATTACTCAGGTCTGCCTCATCATGTATGTTATTTATATTTAGGAATAATAAAAATATGTTAAATATTTACATTTCAAGAACCTTTTTAATTTTTATTATTACTTTTATTTTATTAAATCTATGTTATATTTAATGACCTAATCAATTAAATTTACGTTAGATGTTTTGTTGATATTCAGGTCATTTTTCTAAAAAGTATTTGGTAGTTTTACTATGGTAAAGAATTTCATTATTTCATTATCTCTAGAAAAAATATTCTTAAAATAATTTTAATTTTTATTCATACATTATAATTTTTAAACAATCCATGAAATAAGGTTATGAAAAATGAACTATGTTATGATCATGGAGACAGTAAGTCGTACGTATGCATGAGTAATGTTTCCATTTTTCAATGAACATAAAGTAAATACCATAAGTATTATTTCATATTTAAATAATGGTAATTATAAATTAAATATATGATTATTTCTCTAAATAAAATTTTATATAGTATTCATGTGCTGTTGTTAAGAAAAATAAATCACATCACATCCTGAAGGTGGTAATCCCTATGTATGCACAAATGACGTTATCATTTTTAAATGAATGGAAATGTAAGAAATTATATGATATATTATCATTAAAAAATGATAAATATTCCATTAATATAATATATATTATATATTTAATAAAATTATTACTAAAAATAGTCACGAGCAATGCTTATGAAAAATTAATTGCATCGGTTCGTGAGATGGAAGTCTATTGTACAAAAGAACAAAAGTTATGTTTCCAATTTGATAGAAGTGGGGATAGATATAGGATATAAAATTAACATAATAATGTATAATTATATGATATATACTTATTTTATTATATAAATATGGTATAATAATATTTTATGGAGGTGGAAGAATAAATTATACAAAAATTCTTGGTAGAGAACAATACCACTGGTTTGGAATCCTCTTTAGGATTACACCAAAATCCATCCAAAGAAGTTTTTATAATAAAAACAAGGAAACTAAGAATTGGTAAGGGGATTAAAGATTATATTTAGGTAAGTTTTAACTGAAAAAAAATATATTTTATAAGCATGAAGAATAGAGGATAAAAGGTTCCCTATTGTAAGTGAGGGGACAAGAACTTTTGGAATTTCTTGAAATATTAAATTATAACAGAATCTCATTCAATTAAAATACGTAAACATGAATTTTTATTCTAATATAGGATAGTATAGGGTAAAAATATGGATATAAAATAGGATTTAGGCAATTTTAATTAGCAACTAAACCTTATCTACAGTTTTAACCCCTGATAAAACTATTTTAACCTTAACCATTGTAATAAGTTTTTCAAACTGAAATGATTATAGTTTTATTTATAAGATAAAAATTTGATTTTAAATTGAAGTTGAATGAAATTTTAGACCATTCATCATCATAATTTTACTCTTTAATAATTCTTAGTATTTTTAAATAATTTAATAAAATATTACACGGCCTAAAATATAATTAATGTCACTTTAGACACATTTTATTTAATTTGAATTTAAATACGTGAGTATAATAATGAATCTTGAAAATAATGAATTTAAACGTAAATAAATCATCATTAATAAATATAAAATTATTTTTTAACCATAAATCATCCAAAATACATTACTTTTAATGTTTTTAAAATCATTTAACTTGAGTTTTCCATTGTTTTCACAAGTGACGTGTCAGCGTTGTGTTAGAATTTAAGGTAAATATTTAGTAACTAAAAATTTAAAATAAATTTCCTTAATGAAATTTTTTTAATTATACTAAAAATAAACTTTTATATTCATTTGAAACTTTTTTTAGCCCCATGTGAATATATAAGATATATTTAATGGAAAGAGAGTGACATTTTGTCTTTTTTCTGTACTTATATTATTATATTGGCCACTTTTATGGAAGAGTGTACCATAAATAATTTCATATCAAGAATAAGTTTACAATGGTAAAAATAAATTTATAAAAAAATAATTAATATGAAAATTGTGTCCTCATCACTTATTTTTAACATAGGTTAACCCAATTTACCTTTTTACCATGGTGATAATTTTTTTTTGTTTTTGCGATTCATTATAACCAAAAATTAAGTTGGCATTATGAAATAATATTAAATATTATAATTAAAAATAAGGAATCAATTTTATAAAATTAAATTAATATAATGGGAGTATTTTAAATTAAAAATCAATCCTCAAATCCTGTCAAAAATGGGGTTTTCAAGAAATTTATTTTTCAAGCATAAGGTGATCTTATACTAACTCTATGAATAGTAATCATAATTATATATATTTAAATTTATATATATAGATATATAATATATAAATTTATTTCAAATAATTCTATATTATATATTATTTTAATTAGTAAAAATGGAAATCATTATGCACTTAAAAACCATTTTCAGAAAAATGCATTTTTAATCTTAAAAAATAAACTTATAAAAAATCCAATATAGAGATGATTTAGATGTAATTAATTATATTAAATATAAAAAATAATATTATTTTAATTTTAAATAAATTTCAAATCATAATGGTAATTTAAAATTACATTATTTATTTAAAATAAATTACTATTTTACAAAAAGTTATATTTTTCACTATTTACTAAAAACCCACACTTTTCAGAATAATCAAAAAGTTCACCCTAAGATTAATTTTATAGTTTTGTTAATAATATTTACTTAATTTGGTAAAATAAAATTTCTAAAATTGTAAGAAATTAATTATATTATTTTCTCACAATAATCAATAAGAACATTTTTTTATGAAATATATAATTTTGAAGTATGTAATGAATTTACTAAAAATGAAGTCCTTATTTACCATTATATTTTATTTATATATGAAATTTATAAATAATTTTTAAAAAGTGGTTATTCCTAGTCATACCACCAATTTAACAGCTAGGTTATAATAGTCATGTTTAACAAATATATCACGGTTATTTTAGGCTCAGTGTTCCTTGTCATATATGACATGAAACATAATGTTGTTATTTTAAAATATCAGGGTGTTACATATCACAACCTTTAATAAATTTTGTCCTTGAAATTTGGAAATTATCTTGGGAATCAAGGGTTTTACATTTTATAACTTCTTTATAAAAAATCCCCGTCATTAAATGGTTAATGAATCTTTTTCTTAAAAAGGGGAAGGGAAATTTTAAGGATATCTATAATAAAAAAAATATGTTTTCAAATAGGATAAAATTTAAGGGATATTATAATATAGACATGGAGGATAAAACTAATGGACAAAGACTAATTTAGATTGATAGAGAACATGGTTCGGAGAAAGTTAATGAAAAGAAAGACATAAATCTAATATGGTTAAAAGACCATTTATTCATTGAAAATAAAGTTAGAAGTATAACATTTTTATTTCAGGATACTTTTCATAATGTTTAAGAATTATTTTACTATCAAGATATTGAACACCATAAAATATACCTACTTGATATATTTTTATTTCATAAGTGTAATTTCATCCTTTGGTTGTGCTTTGAAAAATTTCAACATTATTTCTTACTATAAGAAAGGAACATACAAGATGAAAAATTTTTATTCTCAAAGCACTAAAATTAAATTTTAACAGATAATAATATCTACAAAAGAGTGCCAAGTCTTCTTTTTAATATCTAAATATTTATGAAAACCCAAATGTTTAGAACGAGTTATCCAATATATTACATTAATTTCTCAAACCTAAATAGTAACACCAAAAGTTCAACTTAATCCAATTCATAAGTATTTATCTAGTAAATCATTTAAGTAAAAATAATTTCATATTAATGAGGACATGATGTGGGCCCGTGGTAGGTGTTGCACCCTTATCTACCTTTGGTTGTGGGTTCAAACCCTGATACCTTGCTGAATGTGATTATTTGTCACCTGACATATGAGACTCCATTTTTATAAAAATATATTAATATAATTCTTATTGATTTCCAAAAAATATGATTATTATCCTAAAAAATAAAATTAATCACAAAATAAATTTTTAACCACTATAGTTTTATATACAACTTATATTTTCTAAGAAATCAAAAAATATTAATTGAATATTATTAAATTAAAATCAATGGTCATATTAACACTAATGGTTATCAATACCTTTAAACTTATGTCCATAAAATATCAAAGAATCATTCATTAAATAAAATTTTCACTAAAACACATACTAAACCCAAGGGTTGTTTTACAATAAATATCTCCAAAAATATCAATAACCATATTAAACATTCATCACATGAAAATATAAAATGAGTATCTAATATTTTAAAAATATGATTAAACATAGGAATATAATCCCCATACATATTAGGTTTATCCCATATCACTATGTAATATCATTGGTTTCTATAGGTTATATTATTTAATTCATCATAATTTTTCTTAGAGAAAATTTTGATTAACCAAAGAATCTCCCCTAATAGTGTCAAAAAAGGTGCACAGTACGGGTACACTCACCATTCATGAGAATGATGTCTGAGATATACTCAAACTAACTCTCTTCAAGTTTATTACTCTTATATCCATCATATCTAAAAACCATATCCACATTTAGTATCCAAACCGGGATGCATTTCTATAAAACCACATAATCTCTACATTACTAAAATTTTAGGATGTTATCTTATACTTTGAATTATCATTAAAGTCATTCATATGGTTATATTCCATAATATATGTCTTCTTAAATATAGTTCCCAATTTTTCTACTAAAAATACTATGATAATGACTATAAAGGCCTCGAATATAGTGGCTTGGATCCAATATTTAATTTATTACATTGGAACTAGATACATGGAATCCTATCCTAAATGACTGAATAGTTTAGTAGTCTTGGTAAACTAGATACATACTTGAATATCACATTAAATTTGAAAACATGAAATGAAAAACATAGTGAAATTTAATATTATTCATCATTGAACTTGTTTAATGATTCCTTGTTCAGGCCCTGGGGAAAGGAAAAAAAACTAGGGTGAGATCAGATGCTCAGTAAAGGTTATGTGCAATTAAATTTATCATGAATCAATAAGGTATAAATAATATTGTAATGAAAATAACTAAAAACACATAACAGTTTACCAATAATATGATAACAAAATAAATCCATAGATAATATCAGTTCATAAGTATCTTGTATAATAATAAGTAAAATCTCAATGAGGAAATGATTAATATTTTATTTCATGATCTTAGACATCATGATATCTGTACCATCAAGGCCTTGCACTATGATAGTTTAATTGATTGGTAGGTATACAATAAAAAATCATTTAATGTTAGCTTACCAATTTACCTTATGAGATCTGTCAATGAATCAGGGGGATATCTATAACCAATCCCCACCTATCACTACATTTACAAACTAGTACTCATATATTTAATGATAAATTCTATTCATAAACAATTTTTTGTATCAATAAATATCTCTATTGAGTAAAGAATAGAGATTTATCAAGATTTTCCCTATTCCACCAAATACCTTTCATAGTCTAGAACTATATGTAAAAATGGAATTATTTTTAAGAAATAATTATATAAAAGTTAAATAATATATATATTTAAGGTAAATTTAATGTCCAATGATCAAAAGAAAGTGTATATTTCAATTTAATGTTAATGAATGCAAAATTAATGAAGAAAATAAATTTAAATAATTCCCCAAGTCAATTTGTTCATAAACCATCGAGATAGAGGAGAAGGATGGTATCATTACAACATATCCCTTGTGTAGTATAAAAAAATAAAGGGTTTTTGTCATTGATGAATAAAAATAATATAAAAATATCTTGAAAAACATTCTTGAGGAAAATACCCTTTTCACTTTGAAAATAATATTTTAATAAATAAAAGTTTACATAATATTTGGATTTTTTATAAATAAACTTAAATTTTAAATAATCTTTAAAAAAATTAGTGGTTTTGATGGTGGTAAAGATTTTCTCATTCTGAGTACATTTAAAGTAACATTCCTTTCATATTTTTGGTAAAAAGTCAAAAAGTATATTTTTTCATAAAATGATAAGAAATATTAATTTAAAACTGTTGTTTAAAAAGAAAAACATGGGTAAAAATGGATTTAAAATCATAGGATAATATTAAAAACATTCTTGAAATTATTTTTGGAATACATGGATATGGAAGAAAAAACAATTTAAACCAAAAAGAGAAATAAAGTTAGATTTTCTTAAAAACAGTTCTCTAGAATTTTAAGTAAAAAAGAGACTAAAATGTTAATATTAATTGAAAACGTAATGAATAACCAGAGGAAAGTAAAATTAAATATTTTTATTAGATAATGATTAAATAAATTCCTTTAATATAAATTCAAGCATAAATAATCCCAATTAAAATGATATAGAAGCATAAACCCTTACCGCTTCGGTAACTTTTGAATAATAATACCCATGAAAGAAATAAATTTAAATTAAACATTAAATACCATGAATATAAATAGATTCATGATATAACATATCAAAGGGGTAGTATATACACCTCATAAAAATAAATATGCACACAATACAAAATTTATCTCAATGTAGTGGAAATAGAAACAAAATATATTAAAAACATAATATCGTTAAAGTGAGGATTAGTTAATTAATTAATTATCTATATAAAAAGTAAAAAAAATAAAAAAATGGAAATAAAACATAAAATAATCAAAATTCATCACATACCTAATATTAAAATGTCAATGAAATTGAATAAGTAATATAACTTAGTAAAAAGAAATTGAGTTTTGAATCCCCTTTCAACTTTATAATTTTAGAGTTAATTAAATTTAGATAAAACAATTAAAATTGAAACTTAAAATAGATTGAATTATAAAGTATTCATTATTTATTATATGAAATGGAATTATATACCCCATATAAAATAATTTTTTCATAATATTAAAATACACTTCAATGTAAAGAAATTGAGGTAAAATCCCACACCTTTGGTCTGACTCATCACATATGTTATTTATCTTCATGAATAATAAAATTTTGTAAATTATTTACTTAAATAATTACATTATTAGTTTTTATTTTATTTAATATTTTGTTATATTAAATTTCTTAATCAATTAGGTTTACTCCTGATGTTTTAATGATATCCAGTTTATATGTCCAAAATAACATTGTTAGATTGAATATGTTAATAGTGACCATTATGTATCAATATAGAATAATAATCATGAAATAATTATAAATTATATACATAAATTATATTTTTTAAACTAACCATGAAATATAGTCATGAAAAAATTACAACGTTATAATCATGGAGATAGTAAGCCATACGTACGCATAAGTAACGTTTCCATTTTTTAATTATTGTGATGGAAGGAACATAAATATTATATTATATTTATAGATTTATAATTATAACATAAATATAATATTATTTATTTAAATATACTTATATATAGTATTCATGTTATGGGGTCCTGAAAAACACATCACATCACTGCATGGAGGTGGTAATCCACATGTACGCATAAATGGCATCTTCATTTTTAAATTAATTGAAAGGTAAGAAATTATATGATATATTATATCTAAATAATTATAAATATTCCATGAATATATATATATATATATATAAAATACATCATCAAAACCATTGGTGAGAGGGGGTGGTGCAAAATGAAGTATATCGGTTCGTGAGATGGTAGTCCACCGTACACATAAATGATTGTTGAGTTTCCCATTTTATAGAAGTGGAGAGAAATATAGGGTATAAAATTTAGATAAAAATATAAATATATTATATACACTAATTTTATTATATTATAATGTTTTAATAATATTTTAAGGATGTTGAAGATGAAGTAAAACAGAAATGCGTGGTTAAGAACGATATATAATCTTTGGAAAATCTCTTTGGTTCCCACCAAAGGCCTTCATAGTAGGGTTTTTTAATCAATGAAAGGTCTCGAAGAAATTTTAAGTGAATTAATAAATGTATTTGGGAAGGTATTGGCAGAATCAAATGGTTCTTTATGTGTTAATAAATGATGATAGAATGTGGTCATTTGCTAGTGAGGGAAGGAACACTTTTGGAATTTCATAAGATATTAAATTATAATAAAGTCATATTAAATTAAAATACTTATAAATGGATATAGATTATAATTTTGGATAGGATAATGTAATTATATGTCCATAAAATTTTATTTTAACTAGTTTAATTGGCATCTAACCCTTATCTTTTGGTTTAACCCTCAATAGAGACGTTTTAACCTTAAACACGATGACATCTTTTTCAAAGTTAAAGAGTTATAATTTTACTTATAAGATAAAAATTGGATAATAAATGGAAAATTAATGAAATTATAGACCATTTATAATCCTAATTTTTTTATTTCATTATTTTTACTATTTTTAATTAATTTAATCAAATTTATTTTACTTAAAATTTAATTAATGTCATTTTTGACACTATTAATTAATTAGATATTAAATACCTGAATATGATAATTAATTTAGAACATAATCCATCTCAACATTTGTAATATATTATTATTAAATATAAATTTATTCTTGGAATCATAACTCACCCCAAATACATTACTTTAATTATTTTTAATATCATTTACCTTGAGTATTCCACAGTTCTCATAAGCATTGTGTCTGCATTGTATAAACATTTAAAGTAACTTTATAGTCACTTAGAATTAACAAAAAATAACCATTATTAAAATAATTTTATTATACTAAAAATGAAATTTAATATTCATTAACCACGTATTTTTAACCTAATTAGAACATATAAGATATATCTTTCAGAAGGAGAGTGATAATTTGTCATTTTTTACTTAAATTATCATATTAGCCAATTCCATGGAAAATTGTACGATAAATAACTGATTATAGATAATAAGGTGATAAGGGTAGAAAACAAAATCATATAATATAAATTAATATTAATATAGTGTCCTTATCACTTAGTTTTAACCTAGGTTCGCCCGATTTACCGTTTTACCATGATGAAATTTTTTTACTATTTTTACTAATCATTATGAAAAAAATTAAGTTTAAAATATTATATAATATTAATTATTGTTTTTACAATATTGTAATCCATTTTATTAAATTAATTCATTTAATTGGGATAATATAAATAAAAAATGTAAGCTCAAAACATGTTGAAAAACTATTTTCAAGAAATGTATTTTTTAAGCATATGATGATCATACATTAACTCTATGATTAGTAATAATCATTATAAAAATTTAAATTAATATATATGGATATATATTCTATAAATTTATTTTAAAGAATCCCTAATTAAGTTTATTTTAATTTAATTAAATAAAGATAAATAATACTTATTCTACTTAGAAATAACATTTAAATCATAATGGTATTTTAAATTATATAATTAATTGAAAAAGATATAATTTTATAAAAAGGGGTATTTTTCATTATTCACTAAAAAATCACTCTTTTCATAATAATCCCAAAATTTTAACACTATCTTAAATTTTAAATGTTGATTTAAAATTATTTTAATATTTTTAAATAGAATTTATGAATTTGTAAAAAATTAATAATATTATTTATCCCAAAAACTAATAAAAACATTTTTGATGAAAAATATATTTTTGAACCAAGTAAAGACTTTACTAAAAATTGACTTATAGTTTACCAATATATTTAATTCATCTGAAATATTAATATATAATTTATAAAAAAAAATTTACTATTCATACCACTAATTTTAATATCTAAGTTATAACATTCCGGTTTAAATAGTATATCATAGTTCATTTAGGCTTAGTGTTTCATGTCATATATGATATCAAACATAATGTAATTTTTTAAAAATATCAAAGTGTTACACCTAAACAACCATACATTGATTTATTTTGGTGAAATTATTAACTTAACCATATCCCCATTACTCTATACGGTGTTAGTTTTGGGATGCTAACATAGAATGTTTTATCATTTATTAAATAAGTAAATATTTAGAATATGTATACTTTTTATTTCAATATGTGTGTTTGTGGATTTCCAAGTATTGTTGATTCTGTATGTTTAACCATCCACATTCTTTATTCGGTTAGATTATAATCATGTTTTTCCCTTTATTGACTAGAAATTGTTGAAATTCAATATGTTTTTATCTCAATAGGTATGTTGATGGATTACTATAGAATGTTAATTATGAAATGTATTATTATTAATATCATTACTATGGTGAATAAATTATACTTAAAGAAGTGATGGGTGGGGCAGGATATTATACAGTCCTTTGATGCATCAGTTTGTTTCATGACATAAATTTTTTACACATTTTGTGTATTCCTACCCAATGAAATCATGATATCTTATTTACAAATTTGATGATAATATTGATTTCATAGATATGGCCTTGATGGAAATAATATTATCTTGGATGGGGAATTGACATTAAATATCAAAATGTACTACACATAAATTTAGTTATTTTTATATATTTTTATTTATGTTGTTAACCATGTATTTATTTCATGTTCATGCAATCCATTATATGGAATTATTTTATCCTTATTTATTCTATAAATATTTTTCATTCAAATTTTAATATTTAATAGATTTTAATATCTATTTTCCATTACTAAGTGTTTGATATCACTATTATTAGATTTCTATTTCCCTAGGTTTTGAATAAAAGTATTACACATGATCTGTATATAATAATATCATTCATGGATAATTTTTTTGAGATGTTGAAGACTTATTATAGATTAATCAGTGTCTTATTTTAGTGGAAGAATTTGATTTGGATGAGAAAGACATGGGATTTGTTAGTAAATGGGTTGTCCAAATCCTCTAAAGATATAACCATAAATGCTTTTGTGAATGTATGTAATTATTTTTTTAAAAGTAATTTAATTGATATGGTCTTGTTCATGGGTAATTATAAAATAATTGAAAGAAAATACAGGTTTTAATTTAAATACAAATTAGTTATAAGTTAATAAGTAATATGAATTTTAAAATTGAAAATTTATATCCCCTATGTATATTTAATAAAATACTCAAAAAATACATGGTTTTTCATAGAATAATATCTTATAAAAAAGATAATGGATACATCTCCAAACACATTATTCTTGAGAAACTATAAATAATGAAAAAAAATAAAAAAGAATTCTAGGCATATATACTTGAATATTAAAGTCAAATGTGCTTCTTATAGAATTTTTACTTCACTTTTTGTTGTAAAGATTCGTGTAGGAATTAAAAAACCATTATTTTTGTATTTCAAATCAATATCTTCCAAATAATCTTATCATAGAAGAAGAAGTGAGTAAAATTCTATGAGAATAAGCAGTGAGTTATTCACCATTAAAGAAAGAGAGCAGTGAGATTTTCTTTATTTATTTTGGACAGTGAGTCCAGAGGACCTATGATACCACTCTATTATGTAAAAAAAATAAAAAATAGTTTTATATAGTGTTTTAGGTGCATCAAAACATTGTTATTATAAATCAACTTATATTATCTTGGTTTGGGTGAACCAAGTAAAAATCATTTAAGTTTTTACTAATTTTCTCATTCAAGAGAGATTGTTAAGGAGATAAATAAGTGTTCCTATTTTTTAGAGAATAATATAATTATCAAGTAAGATATTATAAACTTTTTTATACCTTTATTCACCCACTATATGAGTAAAATCCTTGATAGAGACATAAAGATTGTACTAGAGAAAGGTTTTGGGGTGATGTTTTCTCTCTCAGAAGCATGAAAAATATTTTCAACAACAAGGGAGTACCTATTTTTATGGTTTAAGTTTAAAACTATAGAATAAATGAATAAAACATTATTTCATATCTTTAGAAATAGATTTGTATACAACATCCATGTATGGTATTTTTACTAGTAGATATAGTGTATATTTATATAAGAAATATCATTAAATATTGGATGTAGATGCAAAATATATCAATGCTTGTGGGGGGGGGGGGGTGGGCTTTGAAAATCATATCTACAAAATGTTTATTTTATAGAAGCCTTATCATTTTTGTGGTAAAATATTCTTAATATTTATGAAGTTTATTAAAAATACATATAGTAATGTTTTAGATTTTGTGGAAAAAAATTAAAATTTGAGATGAGTCCAAATGGGACATTTGATTCTTTCTTTAACCAATAAAATTGTCATTTAGAAGACAAATGTGGTCTTAGTTAAGTTCTAAAAAGTGATAAAATTATTGAACAAATCATGATAAGACTTATTAAACATTTTAATGAAAATTTTTCTCTTACAGAAGAAAAATATCCAAATGATATTACATTAGAAATATTCCATAATACTCTTGTTACATATGAAATGAGAAATGAAGAAAATGAGTCTATGTCTATAAATATATCTCAATATGATTTTTTAAAGCTATGAAGAAACTCATGGTGAAATATGATCCAAAAGATGAAGAAGTTTATGACATGTTTTCTTTCGAATCCTTTAACTATAGATGAGGAAAATAAAAATTTAGAGACAAGATTCGAATTTCTTAATTTAAATGTCCAAATATTGGATATATTACAACTAGTTGTTTCATTTCAAATCATTGGGTTGAATAATAATATTTGTATCAAAAAATAAAATAAAAGAGTTCAAAGGTCGAAATGTTTTATAGTGTAATTTATTCAAAAATAACTACTTACTTTCTAAAGAAGAAGAAATATCAAAAGAAACTGAAGTGGAGGAGTTCAAGGATTATAAATACATTGATGAATATACTTTGGTGGATATTGTGAATATACCAAAATTTGATGATAGCGATGATAAAAATAATCAGGTAGAGGAAAAAAATTAATCTTCAGTGAGAATTATAAATATATATTAAACAAACTTGATATTTTTAGGTAAAATATGAAGAAATAATATAGAGTGGTTCATGATTATGATATTTAAATTTAACTACCAGTAGAGTAATAAAAGTTAGAACTGATAGATGAAATTGAAAAACTCAAACATTAAAACTCTAGAAACCAAGAGAAAGTGGTTTACATAAGTCTAAAAATTGAAGTGGAGGATCATATGACTGATTACCTATCTAAATCTACAAAATATAAAGTGAAATAATTGATGAGTTTAATGGATAATTTGTGATATGGTGGGTCAAGTATTAGGAATAAGAGGATTCGTCTCTCTCAAAATAAAATTAGGATGTTTTAGTGAATTAGTGGCAAAGGAAGTTCATAGGGTGTATATTGAATAATGTTTACCTATCCCACAAGTGTAGCGGTTCAATAATAGTAATAAATATACTATGAAGAAATAACATTAAAAAAGACAACCATGGATGATGCTAAACCTAAAGCATTAATACCACATAGAAAATTAGATCTAAATATATCTTAAAAGAATACTAAAAGTGCAAAAAAAAATGAGAATAAAAAAATATCATGTGTTATTTTTGTGGAAAATTGGGACACATTCCATATGTGTGTTCCATTGAAAAAATATATTTATGGGACCATGATTATTGAAAATGGGAAAGTACAGTTTCCACGTTTACTTATCTATTTATATGTATTTATATTCTGTGAAGGTTTTGGGAACAAATAGTTAATTGCACAATGATGGTGAAATATAATGTGCCAAAGTAAACATGAAATAATGGAACGAATTAGCTGAAATATTCATTAAAAAAGTTGAAAAATAAAGATATATTTTCAATCATGTCATATTTAGAGGTCTCCATGGAACTGGTGGATGAGTATACTCATCCCCCATCAAGAAAGTGGACCATTAATCATGATTGAAGAAAAGAATAATTAAGAATGAAAATGTTGCTGAGATTAACTTGAGAGTAACATATAGTTATGGATTGTGGATTTTGGATAGTGAGTATAACTAATATATGATAGGAAATGGAGACCTCATTTTATGGATTGATGATGATAAAAATGGAGTTATTTGGTTTTGAAAATAATATGGAAGTAAAATTATTACCTCTAGAAAAGAAAAATATTGGTGTAAAATATATCATAAGATCATATGTTATTTTATTTGAAGGTATTGGACCAAATATATTGAGTGTGGGTCTATTTTGTAACCCAGGATATGTAATAAAATTTAGTGAAAAGGGATGCACCAAAAAATATAAATACAGATTAATCATTTTAAAAATAATATCTGGAAAAGAAAAAAAATTATTATAGGTGAAAAAATTTGTAGATGTTATCAAAAGATTATAAAAATATATTACATCCCAAACATATTGTCCATTTGAGCCAAAAATATTTATAAAATATGGTGAAGAATGATGGTTCTCAAGATATCCCAAATAATACATATAACCATAGACACACATGTTACTCTTATCAAAAGGGTGGGATTGTTCAAAAGAACTAAAAACTAAATAAAGGAAGAACATAAAGGGTACTTTATCTTGTTTCTGTGGATGTGTGTGGTTCTGTGACACAAAAATTATTAGATAAAAAAAGGTATTATGTTTTGTTTTTTGAATACTTTAGAACGAATGAATAGCTTATATTGAAAACTCACAAAATAGAGGTATTCAAATGAATCAAACGATACCGAATGTAATATTAAATGATGATTGGGGTAAAAATTCACAATTTTTTCATTTAAAATTCATTAAAATTTATATACTCCCAAGTTTAAAAATATATAAAATCATGGGATTCAAATTCAAGTGTCAATGGTGAGAAATAAAATGAAAATTTATATAGGAGTAACTGAGTAATCAATAACATAAATTAGACTATTTTAATTTAAAAAGGAATATCCAAGATATATTAAAAATTCGAAGTCCTTAAAGTAGTCTACATATCCAATATATCCATACTATATCTGAATTAAGACATTCATTTTTATGAAATCTCATATGTAAAGGAACTCATAATCAGTTACATTTGGGTGTTTAGAATTAAGTGTTTCATTACTAAAAAATAAAATAATGAAATGTTTAAGGATCATGGTGATGAAATAATATTTATCATATATTCATAAAAGGTAAAATCTTAGAAGTTCATTAAAAAGTATCTTCAAAAGGTAATGAAAAGTTATTAGGTAACCATGGTTGAAAATTTTCATATTTTAAATATTTATGAGAAATTATCAGATTATCGAAAATATATTCCACATGAGATCAGTCTAGTTTTTGAAGAAGAAAGAAATTAAGTATCATGTAACTCAATGGGAGTTCAAAGAGCTATAGAAAACTCAAATAATTGTTCTGATGATGATTAAAATATATTAAGGACAACAACTATAAAAAAATCCCCAAAAATGTTGAAATTAATGAAAGTAGAATTTTGATTAATAGGAAGACCATAGTTCAAACAATAAGGATTAAAGAATAGTACCAAATTTTCTTTTTATCCTAAGTGGTACCAAAATATATTGAGGAATATGCTAAATATGAGGGTTTGGTTAAGGATATGCATGATTAACCTAACCAAATCAAGTAGAATGTGATATGGGAATTTGTTATGAGGATAAATAATTTAAATGTGATTAGAACAAAATTTGATTTTTGAAGAAAACTCAATAAAGATATAAAATTCACATAGAACAAGGAACATTTGTTAGGATAGGGCTATTTCAAAAATTAAGTTATAGATATAGAAGAGGCATTTTCAATGGATTCACTACTTAAATCCATATGGTTATTTTCGCCATGAATATAAAAAAGTAATTCAAAGTATATTAAATATACGTTAAGTCATCATTCTCGAATAGAGTTATCAAAGAAGAAATATATATTGAGAAACCATATGTATTTTTCATTGATGAAGATGAAATAAAAGTACATCGGTTAAATAAATATTTATATGATTTAATGAAATAACCATGGTCCCAGTACTCTGGGATAGATTAGTATTTTAATATGCACAATTTCCATAGAGGATATTTTGATCATAACCTATAATCCAAGGAGGAGAAAGAGTAGAGGATGGTGGTGCTAATATATTTTGATAATATAATATTTGTAGGTTCAAATGACACCCATTTTAAGCAGTTTTCAAAACATATGAGTATTGAATTTAAGATGTCACTAATTGATGATTTATCATTTTTTACTTATTTTGAAATTGATTCAAAGAGAAATTTTGATATTTATTTTCCCATACTAAATATGTTATTTAGGTGCTAAAAATATTTTAGATAAATTATTCAAATTCAATGTACACTCCCTCAATTACTAGGTCAAATTTTTTAAAATATTCATATCAAAAATATTTTAATGTTTAAATTTATAGAAAAATCATTGGTACTCTAATGTAATTTAAAAAATACAAGAACAAATATTTTATTTTATATGTTTTAATATACACACAATAAAATTTATCTCAAAAAATTAATATGAAATATGTTAAAATAATTTTTTGGTACATTAATTAAACATTTACCAAAAGAATTTTTTATTATAGGAAATTATAAAAGTAACTCTTAAGTTTACTAATGAATATTGGTTAGTTTTTATGGATGATCAAAAGTAAATTTTAATAGGTCATTTCAATATTTTTTGTTCCTTTATTTCAAGGTAAATGAAAAATAAAATCTATATATCCTTGATCATAGATAAAGATGAATATATAGCATCCACTTAATTGTGTTCACAATTTCTCTAGATGAAGAAAAAACTTGTGTATATTGAAATTGAATTACAATATCCATTTCTTATCTAGTGTCAAATCTTGATTATTATAAATTTTAGAAAAAATACCATTCATCATTAAAGGACAATGAATATTTAAATTAAATATCTTTTTATAAAGGATAAGGTTGAGAAATAGTTAGTTCAAATGGAGTACACATATACTCAAAAATCAAGTTGATGATATTTTGACCATGGAACTACCCAAAGTAGATTTACAAAAAAATCTTGTGACTCTTTGAGTCTAATTAAATCCCTCTACTTATATGGATTTAATAAGGACCCCAACATCCCCAAGGGAAATTTCTTTATAAATAAATGTATGGCTTATATTGTATGCTAAATGTTTGTTCCTATAACTAAATTTTTTGATTCTTAAAAAACAATTCACTTTCAGTTCATTGAAAAAGGGGGATAAGTATCCACCAATTATTTTTTATAAAAATAACCTATGCATATAAAAAATGGGTAAAATTTCCCTTTCCTATCAATAAATAGGGAGAGTGATTGAATGTTCATTCTCGTGGAGAAATGTTCTGGGTTTGAAGGTGTTTAATGATCAAGCTAAAATTTCATGATTATATTTTAATTCAATTATTTTTTCTCAAATTAATCATGGATTAATGAGCATAAAATTAATTATTAGTGATTCATTAATGCACATCATGAAGACTAGGTGTTTAGTTTTACTTTTCTAGAAAGATATGTTTTTTCAGAAATATTTTATTGGTTTAAGCCACTTTTCATATCTTTACTATTTCAAATTCGTAACAGACCCAAAGGGAAGATTGTTATAAAAATATCTTTAAGAAGTGTTTAGGTTTTTTTTGATTTTTTTTTGTAAAATACCTAATAATATTCTTTGATCTCAATAAGAATATCTATTTTATTGGCTGAATGAATCTATAGTGGTTTAGTGAAGGAAACATTTACTTTGACTTAGTGGACTATAATGAACCAGCCTAGGTAAACTAGATAAGTAACACAATGTGGTCCACAACATGGTGAGGTATAATAGAGATAAAAAAATAAATGAATATAACCAAAACAAAACATAAAACTAGAGTACAATGTGAAAAAAAGAGATTAAACAATATCCATAAAACCCAATCCAAATTGGATAAACCTGAAAATTATGTAAAAACCAGACCATCAAGTCTCCATATGACCATCCATCAGCTCCAAACTATCCCACTATGAAGGAAACAATTGAAAAGAGAACATGGTTTGATATATTATTACCTTGCCTCTTCTTTATTCATTCAAAAAATGTCAACAACTACCCAAAGAAAAAATTAGGTGTGAGAAAAAAGCCCAGTATAATTCCAACAAAGAATCTATATATGTTCTAAAATAAATAATTCACAAGTTATCGATTTAAAACAAAATCCATTTTACAAATAATTGTCAAAAATAAAACCATTTATAAATATTACATTTGTTTTTTATAAATGCATAACATATTAATTAAATCTAGGAATATATTAGATATTAAAGAAAAATAAAAAAATTAAACATGTGAGAAAATATCCAAGAAATAAACCAACATGCGATAAACTAGGAATAAAAGACAAAGAACACTATTTGGGACCAAGCCTATGGGAATAAGTACTAATCATAGAATAATCCTAAACCTAGACTATGCTAGTTTCAACTAATATAATTTCCTTCCATAGTTTTCTGATATCAAAAAATTAACCCATAGTGGTTCCACTCACACTACGGTCACCTATGTCCATTTACTAATTTACCAAAGGTTCCCAATGTGCTAAGTTTGTTCAAAACCATTTGAAAAACCATGATGAAATTTAATTAAAACCCATTTCACCAAATAAATTCCATTTTAATGAAGAAACAAATGGGACTAACAAGAACCTTTAACAATTCGTAAATTAGTAACACTTTCATAGATACACCTATATAAATAATGATGTACACCTATCTTTCTTTGACTATGTAGACCAAAAAACCATGGATCATTCTTCGAAAGTCAAGGAATAATAAGAAACTACAATGGATAGATATAAAAAACCAATCAATCAAGAATATGATACAAAACCACAACCAACACTGAATCCATGACCAAAGTCAATGAAAAATAATAAAGACCTCTTACTAGGGATGTGTGGTGCAACCACCACATGAATGAAGCATCAAATAGAGAATTATGAAAGGAGTAAGATCACCAAAATTCTCCCAAAATTATTTTATAGTTTAAGTGGAAATAATACACACTATATGACTAAATAATTAAGAATGAAATGTGTTTAAAACCATTTTACATTAGTAATTCACATCGTGAAATCCTTTTAAGGTGTGAAATATCATGTATTAAAAATACACTAAAAATGTTATGGCCACAGATTAAATTAAATCCTAATCATTTTTTAAGATGTGTAAAGAGTTCACGACCTATAAACTTTTCACACCTAGCATGATATTTACAACATCTACTATAAAACATATTCACATAATGTAACCCATTCACGATGTGAATGTATTTAGAAGGTAGCACTCAACACAATTTCCTCTAGAAACTCTCTAAACTAAAACATATATCTCTCTAATCCCAAGGATCACCCTCTATATCAATTAAAACATTTATACCCAGACTCCATCAATTAGAAAAAAATATAAATCTCCTAAAATCATGTCATTTTACCTATCAAAGGCTCTCCATTCCCGAGAGTCTTAAAATGAACCCAAACAAAAAGGTAAACGATAAACAAAAGACAAAGAATACATGAAGGAAGGTAATGGCGTATTACATTGACATTGTAGTGAATCTGGTGAATCTATTTTGAAAGTGAAAATAAGAGTCATAAACCTTGTGTAAAGTTTATCTAGGCATATGAAAACCAATGTGAGTTTAAATCATTTCACAGATAAGGAAATCATAAAAAATCCAGTGACCTGCATAAGGGTCAACACCAAAGGAAGGATGGTGTATAAAGGTATCTTCATAGGATATCATATAAAGGTAACTCTAAAATTCAAAATACACATAAGGTATCTTAAATACGCCTCACTATTATAAGGGTATATATTAATTCATTGCAAGGTAACCTGACTCATGTAATATTAATTCATAAATATGAAAAGGGTTTATTATTGCTCACATAATGCTTCCAAAATGGGGATTCCAAAATGGGTGTAATGAGGCCCTAATGGAATTGAACATGGAATGGAATTGGAGGACCTACTAAACCATATAATGACATGGTATCAAGGTATAAACTATTTCTCTAGTAATTATGGGTATTGGGTTTTCCAAATTGAAATTCAAAATGGGTGGTAGGAGTTCACTACATTATGGCTCTCCACATTTAATCTTTGAAATTTACCTATGTGAAATGGGATTCCAACCAAAAGAGTTTTAGTTTCCATGGTGGATCTATGTTAAGGGAATACAATTCAAATTTAGTAGGTAATATTCACTATTATTCTCACATCCATAGAGTTTCACTAGTCATGGTGTTCAAATTTTTGGGTGTTTAGAGCATTTTTGTAGTTTAATCACTCCAACAACCAATTTTTAGTTATGGATCAACATTTAAAGACATAATATAAATCCAAAGGTATATATTCATTGGAAGAATATAAAGTTTGTATCTAAATCCAAATCACCTAGAAGGTAATAAGAGATTTTAATTTTGAAATTGAAAATTGAAAATTGGTGTCCTCAATAGAGATTTAAGACAATGATCAGAAAATAAGGGGTAGTGAAAAAATAAGATATTCTAAAAAAATATAATGAATAAATATCCAAACACATACTTTTTTATAAATTAAAAATAGATAAAAAGTGAAAATGGAATTACATGCACATGAATTGGAATCTTGAAAATCGAAGGGATTTTATAGGATCTTTTTAAAGTCCCTGACCCTAATTTCCCAAAGGCAGTGGTTACTTTATTACTTTAGCACTATATATAATGAATCACATCCTAAAAGACTGAATTGTTTAATAGTCTTGGTTAACTTGAAATATACTTAATTCATACATATATTTGAAAACATAAAAAAAATATTTTCTTTGAGGACATCAATACTCTCTCTAACAAATCCTTGAATATTAATCATAGTACACTTCATGGTATAATAGGAAAATGAAAAAAAAAGAAATGGTCAGCTCTAATACTAATTAAGGGTTACATATAGTCAGAGAAATCATGAATAAATATTTTATAATCAATATGTAAAGGTAAATAACTTAAATATAAATTCATTTGACCTACTATAATATCATGGTAGAAATAAATGATAGAAAATTAATTCCCTACAAATAATCACATCGACATAAATAACTAATTTTATAATGATGAAATGCATAATTATGGTCATCATAAACTTATAATCAAAGCCTCATGATAAGACATATTAAATAATAGGGTAAGGCATTGGAAAAAAACCCAAACTTATTTGTCTCAGGATACCCAATAAGTCATCAAGGCTCTATAAAATTATGGGCCCCACCCATCACTTAATAAATACAATTAATTCATTATATGGATAAATAATAAAACATAATCAACATTTCTTATTAAAAAACTGTCCTTATAGGATAAACTTTCATATAGAATGATAATACATTCTCAAATCAAAATGTTGACAAACCATCCATAGAAAGATTAATGATGGAATTATTATAAAATATTCTTGGTAGAGAATAAAAGTGTTATTTTTGTTGATAAATAAAAATTGTATAAAATTATTATTAAAAAATTATTTATTTTAATAAACTTTTCAAATTGAAATTCACTTTTAAAAAATAAAAAATTCAAGAATTTTAGAAAAAAATTATTTAAAAAGAAACATGGAAACTTGTACAGGGTGATTCAAATAATTTATTTGTCATGATCATTGAAAATTACATTCATTCCAAATATGTTAAAACAAATATTACTTTCAAATTTTGGTAAAATGATGATATATACTTGATTCAGAAAAAGATAGAAAGATTCATTTTAAAACCTTTCATAAAAATTAAATCACGGGTAAGAATTAATTTAAGGGATCATATAGTAATAATAAAAAATTTAATGATTTTTTTTATAAATCATACACATATAAGAATATTATTGTCGACTAAAGAAGAAATGGGTTCATTTTTTATTAAAAATATTTATTATCTCTAGGGACATAAAAGAGGAAAATGAAATAAAAAAACATAATTTTGAAAAATAGCCAGAGGAGAAGAAAAGATATTTGTTTTAAGATATAAATAATTTATAATTCCCCTAATGGAGACATAAATATAAACAATCATGAATAATGATGAGATTGAATTAAACCCTTACTTCTTTGACAACTTTTTAATTAAAATCCCATGAATGAAATAAAATAAATTTAATATTTAAAGATCATTTTATATAATATCAAAGGGGTATTTCATATAACTCATAAAACAATATAGGTGTATAATATAACATATCTACAAAAGAAGACAATTTGGGAGGAAGAACCTTAACAATGATCATAGCATTGAAGTGATAATTAACCAATAAAGTTATTATGTGAAGAATATGTAAATCTGAAGAAAATAAAACATAAATAAAGAATAGGATATTTTACACATAATATTGACATAATATAATCAATTAATAAGTGATATAACCATATAAAATAAAATTTATTATGAAACAATTACCACTTGGTAAAATTAACTTCAAATCCCCTTGGATGAAATAATAAAATAACATGAACTATGAAGGTTTGAAGACATAATTTGTAAAATGTCCAATATATAAACCATATAAAAGAAATTATGTACATAACATTACAATATACAAAAATGAATAGAAAATTGGGAAGAAATTGTTTACCTCAGGTATGACTCATCACATACATTCTTTATATCCTCGAACAATAAACTTATATTTATAATTTAATTTCATAATAGATTTTTTCAAGTTTATTATTCCTTCTATTTTATTTATTACTATATTATATTTAATTACATAATTAATTTAGTTCATGTCATATGTTTTGACTATATTTGGTTCATATATCCAAAATGACAACTTTAGGTTGAAAATAGAAAAAGTGGTCATAGTTACATCATATATGCAATTTTCCATGCTTTGATCTAAGGTTAAATTACTTAGGAATTTTAATTATGGTGTTTACTGGATGATCTATTTTTAAAATTGAGATTCATAATGGAATTTAGAGAGTTGGAACACTTCAAATTGTTATTTTTAGACTTGGGTAAAGGTCCAAGAGTTTTCCAGAGTGTCTCATTAAGCTTCAGAACTATTTTGGTTTTTAAATAAAAGGTTTGGTTCTATGAATAGGGCACCTGGTTTGTCTAAAATTATGTGTCCCTTAATAGAAAACCATAAAACTATTGTTAAGAAGTAGAAATACCCATCATGGTTGCACACAGTTTACCCAATCCATGCACCCTTCTCACATGGGTAGTTCAACTTATCGAGTACCATAGCACTATTCATTGCATGGTTGTAACATGGTTAGGTTAATTTTGTGACCCAAATGATTAAATGTGGTTTCTTAAGCAAGGGGTTCTTCAGGGTTGGTGCACTGTTTGGTCAAACTGTGCAGCCAAACTGTGTGACCCATGTTTTTGGGTGAAATTATGGTTTTTCCCTTAATGATTTTTTTCGTTATTTAATCTTCTCCTACACCCATGTGAAATCCTACCATATGTTCCATTGTATTGTTATCCAATCCTAGGTTAGTATTCAAGAGATTCCTCCACCAATTTTCTGAATCAAGCGTCATCAGTCTCTATGGATCCACATCGAAAAGCTTTTGAGTCCTTCTGAATATTTCTTTGTTTAATGTCCTCTAAGATGCACTATTATAATTCCCCAACCCCAGTTATGTAGAGTTAGGGAATTATTACATAACATTGGCATGATCAAAAGAGATAAATCTTTTAATTACAAATTCGTTTAGTAGCCTTGGAAGTACTAGATACACACATAAGTTTTACATTACATTATGAAATAAAAAAAGAAACATTGTGTCTTTGTAGAACACACTTATATCCCTTAGAATATCCCAATAGGTTAGTAGTAATATACCCCTTCATATCCTCGAAAAAATAAAACATAAGAAAAGGGTGAGCTCAGATGCTCGGTAAGGTTAATAATATAGAAGATACGTTCATAAATATGCATAAAAATTTAAGGAAATGTATGATACTAAAACAAAAGCCTTTTAAACATAAAATTCAGCATAATATAGAAACGATACATCAAATAATTTCATTTACTTATTCACATGGATATTCTACTAGTCGAATAATCCCATGTTAGATCAACAGCTAATTTCATAATGATGGAATGCATAAAGTCAAACATCATAACCACATAGTCAAGGTCTTATGCCAAGAATACAAATAAAAATTCTGTCAAGGCCTTGTGACAAGACAATAATTTGTCTCATGAGACCTACCTATGTATCAAAGGGCTATATTAAGCCTTTCCCATCACTTACTATGTCTAATTCATTCCTTATATGAAAAGGTTAAAACATATCATAAACATTCTTATTAAAACTAGCATATGAAATGTTAGTACTTTAACCATAAACCATGAATGGTAACAAAATTTCACAACCACAGTCAAACATATCCAAAAACATGCAATACAATATGGAATATTGTATCATAATGAATCAACTTCAAACAAGTGTAAAATCCAACAAATGATGTTGACATATATGAAATCATTCCAAAAAATATTTGAGTAAAATATCTCTTTCTACTTTGAAATAATTTAAAATTAAATAAAACATTTATTTAGAAAATATTCTTATAATATTTTAAGGGAAGATTCGAAAGTGTTATAATGGTGGAAAACAGCCTCAACCGTCATATAAGTTAAAAAAACATTCTTTATTTAATTTGTAGAAAAGGTCATAAGGTCACTTATTTGGAAAATGATGGAAAGATTACTTTAATTTTTTTTATAAAAAGTAAAAAAGGGATTAATGACTGTAAACCATTGTATAGAAAATAATAAAATTGTTTTTAAATACATTTTAAAAAACACAGATGTCTATGATAATGAAGTCCTAGTAGATACTTCTGTATAACCAACATCATATAATAAAGAGATTGTGAAATTTAACCCTTACCTTGTACTTTTCCTTAGGTGAGGGTATGTTAACCTCTTATAAAATGGTTACATATTTTTTATTAAATTATTCAGGAACCATATATGTAAATATGATATCATATATGATCCTCTAATATTTCTTTGTTTATAATATTTCAGTAGTATCACTGTTTCAGGTTTTTACAGATTCATTTCCCTTTATATGTTTTTTACGTAGGTCATGTTTGTTATGGATAGTATGTATTTGATTCATATATAGAATGATATTAAGTTCTTAAACATTATTTTTAATCATCAAATGAAAACTATTCTTGAATGGTTATAGTGGGGAATGAATTCTCATTATGTCGTGGAGATAGTAAGCCATACGTACGCACGAGCAACAATATCATTCTATTGGTGGTGAAATAGTATGTAATTGGAAGGTATATTATAAAAACAAGATAATTAACATGTTATTTTTTTATTTACATTAATTATACTTATTATTATACACATCCAAATAATTATTTTTCGAATAACAAACTACACCACAAAGTGGAGACGATAAGCCATACATACGCACATATGATGACTTTTTCATTCATAGGATGGACAGAATAATGAATATATTTGTACCATATTATAATAAAATATTAGTATTTAGAAGGTTCTGTATTTATTATTTTTGGTATGGAAACAAAAAAGAAAGAGGAAGTGGAAGAAGAAAAGAACATTGAAATAGGTGATGAAATAATTACCTCTTCTTCAGGTGCTTCCTTTTGATTTGAACAAAAGGGATCCTTAGGTTGGATTTATAATAAAAGTAAGGAATCTAGATTAAAGTGTGGGTAGGTTTTAGAGAAGTATAAGTACCCTTTTATATGATAGGTGAGAGGCACATTATGAAGAGCTTGAAATATTAATTTATTGTAAAATAATTTTATGTTTCTAATTGCACCAAATGGATTTATTTTGATGATATGTTGGGCATGGGTCAAATTATTTTCAACCAATAGGTTTTAGACAAGTTTAGGTCACCATATTAACCTTATCTTTTATATTTAACTCTTAGTAAAGTAGTTCAACATTTATCATGTCTTCTTGTATTTTTATACTACATGGTTAATAAGAATATTATAAATTTCCAAGAGAACCCCAAGTGGTTCATTAATTAAATATATGTCATTATATAAGTTCTTTTTCCAAACCTTATATTTTTACTAATATTATATCATTTATGAAATAATAATTTTTTTTAAAACTCCTTTATGTCAATTTTGACACTATTTAGTATTTGTTTTTTTGGAAGTCATAAAAATATGATTTCTTAGAAAAAATAAATTGAATCAAACCTTACATGTCATATTAACCTGGAAAATTTATTTATGGAATAAAATGTTTCAATTTATATTTATTTTAATATATATAACATCAATTATTTTAGTCTTTCATTAATAAGGTAATTACTACATCATCATTGTGTCATAAATAAATTTTATTATTTAATATTTAAAATTTAAAAATAAAATATAACGATGTAGGAAATATTTTTATATTTCAAATTAACATTTATAGTCGAATTATCTTATGTAAAATCAGATATTAAAAGTGGTTTAGTTATTAAATTTTTAATTTAACTCTTTTAACTCTTCTTTAAATAAAATACAATAAATGTCCTAATATTATCAAAGTGGATAAAAAAGAATCATATTTTTTTTCCCAAGGTTTATTTTCTTTGAAATACACTTATATAATATAATTAATACATATGTTGGGGTAATTATAATATCATTTTGACCTTTACACACCCAATTTACATTTAATCGTGGTAAATAAAATTCAAAAGTTACTATTCATAAAAAATTATTTTCATGTTATTGAACCACATTTAACTTACTGATGTCAACTACATCTCTCTGATTCATTAAATTCAATTAATAATAATGGTAAGATTATGTTTTATCCAAATTTTCAAATGTGCCTAGAAGGTGGCTAAAAGATGGAAAAAAGTACAATAAAATTTAATATATCGAATTTTATTATAAAATGATGTCAATGAATTAAATTGGACTAATATAAGTATTTTATATCTATTTTGACATTAAATAAATTTAAATAAAAATTCGGTTTGAAACCTTAACATACTGTTTTTCACTATTTATCAAAAATTTAATGTTTTTAGAAAAATACCAAAAATTAACCCAAAACTAATTTTGATATTCTATAATATAAAAATGATTTCCATTTTTAAAAATTAAAATTTATAAAATTTTAAAATGTGGGTATTACTATTCATAACTACCTTTTAAACGGCTAGTTTGGTTGGTCATGGTGTGTTAAAACTCAAAGCTGTGTATAGTGAAATCTATTGTATTATTAAAAGAGAAACATAATTTGAAATATTGGGGTGTTAAAACTATTTTGGTGAGAGATAATTTCCCCTATTTTCAAGGAAAATTTTCATTTTGTTAATATCTTCTAAACTAGATCGAATTATAGATTGATATTGGATGAGTGATATGTCCTAAGTATAAGGTAGGAAGTCTATGAATTTTTCTTTAAGTTTCTATAATTTTACTAATAGTGTCATTGTGATGCACACTAGACATTACCATGTATTTATTTATAATTGGTCCCATCATATAAACTTGAAAATTTCACCATGATATACATCCTATGATCCTTGTTTAGTAAATTAGAGGATGATTCCCCCAACTATAGACACCCCTTGGGCATGATTATGTGAATTAAACTTTATAGTTAAATGTTTCAAATGCCCAAAATACCTTCTAAGCATTTTTCTTGGATTGATAATTAATTTCCCCCTTTAGAAAATTTCCTAAGAGATAATGGAACCTCCTAAGTGCCATGTTGATCTTTATAAATTGAATTTCAATTTTTGGTAACTATTATTAAAATATTATTTAATGAAAAGATATTTGTGACTCTTGTATTTGATTCTTACATGAATAAATGAATTGTTTGATTAAAATTGTCATGTTTTTATAATAAAACCCCTTAAATGAGATGCACTATCTACTTAACTATGAAAGTAATTATTAGTTATTTAAAACATTATTGGGTTGTGGCTTTGGTCTCTTTCTATGACTTTTTTATTATTAGATTTATGGAATGTTTTTTTCATATCCTTTCATGGCATTAGAAAATGTATTTTCCCTTTATAAATGTTAAAAAAACCATTTTACCATCTAAGTGCATGATTTTGACCCTTTACTACCTCAATGAATACTTAATCGATCTCCTTCTAAGGGCTTGGATTGACTTATAAATGGATTATACCAAGTAGGTAAATTAACAATCGTTCATGGTACCTTATAAGTTAATTTTGACCCTTTAATTTTAATTTCCATGTTTTGATAGACTTAATGGAATGTCTAATTTGAATAGCTTGTTCATAATGGATTTCTCTCCATGAGTGTATTAAATTAATTAATTGAAATGAAATTGAATAGGATGGTATGAACAAGCCTCTTTATAATTAAATAAGAATGTCTTATATGAATTATTATAATTTTGATTCCCTTGATTATAATGGGTTATTCAAATGAAAAGAATGGGAGGTATTTCCTCATTAATTATATTATAAATTTGATTATAACTTTATATGTGATTGATAAATATGTCTCATGAGAAGGTTTTCCCCATGCATTATATTACAACTGATATGCCTTGATATAGGCTATGTATGATTATAAGGGGTGTTGACCATGATGGATAATCAAACTAACTTACATCAGGTGTTTATTATAGCATCTCACACCAGTGATACTCTACTATCGATGGGAATAACGTGCCCCGTTCCATGATTTGAGTGTTTATATGGTGGATCAATCACTATTCTGAGTGTTATAGCATGATATCAATCACTCTATTGGGATGTAGGGAATGTACCTTATTTATTGAGCATATAAGATCATCTATACTGGTTATAGATGTTTTAGTTACACACTGGTCTAGTCAACAACTAGAATTCTAGGTAATTGTTCATTTGACGTCCGTACACACTTGATTCATATAGGTGGATGAAATATATAACTGAACTATATTTATATATATAATGATAAATATTTATATAGTTCCAAATCAGACATTTATTTTGGCCTTGAGAAAAATTAGGTAGAGTTGACCATGTGTCCTATTAGAACCTGAGCTAACGAATTCTTATTTATTCATGTTAGTTATTTTTATTTATTCTTATAACATACAATAATTTACTTTATACAAGGACTATATTCAGTTGTAGACTCCATGGGTGGGAACCTAATGGGATTATTATCTCACACCATGATCTGGATGTCATTGCACTGGGGTAACCAAATAGTCCCATTTCTTTTAGGACCATGGTTGATTTATTTAGAAGTTTAGCTAGTACCAAAGATTTAGGAGCATAGAACTGGGATGGAGCTCAGGATCTCATGAATATCAAAATTGGGGTTTTAATTTTCTTTTCTTTATTGTTATGTACTGTATCTTGAAGCATGCCATATGTTTTCTGTTTTTGTTATTCATCATTTGGACATGAATACATTTGATGTATATTGGAATTTTCCATTTTTTATATTTAGTCTATACTATTCTTCCACTATTTTGTCTTTAATTTCATAATTATTAATCTATTTAATATTTATTTCTTTTATACCACTATTCTACTCTGATGCTAAGTCATAGTCTCCCCATCGTGCCATCTTTAGACCCTCATTGCAAATCGGTAGCCTCAGGCATATGAGGAGGTGTGCTTGAAGCCATGTGATCCACCAGTCTGACTACCATATTAGTGGTAATTTGGGACATAATGTTATGAAGTGGTTTTAGTGGTTGTTTCATTTTGTTTGTCTTATTATTTTGGGCTGGTAGACAAGAGATTAAGAATGTGTCAGTTCTTGGTAAATAGTCATGTCTAGGTCTGATCATCCCACCAATAGAGAAAAGACCAAGTGGTCATAGATAGGATTTATGTCCATGAATTTTGTTATTACAGTTCATATGATTTCACCTTGAGTGAAAGTGTATTTTCTGCTACTTATTGATTTATGGTATTAATGGTATTTTACCCGTAACCTAGAATGGAAAGGATGAAGCATAACATGCATCATATTTTCCACATATAAATTCACATTCCATGCATATTCCATTCCATGAAGTGGAAATTATACATTTTCTGCTCATTTTGATGTGTTCCATGAGTGCTACGCCATGATTTTATTTACTTTAGCATGCCTGATTATATGGCATGTGTGAGTGTTTACATATCATGTTTTGACCTAATTATATTCCTTTCATCTGAGTTTATTATCATGTTTGTTGTGTTTACTACCAATAATTACATGCAAATATTTGATTTTAATATGTAAATTGTTTCATGGGATAAATATATGGGTTGCTATTAAACGAGAGACAAATTTCAATGATCAGGTGTGTGGGAACCTTATAATTAGGAAAAGGTGACCCATATACGGGAACCATATCTTGAGTTTTCTGAAAAAGTTTATAAATTGTTGATTAAAATTTAAAAATGGATTTTAAAGTTAAGTGTTAAAGTGAATTGGTTGTGATTAATGGGAAAAAATTTTCAATTTACATAGTGTATTGGTGGTTTATAAATTAGAAAATGGAAACCCTTGTAAATTGAATATTTATACATATGACTATGATATGTATTTGAAAATGGTTATAAATGTCCAAAAAACTTAATTATAATCTAAAATAAATTAATTACTTTATAAAAATCACAACTGGACTAATGTAGGTCATTTACGTCATGTTTATTATGAGATGACCCATTGGGGGTTTTTTAGTTTCTATAATTAATAAAATACTATTGGGTTGCATTTTGATGAACCCAGTTTGTCTAAATGGGACCCTCATAGGTCACCTAATCAATTTAAAATGAATATATATAATAAATTTCTTAATTATGATGGAATTTATATAAATGGTAAAAGTTTTTAAAAATGGATTTTTGATATGACATTCCTAGTATCCCATAGGAGTTAGTTAAAATCAAGTACCAAGTGGTTTTCTTTTATAATTGGTACTTGGTGATTAGTTTAAAATATTTTAAATGACTAAAAGGTTGTATATGAATCAGTGTAATGACTTAAAAATGGAACCTTAAGTGGTTCCCTTTGTTAAAACCCTCATGTAAGGGTACATTAGCTTTTATTTTGAGTTTCCTTGGAATAAAAGCATGAGTTTTTTCCATAGGCCGTTCTCCTTTTATAAATGACTTATACTGATAGGCTCTTGATCTTAGTGACTTTTTTTTAGCATGGCCTAGTTATAGGGTCAATTTTTGTGCATTTTAAGGGGCTATATGGGGTAGGTTTCACCCTTATAAATTAAATTCCTTGTTAAATTCCCTGAGATTTTTGACATTTGGGGTCGTTCAGGTGTAGTTGTCCCTATTAGTACTTTTAGTTTCTAAATTAACCACTTGTTTGGATAAGTGGTCATGTTTTTTTGGCCTTTTTTATGGGCGTGAGAATATATTAATTGTCAGTTTCAGTACGATATACATGTTAAGGGAATTTTCAGCTACTTTATAGGTCTTGTGACCCCATTTCTCTTTTCATATAAAACTCAAGAGGTCATCATTCCATTTTAAAATCTTATGAAATAATTTTATTTTGATCCATTTTTCCCATGGTATGTCTAATACTTGAATTTATAGGGCCAAAAATCCAATGGTTAGTATCCAGGATTGTCATTTTACTTATAAATATATGGATATTATGTATTGATATATGTGATACCTATTGTTTTCCTTGTTGTTGCAACAAATCAGTTGAGTTTTCTATAATTGTTAAGCTTTGAATTGTTGAGTATTGTATCTCATAATTTCTATAGTAGAGTGACCAAAGAGTTAAAATTATTTAAGTTTAGACCAATTCGTAGAATTCAATTTCAGAGGATTGGGTGCTTTGACATGCTGGTCAGGTTGGTTTTGGTTTTATTGTAGATCCTTTGACATGGTGATCATGACTCAGAGGAGGGACACGCATATTTTTAAGATGATTTTGATCTAATAGGCTTTTGAGAAGATGGTATCTCTATTCATTTGATGAATAAGACACTCCTATGGTGGGTAGAATTGTATTAGTTCTATTAATTTTGTTTCCAATCTAGTATAAGGAACATAACTAAAATCCCTTTGGAAATGGTTGGTATTTCATGAATTACATAAATTATTTAAAGTTTTGAATCATTTTGTTTCCTTATCGGCCACACAACTTTGATGTGTTTTGATGGGTGTGAAGCACCTGAGAAACAACTTTTGGTTTTGATGGACTTCGGTGGTTAAGCTTAAAAGATTATATGATTAATTGGGTTCTAAAGGCATCATGGTTCGGTTTGTGATGATGTGTTAGTAGGTGAAGCCGAGTTTAATTCAAAGGAAGTCAGCAAGAAGTGGTCCAATTGTTCTTCTCTAGTTTCCATGGTCTCTTCATATAGTAGTCTTCTGAGAGAGATGAGTATGTCAACCATATTGACATCATCCTTGATTCACTAAGAGAGCACCACTCTAACTCCACACAAAATCATTAAAAATCTATTGAGTTGTTTGTTGGGTTTCTCATTGTTTCACGCTAATGCATGTTTATTTCTTGAAGGATTAGTTAGTCTTGAGTGGTCATGGGTACCCATGTAGAAATACCTTGGATGGACTCTTGGAAACCATCTGTTCTCCTTTGACCAGACCACCAGGAGGTTGTCGCTTTGGTCTCAAGCAATGATCAAATTTAAACTTCTGGGCTTGGTACCGATATCTCAGTTGAAATAATGGAGTATGGAATACCTTAGGTTAGTTACATAGAATCTAGATCATTGATTTATAGGTTATCCTAGATTTGTTTTTGATCTCAAAAAGGGATGTTTAAAAGTGTGAAAACTCTAGTGGTAGGGATATGGTTTACACCCTCATTCATGTTGAGGTACAATAGTTTAAATAAACAAGTGATGTTTTGAGAAAATAACATCATCAAAAGTCATATATGGACTTCATTAAATGTTCTTATTGAAAATATGGAATTACTTAGAAGAAGGTGTTGTGGTTCTATTTTAAGACACTAGACAACTAAGCCCAGTGTTTCAGGACAAGTCACCCAAACCAGATCAACTTTTTCTAATTCTTTTATGATGTGTGCGGTTGGTGAAAACTATTTATAAGCATTTCATCTGGTCAAGTCGAGTGTGGGTTTAAATTTGTATGTTACTTTCATATAAATCATGCATGACCCATTTATTTTTTTATCTGTATTTGAAAAATTATTTATAATGAGGTCTCAGTTATTTCCATAGAAGTAATCATGTTTTCCTTGTTTAGGAAACCACATCAAGAGAATTATTGTAATGGTTGAGGTATGAATTGTTTTAAATTCTAATGGTGGATGTACTATGGTTCAAAATTAGCCCCTTTTGGTGTGAAGCCTACAGTGGGGAGAACCTTTGGCTAGATATTTAACGAGATGATGTCGTGAACATATCTCTAGATAAATAGGATCGGTTAATCATAAAAATAATTCATGAGCCATGAGTTCAAATCATAATCATATAAAAATTTCATAAGAGCATAGAACCATCATTAGTATAAAAATTTTATAATATTTCAAGGTTAAATATTCATACCATTATATCATAGGGGATCTTGAATCACCACTTGTTTCCCACATCACATTTTATTAGGAATCCATAAATATTTCACATAGTGGATTGATCGCATCAAATTGTTTCCCATAATTGTATCATGAGATATAAATAATTACCCAATGCATTTGATGGATTAATAACTATAGTCCCTCCCCCCACATAATGAAAACTTTAGATGTATATTCCACGTGATCATAAAACATTCATCATATCATCCTAGCATAACCTGTGGAAAATTAATTTGTTTCCAAAATATCAAATCATCATAAAAATAATCTATCAAGAGAAAGAATAACGATGGTATCTATAATGAACTAATTACCAAATACATTACTTTGGTTTTTCCTTGGCATATAGGTGTCCGAGGGGGGGGGGGGTGTTTGAGGGACTTCTTTTCCCAAAAATTCTTTAGTAGACCTCACATTTTCATGTTGGAAACATGATTTCAGGTTGGCCTCATAGTCGTATTTTTCCTCACGGTCACAGATGACATCATGGTTATTATTTACATCATAATCATAGGTGGCCTCACAACTTAAATTGGACTCATGGTTATAGGTTAGCCTTATAGTCACAGGTTAACCTCATGACAACATATTGGTATCACATTAAAACAATCCCTTCTCATTATCATAGGTTTGTGACACAATTACTCTATTTTTTTGAATACTATTTTTTCCAATAATATTATAAAATATGAATTTTTCTTATAAATATTCTTTAGAATAATTATATAAGGGGTATTAATGGTTGTTTATAATATGATATTTGTATTCATGTTCTACTAAAAATTTAAAATATTTTAATATGTCTATTTTCACATGAAATAAATGAGGTCCACATAAAAATTTATATAATTTTTAACTTTCTAGAAATCCTACTGGTCTCATATCCTTAGCTATAAAATGAATATAATTCCTTCATTTGATCATTTTATTTTTTATCTTCATGTCTGAATGAACCAAAATCTAGTTCTCGAACCTCAAAGAGTTGTTTGCATCTATCAGGAGCCCCCTATTTATGATTCTTGGTGTATTAAACAATTTGGGTTTCACCCTTTTTTATACAGTTTTAAGTCACATTTTAGGTAGGATCTTATTTCTATTTCATTTTTATCCTTCTTTACAAAATATAAAAGGTTGGTTAATCTGTGGTCTTTGAGTTATCTAGGCTGTGACATCAAATTCTTTTTTCCTTGTTTTCATTATAGTCTGTTTAAGAACATCCTTTCTAGGTAGGGTATTAGTTGATTCTCTCACATTATGTGAAATAATAAATTTATCATTATTTATATATTTGGGTAATAGTGTAATTAACCTTAATGAATATTGAACTAGATTATATAAAATAATTGTTTTTTTGGTTTTAGTGATCACATGTGTTTCCACTACGATAATTATTTTCCACTTCATTTATCAGATTATGAGGTATCTATTTTTATTCTATGGTTTAGAATTTTTCTATCTTTGGAAATTGGATTAATATCATAAATTAGGAAATTATTATTTAATAAATAATAAATAATAATGCTTAATTTGAAAATTTTCTTCATTATAATTTTATGAAACTGAAATTTATATTTTAAAGAATATTCAAATATCTTATAGTTGCTGATAGATGATGGCTTAGGTTTTCTATGGTTATAACCTATAATAAATGAACCGGTAAATTAAATAATATAATGAACGATCTATTTGATAAAGATTATTTATTGGGGATGATTGATCTAGTGTTCTTATGAAGGATTGATGCCTTGGTTTTAGGGACCAGTTGCCTTGTTAACATATTGTTGTTTACTTGATACATCACTTGATTTTCTTGATGTTAGGATTTTGATGTAATGTGATGTGAGCCTATAATGGATGATATTTTCTGGAAAGGGGGTGGGGGAGGATAGGGTTTGAGGAATCATTTGATGCCTATAATAAAAGGCTAGATACTGATATGTATTATGGCATTGGGGATGACACTAATACTGATGTAATGGGTTGAATATGGGGTTTCCAATTATTGGTGTGTTTAAAGATGAGATGAATTATTTATAATGTATCTAATTTAAAGGTATAACATCTATGTTTCTTGTTTCCACATTCTTTTTCCCACTACTTGACGCAACTCATTGTGTTTGGTTTATGAATTCTTTCTAGTAGCTTAAGAGGATAACTAAAGTATCTGTAATTATAGAATGATAATGATAATGAATGTATTAGCCTATGGGGTTAGTTCTTAAATAAAATTAAAAATGAAGATAAATACTAAGGAACACTTGAAATGTTTTATTATGCATAAAGGGCGTGTAAAAGGATGTTAATTTAATGTAACAAGTAATGATTAAATGAAATAATTTATTAAATGAAAGTATCTTGAATTTTTGAGTACATACAAGGATATCTAGTACATAGAGTTGACATCCAGGTGTCCAATATATGATTTCTACAGTTGAGTCTAAGGATAGGTTATTTACCATAGTGTTGGTTTGAGTTATATATTCCTATGATATGTGATTTCATATGCTACCCCACCCATGCTGATATAGTAACCGACATCGCTGAACATTGTAGGGTGTTTTACCCAATACCCATGTTGGTAAAAAATTAATTGTGGATTGTCTTTTCACTTTATATTCTCTTGATAGTATTATGTTCTAGTGTAAACAATGATTACATGTCTCATATATATGTGTAATGGCTACAATGGCTTGAGGTTATTTCACACACACATATCTCTAGATATAGTTTCCTAAGAATTATAATAGGTATGTTGTTTTTGTGTTATGATGGATTTAGGTATAATACATGATGTTTGGGAGATGGTGGATCCCTAAAACTATTTGATTACAATATGGATATGTGTATGATAATGATGAGATGATATGATGGTCGGGGAAAATGATATGTTATAATTTCCCATGCACTTTGGGTAGACTTATATATTTAGATAAAGATGGCATAGGACATGAAATATTGGGGAAGATTAAAAAACCATTGGGTAAGTGGTAGTAGGGTAACTTATTTTATTTATGTAAGATAATATGTTATCTCATGTATGTGATAATTTCTAATAGAGACATATTGATTCCGGGAACTTTTCATAACCGTTTAGGTGATGAGTTAGCTTCACTTATTCATTCACTAGGATTTAGTATACTTTATTTATCATTTATATGAGAGGAATAAGGGAGGATCCTACTGAGTATACCTGTTATACTCACTCTATGTATATACAAACAATTTTTTATGTCCATAGGATATAGTTAGTGATCATTCTAGAAATTACTATCTCGTGGAGTTGTTAAATAATTATTAGACTGTATGGTCACTATCAAGGATTTTTCGTTTTGGTACTTGTAATTTATTATTTTAGTTTTTCATTCTCTATGAAATTACATTCATTTTTTGGGATCTATTTTTATTTTATGAGACAAATTTGTTTGGTATTATTATCTTTTATCGTGTTCCTAATTATTCATAGAGGGTAAAGTTGCACATTTGTGTATATGAAATACACTCAATGCTTGTCACTAACCTGTGGTCTATTAGAGGAGGGATTTAAGTCCCATTATATACCTTCTCTCATTGTCCATCCAAGAGTGGTACCTTTATACCGATGGGGTTATGACAGAGTAGTATCAGAGGTTTGGGTTGAGAGATATGATGGATATTGGAGGCAGGAAATGGTGAGGATTTCATGGGTTGGTATGGAGATAGTGTCAAATGAGTTAAGTATGTTATGAAAACAGGGGATACTTTGTAGGACATAGGTGTTTAGGACCCCCATTAATATGATAAAAGGACATTTAATTTTACTGATCCTATTAATAAATATGATAGTGGTTATGGGGTAGATACCTAGGAAAAGGATCATGCATAATCCTTATTTTCACCTATGTTTTAAATGGGTAGACCTTGGGATTAAATAAAAATTTAATTAATTAATTTTAAATATTACAGATTCTAGGTATAGGAGTATCAAAATGTTATTTCATTTATAGGTTTGACTGTGGGTTGACATCCTAAAGAGGTTTATAAGGAATATGTTTAACAAGATGTGATAGATGATCACTACAGGGTCGAGATCGAAAATGATGAAACTCGGAAGAAGAATCTATGATAATTTATATGAAATTGTCTTTAGAAGTAGTACTTCTCCGTTTCAAACTTACTAATAAAATACTAGTTTGAGGAGGTGGAGATAACCTTCTGTTTGAATAGTGCTTAGAAGGAGCACTGGGTTTTTTGTGGTGATGATGTATCATGTGGAAGCTAGGTACTGATGGTTCTTATTCATAGGTTATCTGGAGGAGTAAAATGTATCATGGGAAAATTTCCAAGATCAGTTTCGAGTCAAGTTTTTTCTTTGACTGAGACAGTCCCAGTCTCCTAGAGATTCTTACCCTTCAATGGTGGATCTCTAGTGTGAGGGAGCTTAGGATCCATTTTATAACAATCTATAATATTATTTAGATCTATTTGAAGATGAGTAGTCTAGGGAGAGACATTTAGAGTAGCCATTATATCTAAATATCCACCGTCATGCCACACAGATTATACTACTGGTATATCTTAAGGTGCTGGAAATAGAAGAGATTATTTATAGGATGATATATTACATAATATCTTCATGAGAGTGGATTCTTCAAGAATCTCTATTTACAAGATATATTCTCTTGTATTCCCAGTTTCCTAGATAGAATAGTTTTTGGACAACTTGGGGTAGGTCTCAGGGCTCATCATCTTGTTTCTTTGGTGGTGGTGGATCTCCGTCCCCTGTAAAGGTATTAGAAACTTGAATTTCATGTGAAGGTCATGGTCATAAGATATGGGAGTGCCTAATTTTTTTTTCAATGTATGGATAGTGGTCCAATTTAAGATTTTCTATTGTGATATTTTCATCTAAGGTAGTGGCAGTATGGGGTTCTAACTTTTGATCAGTAGAGGGGAGATAGGACAGGAAGATGATAGCCCTATGATGTTCATCATCCTTAGAGAGTAGGGAATGGCCACAATGGTGGTCACTATATGTTGTATATAGGTTTTATAATTGGTTATGTCCAGGTTAATGCAATGGTGTTTCCATCTCTAGTTGAGACAAATGTAGTTTGAGGAACCATTTTATCACTTCCTTGTTGGGTGTATGCTCTGTTTGATTTGTGGGAAACACACTCCATAACAATTTCCCTTGTTTGTGCATTGGTACTTGAGGTTTATAGACATAAAATTACATTATCTATGACTAGAATAGTTAGAGGTAAATATTATTTTTGAAATTTATGTAGATAATGTGATCTAGTGCTAGGGTATCACCACTTAAGGGCAGAGTTCAATGTTTTTAGATACATCCATATGAAATCATCCTCTCTATGGACTAGTTATATTCATTGTAGTATATTGTGTATTGTTTTGGGTGGAAGATTTTTTTTATGATACCGAAAAATATTTTCCATGTTTTGGGGGATTAAGACCCATCTATGGGTCAAATCCATGTTACATATTGTTGTTTATTGATGTTCTAGTTTACACTTAGTTTAATATACATTAAATTGCTAATGTTTCTCTAGGAAGTGTAAGAGTACCATGAATTATTTCTTAAGGAGGTTGTTTCATTATCCCATTGATATTAGATCAATATTTGGATAGATTTTTAATTGGGTTCTTCTCTGATCATAGTGTATCCATATAGTATGACACCTTTTGAGTAAAGGGAGCTACAAATATAGCTAGATGATCTCTTATTATGAAGATTTGGTCTGTCCAGCATACTACCTTGGTGTGATCTATATTTTGTGTCAATAAGGCTAATGGAAGTCTAAGTCTGTGTAACAATTATTGTCTCTTGAATCAAATTGTAGTGAATAAATGATATCCTCTTTTGTGGATTTCTGATTTATTTGATTACCTGAATGGTGATAGTTGGCTCTTGAATGTTGATATCCAATCATGACATCGTCATGTGTGATTAAATGATTAATATACACTAAAGACTATTTTTGATGTCATTATAGACATTACAAGTTTAATAAAATTCTATTAAATGTGTGGAGCACTTCAACTGTGTTTATGGGGTTAATGAATGTTGTGTTTCTAGAGTTTCTAGACTGGTTCATGGTTGATTTCATCAATGGAATCCTTATGTACTACATGTATAAGGAGGATCATGTAGAGCATATGCGGGATATTTTAGGAGTTATTCAATATCAATATCTACTCATGAATTTTTCAATGTGTGAGTTCTATGATATAAATGTTTGTATATTAGGGAAATCTATGTTATAGCATGTCTTATCTATGGACCTTCAAATATTGAGGTAGTCATTTCTTGGGAATCCTTCATTTTTTTGTAGGGGTGTAGAGTTTCTTTGGTCTTGAAAGCTATTATAGGAGGTTCATTCATAAATTTTTCAGAATGAGAATCCTATAATTAAATTGAACAAAAATGATAAGGAATTATAATGGATTGATCGGTGTCGAGTTGATTTTGAGTGTTTGAAGGATAAGTTGTTCAGTGCACTAATTAAACTTTTTCAAAAAAGAGTTTAGTTTCATATTTTCTATGAAGATTGATGTCTTTTCTTGGGATTTTTCTTGATATAGAAGAGATATGCTATTATGACTCCATTAATATAACTATTCCACCCATGATCTCAATTCTGTAGAAGTTGTGTTTTCCTTAAGGTTGTGGTGACATTACATTATCAGTGAATTCTTTTTGGTTCTATACAATCACAATAGCTTGAGGTTTGTATTATACTAGTGTGACCTAAACATGAAAAAAATAAGGTGGATGAAATTATTATAGGATTATGGATTCAATGTTTCCTGAATCCATGGAAAGGGTAATATAATAGCTAATGAAAAAAGAAATAAGTCCCAAAAAGATGTTTTTTTAAATATGGAGATTCTTAGAGTGCGATGAAAGATATCTAAATGATGAATCTTAATAGGGGAGAGAATGGCGGTTTATTTTTCATTTTCTAGATGATACTGTAGTCATATTTATTGAATATGGTGGAGGAGTCCCAGCTGTGGGATTTTGAGGTGGGGGTTTGGCGATATCAAGTTTTCTATAGTGATTCACATGATGGTTTGTTTAAGGATTATTGGAACTCGGTGTTGTTCTAGGGGTGGATTTTCATTCCTCATACGATGCGTGAGGTTGTTTTATATGAATTTTAGAACTCACCTTTATTAATACATCTTGGAATTAAAAAGATATATCATGATCTGGGAGATTAGTTTTATTGGTATGGGTTGAAGAATTTATTTATAGAATTTGTATCCCGATATTTAGTCTACCAGAAGGTGAACACTGAACATATTATTCAAAAATTCTTGGGACAAAACTAGTGAAAATCATGAAATATATTGTATAGAATATTTATGATAGGATGAAGGTGGTGAAGAGTCTTTATATGTCATATGTTAATCAGAGGAGGATACATTTGGAGTTCGACATTCGAGATCATGTGTTCATTTAAGTGACTTCTCACTATAGTCAATACTGGTTTGATCATGGGAGTAAGATTTATCCCTAGTTTTTATGCCTTTTACAGGGTATATTTTATTGGGTATATTTCATATCAGATAGCACTTTCTCCTCAAATGATCTATATTCATGATGTATTTAATTTCTCACAGCTTCACATATATCTTAATGATGGATCTCATCACATTAATTGGGGTGAGATCAACACTGATAATTATAAAAACATTGAGTAGTGGCATGTGGAAATCTAGGAATTATAGGAGTAGGTGTTGTTTGGTCATGTTATCCCCTTGATTCATGTATTACGGTGATGTAATGGTGTGGAGATGATAACATGGGAATATGAGTCAGAAATATGTTCTCAGAATACCTATCTATTTGATCCAAAATTTTCATTTTGTAAATATAATTTGTTATTATGGACCTTTATTTACATATAGAGATGTTTTCCCTTCTTCAATTCCTTTGTATGGATTTTCCCATATTTTATAGGTACCTCCCCCAGGTAGGTGGGCTTTTGGTTTTGTTTATTATTTCTCTGAGTGGAATGGTTGTGCTCAAGTGATGGTGAGATTAACTTTTTCCCCTAGTTTTTGATGTCACCAGGATATGTGTTTTTCCCACCAATTAGTGGTTGTGTTCTTGTTATAGTGAGATCCCTAAGAGGTAAATCGTTATAATTTTTCATACCTCATTTCACTTTCTTCAGGTTTTTTTTAATTATTGAGTATAATAGTTGTTTTATTGATATTTTATGCATCATCCTAATTACCAAACCCATTATTTTATGATTTACCTATGACTTGATGTCTTAAGGGGGTGTTTAAGGGTCTTCTTTCCCCTAAAATTCCCAAATTATCCCCATGGTTGCAGTTGTCCTCACAATCACAAATTGTCCACATAGTCACATGTTGGCCTCATGGTCATTGTTGGCCTCATAGTCATAGGTGGCCTCATGGTATTAGTTGGTATAATATTTTTATGTTTCCTAATGGTCACAAGATATCCTCATGTTCATAAGTTGACCTCATGATCATAGGATAGTCTCAAGATTGCATAGTTCCTTCCCATGGCCACAGGTGTGTCGCAAAGTTGTACCTTTCATGGATGCTCTATTTTTTTTCCAAAATGACCAGTTTTACCTAGAATGTAAAAAATATGACCTTTTATAATAATTATGGGTTTAAATCATTTAATAAGGGAAAATTAAGGATGTTTAAAATAAGATAATTATGTTATTTATTTTATAATTGTTTAATGATTTTAATATCGATCTTTCGATGTGAATTAATTTAGAACATCATTAATGATTAATTAATGTTTTTCCTTCTAGAAATCCCAATGTTATCATATCCTTAACTCTAAAATGAATATCATTCCTTCATTAAAATATTTTTTTCTTGATGTTAGAAAACACCAGCATCTTGTTCTTGAGCCTCGTAGAGTTGTATACATCTAACATGAGCTTCCCTGTTCATGTTTATCCATGTGTTTAATAGTTTGATTCATACAATTTTTTTTAAAAAATGATTTTTTTGAGTTAGGATATTGTTATTCATTTATTTCATCATTAAATATACATGTTGAAAGGTTGTTTAAGACCTAATATTTGGGATATCCAAGTGGTTGCATCATATTCTTTCTCCACTTTGTTTAGTGTTGCATGCTTTTGAACTTCCTTTATAGGTATAGAGTTCTTTACATATCATGTTTTATGTGAAATTGTGAAGTTATCATGATTTGTATATTTGGTTAACTGTGAAATTAAACTTAATGAATAATAAACCAAATTAAAAAAAAGAATTGGGTTTTGGTTGTATCGATTGCATGTGTTTCTAACATAACAATGGTTTACACCTTTTTTTCTATATCATGTGGAATCTATGCATATTCTATGGTTTAACATGTTTCTCTATTTGAAAATTAGTTAATGAACACATATATAATATTGATTTTTGAAAAAATAATAAAGTGTTTTGTTTAATTTGAAAGTGATATTCCTTATTGTTTGGAGAAATTGGAACTTATTCTTGAAATAATGTTTAAATATTTAATACTTGTTGATAGATAATTCCTTTGGTTTCATATGGTGGTAAATTGTGATAAATTATTTAGATAATTCAAGGCAATATTGACACAGTTTTTTGATAATGATAATTTATTTGTGTTAGGAAATCTCCTAAACATATAAAGGATGGATTCCATGTTTTTAGGACCTAGTTTCCCTATTAATTATTTTCCATTTTCTTTTCCCTTGTGTGATTTATATGGATGTAACCCTTGAGATAAAACTTGATGTGATCCTAGAATGGAAGATGGTTTGGTGAGAATTGACATGGAGGCCTGAGTTTGTGGTAGTAGTTGACTCTTGAGATAATGGTATTGATGGTGATGTTCATATGAAGATGGAACTAATACAAATGAAACAGGTTGATGTCGAGATTTCCCATTATTTATGTGTTAAAACCCAAGATTCTTACCTGATAATGAATTTTCTTTATTGTACATATGGTCTGGCTTCATATTTCTACAATCCTTTCCCCATTCTAGATATAGCTGGTTGTTCCTTGTTTATTAAACTTTTATGGTATCTTAGGATGATTCCTAGAGTACATGGAACTGTAGAATGATAATGATAATAAATGTTTAAACCCATTGGGTTGGTGCTTGAATAGAAATGTAAATGATGATAAATATTTGGGACCTTTGGGAAGGTTTGATTATTTTTGGAGGGAATAAAAATGGGTGGTAATTTAATGTAATAGGTAGTTTTTAAAAGAAATAAATAATGAAATGAAAGTATTTTGAATATTTTGTGCTTATAGGATATAAAGTTCTTAGCATTGGTAGCTGGGTGTCTAAGAGAAGATAGCTACAGTTGATTCTAATGTTAGGTTGTTGCCTATAGTGTGGTTTGGAGCTAAATATTCCTATTTTATATGATTTCATACGTTTAGCAAACCATGTTGGTAGAGTGGATGACCCAATTGGACCGTGGAGTTTGTTTTACACAATTCTAGGTTGGAGAGGAATAGATGGTTGACTACACCCTCTTTTACTTCTCTCTTTTCCTGGTAGTATTGTGTGCTAGTTTTCATGAGTGTTACCTTGCTGATATATATATATATATATATATATATATATATTTGTGTGTTCAGGTGTGTATGTGTTGAGTGCTATCATAAATTTCAAATATTCCATACACATGTATCTATGGATATAGTATCCTAAATATTATTATAGTTATACTATGTATGTGATGTGATGGCTTGAGGTATAATTCATGATATAATAGCTGTGGTGGCTCTCGAAAACTACCTCACTACAAAACATGCCCTTAACAGTGCCGACCTTTATCAGCACTGATAAAAGGTACCCTTTATTAACACTTTTTTAGTACTGATAAAGGGTAACCTTTATCAGTGCTTTTCTTTAGTGATGATAAATGGTACACTTTATCAATGCTTTATTCTTAGCACAGATAAATTGTAACCTTTATCGGTTCTTTGTGTTTATTGATGATAAAGGTCCCGAATAGTAAAGTTATTAAAAAATCAAAAAATAAAATGAGTTTATGAAAACAAAGTATTAATTTTTTTATTAATTATATAATTGATTATAAAAATGAATAAATTAGTTATAATGTATATAAATTATAAATTATAATAAATATTATATATGAAATATATAGATATATTCAAAATGAAAGTTAAACAAATCAAAATTAATGATAAGTAAATAAAGAAAAATATTCAACAATTATTAATTAGATAATTATTGACAATATTAATAAATAATATATATTAAATATATATATATATATATGAATGTATTGAAATATGATTTATATAATAAAAAATATTTATGTTTTACATTAAATAGTCATATATTTTTAGTGAAGAATGGTTTATAATTAAAAATTAATACGAATTTAAAATACTCACCAACTATATTTAATAATGGACATAATTTAATTTCATTTGGTTTTTTGATTTAACATATATAAAATGTGTGTTGTATTGATTTCAAATACATATACACAATTAATTAATTTATATATATAATGGACACAAATAAATATTTTCGAAATTAATGTCATCTTATATTGAATCACGTACACAAAATATTTAGGTAATTTATTCAATTTTTAGTATTCAATTTAGAATTTTATTATAACAAGAAACAATTAATATATTATCTAATTAATCAGTAAATTTTATTTATTTACTTTTAATTTTATCACAAATAGGTATTAATTCATTTTTAATATTTTTTTTATTTTTTTGGTAATTTAATCATTTTCTATTATTTATTTATTTATATATATTTACTATGTTTTAATATTTTCAATATTTATTCATATTTATTTCAATATATAACCATAAAATTTTTTAATTTATATTTAATTAATAAAACTTATCCATTTTTTCAATATTTCTAAAGTATCCTCATTTTTAATTATTCAATTCCACTCATTTTTAACATGCATGAACATAAAATTATATATATTCATTGATAATATTAAAATTATATTAATAAATATGTATAAATAAATATATTCATAAATGTATATTTACTATATTTATAAATTTATAAATCTATAATTATAAATAAATATATATTATTTTTTGAAAAAGTTTTTATATAAATATATAAATTTTCATAATTATAAAATTATAATAAATTTATTTAAATAATGAATATATTTACTTTATTTATATTTATATTTATATATATTATATATATAGTCCTAATTATATAAATATATAATGATAAAAATATAAAAATATTAATTTTTAAAAAAAATATTTTGATGATTATATATTTAAATAATTGTAAAATTAAAATTAAATATATTTAATTTTTATAAAAATTATAATAAATACATCTAAAAAATGAATATATATATACTTATTTTTATATTTATATATATATATTATATATATATAATTATAAAAATGTATTTATAATTACATAATGATAATAAATATTTTTAATATTTTTATATTAATATATATTTATTAAATATATGTATAATTATGTAAATATATATAATGATATAAATATAAATATAAATATAAATAAATAATTATAATTTTTTTTGAAAAATTATCCGTAGAATTAGAAATAAAAAATTATATTTTTTAATAATTAAAACATTATAATAAATAAATATATAACTATATAAATATATTTACCAAATTTTATTTATAATTATAATTATAAATATTTTATGAGCACCAAATTTTTGGCGCTGATAAATATTCCTTTTATCAAATCTTGTTTTGCACTGATAAGGGTATCTTTTATCAATGTTCTTTATCACTAATAAATCTCTATATTTATCATCGCTAAAATAGTTCTGATAAAGGTTCCTTGTATCACCACTAATTAATTTATCATTAATAAAATGGATCTTTATTAGTGATTTTTTTGAAGCACTGATAAAAGTGTCCCCGATCTATTTAATAACTCTAATCGTGATTGAATATATCATAATTTCTCAAGCTATCCATGGAAGCCACATCCCTCCATCACTCCTTGGTGAATACAACATCCAATAAAATCTCGAACGAAGCTAAGGGTTGAATCCAAGGCTCAAATGAATCAAGGCTTGAAAAATCATATGCTCAAATGAATCTGGGATTTTGCATGTGATATCTCTATTTCTATCAGACGAATCAATGCTTTAATCCCAAGTATATTAATTTTTATCATTTTCCTAACTCATTTTTCTTGTATTGTGATATCTTTTGGTGCCTTTTGTTCATTATCTATTATTATTCATCATACTTCACTACTTCCATGCTTTAATGATTTTTACCTACATGCCCCTTCATTGTCAACACTTCCAATGAAAATACCACATATATTTCTAATCATTTTAACTCTAATTGAGTTTAATATATGAATGTTCAATGTCTATGGATGTTGCTTCATCTAAGACATTTTCCACCTAAAAATATCCTTCTATTTTACCTTTAAAATTCGTAAATTGTACAAAATATCCAAAGCACGGTGTCAACATTTATTATAGTAATGAAATGACACATAAACCATGGTTTATTATTTTTAACCACATGTTGTGTAGTTTTTTCAAAACTATAAGCTTGCAGTTTTAAAGTGATTGTATTAGTTGACTACACTTTACTTGGGAGAAAATAATTATACACTTTCTACCAGCCACCATGGATATAATGTAGGGTCCTTATAAATTTTTCATCAACCATTTTTAAATAATTTACATCTCAAAAATGTCATGACCCTAAAAAAAGTTTTAACACAAAAATTATATTAAAAAATAGATGGTATATTTCCATTTTGATGTAGATATATCTAGATGATTAGATGATTAGATTATTCTTGTTCCCCCATACATAGTTCTTTCACTATAAGAAACCTCCATTAAATATTGTAGGGTATTGTCATTATTTTTTAATTTTTGAGACAACACTTATTGTATTGATTCTAGATTATCTAATTTAGTAGAAATCTCAAATCACTTCATATTTATAATTATTTTCACATTATCTTTTATATTTATTTTGACTTCACAAGATTTTATTATCAATATAATTTTATCTTCATGAATTTCTCCACATTGTTTTAGTATATGTACAATGTCTTTAATCATTTCCCCCTAATATTTAGTTGATAATCATTTATATTAATTACTTATTTTATGTTACGATCCATCTCCTCAATCCCTTTCTTATTATCTTCCATTTCCATAATTATAGCAAGAATTAAAATTAGTGTTTTATTCATTGAATTCAAAAATCATTTTATTTGTTTGTCCTACTTGTATGGAGTGATTAAAATAGATTTATAATATTTCTTTTAAAACCTTCTCCAATAATTTATTTTCATCTTCATAGTCAGTGATATTCTCATAAATATTTCTACAATTTCTAAAACTATTTGTCACTACTTCATTTTAAATGCACTTTAAGGACTTTATAAAACAATTTTGAGAATATTTATATTATTCCATGTAAATTTATTTATTTAAATTTTCATTTAAAAATACTATTTTAACATCTGTTTAATGAACACATAAATGATATATCAAATTTAAAGGAACATAATATCCTTATTGTCATAATCTAAACTAAATGAGTATAAGTATCTAAATAACCAATCCATTCAATTTTTTTGAAACCATTGATTACTAATATATATTTAAAAACTTGAATGTTATCATTGGATTTATACATGCTTCTAAATACTCATTTAAAACCAAAATTGTTTGAATATGTTATAAAAATTGTAAATATGAAATTAGTATTTCTAATAATAGAATCTATTTCATCATTAAATTATTATTTCTAGAATTCAACATATTCTGATGATAATTTTTCCTTATATAAATTTTTTCCATCATCTATTATTATCCCAATAAGTTAGTTTTTTATAATATTATTATGTTGATCTCTATAAATAATAAAAATTAATAATTTTAAATATATTAATACATGATATATATGTTTTTGATTTCTAGTTCTTTTAATCCATTTAGGTTCAACTCAAGAATCATATTTATTCTATTCTTTTATATATTAACTAGGTAAAATACTATATCTATGGCTATGAGTAATTATTTTATTTTAATTATCTTTATAAACTTTATTCTTAAAAATTTACAAAACTATATATTCAAAAATGACATTAGCTTTTATGTTCATTATTCTATATGATTTATTATTATTTTCCATAGGAAAAAACTTATTTAATTGTTTTGGTTTCAGTTTTAGTTCTTTTAGGAATATAAACTATGAAAAATGATAAACACCCCCATTATTTAAGATAAGAAAGTTTTTGTTTTATCCTCATCAACTTCATCTTATGTATAATTATTATTACAATTTTTTTCATGAGACTCGCCCCCATATCTTCTATGTTTGTCCAACTACTCTAAGCATTATTCATCCAAAATGATCACCAATAACTATTATGGGATGGATTTTTTTTATAGTAGTTCAACCAACATAGGTGGATTCCCACAAGAGATCGGGGATGGGTCTCAAGTAATAAAATGTAGTAAAATTTTGTTTGGAGATGAAGTTGATGAGGATGACCGTTGTTGATAACATTAAACTTTGGGTTAATTCACTGGATAACAACTAAGATAATGGAGTAATTATTTTCTTAAATTAAATTACCCATTTTCTCCAAATCATAATGAAATTATTTGAAATAATCAAATGTTGGGTTCCCCTTATTAGAATTGCCTATAAATTTAACCTTTGATAATGAATTTGTTTTTTATTTACTATTTTTTTTGTAAAAAATGAATATTTTATGATCCTAATAGGATGGATATGAATATAAAATGGATGCGTGATAATGGATTGAAAAAAGAGTATGAAGATGTAGTTAAACAGTTCATCATGTTTCTAATAGATCATATATACGACCCTTCTCCAATCCTTTTTCTATGTTTACATTGATGTTATTCCAAATATATTAGTTCTAAAGAGTTGGAAGAACATTTTATTTTTCACAAAATATATCAAAGCTATAAATTTTCAACTAAATGCAGGGAATAAATGGATGTAAATAATTATTAGGATGATATTGAGGTTTATAGATATTAAAGAGGGTATTTGGATTTTCAATAGAGTAAAAAATCCATAAAACCTTTAAAAAGAAATGGATTTCAATGAGAAGGTAATAGTGTTTTTTAATATGCTATGTTTTCTTAATAATATAATATGTTATGTACTCCATTAATGTAATCTAAATTAAATGATTGAGTACTCATGCAGAAAATGTCTTCTACACATGATGATGTTACCAATCGCATGGAAGAAAAGACTATAATTAAGGAAACCCTTAGGTAATATGTAAAGGTAACGTTATGATATACTTTCCCTATTTTACTGAAAAATTATATATTGAAAAATTGATTTAATTTTCATTATTCCATGCATATTTTGTCTATTTTAGAAAAAAATTATCCATATTTCATTCTTTTTTACACCAAAACTTCTACAAACTTCTTCTACCTCAAAACCTATTCACCCCTATAGTGTTTTATTTTATTAAATTCCTTTATGTTCCCTCCACCACTCAATAATATAGGTAATATTTATGTTTACAGAGTAAAATCATTATCCATAGAATTAATTTATTTTTTCATATTCCTGTTTAATATATTTCTGTTTATTATTACTCATATAATAATTATTTTCTTATATAGGTGATTTTTTTTGATTTGAGGTGGTTTGTTCGATGTTACTCATTATCATGAGATATTTAACTTTGAACATGGAAAATAGATAATAAAAAGAAGGAAATACATCAAGAATATTTAAAAACATCATGAAAAGGTGAATTCCAACTACTTATTTCATTAATTGTTTCATCATTTTATCTACTATTTGTATGTAAATTTCCTTATCATTTTTATTCAATACATATTTCTTCATAGATCTATTGGGAAGTATTATTTTGATTTTAACTATCTACAATAAGACATAAAAGAGATATAATGTCCCTCATTCCAATGCTACCATGATTTCTATTACCTTTCATTATCGAATTGCCAATATTGTATAATGAGTCGATGCTCTTTGTAGAGGAAACTTTATCATTGTTGAAATATAAAAGAGTAGAGTAATATCATGTTCCCATTATGGTGACTTCTAATGATATAATGGGCATATGATATTCCTCTACTCTTCTAGTTTTCAACAATGAGAAAGTCTTTTTAGGAATGAACATAGATTCAATATACAGTGTTGGATGTTTTACAAAGAAATACAATATAAATCCCTAGTCCCATTTCTTCTTTGATGGCGGTTTATTTTATGGTGGTTTCTATATTCGGTGGAAGGGTTGTTTTTAATGTTTGACATATATGGTGGTTCATGTATTTTGATGATGGTGGTTTTTGGTGAGTCTCACTGGTGTTATAACCAGTATTCACCTATTCGTTTCTTTGCTCTTTCTCCAGAACTCCACATATCTCACTAAGGTGGATCTGTATGGTGGTCTTCATGGTTCCTTGGGTCGTGAGTTCGAATGGTTACTAGTATCATGGTGATATCTTGACATTTTTACTTTAGTGGATGGTCTTCTCTAGTGTTCATTCTTATTATCAGCGAGTGATGTTGAAGGCTATGTCAATCCATTGATGTGATTATGTAGTGATGGGATAGGTTTTGGTTATATGACAGAAGACTGATAGCGATGATGCAATTATGTATCCTCAGAAAGGTGATAGTAACGGTGGACGACTCTAGGGGGTTTTCAGCCCAAGGCCTTGAAGCCTTCTTACTTTTTTGGAACTACATGATTTTAAAATTTGAGTCTTTAGTGTTTCTTAGAGTGGTTGGTTGTTGATTTTTTCAGAATTGTTTTTGTATAACTTATCTATAAAAGTGATTCCTTGATACTTTAGGGTATGTAGTAATTATCCCCACCATAATCTGACACACGGTGTGACTAGTATGACTCCAAGTGATTATTTTTATTTAAAAATGATATTAATTTTAGAGAAAAAGACAAATCAGATACTCAAAATAAATAAAACATATTTATATTAAATTGATACTTTAATAAAAATTTCCCTAATTCATTTTTAACATGTAAGAGTTAGCCTCACCTCAATATGAAACACGATGTGCGCAATATGAAGAAAAGTGTCTGTTATCAGTTTAAAATTGACTTTTTAGTTAAAAAAGGTGTTACTCACTGAGAAACTAGAAAACTTGCTCTGAGTATCTTGATCATTCAGGGAAATGATTCATATTTCATTTTTGACATACTGTAATTAGTCTCACATCAAACTAATACATGATGTTATCGATATGATTCAAAGTGTGTGTTTTTAGTTTAAGATGACATTTCAGTAAAAAAGAAAAGTGATGTAATCAAAACCAAAAAAACAAATTAATATTCTTTTGATACTTTAAAAAAATAACCATATGTCATTTGAGATGTGTAAAAATCAGTTTTACCTCAATCCGACACATGATGTGAATGGTATAAATCAAATTGCATCTTTTTTTAAATGACCACAATTATAGTAAAAAGAAAAATGACCTACTCAAAACAAAGAAAAAACATTATTTTTATTTTTATAATTTAGTACAATTATCCATAAGTCATTTGTGATGTGTATGAATCCACCTTTCTTTAATCTGATATATGATTTTCCTAATTTGACCACAAGTTTCTGTTATCAGTTTAAATTTTACATTTTAGATCAAAAAGTGTCACTCACTGCAAGTCAAGAAAATAAGATTATATTTTCTTTATAATTTAGGAAAATGGGTTATAAGTATTTTTTTGATGTATGGTAATTATTCTCACATAAAACCAATATACTATGTGATTTTTATGATTCCAAGTGTGTGTTTCCAGATTAAAATGACATTTTATTAAAAAGGACAAGTGGCATAATCAAAACAAAGAAAACAAAATTCAGATTGTTTTGATACATTAGGAAGATGATCCATAAGTTATTTTAGATGTGTGGGAATTATATTCACCTCAATATGATGCATGGTGTGACTGGTGTGACTCCAAATATTCCTTTTTTATATAAAATTGACATGAAGTTTTGTAAAAAGGATAACTGGACTACATAAAACCAAGAAAACACAATCAAATTATTTTGATACTTTTTTAAAATGATCCATAAGTCATTTATTATGTTTAAAAATAAGACACACCTCAATATGATACATGATGTGCTCAGTATGACTCATTGTGTCCCTTATCAGATTAAAATCAATAATATTGTTCAAAAAGTGCCACAACATGAAAACCAAGAAAACATTAATAGATTATCTTGATAATTTTGTAAAATTATTTATAAGTAATTTTTTATGTGTAGGAATATGTATCACATCAAACCGACACCAAATATTATTGGAATGATTCAAAGTGTGTGTTTCTAGTTCAAAATGACATTTTAGTAAAATAATATAATTGACATAATCAAAATAGAGAAAACACTATCATATTATTTTAATAAATTAGGAAAATGATCCATAAGTCATTTAAGATGTGTAGGAATTGTCCTCACATCAATATAATGAATTTTGTGACCCGTATGAAACCAAGTGCATCATTTCAATATTTAAGTGTCACTTTAGTTTAGTACACTCATCACATCACTAAAACTATGAAAATGAACCTAGGTTATTTTCTCATTATTCTACCCGTATCATTTTTTCTTATTATTATTTATATTACATTGTTCAAGGGAGGGGTAATAAACAAACAAAAACCTACCTAAATGTGCATGGGGAGGCTTGAAAATGAGACCTCCCAAATACCACTATAGGATCCAACCACTAGGCTATGCTCATGGGGATTTAGCTTATACTTATTAAATTAATTTTCACTTAGATAATGCTTTAATAAAAACAAGAAATAGTGTGATGTGTAAGAATAAACCACAAATCAAACCAATACACAGTGTTCCTAGTATGAATCAATATTTAGTTTAAAATAAACACTTTGTGTTAATTTATTTCTTTATATTATTGCTAACATAAAAATTGTTTTCTTATACAGATGTGTTCTTTTGCCCAATCAGGGGTGGTTTATTTAGAAATGGAATGATTTAGGGCTAGGATCAAAATAAAAAATGAACATTTATATTTTTGATTGTATGTAATAATTTTTACTTATGTAATTGTATAATCTAATGTGTGAAATGTCAATAATATAGTTTTTTTCTTGTATTTCTGTAGTAAATTTCATTTCATTTAAACGTTGTATTGGTACTTTATTTTTTTGATATATAATGATATTTTTGGTGTTGTGGTGTACTATTACCGCAGACTGCACTAGTTCAGCAATGTGATGTCACATCACACCACAATATTCCCCTTTTTTAGTGCTTTTACAAATGCTGATAATGGTACCATTTATATGTGCTTCTATAAGCAAGGATAAAGGTACCCTTTAACTGTTCTTCTATAAGAGTTGATAAAGGTACTGTATATCTACGCTTCTATAGGAACAGATGAAGGTCCCCTTTATCTATGGTAAACAATAGCACTCATAAATGTTGTCCTTTATCAGGACTTCTAAAAGTGCAGATAAAGGACTAGGGCTTTCAATCTCGCTCTGTTAGTCAACGTTTATCTTGTGATGATAAAGGCCCCTTTAGCATTGTTAAAGCCCTATTTTGTAGTAGTTCTACCTAGTTTCTATCTAGAGAGGTGAATTATGATTATGATATTATTTGATGCATGGGGTTCATGATATGTTATGGTTTCCTAGTTTTTTCGGGTAGGCTTATATACTAAAAGTTATATAGACTGGGATGCGCGACACTAGGGAAGAGTGGTAAACTAATGGGGGTACTAATATCATAGTTCCTTATTTTATATATTCTGAAGATTATGTTATCTATTATATGTGATTATGGTTGAGAGATATTTGGTGAGGTTATGAACTTAGCAGACATTTTTGGGTGATGAGTTTGCTTCACTTATTTATTCATTGGGATTTATTATGCTTTCTTTATCATTTTCAGAAGAGGATTTTTGGAGAATCCTACTATTCATGTTATGATAACCCTATGTATATATAAATTTTTTAGGTCTACAAGATAAATTTTGTGACTATGATATACATTATTATCTGAGGGAGTTGTTTAGGGGTTATGGGCATTTTGGTTTACTACATAGGATTTCTTTTTTAGTACTTGTACTTTCTTTTGAAGTTGTTCAGTTTATATGAAATTACAAGCATGTATTGGGATATATTTTTTGTTTTTTTTGTATAGGATTTGGGTGTTTTTATATTATCATGTATTCCTTGTTCATCTTATAGGGAAATTTATCTCATTTGTGTGTGTGATATACCCTTGGTACTTGTTACGAACCTATAGCCTATTGAAGGTGGGACTCAGGAATCTTTATCTCTATTCTCTCATTGTCGAACTAGGAGAGGTGCCTCTATGTGGAGGGGGTCATGATATTATCATTGTGACATATCCCTATAAAATTATAACAATCATAAAAGCCATATGACATAGGTGAAAAACTCTTTTAATAGATCATTTGATATTTTCATTGAAAACGTAAGAAAATATTCTTTTCCTTTGATAATATGTTAACTAAAAATTCCCAGAATATTGAGAAAATTGTTTTCTTTTAGAAATAATGAAGGTAAATTTAAATGAATATTAAATTAAAATAATATTCATGGCGGTAGGAAAATATTTTCAAGCTACATATTTTAAAATAAAACATTCCATTAACACTATTATAAAAAGATAAAAATGACTTCAATAGATCTTATTGAAATATTACCTTATAAAATGTTGTAAATAAAGTCAAAGGTAGTTAAAATTTCCTTTTAAAAAATTTCAAGTATAGGTAAAAGCATTCATAAAATAATTTTGAAGTGTATAGACATGGAATAAAAAGTCTATCGACCAAATAGGAAATGCAGTCAACTTTTATTTTAAAAAACTTCTTGATCATTTTAAATACCAATGATAGAAAAAAGATAAGAATATTTTCCAAAATCCATGAATAAAGAGAGGATAAAAACTATTTAGGTCTTAAAAAATAATATCTATAATATTTCCCACAATATAAATTTAGAATAGACAATCCCAAAATGAAATGAAATTGTAACATTAAACCTTATCTCAAGTATGACTTGCTTCACAAGAGATCTATCCTCATGTATAATAAATTTAAATTTAATATAATTATATAATATAACCACATAAATACTAATAATATCATATATGATCCACATATAAAATTTTAATACCCATTTATTAGTACATATTTATTAAAGTTATCATTTCACAGTGTTAACTATTTCATTTTTCTTGTATGTTTTTGTTTTGTGGTTCTGGTACTTGTATCTTGATCATGGTTAAATAATATGAAAAATTTTAATCATGATATATTTATCATATATATTTATCAAATATATATTCATAACCATCCATAATAGGTAAATATATAAAAATTAATTACACTTTTCCTGGAGACTGTAGTTCGTACGTACGATTGAATGTTGTTTTCAACTTCCAATGAAAAGAATGAACGAAATGTAAATAACATTTTATCATTATATTATCATAATTATATCATAAATATCATTTATATTCCAGTAATACATCTTTATTACCATATATGTAAACAATAATTGAAAAATAAATCAGATCGGTTCATTGATGTGGTAGTCCACACATACATACAAGCGGCGTTATCATTTTACCAAGAATGACACAGTAAGAATATAGATAAGATATTATAATTATAGAAGAATAATTATTTTATAAATATCATATATAATCATTAAATATATCATAATAACCAACCATGAAATATAGTGATGGAAGATGAATCATATCACTATGTGGAGGCGGTAGTCCACATATATGACAGAGGGATGCATTCATTTCACATTTTAAAACAATTATGTATAAAATAATTTTTATATCATCATAAAAACATATTAGAATATAAATGAAATTTTATGATAAATATAATAGTTTTATATAAGTTTTAAGATTAAATAAAATTGTAAGTACTTGGTTAAGAGTTATACCACTTCATTGAAGAAATGACTTCTGGATTACAACTCAAGCCTTGTAAGGATAATATTATGATCAAACCAGGACATGTAGGACATGTTTATAGATTTTAGGAAAGTACTTGGGATGTTTTTTTATGAGATAATTGTCTCTTTAAATTTTGAGAAGATAGGATAGTTTGTATCCTTTTATAAGGAAGGGAGGGGACACACTTGGACTTTCAAAAAGGATTAAAATATATCAATGTGTAATTCAATCAAAATGACATTAAAATGACTCATATTAAAATAGGAGATTATATATTGTATAAATATGATCATTAAATATTATATATAAATTTTTTATTTTATTTTAACCCTTATCATTTTAGTTTAAACTCTTTCAAACCTTTATAACTCTTACTGTGGTAACTAACTCTTTACAAAAGTAACTATTCATAATGGAAAAAATGAAAGTTGAAACATTTTAAAATTTTTAAATTATGATTCAAAATATTTAATGTATTTTATAAAATTAAATTTCTCTAATTGGAAGAAAATAAACCAAAAACAAACCTGCAAAACATGGAAAAACAATTTTACAGAAAAATGCATTTTTAAGTTTATGAATGTTTTTATAAGAGATTTAATCATAATTATGATTAAAATGAAAATAATTGAATTATATTTAATAAAAATTAACTAATTATATTTTAAAATTAACTAAAACAATAATGCAACTTTTTAAATAGTTTAATGTAAATGGAATATTTCTATAAAATCATTATTCTCAACTATTCACTAAAAAATTAATATTTGAAGAAAAATTTCAAATTTTTACCTTAAGATAATTTTGATGTGATTATTTCAAAAATAATATAATTTTTATTAAATAAAATTTTAAGAATTTTTATAAAATTAATTATAATATTTTCACATAAAGTGTAATGAAAACCATTTTTTATGAAAACATATCTTTGAAGTGTAAAATGAATTTACTGAAAATTGAGTATTTATTTATTATGAATTAATAAATAAAATTCCATTATATAAAATATTTATAAATATTTTTTATAATATTTTCATTCGAATTTATATTATAACACCCTAATATTTTATAATTTATTTCTGTTTAAATAATTTTATTTCTTTGATAACTTTCTCTACATGGAATACAATGTTTAAATAAACAACCATATACTATTAAAATATTATTATGTCGCAGTTATCAACTAGTTGTTGGATTTAAGGTATGAATTGAAATAAAAATAATATAATTTTTTTTAAATATGTACAAATGAAATATTTTGGTATAAGTTAATTGAAAATAAAAATAAAAATCATTTGAAATTAAAAATAATGTTTTTCTAAAAATTGTTTTTGTGCACAGAATGTACTTTTATATTAATAAATTAAATTATATAATATTGGTGAATTATTTTAAGGAAATAAAAATTTTATATGTTCAATAAAATTTTTTAACATTCATTTAATATTTTTTTATGGCATGGGATAATAATAAACCATGTCTTATTCTTAAAAATGTATTTTTACGAAACAATATCTTTCATCATGTTTTGAAAGATTATTTTTAAAATTAATTTCTTCCAATTATATAATTGAATATTATAAGATTATTTTTATATTTGGAAGTATGATGTCCAAATTTGGAAAATAATTCCCATTTAGTGTTGGTTAATATGAATAGAAACTATGGTAGAACTTATCACATCTTTAAATGGAAAATCAGGTTCATCTATGTTACAAATAAGTAATAAATCCAAAAACATTCATCCTAATTCTTTTTTAAGGAATTTAATTCGACCCTTATTATCTTAGTGTTGAAATTTATTTTTTGAATGGACATTTTTCAATGAAAATTTAATTTATAATATTTAAATCAGTGAAAATAAAAAATGTCACCCTCTTACTTTTAAATATCTATTATGAGTTAATATAAGCAAAAATTATGTAGTGAATAAATATAAATGTTAATTGGGGGAATAATTAAAGTATATTCATTATTATATTTTATTTCTATTTTTTAGATAAAATAATTAAATTCATTTCTTGTGCAATGAAAACACAATTTTTATTCAATTAATAAAAAACATAAATGATTTTAAAAATATTTAAAGTATATAAATTTTAGTTATTTATAGTATTATAAGAGTATTATAGATAAATATGATATAATAATGATTTTAAGGTATTATATTTTATTTAAAACTTTTTATTTATGTCTTTCAAGTCAAATTAAATGAATAGTGTCAGAATTGACATTAATGATATTTTATCCAAATAATATTTTATTGAATAATTTTAAAATCATAAAAATACTAATAGAGAACAGTTTTTTTAATATATGGTAAACAATTTCATCCATTTTTCATTTATGATCCAATTTTAACCTTATATGTAAAATTATAACCCCTAAAGATTAAAAAATACATTACCTCATTTAATGTTATAATGAGTTAACTAAGGGGTTAAACGAAATGATATGGTTTAAAACACTATTTAAACTTATAAGAATATTATGAGATGATAAATTTTTAACCCTATAATATATTATCTTTTAATACCTATCCTTTTGGAAGTATTTTTCTTGATAATGAATTTTTTAAATTTTATTCCTTTAATAAATTCCCAAAGTGACTCTCACCTCATTTATGAAAGGGAACCACCTCCCTTCACTTATTCAAACATTTTGAGCCTTATATCATGAAAATAACTTATGAAAATACATTTTAAACTCTTCTATAAACATTTTATAGGTTTTGGTATTCCCAAAATACTAACCTTAGGGTCCTTAAGAGGAGATTTAAAGGATTTGTTTCAAATAAGGGATAATCTCCTCAACCAATCACTTTCTTTTTAATTATAATTTTACATACTATAAATCTATTATATTCTTCATAAAATAATAAATTAAGTATAATGATATAATTAAATGTAATAATTAATACAAAAAAATCTTTATCCACCCTCTTTACATCAAATGGGAAGTGAATTTATTGGTCGTGTGTATGTACGACTTATATCTCCATGCAACGATACAATTCATTTTCCATCACCATCATTCATGGATGGTTATTATTAAGGGTTAATAGTTTATTAATTGTGATTATAATATAATTATTCTTTTTTAGTGAAAATATAATATCATTCTTCTTACCTTTCAAACCATTGGAGGATGATAAAGTCGCATGTGTGTATGTGTGGACTGCCACATCCATAAAACGATGTAATTAATTTTTCATTACTATTTTACATGAATGGTAATAAGGATGGATTTAATTAATATATAAGATATATATTATATAATAATAATTATTAAAATATTATTTATTTTTTACCTTTTTTATCCCATCCATCAATAAGTGAAAACAACTTTCATGGATAAGTAAAACTTACTTTCACCATTAATGGTGTCATTCATTTTTATATCTTTATATTTTATAGACTGCTGTAAATATATATATATATATATACAATTAATATTTATTATATTTATATAATTATTAAAATTTAGAAATTATGGAACTCTGATCAAAGTATTAGGATTGGAATCACCAAACCAAAATGTACATGAAAAAAGAAGTTGTTATCACAAAGAACAATGAGGATAATAAAACATTATTAATAAATAGGTGAGAAAAGGTTATAAGTAAATAATATATGGTATGATATTTATTAATATGTTTTTTAATAGATATATAATAAATATATATTTATTTTACAATAGTTTTAAATATGTACAATGGAATTTGACTCAAGGTAAGGGATTTTCCTCTCACTTTTATTTCTATGAGACATGCCATATTCAACACTTTTATTTTATGTGTTCTATATACTTCCCATTAATGTATTTTATTATTATTGTTATGAATTTCATGTGGATTTACATATCCATATAATTTTCATTCTTTCATGGGACTTTTGATTCAAATGTAAACAAAGTTGAAAATGTTTTATGTTATAATCTCATTGTTTGTTGGGATTATTGATGATTAGGTTTCTGATGATGAAATATTATGATATACCCCTAAATAAAATAATTTCTCTTATTAACCTATTTATATTTATTAAAAATAATTATTTTACAATCATTTTCCTCTCATTAAATACTCAAGAGATCAAAAATATGTTTTTATGTAAAATTGACTACATTTATCTATTTGGTTGAAAATCATTTCTCTTTCATGTCCACGTTTTGTAATGAAAATTTCAAGATTTATTTATTATTATATAATTATTATTGAAATTAATTTTCTCCCATGTTTCAATTTTTATTAATGGTTTAAAAGGAATATTATTATCATTTTCCAAACAAGGTACTTTTTGACTTTTTTTATAAATGTGTGAAATGAATTATTTTATTTTCAATTATATGACATGAATATAATTTAACACCATAATTAAATATCAATAATTTAAATATTAATTTAAAAGTTTCCATGGTTCTTTACAAATAAATTATTTCCATAATATTTTGGAAATTTTTGGATTTTAAAGAAATCATTTTAAAATCAAAAGTGTCTTTTTTCAATAAATATTTCATTGATTTTTAAAAAAATATTACATGATAACATAATTTAATATTAATTCTATTTTTCTAGGGATATGATCAAATTTATCCATCCTTATTCTTTCTATGGATCATTTATGATGACGAGATGGTTATGAAACCCATTTATTTTCCATGGGTGATGCTAAAATTAAATGATGAAATGTTTATAAAATCCATTTCTTTTCAAGGGTTTTGATATGATTAATGTTTTATAATCATATGGAACATGTATTTATGGTTATAATTATGTTATGGGTGGGATGAATATTATATATCCCTCTAATTAATTGTATAAAGATAGATATCCCAAGAGATAAACATGATAGGAATGGGGAGTAAACCCAGTTCAGTAAGGGAAACTTCTACTATGATAGTCATGGAAGTGAACCTTGAATGTTATGATGGTTTAGGGAGTAAACCCAATACACTATTATATTATAGGTAATGATACTTTACTAGTAAAATGTTTTTGTGAGTGAACCCAATACACGATTAGATTCTAGGTAATGAACCTTTACTACTAAAATGTTTTTGTGAGTAAACCCAACCTAGTATGATATCATTTTTAGTGATCCTTGACTACTATGGAATTAATTTTATATGCTTATGTGTATTCCATAATTCCATGTATTATTCTAATTTGATGATCTCATGGGTTATATTATTTTATTACATTATCATTAATGTCTTATAAACTACCAAAATTTATGCCATGACCCAAGATTATGATATGTGATATGCAGAGTATGGATTTAAAATCTTAATACCATTTCTCATACCATTATTCTCATGTTATACATATGTGACCATTGATATATCCCTTATTTAACCTTAATAAGAACTGGAACACAACCTTTCTTACATTTAATTTCCCAATGTCATGAATAAAAGTTATAGGAATGATATTTCTAAATTTATTTCTAGTTATGAAAAACTTAATGGGAGAATATTATGAACCATTTGTTTTTGTGTTCAAGTTTCCAAATATATTAGACCTCTATTATTTTGTAATGAATTGTTATGAAATGTAATAAGTATTCATATAATAATATATAATATCTATATATTAAAATTATGGGTTTCTATAGTTGGTATAATAACATGTTTTAGTTACCTTTGGAAACTAGGATGATAAACTTTAGTGAAAACCTTGGTCTTACTAATACCCCCACCATATTCATGGATTTAGTGAATACTTTCTTTGGATATTAACTTGAATAGTTTATGGGATTATTTATAGATAGTATTATTATCTATTAAAATGGAAAGGAAGAGCATGAAAATAACTTATGGATTATGATAAATACCCTAAATAAAGTGAAGATGTATGAAAAATTTAGAAAGTGCGAATTAGAGCTAAACAAAGTTTTTTTGGTTATATAATCTAATGTGAGGGTATATCAGTAGGTCCATAAAATATTTAGGTTATTAAAAATTGGTTCATGCTTACCATAGTTAATGAGCTGTGTATTTTTCTTGGTTTGGTAGGATATTATCAGCACTATGTTGAGAATTTCTCCTCACATTCAAGTCCAATTACTAAACTAACTCAAAAGAGGGGCAAGTTTCATTCGAAATATGAGTAAGATAAAAATTTCAAGGAACTAAATAGAATCTTAGTTAGTGAATCCATGCTTAAATTATCCTATAGTGAAGAAGGGTTTTTAATCTATAGTGATGCATAGAAGAATGTATTGGATGTGTTCTCATGATGAATGATATTTTGATAACTTATGATTCACACCAATTAAAGGTTCATGATAAAAATTACCCAACTCATGATTTGGAGTTAAATACAGAAATTTTTTGCATTAACATTATGGAGGAATTATATTTACAGTTAAAAGTAAGATATATATACTAATCATGATAGATTAAATTATACATTCACATAAAAAGACTGGAATATGATCCAGAGAATATGGTTAGAGTTGATTAAATATTATGAAATATCAATACATTACCACCTTAGGAAAGAAAATAAAGTGGTATATGATTTGAGTTCAAATGATCATTCTAGTTTATCTATAATGAGGATAAAAAAATACCAAATATTTCTAAATTTGCAAAGGATATATATTGAAATATTGAAGGAAGGGGAGAAATATTATATTTCTCAAATGAGTGTTCAACCACCCATCCAATTGACTATTAAAGATGCACATAAGGAAGGTGTAGAGCTACAGAAGAAGGTGAGAAATGTTTCAAAGTTTAACCTTAGTTGTGATGGAATGATAAAGTTTAAGAACCATGTATGTGTTCCATACATACCATAATTAAATAAGGAGCTATTGTATGAAGCTCATAGTTCATCATTATCTATTCATCCGGGATGTATAAATATGTATATAAATTTAGAAGAGTATTTTTATTGGGACAAAATGAATAGAGATATTGTAGAGTATATATCACTGTGATTAATATGTTAAAAAGTTATGGTTTAGAGACAAAAGTATAAGGGGATGTTAAAACCATTACTCATACCATAATGGAAATGAAAAAACATCACCATCTTCTTTGTCAACGAACTCCCCAAAACCTTTAAAGGAGATAATTTTATTTAGCTTGTAGTAGATCACCTTACAAAGTCAGTAAAATTAATTTCTATAAAATATTACTTATATTTTGATCAAGTTTCTATATTTCATATTAAAGGAGTGGAAAGGTTTTATAGAGTACCATATTCTATTATATATGATCAGGATATGAGGTTTACCTCATTGTTTTGGTAAATACTTCAGCAAGATATGGATATAGAGTTGATTTTCAGCACTGAGTATCATCCTTAGATAGATTGTCAATATGATAGAATAATTCAAACCCAATATGATATTATAAGATCTCATTATATGGGTTTAAATGTTGGTTGAAATAAAAACCATCCTATAGTAGAGTTTTTGTAAAACAATATCTTTTAATCGATCATTTAGATGGATCCTTACGAATACCTATATGAAAACAAGTATATAAATCCAACTTGTATATATGAATTTAGAGAAAGAAATCAATTGGGACCTGAACTATCTAATAAAATTATGGAGAAATTTATATGCATTAAAAAAACATTAAGGGAACTTATATTTGAAAGAAAATTTATGTCGGCACTGATCATGGTGATATGGAATTTGAAGTTAGTGATGAGTTTTTTCTATGAATTTATCCATGGAAAATAGAAATTAGATTTTATATGAAATTAAAAATGAACCCTAGGTATATTGGCCCCTTTGATATTATTTATTGAGTAGGGATGGTAGCTTACCATTTGATTTATCCACCAAACTTCTCCCTAGTTCACGATGTGTTCCATATATCTCTCCAATGGAAGTACATACATGATCCATCACATATACTGAAATCATAGTTTTTATTAATAGATATTGATATTTATTATGAATAAAAAATAATATAAATCTTTCATAGTAGAGATAAATTTCTATAGATAAAGACTAGTGACCTGGTGAATGTTCTTGGGAGAAATCATGAATTCGATGAAGCTACTTAGGTACCCAAGAATGTAAAAAACACAAATATACTAATTTAATTATACCAAATTTATAAATTTAAAGGGAAAATTTTATTTTAAGCAGGGTATAATGTAACAACCAGAAATTTTATAATATATTTCTCTTCAATTAATTTTATTTCATTGATAGCTTGTGTTACACACAACACTAAGTTTATACAAATCATTACATACTATTAAAATACAATTAAGTGATGGTTATATCCTAGAAATTAAATTGGTGAGCATGAATATGACTAATTTTTTTTTGAAAAATTTAGGGTTACATATTTTTAAATTAATTATTTTGGTATAAATTAATTTAAAATAAAAATACAAATTATTTTAATGTAAAATAGATTTGTCTAAAAAATGGTTTTATGCATGCAATATAATTTAATCATTATAAATGAAATTATTCAATATTTTTGAAGTATTTTAATGAAATTTATATACTATATATTTAATAACAAATTAACATTAATTTTTTTTCTAGGCATGAGATAAGGATAAACCAAGTATCATACTTAAAAATGTTTTTTTCTAAAAATATAGATTTCAACATTTTTTCTTAGATTATTTTTACAATTAATTTATTCCACTTATATAAGTTTAATTTGATAAAATTAATTGAATATTTTGAATTAGTAGGTCTAAATTTAGTAAATAGGTCCCAACACTTTTTTGACAATATGAATAGTAACCATTGTAAAATCTATCACCTTAGTAAAGGGTAAATCGAGATAATCTTGGTAATAACTAAGTGACGAGGAAATAATTTTTCATCCTAATTATTATTTTATGAATTTAATTTCAATATTATCACTTTATTCTCGAAATTTATTTTTTTAGTGGACACTTTTCCATGAAGATGACCTATATAATATTTAAAAGAGAGAGAATACAAAATGTCACTCTCTTTCTTTTAAATAATTATTAATTGTTCATGAAAAGGAAAAAAGAAAGTGTTTAATGAATATAAATGCTAATTTTATGAATAATGAAATTATATAAATGATGGTAATTTATTTATAATTTTTTATTATTAAATATTTATCTTGAATGCTAGCATAATGCTAATAAAATATTTATTCCGTTAATAAAAAAATGATTTTAAAAATATTAAATGTAAAATAATTTTAGTGTTTTATATTGTTAAACTAAATTTGTAGATAAATATGACATATTATTTGTGTTTTAAAGGATAATAATTTAATTACAATGTTTTCGTTGTGTTTTTAAACCAAATTTAAATTGATAGTTTCAAAATTGATATTAATGATATTTTATAAAAAAAAAATATTTTCAAATTATTTATAAATAATAAAAATGTTCAAAGAGGAACATTTTAATAATATATGGTCTAATTTGTCATACCATTTCCATTTATGATCCAATTTTCTACTTATATTTTAAATTATAACCCTTTAAGAGTGAACAAGACATTATTGCAGTTAATGTTAAAATGAGTTAACAAAAGTGATAAACCGAAATTTAAGGTTTTAAAAACCACATAAACTAATATATGGTTTATTTTTTTTATTGTATTTTAACCTCAAAATATCTTATCTTCTAATAACCAACCTTTTGAAATCATTTTTATTGATAATTACTTTGTTATATTATAATATTTTAGGAAATTTCAAAACTTCACCTCAACTCAATTATAATAGGGCACCACCACTCCTCACTTATATACAACATTAGGGCCTTATATCTCTTCCATTAACTAAAAAAATTCCTTATAAACTTACTTATACATGATATAGAGTTTTTTTCTTCTTAAAATTGAAACCATATGGTCCTTAATAGGAGATATAAAGGAGTTGTTTCAAAGAAGTGGTAATCAACATAATCGGTAACTTTATTTTTAATTCTTATTTTAACTCCAATAAATTTATTATATTATTCATAAAATAACAAATTCAGTATACTAATTACACAAAAATGTTATTATGATCATTAAACCAACTTTATTCACTCTCTTTCCATCAAATGGTAAGTGAATGTATCGCTCGTGCGTATATACGACTTACCGTCTCCATATAGATATTATACTCATTTTCCATCACTATGATTAATGAATGGTTATTATGATGAGGTTAAAGTTTATATATTATGATTATGACATAATTTTCCTTCTTGAGTAATAATATCAAATCAACATTCATACCTTTCCATTCATTGGAAAATGATAATGTTGCTCGTGCGTATGTGTGGATTACCACCTCAATAAGGCGATGTGATCGATTTTTCCTTTATATTTTAATTTTATGATAATAAGGATAGATTTAATTAATGTATATTATATATATGATATAGAAATTAATCTTTAAATGTGATTTATTATTTTATTTTCTTTTGTTCCATCAGTTCAAAAGTGAAAACAATGTTCATGCGTACGTATGACTTACTATCTCCATGAACGATGTAATTCATTTTTTCATATATATATTTACCGATAACTATAAATATATTTATATAAATAATATATATGATATTTATAACATGATTAATATTCTATAGTCGATGGAATCTTGATCAACGTACAAGGACTGAAAGTACGAAACCAAAACATACATAAAAAATGAAGCATTTATCACTTTTAAGAATGATTCTAATAAATAATTGTTAGTAAAAGGGTGGAAAATGTTATATATAAATCATATATGGAATTATTTTTAAATAAATAATACATTAGGTTCTAACACATATGATATAATTCATACTTTAGGTAAGGAATTATCATCTCACTTTTATTTCTAGGAGACACATGCAATATTCACCACTTGGTTCTTTTATTTGGTGTATATACGACCCATGAATGTATTTTATAATTATTTTTATAAAATATATTGGTATTTAAAAATAAATATTATAATATTTTTTCAGTATGGAATATTATTCAAATTGTACCCAATTGGAAAGGATTTTATATTATAACCTCATTGTTTGTTGGGATTGTTTGTGATTAAGTTTTTGATGAGTAAATCTTATGATCTACCACTCATGAAATAGAAAAATTTTATTTTAATAAGGTAATTTATTGAAAATAAATGTTTTCATTTCACTTTCCTCAACTTAAGTACTCAATATAATGAAATATGATTTTAAGTAAAACCAACTTCGTTTCTCCCTTTGGTAAAAAATCCTTTCTCTTCCATATCCATGTTTTCTAAAATAATTTCCTATAATTTGTTTACTATCATGAAATTGTTGTCCAAATTCATTTATACCCATTTTTGAATTTTTTTTTAAAAATTTACAATGAATCTTCTTTTTTTATTCTGAATGAGATACTTTTTAAATTTTTATTAAAGTGAAAGGAATGTGTTTATTTTAACTTATATTGTATAAAAAAAATTCTTAATATCATGACCTCTCAATGATTTGATGGTTTCTTTAAAAGTTTATTTTAAAGGAAATTTTTTTCTATAATATTATGAAAATTTTTAGATTTTAAAGAAATAATTTCAAAAATGAAAAGTTTATTATAATCATGAAATATTCTAATAATAATTTAAAGTCTTCTTTATCCATGATATCATATTTTAATGTTATATAAGTTTACTAGGGATTTGATCCTATTATATAATCTGTATTATTTTATGTATGGTTTATGATTAAAATATGTTTATAAAAACCATTCATTTTCCATAGGTTATTCTAGGATGAAATAATAAAATTTTTATGAGACCTATTTCTTTTCATTGGTTCTGATATGATGAATTTTTTATGTTATTATATCACACATATATTTGATTTTCATTATGTGAATATTTGTTCCAAAATTATATATTGCTGAAATTTATTGTGTATATATATATATCTCATTATATAAACAGAACTACAATGGAGAGTGAACCCAGTTTAGTAAGGGACTATGTCAACTATGATAGTCTTGGAAGAGAACCTTGACTACTATGATGGTTTGAGAAGTGAACACAATCCACCATGGTAGTATTTGGAGTTAAGCATGACTACTATAATGGTTTTGAGGGTGAACCCAATCCAGTATGATTTTCTTGGAAGTGAACCTTGTCTATTAATGAAATTATTTTCTATTCTTATGTGTATGAAGCAATTCCATGTCTTATACCAATGTTATGATCTCATGGCTCATGTTATTTAATTTCTTTATTATTTTTGTCTTTTTAATTTCCCTGATTTATCACATGAAGAAATATTATAATCTGTGATATGTAGGTTATGAACATAAAATATTAATATCATGTTCATATACTCTTATACTCATGTTATTCTTATATGATAATTGACATCTCCCTTGTTTTCCCTTATTGATCATCCTATATCACTCTTTTTTCTTTCCCCAAGTTATGGAAAAAAAATTTATGAATGACATGGCTTAGAAGAGTGATAATAATGAAGAAATTAATAGGAGAAACATATGAACTAGTTTTTTATGTGTCCATTATTAAAAAGATACTAGACCTATAAGATTTTTGATATGGATTTTGATGATATGTAATGATTATTCATATTAAAATATATAATATATGTGTATAAAAAGTATATGTTTTTATAAATTCTACCAAGTTGACATCTAAGTTAAAATGTTATACTATATCATGGTTCATTTAGACTTAGGGTTGTTTGTGCATAAATATATTCAAGAAATTAAATTAACTTAAGGAGAAATATATCATAAAACCTTAGGGAGCTAAATTTTACTCCCCTTGTAATAATTTACCCCTCTAAATTCTATCACTCTAATAAAAAAAATTGATGTTTCTTATTTCTCATAACATCCTTATTTTCCACAAAAAATCCTCAAATTTATGGTTTCACTATAAAAATTTGACTAGGTGAGTTTTGTAGTTTTTCAAAACATTCTCTCATTGATCTAGAATCTTCATTGTTTAATCCTCATAAGAATACCATTCTCTAGTGGTATGATATATGAGTTAAATACATGTGATGGGTAAAGTATGTAACTCTCCAAGAGAGATATATAGAACACATCATGAACTTGAGGGAGATTCGATGGAAGCACCAAATGATAAGCAATCATCCCGATACAATCAAGAATTTTTAAGGGGTTGATATGTTTCGTTGTTAATATTATATTATTTCAAAATATCAAAACTTTTTTCCAAGGATATATTTACATGAATACCTTGTCACCAACATCACACTCCAACTACCATCAATTATTATTGGTATAACGTTTCTAATGAATCTAAGTTGCCCTGATGTGTTGTTGAATGAATTTAACCTTATCTACTATTTCCTAATCTAGATAAGGTCCCAATATATTTATTTATCTAATTAAATCTCAACACATTGTAGTTTTTTTACTTCCTTATATTTATATCTCCACAAGGAACTACTTAAATTCTTGTGAGAAATAAATTGTTGTATGAAAGTTACACCAAATGAAACTATTGATCCCAACCACCTTTGAAATATATAGATTACAATATCAAAATGTCTTATATATTTTAAATGGCCATATTAGAATGACCACCTATATGAGGATGATATGTAGTACTAAAAATAATCATTTTGTCTAGATCTAACTCAAGAATTCTATAGAATATTGAGGTAAACCTCATATCATGATCAGATATGACAGAATGTGGGAATCCATGAAACCTTGCCACTTCCTTAATTTATATCCTTGAAATTTGATCAAGGGATAAATTCTCTCTGATTGAAATGAAATATTCTTATTTTATAAAGTGATTGATTAGAACCCAAATATCATTATTCCCTATATATGTTTTGGGTTGTCTAATGATGAAATACATGGTAATATTTTCCCATTTCCATTCTAGTATGGGCATTAGTTATAACATACACTTAGAATGAAATATCCTAGCCTAAAAATTATGACATATTAGTCCATGAGATACATACTATTCAATTAAATTTTCATGTTATCCCACTATAAAAACTTGTTTAAACCTCTATACATACTCTTACATCTCAGATAAATATAAAATGATGAACTATGAGATTAATCCATTAACTCCTTGTTCAAGAATATCATTGACAAGACCCATAATTAGTTCTTAAACCTTATAATTCCATCATAATAAAGGTTCGACTCGATAAAATTTCTCAATTTATTCTATAGTTATATATTTTCCTTCTATGCCTTTTAAATCCTCACATGGATGGATGGTTGAAAATTAATTTGAGAAAGATAGGATCTACCCCATTTCCTCAATTTTTCAAGTTCCATATTCTACCAATCAATAAATACTAGATATCTTTAAATCCTCTTCAAAGAAAACCTAGAATGGCCTTTCTAACTTATAGAACCAGCCACCCTGTTCATTTTCATATGGTGTAAAGTATTGAGAATCCATAATATTTAATCAACTATAACTTTCTAATCTCTAACATATTCAACTCTTTTTAGGTGAATATATGATTTGAAAATTTATTACTAGTATATATGTCACACCTTTCTATATAAATATAATTCCTCTATATCTCATGTATTTTTAAATATCAAGAGCAATATGCTCTCCCAATATCATTATATATAAGGAAACATCCAGTTCCTTTCTTTCATGCATCACAATAGATTCATAATGACCATAACTCATATGGGAGGTTGTGTGGAATTTATCTTACATCTTGATATTCAATTTATGTTATCCAAACTGAATATTAATATTTCAGAATTATTAAGATATGTGTAGTTTATCAAAAACGTCATCAGTATATGGTCATTGATACTTTTTCTTGACAGTAATCTTTTAAAGTTCTCCATAACCAACACAAATACAAATTGGCACATACTTCTTCTTAACAAAAAACTATGTTCACCTCATGGTGACATACTGGAGTGTAATAATCCTTTATCAAGATTCTCCTAGAGTTTCTTATTTAATTCTGGAAACTCAGTCAGGGCCATTCTATATGTATCCTTTGAAATAGGTGAAGAAATATGTATAAGTTCTATTAAAAACTAAAATTCAATATTCCATGGGATACTAGAAAAGTATTCAAGAAATTCATCATCATAATCACAAAAAAATATGCATATTATTGATTTTGAGTTTCTCCCCAACCATTTGAGATAATTATCCCTCATGAATATGCAATAATACCTATACAGTGGAAGTAACTTCTATCAGAAGTTTATATTCATATTTTGAATGAAATACAATCATAGGTTGATTTGAAATATCAAATAATACTTACCTTAATAGATAATTTATATTTTATTTATTTAGAGAGATCCAATATATGTCCAAAATCACATAAAATTCAACTATTTTTTGAATTATAAGATTTACAGGAATCATATTCCCCCAATATTCTATCTGAGAGAAGCTATAAACATGATATGTGATAATATTACCATTAAGATTTTGTATTTTCAACTCAACATAAAATCATTGAGGATATGAATGAACATCCCTAGATATTTTTCATGATATAAAGGAATTTCTAAGACAAAACTCAAATAAGATACCTTAATATTTGATATTCCATTTCACTAACACAACTTCATTAATCTATCTTCATTCCCTTAATAAAACCCAAATGTTTTCCATTATAATAAAACATCATAGTGAGAAATTAGAGGATCTTGCATATAATTCATAATATATCTAAATCAAAACACCTTATTTTAAATCAATGGATCCATATATTTAACCTAGTTTATTCATGGTCACAATATATTCAGTCATTCATAATGGTAAATAAAGAAAATATGAATTAACTAAATAATATACCTTGGGATTTTATAGATAGTTTTATAGTATTAGGACCACTCATTAAGCACTAGTGGTGATCAACTTAATTCCCAATCCCCCATTTTTAGAGTTGTCACCCTTTGGTGGATCTGTGACACAACCACATCCACTTACCAGTATCTAGGGAAATACATATTTTCTAGGAAAACAACACAATATCTACTTTTATAAATCTTTAGTATGTTATCCTATACATAGACTTATCCCCAAAGTTTTTTAAAAAATTATATAATCCTAATATCTAAAAATAACTAACCCTATTCTAATAAAAACTAATGTGACCAAAATATAACATACATAGATATTGCTTATTTTTTATTAATACTAAATATATATCTCAAATAAAAAAATCTAAGAAACAAAATGTTTTAGTGTAGATAGATATTTGATACATAAACATATTTTTTATATACAATATTTTTCATCTCAAACATGTTTCATTATATAATGTGTCCTTCTAGGATTGTCATACTTAGTACCCACATTTATAACATGGGGAAACATTAAAATATAAGAATGGGTGAGTTAAATATTCAAACATATGACATATCATTAAATGGTAATATATAATAATATCATGAGAATAAGGGTATGAGAACATGAATTATCAATATAATATCATAACAAAAAATTTATAGATCATAATCATGAGTCAGGGCATAAGAATTTAGTATGTCACAATATTGGTGAATAATAAAAAAATAAATAATGAGCATCGATTTCAAATCATAATCATTTCAACATTTTATAACAGTATGGAACCTTAAAAAGAATATGACCAATATAATATGATAACTTTAAATAAAAAGACCACCATATCATAATGAATTTGGAATCTCCAACTGTTTTCCATATCATAACAGATTCAAAATCCTTACCAATTTTACATATCAGATTATTCTCATCACATCACTTATCATAATTATATCATGTGATATAAGGATTAATCTAATTCATTTTAGGGATACATAAATTCAATCTTACCTATCACATAATGAAAAACATACATATGTGTGACATAAGATCATAAAACATTCGTCATATAGTCATAACATAACCTGTGGATGATAAATGGCTTTCATAAAAATATCATCATCATAATAATATTGGATACATATAAATAATAAATATAATATCATTTCTTTATATCCAAAATAAGAAACAAAATCATTTAAAGATGATGACATAGATGTAAAATTCCTTTCAAAGACCATTTAAACTTTTTATTAAAAACCTTTGAAAATATTTTTTTCCATTTGATAACATTTTAGATAAAAACCCAAGAATATTTAGAAAATATTTTAATATTTATTTAACCATTTAAAATTGTAAATTAATATTCAAATAAAATAAAAATCATGAAAATATAAAAATCCCTTCATGGTATATAAATTAATAGAAAACATTAATTTCACACTTATAAAAATTCAAATATGACTTTTTTTCATAATTTTTTAGAAAAAATATGTTCCAAAACATTGTCCAAAAATTAAGAGGTGGTGGAAATGAAAAATTTAAAATATTTATTGTGTAGGTAAGAAAATTCATAAAATAATTTTTAAAAGTATGGATATTGAATAAAATGTTCATCGACCAAAGAGGAAATAAGGTTGGATTTTATTTAAAATTATTTTATTCAGTATTCTCTATACGATAGAGAGAAAAATGGAACTAATAATTGAAAATTATAGAAATAAATATATTATAATAAATTATATTGGGTTTAATGGGTAATACAGTAAAATTTACATCTATAGAAATTTAGCAAAAATAATCCTTAAAAGAAATGAGATTTTAACATAAACCCTTACCTCAAGTATGACTTTATTTGTAAGCACTATAACATACTATATAATATATTTAAATTTATTATAATTATTTTTTAGAACCACATAAATACTTATAATATCTTATATGATCCACTTATAACATTTAAACACATATTTATTAATAATTATTTATTTAAATTATCATTTACCTGTGTTATCTATTTCATTTTTCATGTAAGTTTTGGTCCTTGAATCATGATCATGTTTCCATCATATAAAAAATTTTAATCATGGTATAGATATAATATAAATTCATTATGTAAAATTTTCTAATATTCCATAAAAGTTAAAAATGAAAACATGAATTACACTATTTATAGATATGGTAGTTCATACGTACGCATGAATGTTGATTTCATCTTTGAATAGAAAGAAAGAAAGAAAAATAATAATTTATAATAAAAAATAATAATTATATCATAAATATAATATATATTTATTTAATATATAATTATTTCTATCCATGTAAAGTGAAAATGGAAAAAACCATGTTGCTTCATGGAGGTTGTAGTCCACATGTACACATGAGTGACATTATTGTTTTCTAGTAGATGGGAAGGTAAGATGGTAGAAAATATATTTTAATTCAAGAAACATAATTATTTCATAAATATAATATATAAAAATTAAATCTATCATAATAACCAAACATGGAATATGGTGATGGAAAATTTATCGTATCACTACATAGAGGTAGTTGTCTACACATACACACGAGTGATGCCTTCATTTCCCATTTGATCAAAATGAGGTGGAAAATAGTTATGAAATAATCTTAATAACATATCCTTTTCTTTATGATAAAAAATTCATCATTTTGTGATGTTTAAAATTGGTTTAGAGAAGGTGTATGAAGAAATAAAATTTAAAGTACTTGGTTAAGAGTTATACCTATTTTTTGATAAACCTCCATTGGCTTACACATTTCGCATTGATATGATGATATTAAGATCAAACATAAACCTATAAGATTTAGGGAGGGTTATGATTGAATTTTTTTTATATTTATTATCTGATATAAGTGTCTCTCTAACTGTGGATAAGAGAGGATAATTTGCGTCATTTTATATTCTTGGGAGAGGGCACGTTTGCACGTTTTCAAAAAAATTAAATATTTTAATGTCTTATTTAATCCAAATGGCTCCAAAATGATTCATATTAAAATTGAAGATGATATAAGTTAAAATATGACCATAAAATACAATTTATATATATATATATTTATGTAATTTTAATCCTTTCATTTAATTTTTACCCCTTTTAACCCGTTTCTACTCATACTATGGTAACTGACTTTTTACCAAAATTACTATTCATAAATCCCAAAATAAAAGTGGAATCATTAAAAAAATTTATGTTATTATTAAAAATATAGATTATATTTTATCACATTCAATTTATATAAATGGAATAAATAAATTTAAAAACAAACCCATTAAATCATTTCGTAAATAGTTTTCTATAGAAATACATTTATATATAAATAAATGTTTTTATACCAAGATTAAAAATATTGAATATTAAAATGGAATTAATAGAATTCTGTTTAATAAAAATGATCTAATTAAATTTTTAAATAAATTCAAAAAAAATGGGACTTTGTAAATATTGTAATGAAAAATATGACTTTCTGTTAAATCTGTATGTTTTCACTATTCACTGAAAAATTAATCCATTCTAAAAATTCCCATAATTTCACATTAAGATAATTTTAGTATGGTTATTTCCAAAATGATGTATTTTTTATAAAATAAAATTTCTATAAGTTTTGTAAATTAATTATAATACTCATGAATAAAATTCAATAAATACCATTTTGGAAGAAAACTTATTTTTGAAGCCTAAAATGGCACCTGATAATTGAGTACTTATTTATTATGAATTAATAAATAAATTTAAATTATATAAAACCTAAATATATATATTTTTTATGATGTATTTATTCCTATACATATCACTAATTTTACAGTTAGGTTATAGGGGTATACTGTACCACAACTCATTTGGAGTCGTGGATTTGTGTAAATCAAGATATCAAAAAAATTAAATTTATTTTGAGAATAAAAATGACTTAGAATATTGAGTTGTTATAATCAATATGTATCATGAAATAGCATGAATCAATTCATACATAGTTATGATTATTCAGGGAATTATTCATGTCATAAGTGGCCATAACTATAGAATCTTTGAAGGAGTGCTCTCAAATGGGTAAAACTCTTGCACATTGTGGAATTATTTCTCAGTATCGGTTCATTAATATAGAAATGTATGATAGAATCTCCCATATATATTTATCTCATGTATGTTAAGGTTAAAATTATTTTTACTTTTACCATGCTATAAAAAGAGGAACCTAGCATGACTTGGGTAGTCAGACAGGTAAGGAAATTTTTTATTCCATTATGATATTATGAATGTAATCCATAAACTATTAGTAATCATTTAAAAGATATGTAAAACATAAAATTAAATCTATATATACAAGATAGGTCACTATATGAAATTTAGTTCCTTATAGGATGGAACAGACATCATGTAGTTAAATTTTATATGAAAAAACCTTATATTGTGCAGTTTAAGGTTATACTGCTTGGATTTTATCATACAGTTTTACCTCATGGGACCAAGATGTTGTTCCATATAGTATAAAATGAGTATTTTATGATATTTTCATAAATTGTTTCATCATTAAAAAAACACACCTAATTTTTTTCACTAACGTGGGTTGCTCATAGAATAAGATGAATTCTTCTCAATGATGGGCCCATTAAGGGAAACTCGGTGTGAATTAAAGGGACCAAACATCAAGAAAAAGTAGAAATCTAATTCCAATTTGTTATTGGTCCCTGGATATGTGATCATTGAGTCACTATATATATTGTAATATTAAGAATAAATCTATATATTATTCTGATACAAGTGTGGTAATTTTATCTTATTAAATATTGATAAATGAAGGAAAGGAGAACACACCAAGATTTCTTACATAGATCTAGATCTCATGTAAATAAATTAATCCACATAGAGTAATCTAATATAAATAGTCTAAGGTCTTATATGATAGACCATAGTTATATAGTTTAAAGTTTTGTTTCTAATTATTTTTCATTAAATTTTATATCATGAGATAATGATTTAGAAACCCACTATAAAAATATGAAAAGTATTTGTTTAGAAACCCTGAATTTGTGGTTGGGGTGATACGATTCCATACCATTTGATTAGGGAGTTGGATCTATTCTTCTCAAGTTTTGGTGGTTTGTTCCTAGTTATCATCATGGTTCTTAGATCCAACACAATTTCTCTTTATTGGAATTAATGGAGGTGAATATTTTTCTTGAATGTTCGAATGAATTAATTTTTATGGATATATATGTTATTAAATGTGTGTAACCTTTTCTCATAAAGTATTTCCAATTCATTCATCTAGATCTAGGACTACTCATCTTAAAATAACTAATTTTATATGGGAATATGAAGCAAGATTAAAAATAATTCTATGGAAATAATTGGGTTTTCATTATATACCAACTAAATTTGAGTCACTTATGTGGAAGTATTGGTTTTGGAGTGAAAACCCCAAAAATAATATAATATTATTTCTCACCATTAATTATTGTCTCAATCCACCATATTATGGGGTATATTAGATAGATTTTTATATCATATATCACTTTATTATTCCCTATATTATACTGGGATTAGTGGTTGAATTGAATATTATATTTTTGATAAAACCTTTTCAATTTTGAAGAGAGAAAATTTGTGTTTTGTTCATATATATTGTATGAGGAACACTAAATATAGCGATTATAATAGTTTTCCAAAGATTGATGTTAACCCTTGATTTGAATTCTTTGAGGGATATAGAATCAGACCACTTAGAGAGTAATTCAGTGTTAGTAAGGATCCAATTGAACTTCTTGGTTTTATTTGATGGATATGAACCCATGAAATCAATTAACTATATGAAAAACACCCAAGAGAACTTGGGAGTATGGAATAGCTCTAGGAGTTCATTGAAGAAATTAGAATTTATTTAGAAATCATGGAACTTAATTATAAAGTCCAAGTGGTCTTGCATCATTGATAGAAAATTTTATCTGATCCTCTTAATTTGATGGGAGAGATTGTTTCCAAAATGATGAATACTGCAAGAACTATAATGGACTTACGACATTATAGTAAGGGTATCCTCTTCTTCAATTCACCCAAGGAGGAATCCATCAATGTCTATTTTTCAAAGTACTTTTATGGTGTTTAGGTAGTCATAAATAATAAAATTTATTAATAGATGATTGATTTATTCATTATTATCCGGATCAAATGAAATAATTACACTTCTGAGGTAATCCATTATGGGGGACACCCATCCAACTATGTTATCATTCAACTAAGATATTAGCTCATGTTTACTAGGGGTGGTATTTATCTCAATTATTTCCTCCATTTTAGTATTGATTAATGGAGATATTAATCTATGATGCATGATATAGATGGCAATCTCATTTTGGTTTAGATCTACATGGATATGGTTGTTTTAGACAATACATCAACATAGGAATTATATAAACATGTTACATGAGATAGTGTGGGATTGAAGGGTAATTCTTCTATCAACACTCATACATAATCAAGTAATCAGACTAATTAATCATTTTTTGGGAATATTCTCTATTAATTTTCTTAATTAAAATCTTTGAATCACCATTTATGTTAAAGAGAACAACTAGTTTTTTCAAATTCAAATACAAGCTTATAATTAGGGCTTTATATTACACTTCATGATTATTGAGACCTTATGAGAGTAAAAAAGAGTAAGGTATAACTTTATACACTGGGGAGATGAGAAGAAGAACCAAGTCAAATCTATTAACCTTTGAATTTCCCAATATTCTTCTTGTTGTGCTCCAAGAGGCCCCATAAAAGTACATCTCCCATATCTAGGGAGTTTCATGAATAGATAAAACCTCTTCATCCAAAAGATATGTATTTACCGGACTGTATTATGGGATATGGTATGCTATAAGAAAATATACCAATGTATTCCCTTTTAGTACCTTATAAGACATGAACTAAATATAAAATTATAGAAATATGGCCACCCACCAAGCTATAAATCCCGTTAGTATTGGATGAATAAAGATATATTTAACCTGAACAATTCAATAGACCATGTATACCATGTGACATTGTAGATAGTGACTCATCTTATACACTAAGAAAATTAATGTGAAGTAGTTCTTCTCTATATAATAGCATTGGGTATTGGTATCCAACATTGTTTTTACGAGATAGTAGAGACTTCTCTCATTTCCAATATCAAACTTTCAATTAAGGAGGCCACCAAGTGACAGTTCTTTGGCTTCTACATATAGGATCAGTTGATTTTGTTCTAATAGTAGAATCATTTTCACCAGGTGCAAGAGATACTATAAAAGATCATCAAAATATTTCTTAGAATCTTCATCCCACTGATATACAACCCACTTATTTATCAATTTCATAAGCGTAAACAAAAATTGGTGATATTTAAAATAATGAGTCTAATATAATCTGTACACCCCTAGAGTACCCTCAATTCTTCAATATTTTTAGAAGGTGGTATATCAAATATTTCCATGGCCTTATTGGATACATAATTAATACCATGATGGAACACTATGAAACTGGTAAATTTTCCCAACATTTTCTTAAAAGAAAATGTCAAGGGGTTTATCTTCATGTTGTGTTTCAATATTTTGTTCAAAATATCTTATAATGTTATAAAGGTGATCACATACCTGATGAAAATTAACCATAAAATCATCCTCATAGCATTCAAAGTACTACGTAATAGGGGTATAAATATATGATATTTGGAACATTGATATGTGGAACTAACATTATTCAAATAGAAGGGAATTATTTGATACCAATACATTCCTTCGGGTTCCCTGAAGGAATTAGATTATTCATATTTAGAGGACATTTAAATATGATTGTATCCTGAGTGTTCTTCCATAATTGATAGGTCTTAATATCTTGTTTTTGCATCAATTAATAACTCTATGACCAATAATGGGAAATCATCCTTTAGGTAGTCTGGATTAAGATACTTGAATTTGATTAAAACCATGACCTTCTCATGATTTTTCTTGACATGAATGATATTGGTGATCCTTTAAGGTGTTGGAACTCCTAAATGAAGTTAAATTTGATAATCCTTTCAAATTCATCTTCAACCTTGACAGTATAGTTGGGTGTATTCTACAAGATATCTATTGAAATAAGTGATTTTCATTGAGTTTCTATAACACATATGGAGTCATAAGAGAAATTTTTTGAACTTTGGGGGTCCATTTTGACCTATTCTTCCTCAACCACCTCCGCCTATGTGACATCTTCCTAAATTATGGGTAGGGAATTTAGGTTCACATGTACCTTATTTATTAAATAATGTATTATTCAATGGGTTCTCATTGAAAAATCCATACTGGGATCCATTGTCTAATGAGGATTATATTTGATGGGTTGGTTTCCATTTTTGCATTTGTGAGGATAAATATATCATCATTAATATAAAAAGAGGATATGGGTTCAGAATTATCAGTTTTTTGATCCATGAGTATAGAATGTGTTTGGTTTATAAATTTATTTTTCATCCATTCATAAAATATTAGTGTTTCCTTACCTATAACTTCCTCTGTTTGTTAGTACTCTTATGGTATGATGATAGAGATTCAAGTTACCTATTATAAGGGATAACCCAATTTTACATTCCTATATTCAAATATATTTTAAAGGAATTATTTAAATACAAAGAGATCTTTGATGTTGTCTCCCAAAATCTAATGGAAATAGAAGCAATCCAGGTGGTCATTTAGATCAAATATATTAATATTTTTAACATCTATAAATATAATAAAATATTTCTTTATATTTTTTATAAATTACTCTAGGAATTAATCTATTTAGAAGAGATTAGGTTTATTATTTTAGCCCTAGATCATTTTATGATTACCCAAAAGGGTTACTCTATGGATATGAATCTCACCTTCCACAAGTGGTTGGTCTATTTGACCTTCCTAGTAGCTTGATGTTGGATTTTATTAATACCCTGCTCCCATTGGTTATGTAATTTCTATGATCTGGATAAAATTATATTTTTCTTATCTAATCAATCTGAATATGTAGAACCTAGGATTAATATTTTCCTAAGGTGATGAAATTGAATGATTCCTTCATTGATTAGCTCTATTAGTCATAAGGCAGGGTAAAATGTAATTATCCATATACACCCACCCTTTGATGCACACATTGGGTGGGGAATCAATGATTACTAGGAGAATAGTCTTTAAACTATTGAGGCATGTATGATATAGGTCTATACATTGTTTTTAGAATTTGGATGACATGAAACTGTGAGGTCTTCCAATTAAACATTAATAAATTGCTCACTTACTAGCTTAATTTGTTCAGTATGCACCTGAAAGGGAAAATATTTCTCTTTGATATGGGAGATAGTCATCCAAAGATAATGGAATGTCATATTGTGAAGTGAATATAGGCTAGTACTTAACTGTTATATTATATTCAACTAGTTTTTCCTATATAACGATAATATTTTTCTCATCCTTAGATATGGATTATTTCATATGATCCAACCAAAGTGGTTGTTTCCCAATTAACTTATATGGGGGAGTGTGATTTGTTTCAATTTTTATAGCTTCATGGGAGGACATTTAGTGTCGGGTAGGCATAGAAGATGACTATCAAGGAAGGGATGTTGTCAAGATCTGTATTTTTAGATTTACCTTAATGATACCTTCTAGTTCCTTTTCACCAAGGAAAGGATGTTGTGACCATGATCATGACCATATTTCTGTAATGTACATAGAAACCCTCATGTTAATAAACCCTCCTGGGTGACAGCCTAACCATCGTTAGAATATTCCGATGAATTTAATGGATAATGTTTGTAATATTAAAGCATTCTTACGATGTATGATAAGTTATGGGGATATAATTCTTTTTTTGATCTTCTATAAGCATTCAAATATACCAACAATCCTCTTAGGTGAGGATAAAAAAATTAGCCTACTCTTAGATGGGTGACACTGAGATATGTTGATGGGATTCATGAATGTGGGAATGAATATGAGCATGTAATTTTTCTTTAGAAAATGATTTTTATCTCCTCTTGTGGGATACAGAATATTATCTTGCTCTGCATAAATTATAGGAATATACCAATTATTTATTATGATGTTAGAAGGTATATGAGACTTCCCTGAAGTTACTACTAGATAATTACAATAAACATCAACTGTAAAGGGAGTATAGTATTGATCCTATCATCTATTACTCACTAGGATAAATTGATTATCATCAAAAAATAGTTTGAGAATATTGGCCAACTTTCGAGTAGATTCTAAAGTTTATATATGTACTCCTTTGATGATGGGAGTATAAATACAGGACTTCCATTTGTTGACCATAAAAATATGTTAGAGTTGTTATTTCATTGTTTCTACCAAGATATGTTGGAAATTATGCATGATATGAGTAGGGATCTATTTTTTCCTTTAATTTTTTCTAGGATATTCTAATGGGAATATTTAGTAGGAACGATGATATAGGCCCAATCTTCAGGGGGGATGTCATGACCCATCCTCAAGGCCTGTGCCGTGACTACCCCGATCTCGCCTTCCATAGGCCAGGGGCTGGCGACTAGCACCAAAGGTGTAAATCCTTATATTGGGAAGGCATTTCATTTATAGAAGAAAACAAAACACCATAGAGTACTCAACTGAATTAAGCACAAGTAAAATTGTGTACAAAAGTAAGTGCTAAAAAGAAAGGGGGGCGGAAATACAAGCCCAATAGTGAGTACAATACAACTAAAAGACTAGTACAATAAAAATAATGTAATGAAGAAACCAATGAGTCATCCTCCAGGAATCCCACCTGAAGTGTGGGTATAGATGGTCTCCTCTGCACCTCGGGTCCATCCGTCTGCTCCATGTAGGTCCCACCGAGTGGTCCACCTCCGGGTACCGTCCAGCTCCAGAAGTCTCTACTAGGATCTGTGTTGTCCATCGTTTGCATCCAACACAACGTAGTGCAGGCATAGCCCATGCAGGGGTGAGTATAACAATAATCTGTAGGGACCCCAAGACCCCCGAAGGTCTCCAAGAATCCACGTAGAATAAACCAAAAAGGAAAAATAGAATCACTAAGTATCAACCAACTCTTCTTAGGTATATTCCCATATATATACTTAAGTCATCAATCCCAGTCCGGATCCAACTCTCGAGCCCAATCACAACCCATAACACAAAGGAAGTAAAGTCAATCACATTGATGATAATGATTGAAAGTCCAGACTCATCTCACATAGGTATACATCTTTCGTAAAGTGATAATGATGATCAGATGCAGTCACTGATTCATCTAAGCTATCAGACACACGTAGGATACTAGACCAGCTAAGTTGTCGGACCCACGTAGGATTCTAGACCATCTACTCTGTCGGACCCATGTAGGATACTAGAATAAAATTCAAACTATCGGACCCATGTAGGATACAAGAACAATAATCATCGTCGTCGAACCCACAAAGGATTCCAGTACGGTAGTCATCGTCGCCGAACCCACGGAGGATTCTAGTATGGTAGTAATCACTGTTGAACCCATGGAGGATTCTAGTACAGTAATCATCGCCGCTGAACCCACGGAGGATTCCAGTACGGTAGTCATTGCAGTCGCATCCAGTACTAGGGTTCCCGCATACAACACGCTAGATTCTAGGTGGGTCTGATCCTCGAGCAAAGGGGTCGATACATCAACTGTCACGAAGTCCAGATTTGATTTATCCCATAGTTCCGTCTCGTCAAAAGTAACCCAACGTGACAGACAACGCGTCAATCGGACACCCTGGTCTGAGAGTTATTATAATTTTTGCTCCGGGGCCTGGTTGGAAATACACTCGTCCCAAACCCGACCATTTTCCAAAGTTTTCCAAAATTAACTTAGAGTATCGTAAAAGTATTTCCATCTCATGAGGGTCCTAGTGTCGTAGACAGTGTGTCGATCGGACGCGTGACCTTCGAGTTATTCACCTTTAAGTGAAAACGGGCCCTGCCCGTTAAGCCTAGTGGGTTGGCGGGTCGGGTCAACCCGATTTTGGTGGGTCCAACCCAGCAGAGGGTCAGAACAGCCCGATGAATCGCGCGACCTGGAACGAATGGCGCAGCTCAGCCTGAAGGGGCGCGACCCGGCCTGGAAATGCGCGGTCCAGCCCGAAAAGCACAGCCCGACTGAAAGGGGCGTGGCCCGGCCCGGCAGGGCGTCGCCTAACCCAGCACGGCTCGGCCTGACCCAGATCGGTACGGCCCAGCCCGGATTGTCACGGCCCGGCCCGGCTGGTCGCGGCTTGGACCGGAGGTGCCGAGAAGTCTGAGGGGGAGGGTGCTTTCCCGAACCTTCGGTGTCGAGCAGCGCCGCCCTCCCAACCGGCTGGCCGAAGCCGGCTGGCCTTTCCGGCGCAAGCGGCCCACTCAAGCAGGTCATGGTCTTGCTGCACGGCACCTTCGGGTTCCACGACTCCTTCACCCGGCCGGCCATCGAGCCTGCCGGTTCGCCACCGAAGCGGCCCGCGGAGCGCGGGCCGAGGTCCTCCGTAGCGCAGTGCCCCTTGTGCCGCCACGGACTTTCTTCGGACCAGACAGCTTTAGCTGACCGGTTCTTCTTCAGCCAAGCGGCCCGCGATTGTGGGTGGTTATTCTTCCTCATGCGGCCAGCGTGCGGCCGTCGCCTTCGTTCGTCGCCACCTTCCCAAGATGATCTCCATCACAAATAAAAGATACTACGGAGGGTCGTCAGGTCGTTTGCGTTCAGCCTGCGCCCTCCACATCAGGCTGTAGCAATTGGACATAAAAAATCATTCGCATACATCAACGATAAGTGTATAATTTTATAAAACTAAAATTATAAAATTCCCCTACCTCGGTTTCAAGAGCGGAGTACGTCAATAAGTCGCAGAAGACAAACGTCGCCGGGGTCGGGCGTCATGAAATACCTACATCAATTTCATTGACATCAGGGTGCGTCTAAAGGGAAGTGTCGATGGAGAAGTCCTTCATGTTCTTCATTGGAGTTGTTCTTCGTTGAAGAATGGCATTTTCTCTAATTTACCAAAGGTTCCTTCCACCAAAATATTTTCCAAGAAAATATTAAAGTAAGGCTTACCCCATATTTATAAACTTTCTATGTAATTCAAAAATATTCAACAATTAGAGAAGTCAATTCATTAATTGATCAATAAATGAAACATGATGGCAAGGTTTATGGGAGAGAGAGAAAGAAGTGAGGAGTCACAATTATTGAGGGAGAGTTTTCATAATAAATCTAAGGTGAGTTAAATGGGGGTTTCATGGGTGTTGAGGGGAGGTGATAAGTTGGGGCTCATGTGGGCCCCACCACACTAATTCCTCTCATGGGAGGTTATGTGGGTGTGGGCCCCACAAATAACTCCCCATTGTAGGAAATAACAAACTTCCATAAATAAAATTGTGTTCCACAAATTTTATTTATTTCATTCTAAATCCCAAAATATTAACTCTCAACCCGCATAAAACGTAACTATGGTAAAGGTTCCCTTAAACGAATACCGGTGTTGTGAGTTCATCGGTGTCCTCATATTTTAATTCCGACCACCGGTTCAAAAGATAGAAAAACCTGCACGTACGTTTACTGAATGTACCTGAACAAAAATTCATAAATTGATTCCAGGCACACTGGGCCTCAGAATCAAGTGCCATCACAAACCACAGACTCGTAAAATTTCAAAGTATTTAAGAAAAAAATTCCCTTGAAATATTTGAGTCTTTACTGGGGATGGGGGTATATACCCACTATAGTTCTCCATTTACCATCATAATATTCAAAAAAATTAATATATTTGTTTACAATGCTTTTTATGGGGCACACATCCATCAGTTTTAGAGGATGTGCGGCTGTTGACTCGTATTCCCACTTTCCAAAGGTGGGCGACATCCATTCCTTATTCAGGAACGTTTGATCCTTGATTGAAATGGGATGATGGGATGTTGGTTCCTAATTTTGGGGATTCCTTCTTGGAACTTGTTTCCTAGTTCAGGTCTCCCTCAAAGACTTAAGACATTGTTCATGAAACTCTTCCCAATGCCACGTATTCATGGACACAGATTAATTATGCTGATTATGTTATGACATTCCAAGGGTTCCAGTCAGGAAAAAAACCTTCAATCGGGGGAGTATTCACATTGGATATCATTGGCATGTTTGGATGCTGGAACACTAATGCATCTGGTCTTCTTACCATTATGATGGGACTTCTCGAGGGAATGGAAGCTCGAGGAATCCCACATGGAATGTGGGAAATTTTATTCCACATGCATGTATATGAGGTTTTCCTCAGCTTATCATGTTTATCATAGGGTATGCCATGCATTTAACATCTAGTGAAGATGGATTAGACTGATCAGAACACTAACAGTAGTGGATCAGATGGGTTCCACCCTAGTAGGGATCTCTGATGCTAGGGCTAAATTGTGGTTAGATACCCAATTATAACTAAGAGCAGTGAGAAAGTGAGTCACATGATCTCATCGGGATGTGGCGGCCTGAGTATGAATCAAGAAGAATATGGATTGTTGAAAGAGGATGAATAATAACATGAAACTGTCATGCGTACAATGGTGATGTTGGTCTTGAACCTTGAAGATACTTTATACGAATCCTTGTGGTAGGGAATCCATGTCCATGTTGTTCGGTGGGGTGATGGGGCACCGGAGGAGGCGACCCGTGAGGATAGATGCATGAATAGAATCCAGAGGAATTAGAACCAATGGGTTGGGTCATGACCTTCCCGAAACATGTAAGATCGAGGGAGAGAACCCATGATGATACATTAATGATGGGATTGAACCACATGGAGGCTTCATATGTATCCCCAATGTACGGAATCAAATTCCACATAGTTCAAGAGGGGGTCATGGAATCAGCGTATGCGCAAATGAAAATGACCCAAAGGCATGCTAAGGCTTACATGGGGTTAGCAGCCCGGGATGGTCTAATGCCACTGGGATGGACCAGAGATATGGGTCCTAGTGAAGGGGACTACAGTGGCTTACTATTGATTGTGGACTATAACATCTTACAATTGGATGCGGCTACAATAGCTTACCCATGGTTGGGGTTGACAATGACTTACCATTGATTGGGGATCACAAAGGCTTACCGGTGACTCGGGAACACAACAACATACCGTATATTAAGAGACACAGTGTCTTACCATCAATTGGGAAACAAAACGGATTACTATTGATTGGGGAACACAATGTATTGATGTAAATTGGGGAACACCATGACTTACTCTCAATTGATGAACACAATGGCTTATCGTTTATTGGTGAACAAAACATCTTACCATTGGTTGGGGAACACGATGGATTATCGTAGATTAGGAGACCCAATATCTTACCATCTATTGGGGAACACAACAACTTAACATCGATTGAGGAACACAACGGCTTACCGTCTGTTGGGGCTGGACCTAGGGGAGTCTTCCTATGTACCTTGAATGGGAGACAATAAACAAAGAACACGTAGTTCTAATGGTAACAATTTAACATCTTGCATGATAAAAAGGGGGCATAAAATTTAATTTCATGTAGGACAAGGATGGACTGACATGAAGTGATCGAGACTGATTGGTGAGGGACTTGAACCTCAGTGGGGCTTCCTACGTACCATTCCTTGAGAAGGATCAATGTCCATGTAGTTTGAATGGTGGAAACCGTTTAATGTCATGCTGGAAAAAGGGGGTGTATAGTTTAACATCATGCATGATGAGGATGGACCGACGGGATGTGGTCTAGACCGATGGGTGTGTCTCTTGAAACTTAGGGAGGCTTCCTATGTACTTTTCCTTGACAAGGATCAAATTCTATGTAGTTCATATTGTGACTACATTTTAGCATCAAGCGGGATGATGGTGAAATGACGTAAAAGTGGGAAGGACAAGTAGGTGTAGGGTTTGAACCTTAGGAAGGCTTCATACATACCTTGCATTGGAAAAGATAAAATTCCATGTACTTCAGATGGGTGTATTGGGGCCTGCACTCTAGGGAGGCCCTGGAAGGATTCCATGTTCAATGCTTACTCTAATCCCACGTGAGTTGTGATCAGTGTGAGAAACAAGAGGCAGCAAAGACCTAACAATCACTTCACGAAAGGTGCATCCATGGGAAGTGGAGTGTGGAATACACGTGGTTAGCAGCCCAAAGAGGAAATAGGGGCTTACACGTGGTAAGAAGCATAGGTAGATAGAGACTGGGACATACTCCAGAATAGAGGCCTGATGGAGAAAAATCTCCGATGGTGAGGGGTGGAATAATGAAGGTCTCTAGGCCCATATCTCTTATGGTATTTGGCATCAAAGAAGAAAGGATGAGTAGGGGTTCTTCCTCCTGCAAAAGAAATGCTATGGTCTTAGACAAAGATGGATGCCATTATCCATGGATAGGCACCACTCTAGAAGAGAGGATCTCATTCTATGCAAGGAATATCACACTCTTGGGGAGAAGAGTAGACGTAGATAATGTCTAAGATGGGGTACCCCACATATTATGCACGTAGTGAGGCCATAGTTTAACATCATGTGTTGGGGACGATGGTTATTGGAAGTTTAACATCCTACAGCTCAGATGAGGCAGGTTCACTCCACAACCCTAGGACTTTCATAACCAAAACTCTTTAACCCTCGGTGAAGGAAAGGAACTAATGATTCCGTAGTCAGGGGGTGTTGTGGAGTGATCCACTATGGGGCCCACGTTATCATGACTATGCAAAGAATCATAATCCATTAGCGTACCTATGTGAAGAAGAAAATGGATACGAAACTCAATGTAAGTAACTGCCTCGGGGACCATGATATCACTTCTTAAAAACCTAGAGGTTCATATGGAAGAAGGGTTTGTGGAGAAAGTGGGATCATATGATGATACCTTGTGATGCTCTAGTGTTCCATATACTAGAGGAGATTCAAAAATGTGTATGATTTGTGAAATGTTGTGGACTAGCCTATGCATAGGGCTTAGATGCATATGGAGGGTGCTTCGTGAAGTGGAAATGCTTTCATGGAGTAGGACTTCGCACTGAAAGAATACCTAACAAAGCACAACACTGTGATGAAATGTTCTTTGTGAAGCACAGGTACCCTACCTTAGCATGGGGTTCACATCTTTATAGAGGGTACTTCGTGAAGCATGAGTTCTTGGAAAAGACTCGAGTCCGCTTGAAGATCTCCCTCCTTCGTGTTGGCCTGTGGGCTCTATGAAGCGAATCCCTTCTTGAAGAGGGGTGGTGTTTGAGCTAAGAGAAGGGTTCTTCAAAATATTCAAGTACCTGTAAGAGCTTGTTTTTTCAATGTTTCATAGAGCATAAGGTGCTTCATGATTTGAGATCAGAGAAGGTGAATGTTCAGATTGTCCGTCCTTTGGGCTTGAGGGGAGACCGATATTTATAGGTGAGGGGCTGTGCGAAACAAGGATAGCTTGGCGTGAAGCCACGTGGAACTCCACGATCAGCCATAGATTTCGTCAAGTTTATCATAACCACAAAGTAAATCTTCATCCCCTCCTCAGAGAGTAGATTTTCTGGGAGCTCTATGCAGCACCTGCGAAGGCTTCTGTCAAATATTGATGGGCTCACGGAGGTCGACTCAGCTCCCTCCACGGTGAAAATCTTCCGGTCAAGTGCATCATAACCATGGAGCCTCCCACCTCTTTGCTTTGTGGTGACTGTAGTGTGGGGATTTGGATTCTCATCATCCATAGTGTTGGGCTCTAGCTTCACACCAGTCACGGTGCAGGGCTTCACGAATGGTCTTCACAAGGAAACCCCTCTGGAGTTGGTTTTATCATTGAGATATGTTTCCTCTGCTCATATTTTTGTACCAACAAATTCCCCCTCCTCAGACATGGAGATGAGTAGAAAATGAAGGTCTAAGTCTGAGGGTCAATTGCCAAAAAATTTCAGCCAATCACAAAGCAAGGTTGTGAAGTAGGATTTCCCAGTGAAGAGGTGACATGTCGGTTGAGAGTGTCACGAAGATCGCCATGGCCAGATGTGCCACAATGAAAAATGGGGTCATTTCCTATAAATAGAGGAGGCTAACCTATCTTTTTTTACTTTATCATATCTGCATTTTTTGGAAATTGTGCTCTCGATTCATGAAGCTCTACGTGCTATGCTATTTCTCTCTACGAATCGGGAATTTCTACTTCACAGGGCCCAGTAAGTCCTCCGAATCTGCTAGTGTGTGCTCTGCGGCTTGTGTCTACAAGAAATGTGGAAAGGTTTCACAGCCTATCTCTGTGATCAATCTTCGTGATCGGGATCCTTGATCATGCTCTGCAAACCAGAACAAAAAAGATGAGAACATTGAAGACTGAATGGCTAAACAAGAAGCTTGCAGGGGGTCCTTGTTGATGCTTCGAGGAGGGAATAAATGGAAAATAACTTGGGTATCGAGGAATAAGTATAGATCCATTTGGACCATGATTCCCTGGTGGAGCTGCTGTTAGAGAGATAGAACAACTACCTATATTTCAAAGGGATTCCTCTGTAAAGATTTGGCCTGAGGGATGACATTTTCATTCCTGAAGTGGGAATATATGATCTGGCCTACTGGTTCAGAATTATGGCATGCTGACACCAGTGGTTCAGGTAAGCTAACATCCATACTTGGGAGGATTTCACACCCGTCAACGCTGATTGTTTTTACAATCAAGTGAATAATGATGATGTGAAAGCATTACAACTAGAGAAATATCCCTCACTGTACCAAACTATTCTTAAGGAACCCCTGGGGAACCCAGATAAGGGGTGGATTGATGAGTAGGATTTACTCCTGGGTAGCAACTTTATACACAACTAGTCATGGGCCTATTGGTTATGAGCCTCGTGTAAGGATTTCAGGGTAGAGATGAGACGAGTGGGCCTATATGGGGTGTCTTGGACCTCCCAATTTCACAAGTACCAGTAGAAGAAACTAATGCCAGCATTTTTGAGTAGGTGGTCGTCGAGGACCAATACCTTCCATCTTCACCAAGGGGTGGTTGGTATCAGCCTCAAAGAATTAAACCAGATATCAGGGGGTCTTAATACTAGAGTCAATGTATGATGAGTTCCTTCCCGCGGTGAACACATGGGAATACCTGAAGTATATATCATCGTGGGCAAAGTCATTAATGGATCTGGTGCTAGAGGAGGATAAACAGTCAGTGAGGGACGCCCATTTCAAGAAGTGGTTCAAGCAGTTCATGAATTTCCCTCAAGATGGATAGTTTCCCTTAAGGCCTTCGACCGACCCAAAGAGGGTTTATAGAGGCAAGGAGCACTTGTATTTGTGACTCTTGGAAGATAGCTAGTGGAAGACATGAGGATTCAGTGTCAGTACTGAGCATCAACCAGTGGTTTGGCTGGGTGCGTTCATTTCAGTACTTATCTTTGGATGGATTCTACTAGTGAGGGACACGAACATGGGCGCGTAACCAAGCATGTTCATCATGGAGTCCATGTTGGTGATAAGAGGAAAAATCAACCTCAAGATCCTGATGCTCACAAAAATGTATAAGGTGTTGTGTAAAATTAGCTAGGGGAAGAAGACACAAAGGATATGTGGGTCATTCCACCTTCAATATGGGTGGATAAAGGTTCGTATTTAAGGAATATATGAATATCCGAACCCCATTTCCCATCCAGGACTGGATTTCTTCCCAGCCATTCTGAATGCGGTGGGGAGCTTCTCGACCAAGATGAGCCTGTAGTTGGTGTTAAATAAGATCTGAAAGCGGGATGAGTTCAAATTCCACCTATTACCACTACTAATAGGATCATTCATCGATTATGGATAGGGAATGTAGGAGTATCGGTCCTATCTTCTGGCCTTCTGGGGTGGAGTACTGGTGGTGCAGGTTGACCGCGAGTCTCTCTATGAGCCATACAACCCACACTGTTTTGTGAGTCAATTTTGTTGCATGCAGCAGCTAACCCTGCATGTCAATTTGGGGGTGCTCCACGAGGATCACCCATGTGTGATGAGGCAGATGTGGATAATGTTCACATGGGAGGATGGGAAGATGCGAAATGAGCTGCATTCCCCTACATCTATCTATGAGATACTAAAGAAGTACACCAAGATCTGGGAGGTGGCCTACCTGGGGGAGATGCTGATGCACCAGACAGTCTGTTCCAGTGATGGGATGCCTCCCTAACCTCTAGATCCGGGCCAAAAGGCAGATAGAACATCTCGTGGTGGTAGGGCTGTAGTGGCGGCAATACCCTCACCAGTTGAGAGGTAGGTGGCAATAGTGGACCCAGTGGTCCTAGAGGAGTAACGTCATCTAGAGGGGAGGCCACCAAAGGGATTCTATAGGATATACAGTTTGTCTCTAGGGAAGCGGATGTTCCACATAGATATTCCTGATAATACCATCTTCCCAAAGTCTTGGGACATCTAGGATGTCAAGAGACAATTCCTTAACTTGTCTATGATGTATCACCATCTAAACCATCTCGGGATGCATTTTCTGGGGATCAGTCTTGTCAGGGCTTGCTTTTCGGTATTCTTGGAAGAGGGGTAGCATTACTTTGTTGAGATAGAGGAATTTGTGTAATACCAAGGTGATCCATGTCCAATGAAGGATCGAGTAAAGGTGTTTCATGATCTAATGGCCCCTCCACAGTTGTTGGTCAACAAAATGAGAGAGTTATTCCCTCTACCGGAAGAGTCAAAAGAGTTCTCTTGGGGGGGAGAGGCCGGTGGAGGGATCCCTCTGTAGGAGGTTTAGGTCGGAAATTTATACCCAGTGTTGGAAGAGTTTGTCTAGGACCTTGAGTTAAACCCTAAACCACCTCCCCATTGTATTCACCTGGGTTGTTTTGTACTTCTCAACTAATATATGACCTATATAAGAGGTCCTCATATGCAAAACCCACTCTTGCTTGATGGTAGATGAAACTGTATGAAATTCAGGTTCTGCGCCAGTGGCTACAGCGATCATCATTCCTGGTGTGGTTGTGACACCTATGGTGGTCATCCAAGAGCCTTCGAAATTCCCAAAAATACATAGATGGACACATCTCAGGAGAGAGACCAACTGTTTGATCACTATATGTATTATTGATAGAATTCATAACTGTCATCCGTTGGTCAATTTAACAGATGTATGTGTGCCTCTTCTATGAACTGTTCTTCAAATGGAATGGGATGCCTTGGATAGGTTGGTTGGAGCTCCTAGTGGAGCCTGTCCCAAGGGAACACCAGTGGTATTGGAAGTAGACATTTGAACCGACCAAGATGTAGCACTTCTGATCACTGGTGGGACCGTCAGTGGGATAGAGCCTATGACCATTGAGGTGGGATCCAAATGATGAGGATCAATTGGGAAACATGGGTCCAGACACACTTGATCAAGCACCATATGCAGAGCCTGCTGACAAGATCCTGGAGGTGTTTCCCTCTTACGAACATGCTGACCCTGAAGACTGAGATGAGACAAACTATGATGAGGAGAGAAAGATATTCCATTTTTGATCATGTAAATTGATCAAGCACTTCATCGAGAAGACTTATAAAATTCAACGGATAGACAAAATGGGGATGATTCTTTCCCATCTACATGAGTTGTGCTCTAGGGGAGTGGATTCCCATCATCCTCACATGCTCATTAGAGTTCTCATGGAGGAGAAGATTTGGGAGCATTATCATATCCTTAGTGTGATATAGAAATGAAGGAAATCAGTAAACATCAAGAGGCTCCAAGATCTCGAATGTGAATTTCAACAGTTTCATGCATGAGAGAACGTGCATTCTTTTTTCTAAATGCACAATTGGAGATCCTTTTGCAACTAAAGGCCTAGCTGGTGGAAGATGTAGAATAGATGGACCAAGCCTATGAGAAGATGGATATCATCCGAACCGACAAGGTGCAAGCCCGGACCGCGGATGATGAAAAAGGCCCCATCACTGCCGAGGAGGAGCGGGAGCTAAACAGGTGACATCAGATCCCGGAAACCACAAGCCAGAGAGTGGTAGAGCTGGAATGATGTATTAGAGAGGTCAACCCATCCACGTGAGAGGTCAATCCTTAGGTGTTGTAATGTGTGCAAACTTTTAAAATTACTTCCATGATTTGATCATTTATTATGGATGAATGCATGGGTTCCATTATTTGTTTTGGTTTACTGTATTTCCATCATATTCGTGAAATATCCAACGATAAATCCCAAAGCTCACGTGTGTCATGCCCAATGTGAGAAACAATGGATGACTGCTTCGTTATTTTATTTGAACTTTAAGGTTATGAACAAGCTTTGGGCATCCATGTTTTAAAAAACCAACCAAAATATCCAAGAGGAATGAGGGAAGCCTGACAAGAGGATAAGGTTATCAGAACAGTTGAATTTCCATTTTCCCAATGTGCTCTGGTGCATGAACGGAGTAGCTCTAGGGGCGTTAGAATATATCTGAACATAGGGAAGTGGAAAGTTTGAATCACAATACCCAAAATTTGGAACATTTTGGGGGTGGCATGAAAATGAAGGATAACTACTGAATGTGTTCTAAACATAGTATCCCTATTGAATCAGCCTAAAATGGGGATAAAAAATGAGGGTCGACTGCTGACCAAGTTCAAAACACGGGACCTGACTCAAAATGCAACACCATTAGTCTTCTATAATGTTTTCCCAGGAGAGTAGGGGAACCATTGTCCAAGCATCCGTACTATTAGGGGGTTCCTTCGAATGTGAAAGAGGATGAGGGACTGAATAAGGGGTACATAAAGTGTGGAGGGTGGACTGACAGGTTGTTATAGTAGAGTCAAACACTCTTGAAATTATGATACCAAGGTAATAACACATTAATTGGGTGCATCAATCCGATCAGGGATCAAACTTACTTCTGAACCTGACATTTTTGATAAAGACCTAGAATGACTTGTAATTTTTACGTCATACCAATATGGATGATAAACATGTAGTTTAAACATCACATGGTGAGGAAGTTTCACATAGTTTTAAGGTCACACTTTCTAGACCAAGATCGGGGAAGATGGGATAGAAGGGTTATTGACCCAAGGGATGGGTCTGAGGAAAAATTCCCCGACGTTGATACATATCCCATGAAAATTACAATCAAGCCAAACTTTGTTCTTAAAGCACAACATGGTTAGATACCATCGCTGGTAGGGAGAATCCTCTATGATGAGGAAACTGATGCATCCCATGATTAACTTGGGGAATCCTGAACTTGTTTAGGGTAGAACTGAAGTTTAGTGTCATGAATTGAGGACATATGAAATCATGATGTTTAATGTCATCAAATATGATGGTGGGTAAAGGGGAGATCCCAAATGAGAGTACATGACACGATAGCTATAAAATCGACGTGAATGAGAACATAAGCAGTCCGTGCCACACCATGTATCCCCAAGGGGTGTTTTTCAGGTCAAGGGACTGAAAGTGAAAGTTAGGCTGCCCCAGGGAAATGTTCCAAGGCATTCCTACATATCCCATTATGATGAGAATCAATCTGTATGTAGTTTTAGAATCACAGTTTAATGTCGTGCAGGACGAAGGGCCTATGTGGCATAGATACACCAATACACACCGCACCAACACTGCTAAGCCCATGTGGGTTGTGTTCGATGTGGGAAAAAAGGAGTAACAGTGAGATTTTCTTAGTATAAGAAGGCACACATTAGAGGTAATGGTCTACTAGGTGAGTGATGTTCTGATATTACTGACCCACTTTCATAACGCACCTACATACATGGGGGGAATAAAACTGAGTGTGTTGGGATTCTACTTGAACATAAGGGGGTGGAAAGATATGAATCATGATGCCCAATATCTGGATCATAATGATTGTGTCATGATGATAGAGGATAACTGCTGACCATGTTTGAAACACAATATCTGTAACACCCCGACCCCAGTTACCCAGAGTCGATGCATTATTGCGTAACATTGGCATGATCACAAAAGATCAAGTCTCGAAAGACCGATTAGTTTAGTAGCCCGGGAAACACTAGATACATTCATAAATGTTACATTACATCATAAAGTAAAAAACTACAATAACAAAGTCTCCATAGTCCACACTCATATCCTCTTCTGACTATCCCTGTAGGTCATTCATAAAATACTTCTTCACATCCTGGAAAATATTAAAACATTGAAAGGGGTGTGATCAGATGCTCAGTAAGGATAACAATATAGTGGAAGCTTTCATAAATAAACATAAACATTTAAGGCAATGTATGACTAAAACAAAATCCTTTTAAACTTGAACTTCAACATAATATGGAAAAATTAAAATGAGATAATTCCATTTACTTATTCACATGGATATTCTACTGGTCGAATAATCACATGCAATATCAATAACAACTTTCATAATGATGGAATGCATAATGCCAGAATATCATAACCACGTATCCAAGGCCTCGTGCCAAGACTGCAAATATGATATTGTCAAGGCCTCGTGCCAAGACACTAGTTTGTCTAATGAGACCTACCGATGAAATTTTTTTAGAAGATACTTACATTTAAAATTGCTCAAATATACCCCAGTGTTTTTATGAAAACATTATGCAAGCTTCTGAAAACAAAATAACTAATTCTGAGACTACTCGACTAATTACAGGACATGATGGGTCTACGCCCAATCCCTTCCTGTCTACCACACTCGAGAGTCGGGTTTTATGAATACATTTTTAAACTTTTGTTAAATACATATAAATTTGCACTGGATTTTCTTATATTTGAGATAAATATCTCTCTCTTTTTTGAAATCATTTAAAAAAGTTATGGCTTGTAGAGGAAGCCGAAACTCAAATAATGGTCATGGTGGCGGAGAGGTCATTGTCGCCGCATACGTAAGACAAAAAATTCCTTTTGTCGTTTAGAAAAAATGCTTTGTATAAAAATATTCCTTTTGAATAAAAGTAAAAGTCAAAGGTGTTTATACACCGTATAGAAGAAATTTGTGTATAAAACAAAATATGCCTCAATGAATGGAGATTGAGATGCAGTCCCTTAAAAATATCATTTTTTTAAATAAAATAGATCTATTATGTGTATTCAATATATGTACACATAAAGAAAGTATAAATACAAGATAGGACATAATAATATCATGACATAATTTTAAAGTACGAGATTAACCCAAAGAATGGAAATTGGTTTAAGAAGTTCCCTTACCTCGTGTCCGACTTGAATCGACCACTCTTTAACCTCCTGAATAATAAAATAGAGTTAATCTCTACCTTATTAAGAACATTTTTCAAATTAATTATTCCTTTTATATCACTTATTACCATGTCATGAACATTATGTAATTATTTAAGTTAATAATGGTCGTTTTGTCGATCTTAGGTACTTGAGTCAAAAATAAACTTCTTATAATTACACTTTGTTCATGTAGTAAAATATCCATTATGTCCATAATTATATTCATGATTTAGATATCATATACATCATATATATCTAGTATATACATTCATTTATAATATTACATAACATTTAGAGGTAAGAAATGAAATGCACCGTTCATGGAGACGGTAAGCCGTACGTACGCATGAACGCTACTTTCATTTCTATTTCATATTTAATGGAATAAAGTTATAATTATATAAAGGTATAATATAATTATAGTATAATATAATGTATAATACCATTTACTATATCCTTTATACATCCCACAGATGGCATTAACGATTCAAATCACTTTGAGGGGGCGGTAGTCCGCACTTCCTAAAATGAAATTATCGCGTTTACCCATAATGGAAATCATAAAGTATGAATTAAATGAGAAATACAGAAGAATAAGTAAAACATAAAAATAATATATATATCATATATGAAAATAGTGTCATCAAAATGGACACCATTAGAGGTGTTAAAAGAATATTGAACAATCATCGTTTCATGAGGCAGTATTTCGCCACCCACAGAAACAGTATGTTCTTTAACCATTAGACGAAGGTGTGTGTAAGTGTAAATCAAATACTTATCATAAAAAAATCGTAATATATTTAGGATACTGGTGTTGTTACAAAAGAAATGAATAAAAAGAGTTTAGGGGGTTGGAGAAGCAAAATAAAACATAAGAACACAAGAGAAAACACTACCTTTAAAATCGGGTAACTCTTTTTGATTTGATCCAAAGGCTTCCTTGGGAAGACTTATGCCCAAAGTGAGGCTTCTATGAGTAAGATAGGGAAGTTGAGAGAGTATTTTGGCAGAGTTTGGACAAGCCAAAAGACTTTTAAGGTGTGAATAAGTTGGTAGTGGTGGGGGCCTTTTAACAGAGGAGAAGAGGGGCACTCTTGGAACGTAATGAAATGTTACTTTATTATATAAAGGGTTTCGGATTTTAAAGGTCCCAAACTTATATATTTCGAGGCTAAGGTGATAAGGGTTCTAAATTTACTCATAAAATAGGCTTTGGACAATTGTAAGTCTTATATTTTACATTATCTTTTCATTTTATTTAAATCGTTAATTAATGAGGTAATCACTGCATCATCATGGTGTCATAAATAATTTAATTTATTTAATGTCTAAAAATTATAAAAAAACCTATCCTGATGTAGGAAATATTTTTATCTTTCTAATGAATATTTATAGTCAAAAATATGACTTGTACAACCCCATTTAAAAATTGTTTTAGTAAAACAACTCATGTTTGTGACATTTTTATTTTAACTTTAAATAAAAAGTTATTTATGTCATTTTCCTACCAAAGTGGATCCATGGGGTCCCCAAGTTGACCCATGAATTTTCTTGGTGGGCCATGACACATCCAATAGGTTTAGGAAAAGTGTAAAGGTATTTTCATATTTTTATAATATCATTTTTCCTTAAATTTCACTAATTACTTTTAATCGTGATTAATTAAAATTAAAAGTTACTATTCACCAAAAAATTATTTTAATTCCATTGAAACACATTTTACTTCATAATGAAAACCATTTATGTCGGATTTTTGAAAATCAAATCACAGAAGTGGTAATGTTTTATTTAAACGAAAAATCAGTTTTTTAACTACCACTTAGTGGTTTCACTATTCATCAAAAATTGATGTTTTTCAGAACAATGAAAAAATTTCACCCTAAGCTATAATTGATATTATGAATTCAATAATTATGTCTATTTTATGAAATTTCAAACATATAAGTAGCATTAATTAATTTTATAATTAATTCCCGCTGTCACAACAAATAGCGTGTTTTTTAAGAAACAATATATATCAAAAGATTGACAATTGTTTATGTCCAATTTCAAAGTGAAATTAATTCTAATGAAAACCATTGGATAAAATAGTAAAAATATATTATAATTATACTTTAAAACCACTCAATAGTATAGTTTATCTCTATAAATTATTTTGATTAAAAAAGTTGTTTTTAAGTATTTTTCACTATTCATAAAAAATTGGAAGTTCTCAGAAAAATACCAAAAATTCAACATAGGCTAATTTCAATCTTCCGAATCCAAAAATGAAGTCCATTTTGAAATGTAAAATATATATAATTTCAAAAAGTGGGTATTACTATTCATAACTGCTACTTTTATTGGTCGCGGTGTGTTAGAATCTCGAACATGCGTACAATGAAAGCTATTGCATTATTGAAAGAGAAGCGTATCGTGGAAGCTCGGGGTGTTACATTCTCCCCTCCTTCAATAAATTGCATCCTCGCAATTTGAAAATTTTCTTTGAAAATAAAAGTTTGAAGATAGGAAATACCTTTGTGTAAAACCAACATTGGAAATAAGGTTAATAAAAATATAACTTTAAAAGATAGAAAGATAAGTACAAAGGTCACCCGAGATAGCCCATACTAGGATTCTATGAAAATATGGATATGAAAGAAAAACAAACCATCAAGGTCTGATGGAGAGTTGTAGAAAACAGGATTAGTAGAAATATAACTATAAGAAAATCACAAACCTATGATTAGTTAAACGGTCATTGAATCCCCAGTTGGAAAAGTTAACCGACAATGTTTTTGTTTTAAGTTTCCTTTTATAATGTTGAGGAATTTATTTAGGAGATTTACTAAGAACCTAAGGGAATATATATACTTGTCATGTAGACTTTCATTCTTTAATAAATTTTTACCACAAATCTATCTTTCACTCTAAAAGGTAATAGAACTCAAAATATTCTATTTATCATAATAGTATAAGGTTCCAAATATTAACACATACCATTTAGATTAGGAAAACTTTTTATAATAACAAGGGACTTCCTGTAGGCTAGTGGTAGGTAATAAAGGCATGTCGCACTATGGTTGTGGGTTCGATTTCTGCAGCTTTGTCCGACGCGACGGGTTATCCCCCAACATGCAGGTTGTCCTTTTCCTAAAACTATAGTATTATAATATTCCAAAAATAATCTTCATAAATGTTTTAACCGTAAACAATACTATCCAAAGATCAACTTAATCTATTCCAACCTTTATAGTTATCCAAAATACCTCCGTCCAGACTTTCTCTAAAAGGTCTTTAAATTCAAAAATCAATTGTAACATCAGATTCCCCAAACAATGTAAAGTTTCTCTTATTGTCACATACTAAAAATATGATTACCTTCATAATATTAAAACCTTAATGAAAACAACAAGTACTGCAGTACAATCCTTATATATATCACATTATTCTTATAACCAGAATATAATCCTTGAGTCCAAAAGCACCAATACATTAATTATTCCACTTCAACTGTAATAACAACATAAGATTGTCCTTGATCCCTTTTCCTTTTCTCAGGTAAGTTTCCCTGATGCTTAGGACATTCATTTTCATAATGCCCCATTTCCCTACAATTATAGCATTCAACATTGATAGCCTCTTTCTTTCCCTTGCAATCACGAGCCTGGTGACCTTTTTCTCCACATTTATAACAAACTCCCATTCCTTTCAGGCATGTACCAGGGTGGTTCTTCCTACAATTATTGCATAATAGAAAATCCTTTTTTCCCGTTTTCCCTTTATCCGTCTCTTGTTCCACCATTCTCTTTTTCTCTTTCTTTACTTGTAAGACTTAGATAATTCCTTTTCTGTATTGATAGCACATGAGAAAATATCTTCATACGTTGAGGAATATTGTGATACCAAATCTCGACAGAGAAATGGTTTTAAACCATCAATGTAATGATCAATCTTACTTATTGGGTTACGTATATAATCTGTTGCATGCCTTGCTAACCTTGTAATGTTGTCCTCATACTTTGAGACATTCTTATCCTCCTTTTGTCTCAGACTCAGAAATTTCCTTTCCATATCTGCTCGATGGTCACGAGGAAAGTATTTTTCTAATAAAATCTCTTTGAACTCCCTCCATTCCATATTCGATACTTCATTATCTTCCTTTGTATTTTGAATCAACGACCACCATTGATCGGCATCTCCAGTGAGGCGGTAGACTGCCATGACAACCTTCTCCCTTTCGTTACTTCCCAAGGCTTGGAATATTTTCTCTAAGGAGTTTATCCATTGCTCAGCTACTAATGGATTTATACCCCCATTAAATGTTGGCGGTTGTTTCCTCATGAAGCGGTCTAACATTGATCCTCCACGTTGCGGATTAGGGTTCTCCATACGAGTAAGGTTATTATTCATAACCTGAGTGAGTTGTCCCAGAATGGTAATAAGTTGATCAGCACGAGTTGTATCTCCAGCTCCATAATAATTATCTTGAGCAGGAGGGAAATCCCTACAAGGAGTGCGTGCATTGATACGGTTTTCATTCCTCCCACTAGGAACCATTTCTAAACAATGGCATAAACTAGATTAGTTTATGAATTCAAATACATAATTCCATACTTGTAAAACACTTAACATAAATTGAACTATTTATGGATATAATCCATAATCATAAAAAGAAATTTTTTCTTTGAGGAAGTATATACTCATAAACCCTTCATAATGGTTTGTAAAGAAAATGAGAATTATCCTAAGCATATCCCCTGGGAGTGTTGTAACCAAGAGTGCAGCAAGGCCCGTTGTCGTGCACCAGTTCCCATTCGAGTCTAGCTCAAAGAGGTGTTTTCGGGTTTTACCCCTAGGTGCATCTGTGCCAGAGCTGCCTCTACCGGCTCGTATCCAGATAGGGATGTATTTCTCGGAAAACTCACAAAATCTCTATAATACCAAAATTCTCGTAATTTCTTCTATACTAATCCTCAAAGTCTATCTTCGGGCTATGTGCTCTAATCAGAGTTTATCTAAATCTAGCTTCCAAGGTTAGTACTAAACTTCCTCTGATACCCCGACCCCAGTTACCCAGAGTCAGTGCATTATTGCGTAACACTGACATGATCACAAAAGATCATGTCTCGAAAGATCGATTAGTTTAGTAGCCTTGGAAACACTAGATACATTCATAAATGATACATTACATAATTAAGTGAAAAAATACAATAACAAAGTCTCCATAGTCCACACTCATATCCTCTTTTGACTGTCCCTGTAGGTCATTCATAAAATACTTCTTCACCTCCTTGAAAATATTAAAGCATTGAAAGGGGAGAGCTCAGATGCTCAGAAAGGATAACAATATAGCAGAAGCTTTCATAAATAAACATAAAAATTTAAGGCAATGTATGACTAAAAAAAGCCTTTTAAACTTGAACATAAACATAATATGGCAAAAGTAAAATGAGATAATTCCATTTACTTATTCACATGGATATTCTACTGGTCGAATAATCACATGCAATATAAATAACCACTTTCATAATGATGGAATGCATAATTCCAGACTATCATAACCACGTAGCCAAGGCCTCGTGCCAAGACTACAAATAAGATTTTGTCAAGGCCTCGTGCCAAGACACTAGTTTGTCTCATGAGACCTACCGATGAAATTTTTTTAGAAGATACTTACATTTAAAATTTCTCAAATATACCCCAGTGTTTTTCTGAAAACATTATGCAAGCTGCTGAAATCAAAATAACAAATTCTTAGACTGCTCGACTAATTACAGGTCATGATGGGTCTACGCCCAATCCCTTCCTGTCTACCACACTCGAGAGTCAGGTTTTATGAATACATTTTTAAGCTTGCGTTAAATACATATACATTTACACTGGATTTTCATATATTTGAGAGAAATATCTCTCTCTTTTTTGAAATCATTTAAAAAAAATTATGGCTTGTAGAGGAAGCCGAAACTCAAATAATGGTCATGGTGGCGGAGAAGTTGTTGTCGCCGCATACGTAAGACAAAACATTACTTTTGTCGTTTAGTAAAAACACTTCGTATAAAAAGATTCCTTTTGAATAAAAGTAAAATTCAAAGGGGTTTATACACCGTATAGAAGAAATTTGGGTATAAAACAAAATACGCCTCAATGAATAGAGATTGAGACGAAGTCCCTTAAAAATATCATTTTTTTTAAATAAAATAGATCTATTATGTGTATTCAATATATGTACACATTAATAAAGTATAAATACAAGATAGGACATAATAATATCTTGACATAATTTTAAAGTAGGAGATTAACCCAAAGAATGGAAATTGGGTTAAGAAGTTCCCTTACCTCGTGTCCGACTTGACTCGGCCGCTCTTTAACCTCCTGAATAATAAACTATAGTTAATCTCTACCTGCTTAAGAACCTTTTTCAAGGTAATTATTCCTTATATATCACTTATTACCATGTCATGAACATTATGTAATTGTTTAAGTTAATAACGGTCGTTTTGTCGATCTTAGGTACTTGAGTCAAAAATAAACTTATTATAATTACACTTTGTTCATGTGGTAAAATATACATTATGTCCATAATTATATTCATGATGTATATATCATATAAATCATATATATCTATTATATACATTCATTTATAATATTACATAACATTTAGAGGTAAGAAATGAAATGCACCGTTCATGGAGACGGTAAGCCGTACGTACGCATGAACGCTACTTTCATTCCTATTTCATATTTAATGGAATGAAGTTATAATTATATAAAGGTATAATATAATTATAGTTTATTATAATGTATAATACCATTTACTCCATCCTTTATACATCCCACATGTGGCATTAACGATTCAAAACACTTTGAGGGGGCGGTAGTCCGCACTTCCTAAAATGAAATTATCGCGTTTACCCATAATGGAAATCATAATGTATGCCATAAATGAGAAATAAAAAATCATAAGGAAAACATAAACATACTATATATATCATATATGAAAATAGTTTCATCAAAATGGCCACCATTAGAGGTTTTAAAATAATATTGAACAATCATCGTTTCGTGAGGCAGTATTTCACCACCCACAGAAACAGTATGTTTTTTAACCATTAGACGAAGGTGTGTGTAAGTGTAAATCAAATAATTATCATAAAAACATATTAGTATATTTAGTATACTGTTTTTGTTACAAAAGAAATGAATAAAAAGAGTTTAGGGGGTTGGAGAAGCAAAATGAAACATAAGAACACAAGAGAAAACACTACCTTTAAAATCGGGAAACTCTTTTTGATTCGATCCAAAGGATTCCTTGGGAACACTTCTGCCCAAAGTGAGGCTTCTATGAGTAATAGAGGGAATTTTAGAGAGTATTTGGGCAGAGTTTGGCCGAGCCAAAAGGCTTTGAAGGTGTGAATAAGGTGGTAGTGGTGGGGGCCTTTTATAAGAGGAGAGGAGGGGCACTCTTGGAATGTAATGAAATTTTACTTTATTATATAATGAGTTTCGAATTTTAAATGTCCAAAACATATATATTTATAGGATAAGGTGATAAGGGTTCGAAATCAACTCATCCAATAGGCTTTGGACAAGTGTAAGTCTTATATTTTACATTATCATTTCATATTATTTAAATCGTTAATTAATGAGGTAATCACTGCATCATCATGATGTCATAGATAATTTAATTTATTTAATGTCTACGAATTATAAAAAAAATATTTTGATGTGGGAAATCTTTTTATATTTCTAATGAATATTTATAGTCAAAATTATGACTTGTATAACCCCATTTCAAAATTGTTTTAATAAAACAACTCATGTTTGTGACATTTTTATTTTAACTTTAAATAAAAAGTTATTTATGTCATTTTCCTACCAAAGTGGCTCCATGGGGTCCCCGAGTTGACCCATGGATTGTCTTGGTCGGCCATGACACATCCAATAGGTTTAGGACAAGCTTAAATGTATTTTCATATTTTTATAATATCATTTTTTCCTTAAATTTTACTAATTAACTTTAATCGCGATTAATTAAACTTAAAAGTTACTATTCACCAAAAAATTATTTTAATCCCATTGAACCACATTTTACTTAATAATGACAAACATGTTTTTCAGATTTTTAAAAATCAAATCACAGAAGTGGTAATGTTTTATTTAAAAGAAAAACCAGTTTTTTAACTACCACTTAGTGGTTTAACTATTCATCAAAAATTGAAGTTTTTTAGAACAATGCCAAAATTTCACCCTAAGCTATAATTGATATTCCGAATTCAAAAATGATGTCTATTTTATGAAATTCCAAACATATAAGTTTCATTAATTAATTTTATAATTAATTCCCGCTGTCACAACAAATAGCATGTTTTTTAAGAAACAATATATATCAAAAGATTGACAATTGTTTATGTCCAACTTCAAAGTGAATTTAATTCGAATGAACACTATTGTATTAAATGGTAAAAATATATTCTAATTAAACTTTAAAACCACTCAATAGTATAATTTATCACTATAAATTATTTTTATTAAAAAAGTTGTTTTTATGTATTTTTTACTATTTATAAAAATTGGAAGTTCTCAGAAAAATACCAAAAATTCAACATAGGATAATTTCAATATTCCAAATCCAAAAATGAAGACCATTTTTAAATTTAAAATATATATAATTTCAAAAAGTGGGTATTACTATTCATAACTGCTAATTTTATTGGTCGCCGTGTGTTAGAATCTCGAACTTGCGTACAATGAAAGCTATTGCATTATTGAAAGAGAAGAGTATCGTGGAAGCTCGGGGTGTTACAATATATTTTTCATGTTAGCCTAGAATAGGGACAAACAAATAAGGGTTGACCACTGACCATGTTTAAAACACAGGACCTATCGTAAATGTTGTCTGAGGTCTTCAGGGGCATTGGCCCAAGATGGTAGGTGAGCCAATGTATCATGAGACCATGCCATAAAGGGGGTCCCTTCATAAATGTAAGAGTATGGGGATACAAATAAAGGGATCATGAAGAATGGACATGAAACTAAGGAATTTCTATGTGAAATTTCTACCCTTTTGTCTTTTTTTCATGACACATTTGAATGAAACAATAAGATTCATCAGATAGAGGGATTTGAATCGCTTTCCAAGGACAAGTGTCCCAGAGTCTCATGCTCCTAAATTAAGGATGGAAAGTGGACCATCAAGGGGAGACCTTATTTAATGAAATCCTCACACGGTGGAAAATTAGTCGAACCCGATGCGTAGTTCTTATAGGGAGGTCTTATTTTAGGGTCATATAACTCGAAAAAATATGAGAAAAGATAAGGAAGAAACATGATGTGGTTGGCTTGAAACTAGATGTGAATGAGAACCCAAGAGGTGTTGGACACACCACATTCTTCCAAAAGAGTTTGGGCCAAGGGTCTGAAAAAATATAAGGATTTATGATTTATAGGGATAGACCTATAGATGGAATGTCCGGGCATTCCTTCATATCTCATGAGGATGGGAATCAATATACATGTAGTTTTGGATGTGTAGTTTGGTGTCCTGTGATAAGGACAGTCGGATCATATTTTATGTTTCCTAGAACTTAGAAAATTGATAGAAAAGTGGGAGGGAGAGACATGGTGAAAAATTACAAAACCCGATGTGAATGAGGACATAAGCCCACATCGTACCATGTGCTCCCTGAGGAGGTTTTAGGTCAAGGGACTAAAAATGAAAGTTGGAGTGGGCCTAAGGAAAAGGGATCGAGCATTCCTATATACCCCGTTATGATGGGGATCAAGACATATGTAGTTCTAGAATTGGAATTGTAGGGTACCAATTCTTGAGACAATAATATCGTATGGGTATGGCCCATGCACCAAAAGAAGTGGCATTTGATAGATCTGGTTTGTTATTTATGAGGGATGTATGTTTTTTATGAAGAGATAAACCTAGGATGGAGAATCCAGGCATCTCTATAGGAATCAATCCATATGAAGGAATTAAAAAATGGTATGGTGGATAAGAATTACCAAAAATGAAATCCCCTCGAGTGGGGATATCACAATGCGGTTTCATTTTTCATCATGCGGCCAAGATGATGATGTCATAGTTTAGGGTCATATGATAGGACCTACCAATGCATTTTAACATTATTCAATAAAGACACCACAATTAAAGTTATGTGATACCAGGAAGAATAGTTTAAGGTCTTATGAATTGGACACATATAGAATAAATGATATTTTTAAAGGAATGAACATGGTGTGATGAAACATACCCAACATGAATGAGGACATAAGCCCATACCACTCAATGTGTGATTCTAGGGAGGAAACCTTAGGCTGAGGGGCCAGAAAAGGTAAGGGAATATAAGGATTGACCCAAAGACAAAATTTCTAGGCCTTCCTATGATTCCATTAGGATGGGAATCAAGACGCACTTAGTTCTGGAAGTGCATTTTAACATCATACAGGATGACAGGGAGGAGAGTCTAGCTCCTAGAAGAGGAGTACGTGGTATGTCTATTTCAAACCCGATGTGAGTGAGGAAATAATCCCAAACATGCCACATCATGCAATCATATTTAAGTCAGGTCCAAAAGGCCGAACATAATAGGTAATTAGTAGAACATGATCTAGACCTAAAGATGAGATGCCCAGGCATTTCTATGTATCCCATGAAGATTAGAATCAAGATATACGTTGTTCTAATGTTTTTCAGTTCTTACGACTTGTAGAAAAAACATAAAAAGATATTAGTCTAAAATCTTAGAGCTCAGACCATAGAAAAGCAAGACTCTTCCAAGTAGGTGCAAACCTCAACCAAATCCCTAATCCCACGTGAGCTATGCTCGATGTGGGAAACAAGGGAGGATAAAGTATTTGCAACACATGGAATACACACAATGGGGAAATCAGTGCAGAGACCTGGATGATTCCTCACCATGGCTTTGTCTTCCTAACGTGCAAATATGCATTGAGGGATAATACCAAGAGTGTCAAAAATCCACATGGATGTGATGGAGTAGAAAATGATGTGAAACATGCAACTGGAATTTAGGGATTGATGGGGTTGGTGTGATGATGGAGGATAACCGTTGAATATGTTTGAAACATATTATCCATATTGTGTGACCTGAAATGGGAACAACAAATGAGCATCGACCACTGACCATATTCACAACATGGGACTTCTATCAATTTGTCATTATAAATTCTTTAGGATCACATCCCAATACTATAAGAGGGTGTTGGGGCTAAGGATCCATGAAATTCGGGGTTCCCTTCGAAAGTGAAAGATATTAAAATCCCTAATGAAGGGGAACATGAAGCAAGAAAATGGGTGATGACATGTCTGTAGAATCCAACACTCTATGTCCTAAACCATAGTGAACTTGGGCACATCGTTAAACTTTAAAAGAGGTTCAAGGGGCCCAAATCAAGAGCATATAATTTGAAAAGATGAGTATAGAATAGGGGGACAAAGATATCTTATAATAAAGAGGTATGTGGTGTGGTTGTCACAAACTGTACATGAATGATGACATAATATCATACCACACCAAATTCCCCTCTTCTGGGAGAACTCAGACCAGGGGGATAGGAATGTAAGGAGGTTCCTAATAAATGGGGCTAGACTCGAAGGCTAAATGTTTGAGTGGTCCTACATATCCCAAAATGATGAGAATCAATCCACACATAGTTATAGAGTATGTTGTGTAGTTTCACATCATGCGGCAAGGAAATTGATAGGGGTAAGGTATCTCAATGAGGGATTTGTATGACATGATGAGTAATCCAATGTGAATAAGGACATAATCACATACCACTCCATACAATCATAATAGAGAACTTGGGACAAGGGCCCGAGGTTAGGAATGTCACAATCAGTTTGTAGTGTAACGTCTTGCAGTGAGGAGGCTAGTGATCTTAGTTGAAGTTCATAGATCTTGGACCATAGAGGCCGAGTTTAATGTCATGTGTGTGGGAAATATGGGTATAAATGGTGAATCACCATATACATTATGTGTGAGACCATATAGTGACAATGATGATCAAGGATAAAAGTTGACCATGTTCGCAACACAGTATCTGTATTGAGTGACTAGGGATGGGGATAAACAATTGGGCATCGACTGTTGACCATATTCGAAACACGGGACCTGCATCAATTTGTTTCTCAAGGTCCTCAAGGATGTTCACCCTAAATGGTAGGATATCCCTTAGGAAAAACATCTGTACCCTCTGGGGGTCCTTTAGGATGTGAATGTTGGAAGAAATTCAAATGATGAGATAAGTGAAGAATGGGGACCTATGCAGTTTAACATCTTGTGGAAATGTAAAAGATGGAGGGGTGCCTCAAGGGAATTTATGTGGTGTGGAAAAATAGACCAATGTGAATAAGGACATAAGACCATAATACACTATCCAATACTAGGTGAGAACCTGGTCCAAGGGCCCGAAAAGGCTAAGGGACCTGGGATAGGAAGACCTGGCTAGTTTTTAGTTCATCGTCTTGTATTGAGGATGATAGTGATCTTAGTTTAGGGTCATAGAGCTCGGACTATGGACACATGAACCATTATGCAGATATTGCCTTACCAAAGCTCATAATACCATGTGAGCAATGCTCGGTGTGGGAAACAAAGAGTAGGACCAGGCTCTCCCCAACATATAACAGTATAGAAACCAGACTAGCACTCCTGCCCAAAGTAAATTTATGTTTGAAGGGGTATTAGGAAAAAATGAGTCACTGAACCCAATACATGGGACATACGGTGGTGGTTGTAATGATAAAGGATGATTGTTGACCATATTCAAAATAAAAAAATCCACATCCTCTGTCCTGGAAAGGGATCAAAAAATGACTGTTGACCGGTGACCATATTTTCAATTCGGGACTTGTATCAATTTTTCATTCTACATCCTCAATGAAATTGTCCCAAAATGATAAGAGAGCCCTTAGGATGAGTATATGTACCATTCGGGGGCCATTTTGGGCGTGAAAGATGATGAAGACCCAAATAAAGGGAGTGTGTAAAGAATGAATTATCTTGTGAAGTTTAACATCATGTGGGAGCAGGAAAGAGGTAGAGATCTCCAGGGAGAGGGATACATAGTGCGGTCATGATGAACTTGATGCGAATGAGGGAAAAATCCTACACCACCATGTGTTTTGACCCAAGGGGAGATCCCAATGTTTGGGGCTAAGCCAATAGATGAAATGTCTGAGCATTCGTATGTATCCCATGAGGATGGGAATCAAGCCGTACGGAGTTCTAAAAGGGCCATACAGTTTAACGTCATGTGAGGAGGACATGGTGAGGATAGAAGAACAAGGAGGGGACATGGTGTGATTATCATAATCTTGACATGAATGGGGCTAAATAATCCTACACTACACCATGTGGGATCTTCCAAAGAAACTACACCTAGGGGGATAGTCAATGAAAAGAGTCTGGGGGCTGGACTCAAGATGAGAGGTCCAAGAATTCATACGTATCCCATGAGGATGGGAATCAATCCATACATATTTCTTGAAGTATGTTGGGTAGTTTTACGTCATTTGTCAAGACCAGGATCACTCTGGTGGGTAAAATACCATGTGCGGTGTCGGATTCACTCGCTCTCGGCTCGATCTGTCGGGAGGCTACCTTGCTGGAGGAACTCGACAAATGGGGTCCTCCAGTCGGGAGTCAGTTCTAGCATTGCATCAGGGGGAAATGGAGGTCCAAAAACAGAGGCACAAGCCAAAATGTGACTTACTAGTGGGATATCATTGTGGTATAGAGTGACAGTAGCGATGAATCTCTGTTGTGCAACATGGATAATCAAATCATTCTGATCAGGCTCAGCAAGAGTTTCAGCTTGGCTAGCCAAGTCGTCAACCTGACCATTCTGCAAACAAGGTACATGAGTAACCTCTGGATGAATTGGGAACTAGGCCATAAACTGCTGGTTATGTTCCAATAGTTGTATGAGCTCTGGATTCCGGAAGAAATAGTCACCATTGATATACTTGATGACTACTTTGGAGTCCCCATTCACATGAAAGTGGGGAACGTCAATCTTGAGGGCCATCATGAGGCTAATGATGAGAGCCTGGTACTCCACCTTATTGTTGGTACAACCCTTTGACAGCAGGAATGAATATGTAAAAACAGCTTGTGCCACAGTGATGAAGACGATACCCAATTCCACTCTATTGAGTTTGGGGTTATTGATACTTCTATTGGTATAGATTTGTGATGCACCATCAAAGTGAATTTTCCAACACATAATGGATTCGTATACCAAGAGGATTGCCTTATCATGAAAATCAAGGTCCAAAGGCTGGTCCACAAAATCTATGTGGGTGGCAAGGAAGTATGCCAATTCTTGATCCTTGATTGCCTTCTAAGGGATAAACCTGATGTCAAACTACTGGAGGATCACTTCCCACCGAGCTTGACGTCCTATCAATATGGGGAAGATCAAGATGTACTTCAGTGGATCCACTTAGGACACTAGTTGTACCTCATGGTGCTACAAGTAATGTCGTAATTTCTGTACTTCGAATACCAGTGCAAGGTAGCTCTTCTCGATAGGGAAGTATCTGGTCTCCATATCGAGGATCATACGGATGAGATAGTAGATATTGTTTTTTGTTCCCTCATTGATCTTCTGTGTGAGAAGGGCATTGAGAGATCATTCCAGGGCAGTCACATAAAGGAACAACAACTTTTCTAGAAATGGGTGGAATCAGGACCAAAAGTTCGAGAAGATACTACTTGATTTCCACAAAAGCAGTATCATATTCTTCATCCCACTAATAGATGATTCCTTTCTTCCTGATCTGATTAAAGGGATTACACTTTCCAACCAAATTCACAATGAATTAGAGTATGTAGGCCAAGTGGCCTTAAAAGCTACAAAGTTTCCAAATGTTGCTCAGAGGATAAATCTATCTAATTTCATTGATCTTCTTTGGGTTAATATCGATGCTCTTGTATCTGAAAACAAAGCCGAGAAACTTTACAAAGGTAACCCCAAAGGTACATTTCAATTGGTTCATCTTCAGGTGGCAAGAACGAAGGAAGATGAACACTTTCTTGAGATATATGATATTTTCAGGAAGCTAGAGAGTTTTGACCACCAGATCATCCACATAAAATTCAACCAATGTCCCGATGATTGGCTTAATTATGCAATGCATGGCATGCTGATAGGTGGCACCTGCATTCTTTATGCTGAAGAGAATTACCTAGTAACAGAAAGTTCCTTATGGTACCCTAGTGTCTATATAATCCTTATCCTTAGGTTCCATTCGGATCTGGTTATACCTAGAATACCCATCCATGGAAGAGAGGGTATAGAACCTTTCAATGGAATCAATAAACAGTTTTGTCAAAGGAAGTGGAAAATCATCCTTTGGACAATGATAGTTGATATCCTGTAAGTTGATGCAAACTCTGATATGTCCTTTCATTTTTCTAACAGGAATAAATGATAGAAATCCATATAGGGTACTAGAACTCCTTTATGATGTTGTATATGATGAGATTATCAGATTTGGACACGACCATGGCACTATGAGAAGGGCGCATCTTCCTAAGAGGTTTTTTCAACCTACAATGATTTGAGGGAAGACTAAGGCGGTGGAAGGAAACCTCAGGATCTAGTACAATAATCTCTTAATAACCCAAGGAAAACACATCACGATGTTGCTTCAAAATGTCCACACATTTCTGTTGACCTTTGAGAGGCATAGTAACACAGATCAATGTGGGTTTCAGATCTGTCTCGCTACCAAGGTTCACCTGTACGAATTTATCGACCGTGGTGGAGACACTCTTTTAGAAAGTAGGAGTATCATCCATTAAATCCTCTTATTCTCTTATAAAGGAGTGATCCTCAGTGGGAGAAGCTTCCTATGAGTCAAAAAATCCCTATGGGAGATTGGTGCTAGACTGAGTGGAGGTAGACACTACATCGAGGGTCTCATGTGATGCTAAGACCATGGAGACAAAATCTGTTGACTCGATCCATTATATTCTTCAGCTCAAGGGGACAGACTAGATGATATCAAAGTAATAGTGGCACATCAGCTTGAGATGGTTTATCCCTACATGGTGAAACAAGAATGTATGATGTATTTCTATTTTAATGGGGTGGACATCCTGATACCTTATGGGGGTAGGGGCTCTAGGATCACCTGAACATGATTTGTGTAAAAATACGATGTGATATACCAGCGTCGCTTAGAAATGGGAATGTTCTCCCCCATAATTATAGAAACAACAAATTTTTGTCCCATATATAGGGTCATAGCCTCCAATCAATGGATCAGAAATATGTCGGCAGCATCTAGGTCTGTACACAGGTCAGTCACAATTGTATCATGTTCAACCTCTTTAAACCGAATCTTCTTGTCCTTGCTCCTGTAATAGTCAGCATCTTGGTAGAGGGATTTACAAGTGGAAAAGGGAGAAGTGTCACCTTGTATTACACCCACCCGACCATTAAGGGAGTACTTAAGACACTGGTGATATGTTGAAGAAACCTCCACATGCAGATGAAGCCATGACCTACCCATCAACATGTTGTAGGCGGGGTCCTGGGAGACAACCATGAACTCGATTCTAGCAACTAGGCCACTGAACTGGGTCTTTAGGTGGATATTTCTAACCAGTTTCTGTTCCTTCTTATCGTAACCTTATATTTTCATGTCATAGGGACTCAGTTCATCCTCAGATAGATCCACTTTTTAGAGGTTCCGAGTTAGGATCAGGTTGATCCCAAAGCCTGTGTCGACAAGACAATGATGAAACTCCTCACCATTTAAGTGCCTGGTGATGTAATGTGGGCAGATGTGCCACTATATGGGATAACCTTCATCTTCTCCATATAAGGAGATAATGGACTAACATTCAACACTCTCAACTGCCTTATCATGGAAGGGTTCTGTGGCTACTACCTCCATCTCAAACTGGAGGGGTCTTATTAAAGATTTGACAATGGATTAACACATATCCACTGATAGGAAAGGGACTCAAGGATAGAGAGCCTCACAGGAATGATGGAAATATGTTTAGGATATCATACTTGCATGCCGGGCATGAACTTTTTCTTTCAGGAGGTCATTCTGCTTCAAGGGGGATGACTGGCCCTTCATGCTGAACCGGTAGCTGGCTAGTGGTTGGAATGTCCTGTTTCTTTATAGTCGATGCTCATGGAGTGAATACCAGGTGTGGGCCAGATGACTGAGGTTTTTCTCTAATAGAGCATGGATGATCACAGTGCCGTTGAGGCATGTCTTCTTGATCAAGTAACAAAAATGGTGGTGAAGGTGGACCTGATGAGACTAGATGAGAAGGCTGTGCATGTTAAGCTTTTCATTGGGCCTTCTTTCTGGTTTCGGTCGCTTGAAAAACTTGGATGGTAGTACTAACCAAGGCACTTCGATGACCCATATAGCCATGACTTCATCGGTGCTGGTGAAGATTGTAAACATTGGGAGGATTTGTCTGGCGCTCCTCGTCCTCAGAAATCTTGTAGGGGTTTATCAGCTCCACAGTGTTAACTGAGGCATACCCTTGATATTATCCTAAATAATCCTCTACTACTAGAAAAATTTTGGAGGGACTCACCATTTCCGGGGGCATGATGTAACTAAGTGTACAAGATGATGACAATATCGGTGGGGGACATTTTTTTAACTTGCATCACCAATTATTTATCTTCTGGGAAGAGGAAGGCTGAGTCGTTGGTGAAGAAGTACTGGATGTGGGTGACGTGGCATCTTCTGAAGGCTCAGGTTTATATAGATAAGCATGAATAATATCATGGGTACGATAAACTACCTTACAATCCATCTAGTGGTCATACTTCTGGGATCTGAATCTAAGAACCCGATGCCACTGACCTTTATTATCATTACCACTATCGGGCTTCAGGAATACACATTCCACATGGTCCAGAGCTGGGCCTAACCAAACTATGTTGTTATCAACCCAGTCTTGATGTTATTCTTTAAACACACCGTACTGTTTTAGTTTGTTCCCCAGGATCTAGTGATATGGGCAGTAATTGGGGCGATCAGTGAGATTTTCCTCTTTGGGCCTCCTGTATTCATTCAAACGTAGAAATTGATGTTCTAATTCACATTGGAAATAACTGGGGACTTGGGCCTCATAGAATGAGCAGTTCTGGTTTCTCCTTTCTGGGAAGGGGGATCTTTGAATCTGGCCCAGTCAAGAGGTTGGAGGATCCTATTGAGGCGGTGGAACCTGGTTATCTCTCCTGAGTGTTGGTGGCGCGTTATGCGGGGGTGCATACTGATTCTATGGTGGGTGCTACTAGTTTGGAGGTTGTGCTTGAGGCATAAGTCCATTATGAGTATGTATATGTGGCTCCATTGGCAATGGCTCTAGTTTCCTGGGGGCCTCTATTTGGGCCACCACAAAGGGCTCAACCTTAGCGGCTCTTCTTGCGATAATTGCAGGAGGTAACAAACGTGCCTGCTTGGCCTGCTGTAAGGATTCCACTAGATGCTGGTCCTTATCGTTGATGTATTGGATTCCCTTAGGGTAATTTTGGGTAATGAGAGAGGGGACCAGTTCGGTCTTGACATTCCCTACACATATTGTGAGTAGTTGTTCCTGATTTAGCGACATATCTGAGGAGTAAGGGAGGCCTTTCCACCGGGCAACAAAGTCTGCAATGCACTCATCAGGCCTATTCTAACAATTGAAGAGGTCTGAAATACTCATCTTATAAGTGGTATAGGAGAACTGGTAAATAAAATACCTAGGGAGATCTTCCCAGCCGGTGACTGACCTGATGGGTGACTGGCTATACCAGAAAAACCAAGGCTCTTCCAATGTTTGTACGAAACACTGGAGTTTGGTAGTCTTCTACTACGCTGGAGTTCCCAACATGGGTCCACACCTTGAGATAAAGTGGCCAAATGCCACAGTGGGTCACCCATACCATTAAAGGGGTAGAAGGTGGGATTTTTGAAATCCAAGGGTGCTAGCATATCATTTAACCATGCTGGATATAGCTTGCCATCAGGCAGGATCAACACATGTCGAGTTTGTAACACCTCGAGGTGAGCAATGAGTACTGTCATCAGATAATTTGGGTGGGGGTTCTTGTCTTGATGAGGATACCTGACCACCAGTGCGTTGGCAGGTTTTTCAACATGATAAGCAGGCCTGACAGCTTGTGAAGCGGCTCATGGGACGACCTGTGGAGTGTCCTGGGGAACCTGAGCTGGGTAATGGGTATTATCATGCCACTCAGGTGGGTTTGGGGACACATAACACACCGTCTTTCCATAATTCCCATCCTATATCCTTTCTACATGGAGAGGAGGGTTAGAGTCACTCAGGGGAAACTCGTCGGGGGGAAGTTGTGCCTGCCCCTGCTTCCTCGGCCGACGATCATTGTAGCCTGGCCACCGTGCTGTGACACGTTAAACAAGGAGGTCATCAAACATATTATTATTCTTCATGAGTTGTTAATGCCACATGAGTTTTTTTGAACATCCTCTATCTTTTACACTAAACCAGATGGGTCAGAGGGCTTGACGGCTCTAAGGTGCTCTTTTCCCTTATTGAGATTCTGGTTGTAGATTAATGCCTCGGTAGGAACATAAAGACCCAATAGATTTATCTACTAGAGAGTAACCCTTCCCAATAGATACAATATTTGTGGAACTCCCCCAGGGGGGTAAGTTCTCATCATGGTGCTCTAAATCATCCCCCCTACTGATAGATCAACCATGTTATCCTTGAATCAACCTGGAGGACTATCCTTTAAATATCCTAGAAAGTTAGGATAGTTCTAGATAGAACATAATTGGAGGGTACCATAATTCCCCCAACCATGGACCTAAACATGGGGGGAAGCCTCCTTGCTAATCTTGTAGAGAACTTTAATGCTCTGAATGCATCGTTGCTAGAGGGTCTGGTAGTGACCAGGCAACTGAGGGCACTGGGTCACAGGGAGTGTAGCCAAGTCAACCGTATAGTATTGCAGGAAAATTTCCTCAAAGCGTGCCTAAATATTAGGGTATTCCACTCACCGATAACGGAATGGAAGTGTGTCTCCCATAGGGTTTGGAGAAAGCACGTGACTTCCTCCTGGGTAAGAGATACTGACGCACTGAAGTTGGCGGTCACAATTGGTGAGAACATTTTTGGTAAATTATCCTCTATGAGGATGTCCCAAAAGCTCCTTATCCCAGACATAGAGTTTGGCCCTTATTTTCCCCACTCATAAACTAGAGGCGGCTGGGGAAGAAACAACTACACCGAAGTAGACTATTGAGATGGTTGACTAGCCGCTGGAGAATAAATTAAATGGGTTGACAATCTGTCACAGCTCGAACTGTCCTTTGATGAATGCGATGATTGAGCCACCACATCACGGTAAGATAGGCTGGCTACCATGGCTTCTGGTGTAGGGGTTACTGTCACTAATGGTGGGCCAAGATATTGTTCATCCTTTACCAATCCCCAAAATAACTCTCCATGATCTTTGGTTGAGGTAAAGAATGACCCTATTGATGATAATGAGGATTTCATGGCCAGATCGTGGGAAAGGGACAAATATTCCTCCTATTGTATGTATCTACAGATGGAAGATGGAATCCGGTGGACCACATATTCCAGAATTATGAGGCTGATACATCATGTTTATGCCCCGAACCTCGACACAGAGGATCGAGGTGAGGCTTCCATTTCCAAATCACATTCCGCCTCAGAATATGAGAAGCAGACAGTCTTAATTGAAGTAGGAATCTTCTTATCACTCTTATGATGGCATTGACGGACCTCCCTTCTTCTCTGGGATGCCTCTTCAGTACATGGTAGATTTTTGGCTCGGGATATATCTTTGTATGTACTAATGTTGGGGCAGAGAGGACTTCCTCCTGGGTGATTTGGGGTGTGGGGAACACTTGGACAGATGTCAAATGGAACATGATGAGGTCCTCCATATCCATAAGCTAACGCATGGATGGAATCACTACTGGAAGTGTTGTAGCGGGTATGACCTTAGTTGTAGCTGGTAGAAGCATGGGTAGGGTCTCCGTGCTTACTTCCTTTGGCAATGTCTGTGTGAGGAGGGTTCTCATACTGGTTGAGCATAACACGGGTAGGACCTCTGTGCTGGGTTCCTATGAAGCAAGGAAAACCTCAACTTCTTCTATTTTTTGGATGAGTAGGACCTTTGTCAACTACTGTAAATACATGGTGAAGACCCCCACACTGCGTTTTGACCGGACGTGTAACATATTCACATTGGTGACTTGTGGCTGGGGGAACAACTACATACCTGAGGTCATGATAATATAGGAGGATTCTGTACTCAGAATTACTACAGTGGGGAGGACCCTCATTTTAATTGAAGTTGGAATGGGGAGGACATCCATGCTAAGCTTGGGAGTTGGATGGACCTGCACTCTCATTGGTGATTGTACGGGGATGACCTCTTTACTGGGTATCATTACTGCAGGGCAGCACATAGTGGGCGCTACCTATGTCAGTGACCAGGAGATTTGGCCCCGCCTTCCTATGGGGTGGTTGGGGACTCAATCCAGGCTAGGTGTACGAGTGCCCCTGCTCAAAATAAATAGGGTAATAATGGTGTACATCAATGGTGACACATGCCACGGTAGTCGTTGACACTGACGCCCATTGGCAGGGAACCTCTTCGGCCTGCGCCCGATGCTGGCATCGGGTTAACCAGACTAGGGCCGGTGGTGAAGGCACATATCTTACCTACTCCTTAGCCTATGGGGCCAGGTGGTGGTGCTGACCTGGCCTAGTGGGAGCCCTCCTTGGTATCCCCTAGAAAAAGATTTTAGCCAGGCTAGCTCATAAATCCCTCACCTCATTAGCGTAGGGGAGGGATTCATCGAAGCATTCCAAGGAGAGGCTCCTGAAACAGTTATATGATAGAGTGGTGAGTAGTGTATCCCTTCACGGCCCTTGGAGGTTGTGATGGTGATGAGGCATAGAAGCCTCTTTGTCTTGTCTAGCCATATCCCATGATAGGATGATCCCTTCCTCCTCGTATTGTCAAACGATGTCATCTATCACCCTTCTATGATTGATTTCATATGGGGAGATGTGGTACAGGCTCCTAGAAACTGTGGACATGGATTCTTCCATGGGGGAGATGAGGTCTTAAGGGATTGCCGCTTTGAAATTGCCCCTACCCCTGAGTCGGTGGTTGGGTGGTGATCGGTTCCCCATCATGGATTCTTGGGTCCTAGAAGATAGGGAGATTCAACCATTATTACTGAAGAAGGAAAGAGGCGTTCAGTGCCCCATTCCCTTTCTGTCTTCCATGTTTGGTAAGAAGGATTCATGCTGACAACATTTCAAACTAGGATGTCCAACGTTAAAGTACCCCAATTTCTATTGAGTTTCACGCTAGGCCCACTATTTGCATAGCGGGACTTGGCACTGGATACATGGATATGGTGACATGTCAATCCACTGATGTCTCGAGCACTACTAATATCCACATTGGGGAGAAAAATTTCATGTTAGGTTCATGATTTCTATTTCCATTACTTTTGTTGGGGCACGCATCCTTCTATTTTGGAGGACGCGTGGCTGTTGCCCCACATTCTTGCTTCCCAAATGTGGGAAAATTCTATTCCTTATTCAGGTATGTTTGCTCCTTGATCAAAATGGGATGATGGTATTTCCATTCCTCCTTCCATGGATTCCTGCTCGGAACTCGTTGCCTAGTCCGGGACTCCTGTATAGACATAAGATATTGTTCGTGAAACTATTCCCAAAGGCATGTCTTTATGGACACTGGTTAATTACGTTGCTTCTGTCCGGACATTCCAAGGGATCTAGTCAGGGAAAAAACCTTCGGTCGGGGGATTATTCACTTTTTTCGTCACTGGCGTGTTTGGATGCTGGAACCCTGATTCATCTAGGTTTATTCCCCTTCTGATTGGTCTTCTCGATGGTGTAGAATCCTGAGGCATCCCACGTCAAATTCAAGGAATTTTATGCCATAGACATGTCTCTGAGGTTTTCCTCAGCTTCCCTTGTTTATCACAGGGTATGTCACAAGTTTAACGCCTAATAGAGACAGATTGGACTAGTCATAACACTGACAGGAGTGGATTAAATGGCTACAACCCCATGAGGGATCGTTGATGATGGGGCTAAAGAATGGTTTGTTACCCGATTACTACTAGGAACATTGAAAAAGTGGGAGACATGATCTCACCGGGATGTGGCAGCCCGAGTAAGAATCAAGATGAATATGGATTTTTGAAAGTGGATGAAGAATAAGATGGTACCGGTGTGAGGAAAACGGTGTTGTTGGGATTGAGACTCAAAGATACTTACTATGTATCCCTGTGGTAGTGAATCAAAGTCCACATAGTTTGGTGGGGTGATGGGGCACCTGAGGACGTGACCCGTGAGGATGGACACCTAGATAGAATCCATAGAAAGTAGAACCTCTAGGTTGTGGCATGACCTTTCCAAAACATGTAGGCTCGAGGGAGAGAGGCCAGGATGGGACATGAATGATGGGATTTAACCTCAGGGAGGATTCCTATGTATCCCCAAGGTAGGTAATCAAAGTCCACATAGTTTAGAAGGGGTCATGGAATCAGCATGTGTGTAGAGAACAATGAAGCAAAGGCATGTTGGGGATTACATGTGGTTAGTAGCATAGGTTGGTCTGATGCCATGAGGATGCACCAGAGATGTGGGTCCTAGTTAAGGGGACTACAATGGATTACAATCGATTTCGGACTCCAATGGATTACCTCTAGATGAGGCTACAACGGCTTACCATTAGTGGGGGTTGACAACAGATTACCCTCAATTGGGGATCACAACATCTTAATGTTGACTGGGGAACACCACAGATTACCATCAATTATGAGACAAAACTACTTGCCATCGATTGGGGAACACGACTACTTACCATCGATTGGAGAACAAAACAAATTACCCTCAATTGGTGAACACAACGGTTTAACGTCAGTTGTGGAACACAATGGCTTACCATTAATTAGGAGATACAATGGCTTACCTTCAATTGGGGAACATAATGACTTACCGTCGATTGGGGAACACAATGGCTTACCATTAGTTGGGTGGGACCTCAGGGAGGATTCATACATAACTTTCCTAGTAGACAAGGATCAAAACCCACATAGTTATAATGGTTATAGTTTAATGTCTTGTGTGATGGAAAGGGGGTGTCCTATTTAACATCATACAGGACGAGGATGGACCAATGTGAAGTGGTCGGGACCAATGGGTGTGGGGATTTAACCTGAGGGAGGCTTCCTACATACCATTCCTTAACCAGTATCAAATTCCACGTAGTTCAGATAGTGGCTACAGTTTAACGTCATGTGGTGCAAAAAGGTTGTGTATAATTTAATGTCATGAAAGACGAGGACGGACCAACGAGAATTGGTCGGGACTGATGAGTGTGGGTATTAAACCTCAAGGAGGCTCCCTATGTACCATGATTTTGACAATGATCAAATTCCGTATAGTTCAGATGGTGTATATTGTTTAACATCATGTGGGATGAAGGTGAACCGATGTGAAGGGGTAGGGGCCAGTAGGTGTTGGGATTGAACCTCATAGAGTATTCTTGCATACATTTCCATGGAAAAGATCAAAATCAATGTAGTTCAAAAGGGTGGATTGGGGATTATACTATAGGGAGGACTAGGAAGGATGTCATGGTCAATGCTTACTCTAATCCCACATGAGTCATGATCTGTGTGAGAAACAAGAGGCAACAAAGACCTAACAATCACGTCGCAACATGTGCGTCTATGGGAAGTGGGATTGGGCTTATACGTGGTTAGCAGACCAAAAAGGAAACAAGGGATTATGCGCGGTTAGTGGCCTAAGGAGATGAAGATTGGGACTTACTCTAGAATGATGTCCCAATGAAGACAAATATCAGAAGGATAGGAATGGGATAACATAGGTCCATGTGCCCAACACTTTTCTAGTATCTGACATCGAAGTAGAAAGGAGGATCTTGGGTGATTTCTTCTATAATAAATGCTAGAGTCTTTCCCCAAGATGGTTTCGCTTCCCAGTGGACATGTGTTGCTCCAAGATAGAGGATTTCATTCCATGTGAGGAATTTATCACTTCCATGGATCTGAGAAGACATAGAGAATGTCCGAGATGGGCCACCCCATGTATGATGCCTGGGAAGAGGCCATAGTTTAATGTCATGTGATGGGGATGATGGTGCATTGTAGTTTAACATCATGCAGCTCAGATAATCCAAGTTCACCTAACACCCCCAGGACTTACATAACCAGCACACTTTAACCCTTGGTGAATGGAAGGCACTGGCAATGCCATAGTGAGGGGGTGTTTTGGAGTGATCCACTAAGGATCCCATGTTAACGTGGCTATGTAAAGAAGAATAATCTATTACTATTCGTATGTGAAAAATCATAAGGATAAGAAACACAACATAAAGCACCACCTAGAGTACCTTTAAATCAATTTGTACAAACCTCGAGGGTCATACTGAAGAAGGGTTTGTGATTCAAGTGGGTTTATAAGAAGAGACCTTGTGAAGATCTAGTGCTCCATATATTGTAGGAGCTTCGTGAAGGGGTATGCTTCATGATGTTTGGTGGCTTAGCCTAGGTATAGGGAATAGGTCCATATGGAGGGTTCTTAGCGAAGTGGAATGACTTTCACGAAGTAGGACTTCATGAATTAATGGTACCTTGAAAATCAAAGCACTGTGAAGCAATGTGATTTGCAAAGCATAGGGGCCCTGACTTAGCATGGGGTTCACATGTTTATGGAGGGTACTTCATGAAGCATGAGTTCTTAGAGAAGACCCAAGTCCCCTTGAGGATCTCCCTCATTTGAGTTGGCATGTGGGCTCTGTGAAGGGCATCCCTTCTTGAAGATGGGATGTGTTTGAGCTAAGATAAGGGTACATTGCAATACTCAAGTACCTGGAAGAGCTCATTTTTTTAAAAGTTTCACAAAGTAGAAGGTACTTCGCAATTTGAGAGTGGAGAAGGAAAAAGGTCATAGTATCTGTCATTTGGGCTTGAGGGGAGCCCAATATTTATAGACAAGGGGCGGTGTGAAGCAGATACAACTCGGCGCGAATCCACATGGAACTCTACGATTGTCCACATACTGTTTCAAGCTCTTCGTAACTAAAAGGTTGACCGTTATCCCTTCCTTGGTGCGGAGCTCTACTAGGTGCTCTGTGAGGTTCTCGCAAAGGATTCCATCAATTTTGATGGGATCGTGGAGGTCGATTAGGATCCCTCTGTAGTGTGAAGCTTCTGGTCAAGTGTGGCATAATTACGGAGCCTCCCTCATCATTGATCCATAGGAACTGAGGTGTGGGGATCTGGCTTCATTCCAGCCATGGTTTTAGGCTCTAGATTCACACAATCCGTGGTGTAGGGCTCTACGAATGGTCTTTTCAAGGTATCCCATCCGAAGTTGGTTTCCTCTTTGCGATGCATTTCATTTTTCCATATTTTGGAACCAATAATATGGTAGAAATAATATGTTATTTCCCTATGGTTTCCACCATTTTTTATTGGAAAAATTCATTAATAAGAACATAAATTTGATCTAATTACTTGGATACTCCAAAAATATGTCAATGTGCTTCGTCATTTGAAGTCGGTACATGCAGGCATACTTCCTCATTGGGAACAACAGTATGGGTCTATTTAGCACCTTTTTCTATCTATGTTCCCCATAGATACTTTATTCTAGGATCTTGATTTTGAGTAATAGGGTCTATGATCTCTTAGGTTTATTCCTTAGTGTTTCCTTAAAGAGTCTAGGTTGTATGGTGTTAATAGCATTAATAGTTCGAAGTTAATATCCTTCAAATATCCTGGGTGATTATGACGCTGTGGTTATACTTTTTGTCTATATCACTAAGACTATTGAGACTAAATTTTTCACATTCTATTTATAGGCTCTAAAAAAGGTTTTGATCTTGAGAAAAATTCCACTAGAATAATCGTAGATCACTATTGACAAGGTAATCTGTGGAGATTGATTTCGTAGAGGAACTCTTAAGCTACCTCTAGAGTGGTAATAGTATCATTTTTGTGATAATATCTCACAAATGTATTTACCAATTTTTTTGGAAGGTACTATGATATATAAATCTTCCTTTCTCTATGAGAGGACACAATATTTGTAGTGGATGGTATAGATGTGAGGTGTGTCGATTACTAAGAAGTAACCTAAGAGGCACCACAATGACTATTAGTATATCCTAGGAACTAATCATGAGGATGTGCACTTAATTTTTCCATGGTTTAGATTGAAGGGATCTCTTTATGGATTCCTATAATTTCATGGAATGGAAAACAACAAAAAATAAGAAAATGGTTAATGAGTCTTCCAAAGTAAAGATATATGGTTGATCCATCATTTTCATTAGTAAAGGATTCTCATTGAGTTCACCATTTTTTTCTAATGAACTACCTCAATTATTATATATGATGAGAAATATAATGATCGATGTCTAGTATCACTCAACCAATCATGGTTAAATTATTTCACATCAATCACATTTTTTATAATTTATACTATACAAATGATTTCTTGTTTTAAATGATCACATTTCCAAAGGTAGTTGGTCATTGGAACTTTACTAGTGATGCTTCAATTGTCACATTGGTTTAGAGGATAGGAAATCATCTTCATCACACCCTTTAAGGTGTAATTATTTCCTAATCTAGGACTGGGTTGTAGGTTTAAGATATATTCCCAAATCCGGCCCAAATCCCATTGTGGGACTGGTTACCATCATCTTAATGATTGGTTATAAATATCAATTAATATGAAAATATGTCTATAATAGAGGTCCACCATAGATTGAAGAATCTATATACATCATAGGTTGTCTATCTTACTCTTGTTGATTGATTATATTATTATTTAAAGATATATATCTAGGAACTCTAGAGTTTATCACTATTTTGGGAGGCGGTAGTAATTTTTGGTGTTGGGATCAATCTCATATGACGGGCTTTATATTTAAATATATAAATTGAATTATAACTCATGTATTTCATTTTCATTTAATGGGACATATCATACCTTTTTGGGTAATCTAACATGTACAATTGGGGTTCATTTTAAGGTCATAAAACCAGGACCATTTCTAAGTAGTTTAAATTCACATGGATTGTACTTTACGGTGATTATTTCCTAACAATATTTATTGTGGAACTTACTCATGGGTATAACTTTTTGATTTTACATTTTTGATAGTATCCAAATAGAAGAATATATGATTATCTATTTGGGAATATGGACCTATGAGAATGATGGGATCATAGATAATATAGACCATGAAGATGGATGATATCGTTTATCAAGGAATATAGGCGAATGGGGAGGACTCACTCGGGATACCACATTGTGAGGATATATTTTTTGGGTGTTGGTTTTAACCCTCAAAGAGGAATCCTACATATCCAAGTTATAAAAGGAATCTAATCTGATTTAGTATCGATTATATAGGTTAAGGTCATATGAAAGGAATATAGAATTCAGTTTAGTATAATGTGGTAAGAACATTATCATGTAGTTTACATACTGTGATAAATATTTATATGTCATGATAGGGGAGACAAAAAAATATTGAATTAAAATTATTCTTAGGGGATCCCCACAGATATCTAACATGGTCGGTGACTTAGGTTAAGGTATGTAATGTTTGGGATTACACCTAATATAAGGTTAATGTTCCACCAATAAGTAGTAAGGGTATGTGTGGGAGATTACAAATATGATTACCTATGGTTTTTTATTTCACATCCTATCTATTGGTTATAATAATAGGAATAATTATGGGAATAATAGAGAATATAGAGTAGTGAGGATGTGGTTGGGGATTGCACATAAGTTTCCATTATATGGATGTACTTGTCTCATTGATGGGTCATAGTGATGAAACCATAAAAAGAACCATGGATATGGATTATATATAGGGGGAGGGACAAACATGAATGTATAATTGGGTGGACCAGGCTGGCCAACTCAACACTCTAACATTCTAAATGAGCATCATGATTCAAGGTAGGTTTCACCAATACCCTCACAACATGTATCCATATTATCAAGGGGATAAAAGATTATTACCACAATGAGGTTCATATATGTTGGGGATTATTTCTCAGGAGAGCCTTATTATTAAGAAAATACATTGTCAAAGTGGTGAATTTTTATGTGAAAAGTATGAACATGTAGCTCAAGGGGTGAGGTGAAGCTCTCACTAGAAAGAATTTTTTGGGGATTTTTCCTTGGTGAAAGGAAGTTAAGAATTTCATTTATATGGGCCCATCATAGGTAGATAAATTGAGTGTGAAAAAGGTGTTATGGAAGCCTAGATGCCCATATATGAGTCACGTTACATTATGGTCACGGAAAACCAAATTATTTTCTAACGAGTACCATTTGGAAGAGGCAAACGATCACCCTATAAGGCACCCATTTCAAATTTTAGTCATGTGATACATGAAGGGGTGTTTCTCATGATGGTCCTAATATAAAGTCTCTATGCATAGGTAGCTCATGGAGGAGCCTCATGATGTGATTTAATGGATAGACCACTAATAAGTTTATTTTGTACATACATTTTAGGGATTTTTGATATAGTAATTTCTTTAATATAATTGATAATATTCCCAATATTTGGAATGTTTGATTGGTTTTTTATTTTATGGTATGATACAGAATATATTGGAAAAAAGGATAAAAAAGATATTATTTTCATGAGTTAAAAAAACATAACATCATATTGTAAAGATGCACGGTGTGACACCAGAATATTGAAGTTGTAGGCCAATGTTTTTTTATAATTAAGAAATCTAGAGCACCTAGGGGATTGCATTATATTGTTGTATAATGAATACATGATGTGAGTTACTTAGGTATAATCCACCATTGCTCATTGAAAATTGTGAAGAGAATACAAATTATGGAAGTCTATTAAATGTCATGTAAATAATACATGATGTGAATGTTTCAGAAACATAAGTAATTCTAAAAATATAACACCACTATATTCTATGAGTTGTGTAAATCACATGCATCACAAATGTTTTCAGAAACTAAAAATTAGATATAGTGGCTGGGGTTTTTGATGTGAAAAATTATTTATTCACCCTTCATCTGCACCTTATGGGGATCTGGAACCAGACAGATGGCGATGCGAGATGACTAGAGTGTATTATCTAAAGCTATATTTTGCCAATGTTCTTCACCTCCATTCTTCCTTGAGTATCCAGGACCCTCACTCCAATAATGTGTATCATGATAGCGTTGTTGTTTTTTGTGTTGGGTGATGTGATTGTATGGAATGTGTTTTAGCAATTACTTCTATTTTATTTTCATGATTTGTATTGCTGCAACAATTTTTATCAATTTCAATTATTCTTATTTTTGTAATGCATGACAATTAATTTTGATTTTAGGAGTTTTATTTTATTTAATCAATTAATTTTCCTAGTTTTTGTATCAACATTATGCATATTAAGTTGATTATGATTAAATAGGGTTTCTGGTCACCTAGTCTCTTGATTAAACCTAATAGATTACCATTCCAACCACACAATCATAGGATAGGGTACCTAGAAAAAGGATCCCTAATGAATGAATTCTAAAAAAAATGAATGAATCCATACTAAATTCAATCACTATAACTCGAACCTAAAAATCAATAAACCCATCATGACTCCTCTCTTGAATATAAGCCATTTATTTTATGCACTTTTATCACTTTCTAATCAATGAATTTCATTTTTAATTACGTTAATTAATTTAGAGCATACATATCGTCCTTATGGATTTGACACTAAGAATTTCCAAATAGCATGCTTTAGTAGTTAGTTTTTATGAGTCTTATTATATATTAAATTTTTGTATCATTATAAGTATTTAAAGACACCCTATAGGATTTCAACCACCATGTAGAGAGCCCATATTTTCCCCCACACAAATAACACCCATTAAATGAGGCCTACAAATGGTCCCTCATGTTGTAGCCTCATAAATTAGGCTCACAGATAAGTCCTCACAGGGAAGTATCATGTAGGGGCCTCATAAAGGAATCATTAAAGATGAATCTCATGAAGAAGCCTCATGGAAAAGTCCTAAAAAAGGAACCTCACATATGTTTCCTCAAAAAGAGGCATGATAGATAACCCCTCATATAGGTACCTCACTTAGAGAACTCATGGAGGATCCTTAACACAGGTAACTAATGGTTGCCCTTTTTTCCCTTCCTTTTTTCCATTTTCTAGGGAACCACCAGTAGATTACTTCATGGATGATTAGATTGATTAAAGCTGGATTCACTTTTTTTCTGATGAGTAAATATCTCTCTAATGTACTCAAAGAAAACCATAAGAAATATAACATCCTTATAATGTAATTTCCAAGTATTTATAAGTATTATTCAATAACTACCTTCCCAAAATGGGTAGCTACATAAGGAGGACAAGATCGTGAAGTGGAAATATACTGTGAATGTGGTTTTCAGTCATGAACCAAATCTACTACCATATGAAAAAACCATTTTGGGGTATGAAATTTATACATTGTCTTCACATAGGAATGGTTTTCATGAAGTACGTAAGAAGTCATATTAATCCTTCATATCACTTTTGAGAACACCTAAAGACCATAATGTTACAACATAGTTGTTTTTAATTCATCAACTCTCTTCTATATATAATGGTAGTTTGTAAACTATGGGGAAACCCCTAAAATTGTAAAATTATTTTGTAAAAATATTTCACTATTCATTTTTTCACTTAAGCTTCCATTGGAATTCCATAAAAACTTATGATATCCTCAATAATAATATATGATAGAATTCATGGGATAGGCTGGGAGACCCTGCTAACTATAGATGTGAAATTTTTGATAATATGGATATATTGGATGGGTTGGGTGTTATGACAACCATTGAGGTATTTTTTATGGTTTTGGTGACCATGATAATTGTACTGTGTGAACGAGATGAGTTGGGTGTCATGAAAACTATTTATGGTTAATGTATATGGTTGGGTGTCATGCCAACTAAGAGAAGGCTATTATGAATGCGATGGTTATGTTTCTAATGGGGTTTCATGAGATTCATGAGATGGTATTGTGAGAGGATTCCATGGCAACCCTTGTTAGAGTTATGTGACATTTTTAGACTCAACACCATTGTTGTAAAAAGTAAGTATTTTCATCCCTATATTTCATGAAAAAAATAAGGATCGATGAAGTTTTATTTTATTATGATTTTATTTTATATATTATTCCATATTTGAATACACATTTATAGACTATATATGTTTAGATACACCATTGGTGGTGGCCTATTGAGATGTACTCAATCATTTTCTAGGAACCATGGGGATTTGGGTAGAATTTATTGTTGTGGGTGTAGATAAGGTAAAGGTCCCTATACATGATAGTTGAGCTGGTTAACAGAGTTGGATTTGGGATATGAAATTTGGCTATGACTTAGGGCCAGTTTTGTGGTTATCTCAAGTTTATGTTCACTTTTGTTTTTTTGGATATATTGTATATTACATTCCCATGATATGTTATTTTTATCTTTGTATAACTTATATAACATGTGAATATGTTCATATTATTATAGCACTGGTTATTGAGTTTATCTTTAATGTAATATCACTATAATGTTTGTATTTACATTAAATATATTTTTAAAGTAATTTTTATTATTCTTTATATTGATATTTATTGTTATTTTTACCAAATATTATAGTCTCCACATGTTTAGACATAGACCCTCACTGCTACTTGGTAGTATTTAGTGCTCATGGAGGTGTTTTTGAGGTATATAGTGACCTAATTTGGTCATTTTAGAGGTGAAATAGGGTATGGATGTTACAATTAAATCTAATAATGGGAAATATGAACATATGAATAAGGTGAGTACAATTTATAGTTATTATATATCATATTATTCAATAAAAACAAAAAAATATAACTTTAAAATATATAATAAAAACAATAAAACCCATGAAATTTTCATTATGAGAAAAAAATGTTTCTGAATAAAAAATATTATTTGATGTAATTATTTTATAAGAAGTCCTTATGAAAATTTATGTAAAGACTCGTAAATTTCAAAGAATTTTTTTTTCATAAATTCTTTGGAATTTTACGAGTCCGCAGTTTCTGACGGTGCCTGATTCTGAGGCCCGGTGTGTTCAGAATAAATTTTGGAAGTTATGTTCAGGTACGTTCAGTAAACTTACATACAAGTTTTTATATCTTTTGAACTAGTACTCGGAATTGAAATCTGTGGACACTGATGAACTCGTAGCGCCGATATTCGCTTAAGGAGACCTTTACTATAGTTGTGTTTGGTCGAGAGTGGAAGTTATAATTTGGGAATTCATATTAAATTAAATAAAATTTTTGTGTTACAAAATTTTATTTTTTCAAGTGGTGGTTATCTTCTCCAAAGAGGAGTTGGGGGTGGGGACCACACCCCACATAACCACCCAAGAGAGGATATTGTGTGGAGGGGCCCACACAAACACAAGCCTCTTCAACTTCATTTAAACTTCCCATTAACACCTCTTAATTAATTTGACACCTCCCCTCATTAAATGGGTCTCTCCACCTCCTCTTAGATTTGAATTTTGAACCATCCCTAAGAATTAATTAAATGAGTCGCCTCATTTAATTAAACACAACCATGTGTTGGTTTGTGAAAGGATTAATAGAGATCACCTCTATTTATTTTATGGTTGGAATAATCCTTGGAAAGGCTGGAGGGAGGAGAGCATCATCCTTTCAACGAAGAACTGCTAAAGAATGACAAACTTCTCCTTCGATCTTTGGCCAAGCCAAAAAGTGAAGTAGCCGCCTGCAAGGAACCCCGATGATGCACCATCCTTGACGCCTTCTTATCGACGTCAGGAAATTGACACCGCCTCCCTATGACTTCGTCTACGAAGAAAAAACCTTGAATAGAGGTAGGGAGGATTTTGGATTATTCACTTTATACATGTAATTTATAACCTCGTGCTTTGGCAATTTTGTGTGGGATAATTGTTTGAGCCTCTAACGCGGAGGGCACGGGCTAACAAACACGTTCGGACCCTCTTATTTATCATTCTAGATTTGTGGTTTTTTGAGCGATGGATGAATGGAAGGGAAACATTGATTTGAGGCTGTCTCACTGAAGAGCGGGACCTGAGGAAACCGTATGCATAGATGGGAGCTTAAACGGACCACCAGAATGACTATGGTGGCCCACGAAAGATTGCGGTGGTGTGGGTCGCTGGTGTGGTAGCACCGGCGACCGGAGGCAGTGGATAGCACCGTTCAGCCTCCTGGGGCTAGCGGAACCGGTCGTAGTGGCAGAGCGGAACCCACGTCCGTGGGTTTCGGGGTAGACAGGCAGCGCCAGCTGGCGCAACCGTTTCGTGATAACGAGTCCCCCCCCCCCGCTCTGCTGGGCCAGATGGCCGACCCGTGACCAGCCGTACGGGTCGGGACGCCTGCCGCGCGGTGCGGGCCGCTTGCCGCGCGGGCCGGGCTGCCCTTGAGTGGGCCGGGTCACAGCTCCTAGCCCGGGCCGCACCGTATTGGGCCGGACCCGAACCCGGGTCAGGTCGACCCGGTTCGGGCCGACCTAGGGCGGGTTGGGCCAGGTCGGACCGGACCCAGACCCCCCTCTTCGGATCACTTTCAATTTTTCATCCATAACTTGAGATATGGACCTCCGATCGATGCACCATTAGCTGCATTGGATTCCTTGGATTGAGATAGTCGTTTCAGTATATCACACTCAAGGTTTTGGCAATGTTCAGGTATGGCCGGGTTGGTTCGTTCTGAATACCAACCAAGCCCTCAGAGCAGAAATGCTTATAACTTAAGGACCAGATGTCTGATTGACGTTCCATGAACTACATTGGATTTATATTTATGATAAGGTTATTTTGGCATACTCTACTTGAGTTTTAGACGTAGTTGGAGTATGGTCGGGTTGGTTTGAGCTTAAAAACCATCGGGCCCCTGGGACAGAAATCCCAATAACTCACAGACCAGGCTTCCGATTGACACACCGTCTATCGACTTCGGTTCCTTATGTTGAGACGGAACTACTGGATACATCAACTCAGGACTTCTTGATAGTTTATGTATCAACACTTGACTTTAGGAGCAGACCCTCCTAGATTCGAGAGTTCTGTGTGCTGGAACCCTATGGGTGGCTGCGACCGAGATGATAGGATCCTACGTGGACCTACTACTGTACCAGGGTCCTCTGTGGGTTCTAATGCAGTGACTTCTGTACTATGATCCTACGTGGGTTCGACAATGACGAATTCTGTACCGGGATCCTCTGTGGGTTCGATAGCAGTGACTTTTATACTAGGATCCTACGTGGGTTCGACAGTGATGACTTCTTTACCAAGATCCTACGTGGGTTAGATAGCAGCGACTTCTGTACCAGGATCCTACGTGGGTTCGACAACAATGACTTATATACCAGGATCCTACGTGGGTTCGATAGTGACAACTTCTGTACTGGGATCCTCCATGGGTTCGACAACAACAACTTCTGTACTAGGATCCTACGTGGGTTTGATAGTGACGACTTCTGTGGCAGGATCTACGTGGGTTCGACTGTGCTGATATTGTTCCAGGATCTTACATGGGTTCGATAGAGGAGATAAATCAGAGGTTACATCTAATCATTTCTACCCTTCTTCGTGATTTGTATACCTATATGAGCCGGGGCATGTCTTTCAACCATTATCAACGTGGTGATTGACTTACTTCCTTTGTGGAATGGTTTGTGCTTAGGCTCGAGAGTTGGATCCAGACTATGATTGGTAACTTAGGTATATGTATGGGCATATACCTAAGTAGGGTTGGTTGATACTTTGTGATTGTATCTTTATACTGTGGTTTATCCATTTTGTATTTTGGTGAGACCTTGAGGGTCTCAGGGTCTCTACTGAGTATCATTATACTCACCCCTATACGGGCTATGCCCGCACCTCGTTGTGTTGGATGCAGACGAAGAACAACACTGACAGAGGCCGAGAGTGCCACGACTGGATGGTACCTAGAGGTGGACCTTGCGACGAGTCAGCACACAGTGGAGACTGACAGAAGTGAGTGCTGATGTGGCCATATGTACCTACCCTTCAGGTAGGAATCCCCGGAGGACGATCCAGGATTTTCTCTTTACTTTCAGCTATTTGTCCCTTTACCTATACTTTTTACTCACTTGGGTTTGTATACTGGCTCATTTACTTTCCAGCACACTCTTTGTATTCAGTTTTACTTGTGTTTACTTCCTGTTGCGTACTCTGCTGTGTTTGTTTACTTTCATAAAGTAAATTCCTTCATAGCTTAAGTATTTACGCCTTTGGTGCTATATGCCAGACCCTGGCCTCGGGAAGGCGGGATTGGGGTAGTCACGACACGGGCCCCAAGGACGGGTCGTGACAATTGAGCAATATGATGTTTGGGTATCACAACCATTGATATATAGTATTTAAAATGAAATAATTAGTATTAGTTAATATTTTGAGGGTAATGGAATTATTTAATTGGTGAGAAAAGATCAAACCTGATCATCAACTAGTAGGATCATCTAATATGAGGGACATTTATCATAACATGGGAAGTATGTTTCCTTACTAGGGTTTTACCTAGACCAAGATCAAGAATAATATTAATAATTTATGTTTTAGTGGGATTTTATATAGGAGAAGTTCACGTTAGTAAAAATTACCATGAAATTAATGTTTTTGAATCACCATGTGAAAGTACCACCATTTCACACATTACCCTTATGTATTATTCTAGTGTGATAATGGGTTATATATCAATGTATTAAAGTGGTATTATTTTGTATATTATTTTTGAAATAAAATGGTTTTTATCTTTAAACCATGTTTTTTCACTATTATATCCTTTTTTAAAAGAAAAATTTCTTATAATTAATTAAATGTATGGAAATAAAATCATGAAATCATGTACAGGGTAAAATTTGGTAAATTTTTATAAAAATAGTAAAATATGGTAAAAATGGTGAAATATAATAAAATATGATAAATATGACATCAAATATATATATAAATAATATTAACCAAATCTATCCATGTTAGCACTATGGGACTAATTTTGGAACTAATAATTATAATAGATAAGTAAGGGAGATAATGAGGAAGTATGCATGTAGTAGAGCACCTGAGATAATGAAAAAATAAAATATTGAATAATTTATTCAATGGGATTTCACTCATAACACCAATAAATATCAACACCCCCTTCTCATTTCTTTAGTAAAATTTGAATTTCAATATTTAGGATCCCATCAAGTATCCTACACCATATTTCTATCTTTAATCTTAATGATTTTTTATGTTTGGAAGGTTTATCTCTTCACAAAAAAAATATTTAGTAAGGAAAGGTTCCTTATTCATCTACTTTCCCATTCAAATTAAAATTATTTTGTAATTAAATATTTCAAAATAATATTTTATATAAATATATATATCTTTATCTAGTATATTTTCATCCCTTTTCTGAATAGGAAATGATGGGTGGTTTTTACTCTTATCTCATATACCATTACCGTGGTAAAGTAAGAGTTCATAATACTATTATTTTATTTTCCAAATGAAATGTTTCAATTTAAATATCTTCTAAACTTATTCATATGGTTATATGATTATTATTATATAGTATTATATTTTATTTTATTTTTTATCCATGAGATATCAATAAATTCCACTCAGTATACACTTTTAAAAAGTTATACTTTTCAATGTTAAAGGTTCTTATTCATTTTAATTTCATTTCAAATTATGATTCATTTGTTATAAAATATTTTAAAACCATATTTACTATGTTTATATTCTCTTATATACAGTATATTATAATCCCTTTTATTATTATAATTATCATATTAACCATTTCTAATAATTATTTCCTTCTCCTAAGTAATTACTATATCAAAAAAATCTCATTAATTAAGCTTCGTTACCCAAGATCCAATACATTTTTGATTCTATAGAAATGAAATATCTTTGAAGGGATTGATTCATAACAACATTTTCCTTTCTTTATTATCAACCATTACTATTATACCAATACATCCCCATTTACTTTAATCATCAGTATAATCTACATCATCATAATTTTTTGTGTCTCTATTGTGGGGTGTTAAGGGCATGTAGTTTGAAAGGATAATTTTGAGTAAGTGGGGGTCACAAAGACTCTATGTATTACCATGTAAAGATCATATATCATGTGAATTATCTACTAATACATTGATAAAATCATATCCCTAGATTATCCTTTAATTATGATACATTTAAATGTTACATTAAAATTCCATCCATATGACCCGTTGGCAACATTATTAATAAGTTACCTTTACAATATACCATACACCATGAATGTCATGTTCTTCCATAATGTGATTAAAAGGTATTTAAAAAGACACCATTCCTATCCTTTGACCAAATATTTATAATATTTATACTCACATTTCTTAGTAAAGGGTTAACATTGAATGTGGTTATAAATTATGGATGTTTTTCATTTGTGATCTCATAAATGTATGATTTGATTTATGAATTGTATACTAGAAATGTTGTCATATGTGTGGACCTAACTATATAGATCTCTAATGCATTGGGTAATATTTCATCTTTAGATATACTATATATAGATAATGATTATGATACTATGACTTCATGAGTAGCCTTATCATAAGGGTCATTATGATACCGTGGCATCGGTAGGTATCCTTGTTTTTGGAAACCCCAACGATTTGTATTGGATTTTTTGAAAACAATTGTGGAAGGTAGATAGATACAAGATTTTTTAACTTTCACAAAGATTTTTTTTTCAAAATAATTACATGTATGGATATTTTGTATGGAATGTGGACAAAATCTTTATAGTATCCCATTCACATTTGTGAAGTATATATTTTAAATACTTAAAGAAGTTTATCGAAATATGTTAAAGGAAAGAAGAAAGTCTAACAATATTAAGTTTGAGGTAAATCATAGGGAATTTCTTCATATGGTTGATATATTCTGGTCATATGGTTGATAAAAAACATACATAAATTTGGGGTAAGCTTCATCCAAAACACATAAAGTTGATAAAACTGGGCGTAAAGTTGAGACAAACTACAAGGTTGTCCTCATAAGGTTGGGGAGGGACTTTTTATGGTTGATGAGAATCACCATAAGTTTAGAAAGACCACATATCTATCCTTACAATGTTTTTGGGAGCTTCCCATAATGTTATGAAATGTCTCAAAATGATGCAGCAAGGCATCGTAAGGTTCATTGGTAGACTTCATAAGGTTCTTATATTTCTGAAATCCGAGATATTACAGTAATCTATCATCATACACACACCCAATAAATCATTCCATGTGGAATATACATCAATATATAATTTTTTTTATGATAATAACGAATAAATATTGTGAGGAATAAATGGAACCATATTTTTTGGGATGATATTTTTAATTCGTAGGAAAAATCTATTATGATGGTTCTAAAGGATTATTCCTTCATTTTAGATGATGTATGTACTATTATTGAAATATTTAAACATAATTTAACTTTTAATGGGATCCATGATTCAATATAAAGATAAATTGAGGATTTTTTGGTATATATCAATGGTTTAAATTAAAATAAATCTGACATTAAAAATAAGAGGAATAAGATCATGAAATGGTTGTATGAATGGGATTTAAAGAGTTATGTGAGACAAGAATTCAAAATATATGAGTCTTATGGAGATCAAAAATCTTGTGGTGCATTGAAGAATGAGAAGTTATCAGTATTTCTATATTCCAAGATATGGAAATTATCTCACACTTGAGATATCAGATAATACTGAACTAGAGGTGAACACCTCACGCACCATGAGAAGAGTAGGTAGAAACCTTGAGGTTACTATGGAATAAGTTCCATGTATTTTTAATTACACATATTCATGAATTGAGAAAGAATTTTCATTGTGAGAAATTAGGAGTGGACCTAAATCAAAATTGAATATTCTTGTAGACATAGTGGAAAAAAAATACTTCAATACCCTACATCTATCGTGGAGATATTTTCAAACCAAGGATTAGAGAGATAAGATGAAAGGTGGATGCAATATGTTTAAAATATATAAAGTTATTTCACAAAAGAATTATAAAAAGATATATAATCAAGAGAATTTAATGTTGGTTGATGAAAATATTATCCCTTTGATACATCAATGCATTTAAGAGAAAATAAGTAAATGACACCATTCTAAAGATTCGATTTCCAAGAGAAGAAGAATGAATTTTTTGTGTGATAGAAAAGAAAATTCAGTCATTGAACTAGAAGATATGAATTTATTTTTATGACTAATAGGTGAAGTATGAGTCCTAGGTCCATCCCTATGAGTTATTATCCCCATATGGATATAAATAAGTTTATGTGATAGTCAAAGAGTTAATATAAAAAATATAGAGGTGTTGTTGTGAGGAGATCAACGTCACATTTATACAAAACAAAGGATACACCCATCCATGAAAATTTTATTTATTGAATATAGGCCTGCATGTCTAAAAACTATGTGTGATCTTCACCAAAGTAGTTTTCACATGAGGAGAAAGGTAAGTGATCCTGGGAAATAGTGAGTTATCCCAAAAACATTAAATAGGTAGTAAGCATTGGCATAGAGTGACCATAACCAGATTATATCAATTGAACTCATGAAGTAGATAATTTTTTAATGTTGAAACAATTCCAATGTGTTGTTCTTAGATTCATCCTTGTATGAATGAACTAAGTAAAAAATACTTATTTGTCAAGCATGTTTTATTATACTACATTAAATTTTTTTAATTTATTGAGTTTGATAGAAAAAATCTTGTGAATAAGGTTAAACATAGTACGTAACTTTGTGGAATCAAGATCTAGAGAGAGAAACATAATTTAAAAGGGTTTAAAAAATATTAAAATGGTTGTACCTTGATTCATCCCCAATTTTATAGAGTCTTTAGTACCTAAAAATTGTATTAGTGACCAAATTGTTTTAATATGTGTTCAACCTTTGAATATTTTCTTGGATTTATTTCATAATCGGAGTAAATTTTTGATCCATTATTTTTTAATGGTGAAAAATTCCAAAGGTAGAAAAAAAATATCATAACATATATGGAGGTATGTATGGAATTCTATAAAGATGTTTTTTCAGATTTTTTTTTATGTTAAGATGGAATAAATTCACATTTTAAATTGATCAAAGAAATCATGAAATTGATTTTTATATCAAGAACGATTTAATGGGTGATATAAAATAAAAAAAATTCAAGAATATGAGTCACGAAATGTTCTCCATGGACATTTTAAAAATCTTGAATGTGATATATGATAATGAAATTAATATTGGATAAGATAACCAATTAATGGAGTTAATAAATATTGCATCATGTATAAAGGTAATAAGAAGAGGGGAAATCAAAAGAATACTCTTGAATATAACCTCCCAAAATGAGGTAACTATTTATATATATATTTTTAACCATGTTTTGAATAGATCATCAAGTCAGTAAATTAATATGTTTCCACAAAGAATGAAAAAATCCTGGTGAAAATATGAAAACATAATCAAATAATAAAATTTGATGTTTTTAATGTATCCAACCAGAATAAACCTAATCCTTAATAGAAAAGATGGATCAATGGTAAATCATTCATAACTTTAATCTTTAAATAATTAAATATTATGTCATCAATATAAAAAGGATGAAAAAAAGTAAATTTTTCCCGATGTTTTATGTAAAAAATATGGGAGATAAAATAATATACCAAAGTGATTTTTAAAAAAAATTACCAATAAAATAGGAACTATATAGTGATAGATAATGATTTTAAGGAAAGAATCATTTAACACAAAACATATCTTGAAGAGAGAATAAAATCTAGAATATAATATATCAAAATCTTAGAAGATATTTCTAAACAACTTAGGAAGAAATAGGAAAATAATAATAAAATTGAAACCAATCACAATTCTTTAAAGGAAAATAAAATATCGGAGTTCCCTCACAAGAATCATTAAAATGTTCAGCAATGTGAATCCAAATCAGAAATATGTATATAGATATAATATTTTTGGAAATTATATAATAATGATCCAAAAAATAAGGTATCCTTGAAATGAAATTATTATGGAAGATTTGGGAACATTATGAGAATTTTTTTAAAAGACCAAAGACCCAATGATGAAAGAAAAATTATTTCTTTAAAAGATCATCCTAGGAATAATTATTTGAGTTATTCACTTAAGGAGAGATGTTTTACTTTCTCTATCCATGGATATATCATGAATACATAGAACATGTAGGTAATTTAGAGATACAAAACTAGAACCTCCAATCCTATGATATACATGGGAATTATTTACTCTAAAAAGAATCCTATTATTCTAGAAAATAGTTTCACTATTTTGAGAAAAATTATGGATATTAACAATGGGATCTTCAAGAACCGAAGTCAACATACTCATAATAAACCACTTATAAATAAAGGAAACAAATATAGAAATAAAATATTGAAGCTACCCTAGGTGTGAGAAATAGTTAAAATAAGGATCTACCAATAAAAGAGATTTCCAAATTGGTACTCATCATCATCACAAAAGAAGCATTACTAAGTGGTATAAAAAAAATATAAGGCAGAAGATGGAAACTAGTGGAATTTTCTTCTAATTGAAGAAAAATAATGATGGGGAAAACAATAGTAAGGAATAAAAAGATGAAACACACACAAGTGGGATTAGTCTCACAATGAAGATATAGCCTAAGGTAAGAGTGGGGAATACAAAGAATAATAAGAAAAATTATAATATCAAAGAATGAATGTCTGTTATTGGAATAAAAAAAAATAAGATCCAATTACAAGGTCTTTAGGAATACCATTATTGAGGATGATCAAGAGGAAAAATAATTTTTTTAGGGGTTTTAATTACTTTCCATAAATCTGATAAAGGGAAAAGAAAAGATTTTGGATGAAGGGTTGGTCCAATTTAACTATCCCCATTCCTCAACATAAAAAAACATATCTAACCCCTTTCAATATGTATTAAATTTTTCTAATTTGGGGAGATAAAATATATGGGGTAGTTCTCTTATAAAGTCACATGAGAGTGAGTTGAAGGTATAATCTATTAATATTGAAAAATTCATGAAAATAAATATATTTAGAGGAAATATATGCTCATAGTTTTATTAGGCCTGAAAAATATCATTAGGGATAATTTCAAATCAATACCAAATTTGGAAAATGAATAAAATTAAGTTTACTACTGAATATAAAAACTAAATAAAAATAATCCCACACTATATCTAAAATATGTGTCAAATCCTGATATGATGAAACCAGTGGTATCTTATTAAATATGAGATAAAACTAGTGATAGAAAGATATAAAATCAGATAATTTATACCACTAAAATTAAGTGTAATGATTTTGAGTATCATAAAAATAAAAATTTATTTTCATGTTCTATTTTCCATGGTTTAAAAATTGGTATCATATATTTAGAGGATAATTGTCACACCCATGGTGATATTTTCTAGCACAAAATGTATCATTTTTTTTATTATTGAATTTTTTTCTTAGTATTTTCATTTAAATTACATTGAAAAATTTGATACCATAACTATTTCATGATTGGTACATGGTTAGTGAATATCATGTATCCAATTTGTGAAAAACTTATAATTATTAAAAAAAAATTGATCTGCATGTTTCATCCATAATTTTCCTCATAATTCAGTTAAATTATGTGATGCTAAAATATATTCCAATGTCATAGACATAGTTGTTGCATAGTTTAGAAAATTTTGTCACCATTCCATGAGATGTTCTTGTAAACTTATGATTATAAATTTCTATTCTATCCCTACATGATTTTAACCCCTAAATCCATCTTTTAATCCTTCAGAAAATAAAAGAACCCCTTATATCACAAAAAACCTCTCCTATTAATTATTGTCTCACTTTTGTGTGTATTTTACCTTTATTATTCTAGGAATATCCTAGGTTCGTGATTTATTCTCCACTTAGTTCTTTTATCCTTCTTCTCCTGGTTTTCTCCCTACCCTAGGGCCTTGGCATCATAGGATTTTCCATGGTCCAATTTTATGAGATATATTTTTATGTTTTGGGTGTTGTTTCTCATTTTTAGGATCCCTAGGCTCATGTTAAGTGGGTTTAAACCGTTTTTATTTTTTAGGAGGTGGATTAAGGTAGGTCGTTTTATAAGTTTACTTTGTTTCATGGACTATAATTTCTTACATATTTCAAAAAGAAGTTTCAAATTGTTTTAAATCCTATTTTCTAGAATTTGAAGTGTGATATATATATAAAAAAATTTCTATTTTGTTTGGTGTTTATGGTGGTTTTAAATTAATATGTATTCTTGGTTTTAAGACCTTATTTTGTTATTTTTAGTAAAAAAAATTATAAACATGGTTTCAATGATAAAATGGTGACTTATTGAGTTGGGGGAAACACATGGGAGCCTATGTATTTAAGTATGGGGGACTAGGAAATTAATGATTATTAATGTTATTCCATCCCTAGTAATGGATTGACATTTTATCACTAACTAAACACTGTTATTATATATATGTAAGAGTAAATTTTTGGGGTGGCCCCATCATTCTAGAACCCAATATTACTCACCCTAGCATGTGTTTTTGTATAATAAAATTTTATTATGAAAGACTTGGTGGGATAATACTAGTATTATTATGATAATACCCTAAATACACTTAATGGGTGTATATAGACCTTTTTTTATAAATATAGGTATCAGTAAAGGCATACTTCATGGAAATGGTTCTTCTTATCAGTTGAGAAGATAATGATGGCGGTGAAATGGTTGTGATTGTGCCCTTGTGTGACATAGATATGGGTAACAACATTTTTTTTTTGGTTTCTAATTTTTTATACCTCATTTATGTATTTCCTAATTGTCCCTTCTAGCTTGTTATTTTGTATAAGTTTGTGGTTGACTCACTCCTGATTTTGGAATGGATCCTATTTTATGTAAGTTTATGGTTTATTTATTTATTTTTGATTTCCCTTGTACTTATTCTCATCATTTATTTAATATTTCAGTTTTATCTATCTGAGAGAAAGACTTTCGAAGATATAGAAATTTCATTCAGGGTCCTCGATTTGGATCCATTTGATTATTTTAATTAGGAAAACCATTCAGAAAAGTTATTCTTAATGCTTAGTAACTAATTAATATCCCATGGGGATTAGAGACACCATTCAAGACTCTCCATGGGATAGATCACATGATTTTTTAAGTGGTGACATGGGTTAGATCATGATAATAATAAAATATTCTATCCATAAAATTTAATTCCTAACATGTGGATTCCCCCAATTGAAGAATACTTCACGATGAATGATGCTAGAATTATGGGATAGTTAGATAAAATTTTTCAAATGTTTCTTATCCATATTTGGTGAATGGAGAATCCATTTAAAGGATGACCGCACAAATATATATTTAAATAGATAAATACATTTTACCCAAGTTGTATATACTCAAATAGTTAATGTCCATTCTAGCTTCTAGAGATAAACTAAAATTAAAATATGGTATGATTCACACTCTATTTACATAATTAATTATTCTATAATAGTTCATTGTGATTTTAGTTGAGTTCTCAAGATGTTTTGGGTTGGTGAATAGAAAATATTAAGCTATTATGAATTTATTTTCCTTATAGGGTGAAATGGAAAACATTTTGTAGGTTAACATGGAACCTCATTTTCAACACCAATACCATAATAAAAAATATTAATGGATTTTTTAATTATCCTAATGATAAGTTGGAGTCTCACTCGCTATTTTTCATGTGTAAATGCATCTATAAAAGAAAGGTATCTTGGAATTTATAGTAGGGGAAAAAAGACTCCCTAAATCTATTTTTTTGGAAAGGAAGATCAATTTTACATGAATATTCTTATATCCTATTAAAATATAGTGAATGTATATTATTGTTAAAGTGGTAGAACAATGGAAGAAGAAAATACTATATAGTTAAACTTTTATATTTTGAAGAAAAATAGAGAGTTTAACTGTTGGAATTTCTTCCCTTAGAACTCAAACATTGAGAAGGAGAAAAGTTGGAGCAAAAATGTGAACAAAGTTAAAATTCATTTACAAATTAGGAGAAGTAAAGGGGAATAAGTAATTTTGATTTAATAATTAAAAAATTTCAACAAAATTAAAAGGGGAAGATTGTTTTCAACCCTATGGGTTTGTGTTTTAATTATTTAAAATACTTGTAGAATATGTATAGATGCATCATTTTTGAGTTTCATGTTATATTTGTTGACCATAAAAAGACTTAGGTGGATTTTTTGTTTATAAATTGGAAGTAATATTCATATATTCCAATTAATGTGTGTGGAGTGTATATTTGAAAGGATAAAATAAGTTTAGAGAAATGTTATAAATGCATAGATAAATTTTGTAACACGTATTGTTGAGATAGACCAAAAGGTGTGTCTTTTTAAGGTTGGGACATGCTAGTAACATGGTTGAGACATAACATTTGTAAGGTTGGTTCAGATTAGGTTTGTTTTGAAGAAAGTAGATACAACCTTTCGTAAGGTTAATATAGGCCACAAAGTTATCCTCATAAGGTTTGTTTGAGTTAATGTAGGGTTGTTGTGGGAATCTATAAGGTTTATATGAGTTTTTGAAATTTTAAGAAAAACTGTGAGGATATCCTAGTAAGGCTGGGTTTAGCCTCACATAAGGTTGATAAAAGTCTTGTGAGGTTGTTTCAAGGCATCTTAAGGCTCATGAATTTCTATAATATGAGATATTCAACTTATATATCAGTATACATGCAGCCAATTAAAATTTTTTATGTGGAATATAAATTAAACATGGAATATTTTTTCCACTATTGAAGGATAAATATTCTAATAAATAGATAAAATTATCAAGTTGGACTTTCAAGTATGGTATTTTAAATTCAAATGAATTATCTATTGTGAAGATTATGAAGTATTATTGCCACCATTTAGATGATTCAAGTATTGGACTTCATTTATTCAAAAATTATTTATCATTGAATGCGATCCATGATTCTAGATGAATATTAAGTAGGCAATTTCATTAATATATCTGTGAATGAAAATAAATCTCCCACTACAAATAAGAGGAAGAATGTTATGAAGCAGCTTCATGCATTGGATGTAAGGAGTCAAGTGAGACTATAATTTTACTATGTGAATTTTATGGATATTGTAAAGAAAATGAATCTTAAAATAAGTAATAAGTATTGGTAATTTCATATTCAAAGATATTGAAAATATATCATACTTGAGATATTATAAAAATTAATTAGAGGTGACCACATTTCACATGATGAAAAGATAATGTAGTGATATAGAGGTTGTTTCCATATGAGATTTATGTATTTTTAAAAATATGAATTTATTGGTTAAGAAAAAAATAATTTAATTGATTAATGTGGTGTGGAATGAAATAAAAGTAGAAGATTTTGGAAAATGTACTGGAATTAAAATATTTCTATACCATATGCATGTCAAAGAGAATTTTAAACCAAGCATTAGAATGAGAAAATGAAATGTGATTTCCATATTTTTAAAATATAGAAAGTTATCTTACATAATAATTATGTATATATATTGTAAACAATAATAAAATAATAGAGTATGGTGAAAATATTATTCCCTTGATAATATTTTCATCGAACATATAATAAGTAACTAACACTATCCTAATGATTTTATTTCAAGGACAAGAAGAAGAAGATTTTTATGTGATAAAAAAGGCACCAGAGTCCCTTAACTATAAGAAATGAGTTCACTTACATGGCTGGAAGCTTTAAGATGATCCATAAGTCCATCCCTATAATTTTTTGTCCACATCTGAAGATAAAATAGTTTTTGTGATGGTGAGGGAGTTCACAGAATATTTTTAAAGGGAAAAATTTGTAGAGATCAATAGTGAATCTATATAAAACTATAAACTTACCCAACCATGAATGTGTTGTTGATTAAGGACATACCTATATTTTTATTAATTATAACTGATCTTCCTTAGAGTAGTGCACAAAAAAAGATGAAGGGTAATGATCTTTGTGAAATAGTGAGTCTTCCCAGGAACCTTGTTTAGGTAGTGATCCTTGGTATAGAGTGACCATGATTACATTTATCCATTAAACATGTGAAGTACTGGATTTGGGAATAATAATATAATTTAAATGTTTTCACCTCATATGTTTCCCTGTGTGAATGAACCATGTAAATGTTCTCACATCCCCCTCATATTTTGTTTTATAGTATTCACTTGTGTGAATTAAGTGAGGTTGGTAGAAATTAAATTTTAAATAAATTTTAACATAGTTCTTACCTATGTGGGAACAACATTTATAGAGATAAAGGGAATTAAGTTAATAGAGTTAAAAAGGATTTAAAATGATTGCACACTAATTCACCCCCTCCTCTTAGGGTTCATTTGGGTCTTAATACTTTTCATAGGGAGTCTTTTGACAACATGTTTATGATACTCTATTTATCATAAATTAATCATGATTTTTATATTTATCATTACATTTTTCATTAAATATGATTATACAATTTTAAAGGTATCTTCCTTGACACACTAATATGCTTATTATTACCCTTATCAAGAATATGAACCCACCATTTTTATATATTTTTTCTAAATCCCCCATGAAATAAAGAATATTATAGTAGATATAAAATCTATAGATTCAAGGATATATCTAGGATCTATTTTAAATAATTATTAATGTATTATTTTATGTATTAATTCTTAGTTCCCTAAGACATTAAACATAATGATTGATGGAAATAATTTTAAAAAAATGAATTTAAAGTTAGGAAACTAATTTATGTAATTATAGTTCCATATATGACAGTGTATTTCTAGGGAATATTTGTTTGTATCAAAGTGGAGCTTCATTATTCTTTAGATTTATGATGAAAGCCCTAGTATAAAATCCTAAGTTTTAGTAAAAAGGATAATAAAATAGGGTTATATTTTCATATTAGACTCTATGTTTATTGATTTTATCGAAATTTACTTTCCTTGAGTTTATAAGATATGCAGAGGAATAATATTCAATAAAAATAATGCCTAGTCTGTTGAAAATGGTCAATGTGATGATTGTCCCAATGTTCAACCAACCATCAGGGGTTCCAATATTGAAAAAAACAATACTATATTAACAAAAATGGATTGGTTTATATATTAAAAAACTGTATATATATATAGGTCTTCTCTAATATTACATTGACAAATAATAATTGAATAATTTGTGGGGAAAAGACCTCAATAATTTAGTAGGTCCACAAATCAACCCACAAATGAAGAACATACATCATCATTATATTTTTTTGGTACATAGGTTGAATTATCAAACATATAGAATTTGTTTTAGGTATTTATTATCTTTAAGGAGAAGTTGAACATTAGAGGAAGTTAATAAATAATAAAAATAAAGAATAAGTGATATAATCTATTTTATGGGTGATTTTAATAGGTTATTCCTAGAGAAAAATTTTCTCAAACTATATCAAGATGGAGTGATAATTACTTAATCTAAAGAAGAAGTATGATAAACCGATTGTGAAATATAAAGCTAAATTTACTATGTTATAAATGTTTGATTCTATTTTCTTCATTGATCTAGAAAAGTAATATTTATAAATTTTATAATAAATTAAATCCAAATATTCATAAAGTTTTGGTAATTTTATAGTTTTATTATTATAATGAAATTTTTATTGATATTGGAAATGTGGAAATATATTTTTCAAATATTCAGTGATCCCATGGGGTATCTAATAATAAGTCTAAAGGGAGAATCTTACTAGAATATCATTGGATTAATAGATAGAAATGAAGAAGTTTTAGCATCCTGCACGTAAGAAATATGAAAGGAATCACTAAGGAAATAGTTTACATGGTATTATAAAATTCTTATATTGTGGAAAGGGTATTACAAAATCCTATAAATTTAGAAAATGATTAGTCCAAGCGAAATTAATTGGTCATTTTGGGACATGTGGAGAATAAGGGGAATCTTTAAAAAATCTTCAACATATGGTTTGACGATTCAATTTTTATAAGGAGGTTTATTATTCTAGAATTGAACAAAGAAAAGGATGAATCAAGGTAAATAATATCCCAAACACCCTAGGCCTTATGGTCAAGATTGTGCATTTTCTACTACAATAGTGTAGTTTGAACAACCCAAAAATATTTACCATGGGTACTTTATCCATTTACTCATGATTGAATTTTACAATACTTGATTCAATATTAAATATTTTATTTATATCATGATTATTCTTGGTGTATATGATTTTCTGGACTTAATGGATAGAGGTGGACTTAGTAGAAACATCAAATAGTGCATTGATTACAACCCAGATATTAAGAGACTTATCTATTATGATTTGTGGTGAAGTATTACCTAATATTATTGTACTTTTTACCTTATTTTAATTTGAGACTAATTAGGGTGTGAATTTGATATTAATGTATATGTCTAATATAAACTATCTAGATTAATTTATTACATATAATCTCAACAAGTATCCTAGATTTGTATTCAACTATATAAAGAAGAATTATATTCATTCTCGAATATACTTTTGTGACATGAAAATACTACTAGAAACAAATGGGTTTGGATGTATCACACAAATAATGGAGCAGAAGGAAGAATTAAAGATGAAATATATACCAATTGTGTAAGAATGTGTAGATATCTTCCTAGAATAATTTCAATGATCTCCCTCAAATTAATAATTCACATTTTTGTTAATCTATTTCCTCGATCGCTTCCAATATCAAATTTCACATATAAAATTTTTCTAGTTGAGAAATAGTAGTTAAACAAGAAACTAAAGAATCTCTTATAAAAAGGGTTTATGCATCCTAGAATTTATCCTTTGGGTAATATTGCTTTATTTTTGAGGAATAAGGATGGATAAAAAATATTCTTTATTGATTTACAATAACCAAATATAATTACAATTAAGAATAAATATCCCTTTTTGATAATTGATGATCTATTTGACAAACCTTGTAGTGCTTTATACATTTCTAAGATTAAATGAAGATATGAATATAAATAACTTAAGGTAATAAAAGATGATATTTTGAAGCAAGTCTATAAAATTAGGTATAGACTATTTTTCTATAATTCCATTTTGATGAAAAATTTACCAATTTTTGGGACCATTTTGGTTGGAAGTGTTTTTTGGATGTTGGAAGAAGTGGTTTCTATTTTTTTATTTTTTTGTCATTGAGAGAAATAAATTCACTTTGTAACTATTATTGACTAGGTAAAAGGACTATCAAACTAAAATTACCAGACTCAAAGTTCTTAATAAAGTCCATCATTTTAAGTTTTCTATTCATTAAATTGTTTTTGGGTGAAGTTGTGTTTCAGACTCACATTATGTCTGAAAAAAAAATATTTACATTGGATTGAGGATGTTTTATTGTATCCAAAATGTTTTTAAATATTTTTGATACTATATTTAATGATTCATTGATATGGAAAAAGTTCTCAACATCATAATTTAGCTAAAACTTTTGATCCACGATTTGTGAAAGAAAGGGAGAGAAAATGTGTTTTGTATTTTAAATCAGAATATGACATGCCAATCTCTATGTTCTTAAAATCATAGATAAATCATGATTCAAAAGGGTGTTTTGTGGAATATGTGTGAATTTTTTTTTCTTTTTTTCCAGTAAAGATGAATTTTTCTGTATACAAATCATCAATGTGAAATGTTTCAAACACATAATTTGTTTCTTTTCTAAGAGATAGAATGTGTTTATTTTTGAGGTTTTACTAAAGTATTGGTCAACTGATCCAATAGATTGGATGATCCTTTATAGAGAATAATTATTTTAACGAACCATAAGTTTCTGAGATACAAAAATAAATAAGTTTAGGTAGATACTGGTACATTGGACAGGATGTGCCACTGATCTATCAAACAGTGGATGACACTATAAAATTATCAGATCCTGTGATCCATTAGTGGGGGGAACATTAGTCTATCCAAGTGTATCTTATGAACCATATTTGTTGAGTGTGAAGAAGTAGGTAAGTTATTGAAACTAGTGAATTTGAAGATTTTGAGAGATCAATCAATCAGATGATGTTAAAAAATGTTGTAAACCATTCTCATTAATGCATCAGTGTGAGGTATGATAGTTTTTTTGTTTACATCTGGTTAAGAGAAAAAGTCATGATTTGTTTTAATTGGGTCAATAATTATCAGACAATACATTACGTCATTCCATTAGATGGTAATTATTGACTGATCCATTAGATGCATGATAACATTGATAAGTTATTAGATGTTGGACTCTATAGGATGTAGCCTCATTGGTCTGAGAATTTGTTACTCAAATGAAAAAATTCATTGAAAAATTAAAACATATTAATGTTTTTTGGACTATCATTGAAGGTTTATGGAGTATTTGTAAGTTCATATTATGTTTTTGGTAAATTAGCTAAACAAATTGATCAACTTGGGAAATATAATCAGGCTGTCAAAGTGTTTGGGTAGAGATATCAAAGTGGGGAAGCTAGAGTAAAGAAAAGGAAGTCTAAGAATGTTCCAATTTTTTTGGCATAATAGTTTCAGCTGATTATGAGCATCACAATGTGAAGAGATATATTTTTTATGTTTTCAATCAGAATAAGGGTATTAGAGTCATGAATAATATCAGAATGAAAATTTTATTGGACCAAAGAACTTTTTTTTATTTTTAATAATTATGATGTTGTGAGAATATTCAATAACATTAAAAAAGGATCGATATGAGTTTTGAAGTGTTGAGAAGTGGCCAAAATGGAGTTTAAATAAAGATGAGATTCAAGATTTTGGATTTTTCTTGGGCAGTAAAACATTTTCATGTTCCCTCCCATTTCAATTCTGGTGATCTTATAAATAGATGTATAAGTACAATTTATAATAACATTGTTCATGTTTGGGGGAGAGTGAGAGAAGTAGAGTTTTTAATATAGTTTTGGTAGAGGAAGTTTCCCAGATAGAGATTTATTTAGAAACATTTTCAGATAAAAGTAGTATTACGAAGTAGTTGTGGTTAGGTTTCTTAGAATCAAACTGAGAATTCAGAATGACATTTTTGGGGAAATAAATAAGTGATTCATAATTTTTTCCAGACTATCTATTCAGAATTATTTTTGGACTGATCAATCAAAATAAAGAATCAGAGTGAGACATCAGACAGAGATTTTTTATATGAAGTCTATAACAGTTGTCCCTAACATATTTTGGGTAAGACAACGAAGAATTTTTAAAAAAAATAATTAAAAAAATGTGATTTATTAAAGCAACACAATAAAATTTTTGGAACAAACAGGTGAAGGTTTCTAAAATTATTGTAAAATATTATTTACATCATTCATTTGAGAAGAATTAAATGCTTTATTTTATTGATCATAGTTATAAAAAAAGGATATGGTCATTTAAAACATATCATATCTACACAAAAGGATTGTTTTCTAGTGGATTGTATGGTATTCGACTATTTCCAAACCATTCCAAGGACTAGATACTCTTATTGAGTAGTGAACCTTATAAATACTTGTGTTAATATGGATGTGTAAATGTTTTGTTTGTAGAAAATTGATAAATATTTAATAGGAGGATTGAGTTATTAAATAATAAGGATAACATAAAAATAAAATCTATCACTATTTCACCCCTCCCCAGCACAAATATTTCATTGATCATAGTGGTACCTTTTAAATTGATATCATAGAAATGCTCCCTTCATTTACTCTTTGTTTTATTTTTAGAAAGGGAAGTAGTTATGCTGAATTTGATTTGTGTGAATAGTAAAGGGATTCTAGTCATAGATGGAATGAACTATCATATATATAAATATAGGATTTATCAATATCTTATGTCTCTTTTGTATGATGTTTTGGAAACAACTACAAATGGAATTCTTCCTCTGGTTTAAAATGTTTCTCTTATATATTTAGATAAGAAGAATTTGTAGAATGATTGAAAGGATAAGAATTCATTTCTCTCATAACATTATTATACTAAATTACTTATATTGAAATGAGTTGAAACTACTAATGGTATTTGGGAAAGGTTGAATAATATCTATGAACTAAATACAAAGGTGAAGGACAAAAAATTACAAATTTGGAGGCTGGAGTATTGTGATCTAAAAATGGGAGTTTATGAATCTATTGGCGACTTCTTCATAAAGTTGAATGATATTATAAGTTCCAAAATATGTCTTGGTGAGAAGATAAAAAAATAAAATGTTATAGAAAAGATCATAAAAATTCTTCCTGGCATGTTTGATGCCAAAGCTTCATCATTGGAAGATGGATGTCCTAAAACTCTATATTTGGATGATCATCATAGTACTATTGTTACATATAAAATTAGAAGGGATAAAGTTATAAAAATAAAAGAAAATTTTGATTAATAAATTTTCTTCATTCCCAAAAATCGAGTACTATCAAAGAATATTATCAAAGATGAAGAAGTTGAAGATTCAAAATCTTAAATTGAGGTTAGTAACAATATTGATGAAGTTTTATCCTTGTTTTATAATAATGTGAAAAGAGTTAAATGAATGTACAAAGAAACATACCTCTACACTATTTTTAATGTGAAAATATTGGGAACATTGCTGTGAATTTCCCCTAAAAAATAATAATGATAAAATTGATGAATAATGTAGAAGTCCAAGAAGATATTTGAAGAAATAGGCTGGAAAATAAAAATATGTTTATAATGGTATAGTTAATAATTTCTCCAAATGAAAAATGAAAAGTTTTTTTCTAAAGATGATGAAGATGAAGATGAAGATAGTGAAGTTAAGGCCGAAAAAATGACTAAATTTGAGGGAGGAAATATGTTTATTAAAACACTTAATGATGAAAATTTAGAAAGAGTACTTCTAGAGAAGAAGTGACTCGGTTAGAATTTCATCAGAAAGTATATTTGAAATAATTTTTTAGAATGATTGTACAACTTTAAAGATAAATCCAAAAATTCAAAATTAAATATTCTATTGAAAACCAATTTGGAAAAAATTTATGAAGATAATGTTTAGTTTATAGAATATATTTATTTCCTGAATAAACTTCCTAAAAGTAAAGGAATCATAATGAACATCTTGAAGTTAAGATAAATTAAAAAAGGAAGTGTTGGAACTTATTCAACAAATTTTTTCTAAAGCTGAGTATAAAGTTACAAGCTTCAAAAACACTATCACAAAAGTTGAAAATATTTAAAGAAAGTTTAAATATAATAAAAATATTGAAAATTATCTTTAATGGTTGAAAATAAATTTTAATTCTTTCCTATGAAGAGGAAATTTGGTAAATTCATGTATATTACCAAATCTAACAAAGATGAAAATTCAAAAGTTTCTAAAATTTCTAAGTCTGAAAATAAATGTTTTTACTACTTATGATTCTGAAAAAGTTGGGATGAAATATGAGTTGAAGAAATTTTTTTTTGATAATAATAAAAATATTTGGGGTTCAAAAATGTTATAGTGTGGAAGGTAAGAAATTTCATTAAAAAAAATCAATAACTCAATGCGGTATGTAGTTTATTTAAGAATACATTATTTATAGTACTACTTCTTGTATTGTAGTGGATTTGGGAATACAAAAAATCTGTTTTAGTCCAATAAAAAAACTTAAATTATCTCATGATTAATAGGAAGAAAATTTTGAATTTAGAGTAAATCCTCTCAATGAATAAATTCTGAGAAATATGTTATGTGTAATGTTCCCTACCCATAATCCACTAAACTAGTGCAACCAACTGGGTCACCAAATGACTACAAGAGTGCCTCCCCGTACACCAGAGGCTACTGACTAGTAGTGTGGGTATAATAGTTCACATAAGGATACTATCCCCTCTTCATTATAGTGATATACAAAAGAAAATTACGAAATAAAGAAAGAAATAACCAATGAACAACAAAAAATGCATTACCAAACACTTCCCAAAACTGGGTACATGTCCAAAACCAAAAAGTAAATATACTAACTCATGTCATAAAGTTCCAAGTGTAATGAAAAACTAAAATAAAGACAAATAAAATAATCCAAAAAATATGTCTTGAATCAATCTCAGGATCCCTCATCCATGCACACCCCTTACCAAGATCATCCCTCTAGCATATGGCCTTTGCCCATGTCCTAACCTATAACCATACAATATGATTGGGTATCCAATGACTGTCCGAGAAGGGTGTGACTATAACTTAGTATGCCACCACCAACAGTGTCTGAAAAATACCCAATCTAAATATATGGTTTATGTGTGTACTAAATGAATAGGAATTAAGAAAAAAAGATAAACTAGGTCCCCTTAGATAATAATGTTCACTTAAACCATTTTCACTGATTGTTCATTGGGTTATGAAATTTAATCAACATTATAGACCATACTATGCAACTACTATGCATAAGAGAATCCATTAGGTTCCCCATAAAATTAAGGAAAACATTGCACAAAAAATTTCATCAAACTTTCCTTGGAGCCTTCGTTTAAGTAATCTCCTCTAATGAAACTGTTAGGGGCCTAGATCCTCAGTCTGACTCCCTAACCCATGTATTCTAGGGGTGGGTATTAGTGGCTCAGTCCAACCAGACCCATGGGAATAGAACCTCAAATCAATACCTCACATACCACCAATCCATGTGTGAATTATTATTTAACAATAATATATTTCCAAAACATAAATCATAATCGTTTAATAGATTCATCATTTAAAAAAAGTTCATTCAAAACATAAGATATTATTATGCCTTATGCAATTAATAAAGTTTATCATTTATAATCCATGACACATTTTACACATTTATCACCATACAAATCAACAACTTATGTAATGTTAATAACTAGACACAAATACCATTAATTTCATTTCATAACACAAGATAACTTGTCAAGACATTCATCAAGTAATATATGTCAAAATATTTTGATTTCATACATAACATGTCAATATCCATGTTCAAGGAGTGGCACACCCCATTGGTGTCCCATAACCTATTCAAACTAACCTCAACACATTCTTTTGGGATCATGAGGGGTTTAACTAAACATTTACCCAATCAATTTTTCATTTATACTAAGTAAAATCAAATTGGAAACATAACGACACAAAATCATAACCACACACACATAAATAATAAACAAGACTATGGGATATAACTTGTAGACCACCTAACTCAATTCTAAATATGAACATTCACTTAACCCTTACCTTTGATTCCGATTCAAAGACCCTTATAATCCCCAACCTAAGACACAATGGAAAAATATGGTTTTATGGATTCAAAATTATAAGAACAACCAAAAAAGCACTAATATGGAAAAAGAAATGAATATGAGTGTTAGACTCACATGAAGATTCAATCCACACCTAATGGTACTCCAAATATATTAAATGGGAGGGACATTGGTCCTTATGATGTTTGGGGCAATTTGTTTCATCACTAGGGAAAATATGGGAAGAATGAAGGAAAATTACACGTTAGAATACTTAAGTACTAAGAGGGATAATGGTAAAAACCCACTTTTAACGGGGCTCATGATTTTCCCACCGGGTTAACCAAACCTTGCGACAACTGTGTGCCGCCCTTTGTCCAAGAGGGGGCCAGACCACATGGATACCTTGGAATCCCACATGATTTGAAAAACTATGCGATGACAGCTTAGGGTGGCTCTATCTAGGACTGCAAAATTTACTATTATGCCTTTCATAGTTTATTTAAACTATGGACCCCAACTCCAAAAAAGAACAGTTATGGGGCATGGTTACAACTAAAAGATCACCAACCATGAAACATGCACTGGATGAGATATTTTTAATTCTTTCTTATCCTGAACCCTTGGAAATACCTCAAGCCTCCTCATAAATGCAGGGAACATATCATTAACCATCTTTAAGGGATTGAAACTAAAACTTTAAAATGAATGTACATCCACACTGTTTGGTTCTTAAAACCAATCCACCTTAGAATAGATCATACTCAATCTTCTCCTCCAAGAATCACATAGTTCTATAGGTACATAGGTCTGTCCACTAGGCCCTGTTATCCATATCCCTCTCCAAAGTTTCCTAATGAACACCACCATGCTACCATAACACTTAAACTAATAGAACGAGAATCCTTAATAATGATTTTTCAATAGGATCCACAATATGAACCAGATGCACCTCAAAATAAACATCATCTTCAAGATCTACACCAACCATATGAGCCTCTTAAGGAAGATAAGGAAACACTAACCAACTCATGACACCTAGAAATGTTTTACATAGAATCACACAATCATGTACGATCTATTCAGAACTCCATCGACCTGATCCTCAATACAAATCATGGCCTAAATCTCTTAGTGCCATCTTACCCTATTTTCATAACTTTAATGGTGACCCAAACTCTTAATCTACCAAATAAACCCATTTTTTTACCCAACACATATCCTAACCCACATTGGTCCACTACTTGAGGCCCAACATCCTTGTTCCATAAATGACCACCCAAATCACAAAAAAAAAACACTCAAGGAACTCAACTAAAAATATATATGACAACTCTAATTATCAAGGAAAAAACACTGGAATAGTACTTACTCATTTCCATCCATCCAAAAAAATTGATCATGCCATCGATTGATCCAACATCATGCTATGGTGCTACCAACCATACACTTTATCTCACCACCACCATATTCTGATGGTTGGAACTAGTGATATTAACAAAGGAAAGAATAACTATAGTTAAACTTCCACAAAAAGCGTGATGTGTTTCCTATCTCCCCGTGCCCAAACATCCATGAAAACTCTAAAAATCATTGGAATGCAACCTTTCTGTCAAAAGAACCCATAATGGACAATCCTACAACATCCATTTGAGGAATAGGAACAAACTGATACCTTATATTTGACTTTGTCTTCATAATGTAGATTCAATTAAGAAAATCAAAACTGAGGTGGATCATAACATACCACATATGTTTCTTTTTCAATCTCATGTCAGACCACCCATATCCGGCTTCCCCAAAAACAGAATATTCCATTATTCACATGCAACCCCATTCACCTTCCCATGGTGCCTTCTCACTTACTGCATAACACTATCACCAAACACACCTATCAAGGTCATTACTCAACATCCAATAAAACTCTAACATCAAGGCATCCACTACCCCCCAGTCCATCATCATGAACCACTACACCCATATACGTTCCTAAACCATGCACATATTTCACTCATATATCCAATAAGGACAACTCAATTCTTCAATAAAATCCATTCCCGCTTTCGAAACACATTTATCATTCTAAAACATCCATCGAAGGTGGTTTAAAAACCACCAAAATAATTTCTATTCATATATGATTCAAGCTATCCCCAACAGAATCATCCTGGAAACACCAATCTTTTCCATTGGAATGCTAGTACTTAACATAACCTAGATTCCATTACCCCAAAATACATTCTGAGGTGACCCATAGATCCCACTCAAGTATATTCCCAATTTTTGATAAAGATATAAAACTAAAACTCTATTTCTTTGAATATAAATGATCCTAACATAGGCATCTTGGATCCTTCCTAGAGCTTCCCCGAGATCGAAGCCAATGCTTTTATCAACCAACAACCACATCTAAGGACTACATAACACTTCTCGAGGAACCCAAACATATACCTCATAGGTTTATCATTATCATCCTGATGCCACAACATCCTGATTACAAGACATCAATTCCATGGTTTTCCCAACACTTCAATGATCGATATACCGCTCTGCACCTTAGGAGTGTCATTGTCACGAATCTATTCAAGAAATCCCAACAACCATAGCTCATGCTTCAAACACAAGATGAACCAACAAAACTTGTACATAGACAACTAACTTATACCAGAACAACAATACCAACATCAACCTCTTCCCATTACCAGATTCTGAGAAAACCACCTACAACATTCATTGACCATTGGTCCATAATAGGGACCTAACCTTTAAACGCTTGATGGTGTACTTCCCAACATTCCACTCCACATTCACCATTCCATGAGTTTAACCTCTAAGAGGACCCACATCCAACCAAATTACATCCAGGTATCTCATTTTGAATCCTAAGATCTCTCATCGTACCTAGGGTGATGTCAAGCTATTGGGAATGATCATCACTAGCCACAAGTATGATGAGAAGTCATTAATAAACACATCCATAACTTTTTATCTCTGATATCAACTTCCACTGCTAAGAATCCTTGACCAGTTTAAAGTATCTGGCTTCCCTTCTCACCAACACCTCATCAACACACCTCCACCACAACTCGAGTGGGGTTTCCAACCAAAGTCACCACCACTTTTTGACTCTTAACCAAGAATCCATGAACCAATGCTTTCCATGACACAACCACCACCACACCTCTCAAGTTATTCCAAAACGACCCTAGTAACCCACAACCAAAACACATTGAACTAAAACCAGCTATTATATTGCATCACCAGTGCCTCCCCACTTTGATTCCATAGAAAACAACATGTCCTTACATCTGAATCACCCATATACATATACCAATGGAATAATGTATCTCTAGAACATTCTCAACACCAGATAATCATTATAACCATCAAATTGATAGACTTCTCTATGACCACCCACTGATATTAACTCAATATACCACATAACGTACATCACCAGAGTTAGGCTTAAACACTCACTCACACAACTAATTTCTCCTCCTGGTTCATCTACCTCATCACACTTGAGGCATTCTCATTGTTACCTTCCAACCACCCAATCTTTCGCATGAACCATACCTACCACAATCCCATACCTCACCCTAGATGTCATTTTCATACATAAACATCCATCCATGATTTGATCACCTTTCATTATCCCCTTGGATTCAAATTTCTTCATTCATAAAACATTTTCAACGTCTCTATGTCATGTACTATAACTATCCTTCCCTTAGAAACCATACTTATATCCAACCACAAGAACGCAAGTGCTTCTCTAAAAAAAATCTCAGGCACAACCATACAGTTTATCACAACTCAATTTCACTCACTGTGCATCAATTCCATCACCGAATCATATCCCATTATTTATATCCCAATCCACCTATAATTTTGAGCTAACCTCCCTCATAGCCACCCATAATTTTATCCATGACTTCCCACCCATAGTCCTGACAAGAGTTGCATCTCCAAAAACATTGAATTTTCAACATAGATCTCAAGGAAATTCCTAGACTAAGAAGCACTATATGTGTGGAACTACCCAAATACAATGTTCCCACCAGTGCCTTATGCTCCCAAGAGAACTCACAACATAGCCAACCCCTCTCATGGGTCATTATCAAAGGTTGAGAAATATAAACTCTCTAATGTATGACTAGGGGTAACAAGTTACTAAGATCTCCCTCTAGGAAAAATATATCAAACTTACAACAAGTCTACACTCATATGTGGAACTTATACCCTCATTCTAAGACACATTATTTCCAATACACTGAAGGAGACATTTACTCCACATTATAAGACCATATCAACACAACCACCACTAACAGCACTACAAACCAAGTCATCCATTCCAAAACCCCAACACAACCTACACAATAAAAACTCCCAAGGGTTACCATGTAAAGACCCGCAAATTTCAAGGAATTTTTTTTTTCTTAATTTTCTTTGGAATTTTACAAGAGCGCAGCTTCAGACGGCACCTGATTCTGAGGCCCGGTGTGCCCGGAATCAATTTCCGAAGTTTGGCTTGGGTACGTTCAGTGAACGGACGAGCGGGTTTTTCTATCTTTTGAACCGGTGCCCGGAATCAAATTCTGAGGGCACCGATGAAATCGCAGCGCCGGTATTTGCTTAGAAACGCCTCTTCCGGAGTTGCGTTTTCTCAGAAGTGGTTTTTAAATTTTGCGGCTTTAAGTCAGAAATAAAATAAATTTGTGCGACAACTTTATTTTATTTCACTTAAGCTGCTTGGAAGCCACTTGAAGCCACTTAAAGGCGGCTTGAACTAAGTTGAACTGGATAGGATGCTATCCAGAAATATCCTACCCTCTTGGTAGGATATTTGTGAGGCAGGGCCCGCACGAGCCCCGCCGTTTCTTTCGCTAAGTAACGCACCCGCGAAAACCCGTTAAAGTAACTGAAAAGTCAACCGACGCGTTTTCTTTAATTCTTAACAGACCATTTAATTGGGCGGTTTATTTCGTGAATTAAATGGACTGTTTCTTCGTGAATTAATTGGGTCGTTACTTATGCGTTTTACGTTTGTTGGCAAAATAATAAAATAGACAAACTTGTCTATTTTGGAGGATTGCTATCGTTGTGCAATTCCTCTGAGCCTCCACCCTCTCCGCGAAGAACGCGAAGAACGCCGGCGACCGGAATTCGACGACGCACACCAAGATCTGCGACGTCGACGAGCTCTACCCGCGACATTCTTCGGCGACGCCTCTTCTTCCGCGGCCGACCCTCGTTCGGCAACAAAGGTGAGAATCGAATCTTTTATTTCTCCCTTTTTAAATTTCAATAACAACGGATTTAATTAATTAAATCCGTTTGTTCTTGATCCGGAGATTGGCGACGCGACGCCGGATACCGCGACGACGCGACGATCTCCTTCATCCGCGACGAGCGATTCCGCGACGACCTCTCGTCCGACGACGACGACAAGGTAAGGGATGTTGGAATATTTTATTTCTTTTCCCGTGTTTATTCTTTTCAAATAAAGAACCCGATCGGAACAATTTTAATCTATTTAAAATTGTTGATTTGGTTAATCCTTTTTCCTCCCGATGATTTTATGACTAACGCGGAGGGTGCGGGTCTAACGAACAAGACCCGGCAACCCTCCGCCGATCTTCCTTTTTGCGGATTTGGCGGGCGACGGCAAAAGCACGACGCAAGGGCCATTCGTGATTTCCGCAGTGAAGATCGCCCCTCGGGAGGAGCAACGGCGCAGACGGGAAAGGAATCGGGCCACCGGAGCATCTCCGGCGGCCCGCGGAAGGCGGCGGCGGCGCCGGCGACCGGAGGCGGCGGCGCCCGGCGCGCCGCCGTGGAGGAAGCCCGCCGCGGCTGAAGTCGCGGCGGCAGCGGCGGCCGGTTCCGCGGCCGCGCGGAACCGGGAACGGACGCGGCGGCCCGGCTGCGTCCGCGTGACAGGCGGTCCCCCCCCGCGGGGACCGCGTTTCCCTCAAAGCCGCGGGTTTGACCCGCGGCGGCAGCCCCTTCGGCCGCTCGGCCGAAGCCGAGCCGGCCGGTCCGGTCGGCCGGGCCGCGCCCAGGCCGGACCGGACCCGGCCTAGCCGGGTCGGGCCGGTTCGGGCCGACCCGGTTCGGCCGACCCCAGGGGGGGTTCGGGCCGGGTCGCCCCGGGCCCAGAACCCCCGTTTCGGGCCCTCTTCGGTCTTTTGCCCATATCTTGGGCCTGGGACCTCCGATTGACGAACCGTCAGTGGCTACGCGATCCTTGGATCGAGACGGTCGTTTCGGTATATTATACTCAAGGTTTCGGAAGACTTTGGGTTCGGCCGGGTTGGTTCGTACACGAAACCAACCGGGCCCTCGGAGCGGAAACGCTCATAACTTGAGCTACGGACGTCCGAACGACGTACCGTCAGCTGTGGTAGTTTCCTCTAAGTGAGACGGAACTTTTGGCATACTCCGCCCGAGGATCGGATACAGGAGGAGTACGGTCGGGTTGGTTTTGCCCTAAAAACCAACCGGGCCCCTGGGACGAAAATGCCAATAACTCTCAGACCGGGCGTCCGTTTGACGCGCCGTCTGTCGCGTTGAGATCCTGTTGTCGATACGGAACTTTTGGATACATCAACTTCGGACTACGTGTCAGTTGATGTATCAGCCTCTCGGCTCGTGGAGCGGACCCTCCTAAACGAGCTCGCTTTGTGCGGGAACCCTAGCGCTGGCTGTGACTTCGACGACAGAGCAGAGATCCTTCGTGGACTGCGACGACGACAGAGCAGAGATCCTTCGTGGACTGCGACGACGGCAGAGCAGAGATCCTTCGTGGACTGCGACGACGGCAGAGCAGAGATCCTTCGTGGACTGCGGCGACGACTGTGCAGAGATCCTCAGTGGACTGCGTCGACTACTGCACTCAGTGATCCCATGTGGATCAGTGCCTACAGGTTCTGTGTGAGCCCGATCCTACGTGGGTCCTTACTATCGGTTCTGTGTGAGCCACTGCCTACAGGTTCTGTGTGAGCCCGATCCTGTGTGGGTCTTCTGCGGGGGTTAGTACCTATCGATCCTTCGTGGGTCCGACGACTTAGATGGATCAGTGATCATCTTTGACGTCATTTGAAAAAGTATACCTGGTTGAGCTGAATCGTATGTTACTCTCCTTTGTGGATTGTGTTGAACTATCCTATGTGGATTTTACTGTTTACTCTCCTTGTGGATTTGAGTCTTGCTTTCCTTTGTGGATTGAGTTGTTCTTGAGCTCGTGAGCAGAGCTAGAATTGGGGACTTAGGTATATGTATGGGCATATACCTAAGTCAAGTCAGATGTTACTTCGTGATTGCATCTTTCTTTTGTGCTATATCCTTTGTGGATTTCGGGAGACCTTCGGGGGTCTCGGGGTCCTTACTGAGTAGCTTGTACTCACCCCTGCACGGGCTATGCCCGCACCTTGTTGTGTTGGTTGCAGACGACGGACAGCGCTGATCACGGTTGGGGCGTGGAGCAGGACGGTACCTGGAGGTGGACCACTGGGCGGAACGTACTCGGAGCGGACGTGGGACCCGAGGAGCCTGGAGGCTATCTGTACCCACCCTTCAGGTGGGATTGCCAGTGGACGACACGAGGCCGCCGTCTTTTCTTCAGTTGCTGTACTTTACTTTTCAGTTGTACTTTACAGTTGGGCTTGTATTTCCGGCCCCTTTTCTTTTCTGCACTTTACTTTCCGTTTGCTGACTCTGTGTGGTTGTTACTTATAAAGGCAATGCCTTCCCTGTTTACTGGGATTTTACGCCTTGGTGCTAGTCGCCAGCCCCTGGCCTATGGAAGGCGGGCTTGGGGTAGTCACGGCACGGGCCCCGAGGACGGGTCGTGACAAATTGGTATCAGAGCTGGTCGGTTCTACCGCGGACTCTGATCGTCCTTTCTTTCTATGTGAAGCAATAGTGTTTAGTGTATTGAGTGTGGTTATCAGTTCAGGGAGCCCAGTGTTGGTGCGGCGGCCGACGTATCCGTACACCAGGACCCTGACTCCTGATTTCCGACTTAATACATGAAAACATTGATTGCGTGTGTGTTTCAAGTTTTTCTTTATGATTACTTGTGTCAGCTCACCGGGTATACTGATCTGCTTTATGAAAGTCTCAAGTTTTCCTTGTGATTACTTGTGCCAGCTCACCAGGTATACTGTTCTGACTGTGGTGCTCTTGTTCTCCTTTTCAGGATGGCCCCGCGACGACTGCCAGCTAGGGTTCCGAGTGTAGGGCGCGACGGCAGCCCACCGAGCGACGAGGCCTCGGTGCAGGGCCCTTTGCCAGCAGTGGCACCGGCGGTAGCCTTACCCGCCGAGCCACCGATGCTTCCAGTACCAGACGCTGACGATGCACGTCGCCTCAGGGCACTGCACGAGTTTCAGAGCCAGCGACCGCCCAGGTTTCGCGGTGAGGTGGACCCCCAGGCCGCCGAGGACTGGCTAGAGGCAGTGGTACGGATCTTTAGGCTAGTGAGGACACCAGCGGATCTCATGGTGATTCTCGCAGCGAGCCTCCTGCAGGCGGCGGCAGGACGATGGTGGAGCCTGATGCTCCAGGTTCACGATGAGGCATCCCTGCTCTGGACGGACTTCGAGAGCCTCTTCCGCTCTGAGTTCGTCCCGGCCACCCTCCGAGCGGTGCGCATCCAGGAGCTTCTCCAGCTGCGCCAGGGCAGCATTACGGTCGCTCAGTACGCGGCGAGGTTCACGGACCTATCTCGCTACTCGACCGACATGGTACGGGACCCCTTCTTCCGGGCCCGGACCTTCGAGCAGGGCTTGCGACAGGAGATTCGGGCGTCGCTGATCTCCCTCAGCATTCCGACCCAGGCGGGAGTGCTGGAGCGAGCCCTCCTGATCGAGAGCTTCCTGGCAGAGCCTTATTCAGCGGCGAGACCTAGCGCAGGGCGGCAGGTAGCCGAGTCTTCAGCAGCAGGTAGCCGACGGATGACTCACGGGTCCAGGCAGACCAGACCCCCACGCAGACGGCCTCAGGACACCGGCTCAGCAGTACGAGGCACACAACGGAGTGCCAGCCTTTCGAGAGGCAGGCTGTGCTACTCTTGCGGCGGGCAGGGTCACATGGCTCGTGACTGCCCGACTCGCCGATCAGAGGAGCAGCAGACGGTGGAGGGGCCACCCAGGCAGAGGCAGAGGGTCGACCGTGGCGGTCCGCAGGGAGGAGGCGGACGAGGCAGAGGAGCTGGCCAAGCAGCGGGTGGTGGGCGACGCTTCCAGGCTCTACCCCCACCGCCACCAGGAGGGCCACCTCGACCACAGGGAGCTGGCGGGCAGGGACAGGCCCAGCTCCAGGCAGTGGAGGCCTACGACCCCGACATGCCAGAGATGATTCGAGGTACGATCTGTGTCTATTCCACCCTTGCTGCAGTACTTATAGACACAGGAGCGAGTCACTCTTTCATAGCCTCTGCCCTTGTTCGGAGCTCGGAGATTCCGACTGAGCCGTTGGCTCGATCCTTACGGCTAGAGACTCCTACGGGAGCAGACTCGACGATTACGCACTGGTGCCGGCAGTGTGAGCTTACTCTAGGAGGCGAGAGCTTCGGCTGGGATCTCCTTGTAGCGGCGTCGAGGCCTTACGACGTCATCTTGGGCATGGATTGGCTATCCACGGTTCATGCCCAGATCGACTGTTTTAGGCGCAAGGTGCGATGTGTTCGTACCGACGGGAGCAGGTTTACCTTCACCGGCGAGAAGGGAACCTTTGCAGCACAGGATGGACTTCCGCGGAGGAGGGTGCAGCCCATCTCTCATCAGTTGGCTAGCCTCATCCTAGGAGCAGTGGACGTGCGGAGTCCGGCTTTTCCTGCAGTGGTGGACCAGTACGTGGACGTCTTTCCCGACGATGTTCCAGGGCTACCTCCTCGTAGAGAGGTAGACTTTTACATCGACTTGTACCCCGGGACAGCCCCGATATCTACTCCAGCATATCGGATGGCCCCCGCCGAGCTTCGAGAGCTGCGGGTACAGTTGGAGGACTTGCAGAGCAAGGGGTTTATCCGACCCAGTGTTTCACCCTGGGCTTCCCCGATTTTGTTCGCCAAGAAGGCGGACGGGAGCTTGCGACTATGTGTCGACTATCGTCGCCTGAACCAGGTGACAGTGAGGAACAAGTATCCGCTGCCACGGATTGATGACCTCTTCGATCAGCTCAAGGGAGCGCGGTGGTTCTCGAAGATAGACCTCCGGTCAGGCTATCATCAGCTCAGAGTTCGAGACGAGGACGTACAGAAGACGGCCTTCAGGTGTCGGTATGGCCATTATGAGTTCTTGGTTATGCCGTTCAGCGTAACCAATGCTCCAGCAGTGTTCATGAGCCTCATGAACAGGATCTTCCAGCCATACCTCGACCGTTTTGTCGTGGTCTTCATTGACGACATTTTGGTATACTCGACGACTGAGGAGGAGCATGCCTACCACCTGCGAGTTGTGCTAGACACGCTCCGAGAGCACCAGCTTTATGGAAAGCTCTCAAAATGCCAGTTCTGGTTACGTGAGGTCCATTTCTTGGGACACGTCATCTCTGAGGCGGGAGTTGCAGTGGATCCCGCGAAGATCGAGGCAGTGCTAGCTTGGGAGCCACCCAGGAGCGTGACAGAGGTGCGGAGCTTCTTGGGCCTAGCGGGATACTATCGGAGATTCGTGCCAGACTTCTCCAGAGTTGCGGCACCACTCTCAGCCTTGACGAAGAAGGGGAAACCCTTTGTGTGGTCAGACAGATGTCAGCAGAGCTTCCAGGAGCTGAGACAGAGATTGACCAGCGCACCTATCTTGAGGTTGCCTGAGGAGGGAGTTGGATACGTAGTTTACTGCGACGCATCAGGGACTGGACTCGGGTGCGTCCTGATGCAGGAGCGGGCCGTGATCGCCTACGGATCACGTCAGTTGAGGCCGCATGAGCAGAACTACGCCACTCATGACCTGGGGTTAGCAGCAGTGGTCTTCGCTCTGAAGACGTGGCGGCACTATCTGATGGGCGAGCGCTTCACTGTCTTCTCTGACCACCAGAGTCTCAGGTATATCTTCTCTCAGAAGGACCTGAACCTGAGACAGCGGAGATGGCTTGAGTTCCTCCAGGACTATGACTTTGAGATAGTCTATACTCCTGGAAAGGGGAACGTGGTAGCCGATGCCCTCAGCAGGAGGACGGGCATTCAGCTGCTTGAGGAGGCGACGGAGCAGCTAGCCTCCTTGCAGATATCCTTCATGGATAGAGACGGAGCAGCCTTTCTTCAGTCTCTCACAGTCTCTCCTCCACTTCTACAGCGGGTCAGAGAGGCTCAGCGTGAGGACGCTGACTGTGAGACCCGGCGTGCACTGATATCCTCAGGTCAGGCGCCTGATGGTTTCTCCCTTGGAGCAGAGCACGACATCCTTTTCAGGGGGCATACCTTCGTACCAGTTGCTTTACGAGAGGAGGTGCTGAGAGAGTTTCACACTTCTCCCTTGGCGGTACATCCCGGAGTGGCGAAGATGTACCAGGATCTCAGACGACAGCACTGGTGGCCGGGCATGAAGAAAGCTGTGGCAGAGTTCGTTTCACGATGCCTCACCTGCCAGCAGGTGAAGGCAGAGCATCAGGTACCAGCAGGTTTGGTACAGCCCTTGGAGGTCCCGGAGTGGAAGTGGGATAGCATATCTATGGACTTCGTGACTGGACTTCCACGTACTTCCAGAGGTCACGACTCCATTTGGGTGATTGTCGACCGACTCACCAAGTCGGCACACTTCTTACCCATCAGAGAGCAGGGCTCAATGGAGAGCTTGGGACGTCTTTACGTCCAGGAGATTGTACGGCTTCACGGTGTGCCATCGTCTATCGTCTCCGATCGAGATGCTCGTTTCACTTCCCGGCTCTGGAAGGGGTTGCAGGAGGCGTTCGGGACGCGGCTCCATCTGAGCACAGCCTTCCACCCTCAGACGGATGGTCAGACGGAGAGGACCATACAGACACTCGAGGACATGCTCCGTGCATGTGTCCTCGACTTTGGTCGCAGCTGGGAGGACCACCTACCCTTGGTGGAGTTCGCGTACAACAACAGCTACCACTCCACCGTCGGGATGGCACCATACGAGGCGTTGTACGGCAAACCCTGCAGATCACCGTTGTGCTGGACAGACCCTGGGGAGTCAGCACTCGTGGGACCAGAGATGGTCCGAGCCACGACAGAGAAGGTCCAGATCATCCAGGAGAGGATGAGGACAGCTCAGAGCCGGCAGAAGTCATATGCTGACAGGAGGCGGAGGCCACTAGAGTTCGAGGATGGCGACCACGTCTTTTTGCGTGTCTCACCTCGACGTGGTTTACGGAGATTTGGCCGAGGCGGCAAGTTGTCTCCACGCTTCATCGGGCCTTTCCAGGTCCTCAGCAGGATAGGAGAGGTGGCTTATCGCCTGGCTCTACCACCTCAGTTGCACCGGGTGCACGACGTCTTCCACGTGTCTCAGCTGAGGAGATACGTGCACGACCCGACGCACATCATCGACTTTGGGGAGCTGGACGTGGACGATGGGGCGACTTTTGCGGAGGTCCCAGTGGAGATCGAGGATCGACAGGAGCGGGTCCTACGTGGGCGGTCGATTCCTCTTGTGCGCGTCAGATGGCAGCACGGGAACCTCCAGGAGAGCACTTGGGAGCGGGAGGCTCAGATGCGTGCTCAGTACCCCCATTTGTTCCCCTAGTTTTTGATGTATCTTTACGGGGACGTAAAGCCCTGAGGTGGGAGTAATGTAAAGACCCGCAAATTTCAAGGAAATTTTTTTTTTCTTAATTTTCTTTGGAATTTTACAAGAGCGCAGCTTCAGACGGCACCTGATTCCGAGGCCCGGTGTGCCCGGAATCAATTTCCGAAGTTTGGCTCGGGTACGTTCAGTGAACGGACGAGCGGGTTTTTCTATCTTTTGAACCGGTGCCCGGAATCAAATTCTGAGGGCACCGATGAAATCGCAGCGCCGGTATTTGCTTAGAAACGCCTCTTCCGGAGTTGCGTTTTCTCAGAAGCGGTTTTTAAATTTTGCGGCTTTAAGTCAGAAATAAAATAAATTTGTGCGACAACTTTATTTTATTTCACTTAAGCTGCTTGGAAGCCACTTGAAGCCACATAAAGGCGGCTTGAACTAAGTTGAACTGGATAGGATGCTATCCAGAAATATCCTACCCTCTTGGTAGGATATTTGTGAGGCAGGGCCCGCACGAGCCCCGCCGTTTCTTTCGCTAAGTAACGCACCCGCGAAAACCCGTCAAAGTAACTGAAAAGTCAACCGACGCGTTTTCTTTAATTCTTAACAGACCATTTAATTGGGCGGTTTATTTCGTGAATTAAATGGACTGTTTCTTCGTGAATTAATTGGGTCGTTACTTATGCGTTTTACGTTTGTTGGCAAAATAATAAAATAGACAAACTTGTCTATTTTGGAGGATTGCTATCGTTGTGCAATTCCTCTGAGCCTCCACCCTCTCCGCGAAGAACGCGAAGAACGCCGGTGACCGGAATTCGACGACGCACACCAAGATCTGCGACGTCGACGAGCTCTACCCGCGACATTCTTCGGCGACGCCTCTTCTTCCGCGGCCGACCCTCGTTCGGCAACAAAGGTGAGAATCGAATCTTTTATTTCTCCCTTTTTAAATTTCAATAACAACGGATTTAATTAATTAAATCCGTTTGTTCTTGATCCGGAGATTGGCGACGCGACGCCGGATACCGCGACGACGCGACGATCTCCTTCATCCGCGACGACCTCTCGTCCGACGACGACGACAAGGTAAGGGATGTTGGAATATTTTATTTCTTTTCCCGTGTTTATTCTTTTCAAATAAAGAACCCGATCGGAACAATTTTAATCTATTTAAAATTGTTGATTTGGTTAATCCTTTTTCCTCCCGATGATTTTATGACTAACGCGGAGGGTGCGGGTCTAACGAACAAGACCCGACAACCCTCCGCCGATCTTCCTTTTTGCGGATTTGGCGGGCGACGACAAAAGCACGACGCAAGGGCCATTCGTGATTTCCGCAGTGAAGATCGCCCCCCGGGAGGAGCAACGGCGCAGACGGGAAAGGAATCGGGCCACCGGAGCATCTCCGGCGGCCCGCGGAAGGCGGCGGCGGCGCCGGCGACCGGAGGCGGCGGCGCCCGGCGCGCCGCCGTGGAGGAAGCCCGCCGCGGCTGAAGCCGCGGTGGCAGCGGCGGCCGGTTCCGCGGCCGCGCGGAACCGGGAACGGACGCGGCGGCCCGGCCGCGTCCGCGTGACAGGCGGTCCCCCCCCCCCGCGGGGACCGCGTTTCCCTCAAAGCCGCGGGTTTGACCCGCGGCGGCAGCCCCTTCGGCCGCTCGGCCGAAGCCGAGCCGGCCGGTCCGGTCGGCCGGGCCGCGCCCAGGCCGGACCGGACCCGGCCCAGCCGGGTCGGGCCGGGTCGGGCCGACCCGGTTCGGCCGACCCCAGGGGGGGTTCGGGCCGGGTCGCCCCGGGCCCAGAACCCCCGTTTCGGGCCCTCTTCGGTCGTTTGCCCATATCTTGGGCCTGGGACCTCCGATTGATGAACCGTCAGCGGCTACGCGATCCTTGGATCGAGACGGTCGTTTCGGTATATTATACTCAAGGTTTCGGAAGACTTTGGGTTCGGCCGGGTTGGTTCGTACACGAAACCAACCGGGCCCTCGGAGCGGAAACGCTCATAACTTGAGCTACGGACGTCCGAATGACGTACCGTCAGCTGTGGTAGTTTCCTCTAAGTGAGACGGAACTTTTGGCATTATCCGCCCGAGGATCGGATACAGGTGGAGTACGGTCGGGTTGGTTTTGCCCTAAAAACCAACCGGGCCCCTGGGACGAAAATGCCAATAACTCTCAGACCGAGCGTCCGTTTGACGCGCCGTCTGTCGCGTTGAGATCCTGTTGTCAATACGGAACTTTTGGATACATCAACTTCGGACTACGTGTCAGTTGATGTATCAGCCTCTCGGCTCGTGGAGCGGACCCTCCTAAACGAGCTCGCTTTGTGCGGGAACCCTAGCGCTGGCTGTGACTTCGACGACAGAGCAGAGATCCTTCGTGGACTGCGACGACGACAGAGTAGAGATCCTTCGTGGACTGCGACGACGGCAGAGCAGAGATCCTTCGTGGACTGCGACGACGGCAGAGCAGAGATCCCTCGTGGACTGCGGCGACGACTGTGCAGAGATCCTCAGTGGACTGCGTCGACTACTGCACTCAGCGATCCCATGTGGATCAGTGCCTACAGGTTCTGTGTGAGCCCGATCCTACGTGGGTCCTTACTACCGGTTCTGTGTGAGCCACTGCCTACAGGTTCTGTGTGAGCCCGATCCTGTGTGGGTCTTCTGCGGGGGTTAGTACCTATCGATCCTTCGTGGGTCCGACGACTTAGATGGATCAGTGATCATCTTTGACGTCATTTGAAAAAGTATACCTGGTTGAGCTGAATCGTATGTTACTCTCCTTTGTGGATTGTGTTGAACTATCCTATGTGGATTTTACTGTTTACTCTCCTTGTGGATTTGAGTCTTGCTTTCCTTTGTGGATTGAGTTGTTCTTGAGCTCGTGAGCAGAGCTAGAATTGGGGACTTAGGTATATGTATGGGCATATACCTAAGTCAAGTCAGATGTTACTTCGTGATTGCATCTTTCTTTTGTGCTATATCCTTTGTGGATTTCGGGAGACCTTCGGGGGTCTCGGGGTCCTTACTGAGTAGCTTGTACTCACCCCTGCACGGGCTATGCCCGCACCTTGTTGTGTTGGTTGCAGACGACGGACAGCGCTGATCACGGTTGGGGCATGGAGCAGGACGGTACCTGGAGGTGGACCACTGGGCGGAACGTACTCGGAGCGGACGTGGGACCCGAGGAGCCTGGAGGCTATCTATACCCACCCTTCAGGTGGGATTGCCAGCGGACAACACGAGGCCGCCGTCTTTTCTTCAGTTGCTGTACTTTACTTTTCAGTTGTACTTTACAGTTGGGCTTGTATTTCCGGCCCCTTTTCTTTTCTGCACTTTACTTTCCGTTTGCTGACTCTGTGTGGTTGTTACTTATAAAGGCAATGCCTTCCCTGTTTACTGGGATTTTACGCCTTGGTGCTAGTCGCCAGCCCCTGGCCTATGGAAGGCGGGCTTGGGGTAGTCACGGCACGGGCCCCGAGGACGGGTCGTGACATACCACATCTATTCCATTTGAAGATACCTCCCATACTCAAGTCCATAACCTAATTGAAGGTGCAACAAGGATCACCCTTCAACCCAATGCATTGAAACTCATCAAGGTCTCTAAATCAAGGCCCACACACTACACAAACCAACTATACATAGGTTTTAATCACAACACAAGGGATACCTATTTCTCGTGCCCCTTCATATTCCATTATAATACACACTTGGAACTCAGGTCCACCCTATCTAGAAAAAATATGAGGGTATGAAAGCTAAAATTCCCTAGTTATTTCAAACATACTTAGTACAAGCCGCCATATATTCCTCTCCATAAATAGAAAAAAACAAGAAAATTTATAATGGAACACCTCCTCTCCTATATTACCCTAGATAAACAAATTTTCATGATCCTATTTGGGAGGAGAATCCTCAGTGATATCCTCTTACTTCCCAACCGGAACACATTGATAAGGTGGAATTACAATACAATTACAAACACACATCTCAAAACAAATCACATAAAACTTCCTCAGTTCACAAAAAATAATTCTCTCTACTAGCCAATAACAAACCATTTTTATACACTATTATAAAAGACATATTAGCATCTCTACCACTACCCAGATCCATACCTACCACATGCCATGGTTAACATGGGGAAAACCAACTCACACATCCACAAGTATTTTTATAAAACTCTTTTTTTAACCATTCTCACTTCTGTAACATAAATATTTATATAGGAACCTTTCTATATTTATAATTTATTCGGCACTATTATTTAACCATGATCACATTATTTCTATTTACCCATTTTAATAATATTTATTTTACACAACTTATTTCAAATTTTCAAATTAAATGAATCGAATTCTATCTCTCATGTCCCACACATCTTCCCCTTGCACACCTAAAATGATGCATGCCACCTATAACCCTAGGTTCCTTAAATGATGCAAGAATGCAAAACCTCATAATATTTTAGTCATGACAAAAATATCATAAATTAGTCACATCACAGAATAATTTCATCATATAATAATGGAATATCATTCAACTATAGTGGAACACATAAAAAACAATCCCACCCAGGGTTACTTGGGTTTCCCTCATACATGGGTTGGCTAATCCCATGGACAAGACCATTTCCATGGCTAAGATTTTATTAGTCTCCCATATACAATTTCAAAATAGTAATACATGGAATTGGAAACCCTTATGATACAACTTTTTATCATCCCAAACCCAAAATACACTAAACTAGTGCCTCAATCCAGGTCACCACATGAGCTCAAGCGCACATTATCATATGCCAGAGGCTACCAACTAGAAGTGAGTGTCTAAGAGACCACATGGGGAGAATAAAAACTCTTCATAAGAGCAATACATAGAAAATAAAGTATAAAATATTTAAATAAATAGGTAAAGAACAATGAACATTCATTTCAATTAACTTCCCAAAACTAGGTACATGCCCATAACTAAATAGTAAATATGCTATGTAATGTCATACAGGGCCAAGTGTAAGGAAAACCCAAAAAATAATAATAATATCCAATAAGGGTCTTGAAACCAAGTTTATATCCCTCATCCATGCACATCCCATACCCAGATCATCCCTCTAGCATTGGGCCTTTTCCCTTATATTAACTTTCAAGCATAAAATATTCTTAGGTTCCCAATGGAGGCCTAATTAAGGTGTGAGTATAACTCATTAGGCCACTACTAATGGTGTCTAAAAATATCCAGTCTAAAAAATGGTGTATGTATGTACTAAATTACTAAAAGGATAAAAAAAAGATAAATCAAGTGCCATTAGTTAAAAATGTTCTCTTAAACCATTTTCACCGATTATTCAATGGGTTAGAAAATTTAATTAACTTCACTAAATCTCATACTGAACAACTAATATAAATAAGTGGATAAGTAAGGTTCCTTATCTCACTTGGGAAAACATTTCAAAAACAATTCCATCACACTTATCTTGGAGCCTTAGTCTAGGTAGTCACATCAACTAAAACTGTTTGGGGCATAGATCCATGGTTTAAGAACCTAACCAATTAATTCTAGGGGTGGATTTTAGAGCCTTAGTTCGACCTTAATTAATGGTGTAGAAACTCAAGTTAATACCCCACATAACACCAAGCCAAGTTCACATGCTTCTATACCCAAGGTATTTCCAAAACATAATCCATAACTATTTAACATATTCATCATTTACATGAAAATTTTATTCATCACATAACATATAATTATTCCTTATCCAATCAATAATGTTTATCATTTAAAATACATAACTCATTAACCCATTTATCATCATACCAAACAACACCTTATGTCATGTTAAAAAATATTAATTTTGTGTCATAACCCAAGATTACATTTCAAAAAATTCATCAATGGATCTATGTTAATACATTTAAATTTCACAATTAACATTTCAATCTCTATTTTCAAGGAGTGTAACACCCCATGGATGGACTATAACTCGGTCAAAATAACCTTAATGCATCCTATATGGATTCTGAGGGGTCCAATTAAACATTTACCAAATTAATTTATCATTTCCACCAAGTAAAACCAAATGGGAAACATAATGACACCAAATCACAACCCCATACACATAAATAATCAACACAACTATGGGATATAATTTTTAGACCACCTACCTCAAATATGAAGATGAATTGTCTCTTAACTCTATCCTTTAATTTTGATTTGAATACCCTTCAAATCCATAACCTAAAATACAATAAAAAATAGGTTTTTTGGTGTTCCAAAGGGGAAAAGAAACAATAAAATCCCTAATCTAGAAAAAGGAATTAATATTAGTTTTAGACTCACCTGGAGCTTCAATTCACACCAAACAACACTCAAAATGGGTTATAAATGAAGGATATCAAACCTTTGGATGTTTGGGGTGATTCGGTTCATCACTAGGAATGTTTGGGTGAATAATGGAGGGAAATACTAATTTATAACACATAGGGAACCAGAGGTAAAAATAGTAAAACCCCACATTTAATGGGGTTCATGGTTTGGATGCATGGTTGGAAGAACTGTGTTTCACCATGTGTCCAAGTGGGGGCCAGGATACACTATTTATTGGGAATCCCAAATAGTTTGAAAAATAATGCGTTGGTCATGTGTGATGGATTTTTCCAAGATCACATGGTTTTTCTTTCTCCTCTATATGGGTTTTTTAAACCATGAACCCCACCCCGAGGAAAGCATGGTTAGGGTGCATGATTCTAACCATACACAAATAGTTAAACATGCACTAGATGGACACTTTTCCATTAGTTCATGTCGAAAACCCCTGAAACACTGTCGAGCCTCCTCATAAACGTGTAAAAAATATCATTAACCAAATTTAATAGATTTAAACCAAAACATTTATAGGAACATACCTCTATGTAGTTTGGGATCTTATATTTTGAATGTTGAAAATAGATTCCAACCTTGGGAAACTAATTGTGAAATATTTAAACAACCTAGAAATACTGAAAAGGGTGTCTTGTTTTATTACCAACACAAAAACATGTTTATAACAATTCTATAAATCTATATGTGAAGAAATATAAAGGGACAGAAGAATATATTGTTGTAGAAAATAATCTCAAAGTTATAAAAGGATAATGACCCTAGATTTTTTATAGTATGTGTTATTCCAATATGAAATGAGATTTTAAATTTTTAAAGAATATGACATATTTAAAATAAGGAATAATGATGTTTGGTAAGGATAAATCTCTCCAAATCAAAGGTGTTTAATCTTCTATTATTGGGGAAGAAATGTTTCCATCCAAGAAGTCCTTGTTTATTGATGGGATAAAACACTACTTATTGAGTGCCTCATTAGTCTTTGATGAAGGAAATAATTTTTTTTTTGAAAATATTTTTTTTTGGGAAAATAGTTTAAGATGGAAATTTTGTTACAAGATTCCAATGTAAAAAGGGGATCATGTTTCAATTTGGTGAAGTATAGAATTCATTTTACCTATACATGATAGAATAAAATCAGTTGTGGAAAAAAAAATTGGGAAATATATGTCAAATAAATATGAAAATGTTAAGAAATCGAGATAAATTCTATGATTTTCCTCACATGTCAAGAAGAACATATTGGTGTTTCTCAATTTGTTAGAAAGGGAAGATCGCAAATTTTGTGAATAATAAAATTGAATATAATTCAAATTGACCCTTTGAACTAATTCATCTTTATATTAGTAAGATAATGAAAAAAATATAATTTTTTATATAATTAATTCATTTATTTCATTGATTATTTTAATCTCATTACCTGTATTGTGAATTTGAAACATAAATTGAAAGCTATAAAATTGTTTAATATTTTTATGAGAAGTGATGAAAATAAATTTGGGTATTCTATGAAGAAGATGTGAATTAATAATAGTGGTTAACATAAGAATGAAAAGTTTAATTTTTTTTGAAAAAAATTGAATTCATCATGAGTTCAGTGCACTATATACACCACAACAAAATGGTGTTGATAAATGGAAGAATAAAAGTCTAGTAGAGATGGGGTGTAAAATTATAACTAAACATGGTATTTCTCACTACTCCTAGAGGTATTAATTGAGTATATCTATTTATATTTGGTATTAATGTTTCAACAATACATGTTCTAATATAACTATATATGAAATGTTCTATAATTAAACTCCAAGTTTGAAACACTTAAGAGTTTTTTAGAGTCCCTACATCATAAATAACAAATGAGGAAATAATGAAAAGTCTAATCAAAGAGGTGTAGATGGAATATTTCATAGATATTCTATATATGGTAGAGGTTATATATTTTTTTAAAGAATAAATAGGAAGAATTTTTTATTCTATTTGTGTAATATTTATTGAAAAAGTTGAGGAAGATATTTCACAAATTCATGCAGAAGATAAAGATGAATAAGATGGAAGATTAGTTATCAAGAAATATGAAATTTATTCTAATAATTGTGATATCAAACATATGTAAGAATCAGAATTAGCTATTTCTAGTGATTAGGAAGAATTTTGTACATATCATCATGTGCTGAGGAAATAGGTGGATGTTCAAAAAATTATTAGTGATAAAAAAAGGTTCAAACATGAATAACATCAAATTTTGTTTCACATACTTCTTTGTATTCAAAAGTTGAATTGAAATATGTTATTGAATCCTTCAATAATCAAGAGTGGATTCATACTATGAATAAATATTTGAACTTGATTGTGAAGAATGAAACTTGGGAACTTTTACCTAAATCAAATAACAAAAAGGTTATTGGTACAAAGTGGGTGTTCTGAAATAAGTTTAATAAAGATAGCGGAGTTATTGGAAACAATGTAATAATAGTTTTCAAAGGTTACTCAAAAATTGAAGGTATTTATTTTGATGATAATTTTTCATTGGTTCCAAGGTTAGAAATAATCAGAATATTTAATGTAATTTCTAAACAATGAAGTAAAAAAGAAGATATATATAAAATCATCATCTCTAAATGGATAACTTGATAAAGAGGTTTATGTTTACTAAACATGTTTCTTTTTATTTGAGAGTATTAAATTTATGTGTGTATATAAAAGAAATACTTTTATGGGTTAAAGAAATATATTAGGGCATGGTATTCTAAGTTGTATACCTACTTAAGGAAATTAAACTTTGAGAAAGGAAGAGTTGATAGTAATCTCTACATCAATGAAGGTTAGAATATTTACTCTATTATTTCATATGTTCTAGATATTATCATTATTGGGACTCATGAAATAACGTATGAAATTTTTGTTTAAGAGATAAATATTTCATTTGAAATGTCCATTCTTGGTGAAATGAAATATTTTCTTGTCTTACAAATCTCAAAAAAGAAGAAATAAAATTTTCTGTCTCAAGAGAATTATTCTAATGAACTTATTAAGAAGTTTGGAATGGAAAATTAGGAACATATTTCTACACAAATTTTAGTGGGGGAAAGTTGTCTAAACAAGGAGAAGGAAATAAAGTTTATTCTAAATAATTTCAGAAGCTGATAGAAAGTTTGTTAAATCTAACTACATCAGGACTGGATATTGTACTTGTTTTTACCTTGTGTGTAATTGTCCAAAGTGATCCAAAGTAATATCATCTCTTGAAATGAAAAAAATATTCTTAGATATATCAGATACAAAATATATTTTATAATCATATACAATATATCAAGAAATATTGATTTTGTTAGCTATACAAATATAATTGGGTAAGAATTGTGGATGATAGAAGATCCACATCTGGTGGGATTTTATTTTTAGGTGAAATTTGTGTAAGTTAGCATAATATGAAATATAATTCAATAAATCTTAGCATAGAAGACGATAAATATGCTATCTCCACTCAAGTTTAAAAAAAAATATGTGGATGAAGACTCGGTTGAAAGATATACATGTTGAACTGAAGTTACCCCTACTCTTTGGTTGTGATAATCACACTTCTCTAAACCTTAAAGGAAACCCAGTATAAAATTATCATTAAAAACATATTGATATCAAATATCACTTCATCAGAGATTATGTGTATAGAAATGAACTCAAGATGGAGTATGTTCCTACAACCGAACAAGTTTCTAACATATTAACAAAACCTTTAATGAAGGAATATTTTTACAAACTGAGTTTGAACATGGGAATAAAAACTCATTCCATCCAAGGTTGCGGTATGTTTTTTGGTCCCCAATCTCATAATGTCTTTGGATAGTGTTTTCAAGGGAGATAAAAAATTTGTTTCCTAAATCTATCCATTGATACGTGAAACCCCTTTTAAGGAAGAATATATTTAGATGGAGTTTTAGGTAATATATGAACAGAAAATGGTTGTGTGAACTATTCTAATAGTTGGTTAAAGTGGTTTTAGGGAACTCTCTTTTTACAGAAACATGAATGAATTTGTAGAGGTGTAAGGAAAGTTTTAAAGTTGAAGAAGTTTTATAAGTCACTTCTTATAGAAAATATGGAATTTATTATCAATGATTCTTGTTTCTTATAAGGAGTTAACTCATATTGTCTTAGAATTATTGATTAGAGATACATAGATTGAGTTACAAAGTTTCAATGATTTATGAAGGTTGGTTGAAAAAATAAAAAGGGGATATTGTTGGGACCATGTTGGATGAAAGTGTTTTTTAGATTATAGAATAAGTGATTTCTATTTGTTTTATATTTTTTTCTTTTAAAAAATTAATTCAGTTTTAAGTGTTATGATCAGAAGAAAGGTGTACTAGACTCAAATGACCAGATAAAAAGTTATTATGGAAGGCCATTATATGAGGTTTTTTGTTCTAGAAATTATTTCTAGGTAAAGTGGTTTTTTCGGGATCACATTGTGTCTAGAATGAAATTTTCACTCCAAGTGAGGAAGCTCTATCGAATCTATAATGTATTTCAAGATATTTGATACTAAATCTAATGATGAATTTCTGTAACAAAATTTCTCAAAGGCATAAGTTAGCTGAAAAATTGTGATCCAAGCTTTGTGAAATAATGGGAGAGAAAATGTTTTTGGTATTTTAAGTCATAAAAATTTATGCTAATATTAATGTTTTTAACATCATGGATAAATCATGATACCAGTGGGAGTTTGTAGAATAAGTGTGAAATGTTATTTTTTGGTGTTCCTATGAAGTTTAATGTTTCTAGATACAGATCATTAGTGTGAAATATTCTGGATTCATAAATTTTTTGTTGGATAAGAGTTTGAATGTACCAAAGTTACTGGTTTTTCTAAAGTGATTGCCGATAAATCCATAAATCTTTTTAATCCATCATATGAAACATTTCTTTCAATGAACCATTATTTTCTATGATATATGATGATATATGTTTGGTTAGATACTAGTATATTGGACAAGGTGTTCCATTGATCGATCATACAGTGGATGACACTAGAAAAATATCAGACATAGTACTCCATGAAACCTAGAACATCGGTCTATCAGAGTGTATCAAATGAACCAAAGTTATTAAGTGTGAAGAAGAAATGAATTTTCTGACACTGTTGAATTATAAGGGTTTCAGGGACCGATCAATCAATTTATGTACCAAAATACAGTCATCCATTTTCATAAAAAAAGTCATTTTAAGGTCTCAAAGTTTATCTATTTTCATTTTGTTTATAAAAGAAGGAATATTTTTTTAATTAGGTTAAGAGTTATCAGACAATAATTGATACCAATACATAAGAATGTAATAAGAAACTAATCTATCATATGCATGATAACACCAATAAGTCATCAAATTCTAGAAATCATCATATGTAGTCTCATCAGTATGAGGAGATATTTGACAAACAAAGAAAGAAGTTGAAAAATTAAATCATATTGAAGTTTATACCAAACTATCTTTGAAGGGTTCTAATATATTTAAAAGTTTCAATGATGTTTGTGAAAAAAACCTAACAAATTGATCAACTTGGTAAATATAATTGAGAATCCAAATTTCTTGAGTAGAGTTATCTGAGTAAGGAAGACAAAGTAATGAAACAGATGTCTAACGAAGTTCCAATAATGTTTTTGAAAAAAAATCATCTAGTTGGGAGAATAAGCATTGAAAGAAGTATAATTTTCATGTTTTCAATCAGAACAAGGTAATTAGAGTCACAAATAATATTGGAGGGAAACATTGTATTGAAATAAATAATAGTTTATTATTTCAAAAAAGGTTGATGTTGTAAGAAGATTAAAGAATGTTATAGAATAATATTGAAGAGTTGTTAAGTGTCGATAAGTTTCCAAATTGGAGGTCAAATGAATAAGAAATTCTATATTTAGAAATTTTCTTGTGTGGGAAAACATTTTAAGGTTTCCAACCATTTCACTTATAAATCTTCTATAAATAGAGGTCAAAGTAAAACATTCTATGAAATTATTCACATACATGAGAGAGAGAAAGATAGTGTTGGTGTTTTTGGTACAGTTTTAGTAGAGTAAGCCTTTTGGATATATTTTTCTTTAGGAAATTTTGGGATAGAATAAGTATTCCAAAAAGGATAGGGTTAGGTTTTTCCAAATCAGATGGAGAAACCAGACTAACAATTTTGGGAAAAGAAATAAGTGATTCAGAATTGTTTCCAGATTTTTTATTCAGATATTTTTTTAGAATGATCAATATGACTAAAGAATCAGAGTGACACATCAGAGTATGTTTTTATATGAAGTTAAAATAAGTTTTTTGTACCTACTTTTGGGTAATAAAGTGCATATTTGGGTTCTAGGAGAATTAAGAAATTGGGAGTAATTGATAAAAAATAGTGACATGTTCGGAACTAACTATTGAAGGTTTCTAAACTTGTTAAAAATATTATTTTGTTAATTAATGATAGAATAAGAACATTCAAGGTATAATTTATCATAGTTCTACACAAGTTTAATCTTATTTACTACTTTTTAATCCCCACAAAAGTATTGTTTTCTAGAGGATTGGGTGGTATTGGATTATTTCAAAACCATTCCAAGGACTAGGTACTCATATTGAGTAGTAAACCTTGTAAATAATTGTGTTTTTGTAGATGTGTGATTGTTTTGATTTCAAAAAGGTGATAAAAATTTAATAAGAGGTAATGGTTATAATACAATAAAGATAACATAAAAGAAAAAGACATCATTGAGTCACCACTCCCATCTTAGTGATAACATTGATCATCGTTGGGCCTTTTCAACAGTTGTATTTATGGATTTAATGAAAAGATACTTTAAGGATAACTTCAAAAAATTTATGGTTGGTTTATTAATAATAATATTATTTATTCTAAAATTCTAGAGGATCATGAATACTATTTGAAGATTATTTTTTAAAAAGATTATAAGAAATGAAATAATATGCGTAAGTGTAAATTATGGCTACAACAAGTTGTATTATTTTCATGAAGTCATCATTGAAGTTTTTTTTAGTTTACCCTTAATAGACTAAAGATATGGATGAATGGTCTAAAATATTGTGTTTGGATGAGATATATATCGTTATTATTCTATCTAGGTACTATCTTCACTTTCTAAATAGTTTTTCTAGATTAGAGAACTTATTATCATAGTTAAAACAAATATGGCTTAAGTTTTCATGGATATCTAACAGTGCGGAAGGATTTTAATATGTCAAGAGAATGTTGATTACTAAACATTTACATACAAAAACATTTGGAGGTGAATTATTTTTAATGTATAGTGATACTTTGAAAAATGGTTTCAGTTGTGTTTTAATAAAAAGTTATAAGGTTATAAAATACGTATCTAGATAATTTAATATTTATGAGTAGAATTATCTTATTCATTATTATTACATCATCCAGGGGATGTGATAAACAAAATAAAACCTATCTAATTGTTCTTGGGGAGGCTATAAACCAAGACCTCTTGGAAGAACACCATAGGATTCAACCATTATATTTGGAATTGATTTCGATAATATTTTCTTTAAGGAATTTAAAATATATTCTCTATAGAGAATTTTATGATATATATATATATACCAAAATGTTTTAAATATTTATCCACAAAAAAGAGTTAAGAATGAGGTATAGGAGATGGTTGAAGGTATTTAAGGATTATGATTTCACTATCCATTATCATTTTATAAAGGAAAATAAGGTAGTTATTTCCTCATGTTGGAAGGATTTTAGAGTTCTATCCCCTCTAAGGATAGAAAAAAATTCCATGATCACTGATACAATAATGTTAGATTTTAGAATCATAAAGGAATAACCTTATATCTTTTTTATATGGTAGATAAACCTTCATTACCAGAGACGATAAAAAGTCATTGAGATGATGCCCAGATGATGAAACAATTGAATCTATATTGGGTAGAATATTTCTTAAGTACAACATTGACAATGTGTGATTATAATAATTTGGTAATATATTTTTTTCAATTAATACTTAGGTTTAATAAATAATTACTAGATGATGTGCCTATATCATATTTCTTTATATGTACTAGAGCACCAAAATGTATATGGAGCTTTCACTTAACTATTGGTGGGATAAAATTATGTGTGAAATCACTCACTATACTGCAAGATATATTGTGTGACATCAATTAAAATCAGAGTAGATATTAAGAATATGAATAATGTGACCTCTTATAATATCAATATAAAAGTTATAAATTATGATAATATATTTTTTTACTAGTATTACATGGAAATTAAAGGGAAGAAGTTTTCTTTGGTTTGTGGTTTATCAATTGAAAAATTCATCATATTTAATTGAAGTAATATAATATACTTAACTTAATCAAATTTCCATGATTTATAAATTGTAAGTGGTTAGAAATTTTGGTAAACCTCTCTTTTTTTGTCTCTGATCATGATCCAAGGATCAATTCAATCTTTTAGATGAGTCTTAAATGAGTGCTAAGTACAAAGATACATCTTAGAACTTCTTACCACCCTTATTTTTATGGACAATCCAAATGGTCTATCTAATCATTAAAATACATGTTATGGTCAAGATAACTTAATTTATATAGAAAATAATACCAACACCTTCCCTTGGTAGAATTATCTTATAATAATAGATACCATTAGATCATTAATATGGAACCATATGAGGATCTCTATGGGAAGAAATGAAGAACTCCATACATGTGGTATAAACATATAGTGTAAATAACAAGGTTCATTATTGATTCAATAGATTGTATGGAAGGTAAAGGTAATCCAACAAAAAATCAAAAACAACTCAATATAGGTATAATAGATATACAAATAATCAATGGCATGATTTATTTTATCAAGTTTTTAATCAAATGTTCTTAATTATATCTATTGGTAAAGGCATCATGATATTTGGATGAAAGATAAAACGGATCCCAATATATATTCATCTATTTTAAATATTAGTGGGAATAGTAAAAATTGCTTATTTATTGTCATTACTGCTAAATATTTCCTATGTTCCTTATGTCTCTTATGTATCTCTACAGAGGAAACATATTATAGGCCCATCATATATGCTTTATATAGAAGATGAAAAACTATAATCGAATCTATTTTATAAAGAAGATTCTATTATGATTCAAGACTAGGGGGAGAAAGTGATTCAAAATTGGATAACTAATTTGGTTAAATTTATTTAGAGGAACTGTATGTTTTATGAAGAAACCCTGGATTCTAAGGAATCAACAAAGAAGAATTATCCAAAGTTGTTCCCTAAATCAGGTGTGATTTAAAATTTAATGGAGTAAATTTTTATAAGGGGATTTAATACTCAAGAAATAAATAAAAAATAATCTTTTATTATTACTATTAATGAAATACAAATAAATTATATATATTTTCTAAGATAGTAATTACTAAAAATAGAAAATAAAAAATATGAATAATTTGAGTATAATGTAATAACCTCTTAACTCATATTATTCAATTAACATGATAAATATAAAAATTGGAATATAAGAAAAATAATACAAGCCATAGAATAAATGTTATAAAAAATTACTTCTTAAATAAGAATTATTTTTTGAGGGAATGATTTTATAATAAGATTCTATAATAATTGAGAATTATGACTATTGAGAAATATTACCATTTGGCATCATCACCACTAAAAAATGTAGCATTTGCAATTTAAATGTTATGATAATTGTATATTATGAGGGTAATGTAATAAGTCAATTACTGTAGAAAGATGAAACCAAGGATTTTAATATTAAAGACATCCATTATGTGGAACATTTATCAGATATTAGTAAGGAGGTAACATCACTAGGTTTTCCCCGAGAATGAAATCACGTTGAACATCAATAATTGAGTTTTGAATGGAATAAGTTGTAGGAAGACATCAATTTTGAGAAAATTGTAATGAGATCAATGTTGTATGAACCACTAAATGAATGAATCAACATTTAAAACCTTAACCCTAGTGATTATACTTGTGTAATAATAGGCTACCTATCTAAGGATTATGGTGGTATTCTTATATAAATTATTTTAGTAATACAATGGTTTTTATCCCAATTCCATAATTTTTATAAAATATTCAGAACTTATTTAAAAGATAAATTTCAAATAATTAGAAGAATAATTTGATAAAATGAATAGCCTATTTATTATTTTGTCATATATTTTTGTTAAATAGTGAAATTTATAATATTTAATAAAAAATAGTAAAATATAGTAAAATATTGTAAATATGAAACCATATATATGTAAGCATCACCAAATACAGCCATGTTAGTTCTGTTGGAATGATTTTAAAAGTATATATTATATTATATAATTAAGGGAGGTTATGGGGTATTATGGGTGTAGTGGACCATTCTAGATAATATAAATAGAATATATTTGAATAATTTATTGCATGGGACTATAGTCACTAGAATTGTAAATATTCATCCCTTCTTCTCATTTCTTTATGAAAAAAACTATTTTTATCCCTTAAAAGTTCAATCAAGGAGTCTTTCATGTATCTCTATCTTCAGTATTTAAGAGTAATTATGGTCGTAAGGTTGGGTTCTTAGCTAATAATATTATGCATGTAAAGGGTCTTTATTTCTCTCTTTTACCATTCCAATTAAAATTCTATTATTATAAAAAAAATTAAAATTTCATTTTATATGATGATATGTATCCATTTAAAAATCTTAGGGGTGTTTTTTATACCATTCATTAGAGATTTTCTTCCTCTCATTATACCTTTTTTAGAAGTTTTTACCATGCGAAAGTAAGAGTTCTTAATCCTCTTATTTTATTTTCCAAATGAAATGGTTCTATTTAATAATATATTAAAATACTTATTAATATGTTTACATGATTATTATTATCCATTTTTATAAACCCTTTTATCTTTTATCTGTGATATATCAACTGGTCCCTCATAACTTTTAAAAGCTATACCATATCAAAGGTAAAGGTTCTTATTCATTTCTTTTTAATTTCATATCATTATTGTTTTATTATAAAATCATTTTAAACATCCATTTAATATGATTATATGATCTTATAAACATTTTAATAGCATATCTTAGATTTAATATCAATCAAATATTACCCATTTATTAAAATTATGACCTCTACATAAATTGTTACTATATAAAAATAATCTCATGAATCAAGATTTATTATACACGTTTGTATACATCTTAGAATATATATAAATGAAATTTATTTAAAGGGATTGATCCATCACTACCTTTTTATTTTATTCATATCAGCCATTCATTATTATAATGTTTTCTAAAATTACCATACCATATAATAAAATCATAAGAAAAATCACTATTATCCTAATTTTATTTTATCCTTATGGAGGGATGCAGAGGGGATATAGTTCAAAAGGTTACTTCTAGGTAAGTGGGGAATCACCTAACCTCTTTGGATTTTCATAGAAAGATGGATTTTTTTGTTAATTTTTCATCAAGTCCCTTATATAATAATATACTTGGAATATCTGTCTATAGTGATATATTTAAATGTCACACTAAAAATATATCCATATGACCAATTTAAAACATTGTGGAAGGCTCATATTTGGAACCTTCCACTAGCCCCAATAGAAGTCCATTAATTCTGAGATTAATCAATTTAAACCAATTCTTAAGGACTAAGATCTCAAGTCTCCAAAAATGGAGGCATCATGTGTGGCTCTTAACCATGAGATCTAGGATCTTAATAAAAATCTATAATCTAAATGGGATAAGTAAACTCCAGATTTGATATTTTATAAACACATAATCATGGATGATTTATTTCATGGATAATATATTAGGGAATGTGAAGGATCCATGGACTTCTATCTATATGAAGGTGACTGAAATAACATGTATTTTCCTATCTATATAAAATAGAAAAATAGATCTAGGCTTTTCAGTCTCTAACATAAGAATATATGTTTCACTAATAACATTTTAGAGAATGGTCATATGGATTTGGATCATTTCTAAGCTCTTATAAAACAAATTTATACCTATATCTTCATAAAAATAATTCCCTAGTGATGGGTTGTTGTTATTTTTTTAATTCTATTTTCACCCTCTTTTAGTGAATAGTAATTTTGATATTAATGTTTACCAAGTACAATAAAATATTATTAATTCTATCGATAACCTAATTCATGAAAATTCACCAATACTAGAAGGTCTATTGGGTTCCCTTGTTTACCATGAATGTCTAATTATTAAATAAGGGATCAACATAGTGGTTTAATACTTCTTTTTAGGGGCCCTACTTCTTCAAGTAGTGACTACTATGTACCTTATTTTAATCCACAAGATCATGAATCAGTTTAATTTTTAGCATTTCCATCCCATCAGTCACTGTAACTTATCATAAAAAATATTTCTATAATTATTAATGATCACTTAGTTATTATTCTTCCATAGATCATATCAAAAAAGAAACAAAGTTTCCTCATAGGAAGAAATATTCAAGGTATAGTTGGCCTTTTGTAAGAAATGACCATGTACATCGACTACAAAATTAGTAGGCTGATGTGATGATTAAATTCTACATAAAAAAATTGATAAGGAATAATGTGGATTTTTTCGTGATATATTTTATTGTCTTGGTATTCCATAAAGAGTTTGTGATCTAATATTAAATTTTTTATCCTCTCTATGGTTTTCCAATTTTTCTTATAGAAAGAACATCATTTTCTTCAAATTTATTCAGGTACATCTTCAAGGGGGTGTCCTATAAACAAAATTTTTGTCATTTCCATGGATTATTTAAGCAAGATACTTATCCAGACTATGGTAGAGGGGGTGATAGAGAGATTCAGAAGTAGTATACAGTGATATGGTATCTCTTATCTTCTTTTTTTGATGACATACCTGTTTTCATCAACAGAAATAAAAAAAATCAATCAGGTACTTTAAAAACTACATTTTAGTATATTGAGGTGGATTGGTTAATAATTTAATTCATCCAAAAGATCATTTTTTAATTCTCCATATAGTTCTTGTAAAATTTTCCTTCTTGAGGCTTAGTTAGACTTTAGTAGGATACAATTTCCTTTGATATACCTCCAGGCCCCTCTCATCCAAGAGTGAATTTAGATTTCAAATTTTAATCAACTTACTATGACTATCATTGTAAATGTGTGAAACTATAAAAATTAATTATAATCCTCTTAGGGAAAAAATAAATTTAATTGAACATTTTCTTTTTTTTATTACATAACCCATTCTATCAATGTTACAAGTCCCTAAATACATGCTACTCTATATTAATAAATTGTCAATTAATTTCTTATCAGATTCCAAATAAGAAATTCACTATAATTAGGTGATTAAAAAGAGGTTATATATCACCATAAAATCTATCTACCTAAATATTTTTTTATCACTATGGAAGAAAGACATAGTAACCGTTCTTGGTAGATAATTGAGGGAAAACCATGTGTGTGTTTTATAGGAAATAGGTATGCTAACCCAATATACATGATTAACCTATTCCCCACTCATTTCATAACTTTTATATGGAATAAAATACTTTCCACCATTCCCCTAATTCAGGACAATTCATGATACACAGTTATGGGTGGAAGGTTGTATTTTTTAAATAAAAATTGGGCATGTATCTCACTCCTCTTCAAGTGATGTATGATACCTAATATGATTCTCATATCTGTATAGAAACATCCAACTTAGGGACTATTCATATAAATATATTTGGATGATAGCTCATTGTCTTATTTTGGATGGATTATAAAAATTTGGGTTGGCTTATGACTATTTAAATTCATTTTTTCCTCTTGGTTTTAACAACTAAACATGAATAGTACAACTGGATGTTTAGGGATTATCCTTTTTACTGTCACTTATTAGAAGATATGGATACTGTGGAGCCTCTATACTTTTAGTGACTCTCCAACACAACAATCCTCACTGAATTTGTAGATCATCCAAGTTTATAGGAAGATCATATCCACCATTAATGAGGATGAAAATAGTCACTTCTAGATCGACTTGAGAGGTATTCCATGAAGATTCCAATTAATATATTTCATGTTTCATGAGGCAAGTACATCTAGTGGTATCTTATAATTACATGTTACAAGTTAAATATTTATGGTTTTATGTCTAAATAGTTTCATGTTTTGAATAGTTTTATTCATAACTAGTTCTATGAGGTTCAATTCACCTCTACAAGGAAACCTCAGTCAGGGAACTTCACTCAAGGATGAAGATCAATTAGTTATTATTGTACATTCACTATTCACCCAAGAGGTAATAATTATAAATAGTATTGAAATTTATTACATCCTTTTTTCAAGATCCTACATGAGCTAATCACATCCCATGGTTACAATCTACATATTACAGTGATTCCTTAATCTTTGATCCAGTGACACTTCTTTTCGATACACTTTTTGAGAAATAAAACACCTTTCAAATTCTTTGGCCCATGCTGGACCTATTCTCATAGATATCACTTTCTTTTCAAGAGGATATTTTATCCCTAAATCATAAAAACATTTTTGGAGTTGATTACATCAACCTCCATTTTTTCATCTATCATAATAGGTACTTCCATTTTATCATTCTAATAAAGGTTTATGGTTAGTATTATTATGTTATAATTGTATGTAATAATAAAACTTGATCTTGGAGTGTGGGTTTTAGTAATATTAATATACCTTAGTTAGACTCTATTTACTGTCAATTTAGTTCTTAAAAAGAGTTAACCTTAAAAACAATCCCATTTAACAAATAACCACTTTCTTAACATGATATAAGTGTCATGAATATTTCATAACTCTCTTTTGGAACTCTTATATATAATGTGATAAAATTAAAACCATTAACTCAAATTTTCCCTCCCAAATATATTTAACTAACCTTGAATAAATAAAATTAATTTTAAAAACAAATTACTTGAAATCAAATATTATATTTAAATAACTTTTGAATATCTTAATATATAAATTTAGTTTTTATTATTATGAACTTGAATAATATATAATTGATTTTATTTAATTATTTACATGTGATCATTGAATTGGGAATTAATCAAATATGTGACACCCCTATGTCATTTTGATGAATTTATTTTGGTTATTTCAATTGTTTTAATTAATTTTAAGAAGTATTCAAGAATTGGTGGTGGAAAAAATTGAAAAATGGGATTTTACAAAATGGTTCAAGGTTAGTTATAAATATTCTATAATCCCATTTTATGGGTTAGGGCATTTTCTAGTGGGGTTTTCATATTTATAGAATGGTTCCACAGACCATGTGTCTTCTCAAGTACACGTAAAACTTTGTTTGATATGTAAGAGTAAGGTTTAATGGTTATAAGAAACTATATAGTCAAACTATAAAATTTTGACATTTTCTTTCCAGAACATTTTTTGTTTTTTCAAGTTTACTTTTAGTTTCAAAAGAGTTAGAGGATCATTTTAACTTCCACATATTTTATATTTTCATTAGAACCCCATTTAGTTTTAATTTATATGTCCATTAAGTGTAAAGTAAATAATTTTCAATTTATTTTTTACCCTTACATATGGAATAGGGTGTACATAAAGTTGAAATACTAATACCTATTCGTAGGGTTGTTTTTGGTAGTTGTGTAATGGTAACTCATTTACATGAGTTTTGTAAAGGTAAACCATACACTACATAGGGGTAAGGGGAATTTCCAACCACTATATAAGTATAATATCTTGTTTATCATGGTTTCATATGGGTAAATATCTTTAGGTATAATTTAAATTAAGTACCCATGTAAAGGGAAACTGTAGTTTTCAAGGGTTTCACAAGGGTAATCTAATGTTTTCAATAGATGTGTAAGGGTATCTCAGATGCTGCGTAGCAGTAACTTCATATTTCTAAAGGATGCGAAAGGGTTATCCAAACACTATATAAAGGTAACTCCTACTTTTCAAAGGTTTCATGTGGATAAAATCCTTACCCGTATGAAAAATAAAGGATTTACAAAAGGGTGAAAACGTTTTATCCTTACAAAACACTCTTTTTGTGGAAAAAAATTAAATCATCACTCTTCATTTATTCTTCCCTTGGACACACCAGTATCTTGTTTCTAAATATTTTGAAGGAAAAAAATCATGGGAATTAATTCATTTGAAATTTTTGATATTTATAACTCGTATTTTAGTAATTTTAAATTCCCTTAAATTATGAAATGATTAAAATAAAAATTTAATAATGAATTTTATTTGAGTTTTTTTAATGATGCGAACCAAAATGCCTCCTATATTATTAAAATCACCAAAATATTAACTTATTGTAATTTTTTATATCCATTTTAGAAGACTTCTAGGAATCCCTATTCTATATAAGGTGATCTGTTTCCTTTAGATAATTTCTTATTCTTCCTCACTAGTAAATCATCATAAGGGTTATACAGTTTATTTTTACTTGATTTTTCTTCCATCGAATCTATATTAGTGGAATTATTGTTGAGTGAAAAATGATCTTTTTTTGAGTTATGTATCTTAATAAATTTGTTATAACTTATTCAATACTCAATGAACTTTTTAAATAATTCAGTTTGGTTTAAGAAACCAATTGAATGATAGCATCTTCACATTAAAAGGGGTTTTAAAAGGGGTTGGATATAAAAACATGCTTATTCTTAACATCTGTTTAATGAAATGTCTCAAGATGAATTTGGATATAAATGGATTTTCAATCATGGAAGTAGTGTTTCTTTTTTATAAAAATTATTTTAAAATTTTATACATGTTTTATTCAAAAGTTTTAGTAGAAATAGAACATTGGGAAGCTTTAGTGTGTTTGGTATGGACATATAAAAACCTTAGTGATTGTGTAATCACAAGGGGTTATTATTATGATATTAATAGACTATGGAAGGACTTAGTATCGGTAGGATTCACATTATTCCTTTATTAGTGTTCCTTCACATGTCCAATTACATAATCTCATAGACTATATCCCACTTATGCTTAGTTTTATACATGATGGTGTTTTTTTATTTTTAGTTGATCACATGTTATCATATGTTGTATCCATGAATAGTTTTATTTATGATTAAATTATAACATTCTTTTACTTTTCATGATCCTAGTTTATGTGAATATGAAATTATTTTAGGAAAATAAATGGATATTTAGAAAATGGGTTTCATTTGATATTATTGTACATGATTGTTTTGTTTTTAAATATAGAACTAATAGTTTCATGGTGTTACAATTTGTATATAATCTAGGCAGTATCCTACTTGGATTTAGTGATCAAACCGTAATTTTGAATTTGGAAAATTTTAGACCTGGTTTTAAAAAACTTCAATAATGTGATGGGTGTCATGTAGTTCAAAAACTTCTCTAGGTTGTCGGTATGTTCATTAAGAGAGGGATTAGTGGTGATGGTTGATCACATGCATATGTGGATTTTAACTGGTCATGTTTTATTTATATTTTTACCCTTTTATATTGATATTATCTTTATCATTTTTGTTTACTCTTCTTTTTCATTGTACTAATTTAGTTAATATCCTTTTTAATATTCTTGATACTTATTTTGTTTGTTCATTGATCTCACTTTGCGTCGGGCCATCTTTGGTGATGTGACATGTTTCTCTAAGTTGGTTCATTAAAAAATGGTAATAGATCCAATACACAATTGGAAGTGTAATAAAACTCCCTGGGTTTGTTTCAAGGACTGTAATAAATAGTACTTAGGATCATCAGACTTTTGGTAGTAAGTGCCAAAGGGTTCATGGTTATCGCACCTACATTTCTGAACCTGAGTTATCATGGGTGGTTAGGAATTTTTACTAAGCATGAGACATGGTGTTTGAGATCATTTGAATGAAATTTATGTGTGTTTTGTTTAAATGAACTCATTCTTTATTATTTTTTTACTTTTATTTAATCTATATTTGATTAAGATTAATGTAGTTTAAATTCCTTAGTTTGGGTTCTTGAAGTTTTTTCTGTTTTTTTTTGGAAATTTTCTCATAATATAATTAGATATTATCATTTCTGTTTAATAAAAAGTGACTCCTAAAATAGCTATATTAAATCCATAATATGAAATGAGAGATAATTCTCAAACCTTAATACTCCAATAGAAACTTCATTAGTGGAAATTGTTATCCATACAATTCTTAATCATGATCATGTAAGTGTTAGAAAACTAGGGATAATTCATGGATCATAAGTCTGAATTTACCAAGAAGAATCAACTAACCATCTATGGTGATAAGGAACCCCATGAATCTGAATAGTTCCTCCTATAAATTTAAAGTATATTTTTCTTTTTGAAATATCCAAAGGATTGTAAGGTTGTTTTTCCACTTACATGCTTGAAGGACCAGGAATGATATAGAAGGACTCCATCATGAAAGATAAGTTATAAGAGGATCATATATTAACTTCTTTTAATAATTTCTTCAACCAATAATTCCATCTTAAAACATTTTGAGTAGAAAATTATAGGGAATTTATAACCTTGGATCAAGGGGAGAATTCTGTTATGGTGTATTTCACTAAATGTTCTAGTTATTTAACCTACAAGACAAGATTATTTATAATGATTAACTTAAATATCAATGTTTCAAGATGGGTTTAAGTGATAATATTTAGTTTATTATGATTCTATTATTCTTAAAAAACATTTTAGAGGAAGTAAATAGTGGTTATGTTTGAGGAGTAAAGTTCTAGGAAATATTTGTTTAGGTAAATCGTTATTTGCTATATGAGGGAGACAGAGTGTGTCATTTGGCTAGAAATGGTATCACAAGGGTACTCAGTTTATATTGAGACTATTTTTTGGACTTATTCACGAAAATAGAATGTAGTTTTTTATTGGTGTGGGATTCATAGTCATACCATGTCAAATGTTAAAGAACCACCCCTGACATTTCATCTTTGTGAAAAATATGGCCATCATAAGCATTTATGTTGAAGAATGTCCCACGGTAATATAATAGGATTCTCTCCTACCAAAGGACCACATGTTTATTCTGATATGTCGATGGGTGGTGGATATCATTCTCATACCAAGGGGGATACTCAAGTATTGAATAAATCTTAATGAATATCTAAGACCATATGTATTTATGTGGAAGAGAATGTTCCATAATAATTTTAATCTGAGTCAGCTAATATTAGAGGTACAAGTTTTATCTCACCCTCTATGCATATAGAATTGTTTGATACAGGTTCATCACATTATTTAATATTTTAAAAGTTAATTAATGTGTTGGTATTGTGATCAGATCTTATTTCATTCATTTAGGAACATTCCACACCCATGGAAAAGAGGTTAGACCATAGTTTTAAAAATACCACATATTCAGTGATGATTGAAAACTTTGATGTTTTGTGGGATTTTTTATTTCTTGATCTTGATTTCTTCCACCTTGTCATCAGCATGCATTGGATGATCCATGTTAAGGCCTAAATTTATTTTTACCATCATTGAGTTCATATTAAATCTCTTAATAGAATCCTGTATATCTTTAAGGGTGAGTGGGATTCTAGATCCCAAAGAATAGGGTTCAACATTCCTTTTGTAGGATTGATCTCATGCCAATTTCAAGAGATGTTTTTAGATTTTTTTTCTGATTTAGATAAATACACTTCATATAGTGTTGAGTGCATACCCTAAGGTATTTCTTTATAATTTTATAGGTTACCACCATAGAGAGAGTTCGAGTTAATTATTGACCTACTTCATGGTTTAAGGATCATTTTTAAGACATCTTATCACATAGAAGCTACTAATTTAAAGGAGTTAAGTGTAAAAATTATGAATTTTGAGGGAAAGTGATTTATTAATCCTATTGTATCACCATGGTCTTCACCTGTTCTATTTATAAAGAAGGTTGATGGAAGCATTATGATATTTTTCAGTTACTGAAAGCTTAATCAAGTGACTGTTAAGAATAAATACCTCTTTCTTATGCCTAATGAGATTTTTGATCAACTTAGAGGATTATGATGGTTTTCTAAGACAGACCTATGGTTGAGGTACCACCAATTGAGATCCTGGGAAGAGGATATACATAATACATCTTTTAAAGTTGGTATGGGGATTTCTAGTTTCTTGATTTTTCATTCGGTCTCATTAACACTCTTGGGGTATTTATGGAATTAATGAAATATATATTTAACCATATCTTAGACTCCTTAATTGATGTTTTTTAGATTCTATTTTGTTATACTCTAAGTAAAAATAGGAACATATTGATCACTTGGATATCATCCTAATAATATTAAAAGAACCTAATTTGTATAGATATATTTCCAAATGTTATTTATATGTCCATGAAGTAATGTTTTTGGTCCATGTTATATCTGAGAGAGGAATCTCAAAAAATTCTTAAATGATTTGGGGATTTATTTTATAGAAGAAACCAAAAAATGTGTTTTGATATTTACATATTGTTGGTAATATTTAGTTATTATAATTGGTTTGTTCAGGACTTCTCCAATCATGCATATTTGATGATATATTTATCCCATAAGTGTGTTATGTTTGAGTGTAATGAAAAATTTTATAGATATTTCTAGAAAATGAAGAAGTGGTTAACTTTATATTTATTTATTATTCTTCTAGAAGTATATTTGGACTATGAGGTTTTTTAAAATGCATGGGTTTGGGTTTTGTCTTGATGCAGGGAAAGAAGGTAGTATCCTATGGCTCTCTCCAATTATGCATTCTTGAGAATAATTATCCTACCCACAATCTTGAGATAATATATATGATGCATGCTCCAAAAAATTCCTCCACTATCTCTTTGGGTAATTATTTATTGTAAACTCTAATCATAACAAATTGAAGCATATTTTTATGAACCCAATACTTGAATTAATAAGTGTAATACTATACTCTGATGATCTTGTTTGCTGAGATGAGCTTAGGATTGGAAGTGGGTGGTGGAAAGGTATTATTAGCATATATGAAATATAAATCATTATTTTATGATTGTATTGAGATTGAAAATTTATTTTATAGAGATTTATATTATTCTAGTAAAATATTTAATGGTGGGGAACCCTCATGTGGTTCGTCTCAGTATTTCGTTGGTTCTTTATGTTTCAAGGGTAGGTTGTTCATGAAGGTATCATTAAGGAATGAGTTGATGGATAGTGGACACCAATATTATTTGTTTGTTTACCAAAGGAGTGCCATGATGTATTGTGATATAAAAAATTTGTTTTGTTTTATAGGGATGAGGTGGATGATTGTATATTTCATGTCATGATGTCTTACTTTTCAAAAGATAGAGGCATAACATTAGAGACCTTCCGGGTTATAGCAACCACTACCCATTTCAGTATGGAAGTGGGATGAAATATCTATAGACTTCATTATAAATTTACCATGGAGTCCTAAGGGGGAGGATAAGATATGGATACTAAATGATAAAATTATGAAATTGGATCATTTATTTCGTATTTAGAAGATGATGAAGGTGGAATATCTCAAGAACTAGTACATATGAGAGGACATGAAGCTTCACGGTTTTTCTTACTGAAACTATTTATAACTAGGAGCCACAATTTACATATACATTTTTGAAAGGTTTTAATGATGTGATGGTTATCCAAATAAAGTTGATAATGACATATAATACTCAGATGGATAAGAATATTGACCAAGCTTTTTAGATTCTTCAGGATATGATTTGAGCATGCATTCTTGATTTCAGTTGTTTATTGTAAAAGAGTTTAACTTTGGTCAAATTTTAGTATATTAATAGTTATTTGGATTAGATTAATTTTTTTTCTTTTGAATAATTTTATAGGAATCCATGTATATCACCCTTGTGCTTTGTGGAGTTGGGTTAGCGGTCCCTAATTGGATAAGGCCTTGTCCAAGAGATGGGGGGGGAAAGTATAGTTGATATGGAAGAGGTTAGTGATCACTCTGAGTAATCCAAAATCCTATTCTAACCTTCATTATATCCACTAAAGTTTTAAGTTGGAGATTGGGTCTTTCTATGAGTTTCTCATCTCAAGAGACAATGTTTCTTAGGGAAGCTGTGTAAGTTGGCATCAAGGTTTTGGTCACTTTTTAGATTTTTGAACATCTTAGAAAGGTGTATTATTAATAGGAATTCCCATCATTATTAATTTATATTCATGAAATGTTTCATGTTTCCCATATAAGGAGGTATCAACCAAACCCTTCCCGTATTATTAAATGGGAAGGTCTTTATCTTGAGCCCCATACTACTATGGTTTAACAACCTATTAAGATTTCGCATCCCCAAGATATGGTATTATATTATGAAATAATTCCTTTGATATATGTATTGTGGCAGTGAATTTGGGATAACCACGAAAAGATGGTGCGGGAATTTTTGATGAAGCAATATTATCCTGCTCTCATTGAATGTCTAGAGACTTGAGAGATTTCTTGGAGAAGAAATCATTATGGTGTGGATAATTGTTACATATTCACCTTGTATTTAAGGTATGTTCTTTAGTTTATAATTTTTTATTTTGGTTTTTAGGTGCTTTGTAACATCCATAGTTTTTAAATATTATTAATGACCCCTTTTTTTTAATTTATAAGTCCTTTAAGTGGAAATTAAATAACTTTCAATTTAATTTTTACCCTTATGTATGGAATATGAGTTAGATAAATTTAAATGCTTTATACATATAAACATAGTGATTTTTTGGATTTTTTAAGGGTAAATCCTTATTTACATGAGTTGTGTAAGGGTAAACTAGTCATTGTGTAAGGGTGAGTCGAATTTCCAGCCACTGCATAATGATAACCTCTTATTTCTCAGGGTAACAAAAGGGTAAATCCCTCACTACATAAAGTTAAGTCCTTACCCACTTAAATTTATCCCTTTATTTTCAAGGGCTGCATAAGGGTAAGACATTTCTTTAAAAGGATTCAAAAGGGTACCTTAGACACTGTGTAATGTTAACTATATTTTTCCAATGGATGTGAAAGGGTAATACAAAAATTACATTAAGGAAACTCCTAATTTTAAAAGGATATAAAAGGGAAAACTCCTTCCCTCACATGACAACTAGTATTTTCATAAGGTTAAAACTGTTTCACCCTTACCCAGTGCACTTTTTGGGAAAAAATTACTAAAAACATTCTTTTCATTTCATATTCCCCAGCATGCACATGTAATTCTTTTTTTATGATTTTTAAGGAAAATATACTTGTAATTAATTAATTTTACTAATTTTAAGTTCATAAATTCTATTTTGAAGGTTTTAAACACCCTATAATTAAGAAAAATTAAAATATAAATTAAATAAAAAAAATTTAATTTGGTGTTTTTAATGATGTGAACCAAACACATCCAATATTTTTAAAATCACTTCAATCATTTCTGACAATAATTTTTTATATCTTCTTAAGGATATTTCTTGGAATTCAAATATTATAGAAGGATATCTGGTTCCTTTGGATTATTTCTTTTTCTTCCTCATTTGGAAAACAATAGAAGGGTGATAAAGGTTGTTTTTTCTTGATTGTTCTAGCCTAAAATATATATTTTTTGGTTTTTATATTGAGTGACCATTTATATTTTCTATGATAAGTGTAAATTGACATTGGTATTAACTCATTAAATGAAGTTTTTTTTAAATCCTTTAGTACAGTTTAAAAAATAGATTGAAAAATTGTAGCTTTGCATTAAAAGGGGGTTTAAAAGGGATTTTTTTAGACAAAAGATTTATACAAATATTTTGTTTGATTAAATTTATCAATATGAATTTCAATCTAAAATTTTATTTCAAGAATGGGATCAGTGAATCTTCACTGTGAAAATTATTTTTAAATTGTGGGCATGTTTTATTCAAATGTTTGGAAAACATAACACATTGGGAACCTTGGGTATGCCAAGTATGTAAATATGAAAACCTTAGTGACTATGGAACCACTAGGGTTTTATATTGTTATATATATAGACCATGGAAGAACTATATATTGGTATGATTCACATTTTGGATGGTTTAGTGTTTCATCACTAGTCTTATTTTGTATTATCATATGTCAGGGTCCACTTGTTCTTGGTTTTATAAATGATTTTGTTGTTTCATGTTTTTTTCTCACATGTTATTATATAGTGTATCTTTGAATTATTTTATTTATGATTAAATTATATCTTCCATGTACTTTTCAAATTATTTGTTTATGTTAATATATAATGATTTTATAAAAATAAAAGGATCATTAAAAAATGGTTTTTCATTTGATATTTAATTTCCAAAATGTTTTTTAAGATATAATTAATGGTTTCATGGTTTTATTCTTTGTATATATTCATGTTGGTATCCTAATAATGTTTAGTGATCACACACTAATTTTTTATAATGGACATATTTAGATATGGTTCTAAAGGACTCGGGTAATGGGAAGGGCATTATGTAGTTCGCTATCTTCTCTTAGTTGTCATCACCTTCTTTGAGAGACAGATTAGTAGTGATGGTTTGTGAAATGGATATGTTTATTTTACCTTGTCATGTTTTATTTTCAATATTTGTCTTCTTTCTTGGTGTTTAATGTCACATTATTGTGTACTATTCTTCTTTATTTTCACTCTGTTGGTTTATCTCATTTTTGTTATTAGTGAGACTTGTTTAGTTCTTTCATTGATCTCACCATGTAGTGGGCTATATAATGTGGTGTGGCATGATAAACTAATATGGTTCATTACACAGTATATGTGAACTAAACCTTGTGTATGGGTTCTATCTAGTGATAACCACACAGTTGGTACATGGTTTCCCAGGCTGTGTAGTCAACCCAGACTTATAAAAATTTCAAACCTTTTCTTTTCCCCTATTCATTTTTAACTTATTTTTCCTATTATTTTCCCATTAATTAAAAAACAAGTATACTTATCCATTTAGTTATACTCCTCCAACATTCATTGAGTATATCCTCTTGGTTTGGGAAATTTTATTCTATGTAATCCATCTTTCCTTCATGATTTTATCCTCCTCTCTAATTCTTCATCAGTATCCTCTCCTCTTCTTGCCTTAATACAATCATGGGGACCTTGAATTCCATGTTTATTGATTTTTTTCTTGAGATTTCTACCCACTAGGACTCTTTATGGACTTCTAAATTTTTATTACCTTCTCTTTTATTAGAACAACACTCTCTGTTAGTGGATTTTTCAATTTTATGTAAGTGACTCTTTATATTTTATATATCTATTAAAATAGAGATTCACAACTCTTTAAAATGAAATTTTCTCAATTATGAAATTCATATTGAAGTGTTTTTTATTTTTATGTGTTCATTTTTCTTGGTTTTATTAAAACAACATATAGCATCAATATTTTTTTTCCCACTTTTAATGTGTAGAATTGTTCATTAGTAAACTTTCTTTAATCTAGGAATTAAATAGAATGCCTGAATTGGGTTTTTAGGGAAATCATTAAAATATATTTTACGAAAAAAATATTTTTCGAGTTTTTACCACCCCATCCATGTTCAGTCTACAATAACTAGTTTGGAGACTAATGGGACATTAGGCACACAAAACCTTATTCAAGACAATATTGACTAATAAAGGGGGTATATGGTGTTACCTTGGAGAGACTATACCCCATATCATAGTGTGACATTAAAAGAAAATAACCAAATATAATACATAAAAAATTATCATCATATTACACCAAATTAATATATAATAACACATGTTATATCAAATATAATGTAAAATAAAGCATTCGTACATTCTCACGATCATTCTAGTACACATGACCATTCACCAACTAAGAAAATTACATAGATGAGATAAATAAAGGAATAAATTTAGGAGTCTCAACTACATCCTTGATCCATACAAAATCCATTTACAGACTTCATTTAATATATCTAGCACAATAATCCTAACATGGGCATCTTCCCAACCTAATCCTGTGAATTGTAAAGATCTTATCAAGTACCCAAATGTCATGTCTTCCAAATCATGGTGATAGTACAACTCAATGAGGATAAAAAACATGGTACCTTACATAAACATGTAATATATGGTTTACACATGTAATATTATTATTTGAATAAATAGATATAGTGTTGAAGAATATATATAATAAACACTGCCAATCCTTGGGTCTTAATGTGACATCAAGATCGACTATACATGAATTGGCCAATGTTGGAGTATCTCTAACCTTAAGTAATCACCCAAGGAAAATATAACCATATCCAAAATATAAGAATCCACTCAGGTGAATTATGGTTCCAATACCACCCAAGGACACTTTGACAATAGGCACAAAATGGGTTTTTAGAAATAAAATAGATGAATCTGGAAATATAGTTAGAAATAAAGCTAGACTAGTTGCACAAGGATATAGTCAAGAAGAAGGTATAGACTATGAGGAAACTTTTGCACCTGTAGCTAGACTAGAATCCATTAAGATCTTACTTACATATGCTGCACATCTGGATTTCAAGTTATATCAAATGGATGTAAAAATTGCATTTCTAAATGGTTTTATAATTGAAGATGTTTTTGTAGAACAACCACCTGGATTTGCTAACCCCCATTTTCCAAATCAAGTTTTTAAACTTTCTAAAGCTTTGTATGGTTTAAAACAAGCTCCAAGAGCTTGGTATGATAGACTTAGCAATTTCCTTATTTCAAAAGGTTTTACTAAAGGGATTGCTGATCCAACTCTTTTTATTAAAAGAATTTCGAAAGATGTTTTAGTTGTACAAATATATGTTGATGATATTATTTTTGGATATTCTAAACACTCTTTATGTACTGATTTTTCAAAAAGTATGCAAAATGAATTTGAAATGAGCTTAATGGGAGAGATTAAGTACTTTCTTGGATTTCAAGTATTTCAAAATGAAAATGGTATTATTTTGAATCAAAGTAAATATACAAAGGATCTTTTAAAACGTTTTGGTCTGGATAGTATCAAGGAAAGTGAAACTTCTATGAGTACTACCTATAAATTGGATGCAGATGAAACTGGGAAACCAGTTGATCAAACAAATTACAGAGGTATGATTGTTAGTTTACTTTATCTTACTGCTAGTCGACCTGATATTATGTTTAGTGTGTGTATGTGTGCCAGATTTCAAGCTAATCCAAAAGAATCTCATTTGCTTGCTGTTAAAAGAATTTTCAAATATCTCAAACACACGGTTAACTTAGGTTTGTTTTACCCAAAAGGACAATCCTTTGAGTTAATGAGTTATTCAGATGCTGACTTTGTTGGTTGTAAGCTAGATAGAAAAAGCACATCAGGAACATGTCATTTGCTTGGAAAATCCTTAGTTTCTTGGTGTAGTAAGAAACAGAACTCAGTTGCATTATCTACTGCCGAAGCAGAATATATAGCTGCTCGTAGTTGTTGTGCACAAATTCTGTGGATGAAACACACTCTTTTGGACTATGGATATGTTTTTAAACATGTTTCAATCAATTGTGATAACACCAGTGCAATAAACATCTCTAAGAATCCTGTATCTCACTCTAGAACCAAACACATAGATGTAAGACACCATTTCCTAAGAGATCACTATCAAAAAGGAGATATTTCTCTTGAATTTATTGGCACTGAACATCAATTGGCTTATATTTTCACTAAACCTTTAAGTTCGGATAGGCTAAGTTTCATAAGACATGAACTGGGAATGTTTAATCACAACCGACGTGAAAATCCCCACTGATGTGAAATTCTCACCGACGTGAAAATTCTCACCGACGTGAAAATCCTCACTGATGTGAAATTCTCACTGATGTGAAATTCTCACCGACGTGAAAATGCTCACCGATGTAAGTTTCTCATCGACGTAGAAATTCTCACCGACGTACAACTCTCACCGATTTGTTTTTCTCACTGATGATTAACTCACACCGATGCAAGGTTTTAAAAAAAACTTCTGTCTGCCTCCAAGAATACGAATCATTTTATTTTATTTTATTACTCTATTTTAATCGTTTATTTGGAATTCCTAAATGATAAAACTTAGTCTAAGCCACTTCTTACCTCACCGAACTCAAAACCTCTCACCTTCGAACCTTACCTCCCAAATCGGCCAAGAACCCTAAACCCGCGATGGCAAAAACCAAGCTTCCTATCATCAGAGATGAAAGTGCAGAACCAAATGCTAAGAAGCAGAAGACACAGCATAAAGCCAGTGTTAGTGAAGTCAAAACTAGATCGGGAAGGCGACCAGTGAATCCTCACTTGCAGAATAGAGACATAGTAATCGAGAAGGAACTGTGCGTGGAATGGCTACTGCCTAGCAAATCCTTAGTGCTCGAGATTCTGGAAGACCAGAAATGGGTGGATTGTTTCTCGAATAACAATGGCCCATACTACCCGAAGTTGGTAAAGCAGTTCTATGAGTTTTTAACCTTTGAGAAGTCTGAGAATGAGAATCGGGTAAGCTCTTTTGTAAATGGAAAAGAGATGTCTTTTTCTTCAGTAGAGTGGGCTGAGAGTTTAAAAGTACCACATGAAGGTGTCTCTGGGTATGTATCAAGAGCTATTCCACCTAGCAGTGATATCTTTGATTATGAGACCGCCCCACAAGAGCTGACTGGTAATGGAAATCAAAGGCAAGTGGTTGCTGCTGAAATGGATGGAGAGAATCGACTGCTTTTCAAATTTGTTCACCATGTGTTGATACCGAGGAGAGGAGATTTTTCAAATCTGAGATATCAAGATATCTATCTTCTTCATTTGCTAAGACATGGTGTAAAAGTCAATCTGTGCAGATTGTTGATGCTTCAAATGGAAGACATGATTAGACCAAAGTCAAAGACCAATGCTTTGTTCTTTGCCAAGCTGATTTCAGTGATGATAAAAGTGAAAGAAATAGCTGAGTCTCAGGATGAGACAGTTGTAGTCAAGAACAATTTCTGCATCACCTCGACTGTATGTAAGTATATGAAAATTAACTGGAACCCATGGAAGGGAGAATGGGTTAGTGATAATCAGAAGATCTATGGTAGGTTTAATCCTGTGGATTATCCCTCAAGACCAAAGGATGAGAGAGATCCGAGTCTGAAACCTGATGAAGAGGAACCAGCTTATAGTGATGAGATAGAAGAGGAAGAAGAAGAAACTCCTATGGATGTTGGAGGAGATCCAGACTTGCCCCTAAGTCCTGTTGCAGAACTGGTTTACTCTAGGAAAGGAAAAGTAGAGGAAGTTTTGCCTACTTATGAGGAAGACCAGTCTGTACCTCACCAAGAAGAAAAGGAAAAGGAGAATGCATTTGAATCGCCTGCTTCTGGTAGGTTAAGTATGAGTCCCTTAATTGGAAACTCAGCTATACCTGCTGCTGAAGAATAAAGAGATAGAGAAGAAGCTGTACCTGTATCAGAAGATCTTCTAGATGCTGCACCTGTAGAACTTGTAGTAGAAGATTCTGATGAAGAAAGGCCAGCAGAAAAGGCTGTTATGATACATGAGAATGCACCCATTGAGGGGGAGCATCAGTCTGTGCTTGGAAATGTTACAGTAGCTGTTGAGCTTGGAGACTGGGTAGAAGACCCAGGGTTTATAGTCTGTGGATTGGATTATCCAGATTCTGACAATGAGATGTCTGTGGATAGACCAAAGACCAATTATGATCTTGCTGCTGAGTTGTTTCCAGACGATGTGGTCAGATTTCATGATTTGAATAAGCTGAAAGAGGACCTCAAATCCAGTTTTGTTGAAGAAGTGAAGCTAATGGAAACCTCTCTTGCATCCTCAATTAATTCAATAATGACTACTTCTGTAGTTAATTTGGCCTCAGCAAGGGGATCTACTGCAGTTGTCTCAAGTGATTTTGTCTCCAAATCAGATCTTGAATCCATGAAGAATGAGCTGAAAGAATCATTCAGTGCTTCAGTTGCTGAGATGAAGGAAAGCTTTTATGAAGAAATGAAAATGCTAGAGAGATCCTTCGAGCTATCTCTGGCATGTAATTTATCTTCCTTTATGTCTGATCTTATGGAAGAAGTGAAATAATGCCAGACTCAGTCTTCAAGAATAGAAGCTGATCTGGAAGCTCTCAAGACATCAGTTGTTGCTTTGGATTCCTATATGAGCTCCAAGTCTCAAGCTGACAAGGACCTAGCTTATGTGAAGAGTGTAGTAAGCCAGTTTGTCTCAGTGTTTGAAAGTTTCAAAACCTCAGTGAAGGATCATGTTCAATTACAAGACTCTCAAGTTCAAAGCCTAAGCAGTGGTTTTTCTAAGAGTTTTAAAGAAACTGTTTCCTTCTCTCTTGGCCCTCTCACATCCAAACTATCAGTTGACCTGAATCAAGTTCGAGCAATGTTTAAGGAGGAGATTGGCTCTATTCCTACCAGTGGTTCTGTGGACTCATCAGAGTTGAGCCGAGTGGTGCTTTCTACAAGGTATTCTGCCAGAGAAATCATGAAGATAGTTCAAGATTTTATGAGAGAAGCCTCTGCCTCTCAAGAATCCATAAAAAGCAAAGTGGACTACTACTTCACCAAAATTTTCACCAAGCATCAACTCGAACACCACTTCAAGCTAATGTTGGAACACATGAAGCTCCCTCCATTCACTCAAGCTTTCAGAGAACAAGTGAGCAAGCTGAGAGAACTGAATCCTGCCTTAGAGAAATTCATGGAGAACAAAGATGATTTCATCTCTGCTATGGAAAGAGGAGGAGGAATTATTATGGATTTTAGAAATCTGCTGCTGCCCTTCTTGCATGTTGATGCTAGACCAGTAATCATCCCTCCTGCTTTGCCTGCTTCTGCCTCAGCTGCTTCCTCAGTCCAGCTGACTCCTGTTCAAGCCATTCGAAGCCTCACTCTAATGATCACCCAAAAATCTTCAACCTACAAGCCTGACTCTGTGTCAGTGGCCCAGCCTCCTTTGAACTTTTCTGGCATTCCCAAACCTTCACCTGAATCCTCACCACCCGAGCATCCTTCTGATCCCAAAGGAAAATCTCCCATTGCAGATGCGGATTGAACTAGTGGCCAGGATTTTTGATAGGAATTCCTTTGTAATCTGTTTTTGTTGTACTTTTTGACTACTATAATACAGAACTATTTTTACTTCTCTTGTTTTATTTGTCTCCTATATATATATATATATATATATGCTTTCCCACTTTTTGATTATCACAAAGGGGGAGAACAATAAGAGGGGGAGAGGGGGAGAAACATTTTATGAGAGAATAAGGAGGAGAACAAAATGAGAAATATTTTCAATGGAGAAAAATAAGGAATAAGGGGAGACACATTACCCTTTGTTTTGTTTCCATTTTTATCTCTGATACCTTATGTCTATATAGTACCTTATGATTTTTACCTCTGATAACTTATGTCTATATCATACTATTTCTATTATCTATGATGCTATTTTCTCTGAGAAAATTGAATTCAATATTATACTCTTTACTATTATATTTTCACTATGTTAAATGCCAATATCATAAATTGTGATTATAAAAAAGGGGGAGATTGTTGACCTCACCTATTTTTATAATCTCAATCATGTACTCATATGTGTTGAAAATCCCAATTATGTCTTCATTCTCTAGGATATTGTTAAGTATTGTTGATCTATACATTAATTCTTTCAAATCTGTGATCAAACCAATAACAATTTTTAAAAATAGTCTTTGGAATATGTTAATCATCATTTATCCATGTTCATACAAGTTATAAATTGATTCTAACACAATCGGATGTGTTCTGCATAAAACAGATAAGTAATCTGTCTATAGCTACTGATAAAGAGCTACCGGCAATCAGTCTACCGATAGACTTAGTCTACCGACAGACAGCTACCGATACACTTAACACAGACAGCTACCGATACACTTAACACAGACAGCTACCGATACAAACTTATAGCTACCGGTGTAAGTATAAAGAGCTACCGATGGAATAAGAGTCACCGATGGACGAAGCTACCGATACAGACTCACAGCTACCGACGCATGTACCTACCGACACATGGAGCTACCGATAAACAGAGTCACTGATACAAGCATGTACCAACCGACGCATGGAGCAACCGATAGAGTCAGAGAAACTAATGACATTGAGCTACCGATGTTCAAGCTACCGATGTTCAAGCTACCGATGTTCAAGCTACCGATGCTGATTACCTACCGATCACTCGACTCACTGTTTGAATTTATTTATTTCCTATATTTAATCTATCTAACGGTCATATCATACATTTTAATGACTTGTCAAATATCTGATAAAGGTTGTCGGATGTCAGGAACCCGTACCTCGTACCTGCTGAAAAGAAATCTTTTCTGTCCCCTGATGGGAGATAAATACGAGAAGACTACGCTACCCAAGATAGTGATGCGAAAAGAAGAACGAAGGTGTGAAGGAAAAACGAACAATAACAAGAAGCGAACCAGAAAAGTGCAGTGCATCCTATATACCAAAAACGACACAAGCACAAGAGGAACATAGAGAAGCTCATAGAAAATCAAGCATACTCGAGGAGTGTTCTGTGCATACAAGAAGAACTTCATCGACTACATTCTCACCACCTGTGAACCTGGAGCATACGACACTCTGTTTCTCAACAGAAACGAGAAGAGGACTCAGACTCACTTCTAATCGAATCCAAAGGAGTCCAGAGCTATACTGAAATCACCAGAACCATCTCTAAACTCTACATCTCTTGTTCTGTGATTTATTACCATTCATTTCGAGCAGTGTGTGTTATCTTCTATATCTAACACATACACTGTCTCCTGTACTCAAACTGAAGGATTTGTAAATCCTTAACAAACTCTTTCATTCTTTCTTTCCCACGAAGAACTGTGGTAGAGGTCGTGTGTGACCTGGACAGCTGGTTGCTGTTGTACTGTTTCCCACGAAGGACAGTGGTAGAGGTCTTGGACCTGGACAGTTGTAAACTGTTGAACCCCGATCCAGGGTGTGGATCATTTTTATATAAACTTTTGAGAGGACTAAGTCTCTCCTTGAGACTGAACCTCTTGGTTACATTGTTGTGTCATCTATTTCAAAGTTTTATTCCGCTGCTAATCACTTTAAAACCAGTACTGTTTTTAAAGATTACTTTGATAATTAAATTAGCAAGTGTTTATGTTAAGTGTAGATTAGTAAGTTAGTTTCAAAAGATAATCACACACTCCTGTGTTGATTAACTGGGAATTAATCAATCCCTTGAGAACCTAACAGAATCTCTACTTTAATATAAATTCACTACAGTTTAATTTATTATTTTATTTGGGGGTCTTTAAGACATTATTTTTAAATACAGAAATTTTAATTGGTACTCAATTCACCCCCCTCTTGAGTAAACCACTCCGACCAACACTTGGTATCAGAGGATCGAAATACCTTCAAAAAGTACTCTGCTTTTGAACTCTGATTTTAGTTGTATTTTAAAGTTCTTAAAATTTCTGTTATTTCTAAATTTTTATCTCTTTAAAATTTTCTCATCATGGACAATAGACTTGAGGGTGTTGCTACTAACCGGCCACCTTTCTTCAATGGAACTAATTATGCTCAGTGGAAACTGAAAATGAAAATCCATCTAGAAAGCATAGGTTTTGATATTTGGACTGCTATTGAATCAGAATACAAAATGCCTACTACTGCTAGATCTACTTGGGATGAACCTACAAAGACTGCTTACAATAACAACTATAAAGCTATGAATGCCTTGTACTGTGATCTAGGAGATGAAGAGTTTAATAGAATTTCTGCATGTAAAACTGCATATGAAATTTGGGATACCTTAGCTGTTTCTCATGAAGGAACAACTAATGTTAAAGAAATGAGATTGAACACTTATACTATCAAGTATGATAATTTTAAAATAAAGCCTGACGAACCCATTTCTGACATGTATCTCAGGTTCAACGAAATTGTCAATACAATGATCTCGCTGGGAAAGGATGTCTCATCGAAGGAACAAATTATGAGAATTTTGAGATGTCTACCTGATAGATGGAGAGGCACATCTGTCTCAATCAGAGAATCATGTGACATAGCTGCTCTACCTGTCAAGGAACTAATTGGCAAGCTAATGATGTATGAAGAAGAGCTTAAATTGAACAAAGAAGAAGAAAATGAACCTGCAAGAAAGTCTGTTGCTTTCAAATCCTCAACTTCAAAGAATAAGGACAAGGAAAAGCTTCAAGCTGTATTTGAAAGTTCAAGTTGTGAACACAGTGGAAGTGATTCTGACAGTGATGCTGAGATGGCTCACATTGCTAGAAGATTTAAGAAATTTTATAGAAAAAAGAAGTTCTTCGAAAAAACAAACTATAAGGGTAAGTATGATCATCAAGGCAAATGGAAAAAGGACTGGAAGAAGAATGACAAATCAGATGATGTTGTCTGCTATGAGTGCAAGAGAAAAGGACACATTAAAGCCGACTGTCCAAAGCTGAAGTATAAAAAGAAATATGAATATAAGGACAATAAGTTTATGAAAGCCATGAAGGCTACTTGTAGTGCTTCAGAAGACAGCACAAGTGAAGCTGAATCTTCAGACTCTGAAAGGAATCGAGCCAACATGTGCTTTATGGAAAACACTTCTGAGGTAACTGCTGAAACTCCTGCTTCAAATTCATATTATTCTGGAGATGATTCTGAAGGTAATAACATGTCTAAATATGAACTGTTTGAATACTGTGATATGCTGGAAGAGACATGTAATGAACTTAAGGATAAATACAAGTCATTAAAGAAACAGCATGCTCTCACCACTACAGTTAAAACCGAACTCACTATTGAAAAAGAGAAAACTGCCCAACTGTTAAAAGAGAACACTAAACTGAAACTATCTAATGATCAACTCAAGAAAGACTTAGAGAAGTTCACCAATGGAAAAAATACACTAACACAGATGCTAGGAAAGCAAGTAGCACCTAAATATACTACTGGTATAGGATACCAACCTGGACAAAGGAAAATTGCCAAAACAAGATTTATTTCTAAATCTGGACAGAATGAAGGTAATTCTGGAACTTCTTATGCTTCAACCAGTTGTATACATAGCTATGGATCTAATAAAGTTTTTCTTTCAAAGCATGTCAATTCTACAAATTTTGTGAGACCCATCAGACAAATATGGGTACCAAAAGTGTTATTGGCTAACCTGTCTGGACCCAAGAAAATCTGGGTACCAAAATCATCTCCCATCTAAATCTGTTTTGTAGGGAACTTGCTTAAAGAGCTCCTGTAAAGAGACATGGTATTTGGACAGTGGATGTTCAAGACATATGTCAGGAGACTTTTCTTGTTTCAAGAGTTTAATAAAAGTTGATGGAGTCTTTGTCACCTTTGATGATAATTCAAAATGGAAAATCATCGGCCTAGGCCAGATTGGTAACACTGATTCAATTTTGATTTCTAAAGTTTTATTTGTTGATGGCCTTAAATACAATTTATTAAGTATTTATCAGTTATGTGATGATGGTTTTCATGTTAAATTTGAAAATGATTCTTGCAAAGTTTTTGATTCTAAGAATGTTTTGGTATTTTCTGCCTTAAGAAATGAAAATGTGTATGCTGTTAATCTGAATTCTTTAGCTAAGCAGAATATTAATTGTTTGAATGCTTTTCATAAAGAATCTTGGCTATGGCACAGAAGATTAGGACATTGCAACATTCACTCACTTAGAAAACTTTCTAGGAAAAACCTAGTTAGAGACCTACCTAAGTTAGAATTCCCAAATGATAGAGTGTGTAACCCCTGTCAAAAGGGAAAACAACACAAAGTTTCTTTTAAATCATAGAAAGAAGTTTCAACTTCTCAACCACTTGAATTGGTTCACATGGATTTGTTTGGACCATCAAGAGTTTCTAGTTTAAATGGGAATCACTATGTTTATGTTCTTGTAGATGACTTTTCTAGATATACTTGGGTATATTTTCTAGCTCACAAAAGTGAAGCTTGTTCTTACTTTGTCAAATACTCCAAGTCTGTAGAGAACCTTAGTGGACTTAAGATTAAAACCCTGAGAAGTGATCATGGTCGTGAGTTTGAAAATCAAGATTTTGAATCTTATTGCTCACACAATGGCTATACTCATAACTTCTCTGCGCCTAGAACACCCCAACAGAATGGTGTAGTAGAAAGAAGAAACCGAACCCTTCAAGAAATTGCTAGAACCATGCTCAATGAATATGATATGCCTATTTATTTTTGGGCTGAAGCTGTAAATACAGCTTGTTATGTCATTAATAGAGTCTTAATAAGACCAGTTCTTAAGAAAACCCCTTATGAATTGTGGAACAATAGAAAGCCTAAGGTTAATTACTTTAAAGTTTTTGGTTGCAAAGTATTTATTCTGAATACTAAAGATAATCTGGATAAGTTTGCTTCCAAAAGTGATGAAGGAATTTTTCTGGGTTACTCTATTTCAAGTAAAGCCTATAGAGTATTCAATAAGAAAACCACATGTGTGGAAGAATCTGTTCACATCAAGTTTGATGAAACTGATCCACATGAGCCTAAAACCTCTCTTGAAAATCTTGAAGAAGATTTGTCTATTCTGGACCATAATGATAAATCTAAAGAGCCTGTTATAAAAGCATCCAGTTCTGGACTTTCTCCAGAATCTTCTTCTGTTGAACCCGAACCTATAGATGAATCTGAAATTTCTAGTCCAACCTTTACCAGATCAACAAGGATTATAAAGAATCATCCTTTAGAAGCTGTTGTTGGTAATCTTGATAGAGGAACACAAAATAGAGCTTCTCTAAGAAACCAGGTTGAACATCAAGCCTTTCTTTCATAGGTGGAACCCAAAAATACCAATGATGCTATCAATGATGAATTCTGGGTAATAGCTATGCATGAAGAATTAAATCAGTTTGAAAGAAACAAAGTCTGGGAATTAGTTGACAGACCCAAGGACACTTTGACAATAGGAACAAAATGGGTTTTTAGAAATAAAATAGATTAATCTGGAAATATAGTTAGAAATAAAGCTAGACTAGTTGCACAAGGATATAGTCAAGAAGAAGGTATAGACTATGAGGAAACTTTTGCACCTGTAGCTAGACTAGAAGCCATTAGGATCTTACTTACATATGCTGCACATCTGGATTTCAAGTTATATCAAATGGATGTAAAAAGTGCATTTCTAAATGGTTTTATAATTGAATATGTTTTTGTAGAACAACCACCTGGATTTGCTAACCCCCATTTTCCAAATCAAGTTTTTAAACTTTCTAAAGCTTTGTATGGTTTAAAACAAGCTCCAAGAGCTTGGTGTGATAGACTTAGCAATTTCCTTATTTCAAAAGGTTTTACTAAAGGGATTGCTGATCCAACTCTTTTTATTAAAAGAATTTCGAAAGATGTTTTAGATGTACAAATATATGTTGATGATATTATTTTTGGATCTTCTAAACACTCTTTATGTACTGATTTTTCAAAAAGTATGCAAAATGAATTTGAAATGAGCTTAATGGGAGAGCATAAGTACTTTCTTGGATTTCAAGTATTTCAAAATGAAAATGGTATTATTTTGAATCAAAGTAAATATACAAAGGATCTTTTAAAATGTTTTGGTCTGGATAGTATCAAGGAAAGTGAAACTCCTATGAGTACTACCTGTAAATTGGATGCAGATGAAACTGGGAAACCAGTTGATCAAACAAATTACAGAGGTATGATTGGTAGTTTACTTTATCTTACTGCTAGTCGACCTGATATTATGTTTAGTGTGTGTATGTGTGCCAGATTTCAAGCTAATCCAAAAGAATCTCATTTGCTTGCTGTTAAAAGAATTTTCAAATATCTCAAACACACGGTTAACTTAGGTTTGTTTTACCCAAAAGGACAATCCTTTGAGTTAATGAGTTATTCAGATGCTGACTTTGCTGGATGTAAGCTAGATAGAAAAATCACATCAGGAACATGTCATTTGCTTGGAAAATCCTTAGTTTCTTGGTGTAGTAAGAAACAGAACTCAGTTGCATTATCTACTGCTGAAGAAGAATATATAGCTGCTGGTAGTTGCTGTGCACAAATTCTGTGGATGAAACACACTCTTTTGGACTATGTATATGTTTTTAAACATGTTTCAATCAACTGTGATAACACCAGTGCAATAAACATCTCTAAGAATCCTGTATCTCACTCTAGAACCAAACACATAGATGTAAGACACCATTTCCTAAGAGATCACTATCAAAAAGGTGATATTTCTCTTGAATTTATTGGCACTGAACATCAATTGGCTGATATTTTCACTAAACCTTTAAGTTCGGATAGGCTAAGTTTCATAAGACATGAACTGGGAATGTTTAATCACAACCGACGTGAAAATCCCCACCAACGTGAAAATTCTCACCGACGTGAAAATTCTCACCGACGTGAAAATCCTCACTGATGTGAAATTCTCACCGATGTGAAATTCTCACCGACGTGAAAATGCTCACCGATGTATGTTTCTCATCGACGTAGAAATTCTCACCGACGTACAACTCTCACCGATTTGTTTTTCTCACCGATGATTAACTCACACCGATGCAAGGTTTTAAAAAAAACTTCTGTCTGCCGCCAAGAATACGAATCGTTTTATTTTATTTTATTACTCTATTTTAATCGTTTATTTGGAATTCCTAAATGATAAAACTTAGTCTAAGCCACTTCTTACCTCACCGAACTCAAAACCTCTCACCTTCGAACCTTACCTCCCAAATCGGCCAAGAACCCTAAACCCGTGATGGCAAAAACCAAGCTTCCTATCATCAGAGATGAAAGTGCAGAACCAAATGCTAAGAAGCAGAAGACACAGCATAAAGCCAGTGTTAGTGAAGTCAAAACTAGATCGGGAAGGCGACCAGTGAATCCTCACTTGCAGAATAGAGACATAGTAATCGAGAAGGAACTGTGCGTGGAATGGCTACTGCCTAGCAAATCCTTAGTGCTCGAGATTCTGGAAGACCAGAAATGGGTGGATTGTTTCTCGAATAACAATGGCCCATACTACCCGAAGTTAGTAAAGCAATTCTATGAGTTTGTAACCTTTGAGAAGTCTAAGAATGAGAATCGGGTAAGCTCTTTTGTAAATGGAAAAGAGATGTCTTTTTCTTCAGTAGAGTGGGCTGAGAGTTTAAAAGTACCACATGAAGGTGTCTCTGGGTATGTATCAAGAGTTATGCCACCTAGCAGTGATATCTTTGATTATGAGACCGCCCTACAAGAGCTGACTGGTAATGGAAATCAAAGGCAAGTGGTTGCTGCTGAAATGGATGGAGAGAATCGACTGCTTTTCAAATTTGTTCACCATGTGTTGATACCGAGGAGAGGAGATTTTTCAAATCTGAGATATCAAGATATCTATCTTCTTCATTTGCTAAGACATGGTGTAAAAGTCAATCTGTGCAGATTGTTGATGCTTCAAATGGAAGACATGATTAGACCAAAGTCAAAGACCAATGCTTTGTTCTTTGCCAAGCTGATTTCAGTGATGATAAAAGTGAAAGAAATAGCTGAGTCTCAGGATGAGACAGTTGTAGTCAAGAACAATTTCTGCATCACCTCGACTGTATGTAAGTATATGAAAATTAACTGGAACCCATGGAAGGGAGAATGGGTTAGTGATAATCAGAAGATCTATGGTAGGTTTAATCCTGTGGATTATCCCTCAAGACCAAAGGATGAGAGAGATCCGAGTCTGAAACCTGATGAAGAGGAACCAGCTTATAGTGATGAGACAGAAGAGGAAGAAGAAGAAACTCCTATGGATGTTGGAGGAGATCCAGACTTTCCCCTAAGTCCTGTTGCAGAACTGGTTTACTCTAGGAAAGGAAAAGTAGAGGAAGTTTTGCCTACTTATGAGGAAGACCAGTCTGTACCTCACCAAGAAGAAAAGGAAAAGGAGAATGCATTTGAATCGCCTGCTTCTGGTAGGTTAAGTATGAGTCCCTTAATTGGAAACTCAGCTATACCTGCTGCTGAAGAATAAAGAGATAGAGAAGAAGCTGTACCTGTATCAGAAGATCTTCTAGATGCTGCACCTGTAGAACTTGTAGTAGAAGATTCTGATGAAGAAAGGCCAGCAGAAAAGGCTGTTATGATACATGAGAATGCACCCATTGAGGGGGAGCATCAGTCTGTGCTTGGAAATGTTACAGTAGCTGTTGAACTTGGAGACTGGGTAGAAGACCCAGGGTTTATAGTCTGTGGATTGGATTATCCAGATTCTGACAATGAGATGTCTGTGGATAGACCAAAGACCAATTATGATCTTGCTGCTGAGTTGTTGCCAGACGATGTGGTCAGATTTCATGATTTGAATAAGCTGAAAGAGGACCTCAAATCCAGTTTTGTTGAAGAAGTGAAGCTAATGGAAACCTCTCTTGTATCCTCAATTAATTCAATAATGACTACTTCTGTAGTTAATTTGGCCTCAGCAAGGGGATCGACTACAGTTGTCTCAAGTGATTTTGTCTCCAAATCAGATCTTGAATCCATGAAGAATGAGCTGAAAGAATCATTCAGTGCTTCAGTTGCTGAGATGAAGGAAAGCTTTTATGAAGAAATGAAAATGCTAGAGAGATCCTTCGAGCTATCTCTGGCTTGTAATTTATCTTCCTTTATGTCTGAGCTTATGGAAGAAGTGAAAGAATGCCAGACTCAGTCTTCAAGAATCGAAGCTGATCTGGAAGCTCTCAAGACATCAGTTGTTGCTTTGGATTCCTATATGAGCTCCAAGTCTCAAGCTGACAAGGACCTAGCCTATGTGAAGAGTGTAGTAAGCCAGTTTGTCTCAGTGTTTGAAAGTTTCAAAACCTCAGTGAAGGATCATGTTCAATTACAAGACTCTCAAGTTCAAAGCCTAATCAGTGGTTTTTCTAAGAGTTTTAAAGAAACTGTTTCCTTCTCTCTTGGCCCTCTCACATCCAAACTATCAGTTGACCTGAATCAAGTTCGAGCAATGTTTAAGGAGGAGATTGGCTCTATTCCTACCAGTGGTTCTGTGGACTCATCAGAGTTGAGCCGAGTGGTGCTTTCTACAAGGGATTCTGCCAGAGAAATCATGAAGATAGTTCAAGATTTTATGAGAGAAGCCTCCGCCTCTCAAGAAGCCATAAAAAGCAAAGTGGACTACTACTTCACCAAAATTTTCACCAAGCATCAACTCGAACACCACTTCAAGCTAATGTTGGAACACATGAAGCTCCCTCCAGTCACTCAAGCTTTCAGAGAACAAGTGAGCAAGCTGAGAGAACTGACTCCTGCCTTAGAGAAATTCATGGAGAACAAAGATGATTTCATCTCTGCTATTGAAAGAGGAGGAGGAATTATTATGGATTTTAGAAATCTGATGCTGCCCTTCTTGCATGTTGATGCTAGACCAGTAATCATCCCTCCTGCTTTGACTGCTTCTGCCTCAGCTGCTTCCTCAGTCCAGCTGACTCCTGTTCAAGCCATTCGAAGCCTTACTCCAATGATCACCCAAAAATCTTCAACCTACAAGCCTGACTCTGTGTCAGTGGCCCAGCCTCCTTTGATCTTTTCTGGCATTCCCAAACCTTCACCTGAATCCTCACCACCCGAGCATCCTTCTGATCCCAAAGGAAAATCTCCCATTGAAGATGCGGATTGAACCAGTGGCCAGGATTTTTGATAGGAATTCCTTTGTAATATGTTTTTGTTGTACTTTTTGACTACTATAATACAGAACTATTTTTACTTCTCTTGTTCTATTTGTCTCCTATATATATATATATATATATATGCTTTCCCACTTTTTGATTATCACAAAGGGGGAGAACAATAAGAGGGGGAGAGGAGGAGAAACATTTTATGAGAGAATAAGGAGGAGAACAAAATGAGAAATATTTTCAATTGAGAAAAATAAGGAATAAGGGGAGACACATTACCCTTTGTTTTGTTTCCATTTTTATCTCTGATACCTTATGTCTATATATTACCTTATGATTTTTACCTCTGATAACTTATGTCTATATCATACTATTTCTATTATCTATGATGCTGTTTTCTCTGAGAAAATTGAATTCAATATTATACTCTTTACTATTATATTTTCACTATGTTAAATGCCAATATCATAAATTGTGATTATCAAAAAGGGGGAGATTGTTGACCTCACCTATTTTGATAATCTCAATCATGTACTCATATGTGTTGAAAATCCCAATTATGTCTTCATTCTCTATGATATTGTTAAGTATTGTTGATCTATACTTTAATTCTTTCAAATCTGTGATCAAACCAATAACAATTTTTAAAAATAGTCTTTGGAATATTTTAATCATCATTTATCCATGTTCATACAAGTTATAAATTGATTCTAACACAATCGTATGTGTTCTGCATAAAATAGATAAGTAATCTGTCTATAGCTACTGATAAAGAGCTACCGGCAATCAGTCTACCGATAGACTTAGTCTACCGACAGACAGCTACCGATACACTTAACACAGACAGCTACCGATACACTTAACACAGACAGCTACCGATACAAACTCATAGCTACCGGTGTAAGTATAAAGAGCTACCGATGGAATAAGAGTCACCGATGGACGAAGCTACCGATACAGACTCACAGCTACCGACGCATGTACCTACCGACGCATGGAGCTACCGATAAACAGAGTCACTGATACAAGCATGTACCAACCGACACATGGAGCAACCGATAGAGTCAGAGCAACTAATGACATTGAGCTACCGATGTTCAAGCTACCGATGTTCAAGCTACCGATGTTCAAGCTACCGATGCTGATTACCTACCGATCACTCGACTCACTGTTTGAATTTCTTTATTTCCTATATTTAATCTATCTAACGGTCATATCATACATTTTAATGACTTTTCAAATATCTGATAAAGGTTGTCGGATGTCAGGAACCCGTACCTCGTACCTGCTGAAAAGAAATCTTTTCTGTCCCCTGATGGGAGATAAATACGTGAAGACTACGCTACCCAAGATAGTGATGCGAAAAGAAGAACGAAGGTGTGAAGGAAAAACGAACAACAACAAGAAGCGAACCAGAAAAGTGTGGTGCATCCTATATACCAAAAACGACACAAACACAAGAGGAACACAGAGAAGCTCATAGACAATCAAGCATACTCGAGGAGTGTTCTATGCATACAAGAAGAACTTCATCGACTACATTCTCACCACCTGTGAACCCGGAGCATACGACACTCTGTTTCTCAACAGAAACGAGAAGAGGACTCAGACTCACTTCTAATCGAATCCAAAGGAGTCCAGAGCTATACTGAAATCACCAGAACCATCTCTAAACTCTACATCTCTTGTTCTGTGATTTATTACCATTCATTTCGAGTAGTGTGTGTTATCTGCTATATCTAACACATACACTGTCTCATGTACTCAAACTGAAGGATTTGTAAATCCTTACCAAACTCTTTCATTCTTTCTTTCCCACGAAGAACTGTGGTAGAGGTCGTGTGTGACCTGGACAGCTGGTTGTTGTTGTACTGTTTCCCACGAAGAACAGTGGTAGAGGTCTTAGACCTGGACAGTTGTAAACTGTTGAACCCCGATCCAGGGTGTGGATCATTTTTATATAAACTTTTGAGAGGACTAAGTCTCTGCTTGAGACTGAACCTCTTGGTTACATTGTTGTGCCATCTATTTCAAAGTTTTATTCCACTGCTAATCACTTTAAAACCAGTACTGTTTTTAAAGATTACTTTGATAATTAAATTAGCATGTGTTTATGTTAAGTGTAGATTAGTAAGTTAGTTTCAAAAGATAATCACACACTCCTGTGTTGATTAACTGGGAATTAATCAATCCCTTGAGAACCTAATAGAATCTCTACATTAATATAAATTCACTACAGTTTAATTTTTTATTTTATTTGGGGGTCTTTAAGACATTGTTTTTAAATACAGAAATTTTAATTGGTACTCAATTCACCCCCCTCTTGAGTAAACCACTCCGACCAACAATTATCTTGATGCCTTTAAATTCATGATATGTAATGACCTTAAATGATATTTAATGTCTAATAATTATTTTTAAATAATTATAAAATTATAAAGATCCTATATTGACTGAATTTTATGGGAAATATTTGATCATATAATGAATAATTCATGTATTTTTCACTTTTATTTTTTAAAATTACATTCATGACACTTAAAGAGTGAAACATTTGTTACAACGATTAAGGTTAAATAGGGTTAACGAGGAGGTTAAACCAAAATATAAGGTTTAAAATTAAACTTCAACCTGTAAAAAATTAATTGGTTTTTTATATTTGACCTTATCCTTCTTATATTTTAGTGAATTAATTTGGTATCTATTTTTCATGAGTTATACACATATTATAAATTAATATTTCATGTATATAAATGTTTTTTTCCCACCTCACTTATAAAAGGAAATCTCTTCTACACTCTTCTTCACATACTTTCAAAAACTTAGATTGAACATTTCATAAATAAAAACCTTAATGTATTACTTCATTTCATCCTTTATCTTATATTATTCTCATAATACCATCCTAAAAATATTTAAGGTGCATACCAAAGGATGATTTCTAAAGAAGAGGTATAAATCTTAACAAAGTTATTTCAATTTATTTATTCTTCTACATCCTCAAAGTTTTTACAAACCATGATAACATATAAACATAAATATTTTAAATATAATTAAATATTATTATTATTATTTAGACCACATTATTTATATCTTTTTTCAACATATGATAAATGAAAACATCATTCATGTGTAAATGTAGACTACCACCTCTCAAAAGCGATGTGGTTTTTTTCACCACCATGTCACAAGGTTGGTTATTATAATAGATTTAATGAATACATATTATATTAATTTCATAATTATTGTTTTTAAGATATAATATATTACATAACTTCTTACCCTTCCATCTTTTGGAAAATGATAACGTCATTTTGGCATACACATGGACTACCACCTCCATGGAGCGATGGGATTAATTTTTCATGTTAAAAATTAATGTATGATTATAAATTTTTGTTTAATTTATAAAAACTATAATTATTTCATCATTAATTTTCTAGAGATGACAAAACCATGACCAATATGCATGTATTGGAACTATAGAATCAATACTTGTTTGAAAAATGGAATAGTTACAACAGAGAAGATGATGTTAATAAATAATTGGTAATAAACAGGTGATATAATGATATAAGTGAATAATATATGGTATTATTACAATTACCATGGTTATATTATGTATTTATTATAAATCTAAATTTATTACATAATTTTTTAATAGTGCATACAATGTAGGTTGGACTTGATATAAGGGTAATTTCATTTCATTTCCACTTTGAAGAGACAAGTTTTACATTACGAATATTATTTATTTTACATTGTGTATAAATTTACCATTTGAAACATTATATAACTAATAAATATATATTAATTTTATTCATGTTTTTACTCAATTTTTCACTTTTAAGGGGTTCTGAATAATATTTTATTAAAGCATTAAAAATTAATTTTACATTCTGATTTTTAATTGCGGTCATTTATTTTTAAATTTTTGTTGAAATAATTGTATGATATATTCTCCAAAAAACACATATATTTTATTATATTCAAGTTATTTACAGTGTTTCCATATTTTAAACCAATTTTCCCTCTCTTTGGTAATTAAAATAATCAAGAAAATGATTTTAAGAAAATTTGATTTTATCTCCTCTTTGTTTGATGAAATTTCTCTTCCATATCTATGTTCTTCAAAAAATTATAAGAATGTTATTTTCTTCTGATAAAATGAATATTTAAAGTCATTTTCAACCATATTTGACTATATTTTTAATTTTTTTAAAGTAATTTTCTTGTAATCTTTTGAATTAGGTACCTTTAGAATTTTACAAATTATGTTGATGGAATATATGTTTTTAAAATTTAACGAATAAATAGTTTTCTCCAATGTAATGGAAGTTTTTTTTGAATCTAACTTTGTAATTTTCCATGGTTAATTTTAGGGAAAATATTTTTATAAATATTATTATACTTTTTATTTAAACTACTATCAAAAGAAAAGGTAATTATTTTCTTAATGGAATGAAAATAATTTTGAATGTTATTTATAACTTCATCCATACAAAAAGTTACAAAGAATTTATTTTTAATGTTTTTATTCCATTTTAATTTATATTTATGAAAGTCTTGATTTTACTACCAGAACCTCTATTTTCAACGAATTAATGATCTTTTTCATCCTTTATTGATTTATGGTTATGTGTTTATTGACTTTCTCAGGATCATCTCCCTTGTCACACCCTATCATATCATTATAAATTATTTTTCTACACAAAGTACATATTTTATGTATCATTTATTTATATAGAATCATTTCAATCACATTGATGCTTTTATAATTGTATATCATCTCTATATATGATATCAGTTAAAAAAAGTTTTATTGGTAAATTTATTTCATTTACTATAGAAATATTTCATTTTTTTGATTCAATACATTTTTTTGATTTATAAGGATTTTGATAATGAATTGTATTGATCATTAAATCTATGATGAATGAATTGGACATGAAAGTGATATATGGATAAAAATTAATGACAGACCCTGTATTCATCGATAGTCCTCGTGAGTCAAATAGGTCTCCAAATTAGTTGGTTAAGTATTGTATACCTATCAATTCAATAAAAGTGTATTGTAAAAGGACATAACTATTAAAATTATTGATGTCTTGGATGTGGCATTGATGGTAATATCATGAATGTCTGACATTATGAATTTCCTTCCTTGAGAATTCAGTTATTATTATCCATTTGATTTTTTAGGTGATATTATCAATGGATTTATCTCATTATCATGTTTTTGAATAAATGGAATGTATTTTGATTATCAACTCTTATATATTGATTCTGCTTTATTTACTCATTAGAACTTATGTTTCATGAAACCATTACTAAGAATTTTAGGTTACCTTTTATTTATATTTACTTTCCATAAGATAAGATGAATGAATCTTTAAATGATCTTCATGTATGAAATAAATTATTTCATGGTATGTTTGTATTTTTCCAATGTAATATAGAAATCATGTATGTATCTAGTAAACTAATAATATTAAACAGATCAACCCTAAATACTGTAATCACTTATATCTTGTAGAAATGTTATAAGTAATCACTGGTGTAATATATAATTCCAGTATGAATTTAAAATTTCAATAATAATATGAATTTTTAATTAATTGATGGGTCAAATCTAGATTGGGGTTTTGGGACAGGATTGTGAGGGATGGAGCCCTAAAAAGGCCCAATTTAGGCTTGGAATGGTGTTCCATAAATGGTTTAGAGGTTTCAATATTATTCTGAGGGTTTAAGTTTCAGAGTTTGATTTTTTAAAAAGGTATCCTACAGTGCATAGTTGAAATGAGGTTAGTGCTAACCGTAGATCCTAACCATGTAGCCCAAAATGCATAGGCACAAAATTAGTGAAAATATGTTGATGGACCTAGAAGACGATGTGAGTATCTCTAGTAAAGTGCATACATGTTACATAGTTAGAACATGGTCTATGTAAACTAGAACCATACCCATGCACAATGGTTGGCTTGGAAAGTGGGGGTATATGGTTGGCACGTGTTTAGGGAAAATGTGAATCCAAAACATGTGAATCATTTATAGAGTGAAATTTACCATTTTTCCTACATATATTTTAATAGGGTGACCCCCTATTTCTTCCCTATTACTCCCTTGTGATATTTGACTTCCATAACAATTTCACATATTCTTTAAGCTCCTTCAAGAGATGGTTTCTAATGTATTCTCTTACTGATTTATGTTTTGTTTAACCTTTTATTAGTCTTCTCTCATCTCTTCCTTTATTATTTTCTAATTTTGGTATCCTAGGTTTAGAATTTTTGTTTTTATTTCTTCATTGAATGGTGGAATTAGTCAAGAGTGATGGTGATTTTTCTATGCCTTGTAAGAGGACATACTGAGATGCCATCTAGGCTTTGTTTCATTCCATTTTGTCAAGTTATGTCACTAAGGTGAATTTTAAAATCTATAAAACTAAAACTAAATTAAATTAATAGTTTTTTTGATGATACGTGTTAGGAATTTTCCCCAATTTGAGGATGAGGGTATGTCATGTATTATTGGAAAACTATTTCTCATGATTCCAGCATGGCAAGGTTAGCTAGTGAGAATTTGGATATTATGCATATTTAAATTAAATAGTTTATTCAATTATAATATTTTATATTAATTAATTTTTTATAACGTGATTAGGTTTGATTTATTGCAGTAGTTTGGTTTTGAGATTAGATCTCAGATGTCTTGGATGGGCCAAGATTGGCCATAGAATCTACTCCTAGACATTGTAATCAGTGTGTAAAATCTTTCACTACATGAAAATATACCCTTAACAATGTGAACCCTTATCATTTATTGAAAAAAGAACTGATTAATGTGTCATTTATCCATGCTAAAAATAACTGATAAAAGGGTACCCTTTATCAGTGCTTTTTTAGCACTAATAAATGTTAACCTTTATCTGTGCTTTTATGCAGTGTTGATAAAAAGTATCCTTTATCAGATCTTTTTTTAGTATTGAGATAAGCTACCCTTTATCATCACTTTATTTTTAGCACTGACAAAGGGTGGCCTTTATCATCAATTGTTTAGCACTGATAAAGGTATAGAATAAAATGAAATAATTAAACAAACAAAAATTCAAAAAAATATTAACAATTTTATTAATTAAATAATTATTGATAAAAATGAATAAATTAAATGTACATATATATAATTTATAAATATTAATAAATTGTATATATCAAATATATAGATATGTAAAATAAAAAAATAAAATAATTAAACAACTACAAATAAAAAATGAGTAAATTAAGAAAAATATTAATCATTTTATTAATTAATTAATTATAAATAAAAATGAATAAATTGAATATATATGTATAGATTATAAATATTAATAAATATTATATATTAAATATAGATATATAAAATGAATAAAATTTCATAATTAAAAAAATTAATAAATTGGAATAATTAAAAAAATATATTATAAAATTATTTAATAAAATAATTATTATTAAAAATAAATAAGATCAATATATATATATAAAGTATAAGCAGTCATAAATAATATATATTAAAATATAAATATATTTTAAACGAATAAAATTTAATTAATAATTAAAACATGTATTAATGTCTTATTCATTTTTAATGTTGTTTGATTTTTTAATTTAACATATATCAAATGAGTGGTACATTTATTTCACATAAATATACATAATTAATACATTTTTATATACAATGCACACACACAAATATTTAGGCAATTAATGAAATCTTCTATAGAAATACACATACACCGAATATTTAGGTAATATATTCTAATTTTAGTATATTTTAGAATTTCATTATAACATGATACATTTAATACATTATTTTTTTAATTAGTCGACTTTATTTATTAATTTTTACTATTATTATAATTAGGTATTATTTATTCTTTTTTAATATTTTTTTAATTTTCATTTTTTTTTGAATTTAAACATTTTCTATTATTTATTTATATATATTTATTTATTATGTTTTAATAGTTTCAATGTGTATTCATCTTTACTTTGATTATATATCTATATTTGTTTAATAATTTATATTTAATTAATAAAACTTATAATGTTTTCAATATTCTTAATGTGTACTCATTTTTAATTACTCAATTTCCCCAATTTTTAAAATGCATACATTTAAGATTATATATTCATTAATAATGTTAAAAATATATTTGTAAATAAATATTTATAAATAAATATATTAATAAATGTATATTTACCATATTTATAAATTTATGCATTTATAAGTACTATAAATAAATATATATTATTTTCAAAAAATTATATATATAATTATAAATAAAAAAAATCTATATATAAATAATAATAAATTTATAATAAATTTATTTACATAATAAATATTTTATTTTATTTATTTATATTTATATTTATATATTTATATAATTGTAGAATTATAATAAAAATATTTAAATACAGAATATATTTACTATATATATATATTTATTATATATATATAATTATATAAATATATAAATACAATGATAAATAAATGAATGTATAAATAAATATATTTAATGATAAAAATATATTTGTAATTATAAATAAATAAATATGTTTATTTATTTATTTATTTTTTTAAATAATTATAAAATTATAATAAATAATTATATAATCATAGAGATATATTTACAATATTTTTATTTACAATTATAATTATAAATCATTTATCAGTGCTAAAGTTTTCTCACTAATAAGGGATCTTTTTATTAGGGCTACTCAATTTAGCGTTGATAAAAGGGGTCTTTATTAGCGTTTTTTTGAAAGTGCTGATAAAAGTGTCCTCTGTCTATTTAAAAGAACCATAATCATGACTAATTCAATCGTGATACTCAAGCTCTCGTGGAACACTCCTGTTGTCGGTGCTCCTCTACTATATTCTCTTGGACGAATCAAGTTTAGAATTCAAGGTGTTTTATTTTTTCTTTTTTCTCCCTTGTTTATTTATTTTTGGGTTTCACGATTCATGTTTTTGCACTATTCTCAACCATGATGAACACTACTTCTCCTCTACTATAGAGAACCAAGGACATTGGCAAATTTCAAACTTCGAATTGTTGATGATCGATTGCATCAAGTTGTTTTACTATTGTGTGGCCTATGATGAGATCCTAGGAATTTGTTTTATCATTTATGATTTATAACTATTTATTAATGTTTCAATTAGTGTTTAAAATTAACATTTTTTTCTCCATTCGGCATACCATTGGAAATTCTTTGTATTCCATTTTTTTCTAAGGGTTCAAATCCCTCTCTTTCTAGAATATATCATTACCTAATACAATTTGACTGTCCGAAAAAAATTATAAAAAATATTAACTAGTTATAATTATTTATATATATTATATATATGGTATATAACTAATATATTTTAACTCTAGTGATAGAAAATGGAAATGGGATATGTGTTTCACATATTATAGGCCATCATGATTTTTACTTCCCATGTTCCTTACTTTTTTCAAAATAATTATACATTGATAAGTATATTTATTTATCTACATATGTTAACATAATATGTATTTCAATTTAATTTAATGTTTTTAATGAAAATTTAGTTTAAACAAAATTGATTCTCACCTTATATTATTTATTTTTATGGTATTTCCAATTTTATCATTTTTTATTAAAGTGACAAAAAATGAACACTTATGTTTGGATAATTATATTTTTGAAATATAATATTTTAAAAGTCATAAATGAGATCACATTAAGGTTATTTTTTAATATGATTGGGTTTAGAGTATATATTGGATAATCATTTTTAAAAAAAATAATAAGTGCTAGGTTTTATTTTTTTTAACAAATTTTTCTTTAGTTTTTTATTCTAATTAGGTGTAATAAATATTTTCTCATTAATTATACAAATTACATCATGATTTTCATTTAAGGATAAGCTTATCTGTATTAATTTCACAATATTAAAATCATGCAGTATATATAAGAGTTTATAATGTATGTATTTTAGAGTATTTTTTGAAAATAGAAAATTTTTTGTTTATTAACCATCGAAATCTCTTATTCATGATTTAAACAATTCAATACTAATTAAATTACTCCATTGATAAGGGTTTAAGATTGTTTTTTAGCATAATTAATGACTGTGAATGGTTTTTATTATTTAAATTTGTTAAAACATGGTATATATATAATTTATATCAATTATTATGTATTAAACATGATAAAATAGAAATATTTAAGTGATTATCATGTTTTATTATCCACTTAAGGAATTTGACATTTATGATACCATATTAGATATATTATATATATAAAAATTTGATATTTTTTAGATTAAATGGTTCATAATATATATATATATATATATTGTTAGGATAAATATATTATTCAAATAATTTTACTGTAATGATACAAACATCTGGTTTGAATGATCTTTGTATTGTAAAATGAACCAACACACATTTATAAATAATTTTTGGACTGAGGGAGCTATATGAATTATTATAATTTGTGAAATGTTTTTTTCTAGACATTATATTTTTATGAAATGAAAAAATTTAAAGTGTTTTATTTAGTAAGTCTTCATTTTTATCTTTGTATACATTTTTTACCAATTATTTAACTAATAGTTGTTGTTTACTTAACAAATAACTTTTTCTCTAGAGAATTTTTTTGAAAATTATTGTATTAAACATAATATGTAACTATTTTTTTCATAAAGTTTTAAAAATATTTCCTTATAATGTTTTATTTGAATAATCACTTGATAATATTTGAAAATATTATTAATATACCTATCAATGTATAATTACAATATTTTTCTACAAGAAATACATGTGTGGATGTGATAGAAATAATTTTTATCATATAATAGAATATAATGGGTACTGTGTGAGGTATAGGTATGGTATGTTAGAATGTGAGTTTCTATAGACATGTTAGTGATTCATCAAAGGCATGGGTGTGGGGGATGTGATATTCGTGTTTTTGTTTGGTCTTCTTTATGGGTTTTTAAAAGTTGGGTTTAACTAATGTAGTGTAGAACCCATTGTGTGGTTCTTTCCTAGGGGAGAAAATTATGTAAAGACTTCCCCATATTTCAAATGCACTTACTAATAAAAATGTCTATTTTATACCCTTTTTATGATTTTTATTCAATAAGTCCAAGTGATGGTTATACTTGGGGGATAGTCTAGTATGCTTGGTGTATGAGGTCGAATATCATGGTACCTATGATGTGGTTATTTCTAGTTGGAGATAATTAATTTTTTCTCTACCTATAATTAAAATGTTAACCTATTATATGTGAAATGATTTTAATTTCATGGAATAACCAAGTTATAATATTGTAGTATAATTAGTATAATTCACAGGAATGAAATGAAGTCAGTACAATTAATTATCACGGTGTCCTAGTTGGTACATAATGACTTGACTTATATGTGTATTTTGAGTGTTACTAATTTGAATGTATACTCAAATATATGAATTTTTGTATATTTTAGGGGCCCTATTAGTATTTACTTGTATATTTTTATACTCACACCTTACACATGGACCTCAATAGATATAGAGATCTTATATTTGATATATAAGTGAGGGAAAAGGACTAGTGACATATAAAATATTTAGTGATTCTTAGTGGAGATGATTTTATGTTCTCAAGGTAGTGTTAGAGACCTTTTAACATTTTGAGATGATATTTAAAATTTTAAATTAAGATGTGTTAATTTATAAAACAATTAAAGAGACAGTTTTAATCCTCAATAACTTCATCTCCTGAACATTTTTTATTGAATTTTGTTTTTTGAGACTCATACCCCATCTCTTTAATGTTTCTTGAACTACTCAAGGTAGTAGTCATGAAATATTATCACATATACCTAATATGGGATGATTATTTCTCATATTAGTTCAAGAAACATAGGTGCCTGTCTAGAAGAGATAGAGGATGAGTCTCGAGTAAAAAAATTTAATAATAACTGTTCAGGATATGAAGCCGATGAGGATTACAGTTCTCTATAACTTTCACCATTGGATGAATTTAGAGGATAAAACCTACCAAAGTAGAGTAGTTATTTTCTTAAATTCAATTACCCATTTTCATCAAAAATGGATCCATGCTAATCATTTGGAAAAAGAGTATGATGATGGAGTTAAAGAGTTCATCAAGTTTTCAATAGAGCATGCATACAACCCTTCTCAAATCCTTTGTCTGTTTTTATATTATTTTCATTCAAGAAAAATTTAATGTTTGACTAATAATTTAGATATTTTCTTCTCCACATGATGAAGTTACCAATCATGAGGAAGAACAAACTATTGATGATGAAACTAAAGAATAATTAGGTGATTAATAGCATGTTGATGAAAACAAATAACAACAATGGAACATCATAGTTTTGAATAAAATTATCAAGGGAAGAAGTCATGGTATAAATTTTGAGTTTGTTTGGAATCAACATGGATATCCTAATGACCCCAACAAAGAAATGTCCATTAGTTATGTTGGGTCACAATGAGGATGAATGTGTCTATTGATATTGATTCATGCACCCCATTCAACCTATAATAAAGGAAACCCTTGGGAAATATATAATGGTAATATTATGATATACTTTACTATTTTATCGAAAGATTATATAATGAAATAAAGATTTAATTTTCATTATTCCTTATATTTTTTGATTATTTTAAAATATTTACATAAGATATTTGTCTTAATGGCTGTTGGAAAAGCCCATATTAGATTCCAGACTCTTCTTACCAAGTTTTTTCTTATAGATGTTAAGGGGAAAGTAAAGTTCCACCCATCAGTTAGTTAAGCACACATTATAAATCAGGAAACACAGACTTCTTTCATCAATAATCATGATGAAATATCATTTTAGGTGCATTACAATCGATACGATATTATATAAAATTATTTATTTTATCCAATTTCATTCAAATTTATTAATTTATTAAATAGAAAAAGTGTGCTAAAATTAAAAAATGTGTGTCAAAACCAATTTACCCCTATCACAATGTAAGGATGTGGTACCCTTCACTAGATAATAAATTGGTAGTTATTTTAGACCAATAATAAAAGTTTCATGTGATATGAAACGTCATATGTTCCTTTGTTTATATGCAGTTTGATGAATCAAAATCTTAATCCACTTTCATCCCTCATTATGTGTTATAGAAGGAGGATCACATAATTAAGGAGGGTAAACTAGTTTATGAAAACACAAAATCAGCATGGGAATCATGTGTAAGTATGACGTAATTGTAATTCAATATTATTTATAATATTACGAAATAAAAATATATATTTATGATAATATTTTTTTTGGTTTAGACACAAAAATCAGCAATGACTGTAAAACAAGAAAAAATACTTTCAGTAGGTTTAAAGTGAACAAAACAATTTGGTCACATTAGAGGATTAGGTTTTGGACTGTCTCCTGAAACATATTTCTAGATGATAAAACCACAAGATGATGCATATAATATGGTGAAATAATTTCAAACATAAATAGACTCATTGTGAGATATTATTTTATAGTTTTGTTTGTAAAACCACTGTATGAGAAAGGGTCAAAATAAACTGGCGGTGGAACAAAGATTTGCACAGGAACCAAATCGTCCCACAAACATTGAGTATGGTCATTACCCCCAACCGCATACCTCACCTGAGGTAATAAAATTTTCCATTAATATTTCTCCTAAATTTCAATAAAAAACATCCAATGACTTTATATTACTAAAATTCCATAGGGTATTATTTTATGTGATTTCTATCTGTCAACACCCAAACAACACCATATTGCAAGGGGTAAAACATATAATATCTTGGAAGAAAATATACACCAAAAATAACTCAAAAAATATCACATGAGAGTATGGATTGAGATATCTCATGATCCTACTATTGAGTTTCTTATTCCACTTTATGATCCAAATATTACAATGGTCAATTATTTTATTAGAAATTTCATAGCCTGACCCTCTAATCATATAAAGAAACATGAGGTATGTATTCAATAAATTTTTTCATATGAAAAACCTATAACAGTTGATGAAAAAGAGTCTAATGTGAGATATGATAATATATATTGATAAATAAAAGAGTAAACATCCGGTCAAATCAAGACAATGTAGTGAATCAGTGAAGAAACCAAAATGACATTCTAGGAGTACCTTCTCCCTACCAGTTCGAGAGAAATATTTATTATCACTACAATATAATGAAGATACCACATTTAAGAATAGAAATATGTCTTATATTTCATATGAAAAATAAATATATGGTGCTTTCATTATAGATATAATTGATCCTGATACTATAAATGATATTCTAAAGCATGAATGGTTGGGAGTCTCAGTTTTGAATACAAACATAAGGTAGATTTTCATAATATATATATCAAAATAGTGAGAAAATATGTTTATTAAATTTAATAACTAATCAATTTTTCAATAAGAATTTATATTACTACTATATAAAGGATAAATTTTATGAAGCGTGATTTGGATTCATTAATTCATTTAGCATTTTTATGACAATACATACTTTGGATAAGTAAGAAATTGAGAAAACAAATTGATAACCTACTCAAAGATTTTGAAGAAAAAATATATTATATGAAATACTCTCTTTGAATGCTATAATGTAGAGGTAAAAATCTACAATCTAATTACATAAAATATATTTTTAATTTTTTCATTTATTATTTGTTTTTTTTTTTGGAAGCATTGGATACCTATCACAATCAATCGGGATACCTCAAATATTTATTTTTTGGATCCAATGCATGGATTTCAAATAGAAAAACCACACATTATGTGTATTGTGAATTTTCAACACACTGTAATCAAAATTTTATAGATAAACATCAAATTATATGTTTTACTATATTTTTTACAAAGGATTTTGTTATAATATGGTGATCTTTAAATATAGGATAAATCATGGCATAAAGCAGTGTTTGAATAGATAAAAACTATATATTACTAAAAATGGAAATATATTAAAGTTTATATAGAAATATTTAACTATCAAACAAATTTCAGAACAATGTACTTATTTCGATCAATGTTTCTACAGTGTCCAAATCAATATATTGGAAACTATTGTGTATATTATATTTTAAAATTTAATAGAGATATCAAAAATCTTGAAAATACTTGTATCCCCCAACATTTCATATATGAAGGTAATTATAGTTTCATTCAATATATTTATTAATTATTTTTATATATATTTTTTAAGTATTATCAATATTTATGACAACATTCATACTCAAAAGAAGAAATAATTTTTTTTAATGCTGAGTGGGAAAAATTCATGTTGTCAGAATGTATTCTAAAAATAAATTTAGTTTATTAACTACTATGTTTCTTATATAATATGGGATATAACCTTAAAAATATATTTGGGGTGTGAATCATTAGTTTTAGAGTAGTTATATATTATTTTTTATTTGTTTCTCAAGGAAAATTAGAATTAAAGAAATCAATTTGTTTATAAGTGTTGATCTATAAATTTTTTTTGGACAATGTTAAAGTTAGAGAGGAGGAGGTAGATTTGAATACTAATGTGGATACCAATTTAGATGAGCAGACAAAGAGATGGCTTGAAAACAGTAAAATTGTTTGGAAATTGACTAGATTGGGGATTATACTAAGGTTTTGTTTGATAAAAGTTGTTAAAAACTATTCACAACACTTTTCTCTTAATATGAGATCCATTATTCATGTTTTTAGGTGGATTATTGAATAAATGTTTTTGAACACTTATTTATGTGATTTTATACTGGAATTTATGTAGAGGAATTTTTTTCAGAAATAAAAAAACACCTATTATTTTTTAAAACAGATTATCATAGGCTAGAATCTATATTAGAACAATATATGTACTATTAAATATTACTAAAGTGTGATAGAAACCCCTCACCAAGAAAAAAATGAATAACAAAAAAAAACAAAAGTATTTTCTTTTCCTGGACATCTCTGCACTTCAAATAAAGAGGCTTATTAAAAGATCTAATGGTTATTTGAGAGTCATACAACAACATCCAATCATATGACCCAAATAAAATATTTGAATAAATATGTTGTAATCAACCACCAAATCAAGAAGGTGTTTGAGAGAACTATTGGAGGATAACCATCATTGAGTTATTTTGGTCATCAAGGAAGGATGGTTTCAAAGGAAACAAGACATCAAATGAAAAGAAACCACCTTATGAAGAAATACATAAAAATAAAAAATAAATTTAAAATTAAATCTTTAAGCACTGAAAATTAAAATGAAGACCCCTTTGGAAAAGAAGTTAGTATCTTGATCCAAAACCTCTAAAATAAAAAAATTCAAAATTTCATTAATTGAATCATTAATTTTATAAAAGAACAACACAGTGGTTTTACTTTAGTGGGTGGGGTAATTATTTAGGTTATTCGATCATCAATTAGATGCAGGATATAAAATCACCAATGATTGTGAATACCATACAAGTAACATTCATTATGCATGTGAACATTCATTTTTTAAAATTATCCATGTTCCTAAGCAAATTAATAAATAAATTCATCATCATTTTCAATAAAAAAAATATATGTGAATAGGGATATTCCCATTTTGATGAAAAATATTTATGATTTTTTGTTAGATTTTATCATCACCCAGAATATTAAAAAGGATATACTAATATATATCACAATCCAAGAATACTTAATGGATGAAATATATTTTAGTGTCATTTGGATTCTATAATGGTCCATACTAATGTTTAATACAATCAAAAATGGGTAAAAATTTATAATTTTTTTTAATGTATTTAGAAAATACATAATGGATCATACTAATTTTTTTACATCAATGAAGGTAAATGGTTTATCATAGAATTTGTACTCTATATTATGGTGAAAGGGTAAGATATATTTTATTATGTTCCATAAAATTCATATGTAAATATTTATTTTAGTTCAATAAATGAATGATGATATGTTTACACTAATGGTTAATATTTTCTAGGAATAAATGACTTTTTCAGAAAGGATGATTCACTCAGGTACTATTATAATGCACTCAATAAGGACGATTAACCCATGATGATGATTTTCTTATTCTCTAATGTATTCAAAACTTCGGGTTATAAAACTGCAATATTGTTAGATGACATAGAGTGTTGAATGCACTACAGGATAAATAGACACAACAGAATCAACTGTACCTCAAATAAATACATGGTGTACCAGGTATGACTCAAATTGTTTGTTTTTAGTTTAAAATTGAAAATTTATTAATATATTGTTTCATATTCCATGAACCAAACTATGTCGGGGCTTGAGCCACAACTACCCCAATCCCGCCGCTAAAGGAAAAGGGTTAGTGAAAAGTGTTGAATGCATAAATAAACATAGGGAGGCCTTGTTCTAAGGTACTTGTATGAACACACCCACAAGCACCTCAATGAAACTATGTTGAGATTCAAAAATTAGAAACTAAATGCATGCATACATCTGTCCCAAATGAGAGTAAAATTGAAATACTAATGTAAAAAAAAGGAAAATACAAGTTTCCACCGAAATAAAACTCTAAATGCATCCGTCCTGCTTAGAATTAGGGGTTTTCTGCCAAAATTAACTGCCGAAAATCTCTAAAACCCAACTCCAGTAAACACATCGGTCTATCTACCACGTTAAGCTCCACCTACCTCGAGTCCTCCATGGACTCTGTTGAAAGGCATCTGGTCTACACCCGATGCGAAACAAGTTCATGAAAGGCCTTTTTAGGGGTGAGTAAAAAAATACTCAGTAGGGCCCTATAAACCCAAAATAAAAGAGAGTGACAGAAAGGTGACATTTCACTCAACCTGGCCAGAGAGAACCCCATCAAGAGAGAAAATCCATCCAGAATCCTCCTCAGTTGTAGATTACTAGTCATCTAAAACAAAGGATAATCCCCAAAAATAGATAAGGGAAAAGAATTTGTCCTATAGTTTATCTCAATAAGAGAGAAAAATTAAACTCGTCGAAACACTAGGTGATCGACAGAGTGAGAAGATGAAATTCTCATTGAGTCTTTAATGCCTATAGTAGGAGAGTGGACACATCCAACTATGAGAATATAAACATGTAAATCATGTGGAATACCTCGCATGTCTTCACCTCCCATGGAAAGAGAGTATCCAGAAGTAAGGTATGTGTACCGAAGTGGTAAGTATAGTCAAACATCAATGGGTGTCAACCCATAATCTGACAACACCGTATGGGCTCTAAAAAACATCACCCAAATATAATCGTATCATAATCCATGTCTCATGAGGTTTCAAACTCATATCGAGCAGTAGGATTATACTCAAGGCTCTAAAGTTAAACACTAAACCCAAAGAACACACTCCACAAGCGTATCCATCTCAGATGAAACCCTTCTAAGAGATACACTCTACCAGGAGCTTCTCTACCATTCCTAATGGTACATCTGAGAAAATATGATTCATCAGGAACAACCTATATAGTTCAGATCTGGTTCACTACACCAGAGGTTCTTCCATCTCCATTCTATGCCCTGCGCAAGGATAAATAAACAAATTCAGATGTTTTCTTCGCACCACTACCCTACAGTTGAGGGAGCACTTCTATACACTACGCACCGAGTGAAACTTCTCTAAAAGAGGGTATAGAGGGACCCTCAACATTCCACTTCCTTGTATTTGAGGAATTTCTAGCTCTTAAAATAACTCTTGAAACCTCTGTCGCTCTTATAGGGAGTGGGCCACACCTTCGTCTGTCAAGGGAGAACTAAATCCTAACTAGGTATCAATCACATTAAGTGTAAGGGACCACTCCTCATAACTATCCTATAGCTGAGGGAGCTCCAACTCTAATGGATGACCCATTCCCCATTTCTAGTTGGTGACAGGGGAGTACTACTCTGTAAAAGAGGACCCACACCCTATTCCAGCAGGGGAGTACCACTTCATAATATGAGGACCCACACCGTAACTTAGTAGAGGAGTACTACTCAGTGGAAAGAGGAAATGCACCCTATTAGGACATGGGAGTCTAACTCTTCTAGGTAATTCACTATGGGAGAACCGAACCCTGACACTGAAGGGGAGTACTAATCTATGAGGACCCACATCCTAACCTGGTAGGGGAGTACCACTTAGTGTCTACAGGACCCACACCTTGGTAGGATATGGGAGAACCAACTCTGTCAGAACAACATTTATGGAAGACTCGCACCCTGGAACAATATGTGAGTACCAACTCCTAGAATAGATGACCCACACCATAATACGATAGGGGAGTACCCACTCTAACTATAAATCATATATGGAGGACCCATGCCCTGATCTAATAGGGGAGTACCAACTCTCTAGATAGAGGACTTTCACCCTGGTCCAATAGGGGAGTACCTACTCTACCTTCAAATGAGTATTGAGGGCCCATTCCCCGACACGATAGGAGAGAACTGTCCATCTTCACGAATGATATGGAAACCCATTCCTAAAACCATTAAATGAGCAACAATTCTATAATTCCATCAATTATTCCTATAGTCCCAAGTATCTACCCTAAACATACAAGACTAAGGAACTCAATCACTACACCTTGATACTATCTTATTTGGTTGGAACTGACTCACCCTCATGGTTTTAGTTCGTGTTACCAGGATTCATCTTGGTGGAGAAAGCTTTAATCTTCCTTGCAGTTCCAATTTTATGAAAAAAATATCTTCCTAAATAAATACCCAAAGGAAAAAAAGAAACCACTCCAATGATGTGTGAAGTCCCGTATCTACTAGATAAAATAGGTAATGGAAAACCCATCCCCTGTTGCCACTTGGGAGTACCAGTCCTAGCATCTCTCTTTAAGAACTACACTAATCTCCAACATTAGTCTAGCACCTCGTATAGTAACACTACCAGGCATGGGGTACCCACAACATGAAGTTTAAGGGAATGGTATCATCCCCAAAGTTAACCCAATGATTCACCCTGATCCCTATCCAACATTTTCACCACTACCCAAGAATAATTATCAAAACATACCACCTCGTATCTCTTATGTTGAAAAAATCGACACCATTGCTTCTACCTAGAAAACCACTCAGGATAGACTTCTCACAAGACCAGATCTGAGTCCCAGAGAAGGATATATGGAAGTTGGAAGATCTCAGAGAGATCACCTAGTAGTACTTGGCGTGCACTGGGGAACAAATGGTGTGTGATCCTACCCAAGAATCTGAACATGTGAATGGATCACATGGTTTCCAACCCATGTACTGGTAAATGGTTTGTATAAGGGTTACACGATGTTTCCTTCTTAAACCAACCCATGGTCATGTATTTTAACCCATGTTTGTGTACCGTACCCTATGCCAATGTACTTAGGTTGTTTTTTCATACAAGATGATGTATTTTTCATATGACTTCCCAAGCCATGTCCTATAGCAACATGGATTGGGGAACTACACGGCATGTAACCCCTATACATGTAATGTAGTCCCCAAGGATCATCTTCCCCGAATATGATGGCATACACGACATGTGTCACTAGACTACATGTCATTTTGTCATTAACTCAAGTTGGGAATTACCTGAAAAAATTCTCGATTCTCCCTGATTCAAACCAATACCCATATATCTACCTAGAAGGGATCATAAATAACTAAAAAATGGATTTAGAACCTTAAAAAAAGGAAAAATGAATGGAGTATGGATCATAAATCAAAACTACCTACCTCAATGGAGGAATGACAAGGATTTGGATTAAGAACGGTGCCCATATAGCTCTAGTTCTTGATTTGATGATGATCTGGATAAAAAATGGGGATCCATGGAACCTCATTTTGATGATTTGACAGAGGTTATTTTTGTCACCAAGGGGGAGGAATGGAGAACAAGGGGTGTGATACTCTTTTGGTTTGGGAACACAATTTGATGGAGGGTGAGCTATTATTTTAGGATGAGTTTTAATTAATAAATTAAATTCTCATTTAATTAATTAAACATCAACGTTGTATCCTGCCAACTCTCCTCTGACCAAACCTCTTATTACAGACAACTTTAGGTCACACCTTGGGTAAAAATAACATTTTAGACTCAACCAAGACCTTGGAAATCCGATCCAGGACTATGATCAAAAGTCATTTATGTGTCTAGTGAAACTACACATTCATGAGAAAATATACTTAATACTTTTAAAATCACCACACCGAGGGTTTCTGAGCCTCGGATACTTGTACCGACTCATCACCTAGCTTTGGAAATATTCTTAAAAATATTCCAAAGTCTTATAGGCCAATAAATGAGTTTATATGTCACTAACACCTTCAATTATTATTGTCCTTGAAAAAAAGGATAGGAATAGTGAAAAGGAATAGAGCTCTACTATTGGGACTACCACGCCAACAAGCTCACCAAGGGTTCTCACGCTGCTTCTAAGCACACACTCAAGGGAAAAACATCCATGTTAAACTAATATTACATCCATCTACTACTAAACCGACATCATGAATCAAATGGACACATGTATCCTTAGCTGTGATGGGTGGAAAATCACCCAGAACCATGGTCCATCGGTATTCATGGGGTCCATAGGCATGCCACATCGCTAACCTCACCTAGATACTGATGAAACCCCATAGTTCATATCCACCCCAGGATGAACTGTTCAACTACCTCCTCAAGCATGTTGTGTTATTATTGACAATGAGAATGCAAGGGTAACAAAGAACAAGAAAGGAAGGTGAAATCATACAACCTAGAGAAGATATACATGTAAATCATGTGGCATACCCCATGTTTATTTTCCCCTCTTGGAAAGAGAGTAATTCAAACTAGAAACATCAACACATCCACTAGTGGCATCCCAAATGAGTATGGGATGTAATAAACCTACCCATACTGCGGAAACATAATAGGGTATAACTCTACCACTAAAAAATGAATATACAGGATGTCCACTGCTCAACCATTCCCTTAACACACAAGTCAGAGGGAATCATCCACCAAACCTCAATATTATCTATTTTGGGTGGCACTGACTCACATGCATGGTTTTAGCTGCATCACTGAAGCATGAATTGGTGGTAGAAGGGCCTCTCTTTCTCGTGTACATAAGTATACATAAAACGAAACCAAAACAGGGTTCCACTAACACCCTTTGTCACCCTGGTTTAAAACTCATGAAAGAAGCGGAATGAAAATAGTACTCACAATAGTGTCTAAAAATTTCTATTGTATAAAGTATAAAAGACACAAGGCACACCTCTATTCATTCTCAAAGCTTCTAGTTCTAAGGCCTCTACAACCTAAAATTATCCTTGCCCATGTCCTCTATCTCTCTTGGACTATCATGGACCACCTGATTCTGTTATCCCAACTCTTAAACCTAATCCCCCATCTTGTAGAATTTACCTACTCTAAGCATTGCCTCTGCCATAGTGGCTCATCTGATGGCTCCCTATTAGCACCACGACAGGTTAGACAATCTCTAGATACTTCCCCGACTACATTAAGCATAGAACAACTTCTCTAGTAGTTGACATGTACCTAGACACTTCTCCTGCACTACAGGACCATGTGCCTAAGTCTATACATGGGTATTCTTCTTGTGTTTCAATCCTGACACCTGATATCTAAGAGCTGTTGTATATGCCTCAACCTCAAGACTACCACCTTTGGCCACATGCACCATTTCATAAGATATGAAACTCTCTAATACTAGAGCTCTCCCCAACACTCCGTCTTAGGTGGGAATGTATAGTGGAATCACAGATGCCTTGATCTCATGGAAAAATCCCTTCTCTAAGGTATGTTCTCTAAAAAACGGATCTCAAACCAAATCCAAGCAGTATTGTGACAGGTTTATGAACCTCACTGAAAACTCTACCACTTTCATGCTACCCTTACAAATATCCAAAATATCTTGTATATGCACTAATATAAATGTTTCTAGGTAAAAATCTTCCAAGAATAGTCTCTCGATCTTTTCTGATATGAGTGTCTCCTTTTCAAGAGTTTATATCACCAAACTCCACCATTTCTCAGCTAAACCCTGTATAAGGCTCACTAATAGGGACACCATCAGATCAGGAGGTTTACTCAATAATAGAAAATCTCATGTGATTTCCTTGATCTATCCATCTACTACTTAGGGGTTTGAATCACCCTGATAAATCAGAGGCCACTTCCTAGGGAACTCATGTAGCCCACCTAGCCTGTTCTCACCCTCAGCCTGAACATCTGGTAAAAACTATTGCTCAATAGGTGGTGGAACTATCAGTTGACCACCTAGCGGTAACACCTCAAAATTAGTTCTATATACTAAAGCCTCATCATGGGGTAGATTTTCATCAAAATAACACCATATAATCCTATCCAACTGTCATCATGGAGGAATCCTTATATATATTCAAGATGCACCACGGTTAAAGACTATATTAGGGTAGTTGACTCTAGAAGGACATGAAAAAGCAAAAACCAAGTCTTATATGATGCGTATACCATTTTCCCCCTGTGAACTATTCCATAATGTACTGATTTGAAAATAAGGTTTTCAGTATCCTAGTGAATGGATACGTCAGTCATCGCACCAACAATAGAACATGTGGCCTGAGATCCGAACTCAAAAAAATCCTAACACAGTCGATATGCAACCCAACCATCTTTATAATGGGAAAAATATAAACAAATTTTGAAAAAAATGGAATTTATCTCATAAAAATCTATCTTGACCCAACACATAATAGAGCTCAAGTCGTGAATACCCCAAGCCTCCCACCATAGGCCAGGGGTTGGCAACAAGAACTGGAGGTGTAACTAAACATGGGGAGGAAATTACCTAAATTACCTATACTTACGCACCCCCAAACACCTCGATTCAATAGTGCAGAGATATAAAAAGATTAAACTAAATGCATTCATGCATCTATCCCAAAATAGAGTGCAATATAAGTACTTATGTAAAAAATAAAAAATCATGTTCCCACCAAAAGAAAATTGTAAAATCATATGAATTGCTCAATAGGAGGGGATCTATGCCGAAATTAATTACCGTAAATCTTATTTGCCCAACTCTAGTAAACACCTCTATCTTCCTAGCTCATTAAGATCGACATTCCTCGGTCCTTTGTGGACACCTTTGAAAGGATGGTGGTCTAACAAAGACACACAACATGAGTAGGAATGGACAGTGCATGGGTGAGTAAAAAAATAATCAGTAGGGACCCCAAAACCCAAAAGAAAAGATAGCGACTGAAAGGAGAAAGTCCACTTGAGCTAGCCAGAGGGAACCCCATTGAGAGTGAAACTCCATCTTGAATCATCATTAGTTGTACATGACTAGTCATCTAGAATAAAGGAGTATCCCCAAAAAGAGATAAAGGAAAAGACTTTGTCCCAAAGTTCAACCCAACAAAAGAGAAAACGTAAACTCATCCAAACATAGGGATCTTAGAATGGTCAGAAGATGAAATTCTCGTTAAGTCTATGCATATTATAATAGGATAGTGGAGTCATATAAACACCAAATGACAAATAGGGAAATCACATTGCATACCTCACATGTCTTCTCCTCCCATTAAAGGATAGCATCTGGATGTAAGTTATGGGTACCAAAGTGGAAAGTATAGTCAATCATAAAGGTGTTTCAATTTAGAATGTAAAAATACCACATGGGATCCCAAAAACAGCACCTAGATATAATCATATTAGACTCAAAGTATCCTGAGGTTATGACCTCATAGCCAGCAGTAGGATTATACTCAAGAATATAAAGGTAAAAACTAAACCAGTATATCATAATCCATGATCTCAATCATCCTATATGGAACCTTTTCTATAGATAAACTCAATCAAGAAAAACTATATGTTTCCTAATGGTACATATGAGAGAACATGATCTATCGGGAACAACCTATATTGTACAGCTCTGGTGCCCAGCACCAGAGGTTTTTCCATCGCCATCCTACAACCTATGCAAGGCTAAAGAAACATTTAGAGTGACTAGTTCCTCACCAATGCCCTATAGTTGTGGGAGAACTTCCCTATACTATAAACCAATTACATTTTATCTATGAGAGGGTATAGAGGGACCCACACATTATCATTTTCCTATAGTTGAGGGAGTAGTAGCTCCTAAACTGACTTGTAAAACATCTATCCCACTTGTAGGGTGTGTCCCACACCTCTGTCTGTCAAGAGAGAACTAACTCTTAAATAGGTATCATTCACATTAAGTGGGAGGGCCTGGTCCTCATAACTATCCCACAGTTGAGGGAGCTTCATCTCCAATGGAGTACCTACTTCCTGCTATTACTCGGAGACAGGGAAGTACTACTCCATAAGTGAGGACCATCACCCTGGTCCAATAGGGGAGTTCTAATTCATATAACAAGGACTAATACCCCAACCTAAAAGGGGAGTACTACTCAGTGGTTAGAGGAAAAGTACCCTGGTAGGATAGGGGAGTACTGACTCTGCCAGCTCATTCACTGTGGGAAACCTTCACCCTAACACAGTTGGGGATTACTACTCCGTGAGGACCCATGCCCTAACTCGGTAGGGGATTAAGACTTAGTGGCTAGAGGACCTGAACCCTAGTAGGAAAGCGGAGTACCAACTCTTCCAGAACAACATTATTGGAGGACCTATAGCCTGGAATTATAGGGGAGTACCAACTCCTAGGATAGAGGACATGTGCCCTAACACGATAGGGGAGTACCCAATCTATATATACATCATATATGAAGGGCATGTGCCCTGGTACAATAAGGGAGTAATGATTCCTTAGATAGAGGACCCACAATCTAGTCCAACAGGGGAGTACCTACTCTACCTTCTAATGAGTATTGAGGGATCTCACCCTAACACAATAGGGGAGCAATGTCCATCTTCATGAATGATATGGGAACACATGCCTCAAACCATTAAGGGAATACCAAAAGTTCCCTAGGTCCATCAATGATGCCCAATATCCCATGTCTCTTCCCTAAACACCCAATTATAAGGAAATCAATCACCACACCTTAATATTGTTCGATTTGGCCAGCACTAACTCACCCACATGGTTTTAGGTCATGTCGCAAGGACGTATCCTAGTGGGGAATGTGTTCCTCTCTATCTTGAGTACCGGGCTCTGAAAACCCACATCTCATCCTAAAGAACTTCCCAAAGGAAAATTAACTCATTCCCACAATGTGCGGAGTCCTGTCTCTACTAGAGAAAAGTGTTAAGGGAAAGCCTACACCGTGATTCCACATGGGAGTACCTAACCAAACATCTCTTTTTAATAACCACACAGATCTCCAACATCAGTCTAGTACCTCATGTATTAACACTACTACAGTTAGGGGACATACATCTTGAAGTCGAAGGGGAGGTTATCATCCCCAAAGTCAACCTAGTGATTCACTCTTATAACTACCAAATACTTTCGCCTCTACCCAAGAGTAACGATCTAAATGTGCCACCCTATATCTTGTAGACTGAAACTGAGGCCACCACCACGTTCTACACATAAAACACTCAAACCTGACCACTCAAAAGCCAAAATTCGTGTCCTGGAGAAGGAGATATGGATGTTGGAAGATATCAAATAGATTATCTAATAGTACACAGTGTGCACTAAGGAACACCCGAACTGTGAGGCCACCCGATCACATAGCTGTGTAACTAGATCACATGGTTTCCAACCCATGTATGGGTACACAACATGAACAAGAGGTAAACAGAGTGTCCAACTTCAACCAGCCCCTAGTCATTTAGTTAAACCAATGTCTGTGTACCGGAACCTGTGTCTGTGTAATTTGGATGTGTGTTCATACACGACCAATTAGTTTTCACATGACTTCCCAATACATATCCCATAGCCACATGGATTGGAGAAATACATGACATGAAACCCCTATACATGGATTTTAGTCCCCGAGGCTCAACTTCCCTGAATAGGATGACATACACAGCTTGTGTCACTATACTACACGTCATGTAGTCAGTAATTCCAGTCGTTAATTACCTGAAAAAACTCATGATTCTCTTCGATTCAACCCAAAACCCATAGTTCTACCTAGTAAGGATCATAAAAAACTGCAAAAGTGATATAGAGCCTTAAAATAATGAAAAAAGAAAGTGATTGGGACCAAAAATCAGAATCCCCTACCTCTATGGAAAAATAGGGAAGCTTTAGTTGATGAATGGTTCTTGGATCACTCCGTTTCCTATCTTCATGATGATCTACATTGAAAACAGGGGTTGATGACACCTTATTTCAATGATTTAGTGGAGGATCTTATTTTGGAAAGGGGGGATGGGAGAATGAGGGGTTCCCACCACTTTCGGTTTGGGCATGAAATATAAGGGAGGGATTAGGTATTTGTTTAGGTTTAGTGTTAATTAATTAATTCTCAATAAAGCATCCCGCCAACTCACCTCTGGATAAACCTCCCAGTGCAGACAACTTTAGGTTTAACCTAGGGTTAACAATCATTCTAGACTCAACTGTGGCCTCAGAAATTTGATTTAGGACTCCGAGCAAGAGTTATTTATGTGTCCAGTGAAACTATATGTTCTTGAAACAATATATTTAATACTTTTAAAATCAATATGTTAAGGCTATCCAGGCCCTGAATACCTGTGCTGAATCCGTTCCTAGCTTCAGAAATATTCTTGAAAATATTACAAAGTCTTATAAGCAAAAATCTAGGCCTATACATTATATTTATATGTAATTTATTTCTTTAAGGTATTATTAACATAAGAATTGTTTTATTATACAGGTGGATTCTTTTGATATAGTTGAGGTGGTTTTTTCAAATCTACTTGTGCTCATATAATATTACACTTTGAAGTTATATTCAAGATAAAAAAATAATGAAATGGGTTAACAATGTTTAAAACGACATTAAAAAGGTAAATTCCTACTACATATTTAGTTATTTTTTTCACCATTTTATCAACTATTTTTATGTAAATTTCCTTTAAATTTATACCTTTTTTCATAGATATTTTGGGGATTCATGTTTTTTCTTCAATCATTTGAAATAATCCAGAAAAGATAGACTATGGTGATTTTAGAAGAGGTGTTTTAGGAATCATTAGGTTTCTTCTTCCATCCAAATATAACATTTATTTATTTTCTACATTGGTAAATTAGATTTAAAGAAAATCACACATCACATACTTAATCTTCCACACCTCAATATGATGCATGATGTGATCGGTATGACTCTAATGACATGTTTTTAGTTTATTATTTAAATTTAGTTAAAATAAAACTTTACATACTAAAAACTTATAAAACACATTAATATTGTTTTTATAATTTATGAAAATATTCGATAATTCATTTTTGATGTGTAGGAATCAACTGCACCTTAATCTGATACATGATGTGCTCATTGTGACTAAAAGTGTAAGTTATCAGTTTAAAATTGACATTTATGTTCACAAAACATCACTCACTAAAAACTGAACAAATGCACTAGGATTATCTTGATAATTTTTAAAAATGATTCATAATTCATTTTTTGATGTGTAGTAATCAGTCTCACATCAAATTGGCCCCTGATGTGACTGGTATGACTCAAAGTACATGTTTCTAGTTTAAAATTATATTTTAGTAAAAAACACAAGTGACATACTCAAAACCAATAAAAATATTATAGATTTTGTTACTTTAGGAAAATGATCCATAAGTCATTTGGGATGTGCAGGAATAATCTTCACCTCAATTCAATGTGCGGTGTGACCTATATGACTCCAGGTGTGTCCTTTTATTTAAAATCGACATTAATTTTACTAAAAAATACAATAGACATACTAAAAACTAATAAAATAAATTCATATTGTTTTTATACTTTAAAATAGTGATCCATAAGTAATTTTTTTTGTGTAGGAATCAGACACACCTCAATCAGATACACAATGTGACTGGTATGACTCAATGTTGCTTTTATTAGTTTAAAATAGATATTTTGGTTCAAAAAGTGTCACTCACTGAAAACCAAGTAAACATGATCATATTGTCTTGATAATTTAGGAAAGTGATTAATAATTAATTTTATATGTGTAGGAATTAGTCTCACATCATTCCCACACATTATGTGACCAGTATGACTCAAAATGTGTGTTTCCAGTTTAAAATGACATTTTAGTAAAAAACACATGTGGTGTACTTAGAACCAAGAAAACACATTCTTATTTTTTGATACTTTTAGAAAAATAACCATAAGTTTTTTGTGACATTTATGAATCATCATCACATCAATATTATTCATTGTGTGACCGGTATGACTCCAAGTACCTCTTTTCATTTAAATTCAGTATTAATTTTAGTAAAAAATACAAATAAGATACTCAAAACCAATAATACGAATTCATACCATTTTGATACTTTGGAAAAATGATTAATAAGTAATTTAATATGTTTATGAATTATAATCACCACAATCTGATGCATGGTGTGACTGGTATGACTCCACATGTGTCTTTTTATTTAAAATTGACATTAATTTTTTTAAAAAATACAACTAACACACTCAAAACCGAAAAAAAATCATTTGGATTGTTTTGATAGTTTATAAAAATTATCCATAAGTCATCTGGGATATTTATAAATCATCTTTTCTATAATATTATACTTTATGTGCCTGGTATGACTTAAAGTTTCCATTATCAGTTTAAAATTGATATTTTACAACAAAAAATTGTTAAACATTAAAAACCATGAAAACACACTCTTACTTTATTGATACTTTAGTACAATGATTAATAATTCATTTTTAAAGTGTAAGAATATTTATCATGTTAAACCCACACATGATGTGACTAGTTTGACTCAAAGTACATGTTTCTAATTTAAAATGACATTTTAGTATAAAATAGAAGTGGCGTGCTCAAAACAATGAAAACAAATTAGTATTATTTTAACACTTTGGGAAACTAGAAAATAAGTCATTTTAAAGATTTAAGAACCATCCTAACTTCAATATGATTCATGGTGTGTCCATTATGACTCCAAATGTGTCTTTTTATTTTAAATTGACATTAATTTTACAAAGAAGGACAACTAACATTCTCAAAACTGAGAAAAAACATTTAGATTGTTTTCATACTTTAGTAAAATGACCCACAAGTAACTTTTGACATTTATGAATTATCCTCACGTTAATACAAAACATGATGTTCCTATTATGAATCAATGAGTCCATTATCAATTTAAAATTGAAATTTTAGTTTAAAAAGTGACACTCCCTAAAAACCAAGAAAACATTCTCAGATTGTCCTGATACTTTAGGAAATGATTCATAATTAATTTTTTACATGTATAAATCATTCACACATAAAACCCACACATTATGTTACCTTTATAAAACAAAGTGTGTGTTTCTAGTTTAAAATGACATTTTTTGTAAAAAACTTAAGTCGCATACTCAAATCTAAGGAAACACATTTAGATAGTTTTGATACTTTAGAAAAATGATCCATATGTCATTTGGTACATGTAGGAATTAAGCACCCCAAAATCTGACACATGGTGTGAACATTATGACTCCTAGTTTTTATTTTTAATATATAAGTTTCATTTCAGTTTAAAATAGGAATCACATCACCAAAACCAAGAAAATGAGTCAAGATTATTGTCTCATATTTATATCTACTATTACTTAATTAATTTCAGTATAATTTTTATCATTTATTTATTTATTAAATTTTCATATATATAATGCTTGATGATGAACACTAAATGGTGTGACATGAAAGAATCAACCTCAACTCAATCTAATAAACAATGTTCCTGGTATGAATCAAAGTTTAGTTTAAAATTCACACTTTATGTTTAATTTATTTATTTATATTATTAAAAAATAATAATTGTTTTCTTATATAGTTGTGTTCTTTTGATCAAGAAGGGGTGGTTTGTTCTTTTATACAGGTTCATCCTTTTGTTCTTTAATAGTTTTTTCTTATATTTGTGATGTAAATCTTATTTCATTTAAATTCTGTATTTGTATCTAATTTTTATAATTTTTCTTGTTTTTTTTGTTACAGTTATTTTATAGCACACTAAAATATGAGATGTTTTTGGTGATTATGTATGTTGTTACAACACAATATATTAAGACCCTTATTATCAGTTTTAGAAGTGCTTGAAAAGGGTTCCTTTATCAGTGCATTTATTGGCATTGATAAAGGATGCCTTTATCAGTTCTTCTATATGTGTTGATAAAGGGTCACATTATAATCTATGATAAATGTTTTCTTTTATCACCACTTATAAAAGTGCTCATAAGGGGGTGTTTTATTAGTTCTTTTTTTAGCACTGATAAAGGACCTAATTGTCAGACCTTTACTTGAACTGATAAAAGACTAAGGCTTTTAACCTAGTTTCAATATCTGATTATTCTCTAGCACTGAAAAAGGAATATTATAGAATTCTTAAAGGCCTCTTTTTTTGTAGTTTTCGGTAAAAGGTATGTGGTATCACTTAATTTCTATTTTTCATTTATGCTTGGTTATGGTTTCATGTGAATGTGTAGGCTCATCACTATGGCTGACGTGCAAAATTAATTTTACACAATTTAAATGTTTGAATTAAATTGTATGGTTAAAATGGGTGAATTATAGGGGTAATAAATAATCATTTTTCATTAGTTGGATGCATCAGTCACCGATGGCCAAGTATATGACCTTTATTATAACAGCTTTCCTCCAAAACACTTATGATGTGAGGATATGTTATTGAAAACCCATTTTTTCTTGTGTAAAGGCTTGATAAACATCCAATATAGAGGAGAGAGTGAAATAAATGCCATAGGATATATAGTATTTTGAGGTTAACTTATTCCTTGAGATTTTTTGTCTTGTTGAGATGAGGAAGGGATGAGTGACCCCATTTTTTTGATGTGACCAGGCCAAGATGGGAAGACCTTAGGCATACCAGTATTGGATTGTGTGAGTGGACTGACCTAGAGTGACCCTAAGGACAAAGATGGGTAATGTAACAACATGAGATTTTATGAGAATTATTCTTTTTAATTTCTTAGATGTCTCTTTTTGCATGCTACACCAAGATTATCTTGCGCTATACGCAACACTGTATTAGCTTGTAGTATACACAACACTATTCTTGGATCGTGTTACACAAAATTTCAAGTTTGTTTTGATAGTAGTTATTAGACGCAACATTGAGTGTATATATATATATATTCAATGTATAACTGGAATATTGTTGTATTTTGTTGTACGCAACAACAAAGGAGTCTTGAACTACACACAACCCTTACTTGGATTGCATTACACGCAATAGCGACCTTCCTCGATAGCGTGTGTTGTACGCAATACCAGGTTTTACTAAACAATGATATATTATTATAATATTATTATGGACTATCAGTTATGAATAGTAATAACTAAATTTTGAATTTTATAACATTATTATTCATCTTACACATTTTCTAGAACATGGTATGAGAACAAAATAACTTTTTGGGTAAAATAAGTATTTTTCTAGAAATGCAGTTTTTGCTGCCTTTTGATGGCGCACCCACTTTAAATCTAGTTTTTTACGTGTTTATAAGTTCAATTTTACAAAATAAAATTTTTATTTGGAATCAGGATATAAAAATTTACTTTGGATAAAATTTTCATACTATTCTGATAACTTTCATATTTTAATGAATAGTAAAAACACGTTATATTTTAATTAAAAACAAATTTTTTCATCACAATAATTTATATGGTTAAATTATAATATTGAATGGTTTTAAAGTATAAATAGAATATATTTTAACTATTTAATATAATTTATGTCATTACCATTAATTTTACAATGAAATCATAGGTAAAAAAATTTCAATCTTTGGCAAAGTTTTAACTTGTAAAACCTTTTTTCTTAACAACGGGAATAATTTTAATTTAATTACAGAAACTTATATATTTTTTATTTTCAAAAATGGATTCCATATTTGAATTTAGTGGGTAAAAATTATGTTAATAGGTTACTTTTATTTAATTTTTTATATTATGAATAGTAACTACGGTAATTTTTAATTACTATAGTTAAAGGTAAATCGGGTAATTAAGGGTAAAAATAAGATTATAAAATTACCCTAAAACCAGAAAAAATTCTATTAGATGACTAAAAGTCGAACCATATCACATAAAGGTCATAATAGATTCATTTTATGGACTTTCAACCATGAACATAATTTAATTATTATTAAAACCAAAGAAAGTGACAACATGTCACTCTCTTAAATCTTATAAGTATAATAATTTTAATTTAGTGATAAAATTCATGAAACATCGAACATAAATAGTCTCTATAAAGATAATAAAATTATATACATCATGTAATTTTATTTATAATTTTTAGGGATTAAATAATTATCATTAAAGGTGACACAATAGTGATGTTGAAATTATTTTATTGATTGAAATATCAAATAAATGGTTTTAAAAATTTTAAATTAAATATTATATGAACTATTTCATGTGATCCACTAAATATATAGATAAATATCACATGTTATTAATCTATTAAATCTTTTATTTCGAACATATCTGCTCTATGTATTTTATTTAAATTCAAATAAATGAATAGTGTCAAAATTGACACTATTGTTATTTTATAAAAATAACATAATATAAAATTGTTTAAAAATCACAGAAATATTTAAAAAAATTAAATTAAAATTTATATGGTCGAAAATTTCAAAAAGTATCCAATTATGGTTTGATGATATTACAACCCTATCTCATCTAACCTTTGAATATGAGTCATTTTGGGGGGTTTTAAGTGGGTTTGATTTGTTATAAATTAATATTTTTGAGGTTTCCAAAGGTGGCCATCTCCTCCCTTATAAAAGGGAACCTCCTCTCCCTCCTCTTCACAACACTTTGAGCCTTCAAGATCGGCCAACCCCTAAATATTTATCTTATACACTTCCATAGAAACATTCTAGAGGTTTTTTTTTCTTCTCAAAAGACCAACTCTAGTCCCTTAAGAGGAATATTAAAGGAGGTGCGTCGAAGAAGAGGTAATCCCTTCTACCAATTATTTCAAGTTTCTTTCTTCTTCAAATTCCTCTTCTCTGGTTGTTTAATTGTAATGTAATTAAATAAGTATAAATAATATACTTATATGATATTATAAATATTAAACAACCCCATTTAACCTTCTATCCATCCTACGGAAAGCGAAATCACTGCGCGTGCGTACGTACGGAATACTGTCTCCACGCCGTGGTGAAATTAGTTTTTCCACCACCACCTTACATGGATGGGTATAATGGTGTAAATAATTGATATATATGGTTATTATAACATCATACTGATTCTGATATATTATATCATTCACTCCAATTCTATTCAATAATTATGGGAATGATATCATCGCTCATGCGTACGTACGGACTACAGTCTCCATGAACGCGATGAGATTCATTTTCCATGATTAACCATTAAAGGATGATTATAAAGTATATATATAATAAATAATCATGAATTAAATTACATAATAATGATACTGTATTTATGTACATATATGTTTCATTTACTTAATTTCATTCAATTCAATAAGGAAACAAAAACAGTGTTCATGTATACGTACGGCCTACCGTCTCCATGAACGGTGTATTTAATTCCATTTATCAATCTATAATATATATTTATATACTGAATATATATTATATATAAATCATTTGTTACATTCTGGAATTAAGTAAATTAGGATATGAGTAATAATATCAAGAACAACAAATCGAAACACGTACGATAAATGAAACGATTTTACCCAAAACGCTGCTTTAACATGGAATTTACAAAAACAGGTAATATAAAGTCCTAAGTGATCCATATATGATATCATAAACATGAATATGATTCTATAATAATTCAATGACATTATTTAAATCATTATATAGGAGTTTCGGATACATACAAAGCATATCAGACATAAGGTAAGTGATAATTATTCTAATCTCGTTCTTATCCGGGATTTTTTATTTGTAAGTACTTACTGGGGTTATTGTTATCATCCATGTCCATGTTTTCTAAAAAAATCATGTATGTTTAAAGTCCTTTTTACCAATTTTTTACTATTACCACATTTTATGGAAGTAATATTTCTTTTGTTTACCATACGAGGAACTTTTTGACTTTCCCAAAAAAAGTACGTGGAGAACGTTTTTTAACTTATATGGCATGAATGGATTTTTACGGATTCATAATGCCTTATTTTCATGAATATTCCTCTACAAGATTTCAGGATTATATTCAACAAAAAAATTATTTTAAAATTGAATGGAATTTTGTGAAAAGAAAATGATTTTGAAGAATAATGGATATTTTCCTCAAGAATTCATTTCAAGTATTTTGTCAAAACTATTTTCCAACTAAGATGACATTATTAAGTATGATTATATTTCATGTATAATGTCTATATTATTTACATGATTTTATACTTCTTATGATGAAATGATATCCATTTGTTTTATATGGATTATGTTATGATGGGATGATGTTTATGAAACCCATTTTATTCTTTGGGTTATGATGAATGATTTATGTTTATTTTGTAGAACATGAAGAATGATTTCATTATAAGATGGGTGGGAGCTATATCTCCCTAAAATTCATTGGGTAAAGATTTATATATCATGAGATAGACATGGCTGGAATGGAAAGTTAATCTCGTTCAGTGATAGAGGACTGGAATGAGGAGTGAACTCGATTCAGTAAGGGAATTTTCCCACTAAGATGGTCTTGGAAGTGATGTCTTGGATACTATGGAAATCATACATGTGATTAATGGATGCCACAATTTCATGTTTTATTCCCATTCTAGTTTATCATGATTAATGTTCCTTTATGATCTATTCCTTATGTATTGCAATGTTTTATGTCATTGATCAAGATTTTGATGTTTAGATTGTATGTTCATGTTTTTACATTCATATGTTTTTTGATTGTTTTATGTTCTCTATGTTTACCATTATTGAGAATTTTAGCTCACTCATTTTATGTTTTATTTTACCCAGGATATAAAGAAAGGATTTAGGTAATAAAACAAATAGGGGAAGATCTTTATGGGATATGTTGAAGATCTTTCACCATGATTAGAAGATTATATTCCGAGTTTCCAAAAAACACTAAACTATTACAGTCCTTGGGTGTCTGTTTTAGTTATGTATTAATTACTCCGCAAAACTAATGTAATTTCCATGTATTTCAAGCTTGGGTCTCTACAGTTGGTACCAGGGGAAAGGTTTAGTTAAACTTTGAAAACTAGGATGTGAAAACTTTAGTGAAATACCTGGGGATATTTCTATGGTATGTCTAGGGATGTCCCTAAGGTTAAGTATAAGTATAGGTTATAGTCATAGAATTACAGTAACGATATTATAATTAAACCTAATATGTTAGATATTGAAGGTACTCCCCCTTTATTATGTTGTTTTCCCTAGCATGATTTTTGCCTCTCACACTATTATTTTTGGTTTTTAGACGATGGATGGAACCCAAAGAAACCATTTTGATCAATGTAATGTACAATGCAATGATTGTTCTCCTGAACAAAGAAATGTTATGGGAGATGGAGTGAAAAATCTTATTTCTATACTTACAAAAGCAATGAATCATCATGGACTTCGAAATGAGCAGAGAAGGGAACAATATTCTATTGAGACCTTCATGAGGAAATTTCCACCTTCTTTCAGTGGGTCTTCTAATCCACTTGTTGCTGAATAATAGATCAGTACCATTGAAAAGATATTTTTCATATTCCGTTGTTCAGAACATGAAAAAGTCATTCTAGCTATTTACCATTTAGAAGGTGAAGCAGACTAATGGTGGACTCTAATTAAGAATACGAGGCCCTGAGATGAAATTGAATCCATGTAATGGGATGAGTACAGGAACTTATTTTTCAATAAGTACATCCCTCGTATTCTTTGAAAAAAGATGGAAACAGAGATCCTTGAGCTTAAGCAAAAGGAATATGAATCTTTTGGTATATACAAAGCGAATTCTACAAGGCTTGCAAGGTATGCATCGGGCTTTATCATCCAACCTGAAAGTAAAGTTGATCGATTCTTCAGTGGCTTAAAACCAAGTCTTCAAAGTGAATTAACTATAAGAGACTTCAGAAGATATGAAGAAATTGTGTGTTGTGCTATCAAGGTAGAACTGGAAGTTGGTGTTACATATCCATCTCATGGTTTTGACAAGAAACAAAAGATGGAGTTCAAGGAAAAATCTCAGAACAATGGTGAAAAGAAGATTATTGTTACTTTGTGCTCAAAGTGTGGAAAGAAGTATAGTGGAGATTGCCTAAAAGGTACTAGAAAATGTTTTAAGTGTGGAAAAGAAGGTCATAGAGCAGTTGAATGTCGAAGTAATGGGAAAAAGTTAGCTAATGATGTGAATAGATAAAAGACTACAGAGAACGCTCCACCAACACTTCAATGCTTCAAGTGCAAGGAAATGGGGCGTTATGCTAATCAATTCCCTAATCCAATTGTTAATGATGATCGATGTGAGAAGCCTCTTAAGGAAAATGATAAAGGGAAGTCACATGCGATCACTATTTGTGATGTTGAGTAGGATAATGATGTTGTGGAATGATTAAGTGTTTATGTAATGGGATTTCAAAATATTATCATGGAATCTCATTTATGGTATCGTGGAATTTTGGAATATCTATGTATTGGATTTCAATAATTATATGGTACCGGTAAACATGACAAGTGATTTAAATATTTTTGGAAAGAAGATGATATGCGCATAATGAAGTGATAAAGATAAAATGAAATGAGCTCATGACTGATATCATGGTTTGAGTATACAAAAAATTTGGGATTTTGGTATATGGAAATAGTTATCTTTTGATAGCATTCATGTTTTCACTAAGGTTCAATGAGTATTAATTTTTCAAGAGAATACATGATTAAGGTATTCACAAGTTTAGAAAGTGACCAAAAAGATATATTGTATGATATAAGGGGGATAAATGATGGTATTCACATGCTCGGTAGATGAAATTTCTAGTAATTGTTTTCTTTATACTATGAGCTTAGACAGAAGTATTTTAGATAATCCAAAATATTGGAATGTATTATGTTGGACATAAGTTTGTATTGCTTAAGGATAGAACTTTTTCGATATTATTGATGGGATGTTATAATAATTTAGTTTTAGAAAAAAGACAACCTGCAGGATGGGCGACAACTCATCACATCGGATGAGGTTGCGGGAATCAAACCCACAACCGAAGTGTGACAGACCATTATCTCCTACCACTAGCCTACAAGAAGTCACTGGTTAGTAGAAATTAGTTTTATATTATTAAGCGGTATGATAGATTAAGTATAAGTTCATTTTGGGAACCATATACGATTAATCTCACCATAGATGGACTTATGTATATAATTATTACTATCTTTAGGTTTGAGACAGATGGAATGACCTATCATTCTATAGCATGATCCGCTAACACTTCATGAAAGACAAATTCAACTTCATTTCATTAAGAGAATAAGTCCAAATTGTTCAAGGCATGAACAACAGTGAGATTGTACCAAAATCAAGAAAGTATTTCTTTTAATTCAAAAATTCCTCAACATTAGGGAAATGATCTTGAAAACCAAAAATTTTGTCCTATTTCCCTCATAACTGATGAATTAGATGGTACCTTAGATCATCACAAATTTATGGCTTTGTGATTTTTGCCTCTTTCATATCCATGTTCACTACCACTCCATTAAAACTTGATGGTTAGATTTCTCTTCCATATCCATATTTTCACCTATGTTATCCTATGTGGAAACCTATTGATTAGTTAATTTTGGTAACCATTACATTTCATACATTAGTTTTTAATGTTATGTTTTTCTATTCCTTTTTACGATTTGGGTTTCTATTAAAGAAACTTTCAAGTAGAAAACCATTTATAACCCTGACGAATTTCGAGGGAGAAATTCCTTTTAAGGGGGGTAGAATGTAACAACCCAAGATTTTATGAGAATTATTCTTTTTAATTTCATTGATGTCTTTTTTTGTACACTACACCAAGATTATATTGTGCTATACGCAACACTGTATTAGCTTGTAGTATTGGCAACACTATTCTTGGATCGTGTTACACAAAATTTCAAGTTTGTTTGATAATAGTTATTCTACGCAACATTGAGTGTACATATATATATATATATATATATTCAATGTATAACTGTAATATGGTTGGATTTTGTTATATGTAACAACAAACGAGTCTTGTACTACACGCAACCCTGACTTGGCTTGCATTATACGCAATCGCGACCTTCCTCGATAGCGTGTGTTGTACGCAATACCAGGATTCAGTAAACAATGATATATTGTTATAATATTATTATGGACTATTCTTTATGAATAGTATTAACTAAATTTTTAATTTTATAACATTATTATTCATCTTACACATTTTCTAGAACATGGTATGAGAACAAAATAAATTTTTCGGGTAAAATAAGTATTTTTCAAAAAATGCAGTTTTTTTCACCTTTTGATGGCACATCAACATTAAATCTAGTTTTTGAAATGTTTAAAAGTTAAATATCAAAAAATAAAATTCTTCTTTGGAATCAAGAAATAAAAATTTACTCTGGATAAATTTTTCATATTATTCTGATAACTTTTATATTTTAATGAATAGTTAAAACACGGTATATTTTAATTTAAAAAAACTTTTTTTATCGCAATAATTTATATGGTTAAATTATAATAATGAATGGTTTTAAAGTATAAATAGAATAAATTTTTACCATTTAATATAATTTATGTCATTACCATTAATTTTACATTTAATTCATAGGTAAAAACATTTCAATCTTTGCCAATGTTTTAACTTTTAAAACCCGTTTTCTTAACAATGGTAATAATTTTAAATTAATTTCTGCAACTTCTGTGTTTAGAATTTTGAAAAATGGATTCCATATTTTAATTCAGTGGGTCCAAATTATGTTAATAGGTTACTTTTTTTTGATATTATGAATAGTAACTATGGTAATTCTTATTTACTACAGTTAAAGGTAAATCAAGTAATTAAGTGTAAAAATAACATTATAAAATTACCATGACACCTGCCAAAAATTATATTGGATGACTAAAAGTCGACCCATATTACCTAAGGGTCATAATAGATTCATTTTATGGACTTTTGACTATGAAAAGAATGTAATTATTATTAAAACCGCAAAAAGTAAAAACATGTCACTCCCTTAAATCTTATAAGTATAATAATTTTAATTTAGTGATAAACTTCATGAAACTTCATAAATGAATAGTCTTGAGAAAGATAATAAAATTATCTACATCATGTGAATTTTTTTAGAATTTGTTGGGATTAAATAATTATCATTAAAACTAAGACAATAGTGATGTTGAAATTATTTTATTGATTTAAATATCAAATAAATGGTTTTAAAAATATTAAAATAAATATTATATGAACTATTTAATGTGATCCAATAATTTTCTAGATAAATGTGACATGTTATTAATATATTAAAACTTTTATTTCGAACATATATTCTGTCTGTATTTTATTTAAATTCAAATAAATGAATAGTGTCAAAATCGACACTATTGTTATTTTATAAAAATAACATAATATAAAATTGTTTAAAAATCACAAAAATATTTAAAAATTTTAAATTAAAATGTATATGGTCAAAAATGTCATAAATTATCCAATTATTGACAAATAAGAACACATAAGTAATTATTTATAACAATTAATAATTTAGAATCTTATTACCAAAAAAATAAAATAGATTAAATAAGGGTAAATCAAGTTGATAAGGTTTAAAATAAATTTCAAAAATGTCTAAATTTTATTGGTTGATGATATTACAACCCTATATCATCTAATATTTGAATATGAGTCCTTTTTGGAGGTTTTTAAGTGGTTTTAATTTATTATAAATTAATATTTTTGAGGTTTCCAAAGGTGCCCCTCTCCTCCTTTATAAAAGGGAAACTCCTCCCTCTCCTCTTCACAACACTTTGAGCCTTTAAGCTCTAAAAAACACTAACAATTTATATTCTCCGCTTCCCTAGAAACATTATGGTGGTTTTGGTTATCTCAAAAGACAACCTCTAGTCCCTTAAGAGGAAGATTAAAGGAGGTGCGTCGAAGAAGAGGTAATCTCTTCTACCGATTCTTTCAACTTTATTACTTCTTCAACTTACTCTTATTTAGATGTTTAATTGTAAATTAATAAAATCAGTATCAATAACATAATTATATGATATTATAAATATTAAACAACACCATTTGACCTTCTATACATCCTATGGAAAACGAAATCACCCCATGTGTGTACGTACGGAATACCGTCTCCACGCTGTGGTGTAATTAGTTTTTCCACCACCACCTTACTTGGATGGGTATAATGGTGTAAAGAATAGATATATATGGTTATTATAAAATAATACTGATTCTGAGATATTATTGCATTCACTCAAATTCTATTCAATAATTATGGGAATGATATCATCGCTCGTGCATATGTACGGACTACCGTCTCCACGAACACGATGAGATTCATTTTCCATGATTAACCATTCAAGAATGATTATAAAGTATATATATAATAAAAAATCATGAAATATATTAAATAATAATGATACTAGGTTTATGTACATATATGTTTCATTTACTTAATTCCATTCAATTCAATAAGGAAATAAAAACAGCGTTTATGCGTACGTACGACCTACCGTCTCCATGAACGGTGTATTTCATTCCATTAATAGATCTATCATATATATTTATATACTGAATATATATTATATATAAATCATTTTTTACATTCTGGAATTAAGTAAATCAGGATATGAGTAATAATATAAAGAACAATAAATCAAAACACGTACAATAAATGAAACGATTTTACCCAAAACACTGCTTTAATAGGGTATTTACAAAAACGGGTAATATAAAGTCATAAGTGAACCATATATGATATCATAAAAATGTATATGATTCTGTAATAATTCAATGACATTATTTAAATCATTATACAGGATTTTAGGATATATACAAAGCATATCGGACATAAGGTAAGGGATAATTATTCCAATCTCGTTCTTATTCAGGATTGTTTATTTGTAAGTATTTACTAGGGTTACTGTTATCAACCATGTCCATGTTTTCTAAAAAAATCATATATTTTTAAAGTCCTTTTTACCAATTTTTGACTTTTACCACATGTTATGGAAGGAATATTTCTTTTTTTTACCATACGAAGAACTTTTTGACTTTTCTGACAAAAGTACGTGGAGAATGTTTTTTTAAATTATACGGCATGAATGGATTTTTACGGATTCATAACGCCTTATTTTCATGAAGCTTCCTCTAAAGGATTTCATGATTATATTCAAAAAATCCCTTTCTTTTAAAATTGAATGGAATTTTGTGAAAGAAAATGATTTTGAAGAATAAGGGATATTTTCCTCAAGAATTCATTTCAAGTGTTTTGCCAAAACTATTTTCCATATAAGATGACATTATTAAGTATGATTATGTTTCATGTATAATGTCTATTATTTACATGGTTTGATTCTTCTTATGTTGAAATGATATCCATTTGTTTTATATGGATTACGTTATGATGGGATGAGTTTTATGAAACCCATTTTATTCTTTGGGTTATGGTGAATGATTTTTGTTTATTTTGTGGGACACGAAGATTGATTTCATTATGAGATGGGTGGGACCTATATCTCCCTCCAATGCATTGGGTAAAGATTTATATCTCATGAGATAGACATGGTTGGAATAGAAAGTTAATCCAGTTGAGTGATACAGGACTGGAACAAGGAGTGAACTTGATTCAGTAAGGGACTTTTTCCACTAAGATGGTCTTGGCAGCCATGCCTTGGATACTATGGAAATCATACATGTGATTAATGGATGCCACGATTTCATGTTTTATTCCCATTCTAGTTTATCATGATTAATGTTACTTTAGTATTTATGCCTTATGTACTGCAATGTTTTATTTCATTTCTTGAGATTTTGATGTTTAGATTTTATGTTCATTTTTTACATTCATATGTTTATGGCTTGTTTTATGTTCTCTATGTTTACCCTTACTGAGAATTTGATCTCACCCTTTTTATGTTTTCTTTTCCCCAGGATATAAATAGAGGTTTTAGGTAATAAAACAAAAAGGGGAAGATCTTTATGGGAGATGTTGAAGATCTTTCACCACGATAAGAAGATTATAATCCGAGTTTCCAAAGACACTAAACTATTATGGTCCTTGGGTGTCTATTTTTGTTATGTATTAAGTATTACAAAAAATTAATGTAATTTCCATGTATGTCAAGCTTGTTTCTCTACAGGTAATGTTAAATCTCTTGACTTTTTTTAATGTGTGGAGACCCTATATAGCCGGAAAGGCGATGATGCCCTACTTATGAGGTTGTGGGATGTGATGTGTTGGCACATCAGGTGTGGACCTAATATTGAGACTGAGACTAAGGAACCCAGAAAGGGTTTCTATACTATAATGAGACTTAAGAGACCCTTTGGGTGCCTCACTAATATATTTTCCCTAAGCATGTGTGTATGTCCATGGGTTGTGATGGTTTCAGGTGGCACCTAAAACCCAAACCAATGTGTAAGCTTTAGGGGATGTGCATAGTAATGACCAAGGGTATCCCCATATAGCATGGATTAACTGTCACATGCACTAAGGGAAAGAATTACAATAAGATGGGTTTTGGAATTCGGTAAATCATTCTGTTTAAAGTTAGATACCAATTTATTAATCAGTTAAATTGTAATTGAATAGAATTAGATAATTATATATGATATTTGAGTGATTTAGGGGTCTTCCACTCTCAACTACTTTCATGAATGGGTGCCAAGTACACCCAAGACAAGATTTTATCTATCTATTTAAATAGATGTTCCTTCATCAAAAGTCCTAAATGTTGAAAATTTATATATTATACATATTTATAATCATACATAAATTTTTACCTATGTATGTGGATGTATTACATAAATTATATATCAAGTGAGATTCCCAACAGAATGAAATCTATCTATTAATTAATTAATACTATCTTTTAACTATAATGTAATTTTTTAATTAAAATTTATTTATGATTATAAATCCTTGTACTTCTGGTGAGTTCATGATCCATTATTCAATTTTACCATTACTGGAATTCTTAGTGTCTCTATGATTCATCCATAAGCTAGTAAATAGGGTATATTATCAAGTGCATCTTGGAAACTCATGTTACTTAGTGTATCTCCTAGGATACCTACAATAGCATAATTCAGATGATTCCAAAGGTTGTTGGGTAGCCATATTTCCCCTGATCATTGGATGTTTGTGACACCCCTAAGGCTCATGATTGTCATCTTAATTAATTCATAGGATAATCCCTAAGATCGGGTGGATACACCAAGATTTCTTTTTATAGATCTATATAGAAATAGGTTGTAGTGATGAAAATCGATGAATGAAGAGTTATTATCTCATATCTAGAGACTATTCCTTATATATTCCTTATGGTTCACCTCCATATGAATTATTTCTAAATTTGAATTTCTTGGTTTCCTATGGACTGAGACATAGGAATCTGACATTAGAAAAGGATAAATAATGCAAATAAGTTAACTAGGTTCCACTAGTTAATCACATCTTGAGTGGTATGTTTGGGATTCCAAGGATCCTACTCAATTCCTTACTTATAGGATGTCTAGGTAATACCGAGAATTCTTCCTTATATTTACCAGAGGAGGATATAGGTGATCTTAGGTATAGGACTTGTATCCCCTTTTGGGGGAATATCTTTATTAAAGACATATTTAGAACTTAATTAAGTTGGTATATTCCAATCTAGGTAGCCATCAGTCCCAATGTATGACATTAGTTGTTTAATTTATTTTCAATTGATAAATATTATTAACATTAGTTTGTTTAGTAGTCCACATACACTTAAAGTACTTTTACAATCTATGTGTGGGACCATGTCGATGATGCCATATATAGTATTGTACTCACACCCTACCCAAGATTCAATTGCACTTGGGTGCCAAAGCATCTCTCACTTGTTTATTCGAACATGATGAGGTGAGGCCTAAAGTATATATTTATTGATTGGGTAGGTTAGGTTGTGTGATATCAGTGTAAAATCCAATAAATTATAAATTATTATTTTTTAATATAAAAATTTATCTAAAATGGATTATTTTATAATTACAACAAACAAATAAGATGATTTTTAATATTTTTAATCAAAATATATATTGAATATAAATTATGTTAAAGAAATCCAAGTTTTAAAAAAATTGAAACATATTTTAAATGAAAAAATTGTTACGCATAATAATTTAACATTAAGAAAATTAATTTGACCCCTTAAAAATTAATTTATAATTATAAGTACTTAAATTATATTTGATTTTTATCAACTACTTATTTTACCAAACAATTTTATACAACCAAATATATTATTTTCTAAATAAAATTCTATATTTATAAAATTCTGATTAAGAGGGAAATTTTTTTATGAGAAAAGTACACATATTTTTATATGCACCTAATTAAAGGTAATATAATATTATTTTTTTGAAATAATAGTATTCACTATTACTAAAGTTAATATGTGTAATTATAAACCAATTTTTTTAAAAATAGATTACATATATTAAGTATCAAATTTAAATAATATATATATATATATATATTATTTAATAACATTTAATAATATAATATTGTATATTGATTTTAAATAAATATGATAATAAGAGTATCTTAAAAAAATGAATCAGAAGTTAAAATTAAAAAATTAAAAATGAAAATAGAATTAAAATGTGTAAAATTGGGTAAAGGATTCCAGAGGATTCAATGAGGTGAATAAAAGGATTTGGGAGAGCCTATGTCAAGTGAGTCTAGTGGATTTTAGTGAGAAGAGAACTTTGTCTTTGGGAAGCAAAAAAATCTCAGTGAGCTTCAATAGAGAATCAATGAGTTCTTGAACTCAGATAAGAATGATCGACCTCATAAGGGTTCCATATTGGAAGGTCAATCACTATGGAGTCGAGTGATGGGTTCTTCAGACCAAGTGCAGTATGGGGTTTTATCTATAATGGTGATTTCTTATGCGGGTAGGATAAAATCAAGAACAAGTTATTCTTGATGAAATACCTCATCATCGTCCTATAGTATTTTATTTTGAAGATATATAAGGAAAGTGTGTATTTAATTTAATTTTTTCGAATCTGTTTGATTTTTTTCTGTTATGGTGATGATTATTGAATTCCGGAATTAAATCAAAATTCTTTTCAACATTTTTGGGTTCGATGTTGGTTAGTTTTAACTCATTCTTCCTTATTTTTCTACTATGATCGTTATCAATATTCATTAGTCATAATTATTTTTTTTTGGTGCATTCAAATTATGAATTTAATTTTTAGTTTTATGTGAAGATAAATTCAATAACCATTTATTGATTAATTTATATTTTGTAAACTCTAGAATTGGCCTTTGGAAATGAGTAGCAGAACCCACAACTACTTCTGCGGTTGGAATTGCAACTATTTTCGCCATAGTTTTATTTTTTGGGGGGATATATAGGAAAGTGAAGAGTAGTTTTTTGTGGTTATGATAGTAGAGAAATGTATAGGAGGTCATACCCATGTTTATCCTCTTTTCTGTGTTTTCATGTTCGAGGAGAACAATATTATGATAGTGATAACCAGTCTTCTTACAACAAGTAGAAGAAGAAGTATCTAAAAGTAAAGTAAGTAAGGTATTGTTTATTTATTGAAAACATATTTTATATTTATTTATTTGTAAGGGAGATATTTTATTTGTTTATTTTAAATTCTTAGTTTAGTAAGAGAAATTTAGTTTTAAAAATTACTCTACAATGTTCATTTTTAGTAAAACACTATTGAACTGAAGTTTCCATTTTAATTTCTAAAATCTATGTTTTATATTTTATTAATAGACTTAATTTTAGATAAAATAATTCTATGGATTTAGTTTTTATAAAAAATTTATTATTTTAATAATGAAAACTATTTATTTTATGTGCAAAGGGTTATGTTTTTAAAAAATAATTATAATTTTTTGTTTTTTTAATTTATATAACAAAATAAACTTATGTTTTCATGTGAGAAATTAATATTTTTGTAGAAACATTGTTCAATAAGAATAATATTGTTTTTAGAATTATTAAAAAATATTATTCTCTAATTATAATTTTATAGGTCTTATTTTCAAATTAATATTCATGTCAGTAGAGTTTATTAAACCATATTATCATTTTTTATGAATTGAATTTATGGATGTTTCATTTTCATATCGATATGGAAATGCATTATCAATATCAATATCATTTTATGAATTATATAAAATATTTTTTTTATTTAATTATGGGTTTGTTTAATTTTTAGACTTTGAAATTACTAAATTTATAAATTTATCAAAATTTTAAGTGTATTATAAGGATCTAGTTTTAAAAAAGATTTGAGGAAGTATAATTATTTTATTCTTTGAAAATAATTCAACTAGTTTTTTATAAGTATTTTAATGGGTTGTGATTGAGAAAGGTGGATCTTCAAAATGTTTTCTTAAAAATTTGATTCGACACCTGAGTATTAGGCGGGAGATTGAGGAATGAGGAGTGAACTCACAACCTTATGACATGCTATCCTACCTATGATATTTCTTCTAGCCAAATGGATTTTATATAATATTTTAATTGTAAAAATAATCCATAATTAAATTATTAATTTAAAAAATCAAATTAGAAAACCAATTATTTTCAAAGAAGTGTTTTTGAAAATGAATTTCTAAAAGTATAAGTACTTTTTAAATTTTTAAAAATTAATATATATATATATATATATTAATTTTATTTGATATAAATTATATTAAAATATTTTCTAGATGATAATTTTTTTAAAAGTATTTTTCATTGATTTTTAAACCCATTAATAGAAAATTTAATGGTCATCCATTATTTTAAAAATATTTTAACAGGTATCTTGGAGGTTGTATGTCAAAAAAATTTGTATATGGAGTTAGTGTGTGCAAATTAATTCTCCCAAACCTAGACCCAAAAAGGTATTCTAATGTTGGATGCACTATGTAATTGTTTTTGCTATATTTTATTAAAAAACACATAGCATGTTTTTAGCACTGAATCTGGAGGTGTGGGTTCAGGTCCTTATTGTTGGTATTATAGGAATGGTCTAGATATATTTAGAGATTAGGCGTTGTCTTTTGAGGAAAACAAAATATACATGATATAACTTTTTTTTGAACCTCTACGTAGATAAATATCAATAAGAATATAGAAGTCAAGTCCTTCTAATTCTAATGATGGAAATTCATAATTTTTCTTAATTTTGATGAAAAAATTATGTGGGAACAATTCATTTATGTGGGGGGGACGAGGAATGTATCATTTCATAAATTATAATTTATTTTCTTTTTTATATAAATATTTCTAAAAAAATTGATTAATTTGTAATTTAAAAAAACTAAAAAGATTATTTTTAATACTTTAATAAATATAATTATAGAATATAAATAAAGTTAAACTAATCCAAGAATGAAAAAAATTGAAATATATTTTAAATAATAAAATTATTGTGTATAGTAATTTAACATTCAGAAAATTAATTACACCCTTCAAAATTTGATTTATAATTAAATGTACTTAAATAATATTTGATTTCTATAAACTAATGAATTTAATAAATAATTCTATAAAAAATTATATTACTTTGTAACAAGAATTTTATATTAATGAAAATATGATTATGGGAGATATTATTTTTTAAGGAAAATTATACAAAGATTTTTATGTTCTACTAATTAATGGTAACATAATTAATTCATTTCAAATAATAATATTCCTTATTACAAAGTTAATATGTGAAATTATAAACCAATGTATAAAAGATAAAGTATATATATATATTAAGTATCTAATTTAAATAAAATTTATTATATAAAAAAATAAATATATAATAACATGGAATAACACAATATTATATATATTTTTTGAATAAATATTATAATATGAATATCATGAAAAATGAGAATAGGAAGTTAAAATAAAAAAATAAAAAAATAAAATGAAATTGTATTTTGTAAAATTAGGTTACGAGTTCAGGAGTTTTCCATGAGGTGCATAATAGTCACCAGGAGAGCTGAAGTTGAGGGAGTTAAGTGGGTTTAAATGAGATGAGAGCTTCTTCTACCAGAGGCCAAATTATCTTGTCCCGTTTTGACTCTGAATCAAGTAGGGATCGAGCTTGGAGAAGTAGGATCGACCTCAGAAGGGTTCCATTTAAGAAGGTTGGGTGATGTGGAGTCAAAAAAATGTCTTATTTGGGAAGCTGAGTGTGGTTGGGGATTTCATCTATGAAGGGAGATTCTTACACGGGTAGGATGAAATCAAGCACGAGTTGTTCTTGATGAAATGTGTCATCATCATCCTCTCATATTTCATTTTTCAGATATATGAGGAAGGTGCATATTTAATTTGAGGTTTGTAAATATGGTTGTAAATATGGTTTTTTCTTATTTTCTTATTGTTATGGTGTTGATTGTTAAATGTTGTCATTATATAGAATTTTTTTTCAACATTTTTTATTCAGTATTGGATAGTTATAATTCATTCTTCACTGTTTTTCATCTTCTATTGTTAATAATCTTCATCAGTTGTAAAGAATTTTTGGTTCATTCAAATTATGAACTGAATTTTTTATTAAGATCATTGATGAATTCAATAACCATTTAATGTTGCATTTATTTTTTATAAACTCTAGAATTGGACATTAGAAATAATCAGCACCAACCCACAACTACTTATGAAACTGTATTTGTAAATGTTTTCACCATAATTTTGTTTTTCTGGGTATATATAATAGGGTTTATAAAGTTTTTGGTGGGAAAGATAATTATTCCAGGTATAGGAGGCCATACCCATGTTTTCCCTCTTTTTTGTGTTTTCATGTTCGCAAAGAATGAGAGTATAAGAGTGTGAACCAGTCTTCTACAAAATGTAAAAGAATAAGTTTCCTATAAATAAAATCAATAATTTATTTTTCATTTATTTTAAAAATATTTTTATTTATTTTTAAGGTTAATATCTTTTTCTATTCAATTCAAAATTTAGTAAGAGAAATTGAGTTTTAAAAATTACTCTACTATATTCATTTCTTGTAAAACACTATTAAACATAAGTTTCTATTCTAATTTCTAAAATTTATTTTTTACATTTTAGTAAGGGAATTAATTTAGAGTAAAATAATTCTATGACTTTAATGTTTATAAAAATTTATTATTTTAAGTAAGAAAATTGTTTTTTATGTGTAAAGGGATATTTTTTCAAAAACAATTATAATATTTTGTTTTATTAAAAAATTATTTTATATAATAGAATTATGTTTTCATGTTTAAAATTAATAATTTTATACAAAAAATGATCAATAATAATATTATTATTATTACTACTATTAAAAAATATTATTTTTATTATTATAATTATATAGGTGTTGTTTTGAAATGAATAATCATGTCATCAATTTTTATCAAACCATATTTCATTATAAATGAATTGAAATTATGGATTTTTCATTTAAATATCGACATGACCATGCATTACTCATATCAATAACATTATATGAATTGAATTAAATATTTGTTTTTAATTTAATTATGATGTCTGTTTAATTTTAACTCTTTCTAATTACTAAATTCAATGTATTTTATAATTATATAAGTGGTTTATGAAACTTTAATTTTGAAAAAGAATAAAGGAAGTATAATTATTTTCTTGTTTGAAAATAATTTAAGTAGTTTTGAAAACTGTTTTAATGGGTTGTGATTGAGAAAGGTGGATCTTCAAAATGTTTTCTTAAAAATTAGATTTGGAAATGGGGTATTATGTAGGAGAATGATAAATGGGTAGTGAACCCACAACCTCAAGGGACATTTTTTTAATGGTGATATTGCTTGTGGCCACATGGTTTTCATAAGAACTTCTTGGAATCAAAATAATCAACAATGAAATTGGAGTTCCCAATCAGGATCTAAGTATCACTGAGAGGGGAGGGGGTGAATTATTGATGTCTTTTTCTTTTTATGTTTCATTCTATTTGTAACAACCTTCACCCCTTATTAAAGAGTTTCTTCTCTGCTGAACACACACAACCATAAGAACACAATATTTACAAGGTTCACTAATCAACAAGAGTAGCTACGTCCTTGGTATGATAAATACATAATCCAGTACCACAAAATCCACTAGAAAACAATACTTTGATGTGAAATACAATTAGTAGGATATACCCTTACACGCGTGTAGAACTTAGAAAACAATCTGAAAGTGAGTGTTCACCCTCATAGCATAAATTTGGAATTATATTATTTCGGTGCTTCTTTACAATTGAGCAGGTGAATTCTTTAAAGTACAAATCTTTACTTTCTTTTTTAGAAGCCACTAAGAACTATATTATGCACAATTGAATACGTGCAAAGACCCCAAATCTTTCACATAACCTTTTTGGTGTCTTGCGTGAAACTTTTATTCCACGTGCACAAGATTTAATTTTTCTCATGAAACTCCTCCTGCGCACAGCTCTATTCTTGCATGCAACTTTTCTGTCTTGCATGCAGTTGTCTTCTTGTGCAAAACTCTCTTATTGTACACAACTTTTCCTTCTTACACACCAGTCAATTTATTTCATGCACTCTCATTTTCTTAATATTTTTCTGCACCTCAGATCTCGGGATTTCTCTAAGTGTCGAGCATATCAAATGTGAGGGAGTCACATCATATTTATAGACCCTGTTGATCCTTGTGTGAAAAATCCCAAATGGGTCATGCAAGATCCTACCGCGTCATGCAAAACCCCAATTGACATCACCTTCTGTGTAAAAGTTTCTTTCATGCCAACCTCATCTTTCACAAACTTTTGTAATCTTCTTATGTGCTTACTTCCTTTTCCATTTTTAGAAGTTCAGACCGATAATTATGCATGGCGCGCAAAACCCCATTTTATATCGCCTTTGGCATGCAAGTTTCTTTCACGTCAACCTCTTCTTTCATGACAATTATTCAATATTTCATGCAACCTTCCATTTCGTGACAATTCTCCAATATTTCACGCAACCTCCTCTTTCGCGCACTTCTTTCCTTTTCCATTTTCCGAAGTTTGGACCTCAAATCATGCCTTGCATGCAATATTCCAAACAACCTTCAATCTTGCACACAAAAACCAATCTTACGTGAAAAACCCAATCTTTCACACATGCTTATCCTTTGCCAGATTTTGATGTTCAGAACATAGAACTCCACTTACTCACAACATAACAAGCCATCTTAGAACTTGCACGCAACATCCTTTTCAAAAAACACATTTCTTCATCTCCCAATTTTCAGGCCCTAATATTTGGAAAACACTGGAAAACGGTGCCTCCTTAAACTATTCTTTTATGTCGCCCCTAGATAGTTTGTCCCTTTATCATTTCTCTCTTCACTAAATCCCCTAACCATTCTTTAACTTTCATCACAAAATCCACCATCGTGATATATATCCTTTCATAGTCTAGCTTTAGCATCATTAGAGTTTCAAGGGGAAGTAATGAAACTTCATTATCTTCCAGCAGCATCATTCTGTCCAATCAAAACATCATATGACTGGAATCACCTTTACTCCCCCTTTCTTCATAAGGCTTGCATCAAAAGTTCTCAAAAATTATGATATTTTTTAAATAAAAATCATCCAAGTATCATCTGTTTTAAAAGACCTTTACAAAGTGAATTGATTTATCTTCTTTAACAACAAAAAAAACAACACTCTGTAACGGAAAACTATTTTCACTTCCTTATACATCCAACTTGGTCCCAACAGAAATTATTGGTTTTAAAAATTATTTTCAAAGGATAAATCCAAGCATGTGAAAATAAGTATTTTGGAAATGAATTTCCAAAAGTATAATTATTTTTTAAAATTTTGAAAAGTATTGTATTTATCAAATATTTATATTTGATGTAAATTATTTTAAGAGTTTTTAAATGGTTTTTTATAAAATTATTTTTTACTATTTTTTAAACCACGTACTTGGATATTTAATGTTAATCCCATGTTTTAAAAATATTTTAACAAATATTAGAGGTTCTATGTAAAAGTATTTCTCATATGGAGTTAGCATGCGAAGAAAAATAGTTTTATTTTTATAAATATTTGCTAAATTATAAGGTTTTGTATTATTCTTCAGAACCAATATGGGAAAAAATCTTATAATGCAAGATAAACTATGTAACTATTTCAGTTATCTTTTATAAAAAAATACACAAAATTTTTTTAGTACTGAATTCAGAAGCATGGGTTTGAGTCCTTACAATATGGAATCTATGAAGAGGTATTTTCTAATTCCCTTGTTTCTATATTTTCAACAAATTCATTTCCTTTATTACAATATGGAATATTTATAGGTTTTGTTTCAATTTTAATTTATTATTTTTATATAATATTTTTTCATTGCATTTCATTCTTTGATATGGGTAAATTGTCTTTATAAATTCACACCCTAGTCCCTTACTTTTTTTTAGTATCCTCTGGAATATTCAGATGCATTATTAAGGCCATATAGTGACATGATTCAGTCACTGTTCATAGTAACCTGAGCAAGGAATCAAAAAAATGTATCATAGTAGGGCTACATTCCTATTTTCTTTCTATTTATGAAATGGTAAAAATGAGTATTAATAATGTGTCAGAGCTTATGATGTATATTAGACTGTTACATTGAGAACACTTATTTTGGAAAGATGTATAGGTTAATAGGGGTATGGGATTTTAATTTTTTTTGATGTTATTGTTTTATTTGATTATTTCTTTGAGATATGCACATATAGTTTTGATTTTATGATTTTTTAAGGATTTTTGGATCTTAGACCACTTGTGAGAGGCTAGTGATTTGATTTTTTCCATTTTCCTATAAAGTCATGGGGTGACTTATTCCATATTCTAGGAATATAGGATTTACATGACATATATTCTTGATAGTGTGTGGTTTTACTGGGGACCAAGTATCTGTTGCTTAAATTGTTAATAACTACTCATACAAAAATATTATATATTATTACATGGTGGAATTATACTCAATAGGGAAAATTATGTATAGATTTACCTTCTAATATTAGGTCGCATAGATCTATAGTGACACAAGTTGATGATGAGGATGATGACTCAGTCCGCATGAATAATAGGTGCAGTGACCCTAGTGGCTCGACATGGTATTTAATTCCTTTTCATTAAACCCCTTAGGTTTGTTATTATTTAGGTTCAGTTATTTAAAGTGAATACTATCAATCTATAATGTTTTTCCCATTTATCTAAGAATGAAATTCTAGTTAACCAAACTATTGGTGGGAATTCCCTAGGTATGGATATTAAGGAATGAAATCATCTTCTTATACCTATTTTTTGATGAGATGCAATCTTTCATGGTGAATTAGGATGTGAATATGCTCAGAGAAGATGGGATCCTTATTTATGGGATATTTTGAATGTGGTTTCATCATGCGTGTGACTCATAGGTGGGTGGTTGGGCATATCAATGTCATGGTTTCTATGATGGGAATGTGGATGATACCCCATAAACTATTACCTTATAGTACTTATCACTTAGGGATATTTTATTAGAGATAGTGACCATGTTCTAAGACCTATCTAGTAGGTCTATATATAAGACCTAGAGAACCATAGTTGACTTTGACTCTAGTTGGTTATTATGAAGTTAAATAAAGGTATACGGTGAGATGGGTTAGCCTATGGATTCTATTCCTTAGTGATAGGGAGAATTTGTAGATGATTCAGGGTATGAGATTAATGCATAAGCAGCAATCGGGGTTTATGTCATGGGAAGGGGATGCCTTTGGTTTCTGGAAAAATATACTAGACTACTTAGATATTGATATTGGTTTTTATGGGTAGGACTATTTGCATACATGACCATGTGGACCAATAGGCGTGATTTCGAGGATAGGACTAGTATGACATTAGACCTAGTGTTGTTGGATGCTATTAGTATTGTGGTCATATCATGGGTGGTCACTCATGATTAGAATGTTTTGGGTGGAAGGTGACCATGTGGAATAGGTGAAATTCCTTAGGTTGAGGGTGGGAACCTACGGTGCTAGGACAACATGGTTAGATGGGCCGTCGTGGGATAAATCATGGTGAAGTTATGCTATATTATTTTGAAGAGGTGTTTCAATGGATCTCCTTGAGCATTGAAACTAATGTTTTATGTATAATAGTCAGCTTGGATTTGGTAATGTATGAATCATAAGTCCATGATTTGGGATTTTTGAACCTATTGGTGTTGAAAAGTATGCCTATTGTATTTGGGGAATATAGAGATGGCACACAATGTTTATATGTGGAACCTATTGTCATGGAATTATTGAGTGGTATTACATGAGTAAAGGGTTGAGAAGTTGGATATGATTCTTTTGAGATTTATGGATCTGGTCCTGGATGAGGTTTTTCAATGTCCCTCTATAGGAGATTGTACATTAGAAATGAATTAGGTGTCATTGGATGGTTGACCCGAGGGTACAACATGGCACACACTATCTGAAATACATGTTATTAGGGGTTTGTAGAAGAATAATGTGGATCTCGAGTAGTGGATATCATGTTTGAAAATAGATACTATTGACTAGTGCACAAGATGGAACTCAATATGGATGAGTTTGTCCATGCCAATTGTTATGCCTAATGATGTAAGGGGTGAGGGCTCGGATGATAAAGATATTCTTTCAGTAGTGTGAAGAGGATAATTGTCCTAATGTGGGTAATGGGAAATCAATCATGGTTGACCCAATCCTCATGATAAGGGTCATGGGAGTAAGAATGGTCATTGGATGATTGTTTTGGAATTCAGATGTCGGTGGATAAGTGGAACTATGTATTGTTGGATTCCCTGGTGAATTCTAGGTACGAGTTTAGATATAGACTTAGGAAGAGTCTGAAATGGGTATTGGTCATAGTATGGCTTTGAATGAACCAAATGTGATTATTATTATGGATGAATTAGTACTCTCATTTGGGGAATGATGGCGGAAAGGGTCAATTTATGATTTCATTGTGCTTTTACACCAGAAGTCTAGTCGAGGCTTTAGTGTGTGTATCAAAATGATATGAGGATGCCTCATGGTGTAAGGGAGTTATGATCAGGTTTTTGTGATGAATCAATTGTTGGAGATGAGTATTTTCTAGTAAATATGGATAGTGTTGGGTCATATTCTGTTCTTACCTATGCTTGGATAATGTTAGTGAGGAACCATGTCAGGCATGTTATTGGGATAAAATAGGTGAAGTTCAAAGGTAAACAAGGGATTTTCCTGGAAAAGTTGATGCAACCATGTTGAGAATGGTTATTTAATATTTTACCATTTTAGGGAATAACTGAGCCCTTGGGGATTTAATATTGAATGTGAATGGGTTCGGTGAGTTTGAAACCATGTCGATATCATTGTTGGAGAACAGAGTGAGTGTTCAACAGGTAGTTCCAATGGTGGTTGGTGTTGCGGATCAGGATTTTCCTTCTTGTATTATGTCCTTTTGTAGGTATCACCATGGGTGGTGTGAGGAATAATATTATTATGAGATCTTAGTTTGGGTTATATGGTATCAAGTAAGTGTTGTATTTTTCTTTTAGTGGTGGTTATGGGTGTGTACTATTGTTCCTAGTTATAAAGTGGTGTCTTAGGAGGTGAGTTAGGATTTTCTAGGTGAAATGAAGATGTTGAATGGGAATTCATGACTAGAGTAGGTTGGGATGTTTGGTTGGATAATAATTGAGTCTTCTTATGTATGTGAAGTGTTTAGTTGGGTAGGTTGTAATATCATGTGTCGGTACAAGTTTAAAATTTCCATAAGATTTTAAATTTTCAATTAATGGATGTGTTAAATATTGATCGGGGATTTTGAATAGGACTACGAGGGTTGTAACCCCTCAAAAAGACCAATTTTTGATATTAATGAAGTTACTTAGTGGTTTTAGAGGTTTTGAGAGTTTTCTGGGTGTTCATGGATCAACGTTTGAGTTTTTTTTGAAATGTAGCATAGAAATCATTGTTGGAACATGGTTAATCCTAACTGTGAAACCTAACCATGTGGCATAGAAGGCCCTAGCATACCATGAAATTTTCTATAGTAAAGTGAATATATGTCTCATGGTTGGTACATAGTCTGTGTAACCATGCACGATACCCATGTAGAATGGATGTATTGAATAGCGGGGGTACATGTTTTTTCTAACTGTCAATCAAAATAATGTTTTAGGAGTTTTTAAATATTTTAAAGATTAAATAAAATTAAATTGATAGTTGTTTGACACCATGTGTTATGGATTTTTTCCAATTCAACATCAGGGCTATGTTATAGTTTGTTGGAAGGATATTGTTCATGATTTTGACAGAATGAGGTCAGCCAATGATAATTTAGAAATTATTCAATTTAAATAAAATATTTAATTTAATCATAATTTTTATATTCATTAATTAATTATAATTTGATTATAATTAATTAATTTTTGTGGTTTAGTTTTGACACAGAAACATGGATTTCTTGTATGGGCTAGAACTGTACTTGGAATCTATTTCTAGCTCCTGACATCCAATTGGGAAAGCTTTGGTAAAATGTGGTTGGTCTCACATACTTTCCCTACGAAATTTATGATTTTTTATGGTTTCATGTGAATGTATGAGATCACCACTAAGGGTAGTAATCTGGATTAATTTTACTTGAATTAAATGTCTATATTAAATTGGTTAATCAAAATGGTAGATTCCAGGGGTTACAAACAACCCATGTGCGCTAGTTGGACACCTCAGTCACTGATGGTTATGACCTGGACTTTTATGATATTGGGTGGCAACCATACCTCTAGGGATGTGATGTCAGAATATCTAAAACCCTTAGAACATTTATAAGGGCTCTATATACCTTTAATCTAGAGGTTAGGGAGTGATAAAGGATATAGTCCATGTAGGATTTTGAGGAATCCTAGCACCATGAGCTATTGGGGTTTTCTAAGATGAGGAAAAGATGAGAAAAAATATTCTATCTAACATAACCTAACCTGGGTGGGTAGAACTTAGGGAGAATAGGATTAGTTTTGAAGATAAAACCATACCAAAGTGACTTTTAAGGCCATGATGGTTCATGCACCATCTCTTCATTGTGGAAAATGCGGCCAGACCTAATGTATATAGTTGGGGTATGTTACCCTGCAGATGATTCCACAGGCCATGATGTCCAGGGAGTATCGAGTCTTGATCCAAGACCATGATTGAGATCAAGGATCCACGTGAGGGTTCCTCTACTATACAAGGATGGTAGGGACCCTTTGGGTGTCCCATTGACCGATTTACCATAAGCAGGTACATAAGATTTTGGGTAGCGATGGTTGTGGGTGGAACTCAAAACCTAAACCAATATGAAAGCATGAGGAGTTCTAGACAGTGATTCCCAATGGTATCCCTCTAAAGTATATATTAATCATCCCGACCACTATGGGCCAGTGTCATAATAAGATGGTTTTTTGAATTCATCCAACCCTTCTTGTTTATGTTAAGTATTAATTCATTTGACATTTAAATTGTAATTAACTATATTTAGATAAATATAAATGATTTGGTTGTTCTTAAGGGACATTCCACCCTCAACTAATTACATGGCCAAGTTCTAAGGACACCTATGAACAAGCCCTATCTATTTATTACATTATATTTTAGTTCCACTTGAATCTTGAATGTGAATAATGATTATATTTTATACTATTATAATTATTTTTATATTCAACTTTTGTGTCTATATATGTGAGACAAATTATATATCACATTTAATTCTTGAAATAATGAGATCTGTATATTAATTAACAGTGATGGTATTTTAACAATAATTTAATATTTGGATTAAAAAGTAATTAATAATTATAAAGCCTTGAATGTATGGTGATTTCAGGATCCAATGATTTATGTTACCATTACTGGAATCCCTATAGTATATGGGATTCATCCCTATACTTGGAAACATGGTAGGTCATTGAGTGCATCTCAAAAACCCCTCTTAGTTATCACATCATTAAGGATGTTTAGAATAATAGGATCTAGATGATGATAGTGGTTTTTAGGTTGCCACATTTCTACAAAGAACTATATTTTTGTGACATACATGAGGTTAATGATGGTATCCTTGATTAACTCCAAGAATAACACCTAGGATTGAGTGGGTGTGCTAGGATTACATTTCCTATACCTGTCTGTGAATAGGTTATAGAGTATGTTTTATGGATGTCATGTTATCATCTCAGGCCAGGAGATAATTCCTTTAATATTTCATACGGTTCATCACATAGGGATTTTTTTTTCTAGTTTCCAAAGTATTGGATTCCTAAATATTATAATCTAAGAATCTGACATGAAACTGGGAACACTAAAAAGCAGTATGGGTTTCACTAGTTACTCAGAGCTTATGTGGTCTGATCAGGACGCATAGGGTCCTACTTGATTCCATAATTATCATATTTCCATATTATAATTATAATTATACCTTAAATTTTTTAAATGTGAGTATGGGTGATCCTGGGGATATGTCTCGTATCCCTATTTGGTGATGTAGCTTTCTTGAAGGCATCTCTTACGCTAGCTAAAGCAGGTATAGTCGAACTTGGGTAGCCATCCGTCCCTAGGTATGACATTGTTTATTTAATTTATTTTCAATAGATAATTATTTTTATCATTATTTAGTTGAGTATTCCACATGAACAACTATTTCTTTTACTAGCTATGTATGAGAACGCGTTGGTGGTTCCATGTTGAATTTTTTACTCACACCCAAATAGGGCCATCATAGCACTTGGTAACCTGATTATCTCTCACTAGTTTGCAGGAATAGGATGGGATAAGGCATGGAGTCTATATTTATTGATTGGGTAGGTTGGATCATGTGGAATCATGATACTGAGAAGAGGAATTTTCTAATGCCTCTATGTGTTTATTTTCCATTACTAAATTCCCTTTGTTACAATATGGAAAATTCAAAGCTTTTTAACTTTTATTTTCATATTATTCAGTATCAAGTTTATTTTTTTCTTATTTATTTCTTAATCTAATATGAGTGCATAGTATCCCAAAGATCCCACATTAGGCCCTCACTGCTATTCAAAAACCTCTAGCATGTGAAGAGGAATTTTTTAGGCCATTTGGGGACCTGACCTGAAAACTATTCATAATAAACTAGGATGGGTTTTACAACTAGCTCTAGATTACTAGAGTTAAGGCTATTATAGTTTATATCAGCTGAACTTTAGTTTTACCCTTAGGGACTCAATTTTATAAGAACATGGAAAACATAATTATTATGATAATCCCTTATATTATTTTATAACTATTAAGGAATTTTATTCCATGGATCAATATTCAAAATGAATTTCGGTAACTAAGAAAGTTCCATTATTTATGTATGGAACCTTTAAGAAGGAAGGGAATCAACACCCATGGTGAATGTATGGAATACCCAACTATGAATTTAAATAAATTGGGTGTTTGAGATGATAAAATCATAGATATATTAGGGAAACATACTCAAGTTACGATTAATATCATTTCCTACATGGAGAAACCAAACAGGAGAGAAGATAGAGTGAAGTATTAAATGATTTTTCCTAAAAAACTATCTTGATTAATGAAAAAACAATCTAAATATATTTTAATTTACTTAATTTAAGATAAAGGTGTATTTTCATGTTTTTTAGGTGATAAATACCATGTAATGAAAAATATTCAACACCCTACGTGTTAAGTATACATGAAGTAGCACTGGGGTAAATTCTTAAAAGTAATGGGAGTTTGTAGAAGGTTTGGATAAAAATTACCTCATGATCATAATTTCAATAGCGTGAAATAATATACCAATGTTAAATTCTTTAATTGTAATAAGACGGGGGATTATAAAAACCAACTCCCCAAGCATAAAAAATAGAAATAATATTTTATTGCTGTATTTATTGATGATATATTAGAATAATGTAATGTTTATAAAGATAATGGGAATCACTTGAGAATCAATTTTGAGGAAAATTTGTTAAATGATAAATTTTTTAAGTGTGATTAATGATTTCAAGATGTTTCTTTCTTATAAATATTTTCTCCATGGATAAAATATCGGTTGATCTTTATAATAAAAAATCCAATAAAAGAATATCCCCTATGGATGAATGTAGCCTTAAAGGATTTGAATTTAGGGTAATTATATATAATTTAGATAATTTAGGACTATTATGTTGTATTATTTATCAATAGTAGTTTGGTATGATGATTAAGAGAAAATATACATGGATTATAATAATAATATTTAGGTCTATTGAAAATTTAGAAAATGTAAATTTTAAAAAAATGTTGAATAGTATCAATTACCTTGGAAAGTGATTTTATGAAAATATTATTGGAATAATGTATATACGAATTTTAAGGTTATTATGTGATCTGACCAAGTGATCATTGGTGAAGTTAATTGTATTTTTTTTAGTTTATTTGGTAAAAAATTATATTTTGGAATATTTAATTAGGGAATATACATTTTTTAGTGATAAATATTGTTTGGGAATAGAAATGAGATGATTTAGGAAGAATAATTTATCAAGCCTTTCTATTTTTTGTGATAAAATTTATTAAAACATATGTTAGGATTTTTAATATAGTCTTTCCTTACAATTAATATTTTAGCGATTACTTTTTATTAAGGATTATTCATATTGGAAATTATTTTTTTGTTTTCTAACCATCTTAGTTTTAGGAAAGAGAAAAAACAAATCATCATTTTTTGGATCATATAGTCGATTAAAACATGATTTTAGTTCTCTAGGAATGAAAAATTTATCAAGATGATGCAATTAATGTGTTATGATATATATATTTTTGAAAATTATAATTGAAATTATAAGTATATAATATTTTTATGGAAGTAAGAATGTAATACCAAGATTTTTTATTTTCTTTTAAAATAACATTATGTTCGATAGTATAAACCACATGCAACCTTAATCTTAAACAAACCACAAAATAGTATTATTTAAATATGAAAATAAAAAACCATGTCTTTTGGTAGTTGGGTATGAATATGAATAACCACATTATGAATTATATGTTTGATATTTTTTCCTTAATACAAATAATTAATTTGATCAAGAAATTTAACATTTAACTAATTTTTTATTAGGAAAGGACCAAGAATAAATTCATTTTATTATTCAAAATTACTTTTCTTCTAAAAAAAATTTTATGTGTTTCATACACAGGTAGTTAGAATTAATTTATGATATATTTAAAAAATTTATTTTGAAAAATTAACATTATTTTTTAAATCATAATTTCTAAATTAAATTATGGTGAATTTTTAGTATTTTTCAAAAATGATTGATATTTGATTGAATAGTGAAAATGCCAGTTTTTGCAAAAAAAAATTCATTTATTTTCACTAAATCAAGTAATTTAAATGTCTCATGTGTTTTTATATTTAGTTTTAATTAATATAATATTCATTTGATTAAACATATTCTAATTAATTATAGAGGAATCAACATTATATATGATTTTGGCATGTTCTCATTTTAATACTTTATAATGCATTTGTTTGGAAATTATTTTTGATATGTTTCTCATTATTATATTAAAATAAATTATTTCCAATTATAGTAATTTATTTTTTTTTTTTTTTTCAAATTTCTAAAAAGTTTCATTTCATTTTTATTCATAATTAATAGTAACTATGGTAAAAGTTTATCACCACTGTAATGGGTAAACACATGTTAATTAAGGTTTAAAATATAGTACGTGGTCTAAAAATCAACAAAAATCATGAATTATTTCATTGGTTGATATTAATTAGATCATATTTATCCTAACTTCTAAAATATGTCATTTTTGTGCCACTGTCCTTGGATTATGACCTTTATATTATTTTAAGTTAAGATAAATTATAAATTGTCACCCTATTTCTTTTAATTTCTCTAATATATTGTAATAGGAAAAAAAATAATATATTGATGGATATATATGTTCATTTGGAATATTAATATTTTTTTATGATATTAAATTATTTTTAAAATTTAAATATAGTAAAATTACCTTGAACTCTTATGTAACGCTGATGCGGCATATGTGAAAGTAGTATAAAATCAAATAAACAATTTTGAAAACATTAAAAGTAATATATTTCAGATAAATTATTGTTACAAAAAAAATTACTGGATAATAATAATATATAAGTGATGGTGAAATATTTTATATTCAAATTAAATTATTATCTTGATTCCTTTAAAGTCATGATGTGTGAATAGTCTCAAAAATGATCTCAATTTTCATTTAATGGTTAAAAATTATTTTTAAATAATTATAAAATTATAAAAATAATATATTTACTAAATTTTATGTTAAATTTTATGTCATATCATTGATTTTTCATTTATTTTACACTAAAAATTTTTAAAATAACTTCCATGACTCTTAAAGAGTGAAATTTTATTTTAAATGGTTAATGTTCAACAAGGATAATAAGTGGTTAAACCAAAATATAAAGTCTAAGATAACACCTAATATTATATAAAATGGATTTAATGATTATATTTATACTTTATACAATATATTTTTGAATATAGTTGTTTTTGGCCATTTGTTCAAATTAGGCACATATTATATATTAATATTTCAAGTATTCACATGTTTTCCACACACCCTAATTATAACAAGGAACCTTAACCCTCCTCTTATTAACATTATTTGAGAAAATTATCTCAAAAAAACCATAAAATAATACATTTTTATATTCTTTAAATACAACCAATATCTTCTTTTATTACCCCAATACCATCCTATGAAAGAATAAGTTGGAGGGCAAAGGATGATTTCCAAAAAAGAGGTATAACTCTTAATTGTGTTATTAAATTTTATTTCTTCTTCTACCACCTTAAATTGTATCCCAACCATGTTGATATGATAAAATATTCTTCTTAGATATATTTAAATGTTATTATTTTTTAATCTCTTATTCATTTTCTTTTCCATCATATGGGAAATGAATACATCACTCGTTGGAAGGTGTGGACTAGCACTAGCACAAAGTGATGGGTTCCATTTTTTTCACCACCTCGTAAGGATATTTATTTAATGAATTTAATGAATATATATTATATTAATGAAATAATTATTATTATATAAAGATAAATATTACTTATCTTCTTTCCCATCTTTCTGTCGAAAAACAATAACATTGTTTGTGCATATGTGTGGATCACCCTCCCCCCCCCCAAAGTGATTCAATTCGATTTTAAAGTCATCCTTTCAAGACTAATTTTAAATTAAAATTAAATTTATAAACATGATAATTATTTCATGATTAATATTTTTGGTATTATTTAACCATGGTGAATATGCATGTGCCGGAACTATTTCACTGAAATTTATATATATAAAAAGGAACAGTTACACCAGAGATGATGATATTAATAAAGGATTTTCAATAAATGGATGATATAATATTATAAGTTAATCATGTATGGAATGATGACTATAAATTGTTTTCTATTTATATTTATAATAAATATAAATTTATTATATAGTGTGTTAATTTCACACATGAAGAAAGTTATACTTGAAATAAATGTAATTTCATCTTATTTCCAATCCAATGAGGCATGTTTTACATTATGCACCTAATTTCATTCCATGGTGTATATACTACCCCTTTAACACATTATATCATGAATAAATATTTATTCATTGTTTTTTTCCTTAAATTTTTGTATGAAAGAAGAATATTGTTACATGAATTTAGAAAAGGGTAAAACAATAAACTCAAAGAATATTTTGATGAAAATGATTAAAGGATGGGATGCCATGATGGAAGGCTTGGTACCACAAAGTAAAAATGATACACTGGCCACTGCTTCTCATGGTGTTCTATCACTCCTTGAGGCATCCCAATGAATTGATGGCTCCCATGATATGAAATAAATTTTTTTATGGGGGCGTACGATGATTTCTACCCCCATGAACTATATACCCTATGAATGAAAAATTGTGTGTGGGTGGTGGCGGTCTTTTTCATCCCCCAAAAATAGAATCATTCATAGGATGGGGAATTATTCCTAAGATCCCACAAATGGAGGGCCCTTGGCCAACCATGACCATCCAACCTAGGATTTAGTTATTCCGCTTCTCTATATAAATCCAAGAGGGGTAACCGAGGAGAGGACAGATGAAATACTAAAAGAAGGTGCGGGATAAATCCCTCACCTAAAGATCATCTTGGACTCCATACCACAAACCATATATATGATTACTTTTTCAAAATGATCCCATGAAACATATGTGGAATACCCTTTATAGAGGATGTTATGAAGAAGAAGTTTATTTTGCAGCATGAGGTGTTATTTTCTGACCCCATGAACGAATAAATTACTTCGTGGATGGTCCCTATGCGGACTCCCCTTCACAGATGGACCTTTTCATCCCCCTTAATAGAATCTTCTTTGTGGATAATCCTATATGTATAGATCCTATGTGGATATAACTTTCATGGATGGTCCTTTTAGTCCCTTTTAAGGATGATCCTTTTTGGCTCCCTTCACGAACGCTCCTTTACGAACGTTCCTTTGTTGGCCCATTAGCAGACACTCCTTCAAAAACTCCCCTTTGTAGCCACCTCCAATGAATCTATCCCTATAAATAAAATATTATGTGTTTTTTGGTCCATAATACAAGGGATTCTCCCCCACACCCCCACTGAGGATTAGTGGTAGGCCGGTCCCTTTATTATTGTCACTGACCCCCACGACAAATGGAAAGTCACACAATGCGCTTTTTGGGACGGGTCAAGGACATTTTTGGTTGCGCCTTATATTCCCCTAACATCCAACCCATATAATAACATGAGTCAAAACATTTCTCATTCACCTCTTGAAATCCCAACTCCTAACTCATATTCCATGTTAAACCAGAAAGGTCTGCTCTGGCATAAGTCTCACGCCTGTCATTTCTAGGCATCTTCCTCCTACTCGTCTTCACCACATGATGTGAAACTGTAAAGGACTCATCCAGACCACATGATGTTAAACTATACATAACATTTTATGACCACATGATGTTAAACTATATAGAATTAGTCCTCGTAACATGACATTAACCTTTTCTTCTGTCATCCCCACAACATTACATTAAACTATATTTTCATTGCCCCCGTAACATGTCATTAAATTATGCTTCTATCATCCTAGATATATGACGTCAAATTTTAGTATACCATATATGAAAAACATATGATTATTCTTATGAAAATGTTGAGATGCATTATGCATCAATAATAAGATTCCTCATGTAATTATTATGAGATGACTTCCAATCCTTAAAAAAGGAATACCTCATGGAGTAATCCCCTAGTATTTCTTGTCAGATGTATAATTATTCCTCCTCTTCACATCCCCAAGAACCAAAACAAAACAAGAGATGGGAACCCTAAAATATATTTATCTCTCACTCCCCCTTGGGATCTAGTATCCATCCACCAGTGAACAAAAGTGGATTGTGTGAAATTCAGATCTACTTCTTCTCCTTGTATCTCACAACGAGTATGACTCTTGTGGGATTAGAGGTTAGTGGAAATCATGAAATTTGTACGGTTTTGAACCAGATGGTCCTCCTACATATTGTATGCCCCAAAACAATACCTCGACCTTCAATTGCCATATTCCCAGTGAAGCAACACTAGATGGTCCTCTTATACAGTATAATCCCCAATCATGATCAATGGGTATCCTACAAGGTGTAAACATTAAACCTCCCCAAAATACATGGGCTTTGATTCCCAACTAATTGGGATATACTGGATTCCTTCCTAATTCCCAAACACAACAGCCAAATTCAAACTAATTTTCTCTATTCCACATTCTTGATAGGATCATATCCCCTAGGGATACCACATCTATTTTGGGTACCTTGGGCATCCTCGGCGTAAGTCCCACACCCAACTCTCACTAGGAACCTTTTTCTAACATCCTTACTACATGACATTAAATAGTAAGGTTTGGTCCTCATCACATAAACATAGAAGGTTATGTGTCCTATTAAGTGGAATCTAACTATATGGGTTTTGATTCCTCTCCTAAGGATACATAGGATGTAAATCTTATAGGTTTGACCCTGACAATAAAATAACTTATGTCTCCCCAGATGATAGTAAATTCTAGATTTCCTCATCATGTAGCTTAAAAAACATTTTCCTAACAAACAAAAAATAAATCTCTGATCCCTATACAAAAAGGCTACTGTTAATGGAGAACCTTAGATATATAAAGATCCCTTCATTTATGGAGAACCTTGAAAACATACATATGATTCTAAAGCCGTGGATATTCGTAATTGATATTTACCTCAAGGTGATCTTTTTCTACATACTTGGGAAGGAAAAAATGATTCACAAACATATCTTAAATCGATTATAGAGCCACGAAATAGGTAATAGTTCCCCAAAAAGGGTGTGATGATACTGAATTCCCATCCTCTTATCCAATGTGAGTTCTTAAGTGTCATTGTCCAAGTTTCTTAACAAACACCTGCCTTTGGAAATTTGGTTCATGAGTCATCACAAATATGAGATTTGTTGGGTGTTTTAGGCTCCACAAACAAAACCCATTGGAGAAAATTTGGAGGTAATAAAATTGACATAAATGATTGTACAAAATTCAAACCCATGTAATCAACCATGAGGTTCTAGATCTACTTCAGAAAGAAAATGGTGAACCTGATGTGAATCCTTAACCAAGCTGCGGTGTTACCCCATTTCAAGCCCCTTTCACATCCAAAATGAAAGAGGAAAAAATGACACCATCAATTATGCATGTGGTCACGAGATTATAAATTTATGAGGTTTTTTTCTATATTTATAACATATAATGCAGTAATTTTTTTTACTAGAACTATCATCAATCTAATGGTGTCTCACTAGAATTCGCGGATACACGCATCATCAACTGCACAAGTTGGGTCCTCAACTAAACATAGGATTCAATCGCCAACCCAACATCATCAGTATTGGGTTTTAAATGAATTGGTCCTAGAATACCACTAGAATAGTACTCTCCCAACCTTGGAGGAAGCTCGATTGGCCCTCCAATCCATGAAGACCCACCAACAATATACCCTGTGATGATAAGTATTCCAGAACTAGATAGTCCCAATTTCCCTCTCAAATCATTTTAGTAGAATTTCCCCAGAATGTGATTGTAAATTTCTTCCCTTACCTTATGGTTGATGATGAAGTCCTCACTAAAAATTCCATCCTTACAGAATAGGGGACTCGCCTAAGGACCCCTACCAGAAATCATCACCATCAATTCCCTATGGCTTACTATCCTAACTATATAGAGGAAATTTCTCTATAGTCACTAGCCATAGTCAAACAAACCTAGGTCCCTAGGTCTTCTCACAGAGGGAGAAGTTCAAAAAATCAAGAACATATCATCATATTTTTTTATACCGAATAATACCATCAAGTAAATATGGAAGCAACTTATAGGAAGTTTTTTATTACTTATCACTCTCATAAATATTGCCTTGGGAATATGGTGGAAAATGAGAAGAAGAAAATACCTTCTTGAAAATATGAATCATGTTAGTCAAATATAGTCGTAAAATATGAACAGACACAAATTCATATTCATTCACATCAACCCCACCATTAAAAAAAGTATCAATAAACTATGAGAAGATAAAAATTCATTCTAATTCAAATAAAACTCTCTAGGTAAACATGTCGGTAACCAAATATGGGAAGATTTATATTCCTAATCACTCTCATAAAAATGATCATGAAAATAAAATGGGAAATGATTAGATGAAAATTACTACTCACAAACATGAATCTATTTAGTCAAATATGGTGAAATATTATAGGAAGATGAAAATTAATAATAATGAACAAAAATCTCGTTAGCTAAATATGGTGGAAAACTATGAGAGCATGCAATTTTTTTCCCATTTAAATCATGGTCTTCAGGTAAATATGGCTGAAAAAAACTATGAGGTAATGTAAATTCCAATGGATTTATACCAATACCATTAGTCAAATATGATGAGAATCAACAAGAGTATGTAAATACCTACTCTAGAACATCAATCCCACTAGTAAAATACAGTGGAAATTGGAGAACATAGTCAATATATATCAGCTACAAATTAAATATAGACTTATGTTCATGTACTGACACCATAATGGGCATATATTCATGTTCCCACCAAGGATGTTTCTTATCATATCCTTGTAATAATGGAGGTTCAGACAACAATTCTTGATCATATCCTACAAACCTACCAAGATATGATCACGTCAGTGGAAATAGCAAGGATTTGGGCCCAAAACCCCGCTTATCAAGTGGGGTGACTCATCCACACAACGTGGTGGTCACTCAAGAGTAGACATGCATCTCTCGTACTATAAAAGATGTTCCATGTTAACATATAGTGATAAATGGAAAAAATGATCAGGCATAAAGACATGATCCAATTGCGGGACATCGGTCCACTTCAGGGGCCACTCTAGGGAAGGCATATATCCCTACAAGAATTATATAATCTTATCAGCATATCTGACAAAAAAACTGGAGACACTCGAATAGACTCCCATATATGGAGGTCTTCACTCAAAGTAGATGGCCCTATACACCCTAAAGAGAGATCCAAAAATGAAATCATACCAAAGAAAAATGGAAAATGAAGTGTAAACTCATAACTCTTCTCTACAGGAAGCTAGAGTTCTCGAGGCCATCAAACATCTATCACTAATGGCTTAGGATCCTGCCAATAGATTACCAAATTATAGAATAGGAAGTATCATTTTGGAATCTCCTCCCTAATACATTTTTGCTAAAAATTCTAGAGGTACTACCTATCCATAAATTATTTCTTCATGGGAATAGTCCAATCGATCGCAAGATATTATCTCAGGATGAGAGTCATGGTATCCCTCCTCATGTATATAAGAGTAAACAAGAAGACATTCCTTCCCTTTATTTCATCCTACAAGAAGGTATTATCCAAGGTATGCACTATAGAAATTCTCCCTATAATCATACATCGAGCTATGATGGTAGTCCATTCCATGATGGCATTCACTACGAAGGTCCTCTCTATAATGACATCTCATTTAAGTAAGAAGGTTCTCTCCATAATGATTTAAATATGATAAGGTACTCATATTTTGAGGCACTTGAAAAGATGGGGCTAGAAATTTTAGATCCCTGTCAATGAAAAGCGACATCCTTGCTCAACCAAAAGATAGAACATGATAATGCTCATCCTTCGATCCAACATCATACAATTATCATACCAACGAGACCTCCACTAGACCTACTACTTATGATAAAATAGTCAACAAGTTCTCATGTTGGGCTGATCAAGTTGAGTGGTTTATCTTAGGAGAGAAAAATGATATGTCTCTCATGAGAAGATAATTGTTCAAGGATGACATGCCCATCATGTTTTGACCCTCAGCAACATCTTAGTTTAACATTCCAGAGACATTATTAGAGGAATGAATACAGAACATCTATTTGAATATATGGATGACTATATATCGACTAAAATAAATACTCTTTCCTTACAATAGGCATACAGACCATGTCAAAATTTCCAGAGATCTTCATCATAAAATCGACTTGGATGCCCTTCCATCTACAAAGTGACCATAATCAGATAAGTAGTGAAAAGGTATCCAACTGACCTTCCTCAATGTATTGCTAGATTTTCATCATCTAATTTTTGATTCCTTGCTTTGTATTCACATTTCAAAAAGGGGGGTAATAACGAGATTTTTATTTCTCCCCATGACCCATTCAATAGAACACACTAGAAATGACATATTGTAATGTCATTTTTCCAAGGTGTCTATCAAGTAGAACCCCTACCTAGGAAATATAGAACACTTAATAAGAATGAGAGATGAATAATTCTCAAAAGTGTGAGGACCAACATTAGAAGGACATAAAAAAACTCCTAAACTAAAAAATTTAAAACATTCAGTATGCTTCTCTCTTAGGGAATCCAACCATCAAGCACTAATAATGTTATCAAAAGAAAATAGCTCACATGAATAATCAACATCATATCCGGATCATGCATGAAAAAATATGTGTGATATTAAGAGATAGGAGGAAACAATAGCATCTTCTATAGTATAAAATTATCCCCAAATCATAGGGATGGGGGAATTCTTAACACAAAATTCCCCTTCAAGGATGAAAAACCTGACCTAAGGAAAAACCAAAAAAAATGTGTGCAACCCCATCCCACAGGGATAGGGAATTTTTACGACAAACACCCCTCAATGAAAATCAGTCTTTTCTCCTTTAGAGAGGATGACAAGAAGAAAGATATCCCACTCTATCCTACCTCGTGAAACATTTCCCCCATAAGAGAGGCATATGACTAGGGTACATAGAGGTTCCCTTCAAGTCACCCTTTTCTAATAAGAATAAATAGGATCCTATAAAAGAAGGGAGAGATCCAAAAAAGGCTCAAATAGACCTCTTATAATTTGACTACCAATATGATTCCTAAAATACATTATGCATCAGTAAACATCATCGAAATCAACTATATGGATGACACTAGAAATAATGAAAATTAATAGAAGCAGATAGAGGTTGGATCCATTAAAAATATGGTCCATACTAAGATAAATGAAGAAGGTTTTTGTACAAATAACTAGAGAATAAACATAAATTTTGGTGCTCCCCTGATTAATCTCATACTACCTCCTCAATGATTCTGTAACAAGAATAAATGAAAGGAGACATACAAACTACCTCCTATTAGTGAGGACAACCTCCCTATGATCAAAGAAAGATCTACCATATAGGAGGAATAAATGAAAGAGTTTAGGTAACTCAACGCTAAGTTTCTCAAAGATAGTATTCCTATTGAATTTATTCCCCATTTAGAGCCTCAACGTTTACTTCTATCAGGTGTACCTTAGGAAAAAGGATTCATCTCTGTGATTGAAGCAAGGCCAAGATAACCACCCAACTCAATGCCTAAACCTTCGCTTTACCTAGACCCAATCATTGATTGATATTATGATTTCCATTAATTATGAATACAATAATAATGGGTTTAGGTAAATCCTCAAAAGATCTCCTTGACCTAATATCATCCTCAAATAATAGTAGAACTGGCACACTAGATCCTATTGATTGATTCACCTGGACAACATCATGTTCAACAAAACACTCATTAAAGGATCATTAACACCATTGATTCGCTAGAAGCTTCATTGGAATTCATAGAGAAGTATTGTGCAGGAATGTACCTGGAACAGAAACCTTACCCTGACTGGTAAAGTGACACCCTGCCACCTCCAAACTTCTAAAGTCGTATTTTTCCAATTTTCAATGGTTCAAGTAACCCGGAACAACATCTGACTCACTATGCATCCCATTATTATTCCATGATGTGAAATCCTAATAAAAAAGAACAATTGAAACTTAAATTCATCATATGAACCTCGAAAAGGCCGGTCTTTGTATTGTACACCGGTTTTCCATCTCAATAAATCATGGGATTGAAGGATATCCATTGGAAATTACTATTTCAGTTCATCTCGACATTAAAAATGACAATAATCAGTGACCTCTTGATTTGAAAATATAGAGAGAAAAGGAGAGTCTTATATTTCATTCCTATATTGAAAGGGATGACCTACTCCTTGAACTAATCACTTCCCCCAAAAGATCTTCTTAATCTCTACATAGATATCCTTTATGAAAAGTTTCAAATTCCACTAGTCCTAATGAAATATACTGGTGGGTTTCTTGATTTCTCATCTATTTCCCAAATAATGGAAGACTATATTCAATGGACTAAGCTCAAGTTCCAGATAACTCCACCAGTCCCAAGGAAAAGAGTCGGAATAGAGGTGAAATCCATCATGCTCAAATAGACCTTCACACCTATTATAGTTCCAAAACCCACATTGTGTCATGGAGAACCCCTTGGGAGTCAAAAGAAGCCTCGTCCTTGATTGGATGATCAGAGGTTACCCAGGATAATCATATTCAATGAAATATGAAATAAATTATACTCATTCCATAATGATAAAGTATGTGGAAGTTTTATAGCTACTATTGAAAGTGATTTACTCTAGTTTCCAAACCCTAAAAGTCCTAACAAGTTTGGTCTTGAGGACCAGATGAATTATTTACCCTTTCACCAGGTACTGGGACTCACCATTCCAAAATACATTTTCTTCAAATACCTCCTATAGAAAATGGAAGATTTCAAGAAAGTAAAGATGGGAAGTCAACCAGCATAAGTGGTTTATGATTGTACCATTTCCCCTGAGGAATGAGATGAGTGGAAAGAAGTTGTAGCAAAAGGAAAAAAAATTGTGGTTTTATAACATGAAATAATCCATTTTATTCTCTAAGAACATATGAAACAACCAACTATTCTCCCATCTTCTTCTGCTATAACACAGGAGACATCATTAGCCACACAAACCTCCCAAACCTAGCCTTTCAGAAAGTGTAATGGCTAGAAAGATTGGGAGAAAGTGTGGGAGGATAAACCTATACAAAGTAAAAATCCATCATTTAATTTCTCAGCTTTTATTCACTCATATTTGAAAGAATGGGCACTACCCTTCCAAATAGAACCACCAAAAATGGTCATCCTGAAAAATTCTTTATCAGATGAGGAGTTGATCTTAAGTTACTTTAATTTTATTAAATTAATTGGTTACTTCCCTAAAAATGAGTATGATTGTGAACCTTAGTTAATTGTATCTAATTGGGGAACTAGAGGATGATACTATAGGATTTGAAGATGCCAGGGAAGGTAGATTTGTGGAAGGAACCAAAATTCTAGCCACATCCCTACTCAAACTATCAATGTTATAGAAACTCTTGGAATATCCATTCAATGAGTTTGATAGATGTAGGAAAATACCCCTTCATTGGAAAAAATATACCTTTACTCTATCATTTTGGAATATCAATCATAGGGGGTATAAGTATCATATCACCCTTAGTGGGTAGGAAGACATTCTCGGCCCAACCCACCAAGGACAGGCACACCTAAAACTCTTGTTTTGAGGGTTTATCCATCTACATAAAATAATCAAGTCCCTAATGTTCCTAAGAAATAAAATCTCAACCTAGGGAAGCGTAGGCATTTATACCAAAGGTATGAAATCCTAAAATAGTTATCCTTGGTATTAGAAAATATATCGATCCTAGATAACCTGATATTATCAAAATACCTCAGGGAAGAACTCATAATGTGTTTACTAAGACCCTAGGAGTTTTAATATGAGGTTTCCACTGTTGAGTTCTATCAAAGAGAGACTGATCCTGCCAAATTCCAAATGGTAATATCTTTCATATATTAGGAAGAATATTCCATTATATAGGGGCACATCAATCCTTATTAAGTATTTATAATGATAAATGGTGTTGATGTACAAGAAGTTTTTGTTGAAATTGGCTCTAGAGTTAACCACATTCCAGTATACACACTTCACTAGCTAGGCTATTATGAGGATAATATATCAACTTCCATCATAATTTTGTAGGGATATGAAAAAAGTGAGCAAGATCCACTGGGACAAATCAATCTCAATGATCAATTTGGATACCTAATGACTGACTCATAATTTATGGTGGTCCAGCTAAACACAACAGTCAATGTCTTTCTAGGAAGCCCATGGTGGAATCAACATGTATAAATCCCCTCACTAAACCATCAATACATCAAATCAACATTAATGGAAGGATTGGAATGTTGTACACCGATAAGGAACCATTCGAATCCCACAAGTCACATTATATCGATGCAGGATTCTATCAGAGGAAAGAGAAACATCCCTTAGTTGATGGGGTTATTTGGGTCACCACACTGAATGGTCTAGAAATGATCTTGGCCAAAACCTTCAAATATATTGGTGAAGAGTATCTCTTTATCATCAATTTGGATGAGTATATGAGCGCAAATAATATCACATATTCATAAATATTAATGGTTTTAGTCATGACCACTAAGTCTAGAAGTGTTGAAAAGTTTGTTGAATCCTAAAAAGTGAGTAATTCTCATATGAAAATTACCTCATTCCATCCCAAGGGATTTAGGAAATAACTTCCCCACTAGTTGAGGTGGAATATTTTGTCTTCTCAACCAAATATGATAAATATACTCCTTCTCCATATTTCACTCCATCATATCCATAGTTTAAAATAAATATCACCTTATCAGCTGGGTTAGAGGAAGTTACTTCATCTTCGAAATTTCATGTTATCAGCTCCTCCCCTAACTATAGAGAATTTATCCTAATAATTTACCCCCTATAGAACAGCAGGAAAAATATGAAGAGGAGGAATAATAAGAGTATCAGGACCTTTGGTGTTCCCCTCTATCATTTGATGTGGGAATATCTTCCACCATTGATGAGCTCATTGAAATAAATTTAGCTACATAAGAATACCCACAACTCCCCCTTTCTTACTGTGTCCATGTCTTCTTAGGAGAAAGAGGTATATACCTGCTTCTTAAAAAAGAATCAAGATGTGATTTTCAAGAACTAAACAGATATGTAAGACCTCAATCTTGAGGTGTCCACTCACTACCTTGGCCTACCAGAGGACCATATAGGATATAAAAAAGTATCCAGAAGGATGAACCTAACACATGCTTCCAAAATTGATGTTGAATTTGAGAAGATCATCATGTATAACTTTTTTAAGAAGGTCCAATATCCCAAATGGTAGGTAAATATCTTCCCCATCAAGAAGAATATGGGTAAAATCAAATTCTTCATCAATTTTAGGGATTTTAAGTGACATTGGCTAACATATGACTTCCCTATCCCAATCAATGAACTATTAATCTATGAAATAGGAAGATATCTAGATCTCCGATCCATTCATAGATATTCAGAATAAAATGAAATCTGAATGGCCTAGGAAGATGAACAATCCATCACCTTCAGTTCCCCGAGGGAGTATTTTCGTATTAGGTAATGCCATTTTTGAACAAAGAATGGAAGCACTACATTCTTACATGCCATGCATCGCATCTTTAAATTGTTATTGGGAAATTTTGTCGAATTCCATGTCGATGACTTGGTGGAAAGATATCGACAACACTTCGACCACCTAGTGGATCTAAAAACCTTCTCAACATTATTGTGATATCACATCCTAAAAAATAACTCCTTTTAGTGTTATTTTGGTGTCACCTCATGGAAATTTATTGTCTTAGACCTACGCTATCATAGAATCGAAGTCAACCCATAGAAGAAAAAGCCTATCCTTGGAATTTCACCTTCTCAAAACCTCACATATTTAAGATGACTTCAAGGAATCTTGGCCTATATTCAATGCTTCATAGCCAAACTTATAAGAAAATGTGTTCCCTTTATCATTTTGATGAAAATGGTATTACATATTAGTGGATGGATGATTTTTAGAAATTATTTAATAGTATTAAGAAATATATCTTGAACACACCAGTGTTGATGTTGCCTATTTAATTAAGTCTACTTATTTTGTATATGGTAGCATTAGAGATATCCCTGGGTTCCTTCCTTATGAAAATGAATGACATTGGCAGTGAAAACAACCATTATTATCTCAGTTGAACCATGATCGATGTTAAAACTCATTATTCAAAAATAGATAATAGATGTCAGGCGCTAATATTTTCAATCCAAAAGATGATGTACAAATTTCATCATCATTAGGTCTATTTTTCTCTAATAGAAATCCATTTAAATACATTCTTGATAATCTGATGTTTACTAAATGTCATTCATGGTGGTTGTTCAACCTGTAGTAGTTTAACATTCATTATGTGCCTCAGAAAGTGGTCAAAGGCTAGGTTTTGGTATATTTTCAAGAATAGAACCCCTTGTTAGGGATGAATTTTTTGGATTTTGAAATACCTAAGGAAGAGGATTTCTTTGTTTAGGAGGGCACCCAGATATGGTAGCTTTATTTTGATCGTGTATCCAAAAGTTTGACAGGTAAGATAATAGAAGACCCCTTGCTCAAAAAAGTGGGGATGGGAGTCAAGATCGTCCCTCTCTCAAAGGTATCCCAACCTTACTCCCTATTACTATCTAAAGGGTTCGTGAAAAAATGAAGTAGAATTGCAAGCTCTCATTATAGGTCTAGAGCTAACACTTTAGGTAAAAGTCAATCACTTGATGATAAAAGGGGATTTTCAATTGGTTATAAAGTAGATCAATGGGGCTTATTCCATCCAAATGGAATATCGAATCCTCCTTCTAAACCATGTTTGGGGACTAATGGAAGATCTACATTTAGAGATAACATTGACTCACATATCACAATCACAAAATACCCAGGAAGATGCCCTGGAAAATATGTCCACAACTCTAGCTGATCCAGATTGGGATAAAATAGTCATCATCATTGCACATCACTGGATTGTCTCACTTTTAATTCAATCCAACATGGAAGATATCGATGAGATTATCCCCATACCTAAACCATACGGTCCTACCACTAGCTAGATGATACCCATTTTGAACTACCTTATAAAGGGAGAACACCCACCATATAAATCTAAGAGAGATAAAATATGAATATAGGAAATTAACATTGTTCTATATGATAGAATGAATCATAAAAAGGTACTCTATAAATAGAGCCTTGATGGGGTCCTTCTCACGTGCATTAATGGAGAATAGACCACTCCTATCATGAAGGATGTTCACATTTCATCATGTTGTTCCCACAAGTTAGGGTCTAATATTTCCTATCAAATTTTAAGGTGGGGCTACTATAGGCCTACTATAATGCATGACCACACTAAATTTAAAAAAAATACATTCCTTCTAGGTTCATGACAACTTCATTCACCAACCTTCAATGTTTTTTCACACATAAAAATACTCCTATCTATTTTCTATATGGGGAATAGAATTTGTGGTACCATATCCTCCCTCTGTGGTCAACCAATTCAAGTATATTCTCAATAAAATTGACTTCTTATCCAAGTGGGATGAATTTGTAACCCTAAAAGAGGTTTGGGAGAGGAGAATTGTCAGATTCATGGGAGTCAACAACATCACCACATTTGGTGTTCCACATACAATACTGATGGACAATAGCAACAAATTATGTTCTTCTAGATTGTAAAAACTTGATAATGAGTATTAAATGAAGTACAACCATTCATCCTGCTATCATACAGTGTTTAATGAACAAATAGAGGCCTTTAAAAAGACCATATAAAATTTACATCAAAAGATGGTAGATAAGGATAAAAAATTTTGTTCAAACAAGATTATACATTCCTTGTGGGATTACTGGATTACAACCCACACTTCCACAAAAGAAACCCCATACTCATTAGTATATGTGAAAAAGGTGGTCCTTCCAATCAACATTTTATTTCCCTAGCTCCGAATTTCCATATGAAATCATTTATCTATATATGATAAATCCCAGAAATTACTAAATGAATGGGAGTGATTAGATGAGTAGTGATTATAAACTTTACATCTTTTGGAAGCCCACCAAAACCGGATTGCATGAGCCTTTAACAAAAAATTTATCCTCCGGTCTTTCCTTGAGGGAGAGATGGTGTGGGTCCTTAGGACTCAGATGATACTTGGAAATAAACCTCCAATGTCTAAGAAAAAGTGTGAGGGACCCTAGGTCATACACAAAGTCTACTCCAATGGACCCTATTATTTGATCTCAATGGATGGTCAACATACCATGGCCCCCACCAACACAAGGTTCTTGAAGAAGTATTTTTTGTAATCAAAAGTCACAATCATGCTAATTGCATGACATTAAACTACATGGAACATCATTTTCACCGCATGATGGTAAACTGTAAGGATAATATCCTTTTCTCACAACATTAAATAGCATGTCGCCTCAAGAACTATGTGTGTCTTGATTCCTATTGTCACGGGATACGTAGTGATGTCTAGACCATTTGTATTAGGCCCAACCACAAATTTTTCTCAATTCATATGATTATTTTCTTACCATACCTTAGCCTCAAGGCCTCTTTTCACATCGAGACTATCTTTCTAACTGGACCAAAAAATAAACGTTCCTATAACTACAAGACCAAAGAATCATGATTGCATGACATTAAACATCATTGTGCATCATCCTAATCACATGACATTAAACTTCAGGGTAAATCTTCATTGCGGCATGACATTAAGCTATGTAGCCAGTCTTTTTCACATGACCTTAAAAATCATGACACCATCATTCAAGTCACAGGACAATAAACTACATGACATCAATTCCCTTGTAGTATGAAGTTAAACCGTATATCACCACAAATGTTCTAATCTAAGAGGACATCATCCATGACATTGTTCAACTACTATTCTATATTCAAGAACTATGTGTAGCTTAATTCTTGTCCACACAAGATACGTAAAGATGCCTAGATTTGAAATTCTAGTATAGCTACCCCAAAAGTTAAAAAAACACCCCTCCCTATGTACAAGTCAGACTCATGTAGTGATATGTCCTTAAAAACAATGTCTGGCTTGATTATCATTCTCTGGGATACATAGTGACACCTAGAACTCATGTCTCTGGCCTAGATGTGAAATACAAGAAATGCCCCCTCACCTGCATAAAAACTAAATTGATGTAGGGAGATCCAAAGTGGATCCTATTTGCAGGTCCATTTCAAGAAAAGCACCTCTCCCTACACAGGAATACGATATGTGTAGGGAAGTGCATTTAGAGCCATGTGTGGATTGATTCCTTACTACACAAGATATGTAGTGATGCTCAGACCCCCAATCCTAGGTCCATCCGTAATAATAAAACAATAAATAAAAAAAATTCTCTCTTTGCATATGGATTATAACTTCACACAGATTACCATTTAGAACTATGTGTGTCTTGATTCCTATCGTTAATGGATATACATTTACACCCAAATCTCCAATCTCGGGTCCAGTCGCATTTAATGATAAAAATTACCTCCCCCCTATGTATGGATCATATCTGCATAGGTATTCTTCTCATAACTATGTGTGGCTTGATTCTTATCATCATTGGATATGTAGTGACATCTAGATTTCTAATTCTGGGTCTAGCTGAAACATTCCCCCTCTTTCATGTTAAGTCACCTTCATACTTACCGCATGAAGTAAAACTACATTGAGTCCTGGAACTATGTGTGGCTTGATTCTCACTATAATTAGATAAATAGTGACACTCGTATTCTACACCCTAGTCCAGTGATCACAAATTCAAAATTCCCATATCCTTCATTTTATCACCTCTGTGTGGTGGAACAAGCCATTTCCGCCCCTTATTTTTCACAACAATCATAGATCATGTGGGATTACAAGTCCTAAGAGGGTATTTATTTCATGATCAAGGTGTATCAATCCACATTAAGGTTTCCATGTTCTTGGTATCAAGACCTAAAAGGCACACCATATTTTCTTACTGCACAATGTTAAACTATATGGTCAAATCCTATTAGAGAACTATGTATATCTTGATTCCTGCTATCCCAGGATACGTAGTGACCCAATGTTTTTAATATTTATTCTATCCACAATATTTCCTTTTCATGTAGGGGAACCTATTTCCTTAACACATAATGTTAAAATACATGTATAATATCCTTTCTGTAAGACATTAAATTTTATGGTACCTCAAGAACTACGTGTGGATTGATTCTCATTTTGATGAGATACATAGTTATGCCTAGACCTCATGTCATAGTTTCATCCACGAGTAAAAAAACACCATATCCTATAAAAACATAGATCTATGCAGTAGATCTAATTTTTTTATTGTCATTATGGGATCTATCAGGGAAACATAAATGAACCCCTACATATGAGCCAGATCAATGTAGAAAATTTCATACTCCATAGATAATCATGATCTGAATTATTCTTATGTACCTGTACACATTACTTCCACTCATCATATTTTTTTCCCTAGGTAATTTTGGATCTTCACAATATTCACTTGGATATGAAAAATGGAGGGTCGGTTTCCTGAGGAAACATTTTTTGACTATGAATAATATTCCCTAGTTGGTTCTTTATAAGTTGTCGACAAATAAAGGGCCTACCAACCTATGAAAAATTCATCCTTAAGAGATGAATATTCTATATCCATAATCCCTAATGGATTTTTTCTAATACCATTTCTACATATATAAGAAACCCTAGAATCATTGTTTACACTTTCTTTCTCATCATGTCTGAGGCATGTCAGAATATATCATCCAAATGAGTTTCTTATTACTCATCATTTCTATGGAAAATGGTTCCAGATGTATAACCTAAAACTGTAAGACCCCATGTCATCCTCACCACATGATGTTAAACTACACATCTAATGTCCTAGTCACATGATATTAAACTACATGATATTCAGAACTATGTGAATCTTGATTCCTTCCATCATAGGATACATAGTGACACTTGAATATCTAATCTTGGGTCTGTCCACCAAAAAGTTAAAAATTCCTTTTCCTTGTTCACATGTCAGTCTTTCTTGGGGAACCCTATAAGAACTACATATGGGATGATTCTCACTTTTATGAGATACATAGAAACATTTATATCTTATATCCTAGTCCATCCATAATAAAAATTTTCCTCTCTCTCTTATACATGATTTAGATATATATATATATATATATATATATATATATATGAGGGTCCAATATGTGTCCCACCTCACTTGTGAGTTCATATTCAAAAGAAAATTCCCTTACCCTATGAAATAGTCAGATCAATGTGTGGGGAAAACCTCCCAGAACTATGTATATCTTGATTCTCATTTTGATGAGATATGTAGTTATTCCTAGAACTTATATCTAGGTCTCATCTATAACAAAAAAAATACTTACTACATATGGGTTAAACCTATGTATGGGAAACATTTCTACCAATTATTATAAATTTTGGCATGATCTACTAATTTCATGATCAAGGACATATCTTTCACAAACCAAAATCTATCCTGGGGAAGTCCAGATCCCTATAATCCTACCAAACCATCAAAAATAGAGGGTCAGTGTCTTAGGGACACCTTTTTTTTGACTATTCACAATATACTATAGTTGGATCTGCATAAGTCACTCACAAAAAATTCATGTCAACCAAAGAAAAATTTTCCTCGAGGGAGGATTTTCTTATCTCGATATTTCCAAAAGATGTTTTCATCCCATGTCACCCCTCAAATTCAAAAATCACTAGATTATAGTTTTCAACCATTCCTATTCATATATGAAGATGATGGAATATTCGTGGAAAGATTACTGTGAAAAAGGGTGAACCATTTATCCTTCAATAAAAGCTAAGTGACCAAAAATCTTTAACCTTGAATGTCATTATCATAAGATATTAAACTAAATTTTCCATGTACTAATTTACTATGTTAAATAGAATCATGCTCTATCCTTCATTTACATAATCCAAATTCATGTAAGAGTGGTTTACCATTAATTTCAAGTGCTGATATAGATGCCCTCATAATTTTGAGACATTATTCCCTTAACAATCCTCTATTATTAGTCTTGAAAAATCTTAATTTTCATAAATTATCTTCCCACCATAAATATAGGGTCATTGTCCTAAGGACATGTTTTTCTGACCATGCATAATGTGCCTCAGTTGGCTCTGCATAAGTTACCAAAAAAAATGTTCTGTCAACCAAAGAAAAATTCATCCCCATGAGAGGCTTCTCCTATTTCCATAATCCTTGAAGAAATCATGATGGAAACTATTTTTATGGATAATCTTCACACACACTCCTCATATCATGTCTCGAAATTAGAAATCATAAAACCAAGGTCTAAAAATATCTCATTCATGTCTGTATTATATTGAGACATTATCAACCATTAATCCATATTCGGGTCATCAACCAGTGAGTCTTAGTCAAATCCATTCAACCTAAAACCTCAGTTGCATTAGTATGATTTTAAAGACTCTAAAATACCCCCAAAAAAAGATATAGTACTCCCCAGGTTGAAAACCCGAAAAGGGAACCCTCATTAAAAGTCAATTACAAAACCCGAATCACCTCCTCTTCATCTTGATCAAAGAAATTTTTTATGGGGGAATTTTTTGAGCCCTAAAAATTCCACATGAAAGAAGTAAATAATTCCATGCAATTGTAAAATGCTAAAATAATAAACCGAAAGAATATTTTGAATAAAATGATCAAAGGATTGGATTCCATGGAAGACGTCTTGGTTCCAAAAAGTAAAAAATGCTCCATAGACTGCTGCCCCACAAGGCATTATGCCACTCCGTGAGGCATCCCATGAATCACTGGTGACCGTGAATAAAAAAATGTCATTTATATGATCAGACAGTGATTTCAACCCCTGTGAATGAAAAGGCGTTTATAGGTGGTGATGGTATTTTCCATTCCCCATGAATGAAATATTTCACAGGCTAGGTAATTCATCCTAGGATCCCCAAAATAGAGTCCCTATATCCCACTATGACCATCCAACCCAGTAGTTGTTTATGTCACTTCTCTATAAAATTATCAGAGGGGGACTGAGGAGAGGACAAATTAAATATCTAGAGAATGTGTGGGAAAATAATTCACCCAAAGAACTTTTTGGAAACCATCCCTCAAACCATATATGGGTGTCCCTTCGCAAACACCATCCTTCATACCATATGTGGAAGCCCCTTCATAGAAAATGCTATGAATAGTTATTGTCTTTTTTAGCATTGGAAATTATTTTCTGACCTTGTGAATTAATAAATTAGATCGCAGATGGTCCCTTGGAAGATGTCACTTCACAGATAGTCCTTTACAGCACCCTTTATGGATTCACCTTTAAGGAAGATCATATTTAGCCAGTTCCTATGTGGGCAGCTTCTTCACAGATGGTCCTTTTCACCCCCCTTCATGTATGGTTCTTTGTGGACCCTTCACGGATTCTCCTTTGCGGATGGTCCTTTATATCCCCGTTCATGGAAACTCCTTCATGAACACCACTTTATAGATATATCCTACATTTATATCCCTATATAAAAAACCCATGCGTACATTGTCCCATACCATGGGGGATATGCCCCCTCATCCCGCTTAGGATCAGTGTCGGGTCAGTACCATCACTTCCATCACTAACCCCCATGAAAAATGGAGAGTTGTGTCATGTGATTTTTGTTCCTAGATGAGAAAATTTTCAACTGCGCCTTATACAAACCTAACATGAACCCTATATAATACCTTGATTCAAACATTCATCATGAGCCTCCTCAAATCCCATCACCTAACTCCTATTCTAGGTTAAACAATAAAGGGTATCTCTTGTGTAAGTCCCACGCAAGGAATTTCTAGGAAACTTCCCCCTACTCATCCTGACCACATGATGTTAAACTATATAGAACTTTTATTGACCACATGATGGTAAACTATATGAAACTTGTCCTGACCACATGATGTTAAACAATACAAAACTATTCCCCACAATATGAAATTAAACTATGTTTTCGTCATCCCCACAACATGAAATTTGAATATAATATCATTTTCCCCACAACATAATGTTAAATTATGTTTCCATCCTCCTAGATATATGAATTTAAACTATAGTATACCCTATGTGAAAAAACATAAGATTCCTCCTATGATAAATATGAGATTTATTAAGAATCAATCATATGATTCCTCATGAAATGATTATGATATGACTTCCAATCATTCATAAGGTCATCCCTCCTAGATTAATCCCCTTATCATTCTTATGAGAGGTGGAACTCTTGTTTTTCTTCGCCTCCCTGGGGTACCAAAACAAAAGAGGAGATGTGAACACTCAAAGCCCCCTCTCTCTCCCTTTGGGCTCCATAATCCATCCACAAGTGGAAAAAGTGGATTATGAGACATTCATATCTATTGATTCCACTTTTTTCTCAAAACCAAGTATGACAGATGTAGGCTTTGAGGTTAATGGAAATAATTAATCCACAAGATCTCAAACCAGATGCGCCTCCTATATGGTTTAAGACTCAAAACCAATCCTCAACCTTAAAAGGTCCATATTACTAATTAAGAAGCACCATATGGGCCTCTTATATATGTTAAGACCTAATCATTCTCAATGGGCCTCCTACTAGGTGTAATACCAAGCCCTCACTAAACTATGTGGAATTTTAATCCCAAATAATTGGGATACATAGAAAGTGTCCCTAAGGTCCAAACCCAAAACCCTAATTCACATTGATGTTATATAGGATACATTATTAGTATATTCATATCCACCTAGGAGACCACATCTATTCTAATTAACTTAGGCTACCTTGGTGTAAGTCTCACACCAAATTTATAACAACCCTGCTCTTTATTACACACTTAATCATGATTTATTACAGAAAATTGATCTTAAGAAAAATATGAGGTTCAAGAGGTCTAGTTTCTTGGGAAATTAGAAAAATTACATATAAAATTAGAATATAAAATACAATATCTTTATTGAAAACTTCTTCTACATGGCCATAACATTCCTTCATACTTAGCATTTCCTGGGATAACTTGAGAGCATGCATAAAAAAAAGGTTGAGATCTAAATCCCATTAAGGGAGTAAACAAGGCATAAAATGAAGAATATAGTACATGTTAGGAAATAGTCATATCAACAGATCACAAGATAAACATGAACAAAAATTCATGATATATCATGATTATTATAACATGGAAATGTGGAAACAACATTTAACAAGATATTAGCATGAGCCAAGCCTCATTGAAAATAGAACATGAGTAAACCCTAATTGCACATGAATTATAATGAGTAAATCATAATTTGACATGAATTATCATGATTAAACCCTCATTGAATATGAAGTATCATTATACTAATCTTTACCCAATGCATTGGGCCGCTATTAGGGTGAACCCTTCACAAACATTTCATTTCATGCATAAGTGTTCCACATATATCATACAACATGGATTCATTAAACATAATAATTTATTCCAAGAATAAGATATATTGAATAAATAAATGTAATTCTTAAATAAACAAGTAAATGTGTGTAACGTTGAATACCCTTGATAGATAAATGGGTATGGTATTCACTTACATTGTGATTTTGGCATAGGAAATTTTGGTGCAACTTCAGCAGCATAACGACATCAAATAGAATTCGTAAAATGGGTTGATGAGAGATAAATGGGTCGATAATCATTTATACATGAAATTGATATTAAGGGGATCATTTAATATAATATACCAACATATTTAATGGAATTATTATGCATAATATAAAATAATTCCTTCAATGTAAATGAGTAGAGAGAAACACCTTACAGAATTTCATCATGGTAACGGGTATACATGAGAGGCACTAATGAGGAAGAAAGGGGTCTCTCATCATTAAAAATAAGGAAGGAAGTATAGTATAGGTGAAAACTCATACCCCAATATTTGTAATTGATAATAAAAGGGCATAAAAACATAGGGAAACATGGACATAAATAAAGAGCGAAGGAAAGTGATGATAACTTACTTGGAAGTGTGATCCCAAAAGCTTGAGAGAGGCTTGAGAGAGGGTTATTGGGATGTTGGGGTGCCATGGGAGGATTATATAGATATTAAGTCTCGGTTTTTTCTAATGCAAATCGTTTTAGTGAAGAGGAATGTGAGATTGAGAGGGTTTATATTGGGAAGGATAGGAAATTCGTTATTATTTAGGTTTTGAACATTACACATTAAACTAATCAAAACCACAAACCATCCCATGATTTGTTACCATGGTTTATGCCAAATTGGATTGGAAAATATTATTTTATAAGTAAAATGGTCTAACTTTTTAAAATATTATTCTCTCTTATGTGGAGGTTAGTCACACTGAAGGAAATAATTTTAAAATGTTAAAAAGTTTTATATGTCTTGGAGGGTCCAATAAGGCATTTTAAAATAAATAAAACAAATCTAAAATAACAATATTTTAAATTTAAAACATAAATGTCCAGAATATACAATTTTTAGTATTTTATTACATCACTATTGGGTCATTATGATGTCATCAAACAAATTATACATCTAAATATAATTTAATTTTTACCAAAAAAATTTGATTGTCTCAGAAAATTATGAAAAAATCACCATTGGATAATTTCAACATCCTGATTCCAATTTTTTTAATTTTATCAAAATAATTTTCTAAATATGTGAATTTTTACTTTTAAAAATAAAAAATGATATTTATCGAAAATTCATGGGTTTTGGAAAAAACAACTTTCAAACCTTAATAAAAATTACAATTGTATTCATAAAATTTTTAATATAATTTATATTTAATAAAAATTAATTTTGAATTAATATTTTATTAATATATTATTTAATTCAAAAATCCATTAATTCATCAAAATAGGTTTCTTAATTGAATATTAATCAAAAATACTTTTTGTGCTTTAAAACCCATTTACAAAGTAACAATAATGAAATGAATGTATATTCATTATACAAAAATAAAGCACATAATCATAGTTCTAGGGTCTTATTACATAACCCCTTATAAAACTTGCATAAGGCCTAAGGGTATGGCGTGTGATGGTGACATACTCTTGGGGTGGCTAAGATAACATTGCTCGAGTGGTAATATCTATGAACTTCTACTTTTACCATAGGTAATTCTATTCAATCTTAACATGTTTAAGATCGGCTTGAGATTGGTCCAAAGAGAAGTGTAGTGATGTCACTTCCTTTCTAAGCTCTAAAAATTGGCTTTGTATAGAGAAATTCTACTATATGCGACCATCGCTTCCTTTGTCAGAGTAAATTGGATTTTTTTTAAAGCTCTATATTTGTACTAATAATGTGATTACGGTTCAATGGATATATGAGCAATAGTAAAAATTCATAATATAAAACCAATAAAGTTCATATGTTTTATATAACCATTTTACATAATAAGACATTTAATTAGATCAATATGAATTTTCATTAATAAAAGATTGGGTCATTTCAATCTTCCCCTCTTAAGAAATTTATCTCTAGAAACTTTCTTTTCCCACACTAAAATGGATGATGGTAACTCTTCTTTATCTCTTCCTCTGATTCCCGCATTGCTACTTCAAAGATGTGGTTTTTTCACAACACCTTAATGAGGGTAATTTTCGTATTTCCTATAAATATTTCCCTATAATCTACGATCTTCATCAGATTTTCTTCATAGGATAAGTCATTCTCTAATGGCACCACCTCTGGGTTGAGTACATGCGATGGGGCAGGTATGTACTTACTCAAGTGTGATACATTGAATACATCATGTACTTGAGATAGGTTTGGTGGGAGTGATAGTCGATAGGCCACTTCTCCAATGCGATCAAGGATTTCAAAAGGGATGATGTGCCTTGGACTAAGATTTCCCTTATTCCCAAATCTGATAACCCTCTTCTGTGGTGATATGTGCAGGAATACCATGTCTCCAACATCAAACTCTAGACTTCATCGACGATTGTCATCACATATCTTTTTTCGACTCTGGGTAGATTTAATGTGATGCTGGATGGTTTTATCCTTCTCCACCATTTCTTCAACCATTTCTAGATATAGAAGTTTTCACTCCCTAAATTCATCTCAACATGTTGGTGTTCTACACCACTTCCCATAAATGGATTAATAAGGATCCATTTGGATGACTGAGTGGAAGATGTGATTAGAAGAGAACTCAACCAGATAATGGTGTTAATCCCATCCTCATTTGAAGTCCATTTATCATGCTCTAAATATGTCCTCAAGTGTTTGGATATACTACTCAGATTGGACATCAGTTTGAGGATGATAATCCATACAGAAGTTTAGCTCAGTATTCAGAGCATGTTGGATACTCTTCTAGAACATAGAGGAGAATCTTGGATCTTGATTGGATACAATTTATAGTTGTAATCCATGCAGCTTTACCACTTATATGATTTATATTTATTCCATTTTATCCACTGAGAAATCCTCTCGAATTGCAATGAAGTGTGTAGTCTTTGTAAGACGATCCAAAACAACCCAAATATCATTGTTTTCTTTGGATGTATTTGAAAATCTGGTCAGAAAATCCATAGTGATGTTCTCCCATTTCTATGTTTTTATGGGTAATGGTGGCATCCTCCCCTTAAAATTATTCCTCTCATACTTCACACCAGTCACATTTATGTATACTCAGTTATCTCCTTTGTCATGTTATGCCAACAATAATGTTGTTGGGAAAAAAATCCCTCAAGGTAACATTGCAGCATTTTTGGGTTGATTGTGTTTATTAACAAAGAAGGTTTTCATGGTGAATTGTTGAGTTCCAGAGAAGTTGTTGACAATCCATGTTGATAGAACAATGACAATGGAACAGACAGTCTGGAGGTGGTACAAAAAGAGCAGTACGAGGTGGTACCATTTTTCTGTGTTTGCTAATTTCTTGGGGTCCAAAATTTGGAGTTTGGTGAGCATCGCGAAAATTGGATTTCAATGAAGATCATATTTTAATATGGAAAAGGAATGAATTTCATGAAGAGAAGCTTCATGTTTTGGAATTCGTGAAGACCAGAAGAATGATAGCGGTGATTCTTCATGATTACGTCAAGCTTCATGAATGGCAGAGTTGAAGCGCCTCTCGATGGTGGAGGGATTTTTGAGGGATCTTCGCGGAAAAGGCACGAAAGAATGTTGATGGTGGTACTCTATGATTGTTTCATGTTCATCGATCGAAAAATTGTCGTGTTGCTTCGCGATTTTGAGAGAATTTCGGCAGAAACTTTGGAGAATCACGATTTGTGATGACGTGGCATTGACTTCATGCGGAAAGTTCATGGGTCAGTGGAATTGCCTATAAATAGGCCACTACACCATCAAGAGAAGTAGAAGAGAAGAGAGATCTTTCAAATAAAATCTTTTCATCTTGGTTTGCAAAGGTAGTTTGTGTAGCCAGTGTGCTTCACGAAATAGGAGCTTCACACCGGCTATTCTAGCTTCGCGAAAGTTGCGATCTCAGCGTTGGCTCAGTGAGCTTCATGAGGGAAGTCGCACTGCGATGATTTGAGCTTCACAAGAGTGCTTCTCGAGAGTGATTCGTGAGAGTGCTTTGTGAAAAGGTAGGAGCTTCACGGAGGCTTGTTTGAGATTTACGAAATTGGGAGCCTCACAAAGTAGGGTGCTTTGTGAAGGTATTTCCAAAAGAATTTCCCGGTGTGTAAGAGGTAAAGGGGTATTCATCTATGGATGAAAGTTAGACTTCAATAGGGAATCTATCAATAGTTTAAGATGCATGAATTTATGTAAATTAAGAGACCTGCAGGTCTATAAACTATGAGTGGATCCCTTCCAAGTGCAGTGAGCAAAAGAATAGGAAGAAGGTGATCCTCTCCACCAGTAGTGAGCCAGAGAGAGACAAACATGGAGTGACCCTTGGGAAAGTAGTGAGATGACCCTAAAAATTTTAAAGGCAGTGAGCCTGGGCATAGAAGTGATCTTGACCGAACATTATTGGCAGTGATCCTTAGTGGATTTGGTACAGAGGCACATATTCGTTGTATGCTCCTTGGACGTAACCCAATGAGGGTGAACTAAGTAAAAATCTTTGTGTCTGATTGCTTGCTTCCCTACATTGCATTCATAGCATCATCATCAGATAAAGAAGAAAATAAGTGGTCATAATAAACACAAAAGTGAAAAAAAAGTTACCCTTATAATAAAGAGGTCAAGATCTAGTGGGGCAGAACGAATTTTGGAAAAGAATATCCATAACCTGATTCACCCCCCCCCCCCCCCGCTCAGGGTATATAGTCCCATATTGGTCCTAATAATTGGTATCAGAGCGATAGGTTTTTTTTATCAGATTTGTTTGCCCCGACTTGGTGTAGTCAATCTATGTGGTTAAATCAATCTTCTCTTATATCGGTGTTCCATGGAAAAGGGAAAACATCAAAGAATAATCAGAAGTCAGCTGGTACTCCACATTGTGGAAGTTTTTATGGAAAAATGTGATTCAACTAATGCAATCAAACAACTTGCTGAAAGAAGGATTGGATTAATCTGATAGGGAAAAGATAGATTCACTCACTAATGATGTAGGAACAATTGAAGTACTTGAACATCAATGTGATATTGAAACAAATGATGATGGAGAAGTTTCAAGAATGAGGCCACCAATAGATGTTGTCAATATGACAAAGAAATTGGATCATAAATTGGATGAAGAAGTTAAATCTAAAGATATCCAGATCCAGGTATTGGAAATTGAGGTAAACAGGCTAAGAGAATTAAATCAAAGGATTATTGATTTTTCTACTGACCTAACAGAGAATAATGATTCTGAAGGTGAAGAAATAAAAAGGATGCCTATAATGAAAGGAAAACAAAAGGCTAATGATTATGAAAAGAATCAAAATTCAAAAGAAGTTCAGAATCTGAAAGCCATAAATGATGATATAGATACACAATTTCCTGAAAATGTTCAGAAGAATCAAAGGATACAATAAGAGATTGTATCTTTCTCTAAATATTTTTCTCATAAAAAATTGAAAGTAAAGGATCGAAGTAACATGGTATAAAATCTCACACGAGAACTAGAAGATGATATGAGTTCTGGAAAGAATCTCAGAAGACAACTCAATGCCCAACTTGAAACAAGGGATATGAAGAATTAAAATATGGAAGAAGATGATGAATAGGTGAAGCGGGAAGTAGATAAATGCAATGATAGAGGAAAGCCTAAAATGAAGGATGCCTTGCACTTACTATTTGATCATCCTTTGGCAGGTGATGATGAAATGAAAAGAAAATCTGTTATTTATGAAAAGAGGAAAGAAAAAATTCTCTCAGCTCAAAGACTACACAGTTTGGGAAAAACTGGTATGGGATTTAATGAATTCCCTCTTGTCTATGACAGAAAGAGAGACATGAATAGTTCCATAAGTGGAGGAAATCTTGTAGGTACTGGAGAGAGAACTAAAAAGGATTTTATAGGAATAAATGATAGCATGTGATATTTTTGTGGGATTCATGGTCATAAATCAAGATTCTATTCAGAGGCACAAGAATATATCTCAGGCTGTGAAAATAGAAACATTACTAGATCTGAGAAGAAGAAGATGTGTCATGAGAAATCAGAAAGAAGATTCTATAAGAGGAAAGAAGTTATTAGATGTTATTACTATGGAAGAATGGGACACACCATAAGTATGTGTCAGGAAGATCAAGAGCTCAATGTCATAGGAAGAACTCAAGATGCATCAATATCTTGACAGAGAAATGATGAAATGAGGTATGCCTTTGATGGAAAATGTTTTATATGTTTTGCTTTTGGGCATTTGGAAAGACATTATAGTAAGAAGAAAGTAGGAAAGGGAAAGGGACTTGAAAATAGATTGACGACTCCAATGGTGTATAATGAGAAATCATACACTGGAATAAAAAGTGGTAAATTGGAAAACATGCTTAGAGCCTTAGGGGAATCACTTGGAGATGAACAAAAGGTGTATCAATCACCTCCTCTGTCACACTCACAACCTCTCTCTAAGAGAGAATGTGAACAAACCTAGAAGATCAAGGGGAGATCGACTCCAGCTGTGAGTAAGAAGAATTCACATTTAGTGGAGGACTCAACACCAGTGAAAAATAGTTTGGTGACTCATGTATCTGATAAAAGAAAGATGAACAATGAATGCATTGAAAAATTCACATTTAGTGTTCCGCGGTGAGAAGTAGAAGGGAAAGACCCCTTCAATGGTGGAATAATAAAGGTAAGATGAAAAGTAGAGGGATTCCTACCCAGATAATGAATCAAGGGAAATGGAGTTTTAGTGGATCATCAAAGAAGGAAATGTGTACTAGTGGGTTTAAATCCCAAATGGTGAGGAAGGCTAGGCCTGAAGAATCTACATACCTGAAAAAGGTTCAAAATGTGGGTAAAGAATGTCTAGTCATATGGCCAGAACAATTGCAGTTGGCTAGGCAGCTAGAAGAAGAGAGGATAGAGTGTGATTCTCTATAAGAAATAATCAAAGGTTTGACCCATCAGGATATACCAAAATCTTCTTCTTGAGGATTCCAGAAATTCCCCTCTCCATATTTATATAAATGTCGTTAACTGATGATTCATGTGTTTCAGGTTTTAGGGAGATGAAATCCAAGGGGAAGTGGCATCTAATGATGCAAAGTGGATAAGTGATGTGCTCCAGGGTTTCAATTTCCTAAAATCAGGTACCAAAGTTGAATTAGAAAAGGAGAAAAAGAGAAGAATAAGAAGTGATTGTGTTATTAACTTTTTCTCTTGTTTCCTACACAGAGTTTAAACTTAGTAGGCTTAGAGATTTTGTAAATGGCTCAATGCCGAGTGCCAGATTGGTAAAAATGATGCAGGAGAAGAAGAATTTTTATGGGTCTAAACAGTGGGCCTTACCTGAGGAAGTGTTGCATAACATAGGGGGATCATTCAATAACAAAATCAGATACAAGAGACATAAAGTCAATAATTGTATGACTCAGCTCAGGTGTTTCCTTTTTTGGGAAGAAAGAAACATAGGGAGAATCAATAGTAATCATGCATCTCATGCTTATCTATTTTGTTCTAACAATTTTGTATCAGCTGACTGCTTTCAGGATACCAAGAAGTTGTGAGAGAAAATCAAAGGTGTGTCAAAAAATATGAGAGAAGAAGTTCAATGAAATGACGTCATGGAAAAATGACCTAGTGGAAATTTGTCTACTGAAACTAAGGAAGTGGAAAGAGACTCGGGGGGGGGTAGAAGTGAAAAATTCTAATTCAGATGTAGACTCCTAGATAGAGGGAATTGATGTCTATGAGACATTTTCATCGGTTGTAAGGCTGGAGACGATCAGATTATTCCTCGCCATTACAGTATGGCAGAAGTTCAAGGTGTTCCAGATGGACGTCGAATATACTTTCTTGAATGGGATTCTGTAGAAATAAGTGCATATTGAGCATACATATGGTTTTCTTATTCATGAGGATGAGAATAAGGTTTGTCACCTGAAGAAGGCATTATATGGGCTGAAACAAGAACCAAGATCATGGTACTCAATGCTCGATCAGTATTTGAAAAAGCTTGGTTTTCAGCGTGGTGGATTTCATTACAATCTATATTTCAACAACAACAATAATAAAAGGATGTTGGTGATGGTTTATGTCGATGACATAATATTTGGCGGATCAGATGAAGCACAGTACAGACAGTTTTCCAAATTCATGAAACATGAGTTCAAAATGTCTATGATTGGTGAGCTGATGTTTTCCCTTGGTTTACAAGTTACACAAGGAAGGTATGACACATTTATTTATCAATCCAAATATGCCAAGGAGGTTCTGAGAATATTTTTAATGGAAAATTCCAAGGAGATGGAGACTCTGGTCGCTACCTAGATGAAATTATAAAAATATGATGATGGCAAGGCGGTTAATATCACAGAATATAGGAAAATTATTGGAAGTCTATGGTACTTAACTATGACAGGTCCTGACATTGTTTTTGAAACATTCCAAGAAGCAAGATATCAGATTAATAACAATGAATTACACATGCTTGAAGTGAAAAGGATAATTCATTATATCAAGGGCATAGTGGAATTCATCTTGATATATAGTGACAAATCTCAGTCAGAATTATTGGGATATACTGATGCAGATTGGGCTGGTTTAGCGGATGACAGGAAGTCAACATTAGGAGGTGCATTCAATCTTGGTGGACTATTTATTGCTTGGCTGAGCAAGAAGCAAGATTTCATTTCATTAAGCACCACATAAGCTGAGTATATTTCATCCACTCAAGCATGCACACAATTATTGTGGATGAAACCGCAGCTTGATGATATGGGAGTTGAAGTGAAGTCTCTGATCAGAATCTAGTGTGATAATTCAAGTGCTATAAATCTCAGCAAAAATCCTGTCCATCACTCAAGGACAAAGCACATTGAGATAGAGTATCATTTTATCAAGGATCCTGTGTGTACCTTCTTGCTTCCCTATATTGAATTCATAGCATCATCATCAAATAAAGAAGAAAATAAGTGGTCATAATAAACACACAATTGCAAACAATTTGACCCTTGTAATAAAGAGGTCAAGATCCAGTGGGGTAGGAAAATTTTTGAAAAAGAATATTCATACCCTGATTCACCCCCCCCCCCCTCTTAGGGTATATAGGCCCCTATTGGTCCTAAAAAATTCTCTCGAAGTTCTCGATACATATTTGTGTTTCCTAGGTGAATGGAGAAATTCAAGCTATATGCATCATCCAAAAGTTCATTCTTTAACTCCAAATTTGATGGAACACATAGTCTTTCCCCAAATATCACAATTCCTTATTCATTAACATTGAACTCCAAGGATTTTCCTTTTCTGATAGTTTCTAATTTCTTTTGAATTCCCACATAATCCTTTTGATCATCCTTTAAACTTTCAAAAATATGTGACTGAGCAATAATTTGTGAAAGGATTTCTAATGTTCCTTTATTTATGATTCTCATGTCCATATTCATCAAATATAAGAAGATTGGATCGTTTTGAAATATCATTAATGAAATAGTTGATGGATCCTTCCAACTTAGAGAATCTTCCACTTTATTCTCTTTCACTAAATAGTGGTGAATTGAGCATTCATAGTCTTTCATAAGCTCTAACCATCTTCATTGGTGCATGTTCATCTCTTTTTGTGTGAATGTATACTTGAATCTTTTGCGATCCATGTATATTTAACACTTCTTCCCAAATATATAATGTCACCAAATTTTTAATGTGATTATTACTAAATCCAACTCTACATCATGTGTTGGATAGCTTTTCTCATGAAATTTCAATTTCTTTGAATCATAGGCAATGAATTTTTCATTTTTCATCAACACACAGCCTAGACCCTTCTTTGAAGCATCACTGAGTACCATAAAACTTTCTCCACTTGTGGGTAGTGTGAGCATGGACGTAGTGATAGGCCTCCTTTTCAACTCCTTTAATCTTTCTTCGCATTCACAACTCTAAGAAAAATTTACTCCCTTTCGAGTTAACTTGGTAAGAGGTTTTGAAAATCATGAGAAATTTCTCACAAATTGGCGATAATATCTTACTAACCTAAGGAAGCTATGGATATCCATCACAGGTGTTGGCCTCAACCATCCCTTAGTTGCATTTTTTAGAGGGATCCACATATATCCAATTACTTGTCATAATATGACCCAATAATGAGACATCCTTCAACCAAAACTCACACTTGTTGTAATTTTCATAGAGGATCTCCTTTCACAAGGTCTCTAGTATAGTTCTTAGATACTCCTCATGCTCCTCCATAGTTTTGGAGTGTATTAGAATAACATCTATAAGGACTACCAATTTTTTTTGAGGTAATCTATAAAGTCTATATTCATCAAGTCCACGCAGATTTATGATTCATTAGTTAGTTCAAAAGGAATTACTATGAATTCATCATGCTCGTACCTTCTACGGAAAGCAGTCTTGGGGTTATCCTCCTTCTTCACCCTTACATGGTAATATCCCGATCGTAGATCACCCTTGGAGAAGTATTGTACTCTATATAGATAATCGAACAAGTCATCAATTTATGGAAGAGGATACTTGTTCTTTATCATGATTTTGTTGACCTTACGATAATCAATGCAAAGGTGCATTAAACAATCATTCTTCTTGATAAAGAGGACTGGTGAACCCCATAGTGAGCACTTGGGTGTATAAACTCCTTATCTATATGTTTCTATAATTTTTTCTTTAGCTCCTAAAGCTCCAAAAAATCTATTATATAGGGATTGTTGTATATTAGAAAAGCCCCAGGTATATGATCAATCAAGAATTCAACATCTCTTCAATGAGGAAGACTAGAAAATTCCTTATGAAACACTTCATCGAATTCCCTCACAATAGGCATGTCTTCAAGGATAGTTGATTTCTTATACTCAATCATCAAAGCAAGATACACATTCTCATAGGACAGGAATATCCATGATTAAGATGATTGTTCAAAAGAAGATTCATCCTTCTCATTGCACTTGTACAGAATCGGGGGTCGATTCTCCATATAGAGAGTGATTTCCCTCTCACGATAATTTATGTTGGCTCTATATAGGGAAATTCAATCCATGCCAAGAATTGAATCAAATTCCACCAGATGGAGTATGAAGAGATTCTCCAGGAAGTTCAAAACACAAATTATGATAGGGGAGGAGTTATATTCATGGGATTCAATGATTTCCCCATTTTCTGTTCTCACCGAAATCTCTAATTTAATGATGTGTTGTGCTGTTGACATTGTTCTACTAAACATTTGGAATATAAAAGAATGCGTAGAACCAGAATCAAAAACTAGGTTTTCTATTCTTGAATGAATAACTAGTGTACCTCTCACAACTTCATTTTCAGGGTACTCTTCGGCAGTAGGGATGGAAAAATATCTCTCTTGATACCTTGGAGATTATTGGTTGCCTTCGAAAACCCTTGACTTAGGGAACTAGTTTGCAAAGTGCCCTAGTTATTTTCAATTGAAGCAATGAACAATGCAGTGAGGGTTGAATGGAGCGCTCCTCTACTCCCTCGTAGAAATGAGATTTTCTTGTCAATAGTTAATGGTCAGGTTACCTTCTCTTTGACACCTAAATCAATTCCTCATCCCCTTAAGGAAATTTTCGAGGTGCTTCTTCTCACACCATTGGTAAGGGGGGTGATGGAATTTTTTAACACTATTAGATTTATCCATCGAACTGCCAAAATTAATGCACACCTTCCACATCTTATCCTCCTGATACCTCTGAGATTCACTAATCTCTATTCCGACTTTGAGGGAACATAATACATTTTTTTCATATCTATCGAAGTCATGGATCGCTAGGGATTTCTGTAGTCAAGGTTTCATCACACCAAAGAAGCAGTCAACCTTGCATTCGGGGGTAACAACAAAGTTGGAGGTGTATCATTCAAGCCTTGTGATGCTTTATTCATATGATTTGATGGATTCATCATCTTTTTTCTTGAGGGAAAGGAAGTCCCTTTCTATATTAAGTCAAAGGTTTTGTGGATAATATTTATCAAAAAACATTTTCTAGAAATCTTTCCATTCTAACACCTCAATATCTTCCTCAGGCTTCGTATTTTTTATCAATGTCCACCAATGATCATTTTCACCCTTCATATGATAAGCAATTAGAAAAAACATTCTCTTTTTCGTAATGTTGAAGGAAGAAGAATATATTTTCAATGGAGGTTATCCATTGTTTGACGATTGAGGGATCAGATGATCCATTAAAAGTATGAGGACTTTGTTTCATGAATCTCTCAATTTCATCTTGTTCTTTCTTTGTGGGGGTTGGACGTTCCTCTTGAACCATGTTTCTATTCAAAAATTGAGTTAACAAAGAGAGTATTGTGAAAATGTTTTAGATTCCCGATCCCATCAGATTAAGAATTTCATTATAACAGTCATCACATTGATCTTCACATCGGTTGTTATCCCGAGTCCTCCTATTACTAACCATTAGCTGGAATAAAAGAAAAGTTAGGGGTAACACATAAAGGGGAATACAATGAAAAAAAGGGATAACTTATAAATTAAATTTATTTCCCTAAATTATGAATTTATAGGTTGTAGTCTATGTTATCCACGATCTACTTCCCAACATATACTCATAGGGTGATTTTTTTATTCCATTAATAATGGTTCATACTAAGATTAGGGATTTACAAAAGTAAATCCCCTAGGAGTGTTGTAACCAAGAGTGCAGTAAGGCCCATTTTTTGCACTAGTTCCCATTCAAGTCTACCTCAAAGCGGTGTTTTTGGGTTTTACCCCTAGATTTATTTGTTCTAGAGCCACCTATACTTGTTCATGTCCAGATAGAGATATATTTTCTTGATAAAACACTTACACTATAATAAAAATAATTATGGATGTTTTTATTATACTTATTCTTATCTATAAGGATTCCACTAGGGTTTCCTAATCCTAATCCCAAAAATAACTAAACATATCCTATGATACCAACTATAACAATACTGCTCTTTATTACACACTTAAACATGATTTATTACATAAACATGCACTTAATAAATCTCTGAGGATTGATATGTCTAGTTTCATAGAAAATTAGGAACATTACATAAAAACGTAGAACATAAAATATGAAATCTTTATTGAAAAATTGATTTACATGACCATGACATTCCTTCATACTTATCATTGAATGGGATAACTTGAGGACATGCATAAGGAAAGGGTGATCTCTAAAGCCCAGTAAGGAAGTAAAAAAGGCATAAAATGATGAATATAGTACATTTTAGGAAATAGGCATATCAATGGAGGATAATATAACATTAACATAAATGAATGATATAGTAAGATTATCCTAACATGGAAATGTGGCAACAACATTTAACATGATATTAGCCTATGCCTAGGCTCATTACACAAGTAGCATGAGTAAACCCTCATTATACATGAATTAGCATGAGTAAACCTTAATTTCACATGAATTAGAATGAGTAAACCCTCATTTCACATGAAGAATCATGATACTAATCTTTAACCAATGCATTGGAGCATTATTAGGGCACACCCATCACAAACATTTCATTTCATTCATATGTGTGCCACATAGATCATAAAACATAGATTAATTAAACATCATAATTTACTCCATGAATAAAAGAAGTTGAGTACATAAATTTATGTCCTAAATCAACATTTACATATGTGTAAAGGTTAATACCCTTGATAGAGAAATGGTTATGGTATTCACTTACATGATGATTTTGGCATGGGAAATGTTTGTGTAACTTTGATAGCATAACGACGTAAAATGGAAATCGTAAAATGGGTTGATGAGAGGTAAAGGTGTATATCATAATTTATATATGAAATGGATAGTAAGGGGTAATGGAAAATAATATCCCAACATATGTAATGTAATTTAGATTCATAATATAAAATAATTTCTTGAATGTAAATGAGGAGAGAGAAATCCCTTATGGAATTTCAGCATGGTTACGAGTTTACAAGGGAGGCATTAATGAAAGAGAAAGAGGTATATCATAAATAAAAAATAATTATGGAAATATAGGGGAGGTGAAAAATCATCCCCCAACATTTTTAATTGAAAATAAAAGTGTATAAAAACATAAAGAAACATGAACAAAAATAAAAAAGGATGGAATGTGAGGATCCTTTACTTGGAAGTGTGATCACAAAGGCTTGAGGGAGGCTTAAGAGAGGCTTCCTGGGACTTGGGGAAACTTGGAGGGATTTGGTATAGAGTATTTCAGGGTTTTTTCTAGATCTAAATAGTTTTAGTAAAGAGGAATAATAGATTGAGTCGGTTTATATAGGAAAAGAGAGGGAATTCTTTATTCTTTAGGTTTTGGACACTACACATTAAACTAATCAAAACCAAAAACCATACGACAGTAATTTCCCAAGATTTTTTCCAAGGTGGAGTATAAAATATTATTTTATAAGTAAAATGGCCTAAATTATTAAAATATTAATCTTTCTTATGTGGATGTGAGTCACACTCTCAAGGAAATCATTTTAAAATGTCAAAATGTTTTTAAGTCTTGGAGGTCCCACTAAGGCATTTTAAAATAAAACAAACAAATGTAAAATAAAATTATTTTTAAGGTAAAGAATATATTGGCCGAATATACCATTTATATTATTTTATTACATAATTATTGGTTCATTATGATGTAATAAAACACTTTATATATTTAAACATCATTTAATTTTTATCCAAAAGTTCTACTATCTCAAAAAATTATGAAAAATTCACCATTGGATAATTTTGACATTCCAATTCCAAAAATAATATTCGTTTTATCTAAAAAAATTCTAAATATGTGAATTTTCACTTTTAAAAATACAAACTAACATTTATCAAAAATTCATGGGTTTTGACAAAAACAGCTTTTAAACCTTAATAAAAATTACAATTATATTCATAAAAATTATTTGATCATTTATATTTAATAAAAATTTACTTAGTAATACTATTTCATTAAAATATTAATTAATTAAAAAATCCATTAATTCTTCAAAATATATTTCTTAATTGAATATAAACAAAAAATACTATTTGTGCTTTAAAAACCATTTACAAAGTAACAATAATAAAATGAATGTTTATTCTTTATAAAAAAATAAAGAAAATAATCATAGTGCTAGGTTCTTGTTACATAACCCCTTATAACACCCACATAATACCTAAGGGTAAGGTGTACAATGGTGAAAGACTCTTAGGGAAGATCGGATAACATCGCTCGAGTGGTAATCTCTATTAACTTCCACTTCTCCCATAGGTGATTCTGTTCAAACTTAACGTGTTGAATCTCATATTAGTCTTGGTCAAGAGAAAAGCCCAATGACGCCACCTCCTTTCCCAGAACCAAAAAATGGGCTTCATATGGAGAAATTATATTGGATGAGGTCATCACTTCATTTGTCTGAGTAAATTGGATTTGTTAAAGCCCTATATTTATACTAATCATATGATCATTGTTCAACGTATATATTAGAAATGATAACAATTATTAATGGTATTTAAAAATCCAAAAACATAAAACAAGGAAAGTGTATGAGTTTTATATAACCATTTTACATAATAATAAATTTAATTAGATCAAGATGAATTTGCATTAGTAAAATATTGGGGCGTTAAAAAAACTTTATTTAGGAACCATTTTTAGAAACATCCTTATCACATGTTGTTAAACTGCAAAGTTTGGTCCTCATTAAATGACCTAAAAATGTGATGTGTTCAATTAAGTGGAACTGAACTATGTGGATTCTAATTCCTCTCATGAGGATATGTATAAATACCATCTAATGGGTATAATCCTGAAATCAAAATAACTTACATGTCCCTGTATGGAAATAAACTCTAGATCACCTCACCATTTAGCTTAATCCATCATCATCCTAACAAACTAACATAGAATATTTAATCCCAATAAAAAAGGATATAATTGATGGAGAACCTTGGATATTTACAAACCCCTTCATTGATTGAGAACCTTGGATACATAACGATAATTCTGAGCCTGTGCATATTCATAACTGATCATTACCTCAGGGTGATCTGTGTATACATACCTGGGAATGAACAAAGGATTTGTGGACCTATATTTAATATATAACAGAGTTTCAAAATAGGCAATAGTTCCCCCCAAAATGGTGTGATGAGAATGACTTCCCATCCTCTCAACTAATGTGAGCTCTTAAGTTTTATTGGACAAGTTCCCTAATGAATGCCTACCTTTGTAAAGTAGGTCCATCATTCATCATGGATATGAGATTCATTTGTTGTTTCCATATCCATGAACAAAACCTATTGGAGACCATTCAAAAGTAATAAACCTGATGTAAATTATTGTAAAAAACTCAAACCCCCCAACTATAAACCATCGAGCACCATATCTTCATCAGAAACAATTTTATTCATATTTTTTTATTCTATCTTTCTTTTTAAAGGGTTTTTTTTCAAAAAAAACCAATGAAATAAGAATTTCATTCACAATCTCATTTTTTTACAAGATTTTTTTGTATAATTTTTTTTTGAAATAATTTTATAATATATTCTCTATAAAGCCCATTTATTTTCCTCTATTCTATTTATTTATGAGTTTTCAATATTTTCAACTAATTTTCCTTCCTATGGTACATAAAATGATGAAAAAATTACTTTTTATATAATTTGACCTTATTTCATATTCGGTAGATGAAATTTTTCATTAATGAATATTTTATTTAAAAGGTTACTATAATGATATTTTCAATGATCAAATGATTATTTAAGTTTAGTTTTAACCCTATCAAATTTTCATTTTTATGTTTTGAGAGGAATATTTATTTTTCTGAATGAGGTACTTTTGGACTTTTTAATAAAAGTATGAAAGGAATCCTTATTTTTAATGTTTATCAAATGAATATATTTTTCCATTATCTTAATCTTTATTTGATTTAAAGCATATTTTAAAAGTTTTCATGGTTAGTTTCAAGGAAAATATTTTTCTAAAATTTATTGTAATTTTAATTTAAAATTTTATCAAAATAGAAGGGTATTATTTTTATAATGAAATGAAGAGAATTTTTAAAGTGACTTATAATTTCATTCTTACAAAAAGTTACAAGGAATTTATTTTTAATTCATTTATTCCATTTTTTTCTATTTTTGAAAGGGTAAGTTTTACTTAGAAATCATTTCTTTTGAATTTATAATCTTTATTAATCCTTTACTGATTTATGGTATTGTGGTCATTAAATTTCTAATGTTCACATTCTCTATGACTATTCATTATTTAATTTGAAAATATTATGTCCTTAATTTCCATATTTCAAGTATCACAGATTTATATGGAATCAATTCCACCATTTTGATGTTTTATTAATAATATAACATTTCTATAGACTATGTTAGTTGAAGGAATTTTATTAAGATTTTTATTTCAATAACTGGGGAATATTCTATATTCTTGGTTCAATATGTAAAATTGTTGATTTATATAGAATTCTAAGAATAAATTGTATTTATCATTCAATATTTGATGAATCGATTAGATGTGAAAGTGAAGGGTGGTTCCTGATTATAGATGGCCCTTTTATGCATCGACAAGTATCATGAGACAAAATAGGTGGCCACATTAGTTTTTCAGTTGTTGTATACTTACCCATTCAATGAAAGTGTCTTGGAAAATGACTTGACTATAATATTTATGATTATTCTTCCAATGAATTGATGTAAAAAACATAAATTTCTAAAATTTGGAATTTCTTTCATTGAGAAATCAATTATTATTATAAATGTAATTTTTTAGTTGATATTATCCATGGATTTATCACATTCTCAAGTTTTTGAATAAATGGAATGTGTTTTAATTATCTACTCTTAATGTTTATTATGATTTATTTAATAATGATATTTTCTATTGTATAAAAACATTGTATGGAATTTAATCCCACCCTTTATTTTTCATTCCATTCTGTAGGATATGAAGAAGTAATATTTCAATGATCTTCAAAGATATTATAAATATTTTCTTCTTATGTTTTATTTTTATAGTGTAATATATAAATCATGTATTTATCTTGTTTAACAAGACTATTTAATGGATTGATCCTACATGGTTTGATCCCTTTATGTTGTACTAATGTAATAATGAAGAAACATCTATAGATTACTAGAGTTGGGACTACTATAATCATGCCTCTATTTCCCTTGCTTCATAATCTTCCACCTTCTCTTGAACCCTCATTCACATTTAACATAACATGTATATAAAACACACAAACCAAGGGACACATCCCCCAAGAACATCATATAGCATGAACCTAGGGAATACCACTGTAACATACCAAGTAAGTAATGAATAATAGATATTTGTATCTATGTCTATTAATGAATTAGATACTGTTTTATAGGCTTAAAATGAGAATAAATCCAATCTTAAGCATGGAATACACTAATATTTTTAAAAGATTGTTTTACTGCCTTTTGATGGAAAACCATTTTTAAATCAAACTTTTGACAATTTTATAAGCTTTATTTGTCAAAATAAACTTATTCTTTATGATTGGGACATTGAAATTTACTTTGGGTAAATTTTTGGTATTTTTCCGATAAAGTTCTTTTTTAATGAATAGTGAAAAAAGTTGTATTTTAATTCAAAACCTCTTTTTAATCTAATTTATTTATATGATTAGATTATCTTTTGAAATGGTTTTAAAGTTCAATTATAATATATTTTTACCATTTAATCTAATAGTGGTCGTTGGAATTAATTTCACTTTGAAATTGGACTTAAACTAGTGTAAATCTTTTGATAGTTATTGTTTCATAAAAACACGCTATTTGCTCTGACAGTGGGAATTAATTATTAAATTAATTAATTTAACTTATATGTTTTGAATTTTATAAAATAGAAATCATTTTTGAATTCGGAATATCAAATATAACTTAGGGTGAATTTTTGGTATTTTTCTGAAAAACTTCAATTTTTGATGAATAGTGAAACCACTAAGTGGTACTTAAAAAACTGATTTTTCGTTTAAATGAAATTTTACCACCTCTGTGTTTTGAATTTAAAAAATCCAAAATACATGGTTTTAATTAATAATTAAAGTGTGGTTCAATAGGATTAAAAATTTTTTTTGGTGAATAGTAACTTTTATGTTTTTAATCGCAATTTGAGGTATTTACTGCAATTTAAGGAAAAAATGATATTATAATAAAATGAAAATACCTAGACACATGTCCTACCCTTATTGGATGTGTCATGGCCGACCAAGACAACCCATGTGTTGATTTGTGGGACCCCATGGAGCAACATTGGTAAGATAAAGACATTAATGCCTTTTATTTAAAGTAAAAGTAAAAATGACACAAACATGAGTTTTTTTAATAAAACAATTTTTAAATGGGGTTATACAAGTCATATTTTTGACGATAAATATTCATTAGAAAGATAAAAAGATTTACTACATCATATTTTTTTTTATAATTTCTAAATATTAAATAAATTAAATTATTTTTGACACCATGATAATGTAGCGATGACCTCATTATTTAACGATTTAAATAAAATGAAAAGATAATGTAAAATATAAGATCTACACATGTAAAAAACCTATTGGATGGGTGGATTTCAAAATCGTATCACCTTATCCAATAAATATATAATTTTGGGACCTTTTAAATCCGAAAAAGCATTTTATAATAAAGTATCCTTTTATACCTTTCCAAGAGTGCCCCTCCTCTCCTCTTATAAAAGGCCCCCACCTCTACCACCTTACCCACACTTCCAAAGACTTTGGCTCGGCCAACCCCTGCCCATTTTGTCTCTCCACATCGCTCTATTACTCTTTGAAGTCTCACTTTGGGCAGAAGTCTTCCCAAGTAATCCTTTCAGCTCAAATCAAAAAGAGTTACCCGATTTAAAGGTAGTGTCTTCTCTTGTGTTCTTATGTTTTATTTTTCTTCTCCAACCCCCTAAACTCTTTTTATTCATTTCTTTTATAACAACACCAGTATCTTCCATATACTAGGACTTTGTTATAAGAATCATTCGAGCTACACTTACACACAACTACATCTAATGGTTAAAGAACATATTGTTTCTGGGGATGGCGAATTTCTACCTCACGAAACGATGATTGTTCAACACTCATATAACACATTCAAAGGTGGCCATTAAGATGTCAATATATTTATATATGATATATAATATGTTTATGTTTTACTTAAGCTTCTGTATTTTTCATTTATGTAATACCTTTATGGTTTCCATTATGGGTAAACACGATAATTTCATTTTAGGAAGTGCGGACTACCGCCCCCTCAAAGTGATTTGATTCGTTAATGACTTATGTGGGACGTATAAAAGATGGAGTTAAAGTTATTATATATGTTGTTATACTGGAATTATAATATAACTTTATATCATTATTATTTCTTTCCATTAATGTATGAGATAGAAATGAAAGTAGCGTTCATGCGTACGTACGGCTTACCATCTCCATGAACGGTGCATTTCATTTCTTATCCCCAAATGTGATGTACTATTATAAGTACATATATATAATGGATATATATGATGTATGTTACATATAAATTATGAATATAATTCTGTAATTAAAATATACATATCTCTCATTTAGTTTTAATTCCATTAATATGACATAGAAATGAAAGTAGCGTTCATGTGTACGTACGGCTTACCGTCTCCATGAACGGTGCATTTCATTTATTACCTCTAAATGATTATGTAATATTATAAATTCATGTATATACTAGATATATATGATATATATGATAACTACATCATGAATATAATTCTTGATATAATGGATATTTTACCACATGAACAACTTGTAATTATAAAGAGTTTATTTTTGACTCAAGTACCAATGATCGACAAAACAACCATTATTAACTTAAATAATTACATAGTGTTCATAACAATGTAATAATTGATATAAAAGGAATAATTAAATTGAAAAAGGTTCTTAAGCATGTATAAATTAACTCAAGTTTATTATTCAGGAGATTAAATAGCGATCGGGTCAAGTCAGACCCGAGGTATGGGATTTCGTCTCAATCTCCCTTCATTGAGGCATATTATGTTTTATACACAACTTTCTTTTATACGGTGTATAAACCCCTTTGACTTTTAAGTTTATCCAAAATGAATATTTTTATATGAAGCGTTTTACTAAATGAAAAAAGGGAATGTTTTTGTCGTACGTATACGGCGACAACGACTTCTCTGCCGCCGTGACCATTATTTGAGTTTTGTCTTCCTCTACAAGCCATACTTTTTTTTAAATGAAAAATAAATACCATGTTCTACTTTTATTTTATTTTGGTATTGAAAATTGTTTTCGTAATGTTTTTATATCAATGTGTTGTATTGATATCTTGTGATTGAAATGTGGAAATGTTATGTTTCCTTTATGCATATTTTATGTGATATGATTATGTTATGGTTCTTGGGCATTATTATGAAGACGGGTAGTTCCGTGATAAACTAATAGTGGGTGAGCTCGTTATATCTCTCCAATGCATTGGGTAATGTGAAGGGGTTAAACTTTGAGGTTTCTCCGAAGAGATTTAGGGAATATACTGTGATGGGTATTCCAAACATAACCTAGAGGGTTACTCCCTACGTAAGAATGTTATGAATGCCTCATGTTACCTTTATGACTTATGATTTCTATGATTTATTCATGATTTGATGAGGTATGTTAAAGTGATTACGTTTTATGAGTAGAGTAAGATTTCATTGATTCTTATGTATACATGTACTCATGTTTCCTTTCCATATTTTTATATCCCTTACTGAGATTTTTATGCTCATCCCAAGTTTTTGAAATGTTATTCACAGGTCAAGGGAAAGGTACATGATACGATTATAGCATCAAGGAAGTGTCAAGAAATAATCCATGTTTTATTTTAAATATGTTTCCGTTGATGGGAAAAATGAATACTATCTTTTATTGTAACCACTTTGATTAAATGTGGGATGTAATGAATGTTTTATGATCTAATTCTCTAAAACTCTAAACCTGAAATGATCCTCAATGTGCAATCTTGTAATAATTCAAGATTAAGTAAGGTTTAAGGCTGGGGCCTTATAGTTGGTATCAAAGGTCAGTTTAGATAACTTTAGGAGTTATAATTCTATTCAATGATTATCCAAAAATATTTTTTTTATGGTCAAATTGAAATGATATAGCACTTGAAGGTTACCATGTTGCTTCATCTAAGACATGTTTGTTCAGAATGGTATTCCGGAGAGGAAACATGAAAGCAGTGATAGGAAGGCATACAGAAGTAAATAACCTTCCGAATAAGAATCCTGAGATGGTCGGAATTGGAACTGAACAGTTTGTTTCAGTAATGGTGCAGTTGACTCAAGCGATAAATGGTGGTGGTATCCATGCACGAGATCAACCAGATCAACCGCAGAGGAACATGTCAGTGGTGGAACATTTCATGAGGCAACATCCCCCATCATTCAGAGGATCATCTAACCATGTGCTAGCTGAAAGGTGGATTAAATCACTGGAAAAGATTTTCGATGTCATGGGGTGTTCAGACAATCAAAAGGTTAGTCTTTCTATTTACCGTTTGGAGGGTGAAGCAGATCAGTGGTGGTCGATGGTTAAAAATATCAGGGACGCTGATGAGATTGATGCTCTTGACTGGGATGAATTCAAAGGTTTGTTTCTTGAGAAGTATTTTCCTTAGGTTGTTCGACATAGGATGGAAAAACAATTCTTGTAATTGAGGAAAGAGGAAGACTCGGTGGCTACCTATGAAGATAGGTTCACTCGATTGGCAAGGTATGGTCCAAATTTTAACCGAGACCATGATGGTAAAATCAATCATTTTTACTCAGGATTAAAGAAAAAATATTGAAGGGCATCGGCTTCTCGTGAGTTCAAAATTTATGAAAATCTTGTTTGATGTGATGAGAAGGACGAAATGGAGTTTGCCGATGATCAAGTGTTCTATAACAACCAGCAGAAGAAGAGACCGAGGTGGCAGGAGAAAGGAAAGAATTCTTTAAAAAGGGCTGATGGTAAGAAAACTAAGTTTCCAGTTTGTGATAAATGTGGGAAAAGGCATGCTGGGGAATGTCTTCTGAATTTTAGAAAGTGCTACCGATGTGGTAAGATGGGACATAAGGCTCGTGATTGCACTGAAAAATATCAAGGTGATGGTAAGACCAAATTTTATTTATAGTTAGTGAAATGTTTTAAGTGCAATGAGATGGGTCACTATGAAAATGAGTGTCCGACAAAGAGCTCGAGTGATGGGAAGAAGTTAGACTACAAGAAGAAAGGGGTGGTGAAATCCTTTGCAACTACTTCAGAAGATTTCGGGCCATCAAATGAAGTTGTATCATGTACTTTGTTTGTTTTTTCAGATTATGCTAGTGTGTTGTTTGATTCAGGGTCTACACATTCTTTAATCTCTAAAAACTTTTCTAGAAAAATGGGAATACTATCTTAAGAAATGACTCCTGAACTTGTGGTAAAAACACATGGGGGAAATGTTGAGGCAAAAAGAATTTATAAGAATATTCCTATCCTTATCAGTGGAAAGAACCTACTTACAAACCAAATTGTTCTACCTCTAGTAGAGTTTGATGTTATCCTAGGTATGGATTGGCTCTCTATTTACTATGCTAAGATTGATTGTAGAGATAAAGAAGTTTATTTTCAGAAAGACTTTCAGTTTGTGTACAAAAATGAACCCTTACTATTGATAACATATCAAGATGTTGAGAAACTTGTAAAAGATGGAAATGAATGTTACCTTACACATATTGTTGAAAACAAGTGAACTGTTCAGATTATTGATGTGCCAGTGGTAAATGAGTATCCTGATGTTTTTCCTGATGAGTTTCCTGGAATAATACCAGATCGGGAAGTTGAGTTTACTGTAGACTTAGTTCCGGATGCTAAGATAGTTTCAAAACCCCCTTATCGAATGGATCAAATTGAACTTTTAGAGTTGAAGGATAAATTTCAAGATTTATTAGAGAAAGGTTTCATTCGACCTAGCACATCACCATGGGGTGCTCCTGTTTTATTTGTTAAAAAGAAAGATGGTTCTATGAGACTTTGCATTGATTATAGAGCCTTGAATAACATCACTGTTAAGAACAAATATCCTTTGCCTCATATCGATGATTTTTTCGATCAGCTCCAGGGAGCTCAGTATTTTTCAAAGATTGACCTGAGATCGGGGTACCATCAGTTGAAGGTAAAGGAAGCAGATGTTTCAAAGACTGTGTTTCGTACAAGATATGGCCACTATGAATTTGTAGTAATGCCTTTTTGGCTAACCAATGAACCTACTTTATTCATGGACTTAATGATTAGACTTTTCCATGAGTTCTTGGATAAATTTGTGGTTGTTTTCATTGATGATATTTTGGTGTTTTCTAAAAGTAAAGAGGAGAATGAAAGTCATTTAAGGGTTATTTTGAAAACCTTGAAAGAAAATAAATTGTATGGGAAATTCATCAAGTGTGAGTTTCGGTTTCAACGAACTTCTTTCCTTGGTCACATTATTTCTAAAGATAGGATAATTGTTGATCCTGCAAAAAACAAAGGTTGTTGAAGAAAGTCCAAGACCCACAAATGTAACAGAGATTCGTAGTTTCCTTTGTTTGAAAGGATATTACCGAAGGTTTGTTAGAAATTTTTCACGGTTATCTAGTCCAATGACTAAGCTAACTCGGAAGGGTGTTATGTTTATCTGTAAAAAAGAATGTGATTATTGTTTTCTGGAATTGAAAAGAAGATTGGTGACTGCTCCAGTTTTGGAACTACCTTCCAGGAATGGGGAGTTTGTTATCTATAGTGATGCTTTATTGAAAGGACTTGGTTGCATCCTAATGCAGAATGATCAGGTAATTGCTTATGCTTCACGACAGTTGAAAACTAATGAGTTAAATTACCCTACACATGATTTGGAATTAGTTGCTGTTGTTTTCACTTTAAAATTTTGGAGGCATCATTTGTATGGAGTAAAGTGTGAGATATATACCGATCACAAAAGCTTAAAGTATATATTAACTCAGAAATAATTGAACATGAGACAGAGGAGATGGCTACAATTAATCAAGGATTATGATTGTATAATTCATTACCATCCGGGGAAAGCAAATAAAGTGGCTGATGCTTTGAGTCGAAAAAGTAATGATTCATTAGCAATGTTGTGTTTGGAACGTGATCCTTTGGTTAAGGATTTGATGAAATTTGGCATAGAAGTTGTTGGTGTAGTATGTTCTTCTTTTTTGTTTCAGGTATCAGTGAAATCTTCTCTATCAGACAGAATTAAGAAAGCACAGAAGCAAGACAGCGAGTTGCAGAAAAAGGTAGAGCTGGTTCAAAAGGGTAAGTTGCCTGAATTCAACATTGACAATGATTGTGTTTTGAGATTTGGGAAGAGATTGGGTGTGCCTTGTGATTCACAGTTTAAGAGAGAGTTGTTATGTGAAGCTCATAGTTCTTCATTTTCAATTCATCTTGGCAGTACTAAGATGTATAGAGATTTGCAGGAGTATTACTGGTGGGATGGAATTAAAAGAGATATTGCTGATTTTACAGTGAAGTGTTTGACTTGTCAACAGGTTAAAGCAGAGTGATAGTTACCAAAAGGGATACTTCAGCCTTTACCAGTACCAGAGTGTAAATGGGAGAATATATCCATGGACTCCGTTGTGGGATTTCCGAAGACACCTCGAGGTAATAATGAAATCTGGGTTATTGTTGATCGCTTGACTAAATCTGCTCAATTCCTTGCCATACGAGATACTTTTTCCCTAGATCAACTTTCTCGTTTGTATCTTAAAGAGATATTCAGGTTAGATGGAGTTCCTCTATCCATTGTATCTGACCGTGATCCCAGGTTCATTTCTAACTTTTGGAAAGGCCTTCAGAAGTCATTGGGTACTGAATTACATTTTAGTACAGATTTTCATCCTCAATCAGATGGGCAATCAGAACAAACAATTCAGACTTTGGAAGATATGCTACGTGCTTGTTCGATGGATTATCAGGGAAGTTGGGACCAACATCTTTCTTTGGTTGAGTTTTCATATAATAACAGTTTTCATTCCAGTATACAGATGGAACCATTTGAGGCGTTATATGGGAGGCGGTGTCGAACTCCATCTTTCTGGGATGAAGTGGGTGAAAGGAAGCTGATGGGACCAGAATTGGTAGAAGAGTTGGTAGAAAAAGTTCATCTGATACAGAAACACATGAGAACATCTCAGAGCAGGCAGAAGAGTTATGCGGATAACCGGAGAAAGGATCTATCTTTTGAGGTAGGTGATCATGTTTTTCTCAAAGTCTCACCATGGAAAAGTGTGATGCGATTTGGTAAGAAAGGAAAGCTGAGTCCAAGGTTCATTGGACCATATAAAATTCTAGAGAGAGTTGGATCAGTTGCTTACTGAGTGGCTTTACCTCCGAGTTTATCTCAGGTACACAATTTTTTTCATGTTTCTATGTTGAGAAAGTATATGCCAAATCCATCTCATGTTTTGAGTCCAGAGGTAGTTCAGTTGGAAGAGAACCTATCTTATGAGGAAAAACCGGTCCAGATTCTTAACCACAGGGAGCAAGTGTTACGGAATAAGGTGATTCATAAGGTAAAGATTTTTTGGAAAAACCACATGATTGAGGAGGTAACATAAGAATCTAAAAATTCAATGATGGCTAAATACCCCCACTTATTCGATAAGTAAATAAATTGTGGGGACACAATTTTCTAAAGGGGGAAAGGATGTAACATCCCAAGTAAGTAATGAATAATAGATATTTTTATCTATGTCTATTAATGAATTAGATAGTGTTTTATAGGCTTAAAATGAGAATAAATCCAATCTTAAGCATGGAATACACTAATATTTTTAAAAGATTGTTTTACTGCCTTTTGATGGAAAACCATTTTTCAATCAAACTTTTGACAATTTTATAAGATTTATTTGTCAAAATAAACTTATTCTTTATTATTGGGACATTGAAATTTACATTGGGTAAATTTTTGGTATTTTTCCGATAAAGTTCATTTTTTTAATGAATAGTAAAAATTGTTGTATTTTAATTCATAACCTCTTTTTAATATAATTTATTTGCATGATTAGATTATATTTTTATTTATTTTTAAAGTTAAATTAGAATAGATTTTTACCATTTAATCTAATAGTGGTCATTGTAATTAATTTCACTTTGAAATTGGACTTAAACTAGTGTAAATCTTTTGATACTTATTGTTTCATAAAAACACGCTATTTGCTCTGACAGCAGGAATTAATTATTAAATTAATTAATTTAACTTATATGTTTTGAATTTTTTAAAATAGACATCATTTTTGAATTCAGAATATCAAATATAACTTAGGGTGAACTTTTGGTATTTTTTTGAAAAACTTCAATTTTTGATGAATAGTGAAACCACTAAGTGATACTTAAAAAACTGATTTTTCGTTTAAATGAAATTTTACCACCTCTGTGTTTTGAATTTCAAAAATCCTAAATACATGTTTTTCATTAATAAGTAAAGTGTGGTTCAATGGGATTAAAATAATTTTTTGGTGAATAGTAACTTTTAAGTTTTTAATCGCGATTAGAGGTAATTAGTGCAATTTAAGGAAAAAAATGATATTATAATAAAATGAAAATACCTAGACACATGTCCTACCCTTATTGGATGTGTCATGTCCGACCAAGACAACCCATGGGTCGATTTTTGGGACCCCATGGAGCCACATGGGTAAGATAAAGACATTAATGCCTTTTATTTAAAGTAAAAGTAAAAATGACACAAACATGAGTTGTTTTAATACAAAAAATTTTAAATGATGTTATACAAGTAATATTTTGGACTATAAATATTAATTATAAAGATAAAAAGAGTTTCCACATCATATTATTTTTTTATAATTTTTAGATATTAAATAAATTAAATTATTTATGACACCATGATGATGCAGCGATGACCTCATTATTTAACGATTTAAATAAAATGAAAAGATAATGTAAAATCTAAAACCTACACATGTCAAAAACCTATTGGATGGATGGATTTAGAACTCTTAGCACCTTATCCTCTAAATATATAATTTTGGGACCTTTTAAATCCGAAAAGCATTTTATAATAAAGTATCCTTTTATACCTTTCCAAGAGTGCCCCTCCTCTGCTCTTATAAAAGGCCCCCATCTCAACCACCGTACCCACACTTCCAAAGCCATTGGCTTGGACAACCCCTGACCATTTTGTCTCTCCACATCCCTCTATTACTCTTTGAAGCCTCACTTTGGGTAGAAGTCTTCCCAAGTAAGCCTTTGAGCTCAAATCAAAAAGAGTTACCTGATTTAAAGGTAGTGTCTTCTCTTGTGTTCTTATGTTTTATTTTGCTTCTCCAACCCCCTAAACTCTTTTTATTAATTTCTTTTGTAAAAACACCAGTATCTTACATATACTAGGATGTTTTTATAAGAATAATTCTAGCTACACTTACACACACCTATATCTAATGGTTAAATAACATACTGTTTTTGTGGATGGCGAATTTCTGCCTCACGAAACGATGATTGTTCAACACTCATATAACACCTTAAAAGGTGGCCATTAAGATTTCACTATATTTATATATGATATATAATATGTTTATGTTTTACTTAAGCTTCTGTATTTTTCATTTATGGAATACCTTTATGGTTTCCATTATGGGTAAACACGATAATTTCATTTTAGGAAGTGCGGACTACCGCCCCCTCAAAGTGATTTGATTCGTTAATGCCATATGTGGGATGTATAAAGGATGGATTTAAAGTTATTATATATGATGTTATAATAGAATTATAATATACCTTTATATAATTATTATTTCTTTCCATTAATGTATGAGATAGAAATGAAAGTAGCGTCCATGCGTACGTACGGCTTACCGTCTCCATGAACGGTGCATTTCATTTCTTATCCACAAATGTGATGTACTATTATAAGTACATATATATAATGGATATATATGATGTATTCTACATCTAAATGATGAATATAATTCTGTAATTAAAATATACATATCTCTCATTTAGTTTTAATTCCATTAATATGACATAGAATTGAAAGTAGCATTCATGCGTACGTACGGCTAACATCTCCATGAACGGTGCATTTCATTTCTTACCTCTAAATGATTATGTAATATTATAAATGCATGTATATACTGGATATATATGATAACTACATCATGAATATAATTCTTGATATAATGGATATTTTACCACATGAACAACTTGTAATTATAAAGAGTTTATTTTTGACTCAAGTACCAATGATCGACAAAATGACCATTATTAACTTAAATAATTACATAGTGTTCATAACATGGTAATAAGTGTTATAAAAGGAATAATGAACTTGAAAAAGGTTCTTAAGAATGTAGATATTAACTCAAGTTTATTATTCAGGATATTAAAGAGCGATCGAGTCAAGTCGGACCCAAGGTATGGGACTTCGTCTCAATCTCCTTTCATTGAGGCATATTATGTTTTATACACAACTTTATTTTATATGGTGTATAAAACCCTTTGAATTTTACATTTATCCAAAAGTAATCTTTTTATACGAAGCATTTTACTAAATGACAAAAGGGAATGTTTTTGTCGTACGTATGCGGCGATAACGACTTCTCCGCCGTCGTGACCATTATTTGAGTTTCAGCTTCCTCTACAAGCCATACCTTTTTTTAAAATGAAAAATAAATACCATGTTTTACTTTTATTTTATTTTGGTATTGAAAATTGTTTTCATAATGTTTTCATATCAATGTGTTGTATTGATATCTTGTGATTGAAATGTGGAAATTTTATGTTTACTTTTTTCATGTTTTATGTGATACGATTATGTTATGGTTCTTGGGAATTATTATGAAGATGGGTGGTTCCGTGATAAACTAAGGGCGGGTGATCCCGATATAGCTCTCCAATGCATTGGGTAATGCGAAGGGGTTAAACGTTGAGGTTTCTCTGAAGTGATTTAGGGAATATACTGTGATGGGTATTCTAAACGTAACCAAGAGGGTTACTCCCTACGTAAGAATGTTATGAATGCCTCAAGTTACCTTTATGTCTTATGATATCTATGATTTATTCATGATTTGATGAGGTATGTTAAAGTGCTTATGTTTTTTGAGTAGAGTATGATTTCATTGATTCTTATGTATACATGTACTCATGTTTCCTTTCCATATTTTTATATCCCTTACTGAGCTTTTTATGCTCATCCCAAGTTTTTGAAATGTTTTTCACAGGTCAAGGGAAAGGTACATGATACGATGATAGTGTTGAGGAAGTGTCAAGAAAGAATCCATGTTTTATTTTAAATATGTTTCCGTTGATGGGAAAAAATGAATACTATATTTTATTGTAACCACTTTGTTTAAATGTGGGATGTAATGCATGTTTTATGATCTAATTCTCTAAAACTCTAAACCTGAAAAGATCCTCAATGTGTAATCTTGTAATAACTCATGATTAAGTAAGGTTTAAGGCTGGGGCCTTATAACCACCCTGAAACCTTATATATATATATATATATATCACATATATACATAAATAAACACACTTTATACACAATCCCTTCCTCAAACCTCTCATTGCATGCCACTTAGATTGGCGTCCTGGCCAAACCCAGTGCATTCTCACTAAGGTAGCCTCTCAAGTGTATAACTCAACCCATCACTACAACCATATCAGAATCACACCCTCAAAATTAAAGTTCTAAGGTGAATCCTAAATTCAAAAATACCAATTATCTTACACTGACCCTTTCTATAGTCAATATATCACCATGGAACTGACTGAGGTCCCCAAAGATAAAATATAGACTTGATTTTTCCCTTGGGATCATCATTCTCAATATCATCCCAAAAGTAAACACCAATCACTCAGAATATTTATGATCCCTCAGTGTCATTATACATGTATCATGGCCTCACTATCCCAATTGGACAAGCCTCACTAGAATAACTATCAAGAGATGGAACAATGTATTCCACGTATCTCAAGTAATCTTATGTTGGTCCTCACGTACCCAAAATGTCCACATCCTACCTACGACATGCCCACACAGGTACCCACATGCCACTAGGGGATGAACAATTTCACCTTTCACATCTCATATAGCCTAAATTCTCAAAGTCATCTCAAGGTTCTAATAAGACCTGTACATGAATATCATTACAAATTTCTCACCCACTTCTACTCAAGGGATCTAAGGGTGCCGATAGAAGTCCACTATGTTCAAATAATTCCTTAAAAAATCATTCATCTTGGTCTTTATGTCATACAGAAATAAATTATAATAATGGTCTTGATCATCAGTGACTAAGGCATCAAAACAGTTCCCGAGGATTCATCATGGCTCTTAGAACATTGAACAACTCATTCCAAGGAATTACATTTAAATAAAAAAATTATTTAATTTAAATCGGTATTCACCTATAATGGTGAGATGGAATATCACATTCCATGTAAATAAAATTCATTTACTAAATGTGGTGTGTTTGGGGGACCTCCAACCTCATTCATGGATTTATTACCTTTTATCGCATTCTGGAAACATTCATCCAAGAGTGTTAAAATAAAAATGGTCATCGACCATCACCATGAGACCCTATATCAATCCTCAATAATCAATAATTAATTATAAAAAAATTATAATTAATTATACAATTTAATTATAAAATTTTATAATTGATTTAAAATTTAAATCAAGTGGGAATAAATCCTAAAATTAGACGGAGAAACATCCACTTACTAAATCCATGTCCAATGGTGTTTGGTCCACTCCCAATATGTAATCAGAACTCATCCATGAAGCATAACCCAATAAACACCAATTTCAATGGAAAATTTTATCCAATTTAGAAAAACCACAAATAAATTTACATGAAAATGTTCGTTTAATGAAATGGTAGAAAATAGTATATAACCATCACCATAAAAATCCTTTATCCATTATATAAAAAATCACCATCATATCATATTATTTCAACTATGATTTGGATTAAATCATTACCAAAAACTATGTTAGGTCACCTAAAATCAATGCGATAAAGAAAAGAATAAAAATAGAAATAAAGGGAGGAGAGTCTTATCTTGAATCACCTAAGAAAATGCACCAATCAAACCCCATTCAAATAGGAAATTGAAGAGGAATATGGGAGAGACTCTCTCTGCTCATCACATTAAATAGGGGATAAGGAAAATAGGGGTGGGGTTTTTAAAATCAAAATGGAAAAAATTATTATTCCCTATTTTAAAATATCAAGCCACACCACAGCTTTCACCACGACATACCCTATTGCATGTTGAGTCCCCCAGCATCCCCCAAGAAGAACCTAAAATTCCCAGTACCATTACCATATCACTTAATTATTTCTATTTCATATAAAAGAAACACCCCCAATACAGGATACCAAAATAACTAGCATCACCCAAAATCACCCACCTACACACCATTTTCCACAATGGGGCCTCCCAGCTAAAACACCCACTATACGAGGACCATGGCGTATCTAGTCTCAATTTCACCCCTAGTTCCTTGGTCATACAGGTCGCCACCATAGTTGAGAAAATTCTCATACTAGGCATTTCGGTCCACTTATGTTTCACTAGTACCACCCCCAAGCACCACAGTGATATAAACAGCATAGAGCTCCCTGTGGTCATCCAAAATGGTCAGACCAGGGTAACCACGACATATCTTATGCCTTGGTGAACCTCTATGCACCATGATCTCACCCAAAATATCCCTAATGTCCTCTTGAGCACTCATAATCCTATCCAATCCTTATTAAATAACTAAAAACATCTCATTAAGGTTTATAAACAATTAGTAACTCCATATAACATTTTATTCTCAATGATCCTCACTCCAAAAATAAAACATTCAATTTCATTTTGAAATTCCCAACCCAATTTTTTTTGGGTTTTTATAACCCCCTTATAATATCACTTCTCATCCTAAAAAATTATCTGTGGTCCTTCAACCATTAAAATATACATATCCTGGTAATCAACCCATATCCTACACATTGTGATCTGCTCTAGAAAACCAATTGAGATTCTGATACATAACTCCAAACATAAGGTGTAATATTGATCAAAACACAAGCCACCCACTTGTAATCATCAATAATATCGAGATTATTCTCCAAGACACCCATCTATCACAAGACACAACATTTTCATTATGAAATTATTCTATAGGACTATGGTTTTTTCTAGCATAAGGATTATCTTACAAGGACTAATTTCGAACTATGGTTCTCCTTACCATGGGAATATCCTACCAAAATTCATTTCTCTATAGTCTAATGACACACTCTGTGAATTTTATAACTCATTGCACCGGATTTCTTGTAAAAACTCTTGTCAGACATCCTCTAGAGGACCTATTCCAAAAATTATCAATTGTACCCACTGATACACTATTCTATAACTAAATTATATTTCCTTAACTCCTGGGAGGAATCACTGTTTCTTATAATAATTCACACTAAATTCTATACCTGAATCATGTTTTAATTCCATATTTGGATCCTCAACCAACCTAACAAGTCATCATGATCTCTCCCCAAGCACTAACACACTATCGATGTGACACACCCTCAGATCATGGCCAACACCATCCTGATCCCAATGCGAATACACAAACTCCATCCAATACCACATCCAAATCCAAAATATGGTATTCACTAAGGAACCAGGCAAAACTATATTTACCCACCCATTAGTATTTAAGTGATATCTTGACCATCCAATGACTAGTCTCGTAAAACCCACGACCCTACCATCACATGGGTCATACCTAAAAGAAACCAAGATCCTTCCATTATCACACATAATTAATGGAAATGACCTTCCAACCCATAACTAATTTCCAAACCGATACATAAAACACCAACCACTCCTTACTCACCAAGAACATCATCCTTAGAATCCATCAAAACTATTTTTATAATTAGTATCACACCCTCCAATAACCAATGGTTCACTCTCCACCATATGGATTCCCTTATACAACTCCTCAAGAAAAAACTCAATAGGTTTTAAAATCATATGTGTGTCACTCCTCCTAATAAAAACTCACTAATACTCTCAATACTAACACTATCCATCTGTGGTGTCATCATCATAATAGAGGATAAAATTTTAATTTTCACTAAACCCCAATGCCACTATTCCCATGAGTTATCTATCAATTCCATCAACCCTTATCTCATACATGACTTCTCACTAGTTTATCATTCAAATGATGTCCCACATAACCCACATACACTACTTATATCTCATCTAAACCCAATGGGATTGTGGTCTAGTACAACCTAAATGAAGAGTATGTCTCACACTACCATAATCCATGCATCACCAAACATATGATCCTGATCAAAACACATTGAACATTATCCTAATGCATATCATACACATCTAGTCAAAATCACCATTGATGGTTCTATTTAAATTGATCCATTTCACCCATGCTATGGTTTATCACATGATCACCCAACAATCATTTTCATCTGAAAATAAAAAATTTCTACCCATGCTATACCAATCCTAGATATGGACTTATGGGATCATTTTCCACCATCTCATCAAACACCATGACCAAAATCAATAGGTCCTAGAACTTTCCCACTCCTTCACTTAAAAAACAAACCTTGATTACATATAACTAGCACTCAAGGTGCTCATCATAAAATATGTTAAATTCATTACCATGACTATACCAAATACATGGTTAGACCACTTGTGCATGGATCTCATAACTTGAGCCATCTAATCATGATGCTTATCTCTAAATCAATCACAAACCTAGGCTAAACACTCACTCGGGTTTCCCTAATATATCACCCCTAAATGATCATTAGGATCTGCCACCTTTCCCAAAGGTAATATATCTCATGGTTCATGGGTCATGGTAAAAACAATCATGTTCCTATCTTTAATATCTCCCATTGAATCACGTTCCAAAACACCCATATATGGTCTCTCACATATCCATATCAGGCATCACATGCCTAAACCACCATGCACTCCTAGGGAAACCATCATATCTAGGATTATACACACTAGAATACCCCTATAATATCACATAACATCCATTTATATATAATTAATTCACCCTATGGTGATCCATGATGAGTATAGCACAACCACCTGGTTTATCTAAGTATAATTACACTAAGAATTTTTATGGAGAAACACCATATAAGTTTTTATTAACACTTTAAATGACCAATCCTATTTTTCTTTTCTAGAACCAGCATAAAGGCATAAAATTCCTACCAAAACACTATAAGGGTATCTATACATCACTTACACTGATGAATTTTATATTTTTTTTATCAAGGTCAATTCCTCTATATTATCTACATGACATGACATTAGAGGAAATACACTATGTTCTAGCTGAGTAGATCCCCACAAACATGTTATATGGGAATATTATATATAAGTTATTTTGAATATTTAGTCAAATTAACCCTCTATAATCAATGATATAATCCACACACAAGAATATATATGGAATGTGAATCATCCATGCCAAATATGATGCATGAACATCATCCCATTACTAATGGGCCATGATCTAAATAAAATAAAACATAAATATTCAATAAATAACATGATCATAAATTTTACAAAAAAAAACTCAAGCATAATAGAAAAAACTAAGAAAAGAAATACCAAATCCCTATAATCATGGTCTTCCCTTTATGAAATGTGTCTGAGATGCTCTAGAATGAGATCCATCACAAGCTCCAACACATTCCTATATCACGTGTCTACCGTCTCTAAAAATAATTAGTAAAAAAACTCATATTCATTATGTGATATTAGTCACATAAAATATCCAATGCCACTTTGTAGTTCCCCACACTGGTTATATATAATGTAACTATGTAAGAGGCTACTAGGACATCAAGCATGCCTCCCTATATTCTAGAGGATTCCATATAGTAGTGAGGGTGTAGGGGATTATGATGAGGAGGTTATTCCCCCATATCATAGTTCATAATAAAAATAAAGAAACTAGATGGAATATATAAATAATAAATATCATAGTATTTATAATTAATAAATAAAACCCCATGATGTATAAAATGTCATTCCAAAGAAAGAAATCATATAGGCCCATGGTCATACAAGAACATATAGACTGATTTCCCACCAATCTGGTCACATAGAAGATATAAATAAAATAATAAAAAATAGGATTTAATATATCCATGAGCCATACCCCATCCATCTCCAAACATTTTCCAAGATGTGAAGTTGAACGATCCAACCCTAGGCCTCTGCCCAATATGAACATACAAATAGTGAAGATATGATATGGTAAGCAAGTTTTGTGGTCACCTGAGCAGGGTGTGAGTAAAATATAATATGAAACTATCAGTTAAGTATCTTATATAATTGGTAAATATATAGGGTTCATATTTTATATAACCAGTTGAATAAATAAATATAATGTGCAAGGAAAATAAAATAAAAAATATCGATCTTTTGGTATGAATTTGACTACAATATCAACTATAACCTCTTATGCTAGAAATAGAGTGCCTCTAATAATAATTAATCAACTGAGGAAAATATACCCATCCTTGAAACATAATAAGTCATGTGGGGGAAATATATCCATCCCTAGAATATAAACTACTTGGGATCATAACTCACCTGAAACCATTATCATACCCATCTGGTCATCCCACCCAAGATCCATATCTACCTTAGGTTATAGCTCAATGGGAACCCTCATTTATCATACAACCAAGAGGTGAAGCCCCTTCCTAGAATCTAGAATCATTCCAAAATTACTTTTGGATCCAAACCCACCCCTAATTCCTGAAATCTTATTCATATTTTACACAACATGCATATAAAACACATAAACTCAAGGAGAACATCCTCCCCATAAACTCATACAACATAAACCTAGGGTATTCCACCCAATATACTCATATATATTATATATATACATAAATAAATGCACTGGGAGAACACAACCTTCCTAGAAAATATCATCACATACCACATGGGTTGGCCTAATGCCCAAACCTAACGCATGTTTTCTAGGTTTTCCACCCAAACATTCCACCCATGTTGTAACTAGAACCATCTCAGGCTTAAATATTTTATCTTTGGGTTTTAAGGTGAAACCCCGATAATATAATACCTATTATATTATACTGACCCTTTCTCATATAAACATATCACTAGGACACCCAATGAGGTTCCCTAAGTCATAACATATCCACGATTCCCAATATGGGCTCCTTGTTCTCAATATCATACCTCAAGTTAATATATATCACTTAGAGGGCATAGTTTCCCTCCACATCATTACCCTCATGTCATAGACTCACCATAAATATTAGACAAGCCTCACTAGAATAACTATAATGATATGTTACATTGTCCATATCACAACCCAAGTCATCTTAGGTTGATCCTTATATAGAAATATTATCCAAAACCTACCCATTCCATAATCACCCAAGTACTCACATTCCATCGGTGGAGGAACACTCTCCCCTTACTCATCTCATCAATCCCAAAGTATTTAAGGTCATTCACAGTTATAAGAAGGCATAAACATTCCTATAATTTCAAATTCCATAGCAAGACACACTCAAGGGATCTAAGGGAACCAATCGAGGTCCACTATGTTCATGTAATATATTTAAAACTCACCCTCTAGGCCTAGGTATCATAATTCACATAATTATAATCAAATTATTGACCATTGAAAATTGAGGAATCAATTTAGTGTATAAGGGTCTCTCATAGTCTTGGTCACTTTTTTCAACTCATTCATAGGCATTGGATTTTTATTAAAATATTTATATAACTTAAACATGTCATTCAACATGAATGGAAAGACTGCAAATCACATTCCATAATAATAAAATGAATTTAATAAAGTGGGTACGTTTGAGGGACTACCTAATAAATTAATGGATTTTTTTACCTTTGATCACAGGACAAAAACTCTCCCTCAAACATATCCATGTCCAAAAGACTATCTCACTTAACCATGTGGCCTTATCTCAAGAAACAATGATCAAAAATTAATTAAAACCAATTTATAATTAATTATTCTATTAAATTATAAAAATTTATTATTAATTTACTATTTAAATAAATGAGACATAAAGCCTAAGATTTCACCAAATAACATTTGCTCACAAAAGCCTTGGTAAATGGGGTGAATACCACTCCTAACACACACCTGGACCAAATACATGAGAAATCCTCAACTATTGTTCCAAATGAAACATAAAATTTTATCCAGTTTACATAAAAACCTAATAAATTCAATGTTTAATTATCATCAATGAAATAGATATAAAATATGTGTGATCATAATCCCATTACATCTTCTATCTATTTCATTCAAAAAAATATCATATCGAATTATTTCCACCATGATGTGTTGGAAATCATCACCATATGCTAATCCAGTTAACCCAAAATTAGAGGTATAACAAAAACAATGAATATAGAATAAGATAAGAGATTCTCTCCTTGAATCACATAATAAAAGGCTCCTAGTCCACCCCATTTAAAGGGAAAAATTAATGATTAAGAAGTGAGATAACCTCCCTGGTTTGTTGCAAGAAAGAGGCTTAAAGGTGAGGAGGGATGAGGGTTATTAAAATCAAAATGGAAAATGGTCTTCCCATATTTTAAAATCTCATGGAACATTAGGTATTTCACCAAATAAGTATTAATCCATGGTGTGCCTACCTACAACCCATGAGGATCCCCATATATTCCTAGCACCACACCCAACTCCCTTTATTCTCCATGTTTTATAAATTCTCAACACTCCATGACCACAGGCCAAAATTTCCACTTCCATGTCGAATCCCCTGGATACTCTCCATTTTCTACCAAGGAGACCCTCATACATAATTCCCAAAATTTTTGGAACATGGTGTAATTGGTCCCTATTTCACTCCATGGAATTTCACTCATGTACATCTTCACCACAGTCGACCAAACTCCCATCTTGGGTGTCTTGGGTGACACATTTTACACTGATGCCACCCCTTGGGACCATCATGATCTCTATGGAAGGGATATTCCCATATTCAACCAAAATGGATAGACCAAAAGAAAAATTATTTTTCATGTGTTTTTGTGAGCCTCTATGATATATATGCTCACTTCAGCTTGCCATGGTGCCCACTCAAGCACTTGTAATCCTCTTCGGACCAAGTTATACATATAAAAGCATCTCTTTAAGATTTATAAACACTCATTACCCCTATCCAAAAACTTATTCTCAATGTATCCCAATCCAAAAATTATAAATTAAAATTCCTTTTTCAATTCCCGACTCAAAAAAGGGTCGGTATTTACAAGTTTTAAAGACGTTACGACTGAGTTTAGTAACTTGGACTTTAGAAAAGATGGTTTTTTACATATTTTAATCATTTTATAAAATTATTGGTTGGATTTAGTGAATATGAATTTTTTCATGTGAAAATAACCATTTGAAAAATTAATTAAATGATTCAATATATATTTCTACCCTTGTTGAAATTCCCATTTGTTTCTGTTTTTTTGTAATGTGATATTCTATGACATGATATTTTAATATTTATCATATTGTTATATTTTTTAAATAGGTTTTTTCTTTTAAGAGTGTTCACATGTGTGGTTTTAGTTTATGAATTTACTATTAAAATTATTCTTTATATATATACACTTGATTACTCACAATTTTTTGATTTTATGGGAAACCAAGGGTAGTTAAGTAGGAGTTTAGGGATAGTTTCTACGCTAATTGATATTACTCATTTACTAGTATTCCTAGTTTAGATTATGATCTGGGTAGGAAATTATTTTTACTTAGGGAAGATAAGAAAGATAAAACCAACTCTAAATGTAGTTTATGATCATCAGATAGTCATATGATGCTTCTCCATTTACATTTGTCCAAAAATATCCCCTTAGTGGTGTTTCCAAGTGATTATTTTTTATTATTACTTATATGTTATCATTATATTTGATCATGTTATGGATATTTATTTATATTATATTTTGTTATCTTATTTATTTTTCATGATCATATTTACCATTAATAATTGGTTTTCTTTAATGAATAAAGAAACATGGTTTTAAGTTCCAAATTTCTCTCCTTGAAAAAATTTTATTTAACCCAAAATGTTTTTTTTATGTTTAAATCATGGTTTTGTAATGTATTCTCTAAAATGGTAATTTTTTAAGAAGTCCATTTTAGGTGTAAAGGTATAGTGTGGTTTCAAAGAATTTTTTAAACATTACATCAAAAGGTGTTTTACCATATCTTTAAAACTCAAGGCTTTACTCAAGAGATTTTATGATTTTGAATTTAACATGTTTTTTAAAAAAATTGGTTTTAAAAAATAGGAAGTAAGAAAAAAATATTGGAATTCTAAAAAAATGGATCTTTTGGTATGTTATATTTCAAACTAGTTTTCATGGTATTATTTTCAATTGGAAACATGAAATAGTAATTAGTGGGGTACTATAAATTATATAGTCTGATACTTATTCTAATAAATACTTTATAGGTTATTTGGATTTTTTGAGTGATTGGGATGTTATTTTGGGTATGATAGAGGTGGAAGGTGGAGTGTGTTTTCTTTCTATATGGTATATGGTGGTTTGGTTTCATTTTAAGTTTATATTACCTTTATATATTTTTGTATCATCTTATATAGTTTCATGTTGGCCTCTTTTCATTCATGAAATCCTTTTTTACTTTTTTTAACATATATAGTTGGAATGTTAGAATATATTTAGGATATTTCTATTATAGGTATTTATTTTATTTTTATTAAGAAATTTTTTGTTGTTGTATACTTTTAAAATTTCTTATTTATTATGGATAGTGTTCAGTATTAGGGAATTATCATGATGACATTTTGAGTGGAGGTTATTTTTTTAGTTTATATTTTATTAGGTGAAATATTTCTAATGTTTAGAAAGTTCTATTACATAGAACCATTTCCTATACTTTGGAAACCAAACACATTCTTTGAACCTTATAGAGAGCTAACTCGAGTACCCGGATAGGTTATCCTAGGATAATTTGTTACAAAATGGTTTTAGCACTTGATTTTTTTAGGAAGTAAGGTTATATAAGAAATATGATCTTTTCAAGGATAAATAGAATATTTTGGTAAACCATGAGGTATATATGAATCTTTATGTGTAAAATATCAGTACAATTTTACACATTTGGCACACAGTTTTGCAAACTATGTTGGCAAACCATGAACTATTGAAATCTTCCCCTTTTTGATTTTTTTCTTTTCTATGTTTTTATTTTCCATATCTTATAATTTTTTACTTGTTTTGGGTAAATTTGGATGAATTTTTGTAATGATTTTATGATTTATGAATTTTATTTAAATATATTACGTTTTGTGATTTCTTTGAGGTATGAGCATGGGAAGGTTGTATTAATTTCTAAAATGATTTGAGAAAAAACTCTTTAAAGTTAATTATAAGTGAGTTTCAAATGGTTTTTCATTAGGGTTGATTTAAAAGGGTAGTGTTGTATTATTTTCCAAAGGGTTTTGAATAATCTTCATGGTAGTCTAAAAAATGAAATAATTATGATTTATAGAAAATGATTACTTATTATAAATTTGTCTTTGACTTGTGTTTTTGTAGGTGAGACATTCAAATTATGATGTTGGATATAGTTATGTTATAATGAACTAGTGGTGGAGTATTCCTCATGGGAGGCATGATCATTAGATTTAGATTTATGATGAAATAGTATGGATTTTATAAATTTTACTAAGTGAATAATATGTTTTTTCATGGGTTATAAAATCATTTTTAACGTATCAAAGCACAACAATAAATTTTTAAAGTGTTCAATTTGGGTTTCTCAAAATGGTATTCCAAATTTTCTCAAAAAGTGTTTTGGTTTCAAAAAAATGGTTCTTATCTATAATGGTATTATTTTGGTGGTTTCTTCCATTTATAATTCCTAGAATGTGATTTTTGTATTTTGATAATGTGTTGGAATAATTTCAATGGCTGAGATTTGATTTCACATTCTTTTATTTAAGTTCTTGTGTTGATTCTATTTTTTGATCTTATTTTTATATATTTGTTACACCTAATAAAGGTTGAATTAATTCTTTTGAGGTAGTAGCGTATTAGTAATCATGACTTGATCCTCTAGTTGATCCTAGTTTATTTGTAGTATTTTTAGGGTTTTTAGTATATGGTTAGTTGTGTGATTTCTAGTCTACGTGAAGTTATATATTTTACCCAAGAATTTTAACATTGTAGTCCCTCAATTTTTAGAGTTGAGAAACCCTCTTTAGAAGTGAAAGAGCAGTTGATTAATATTGAAGAAATATTCTTCTTTATTGGAATTCAAGAAATTTCAAATGTTATATTCCCCATTTCTATGCTTTAAGGTCTTAATTATAGATAATGTAAGTCCATCATTGAAGTCCATCCACTGAAGGACCATTCATGGGACAATGTCAAATCTTCATCCATTCAATTATTTCATCATGAATCCATGAAATTAACTGAATCAATAAATTTTTATTATATTAAATATGTTAATTAGTCAATGTTATAATATGATGTTCATTTCTCTAACGTGGTGGTTTATCTTCCTCAATTAGTCACAGATGATGTTCTGAAGGCTCAAAGTTTCATAAGGGGTCTCTATATGAGTATTTTGTTGATGTTACCCTTATATGAAAAAACATTTTTTATAAAAAGGGTAACTCAATTATTAAAGATAGAATCCCTTTACTCTGGATTCTTAAGAAATAATGTAGTTTCCTCTATTCCCTTGAGTAGATAACAAGATTTAAGTTGTGTGAAACGTAAGTGATCTAGATACGATTAGGCTAGTGGGTAGATTATAAGAATATTTTTAGGAATTTATTCTTTACTATCCCTAGTGATTCAACCCCTAATTCTAAATAAATGTGGAAATTATAGAAATAAGAGGCTCACATCCAGGAATCTCTGAAGAATCATCATATTTTTGGTAGAATAGTCCATATCTAATGATTCTATAGAGGTTTTTGAAAAAAGAAAATAAATTTGATAGTTTGAGGAATTTTATTATTATGTGTTTTTTTGAATTAATTTTTTTAATTAACCTTCCTTGTACTATTTTAGCTATCGGTATTTTATGACAATTAATGAATATTTCAGGTTACGGTGTTTTTAAAATTATTAGTATAGTGTAATTACTTATGGTTTTATAGGATTCTTTTAATAAATTTTGTTTATGGTAGATATGATTTGCGATGATCATATTTATCATATTATAGAATCAAGAAATAATCATGATGAATTCCATTTTTATCCCCTTTATCTTTGTTCTGAGAATTATTGGTCATTCTAGCTAGTATGTGGATTTTATATTGTGGGAAGAACCCTAGTGGGTGGTATCTTCTTTTGGTAATAGATCTTTCCATTTTGGGTTTTTCATTTTCCCTAACAACACTTACTAGAGAGGTTGATTAAATTTATATATATTTTTCTGTGATGTGTATTGGTTATTGGTTCTTAAAGGGTTTGAGATTGTTTATATCTTTAGGATTGGTGGAATTTTCAAATTCTTGTCTCAAGTGATCAATTAATAAACACTTTCTAGGAATAGAGATTCATATATAAGGGAGAATTTTGACACCCTCATTCCACTATCATTCATTTATTTTGATCAATTGTTTTTATTTAATTTTTAGGAAGATTTGAGAGTTATGGGTTAAGAATTTGAAAAAATGGGGTTTCAACATAGGGCGGTTGGTTAGTTCATGGTTAGGGACAACTATTCACCCAAACCATGTGATGGGTGAGGGTGTTGTTCAGTGTGGTTTGAAATTTTATAACATAGTTCTATAAATCTTCTGACATAACCATGAAACTATGTTTGATATGTAATAATAAAGGAACATGGCTAAGATAAATTTAATAAAAAAACTACAATAATTGACCCATATGATTGGTTTTTATCTAGTTATAAACATAAAATTTGTGCATTATTTCTAAAACAATCTAGCCAAACCATACGGTCTACTTGGATTTTGTAAAATTTAAAATTACTATTATCCCACTAATGATTTTAACACCTTTTTTTTCTAATCATTTGAATTTGATCATCCTTAGTTGTAGGTATTACTTTCTTTAATATTCCATGAGTATCTCTTGATTTGAGCATGTTTCTTTAAGATAAACCATATCTACTTTAGGTTTTCCCATTCCTATCTACTTTCACTCCACAATTCTCTCTTCTCCTTTCCCTAATATAGTCATGTCAACCTAGGCTTCCATGTTTAATGATTTTTTATGAGGGTTTTCTTCTAAATAAGGTTCCATTACCCTTTTATTTTATTGGAACAACACCCCCTATCAGTGGATTCATAGATTATCAATATGTGACTCTTTATATTTTATTTTTCTAAAAAACACTAGATTCTTGACTCTTTTAAGTGATGTTTTCTTGGTTATAAATGTTATATTGAAATAATTATGTTTTTCATGTGTTTATTATCCTTGTTTTTTCTAAAACCTCAAAACGCACCACGGTTGTTTTCTTCTTTTAAAGTATAAAAATCATATTTAGTAAAATTATTTTACTCTTGGGGTTAAATTAAATTACTAATGTGATTTTTAAAGTAATTATTTAAAATATATTTTATAAAACAACTGTTTATTGAGATTTAAATATTTTATGACCGAGTTTTCTAAATCATCCCTTAGAAAATAATAGTTTTTTAAAATTTAAATATTTTTATAAAAGCCTTAGTTGTATTTCATGAAGTGTAAATTTTCATGTGAAAAGGACTATTTGGATAAATATTTAAGTGATTGAATATATATGTCTAACGTTTTTGACATGGCCCTTGGTTTTTGTTGTGTTGTAACCTGATATGATATGGAATGATATTTAAATCCATGTTGGAATGTTATATTATTTTTAAGGGAATGTTTTTAGGGTTGTTTGAATGTGATGTGTGAGGTTATGTTTTAACTATTACATCTTATTTTTTATATCAATATATATACTTTATTTCCCACCTCTTTTTGGTGTCATGGGAAACCATTGGTAGTTTTGTGGGAGTAAGAGGGGTAGTTACTACACTAGTTTTGATTACACACTAACTAGTGCTCCTAGTCTAGATTTTTCTCTCACTATAAAATTATTTCCACTCAGGGAGGATAAGAAATAGAAAACCAAGTGTAATTTTAGATTATTATCATTAACTATCCATTAGAAGTTTCACCATTTAGATTTATTTATGAATATACCCTTGGTGACTTAAGTGTTTCCCCATGACAATTATTGTTGATTACTTTAATGTTATCATTATAGTTGATATTTTCATGGATACTTGTTTATATTTTAATTCATTATATTCTTTAATTTACATGTTCTCATTTACCCTTAAACCATGGTTTACTTTGAAAAATCTAAAGGAACATGGTATAAATTTCCCAATTATTCTCCCTATGAAAATTTTATTTAATGTCAAAAGTATTTTTTTGATATCTAAATTCAATGTTTTGGAATATTTTCTCCAAAAAATGGTTGTTTCATAAGGTTATTTTGGGTATAAATATAGAATATTGTTTTAAATTTATTATGAAACCTTCCTTTGAAAGGTGATCTACCATATTTTTTAAATTCAAGGTTTACTGATCAGTGTTTATTATTTTGATTTTACTATGTATTTTAAACAATTTGGTTCTCAAAAAGTGTAAGTTAGAAACATATTTGTTATTTTATTTCTAAAAAATTGGAAACATTGTTATATTATATTTCAAACCACTGTACATTGTATTATATATAAAAATAAACATGAAAGAGTACTTTGTGGGATCCTATTGGACATGATTTGCTTACACCCTACATACACACCATATTTGTGTATATAGTCATGTTGTTAATCTTATGATGGATTCATGGGTAATTTGGATATCATGAGTGGTTATGATGATATTTTAGGCATGATGAAGTTGTAAAGTGAAGTTTTTTATCTTTATACATTATGGATGGTGGTTTGGATTTGTTTTTGGTTTATATTCTAGCTGCATATTTTTTTACCATCCTGTATAGTTCCATGTCATCCACTTTTTTTTAATGTTATCATTTTAACATTGTATTTTTATATACAATTTTTATGTTAATGTATTTCTAGTTCATATAAATTGTATAATTGTATTCCATTTGGAATATACCACGGTCGGTTATTTTATATTTTTAAAATTAAAAATTTATTTTTTATGGAGTCCCATATTCTAGAATGAACATGTCAAAATTTGAATTTGGACTTTTACATTTAGTTTATATTTTATTGTGAAACATATTTCTTAATTTGGGTAATGTTGATGATGCAACACAATTTTTCAGCCCGGGGTGATTGAGATTGTGATTTGGGACTCATTGTGAGATGCCTCTAGTAAAAAAATAGGGTATCCTAGGAAAGTTCACTATAAACCCAATAAAATTTGGTTCACTTTGACTTAAACTCCATTTCATATGAATTAGTGTAACTTCTATAAACACGTTTTCTATGACCCATTAGGCCATTACCTTAATAGTAGTGATTTCTAATAACAAAACATGTTTGGTATCTTTAAACACATCATAACCTATAAAGGGATAAGCATTACTCACATTTATGAAAACATCTTGTAAGTACTCTGTAATATAATCCCTTTTTCTTATGATATATCATATATAATGATGTATAATTTTTTTCACCACCCTTCCATATTTTATATATCTTTTTTTAATTGTTTTGTATGTAATTTCCTTCATCTACCATGGCCATGGATTTATTCAAGGTACTAGAATCCTAGTCAAAGGTCCCAAGATATCCTCTTCCTATAATCAAAAGCGATAAATATTATCTTGATCATTCAATAAATGTAAATCCCTTAATAAATTTCTAGGTGAATGTTTCATTTCCATAAAGATAAATTGTTATGCATTTTATCATGTATCAATGTTTTTTATTGAATGATATACATTGAAAGTAATATCAATTCAAGAGACTAGTATAGAGTTCAAAGATATGTATATCCAATGACACCTAGAATTTGTGGTGTTACTATTAGAAATTTAGTACTCATGATCTATAATACATGAGATCACCATGTGTTTATATTATAAGAAGAAGACTTAATGATTATAAACCATCAACAACTAATAGTCATACATCATCCATGTCCCATAATATTGATGTATCTAGAGAAAATAGATTAATATTAATAAGACTATCGTAATATCATTAGGTAATCGTTATATCTAAAAACATCTATAGCCTTTAGATATGATATGTAATATAAATACATTACCATTTATAGTGTTGTGAGAGTGGTTACCTAAGACCCAACTTGAACTTTGAATTATCGATTACCACATCATGCATAAATTGCGATATATATATATATATATATATGATTAATACCTAACATTATAGTAACAAAACTTATAAATGTACCATATATGTAATGTTTTAAGATTATATTTCTCATCAATATAAGTTCCCAACTATAATAATAACCTTGTGATTCTATGAAAATAATCTTAAATATCTATACAATGGTCTAGATAAATCATATTTAAGAGACACGGATAATGATTGACTACAGGGTTTTAGGTAATTATAAGCATTGAGAAATTTTATCATCAAGTTCTCACATGGTGATCTCAAGTATATAAGATCATAAGGACTAACCCACAAATAGTAACACCATATGATTTGGGTGTCATTAGATGTTCATATCGAAAATTATATATACTGGTCCCTCAATATAAAATTATTATAAATATGTTTCATTAAATAATGTTCTTTGATGAATGATGTAAACCATAACATTTTATGTTGTTGGGATGTTAACTTTTATTGGTTGTTTCATTAGTGGTATGAAATTGATTGAATTAACAAGACATGATTTATCATTTTTTATTAAAGGATGAGGATATCTCTAAAACTTTGATTAGGTTGTAGTTCCTTGAATAAATATATGGTCATGGTGGTGGAAATAAAGTTCATCCAATACGTTCAAATAAATATAAATAAATCATTCAAAGATGATGTAAGAAAATTTTCGTAATTCTATATATGATATTAGGATATAAATAAATTATATTACACAATAAGTGTTCATAAGAGGTTTTCATGGCTATAAATTATACTTATATCATCAGGGGCCATGCTTTGTTTCCAAATACCACTCTTGGACTATTATTAGGAATAAATTATATTGAGATATAGTCTTAGAGGGTTACACACTAATGGTGTCCATAAGTTAACCAGTTATAGGGAATTATAGTTGAAGAAGAAGTGTTCCCCACATTCCTAGGTCAGTGAACATCCAAGTGTGAGTGATGATAAGTAAAAGAATAAGTGAATTAAATTATATTTTATTCAACTTTATAATAATCATAATTAAATTAATTTCACAATATATTTAAAAGTTATTTATGTATAAATAGTGAATATGATGAAATAGTTTTTCGAGATAATATTATTTATTAAAGGGGTTTTAAACATATATTGGGGGAATGAACTTAGTTAATGGTTCATATTTCATTACCTTATCTGTGAGTGTTTCATAAGTTGGTGATAAAATATCTGTGAAACTTATGAAAAGTTTAATTAGGTTTTCATGAAATAAAGGGTTGTTTTTTGTTTTTGTGTTTATTTAGGGGAAAACTTATAATAAAGATTCTTAATTTGAATTATAAAACATTATATTTGGCCCAAAAATAGAGAGTTGTATAATATACATGGATTTTTTCTATTCCCTATATTATCTTAAGTTATATAGAGATAAAAAATATGAATTATTGATTCATTGTTTATATATTGTGTTCTTTGTGTTCTGAAAATCAAACTACCATCATAATGAACTCAGATCTCCCATGATTTAACATAATAGTTATTGAATAAAAAATAGGATATTTGGTACTTGTCTGGATGATGTTGAGGGTTACCCAACTGGTTCTTTTGAGCTTTAATGATTAGTTGATGAGAGAAGAATGTCAAGGTCATGTCATTACATTGGGGTATCAATTTATTATTTATCTATTTTTACAATGCTTAAAATATATTATATAACGATCCATTGATTAGATCTATGGATTGGTATTTGAAATTTGATGTTGCAACACATATACTATGAATTATTTTTAAAAATACTATTATTAAATGATGTATCTATGCATGGGTTCCTTTAGCTAGTATTAGAGTGACCATTATATATTTAATTCAATAATTTCTATTAATTTTTCTATAATTTTAGTATATGGATTTAATATGGTCAAAGCACCATAAATATTTCAAAAAATAGAGTTTCGATGGAAAAGATATGGCTATACGAATTTGTGAAGGTGATTAGGAAAAAAATTGGGAGGGGGCGGTTATTATAACATGAGGTGTATGAACTAGGGTCTTCGAACACACTAGAGAATGCTTATTTAATAAATAATAAAAAATGTTGTGAATGGTAGGAATTGAAGGGGTGTTCATTCCTTAGCATGTTCTATGTGATGCATAGTGAATTACTAATTTTTTTAAAAAAATGTCCCCCAAACACCCCTTTATTAACCTAGTAGATATAGTGTGAAATGATGACATCATATTAACATGCACTGATTCCATCAAATTCACTTTATGTACACTGTGTGCAACCAAGTGGGTCAAACTGACCGATTTAAACCTAGATTTGACCTTGTATGGTCTCAACCAGGACCAACTATCTCAATATAGAACACTAGGTAAAACTTCTCATCCAATAATATCTAAAATTTATTAAAAAAATCCAATATACATATATAAATATATCAATTATCAATACTTTATTTTTGGATCCAAAGGATGTATAAATAAAGAGTTTAAAAAATAATGATATTTTTATATATTAAAAAGTATCTCGAGTATAATTTTGGATTGTTTAATTAGTTTATGTAATATATGATTCATATTAAGAGATCATGAGGTACAAAGAACCCATGTATATGTGGTTTATTTTTTCTTTAATTTTAGTTGTTACAATAAGTAATATTTTATAATAGTTAATTATTAAATATTATTTTTAGTTGATCCATGAATTTTTCCTCCATACATTAATTTTATTACACATGTGTTTCCACATTTATGTTATAAAATATAATCAAACATGTAAATTTATCCTAAATTTCATGTGATTGTACATTGTAAGTAATTTTTTCATTGTTATGAAGTTGTTTCAAATAAGAGTATGTGTAAATCCCAAAAAAAGTAAAAAATACATGGGAGAAAGAATGGATCTATAAATCATGTGGATAATGACTCAAGTAGTTCTCATAGGGTCATGGTTGATCCAAAACCTACTCAATGGATCAGCAAATAATATTAAACTCCTAATCATGTCATTATTTTTTTAGATATTTTTACCATGAATTGTTAATTAATATATCAATTTTTTGAAGATATATGATCACATATGATGGTTAAAAAATTGAAAATCTAAAAATGAATAAATATAATGAATTTTTCTATTTATTCATGGTTAATTAATTTTAAATTTAGCATGATAAATAGTTTAAAATTTCATTCATCATGTAAAAAAAGATAAAATCCATAATTGTAAATATTAAGTTAAAAATTCCTTCCATAACTTATGTTTTAATGAAACCATAGTTTCAAGTGCTCTTAATCTATAGTTCAGGTTATGTCACTCTATTAAAGAGTTATAATTTGAGTGGTGGGTTGACTTAACTTGAATTATCATAAAATAAATACTCATAAATAGTTTAGTGAAATTTAATAGGAAAAGTGTTAAGTAAATACAAGTTCAAGATTTGTAAGATTTGAGGCATCACTTAAAAATCATGTACCTATGAATTAATGTAGTTAACCAGCCAAAATCCCACAATAAATTCTACTGTAATTAATTTTTTTATATCATGGACTATGAATATAGGTTTTGTGGATTCTTACCCACTAGAATATTTAAGAAACTTAATATCCTAAATCCAATGGTTTATGGATATTGGAATTTGAACAAAGTAGTAAAAGAAATTTAATATTCATAAATCAATAATGTCTAAATAGTTGGTAATAAATACATATTTAATACTATTATAAAGTTTTATTATATATAAAATTTTAATGTAATAAAATAAAATCACTAAAATCAATATTGGATAATGAACATGTCCTCACTAGCATAAATTTCTAAGAGAGGTATATTTTATTTTGTATATTACTAATGTGTGAAATTAAATTTTATATATTTGGTCACACACTACCCTATCATCTACCTTATGAAGTAAGTTATTGTAATAATGATGGTTATATGAGACACACAGATGATGCATTCAATTTTCACATAATCATGTTATCATAAAAGTTCAGTAGTTTTTGAAATAAACATGAGGACATGGATGGTTACACCATGTTTTCTCATCTCCAGGAAGATTATTAGCAGTATGTAATTCAAAAAATTTATAAGATTATCAATACACCTTATATGTGTAACATAGAAAATAGACTCCTTGATGGTCCTCATGTACTCGAGATGATAAAGTAAATTGTTTGATTGAAAATATAGGATTCAGGTTGAATAATGATGCATACATACATATCTAACTTGTATATTTATCAAATTATTTATCTAATTTAATTAAATATTATAAAATTAATTGTACAGAAAAATCACTTCAATATCTTCTAGATAAATTTTTACACATTGATAAGAATATAAAGAGAGATAAATATTCAATACTTATGATGAATCTGAAAAAATATAAGGTGAAAAATAAAATTCAAGGTATAATTTTAAAGGAACTATCAAAACATCCTTCAAGTAACCAAGTATTGAGCGGGAGATCATCAAACATGAAGTTATTTTATTTATATGTGGCAGGAAAGGTCATTGGAAAAGGATTTTAAATAAATAAATAAATAAGGAAGAATTTTTTTACTTTAGTTATATTCATAAATTAATATAAAATTTCTAATTTACTTCTTGAGTATTAGATATAATTTTAAAATATCACATTTTTATCAAAATATAGGAACCATAGGAGATCATAAATATTACAAGAATTAAAATAGATCTTTAATTTTTTGATGGAGCTTGACTCATACATCAACTAGATAATATCACAATTTTATATTTACAAGTAGATAGGTAATTATATTTATAAAACAAATTTTATGTATTGTGTGTTACTAAAAATATTATCTATATATTGAGTTTATATATAATGGTATTTTATTTAAAGTTTGGAAATAAAATTATTATGGTATACCAAGAATGGATAATATTTTAATTAAATTTAAATCAATGAAAACATATACTATAAATAATTGATGCATAAAAAATAAAACCTAGTTTTGGAAAAATAATACTTATATAATGAAAACTAGAATAAAATTTCAAGGATATACTAAGAAGTTAGATTATATTATTTTGAGAAAAAACTATTAGATATTTGACATGTTTTCTTATACTTTATAACAACCAAGATGACTTTTATCATTTTAGGAGATAAGACCACAAATATTCATGAATTATTTTATTAAGATATATGAGAACTATTTAAAATAAAAGCTAGGGGTAAATTCAAATAATCCATGATATTTATTTAATAGATTTAATGAATATAAAATTCTAGTAAGAGAATGATGAGAAAATTAAGGGGGATTTAGTTAGGATGATTGGAATAATATCCTAACCAAGAATACATCAATAATTAAAATATAGAATGAATATTATCCCTAAACTCACATTTACTTATACAATTGAAATTCATGATGTTAGTAAGTGGAGTTTTACCTCTATTTTCATGGTGATGTCGATGAAAAGTATTTCAAGTCTTTCATTATACCTTTTAGAACATGATTTATAAATAAATTCACTAACAGTTAGTTATATGATAAATAAAATGAAAATTGATGTTTTATATGAGTTATAATATGAATAGAATCCACTGTGTAACAAATTCATGTTTTAAAATGTAAAATTTTTGTTAAGGATAATACTAAAAACAAACTTTCATAAAGAAACATAAATTATATCAATATGAATTATTCTAAAGTTACCATGGATTTTCTACAATTATCTAAGATAGAAAAGTAATAGTCAAGTGAAAGACTATAAATCTATAAGAGGGGAGCACATATCGAATCAAGATATTGGAATAAAAATAGACTTTTATAATGTTGAGTCTCATGATTTATATGAAGTTATCATAGGAACAATTTCTATATGATCTCATGGAAAGGATAGTTCCAAATAATCATATACTATGTAGGAAAAAACCAAAGAGAAATGTTTTATTATCACTAATATAGGTGATATATTAATCATTAAGAATAATAAAACTATATCCTATAAGAAATTAATAAATATAAAATTAGATAAAAATGGAAATTGTACTTGAAATGAGAAAATGCATTCCATGTATCAAACAAAGTTTGTATTCTGGTAGTATATCTAGTTGATGTAAAACCAATAGGGTTTGAATGTGAATTAAATAATGTAATATAAATGGACGGTAAAGAGAATAACTTGAAAGAAAGGTATTTTTTAAAGCTTTAAGGAAATTCATTACATTTAATATAAAGAAACTGTAGTGCCTCAAGTCTTTATGGGAAAGGAATTTTTTTAAAAAAATTGAATATTTCAATTATTGGATGGCCTCTATTTTTATCTGGTCATCATAATAGAATTTATATAGTTTGGGAATCTAAAAAAAATTGGACATGTACTGAGGCTTGAAGGTATTTTGGGGAGCTCAAGTGAATATATTTGTTAGCTTAGGGGGGTTGAGCTGGTGTAGTGAAAACTGTATCAGCCACTGGATGGACAGTAGCACCCTCATGTACAGTGTTTCCACCTACTATCCATTTGACCCATATTGGATAGATTATTGGGTTTTAAAAGAAGAAAATAACCCTCCCCCCCTTGATTTTATAATGGGGCATCTACTTTTATTCTTTCTCATTTCTTGTATGCGGCCCATGTGGTCTTACCCCCTCCACCTCTAAGTTTACCCTTGGTTTGGGTGAAATTATTGGGAAATTTAATAGTGGAATCAAGATATAGATCTATTTTACTCCTCCCATCCATATTTCCTCTCATTTTCATTGATTTGGGGGGGGGGTTTAGGTCTAATATATATATTTCACTGGAGAATGTTGAAATCAACCAATTCCATTGGAACTTTTATATAGTCCATGTCTGGGGTATCCGAAGATGACATTTTCCTACCTATATTAATTGTTTTATAAAATCTAGGCCATAAACTAGATTTATTTAATATATTTTGTATAAGTTAAATTAAATTTATTATGGACACATTTTTAAACTTAGGGATTAGTCCTAGATTGGTACTGGGGGTCTTTTGTTGGCCTACCGAAACATTTTGGGTTTATATTTAGTGTGACATTAAGATGTGGGGAGTCTCAAAAAATATTACTAGTTTTAAATAAACTGTTTAATTAATTATATTTGATACAATTAATATTTTTGGGCTTCTTGGAATAATTAGGATCTTGGATAGTGATGTAAGTTGGTACCATGAATCAATGCATCTTGAAAAACCTTGGTAGAGCTGCCATACCCTAGAAATAAATGAGAAAAGATCCAAATGAGGTATGTTGTCGTGCTACTCTCCCTATGATATAATGATTGTTTATTTTTTTGGTTTATTTTGATATGCAGTCTCACTAGTAAGGGAGTTGACATGGTTAATTAATTTAATATCCTAATAGAAATGGACCACCTATAATTGTAATTATCTAAATTGTTTAACTAATTAAATGATATAACTTAGACCCTGAAGAGAGACAAGGTACATTATGAGACCTTACACTCTTGATAGATTCCTCAACCACTAATTATCAAGGTCATGACTCGTGAATGAGTTAACCTTGACACCAAACTCATAGGGGTGATCCTTGACTTAAATTTGAATTATTATGACATGGTGGCCCTCCATGTGATATGCATATGCCTATGATAGGAGGTGGGAGTGGACATGCAGTGACAAACCCACTTGGGCCTAGTAAAGGCCTCAGGGACACCTTATATCCAATGCAATCAAGTCTATAACCAAGGGGGAAGCTATTTTCCCCCTCTAAAATGTGTTAAGACTATGTGGATAGAACCTATAGTGACTGGGTTTGGGTTGGGTTCAGACATACCCAGAGTGACCTTGAGGATGGAGAGGGGTCAAGTCTCGTCACTTAGAACATTTCCAGTATGGTGTGCCTATGTACCTGGAAAGGTCATGATAACTTAATGATAATTTTTATGTATTTTGTATCCCCTAGTCATTATGTATTGACATATTAAAATTACAAGAGATCGTGGACCCCTAGTGGTGTTCCCTTTTGATTTTTTGATCTAGGGGACCAGAATAGCTACCCCAACTCATATTAAATCCCTATCATGTCTGATTGGGTATGGGTAGATGTGATTATGAGTGTCACCTTTGAAATTATACTAGTTTTGTGAACATGAAGATTTATGGGAAGTGGTTATTTTTTAGGATTTCAACCATTCGTTATTCTTGCTTTAATTTATAATTGGTCATCAAGTACGTCGTTTGGGTGGTCTTGGTTATGAATTGGGAAATGCATTTGGAGGGTGGTATTTTATTTAGTATGGAATGTTCTCATAGAGGTTGGTCTTTTATAATGTATGGGAATCACCTTTTATGGTCAGCCTTTTATTTTGTATGGAATATTTAATTGGAGTGAGGTCTTTCATTTTGCATAGGAAACACCTTTGGGGGAGATGTATTTTATTTTGTATGGAAAGAACACTTAGATAGTATCCTTTCTTTTTGTATAGAAAATTCACTTTGAAGGTGGTATTTTATTTTTCATAGAAATCACCCCTGGAGGCTAGTATTTTATTATTTATGGGAAACACCTTTGGGGTTGTGTGTTCTATTTTTATTCTTGCTGAGAAAGCTCCCATAATGGAGGTCTGAGGACATTTTTGGGGTTTCCATGGATTTTGTGCCAATATAATACTGGAGCTTCCACAGACATAGAGCTCGATGTTTGAGAAGACATGGATTTAGATTTCATATGTTTGTATACCCATGGGATGGTTCCCTATATTCGTGAGGTTATAGTTGTTTCTACCATAGACATACATATTATTGTTGGATCCACCAAGTATTTGGAGCTTGGATGTTTGGGCTATCATAGGATGGGTCCCTAGAGTCGTGAGGATACATTAGGGATACCATGGATTTTGATCTCGTGTGTTTTTGTTTTTTCATAATCATCTTGGTATTCATGAAGACACCCTAGAACTAGAAAAAGTAGATATTTTCAATTAGGTTTCGGATCCTAAGGATCGATAATATTATAGTACTTGGTAGGTGAGTTGACATGGTTATCCTGACATGCTTAGATACATTTTGACACTGGATGGGGAAACTATTATAGTTTTTTGTTTTATTTATTTATTATTAATGTAGTTATTTATTTATTTCAGCTAAACATGTCAAATATACATATCAAAACATATTTTGGTTAGTATGGGACCGTTTTGGTGGTACCCTGTTGAGTTATGTATGCACACCCTACTCAGGGCTCAATTTCACATGGGTAGCTGATTAGCTCTCACATAGTTATTTCATGTATAGGTTGGATGAGGCCTAGGATGGGGTTTTTCATGGTCTAGTGAGATATATTATGTAATTTTAGGATATAGGGATAGCTTATTTATTGTAGTTTCAATATAAACATGTATTTTATTTCATTTATTATTCAGTTTACATAATCAGACTAGTTAGAATTCAGTCTGTATGACTGTATGGATAACTCTTCATTCAATGTTATTATATTGGTGTGTGTTTTATTCATGAATAATCTCATTTTGTACTATCTAGATGATGTTTGGTCAATTTATTATTATTTGACACTCTGATATTAGGGTTATAGCCTCCCCAAGACACCTCCTTAGACACCCTCTACTATTTATTAGCCTCTAGCATTCTAGGCGGTGCACCTGAGGTCACATGGTGGTCTGGTTCTACTATTGTTTAGAGTGAGGAATGGAGGGATTCTATAAAGTGGTGTCAAACCAATTTTTCCTTACTATTTTGGATTTGGTAGACAAGAGGCATAGGGATGGGTTGTAGCTTTTAATGGAACCAATATTGGTGCATCGCGAATACCTTTTCTGGTGGAAGTAGAGGTTATAAGGGACAGTGTTGTTGTTATTGGTTTTTGATGTTATAGTAATATATGATTCCACATTGGCTGATTCCTATGACATTTGATATTGTTAATTTCTTATTATAATTAGGGTGTTTTTTCCATTAGTAAGAGGATAGTTACTAGATCTGCCTATTTTCCTATAGTGGTGATAAATATCTTGTGAATCATATCAATCACATAGTACTTACATGATTTATATTCATACTACTGTAAAATTTTTCAATAATTTATGAAACTCTGCTATTTGAAGTGTTAGAAAACACTTATACAATGTTTTATCATGTAAGTACTTGGTGGAATTATACTCAGTTTTGATGAATTGTATGCATATATTTTATTTTAGTGGGATGAATTATAGATACTATGATGAGATGATCGATGGAAATGATAGTGTTATAGTCCCTTTATTAGGGGACGAGTAGAGATTCTAAGGGGTAGGTAAAGGAATTTAAGGCCTTAGAAACAAACCATTAGGGTGAGTATTTTTCAATTTTAGTTATTTAATGTGTTATTAATAAATTATAATGTTTTTTCTCATATATATTGTAATTAAATTATACTTAACTGAATAATATCGCTATAGTTTCTCAACATGAGCCATCTAGGGTGATGTTCTTATACATATACATGTTGATCGATAAGATGATGATTATCTAGGGGATTCCATGTGGGGATGCTCATTAGAACCAGTTACCTTATGGGTGGATGAGTTTTCATGTAATACATCACTTATATTAAGGACCTTGATTTTGGTGTTTTGGATATTGGATACCATATGGTTTTGATACAGGAGCATGGATGATGTCTCATGGGTTGTGACCTTTTGGGAGATTGGGGTCCAGGATAGGTGGGTGGAACTAGAGACCATGGTTTACAACTCAAGGTTTAGTGAGTTTATTTTTATTTTTATTTGGGTGAAACCCTAGAGAGGGGTTATCCTAAGGATTCTTATTACCTTAGAGGTGGAAAGCACATATACGTTCTATCTTTTGAGATTAATGCATGAGGGGTACAATTGAGTTTATGGTATAGGCATGGTGATGTATTAGTGTTTTAGGGGAAATGTACCCTGAGTTGTAGCACCTGGGGAGGTGAGTTATTTAGAGATTCGTGGTATCAATACTAGGTTCTAAGTGCTTGATCATTCAGGTGTCTATCTCTATGGACCCTATTGACATTGAAATGATGTCATATAGTGGCTAGGCATGTGGTTAAGATTTGTATGGGTGAATTTTCTGATTTTATAGAGAAAATAGTGACCCATTATTTTCACACAAATATATTACATCTCTTTATATGAATATTCATTACATTACACAAACAAATTCCTAGGGATCATAAGGTTATGGTGCCTTTAGAAAATTAGAAACATCAAAAATAGTTTCATAATATTTCTATATCATCACCCACATAGTTCTTTATAACTATAACACTTCTCAGACATATCACATGCAATACCTATCATCATAACTTGGGGAAAAGAAACTTAACAAAGGATGAGCTCAGAAGCTCAATAATGGTAAACATTGAAAATATGTAAACATAATGTGAGAATAAGGATATAAAAACGTGATCATAACATATGAAATCCATACCCTATATATCAAGGATCAAAAAAAATTAATCATGGAATAAATATTAGTAGTCCATAAGACATGAATCATAGGTAAATAAAAGAATATAAGCAATGAGAGCATAACATTAACATAAAACAAAGAATTTTGGCATACATATAAGTATATAAAATCATTTCAATGGTAGTCAAGGATCATTACCAAGTCTATCGTAGTTGAATGAGTTTACTCACTAAACCATCTTAGTAGTCAAGGTTCACTCACAATACTATTATAGTAAAAAAATTCTCATACTGAATTGGGTTCACTCTATATTCTAGTCATATTTATTTCATGGTATATCAATAATTATCCAATGCATTGGAGGGAGGAATAAGTCCCATCCATAACATAATAAAAATTATAAATAAGTGTACCACAATATCATAAAATATTCATCATATCAAAACCCATGAAGATAAATAGGTTTCATAAATATTTCATCATCACATAACCTATGGAAAAGAAACACTTTTCCTAATCATTTCATCATTTCATTATGTCATCAAATCATAATCCATGGAAAAAAAGTGGGTTCTATATTCATTTTATTATGGCATAACCTCTGGAAGAAAAATTATTTTCATAAACATATTTTCATCATTGAAATAAACCATACAGAGAAATAATATTAATGGTATCCTTTTATAATTTCACTAATAAATAATAAATAACATCAAACTATGTTATCTTATATGGAAAATTATTTTTAAGGATCACTTCGAACATTTCATGAGTAAAATAATATTTTCACTTTGAAAATCATATTTTCTTAAAACTAAAAATTCATAAAAAAATTTAAAAATTATTTTCTTTAAAAAAAAACTATGAAACATATAATTTTATCTTCAATACATTGTGTGGTTATGACTGCGGTAATTTTTTTATATCGCACACATTAAATCAAATATTCCTTTCATATTTTCAACAAAATCAAAAACGTGAATTATTTGAAAAACTACATGAAGATTACTTTTTAGAAAATTATTTAAAAGGTAAAACAAGGGTAAAAATTTCTTTAAATATCATTATATATTGGTAAAAACATTATTTAAAACAATTTTTTAATAAAACATTGATATGAAAGACAAAGGGTTTTTGATCGAAGAGAGAAATAAACATAATTTTTCTTAAAATGTATATTTTTGAACTGATGATTACTTAAATAAATGAAAATGAAAGGAAAATATGTATTCTATATAAATAACATGATTATAATAAAATTCATGTTTTTCTAGATATTTTTATCATAATATCTCATTTTTGTAATCATAATCATAAACAATCCAGATAAATGATGAGATTTTATAAAAACCTTACTATTTTGGAAATAAAGAATCATAAGACCCATGAAAGAATAACATTAAATGAAACTTATAATATAATGATAATATATGAATTCATGATATTACATGTCAAAGTTTCTATATATACACATAATAAAGGAATATAGGTGCATAACATAACATATGTCTGAAAGAAGAAATTTTGATCCAAAAATCCCTTACTATTTTGGTAACTTTTGATTTGTAAACCCCATTGAAGATATATCTTTAAATGTATATGTAAATCCAAATAACGTATTGGTAATAATAATAAAATAAATTCATGGTAATTATATAGATTACATAAAATATATAGGTGGTGAATATGGCATGTGTCTCATAGATGTAAAAAGTGACATGCAAATCTCTTGCCTTAAGTCTCGACTTCCTTAATACACATTCAAACATCCTATATAATAAATATATATTTATTATAAATATATTTAATAAAAATAATTACATAAATATTATCATATATTATTTACTTATGACCTTTTATTAATTTTTTATTAAAAATTCCATGTTAAAATCACTTTTTGGGTAATAACTGCTTTGTTTCTCATGTTTGTTTTGATTTGGTATTTTAGATCATTTTACTTTTTTCATTGTTACATAATATTAATAATTATAAAAATGATATAAATATTTTATAAATCACATATATATTTATTTATAATAATCCATAAAAGTTAGAGATATAAAATGAAATACATTGTTTATAAAGATGGTGGGTTATACGTACTCATGAATGTTGTTTCCATTTTCTCGATGGATTGAAAAAAAGAAAGGTATATAATATATAAAATTTTATAATAATTTTTATGTAATTTATATCACATATTTTTATTAACCAAATCTTTTTTACCTTTCATGTAAAGTGTTAGTAAATAATAAATAACACCGCTTCACGATGTGGTAATTCACCATACACACGAGATATGTTATTATATTCCCAAAGAATGAAAATTAAGAAGGTATATGTGATATTATATTTAAATAAGTATAATAATATCATAAATATCAAATATAAATATTATATTCATCATTATATCTATCCATGAGAGGCGGTGATGGAAAACAAATTATATCGGTTCCTTAGGTGGTAGTCCATTGTACAGACAATCGACTGTTTCATTTTCCATTTGATGGATGAAGAGATGGATATAATTTGTTACATAAAAATAATAACATATAATTATATCATAGATAATTTTTTATATTTTAATTAATATAACATTAATGAAGGTCGTAAGAGAATAATTGAAAAGAAATATTTTAGTGAAGACAATTACCTTCGTTTAGAACAACCCATTTGGATATCTTATTTAGGACCCGAGGGTTAATATTTTGGGATGAAAAGTATATATATAACATTTAAAATAATTTTTGTGAGGTATATTCTATGTTTTGGTTGAGAAAAGGACTTAAGAGGCGTGAATAAGTGAGGAGAGGAGGTGGCCTTTTATAATGGACAAGTGGTGTTTTTGTAAATACACAAAACTATTCAATAATGGGGAGTCACTCTCACCCAATGTGACTCTAAAGGTAATAATTAAAGGTTTTTGGGGAATATATTATCAAGAAACACCTCCAACACAAAAAAACATATTTTTTAAACATTTTTTTCCCTGTCCTAAAGTTTACTTAATTTTACCATTTTAGTTTTGACTATGGTAACTAGTTTTTTTATATATTTACATAGGTGATTCATCCATTATGTATAAAAATAAAAAAAAAGTATTATTAGATAATTTGGACCCAATGTTTATAAATATTAAATCCAATTTATAAAATAAAAATCATATGTTTCAGTAAAATTAATTTCAACACAAGCACATGAAATGCACAGAACCCCATTTTACTCTTTACCATTGTAACAATGTTTTTACTATTTAGGGGTCAATATAACTATTATAAAAGGATAATTGGTATATAAATGGACCATAATTGTTATTTTTAATCATACCAATAACTTTATAGAGTAATGTTTTTAGGAATTTTAAATCATTTAATTAAATATTATTTATTATAAAATAACATTGTTATCAATGTTGACACAATTCATTTAATTTGAATTCAAAAACATCAACCAAAAAAGTGGAATTATAATTTATTATTTTCACAGTTGTATATATTTTTATATTTATCAAAAAATAATTATATACATTAATTAATTCAATTAATAAATCTTTTAATATTTTTAGTATCATTTATTTTATTTTTCTATTAATTAATTAATTATTTCATTGGAATCGCTCAAAAATTTAAAATAATTATATAATTACTAAAAAATAAAAACAAATTATATAAATTATGTTAATTTAATTATGATAAAAAATTATAACAATATTCATTAACATCTTCTTTTTTCAATATATGAACATGTAATTCTAATTTAAAAGTAAGTGTGTGACATTTTTCCTTTTTTTCTTTATTTAAAGCATTATGTTGGTCACTTTCATGGAAAAATGTCCCATATGAACATAAAAATCAATAATATGGTAATATGGGTTGATATAATGGCATAAAATAGGTTTTAGATATGTTTCTTAGTCATTTTACCACTTATCTTGTTAGTTTAACCCCCCCCAGTAAACCAATTTTAACCTTAACCACAGTAATTAATATTTTTTGTTTTTACTATTTATTTTGAATAAACACTAAGTTTACCTTAGTATATGATATAAATTATTTAGATTCCAAATATATAATCCATTTTTAAAAATTCCATTCACATAATTGGCATAATTTAATTTAAAATTAAATCCAGAGACGCGACAAAAAAGTGGTATTCTAAAGAGAAAATTTTCAAATGCTTAAAAAGTTTTTATATAAAAATAAAATATTAAAATAAATCAAATTTGAAAATTATATTAGTATATATATTATTTTACTAATTTTAATTTTTAATCATAATCCAAATAAATTTTAGAATTTAAATTCTCTGAGTGAAAAGGCATTTTTGAAAAAAAAAACAAGTGTCTTCACAATTCACTGAAAAAAAATTATCATTTTAGAAAAATATCCAATACTAAATCCAAGATAATTTTTAAATTATATTAAAAAATGAATTTTATTTTCTAAAATATATTTTATAAAAATTTATTATTTAATTTTATTATTTTTTCAGCAAAATTGATAAAAAAATTGTGAAATAATAATATATTTGAAAAATATAATGATTTAACTAAAAATTAAGTAAATTTTATCAGTATTATTTCACTATATAAAATCATTATTATTAATATTTAAAATGTTTTTATTCCTATTAATACCACCAAGTTTAAGGTATTGTTTATAAAGGGCATGTTTAATAATATTAATAGTATATTGTGGTTCATTAAAACTCTATGTTGTGTGTAATGTAAGAAATAAAAGAAATTAAATTTATTTTAAAAAATATTTCCTAAAAACTATTTGTATTACATTATACCACCCTTAAAATGATTTTTTCCTTTAAAATTTTGTAACTTATATATAAAAAACTGATGATACTTTTGTCTCATTACATCCTCAGGTTCCCATGTTGCTTCCTTAAGCTGGTGGTTTTACCACAAAACATTGGATAGGTGAGTGGTCTTATTTAATATCACTTTCTATCTATGATCCAGAATCTACATTGGTTGTTACTCATATGAAATATCATGATCCAGGGGTATGAAATTTGATTTTATTTCAAGTAAAGGATAATGTATGTACTTCCTCATGAGAAATACATATAACACATCATAGACTTGGGAGAGGTTTAGTGGAAGTTCCAATTGATAAGCTACCATATCAATACAATCAATAATTTTAATGAAAAAAATATATATCTGGGGATCAACTTTTATTTATATCATAAGAAAAATTTTACCTTTAGTTATTTTTAAATCAATTTACACATCATCTCTTACTCCATAAAATGATTATTCATGATGAATTTTTCATGTCTAGAGCACTAAAATTTTCTTAAGATTCTTAATTAATTCTTTTAGCCTCTAAATATTTTTCAAAAATAATAATTTTTAACACAAGTTATCCAATTACATCCAAATTTAGACTTAATCTATTCCATTAATAGTTAACCATAAAGAACCTCTGAGTCTGACCAAAATTAAAATCCAAAAATTTAGAAAGAAGGTTACTAAATTTCCAAAATCAACATATTATTTATCCCCCAAACAAAAATATGTATCACTTAATTACACATACCATATATGAAAATTCATTGATTTTATATTCTCCTAAAACATGTTAATATCCTAAATTACGATAAATTTTTTTATGAAAATATAAATTCTTTTAAAAATTACTTATTTCCTCATTCATTAAATAAAATCATAGATTATTTAATTTATTCCTTAAATCCAAAAATTTTGTAAGTTCCATCAATGAGAACATATACCAATTTTTAATGAAATTATTACTTGATTATAAGGTAATCAATACTATACAATTTAATCTATCCATATCAATCATATATTTATCCAAAAATCATTATCTCAACATCAGGAACATATTAAGGGTTATCCTTCCCTTAATCGTGTTTTTACCAAAAATATCACCTTACCATTAAATAACTTCTCTATTCCATCAGTACCATTTAACATATTATTTCAAATCTATACTGTATAACTTCAACATAAAATTAATTATATATTTCATAATTTTTAAATTACAATACATAAACTCTTAAATCATTATACTACATTATTAAAACATTTACTAGGATTCATTATATTATTCTATAATACATCCTTTTGTTCATTTGTCATTTGAAGTATATTCATCATCAACAAAAAACCTTTTACATGTACCACCTTACCAATCCTCCTAATTACACCTACAAACTCAATTTCTATAATTCCCATACTCTCCAAATTTATAAAATTCAACCATTGATTTTGTCTTATGGAAACCATTATTAACATTTATTTCATTAATTTAACTTTTTTATTTTTCATTGGGAATAGATTACTATACGTCCTTATTCTCTACAGATAAAACATCTTTCCATTCCTTTAAGACAACCCCTGGAGTTCTTCTTCCAGCATTCATTACATAGAGGAAACTAGAACTTATTTCCTCTATGGTCTCCACTGCCCAAACTCTCAACAAACTCCATATTTATAATTTTAGTGAGACCGAGAGTTGGTTAAGGTGAATTTTGATAATATTATATCATGATAACTGATTAATAAAAATCAAAATATCCTTCACTCTAGTCATCATCATATTTGGTTTCTCATCAACACAATTTCTATCACATTTAACATTAATTTAGTTCATTATGGCTCCTTCTATTGAAAAAAAAACATTGTGTGAGCAGTAATATTCTAGTTTAAACCCAAATAATCATGAAAAATCACTTATATTATGTCTAAATCAAGAAGAATTATTTTCAATATATAACGTCATAGGTTTAACCTAAGTCCTTCGTCATCATTATTAAAATCCTTCAAGATGGTTGATAATGATTTTTTGTATTTCCAAATCATATCTCCTATGAGTGTCAAACCAGGTGCATAATAAGGCCCAGATTCATGTACCATGTAATGTTCAATTCAAGACTCATAAGACTTTTTCAAAGTGATTACCCCTTAGTACATCTATTCTAGAACCAAACCCACTTATAGTATCCAAACATGGATATATTGTTTGGAAACCACTCTCTTTATCCTTCACCATTATTCCAAGATATTTTCTTATACGTAGAATTATCCATAGACTTATCCTTATATATATCCCTAGGAATCTCATTAATGTTTTCTCATAATAGTTTCCAAAGGTTAACTAAAAATATCCTCTAATGCTAACTATAGAAGACTGGTCTTATCATACATACGTATTGCATTTTTTTAGATGAATACTTATTACATTACATAAACACACACTTAAGGATCATAATGGTATAGTTCTTTTAGATATCTAGACACATAAAAAAATTAACAAGAGTTCTAGACCATCTCGCACATAGTTCTTCACATTTATCACCCTTTTTATACATATCATAGGTAACACCTATCACCATAACCATGGGAAAGGAATAATAAGAAAGGGTGAGCTCATATGATGAGTAAAGGTAAATAAGAAAAATACATAAACATATTGTGAGCATAAGGGTAAGATAACATGATCATAACATATGAAAACTATAACCTTCGTATTAAAGATCATAATATTGAGTCATTTCATAAATATTGGAAGTTAATAAGACATGAATTCTAAGGCAATCAAAGAACATGTGCCATGATACTATAACATTGACATAAAACATGGAATTGTGGAATACACATATGCATTGAAAATCATTTTCATAACATTTAAGGATCAACTCCATGTTGATCATATTATAATGAGTTCACTCTCTAAACGATCATATCATTAAAGGTTCTCACCAAAGACTATTAAAGTGGACAAATTCAATTACTAAATTGGGTTCCCTCCCTATTTGAGTCTTATTTATCTCATGATATATCAATATTTATACAATTCATTGGAGTGCGGCATAGGTCACACCCATAACATAAATAAAATTATACATATGTGTGCAACAAGATCATAAAAAATTCATTGTATCTAAACACATGATAATAAATGGTTTTTATAAACATTTCATTATATCATAACTTATTGAAAAGAAACAATTTTCATAATCATTTCATCTTTTCATCAAACCATAACTTTTAGAAAAATAATCAGGTTTTATAAGCATTTTATCATTTTATAACCTATATAATATAAATGATTTTTATAAACATAAACTATTTAGAGAAATAATAATAATTTTATCCTTGTATTATGTCCGTAGTAAACAATAAGTAACATAAAAGGATTTCATCTTAGATGTAAAATGATTTTGAATGATCACTTTGAATATTTCTTGAGAAAAAAATTATTTCCAATTTGAAAAATAATTTTTAAAACATAAACCATTTTTTCAAACATTTTCTTTGAAAATAACCTAGTAAACTTATAAAGTAAGCTTTAAATTGACTTTAAAACATTTCTTGAGGAAAATAAATTTTACCATTGAAGATAAACTTTTTAAAAATAAAATATCCCAAGAAAATTTGAATATAATTTTCTTTAAAAATAACCTCTAAAATTTATAAACGAATATTTAAAACATTGACTATTCATGATGGTGGGAAATTTTTTTATATCGTACAATTTAAAACAATGGTTCCTTCCAAATTTTTAGTAATATTCAAATGTTACTTTTAAAAAAAATTAATATTCCTTTTAAAACAATTTTTTAGATTGTAAAACATGAGTAAAAATTACATTAAACAATCTTTATACAATATAAAAACATTTATTTAAACATTTTTAGAAAACATGGACATGAAATAAAAATGTTTTTGACCAAAGAGAGAAATAAAGTTTTTTTCTTAAAAAACATTATTTTTGATTATTGAGTGAATAAAGATATAAAAATTAAGGTAAAAAAAGTATTATACTTAAATAACCATAGTCTAATAAAATTATTTAGTTTCTTTATTGATGTATAATAACATTTAATCATCATATGTATAAACATAAACAATCCCAATAAACAATGAGATTGTATCATAAAAGACAGACAACTTTGGTAAAATTGAATCATAATCCCCATGAAGGAAAAATATAAAATGAAACTAAATATTTCATGAGAATAATTAAATTATTTCTATTAAATTTCAATAGATCTATATATACACCTTATAAAATAAGATTGGTTCATAACATAACATATGTCCCAAAGAAGAAACATTGAGACAAACATCACTTACTGCTTGGGTAAATTTTTAACCTTAAGCCACATGAAATCTAAATACTAAAACGAATATGTAAATAATAATAATTTTAATGTTAATAATCCTTAAATAAATTCATGTGATGTATATACACCACATAAAAGAAACTGGTGGTGAATATAGAATGTGTCTCACAAAAGTAAAAAGTGAGACGGATATCCATTACCTTAAGTATCGAATTCCTTTAGCAACATTAAAACCTAATGTATAATAAATATAGGTTTATTATAAATTTATTTCAGAACCATAATTAAATATATCATACCATAAACTATTTATGCATGACCTTTTAATACCTATTTACTAAGAATTTCTTGTTAAAATCATGTTTTGGGAAATAACTGCATTGTTTTTCATGTAAGTTTTGATTTTGTATTTTTGATACTTTTAATTTTATCATTGGTAAATAATCTCAATAATGTTAACCATGATATAAATATCATATAAACTCAGTATAAGTTTATTTATATTAATCTATATATGTTATATATATTTAATGAAATACACGTTTCATGGGGACTGTAGGTCATACATACGCATGAACATTGTTTCCATTTTCTCTATGTATTTAAATAAAGTAAAGTAAATAATATATAACCTTTAAAAATTCATTTAAGTGTCATATATATCCCATAATTTCATTAAACCAGTAATTTTTACTTTACATGTAAAGCATAAGTTAAGAACAGATTACTTTGCTTCATGAGGTGGTAGTCTCTTGTACAGAAGAGCAATGTTATTGTATTCCCACGTAATTTCAATTAATAAGTCATATATGAAATTATAATTTAATAAGTATAATAATTTTATAAATATAATATATAAACATTAAATCCAAAATTATATCTAGTCGTGATAGGTGTTGATTGAAAATGAATTACGTTGGTTCGTAAGGCGGTAGTCTGTCGTACACACGATCAACCGTTTTTTCCATTAGATGGATGAAGAGATGGATATAAGTAATTCCATAGACATAATAACATATAATTATATTTTAGATAATTTTTTTATTATATTTAAATTTATTTAACATGAATGAAGATGCCAATAGAAAAATTAAAAAAGAAAGAGTTTAATGATGATAATTACCTTCTCTTAGAACAACCCCTTTTGGATATCTTATTAAGGACCCTAGGGTTAGTCATTTTTGATGAAACAAATATCTAGAACATATAAAATGATTTTAAAAGTACTTTATAAGTTTTTTTTTTGAAAAACGGCTTAAGAGGTGTGAATAAGTGAGGGGAGGAGGTGGTAATTTATAATTAAGAAGTGGCATTTTTGTAAATACCAAAAAACTAATCAATAATGGGGAGTTAATATCACCCCATGTGCCTCAAAAATTAATTGTTAAAGGGTTTTAGGTAATATATGGTCAATAAACAGCTAAAAACAAAAAAAAACATTTTTTAAACATTTTATTCCTTATCCTTTAAGTTTAATTAATTTTTCCATTCAAGTTTTGACCATCAAAACAAGTTTTATTATATATTTACATAGGTGATTCATACCTTAAGTATAAAAATAAAATGAATATTATTAGATAATTTATAACCAATTATTACAAATATTAAATAAAATTTATGAATTAAAACTGTGTGTGTGTGTTCAAAATTAATTTTAACATAATCGCATGAAACGTGCAAAACCCTATTTTACCCTTTACCATAGTAATAAAGTTTTTACTATTTTGGGGTTAGTATAATTATTATATAAGGATTATTGGTCCATTAGTGGACTATTATTGATATTTATTAAATAAATACCAACAAATGGGTAGATGATAATATTTTTAGGAATTTAAAATCATTTAATGAAATATTATTTGTTATAAAATAACATCACTATCAATTTTAACACTATTTATTTAATTTGACATTAAAAACTTCAAGACAAAAGTGTAATTATAATTTATCATTTTAGAATATTTTTATCATGTTATATTTATCTAAAAAATTAATTAAATATAAAAATTTCTTCAATTTATATTACTTTTAATATTTTTAGTATCATTTATTTTATTTTTCTATCAATTGAATAATTACTGCATAGGCATTTCTTAATCATTTTATATAATTATAGAATTTTTGAAATTTAAAAATGAATTACCATAATTAAATTAATTTCATTATCTCAAAATGTACTTCAATATTCATTCACATATTACTTTTATCCATATGTAAACACATTATTTACATTTCAAAGCAAGGGGGTGAAATTTTACCTTTTTTCTTCATTTAAATTGTTACATTGGTCACTTTCATGGAACAGTGTTTAAAAATAATATAAAAGAATAGAATAAGAAAAAAAGTTCTTAATTTAGTCATAAAATATTCTATTTAAAAGTTTATAGTTCATTATACCCCTTTGATTTTTAGTTTAACCCCTAGTAAACATGTTCTAACCTTTACCGTGGTAATTAATTTTTACCATTTTTACAATTTATTTTGACCAAAAATTAACTTTTCCTTGTTATAGAATATAAATTATTATGATTCAAAATATTTAATATATATTTAAAAATTCCATTCATATAATTTTTATAATTTAATTTAAAATTAAACTCACAGACGCAATGAAGATGTAATATTCTAAAGATAATTTTTTCAGAAGAATAAAATGTTTTTATATAAAAATTGAATATAAAATTGATTAAAATCACATAAAATTGATTAAAAAATATATTATTGAAGTAATTTTACTTTTATAAACAAATAAATATAAAATGTAGCTTGTAAATTCTTGAAATAAAAATTCATTTTTTTATAAAAACCAATATTTTTCACTATTCACTAAAAAATTTACGTTTTTAGAAAATTATCAAAAATTAACTCTAAGATAATTTTTAAATTATTATTTCAAATGAAAATTTTATTTTTTCAACTAAATTTTCAAAAAGTTTCAATAAAATATTATTTTTTCGCAAAATGCAATAAAAATATTTTTTGAGAAAATAGTATTTTCAAAGAATATAAAGACTTCACTAAAAAATAAGTATAGTTTATCAATATGATTTAATTATATAGAACCATTATAATTAATATTTAAAAACTTTTATTCTTATTCATACTATTAAGTTTAAGGGCATGTTATATATGGCATGTTCAAAAAATATTTATTTTATATTGCAGTTTATTAAAACCCAGTGTTGTGTGTAATGAACGCTATCTAAGAAAATAAATTTATCCAAAAAATATATATTTTATAAATACTTATAGTGTGGTATAGAATTTCCAATGATTCTCTGGTTAGATAGGGTCCAGCTGTCATAGAGCATGTTCGGCCTAGTTTGATGACATTCGACTCACAGGATCATGAGTTGAGTTTCGATTATGTGGTGGTGAAAGATCATATTTCATTAATTTTCAGATAATATCTTGGTTTTATGTGGTGTATACATGTGTAATTGTTGATTTTTTTATCATTAATTACCTTTTTGTAGCTAATGACTGAGTTATTTTAATGAATTTCCCTAGAGCCTAGTAACCTGAGACTTATAGTTGAAATTGAGGTGTCTCTATAGAGATGGGTGACACCCTAAATGGATTAGGTATGGTATAAAGACCTATATGAGTTGGAAATTGAACAAAGCATCATGGTTTTACATGAAGGGTGATCATGTCTTAATAGGAAAGGCTCATGTGTAATGATGATCTGGCCTAGTGAGAATTGGGCTCAAGGAGTGGAAAGGTAAGCCATGTGGTGGGTAGTTTACCATTGGTCGATTGAGGGTGGTGACCCTCATTATGAGATGAAATTAAGAAGATTTCATGGATAACATTCCCATGGGTTTAGTAATGGGTAACAATTTGATGTGTTTTTGTGGTTCTCTTATATGAGTACAGTTTATATGTATGGACATTAAGTTTAAAGGAAAACATTTTGTGCTCTATGATTATCAGGAATTTTAGTTCAGTGGTGTGATGAAGAGGGTGATCCTAGGGGGGAATGATGTCATTAATGGGTGTTAAAACCCTCATACCAAAGGGGTTTTGGTATATAATATCACTCATTAGAATATTTTTTTTTAATTTTGATTCTGGTGAATAAATGAACTTGAGTACTTATCGATTCCTTAGTGAATTCCATATACAATTCAGGTATTGTTTCAAGTGGAGTCTGTGAATGGGTGTTGAGCTTGGGATGGATTATAATGATCTTAATGAGTAGGATCGGGAATGTTTTTGAGCTTGTGAAAATAATTATGTGGGTTTAGTCAACTAGTGATTCATTTGGGGATGACATTGAGTGTTGGTTATGGACCCATGTGCAGATAATTGGATGATCTTGGGGTGCCTTTGGAATTAAAGGCATCATGATTGAGTATTTTGGTAACATCTCAATAATTTCACCCAATCATTTTCATGAAGACTCAGGCATATAATTTATAAATGGTGATTTTTATTTAATGTAATATGGTGAGTCAAAAACAACATTAGGTATATCTTTTTGTACAGGAAAGGTATGTTTGGGGTGCTAGTTATGACCTTTAAAGGAAGGGTCAGCATGGTCAAGCCATATGAATGGAAAGGGCGACTCTTGGATTAACATAAAAATCAATAAAAGGATTGCTACCATCTATCCAATGTTGTTCTATTTTGTGATCAGGTGTGGTATCATGTTAGAAACATCTTTCGAACGTGGGAATGGATTTCTAATTAGTAATTACAATAGTGGAATAACCAAAGATTTATAATTGTAAGTGATGAGTTAATTCTTATGGTGGGGATAACCAAAGTATCATCGGTTAATTGGATAGGTATGTGATCATGTTTTAGGTGAGATGAGATTGGGAAAATTTGGTCTCTTTGTTTTCGCAATTGTGACAGTCATTGACCGGAGTTTTATGGTATGAGCACCAAAAATTGGAGTTTTTTCCTTAGATGTTCTATGGGAGCTTGAGTGGAACTTTGTCATTTGGATTTGTTTTAGAAATTAAGGTAGGTTTGGTTGTATGGTTAGATGTCCACTAAGAATTATTCGATATCTATAGTATTATGTTGGGGATATTGTAGTTCCTTATTTCCATATGAGCATGGAAATTTATAGATAAATTTTAATCTTTTCATTATTGGATGGTATGAATTTTTTTTCATGCTTTGTAATAGAATACAGAGAGTTTAGCCAAATCAAATTGGTGTTTTTTGGATTCGTACCAATGTTTAAAGGTAGGTTAGGATTCTTGGGTGGAGGTTGGAGGAATCCCAGAGTAGTTAGGCTAATGTAGTGAAAATTGTATCCGCCACAGCTTGATAATATAACCCACTTGAACAGGGGTTCCACTGGATAGTTATTTTACTTTTTAAAGGGAAAAATATCCTTTTACCCCCATTGAGTTTATGATGGAACATCGCCCTCTCTTCCTCCTCATTTCTTGTGTGTGGTCCATGGGGGTTTTTTCATCCACCACTTGGTTTTACCTTAGTTTGGGGTGGAACTCTTGGGTGTTTCCATGGTGGGTTCAAGGTAAAACTTCATTCTCCTTTTCATTTTCATCTCTCCTATCATTTTAACTAATTTGGGGGATGTTTGGATTACGTTGAAAATTAATACTTCATAAAATAATAGTGAAAATAATTATTTCCCTATGAACTTTCATACAACATGTATAAAGATATCTCAAGATACTGTATTCCTGTCATCATTCACTATTTCATAAAAAATTAATCACACTGCGGATTTATTTAAGGTTTTATAGTTAAATGAATTTAAATTAATTATGGAAACAATTCTAGAAATAAGGGTTTGGGCCCGAATTAGTACTTGGGTCTGCTGCGGACCTCCCGTGGATGGTTGGATTTTTTTTCTAGGGTGAAATAGTATTATGGTAAGATTTATAGAATATTACCAATTATAATTAATCTTTTTAATTAATTATATTCTATATAATTAATTGTTTTGTGATTTTTTTGGTTGATTTAGGAGCTCATTTGGTGACCTTATATGGTATTGGGCATGGATGGATCTTGTTGGGCATTGGAAGAGCTTTCAGACCTTGAAAATAAATGGTAAAATCTCTAAATGAGGTAGGTGTTCCTTGTAATCACCCTCGGGTATATTTAATCTTTATGTTTTTTAAATCATAATATACATTCTCACCACTAAGGGTGTTAACCTGATAAATTAATTGAGTGTTATAAGATAAATGTACATCCTAGAATTGTAATTAATGAAATTTTTTAATTAATTCAATGAGATACCTTAGACCCCATAGAGAGTTAAATTCCACAATGGTCCCTTTCACTCTAGATAAATTATTTGGACACTAATGGATTATTTCATTTCCATTGATTGAATTTCCATTAACATGATCACTCTGTGGGGTTCTCTATGACTTAAATTGGAATAGTTACATCATGGGATCCCTCTATGGGATCCATAGACACCTCCAATAATAGTTGTGAATAGATATAGGATGATAGGAACATGTGGTCTTAATAAGTCCTAAGGGATACATTAGATCTTATGGTATCAATTCCATGACCAAGGGGGAAGTTATTTTCACCATTGAGATGTGTTAGGTCTAAGTGGATAGACCTTAGTGAGACTAGGTTTGGTTTGGGTGAGTGGAGTTTCCCAGAGTGACCTTAAATACCAATAGGGTTCATGTGTCATCTCTCAAAGGTTTTCTAGTATGGTGTACTCACATACCTGGAAAGGTTGTACTATCTTTATGGTAATGTAGAGGTATGTAGTATACTCTGAACATTGGGTTTTGATCTATGTGACATGTTGGAGACTAAGGACCCCAATGGGGTGACTCTATTTACATATTGATCTAAGGGATCTAATTAGGTTCCCCAACTAATATTTTACCCGAACTGACTATGTTTTGGTATGGGTATAGGCAATTATAAGTGTCACCTTAGAACTCGTACCATGAATGTGAGCCTAAAGTAAGTGGTTAGTGGTCATGGGTTAGGTATTTTGTTGACTATTTTCCTTCCTTTTATTTATCATGGGTCATGGTATTCTCCCTTTGGGAAGTCTTGGTAATGAAATGGGAAACACCCTTGGAGAGTAGTCTTTTATTTTGTATAAAAAATACCCTTAGAGGATAATCTTTCATTATATATGGTAAATTACCTTGGAAGGTGGTATTTTATTTTTTATGTGAAGGTCCATTGAATGGCGGTCTTTCTTTCTATATGGGAAACACCCTTGGAGGGATGTCTTTTATTTTTTATAGAAATTTACCTTAGAGGGTGTTCTTTGATTATATATGGGAAAATACTAAGGGGATTTGTGTTTTATTTTTATACCTAGATGAGAAAATTACCATAGGGTAAGTCTAGAGATATTATTAGAGCTTCCATAGATTCAAAACTTATATATTATTTGAGTTTTCATGGACGTAGAGCTCGGTGTTGGAGCTGCCATGGATTTAGAGCTTGGATGTTTGGAATTTCATGGTATGGGTCCCCAAAGTCATGAGGATGCAGTTGGAGATGTCATGGACTTGGAGATCAGTTTTAAATTTATCATATATTTGGAACTCATATGTTTAGGATTCCAATGGATGGGTCCCTAGACTCATGATGATGCATTTTGGTCTATCAGGGATTTGGAGCCCACGTGTTACTGAGATGTCATGGTCATCATGATATGCTCAGAGATACCTCGACACTAGTTGGAATAGCTATGATCGATCAGAATCACAAAACTAATGATCAAAAGTGGTATGATACTTGGTATGCATAGTTTCCATGGTCATCGTGACATACTTAGATACATTCTATAATTTCTTAAAGTAGGTATTAGAGTTTATTTTATTTATTTAGTTTTTACAGTAGTTATTTATTTGATTCAACTGAGCACAACACATGTACATATCACATCATATGTTGGTTATCACAAGACCACATTGTTGGTTCCCTATTAGGCTATGTACTCACACCCTACTCGGGCCTCCATTCCATATGGGTACCCAATCATCTCTAACATGGTTATTATAGACATAGGTTGGAGTGAGGCCTGTGATGGAGTTTTTCATGGTTGAGCGGGATAGATCCAGTGATATCAAAATATTAGGATGAGGTATGGCTTGGAGTTGTAGTATTTTAGTGTGTTTATTTCCTTTTTCGTTATATATACACAATCATCATAATGGGTGATTAGTATATATGATTTCATGGATATCTCAGTATTTCATGTTATTATTTTTGGATGTTTTTTTTTATTATCTTATACTCTAATTATGTTATATCCTAGATGATGTTTGTCTTATTTATTATTATTTCACACTCTAATAATAAGGATTTAGTCTCCCTGTGTCATCTCTTTAAACCCTCGATTCCAGTCAGCAAACTATGGTGTTTATGAAGGTGTGTCTGAGGTCATGTGTTGATCTAGCCTAGAAAATATTTAGAGTGAGATAGACCATGATGTTATAGAAACCTTTTCAAAAATAGAGATGTTAACATACATATAAATTCTATAATTCATTGATTCATACCAAGAATATTATAATTAATGACTTGATTTTAAAATTGGTAACTTAAAATATTTATTAGACATAACTATAGGGGTTTATGACATCAAAAGTATCCAATATATTTTATAAGTTGTAAAGATACATCTATGGATCCGGCGTATGAATAAATCATAAAATTATTATTTTTACATGTTACAATAAGAATTTAGTGGTGGTATCATAGTTTTATAAGTGATATATGTTGATAACATATGGAGAATAAATATTAGTCTCATATATAGTTGAGACTTAGTTAAAAATACTTCTACATGAATGAATTGAAGTAGCAACCCAAGTTTTAGGTAAAATTTTCTACAAAGATTTGTCAATGGGATTTTCTAGATTTATTAAAAGTATATAAATTGGCAGGGTATAGAAAAATAAAAGATAAAATAATTTGAGATAAAAAAAATTACCATTTCACATGGTATAAACCACTATAATATAACGTGTTTAATATAAATGAGGATATTAAGATGATGATAATAACTTCATATGATTAAAGTTTTTGGATTTATCACATTTTTAATATTATATAATAGATTTGATATTTACAATAAATATAAAATGGTGGAAAATATCAAATAAATCTAGGATAACAATATAGAGAAGTACTAAAAACTATCCAATAGTACTTGAGAAGTAAAAGGGACATAATCTTGGTACTTAGAGAAGAATGCGATATAATTATCAAGGTGATATAAAAAATAGCCTTCAAATCAATAAAATTGATCAAGAATCATAGTTTGGATAATTAAATGATAAATATAAGTTCATTATACACAGTTTTAGCTAATTATACAATGTTGGAGTTTTTTAGGGATTCTGATAAACATAAAGATGTTTCTTAAATACATAACATTTTCTTATATCTTGGAATTGAACATATAAAGTGAAATATTATCGCAATATATATTTTATCTATGGTCTTAGTCAATAACTCAAGGTTATGATAGAGAATTAAAGGTATATACGTCAGAGATATCATATATTTAGAGATTTTAATAAGATTAATGGATTTATAGATAGAAGAGTATTCATTTACAAAAACATGTATGACCCAATTACTAATGTCATATATCAAAAATAATAATCATTTTTAATGTGAGAAATAACAAGTTTAGAATAGTTATCAATTGGACCTGGTTTAATTGGGAGTGTTTTAAGAGTGGGTTCCCTAGGATCAACTCAAACTTATATTTTAAATTACTATATCATGCATAAAGTGTCATTTATAAATGATTCATACATACCATAATAGTAACAACACCTATTCATGTAATATATATGGAAATGCACGTAAATTACATGTCACATGAAAAGGTTATAATAGTTCTCATCTATAATGATAACCTCATGATACTATGATACTAATCTTGAACATATGTCATATAGTCAGGATACATCATACTAATGGTTTGAAAATATTTTACTATTAGGTATTAGGGACTCATAATCATCTATATTTCTTCTAATAAATTTTATACTTAGTGATTTTGAGTAGGACTAACCTACCAATAGCAACTCCATTTGGATTGGGCATCATTGGATGAATTTCTATATAAAAATGTTTATTGATCTCTCAACTTGATACCATTATCAATGTGTAACATTTAAACACATACTTTGATTCATGATAAAAACCATAAAAAATTTTATTTTTTTAGTGAGATATTTTTTTAATTTCATCATTAATGGTATTTCATCGATTGAATGACTAAGATAAGATTTTTGAGTTTTGAGTAGAGTAAAATGATATCTATTTCTCTTTAAATGGATGGTAGTGACTTGACTAAATCCAAGGACATGGTAAATGAAGTAAATTCTATCCAATACAGTTAAATAATGATGAATATATAACTTAAGTATGATTCCAAAAATTATGAATCCTTATTTATAATATATCAAGATAAAAAGAGATTATATTATACAATAAATGTTCATAGGGGGGTTTCATAGTTATGAATTATCCATGTCTCTTAAGGGTTAATGATTCATTTATAAATACTAATCTTGGTCTATGATTTGGAATCACTACTATCAAGATGAATTCATAAAGGGTCACCCCAAAAATTTATTGAGAAGTTCCACTAATTATGATGAATTAGAGTTTTAGGAGAAGTGGGTCCTATTCTTATTGGTCTTTGAACATACAAGTGTGAAAAATTACAAGTAAATGAATAAATAAACTCAATTATATTTCATTAATGTTTACAATGATAATAATTGAATTTATTTTCTAATTTATTCACAATTTATCTTAGTATAATAAGTGAATATGAGAAAATTATTTCTTAGAATGAATATTATTTATTAAAGGTTTGTTATATGTATTTAGGAGAAATTATCTGAGTTAATATTTTTTATTTTATCATGTAAAATATGAGAGTATCATAAGTGAGTGATGAAATATTAATGTCACTTATAATAGTTTAACTTAGTCATTTAAGACATAATAAGTTAGTTTTAAATTTTATGATTCTTAAGGGACTAAATTGAAATGAAGAAATATCAAACCTAAACATAAAACCTTATGTTTATCCCAATGATAGGGAGAGGTAGATTAGTTATGAATTATCTATACTAATTTAATTATCTTAATTTTAATAGATATAAGTAACATGAATGATCGATTTTTTCTTCTTGAATTATGTTAATCATGTTCTATAAATAAAATAGGTGTTATAAAGAACTCAGTTATGTCATCCCAATACATGATGGCTAGAAATAGTGAGCTGGAATATTTAGTAAATGTGTGCGATATCTAGAGGACTTCTCACTAGGTTACTTTAAGCTAAAATGGGATATTTTCATTCAATTGATGTATCATTATATTATTTTCTAAATTTCATCATGCTTAAATTTTGTTATATGAATACTATTTAATTAAATCCAAGAACTAGTCTTCTATATTTAATGTTATTACATATATATATATATAGTGATTTTTTTAAAAACATTATAATTTTGAAAGCTTCTAAAATACCCAAGTTCCTTCACATAGTATATAAATAAGTTTTGTTACTATTATGTTAAATAAAAATCATCAATATCTAAAATTTTATGAATGATTTGGTAATAAAAAAGTGTAAGATATAGTTAGTTCTAGAGAACCCACTATCACAATAGGTCTCTCGTGTTTGTGGTCAGGGAAATGACTATACTAAGGTTCATGGATGGTCCTTTAAAAATAAACATTGTACTCATTTTGGTAAATATTAACACACCATTAACACTTTTTGGATCCTTCATGGGAATCCAAATGGCTCTCTAATTATAGGTAATTATCATTCTTCCTGGATTGTTATCCCTTATTTTATGGAACCATTATATATTCAACATTCAATTGATGTTTTTGATGAGTAGTATCATATTTTATATAATCATTTCGCTTAATTCACTATCATGAATGTTTTAATGGAGATAACCCTACTACATATATTTCCCACCACTTCACCACATGATTACTTGATTTGTTTTGATCTATGTATATGATATGGAAATGCATTCATTCTTTATTTTTATCATCCAAAATTAATTGATAGTTATATTATTGTGAAAAATGACTCATTCATTCATATTACTAGTTATGGTAGTAGTTATTTCACTCCCATTATGACACTCTATTTGGTTAGGTTTCTTATATACTATCTATTTAATTTATTATATATTACTAATATTTTTTAACATATAGTGAAAGAATGTTTTTTTCACCTAATATGGTCATATTTTAGAAACTTTTGACTACCCAAGTGTTTCTTAACTGATGACTTCAAGCTGGTTTCAACATAATTGACTCTTCTTCTTCCCTAATCTATTATGTTATAATTGATCAAATTATATATCTTCGAAACCATCTTAGTTATCATCTTATGTTAAATCCTTAAAAAATCATAGTTAGGCATTGTTTCTTATTTTAATTATGAGCCATGTCATATAACCAATAATCACTCGGTAACCTATGCTACTTGAGTTATTACACATGTATCCATTTGATTTACTTTGGCCCATTATAATATTTGTGAACCAAAATGTGTTCCTAGCTACTTTAGATACCATTATTTCATCACATTTATTGATGATTTTTTTCATAGTACATTAATTTATCTATTAAATTATCTCTTAAAATTTTTCAATATGTTCAAATCCTTTTAAAATGAAATCATCACTCAATTATCTACTAGTTTTAAATTCTTATATACTAATAATAATCGTGAGTATTTCTCCAGTATTTTCCAATGCTATATTGATTATTACAGTATCTCTCATCAAAGTTCATGTTTCTAAACCCATAAAAAGATGATGTTTTCAAAAGTAATAACTAACATATTTTATTATTTTCTCATGGTATTCTTTCCCACTATTATTTTAGAGATATTTCATTCTTGTTACCATATATCTTTTTAATAAACTTAAATAATCTTCTCTTTAGGAAGATAAATTGTTTCATGTATAATGAAATAATTTAACACCATATCCACTACCTATTTTGCATTTTTAGTTTCCCATTTGTTGTCTATAACAACTTCCCTTCAGTTCATAATTTTGATTAATGTTCCCACGCATTAAATTTTTATTTCTATTTATAAACTCAATATGAATATAAATTTTTCTCTCTAGACATAACTAATGATATTTTATATGTTGATGTTTTTTATAAAGTGTTCCCTCTTACAATATTCAATAATACCCCCAACACCTTTAATATTTGATCTTAAGGTCTCTTTTATATACTCAATAAGTCCATAACCACCTCCAATGGATCTTTATGAGGCTAATGGTTATCTATGTGTTCATGTCTAGTATCATCTACCTCTTATGTACACCACCTCTAAGATTGATTCACACTATAAACTCGATGAATATTATTCTCTACAATAGACACATGATTATTTTCCTATGTTAATAAAAAATGTAAACATTGTTTTTAGCCAAACCCATTTTATACCTAGTATATCTTGGTTATCTATTATCAATAATTTTGTTTGTAAACTAGCTTTGACATTGTTACCTCATATTAATTTTCAATTAAAATATCATTGATGATGGTTAATAACTATACCTAATGAATTATAGGCATTATAGGATAATCATATATGGGATGTCAAACATCTCTTTATGGTTAAGTATATTTCCAATTGAAATTGGATCTATATAATATTTGTTAATTTAGATAACTCTCTTAATTTGTTAAAATATTATCTTGTATCCAGGTTTGATGCTCAGACTTATGGAATTTATTACTTTGATATATTTTCATCCATGGAAAAAAATATTCTCTATACAAATAATTATATATCTAAAAGTCACTAATCATTATTCATTCCATCATCTTGATATGAAAATTTCATTTTTCAATGTTTTTGGATGATGTGGTGTATATAGAGTAGATACCAAATTTTATTCTCAAGGTGATTCATCCAGGGTATGTAATATTCTAAATTTATTTTATGGACTTAGTCAGTCACCAAAAACCTAGTTTAAGAACTTCTATATTATCATAGTTTACTTTGGGATATGTCAGGTTCCAAAGGATCCCTTAATCCATTACCATTAGTTTTCTTGAAGTTTGATTATTTTGATAGTTTATGTTAATTATATTTTTTATTAATAGTACTGATTATATCTAGATTCTTCAACACAAATAATTTATTCTTAAAAAATGTTAAGAAATTTATTTGGATTTCCTATGACATTTCTTTGGGATAGAGGTTTTTATATGCGATTTTAGTACATTTATTTCTCAGAGTAACTATGTTCTTGATTTATAATTAAAGTAATTTATAAATGTTCATACTATTTTAATTCACCGTTAGAGTTTTGAGAGAATTTCATTCATAGTAATAGTGAGCATTTCTGGTCTCTTAAAAATATTGTAAACATTGTACAATTTAAACTATTTGATGATAATTCAACCTAAAATTTCATAAATACTAAATAATGTAAGTCAATTAATGGAATCCCCCATGTACCTAGATACAACTACAAACTAATCTCATATATAAGTACATTATCACACACACACACACACACACACATATATATATATATTATCTATAAGTAATGATACAATCATAGTAAGAATAATGCAAGTATATATCAAACTATATACATGGTATGGTAATCAAAATGTAAGAGCTTGAGTTGGGTCTATGACACCCACTCTCATAAAAAAATTAATTTCACTAGATCTGACTATTAAATAATATATATTTTCTAGATCTTACATGAGTATCATGATTCAATTTAGATGTGAATTTATTTAGTAACCTTATATGTTTTCCTCTTTGGATTATTTTATAATTGTGACTTCATTTAATTGATAAAAATACCTCAAGAGATATAATTTCTGAAGTATATTCTTTGTCCTATAGTATGAAATTGGATCCTTTTCAAGAACCACTACACTACTATTATCATAATATATATTGGCAGGGTATAAATTGTTAGGTAAAATTCTAAGATCTAGGATAATGTTAAATATCTTGACTATTTCCTTAGTTTCATCAAAAAAAATTATATTCATAAACTATACTATAGAATTGGATTCTATAGGCTGCTTCATGATTTTACATCTCACTACACCACCATTTATATAAAATAAATTTCATGTAGGTGATTTAATATTATCATGATATATCTTGTAACTAGAATCTATATATCCCCTCACCAAAATCTTCTCATATCATCTATAAACAAGGAACATATCCTTTGTACATCTTTGGTACTTTAGGATATTTTTAATTACTTCCAAATGTAGTAATTATTTATTTTTTGGATATCTTCCAACCATGCTCAAGGAAAATGTAGTCTAAAAGATAGTAGATAAAATGAAATATATGATATACCCCACTACTAATGCCTAAATAATTTAATTTGGATTTTTTATCTCTTCATGTGTCTATAAACACATTTTCTTGGAGACATTAATACCATGTGATATTGGTAACAATCCCCACTTACATTTTTCAATATTATATATTTTTATTATTTTTTCAATGTATGTACTTTTACTTCGTTCAAGTAGACTTTGAATTATATCTCAATATATCATGATCCATAGAATATAGGCTACTTCACATGATTTTTTCATAATCAAACATTCATTTGACCTAGTATTAACTAATTGTAATACTTAAACATCATTTCCATTTCATAATATATCATCATCATATAATAAATAGAAAAAAACACTCTCACTGGCCTTATAATAAACACATGAATCAATCCCATTTATAATAAATTAGAATTACCTTATAGACTCATAAAAATAAAAATTCTTTGATCATGATGCTTATTATAATCCATAAATTGATCTTTACAACTTACATCCTTGTTGGAATTATTAGACTTCACAAACCAGTTTGATTATTTTATATATAAATATTCAACCAACTTCTCATTTAGGAAAGCAGTTTGTATGTCCATTTTTTAAATCTCATTATCATGGAAATTTGTTATAGTATGTATAATTCCAATAGATTTAAATATTGGAACTATTTAAATTATTTCTTTATAATCAATTCCTTGAAATTATATAAAACCTTTAAAAAGTAATCATGTATTATAAGTATTCACTTTTCAATCCATTTAAATATTTTCTTGAATACCAATTTTCAACCAATAGGTTTTATATAATTTTGTTATTCTACCAATGTTTAAACTTGATTTTGGTATATGGAATTCATTTCATAATTCAAGGCCTCTTCCCACTTAACAACTTCTTCTACATCCACTACTTCATTGTAAGTAATAGTTTCATTATCATCAAATAATAATATTATACCTAAATTAGCAACAATAAAATCACATATCTCTAATTCTCTAACCTACCTAGTGAATCTACATAGTACTTGTTTCTTGGGAACTTATTCTTCCACTAATTCTTGTTTAGTTTCCTACTATACCAATTCATGTGCATCTAAAGCTTCAATTTCATCAAAGTAAAGCTTTATCCTAGTATTTTCGTATGAAATATTCTCTCTTTCTATTAATATGGAATATATGACAATAATTAACTTTTTATTTAAAGGGTTGTAAAGGTAATACCCTTTAGTTTCTTTATGATATCCTATAAAGATAAACTTTGTCCCTCATGATATCACTTTTTTTATTGCGTATTGAATTGAAAAATTCTTAGCAACCCTTTATATGTATATATGATAGTCGTGTATTTTTATACCATAATTCAAATAGAATCTCATCTATCACTTTAGTTAGAACATGGTTAACTGTATATCTCATTATTTCTAAATAATATCCCCAAAATGATAATAGAATAGTTTCATGACTCATCATTGATCTTACCATGTCTATAAAGGTGTGATTCGTGATTTTATTAATACTATTCCACTAAAGTGTATAAGATGTGAGTTATAATAATATTCCACACTCGTTTAAATTGCATATTAAATTATAATTAAGATATTCTCTTCAATAGTCTGAGTTTATTTTATTAATTTTCTTTTCCAAGTTTGTTTTTTATTTTATATTGATATTCCTTGAAATTAGTAGTGGAATTTTAATTAAACTATTTTAATTAGACATTTACATATCTAATAAATTAATATATAAATTTATTTATGTGAATATGACCTTACCATTATTCTACTATTAATAAACCACATACTTCAGTATCAATTAATTTAATATGTTCCATAGTGCTTTATTCTTTACCAATAGAGGGTTCTTTAGTCATTTATCCTTTTAAAAATAAATATAATTCACCCAAGGGTTTAAAATTGAAAAAGTATAAATATTATTCTTAATATAACTCATTAAAATTCTATTCATTTACATGGTCATGCCTAGAATTATATATATAAGTTGGATATGAGTCTTGTTAGCTAGATTTTTCTAAAGTGTTTTATGGGATATCCCTATATCCAAAAGTAGAGAAATAAACCACAAAATTTAAATAAAATATCTACTAATAGAGAAATCAACAATATGAAATGAAAAAATATAAAAAAAACACACCTCACTATCAGCATTGAATATTCTCTAATAGTGATTTTGATTAAGTTACATCAATATAAACCAGTAGGTTTGTGCCTGAAAAGGAATCCACTAGCCACTGGAATTACCAAACACTTTGGTATTCCCATTGTCCTTCAAAGGTTTGTTAGAATCTTACCTATGAAGGTAAATTAAGAGAAGATATTAAATAGAGATATGGTTTTTACAATAATATATTTTATATAATAATGAGTTTCAAAATTTTCAATTTATATAAATCCTTCATTGAATAAAATTGTATGCTAGAGTCTAACATTTCATATATTAATAAAACAACAAAATATTTGGATCGACTTTCATAACTCTTATTATAGAACATAATTTAAGTAATTGGATTATTAAAATATTTTAACAATTAATAAATAATCTATATATTATCATGTTTTGTTTCATAATATTAATAACACTTGATAATCATACTTGATAATCTTATTCTCAATATTAAATCTTAGACAAAAACCATGTACCAAAATTAATCATTATTCTAGGAACAATTTTTTAACCCTAAAGTGATTTTTAGCATTAAAAACAACTATGAATTCCTTAATCCATAATTGTAAAAAAATATAATCCTCTAAAAAACATTATTTCTACTAAAGCTACAAAGATTTCTGGTATGATCTTCATCAAACACACTTCAATATCCATATGAACCTATCTTCCACAAAATATATCTCTATATATGATATACATGCTTATATAATCCTTTTTTCTATGGAATCAAGTGACCACCAAACATGGAACATATCAATATAGTTTTAGTCATCTCATGTATTCATGATTTTATGAAATTTACTAATCAAATTGAATGAATAAATCACATGTCATTCATAAAAAAAGTTGATCATATCACATGTCACTCAACCAATCATGATTACATAGTTCCTCTATTTAATTAAATCGAGGACCCATATGGCATACTTTTCATACATGAGGTTAAATAACCTTTTTGATAAACTCAATAAATAACAAGGTTAGTAATATACCAAAATAGCCATTGATTTTATTATCTTCATGGATGACGTAGGAAAGGTATAAAAGTTTTAAGGTTCACATATTAATCATTTATCAACCTTAGTAAATTGGGATTAATATGAGGCATGCACCTCTAAGTATATAAATTCCATGTGATATAATTTCAGGGTTCATTTTAAATAATAATATCTACTAATTATATATTAATTATACTCTATATTGTTTACAATATTCCACTCATGGTAATCTTAACATATCATTATAACCTATAAGAATCCTTGAAGATCATTGATTAGGTACAACTAAATTTCATAATATTTTGATATTTTATCATTTCATTTTTTATGTAATATAGGTATCCCCCAAATCCATTTTTTCATTTTCTAAATAAAAAAAACTTTTATGGTTGAGTGGGAACCTCACAACTTCTACCATACCAAAATCACTTATGCTATAAAAAGTCAACAAAGCGGAAAAAATCACCAGTACACAATCATCACATTCATATTCAATAATTAATTGAGAATCATCACACATCATGATCACCACTGACTATGAGCCACCTTGATCTTCACACCCTATAAACCAGTCAACATCATCATCATTCACACCCCATCACCAGTGAGGACCGGATAAAATCTCAATGGAATCACTATACAGAACCAAAAACACACCAAAATGTATACACCAGAAACTACCATCACCATCATGAACAAGAAAACCAATACCATATCACCCCATCCATCAAGAATCACCGTTAGTGGGCATCAACCATGAAAACTGGAATGGATAGCACTGTCATTGGGAAAAAGTGGATTCACCAAACTAGGACCAACAAAAACATTTCCATCAAGGTTGCACCTCCTAAAAAATTCACCACCGCTCAAATAGAACAATTCAAAAACCTAAACAAGAACCATTTCATGGGGAGGACATGGATTGGAGAGAAAAAATTGGGGTAAAGAGAATAGATTGTAGAGGGAAGCCCTTAATAAAGAGTGGAAACCTTCAACTGGACCATGAACCAATTTATTTTGAACCACTAATAGGAATATAGATATCATCAATACAAAATAATAGAAACATGTGATATTAGTTGAAGAACCACTAAGAAAGGAAACTGACCAATAGAAAAATTCATCGATGAGGATAGAACACCATACCACCACCAAACCATTCAATTCAATTGAGAACCATAGTGATAGATGACACTAGCTGAAACAAACCCTCAACACTGATAGAATCCCCCAATAACTACCCAAGACACCATAAAAGACTTAATACCAACCTGAGAAGTGGTCCATCATAATGGCATGGGTAGAAATAGAAAAGTAAGTCGAATTATCCCATAAGGAAGAGCCTCTGGGAAAATCAACCAACAAAAACTCAAATCCCTAGAGCATATTGTTGAAAAATTAAGATGGGGTTTTATCAAAAATATTCAAGCGATAATAGAGGGGGTAGCATTGGTCAGGGCCATGAAATGACAGGAAATTTCTAAATGAAATGGAACTAACAAATATTTAGTTCAACAATCTTAATGATTTATTTAATGATATAGTATTTTGAAATATGTGTTTGGTCCTTGGTCAGACTAGGGTTTTTTAACACAAGAAAAAACTCCATTATTCAACTAATAATGATTAATTACTCTCAAAATGATATAATTAACGCCAATTTAAGTGATGAAATTTTTTAACCAAAACATATTACTTCATATTATCTGATATAGGGATGTACTATACCTCTGTTGATAAGTCTATCATGGAGTCTTTTTTGGAACTTTTCATACTAATAACACCATCATTAAGGTAAAACATGAAACTAGATTGAGATCTCAGATCATCTTTTTCAGTTTTGAAACTATAATTAGTGTAACCCATTACAATGAGATCTTAATCACTTATAAATACCAAGTACAAATCTAAAATTAATCTCAAGTACTTAATGGTTGTTCTTGATAGTAATTTAGTGAATCTTTTTAATGACCCACACTATTAAAGGTAGTTGAATTCATAGGAAATATTAATTTTTTCCCAGAGTATATGGTTATTTGATAATTGGGACTTATATAGGAAATATAAGAGTTATATCATCTCTTATAGGTGTTTTAATGTGTTTTTAGGGGTTCTGATGATGCTTGGGGAGTCATCTGCACTTCTAAGGGGTGCCAGGCCTTCTTCCCTAAGAAGAAGACCCCTCGAGTACCCAGTGAACACTAATATGATACCTCGTGGAATTTTGGGATGTTTTTTTAATTTTTTAATTTTATTTTTTAAAATCAAAAACTTTTACCTCTTGGAGTTTCATAACCAATAACCCCTACCCCTCCCATTCTATCATTATCCCTTCTTCCTGTATGCTATTTGGGATTGTATATGTCGTCTCTTGGAAGATTTATGTGTTTTAAAAAACATGTTGTATCTCTTAGAGAGGATATGGTAAACCCATGAAATTATCTCATTAATTAATTAATTTCACTATTTTTTATTTAAAAACTAATTTTATAGACTATTTATTTGAGTTATATATTTTAAGAACATAAGATCAAATAATCTCATGATATCAAGAGATTAAAATCTTATGATGTTAAGGTATATGGTTCCTATTATATTTTACTATAAATTATGTTTTTGTATGTGATATTCATGCATGTGCCTAGGGTTTTAGGTTTTAGAATTATGGGAAGGGTTTAGGTGAGTCTTGACATGTATGATAGGAAATGTTCAAGACACATTAGTGTTACTTGAATATGATTCACATGGTTTAGCGGTTTTAGGGTATCCTAATGGTTATGTATCTAAGGGGAGAAACCACTAGTTGTGTTTGACAGACCATGTAGTAATATTTTTCATGTAGTTGATTGAAAATTTCCTAGTTTTTGGTCGTATGAGTGGGTTTTTCCCCTAGGTAATGAAGTCCTTTTGTATAAGTTTTAATGACTATTGAATTATGTAAATTTAATTTGAAGGTATTTGTCTTGTATTTGGATATTGTAACATTCTTGGTAAGAGTATATTGATCATGATATTGATTTTGTGGGGGAGATATTTCTTCCATATGAGAGACCGGTCCAAGGAATGGGCCATAGTGGTTTATCATGTTTAGTGTGGTTGGAATATGCCTATATAGGTGTTGGAAATTTGTTGACCTTAGGGTGGTTTAGTTAGTGAGATATGATAGGATTTCCTTTTATACCTTGGGAATGGTGATTACATGGCTTAAATTGGCTATCCATTAGGAGTTATTCATGTGATCCAAAAGATTTATGGAATCCACTTATAACCATTATATAAATAGTTCATTGGATGTATTATAAAGTAAACTGAGTGATTAATCACACATTAGAGTGTCATTATAGGTGCATGAAATGTAAGTGGGAACTACTAGTGTGAGTTCCTTATAGCCTTAGGGATATATTAATTCTTAAGAGGGGGTTTTATCTAAGTTTTGGTGAGAATGAACAATGATTAAGATATTGTGGATTGTGGATGAACAAAGGTCCTTGGGGTCATCATGGGACATTGTTATTCTACAAGATGTTCCTGAAGAAGAAGAAGAGTGTAGTGGGACTAGTCAGGGTGGGTCATATATGAGATTTTATGTGTTATATACTAATGGATTGATATGTATGAATCTATGTCTTGATGAGAGATAGAGTATGGGTTTTGGTTGACATGTATTACTTATTTTAATGACCTGAATGTGTATGTGCATCAATCGACGAGGTTGTGGCCAAGATATCTAGGGGTCATGGTGTAGGGTCTTGATGTATAGATGGATCTCAAAATGGTTTGTGTATTTTCCATGAGACTTCACCTTGAAAGATAGGGTGTTGGTTTGTGACATTTATAGGGGACCTCACCCTTAGTGATAGGATATTGGAAGAAGACATGGTTATAGGACCTCACCCTAAGGGATAACGTGTTGGTATGAGATGTCGTTATGAGACCTCACTGTGAGTGATTGGTTATTTGTATGAGACTTGGTTATATGACCTCAAACTGAGTAATAAGGTGTTGGAATGTGACTAAGTTTTATGAATTTCATTAAGTGATAGGGTATTTATTGATCAGTATAGAAGATTATATATGTTTCACCCTCCTCAATATCATTATGATATGATTCTATGATGATGATATAGTTGCAACATATTCAGTTTTAACTTTGGCCAAAGTAGGTGAGGTTAGGTGTCTTGGTGTTCTGGTTTGCATAAAATGACCTAACCCGATTTCTTATGTCTTGTTTATTTGTTTTATTATTCATAAATATAATATATATTTTGTCATATTTTGTCATATTTTGAGGATCCACATTGGTGGTTTCATAATGAGATTGATTTTTTGTATATTGTATGGGAATATTGGTGTGTCTACATAATTTATATTTAGATTTCATGTGACATGTTGTGTCAAATATATATCTAGAATAACTTGGTGATGGATGGGAGGTGGGACCAACGAGGGACACATGTTCTGTGGTTATTTTTCAATTTTTGATCCCTTTTTATAATAATGGAGGACTTTTGGGTGAGTAATTATCTAGTTGGATAGATGGTTGAACAGTTCTTGGCCCCTTCATATGAACCTAGGTCACATTCACATTTATCTAGCTTTATGCACAAAACGTATGTGAAATTATAAGCCCTTAAAGTGCCTCACTTCAACATTAATCTAGGATATTTGTGTGACTCACTTTATGTTCCTCTCTTCTATGCACTCCCAATTCATGTGTGCACCTATATTCACACACTATTTTATTATTTCCTATAAATAAACCCCATTCTTCTCTCATTTAATTGGAATAAAGAAACACACGTGAAAGTGGAATAAAAGAGTAGAAACTCGGATGGCCTAAGAAACATTCCTGTATGCCAAAGCCCCCCTCTTTCTTTAGGTGACTTCCCAAGTCATAGCTAATGAGAAGAATAATGGTAATTTGGGGTGGTGATTTAATCATTAGAATGATTTAAATTTAAACCTATATAATGTACCACTTTATATATTTTCCTTCAGAACTATAGAAAAGTTCCCCATTACAAATGGAAAATGCTTGGGATGCACATGACTAACCTACTCAAAGAGTATAATATTATTCTTTTTGTGCTTAAGTCACCCCAAGAGGACTCTACTAGGGTGCCACTTTTCCCCACCCTCTACACTAAGGAAACACAATGCCCTACCTATATACTTGGGTGACCCTTTATAGTGGCCCAACATTTTATAAAATGACTATTACATCATTTTTAAGATAAATAACATAATAGTAATACATTCAAGGATTAAAGGTTTTAGTATCTTTGGAAAATTAGGTCCATACATCACTTATATATAATAAAACAAAAATATTTTTTGAATTCCTTATTATTTATCTACCTAAAATGTCACATCTTCTTCTTAGTACATGCAATCACCTAAGAATATACATCAAAGAAAGGAATGATCTAAAATCCTAATAAGGGGAGTAATAACATGGAAAAAATAATTTAAATGAATCAATAGTACATGGGTGATAAAAATTCATCGTCGTCATATCATTAGTATGGGATCATAAAAATAATCATGAGGAAATCATTTGAAATTTGCAGGGTATGTGGAATATGAATAATAATGAAACATTGTAATAAAGTGGTCAAATAGAACACATAGTTTTGAATAAATAAAGAATAGGTTTTTGAATAACCTGGCCTAAATACCCTCTCAAACGGGTACCCAACCTAAATTTACACATACCAAAAGTTAATTATCAACCCTTAAGGGTTTGTGACTAGAACTCAGGAATAAAAAAATAAGAGGGGATGATTTTTCCCAACCAAAAGTAAAAAAACATGTCATATATTCATAATAGAGTGAAACATTATAAAAACATAAACATATGCCATAACCAAATGAATACATCTAAAATGATAAAACTTAAAAGAAATTAGAACATTACGATGTAAAATTCCAAAATAAAAGGACAAGTAAAATAGAAAACTGACTAATCCATGTGATAGAATGGGAAATTTTCATTTTATCATGACCATATTTCCATACTCAGGTGACAAAGAACCTCACAATCTCACAAGGACGACATGCTTTTCCCTCCATTGAAATACATACAATGGTCTACACATCGTCGAAGGGGTGCACAGGGTGTGAGCTAACATGATCATTTAGATCCCACCCAAGTGTTCCAAAATAAGTCTCTATAAAATAATCTAAACATTATAAACTTTAATGAAAATAAGGTTGGATAAATAGTTTAATAGTATTTGTATCAAAAGAATGGAAGAACATATAATTATCCCTTTTCTCATATTTCAAAAAAAATCAGTTAAAATAGTTTCACAAAATTTCATATATCAATGTTCTGAAATAAAATACAAGAAAAACGTATATCATATATCATAGAAAAACCAAGGCAGTAAAATCTAAAACAATACAAGATAAAATTACAGGTAATATCATGAAAATGATCAATATAGGTTAGGATTTTAGACTACTCATACCAAAATCATTGACAAGTAAGTACCCACATCCTTAGATTACAATTCTATGAATAGAGAAAAATCCCATGAGTGAATCCCCCAAAAATTTCAATATTAATTCCAAAGAACAACTATCATAGGAGAAAAAGTAACACCCCTTTAGTGAACCCCCTGACAATACATAGATGATGGCCCTAAGCTAAACCTTCCATCTAAGTACACAATGATTCCTACATGATATATTTTCCAAACCAATTAATCCCAAAAATTCTTTGAAAACCATTTCAGAAATCCATTTCACAATTCTTTGAAAATAACTATTTTATTTTACCAAAATAAGGGTAAAATCATATTTTATCAAAAACCAATTTCCACACACAAAAATCCACCAATAAATCATTTCATTTCATTTATAAACCAATTTATTAAAACCAAAGTAATGTAGTTTATCCAACATAATCTAGAGATAAAACCACCATCCTCAGACTCGGGTCACACACTCCCACAATAGGATCCACCAAAATTAATAATGAAAATAAAAAAAATCGAGGTCCTAGAATCAATCCACATGTCTTATAATTTATTAAATTTATCTAGAAAGGTAGTTGGAGAGAACAGATCCCCACACTTACCTCATAAAACGTGCATGCCACACCAAAACCAACATATAAGTTATCCTCTGGAGAAATTTCACATAGTGGATATAGAAATTTCTAAGAAGATTATCATTATATATCAATGTATCTGTAATCGTATCACAACAGGGATACCATGATCAATGACAGGGAATAATGAGGAGGAATAATCACCTTGAAAAATGTAACTCAACTAAAATAATGATAAATCGCCTAACTAAATGATTCTAAAAGAGAAGAGGTCCCCAAAATCAACTAGGAGATATCCTAGGTCAATAGAGGAGAGATATATGATCGAATGAAAAATTTTATCAGCAAAGCAGTTCCCTAAAATTCCAACTCAGGATATTTTCATGAAGTGAAACCCCTTTTCATGTTGTGTAATCCAAAAAACCCAATACTCTAAAAAATCATTTCCTCAAGTTAAAACTAAAAAATTTATCATTACACAGTGTTTAATTTACATTCATGGCATGTAATCTTCACGTATTATATCGATTCATGGAATTATCCCGACACCCATTATATAGTGTGTAAAAATATAACACCCTACACCAATTCACAACATCTAACCAAAAACCAATACATAGCATTTAACCACTTTATATGGCGTGTATTTCACTTGTAGATGGCGAAAATACTAGATTCAACTCAAAAATCCCCGAAATAACTCTCATATTCTATAAACTCAGGGAGAACCCTGAAAATACTTTAACATATTTATACCTAAATCTATTAATTCAAACAAACACACATCCTTGAAATTTTGGTAATTTTACCCATAAAATATTCTCCATCATAGGGAGTCAAAATACACAACAAAATAAATATTGGAATAAAAATATAGAGATAATAAATAACAAAAATATGGTAACTAGATGTTACAATGTTCATGCATAACATATGTGCATAAATTGTAACATCATAATTATGAACAAATATATAATAATTTTTACATATAATACACATAATATAATGAGATATATCACATTACCTAATGAATTTTATGTCTATATAATTTTTATCCCACCTATCATATCATAAAATTCTCATAATCATGTATTACATATGTAAAGAGAATATATAACAATCATAATCATGAAATAAACCCATGGAAAGGAATGGATTTTATTAGGATTTCATAAATTTTAATTTAAGGATGAACCTTTGGGGTTACCAAATGAATATTTTATATCATATTTTGGCATCAAAGGTAATATTTCTTGAGTAGAGAAGAAAAATCTCAAGAGGAGTCAATGAGATGTTTTGGAAGATAAAGTCATTTTAAAAAATCTTTGAAATTGGTTTAGAAATCTTCTCAAAAAGTTAAAAAAAACATTTATATCCCTAGAAATAAAATGGAAATAATATGGGAAAACATTTCAAGGAAATTATAGTAATATACATATTTAAAATAATTTTAATAATGGGATAACCCAAAAAGAAACAGTTGGGTTTGAGAATCCCTTTACCTTAAATCCAATTATGTTTCATCTCATTTACACCTCCTATATAAAAAATATATGTTTGTTAACACATGATGATATAAGTGAATTATATTCATTAATTTAAATATTTATCCCTTATATTTATTGGATTCTATTTTATAATAATCTTTTTTAAATTTTAATTGTTTTGATGCTGTGTTTTCATTAAATTATCCCATATTGTTTCTATTCTGCTATTTTTTTTCAATGTCATTCATACATAAGTAAAATTAATTACAGAAACATAAAATACATGTAACTAAATGTTTATATTTTATAAATTTCTTATGGTAACCATTATTGATTTTGGTTATTAGAAGAGACTTGTAAATTTCTTCATAGGTGGTTAACCGACTGTTGATGGGGCATTGTCAAAAGAGATGGAAAGAGAAGTATGAGATATAAATATGTCATGAATTTAATCCATAATATAGGTTAAAATCATTGATTTAATTTTAAAATACTACTTAATTAAGTTTATATTGTTTGGTTTTGAAGTGAATAGTGAAAATGAGGATGAGAAGAGAAAAATGAGAGGAGAAGTTGGTGAAATCTTACCCTCTTCTCGACGTTGCTTCTTTTTTACAACAAAAAATTTCTTGAGTTCTTGAAGTTGAGTGAATCCAAAATGTCTCTAGGGATTAAAAGGTATTAATATATATAATATATATTTTAAATTGGTAAATATATAGAAGTGATTTCCCAAGGATAGGGGATGAGGTATTTATACTTGAGGAGATGGGTATTTTTGAGTTTAGATTTCTAATAAAATGTTATTCCCATTGTAAACATTTTTATAGTGATATTATTGTAATTTTAATTCATATTTTAATAAAATAAAATGATTTAAGGACTTTTAACGATTTAGAAAATCGAATTCTATAGTTTATTAAAAAGTAAAGTGAAAAATTGAAAAATTATTTTTTTAATGGAAAACATTATCATTTTAGAATTTGGAAAATAATTTTTTGGTTTGAAATTTTAATTTCATGAATTATTTAACTTATAAAACATATTTTTTGTCGATTTTATAATTCTATAATTGATAATTTCATTATTACGTCATGAATGATGTAATTTAAAATATACCGATTATGAAATAACTTTATTTTTACTATTCACCAAAAAATTAAAGTTTTTTATAAAATTAGAAGAAAATGATCCTTAGAAAATTTCAATGTTATGATTCTAAAAATGAAATTAATTTTATCTAATAATTTTCTAACATAGTTAATTCTAATTATTAACATCAAAATTATGGTTTTTATGAAATACATTAAAATACATTTTTTTATAAATGTGCTTATAGATAATTCAAGTTTTTAGTATTGATATTTATTTTATGGATTTTTCAAATTTATATTTTATTAAATTAATAATGATGAATATTATTTATGTTATATTTTATTATTTTGATCTCAAATTACAATTTCAATAGTCAGGTTGCTGTTCATAATGGTCAGTTACTATACCAAAGGTCACAATACCTCATAAAAATACCCTTTAATTCCTTTATTAAATATTTACCTCAATTAATATCAAGGTTTAATATTTTTCATTTCTAAAATTTCTCTAGGTTTATTAGTATTTTTTTCTTTTCCATAATTTTTTTATGGGGGATATAATTCTAGAATATTGGGATAATCTAAATTTTGGCATTCAAGATTTTATATATCCTATTTTTTATCCTATTTTGATATTTTTCATTTTCTTGGGTTTCGTTATTGAATAATATAATGACCTACATTAATGAAATAAAGTGGTGTTGTTTTCTCTATGTGTTTTATGTGTATAATACTATATAATACAATATGACACACATTTGTTTAGGAAATAAATATTATTTATAAAGTCTGGGTCATTACATTCTTCCCACAATATAAATTTCATTCAAATGATTTTAACTCATATTCTCAGTTAATAATAGACGAGGGTACTTCTATTTCATTGTTTGTATATGTTCTAATGTTTCCTCGTTATATTAATGGTTCAACCACACCACTTTTACAAGTTGAGATATTTTATTATGTAAGAATTTGACTCTATGATCAAAGATATTAAATTATTTCTCTTCATAAGAGAGGTCATGCTCTAATTATACCACCTTAGGATTCAGTACATGTGAGTGATCAAGTATGTACTTCCTCAAGAAAAATATGTGGAATATATCCAGAAGTTGAGCCATGTTTAGTGTAAGTTCTAGCTAATAGTTCATTGATCATATATGTCACGAACCGAATCTGGTCTCCACTAATACCGACACCAAACCCGGCTCATTAAATGACCCCAAGGGAATTCTCTATCCCCACGGGCTGGCACAAGTGCCTGTGTATCATTAATTTAGGTTTGGGAATGATATACCCATATATGAAAGCATAAAACATTAAAAACAATCCACAATATAAATCAGAAATTTTCGAGCCCAACAAGTCTTAAGAAAAATCCATAACTGAATAAATTTGTTTAAATATAATAAAAGTGTTCCAAATACAAATAAATTCAGAATCAAGACATCCCCAAGGACTCCACATGACAATGTGTCATCACCCACAACCGGTCTCCATAACTCCGCACCAAGGATGGGAACTAACACCCCGAACTGCCACAACACAAAGCCTTTCCTTTAACTGAGTCAAAAATAATCCATTATACTTACACCCAAGGGGTGTAAGTTGGGTTTTATAATAACCCCAATATGATACCACCCAATTATTCCAAAGATCATGCAATACAATGTGAAAAAATAAAGCAGTTTTAATATGCAAAGAAAAGTAGTGATAAATTCCAAGAAATGCAACTTTCAATTGAAAATAGTTTTCAAGATAGAATTTTCATAACATTTACAAATTTAAATAGATATGTTAGATATTATAAATTACTTCCAAAAATACACCAAGAAAAGGTAAAATACCACGAATACAATGATCATCAAAATTGGGAACACTCTTAGGCACTAAATAGTCTCGAACCTCATCTACCTCATACCTCAGTGTAAAGTAACCTTATAAAAATACATTATCATGCAGGAAACATACCAATAACCTAGTGGTCCCAAATAATCTTCCACATAGTTTATTTATAGTTTTATTTATCTAAATGATAGGTGAAACAGGGACAAAACCCATCAGGTCCACTAGTCGTACTAGTACACATTCACCCCACCTAGGTACACAGGCTTCCCCCTTTGTGCTCAAAAAATTTCAGCATGAATAACATATACATTTTCATGTAAAACACCACTAATGGTCACATACACTCATTATAGTACCTATCGCATTTATACCACTTAAAACACCGAACAAAAACTTTGATTTTTTAATGAAACAATTTCTCAAAATCTCACATTGTTTTGTACACAAAAACACCTTAAGAAACCCACTTGTACACTATGTGTGTAGCACCCAAGACTTTTATAGGAAATATTTTGTTTTTATGTTATATAAATCATCAAAGGAATATTTCACTACACACAACACTAGCTTGGCTTGCTTTACACGCAAATGTGGCCTTCCTCGATAGCTTGCGTCGTACGCAATACCGAGTTTCACTAAACAACGATATGCTATTAAAATATTATTAAAACTAGCCTTTATGAATAGTACTAACTGAATTTTTAATTTTATAACATTTTAATTCAACTTATACATTTTCTAGAATGAGGTATAAAAGCAAAATCAGTTTTTTTTGGATAAAAGAAATATTTTTCAAAAAATACAGTTTGCCGCCTTTTGATGGCGCACCCACATTAAATCTAGTTTTTGACATGTTTATAAGTTAAATTTGACAAAATAAAATTCTTATTTTGAATCAGGGTATAAAAATTTACTTTGGATAAATTTTTGATATTTTTCTGATAACTTTCATATTTTGATGAATAGTAAAAATACGCTAATTTTTAATTAAAAACAACTTTTTTCATTGAGATAATTTATATGGATAAATTATAATATTGAATGGTTTTAAAGTATAAATAGAATATATTTTTACCATTTAATATAATTTATGTCATTCGCATTAATTTCACATTGAATTCATAGGTAAAAACATTTCAATCTTTAGCAATGTTTTAACTTCTAAAAACCGTTTTCTTAACAATGGGATTTATTTTAAATTAATTACTGCAACTTATATGTTTTGAATTTTGAAAAATAGATTCCATATTCAGAATCATAGGGTCCAAATTATGTTAATAGACTACTTTTTATTTTTGGGCATTATGAATAGTAACTACGGTAAATTTTATTTACCATAGTTAAAGGTAAATCAGGTAATTAAGGGTAAATATAAGATTATAAAATTACCCTAACACCTGCCAAAATACTATTGTATGACTAAAAGGTGACCCATATCACCTAAGGGTCGGATTAGATTCATTTAATGGACTTTTGTCCATGAAAATAATTTAATTATTATTAAAATCAAAGAATGCGACAACATGTCACTTTCTTAAATATTATAAGTATAATAATTTTACTTTGTTGATAAACTTAATGAAACTTCAAACCTGAATAGTCTACATAAATATAATACAATTATCGACATCATATGAATTTATTTAGAATTTTTAAGGATTAATTATATATCATTAATTATGACACAATAGTGATGTTGAAATTATTTTATTAATTAAAATATCAAATAAATTGTTTTAAAAATATTAGAATAAATATTATATGAACTATTTGATGTGCTACACTAATTTTCTAGATACATATGACATTTCATGAATCTATTAAAGCTTTTAGTTTGAACATATCTTCTGTATATATTTTATTTAAATTCAAATAAATGAATAGTGTCAAAATTGACACTATTGTTATTTTATAAAAATAACATATTATAAAATTGTTTAAAAATCACAAAAATATTTAAAAATTATAAATTAAAATTTATATGGTCTAAAATTTCATAAAGGTTTAAATTATGTAAAATTCACAACACATATGTAATTATTTACAATACTTTAAAATTTATAATATTATTACCACAAATAAAATTAAATTGATAAATAAGGATAAATCAAGTTGATAATGTTTAAAATAAATTACTAACATGTCTAAATTTTATTGTTTGATGCTATTACAACCCTATATCATCTAAGATTCGGATATGGGCCATTTAGGAAGTTTTTAAGTGGGGTTGGGATTTAATATAAACTAATATTTCTTATATTTCCAAAGGTGCCCCTCTCCTCCCTTATAAAAGGGCACCTCCTACCTCCCTTCATCACACCAATTTGATCATTCAATCTCGTCCAACCCCTGCCCATTTAACTTCCCCACTTCCTTAGAAACCAACTAGATGTACTGGTCTTATCAAAAGACCAACTCTAGTGCCTTAAGAGAAACTTTTAAGGAGGCACTTTGAGAAAGAGGTAATACCTTCTACCGTTTTCTTCAAGTTCCATTCTTCTTCTACTCCCTCTTATTTAGTTGTTTCATTATGAGGTAATAACATAAGTATCACTAATATACTGATATGTTATTATTAATATGAAACAACCCTATTTCACCTCTTATCCATCCTACGGAAAATGAAATCACCGTGTGTGCGTACGTGCGGAATATCGTCTCCACGCCGTGGTGTAATCTATTTTCCACCACCACCTTACATGGATGGGTATAAGGGTGAAAGTAATGAATATATATTATTATTGTAAAGTGTTATTGATTCTTAAATTGTATACATACACTCCAATACAATTCCACGATCATGGGAACGATATCATCGCTCGTGCGTACGTACGGAATACCGTCTCCACGATGTGATGCGATTCGTTCTACATGATCTTCATTGCATAATGATTATATAAATGAATTGAATGAATGAATATGATATATATTACACTAATAACATTATGGAAATGAGGTATCTATAACCTAAAGAGAATAGTAAGAATTTATTCTACAAACACGCATAAGAACAAAAAGTAATAAACACCCGAATAACAAGTAGTAATGAAATATTACTAATAAGAAGCTAAGAATAAGACCATATATGATATCATAACAATAAGTATGATTCTGGAATAATTCAATAACATTATTTAAATAATTATACTGGAGTTTCGGACACTTACGAAGCAAATCGGACCTAAGGTAAGGGAAATATCACAATCTCATTTTTATCCGAGATTGTTTATACTTTGGAATTTACTGGGGTGTATTTTATCATCCGCATCCATGTTTCCTCAATATGTAATATTTATATCCTTCTACAATAGTTTATATCCAATTTTACACTTCGGTGAGTTTTTAGTAAAAGATATTAAAGGAATCTTTTGTCGTTTTTCGTACGAGGTACTTTTTGACTTTTCTGAAAAAAAGTACGAGAAGAATGTTTTTTTAAACGTATATGGAAGGAATGGATTTTTAAAACATTTTTTCCAAGAAAATTCCCTAACAAGTTTTCATGTTTATTTTTAATCAACTTCTTTTAGTTTAGAATTGTATGACATGTTAATAAAGGAAAAATGTTTTTGAAGTAGAAAGGATATTTTCCTCAAGAATGGAGTTCAAGTGTTTTATCAAAATTATTTTCCATCTAAGATAATATAGGGTTATGTATCTATACCAATTATTACATTGATTTGATTATGTTTTGATGGAATTATTTTTATGAATTATTTTATCTTCTATGAATTGTTTTATGATGTCATATTGTTTAAGAATCCCATTTTTATAACATGAGTTATGCAATGATGTATGATTTATGATTTTGTGGCACACATAAGAATGGTATCATTATGAGATGGGTGGGAACTATATCTCCCTCCAATGCATTGGGTAAAGATTTTATATCTCATGATATAGACATGGCTGGAATGGAAGGTTAAACCGGTTCAGTAAAATATGTCTGAAACGAGGAGTGAACTCGGTTCAGAAATGGACTTTGTCCACTAAGATAGTCTTGGAAATGAGTCTTAACTAATATGAAATGATTCTCTATGATTATGTGTGTATGCCACAAAGTTTCATGTTTTTTGTTATGATTTTTGGGATTTCATTTCACTACTATGATTTATCCCATGTTATGAAATTATGCTCTCTTTTGCAGGTTAAGATTTCCAAAATGTTATGTTCTTATGAATATGATGTGATTGATATTTCTTTTGTTTACCATTACTGAGCATTTGAGCTCACCCTTTTGTATGTTTTCTTTCCCCAGATCAGGAAGAAGCTTATTAGGTAAGATATACCAAAATGGACTATAGATATGATGAAATAAATGGGAGACAGTGTAGATGCTTTATGAACCAGTTGTTTATGTATCCCAGTTTCTAAAGACACTATACCTATACGGTCCTTTCATGGTTTTGTTATATGTTGTAATAATTATGCTTCAATTTTGAAGTAATAACAATGTATGTAATGTATGGGTCGTTATAGTTGGTATCAGAGGAAAGGTATAGTCAACCTTTGGAAACTAGGATGTGAAAGCCTTAGTAAGAACCCTAAGGATAATTCTAAGCATAGAACACAATCTTAGTGTTTTAGAAATGACCATGAATAACCTAGGATAATACCTTAAGTGTGAAATTTTATTCTTGATTATGCGGTTTTCCTATTATAATTAGTGTTTCTCACACTATTCTTCTTGGTTTTAGTCAATGGCTGGAACCCGAAGGAACCGTGTTAATGCGGAATGCGACGGGCAATGCAATGATTGTCCCCCTGAGCAACCAAACGTTATGGGAGCTGGAATGAAAAATCTTGTAGCCATGCTCACACGACTTTCTAAAGCTATGAATCATGCAGGACTTCCAAACAAGCAAAGGAAGGAGAAACATTCTGTTGAATCCTTCATGAGGCAGCGTCCACCTTCTTTCAGCGGGTCTACTGATCCATTAGTTTCTGAAAATGGATTAGTACCACTGAAATGATATTTTCAGTTCTTCAATGTTCTGAACATGATAAATTCATCCTAGCAGTGTATCGTTTGGAAGGTGATGTTGATCAATGGTGGAATATTATCAAGAATACGAGGCCAAGAGATGAAATTGAGTCCATGGAATGGGACGAGTTCAAGAACTTATTTTTCAATAAGTACTTCCCTCGTATTCTCTGAACAATGATGGAGAAAGAGTTTCTTGAACTAAAGCAAAAGGTTGATGAATCTGTTGGTACTTATGAAGCAAATTTTACAAGACTTGCAAGGTACGCATCTGGTATTGTTATCCAACCTAAGAGTAAGATCGATCTATTCTTTAGTGGCTTAAAACCAAGTCTTCGAAGGGCGTTAGCCATAAGGGACTTCAATAGATATGAGGAAATTGTTCGATGTGCTCTCAAATTCGAGATGGATATTGTAGTAACCCATCAGTCATATGGGTTTGATAAAAAGAGTAAAATGGAATTCAAAGGAAAATCTAAAGAGCACACTGAAAAGAAGATGATATTTCCCTTATGCTCAAAGTGTGGAAAGAAACATGGAGGGAGTTGTCTTAAAGGGACAAGTAAATGTTTCAAATGTGGAAAGGAAGGTCATCGGGCATTTGAATGCCGCAATGATGGGAAGAAGATGTCTAATGATGGAAACAAAGGAAGGGACACACAGAATGAACCTACTATACTTCAATGTTTCAAGTGCAAGGTGATGGGGCATTATTCCAATAAATTCCCTAATCCAGGGGTTGTTGATGATGATCGACATCAAAAAATTCTTAAGGATAAAGACAAAGGAAAGTCACATACAATTTCTATCAGCGATATGGAGTACGATAACGATGTGGTAAAAGGTACACTTACCATCCACTCTAAAGTAGAAAATGTTTTATTTGATTCTGGATCCACCCACTCTTTTATTTATAAAGATTTTTCTAAGGGTATCACCGTATTACCTCAACAATTATATGTTGAGTTAGCTGTGACAACACCTAATGGCACAACAGTCGCATCAAAAGTTTATAATTCTTCTCCAATTGAAGTTTGTGGGAAAGTGCTTCCTGCAAATCTTGTGATCCTTCCAATAGTGGAATTTGATGTGATTCTTGGCATGGATTGTCTTTCTTTATATGGAGCTCATATCAATTTCCAAAGAAGGGAAGTCACATTTCATATTCCAGATCAATCTATGATCGTCTATCAATGCAAGGATGAACATAACCTTCCAGTGGAAATTTCTTCCATCTTATGTGTCTTGATTCTACTTAATGAAGGTTATTTATCTCAAATGGTTGGTGAGAAACTCATAATTAAGAATATGCCCATTGTACGGGAGTTTGATGATGTATTTCCGAAGGAATTACCGGGTCTTCCACCAAATCGTGAAGTTGAGTTTTCAATAGAACTCGTACTGGGTGCTTTGCCTATTTCAAAGACACCTTATAGAATGGCCCCAATTGAGTTACAGTAATTGAAGAAGAAACTCCAAGAGAATCTTGATAAGGGATTCATATGCCGTAGTGCGTCACCTTGTGGAGCACCTGTTCTGTTTGTTAAGAATAAATATGGGTCAATGAGACTCTGCATTGATTATCGAGAACTTAACAAGATCACTATCAAGAAAAAATATCCTCTCCCATGCATTGATGACCTATTTGACCAACTACGCGGAGCTCAATACTTTTCCAATATTGATATTCATTCAGGGTATCATCAATTAAGGGTTAAAAGGGAGGATATACCAAAGACGACTTTCTGTACAAGGTATGGACACTATGAATTTATAGTGATGCCATTTGGTCTTACTAATGCCCCTGCTATCTTCATGGATCTGATGAATAGAGTCTTTAGAGACTACCTTGATCAATTTGTGGTAGTCTTTATAGATGATATTCTTGTCTATTCAAAGAGCAAGGAAGAACATGAAGATCACTTGAGAATTATATTGAAGACCCTGAAAAAGGAGAAGCTTTATGCAAAATTTACCAAGTGTGAATTTTGGCTTCAAAAATTTGCATTTTTGGGTCACATAATCTCAAAATAGGGGATATCTGTGGATCCAACAAAAACAGAGGTTATTGAAAGATGGTCGAGACCAACAACAGTAACTGAGATCCGATGTTTTCTTGGTTTGGCTGGATATTATCGACGTTTTTTTAAAGATTTTTCATGATTATCTAATCCACTCACCAGGTTGACTCGAAAAGGAGTTAAGTTTGTTTGGACGGAGGAATGTGAAGATAATTTCAAGCAGTTGAAAATAAGGTTATCCAGTGCACATGTTCTCACACTACCCTGTAGTAGAGAAAGGTTTGTGATCTACAGTTATGCATCCAAGAAGGGACTGAGATGTGTTCTCATGCAAAATGATATGGTGATAGCTTATGCCTCACGACAGTTGAAAATCCATGAGAAAAATTACCCAACTCCTGATTTGGAGTTAGCTGTGGTAATCTTTTCATTAAATATTTGGAGGAATTACCTTTATGGTGAAAGGTGTGATATTTATACTGATCATAAAAGTTTAAAGTATATTTTCACACAAAAGAAGTTGAATATGCGTCAAAGAAGATGGTTGGATATGATTAAGGATTACGACTGCTCAATTCATTACCACCCAAGGAAAGCAAACAAGGTGGCAGATGCATTAAGTCGACAAGACCATGCCAGTTTATCCATGATGAGGATCACAAAAGATCGAATATTTATGGATTTACAAAGGATGGATCTTGGAATTATAATGGAAGGAAAATCGTATCTTTCTCAAATGAATGTTCAAACATCTATACATGTGAAGATTAAAGAGGCACAGAATGAAGATGTAGAGTTACAAAAGAAGGTGAGAAATGTTCCTGAATTCAACTTGATTGTGATGGGATAATAAAGTTCAGGAATCGGGTTTGTGTTCCTCCCATCCCTGAATTAAAAAAGGAGCTGATGGATGAGGCTCATAGTTCTTCATTCTCTATTTATCCTGGAAGCACAGAGATGTATAGGGACCTAAAAGAGTACTTATGGTGGGATGGAATGAAAAGAGATGTTGTTGAATATGTCTCTCGATGCTTGGTTTGTCAGCAAGTTAAATTTGAGAGACAGAAGTCTAAGGGGATGTTACAACCATTACCCATACCCGAATGGAAATGGGAAAACATCACTATGGACTTTGTCACAGGACTTCCTAAAACATCCAAATGCAATAATTCTATCTGGGTCATAGTTGATCGTCTTACAAAGTCTGCACACTTCATTGCTATTAGAGAGGATTTCTCTCTGAATCATCTTGCCAGGATATATGTAAAGGAAGTGGTAAGATTGCATGGAGTACCACTTTCTATTATATCTGATTGGGATCCGAGATTTACCTTGAAGTTCTAGAGAAGTCTTCAGCATACTCTGGATACAGAGTTGATTTTCAGCACTTCTTATCATCCTCAGACAGATGGTCAGTCTGAGAGAACAATTCAAACTCTAGAAGATATGTTGAGATCTTGCTCTATGGATTTCAAAGGTGGTTGGGATCAACACCTACCTTTGGTGGAATTTTCTTATAATAATATCTTTCACTCCAGTATTCATATGGCTCCTTATGAATCTCTCTATGGAAAGAAATGCAGGACTCCAACTTTCTAGGATGAAGTTGGGGAAATAAAGCTATTAGGACCTGATCTCATTGATGAAATGGAAGAAAAGGTCAGATCTATTCAAAAACACATAAGTGCAGCTTAGAGTCAATAGAAAAGTTATGCTGACAACCGAAGAAAAGACCTAGAGTTTGAAGTGGGTGATAAAGTGTTCTTACAAATATCTCCCTGGAAGAGGGTCATGAGATTTGGAAAGAAGGGGAAGTTGAGCCCTAGATATATCGGTCATTTCGAAATACTGGATCGTGTTGGGATGGTATCTTACCGATTGGCGCTTCCACCGAATCTCTCTCAAGTACACGATGTGTTCCATGTATCTCTCCTAAGAAAGTATATACTTAACCCTTCACATGTACTCAGCTCAGAAGTTGTACCGCTGGAGCAAGATCTTTCTTATGAAGAACAGCCGATAGAGATTCTGGATCGTAGCGAAAAAGTACTACAAAACAAGACCACTCGCTTGGTGAAAGTTTTATGGAGGAACCACCAATTAGAATAAGCTACATGGGAGCTTGAGGATATGATGAGGGAGAGGTATCCTCATCTGTTTGTTACAAAGTGACAAATTTCGAGGGCGAAATTCGTTTTAAGGGGGGTAGAATGTAACACCCGAGACTTTTATGAGAAATATTTTGTTTTTATGTTATATAAATCATCAAAGTAATCTTTCACTACACACAACACTATCTTGACTTGCTTTATACGCAACGGCGGCCTTCCTCAATAGCTTGCGTCGTACGCAATACCGAGTTTCACTAAAAAACGATATGCTATTAAAATATTATTAAAACTAGCCGTTATGAATAGTACTAACTGAATTTTGAATTTTATAACATTTTAATTCAACTTATACATTTTCTAGAATGAGTTATAAAAGAAAAATCAGTTTTTTTTGGATAAAAGAAATATTTTTCAAAAAATACAGTTTTGCCGCCTTTTGATGGAGCACCCACATTAAATCTAGTTTTTGACATGTTTATAAGTTCAATTTGACAAAATAAAATTCTTCTTTTGAATCAGGGTATAAAAATTTACTTTCGATAAATTTTTGATATTTTTCTGATAACTTTCATATTTTGATGAATAGTAAAAATACGCTAATTTTTAATTAAAAACAACTTTTTCCTTGAGATAATTTATATGGATAAATTATAATATTGAATGGTTTTAAAGTATAAATAGAATATATTTTTACCATTTAATATAATTTATGTCATTAGCATTAATTTCACATTGAATTCATAGGTAAAAACATTTCAATCTTTGGCAATGTTTTAACTTCTAAAACCCGTTTTCTTAACAACGGGATTTATTTTAAATTAATTACTGCAACTTATTTGTTTTGAATTTTGAAAAATGGATTCCATATTCATAATCAGAGGGTCCAAATTATGTTAATAGACTACTTTTTATTTTTGGGCATTATGAATAGTAACTACGGTAAAATTTATTTACCATAGTTAAAGTTAAATCGGGTAATTAAGGGTAAATATAAGATTATAAAATTACCCTAACACCTGCCAAAATCCTATTGGATGACTAAAAGTCGACACATATCACCTAAGGGTCTGATTAGATTCATTTAAGGTACTTTTGTCCATGAAAATAATTTAATTATTATTAAAACCAAAGAATGTGACAACATGTCACTTTCTTAAATCTTATAAGTATAATAATTTTAATTTGGTGATAAACTTAATTCAAATTAGAACATGAATAGTCTCCAGAAATCTAATACAATTATCTACATCATAGTAATTTATTTATAATTTTTAGGGATTAAATAATTATCATTAATTATGACACAATAGTGATGTTGAAATTATTTTATTAATTAAAATATCAAATAATTTTTTTAAAAAATATTAAAATAAATATTATATGAACTATTTAATGTTATACACTAATTTTATAGATACATATGACATTTTATGAATCTATTAAAGCTTTTATTTTGAACATATCTTCTGTATATATTTTATTTAAATTCAAATAAATGAATAGTGTCAAAATTGACACTGTTGTTATTTTATAAAAATAACATATTATAAAATTGTTTAAAAATCACAAAAGTATTTCAAAATTATAAATTAAAATTTATATGGTCGAAAATGTAATAAATTTTCAAATTATGGAAAATTAACAACACATATGTAATTATTTATAATAATTTAAAATTTAGAATATTATTACCACAAATAAAATTAAATTGATAAATAAGGATAAATCAAGTTGATAATGTTTAAAATAAATTCCTAACATGTCTAAATTTTATTGGTTGATGATATTACAACCCTATCTCATCTAAGATTCGGATATGAGTCATTTTGGAAGTTTTTAAGTGGGTTTGGGATTTAATATAAACTAATATTTCTTATATTTCCAAAGGTGTCACTCTCCTCCCTTATAAAAGGGCACCTCCTCCCTCTCTTCCTCACACCAATTTTATCCTTCAAGATCGTCCAAACCCTGCCCATTTCCCTTCCCCACTTCCTTAAAAACCTACTATAGGTACTTGTCTTATCAAAAGACCAACTCTAGTGCCTTAAGAGAAATTTTAAAAGAGGCACTTCGAGAAAGAGGTAATACCTTCTACCGTTTTCTTCAAGTTCCATTCTTCTTCTACTCCCTCTTCTTTAGTTCTTTCATTATGAGGTAATAAAATCAATATCACTCATATACTGATATTTTATTATAAATATGAAACAACCCTATTTCACCTCTTATCCATCCTACGGAAAATGAAATCACTGTGCGTGCGTACGTACGGAATACCGTCTCCATGCCGTGGTGTAATCTATTTTCCACCACCACCTTACTTGGATGGGTATAAGGGTGAAAGTAATGAATATATATGATTATTTTAAAGTGTTATTGATTCTGAAATAGTATACATACACTCTAATACAATTCCATGATCATGGGAACGATATCATCGCTCGTGCGTACGTACGGAATACTGTCTCCACGATGTGATGTGATTCGTTCTACATGATCTTCATTGCATAATGATTATATAAATGAATTTAATGAATGAATATGATATATATTACACTAATACCATTGTGTAAATGAGGTATCTATAACCTAAAGATAAGAATAAGAATTTATTCGACAAACACGCATAAGAACAAAAAGTAATAAACACCCGAATAACAATTAGTAATGAAATATTACTAATAAGAAGCTAAGAATATGACCATATATGATATCATAACAATAATTATGATTCTGGAATAAGTCAATAACATTATTTAAATAATTATACAGGATTTTCGGACACTTACGAAGCAAATCGTACCTAAGGTAAGGGAAATATCACAATCTCATTTTTATCCAAGATTGTTTATACTTTGGAATTTACTGGGGTGTATTTTATCATCCACATCCATGTTTCCTCAATATGTAATATTTATATTCTTCTAAAATAGTTTATATCCAATTTTACCCTTCGGTGAGTTTTTAGTAAAATATATGAGAAGAATCTTTTGTCGTTTTTCGTACGAGGTACTTTAACTTTTCCGACAAAAGTACGAGAAGAATGTTATTTTTAACTTATATAGAAGGAATGTATTTTTAAAACATTATTTCCAAGAATATTCCCTTACAAGTTTTCAAGTTTATTTTTAATCAACTTCTTTTAGTTTAGAATTTTATGACATGTTAACAAAGGAAAAATGTTTTTGAAGTAGAAAGAATATTTTCCTCAAGAATGGATTTCAAGTGTTTTATAAAAATTATTTTCCATATAAGATAATATAGGGTTCTGTTTATATCCCAATTATTACATTGATTTGATTATGTTGTGATGGAATTATTTTTATGAATTATTTTATCTTCTATGAATTGTTTTATGATGTCATGTTGTTTAAGAATCCCATTTTTATTACATGAGTTATGCAATGATGTATGATTTTTGATTTTGTGGCACACATAAGAATGGTATCATTATGAGATGGGTGGGACCTATATCTCCCTCCAATGCATTGGGTAAAGATTTTATATCTCATGAGATAGACATGGCTGGAACGGCAGGTTAAACCGGTTCAGTGAAACAGGACTGAAACGAGGAGTGAACTCGGTTTAGAAATGGACTTTGTCCACTAAGATAGTCTTGGAAATGAGTCTTGACTAATAAGAAATGATTCTCTATGATTATGTGTGTATGCCACAAAGTTTCATGTTTTAAGTTATGATTATTGGGATTTCATTTCGCTACTATGATTTATCCCATGTTATGAAATTATGCTCTCTTTTGCAGGTTAAGATTTCCAAAATGTTATGTTCTTATGAATATGTTGTGATTGATATTTCTTTTTTTTACCCTTACTAAGCATTTGAGCTCACCCTTTTGTATGTTTTCTTTCCCCAGGTCAGGAATAATCTTATTAAGTAAGATATACCAAAAGGGACTATAGATATGATGAAATAAATGGGAGACAGTGTAGACGCTTTATGAACCAGTTGTTTATGTTTCCCAGTTTCTAAAGACACTATACCTATATGGTCCTTTTATGGTTTTGTTATATGTTGTAATAAGTATGCTTCAATTTTGAAGTAATAACAATGTATGTAAAGTATGGGTCGTTATAATGTGCACACTTGTAAGTTTCCAAAATAGTAAATTCATCCCAACAAATTTCAATGATAACAAAAAATCAATTTTTGGGCATCCCCATGTTAAATAAGAAGTGATAACTCTATAAAACATCCATTTTCACACAAAAGTGGCACAAAAACTTCACTTTCTATACAAACACCACCAAAGACCATTTTTTCAGCAACAAATAAAGGGGAAAACATTATAAAAATTATTTTAAACCTTATTACCGTTAAATAAAAACAAACAAGTATATATAGGGAATCCCTTAATAAACCAATAAAATATTTATATGTAAAAACACAAATTTCACAAAAAAATTGGAAATTAAAACTAATTTTCTTTATAATTTCCACTAAAACCAATTTTTGTTGAAAAATTTAAATGAAATATAAATAAAAATACCATAAACACAACATCTAGGTTACAAAGATTTCATACCAAAAGGAATCACCTATTAAATCAAAGGAAACCCTTGAATCACTGTGCGAAAATCAAGTCGCAACACCACCACTCCAAGAGGGAAATAGATCGAACCTAAAACCACAAGAATTGACCAAAAAACACCAAGGTTAAAGCCTAGGTTAGAAAACCTACCCCCCTGTTAATTTTAAACATCAATTAAATTGAAAGAAACTTTATGGAAAGCGGGGGAACTAAGGAGGAGAGACACTTACTTGAGATTCTTGGAAGTTTCTCAAAAAAATTTCCCTTAAAATGGGATTACAAAGGGGTTTTGAGAGACTCGGAGGGCTGTAATGGATTTTAGGTTCTAATAGGAGGAGGAAGGGTTGAATTAGTAACTTTAATGGAGGGAAAATAGTAATAATTGAGAGAGTTAATAAGGAATGAAGTTACCTCTTCAATTCTGGCCAATTTCAGAAACCCTATAATGTTCTGCACTAATTCACAAGGAACAAGAGCTATAAAGAGGGGGGAAGAGTCTAGGAACGTGGATAGGTTCAGTGGTCTTGGGTTACATTTGTAATCACTGAAAAATCATTAAAATTTAATAAGTTATTAATTAAAAAAATTTATTTTTAAAATTGGAATTGGGCTTCCGGGTAGGCCCAATCCCTTAAATAAAAACCTAAATACACCTTGGTTATGGATTTATAAAGGATCCAAATTAACATGGTGGTGTTATTAGGTTAGGGGAGGACAATTTGTAATTTTAATGGATGAAAAATCTTTAAAAAGAATGAGTTTTAAATGGAACAAAATTTATTTTTAAATATGGAATTGGGATCATGGTTTGGAAAAATTCATGAAAACTCACCCATTCCTCCATAAAAGCTTGGTAAACACCAAAAACAAAGCATGAATGGGAATTAAATTAAAAATACCTTTAAAATAAGTCATTTATGTTACAATTATTCCCACCATTAAAACTTTCTGTCTCAAAAAGTCAACCTAAAATATGATCCTAAAATAGGAAGGGATACTCTTCTTCAACCCATGACTTCTGCTGCCATGTATGATGTGTATCATTAACAATCTGACAATGAACTCGGACCAGCAGAATAGACTTTCCTTGAATCACCTTCTCTTGGGAGTCCACTATTTGCATTAGACACTCAAAAACTGACAAGTCAGGCTCTATCTCCATTTATTCCTAACTGATCACATGGGACGGATCTAGGTTTTATTTCTTAAACTGGGAGACATGGAAGACGTCATGGATGAACATTAACTAAGAAGGAAAGGCTAACTTATATGCAACATTTACAATACACTTGGTGGTCTCAAAAGGGCCTATATATCATGGCTTCAACTTCCCTTGCTTCCCCAATCGACTATGGTCCAGACGATGGGCCACTTTCAAGAATACCCTGTCACCCACAAAAAACTCTAGGTCTCGACGCCTCTAGTCAGCATATGATTTATAGAGACTATGAGTTGTCAATAAATTTTTCCTGATCAACTTGATGTTCTCAAATGTCTCATGGACCTAACTCAGTCCCAGAAGTGAGGTCTCACATGCCTCAGTCCAACACAGGGGGGACCGATAAGGCCGACCATGGAGCACCTCAAAAGGATACATTCGAATCGAGGATTGGTAACTGTTATTATACGAAAAATCAACCAGCCCCAAATGGATATCCTAGGAACCTCCAAAGTCTAAGACACATGCACGGAGCATGTCCTCCAAAATCTGATTCGCCTGCTCGGTCTGACCATTTTTCTGAGGATGGTATGTCATGCCAATCTTAATCTGAGACCCCAAGGCCTTATGAAGGCCTTTCCAGAACCATGAAGGGAAACATGGGTCTCTATCAGAGACAAATACTTATGGAATTCCATGGAGTCTCACCACCTCCTAAAGATACAAATGGTCCAACTCATCCACTTTATTTGTATCTCTGATCATAATTAATTGGGATGATTTGGTCAGATGATCAATCACCACCCAAATAGCATTCTTACCCTAAGGTGTATGAGGTAATCTAACAATGGAGTCCATGGAAACCTCATCCCACTTAATGGTAGGAATGGGTAATGGTTGGATCAAACCAGAGGGCCTTTGATACTCTTCTTTCACCTGCTGGCATGTGTATCATCTCAACACAAAGTCCGCTATGTCGTGTATCATACCAGGACACCAGAATTGTATATGGACATCATAATACATCTTGGTGGCACCCGGATGGATAGCCCACTGAGACCGGTGGCTATCCTCCATCACCACCTTCCGAAGAGATAACGACACTATTGAATGGCCCTTGAAGAACCAGATGCCCTTAGGAGATGAAAACCAATAAGAGGATGTCTCCCCACTATGAAGAAACTTCTTTGACCACTGACAAAGCTCATCACTGGGTTTTTCCGGTTGTAGCAACTCCAACAGAGAAGGATTCAACTGGACCCTCACTAAGAATTCCCCTCTACTGTGTTCCCTGGTCTCCATATGCAACTGAGAAAAGAGCCCCATCAAAGTAAACTCATCACTAGACTTCCTCAAAGCCAGTACTGGAACCCTTCTACTCAATGCATTGGCCACTACAATACCCTTTTTTAGGTTATAAACAATGTCAAAGTCGAACCCCTATAATTACTTGATCCAACAATCCTGCCTCAAGTTGAGGTCCTTTTGCAAGAAGATATAGGCCAAGATTTTGTGATCGGAGTAGACCACAAACTTCTCCCCAAAGTGGAAGTGAAACCAAGTATTAAAATCATGCATCACCACTTCCAAATCCAATTCATGGTTTGGGTAGTTCTTTTCGTGTGGTCAAAGTTGGTGAGAGCCATATGCCACCACGTGATCATCCAACATAAGCACGCAAACAAGACCCATACTCAAAACATCACAATAGACCACATAACCCTTTCCATCCTCTAGAAAAATCAGCATGGGTGCGGTATTCAACCACCTCTTTAGCTCCTTGAATTATTCCTGACATTCTGGGCCCCATACAAACTACACCCCTTTCCAGGTGAGCCCAGTCATCAGTGAAGAATACTGAGAGAAATCTTAAATGAATCACCTGTTATGACCATCCTGTCCAAGGAAACTTATGATATCGAACACATTCTTCAGCTACTCCCATTACATAACCACACTAATCTTCTTGGGGTCCATTGAAACCCCTTATTCTGAGATCACATGCCCATAAATCTCACTTCCCTGATCCAAAAAGTGCACTTTAAAAACTTTTCATAGAGTCAGTGATCCCGAAAATTTCCCAAGATGATCCTCAAGTGATTTTTGTGTTCTTTATCGGAGCTAGAGTATACTATAATGTCATCCACAGACACCAAAATGAAGGAATTGAGAACTGATGGAACACCATGTTCATGAGTGCCAGAAAGACTGATGGAGCATTCGTCAATCTAAAGGGCATGACCAAATACTCAAAGTGGTCGTACCTGCTTCGGAAAGCTGTCTTAGGGATATCTGACTGCTTCACCCTAAGCTGGTGATAGCCTGAATGCAAGTCTATTTTTGAGAACCACTTTTCCCCCTTCAACTGATCGAACAAATCATCTATTCTGGAAAATGGGTATTTGTTATTAATTCTTACCTTATTCAGCTTCTAGTAGTCAATGCACAACCAGAGGGATCTGTCATCCTTTTTCGCAAACAACACAAGATCAGCCCAAGGAGAGACACTCGGGAGAATGAATTCTTTGGATTCTAAGTCACCTAGATGTATCTTTAATTACCTTAGCTCGGTGGGGTCCATGTGATAAGAGGGAATAGATATCAGTTTTGTTCCCAGCACTAGATTAATCAAAAACTCTACATACCGTTCCAGGGGAAAACCTGAGAAATAATTCAAGAATACCTCTGGAAACTCATTCACTACATGAGGTAGTGAACCTCCAGGGGAAAGACCATCATCCTATAGAATGATCGATGATAACTGGAATGTAAGACTTCCCAACTCTGGGAGTGGAGGTCCTGCATGACCTAACTGAGGATCCTATTCTCCCTGAAAAAACCTGATGACTCTCATCAAGTGTCGTGAAACTCACTCATTGCCTATAGAAATAAATGAGTGCCTAGAAGTTTACTATCCAATCCATGCCAAGTATTATTTAAAATAGCTCCATATCTAGAACCAGGATGTCCCACTCTATCTCAACCCCTGGCACGGAAAGCACACACGAGGGGAACCTGAGGCCCTACTCCTTCTTCTTTCCTAGAGGTGTCACCAAGTCCATCGCGAAAGACATCAACTCAGTTGGAAAATTTAGAGTGTCCAGAAAATGGGGAGAAATAATTGAAACAGAGGCACCAGTATCAAAAAGAGCAGCAACTATAGAATATGTTATTAGAATGGTACCTCGAACTGTCAACAGTCCCACCTCTGATTCTACTGGTTCTTGATCCACAACATGAAGATATTCAGGCTCTTCCAAAGGAAAACTGTTAGTCTGTGGCTATACCCTAAACTAGATCTTCCTAGAAGATGACCCAACCTTACCACCACATCTGCCAAATTGACATCCCCCAGTCCTCGATGGCTCAGACTATGCTGGCACTCCTCTTGAATCCACTGACTCTGCCCCACTCGGAAGTGGATGTGCCACACCACAGAAGCGCTGCAAATTCCCCATAACTCCACACTGGTAACAAGGCTTCGGAGGAAGTGTACATGGTGGTTTGATGTTCTTGGGATTCCCACACTAGTGGAACACGACCGATCTCACATCATAAGCTGTAGACAAAAACTCTATGGAAGAGTGGCATGAACTACCACCTCCTTTCTTCACATGATCCTCCCACTTCCTTTTCTTATCTGAGGAGATTCCACTTCCCACTACTTATACAGAACTAGGGAAAACATCCCTACCATTCCTTTCAACCTCCACTATGCATACCCGATCAATGACCTCCTATAGGTCCTCAACTTAAACAAGAACACATGGGAGTGTATCTCTGGTCGCTAGCCTTTCTCAAACCTCTGGGCCTTCACCTGTTCATTGGAGATGATTTTTGGAGCATACTGAACCAACTCAATAAAACATTTGGAATACTCCATCACAGATATATTCCCATAAACATGGTCCATGAACTCTCTGAACCTTGCAAAATCCAAGACCTTAGGGAAGTATTGTTCATTAAAGACGACCTTGAAATCTCCCCAGCGCATCTGCTCATTCTTCCAATTCTAAAGCACTGACTACCAACACTTACGGTTGTGATCCTCTAATAGAAAGGAGGCACACTTCACCTTGAGATCCTCAGGTGTTTCCTAAAACTCAAACATACGCCTGATCTTCTCGAGCCATTCCTCTGCTTCTTGAGGTTCTGAGCTACCTCAGTAGGTAGGAGGATTGTTTTTCAGAAACTTATGATCTATATCTTTTATAAGACCCATCTCTACTGTACTAACAAGAATAGGAGTAGGATACAGTCATTGCCTCAAATCTTGGATAGCCCAAACCACAACCTCAACTAGCCTCTGATCAATCGGTGTGGGAGAATTCTCTTCAACTTCCTCCCGTGGGTGCGTGGGAGCTTTCCGGGGAGGCATGTTGCTAAAAAATTAAGTAGTCACAAAACAATAATCAATACCAAAATTCAGAAAATTTTAATCAAATACATCAAATTTAAATAATATAAACACATTACAGTAATAAAAAACAACTACTCCACCTCCACCTGATGTCCACGTGTGGTCTGCATCCCACACGTCTCACCTAGAAGTGAAGTCAATCCATAAATTCCAACGTCCCCTAGTAACTCAAGGTCATCCATGAGATATGAATTCTAGGAACCCTAATCACAACCAAAACCCCGAGCCTTAACAATCCTAGATCCTGTAAATCTCGACTCATCCCAAAATAGCAATATAACCCAAAAACATTAACCTCTTTTGATACAATTTTTGTCACGAACTAAATTTTTTCGCCACCAATACTAACACCAAACCCCGCCCATAACATGGCCCAAAGGGTGTTCCCTATCCCAACAAGCTATCACAAGTTCCTGGGTGTCATTAATTTAGGTTTGGGAGTGATTTACCCAAGTATGAAAGCATAAAACATTAAAAACAATCTATAATATAAATCTGAAATTTTCGAGCCAAACAAGTCTTAAGAAAAAACCAGAACTGAATACATTGGTTTAAAGACAATAAAAGTGTCCAAATAAAAATATAGATAGTAGAAAGACATCCCCAAGGACTCCAAATGACAAGGGGTCATCACCCACAAGCTGCCTCCACAACTCCGAAGGATGGGAACTAACACCCCGAATCACCACCACCCAGAGCCTTTCCTTTACCTGTGTCCAACATAACCAATTCTACTTACACCCAAGGGTTGTAATTAGGGTTTTAGACTAAGCCCAATAGGATACCATTCAATTATTCCAAAAATCATGCAATACAATGTAAAAAACGAAAGTAGTTTTAATATGCAAATAAAAGCAGTGATAAATTCCAAAACATGAAACTTTCAATTGAAAATAGTTTTCAAGCTAAAATATTCAGAACATTCACACATTTAAATATAAATTTTAGATACTGTAAATTACTTCCAAAAACACACCAATAAAATGTAAAATACCACAAATACAATGAGATTCCAATTCAAGAACACCCCTAGGCACTAGATAGGGTCAGGCCCCATGTACCTCAAACCTCAGTGTAAAGTAACCACAGTAAAATTCATTCTCATGCATGATACACTAGTATGGAACATAAACATAACCCATTGGTCTCCAATAATCATACACATAGTTTATTTAGAGTTTTCTTTATCAAAAATCTAGGTGAAACATGGAAAAAACCCATTTGGTCCACTAGTCGTACTAGTACACATATGCCCCACCTAGGTACCCAGGATTCCCCCTTTGTGATCAAACAGTTTCAGCATGAAACCAATATCAATTTTCATGTAAAAAACCACTAATGGTCACATACACTCAGTGAAATATCTATTGCATTTTATACCACTTAAACACACAACAGACACTTTGATTTTTAATAAAACAATATCTCAAAATCCTGCATTTTTTTGCACACAAAACCCCCTTAAGAATACCACTTGTAAACTATTTACACACTTTTAATTTTCCAAAATAGTAAAGGCAGCCCAATAAATTTCTATAAAAACAAAAAATAAATTTTAGGGAATCCCCGTGTTAAACAAGAAGTGATAACTCTGTAAAACATCCATTTTCACTCAAAAGTTGCAACCGAACTTCACTTTTTTTACAAACACCACCAAATCCCATTTTTGCAGAAATGAAAAAATGGGAAAAACATTATAAACATTATTTTCATCCCTATTAAATTTAAATAAAAACAAATAATTATTTATAGTGAAGACCTTAATGAACCAATAAAAGATTTATATGAAAAACCCCCAATTTCACCAAAAATGGGCACTTAAAATTCATTTTCTTTATAACTTCCACTAAAAAAAATTTCCTAGAAATATTAAAATGAAATAGACATAAAAATACCATAAACACAATATATAGATCACAAAGATTTCATACCAAAAGGAATCACCTACCAAATCAAAGGAAACCCTTGAATCACGGTGCGAAAATCAAGTTGCACCACCGCCGCTCCAAGAGGGACTTAGATTGAACATAAAACCATAATAATTGACCATGAAACCCCAATATTAAACTCTAGGTTAGAAACCATACCCCTTGGTAATTTTAAACATCAATGAAATTGAAAGAAACTAAATGGAAAGTGGAGGAACTAAGGAGGAGAGACACTTACTTGATATTCTTTGAAGTTCCTCCACCAAATTCCCCATCAAATGGGATTCCAAAGGAGTTTCTAGAGACTTGGAGGGATATAATGGATTTTAGGTTCTAAGAGGATGAAGAATGGTCGAATTAGAAACTGGAATGGAAGAAAAAGATTAAGAATTTAGAGAGTTAAGAAGGAATGAAGTTACCTCTTCAATTATAACCGATTTGAGAAACTCTATAATGTTCTGCACTAATTCTCAAGGAACAAGAGATCCAAAGACGGGGAAAGAGGATAAGCACGCAGATAGGATTACTGGTCTTTGGTGACATTTGTAATCAAAAAAAATTATTAAAATTTATTAAGTTATTAAATAAACAAATTTGATTTTTAAAACTGGAATTGGGATTCCGGGTAGGCCTAATCCCTTAAATAAAAACCTAAATAGACCTTGGTTATGGATTTCTAAAGGCTCCAAATTTACATGGTGGTGTTAAAATTTCAGTGGAGGCCAAGTAGGAGTTGTAATGGATTAAATATGTTGAAAAATTAATGATTTTTGAAAGAAACAAAATTTATTTTTAAATATGGAATTGAGCTCACAATTTGGCCCAATTCATGAAAACTCACCCATTCCTCCATAAAAGCTTGGGAAACCCCCAAAATAAAACATGGATGGAAATGAAATGAAAAATAAATTTAAAATATTTCTTTATGTGACAATTCTCCCCACCATGAAAACCTTCTATCCCAAAAATTCAACTTGAAACATGATTAGAAAATAGGAATAGATACACTTACTCAACCCATGACTTCCGCTCCCATGTCTCATGTGTTTCATTATCAAGATTCCAATGATCCCAGAACAGTAGAATAGACGTTAATTGAAGAACCTTCTCCTGTGAGTCCATTATTTTCATTGGCTGCTCAAAAATTAACAAGTCAGACTCTATCTCCAATTCTTCCCAACTCAGCACATGGGACAGATCCAGGTTGTATTTCTTCAACTGGGATACATGGAAGACGGCATGGATGGACGTCAACAGATAAGGTAAGGCCAACCTATATTACACCTTTCCGATATTCATGCTGATCTAAATAGGTTCTATATATTGTGGTGTCAGCTTCCCTTACTTCCCCAATCGACAATCATCCAGACAATGGGCCACTTTCAAGAATACCCTATCACCCATAGAAAACTCTAGGTCTCGATGCCTCGGATCAGCATATGATTTATGGTGACTCTGAGCTATCAATAAATGATGCCTGATCAACTTGACCTTCTCATATGTCTCTGGCACCAGACTCAGCCCCAGTAGTGAGGTCTCACCTACCTCATTCCAACACAGGGGGACAGACAAGGCCGACCATAGAGCACCTCATAAGGAGCCATTCAAATTGAGGATTGGTAACTGTTATTATAAGAAAACTCAAATAGCCCCAAATGGCTATCCGAGGAACCTCAAAATTCCAAGACACGTGCATGGAGAATGTCCTCAGAAATATAATTTTCCCGCTCTATCTGACAATTTGTTTGATGATGGTATGTCGTGCTCATTTTAATCTGAGACCCCAATGCCTTATGAAGGCCTTCCCAGAACCAAGAAGTGAAACATAGATCTCTATCTGAGACAACTACTGATGGTACGCCATGGAGTCACACCACCTCCTGTAGATACAAACGGACCAACTCATCTACTTTAGCTATATCTCTGATCATCATGAAGTGGGATGATTTGGTCAGATGATCAATCACTACCCAAATGGAATTCTTACCCCAAGGTGTACAAGTTAATCCAACAATGAAGTCCATTGAGACCTCATCACACTTCTAGGTAAGAATGGGTAATGGTTGGAGCAAACCGGAGGGCCTTTGATGCTCTGCTTTCACCTGTTGGCATGCGTAGCATCTCGACACAAAGTTTTCTATGTATCATATCATACCAGGCCACCAAAATTGCCAATGGACATCGTAATACATCTTGGTGGCACCCGGATGGAGAGCCCATTGAGACTAGTGGTTGTCCTCCATCACCAACTTCCAAAAAGATAACACTACTGAATGGCCTTTAAAGAACCAGATGCCCTTGAGAGACAACAACTAATAATAGGATGTCTCCCCACAATGAAGAAAATGATTTGACCACGAAAAAATCTCATCACTGGGTTGTTCCCGCTGAATCATCTCCAACAGAGAAGTATTAAACTGAGTGATCTCTAAGAATTCACCTCCACTGTATTCCCTGGTCTCCACAGGTAACTAAGAAAATATCCCCATCAAAGTCCACACATCACTTGACTTATTCAAAGCATGTACTAAAACTCTTCTACTAAAAGCATCGGCCACCACATTACCATTTCCTGGGGTATAGACAATGTCAAAGTCGAACCCATGAAAGTACTCGATCCTACAATGCTGCCTCAAGTTGAGGTCCTTCTACAAGAAGATATAGTCCAAGCTTTTGTGATTTGTGTAAACCAAAAACATCTCCCCAAAGAGGTAGTGGCATTATGTCTTCAAAGCATGCATCACTGCTTCCAACTCTAATTCGTGGTTCGGGTAGTTCTTCTCCTGTGTTCAAAGTTGGCGAGAGCTATACACCACCATGTGATCATCCTTCATAATCATGCACCCAAGACCAATACCTGAAGCATCACAATAGAAAACATACCCCTTTCCAGCCTCTAGAAAAATCAGCACGGGGTTAGTAGTCAACCACCTCTTCAGCTCCTAGAATGATTCTTCACATTCTGGGCCCCATACAAATTGCACCCCTTTCCAGGTGAGTTTGGTCATTGGTGAAGAAAGCTAAGATAAATTCAGAACGAATCGCCTATAATAACTAGCCCGGCCAAGGAAACTCTTGATATCAAACACATTCTTTGGTAGCTACCATGACATAATCGCACTAATCTTCTTGGGGTCCACCAAAACCCTGTGCTCAAATATCACATTCCCTATAAATCTCACGTCCCTGATCCAGAAAGTGCACTTTGACAAATTTGCAAAGAGTCGGTGATCCCATAAAGTGCCCAAGAAGATCCTCAAGTGATGTTCATGTTCTTACTCAGATCCAGAGTAAACTATAATGTCATCCACGAACACCAGAATGAATGAATCAATATACTGATGGCACACCCTATTCATGAGTTCTATAAAGACTCCTGGAGCATTAGTCAATCTAAAGGGCATGACCAAATACTCAAAGTGGTCATACCTGCTTTGGAAGGTTGTCTTAGGGATATCTGACTCATTCACCCTAAGCTGGTGATTGACTGAACGCAATTATATTTTTGAGAACCACTTTCCCACCATAAAATAATATAAAAAATCATCTATTATGGGAAAATTATATTTGTTCTTAATTGTTACCTTATTCGGCATCTGGTAGTCAATGCACAACTAGAGGGATTCGTCAACCTTTTTCACGAACAACAAAGGAGCATCCTAGGGAGATAAACTCAGGAGAATGAGTCTTTTTTATTCTAAGTAACCTAGTGGTATCTTTTATTCCCTCAGCTCGGTGGGGGCCATGTGATAAGAGGGAAGAGATATCGGTTGTGTTCCTGGTGCCAGATCAATTGAAAACTTTACATCCCATTCCGGGGTAAAACCTAAGAAATCATCCAGGAATACCTCCGGAAACTCATTCACTACATGAGGTAGTGCACCTCCAAGGGAAATGCCATCATCCTCTAGCATGATCAATGATAACTGGAAGGTAAGAATTCTCATCTCTGGGAGTGGAGGTCCTACACGACCCAATTGAGGATCCCATTCTCCCCGAAAAAACATGACGACTCCCATCACATTTCGTGAAACTCACTCACTGCCTATAGCAATCAATGTGTTCCTAGAAGTGTACTAGAAAATACATGCCAAGTATTATGTCAAAAAGTTCCATATCTAGAACCAATATTTCCCACTCCATCTCATACCCCGATATGAAAAGCGCACACGAGGGGCTTCTGAGGCCCTGCTCCTTTTTCTTTCCTAGTAGTGTCACCAACTCCATTGCGAAAGACATCAACTCAGTTGGAAAATTCAGCATGTCCACAAAACAGGCAGAAATAAATTATACAAAGGTACCATTATCAAAAAGAGCAGCATCTATAGAAGATGCGATCAGAACGTAACCTCAAACTATCGACAGTCATGCCTCTGATCCTGCTGGTGCCTGATCCACTTCATGGAGATGTTTGGTCTTTGCTTGAGGATGAATGCTAGTATGTGGTTATTCCCTAAACTAAATCTACCCATACGATGACCTAGCCTTACCACCATGGCCACAAAATCAAGATCCCCCAGTCCTCGACGGCTCAGACTGTGTTGTAACTCCTCTTGAAGCCACTTACCATGCCCCAGTCAGAAGTGGACGTGCCACACCACAGAAGCACTGAAAATTCCTCATAACTCCATAATAGTAATAGGGATTTGGAGGAATTGTAAATGCTAATAGGATGTTCTTGGGATTCCCACACTGGTGTCACATGACCGGTCTTGCATCATAATCTGCAGATGAAAACTGCCTGGAAGAGTTTCCTGAACTGCCACCTCCTTTATTCATATGATCCTCCCACTTCCTTTTCTTCTCTGAGGAGCTACCACTTCCCACTACTAATACTAAAACATAGAAACCATTCCTAAAATTCCTATCATTATCCACTATTCATTCTCGATCAAAGACCTCAACATAGGTCCTCAGCTTAAACAAGAACACCTGGGAGTATATCTCTAGTTTCAAGCCTTTCTCAAACCTCTGGGCCTTCACCTGTTCATTAGAGAAAATTTCTGGAGCATACCGAACCTACTCAGATAAATAATTGTCATACTCCATCACAAATAGATTCCCCTGAACATGGTGCATGAACTCTATGGACCTAGCATAATCCAAGACCTCAGGGCAGTATTTTTCATTAAAGACGACCTTGAAATCTCCCCAGTGCATCTGCTCATTCTTCCCAGTATGATGCACTGAATCCCACCACTTACGGTTGGGACCCTCCATCATAAATGATTCACACTTCACCCTAAGCTCATCGGTTGTTTCCTAGAACTCAAACATACACTCAATCTTCTCGGTCCATTCCTCTGATTCCTGGGGTTCTGAGATGACTCAGAAGGTAGAAGGCTTTTTTTTTAGAAACTTTTAATATATATCTTTTCTAGGACCCATATCATTTTCCCTAGTAGAAAAAAAGTGGGATTCAGTCCTTTCCACAAATCTTGGATAGCTCATACCACAGCCTCAACTAGCCTCTGATCAATCGGTGTGGGAGAACTCTCTCTGGCTTCCTCCTATGGGTGCGTGGGAGCTTTCTGAGGAGGCATGTTGCTACAAAATGCAGCAGTAAAAAAACAATATTCAATACCAAAATTATGAAAATTTTAATCAAATACATCAAATATAAATAATCTAAAAACATTCCAATAATAAAATAAACAACTACTCTACCTCCACCCGATGTGCACATGTGGTCTGCAGCCCACAAGTCTCACATGGAAGTGAATTCAATTCGTAAATTCCAGCGTCCCCTGGTAACTCAAGGTATTCCCTGATAGGTGTGGTCCAAGAACCCTACTCACAACAAAAACCTTGATCCCCGACATTCCTAGCTCCTGTATATCCTGACTTATCCCAAAATAGAAATATAACCCAAAAACATTAACCTCCATCGAAACAATTTTGTCACAAACCGAATGTGGTCGCCACCAATACTGGTACCAAACCCAGCCTTTGACAAGTCCCAAAGGGTTTTCCCTATCCCCATGTCCTGGAACTAGTTCTTGGGTATCATTAATTTAGGTTTTGGAATGATTTACCCGAGTATGAAAGCATAAAACCTTAAAAATAATCCATAATATAAATCTAAATTTTTTGAGCCAAACACGTCTTAAGAAAAAACAAGAACTAAATACATTGGTTTAAAGACAATAAAATTCGTCCAAATACAAATAAATACAGAATAAATAAATCCCCAAGGACTCCACATGACAAGGGGTCATCACCCACATGTCGTCTCCACAACTCTACACCAAGGATGGGAACTAACACCCCAAACTGCCACCACCCAATGCCTTTCCTATACCTGAGTCAAACTTAACCAAGTCTAGTTACACCCATGGGGTTTAAGTAGGGTGTGATCCTAATCACAATAGGATACCACCAAATTATTCCAAATATTATGCAATACAATGTGAAAAAAGAAAGCAGTTTTAATACATAAAGAAAAGGAGTGATAAATTCCAAGAAATGCAAATTTCAATTGAAAATGGTTTCCAAGCTAAAATTTTCAGAACATTCACACAACTAAATAGAAATGTTATCTAATATAAATTAATTCCAAAAACACACTAGTTCAAGTGAAAATACCACAAATACAATGAGCATCAAAATCGGAAACACCCCTAGGCACTAGATAGTGCCGGGCCCCATGTATCTCATACCTCGGTGTAAAGTAACCATAGTAAAATAAATTCACATGCACGAGCCACTATTATGGAACATAACCATAACCTATTGGTCTCCAATAATCATAAAAATAGTTAAATTAGAGTTTTTTATACAAATTCTAGGTGAAACAGGGACAAAACCCATCTGGTCCAATAGTCGTACTAGTACACATCCGCCCCACCTAGGTACCCAGGCTTCCCCCTTTGTGCTCAAATAATTTCAGCATGAAACACATATCCATTTTTACACCACTGATTGTCACATACACTCGTTACAGTAGCTATTTCATTTTATACCACTTAAAACACACTTCAAACACTTTGATTTTTAATGAATAATTTCTCAAAATCCAGCATTGGTGTGAACACAAAAACCCCTTAAGAACCTCACTTGTACACTATGTATACACATGTAAGGTTCCAGAATAGTAAAGTCAGCCCAATAAATTTCAATTAAAACAAAAAATCAATTTTAGGGAAGCCCCATGTTAAACAAGAAGTGATAACTCTGTAAAACATCCATTTTCACACAAAAGTGGCACCAAAACTTCAATTTCTTTACAAACACCACCATAACCCATTTTTGCAGCAATAAACAATGCGGAAAAATTATAAACAGTATTTTCATCTTGATTAAAGTTAAATAAAAACAAATAAGTATTTATAGGGAACTCCTTAATGAACCAATAAAATATTTATATGAAAAAACACCAATTTCACCAAAAATAGGTACTTAAAATTCATTTCATTTATAATTGCAACTAAAACCAATTTTTTCAGAAAAATTCAAATGAAATAGACATTAAAATACCATAAAAGATCATCTAGATTACAAATATTTCATACAAAAAGGAATCACCTTCCAAATCAAAGGAAACCCTTGAATCACCATGCGAAAATCAAGTCGCACCACCACCACTCCAAGAGGGAATTAGATCAAATCAAAAACCACAAGAATTGATAAAGAAACCCCAAGGTTAAACACTAGGTTTAAAACCCTACCACTTGGTAGTTTTAAACATCAATTAAATTGAAATAAACTTCATGGAAAGGGGGGGAACTAAGGAGGAGAGACACTTACTTGGTATTCTTTGAATTTCCTCCACCAAATTCCCCTTAAAATTGGATTCCAAAGGGGTTTTGGGATACTTAGAGGGATATAATGGATTTTAGGGTCTAAGAGGAGGAATGGTCGAATTAGGAAGTGGAATGGTGGAAAAGAGTAAGAATTGAGAGAGTTAAGAAGGAATGAAGTTACCTCTTCAATTCTGGCCGATTTGAGAAACCATATAATTTTATTCACTAATTAGAGAGGAATAGGAGCTCCAAAGAGGGGGGAAAGAGGCTGGGCATGCATCTAGGTTCATTGATCCTGGGTGAAAATTAGAATCACTGAAAATACTTAAAATTGAATAAGTTATTAATTAAACAAATTTGATTTTTAAAACTGGAATTGGACTTCCGGGCAGGCCTAATCCCTTAAATAAAAACCTAAATAAACCTTGGTTATGGATTTTTGAAGGCTTCTAATTGACATGGTGGTGTTAATAGGTCAAGGTAGAAAATTTAGGAATTTTAATGGATGAAAATTTTTGAAACATGAATGAGTTTTAAAAGAAATAAAATTTATTTTTAAATCTGGAATTGGGCTCACGGTTTTGCACAATTCATGAAAACTCACGCATTCCTCCATAAAAGCTTGGGAAATCCCCAAAACAAAGCATGAATGGAAATTAAATGAAAAATAAATTTATAATATTTACTTTTTTTGACAATATAAGATCAAGGATATCAAATGGTCACATTTACCTAAGGCTAAACTTACCTTTCATTCTAAATTGCATAACTCTCTTCCATGATATTTAAGGAACACTTTATCCAACTTCAAACTCCAGTTATATTAAATGATTCTCCATATAACTCTTCTACTGACACTAAGAATATTTTATATGATATTGTATGTATTAAACCTTATCTTTCATTTCTTTCACAAGATCAATTTTAACTAGATTTTATTGACCAACTTCATCCCAACATGTAGGAGTTTTACATCACTTCCTATATATAGCTTCATATGGGGCCATTTGAATACTCAATTAGAAGTTGTTCTTGCATGATAACTCAACTAATGGGAGATGCTGATCCCATACTCCTTTAAATTACATTGATACATCAAGGTACTTAATGTATGGATGGATAAGGCTGAGCTAAGAGAATTATCCCATAGATATTTATTTATCTCATGTGATGATGAAAAATAAAGTTGAGTTCCAAATAAAATGACTCCATATTTATTGATCTATAATTCATGAATCGTCCCTTCCATTACTGATTCCAATTTATTTTAAACCTCTAAATCATCCCTATGTTTCTCATTTATCTTATCTTTGATATATGGTAAGGAAATAATTTGAGAAAGGTAGGATGTCTCCCCACCATTATTATTTCTAGATTCATCCTTTTTATATCCTTACGGATAGTGTTTTTCTCAATCCATGTCATGGATATTGTATCAAGTTAATTTTTTATAAGATCATATACCACCCTATTCACCTTTCTAGGATGTTATTGAATAAAAAAATAGTATACCTTGATCAGCTCTATCCATATTCGTTGATTCATGTTGATATCTTTCTATGTGAATGTATACTTGATACTCTTTTGATATTTATATATGTAAAACTTCTCACCATGGAGTTAGTGCTTCAAAATATTAAAAGAAAATATCATAGATTCTCACTCTAGATCATGTGTCGAGTAGTTATTCTCATGAATCTTTAGTTATAATGATGCATAAGCTATCACTTTATCATTATTCCTGAGTAGAAAAAACAATACTTTATCATAATTATATAAAAATCCATTATCCATTTGAGGGTTGTGTGGGTATAGGCATAATGAGTACCCTCTTATTGAACTCTTAAAATCCTTCCTTGAACTCTTCCATCTAGACATACTTTTCCCATTTCCAAGTTAACTTAGTTAGTGGTCTAGAAAATCATGGGAAATTTCTCATACATCATTGGTAGTACCCAAAAAATCAAAGAAAACTATGGATTTCTATAACACTTTATGGACTAGGCCTTTACTCAATTTCCTTTTACATTTAAGGTTCAATATAAATCCCCTAACTTGGGATAAAATAAACCAATAATGTGACTTGTTATATCCAAAATTCACACATTCTAAAATTATCATACATATTCTCATTTATTAATGTCTCAAGAAAAATCCTTAGATTCTCTTCATATTCATCCATTATCTTGGAGTAGATGAGAATTTCATCAATAAAGACTACCACAAATTTTCAAGGAAGTATCTAAAGACACTATTCATCAATGCCATGAATATTTCATGGGAATTAGTAAGTCCATATTTTATATGGAAGGTTGTTTTCTTTATATCTTATTATTTAGCTTTAGGTAATGATATATAGAATGAATATCCACCTTTGATAAGTATTAAGCTCCTAAAAGTTTAATAAGTATTCAATCCTTAATACGGTATAATTTTTATTTATAATGAGCTTGTTGAGCTCCTATAAATAAATTCACAAGCACATAGAACTATCCTTTTTCTTGATAAAGAGAACCAGTTCACCCCAAGGCGATTCCCTCGGTCATATTAACCCTTTATCCAAATTATCTTATAGCTACATCTTTAACTTCTTTAGTGTGATTGGGACCATCCTATAGAAAATTTTAGAGATATTATTCGCTCTGGGTATGAGTTTTATTGAGAACTCTACCTCATAATCTAGGGGAATATTATTAAACTTGTCAGGGAATGCATTAGTATATTCCCTTAAAATATTCATATCTTAAAGGTTGATACTTTCCTTTGACTCAAAAATTTAGTAAAGATATTCTTTTTTACTGGGTATCATCACCCACATTATTGATGGATTCTATATAGGATATTCATGATTTTACTTGAATTTGTACAATAGCATGGGGTGGTTTAGAATATGGAAGGATATTTCCTTTTCCTAAAAATTGATGCGAGTTATATATAATGAGATCTAATCTATTTCGAATATAGCATCAAATACAACCAAGGGAAGGATTATTATATTATCTATAATAATATTCCAACATAAGTTAATAGGAGAAGATTCTAACACTTTGGTTGTAATGATCACATCATAAGGTTTTTTATAGATATTTCTAATTTAATTTTTTTAGTATGTTATTCAATATTACTACAAAACTTATAGGATATAAAGGAATGGATATAAATTAAATCCAATAAAAAAATCCATTCCTGAGTGAATAAAAATTATACCTTGTACAATTTCACTTTCATGTTCCACCTCAGTGATGGTGATAGAATAATCTTTACCTCCATTTCAATATTTTAGGGGATACTGATATTGATTAACCTCGAGGACCCATGGTTTAGTACTCTAGCTTGCACAGTTCCCTTTCTCCTTAAAATTGAAGCACAAATTGATGGGTTGTGCAGTGAGAGGTTCCTTCCTTTTCTCCACCACATTGGATATATTTTTCATGTATCTGTGACATTCATGAGCATAGTGGCCTTATCTCTCACACTTAAAGAATTTCATTATCCATTTTTGGAAATTACCATGATTCTTCTTCCCACATATTTGATAAGTGGGTGATTGAATCTTCTTTTATTCTTTATCACTCGATCCCCCATCTTGAAATTTCATTCCCCTCTTCTTATCTCCATATGCATGAGACTGTTCTCTAAAATACATATATACTAAGAGAGAACATTAAAATACTTATTCATTATTCCAAAATATTGGATAGCTAGAGCCTTTCAAATATGTGATTTCAAACCACTAAAGAATATATCTATTTTTAAATCATTTATAATAAAAAAACTCAAGGCATGTTCTGAAATCCTTATGAAATTTTACTCATAAACCATTATAACAAACCATAATTTTCATAAATAGAAATTAAATCATTTTTTGGAATATTCTTTATATTATATAGTCACTTGACTGAAAACTATAATATTTTAGTGCCTTTATAAACTTGTAAAGATAAACACCAGTCCATAAGTGATATATGTCATCTCCCAATATGTTCTTCATAACTATCACCCTTCATAACATATCATGCATAATACATATCTTCATAACCTAGGGAAATTAAATATAAGAAACGGTGAGCATAGATTCTTGGTAAGGGAAAACAAAGGAGATATGTAATCATAACATGATTATAAAGGTATGGGAACATGATCATAACATTTTAAAACCATACCCTACATATCAAACATTATAATGATGAGTCATGGAAAATTATTAGAATTTCATAAGAAATGAGTCATAGGGGAATCAGAAAAATCTATGAGAGAATAAGGAATAGAATTTTTGGCATACACATAAGTACAGAAAATCATTTTCATATTATTCAAGGATCACTACCAAGACCATCATAGCATAAAAATTCATTTAATGAAATGGGCTCACTCTTCACTCTAACCATATATTATTGAATTTGGTTCACTTCGCGTTACATCCCAACCTTAGTGAACCAAGCTCACTATCCATTGTATCCTAGTCTATATCAAGATATATAAATCATTACCGAGTTCAATTGAGGGAGATATAGTTCCCTCACATCACATAATGAAATCATAAATATGAGTGCCAAAAGATCATAAAAATCAATCATATCATAAACCATGAAATGAAATGAGTTTCATAAACAATTTATCACATCATAACCTATGTAAAATAGATATGTTTCATAATCATTTCATCATTGCATAACCCATGAAAATATGTGGGTTTCATAAGTAATTTATCATTTTATAACCAATGGAACAAAATGGGTTTCATAAAAAAAATCACCAAAAATATAAAGAATTTATAGAAATAATAAGAATGGTTTCCTTGGATCATATCCCCAATAATGCATTGGTAACATCAATGGAAGAAATCATAGATGTAAAATAATCTTGAAATTTCATTTAAAACATTTCTTGAGGAAAATATCTTTTATGATTTGAAAAACACTTTTTATTTAATAATATATTTTTAAAGCCTTTTTATTTAAAAATTTAATTGAAAAAATATAAATTAAACATAAATTAAATTATTTTTCATGGAATAAAAAAACTCCATTCATCTCATGCATGTAAAAACAAAGATTCCTTTTACATTTACGATAAAATCCAAATAGGAATTGTTTATAAAACTACATAAAGATCTGTTTTACAAAAATGTAAAAGGAAAAACATGGGTAAAATATACTTATAAAAATAATAAGATATTAATAGAAATTTAATAAATAATATGGTTTTTAATGAAAATATATTTCCGATCTAAGAGGGAAATAAAGTCAGATTTTCATAAAAACATTTTCTTAATTATATTAACTACCAAAGAGTTGAGAAATGGTAATTTTAATTGAATATATATTAATAAAAAAATTAAGAAAATTAATGGTTATTCTTGAGATATATATCATCATAATTTATCATTGGTATCATAATAATAAAAAATCTCTATAAATGATGATATTGTGACATAAAATCATTACCACTTTATTAGCCAACAGTCATAATCCCCATGAAGTAATAATATAAAATGGAAGTTAAAATATCATAAGGATAGATAAATTCATGTAATTAAATTTAAAATTGAAAGTATAAAAATATAATTAAATAATATAGGTTCATATCATAACATACGTCTCAAATAAGAGAAATTGAGACACAAATCTTTTACCGATTTGGTAACTTTTGAACCTAAACCCCATGAAATAGACATCATGAAATGGATATGTAAATAAAAATAAATTTTATTATAATACTCATAAATTAAATTCATTGTAATTATATTCACCAAATATAATAAATTGATGGTTAATATAGCATGTGTCATGCAAAAGCAAAAAAGTGAGACAAAAATCCCTTACTGATTTGTTAACTTTTGAACTGTAATCCTCATGAAAGAGAGATACTAAAATAGATATTTAAACCCCAAATAGTTTTATTATAATAATAATAATATTCACTAATGGTAAATATATACACCACATAAAATAAATAGGTTTTGTATATGATATTGTCTCACATAAGTAAAAAAAGAGACAAAAATCCCTTACTACTTGAGTAAAATTTGATTCAAGAGATGTGTGAGAGAATAACATCAATTAAAAATTTTAATATCATTAAATAAATTTAATTCATGATATAAAATTTCATATGTTATTATATACACCAAAAAAATAGAAGAGTGGTGAATATGGAATAAGTCTCAACAAAATAAAAGTGAGACTAGAAATCTCATTACCTTAAGTATTGAATCTCATCATACTTGTTTATAATTTCTGTATAATAAATATAAGTTTATTATAAATCTATTAAATAAAAATAATAATATATATAATACTATATATTATTTTCTTATGATCCTTTATTACCCGTTTATTAACAATTACTTGTAAAAGTTGTGTTTCGGGGAATAACCTCTTTGTTTTTCAAAAATGTTTTGATTTGTTATATTTTTTGTTCTCTTACCTTAATCCTGAAATCATAATATTTATAATGATAAAAATGATATAAATTTAATAAATAATCATCATATATTTATATATAATAAACTATAAAAGATAGAAATAGAAACTGAAATGCATTGTTCATGGAGACGGTAGGTTGTACATACGCATGAACGTTGTATCGCTTTTCTTGACGGATTGAAAAAGATAAAATTATATGATATATTAAAATAATGGAATAATTTTTATTTCATATATTTCACATATTTTTATTAAACTCATCCTTAATACATTCCATGTAAAGCATGAACGAATCACATCGTTTCATGAGGTGGTAGTTCTCCATACACACGAACACCATTATCATATTCCCAAAAATTGGAAAGCATGAAGGTATGTGTGATATAAATATTAAATAAGAGTAATAAATTAATTAATATAATAAATATCATATATAAACATTATTTCAACCATTATTACCAACCTTGGGAGGTAGTAATGTAAAAAATGATGACATTGGTTCGTGAGGTGGTAGTCTGTCATAAACACGAATGATAATTTTTTAATACATTTGATGTAAGTGTGTGTGTTTTAGGTCATAACCTTAACATAAATACATATAAATATATCTAATATACCTATTTTTTTATATAATCATTATATAAAAATAATTTAAGCTGTTTTAGGAGGATATATAACAAAAATATTCGTTGATGAATGTTACCTCTTATTCGGTTATCTCATTTTTATTTGTACTAAAGGCATTCCTTGGTTGTATTTCTGAAAAAATTAAGGATTATATTATGAGAGGAGGTAATTTTAAAATGTATTTGATAAGTTATTAACTAATCAATTAGTTTTTAGGGTGTGAATATAATGGATAGTGGGTATCATTTTATAGGTGAGGTGAGTGGCACTCTTGTAATTTTTAAAAAGAGAGAATTTCACCCACAGGTTCACCATATCAAGTGGATCATATAATGGACCAATATCAATACTAAAATGTATAATTTATGAATATGTACACCAAATGGGTGTTGAAAATTTTTCTAGGTCATTTTCCCCCCTTAATTTTAATGTTTAGTCCCTTAGTAAACTCGTGTTTCTCTTAATCGTTGTGACTAATTTTAACTGTTTTCACTAATCACTTTAATAAAAAAATCAAATTGACCATATTATAAATTATAAATTATTATAATTTCCAATATTTAATATATTTTTTCAAATTCCATTAATATAAGTGGAATAAATTAATTTAAAATTAATCTCATAGACATGTTGGTAAAGCTGGTTTTTAAAGCGAAAAAAGATCAAAAGTTTACAAAATTTTTATAGCGAATTTCAATGTGAAATTGATTAAAATGACCTAAATTGGATTAATGTATGTATAATTGGACTAATTTTAATTTAAAATTAATTTAAAATGTAATTTATCTTTATAAATAAATTATCTAAAAAGGTTGTTTTCAATTAAAATTCAGTATATTTTACTATTCATAAAAAACAAAATTTTCAAAAAATTACTGAAAATTAAACCTTAAATAATTTTGACATTATGAATTCAAAAATTAATTTTATATTATAAAATTAATATTATTATAGTTTCAAATTTTAATTTTATTATTTATCACAGAAGAAAAAACATTTTTTGAGAAATTTTTATTTTAAAAACATGAAAATAATTTACCAAAACTTATGTATTTTATTATCAATATGTATTAATTATATAGAAAAATTATATTGAAAAATTATATATTATTATTCAAATTACTAACTTAAACATATATGACATAATGGTTGGGTTTAAGTAACTATATTAATAATGTATCATTTTTTTCAAAACTCAATGTCACGAGTAACACAAACTAAGTCAGTGTTGCATATATCACAAGATTAAATTGGTTTAGTGTGCAATACAGGACATCAAATAAATTTAATTTATTGGAGAAAATTTTCATAAAAATTTAGTTTGATACATTTTATCCCCCTTCAAATAAATTTCTCAATAAAAATCATCACTCTTATATAAACAAATGAGGATAATTCTGCCTCAACATATCCTCAAGTTCCCACATATCTTCCTAAAAATAATGTTTTCTATAAAACATTGACCAGGTGACTGGTATTTTTTGGTATAACATTCTATGTATAATTAATAATCTCTATCAATTGTTCCTCATAAGAAATATCCTCCTCTAATGGTATAACCTATATGTTCAGTACATGTAAAGGTAAGGTATGTAATTACTTATAAGAGATACATGGAACACATTGTGTACTTGAGAGAGATTTTGTGGAAGAACCATGAAATAGGATACCATCCTAATATGATCAAGAATTTTTAAGGTACTGATAAACCTAGGTATTATTTTACCTTTCATCCTAAATCTCATAACATTATTCCATGGAGAAATTCTTAGAAATACCTTGGCACTAACTTAAAATTCTAGATCACATAGATGATAATCAGTATAAATATTCTTATTACTTTGAGTTTCCTTAATATGCTGCTAAATGGCTCTAACCTTCTCTGTCACTTCTTCAGCTATCTTAGGTCATAATATCTTTCTTTTACCAACTTAATTTCAGTTTTTTGGAGATATATATTTCCTTTAATAGAGGAATTCATTATGACCCATATAAATGACTGAGTGAAAGAAATTATTGTATGAAAAATCAAATATATGAAGGTATTGAGCTCAACCACCATTGAAGTCCAAAGAAAAATATCTCAACATAACCTCTAGGGTTTGAATTTTTCTTTTGTACTTACCATCCATTTGAGGATGATACATAGTGATGAAACTCATTTCTGCATCAATGGATTGATAAATACTTTTCTATAATTTTGAGGTAAACATCAAATCCTAATTAGATATAATGGAATGTTGTAATCCATGAAACCTTACCACTTACTTATTTTATATCTTATAAATATGATCCAGAGAGAAGTTTTATCTGATAGAGATGAATATTTCTAACTTATTAATTCAATCAACTACTACCCATATAGAATTATACAATTTATAAGTTTTGGGGAGTCCAATGACAAAATCCATAGTGATGTTCTCCCATTTTTATTATGGTATGGGTAATGGATGAAAAATCTAATTATACTTTTGTCTTTAAACCTTAAATTTTTGGAATACCAAGAATCGAGATACAGACTCTACAATATATCTCTTCATGTCATCCCAACAGAAGTATTCATTCAAATATCTAGGCATATTCATACTTCTATGGTGAATAGAGAATGAATAACTATGAGCTTCCTCTACCAAATCCTTCTTCAAGTTTGGTAAGGATGGAATATATACATAGTTTCTAAACCTTATCATTCCCTCAGGATTAATGTTAAAATCAAGAACATTTCTAACCTTATTTTTCTACTCTAAATCCTCCTTATGTGCCTCTTTAATCATCACTTGGATAGATAGTTGAACATTAAATTGATCAAGATAAGATTTTTCTTCTTCTATGAGGATTTCATATCTATCCTTTTAAAATCAATAAATATTGGATATTTTTTTATACTCATTATATATAATCTAGCTTTATCCTTTTGAATCAATGTAATGGCTACCTTGTTCTCTTTCCCATGGTGGTAATATAATGAGAAGTCATAATCCTTTATCATCTCTAATCACTTATTTAGTGCATGTTCAACTCATTATATGTGAATATATACTTCAAAGTATTATGATCGGTATATTTATCACAATTTTCTCCATAAATATAATTCCTCCATTTATTTAATTAAAAAATTATATTAGCTAACTCCAGATCATGAGATGGGTACTTTTTCTCATGAATCTTCAATTTTCATGATTCATAAGCTATAACCATGTTATTCGACATAAGAACGCATCCAAATACATTATTATATTCATCGTTATAGATTAAAAACCCTTCTATACTATTGGATAATGTAATCATAGGTGCACTGATTAATCTTATCTTTAGTTCGTTGAAATTTTCCTCATATTCATCTATCCAGATGAACTTGGATCCCTTCTGATTTAACAAACTTTGAGGATTAGATAGTAGTGGTAAACTCTCCACAAACCATTGATAATATCTAGATAAACCAAGAAAACTGTGGATCTCAAACAATATGGTTGTTTTGGGCCAACATTCAATATCCTCCTTCTTTGATGGATCTACAAATATACCCTCTTTTGAGATTATATAACCGAAAAATGAAACCATTTGCAGTCAAAATTCACACTTGTGAATTTTTAATATACTTTCTTCTTCTTTAGGGTCTTTAGTAAAATTATCATGTTTTTTTCATGATCTTCCTTTATATTTGAATATATATGAATATTATCTATAAATACTACCACAAACTAATCAACGTAATCTCTAAAGACTCTATTCATTAAATCCATGAAGATACCAAAGGCATTAGTATGACCAAAAGGTATATATTCATAGTGTTTATAACTTATATGGAATGTCTTCTTGGGTATATCCTTCTTATTGACCCTCAATTTATGATATCTAGAATTAAGTTCAATCTTGGAAAAGTATTAAGCTATGAACAGTTGATCAAACAAGTCATAATTATAGGGAAGATGATACTTGTTCTTAATTGTGATCTTTTTCTGATCTCGGTAACAAATTCCTAATTTCATTGATCTGTATTTATTTATCAAAAAATAATAAGATAACCCCAAGGTGACACAATTTTTTGAATAAATACCTTATCATTATTTTCTTGGAGTTTCTTCTTTAATTATTATAACTCAATCAAGGCTATTCTATAGGGAGTATATGAAATTGGTGGGGCATGAGGTATAAGTTCTATTGAGAAATAAAATTTATGTTTTAGTGGAAGCCTAGAAAATTCTTCCAGAAATACATCAACAAATTCCCAAACAAAAAGAATATCATCGATTTCAAGTTTATCCCCAACCATTTGAGATAAATGCCCCTTCTAAATGGGAATTAAGACCCATACAATAGATGTAATATCTATCAAAATTTCATACTTATCATCAAATTGATATAAAATCATATGTTGGTTTGGAATATAAAATATAACTTCCCTTACATGAAAATTTATGTGTGTTTTATGTTGAGAAATTCAATACATGTCTAGGATAACATCAAATTAAACCAAATGAATATTGACAAGATTTTTGGGAAGCACATTCTCCCCAACATCAACTAGATAAATCATAGACTTGAGATGAGATCATTATACCATTACAGTTTTTTATTACAAATTACATATTTAATAATTTGGTTTGAATCTTAATACCCATAGAAAATTCTTTAGATATGAAATAATGGGTAGATATATAGTCAAATAAGACATAAGAATTTCTATAGTGAAAGGGAAGTGTAACTTTCACCATGTCATTATTACGCCCCTCATTAGAAATAGTGATCACATGAGATTTCACTTTTTCCCTCAGATTAAGCGGTTACTGACATCAATCGTCAACATTAACCCTTGGGTTTGGGAACTAGTTAGCATAATTCCCATTATCCTTACACTTTAAGCAATAAATTGTGGGAGGTGTATTCTATGCATCTTTATCTCTATTTTCATAATTATCTAAATTCTTCTCATCACTTGGGAAATCCATTTACCAATGACCTTCCCTTCCATGCTTAAAACATTTAATAGTACCTATAAGGAAATTTCCTCCATGATTCTTCCCACTCTTAGATAATAAATTAAATATCATATTCTTCTCTCCATGGTTCTTATATTTTCTTTCAAACTACATCTTCCTTTTCTTTTCAAAACCATGATATTGATACGTAACTCCATCATCTATTTGCACATTGATTTCACATAGAAAAAACTATTAATATCCACTAAATTTCCTTATGGATAACACTCTTTGGAGACTTTTTTAAGACACATAAGAATCGATTAACCATACATTCTGGTTAGATGACAATACTGGAAGCATAAGTCTTAAGTCTTGTAAAATTTGTCTCAGAGGTACTAACAGATTAATTATCCTTTTGCCTTATCTCAAAGAAAAAATTCTCTATTTTTATACAAAGAATATATGGAAAGTACTTATTGAAAAATATGTTTTTGAAGTCATCCAAATTAATGGATTCAATTTAATCTTGTTGCCTCATATTCTTGATCATATTCCACCATTGATCTACTTCACCTTCCAAATGGTAGAAAAAAATAGCTTTTCATGTTTTGAACAAAAAAGAATAGAAAAAATCTTTTTAGTTATACTAATACATTATTCAGAAAATAATGGATCTTAAGACCCATAGAAACAAGGTTGATTTTTCCTCATGAATGACTCAACAGAATGTTGTTCCCTCTGTTTTGAAGTACAGCATGATTCAAAGCAAGAGAAACTTGTGTGAGCATAGAAATGAAATTTTTCTTTCCATCTACCATAACATTGGGATTATCAAGAGTATAATAATTTCATTTCCCATATCACTTGGCATTAACATGGTTTCTTTGGGTTCTATCCATTAACTAAAACCAAAATCATAGAGTAAGAAACAATAATCATAGTTAGGAACCAAATAATCATGAAAATAACTTATAGGATTTATATATTATGAATCCTTATTTAATATATGGTGACGTAGGTTTATTATAAGTCATTAATATCAATCTTATATTTAAATACTTCATGATGTTTCATAAAGATTTTATAAATTTCCAAATTGTATCCCCCAGAATTTTCAAACCAAGTGTGCAACAATGCCTATTTTCATGTATCAGTTCTCGATCGAGTCTAGATCAATAAGGTGTTTTTAGGTTATTTCCCCTAGGTACATATATACCAAAGACACATCCACTTGTAGTATCCATATTGGTATTTATTTATAGTAAACTACTCACACTATCCTTTACCAAAATTCCAATAAATTTTCCTTTACTTTGACTCATCCTTATAATTATCTTTAGATATTTCCTTAGGGATCACTTTAAGTTTTTCTCACCCTATTTTACAAATGTTAGCTAAAATTTTTCTATGATAACAACTATAATGACCTGTACTTATCATACATAGACATTTCATCATTTTTTGGAATATTTATTACATTACACTATCACATTCTTGAGGACCATAATAGTTTTGTCTCTTTGGAAACATGGAAAAATAAACATTGGTACATAAGTGAGTTATGTCATCTCTCACTAAATTCTTCATAACTCTCACCCTTCTTAGATATATCATACATAATAAATATCTTCATAACCTATGGAATATAAACATAATAAATGGTGAGATTAGATGATCATAAAAGGAAAACAAGGGAGATATATAAGAAAAATATGAACATAAGGTCATGAGAACATGATCATGACATTTGAAAACCATACCCTGCATATAAAAGATCGTAATCATTATTGTGGCATAAATATTGGTAGTTCATAATACATGAGTTATAAGGTAATCATTTAACGTGATCCATGAGATCATTATACTTGTAACTTTTGGCATACACATAAGCATAGAAAATCATTTTCATATTAGTCAACTCTCATTGCCAAGACCATCATAGTAAAAAAATGCCTTTACTAAACCATGTTCACTCCCCATTCTAGTCTTTTATATCTCATAGGATATAAATATTTACCTAATTAATTTAGGGAGATATAGGTCCCACCTGTCACATAATGAAATCATATATATATGTTCCATAAGATTATAAACATTAACCATATCATAACCTGTGAAATAAAATGGGCATCATAAAAATTTTATCATATCATAACCTATGTAGAATAGATATATTTCATAATAATTTCATTGTAGTATCACTCGTGAAAAGAAGTGGGTTTCATAAGTTTTTTTATCACGGTATAACCCATAAAATGAAATGGGTTTCACAAACAAATTATAACATAAACATAAACAATTATGATAAATAATAAGAATGTTTTTCTGAGATAATATCCCCATTAAGTCATAATTAACATCAATACATTAAATCTTATATATAAAAAAATTAAAGTTCATTTAAAAAAATTCTTAGAGAAAATATTTTTTATTTTTGGAAAAACACTTTTTAAATCATAAAATAATTAAAAAAATTATCTGAAAATAGATTTGAAAACCTATAAAGTAATATTTTAATCAATTATTATTCATGATTTCAAAAAAATTCATTCATGACGTATATGTAAAAATTAAGATTTCTTTTACATATATAATAAAATCCAAATGATCATTGTTTAGAAAATGAAAGGAAGATTCATTTTAAGAAAAAAATTTAAAAAGTAAAACATGGGTAAAAATTTCTATTAAAAATTATAAGATAGTAATAAAAAAAATTTAAAACATTTTTAGAAAACATGGTTTTTAATGAAAACAAATTTCCAATCAAAGAGGGAAATAAACTCGTATTTTCATAAAAAATATTTTCAGAAATATCTTAAGTACTAAAGAGTGGGAAAATGGTACCACTAATTGAAGATACCATGAATAAAAAATGGGGAATAAAAATCATGAGAATTATTGAGAGATATATCATAATATTTTATCATTGGAAGCATAATCATAAAAAATCCCTATAAACAATTATATTGTATCATAAAATAATTACCACTTTAGTAACCTAGACTTGTAAGCCACATGATGGAATAACATACAATAGAACCAAAAATATCATGAGAATATATAAATTCATTATATTTCATGTAAAATTATCTATATATACACCTCATGAAACAATATAGGTGCATGTCAAAACATAAATATCAAAGAAAGAAAATTGAAATAAAAATCCTTTACCAATGTGGTAGCTTTTGGACCATAACCCCGTGAAAGTGAGATCCTAAAATGGGTATGTAAATAAAAATAAATTTTAGTATAATAATAATAAAATAAATTCATGTGAATTATATATAACACATAGAATAAATATAATGTGAATATAGCATGTGTCTCACAAAATTTAAAAGTGAGACGGGAATCCCTTACCGATTTGTTAACTTTTTCACCATAAAATCCATAAAAGATAGATCCTATAGTGGATATGTAAAAACAAATATATTTAATTATAATCGTTATAATATACATTAATATAAATTATATACACTATATAAAATAAATATGTGGTGAATATGACATGTGGCTAACAGAAGTAAAAAAGTGAGACGGAAATCCCTTACTACTTGAGTAAAATTTGAATCTTGAGCTATATGATATAATAAAATCAATTAAAAAAATTAATATCATGAAAAAAATCAAATTCATGATATAAAATTTCATAGGTCATTATATAAAACACAAAAAATAAAATATTGCTGAATATGGCATAAGTCTCACAGAAATAAAAGTGATACTAGAAATCCCCTTAACTTAAGTCTTGACTCTCATCATACTCATTCAAAATTACAATTTAATAAATATAATTTTAATATAAATATATTATATATTATTAATTAGATATATCATACTATATATTATTTTATTATTACTTTTATTATCCATTTATTAACAATTCCATGTTAAAGTAACATTTTAGGTAATAAGTGCTTTTTTGGTAAATGTTTTGATTGGATATATTTTTTTATATCATAAATTAATCATGATTTAATAATATAAATAATGATAATCATGATATAAATAAAATATATATTTATTATATATGTATATATAATAATCTATAAAAATATATAAATAGGAAATGAAATACATCGTTCACGGAGACAGTAGCGTAAACATGAAAGTTGATTCCATTTTCATATAGGATTGAAAGAAAAAAATAGTATATAATATATTTTCATTAAATAATAAATTTAATTTCATATATATCACATATTTTTATTTAACCCATAATTAATACATTACATGTAAAGCGTGAATGAATCACATCGCTTCGCAAGGCGGTAGTCCGATATACACATGAATGACATCATCTTTTTCCCAAAAAATAGAAAGAATGAAGGTGTGTTTGATAAAAATATATAGAAGAATAATAATATCATTAATATAATAAATTTAATATATAAATATTATGTCCATAATTATTCCTAACCATGAGAGGTGGTAATGGAAAAACGAATGACATCGGTTCGTGAGGCGGTAGTCCACCATACCCATGAATGATGATTTTGTTACCCATCTAATGGATTTTTTTATAGTTGTAGGTAGTAACCTTAACATAAAAAAATATAAGTATATTTAATATACTTATTTTATTATATAATCATTAAATAAAAATAATTTAAGGGGTTTGGGGTAGAAATATAACAAAAACATTTGTTGATGAACGTTACCACTTCTTCAGGTATCTCCTTTAGGTTTTCGCCAAAGGCCTAACTTGATTAGATTTATGCCAAAATTAAGGATTATAGTATGATATAAAGGAATTGAAGAATTTACTTTCATAGGTATGGGATGAACCAATTGGTTTTTAATATTTGAATATATGTGGAGAGTGGGTGTCCTTTTATAAGTGAAGTGAGTGGTACTTTTATAATTTTTGAAATGAGTGAATTACACCCACGTTTTTTTCATGTAAATTGTATAAAATAATGTAAAAGTATAGATAATATAATTTATAATGTTTAAATATGGCTATATAATGGGTTTTGGAAAATTTTCAAAGTCATTTCCCCCATTAAGGTTAATGTTTAGTCCCTCGGTAAACTCATTCTTCTCTTAATCATTGCGATTAATTTTAACTATTTTCACTAATCAATTTGGTAAAAAATTAATTTAACCTTATTAAAAATTGTAAATTATTATTATTATAAATATTGAATCTATTTTTCCAAATTCTGTTCATATAAGTGGAAAAAATTAATTTAAAATTAATTTTGCAGACGTGCCAAGAAAGCGGGGTTTTAAAGTGAAGATGATCCAAAGTTTACAAAGTTTTCATATAAAATTTCAATGTGAAATTGATTAAAATTACCTAAATTGGATTAATAAATATATAATTAAATTAATTTTACTTTAAAACTAGTATAAAATATAATTTATCTTTATGAATAAATTAAATAAAGAATAAAAATTTCAATTAAAATTCATTATTTTTTACTATTCATAAAAATGAAAATTTTAAGAAAAATTTTGAAAATTGACTCTAAGATAATTTTGAAATTATGACTTAAAAATTTAAAGTCTATTTTATCAAATTCATTTTATAAAAGTTTCAAAAAATAATTTTTGTGTTTTTCATTACAGACATAAATACTATTTTTTGAGAAAAGAGTATTTTCAAAACATATAAAAACATTACTAAAACTTGTGTATTTTATTATCAATATATTTTAATAATATAAAATCATTATGTTTAAAAATTATGTATTACTATTAATATTACTATTTTTAATTTCTTGGTTATAATTATTGGGTTTAAATAACAATACTAATTATATATCATTATTTTGTTAAAACTCATTATCATGTATAATACAAGTTAATCTAGTTTTGCATGTAATGAAAGATTAACTTAGTGAAGCATTTAATACAATCAATCAAATAAATTTAATTTAATTGAAAAAATCATAAAAACTCAGAGTATTACATCCATGATAGATTCACTCTCCTTTTTTAATATTTATGAATTCTCTCTCCATATTTGTTTAAAGATTACAAAGAAAATACTTGTTAAGAAATATATTCTTAAAGTCCTATCAATAAATTTTTCCCAATTTATATTCATGTAATTTATTAATACCCACCATTTATCAACTACTCCATCTAAATTATATACATCCAAGGTAACTTTACCAATAACAGAATAGTAGAGTGAAGAAATGATCTTCTCCATTGAGTTAACCAATTATTCCACAAAATGTGTACTAAAAGATCCTATAAACATTGATTGTAGTTTCCATATAAATGAATTAATTTCTAGTTACTCCTTATTAGATTAATAAGGATGTTCCCCATGGTTTAGTTTATTATTCCAATCCTGATATAACTGGGTAGGGATCTCTATAAAGTTTTAAACTCAATCTCTAATTTCATTGGGAATTTTATTTAAACAATCATTTCATTTTCTATCAGATAGGTTATTGGTCTAGTTTATCCCAGTTGCCACCATTTTCTAAAATATAAAAGGTTAAAACAAAACATAATTCAATAAATCATGAATAAATAATTTATTATCATGTGAAAATTAATCCTAAAGTAATATCTTATGAGATCTCTAATTTGACCATAGAATTATTCTAAAATAATTCTTCTAGGATCATTTATTTTAAACCTTTTATAAAATTAAAAAAAATAATTTCTTTATGTATGCATCCTTCATAATGGTTTTTCTAGATCTTATGATTAACTAAATAATATCCCCTTGGAGTGTCAAACTAGTTGTGCATCATGGCCTCATTACCATGCACTAGATATAAGTCAAGTTAATACTCAATGATCCCTTTTAGGGTTATTACCCCTAGGTACATTGGTACCAGAGACACATCCACATGTAATATCATGATATGGATTTAATTATTCAGAAACCACATTCTTTTAAACATTACCAAAACTTTAGGATGTTTCCATTAAAATTAAAACTTATCCCTAGGGTTTTCACTAAAAATTCCTAATCCTAAATCCCAAATTAAATAAATTTTTCTTCTTAGACTAGATATTTTAAATAAAAATTTTATTACATGATTATTGCATCGTTTTTAAGATAAATAAAATAATATTAATTCATTTAATGACTGAAATGTTTAGTATATTAATAAAATTAGGTTTGTACATCACCTGTAAATAATAAAATTGAAACATTATTTATGTCCTTCTTTATCCAAATAAAACATCTCATATTGTCCTTAGTACATTTAATCATATGAGGATATACGTCAAAAAAATGGGTGAGCTAAAATCCCAGTAAGTATATGAATAACATGGAAGGAATAAGAGACATGAATCAATATTACATGGATGAGCATAATCATCATCATCATCATTATATCATAATTATGGGATCATGATCATAATCCTCAGGGAATCATTTTAAATATAAATGGAATGTGGCATATTCATAATAATGAAGCATCATATAATAGTGGTCAAAATTCCACACATAGTTGTGAATGAAGCTGGTATAATGTTCATGCATAACATATGTGCATAAATCATAATATCATAACAGTATAAAAATATAGAATCTAGTTTAAAAATAATATAAAATTTTTTATTAGATATATAATATTACCCAATTCATTATAGGGATATAAAATTACATTCCCACATGTTACAATATAAAATTCTCATGACCATGCATTCCACATGGAAAGAGAACATATACAAATAATAGTCATGAAATAAACCCATGGATAGGAATGAGTTTCATAGGGATTTCTGAAATCATATTTTTAAGGATTAACATTTGGGGTTCCCAAATGGATAATTAAGATCATATTTTGGAATAAAATATCATCATTCTTGAGTGGAGAAGAAACAACTCAAGAGGATTCAATTCAATGTTTTGGAAAATATAGTCATTTTGAAAAATCTTTAAAATTAAAATATAAATCATTTAGGAAAGGTAGAAACATGAATGTTTTTAGAAATAAAAGTTAAATAATATTGAAAATATTTTTTAAATATATTATTATAATATATATACCTAAAATAATGTAAAAGATGAGATAACCTAGAAATAAAGAGTTGTGTTCGAGAATCTCATTACCTTAAAACATGTTAGGTTTTGTCTCATCAACATATCCTATATAATACAATTAAATTTCTTAAAACATGAAACCAATGGTGAATTATATTAATTTAGGTCACTATTTATCCATTATAATTATTGGATTCTATTTTATAATAGTCTTTGTTAAATGCGAATCGTTTTGATGTCATATTTTTATTAAATGTTTTCGTCTTGTTTTGAAAACTGTATTTTTGTTCAATGTAATTTATACATAAGTAAAATTAATTATCGAATATTAAAATACATGTAATTAAATATTCATATATTATATATAATTCATATTAACCATACATAAATTTTTTGATGAGTAGAGAGTTGGAAATGTCCTCATAGGTAGTTAACCAACCTTTGACGAGGCATTGTCAAAAGAGGAGTGAAGATAAGTATGAAATTTAGAATCATCATAAATATAATCATTAAATTAGGTTAATGTAACTAATATAATGTTAAAATACAACTTAATAAATTTTATATGGATTTTTTTAAGGTAATAGAGAAAATTATGAATAGAAGATGCATATGAGAAGAGAAGTTGATGAAACCTTACCCAATTCTCGATGTTAGTTCTTTTCTATAACACCGAACTCCTAGAGTTTTTGAATTTGAGTGAATATATAACATCCATTAGGATTAAAATTTTATTATTATTTGTAATATAGTTTGTTATTTGTCTTTGGTAAGTGACATTGAATTGGTTTTTCAAGGGGAGGGAGAGGGATAATTTATACTTTAGGAGAGGGGTATTTTGAGTTAAATTTTTGAATAAAATGTTATTTTTATGGTAAACATTACAATAGCGATATTATTGGAATTTTAAGTCATAATTTCCTAAAATAAAATTATTTTAGTACTTTTAAATCTTTTCAAAACCAAATTAAATAGTTTATTTAAAAGGAAATTGGAAAAAAATGACAATTGGTTATTTTAATGGAATGCTTTACCTTTTAGACTTTGAAAACCACTTTTTTGGATTAGAATTATAATTTAAAAAATTATTTAACTTGTTAAAAAATTGTTTGAGCCTAAAATTATAGAATTTCTCAAGTCATTATTACATCATGAATAATGTAACTTAAAACAAATCAGTTTCAAAAAAACTATATTTTTTCTATTTGTCTAAAAATTGATATTTTTAGAAAATTATCAAAAAAATAAAGCATTGAAAATTTTGATATAATGAATTTAAAAATAAAATTAATTTTTTAAAATTAATTTTCTAGTATATAATTTTAGTAATTAAAATAAAATATATGATTTTTAGGAAATACATTAAAATATAGTTTATTAAAAATGTGCTTATAGTTTATTTGGGTGTTTAGTATTGATATTTATTTTATAGTATTATAATATTTTTATTTTCTTAAATTACTATTGATGAATATTATTTATATAAAATTTTTTTATTTTGAGTTCAAATTACCATTCCAATGGTTAAATTACTATTTCTAATAAAAATATTATTATTCCAATAGTCATATTTCCTCTAATAAATACCCTTTAATTCATTCATTCATAATTTACCTCAAATCCACCCAAGGTTCTACATTTTTAATTTCAAAAATGATGATTGGTTTATTAATATTTTTTTTACATAGTGTTGATTTTGGGGGTGATAGTTCCAACAAAATGGTATGGTCCAAATTTCTTAATTCTAGTTTTTCTATTTTATATTTTTTTCCCATTGTAATATTTAGAATTTTCATGGCTTTAGTTGTGGAATAATTTAACAATATACATTAATGAAATAAAAAAATTTGGTTTTTATGTGTTGTATCTGTATAATACTAGACAATATAATATAACACATATTTATTTAGGGAAGAAATATTATTTATAAATTATAGGTCATTACACACTCCACCCAGGCCCTATAATTCGGCACCACTCCACCCAGGTCGCATACTACATTCTACTTCTCTTAGGTCCCATAACTTGTTACCATTTTTTCTAGTTCCTATACCTAGGTTCCAATTCACCCATGTCTGATTCTTGGGTGCTAATTAAACCAAGTCTCTATACTTGAGTGCCACTTTACCTAGGTGTCTCGTTTTAGGGAAACCATTCATCCAAGCCTCTATACCAGGGTAACACTTTTCCTAGGACTTTATATCTATGAACCACTTCTCCCAAGTCCCTATAGATGATCATAACTTCACCCTTGTCCCAAACCATGGGCACTAACCCACCCAACCACCCTCCATGGTCTCCTTAGACACATAACCAGTCTATATATAACAGTGTGCACCCCGTAGTTCATGTAATACTTTGATAAAATCCAGCCAAATTTTCATTTACAACCTAAATTACCCCATGGTTTTTATAATCATGTATTCCCTTGATAATAAGGGAACCTATCATATAGATTTTGGAAAAACCTCCCATGGATCATGATACTCATCCCTCCTACCCCTAAACTGGCTCCCATGAACTAAAAGAGTCTATTAGAGATTCTTTCAGCCACTTAATGAGCTAAGGATGTGAATGGGAATCCTACTAGGTTTAATCCACAATCATATCCACATTGTTGATCTTATCTTTAATCCTATCAGCATGTTATCCCATATTGGATTCTTATTATGTGTAATACCAAAACCCACCCTCATTTATGATCTTATCCTTGGTATACTTAATGATCCATCACCCTATACAGACCTCCAATCTAATTTAATCCCAAAAACCTGCCTTCACCTGAGTCATATTCCAATCTAAATCTGAAATGTTTTTCTATGCATCCCATCCAATCTCTTTTTATCATCCCTTTTATGATAAAAACGTATATATCACATGACATTAAACTTCACAGACCATTTTGTACATCTAAAATTAAACTATATAACTGAAAATATATAGAATTTGATTCATATTAACCAAGATATGTAGGAAACCTTGATGAGGTTTAATCTCAAAACCCTAATACATATATTGGGCCTCCTATGAGGTGTAAGCCTCGATTTCATCATCACTGGACCATATTCCCCATTAAACCTTATACACACCAGGTCATACGTACTATGAAACCAATATCCTCACTAGGCCATATTCCCCATGAAACTTATCCCCATTGGGTCATATTACCTATGAAACCCCATCCCCTGATTATATTCCTTATGAAACCTCATCCTCATTGGTTCATATTCCTAATGAGTCCATTGTTCCTTCCTCATCTAATCACTAACATGTTGGAAGAAAATATCCTTATATTATTATCCTACTATGTGTAAGCCCAAAACATACCCTCTCTTGTTTAATTACTAATATATATTATGAAAAATAAAGGTTATCTCATTCATAAGTACCACCAAAACCATTGTAAAGAACCTTTCACCTAGAATTCCTAGCAACTTGACTTTAAACTGCATAGGATAATGTTCATTTCTCATTACATGAAAATTCTTGGAATAGGTCAAGGGTGCACAACATTAACACTAAATTCACATGGTCATGACTAAATGGAATTAAACATCACCACATTAGTATTTTTCACACGACCTCAAGAGGTATGACATGTCTCATTAAGTTTCACTAAACTATGTGGGTTATAATTTCATTATATAGTATTTATATAAAGCCCCACTCATGGAACCAATCCTAACTCTAAAACATTTACCCCCTCTCTAACTGAATATATATTCTAGTGTGCCCTACTGTATGGATTTAAACCATAGTATAATTTCTAGTAAGATTTAGGGATTCAATTGATCGTTTACATGGTGGTCACCAATAGTAATATTATTATATGAAATGATTCAAAAACATGTCATAAATAGTTAATAGAGTCATAGGCTTGGCATAAAAACCTAAAAGTGAAGAGATAACACCTCATCCTCTTGACCAATGAATAACCGAAAGTGTCATTGGTAAAGTCCAAGTGTCCACCTACCTTTATAAGATGGTACAAACTAACTCAAAAAAATCAAGGGTGTGGGGACACATTGAAAATAGAATGGAAAACCTGACATTATTCCTTTACCCATGAAAGTGATTGATCAACCATTATTTTACTTATGATGTTATATTAATGGGTTTCTTGTTTGTGTTTTTTTTACCATTGGGACTCCCTTTAATCCAAATTCAGTCATCAAATGCAACATTGAATTCCAGGATCCCTAGGAAAGATGGAGGTAACCATCGAATACCTCATCCCATTATGAAAAACTAGCTGAAGCAGCAAACATTTACCTTGATGATGGTGAATGTTGTGGACCCATTGACTAAAAGGATATTTTCACTAAACCAACACCCCCAAAACCATTTATTTAATGCACTGGTATGATAATACCATCTCAACAACTCTGACCCGTTATTAGAGGTGGATCATGAGATGCTGCAGGTGATGAAACCTTATTTTCCATCCCATCAACTATGGGACACAAAGAAGTAGGTGACCCATGTGGCTATAAAAATCTTCTATAGAATTTTATACCTAAATCACAACATTACTTATTCCCCTGACCTGAGGTATGTGGAAGATTTCATCAACATCCCACTACTATTATAGATCTTCCTAGGATAGATCATGTCATTCACCATCATCGAAAATACAGTATAACCCTGACTCTTATAAATATATTCAGGAGGCCACTTCAAATCTGTCATCCCAAATCGATCAAACCAAGGAACCAATAGGGAGGACTCACTAGGAGAGATGGGATATTGAAGCTTAGGAGAATACTCATATTCTTGTTCCCACTTACTAACATAAATCATGTAAATATATTCTGTTAGAAACACAAGGACATGATTATATCCATATTCCCATCCAGACTCATCAATCCCACTAATATATTTTGGTGGTAACTATGAAGATGGCCCATATTCCAACCTAGTCTCCAGAATGACATTGTCATATTCCCATTGCAACTCTAGATCAAGGTTCTATCCCTACTCCCATCCATATTAAAGAATATTATTTGAATATTCTAATGGTGATAAAAGAGAAGGATCATATCCCTACTCTCAACCAATATTTTTGTCAACATATCTCAATAATTGTCATGGCATTGAATCATATCCCCACTCATGCTCATGAATCTCATCAGCATATTCTAGTTTAAACCAAAAAGTATGAACATATCACCTATATCTCTTAAGAAAAAAATATTCATATTCCAATGATGACTCAAAAGTAATCTTATAACCCTTATTAAATCAATGTTCAAAAAGTACATCAGCATTTCTCTAAGTTAGAATAGGAATAGGCTTATATCCCTGCTATTATCTCGGAATTTTGATGGTATAATCTTATAGAATCATAGAAATATACTCATATCCTCAATCCTATCGAGAAATTTAATTGAAATACCATGATTAAAATTTAGGATTCTCCTAAGAGGTATGAAACTCATGAGGGTTAATTTCCACATTGCATGACCATGATTATGATTGAGGTTTCAACTCTATTTTCCCAATATAGTACTTCCATAAAGAAGTATCCCCAAGGGAAATTTTCCATCCAAGAGAAAGAATATATCCTGACCACTATAAATAATTTTTTTCGCAAGTTTATTTAGTATATTACAATAGTAACCTAAGAATATTTCAGTTACTCATAAATATAAAAAGTAAGATATAGTTGAGATGGTCCTCCCCATGGTATTAGGATCAACCACACTAGAGTTCCCCTCTATATGATATATCATAGTGTTCCTCCACAAAATATTAAATATGTTAGCCATAGATTACATCCCTATGGAAATATGGAGATCAAACATGGATTTCCTCCACATGGTAAAGGATATGAAGGTTCTACCAGTAGTATGAATATCGACTCACAAGGATGTCCTCCCCATTCCAAATCACCAATAACCAGTAACCACGAAGTACCCCCCCCCCCATGGAAACCAAGTTGAGAACATTGTAATTCCCCCATAGGGTATGTGTTATAGAGGTCCTCCTTAAGAAAAATTAATCATTTTCAATGGTGTTCCTCCCCATGATTTTCAATCTAAAATCAATAAACATGGAGGTCCTCTCCATGGTGCTAGTTGTGAAGCCCCTCCTATGATGATTTATTTTATCTACATGAGGGTCCTCCCCATGTCAAATATTATCTGAATTTTCACTTATATTAATATGAATCTTAGAAAATGAGTTTATATTCATCAAGAGTTTCATTATTAGTTGTAGACATCTCATCCCAATCAGAAGATAGTTTGAGGCAGTGGTCATCATCTACACCTCCCTTGGGTTGTTTATCCATTTATACAACTAAGGAGAATTTGAATGATTCAAATCAACTTGAAAAAATCAATAGATAAATGAACTTTATGTTAATATCAGTTTGAATAACCCCTAAAATAATATTATGATAACTTCATTGTCATGTGGAAATAGATGGTCGGGGAAAGAATACATAACATGTTCTATCCCATTTCCATTCTCAACAATGAAATTATAGAGGAATCAAAAAAGGATCATATACCCTGATTTCATCATTACATATTGAAAACTCTATAATATCTCAAAATAAATTTACTTGACTTATAGAGTGTATTCCTACCATATCAACACATTATATGATATTTATCCCAAATTTTATTAAACCTCCTTTCTAATGGTTTAGAACCCTAATTCGGGGAACCAAATCAAGTGCCTCTAGAATTCAACCCTAAATAGTATGAATTAGCTTCACTATATAATCATTGGAATCACATTTGATGTGTCTATTATAGGATGGTATGAATATAGAGTGTTTATATTCACCCCACTTACCAATCAATAGATCTCCTTGGGGAATGTTTCTTGTAATGTCGCCACTTTGAAACAAGTCTCGAGCCTTAGGGATAACATTCAAGTTAGTCTGTAAAAAAATCATCAACACCAAATGCCTAGAAGTGGTATTCCAACCTTATGTATAATATCTCAAGTCCAATTAATTGTCTTATATAGGGTATTATAACATTCTAAAGACATTGGATGAGCTCTATATCCAATTTTATGAAACCACATTTCTAACGGTTTGGAACCCTATTTTGGGAAAAAAACTCAAGTGCCTCTAGAATTATTCCATCAACAATATGAATTCCCTTCACTAGATAATTGTTGTAATCTCATATGATGTGTTTATCATAATAAGGGATGAATATGGAGTGTTGCGCTTCACCCCACTCACAAGTCAATAGAGCTCATCAGGGAAAGTGTCTTGCAATGTCACCACATCAAGAAAAGTCTTTAACCTTAGGTATAACATGCTAGTTAGTCCATAAAAAATACTCAACACCTAATGCTTATAGGTGGTTTACTCAGTGGGAGAGATCCATTGATAGAATCTTACATCAAGCTACCAAAAATATAAAGAAGACCACCTGTATGATAAAATAATAACCTACAAATATAGAGAAACATGTGATGGTAATAAACTCTCACCTAGAATAAGAAATTCACCTAACTCATGCCTAAATAGACGACAAAAAGGTTAATAAGTCTATGAAATCAGTTACCACATTACTATTACAGGAGAAACCCCACCTTGTAAGGCTAGGGGAATTTTTAGCACTACCACCACCCCTGGGATCTTCAAATTAGTAGTGAATCTAATATTTGATGGTAATAAAATAAAATATACCCCGACCCATAAGGATAGGGGAATTATTACCTCTTCCTCCTCCTCCTCATCCTCCTCCATGGAAGTTAGTTATCTCTAGGTTAGGATACGATTCATAGGAAATGCCTTCATAGTTCCTACCATATTTAATCCATCCCCTTTACTTGAATAATGTTCAATGAAATCCCCTAGAGACTCCAATAGGGTAACCATTCATAAACCAATTATAGGGAAGCACTAAGGATAGATAATGAAGCCTCTCAGGGTCATACTTAAAAATAGTATATCAAGAAAGAAAATAATAATGGGTATTTTGATTTTCCCATGAAAATATGTTCAAAGGATGGTAAATCCCCCTAAAACTATAATCAGAATATGATCCATATTTCATGATTTACATCTATGGATATAATTGTTATCGGCCTTGAAAATAATATTAATCATGATGCTAATATATAATAAAATGATAAGGATACATATACCTGAAATTTTCTCCATACCTAATTCTATGTAGAAGGTGCATACACATGACAACAATGGTAGACACATGACTTGGGATTTCCTCTAAACATCCCACTATAACATACTTGGAAATACTAATCCAAATATAAAGGGAAGTTCATAGTTATATCCCACCCATAACCTAAGGAAAATTATCCTCTCTCTAATAAAAATAGGATTTCTTAGTACGTAATTGAGTTGGAGAAGCTGAAGAGAATCAAAGTTTAATTATTTAGAGGTAATATTCCTATTAAGTAAAATTCCCAAGAAGAAACCAATATATCCCCTTTGGAAGATCCCTCTCAATAAGAGGTAATAGGTCAATTATCCAGAGTAGAATCTAATCACTTGGCCAACTTGGATCCCAAACAACTAGTTTATCTAACCCTAGAATCAATGGACTATAAATAATACCTACCCATATGGTAGAAACTACCTCCATTTCAATAATTATACCCCAATATGACTAGTGGAATGTATTAAAAATAGACACTAGTGATACAACCAAATTAGTATCTTCACACTGAACGCACATGAGTATCTTCCCAGGATACTACCCCACTAAAAATCTTTGAATCTATAGAGTATCTTTCCTATTTAATAGATTCCATGGAAGGATGAAGTGTTCTAGTTCTACTGAAAAGGAAATCACAACCTAAATGGGTGTACCAAACCCTTCCTCCACCTAATTTTGGGAATCTAACTTTCCTAATATTTAATGGTGTTGTAGATCCTCAGTAGTATCTCATACACTTAATGTCTTTGTGTGGCCCCATGATGGGAACACCCAAAGAACTAGAATTGTAAAAGATCCAATGTTTTGAAGAGAATATAAGGGGACTAACATTATTCTTATACAATAACCTACCAGTTGGGTTTGTCATCAATTGAGAAGATCTAGGAAAACATTTTAATTACTAGTTCATCTTTACACTAAGGAATAGATTGATCCATGGCTTCTCAAATTGAAAGTATTATGAAAATTATATCATCTCAGACTTCATCACTCATTGGAAATAATAAATTAATTCTCTAATATAAAGATTCTATAGGAGAAAATACTGAAAATATGAATAAAAATATCTGAAATGATCTATGTAAACCGATTATCTCTTTAAATTTCCCTATAATTTCCTATAAATTTTCATCATCCACATAATTTTTTGAGGATATTATGAAATTCTAAGATCTTGTGTCTCAGCTGACCCCATTGGCACAAGGGGGAATCCTGGTAGGCTATATATTGAAATTTTCACTCTCAATACACTAAAAATGATAGCTAAAATTCCAAATACTACTTAATATCATGTGGTGAATCCTCTTAAATAGTAGTGAAAACAACAAAAACCTTTTTATGAGGGGATAAAGAAGCATAACCACCAAATTTTGGGAGATTGTAAGAATATAGTTTATTACTTATAAAGGAGAAAGTTTTGGGGTTTTATATTTTTGCCTCAAAGAATAATTATTTTTAATTACTAGAGATCAAGGAGCCCAATGAATTTAAGATAAATTATTTCCCAGACTACTACCCTTTTCACCAAATTATGGGGAACAACAACTTGACCTTATTTTCCTTCAATTATATGCTTCATAAGGTGATTGATGCTAGAAAAGACAAGTTGGGAAAACTATTTCCATAGTTAGCCTATAACTCCACTACCTCATCTAAAGGATATGTAAAATGGAAGAAATCATAAATAAACGTGTGCATAAATATGATAAGTGGATGACTAAGAAATCATATTACTAGGAACGCACTATACTTGTGGAATAACTAAATTATCTAGTTGTGACCCTAGTTTCTATAGGATAATATAGGTGACATACTCATCAATATAATCATTATTTAGTTAGTATAATTATCACTCTAAGATAAGGTAATATAAAAAAGATCTATTTACAACACCCAAACTATTCTATAATCTTTATGATTTCTAACCTCCTATCATTGGGGGGACAGTAACTGCCCCATAAAATGAGATTCTCATCAGATGAGAATTCATAATATGGACCAAAAAATGTCATACACTTAAAAGAACCTTTCACCAATGATGAAGATATAGATAAACCTTCACTCTCTATATAATTTTGAGGAGGAGGTCATATAGGCTGAGGAATCCAGGGATGATGGAGTTATGGTGGACCATGATGTTCAGGCACTATTTCTATTGAAGCCATATATACAAAGGAAACTCAAAGACTGGAACTCCAATGATCAGAAAGGTAAAATCAATATAATATTGAAACATACAAGTATCATTTAGATATCATGATATTAGAACATTAATTTATAGTCATGCATTCTTTTGGTCAATATCTATGTGCAGGATTAGTGATTAAACCTAACCCACAAACTCGAAAATGAACCTCATCTTCAATCAAATAAAAGATTTTACAACATAGTCATCTAAAACCCCAATGCTTCATGAAATATATCAGCCTCATTGTATAAATAATCAACCTATATTCTATAAATATTATATCTTGTATAAGCTATTTACTTTCCCAAATAATATTTCAATCATGAATTCTCTTCACTTGTCAATAAAACTCATGGAATCCTTTCTAATCCCTCAACAGTTTAAGGCTAAAATAGTTGTATCTATGACATATCACATATATAATAGCTTCACTAACTTATATAAAGTAATTTATTTCATAAATAAAAAACAATAATTTGTTATAAATGGATGGATCGTATCCTTATATATATCCAAAAAGATTGAGGACATCGACGTTTGTCGGTCCATGGTCAATAATGGTTCTAGGATAAATATAATATTGATCTAAATCCTATAGTTCTTGGGATATAATTAAATTGAATTTTATCCCTCTAATATGTTGATTCAATGGTATGAAAAGGGAAAACAAAGGCTACTTAGAAAGATAAATATGAGAACCCAATATTGTGATCTCATATTTTACTTCAAATTTATGTTAGTCAGATAAGAAAAAAATTCAGTGCCTTTCTAGGAATATCCTGTCTCCAATAAATATGGTGGTACCATAATCATATCATCAATGCCTAAAGTACTCCATTAATTTTAAATTTACGGTTCTATATTTTGATAGTTCCCCCTTTGAGTCATGTGAATCCTGATATTAAGAAGTATGATTTTACAAAAGGGAGGGGAAGTAACCAGTGGTAATTAATGTCATTAGTGTCCTAGAAATTACTCCCATAAATCCATGGAATGAATTTAGTGAAGACTAAAAATTTTCCAAAAACTTAATTAAGGTAAAAAATCTCGATCTGGGAAGTCATTGAGTCATGTTGTCCACATTGAACAATCAATCAAAACATCCAATCACTTTCCACTCAGGCGATGTTCAAGTGAATTCTTCCATCAAGCAGTCACTAACAATATAGGAAATAATTGTTATTTGGTCAATACATATCAATCTTTACCTTTAATGACTTTATTCAAAGGAAATTCAAACCCAAATTTGGATGGCACAACCAAGTCTCTTTCACTAGCTAGATTTGAATCTTAGAATAAAAAGAAGACAAAGGGGTTGAGGAAAATTTTCTCTAATTATCATGGTTTAATTTTTATCATATGTAAAAATCCATTTAGTAGAATAATTTTATTCCAATGGGTATAACAATTCCTCTACATAATCTTCTAGATCTCAATGTTTTCAATCCATTTCCTTCCCTCGAATATAGTGAAAAGGAATGTGAAGATATCAAATATGCTCCTACAGTATTCGAGGAAGGTGTCTCAACCCCCATAAATAAACTCAAAAAGGTGAATATGGGTATGAAGAAGGATCTATATCCTACATTGATTATACTTTTCATTATTTTTGAAGAAAATGATAATAAAATTTCCTTTTTAAAGAAAAGTTGATATTTTTTTCAAGGAACTACATGAAAATTACTAGGTTAGATCCTCATGTTTATACCAATAATCTAGTTTATTTAGTTAACCATTATGGATATAAATAGGAAGAAAAGTGAATTAATATGACCCATTATTATAAGATGAAATGTGGAGTTGATAATATAATAAATTTAAACTTTATTTGGGAATTTCAATACCTAAAATGGCTTTCAAATATTGTTCCTATTAATAAATAGAAGAGGTAAATTAGTTTTCTCATTGATTTCAAGGATCTTAACAATAATTTTTCAATTTATAATTTATTATTATCGATCATAGAACTAATTATTGATGAAATGATGAATTTTCAATTTATTTCCTTTATGGATAGTTACTCTAGATATAAACAGATCTACATGAAATTAGAAGGTAATGATTCAACTTCAACAAGGCTCCCTAAGTGGTATCCCATTATCAAGTAATTAACTTCAGAATGAATAACATTGTCTTCATGTATCAATGTTCCATGCATCAAATATTCAAGTCCTTTTGGGGGAACTTGTATAATTATATATAAATTTTTTGGTGGTCAAGTCCAAATAATGTTGTGATCATCTTGCTAAGATTGAAATATTTTTATTCAAAATAAAGTAACAAAACATAAAGACAAACCCCAGTAAATGTTATTTCTGGATAACATTAGGGGAATTCCTCAGGTTCGTATTATACCATCATGGTATCAAATTGGAACATTAGAGGTCCAAGGTGATAATCGATATGCCTCCTTCTAAAAGGCTTAAAGAGTTGAGAGATCTCTATAGATTTTTTGCCGATATTAGATGTTTCATAGACAATCTCTTCAACAAGTGTTTTTATTTCAAAAATCTAATGATGAAAGGGTTTAACTACCAGTGGGATTGATATTATCAAAAATAATTTTATGATATTAATAATATCTCCCACATCATTTATTTTTGATGACACTAATAGAAATACATACTCTCATCCTATATATAGTGACTATCAAATGATCGCTCGACACCCTCATTTATCTAAAGAATGATTTAGGAAAGGAAAAAAGTATCTATTATCTCAGTAAGATAATGTTGGATATTGAGACTTGATATTACAAATTTGAGGAGATTTACTTTATGCATATATTAAAAGTATAAAAACCAAGATACTACTTTCAACACTATGAGGTCTATATAATCTCTTTTGTTTATTTTCTCAAGTACTTCATTAGTCATCTAATGATAATTAGGTGTATAGAATGATGGGTGTTCATTTTATAGTAGTTTGAAATCCATTTTTTATCATAAAAGGGCATAAATGAGAGAGTTAGTGGATTTTCTCATAGAACAACCTATTTCAAAAAATTCAATGTTCAATATGGATCTCTCTTGTCAGGAATTTTTCTCTATTCATGGAACTTCCAAATCATGGTAGATGTAATTTGATGATGACTCTAGGATACCAATGAATATAATGATGGAAAACCCAAAGTATAAATATTTTATCATGAGGATTATATTCATCTCCTATATAAAATTAGTTCTACATTATTCCTTTCTATTGTCAAAGGGGTGTACCAATAATGAGTAAGGATGTCAGGCCCTCATTGCAATGTTGTAATTGGCCTCATGGATTCCAATGGATCAGATAAATGTCAAGAGTGATTTAGAGTTAGTGATCAAGATAATTAGTGTAAACTAAACCATTGATAAAGAAGATATGATTCCTTAACTTTTTATTATGTATGAGGGTTAATGACCAAATTACTCTTTTAAAAACACTATTTAACATCTTGTGTCATTAAATGATGATGTGGATATAGTGTAAAATGTAAGTATATCCTTGGTAGTTATAAATCAAGATAATTTATTCATTCTCATTATACATCATAGGGTGGTATCTTTATTCATAAATTGTGACATGGAAGAAATCAATGAGTTCAACAACACCCTCAATCAATGTGATCCTATATTCTCATTGACTGATGTCATGATCAGATGGATGTCTCCCATAAAAAAAACTATCTCTAAAATAGGGTTATCATATTTTACTAAGCTAAGGTGGAACAGGTACATCATCGGGAAGATAATTTCATTCTTTACAACAACTCAAACTCCTAAAATATCTTTTATAAATAAGTCTTCAGTGGGATTCTAATTAGATAAATTGAAGGGGAGAGACTATCACTATTATGCAAGAAGATCATGTTTTCACCTATAGTGCCAACAGGTTAAAAATTATGATCCCCCACGAAATCAGGATAATTGGATATTTTTTCATCAATAATACAAGAATAAATATAATTTATAAATAATTTACATGGTTTTCATATACATGTTAACTTTATCCATAATACACTAGAATTTTTTCACATTTCCAAATTTTCTCAGTCATTTTATGTATGGGAAATAGATTTCATGTGGAAATATCATACATATACCACCAGGTGGTTCAATATTATTCTTATTTACACTAATTTATTCTCTGAATGGGATGAGGCTATATCTTTTAAGGAATTTAGAATGAAGGATATTATAAAAAATTTGATGTATAATATCATCATCATATTTAGTGTCTCTATTATAATATTGATGGAAAATTACACAAATATTTGTGCTTCTAATTTTAAGATTTTGTAATAAGATTATAATATTCAGTCCAACCATTCATCTAGTTATCATGTAGTAGGAAATTAAAAGATATATGACTTCAAAAAAACTCTATCTAATATACTAAATAATTTAGTGAAAAAATACAATAAGTCTTATCCTGGAAATCTCTTATATGATTTGTGGTATTATCACACCATGAACCATACTTCTACATAAGTCCCCCTATATTATCTTTTTTATGGGACATTTGTATTCTTACCAATTAAGGTTGAAATTTATTCACTTTTCATTTTCATCTACAATTAACTATCATAAGATGAGTGATCTTAGATTTTGGATAGATGAGTTTCATTATCTTGAAGAAAAAATATTATATGAATTTAACAACCTAAAGGTTCATCAGAACCGGTTTACATGTGTATTTAATATGAAGGTTTTCCTCTACTTGTTTGTCTAAGGAGAACTGGTGTTGGTCCTAAGAACTCACATGATACCTAGGGGAAATCTCCCAAAACTAGATCCAAAAGGTAAGTACCCTGCTCAATACATAAGGTTTATTAAAAGGGATTATATTACTTGATTATTGTGGATGGAGAGTGTATCAAACCCACCTCCAATGAAAGGTTTATCAAGAAGTATTATTCATAATTTCTTGATAGGTTCATAAATTAATCACTTAAAGATAATAAATTGAAAATCCTATAGTCCAATGTGTATCACTATAAACTGATTAGAAAATTTTTTTATCATATTAAAATAAAAAACATGGTATCAATGTATAATTTGTATGACTCTAAACTGCATGAAAATGGTGTTGGTTATATGACAATAAAACCAAATGATATATTAGTCCATATAGCATGCCCTAAAACTGCATGACATATGGTCTATCCCATATGACTTTAAATAGTTTAGATTGATCCATATCACTTAAACTTCTTGGGGAGGTTTCTTCCATGAGACCTTAATCATAATCCCCCCTATATAAGATCTTGATCTACATGAAGAACTTCTTTCCTCCAAAATTTTGATGGTTATGGAAACATTGGTTGACCATAATTTCATTGATCACCTAATATATGATAGAAAATACCCCCTTTAATAGAACTATGTGTTCCTTAACTCTTTTTTTTCAATGGATATGTAGTGATTTATGGATCTCTTAAACCAATCACAACCATAGTTTCTATTTATATGTCTGGTTTTTCTTTAGTGATGAGGAATTTCTTAACTCATGTTAGGTTTCATCTTTCTTTCTCACCAGAACACCCATTCATTTTTTCCATTATCTCTTATACATGGGATGAATTAGTAATAAAATGTCATTTAATGAAAATAGACATGGATTCATTCCCATCATGAAGGGATACATAGTGACATCTCGATCTCCTATCCCAAGACCATTCTTAGATTCCATCCATATTTTGGACCTCACCAAGATGACAATATTGTACTAGCACATATTAGGTTTTCCAATGGTTTTTCATTAAAATTGGATCATTTTAGGACTTCTTAGAGTTAATAATTCTTTCACATCAGGTTTCATCCCTTGTCACACAAGGTAAACTATCCATTTCCCTCTTTCACATGAGTTAGATCTACACAGATAAATATATCTCTTCCTAGAATTATGTGTGTCTTGATTTCTATTATCCCAAGATATGTAGTGAATCCTATATTTCTTGACTCGGGTCTAGCTGAAACCCCCATAATCTTCAACCCCATCTTCATCCTGGTGTTTAGGCCCTATCATTAGTGGTAGGATTTCAAGATTATCCATATACTAGGAAACCATATATAAGAATACATATAACTTATCCTAAGTACAATTATGGGTATTCTTATAGTTCTAATCCTATATTAAAGTGAAAATTACCTCATATTAGAATTATGTGTGGCTTAATTCCTTTCAATCTAGGATATGTAGTGATTCATAGAGATCACAACTAGGGAACAACCCCAAAACTCTACTAGATTTAATATGATTTCCCAATTGATTACTCATTCAGGATGGATCAGTCACAACATCCTAGCATCAGAAAAAATACATTTTATCCTTACACATGAGCTGAATCAGTATAGATTCTCCCATCCTTAGAACTATGTGTGGATTGATTCCTGTTATCTCAAGAGATGTAGTAATTCTTGGATATCTCATCCAAGGACTGATCATAAATTTCCATCAAATTAAATTCTCTCTCATAGTGTGTGGTATTCTTAATTTATGTCAGGTCATTATATGTTAGAACCTATGTAGGGATGAAATATCATTTCCCATGAATAATTATGGATTTATTCCTATTACCAAATGACACATATTTTATTACCTTATGGGTCACCAACTCTGGAATGGGATATATTTCATTCATATTGATTTATACCTTCCCTTTTATCCAGGTTCCAACATAGGATTCCTCATCTATGTCAGGTCAATTTCCCACTTTTTCTAGACTTTTAGCCTCACATTTGGTTAAATATATATGAACATAAGCTATAGCCACTACTGGTATATGATATGTGGCCTTAAACTTTACCTTTTCTGGTTAAATCTATATAAACCTAAACTTTGGCCACTATTGGTCAAAGATATACTACTTTTAATTATATCCCTCCTGTTTCAAATTTCATAACCCAAAACTGAAAAATAGAAGAGATACAATGGATCATAATATTGAAAATACATAATGGGTGTCTAGAGAAAAAGAGAGTATCTACTCTCAAATCCATTCCATTCCATGTATTTGGAAAAAAATAGAGTGAAAAATGAAAAAGTAACATGGCATTTAGGGATCGAAACTTTTCCCTATAAAAATTCAATCTATACTAACTGGACCCACTAGTCTATGAAAAAGTTAAATATTACCTTTTTTCCCCTCTGGATGTGATTTTGATTTTTACTATAGGTACATTTCCATATAATACATGGCTATATCTTCATAAGATGTATATCACTCATTGATGTTTCCATATACTCAATCCATATTTTTGATATTCCTTCACCCTGAAAGTGTGTTCAGTACATAGTTAAATGACCATTAGTGAGCTAAAACCCCCCCATGAATATTATTTTATTCATAAAACCTACTTTATACCTTAATAATTTGAATCATCATGAATTAAATGTCCTAATTTATAATTTTCATATTCTAAAATGAAACCATTCAAGTCAATTCAAATACCCTCAATGTTATACACTTATGAATTGTACACATTTTTAAATAACGATTATGAAATCCTATGATTGTACCCCCATCATATCTAAGTTTGAAAATGGTGGAATTTCATGATTCAAGTCACTCTAATTGGAATCCACACAAGAACTATGTTTGTCTTGATTCCTAATGTTTTAGGATACATAATGACACCTATATTTCTTATCTCATATCCAGTTATGAAATATCATCTCCAATATATCCTTGTGTAATGGTTCCTTAAGGTGAATCAAGTATATTATACATATATATTATATGATTTTATAATATTAGTTATTACTTCTCACAATAAAATTCACCCTAGAACATATAGGTTTAGTGCCTTTGGAGATTGAATACATAACTAATTTATTTTACAGACATTGTTAAATTTCTCCCACAAATAATCTTTATACAATATACCCTTATAGATATATCATCATAATATTCTTCTTTATAACCTGGGGAATGGAAAATAAGAAAGGGTTATCTCAAATGTGTGGTAAGGGTAAACATGAGAGATAAAAATCGAATATCATAAATGGGAATAGGATGAACATGTGGGAATTAGAATAAAATCAACGTACATGAACATAAGATAAGTAAATAATATCCAATAAAAAAAGATCATAAAACATGATTCATGACATGATGCATTAGAAATAACATAAGAAAACATTCTTGGAAGTGTGGAAACATTATTCAATAATCATGATCCATGTGAACATATCATAGGCATGATTAATAAAATAATAATATGGAATGAAAATAAACATAGAAATTATAACATGTTTCAATTTTAACTAATAATACATTTATATAATAATGGACTAGGCTAACCACCTGCCCATAACATAAAATATTGGAGATAACAACTTGTTTCCTATAATTGTTTTGGATATGGGATAACAACTTGTATACCATCCTAATATCCTAAGATATAAAACACTACCTGTTTAATTGGAGGTTATAATATACACACCCATCCCATAATGATAAACCATACATATGTGTGCAATATAAACATGAAAACACTCATAATACCACCATATATTTAATTAAACTATGATAAATAAATGGGTTTCTTGAATATTTCCACAAAACATGGTCATAATCAATACAAATTAAAAAAGGTGTATGATATCATTATATAATACTTGTACAAACCAACCTATTCCAACCAATAATGTTATCTGAATTGGATTTACAAAAGGCCTGAAGTGCATTCCTAGTCACCACAGGCTGGAGATAATTACCAGAGTCACATACAAAGGGACATAGGAATGATTTAAACCTCCACAAACATATAAAAAGATATAAAATAATAAGTTATCATATTAGATATCCAATATACATCATATTTAAAAAAACAATCTATAAAAGGTATCATCCAAAAACTGGATAGAAAATTCTAAATGATCAAATAGATAAATCACCAATATAGAACCTGAATCAACCCATGGGTCCATCTCTACAAGACCATACACAAACACCATCCTAACCCACTGAAAGGAAACATGAACTAGAATATTCATCCTCTATATGAAGTTCTTTATATTACATGTATCCTATATGACTGAGGCTATAAATTCTTAAATGAAAAAAGTAGGGTGTGATCACTAAATCTTGGTAGGATACCATAAAAAATCTATACAATGATTATCCACAAGAATCCATTTTTTATTGCATAAAATATATTTAAAAAATTTAAAGAGAAAACATTTTCCATATAAAATCATACTTTGATTTTAATTTCAAAAACATTACACTAAAAAAATAAATATATCATAGTATTTATCCATGAGGCATACAAAGAAGAAATAAATAGGTTTTAAAAATCAATATTTGTATCAAGTGAGAAAATGGGTATATAAAATAAGAAATCATGTAATTCGTCCTCAAGGAACTAAATGGAAAATCAAAACTCAAATGTGTACACAACCTAGATGAACAAAACCACTAGCCGACATAAGTGACTCCTAATGTTCGGGAACCTCAGTTCCTCAGAAATAATTCTAAATAAAAATGGTTTCATCCTAAGAACCTCCATTAAATATAAATAACTCCACAAGGGATTTCATATATCAATTTTTTCCCTATACCCCATTGTATTACTAATGTTCTAATAAATTTCCATTCTTGTTAAGAAACCATGTTAACATTTCATAGATCATTCTCCAAGTCAAAGATATTTAATTTCATGACCTCATTTTTGTAAAAAAAATTCTATATAAATTCTACACCACTTCTATAATTGAAAACCCATTTACTTTTTAAAATAATATTTTAGGAAATTTATCAACCACATCATGTGTATCAAAATAGTTTCCATCAAAACCCATTTTAGAAATCAATTACATGGCCATAAAATATCACATTCACCTCTCATGGATTTAAAATCATAAATTTCATAATTATAAAACAAATTAATTCAAAATAAGTTAAGTAATTCCAATGGATATACCATAGTACATGGAAACCTACCTATATAATGATGAAAGGTTTGTTTCCTTCAAAATATAGGATGGGAAACTAAGAGATATGGTCCTCAGAAGACTGGATCTATAAATAACAACATAAATTCTCAATCTACAACCTTATATATAATAATCACATCCCAATTAGGTTACAAAAAATCATGGGTAAGATAGATCAAGAGTGGATCTAGTAAAAATTAGAGAAATAGAAAAGAAAAAAACAAACATACCTTGATGAGAAGCACAAAAAATGATCCTAGATTACCAATGAAATAAGGGGAGAGTCCTCTAAATCATCATGGAGAGTCTAGTTAGAGAAAATAATGGATTATGATAATATTAGAGTTAATAATAACTAAGGAAATCCGAGTAATTTTCTATTTTAAGATGTTAAAATCTGGTCACATAGTAATCTCGTACAATTAGAAAAATTGTGCATTGACTGTGCAATATCCATTATCACTTGAAAAACCAAATTTCACTATTTCCATGGAAAATATACATTCTTAGAAAATTCATACTCAAGTAATTAGAAATAATCAATACCAAAACAAATCCACTATCATGGTTTTCTTGTAAACTCACATAGTTAGAAAAACAATGTTAATTGAAACTAGAACTCAAAAATACATATTTTATGGTTACCATGTGATTAATCTTAATTGTGTGCTAACCATGAACCTAGAATTTTTTCTTAAAAACTAAAAAATTTTAACCCCTATATCTAAGAATCCTATATAACCTCACAACAGATAAACTAATCTCAAAATTAGGCATACATGTGACCCGAAGGGTATAACAATTCCCCCCACTAAAAAATATTTATTCTCATAGAAATTCTCAAGATCAAAAACCTTAAAAAAAGATAAGTCCATTCTACATCAAAAATCCCTCAAAATACCATGTGTTAGATTTTTCCCCACTACACTACTATCTCTACTCAAACTAATGGGATTATCTTTCCATGAGGCACCTTACTTTTTCAGTCCAGTGTCTGAGTGGTCCTTTCAACTACTATGGTGTCAAGTTCAAACTCAAAATACTCCCACTAGATCATGTGGTACATATCTATATGATAACTCTATAGTTAGAAAACATGGATTACATTAGGGATATAAGTTAAATCAGAAAGTAAGTCCAATAAATTATACACCTTCGAGAGTCACTCCAAAATCTAAAATGGGATGATATGATGAGGTGATAACTAACCCTACTTCCCAAAATGTATATGTCAAAACAATGTTAAAACTTTGAGGAAAACTTGATCACCTTCCTCAAACCCCAATAGATGAATATACTGATCATCCTAGGATTTCTAGCCACATTGATCTATTGTTAAACTCTTCATGATAAATTGCATGATATTCATTATCTCCTGAATAATTCTTGGTATAATAAAGGAATATCCTATAAATTTTAACCCAAAAGATGTGATTTAAAAGGCCTCCCATAAAATGCCTCAAATTGAAACATCATGATCAAATCTTGATAAATATTGTGATAGGAAAACTCCTCTAAGGGCCAATGTTTATCCCATTATCCATTAAAGTCAAGAATGCATTCTTGAAGAATGTATTCAAGAATATGGATGGGTCCCTTGGAATAAACATTAATCTATGGATGATAATTATTACTCAATTTTAATTGAGAACCCATCAATTCCTAAAATCCACTCCAAAACTAGGATGTGAAGTGATTTCCCTTATCTGAAATAATAGTTTATGTCACCCCATGAATTCATACAATCTCCCACACATATAAGTTCCCAAGATCCTCTACTTTTGTAAAATATCTAATAGGTTGGAAATGCACTTATTTCATGAGTCAATAAATAATCCCTCATATCATATCCTTACCCATAAGTTCCTAAGGTATCCCAATCACAAAGTCTATGTATATCTCAACCCACATCCTTACTAGAATGGATAAAGGTTATATAAAACCAATAGGCCTTTGATGTTACACCATAATTATATGACAAATAAGGCACTAAGACATGAGATATTTAATCAATTTACTCATTAAGGAACACAATTAATGAAGACTTAAGTCATGCTACATATTCGTATCTCCAGTGTGCATGGACTAATTGGGTGGGTTTCAACTTCCCAACAATTCATATCACAAAGTCATCAAAACAACCATTCTTCCTCAGGAGCACAACACTCCATCATGAGACCAAGACCGCACACCTGAGGTCTCCCTATCATAAATATTGAAAGTAATTCACTAACACAGAAAATCATCTACTTGTCTAAGTCTAATAAGAACATCCATAAATGATTCATCCTAATAAAAATATAGAAATATTTATTTGTTGGATATCTCTTCATCCAAGTGAATCTCCGCATACAAGCTCATCAAAAACCACTCTTCCACTAAATTCTTGATTTATTGAGTCAAAAAAATTATTCGTAAAGGGTCCATGACCACATTTTATTTTCATGTCATGTATGAAATATCAAAATAAAAGTTCAAAACATACTCTACCCATTGTCTTTGTCTCAATTTCATATCCCTATGGTTAAAGATATACTTTAGACTCTTACGGTCTAAATTCACTATAAAAATGCTACCAAAAGAGGTGCTGGCACCAAGTATTAACAGAATGCATCACGATCGCCAAATTGAGATTAGGAATAGGATAGTTCTTCTCATGAGGGTGTAATTTTTGAGAACCATAATCTACTACCAATTTACCGTGAATCAAAACACAACCCAAACCTATACATGATGTGTTATAGTATACATTATAACTGAAACCCAGCTCAAGATGAATCATAACTGGAGATGAAGATAATATCACTTTTAACTCATCAAAAGATCATTAAAATTGATTTCTATAATAAAATTTCAATCCCTGATGGGTTAGATCTATCATAGGAGATGTAATCTTGGATAGGTCCCAAACAAAGTGTTCTTGTCCTAGAGTAGTGGTCAGGATTTGTGACCTCATAGTTTCATAGTGTGTGTGAGTGAGAAAAAATCACACTGAAATAACATATGTTAACTTATGGGGACAGTCATTAGTTTGATAAGTAAACCTGGTGGGTAATAGCTCGTGGTATTATGGGTAGAAAACAAGGTATTATAGGATATATATGGGGATAGATGAACTAGTTCATGTCCTGGGGATGTAGGGTCATGAAAAAAATTACCAGAGCCAATACCTTGTCGTAAGTGTAGTGGATTTTCCTGGGTTTAGTATATAGTGACCAAAATGAGGTATTTTTCCTTTAAATGTATATATAATTTAACATCCTTATAAATGTGACATTTAAATGATGAAATGTTACTATAAATGTCAATAAGGTTCACCTTTTTTTATCCTATCTAATTAGAACTCCATAGTTAATCATGTTTGTCCTAGATTAGTAATCAGGAAGGGTGACCTCATAAGGTGTGTATTAGTGGGAAAAAATCACACTTAAATGACATGTATTGGCCTATGGTGACATTAATTAGTTTTGTAAGTGACCCTGATGGGTAATAGCTTATGGTGTGACGGGAAGGAAACTAAGGTATTTAAGGAGACTCATGGGATTAGATTAATATGTTTATGTCTCATGAATATCAGGTTGTTAAAAAATCTATAATGAAGTATAAGAAACATTAAGGGATATTGGGATAGATAAAAAAATATTTTTTAAGAGTATTAAAACTAACGTTTAGAAATAATAATAAATACCCATTAAGTTTTTGATAAATTTTATTATAAAAGAAAATTATTCTAAAAAAATAATCATAATATAAATTTATTTAGAAAACCATGAAAAATTAGAAAGGAAGTATTTTCAATAATACTAATTAATATGGTGAGAAAATGAATACATGAAAAAGATATTAAAAAATGATCCTTTCATGCCATTGTAAATATAAAATAAAATATAAAATGACATGTATAGGAAACATTAAAAATATATTAATTTTATAATTGTGTAAAGAAATTAATGAAAAATAGAAAATTTCCATAATAAATATTTTGAGTATAGAGGAGTAAATTTATAAAACAAAAAAAAATATAAACTTGATGGTGAAATATTCATAACTGGAAATAAAAGATAAGTTTATATCTACTTACAAGAAACATTTTATTAAATTATGAAGCATTGAAAGGGTAAATGGTAATAATAATTTTAATTACTGGAATATATTATAAGATAGTAAAATATTGTGGTTTGTACATATAAATTACATAAAATTTGTTCTAATGGGATTTTAAACATAAACATTATCTACTTGAAAGAGGGATTTTAAAATTAACCCTAACATTAACTCCCAACTTACATGAAATAACATTAAAACACTGTTTAATAAACAGAACCATATTAATCACTTATTTAATAACCTTATTCATATCAATTAACTTTTATACTATTCAATTATAATCATTCATTACACATATATTAGTTATTTTTTCTATGTTCTTTATGGAATATTAGTAATTTTGATTATTTGTTACAAGTTTCTTAATAGAGATGTTTATCCTAATTCTTTGATACCAAGTTAATCATTCATATGTTATTAAAGGTATTATAATAATTGTGTTTTTATGATTAATTTAGTCATGTTTTCATTTTATATAAGGTATGGGTATGGTTTATGAGAATGGAATCCATGATGAACAAGTTTTGGGTAATTTATAGATAATAATGGGTTACTTTAGAGTGATAAATTTTTGAGTGGGATACTTCTAGAACCATATTAATAACTAAAATTACTCTTTAATATCATATATTACCCTTATTAATTTTCTTGATAGACATTATTTTTGAAAACAATGAATATATTATACTATTATTCACGTTGGAAGTTGAACCGATGACGTTGCCCAAAAGTATCATTACTTCTCTCATGAAAATCAAAGTAAAAAATTCTAACTCAAAAAAACACTAAATAATTTTTAAAACATTGTTTAGTGGAAGTAGAGGTTGATCCACTAGGAATATTGTATAAATGACAAAAAAAAATAGGAAAGTCTTTCAACTATAGAGATTAAAGTATGGTTTTCTTTGTGATTAATGAGATAATATATTCCAAGAAATTTAATTCAATATTAATTTCACCTTGTGAAGTAAAAATTTTCATGTAAATTGATGTGATATAAAAAATGGATATATATATGGGAGCCACCTCTCAGAGTAATCACACTCTAGACTGATGATTCCCCTCTCCCATCTCAGTTACTTGGTGTAATTAATTAGTTGAAAACACAATATCATGTTTGATTGTATCTATTTTATTTCATACATTTGTTTTGATGCGGAATGTGTGTATAGTTATTACATTAAATGATCATACACTTATCATACTGAAATGTTCATGTAAGTAAGATAAGAATAAGATTGAGAAAATTAGAAATGAATGTAAAAAACCCACTTTAAATTTTTATACATGACTTCCTTTACTGTGTGAAAACCCCTATACTTAAATTACTTGGTATAAAAGAGATACCACCTTATGATATTCATGAGGGGATATGAAAAATGGAATTAACATAGTGTTTTATTATCACTCCATATTAGTAGTAATAATAATTCTATGATCTATTCTTTATTTGGGAGTTAGGTGTCCAACCCTTTTTCATAATATCCTCCTCTACTTTAGTAGGAAACAACATTCAATTTTAAAATATCAATATTTTCCCTATTTGAACAATTCTCTTTCTTTCCCCTATATTCTTCTTTCTTTGAATATTTCTTATTCCATTATATCTATTGTCTAGTGATTTTTGGCTGAGTCTTCACTTTGAGTGTGTTGATTATCCTCAACTTCATCTCATTGTTTATTGGGGGTTTTCTAACTCCTTGTTTAGAGGGGTGACACACACATGTTTCTATTTAAACTAACTCAAGGATCTCCCTGTAACGCATGTAATACCCAAAGATATCAAGTATTTTAATTTTCATGTAACTTTAAATGCTACAGTGTGGATGAAACCCTTTATAGCACTACCTTTTCATGATTATGAAAGGTATGAAGCATAACTATAAGACCACAGTTGTAGCCTTAACTTTATTATCAAAATCACCACTTTCATTTTTGGCACCACCAAGTCACATTGAAACCTCGATGGTAAAGCATCCAACTCGTGTTTTCTCATTTGTATAGTTGTGGTGTATCATGGGTGTTGCAGATATAGTGTCTTTCCCTTTATCAAAACCTCAACAATGAAAATTTTTAAACCCCTATTTAATAGTGGGATGACCATAGTTCAACCTCTTATCCCCCATTTTGAACTACTGGGGCTATGACAAAACCCTTATTGCATCCACTTTTTCAATAAAACTATAGTGTAGTGTCAATCAACTACACTGCATGATTTTTTCTTACCATTCTATACAACAATGGCTATAACGTAGTGGGATAGACAAGGAAATTTTTTATTTTCATTAGTTCAGACTCCCAAGGTCACTATTTTTTATATACATAGTTGTGGCATAGTGAATATCAAGTTTCCCATGGTGACTTGATCTATCTTCATCAGCCATAGCGGAACATGGTGTATTGGTAGTGGCTTGTGAGGTAGCTTGATGTTGCTTCTTTTTTAGGTATATGACATGTGAGAGTCCTTGGATGGAAATTTATTTTTAATTACACATGGCCTCACATAATTCATCATCCCACATTGATGTTAGGTGAATTATGGATCTTCTTAATAAGTTATAGCATCCCTCGACCCACTGATCAAGTCACACTGGTATGGAAGGATTACATTCATCATTGAGTGCCACCCTACACTAGTGACACTCTCCTCCCACCACCACATAGACCTAACCACCATGTACTAGTGTTCTCCTCTACCATGTGCTCCATGTGTGAGCTATTCTTCTTCTCTAACACTCCTCAGCAGACTCTCCCTCCACAAGAAGACCCTTACGAGTTATCGATGTGTATTTACCCCCATAGGTTAATGGATAGCTATGGATTGTCCTATTTTTAGGATAAATCCCCTTTTTGGACCTACACATCACACACAAAAATCATATAAAAATAAAACATTTACAAAACATGCATTTTAATACTATTTATTTCTTTTTTAAAAAATTTCCCCCAAATATACAAAAAATTACCATATTTTATTATTATTAGTTGGAACATGGGTATTATAAACTAAAAAAAAGATACATTTACCAATTAAAATTCAAAATTAATGCCTAAAAATTATCTCATAAACCAACTAAAATGAGTACATGTTATACTAAAGAATAAGTAAGAGTATATAGTTATAAAATAGTAATATATATTTAGTAATTATATAGATTTATATAATAGTAATATAAATTTATCATAAGAATAATGATTTTAATATGAAATCTTTATAATAGAGAATGAGATTTATAAATAGTGGATATGATAAGGTAATTGAAAATAAAAATTGTGAAGAACTATGTACTTTGATGAATTTTCTCCTCCAAATGGGTTTCTTGAGAATGAAATATATAGGCTTTCTTATGGGGAAAATCCTAATAACTGTCTAATAATACTTTAGGAGATTAAATTTCATAACCTGATCTAAGTTGAATCTTGGGCCATAACTACCCCAATCCTGTCTCCATATGCTAGGGGTGGAAGCAAGCATTGAAGGAATAACTAACTCAGGGATTCCTTATCCTAAAAACCTATACACATGTACACATCCAACTCAATGCAATAGAGGGTAAGAAGAAAGTATGAAATGATGCTATAAAGCAAAACAAGAATGTATGAACCTATAGACAGTATAAAATTATGGTAGTGTAAACTAAAAAGTAAATGGAAAAAATACATGCTCAACCAAAAATGTGTCCCAACCTAATAGAAAACTAGAAAAAGTTATAAGAGAGACCAAATTCTAAATCCCAAACTACAACCACCATATGTAGTCCAAGAACCTAGTATCCCTAATATCTTCAGTAGTCATGGTCAACATTTCCATCATCTTCATAAGATGGAACATGTGTGGGAAAATCCCATGTAGGGGTGAGTATAAGCATACCTTGTAGGACACCCCAAAAGCTGAAGGGGAAGTAAGGGATACAAAAGAAGAGGAAAGATAGCAGGTAGCACAAGGTACAGTGAAAGAGTATAGCTCAACCCAATAAAGAGTGAAGGTAATCTCATTCAATCATAAGGGGAAAAATAGGGTGAGTAGATAAACTACCTATCGAGTATTCTCCACCTATAGTAGGAGATTAAACTCATCCAACCATGATAAGATAGACACAGAAAGAACGTGGAATACCCCACACATCTTCATCTCTCATGGAAGGAGAGTAACCAAATCCACATAGTGGATATAGTAATAGGATATATATATACATACTTAGTCAAAAAAATCCCAAATAAGAGAGTAAGGGGATCTCCATCTCACAACTTAGCTTAATAATAATAGTAGCCAACAATTCCAAAAGTCCAAAAATGATGCCCAGTATCCGACTCATCTTCCCTAAACACAAAAATATTAAGGACTCATCCATGGAACCTTGATACTATCCTCTTTGGATTGCATTGACTTGACCACATGATTTTGGTCGTGTCTTCCTGGGGAAATTGTTCCTCTTTTTCATGAGTCTAATGCTATGTCAAATCACATTTTGTCACTATTCCACACAATTGAGGGTCACAAATTCTAGGTAGAGGACCCATTCCCTAGTATAATAGGAGATTTCCACTTTGGTGTTCATGGAACCATTCCAAGCCCGGTGGGAGGGTTCCACTCGAAAACTTTAAGGAACCATGCCCTACCCCACAAAAGGGTTCCACATGAAAGTTCGAGGACCCAGATCCATCCCAACTGGTGGGTTCCACTCTAGGTTATCAAGGACTCATGCTCATTCCCACAGTAGGGTTCCACTCAGGATTTTTTATATGACTCATTCCCAAACCAGTTTGTTTTTTACACTTTATAAGTTGTTGAGGACCCATTCCCAACCCAACTGGAGCATTCCACTCGGGACTCTGCCTCTAGTGTTCCTACCTGACCACTATTGTCATCATGCGTCACCTTAGAAAGATGTGTTCCTAGAAAATTACACATAATATCATTAAGTTATTAACTAAGGGAACTATCATTTTCTACATGAAAAAACACTCAATATAGGCTACTCATGGTCTATAATATGAGCTCGAACAAAGGAGATATGGATGTTCAATGTTTTTTTAGAATAGATCAAGGGATACATGGTGTGTGAGGGGACCCACATGATAGGTGGTTGTGCTCTACATCCTATCCATGTCACTATTTGGAACATGGATTCATATCCATTTAGTGTTACATGTTGTTTATGTTGACTACATGGTGTGTCCTAGCTAACTAGGACCAGGACTGCATCTTACTTATTGTATCCACGTTCCGAAGTACATGCGCATGTACATGACCCCATGTACTTCCACATGGGTTACATTCTACGTGACCCATAACATAGATTATCCATCCAATAAGGGGTTACATGGAACTTATTATGGGATAAATTCCATGTAATCTTTAATTTTCTCAAACCATAGTTGTCACCTCATAAAGGGGCAACATGTCGTGTGTTCTTCATTGGACACGGCGTGTAGTCTGGATTTTCACATAATCCTCATATCTGACTTACGCATAGAAAATCTTGTATATGGCATTGATTTTGGTCTTATCATAGGACAAAATTCATGGATCTAGTTATGTTCAATAGATTTCATCCCTCCGGCAGCTGAAACTAGATTTGATTGTGATTTTGTGTGATGTTGTATGCATCTCTCACCCCATGCACACCTAGATCCTTTTTCCTTCAATTTCATGATCTCAAATTGTTTAAAATATCATCCATACCTCACAATATGAACATATCTAATCTTATATCACCTATATGTTGTTGTTTCATCAATTCTTTGTGAATATGGGGGGTCTGATTGGTCTCAGTACCTCCCAGAAATTGTCAAACCAGGACCACGGGGCTAAATCGGTGAAGAACACAAATAAATGATGGATAAAAGAACCAAAAAACAAGGTTTAAACATATTTGAACAAGAATTATTGGAAAATGATCAAGAATAGTCCTACTAAATAAAGAAAATGATTAAAAAAATTGAAATTTAGTACTTGATCTCACGCAAAGGCCACAACAGGGCACAAAACGAAGAACGAAGAATGATCTACTCAATAAAAATAATTATAAGGATGAAAACCACAAATAATGATTTCTTCCTCAATTTTAGATTGATATCTAATTAATAATGCATTATATAATGATTCAAAAGAAGTTTCTGCATTCATTACGTCCTAATATGATCTGATCCAGAGATTTGTCATTTCTCGTGGTGATTTTCCAGAGGGAGGAATAGAGATCTTTCTAGTTATTCTGGATTATGAGGAGAACCCTAGAATAATTTTCTTAGATTAACTCTAAAATATATTTTTTCACTTAAAATAATATAATTAATTAAATAATTCATTCATTCATTCATTAAAATCACTAACAATGAGCGAGGGGTCCAAACATCCCACACCGACTCATTTTATATTATTCCCAGGGTAAACACCACATTTAGGACTCAACTATGGTCCCATATTTCAGATCTAATCTACTATTTTAGATTTACCTAATTTTCTATAAGAATCTTCATTCATGAAATATAAATTATATTTAATATTTTTTATAAAATTAATTTCAGGCATATCAGGTCTCAGAATTGCACGTTTTCTTAGCTTATAGCTCTAGAAATATGTATGGAAATATTTCAAATTCTTGCCCGGAAAAAAATCAACTCTCTACACCATTTCTTCCTTAAATATATTCATCCTAGAAAATAAAACCTAGGAAAATAACCCTAGATAATGAGCATGCACATTTCTCTCTCACTCCCAAGAAATGTCTTATACGTTTCCATTCTACCATAGAAGGTGAACCAAAGTTATGGCCCATCCACAGAGTGTCCTCTCCTGCCAATCCTCATTCACCACTAGGTGATCTATAAAGGTATATCCATTCTTGAGGTCCGGATCTTCCTAGTAAATGATGTGTGTGTGTTCAGGCACATATCTTCTCATTTGTGACATGTTGAATACATTGTATACTCACTCTAGCTGTGGGGGTAGAGAGAGGTTGTAAGAAAACTCATCAACCATTTGTACAATCTCGAATGGCCTGATGAACCTCAAGGATAGCTTTCATCTATGGATGAACCCCCACAACCCTCATCATGGAGATACTCTCAGTAAAATGTGTTATCTCTACTCAAACTCTAAGGGACCACAATGACAATCTACATAGTATTTCTGTCTTCTTTGGTTCGTCCTCATCGGCTCACAGATGAACTGGAATTTCTCCGTCATCACCTTCACCAACTCTAGGCCAACAAGATTTGACTCACCAATCTCTATCCATCTCAAGGGTGACCTATAGGGTCTTCCATATAGGTCCTCAAAAGGTTCCATGATAATGGTATATTGGTCTCTGTTGTTGTATGAAAACTATATCAAGGGTAGGTTATCCTCTATACTTTGGCCAAAATCTAACACACAATCCCTCTGCATATCCTCCAACACCTAGAGAGTTCACTCTATCTTCCCATTTATCTAGGGGTGAAGGGCAATAATCATTATCAATTAGGTCCCAAACTTCTCTTATAGTCCACTCCATAATCATGATGTAAACCTCATGTCCTGATCGGAGACAATTGTTGAGGTCACCCCATGAAGGAGAATGATATATCGAATGTACAATGGCCCCAAAATCTCTATTGAACTATGATCTCTAATGGGAAGGAATTATTTATAATTTTTGAGTCAATCAACTATCCCCCATATTACATCAAGAATCTTTACTGTGTGTGGAATAATTGTGATTAATTCCCTAGATATGACATCACATTTCCACTCCGGGATCTCAAGGGGCTGCAAAAAACACTACTATAACTTGGTGCTCATCATTATACTACTTATAGTTGAGGCACCAAGAGAAGAAATCATCTATGATTTGTCTCAATTCAGACCACCAAAACTATCATTGAAGATTTATGTACATCTTCCCCACACCAGTATTCACAACTAGGGGAGAATTGTGGAACTCTCACATCACCTCCTCCCACAACATGACAGGAACCATTGTTCACCCCTGGAAAAATATTACATGATTATCTCCTTAAAAATATCCATATGTTGAGTTTCTTGTGTATATATGATCATGTAATACCTCGCAGATGATGTATCCTATAGGGGAATCTCTCACACACTCAACAAGTGAATGAGTCAACACCATCAACTAAAGAAAAGTTGTACCCTACTACTCCAATAGGGTCACATGCGGGGAATCTAACTACTTCAAAGCATCCTTCACCAAGCGGTCTTGAGTCTTAATGCTGAGGGAATATTCTACAACATTTCCATTGCCTATATTATAGACTATATCAAAGTCATAGTCTTTTAGTAACTTCAACCAGAATCATTGTCTCTAGTTCAGGTCTCTCTGCGTAAAGACATAACTAAGACTCTAGTGGACTGACTAAATCAAAAATCACTCTCACAGAAGATATTGTCTCTAAATCATTAGGTTGAAAACTACCACTACCAGCTTTATGTCGAGAATTGTGTAGTTATTATCATGAAGTCTCAATTTTCTTAACCTGTAAGAGATAATTTCCTACCACTATATTAACACGCAGTCGAGATCATCTCCCATGGCATTGGAATAATCCATAAAATCCAAACCCTCTTATAGTAGTCTCAACACTAGAGCACTCATTATCCTCTGCCTCAACTTCTCATAGGTCCTATGGAACTGCCCATACTAGTTAAAAGTCTACCCTTTTCGTGTTAAGGTGATAAAATGAGATATAATTCTATATAACGTTTCCAAAACCTCCTATATTACCCCGTCAATACAAGAAATCACCACACATCGAAAACATTCTTGGTGGATCCCAAGAAAGAACTATTGTGATATTTTCTAGAACCATGGCTAAACCTTTCTTAGAAATGACATGCACCATAAAGTGAATCTCATGTATCTAGAATTGGAACTGTAAGAGATTTCCATAAAGCTGGTGCTCTCAAAGAAAGTTCAAGACCATCCCCATCCCACAACTAATCAAAGAGGTCATTGATCATCAATAAGGGGTACTTATTATTTATCGTGGCTTGGTTTATGTGATGATTATAACAACCCATACTTTACATACATTGTTAATACTTAAAAATTGAAGCACACTTATTACAACATATGACAAAACCACAAAGGACCGTATAGGTATAGTGTCTTTAGAAACTGGGAAACATAAACAACTGGTTCATAATTCTTCTACAGTGTCTCCAATTTATTTCATCATATCTAGGGTCCCTTTTAGCATATTCTACTTAATATACATCTTCCTGACTTGGGGAAAAGAAAACATAAAAGGTTGAGCTCAAATGCTCAGCAAGGGAAAATAAAGGAAATAAAAATCATATCATATCTTTTTGAAAATAAAAACCTGCAAAAGAGATCATAATATCTTAACATGGAATAAATCATAGAAGTGAAAATGAGATCCCCATAATCATAACATAAAACTTGAAACTTTGTGGCATGCACACATAATCATGGAAAATCATTTCTTGTTAGTCATGACTCATTGCCAAGACTATCTTAGTGGACAAAGTCCCTTTCTGAACCGAGTTCACTCCTCGTTTCAGTCCTATATCACTGAACCGAAATAACCTTCCGTTCCAGCCATGTCTATCTCATGAGATATAAAATCTTTACCCAATGCATTGGAGGGAGATATAGGTCCCACCCATCTTATAATGAATCCTTTCTTATGTGTACCACATAATCATAAACCATACATCATAGCGTAACCCATGTAATAAAAATGGGATTCTTAAGCAACATGACATCATAAAACAATTCATATAAGATAAAGGAATTCATAAAAATATTTCCATCACAACATAATCAAATCCATGTAATAATAGGGATAAAAACAGAACCCTTTTTATTATCTTAGATGGAAAATAAATTTGATAAAATACTTGAACTTCATTCTTGAGGAAAATATCCTTTCTACTTCAAAAACATTTTTTCTTTCATAACATGTCATACAACTTTAAAATAAAAGAAGTTGATTAAAAATAAACTTGAAAACTTGTAAAGGAAGCTTCTTGGAAATAATGTTTTAAAAATCCATTCATGCCGTATAAGTTAAAAAAAACATTCTTCGTACTTTTGTCGGAAAAGTCAAAAAGTACCTCGTACGAAAAAACGACAATAGATTCCTTTCATATTCTTTACTAAAAACTCACTGAAGGATAAAATTGGATTTAAACTATTGTAATTGGATGGAAACAATATTACATATTTAGGTAACATGGATGTGGATGATAAAATACACCCCAGTAAATACTAAAGTATAAACAATCTCGGATAAAAATGAGATTGTGTTATTTTCCCTTACCTTAGATCCGATTTTCTTTGTACGTGTCCGAAGCTCCTGTATAATGGTTTAAATAATGTTATTGACTTATTCCAGAATCATAAATATTGATATGATATCATATATGGTCATATTATTAGCTTCTTGTTAGTAATATTTCATTGTTACTTGTTACTCGGGTCTTTATTGCCTTTTGTTCTTATGCGTGTTTTGCCGAATAAATTCTTATTCTTATTTTAAGGTTATAGATAACTTATATCCAGAATGGTATTAGTGTAACATATATCATATTTATTCATTCAATTCATTTATATAATTACTATGTAATGATGATCATGTAGAACAGGTCGCATCACATCGTGGAGACGGTATTCCGTACGTACGCACGAGTGATGATATCATTCCTATGATCGTGGAATTGTATTGGAGTGTATATATATTATTTCAGTATCAATATTACTTTATAATAATCATAAATAGTTACTCATTACACCATTATACCCATCCTTGTAAAGTGATGGTGGAAAATAGATTACACCACGGCGTGGAGACGGTATTCTGTACGTACGCACGTGCGGTGATTTAATTTTTCCGTAGGATGGATAGAAGGTGAATTAGGGTTGTTTCATATTTATAATAACATATCAGTATGTAAGTAATACTGATGTTATTACTTTATCATGAAACAACTAAAGAAGAAGAAGTTGAAGAAGAAAGAAATTGAAAAGATCGGTAATGGATATTACCTCTTCTTTGGAACGCCTCTTTGAATCCTCCACTTAGGGAACTAAGATTGGACTTTGAAGAAGACCAGGACCTCTAGGATTATTATAGGGAAGTGTATAGGAGAAAATGTCAGGGGTTGGCCGAGCTTGAGTGCTCAAATTGGTGTGAGGAGGAGGGGGAGGAGGTGCCCTTTTATAAGGGAGGAGAGGGGCACCTTAGGAATATCTCAAAATATTATTTTATATTAAAGTCAAAATCGGTTTATAATGGTTCCAAAGGGTCTTATTTCGAAGCTAAAGTGGGGATGGGTCGAAATCCTATCAACCAATAGGATTTAGACAAGTTTGGGATATTATTTTAACCTTATCAATTAGATTTAACTCTAAGTTAAATAATTTAACTTTTACCATGTCTTTTTGTTTTCTTTCATTATATGGTTAATACACTTACTATAACATGCCAAACGAACCCCAAATTGTTTATTATTAATATATATATCCTTATCTAAGTCATTTGACCGAACCTTAGATTTTTAGGAATAAAATAACAATTAATAATATAATATTTTATTTAAAAACTATTTTGTGTCATTTTTGACACTATTTGATATATGATTTTTGTGAAAGTCATAACAGAATTATATGTTCGAACCAAGTTGATTATATCAACACTAATATATCATAGTAACCTAGAAAATTAGTGGAATTCATAAAAAGTCTTAAATTACATTTATTATGGTATTTATATTATCAATTATGTCAATATTTCATTAATAAGAAAATTACTGCATCATCTTTGTGTCATAAATAAATTAAATTATTTGATGTCTAAAAATTACAAATAAAATACCATCATGTAGGAAATATTTTTTGCTTTCTAATGAATATTTACAATCGAATTTATCTTATGTATAACCCCATATTAAAAATGATTTACTTATTAAACTTTGATTTTAACTATTTTAACCCTTCTTTAAATAAATTAATAATAAATGTCCTAATCTAATCCAAGTGGGCCTAAATGGTCATATTTTATTCCTAAGTTTGTTTTTGGTCGAATTAAACTTTTCCAATAGAATTAGGACATGTGTTAGGGTAATATTAATATAATATTTACCCTTAGTTACCCTATTTACTATTAACTGCGGTAAAAAAAGTAAAAAGTTACTATTCACCAAAAAATTATTTTTATCTCATTGAACCACATTTTACTTACTGATATCAACCGTGTCTGTCGGATTTTCGAAATTCCATTCACAGAAGCGGGAAAATTAAGTTTTATGAAAAATTCAGTTTTTAACCTACCACTTAGTGGTTTCACTATTCATCAAAAATTGAAAGTTTTCAGAAAAATACCAAAATTTCACCCTAGGCTAATTTCGATATTCTGAGTCCAAAAATGAAGTCCATTTTGAAAAATAAAATTTATAAAATTTCAAAAAGTGGTTATTACTATTCATAACGGCCAGTTTTAATAGCATATTGTTGTTTAGTGAAACTCGGTATTGCGTACGACGCAAGCTATCGAGGAAGGTCGCGATTGCGTGTAAAGCAAGACAAGCAAGTGTTGTGTAGAAAAAGATTCCTTTGATGATTTATATAACATAAAAGTCTCGGGTGTTACATTCTACCCCCCTTAAAAAGAATTTCGCCCTCGAAATTCGTCACTTTGTAACAAACAGATGAGGATACTTCTCCCTCATCATATCCTCAAGCTCCCATGTAGCTTCCTCAAGTTGGTGGTTCCTCCATAAAACTTTCACCAATCGAGTGGTCTTGTTTCGTAGGACTTTTTCGCTACGATCCAGAATCTCTAACGGCTGTTCTTCATAAGAAAGATCTTGCTCCAGCGGTACAACTTCTGATCTGAGTACATGTGAAGGATCTGGTATGTACTTTCTCAGGAGAGATACATGGAACACATCGTGAACTTGAGAGAGATTCGGTGGAAGCGCCAATCGGTAAGCTACCTTCCCAACACGATCCAGTATTTCGAAAGGACCGATATATCTAGGGCTCAACTTCCCCTTCTTTCCAAATCTCATAACCCTCTTCCAGGGAGATATTCGTAAGAACACTTTATCACCCACTTCAAACTCTAGGTCTTTTATTCGGTTGTCGGCATAGCTTTTCTGTCGACTCTGAGCTGCTCTTATGTGTTGTTGAATAGATCTGACCTTTTCTGCCATTTCATCAATGAGATCAGGTCCTAATAGCTTTCTTTCCCCAACTTCATCCCAGCAAGTTGGAGTCCTACATTTCTTTCCATAGAGAGCTTCATAAGGAGCCATCTGAATACTGGAGTGAAAGCTATTATTATAAGAAAATTCCACCAAAGGTAGGTGTTGATCCCAACCTACTTTGAAATACATAGAGCAAGCTCTCAACATTTCTTCTAGGGTTTGAATTGTTCTCTCAGACTGACCGTCTGTCTGGGGATGATAAGCAGTGATGAAACTCAACTCTGTATCCAGAGTATGCTGAAGACTTCACCAGAACTTCGAGGTAAATCTCGGATCCCGATCAGATATAATAGAAAGTGGTACTCCATGCAATCTTACCACTTCCTTTACATATATCCTGGCAAGCTGATCTAGAGAGAAATCCTCTCTAATAGGAATGAAGTGTGCAGACTTTGTAAGATGATCAACTATGACCCAGATAGCATTATTGCCTTTGGATGTTTTAGGAAGTCCTGTGACAAAGTCCATAGTGATGTTTTCCCATTTCCATTCGAGTATGGGTAATGGTTGTAACATCCCCTTAGACTTCTATCTCTCAGCTTTAACTTGTTGACAAACCAAGCATCGAGAGACATATTCAGCAACATCTCTTTTCATGCCATCCCACCAGAAGTATTCTTTCAGGTCCCTATACATCTTCGTGCTTCCAGGATGAATAGAGGATGATGAACTATGAGCCTCATCCAGCAGCTCCTTCTTTAATTAGGGGATGGGAGGAACACAAACCCGATTCCTGAACTTTATTATCCCATCACAATCAAGGTTGAATTCAGGAACATTTCTCACCTTCTTTTGTAACTCAACATCTTCTTTCTGTGCCTCTTTAATCTTCACATGTATAGATGGTTGAACATTCATTTGAGAAAGATAAGATTTTTCCCCTTCCATTATAATTCCAAGATCCATCCTTTGTAAATCCAAAAATATTGGATCTTTTGTGATCCTCATCATGGATAAACTAGCATGGTCTTGTCGACTTAATGCATCTGCCACCTTGTTTGCTTTCCCAGGGTGGTAATGGATTGAGCAGTCATAATCCTTAATCAGCTCCAACCATCTTCTTTGACGCATATTCAGCTCCTTTTGTGTGAAAATATACTTTAAACTTTTATGATCAGTATAAATATCACACCTTTCACCATAAAGGTAATGCCTCCAAATCTTTAATGCAAAGATTACCGCAGCCAACTCCAAATCATGAGTTGGGTAATTTTGCTCATTGATTTTCAACTGTCGTGAGGCATAAGCTATCACCATATAATTTTTCATAAGAACACACCCCAATCCCTTCTTGGATGCATCACTGTAGATCACAAACCTTTCTCCACTACAAGGCAGTGTGAGCACAGGTGCACTGGATAACCTTCTTTTCAATTCCTTGAAATTCTCTTCACATTCCTCTGTCCAAACAAACTTAACTCCTTTTCGAGTCAACTTGGTGAGTGGATTAGATAATCGTGAAAAATCTTTTACAAAACGTCGATAATATCCAGCCAAACCAAGAAAACTTTGGATCTCGGTTACTGTTGTTGGTCTTGACCATATTTCGATAACCTCTGTTTTTGCTGGATCCACAGATATCCCCTCTTTTGAGATTATGTGACCCAAAAATGCAACTTTTTGAAGCCAAAATTCACACTTGGTAAATTTGGCATAAAGCTTCTCCTTTCTCAGGGTCTTCAATATAATTCTCAAGTGATCTTCATGCTCTTCCTTGCTCTTTGAATAGACAAGAATATCATCTATGAAGACTACCACAAATTGATCAAGATAGTCTCTAAAGACTCTATTCATTAGATCCATGAAGATAGCAGGGGCATTAGTAAGACCAAATGGCATCACTATAAATTCATAGTGTCCATACCTTGTACGGAAAGCCGTCTTTGGTATATCTTCCCTTTTGACCCTTAATTGATGATACCCTGAATGAAGATCAATCTTGGAAAAGTATTGAGCTCCGCGTATTTGGTCAAAAAAGTCATCAATGCGTGGGAGAGGATATTTGTTCTTGATAGGGATCTTGTTAAGTTCTCGATAATCAATGCAGAGTCTCATTGATCCATCTTTCTTCTTAACAAATAGAACAGGTTCTCCCCAAGGTGACGCACTAGGGCGTATGAATCCCTTATCAAGATTCTCTTGGAGTTGCTTCTTCAATTCCTGCAACTCAATTGGGGCCATTCTATAAGGTGTCTTTGAAATTGGCAAAGCGCCCGGTACGAGTTCTATTGAAAACTCAACTTCACGATTTGGTGGAAGACCCTGTAATTCCTCCGGAAAGACATCATCAAACTCTCGTACAATGGGCATATTCTTAATCGTGAGTTTCTCACCAACCATTTGAGATAAATAACCTTCATTTAGTGGAATCAATACCCATAAGATGGAAGAAATTTCCACTGGAAGATTATGTTCATCCTTGCATTGATATACGATCGTAGATTGATCTGGAATATGAAATGTGACTTCCCTTCTTTGGAAATTGATATGAGCTCCATGTAGAGAAAGCCAATCCATGCTAAGAATCACATCAAATTCCACTAAAGGAAGGATCACAAGATTTTTAGGAAGCACTTTCCCACAAACTTCGATCGGAGAAGAATTATAAACTTTTGATGCGACTATTGTGCCATTAGGTGTTGTCACAGATAACTCAACATCTAATTGTTGAGGTAATACGGTGATACCCTTAGAAAATTCTTTAGAAATAAAAGAGTGGGTGGATCCAAAATCAAATAAAACATTTTCTACTTTAGAGTGGATGGTAAGTGTACCTTTCACCACTTCGTTATCGTACTCCACATCGCTGATAGAAATTGCATGTGACTTTCCTTTGTCTTTAGCCTTAAGATTTTGTTGACGTCGACCATCATCATCAACCCTTGGATTTGGGCATTGATTGGCATAATGCCCCATCTCCTTGCACTTGAAACATTGAATTGTAGTAGGTTCATTCTGTGTATCCCTTCCTTTGTTTGCGTCATTAGACATCTTCTTCCCATTATCATGGCATTCAAATGCCCAATGACCTTCCTTTCCACATTTAAAACATTTACTTGTCCCTTTAAGACAACTCCCTCCATGTTTCTTTCCACACTTTGAGCATAAGGAAAAGCTCATATTCTTTTCCGTGTGCTCTTTATATTTTTCTTTGAATTCCATCTTCCTCTTCTTATCAAACCCATGTGACTGATGGGTTACTCCAATCTCCATCTCGACTTTGAGAGCACATCGAACGATTTCCTCGTAGCTATTGAAGTCCCTTATGGCTAACGCCCTTCGAAGACTTGGTTTTAAGCCACTAAAGAATCGATCGATCTTACTCTCAGGTTGGATAATAATACCAGAAGTGTACCTTGCAAGTCTTGTAAAATTTGCTTCATAGGTACCAACAGATTCATCATCCCTTTGCTTCAGTTCAAGAAACTCTTTCTCCATCTTTGTTCGGAGAATACGAGGGAAGTACTAATTGAAAAATAAGTTCTTGAACTCGTCCCATTCCATAGACTCAATTCATCCCTTTGCCTCGTATTCTTAATAAGATTCCACCATTGATCAGCATCTCCTTCCAAACGATACACTGCTAGGATAACTTTATCATGCTCAGAACATTGAAGAACTGAAAATATCTTTTCAGTAGTACTAATCCATTGTTCAGAAACTGATGGATCAGTAGACCCGCTGAAAGAAGGTGGACACTGCCTCATGAAGGATTCAGCAGAATGTTTCTCCTTCCTTTTCTCGTTTGGAAATCCTGCATGATTCATAGCTTGAGAAAGTTGTGTGAGCATGGCTACAAGATTTTGCATTCCAGCTCCCATATCGTTTGGTTGCTCAGAGGGACAATCATTGCATTGCCCATCGCATTCCGCATTAACACAGTTCCTTCGGGTTCCAGCCATTGACTAAAACCAAGAAGAATAGTGTGAGCAACCCTAATTATAATAGTAAAACCACATAATTAAAGAATAAAATTTTCATGCTTAAGGTCTTATCCTAGGTTATTCATGGCCATTTCTAAAAAACTATGATTGTGTTCCATGCTTAGACTTATCCTTAGGGTTATTACTAAGGATTTCACATCCTAGTTTCCAAAGGTTGACTATACCTTTCCTCTGATACCAACTATAACGACCCATACTTTACATACATTGTTAATACTTCAAAATTGAAGCACACTTATTACAACATATGACAAAACCACAAAGGATCGTATAGGTATAGTGTATTTAGAAACTGGGAAACATAAACAACTGGTTCATAAATCTTCTACAGTGTCTCCCATTTATTTCATCATATCTAGGGTCCCTTTTATCATATTCTACTTAATATCCATCTTCCTGACCTGGGGAAAAGAAAACATAAAAGGGTGAGCTCAAATGCTCAGCAAGGGAAAATAAAGGAAATAAAAATCATATCATATCTTTTTGAAAATCAAAACCTGCAAAAGAGATCATAATATCTTAACATGGAATAAATCATAGAAGTGAAAATGAGATCCCCATAATCATAACATAAAACTTGAAACTTTGTGGCATGCACACATAATCATGGAAAATCATTTCTTGTTAGTCATGACTCATTGCCAAGACTATCTTAGTGGACAAAGTCCCTTTCTGAACCGAGTTCACTCCTCGTTTCAGTCCTGTATCACTGAACCGAAATAACCTTCCGTTCCAGCCATGTCTATCTCATGAGATATAAAATCTTTACCCAATGCATTGGAGGGAGATATAGGTCTCACCCATCTTATAATGAATCCTTTCTTATGTGTGCCACATAATCATAAACCATACATCATAGCGTAACCCATGTAATAAAAATGGGATTCTTAAGCAACATGACATCATAAAACAATTCATATAAGATAAAGGAATTCATAAAAATATTTCCATCACAACATAATCAAATCCATGTAATAATAGGGATAAAAACAGAACCCTTTTTATTATCTTAGATGGAAAATAATTTTGATAAAATACTTGAACTTCATTCTTGAGGAAAATTTCCTTTCTACTTCAAAAACATGTTTTCTTTCATAACATGTCATAAAACTTTAAAATAAAAGAAGTTGATTAAAAATAAACTTGAAAACTTGTAAAGGAAGCTTCTTGGAAATAATGTTTTAAAAATCCATTCATGCCGTATAAGTTAAAAAAAACATTATTCGTACTTTTGTCGGAAAAGTCAAAAAGTACCTCGTACGAAAAAACGACAAAAGATTCCTTTCATATTCTTTACTAAAAACTCACTGAAGGGTAAAATTGGATTTAAACTATTGTAATTGGATGGAAACAATATTACATATTGAGGGAACATGGATGTGGATGATAAAATACACCCCAGTAAATACTAAAGTATAAACAATCTCGGATAAAAATGAGATTGTGTTATTTTCCCTTACCTTAGGTCCGATTTGCTTTGTACGTGTCTTAAGCTCCTATATAATGGTTTAAATAATGTTATTGACTTATTCAAGAATCATAAATATTGATATGATATCATATATGGTCATATTATTAGCTTCTTTTTAGTAATATTTCATTGTTACTTGTTACTCGGGTCTTTATTTCCTTTTGTTCTTATGCGTGTTTTGCCGAATAAATTCTTATTCTTATTTTAAGGTTATAGATACCTTATATCCAGAATGGTATTAGTGTAACATATATCATATTTATTCATTCAATTCATTTATATAATTACTATGTAATGATGATCATGTAGAACGAGTCGCATCACATCGTGGAGACGGTATTCCGTACGTACGCACGAGTGATGATATCGTTCCTATGATCGTGGAATTGTATTGGAGTGTATATATATTATTTCAGTATCAATATTACTTTATAATAATCATAAATAGTTACTCATTACACCATTATACCCATCCTTGTAAAGTGATGGTGGAAAATAGATTACACCACGGCGTGGAGACGGTATTCTGTACGTACGCACGCGCGGTGATTTAATTTTTCCATAGGATGGATAGAAGGTGAATTAGGGTTGTTTCATATTTATAATAACATATCAGTATGTAAGTAATACTGATGTTATTACTTTATCATGAAACAACTAAAGAAGAAGAAGTTGAAGAAGAAAGAAATTGAAAAGATCGGTAATAGATATTACCTCTTCTTTGGAACGCCTCTTTGAATCCTCCACTTAGGGAACTAATATTGGTCTTTGAAGAAGACCAGGACCTCTAGGATTATTCTAGGGAAGTGGAGAGGAGAAAATGGCAGGGGTTGGCCGATCTTGAGTGCTCAAATTGGTGTGAGGAGGAGGGGGAGGAGGTGCCCTTTTATAAGGGAGGAGAGGGGCACCTTAGGAATATCTCAAAATATTATTTTATATTAAAGTCAAAATCGGTTTATAATGGTTCCAAAGGGTCTTATTTCGAAGCTAAAGTGGGGATGGGTCGAAATCCTATCAACAAATAGGATTTAGACAAGTTTGGGATATTATTTTAACCTTATCAATTAGATTTAACTCTAAGTTAAATAATTTATCTTTTACCATGTCTTTTTGTTTTCTTTCATTATATGGTTAATACACTTACTATAACATGCCAAAATAACCCCAAATTGTTTATTATTAATATATATATCCTCATCTAAGTCATTTTTCCGAACCTTAGATTTTTAGGAATAAAATAACAATTAATAATATAATATTTGATTTAAAAACTATTTTGTGTCAATTTTGACACTATTTGATATATGATTTTTTTGAAAGTCATAACAGAATTATATGTTCCAAAAAAAGTTGATTAAATCAACACTAATATATCATAGTAACCTATAAAATTAGTGGAATTCATAAAAATTCTTAAATTACATTTATTTTGGTATTTATATTATCAATTATGTCAATATTTCATTAATAAGATAATTACTGCATCATCTTTGTGTCATAAATAAATTACATTATTTGATGTCTACAAATTACAAATAAAATACCATCATGTAGTAAATCTTTTTATCTTTCTAATGAATATTTACAATCGAATTTATCTTATGTATAACCCCATATTAAAAATTATTTACTTATTAAACTTTGATTTTAACTATTTTAACCCTTCTTTAAATAAATTAATAATAAATGTCCTAATCTAATCCAAGTGGGCCTAAATGGTCATATTTTATTCCTAAGTTTGTTTTTGGTCGAATTACACTTGTCCAATAGAGTTAGGACATGTGTTAGGGTAATATTAATATCATATTTACCCTTAGTTACCCTATTTACTATTAACTGCGGTAAAAAAAGTAAAAAGTTACTATTCACCAAAAAATTATTTTTATCTCATTGAACCACATTTTACTTACTGATATCAACCGTGTCTGTCGGATTTTCGAAATTCCATTCACAGAAGCGGTAAAATTAAGTTTTATGCAAAATTCAGTTTTTAACCTACCACTTAGTGGTTTCACTATTCATCAAAAATTGAATATTTTCAGAAAAATACCAAAATTTCACCCTAGGCTAATTTTGATATTTTGAGTCCAAAAATGAAGTCCATTTTGAAAAATAAAATTTATAAAATTTCAAAAAGTGGTTATTACTATTCATAACGGCTAGTTTTAATAGCATATTGTTGTTTAGTGAAACTCGGTATTGCGTACGACGCAAGCTATCGAGGAAGGTCGCGATTGCGTGTAAAGCAAGCCAAGCAAGTGTTGTGTAGAAAAAGATTCCTTTGAGGATTTATATAACATAAAAGTCTCGGGTGTTACAATGATAATCTATGAAAATTCATAATATCCCATCCACCTTTTTCACCAATATAACTAGAGATTCCTAGGGGGACACATTGGGTATAATGAAAACATTATCATGAAGGTGCTCCAAGTGAAACCATAGCACCCATATCTTGATAGGTTCCATTCTATTTTCTGAAGATGATATTGGAGCGGGTTTGGGGGTCAAGTTAGTACAAAAATCCATCTCCCACCTTAGAGGTAGTCTTGAAACATCCCCGAGGAAGAAGACCATATAATCCTCTACAACTAATGGAACCCATATGCCTGAAGAGCCTTCAACACCAAGGTCTATACTCACTAGATGATGAGTGATGGGTTGAACCCTCATGTTCACAGAACCCACCTACCCTTCCATGAGATCTCTCTCACCAAAAAAGTTGAATCACATCCCAACAACTTGTAGGCATATAACTTATCTGTGATGACAGTAAATCTAGTCTTAGACCATGTAAATCCAATACATATGCAAGAAAACATTATATTGTTCCATAATAATGACTAAGATGTACCAAATGAACCTCTCTCCACCAAGTGATAACTTTCACTTTTGACAGATAAGAAATAAATAGAAAACTTATTCCTTATAGAACATCAAGACAAAGATGTTGTACTAGCTTCTCAACAAGGAGCTCCAACTCTCGTACCATGAGTAAGGATATGGGGGAATGATCGAAACCTTTGTCTAATAATACTAAAGAAATAGTATAATAAACACAGATTGTTCCTTTGATCATCTCATGTTTTTCGGGGTCATAGAAATCCAAAGAAAGTAGTTATTCACAACCCTAGACACCAACTATCTGATCATGATGTGGGTTGTCTAGTTGTTGTGGTGGAAGGATCTCTTAATGTCATCCTCAATCTATAGATCCTTCTACTCCTCTACCATCTCTTCCTCCCTAGGGACCACCCTATCCATTCCTGAAAGATACCTAATCTTAGTGAAACCTCTGTATTGGTAGTCCATCAGCTATCTCCCTGGGCTGCTCTACATGCCTGGTCAGGCAGTCTCGTGACATCTTACCACACCCATCACAAGTAAAGCACCACCCCTATCTAGGATATCTTGGATCTTCATGCTACCTCTGACCACACTCCTATGTATGGTCATGTAAGGATCTCTTATGATGAGATCTTAGCACTTGGTGTCTGTTAGTTACTACAGATGACTCATCTCTATGACGTCCACTTCCATCTCCAGTGGTTTAGAATCCCTTTGATAGAAATATCATTATCACTAGTGCCTGATCTAGATCCCCGACATAGATGGTAATTCACAAGAGGACTATGCTGGCTTGGATATCATTATGAATTCCCTTCTCAAACATCTAAGATTGAAATTATCCATCACAGATCATGTCAAGGGAGTAACACATAAGGTCTATGAACCTTGTTGCATACTTAGCCACTATCATACCTCCATGATTCAACTCCAGAAGCTCCTAGATCCGGACTGAGCATGACAGGAGGGGTAGTACTCCTCATAAAATAGTTGCTAGAAGTTAGTCCATGAGAGTGTTGACTCATCCTGCATCTGTGTAACAAGGATCCACCAACACCCAACTATTCCATGGAAGAGGCTAGCTACTAGTGAAACTACCTGATCTATTGGGGTCCAAACGAGACTTAATATATGGACCACCAACTAAAGACAATCCTTTTTTACCTACAGATGTGGATCACCATGGAACCTAAGTAGTCTTTGATTATAGAAATTATGGAGTGTGTTAAACCTACGCATTTACTCATCTTGATCTTCTGGGATTATTTTCTACTTGATAGGTGGAGATGCTTCTCCCATCCCACTTAGATGAAGGAGTCATTATATAGACCCTAAACTGAGGCCTCGTCGTCCATTTTGTCGTCATCATGAACTAGATCGAGTATCTTGGTTGGCTCTCATCGTGGAGGCATCTTGAAAGTTATTAAGGATTATCACGGTCAAATGAGAATATATATATATATATATATATATATATGAACAACAATGGGGAGAAGACTCAAGAAGTACTATCAAAGATGCAATCTTATATGATGCATGTACTATTTAACCCTGTAAAAAATGTCTAAGAATGAAGAGTCAACAAGTAGGTAGTCAAGGTCATGGTGAATGGATACATCATTCACCACACCATCATTAGATTCCCTGGCTTGAGATCCGCACTCGAGACACTAAGACATTGTTTCCCTAATTCCAACCAATCACATTTAAGGGGATACATCCGAAAAATTTCCCAAGGAATGAACTTGCTCTGATACCAATCTCTCACGACCTAGCCCAAGTAGAGGCTTGAGCTGCAACTACCCCAATCCCACCTCCATAGTCCAAGGGGTGGCAACAAGCATCGTAGGAATAACTAAATTGGGAAATCCTTTTCTTAAAAACATGTACACATACACATAGCCAAATTAATGAAAAAGTGTAGAGGGAAAGAAGAAAAGATCTAACACTTCTATCAAGTACCCCAAGAATTCATGAATCTATAGATAGTAAAAAAGTAAGATAGTGTAAATTGAAAGTTAAAGGGTAAAAATAAACACCTAACCAGAAATGTGTCCCAACCTGACAGAAAACTGGAAAGAGTAAACAACAGATTGATCTCAGATCTTGAATCCCAAGCTACAACCACCATATGTGGTCCAAGAACCTAGTATCCCTAATCTCCTTTTTAGTCACATTTGACTTTTCGATTATCTGCATAATACACAACGTGTGTTGGAAAATCCCAAGGAGGGTGAGTATAAGCATACCTAGTAGGACACCCCAAATGATGAAGTGGGGTTAGTGAGAGATAAAATAGAAGAGGAAAGATAGTAGGTAGCACAAGGTACATTGAAAGAGTGCATATCAACCTAAAAAATAGTTAAAGTAATCTCATGTAAGCACAAGGGTTTAAACATGGTGAGTAGATGAACTACCCATCTAGTCTTCTCCACCTATAGTAGGAGAGTAGACTCATCCAACTATGAGAAGCTAGACATAGAAAGCACATAGAATACCTTGTGCATCTTCACCTCTCTTAGAAGAAGAGTAACCAAATACAATGAGTGGATATAGTAAAAGGATTTATATATATATATATATACTCAATCAAAGAAGCCCAAATTAGAGAGTAAGGGGATCTCCATATCACAGCTTATCCCAAGAACAAGAGTATCCAATTGTTCCAAAAGTCCAAAAACAATGCCCAATAATGATTCCCAACATCCCATGCATCTTACCTGAACATTAAATTATAATGGAATCATCCACCACACCTTGATATTATCCACATTGGGTGGTACTGATTAGCCTGCACAGTTTTGGTCACATCTCAAAAACATGTCTTGGTGGGGAAAGAATTCTTCTTTATCATGAATTCAAAGCTACATATTACCAAATCTCATCATTATTCCAAACATTAAAGGGAAAAAATTATAGGTAGAGCACACATGGCCTGGTATAGTAGGATGGTTCCACTCTGGTGGTCGAGGACCCAACAGGACGCTGATCAAAGAATAAATAATACTGGAGTTAAAACATGATTAAATAAATTGAAATACAGTACATAGGCTCACACAATAGACACAATAGAATGCATATCAAAGAATGAAGAATGATATACTCAATAAGTTTAATTATAAGGGTGTAAAACCACATATAATGATTCCTACCTCAATTTAAGATTGATTTCTGATGAATAATGTGTTCGCCAATGATTCGAAGGAAGTTGTGGCATTCATTGTGTCTTGATCTGATTATATCCATAGATGTATCATTACTCAAGGTGATTCTCTAGAGGAAGGATGAAAAGAGCTCTCATCCATGATTATGGATTATGATGCCAACCCTAGATGAATTGTCCTGGATTATCTCTTAAATATTTTTCTATTGCGTTGAAAACAAACTAATTCATTAATTCATTAATTCATTGAACACACTTCCAATTTGCGAGGTATCCTAACTTCCCACGTTGATTCATTTTATATCGTGCCTAGGGTAAAAACACATTCCAGACTCAATTGTGGTCTTGGATTTCTAATTGGATCAACATTTTAAGAGTTATCCCATTTTCTTTAAGAAGTTTTTCATGTGAAATATAAAATATATTTAGTAGATTTTTATAAAATTAATTCTTGGCACACCAAGCCTCAGAATCACATGTCATCTCAGATCCTAGCTCTAGAAATATATATATATATATATATATATAAGTCTTATAAGGAAAAAACAAGGTCTCTACATTAAAATTTGTCAATTATTAAATATATAACCAAATTCAATGAGTGGTTTGGGATGGGTAGTGTAGGGGTCCTCTTATAGGTGAGTTTTTAGTGGCATTTTCTACAAATATTCATTCTTTAATTTATAAGGTTGTTATTTTAAAAAGGAAAGTTGGTTAAAATAGGAAATTTAATGGATAATGGATGAGGGGAGGTCAATAATTCCCTCATAAAACAATTAAAAAAATATGTTTTTATGATATTTTATGTCTTTTCCCATTAATTTAACCTTTTACCTTAACTATGGTAACATAATTTTTACCTCGGTAATTTATTTTTATACTTAAATATGAAATTCACCTTCTTACCTAATTTTGACAAAATGATGGAAAATTTTAACTCCATTTCATCAAATTCAATTTTTAAATATTATTAATTTGACTTTTAATTTAAAATAATATTGAGAGAGAGAGAGTTTGTGAGAGAGAGGGAAAGAAAAAAACTATTTTATAGAAATATGAGTTTTTTAACATTAATTGTTCTTAATCTAGTTTCATTTAAATTAATAATTAAATAATTGTTAATATTTTTGTTTATAAATTGAAACATTATATTAGATTCATAATTTAAAAGTGGTATATTTAAATTATTAATATAAAAATACACAACACTTAAAAACAATTCTTTTGAAAAATATCACTTTTAACATTAAATAATTTTTACCACATCCCATTAAATTTATTTATTTATATTCTAACAATTCAATTTTATCAACCTGTTGGTATTGGATTTTTTTTTTATTTTATATATACATAAAATTATTCTTTAAGAATAATAATAATATTTAACAAATAAAAATACATATTTTTATAATGAAATATTTAAATTAAATACTATATGTTTGTTTTATTGAAAAAATATTTATTATTTGTGAATTATATTATTTTCAATTAAGAATACTTAATTCACCTATTGGATGCATGAATTCCCAATGATCACATATATGATGACCATATATTCAATAACCATATGTATAACTTTCATACTTCATTCGTATGTATATCCTTAGATACACCACTAAAATCATTCATCCTATTCATTTACTTCTCTATCAACATGTATATTAAATTTATACTATTTTTCATCTTTATGTATGTATAATTAGTGGTATTATATTCCTAGAAAACTATGAGGATAAATATTTCTTATTCATGGTCTTTTTATTTAATTGTGGATTTATTCCTCTTTTATTTTTCTTAAAGTTTTTTCATATTGTATTCTCATAATGTATTAATGTTTATCTTTTATTTCAACATCTTATCTTAATAATATGTATCACATTTCATTTTATTTTGAAATTTCATGTGAAATATTCTATTCAACATAATATTTATATAAAGGTAAATAAATACTAAAATCATGGGGTGTTATATTAAACCCCTTAAAAAATCCGTACTTGAAATGTTGTTACAGTGATGAAAAAATTAGGTTAATTTTTAATTATAACATCTTCGGGTTCCCACATTGCTTTCTCAAACTTATAATCTCTCCATGTAACTTTAACCAAGTGATTGTCCTTGTTTTATTATACTTTATCCCTCTGATCTAATATTTATACAAGTTATTACTCATAAGAGAGGTCGTGTTCTAGTTATACTTTCCCTAACATCAGAACATTTGATAGATCAAGTGTATAATTACTCAAAAGTGGTACATGGAACACATCATAAACCAGTTATAGGTTTGGTGGAAGTGAAATATGATAATATACCATCCCCATATTATTTACAATTTTGAAAGGGATAATTTATCTAGGTAAATGCATCTCCTTAGTCAAGAATCTCTTAACCCTCTATCATTGTGATACACAGAAAAATACCTTGTCTCTCACTTTAAACTTAAAATCTCATAGATGATTATAAAAATATCTCTTATATTTACATTTTTTGGTTTTAATGTGTTTTTTAATGGTTTTAATATTCTCTATATTTTCTTGATTAATGTGTTCTCCCAGTAGTTTTTTCTCTCCAACTTTATCCTAACATATTGAATTTATACATCTATTCCCATAAAGAGCCTCATATTATGCAATTTTAATGCTATGATAGAGACTATTATTATATGATAAATCAATTAGGGGTAGGTATTAATCACATCCTCTATTGAAATCCATTTAATAGGATCTCATCATGTCCTCTAGAGTTGTAATTGTCCTTTTAGAATGACCATCAATCTAAGTATGATAAGTATTTCTTAAGAATATAAATGTATCTAATTATAATAGAATACTTATCCATAATTTCAATGTAAACCTCAAATATTAAACTAATATAATAGAAAGTTGTAAATCATGCATCTTTACCAATACCTTTATGTATATCCTAGAAATTTGACCAAGAGATAAATCTTATTAAATTTCACTGAAATTCCTTGATTTCATAAGGCATTCAACTAAAACCCAAATGTATGTATGTACTTTAAAGGATTTATGAATACCTATGGAAAAATACTAGGTGATTCTCTCCCATTTCCATAAAATTATGGGTAATTTTTTCATCATCACCTTAGAATACTATCATTTTTTCATAACCATTTGGAATACCCATCATCGAGATATAAACATTATAATTATTATATTCATATTGTCCGACCAGAAATGATCCTTGGGATCTATATCCATCTTAATGATTTCATTATGGATAGATAATTATAAGCTATATGCATCATCTAATAGACCATTCTTCAATAATAGTATTGAAGGAATACATTTTAATTTATCAAATCTTATAATTTTATTATTGTAAAAGTTTAACTATAGAATATTCTCTACCTTCATCCATAGATCAATGTCCTCCTTTTATACCTCCTTGATCTTCTCATGGATATATTTTTTATTATTCAATTGGGTAAGATAGTATTTCTCCCCTTCCCCTTTGATTTCAAGGTCTATACTTTATAAATACATGATTATTGGGTCTCTTTAAATCCAAATCAGGGATAAGGTAGCATGATACTTCCTACCTAGAGCTTCATCTATCATGTTTTCCTTCCCAGGGTGGTAATGTATTGAGAAATAATAGTCTTTGATTAAATCCAACCATATCCTTTAATTAATGTTCAACTTATTATATTTGAATATATCTCTTATGATCGGTATATATTTCACACTTCTCCCCATAGAGATAATTAATACAAATCTTTAATGTAAATATTACCTATACTAGATCCAAATAATGCATCAGGTAATTTTTATCATGGACCTTTAATTAACATGTGACATAAGATACCACCATTTAATTCTTCATGATAACACTTCTCAGTCCCTTCTGGGATGAAACATTATATATCAAAAACCTTTATCCATTAAAGTTTAATTCAAGTAAAGGTGAAATGAACAATGTTTTTTTGAGCTCCTTATAATTTTATTCATAATAATATATCTTCATAAACATGGTTCCCTTCCAAGTTAACTTGATTATTCTATTTTATAGTCATGAGATATTTATAAAAAAGCATCAATGGTATCTAGGAAATACAAGAAAAATATGGATCTCTATTACACTTATTTATTTGGTTCATTATTCAATCACCTCTATCTTTAAAGGATCCATATATATACCCCTTATTGTGATTAAATAATTTAATGATTATACCTTTTATAGATAGAATTCTACTACCTAAATTTGACATACAATTTCTCCTTTTTCAAGGTCTTTATTAAAATCCTCAAATGATTTTCATGCTCTTCATTACTTCTAAAATATATAAAAATATAATTTTTAAATAATACCACAATTTTATATAGGTAATCACTAAAGACTCTGTTCATAAGATCCATAAATATAGTGGGGGAATTTGTATGTCTAAATGTAATTGCTAAGAATGTAGTGTATATATCATAGACAAAGGGCTTTATTAGATATATCCTTTATTTTGACCCTTAATTGATGATATCCATATCAAAGGTTAATATTTTAGATATATTTAACCCCTTATTTCTGATCAAACAAGTCATAAATATGGGGTATAAGATACTTTTTCTTGACTGTGATCATGCTAAGATTGTGATAATCAATGCATAGATGCATTAACCCATATTTATTCTTCAAAAAAGAGGACTAGTGTGCCCCCATGGTGACACACTTGGTCATATAAAATTATTATCCATATTCTATTATAGTTTCTTATTTAATTACCCCAATTTAATCAAGGCCATTATAAATGGATTCTTTGATATTAGAATAACACCAGGTATGGGTTCTATTGAAAAATAAACCTCACAATTTGGGGGGAGATCATGAAACTCTTTCGTAAATACATATAATATTCATGAACAATAGAAGTATGTTTGATATTGATCTTTTCCCTAATCTAAATACCCCTCATGAACTGGTATTAAGACCCATATAATGGAATTAATTTCTATAGGGAGTTCATAGTTAGCCTTGCACTAATAGAAAATCATGGGTTTATTTGGGATATGAAATATGAATTCCCTATCCTAGAAATTAATATGGTGAGATAGATCTAATATATTCCAAGAATCACATCAAATTTGGATTAAGGGAGAATAATAAAATTTAATGGAATAATTTTCCCATAAACTTCTATTGGAGATGCATTGTATACTTGCGATATAATCATTTCACAACTGGGAGTTTTCACTGATAATTCAATATTTATCCTTAAGGTATATGAATTAATAGTATTAGATTCATCTTAATATATGAATTAATACATTATTTTATGATCAAATAATATTTTTTCCATATTAATAATACCTTTCACCACCCCAGTATGATGATTCTATCTCCAATCCCTTAATAAAACCAAAATGGTTATCCTAAGTTTCAATAAATAATAATCAAAGTAAGATATCATATGATAAGGAAAATCAATCATAATATGTCTTAAATTGTGACAAATTTATTTCAACCTTTAAAATTTTAAGTTCATCTTATAATAATTTTGGTTAAATATAGGTTTATTTAAGTTTTATCCACTTATTCTTCATTACCAAAACAACAAATTAACTAATCCCCACTTTGATGCAAACTAAGGTGACCTAGTCAAAACTTGCATAAATATTACATCATTTTACATAATTATTCATTATATATCATAAATAATCTATAAACTATAGGTTTAGTTTTTTTAGATATAAAATACATAATTAATTTATTTTAAAAACATTATTCAACATCTACCATAAATACTTTTCACACATTATACCCTTATAGACATATCGTACATAATATTCTTATTTATAACCTAGGGAATGAAAACATAATAAAGGGTGAGATAAAATTCTTAGTAAGGGTAAACATGAGAGATAACGATCGAAGAACATAAGTGATCATAATATGAACATGTAGAAATGAAAACATAATCAAGATACATGAACATAACATAAGTAAATCATACACAATAAAACATATATCATAAAATATGATTCATTACATTATTATTTTGGAATAACATAATAAATGAGTCTTATAAGTGTTGAAACATTAGTCAATAATCATGAGCCATGTAAAAATGAAATAAGAAAAATTAATAACAAAACAATATAGCATGAAAATAATCATAAAAACCATAAAACGTGTCAAGGTTAACCACCAAGACATCCATATCATAATTGAATATTTAAACCATCTACGCATAACATAAAATACATTGGATATCCACCTATGATCAATAACCTTTTGGGTCTTGGGATAACCACCGATGTCACATCCTAATCAAATGACATATAAAACATTAACTAATTCATTGGAAGGATAAAATAGACCCACACATCACATAATGATAGAGTATACATATTTTTTCCACATGAACATGAAATAATTCATAATACTATCATATATTTAATTAATATATGAATAGTATATAGGTTTCATGAATTTTTCCACAAAACAAGGTCATAATCCATCCAAATAAAGAAGGTGGATTATACCATTAGATAATATCCATAGTATATTATAATAAACATTAAAGGATATTTACACTGTAACGTCCCGGACTTGGGTGCCACACAATGGGTGCCCCGAGCCCGGTTCTCCACGTGACCTCAAGCGCATTTCCCCAAATGCCAGAGGCTGCCGACTAGCAGTGAGGGCCCAGGTCTGATGGTGGAGAAACTATGCCCTCATTTGTCAAAGTGTAGCGCAGCGGAATGAAAAATAAAACATATAACAAAAAAGCGGAAGCAGTAAACATACACAACTGAAATACCTACAGCAATGGATATAACCAACAGTATATAAGTGATGATGCTACATGTTCAAGTTCTAAGAAAACAGCCAGAACATGTTATACATCAATACAGTACAGCAGAAAACAGAGTACAGCAAGACAAGAAAAACTGATGGCAGCGACATCGCGAGCCTAGGCTCGGTCCCTTGCCCTCCTACTCCTCAACAACAGTAAAGTACCTATATAGGGACTCTTTCCCCTATCTACACCTGCAGTAACGTAATCTGTTTGGGCCGAAAAGCGTGACCCAAACAGGGTGTGATAAATATATCTCAGTAGGCACCCACCAAAGGCTCGTGCCCAACTGCGTGTAAGCATGCAACAACAGTGTGCAGTAGTAAAATGCAATAAAGTAAGTAGTACTCAAAAGTAACTAATTACCAATTATATTTCCATTTTATTATCCATTTAATTCATTCAAATATTAGAAATCACCACAGTGCATTTCTAAGTAAACAGTCTACGTCCTCAGACAAACAAAACCTTACCCTCAGGTAAGCAGAATCCAACCCGCAGGTATAGCCCTTAGGCGTAACAGAAATTGCCCTCAGGCGTAGGAAGTGTCGCCCTCAGGCACTGAAGTCAATCCCTCAGGCACGAAAGGTTTCCCTCAGGTGAAATACTACAGCCCTCGGGCTAAATAGTGCAGTGCCCTCAAGCTAATCACAACAACGCCCTCAGGCCAAATACAACAATGCCCTCAGGCTAAAAAGGAAATCGGTCCATGCCCAACAGGTAAACAAGCAGTAACAAGCAATTCCTCTCAAGGAAATTCTACAATTACTACTTTGAAGGCATACCCTCGGGTATCCTGGTCAAACGGATAAACAGTGAAACACACCCCGGGGGTGGTTCCGGATCCAAGTAGTGATCCCATCCAGCATTTTAATATCATAGTTTAATCACCTATGCAATTCTAGGCATTAAACATAGCAACGGCCTCAGCCACATGACACCCCAACATGGGTTCGTGGCACAAAAACGCACAAAACAAACAGCAGTTGGAAAATAAACACAAAGCCACCTACCTTTTACATCAACGAGCGTTATACCCGAACGCCGATTCCAGAAATGCCCAAGAACAGCGTAGATCTGATGAAGAAAAAAACCCATTCAAACGTAAATAACTTACGTTAGGAGAAGAATTGGCAAGAATGGTACCAGGAGAGGAGAGGGCTTACCCGTGCGGTTCCAACGAGATCGTCTGAAGCCGAATCGGATTCCAGACGAACACCTGGTGGATCTTCAAAGATCTGGCCTCCTCCTTTGGCTCCAAAATGGATCAAGTGCCTCCTCTACCAAATGAGGAGGCTACTGCCTGTTTTAAGCCGGAAAAAAAAAAGTACACAGCGTGTACTTATGAGTACACGTCATGTACTTCTTTCATTTAACTGTTAATTTGGCGGCACCGCCACACTGTTCACTCGTCGACCTGAGTACACGGAATGTACTCCTGAGTACACAGCATGTACTGTCGCCCAGCTGGCGGCGACTCCCCCACCTTATTATTCAAGCATGCCGACTGACTACATGGCGTGTAAGGTACCACTACACGATGTGTAGTCGGTTCCTACACCTCTCGTCGCTAACAAGGCTACACGCCCCGTGTACTCATCCCAACACGGCCAAAAGTACACGACATGTGGATAAATTACACGGCGTGTAGTTCCAAAATTCAGGATTTTCCCCCATTTTCCATATTTTCTCAAAAACTCTAAGGAAAAGGAAAAGAGGAAGCCCGTACCTCTAAAACAAGAACTGGGTTCTTACAAACTTCCCCCCTTATAGCTATTCATCCCCGAATTTCTCTTGAAAGGGTGGAAAAGAGAAAGCTCAGAATAGCTCTGGCCACTGAGCACGTACGTCGGCCTCCCGCTCCCAGGTCTCGTCCTACACTCGTCCATGCTGCCATAGCACCCGTATGAGAGGAACTGACTGGCCTCGGAGAACCTCTGTGCTCCTGTCAACGATACGGATCAGATGCTCCTCAAAGGACGCATCATGCTGAAGCTCAAACTCCTCTGGCTAAAAGGTGTGAGACAGGTCTGAATGGTAGCGACGCAACTGAGACACGTGGAAGACGTCATGCATGGCTCGGTACTGCTGCGGTAACTGCAACCAATAGGCAACCAGTCCTTCTCTCTCTAGAATCTCAAATGGTCCCACATACCTCGGTGAAATCTTACCCTGTCTCCTGATCCGTTTTTTTCCCAGTCTCGGCGAAACATGCAAGAAAATCTGATCTCCGACCACGAACTCCAAAGGTCGTATGCAGTGATTAGCGTAAGACTTCTGATGAGACTGCACGGTAGCCATCCGCTTCTGAATAACCTGGATCTACTCAGATGTCTCCTGCACGAGCTGTGGCCCCAGTAAAGCTGCCTCACTTGCCTCTAACCAGCACAAAGGTGATCGGCATGGCCTACCATATAAAGCCTCGTATGGTTCCATCTCAACAGTCGCCTGAAAAATATTGTTATAGGAAAACTCGACTAAGGGTATATGATTCTCCCAAGAGCCCCCAAAGTCTAGGACGCATGCACGCAGCATGTCCTCAAGCACCTGTATCGCACGCTCTGACTAGACATCTGTCTGAGGGTGGTATGTTGTGCTCAGAAGCACCTGTGTACCCAGCGCCCTCTGAAAACTCTACCAGAAATGAGACATAAAGTGGGCGTACCTATCTGAAATGATAGAATGAGGGACCCCATGAAGACGTACGATCTCTCAGATATACAGCCTTCCCAGCTTGTCTACACCGAAGGTCTCCTTGATCGGAAAGAAGTGACTTACTTTCGTGAGTCTGTCCACAACAACCCACATGGCGTCATTGCCTCGAGGTGACCTTGGAAATCCCATCACGAAATCCATCGCGACATCATCCCATTTACACTCCGGAATGGGCAACTGTTGTAACAGCCCAGCTGGTCTCTGATGCTCTGCTTTCACCTACTGACAGGTGGAACACCTCGTAACAAAACCAGCTATCACTCCCTTCATACCCGGCCACCAGTACTGACGTCTCAATTCTCGGTACATCTTGGTAACCCCGGGATGAACTGCCCAAGATGAAGCATGAAACTCTCGCATCATCTCCTCGCGTATATCCCCTGGAACCCATACACATCCATGGAAACGTAAAACCTCATCACCGCCTATCGTCCAACCGAGAGGAGGGTCCTCACTTTCCACCGACTCCCATAGAACTAGGCCTTCTGAATCCGATAGATGCCTCATCCTCACTCTGTTTAGGAGGGTAGAAGTCACAGCTAACAAGGAAAGATAAGTCTACCCCTGACTATCATGCACCTCCAGATGCATCTCAGAGAACAAATCCATAAGCTTCCACTCACCACTGGCCTCCTGCACTGCCTGTATCTGAGTCTTCCTGCTCAGTGCATCAGCCACTACATTACCTTTACCAGGTGTATAGGAAAGCTCAAAATCAAAGGACTGTAGGTACTCGACCCACCTTCTCTGCCTCAGATTCAGGTCATGCTGAGTAAAGATATACTTGAGGCTTTTTTGGTCGGTGAAAACCACAAAATGCTCTCCCAACAGAAAATGTCTCCAACAGCGCAACACATGCACAACTGCAGCCAACTCGAGATCATGCATCGGGTAATTCCTATCATGTGGCCTCAACTGCCGAGACCCGTACGCCACAACTCGGTCGCCCTGCATCAAAACAGCTCCTAGCCCAATCCCTGACGCATCACAGTAAACTGTATAGATCTTCCCCTGCTCTGGGAGTATTAGGATCGGTGCTGATGTCAGCCTTCCCTTCAGGTTCTGAAAAGCTGTCTCGCAAGCTTCTAACCAAACGAACTTCACACCCTTCTTAGTCAGAACTGTCAACGGTGCTGCTAAGCGAAAGAATTCATGTATGAAGCGCCTATAGTAACCAGCCAGCCCTAAGAAACTTCGTATCTCAAACACGTTATTGGGCTGCTCCCAGGAAACCACTGGTCTAACCTTCTCTGGGTCTACTGCAACTCCTGCCTCTAACATGATATGACCCAGGAAGTGAATTTGGTCCATCCAAAAGTGGCACTTCGAGAGCTTAGCATAAAGGAGATTCTCTCTCAGTGTACTCAATACGATCTCAAGATGGGTGGAATGGTCGTGTCGAGTGTGAGAGTACACCAAGATGTCTTCCATGAATACTACCACAAATGAATCAAGATATGGATGAAACACAAGATTCATCAGAGCCATAAAAACTGCTAGCGTGTTCGTGAGTCCGAACGGCATAACCGTATACTCATATAGACCATACCTACTTCGAAAAGCTGTAAGCGGTATATCTGATGGTCTAACGCGCAGCTGATGATAACCGGATCTCAAGTCAATCTTTGAGAACACTCGTGCTCCATGAAGCTGATCAAACAAATAATCTATCCTCAGCAAGGGATATCCGTTCTTAACCGTCAACTGGTTCAGCTTCCGATAATCCACACAAAGTCTGAGGGTACCATCCACCTTCTTCGCAAAAAGGACCGGAGAACCCCAAGGAGATTTACTGGTTCGGATAAAACCCTTTGCCTGCAACTCCTCTAACTACCTCTTGAGCTCCTGCAACTCAGGCGTGGACATCCTATAAGGAGGAATGGACACTGGTGCTGCTCCTGGCACTATTTTGATAGAGAAATCCACCTCGCACACTGGAGGTATGCCTGAAAAGTCATCCGGGAAGACATCACTGAAACGATCAACAACTGGAGGGAAATCCGTCTGACAAGTCCCCTGGTCATCCAGATATAAGCTTGCAATCTGGGTTGTGACTCCACCTCGCCCATGATGCTCTGGTCCAACTCGACTAACCTAAACATCTCATTCTCCCTTGTATAGAAACTCTCCTCCCTCTAGTGACATGAAATGAACCATGCGACGATAGCAGTCTACAAAGGCTCGAAAGGGAACCAAACAGTCCATCCTGAGAATGACGTCATAGCTCGTCATCTCCAGGACATAGAGGTCCCAAAGGAAGTGACATCCACCAACCTCAAGGGGGCACTCCTTGCACTGACGCACACCAACCATCCTAGTCCCCAACAGAGTGTCTAGCATCAAGATATCAGAAGAAGTAGAAACACCGAGCCCAAGGCTCTCCACAGCGGGTACAGATATAAAAATATGTGTAGCACCCATATCAAAAAGTATTGAAGACAAGACAGAAGCTACTAGAATAGTACCTCTAACTGTCGAAGGCCTGGGATCCTACTCCTGCTGGGTCTGTTGCACTGCATATGCCTATCTAGTGTCACGGCCCTACGACACAGCCTGGCTACCCTGAGCTGTCCCGCCCTACTGCCTCTGCGATCCTGGTGTCTGGCTACCATGGCCACGACCACTGTCTCTGCCTACACGCCCTAACGTATTCCAGTTCCCTGACTGGTAAGAAGCCACAGGTCCTACTCCCGCATGCGGAGTCTGCACAGAACTCCTCTCACTAGCCACTAGTAGAAACGCCCTGCAAAAGCGTTGCAGATGACCCATCTTGCCGCAAGCTCGGCACTCCACTGGGTCCCATGGACACTACGGCCTCTTGTTCCCTTCTTTGCCACACTAGTAGAACCTGACCGGTCCACCTAAAGAAGCTTCCTGGCTGGTACTGTCGCCCTGAGAGAAGTTCATCTGTCTCTTCCTCTTGCCAGCAGAAATAGTACCAGTAATTGGTGCTGAACCGCCCTGGCCCACACCACTTGATTCCCGCAGGTTCCTCTCTGTAATCAGCATCTGATTCACAATCGCGTGTATATTAGGCAACCTGAAAACATTTACCAGCGCTCGGATGTCATACTGAAGACCATCCTCAAAATGACTGGCTCTCAACGTCTCATCACCCACCAGCACGGGTGCAAAACGCTGAAGCTCTGTAAAATGAGAAGAGTAGTCCATCACCGACATAGCGCTCTGCTGCAGATTCATGAAATCTAGAGCTCTATATGCCCTCAGAATCTCGGGAAAGAAGAAGTCATAGAAGACTGCCTGAAAATCCTCCCATGCCATGTCCCTGTGATGCTCTAACTGGGTGGTAACATCCCACCACCTCTTGGCGAAATCACGCAGCATGTAAGTCGCGAGCTTGACCCTCCACCTTGGAGGCATCTCAAGATGCTCGAAAATAGTCTGCATCGATCCTAGCCAAGACTCTGTAGCCTGTGGTCCACCATCCCCTGAAAACGTAGGTGGATGCTGCTGCTGAAAGATACACGTCAGCTCGGCCATAGATGTGGCAGCCTGCGGTGCTCCATGAAAGGTCTGCATGAACTGCAATAATCCTTCACGGAACTGCGCCTCTGCACCTGTGTCCGGTATAACAGCTGGTGTCGCATCTGGCTCTGTTGGTGGATCAACTGGTAGCCCATGGCCCACCATCTCCGGAGTATAATCGTCACCACTCTCCTGGCGAACAAATCATGGTCGTCTAGGCGGCATGACTCTACAAGGTCAAAAGCACGCCTCAGATTCAAGATTATTAAGACTGAAAGCGAAGGAACCACAAAGGAACAAGAGGAAGAAGGCGTTTCAAAATTTCCAAAACAAGACTACACGGTGTGTACAATGACTACACGACGTGTACTTGACTTTCATTCCCCTGCTCGGGTCCTTCTACACGGCTAAGCCACATGGCTTCCGTTCAACAAAACTACACGGTGTGTATAATATCTACACGGCATGTACGATGTTATTTTCCAACTGCCCGTGTCATCTGTGACACGACAGACTACTCAGCTTAACACTCCACGGCGTGTTACACCTGCACACGGCGTGTACACCATCCCATTTCCCAGCCACACGGTCTGTCCTCGGAAAAGACTACACAGCGTGTCCCACTGGTACACGGCGTGTTAAGGGAGAGGTGACACCGTCCCGTGTTGTCAGTTACACGGCAGAGTCCCCAGGTCACGCTACACGGCGTGTTCATCATTGACATGGCGTTTTGTACAGGAGTTCACCAACCCGTGTTTCTAGTTACATGACCGAACTCCGGGTCACACTACACGGCATGCATAAAACTACACGGCGTGTTTTACCCAAGCCCTTCCCTACCCCGTGTCACCACCCACACGGTATGTGACACGGGAAGAGACTACACGGCGTGTACTCGGGTTACACGACGTGTACTCAAAAAGTTCATTTTTTCTTCCCGGACAGAAGAACACACACGGCGTGTATGAGGTCCTACACGGCATGTATTCTGGGTTTTCCGGACAGTATGCCTCAGAAACTTCCCCAGAACCCAGAAAATACTAAAAACCAACACCTAAGTGTCAAATTCTGATCCGTGAGGGCCCATACTCCCCACGAATCAATGTTTGACATCTTATCTGTGTTATAACCAATAAACCGTCAATGATCCACCAAATTCCGGTCAATGGGGGCCCATACTCCCCAAAAACCGAAGTTTGGCGTTCATTCTATAACAAGCTCAAACAAATATACCATATCACAAGGCAGGTATTTATCAAGAAGCTATCACAACAGCATGCTTTATTAGCACAACTACTATCACAACAACATGGAAAATCTAATGCACCTACATGGCAAGGAAACTATGCATGGAATGTGATATCTAGAATGTTCCTATATGATGCATGAGACGACATACCCTCATCTCATCGGGTTGCAACTAAACAGAACCCACAGATAAAATATAAACAGCACAATCCAAGTGCGTCACCCAACGGTGAAAACATATCAACCGTAAAATTTCAAAATGAAAAGAATGTAAAAATATGAGCTATACTGGATTTTCCCTGTACACGGGTTAGCTACGCCTGGGCACAGCTTATTACCAACTACCGTTCCATCCTATCCCTGACTACGGTTCCAAATAGTAAGTCAAAGAAAATAAACTCCTCTGATACCACTTTGTAACATCCCGGACCCGGGTGCCACGCAACGGGTGCCCCGAGCCTGGTTCTCCACGTGACCTCAAGCGCATTTCCCCAAACGCCAGAGGCTGCCGACTAGCAGCGAGGGCCCAGGTCTGATAGTGGGGAAACTATGCCCTCATTTGTCAAAGTCTAGCGCAACGGAATGCAGAATAAAACATACAACAAAAAGTGGAAGCAGTAAACATACACAACTGAAATAACTACAGTAGTGGATATAACCAACAGTATATAAGTGATGATGCTACATGTTCATGTTCTAAGAAAACAGCCAGAACATGTTATACATCAATACAGTACAACAGAAAACAGAGTATAGTAAGACAAGCAAAACAGCTGGCAGCGGCATCGCGAGCCTAGGCTCGGTCCCATGCCCTCCTACTCCTCAGCAAAAATCAAGTACTTGTATAGGGAATCTTTCCCCAATCTACACCTTCAGAAATGTAATCTATTTGGTCCAAAAAGTGTGACCCAAACAGGGTGTGAGAAATATATCTCAGTAGGCACCCACCAAAGGCACGTGCCCAACTGTGTGTAAGCATGCAATAACAGTGTACAGTAGTAAAATGAAATAAAGTAAGTACTACTCAAAAGTAACTAATTACCAATTATATTTCCATTTTATTATCCATTTACTTCATTCAAATATTAGAAATCACCACAGTGCATTTCTAAGTAAACAGTCCACATCCTCAGACAAACAAAACCTTACCCTCAGGTAAGAAGAATCCAACCTGCAGGTATAGCCCTCAGGCGTAACAGAAATTGCCCTCAGGCGTAGGAAGTGTTTCCCTCAGGCACAGAAGTCATGCCCTCAGGCACAAAAGGTTTCCCTCATGTGAAATACTACACCCCTCGGGATAAATTGTGTAGTGCCCTCAGGCTAATCACAACAATGCCCTCAGGCCAAATACAACAACTCCCTCAGGCTAACAGGCAACCGGGCCATGCCCAATGGGTAAAAAAGCAGTAACAAGCAATTCATCTCAAGGAAATTCTATAATTACTACTTTGAAGGCATACCCTCAGGTATCCTGGCCAAATGGATAAACAGTGAAACACACCCCGGGGGTGGTTCCGGATCCAAGCAGCGATCCCAACCAGCATTTTAATATCATAGTTTAATCACCTATGAAATTCTAGGCATTAAACATAGCAATCGCCTCATCCACACGACACATTAACATGGGTTCGTGGCACAAAAATGAACAAAACACACAGTAGTTGGAAAATAAACACAAAGCCACCTACCTTATACGTCAACGAGCGTTATACTCAAACGCCGATTCTAGAAACGCCCAAGAACAGTGTAGATCTGACGAAAAACAAAACCCATTAAAACGTAAATAACTTACGTTAAAAGAAGAATTGGAAGGAACGGTACCAGGAGAGGAGAGGGCTTACCCGTGCGGTTCAAATGAGATCGTCCAAAGCTGAATCAGATTCCAAACGAACGCCCAGTGTATCTTCAAAGATCTGGCTTCCTCCTTTGGCTCCAAAATGGCTCAAGTGCCTCCTCTGCCAAATGGGGAGGCTACTGCCTGTTTTAAGCCGAAAAAAAGTACACGGCGTGTACTTATTTCATTTAACTATTCATTTGGTGGCACCGCCACACTGTTCAATCGTCGACTTGAGTACACGACATGTACTCCTGAATACACGGCGTGTACTGTCGCCCAGCTGGCAGCGACTCCACCTCCTTACTATTCAAGCTTGCCGACTGACTACACGGCGTGTAAGGTACCACTACACGGCGTGTAGTCGGTTCCTACACCCCTCGTCGCCGACAAGGCTACATGCCCCGTGTACTCATCCCAACACGATCAAAAGTACACGGCGTGTGGATAAAGTACACAGCATGTAGTTCCAAAATTCAGGATTTTTCCCCATTTTCCATATTTTCTCAAAAACACTAAGGAAAAGGAAAAGAAGAAGCTCGTACCTCTAAAACAAGAACCGGGTTCTTACATACACATAAATAAATAAAAATTAAGAGCATTAAAATTACTTTGAGAAAAAATAAGAAATTCCGTTTATATTTTTTATAAATTTTATTTGAAAATATAATGATTTATAAAACAAAGGGGATAGAAATTAATTTAGAAAATAATGAAAATTTAGAAAGTAATATTTTTAGATAGAATTAATGAAGAAGGTATGGAAATTAATTAATTTATAATATTTTAAAAAATATGCCTTTTATGCCTTTATAAATAAAGTCAAAGACAATAGGAAATCACCCATAAAAAAATGTTAAAAAATATTCTTTTCATTAATTTTCAAAAAAAGTCAATTATAAAATAAACTGACCATAATAAATCATTAAATTATAGATAATTACATTATATAACAAAATAAAGAATAAGAATATTGAAAATAATTATTCATGTCCAAAAATAAGAGAAAATACCAAATCCACGTACAAGAAACCTTTAGGTTAAATTCTGAACCAAAGGATAGGGAAATGGTAAAAGAAATTTAAACCACATAAATTACCAAATTATAAAAATATATGTGGATTTTTATATATAAACAACATAAAATTTCCCACAATTTAAATTTAAACATAAACAATATTGATGGTTTTGGTGAAGTGGGGGAGCTCTCAAGATCTCTACTCTCGAGACCATCCTTATAAGGTTTCCGATGGATGTTGGTAGAGGATTTGGTCTCCATGTTGTTTTCTAGAATCAGAGTCATATTTCTCATCATCATGGTAGTGGGTGTTAAAGATATGGACTTCTAGGTTGTAGTAATTTGAGGTGGTTTTGTTTGGATCATAGGTGGTTCTTGTTCACTCCGGGATCACCGGTTGGTGATTCAATATTCTATATGGTTGGATCTTCTCCCACCCTCATAGATTTATATCCTTCACCTAGTAGATACTCCCACACTTCTTGGCCCTAGATGAATTTTTTAGCTTCTCACTTCATCATTCATTCTCAGATCTATTGTTTTTACCATATTTGGTCAGATTGGTGACGGTTTCGTGGTCTTCTTGTCAGCATTGTCAAAGGGAGACGAAGTTTATATATTTGATCAGTGATGGTGGTGGGTTATGATGATATATATATTCTAGGTATTTTTTTATGTTTTATTATCTTGTTCAAGTTAGTGAATACATGGGGTATTTTAATTTTTTCTTGAGTCCATCTTTGGTGATGTTGACAACACTGTTGTCAGATGATGGTCTTGGAGTAGTGGCCAATGGCAACAGTTGGGGTGGAAGTTAATTGGAACTAGTATTGTTTTGGGAATGTGAATAAGGTAAAAAAAGTTATTTCATCAGGGTTTCATAGCATAGGAGGTCAAATATATTGGTGGAATAATCATAGACAACAATTTTGTTATTGGGGATTCACAGTGACGGTGATCGAGGTAGGGTGGTGAAATTGGTGAGGTTGTTCCATATGGCTTGATTCTTCATGGGGCTTTATTAGTTTTAGGTTTGGGCCTTTGGGATGTTTTTATCTATTCTTCACGACTTGGGACCTCTAGGTAATTTTTTGTGGTTTTCTAATAGCATTACTAGAATTAGGTGAATGATTTGGGGAATCAGGATGGCAGTGTAGTGACACTGCCAGGAGGAAGGCCTTGATTTGAGGGATGAGTGTGTTGATGCTCATTATCCATACTTCCATCCTCATTTAGGGATATAGGGGTTCCATGAATTGTGTCCTTATCACATTATTATGGTTTGATGATGCATTTAGACAAGGAGGTGATGAAAGCATGTCCATATAGGCTTCATCCGGTTAATTACTCAAAAGAGAGATGTGTGTGTTGGAATCCATCAATGGCCCTCCTACCACATCATGAATAGAGGGTTTACTTTCCTCACTGGATTAGTATATCATGATGTAATTTCACATGGTTGGTAGAGATTCATTTCTCATACTATAATTTTTTTTTGATTACTTTTTTCAAGGTGTGACACATAATTTGACCGGTGACATGACATGTTGTACTCTACTAACTCTTGGTCTTTGATCCATGTTTTTGTATTCAGACCTCTATGATTTTAGGTTATCTCATTTTGGGAATATATCGCTCTGGTCCTATGGTTCATGTAAGGATTACCTCTCAACCCTATTTAAAATAGGGATAATTTTTTTAATAAATTGAGTCTCCACCCCAACATGTTAAAAAATAATAAAATAAAAAAACTTGATTTCAGAGGGATATTAGAAAATAAACCCTTTCCTTTAATCTCAAAATATATAAAATTAATTTAACCACTATATATTAAACATAATAACCTTAATCACTTATTTTATAAAATTATTCATACCATTTAAATTTTATATTCTTCTATTTTATTAATTCCTTACACATATATTAGTAAGTTATTTTCAATTTTCATCATCAAATGTTGGTAATTTTGATTATTTTATACAAAATATATAATGGTGATGTAAATACTAATAATTTGATATCAATTTAATCACTATAAAATTAGTAAAGTTTGTTGAATAATTTTTTTTCATTTATTTTTATACTACCATGTTAATTTGATAGAAATTATGGGAATGTTTTATGAGAATATAATTCATGAAGAACATGGTTCATGAAATTTATCATTAATAATGAGTCACTTTATAATGATAACTTTTTATTTTCACCCTTAATGAGCCATATTCATAACATAAATTACTCTCTAATGTCATAAATTACCAATATTAATTTATCTATTACCGTTAATTTTGTAAAATATGAATATAGTATAGCATCATTCATGTAGGGTGTTGAACAAACCCAAAAAAGAATATGTTATACTAAAGTATAAGTAAGATTATATAGTTATATAATAGTAATATAAATTTATAATAAGAATAATTATTTTAATAAAACATAATTATTGTATATAATGATCTTCATAAATAGTTTATATGAGAAGGTAATTAAAAAATATGGTGAATAACTAGGTACATACTTTGATTAATTCTCCCATTCTTGAAATGAGTTCCTTCAGAATGAAATATTTAGGAATCTCTATTAGGACTAGAAACTATAAAAAGTATAATAGGACTTTAATAAATTAAAAATGGTCAATTATTCAATATATAAATGAAGATAAATATTGGTTTGTAAGGTTATAGTAGGGGTCCTTTTATATGTGAGTTTTGAGAGGTATTTCACAAATACCCATTCCTTAATGTTTAAGGTTGTCATTATAAAAGTAAATAATTTTAAAAGAGGAAAATTAATGGATAAGTAATGAGGGGAGGTCATTAATACCCTCATAAACTCATTAGAAGATAATGTTTTATGATATATTTTGTATTTACCCCTTAATTTAACCCTTGTACCATTACCATGTTAACTCATCTTTTACCTTGATAACATCTTTTTACAACTGAAAATGAAATTAAAATTATTTACTAATTTATACATTATTATTAAAAAAATATCTCTATTTAATAAAATTAAATTTATAAATATTATAAATTTAAATTTTAACTGAAAACATAATATATATAAAAAAATATTTTTATAGAAAAATGAATTTTTAAACATTGAGTGTTCTTAATATTATTTCATATCAATTACTAATTAAATAATTGTTCAAAAAAATTATACATTGAAAAATTAAATTATATCCATAATTTAGAATTAGCCAATTTAATTTATTAATGTAAAAATACATAACACATAAAAATAGTTCTTTTAAAAATATCACTTTTTCACATTAAATGGTTTTAACCAAATCCAATTAACATTATTTATTTATCTTATAAATATTAAATTTTATCAATCCAATGATATTAGAATATTTATTTTAATTTTAAAAATACATAAAATCATTATTAAATAATAATAAAATGTAACGAATAAAAATACATGTTTTTATAATTAAATATTATCTTTTTATTTCATTCAAAAATTATTTATTATTTGTGAATTATATTATTTTCAATTAAAAACCCCAATATACATATTGGATAATTGCATACCTAACTACCATATATCAAACAACCATATAACCTATGATCATATATCCATCATCCATATGTATAACCATCATATTTCATTCCTATATATAGCCTTACATGCATCACTAAAATCATTCATATTATTTATTTACTCTTCTCTAAAAAATTATATTATATTTATACTTATTTACTTTATTTCCATAATTATAGTTAATGGTATTATATTTATATAAAAACATAGGTATAAATATTTCATGCTCATGGTATTTTTATTTTATTGTGGATTTATTCCGCTTATAGTTTTATTAAAAAAGTTTCATTATATATTCCAATTTTGTGACAATTTTTATATTTAATTATAATATTTTATATTAATAAAACCTATATTGGTTTTTTTTAGTTCTATTTTTCATGTAAAACAAGATATTAAATATGGTATTTATTTAAATGAAAATACATACTAAAATCATGCGGTGTTACATTCTCCTTAACTCATGATAGGTCTTCTCCAATGGCCCTCAACCAAGACGGAACCATTACACTATCTCATATAGATTATCTAAATATTTTAAAGTCCCCATATATAAAGTTAATTACCATATGACCTTAAATTTAAAGTCATATTATTCCTTATCAGATGCTGATAAGCTGAATGACATATGGTCCACCCAGTAAGACTCTAAAACTAATTAGAGTGGTTAATTCTATATGACCTCATTTTCCATTTATGAGAGACAAATCCATGTAAGGTTAGCTAAAATATGGTTTCTATCCATAAACTATAATGGGATAAAATGTAACTATTTCTACTAAGTTTTCCTTGTATTAGGGCCTCCCATGTTTACATCATGTTTCTTACCCTATTCGCGTACTAGGACACTATCCTAGGTACAACCATAAAACAAATTCTAGTTTTGGTTCTGAACAATAATAGAAAATTCCACATATAAGAAATGGATGTGGAATGATTCTTGTTTTCTTAGGATACATAGTTACATATAATCCATATATCTTAGACTTATCTACATACCATTATCCATTTAAACTCTTTTTTAACATTATTTAATGGCCTAATCTTGCTCATATTTTGGAATGGATTATTCCAATCACCTCTAAAATATCTTCTTCCATATTCCACGCTTCATTACTTAAGTGTTTGGATCATCAAAAACTTTTATAGATATTGGAAAAAAGTGCATGATACTCCAAAATTACACCTCTATTTGTTAATGATATCTATGATTCCATAAGATCTTCCAAACCAAAGGCATGATTTCTTCCTAAGAATAAGGTACTCTAACCCCATGTGCCTTCATTAACATTTCCATAGAACCTTTCATTAAAATATTAGTCAGAAATAATCCTCAGTATACTTGTACCATTTCAATATTTCCAAAATTCATTACCCCTAGGTTATTATTTACATCATATTCACTCCTTATTCAAAAGGTTTCAAATATCCCTTAGATCCTCAGTCCCATTTAGGTTTTCACACTCACTCATCATTATTCCAAGAATTATAGCCTTAAAATACATATAACTTTTCCCAATGATATATGTACTGATGGAATCCCTCCCTTATTCACATTATGCCATCCTCAAATCTATATTAGCCACATAACTTCACCCTTTATCTTTTGGTCAAATCTGTATGACCTTAATCCTTAACAAATTATGGTTTGAGGACTACAGAATTATACTATGTTCACCCAGTAATGAGATTTTCCATACAAGTATTGGTATCTCAATTCATGTCTAGTTTTTCTTTCCATTTCTAAATAGAGTACCTCACCCATTTTTTCAAGGTTTCATGGTCTTAAGCATCAACCGCTTTTTTCCAACATTGTGTGACCTTAATCCTCATCAAATCTCATCCCAATAACTATATCCTTAAACTATGTACACCTTTTTTGAGGATTTTAGTAAATGTGGTGGTCCAATATCATTCAGGTTGTGTAAACATAACCTCTTTATCAAACATATAACCTAAACCTTTCTCTTTTGGTCAAATTTATATAACATTAACCCCTAGAAACCCTTGTTCTGAACACTATGACCCTAAACTATGTGGACCCCCACCACCCTCAAAAAAATTTTCTACATTAGTGGAATTAGGATTCCTTTCACATTAGTTCAACCTTTACCTTACTACTCTATGAAATAACTCATATTTTGGCCAAACTTTTCCAACCTTAAACACCAATAAATTTTCTATGAATTGAAATACCTTAAACATTCCAAGGAAAGAGACATGGTATGTTCTATGGTGAAAACCCAAAAAGGGAATACAATGAAAAATTTGAGTATCCACTATTTGGGAATACACCGCACATATCCTAGGAAAAAATTGAATGTTTGATGAAATAAATAGTTATATAACTTTTCATGTTGAAAACCTATAAAGGGTGTCCTAAACAAAAGTCGAGTTCCTTCATGATAAGATTTTACCTATCCATAACTCAGGTAAAAGTTACAAAAAGGTAGAAAATATATAAATATTATAGGATCCTCCATATGTCCATATAAAAATACAATCCATGTTTACTAGGTCCCTCATCCAATGAAAAATTATAGAACCTTCATGTGCCTCAAATATAAATTTAGGTAAAAAAAATTAGTTTGCATGAAAGTGTGATTTTAGGTTATTTTAGTCCTTTTAAACATTGGAATCATCAATTTGATACCCACCTTCATAATTTTCATAATATAAAATCTTCTAATTCTCATATATTCGAAAGGACTAACCTTGGATTATAGGGATGGTAAATAGGCCTCCATATTCTACCCACCTACATCTATATAAGATCACAACTTTAGGTGGAAATCAACCAAAAGTACTAACCTTGTATTCTAGTTATTGTATATGTGTATCCATATTTTTCCTACCTTTATTAGTCTAAGAGAATGTTTTTAGGAAGGAATTTAATCTTTCACCCCTTTATATTATGTATTTTACCCAGTTTATGGTGATGGTACATATGTATCCATATCTTGTACACCTATATCCATCTAAATGAATATGTTTAAATGATAATGGATTGATTCATACATGTCATAATTGACTCTCAAGTGTTTGGAAGTTTTGATTTACCGTATCCATTTTCATACAATGTTCAAATGTATTCAGTTATCAAGATCCACTCTTAGTGAGTTTCACCATTTTTAATGGATTCATATATGAGGTGACATAGGAATAAAAAATTAACACAAATTTAAGGAGAAATATCTCTTATCATTCATTTAAAAACAAGGAAGAGAAACCATAGATTGGATTTTCCATTTATATTTAAAAATGGGGGATCCATCTATAAGATGGATCATTCCCATGAGAAAAAAAGATAATTGAGATATGGTTGGTTAATTCAAACACTAAAAATCATATATTGATTCATGGGAAGTGTTAATTGATTGTTGGTGACCTAATCGCTTGGCAGGTTTAGCCTCATCTAGAGGGTGCATATTTTTTAATCAAGCAGCCAATTCTTAATTCTTATATTTGATGGTCTCAATCCCAATTATAATATACAATATATATGATCTCATTTTTATTATGTGAGACTAAAATTCCACCATTTCTACAATAAAAGTGTCCACCCAGTTTCAAATCTACAATTCCTCAAAAGTTTTTCAAATCAAATCTTAGGTATCATATTCTACATATTCCAATCAGGTTTTTGATATTTTAATTGCATGTATATCTCTCTCTTAAGTTTCTAACTACTAAAAAATAGCTATTATTCAATAGAAAATGGAATAAAACCTTTATTTATTGAATTATCCCATATTCATACCCACAAACACTTGGAATAAGAAATATTCCTTACTTCCCATATCAATAATTAGAGTTTGACTTATCATTGAATGGATATTTTTATATGAACTTTCACAAGTTAGTCGATTAATGGTGGAAACATTAGCACCAAGAGTTGATTCATCCAATTGAAATAATAAATACTCTAAGATGAGTTCATTTTTCAAGAAATTATGAAATACTAATGAAGTTATTATAATAATTTGATTTATGACTTTTGTATCAATGAGGGCCTTCTCTAGGTAAATACAACCATCATGGACTCGATGAACATATGAGTCCACAGATACCTATAGATATGTTACATGGGAATCTTTCTCTAGATGCTCGTACACCACAATACAATCTTCATTAGAATAGGTATCACCTTCATCAGTAGTGGATCCTTTCTCAATGATGTCATCACTACACTCTATTTTTTACTGGGATTATCCTTTATCCTATAATGGTGGTCCTCATGTTCATGGGGAAACTCTTCTCAGTATCATTCTAGGATACCATTTTATCCATGATCTAACATACTATAAAGATAACTTGAATACATTATTATCTGGTGGATGATTGATCAATTCATCAATGTCTATGTATGTCAATATCAACTAAAATGGATTAAAAATCATGAAAATTATTTATGAATGTACCTCATGGTAAGGAGTAGGTCTCACATCTTTTATTCACTAAAATTGGAATTTGAACCTATGTATAATATAAGTATTAGAGTTAGATACCCCATAAACTCTTTCTATGATAACACCACCCTACGAAAAGAATTTGTATGATTATTCATCCAATGATCTAGTGGTGTCAACCACCAGTATACTAAAATGAGACTCATAGGGTGTTAAAAGGAATTGATAATAGTTCCATGTGATTTGATCCATATCTAAGGAATATTATCAACCTTATGCCTATGATATCCAAAATCATAGGTTTATGAGGAAGTTGACAAACTAGAATCATGTTTCTCTAGATATATTCACCAAGATTCTCCATTGTCTAACCAATTAGGAATTGGATTAAACTATAAGTTCTATGAGGATTATCACCACATTGAACATGACACAAAACTTGGTAGATTTTCCCCAAGGTTTTCAAGATAAGGTCCACCCATACCACTAAGATTAGTTTTATAGCTATCATAAAGGTGGTATACCTCACCTCAATATGAGCACCTTTGGATGGTAGTATCCACCCATTGAGAAACATCACAAAGAGTCCTTCCATCCATAAATATGGGATCATTTCTAACTTAACTTTTTAACCCCATACGATATATTTTCCATCATCTATAATGGACTAATAAGTATTATGGTTCATATTGGAATTTTGTGTTGGTAAGTTCCTCAACCTCTACACCTTGGGTTCTGATCTATAGGATCATAGGAATAACTTGATCTAAGTGTTAAAAGGGATATTAAGGGATGAGTGAATTCCCCTCTTCAACTTATCTTTGACCAAATTTAATAGATCCATTTCTAGAATAGGAGTACGATTTAAATTTTCCCAAGCACTTAAAGTGTGTATAAATACATCATACATGTCACCAAGAATATGGAATCTCCCAATCATGTAAACATTACATAGGATTATGTCCACTTATCTATGAAAAAGGTGAAATATTTTGGTTTTAGGGTACCGTTAACTAATCAACTCCATGATGCAATTCGGATTGTGGTAGATTGATAATTGTAAATTCTAAATAACCTTGTAAATACCAAAAACTCTTAACTGATCCTTGAACTTAGTGAAACTTTTATTCACCCGATATGGAAAGGATAAATATATGGAAAAATTTCCCCTTGGTTGAAGCACCCATTAGAGGCTCCATCCTTCTCATTAAAATTTTATTGGGGATTAGATAATTATTGTGAAAATTTTAGGCTCATAACTCATCACCACTAGAGTGTGGAAATGGTAGTATGAATCCTCATTTCTACCCTCGTATAATATTTGTCAGTTAGGGGAGGTATTTGTCTAAAAAATTCCTTATGATGTAGTTATTTCTACAAGAGGAGGGTCAATGCCTAGATTTGGGATCTATGCATCTTTTAATAGGTTAAACCCATATGAAAGAAGAATTTTTAATTATTGGTAGTTAAGAAAGATTAGTCTAATAATACAAAAAAAAGTCTTGTTGAATTTTTTTGATAGGATTTCATGAACTGGCCTCAATATCCCCAGTTATCTCATTAGTATAAGCTGAAATAACCTCATAAAAATCTCTATTTGAAGATTCAACTGCTTTCCTAAAATAGAAAATTTTAAAAAAAAATAGTTGATTGGAAAAGGAAAATAAAATTTTAAATCTACCTTGGGTGAAGATAAACTAAACATGAAAACAGTAGGGAAAATATTTTACAAATGAAAAAATATACCTAAGTTAATTCACTCAGCCTACTTCAATCAGGACCTTTCATCCAGGTGCCTTTATCTAGCCCCGTCACCTATGTATATTTTTTTAGGTGAGGAGTTGATACTAATCTTGGATACACGCAGCCTAAGTTATCTATGATTTGAGTGATGGAAGTATTTGTTATCACATATAATAAGACATGTTACTCAAGTTAAAAGAGAGTGTAGAAACTTAAAGTTTCACCCAGGTCAAAGAGATTCATAAAAGATAGGTTACCCACTACTATTTATAATGGTCAATCTACCTCTCTCCCAGCTCTCAGAATGTGCATCTCACACCCAAATATCAGTTTTTGTATCTCATGCCTAGCTACCAGTGCATTTTATAAGCTCATAACACATCATGGGCCTAATATGATTTGTCCACACTCTAGTATTTTACCTTACCACACACTCTTATTCAATGCCACATTCACACTAGAGTCATTTTTACCTTATAATTTGATCTAATTTGTGATAATTGGATCCATTTCAAATGTGGCATTTTTTCACACCCTTTTTCTACGAATATGGACATTTTTTGGTGTGTAATTGTTTTGGTGGATAGTAGGTTGGACAATTCACATCCCCCTTCATGAGCACCCATTTCATATTCATGACTAGTTCACTTACAAACCTATAAATATTTAAATTCCTCACTTACATACATTCCTAGAACCTTTTTTCAACTCAATTTCATGCATTATTAGGCTATTTGTGTGAATACCTTTACACACCTCACTTTAGCACATGTACAAGATCTTTTTGAGCCTCCCTTTAATCCTTTATTTCCTATTTCCTATAAATATGCACCATGATTCTATCATCCAGATAGAAAAAAAACATGAAATAGGAATGTGAGAGGAGAGAACGAGATACCCTAATCCACTTGTGTACATTACCATGCCTCCCTCTTCCTTTAGGTTACTTCCTAAGTCAAATATAAAGAGAATAATAATGGGAATTAGAGGGGATTAATTGTGTCATACAAATAATTAAACATTGATCCTTTATAAAATAAAAATTATCTTATGTTCTTTGAGAAATGGGGAGAAGGACCTCATCCTAGGATAACTATAATAGGGATCCATGTTCCCAACCTACCCCAAGAACTGTGCCCTACCGTCCAATAATAACATCAAAAAGCTTGGAATCATCATGGAATCAGGATTCTATTATTGTGTGAACAAACATGAAGATATTATGAATCATATATTCTTTAGATGTGACTTGGCCCTCCAGGTTTGGGATTTCTTTAGGGATTTTACAGGGTACTCCTCCTCTATGTCAAGATTCGACTCCTTCATGGAGTTTTGGTTCTAGGGGGAGGACGGCTTAGAGAGGGAAATAATGGAAAGATCCATTATCTTCAATGTGGGTTATTGGTGTTTATGGAAAGCAAGGAACCAAGCTAGGTTTGAGGGGATCTCTTCTATAGGGAGATATATAATCACTAAGGAAAGGTGCATCCTGGTTGATTTGTGTGACATTGATGGAACCTGGTCGTAGAATCCCTATCTCTACAAGATGAATTCACTTCAAGTTGCGGCCTAGTAGTAAGGTATCAAGCAACAAGGGAAATGGTTTTGATGGATCCCACCTAAAGTTGGGCTCAAACTTAATACAAAGGGTTCCTTATTGATGTGAGAAATGTATGGTGGAATCATGGTTCAAGACTCCAAGGGTATTTTGGTTTTTGTTTTCATGACATATTATGGAAATGGAAATTCTTTTCAGGTGTATTCAAAGGTATTTTATACAGGTATTACCATCTTTTGGCAGAGGGAGCTTTACTTGTTCCAAGTGGATACATATTCCATGATTATTCATGATTCCTTGCATGGGAAAGGTACCATACCCTGGTCTATTGTATACATAATCCGGAAATGAAAATCCATCATTGGTAGTAACACTATATTCACCCACATGTGGATAGAGGGAAACAAGGTTGTAGATTACTTGGCCTCTATGGTGACCCCTGGTACCCTAGTCAATTATCTTTCTCATGTTTCTCATTTTAAGCCTAAGGGGGTGAACTTGATTCGGGGAAATGCTCTCAGCCTTAATTATTTACATCACCCCTATTTATTGGTTTCTACTTATTTGTATCTAATTTTTGAATAAAAAAATTAATGTTTATGATGATGATAATATTAGTGAACTGCAAGATCAAGTCACCCCAAGTGGTCCATACTAGGTAGAAACTTTTCCTTACCATACATAATAAAGAGACACTTCACTCGGCCCTCGTACTTTGGTGATTCTACACCTAGGCCCCATACCTAGGTCCCACTCCATCGAGGTCTCATACAAGGGTTCCACTTCACCCAGGTCCTATACATGGGCATAATTTCTCCCAATCCCTATACCTGGGTTCCAACTTTCCCAAGTCCCATACCTGGGTTCCAATCCACTTAAGTTCTATACTAGGGTTCCAATTTCATCAAGTCCCTATACTTGGGAGCAAATTATCCTAATAATACATACCTAAGTGAAACTTCACCCAAGTGTCCAATATTAGGGTGATTCATTTCCCAAGTTTATATACTTGGGAACCACTTTTCCCATGTCTCCATACCTAGGATTTACTTCTCCTAGATCCCCATACCTAGGCTCCACTTCACCCAAGTCACATACCATGGGAATATACCAACCTAGGACACATCCAATGTCTCTTGAGATACATAACTGGTTTATACACATTATTTTTCACCCCATAAATCATGTTTTCATTTGATACCACTAAACTAGCTCCCATGACCTTCAAGAATTTAATCTGGCTTCTTTCATCCACTTAATGATCCATGGCTGTTGATGGGATTATACAAGATATAATCCCAAATAATATCTTCAATGGTGACCTCATATTTAATCCACCAAAAGAGCCACCCCATATGGTCTTTCTATTAGGTGTAAGCCTCAACCTGATCCTCATTGATGATCTTATCCTTAGACCAATCAATAAATAATAACCCCATATAGGCATCCAATTGGGTTTAATCCATAAAACCTACCTTCAACTAAGTTATCTAGTAAGATAATTCAAAAAGGTCCTTCCATGAGTAAGTCCCATATAATCTCTTATTACCTTCCCTTTTATGAAATAAATTTCATTATCGCATGACATTAACTGATCCTAACATATGACAATAAACTATTAACTAAAATTATGTGTTCTTCGATTTCTATTAACTAAGATGTATACTACACCTCTTTAAGTTTCAATCCCAACACCCCAAAACATATCTTGGGTCTCATGCTAAATGTAATGAACAATTCCATCCTCACTAGGACATATTCCCCATGAAACCTCATATTTGTTGGGTTATACTCCCTTTTAAAATCCTATCCTCAATGGATCATATTCTCTATGAAACCAATCCTCATTGGGATATATTCCCTATTGTAACACCCGAATTATTTTATGAATTACTTTATTTACATAATTTTAATTCATCAATAGCTTCCACACAATGAAATCGTATGTTTAAACAAACTATAAGGTGCCCTTAATATAAAATTTTCATTATAACCTAGCTGTTAGGTTAGTGGGAATAAATATAACTATCTTATGAAAATGCATAAAAAATATAAATAAATTTTATAATTGTATATTATATGAATTAATATTATTAAATGAATTAATTTAATCATATATATTATATAAATTTTTTTTGATATTCATTCAATGAATATTTTTGTCATAGTATATGAATAAACCCAATTTGATGTATAAAAACCTATATTTTTCAAAAGTGAAATTTCCTACCTTTTAATGGAGAACCCCTTTTAAATTAATATTTTAACACATTATTAATTTTTATATGAAAACATAAACATTTTATTTATAAATGGGATATAAAAATTTACCTTTGATGAATTTTAATATTTTTCTAATAACTTTCAAATTTTGATGAATAGTAAAAATACACTAAATTTTAATTGGAAACAAATTTTTTCATCAAAATAATTTATATAGTTAAATTAAAATATTGAATGGTTTAAAAGTATGAATAGAATATATTTTTATAATTAAATATAATTTTTTTCATTAGCATTAATTTTACATTTAATTTATATATAAAACTATTTCAATCTTTTGTAATGTTTTAACTTTAAAAAAAATCTCTTTTTATGACAATGGGATTGATTTTAAATTGATTACTGAAACTTATATGTTTTAAATTTTAAAAAATAGACTCTATATTTGGAATCATTATGTTCAAATTATGTAAATATATTTATTTTATTTTTGGTCATTATCAATAGAAACTTTGGTAATTTTTATTAATAAGGTAAAAGGGTAAATTTGGTAATTTAAGGAAACAATACTATTATAAAATTATCCTAAAACTTGTATTTATATCATTGTATGAGAGTGTTTCGATCTAAACCAAACTTGGGTCGAAATTGTATCCTTTTTAAGACACTTGGATAATATTTGGACATTTAATTAAACGACATTTTTTAAATCATTATATAGGAGTTTCATATATATATATATATATATACGAAGGATATCATACCTAATTAAGGTATAATTTTGTAATCTCATTATTATATGAGATTTTTTATTCATAAGTATTTACTAGGGTATATTTATCATCCATATCCATGTTCCCAAAATATGTAATACTATTTATATTCATCTAAAATTTATTAAAGTCAATTTTACCCATTGGTGAATTTTTACTAAATAGTATGAAAGGAATATTTTGTCATTATTAAATATGAGGTACTTTTTGACTTTTCTAGAAAAAGTGCGTGGAGAATGTTTTTTTAACTTATATAACATGAATGGATTTTGGTGTATTCATAACACCTTATTTCCATGAATATTCCTATACACTATTTCATGTTTATTTTCAAATAAATTATTTTCGTTTTAAATTGTGTGACATTTTGGGAAAATTAAACGTTTTTTAAGAAGAAAGGATATTTTCCTAAAGAATTAATATGAAGTGTTTTATCAAAATTATTTTCCATATAAGAAATCATTATGTTTATATCCCTATTATTAATATGGTTTTATTGTGTTTATTAAGGAATTATATTTATTAAATCCGTTATTTTATATGGATTATGGTGTAATGACATTTAAGAAACCCATTTTATCTCTTGGGTTATTTTATGATGGATGATTTATGTTTTTATGGAACATGTAAGAATGATTTCATTATAAGATGGGTGAGACCTATATATCCCTCCAATGCATTGGGTAAAGATTTATATCTTATGAGATAGACATGGTTGGAATGGGAAATGATCTTGGTTCAGTAATACAGGGATAGAACGAGGAGTGAACTTGGGTTGGTAATGGACTTTATCCGCTATGAAGTTCTTGGAAATAAGACTTGACTAATATGAAATGATTTTCTATGATTATGCGTCTACCACAAAACATCATGTATTGTGTTATGACTTTTGGGATTATTTTCATTTATTCTTATAAATTTCTATGACTTATCCCATTGCATGATATCAAAATCTTTCATATGTAGGATAATATTTTCAAAGTTTGTGTTCTTATGTCTTATGATTATGATATGATTGATATCTCCTTTGTTTACCCTTACTGAATATTTGAGATTACCCTTTCATATGTTCTTTTCAGTTCATGAATAAGGTTATTAAATAATATATATAAAAAGAGGTTTAGATATTTTGAAATAAGTGGGAGAAAATAAAGATGTATTATAAACTAGTTTTTTATGTTTCCCAACTTCTAAATACATTATACATATATTTTCCTATCATAGATTTATTATATTTTGTAATGAATATTATTCAACTTTGAAGTAATATAAATGTATGTAAAGTATGGGGAATTATATTTTCTATCAGATCATAGGTATAGTTAACCTTTGGAAGCTAGGATGAGAAAATGCTGGGAAGAACCCTAAATATATGTTGAAGTATATGTTACAATCCTAGTGTTTTATAAATGATCATGAATAACCTAAGATAAAACCTCAAGTGTGCATAATTAAAATTTTAGTCTTGATTATATGTTTTTTCAATTATGATTATTGTTGTTCACACTATGATTCTTGGTTTTATTCAATGGGTGGAACCCTAAGGAACCGCATTAATGTTGAATGTGATGGGTAATGCAATGATTGTCCTCCTCAGAAACCAAATGTTATGGGATATGGAATGAAAAATATTGTACCCATGATCACACAACTTTATCAAGCTATGAATCATTCAGGACTTCCAAACAAGAAAAGGGGGTAACAAAATTATGTTGAGTCCTTTATGAGGCAGCATCCACCTTCTTTAAATGGGTCTTCAGATCCATTAGTGGATAAATAATGGATATGTACCAGTGAAAAGATATTTTTAGTTCTCCAATATTTAGAACATGATAAATTCATCTTAGAATTATATCATTTTGAAGGTGAAGCTGATCAATGGTGGAACCTTATCAAAAATATGAGGCAAAGAGATGAAATTAAATCCATGGAATGGGATGAGTTCAAGAACTTATTTTTCAATAAGTAATTTCCTCATATTCTTGGAACAAAGATGGAGAAGGAGTTCCTTGAACTTAAGAAAAAGGATTATGAATCCTTTGGTACCTACAAAGTAAATTTTACAATACTTTCAAGGTATGATTTTGGAATTATTATCCAACCTAAGAGAAAAATTGATCAATTATTTAGTGTCTTAAAACCAAGTATCTGAAGGGCATTATCCATAAAGGAATTAAATAGCTACTAATAAATCATTCGATGTGATCTCAAGTTTGATATGGATATTAGAGTAACCCATAAGTCCTATGGGTTTGATAATAAGTGAAAAATGGAATTCAAATGAAAATATAAAGACAACATTGAAAATAAGATGATTTTTCCCTTATTCCCAAAGTATGGAAAGAAACATGGAAGGAATTGTCTTAAAGGTACTAGTAAATGTTTTAAATGTGGAAAAGAAGGTCATCGGGCAGTTTAATTCTGAAGTGATGGGAAAAAGATATCTAATTGTGTGAATAGAGAAAAGGATACACAAAATTAACCTCCTACACTTCAATGTTAAAAATGCAAGAAAATGGGGAATTATTTTAATAAATTCCCCAATACAAGGGTTATTAATGATGATTTACATCAGTAAAATCTTAAGGCCAAAGAAAAAGGAAAGTCATATGCGATCACAACCAGCGATGTATGGTACGATAATGAAGTGGTTAAAGGTACACTTACCATTCACTCTGAAGTAGAAAATGTTTTGTTTGATTCTGGATCTACCTAATATTTTATTTCTAAAGGATTTTATAAGGGATTCACTATATTACCTCAAAAATTAGATGTTGAGTTAGCTTTTACTACTCCTAAGGGAACAACAGTCGCATAAAAAGTTTATAATTCTTCTCTAGTTGAAGTTTTTGGGAAACTATTTCCTGTTAATCTTGTGATCCTTCCTATAGTGGAATTTTATGTTATTCTCGTCATGGATTGGCTTTCTCTATATAAAGATCATATCAATTTCCAAGGTAGGTAAGTCATGTTTCATATTATAGATCAATCTATGATCATCTATCAGTGTAAGGATGAATATAACCTTCCAATATAAATTTATTCCATCATATGGGTCTTGATTCCAATAAATAAAGTTTATTTGTCTCAAATGGTTGGGGAAAAACTCATGATTAAGAATACACCCATTGTATGGGAGTTTGATGATGTCTTTTCTAAAGAATTTCCAGGTCTTCCACCAAATCATGAAGTTTATTTTTTAATATAACTCATACTAGGTACTATTCCTATTTCACTAATACCTTATAGAATGGACCCAATTGAATTGCAGCAATTGAAGAAGAAACTCCAACAGAATATTGATGAGGGGTTCAGACACCCTAGTACATCACCTTAGAGAGAACATGTTTTAGTTTTTTAGAATAAATATGGATCAATGAGACTCTTCATTGATTATTGAGAACATAATAATATCATTATAAAGAACAAATACCCTCTTCCCCATATTGATGACTTATTTAACCAACTATACGGAGCTCAATTATTTTCCAAGATTGATCTTTGTTCATGATATCATCAATTAACATTCAAGAATGAGGATATACCAAAGACAACATTTCTTACAAGGTATGTAAACTATAAATTTATAGTGATTCCTTTTAGTATTACTAATACCCCTGCTATCTTCATGGATCTAATGAATAGAGTCTTTAGATACTATCTTGATCAGCTTGTAGTAGTCGTCGTAGATGACATTCTTTTCTATTCAAAGAGTAAGGAAGAACATGAAGATCACTTGAGAATTGTACATAATACCCTGAGAAAGTAGATGCTTTATGAAATAATTACCAAGTATGAATTTTGGCTTCATAAAGTTTCATTTTTGGGTCACATAATCTCAAGAGAGGGGATACCTATGGATCCAGAAAAAATAGAAATTTTTGAAAGTTGGATGAGACCAAAAATGGTAACTGAGATCCAATGTTTTCTTGGTTTGGATGGATATTATCTACATTTTTTGGAATATTTTTTATGATTATCTAATACACTCACTAAGTTGACACAAAAAGATGTTAAGTTCATGTGGACATAGGAATGTGAAGAGTATTTAAAAGGGCTCAAAAAAAGGTTATCCAATGCACTTGTGCTCACATAGCCATGTAGTGGAGAAAGGTTTGTGATCAACAGTTATGAATACAAAAATGGGTTGGGTTATTTTCTCATGAAAAATGATATGGTGATAGCTTATGCCTCATGACAATTGAAAATCCATCATAAACAATATAAGGCCCCAGCCTTAAACCTTACTTAAATTTTGAGTTATCAAAAGATTACACATTGAGGATCTTTTCGGGTTTAGAGTTTTAGAGAATTAGATCATAAAACATTCATTACATTCCACATATAAACAAAGTGGTTACATAAAGAATAGTATTCTTAATTCCCATCAATGGAAACAAATTTAAAATAAAACATGGATTATTTCTTGACACATCCTTGACTCTATCATCTTATCATGTACCTTTCCCTTGACCTGTGAAAAACATTTCAAAAACTTGGGATGAGCATAAAAACTTAGTATGGGTTATAAGAAAAAACATGTAAAGGAAACATGAGTTCATATATACACAAGAATGAAATCATACTTTACCCATAAAACATAGGCACTTTAACATACCTCATAAAATCATGAATAAATCATAGAAATCATAAGACATAAAGGTAACTTGAGGCATTCATAACATTCTTAAGTAGGGAGTAACCCTCTTGGTTACGTTTGGAATACCCATCACAGTATATTCCCTAAAATCTCTTCGGAGAAACCTTAACGTTTCACTCCTTCGCGTTACCCAATGCATTGGAGAGCTATAACGGGCTCACCCACCCTTAGTTTATCACGGAACCACCCGTCTTCATAATAATGCCCAAGAACCATAACATAATCATATCACATAAAAAATGTATAAAGGAAACATAAAATTTCCACATTTCAATCACGAGATATCAATACAACACATTGATATAAAAACATTATGAAAACCATTTTCAATACTAAAATAAAAGAAAAGTAAAACATGGTATTTATTTTTCTTTTAAAAAGAAGGTATGGCTTATAGAGGAAGCCGAAACTCAAATAACGGTCACGACGGCGGAGAAGTCGTTGTCGCCGCATACGTACGACAAAAACATTCCCTTTTTTCGTTTAGTAAACGCTTCATATAAAAAAGATTCCTTTTAAATAAACGTACCGTATAAAAGAAAGTTGTGTATAAAATAAAATATGCCTCAACGAAAGGAGAATGAGACGAAGTCCTATACCTCGTATCCGACTTGACCCGACCCTTCTTTAATCTCCTGAATAATAAACTTGAGTTAATATCTACTTGCTTATGAATCTTTTTAAAGTTTATTATTCCTTTTATACCATGTTATGAACATCATGTAATCAATTAAGTTAATAATGTTCATTTTGTCGGTATTTGGTTCTTAAGTCAAAAATAGACTTCTTACACTTACATGTTGTTAATTCGGTCAAAGGTTCATTATATCCAAAATGATATTAATGATTTGGATAACATATATATCATATATATTCATCATATACATGTATTTATAATATTACATCACATTTAGAGGTAAGAAATGAAATGCACCGTTCATGGAGACGGTAAGCCGTACGTACGCATGAACGCTACTTCCATTTCTATTTCGTATTTTATGGAATGGAATCATAATGATATATAAGTATATTATAATTCCAGTATAATAACATATATAATATCATTAACTTTATCCTTTACACATCCCACATATGGTATTAACGAATCAAATCACTTTCAGGGGGCGGTAGTCCGCACTTCCTAAAATGAAGATATCGTGTTTACCCATAATGGAAACCATAAAGGTATGCCCAAAATGAAAAAAACAGAAGCTTAAAGAAAACATAAACATATTATATACCATATATAAAAATAGTGACATCATAATGGCCACCTTTTGAAGGTGTTAAATGAGTATTGAACAATCATCGTTTCGGGAGGCAGAATTTCACCATCCACGGAAAACATATGTTCTTTAACCATTTGATGTAGTTGTGTGAGATTGTAGCTCAAATAAATCTTATAACAACATCCTAGTATATTGAAGATACTTGTTTTGTTACAAAATAAGTAAATAAAAAGAGTTTAGGGGGTTGGAGAAGCAAAATAAAACAAATGAACATGAGAGAATGAATTACCTTTAAAAGTATAACTCCTTTTGATTTGAGCCTAAAGGATTCCTTTGAAAGGATTCTGCCCAAAGTGAAACCTCTAGGATGAGTATAGGGATGTGGAGAGAGTAAATGGGCAGAGGTCGGCCGAGCCAAAGGCTTGAGGAGTGTGTGAAATGAGGTAGAGGTGGGGGCCTTTTATAAGAGGAGAGGAGGGGCACTTTTGGAAAGTAAAGAAATATTACTTTATTTGAAAATATGTTTCGGTTTTAAAAGGTCCCACATTGATATAATTCGTGGATAAGGTGATAAGGGTTCGAAATCCACTCATCCAATTGGTTTTGGCCATGTTTAGTTCATATATTTTACATTATCTTTCCATTTTATTTAAATCGTCAAATAATGATGTCATCGCTGCATCATTATTATGTCATAAATAATTTAATTTATTTAATGTATAAAAATTATAAACAAATACTATGATATATGAAATATTTTTATCTTTCCAATTAATATTTATAATCAAAATTTGGACTTGTATAACCCCACTTAAAAATTGTTTTCATAAAACATATTATGTTTGTGTCATTTTCACTTTAACATTAAATAAAAAGTTATTTATGTCATTTCCCAACCACAATGTCTCCATGGGGTCCCCAAGTTGACCCATGGCTTGTCTTGGTCGTCCATGACACAACCAATAAGTTTGGGACATGTTTCTAGGTCATTTCATATTATTAAATCATTATTTATACCTTAAACTACACTAATTACCACTAATCGCGATTAAAAACTTAATAAGTTACTATTCACCAAAAAATTATTTTAATCTCATTGAACCACATTTTACTTCTTAATGAAAACCATGTATGTAGGATTTTCAAAATTCAATACACATTAGTGGTAAACTTTCATTTAACTGAAAAATCAGTTTGCTTGATTACCACTTAGTGGTTTCACTATTCATCAAAAATTGAAGTTTTTCAGAAAATTACCAAAAATTCACCCTAAGATATATTTGATATTACAAATTCAAAAATTAAGTCTATTTTACAAAATTCAAAACATATAGGTCACATTAATTAATTTAATAATTAATTCCCGCTGTCAGAGCAAAAAGCGTGTTTTTACAAAACAATAAGTATCAAAAGATTGACACCAGTTTAAGTCTAATTTCAAAGTGAAATTGATTCCAATGGCCACCATTGGATAAAATGGTAAAAATATATTCTAATTTCACTTCAAAACCAATTCAAAACATAATCTAATCATATAAATAAATTAGATTAAAAAAGTAGTTTTGATGTAAAATGCAGTATTTTTCACTATTCATTAAAAAATGAACATCGTCAGAAAAATACCAAAAATTCACACCAGGTAAATTTTGATGTCCCAATCATAAAGAATAAGTTTATTTTGACAAACATAGTTCATAAAATTGTCAAAATATAGATTCAAAAATGGTTTTCCATCAAAAGCCACTAAAATAATCTTTTAAGAATATTAGTGTATTCCATGCATAAGATTGTATTTATTTTCATTTTAAGCCTCTATAACACTATCTTAATCATTAATAGACATAGATAAAAAATATCTATTATTCATTACTTACTTGGGATGTTACATCCTTCCCCCCTTTAGAAAATTGTGTCCCCGCAATTTATTTACTTATCGAATAAATGGGGGTACTTATCCCTCATTGCATTTTCAGATTCCCATGTTGCCTCTTCAATCATGTGGTTTTTCCACAAAACCTTTACCTGATGAATCACCTTATTCCATAACACTTGCTCCCTGTGGTCAAGAATCTGGACTGGTTGTTCCTCATAAGATAGGTTCTCTTCCAGCTGAACTACCTCTGGACTCAAAACATGAGATGGATCTGGCATGTACTTTCTCAACATCGAAACGTGAAAAACATTGTGTACCTGAGATAAACTCGGAGGTAAAGCCACTCGGTATGCAACTGATCCAACTCTTTCCATAATTTCGTATGGTCCAATGAACCTTGGACTCAACTTTCCTTTCTTACCAAATCTCATCACACTTTTCCAAGGAGAAACCTTGAGAAAAACATGATCACCTACCTTGAAAGATAGATCCTTCCTCTGGTTATCCGCATAACTCTTCTGCCTGCTCTAAATTGTTCTCATGTGTTTCTGAATCAGCTGAACTTTTTCTACCATCTCTTCTACCAATTCTGGTCCCATCAACTTTCTTTCACCCACTTCATCCCAGAAAGCTGGAGTTCGACACCGCTTCCCATATAATGCCTGAAATGGTGCCATCTGTATACTGGAATGGAAGCAGTTATTATAAGAAAACTCAACCAAAGAAATATGTTGGTCCCAACATCCCTGATAATCCATAGAACAAGATCGTAGCATATCCTCCAATGTCTGAATTGTTCACTCTGACTGCCCATCTGATTGAGGATGAAAAGATGTACTAAAATTTAACTCAGTACCCAAAGACTTCTGAAGGCCCTTCCAAAAGTTAGAAGTAAACCTGGGATCACGATCCGATACAATGGAGAGAGGAAATCCATGTAACCTGACTATCTATTTAAGATACAAATGGGAAAGTTGATCAAGAGAGAAAGTTTCTCTTATAGCAAGGAAATGAGCAGACTTGGTCAAGCAATCAACAATAACCCAGATTGCATTATTACCTCGAGATGTCTTCGGTAATCCAACAACAAAGTCCATGGATATATTCTCCCATTTCCACTCTGGCACTGGTAAAGGTTGAAGCATCCCTTTCGGTAACTGCCGCTCTGCTTTAACCTGTTGACAAGTCAAACACTTCACAGTAAAATCAGCAATATCTCTTTTCATTCCATCCCACCAGTAATACTCCCGCAGATCTCTATACATCTTAGTACTGCCCGGATGAACTGAAAACGGAGAACTATGAGCTTCACATAACAACTCTCTCTTCAACTGTGAATCACAAGGCACACACAATCTCTTCCCAAATCTCAAAACACAATCATTATCAATGTTGAATTCAGGCAACTTACCTTTCTGAACCAGCTCTACCTTTTTCTACAACTCACTGTCTTGCTTCTGTGCTTGCTTGATTCTATCTGATAGAGATGATCTCACTGATACCTGAAACAAAACAGAAGGACTTCCTGCACCAACAAATTCTATGCCAAAGTTCATCAAATCCTTAACCAAAGGATCACGTTCCAAACACAACATTGTTAATGAAGCATTACTTTTTCGACTCAAAGCATCAGCCACTTTATTTGCTTTTCCCGTATGGTAATGAATTATACAATCATAATCCTTGATTAATTTCAGCCATCTCCTTTGTCTCATGTTTAACTCTTTCTGAGTGAATATATACTTTAAACATTTGTGATCGGTATATATTTCACACTTTACTCCATACAAATGATGCCTCCAAATTTTTAAAGCAAAAACAACAGCAGCTAATTCCAAATCATGTGTAGGGTAATTTACCTCATGAGTTTTCAACTGTCGTGAAGCATAAGCAATTACATGATCATTCTGCATTAGGACACAACCAAGTCCTTTCAATGAAGCATCACTGTATATAACAAACTCACCATTCCTGGAAGGTAGTGCCAAAACTGGAGCATTCACCAATCTTCTTTTCAATTCCTGAAAACAATCATCACATTCTTTTGTCCAGATAAACTTAACACCCTTCCGAGTTAGCTTAGTCATTGGACTAGATAACCGTGAAAAATTTCTAACAAACCTTCGGTAATAGCCCGCCAAACCAAGGAAGCTACGAATATCGGTTACATTTGTGGGTCTTGGCCATTCTTCCACAACTTTTGTTTTTGCAGGATCAACAGTTATTCCATCTTTAGAAACAATGTGACCAAGGAAAGAATTTTGTTGCAACCAAAACTCACACTTGCTGAATTTCCCATACAGTTTCTTTTCTTTTAAGGTTTGCAAGATAATCCTTAAATGTCTGTCATGCTCCTCTTTACTTTTAGAAAACACCAAAATATCATCAATGAAAACCACCACAAACTTATCCAAGAACTCATGGAAAATTCTATTCATTAAGTCCATGAATACAGCAGGTGCATTTGTTAGCCCAAAAGGCATTACTACAAATTCATAATGTCCATATCTCATACGGAACGCGGTTTTTGGAATATCTGCCTCCTTTACCTTCAGCTGATGGTACCCCGATCTCAGGTCAATCTTTGAAAAAAACTGAGCTCCCTGGAGCTGATACAACTTCATTTGATGGCCCGACATCTGCTGAAGTAGTTGCAAAGGATTTCACCACCCCTTTCTGCTTGTAGTCTAACTGCTTCCCATCACTCAAGATCCTTGTCGGACACTCGTTTGCATAGTGACCCATCTCATTGCACTTATAACATTTCACTAACTGTAAATCAAATTTGTTCTTACCTTCACCTTGATCCTTTTCAGTGCAATCACGAGCCTTATGTCCCATCTTACCACATCGGTAGCACTTCCCAGAATTCAGAAGACATTCCCCAGCATGCCTTTTGCCACATTTATCACAAACTGGAAACTTAGTTCTCTTACCATCAGACTTTTTTGAAGAATTATTACCTTTCTCCTGCCACCTCGGTCTCTTCTTCTGCTGGTTGTTATAGAAAACTTGGTCATCGGCAAACTCCATTTCCACCTTCTCAGCACATCGAACAAGCTTTTCATAACTTTTAAACTCATGAGAAGCTAATGCCCTTCGATATTTTGGCTTTAATCCTGAGTAAAAACGATTGATTTTACTATCAAGGTCCCGGATAAAATTTGGAGCATACCTTTCCAATCGAGTGAACCTTTCTTCATAGGCAGCCACTGAGTCTTCCTCTTGCCTCAATTCCAAGAATTTCTTTTCCATCCTAAGTCGAACAGCCTTAGGAAAATACTTCTCAAGAAACATACCTTTGAATTCATCCCAGTCAAGAGCATAAATCTCATCGGCGTCCCTGATATTTTTAACCATAGACCACCACTGATCTGCTTCACCCTCCAAACGGTAAATAGCAAGACTAACCTTTTGATTGTCTGAACACCCCATGACATCAAAAATCTTCTCCAGTGCTTTAATCCACCCTTCAGCTAGAATAGGGTCAGATGATCCTCTGAATGATGGTGGATGTTGCCTCATGAAATGTTCCACCACTGACATGTTCCTCTGCGGTTGATCTGGCTGATCTCGTGCATGGATACCACCGCCATTTATCACTTGAGTCAACTGCGCCATTACTTCAACAAACTGTTCAGTTCCAATTCCGACCATCTCAGGATGCTGATTCGGAAGGTTATTTCCTTCTGTATGCCTTCCTAGCACTGCTTCCCTGTTTCCTCTGCGGAAAACCATTCTGAACAAACATGTCTTAGATGAAGCAACATGGTAATCTTTAAATGCTATACCATTTAAAAAAATATTTTTTGGATAATCATTTAATAGAATTCTAACTCCTAAAGTTATCTAAATCGACCTCTGATACCAACTATAAGGCCCCAGCCTTAAACATTACTTAAATCTTGAGTTATCACAAGATTACACATTGAGGATCTTTTCGGGTTTAGAGTTTTAGAGAATTAGATCATAAAACATGCATTACATTCCACATATAAACAAAGTGGTTACATAAAGAATAGTATTCTTAATTCCCATCAATGGAAACACATTTAAAATAAAACATGGATTATTTCTTGACACATCCTTGACTCTATCATCTTATCATGTACCTTTCCCTTGACCTGTGAAAAACATTTCAAAAACTTGGGATGAGCATAAAAACTCAGTATGGGTTATAAGAAAAAACATGTAAAGGAAACATGAGTTCATATATACACAAGAATGAAATCATACTTTACCCATAAAACATAGGCACTTTAACATACCTCATAAAATCATGAATAAATCATAGAAATCATAAGACATAAAGGTAACTTGAGGCATTCATAACATTCTTAAGTAGGGAGTAACCCTCTTGGTTACGTTTGGAATACCCATCACAGTATATTCCCAAAAATCTCTTCGTAGAAACCTTAACGTTTCACTCCTTCGCGTTACCCAATGCATTGGAGAGCTATAACGGGCTCACCCGCCCTTAGTTTATCACGGAACCACCCGTCTTCATAATAATGCCCAAGAACCATAACATAATCATATCACATAAAACATGTATAAAGGAAACATAAAATTTCCACATTTCAATCACGAGATATCAATACAATACATTGATATAAAAACATTATGAAAACCATTTTCAATACTAAAATAAAAGAAAAGTAAAACATGGTATTTATTTTTCTTTTAAAAAGAAGGTATGGCTTGTAGAGGAAGCCGAAACTCAAATAACGGTCACGACGGCGGAGAAGTCGTTGTCGCCGCATACGTACGACAAAAACATTCCCTTTTGTCGTTTAGTAAAAGCTTCGTATAAAAAAGATTCCTTTTAAATAAACATACCGTATAAAAGAAAGTTGTGTATAAAATAAAATATGCCTCAACGAAAAGAGATTGAGACGAAGTCCCATACCTCGTATCCGACTTGACCCGACCCTTATTTAATCTCCTGAATAATAAACTTGAGTTAATCTCTACTTGCTTATGAATCTTTTTCAAGTTTATTATTCCTTTTATACCATGTTATGAACATCATGTAATCAGTTAAGTTAATAATGTTCATTTTGTCGGTATTTGGTTCTTAAGTCAAAAATAGACTTCTTACACTTACATGTTGTTAATTTGGTCAAAGGTTCATTATATCCAGAATGATATTAATGATTTGGATAAAATATATATCATATATATTCATCATATACATGTATTTATAATATTACATCACATTTAGAGGTAAGAAATGAAATGCACCGTTCATGGAGACGGTAAGCCGTACGTACGCATGAACGCTACTTCCATTTCTATTTCGTATTTTATGGAATGGAATCATAATGATATATAAGTATATTATAATTCCAGTATAATAACATATATAATATCATTAACTTTATCCTTTACACATCCCACATATGGTATTAACGAATCAAATCACTTTCAGGGGGCGGTAGTCCGCACTTCCTAAAATGAAGATATCGTGTTTACCCATAATGGAAACCATAAAGGTATGCCCAAAATGAAAAAAACAGAAGCTTAAAGAAAACATAAACATATTATATACCATATATAAAAATAGTTACATCATAATGGCCACCTTTTGAAGGTGTTAAATGAGTATTGAACAATCATCGTTTCGGGAGGCAGAATTTCGCCATCCACGGAAAACATATGTTCTTTAACCATTTGATGTAGTTGTGTGAGAGTGTAGCTCAAATAAATCTTATAACAAAATCCTAGTATATTTAAGATACTGGTGTTGTTACAAAATAAGTAAATAAAAAGAGTTTAGGGGGTTGGAGAAGCAAAATAAAACAAATGAACATGAGAGAATGAATTACCTTTAAAAGTGTAACTCCTTTTGATTTGAGCCTAAAGGCTTCCTTTGAAAGGATTATTCCCAAAGGGAAACCTCTAGGATGAGGAGAGGGATGTGTAGAGAGTAAATGGGCAGAGGTTGGCTGAGCCAAAGGCTTGATGAGTGTGTGAAATGAGGTAGAGGTGGGGGCCTTTTATAAGAGGAGAGGAGGGGCACTTTTGGAAAGTAAAGAAATATTACTTTATTTGAAAATGTGTTTCGGTTTTAAAAGGTCCCACATTGATATAATTCATGGATAAGGTGATAAGGGTTATAAATCCACTCATACAATTGGTTTTGGCCATGTGTAGTTCATATATTTTACATTATCTTTCCATTTTATTTAAATCGTCAAATAATGATGTCATCGCTGCATCATTATTATGTCATAAATAATTTAATTTATTTAATGTATAAAAATTATAAAAAAATACTATGATATAGGAAATCCTTTTATCTTTCCAATGACTATTTATAATCAAAATTTGGACTTGTATAACCCCACTTAAAAAGTGTTTTCGTAAAACATATTATGTTTGTGTCATTTTCACTTTAACATTAAATAAAAAGTTATTTATGTCATTTCCCAACCAAAATGTCTCCATGGGGTCCCCAAGTTGACCCATGGATTGTCTTGGTCGTCCATGACACAACAAATAAGGTTGGGACATGTGTCTAGGTCATTTCATATTATTAAATCATTATTTATACCTTAAACTACACTAATTACCACTAATCGCGATTAAAAACTTAATAAGTTACTATTCACCAAAAAATTATTTTAATCTCATTGAACCACATTTTACTTCTTAATGACAACCATGTATGTCGGATTTTCAAAATTAAATACACATTAGTGGTAAACTTTCATTTAACTGAAAAATCAGTTTGCTTGATTACCACTTAGTGGTTTCACTATTCATCAAAAATTGAAGTTTTTCAGAAAATTACCAAAAATTCACCCTAAGATATATTTGATATTCCGAATTCAAAAATTAAGTCTATTTTACAAAATTCAAAACATATAGGTCACATTAATTAATTTAATAATTAATTCCCGCTGTCAGAGCAAAAAGCATGTTTTTACAAAACAATAAGTATCAAAAGATTGACACCAGTTTAAGTCTAATTTCAAAGTGAAATTGATTCCAATGACCACCATTGGATAAAATGGTAAAAATATATTCTAATTTCACTTCAAAACCAATTCAAAACATAATCTAATCATATAAATAAATTAGATTAAAAAAGTAGTTTTGATGTAAAATGCAGTATTTTTCACTATTCATTAAAAAATGAACATCGTCAGAAAAATACCAAAAATTCACACCAGGTAAATTTTGATGTCCCAATCATAAAGAATAAATTTATTTTGACAAACATAGTTCATAAAATTGTCTAAATATAGATTCAAAAATGGTTTGCCATCAAAAGGCACTAAAACAATCTTTTAAGAATATTAGTGTATTCCATGCATAAGATTGTATTTATTTTCATTTTAAGCCTCTATAACACTATCTTAATCATTAATAGACATAGATAAAAAATATCTATTATTCATTACTTACTTCGGATGTTACAAACAATACCCAACTCATGATTTGGAGTTCACTGTGGTAATGTTTTCATTAAAGATATGGAGGAATTGTCTTTATTGTGAAAGGTGTGATATTTATATTGATTATAAATGTTTAAAGTATATTTTCACACAAAAGGAGTTGAATATGTGTCAAATAATATGGTTGGAGTTGATTAAATATTATTAATGCTTAATATAGTACCACCATGGGAAAGAGAACAAGGCGGTAGATGCTTTGAGTCTAAAGGACCATGCTAGCCTATCCATGATGAGGATCAAAAAAGATCTAATATTTATGAATTTGAAAAGTTTGGATCTTGAAATTTTAAAGGAAGGGGAGAAATCTTATCTTTCTCAAATTAATTTTCAACCATCTATACAAGTGAATATTAAGGAGGCACATAAGAAAGATGTACATCTACAAAAGAAGGTAAGAAATGTTCTTGAATTCAACCTTGATTGTGATGGAATAATAAGGTTCATAAATTGGGTTTGTATTCCTCCCATACTAGAATTAAAAAAGGATCTATTGGATGAGTATCATGGTTATTAATTCTCTATTAACCATGTAAGAAAAAAAGGTGTATAAGGATCTGAACTAGTATTTATGTTGGGATGGAACGAAAAGATATGTTTCTGAATATGTATCTTAGTGCTTGGTTTTTCAGCAAGATAAGGCTGAGAGACAGAATTCTAAGGGGAAATTACAACCATTATCCAAACCAGAAAAGAAATTGGAAAACATCACTATGGACTTTGTCGATGGACTTCCCAAAACATCCAAAGGCAATAATGTTATCTGGATTATAGTTTATCACCTTATAAATTCAGCACACTTCATTGCTATTAGAGAGGATTTCTCTCTTGATCATATTTATAGTATATATGTAAAGGAAGTGGTAAGATTTAAAGGAGTACCACTATCCATTATATCTGATCAAGATTATAGGTTTACCTTGAAGTTCTGGAGAAGTCTTTAGTAGGCTCTGGATACAGAGTTAAGTTTCATCACTCCTTATCATCCTCAGATAGACGGTAAGTCTGAGAGAACAATTCAAAATATAGAATACATGTTGAGATCATACTCTATACATTTAAAAGGTAGTTGTGATCAAAACCAAACATTGGTGGAATTTTATTACAACAATACATTTCACTCCAGTATTCATATGTCTCATTATTAATCCCTCTATGTAATGAAGTGAAGAACTCCAACTTTCAGGGATGAAGTTCGGGAAAGAAATATATTAGGACCTAATCTTATTGATGAAATGGTAAAAAAGGTTTGATCTATTCAATAACACATAAGAGTAGACTAGAGTCGATAAAAAAGTTATGCTGACAACTAAAGAAAAGACCTAGAGTTTTAAGTGGGTGATAAGGTGTTTTTATGAATATCTCCCTGGAATAGAGTAATGATAATTAGAAATAAGGGAAAGATGATCCCTAGGTATATCGATCCTTTTAACATTCTGAATCATTTTGGGAGGGTATCTTATCAATTGGAACTTCCACCAAATCTATCTCAAGTTTATGATGTGTTCCATGTATCTCTCCTAAGAAAGTACATACCTGATCCTTCACATGTACTAAACTTAGAAGTCATACAACTGGAGCAAGATCTTTCTTATAAAGAACAACCGATAGAAATTCTAGATCATAGAAAAAATGTTCTGTGAAATAAGACCACTCACATGGTTAAAGTTTTTTGGTGAAACCACCAATTTGGGTAATCTACATGGGAACTTAAGGATGTGATGATGTAGAGGTATCCTCATCTCTTTGTATCCAAGTGATGGATTTTGAGAGCGAAATTCAGTTTAAGAGGGGTAGAATGTAACACTCAGATGTTTTCATAAAATAGTTTATTTAAATAATATTAATTCATCAATAGCTTAAATTGAAAATAATTGTGAGTTTAATTGAACTATGGTATGCCCTTAATATAAAATTACCATTATAACCTAGTTGTTAGGTTAGCAGGTATAAATAAAACTAACGTATGAAAATTTGTAAAAAAAATTAAACCAATTATATATTTGTATATTATGTGAATTACTATTATTAAATGAAATAAATTAAATATATACATTATATACTTAATTTTTTTATATTCATCCAATGGATATTTTTTTCATAGGGTATGAATAAACCCTATTTTATGTATAAAAACTAATATTTTTCAAAAGGGTAATTTTCCACCTTTTAATGGAGAACCCCTTTTAAATTAATATTTTGACACATTAATAATTTCTACATGACAAAATAAACATGTTATTTGTAAGTGGTATATGAAATTTACTTTTTATAAATTTTTAATATTTTTCCAATAACTTTCAAATTTTGATGAATATTAAAAATAAACTAAATTTTAATTGAAAGAAACTTTTTTCATAGAAATAATTTATATGGTTAAATTAAAATATTGAATGGTTTTAAAGTATAAATAGTATATATTTTTATCTTTAAATAAAATTTATTTCATTAGAAATAATTTTATATTGGATTTATATGTAAAACCATTTCAATTTTTTGCAATGTTTCAACTTTTAAAAAAAATCATTCCCTCATTACGATAATGGGATTGATTTTAAATTAATTATTGAAACTTCTATGTTCCGAATTATGAAAAATGGACTCCATATTTGGAATTAATGGGTCTAAATTATATAAATAGATCTATTTTATTTTTGGGCATTATGAATAGTAACTTTAGTAATTTTTATTAATATGGTAAAAGGGTAAAATGGGTAATTAAGGGTAAGAATACTATTATAAAATTACCCTAACACTTGTCTTAATATAATTGTATGAGTGGGTTTTGACCTAAATCATCCTTGTGTCAAAATGGTATCCTTTGGAGGCCACTTGGATGAGATTAAGATATTTAATTTATTTTATCTAAAGAAAAGTTAAATATGTCTCACTCAAATTTTAATAACTAAATAATTTTTTATATAAGGTAATATAAAAGATAAATTCAATTATAAATGATAATTTTAACTATAAAATGTTTTTATTTATCATGGTAATTTATTTTTAATTTTTAAGAAATAAATAATTACCTAAATAGCTTATACATTAATGACGTAGAAATTATTAAATTGATGAAAAATAAATAACATAGTTTTTATTAAAATAATAATACCCATTAAAATATCCAAACACTTGAAAAAATCTTATTTTTTTAGTATATATCGACCATAATAATATAAGGGTCCAATTATAGACCATTTCGAGCCTTATAGAAGGGATTATAATAATTATATTATTTTATTTAAAGTGATGTTAAAGTTGTCACCATCATAATTTAATAAGTATAACATTTTAAATGTTGGATTTTTTAGAATATAAATTCAACTACAAGTATTATTATGAAATATAATATATTAATCTTCATCATAGTATTTTATTTTTAGTTTTTATTCAAAAAAATTTATATTAAATAATTACACAAAATTTATGTAGTAATTATTTTGTTAATGATGATATCAAATAAATGTCATTAAAAATATTAAAAATAAATAAAATTTGGGATAATTAATATGTTAAATGATTTTTTTTATATTAACCTAACCTATTATGAATATAATAAAATAGTTATTTCGAAGTTATATTATTATAATAAAATTTTTAAAAATCAATGAATTTAATAGTGTCAAAATTGACACTATTGATTGTTTATCAAAATAATATTTTATTAAATTATTTAAAAAAACATTTTTAAAAATATAAAATAATTATTGTATGGTCTAAAATTTTATAAGGTATTTATTTAAGGTATAATTGAAATCAAATAAGTAAATATGATACCCTTTTGATATTGAAATATTTGTTACTGAATGAAAATGATTTTTTATTATTATAAAAAAGGCAAACGCCTCACATGGAACCCTAAGTTCATGGTGGTATAAAGTGATGAAGAATTAAGGAATCTCCTTGAACAAACAAATTACATTCCCGGGGTAAAGATCCAAAATGAGAAAAGACCAACGAAGGTTCCTCCGATCTACCACCTCTCAAAAGAGAATCCGCAGCAAAGTTGGCTTCCCTTGGGACATGCCGAACCACACAGCCTCTGGGTGTCATTAAGATGCTGATATGGATTAAATAAATCATATACCATGGTACCTCTCCCTTATCCATGATCTACTGAACTAGAACCTCTGAATCAGATTCAATTTCAGTACAATCCAGAAAAAATCTGTTACACAGTGTAATCCCTGTAAGCAGAGCACGAATCTCTGCTTCAAGTGAGCACCCCAATACAAGGTAGCTACTGAAGGCCAGCACCATAGAACCTTTCCAATCACGAACCATCCCTCCTCCTTGCATAACTCCATGTAGCAGGGACCTGTCCACGTTGAGTTTAAGTCTGTTCGTTGGAGGTTTCCAGCTAATCCAGGATCCAATAGATCGTGGAGGCACAACTAGCCTGTTGAGGAAGTTGTAGAGGGAGGGTGAGTACTGACCTTTATTTAACAAGGAACCAAGATCATGGACCAGACTTCTCATTATCAACTGGATAAAGAAAATAGAAGGTTGGGTCTTTGTTCAAGCCATGTTCCTAGCTTCCCAAATAGTCCAAAAAACTGCCATAGCAGATATGCACTGAATCATTGCTTCCATCTATTCGGACTCCGTACCTGAGAACTAGACCGAGTAGAGCTCCTAAAAATAATTGCATGTCCCAACTGAGACTCTCCCTCTGGCCATGCTATACTAGAGCTCATTATCCCATTCTCTCTAAAAAACAGGTGTGAAACCGACTCCACGTGAGGAGAGACACAGCAGAAACATCTTGAGGCCATCTAGACCCCCTTCTTCTAGACATTGTCATCAGCAGGGATAGAAGAATTTCTAGAACACCAAACCAGAAAACAAAACTTAGTTGGAATCTATTTTCACCACAAATGTTCCCCCAGATCATCCCAGACACTATACTGGCGGATCATGAGGTGATCGTCTCTCCCATTGAAACGCCTCGACTTTGCCTCCGTAAAACAAAGTCTATCCTCTTCCTCTGAGAGGATGATTTCCTTGAAATATTGTAACTGGTCCCTGTTTATAATGGTTTCCATGAGCCCAGGGTGAGTAGATAACTCCTTCACATAGAAATCAGGAACTGGACAATATAGAAAATAGAGTCTCTCTACGATCCAATTGTCCCTTCATAAGTTGACAATCCCTTGTCCCAGAATCCACCTGCCAGAATCCTAAAGAATCACCAACTGGGACCTAGTAGTTTTTTTCCAATCTAGAAAGCTTTCTGACCTCCCACTCCTCCCAATTTTGGTCATACTTCTTTCTAATGACATGTTCCCACATCTATCTCCCCTCCAAAAAATCTCAATAAAGCCTAGATTGCATAGATTTCATGGCATTGAAAATGTCCCTCAAGCCTACACCACCCTCCTCCACTAGTTTAGCCATCCGAGACCAAGCAGCCCAATGTGACCTGCCCACAAAATTATCATCCCAAATGAAATGGTTCATCACCTTCTCCATCGCTTCTATCATCCCCTTGGGTGGAATAATAATAGATAACACGTGCATAGGAATGGAAGAGACCACACTGTTGATCAAAGTCACCCTTCCTCCAAAGAAAATAAACCTGTTTTCCAATTCAGGATTCTCCCAGACATTTTTCTAAGTAGATCCTCAAATAATACCATCTTCACCTGCCCCTTTGAAGTAGGCGCTCCAAGATATGTCATAGAAAACTGCTTCCAGTTTATTCCCAGAAAGTCTTGAATTTTCTGATCTCTTATCCTTGAATAATTATTAGAAATAAACACATTAATTTTACCAAAGTTCACCTGCTAAACACTTAAGCTTCGGTAAATTAACATGAGGTGCATTAAATTATCCAAGGAAGATCTCCTTCCATTCAAAAAAATAAGAATATCATCAACAAACATAATATGATAGCAAATATCTGAAAATTTAAACTGATAAGTCCTAATCTTCATGCTCCTGAAACAATTTTGTAAATTCTAAGATATAGATTCCTAAGCAAGGAGGAATAAGGAAGGGGAAAGCGGATCTCCTTTCCTAAAACATCTCATGCTTTTGAAGAAACCAAATCTCTTCCCCAAAAGGGATATGGATAGCTAAGGGGAAGAAAAGCATCGAAATCACAAATCACAAACCCCTTCTTAAAAACCATCTTTCTCATCACCCAGAGAATGAAGCACCATTCCAACTTGTCATAAGCTTTAGCCATGTCCACCTGAATAATAAAATTGGATCCAATCACCTTTCTATCGAAATTAGCTAATAACTCCTGAGCCACTCCCACTTCCCCTTGTATGCCTCTTCCTTAGATAAAGCCATGTTGTGCTTCGGAAATAATCCTCGGGAGAAGATTACTTATTCTCCTGGAAATAATAGATGCCAAGATTTTATAGGAGACATTGAAAAGGCTTATTGGTCTATACTGGCTGGTAGAACAAGGGTCTTTCACCTTAGGAATAAAAACCACTCTAGACGCACATGAACCTCTGTTGATGGTACCTCCCTTGAAGAAATCAATCATGGCCTCAATCACATAAGGACCCATAAACTTCTAGTTTGTGACATAAAAAATAGTAAGAAATCCATCTGGGCCTGGAGAACTATCCAAGGTAAAATTACGAACCACCTCCCATATCTCACTCTCGGATGGTAGGGATATTAATCCTTCATAATCCCAAGAATCAGCCCTCCTTACAATGTTCTCCAAAAAGCTTCCTGATCAAGCTGCAACTCCTTGTCACCTGTATTTTTCTGATTCTCACCTTTCAACAGTCGTTCAATGTGGTCTAGATCTAGATTTCCCACAACATTGATGTCATAGGAGAAGGACCCATCCCCCCACCCTGATTTTGATTTTATCATTTTTGACTTTCTTTAAAACAGGCGTGGAAGAAGCCGGTATTTATGTCCCCTTCTTTGAGCCACCTGATTCTAGCTCGCTGCTTATAACCCTTCTCAATCTCCAAAAATCATTGAGTTAAGGTCACTCGTTTATCGCATAATAAAATGAAGGATGCAACCTCCTACCTTTATAGTATCGAGTCTTCCAAACCTTCAATATCTCTTTGAAGTGCCTCGATAGGGTCATTTGTTGTTGGACGATCCATAAACCATTTGCAAATATCAGCTTTCAATCTTTTGAGATGTCTGAACAAACCGACCTGTAACGCCCCGACCCCAGTTACCCAGAGTCGGTGCATTATTACATAACATTGGCATGATCACAAGAAAGATCAAATCTCGAAAGACCGATTGGTTTAGTAGCCTTGGAAACACTAGATATATTCATAAGTTTTACATTACATCATTAAACGAAAAACTACTACAACAACATATTGTCTCCATAATCCACGCTCATATCCCCACATAATATCCCTGCAGGTCATTCATAACTTACTTCTTCACTTCCTGGGAAAAATAAAACAAAGAAAAGGGGTGATCTCAAATGCCCAGTAAGGATAACAATATAGCGGAAACTTTCATAAATAAGAATAAACATTTAAGGCAATGTATAACTAAAACAAAAGCCTTTTAAATATGAACTTTCAACATGGTATGGAATAAATAAAATGAAATAATGCCATTTACTTATTCACATGGATATTCTACTAATCGAATAATCACATGCAAAAATCAATAACCACTTTCATAATGTTGGAATGCATAATGCCAGACTATCATAACCACATAGCCAAGGCCTCGTGCCAAGACTACAAATAAGATTTTGTCAAGGCCTTGTGCCAAGACACTAGTTTGTCTCATGAGACCTACCGATGCATCGAGGAGCTATAGCGGGCTCCACCCGTCACATATTAAGTCCAATGCATTCCCATATGAAAAGGTTTAAACATAACATAAACATTCGTATTAAAACTAGCATACGAAATGTCAATACTTTCACCATAAACTATGAATGGTATAAAAATATCACATCCACAGTCAAACATATCACAAAACCTTCAATACAATATAGAAGTTTTGTATCATAATAAATCAACTTCAAATAATCTTAAAATCCATCAAAGGATGTTGACATAGATGAAATCAAAATTCTTTTAAAAGAAATATCTCCTTTTATTTTGAAATCATTTAAGATCCATATAAAATAAAAAATTTTCTTTGAAAATATTCTTATAATCTTGTAAGGGAAGCTTTGAAGACTTTATAACGGCGGAAAATAGCTGGACCCGCCGTATAAGTTAAAAAAAACATTCTTACCTTAATTCTGTCGAAAAGGTTAAAAAGGACCTTGTTTTGAAAACGATCAAAAGATTCCTTTATAAACCACTTATAAAAGCCAAAAAGGGTATAAATGACTTTAACTCATATTATAGTAAATAGTAAAAATGTTTTGAAATACATTTTTAAGAAACATGGATGTGGATGATAAAGAGATCCCATTAGATTATTACGTATAAACAACCTCGGATAATGAAGAGATTGTAAAGTAAACCCTTACCTTGTACTTTTCCTTGGTTGGGGTAGGTTAACCTCCTGTATAATGGTGAAATAGTTGTTATTAAATTATACAGGAATCATATATAATAATATGATATCATATATGATCTTTTAACATTGATTTGTTAATAATATCTTAGTATTATCATTATATCGGGTGTTAACTTACTTGTTTTCTTTTATATGTTTTGTTATGTAAGACATGTTTGTAAAGGATAGGTTATATATTATTCATATCCAGAATGATATCAAGTCCTTAAACATCATTTTTAAATCATCAAATGATAATTATACTTGAATGGATACGATGGAGGATGAATCTCATCGCGTTCGTGGAGACGGTAGTCCGTACGTACGCACGAGCGACAATATCATTATTTTGATATTAAAATAATATATAAATGGATGGTATATCATATATACAGAATCATTAACATGTTATATTTATTATTTACATGAGTTACACATCATTATTATACCCATCCAAATAATAATATATTGAATAACAATTACACCACGACGTGGAGACGGTAAGCCGTACGTACGCACGTATGGTGACATGTTATTCAAAGGGTGGATAGAATACTGAATATGGCTGTACCATATTTATAATAACATCAAAGTATATGTAAGATACTGGAGTTATTATTTTATAATGGTAAGAACAAAGGAAGAAGAAGTGGAAGAAGAAATGAACTTGGAGAAGGGTGGTGAAATCATTACCTCTTCTTCGGGTTCTTCCTTTTGATTTGATCAAAAGGGCTCCTTAGGTTGGCTTTCTGATCAAACTAAGGCCTCTAGGTTGTAGTTAGGGATGTTGGGAGAGTATTTGGGCAGAGTTTGGCCGAACCAAAAGGCTTTGAAGGTGTGAAGAAATGAGAAGGAGGAGTGCACTTTTATAAGAGGGGTGAGGGGCACCTTTGGAAAAGCTAGAAATATTAATTTATAATAAATTCATATTCGGTTTACAATGGATCCAAAGTTGACTATTCAAAGGATAAGGTGGGGAGAGGTCGAAAACCACTCAACCAATAGAATTTAGACAGGTTTGGGTACTTATATTAACCTTATCTTTAAGTATTAACTCTAAGTTAATTAGTTTCACTTTTACAATGTCTCTTTGTATTTTTATATAATATGGTTAATAAACTTACTATATACATCCAAGAGACCCCCAAGTGGTCCATTAATGATGAACCTATCCTGATATAAGTCTCTTGGCCGAACCTTAGATTTTTATGAATTTAAGATCAATTAATAATATAATATTTGTTTTAAGAACTCTTTTATGTCAATTTTGACACTATTCAATAGTTGATTTTTGTGAAACTCATAACAGATTGATTACTTCGAACAAAGTCAATTAAATCAATCCTAATATATCATTTTATCCTAGAAAATTAGTTTAATTCATTAAAAGTTTCATATTATATTTATTTGGGTATTTATAATATCAATTATTTTAATTTTTCACTATTATAGTAATTACTGCATCATCATTGTGTCATAAATAAAATAAATTATTTAATGTCTAAAAATTATAAATAAAATATCATTATGTAGGAAATCTTTTTAGATTTATAATGAATATTTATAATCTAAAATCCAACATATATAACTCTATGTAACAATTGTTTTTCTAAAAGATATATGCTTGTGTCATTTTTGTATTCATTTTAACTTAATTAAAATAAAGTGTCATTATCACTTACAAGTGGATCCATGGGGTCCCAAAATAGACCCAAAGATTCCCCTGGTCGACCATGTATCAACCAATAGGGTTAAGACACGTTTTAGGGTAATTTAGTATTATTATAATATTATTTTTTAACCCTTATTTACCGAATTTACCCTTAACCATGGTAAATAAAATATTTACCGCAGTAATTATTCAAAATGTCTAAAAATAAAAGTTACCTATTTACACAATTTGAACATCCTGATTCCAAATATGGAATCCATTTTCCTAAATTCAAAACACAGAAGTGGCAGAAATTAATTTAAAATTAATTCCCGCTGTCAAAACAAAAAAGCGTGTTTTTAAGAGATAATAACTATCAAAAGATTGACACTCGTTTATGTTCGGTTTAATTGTAAAATTATGTCCAACGACCAAAATTATATTAAATGGTAAAAATATATTCTAAATATACTTTAAAACCACTCAAATTCATAATTTATCACTATTAATTATTTTTATTAAAAAAGTTGTTTTTAATTAAAATTTAGTAATTTTCACTATTCATCAAAATATGAAAGTTATCCGAAATGTACCAAAATTTCACCTTAGGCTAAATTCGATATTCCGAATCCAAAAATGAAGTCCATTTTCAAATATAAAATATATATAATTTCAAAAAGTAGGTATTACTATTCATAACGGCTAGTTTGATTAGTTATGGTGTGTTAGAACTCGGTGTTGCGTACAACACACGCTATCACATTATTCAAAGAGAAGCGTACCGTAGAAGCTTGGGATGTTTCATTTTAAATTTTTGATGTCCCCATTTAGTCAAAAAGTTTAAAATATAGTATTTAAAAAAGGTTCACTATTAAAGTTGATAAAAGTGCAATACTGAAAATGAATTTGTTCTTGCATTATATCTAAGAAACTCATAATATGGATTCTAAAATTATAAGGATTATATAAACATTAAAATTTATCTAATACTATTCATAACCTCTTTTGAACGGCTTGTTTGGTAAGTCATGGTGTGCTTGAACTTGGTGTTGCATGTAGTGAAAGTTATTGAATTATTTTGAAGAAGTAACACACTATGAAATCTTGGGGTGTTACATTCTCCCCTCCTTCAATAAATTGCGTCCTCGCAATTTGAAATTGTTCTTCGAAAATAAAAGTTTGAAAATAGATAATATATTTGTGGGAAAACCCACATCAGAAATTGGTTTACTAAAATTTAGTCTTAATATGAGGAAAAGAGAAATGAAAGGGTCACCACCAAATTATGATCTCGATTAGGAGAACATTGGTGGCAATTTGAGACATATAATTGGAGGAAAAACGTAAATATTTATAGGTAGTGATTGAGGTCATCAATCACAAACAAGTATAAAATTGAGGTCCTTAAATTCATCAATCTATGATGATTTGAAATACCATCGGTTCAACAAAACATAGGATATTAGGATAACACATTTTTGACGTTTCAAAATATCTTAGTTGAAATCCCACATCGAAAAATGAATTAATGATGCCTCTATTTAAAATAAAGAGTCGAAAGTATGAAGATTACCAAAAATAACTCATACTAGGGTTCCATGTAGGAAAATATGGATATGGAAGAAAAATCTAACCATCAATTATCTGATGGAGAGTGGTAGAGAATATGGCTATGAAAAGGCCAACAATCCCAAATCCATAAATTAGTGATGATTTAAGGTACCATCTAGGAAAACATTTTTGTTCTAAGTTGTTTTTCTTAATATTGAGGAATTTATTTATGAGATTGGCTAAGATCATAAGGAGATATACTTACTTTATAATTAGAGTTTTATCCATTAATAAATTTCTACCACAAACTCATCTTTTACTCTAAAAGATAATAGAATGTAAAAAAAAATTCTATTTACACTATTCGTATAGGGTTCCAAAATAAAGGAATTTATAATTCATCTACAAGATCTTTTAATAAAAACTACATTATTTAATCCAGGACATCTCGTCGGCCAGTGGTAGGTGATACACCCTTGTCGCCCTTTGGTTGCGGGTTCAAGTCTCGCAGCCTTGCCGGACGCGACGGGTTGCCGCCCGACCTCCGGGTTGTCCTTTTATAAAAATCCAAAATAATCCAAACTAGAACTATCCAAAATACTTCTATCCAAACTCACAGTCCAACATTTATAAGGAAGGTAAACATAATATATATCCTTTTTACCCCGTAATAGCATATGAATACCTTCATCATGTATTACCATATTCCTTATTGATTACATTCATGTTCCCTTATTCCATATAGAATGTTGGATATACTTCATTAATCCAAAAATGTTTTAAACCCCAACAATGATGGAATATACAAATCATTAATCAGCTTCAAGGTAGTCAATAATATCCAATATAATTTATCCAAATCAATCATGTATTATTCTAAAATCACCACCTCGGTATCTGAACCATATTATGGTTTATCTTTCTCTCAACCATATATTTTCGAAACATTTAACCTGCTACTGAGTCACTTTTCTTTGTTCCACACCATCTCAAGTCCTTAATGAAATAGTATTGCAGTACAATCCTTATATACTCCATAATTATTATAACAAGTACATTGTTGATAAAACACTCAATTGATATAATCAACATAAGAACTCTAATCATTCCTCTTCATCTGTGGTAGTATCATAACTTGATTATTATCCAATAACATCATTTGCGGCATAGTCTGATGACTGGGACATAGGCTCTCGTAGTGTCCAAACTCCTTGCAAATGAAGCATTGTACATTTGAAACCATTTTCTTACCCTTGCAGTCACGTACTTTGTGCCTTTTTCCTCCACACTTATAACAAACTCCCATTCCTTTCAGGCCAGTTCCAGGGTGTTTCTTTCCACAGTTACCACATATGGGAAAATTCTTCTTTTCCCTCTTCCCTTTATCTATCTTTCTCTCTTCTATCCTTTTCTTCTCTTGCTTCCCTTCAAAGTCATAGGACTCAGTAAACTCTTTACTTATCTTATCAACACATGATATTATTTCTTCATATGATGATAATACATGGGAGACTATTTCTCTTATAAATTCTAGCTTAAGACCATGAAAGATATGATCCTTCCTTCTCTTTGAATCATGTGTATTTCTGGAGTTCTCATTCCTTCTACTGGGCGCCATTTCTAAACAATGGAATACACTAGATCAGTTTATGAATCAAAATACATAATCCCATACTTATAAAACACTTAACATAAATTGAACTATTTATGGATATAATCCATATAAAAATGTCTCCTTTGAGGATGTATATAATCATAAACCCTTCATAATGGTTTGTAATGAAAATGAGAATTATCCTAAGCATATCCCCCGGGAGTGTCGTAACCAAGAGTGCAGCAAGGCCCGTTGTCGTGCACCAGTTCCCGTTCGAGTCTAGCTCAAAGCGGTGTTTTCGGGTTTTACCCCTAGGTACATCTGTGCCAGTGCCGCCTCTACCTGCTCGTATCCAGACAGGGATGTATTGCTCTGAAAACTCACAAAATCTCTACAATACCAAAATTCTAGGAAGTTCTTCTATACTAATCCTCAAAGTTCATCTTAGGTCTACGTGCTCTAATCATAGTTTATCTAAATCTAGCTTCCAAGGTTTGTACTAAACTTCCTCTGATACCAACTGTAACGCCCCGACCCCAGTTACCCAGAGTCGGTGCATTATTACATAACATTGGCATGATCACAAGAAAGATCAAATCTCGAAAGACCGATTGGTTTAGTAGCCTTGGAAACACTAGATATATTCATAAGTTTTACATTACATCATTAAACGAAAAACTACTACAACAACATATTGTCTCCATAATCCACACTCATATCCCCACATAATATCCCTGCAGGTCATTCATAACTTACTTCTTCACTTCCTAGGAAAAATAAAACAAAGAAAAGGGGTGAGCTCAAATGCCCAGTAAGGATAACAATATAGCGGAAACTTTCATAAATAAGAATAAACATTTAAGGCAATGTATAACTAAAACAAAAGCCTTTTAAATATGAACTTTCAACATGGTATGGCATAAATAAAATGAAATAATGCCATTTACTTATTCACATGGATATTCTACTAATCGAATAATCACATGCAAAAATCAATAACCACTTTCATAATGTTGGAATGCATAATGCCAGACTATCATAACCACATAGCCAAGGCCTCGTGCCAAGACTACAAATAAGATTTTGTCAAGGCCTTGTGCCAAGATACTAGTTTGTCTCATGAGACCTACCGATGCATCGAGGAGCTATAGCGGGCTCCACCCGTCACATATTAAGTCCAATGCATTTCCATATGAAAAGGTTTAAACATAACATAAACATTCGTATTAAAACTAGCATACGAAATGTCAATACTTTCACCATAAACTATGAATGGTATAAAAATAGCACATCCACAGTCAAACATATCACAAAACCTTCAATACAATATAGAAGTTTTGTATCATAATAAATCAACTTCAAATAATCTTAAAATCCATCAAAGGATGTTGACATAGATGAAATCAAAATTCTTTTAAAAGAAATATCTCCTTTTATTTTGAAATCATTTAAGATCCATATAAAATAAAACATTTTCTTTGAAAATATTCTTATAATCTTGTAAGGGAAGCTTTGAAGATTTTATAACGGCGGAAAATAGCTGGACCCGCCGTATAAGTTAAAAAAAACATTCTTACCTTAATTCTGTCGAAAAGGTTAAAAAGGACCTTGTTTTGAAAACGATCAAAAGATTCCTTTATAAACCACTTATAAAAGCCAAAAAGGGTATAAATGACTTTAACTCATATTATAGTAAATAGTAAAAATGTTTTGAAATACATTTTTAAGAAACATGGATGTGGATGATAAAGAGATCCCATTAGATTATTACGTATAAACAACCTCGGATAATGAAGAGATTGTAAAGTAAACCCTTACCTTGTACTTTTCCTTGGTTGGGGTAGGTTAACCTCCTGTATAATGGTGAAATAGTTGTTATTAAATTATACAAGAATCATATATAATAATATGATATCATATATGATCTTTTAACATTGATTTGTTAATAATATCTTAGTATTATCATTATATCGGGTGTTAACTTACTTGTTTTCTTTTATATGTTTTGTTATGTAAGACATGTTTGTAAAGGATAGGTTATATATTATTCATATCCAGAATGATATCAAGTCCTTAAACATCATTTTTAAATCATCAAATGATAATTATACTTGAATGGATACGATGGAGGATGAATCTCATCGCGTTCGTGGAGACGGTAGTCCGTACGTACGCACGAGCGACAATATCATTCTTTTGATATTAAAATAATATATAAATTGATGGTATATCATATATACAGAATCATTAACATGTTATATTTATTATTTACATGAGTTACACATCATTATTATACCCATCCAAATAATAATATATTGAATAACAATTACACCACGACGTGGAGACGGTAAGCCGTACGTACGCACGTATGGTGACATGTTATTCAAAGGGTGGATAGAATACTGAATATGGTTGTACCATATTTATAATAACATCACAGTATATGTAAGATACTGGAGTTATTATTTTAGAATGGTAATAACAAAGGAAGAAGAAGTGGAAGAAGAAATGAACTTGGAGAAGGGTGGTGAAATCATTACCTCTTCTTCGGGTTCTTCCTTTTGATTTGATCAAAAGGGCTCCTTAGGTTGGCTTTATGATCAAACTAAGGCCTCTAGGTTGTAGTGAGGGATGTTGGGAGAGTATTTGGGCATAGTTTGGCCGAACCAAAAGGCTTTGAAGGTGTGAAGAAATGAGAAGGAGGAGTGCCCTTTTATAAGAGGGGTGAGGGGCACCTTTGGAAAAGCTAGAAATAGTAATTTATAATAAATTCATATTCGGTTTAAAATGGATCCAAAGTTGACTATTCAAAGGCTAAGGTGGGGAGAGGTCGAAAACCACTCAACCAATAGAATTTAGACAGGTTTGGGTACTTATATTAACCTTATCTTTAAGTATTAACTCTAAGTTAATTAGTTTCACTTTTACAATGTCTCTTTGTATTTTTATATAATATGGTTAATAAACTTACTATATACATCCAAGAGACCCCCAAGTGGTCCATTAATGATGAACCTATCCTGATATAAGTCTCTTTGCCGAACCTTAGATTTTTAGGAATTTAATATCAATTAATAATATAATATTTGTTTTAAGAACTCTTTTATGTCAATTTTGACACTATTCAATAGTTGATTTTTGTGAAACTCATAACAGATTGATTACTTCGAACAAAGTCAATTAAATCAATCCTAATATATCATGTTATCCTATAAAATTAGTTTAATTCATTAAAAGTTTCATATTATATTTATTTGGGTATTTATAATATCAATTATTTTAATTTTTCACTATTATAGTAATTACTGCATCATCATTGTGTCATAAATAAAATATATTATTTAATGTCTAAAAATTATAAATAAAATATAATTATGTAGGAAATCTTTTTAGCTTTCTAATGAATATTTATAATCTAAAAGCCAACATATATAACCCTATGTAACAATTGTTTTTCTGAAAGATATATGCTTGTGTCATTTTTGTATTCATTTTAACTTAATTAAAATAAAGTGTCATTATCACTTACAAGTGGATCCATGGGGTCCCAAAATAGACCCAAAGATTCCCATGGTCGACCATGTATCAAACAATAGGGTTAAGACACGTTTTAGGGTAATTTAGTATTATTATAATATTATTTTTTAACCCTTATTTACCGGATTTACCCTTAACCATGGTAAATAAAATATTTACCGCAGTAATTATTCAAAATGTCTAAAAATAAAAGTTACCTATTTACAAAATTTGAACATCCTGATTCCAAATATGGAATACATTTTCCTAAATTCAAAACACAGAAGTGGCAGAAATTAATTTAAAATTAATTCCCGCTGTCAAAACAAAAAGCGTGTTTTTAAGAGATAATAACTATCAAAAGATTGACACTCGTTTATGTTCGGTTTAATTGTAAAATTATGTCCAATGACCAAAATTATATTAAATGGTAAAAATATATTCTAAATATACTTTAAAACCACTCAAATTCATAATTTATCACTATTAATTATTTTGATTAAAAAAGTTGTTTTTAATTAAAATTTAGTAATTTTCACTATTCATCAAAATATGAAAGTTATCCGAAATGTACCAAAATTTCACCTTAGGCTAAATTCGATATTCCGAATCCAAAAATGAAGTCCATTTTCAAATATAAAATATATATAATTTCAAAAAGTAGGTATTACTATTCATAACGGCTAGTTTGATTAGTTATGGTGTGTTAGAACTCGGTGTTGCGTACAACACACGCTATCACATTATTCAAAGAGAAGCGTACCGTAGAAGCTTGGGATGTTTCATTTTAAATTTTTGATGTCCCCATTTAGTCAAAAAATTTAAAATATAGTATTTAAAAAGGGTTCACTATTAAAGTTGATAAAAGTGCAATACTGAAAATGAATTTGTTCTTGCATTATATCTAAGAAACTCATAATATGGATTCTAAAATTATAAGGATTATATAAACATTAAAATTTATCTAATACTATTCATAACCTCTTTTGAACGGCTTGTTTGGTAAGTCATGGTGTGCTTGAACTTGGTGTTGCATGTAGTGAAAGTTATTGAATTATTTTGAAGAAGTAACACACTATGAAATCTTGGGGTGTTACACAACCCAAGACCTTCCATCTATTTCCTGAACCCAAGACTCTCGCATCATTTGAATTAAACCTTCCCTTTTATGCCAATCCTCCAAATATAAAAAACCTCTGTAATCTCGGTTCCCCTGCACGAGTTTCACCAGAATTGGAGAATGGTCCTAAGTGTTAATTAAAATGATAAGTCTTAAATTGATAGAAAAACATGTCTAAAATCTATTTTTTGATGATATTACTTCCCTATCACATCTAATATTTGAATTTGGGACATTTTTTCGGTTTTTTATGGGGTTTTATTTTATTATAAATTTATATTTTTGGAGATCCCAAAATTACCCATTACCTCAATTATAAAAGGGAACCTCCTCCCCTGCATATTCACATCTCTTTGTGCTTTCAAGATCATACATCCCCTTCCCTTTTCTCTTATCAACTTTTATATTTACATTATAGAGGTTCCATCCTTCTTCAAAGACCAACTCTAGTACTCTAAGAGGAGATTTAGAGGAAGCATATTGAAGAAGAGGTAATTTCTTCTACCGATTATTTCAAAAAAAATTCTTCTTCTAATTCCAATTAATGTGTTGTTTCATTATAAATTAATAACTCCAGTATCACTTATATACTAAGATTTTATTATAATTATGAAAAAATCATATTCCTTCTTCTATCCATCCTACAAAAAATGAAATCACCATGCGAGCATACGTACGGTTTGTTATCTCCACGCCATGGTGTAATATTTTTATCACCTTCACCCTACTTGTATGGGTATAATGATAACAATAATAAATATATATTATTATTATTATAAAATTATATTGATTTTTAAATATCATACACCATCCACTTCAATACAATTCAACAGTTATGGGAATGATATCATTGCTCGTGCGTACTTACGGCCTATTGTCTCCACAATGCGATGCGATTCATTGTACATTATCTTCATTAAATAATTATCATATAAATGTATAGAATGAATAAATATGGTATATATTATTTTAATACCATTTTTAATGATATAATTAATACCTAAGAAGGAGAACCAAAACTTATTCAGTAAAACATGCATAATAACACAAAGCAGTTAATATCTGAATAAGGAGTAATAATGAAATGTTACTAACAAATAGATGATAATGTGATCATATATGATATCATATTGAAGACTATAATTATGTAATAAGTTAATTACATTATTTAAATCATTATATAGGAGGTTTGGATACATAAAAAGGATATAATACCTAAGGTAAGGGATAATTTTTCAATCTCATTATTATCTGAGATTGTTTATTCATAAATATTTACTTGGGTATATTTATCATCAACATCAATGTTCCATAAATATTTATAATATTTCTATTCGTGTACAATTTTTTAAAGCCAATTTTTACCCATTAGTGAATTTTTACTAAATGGTATGAAAGTAATCTATTGTCGTTATTCAATATGAGGTTCTTTTTTATATTTCCAAAAAAAATACAAGGAGAATAAATTGTTTAACTTATATGGCATGAACAGATTTTTACGTCTTCATAAAGAATAATTTATATGAATATTACTCTCCATTATTCCAAGTTTATTTTCAAATAAAGTCTCTTTTTTTCTTAAATTTCATGACATTTTGAGAAAAGAATACGTTTTTGAAGTGGAAAGGATATTTTCCTCAACAATTAATATCAAGTGTTTTATCAAAATTATTTTCCATCTAAGATAACATTATTATTATATCCCTATTATTAATATGGTTTAATTATCTTTATTACAGAATACTATTTATGAAATCTATTTTTTTATATGGATTATGATGGAATGATGTTTAAGAAACTCATTTTATTCCTTTAGTAATGTTTTGATGGATGATTTATGCTTTTTTGGCACATGTAAGAATAATTTCCTTATGAGATGGGTGGGACCTATACCTCCCTACAATGAAGTGGGTAAATATTTATATCTCATTAGATAGACATGGATGGAATGGGAAATGATCTCAGTTCAGTAATACAGGGATGGAATGAAGAGTGAACTCGGTTTAGTAATGGACTTTTTCCGTTATAATGGTCTTTGCAATGAGCCTTGGCTAATATGAAATTATTTTCTCTGCTTATGTGTATGACAAAAAACATCATGTCTTATTTTATGGCTTTTGGTATTATATTCATTTCTATTACAAATTTTTATGACTTATCCCATGGAATGATATCACGGTCTTTCATAGGCAGGATAAGATTTTTAAATTTTATGTTCTTATATCTTATGATTATGATATGATTGATATATACTTTGTTTACCTTTGATAAGAATTTGATCTCATCATTTCATATGTTTCATTATTGTTCATGAAGAATGGTATTAAATAAGATGTATCAAAAATGGGTCTAGTAATGATGAGATAAGTGGTAGACAATGAAGATGTCTTATGAATCAGTTGTTTATGTTTCCTAGTTTTTAAAGATATTATACATATATGGTATTATCATGGATTTGTTATATTTTTTAATGAATATTATTCAAATTTGAAGTAATATCAATGTATGTAAAGTATAGGGAATTATACCTATAAAACCCCATCCTCAATAGGACATATTCCCCATGAATCCTCATGCTTACTAGGATATATTCCCCTTTAGTTAATCCTTCCTTTCTTATCTAGTTACTAACAAAAAATGGGATAGAATCTGTATATGGGTCGCCTACTAGTTATAATCCACAACCATACCCTCTCCTAGTTTGGTAATAAAAAAACATGTTGAACTAGAATGGGAATCTCATTGAAAAGTCCCACACAAATCATTAATAGTAAATTTTTACTTTGTAGTCCTAGTAGCATAAATTTAAAATATATATAATAACATTAATTCTTCATGAAATTAAACTACTAGAAATAATTTTTTGGTACATGACCTTCAGAGTAACTTCACTCAGTCATGGATTTATAATCTTAAAAGTTTCCACATTGGTCCTTGTCAAATGACTTAAAATGGTATGACATGTCCCATTTAGTGGTGTTGAACTATGTGGGTTATGATTCCATTCATAGGGATAAATAGGAATACCATCTTATGGGCCTGATCCCAAATAAGAAATACTTACCACATAATTGGATTGTGATAAATTCCATGTATAGATGTGCAACTTTAAACCATAGTATGGTTACTAGTAATATGCATGGATTTTATTGATATCTTGAACGATGGTAACCAATAGTAATATTATTAAAGGAAGTGATTTATGAAATATTATTAAATATTTAAGTAATCCCCATTCTAGGAATCAAAACCCAAATGGGAAGATCTAACATCTCAACCTATCAACTAGAGTGAAACCCAACATGTCATTTATAAACCACCAGAAACTTCCTACATTTAGAATGTAGGTTCACATGAACTCAAAAAAATTTCTAATATGGGATCACATCAGGAAAAAACTTCACCAGTTCATTTTTTTATTTCAGTTTACTCATTAGTTGATAAGACTGGTGGTAGATCCATGTTTTTTTTATTATTATATGTTGATCAGGTTTTTCCTTTTATTAGATCACTATATATTTTCACCAATTATTGATATTTAACATTTAGTTGTAATTATATGAATTGAATAATATGTTATATATTTTTTATGTTATTTATCTATTATTTATTTTTATGATTCTAATATTATAATCTCTCCGTCATTGGTTATAGACTCTCATAATTAGTTGGTATAATTTAGAAAATGGGAAGGCACGCTTGAGGTCATGTGACGCTTCATCTTAGGCCACTAGTTGGTTTCTTGGGAAGGGGTGTTAAAAAATAGTTTCAAAGCACTATTTTTTTTTATTTTACAATTTATTAACTTGATATATGGGGATATTAATGGTTAGATGTTGGTATTTATATTAACATTGGGAATCATGAACACCTGTATGGTTGAATATCCAGCTTTCCAGGATGTGAGATTGTTTTTCTTACTTTTCATTGTAATTATTGAGATGTTTATACAAGTATTATGTTTGGGTTAAGGTTTTTATTTATATTTTCATCTTATATATAGGTGGAAAGTGGAATGTGTTGATTAATCATATTAGGCATGTAAGTTTAATTTTGACATGTGAAATATTTCATGTATGTGCAAAAATAGTTTTCAAATATGAAATTCATTTTGGAAAATGGTCTTCAAGAAAGAAAATTTTTAGGAATGTTTATTTTGGGAAATGGGATTTTATTAATTTAAACATCAATAAAAATTTATTTAGTGTTTTATTGAATAATATATTGGTGGAACATAAATTAATTATAATAATTGTGGTAGTTTTCATATTATCCTTTTGTGATATGTTAAGTGCAGTTATGATCATGGTAGATAGAAAAACCATAATGCATAGGATCGAGTAGTGGATGCCTTGGAATAGTTTCTGAAAGAAATTATGTGGATAAGATGTGTATTTTTTTGGTATGGGATGTTTTGGTTTATAAGATTCCATCAGGATTTTTGTGTTTCAATGTGATATTTCCTTAGTGTGAATGATATCATTATTCAAGATTGGGAGATGGTTTTCATATATGTGGTTGGTATCATTGTAAGTTGATGGGTTAGTTATATACTCTTATTTGGGTTGATTTGTTAGGTCATACTTCATTTAGATGGAAATTTGTATCATTCTATAGTGAGTAGATAGAGAGGAATTGGGATTAAGGTAGTGGTTATTCCTATTAGATGGTTGTTCATGAGTTTTTTAGATAGTGGGCTATATGTTTCTTAGTTGATTTATAGGAAATAAAGTAGTTTCACATGTTAGGTGAGGTACATTGGATGATATGTTCCAGTGGATAGGAACATGGGTATACTCTTTGAAAATTAGTTCAAGGATTGAGTGATATGGGATCAAGAATTGGGCTTTGGTTGGGATTTTATTTGGTTTTTTTTAGGAATAAAATCATAGTTGTTGCTTTATGAGGGATATATTGGCATTCTAAGGATGAGTAAAGTTTGGATATTGGCTTTTAGTTTTGGTTTGAAAACCATAGGGATCCATAAAATGGGATGGGTCATGTTTTATGGCTCAAAATTATAAATAACCATGTAAATAATGGTGGCCTTAAGGATTGTGGTGATGTAAAAAACTAGTGAAATATTTCTTAAGTACTGAGGAGTTTTTGGTTGTGATGGTTTGAGGTATCTTTAGGATGTTTATGGGTCATTGGGTGATGTCCATCTGATAAATATATTGGAATTATAAAGATATGTTTAGCAGATAGTTCCTCATGGAATGTTAGGTGTGATAAGAAAAAATCTTCAATGGGTAGTTCCATAATGAAACTACCTTGGGAGTAGGTGTGCTACAGATTTTTTTGAACTCTTGATGATGTGTTTGTAAATAAATAATGGTGTTAGTTGTATAATTTATCTTTCCATGAAACTTATTCTATGTTTTTGGAGTATTTCAGGAAACCCATGATGTATTGGTGTGTTGTTTGTAGTTTGGAGGGTTGGTTATATGGAAATCATATTGGTGGTTTAAAAATGGAAGTGGGACATACATATGATGAAGCACCCTTGGAACGTAATATGAAGGAAATTAATTAGTTATAGTCAGTTTGGGCAATGGAAAAACATATTAAGCTCTTTTTAGGATAAATACAGTGTAACACTAAGTATTCCTAAGAAATATGAGATAATGGTTAGGGGATGGTGGGATATATTTAGTGTGGTCCCCATAGATGATGTGTGATGTTTCCGTAGGGGATAAAGTGCATCGATAATGGGAAGTTAAAAATTAGGGTTAGCTGGATCAAGAGAGTGTTTTTAAGAATATCCAAAAACCATATGACCTAATAGAAGGACTCACGTGTCAAGATTGGGGAGTTTGATAAGTGAGTCTTGGGTGAAATGATATTCATAGAGGTGTCTTCTGGGTTATTATAATATAAGTATATGAATTCCATGTGGATCCTCAGTATATTCCAGGTTAAAAATCATTATGTTCTTTTTAATAGAGTTAACATCTTTAGAGTTAACATGGGATGTGGTTTGATGGATAGATTGAGTATGACTTGGTGTTGGTTTAGGTTGGTACTCTTGAAGTAGAGTTCAATGGAAGTTTTTGATGGTGATGTGTTCATGGGAATCAAGTGGTTGTTTGGGTAAGTAGTATTATTGAGATAATGAGGTATAGGAATATATGTGGGGATTCCCATGTTTTCTAAAGGATTGGGTGGTGGGTATAGGCATAATAATGGAATAGAAAATGAAATAATGAGGAGATTCCTACTAATCTATTGTTGGGTGATCTCCACATAAAATAATGGTGGTTAGTATTTAGGTTATTAATGTACTAGCTTAGTTGATAAGTAGAGGTATTCAGTGTTTTTTAGGAGTTTGAGGTTGGATGAATCATATTTTAGTTTAGGTTCATACTAGATATGGAGGATTTTTTATAGTAATTGGTATGGTTAGAGTGTCCAAAAATTAACGAGTTTGATTTGTGAAATAGGTTAGGTGTAGTTCATGTATTTCTTTGACATCATTCAGGTAAATGTGTTTGGTTTTATATTGGGAGTAGATATCATGGGGGTTCAATGTCATTTATGAAGAAGAGGATGTGTGGGAGAGTTGATTGATGCTTCATGAAGATATGGATCTTGTGAAAAATCTGTTTTTAAATAGATTAATGATGTTTATTGAGGATCAGTCCAAGAGTTTTGATAAAAACCAAATTAGGGTGGACTGAGCATTGGTGTGATATATAGGTAATCAATTCATAATTAGGAATAGGAATTGAAAAATAAATTTTAATGGACAAATTTATAATTGGTGAAATGTACCAAACATTTCATTAGGATGAGAATCTCTATAATGAGTAATTTTTAATGACCTTATCCATTATTGGTCAATGAATTTAGATGGACTAGTTATTTTTAATCCCAAGGAAGCATAGGTTTGGATAATTTCAATTTGGATCAGAATTCCTGGATTTTTAGAATTTGTTAGAGGTGTTTTTATGTGTCTTTAAAGGGTTTTAGGGGTGTTCAAGGGAATCGGGAAAAGGTCCTAGGGGTCAAAAAATGATTCCTTAAGCATAATACCCACCGAGTTACTAGTGGTATTATGGGGTGTTTTTTTTAATTTTTTTTTTAATTTTTTAAAATGAACCACCCAGGATATACTTGACCCATAGCCCTTTTCCCCTCTCTTTCTCTTATTCTCCCCACTTTCCCTCCACTCTTTGGGCTCCTAGATTATTATCTCCTGGTATATTATCATGTTTCATAAATAAGGACCTCTCTCATAGAAAGGATAAGGTAATACTTATTACCTCTCTTTATGTTTCATTCATTTCACTACTATTTTTTTTGAAACCAAATTTTAGTTCTTGTTTTTATATTTTATTGATTTCAGGAAAACACTGTTAGAGCAAGACACAATATTGAATGAGTAAACTCTTATGAACTTTTGATAAGTAATAAATTTTATATTTCATCATATTTCACATGTTTATATATGACATGCATGCTCAGGACTTGGGTTTCAGTTTCAAAAATTTTGTGAAGGGTTCAGGTGAGTTTCTATATGTTTGATAGGCTAGGTCCAAGCCTCTTTGGGGTGACTTGAGTATGTCATGCATGTTTTTGTGATTCTATGGTGGCTAGGTCACTTTATTTTATATAGTTATATTAGTTCATGTAGTATATTTCTAATGGAAAAGGTTATAGTCGTATGAGATGGTTTTTAATTCCTCAAGTGGTAAGGGCCTTGTATGGAGGTTAGGATGTGTGAAGAGTTATATAAATTGCATGATATGGGCCTATATTTATTTGGGTATTGTAACCTCTTTAATGAGAGTATATTGATTGTGATGTGGGTATTATAGGTTGATACCTTGCTTCTTGTGTGATAGAAATTTCATTCTAAGTCATGTGACTTGGTTGGATATCATGTATAATGTAGATAGTATATGACAAAGTGGGTTTTTTTTATTTTATGGCTTTTGGGAAGGTTTATTTATGGGATATAAATTGGTTCATTTTATTCCATGTTAATGGTTAGATATTTGTTTGAATTTTATAACCTTTGGGAGAGATAATTCTTATCCAATTGGATTTCGAAATCCCCTTAAAACCCTTATGGGTGTAGTGCATATGAAATATTGGAAAGAGTCCTAAGGGATTAATCACACCTTAGATTTTTGTTGTGGGTTCTATTGATGTATGTGGGGAATAATGGCATGATATATATGTGTAAATAGGGTTATATTAATGACTAATTGGTCTTTTACATTTGGATGTGGCCAAACATTATTGAAAATTTGGGTATTTTAGATTGAGGGTGGCCAAAGGTCCATGGGGTCATCATAGGGAACTTTTCAGCTATAAGATATACATGAGGTAGAAAAGTAAGAATAGAATAGACATGGAAAGTCATGTATGAGTTTTTATATGTTATATACTAGAGAATTTATATGCATTGATGTATACCCAGCGAAGAGATTGGGTATGGATTGTGGTTTTCATTATTGTTTGTTGTCAAGACCTGACCATGTATGTATATCAGTTGATATGTTTGAGAATTTAAGAACTAGGAATTGGGGTGTAGGGTCTTAGTGTGTGTAAATACCTTCAGATAGACTGTGTATTGAATATGATGGTTAGTAAGTGTTAGCCATGGGACCACACCCTGAGTTATAGGGTATCAATACAAGACTTGGTTATATGAACTCACCTTAAATGAAAGGATATTGATACGATATGTAGTAATGGTACTTCACTATGAGTGATTGTGTTTTTTTATGAGATGTGGTTATGAGACCTCACCCCATGTAATAAAGTTTTTATACAGGTCTTGGTTATGGGACCTCACCTTGAGTGAAGGGGTGTTGGCATGAGGCTCAATTATAGACCTTTCCTTGAGTGATAGGGTATTATTTAACCAGTTTGGGAGGTTGGATAAATTGTAATCTCCTCAATAATATTTCTATATGATTCTTTGATGATGATTTAACTATAACATATCCATTTATAGAATTGGATAAAGCTGGTAGGGTTAGGTGTTGTGATGGCCAGGTTAGTACCCAATGACAAGAGTTGATTACTTTTATATTCTTCATTTATTTTCCAAGAATATATACACTGAATATTATGACATAGCTAAGGAACCCAGTTGGTGATACCCTACTAAGATTAATTTCTCAAACCTTGCATAGGTACCTCAGTGTACATGTTGACTTTATGATTGTTTTTCAAGTGATAAGTTTTACCAGAGATCTAGCTAGAGTAGTAGGGTGATGGTTGAGAGAATGGATTGAGGAGAGAATTGGGTTTTATGGTTATATCTCCACGAGTTCTTTTTTTGTTGGTTTATTCTATACATGATCAGATCAATTGTTGAACCTTATCTTTTTGTATGTCTATATGTTGATATTGATTTCATTTTTATTACAATTTTTTTACCTATTATTGATAGTTAACCTTTAGCTATAATTTTATGCGTTTTATTTGATTTTTTTATACTATTTATATTGTTGTTTAGTTATTTTTTATGATATAATGATTATAGTCACTCCATTATTAGTTATAGAATCTCATGTCTAACTGGTATCCTCTGGCTTATGATAAAGAATTCTTGAGGTCACATTGCACTCTGACTGTTAGGATTGTAAAAACTACTTTCGATTTTCATCTTTAAAATTTAGAATGATAAATTCTAGATTTAGGGTTTTAGAATCAGTTAAAGGAAAAATGAAACCAATATCTAGAACTAGTATCAGTAACAAATTTTTAAAGTATAGATGTGAGAGGATGAGTTTTAGAAATGTATACTATTCATAAAAAGAAAAGGTTGACTCGATGAATTCAATGGGAAACAATTGGTAGCCATGATCAAGTGAGGGTTTTCCATAAAAATCAGATAGCAGGGGAACCAATGAAACTATTTTAATGTTGTGGGAACTTTTCTATAAATAGATGGGTGTGGTTACTTATATTATACATATTTTTTTCATTTCTAATTTAATGTTATCTTGTGCTTTGGAGTGGTTGTAAGGATTGTTTTCTTTCTTTTGATTAGTGCACCTCTCTTTGGACACTTATAACTTAGTCTAGTTTTTTTTTAGACCAACGATAAAGAATATATTTAAATCAAGATTATTTGTAAACATGGGGAGGTTTTTTCCACCCATGGGGAGTTTTTTTTAGGTTAGAATTTGAATAATATGAATTATAGAAAATAGGTGGTGGATATAGTTCTTGTTTTATTTTTTATTTAGCACATGAATAATGTTCAAACTCAAGGGTTTCATAGGGTTTCATTTCAGGTGAAGTTAATTAAAATGTTTTTGAGTGATTTAAGGAACATGTAAGAAGTTTTTTTATATTAAAGAGGTAAATTTTTAGGAGAAGTGATTCTAGAATATACATCTAGAAGTCATACATAAGGAATATCCACTTACAAAATAAGAAATTATTTATAAATATTTAAAAATTAATTTTAGAAGCACTATTTCTAGAATAAGTATACATTGAAGATAACCTAGAAGTGATTATGAATGTTTTTTGATGAGTTTAGAATTCTAAGTGGAAGTTAATCTATAAGATAAAGGTATTTGTGTCACAAATTAAAGAATCCAAGATTATTTAAGGAGGCTATGAATGTTTTAATAAGTTTTAAGTTTAATATGTTTTAGAATGTGAATCTAGAATAAAAACCTAAAGATGTTATACTAGTCATTCCAAGTAGAAAACATCACGATTTCTTTAGAATAGTTCAATATTCATATTGAGTATAAAAGTTATAATATTCTAATAAGGTTTAGTATCTAGAAATGAGAATATTTTAATAAGTTCAAGAAATTTATAGTTTCAAAATATTGAATAATTTGGAAAAGGAATCTGTAGGTAAGAGTCATTTTGAAGATTACAACAATATATGTGAGTCATGCAAAACTTACAGACTGAAAATTAGAAAAAGTATTGGAATATCTCTATAAACATAAGGTATTTTTAAACTTACTATCTAAATAATTTAAATTTCATCAATATGTGAGGTTTTTATCTTCAATGTGTAATGATTACTCTAATAAGGTTGAGTTGAAAAATTGATAAATTTTTCAGAATGTAATACTTTTTGAAAAATAAGGTTTTAATATTCAATACATAAGGAATTTTGATACATAAGGTTTTCTTTCTGATTATAAAGTTGTTAAATTATACAAAACATAAGGTTTTTATGATGTGTAAGGATTTTTACTTTTCCAAGAAATAAATCATGACTTATAGAATAAGTTTTCACCATAAAGATAATAATCACATTGAGATGTAATCCATGGATGAAATTTTTCTTCAATATGCCTCTATAAATTGAGATATAATCAAACTGTTTATAATTTAATGTCGTTGTATAGTATGAAGTGTAACTTGCAGGATAGAGTCACTCCATGATCTGAATCTATGAAATTTAAGATTTTCATTATTCTGAGTTGGTTAGATGGATCATAATTCAATGTATGGTATTATATAGTGATCATGCGGACCAGGATAAAATAAGATAAGTATTGCATCATGAAGAAAATTTTCACACTAAATAGGGGTGAACAATTAAATATGGCTATAGAAACTAGTTTATCATGACTTAATGTATACCTTCATACTTTTATTTGTTCCAAATTCAACCTGTATAGATCCAATTATTGAATAAGTATAGTGATAAGTTGAGAAGAATATGATAACATTTAAAGGTAGTTACTTGACTGAAATTTGAATTTAAAATTCAAATTTGAAGAGGGAAAGTTGTTGTTGTTGTGAAAGATATATTCAATATAGAACTTACATGAATTATATATATAAATATATATTGAGAGTAAGATTATATAGAGGAAGTTTTTTGTTTAGAGAATTTTTCATAGAAAGAGATAAAAATAAGAGTACTTCAGGTTGTGAAATTAGTATAAGAAGAAGAATAGAGAAAACACACTTCATTTATGTGTTTGATCATCACACCTATTTAATTTATTGAGGGGTAATTAATAACTCATGCATTTTCTAAATTGAATAGGTGTGGTAACACACTATATTTTTTGGATGAAATAAAATAAGAGGAAGAAATGTAATTCCGTCCTCATTAAAGTACAAGGCAGCTATGAAACTTGTCGGGTGAATTCTAGAAAGAAACAATTGTTGAAATTATTGTATTATAATTCATGGATATACCCTACTATTTTTTATTCAATGGTGATTCTATTGGATCATATTTTCATGAGTTTTACAAAATCATTCCAAATATTAGCTTCAAATTTTGAGTACTGAAGCATTTATATTGGTTATTATTTATTTTTTCATTCCATAGTGTCTGAGAAGTTCTACAGTGAGACCTATTTATATAAAAATTAAAGGAGGTTTATTACATAATAAATCGTAAAAGTAAAAATGGAATATTGTTCATTTATTTCTCCCCCCTCTTAGAGAACCAACACTATGTATGGGGCCATCATAAGTGGTATTAGAGTTGATCAAGTTTTCTATGAAAACCGAGAAGTTTGGATTTTACTATTATGAAGGTTGATGACCTCATTTGATATTTTAGTTTTTCTATCTTTTAATAATTAAGATAGTTTCCCTCTATGTTTTAAAAAAATATCTGAATTTCAATTGTGAACATAAATAACATCAATTCATTGAAAGGAAAGAAGATTTCCATTTTCAATGGGAAGGTTATTATATTTAGAAAGATCAGATACTTCCATATTATTTTTCAATGATTTGGATTTTTTGGTGGATTAAACCATTGGTTATGTTACCCATATGGAATATTTTTTGATGAAGATAGTTGATAAGAGTAATTTGAAAAATGATTTCCATGGTAAAAATTTAATTTATAATCCATGTTTGAAAAGGAGTTTCTCAATGTTAAAGGGATAAAAATGGTAATTTTTTATATAGATTGGAAAATATATATTAAGATAATGTAGATGTGAATCAAACTAATATAAAAATATAGATATTGAGATATGAATATCTTTTTATGAATGACAATGGAATAGTTTATGTATTCTTCATTGGGGTTAAAAAAGTGGTGATCACCATTATAGGTTTTTGTGAGAAGTTGAAAGATTCTATGGTTTTCAAAAATATACTAAGTATTTTTTAAGAAGGTTTCATATGACGGCTCTGTTTCTTGAAGACTGTGATCTCAACACACTTTCTTTGGATTATCTGTATATCATCTTAATTTCTTATGAAATGATAAATGTATATTCTTTTAAGAAGCATATAATAGTTGATAGGTTAATTTCCTTCAATGATTTAAATAAAGAGAATAGAGGGAAAGAAGTTGATGAATATAGGGAAGAATATGTTGATGAATAATATGTTAAAACTAAATTTTACAAACTCGTGTTATTCATTTCTAGAATTGTGAGAAATAGTAGATGAAAGTCTCATGGAAATCTTCGACTTTATTTAAATTCAAGAATGGAAATTTATTATTTAATCTTGAAGATAGTGATAGTAGTGAGTAAAATGATTAATAAGAGATTTACAATGATTCTTTTGAAAAGAAACTAATTTCAAATGTTAATGAAGAATAAATCACAAGTTAGGAGTGAATTAATGATGAAATGAAAGAGGAAACTCAAATGTATTTCAAGATAAATCAAGAAGCCAAAGAGAGTATCTTGATGATTTGTTAATTGGAAAAGGTGAACAAGGGTTTGAAGAATGATTTTAAATTATCTATCAATAATTACACCTTACATGATTAAAAATATTAAATTTTGATAAAATATACTAAAAATTAAATAGGTTTCTTGATTAAGATAAATATTTTTATATTGAAATTGAAATACAGGTCAAAGAGAAGGGAAAACAGCATAATATTTTCCAATATAAATTCATCAATGTAAAAACTGAATTGGATAAGTAAAAATATAGTTTTTAGAGATATATTCAATAAATTAGAAAAATATTTAATAATATATTGTTTAAAAAGTTTAAGGTAAATAAATGGTCCAAAAATAATTAGAATTTGCTGCGAAAGAAGAAAGTTCTTATAAATCTGAATATTTTGGAAAGGATAACTTTAGAGAGAAAATTTCTAAAAATATTGATTCAAAAAGTATGGAAAAATTATATATTTAATAATATGGTGTTGGTAGTATACCATAATTTTGGTTTAGAAAAATGGGAAAAATTATGGTTAAAAAGGTGAAAAATTAAAGGATTCAACTTCTAAATAGAAATCTATTTTTAAAGAAAAGTATGCATTTTATGGACACTAATGTCATTTTAGAGGATTTTCACACTTATAAAGAATATTTTAGTTCAATTTTTATATGATTCCATAGGATATGGAAGATAAATATTAATGGTTATTTAACCCACTTAATTAATAAAAGTTCACAATAAATTTGAAAATTTAAGAATAGATGTTGAGAAAAAGTTCCAACCTTTAGATGAGGTTTGTGGAAGATGTGAAAAAATAGGTCACTTTACTAGAGAATGTATCACCATTCTATCAACCCAACTGAGTATGAATTTCAATTCTCAAAAAATCAGAATAACAAAGACAAATGAAAAGATATCACATTGGAGGTTTTTTACTCTAAAGAGAGTGTAAAAACTTGTCTATTGAAAAAGAATGATAAATGTGTGATCTCATGTTGAAGAAATAATAAAAGTATTAATGAAGAAGGTTATTTTATTTCATGGTAATAGTGTCACACTCCTAAAAATTAAGAAGTAAATCAAATTAACAATGTGATTCTTTAGAATGTCATGCTACTAAAGTAAAAAAGATGATGAGTTCCATCAATAGAAATGGTATTTAAATAATAATTTAGATGATCAAATTGGTTTTTAGTTAAAGGATTTGAATACCAAAATATAGAGGTTGAGAAATAAATTCCATCCTTAAATTATCAAAGGATAAGGTATGATGAAACTATCACCTCTCTTGAATTATCTTTATACATTTTTTTTAAAGGTGGAGAAAGACAACATAAAACCCTTTATGATTATCCTTTAATATATAGGGGATAAAAACATTATAGGGGGATAATCTAAATATGTGTGTTTAATCTAATGGAGTGAGATATATTATTTATGGGGAATATATATTTATATGAAGTTTTTAAAATGGGAAACTTTTGAAGTCGTCATGGTTTTGTGAGTTGTGAATTATTCTAACTTATTTATTGAGTATGTATTTAGGAAATTATTATACATGGTTTTGAAGAATATTTTTATTAAGTGGAAGAAAATTTGTTTCAAGAATTTTAAATCAATTGGTTTCCAGTTCTATAAAGAAGTGGATGTAAGTCACTTTAATGAAAAATATGGGAATATTATTCAATGTTATTTTTTATTGTATTTAGTTCACTCATGTAGGCTTAGAATTATTGAATAATAATTCATTTATAAGTGTGATTTTGAAAATATATTTATGTTCAATGGATTAAAACAAATAAATAGGGAGATTTTAGAGACCAAGAATGAAAAATATTTTTATATCAATAGTGGTTGTGACCCTGGGGAGGTTATTGATACCCAGGTGGATATGTTTATTGTGTTGTATTTTTTTAAAACATAAATCATGTATATATTCAATTTTTACAAGGAGTTTCTTTTGAGGTGAATTTAATTCCATGTTTTTTAATTTATTTAAGGGACATGGAAAAAAAATTATATTAAAGAAGTTAAGTTTAAGGAAAAGTGATTTCAGAAGCTGTATCGAGAAGTCATACCTAAGGAAGATACACTCATGAAAAAATCACTAAGGATGCAGGAATATCTGGAGATGAAGTCCAAAGAAATATTTCCTTAATAAGTATATAATAAATATAACCGAAAATTAATTCTAAAAATTTCTTAATGAGTTGTAGATGATGGGATGAAGTGCATATAAAATATGAAGGTAGTTGTATCTATTGATGCCTGATATATCATGGATTATCTTCAACCAACATAAGATAATAATAAACATATCCTAAAAGAAACTTTTCAATTATTCCCAAATTTTTTGATCAACTCATATAATCATCCATGATAAAAAAAATTTGTTTTACTAAAGAATCACATAGACCATGTGACCCCACTCCTATTATGTGCAACATTAGTAGAACCCTCATGTGACCACATGATAAGTCCCTTATATTCACTTTAGAGTTATAGGTATATCGATCTCATGAGATCCCCATCATTAAAGTCTCGGTGATGGATGTATCACATGACATTGTGACACTATTATTTCATGTGGGCTATATGGACTATGGTGGTTACTTACATGTGCCTCATCTCTATTATTTCCTATAAATACCTTGGGTTTCCCCATCAGGAAGGTGATTAGGAATAAATTAGAAGACCAAGAGAACATGAAAATGTGAGAAATGTGGTCTTCACTTATATATTAGGAAAACTTCAACCATTTTCATAGGTAAAACTAGAGCCTAAAAAAATAATTCAAAGAATTGAAATTTCATATGAAATGTCCGTGTGAAAAATTTTACATGAGATGTCTGTATTCCGCAATATCATTATATGGTCATGTATCAATATTTTTATTCACATATGGAAGGTGTAAACCCCATGTGGTCATATAATACCAACATTGAAATGTTTTTTGATACCCATATCATGTGTAAATGTGATACACACATTACACGGTCTTATGATCTTAGCCACATGTGGTCACCTCTAGTGGATTGCTTACATGAGTTCAACCCTTTACATGATGTGTTTTCCCCAAAACCAAGGATTTTTTAAATGTCTTTTCTCCTCCCATGATGATGCATCCATACATTGAAATTTGAAAAAATTTGAGAGGTTTATGATTTTTCTTATCCAAATCCATCTACTCATGATAAACCAATCTAGAATACCTATATACCCTCCTTTTTCCAAGGTTAAAACCCTAAAAAGGATAACTTGAAACCTCCACCAAATCCATCATACATGCACAATCAAGACATTTGTACCAGTTTAAACCCCTTAAATCATATATTTTTTAATAAAAGGGAGCTTCATGTTTTCATCCCAGATCAGTAGCACCCTCAAGGTGACCACGGTGATGGATTACCTTCATAATGAGGATCCTTTTCTAGAATCATTAGAGATTTTCACTAGAATCATATATTAAACCCTATATAACCCAGGATTTAGCCTGATTGTACAAGTCACTTGGTAGATTGTTAGATTAACTTAGTGAGATAAACATCCAAATATGTTGTAATCTCTATATATACCCTTATAGTCCCTTAATAGGGAGAGGGCCTCCTTCACCTCCAGACTTGATAACAGGTAGGAAGAAGAGTGAAATGGTATCTCTCATGGAGTAAGCCCCTGATATTTCTTACAATATTTCATACCCCTACATCTGTACACATACCTATACTTCTAAAATATAGGAAAATAATAGGATGATATTCCCATTTGGATATAATACCCAAGATGGTTCAATTTGGAAATAACATTTACATGCTAAGGATATGAAATGTGGGCTTCCTCTTCAGATATAAGTTCCATAAAAATTTAATTATTCAATGTGATTAATATTTTATTATCTATTTTTTTCACACAATGAGCAATAATCATGTGTTCTTAGAGATCAGAGTGAATTATTCCATTATAAAAATTAAAATATATCCATATTGGGAATCTTCATTAGTTGTAAGCCCCAAAACATCTAACATGGGCCTCCTCACTAGGTGTAATCACCAAAAAACATTTCTTATACCTCTCAAAAAATGATATTTCATCATGATATATTCATTAAAAGGGCCATATTCCTAATTAATCATCTCAGGTTAGCCTCATATGTGTAAGCCCTGCTCAATTATTTTTTACCATATCTTTCACAAAACAGACATCCCTAGAACATTATGTTAAACAATGTATCCAACATCCTAGTTGTATGATGTTAAATTGAATGATAATTTCCTTACCACATTATATTAACCAATATAGACCAGTCATTATATATGATCACAAAAAATGTTACTTGAACATTGTGGGATCTGGTTCCTATTTATAATAGGATGTGTAGGACTCCACTTCGAGAGCTAAACCCAACATTCATATATCATTATTATTTAATAATTTCCCATAATGGGATATAATCCCAGAATAACTATACTCCTTCATCGATTTATATCCCTAATGATATCATTCCCCCACCTCGAGGTCCATATTCCCACTGAATGTCACCATATTTCCTTAGTTATTCCATATTTCTGATGAAACCATATTATTCTCATTATTCCATACTCCTACTATAAAAACTAACCTCATACCTCACTAGTATATTCACTTATAAAACTTTCCTATTCTCATTGGGCTATATTTTCTTTCAGGTTAACCAGAAAGGGCCACTAATTCATAAATCCCACACTAAACATCATTGGGAACCTTTCGCTGAAAAATTACATTCCATATAACTATAAACATCTTGGAAATGGTCCTTATCACATGACCTTAAAAGGTATGAAATTTTCTGTTAAGTGTCACAAAACTACTTAGGTTATGATTCCCTTAATAATGTTTTGTAGGATTCCTATTTAATGTTCATGGCCACAACAATAAGCACCAAATACCTCCCTAGATGAAATTAAATTTCAGAGTGCTTGATAATGTGGCTTTAAACTAAAAATTCAAATCTTTACATGATAGGGGGAGATATAGAACCTATGATATGTGTGTGTGTGTGTTATACCTCATTCAAACCCATAATTAATCAACCAAATTTCATGAGCATAACTAGTAGCATTATCAACATTACCAGTTAAGGTTCCTGAACATATCTTAAATCAATTAGAGAATCCTTTAATATGAATTAATTCCCCAAAAAAGGTGTATATGAGATCTAATTCTCATCCTATTAGTTTTATGAACATTCAAGGATTCACTTGTATGTCTTAGTGATCACATTCCTTTAAAAAGTAGCACCATGGAATGTTTATAAGCCATACAGAGTGAATATATGTTAAAAAATTGTTAGTTTTTTATTGATTGTAAGTCTAGAAGTTTAAATATTTAAAGAATGAAAATTATCTGTAAGTTATAATATTTGAAGAAGTTTTAGAAATTTACATTTTATGAATATTAAAGAAATTAGGAAAGGACTCCATATATAAGAGTTGTTTTGAAACTCACTAGAATACGTAAGAGTATTATAGAACTTACAGACTAAAAATTGGCAAAGTGTTGGAAGATCCCTATATACACAAGATATATTGAAACTTGTAGCCTTAAAAATGGAAAATTCCTCAATATATAAGGCTTTTATCTTTATTATGAAATGGTTAATATGATTATACTAATTCAAGAAAAATGTAAAGTCCTTATAGCCAAAGTAGTTTTGATACATAAGGATTTTATCTTCAATAAATAAGGAATTATGATATGTAAGGTAATATTTCTTATTGGAAAATTGGTGAATTCATCAGAGAATAATTTTTTCTATACATAAGGATTTTATCTTCAATTCATAATTTTTTTTTATATGTAAGGATTTTTACTTTACCAAAAATTTATGTGTGGATTATAGAATAAGGGTTGAACCATGAATATAATAGTCATGTTGTGATGGAATCCATTGAAGAAAATAGTCTTACAACTTCCTCTATGAATTGAGAGACACTCACACCATGTTGATAATTCCATTTAATTATATAGGTTGAAGTTTAACTTGTAGGATAGAGTCACACCATGATGTGAATCCATGAAAATTAAGATCTATGGTATTTTGAGTTGGTTATATAGATCATTCCATAATGTATGGTATTATTTCATGATTAGACAGACCTATAGAAAATAAGATATTTATTGTTTGATGAATTTTTTCTGGCTACAAAGGGATAAATAGATTGAAATCAGATAGAGGAACTAGTTTATCATGCCACATTTTATAAAATCATACCGTAATTTATTCTAGAGTTCACCTGGGAGATTTTAAGACTTATTAATTATAAGGAGGAGTTGATAATAAATAAATGTAGTTACCTGTCTAAAATTCAAAATTCAAATTCAAATTTTAGAGGAAAGAGGTATTGTTTTGGGTAAGATATATGGAAAAATGGTCTTATATAAATTATATAGATATATAGATATTTATATGAATAATGGATAGTGGAAGAAGTGTGTGTAGATAAGTGTGTAAATAAAAAATAATAAGAATAAGAATAAGAATAAGAATATTACTCATGGTTATGATAGTAAAAAAAGAAGAAGAAGAAAGTGTAATCACATTCTTTGTGTGTCTTATCATCAAACCTATGTTTTTTATTTAGGAAGAATAAAAAATTCACATAGGTTAAAAATTAAATAAGTGAGGGAGAACTATAAATTTTTGAGATATAATCAAATCAAAGGAAAAAAACATAATTCATACCTCATTGAAGTACAAGAAAAAAATAAAACTTGTTGGGAAAATTTTATTGAGATGACATTTTTACATTCTTGTTTTGTGATTCAAGGATATACCATTCTCATTATGTCTACAATAGTGGTTTTAGGGGATCGTGTGGTCATCAGTTTTACTAGACTATTCTAAAAAATATATACTCATTTTGAACAGTGATCCTTATACATTGAGTGTTATTTGTTTTATTTCCTTAGTGTGTGATAATTTCAGTAGTGAGATCGATCACTCTAATAAGTTTTGGTGGTTAATTTCTTAATAAATCATAAAAATAAAAAATGAAATATTATTCATTGATTCACCCCCCTAGTGACCCACCAATAAACCAACATTGTTCCTGGATTAATCATATGTTTTTGTTTTTATTTTATCTTCAATTTATGTTCTTTGTATCCTATATAGTAGGACTCATTATAAACAATATAAATTCATATATTATGTGTTTATTTTTTCTTTAATTTTTCTTAGTTTTATTTTAATTTTTCTCCATGAATTGTAAAGGCATTTAGATAATCCATGGATAGGGTGAGAGGATTATTAGTTATGGATATAGTGATTTAGTGTTTCATGTGTTTCAAACCTTACGAATATATTTACACATTTGTGGTTTAGAGTTTGGATCATTCTGGATCCCCCTGATGAAAGTGTAACAAGTGGTGTCAGATCAACTGTTATAGAATTATTTTGGAATCTTATATAAATACTTTAAAAAAACCTAATTTTCCTATCCTTTATGAATTTATAATTTATTAGTATTTTTTAATTTGAAAACATGGAATTGGAATAGGGAAATTTGTGGCCAAATATTTTTGATATAATATATTTTAGATTTTAGAGGATGGAATTTTGGGATTACTTGTTCCAAAAAGATCTATATATTTTTTTGAAAAGGGTTAAGCTGGAATCAATGTCAAAGGAATATTGGGAAAGTCTCAATTAAAATATGTTGAGTGTGATCCAAATCATATTGTCCTAGAATGTGAACTTCAATATCTATTAGGTGAATAAAACTTTTAAATTGATTTTAATGATTTCAAACATATATAATAATCCTTCCATGATGAATAAGGTGTTTCTGATGAAATGAATTTTTATCATATAGATTTTAAAAGGAAATATAGTGGATAATCATGTGAAGGAATTTGATATGATCTAATGTCAATTAGAATATATTTTTGAGAAGTTCACTAGATGAATTTAGGGACTAATACTTTTTTCATCGCTTCTAGAATCAAGAGAAGTGATAAATATTGTTGCGATTAACTATAGTGGTATGAATTAATTAGTATTAAAGTAAATCCATAATCATATTCTAAATGAAGATATCATGAATAATGAAGACTCGGGTTCTACTGAAACTACCTTTAGTATGTAATTAAAGAGATTTTTTACTTGAAGAAGTCTGAAGTGGAAGGTAGAAAATAGAATATGAAAGGATTACTGGGAAATTGGTTGGTCATATTGACTCTACAAGCTATCATAATGGAAATAATTGAAATTTTTGAAATAACTATTTATAAACGTGAGTTATATTCACAAATACTAATTTTTTTTCATCTTCTAACTCTATAGTTAAAGGGTAAGATGGAACTTTGATCCTAAGTTTCATTAGTTTGATTAAGTCATGGATACTTCTATAAGAAGTTTCATTTCACTCAAAATTCAAGAAATGGATCTTAATTAACTATGTATCTGGAAACATAAACAAGTTTCAAATTTTGTATATGGAAGTGCTGGATATTTTTACCAATATTAATGTGAGCATTCAGAATAAGAATGGATGCTTACTAAATTTTAAGGGCATTCATCGCATCCCAAGTTTACAAAAGAACTGAATTTACATTTATTAGCTTGATGATGTGGTATTTTATACTATCTTTATAGATGGTGCATGAAATACCACACAAGGTTCCATGGTAGTGTCCCATAATTTTATGGATGGAATATTGTACTTGACTGAGAATTCATAAGGGATGATACATACTAGAGAAACAAATTCGGAAATAGTGAAGTTATTGTATGAACACCTTGGGAATATTTTTTATATACATTTATGGGCCCTGTATACAAAGGGGTTTTTGATGGTTGATTACGTGAATTATAGAACATATAAAATTTGTATCCTAAGAAAACATCAAAATTTTACCTTTTAATGTTTTTATAAATCTCCAAATAATCAGAAGCTCGAGTTAGTTCATAAGAATGTATTGAGAGAAACATCAGCTTGGTCTCACAGGGTTCACTATATTATGTAGCCTTTATCAAAAATTCCAAATAAAATGTGGCATGTTTTCCCTTAAACATATGTTCAATTTTTTTGAAACATTTTTCAAATAGAGAACCATGGTGGGTTCCAAGAACGTAATAAAGAAAAAAAATGTCTAATAATGTTGATGAGTATAGAGTAAAAGAGTTCCAAATATTTTATTAGATAAATAGAATTTGAATAGAGAATATTTTACCCAAAAAAACTAATAAAAATGGTGTGGAATAATATATGAACTAGACTATGAATGAGATAAATAGAAGCATGAGGTTAGTTATGCATTACCAAAGGATTATCGGGTTGAAGATGTTAATTGGGAAACTTATATTCTAAATATGAGTCCTTCCAAACTAATGGAGTAGCAAATTTTGGAAGAAATTGAGACTTGAATATTAGTTGATCTGTCTAACCTAAAAGTTTTCTGATCAATCACATATTCCCATGTCAATGACAGGGAAATTGATAAGTTGGAAGCTAACTCTGGAACATGTTTCTTTATTGGATATGGTGATAAAAACAATGTATTTCATATTTGGTATAAAAATCAGTGAAAGGTTATCAAAGTTTAGAATTTCCTCTTCAATTAAGATATCCTTTTTGGATAAAAAAAGAAGAATATATATTTCAGAATAAATAAACAATACATGATGAGGTTAATATAGATATAGTATGAATGGTTATGGATTTTTTATATAGAATAAAAGTTTGATAAGTGAAACCAAGTTTTGGAATATAATATTCTAATCAAGTTCTGGAAGTAAAAAATGTCTAATGTATCAAAATTATCAAGGATTTCATAAGCTCAAGGAAGACATTCAAGAATCCTAAGTCCTAAAGGAGCCGAACATCATGAGTTAAGGTGTTCTATCAGTGTAACGCCCCCACCCCAGTTACCCAGAGTCGGTGCATTATTACATAACATTTTCATGATCACAAGAGATCAAGTCTCGAAAGATCGATTAGTTTAGTAGCCTTGGAGTCACTAGATACATTCATAAAGTTGACATTACATCATAAAGTGAAAACCACTACAACAACATCTTGACTTCATATCCCCTTATACTATCCCTTTAGGTCATTCATAAATTACTTCTTCACATCCTTGGAAAATAAAACATTGAAAGGGGTGAGCTCAGATGCTCAGTAAGTATAACAATATAGCAGAAACTTTCATAAATAAGAATAAACATTTAAGGCAATGTATAACTAAAACAATAGCCTTTTAAACTTGATCTTCAACATAATATGGCAAAGATAAAATTAAATAATGACATTTACTTATTCACATGGATATTCTACTAGTCGAATAATTACATGCAATATCAATAACCACTTTCATAATGATGGAATGCATAATTCCAGACTATCATAACCACATAGTCAAGCCCTCCTACCAAGAATACAAATAATATTTTGTCAATGCCTTGTGCCAAGACACTAGTTTGCCTCATGCGACCTACCGATACATCGAGGAGCTATAGAGGGCTCCACCCGTCACTTATTAAGTCCAATGTATTCCTCATATGAACATGTTTAAACATAACATAAACATTCATATTAAAACTAGCATACGAAATGTCAATACTTTCTCCATAAACCATGAATGGTATGAAAATAAAACATCCACAGTCAAACATATCACAAAAACTTCAATACTATATGGAAGTTTTCTATCATATTAAATAAACTTCAAATAATCTTAAAATCCATTAAAGGATGTTGACATACATGAAATCAAAACTATTTGATAGAAATATCTCTTTTTAAAATCATTTAAAATTCACATAATTATAAAATAAAACTTTTACTTTTAAAATATTCTTATAAGCTTGTAAGGGAAGCTTTGAATATTTGATAACGGCGGAAAATAGCCACACCCGCCGTATAAGATTAAAAAAGACATTGTTACCTTAATTCTGTTGAAAAGGTTAAAAAGGACCTTGTTTGGAAAATGACAGAAAGATTCCTTTATGAACTTCTTATAAAAAGTCAACAAGGGTATAAATGACTTTAACCCATAGTCTATAAAATAGTAAGAATTATTTGAAATACATTTTTAAGAAACATGGATGTGGATGATAAAGAGGTCCTAGTAGATAGTTACGTATAAACAACCTCGGATAATGAAGAGATTGTGAAATAAACCCTTACCTTGTACTTTTACCTAGTTGATGGTATGTCAACCTCCTGTATAATAGTTAAAACATTGTTATTAAATTATACAAGAACCATATAAATAATTATGATATCATATATGATCTTCTAATTATAAGAACCCGGATCTTCATTTAAGGTATGTCTTTCCTTTTCTGGAGTTTTGAGATTTTTTTTAGAGTTTCTGGAAAATTTCGAAGTACACGCTGTGTACTTTCTGAGTACACGCCATGTTCTGGACATGCCAGGGCCACACACACGGTGTGTAGGGGTGATGTGGAGGCCAATTTTGGCGGAGTATGGAAAAACCCACTACACGTCGTGTACTTTAAAAATACACGTCGTGTACTTTTCGTTTTTTTCACTAATCTGGTGGGGGTCGCGTCTAATCGCCATAATCACCTTCTTCTAGGTCTGGTTTGTCCGAGAGCGACCCGTACAACCAGATCTTCCCCGATCCCCTGATTCTCCGTCTGTTCCCCGATTCAAGCATGGTCTATTGCGTTGGAAGCGCAGTGGTGAGTTCTTCCTTCCGCTTGAGCCTTGTTTTCCAATTCTTCCTTTTTCTCAAGTTATCTAAGGTTTAACATTTTGTGTGTTTTCTCATATCTACGATGTTATAGGTGGAATCAGTCATCGTGGTTCAATTATATCGATCTACTAGAATCTAGGTAGGTTGTTTGTGCCTTACCGTTCAAAGTCTCTGAGTTTATGTGTGAATTTCCACCGATACCCTTGAATAGGGTATTGCGTGTTACCCCTTTTTTCCTTCGTTGTTTTTTTGCCTTGCTTATATTATTGTGTAGAGGTAATTTGACCATGTTAGAGGATAATTTTTTTTGATTGGATGTTTTTTCCCTTGCTTTTTTCTATTTACGACATTTGGGTCTCGTTTGCCTTTGGCTGCTACACTTGTTTTCATGCCTCGCGGTTATAAGTTGAAGTGAAACTCATGACATGCTTGTTTCCTTGTAAAACTTTTAGCTAAGTAGCTCTATAGGTGTACTTTGGTTATCCAAGTATCTCTAAAGGTGTAGTTTGTCCTTATAGCATTATTATACACTGACTGGCACGGAGCATAGAGAACCTGGTGCTATGGACTATAAGGGATAGAACGAGTGAGCTTCCCAGAGAGTCTCAGATATTACAGACTACAGAGGGTATGGACCGAGTGAGCTCCCAGAGAGTCTTGAAATTTATAGACTACAGTAGGGTAGACCGAGTGAGCTTCCTCAGAGAGTATTACCTTGTTTGAATCTCTTTAAGAACCTTCCTAGGCTAAAGGAGGAATTGACCGAGTGAGCTTCCTCATAGAGTCTATGGTATACCTGAGTCTATATGAGGAATTTACTGAGATAGCTTCCTCAAAGAGTCTCTAGACCTCAGGGCTAAGAGGTTTATACCACATTATCTTACTCAAGAGAGTCACTGACTACCCTAGACTATAAGGTGAATTGACCGAGTGAGCTTCCCCAGAGAGTCTCATAAATTTTTATGACCAAGCCAGAGGGGTTGGGCTGAGTGCACTCCCCAGAGGGTTGTGGTACTTCTTGGATAGGACTAGAGGTGATGGCTACGAGTACTTCCTAGAGGGTTTCCTTCTTGTTAGCTGTTTGCTTCACTACTGTTGTTGGTTGTGGATTTGATTACTACTATGTATCATCTTGTTTTACTGCTTACTGTTTACTGCCTTTTTCTTGTTGTTGCTGCTTACTGCTTATTGTGCTTTTACCTGTCATATACTCACCGACTGTTAGGAACAGATCTTTGGGTGGTTGCCTACTGGGATTTTATCTCACACCCTATTTGGTCCATGCTTTTTGGCCCAAGAAAACTATGTTGTTGCAGGTATAGTAAAGGGAAAGAACCCTTTGACTTTTGGAACTTGATTGCTTGGAGCAGTAGAGCATGGGACCAAGCTTTGTCTTGCGATGATGAGGAGCTCTTTACTTTTCTTTTGTACTTGTTTTGGTAATGTAGTGTTTTCCAGTATTGTGACTTGTTTGGCTATTTTCCTAGTTATGTATCATGCATAATTTCAAATATACATTGTGCCCCAGTTGTTGATTTAGTCTTACGCTGTTATATTGTTGGTTACTACTGCTTCCTCTATTGCATGTTTATTTTTCTTCTACTGTGTACTCTACCAATGAGGGAATAGTTTCCCCACTATCACACCCAAGGCCCTCACTGCTAGTCGGCAGCCTCTGGCATTTGGGGAAATGCGCTTGAGGCCATGTGACCAACCGGGTACGGGGCACCTCTGGGTGGCTTCTGGAACTGGGATGTTACAAAGTGGTATTAGAGGAATTCCTTTCTCTTTCATTGCTATTTGGAGATGTTAGTCAGGGTTAATACGGATTCGGTATGTGGTAATAAGTTGTGCCCGGGAGTAGCTAACCCATGTACAGGGAAAAGCAATACTACCTCATTTATTGTAGTTTTTTGGTTTTGAGATTTTACACTTGATACGATTTCATCTAGAGTGATTCACATGCTTTGTACTATTATTGTTTTGATATTACGGTTCTATTTCTTTTGCAACCCGATGAAATGAGGGTATGCCATCTCATGCATCATATAGGTACTTATAGAAATCACATGCCATGCATTCTTACCATGCCATTTAGGGTGCATTAGTGATTTCATGCTGTTGTGATAGATGTTGTGTAGATTATGCATGTTGTTGTGATAGATACTTGATAGAATCTCTACTACTTGTTAGAGAATTGTTTGTATTGTATTTGTATAAATGAATGCAAAATTTTGATTCTTGAGATGTTATGGGCCCTGTTGAATTTGAAATTGGTGGATCATGATCCTGTTTTCTCTTGTACATGACAGTAGCGGATGCCAAGCTTTGATTCACGGGGAGTATGGGCCCTCACGGATCGGAATTCGGCTCCTCTTTGCCTTGTTTTCTGTGTTTTTGGGTTTCTATATAGTTTCTGAGCTACTGCCCAGAAAAACCCAGAATACATGGCATGTACTTTCTGGTTACATGTTGTGTAGTATCTAGGCCGTGTTATTGACTGTGTGTACAGGAACACGGTGTTATGAAAATAATGTCAGGAGAATGTCGTGTACGGTATGTACACTCCATGTCGTGTAGAGCCTGGTACCCGTCCATGTAACTAATAACACGGATTAGGGAATCTTGAGTAGAACATGCCGTGTTGAAAAGGAACACGTCGTGTAGTTCTGTCTAGGTACCCGGCCGTGTCACGAACAACATGGTTCGGTGTGACCTTCTCTTGGACACACCGTGTTGCTTTTGGAACATGTCTTGTAGTCTTTCACAGGTACCCGGTCGTGTCATGAACTACACGGGATGGTGTCACCTTCTCCTATACATGCCGTGTTTGTTCGGAACATGCCGTGTAAGGTCGATCCGTGTAGACGACTTTGCAACTAACAACACGGGTTGCCGAGTCAGTGTCTAGTACACGTCGCGTCCCTAGGGAACACGTCGTGTAGTCTGAGGTTAGTTTGAACCGTGTGAGTTAGTCATATAAGGATACTCGGGAAGGGGAATAGTTTTCAAGTACACACCGTGTGTTGGGTCAACATACCGTGTAGTTTGAGGTGTTACACGACCTGTAGGGCAGTGGAACACTCCCATGTCAGTGGCTTAAGAAAACACGCCGTGTAGTTTTTATACATGCCATGTAGTCATGTTTTGTAAACTTGTGTGTTTTTCTTCCCCTGTTCCTGTTTTGTACTCTTGTGTTCTCTGTCCTTGTTTTTTCTGATCTAAGGTATACTTTTGATCTTTCAGAGATATGCCTCTGAGACGTCCTCCGGTTGTACGTTTGTCATCAGGCAGTGATCAGATGCTAGATATGGCTGATCAGGGACTTCCTGCCAATCCTCCAGTCGATCCAGCCTTGGCACCGGCTGTCATACCAGTTGCAGGTGCTGATGCGCAGTTCAGGGAGGACTTCCTGAGGATGATGCAGACCTTCCAGGGAGCGCCACCTCCTATCTCGTCGATGTCTGAGTTGACGCGGGTTTTCCAACAGCAGTGTCCTCCTACCTTTTCAGGGGATGGAGGACCCCAGGCTGCAGAGTCGTAGATAGAGGCCACACTGACCATCTTTGAGAACCTATAGATCCCTCCAGAGAAAAGGGTAAATCTTTCTACTTACATGCTCCGGGACACCTCCAAGAGGTGTTGGGAGGTCATCTCATGGTCAGGGAGTCAGTAGGATATGTCTTGGGATGAGTTTTGATGCACCTTCTATGAATACTTCTATCCAGAGACCCTGAGGGCTGATGGAGCCTGGGAGTTTATGAGCCTGCAACAGGGTACTCTCTCTGTTATGGAGTACTCATCTTGCTTCACTGAGCTGCAACGTTTCACACCGATCCCAGCAGGTGATGATTTTTTCCTTGCTAGGAAGTTTGAGGATGGTCTCAGGCAAGAGATTCGTTCCCAGGTGAATATCTTTCAGTTGACTTCGATATCCTCCATCGTTAACCAGGCGCAGATCACTGAGCGCAATCTGAGAGATTCTGGAGCAGTGAACCAGGGCGGTTCAATATCCAGAGCTGGTGTTCCTCCTACGGACAGTAGGAAGCGTCCTAGAGAGTCTTCTCGAGGAGATAGAGGTTCGCGGGATGTGTCTTCCGGTAGCTAGGTTGTATGCTACCAGTGCGGTAGGGGATGGTATACTAGGCCTCAGTGCCAAAGGGATTCGATGGAGTGCCGGTATTGCAGTAAGATGAGCCATCTTCAGCATTTTTGTCACATCTTCTCAACTTCAGCTGGTGGTAGAGGTTCCTCTATGACCCTGCGTTTGGGAGATGCTTCACCGGTTTCCCACCAATTAGGGAACTGGAGTTCTTCCGGCCATTCAGGCCAAGGTGGAGGTCGCGACCGTGGTGGTCAGTCACCAGGTCATCAGTGACAGTAGAGTGGATCATCTCAAAGCGGTCGGCCAGGGGCGCAGGGTCGTGGTGCAAACCAGTCTCTCGTCGTGGAGCAGACCTATCAGGACCAGGATCCTGGACCTTCTACAGTTCGAGGTACGATCTTAGTAGCCGCAGTTTTATCTTCAGCCCTTTTCGATATTGGTGATTCCCATAGCTTTATCTCTGTTGCTGTTGTAGAGAGCCTTGGGCTCTGTTTCTTTTCGTCTGCCGACTTGTTGACTCTTTACACACCTTTGGGAATGAGGACATCTAGTGTACGTCAGTGCAGAGAGTTCCCTTTCGAGGTTGCGGGGTGTCATTTCTTATGGGACCTCTATGTCCTAGAGATGACAGGCTATGACATCATTCTCGGAATGGACTGGTTAGTTCCTTTCCAGGCAATCGTCAATTACTATCGCCGCAGGGTGAGTTTCATATCACCAGAGGGTGGATCTTTCCTTCATAGAGGCGAGTGGGATGTCCAGGTGGGTAGAGATGGACCAGAGCATCATGGGCTAGGGGAAGTTATAGCCCAGATTTCCAGTCATTATCTGGATGACCAGGGGACTTCACAGTTAGACTTTCCTCCAGTGGTGGATCGTTTCAGGGATGTCTTTCCAGAAGACTTTTTAGGTTTACCTCCAGAGTGTGAGGTAGACTTCCAGGTTGAGCTCATGCCAAGAGCGGCACCGGTTTCCATTCCTCCTTATAGGATGGCTACACCTGAGTTGTAGGATCTCAAGAAGCAGTTGGAGGAGTTGCAGGCAAAGGGTTTCATCTGACCTAGTACTTCTCCTTGGGGTTCGCCTGTCATGTTCGCTAAGAGGGTAGACGGTACCCTTTGGATTTGTGTGGATTATCGGAAGCTGAACCAGTTGAAGGTCAAGAACCAATATCCCTTGTCGAGGATTGATGACCTCTTTGATCAGCTTCAAGGATCCCGGGTGTTCTCGAAGATCGACTTGAGTTCTGGTTGTCATCATTTGTGCGTTAGACCATCAGATATACCTCTGACAGCTTTCAGGAGCAGGTATGATCTTTAAGATTATACAGTCATGTCGTTCGCTCTTACGAACGTGCTTGTAGTCTTCATGGCACTGATGAACCGAGTGTTCCATCCGTACTTGGACTCCTTTGTCATGGTCTTTGTGGATGATATCTTGGTGTACTCTCACACTCGACACGACCAGGCCACAAAACATGAGATTGTTCTGAGTACACTGAGAGAGCATCGGTTGTATGCTAACCTCTCGAAGTGCCACTTTTGGATGGATTAGATTCACTTCCTCGGTCATGTTATCTCGAAGATAGGAGTGTCAGTGGACCTAGAGAAAATGAGAGATGTAGTTTCCTGGGAGAAGCCGAAGAACATCTTTGAGGTGCGGAGTTTCCTAGGGCTGGCTGGGTACTACAGACGCTTCATTCAGGACTTCTCGCACCTAGAAGCACCATTGACAAGTCTGACCAAGAAGGGGGCAAAGTTTTTATGGTCATATTCTTGTGAATCATCCTTTCAGGAGCTGAAAGGGAGGTTGACATCAGCACCGATACTAGTCTTGCTGGATCCGGGCAAGGTCTATAGTGTTTACTTTGATGTTTTGGGTATCAGGCTAGGAGCTATGCTTATGCAGGGATATGGGGTCTTTTCATATGGGTCTCGGCAGTTAAGGCCACATGATAGGAATTACCCTACGCACAATCTGGAGTTGGCAGTAGTTGTTCATGGCTTACGCTATTGGAGACACTATCTTCTGGGAGAGTACTTTGTGGTTTTTACCGACCACAAGAGTCTCAAGTATATCTTCACTTAGCATGATATGAATCTGGGACAGCGTAGGTGGGTCGAGTATCTTCAGTCCTTTGACTTCGAGCTCGCCTATACGCCGGGAAAGGGCAATGTAGTGGCAGATGTGTTGAGCAGACAAACTCAGATTTAGGCAGTTCAGGAGGCCAGCAGTGAGTGGCAGCTTATGGCTCTGTTCTATGAGATGCTTCTGGAGGTGCACGGTAGGCAGGGACAGACTGTCCTATCTTCTGTGGTTGTTACCTCTTCACTTCTTGATCGGGTACGAATGAGGCAGCTGTCAGATTCAGAGGCCTTAGTCCTACGGGAGAGTGTGTCAGGAGGGGACCCTCTTCCTGGATGGATAGTGGGAGAGGATGAGATCTTTCATTTCCAGGGATGCATATGGGTTCCAGCAGACATGCATGAGGAGCTAATGAGGTATTTCCATTCCTCAGTTTGGGCAGTTCATCCTGGCATCACCAAGATGTACCGGGATCTTCATCACCAGTACTGGTGGCCAGGTATGAAGAGGGATGTTGCTGGTTTTGTCATGAAATGTTCTACTTGTCAGCAGGTGAAAGCAGAGCATCAGTGACCAGCAGTGATTTTACAGTAGTTACCCATTCTGGAGTGGAAGTGGAACGATTTCACGATGGACTTCGTGGTCGGGTTACTGTGGTCACCTCGGGTAAGTGATGTTGTTTGGGTCGTCATCGATAGGATTATGAAGGTAGAACACTTCTTTCCGATCAAGGAAACCTTCAGTGCCGATGATCTTGGACGACTGTACATCCGAGATATTGTACTTCTTCATGGAGTTCTACACTCCATTGTTTCAGACAGGGATGCGTGCTTTACCTCTCAGTTCTGGCAGGGACTTCAGAAGACCTTGGGTACCCAGGTACTTTTGAGTACAGCATACCATCCCCAGACTGATGGCCAGTCTGAGTGCACGATCCAGGTGCTTGAGGATATGTTATACGCTTGCATTCTATACTTCGTCAGTTCTTGGGAGAAGCATATACCTCTTGTGGAGTTCGCCTACAACAACAGTTTTCAGGCGACCATTTAGAAGGCACCATATGAGGCTCTATACGGTAGGCCATGTCGATTAACTTTATGATGGCTGGAGGCAGGAGAGGCAGCTTTGCTGGGACCTCATCTTGTTCAGGAGACCTCAGAGCAGATAGAGTTGATTCGGAAGAGGATGGCTACAGCACAGTCTCAACAGAAGTATTATACTGATCAGTGGAGACGACCTCTGGAGTTCGAGGTCAGAGATCAGGTTTTCCTGTGTGTTGCACCGAGGTTGGGACACAAGAGGATTCGGAGACAGTGTAAGCTTTCACCACGGTACGTCGGGCCGTTTGAGGTATTGGAGAGAGTTGGGCCAGTTGCCTATCGGTTTCAACTACCTTAGAGGTACCGGGAGATGCACGATGTCTTCCACATCTCTCAGCTCCGATGTTACTTTTTAGACTCGTCTCATATCTTTCAGCCCAAGGAGGTTGAGCATGAAGCAGATGCGTCATTTGAAGAGCATCCCATCCAGATTTTCGATCACAGTATGAAGGTTCTCCGAGGTCGGTCTGTTCCTCTAGTACGAGTGCTATGGCAGCACGGGCGAGTATAGTATGAGACTTGGGAGAGGGAGGCCAGGGTTCGATATTAGTGGCCGTAAATATTTGATGATCCTTCTTTTACGCCCATTTAGGGAAATTCGGGGATGAATTTATTTAAGGGGGGGAAGTTTGTAAGAACCCAGATCTTCATTTCAGGTATGTCTTTCCTTTTCTGGAGTTTTGATATTTTTTTGGAGTTTCTGGAAAATTTTGAAGTACATGTCATGTACTTTCTGAGTACACACCGTGTACTCTCCTCCAGCTCGAACCCATGTGTTGGATGTGCCTAGGCCACACACATGGTGTGTAGGGGTGACGTGGAGGCCGATTTTGGAGGAGTACAGAAAAACCCACTACATGTCGTGTACTTTTCTTTTTTTTCACTAATCCGACCTGGGTCGCGCCTAATCTCCATAATCACCTTCTTCTAGGTCTGGTTCATCTGATAGTGACCCGTACGGCTGGATCTTCCCTGATCCCCCGCTTCTCCATCTGTTCTTCGATTAGAGCATGGTCGATTGCGTTGGAAGCACAGTGGTGATTTCTTCCTTCTTCTTGAGCCTTGTTTTCCAATTCTTCCTTTTTCTCAAGCTATCTAAGGTTGAAAGTTTTGTGCATTTTCTCAAATCTACGATGATCTAGGGGGAATCAGTCGTCATGGTTCAATTATATCGATCTCCTAGGATCGAGGTAGGTGGTTTGTTCCTTACCATTCAATGTCTCTGAGTTTATGTGCGAATTTCCACCGATACCTGTGAATGGGGTATTGCGTGTTACCCCTTTTTTCCTTTTTTGTTTTCCTGCCTTTCTTGTATGCTTATGTAGAGGTAATTTGACCATGTTAGATGATAATTTGTTGTTCTTGGATGTTTTTTCCCTTGCTTTTTTCTGTTTACGAGCTTTGGGTCTCATTTGCCTTTGGCTGCTACACCTATTTTCATGCCTCGCGGTTATAAGTTGAAGTGAAACTCATGACATGCTTGTTTCCTTGTAGACCGTTTAGCTAAGTAGCTCTATAGGTGTAATTTGGTTATCCAAGTAGCTCTATAGGTGTACTTTGGCCTTATAGCATCATTATGCACTGACTGGCATGGGGCTGAGAGAACCTGGTGCTATAGACTATAAGGGATAGACTGAGTGAGCTTCCCAGAGAGTCTTAGATATTATAGACTACAGAGGGGATGGACCGAGTGAGATCCCAAAGAGTCTTGGATTTTATAGACTATAGGATAGTAGACCGAGTGAGCTTCCTTAGAGAGTCTTAACTTGTTTGAATCTCTTTAAGAACCTTCCCATTCTAGAGGAGGAATTGACCAAGTGAGCTTCCTGAGAGAGTCTGTGGTATACCTAAGGCTATAGGAGGAATTGACCGAGATAGCTTCTTCAGAGAGTCTCTAGACCTTGGGGCTAAGAGGGTTAGACTGTGTGATCTTCCTCAAGAGAGTCCTTGACTACCCTAGACTATAAGGGGAATTGACCGAGTGAACTTCCCCAGAGAGTCTCATAAATTCGTATGACCATGCCAGAGGGGTTAGGCTGAGTGCACTGCCCAAAGGGTTGTGGTACTTCTTGGATAGGACCAGAGGGGATGGATTCCAGTACTTTCTATGCTTGTTAGCTGTTTGATTCACTACTATTGTTTGTTGTGGATTTGATTACTGTTATGTATCATCCTGCTTTACTTATTACTGTTTACTGCCTTTTGCTTGCTATTGCAGCTTACGGATTATTGTTCTTTTACCTACCATATACTCACCGACTGTTAGGCACAGATTTTTGGGTGGTTGCCTACTGGGATTTTATCTCACACCCTGTTTGGGCCATACTTTTGGGCCCAATCAGACTATGTTGTTGCAGGTATAGACAATGGAAAGCACCCTTCTACTTCTGTAACATGATTGCTTGGATCAGGAGAGCATGGGACCAATCTTTGGCTTGCGATGCTGAGGAGCTGTTTACTTTCCTTTTGTACTTGTTTTGGTACTGTAGTTTTTTCCAGCATTGTGACTTTTTTGGCTGTTTTACTAGTTATGTATCATGAATCATTTCATATATACATTGTGCTCCAGTTGTTGATTTAGTCCTCTTCTGTTATATTGTTGTTTACTACTGCTTCCGGTATTGCATGTTTATTTTTCTTCCACTGGGTACTCTGCCAATGAGGGCATAGTTTCCCCACCATCAAACCCAAGGCCCTCGCTGCTAGTCGGCAGCCTCTGGCATTTGGGGAAATGTGCTTGAGGCCATGTGATCAACGGGTACAAGGTTCCTCTGGGTGGCTTCCGGAACTGGGACGTTACACTAATAATGCTTTGTTAATAATATTTTAGTATTATCGTCGTTTCGGGAGTTAACTTACTCGTTTTCTTTTATATGTTTTGTTACATAAGTCGTGTTTGTTATGTATAGGTTGTATCTTATTCATATCCAGAATGATATCAAGCCCATAAATATTATTTTTAATCATAAAATGATAATTATACTTGAATGGATATGATGGGGAATGAATCTCATCACGTTCGTGGAGACGGTAGTCCGTACGTATGCACGAGCGACAATATCACTCTTTTGATATTAAAATAATATATAATTTGATATTATATCATATATATAGAATCATTATCATGTTATACTTATTATTTACATGAAGTACACATCATTATTATACCCATCCAAATAATAATGTTTTGAATAACAATTACACCACGACGTGGAGACGGTAAGCCGTACGTACGCACGTATGGGGACATGTCATTCGAATGATGGATAGAATAATGAATATGGTTGTACCATGTTTATAATAACATCATATTATATATAAGATACTGGATTTATTATTTTATAATGGGAATAACAAAGAAAGAAGAAGTGGAAGAAGAAAGGAACTTGAAAGAGGGTGGTGAAAACATTACCTCTTCTTCGGGATCTTCCTATTGATTTGATCAAAATGGATCCTTAGGTTGGATTTATGATCAAACTAAGGCCTCTAGGTTGAAGTGAGGGAATTTTAGAGAGTATTTGGGTAGGTTTTGGCCGATCCAAAAGGCTTTGAATGTGTGAATTAGTGATAAGGGGGAGTTCCCTTTTATAAGAGGGGTGAGGGGCACCTTTGGAAAAGCTAGAAATATTATTTTATAATAAATTCATATTCGGTTTCTAATGGATAAAAATTGGATTATTAAAAGTATAAGGTGGGGATGGGTATAAATATTTCAACCAATATAATTTAGACAGGTTTGGGTCATTATATTAACCTTATCTTTTAGTTTTAACTCTTAGTTAATTAGTTTGACATTTACCATGTCACTTTGTATTTTTATATTATATAGTTAATAAACTTACCATATACATCCAAGAGACCCCCAAGTGTTCCATAAATTATACACCTATCATGATATAATTCCTTTTTCTGAACCATATATTTTTAGGAATATATTATCAATTAATAATATAATATTTGTTTTAAAAACTCATTTATGTCAATTTTGACACTATTCAATAATTGATTTTTGTTAAAGTCTTAAAAACTTTATTAATTCTAAACAAATTCATTTAAGAAATCCTAAAATGATATATTAACCAATAAAATTCATGCATGTCATCAAAACTTTCAAATTATATTTATTTTAACATTTATAATACCAATTATTTGATTCTTTCGTTAATAAGGAAAATACTGCATCATAATTGTTTCATAAATAATATTAATTATTAAATGTATAAAAATTATAAATAAAATAAAATTATGTAGGAAATAGTTTTATATTTCAAATGAATATTTATAGTCGAAAATACAACATATATAACCCTATGTAAAAATTGTTTTTCTAAAAGATATATGCTTATGTCATTTTTGTATTCACTTTTAACATAATTAATATAAAGTGTCCCTATCACCTACAAGTGGCTTCATGGGGACCCAAAATCGACCCAAAGATTCCCATGGTAGGGAATGTATCCACAAATAATATTAGGACACGTTTTATGGTAATTTATTATTATTATAATATTATTTTTTACCCTTATTTACCGGATTTACGCTTTAACCATGGAAAATAAAATATTTACCGAAGTAATTATTCAAATTTTCTAAAAATAAAAGTTACCTATTTGCGAAATTTGGACATCCTGATTCCAAATATGGAATCCATTTTTCCAAATTCAAAACACATAAGTGGAAGAAAGTAATTTAAAATTAATTCTCGTTGTTAAAACAAAAAAGCGTGTATTTAAGTGATAATAAATATCAAAAGATTGACACTTGTTTATGTCCGGTTTAATCATGAAATTATGTCCAATGACCAACATTGTATTAATTGGTAAAAATATATTCTAAATATAATTTAAAACCACTAATGTTCATAATTTATCACTATTAATTATTTTGATTAAAAAGGTTGTTTTTAATTAAAATTTAGTAATTTTCACTATTCATCAAAATATAAAAGTTATCTGAAAAGTACCAAAATTTCACCCTAGGCTAATTTCGATATTAATAATCCAAAAATGAAGTCCATTTTGAGAGATAAAATTTATAAAATTTCAAAAAGTGGGTATTACTATTCAAAACGGTTAGTTTGATTGGTTGTGGTGTGTGTTAGAACTCGAAGTTGCGTACAACACACGCTACTGTATTATTCAAAGAGAAGCGTACCGTGGAAGCTTGGGGTGTTACATTCTCCCCTCCTTATAATTTCACCCTCAAAATTTCTAGAATACTACCGCATGAAAAGACTTGGGTGGTTCTTCATCATAAGTTCCTCGAGTTCCCACGTTGCCTCTTCCATCTTATGGTTCCTCCATAGAACTTTTACCAGACGAGTCGTCTGGTTTCTCAGCACTTGCTCTCTTGTATCGAGAATTTTAACGGGATCTTCGCAATAAGACAGATCGGTTTCCAATTATAATTCCTTATAAGTGAGTACATGTGTTGGTGCATGCATGTATTTTCTCAACAGTGATACGTGGAACACATCGTGAACTTTGGGGAGACTTGGCAACATTGCCAAACGGTAAGCTACAGCCCCAATTCATTCTAGAATTTTGAAAGGTCCCATGTACCTGGGACTCGATTTTCCTTTCTTTCCGAAATGTATAACTCCCTTCCATGGAGATACCTTCAAGAAAACATGATCTCCTACCTGAAATTCCAAATCCTTCCTTTGGTTATCGGCATAGCTCTTCTGCCTACTTTGAGCTGCTTTGATGTGGTTTTGGATTACCTTTACCTTTTCCATCATTTCCTCCACCAGTTCTGGACCTATGATTTTCTTTCACCAACGTCATCCCAATAGGTTGGTGTGTGACTTCTCTTTCCATATAACACTTCATATGGTGCCATCCGAATACTTGAATGGAATCTATTATTATTAGAAAATTCTACTAGAGGTAAATATTGATCCCACATACCCTGAAAGTCAAGTGAGCAAGATCTCAACATGTCTTCTAAGGTTTGAATAGTCCATTCTGATTGTCCGTCTGTTTGAGGGTGGTAGGCAGTGCTCAAATGAAGTTCAGTATCCAGGGATTTCTGAAGACTTTTCCAGAATCTTGAAGTAAAACGGGGATCACGATCAAAAACAATCGATATGGGTACTCCATGAAGTCTCAAAACTTCATTAATATATAGTATTTCTAGACGTTCAAGTGGTAATTCTTCTCTTATAGCAAGAAAATGTGCTGACTTGGTAAGACGATCAATAATGACCCATATTGCATCATTCCTTCTAGGAGTCTTTGGTATCCCCATGATGAAGTCCATCGTAATATTATCCCATTTCCACTTTGGTATGGGAATAGGTTGCATGACTCTTCCAGGCTGTTGCCTTCCAGCTTTCACTTGTTGAAAAACCATACATATTGACACAAAATCAGCAAAATCCCTCTTCATGTTGTCCCACCAAAAATGTTCCTTCAAATCTCTATAAATTTTGGTGCTCCCAGGGTGTATAGAGAAATTGGAACTATGAGCATCGTCAAGCAATTCCCTTTTTAGATCAGGTATATCGGGAACACAAAGCCTCTTCCAAAATTTCAAAATTCCATCTTCATACACAAAGTCTCTCAATATACCATAAAAGAAAAGATCAATCTTACTTCTTGGGTTACGTATATAATTTCCAGTATACCTTGCTAACCTTGTAATGTTAGCCTCATACTTTGCGACATTCTCATCCTCCTTTTGTCTCAAACTCAGAAATTGTCTTTCCATATCTGCTCGATGGTCATGAGGAAAGTATTTTTCTAAAAACATATCTTTTAACTCCCTCCATTCCATATTTGATACTTCATCATCTTCCATCATGTTTTGAATCAATGACCACCATTGATCAGCATCTCCAGTGAGGCGATAAACTACCATGACAACTCTTTCCCTTTCACTACTCCCCAAAGCCTGAAATATTTTCTCTATGGAACTTATCCATTGCTCAGCTACTAATGTATTTGTAATCCCATTATATTTTGGTTGTTGTTACCACATTAAGTGTTCTAACATTGATCCTCCATGTTGTGGATCAGGGTGCTCCATACAAGTAAGGTTATTATTCATAACCTGAGTGAGTTGTCCCAGTATGGTGATTAGTTGATCAGCACTAGTTGCATCACCAGCTCCACTATAATTATCTTGAGCAAGAGGACCATCCCTACATGGAGTGCATGCATTGATACGGTTTCCATTTCTTCCACTAGGCGCCATTTCTAAAAAATGGCATAAACTAGATCATTTTAGGAATCAAAATACATAATTCCATACTTGTAAAACACTTAACATAAATTGAACTATTTATGGATATAATCCATAATCATAAAAAAAATCTTTGAGGAAGTATATACTCATAAACCCTTAATAATGTTTTGTAAAAAAATGAGAATTATCCTAAGCATATCCCCCAGGACTGTCGTAACCAAGAGTTCAGTAAGGCCCATTGTCGTGCACCAGTTCTCGTTCAAGTCTTGCTCAAAGCGGTGTGTTCAGGTTCTACCCCTAGGTATATCTGTGCCAGAGCCACCTCTACCTACTCGTATCCAGACAGGTATGTATTTCTCGGAAAACTCACAAAATCTCTACAATTCTAAAATTCTAGGAAGTTATTCTATACTAATCCTCAAAGTCTATCTTAGGTCTATGTGCTATAATAAGAGTGTATCTAAATCTAGATTTCAAGGTTTGTACTAAACTTCCTCTGATACCAACTGTAATGCCCCGACCCCAGTTACCCAGAGTCGATGCATTATTACATAACATCTGCATGATCACAAGAGATCAAGTCTCAAAAGTCCGATTAGTTTAATAGCCTTGGAATCACTAGATACATTCAAAAACTTTACATTACATCATAAAGTGAAAACCACTACAACAACAGCTTGACTTAATATCCCCTCATACTATCCCTACAGGTCATTCATAAATTACTTCTTCACATCCTGGGAAAAATAAAACATTGAAAGGGGTGAGCTCAGCTGCTCAGTAAGGATAACAATATAACGGAAACTTTCATAAATAAGAATAAACATTTAAGGCATTGTATAACTAAAACAAAATCCATTTAAACTTGAACTTCATCATAATATGGTAAAGATAAAATGAAAAAATTCCATTTACTTATTCACATGGATATTCTACTAGTCAAATAATCACATGCAATATCAATAACAACTTTCATAATGATGGAATGCATAATGCCAAACTATCATAACCACATAGTCAAGGCCTCATGCTAAGACTAAAAATAAGATATTTTCAAGGCCTTCTTCCAAGACATTAGTTTGTCTCATGAGACCAACTGATGCATCGAGGAGCTATAGCGGGCTCCACCCATCACTTATTAAATCCAATGCATTCCTCATATGAACAGGTTTAAACATAACATAAACATTCGTATTAAAACTAGCATACGAAATGTAAATACTTTCTCCATAAACCATGAATGGTATAAAAATAACACATCCAGAGTCAAACATATCACAAAACCTTCAACAAAATATGGAATTTTTGTATCATAATAAATAAACTTCAAATAATCTTAAAATCCATTAAAGGATGTTGACATAAATGAAATCAAAACTATTTGATAGAAATATCTCTTTTTGAAATCATTTAAAATTCACATAATTATAAAATAAAACTTTTACTTTGAAAATATTCTTATAAGCTTGTAAGGTAAGCTTCGAAGATTTTGTAACGGCGGAAAATATCCGCACCCACCGTATAAGTTTAAAAAAGACATTCTTACCGTAATTCTGTCGAAAAGGTTAAAAAGGACCTTGTTGGAAAACGACAGAAAGATTCCTTTATGAAATTCTTATAAAAATTAAACAAGGGTATAAATGACTTTAACCCATAGTCTATAAAATAGTAAGAATTATTTGAAATACATTTTTAAGAAACATGGATGTGGATGATAAAGAGTTCTCAGTAGATAATTACGTATAAACAACCACAGATAATGAAGAGATTGTGAAATAAACCCTTACCTTGTACTTTTCCTTAGTTGATGGTATGTTAACAACCTATATAATAGTTAAAACATTGTTATTAAATTATACAAGAACCATATACATAATTATGATATCATATATGATCTTCTAATAATGTTTTGTTAATAATATTTTAGTATTATCGTCGTTTCGGGTGTTAACTTACTCGTTTTATTTTATATGTTTTGTTACATAAGATGTGTTTGTTATGGATATGTTGTATCTTATTCATATCAATAATTATATAAAGTCCTTAAACATTATTTTTAATCATAAAATGATCATTATACTTTAATGGATAGGATGGGGAAAGAATCTCATCGCGTTTGTGGAGACGTTAGTTCGTACGTATGCACGAGCGACAATATCACTCTTTTGATATTAAAATAATATATAATTGGATATTATATCATATATAAAAAATCATTATTATGTTATATTTATTATTTATATTAATTACACATCATTATTATACCCATCCAAATAATAATGTTTTGAATAACAATTACACCACGACGTGGAGACGGTAAGTCGTACGTACGCACGTATGGTGACATGTCATTCAAAGGAAGGATAGAATACTGAATATGGTTGTACCAAGTTTATAATAACATCAAAGTATATATAAGATACTGGATTTATTATTTTATAATGGGAATAACAAATAAAGAAGAAGTGGAAGAAGAAAGGAACTTGAAAGAGGGTGGTGAAAACATTACCTCTTCTTTGGGTTCTTCCTTTTGATTTGATCAAAAGGGCTCCTTAGGTTGGATTTATGATCAAACTAAGGCCTCTAGGTTGAAGTGAGGGAATTTTATAGAGTATTTGGTAAGGGTTTGGACGATCCAAAAGGCTTTGAATGTGTGAATTAGTGATAAGGGGGAGTTCCCTTTTATAAGAGGGGTGAGGGGCACCTTTGGAAAAGCTAGAAATATTATTTTATAATAAATTCATATTCGTTTTCTAATGTCTAAAAAGTGGATTATTAAAAGTATAAGGTGGTTATGGGTCTAAATAATTTCAACCAATAGAATTTAGACATGTTTGGGTTATTATATTAACCTTATCTTTTAGTTTTAACTCTTAATTAATTAGTTTGACATTTACCATGTCACTTTTTATTTTTATATTATATAGTTAATAAACTCACAATATACTTCCAAGTGACCCCCAAGTGGTCCATTAATTATACACCTATCATTATATAAGTACCTTTTCTGAACCATATATTTTAGGAATATATTATCAATTAATAATATAATATTTGTTTTAAAAACTCATTTATGTCAATTTTGACACTATTCAATAATTGATTTTTGTTAAAGTCTTAACAACATTATTAATTCGAACTAAATCCATTTAATAAATCCTATAATGTCATATTAACCAATAAAATTCATTTATGTCATCAAAACGTTAAAATTATATTTATTTTAACATTTATAATACCAATTATTTGATTCTTTCATTAATAAGGAAAATACTGCATCATTATTGTGTCATAAATAATATTAACTATTAAATTTCTAAAAATTATAAATAAAATACCATTATGTATGAAATATTTTTATATTTATAATGAATATTTATAGTTGAAAATCCAACATATATAACCCTATGTAAAAATTGTTTTCCTATAAGATATATGCTTATGTCATTTTTGTATTTACTTTTAACATAATTAATATAAAGTGTCCCTATCGCCTACAAGTGGCTCCATGGGGTCCCCAAATCGACCCAAAGATTCCCATGGTCGTACATGTATCCACCAATAATATTAAGACACGTTTTAGGGTAATTTATTATTTTTTTAATATTATTTTTTACCCTTATTTACCGTATTTACCCTTTAACCATGGAAAATAAAATATTTACCGAAATAATTATTCAAAATGTCTAAAAATAAAAGTTACCTATTTACACAATTTGGATATCCTGATTCCAAATATGGAATCCATTTTTCCAAATTCAAAACAAAGAAGTGGTAGAAAGTAATTTAAAATTAATTCCCGTTGTTAAAACAAAAAAGCTTGTTTTTAAGAGATAATAACTATCAAAAGATTGACACATGTTTATGTCCGGTTTAATTGTGAAATTATGTCCAATGAACAAAATTGTATTAAATGGTAAAAATATATCCTAAATATACTTTAAAACCACTCAAATTCATAATTTATCACTATTAATTATTTCTACTAAAAAAGTTGTTTTTAATTAAAATTTAGTAATTTTCACTATTCATCAAAATATAAAAGTTATCCGAAAAGTACAAAAAAATTCACCCTAGGATAATTTCTATATTCCAAATCCAAAAATTAAGTCCATTTTGAGAGATAAAATTTATAAAATTTTAAAAAGTGGGTATTACTATTTATAACGGCTAGTTTGATTGGTTGCGGCGTGTGTTAGAACTCGAAGTTGCGTACAACACACGCTACTGTATTATTCAAAGAGAAGCGTACCATGGAAGCTTGGGGTGTTAAAATCAGGGTCATAAGACTAGTGAAAGTGTTTAATTCCAAAATTCACTATTTACTACTTATGGATGGTGGGGATCCTAAAATACTAGATGTGGTGAGAAGTTTGGTCAACTCATTTTCATTAGATTTTACAATAAAATAATATTTATATTACTTGCACATTTCTTATTCTTGAGATCTAATGAAATTAATACTATTATAGAGGTTATTTTAGAAAAAATGGGTATATATTATAAAGGATTAATTAGATGATAAAAATAATTAAAAAACTTGTTTTTTTGTGAAGGGCTTTCAATAATAAAATAGAGTGGATTTTGGTGAGATTTTATCTCTTGTTTTAAATCACATAAAGACTATGATAGTACTCAAACCTATTTCCATGGAAGATATTTTTCTTGAAAAATGGAATTCAAGACTACATAACTTCATGAATATGTAGAGGAATATATCTACATTAAGCAACTATAAGGTTTTATGAAAAATGTACTAGAAGGTCCACTATATGCCAAGTGGTGTTTGTATGAAATTAAGAAGAAACCAAGTCAATAGAACTAAAATTTCAATGCCTCTATGGCATAATGGAAGTTCATTAGGTGAAATTCATATCATTACTTCTATTATAGAGTTTATGATAATGGGATTATCATCATTTCACTTCTCTGGGTATATTAAAATATCTTAGATGGAAAAGTAATGGGAATGCTGAAATAGTTAATGTTTTTATTTTCCTTAAAGAGTCTAAACAAAGGATATTTTTTCCACAAATAAGATATTGTGGATGAGGATTGGAAGATATTTAATATATATAATATTTTTTCTGACTTGAGTGGAGACATCCAAAGTTTCTTTATAGATTAAAAATGAGAGAGTGGAAACCTGTGTGCACCCCCCATGGCTATATAGTTCAAACATTACAAATAAAAAATCCCCTAAAATGGATGAAGAGTCTATATAGAGGGTGAAATTTTTATATAAATATGTTGTGGGAATTATAATGTATTTCATGGATTATACAAGGCCTAATATTTCACATATGGTTAGTGTACTTAGTAGTTTCATGGTGAATTTGGGGAAGGAACGTTGAGAGGTTGTTAACTAGATTCTTTGGTATCTCAATTGTTCAGTAAATATAGCACTTTGTTTTGAAATGGATGATATGTTATAGGGGTTTTAGGATATTTAATTTGGAGGTTATATGGACTCAAGGAAGAGCACCATTGAATTTATGTATACTTTAAAAGCTACTTCAGTGAGATTTTTATCAAGATTTAAACCTATTGTAGAGTTTTCCACCATTAAAACATGGTAGGTTTTAGTAACAAAAGTAGGGAAAGAGATAGTGTGACTTAAGTTTATACCAGAGGAAATAAAGATAAGGAAATAAATTTAAATGTTTATCTATTATATCCAAATTTAAATTCACATGAATAATAATTTTGAATTTCACTCATGGAAAAAACACATTTATCTAAAGTACCACTTCTTCAAAAATCTTATGGAAGATGGAATGTTGGAAAAATGGATAGTGAGTGGGATTCAAAATATGATGGAAATGCTGACTAGAATCATAGTCTAGGAATGTCTGGAGATCTCTTACACTTCATTGGGACTTGTATGACTTAGTGTTAGAGAGATCCCAAAAGAAGAGTTTAACTAAAGAATGATTATTTAGAAACATAGTGAATTGTGACCAAGAGGACATGGTAAATAATACTTGGAAGGAAGTCTTCAAGTGGGATATTGTTATCCTTTTGAAAACTTCTCTCTCTTTTTATCCTGAAAAATTGGATGTAGAAATTCTGGATTTAGGGTTTTAGAATCAAATAGTGGTTGAATGAAAATACAGATTTGAACTAGTAGTAATAGAAACTTCAAGAAGTGTGAGTATGGGAGGATGAGTTCTAAACACATGTACTATTCACTAGAAGCAATGTTTAAAGACCTACATCCATATAGGTTGGTGAAAACTAAGGTAAATTCAAATTTTTCTCCAAGAGAGGGGAAAATTTTGAGAATTAGGACTTGTATTATAATTATTAGAATTGTAACACCTTTTAAAAGGGTTTTTAAATATGTTCAGAGGCCAAGGAAGTATCTTGGGTGGTTAGATGAAGGATGGAGAGATATTTCAAGAATTTAGGAAAATTGAAAAATATAATAATTTTCAAAAACCTTTGAACCTGAGAATCACCATACATCAGAGTAATTATTTTAATATTACAAAAGGGTCTCCCTGATGTGTGGAAAATCATTAAGCCCAGACCCCCTCCCCCCATATACAAAAGAGTAATCCTATAAAGGGTTTGGTAAATTGGATATGTCTTGGGAAATTTCTCCCCATACACATAAAATACTCCATGTAAATGGTTGGAGAAATTTTGGTTAAGTCTTGATCATAAAGTTCATATCTTCATGCATAAAATTATCCCTGTGAAAACTTTAATCTTACATTTGGGTATCTTGTATGTAAGAGTAACCCTTTTGAAGTTAGGAAATATTTCCCAAAGTGTATGATACACATTATATGTAAGACTGACTTTGTGGTAAAAGGAATTAATCAGAGTAATTCCCTTCTATGTAAGAGTAATTTTATGAATGGTGGAAAATTACATAAGTCATAGATAAGGGTAACTTGAGAGTCACCTTGTATATTTAAGGGTGAATATTTAGTAAAGGGAATTTATAAGAGTGATTTCATTTATGTTTAAAATTAACTCCCTTAATACATAAGAAATATGGGTATGCATAAGATGTTTTTTCAAGTGGAATCTAGAAATCAGCTAATGTAAATATCTTGTGTATGAGAAAAAATATTATGTAAAAGAATTAAAATAATACATATATCTTATATATGGTGATATTTATATTACATATGGACTAATTTATATTCTTTATAGGGGAGAATATATTATGTAAGATTATTTCTTTTAGAAAAAATTCCAAGTTTATATGTAAGAGTAACTCCAACTTACCTTTTATATTTAAGAGTAACCTTATAGAAAAGGCCATGTGTAAAATTAACCTCTTCATACATAAGATTAATTTTGAGTTTCCATGTTTGTGTGACATTAAATTATTATAATATATAATTCATAAATGTAACTTCTCGATAAGTAAGGGTCGTTGGTATAAATACATAAGAGTTCCTTAGGGGCATGTTGGGATGTATAATGGTCATTAGGGGGAAATTCATAAGCCTCCCACATGTAAGGGTATTGTATATAATTTCCCTATATATAATGATCTTACATAAGGTTCCCTATGATTTCCAAAATAAAGTTTTGAAGGATTATTTTTTCATATTTTAAAATTTAAGGGAAATAGTGCATTTGGGATTTTAAATTAGAAATTCCTTCATGAATGTTCATTTATAAACCATGTGAATATGGGAGGCTTACATCCTCATTCCTTATTCTTATTCCCTTTGATTTTCTTAGTCCAGAGTAATTTAATGTGTTTTGTTTTAATATTTAAGATTTGATTTCTTCCTTAATTTCAAGTTTCTTATCCTTTTTGTTTTAGGTATTATTTTCTATGATTTTATCTAGGTTTTTGAGTGATGATTCCATTGAATCATGGTGTAACCATTATGAATAATGGGGTTTTTACTCATCTTATCTAAAGGATATCCTAATTATGTGATCACACTAGATTGTTTTGTAGATTCAGAGAGTTATTCCATTGGCTTGAATATATTTAGGTATTTCTAATGTTTTGGGTGAAATTAAAGGGTTAAATGAAATAATAAATTGGGTATTTTGTGTGTCAAAGGCCACGATAGATTCAAAGGGTGGTGTGAACCTCATTTCTCATGATTTTGGTCATGAAAGATATCCTGGTGATTGAATCCTCATTTATGACCTAAATATCAATTATGTGATTATTTATGGAATGAATTATTATAATGATTACAAATTTTTTTATAAATTATTAAATTATTATTGATGAAGTTAGGACTTTTCAATGATGGATAATGGTTAGTCAAACTTGGAATATATTAAGAGGTGATAGTTGATATTTCTTAAAAGAAGAAACTTTATGTATGAGTTTGGTTTTCCCTATACATATCCTAAAGGTTTGTTCATTTTTTTATGTAGCATATGATATGTGGTTTTTTCAAATTGTGTGTGATCATACATTAAATATAAAATTAATTGTTCATTTAAAAACCTCATGGAATGAATGGATGTGTCATGGCCCTTGATAGACCCTTGGACACTAGGTTGATGTTGTTCCTCTCTAAAGTTGGGGGTTAAATTATAAAAGTGGTTTATGAGGTATAAATTCCCTGAAAGGGACATAATTACAAAAATGGGTGTGGCAAACCATGAGATAGGTTCCTTTCATTCCCTATGGTAAAGGGAGGGTGATAGAGTATAAATGGTCGGCCAAAGGGTAGGCCCCAAGAGATCTTGAGTTTCCTTAGAGTCCCTTTTATAAATGTTCAAATTTTGGGTAAGTGTTACTCTTCCATTTGTATGTATGTCTATCCGATTAAGGATTAAATTTTTAGGATTCATGTATGGGTTTGGTGAGAGGACCGACCTAGATTTACCAGTAAGTGATATTATATAATTGTTCTGTATCTAGAGGGATGCCTATTTTTTATGGATTAGGATTCTAATAAGTCCATGACATTATCATGGAAATACTAATGTAAATTTACCTTTGAGTGATGAGATCTAACCCTATAGTAGATAATAAAATAAATGAACTTATGTATGGTGTTATAGGTGAGATGTGGCATAGGGGACCGTGGAGGGTACCCCAGTTTTGAGTTGACTTTGGGGAGTATTATTTAATGATGGATGGCATGTTTTTAACCTAGTATGAATGTGGTGTCAATAATAGGTTGTTAAATTGAGATTATAACTTAGGATTTGTGTGATGGGTTTGTGAATGTGGTCAACCTATGTTATAGGATATGTGATTCCATGGTGGGAGTCATTTCCTGCAAATGTAAAAATTATGGGTAGGAGATGAAACTCCCAATTGGATTGTTTGTGATGGTTCTCGATAGGGGATGCACCCCCCCCCCCCCCCTGGTGGATTTTATTTGATGGTTTCAAGTTGGTTATGTGACCACCTAGGTGGAAGTTGTATGAGGTTCTTGGGTGGGATACCCCCATGGATGGATAATATATGATGGTTCCAAGTAGAGGATATTACCATCTGGGTGGATGTAATATTACGGTTATAGGTATGGGATGTGATTCCCTAGGTGGATTGTATATGATGGTTTTAGGAAGAGGATGTGACCCCCCAGGTGGATGATATATAAGGTTCCATAGAGGGGGATTCCCCTATGGTTTATATGGTATAATATTCTAGGGAGGATTATTTCCTATAGTTTATGTTTTTTTACAGGTTATAGGGTAGACAAGGTCCCCCGATGTGACATTCTAAATGGATTCTATGAAAGGATGTGATTCCCCTTGGGTGTTTGTTGTATCTTTCTCCAAGAAATATGAAATTTGTTATATTGGAGTGAATTAACTAAAACAAAATTCTATGTACTTTACCTATATTAATTTTTTAGAATATTAATGACATTATTATCATATCATGATTACTCTTATGCATAATACAGTATGTGATAATGTCTAAAGAGTAATTGTCGCATTGAAATGTTATAGCAGTTCCCCATTATGATGAGAACCTATAAGTACCATGATATTATTCCTAGATAAATATTATATGGCTAGATGAAATCATTTGACAGGACATAACTGATATATTCTATTATGAGTGGACACTGATAATAATTTGAGTAACTTTCTCATGGTGTATGCCCTTGGTAATTTCTAGTGTAGGATTATGAGAACATAACCTGCTTTTAGTAAATATACATTTATATATTTAATTGGATGATACTATCTATACACATGTATATTAATCCTTATAATTGATTATTATTATTAATAGATTTTATTATTTGTGTACTTTGATGTATTTGTGAAAAACTTGATCACATATGTTGGCAATAAAGTAGGATCAGTTGGGTGTGTCACGAGTGATATTGCATTAATTAATAATGTGAGAAAATATTTTTCCCTTTTTTATTTAACAGAATTTGATATATCAATCCTTTTTATTGGAATGTAATATCCTAAATAAATCCATGGTCATGGTGTTTTATGAGAATATTAAATTTTGAAAATTCAAAGAAAGGTACAAAAACACATTGGTTGATGACACCAACATGCAGCCTACTTGATTATAGTGGTCATGATAAAGGTATTACATTCCACAGTGATAATTCATATGAGTTTTATTTAATTTCAACATTAAATTCTTTATCTCTAGGTGTCGTAGTAAGTTTCTAGATGCTAACATTAGGCTTTATGCAACTCTACCTAGTTCCACTAAGAAAGGGGCCTTGAGGGTTATACACTAAGTGTATCTGGAATCTCAGTAAAATTATATTTTAATTTAATAGGTTAGAATAAATATTATTCCCACTTTATGATTTAATCATTATTTAATATTGTTTGATTTCCAATATTCAATCATTATTTTTTCAGAAGAATAAATATGTGTGATAAATAATAATAAATATTTATCGAAAATATTTACTTAATAAGATATTTATTATATTTATCAGTGAATAATGTGGCAATATTTATTTATTAAATAAATAGTCATTATTCAATTTTTGATAAATACCAAGGAGGATATTCAAACTGAGTTTAATGGTCCACTAAAAATTGATATATCAAATATCATTCAAAAAATTAGTTTATTTATTTAATAATTGATATTTATTTTTCCATAGGTTTTTTGCATGTCAAGAAAATAATAATATTATTTATATTATTATTATACATGTGGTTCATTAAGTATTAGGTAATTGGATAAGGACCTACGTGAAATTACAAACCCTGTTCAAGATTTATAAATACCCAGTTATATCACTTTCTAAGGTTAATTGCCTATTATGCACATCAAACATGGAGAGAATTATCTCAATATCTAGATATATTCCTCCAAAGAATGTACACAAGAATAAGAGTGTCAATCCACCTCTAACAACTCAATAATTTTAGAGACCCTAAATAATCCTTCATCCATAAATTTATTCTTCCCATGATCAATGACTAATGATGCAATATATTTAAATAAATTATTCTAGAACCCGGTGATTATACGGTGACATTCAAATATTTTTGAGAAAGTTTGGATCGCTAGTAGAGGGATTATACCCTTAGATCCTATGACATAGTGACCATACGATGAGGGAAGTCAACCAAATCATCAACAAATAAAAATTACAAGATAAGGTAATTTTAAATATATCTATAAATTAATTATAAATTATATGTAATGATATTTCATTATTGGTTTTGAATTTAATATTTCAATTAAATATTTGATTTAATTCTATTGGTTATGATATTATTCTTCATGTACAACTTGGATTATTCATCGATTATGAAAAAAAAATTGAGTTGTTTATTCCCAATAGGTGATTCCAATATTCCCGGAACCTTCAAGATGAAGCAGTTATGGTTAATCATGGGTGTCACCTTAGAAACTAAGGATCAAAGGTGATTTATTTATTTAATTTTAGTTATTTATTTAATTATTATGATCACATAATATTATGAATAAACTATATTTACAAGTTATGGTAGGGACACCATTTTTGGTGGCCTACTAGATTTTTTTCACACCCTTCTTGAGAGGCAATGTAACTTTACTACTTGATAAAACCACATGATCATAGGTATAGGTAGGATATAGGCCAAATGTTGGATGGTTTATCTGGATAACTTGGATGGAGTCAAGATATGGTACTGAGTGGGGACTCGATATCAGGTTGTGGTAGTTGAGTTTTATTTATTTCATTCTAGGATATATGTGATCTTCCATAGGAGAACTTATTGATGTCTATCTCTAGGTGTGCTATTATAGATAGTTCATTTTTTTATAGCAATAGTTATTATTTATTCTGGTGATTTGGGTTTTCTATTTATTTATTATATTATATATTGTGGTAAATAATATCATGTTATTTTTGAAGATGTTTACTCTAATATGAGGGTGTATTCTACACATGGTTTCACCTTAGACCCTCACTGCTATTTGGAAGCCTCTATAGTATGGAGAGGTATTCATGTGGTCATGTGTCACTTTAGTCTAGTTACTGAAGGGTTAATCGAGTTGAGGATTTCCCGAAGTGGTATTAAGGAATTATTTATTTGTCTTACTATTTGGGTTATGGTATAAAGGATATAACATAGGTCGGGATTTAGGATGGATGTTATGTCGTGTACCTAGCCAGCACCTATATGAGAATAAGTAAAAGTTACAATGGGGTTGGGATTAATGTTCCTATATTTCAATTTTATAGTTTAGTTCATTCTTATTAAGAATTATATTTTGGATTTAGGATTTATATTTTTTTATCTTGGATCTTATTGGAAAGAGAGTGTGAGTTCATTCATTATATCATGCTTGAAGGTTCACATTACATGTGCATGCTTGTGTATGATTAATACACTGGTTATGAAAAAATAATAAGAAAAAAAGGAAAATGGGGTTCATTTGCTTAAATCTTAAAAAACAAATTATATGGTATTTTCCTGAATAACTTCTTGGTGTGATTCTATTTAATTTAACTGAGTAAATTTTTATTACTATTAGTGGGTGGTCATTCTTCTTATCATATAGTATCAGTTAAATGAAATTCCAATAGAAACTTATAATATATTTTCCTCTATAAATTTTGAATGGTATTTCATTTAACTAGACTATGGTTATGATCTACTATATACTAATTATCATATGTATATTTCATATATATATATATACACACACATATATATATATATATACACATGTGTGAGTGTGTAATCCTAGAGTGAGGGTAGTCTGGTGCATGGATTGTCGATGAAGATTAGTGCTCTATAGTGGGTTGTGAATTGAGTATGAGATGTCATATATGTATATGAGAACCCTAAGTAGGTGGGTTTTCATGTGAGTTACCTTTTGGTATCTAATATCAGATATGGTATGTTTCCCTATGAGTTATGACATATGTGGGATATGGTTATGGGCTATGTGGGATAACCTAGTGACCTTGAGATGTGATTTGGTATATTGGTGAGTTGAGTGTTATGACTAAATAGCAAGATAATTTCCTATTATTGTTAGCGATGGTTTTTACTTATGAGGGAAACCCAAGAGAGGTGTTATTACATAATTAACAATAACGTTAGAGATAAGAAGCATGGGTATATGTTTCAATTTATTAGATTGATTCATGGGAGGGGATGTCAAATATGTGACATAGTCATAGAGGTTCCTCAGATAGTGTGGATATGAAATCATGGGTATTTATTTTTTTGATGGTTGTGACATTCATGAGGGAATTATCGATAGACTAAATAGGTAGTTATTCCTATAATTTATGAGATGATCATTCATGTAATGCATGCTTAGTGGGTAAATTAGTTATAATTGTCCTTGGATGGCATATAGAGAATATCAATAGGTAAATTTTGGGAGATCTCTAGAATATAGAGATTGATATGGGTAGGTTATTTTACTCTTAAGGAGAGGTTATTATAAAGGATATAAATGCACACTATTTATATTTTATGTCTTCCTAGTTCATGGAGCCTTATGGTGGGAGCACCATAAGATTCAAGATAAATTGGTTGTTTGATATCAGTGATTGGGTTTCACAAGTGTGATTATAAATCATCTTGGTGTTTGGTGTTGGTTGTAGTAAAAGTGGAATAAGGTTTTAATGATTATAGGATATGTTATCTCTATAATAAGAGGTAATAGTGAAAATTGATTGGATTTCCATGGTCCATTCAATCCAATATTTTCCCTAGAAATGTGTTGATAGGGATGGGATGTGTATGGCTCTAGTGAAGTGAAATTCGTTTGATGGTGGAACTTATTAGTCATTGTTATCAAGTAGTGGTGTAAGGGAAATCTTGTGGTGGAGAGTAAACCATTTATTATATGATCATGTGACTCTCATCTTGAGTAGTTTTTAGTAAGCATCAGGAGTGATGTGCTAGTACACCCAATCAGGATGATTTTAATTTTTCAATGACAGTTGGATGTAAGAATTTTTATTATGAATGATAAATACAAAACACCCATATGGGGAATTTAGGGATGATAATTTTAAGGTTAGGTATGTTTGGTAACAAAGATTCATTGTATGTGGGATGTTTTTAAGGTGGTATAAACATGTGTGTGTTTGGGAAATAGACAAGTAAAGTGACTGTGACTATGAAATATCAATTCTTATAGATACTAAATCATCATAAAAAATAAAGTGAGGACTTGTGTGTTGGATATATCCTCATTAATGAGACTGTATATTCTTATAAGGATAGTTAGGTGATTCTTGGTTGCAACACTAAGTGAGTGATGGACTTGTGTAGACCAATACATCAACCAATGGGGCCTAACATCAAAAATTTAGAATTAATGAATTCTACTAGAAATGGGGCATCATTTTGAAGTTGGTGTAAATAACTAATATTGAAATGCATAGGATAGTGGGAATTTTGAAAAATGGAACTATTTTGGGTGAGGCATCATCATAACCATAACTGGTGGGAGACATTAGATTTGAGTTGTACAACAAGTCTTAGTGACATATATCATACAAGTAAGATTCATTATAAGAATTATCATGGATGAGAAGTGTTATAGTGGTAAGGTTGTAAAGACCTGTATCTATATGGGTTAGTGAAAACTAGAGTAAAATCAATTTTTTGTCCTAAATAGTGGAATGATTTAAGAAGTGTGACTCAAATTAAAATTTCATTAGTTTGAACACCTTCGATAAGTGTTTTTAAATATGATCAGAGTCCTGAGAAGTGTATCAAGTGGTTGAATGAATACTAGAGGAATATTTTTAAAATTTCAAAAAAAAATTATAATTTTAGAAAACTTATGAGCATGATATTCACCATAAATAAGAGTAATTATTTTACTCTAACATGTTAGTCTCCCGGATGTATAGACAATTAGGTACATCTGAACCCCCCCCCCCCATATATGTAAGAGTAACCCTATGAAGGGTTTGTAAAAATTATCTAAGTATATGGAAATTTCTCCCTCTATACATAAAAGACACCCTGTGAAGGGTTGGAGGGATTTGGTTAAACCCTGAGTATAAGGGTCATATATTCATGCATAAAAGTGGCCATGTAAAAAGGTTACTATTTTGTATGGGTATCCCAAATGTAAGAGTAATATTTTATGAGTTATAAAATATTTTCTTAAGTGTGGTTTATTCTATATACATAATAGTGAATTTTTGGTAAAGGGAATTCATATGTTTCATTCTCACCAGTACATATGAGTCATTATATGAATGGTAGAAAATTGGATAAATAATTTGTAAGTGTAACTTGGGAGTCACTTTGTATAGGTAAGGGGGAATTTTTGGTATAGTATTATGCAAGTTTTTTTTCCATGAGGTGTAAAATTAACTCCCTTAATATGTAGGAGGTTTGGGTGTCTGTAATATTTTTTATCGAGTGGAAGCTAAAAATCAGCTAAGCAGAATATCTTGTGTGTGAGGAAAAATATTACATATAAAGAATCCAGATAAGTCTTGTATATTACATGTGGTGATATTTATAATACATATAGAATAAAACATATTATGTATTGGGGGTAATATATTATTCCACAGTATTATTTTCATAAAAATGGTCAAGTGTAGAAGAAAAAGAAACTTCATGTTACCCTGTATACATAAGATTAACCATGCAGAAAAGGCTGTGTATTAAAGTGAACTCTTCATACATAATATTCATTTGGAGTTACCCTATATTCATAAGATTATTTTTTCTATAGAGGGAATTTTTAAAGGTAAATTCCAGATATATAAGGTTCTTTGGGATAAATATGTAAGGGTATTTTAGGGGAACCATGTGATGTGTAAGGGTTTTCGGGGGGCAATGTTCTAGGGTCCTATACATATGGATATTGTACATAAGGTTACCATGTGTAATGGTCCCATATGTAAGGGTTTTGAATGAAAGGTTCATATGTAAGAGTCACCATGTTTTCTAAAATCGAGTTTAAAAAATATTTTCCCATGTTTTGAAATTTAAGGGTAAAGTAGTCCATTTGGGATTTTAAATTGGAAATTTCTTCATAAATGTTCATTTACAAGTCATACAAATAGGGAGAGAAAACTCTTAATTTCTTCATATTATTTCATTATGGTTTCTTATTCCATATCCATTTATGGTGGGTTTTTTTTAATTTAAGGTTTGATCCTTCCTTCATGATTTCTTCCCATTTTTAATTCATGACTATTTTTTTTGTGATTTGAGCTAGGCTTTTGAGTGATTGTTCCACTAAATCATGGTTTAATCCTCTCGAATGATGGTAATTTTTCTTATCTTAGCTAAATAAGATCCCATAAGGATTATCACACTAGGTTTTGTGAAAATTCAAGGAATTATCTCACTTCCTTTAACTATTTAGATATTTCTATAATTTTTTTGTGAAATTAATGGATTAAATGAAATAATAAATTTCTACCTTTGTGTAATAAAATTATGGATGGATACTAAGGGTGGTGTACACCCCTATTATCAAGGTTTTATTTATGGTAATTCACTCAGTAAGTGAATCCTCATTTATGCCCAAAATATTTATTATAGAATGAATTATTAGAATTATTTAAAACAATTGTGAATTATTAAAAGCTTATTGATGGAGTTAGTGTTTTACATTGATGGGAAATGGTTTTTTTTTATTTTTAAGTGCTTAGGTAGTGATGAAAGATATTTCTTAAAGAAAATAATTGTGTTTATATGGTAGGTGGTCCCTAAAAATATCCTTATGTTTAATGATTTTTTTCTATGGAATGTAATATGTAGACTCACTGTTGGGACCACTTTGTGTATGAAGATTGTATTTGTTGTCAATAGTTGTCAATGTCGTTCAAAATGAATAAGGATACGATGAAGGCCTCCAATGTTTCCAGAGTTAATGGAGATTGAATGAAGTGAGGATGCATGGAGAATTTTTATAAAATCATAGCATTGAATGTCATAGTTGGGCAATTCTCCATGAAATAAATTCAGACGATTTTTGCACTGATCCTAAGTTCAAAGAACTTGTGTCAAAGGTGACACATTGTTTACAACAACTAAGAATGGTGAGGTATCATCCATATAAGGATGATTGCAGAAGAAAGAGAATTTGAAGAGGACCATGCAACTCTTCATGATTGCATGAGAACCATGCAAGAGCTTACTTGAAGATAAGAATCATATGATTTTAATGAAGTATAGAATGATGTTTGAAGAAGAAGAAGAGAGAGTGTGTAAGGTCTTGGCATTCTAATAAGGTCATGAATTACACATTGCCTTGAAATCAGATGATTGTTGCACTGTTATTAAAGTTCCCAATACGTGTATCAAGGATGATACATTGTCTTCAACATTGAAGGTATTTGAAGAAGATTCAAGTCTCCACTTTTGTATGAAGAGAGATGATTGGAGTTCTTTGAAGTTAACACTCCAAAATAAATTTAGGAATTCAAGTGAGGATGAATAAGTACTTTGTAATTCATATTCCAAAAAGAATGGACAAAACCAGACGATGCTTTGCTGAAATGTATTTATAAAATATCATAAGTTAGGAGAACTTGTGATGAAATCCTTATGAAGGAAAGGGAGAGAAATGATGATGCCAATCATATACAGTTTTGATTGGAAGGAATGATGCTTCTGGAAGATGGGATGTTTCAATACTTCCCATTACAACTCTTACGATGCTAAAGTTGATCTATCAAAAGATAAAACTCACGATAGTGGAATTTGTGATAAAATCATAAGAATGGTTATGGGAAGCAGTGAAGAGAGAAAATGACAAAGGCATGGGGTGCACGGAAATTTAGGCATGTTGCGTGAAAAAATAAATTGGTGTGTGAAATAGTAGCGGGTTGCGCGAAATATCAGCGGGATGCGTGAAATATTTGCGGGATGCACGAAAAAGATAGTTGTGCGTTAAATATCGACAGGATGCGCAAAAAATGAAGGTTTCGTGAAATATCAGCGGGATGTGTGAAATAGAGGAATTAATTTTTTCACACAAAAGGTGTTTCGAGATCAGAAGCTCAAAAATTGTCAAAGTCATGAAATGCATGAAATATTGTATCGTTTCGCGAAAAATGATGTTGCGCAAAAGATTGGTTTTGCACACAAGATAGAACGCGGTGTGGAATTTTGCGCGCAATTGGTGCTTCATGCTTAGAATGTTGAAAAATGGAAAAGTCAGGAGGTGCGTGAAAAATCCAGCTGGTACACGAAAATAAAGGAAGGTGCGCGTAATTAAAGAAGTGAGAGACATTTTTATGCGTTGGAAGGAGTTTTACACACAGAAAGGGGTTTTACACGCAGGGCCAAAAATGCCTATAAATATGAGGTGACCCCCTCTCATTTTTAGAGTCTCGACACTTAGACAAATCCTGAGCTCTGACGCGTGGAAAAATTAAAGTATAGAGTATTGCGTGAAAAGAAGAAGTGATGTGCGAAAAAGGAAGTGTTGTGCGAAAAAAAATCTGCGCGAAAAGGGTTTTTCGCGCCAAAAGGTGTTTTTACGCGCAAGTCTTGAATTTTACGCACAAGCCACCTAGAAGGGTGCGCGAAAAATTTAGGGGTCCCACGGGCATTCGATAGGTACATAGAACTCTCGACGCAGCTTTACGAAGATGAAATAACTGTGAACCATTCGGTTTCACAAATAGAAGTTGAACTGCATTCACACAACTAATGTTTATCACCCTCGTTGTACTTTGCGAAGTAAAGAAGTACTAGATGTGAAATCGAACTCACATCTGCACAAAGGAAGAAGGTAGTATACCGACACAATTACGTGTTAGTATTGAGAACTGAAGAAAGATATTAAGACACTTCAGTACCATTCCATATTCTACTGTGTCAAAGAAAAAGGAGAGAAGAAGAATAAGAACAGAGTATTCCCAATTGAATGCTGACAATTGTTCAGGGCAGTTAGATTCAGATGATGTAAAGTGAACCAATCTTCATTTCCTGAATAATCACATTGGTATATGTGATTCTTGCTAATAAAGAAGAAGATGTGTTAGTGAATTCTGTTATTGCACTAAAGAAGAAGAAGAAGAAGTCCTAGTGCAGCCGGTTTTGCACTAGTGAAGAAGAAAAGAAGAAGACAAGAAGAATTGTTTGCCTACTACTTTGCAAGTAATCAAGTGAAGAGCACTGAAGAAGATCAAGAGCAGAACCTACCTTACTAAAGAAGGAAGAATATTGTCTCCATAGGCAGTATAATGAACTAACTAGAGGCTGAAAGTTGGACTAGGTCATCACTAGTCCAGGGAAGAGGATTTTTTCCCACACCCTCTAAAGTGTAGGGACTCACACTGGCTAGAGGATTGTTTTCCTAGCCACTCCACTGTAATTTCATATCAAATCATAGTGGAGAATCCATGGACTAGTCATACCCATGCATGGAAAGTACGTAGCTACTCTTATTGAGTGGTGAACCTTGTAAAAATATCGTGTGCATATTTTTACTGCTTTCTATTATTGCATGCGACAGGGAAAAGAGAATAAAAGAATCAAGATCCTAACAGGTCAAGAGGTACAGGGATAAAAGTTGATTTTTTTTTAAATTCCCCAACACTGATTCACCCCCCCCCCCCCCTCTCAGTGTTAGGTATATCCCAAACTAGTCCTCTCAATTGGTATTAGAGCGACATGTTCACCTATATTGGATTCTCTATAGTGAAGTAATTCTCTTTTGAAGATTTGATTTCCTTTCCTGATTCAACAATGTAGAGCAGTGTTGGTGAAGATTCAACTACCCCTGATCAGAAGTCTATCTCTACCAAGACCATGATGAACAGAAAAAAGAAAGAGAAGTGAAAGTTGAAGAATAATTCCCTCTTATCTAAATAAGTGGAAGCATCTGGTTCTCCATATCTAGATGACATTGAAGACACACCAGACTTGGAAAGTAATAAGAAGGTGTCTCAAGTACCCACCAAGAATATGGATAACCTTCCTACCTCAACTGATTAACATGTATGTGTTCGTAAATTTGGAAATTATCCTCATGATGAAAATGCTAGCACAAGTGGTGATGATCAATCTACAACATCTCAAGAAATATCAGTTGATAGATTAAGAATGATTCTGCATGGTATTCCGGAAGAAATTGCATCCCTGGTTTGTGGAGTATTTCAATGTATGCAGGAAAATATCACTTAGCTGGAAAAAGAAACTGATGTTTTGGAGAAATGATTACAAGAAAAAATTGTTGAATGTTTAAATATCTCCAGACAAGTTGGAGCCTTTGTAGAAACCAAGAGGGGATTTGAAGTAAGCTCTTCAAAGTGGCTCAAAGATGTTGAAGAAAAGGAGGGAGTCAACAAAACTCTGGGAGAGAATATCCATGCACTTGAATATGAGATAAAAAGGGGCAATGAAGTCAATAAGTTATATTTGGAAGATAAATCCAAGAAGATCAATGAACTTGAATCTTAGTTACAAAAGAAAGTAAAGATGCATGAAGCTGAAGTTTAAAGATTGAAGAAGGCTTGTGAAGATAATATGATTATGATTGAAGACCAAAAGGTCATCCTCAATATGAGATATCTAGAATTTGAAGCTCAGTTGACCAATCTTGAGAAGACACATATTGAGTCTCCACAAAAGATAGAAACAACTTCTTCTAGTACTCAATGCTCACTGGAGGATTCTATTGTCAAAAATCCCCCAACTTGTGATAAGAAGATCATGCCTTCACTCATTGATCTATTACAAGCATCTGAGAAAGTAAAGGTACCATCCATACCAACTTGTACTAATGTTTCTAAAATTTTTTCTATAAAATGTACAGGTTGGAAGAATAATTCTAAACAAGTATGGATGAATAAAATCGAGAAGAAACCTACCACCATGGCTATAGTGGATATGGTAAAGAGTGTGGAAGATAGATCCCCACATAAAGCACAACATACCAAGAAGAAGACTCATCAATCTTATTAAGAATTCAAGGTTTGTTGGTCAATGTTGGTGCTGCAATAGGTTTGGACATTGTGCACTGGATTGTTGGTACAACCCCTTAAATGTAAAATCACAGAAAAAGCCCATCTCAAGAGGGAGAAATCCAGAGAAGAAGAAGCAACATCCACAGATCCAGAAACATCTGTATACTGCAAATAGATTTCGAATGTTAGATAACATCTATGTTGTATGCAATAAGAGTGGTCATATTAATGGTGCATGTTCATATAATAAAATAAGACCACAGAAGATGGGAAATAATGAAGAATCATCCTTGGGAAGAAATCAGACAAATAATGTGAAAAAAAATTCTCCCAAGAAGTTTTTAAGAAGGAAAGATGAGAAGTCCTTGGATTCTAAATCCAAAAAGGTGAAGGGTGGTGCATCCAAAAGAACTACTAAGAAAGAAGCAACTCATAAGAATCCATATAGAAGATCCAATCTTAATTCCTTAATCCCTAATGATATATTGGTGGTTTGGCCAGAAGATTTGAACAGAATGATAAAAATAGAAGATGCACAAGCTAAGGATAGTGCTAAATGAAAAAAGAAGATTCTACATGAAGATAATGAAGTTATGTGTGTGAGGTGCAACAAGGCTGGTCATACTGTGAGAAAGTGCTTTGAATTTATTCCAGCACAAAAAGAATTCATAAAGAGGATGAAAGTTGCATCGGGAGATTCTAGTGCTTGGAAATCTCTTGAAGAAAGGAGATTCACACACAAAGAGATTGAAGAAGTATTGAGATCCACACATCCACATTAAAAATTAATGATAAAATGTAAAAGTGTGAGGAGTGGAGGAAATGGAGTATCTTGGTTGAGAAAATCATCTCAGCCATCCTGTTCACATTGAATCAGCATGGAAGATCCACCTTATTCCCTTAAATCTTTGTGTATTGTATTTGTTCTTTAAATACAGGGAATTGAAGGTGAAGCATGATCTTAGGGAGAGAACCTGGGATTCAGTGATGAGAAGTGCTCCCTTGAGAAGGAGACACATGAAGAAGCTTCCAGAGTCATTATCACAATCAGTATCAACATCAATTGGTATAAAATTAAATTACTCTGAATATTGACTGAAGATAAGGTCATTGGAAAAGGTATTTTATATCTAAATCTCTCATCCTTGGTTACTCAAAATAAAGGTCATTCTACAAAGGGGGAGTAACAAAGATAATCAATGACATAATAAGAGTGAAAGTGCCACAAGGCCACTTATCCTGCCAATTTCACTTGAATGTTATTGATCAGTTTGTTGAAGTGACTGCCGGAATTTCAGGTTGATTATTTCCTATCACATTCAATATCTTTGTCCTTGAATGAAAGTGGAAAACCCTTAAAGACAAGTGTAGGAGATCTCATCTCATGAGGTATCACGATCAGTGGAAATGTATAGCTTTGTTATCTACATCAAATCCTCTTGTTTTCTACACCGAGTATTGCTCAAGTAGAATTAGAGTGATATGATTGATGGCATATTGCTTAAGTATGGAATGGTACCCTCTCTACCGTGAACATTGTATTTCTTGTCAATAAGGTGGAGAGAAATTGAATGAATGTTTATGGGAAAGAAATAAGTAAAGGGGAGAGAGAATATTCCCATTTGGACATTGACACATTCATTTTAGGAGACTTTAAGGTATTGACAAAAAAATACAAAGGGGGAGATTATTGGGACCACTTTGTGTATGAATATTGTATTTGTTGTCAACAGTTGTCAATGTCGGTCAAAATGAATAAGGATACGACAAAGGCCTTCAATGTTTCCAGAGTTAATATAGATTGAATGAAGTGAGGATGCCTGGAGAATTGTTATGAAATCATATCATTGAATTTCATACTTGGGAAATTCTCCATGAAGTAAATTCAGAAAATTTCTGCACTGATCCTAATTTTAAAGAACTTGTGTCAAAGGTGACACATTGTTTACAACAATGAAGAATGGTGAGGTATCATCCATATAAGGATGATTGTAGAATAAATATAATTTGAATAAGACCATGCAACTCTTCATGATTTCATGAGAACCATGAAAGAGTTTACTTGAAGAAAAGAATCATATGATTTTAATGAAGTATAGAATGATGGTTGAAGAAGAAGAGAGACTGTGGAAGGGCTTGTCATTCTAAGAAGGTTATGAATTACACATTACCTTGAAATCAGATGATTGTTGCATTGTTATTAAAGTTCCTAATACATGTATCAAGGGTGATACATTGTCTGCAACATTGAAGGTATTTGAAGAAGCTTCAAGTCTCCACTTTTGAATGAAGAGAGAAGATTGGAGTTCTTTGGAATTAACACTCCAAAAGAAATTGAGGATTTCAATTGAGGATGAATAAGTAATTTGGAATTCATATTCCAAAAAGAATGGACAAAACCAGATGATGCTTTGTTGATATGTATTTCTCAAATATCATAAGTCATGAGAACTTGTGATGCAATCCTTATTAAGGAAAGGGGGAGAAATGATGATGCCAATCATATATAGTTTTGATTGGAAGGAATGATGCTGCTGGAAGATGGGATGTTTCAATACTTCCCATTGCAACTCTGAAAATGCTAAAGCTGATCTATCAAAAGATAAATATCACAATAGTGGAATTCGTGATAAAAGCATAAGAATGGTTATGGGAAGCAGTGAAGAGAGAAAGTGACAAAGGCATGGAGTGCATGGAAATTTAGGCATGTTGCGCGAAAAAATAAAGTGGTGCGCGAAATAGTATCGGGTTGCACAAAATATCAGCGGGATGCACGAAATATCTAAGGGATGCACGAAAAAGATAGTTGTGCGTGAAATATCGATAGGATGCACGAAAAATGAAGGTTGCGTGAAATATTAGCGGGATGCGTGAAATAGAGGAATGAAGTTTTTCGCACAAAAGGTGTTTCGAGATCAGAAGCTCGAAAATTGGCAAAGGCATGAAATGCATGAAATATTGGATCATTTCGCGAAAAATGATGTTGCACGAAATATTGGTTTTGCACGCAAGATGGAATGCGGTGTGAAATTTTGCGCGCAATTGGTGCTTCATGCTTAGAATGTTGAAAAATGGAAAATTCATGAGGTGCACAAAAACTCCAGGTGGTGCACAAAAGTAAAGGAAGGTGCACGTAATTAAAGAAGTGAGAGACATTTTTACGCGCTAGAAGGATTTTTACACGCAGGAAGGGGTTTTACGCACAGGGTCAAAATGCCTATAAATATGAGGTGACCCCCTCTCATTTGTAGAGTCTCGACACTTAGACAAATCCTGAGCTATGACACGTAGAAAAATTGAAGTATAGAGTATTGCAGGAAAAGAATAAGTGTTGCACGAAAAAGGAAGTGTTGCGCAAAAAAAAATTCTGCACGAAAAGGGTTTTTCATGCCAAAAGGTTTTTTTACGCGCAAGGCTTGAATTTTACGCGCAAGCCACCAAGAAGGGTGCATGAAAAATTTGGGGGTCTTGCGGGCATTCGATAGGTGCATAGCACTCTCAAAGTAGCTTTGTGAAGAAGAAAGAACTCTGAACCATTCGGTTTCACAAAGAGAAGTTGAACCGCATTCACATGACTAGTGTTTATCACCCTCGTTGTACTTTGCAATGTAAAGAAGAACTAGACATGAAATTGAACTCACATCTGCACAAAGGATGAAGGTAGTATACCGACACACTTATGTGTTAGTATTGAGAACTGAAGAAAGAGATTAAGACACTGCAGTATCATTCCATATTCTACTATGTCAAAGAAAAAGGAGAGAAGAAGAATAATAACAGAGTATGCCCAATTGAATGCTGACAATTTTTCAGGGCAGTTAGATTCAGATGATTCCAAGTGAACCAATATTCATTGCCAAAATAATCACATTGGTATATGTTATTCTTACTAATAAATAAGAAGATGTGTTATTGCATTCTATTATTGTACTAAAGAAGAAGAAGTCCTAGTGCAGCCGGTTTTTCACTAGTGAAGAAGAAAAGAAGAAGACAAGAAGAATTGCTTGCCTACTGCTTTGTAAGTAATCAAGTGAAGATTACTGAAGAAGATCAAGAGCAGAACCTACCTTACTAAAGAAGGAAGAAGACTGTCTCCATAGGCAGTATAAAAAACCATCTAGAGGCTGCAAGTTGGACTAGGTCATCACCAGTCTAGGGAAGAGGATTGTTTCCCACCCCCCTCTAAAGTGTAGGGACTCACACTGGCTAGAGGATCGTTTTCCTAGACACTCCACTGTAATTTCATATCACATCATAGTGGAGAATCCATGCACTAGTCATACCCACGCATGGCAAGGACGTAGCTACTCTTATTGAGTGGTGAACCTTGTAAAAATATCGTGTGCATATTTTTACTACTTTCTATTATTTCATGCGACAGGTAAAAGAGAATAAGAGAATCAAGATCCTAACAGGTCAAGAGGTACAGGGATAAAAGTCAAAATTGGTTTTAAAAGTCCCCAACACTGATTCACCCCCCTCTCCGTGTTAGGTATATCCCAAACTGGTCCTCTCACTCACTACTTGTGTGTGATCAACCAATTGAAAATTAATTTTTTTTAAACCCATGGAATGATAGAAAGTGTATTAGGCCTTGAACGACCCTTAAACACTAGGTTTAAGTCTTGGTCACTGATGGAAAATTTTTAAATTATAAATATATGTTATGATATTTAAAGACACCCAAAGTAGAATAAATGAGAATAATGAACATATTGGACCATGATATAGGTGTTTTCAATTACCTCTAGGTAAGGAAGGGTGATGGAGTTGAAATGGTTTTCTTAGGGGTAAGATCCATGAGATATTAAGTTATCCTAGACACTCTTGGATAGATGGTCGAGTATGGGGTAATTTTTCCTCCTCAACTTGTATATATGTGTTTCCAGGTAAGGATTCCATGGTCAGGATTCGTGTAAGGCTTAAGTGGGAGGACCGATCCAATTTTACATGGAATTGTGGTTGGCTTATTTCTATCTCTCTAATGGGATGATTTTGTGGTATGTTCTAGGAGTTTAATGAGTCCATGATGTGATCATGGATATATTGAGGGATGTTATGCCCTCAAAGTGATGAGATCTTACCCTAGGGAAGGGAATGAAATAAAGGAACCCTTACAGGGTGTCTAAGTTTAGATGTGACCAAGAGGACCATGGATTGTGCCCCAATTTTGATCTAACTCTAAGGAGTGTTAGTATATTAGGGATAAAAAAGTTATATTCTAGATTGAATGTGGTTTTGAGAATAGGTTGTGTTCTTGAGAAGATTACCTGGGATTTTTGTTACATGTTCGGGTGTGTGACCTGCCTATGTGAGGATGATATGTGGTTCCAAGGTGGGGTATCATTTTCAACTATTCTGATGGTTCTGAATATAGTATTTGACCCCCCATTTGGATTTTATGTGATGATTATGGGTAGAAACTATGACCCCCCACCCCTGGGGTGGATTGTATGTGATAGTTATAGGTTGGGGAAGAAACATCCTAGATGGATGATATATGATGTTTTAGGGTGTGATGATCCCTAAGTTGGATGATATATAATGGTTCTAGGTAGAGGATGCGACCCCTAGGTGGATATTATATGAGGATCAAGGGTGGGTGATTCTGTCAGATGTATATGGTATGAGGTTTCATGGAGGAGTATTCCCCCAAGTGTATGATGTTATAAATAGGTTCTAGGGTAGGAAAAGGTCCCCCTAGATGACATTATAAATATGTTTTAGGGAAATAGGTGATTCCCCTGGGTGTTATTTATAGCATGCTTAGAGAAATTTGACATTGGACAAATAAATTGTGGTCAATCGTTAGCGTTACCTTCGAACATCAGGATCAATAGTGATTTATATATTTAATTTTAATTATTTACTTGATCATTCTAAGAATATAACATTGTGCTTACACTATATTTACTAGTTATGTTTGAGACACTATTGGTGGAGGCCTGTGGAGTTTTACTCACACTCTGATCGGGAATCCATGACACTTTGTTACCTAAGAGGACCTCATGATTGCATGTATTAGTTGGGATGAGGGCCAATGTTGGATGGTTCAGTTGGATAGCCTAGAAAGATTTAGGAGATGGACTATTTGGGGACTCAGGTCTAGGTTGTTGTAAAACTATTTTTTATTTTATTATGGGATGTACATGGTAATTCATGGGAGATATTTTTGATTAATACCTTTCTGTGTGTTATTGTAAATAGTTCATCTATTATAACATGAGTTATTATTTATTTTGGTGATTTGGGATGATTTTTTTATTTATTTTATTGGATATTTTTATGATTAATTTAATGTTATTACCATTTTCCACTCTAATGTGAGGGTATAATCTCCCCATTATTTCACCTTAGGCACTTGTTGCTAGTTAGTATCTTCTTACATATGGGTAAGCATGCCTAAGGTATTATAGAACTTGAATCTAGTTATTGTATATTGAACTAGGATAGGGACATCACACAAAAATTGAGTTGATGCATTCAATGGGTAGTTTTTGGAATACATGATCAAGTGAGGGTTTTCTACGAAGATCGAATAGACATGGAACCAATCAAATTGGACATGTAATGACCCAAAATTTATTAATAGAAATTCCTCATGATCTAATTAAATGTTTTATTTTGTAAAATGGTTATATAAAACATATTCACTTCTTTGGTTGTATGTTTTTGGATTTTAAAATACCATTAAGAATTGTTACCCTAGCTAATATAGATGTTGAACAGTGATCAGGTGATTAGTATAAATATAGGGCTTTAACAAATCCAATTTACTCAGAGAAAGGACGTGATATCCTCATTTAGTAGAATTTCTCCATACGAATCCCATTTTTTGGAGCTCAAAAAGGAGTTAGCATCACTAGTATTCTATCTTGACCAAGACCAATATGATCTTCAACACATTAAGCTTGAATAGAACCTCTTACGGGAGAAGTGGAAGTTAAGAGAGATTACCACCCAAGCAATGTTATCCGAGCCACCCCAAGAGTCTGTCAACATCGCAAACCTTACCCTTAGGTATTATGTGGGTGTTATAAGAGGTTATGTAACAATACCCTAGTACTATTATTATGTGCATTATTTTTTGTATAGAATAAATAATATACATTCATTTTATTATTGTTACTTTGAAAATGGTTTTTAAAAAACAAATAGTATTTTTACTTAATATTAAATTAAAAAATATATTTTGATGAATTAATGTATTTTTTAGTTAAATAATATTTTAATAAAACCTTATTACTGAATTACTTTTTATTAAATATAAATAATCATATAATTTTTTTGAATACAATTGTAATTTTTATTAAGGTTTGAAAGCTGTTTTTGTCAAAACCCATGAATTTTTTATAAATATCGGTTTTTATTATAAAATTAAAAATTCAAATATTTAGAAAATTATTTAGATAAAATGATTATTATTTTTGTAATCATGATGTCTAAATTATCCAATGGTTAATTTTTCACAATTTTCTGAGACAATCATATTTTTGGGTAAAAATTAAATATTGTTTAAATATATAATGTGTTTTATGACATCATAATGACCCAATAGTGATGTAATAAAATAATATAAATGTTATGTTCGGCCAATATATGTTTTTCCTTTAAAATAATTTTATTTTAGGTATGTTTTATTTATTTTACAAAGCCTTAGTGGACCCTCCAAGACTTATAAAACATTTTTTTCATTTTAAAATTATTTCCTTGAGAGTATGAATCACCTCCTCATAAGAAAGCCTGATATTTTAATAAGTTCATCCATTTTCCTTATAAAATAATTTTTTCCATCAAATTTTTTCAAAATCCATGGGAAAAACCCATGGTATGGTTTGTGGTTTTGATTAGCTTAATGTGTGGTGTCCAAAACCTAAATAATAAACAATTCCCTCTCATTTCCTATATAAACCCACACAATATCCCATTACTATTAACTAAAACCATTTTAAGATAGACTAATCCATACACTCCTCTCTATATAATCCTACCAAGGTTCTAGAATCTTCTAAGAAGCCTATCTCAAGCATCTCCCAAGCCTTTGGCATTACACTTCCAAGTAAGGGATTTCTTCCTTTCACATTTTTTCCGAATTTCTTTATGTTGTTAGGACATTTTATTTTCAATTAAAAATGTTGGGTTGTGATTTAAAAACTCCCCTATACTTATCTACTTATGTTTTAATGATGATATAACACTTTATCTCTCATGAATTACAACCATGTACACTCGTTACCATGCTGAAATTCTATAAGGGATTCTTCTCTCCTTATTTACATTCAAGAAATTCTTTTATATTATGCATCTAAATTCCATTACATATGTTTGGAAATGTATCTATATGACCCCCTTAATTTCCATTTCATGTAAATATGATGAGATACCCCTTTATCTCTCATCAACCATTTTTATGAATTCTTATGTTATGTTGTTATGCTGCTGAAATTGCACCTCGATTTTCCAAGACAAAGTCATTATATAGTGAATACCATGACCATTTCTTTATCAATGGTATTAACCTTTATGAACATTTACTTATTGATTATATAGTTTCATATATTAATTCCACATTAGTTTATTGTGTAATAAATAATGATGTTTAATTAATCCATGTTGTATGATCTATGTGGCACACTTATGCATAAAATGAAATGATTAAGAAGGGTGCACCCTAATAGCACTCTAATGCATTGGGTAATGATGAGTATCATGATACATCAAGTGAAATGATAGTTTACTCTAGATAATTCAAGTTTAATGAGGGTTTAATCATGCTCAATGTTCAATGATCCTTGGCTCATTCTAATATTATTTTAAATGTTGTTTTCACATTTCCATGTTATAATAATCATGTTATGTCATGCCTTTATGTTAATGTTTCTCTTATTCTACATTGATATTCATATTTCCTAACATGTAATATATTCTTCATTTTATGCCTTTTTTACACCCTTACTGGTCTTTATATCTTACCCTTTTCTTATGCATGTCCTCAGGTTATCCCATGCAATGCTAATTATGAAGGAATGTTGTGGTCATGTAAAAGAAGTTTTCGATAAAGTTATTGTGTTTTATGTTCTAAGTTATTATGTAATGCTCCTAATTTCTCAATACACTAGACCTATAGATCCTCAGAGTTATATTAAGTTTAATATTAAGTAATAAATCATTTTTACGTGTTTAATAAAGATCAGGGTTGTTATAGTTGGTATCAGAGGATAAGTTTAGTTATTTTTTGGATTAGGATTAGAAAACCCTATTAAAAGCCTTAGAGATAAGAATAAGTGTAATAAAAGCATACCTAAATTTTGGTGAGTATTTATTAAGTGTTTTATCAAGAAAATACATCCATTTCGGGATACGAGTAGGTAGAGGCGGCTTTGTCACAAATGTATCTAGGGGTAAAACGCAAAAACACCACTTTGAGATAGACTTAAATGGGAACTGGTGCATGAAAACGGGCCTTTTTAAACTCTTGGTTATGACACTCCTAGGGGATATGTTTTGGTAAATTAATAATCTTAGTATGAAAAATTTTTACGGGAATAAAAAAAATTCTCCTAATAATATATATTGGGAAGTAGATCATGGATAACATAGATTGAAACCTTTAAATTCATAAGTTAAGTAAATAAAAGTAACTTATAAGTTATTAATTTTTGTATTTGGATTACCCTTTATGTGTTACCCATAAATTTATTTTTATTCCATCTAATGGCTGGTAATAGGAGGACTTGGGCTAACAACCGATGAAAAGATCAATGTGATGACTGTTCTAATGAGATGCCCAGTCATATGGGAGAAGGAATCAAAAACTTTTTCACAATACTCTCTCAGTTAACTCAAGATTTGAATAGAAACATGGGTCAAGAGGGAACATTCACCCCCCCCCCTCCCCAATAAATAACAAGCCGTAATCAAGATCTTCATGAGACAAAGGCCACATACTTTTAATGGATCATCTGATCCCTCAATCATCAAATGATGGATCAACTCAATTGAAAATATCTTATCCATCCTTCAATGCTCTGAACAAGAGAAGTTTCTTATGGATTCTTATCATATAGAGGGTGAAGCTAATCAACGGTGTACATTGATCAAAAATATGAATCCTGAGGAAGAGATTGAGGCGTTGGAATGGACGGATTTCCAGAAAATGTTTTTTGATAAATAGTTTCCATGAACCCGACAACTTAATATGGAAAGGCACTTCCTTGGCCTCAAGAAAAAAGATTATGAATCCATCAGAGTGTATGAGGAAAACTTCACAAGGATTTCACTATACTACTCTCGCTTTGTTGTTACCCCCTAATGCAAGGTTGGATTCTTTTTTTGTGGGCAAAAACCTAGCCTATAGAAATCCCTAGAGATTCGTGACTTCGATAGCTATTAGGAAATTGTCTGATGTTCCCTCAAAGTCGAAATGGATATTGGTAAATCTTAGGGGTATCATGGGGGATAAGAAGTGGAAATTTGAATTTAATTCTAGGGGTCTGATGGATAAATCCAATAGTGATAATAAATTTCAGCACCCCACTTGCCAAAGGTGCAGAAATAAGCACCCTGAAAATTTTCTAAAAGGGATAAGGAAATTCTTTAGGTGTGGAAGATAAGGGAACCTGGCCATTAACTACCAACAAGAAAAACCCGCTACTACGATAGAGGATAAGAACTCTCCGTTCGACCCTCAACACATTTTTCATTGATTTCACTATAAAGAACTAGGGAACTTTGCAAACCAATTCCCTAAGCTAAGGGTTTTTTAGGAAACCAACAACCTACAAGGCAGCAAGGGAGAACTTTCCCCATCACTACCACCAAAGATAACCCACAAAAATTAAGTGGTGACAGGTGCGCTAGTTATTCATTTAAGAATAGTGAACATAATTTTTTATTATGGTTCTATACATTATTTTATATCCCAAAATTTTATTAGAACAATCCCCACACCACCACAAATCATGGAAGTAAAGATGTCGGTGAGAATGGAAAATGGGGAAATCATTACATCCCATGAATATAAATCCTCCCCTATCATAATTTGTGGATTGAAATTCCTAGTGAACCTCGTCGTACTCCCTCTGGTGTAATTTTATGCAATTCTTGGAGTGGATTTTCATTCTTTATATAGAGCCAACATAAATTTCCATAAGAGGGAAATCACTCTCCATATGTAGAATCAACCCCTGATTTTGTACAAGTGCAAAGAGGAGGATGAATCTTCTTTAGCACCATCATCTCAAGAATGGATATTACTGCCCTATGAGCATGTATATCTTTCTTATATTATTGATTCTAATTAACCAACCTTACTTGAAGACATTCCTATTGTGAGGGAATTCGCTAAAGTGTTTCCTGAGGAATTTCTTGGTCTTCCTCCTAGAAGACATGTTGAATTATTGATTTATCTTATACCTAGGGCTTTTCCAATATACAAGACCCCATATATAATAGTTTTTGTGGAGCTTCAATAGATAAAGAAACATCTATAGGAGAATCTAGATAAAGGGTTTATACACCCAAGTGCTTCATCATGGGGTGCACCAGTCCTCTTCATCGAGAATAAGGATGGGTCAATGCACCTTTGCATTGATTATTATGAGCTCAAAAAAATCATGATAAAGAACAAGTATCCTCAACCATGAATTGATTATTTGTTCGATCAACTATGTGGAGAATAATACTTCTCTAAGTTGGATCTGTGGTCGGGATATTATCAAGTAAGGGTAAAGAAGGAGGATATCCCCAAGACTGATTTTCATACAAGGTACAAGCATTATGAATTCATATTAATGCCTTTAGGACTCACTAATGCTATAGAAATATTCATAGACTTGATGAATATAGTATTTAGAGATTACCTTGACAAATTTGTGGTAGTATTTATAAATGATATTCTAATATACTCCAAATCCAAGTAGGAGCATGAAAATAATCTAATAACTGTACTAGAGACCTTGCAAAAGGATAAGCTCTTTGAAAAGTATATAAAGAATGAGTTCTAGTTGAAGTAAGTCTCATTCATGGGTCATATCATCATAAGAAATGGGATATCTATGGATCCATCCAAGAAAGATGAAATTGAGGGATGGCCAAGGCCAACATCAGTGACGTATATCCATAGCTTCCTAGGGTTAGATGGATATTATCACTGATTTGTGAGAAATTTCTCACGATCATCAAACCCTATTACCAAGATAACTTGGAAGGGAGTCAAGTTTTCTTGGATTGATGAATACAAATATAGCTTCAAGGAGTTAAAAAGGAGTCTTATCACTGTGTTCATGCTCACATTACCCACAAGTTGAGAAATTTTTATAGTATTCATTGATTCTTCTAAGAAGGGTATAGGATGTGTGTTGATGCAAAATTAAAAGTTAATTTCCCATTCTTAAAGGCAATTAAAATTTCATGATCAAAACTATCCAATGCATTATTTGTAGTTGGATGCAGTGATATTCGATTTAAAAATTTGGCGACATTATCACTTTGGGGAGAAGTGTGAAATATATACAGATCACAAAAGCCTTAAGTATATATTCACATAGAAAGAGTTGAACATGCACCAACAAAGATGGTTAGAGCTAATCAAAGACTATGACTATTCAATCCATTACCACCCTGGTAAATCGAACATGGTGGTAGATTTTCTAAGTATAAATAACCCAATGATTCTATCATTGATAAGAATTGAAAAGGATCCAATTCTCTTATATTTGATAAATATGGACATGGGAATCATAAAGAAGGGAAAATCATCAACCCTTTCACAAATTATTGCTCAATTGTATCTTTTGTAAAGGTTAAAGGATGATAAAAAGGATGATGTGGGAATTCAGAAGAATGTGGAAAATATCCGAAAAGGGAAATCCTCATATTTCAATGTTATTGAAAAAGGAATTGTGATATTTGGACAAGACTATATGTTCCATCAAATATAGAGTTAAAGAATGAACTTTTGGATGATGCACAAAGTTTTAATTCCTCTATTCACCTAGGAAACACAAAGATTTATCGAGATATCTAAGAGAATTATTGGTGAGATAACATGAAGAAGGAGATCACTGAGTATACATCAAAGTGCCTGGTATGTTAGAAACTAAACGCTGAGAGGTAGAAGTCTAAGGGTATGATGTAACCATTACCCATACCAGCATGGAAATGGGATAACATCACCATATACTTTGTCACCAGACTTTTGAAGACATACAAAGGAAATAATGATATCTAGGTTATTGTGGATCATATTACTAAGACTGTAAACTTTATTGAAATTCAGGAGGATTTCTCATTGGATCAAATGGCACGGATATACATCAAATAAGAGGTAAGGTTTAATGGATTACCACTATCTATTATATCTGATTATGATCTAAGATTCACCTCTATGTTATGGAAGAGTCTCCAACACGCTCTGAATACTAATCTGAACTTCAGTACGGTTTATCATCCTCAAATTGATGGCCAATCTAAGTGGACTATCCAACTAGTTGAGTAAATTTTGAGAGCATTGTCAATGGACCTCAAAGGAGGATGGTATCAACATTTTCATCTAGTTGAGTTCTATTACAATAATGGTTTTCACTCAAGCATCCAAATGTCTCCTTATGAAGTCCTTTATGGGAAGAGGTGCAGAACACTGGAATGTTGGGATGAAGTTGGGGAGAGAAAACTCCTAGGTCCAGAAATGGTTGAATCAATGGTGGAGAATGTTAAGACCATCCAGCAGCCCATTAAAGCTGCTCAGAGTCGACAAAAGAGCTATGCTGATAATAATCAATGAGACCTAGAGTTTTATGTTGGAGACATAGTATTCCTCTGCATATCACCTTTAAAGAGGGTTATGAGATTTGGGAATAATGGAAATCTTTGTCTACGGTACATCATCCCTTTTGAGATCGTTGATCGCATTAGAGTAGTGGCATATTGACTAGCACTCCTACCGAACCTATCTCAAGTACATGATGTATTCCATGTATCACTCTTAGAGAAGTACATACCTGACCCATCACATGTACTCAATCCAGAGGTGGTACCATTAGATAATGACCTCTCCAATGAAGAGAAGTCAGTGATGATCTTAGATCATAGGGAAAAAGTTATACATTATTAGACAATTCCCCTCGTCAAGGTATTGTGGTGAAACCACAAGTTTGAAGAAGAAACATGGGAATTGGAGGAAGTTATGAAGTAGAGTTACCCTCATCTGTTTTAGTGTGGGAAAAGTAAATTTTGAGAGTGAAAATTTTCTTATGGGGGGGAAGATTGTAACGACCCAAACTTTTATTAATGGAAATTCCTCTTGATATAATTAAATGTATTATTATGTAAAATGGTTATATGAAACATATTCACATATTTGGTTTTATGTTTTTTTATTTTAAAATACTATTAATAATTGTTAAAATTTCTAGTATAGTCATTTAATAGTGATCACATGATTAGTATAAATATAGGGATTGAAAAAATTCAATTTACTCAGACAAAGGAGGCGATGGCCTCATCCTATAGATTTTCTCCATATGAAGCCCATTTTTTGAAGCTCATAAAGGAGGTAGTGTCACTAGGATTCGCTCTTGACCAGGACCAAGCTGAGCTTCAACACATTAATCTCAAACAGAACTGCTTATGGGAGATATGGAAGTTAATAGAGATTACAACCCAAGTAATGTTATATGAGTCGCCCCAAAAGTCTATAACCATCACACACCTTACCCTTAGGTCTTATGCGGGTGTTATAAGGGGTTATATAACAAGACCCTAGTACTATGATTATGTGCATTATTTTTTGTATAGAATAAATAATATACATTAATTTTATTATTGTTACTTTGAAAATGGTTTTTAAAGCACAAATAGTATTTTAAGTTAATATTCAATTAAGAAATATATTTTGATGAATTAATAGATTTTTTAATTAAATAATATTTTCATAAAATATTATTAAAAAAATTATTTTTATTAAATATAAATTATCGTATAATTTTTATGAATACAATTGTAATTTTTATTAGGGTTTGAAAGTTGTTTTTGTCAAAACTCATGAATTTTTGATAAATATCATTTTTTATTTTAAAATTAAAAATTTACATATTTAGAAAATTATTTATATAAAATAAATATTATTTTTGGAATCAATATCTAAAAATTATCCAATGGTAAATTTTTCATAATTTTCTGAGACAGTTAAATTTTCGGGTAAAAATTAAATATCATTTAATTATATAATGTGTTTTATGACATCATAATGACCCAATAGTGATGTAATAAAATAATATAAATGGTTTTTTTGGAAAATATATGTTTTACCTTTAAAATAATGTGATTTTAGGTTTGTTTGATTTATTTTACAAATCATTAGTGAACCCTCCAAGACTTATAAAACATTTTAACATTTTAAAATGATTTCCTTGAAAGTGTGACTCACCTCCACATAATCAAGCCTAGTATTTTAATAAGTTCAGATATTTGTATTATAAAATAATGTCTTCCACCCCACTTTGGAAAAAAATATGGGAAAACCCATGTGATGGTTTTTGGTTTTGATTAGTTTAATGTGTGGTGTCCAAAACCTAAATAATAAATAATTCCCTCTCATTTCCTATATAAACCCACTAAATATCCCATTCCTATTCACTAAAACCATTTGGAGATCTATAAAACCCTATCCTACTATCTCTATAAACCTCCCAAGGTTCCCTAAATCCTCTCCCAAGCCTTTGGGATCACACTTCCAAGTAAGGGATTTCTTCCTTTCTCATTTTTGTCGAAATTTCTTTATGTTGTTATGCCCTTTTATTTTCAATTAAAAATGTTAGGGTATGATTTATCACATTCCCTGTTCTTCCCTCCTTATGTTTTAATGATTATAGACCCCTTTATCCCTCATTAATTCCTCCCATGTACACCCGTTACCATGCTGAAATTCTGTAAGCGATTCCTCTCTACTCATTTACATTCAAGAAATTCTGTTATATTATGCATCTAAATTATATTAAATATATTGGTAAATGTATCTATATGACTCCCCTTATTTTATATATCATGTACATATGATTTGATAACCCTTTCTCTCTCTTAAACCATTTTTATGAATTCTTATTCCATGTTGTTATGCTGCCGAAATTGCACTGTGATTTTCTAAGCCAAATTCATTGTGTAGTGAATACCATGTCCATTTCTATCTCAAGGGTATTTAGATTTATGAGCATTTACTTATTGATTATATAGTTTCATGTATTAATTCCGCATTCCTTTATCATGGAATAAATGATGATGTTTAATGAATCCATATTGTATGATCTATGTGGCACACTTATGCATGAAATGAAATGATTAATAAGGGTGCGCCCTGATAGCGCTCCAATGCATTGGGTAAAGATTAATATCATTATATGTCAAGTGAAATTAGGGTTTAATCTTTCTAATTCAAGTGTAATGAGATTTTACTCATGCTCCATGTGCAATGAGCCTTTGATCATGCTAAAATCATGTTAAATGTTGTTACCACATTTCCATGTTATGATAATCATGCTATATCATGACTTTATGTTCATGTTTATATTGTTCTCCATTGATATTCCTATTTCCTAACATGTACTATATTCTTCATGTTATGCCTTGTTTACTCCCTTATTTTTCTTTATAGCTAATCGTTTTCTTATGAATGTCCTCAGGTTATCCCATGTAATGCTAAGTATGAAGGAATGTTGTGTTCATATAAAATAAGTTTTCTATAAAGTTGTTGTGTTTTATGTTCTAATTTGTTGTTTAATGTTCCTAATTTCCCAAGACACTATACCTCTTTATCCTTAGAGTTTTCTTAAGTTCAATATTATGTAATAAATCATGTTCATGTGTGTAATAATGATCAGGGTTGTTATAGGATAAATATTACATGAACTTGTCTATAAATAGATATGGGGCCACTTTCACTATGCATATTGTTTTCATTACTAAGAGTGTATTATCTTGTGATTTAAAGTGACTATAAGGTATATTTTTTCTTATCCTGATTAGTAAAACAATGTTAAAAACATGTAACTTAATCAAGGTTTGTTCTCTTATTTCTCTTCTATTAAAAATTCTTTTTCCCATGGAGTATGATTTTTTCCAAACCATGAAAATATTTTTGTTCTATGTTTATTGATCCTTTTGTTTTACTTGGTTTTATTTTTGTTGTTTTCTATGAGTTCTTGAAAATTTATGCATAAAATAAATGTCTAGGTGAATGGTTTCTTAGTTCAAAATATATTAGTTTACAATGTTGTGTGTTTTAGACCTTATGAATCTATTTATGCCTTTTTGGTTTGATGTTTAGATCATTCTAGATCACTAGTTGCAATGAAACACTAGCTCAGGTCATTAGTCAAGTTCCAAATATTGAGAATTATAACTCTCATAATGATTGTATTGGTATCTATTTATTATTCTCAAATCCTAACATACATTGTGCCTAGTTAAAAATATTCATGATAATTCTTATAGATAATTTATAAGGAATCCTATTTAGGTTTTTTCTTTATAACTCATTAAAGGATAATTGAGTCTTTCTAAGATCCATTACATGTAATACTAGTAAATTCTCCTTCTTGGAGTTCACCATGCTAAATTTATTTATAAAATTATCGATATATGTGTTTTGACCGAGTCCAAGCAACCTATTTGATCTATCTCTATAGATCTTAATACCAGGTATGTAATATGTTTCACCCATTTCTTTCATCAAGAATAACTTTCCCAACCATACTTTAATAAAATTTAAATTTGGGATAACATTTTTTGTGACCATTATTTCATCTTCATACCACACAAAAAAATCTACAAAAATCCCACAAACCTTCTTGTATAAAAAAGAATCATTCACATTTTTTATGGAACTAAACTCTTTGATTGTATAATAAAATTAGATGCCCCAACTTAAAGAAGATTTATTCAATTTAAAATAGACTTATGAAACTTATAACTTTTAGTAGCATCATTAGGAACTTAAAAACCATTAAGTTATATTATATAAATTTCCTTAGATAAATTTATGTCAAAAAATTGGTTTTTATATCCATTTGAAATATTTCATGATCCAAATGACCTACTGGGTAAAAAATATTCAAAAAGAATACATTATCACTATCAGTTAAAATGTTTCTTTATAGTTAATACCGTAAATTTTTTTATAACCCTTTACCACTAATAAATATTTATAGGTAAACACTCTACCATCCATGTCACTTTTCATATGAAAAAAAAATACTTAAACCCTATGGTTCTAACCCCTTCAAGTGCATCCACCAAGTTCTAAACTTGATTAGTATACATGGATTTCATCTCAAATCTCTTAGCCTCTAACCATTTATCAAAATCAAAAATATCAATGTTATCTCAATAGGAATTAGTTTAATTATATATTAACATTAATTTATCATTATTTTCCACAAGAAATTCATATCTATCAAGCATTTGATGAATCCTACTAGACCTTTGATGTTATTGAATAACGTAAGTCGATTTTATTTTTATATCCCCTTATATAAATATCTCACTTACCATATTAGGATCCAAACCTATTTTTTGTTCTAAACTTATCCAAGTTAAATGTTCCTCTCACTAAATCTATGATTGATACATTAATTCTCAAATAAAATACCAATTCATGCCACAAACACTTTGTGTTCAATAGTATTATAAAAATAATATTCTTTAGTTTCCCAAAAGTTTCTATAAACTAATATGTGTTTTATAAACCATATTATTTTTCTAAATAAAAATTTTAAACCACAACATGTTTTTAAAACCTTAGTATATGTTCTAGAAAAAAACCTCTTTTCATTTTTATGACTCTCATATTATAGATTCTTTATTAGTAATGGATTTGATGCCACTAAAGTGTTTTGTGGGATATCTTTATACCCATAAGTAGTTGAAGTAATAAAAAAACCACATGAAAGATATACTAGGGGTAATAAACCTTATGAAATTAAAAAAACCATAAAACATGTATACCTCATTGTCCATGAGTAATATTTTCTGATGGTGAGTTTGATTGTGTTTCATCAGCACCAACTAATAGGTTCCTAACTCCAAATATATTTACCATACATTGGAATCACTTAAATCTTTGGTAGGAACCATTTTCATTTAAGGGTGTGATAATTCCACCTTTATAAAGGTAAATTAATATAAGATATTAAATAGAGATTCAAATTTTACAATAACCTCTAGTGTACTCAAATGAGGCTCATAAAAATTCAATTTATAGAACTCTATCATTGAATTAAGGAGCCTATTAGTTTCTAACATTTCATACATTTATGAAATAACCAATTCTTTAGATCCAATGTAGTAACTCTTATAATATATCCTCATTTAAGTAATATAATTCTTAAATTATTTTAATAATTAATAAATTATCTACACATCATCACATGATGTGTGATGAGAAAAATAACACATGATAATCATCATAGAAGATTAATTTTAATGATATCTCATACCATTAAATATAAACACCATGAAATAGTTTCAAGATCCATGATAAAACACAAACCATGACCTTGTGGCTATAACCACATTTTATTTTATGCTTTAGAGCATCAATCCAACATTTTAATTGATTTTTAAAACATAATTTTCAATTTCAAGCATGTATAAACCATTATTTAAATGTATCATACCATAACATATGTCTTTATTATAAAATAAACGAATTTTATTTCTAAACATTAAACAAAATCCCTTTTCATTTAAACTAAACATAGAGATTATATCTCTAGAAAAATATTTCACATAATAATAGTTCTCTAGTATAAGAACCAATCTAATATATAAGGTTATATATTTTTATTTTTTTGTTAATGTTTCTAGTCTTTACCTATTAGTTTCTTGATGATCCACTTCATAATTTTCTTTCTAATTAAATATAATTGGTTCCTATAATTGAATAAATATTTCTAGTCCAGAAGTTATATCTAATACCCAACTTATTGAAATAGAATGTCCACATTCAATGATAAATATATCTAAATTAAAAGCCTTCACATGCCTCTTTTTTTAGATCCATGATACAATAATATATTTCTTTATAATTTCAATAATTTTTTATTTATTTTATTATTGAGCTTATTTTTATTGTTTAAGTCTTTATTTTTCAATTATTTTTTGGGATAGAAAATTATACACCATTTTGGGAGTTTAGACTATAATGGATTGAATGTATCATGCATTGGAAGTTTACAATATGAGAGAGATAATGTACTATGCATTGGAGGTTAAGGTTACGAACTTATGTTAACATAGTCATCATTATTATATTTTTTTAATGAAATTAAATAGTTTGAATATTACTTTATGATTTAATTATTTATATAAAATAAATCAATTTCTTAAGATATTGTTTTTAAATATTTTATTTTGAGTTTATACTTTATAGACAAATTAAAACATTTTTTGAGATTTGGTGATTTAGGATTTAAGTTTGGAAGATGAATAATCATATGTGAAAGTATATGTTAGAAGATTATATAGTATTAATAAATTTCATATGTCCTTTAAAACTCATCCTAGGTAGTGTTGGGATTACATGAGTTGATATTGGACTATGTTAGATTCTAATAGAGTCTCAAGTGTTATCATAATAGAGAATATGCATGTATTTAATAAAGATAAGTCACTGACTGATATTTTGATCAATAATATAATATCAAGGAGTTATGTGAGGATATTCTAACTCTTGAACACATTATGTAGAACTATTTGGGGATTGAGTTATTGAGTTAACAACGCATTATGTCCACTATTGTGTTCAGTTTTGGAGTGCCAATATATTTTTAAGGATCTCTATAAGGCTATAAAAATATAAGAAAATTAATTTATCAAGTGTATTCAGACTATACTAATAATCCAATGTAATTTCAGTTAATAACATATTTTTAATAACTCATTCACGTATTGTTAAGCTGTTTTTCTAGGCAATGTCAGTTCTTCAACACATTATAAATTAAATAAGAAATAAGTGAATGTGTCAATGGTTACTTTATTATTTTTATCCAATAACTTGGTAAAATCATGAATTTGGAAGTAAGACCATTGAAATAATTTTTATATAAAAGGAAGTTTAAGGGAACCAAATTAATGGTGTTTAAAATAACAATTCATAATCACTACTATTTCTATTCCAAAAATCACTTCATTACTACTATGTGTTGAAATTATTTATTGTTTGATCATGTTGTTACTATCATTTCAACTTCACTAATAATTTTTTTATTTATCTTATCTATTTTAAAATTATTAACTTTTACATTGTGCATAATTCTTAAAATTATTTTATGATTTCCTCAAAAAAGAAAGTTGTGTATTGGTTATACCTCCCTAAAAGTTATATACTATGTAATTGGTTCTTCCAGAAAAACAAAAAGAAATAATTGTACTAGTCAAGATTCCATTTGAAAATTTGGTTTGTATCTAGGTTGAATCCCTTTTAAAATTCAAGTTTTAGTGTGATTCAAAATTCTTAAGGAGTAAAGATCTTGTAAAGAGTTTATATAGGATCATTTGATCCAAACTACTATAACATACTTGTATGTTCTTATTTTATTTTCTTTCCTCCTTATTTTTTTAATACTATCAATTCACCACCCCCCCTCTTTATCTATGGATGTGGAATCATATGAAAAAACATATTATTCCTGGCGATGTAGTTATTCTTCCAGTGTCCCTTCTTACCACATGTAAGGAAAACAGACTCCTACTTATTTCTCTCATTTAATATCTTTAACTTGGGGTAAAAGTTGTGCATGGGTACATTTTATATTTGTTTTATCTATTAGATTTTTTTATTTTCCTTCCTATTCTTGATCACCATAACAACTTAAGTATTAGTTTTTTTCATTTCCTTATCATATTAGTGAACTATGTCCAACAGAACTGGGAGAAACTCATTTTTATTAATAATTTGATTTCTAAAAATGATATTTGAGAATTTTTAGCGCACCATAACCCTAATTTTTCCATTTTTTCTATTTTTTACTTGATATTATCATTTATTTTTGTATCAATAAAACAAAAAAATATGTTTTTTATTTTTAAGGTAGTTTTTCATCTGTGCAGAGTTCGCATGAAAATTTTAGGGAAAATATGATATGATTTATACATAGATAATTTTAGTTAATTTTTGTTCTTGCATGGTCTATCTTCATGGGTAATGCATGTTTGAGAGAAAACCATATGAAAACTAGGGGAAATATTTGGGATTTTGGTGTTTCTAGGAGATAGCACAGAGCTTGCGCATGATGAGGAGAAATCATACAAAAAGAATTCATGTGTGTCTATAATTTTAACAAAAACATTTTTCATGGTTGGTACATGGTTTCTTAACCATGTTTCCTAACAATGATAGGTTGTTTTGTATATCTAGTGATGGGTGCATGGTTGGTGAATAGTTTGGAAAACCTTGTGGCTCTATCAATTTTCCATAACCTAGAGTTTCATATTCTACCCTTCACTAAAATTAAACCCCATTTGACCACTATCCCTATCATCTAGTCAAGGTACACTGGGGAAGGTCTCTACCACTCTATCCCTTTATTTTTTTAGGCTCTATCCTTCATTATTTGAGGATTATATTTAAGGTAAGGCCTTCATTCAAATTTTCATTACTCTTTATCAAATTATTTTTTTCCATGTCTAGGGTTAATTTTGGATGAACACAGGGTGAGGTTTTGGTCTTAAAAACTAATGGGATGTGAGGTTTATTTCTCAGGTCGATTTTATCCTATATTTAAATTCTGTCATCATCTACACACCATTGAGGTAGGGGTTTATATTATTTTATTTTCCATTACATACCATAAAATTATTGGATATTTCTAAAATCTTTTCATTGATTAAACTGATTTTTTATGGACTTTATAAATTATTTTAGAACACTTCATGGGTTAAAGGATAATTACCAAGGGAAATTTTCTATGTTCCAATGCTTCTATTTATATGATAAAATTATATGAAAAGTAATTGTTCTTTAAAATGTCTTTGTGGAATTGTTAAAGGGATTTCAATGTTTTAATTGATGCTTATCCCATAATTATTTTTTGTGATTTGGTTTGTGTCATTTAATTGAAAATTGATTGGTTTATTCCCCTTTTTATGGTTTTATGGTTTCACATGGAAATTATTATACTTTGGAAATAAAATTAAATCATGACACTTTTTTTATCCATATAATTATTTATGAATGTTTATATATATTTGGTTGATATGTATATATCTATATGTAACTGTATTGGTAAATATATATATTTACAAGAATATATATAGAAATTTCATAGAATGAATTTATTAAAATAAAACATGGTTTCTTGAAATGGGTACATAAATTACAAATTATTTCTAAAATAATGTTTAAAATATGAATTCCCTAAAGTGTTTTTTATTCCCATTTGGAACCTTGAGAAACTAACTTGATTCCCACTTTGGGTTTTTGAATGTCAAGGATAAAATAAATATTTTCTAATAAAATCATAACTAGTTTTAAATGATAAGTCTAAACTGGAACGTTTTGTAATGACCCAACCTGGGTTCCACTTAAAATGGCACCCTGAGACAGTTTTCCACTGGGCCTCAAGTGCACCTCCCCATATACTGGAGGACTCAAACTTGTATAAAGGGTATAAGAAAGGAACAGTGGGGAGACTATACTCTCTAGGTCAGTAATAATTAGAGTAGAATCACAAATAAATGAGAAGTAATGAAAGATAAAATATAACTAAAAATAATTAATAAACGAAATAATCATCATTCATAAACATATAAAATTTACAAGAAGTTAACAATAAAAAAAGACACACATGACATAATACATACAATAAAATACATAGGGTTGGACTAAAAAGGGAAAATAATAAATAAAAGACTTAGTAGCTACCTCTAATACCATCATGAGCACTAGCTCAGTCCTATACTCCCTTACTCTATCCTAGATCAAAAGGATAAAAATATAAAATAACAATCCATGATCCTAAACCTGCAAACATGTGGTATGACAGTGTACCAATCGGTATCCCGAATAAGGTTTGAGATATACTCAGTATGCCACCACCAATGGTTTTTATAACAAATCTAGTCTATATATATAATCATTGGTGGTGTGTATATATAACAGGAGTAATGTTGTAAATGATAAATTAATACAAACCAATCTATAAGTATGTGTTGTATAAATCAGCCTATAAATGAAGGAAAATTGTATACAAGATTAAATTATTATCTACAATGTGTGCTAGGTGTATGGAGTATTAGACCTACAAGGGATAGGACCTAAGGCCATTGAAAAAGGTTCCATGTAAGATTCCATGGAGCTCATTCATAGAAAATATTGTAAAATTTATACCTACATGGGCCAAGATCCAAGGACAGTGACCAGGGATTTCTCTTCAAATCCCTCGAGCTCATTTATAGAAAACTCAATAAAATGTATGCCTACATGGTCCAGGACCCAAGGCCATTGACTTGGGTGTTCACCTCAAGTATATAGAGATCATCAATAGAAAAATTGTTAAATTCATGAGTGGAGCTCAAGGAGCATATATGATGTGGTCAAATCAAGTTGGATCCAAGATTACAATCCAAGGAATCCAATGTAATATATATATATAAGTGGTTCATCAGTGCCATAACTCATTAAATCACACTAGTGATATACCAGGAAATCCAATTCAACATAATTCATATAAACATTCAAGGAACCTTGTTAGTGTCCATGACCATATCAATTTAATTTATCATATTAAATTCTTAATTTTAATTCACATAAAAGAGATGATTGTAAGGTCTATTTTAATGTCCAAGTCACTCTATTAAATAACTTCATAACAAGAATGATTCATGGGATTTTCCATCTCATTAAACATCTCCAATTTATTCCATTTCATCTCACCTTTCATTTATTAATTACATGGTTCTAAAAAAGGTACAAAACCTTTAAAAATTAATTTAATTTAAATTTGGATAACTTTAATAAGAGGTCATATCAACACACTCTATGGTTGGTGTAAACATGGTCAATATATAATCCCACCTCAAGTGTGGTTCAGGTTGGGGTTGACCACCTCCAAAAAAATTTATGGGTGTAATAACATGTTTAAATCATGTTATAAACATCCAATTTAAGGGTATATTAATTTAAGGATAAATTCCCAAAAATTATTGCCTGTGGCACAACAGTGCAAGATATAAAACACCCAAGATTTTAGGGAAATGGTATAAACCACCAATATCATTCTTATGATGGTAAACTAGTCAAATATTAGACTTTTATTTGATTCATATTAGAGACATCAAAATAATATATAAACACCCTAAAAATAGAATAAATTAGCTCACAAATATATAGCACTGAAGATGGAGAGATAAAGTAAAAAATGAAGAAAAGTAATTCATAGAAATACTAAGAGGATTACAATGCATTTAATGGTGGTGAAATTGGGTCAATAATGAAGGATATTCTCCAAGGGAAGAATTAGGGATGGTGGTGCATGTGTGGGAGGCCTCCCAGATGAATGGATAAGGAAAAATGGGTGTAAAACCTTAAATTTTTGAAGAGGAAATCATGATTTTTCCCCTTTAATGAGGCGCGTGGTTAGGCCGCACTGTTTAGATAAACATGTGCCAACCATGTAGCTCTCACTTCCCAAGATCCATACCCCAAACGGTTTGGCTGAACGATTTGAGATAACTATGTTCCAACTATGTGGTGTTACAGGTTAATTGAAACTAAACATGAAGTCCAAGCACACAGTTTGGAGTTGTGCCCCTCTCTCTCCATGGAAACTGGCATAGGATCAAGTCCCACCAAACTCATACATTTTTCATATTATGGACAGGGTGATTCAAATCCATTTCATAGCTGGGGAATATGGTGTGCACATAGGCTTTGTTGGGGCCCCCCATTGGGATTTGGTGTTAGAAACCCACATTTTTTTAATGAGCCTGTACTTGAGTGGTAGAGGCTCCTGTTTGGCATCCAAGAGACCCAGGATCAAATCTAGGTGAGGGTGAATTTATGGGTTATAGTAGTAGGTGTTGTTCAATATTGTAGGAGTGGTCACAATTCTTCTGATTTGAGCCTTCGGACCACCGGTTTGGGACTACGAGTCTCAAGGCATTCGGGACACCAAAGGAATTCAGGCCATAGGGCCTCCGAGATGTAAGGGTCTTCAGGTCACCAATGACCATTGCGCCACAGGGCTTTCAACCCACAGAAAAGACCAAAAAGTAGGGTAGACCACATAGGAGCAGACCCAGAAAAATATTAAGAGAAAAAATAACAACCATCAGAGTAGAGATAACTATATTTGAAGAATTAGAGGGTATGGAAACTTCCATTAGGTCTAGTAATCATATAGCTCTACACAGGAAAATTCTAGCCGATCAGCCGTGCAAGTTGGAGAGCTAGGCACCTTCAAGATGCATATTTTGGGGAGGGTCTGTTTCAAGTGTTTCAGGTATTGTGACTTTAACATCATGTATTGGGTCATGTATGGGCCTTGTTCCTTGGGCATATAGGTCATGTAAGGGTTCCCCTTCAACCCTTAAAAGGATTATTATCCAATAAATAAATAAAAAGGACTTTGGGCCATTCAGACCAAGAATATGGTTTGGAAAACCATGAATAGCCTTTATGCCTGCCTCTTCAATTTATTGTATACATTTTTCATGGTCCACCACCCCGCATTTCATGGTTTAACCAACAATGTGACACCCCTTGAAAGGTATCATAGTTTAAACAAACTAAGAACCCTGTCTATTTCTCCTAGAAAGCGAGTTTTCAAATCCCAACACTCCTAAAACTCATCCAAATATGCTAGAAACATTTTAGGGTTTAAAATTATTTTACAAAAACACTTTTAAGTGTTATAATTCTCATATTTACATTTCAAATGTAAATTTAAAATTTATCTCATCCACCAAATGAGTAAGTTCCAATTACCTTGGGATTTTCAACCCGATTCAAAATAAGAGACATGAGAATCTCTCTGCCTTAGAAATTATCATCCCTGATAATACTTGGGGAACTATGAGAACATCACCCAACCTATTTGGTTAATGAAATATCCACTAAAATGGTCATGTTTCATTTTCATCTCACAACGCGCCTACAAGTTCTACTTTAAACATGTGGTTCTCATGACACTAAAACTCGATCCAATGCTCAAAACTACCATTTAAACATTAAGCTAGAACTTATGAAATCCCATAATTCCTGATACATGGTTACATCATCATCTCCTTTAATACACCGACCTATGTAATTCCCCACTATAGGTTTTAGAATTTTGCATGGCCAACTCCGAGTCACAGTACTTCCACCATCATAATTTTCCTATTTAATAATGTACTCAATGACCTAGAAACACACCAAACATAATTATTAGATTAATCATGATAGAAATTATCTTGGTCCTTGATTAGATTAAATGGTAGAGATCCCATTGACCAATCTTTCACTGGTTGAGCTAGTTTTACCTTAAAAGTCGTGAATGACTCTTATATTGCAATTGAATCCTCTGAAAATGTGCCTAACATGGTTCCTAACCTGATCTCATTTTTCTAAATAATAAAATTCAATTCAATCCACTTTTGGATAACTACTTCAAAAATGCTCGACTCTTGTGGCTAACATGTCACCAAACCAAATTATGAAACCCTTATCCCAACGAATGATGATATTGTTCCATGAACGCTCGCTAAATTTCATACCTAGATTCTGGTGACCTCTCTTGGTTGAACCATATCCCAATAAAGTTATTTTTCATGCCAATGCACCACGCTAACACTAATCTTGATCCAACATCCATGGATCACTATAAGCTACACCAGGCTTAAATCCCACATCTGGATTTCGTCCAAATCCATAACCAAACCCATACCTGGAATTTACTAAGGATTATGACCATACATTTTTTTAATTTATTTAATAGAATATGAATTACAAAAAAAAAATCCCATAACTGGTCATATATTTCAAAAAACCTTCTCACTTGAGATTGACCTTGCAGTGACTGACATCCCACTTCCCACCTTAGGAGCATTCTTTTCATCAATTAAATGAAATGAAAATTGATACTGAAACCCATACATCATCTATCCCAGACATAATAACAGGCATATATTGGATCTCTCTAATACCTGATTGATAATTAACATCACCAATCACTCGTTCCCACTTTCCAAGAATGGTTTCCATAGTGAATTCAGAATTTTAACTCATAAAGATGATCACTAACCTTAAATGGCCAACATTGACTACACACCACTTGGATTTATTTAAACTTCTACATGAGAAAAACTCCCAATGATTATTTTCATAAAACTATAACAATTATTTACATATGTATCTCAGTGTATAGTCAATTCTCTCTTATCGTACTTAGGGATATTTCAAGATAGGGTACATGATCTTCTCTATAAGAGGAGTACACTAATATTTTATCATCAGGTATGTACCACTCTATTTGGTCTATGCTCACGTAAAAACTATCCTTTATTTACTTCATTTATCTCCTACAACCACATCCTATGACTATGTGTGTCAATTTTTAGCTACAATTCAAATGTCTCATGACACTCGGTCTATTCTCAAATTAGCCCTCATCCCGGGCACATCCTTTAAATTTATCAAAAGCTCTAGGTCTCCATGCCCACAAGAATGACATTAGAAACTATCATTAAAATTTAAACAGTTATTGAACACAAATTGAAAGAGATCTAATTATTATTAAAATAAGGTATACTATCCCATACCACCCAGTTTGAGACCTGACTCGTGCTACCATGAGTCATCCATAAAAATGGAAAACAGACTGAGCTACACGTCACGTTAGTTTTAATTAAGATGGAAGTTCCCTTGGAAATCATATTCAAAATTAGAAATCTTACCTATGACATGATTTAATTGAACATCCACCCACCTCATGGTGTCATTTCTAAGAATAAAGTTTCAACTACGCATCCAATAATGGTCAACTAGTCTAGGAATCCAAACTGTCATGCCCATTGAAACTAGTTTTGACAAACAGGCACCTAGGGTGAATTTCAAAATCAAAGGCATCCCCCTACCTAAATCAAAATAATAGAGAACCTAACTTGAATTGGTCTATAAATGAGAATAAAATGAATCTTTTCTAAAAATGGAAAATTTATCCCTAAACCAACCTATTATCTGTATTTTCCTTAAAATAACAACATCATTGACCTACTGGGGTCTGAGTAAAAAGTAACTATCCCTAGGTCTCCCACCTATCCCTAAGGTCTCTCACATGAGATCCATTTCCCACTTAGGTTAATTTTTACACAACATCTAACATTTCTAATAACACTCATTTAGAATAGTTTAAACTAAAATAGGTAAACAAGAATTGACCTACATGGGTCAGAATCTATCATCATAGGTGTAACTACATCACTCACCAAACATTTTTCTACCATGATTTAATTATTACCAAGCATCCAAATAGGGAAAATACCATTGAAATTTTAAAATGATAACATAAATAATTAAATACTTAAACTTAGAGATATCCACCTATAGTAATACCCCCTCAAGGTTCAACTTACCAAATAACCACCCATTTACCTAGGGTGTCCTATCGTTTTCTAGAGTCCTACTCAGGACAACTGACACCTAAACATAACTTATCATCTAAAAATTTTCATAAAAAAATTATCAATTCAATAAGGTTTTAAGGGATATAACCCAATAGGACAACCCCTATTTAATAAAAATAATTCACTTTTACTAGAGTCTCACTTAAAAAGATCAATAGTCTCTACCATGTATCCTTTTGGTTTAAGAAACAACATGTTATAAGGTAAATGTGACCCATGGGAAACATTCACATCCCCACTCAAAGAAATTATAAAGATAACCTCTACATGAGGGTTCATGCTATAACACCTATAAAGTTTAATTTTAATTAATTTAACTGATACCCATTCATTATGACAGTTTAAGAAGCTAATATAAATTGGATTTCAAGTACCAGTTGTCAAGAAAAAATGTATTAAATACTTTATTTAACTGATTCCATACAACATTATAAGAATATCTCATAATTTCCTTTTTAACTGACCATTTAATCTACCAATAAGTCTTTCTCAATTGGTCCTGATTAAATAAAATGTAAAATTTCAGTCTATATAGTAGAATAGTCTTTTATTTGTAATTTTCATTTTAATGAATTAACACCTCATAATAATATATATAAAAAGAAGATAATGGGTCTTTTATCAATTAAGGGGACTAGTCAAGTAATATTCCACCATATTTTTATATTCAACACCATATAAGGGGATACATGCACTTTAAATAACCATACCATTTTCATAAGCATACCAAAATTGGGTTAAGTACCAAGGAATATAATTAATAAAGTAACCTATAAGGGTACCATCATGTCAATATGGGTTAACTTATTTGGGTAGTCATTACAAATTTATGGATTCAATACTCTATAAATTACCATTGTCATCCCATTTAAATGAAACCCATAATCGTTTATATTATTGAAATTTTAAAACACCCTTAATGGGTTTATATCATAATAAATATACCCCCAACTAACCCACTTCATTCTAGCTATGAATTTATAGATTTAATCATATAGTTCATCATTCCCAAATTATATATATGTATTGTCCTTCATAAAGGCAACCATTTTCTATATAAATTTCAATTCAATATGTATATATATATAAGTATCATGGTTAAGTTAGATAGATAACCATTCCCAAATTATAAAGGTTATTTACTTTATAATTTATAATTTGAATTTAGATAACTATAACCAAGTTTTCATTTTTGGTCTCAAAATATAATAGTTTGGTCAGTATGGGTTCAATTATTTATACATAGATAATTTTTGTTAATTTTTGTTCTTGCAAGGTCTATATTCATGGGTAATGCATGGTTGAGCCCAAACCATATGAAAACTAGGTAAAATTTTTGAGATTTTTGTGTTTCTAGGAGATAGCACAGAGCTTGCGCATGATCAGGAGAAATCATACAAAAAGAATTCATGTGTGTCTATAATTTTAACAAAAACATTTTTCATGGTTGGTACATGGTTTCTTAACCATGTTTCCTAACAATGATAGGTCGTTTTGTATATCTAGTGATGGGTGCATGGTTGGTGAATAGTTTGGAAAACCTTGTGGCTCTATCAATTTTCCATAACATTGAGTTTCATATTCTACCCTTCACTAAAATTAAACCTCATTTGACCACTATCTCTATCATCTAGTCGAGGTGAACTGGGGGAGGTCTCTACCACTCTATCCCTTTAATTTTTTAGGCTCTATTATTTGTTATTTGAGGATTAAATTTCAGGTAAGACCTTTATTCAAATTTTCATTATTCTTTATCAAATTATTTTTTTCCATGTCTAGGGTTAATTTTGGATGAACACAGGGTGAGGTTTTGGTCTTAAAAACTAATGGGATGTGAGGTTTAGTTCTCAGGTCGATTTTATCCTATATTTAAATTCTGTCATCATCTACACTCCATTGAGGTAGGGGTTTATATTAATTTATTTTCCATTACACACCATAAAATTATTGGAGATTTATAAAATCTTTTCATTGATTAAACTGATTTTTTATGGACTGTATAAATTATTTTATAACACTTCATGGGTTAAAGGATGATTACCAAGGGAAATTTTCTATGTTCCAATTCTTCTATTTATATGATAAAATTATATGAAAATTAATTGTTCTTTAAAATGTATTTGTGGAATTTTTAAAGGGATTTCAATGTTTTAATTTATGGTTATCCCATAATTATTTTTTGTGATTTGGTTTGTGTAAATTAATTGAAAATTTATTGGTTTATTTTCCTTTTTATGCTTTTGTGGTTTCAGCTGGAAATTATTATACTTTGGAAATAAAATTAAATCATGACACTTTTTTTATCCATATAATTATTTATGAATTTTTATATATATTTGGTTGATATGTATATATCTATATGTAAATGTATTGGTAAATATATATATTTACAAGAATATATATAGAAATTTCATAGAATGAATTTCTTAAAATAAAACATGGTTTCTTGAAATGGGTACATAAATTCCAAATTATTTCTAAAATAATGTTTAAAATATGAATTTCCTAAAGTGTTTTTTATGCCCATTTAGAACCTTGAGAAACTAACTTGATTCCCACTTTGGGTTTTTGAATGTCATGGATAAAAGAAATATTTTCTAATAAAATCATAACTAGTTTTAAATGATAAGTCTCAACTGGAACTTTTTATAATGACCAAACCTGGGTTCCACTTAAAATGGAACCATGAGACAGTTTTCCACTGGGCCTCAAGTGCACCTCCCTGTATACTAGAGGACTCAAACTTGTAGAAAGGGTATAAGAAAGGTACAGTGGGGAGACTATACTCTCTAGGTCAGTAATAAGTACAGTAGAATCACAAATAAATGAGAATTTATGAAAGATAAAATATAACTAAAAAAAATTAATAAATGAAATAATCATCATTCATAAACATATAAAATTTATAAGAAGTTAACAATAAAAAAAGATACACTTGACATCATACATACAATAAAATACATAGGGTTGGACTAAAAAGGGAAAATAATAAACAAAAGACTTAGTAGCTACCTCTAATACCATCATGAGCTCTAGCTCAGTCCTCTACTCCCTTACTCTATCCTAGATCAAAAGGATAACAATATAAAATAACAATCCATGATCCTAAACCTGCAAACATGAGGTATTCCAGTGTACCAATCGGTATCCCAAATAAGGTTTGAGATATACTCAGTATGCCACCACCAATGGTTTTTATAACAAATCTAGTCTATATATATAATCATTGGTGGTGTGTATATATAACAGGAGTAATGTTGTAAATGATAAATTAATACAAACCAATCTATAAGTATGTGTTGTATCAATCAGCCTATAAATGAAGGAAAATTGTATACAAGATTAAATTATTATCTACAATGTGTGCTAGGTGTATGGAGTATTAGACCTACAAGCGATAGGACCTAAGGCCATTGAAAAACGTGCCATGTAAGATTCCATGGAGCTCATTCATAGAAAATATTGTAAAATTTATACCTACATGGGCCAAGATCCAAGGACATTGACCAGGGATTTCTCTTAAAATCCCTCGATCTCATTTATAGAAAACTCAATAAAATGTATGCCTACATGGTCCAGGACCCAAGGCCATTGACTTGGGTGTTCACCTCAAGTATATAGAGATCATCAATAGAAAAATTTTAAAATTCATGAGTGGAGCTCAAGGAGCATATATGATGTGGTCAAATCAAGTTGGATCCAAGATTACAATCCAAGGAATCCAATGTAATATATATATATATAAGTGGTTCATCAGTGTCATACCTCATTAAATCACACTAGTGATATACCATGCAATCCAATTCAACATAATTCATATAAACATTCAAGGAACCTTGTTAGTGTCCATGACCATATCAATTTAATTTATCATATTAAATTCTTAATTTTAATTCACATAAAAGAGATGATTATAAGGTCTATGTTAATGTCCAAGTCACTCTATTAAATAACTTCATAACAAGAGTGATTCATGGGATTTTCCATCTCATTAAACATCTCCAATTTATTCCATTTCATCTCACCTTTCATTTATTAATTACATGGTTCTAAAAAAGGAACACAGCCTTTAAAAATTAATTTAATTTATATTTGGATAACTTTAATAAGAGGTCATATCAACACCCTTCATGGTTGGTGTAAACATGGTCAATATATAATCCCACCTCAAGTGTGGTTTCGGTTGGGGTTGACCACCTCCAAAAAAATTTGTGGGTGTAATAACATGTTTAAATGATGTTATAAACATCCAATTTAGGGGTATATTAATTTAAGGATAAATTCCCAAAAATTATGGCATGTGGCACAACAGTGCAAGCTATAAAACACCCAAGATTTTAGGGAAATGGTATAGACCACCTACATCATTCTTATGATGGTCAACTAATCAAATATTAGACTTTTATTTAATTCATAATGAGAGACATCAAAATAATATATAAACACCCTAAAAATAGGATAAATTAGCTCACAAAGATATAGCACTAAAGATGGAGAGATAAAGTAAAAAAATGAAGAAAAGTAATTCATAGACTTTCTAAGAGGATTAAAATTCATTTAATGGTGGTAAAATTGGGTCAATAATGAAGGATATTCTCCAAGGGAAGAATGAGGGATGGTGGTGCATGTGTGGGAGGCCTCCCAGACGAATGGATAAGGAAAAATGGGTGTAAAACCTTAAATTTTTGAAGAGGAAATCATGATTTTTTCCCCTTTAATGAGGTGCGTGGTTAGGATGCACTGTTTGGATAAACATGTGCCAACCATGTAGCTCTCACTTCCCAATATCCATACCCCAAATGGTTTGGCTGCACGATTTGAGATAACTATGTTCCAACTATGTGGTGTTACAGGTTAATTGAAACTAAACATGAAGTCCAAGAACACAGTTTGGAGTTGTGCCCTCTCTCTCCATGGAAACTAGCATAGGATCGAGTCCCACCAAACTTATACATTATTCATATTATGGACAGGATGATTCAAATCCATTTCATAGCTGGGGAATATGGCGTGCACCTAGGCTTTGTTGGGGCCCCCCATTGGGATTTGGTGTTAGAAACCCACATTTTTTTAATGAGCATGTACTTGAGTGGTAAAGGCTTCTGTTTGGCATCCAAGAGACCCAGGATCAAATCCAGGTGAGGGTGAATTTATGGGTTACAGTAGTAGGTGTTGTTCAATATTGTAGGAGTGGGCACTATTCTTCTGATTTGAGCCTTCGGACCACCGGTTTGGGACTACGAGTCTCAAGGCATTCGGGACACCAAAGTAATTCGGTCCATAGGGCCTCCGGGATGTAAGGGTATTCAGGTCACCAATGACCATTGGGCCACCGGGCTTTTAGCCCACAGAAAAGACCAAAAAGTAGGGTAGACCACATAGGAGCAGACCCAGAAAAATATTAAGAGAAAAAATAACAACCATTAGAGTATAGATAATTGGATTTGAAGAATTAGAGGGTATGGAAACTTCCATTAGGTCTAGTAAGCATGTAGCTCTACACAGGGAAATGCTAGCCAATTAGCCGTGTGAGGTGGAGAGCTAGGCACCTTCAAGATGCATATTTTGGGGAGGGTCTGTTTCAAGTGTGTCAGGTATTGTGAATTTAACATCATGTATTGGGTCATGTATGGGCCTTGTTCCTTGGGCCTATAGGTCATGTAAGGGTTCCCCTTCAACCCTTAAAAGGTGTATTATCCAAAAAATAAATAAAAAGAAGGCCTTTGGGCCATTCAGACCAAGAATATGGTTTGGAAAACCATGCATAGCCTTTATGCCTGCCTCTTCAATTTATTGTATACATTTTTCATGGTCCACCACCCCGCCTTTCATGGTTTAACCAACCATGTGACACCCATTACAGGGTATCATAGTTTAAAAAAACTAAGCACCCTGTCTATTTCTCCTAAAAAGCGAGTTTTCAAATCCCAACACTCCTAAAACTCATCCAAATATCCTAGAAACCTTTTAGGGTTTAAAATTATTTCAAAAACAACACTTTTAAGTGTTATAATTATCATATTTACATTCCAAATGTAAATTTAAAATTTATCTCATCCACCAAATAAGTAAGTTCCAATTATCTTGGGATTTTCAACCCGATTCAAAATACGAGACATGAGAATCTCTCTGCCTTAGAAATTATCATCCCTGATAATACTTGGGGAATTATGATAACATCACCCGACCTATTTGGTTAATGAAATATCCACTAAAATGGTCGTGTTTCATTTTCATCTCACAACGCACCTGCAAGTTCTACTTTAAACATGTGGTTCTCGTGACACTAAAACTCGATCCAATGCTCAAAACTACCATTTAAACATTAAGATAGAACTTATGAAATCCCATAATTCCTGATACATGGTTACATCATCATCTCCTTCAATACACCTACCAATGTAATCCCCCACTATAGGTTTTAGAATTTCGCATGGCCAACTCGGAGTCACAGTACTTCCACCATCATAATTTTCCTATTTAATCATGTACTCAATGACCTAGAAACACACGAAACATAATTATTAGATTAATCATGATAGAAATTCTCTTGGTCCTTGATTAGATTAAATTTTAGAGATCCCATTGGCGAATCTTTCACTGGTTGAGATAGTTTTACCTTAAAAGTCATGAATGACTCTTATATTGCAATTGAATCCTATGAAAATGTGCCTAACATGGTTCCTAACTTGATCGCATTTTTCTAAATAATAAAATTCAATTCAATCCACTTTTGGATAACTACTTCAAAAATGCTTGACTCCTGTGGCTAACATGTCACCAAACCAAATTATGAAACCCTTATCCCAAGGAATGCTGATATTGTTCCATGAACGCTCCCTAAATTCCATACCTAGATTCTGGTGACCTCTCTTGGTTGAACCATATCCCAATAAAATTATTTTTCATGCCAATGCACCAAGCCAACACTAATCTTGATCCAACATCCATGGATCACTATAAGCTACACCAGGCATAAATCCCACATCTGGATTTAATCCAAATCCATAACCAAACCCATACCTGGAATTTACTCAGGATTATGACCGTACATTTTTTTAATTTATTTAATAGAATATTAATTACAAAACAACAATCCAATAACCGGTCATATATTTCAATGACCCTTCTCACTTGAGATTCACCTTGCAGTGACTGACATCCCACTTCCCACCTTAGGAGCATCCTTTTCATCAATTAAATGAAATGAAAATTGATACTGAAACCCATACATCATCTATCCCACACATAATAATAGGCATATCTAGGATATCTCTAATACCTAATTGATAATTAACATCACCAATCACTCGTTCCCACTTTCCAAGAATGGTTTCCATAGTGAATTCAAAATTTTAACTCATAAAGATGATCACTAACCTTAAATGGCCAACATTTTACTACACACCACTTGGATTTATTTAAAATTCTCCATGAGAAAAACTCCCAATGATTATTTTCATAAAACTGTAATAATTATTTACATATGTATCTCAGTGTATAGTCAATTATCTCTTATCGTACTTAGGGATAGTTTAAGATAGGGTACATGATCTTCTCTATAAGAGGAGTACACTAAGATTTTATCATCAGGTATGTACCACTCTATTTGGTCTATGTTCACATAAAAACTATCCTTTATTTCCTTAATTTATCTCCTAAAACCACATATTATGACTATGTGTGTCAATTTTTAGCTACAATTCAAATGTCTCATGACACTCAGTCTATTCTCAAATTATCCCTCATCTCGGGCACATCCCTTAAATTTATCAAAAGCTCTAGGTCTCCATGCCCACAAGAATGACATTAGAAACTATCATTACAATTTAAACAGTTATTGAACACAAATAGAAAGAGATCTAATTATTATTAAAATAAGGTATACTATCCCATACCACCCAGTTTGAGACCTGACTTGTGCTACCATGAGTCATCCATAAAAATGTAAAACGGACTGAGCTACACGTCATGTCAGTTTTCATTAAGCTGGAAGTTCCCTTGGAAATCATATTCAAAATTAGAAATCTTACCTATGACATGATTTAATTGAACATCCACCCACCTCATGGTGTCATTTATAAGAAGAAAATTTCAACTACACATCCAATACTGGTCAACTAGTCTAGGAATCCAAACTGTCATGCCCATTGAAACTAGTTTTGACAAACAGGGACCTAGGGTGAATTTCAAAATCTAAGGCATCCCCTACCTAAATCAAAATAATAGATAACCTAACTTGAATTGGTCTATAAATGATAATAAATTTAATCTTTTCTAAAAATGGAAAATTTATCCCTAGACCAACCTATTATCTATATTTTCCTTAACAGAACAACATCATTGACCTACTGGGGTCTGAGTAAAAAGTAACTATCCCTAGGTCTCCCACCTATCCCTAAGGTCTCTCACATGAGATCCATTTCCCACTTAGGTTAATTTTTACAAAACATATAACATTTATAATAACACTCATTTATAATAGTTTAAACTAAAATAGGTAAAGAGGAATTGACCTACATGGGTCAGAATCTATCATCATAAGTGTAACTACATCACTCACCAAACATTTGTCTACCATGATTTAATTATTACCAAGCATCCAAATAAGGAAAATACCATTGAAATTTTAAAATGATAACATAGATAATGAAATACTTAAAATTAGAGATATCCACCTATGGTAATACCCCCTCAAGGTTCAACTTACCAAATAACCACCCATTTACCTGGGGTGTCCTATCATTTTCTAGAGTCCTACTCAGGAAAACTGACACCTAAACATAACCTATCATCTAAAAATTTTCATAAAAAAATTATCAATTCAATAAGGTTTTAAGGGATATAACCCAATAAGCTAACCCCTATTTAATAAAAATAATTCACTTTTACTAGATTCTCACTTAAAAAGATCAATAGTCTCTACCATGTATCCTTTTGGTTTAAGAAACAACAGGTCATAAGGTAAATATGACCCACGGGAAACATTCACATCCCCACTCAAAGAAATTATAAAGATAACCTATACATGAGGGTTCATGCTATAACACCTATAAAGTTTAATTTTAAGTAATTTAACTAATACCCATTCATTATGACAGTTTAAGAAGCTAATATAAATTGGATTTCAAGTACTAGTTGTCAGGAACAAATTTACTAAATACTTTATTTAACTGATTCCATACAACATTAGGAGAATATCTCATAATTTCCTTTTTAACTGATCATTTAATCTACCAATAAGGCTTTCTCAATTGATCCTGATTAAATAAAATGTAAATTTTCAGTCTATATAGTAGAATAGTATTTTATTTGTAATTTTCATTTTAATGAATTAACACCTCATAATAATAGATATAAAAAGAAGATAATGGGTCTTTTATCAATTAAGGGGACTATTCAAGTAATATGCCACCATATTTTTATATTCAATATCATATAAGGGGATACATGCACTTTAAATAACCATACCATTATCATAAGTATACCAAAATGGGGTTAAGTACCAAGGAATATAATGAATAAAGTAACCTATGAGGGTACCATCATGTCAATATGGGTTCAATTATTTGGGTAGTCATTACAAATTTATGGATTCAATACTCTATAAATTATCATTGGCATCCCATTTAAATGAAACCCATAATTTTTTATATTATTGAAATTTTAAAACACCCTTAATGGGTTTATATCATAATAAATATACCCCCAACTAACCCACTTCATTCTATCTGTGAATTTATTGATTTAATCATATAGTTCATCATTCCCAAATTATATATATGTATTATCCTTCATAAAGGCAACCATTTTCTATATAAATTTCAATTCAATATGTATATATATATAAGTATCATGGTTCAGTTAGATAGATAACCATTCCCAAATTATAAAGGTTATTTACTTTATAATTTATAATTGGAATTAATGTAACTATAACCAAGTTTTCATTTTTGGCTCCCATTTAATAGCAACCTTCAATGTTTCATACCATGTGAACAATGGTTCATGGATCAAACATATTATAATAGTTTGGTTAAATATAATTCCACCATCAAGATATATGGGAAAACTCCATTTAGGTTTATTCGGAAACATTATTTAACCAACCATATATCAAAAATGTAACCATGAAAGCTACTACTAGGCAATAATATACTAGAAAACATGACAGTAATCATGGTAAGCTATCTCATAAGTAGATATTATAGGTAAGAATGTTATATAATTGCCTAATAAATTATAATAATAACATGATGATAAATCAAACATCTTGATATATAGGAAATAATGCTAACTAATTACCTAAGAAGGGTATACAATTCATTATGAACTAGGCAATCTATGATGCAGCCTATATAGAATGGCATATGTATGGAATGTGAATTCAATGTGCCTATAATGACTCATGTAACAATTCTTACTTGTCATACTTGAATAGGGTTAAATTTCATAAATCATAAATCAATAACCAGAGGATATATATAAGAGTCACTCAAGATGAAATAATAATCAACTATAATATAGAACAATAGTCCCATCACTGGAAACTTTATCTTTCCCTCATGTGTGGGTTAGTCAGACCTATACACAGGATATTTATTAAGTGTTAACACATTTTTAATATCCTATATACCATTTCAAAATAGTAATAATAAAGGAAAATAACCTTTGATACTTCTTTTAATACTCCAACCTAGGAGCCACTTAGAATGGTTCACTGAGCCGATTTTCCACTAGGCCTCAAGCACGCATTCCCGTATACCAGAGTCTACCGACTATCAGTGAGGGTATAAAGAAGGTATAGTGGGGATAATATACCCTATATATTATTAAAAATTATATATTAAGTATAAATAAATGAGCAAAAATGTAATATAAAATAAAATTGAAAGTCATCAATAAATGGAAGAATCGTCATGCATGAACATGATACAATGTATAAGAAGTTAACAATACAACTGAAGATACACATGAATGTAGACATACTATATAATACATGGGGTCTTATTAAAAAGGGAAAATAATAAATAAAATACTTAGAATTAATCTCCAGTAGATTCACAAGTAGTATATTGGTCCTATGATCCCTTACTTCACCCTATACCAAAAGGATAACAGCATGAAAGCATAATCCATGATCCAGAACCGGAAAACATGAGGTCTATCTTGGTATGAATTAGTGTCCCAAACAGGGTGTGAGATATACATATTAGGACACAACCAACAGTGTCTATAAAAAATCCAGACTGTGCATATAAGCTGTGGTGATGTGAAAATAAAATAGGATTAAAGTTATAAATGATAAATTACTACAAACCAATCTAGAAGTACATATTGTATCAATCTATCAATAAATTAATTAAAATAGTATACAAGAGTAAATTATTAGTTGCATCATGTGCCAGATGTATTGAGTATCAGACCTATGAGGGTTAGGACCCAAGGCCATTGACCAAGGCATCCTCTTCAATTATATGGAGCTCATCCATAGAAAACTCAATAAAAAGTATGCATACATGGTCTAGGACCCAAGGACATTGACCAATCTTTCCTCTTCGATTACATGGATTAAATCCATATAAAACTTGATAAAATGTAGATCTACATGGGATAGGACCCATGTCCATTAACCAAGGCATCTTCTTTGAGTCCATAGTTCTCATCAAAACTCTATAAATACATGAGTGGAGCCCAAGGATCATGTATGTGGTGGTCCAATAAATCCATATCCAAGGTTAAAATATAAGGCATCCAATGTAAAATATATATAAGTAGGTCATTTGTTCCATGCCAATTTACATTACACCATATTCATACCATGCAATCCAATTCAACATAATTCATATAAATATTCAAGGTACCATGTTAGATTTCATGCCCATATCAATTTGATTTATCACATTAGATTATTAATTTTAATCCACATATAATATATAAGAAAGAGTGCCATGTTAATGTTCATGATGTTTTATTAAATAACCACATAACCAGCATGAGTCAATGGATTTTCCATTTCATTCAACATTTCCCATTTATTCCATTTCATATCACATTTCATTTATAAATGAAAAGTTTATGAACAGGGTAATACACCTTTAAAAATTAATTTAATTTATATTCTTCCCCCATTAATAATAAGAAATCTAAACACACACCATGGTTGGTATAAATGTGGTCAATATATAATCCCACCTCAGGGGTGGTTCGGGTTGTGGTTGAAAAACTCTAACCTTGTGTAGTGGTGTAATGACATGTTTAAATCATGTTCTAAACATCCAATTTAAGGTTCAATTAATTTAAGGAGCAATGAGTGGAAATTCAGGCATGAAATATAGTGGAACAATCTATAAAACACCCAAACTCTTAGGGAAAAGGTATAGACTACATACCCATGATTAGGATAGTCTACTCATCCAATATCTAGCTTTGATTTGATCCAAAATTAGATAAATCAAAAGAATAGATAAACAATCTAAAAATAGGGTGAATTATCTTGCACCGATATAACATCAAAGATGGAAACATAAACTAAAAAAGGAAGAAAAGGGAGTCTTAAACTTATTGAGTGGATTCTAAAACATATGATATAGATAGAATCAAGCCAAGAATGAAGGATATTCACAAAGGGATGAGGGAGGGATGGTGGTTCTTATTCAAGAGGCCCTCTAAGTTAATAGAGGAGGAGAACTATGCATCTCTCACTTCTCAATATCTATACCCTACATAGTTTAGCCACATGATTTTAGATAATTGTGTTCTAACTGTGTGGTGCTACTGTTTAGTGGCACTAACCATGTAGGCTAGGAACATGGTTTGGAAAACTGTGCATAGACCATGAAACACATTTACAATTTACTAAATACCTAATACATGTTCATGCACCCCCAACTTTCATGGTTTAACAAACTATGTGACACCCCTTGTAGGGCCACACAGTTTAAACAAACTATGCACCCTGTCTATTTCTCCCAGAAAGCGAGTTTCTAGACCCCTGTGCTCTCAAAACGCATCCAAACTTCCAATACACCTTTTTATCCTTAAAAACATTCAAAAACAACACTTTTAAGAATTATAATTCTCAAATTTACATTCTGAATCAAAAATTAAAATTTGTCCCATCCATAAAATGTAAAGTTCCAATTATCTTGGATTTTCATCCTAGTTAAAAACATGGGATGTTTCACCTTCAAATAATTTATATAAAATTATTCACATCCATATAAGACCTCTATTTTAAGTAATAGTTTCATATTGATGTGTGTGGGGAGAAAAAACACACAATTTTCATTTGTGTATGTTGACTCAAAGTTGAGATATTTTATGTAAAGTCTACCTTACCTCCCATTTATTATCATCATGGGATATTAGGAATGTAGTGAGGGATGAGGGACATTTATATCTACTTCCAATGAGACATACTACATCCCCTATGGTTTTGGATACCATAAAGGGTTATGTCACTATTGAGTCTAGTAGAGAGGGTGGTTATAGACTTAGGAACTTTATAAATAGGCATATAGATGGTTCTAAATAGAGTGCATATATGGTCTCCTCATGGGATGTTTAGGGATTTCCCATTATTATTTATACTTTACTATTTTCCTACTTACATTATTTTACTTCTTTATACTTCACGATTTTATGGGTCTTTAATGTTATACCTCTTGTTTCACTTTTATTACATATACCTTCTTAAATGAAAATAGCTTACTTATATAGTGACATCTCTTTTTTTTTCTTTAATAAGATTTAGTGTGAGTTAACTGTAGTCTTTCAAAAATAGGATTTATAAAGGTTTTTCTAACGGAATGGTTTAAGTAAATTTTTAAATTTTTCAATTAAGGAATGCACTAGTTTTAAAGATTTTTTTTCAATGAAATCTTGTAGTTTTTTATTAAAAGTGTTAAAAATCTACTTTCTAACTATATTTTCAAACTAGTGTTTATGGTTTTCCTTGGTAAAAGGAAATTTATGGATTATGAAGAGATTTCATGGTGATCTGTTTTTCTTGAACCCTATCTAGGATACTCAACATCAATATACCCAAGCTATTTTGTAGGTTTACGTACTGGTTCAAATTTGGATCACATTTGGAGTAAACTCGTATTATGGATGGATAGTGACCTTAGAGGTCACAAAGAGATGAAGTTGGGTATTCTGGTTTTTCTTTGTAGCATAGTCGTATCAGGAAAACTTGCACCCTATATTTCTAGATATTTTTTGGGTTTATTTAATTTATGCTCTGTCAGATTTTTATTTTTGATACTCCTTGTTTATATTGTTCTAGTTCCTTTTTATGCTTATGAAAATGGAACTATAATGTATAGGATGACCATGTTGAGTTTTTGGGTTGAATATCATGCTTTTATTTGTTTATTGGGTGAAATTTTCCCCAATGATTATGTTTTTATGCCCAAGACACTTATCATTAGTCTATAGGGATTGTATAAGCCCCTCGAGTATGTCGTGAGTTAGAACAAGTGTCAGGTTTAGGGGTTATACTTGGTTGGTTCATGAAAAAATAATATCAGATATTAGGTTTTCGAGAGGTCCTAGGTTTTATAGTTCCCTCTATTATTTAGGTCATCTTTTATATTGGATTAAAAATTTTGTGGCTCGATCTATAGGTATGGGAAGAGTCTAGTTAACTATTTATTATACTAAACCTCAAGTTACTATAGTAATTTTGGGTTGGAGTCTTAAATTTTTAGTTTAATTTATTTATTTAATTATGGTATTTCAGATTGTTCAAAGGATTTATATATTTTTTGAGATTAAAATGGGAGTTAAAAAGGTGTCACGCAGTAATCACGTATGGCCTAAAAATCCATTTGGATCATTAGTGTATGGTTAGGTTTGACTTCCAGTGGTGGTAAAAAAAATTGGCACATGGTCTGTTAAACTACATATCCAAGTTATAAAAAACCCACTAGTCCCTCTTAGAAAGGATTTGATGTTATATAATGTTATTAACTAGGTTTTGGTTAAATGGTGTGGTTTCAAAAGAGGGAAAAATTGATTTTGGATTTTAAAATGAAATGAGGTAATTTAAAATGGGTTTGATGTTTTAAAATGGGTGAAGGTTTATATTAAAAAAGCATATGGAATTTTGAAATGGTTTTCAAATTATATTTTGGGATGGTTTTAAAAGAAGAATTTTGGTTTATTTTCATATTTGAGTTCCTTGAAACTAGTATTTTGATTTATCCCATTTGATTAATGTTTTGAGTAAAAAAGTTACTTCTAGATGGGCATGGATTTTTATGTAGATATTAATTTTTTTTATGTGTTTCTTTTTTTATTTAGAGTATTTTATCAAAAATTATCTTGAAATATCATCATAAGTATCATCCAGTAGCTGACTCAACTGAAACCCTTAGCAGAGTGGTGGAACCAATCTCTTTATGGGTTTTTCCCATCTTTCATGGTGATCGAGGTCCCTTATAAGCTCTGGATATTCTAGAATAATTCAAAGAGATATTCAAGTCCCTCATAACTCCAGAATCCTTGAGAGTGAGATCTATCTTGTGTTCATTCGAGGATCCAATTCTAGGTCAGTGGAAATTGTCATGCAATACCTGTTATAATATGGAATTTTGTTGGAGTTATTTAAGACAACCTTTGTTCAGTGGTTCATTCTAGAAGAAAATAGGGTGGTAAAGTTCACAAATCAAATGGGTATTTAGTAGGGTTAATGGAAAATGAAGGAGTATGTTGACCTCTTTAATGAGTTGATTCCCTATTCTCCAAATATGGTGTCGAGCGATTCATTAAAGGCTCGTCTATTTATGAATTGTCTTTATCTGGATCTCAGTGAATGAGTTATTTCATATGAATATACCTCATTTAAGGACTTGGTGGGTGAGTAATTTTTGTCCAAGAGTTTTTTTGTAGGGAATCCCATATCCTATGGTGGAACTATTTTTTAGTGATGAAAAATGTTCTTTGTCTAGTGATAAGTGTGAACTATAGGAACCTATTTTGGATGGACCTCTTTCTTACATTACTTCCTCTTATGAAATTAGTCACTCACTTATGTACTTCTAGTGAAGTTATTTCAAGAATTCCAAGCCTTTATGTCTTATTTATCTAAATTCATATCATTATTGTGGTTGATTAGTACATATTCAAAAATTATATGGGTTGGGTTCTCAATAGAAGAAGAAGAAGAAGAAGAAGAAGAGGTTAGCATCGATTTATGAATCTTGGTAGCACTCCCATATAAATTTTTTGAGGTAACCATTAGTGACTTATTTTTTTTCTTTACTCGAATTTTTTATTTTTTTTCATCAATATGTGATTCAAAATTTGGATGATTTGAATCTTTTCCTATTTAGAGACATATGTGTCTTCTGGAAATTATGGATGGTTTTTTGGATAGATAGTTTTTGTTAGTCCCTTTTATTAAAATTAAATGTAATGTTAGGGGTGAACCTCTAATTGATTTGTTTTGATAAACTCCTATGTTAATTGAATCCTTAAATGATGGGGAGAACCATTTTGGATATCAGTGTTTTAATTCTCCCATAGTCACATCAACTGTGATTTATGAGATATGATTCATGACTTTTTTGGTAATTATATTTGGTTTTGGTTTGATTTGTAGATAACAATTTGGGGAATTCCTTTTCTAGGATTATATCCCTTATTTCTTTGATCCGTTTTAAATTTAGTGTCTTTTTAGGGGAAGAAATTTTTATGGTGAGGGGATCTCTATCACACCCTAACCAAAATATTTCACTTATATTTTATTTTTTTATTGGTTCTTGAGTTTATCATTGTTTTTGGGGTTGATCCCTCATCAAAATTTAAATTTTTTGAGTTTTTAGGTATTTTTTGACTTTTTCATGGTTAGTGGCCACGGTTAGTGCACACCATTTAGAGAAAACCATGAAACTGCCTTTACACTAGGGCAATTTTTGTTTTTCTTTCTTGCATGGTCTATCTTTATCGGTAATAAATGGATAATCTCAAATCATGTGAAACCAATGGGAAACCTTACAAGAGTTTTGTGTGTCTGAGAGATGGTACACATCTTGTGCACTATCAGGAGAAACTATGCAATAAGCATACATCTGTGTCCACAATATTAATAGAATCATTTTTTCATAGTTGGCACATATTTTCCAAACTATTCAACCTAATAGTTTGAGGGTGGTTTTTCTATCTATTTAGAGGTGTATAATTTTTAAAATTGTGAAACATAGGCATGCAACTCATCCAATTTTTGAAAACATTGAATTTATTATTCTACCCTCCCCTGAAATTAAATCCTATTTAACACATATCCCTCTCATTCATACAAAGTGTTCCATGGGAGGTCTCCACCTTCCTCTCCCTTTTATTTTTGACACTCCCTCATTAATTCTATAGTTGTTTCTTTTAAGGTAAGTCCTCTATTTCCCTTTTTCTTATTCTTACACGTATTCTTTATTCCACCCATGTCTAGGTTTCATGTTGGATGAACCCTATGGGAGGTTTTTTTTTCCTAAACCCATGTCGATTTGATTCTTAGGGTGTTCAGTTTGGTTCTCAGGTTGTGTTAATCTTGTATTCAAAGTCTTGAATCTTATTCACACCACTGAGGTAGGGGTTTCCATTCCTTCCATTTCTATTTCACACCATAAAATGCTTCAGGATTTATAAAATATTTTATTTGATTAAATTTATTATTTTATTTTCTTTAAAAATTATTATATTAAGATTCATGGGTTAAAGGTAATTACCAAGGTAACATTTACAGGTTCAAATAATTTTTTGTATATAAATAAAAGTGCATGCATACTAAGTATCTGTTAATATTTCTATGTAGATTTTTTTTAATTGATTCTCATGTTTCAATTTATGTTTAGTCTTTAATTAATTTATGTGAGTTTGTGTGTGCAATTTTATTATGATTTTATTATATTATTTCCATTTTTATGTTTTGATGACTTTACTTGTAGATTATTATACTTTTTTAAAATGGTTTGAATCAGGGATATTTTTTTATCCATGGATTTATTTATGAAATTTTATATATGTGTGGGTGATATATATATATCTATTTATAAACTTATGTGTATATATATGTGTGTGTGTACATGCATATATATGAAAATTTCATTGAATTTATTTCTTAAAAGAAAATGTGGTTTCTTTAAATGGGTTCTCGACTTTCAAATTCTTTCTAAAATGTGGTTTAAAATATTTATTTCATAAATCATTTTTTGTGTCTGTTTGGATCCTAAATAAAGTGTCATTATGCCCACTTTGGGTTTTTGAATGGAATGGATAAAAGAAATATTTTCTTGTAAAATCATATCTAGTTTTAAATGATAAGGCCTAATTGGAACCTTTAAATGATTTCTTTGAAATTGTGAACCTCTATAGAAGCCCTGCATTTTAAGGAGGAGTTTCACATGGATGTGTATAGAGAGGTGGGATAAGCAATTATGATTAGTGTATATTGAAACATAGTTGAGATGTTTTATGTAAAGGCTACCTCACCTCCCCTTTATGATCTTCATGGGATTTTGGGTGTCTAGTGAGGGATAAGAGACTTTTATATATAGTATAAATGAGATGGACTATACCCCCTTATGGTGTTGGAGACCATATAGGGTTGTTCTACTAGCGAGGCTAGTTGGGAGAATCTAGGTGGGTATAGACTTAAGAACTTCATTAATAGGCCTATAAATTGTTCTAAAACTTGTACGCCTAAGGGATCCTCATGGGATGTTTAGGTATTTTCTAGGATTATGTATACTTTACTGTTTTCCTTATTAATTTATTTGAATTTATTTATGCTTAACTATTTTATGGGTTTTTTATGTTACGTCTTTGGTTTCTCTTGTATATCATATTCCTACTTGAATAAAAATGGTATAATTATGCAATGAAATATCTTTTCTATTTATTTTAAGTTTCATCAGTGTGAGTTAGATGATGTCTTTAAAAAATGGGATTTCTAAAACTGTGTTTTTAAAATTTATGACTTAATTAAATTTAAAAAAAAATATCTAAAGTCATGTTCTAGTTTTAAAGGTTGATTATCACGTGTTTTCTCTTCAAAATGTAAAAAAATATATTTTACACTTGTATTTTTAAACTAGTGTTTGTAATCTACCTTGGAAAATGAAATATATGGATTATATAGTACTTACCTATTGATTTATTTTCTCACACCCTACTTGTGCCACTCAGCGTCGATATACTCGATCAGTTTTTTCGATTCTAGTTCCAATTTAGCTTTGGATCACTCATGGAACGAGCTAGTATTATGTTTAGATGGTAAAATCATAGGTTATATATAGATGATTATAGGTGTTTGGGGTTTTCTTTGTATCTTATTTGTCTCAACCAATATGGCCTCCAATATTTCTATATCTTATTCTAGTTTATTTCATTTATTATTATTAAAATGTTTATTTTTTATATTCCTTATTTGGATTGTTTTGTTTTTTGTTTCTGGTTAGGTTATGCGGATGGAAATTTAATGTACAGGTTGTATATATAGGGATTTCAGGTGGAATCATGTTCTTTTATTTATTTATGGGATTGAATTTTCCATAGTGATTGTGATTTTATTCCCATTATACTTTGCATAATCTCATGGTGATTGTATATTCCCTTGGGTATGTCTCGAGACGGATTTAGTGCATGATTTAGAGGTTATCCCTATTTAGTTCATAAAAAATTGAGTGGTAAAGAAGAAAATATGATATTAGTAAATAGTTCTCGATTTAGAATGAACCTAAAGGTTTCTAATTTCTCAATATACTCAATCATATTTAATACATTCGGATTTTATTAGTTTCCTTCTCCTAGACTATATATAAAAAAGTAAACTTGTGATCTTATACATATATTTTCTTACTCACCTATTTTATAATTCTTAGAGATATCATAACAGTTTACATGATTATTTAACCATGTAAATTCTTTTCAATTCATTGGAAATTGACAATAAAATGATACAATAGAAATCTAATGTATCATCCATATCTCTCCTAAAGACATTTTTATCCTCTTTACTTGGTCCCTAAGGTGGATCAGCAGGAAGTGAGGACTCCAACACAAACAATTTACTTTCTTGTCTCAATATTATTCCCAAGGGCTTATATAGCTCTTGGAGATTATTATTAGTCAATACATTCTCTTTGTACATTATAGATCATAGTTAAAGTTATTTTTTTATGTTAATAAAAAACATCAAACCAATATTTTAATAGTGAATATGTCTATTGGTAATTGTCCTTGGATCCTAATACTAATAATATTTCATTTTAGGGTAATATTAAGGGGCCTTAATATCTTTGGTTCTGTTTCATTAGCTAGTTTATCTTGTAATAAGGTATTCCTCCACTGTAAGTAAGTTTTCTATGCATTTTCCCCTTCTAAAAAATAATTAAATAAATAAATTTAATATATTAATACTTTTATTCACTTATTTAAACTTAAATAACATTTTAATACCTTAAGAAATAAATTAAATTCATATTATTATAAACTTAAATAACTTATGATTGAATTTATTTATTTATTTATTTATTTACTTGAGATAATTCACATGATTATTTTTATTGACCCATACATGTGGGGCCTATTTCGTTCAAAACTCTGATTCATCTAAATCATTAGAAATTTTGTATACACTTTGTGTATGACCATCTAATCCCTAAGCTCAATAGTAGTGAGTCCAAATCATATACCAAGAGAGGAATCAAACAACATTTCATGGACCCTAAAGATATTAGGATAACTTATAACAATGACAACCTTTTATATGGACATACATTATGTAATAAAATCTCTTTATAAAATGATATCTTATAAAGCATGATTCATATTTTGTGTCACAATCCTTTTATGATTTATTTACTCTTTATTTGATAGTATTGGATATACTTGTCTTCCTCTACCATGGTTGTGGATTTAATCAAGGAAATACCATTCAAGTTAAAGGTCCAAATATATCTCTCTCCATACTAAGAAATAAAAAATCCTCTCTTGATCATTAAATAAATGTTATGCTATTAATAACACACCTGACATAGGAACCTTTATCACAACTATTATGGATTTCATCATGCATTAAAGTATATGATTAATGATATATATTAATAATTATCTCAAGTAATAAAATCAATACACATGAATGTAGATAGGGATATACAATGATACCTAAAGCATATGGCCTTTCTATTGGGGGTCGAGTTCTCATAATCACTCATATTGGAGATTTCCAAGTGATAACTTAATGATAAGAATTCACAATACTTATGATCCTCTAAACCCAAATGGTCATAAATCACCTATTTATCTTCATATTGATGTATCTAAATCATAGAACATAATTTATGATTATTATAATAATACCAGAAGGTTCTTATTATACTTGGTAATTGTTATAACCTTTTTATATAATATATAATCAAATGAAATTATCATATATAGTTATTTTATAATTAATAATACTATATTGGGAAAAATAATAAATGTATATATCAAAATCTATATAAGATTTGGTAATTAAAAAAATATCAAGTTGGGTCTAGGTCACTCACTCTCATAATAATATCAGCTTATAGATATCTTCACAAAGGAGATTCATAGAGCTTGTGTACCAATTTGAGCATGTTAATTATAACAACCCCAATTCTAGTAATACAAATTCTATGGTTAATTTATTATATTGTTATAAGATTCATGGTTAAAATCATAAAATGTAAAATATTTTAATATTCTTGGGAGACTAGATACATACATGATTTCTATATTACACTAGAAACTTAAAACATGTCTTATAAACATCATGAAAATTTTATTGTTCCTTTTAATACATCCTTAAATTAATTCAAAGACCCCATCTTAGTAACATTGTAAAAGGAAACACAAAAAAAGGTGATATAAGATGTCTAGTAAGGGGTTGTGTACAATGAAAGATATCATTAATATATAAGGTATAAACAATATGGAAAAGTGAATAAACAATAAGTGTGACTTATAATCAATAAATTGATCATGAAATATATCCATGTAAAATAAATACATAATTGTCAAATATAAAATAATATCTTATTTATCAATGATGTAATTCATAATTACAGACATATTAATCTTACCATTGTGGCTTATGCGAGGACAATTTCAATAAATGGGTGGGAATACACCATATGTCTAAATAATAAGTAAGGCATGTCAACTAGTTTATCTCATGAGACATAAATAATGCATCAAGGTGATATATAATTCAGGGAACCACCCATCACTAATTTTTCCAATGGATACATAATATATTGAATGAAAAATATATCACATAATCAATATGCCTTAGTAATAAATAAATATTGGTATTGAATCAAGTATAAAAAAATGTCAATATTCCCTTGCCAATAGAATAACTTTCTTAGTGAGATTACTTTAAATAACACTATATATATAAATGGTTATATGGTTAATACAATATAGATATAATATTGAATTTCTATAGCATACTATAGAACATGTACATGAAGGAGAAAAATAAATCTAATAAAAATATGTAAAGTGATAGAGAACATAACTTCAAAGAAATTTATAAAGTAAGAGCAATCCTTATAAACAAAATAATTTACAAACCATAAATTATTAAGGTATAAAAGGAGACCATAAATTCATTAGAAATTATTTTTTTAATTAAATTCAATTATTTCCATAAATAGAGAGAAAAATGGAAACAGTGCTTTAAAAATAACTTACTTAAATATTTTGTAACATAATCACAAAAATAAAGTTAAAAGTTAGTTCCAAACCACTTTTAATGAGGTTTTAAGTATACATTTAAAAAAATATATTTTTAAAATAATTTTAAATAATATAATCATGAAAATAAACTATGATTAATTAAAAAAATGTTGAGTGGAATATAAAAATATATATAAGTAAAATGAAATATCTTTTCAAAATATTAAATAATATAATATATTTTTCTCTTAGTATAAAATGAAAAAAAATCAAAGAATAATAGGAATATATATTAGATTAGAAAATCATAAAAAATTAAAGGAATATAAATAATGAATAATGGTCCTGGAGGTAAGAAAATTTGTTTATGCATATAATAGAACAATATATTAGGAATATATTTTTCAAAAATGTCTTTTATGAATATTAAAAACATTAATTTAAAATGTTTGAATATAAAATAACAGTTTATAGAAATTTACCTTAATAAATCATTGAAGTATATAAAATAACATTATTAAATCAAAATAAATAATGTGGATATAGAAGAGAAAGATACCCATCCAAAAAGAAGTTATATTAGAAATAAACTCTTACAACTTTGTTAACTTTTGAATCAAAATACCTTGAGATAGAGAACTTGATATATATTTTTAAATCCATTTAATTTCATGGTAAGTATTATAAAAATACATTCATGGTCATTATATTTACCACACTAATGTAAACAAGTGGTGAATATGAATTATATCTCAATGAATGGAATATTGAAATTTGAAACCCTTACCTTTACTAATAACCTCCATGAAAGCTATTTAACCTCTTGTATAATAAACATAACTATATTAATAAAATAATTGAGAAACCTATTCAGGGGAAAGAGTGTTGGGGATGGATTTGGGTATATATTTTTTAAACTAATAGGCTTAATATGTGGTGAAAGGATCTATTTATAAGTGATAGGGGTGACATTTTTGTGAATAATCATTACTTTATATTAAATACATGTCACTTACAAAAGAAAGTGGCTCCAAAAGTGTAAAATAATAGAGATAGGATGACTCTTGGTTGATAAACCTCTCATCCACACAATTAAGGGATAATATTTGTGATATTTTATATCTTTTCCCCTTAATTTAACTTTTTACCATAATTTACTTTTATCATGGTAACTCATTTTTTAACATCAGTAACTTATTTTTATGCCTAAAAATAATATTTACCTTATAAAATAATTTGAATATAAAGGTTTAAAATTTTTAAAAAAAATATTCCTTAATATTCAATTTTTAGCGGGGGTAAAAATTAAATTTAATAAGATCACTCTTAACACAACAAAAAAAAAATTTTGAAAAATTCCTTTTAATCATAAAAATAAATTTACACTAAAATCATGTGTAATATTTATTCTCATTATATTTATTTTTCTATTAACAAAAAAATAAGAGTTTTGTGGCTTTCAAATCAATCCAAAACTGAATTGATCATTTAAAATACTTAATTAAGGTAAAAAAAGACCAAAATACTTTTTTATTAGAATAAAATATATCTTGGGTTATAAAATGTCAAAAAAAGATTTAAATTTTCAAAAAAAATTAAATGAATTATTTTAATTTATCAAGTTCATTTTTGGTTGATAAAAATGTTTCGTAAATTTTTAATTCGGGATTATATCATGATGATATCATAAAATTCATGGTATTGTAAAATGGTAATTTTAATATTCTCTAAAAAACAACATTTTTAAATAATTCCCAAAAATTTACCTGAAAATAGTTTTTAAATGATCAATACAAAAATGATATTTATCTAAAAAAATTAAAACTATATAATTTAGGAATCTTACTTTTAAATATATTCATGAATGAAATAATTTTCATTGTATTATGAATAGAATGTAAATTGTGTTATAGTTTTGGGATGTAGTTTTTACCTTATATAGTAGAATCTAGGGTATTTAATTGTCCTATATTTAAATAATATCATCCTTAAAATTTGATATATGTTAGCCCATAAAAAATGTGGGTAATTATTTATTATTGCTTCTTCGGGTTCACACATTTCCTCCTCTATCTTATAATTCCTCCAAATTACCATTACCAATTGATTCATCCAATTATCTAACACACACTCTATAGTGTCAATAATATGGATATTCTATTTATAATAAGATAAATCATATTCCAGATCTATTTCCACAGTGGTGGGTATATGTGGTGGGTCTGGTATGTACTTCCTAAAAAATAATATATAAAACTTGTCATGTACTTTAGAGAGACTAAGAATCATTACCCAATGGTAATCCACAGCTCCAATTATTTCCAAAATATAAAAATTCTTGATGTACTTGGGAATTATATTCCCTTTATTACCAAACCTTATAAATCCATTATATAGAGATATTTTTAAGAAAATATGATCCCCCTATTAAAATTCTAAATCCTTTCTCTAGTTATCTACATAGCTCTTCTGTATTCTTTGAACTATTTTAATATGATTAAAAATAGTTATCACTTTTTATGTTTTATCCTCAATGATTTCTAGTTTTATAAGATTCTTCTCTCTAGATTTATCCCAACAAGTCGGAATATGAAATTTATTCCCTTACAATGATTTATACGGCATAATTTGAATTCTTGAATGGAAGTTTTTACTATATAAAAATTCTATTAATGGTAGATACTGATCTAATGTAACTTAAAATTCAAGTGAGAAATACATTAGGATGTCTTATAATGTTTTTATAGTCCTTCCAAACTATCCATTAGTTTGAGGATCATAGGTGGTGCTCAAATATACCTCATTTTTTAGATCCTTCTAAATATTCTTCTAGAATTTTGATGTGAGCTATGATTCAGGATTATATACAATTGAAGGAGGTGCACTGTGAAGTCTCACAACTTCATTAATATAGAGTCATTCAAGGTTCTTGATGGTTTATTTCTCCCTTATAGTGATAAAATATGAAAACTTGGTAAGGAGATCAATAATAACCCATATAATATCATTCCTTCTAGGAATATTTGGCTATCCATTGACAATGTTTATAGTAATATCATCACACTTCCACATTGGTATAGTGATAGGTTACATGAAACATTTAGTATGTTGTCTCTAAGACTTTACTTTTTAAAAAAAAAGCATCTTTATCATGACCTAACCCACCAGGGCCCCACATTGGATAGAAATAATCCGAGAATGACACCCCAGACCCATCTCTAACAGGAAAAGGGTTGGAAACATTCACTAAGTTGGAATATCTCACATAATGGTAAGACTTATCCTATACTACATATACACATGCACATATTTCCATACAATAGTGTAGGGATTATAATAAAATATTAAAACTCTAGAGTGTAAAAAATCATTCAATAACCTCTAGGTAAACTTCAGAGTATATAAAAGAATCCAAGTACGAAAGAGGGAAAAATAAACACCCAATAAAAAGGAAAGTAACCCAATTCAAATAAACTACTAAGGAAGAAATAGAGAGCATGGATCAAGATCTCAGGTGATAACCACTATACACAGTCATAGACACATGGTATAACTATGATCCACCTACTCTAGGTCCACCAAAGTCTCCTCCAAGTTATTGATCAGGTACAAAAGACATGATAGGTGAGGTCACAACCCATGTAGGGGTGAGTATGTACGTACCCATTAGGATTCCTTGAAAAATATAAAGGGATCATAAACAATATGGTACTTATATCAATACACAAGATAAGAGTGGATGGAAAAACCAAAAAATGATATACTCATAATAAAGAAACCCCAGTAGAAGAGAGAGGAATCTCAATATTATATCCAACTAAGAAGTATGAGTCTATTTTAACCTCCAAGTGATAGTGTAGTCCTTATTACAGTATCCCAATATAAACTCACCAGAATATAATGGAGGACTCATGCCTTGATAGAAGAATCCTCTATAAATGGAGTACTAATTCCAGTTTAGGACCCACACCCAGTCTGATCTTGATGATGGGGGAGTATAGTCTTTGTAAATAGAGGACTAATGCCCCAGTAATGTGGGGGATTACTAAATCCACCAGTACATAATATATGGGGGACCCATGCCCTAGAAAAACCCAACTGACATAGGATTACCAACCCTATAATAACTATGATAATCACTCCTATGCCATTTCATTTTCCAAGAATCATTGGAAAAATAATCTAGTGTGCATCACTTCATGTAATTCCTTTTATTCTAAAATAAAGGACACCATCTAATCCTACATGGAATTCTACTCATAATAGACACTTTTAGGCCCAAATATGAGTCATAATTAAGGATATACAAGGGGTATAACCTTCTAATATAAGTATGTGGAATTCCCCTTAGTGTACATGGGGTTTAATTCGAATTCCAAGCCTTATCATGTCCTGCTACTCCACTTGGAATGTGGAGGTTCGCATTCATGGTGTGTGATGCGAGGAACACGATGTAGGGACCACCTAGGGTCCTATAAATGTACACCTAGTACACAGATCAACTGGCTAGGTAGGTTTACATGTCATGTGGTTCCACCACACAGATGAGTGATATTTAAATTGGCTTGAAACCCTAGAAACTGTAAAAAATGGTCTGCACGGCATGTATTCTTTCAGAACACATGGTGTGTAGTCAGAAATTTCATAGATAGTAAATTTTATCATCCTATATCTTTACAAATCTACTAATATAGCTATGAATCTCACTAAATATTCCTCCATATGTGCTAAACATGGATTTATCTCCATTATAAGTCTATTTGCATCCTTCAAATCATTGGAATGGAAATTATTGTTGAAGATGGTTGTTATTGTTATTTTAAACTCAAGAAAACCAAAATAAAACCACTCATCAATATCATTTCATCCAATGTTTCTTGAATATTTGAGCACCCTGATCAACTCATTCATTCACACAACCATCTATATGAATTTGGGTGTCTGATTGTGATTCAAATCAGACTAGAAATGGTTAAACCGCCATCCCAAATGGGTCTAATGATGAAGAATGTGAATAATTGTGGGAGAAAACAAAAGAAACATAAATGTAAGAAACATTGTTGGTTGATATGGTTTTTACCAATAATTATCATTTTGGAAACTAAATAGTTGATAATAATTAATCATACTAATTTAAATCAAAATTGTAAATTGAATGGGCCAAACAAAAATGGGGAGATTTCAGGATTAATAGTAGATAAATTAATACCTAAAATAAATAAATAAATAATGTGAAACAACCATAGATAAAAATTATTTTCAAAGTAAGGGATATATAATTGGAGTATAATTCATTCTCTGGTGATATCATTGAATAATCCATTATATTATACATTCATTCCATAATTCCCCAAGATTACACGGTGTTGGTCTTTGATTCCTCCTTAGTTTGATCCTCAAAGGTTCTTCCCCGTGGTGACATCTCCCTTACTTCTCTATCTCCCAAGGTTATAAGGATAACCCTAGATATTAGTTGTAAAGGGGTTATAAAGAAGCTTACACTAGGTTAAACATTTAAAACAAATAAAATTAATTTATTAATTTTATTCATTTTAATCCATCCATGATGGCACATTATCCCAAATCCTGATGCGTATGAAAATTATACCACACATAGGTTAAACTCTATAACTAATGGGAAAACCATTATTTCCAAAAATATGTGTGGTCATGGTTTAATATTTTTAATATTTTTAATATATCAAATCGAGTGACCTGAAACATATGTAACACCTCGCCAACTTCAAACAAAACCCCATATATATATATATATATATCCAAAGGGTCTAAACAATAAAACTAGAGTCATTAAATTCTCCCCACCTTCAAGTATTTTCACCCTGAAAAATAAAGAAAATCCTACTTGAAAATATGAGGGTATTGATATCACATCTGGATCTCGTGCTCCCATGATATTTCATGAAGGTTATCATGCTTCCAAATAACTTTCACCAATTGAATAGATCTCCCATGAAGGATCATATCCTTCAGATACTCGATGTCTAACTTGACATATTCAATAACATTTGGCAGGTCTTTCATGTATCTCCTCAGCTAGAACATGTGGAAGGCATCATGCACCCAATCTAATTGTGGGTATAAGGCTAGGAAATATGCAACCTCTCCAACACTGCACGGGATTTGGAATATCTCAACCTTGGGGATATCTTTTTACCCTGAATAAACCTCTAAAAACCTCGTCATGGATAGAACCTTAAAAACATATGGTCATACTCAAAATTTAAGGGTATATGATGTCCGTATTCATAATAATTTTTCCAAATATAAGTGGAATTCATTTTATCATGGATTACTTGAAAATTATCCCTTGTTTTCTACACCATATCTAGTCTCATAAATAGTGACTCACTTATCTCCACCCCTCCACCCACTACAAGGGTGACCTGAAGGGTCTCCCATATAGATATTCAAATGGTTACATGCTAATAGTACAGTTATAGATGTTATTATATTAACAAACTACTACTGTAAAGTCATATTCCCAACTCCAACTGAAGTATAACACGTAGGATCTAAGAATATCCTTTAAAACTTGGATGGTTTTCTAAGTCAATATATTTATATGAGGTTTAAAATTCATACTCATATATAACTAGATCCCAAAATAATCCTATAAACCTCTCTAAAATGATTATATGAACCACACATCATGGTCAAAAATAATCATCGAGGTTACTCTATAAAGCCATATGATCTATTTCATAAACAAGCACCCAAAACTCCAAACTAAAATATACTCCTTGATAGCAGATAAGTGATCTAATTTAGTAATATGAAAGAAATTCTCCTAAATAATATCGTGTACTCTAGTTGTTTATGGATTCTTTATAAAAACTCTATTGATATGGAATCCCACTTCTATTTTGGGATCTCAAGAGGTTGAGTCAATGCTTCTAGAACCTGATGTTATGCCTTCACTGTAACACCCCGAGATTTTATGAAAAATATTCTTTTTAATTTCATTAATGTCTTTTGTTGTACGCTACACCAAAAGGAGCTTGCACGACATGCAACCCTGACTTGGCTTGCATTACATGTAATCGTGACCTTCCTCGATAGCGTGTGTTGTACGCAATACTGGGTGTTACTAACAACGATATATTATTATAATATTATTATGAACAATCCATTATGAATAGTATTAACTAAATTTTGAATTTTATAACATTATTATTCATCTTACACATTTTCTAGAACATGGTATAAGAACAAAATAAATTTTTCGGGTAAAATAAGTATTTTTCAAAAAATGTAGTTTTGCCGCCTTTTGATGGCGCACCAACTTTAAATCTAGTTTTTGATATGTTTATGAGTTCAATTTTACAAAATAAAATTATTTTTTGGAATAAGGATATAAAATTTTACCTTGGATAAATTTTTCATATTATTCTGATAACTTTGATATTTTAATTAATAGTAAAAACACGCTATATTTTAATTAAAAAAACTTTTTTCATCGTAATAACTTATGTGGTTAAATTATAATATTTAATGGTTTTAAAGTATAAATATAATATATTTTTACCATTTAATATAGTTTATGTCATTATCATTGATTTTACCTTGAATTCGTAGGTTAAATCAATTCAATCTTTTGCAATGTTTTAAACAAAAACCCGTTTTCTTTCGACAACGGGATTAATTTTAATTTAATTTCTGAAACTTTTGTGTATTGAATTTGGAAAAATGGATTCCATATTTGGAATCAGTAGTTCCAAATTATGTTAATAAGCTACTTTTTATTTTTGGGCTTTATGAATAGTAACTACGGTAAATTTTATTTACCATAGTTAAAGGTAAATCGGGTAATTAAGGGTAAATATAAGATTATAAAATTAACCTAACACCTTCTAAAATCCTATTGGATGACTAAAAGTTGACCCATATCACCTAATGGTCGGATTAGAATCATTTAATGGACTTTTTTCCATGAAAATAACTTAATTATTATTAAAACCAAAGAAAGTGACAACATGTCACTCTCTTAAATCTTATAAGTATATTAATTTTAATATAGTGATAATCTTCATGAAACTTCGAACATGAATAGTATACAAAAATATAATGAAATTATCTTCATCATATAAATTTATTTATAATTTTTAGGTATTAAATAATTATCATTAATTTTGACACAATAAGGATGCAGAAATTATTTATTTAGTGAAAAATCAATAATATAGTTTTTATTGAAATATTAATACATATCAAAAGGCCCAAAAAACTGCAAAAAACTTATTATTAGTGTATATATAAACCCTAATCATCTATTTTCCGAATTGTTGACCATTTGGATCCTTATTAAGATGATTATGACACTTATATTATTTTATTTTAAATGATGTCAAAGTTGTCACCTTCATAATTTAATAAATATAACAATTTAAATATTTTGATTTTAAGATGATAAATTCTATTAAAAGTATTATTGTGAAATTTAATAGATTTATCTTCATCATAGGAGTTTATTTTTAATTTTTATGCAACAAATAAGTATATTAAATAATTATACAAAAAATGATGTAGTAATTATTTTATTAAGAGATAAACCAAATAAATGGTTTTAAAAATAATAAAATAAATATTATATGAACTATTTAATGTGCTCCACTAATTTTCTAGACACATATGACCTTTTATTAATCTATTAAATCTTGTATTTAGAACATATCTTCTGTATATATTTTATTTAAATTCAAATAAATGAATAGTATCAAAATTGACACTATTGTTATTTTATAAAAATAATATATTATAAAATTGTTTAAAAATCAAAAAAATATTCAAAAATAATAAATTTAAATTTATATGGCATAAAATGTTATAAATTATCCAATTATGGAAAATTAACAACAAATAAGTAATTATTTGTTATAATTTGAAATTTAGAATGTTATTACCACAAATAAAATTAAATTGATTAAATAAGGATAAATCAAGTTGATAATGTTTAAAATAAATTCCTAAAATGTCTAAATTTGATTGGTTGATGATATTACAACCCTATATAATCTAATATTTGGATATGAGTCATTTTTGGAGGTTTATAAGTGGGGTTAGATTTATTATAAATTAATATTTTTAAGAATTCCAAAGGCGCCCCTCTCCTCCCTTATAAAAGGGCACCTCCTCCCTCTCTTCCTCACACCAATTTGAGCCTTCAAGCTCAGCCAAGCCCTGACCATTTCACTTCCCCACTTCCTTAGAAACCTACTATAGGTACTGTTCTTCTCAAAAGACCAACTCTAGTGCCTTAAGAGAAAGTTTAAAGGAGACACTTCGAGAAAGAGGTAATACCTTCTACCGTTTTCTTCAAGTTCCATTCTTCTTCTACTCCCTCTTCTTTAGTTGTTTCATTATGAGGTAATAGCATCAGTATACCTAATATAATTATATGTTGTTATAAATATGAAACAACCTTATTTAACCTCTTATCCATCCTACGGAAAATGAAATCACCGAGCGTGCGTACGTACGGAATACCGTCTCCACGAAGCGATGAGATTCATTCTCAATGATTAATCATTCATAAATGATTATAAAGTATATATAATAAGTAATCATGAAAATATGACATAATAATGATACTGGATTTATGTATATATATATGTATTTCATTCAATTAATTCCATTCAATTCAACGAGGAAATGAAAACAGCGTTCATGCGTACGTACGGCCTACCGTCTCCATGAACGGTGTATTTATTTCCATTTATTGATATATTATATATATATGTATATTCTGAATATATATTATATATAAATCATGTTTTATATTCTGGAATTAAGTAATAATGATCTAATTAATCATATGAATAATTACAAGTCAAAACACGGACGACAAATGAAACGATTTTACCCAAAACGCTACTTTAACATAAATTTACAAAAGAACGGGTAATATAAAGTCATAAGTGAACCATATATGATATAATAACAATGTATATGATTCTGTAATAAGCCAATGATATTATTTAAATCATTATACTGGAGGTTTTGATACATACGAAGCATATTGGACCTACAGTAAGGGATAATTTTGCAAATCTCATTTTTATCCGAGATTGCATATTTGTAAGTATTTACTAGGGTTATTGCTATCATCCATGTCCATGTTTTATAAAAGTGTATTCATGTATGTTTAAAGTCCTTTTTACCCATTTTTGACTTTTACTACATGGTATTTAAGTAATATTTCTTTTGTTTACGTTACGAGGTACTTTTTGACTTTTCCGACAAAAGTACGAGAAGAATGTTTTTTTTAACGTATAAGGCATGAAAAGATTTTTATGGTTTTATAAAGACTTATTTTCATGAAGCTTCCTCTAAAATATTTCATGACTATTTTCAACAAAATCTCTTTCTTTTAAAATTTCATGACATTTTTTGAAAGGAATTTTATTTTGAAGAAGAAAGGATATTTTCCTCAAGAATTCATTTCAAGTGTTTTATCAAAACCATTTTTCATCTAAAATGAAATTATTTCATATGTGTATGTTTCAAGTATATTGTCTCTATGATTTACATGGTTTCACTTTCTTATTATGAAATGATATCCATTTCTTTTATATGGATTATGTGATGATGGGATGATGTTTATAAAACCCATTTTATTTATTGGGTTATTATGAATGATGTATGTTTATTTTGTGGAAAAGTAAGAATGATTTCATTATGAGATGGGTGGGACCTATATCTCCCTCCAATGCATTGGGTGAAGATTTATATCTCATGAGATAGACATGGCTGGAATGGTAAGTTAATCCGGTTCAGTATTACAGGACTAGAACGAGGAGTGAACTCGATTCAGAAAGGGACTTTGTCCACTAAGATAGTCTTGGCAGCAATGCCTTGCCTGCTATGGAAATCATTACATGTGCTTAATGGATTCCACAATTAGATGTTTTATTCCCATGATATTTTATCATGTTTTATGTTCCATTATGATCTATGCCTTATGTACTTCCATGTTTTATGTCGTTGCTCAAGATTTTGATGTTTAAACATTATGTTCATGTTTTTAAGTTCAAATGTATATGGTATGTTTTATTTTATCCATTCTTACCCTTACTGAGCATTTGAGCTCACCCTTTTTATGTTTTATTTTCCCCCAGGATCAAAATAAAGGTTTTAGGTAAGGAAACAAAAAGTTTAAGATCTTTATGGGATATGTTGAAGATCTTTCACCATGATTAGAAGATTACGTTCCAAGTTTCCAAAGACACTAAACTATTATGGTCCTTATGTGTCTATTTTTGTTATGTATTAAGTATTCTGCAAAAGTAATGTAATGTCCATGTACGTCAAGCTTCGGGTCTCTACATTCACTTGTTAACATGTGAGGAATTGATAAATATACTCAAAAACACTCTTCATCATACCATCCCACATAAACTATTTTTGAAGTTCTTGGTATATCTTCACCACTCCATGATTTACCAATAGGGAGGGTATGAAACTCTCTCAACACCTCCTCATGAAACTTGATCGGAACAACTATCTATCCTCAGAAAAGGATAATATTCTCCACATTTTTAGAAAAACTTCTTAGGGAATCTTCTAAATATATCTGGTCATGTATAAATTCATAATCGATGTATCATAACTGCACCTTTCTCACACATTAGAGAAATGGAGTAGTCACTACCATCAACTGGAGAAAATATTTCTCTCTCTCCTCTACTAGGGTCAGTTATAAATAGTCTAACTAATCTGATGCCTCATCTTCTAATAGAGTCTATGATTTTTATCTAAGGGTATATTCCACCACATTACCCTTCTCTAGAGTATAGACTATCTCAAATTCATAGTTGATATTTTTACCTCATGAATATATTTTATGGGGTTTTATTTTAGTGATTTCTATATTTAAATTATTATTCTTGTTAAATTGTGAACGATTTAACTAGTTTTTTTAGTGTTGGTAGGAAACAATGAATCTTTGTAAAAGGGGGAAAAGAGACAAATTTTGGAGCTAAAATACACTTTACACCATGACCGAAGTAAAGTAGCACAACACTGGGTTTTTTAGGATGATTGTGAAGCACTTCCATGGCACAAGACTAAAGAACTGAGGAAAAATAAAGCTTTCAAAGTAGAAAAATGGAAATACACATCATGTAATAATTACATGATGTGTACTGGTGAAATTGGTGAAAAAAAGGAAATTATGTGAAGAAATTTAAAACATCATTAAAAATTACACATCGTGTAATTATTTTCACATGGTGTAAATTTCCTGCATGGGATTTTAACACCCAGATTCATCAAATCTTCATTTTTTGACCAAATCTAGAACATAGGAACCACCCCATCCCATAGTTGGACCATTCCTTTATGTAATTAATTAATTAAAAAGCTTATATGAATCCTATACGTAGATTTCTATGCTTTTCTATTATAGGCAATGGATGATCTGGAGACCAAAGCATGGAGAGAGAAGATGCATTGTGTAGGGACCTCCTAGAGTCCGTCTTCATTTTCTTTATGATTTATATTTATTTTATTATTCCCATTAATAAAATCATCACTAGGATGAGTGGTTAAACCTTCCACATTCTAGGGTTATGTAAATAGAATGGGAAAGGTGTGTTGGATTTATTCCATTTCATTTATTCATACATTTGGTTTGCCGTAATTTAATCTTCAATTTCCAATCCCTTTATTTTGATTTTATCATGAACATTAATAATTGAATTAAAAAGGAATCATAAAATTTCATAACTAAAAACTTTAAATTAGGCATCATCATTGTAAAATTTAGGGTAAATTGGGTTTAAACATGATATCAAGACAAACTTAATTCAATGAAACACTAAATGACTGGACCAAGGGAAATAGGGTATTTATACATTGAGGAGGGGATACAATGACCATTGGATATTCCTAATCTTGAATCTAACACCAATAATTAATTAATAAACCTAGTTTATTTTATTAAATCAAAATTCACCTAAACCCTGAAATTAATTTCAAATATTTTTACATACTAATCAATAAATCTAATTCATTTTTGTTTCAATTTCTCAAAACCAATAAAAACAATATTTTCTCTTACTAATTTCACCAAATTAATAAAATTAAATATTTTGAAAATCTAATCAAACTAATTTCACCATCGTTTTGGATCAATCTTAAACTAATTTTTAACTACCTTTTACTTAATTTGGTAGCATAATTGAGTTTTTTATAAAAAAAATTCATAGACTCATAGGGAATTAATAACACCCTTTAGACATGTCAATAGTACTTTAGAAACTTCATCCAATGTTGCTATATCAGGTTAAGGTCTCTCTTGGAAAAGATATAAGTAATAATATGGTAATCTGAGTAAACTATAAAACACTCACCTATAAGATAATGACTCTTCATCCCTAAGGTGAAGACTGTTATTATCAACTCTAAATCATGGGTTGTTTAGTTATTATCAATGGGTCTCTGTTGGATCAACCCATAAGTAATAATTTTCCAACTATGTATCAACATGAGCCTAATCCCAACTCTAGAGTAATCGTAGAACACTACATACTTGGCACCCTTATCTGGTAGTCTCATTATAGGATCATTGTTCAACCTTTACCTTAGCTCCTTGAAGGCTTCCTGAAATCATTTGGTCTAGTCAAATCACTTCCCTTTACATGTAAAAGTAGTCAAAGGGACCACAATACTATAAAATTCTTCCACAAACCTTTACTAGTACCATGAAAACCTGAGAAAATTATACACCTATTACATGCTCTTGGGTGGTTCCCAAGCTATTACTACCTCTATCTTTAGTGATTCTATAGCTACACCATGTTCAGAGATGAAATTAGCTATAAAATTAACCTCCATAATCCAAAACAAAAATTTCAATAGTTTATCATATAACTAGTATTCCCAAAGTAATTCTAGGACCATCCTCAAATTCTTTATCTTCTCCTTCTCTGACAAAAAGAAAATGAAATTTTCATTGATAAAAACAACAACAAACTATTCCAAGAAGGGATAAAATATATGATTCATAAGTACCATGAAAACATTAGAGGTATTCATCAAAAAAATGGAATCACTATGAAATAATAATCATTTTAGTGACATTAGAATTAATTCTTTTGAATATCCTCCTTTTGAACCTACTATTAATGTTATTCAAACAAAAGATAATTCTTTTTGAACCATATCACTCCTTTTAGTTGGTTTCATAGGAAATAAATCCTCATAAATGGGATATTATTTTTTATCATCACTTGGTTCAGGCATAGATAATCAACTCACAACTACAATCTCACATCCACTTTCAAGATGAACAATATTATTTTTGACTAGGGTGACACACTAGATTTGACAAAATCCTTCTATTGAAGCTCCTCAAACTACACCCCCAGCTACCAAATCTTGGAAGGGCTATATAATATGCTGAAGAAGATATCGTTCTAGTTATAGGGTGTAAGTCAATATAGAAATTTATTTCTCAATGTGGATTTAATCCTAGAACATCTTTGGGAAATACATCCACTACTACAAATTGGGCCTTTAATATTACTAGTAAAAGGGATTTATCAGCGCTATAGAAGTATTGATAATGTAAGAGATGTTAATGGGTTGGCTTTAACATCACTCATAAAATAAAAGATAAAGGACCCCTTTAACTGTGCTAAAAAGCATTGATAAATGGGTCATTTATTAGCTCTTTTTTAGCATTGTTAAAATTCGCCTTTAACAGTGCTAAAAAACACTGATAAAGGCTCTGTTAATAAAGGTTATAAATTTTTTTTCACCCCACCCACCTTATCAGTGCCCCCCCTCCTATTATCTCTTCCCCCACCCCTTTATCAGTGCTTTAAATAATAGCACCCCTAGTACGCGCCTCTTCCTCCAATGAATTTCGAACCCAAGACCTCCATCTTATACACCAACACCTTTTCCACTACACTATATTTTTTTGTTTTACATTTTTGATATATCTATATTAATATATATTTAATTATATTTTTTTATTTGTATATTTATATATTTATATAAATATTTTTATATATATAATTATATTTTAAAAAAAACATATTTATTTATATATTTTTTTAAAATGGATATTAACTCTAAAAACCATTAAAACACAAAAAAATGTCAAGAAACATTGAAAATCATAAATCCCTAAAAATAATGAAATGACAATAAATTTGAATCCATAAGTCCATTTCATATCCAAAACTGGTAAAATACAATATCATGAAATGATCTCTAATATGATATATGGTATAGGCTGAACGGACACCAAGATCAAAAGTTATAGCCATTTTAATTTTAAGAAACTGAGGTCGGTGAAAAAAACTCAGTTTTGTTGGCCGTCTAGGACTTTATGGGGATCAAAAATTGGAAATAGCTCTCTGAACTTAGTTTTATACCATTTATTTCATATATATAGTTGTATTATTCGATTTGATATTTGGTAGAGCACAAACAGACGCCTAGATCAAAAGTTATGGTCATTTGAAGTTTGAGTTACATTTTCATCTTATTTTAGATCTTTTACTAATTTTTTTATTTATTTTATCTTCAAATTGATATTAAATGACTAATAATTGGTAATAATAAATATTTTATTAATTAAAAATATTTTTTTAATTATTTTATAAGTTATTTCCACTAAATATCTTATATATTAAGGGTAAATGTCAATTTACCTTATCTAAAAAAAATTTAAAAAATAAATATTTTATATATATAAATATATTTATATTTATATATTAATATAAAAAAGCACTGGTATCCCCGCCCCCTTATCAGATCTTTTTTACAAGCATTGATAAAAGACCCCATTTATCAATGATTTTTTAAAAGATCTGATAAAGTTTGGGCCTTTGAAAATTCTTTTAAAAAAGTGTTGATAAGGGCCCCCCTTTAATGTCACTTTTTTTAGAACTGGAAAATGGGGTCTTTAACGGTGTTTTTAGCTAGTGTTGTTAAATACTTAGTGCAGGGTAAACCTAGTTTTGTAGTAGTGATCCATGTACTCATAAACTACTTGAAGATATCTATTAACCAATGGATGAAATCACCAACTGATGGGAGGTATGTTGTAGTTTCCTTTTCTTGAGACCCACTCATTATGTAAGTAGTTACTTTCCACCATTGAAGGAAATATTGTCAAATATACATGTGGTGATAGTATATCTAGGAATTCACAATATATAACTAGTCCATACCTAGAATAAAATCATAATTTTTTTTTGAAAAAGTAATAGGTCCCATGTAAAACTACCCACACTAAGCACCAGTTCAAACTATTGGCAGATGTTTGAAATAGACGAATTGCCCCCTTTAGGAACCTCCAACTACAATTTATGGGATAAATACTCTATAGGGATATCTAACTCTTTTAGAATAGATATATAAATAAAGGAACTAATCAATCCAATGTATATAATTATTGTAGCTAAAGTAGATAAGATATATATTATACCTGAAATCATCTCATTCACAGCATGATCATATCCCTCCATAGAAAGTAACTGACCATTCCCTATGCTACCAACTCTTTGTTCTATCTCTGGACCACATAGGGGAGTTGGTGGAAGTAGGTTATAGAGTCATCCTCCACCTGCAGCTCCACCACCTGGGGTTTCACCAACTCCTCTATCATCACCTCCTCCTAGGGGGCTTCCTTGTCCATCCATAGGAGACCCCTAATCGTGTTATTTCATTTTTTATGGTGATACATCTACTATATGGACACCATATATAGTTATTTGGGTTAATAAATCATGATCCATGTGATCATATCTATCACAAGCATAGCATCAACCATCTACAGGCTAACTAAATCCTCTCAACAATCCTTATGTCACAGATCCCCATGTTTGAGTCTAAGAAAGAGTATGCATCTTGTGTTAAGATATTAAAGTCCAATGTTTGTCAATAATTGTATATTACTATGCACTATGATGTACACTTACAACTCTGGAGTCTAGATACTCCTCTTCTAATAGTATCTCTATTAGCAAGGCCCACTCTATCACTATGGAATAAGTCAAAATGCATAAGGACACTAGTATTTTTCTGATTATTTCTAATGGGGATGCATATTTCGTGCATTATTGATGTGATTTTCCATCCTTTCCTCTCTTAAATTGGTTTTATTCCATGGAATGGTCACACCTTCTCTAGGGTGGCTGGTTTCATTCCCCATATTTTCACTTTCCAGATGTGGGTGGCCTCTACCACCAGGGTTGGTGATATCAACTCCTTGATGAAAATGGGATAAGATATGTTGTTCCCTCCTTCCATGGATTCCTCCTTGGAGTCTATTTAATATTTTGGGTATCTATTGTAGATTTAATCCATGTTCATGAAACTCATTCCTAGTGTCATCTCAAGGTGGAAAAATGTTAATTATGTTGGTTATCTCATGATAGAGAAGCTAACTATGGTTAGAGATAATGGTGATGTTGGATACATCTAGAAATCAGTGGAAATCGAGTGTATTGGGAAACAATAAAGTATTCCCATTTAAAATTAGAGAGAATATAAATTATGAGGAATATCATTTGTAGAACCCAAGGCCTATCATGCTTTTCATGGGGTAGTTTGCGCCAGGGGTGTAAGACTTTCAGGGATTTTTACCTCAGGCATCTCATGCCCATTGCATGAGGTAGTGATTTTAATGCATGTAGTTGGGTCATAAGATTAAGGTCTTTTGGGGAGAGGTTATTCATAGATTTAAAATCTTTTGTGGATAGTTTGGTCAGAGATTTAATGTCTTGTGGGGATAGGTTAGTCATAGATTTAACATCTTGTGGGACAGTTTTTTCACAGATTTAACATCTTGTGGGAAGATAATGATACAAGATTTAACATATTGTTGGTAAATTTTGGTCATATATTTAATGTTTTGTGGGGAAATGTTGGTGGGTTTGAGTTTGTCCTAGGGGGATATGATCACACTTCAAAGTTTCAACCTTTCAAGGGTATGACCTATAGTTTTAATGGTGTTGTAGAGGGATTATGATTTAACCTCAGGGATGTGTCCTGAGTTTGTTGGTATTGGACCTTGGGGAGGCATCCTATGTACACTTTTGGAAGATAGGGATCAAAACCCACATAGTTTAATGTCATGGTTTAAGTTCATATGATGGTACCAATCCATGAATAATATCATCATGTGTAAACATGATCATGACATTGAAGGAGAAACAATGGGGATATTTTGGGGCTTATGTATAGATTTTTCCTTGGTGTTTGGGGATTTCATCCCATAGTAGTTTGGGGATTAGACATATGTTTTTACCTAGTGTTTGGGTTTCATCCATCGTGTTGGGGTTTCAACCCTAGTTTTGGGGTTTCATCCCTAGTGTTGGAGTTTCATCACATGGTAAAGGTGGGGATTTTATACAATGCTAGTCATACATAGGGCATCATGTGTTTTCTACACAGGTTAGGGTTATATATTAGATTCATTTATTGAGGACATTGTCATAGAGTTTAACTTCATTTGACTACAATGTTAGGATATGAATTTTTATGTCATGCATCTTGGATATTGTAGGGGCCTACACCCAAGGAGACCATCTTCAAGTAGAATAGAAGGATCCAAAATTATGCCTCTATACTAGGAAAGGTGGGAAATTTATATTGATAATTCCACCTTTGGGGATTACATGTATACTATACATGAACCTCTGGGTGGCACATGACATAAGCACTTCCGTGGTGAAGTGGAAAATAGTCATCCTAACATTAGGGTTCCTCTGATTAGGATAAAAAAGGTGATACAACTATTTAGTTTGGTCCTAAAGAAAAGATTCCAGATGTAAGGTTTGATGACATGGATCGTACGGATGATCGAGGTGAAGGTGGTCCTAGTTATAGTAGGTGTGAGGCACTTGAGTACTCAACTTGCATGAAACTATGTTTGGTGGGAGTAGTAATTGGGTTAAGAACCCAAATTTTATTACACAAAACTCTAAAGTTTCATATAAAAGTAGTGTTGTGTAAACCATAGGGAATAGAATAAGGAAATTCCAAGGATATTAGGAGTTCAGGTGCATGAAACAACTCGAGTCACATGAATCATGTGGTTGTGCATAGTGAACTCATATTACACACACCCACCTAGCCTATAGGGGATGTTATTTAGGGATGTCTCAAACACAAGACATAAAACATTTTGGGCCAATGTGAGGTCAATATCATAATTTATATACCTTTGGAAATATATGGAGGTCTATAGTTTCATGATGTCATGAAAAAGTGGGTTGTGTAAGTGAGAGTTGATTCTTAAACTTCTAGAAGTCCATCCCAAAATGGAGGCTGATTCTCTATTATATCCAAAATGGGAATCTTCAGGAATTTCACTCTAACTGTGTCATGAAAATTACTTATGAACTCTCCATACCTTTTTCATTGGTGGAATATCGCATAATGCAGTAGTTCAATGGAGCCTTTCTCATGAAAAGGTTTGCGTAAAAAAGTTAGGGTTTCATTCATGGGTCTAATGTTGTGAAACATCAACTTATTTGGTATTTTTACCCATATATAGAACTTGTGATACTTGGTTTCTTTTAAGTCACCTTTTTTATGAAAGTAAGTTTCACACCAAAATAGATATTTTCACACAATTCCTTGATGTCGAGCATGCTTTATCTCTTAGTTCTGGAATGGTTTGTTGGGATGGGTTATGTATTTTTTTAGATAAAACCCACCTTCCAAAAATTGAGATTAATTTTTAGTGCCTACAATTCCCCCCCCCCCTCATAATTGGTGCTGACGGAGAACTGAAGGTCAAGTTTTGAGGAAAACAAAGAAGTTTGGGGTTTTTTTAGGTTGTATCATAGAAATTTTGATCTGGGTCACACAAACTTTTTGTGTGTGTGTAAAACCTAGAAGACTCATACCTATAAATAGTGGGGGTCCTCATTTGGTCACTTAACTTCCATTAATGATAATTCATCTCTCATGTATATAACTTTAAACCTTTTCATGAAATTCTGATCTTTAGCATTGATGTTCATGCATGTCCTCTTTATGCGACAATCATTGCGTGAAAAAAGTCATGCTTTTCTGAGAAGAAACCTTGAGTTGTGTGAAATGGAACCATTTTCATGATTCAAAATTAATTTTCATGATTCAAACACTATAAATACTATGAAAAAAATTTAAATGGTTGTTCAAGTTGATCAAGTTATTGTCGTTGCTACTGCTGCTATCTAGAGGGAAGAAATAGACAAAATTCCTAAAATTATTCAGACCAGGAGGGTCATATATGAAAATAGGGAGTTGTTGGACTTGATAAATGACTCTTGTAGGGAATAATGACTAAATAAATTCCTATCACTATACAAATTTTTTTTGTTGGATAATGTGGATATCTCATCCATGGAGGCAAACACATCAATGTTTTGGTTTACTCATCATGACAACCTTAACCGTTGGAATTTACTACTATTGGACACCCAGTTAAATAACATGAAACCAATGATGTTTATTCCTTGAGAAATATGATAAGTAAAATGATAGGAGAGAATCTAGAGTATGAATTATTCCTAACCCACTATATGAGCAATATTTAAGCCAGCATACAAAAAAACTGTATGGGTTGGGATGAAGACTGGTATCTGTGAGCTAGGGAACATTTTACCAATTAATAAGCATGGGTGTACTAGGTACACTTAAAATGTGAATAATATGGGGATGTTCTATGAAATATTAGTTTATATGAAGCAATGTAGATGTCCCAGTTCCATGTTTACCATCAACCAAAGCTATTGTTGGAACTCCTTGGAAAGTGGTCACTAGATATGAACCCTTTCCACCTCCATCATGGGGAGGTGGGAATTATATTTTGGTATTTTTATCATACTAGTTAGATCCCTATAATGGGATTTCAATAAGATTAATTCCTCTCAATTCCCAATTATTGGGGAAACATAGTGAGAATTCTAGTTGTAGCAGTGACCCTCTTGGACCAGCTAAGTTTAGTGTTGGACCATCAACCCCCTTTCTACAAATACATCCCATTTAAGACATGGTTGAGCATGATACTTAAAATTCCAATAAATAATATGTCAGGTTGGTCAAATAAATATCTAAGATCATGAAACAAGAGGTGTTCAACATATTATTGGATGATACTAGAGGAAGGTCTCTATTATAAGTAGTGATATTGTGTGAAGGACTAGCTCTCAGTGGTTCAATACATGGTATTCTTGGACACCTTCCTTAGAGGTTGGTTACTACCGATTAGGTATTTTTGTATGGACCTATGAACGGGGAAACTAATTATAGTAACCCAACTCTATTAATACAAATTTTATGGTTAATTTATTATATTGTTATAAGATTCATGGGTAAAATCATAAAATGTAAAATATTTTAGTATTCTTGGGAGACTAGATACATACATGATTTCTATATTACACTGGAAACTTAAAACATGGCTTATAAACATCATGAAAATTTTATTGTTCCTTTTAATACATCATTAAATTAATTCAAAGACCCCATCTTATTAACATTGTAAAAGGAAACACACAAAAAGTTGATATAAGATCTCTAGAAAGGGGTTGTGTATAATGAAAGATATCATTAATATATAAGGTATAAACAATATGGAAAAGTGAATAAACAATAAGTGTGACTTATAATCAGTAAATTGATCATGAAATATTTCCATGTAAAATAAATACATAATAATCAAATACAAAACAATATCTTATTTCTCAATGATTTAATTCATAATTACAGACATATTAATCTTACCATTGTGGCTTATGCGAAGACATTTTCAATAAATGGGTAGGAATACACCATATGTCTAAATAATAAGTAAGGCATGTCAACTAGTTTATCTCATGAGACATAAATAATGCATCAAGGTGACATATAATTCAGGGAACCACCCATTACTAAATGTTTCCAACGGATACATCATATATTGAATGAAAAATATATCACATAATCAATATGCCTTAGTAATAAATAAATATTGGTATTGAATCAAGTATAAAAAATGTCAATATTCCCTAGCCAATATAATAACTTTCTTAGTGAGATTACTTTAAATAACACTATATATATAAATGCTTATATGGTTAATACAATATAGATATAATATTGAATTTCTCTAGCATACTATAGAACATGTACATGAAGGAAAAAAATAAATCTAATAAAAATATGTAAAGTGATAGAGAACATAACTTCAAAGAAATTTATAAAGTAAGAATAATCCCTATAAACAAAATAATTTACAAACCATAAATTATTAAGGTATAAAAGGAGACCAAAAATTATTTAGAAATTACTTTTTTAATTAAATTCAATTATTTCCATAAATAGAGAGAAAAATGGAGACAGTGCTTTAAAAATAACTAACTTAAAGATTTTGTAACATGATCACAAAAACAAAGTTAAAAGTTAGTTCCAAACCACTTTTAATGAGGTTTTAAGTATACTTTTAAAAAAATATATTTTTAAAATAATTTTAAACAATATAATCCTGAAAATAAACTATGATTAATTAAAAAAATGTTGAGTGGAATATAAAAACATATATAAGTAAAATAAAATATCTTTTCAAAATATTAAATAATATAATATATTTTTCTCTTGGTATAAAATGAAAAAATCAAAGAATAATAGGAATATATATTAGATTAGAAAACCATAAAAAATTAAAGTAATATAAATAATGAATAATGGTCATGGAGGTAAGAAAATTTGTTTATGCATATAATAGAAAAATATATTAGGAATATATTTTTCAAAAATGTCTTTTATGAATGTTAAAAAAATTCATTTAAAATTTTTGAATATAAAATAACAGTTTATAGAAATTTACCTTAATAAATCATTGAAGTATATAAAATAACATTCTTAAATCAAAATAAATAATGTGGATATAGAAGAGAAAGATCCCCATCCAAAAAGAAGTTATATTACAAAGAAACTATTACAACTTTGTTAACTTTTGAATCAAAATACCTTGAGATAGAGAACTTGATATATATTTTTAATTCCATTTAATTTCATGGTAAGTATTATAAAAATACATTCATGGTCATTATATTTACCACACTAATGTAAAAAAGTGGTGAATATGAATCATATCTCAATGAATGGAATATTGAAATTTGAAACCCTTACCTTTACTCCTAACCTCCATGAAAGATAGTTAACCTCTTGTATAATAAACATAACTATATTAATAAAATAATTGAGAAACTTATTAGGGGTAAAGAGTGTTGGGGATGGATTTGGGTATATATTTTTCAAACTAATAGGCTTAATGTGTGGTGAAAGGCTCTATTTATAAGTGATAGGGGTGACACTTTTGTGAATAATCATTACTTTATATTAAATACATGTCACTTACAAAAGAAAGTGGCTCCAAAAGTTTACAATAATAGAGATAGGATGACTCTTGGTTGATAAACCTCTCATCCACACAATTAAGGGATAATATTTGTAATAGTTTATATCTTTTCCCCTTAATTTAACTTTTTACCATAATTTACTTTTATCATGGTAACTCATTTTTTAACATTAGTAACTTATTTTTATGCCTAAAAATAATATTTACCTTATAAAATAATTTGAATATAAAGGTTTAAAATTTAAAAAAAACTATTCCTTAATATTCAATTTTTAGAGGTGGTAAAAATTAAATTTAATAAGATCACTCTTAACACAAGAGAAACAATTTTTTTAAAAATTCTTTTAATCATAAAAATAAATTTACACTAAAATCATGTGTGACATTTATTCTCATTATATTTATTTTTATATTAACAAAAAAATAATAGTTTTGTGGCTTTCAAATCAATCCAAAACTGAATTGATAAATTAAAATACTTAATTAAGGTAAAAAAAGACCAAAATACTTTTTAATTAGAATAAAATATATCTTGGGATATAAAATGTCCAAAAAAGATTTAAATTTTCAAAAAAAAATTAAATTAATTATTTTAATTTATCAAGTTCATTTTTGGTTGATAAAAATGTTTCGTAAATTTTTAATTCAGGATTATATCATGATGATATCATAAAATTCATGGTATTGTAAAATGGTAATTTTAATATTCTCTAAAAAACAACATTTTTAAAGAATTTATAAAAATTTACCTGAAAATAGTTTTTAAATGATGAATACAAAAATGATGTTTATCTAATAAAATTAAAACTATATAATTTAGGAATCTTAATTTTAAATATATTCATCAATGAAATAATTTTCATTGTATTATGAATAGAATTTAAATTGTGTTATAGTTTTGGGATGTAGTTTTTACCTTATATAGTAGAATCTAGGGTATTGAATTGTCCTATATTTAAATAATATCATCCTTAAAATTTGATATATGTTATCCCATAAAAAATGTGGGTAATTATTTATCATTGCTTCTTCAGGTTCCCACATTGCCTCCTCTATCTTATAATTCCTCCAAAGTACCAATACCAATTGAGTCATCCAATTATCCAACACACACTCTCTAGTGTCAATAATATGGATATTCTATTTATAATAATATAAATCATGTTCCAGCTCTATTTCATTAGTGGTGGGTACATGTGGTGGGTCTGGTATGTACTTCCTAAATAATGATATATAAAACATGTCATGTACTTTAGAGAGACTAAGAATCAATACCAAATGGTAATCCACAGCTCCAATTCTTTCCAAAATATAAAATGGCTTGATGTACTTGGGAATTATATTCCCTTTATTACCAAAATTTATAAATCCATTATATGGAGATATTTTTAAGAAAATATGATCCCCCTCTTAAAATTCTAAATCCTTTCTCTGGTTATCTACATAGCTCTTCTGTCTTCTTTGAACTATTTTAATATTATTAAAAATAGTTATCACTTTTTATGTTTTTTCCTCAATGATTTCTAGTTCTATAAGCTTCTTCTCTATAGATTTATCCCAACAAGTTGGAATATGAAATTTATTCCCCTACAATGCTTTATATGGTGTCATTTTAATTCTTTAATGAAAGTTTTTCCAATATAAAAATTCTACCAATGGTAGATACTGATCTCATGTAACTTAAAATTCAAGTGAGAAAGACATTATGATGTCTTATAATGTTTTTATAGTCCTTCCAAACTATCCATCAGTTTGAGGATCATAGGTGGTGCTTAAATATACCTCATTTTTTAGATCCTTCTAAATATTCTTCTAGAATTTTTATGTGAGCTATGATTCATGATTAGATATAATTGAATTAGGTGCACTGTGAAGTCTCACAACTTAATTAATATAGAGTCATTCAAGGTTCTTGAGGGTTTATTGCTCCCTTATAGTGATAAAATATGAAAACTCGGTAAGGAGATCAATAATAACCCATATAATATCATTCCTTATAGGAATATTTGGCTATCCATTGACAATGTTTATAGTAATATCATCACACTTCCACAATGGTATAGTGAGAGGTTGCATAAAACATTTAGTATGTTGTCTCTAAGCCTTTACTTTTTGAAAAAAAAGCATCTTTATCATGACCTAACCCACCAGGGCCCCACATTGGATAGAAATAATCCGAGAATGACACCCCAGTCCCATCTCTAACAGGAAAAGGGTTGTAAACATTCACTAAGTTGGAATATCTCACATAATGGGAGGACTTATCCTATACTACATATACACATGCACACATTTCCATACAATAGTGTAGGGATTATAATAAAATATTAAATCTCTAGAGTGTAAAAAATCATTCAATAACCTCTAGGTAAACTTCAGAGTATATAAAAGAATCCATTACAAAAGTGGGAAAAATAAACACCCAACAAAAAGAAAATTAACCCAATTCAAATGAACTACTAAGGAAGAAAGAGAGAGCATGGATCAAGATCTCAGGTGATAACCACTATACAAATTCATTAACACATGGTATAACTATGATCCACCTACTCTAGGTCCACCAAAGGCTCCTCCAAGTTATTGATCTGGTACAAAAGACATTATAGGTGAGGTCACAACCCATGTAGGGGTGAGTATTTACATACCCATTATGATTCCTTGAAAAATATAAAGGGATCATAAACAATATGGTACTTATATCAATACACAATATAAGAGTGGATGGAAAAACCAAAAAATGATATACTCATAATAAAGAAACCACAGTGGAAGAGAGAGGAATCTCAATCTTATATCCAACTAAGAAGTATGAGTCGATTTGAACCTCCAAGTGATAGTGTAGTCCTTATTATAGTAGACCAACGTAAACTCACCAGAATATAATGGAGGACTCATGCCTTGATAGAAGAATCCTCTATAAAGGGAGTACAAATTCCAGTTTAGGACCCACACCCAGTCTGATCTTGATGATGGGGGAGTATAGACTTTGTAAATAGAGGACTAATTCCCTAGTAATGTGGGGGATTACTAAATCCACCAGTACATACTATATGGGGGACCCATGCCCTAGAAAAACCCAACTGACATAGGATTACCAACCCTAGAATAACTATGGTAATCACTCCTATGCCATTTCATTTTCCAAGCATCATTGGAAAAATAATCTAGTGTGAATCACTTCATGTAATTCCTTTTATTCAAAAATAATGGACACCATCTAATCCTACAAGGAATTCTACTCATAATAGACACTTTTAGGCCCAAATATGAGTCATAAATAAGGATATACAAGGGGTATAACCTTCTAATATAAGTATGTGGAATTCCCCTTAGTGTACATGGGGTTTAATTCCAATTCCAAGCCTTATCATGTACTGATACTCCACTTGGAATGTGGAGGTTCACATTCATGGTGTGTGATGCGAGGAACATGATGGAGGGACCACCTAGGTTCCTATAAATGTACACCTAGTACACAGATCAACTGGCCAGGTAGGTTTACATGTCATGTGGTTCCACCACACAGATGAGTGATATTTAAATTGGCTTGAAACCCTAGAAACTACAAAAAATGGACTACACGGCATGTATTCTTTCAGAACACATGGTGTGTAGTCAGAAATTTCATAGATAGTAAATTTTATCATCCTAGATCATTACAAATCAACTAATATAGCTATTAATCTCACTAAATATTCCTCAATATGTTCTAAACATGGATTTATCTCCATTATAAGTCTATTTGCATCCTTAAAATCATTGGAATAGAAATTATTGTTGAAGATGGTTGTTATTGTTTTGTTAAACTCAAGAAAACCTAAATAAAACCACTCATAAATCTCATTTCATCTAATGTTTCTTGAATATTTGAGCACCCTGATCAACTCATTCATTCACACAACCATCGATATGAATTTGGGTGTCGGATTGTGATTCAAATCAGACTAGAAATGGTCAAACCGCCATCCCAAATGGGTCTAATGATGAAGAATGTGAATAATTGTGGGATAAAACAAAAGAAACATAAATGTAAGAAACATTGTTGTTCGATATGGGTTTTACCAATAATTATCATTTTAGAAACTAAATAATTGATAATAATTAATCATAATAATTTAAATCCAAATTGTAAATTGAATGGGCCAAATGAAAATGGGGAGGTTTCAGGATTAATAGTAAATAAATTCATACATAAAAGAAATAAAGAAAGAATGGGAAACAACCATAGATAAAAATTATTTTCAAAATAATGGATATATAATTGGAGTATAATTCATTCTCTGGTGATATCATTGAATAATCCATTATATTATACATTCATTCCACAATTCCCCAAGATTACACGGTGTTGGTCCTCGATTCCTCTTTAGTTTGATCCTCAAAGGTTCTTCCCTATGGTGACATCTCCCTTACATCTCTATTTCCCAAGGTTATAAGGATAACCCTAGATATTAGCTGTAAAGGGATTATAAAGAAGCTTACACTAGGTTAAACATTTAAAACAAATAAAATTAATTTATTCATTTTATTCATTTTAATCCATCCATGATGGCACATTATCCCAAATCCTGATGCGTATGAAAATTATACCACACATAGGGTAAACTCTATAACTAATGGGAAAACCATTATTTCCAAAAATATGTGTGGTCATGGTTTAATATTTTTAATATTTTTAATATATCAAATAGAGGGTCCTGAAACATATGTAACACCTCACCAACTTCAAACAAAACCCCATATAAATATATCCAAAGGGTCCAAACAACAAAACCAGAGTCATTAAATTCTCCCCACCTTCAAGTATTTTCCCCCTGAAAAATAAAGAAAATCCTACTTGAAAAGATGAGGGTATTGATATCACATCTGGATCTCATGCTCCCATGATATTTCATGAAGGTTCTCATGCTTCCAAATAACTTTCACCAATTGAATAGCTCTCCCATGAAGGATCATATCCTTCGGATATTTGATTTCTAACTTGACATATTCAATAACATTTGGAAGGTCTTTCATGTATCTCCTCAGTTAGAACATGTGGAAGGCATCATGCACCCAATCTAATTGTGGGTATAAGGCTAGGAAATATGCAACCTCTCCAACACTGCACAGGATTTGGAATATCTCAACCTTGGGGATATCTTTTTACCCTGAATAAACCTCTACAAACCTCGTCATGGATAGACCATTAAAAACACATGGTCATACTCAAAATTTAAGGGTATATGATGTCCGTATTCATAATAATTTTTCCAAATATTAGTGGAATTAATTTTATCATGGATTACTTGAACATTATCCATTCTTTTCTACACCATATCTAGTCTCATAAATAGTGACTCACTTATCTCCACCCCTCCACCCACTACAAGGGTGGCCTGCAAGGTCTCCCATATAGATATTAAAATGGTAACATGCCAATAGTAGATTTATAGATGTTATTATATTAACAAACTACTAATGTAAAGTCATATTCCCAACTCCAACTGAAGTATAACGCGTAGGATCTAAGAATATACTTTAAAAATTGGATGGTTTTCTAAGTCAATATATTTATATGAGGTTTAAAAGTCATACTCATATATAACTAGATCCCAAAATAATCCTATAAACCTCTCTAAAATGATTATATGAACCACACATCATGGTCAAAAATAATCATCGAGGTTACCCCATAAAGCCATATGATCTATTTCATATACAAGCACCCAAAACTCCCAACTAAAATATACTCCTTGATAGCATCTAAGTGATCTAATTTAGTAAGATGAATGAAATTATCCTAATTAATATCTTGTACTCTAGCTGTTTATGGAGTCCCTATAAAAAATCTATTGATATGGAATCCCACTTCTATTATGGGATCTCAAGAGGTGGAGTCAATGCTTTTAGAACCTGATGTTATGCCTTAACCTGTTAACATGTGAGGAATCGATAAAAATACTCAAAAACACTCTTCATCATACAATCCCACATAAACTATTTTTGAAGTTCTTGGTATATCTTCACCACTCCATGATGTACCAATAGGGAGGGTATGAAACTCTCTCAACACCTCCTCAAGAAACTTGATCGGAACAACTATTTATCCTCAGAAAAGGATAATATTCTCCACATTTTTAGAAAAATTTCTTAGGGAATCTTCTAAATATATCTGGTCATGTATAAATTCATAATTGATGTATCATAATTGCACCTATCTCACACATTAGATAAATGGAGTAGTCACTACCATCAACTGGAGAAAATTTTTCTCTCTCTCCTCTACTAGGGTCAGTTATAAAGTGTTTAACTAATCTGATGCCTCATCTCCTAATAGAGGCTATGATTTTTATCTAAGGGTATATGCCACCACATTACCCTTCTCTAGAGTATAGACTATCTCAAATTCATAGGTGATATTTTTACCTCATGAAAATATTTTATGGGGTTTTATTTTAGTCATTTCTATATTTAAATTATTATTCTTGTTAAATTGTGAACGATTTAACTAGTTTTTTTGTATTTTTGGTAAGAAACAATGAATCTTTGTAAAAGGGGGGAAAAGAGACAAATTTTGGAGCTAAAATACACTTTACACCATGACCGAAGTAAAGTAGCACAACACTGGGTTTTTTAGGATGATCGTGAAGCACTTCCATGGCACAAGACTAAAGAACTGAGGAAAAATAAGGCTTTAAAAGTAGAAAAATGGAAATACACATCATGTAATAATTACATGATGTGTACTGGTGAAAGTGGTGAAAAAAAGGAAATTATGTGAAGAAATTTAAAACATCATTAAAAATTACACATCGTGTAATTATTTTCACATGGTGTAAATTTCCTGCAAGGGATTTTAACACCCATATTCACCAAATCTTTATTTTTTGACCAAATATCGAACATGGGAACCACACCATCCCATAGTTGGACCATTACTTTATGTAATTAATTAATTAAAAAGCTTATATGAAGCCTATACATAGATATCTATGCTTTTCCATCATAGGAAATGGATGATCTGGAGACCAAAGCATGGAGCGAGAAGCTGCATTGTGCAGGGCCGTCCTAGAGTCCATATCAATTTTCTTTATGATTTATATTTCTTTTATTATTCCCATTAATACAATCATCACTAGGATGAGTGGTTAAAACTTCCTAATTCTAGGGTTATGTAAATAGAATGGGAAAGGTGTGTTGGATTTATTTCATTTCATTTATTCATATATTTCGTTTACCGTAATTTAATCTTCAATTTCCAATCCCTTTATTTTGATTTTATCATGAACATTAATAATTGAATTAAAAAGGAATCATAAAATTTCATAATTGAAAACCTTAAATTAGGCATCATCATTGTAAAATTTAGGGTAAATTTGGTTTAAACATGATATCAAGACAAACTTAATTCAATGAAACACTAAATTACTGGACCAAGGGAAATAGGGTATTTATACATTGAGGAGGGGATACAATGACCATTGGATCTTCCTCATCTTGAATCTAACACCAATAATTAATTAATAAACCTATTTTATTTTATTAAATCAAAATGCACCTAAACCCTAAAATTAATTTCAAATATTTTTACAAACCAATCAATAAATCTAATTCATTTTTGTTTCACTTTCTCAAAACCAATCAAAACAATATTTTCTCTCACTAATTTCACCAAATTAATAAAATTAAATCTTTTTAAAATCTATTCAAACTAATTTCACCATCTTTTTGGATCAATATTAAACTAATTTTTAACTACCTTTTACTTAATTGAGTAGTATAATTGAGTTTTTTATAAAAAAAAATTCATAGACTCATAGGGAATTAATAACACCCTTTAGACCTGTCAATAGTACTTTAGAAACTTCATCCAATGTTGATATATCAGGTTAATGTCTCTCTTGGAAAAGATATAAGTAAGAATATGGTGATCTGAGTAAACTATAAAACACTCACCTATAAGATAATGTCATGAACCAGGCTGGGTCGCCATCTAACCCGGCGCCCGACCCAGTCCGCGACATGGCCCGAAGGGCATTCCCAATCCCCACGGGCTGGCACAAGTGCCCGGGTATCAAGAGTAACATGTGGGAACGGTTTACCCAAAATAGTATACACAAACACTAACAAGATAATAAAAAATGAAACTAGTAATCGACAACCAAAGAGACCATTAAACTGAAATCAAATTTAAAGGTTTACAACTAGAACCAACGTCCAAAAATAAACGACAACAAAAGAGACTAAAAACTATAACTCAAACCTCCAACCGACAAGAGTGGTGTAGCATCTGCATGCCACAACACCAACCTGCACGAGAAGACCATCAATGACCAAAACCACCATCACTGAGCACGACGCATAACCTGGAATACACAAGAAACAAGGTCTACATACACCCGAAGGTGTATGCAGGGTGTGAGCGAAAGGCCCAGTAGGACGTCACCCAATAAAAATGTTCCATGCCACAACATCAAAAAGATAATTTAATGTGCTTATTAAAAATTATACTTTCAAAATGATTTTAAAGAAAACATTTACAAGCCAAATGCTAAAGGAAAACACTAAAAAAATAACTCATTTCACAAACATGATTTTAAAGAGGAAGAGAAAAATTCATTATGGGCACGCACACACACACACACTCACACCCACACACACACACACACATACTCACACATACACACACACACACACCCAAGTGTCCCTCCATATGCCGATGGAAGGCACCACACCATAGATGGTAGATCACTATGGGAAAATCCCCTAAGGTTCATCTAGCTCGAGTGGGACCCTAGAACCTCGTGTCTCGGTGAAACGTGGCTTAGATGGACACGACCCTCAGATAACATGGCTTAAAAGGCCACGACCCTCAGAACACGTGGATTAGAAGGCCACGACCCTCAGATATCATATGTTTAGTTAGTGTTGCAATCGTCAATCTAGCTAAGTGAAACAGGGACGATACTCATCCGGTTCACTAGCGCACTAGTTCTAGTCCGCCCACCTAGATACCCAGGGTTTTCCCTTGTGCTCAATCAAGTTTCACATTCACATAATGTATATCACTTTCACATATCTCGAACCAAACAAAACACTAACATACAAGTCACCGCTTTCATACCCAAACACCATTTAAAAAAACACACGCACACCAAAACCATTTTATAACATGGTTCGGATCACTTGAATTACTTGATAATCTATTTAAACAATTTGAAGAACATTTCAAAATAGCACAATAAGAGTTTTCACATGAGACATTCCTAGTTTCACATGTAAGAATCCCTTTAAAAAAACTTAACGCACGCGTAATTCTATCAAACACAACTTCCTCACTCTACATATAATTTAATAAGTGCAATTAACAATTTATAAAACACTTCAAATTAGAAAGCAAAGGTTTACACAAGAAAGATGAACTCGATTTCATATAGGAACATCACTTTAAAACCAAAAGTACAGCATATACAAACAAAAACATGTTTTTCCATTGTCCAAACAATTTCCAATTTAATTCCAAAATTGCACAACACGGCAAACACACCCAAAGTGACTCATTTTCATTGAAAATCTCCCTTTAATTACACAAACACATCAAAGAACTTGAAAACACATTTCGCACCTACCAAACAACCCCAAAAACCTTCCCAACCATGATTCTCATATATAACGCCACTTAAAAAAACAATTGCTCAATTAATAAAACATCACACATGCATACTACAGCCCTTAGTTTAAAACACACAAATTTTAGATGTTGTAGCCATTTGAAAATCAATTGTACATCCCAACCCTTCTAAAACCTCATTTGCACCCTTAAAACATACTCAAGGTTCATAATAAAAATTAACATGTCAAAATAGTTTACCTTCATTTGAAAAACTTAGTTTAATAACATTCGTACCTCAAGCGTTCTTGAAAACACAATTTGCACATCTTAGACAATTAACTAAAACACGTCTGAAAATTTAAACAACACAACGCACATGGAAAACATTGGAATTTACTTAAAAAAACTCAAATTCAACAATATGCATATCAAAGCACGTCCAAAATAAAATTCGCATCATGCAATTTATCACTAGAAGAAATTATAATTTAATTAAGGAGAAATTTAAATCATCTAAAGATGGTATGGCATGGAACCACCTACCTCAGGTGTCGAAGATTCCACAACATTTAGTGCGTGACTCCAATTGCTCATCCAACGCACCATAACAAACGCGAGATGAACCTTGCATGAAGAAAACCCCAGATTTTGGTGCGGGTTCCACTTGCGCGCCGAACGCACCCCAATAAAACCCTAAGGATTCAAGCTCCATTCAAAACAAAGAAAAACAAAACATGACACCATTCTAAAGCTAATACACAAACCAGCTGAAAAATAAATAAATAAATAAACCTCAAGAACAAGGGGAAAAAACCTAGCAAAAGGGGGGGGGAAGTTATACCGTAGGGGAGAGGGTGCGGAGGTGCGGAAAAGGCTTGTCAAAGGGGGGGGTCCGGCCGCCGATGAAAGGAGGTTGGAGGGTCGAGGAGGGCTGGCCAGGGCAAGGCGGGGGTCCGCACGGCGGCTCGAGGCGGAGCAAGGGGAGCCGGGTCAACGGCTCAAGGTTGCCGGAGGGGGGGTGCAGGAGGAGTGTGGGGCGCTGAAGGGTGCCGCTTCGTAACAGGAGTGCGCCGACAGGGGGTGTTGCGGGCGACGACAGCAGGTCGGCTGGGAGGCGCCGGAGGAGAAACCAGAGCAAGGGGAAGCGGTTCGCAGTGCCGGCCGAGAGGGAGTGTGGGGCGCCGGAGGGTGCTAGTCCGGTAGATGGTGCGAATGGAGGTAGGGTTCGGGGTAGGGGTTCAGCGCGACACACAGGAGGTGCGACGGGAGAGAGGGGGAGGAAAAAGAGAGGAGGGCAAAGAAAGGAAAGAGAAGAAAGAAAAAGAGGGGAAAAATAAAATAAAATAATAAAAAAACAGATTAAAAATAAAAATGAAATAGAACCTAAAAATAATAATAAGAAAATGAAAAATAATAATAATATTATTGATAACATGTTTAAATTTTTATTCTATTCATAACTTAATTAACAATTATAACCAAATTAAAATTTTAATGAAAACAATAATAAAAATAAATATTACCATTCTTATTATCATTAAAATATATATATATATATATATATATATTAAAGAATCAGGAATCCGCGCAGTTACCCCGTGTGGCCAATAAAATTTTAATAAAAAGATAATGATGAAAACAAAAAAAAGTTTTTATTATTATCATTAAAATAATTCTTTAAATTTTAATTACACTTATTTTTTTTCATTTCCATTTCATTATTCATTTAATTTTATATTCTTGCCTTGAACACCAAACAGGCCATGCGGTTAACTGGGTGAGGTCGCGTGGTGACTTGGACGAGGTCGTGCAGCTTCGACCGCGATGCGCAGGATGCTGTCAAGGCCAAAACACGCGTTAAAAAAAGAACTTGAAAATTTTAAGTCGGGCTTCAACCCGAACAACCTTATACCCAGAAAATTAGTAAAATAAACAAACTAGAAAAACGGGTGTGAGAATTCTCCCCACCATAAAGCTTTCCGTCCCCAAAAATCCACAACTAGGACCAAACCCCAAAACAAAAAACCACACTCCCTTAAGGTTCAAAGGGGGTCCCCAAAAACAACAAGAAAATAGAGGAAAACGTATCGTGCTTAGAGAATGTGACTAAAATGACAAAATCAATAAACTTATAAAAAGACTTTCTGATATGTGTCGCCTGCCCAAAAAAGCTAGAACACCTCTGGTTGATTTCTTAAGGAAAGGAACTCTCTTACCCACAGAAACCAACTTCACAAACCGAAACATCTCAAGCACTATTAAACGAAAACCACATCATTTGGCTAGAATGAATAACCAAGGTCAAACCACATCCAAGGAACACTCTTATCACTTATCACCAAGCCATATTTAGAAACAAAACCAAAGCCCAATTGGGGAAAGCCCGAAGGGGCTCCCCACCATTATAAATTTACCAACGTCCGCGACAAGACTGAAAAACTGACATGAGGAGGACCGGATGGACTCCCCACCATTATGAAGAAGGGCCAACCCAATTCACTCCAAAGACTTTTGAGCGAGACTCGACATGGGTCTCCCCACCATTAAAACCAACAGGAGATACATAACTTTGAAAATTTCATGATGGTGACCAAACACCCCACCACAAGGGGTGGGGAGGGAGGGGCCCAACTACCGGGGCATTAAAACCACAACCTGAAACAAACCAGCATCTTCACATCCTTGGATGAGCACTATTCAAACATTGAGACCGACTTACCCAACATATCCCATCAGGACCACTAAAGCAATTTCATCCAGTGGAACGCTACCCCCAAGACTTCAAGGCATTGAGGCGGACATGCCTCCGCATAGTCGCGAAAACCTTATGCAACCAGATGGCTCATTCGGAGCGGAAAAACCATAGAAACAATTTAGATTGCCTATACTTTTTAACACTGATGACAGAAATAAAGTCGGGGTCTCATACACTCTAGGGGTTCCTGACCACGCACCATCTTCACTCAGAGGCCTATGGCTGGATCCCTGATGTTTGAAGCATCTCTTGCCTCATAGTCAGGTATTGAAGACTCCTGAAGGGAGCTTCTTCTTTAGGTATCACACGCAACCGCACTGCAACTGAGACAAAACCAGCAACCACGACACATTACATCATCTGACTGATCATACGGAGAACATTCACCAACACCAGTGTTGAAATGGTGCATGCACATCACCCTTTGTCACACTGAATGAGAACACGACACCACTATTCGTCACCTGAACATGACCGTTGCTGTTGAGAGGAACATTACACTGAGAAGGACTTTAAACCGCATCTTGAACACCACGTGATTCTTGCAAATGACCATAGCAGCCTCATATGACTGGGTCTTCCAAACTAGTGGCCTAACATGAACCTTAAACGAAACAAACCAAAGACCATAGGTCATTTAGAATGATAGACCACACCAAAAACTTAGGGTTGCTTCCACCTTTTTCCCACTGGAGTCTCCTTTACCACTTCAAAACCACCTTTGACTATCAAAGGGACCTCACGCTGCAAGACATCACCGAACATGCCCCTTGCAGGCGATGTAAATACTACAAAGCCCTTCAAGACACTGGTCAACACTGAAAATTTTGAACCGCCTTCACCCTTCCTCGCTAGATTTCCTTTCACCATTTCCAGGGGGAACCTTCAAACATGACGACATCAAACCTCATACCCAACGAATCGAACAACTCAAATGACCAAAACTCCCTTCAACTCCCCTCGCATCTTTCATCCCACTGCGAGAGGATCCGCTTAGTTTCAAAAAGGAGAGGTGAGTTCAATTCTAGAATTCAAGAAGAGATTCCTCTGATCAACTGGAGAGTCGGCCAATGGCGAATTTCTCATGGCCACACTTTAATCACATGTCAACACTTTATGGGGGCGTACACTAGTCAAGAAAGAAAACCATGGACCCAACCAAACTGGTCCAACGGTCAAGACATACCACAAGTGAACACCAAACATGCAGGGGGAACCACTGCAAGGGCTCCCCGATGTACTTTTTCAAAAGAATTAACTAACCACATGCTTGCATACCAATTTACAAATAAGAATTCAAACTCAGGACACAAACCATTCAGAAAGAATACTCAGCTCAAAACGCCACCCATCCAACATCTCAAAAACACAAGGACACACCACGCAATCGCCGGTTACTAAAACACCAAATTTTTTATTTAACAAAACATTTTGAATATAATAAAGCCAGTGGGTTGCACAAACACCAATGGTGTCCCATGGGCCTCGGACATGCATGTTCCTGTGCCACACCAGCACCCACCTCATATCCATCCAGGCACTCATCCGTTCGTGCCATTAACCCTTTCTCTTTCCATATACACTCATGCATGTGGTTTCCCACGATAACACCAAGGATAAAACCAAATCTTTCTTTTTTTTTCAAAACCAAAACATCCAACCCACACTTTTCAAACCTCATACCTCATTTTCTTTCTAAAGTGAATTATTTCAAAACATTTTCCAAAACATTTTCCAAGGCCAAATCATTTTTAATTAAAAACCAAATTCTCAAAATTACAAAACAAAGAGACGAGAAGCAAATCAGGAGGAAACTAGGGACAGTGGGTGATTGGAAAATATGGTTGGCGGCCATACGCTGATCACACCACTGGCCACATAGAGTATTTTAGGATAGTGTCCCTGGCTCCACAAGGCTTTCCAAACCCTGCGAGCCCACTAATACCACTAACCCTACTACCTTTTCATTTCCCCAATACAAGTTTAACCGCAAGAACCAAAGACTCAGACAACCCTCAACTTACGTTGGTAACCCGATTCCTGCCATGAGGTGTGCTGGCCAGGAACCTTACTCGTAATCAGAACGTCGAGTTCTGACACCCTTAACTTTGGTCTACACTGACTCTATCTCAAAAGAACACGACCCAAGAGAGAAAACCTTTCCCTCTGATACCATTTTCTCACGAACCAGGTCAGGTCGCCATCTGACCTGGCACCCGACCAAGTCCGTGACATGGCCCAAAGGGAATTCCCGATCCCCACGGGCTGGCACAAGTGCTCGGGTATCAAGAGTAACATGTGGGAACGGTTTACTCGAAATATTATACACAAAAACTAACAAGATAATAAAAAATGAAACTAGGAATCGACAACCAAAGATACCATTAAATTGAAATCAAATTTAAAGGTTTACAACTAGAACCAACGTCCAAAAATAAACGACAACAAAAGAGACTAAAAACTATAACTCAAACCTCCAACCGACAAGAGTGGTGTAGCATTCGCACGCCACAACACCAACCTGCATGAGAATGCCATCAATGACCAAAACCACCATCACTGAGCACGACGCACAACCTAGAATACATAAGAAACAAGGTCTACATACACCCAAAGGTGTATGCAGGGTGTGAGCGAAAGGCCCAGTAGGATGTCACCCAATAAAAAGGTTCCATCCCACAAAATCAAAAAGTTAATTTAATGTTCTTATTAAAAAGTATACTTTCAAAATGCTTTTAAAGAAAACATTTACAAGACAAATGCTAAAGGAAAACACTAAAAAAAGAACTCATTTCACAAACACAATTTTAAAGTGGAAGAGAAAAGTTCATTATGGGCATGCACACACACACACACTCACACCCACCCACACACACACACACATACTCACACACACACACACACACACACACCCAAGTGGCCCTCCATATGCCGATGGAAGGCACCACGCCATATATGGTAGATCACTATGGGAAAATCCCCTAAGGTTCATCTAGCTCGAGTGGGACCCTAGAACCTCGTGTCTCGGTGAAACGTGGCTTAGATGGCCATAACCCTCAGATAATGTGGCTTAAAAGGCCACAATCCTCCGAACACGTGGCTTAGAAGGCCACGACCCTCAGATATCATATGTTTAGTTAGTGTTGCAATCCTCAATCCAGCTAAGTGAAACAGGGACGATACCCATCTGGTTCACTAGCGCACTAGTTCTAGTCCGCCCACCTAGATACCCAGGGTTTTCCCTTATTCTCAATCAAGTTTCACATTCACATAATGTATATCACTTTAACATATCCCGAACCAAACAAAACATTACACATACAAGTCACCGCTTTCATACCCAAACACCATTTAAAAAAAACACACGCACACCAAAACCATTTTATAACATAGTTCGGATCAATTGTATGACTTGATAATCTATTTAAACAATTTGAAGAACATTTCAAAATAGCACAATAAGAGTTTTCACATGAGACATGCCGAGTTTCACATGTAAGAATCCCTTTAAAAAAAACTTAACGCACGCGTAATTCTATCAAACACAACTTCCGCACTCCACATATAATTAATAAGTGCAATTAACAATTTATAAAACACTTTAAATTAGAAAGAAAAGGTTTACACAAGAAAGATGAACTCGATTTCATATAGGAACATCACTTTCAAACCAAAAGTACAACATATACAAACCAAAACATGGTTTTCCATTGTCTAAACAATTTCCAATTTAATTCCAAAAGTGCGCAACACGGAAAACACACCCAAAGTGACTCATTTTCATTGAAAATATTCCTTTAATTACACAGACACATCAAAGAACTTGAAAACACATTTCGCACCTACCAAACAACCCCAAAAACCTTTCCAACCATGATTCGCATATCAAACGCCACTTAAAAAAACAATTTCTCAATTAATAAAACATCACACATGCATACTACAAGGCCTTAGTTTAAAACACACAAATTTTATATGTCATAACCATTTGAAAATCATTTGTACATCCCAACCCTTCCAAAACCTCATTCGCACCCCTAAAACATACTCAAGGTTCATAACAAAAATTAACACATCAAAATAGTTTACCTTCATTTGAAAAACTCAGTTTAATAACATCTGTACCTCAAGCGTTCTTGAAAAAACAATGTTCACACCTTATACAATTAACTAAAACACGTCTGAAAATTTCAACAACACAACGCACAAGGAAAACATTGGCATTTACTTAAAAACAACTCAAATTCATAAATATGCATATCGAAGCACATCCAAAATAAAATTTTCATCATGCAATTTATCACTAGAAGAAATTATAATTTAATTACGGAGAAATTTAAATCATCTAAATATGGTGTGGCATGGAACCACCTACCTCAGGTGTCAAAGATTCCACAACATTTAGTGCACGAATCCAATTGCTCATCCAACGCACCACAACAAATGCGAAAAGAACCTTGCATGAAGAAAACCCCAAATTTTGGTACGAGTTCCACTTGCGTGCCGAACGCACCCCAATCAAACCCTAAGGAGTCAAGCTCTATCAAAAACAAAGAAAAACAAAACATGACACCATCTTAAAACTAATACACAAACCAGTTGAAAAATAAATAAATAAAGAAACCTCAAGAACAAGGGGAAAAAACCTATCAAAGGGTGGGAAAAGTTATACCGTAGGGGAGAGGGTGCGGAGGCACAGAAAAGGCTCGTCAAAGGGGAGGTCCGGCCACCGGTGAAAGGAGGTTGGCGGGTTGAGGAGGGCCGGCCAGGGCAAGGCGAGGGTTCGCGCGGCGGCTCGAGGTGGAGCAAGGGGATCCGGGTCGACGTCTCAAGGTTGCCGGAGGGGGGTGGCGGAGGAGTGTGGGGCGCCGAAGGGAGCCGCTTTGGAACAGGAGTGCACCGGCAGGGGGTATTGCGGGAAACGACAGCAGGTCGGCTGGGAGGTGCTGGAGGAGAAACCAGAGCAGGGGGCAGCAGTTCGTAGTGCCGGCCGAGAGGGAGTGTGAGGCGCCGGAGGGTGCTAGTCCGGCAGATAGTGCGGAAGGAGGTAGGGTTCGGGGCAGGGGTTCAGCGCGACGCACAGGAGGTGCGACGGGAGAGAGGGGGAGGAAAAAGAGAGGAGCGAAAAGAAAGGAAAGAGAAGAAAAAAAGAGGGGAAAATAAAATAAAATAATAAAAAGAACAGATTAAAAATAAAAATGAAATAGAACCTAAAAATAATAATAAGAAAATGAAAAATAATAATATTATTATTGATAACATGTTAATAATTTTATTATAATCATAACTTAATTAACAATTATATCCAAATTAAAATATTAATGAAAACAATAATAAAAATAAATATTACCATTCTTATTATCATTAAATATATATATATATATATATATATATATTTTAAAGAATAAGGAAGCCGCGCAGTTACCCCGTGCGGCCAATAAAATTTTAATAAAAAGATAATGATGAAAATAAAACAAAAAGTTTTTATTATTATCATTAAAATAATTCCTTAAATTTTCATTACACTTATTATTATTTTTTCATTATTCATTTCATTTTATATTCTTGCCTTGAACACCAAGAAGGCTATGCGGTTAACCGGGTGAGGTCGCGTGGTGACTTGGACGAGGTCGTGCAGCTTCGACTGCGATGCGCAGGATGCTATCAAGGCCAAAACATGCATTAAAAAAAGAAATTGAAAATTTTAAGTCAGGATTCAACCCGAACAACCTTATACCCAGAAAATTAATAAAATAAAGAAACTAGAAACAACGGGTGTGACAGATAATGACTCTACATCTCTAAGGTGAAGACTATTATTGTCAACTCTAAATCATGGGTTGTTTAGTTATTCTCAATGGGTCTCAGTTGGCTCAGCCCATAAGTAATAATTTTCCACCTATGTATCAACATGAACCTAAGCCCAACTCTAGAGTAATCGTAGAACACTACATACTTGGCACCCTTATCTGGAAGTATCATTATAGGATCACTGTTCAACCATTACCTTAGCTCCTTGAAGGCTTCCTGACATCATTTGGTCTAGTCAAGTCACTTACCTTTACATGTAAAAGTAGTCAAAGGGACCACAATACTATAAAATTCTACCACAAACCTTTACTAGTACCATGAAAACCTTAGAAAATTATACACCTCTTACATGCTCTTGGGTGGTTCCCAAGATATTATTGCCTCTATCTTTAGTGAGTCTATAGCTACACCATGTTCAGAGATGAAATTAGCTATAAAATGAACCTCTATAATCCAAAACTAACACTTCAATAGTTTATCATATAACTAGTATTCCCAAAGTAATTATAGGACCATCCTCAAATTCTTTATCTGCTCCTTCTCTGACAAAAAGAAAATAAAATTATCATTGATAAAAACAACCACAAACTGTTCCAAGAAGGGATGAAATATATGATTCATAAGTACCATGAAAACATCAGAGGTATTCATCAAAAAAAAAGGGAATCACGATGAAATAATAATCATTTTAATGACATTAGAATTAATTCTTTTGAATATCCTCCTTGTTAACCTACTATTAATGTTAGTCAAACCAAAGATAATTCTTTTTGAACCATATCACTCCTTTTAGTTGGTTTCAGAGGACCTAAATCCTCATAAAAGGGATATTATTTTTTATCATCACTTGGTTCACGCATAGATAATCAACTCACAACTACAATCTCCCATACACTTTCAAGATGAACAATATTATTTTTGACTAGGGTGACACACTAGATTTGACAAAATCCTTCTATTGAAGCTCCTCAAACTACACCCCCAACTACCAAATCTTGGAAGGGATATATGATATGCTGAAGAAGATATCATTATAGTTATAGGGTGTAAGTCAATATAGAAATTTATTTCTCAATGTGGATTTAATCCCAGAACATCTTTGGGAAATACATCCACTACTACAAATTGGGCCTTTAATATTACTAGTAAAAGGGATTTATCATCGCTATAGAAGTATTGATAACGTAAGCGATGTTAAAGGGTTGGCTTTAACATCACTCATAAAATAATAGATAAAGGACCCCTTTAACCTTTATAAAAAAACATTGATAAATGGGGCATTTATTAGTTCTTTTTTAGCATTGTTAAAATCCTCCTTTAACAGTGCTAAAAAACACTGATAAAGGCTCTGTTAATAAAGGTTATAAATTTTTTTTCACCCCACCCACCTTATTAGTGCCCCCCTATTAGCTCTTCCCCCACCCCTTTATCAGTGATTTAAATAATACCACCCCTAGTACGTGCCTCTGCCTCCAATGAATTTCGAACCCAAGACCTCCATCTTATACACCAAAACCTTTTCCACTACACTATATTGTTTTGTTTTACATTTTTGATATATTTATATATTAATATATATTTAATTATATTTTGTTATTCATATATTTATATATTTATATACATATGTTTATATATATAATTATATTTAAAAAAACATATTTATTTATATATTTTTTTTAAAATGGATATTAGCTCTAAAAACCATTAAAACAAAAAAAATGTCAAAAAACATTGAAAATCATAAACCCCTAAAAATAATGAAATGACAATAAATTCTAATCCATAAGTCCATTTCATATCCAAAACTGGTAAAATAGAATATCATGAAATGATCTCTGATATGATATATGGTACAGGCTGAACAGACACCAAGATCAAAAGTTATAGCCATTTGAATTTTAAGAAACTGAGGTCGGTGAAAAAAAACTCAGTTTTGTTGGATGTCTAGGACTTTATGGGGATAAAAAATTGGAAATAGCTCTCTGAACTTATTTTTATACCATTTATTTCATATATATCGTCGTAGTATTCGATTTGATATGTGGTAGAGCACAAACAGACACCTAGATCAAAAGTTATGGTCATTTGAAGTTCGAGTTACATTTTCATCTTATTTTAGATCTTTTACTAATTTTTTTATTTATTTTATCTTCAAATTGATATTAAATGACTACTAATTGGTAATAATAAATATTTTATTAATTAAAAATATTTTTTTTAATTATTTTATAAGTTATTTCCACTAAATATCCTATATATTAAGTGTAAATGTCAATTTACCTTATCTAAAAAATATTTTAAAAAATAAATATTCTATATATATGAATATAAATATATTTATATATTAATATAAAAAAGCACTGGTATCCCCCCCCCCCTTATCAGATCTTTTTTAAAATCATTGATAAAAGACCCCATTTATCAATGATTTTTTAAAAGATCTGATAAAGTTTGGGCCTTTGAAAATTCTTTTAAAAAAGTGTTGATAAGGACCCCCCTTTAACGTCACTTTTTTTAGAACTGGCAAATAGGGTCTTTAATGGTGTTTTTAGCTAGTGTTGTTAAATCCCTAGTGCTGGATAAACCAAGTTTTGTAGTAGTGATCCATGTAGTCATAAACTACTTGAAGATATCTATGAACCAATGGCTAAAATCACCAACTGATGGGAGGTATGTTGTAGTTTCCTTTTCTAGAGACCCACTCATTATGTAAGTAGGTACTTCCCACCAATGAAGTAAATATTGTCAAATCTACATGTGGTGATAGTATATCTGGGAATTCACAATGGATAACTAGTCCATACCTAGAATAAAATCATAATGTTTTTTTGAAAAATTAATAGGTCCCATGTAAAACCACCCACACTAAGCACCAGTTCGAACTATTAGCAGATGTTTGAAATAGATGAATTGCCCCCTATAGGAACCTCCAACCACAATTGATGGGATAAATACTCTATAGGGATATCTAACTCTTTTACAAGAGATATATAAATAAAAAATCTAATCACTCCAATGTATATAATTATTGTAGCTAAAGTAGATAAGACATATATTGTACCTGAAATCATCTCATTCACAGCATGATCATATCCCTCCATAGAAAGTAACTGACCATTCCCTATGCTACCAACTCTTTGGTCTATCTCTGGACCACATAGGGGTGTTGGTGGAAGTAGGTTATAGAGTCATCCTCCACCTGCAGCTCCAGCTCCTGGGGTTTCACCAACTCCTCTATCATCACCTCCTCCTAGGGGGCTTCCTTGTCCATCCATAGGAGACCCCTAATCGTGTTATTTAATTTTTCATGGTGATACATCTACTATATGGACACCATATATAGTTATTTGGGTTAATAAATCATGATCCATGGGACCCTATCTATCACAAGCATAGCATCAACCATCTACAGGCTAACTGGATCCTCTCAACAATCCTTATGTCACAGATCCCCATGTTTGAGTCTAAGAAAGAGTATGCATCTTGTGTTAAGATATTAAAGTCCAATGTTTGTCAATAATGGTAGATGACTATGCACTATGATGTACACTTCCAACTCTGGAGTCTAGATACTCCTCTTCTAATAGTATCTCTATTAGCAAGGCCCACTCTATCACTATGGCATAAGTCAAAATGCATAAAGACACTAGTATTTTTCTGATTATTTCTAATGGGGATGAATATTTCGTGCATTATTGATGTGATTTTTCCATCCTTGCCTCTCTTAAATTGGTTTTATTCCATGGAATGGTCACACCTTCTCTAGGGTGGCTGGTTTCATTCCCCATATTTTCACTTTCCAGATGTGGGTGGCCTCTACCACAAGGGTTGGAGATATCAACTCCTTGATGAAAATGGGATAAGATATGTTGTTTCCTCCTTCCATGGATTCCTCCTTGGAGTCTATTTAATATTTTGGGTATCTATTGTAGATTTAATCCATGTTCATGAAACTCATTCCTAGTGTCATCTCAAGGTGGAAAAAGGTTAATTATGTTGGTTATCTCATGATAGAGAAGATACTTATGGTTATAGATAATGGTGATGTTGGATACATCTAGAAATCAGTGGAAATCGAGTGTATTGGGAAACTATAAAGTATTCCTATTTAAAATTAGAGAGAATATAAATTATGAGGAATATAATTTGTGGAACCCAAGGCATCTCATGCTTTTCATGGGGTAGTTTGCGCCAGGGGTGTAAGACTTTCAGGGATTTTTACCTCGGGCATCTCATTCCCATTACATGAGGTAGTGATTTTAATGCATGTAGTTGGGTCATAAGTTTAAGGTCTTTTGGGGAGAGTTTATTCATAGATTTAACATCTTTTTTGGATAGTTTGGTCAGATATTTAATGTCTTGTAGGGATAGGTTAGTCATAGATTTAACATCTTGTGGGACAGTTTTTGCACAGATTTAACATCTTGTGGGGAGATAATGATACAAGATTTAACATATTATTGGTAAATTTTGGTCATATATTTAATGTTTTGTGGGGAAATGTTGGTGGGTTTGAGTTTGTCCTAGGGGGAGATGATCACACTTCAGAGTTTCAACCTTTCAAGGGGATGACCTATAGATTTGATGGTGTTGTAGAGGGATTATGATTTAACCTCATGGATGTGTCATGAGTTTGTTGGTATTGGACCTTGGGGAGGCATCCTATGTACCCTTTTGTAAGATAGGGATCAAAACCCACATAGTTTAATTTCATAGTTTAAGTTCATATTATGGTACCAATCCATGAATAATATCATCATGTTTAAACATGATCATGACATAGAAGGAGAAACAATGGGGATATTTTGGGGCTTATGTATAGATTTTTCCTTGGTGTTTGGGGATTTCATTCCATAGTAGTTAGGCGCTTAGACATATGTTTTTACCTAGTGTTTGGGTTTCATCCATCGTGTTGGTGTTTCAACCCTAATTTTGGGGTTTTATCCCTAGTGTTGGAGTTTCATCCCATGGTGAAGGTGGGGATTTTATACAATGCTAGTCATACATAGGGCATCATGTGTTTTATACACAGGTTAGGGTTATATATTAGATTTATGTATTGAGGACATTGTCATAGAGTTTAACTTCATGTGACTAGGATCTTAGGATATGAATTTTTATGTCATGCAGCTTGGATATTGTAGGGGCATACACCCAAGGAGACCATCTTCAAGTAGAATAGAAGGACCCATCATTATTCCTCTATACTAGGAAAGGTGGGAAATATATCTTGATAATTCCACCTTTGCGGATTACATGTATAATATACATGAACCTCTAGGTGGCACATGACATAAGCACTTCCGTGGTGAAGTGGAAAATAGGCATCCTAACATTAGGGTTCCTCTGATTAGGATAAAAAAGGTGATACAACTATTTAGTTTGGTCCTAAATAAAAGATTCCAGATGTAAGGTTTGATGACATGGATCGTACGGATGATCGAGGAGAAGGTGTACCTAGTTATAGTAGGTGTGAGGCACTTGAGCACTAAACTTTCATGAAACTATGTTTGGTGGGAGTAGGAATTGGGTTAAGAACCCAAATTTTATTACACAAAACTCTAAAGTTTCATATAAAAGTAGTGTTGAGTGAACCATAGGGAATAAAATAAGGAAATTCCAAGGATATTAGGAGTGTAGGTGTATGAAACAACTGGAGTCACATGAATCATGTGGTTGTGCATAGTGAACTCATCTTACACACACCCACCTAGCCTATAGGAGATGTTATTTATGGATGTCTCAAACACAATACAATAAAATTTTGGTCCAATGTGAGGTCAATCTCATAATTTATATACCTTTGGAAATATATGGAGGTCTGTAGTTGCATGATGTCGTGGAAGAGTGGGTTGTGTGAGTGAGAGTTGATTCTTCAACTTCTAGAAGTCCATCCCAAAATGGAGGGTGATTCTCTATTATATCCAAAATGGGAAGCTTCAGGCATGTCACTCTAAATGTGTCATGAAAATTACTTTTGAACTCTCCATACCTTTTTCATTGGTGGAATATCGCATAATGTCGTAGTTCAATGGAGCCTTTCTCATGAAAAGGTTTGCGTAAAAAAGTTAGGGTTTCATTCATGGGTCTAATGTTGTGAAACATAAACTTATTTGGTATTTTTACCCATATATAGAACTTGTGATACTTGGTTTTTTTAAGTCACCTTTTGCATGAAAGTAAGTTGCACACCAAAATAGAGATTTTCACACAATTCTTTGATGTCGAGCATGCTTTATCTCTTGGTTATGGAATGGTTTGTTGGGATGGGTTATGTATTTTTTAGATAAAAATCACCTTCCAAAAATTGAGATGCATTTTTAGTGCCTACAAATCCCCCCCCCCCCCCCCTCTCATAATTGGTGCTGACAGAGAACTAAAGATCAAGTTTTGAGGAAAACAAAGAAGTTTGGGGTTGTTTTAGGTTGTATTATAGAACTTTTGATCTGGGTCACACAAACATTTTCTGTGTGTGTAAAACCTAGGGGACTCATGCCTATAAATAGTGGGGGTCCTCATTTGGTCACTTAACTTCCATTAATGATAATCCATCTCTCATGTTTATAACTTTAAACCTTTTCATGAACTCCTGATCTTTAGCCTTGATGTTCATGCAGGTCCTCTTTATGCGACAAGAATTGCGTGAAAAAAGTCATCCTTTTGTGAGAAGAAACCTTGAGTTGTGTGAAATGAAACCATTTTCATGATTCAAAATTAATTTTAATGATTAAAACACTATAAATCCTATGAAAAACATTTAAATTTTTGTTCAAGTTGATCAAGTTATTGTCGCTTCTGTTGCTGCTGTCTAGAGGGAAGAAATAGACAAAAATCCTAAAATTATTCAGACCAGGAGGGTCATATTTGAAAATAGGGAGTTGTTGGACTTGATAAATGACTCTTGTAGGGAATAATGACTAAATAAATTGCTATAAATCTACAAATTTGGTTTTTTGGATGATGTGGATATCTCATCCATGGAGGCAAACACATCAATGTTTTGGTTTACTCATCATGACAACCTTAACCGTTGGAATTTACTACTATTGGGCACCCAGTTAAATAACATGAAACCAATGATGTTTATTCCTTGAGAAATATGATAAGTAAAATGATAGGATAGAATCTAGAGGATGAATTATTCCTAACCCACTATATGATAAATATTTAAGCCAGCATACAAAATAAACTGTATGGGTTGGGATGAAGACTGGTATCTGTGAGCTAGGGAAAATTTTACCAATTAATAAGCATGGGTGTATTAGGTACACTTAAAATGTGAATAATATGGGGATGTTCTATGAAATATTAGTTTATATGAAGCAATGTAGATGTCCCAGTTCCATGTTTACCATCAACCAAAGCTATTGTTGGAACTCCTTGGTAAGTGGTCACTAGATATGAACCCTTTCCACCTCCATCATGGGGAGGTGGAAATATCTTATGGCATTTTTATCATACTAGTGAGATCCCTATAATGGGATTTCAATAAGATGGATTACTCTCAATTCCCAATTCTTGGGGAAGCATAGAGAGAATTCTAGTTGTAGTAGTGACCCTCTTGGACCGGCTAAGTTTAGTGTTGGACCATCAACCCCCTTTCCACAAATACATCCCATTTAAGACATGGTTGAGCATGATAATAAAATTCCAATAAATAAGATGTCAGGTTGGTCAAAGAAATATCTATGATCATGAAACAAGAGGTTTTCAACATATTATTGGATGATACTAGAGGATGTTCTCTATTAGAAGTAGTGATATTGCATGAAGGACTAGCTCTCAATGGTTCAATACATGGTATTCTTGGACACCTTCCTTAGAGGTTGGTTACTACCGATTAGGTATTTTTGTATGGACCTATGAACAGGGAAACTAATGATGGTAGTGATATTAGATGGAGAGAACCAAGTCAACCTAGGAATCCCTGTGTTATCCTAGAACTATAACTAATTAGGGAATGTCGGGAGGGGGTACATTCACATACATATATATGGCTCATTATAGTTTATCCATGGATGGGTTGTAGAAAATTACAGGGGGTATGAGTTCCCAAATTCCATCACCCCCTCCCCTAAATTTCAATATTCAATCATCCCTCCAAAATACTATCAGGGTTTGACCAGTGACTCTCAGTGAATTTGGGGTGTCATCTTGCATTAAAAACACTAGAAATTTTAACTTTATGTCATTTTCAACCCTAACCGGAAAGATGATTGATGATCTATAGGGTATTTTCAAGTAAAGGGAGTATCTTCAGGATTTTTGGGTTAGGGTGTTGGTTTCATGGATTGATATAAACACATACTATGAACTATACATCCCATGTCATCTTTCCTAGTAGTTTGGGTTCATCTAACAGTCAGTAAATCATTTTTACATGAGGTTTTGTGAGGAGAGTCACTCTTCTATCCTTAATCATCTACGATGGATTCTAATAGATAAGGGTGATGGGGATATCATCAGGATACCAGTGACCATGCTCAATGTTTTACTCATACAAAATTATACTATCCACTAGGTAGTGGCATACCCAGGTGCAATCATGAACCAGCATGTAAGAAAGATAGCACCATCAAAAAATACACATGATTTGCAGGGTAGTAGATAGCCTTCTCTTTGTGGTGCATGTCAGGAGTCAAGGGATCAAGATAGAGCATCTAAGTTAAAACTAAAGGGGATTATCATTCATTCACCCTTTGGAAAAGTATGGATCCCTTGAAAGTGAATGTTGGAGAAAATAGAGAGCTCTCGTGCTAGGGTGATCCAGTCCAGGGAGGGCCCATGGAAGAAGCTATACTATCTTTTTCAACCATCTGATGATTCCTTATTACCCAAACTTTGTAAGGAATGTGTGTTTTTACGGCTATCTCGGAAAATGGAAAAACTATGGTGGAGGATTTCTTGGGATGGGTTGAGATTCTAGAGGTTGAGCTTGCAAGGATCAATGCTAGAGTGGGTTTTTGGGAGAGGTTAGACTACCTAGTAGACATGTATTCCATCATGAACTATAATATAGAAGGTGGACCTACCACTTCTTGGGAGTAGATGATGTTTGGTGAAAATCTTGATAAAACCAAATTTTTTAAATTTTTGACCTAGGAAGTGTCAATTATTAGAACTGACATACATGGATCCAGCAGTGAGGAGTCCTAGGGATCTGATGTTATCTAGGAAATCTCTCAAGAGAGTGCATATCTCACTCCTAGAGAGGATTACATGATCTAGTTTCTATTTGGTGATGTTAGATTTTGATCCATTAGCATTTTTTCATAATTTAACTTTATTTCCTTTAACACTCCTAACCCATGATTTTGACTCCTATATGAATTAGTAAATAAGGTCCATGGGGCATCTTTTGAGAGTAATGAGGGCACATCAATGGGTATTAGGGAGCCTACCTTAGAATTTATCCCAAGGACCTGATGGACGAAGCATCTGTGGAGGGGATCAGACTTCAGACTTTCCATCCATCCTAGTTATTTATGAGGTACTTTGCACAAGTATCCCAATGGAAGCTACCCATATTGGTGGGGAAGGCCCCTCGGTATGGTTAATCATCAATATCTATACACCTTCCCAAGTTGATGTTTTGAATCTCACATACCCCATTTCCCTTGTAACTTTGATAATTAATAAAAATTTCTATATTAACCCTTCTTTTTTGAATCATATAGCTTCTAGACATGCAAAACTGATAGGTCACAGAGCATATTTCTAGTTTCCAACCATCATTCAAGGTTATCTGGTAGTGGAATTACTATTCAACGCCCCAGATGTGGATATAGATCATGTCTTCACCTAAGGTAAGTCTATTTTTTTACAATTTATGTCTATCATATTTCTTTTCATAGGTTGGAATAATTCTCCTACCTTTTTCTAAAAAAATAATCAAGGAAGTGTGTTCTTGGTGATCAGGGATGGTTGGGGGAGATAGGGTACTTGATCTAGAAGTCAATACATCCATTGGGGAGCTAGGCATTCAAGGTGATCAGACCCTAATCCCATGAGGGAACCCTATTGTAGATGCAGATATGTCTATGGGAGAGGTGGAGTTCAAGTTTGGTGGATGTGATTTTATCACCAAATGGTCAGAATAAGATGGACCTCCTATTTACGTGGAGCTCAGTCCATCCAAGAGGCTACCTAAGCAGTACTCAATTTCCATAGTTATCATGTATTCCCCCAAATATGAGCCTACAAAACCCAATTATATAGAATATTTTAGGTCTAATGTCACTAAATAGAACCGCATTATCTAGCATAGGTAATTGAGAAGAATATAGAATTTCATCTCCCATGCCTTAGAGGAAGTCCTTGTGAGATGAATGGGGTATCTCTACTACTGGTTACTAAATCTGGGCACCGAAGGGGTGGATGTTCGTTCCCACTATGCATCGGCTTGTGATTATATCACCAAGTAGGTGCATGTGGAAAATCAAGAGTTTGATGCTACTTATTATAAGGATAAATATGAAGGAACAAATTCACTCCAATAAATTCAAAAAGAACTTGATCAGATGGAGGATCTAACACATAATCATGAATCCATCATCAATACTCAAGCTAAGATCATCAGCTGACTAAGGGTCTAGTTGGTAGTGGAAGAGGATGAGCCAGTAGGAGTAGCATCTCTGGTGGCTGATTTCTAGGTTGATTAGGGTTAAGCTAAGATTCATGCCAATGAGGTATGACCTATATCTGAGAATGAAGTGAAGGATCTCTCTAGGTGATAGTAATCCATAGAGGCTACTTGAAAGTGGTTGGATGAGCTAGAGCACTCGATTTTTGAGGTGTGGGAACCAAGGATATTCTTTGCTATAAATGGAGTATGGTTTGTGTTTGCTTTCAATACTCACATGGAATATCAGAGAGTGTTCAAAGAAATGGATCTTACATTTCAATCTGACAACAGTATTGAAGGTGGCATTGTCTCCTAGTATTTTCTAAATTTTTGGGGTCAAAAATCTAGAGGAATAGGATACCATCAAGAAAGGTAGTTTTTTGGGAAAGGGACCTCATGAAAATGGTAAATGTGTGAGTTTTTTGAAGACTAGGTTGAGGATCATGAATATTTAGATCATCATGAATGGAGATGGTGATCTTCATGAATATGATAATAGTAGAATCGCGACTGCATGATGTGTTGACGGTGAGATATGTGACTACATCAAATTTCCGTTGGGCATCGCGAAGGGAGGAGCACCATGAGGATTTTTTTAGTAGATTTGGAAATCAAGATAGATGCGGTGGGTCATCGTGAATATCGAGGCTATAAATATAAGGCTACCCCTCTTCACTTATAAAGAAATTTTTCAAGAAAAATCTAGAATCTATTTGATTTCACGAAGCTAGAGGATCTCCATGAATTAGGGTTTCTAAGAAAGTTTGAGAATCATGAAAAGACTTTTTTAGTATTGAATGATGCCTATTATTATGAGTAAAGTGATATTCATTATGACTGGGTATACCTTGTTGAATCAATGATATTTTTTAAGGTAATTTGTTCCATGAAGGTAGGAGTGCATCGCGAAGGAGTGAGCTTTGTGAAGGAGATTCACGAAAGGAAGTTTCGAATATCATTATTTCAGTGAATAGGGATTTTAGTGTGCATCAACTTAGGTCTATGGTGAAAGAAGGGTCTTTTTATAGATATGGACAAAGAATTTAATGAAAAACCATTGAAGTGACCTTCAAGTCAATAAAATGAGTTAGACTTCTTGCAAATCATTAATCTAGGGGAGTTGATGAAAGTGTTATGAGGGACATAGTGTGTTATCCCTAAAACCTTGTAAAGGTAGTTTTCCTGGAATAGTGTGACTGTGTCAAAAATTATTTACTCCACATATAGTGAAAATTAGTGGAGTTAGGTATGACTGACACACTGTCGGTGTATGCTCTTTGGAATATACCTTATTGGTGAACCAATTAAAATTTTTTTGTTGTATTACTATTTGTGAAAGTTTTTGATTTCTGCAAATTACCATCAAATATATTTAATAGGTTCCCACCAATGTGGGCATAAGATCTGTCACTTTAGAAGAAAAATTTGACACCCTGATTCACCCCTCCCATCTCAGGGTGTTCTAGGGTCCTTCAAGTGGTATCAGAGGGTACAGGTTTATGGTGTTAAATTTTTCCTTATTTGATATCATGGATAATTCAATAAATTTTAGGGGAGTACCCCTATTTGATGGAAGTAACTTCTAGATTTATAAGAACATTATGAGATCTCATATAATATCTCTTAGAATAGAAGTCCTTTTTTCACTACACAAGGAATATAGGTCACTGATCCAACAGGTTTTTCTATAACTGTTATAGATAGGAAAATTCTTGATGTAGATGCTAAATCATATAATGACCTCATTGTAGCTCTTTCTAATCAAATATATCTAATGGTAATGAGTTTTACTTCAGAAAAGTCTATATAGGAAAAACTAGAGAATATTTATGAATGTTACAATAATGTAAAGGAGGAAAATTTTCAAGTCCTGCACAATAGGTTTTATGACTTAAAAATGTATCCTAATGAAAATAAAGATACCTTTACTAATTAAATTACTAAATTTTTTGGAGATATACATGTACTTGGTGAAGAAATCAAGTATATTGACATTGTGAATAAAATATGGATAAGGATTCCACCTCTCTACGATGCAAAGGTGTTATTCCTTGAGAAGGGATCAATATAAACTTTATCTAGATGATCTGCTGATCAACCAGGTGGAATATGAGACAAGATTCAAACCAGAAGATGCAACGATGCAAGTAATAAAGGAAATGGCATTCAAATCCAAGGAAAAACTTGAAATTTTAGGAGATAGTGTTGATGAAGATAATGAGTAAGATGAACTTATTTATCTTGTTTCCAAGAAATTCAAGAAAGGAAAAAAGGGATATTTGAGGTAAATTTACCTCTAGATTGTTTTAATTGTGGTAGAGTTGGGCACATTGCCTCTCAGTGCTCAAGAAAGTTTGATGATGAAGAAATTAAAGCTAGAAACAAGAAGAATTCTCAAAAAAAATTCCCAAAATGGATACTACAAATGTGAAAGGAAAATATAGAGAAAGAGTTTTGTTTTTAGAGAAGAAGATGATGATAATTAATTCATTGAGGATGAGGAACCAGAGTTTCAATATAGAACCCGAGCATCTATGATAGCTATAATTGAAAATTCAGATCCATCAAAAGATAAATCTAAAGATAATCAGTTGATTGTTGGTATTGATCTCAAGTTGAAACTTAAGGATTATCTTGTTATGATTTAGAATCAAAGTAAAAAATATAAAATGTGGAGAGAATTTTTTTAAGAATCATCATAATATGTTGATCGACTTGAATCTAAAATTGAACATTTGGAAGAAGTAGTGAAGTAATAGTCAACAACCTTTTAAAGTGAAGAATATGTAGTGGAACAGAAGCTTAGAATTGAAGAATGGGAAAAGATCATCAATGAACTTACATTCAAAATACAGAAGAAGTCCAAGACTATTGAGGGTCATGAAGAAGAAGTTGTAACCCTTAGGATTAAACTTGAAAGTGAATCAAATTCAACGAAGAAAAATAATAAAATACAGTTTGTAATATTCTCATATTTTTAGCTTCTAGAGAGAGATTAATGGGGTTCTGATGGAGTAGAAAAATTTTTGAATGATCAAAGACCCACATGTATGGGAAATAGTGGAATTGTTTCTGATTCTGAAACATCAAAGGATGCAAATAAGATAAACCAAAGCAAAGGGAAACCAAAATTTAAACATATTGAAAAGTAAAATGAAGTCCAAACAAAGAGAGCCTCAAATAAAACAGAAATGAGAATGCAATACTATCCATAAGTTTTATGAAATTATAGTAAGAAAAAATATTTTACTAAGGAAGGATACATGGGGATAAACATAAGTGAGAAAACATTTCCTATTATGAAATATCAATTATGTGGCTATCTCAATCATACCATGTCATACTATAAAGAGGAAAGGAGTTATTTGAATGGTGAAGAGCTGAGAAGTCAACAAAGGAGAAAAAATTCGTATTCTACTTCTTATAGAAAAAATAATTTCTATGTATATTTTTTCCATTGTTCTAACTTTGGTCATAAATCTATTTATTGTAGGAATAGGAAAGTCATGAATAATTCATATAGAATTCACAGGTAAGCCAATGCTCTCCAACCACACGGTGTTTCTCTTACAAACATATCTTCTTCTCTAGAAGAAGAATATGAGTATGATGAACCCATGAACATGGAAAAGTAATTTTAAAGGCCATCTTCATCCTTTACTCAATCTAATATTTCATGGAAGGAAAAGAAGAAGATTGGGAAATTCAATCTTGTTTAAGTCAATCTCAAAGCTATAAATAATAGTATCATCTTGATTCTTGATAGCGGGTGCTCATCTCATATGATAGGAAATGAATACCTATTGAATAATTTTAAGAAAAGGTTTGATGGAATGGTAAGGTTTGGTAATGATGGTTTTATGTAGATCAGAGGAAGTGGGGGTACAGAACTAGAAAATGGTGAGATTTAGAAGACTAAATTTCTTTGTGTGGATGGTTTGCATCATAATCTCCTGAGAGTTAGTCAAATATGTGACTCAGGACTTATAGTGACATTAATTCAAAAGGGATTCACTATAAAAGGAAAGATAGGGAATTATATCATGAAAGGATGCAGAACAGATGGAGACTTATATCAGGTTGACAGTAAATAGAACATTTTATATATGATATTTGAATAAGAAAACAACTTGTGGCATTCAAGGATGGGTCACATTAATCATAAAGACATGGAAAACATATCTAATATGAAGATAGTCATGGATATCCCTAATATTACACATAAATGGGAAAAGACTTGTGATGCTTGCATATGAGGGAAGTTGGTCTGCAGGTCATATTGTCCAAAGAATAAAAGAGCATAAAATATCCTTGATCTCATACAAATAGATGTATGTGGATCGATAAATGTTGATGGAATATATTGATAGAGGTACTTAATTTTTTTATTGATGATTATAGTAGAATGGTGTGTGTAATGGTTATACACAAGAAATGAAAAGTGATTGATTGCATGAAAACATATCACTAAATAGCTGAGAATGATACTGGATGGACAATAAAAGTTTTGCGGTCTAAAAATAGAGGGGAATAAACATCCATTAAATTTAAAAATTACCTGTAAAAACATGGAATACAAAATGATGTGGCTATTGTGATAAATCCATAGAAAAATTAAGTGGTTGAGCATAGGAATCAACAGATAAATAATATGGCTAGAACTATGTTGATTGAGATTTGTATCCCTCTCTATTATTGGAAATAGTTTGTTCAAGATGTAGTGTATACTTAAAATCAAATAGGGATTTATATGGAAGAAACGAATACACCATATCAGTTTTGGCATGAAAGGAATCCATATTTGAAGAATTTTTATGTTTTTGGACGTAAATGTTTCATCCAAAACAAATAATGAAATCAAGGTAAGTATGGTGATGCTGCTGATGAAAGAATATTCCTTGGATATTCAATTAATAGTAAAGCCCACAAATATTTCAATAATCATCTTGGAATTTTTTTGAAAAATAATTATGTTAAGATCATTAAAGAAAAAAATAAAAATGGATCAAGGATTTATTATTTAGATATGATAGAAGATGAGGAAGAATTTGGACATGGAAAGGATCCAAATACAAAATTAGAGGAAGATTATTAAAACATTCAGGGGTCACAACACGATGTTGATTCATAATAAGAATTAAAATAGGAAACCATGGCTGATGAAAATTATTCGGAACCTTATGGGAGAAATCTAAGCATGTAGATTGATCAATATAACATCATTGGGGATTGGATAGAACCCACATGGACAAGAAGAATGAGGAATAATGCAAAATATTCCTTCCTATTAGTTTTGGAACCATCTTTATTTGAATAAGCTAAAAAAGATGAATCATGGGTTGAAGCCATGAATGAAGAGTTAGATCATATTGACAAAAACTAGACATGGGATCTTGTTATGACACCTAAAAGTCACAATGAGATGGGTATGAAGTGTATCTTTAAGAATAAATTCTATGAGCAATGTAATATGATCATAAATAAGGTATGATTATTTTGTAAAGGATATTCACATATTAAAGGTGTTGATATTGAAGAAACATTTTCTCTAGTGGTGATATTGGAGTCGATCAGGATTTTTCTTTCCATATAAATTCAAATAGGATAAAAATTGTATCAAATAGATGTCTGGATAGTTTTCATGAATGTTTTTATTGAATAACAAGTCTACATTGAACAACCAGTGGGTTTTCTTCTTCGTAATGATGAAATGAAGGTTTTTAGATTGAAGAAGGCATTATATGGTCTGAAACAAGAACCATGGGCATGGTAATCTTAGCTTTATTCTTATCTAAGGAATCTTTAATTTAAAAGAGGAGGAGTGGATCATAATCATTACATGAATAATTCTCAAAAATATCAGTTCATAGTACTAGTGTATGTAGATGATATTATAATTGGTGGAAGTAGGAAAGGATTAGTGGATGAATTTCCCAATCACATGAAATCAAAATTTTAAATGTCTATGATTGGTAAACTCACATACTTATTAGGGATGCAAGTGATTCAATATAAAGACTGCACTTTTCTTTCTCAGGAAAATTATGTAAGAGAGTTATTGAAGAAATTTAATATGCATGATTCCAAACCAATGTTGACTCCTATTACAGTTGGAAAAAAACTAGGAAAGTATGAAGATGGGACATCTGTAGATCCTAAAATGTATAGTAGAATCATTGGAATCTTATTGTAATTGACTATGATATGGCTATATATTTTCTTTTCAACATGATTAGTGGCCCACTTTCAAATTAATCTGAAGGAAGAACATATGGAGACAGTGAAAAAATCATGAGTTATATTCAAGGTACTCACAATTATGGATTATAGTTTTTTATAGGAAGATATAGTGAACTATCATCATTTTCTAATGATAACTGTCCTGGAGATGTAGTTTACAGAAATTCCACAAGTGTTGGATCATTCTTAATTGGATAGAAATGTGTGGGATGGTTGATTAATAAATATAAAATTAATTCTCTTAGTATTTTTAAATATGAGTATATCTTTACTACAAAGGATTTCACTCAGCTATTATGGATGAAGAAACAATTGACTAATATTGGAGATAAGGTGAAACAGCTAATGTTTATTCATTATGAAAACAAGAGCATGATTTATCTTACAAAGAATCCTATTCATCATTCTAGTATGAAACGTATTGAAATCAGATATCACTTCATCAAAAATAAAGTTGAACAAGGGATGATTAAAATGGATCATGTTGGAACTGATTAAAAAGTGACTGAAATTTTGACAAAGCCATTAGAAACACAAGTGTTCAAGAAGCATTGTTTGAACCTCGATGTTCAGCCACCTCCCAATGAATGAGGAGGTTACAAAAGGTACCCTATCCCCAATTGTGGTAACTATTTTAATCCGTTTGTGGAAGTGATGCAGGTTTATGGGGGAGATATGATCCAGGGGGAGTGTGTTTTGTGTTCTAAAATGTGCAAATATTGGTCTTTGGTTTTATTTCCAATGGGGTATAATGGTGGAATTCAATGTGAAAAACGTGAATAATGAGAATTTCTATGAGGAAACATGTGACACAATGTGGATTAGGTGTTATGATGAAACATTGAAATAGTTAGATATTTTCTTGGAAATATTTAAGTATTACAAGACATGAGAAACCAATTCATGCTTCTCCTCTGGTTTTATACACTGAGCATTGCTCATGTAGACTTAGAGTGTTGGATGATTTGTTTCTCACTTATCAGGTTTTGAGAGTTTCTGGTGCTTTATTGAATTTATCTATAGATTTCCAAAAAAACCCAAAGGGGGAGATTGTTGGAACCAAGGATATTATTTTTTATAAATGGAGTTTGGTTTGTGTTTATTGTAAATCCTCACATGGAAGATCAGGTAGTGTGCTAAGAAAGGGATCTTATAGTTCAAGATAACAAAATTATTGAAGGTGGCATCATTTCCTAGTGTTTTCCAGATTTTTGGGGTCAAAAATATGGAGGAAGAGGATAGAATCATGAAAGGTAGTTTTCTAGAAAAAGGAAATTCATGAAAATGGTAAAGGCATGATTTTCGCGAAGACTGGTTTGAGTATTGTGAATATGTGGAGCATCACTAATAGATACAGTGATCTTAGAGAATACAAGAATATGATCATCATGACTATGTGATGTGTTGACATTGAGATTCGTGAGTACGTCAAATTTCAGTTGAGCATCGCAAAGGGAGGATCACCATGAGGATTTTTTTAGTAGATCTATAAATCATGCTAGATGTGGTGGAGCATCTCGAGCACCAAGCCTATAAATATAAGGCTACCCCTCTTCACTTCTAACTTAATTTTTCAAGGAAAATATGGAATCTATTTGATTTAGTGAAGATAGGGGAGATTCATGAATCTGGGTTTCTAAGAGAGCTTGAGCATCTCAAAAGACTTGTTTATTATTGAATTATTCCAATTATTATGAGGAAAGTGAGATTCATGATGATGGGTTATACAGCATTGAATCAGTGAGCTTCACAAAGGCAGTTTGTTCCGTGAAGGAAGGGGTGCATCATGAAGGAGTGAGCTTCGTGAACGAGCTTCACAAAAGAAAGTTTTGAATATCAGATTTTCAGTTAATAGGGCCTTCAGTGTGCATCAAATTAGGTATATGGTGAAATATAAGTCTCATGATAGAGAGAGACAAATATTTTAATGATAATCCATTTAAGAAACCTTCAATTTGATAAAATGAGTTAGACTTATCTCAAAGAATTGAGCCAGGGGAGTCGAAAGAAGTGTTATGAGGGACGCAGTGTATTATCCCTAAAAAAATGAAAAGGAACTATTCCTATCATAGAGGGACTATTTCAAAACTTATATATTCCACATCTAGTGAATATTAGTAGATTTATGAATGATTGAAACACTATCATCATATGCTCCTTTGATTATCCCTTAGTATTGAACCAAGTAAAATTGTTGTGTTGTCTTGCTTCTTGAAAATGTTTTAATTACTTCAAATTACCATCATATAAGTTTAATAGGTTTCTAATAATGTGGGATAAATATCCATCACTTTAGAATAAAAATTTAACACCCTAATTCACCTTTCTCCTCGCATGGTGTTTTGGGGTCCTTCATAAGGTAGATCCTTAAGGATCACTTCCCCATCCTTTTTTTAGGTTGTAATAAATGAGAGGATTCAATCTATGGATGGCCCTTCACTCTATTATAGGTTTTATATGCAATAAAAGCATGTTTCAATTACTATACTTATTTTATATACATAAATCATACTAATAAGACAATTTAACTTAAGTATATTAGCCCATGTGAGTCATAATCGATGTGATAAACAAGATACAAATAGAATACTACTAATTTATATGATATTTATAGTAGGGAAATGGAGGGTAGGGGATAGAATTATTCATTGACCATCTAGAGTGACCTGACAAAGAAATCCTTAGTTGGAGATTAGAACTTTACACAGTGGGTGTGCTTTACCAACATGTGAAAGTGCATGATATAGGTAACTCCGTGGGAATTGGATTCTACCTAAACAATGGGGGAGGATAAAGAACTTGAATTGAGATTTTTAGGATTCAGAACATAAGTGGATGATAGGATGATTGTATAAAACTATTGACCATGTTTGAAATTAATATTCCACTATCATACTACCAAGTATGAGGACAAAAAAATGAGGGTCAACCTATGAACATGTTAGAAACAAGGTACCTATAAAATTATTAATGGGAGTCCTTCAAGGCATGTTCCTAGGATGGGAGTTGATCCATTTTGGCTAGGAATCACCACTGTTATGGGGCCTATTAGAATGTGCAGGATGATGGGTATCCAAATCAAGGAATACAAGAATCATGGGGATGTATTGAGGAAAATTTTAGATATATTTGAACACCTTTGTGATTACACCACCATAGTTATGAGCATGTTGGGTGGGAGTATCATCCTGACCAAAATTCAGACCCATATTTTAAAGGTAACGTCATCTCAATTTCCAAGTGATGGTGAAATAACTCAAATGGTGTGTTAGGTAACTAGTACTGAAATTAGAGAAGGTATTATCTGGATAGGGTCTGATATAATTCATGGTTTTATGTCATGAAATGTGGATAGAGGGTGCATAGTTTAACATATTACAATATGTATGTTTGAACATTCAGTTTAACATCATATAGTGAGGTCATGTGATTATTGTAGTTTATGGTTACATAGTTTTAACCATGATTCAATATATTTTTAGTAACATATGGTTGGGAAGTTTATAGCATGGTTTAGCATCCTGTAACCAGGACATGAAAACTAACATTAATGAAGGGAAGAGCTAAGGTTGTGCCCTAACTTTCACCGGAACTACTGGTTCCATCAAGTGTGTCTAGGATTTTGTAGGTCTCAATGATGAGCATCACTAGATTTTCACCTCTTCCATTTTAAACCTCATTTTTTCCAATTCATGAGGGTGACTTGGAAGGTGAAAGTCTACCTTTTTTTCAAATTTCCCCTATGTGTTTTAAACATGACAAACATATGTGTCTCTTTTCTAGGGCAGTTTAGGGTTATTTCGGTTAGATTAGATGAGTACATTTTCAGGGGTATATTTATGGGTGTCTACATATAGTTTAAAGTCGTGATGTTTGGACCAAGTCTCTTAGTCTAAGGTCATAATGTTTGGACCATATGGGGGTTATTGATCCATTCTATCATCCACTCGCTAAAAAATATTTCATAAACATAGGGATAGGGGAAAAATTATAGAAAACTTGGTATCAACCAATAGTGTGATTATATATGGGAAAGATAGATAGGGTCTAGGAATCACTATGTATCCCTTGACACTGGGAATCAAGCCACATGCAATTCTTAAATGTGATATGGTAGAAGACCAACACCAAAAGGGGGAAGTCCTATTAATAAAGGATACAAAAAAATGATGGGCCATTAGTTTTTCTAGTCCCTAGAGTTGACATAGGCCAAATGCATATTGGTGACCACATGGGTATATTTTCACATTTTTTACATTCTCAATGCTTGGAACATAGATGATACCAATTTACACAGTGCTTGGATCATCACTACTACAAGTTTAAGGTCATATATCTCATACAATAGGGGTAAAATTTGTTATAGGGATGTTTGTGAAACGTAGGAGTAAAGGAATCCTGATGTGAATAGAGGTCCAAGGATACCCAATGTCGTATGAGACATCCATAAGAAAATTTTCACAAAATTTAAGGTCATGATGCTTGGACTAAAGGGATAAGGGTGTATGAAAGAATTTTGTGTGGTATAAAAGAGTGATAACCCAATGTGAAATGAGGTTTAAGAAAGCCCAATGCCACCCAAACTACCAAGATAAGACACACACATTTTAAGGTTATTATTCTTGGACTAGAGATCCTAATTTAAGGTTATAGAGTTTGGAATATGGATTTGGTGAGACAGTTGTGTCTTCCAATCACTGAAAATATATTATAAATAGAAGTTCAGAGGGTTAGATTCTATAGAACATGATCCCACCCAATGTGGGTATTGCAGCTAGGCCATATATAGGAGGTCTAAGTGAAATTGTGCATTTCATAATAATGGTTATAAATCCACATGTAGTTCTTGAATGCATCATGTTTATTGAAACTCCCTTTATTACATGAGGTTGAAAAGTTTCAATGGAAAATACCTCAATAAAAATACATCAGGGATCGCATGCATTTTCCTAAATAATCTTGTAAAAGTTCTAACTAGTGTCACTGCACAAGTCAAGCATGCACACAAAACATCACCATTCAAGTTGAACAGGCCCGCCCAACATCATCATCCAGGTCCATATATGCACACTGAATCATGAAATTCACACTTGTGTGAGATACCTAGAATAATATACCTATAATGAGAGACCATTTAAAACCACCTCTTTCACTAAGGGTCTCTAAATTTACTATAAATAGAACCCTTGGGCTACATATTTTACATGACTATAAAAACAAATAAATCATCAAATATCAAATCACCCTAGTCCATCTTATATGTCCTAAGAACCTTCTTTGTAGATATTCAAGCCTTGAAAGGATAAGAAATTAAGAAGGGTATTGGGATTAGAGTTCATCCATTATGCGAAAGACAAAAATACCTACATGAGGATCCTTTTACCCTAGTATAAAAGTACTATGAAGAAGGCCCCTTCTCAAGCCTAGGACTTGCATGAGACCCTTCCAAAGACACCTAATGAGACCCTTGGAGCATAGAGTAATGTCTTTCCTAAGTTTTATCACCCGGGTTGTCCATCACCCAAAGGGAATCTCAGTCTGTCCAGTTTATAACAACCTAGCCTTAACGTACATCGACATTACATAGTTTTTTTCATAATACATAATACATTACAAAAATAGATGCCCAAACACCATTTTAGTTTAGTGAATTTGGAATCATGGAAACATAAATAATGGAACATGAGTGAGCTATATTATCTCCCACTAGGTTTTCCAAGACTAAAACCCCTATTAGAAATATAATACCTAAAATGTATCTTCATAACCTGGGGAAGGAAACATAAAAAGGGGAGAGCTAAGATTCTTAGTAAGGGTAAACAAGGGAGATATGTAAGCATAAACATGAGCATAAGGATGTGATAACATTATCATAACATTAAAAGATCATACCATGTATATTGTAAACATGAATCCTGGAATAAAGTTTAGCAGTTCATAAGTCATGAATCATAATGAAATAAAGATCATAATCCATGAAATCATAAAATAAGAGTAAGACATGGAATTGTGTCATACAGATAAATTATAATGAGCCTATAAAGGGTGCAGAAAATTAGGTCTCATTCTTGTTTTCATCTTCTTCCCATATCCACTTGAATGATGAAAATTCCTCCTTGGTCCTCCCGGTATTCTCAAGGTGCGACGACCGCTCCTGTGGTGAAGGGCAGCTTGGATTCAAGGCTCGGAGTCTGGTCTTTTTCAAAATGGGTTTTTTTGGTTTTTTATGGCTTTCGGGTGGTGATCCAGCTCTTCCACGATGTGGGGTTGCAATCTGGTGTGGTGTCGGGGTCGTGGACCTTCTCTACGATCATGAGGTTTCTGATCTAGTTCACCTGGTTAGCGGTTCATTTCTCTATGGAGGTGAGGTATAGATCTGGTGCATTAGGGTCTTGTCTTTATGGCTAAGGGGTTTTCTTTCTGGTGTTTTGGGAAAGAGTTCTTCTTGTTCTTCGGTATTGGGGACATGCTCTAGTGCAGCTTAGGGTCACGATTCTGCGCACTATGGGGTCGAGCTCTAGAGGCGTGGGTCTTGACCATCCTTCCATGGTGATAGGGTCATGATTCCTCTTAGGTCTATGTTCATCCTCTTCTATGGATGTGGTGTCCAACCCTTCTTCTTCAATGAGGACCATGATCTCATGTGTTGGGGTCATGTTTCTAATCTGTGGCGAAGGGGATGGTTTTTCGTCTGTGGTGTGCTCAGGTAGGGGGTTCCTTGGACAAACTTTGTGGTCTCTGTGTGTAGGGTTAATGGTGGTGACGGGGCTTTTGTGTTATGAATATACGGAGGATAATCAAGGTTATTGTTGTGCTTAATGACTTGGTTTTTATTGGTTGTTCTGGTTTGGTAGTATTGTATGCTTGAATGGCTTGATTTTTAAAGGTGGGAAGTTTGTGATACCAAATGCGACTTCATAAACTGACTTTAGGAGGTTTCAGAGCTGGCTTTTCAACTTTGTAGATTTTTTTTGGATTTGGTTGTTTGATAGGGTATGGTTTCAGTCATCATATTGGGCATGTGCTTTGACATAGGACACTCGCTTGCCGATTAGCCTTGCAAAGGTGGAGAGTTTCTTCAAGATCAAATGTTGGGGATGAGTTGTTCAGTGGTGTAATTTTGTTCTTACTCTTTATACCTTTCAGTGTGATTGTCCTATATTCATGATGACTTTGGGTTTTCACCCCTTAATCCCTTAAAAGGGGGCTTTATCATATAATAAAAAAATGAAGGCCTTCGGGCCATTGGATGGCGTACAGAAAAATCTATTATATCATTCCCTATTAGTCAAGCCACACTTCATGGGGAATACACCAACTGGGCGGGACACACCAACATCCTTAATTTCAATCCTTTCCTTGTAATGGATCATGTTTCCCCATCTTCTCATAGTATACCGATTTTCCCTATCTTTGCATAGTGGATTGGGTTTCCCCATTTTCCATCTTCATGGTGACTACACCTACTAGGATGGACACACCACCATCCCTAGTCACAGTCCTTTCCTTGTAAGGGATTGGGTTTCCCCATATTCCCATAATGGATCAAGTGTGTTGAATTTATTCCCATCATTATATCATGATATATAAATCTTTACCCAATGCATTATAGGTAGATATAGGTCCCACCCATCTCATAATAAAATCCTTTATACATGTGTCACAAGATAATAAAACTTTCATCATATCATGACCCATAAAAAGATATGGGTTTTATAAACATCCTATCATAACACATCAAATAAAATGGGTGTCATAAATATGTAATCATATCTTAACATATGGAAAAAGATAGGTTTTATAATAATTTCATCAAAGAATAACCCATGAAAATAAGTGTATTTCATAAGAATAAAACTCATGGAAGTGTAATGAGTTTCACAAACATATAACTAGTGAAAGAGAAATGGGTTTCATAAACATCATGTCATTGAAAAATAATCCATTCAGAGAAATAATATGAATGTATTCTTTTTATCATTTCCTAGAAAGGAATGAGTAACGTTGATGGATTTCATATTTTATGGAAAATAATTTGGGAAGATCATTTTAAAAACTTTTATTGAAGAATATATCCTTTCTTCTTTAAAAAAGTGATTATAAAGAATTAATACTTTTTGAAAACCAATTTCATTGAAAATAATTTGAAAACATGGAAAGAAGGATTGAAATCATTTTGGAAACCCTTTCCCTTGAAAATTTATAAACAAATATTGAACACATTTTGAAAACCTTTTTCTTTGAAAATACCTTTAAATTTATAAAAGAAACTTCAAAATCATTGAAATGTTTTTATTTAAAAACAAAATTCTGAAAACTTATAAAGAAATTTTTGTAGATCATTAAAACACTTGTTAAACATAAAACATTTTTAAAAACCTTTTTCATTGAAAACCACTTTAAAAAAATAATTTCCAGAATATTAGAAAAACATTTTCTTTAAAAAATTAATTTATAATATTTTAATATAATATTCAAGGGGATGATGGGTATGATAGTTGGTAAATACGTACATGAAAAACATTCCTTTTTCACCGTAAAAATTTTAAAAAACTACCTAGACTGGAAAATGACAATAATATTTTTTTTAAACCCCTTTCTATTTAAAAAGGTAAAACATGGTTAAAAAGTTCTTTTAAAGATCATATGATAATATTTGAATATTCTTGGAAATTTTTTTAAAAAACATAGTTTTTAATGAATACATATTTCTGACCAAAGACATAGGTAAAGTCAAGATTTCTTAAAATCACTTTCTTGATCATATTTTATAACAAAGAGTAGAAAATGGTACCAATAATTGGATATAACATAAATAATCAGAGGGTAATAAAATTCAAAAGAGTTATTGAGAGATGGATCATAATATTTCATCAAGGGGAGAATAATCATAAATAATCTCAATAAATGGTGAGATTCAATACAACAAAACTGGTTTTATCCAGCACTAGGGATTTAATAGTGCAATCTAAAATCACTGTTAAAGACCCCCTTTTATGCTAAAAATGTTCTCTTAAAGGGGGTCTTTAACATCACTAAAAAAAGCATTATTAAAGGGGGGCCTTTATCAGTGCTTTTTTTACAAGCATTGATAAAGGCCCACCCCTTTTCAGCACTTTTAAAAAATTAATAAATGGGGTATTTTATTAGTTATTGTAATAAATCACTGATAAAGGGATGAGGGTTATCAATTCTTTTTTAGAAGCACTAATAAAGATCCCCCTTTATCAGTGCTTTTTTAGTAGCGCTGATAATGATATACTTCAAAAAGAATATTTCAATAAAAATAATATATTAATATATATATATATTTATATTGATATAAATATAATATATATTTTTTAAAATATGTTTTATATAAGGTAAAGATGAATTTACACTTATTGTATATAATATATTTAGTGAAAATGGATTATAAAATAGTTAAAAAAATAATTAATAATTTCCTTATTATTACCAAGTAATAGTCATTTAATATTAATTTGAAGATAACAAAAATAAAAAAATTAGTAAAATATCTAAAATAAGTTGAAAACTTAACTCAAACATTAAACGACCATTTCTTTTGATCAAGGTTCGAATCCAGTTGGACGCACATGGGGCTATAAATTCACAAAGCACTGATAAAAGGGGTTATGGGATGAAATGCACTGATAAAGGTGGGGGAGCACAGTTAAAGGTGTCTTGGAAGCACTGATAAATGGTTTGGGATCATGGATGTCCAAAAAGACATAATTTTACCCCCTTTAACAGTGCTTCCTTTATCAGTGCTAAAAAGGAACTATTAAAGGCCCCCTTTAATAGCACTAAAAAAAGTGTGGTTAAAGGACCCGTTTAATAGCTATTTTTTAGTGTTGTAAGAGGTGGCCTTTAACAGTTCGTTTTTAGCGCTGATAAAATCCTTAGTATTTTGACCACACTTCTATTATTAGTGATTTTTTATCTCTAATAAAGGCCTATTATAGTGTTGTTAAAGGACACATTTTTAGTAGTGATTGTTGCTATAAACTGTTACCAATTTGGTACCTTTGATTCATACTAAAATGGAAATAATAACATTACATGTAGCATAAAATATCATTAAGATAATTAGATTCATGACATAACATGTCAAAGTAATTATATACACCTCATTAAAAAAAAATAGGTGCATAACAGGGCATGTGTCTCAAAGAAGGAAAATTGAGACAAAATTACCTTACTGATTTGGTAACTTCTGAAACATAAACCCCATGAAATAAATATCATAAAATGGATATGTAAATTCCCAAAAATTTACATATAATAATCATATAATAGATCCACAAGCAGTATATACACCACACAAAATAAATGAGTGGTGAATAAGGCATGTATCTCGTAGAAATAAAAAATGAGATGAAATTCTCTTACCTTATGTATTACTCTCTTCGTGCTTGTACAAACCTCCTATGAAATAAATATAAGTTTATTAATCATATTTTAACAAAAAATATTCTAATATATAATATCATATATGGTTTTATTGCGACTTTATATTACCTGCTTATTAACAATTCTAAATTAAGGTTTTGCTTTGGATAATATACGCTATGTTTTCCACATGTTTCTTAATTTGTTATATTTTTTTATCATCATACTTATATCATGATTTCAAAAATGTAAAAAATAATATAAATACAATTTATAGTTATTATATATTTATTTATAATAATCTAAACAATATATATATGTGAAATGGAATACACCGTTCATAGAGACGGTAGGTCGTACGTATGCATGAACATTGTTTCCCTTTTTTCTTTGTAATATTGAAATAAAGAAATTAAATTAAATATATCTATACATATATATAATATAATTAAATTGGAATTATTATGTCATATATATCATATAATTTCACTAAACTCTACCTTAATACATTCCATTAAGTGTGTGAATGAATCACGTCGCTTTGAGGAGGTAGTAGTCCACACTTCCCCAAATGAAATTATCATATTTACAAAAAATGGAGATCATGAAGGTATCTATTATATAATAATTAAATAATCATAAATAAATAATATATATCATATAAAAATATATTTCCCATCATAATTTATAATCATGATATGTGGTAAAGAAGAAAATAACAACATCGTTTCGTTAGGCGGTAGTTCATTGTACACAAGAACAGTAAGTTCGTTACACATTATATGGAAGTGTATTTAAGTGTAGGTAAAAGCCTTATCATAACTACATACTAGTATATTTAGGATAATTATTCTATTATTTATTCATGAAATAAAAATACTTGAGGTAGTGGAAAAATATAATAAATTAAAGGAGCTTGAGGAAGGATGTTACCTCTTCTTTGGGCAATCCTTTTGGTTTGCACCAAAGGGATTTATTGGTTGGATTTCTAACCAAAGAGAGGATTAAATGATGAAGGGAGGTATTTTGGGAATTTAATTTGTTAGATATTGTCCAAAATTAATTGGATATATAGGTGTGAATAAGGTAAATAGGTGGTGGCCTTTTATTGGGGAGGTAGGGGACACACTTGGCATTCTTTAAAACAAGTTAGGTGTAACCATGTTTTTACCTAAAAAATGTCAAAAACATACCAACCATGCTCAAAAATGGATTTTCTATGGAATAAATATTTCTAGAAAATAGTTTTGGATAGGTTTCTAGGTCATTTAGACCCTTAATTTTAAGGTTTAGTCCCTTATTAAGCTTAATTTTACCTTAATCGTTGTAATTAATTTTAATCACTTTCACTAATATTTTTGGTAAAAAATTAATTTGATCTTATTAGACTATAAATATTATAATTATTATAACCATTTATTTATATTTTTCTAAATTCAATTCATAGAATCAGAAAAAATAAGTTTAATTCTAATCCCATAGATGTCGTGAGAAAGAAGGTTTTTAAAGTGAGAAGGTTCAAAAGTTCATTAAGATTTTATATCTAAATTCAATGTAAAAGTGATTTCAATGACCTAAACTGAATTAAAATATGTATAATTTATCTATTTTTACTTTAAAACAAACTTAATATATAATTTAACTATATAAAAAAATTATATGAAAAAGTAGTTTTGAAAAAAAAATTAGTATTTTCACTATTCACCCAAAAATGAAGTTCCTATAAAAATTATCATAAATTCACCCTAAGATAATTTAAACATTATGAATTAAAAAATTATGTTTATTATATAAAATTAAATTTATAAAAGTTTCTAAAATTAATTTTATTGTTGTTTAAAGAAGTACATAAAAAGAAGTTCTTTTGAGAAAATAGTATTTCCAAACATATAAAGACTTTACCAAAAATTATATGTTTTATCATCATTATGTTTTAATTATATAAAACCATTATAAATAATATTTTAAAATTTTTTATTAGTATTCATATTATTATGTGTAACATATATGTTATAACTATCTTTTTTAATTAATTATAATAAAAAATTTGTTGTTTTGTATAAACTTAGTGTTTCATATAACGCAAGAAAAGTCGGTGTTACGTATAACACAATACAATTTGTTGTTGTATATAGAGAAAACTTATATTTGGGTATATTATAATGAAATATTAACATGTTTTAGAATATAAAACAATAATAACTTGGTTCTTTCATATAACCCAAGCTATATTCAGTGTTGTGTGAAATTAAAAATATCAAAAAGATTAAATTAATTCAAAAAAATATATTTCACAAAAACGTGGGGTGTTACATTCTACCCTTATTAGAATGAATTTTTCCCTTGAAATTCATCTAGTTTATCAATGGTTTAATACTTTTATGTTTCTTTAATAGAAACCCACATCATAAAAATTAACACTAAAACTTCTTTTAAAAAGTAAAATTTGGAACCATAATGGTTACCCAAAGTAACTCATAGATGGGTTTCCACATAGAAGAACACAGGTGGAAAGTGAAAACATGGACACGGAAGAGAAATATAACTATCAAGTTCTGGAGGAGAGTGATAGAGAACATGGTCATGATAAAGTTAACAATCCTGAAGCCATAAATATGTGATGATTTAAGGGAGATTTGATTCATCGAAAAAGAAGGTACTGGGATAACCTTTTTGGTTTCAAGATCCTCTCCCTAGAGTTGAAGAATTTTCATGATAAGTTATACTTACTTTATTTAATTCCCTTTAATAAGTAAAATCTCACCCTTTTTTCATGTCTTGACCAAATTCTACTTCATCAATTTCTCCAAAAAGTAAGGTGAATTTTTCATTCTTACAGTACTAAGAGATCATGAGATCCATGATAAGTCATCCCATCTCTCTTCAGTTACCATCAACAAAAAATTGTTAGAGTAAGTTATCCAATATGCACAAATCTTTTTGTGGTGTGATAATACTTTAATCTCACAAACTTAATCTTAATTTTAACTTAAAAATTCCATAAATAGTGAACTTTACAACCCTTATGAAAGATAAAAATTCAAAACTTTAGAAAGACAGTCAAGAAATTGGATTAACATTGATCCACCATATATCACAAAGTATCTCTTGGTTTTCACACTCCAAACATGTAAATACCCTCATCGTATATTCTCTTGAAACAAGGTAATAACCTAAATTACCATAAATCCTCTTCAAAAACAAGCATTCTTCCTTATTCTAAATAATACTAAATATATTACTTAAATACAAAAATGTTTTAAACTTAATCAATGATATTATAAACCACCTATCAAAAGGTCTTTAATTAGTTCCAATATAATCATTGCTGTCTAATTTACTTATTCATATCCAAAATATCTTTATCCAAACAACATTATCTTAATATAAGGAACATATTAAGGGTTATATTACCTTATTCAAAATATCACCATGTAATTAAATCACTTCTCTAGTCCACCAAAAATATTCAACATAATCTTGTAAAATCTTAGAGAAAAATACAAAATGGATGGTCCTTATATATTTCTCTATTCATATAACAGAATTATTGAATATAAATATATAAAAACTTCAATTATTCCACTTTATCCATAATCTATAGTAAGTCTAACTCATCTTGTTACTTAACACATCTTTCCTTTCACATTTCATTTGTAGTGTCATCATAATCAACAATATAACTATTTCTCATACCACCTTGTTGATTCTCTTCGGGAGCTTTCCACTTAGGAAATCGATTTGAATAATGACTATTCATTCAAAACTTAAATCATTTAACCTTTGATGATGTATTAGGGAGGCTAATATTCCCATCTATTTCATTAACTAAAACATTCATCTTTCCTTTGTAGTTACTTGTTTTTCGTCCTCCTTTTCCACAGTCAATACATCTTCTTGTTCCTCTATGACATCAACTTGGGTGATTATTTCCATATTATTGACACAAAGGGAACTAAATATTCTTTTATTTGTGGTCTTCATTACCCTGAATATCAGAAAACACATTCCTTTTCTTCCTCAGTGAGTTTGATAGTTGATTAAGGTACACATTGTTAACCATGTTCTGTGAAAACTGACTAGGAGTGATCGCAACATCCTTCACTCTAATAAAAATCCCATTTTAATGTTCATCAGAAAATTTTCATTCACATTCAACAGTAACCCAATTCTTTATGGTTCCCTTCATTGACTAAAATAATAAATCAATGAGTAAGAAACAATTATCATATTGAGTAACCACATAATCCTAAAAACCCACTTATAGGATGTCTAAATTATGAAACCATCCTTAATCTATGACACCTTAGGTTTATCCTAGATTTTTCATAGATAAATTATTTTTAAATTATTTATGATGGTTCATGAGGAGTTAGTGAATTCCCAAAGAATTTCCCTAGGAGTTTCAAACCAAGTGCATAGTAAGGATTTTTTTCATGTACCAGATTACGCTCAATTCAGGCCTGACGCACCTTTTTGGAGTTATTAATCCTAGGTACATTTGTCCCAGAACCACATAAACTTGTAATATCCAGAAAGGGATTTATTTCTAGGAAATAACTCACTCTATCCCTTACCAAAAATCCAAGACATTTTTCTAAATGCTAATTCTTCATATACTTATCCTCAGAGACATCCCTAGAAATATCATAGAAATATACCAAGGGATCTCATTGAAGTTTTCTCAATCTAGTTTCCAAAGGTTTACTAAACCTTATCTCTTCTACAAACTATAAAAATACATTATTAATGTACATAAACATTACATGATTTTTGTGGAATACTTAATACATTACAAAAATAGACACCCAAATACTTTGTTAGTTTAGTGCCTTTGGAAATGTGGAAATGTAAATGTCGATACATGAGTGAGATAAATTTTCTCCTACTAGGTTCTCTAAGACTATAACCCCTCTTAGACATATCATATCTGAAATATATCTTCATAACCTGGGGAAGGAAACATAAAAAGGGGTCAGATTAGATGCTCAGTAAGGGTAAATAAAGAAGATTGTAATAATAAACATGAGCATAAGGGTATGAGAACATGATCATGATATTTTAAGATCATACCCTTCATATCATAAATATAAATCATGAAATAAAGGTTAGTAGTTCATAAGGAATGAATCATAATGAAATCAAGATCATAAGACATGAAATCGTAACATGGGAGTAAGACATGGAATTGTGGAATACAAATAAATTTGTTATATCATTCCCTATAATTCAAGACTTTTTTATATAATTTATTAGGGCACTTCATGGGGATTTCACCTACTAGGAAGGACACACCACCATCCCCAGTAATAGACCTTTCCTTTTAATGGATTGGTTTTCCCCATTTTTTAATAATGGATTAGGTTTCCCTATCTTCCCATAGTAGATTGGGTTTCCCTATATTCTATCTTCATGGTGACTAAACCTATTGTGTGGTACACACCACCATCCTCAATCTTAGTCCTTTCCTTGTAATGTATCAAGTTTCCCCATCTTCCCATAGTGGATCAAGCCTATCGACTTGATTCCCATCATTATCTCATGAGAAATAAATCTTTACCCAATGCGTTGGAGGGAGATATAGGTCTCACTCATATCATAATAAAATCATTTATACATGTTCCATAAGATAATAAAACTTTTATCATATCATGACCTAGGAAAAGATATGGGTTTCATAAACATCCTATTATAACCTATTAAATAAAATGGGTTTCATAAATATGTAATCATATATTAAACTATGGAAAAAATAGGTTACATAATAATTTCATCAAATAATAACTCCTGAAAATAAGTGGGTTTAATAAACATAAAACCTATGAAGGAGGAACAAGTTTCATAAACATATAACATGTAAAATAGAAGCAAGTTTCATAAACAGCATTCCATCAAAACATAAGCAATTCAGAGAATGAAGGTGAATGTAACCTTTAGATCATTTCCTAGAAAGGAATGATTAACACCAATAGATGTCATATTAGAAGTAAAATAATTTGGAACTATCCTTTTAAAAACTTTTCTTATAAAATATATCCTTTCTTATTTTAAAAAGTTCTGTTAAAACATAAAGAATTTTTTAAAACCATTTTCTTTGAAAATACTTTTAAGACATATAAATGAGGATTAAAATCATTTTAAAAACCTTTTCCTTTGAAAACTTATAAAAGAATCTTGAACGCATTTTCAAAACCTTTTTCTTTGAAAATACCTTGAAATTTTATAAAATAAGCTTCAAAATCATTGAAATTATTTTATTTGAAAACAACCTTTTGAAAACTAATAAATAAAGTTTTGAAACTAATTTAAAACAATTTTTAAACATAAAACCTTTTTGAAAACCATTCTCATTGAAAACAACTTTAAAAAAATGAATTTAAATAATATTAGGAAAAAAATTATATAAAAAAATAACTTTCTTATCTTGTAAAATAATCTTCAAGGTAAAGACAGTCATGATGGCAGGTAAATCAATACATGTCGAACATTCCTTTTTCACCGTAAAAAGTTTTAAAAAGTGCCTTGACCAGAAAAATAAAGAAGATTCATTTTTAAAAACCATTTTTGTTTAAAAAGGTAAAATATGGGTAAAATTTTAGGTTAAATATAATAGGATAATAATATAATATTTTTGGAAACTTTTTTAGAAAACATGGCTTTTAATGAACACATATTTCCGAACAAAGAGAAAAGTAAAGTCAGACTTTCTTAAAAACACTTTCATGGTCGTCTTATGTACCAAAGAGTGGAAAAATAGTAACAATACTTGGATATAACATGAATTACCATAGGGTGAGAAACCTCATGTGATTTCTTGAGAGATTTATCATAATATTTCATCAATTTTAATATAATCATAACCAATCTTGATAAATAGTGAGATTGTTGCTATAAACCGTTACCAATTTGGTAAATTTGAATCATAATAAAATGGAAATAATAAAATTACATGAAGCCTAACATATCATGAAAATAATAATATTTATTACATGATATGTCAAAGTTATTATATACCCCTCATGGAAAAATATAGGTGCATAACATGGCATGTGTCTCAAAGAAGGAAAATTGAGACGAAATTACTTTACCGATTTGGAAACTTTTGAAACATAAAACCCATGAAACAAATATCATAAAATAGATATTTAAATAAATATAAATTTAAGAATAATAATAATAAAATACATACATTGGTAGTATAAATTCCACACAAAATAAATGAGTGGTGAATAAGGCATGTATCTCACAAAAATAAAAAAGTGAGATGAAATTCCCTTACCTTATGTCTTGACCCTCTTCATAACTGTACAAACTTCCTATATAATAAATATTAGTTTATTGTACATATTTTATATAACCATATTCTTATATATAATACCATATATCATTTTATTATGACTTTATATTATCTGTTTATTAACATTTCCAAGTTAAGGTTTTGCTTCGGGTAATATTCTCTTTGTTTTTCACATGTGTTTTAATTTGTTATATTTTTTATCCTCATACTTATATCATGTTTTAAGGAATATAAAAAATGAAATAAATATTATTTAGATTCAGTATATATGTATTTATAATAATCTATATAATATAGAAATATGAAATGGAATATATTGTTTATGGAGGTGGTGGGTCGTACATATGCATGAACATTATTTCCATTTTTCTTTGTAATATTGAAATAAATAAAGTAAATTACATATATGTGCATATATGTTATCATTGTAGTAAAATTATTAAGTAATATATATAATATAATTTCAGTAAACCAATCCTTAATACATTCCATGTAATATATATCATATATATCATATAAAAATACATTTTCCATCATAATTCCCAATCATGAGAGTTGGTAAAGGAAAAAACAAACAACATCATTTCGTGAGGTGGTAGTTCGTCATACCCAAGAATGGTAAGTTTGTTACCCATTATATGGAAGTGTGTTTAAGTGTAGGTAAAACCCTTAAAATAATATAATCTCAGTATATTTAGGATACTAAGGATATTTTGTATTCATGGAATAATAATAATTTTGATAGTGGAGAAAGAAAATAAATTAAATGAGGTTGATGAAGGATGTTACCTCTTATTTGGGTAACTCCTTTTGGTTTGCATCAAAGGGATTTCTTGGTTTTCTTTCTACCAAAAGGGAAGATTCAAGGATAAAGGTAGGGATGTTGTGAAGTGAATTTGGTATATCTTGTCCAAAATTAAGTGGTTTTATAGGTGTGAATAAGGGGTAGATTTTCTATCCTTTTATATGGGAGGGAGGGGACACACTTGACATTTTTTAAAACAAGTTAGGTGTACCCACATTTTTACCTAAAAAAGTCATCAAAAAAACAAAGATAAAAAATGGAAGGTTTATGGCCTAAATATGGACATAAAATGGGTTTTGGATAAGTGGATAGGTCATTTGGTCCCTTAAGTTTAAGGTTTATTCCATTATTAAGATTAATTTTACCATAATCATTATAATTAATTTTAATAACTTTCACTGATATTTTTGGTAAAAAAATTAAGTTGATATTATTAGAATATAAATATTATACTTATTACAACCATGTATTTCCATTTTTCTAAATTCAATTCATATAAGCAGAAACATTAGGTTTAATGATAATCTCACAAATGTGGCAAGAAATCAGGTTTTTTAAGTGAGAATTTTCAAAAGTTCATTAAGCTTTTATATCTAAATTCAACATAAAAATGATTCCAATGACCTAAATTGTATTAATAAATGTATAATTGATCTATTTTTACATTAAAACAAACTTAAAATATAATTTAACTATATAAATAAATTATAAAAAAAGAAATTTTGAATTAAAATTATGTATTTTTCACTATTCACCTAAAAATGAAGTTTCTTAGAAAAATCCCAAAAATTCACCCTAACATAATTTCAAAATTATGGATTAAAAAATGAATTTTATTATATTAAATTTAATTTCTAAAAGTTTCTAAAATTAATCTTATTATTTTTTCACAAAAGGGTATAAAAAGAAGTTCTTTTGAGAAAATAGTATTTCCAAACAAATAAAAACTTCACAAAAAATTATATGTTTTTTCATCATTATGTTTTATTTATATAAAACCATTATAAATAATATTTAAAAAAATATTAATATTATTATTATTATGTTTAATGTGTATGTTATAACTATCTTGTTTAATTAATTATAATAAAAAAATGTTGTTTTGTAGAAAATTAGTGTTGCATGTAATGTAATCCAAGTTGGTGTTGCATATAACATAAGACAATTTGGTGTTGCGTGTAGCACAAACTTATCTTGGGGTAGCATATAAAAAAATATTAACATGGTGTATCATGCAAAGAGATAATAACTTGGTGCTTTCATATAACACAAGCTATATTCAGTGTTGTGTGAAATACAAAATATCAAAAAGATTAAATTAATTTAAAAAAAATATTTCACAAAAACATGGGGTTTTACACAGGTTCATCCTATGTGAAGAACCTATATATTTCCAAGTTCCACCCTATGTGTAGCACCTCTAGCTTGCCCAGGTCCACCCTGCATGATCCCCCCTTCAACTTTCCCAAGCCTCACCTGTACAAGCCACCCTTAGAGCACTATTTCATGTCATCAATGGTAGGGAACCTCTTTCCTTGTATCCCTAATATGGGGGGTAAATCCAAGACCTCCCCCAAAACCTCTAAATACATATGATTGGATTATAAGGAAAATTATTGTTTCCTCTCTATTATACATTCTCATAGTAATGGAAGTCCCATATTTATCCTACTTAATAGTTGGGATACTAGGAGTGTTCTCAATTATACATTCATGTGGTAATGAGGTTCCAAAAAATAAGGATAATAATGGGACCTCAGGGTATAAAAATAAGATATTATGAGAGCATATATAAGTCGCATCTATTTTCCTAACTCCCCTTCCATAACTCCACCCTTGTCTACCAGAATACGAGGAGAAAATTTTGCCCTATGGAATCCCTCCTTTAGTAATCCCCTAGTATTTCATTATAGGCATTCCCCCTTCCTTCCATATCCCCAACCTCATCCACCTGTGGATGAAAGAGATTATGTGGATAGTCTTTTCTTCCTCTTCCTCTTGTTTCTCACACTGATCATGACTCATGTGGACATAGAGGTTAGTCGTGATCGTTTCATTAGCAAGATCAATTACCTAATGAGACTCATATTCGGCATAATCACCAACAAATTTATTACCACCTAAAAGGGATATGTCCCTAATGAGGCAACAAATGGGCCTCCAAATAGGTGTAAGCCCCAAAACCATGTCACCATCCCCTCAAGGGACATATTCCCTATGAGACAAACCTTTAAAGGTCCATATTTGTGATAAAGAAAACTTGTTCCCCCTATATAGGTGTAAACTCGAACCTTCTGAACTATGTGGTTTTTAATTCTTGTATAAGCAGGATATGTAAGAAACCTCCCTGAGGTTCAAGCCCAACACCCCAAAATCATCCTAATATTCTTTAGGATATATCCCTAGTAGGTTCATATCCAACTAGAAGGTCCATATTCCTTTTGGGACCTTTTCATCACTATATTTATTGAGATACATTCCTTTTAAGATCATTCCCCCACCTGGGAGGCCACATTCCTTCTAGGTACCTTGGGATACTTCCACATAAGTCCCACACCATCCTTACCTTGGAACCTTTTTCCTAGATGTCCTTTCCACATAATGTTAAACTACATAGTTTTTTCCTCATCACATGACCTTAAAAGGTGTGATGTTTCCTTGATGTTATTAATATTTTCATAACTTATTATATACTCCCTTTATTGATTTTATATTAAATTTGCATAATTTTTGTTAAATATTAATGTTTAAATATTAAATATAATTTTAGAGCACTGTTTGAATTCATGCATATTCAAGTATGATTAATATTTTAATAATAAACATAACTCTACTGATCCAAATTGTATGGTTCTTGTTTTTTAGTATTTATAATTTAATATTCAACATTTAATTGGAATGAATCTTGGGCCAATTATACAATTTAAAGGGTTATATGGATCACATAAGAAGGCCCACAGAATCTGTGAAGAAATTGAACCATCCATTAAGATTTTATTACTGAGCTCAACCCAGAAGTAAAAATTCATTCATTCTCCTCAAACATTTGGATAACAATTAAAGGAGTCTTGGATAAAAATTTCAAAGCCCAACTCCAAATCCAAGGGGCCCAACTGATTAATTTAAACCCAACCCACCATTCTGGATGGGAATTAAAATTCAGACACCATTCATGAAATTTCTCATGATCTAGTCATCCAATGAAGTTAATATTTTGTAGTGTGAAAGAATAAATTTAGGTGGACGACTTTGTTGAATAAATTTTTCATATTTGAGGGCATATTACTATTCAAAACCCATTCACATTTTGTAATTTAAAAGATTTGGATTAAAATGGACAGATTAAAATTGTTTAATCAAACTGCCATAACTTTGGCTCTTTAAGTCCAATGGATGCAAAATTTTCATAGTAGACAAATGAGATAATTATGTACAACTTTAAACAATATCATATCTCGATATTAGGCTTTATAATTTATCAAAGTGGAGATGCAAGTGGAGGGGCAGTTTTGGAATGGAAATAGCCCACAACATTGGGCTATACATACATCACCCTCCTCTCCTTGAAAGGGGTTGAAATTTCATAAGAGAGGAGTATATATTGGCACTACCAAAGAATTTAAAAAGGATTTTGAGTACCTTCCATGCTCAAGTTTTCACTTGATAGATCTTTCCTCCTATCTTTGTTTTAATTTACTATTGTGTTCTTCTTTGTTGTAATCTTGTAAGTCTTTATTTTTTGTAATTCTATTTTAATGCAAGTTTCTTATTCTTCATATATTATTCTCATCCAAGTTCTATTAAATAATATAAATGGTCTTAAAATAGTTGAAATAAATTTGAATCCCATTCCCTTATTTTTCTTTCTCATTCAATCTAAAGTTAGTATTTAATTCCTTTCATTGTTTGTGTGTGTGTTCGACGCACCAATCTTTTCTTATCCCTTTATTTTTCTTATCTTATTAATTTATCATCATGATAATTATATACAGATTAATAATCATTTAAATGTATTATTAAATCTCTCATTGGGGTGAGTTATAATTTAGGTATGTTAATCGATTGAGATCTTTTTCTCGATTAATATTATTTAAATTAATATTGTGTATGTTGGACTTAACATGTCATGAATTAATGACTTATTTTGTTTAATGAGTGGTTTCCATTTATTATTTGAATCATAAATACACTAACATAAATAATATAGGATTAATATTATAACCCTAAGTTAAGTTAAGTCTTGTATTAAATCCTTAACACTTGGTAATTCCAATCAACGTCAACTTGTGACATGGGTATTAATTTAATGCAATATAAAGAAAAGCTCAAGAATATCACAAAATTAACTACCTAATGATGAACTCACCCCAATGTTTATAAAATTTTTAAATAAATATTAATCAATCAATCATTTCAATTAATCTCTACAAACAAAGACCCCAATCAAAATACAATCAACTAAAAACATTCAACTATTAAAAATTATCATCGTCGAGGATTTGACCCGAGTGTTGTTATACACATTAATAGAGCATCAAAACCGTGAATGGTCGATAGGTGAAAATTTTACATGCTTTAAAATGGTTTTGTTTCTAGGGATGGTTCAATTAAATGTTCTTTAGTTTCTAGTTACTGTAAAAAAACAAAAAAAATTGAAAAAAATTGAAAAAAAAACTCAAAGAAAACCCCATATTCCTCTTTCTTCCAAAATCTATCTGAATTCCCCATAGCCTCTCAAAAAATCCCTTGGATTCATTTGACCCTGAAATTGATCAAAAACTTTTCCAACTTAGGAAGAACATTAGGGATAATCAAATAATTCAAGAACCGGTCCTCGTCCAACTAGTTGAATTAGAAATGGCCAATCCTAGGGAACAAACACTTAAATAACTCACTACCCCTGATATAAATTACCAACCTCTTGGTATTCAATATCCAAACATAGAGGCTGAATTCAAACTCAAATCATATTTGATTCATCTTCTCCCTCATTTCCATGCTCTAGTTGGTGAGGATCCACATCTCCACCTTAAAGAGTTCCAAGAGGTGTGCTCTACCATGAAGCCTCAAGGGGTTTTTGAGGAACAAATAAAACTCTGAGCATTCCCTTTCTCCTTATCTGAAACTTCTAATTCATGGATTTACTACCTCACTCTTTGTTCCATAACTACATGGAATGACATGAAGTTAATCTTTTTAGAGAAATTATTTCCTGCTTCTCATAATGCTTCTATCCAAAAAGAAATAGGTGGTATTCGTCAATTCCCAAATGAATCACTTCATGAGTACTAGGAGAGGTTCAAAAAGCTTGTTGCAACCTACCCCCACCACCAAATCCCTAACCAAATATTGATCCAATACTTCTATGAGGGGTTATTATCTATGGAGAGAACTCCCATTGATGCTGCAAGTGGTGGTGCTCTTGTTGATAAAACTCTTGTAGATCCAAGAGATATCATAAGTAACATGGATGAAAACACACATAAATTTCATACTCGAGCACATGCTCAAGTCAAACAAGATCAATATAATCAATCTATAGAGTCTAAAAAATATGACAAAGTGGATGAGTGAACTTACAAGTCTTGTGTGACAACTAGATATGGCTACAAAAGCCCCAACCTCATCTTCTCCACAATCTCTATTCCCTGGACCTATCAAGAATTGTGGAATTTGAAGCTCCCCATATCATCCAACTGACACATGTCCACAACTTCAATAGAATCAATCCGATTCATCCAAACCAATGGATATCAATGCAGCATATGCTCAATAGAACCCCAACCCTCAATAATTAGTTTAGTTTCTTAGAAACTTCAACCAACCCCATTCTGATCCCTTCTCTTCTATATATAATCCTAACTTGAGATATGGGAATCCCATTTCTCATCCCCCTCAATACCGTCATCAAAACCCAAACCAATTTCAATATGTTCAATTTGTTGGTAACTTCCATCAACCTTACCCTTTTGTTCATTAACCTCAAAGTATCAATCCTCATCTTCCTCCTCCTAGATTCCACTATCCTAGTGAGCCTTCCCAATTCCCAAACCAAAAAAATCACTTTCCCAAGAACCAAAATCAAGGTAATCCCAAACCAGTACAGGCCTCTTCTTACAAGAAACCATGAGAAAGTGGAGTGGAAGATCTTTCCTCATTCACCCATTCTAACCTCAAAAAAATTGAAACAAAAATTGGTCAAATTGCATCCCACCTAAGCCAGAAACAACAATCAAATTCTTCCCAACTCCTAGATTAACCATTACCCAACCCCAAGGGTAATGTAAGTGAAATTGCACTTAGATTAGGGAAGAAAATTTCTATGCCTCAAGATAAGTCCTCTAAACCCCCTTTAAATGTTGACCTATAAAATAAAAAAAAACTAGAAAATGAATATGAATATTTTCCCTCACCTCCTTCCATTCCACTTAGGAACCCAATTCCTTTTCCTCAAGCCGTTTCTAAGCCAAATAAGTCCTTTGAACCTGATTTTGAAATGCTCAACATGTTTAGATGTGTTGAAGTCAACATTCCCCTCTTAGATTACATAAAAAAATACCTAAGTATGCCAAGTTTCTTAAGGAATTGTGCACCCATAAGAGGAAACTTAGGACCTTCGAAAATGTTCCCACCCAGAATTTTATTCCCATAAATTTCAAAGATTTAGGGACCTTTACGGTTCCATTCAAAATTGGAAGTTCCAACTTTGATGATGCACTCATAGACCTAGGAGCCTCAATTAATGTCATTCCCAAATCCATCTTCTCCAACATTGGCCTTGGTCCCTTATATCCAACAGGTGTTGTCATTCAATTGGAAAATTGAAGCACTACTAGTCCTGGGGGTATAATCGAGGATATCCTTGTTCGTGTGAATGATCTTATGTTCCCTACTGATTTCTATTTCCTTGGCATGGAAGTTGAGATAAACTCTTCTTGATCTCCCTTAATTCTAGGAAGATCATTCCTAATGAGAGCGAGAACCAAAATTTATGTCCATTCAGGAATATTATCCATGTAATTTGGTGACCAACTAGTCAAGTTCAACATTTCCAAGCCATGAGATACCCATCTAAGGATCACTCTGCATTCTCAATCCATGCTTCTAAGAACACTTTTTAGAGTCAATTGAACCACATTCCATCATTTTCATCATGTTTAAATGATAAAGGATCTTGTGAAATATGCACCATGAATAACAAAGTCATAAATGGTGAAGTTGATGTGGATCTCTCATTCATAGACTTTATTAATCTAGAAGATCTTGAAAACTCTCTTGAATCTCACATCAACTCTGATCTCTACTACTTCACCTTGGACAACGATAGTATTAAGGAGAATGAATCTGATGCAATTGAAAGCCCTTCCTCTATTCCTGAGTTGTCTAAACCACAAATGAAAGATGAGACTGATCTGAAACCTCTTCCTGAACACCTGAAATATGCCTTTCTTTTCCATGATCACTCTTATCTTGTAATTATCTACGCTTCACTTACCGAAACTAAGGAGTCCAAACTTTTTCATGTGTTAGAGGAAAAAAAGTCCTTAGGTTGGACCCTAGATGACATACCAGGAATCAACCCTGCCCTTTGCATGCATCACATCCATCTTGAGGAATCATCCAAACCAATTAGACAACCACAAAGAAGACTCAATCCCCTCATACTTGAGGTATTTAGGGAAGAGATCACCAAGATTCTTCAATCTAGTATTATCTACCCAATTTCCAATAGTAAATGGGTTAGTCTAATTCAAGTTGTACCTAATAAAGTTGGGATAATTGTTGTCACAAATGAACATAAAGAGGTAGTCACAACTCGAGTGAAGAATAAATGGTGTGTGTGCATTGATTGCTGAAAATTGAATGTTAAAACAAGAAAATATCACTACCCTCTTCCATTCCTTGATCAGATGCTATAATGATTAGCTGGAAAGTCACACTACTGCTTTCTTGATGGATACATTGGCTACTTACAAATCCCAATCGCACCTCAAGACCAAGAAAAGACTACTTTCACTTGCCCCTTTAGAACATATGTATATAGAATAATTCCATCTGGCCTTTGTAATGCTCCTGCAACATTCTATAGGTGTATGATGAGTATCTTTTCTGAATTCATTGAACTCTGCATGGAAGTCTTCATGGATGACTTTACTATTTATGGTGAGTCATTTTAATTGTGCTTTCATTCACTCTCTCTATTCCTTAAAAAGTGTGTCAAGTGTAACCTTGTGTCAAATTTTGAAAAATGTCACTTCATGGTTGAAAATAGGATTGATCTAGGGCACATAGTTTCAAAAGAGGGTATTGAAGTCGATCCTGCCAAAATTGAAGTGATCAAATCACTTCCTGAACCAACTTCTTTTTGATACATCCATTCCTTCCTAGTTCATGCTGGTTTCTATCATCGATTCATCCATAACTTTAGTAGGATTTCCCTCACACTCACTTAGTTTCTCCAAAATGATGTCACTTTCCATTTCTATGAGGTTTTCAAGAGAGCCTTCATTGAACTCAAAACTGCTCTTACATCTGCCCTGATAATATAACCCCCATATTTGTCCTTACCATTTGAGTTGATGTGTAGTGCTTATGATAGATCCATTGGGGTTGTTCTAGGTCAAGGAAAAGAAAAAATTCCTCATGTAATATATTATGCCTCAAAAACATTGGATGATACTCAATATCACTACATTGTGACTAAAAAGTAACTTCTAGAAGTGATTTTTGCCTTAGATAAATTCCGACCCTATCTCTTAGGTGCTAAAATCATCATCTTCATAGAACATTCTGCTATAAAGTTCTTACTCAAGAAAATTTATTCCAAACTGAGGCTAATAATATGGATCCTAATGCTCCAATAGTTTGACCTTGAAATAAAATATAGACCTGGAAAATAAAACCTTATGGCTGATCACTTGAGTAGAATTTATAATTCTTCTCATTCATCAATAATTGATCATGAATTACCTACTGAGCACCTTTCATCTCTCACTCCAAAGTCACCATGGTATTCCCCAATTGTAAATTATTTGGTTTCTATTGTTTTTCCTGAAATTTTTTCAAAAGAAAAAAAATGAAGTTGAAAAGTGATTCAAAGTATTATTTTTTGGAAGATAATAAACATTGTAAAACTAGGGTAGACATGGTAATTAGGATATGTATTTATGAATATGAACATTCATATATATTATAATTATATCACTCACTTCCCGGAGGTGGCCACTTTGGACCAAAAAGGACCTCTCTAAAGGTCCTAGACTCTGGATTCTTCTGGCCTTCACTCTTCAAGGACTCACATGAGTTCTATCAATCATGTCTCACTTTCCAAAAATTTGGCCCAATTTTAAAGAGAAATGAAATGCCCCAAAATCCTTTAATTTTATATTAAATCTTCGATGTTTATGGAATCTATTTAATGGGACCATTTACCCCTTCCAATGGATTCTCTTACATCCTTCTTGCATTCAATTATGTTTCTAGGTGGGTCGAGATCAAACCCACTAGAAAGGATGATTCACATACTGTTAGTGAGTTCCTAAAGACACATGTATTCCACCTATTTGGCACACCGTGTGCCTTGATAAGTGACTTAGAAACCCATTTTTGTAATAAAACCATGGAATCTATTTTGAAAAAGAATGGTATTGTACATAAAAATTCAACTGCATATCACCCACAAACAAATGGAATGGCTAAACTTTCTAATAGAGAAGTGAAAAGAGTGCTTGAGAGAATTGTAAAACCCACCAGAAAAGACTGGCCTGAAATACTTGGTGAAGCACTATGGTATTATCGAACTGCATATAAAACACCCATTGGGATGTCTCCTTTTATGCTAGTTTTTGGTAAATCATTTCATTTACTAGTTTAAATCCAACATAAGTCTTTTTGGGCTGTGAAAACCTATAATTTTGATTGTGAAAAATCTGGTGAAGAAATATTGTTGCAATTGGCTGAATTGGAGGAGCTTAGACTTGATTTTTATAAGAATTCTAATCTTTACAAAGAAAAATCCAAGTCACTCCATGAAAAACACATCCTGTGAAAGGTATTTCATGAAGGTGAAAAGGTATTGATTTTCAAATGTTTATTTCATCTTTACCCAGGTAAGCTTAATTCTCATTTGGAAGTTTATTTTATTATTTCTCATGTTTACCCATTTGGTGTAGTGAAATTCCAATAACCCTATTCAAAAAGGATATTAACAGTTAACGGACATCGGTTAAAACATCACCATGAGAGGACACACAATCCTCAAACAATATCAACTTTAATCAAATCCATAGTAGACCCACCACCTGATGGATATGGAGACCCACCAAATCCAAACTAGGGGCACCTATTTCCCTTTAACTCTCTCTCTCTCTATCTCTTCCTCTACCTCCCTCTTTCTTCTTTTTCCCCTCTCTTTCAATTTTTTAACACTTTCTTTATCAAACCCTTTCTATTTACTATTTCTCTTTTGTGTGGGTGTGTCTTTATAAAAAACTAAAAAAAACCTAAAAAAATTAAAAAACAAAAAAAAATCATTTAAAAAATATATATGTGAAAAATCAAGAATCATACTTACTCACCTTTCAATTTTCAATTTTTTTCCAAAAATTTTGGGTAGTCAAAATACATGGTTTTATCTCAAAATTCTTGTGTTTTCATAATATATTTGGATAAATAATATTGTTTCAAAACAAAAAAAATTGAATGATTAATTTTTTTATTCAGAAAATTATTTTCCCCACCCGTGAGGTACAACATTTTCTTTCATTCCAAGGAAACATATGGCCATTTTTTCAAAATTTTTGTTTTTCACCCCCATTTTTGAATCTTGAGTTTGTGGACCTTCGAGCTTAATTTCCTACTTTATTGTGCATTAATATGATAGATTCATTTTCTCAACCACATGAGAATCACAATATCTAAATAGCCTCTCATTTCCCTTACATTAATCCTCCTTTTGAAAGCACCTTCGAGCCTATGAAAACCTTTTCTTTTATAGACACATTACAATCTCAATACCTTATCCCACCCAATATCTACATGGATTTACATTTCATTATTTACTTAAATTTAAGTGTGGGGGGAATGGATTTTATTTTTTGGGTGCCCTTTTATTTATTTTCAATGAGTTATCATATGCTTGAGGAAAATCATACATTTTAGTGTGGGGGGAGAGGTTTTCATTCAGTGAGTTTTAGGGAACTTAATGTACTTTAATTTATGTAATTTTTTAAATGTTATTGGAAAGTGTTCATAAAATCAAAAAAAGAACAAAAAAATGGGTTGTGTCTTGGGCGGGTCAAAAATCACTCTTCCTCGACCTTTGATCTTATTATAACTATTACAATTAGTGTCGTGAGGAGATCAATCATGGGTTGGGATATGAGTGTGAGATCTTTCTCAAGTTAAATATTTGAAAAATGAATAAAAAGAAGAAAAAAATAACACTTATGTCATTGGGAGAAGTTTTTTGTTTTGTAAATATTTCATCTTCTCATCCCCTTTAAATTTTATTCCTCTCTTGTTTATTTATTCACAAAATCATTCCCTTGTAAATATGTGTTTCCATTTCCTTCCATGATTCATTTCAAAAAAAAATTTGCATTGTTTTACCCATGTTGGTGTCTTACCCCCTTTTTTTTATCTTTTTTATATCATCTTCCTACCATCCCATAGCCACAGAAAAACCCCTAAAAATACCTCATGATTTTTGATCACTTTAGGATAGGGAGTGGAAGCTGAGAGATCTTACAAACTCAAATATTTTCACTTTTGGTTGGTAAATGAGTAAATATCCATAAATTAATTTTATCATCTTGAGAGGAGTAAGTTTTTTGTGCCACCATTTTCCTCCAATGGCTTGAAGGCCTTCATTTTTTATTGATTTTTGATAATCCACCTTTCAAGGGGTGAGGTGGAACTCTTACAAGGCCCGTAGGAATAAGTATTATGTGGCTCGTAGGCCTTAGAAGAATTAATTTCCCTTAGGATTCAAACATTACATAAAACCTAGACTAACTACTTGGAACTGCTCCTTTCCAACATCTTCATCATGAAATCAGCTCTCCACCTTCACATGGCTATTAGTCTAGGCTTTACCATGCATGCACAGGCTTGTCCCGATAGAAGGTGTTATACTCTCTCATTATTGCAATTAGTTTAGCTTCTGATATGGTGAAATATTCTTTCTCATCCTCCTTCTGGAGCTTGTTCCTTGTAGGTTTTTTGGTTTTAATCTGCACTTAAGGTGGCCCAAAGGCCTTGAGGTGGATCAAAGGCCTTACTGGCCCAAAGGCCTGGGTGGCTCGAAAGCCTTAAAGGACTCAGGGAACAAATTGGTGGCCCAAAGGCCCAAACGAGGGAATAGTCCTAGATACTACAGTTCCAAATAGTACCTACTATAGTAATGGTACAGTACCTAGTACAGTATTACTACAGTACCTAGAAATATGCCTCCTCCTGGATTTGATCCTGGGTCGCTTTGATGCACTTAAGGAGACCTCACCAACCGAGCTGAGGCTCATGTGTGTGTGCCACCATTTTCCATTTCTAAATTTGAGCATGAAAAGATTAATTGTTTTTAGAACATTGTTTCTTTAAAAACTTACGGTGGAATTCAATATGGATTATTGAAATAGTCTAAACCTTCCCTGAGTGAAAAAAATGAAATTTTAATATTTTTTGGTGAGTCAAAATGATTTTTTTAGGTTTTTATATTTGTTGTACATGAGGAAATGCACAAGACTAAGCGTGTAGGAGTTTATGTTATTAATATTTAAAAAAAAATTATATACTCCCGTTACTTATTTTATATTAAATGTGCATAATTTGTATGAAATATTAATGTTTTAATATTAAATATAATTTTAGAGCACTATTTGAATTCATCCAGATTCAATTATATTTAATGTTTTAATAATAACTATCACCCTACTGATCCAAATTGTATGGTTATTGTTTTTTAGGATTCCTAATTCAATATAAAACATATCCTTAGAAGGAATCTTGGGCCAATTATGCCATTTGAAGGGTCATATGAATCACACAAGAAGGCCCATAGAATCTATGAAGAAATTGATCCATCCATGAAGATTGAATTACTGGGATCAATACAAAAGTGAAAATTCCTTCATTCTCCTCAAACATTTGTATAAAAATTCAAGTATTCTTGGATAAAAATTTCAAATCCCAAATCCAAATACAAGGGGCCCAACTGATGAATTTAAACCCAGCTCACCATTCTATATGGGAATTAAAATCAGTGCACTATTCATGACATTTCTCATGATTTACTCATCCAATGAAGCTGATATTTTTCTGTATGAAATATAAGATTTAGAAGACAAAATTTGTTGAAGAAAGTTTTTAGATTTTAGGGCATATTCCTATTCAAAAACTCATTCAAATTTTGGTATTTAAAAAGTTTGGATTGAAATGGACATATTAACATTTTTTAATCAAACCATCATAACTTCGGTTTCTTAAGTAAAATGGCCGCCAAATTTTCATAGTAGATATATGAGATATTTATAAAAACTTTTAAGAAGGTACTATCTCAGTATTCTGCTTTCTAATTTATCAAAGTGGCAATTCAATTGGAGGGGAATTTTTTGAATGAAAACAGCTCACAACATTGGGCTATAAATACATCCCCCTCCTCTCCTTGCAAGGGGTTGGAATTTTAGAAGAGAGGAGAATATATTTCATGACCAAAGCCTTTTTAAATTCTTGGTAGGACCTTTAATACTCAATTTTTTACTTGAGATACCTTTCCTCCTCTCTATTTTTTTCATTTACTTTTGTGTTCTTCTTCGTTGTAATCTTGTAAGTATTTGTTTTTGTAATTAGATTTTAATGCAAGTTTCTTCATAGTTATATATTATTCTAATCCAAATTATCTTAAATAATATTAATGGTCTTAAAATAGTTTAAATATATTTGAATCTCCTTCCCTTCTTTTTCATTCTCATTCAATCTAAACTTAGTATTTAATTCCCTTCATCGTTTGTGTGTGTGTTCGACACACCACTCTTTTCTTATCCCTTTATTTTTATTATCTTATTAATTTATCATCATAATAATTATAACCAGATTAATAATCATTTCAATGGTTGAGTAAATCTCTCATTAGGTAGAGTTATAATTTAGGGATGTTAAGCGATTGAGAGTTTTTGCTCGATGAATATTCTTTGAATTAACATTATGTATATTGGACTTAACATGTCATGGACTAATGACTTGTTTTGTTTAACAAGTGGTTTACATGGATTATTGGAACCATAAATATAATAATATATACAAGATATGATTAATAGTATATCCCTAAGATAAGTTAAGGCTTGGATTAAAATCTTAACACTTGGGAATTCCAATCAACATCAACTAGTGACATGGGTGTTAATTTAATGCAATATAAAGAAAATATCAAGGATATCACAAGCTTAAAAACCTAATGATAAACTCACCACAATATTTATCAAATTTTTAAATCAATATTAATCAATCAATCATTTCAATTAATCTCGGAAAACAAACCCCCAATCAAAATACAATCAACTAAAAACATTTGACTATTAAAAAGTATCATCATTAAGGATTCTACCTGAGTGCTGCTATACACATTAGCAGAGCATCGGAACCTTGAACGGTTGATAAGAGACAATCATCCATGCTTTTTGTCCTATTAATTAGAACTGAACTACATGTTTTATGATTAATTCCACAAGTATATATTGGAATCCCTTTTCATGGGGTTTATCCTAACACAAAAATAACACTTTTCTTCTTGGATGATGATGAATTCTAGATCACCCCACTATGTGTCTTAAAACTATCATCTTGATAATAAAGATCATAAAAATATCTAATCTATGACCAAAGGGTTTCATTGATGGAGAACCTCAGATACATATAGATTTCTTCATCAATAAATAACCTTAGATGCATACAGATGATTATAAAGTCAATACATTCTAAAAATTGATTGTTAATATAAGGGTGACCTGGTCTATATTTGGGATTTAATATAGGATTAATGAATATTTCTTAAATATATAATTGAGTCATGGAGTAGGAAATAATTCCCCAAAAAAAATGTATGGTGAGCCCGACCTCCCATATTCTTGACCAATTTGAGTCTCTAAGTGTCATTTGAACTATTTCCTAATGACCACCTACCTTTGGAAAGTAGGTTTGTAAGGCATCGTGAATGAGGGAACCATTGGGTGTTTATATTTCTATAAAAAACCTTTTTGGAAACCACTTGTAAAATACTCAAAGAGAAAAAATGGTGTGTTTGGATTGAAGGTTCATGCCACCACCACCACAAAATTCCATTCAAGCCCCACTTGATTTTTTGAATGAAATAAAGGATTTTCTGAATGAAAAAAAATGGTGAACTTAACATGAATCCTTAACCAAAGTTACTTTGTCACCCACATTTCAGGACCCTTTAACATTCTCACAAAAATAAACTAGTCTAAACATAGATTTAAAATAATCAATTATGCATGTTTTCATTTATTGAGATGTTTCTTTGATAGGTATTTTTTATGTTTTTTGTATATATCTAAGAACTTTCAATATGAACACCCTTCAATAAAATGGTGAATTTCCATCTTAACTGAATGTGTGCATCAATTTCTTCCCAATATGGGTCCTCTTCTAACCTAAGTGCACTATCTCCAATCCGACAAATTTAGCATTGGGTTTCAAACATGATGATTTGGGACTACCACCTTAATGGTACCATACCAACCTCGAAGGATGCTCAAAAAGAACTACAACACATGAATCCCCATTAACCATCCACTCAATGATGGAAAATGGCCCATAATTTGATGAGCCCATCACCATATTGAATTATTTTGGGAGCCTTTCCCTAGAACATAGCAACAAGTTCCTCCCTTGTCTTAGGGAAACGAACCAAGAGGACATCAATGGACTCATATAAATGACACAATATTATCTAAAAATATATCCTTACATCAAATGTCATTGATAATTCCACATGTAATCAAGTCCTTAGCATGATGGGGATGTCACCCTATAGGGTCTATCTCAGGTTACCTAGACCCGAGTGCCTAGGATAGCCCATCAAGGGCGGAAATCAAAAAACTAGGAATAGGATTGCATTCATGTTGCTAATGGAGAATCTCATCCACAATATGTGGTGAAAACATATGAGAAAGATTATATACCTACTCACATACATTAATTATTCCAATACAATTTGGAAGTAACTAGATAAGCCTGCCCACAAAACATGTAGACAACTTATGAACAAATTCAAATTCCTACCCATACCTCCCAAACCTTCTAACATAGTTTTCCAGCAACCAAGAAACCCATCAATAATATATGATAGTATCCAATGAGAAAATAAAAATCACATATCATGTATATCAACCCTTTCATCATGATTTGGAAGCACTTAGAGAAACCAACTAGAAAATCTTGGTAAGAAACCGGGGGTAGACCCATATCTCTGACCCCATGAATGAAGATTTTTGGTATATATTAACATGAAATAAAGGACATGAGTAATAATTAATACCTTATAAAAACATGGAATGGTAATATAACCCCATTCCATCCACTGATATCACTCAAAAAATCTTGATAATTATGAGAGGGCAGACACAAATCCCTTCCCACATCCTACAAATATACCAAGATATAATGATGGAAGCAGAAGTGGTTGAAGGTAGGACACAAAACTCAATACTTATAATTGGAGAGATTAATAAATATAATTATAGGGTCACTCTGGATAATATCCATATCCTTATTCCCATCTTCGAGTGTCATATGAAAAATTTTGTGATGAAATGACAACCAAATCGGACACACATCCCCATTCCAACTGGAGTTCATTGTTCCATTATGGTGGTTGTTCTAGGGAAGGCATATATCCCTATCAAAACCATAAAATCATGTCATCATGCTCCAATGGTAACATAGAAGTCTCTCATAACTACTTCTGTATATCAAAATTTCTATTCAAAGTATGTGATTGCAACTTTCTAAGGGAAAACATCAAGGAATAAATCCCATCTAGGGAAGTTTGAAATTTTGGAGAAAGCTCACAACCTTTATCTGCTAAAGTTTGGTGTTCTTGAATCCCTCATACATTTATCTATAGTGGATCATGATCATATTCATCCATTACCAAATTAAAGAGATATTATTTTAAATGGAGTAGTTCCTCCCTATAACTTCACTACCAACAGTTCTGGCAGTCTACACCGAAAATCTTACCAAGAAGTATTACTTCATAACCATAATTTGATCGATCATGATATCCCATATCCTAATGAGTTATATGGAAACCCTACTGATGGATATAAGATAAAATATCAAGAATTCCCTCCCCTTTCTATCGTCCGCCCTGAAGGCCCTCCCCGAGGTATATGATGAAAATATTCTCTATATAGTAAAATGTCAAGCTGTGATAGTAGTCCTACCCATAAAGGAATTCTCTACAAAGGTCCTCCCCATAGTAAAATTTCATTTACAAAAGTATTTCCTCCCATTAAAAAATAAATTATGATAAATCCCTCATATTCTAAGGCACTTGGAAAGATAGGGCTAGTCATGTAGGATGCCATGTCATTGGCAAGTGACATCCTATCTCAATAAATGATAGTCTGAGAAAACAGTCATCCAATAAACCACCAATGGATAATTTTCATTCTAGAAAGGTAACTGAGATCCCTACTAGCCCTATTGACTACAAAAAAGAATCTAGGAAACCCCACTTTGGGCAGATCAAGTGGAGTAATCTCTAACACAATAAGTGGAGAATATGTTAATTATGAGAGCACAGATGGATAAGGATAATATACCCATCATGTTTTGGCTCTCAACCACTTCTCATTTTGAAATTATAGAGGTAATATCAGAAGAATGAATATAGGATATTCATCTAAACCTTTGGAAAACTCTTTTACATTGAAAAATGAACTTCTTTACAAAGGAAGGGTATGCATACCATGTTAAGGTAATAGAAGAACTTTGTTGACAAATTGAATTGGAATCCCTTTCGGTTTAATGACACGAAAAATCAAGAAAATAGAGGAAGGGTCTTCAAATTTCATGTCTCAGTGAATTTCATGAAGTATGTTGGATGATCATAAACACACCTCTTTGTGTTCAGATAAGGGGATGGGGTAAACACATATCTTTTCATTTCACCTCACTCTATGATCAGAAAAATACCATATAAGTGACATCATGTAATGTTATTTCTTTGAGTCAATTCTCATATCTGAGAACTGCTCATAAAATATGGTTCACTTGTCAATAATAATACCTGAACAAGTATTATATGAATTGGTCCTAACAAGAGAAAGTTATTGAAAGACTCATGCACTAGGCATCTGTGAACATTAAGAAAGATTCTTACTTAATCTAATACAATCATCTAATCCCACTGATGCCTTCAGAAAAAAGTGGATCATGTTTATACCATATACTGAATTTAGCTCATGATTAGACGATAATGTATAGGTTCAAGAGATTAGTCGTGACTGCCACAACCATAATAATACAGGGGTATCCACATTTCATAGGGTTGGGAGTTTTTTTAATATAACCATCCCATCAAGGCTAACAAATTTAGACTGAGGAATCAAAATATTGGAATGCGAGAAACCCCATCCCATAGGGATGGGGGATTTTTTTACCTCAATCTACTCTCTAATAGAAATTAGTCTTTTCCCATTTAGGAGGATCACCACAAAATGAATTATCCTAGTTTGTTCCATCTCATGACCCAGTTTTCTCATCAAGAGCACGTATAACAAAGTTGTGTGGGGATTCCCTTTGAGTCACCCCTTTCCAAGAATCCCCAAATTAATCTTGAAAAGGAGGGAAGAAATATGGTAATGATTGAAAACAAAAGATATTTATTAGATTTATAACATCTCTTAAAGATATCAGTGCCTTCAGTACATATCCTAGTGCCAATCATCCCTCCTATATTTATACTATCAATATAACTCCTTTAACACATTATGGGTTATTGAATGTTATTGACACTACTCTAGAGTATTTTATTGAAGATGATGTCAATACATAAGAATGAGAAGAGGAATTTTCCATTTAGAACATGGTCCATATTGAGATAAATGAATATGGTGTGTGCACTGGGAATCTAAATATTGCCAAAAAAATTGGGGTTTTAGTGAATGTTCAACCAAAACCTCCTTGATAAGATTCCTCCTAGGAAAAGGGTAAGGGAATGACAATGTCCCATAATCTACCTGAAAGAGTCTAATCACTCATGATATAATAGAGGCTCATGTAATATGATATGGAAATGTATAAACTATTGAGGTTAAATGTAGAGATATTAAAAGCTAATTTCCCCACTAGTTATTTCCTCTAAGTGGAGCCTCATATCACCCTCTTATCCGATACCCCTAAACAAGAAGGGTTCATCATATCAATGAGAACATATCTAGATCACCCAGTCAACCTTGGGACCAGACAACCTATTTATTTGGACCTAACTGTAGTAGGGTATCATGAATTCCCTCCATTAGGGAAATAACTAAACATGAACTGGGAAAACCATCAAAGGTTAACCCATTCCATGTGTCAACTGCAAGTATTGGAAAATCCAGCATATCAGGACCTACTAGTTGCTACCTCTATTTAAGATCATGTTCATCAAAACATACCTAATGGATCATCAATACTATTGATTCATTGGTAGCCCAATTGAATGTTTTATAGGAATGGAATGCACCAGTATATATGGAAAGAAACCCTTACCCTGAATGGGTGGATGAAACCATTCCCCCACCAAAATTTGGGAGCACTATATTTATTATATTTAATGGCTCGGGGGACCCAGAGTAGCATCTGATGCATTTCATGTCTCGTTGTGATCCCATGATGGGAAACCCTACATAAAAGGAATTTTGAAACTCATGTTCTTTATAAAAACATTGAAATGGATAGCCTTTATATGGTATACTAGTTTTCTATCTTGGTCAATCATGGGATGGTAAGATCTTTTTTGATAGTTTCACTTTCAATTCATCTCAATATTGTAGAAGACAACAATAATAAACCTCTCAAAATTAAAACAACAAGAAAATGATAGGGTCTCAAATTTCATTGTTAGATGGAAGGGGTGAAATTATTCCCTAAACCTATAACTTTCCTAATAAGATTTGTTGTATCTCTATATGGAGAATCTTCATAATGAGTTGTGAAGACCACTCATCCCTATGAAATATACATTCGGGTTTTTGTATCGTGTCATAGTTTCTCAAAGATTGAAATATTCCATATTGATAACTAAGGAAAAGTCTTGAATAATTCCCTCAGCTCAGATGAAGAGAGTAGGGAAAGAATAGGTTTCCTCTTTCATACTTAAGCCATCCACTACAATATCTCCAACTCCAAATCCCGCACCATATCATGCATCACCCCCTCCTGAGTATTAGAAAAAATTCCCTCCTCATTAGAACATGTGGAATGGAAAGATCCAAAATCATTTTTGGGAATATAGGAATAAATTTTAATTATTCTAAGATGAGAGATTCCCAAGATACTTCATAGTGGATTTGGAGAACAACTTACTCAACTTTTTAAAGACTAAGAGGCCCGATCAAGTTGGTCTGGAATATCTCTATAACTATTTTCCCTTTCACTAGATACTAGGGAAAACTATATAAGAATTATATGTTTTTAAATACATCATACAAATAATGGTGCAATCTATGAAATTTAATTTGGAAAAACCACCAACACAAGTGACATGTGTTTTCATTACCACCCCAGAGGAAGAAGGTGAGTGGAAAGAAGTTTCTAGAAAATGTGTGCATAAGTTCAATGATTAGACGACCAGGAAGACAATAAATCCAATTAATTTTATCCATAAGTTGTAATTGAATCAACCAATTTTTACCTTATTTTCTCATACTATGGTACGACCAACCTCATTGGCGCCATAGCCCTTTAAGAATTGTTACTCCAAGAAGCGGTGCAACTAGAGAAGAAAAAGTAAGTATATGAAGGAGAACCTGTAAAAATGAAAAACTCATCCTTGAATCTCTAAGAATTTATGGATTTATCCTAGAGGACATGGACACCATCCTGCTAAATTGTACCACCAGAGTTGACCCTCTATGAGGAATCCTCATTAGACAAAACATTATTATCCAGTTCCATTAATTCCAATCATTTAATGGATCTATTCTCTAATAAATAGTATAGAAATGAACCTAATTTACTTGAACCTAATTGGGGAACCTAAGTAAAAGGTTGTAGGAGATGAGGGTATAGGGGAAGGTGTAGTCATATTAGAATTCAATACTCCAACCATATCCCTACTCATACTGTCTATAACACTAAAACTCATGAAAGATCCCTAAAATGGGCTAAAAATAAGCACATAAGTTTCCCCACATATTCTAGGGGTTATCTTGACACAATCATCCTGGAAGATTGATTAGAGGGGTGAAATTATCTGATCAACTTCAGTGAGCAGGAATACCTGTTCGACCTACCCTACCAAGGATAGGATCACCTTTAGATCCTATTCCAAGGGTCAGTCTTCCTATATCAAGTAATTAATATCCTAAAGATTATATGAAATATTAGCCTCATGCTAGGAAGAGTAGAACTCTATCCCATAATTATGATATTTTAAATCAATTAGACCTGGTTTCAACCAATTTTTTGATCCTGGATGCTCTAATTTTATCAAAAGACCTCTGAGGAACACTCATATAGGATTTTTTGATCCCTATGGAGTTTTAAGATGAGGTTTTCTATACTGAATTATATCATGTAGATATCTATCCTGTATAATTTCACATAATTTTATATTTTATAGATAAATACATGGTTGTTGTTATATAGGGACAAATTAGACCCTTGTATGTGCTTTGAAGGATAAATGATGTTGACATCTGATGGACTTTCATTATTATGGCTCAGGATTCAACATAATTCCACTCCAAACACTTCATCAACTGGGATAAAATGTGGTTATCCCATCCCCTTCCCCTTTAACTCTTTATGAAAAAAGTGATCAAAAGACCCTTAAAAGAAACAAGCTCAAATCTTAGTTTGGGGACCTCATATCCAACTCGAAATTTATGGTTGTTCAGTAAGATATGGACTTAAATGTTCTTCCAGGAAGACCTTAGTTGCATCAATATGAGGTATTCTTCTCATAATACCACCAATTCCTCAAGTACCACATTAATGGGAAAATAGGTATGTTTCATGGTGATGAATACCCATTTGAATCTTTTGAATCACAATATATTGATATGGGATTCTACTATAGGGAAGGGAAACAACACATGGATGATGGTGTCACTCAGTTCATTTCCCCGAATAGTTTATAACTGACCCCGACCAATACCTTCAAAAATATTAGTGAAGAATACATGCTAAATATCAATCATATTGAAGATATAAGTCTTAATTTATATATATATTCAATTAATTTCATGATATCATTCATGATGAATAATCCTGAAATAACTGAAAAGGTCATCAACCATATGAAAAGTTGTAAAATCTTGCATAAAAATACCTTCATTATATCCCCTGAGCTTCAACATATCCTTGCCTAATTAGCTGAATCAAAAAAATATATCATTCCACCAGAAGATATTGGTGATACTTCTTCTTCATACCGCATCTCCCCTAAAGATATTTAAAGAAACCTCATGTCGTAAATTGGGTCATAAGAAGATACTTTATCTTCTAGATGTCAAAATGTTGAATCCTATCCTAACTCTAGAAAATTTCCTTCATCACCGAATTCCCCTAATATTGAGGTGAGAGAAAAAGAGGATGAGGATGAGGACCTCATGGATTCCCCTCCATCATTTGAGTAAGGTGCCTCTACCATTATTAATGAACTAATACAAATAAACTTGGGTTTATAGGAGGACCTACGTAAACTTTGATTAGTGTGTACATGTATTCCAAATAAAAAGAGGTATATACCTCTTTTATAAAGATTCATTGGGATTTTTTTCTGAAATTATATAGAAATGTCGGTCCTCAATCACAAGGAGTCCACCCACCACATGGTCTTTCTAGAAAACCATCAAGGTTACAAACAAGTATCCAGAAGAATGAACCCAAGTCACACCACTAAAATTATGGTTGAAGTTGATAATATCATCAAGAAAAATTTCATTCAAGAAGTTTAGTATCCAAAATGGATATCCAATATAGTCTTTGTAATGAAGAATAATGGGAAAATCAAGTTCTATGTTGACTTTAGAGAACTCAACCGGAATTTTCTAAAGGATGATTTCCCAGTTCGGATAATAGAACTATTGATTAATGTTGTATCATGGTATCATACCCTTTCCTTCATGGAAATATATTCAGAGTATAACCAAATCTGTATGGCCCTTGAATATAAAGAATCCACTACTTTCAGATCACACCAAGAGGTATATTACTATTAGTTAATTCCATTTTATTTGAACAATGTTAGTGGTACATACCAATGTACCATGAATCACATCATTAAACTCTTTTTCAGGAGGTTTATTGGATGCTATTTTGATGATATTGTGTTTAAATATTGATAATTTTATGACCACCTTGATGATCTTGAGATCTTATTCAATAAACTACGACAGAATATCCTAAAAATAAACCCCTTGAAATGTGATTTTGTGGCTACATCAAGCAAGTTTATTGGCTTTGTTGCATGCCATAATGGTATCAAAGTAGATCTCGATAAGAAAAACGCTATCCTTGATGTTTCACCTCCTCAAAACCTTAAATACTTGAGAATATTACAAGGGATCCTTGTTTATATTTGGTTATTTATAGAAAAACTTGTAGAAAAGTGTTTTCTCTTCACCAGGTTGATGAAAAAGGGTATCATATATCAGTGGATTGATGACTTTTAGAAATAATTTGATAGTATCTAGTAATATCCCTTGATTACATCAGTGTTGATGCTACCCATTAAAGGAAATATTCTCATTTTTTATTTTATATACCTAGAATTATCTTTGGTTTCTTTACTAGCAAAAAATAATGATGAAAATAATGAAAAAAAACCTTTATTATCTCAGTCAAACCATGCTTGATATCGAGACTCATTATTTAGATATCAAGAAGAGTTTTATAGTACTAATATTTGTGGTTCGGAAATTGAGGAACTACTTGTAACACCATGAAGTCCACTTGATCAATCGTAATAACCCACTAAAATACATCCTCAGTCATCCTATTCTAACTGGATGATTTGAATGATGGTAGGTCATCCTCTAGCAGTTTTACATTCAGTTCGTTCCTCAAAAAGAGATAAAAGGCTAAGCATTAGTATACTTCCTTAAAAAACATCCCTCTATAGAAACAACATCGTTAAATACTAAATTTCCAGATGAAGAGATCTTCTCTATTCAAGAGGCCCCCAAAATATAGGAAATGTATTTTTATGGCGCATCTAGGATCCCAAAGTGGAAGAGAGTGGAAGACCCCAACATAAATAAAGTCAGGTTGGGAGTTTTACTCATCTCCCCAGCAAAGACAGTCTTACCTTACTATTTCCTGTTGTCTAATGGTTGTAAAAACAATGAATCTTAATATCATTCCCTCATTGTAGGTTGAGAATTGATACATAAAATTCCATTGAACCACTTGAAGGTAAGTGGTGATTCAGAATTGGTAATCAAGTAGATAAATGTTGATTATTCCATCAGAAATGAAGAGATAATCCCCTTGATTGATTATGTCTGAGGAATTATGGTATAATTACCCTCAAAGCTAACATTGACTCATGTACCATGATCATAGAATTTCCCAAAATATTCATTGGAAAATATGGATACAAATTTTCCTAATTTAGATCGGTATGAAATAGTCATCAGCATTGTGCACCACTAACTAGTCTCACCTTTTTTTCATGTCACCATGGATGAAATCAATGAGTTTAATTCCAAACCTAAACCAAATAGTCCTGCAACTAGTTGGATGATTACCATTATGTAATACCTTCAAAATATATTTCTCTCATCAGATAAAACTAGAAAATATGAAACTCAACAATAAACGGCTAACTTTACTCTATGAATTCCCAAGTTTTCAAAAATTCCTCTATAAATGGAGCTTTTATAGGGTCCTTATTAGGTTAATTGATAGAGAATATATTGTTTATGTCATGAAATAAGTACATACAGGGGCCTGTGGTTCCCACCTCTTAGGGTTAAATTTTTCCCATCAAATCTAGACACTTGGATACATTTGGCATTAAATGATACAGGGTTATAGAAAATTCACAAAAAAAATTAATTCCTACCAAGTGTGTTCCAAATTCATCTATCAACCACCATAGTTTTTACACACTTCCAAATAATCATGAACATTTTTCATATAAAGAATGGATGTTTTAGGGTTGTATACTCCAATTATGGACATGAAATTAAAATAAATCCTCACTGTTATTGACTTCTTCTCCAAATGGGATGAAGCAATACCTCTCAAATAAGTTGGGACCAAAATAATTTTATTCTTCATGAAAGATAATATTGTTACTAGATTTGGTGTCCCTCATATGATATTGATATAAAATGGTACAAATTTCTATTTGGATGAGCTGGGAAGTCTTTATCAAGAGAATAATATCAAATCCAACCATTTGTCTCACTATCATGCAACAACTAATGGATAAATAGAGGTCTTCCTCAAGACCTTAGCAAACATACTCCAAAATATGGTGGATAAAGACAAAAATTCTTATCTTGAAAATATTTTCCATGCCTTGTGGATTACCATAATACAAACTATATTGTTACCTAGGTTACCCTATATTTACAGGTATTTAGGATAGAAGAATTTCTTCCCATTAAGTTCCAATTTCCCTCACTTCTCATTTTTATCTGCGATCATCTATACACAGATGAGAAATCCCAAAAATAGCTGGATGAATTATAGAAACTTGATGAAAAATTAAAACATATATTCCATCACATGGAAGTAAATAAAAATAGGATATCATAGGATTTTAACAAGAAATTTTATCTCCACTCATTCCTCCAAGGAGAACTAGTACTAGTCCTATGACCCTAATGATACCAGGGAAGAAACCTAAAAATATTGAGACAAAGTGGGATGGAACTTATACCATAAAAAAGGTCAACTCTAATAGATCTTATTCATTGATCTAGATGGATGGATATATTGTCATGTCCCATAAAAATGTAAGGTTTATCAAGAAATAATTCATATAATCATTACATGGTCTTCTTGAATGACCTTAAAAGTAATGGATTATGGTCTTAATCATTTGACCTAAAAATAAAAGTCACTATAGTCTAATATGTAATACTTTAAAATTCATAGCATAATATCCTAGTCACAAGACATTAAACTATATGAAAACATACTTTTTGCATGATGTAAAAATATATGGTCCACATACCAATTGAATGATGTAAAAATGTGTAATATTTTGGTCTATTATTGAGCATATCACAATCCTTGGTGTTGGTCTCCCACCACACCTTCATTTCAAAATTATGTGTGGCTTGATTCTCATCTTAATGAGATACGTAGTGACACCCATACCTTATGTCCTAGGCCTAGCTATAAATTAAGGAAAATTCTCCCTCTCCTACATGCAAACAAAGATCTATGAAGGGGACTCTAACATGGTTCATTTCACTTGTGGGCCCATCTTTAGAAAAACACCCTTTCCCTATATATGAGTTAGATATATATAGGAAAACATCTTTAGAACTATGTATGGATTTATTCCTATACAAAGAGGATATGTAGTAATTCCTAGGTCCTTTAACCTAGTCTTATTCATAGTAAAAAAAAGGTATAATGTGTCCCTATCCTCTTACATACGACCCCAGACCATGTAGGATATCTTTATTAGAGCTCCCTCATTTAGAATCCCATCAAAAAAACAAAAATTTCCCCTTTTTGAATATGAGATAGATCTATGCAGGGATATTCACACTCCATGACCAATGACAATCTAAATTCTTCCTTTGTGTTCATACACATCCCTTCCACAAATCATACTCCTTTTCCTTGCAAAAATTAGATATCCATAAGATTTCCCCATCCATCAGGAATATAATGTATGATACTAGAGGACACCTTTGTTTTGACTATGTATAATACACCCCAGTCTGACTTTTCATAATTCACTCACAAAATTCCATTCAACTAGAGGCACCTTTATCCTTAGTATAAACTGATTCTACCTCTATGCACCCAGACAACATCATGCCGAAAACCACTTTTAAAACATTTCTTACGGTTACTCCTTGCATACTTTTCCCATATTAATTATTTTAATCCAAGAACCCCCATGATCATGGTTTAAAATTTCCTTCTTCATGTTTGAAGTGTTTTAGGACATCCTTGTCCTATTAATCCCTATGTCACTCATTGTTTTCATATTTATGGTCCTAGTAGTATGAACTAAAATTGTAAGATACCATTCATCCATACTGGCATGACATTAAATTGAATGGTTAACATACCACTCATTTGACATTAATATGCTCTTAGAACTATGTACGGATTGACTCTCATCCCTATGAGATACATAGTGACACTTGAATCATACATCCTGGTATATCCAACACATTATAAAAAACTCCACTATCCTTTATTTTAATTTCCTCTATGTGGTGAAACAAAACCTTTTCATTCCTTGTTTCTCACATCAAGAATAGCTCACATGGTATTAGGAATTTTGATAAGGGCTTCCCTGCATAATCAATACATATCAGTCCATTTCAAGGTTATCATGGTCCTAGATGAAATAACTTTAAATACATAGCAAACATCTTTTCCTCATGATGTTAAACTACATGGTTTACTTCTCTTTCATGATATAAAATTGTGCATTTCTATGTCCCTCTCCTAAAAAGACCACTATCCTTGGTGTTATCATCCCACCATGCTTTCATTAAATAACTATGTGTAGCTTGATTATCACTATTATGAGATATGTAGTGAATCTAGGGTCCTTTATCTTAGGCCCAACCAAAATATAAAAAATAACGCCTCTCTGCATGTGGTTCAGACCCATGTAGATAATGTTCATTCCCAAAACTGTGTGTGGATTGATTCTCAGATTGACGAGATACATAATAATTCATGAATAATATTTATTGTCCTAGACATAATTTAAATAAAATCCCCCTCCATGCATATGGTTCAGACTTTTATAGGGAACATTTTCCTCATTCTTAGTTGATTTTGGCATAAAATTATCCTTCTATACTTAGGAACCTTACTTACATAAATAAAAATCTAGTTCTAGGGAAATTCGGATCTCCATAAGATTTCCCCAACCATCAGTAAGATAATTTATGATACTAGAGGAAACATTTTTTTGACTATGCATGATATTCCCCAGTCTAGATTTTCATAAGTCACCCTCAATAGGCCTATCAAAAAGAGGTACGTTCACCCTTAGAATAAACATATTCTATCTTTTTACACCCTAACATCATCATAGTAGGAAAACTCTTTCCAAAATTAGTCTTCCATCATCCCTTACATAATTATCCCATATCACTTTTCAGATCCAGAAGACCCTGGATTGTGACTTATAACTTTCCCTCTTCATGCCTGAAAAATGATGGAACATTCTTGGTCAGGTCATCAAGAAATAGAAAATCACTAATCATTTAGTAAAATCTAAATTACCTTAAATTTTATCTCTCAACATCCTTTCCATAATATGTTAAACTTTATGATCCATGTCTTGGTTTCATGAAATTAAACTACATGATGCTATAACCCTTTTCTAGGAGGGACCCTTCCTTCTATTATCAATAATCCACTATACCACCCTGAAGAACTATGTATGACTTGATTCACATTTCATCGAGGTGTGTACTAATGTCCAGATCCCTCATCCTAGGCCTAGACATATATCAATAAAAATTTACCTATCTATATTTTATTCATATTAATACGGGGACTTGGTTACCAAGAATTACTTATGGATTGATTCTAATCTCAATGAGATATGTAGTGACACCTAGATCCTCCATTCTAGGATCAACTGCTACATCATCCAAAACACATGTGTTCTTCCATTCATGGAAATAACCCCAACTTGGGAAGGAAGTTCTGAATTTATTTCATAACCCCTCTACAAGACCATGGTCAAAATAGAATTTCCCCTTATTTATATAAAAATAAAATTTTTATAGGTGAGTCTCATCCATATCCATAACTGGCCTAGATGGTTCTTTTATTCTCAGCACATTCCTTTTACAAACTACCCTCCATGTTCATGAGAAATCTGGATCCTCATAAACCCCCATTTTTTCATTAGTAATAGAAAAATCCAAATTTTAAGGGAACCTTTGTTTTGAATATACATAATACACCCTAATTTATATTTTTATAAGTTTTCCTCAGTAGGTCCTATCATCTAGAGAAACCTTTATCCTTATAAAAGGACACTTTATCTTTGTACATCCAAAAAACATCACGTTGGAAACTGCATTTCAAAAATGCTCCTCAGTCACTCCTTACGTACTTATCCCATATCACTTTTTAGATCCAAAAATCATAAGATCATGACTTTAGACCACCCTTTGTATACCTAAATATTTTTATAAAATTATCATCTAGAAAACCATGTTAGATTCATTACACCCATAGCTCACGATCAAAGTTGTTTGACCTAAAACATTGGTTTCATTAGTCCTTACAAGACTCTAGAATTCCAAATAAAATATGCATAAAACTTGTTAGGTTTAAAACACATGAAGGGTGGCCTAAGAAAAATATGAGTCTCACTCACTAAATCTTCTTCATATCTGGCTTAGGAAAAATTATTTTGATGATGAAAAAGACTCAAAAGTTCATAGGATGAATTATATGATTCTAAAAAACATTTTACCTACACTATCTAGGTCCAAATACCAAGGAAAAATTTATAGAACCCTCTAATTCCTATTGTTGCGATCACAATACATTAATAGAAGTATTTTTATCAAAAAAACAACTCCAGTGTTATGTTATAATTATAGGAAAAAAATATTGACAAATACATATATGTTCAAAGGAAAAAAATCATTAATGGATAAAAAAATCAAAGGATAATCCACAAGTTGGAGTCTCTCTTTAATACTTTACAAAAGTCCATCAACATAACTTTCTAATTGTTTGAGGGCCTCCTGAGCCTTATCAATAACCTGTAAAAGCCCAACTAGATGGGTAGTCTTAGACTCATCAGCATGGTAGTCTACTGTGGTCACAAAGGAATTATTGTCCTCATCTTGAACCTCTTCCAGTAAATGATTAAGTTGTACAAGATCCTCTATAGAGGTATCCATATCTTATTGGAGGTGCAATATTTTAAGGTATTTCTCATTAACCTATTTCTTTCACTCGTCCTATTTTTTGTAATAGTTTAGCTCCACCTAGGATAATGCATATTTGAGATCATTATTTTTTGTGAGAATTATTTCTTTGATAATTAGTTTTTATGAATCATTCTCTTACTCCCGTCAATGAATGATTCCTTCAAAGTAGACTATGTGGTAATCAAATCCACCATACCCTAAAATATTAAAAATTCTCTGGAGTTGATGGAATTGTGTAGGTATATCCTCTATAGGTTTCCTTGATATTAACTCCTAGATGTCCTTACATATGAACCTATATCATAACCATAGAGCATCTTGATCCTACTGGATTTCTATGAAATTGGTCTTAAGAGGATAGGTGTACTCTAGAATTAGTTCACTTATGTAAGTGACTTGTTTTGTTCTTCCAATAGTGAAGTATCCCTCACCTTACACAGTCAGTTGAGTTAGGGTGGAGGCCTTCCCTTCAAGTTTGAACACTAAAACTTATGGTGCTAAAGGATGAATAAAATTAGTCATTGACATTAGAAGATAACAAGGATAAAGGAAAATGAGGACCAAAGTGGTTGATTACACCCGCCCATTAATGATTTGGCCACTTGAATTGATTCCACCCTAGAATTACTGACCTCAATAGTGTGGATCGGGACCTCTTGATGGGAAGCATACTCCTAAGTTTTCCTCATACCCACTTTGGAAGGTTTATGGGAACCTCCTGTTTTAGGACCATGATCCAATACTCTTTCCACAACCGGAGTAGGATGGACCTCAACACCCTAGTCATGGATCACCTTGGTGATGTTTTCTGTAGAAAAAGCTATAAAATTTAAGATATTTGATTTAATACATCAAATATAAGAAGTTTGTCTATGATTAAGAACATAAAAGGGAAAAATAATTTCATTACAATTCCTTATTAAATTCATCAAACTCTTTTAAGTATTTATGAAAATAAAAATGTTGAAAAACATTCTTCCGTTGTAACTATTTCATTATGTGATTCTTTAAGACTCATAGAATCCTCACTTGAAGGTATATATGAGACACTTGGTTCATAACCCAAATTGGATTCTTCAATGGTTCCATCCACCACTTTATTGATAGGTACAGCCCTTTCGGTCCTTGTCGAATCATGACCATCACTAGCACCTTCATTGAATGGTCTTTGGTCCTTACCAGCCCCTTCTGGGGAGGTAACAAGACCAGCGGTTGTGGTTTTAGGGTTCTCCAATGAATTCTATGGATCTGAAATATCATAAAAAAGATAAATTTGTGGTTTTTTAATGACACCTTATGATGCACATTTTATATTACCATGATCCTCCTCTATCTCTATAGTAACAGGAACAAATGTGGTCTCATCCCTTGACACTTATTCTATCGAAGGGATGAACTCACCAACAAGAATCGATGCCTCATATACAATATCCTCCTTAGTTCTCAAAGGGTAATCTCTAAACCCCTTGATATAGGGTAGGTAAGTGGATCCTACAACCCACAAGTATGACCAAACACTTATTCTATACAAATAAAAAATAAATGATGTCGTTAAAACTCACCATGACTAAAAAAATTCTTGTATAAGTACTTTAATTTCCATCATTCCTTTACTTTTTAAGGAGAAAGGCTAGAACTTTCCTTCTCAAATACAGTTACTAGAGGTGGTAGCTGAGAAGAATCTCCCTCCATCTTATTTTCCATAATTCACTATCATGAGGATAACTATGAGGACTCATTAGTATCTCCCCCCGCCCACAACGGGGGTTCCCATTGGACCATACCTTAGTGATTTCATCTCAAGGACCACTACCTATACCCTATAAAAGTTAAATACATGTATTACTTCAGCAAAACCCCTTATCCAAAAAAAATGGGGAAGATAAGAAGGACAAGAGATATAGAAGAAGGCATACATCACTAGCATCGATGAATTCATATCATTTGTTAATGGATTGATCATCCCCCTCAGCAGCACCATGATCCATCAAATCCTCTACTTTCCTCATAGTAGAGGTTTGATTATCGGTGGAATAAATGACCATATCCATCTCCTAGATATTTTTTTCCACCTCATTACGGTTAGAATCAAAGTGAAGGTTAGGTGGGTCTTGAACATCCCCAATCTTTGGAATATGAAAGCCATCATAGATAAATGACAATATATCCTTGGAATTAGAAGGTTGGTCTAGCCATAATAAAACACCTCCATCCACATGTAATATTAGGTTACTCCAACTAGATATGAAGCATACTCGGGCCTCCTTGATTTCACTAGATTCTTAGATCTCTCCATCATGTTTGAGGGATGGGAAACTAGAGCATAGATTTTCTCTTGATGGTGGCGGATAGATCATCTAAGATCAACCTCAACCTCAACTCATTCAGCACTTTTAAACATAACTGGCTAACTAGCTCATGAGCAGGGTCACTTGGGTGAGCTCAAGTATTCACCACCATCACCCTCTTGATTTAGATAGGCCTTATGACCATTCTTCCCCCACCTATCAGTTGTCATAGTTGAAACTCAAGGGACACTTTTTGTCAACACCCCTTGAGAATATGATGAAATCGAGGCTTCATCATACTAGTAGGTAAACCCAATGGATGTAATCAGTGGAGGTATCTTAATTACAAATTTAGTTAACTCCAAATCCTGGAGGACCTAAAGTTTTTGTACCACCATTGAGTTATTCTCATTTAGAACATGCACAGGATGTGATACGATTGGTTGTTGTAAGTAATTAAATTGATTTGAAAATATGTAAGGATCATAGGCTTTAGAAGTAACCTTACCATCAACCAAGAATTTTATCACTCCATTCTTGAAAGAAATCATGTATGATCGTAGTTCATCATTATATTTTATGTCATCAGTGAGTGTCCCAGTGTGTGAATCCCCATATGGAAGGAAGTTTAATTACCTCAATAGATTTATTTTCTTTAAATATTCTCCATACTTCAAATTTAAGGGTTGGATACCAAAAAAATCCTGAAAATGGTCTAAACTGGCCTCAATGAACTTGTATTTTACTTAATGTGGTATTGGAAACAAAATTTTCTACAATCCACCCACACAATACTTTAAATGGCCTATAATTATAAATGGTTCCTTCCCTGTATACATATTCAATAAGAACCGGTGAAGACTCACCAATATCAGAGAAACCAACCCTATATGATTTTACTTTTCTAACTTGTACACCATGAAAAATTTCCCCAACTTCACACCACAGTTTTATTCACAAATCAACAACATGTAGATACTTAACCACATATCTAAAAATCTAGTAGGACATCTCTTAGTGGGTATGTCAAACTTGATTTCTTACCCCCATAATCTCTACTGGCCTTCTTCCAACATGATCCAGAATCTACTAGGAATATACCACTTTTCCATTGAAGTTCATCCTATTGGATGTTTGTATATGGTACCCTCCCCCTCAAGCTCCAAGAAAATGTTTATCCATGCCTCAGAGTGGACATCCCCCCTCAGGAGATACTCTTCCTACCTAATATCCAATTCTACCTATAACAGATCATGAGCCAAAATAGGTGTTCAATCTATATCATCCCATGTCACTTTCAGTGGGATAAACTCATCATATTTCTCTATAAGAATAGGTTATCCCGAAATATTGTAAAAATCACATAAACTGGGGTTGAATTATCCATGTTTCAGATGGAAAGTATCCATATGTAGGATCCATAGGCTTAGTATCTTGGGAATGATATCTGGATTCTTGTACACATACATCTAGTCCACCTGTACAACCTCATAGATACCAACCAATTTCAGTTCAACTTTGAATTCATCACATATTTGTTGCACCCAGTACTCCCACATCCATTATGGATTAACAACACCTCTAGATTGGAGGTCCCAATCTTCCTTCTATCCTTTTGATTAGTCTTCCTTGGAAGCACAAAAGACATAGGGGTAGTAGTGTAGCTTTGATTGGGAGTGTGAGGATTTAAATCTATAGAAAAGATACTATGATTCATGACATAGGTGAAGGATAATATTACCCCATTGATATATACACTCATGGATGTGATGTTGGTTGTGGTAAAGTTTTTGTAATCTTAGAACTATAAAATTGGTAGGTAATTCTATAAGTTTGGGATGAGTATGTAATTAAGGAGGTTGTGGTTATAGATTGGGAGTTGATCTCTCTTAGGGTATTCATGACTATATTTATTCAAATTATTCCCCAAATCTAGGAGATTAGTTTCACATGATTCATAATAGTATGTGCTGATGATGTCCAGTGTATCCTTGATATGTTTACTGGTATGTTCATAAGAAACTCTAAACTTCTAAGAATACATTGGTAATATTCAATTAAATGACAATATTTTCATTATATTTGAAGTCTTGATTTGAAAAAAAACAAAAATTTTGAAAATTAGTGACCTCACATTGGTCACTCACCCAAGTGACCATGCGCAGCTCACTCATTCAAGTGACCTCCTATGGGTCACTCACCCAGGTGACATCATGTAGGTCACTCACCCAGATATCAGTGTCTCATAGATGAGGTCATACTATTTTTTCACAAGAATATATTTAGTGGAAATCCTATGTGTAAGACTAGGATTATGATAGAAAAAGTGTGGTAGATTAGTTCAAAGGTGGAAAGAAGAACCTCTGAGAAATCAATACTATTTATAGATGCACATATGCCTGCATGGTTGACCAGCATGAAACATTTATGTGACCCACCTACATGACATACCTGCACGACCCATATGTTCGTGCCTCCCTTATGTGGTACTCAATTCATAATACTCACCAATACCAAGCATGAATGTAAACAAACATGTGGAGGCTACAAAATGAAGGATCCATCAATGTCTATATTTATCTACCTCGAGATCAAACCCCCTTCTTCCAATCATATCCAATCCTGAGGGGGGGATATTGTTGACTCTCCCTTTTCACATGAGGATTAAAATACCTCAAACAAAATAAATCAAGGATCACATGTTTTCTCCCATGTAATACCACTCATGGCCCAATCAGCATCACCATGCAAGTTGATCATGTGCACCTAGTGTCACTACACAAGTTGAAAATACCCACCCAACATCATCACGTAAGTCCAAACATGCATGCTGAATCACATAGGTCACACATATATGAGATACCTAGTAAAATATACCTATCATTAGATACCTATGAAAACTACTTCCTTTGATAAGGTTTCTAAAATTTCCTATAAATAGGAATATTGGGATCCTCGTTTGATACAACTAGAAAACTAGAAGAAGCATCGAAGCTCTTCTCACCCTAATCCTTTTCCCAGGTCCTTAGAACATTCTAGGTATCTATATAATCCTATAAGTAAGAGGATATTAATAAGGGTAGTGGTATTATAGTTCTTATAGTGTGTGAAACACTAAATAATTGCATGAGTATCCTTTTCCCTTAGTCCAAAATTACTAGGGTGAAGATCCCTTCTCAAGCCTAGGAATTACATGAGATCCTTATGAAGACACCTGAGGAGACCCTTGGAGCCTAGTGAAAGGTCTCTCCTAATTACATTCACCCAGGATATCTATTTCCCAAAGGTAATATTAGTTCACCCAATTCTATCCTACACGAAGCACCTCTAGCTCGCCCAAGTCCACTCTATGTGAGACCCCTTTTAGCTCACCCAAACCTCACCTGCACAATCCACCCTCAGAGCCCCATTTTATGTCATCAATATAAGTGAAAATATTTCCTTGGATCCATAATACAAGGGGGGGAAATCCAAGACCTCCCCCAAAGCCTATAGATATGTATTATTAGAGCATAATTTACATCAACATGTCCTCTTGATTATAAATTTTTGTGGTAATGTAATTCTCAGATTTATCCTACCTAACAGGTAGGATCCATAGAGTTTTCTAAATTATACATTCTCATGGTAACAAGTATCCCAAACTTAGAGATAATTACAGGACCCCAGGTTATGAAAATAATAAAGTATATGGTCACATCTAAGTCACATCTCTCTTACTAAATCCCTTTCCATGACTCCACCCTTTTCTACCAACAGACAAGGAGAAAATTTCACCCTAGAGAATCCATCCTAGAGTAATCTCCTATTATTTATTTCATGTCATTCCCACTGACTTTCATATCCCCACCCCTTTTCACCAGTGAATGAACAAGATTGTGTGGATTTCTAGATATTCCACTTCCTTTTGTTTCTCACATTGAGTATGACTCTCATGGGATTAGAGGTTAGTGTCGATCATGTCATCAGTATGATCAATTACTCAATGGACCTCCTATTTTGTATAATCCCCAACCATGTTATCACCACATCAAAGGGTCATATCCCTAATGAAGAATCTTTATGGGCCTCCTACTTGGTGTAAGCCCCAAAACCATGTCACCATCCTCTCAAAGGGTCATATTCCCTGTGAGAAAAACCTTTAAAGTTCCATATTCCTGATAAAGAAAACTTTGGCCTCCTCCATAGGTGTAAGATAAAACCTTCCAAACTATGTGATATTTGATTCTTATCCAAACAAGATATATAGGAAACCTCCCTAATGTTCAAAACCAACACCCCAAACTCACCCTATTCTTCTCTAGTACATATCCCCATTAGGTTCATATCCAACTCAAAGGGACATATTCCTTCCAGACCCTTTTCATCACCATCCTTATTGGACTATATTCCTAGTAATATCATGCCCCCACCTAAGAGGCCACATCTATTCTAGGTCCCTCAGGCTACTTCGGTGTAAGTCCCTCACCATCCTTGGCTAGGCACCTTTTTCCTAGACATCCTTTTTGCACAACATTAAATTGTATGGTTTGGTCCTAATCACATGACCTTAAAAGGTGTGATGTGTCCTATCAAGTGGCACCAAACTATGTGGGTTTTGATTACTTTCATAAGGATATATAGGAATCCCTTATCATGGGTTTGATACCAACACCAATAAAACTCTCATCTTTCTAGATGATGGTGAATTCCAAAGTTCACTTAAAACTAGAATCATGATAATAAATGACATAAAAATCAATAATATGTGAAAAAATGGTACCAATGATGGAGAACCTTGGATAAATATAGATATATACATTAATTAAGAACTACATATAGATACATATGATTATAAATACAATTTATACTAATAATTAATTGTTAATACAAGGGAGACCTAGTCTATATTTGGGATTTAACAAAGTATTCAAAAATATGTATTAAATCAATAAGAGAGTCCTAAAGTATGTAATAATTCCCCCCAAAAGGTGTGATGATCCCAACCTCACATCCTCTAAACCAATTTGAGTCCATAAGTGTCATTGTAACTATTTTCCAATGACCACATGCCTTTGGAAAGTAGATTTGTGATACATCATGAATGAGGTAACCATTGTGTTTTTTCAATTCCATGAACAATCCTTGTTGGAAATTGATTAGAAAAAACATGGAGATAAAAATAGTGTGTTTGAAATGAAGTTTTGTTCCACCACCACCAAAAAATACATTCAATACCCACTTTATGTCCCAAACAAAACAAAGTATTTTTTGATCGAAGCAATGGTAAAAGACCAATTCTAGGAGTGGGACCATCCTCTCAAGTTAGGATGATAATTAAACTCTATAGTTTGAAGTGTTATATATAAAGACACTAGTTATGTATTTTAAGGTCATACAGCTAAGACCAAGAGGGGGTTTCTACCTTTTTAAATTCATGGGGCTTGAATTGAGGGTGTGCAGATAGTTTGAGGTCATGATACTTGGACTATATGGGTGTGTGTTAAAAGTTAATTTGTATGGAATGAAAGATAATTAATCTGATGTGAAAATATGTCCAAGGATGCCCAATTATACATGAAACATTCCTAAATAATGTCTCACAAGGTTTAAGGTCATGATTCCTAGACCCAAGGCTCATAGTTTAAGTTTGTAGAGTTAAGACTATTTGGGGGGAGGTAGTATTCCATTGAGAGAATGTCTATGTGTCTCGACTGTGCTTAGGGAAGAGTCTACCACAACTCTTAATCCCACATGAGCTATGCTCAGTGTGATAAACAAGGAATAATAGGGAGTTTCTATTATTGAAAATGATAGTTAAAGAAGGTTCAAAATAATTCAACTTGGGAAAGCTCTAATTATGTTGACTTCCTTAGTTATCATGCTTGAGAGAATAAATAAATAACACTAATTGTGTTGAAACCACACCAAAATTAAGGGGGTAGAAAGCAAGGTAAATCATGACTTCCAAGATCCAGATTACAAAAAGGGGTGATTGATGGGTGGGGGATGACTACTGATCATGTTTGAAACATAGGTCCCAAACCTCAATAGTCAGGGATGGGGAGAATAAATAGGGTATCAACCATTGACTATATTCAAAACATGAGAACCATAATCTATTGTTAGGAATCCTTCAAGGTGTGTGTCTAAGACGGTAGGTGATCTAGTGTGTTCAGGCACTATTGTTGTTAGTGGGCTTGTTCAGATTGATAAGGTGATGAGGATACAAATGAGAGAATCCATGAGGTGATGGAAGTGGAAATTTGTTATTCCTCGAGGGAATTCAAACACTCTAGGAGTTATTCTACCATGATCTTGAGTATACTGGATGAGCATATCGGCAGGTGAGTATTGATAATTTTCCCAAGGGGAAGGCATCGAAATAATTTAGTGGTTGGGATAGGCCCAAGATAATAGATTTGAGAATCACTACATATCTCACAGTATAAAGAATCAAGACACACATAGTTCTTAAACATGGTGTAGAAGATGACCAGCACTGAAAGGGAGGGAAGACTCTCAAGTGGGGGGTCAAGTTATCACACAGTTTGATGTCATGAAATAAGTACATGGATTATGTAGTTTAAAAACATGTTTCAATGATGTTGAACATGTAGTTTAACATTATATGTTAAGTATGCATGGTTGTTGTATTTTAAGTTCATGTAGCTTTGACCATGTAGGATTACACCAGGGGCATCCCATTGTTGTTGAGGATAAAATATGGTATGATTGGGGGCCTACACATGGAAGTTTCCTAGATTCTACAGGGGTAGAAATAGTGTGATTAGGGATCACATGTGGAATTTTCCCATAGATGAGTGTATCATATCATTCCTTGCGCATGTGGCATCTTGTCTCATCACATGAGGCAACCTGTTTTCATTATACAATAAATTTCATTGTTATTTCATGGGTTAAGGCCACATTTTAACATCAAAATTCAAGGATTAAGGGCCTAAGGATTATGAATTGAGTTTCCCATTCTTCCTTCCTCATTTCAAGTCATGAGGTAATCTCAGTTTACTGATAGGATAAAGGAATATGATTTGCGTTTATACCCCATATGGGTGTGCATGTAATTTATGGGGATATATTTGGGATTTCACATGAGGTTTTTCCATTATTTAATCCTCATGTTGGACCATGAAGGAATCTTGACCTTCTAATAGGATGAGGAGTATAATCAGTGCTTATACCTTCAATGGTGGCCCATGGGTATCACTTGGGATCAATTGGTATATATATGGGGGCCATTCGACCCACTATTGGGTCGAGGAATATGGTTTGGTATTACACATAATAAGGAGTCTTATGGGGACTATTTAAGGGTCATCCCATGAGTATTTCAAGCAGAATCTTACACTCACCATATAAGAAATCTTGTGCTTGTTATAGGAGGCATCTTATTCTTTTCACATAAGGTATATTTTAGTTTAGCATCCTCTATATAATAAAATATCATATAGTTTTGATTCATGTGAATAGTATGTTTCTCAAAGTATGGTGTGTATTTTATATCCAAAAATAATAGACCTAGTGTGAATAGAGGTTATAGAGGACCATAGTTATAAAATATGATTATTTCTCTAAGGGTTAAATTTGTGTATAGGCCCAAAGAGAGGGGTTCATGTGTCACTATGTATCCCATGGGGCTAGTAATCAATCTATATGTATTTTTAACACATGTAACGGTAGGAAACAAATTATTAAAGGGTGTAATACTATCTATAGAGGATCCAATTTATCTTAAAATTTCACATCATTTGATGGGGATTTCGGTTTTGGGGTCCTCTAATACTTTTCACATGAGGCATCAATGTTTATCACATAGGGTAAGACAATATTTTAATGTCATGTGATTAGGACATTGGTTTTGGATCATCTCACATTTATCATATGAGGCATCCTATGTTTATCACATAGAGTAAGGATACGGTTTAATGTCATGTGCTAAGGAGATTGGGCTTTGTGGTTTAAAGTCATATAGCTCAAACTATGGGTATTTTAAAAAATACCACTTGAGGAACCTAGAGTTTGTGGGAGGTGTAATATTCTTCTTTTCCATGGTGATCAATGAGTAAACACCATTGGAGTAGAACCTATGAATGACATAAGGTCCTTCCCAATTGGGTTCCAGTTTTAGTGGTTTCTTTTTGGGTATCATGGGTGTCCTGAGAGGAAATACCATGTCACCTTGATGAAAGGAGAAAAGGAGGACCTTTTTATTGAATGATCATGCCACCTAGTTCTAATTCATTTCTATGTTATGAAATTCCTAGAGTCTATTTTATTTGAGAGATTCTAACTCTACCAACCATACGTATGCCCTATTATTCAACTTTTTCTAATCATAAACTATCATTTGAAGTTAATAAAGTTGAACATCTATAGGAATAACTACTTCAATCCCATACACTAGGTAGTAGGTGGTCGCCTGGGTAAAATTTCAAGTCATCGTCTGATATGACCAAAGGGAATTAGGGATCTTATCAGGCCAACTCTTCTTATTCTGGCCTACCATATTCTGAAGGATGTTAAAGAGGGTCTTATTGAATGATACAATCTATTCATTCACCAGCACATGATAGGGGAAGTGTGGTTGGATGGTATGTTTTACTTGGCATACAAATTCTTCAACTCAGAAGACTAAAAGTTATGGATCTTATCTATGAGAATAATGTGATGAATCCCAAAATGGTGGATAATGTGGGACTTCAAAAACTCAATCATTGATCATTTATTGACCTCATTGAGGGCGTGACCTTTTTCCACTTTGAAAATAAGCCTATAGAATTCAAAATGAACTTGCACTATCGAGTTGTTGCTGGAGGGTAGGGACCCATGACATCAAGTACTCATACAGTAAAGGGTCAGAAGTACCTGGTGTTATGTAGAAGATTTGTTTGTTGATGCATAATGTTGGTATGGATCTAAAACACATGATACCTATTGGTGAATTCAATTCAGTCATGGACCATGGTAGGTGAGAAGTAACCCAACCTCCAGATCTAATAGGAAATCTTCAATCCTACTTAATGGGCCCCACTATACCTAGTGTGGACCATTTTCATAACTTGAGGGGTCTTCTTCCCTTTGATTCAATGGAGGATAATCCCATGGATTCTGCACCTATAAAGGGTCTTATTATGTTTTGGTACACCCCATATGGTGATTACACTTCATGCCAATGAATTCACTTTTTCTTGTCTTGGTCTGGTGGGAGAGTTTCACATTAGAGAAACTTAATGAAGGGAGTCATCCAGTTAAGTGCTTATTTGACCACTAAGGCCCAAGGGCCCTACTATAGAAGTTATAACTACCAACTAATTTACCTAACAGTCTCCATTTTTAGGATTTATAGGGTAATTACCATTAAAAGTGCATGAATGAATAATTCATCTTAGTCAGGCTCTACAAGATATGTAGATGGGCCTGCCAGAGTGTCATCTTGCTCATTCTATGGTCAAGGACATGAGTCGCCTCCATCCAAGAATATAATTAGGCCATCAAATCATGATTTTTCACCATAAGTAGAATAAGTTCTTATTTTTTGATTACATAGTTGACGTTGATTTACATAATGACTAGCTTGGAGTCTCCCTTCACATGTAGGAAGGGGACATCGATCCCAAGGTCCATCTTGAGGATAATGATAAGAGACTAGTACCCAAACTCATTGTTAATGTAGTCTTAAGACAATAATAATGAGTATGGAAATATGGATGTCATGGAAGTTATGAAGAAAATCCCAAATACCACCCTATTTATTTTGGGGTTGTTGAGCCTTCTATTGGTTGGGCTACAGGAGGCACCATAAAAATTCATCTTTCAACATGGTGAATTCTAATCCACTGAGAGAATGGTTTCATACGGTAAATCAAAATCTAGTGGAAGTTCCTCAAGGGTCAGATGTAAAACTAATAAATATGCTAATGCTTGGCCCTTTACAACTTTCTAAGGGAAATGTGATGTAAAACTATTAAAAAATCATTTACCAGCATTTCAGTTATCATGTTAACATGGGGAAGTTGAGAATATACTTCATCGAATCTATGTTGGATACCAGTTGTATCTTGTGGTGATTCAAGTAATACAACAAATTCTAAGATACGAAGACCAAGGTGAGGCAAAACTTCTTGATAGAATAATATCTAGTCTCCATGTTTAGGATCATGTGACTGAGATAATATAGGTTGTTTTCCCTTCCCTTTCTATTATTTTGATCTATAAGGGTGCCCATGGACCACTCTAGGGTGGTCATATAAAGGACCAAAGGCTTTTCTAAGAAGGGTGGAATCAAGGCCATAGGATGTAGAAGATATTTTTTAATGTCCTTGAATGCATCTTGGTAGTCGTTTCCCACTAGTAGATGGTTTCCTTTTTCATGAGCCTTGGGCTTACACTTTCTAGTCATATTTTCAATGAATCGATAGATATATGAAAATTATTCTTGGAGGCCTCATAACTCTTAGAGGTTTCATGGATGAGTCATATTTCTAATAGATTTTAACTTCTCTATATTTATATGAATTCCTTTGCACCTAATGAAAAATCCAATGAGCTTTTCAGTGGTATCCCTCTAAATTCACATTTTAGTGGGTTCATTTTCAATTTGTGGGAGTATATGAAATGAAACACTTTATCAATGTCCTTGAGATAGTCCTAACACTATAATTATTTGACAACCAAATCATACATTTATCATTCAATCAATATTCTCAAGAGTGTTTTAAAGATATGGTGAATATAATTCTAGTAGGTAGCTCCAACATTATTCATACTAAATGACATCACCTGATATCAGAAGGTTCCATGGGGTTCTCTAAAAGTGTATTCCTCTTTATAATTGAGGGATGTATGGATTTATTTATGCATAGAATATCCATCTATTAATGATAGGTCTTAGAAGATAACAACGGAATAAATCAACAGATCTGTCACTAGAAAGGGAAAATCTTCCTTTGGGAAATAGTGGTTGATGTCCCAAAAGTTTATTCAGACTTTTATCTACCTATTTGTTTTCCTAAATAGGATAATTTTGTCTAGACACTTGGGGTATTGAACCTCCCTGATTAAGTTTTCCTTGATAATCTTGTCAACTTTTTCATTGACCATAGAACTTTGGGAAGGATGCATATTCCTGGGAGACTATTTGAACCCATGGTGGCTCACTGGGAGGCCAAGGAAATGAATTTAAACCTGATTATCAAGTCCTAGAATTTCCTTATAGCCCTAGGAGAACACATCATGGTGTTGTTTCAATAAATCCACATATTTCCTCTACTCTTCTAGATATGTGAATACACTGGTTAGCATTGGTCTCAGGTCTTCCTCGTTTCCAATATTTACTTGGGTTAACTCATAAACTATATTGTATAAACCTTCTTCAAACATTGTAGGGATGTCATAAAAATCCTCTTCATTATGCAAGATATGTGGGTTGAAGGGAGGGGAGACTCCATGGTAGCTTCATATATGATATTAGTATTAGAATTTTATCTGGTATGAGTGGAATACTCAATGAGGGGTTCTTGTTCCATGGAGACCATGGTGAAAAAAGCTATCTAGCTAATCCCATGTAGTTTCTAACCATGATTCCCACCTTTTATATCAAAATAATAGTGTCAAGTAGAATTCCACTGAGTCAAACCTGCCTTTTGTAACATGCAGTGGTGTCATGGATCAATGGAAATAGGTTGGATCCCTCATTATTTTATAAGATTTGGAATTTCTAGAGATGGATGAGCCTATCCTATGTAGGAGTACAAGGTAATCTATGAGAACTCCTTTTTCTTAGAGATTATGGAGCATATTCCCATATACAAGGTTATTGGATCTAACTGGTAGATTGGTAGAATGAATCTATCACTCAAATCTATCTATAGATTCACTAAAGTGGTTTTTAGATCATTTGGAGTATTGATACACTCAACCCCATCATTTTGGGTCTATTTTCCCTCCCTTTGTAATTCATTATATCCAAGTAGTGGGTCTCATATAAGTTTAATGGTGAAGATTCTCCTTAGAGTACCCCTACTCGGTCTTCCAAGAAGTATTTGAGGCATTGATGATATGAAGAGAAAACCTATATGTTCAAATGGAGCCAGGGCCTTCTCAATAGAGCATTGTAGGTCATATCCTAGGAAATAGCCATAAATTCAGTGCTTACTACCAAGCCACTGAACTGGGTCTTCAAATGAATCTTTTCATCTGGATTATGCTCACTATTATCATACCCCTTAATTTTTAGGATGGATGGATTTAGATAATATTCTATAAGCCCTGTATTATGAATCATTTGGGTCAGGATGAGATTGATATTGGAGCTAATATCCACTATGAAAAGGGATATTTAAACACCATTAAACTATCATGTGACATAAAATAGGTAAATGTGACCCTAAACAGTTTCACTTGCATCTTATTTAGAGAAGGAAATGATGGTTTGGCATTATTCCTACATAGATTCATTTTCATGGTAGGCCTGAACAGTAGCTAACTCAGTCTCAAACTATATAGGTCTCTTTAAGGCCTCTATAAGGGACTCAAGTATCTATTTTGAAAAGTGTAGTGCATTGATGATTGAGAGGATCATTAGAATTTGGGTGATGTACCTCAGTACATCATACTTTTGGGAAAGGGGCATGCTCCTACTTTCCAAGTGTTTATCTTTGATAAATAGCATAGTGGGTGAAACTAATTAAGTTTTCGATGTCTAGCTCATACTGGACATATTATTTTTCTAACAGGATGTCTTAGAATGATCACTAGATGGATAAGGTTAGGCTCTAGGTGTTCATGGCTAAGCATGGTGTTTTTGTGGTTGAGTCACACAACTAAAAAATATATCTGATTATAGATTCATACCTGAAATAATGGTGAGAGGGGGTGGTGCCTACTGACCCCTATGTGAAGTTTGTTTTCTTATTTCAGTGGCATGCACAACCACTTATGGAGCACCATCTCAGTCATCCTTCCTATTGACATGACACCCATGCCCCATTCAATGGTGTTGTCCAGAGATTCCTTAGAGAGATATAGAACATCCTCATTAATTAGCATTGTAAAATGATCTACTAGCATGAATGAATTCACATGATCATATTCATGTTCTTCATCAATGGAATATTCTAGGACTGGATGAATTCTGGGGGTCTCTATCAATTTTGGAGTCATGAATTCACCAAGGGTGAAGGCTAGTTTTGGCACTGATGGGGTACTCTAGTTTCTCAATCATTATCAATTCTTATTCTTATGAGACATCGAATGTTTAGATACTGATGAGGTGGTCGAAGTGGACATGGTAACAACAAGGGTTAATGGTTTTCTTAAATGGACATAGATAATTTTTTAGTTTCAAGAGACCATTTTATGAGCCATCCAATCTTTGAAATTCTATGTACCTTGTCCTGAATCTTATTTCCATTCATCAGAGTCTTTATCACTGCCATCGTGTTCAATATATACATGTGTTACCTATGTTAGGGCATCGCCCAATGTGACATGTACACAATAAAATTGGTCCAAGATCCAATATTTGATTATTATTCACTCATTGATGTTGTTTCTAAGGATCCTATGGTATAGGTAAAAGTTTTCATGATCAGAAAGGTTAGTTTCCTTGGGCCTTCTATATTCCATCAGTTTTAGGAATTCCTTCCCCAAGGTATAGATGAAGTATCCTGGTACCTATGCATCCTTTAAGTAGTAGGTATTTTTCTTTCACTCTACAAAGGGGATCTTGGGTTCCTGACCTTAAAATGTGTCTAGGGAATCTTTTTTATGGTTAGGTTGTTCTTAATGGGGCTATGGTTGGTGATGCATGTCCAACTAATGATTCTTATCCAACATAGGTACCAGAAGGTGGGACAACTTCAAGGACTCAATCTAGACATTGGTGATTGTTTCCACTTTCATAGGCTTTCACGTAGGAGCTAGAAGATGTGATGGTAATGACTATTTCTTGTTCCACTATAAAGATTCTTATAGTTGTTGATCTCTTTCAATGAACTCTTGAAACCCACTAGGGGAGATTCATCATGCATGATTCATCAAATCATAGTAAGTCTCTTGATGTTGGTCTGTTGAAATACATGGAAGTATCCATAGGAATCATGGTGATGATCTACTGAGAGCTCTGTAATGTCAACCCTTCAAAATTTCTGATAGATGTCCTTAGGATGTTCAAGGAATATAGGGTATACCGGTTGGAGATCTCATAGGCATTTGAGCATCTCCTAGACATTTTGAGGGAGACATTAGACATGGTCCTCAGTGAGATATTCTATGATGGTAAAATGCAGGGTTATAGGTGGCTAGAACACAATCGGTAGTTGGTTAGTGGAAAATATTTAAGATAAATATTCCTCCCTCTCTTTACTTAGGGGGGATCTGATTCCTAATTTCCCTAAGATATAATTGGTTTCATCCAAAAAAATGAGGTTGGTAGTGATGTGGACCTACTCTACTATTGATTTTCTAGTAGAGGAAATTCCACACAGGTCATGAATCCCTAGAATTTTGGGGTGTCTTCTAGAATTGGGGTCAGATTCATGACCATAACCATGTATGATAGTAAATTAGTGGTCTAATAATTAATGGGAGAGACAATATCTATTTATGTCTCATTAGAGTGTTCACTATTATTTGAGGGTGCTAATCCTAATCTCAACATCTCTCCCACTACCATAGTGGTGGTAGGGAGGATGTATGTTGATGGTATATATGATAGTTTCAATATGTATCCTTTGAAGTATTCCATAACATCCTCCATGTGCATGTACCTACGGAGGGATTTGGGGACTTTATGAACCTCAACTTCAAGGATTTTTAGCCTCAACAGATGGTCTTCTTCCCCTATTCTGGTTATGGGGAGGAGTTTTTTCTTCCAAGCCTTCCATCACCTCAAAATCTGAGTATTTGATGGTGATTCAATGTTTTCCTCATTCTTTCCTTAGGTAGAATGGGAGTTCTCTGAGTGTGATCCCCTAAGGGTCATAAGATATTCTTTCACAAGTGTTATGTATAGTGTTGTTGGTGCAGAACCCATGGGGATTTTTTCCCACCTAACTTGGAATAGATCTTAGAGGTAGGGGAAGTATTCGACATGGGTGGGGGACCTCTGCATCAGTTGGTAGTGATTTATGGAGAACCACCATGATTATGTTCTTCATCACAGGGTGGACCGTTACAGTTTCTAGTAGTTCCCATAATGGGTAGAGTCAACCCAACCTACCTCATGGGTAGATGGGATCTCAGTCCCAATCAAGAAAATATGGGACCTCAAGTGGTGATTTTGAGGGAGGGATGAGGTACACCAATATTTTAAGGGTCCATTAGAGCTTATGGATAAGCCTTATATAAGGTAGGGTTTGTCTCCTTCCCTTGGTTTTGGTGTTGGGTGTTCTGGATTAGGGCCTATGAATTAGGGATGGGATTAGCCCACTATTCAGCCTATGGATCCATTCAGTACTATCATTATGGTTGGGTGGGAGCCCTTCTCTATGGATTTTGGGTGGTGGCATGCATATACATGACCCGCACATCTCCCACCACCTCATCATAAGGGGTGAGTTATCAAATCGTTCTGAAGAGAGGATCTTGAAGAGAGGATCTTGAAGTGAGTTTTCATGGTGATCGGAGAGTTCTTCACCTTGTTTAACCCTTAGGGGAAGTTGCGTTGGTGAGGTTCTAAATATTCAAGGTCCTAACGGGCCATTTCCTTGGTTGGGATGGCCCATTATTATTTTTATTGATGAACTAGGGAATTTATGAACCTTGGTTGAATTATTTTGGAAGGTGAGATAGGGATAGGGTGCTTGATAGCCACATAAGTGGTGGCCACCATGGTTGGTTCACGATTGTGTGGGATTTCCATGCCATAGGTTCTCCTACCCCCATGTCTTCTAGTAGTGGGTTGTCAAAAAAAATAGAAACTTGAGTCTTATATCATACATGAAGTTAGTTATTAGTACAAGTTTTATGAAAGTGGTTCCCAATGTTCCTATAATTATCCATTCTTTCTAACATAGTTGAAGATGGAGTAAGGATCCACCTCAATGATGACTTAGACTGGAGGTGCCCAACGTTACTCACTTTCCCCCAGTTATAGGATAACAATATCATGTAATTCCCACCATGTGGTTTGGTGATCCTAATGTTTAATGTATAAATCCTATGACATCCAAATATAGTAGCATCCAATATTATTGGTCTACTCATGATTGAATGAGAATAGTTTCACATCGGGCTCACCATTTTTTTCAACAATTTCTGTTGGTTTTGCACATTGCATGAAATGGTTATGTGATTTTATCTTCCTTTCCACTCATGAATTGGTTTGATTCCATGGATTGTTCACTCCTTCTCCATAGTGGCTGGTTGGTTTCCCTACATTTCTTTTTTTTTAAGGTGGGAAACCTCTACCACCAGGGTTGGTGATGTTGGATTTTTTATCAAAATGGTATGATGGGATTTTTGTTCCTCTATCCATGGATTCCTCCTTGGAGATCATTTATTAGTCCAATTCTCCATCATAAATTCAATTCATGTTCATGAATCTAATTCATAATACCATTTTAAGTTGGACACTAGTTAATGATATTTATTTTTTTATGATAGATAATCTACCAATTGTCAAAGATGATGGTGATGTTGGACACATCTTTAAATAAGCGGACATTGGGTGTGTTGGGAACTTGTAAAGTATTACTATTTTAAAGTAGAGTGTATCTCAAGTATGAGGCATCTCAGGCATGGAACCCAAGGCATCCCATATTCATCATAGGTTATTTTTTATGAGGGGTGTAAGAATTTCGAGGCTTTTTACCACAGCCATTTCAAGTTCATTACATGAGGTGGTGATTTTGGTTAATCTAGTAGGGTCACAGGTTTAAGGTCTTTTCAGGATAGGTTAGTTGTAGATTTAATGTCTTGTAAGGATATTTTGGTCACATATTTAACATCTTGTTAGGATTAGTTGGTCACGGATTTAAAATCATGGGGGCATGTTAGTCATAGATTTAACATCTTGTGGGGACATGTTGGTCATGGATTTAATGTCTTGGGGGGACATGTTGGTGGGGTTGAGTGTGTATCAAGGGGAGATGATCACACTTTGAAGTTTTGGCATTTTAAGGGGAATACCTACATATTTTATGGTGGTGTATAGGGGTTGGGATTGAACCTCAGGTAGGAGTCTTATGTTTTTTAGGATTAGACCTCATGGAGGATTTCTATGTACCCTTTTGAAAGATAGGGATCAAAACCCATGTAGTTATATTTCATGGTTTAAGTTCATACGAAGAGACAGTTCCATATAGTTTATCATCATGTGATTAGGATGCTCTCATGAAAGAAGGAGAAATGGTTAGGTATAGTGTGGGGCTTACGCATGGAGGCTACCTTGGTGTTTGGGGGTTTCATCTCATGGCGGTTTGGGGATTATGTATATGGTTTTATCTAGTGTTGGGGTTCCATATATTATGTTGGGGTTTCATCCCATGGTGGATTTGGGGTTGTCATCCCATTCCAGTCTTACATGGGGCATCATGTGTTCTATGCATAGGGTAGGGTTACAGTTTAACAACATGTATTGAGGAAATTGTTGTATAGTTTAACAACATGCAACTAGGACATTGGGATATGTAGTTTTATGCTATGCTGCTTGGACATTGTAGGGGAATGCACACAATGATACCATTTCTAGGTAGGATAGAATCATCTAGCACTAGGCCTTTATACCAGTAAAGGTGTACAGTTTCCCTTGACAATTCCACCTTTGGGGATTACATGTCTATTGATCAAGAACCTATATATGGTGCATGGTGTAAACACTTACATGGTGAATTATAAAATGGGGATCTCAATATTAGGGTGTCTATGCTTAGGATTAAAAGGAAATAAAAATATTCAGACTAGGATTGAATCAAATAGGCCAAACACAAGGTTTTATTCCATGGGTTGAGTGGGTGATCGAGGTGCAGGTGGACCTGGTTGGAGTAGGTGTGGGGTACCTGAGTACTCAACTTGCATGCAACTATTTTTTGGAAGGAGGGGGAATTGGTTCGTTAACTAGAGGTTGTTATGTGAAACTATATATTTTCACCCAAAATAAGGGTTTTAAAAACCATAGGCTCTATAATAAGGAAATACCATCAATATTAGGGGTGTAGGTTCAAGAAACTTTTGGAGTCGAGTAAAGCATGGGGTTGCGTGAAGGGAACTCATCTTGTATGCACCCACCTATCCTTTAGAGGAAGTTGTGTGAGGACATCTCAAACATGATATAATACATTTTGGGGGCCATTTGAGGTTATTTGTGAAAGTTATCTACCTTTGGATGTTCATAGAGGTATGGAGTTGTATGATATCACAAAAGAGTGGGTTCTAAGAGCAAGAGAATATGCTTCAAATTCTATAAGTTCATCCCCGAATGGGGGGTGATACTCTATTTATATTTGAAATGGGTGTATTTTGGAATGTAAATCTGATTATATCATGAAAAGTAGTTTTTCTCTCTCCATTACTTTACCTCCAGTGGAAGGTTGCATAATGCAGTGGTTCAAAAGTGTATTTCTCAGAAAAATATATATGTGAAAAATGTTAGGGTTTCATGTATGGATTCAATTTTGTTCACCACAACCTTATTTGGTAGTTGGGCCTTCTAGAGCACTCCAAGATATGTTTTATTTAACATCTCATTTTTCATGAAATAATGTTGTGTACCAAAATAGATAATTCTGTGAAATTCTCTGAAGTTTCACATGATTTCTCCCTTGGCTTCAGAATAGTCTGTTGGGATGGATTGTGTATTTATTTTAGAGAACCCCACCTTTCAGTTGTGAGATTCATTTTCAATGGATAAAAATGAACTATATTAGATATACCTATAAATAACCTACTCAAACTTCTACACTCATAAGTATATATCTCATTCCATGTCAAGAGAGTAGTGTGTGAAGTCGTTGGACCTTGACATGTACTCCTCAATAGTCACCCCACCCTGTTGTAACTCTAAAAGATCCTAAATATATACAGAATGCAAGGTCAAAGGGTATTACTCCTCTCAAAAAAAGTATCTAAACTCCTCCCATGAAAGTGTTGAATCATCATGGGTATGGGTGATCAAACTCCAATAGTATCATGTCGCTCTATGAAAAATACTGGTCACAAGCGCAACCATCTAGTCAGTTGGGGTTATAACGAGATGGAAAACTCAAACCACTAACTCAATCCAATCCTCTTCTACTTAAGGTTTTTCCTTTCCATGAAACTTGAGTGGTATTTATCACTGAAAATCACATAACTCACTAAGAATGCATGCATCATCATCATATCCCACTGGGATAATCAGTCACTCTATATACAGACAGACATTAGCCTAAACTGTTGTAGGTAGGTCCACGCACTTCTCATAAGGTGGAAGCACTATGTACAACTTGCCTGTAGAGAATACCTTATAGATGGGCCCCTATACTGAGGCCTCATTACATAACAATTCATCATCATAATCCTATATCGGTATCCTAGTTGGATATCATCACAGTGGAATCCTGAAAGTTAACAAGATATTCCATAGTTAGATAAGAGTATCTAGGGAACTATATCAATAAGTATATGAAATTCAAAAACACATTCTTATATGATACATATACCATTGTTCTCCTACAATTGGTACCTCAGAATGTTGATTTGATAAGAAGGTGGTCAAAGTCCTGGTGTATGGATATATCGGACACCACACCATAATTGGGTTACCTAGTCTGAGAACCAAACATGAGACACATTAACATTGTTTACCTATGTTCCAAAACCAATCCTTACAATAAATCTATCTCCAAATATTGTCCTTATGACTGGACTCTTTTAATATCACTCTATCTTGACCCAACCCACCAAGGAACCACTTGTGCTGGCAGTAATCTAAGAGTGATACCCCAAGCCTGCCTCCAATATTCTAGGGGATAGAGACTAGAATAGGGTAGGAATATCTCACATGATGGGATGTAATATCTTATAGTACTTGTACACATGAATGTGTGTCCATAAAATAGTGTAGGGATAATAATAAAATATTAAACCTCTGGATTGTAAACAAATGCATGAAAAAACTTCTTGGTAAACATCAGATTAAAGTAAAGAATCCAATTAAAGAAGAGGTAAAAATACAAACCCAATAAAAAGGAATGTAACCCAACTTGAATGAAATTTTGATGAAGAAAGAGAGATCCCAGCTCAAGATATTGGGAATTGACCACCGTATATGGTCATAGTCTCCTGGTACAACTAAGCTCCACCTACTCCGAGTCCACCAAAGTTTTTGTTAATATCTTTTTAATCTTTATAATACATGACATTTAAAAACCCTAACCCTAGTATCCTAGATTCGATGATTACTTTATTATATTCATTCTAGATATAAGTGATTGCATCCCACAAGATCATATAGTTTTTTAGTATTGGAAAACTAGATACATACTTTAATTTCACATTATATTTGAAAAACTTAAAATACAAAATAGCATTTTATTTTATAACACTATTATTCCCTTTATCATATCCTTGTATATAAATCATAATACACTTACTATAATCATGGATAAAGGAAACATAAGAAAGGGGTGAGCTCAGATGCTCGTTAAGGGTATGCATAAAACAAAATCTATCATGAATAAATATGTCAAAATCAAAATGTTAAGGTAAATAACTAAAAACACAATCCATTTAATCAATAACTTGATAATTAAGAATAATATGGAAGAAATAAATGATGATCAAATAAATCCATATAAATAATCACATAAGCATGAAAATTATCCATGGATATAATAACTAATCAAATAATCACATGAACATCAATAAATAATATCATAATTAGGAAATGAATAATGTTTTACATCATAAAAATACTATCAAGTCCTCATTCTATACATCTTATATAAATGGGTAAGGCATGGTCCAAATACCTAAGAAAGTTTGTCTCATGAGACCTACCGACACATCGAGGGGCTATAGTAAACCCCACCCATCACTTACTAAGTCCAACACATTCCTCATATTAAAGGGGATAAACATAATCAACATAAACATTCATATTGAAAAACTTTTATATGAAATGTTACTAATTTATCTAATCAATAAACATAATCATAAACCATCAAGAGTAATATGGATAATGGTATCAAAATAGTACATCCCTAGTCAAACTGATCATATACCATCCAAATAAATAAGGTCGATGGTATCATTAAAATATATCCCCAATGGAGAATAAGTAAAATAATATTTTTTTTGTTTTTTATGAATATAAATACCATAAAATTTTTACTAAAAGTTTCTTGAGGAAAATTCCCTTTTCACATTGAAAATAAATTTTAAAAACTAAACATTTCTAGAATATTAGGAAAAGAAATATTTAAAAATAAACTTTTTAAAATTTTAAATTAATATTTAAAATAATTATTGGTCATGATGGTGGGTAATTTCATACATTATGTATAAGTTAAAAAAATTCTTTTCACACTACTATAAAAGGGTTAAAAAATACCTCATTCGAAAAAGGAAAAGAAGATTACTTTCCAAACATTTTGAAAAAAGTAAAAAATGGGTAAAATATTCTTTAATAAATAATTTTTATAATGTTAAAAACATTTTAAATAATAATTTTATAAAACATGGATATGGAATAAAAATAATTTTCGACCGGAGTTAAATAAATTCATTTATATTAAAAAAATGTTCTCAATCATTTTAAGTGCCAAAGAGAGTAAAACTTTAATATTAATTGAAAATTTAATGAATGGATAGAGGATAATAAAATATATTGTACTTAAGATATAAATATCAAAAAATTCCCCCAAGGGAGTCTTGAACATAAACAATCTTGAATAATGATGAGATTGTGAAATAAACTCTTACAACTTTGGTAATTTTTGAATCGCAATCCCCATGAAAGAAATAACTTAAAATAAACTTTAAATAACAAAAATATAAATAAATTCATGGTATATAATATAAAATTGGTATTATATACACCACACAAATGAAATAATTGGTGAATATAGTATATGTATCATGAAAGTAAAAGTGAGATAAGAAACCCTTACCTCGGATCTGGTATCCTTCATATGCAGTCGAACCTCCTATATAATAAGTATATATTTATTATAAATAAATTAAATAACAATAATATATATATATATAACTGTATATTATTTTTGGATAAATTTTTCTTACCCATTTATTAACAATTCTTTTTAAAAACACTATTTCAGGTGATAACTGCTTCGTTTTTCATGTATGTTTTAGTTCGGTAGTTCTAGTCCTTATGATTTGATCATGGTTCCATTATCCCTAAAATTTTAATTATGATATAAATATAATATATATTTATTTTTTATGTATTTATAGTAATCCATAAAGGTTATATAGAAAAATGGATTACACCATTCATGGAGATGGTAGGTCATACGTACGCATGAATGTTGTTTCCATTTTTTAACGGGTTGAATGAAATAAAGGTAAATAATATTTAAACTTTAAAAAATAATTATTATATCATATATATATATATATCATATATATTTATTAAATATATTCTTATCACCATCCATTTCAAAATAAAATGAAAATTTTATCACATCACTATGTGGAGGTGGTAGTCCACACGTGCATGTGAGCGATGTTATCATTTCCAACAGATTGAAAGGAAAGAAGGTAGATGTGATATTATAATTTAAGAAATATAATTGTTTCATAAATATAATATATATATATATACATTAAATACATCATCATATCCATCCTTGATAAGTATTGATATAAAATGAATTACATTAGTTCATGAGGCGGTAGTCCACCATACACACGATCAATGGTTCCATTTCCCATTTGATTGAAGAGAATATGGATATAGGTTATTACATTAAAATAATAACATATAAGTATATATAATATAATGTTATTATTATTTTATAATATTTGTATAATATTTTTATGGGGTAGAGGAAGAAAAAAATGGAGATGCATGGTCAAGAAATATGTCTCTTCTTTGGAGAACCTATTTAGGTTTATACCTAAAGCCTTCCTATGGTGGTTTTCTGATCAAACCATGGAATATAGGTTTTGATTAGGTATGTAATAAAAGGATTTTGGTAATTATTTTCTAAAACAAATGGCTTTGGAAGTGTGAATAGGATAGGATAGGAGTTTTCCTTTTATGAGTGGGGGAAGAATGCACTTGGAATTTTTGAAAAGAATAAATTATACCCACATTTTTACCATGAAAAATGCTTCCAAAATTTATCATTTTCAAACCATATATGATATAAGGTAGAAATAAATCTATAAAATAGTAATTAGACAATTTTTTAAGTAATTTTAACCCTTATATTTTTAGTTTAACCCTCGATAAACCTATTTTAACCTTAACCACAGTAATTAATTTTTATTATTTTTACTATTCATTATGACCAAAAATTATGTTAAAATTATCATATAATAAAAATTATTTTTATTAAAAATATTTAATCCATTTTACTGAAATCAATTCATTGAAGTGGCATAATTTAATTTAAAATTAAACACGTAAATGCGGTGAAAAAATAGTTTTCTAAAGGAAAAGTTTTCAAAAGTATAAAAAAAAATTATATAAAAATTGAACTTAAATTTTATTACAATAAACTAAATTAGATTAATTATAATATAATATAACTAATTTTACTTTTGAAAAAAAAATTAAAATAAAATGGAACTTGTAAACTCTTTAAATAAAAAGGCAATTTTCAATAAAACAGTAGTATTTTTCAATATTCATTGAAAAATTAATATTTTCATGAAATTATGAAAAATTAAATATAAAATAATTTTTAATTTATTATTTAAAAAATTAATTTCTTTTTTTCAAATAAATTTTCTAAGATTGGTAAAAATAAGTGTGAAAACGCGATGAAACCACTTTTTAGAAAAAACAAAAATTTTAAGTATAAAACCCATGATTAGAAAAAAAATATTAGATGAATGATAAAACATGTAATTTAATATATAATATATAAATTTAATTAAAATAATTTAACAATAGGGATAATTTAACTTATTAATTTATAAACACATTCTGTGCATAGAAACAGTTTTTCATAAAATCATTTCTTTTACTTTCAAATGTTTTTTATTTTTATTTATAATCAATTGATAAAAAATGAATTTATTTTATACATGTTTAAACCATATAATTTTTATAATTTAGTTATTTTTATTCATTCCCACCAATTTAACAGTAAGGTTAAAATGGTTATATTTAAATAATATATTTTAGGGATCATTTAAGCTTAGTGTTGCATGTCTTATACGTTATCAAACATAATGTTATTATTTTGAAATATTAGGGTGTTACATTCTCCCAAACTTCAATAAATTTCATCCTCACAATTTGAACTTGCTCTTAGTAATCATGGGTTTGACATTTGAAAATACCTTTTTTGAAAACCCACATCATAGAAAGGTTTAATAAAAGTTACTCTAAATAATAGAGAAAGGGAAGTATAAAGGTCATCTATAATTACACATAACTAGGTTTCCAAGTGGGAAAACATTAGCAAGAATTGAAAATATTGACATGGAAGAAAACTTTAAATAATTATGGATAGTTACAGATATAATTAATCATAATAAAGTGAATGATCAAGAGAAATTCAATGACCACAAAGTCATAAATCTGTGTTAGGTGAAAAGACTATTGATTCATCAAAAATAAAGTTAAATGTATAACATTTTTATTTAAATATCATTTTCCTAAATTTGAGGGATTATTTTACTATCAATATAGAGAACACCATAAAATATACTTATTTGATATCATTTTATCTCATAATCACAAATTCATCCTTTGGTTGTGCTTCAATTAATTTTTGGTACATTTTATACTCTAAGAAATGAATATACAAGATGAATTTTTATGCTTAAATTACTAAAATTAACTTTCAATGGATCATATAATCCATAAAAAAAATAAGATATTTATCTTGTATTTATTAAAACTAAAATGGTTAACATAATGTAAGACAATACCCAAAATGAATAAACCTATACATTAATCTAAAAAATTCAATAATAAAACTAAAGGTTTAAAATAGATCATTACATAAATAAAAAACCCTATATCCTAGATAACACCAATAATATCAACATTAAATAATGGTTTAACCTAAAATATTATCTCATACCATTTATCTTACATATCCAAAAATGTAATATCATTTATCCTAAATAATTCTTTATGCTAAACATAAAGGTTATATATACCTTAACCCAATAAAATGTCTCCCTAAATATCATTAATCACCTAAAAATCATAAAATTAAAAAATATTTGATCCTATAATATATTTACCAAAATAAACCTAATATTTATCCATCAAACCATTTGAGTAAAAAATCATGTTAACTTGTACATCACATAGGTTTTTGGTAGGCGTTGCATCCTTGTTTCTCTTCAGTTGTGGGTTCAATACCTATGGCCTTATCGGATGTGACAGGTTGTCACCTAGTATTCTTGTTTTCCTTTTTATAAAACTATATTTTTATAATTCCTATAATTTTCCCAAAAATATGATTAATATCTTCAAAAATAACATTAGTCATCAAATCACTTTTTAACCACTAAGTTTTTCTATACAACATATTTTTTTCCAAAAAAATCAAATAATCTTAATTGACTATTATTACCTTAACATCAATGATCATATAAACCCTAAAGGTTATAAATACATTTAAACTTATGAAAATATAATTCTTACTCAAATAATACTTCATGTTGAACCTAAGGTTTACATATATCTCTACCATCTATTAAAACCCAATAAATGTCTCCAAGGTACTTACATCACATAAAACCTAAAAAGGGGTGTCAAATACTCTAAATTTATGATAAAATGTAAACTTATAAACCCATGATGGTATCCATAAATATTATGTTAATCTTATATGAATACATATATGCTTCAAAAATTTAATAGAATCCTCAAATGTTTCATGATTCTTATAAGCAAAATACCATTGATAAAAATAATTTTGAAAAATAATTTTTAAATACCAGTACATAAATACTTCAAAACTTTTACTTCAATGATTGGTATAAAATAGGTAATTACTTGGTCTAGGTGTTAACCTTTAAAATAGTACATTTAATTGGATAATTCTCAGGTTCCCTATATTAAATACAACGAGCTATAAATAGATCTTGGATAGAATTTATTTCTCTCCATTAAACATTTCATTTTTCCTCGGTAATTCTTTGCACTATTCCCTTATTTTCCACACATAAAAATTTTTCATTTTCATTTGTAAAATTCACCTAGGTGTCTCTTTCCACATTTCTGGTATAAAGGAAATTTAGCCTTCATTCCTCCGCAGTCTAGGCCACTCTATCTCCCAATTAACTCCATCCTTTTCTTGTTTAGTGAGTCCGAGAGTTGGTTAAGGTGTATTTTGTTAATTATATATCATGATAAATGATTAGGAATAATCATGATATCATTAAATTTTATCATTGTCCCATTTTTTTGATCATAATCACCACATTTTCCATCATATTCAATGATAACACGATTCCTTCAGGTTCCATCCAATAACTAAAACTAAAAAGTATAGTGTGAGTAACAACAATCATAGTGGAAAACCATATAATAATATATAAGGTGTCTAAATCATGACACATTATTTTAAATATAACACACATTAGGTTTAACCTAGGTCATCCTTTTTCAATATCTATTAAAATCTTTCATTATGGTTTATAAAGAAAATGTGGATTAACCCAGACATATTCCCTATGAGTGTCAAACCTGGTGTGAAGCAAGGCCCATTATCATGCACCAGGTGATGATCAAGTCAAATCCCAATATTCCATTTTCAGATTTATTACCCCTAGGTAAAACTATTCCAAATCCACATCCAGATTTATTATCTATAAAATGATGTATTTCTAGGAAAACTACATAATCTCTACCTTACCAAAACTTTAGGATGTTATACTATACATAGACTTATCCCCAGAGTCGTTCATAGGGCTATATTTCTTAATCAATGTTTTCTTTAATCTAGTTTCCAAGGTTTATACTAAACTTTCTAAGATAAAAACTATAAGTAACCTAACCCTATTATCCTAGAGTCTATGGTTACTTTATTAAAATGGTTCTATATACAGGATATCTCATCCTAGAGGACCAAATAGTTTAATAGTATTATAAAACTAGATACATACTTGAATTTTACATTACATTTTAAAACTTAGAATACAACATAGTATTTTCTTTGAAAACACCACTATTACCTTTATCATATCACTTTATATCAATCATAATACACTTCCTGGAATCCTAGGGAAAGTACACATAAAAAATGGGTGAGATCAGATGCTAAATAAGGGTATGCATACAACAAAATCTATCATGAATAAATAAAGCATAATAAATATGGTAAGTAAATAACTAAAAACACATTTCATTTAATCAAAAACTTTAGGATGAATAATTATATGGTAATAATAAATGATGATCAAATAAAGTCATATAAATAATCACATAATATTGAAACTTATCCATGGTTATTATAAATAATAAAATAATCACATGGACATCAATAAGTAATATCATAATGAAGGAATGAATAATTATGAAAATCATAAAGATACCATAAAGTCCTCATGCCAAGATATATTACATAAATGGGTAAGGCCTCAACCAAATATCCTATTCATTTTGTCTCATGAGTCCTACCAATACATCTAGGGGCTATAGCAGGCCCCTCACATCACTTACTAATTCCAATGCATTCCTCGTATTAAAATAGATAAACATAATCAATGTAAATATTCATATTGAAAAACTAGCATATGGAATTTTACTAATTTCCCCAATCAATAAACAAAATCATAAACCATCCATAGTAATATGGTGAATGGTATCAAAATAGAACATCTCTAGTAAAACTGGTCATAAACCATCCATATAAATAAGGTGGATGGTGTCATTAAAATATATCCCAAATGGAGAATAATTAAAATAAGTGTTGTTGTTGTTTATAAATATAAATACCATAAAAATGTCACTAAAAACATTCTTGAAGAAAATACCCTTTAAATTTTAAAATCACTTTTAAAAACTAAAAAATTTAGAATATTAGGAAAAAAATTATTTAAACTTTTAAAGTAAGATTAAAAATAATTAGTGTTCATGATGGTGGGTAATTCCATACATGTATTATAAATTTAAAAACATTCTTTTCACACTATTGTAAAAGGGTTAAAATGTACCTCATTCAGAAAATGACAAGAATATTCCTTTCAAAAAAAAATTAAAAATTACAACATGGGTAAAAAAAAATTTAATAAATCATTTGGAAAATGTTAAAAACTTTTTAAAAAATATTTTTATAAAACATGGATATGGAAGAAAAGGGGTTTTAGAGTGAAGAAAAAAATAAAGTCAAATTTTCTTGAAATAATTTTCTCAATTATTTTAAGTACCAAAGAGAGAAAAATAGTAATATTATTTTGAAATTTTATGAATAACTAAATTATAATAAAATATATTGGTTTTAAGATATAAATATCAAAAAATTCCCCCAAGGGAGGCTTAAAAATAAACAATCCTGAATATTGATGAGATTGTGAAATAAACACCTACCACTTTAGTAATATATGAATCATAGTCACCGTGAAAGAAATAACTTCAAATGAAACTTTAAATACTATAAAGATAAATATATTAATGGTATATCATATTAAAGGGGCAATATATACATCATACAAAATAAATAAGTGGTGAATATGGTATATGTATCACAGAAGTAAAAGTGATACGGGAAACCTTTACCTCAAGTATGATCTCCTTCGTATGTGTTAAAACCTCATGTATAATAATTATATATTTATTATGAATATATTATAGAACCATAATAATATATATCATACCATATATTATTTATATAATGTTTTATCACCCATTTATTAACAATTCTTTATTAAAAACACTATTTTGAGTGATAATTGCTTCGTTTTTCATGTATGTTTTAGTTCGGTAGTTTCTTTCCTTTTACTTTTATCATTTTTCTATCATATAAAGAATTTTAATAATGATACAAATATAATATATATTTATTCTATATTTATTTAGAGTAATCCATAAATGTAAGATATAAAAATGAATTACACTGTTCATGGAGATGGTAGGTCATACATACGCATGAACGTTGTTTCTATTTTTTAAAAAAATGGAATGAAAGAAAGGTAAATGGTATTTCACCTTTAAATAATAATTATTATATCATATATATTTATTAAATCCATACTTATTACCATACATTTTTAAATAAAATGAAAAACTTATCACATCGTTGCGTGGAGGCGGCAGTCCACACGTACGCACGAGCGATGTTATCATTTTCCAACAGATTAGAAGGTAAGAAGGTATATGTGATATTATAATTTAAGAAGTATAATTATTTCATAAATATCATATATTCACATTAAATACATCATTATATCCATCCATGAGAGGCGGTGATGGAAAACAAATTACATCGGTTCGCAAGGCGGTATTCTGTCATACACACGATTGACGGTTTCATTTCCCATTTAATGGAAGAAGAGATGGATACAAGTTGTGTAATTAAAATTCTAAAGTCTCAGTGTATGAAATATTTTGTTTTTATTATTTTATAATATTTTGAGAATATTTGGAGGGGTGGAGTAATAAATAAAATGAAGATGCATTGAATTTTTAAAAAGAATAAATTATACCCATGTTTTTCACGTTCCACAAGGATCAAAAATGGATAATTATAAAACTTTAGATGATATAAGTTAGAAATATGGTCATAAAATATTAATTATACATTTTTTTATGTCATATTAACCATTATCCTCTTAGTTTAACCCCCACCCCTAGGTAAACTCGTTTTAACCTTAACCACAGTAATTAATTTTACAGTTTTTACTATTAATTATGAACAAAATTTAAGTTGTTTTAGATCCAAAAGGGACCTAAATACCCTGAAAGGGGGGTGAATTAGGTTATGGATATTCTATTTCAAAATTATTCATGTCCCACTGGATCTTGACCTCAATATTACAAGGTTCACTTTGTTTTCACTTAATTTTTAATGTTGGTCTTATTATGTATTTATTTATCTGATGATGATGATTTGAATGTAATGAAGGAAAGAAAGCACAAGGATGAAACAATATTTACACCTTTATTGGGATATGTCCAAGTATCATACAACAGTGATGTGATGATGTACCAAATCCACTAATGCTCACTTACAATCACAAGGTTCAGGCTAGATCACTTCTATGCCCAGGCTCACTGCCATTACAATGCTTAGGGTCTGCTCACTGCATTCCCAAGGGTTACTCCCTAAGTCTATTCCTTTGCATCACTAACTATGGGAAGGATCTTCATCTTCCTCTTCTTTCACTCACTACTCTTAGAAGGGATCCACTCACAGTTTATGGACTTGTAGGTCCCTTTATTATCAATAATAAATACATCCTCCATTGTACGTAGATGTCCTACTGATGTTCTAGTTTCATACACTAATGAATACCACTTTACCATAGAACACTAGGTAAACCCTTTTAAACAACATTCACAAATCTCACTACTTCATGAAGCTCCTTCTTTCACAAAGCTCAACAATCCTTCGTAAAGTACACCTACTTTCACGAAGCTCACTGCCTTCATGAACCCCTTACTTTAACAAAGCTCACTGCCTTTGTGAACCCCTTAATTTTGTGAATCTCACTACCATTAAAAACCTCCTTCAGGATTCAAGAGCCTTAATATTTTCATTGAGTCACTCTACTCTTCTCAAGGGGGTGTAGGCCTATATATAGGTGTTTCCCACCAACTCCATAAGCTTTCGCACCACGTCAGTGCCACATCATCCCATTTCACAGATCTCTGAATTTTCCATTGAAATTATCTCTATTTCATGAAGCTAAATAGATATTTTTCAAATCCTAAAGCTTATCATAATCATAGAGAATTCTTTCAAATACTTTGCACTGCCGAGATTCTCCACTCTCAATTCTCTTCACCTCTTCCATTCGTGAATCTCATCGTAATCACAGAGATCATCGTCATAATTCTTTGATCCATTGTGAAACACTCTTTAATAATCCCATATTTATGAAACTAATTCCATTTCAATATTTTTATTTGATATTCAAGGAAATATAATTTTTATGATGCTCACCAAACTTCAAATTTTGGACCCCAAAAATTTGGCAAACACTGGAAAATGGAACCACCTTGTATCTATTCTTTTTGTAACACCTCCTGATCTTCCATTCCTTTGTTATGGTTTTTTTCAACATGGGTTGTCAACAATATCTATGGAACTATAAAATTCACTAGGGAAACACACCTTATCAATAAACATAACCAACCCAAAAATGATGCAATGTTACCTTGAGGTATTTTTTCCCAACAATATCCCCCTTTGGGTTTGTTGAAAAATCATTTATAGTTTGATACCTTGTTGAATCTCCTACTATCCTCTACCACCATTTGCATCATGTGATTCAGATAGCAATCAAGGATTTACTTAAAAATACTCTAATCCCACATGATAAATTCTTATCATGAGAAATAAGAGTAATATGAAAATTTCATCAATGAATCACTTCATTACTAACACCAATTCTTGAAATCAATCAACTAATTTCATCATGAACCTTAGTTGTCATGATATATCTTCTTGACCGATTACTTCTAGAATCATCAGATTTAATACTCCCATATATCAACTTCTCTCCCTATCTTTCCACTCCACCTATCATCTTCTCCCCGTTCCTTGACTTAAGACATTTTCTCCCTTCATTTCTCCCCCATAAAGAGAAGAGCCTCACTTTATCCCCCTTTTTCAACAAACCCAAAGGTTACTCCTTTGTAGTCTATAATAGAGTAAGGAACAAAAATCAGTACATTTGAGAAAAACACATCATACCTCAGGGTGAGGGGGTGTCCCACATCCATACTCTTTCAAGTGTGGAGAGTCGACCGGACTCCCAGATCTAGTTGATGCCTTTAAAACGCCTCTTTGGGTAAGGACTTTTTCAAAAAGTATGTAACCTGTAGTTATGTAGAAACATACCCTAATTTCACAAGACCTTGATCCACATTCACCTTGATAAAATGATATTTGATTTTAATGTGCTTAGTCCTTGAGTGATGGACTGGATTTTTGATATGATTGATAGAACTTGACTTATCACAGCTGATTTCTATTAGAGACTTCACTTCAACTCCCATATCTTCAAGCTTTTGTTTCATCCACAATAGTTGTGTGCATGCTTGAGTGTCTATAATATACTCAGCTTCTATAGTGCTCAATAAAATTCCATCTTGTTTCTTTCTTACTTAAGAAATGCTTAATCTGCCAAGATAGAAAGCACCTCCTTATGTTGATTTCCTATCATATGTTGAACCGGCCCAATTTGAATCAATATATCCCAATAACCCTGACTAAGATTTTTCATTATAAATAAAACCAAAATCTACAGTGCCCTTGATATACCAAATTATTCTTTTCACTATAAGCATGTGTATTTATTTGGGATTTCATTGATATCCCACTTTATCATATTTTGATAGTTTCATCTGGGTAGAAACTGGAGTTTTCATCTCCTTGGAATTTTACATTACAAATATTCTCAAAACCCCATTCAGAAATGCTGACTTGACATCCATATGGAAAACTTTGAACCTTCTTTGCACTATAATGGACAAGAATAATCTGATTGTTTCTAGCCTCTCAACATATTAAAATGTATCATCAACATAAATAATCTCTATATGGGAGTACACTTTGCACACTGGTCATGATTTTTTTTGAATAATTATGTCATCTTCATTCATCTTATTGTGAAAGACCCATTTAATCCTAATGATTTTCTTGTTTTTTGGCCTCGAAATAATCTCCACTATCTGATTTTTCTCAATTTTTTCAATATCTTAATTCATAGACTGTACCCATTTTTTATCTTCATCTACTTCCTTTTTCTCATCATCATTATCTTCATCTAAATCAACATTTTAAACTTTTACTCACCCTAAGTTACTCACCTCCTCATTACTACCAAAAAAATGGTTCACTATTTTGTTAAATATTCTTTTCATTCTCTACTACAGTGACATCATTGCTTTCAACTATATTTGTAGCCTCAGATTGAAACATTGTTGAAATTATCTCATAGCTTCTTGGAATACATTGAGATCTTTTATCTGATTTATAAATATAATTATCCCCCTATGATATGAAACTCTTCCAGTTGTTAGGCCCACTATTTATACCTACAGACATTCTTCTTATCCTGCATCATTTCTTCACATGTGACTGAAGGTTTGAGAAAAATCTCCAGCTCAATAACATTATCCATATGCCTCACGCATCTATAAACCATTAACTCCTTTCAAGTAATTCTTCCAAATTTATTCTTCAACTTTAGTAACTAATTTGAATCAGTTGACATTCTGGATCACATCGCATCACTATGTTGCATATTTTGATGCAACTTCCCCATGGATTGTATCTCCCCTTGAACCTAAAATACCTGAACATTAGTTAATAGATTTTATACACATAGGGATAGAGGTTTCTCTAGAATCATTAAGAAGATGATTGTGGTAGATCTTGATAGATCAACCCTTTTATATTTTCTTTTAAAGCATTATACACTTTCTATGATTGTTCAAACTTCCCAACCAACCTCAACTATTCTGTCCGTATGACTAGATATTTGTTTCCCATGTGCTCAGTCTTCTTTTGATAAGTATATTTTGTAGGCTTGGCCTTTTTCACAATTTAGGGTCTAAACCCTATAATAAAAATTTCCTTATTTTATTTCCCATTAAGATTCCATTTTTCATGATTCTTTCTCTTAGAGGGAATATCTCCACCATCCATATTCTCTTTCTTATTCCTCCATTAGAGGGATATTTTCCCTTATTTCACTTATCGCCTTATAAAGCATGTGATATTGTGAAGATAATTTTGATTCATTTTTATTTTATTATTTATTTTATTCTCCACACTATTTCTTGTTGTTGTTAAGTTCTTCAAAGAATGTACATTCTTATTACTCACAACTGGAGTAGTTCCTCCCTTTTTCATCCTAGTTTTTTCACATTCTTTCCTAGAGAGTTTTTATGAGTGTAGCAAAGGAGGTGATTGATACACCTTTCATTGATCTCCTTGTGATCCCCCTAAGGCTGTAAACTTATTTTTCAAATTATCATTCTATCCTACAGTATATGCCTTTTTGTTATACACTACCATAGTTTGGGTTCTTCTTTCAAGTTCCTTTTCCTTCCCCTACTTTGTTCCTGCTACAATATCTTGTTGAATTCCCATAATCGAAACATATAAAACATCTCCCATTAAATTCATACCTCATGTAATTATTTCCCAAATGAGATGTTGATGCAGCTTCAGTTTTTCCTATGACATTGAGCTCTTGGGCTTCTTGACACATACTTATATTATTTATCTATCTACCACAATAATATCATATGATGGATGCTTTCTTCTGAAAGGTCTTCCTTTTAGGATTTTCATTGAACTCCTTCTTACTCTCAGTTTTATAAATATTTATGTCTTCACAGCATGAAATATATTCCAAAGCCTCTAAAAAATAAAACTTGATGTATGACCATGCATCCCACAGAAATAGAACATGATGTCATTACTTCCTGTAAAAGCCTTTTTAGGTATGTCTTTAGCACCTACTGGAAGTTTTCTATTTTTGGAACTGTTCATGGCTCTTTTCCTCTCATGCCTGGGAGAGGGTTCATCATATCCAATACTAGTTCTCCTCAAACTAGATGGACTTTGGTATGATACAATACTTTCATTATTCTTCTCTGAAGTATCATATTTTCTTTTTATTTCATTATCACTTCCTGTAGTATAATCAAATAGTAAGTGAAAAGAATCCTTCAACTTGGGCTTTCCTTTGGCATTAATTTCTCCACTTCTTTCTTCACTGATTCTATCTCTTCTCTCAATTGTTGAATCTTTATATCCCTTGATTCAAGTTGATCATTAAGTTCTATCTTGAGATTCTTCCCTTTACTCATCACATCTTCCAATTCACATGTGAGATTATCCACCATGTCACTTTGCTCCTTTATTTTAAATTTATCTTGAGAAATATAATCATAATAGAATGCATTCTCTTGTTGTATCCTTTGGTTATTATAAACTAGTTTAGATAGCTATGTAGCAAGATCATCATTTCTAGATTTTAAATTCTTAATTTCATCTGACTTCTAATTATTTCCTTTATCATCATCTTTGTTTTTTTATCCCTTTGTAGATATATTTTTCATTTCTTTAGCTTAGGAATCATTCTTCTCTCTCAGATTAGTATCCACATCAATAAGCCTTTTATTTAAACCTCTTATCTTATTGACCTAAATATCCAATATTTGGATTTGAATATCTTTAGTTTTAATTTCTTCAGAAAATTTATAATCTGATTCCTTTATTTTGTAGATAGATTCCACTTCAAGTATTCTTGAAATTTCTTCATCATCATTAGTTCCAGCATCACCTCGAATATAAGGTTCTTTTCTTATTCCTTCTACATCATTTAATGAGTAAGTATTTTAACTGTATGGTTTATAAAAATCATTATTTTGTCCACTACTTTATTCCTTCAATTTAATCACACTCTTTCCATAGACACTTCCACTCTTAGTAATACCACCAAAATTATGTTTCTTCTTTGAAGTTATTCCCTTTTACATGGCATGCCAAGATAAGAGCATACTGAATCTTTAACTTCAACAATCAACTGAACTAATTCAGAGAAAAAAATATGATAAAAGAAACCTACCCTCCAATACTAATTATTAGGTCCAAAAGGGGCCTAGATACCCTGAGAGGGGGTGAATTATGGTATGGATATTCAATTTTAAAATTCTTCCTGTCCCACTAGATCTTTACCTCAATATTATAATGGTCACTTTTTTTTCATTTAATTTTTAATGATGATATTATTATATCCTTATTTATCTGATGATGATGCTTTGAATGTAATGCAAGAAAGAAAGCATAATTAAACAATGATTTTTATTTATTTCACCCTCACTGGGCTACGTCCAAGGAGCATACAATGGAAATGTATTGATGTACCAAATCCACTAAAGCTCACTTCCAATCACAAGGTTTGGTCTAGATTACTTCTATGCCCAGTATCACTGCCTTTATAATGTTTATGGTCAGCTCACTACATTCCCAAGAGTCACTTTCTAAGTCTCTTCCTTTAGATCACTGCATGTGGGAAGGATCATCATCTTCCTCTTCCTCCACTCACTCCTCTTGGAAGGGATCCACTCACAGTTTATGGACTTTTAGGTCCCTTTATTATCACTAATGAATTCATCCTCCACTGTACATAGATTATCTATTGATGTCCCACTTTCATCCACTGATGAATACCACTTTACCACAAAACACTGGGAAAACCCTTTTGAACAACCTTCGTAAATCTCATTGCTTCATGAATATCCTTTTTTGCGAAGCTCAAACCAGCCTTCGCAAAGTACACCTCCTTTAGCGAATCTTACTGTATTTACAAACCCCTTAATTTCACGTAGGTCACTACCTTCACGAACCTCATACTTTCACGAAGCTCACTACATTTGAAAACCTCCATCACAATTCAAGATCCTTAAGATTTTTGTTGAGTCTCTCTACTCTTTTCAAGGGGGTGGAGGCCTATATATAGGCATTTCCCATAGAATCCATAACCTTCCATGCCACATCATCCCATTTTGCAGAGCTCCTAATTTTCCACCAAAATTATCTCTATTTCACAAAGATCTATGGTTATTTTCTATATTGCAAAGCTCATCATAATCGCAGATCATTCCATCAAATCCTTTACACTTCCACGATGCTCCACTCGCAATGTTCTTCACCTCTTGTAAAGACCTGAAATTTTGAATAATATTTTGTTTACTAACTTTGTGTATTATTTCATTTTATACTCAACAAAACTATTTCATTTAATAAAATGAGTATAATTAAAATAAGACTATTAGGTTTCTACTGTTATATGACCATTGGTCAATAAGACCGTTGGAAACTAGATGTTGCGTTTATTGTCTATAAATACAAGTGATCTTGATTAATTAATATAGAAAGAATATTTGATGGCCCCATTTAGTAGTCTCTTTCCGATCGAAGCCCATCTGACGGAACTTGGGAAGGAGGTAGCACCTTTGGGCTTTGCTCTGGACCAAACCCAAGTCGAACTTCATCGTGTGAAGCTGGAATGAAATCACTTTCGAGAGAAGTTCAAGCTGATAGAAATCACTACTTGGGCAATGTTGGCTGAGCCGCCCCAAGATTCTATCACCCTAGAACACCTTACTCTTAGGTCCCATGCTGGTGTTATAAGGGGTTATGTAACAAGACCGTAACTACCTTGGGTAATCATTTGATTTAAATAAAAATTGTGATGTCTTCTTATGGTGAAGTTTGTGAATTTTCAAATGTCCGGATAAAAATAGGATGTATATTATTGATGAATTTTGGAAAAAGGATATTTCAAAATATTTTTTTAAACCTTAAATAATTAATGATGTGTAATGATTTTCAAAAAATGGTCTTCTAGAAATGTGTTTACTAAGAAATTTAGAATCTAAAAGATCAAATTAATTTTTTGTGAATAGTAAATTATGAATAGTGATTTTACGCTTAGGATTAGTAATGTGACCAAATGGAATAGTAATCTCACTTAAAGAAAGTATTAATATAATTTATGAACCTTGATTAAGTAATGTGATTCAATAAAATAGGTAAATAACTGTTTCAGAAATTATTGGTTAAGTATTAGTTTTTTTGAGTAAATAGTGTTTTTATTTAAAAATTGAATTAAAAATATTTAGAAAATTATTTTCATAAAATGGAGTTCATTTTTGAAATCAGAGCATCGATATTTGGTTAAGGTGAATTTTTGGGATTTTTCTGAAATAGTTGAATTTTTAGTGAATAGTGTTTTTATTTAAAAGTTAAATTAAAAATATTTAGAAAATTATTTTCATAAAATGGAGTTTATTTTTTGAAATCAGAGTATCGATATTTGGTTAAGGTGAATTTTTGGGATTTTTTTGAGAAAGTTGAATTTTCTGTGAATAGTGAAAATATAGTTTTTGAGTTTCGGGTGTTTAATGACATCATTAAGGATGTAATAATTATGAAATAATTTTGGTCGACTTATGAATAGTAATATAAGGTATGAGGTGTCCCAAGTGGCCAATACCATGGGCAAGTCTATGGTTTTTCCAATACCACTGATGAGGTGTCCCTTGGCAATTAATGCTTTGTCCCCTCACTTATCCTATAAATACCAAGCCTTTCCCTCATTCATTTCATTTCCAAATCCTCCACAATGAAGTTATGGTCTCTTTAGCTCCCAAGGAGTCCTCCCAAGGTTCCCTCAAGCCTCCCAAGATCCCGACCTTCAAGCTTTCGAAGTTACTCTTTAAGGTAAGGGATTCTTTCAATCTTCCCATTTTCAAAGTTCTACTTTCATGTCAAGTCTTTCAAGTTCCTTTTTTTCCATGTTGGGGTATGATCTCTATATTCATCATACTATCCTTTTATTTTCACATGATTAGAGACCCTATTTAATCTCATCAATTTATTTTTTTGAAGTTTTAAGTGACGCCTGTTAGGCTGCCGAATTTTTCATAAGAGAAATCTTATTTTTGTCTTCCTTTCGAGTTTTTCATTTCATATGGTATGTCCTTAAAATTTCATTAACATGTTATTAAATCCTTTATATTCTGTCCCTATACTATTTTATAGATAATTTATTAGTGGGTGACCCATGTCCCCTCTCTTTTCCATGTTTTCTAAAACCGTACAACATAGCAGTTATGGTGTTGAATTTTCGTCTCAAAATGTATCTCTTTTTCTCAAATTATTTTATTTTATGAATACTCAAAACTATTTATTCTATAGGGGTATTCACATATATATCAAAATGTTATATTTTAAATTCTGGTATTTACATACATGAGACCTGCTTCCCTTTTCTGTGGGTTTAAAGTGACATAAAGATCACATCTTTAAAGTAGTTTTTTAAATGTTATGACTATGAAATGAAACCCATTTCTTTTATGATATATGGGTTATTTATGAAATGATTGATGTTGATATAATTGGATCATGTGATAATAAATAAAAATTAAGGGTGTGCCCTAATATCGCTCTAATGCATTGGGTAAAGACTTAATCTCTAGAGATGACCATTTTAATGATACCTTGGTGAATAACCTTGGTAATTTTTTAATGACACCTTGGGGATGGACCTTGGTGATACAGAAATTATTGTCTAAGTTAAATGTTTTAGCCACATATTCAAGTTATAAAACATGTTATTTTTATTATGATATTACTCATGATCTCTTTCACATGCCTTAAAGTTATTTATCATGACTTTATTGATGTATCTCAAGTTCACATGTAAAATGTTTCTCTTGCTTCCCTTACTGGGCCTTCTACCCACCCTTTCCTTTGATGTATGCTCCCAGGTTATGAGATGTTGTAATAAACTTAGTATGATCAATTAAGAATCTTTTCAAATGTTTAAGAAGAACTTTTTATGTTTTCATGTATTAAGTTCCTGGTTTCCAAGACACTAAACCTTAAAGATCCTCGGTTTTGTATAATGTAGTGAAAAGTTTATGTAATGAAAAAGGCAGGATTCCATACCTCTTCCATTCACAAAGCTCATAATAATCACAGATATCACCATAATAATTCTTTGATATGTTTCAAAATACTCTTCAAGAATCCCATCTTTTCAAAACTAATGTCTTTTTTATATTTTGATAAGATCTTTAAGGAAATCCAAATTTTGTGATGCTCACCAAACTCCAAATTTTAGACCCCAAAAATTTGGAAAACGCTGAAAAAAAAGCACCACCTTGTATATGTTAGTTTTTTAATACCTCCAGATATTCCATTCCTTAATCATGGTTTTTTTCAACATGGGTTGTCAATGATATCTCTTGAACTCAACAATTCACCATGGAAACCCACCTTGTCAACAAAAACAAGCAACCCAAAAATGTTGTAATGTTATCTTGAGGGTTTTTTTCCCAACAAGTTTACATTATTATATAATAAAAATTATTATGATTCCAAAATTTTAATCCATTTTACCAAATTCAATTGACATAAGTGGCATAATTTAATTTAACTGCAGATGTAATGAAAAAATGATTTTCCAAAGGAAAAGTTTTCAAAAGTATAAAAAGTTTTTATATAAAAAATGAAAATATAATTGATTCAAATAGACTAAATTGGATTAGATATAATATAATTTTACTAATTTTACTTTTAAATTAACTTTAAAACAAAATAGAACTTATAAACACTTTAAATGAAAAGGCGGTTTTCAATAAAAATAATGTTTTCACTATTCATAAAAAAGTTAATCTTTTCAGAAAATTATAAAAAAATAACTATAAGATAATTTTTAAATGATTATTTCAAAAAAATAAATAAATTTTATAAAATTGTTAAAAATTAATTTTAAAATATGAATGAAAAACACGACGAGACCACTTTTTAGAAAAGCACGGTTTTTAAGCATAAAACTGGGTTTATCCTTATCTCATGCTTATAAAAAATATTAAATGAATGATAAAACATTTGATTGAATGTATATAATATAAATTTCATTAAAATAATTCAACAATAGTTATTAATTTAATTTATTAATACATAAACACATTTCACACATAAAAATAGTTTTTCATAAAAACATTTATTTTACTTTCAAATGATTTTTATTTTTATTTATAATCAATTGATAACTAATGAATTTATTTTATACATGTTTAAACCATATAATTTTCATAATTTAGTTAGTTATATTCATACACATCAATTTAATGTCTAAGTTATAATGTTCATATTTAAATAATATATTTCACGAGTTATTTAATCTTGGTGTTGTATGCCGTATATGATATCAAACATGATGTTCTTATTTTAAAATCTTGGGGTGTTACACGACATGTGTAGCCACAAACCATGAAAGGTGAGTATATACATACTAATTATGAATCTCTAAACAACATAATGGGAGAAATAATAAGAATTTTTTTAGCTCAACCCATAAGATAAGAGGGGAAGAAAAACCCAACAACTGATATGCTCATAATGAAAAAACCTATTCAAATAGTGGGGAATCTCAATCTTCACAACCATCTAATAAGGATGAGTTTGTATACATCTCCAAGATCCAGTGTTTTTCCAATTATATTAGCCTAATGTAAACTCACCAAAATATAATGGAGGGATCGTGCCTCACTGGAAGAAGCCTCAGTAGATGGAGTACTAACTCCAGTGGAGGGCCTGCTCCCTATCGGTTCTCGATGATGGGGGGTAGTGAATATTAAAATAGAGGATCTAAACTCTAGTAATGTGGGAGATTAAAAACACTACCAATACATATGATATGGTGGGATATGATCTATAAAAAATGAAATACCAGGGGAGTACCAACCCCATCATCACTATGATGTTCATGACAGAGATTTTTCATTAGACAAACATTTATAGAAGGAGTCTCACTAACATCACCTCATGACATACCTCTAGTGCTAAAACAAAGTCCACCATCATTCCCTGAACAAAAATATAATTATAATGGACTACTCACAAGCCCAAATTTGAGTCCTAAAGAAGGAGATATGAGGGGTGTAACCTTATAATAAAAGTACATGACTTGTCCCTTAGTGTACATTGGGTGTACTTCTAAGTACAATAATGAATGTTCCCTAATACTCCACTTGGAATGTGACCCAAGTAAATGACTCCAGTTTTTTTAACCCTTTAGATATTTCATTATATTTATCTGGGTTTTTCTTTTGACGGAACACATAGTCTCTTTCTAAATTTTAATATACCATAATTATAGATGAAGTTTTCTAACTTCCCATCATTCACAGCTTTAATTTTATTTTGTAAACTCTTGTCATAAATTTGACACATTTATATTAATGAAATTGGTTTTCATATAATCTATTCACAACATCCTAGACCCATCCTTCTTCTTAATAAAAAGAACATGGGATCCACAAAGTAAAATATTGAGGAGAATGAATCCCTTATCAAACAACTATTGTAGTTGTTTATTCATATCCACTAATTACACTGGGGTTATTCTATATGGAGTATTAGATATAGTTCTTTTATTAGGTATAGGTTTAATAGAAAAATCTACTTTACACTTAGGTGGATGTCTGGGTAATTATTTAGGAAACACATCGATGTATTCTTGCATAATAAGTGCATCCTTCATTCTTAGGTTGCCTTTCCCATCCATAGATTTCATCTTCTCCTATTCTCTAAGAATTTGTGATACTAGATGTGGATACATACATGATTAATATAATTAATTATCCCCTATAAAGATACTAAATTTCATGCCTCCTTTTTGAATCATAATTTCCTTCTTTTTACAATAATTGCTTTCATTATACTTTGGAATTTATTCCATACCAAGGATTATGTAAAATTCAACCATAGTCATAATAATAAAGTTTTAAAGTAAGTTATTTCTATGCATAATAATGGGTACTAACTGACATATCTTCATTTGAAACAAGACTTTTATTGGTTGTCTTGATTAACAACTCCTTTCTCATGGTGTTAGGTGATGATTTAATGTTTCAAACAAACATAAATGATATAAAAGAGTACGTAGATCTAGAATCAAATAAATAATTAGTTAGTATTGAGTTTATAATAAAATTATATGTTATCATATATTTAGGTACTTCAACTTTAGTTTTTTTAATCTCATAATCTTATAATTTCCCCATTATCCTCTTTTGAGGTAGATTCCCCTTACGCTTGGGGCATTGTTCCGATTGGACAACATAATAATCCTTTATATCTAACACATATATGAGATTTCAGTATGATTTTGTATCCCTTGTTTTATTATTGAGTATAAAAACTTGACAACATGATCGTTGTGTCAAGGGTTTCTTCTTTGTGCATTGTTTTAAGGGGTAAGAGGGGAATTAAGATCTGGACAATCTTCGACCAAAGAATTAAAAAAAACCATGTGAAATTTTTAGAATAATGAACTATTAAAGATGTTTAGTGAACTTTAAATTATATCCTTCTCTCATAATTCTTAAAAAACCACCTTTATTTATCAACTATTAAACTCTTTAAGTTAATTTATTTTTTTTAAACTATTTTCAAAATCACTCCCCCCCCTTAGTAATTTTTATTAAAAATGCATACTCTAAACCTATAAATGATCCTTGAGATATGACCTAGGTTCTTACATATACTATAAATCAACCTTAAAAGAATAATCAATTTGATGTTTCATGACAACACATTCAAATTTTGGAACCATTTATAGGGATCACTTTGGGTTTTAGTGTGTATTTTTTATAAGATTTTTTATAAATTTTGTGAATATTTATTTGTTTTATCTTATAACTTTACCTATCAGTTTGTGTTCTGATTTATTTATTTTTTAGGTTCTTTTCATGATGTGTTCTACTCTGGGAGACTTACCACCATTTGAACCCAAACTGGAGAGGATCTTACGTCAGCGACACCGAGACGTACAAGAGAACCCTTTGAAGGAGGACACACAAAACATCGACACACTTATTGATCCTTCCAATTATTCTTATAGAACCAACATCAAAACTAAATTAAACTTTCATAACATTTATAAAAACAATTGAACATTAAAATAACTAACCTCACCTGATGTTGATATCCAACCCACCTATATTCAAATACAATGTGAGGCACCTAATTTTGAACTAAAATCTGGTTTAATTCACTTATTACCAAGATTACATGGACTCATGGGTGAAGATCCTCAAAAGAACTTAAAATAATTTCATATTATATGTTCTACATTAAAACCTAAAAATGTTGATGAAGAATAAGTAAAGCTTAGGGAATTTCCTTTTTCATTAGAAGATACAGAAAAATACAGGATTTACTATGTTAATTCGCCAATTAGAGGTTGGTCGGACATGAAACATCTTTTTCTTGAAAAATATTTCCCAGCCTCTCAAACTACAAATATAAGGAAAGAAATTTTTGGTATAAGGAATCATAATGGGAAACATTACATAAATATTGGGAATGATTTAAAAGGTTATGTTCAAGTTTCCTGTAACGCCCCGACCCTAGTTACCCAGAGTCGGTGCATTATTACATAACATTGGCATGATCACAAGAAAGATCAAATCTCGAAAGACCGATTGGTTTAGTAGCCTTGGAAATACTAGATATATTCATAAGTTTTACATTACATCATAAAATGAAAAACTAATACAACAACATAATGTTTCCACAATCCACACTATTAACCCCTCATAAAATCCCTGCAGGTCATTCATAACTTACTTCTTCACATCCTGGGAAAAATAAAACATAGAAAAGGGGTGAGCTCAAATGCCCAGTAAGGATAACAATATAGCGGAAACTTTCATAAATAAGAATAAACATTTAAGGCAATGCATTACTAAAACAAAAGCCTTTTAAACTTGAACTTCAACATAGTATGGCAAAAGTAAAAATGAAATAATTCCATTTACTTATTCACATGGATATTCTACTAATCGAATAATCACATGCAAAAATCAATAACCACTTTCATAATGTTGGAATGCATAATGCCAGACTATCATAACCACATAGTCAAGGCCTCGTGCCAAGACTACAAATAAGATTTTGTCAAGGCCTTGTGCCAAGACACTAGTTTGTCTCATGAGACCTACCGATGCATCGAGGAGCTATAGCGGGCTCCACCCGTCACTTATTAAGTCCAATGCATTCCCATATGAAAAGGTTTAAACATAACATAAACATTCGTATTAAAACTAGCATACGAAATGTCAATAATTTCACCATAAACTATGAATGGTATAAAAATAGCACATCCATAGTCAAACATATCACAAAACCTTCAATACAATATAGAAGTTTTGTATCATAATAAATCAACTTCAAATAATCTTAAAATCCATCAAAGGATGTTGACATAGATGAAATCAAAATTCTTTTTAAAGAAATATCTCCTTTTATTTTGAAATCATTTAAGATCCATATAAAATAAAACATTTTCTTTGAAAATATTCTTATAAGCTTGTAAGGAAAGCTTTGAAGATTTTATAACGGCGTAAAATAACCGCACCCGCCGTATAATTTAAAAAAACATTCTTACCTCAATTCTGTCGAAAAGGTTAAAAAGGACCTTGTTTTGAAAATGACAGAAATATTCCTTTATAAACCACTTATAAAAGTCAAAAAGGGTATAAATGACTTTAACTCATATTTTAGTAAATAGTAAAAATGTTTTGAAATACATTTTTAAGAAACATGGATGTGGATGATAAAGAGATCCCAGTAGATTATTACGTATAAACAACCTCGGATAATGAAGAGATTGTGAAATAACCCTTACCTTGTACTTTTCCTTGGTTGGGGTAGGTTAACCTCCTGTATAATGGTGAAATAGTTGTTCTTAAATTATACAAGAATCATATATAATAATATGATATCATATATGATCTTTTAACATTGATTTGTTAATAATATCTTAGTATTATCATTATATCGGGTGTTAACTTACTTGTTTTCTTTTATATGTTTTGTTACGTAAGACATGTTTGTAAAGGATAGGTTATATATTATTCATATACAGAATGATATCAAGTCCTTAAACATCATTTTTAAATCATCAAATGATAATTATACTTGAATGGATACGATGGAGAATGAATCTCATCGCGTTCGTGGAGACGGTAGTCCGTACGTACGCACGAGCGACAATATCATTCTTTTGATATTAAAATAATATATAAATGGATGGTATATCATATATACAGAATCATTAACATGTTATATTTATTATTTAAATGAGTTACACATCATTATTATACCCATCCAAATAATAATATATTGAATAACAATTACACCACGACGTGGAGACGGTAAGCCGTACGTACGCACGTATGGTGACATGTTATTCAAAGGGTGGATAGAATACTGAATATGGTTGTACCATATTTATAATAACATCACAGTATATGTAAGATACTGGAGTTATTATTTTAGAATGGTAAGAACAAAGGAAGAAGAAGTGGAAGAAGAAATGAACTTGGAGAAGGGTGGTGAAATCATTACCTCTTCTTCGGGTTCTTCCTTTTGATTTGATCAAAAGGGCTCATTAGGTTGGCTTTCTGATCAAACTAAGGCCTCTAGGTTGTAGTGAGGGATGTTGGGAGAGTATTTGGGCAGAGTTTGGCCGAACCAAAAGGCTTTGAAGGTGTGAAGAAATGAGAAGGAGGAGTGCCCTTTTATAAGAGGGGTGAGGGGCACCTTTGGAAAAGCTAGAAATATTAATTTATAATGAATTCATATTCGGTTTACAATGGATCCAAAGTTGACTATTCAAAGGCTAAGGTGGGGAGAGGTCGAAAACCACTAAACCAATAGAATTTAGACAGGTTTGGGTACTTATATTAACCTTATCTTTAAGTATTAACTCTAAGTTAATTAGTTTCACTTTTACAATGTCTCTTTGTATTTTTATATAATATGGTTAATAAACTTACTATATACATACAAGAGACCCCCAAGTGGTCCATTAATGATGAACCTATCCTGATATAAGTCTCTTGGCCGAACCTTAGATTTTTAGGAATTTAATATCAATTAATAATATAATATTTTTTTAAGAACTCTTTTATGTCAATTTTGACACTATTCAATAGTTTATTTTTGTGAAACTCATAACAGATTGATTACTTCGAACAAAGTCAATTAAATCAATACTAATATATCATGTTATCCTAGAAAATTAGTTTAATTCATTAAAAGTTTCATATTATATTTATTTGGGTATTTATAATATCAATTATTTTAATTTTTCACTATTATAGTAATTACTGCATCATCATTGTGTCATAAATAAAATAAATTATTTAATGTCTAAAAATTATAAATAAAATATCATTATGTAGGAAATCTTTTTATCTTTCTAATGAATATTTATAATCTAAAATCCAACATATATAACCCTATGTAACAATTGTTTTTCTAAAAGATATATGCTTGTGTCATTTTTGTATTCATTTTAACTTAATTAAAATAAAGTGTCATTATCACTTACAAGTGGATCCATGGGGTCCCAAAATAGACCCAAAGATTCCCATGGTCGACCATGTATCAACCAATAGGGTTAAGACACGTTTTAGGGTAATTTAGTATTATTATAATATTATTTTTTAACCCTTATTTACCGGATTTACCCTTAACCATGGTAAATAAAATATTTACCGCAGTAATTATTCAAAATGTCTAAAAATAAAAGTTACCTATTTACACAATTTGAACATCCTGATTCCAAATATGGAATCCATTTTCCTAAATTCAAAACACAGAAGTGGCAGAAATTAATTTAAAATTAATTCCCGCTGTCAAAACAAAAAGCGTGTTTTTAAGAGATAATAACTATCAAAAGATTGACACTCGTTTATGTTCGGTTTAATTGTAAAATTATGTCCAATGACCAACATTATATTAAAAGGTAAAAATATATTCTAAATATACTTTAAAACCACTCAAATTCATAATTTATCACTATTAATTATTTTGATTAAAAAAGTTGTTTTTAATTAAAATTTAGTAATTTTCACTATTCATCAAAATATGAAAGTTATCCGAAATATACCAAAATTTCACCTTAGGCTAAATTCGATATTCAGAATCCAAAAATGAAGTCCATTTTCAAATATAAAATATATATAATTTCAAAAAGTAGGTATTACTATTCATAACGGCTAGTTTGATTAGTTATGGTGTGTTAGAACTCGGTGTTGCGTACAACACACACTATCACATTATTCAAAGAGAAGCGTACTGTAGAAGCTTGGGATGTTTCATTTTAAATTTTTGATGTCCCCATTTAGTCAAAAAGTTTAAAATATAGTATTTAAAAAGGGTTCACTATTAAAGTTGATAAAAGTGCAATACTGAAAATGAATTTGTTCTTGCATTATATCTAAGAAACTCATAATATGGATTCTAAAATTATAAGGATTATATAAACATTAAAAATTATCTAATACTATTCATAACCTCTTTTGAACGGCTTGTTTGGTAAGTCATGGTGTGCTTGAACTTGGTGTTGCATGTAGTGAAAGTTATTGAATTATTTTGAAGAAGTAACACACTATGAAATCTTGGGGTGTTACATTCTCCCCTCCTTCAATAAATTGCGTCCTCGCAATTTGAAATTGTTCTTCGAAAATAAAAGTTTGAAAATAGATAATATATTTGTGGGAAAACCCACATCAGAAATTGGTTTACTAAAATTTAGTCTTAATATGAGGAAAAGAGAAATGAAAGGGTCACCACCAAATTATGATCTCGATTAGGAGAACATTGGTGGCAATTTGAGACATATAATTGGAGGAAAAACGTAAATATTTATAGGTAGTGATTGAGGTCATCAATCACAAACAAGTATAAAATTGAGGTCCTTAAATTCATCAATCTATGATGATTTGAAATACCATCGGTTCAACAAAACATAGGATATTAGGATAACACATTTTTGACGTTTCAAAATATCTTAGTTGAAATCCCACATCGAAAAATGAATTAATGAGGCCTCTATTTAAAATAAAGAGTCGAAAGTATGAATATTACCGAAAATAACTCATACTAGGGTTCCATGTAGGAAAATATGGATATGGAAGAAAAATCTAACCATCAATTATCTGATGGAGAGTGGTAGAGAATATGGCTATGAAAAGGCCAACAATCCCAAATCCATAAATTAGTGATGATTTAAGGTACCATCTAGGAAAACATTTTTGTTCTAAGTTGCTTTTCTTAATATTGAGGAATTTATTTATGAGATTGGCTAAGATCATAAGGAGATATACTTACTTTATAATTAGAGTTTTATCCATTAATAAATTTCTACCACAAACTCATCTTTCACTCTAAAAGATAATAGAATGTAAAAAAAATTCTATTTACACTATTCGTATAGGGTTCCAAAATAAAGGAATTTATAATTCATCTACAAGATCTTTTAATAAAAACTACATTATTTAATCCAGGACATCTCGTGGGCCAGTGGTAGGTGATACACCCTTGTCGCCCTTTGGTTGCGGGTTCAAGTCTCGCAGCCTTGCCGGACGCGACGGGTTGCCGCCCGACCTCCGGGTTGTCCTTTTATGGAAATCCAAAATAATCCAAACTAGAACTATCCAAAATAATCTTATCCAAACTCACAGTCCAACATTTATAAGGAAGGTAAACATAATATAGATCCTTTTTACCCCGTAATAGCATATGAATACCTTCATCATGTATTACCATATTCCTTATTGATTACATTCATGTTCCCTTATTCCATATAGAATGCTGGATATACTTCATTAATCCAAAAATGTTTTAAACCCCAACAATGATGGAATATACAAATCATTAATCAGCTTCAAGGTAGTCAATAATATCCAATATAATTTATCCAAATCAATCATGTATTATTCTAAAATCACCACCTCGGTATCTGAACCATATTATGGTTTATCTTTCTCTCAACCATATATTTTCCAAACATTTAACCTACTACTGAGTCACTTTTCTTTGTTCCACACCATCTCAAGTCCTTAATGAAATAGTACTGCAGTACAATCCTTATATACTCCATAATTATTATAACAAGTACATTGTTGATACAACACTCAATTGATATAATCAACATAAGAACTCTAATCATTCCTCTTCATCTGTGGTAGTATCATAACTTGATTATTATCCAATAACATCATTTGCGGCATAGTCTGATGACTGAGACATAGGCTCGCGTAGTGTCCAAACTCCTTGCAAATGAAGCATTGTACATTTGAAACCATTTTCTTACCCTTGCAGTCACGTACTTTGTGCCCTTTTCCTCCACACTTATAACAAACTCTCATTCCTTTCAGGCAAGTTCCAGGGTGTTTCTTTCCACAGTTACCACATATGGGAAAATTCTTCTTTTCCCTCTTCCCTTTATCTATCTTTCTCTCTTCTATCCTTTTCTTCTCTTGCTTCCCTTCAAAGTCATAGGACTCAGTAAACTCTTTACTTATCTTATCAACACATGATATTATTTCTTCATATGATGATAATACATGGGAGACTATTTCTCTTATAAATTCTAGCTTAAGACCATGAAAGATATGATCCTTCCTTCTCTTTGAATCATGTGTATTTCTGGAGTTCTCATTCCTTCTACTGGGCGCCATTTCTAAACAATGGAATACACTAGATCAGTTTATGAATCAAAATACATAATCCCATACTTATAAAACACTTAACATAAATTGAACTATTTATGGATATAATCCATATAAAAATGTCTCCTTTGAGGATGTATATAATCATAAACCCTTCATAATGGTTTGTAAAGAAAATGAGAATTATCCTAAGCATATCCCCCGGGAGTGTCGTAACCAAGAGTGCAGCAAGGCCCGTTGTCGTGCACCAGTTCCCGTTCGAGTCTAGCTCAAAGCGGTGTTTTCGGGGTTTACCCCTAGGTACATCTGTGCCAGAGCCGCCTCTACCTGCTCGTATCCAGACAGGGATGTATTGCTCGGAAAACTCACAAAATCTCTACAATACCAAAATTCTAGGAAGTTCTTCTATACTAATCCTCAAAGTTCATCTTAGGTCTACGTGCTCTAATCATAGTTTATCTAAATCTAGCTTCCAAGGTTTGTACTAAACTTCCTCTGATACCAACTGTAACGCCCCGACCCTAGTTACCCAGAGTCGGTGCATTATTACATAACATTGGCATGATCACAAGAAAGATCAAATCTCGAAAGACCGATTGGGTTAGTAGCCTTGGAAACACTAGATATATTCATAAGTTTTACATTACATCATAAAATGAAAAACTAATACAACAACATAATGTTTCCACAATCCACACTATTAACCCCTCATAAAATCCCTGCAGGTCATTCATAACTTACTTCTTCACATCCTGGGAAAAATAAAACATAGAAAAGGGGTGAGCTCAAATGCCCAGTAAGGATAACAATATAGCGGAAACTTTCATAAATAAGAATAAACATTTAAGGCAATGCATTACTAAAACAAAAGCCTTTTAAACTTGAACTTCAACATAGTATGGCAAAAGTAAAAATGAAATAATGTCATTTACTTATTCACATGGATATTCTACTAATCGAATAATCACATGCAAAAATCAATAACCACTTTCATAATGTTGGAATGCATAATGCCAGACTATCATAACCACATAGTCAAGGCCTCGTGCCAAGACTACAAATAAGATTTTGTCAAGGCCTTGTGCCAAGACACTAGTTTGTCTCATGAGACCTACTGATGCATCGAGGAGCTATAGCGGGCTCCACCCATCACTTATTAAGTCTAATGCATTCCCATATGAAAAGGTTTAAACATAACATAAACATTCGTATTAAAACTAGCATACGAAATGTCAATAATTTCACCATAAACTATGAATGGTATAAAAATAGCACATCCATAGTCAAACATATCACAAAACCTTCAATACAATATAGAAGTTTTGTATCATAATAAATCAACTTCAAATAATCTTAAAATCCATCAAAGGATGTTGACATATATGAAATCAAAATTCTTTTTAAAGAAATATCTCCTTTTATTTTGAAATCATTTAAGATACATATAAAATAAAACATTTTCTTTGAAAATATTCTTATAAGCTTGTAAGAAAAGCTTTGAAGATTTTATAACGGCGTAAAATAACCGCACCCGCCGTATAAGTTAAAAAAAACATTCTTACCTCAATTCTGTCGAAAAGGTTAAAAAGGACCTTGTTTTGAAAATGACGGAAATATTCCTTTATAAACCACTTATAAAAGTCAAAAAGGGTATAAATGACTTTAACTAATATTTTAGTAAATAGTAAAAATGTTTTGAAATACATTTTTAAGAAACATGGATGTGGATGATAAAGAGATCCCAGTATATTATTACGTATAAACAACCTCGGATAATGAAGAGATTGTGAAATAACCCTTACCTTGTACTTTTCCTTGGTTGGGGTAGGTTAACCTCCTGTATAATGGTGAAATAGTTGTTCTTAAATTATACAAGAATCATATATAATAATATGATATCATATATGATCTTTTAACATTGATTTGTTAATAATATCTTAGTATTATCATTATATCGGGTGTTAACTTACTTGTTTTCTTTTATATGTTTTGTTACGTAAGACATGTTTGTAAAGGATAGGTTATATATTATTCATATCCAGAATGATATCAAGTCCTTAAACATCATTTTTAAATCATCAAATGATAATTATACTTGAATGGATACGATGGAGAATGAATCTCATCGCGTTCGTGGAGACGGTAGTCCGTACGTACGCACGAGCGACAATATCATTCTTTTGATATTAAAATAATATATAAATGGATATTATATCATATATACAGAATCATTAACATGTTATATTTATTATTTACATGAGTTACACATCATTATTATACCCATCCAAATAATAATATATTGAATAACAATTACACCACGACGTGGAGACGGTAAGCCGTACGTACGCACGTATGGTGACATGTTATTCAAAGGGTGGATAGAATACTTAATATGGTTGTACCATATTTATAATAACATCACAGTATATGTAAGATACTGGAGTTATTATTTTAGAATGGTAAGAACAAAGGAAGAAGAAGTGGAAGAAGAAATGAACTTGGAGAAGGGTGGTGAAATCATTACCTCTTCTTCGGGTTCTTCCTTTTGATTTGATCAAAAGGGCTCCTTAGTTTGGCTTTATGATCAAACTAAGGCCTCTAGGTTGTAGTGAGGGATGTTGGGAGAGTATTTGGGCAGAGTTTGGCCGAACCAAAAGGCTTTGAAGGTGTGAAGAAATGAGAAGGAGGAGTGCCCTTTTATAAGAGGGGTGAGGGGCACCTTTGGAAAAGCTAGAAATATTAATTTATAATAAATTCATATTCGGTTTACAATGGATACAAAGTTGACTATTCAAAGGCTAAGGTGGGTAGAGGTTGAAAACCACTCAACCAATAGAATTTAGACAGGTTTGGGTACTTATATTAACCTTATCTTTAAGTATTAACTCTAAGTTAATTAGTTTCACTTTTACAATGTCTCTTTGTATTTTTATATAATATGGTTAATAAACTTACTATATACATCCAAGAGACCCCCAAGTGGTCCATTAATGATGAGCCTATCCTGATATAAGTCTCTTGGCCGAACCTTAGATTTTTAGGAATTTAATATCAATTAATAATATAATATTTGTTTTAAGAACTCTTTTATGTCAATTTTGACACTATTCAATAGTTGATTTTTGTGAAACTCATAACAGATTGATTACTTCTAACAAAGTCAATTAAATCAATCCTAATATATCATGTTATCCTAGAAAATTAGTTTAATTCATTAAAAGTTTCATATTATATTTATTTGGGTATTTATAATATCAATTATTTTAATTTTTCACTATTATAGTAATTACTGCATCATCATTGTGTCATAAATAAAATAAATTATTTAATGTCTAAAAATTATAAATAAAATATAATTATGTAGGAAATCCTTTTAGCTTTCTAATGAATATTTATAATCTAAAATCCAACATATATAACCCTATGTAACAATTGTTTTTCTAAAAGATATATGCTTGTGTCATTTTTGTATTCATTTTAACTTAATTAAAATAAAGTGTCATTATCACTTACAAGTGGATCCATGGGGTCCCAAAATAGACCCAAAGATTCCCATGGTCGACCATGTATCAACCAATAGGGTTAAGACACGTTTTAGGGTAATTTAGTATTATTATAATATTTTTTTTTAACCCTTATTTACCGGATTTACCCTTAACCATGGTAAATAAAATATTTACCGCAGTAATTATTCAAAATGTCTAAAAATAAAAGTTACCTATTTACACAATTTGAAAATCCTGATTCCAAATATGGAATCCATTTTCCTAAATTCAAAACACAGAAGTGGCAGAAATTAATTTAAAATTAATTCCCGCTGTCAAAACAAAAAGCGTGTTTTTAAGAGATAATAACTATCAAAAGATTGACACTCGTTTATGTTCGGTTTAATTGTAAAATTATGTCCAATGACCAACATTATATTAAATGGTAAAAATATATTCTAAATATACTTTAAAACCACTCAAATTCATAATTTATCACTATTAATTATTTTGATTAAAAAAGTTGTTTTTAATTAAAATTTAGTAATTTTCACTATTCATCAAAATATGAAAGTTATCCGAAATGTACCAAAATTTCACCTTAGGATAAATTCGATATTCCGAATCCAAAAATAAAGTCCATTTTCAAATATAAAATATATATAATTTCAAAAAGTAGGTATTACTATTCATAACGGCTAGTTTGATTAGTTATGGTGTGTTAGAACTCGGTGTTGCGTACAACACACGCTATCACATTATTCAAAGAGAAGCGTACCGTAGAAGCTTGGGATGTTTCATTTTAAATTTTTGATGTCCCCATTTAGTCAAAAAGTTTAAAATATAGTATTTAAAAAGTGTTCACTATTAAAGTTGATAAAAGTGCAATACTGAAAATGAATTTGTTCTTGCATTATATCTAAGAAACTCATAATATGGATTCTAAAATTATAAGGATTATATAAACATTAAAATTTATCTAATACTATTCATAACCTCTTTTGAACGGCTTGTTTGGTAAGTCATGGTGTGCTTGAACTTGGTGTTGCATGTAGTGAAAGTTATTGAATTATTTTGAAGAAGTAACACACTATGAAATCTTGGGGTGTTACATTTCCCACACCACCAAATAAGTGATCAACTTTTAATTCAGTATTTTTATGAAGGTTTAATTCCTATTAATTGAAATATGATTGATGCTGCTACAAGTGGTGAACTAGTTGATAATACCCCAATTTTTGCAAGAACCCTAATTGAGAACATGGCACAAAACACTCAATAATTTGGTTCAAGGTCTAGTGTACCCATTCAAGGTGTCCATGAGGTGCAATCTACTAAATTCAAGAAGAAGGTGGAAACAAAGTTTGAAGAGGTAAGTACCCTTATAATAAAACTTTCTCTTTCCCAAGGGAAATCCAAATCTCCTCCTACCATCCATTATGGTATATGTTCTTCTGAAACCCACTACTCTTACCAATTCCCCCAATTGAGAGAAACTTCTGAGAGTTTTGAGGCAATCTTTCCATGTCGCCCTTATAACCAACCCTTTAGGAAAGAACCGTACTATCTATAAAACCATAGGTGGAAAGACAACCAAGATTATAGGCAAGTAGGTATTCAAACCAACCTTAATAATAATGGAACCAACCGGGGTAGAGTATTCATCCACCACCACCACTCAGAAATACCCAACCACCATAAAGTCTATTCCAACCACCCCCTCCAAAACTCAGTCCTAGACTAGAATATATGATGAAACAAATGGCTGCCAAAAATCTCTAATTCCAACAAACCACCCAAGTAGCCATATAAGACCTAAAAACACAATTAGGCTAACTAGCTAACTCTGTGGGGGAAATTCAAAGTCATGGGTTGGGTAAACTACCCTCTCAACCAGTAGTTAACCCTAGGGATAAGGTAAATGATAGTTTTATCACCCTTCATAGTGGAAAAAAACTTAAAATCCAAATGACCACTCCACTAGAGCCATCCCCTCCTAATGAAAACACTATCCCAACCAATAGAAATGCTCTAAATGAGGTATAACCTTGTCCTGAGAGAATCCCTTCAAAAGGAAAGAGTGTTTCTATTAATGAATCACCTAGCCCAACCATTTCTCTTAAATTTACCCAAAGGGACACACAACCAAGAAAACAAAAGTAAACTGAAATTGATGAGGAAATATTGGAAACTTTCAAAAGAGTATAGGTTAACATCCCCTTGATTGATGTCGTGAATAAAATTCCAAGATATTCAAAGTTTCTGAAAGATATATGTACACACCGAAGGATACTTTGAGGTAATGATAAGGTGGTCCTTGGGAGGAATGTCTCAGAATTGATAGAAAAATCACTTCCCACCAAATTCAAAGATCCGAGAACATTCTCAATTCTGTGAACCATAGGGGAGTATTCCTTTTCCAATGCTCTTCTTGATTTGGGTTCTTCTATAAATTTGATTCCTCACTCCATTTACTCTTCATTGTAGGTCAGAGAACTAAATCCCACTAGAATTTTTGTTTAATTAGAAAATTTGAGTACAACACACCCTTTTGGTGTGTTAGAGGATGTTCTTGTGAGGGTCCAAAATTTAATTTTTCCTGCTGATTTTTATGTGCTTAAAATGGAAGATGATAGGATTAATGGACATTCCTAGATTATATTGGGGATACCCTTCTTGAAAACTGTTAAATCATAATTAATTTCCATAATGGTACATTATCTATGGACTTTTACAGTGACATTTCCCACTTCAATATCCTTGATTCCATGAAGCACCCCTCAGAAGAACATTCCTCTCTCTCTATTAATTCAATCTATATACTCTCATCCCCTAAAAACTTCTTTTCATTCCCTTGATCCCATTTATGAGTTTCCATCATTGATTGAAATTATAGGAAATGAATCTTGCATATAATTTTGTACTGGTTTAGAAAAATGTCATGTGTGTTTGTTAATTGATGATTTCTTAAACACTAGGGATCACATGACCATAGATGATATTGATAATCTTGTAAAATCTCATTCCTCATCCAAGGATGATTCCATTAATAAGATAGATGATATTAGTGGCCTCTCACTTTCATACACACTCCCATAAATCCAAAATCCCCATGAACTGGAACTAAAACAACTACCTCATGATTTAAAATATTAATATCTTGAGAATGGAAACAAGTTTCCTGTCATCATTTCTAGTTAACTCTCTCCTGAGCATGAATTACGACTTCTTGAACATTTGAGGGAGTATAAAAAATCTTTGGGATGGATACTTACTAACATTCCTTGTATTATCCCATCAATTTGCACACATCATATATTGGTAAATGATGAGGCTAAACCAGTGAAGTGGTCACAACAAATACTGAACCCAAACCTTTTAGATGTGGTTAAAAAGGGGGTAATAAAATCATTGGTTTCTAGATTTATTTTCTCCATCTCTGACAGCCAATGGGTCAGTCCAGTACAAGTGGTTTCTAAAAAAACCAATCTGATAGTAATTAAAAATAAAAATAATTAATTGGTTCTAACTCGTGTATAGAATAGATGGTGTGTCTGTATAGACTATTGTCGATTAAACTAACACACTAGGAAGGACTATTTTCCATTGTCATTCATTGACCAAACTCTTTAGAGGATAGTAGGGAAGTCCCATTTTTTTCTTGATGGGTATTCTAGATACCTTAATATCCATATTTCCCTTGAGGATCAGGAAAAACAACCTTTACTTTCCCCTTTGGAATAGTTTCATATAGGAGGATTTCATTTGGTCTGTGCAATGCTCTAGGAACTTTCCAGCGATGCATGGTTAGTATTTTTTTCAGATTACCTAGATAATTGCATGGAAGTATTCATGGATAATTTCACTGTTTATGGATCCTCTTTTTATGAATGTTTGAGTAGTCTTGGTTTAGTCCTACATCATTGTATTGAAAATAATATCGTATTAAATAATGAGAAATTCCATTTTCTGCTGCGAGAAGGTATAGTTTTGGGACATATAATTTATGGGGATGGTGTCCAAGTAGATAAATCAAAAGTGGATGTCATTTCTTCCCAACCATTACCTAAAATTTTATAGTATGTGTGGTCATTCCTAGGTCATGCTGGATTTTACCATCATTTCATTTGGGACTTTAGTAAAATTGCACTCCCCCTTTCCCGACTGCTCGAAAAAGAAAAGGAATTTTTTTTGATAAAGAATGCGAGGAAGCTTTTAATAAGTTAAAATGGAGTCTCATGTCTCCCCTGGTAATCCAACCACCACAGTGGGATTTACCATTTGATCTGATGTGTGACACCTCTAACTATGTAGTTAGGGAAGTCTTATCACAAAGGGTCGATCGAGATCCACATGTCATTGCCTATGCCTCTCATACTTTGGACCATGCCCAAGAAAACTACACCACAAATGAAAAATAATTCCTTTCCATTATGTTTTCCTTAGACAATTTTATATTATACCTTTTTGGGTCCAAAGTCATTGTGTTCTCAGACCATGTAGCCCTCCGATATCTCTATAAGAAACCGGAAGCCAAACCATGCTTCATTTGTTGGGTTCTCCTCCTTCAAAAATTCAATTTAGAAATTATGGATAAAAAGGTTCCTAGAATATGGTGGTTGAGCATATCAGTAGGATCCATCCATCCTCAGACATTGACTCATTCCCCCGTATTCCCATAAATGAAATGTTTATAGATGAGAAACTGTACCGAGTGCAAGATGGTATTCCTTATTATTCCAAAATTGTAAATTATTTAGTAGCATCTTTCATTACTACTAATTTCAATAAAAATTAGGTTGACCATCTAAAACATGAGTCATGTTGGTACATTTGGGATGAACCCTACCTTTTTCATACATGTAGTGATCAAGTCCTCAAGATTTTTGTTCTTGATATAGCGTTTTAGTCTATCCTTAGGTTTTTTCACACTCTTGCTTGTGGGGGCCACTTTGGTCCCCAACGGACTGCTCGCAAGGTCCTTGATTCTAGTATCTTTTGGCCAACACTTTTTTAGAATGCACGTGATTTATGTAAATATTGTCCTCACTGTCAAAGAATGGGGAATGTATCTAAAATAAATAAAATTCCACAACAACCCTTTCTCTTCCATGGCATTTTTTATTTTTGGGGCATTGAATTTATGGGACCATTCCCCAATTAATTTGGGAACCTTTAAATTCTTCTAGCAGTGGATTATGTTTCAAAATGGGTAGAGGAACAAGCTATAAGGACCGATGATTCTAATGTAGTTATGGAATTTTTGAGAACCCAAATCTTCTATAGGTTTAGATTACCTAGGTTCATCATCAGTGACTAGGGTTCTCATTTCTGCAACTGAACAATTCAATCTATTTTGCATTGGTATGGGGTCATACATTGAGTGTCTACTGCTTATCACTCACAGACCAATGGTCAAGTCAAGGTGTTGAATAGAGAGGTAAAACAAATTCTTCAAAAAATAGTTCAACCTAATAGAAAAGATTGGAGTCTTAGACTCGATGATTCATTATGGTCTTACCATACTGCCTTTAAAACTCCCATTGGAATGTCAACCTATCAGCTTATGTTTGGAAAGATTTTTCACCTCCCTATTGAGATTGACCACCGGGCCTACTGGGCCATTAAACAATGTAATTCTAATCTTTCTGGTGCAAGTTCTCAAAGGAATTTATGGATTCAAGAGCTGGAGGAAATGATAAGAGACTTATATTATAACTCCCAAATTTATAAGGAGTGAACCAAGGCTTCCCACGATTGTCTCATCCTTCGTCGTCAGTTCCACATTGGGAATAAGGTCCTAATCTACAATGAAAGGATGAAGTTGTATCCAGGTAAGCTTCGTTTCCACTAGTCTGGACCATACACTATTACTAATGTCTCTTCATTTGGTGTTTTCCAAGTTCAAAATGAATAAACCAAGAAAACCTTCATTGTCAATGGGTAGTGGTTGAAGCACTTTTGTTGAGTCAATAAAGTTTTCTTATGGCTTTTACATTACTTCATGTTTGGGGGAGATTGTTGAGTCAATAAGGTTTTTTTATGACTTTTCCATTCCTTCATGTTTTGAAAATCACAAACACCCTATCTTAAGGAAAACTTCATTTTTCCTAAGATTTCCCTTAATAAGGATAATTTTCCTTCCCCAAGGAAAATTTATCCTTACCATGTTTTCATTGTTCATGTCATAATATAACTCAATTTATTTCTAAGTTTAAAATTTTGTTCCACATCTAAAAACCTTGGAATTCTATAAATACTTAGATATAGAGCATTTTGTTTTCAGGATCTGAATTCAGGTTCTGAATTCTTATTCAGACTCTAAATTCTTCTGAATTCAAACTCTGAACTTTCTAAGTTTAGACTCCAAATTCTTATGAATTTAGACTCCGAATTCACTAAAAATCATAATCTGAATTCTATGAAATTCAGGTCCCTAATTTCTTTGAATTCAGATTCTGAATTTCTTAGAATTTAGACTCCAAATTCTTTAATAATTCATGTTCCAGATTCTTTATAATTCAGACTCCAAATTCCTTAGAATTCAGAATCTGAATTCCTTAGAATTCAGACTCTGAAGTCTGTAGAATTCTAATTCCAAATTTTTGAGAAACAGAATCCGAATATCGTTGTAATATAGAATCTGAAGGTTAACTTGCTTAGACTCTAAATTCTATTTTTCCTTATACTCTGAAAAATGAATTTGTTTGAGAAACCATATTCTTACTTACCTTTGTTATAAGTATAAAACGATGTCGTGAATTCTATTATTTACTAACCGTTGTTTGAGTGACACGTATATAGGTCCCTTTGAAATTAAAGGAAAAATATTATCGTTGGAGGAGGGAGCCGACCATTGAAGATGTGCCTATAAATAGGAGATCATTTGAAAGAGCTCAGAACTGTTCTAAAACTCTAGAGATTATATGTTGCTGAAGTGATTTCTAGAGAGAGAGAGACTTTCATTCTTTGTGTATACTAAACATCTTGTTTAGAATTTCTTCTTGTGACTCTGAATGTTGTTGAGTACATTCAAGGGCTTCTGGGGATAGGAAGACAGAGGTTCCAACTACCTTGAAGTTCAAGGGCTTACGGGGATAGCAAGACAAACTTCGATATTCCTATCAAGGGCTTACCCTATTGTGGGTAAGACAAACTTTCTTTAAAGTATAAATCAAGGGACCTTTATCCAATGTTGTTGGATACCCTACTCTTTGGGTTAAAAGATTTCATACTTATTACTTGTATTGTTTCAAGTTTGTTTTCTGTTGTATTTTAATTGATAAGGAAAGTATAACTATCTTATACTTTCTTATTCTTGTACTCTAATTAGTGAGATTCTATACACTTTAAGGTAGAATACTTGTTCTTGTGAAATTTTGTTAAGTTTCATTTTCGGAACCACATTTCCAAAATCTAGTAAGTTTTTAGAATTGGTTTCACTTTCAAAACCACATTTTCGGAATCAAGCAAGTTTTTAGAACGTAGAGGTCTTGTGAATTTACCTTGTTTAACTTTGTTAAACATAGAAGATTTTAACCAACTTTAAAGGTTTCAAAGGAATTTTTTAAAGTATACAATGCACCACCCCCCCCCCCCTCTTGTATATTGAGCATCCACATCATTATTTCGATACTTCAATCAGTATCATTTCGATCCTACAATTGGTATCAGAGGAGGTCTCTGAAATACTTATATCCACATATAAGTTTTATTGCTCAAATTTTTCATTTTTTTATATTTTCCTTCCTTAGTATATTTTTATCCTTGTTTAAAAACTTTTATTACTAACTAGTTTGTGTGGAAAGATTTTTTTCTTTAAGATGGCATGAATGAATGTTGGTTCAATTGACAATCTTAATCCTACTAGACCACCTATTTTTGATGGGAATGATTATGAATATTGGAGAGATCGTATGAAGAATTTTTTCATTAATACTAGAGTGGACAACTTTGTTATGCTTACTGGAGATTAAAAGATTCCATATAAGGAAGTAATAACTTTTACTAACCAGGAGAAGTCAGAATATCAACTAAATTATAAGGTACGTAATACTTTGTTGTGTTCCATGGCCAGGAATATATATAGCCAGATTTGTTCTTATGAATTGGAAAATTGTATTTGAAAGAAACTTGAAGTAACTCATTTTGGGACTTCCAAAGTTATTTAAACTAGAAGAGTTATGCTTAGAGCTGAGTACCATGTTTTTTGCTTTCCTTATAGAGAACTTATATGTAAGGTACAACAGAGATTCATGACTATTGTCAATATCTTATAATCCATGGGTGAAAATTTTTTGGATGATGAGGAACTTGTGGACAAGATTATATACATCATTAAAAATGAGTGGGAATCAAAGAGAACAACTATTGATGAGAATAGGAAATTCTCATAGATTACTCTTAATGAGATTTTTAGAACTCTTCTTCAACATTAGACTAGAATGAAGAGAGATGCTGACAATGTTAAGAAGAAGAATGGGAATGGTAGTGTTGCTTTTACAACTACTTCTAATCATATAAAATCCAAGACTCCTGAGAGAGTTACAAGACCTAAATTGAAGAAATTCACTATTTTATCTGAATCAAGTGAAAGTGAACATTCTGAGAATGAACTAGCTAATCTTGCTCGAAGGATGAACAAGATAGTTGGGCAGAAGAACTTTCAATATAGATACAAAAATAAAGATGGAAAAGATAAGAAAGATGGATAAGTGACATGCTATGAATGTAGAATAATTGGTTATATCAGACCTAATTGTCCCTTACTTAATAAAAGAGACAAAAAGGATAGGAATTATAAGAGAAACAAGAAGAATTTCTATAGATCAAAACATAAGAAAGTCCTAAAAGCCAGTGACACTTGGAGTGCTAGTGGTGGAGATTATTCTGACGATTATTTAGATTATGAATCTTCTGAGCAAAAGAATATTGGTTTAATAGCTCGAACTCCATTTCAAAATCAATGTCTTATAGCTAAGGTACGAACTGCTGAATCCTTAACCAATATGTCGTTGAGTGAAAATTTACCTGATAAAGATTTTTCTTCAGATGAAGAATCTTCTTCATCAGATAATGATAATGATTTTCCTTCTTATGAAGAAGTTTCTAGGTTTTCTATGTTGATAGAGATAAGAAATTATAAAGTTTATAAGAAAATTTAAAAAGCAAATTCTAGAGAATTTATTTTAACAAAATAAATTTTGGATCTTACCAAATATCTTGATAAGAAAAATGGTGTTTTAGAAAATCTTTCTAAGAAACATGAGGAAGCTAATTCTGAGAAGGATAAGCTTTCTAAGGATCTTAAAAAACTGTTTTTAGAAAAATATGTTTTGGAGGATAAACTTAACTTTAAGTCTATTATTCCAGAGGATAGGAATTTAGTCCTTAGACTAAAATCTGAAATTTTTTCTTTGAAGAAACTTCTTGCAAATTTTACTTCTGTTAAAGAAAATTTTAACAATGTGTATTATCATATCCGACCTCATGGTAATAATCAAGTATTAGGTTATTCTCATGAAAAATCTGTTTTTAGAAACAATTATTTTGTTCCTCCTAGAGCCCCTTTTTGTACTAAATGTCAAAGTGGTGGACATTGGAAGAATAAATATTCTTTAAATAATGTTCAATATCTTAGTTTTCATAAAGTTTACTTTTCTAAACAAATGTGGATACCCAAAATTTTATTTTCAAACAATTCCAGATCCAAGAAATTTTGGGTTCCGAAAGTCTAAATCTCTTGTTTACAGAAAAATAAAGATAGTACCAACAGCAATACATGGTACATGGATAGTGTATGTTCCCGGCATATGACTGGTAACAAAAACTTCTTTGAAAATATTATCAAAATTAAAAGAGGAAAAGTAACTTTCAGAGATAATTCTAAGGGAGAAATTATTGGTATAGGTAACATTGTTCTTCTTGGAAAAACTTCGATTTCAAATGTTTTATTTGTTAAGGGTCTTAAGCACATCCTCATTAGCATAAGTCAATTATGTGATGAAGGTTACCTTGTGAATTTTAGGAATGACAAGTGCTTAGTACACAATTCCAAGGAAGATTTTATTATTTCTGTCATTAGGCAAGAAAATTTTTACACACTAAACTTAAAATACCTTATAAGCCAAGATATACCTTGCCTTAGTGCAATGGAAGATCATTCTTGGTTGTGGATAGAAGGTTAGGACACTGTAACCTTAGGAACCTATGCAAACTCTCTAAGAAAAGACTAGTTAAGGATATACCGGAGCATAGATTTGATTCTTCAAAAGTTTATGATCCTTGTTAATATGGAAAGAAACATAAATCAAGTTTTAAACTAATTGGTGAAGTCTCGACTACTGATGCATTACAATTAGTACATATGGATCTTTTTGGTCCAACACAAACTGGAATCATTGGAGGTAAATATTATGTATTTGTTATAGTTTATGATTAAACTAGATTTATATGGGTCTATTTTCTAGTAAATAAATCTGAAGCTTTTTCTTATTTCAAAACTTTTAGAGCCCAAGTTAAAAATTAGAAAAACATTACTTTGAAAACTATTCTTAGTGGTCATGGAGGAGAATTTCAAAACTCTAATTTTGAAACCTTTTGTAGTAAAAAAGGCATTAATCGTAACTTCTCAGCACCCAGAACACCTCAACAAAATGGTGTTGTTGAAATAAGAAAAATAATTCTTCAAGAGATAACAAGAACCATGTTGAGTGAATATTCAGTAGCCAAACATTTTTGGGATGAAGCTGTAAGTACTGATTTTTATACTATAAATCGAGTTTTGATTAGACCTTTTCTTAATAAAACACCTTATGAGTTATGGAATGGTATGAAACCTAGACTCTCCTACTTCAAGTTTTTTGGTTGCAAGGTATTCATTCTGAATAATAAATATAATCTACACAAATTTTCACCAAAATCTGACGATGGAATTTTCTTAGGCTACTCCACAACTTCTAAGGATTATAGAGTTTTCAATAAAAATACTTGTACTGTTTAAGAAAAAATACATGTTAAATTTGATGAAACTGATCCTTTTGTTTTTAAAAAACCTCAACCTACATCTTCAGATGTGTTCTCAAAAACTGATTATCAACCCTTGATAGAAGATCCTTCTGATAAGGAAAATATTCAAGAAGGTATTTATAAAACATTTACCCTAGAATATTTCCTACCCTATGTTGATGAATAGGTTTTACAAAACCCAAATCAGTTGTTTCTTAAGAATCATCCCAGTGATAGTATCATTGGTGATGTTAATCAACCTGTAAGGACTAGAAGTTCCTTAAGAAATTAAGTAAAACATCTAGAATTCATTTCCCAATTAGAACCAAAAAGCACTGATTAAGCTTTAGTTGATGATGATTGGATAAAATCTATGCAAGATGAACTAAATGAATTTTAAATGAATAAAGTCTAGACCCTAGTTAAAAGACCTAAGGAAACTTCTGTTATTGGAGTAAAATGGGTATTCAGAAATAAATTTGATGAAAATGGAATCATTGTATAAAATAAATCTAGATTGGTTGCTAAAGTCTATAATCAACAAGAAGGAATTGAGTATGAAGAAACTTATGCTCTGGTAGCTAGACTTGAATCTATTCGTATTCTACTTTCCTTTGCAGTATTCTTCAATTTCAAACTTTTTCAAATGGATGTTAAATGTGCTTTCCTTAATGGTTATGTTCAAGAGGAAGTTTTTGTTGAACAACCTCCTGGTTTTGAAGATACAAAACATCCTAAACATGTTTTCAAACTCACCAAATATTTTTATAGACTCAAACAAGACCCTTGATCCTGGTATGATAGACTTACAGAATTTATGCTTCAAAATAATTATGTTAAGGGAAATGCTGATCCAACCCTTTTTATAAATAAATATAAGAAAAATGTTTTGATTGTTCAAATTTATTTTGATGAAATTATATTTGGTTCAACTTAGAAATCTTTAACTAATTCCTTTGCGGATCTAATGAAATATGAGTTTGAAATGAGTATGATGGGTGAGTTAACATTTGTCTTAGGTTTTCAAATTTCTCAAAAACCAGAAGGAATCTATATATCCCAACATAAGTATATTAAATATATTATTAAAAATTATGGATATGACAACACTAAGAGTATAAGTACTTCTATTGGAACCTCAAATTCACTTGATCTTGATGAAGTTGGGAAACCATTAGATCAAACATCTTTTAGAGGTATGATAGGAAGTCTACTTTACTTAACAGCTAGTTTTCTAGACTTAATGTTTTCAGTATGCTTATGTGCAAGATATAAATCCAATCCTAAGGAGTCTCATTTAAAGGCAGTGAAAAGGATTTTTTTTCTATTTAAAGGGAACCATGGATCTAGGACTCTTTTACACTTCTGGAAATGATTTTGTTTTAAAAAGTTTTTCAGATGTTGACTTTGGTGGATGTAGAATGGATAGGAAAAGTACATCCGGAACTTGTCATTTCTTAGGTGATTCATTAGTTTCTTGGTCTTGAAAAAAGCAATACTCAGTAGCACTTTCCACTGCTGAAGCTTAATATGTAGTAGTTGTAAGTTTTTGTGCTTAAGTGTTGTGGATATAACACACACTCATAGACTTTGGTATGAGTTTTAATAAAATGCAAATTTTTTTTGATAATACTAGTTCCATTACCTTAAGTAAAAACCCTACACGTCACTCTCGTGCAAAACACATAGATATTAGGCATCACTTTCTTAGGGATCACACACAAAAAGGAGATATCATTCTTCAATTTATCGGAACACAAGATCAACTTGCTAATATTTTCACAAAATCTTTACCATCCAATAGGTTTGAATACATTAAACAGAAGTTAGGAATGATAACCATAGGGTAATATTCAATGAAAAATTCTTGTTGAAGCCAATCTCCTTACAGTAAGGAACTCCTTTTCATAGGGGGAGTACATTTGTTTGTTAGATCATAAAAAAGTTCGTAGTCTAAAAAAAATTTGTAGTCTAAAAATTTCTGTAGTCTAAAAATTTTTCGTAGTCAAAATTTTTTTCGTAATCTAAAAAAAATTAGTAGTCTAAAAATTTTTCATTGTCAAAAAATTTTTCGTAGTCTAAAAAAAAATTCATAGTCTAAAAATATTTTGTAGTCTAAAAATTTTTCATAGTCTAAAAATTTTTCGTAGTCAAAAAATTTTCGTAGTCTAAAATTTTTCGTAGTCTAAAATTTTTCGTAGTCTAAAATTTTTTCATAGTCTAAAATTTGTTCATAGTAAAAGTTTTCATAATCAATATTTTTGGAATATAAAGTTCTTTAAGAAGAATTTTCCTCATCACGAATAATCTTCCTAGCAATCTGTAAGGTATAATTCCTTTCTTAAATTTCCATAATCATCTTTTACCTGTTGGTATTTTCATTTTGTTTTAAATTTTTCGGATTCACTTTTCCTTTAATCTATTTTTTTTTAACTCAAAAGATCAAATTCAATCAAAATTCTTCTTCAGCTATCATCTCAACTGTCAGATCTTCTCAAGAATCTTTCAACTGCTGGATCAATCATGGGAGTTGAACCGCCACCCCAATTTTCAATATAAAGGAACCCCCCGATGGTTGTCCCATATCAAACTCAAGCCTTCACATGTTGAATCTTTTCCCTTCCTACATAAGCCTGTTCCAAACTTCTCAAAACTTACTTACGTCTGAATGTCTTCCGAAGTCTCTTCCCACAAAGAAATGTTGACTGTGAAGACAATCTCTGAATAGAAGATATACAGAGAAAAGTTAGTTGATCTGAAGTTTTATGCCAAATATGACTCTATTGTTTCCAAGCATATCAAACTCAATGTCTAGGAGAGTGTATGTATTTCAAAACCAAAATCTCAAGATTTGGTATATCCATAGTTGTTAGTAGAGTTTTATGAGTTAGTAACTTTCTTCAAGGAAGAAGGAAAAAGTAAGTTTTATTTCAAGTGTTATGGAAAGACATATTCACTTTCTTACACCAAGGCTTCAAGCTTGGTTGGAATTCCTTATGAAGGAGAAGCTGAGTTCTGTACCTTCAAACTACATGATGTTCAAGTAAGTTTTATTAAGGAAAAATCCATGGCTTGTCTTGGACTTTCATAAGTAAAGACTCTGAAGATTCTTCACCTATCTACAAACTTTTGGATTCTTGAATTGTGGGTTCAAGGATTTATTATTCTGAGAAAAGGTGATAAGGATACTCTAAAGAAGAGTGACATCTATATTTTGGATTTCTTGGTGAATCTAAGGAAAATAAGTTTGGTTAAGTACATTCTGATTACGATTGAGAATATCAAGAATGGGAATTTAAAATCTCAAATTATTATGTATCCATACATTCTATCAAATATGATTGTTCAGTGTTTATAATCCTTAAAAATTCCTTGCAGTTATAATTCTAGGAATTGAAAAGTTATATTGTTGAGTGATGATACTTTGAGAAGGATGAAAATTGGTTTTTCCAAATAATCCGAAGAATTGTATGATTTCCTTGAAGAGTAAGTTGAAATTCTTTCAAAGAAACAGGAGGTAGTTGAAACCTCTAAGAAGGGTGGAAGGAAGGGGAAGGTGAAGGAAGTGGAAGAGAAGGAAAAAACTCCAATGGTAAAGGAAATTCAGTCAGCACCCCCAAATCCAAAGAAACAAAAAGCTTATCTGGATGAGGTAGTAGAAAAGTGGAGAGAAGACAAGAAAAATCATAAATAAGGGGAGCCTAAGTTTGGCTTGGACCCTACTGAGGAAAAATATTTGAAGGAAAAGGTAGTTGAAGAGCTTGAGAAGAAAGAGAAACAGAAGAAGCAGAAGAAAAAGTTTTCTAGGGTAAAGATTGTTCAATCACTTCTGAAGGCTTCTGAGAAAGTATCTGAGAATATTCATGTACCAGAATCCTTTCTGATATAACCTTTACCAGAGACTCTAGGAAAGAAATTTGTGACTCCAGAAAAAATTCAACAAAAGGAAGTGGATGTAGAAGAAAAATAAGGGAGTGGTGAAACTAAATATTTGATAAAGCAAGTTGAGGATTTTCATGAGAATGAAATCCCTTCTAAAAATTATCATTCTGAACCTCTAAAGTTGAGTCTTCAAAACTTACTACCCTAGGGAAAGATGAGAAGAGTGGAGAAGAAGTGAAAAAAGTGTCTTAAGAAGAAAGCACCAACCATGATTTCATTTAGCCAGAGGATGCTGAGGCAGAAGCTCAGAAGAAAGAGATGGATAAAGATAAATTTGTACAACTATTTGATAGTGAGAACGAATCAACCAATCAAGAATAAGTCATTCTGAAATATGATAAGGGAAAACAGGTGGTTGTTGATACACCTAGCAGAGCAGTGGTGAAGAAGAAAGAAGTGGGTGCTTCATCGAAGAGGAAAGCTGCTGATATAGAAAAATAATCCTTACCAAGAAAAATCTTTGATTTGGAATCATCCTCTCTTGGACATGATTTTTTAGTCCAGTCTTTGAAAAGGCTTTTTGGAACTATCCCTCTATTTACAAGCATAGACTCTAGATTCCAGATGCTTCAGCACACCTTAAATCAAAAATCAGATTCAGTATACATGGTTATGGATAAGTGTGTTAAACTTGAGGCTAATTTCAAAACTTTTTTCATAAACTAAAAATCCCACAAAATATCTTACAAGAGGATCACTAGCTGGTCAAAGAAAACTATGTAAGACATGATAATTCTTGATGAGTTTAAAGATAATGTCAAGGATGCTTTTGAAACTAAAGATAGTAAGTTCAAATATCTCACAAAGTCTTTTGAAGAAAATTTATCTCTTAAAGAAAATACTTAGAAACAAGAAGTGAAAGATCTGAATGGGAAATTATTTTCAGTTGCTCGATGTTGGAAAAGAGAAAGGGATATCAGGATTGAGATAGAAGAGAAACTTTCTAAGCAAGAAGAATTCTTGAAGGCCTAGGTAGAGGTTCTTAAGGTTCAGGAAGAAAAAATTAAATCCTTAGAGAATAAAACATAATATTAGGATCAGCTTCTCAAATGTGCAGAGGAGGATCACAAGGAACTCAAAAAGCTGAAGACTATTGTGAAGAAGTCGATGCCAAAGGATAGGGAAGGATACTTTCATTATAAATCCGATCTTTTGTTGAATTTTCCTTATTTTACATATTCTTCCAATCTTAATGAAATTTTTGGATGTTATTTATTTTTAGCTTTCTAGTACTAATATTTCAGGTACCATATTTCCTCTTCCATTCCCTGTATTTCTTTTTGAAAATCACAAAGGGGGGGAAAGGCATTTCAAAAATAATATTAAGAAAAGAAGAAATTTCCCTAAGGGGGAGTTCATCTAAGGAGGAGTTTTCATCATGAAGATTTCTGTATGCAAGAAAATGGAAAATCTCATTCAGAAAATTCAGAATAAGATCCTTAGGGTTTCCAAGTCCTAAGGGGGAGTTAGTCGTATTCACTCTGATCCATAAGTAAAGGGAGATCAGTTTCTTTACACACCAATAAAATTTCTAAAGTCCTTATATTCTTTTTCATAAGGATTTTTGTGATTTCCAAAAAGGGTGAGATTGTTGAGTCAATAAGGTTTCCTTATGACTTTTCCATTCCTTCATGTTTGGGGGAGATTGTTGAGTTAATAATGTTTTCTTATGACTTTTCCATTACTTCATGTTTTGAAAATCATAAACACCCTATCTTAAGGCAAACTTCATTTTCCCTAAGATTTCCCTTAATAAGGAAAATTTTCCTTCCCCAAGGAAAGTTTATCCTTACCATGTTTTCATTGTTCATGTCATAATCTAACTCATTTTATTTCTAAGTGTAAAATTCGGTTTGAGATCTAAAAACCTCAGAATTCTATAAATACTTAAATATAGAGCATTTTGTTTTTAGGATCAGAATTCAAGTTCTAAATTCTTATTCAGACTCCGAATTCTTCTGAATTCAGACTTCGAACTTTCTAAGTTCAGACACTAAATTCTTATGAATTCAGACTTCGAATTCTTATGAAATTCAGACTCTGAATTCACTGAAAATCAGAATCTGAATTCTCTGAAATTTAGGTTATGAATTCCTTTGAATTTAGATTCTGAATTCCTTATAATTCAGACTCCAAATTCTTTATAAATTTGGGTTCTGAATTCCTGAGAAACAGAATCTGAATATCCTTGTAATATAGACTCTAAAGGTTAACTTACTTAGACTCTGAATTCTATTTTTCCTTAGACTCCGAAAAATGAATTTGTTTGAGAAACCATATTCTTAATTGCCTTTTTTATAAGTTTAAAATGATGTCATGCATTATGTTATTTACTAACCGTTGTTTGAGTGACACGTATACAGGTCCCTCCAAAATTCAAGGAAAAATATGATCGTTGGAGGAGGGAATCGACCGTTGAAGATGTGCCTATAAATAGGAGATCATTTGAAAGAGCTCAGAACTATTCTACAACTCTAGAAATTACATGTTATTGAAGTGATTTCTAGAGATAGAGACTTTCATGCTTTTTGTGTACTGGACATCTAGTTCAAAATTGCTTTGTGCGACTCTGAATGTTGTTGAGTACATTCGAGGGATTATGGGGATATGAAAACAGAGGTGCCGACTACCCTGAAGTTCGAGGGCTTGCGGGGATAGCAAGATAGACTTTGATATTCATATCGAGGGCTTACCCGGGTGTGGGTAAGACAGAATTTCTTGAAAGTATAAATCAAGAGACCTTTATCCAAGGTTGTTGGATACCCTACTCTTTGGGTTAAAAGATTTCATACTTTTTACTTGTACTTTTTCAAGATTATTTTCCGTTGTATTTTGATTGATAAGGAAAGTATAATTATCTTATACTTTCTTATTATTGTACTCTGATTAGTGAGATTCTATATGCTTTAAGGTATAATCTTTGTTCTTGTGAACTTTTGTAAAGTTTCATTTCCAGAACCACATTTTCGGAATCTAGTAAGTTTTTAGAATTGGTTTCACTTCCGAAACCACATTTTCAGAATCAATAAAGTTTGTAGAACTTAGAGGTCTTGTGAATTTACCTTGTTTAACTTTGTTAAACATATAAGGTTTTAACCAACTTTAAAGGTTTCAAGGGAATTTTTTAAAGTATACAATTCACCCCTCCCCCCCTCTTGTATATTGAGCATCTACATCATTATTTCGATAATAAAATCATTATCATTTCGATCCTACAACTTTCACAGATCCATTCTAGAGTCCCAAATAGAGGAACTCCATGTTCAAGAAGTAATATATGAATGACACTCATCAGGTTTTATCCTTCCTTCCCACATTCCCTTTTATTAAAATGAGTAAACTGCACACTTTAGGTGTGGGGGGATGGGTATATTCCTAGTTTAGTTAGGAATTTTCATCATCCTTCTTCTTTTTTATTTTTTTAGCTTGATGAATAGTATTTTTACTTTCCCCCCTTTCCCTCCCCCTCACCTTTGTGTTGGAACATTACTTTTTTTGGATGCCTACTTTATCATGGAATTTATTTAAAATGTATGTGGAATTTTTGTATTTCATGTTGTTTTAACATTAAAAAATTTTTTTGATGAAATGTGCATTTCAATAAGAATTAAATACTATGGTGTGACTTTATTTTGAAATTTAGTTATTTTTCGATGATATAAATTTTTGTATCATTTTGAAACCTTTGAGAAGAATGGTACCCTTTTTTGAATAGTTTAAGGTAAAATTTTTTAACTTAATCTCTCCAAAAATCTTTGCACCCAATCATGAAGTTTGAAAATTTCATACTTAATGGAAGGTAAATATAAGTTTGCTTGATTTTTATATACTTTAAAAAAATAATTTTTCCATATGTTCATTCCTTTTCTGATCTATTTCATTACTATACCAAATTGAACTATGTGTGTGTACCTGTTATCCGATTGTTATACACCCTCAAAAAAATAAAAAGGGTTGTATATTGGCATGTCAAAAACCACCCTTCCTCAACTTTTTATCTTGTTATAACTATTATAATTAGTTTCATGAGGAGATCAAACATGGGTTGAGAGAAGAGTGTGATATTTGTTCCAAGTGAAACTTTTGAAAAAAAATAATAAATGAGGGGAGTGATGAAAGGTACAACATATGGGGATATCTAGGTTGGGAGATTATGGTTTGACTTTTGGGAATGCTTAATTGAGTGGGTCTTGAAATTATATTGAAAATGATGTAGGATAGGTTCAGTGGAAAGGATCATGTAAGTATATAATTTTTAAAATAACTTATATTTACTTGATAGAAAGTGGAAAGAATAGCATGAAATGGTTATCAAACATACGCACATGGAGAATTAGTGACATGATTAGCTTTTGAATTATTTTCTTTTATTGGTATCATGAATCTCTTAGAATTTAATTTGGATACAATTTTTAAGACGTCTTTTTCATGCTCACTGAGAATAACTCCTCAGTGTGATTTTTTCTTTGATCACATTTCTATCAGAAATTAAATTTTCATTAAATTTTAAATCTTTATGAAGTTAGAAATATCTACATGCATAATTTTTAGAAATATGACTTTGCCCAGGAGTGAAAATGTTTAGGTGTGGGGTGTTATTACACCGTGATTCACTATTTCATTTCCACCCTTACACCACTATGCTAAACTAGTTTTGTATTGAAAATTATAAAAATAATAACAAATTTCACTTCATGTTCGATTCCATTAGTATTTTATCACTGTTAAAAAGTTAAATGTTACTTTTTTGATAATTTTATTGAAGGTGGAGGTGATTTGGAGGGTCTATGATGATGTCCATGAAAAATGGGCCAAACTGCACAAGATCCATGCACACTAGTGGACTAAAATGCACACTGATACTAAACAGTGCATCCAAATGGGATGAAATTTTTTGGGATAGTCTAAAATTCATTGGGATACATTTCATATGCAGGAACCCAAGCCTCATTCGGAAATCTGGTGGCTCAACCGACCTGATCTGTCCAGCACACCGAATCTGCATGAAGTCAAAAGTGTTGTGTTGTGATCTATCCATATCTCGAGCTGTAGGTGTAAAAATGAATCCAAAATTGTAGTTTAAATATTAAAGATGTGATTAAACAACTTTTTATTTTTTATCAATGTGAGATAATGCTTTCTACCCACCAAAAACAATGGTCCAAGTGGTTTTACACAATCTATGTGCCCAAAACAACCTTCCACTTTTCCTATAAAATGGAAGCTTGGGATCCTCATTTTAAAGTTCGTCCAGGAAGAAAATATCAGGTATTTTGGAGACCTAAATTATTCCTCTACTCATACAAGAAGTTATAGAGGCCCCTATCCTCATATGGGGATAAAGGATGAAGGAAAAGTTCCAACCGAGCCTTTTCCTCCTCTCGATGGCGAGCTAAATGGTGGATGATCATTTTGAGGGAGCTACACACACTTGGGAGGTAGTTATAGCACTAGTTCTTCTATTGATTTTGTATAATTTTTGTGTTAAATATTTCACTTATTTCTTATCTTGATATTCTTATCCCCTGATTGCATTTCTTTTGATATAATTAAGTGAAACACTTTTTATTTCAACATCGATTGGGTTGAGATTCAAGTGGGAATATTGGGTTGTTTTGATTGGAAAACACAATCATACTTTCTATCTCACACATATATGAGATTTAATTATGCTTTGGTATCCCTTATTCTATGATTAAGGACAAAACCTTTACAACATGATCATTGTGTCAAGGTTTGCTTCTTTGTGCATCGTTTTAAGAAGTAAGAGGGGAATCAAGATCTTGACAACCCTCAACCAAAGAATTAAACAAAACCATGTGAAATTTTTAGAACAATGAACTATCAAAAATGTGTAGTAAACTTGAAATGATCTTATTCTCTCATAATTCTTAAAACACCACCTTTATTTATCAACTATTAAACTCTTTAAGTTATGTTATTTTCTTAAAACTATTTTCAAAATCACTCCAATTTTTAGTAATTTTTATTAAAAACGCGTACTCTAAACCTAGCAATGCTCCTTGAGAGATGACCTAGGGTCTTCCCTATACTATAAATCAACCTTTAAAACATAATCAATTTTATGTGTCATGACAATGCGTTCAAGAGGCGCAACTTAATCCCATAAAAGAAATGATCAATCTTTCTTTTTGAATTACATATGTAGTCTGCAACATGTTTTTCTAGTCTTGTAAACTTATCCCCATACTCAACAACACTTTCCTCTTCCTTCTACTTTAAATTAATAAATTTACTTTCCATATCAATACATTTCTCTCAAGGAAAATATTTCTAAAGAAATATCGCATTAAAATTATTCCATTCCATGCTCTCTATCCCATCCTCCTCCTTAGTATTTTGAATCAATGGACACCATTAATCAGTATCTCCCTTTAAATAATACATTTCCAAAATATCCTTCTCTCTTTTATTACTCCCCAAAGCTAGAAATGTATTTTCGAGGGAATTTATCCATTTTTCAGCTACCAATGGATTATTGGTTTCATTAAAGGATGGAGGTTTCTACAACATGAAGTGGTATAACATCATTGCATCATGCTATAAAGAAATAGGTTGTTTCATACAAGAAAGTTTATTGATAATAACCAAAGTAAATTATCCCAATATAGCCATAATCTTCTCAAATCCAACACTGGCTGTATTTCCTTGTTTAGGAGGGAAATCCATACATTGATTATGGGTGTTAATACATTTTATATTCCTTTCATTATGTCTCATCTCTAAAAAATTTAATACCCTTAGTTAGCTCATAACATTATGAATATTGATCTATAAAAATTCTTATATAGGTAAAAGTTCTTAAACATTCTAAGGGTTTATCATAATGCTCATGCTAGCTATGTTATTTTAAAATCTAGTTCTCAATATTCCTAGTAAACTTTCTCTATTACCAACTGTAACAACCCTAACACCAATAACCCATAGCTGGTGGTTACTTTATTACATTGATACACGATACAAGGGGATGCATCACATAGTATTAAATAGTTTAATAGTCTTGGGAGACTATATACATACATGATTTATATGTTACATTGAAATATTAAAACATAACATATACGATTCATTAAAACTTTCTTATTACTTTTAGTACATCCTTGAATTTATTCAAAGATCCCTTCTTAGTACCCTAGGGAAAGGAAAACAAAAGAAAGGGTGATATTAGATTCCCTATAAGGGGTTGAATACAACAGAATCTATCATGAATACATGAGTCATAAATAATATGGTTTGGTGAATAAAAAATAAATGTTTCATATAATCAATAACTTGATAACAAAATATATCCATGGATAATAACAACTTAATAATTACATGGAAAATAATAACTGACTTCCCAATGATGGAATGCATAATTTCAGGCATTTTAATATTACCATTGTGGACTTGACTAGGACATTTTAAATAAATGGGTAGGTATACACTATATTCCCAAATAATAAGTAAGGCATGCTAACTAGTTTATCTCATGATACCTACCCGATGCATCAAGGGGCTATATAACTTTTGGCCCCACCCATCACAAAACATGCCCAATTCATTCCTAATATATTTAATAAGCATTACAGCACAAAATCAATATGACTTAGTAATCAATAAATATCTATATTGAATCAAGTATACAAAATATCAATATTCCCCAACCAACAGAATAACTTTCTTAATAATCTTCCTTCAACTAACATCGTATATATAAATGGGCATATGATTAATAAAATATATACATGATATTGAATATATCCATGGTACAAGAGAACATGGTCATAAAGAAGAAAAATAAATTCAAAAGAAAGATAGAGAGTGATAAAGAATATAACTTCAAGGAAATATATGAGACGGGAACAAGTCTTATGAAAAAAATAAGGTACAAACCATAAATTAGTAAGGGATGATGGTGACCATCAATTCATTAGAAATTAAGGTTTTTAGTAAAGGTAAGTCTTTTCAAAAATAGAGATTAAAATGGAAACAAAACTTTGAAAGGAAGTTTCTTAAAGATTTTGTAACATAGTCACAAAACAAAGTTAAAAGTTACTTCCAAAAATATTTTCATGAGGTGTCAAGAAACTTTTAAAAAATAATTTTTAAAATAATTTACAATAAAATAATCTTGAAAAGAAACTATTCTAGTAATAAAATATGGAGTGGGAGATAAAAATATACATAAGTGACATGAAATCCCTTTTCAAAACTTTAAAGAAAATAATATACTTTTCTCTTGGTATAAAATGAAGAGTTCAAAAAATAAAGGGAATAAATATTACTTTGTAAAACCATAAAAAAATAGAAATGAATCTAAATAATAAATGATGATCATAATAGTTATAAAATTTTTTATGCTGAAGACATTAAAAAGAGATTATTTTTACACTTTTTTAAAGAAAGTTAAAAATGACTTTTGTGGAAAAAGTTAATAAGATTCCTTTTAAAATTTTGAATAGAAAGTAAAATTTAACATAAATTGATCTTAATAATTCATTTAAGTATAGAAAAGATCATTCTTTAAGAAAAATAAATAATATGTATATGGAAGAGAAATATTCTCAACCAAAAAGAAGTGAGATTAGAAAAGAAACTCTTATGGATTTGGTAACTTTTGAATAAAAATATCTTGAAAGAGAGAACTTGAGATGGATTTTTAAATCCATTAAATTTCATGGTAATTATGATAAAAATACATCCATGGGTAGTATATATATACCATATGAATGAAAATAAGTGGTGAATATGAAGCATGCCTCAATGAATGGAATTTTGAGATAAGAAACTCTTACCTTTACTCCTAACTTCAATGAAAGATATTTAACCTACTATATAATAAACACGGAATTCTTAATCGCATATTTAAAAACCTTATTCATTTCTATTATCTTTTATATTCTTTAATTATAATCATTAATTACACATATATTATTTGATTATTTTTTATTTTCATTATCAGATGTTAGTAATTTTGATCATTTCCTACAAGTTTCATAATGGTGACATAGATCATCATTCTTTGATACAAAGTTCATTATTCCCAGATTTATCAAGGTAATGGAATCATTATTTTTAAATTATGTTTTAAGTCACATTTTCATTTAATGGATGGCATGGGTATGGTTTAAAAAAATGGAATATTTGACAATATTTTTTCGATAATTTTTAAAGAATGAAATGTGGTATCTTAATAATGGTTTAAATATTAATATTATAATTACAGAACCAAAAAATAAAACATTATTTACATATAAATATCATATTTATTAATTAATTTTATTTTTATAACCATCCTTTTAAGGCAGTGATGAAAAATGAAATACTTTATTCATGGAGGTGGTAGTATACACATAACACGGTCGATGTTTTCATTTTTTTAATAGATGAGATGACGGTAGAAAATGGTCATTCCATTAACATAATAAAATTTTATTATACTAATGATACTTATGTAATTATTACAATTGTTCAGGGGAATGGGAGAAATAAAAAAGAAAACTACACACGCACTCGGGGAGGCTTGAACCCAAGACCTCCCCCCACCACCATAGGGGCACACTCACTAGGTTTCACCCCATGGAGAACTGGTGTAATTATGTTAGTATGGGTATAATAAATTTTTAGTATGTGGAATAAAAAATAAACTTGAAATAACTCAATTAAAATAATCATCTCTTCCTTGGATATCCTCCTTTAGGAAACTTCCTAAGCCTTCTTAGATTGATCTTTTGAGGGGAGAAAAACCTCTAGAACATGGGAAAGAGTGTTAGGGATGTATTTGGGAATATATTTCTTGAATTAAGATGATTACGGTGTTAGTAGAAGTGGGTGATTAATATACCCTTTTATAAGTGAGAAGGGTGATGTTTTTTGTAAATACTCATCACTTTATATTAAAGACATGTCACTTCCAAAGGAAAGTGGCTCCAAAAGTGGACAATAATAGAGAATAGATGAGTCTTGGATGATCATCCTCTCATAAACATAAATAAGGGATGAGGTTTGAGATATTTGAGGAAAATTTTCCTTATTTTAACTTTTTATCATAATTTACTTTTACCATGGTAACTCATATTTTAACCTCAGTAACTTATTTTTATGCCTAAAAATAAAATTAACCTTATAACATAATTTGAACATATTGATTTCAAATATTAAAAATATTTTTTAATAGTAAATTCCTTGAGGTTATAAAAAATAATTTTAATAAGAATACGCTTAATGTAATAAAAATGATTTTTAGAAAAATGGTTTTTCAAGAATAAAAATGAATTTATACCAAAATCATGTGCAGTACTGATTTTAGTGATATTTATTGGTTTATTATTAAAAAAAATAAGAGTTGTGTTACTTTTAAATCAATCCAAAATCAAATGGATAATTGTAAATACTTAAATAAAGGAAAATAACCAAAATAATTTTTTATTAGAATAAACTATATCTTAGGTTCTAAAATATCAAACATAGATTTATAAATTCAAAATAGTATTTTTAAATGAATTATTTTAATTAAATAAAATTTTGGTTGAGAAAATTTTTCATAAATTTTTAATTCATTCTTATATCATGATGATGTCATAAAAGTCACGGTATTGTGAAAATTGTATTTTTACTATTCACCCAAAATCAATGTTTTTAGAAAATTCCAAAAAAAACACCCTAAACTAATTTTGACATGAATAATCCAAAAATGATGTTCATCAAACCAAATTCAAACAATAAAATTTAGGAATCATTCTTTTAAATGGTCATGAATGAAACTATTTACATTCTATTATGAATAGAATGTGCATTGTACTATAGTTTAAGAATATAGTGTTTAACTACTATAGTAAAATCTTGAGTAATACATTAAATATATGTAAACCAACTTGAGGGAAAGTGTTTGAGATATTGTGCATGTGATTAGATTTTTCTTTTCCCATGTATGTATGATTAGGATTATCCTATCTTGCATATTTGAATTTTATTTTTCTTCTTGCATTTTGACATTGTACATCTATAAACATAGGACCAAACATTAAGGGTAAAAAAAATTGATACTTAACATTTACATAAATGATTGTTAATAGATGTATCATAATGATACATGTATTTATCGATATCAGGTTTATCCCAAAATTATTGAGTGGTATTTTCATAAACTCATTGTCAAATGCATTACATTTTAATAACTATCAAAATTTTCTTTGAGTCTTTTAATAAAAAATATTGACAAGAGAAAAAACTTGATAAATGAAAATCTTTCACATGTGTGTTAAGTTGTGTGTGAGGTTTAAATAAGATTTATACCATCCACATTGAATTATTTCATGTAGTTTTAATTTCCATATGAAATTGTTGTTTTCATTTATGCCTTTTCATGTTATGAATTTACATGTATGCAAAATTATGTATTTTATTGTTATGCTCAATTTGGTGCTGGATTTTTTTGTTGGTCCTTTCATTTGGTCTTATTCCTTCAGCCCCTATTTCTATAGCCCACTCATGTTTACCCAAGCCACCTCAACGATCCATCTTGGGGCTTCTCCTTGATTTTGATTATGGGTAATGCCCTTTGCATCCCAACTGTCCACCTATGTTGTATCCTTCACTTGATCTGTTCAGCCTTACCACACAGCCTTCCCTAATTTGATGTGGTCATTTCACCACTTGAGCCTATCAGGGGAATTGATCACCCCTGTGGGGTGTCTCTTTGGATCATTCGATCAGTTCCTCTTCCCGAGTTTCTGCTCTCGCTTGGTTGTTCCAACCCCTAGTTGGTTCACTGAGCTTCTTCGAGAGAGCTCTGAGATCATGCATGTCATCCTTCTGACGGAATTCCTATGACTTGAAGATGTGTGTTTGATCCGTACCAAGTGATTCCAGTGGAGACTCGCCCAAGTTTCACCCCTAGTGCGCTTTCTAGATCCAAAAGAGGAGCACCCCTTCAACTTAATTCATCGTCAAAGCTTTATTGGACAATGGTAAGGTAGTCTGGGCTCTATAATCCTTCTGTTGTTTCTTTAGATTCAGTTCTTGGTTTAGTTTATTATGTTGTTTTGAATCTGTATTTTTATGGATTGTATCTTGTGCCACTTGTTTTTATTTTGAGCTTTAATAAAATACATGTGCATAGTGGTGTTCTTATCATGCATGTAGGATCCCAAAGGGTCTAAAGCATGTTAAATCCGTATATTCCTTTTTCTTACTTTATGTTTTCTTTTTTCACTTCCTCTTATTTTATGATTTTTCTTATCTTGACTCACTATGATTTCATTCTATTTATTTGGTACTTATCTTTGTTCATTTCATACGTATACTATCACACATATTAAACGAATACCAATCTATCATCTGATGATCATCGACTGTTCTTAGGGGTGTATCCTTAAGATTGTCCCTATAAATTTGGTATCATAGCCATCAGATAATAAGATGGAATCCACTAAATATGAGATAGAGAATTTTCATGATGATAACAACGTCAATATTTGGAAAATCAAGACAATATCCTTTCTTGTATAACAGGGACTCGTTGATGCTTTACATGGACCTAAAAACCAATAATTACTCGTTCAGATGATGGAAAAACCATAACCACTTATCAGGATGTCCCTGTTAACATCTTGAAAAAGGATTATAGCTTGATTTTGTTATCCTTGGGTGATAAAGTGCTTAGAGAAGTAGCTTATAAAACATATGATTCTGGTATATGGTTGAAACTTGAAAAACTATACATGCCAGCATCACTTTTTGGTTTTCTGTACAAAAAGCATAGGTTATTTATGTTTAAAATGCATTTGGGCACTCCAATTCGAACACACCTTGTTGAATTTCATAAGATACTGATAGACCTTTCAAATATTAATGTTCAAATTAAAAGTGAATATCAAGTTATTATCTTGTTAATTTCTCTTGATAATTCTTATACTACTCTGGTAGAAACTATGATGTATGGTTGAGACTCTTTAGAATTAGAAGAAGTCAAATCAGCCTTACTTTCTAAAGAATTGAATGTCAAACCTAAAATGAATTCTGATGTAGAAATCCTCTTCACCGGGGGTAGACCCGAGAATATGAATAAGAAGATAGATGCACATGAGCCTCAGCCCAGTTGGTGAGGTCTCTCTAAGTGCATCCATGAGACCTAGGTTTGAAACCAGACAGAGGCATAATTCCAGGTACTGTAGCAGTACTGTAGTATGTACTGTAGTAGTATTGTAGTAGGTATTGTAGCAGTATTATAGTAGTACTGTGCGGTATTGTAGCAGGTATAGCAGTAGGTGTTGTTCGGTATTGTAGTAGCCAGAACTATTCATCTTGGGCCACCGGTTTGGGCTTGGAGTCCTTAAGGCCTTCAGGCCACCTTTAAGGTCTTCGGGCCACCTCAAGGCCTTCGGGCTACATGATCAATGCAGTTGATCCAGACAGAATCTACAAAAAAAGGAGCAGCCCCAGAGGAGGGTTCAAAGTAGGTGCACTCACCAGAGCAGAACCAATGGATTTGGAAGAATTAGAGGATATGGCTACGCCATCGGGACCAGCCTGTGCTTGCACAGGAAGCTTAGCTAGACGACCATGTGAAGGTGGAGAGATACCATCACGATATAGATGTTGGGGAGGGGTAGTTCCTTGTAGTTATAATCTGGTCGAATTCCCTAAGACCTTTGGGTCATGTAATGTCTTTTAAGCCTATGAGCCATGTAATATCTAAGCCTACGGGCCTTATAAGGGTTCCCTCTCATCCTTTGAAAGGGGGTTTATCAAAAATCAATAAAAATGAAGGCCTTTGGTCCATTTGGGTATATAATAAGAAGATAGATAATAACAAGGGTAATGGTAAGAAAAGTAAGAAAGCTAAACATAGGTCAAAATCCAAGGGCATAGAGGTTACCTATTTTCATTGCGGCAAGACTAGAGATATTGCTTTCAGAGTGCTGCAAGCCCAAACGAAAACAAAATTCCAAACCTAATGAATCAACTGATCAATCATTGTTTTTTATGCTAGTTATGATATTTTTGAAGCATGTAATGTGTTTATTCGATTTGTCTAATGAATGGGTGTTAGATTCAGGTTGTTCCTTCTATATGTTCCCTGATAGAGACTCTTTTCTTAATCTAATTGAGAGTAGAAGGAGAGGTTATGTTAGGTAATAATAGGAGGTGTAGGGTTAAGGGTAGAGGATCAATCTTGTTAGAGCATCATGACCATTCAATTGTCACCTTGCTTGATGTAAGGTGGGTCCCCAGCCTATATAGAAACCTGATCGCCCTAGGTGTATTGGACTAGAAAGGTTTCACGTTCAGGTTCGATTTTGGTTGTCTAAGGATCTCCAAAGGCTCTAGGACAGTCATCAAGGGTTCTCTAATAAATGAGATTTATGTTTTAGACGGAAGAACTCACTATAGGCAGATAGGCAGTACATATGTAACCAACACTAATAGCATTATGATTTATCATAACAGATTGGGGCATATTAGATCCAAAGGTCTAGAAGAGCTAAGTAAACAAGGGTTATTATGTAAAATCACACCTAGCAACCTCCCATTTTGTGAGGATTGTGGTCAAGGGAAGTCAAAAAGAGTCGGGTTCAAAGTCATACTTTAAGGTTAGCCACCCTTTAGAGTATGTCCATTCTAATTTATGGGGACCATCCAACACTTCCTCCCATGGTGGAGGTTCTTATTTTTTGATATGTATTGATGATTTCTCTAGAAAAGTGTGGATTTACATTCTTTGAAAAAAATCTAATGTTTTTTAAACTTTTAAAACCTAGAAATCCATTGTTGACAATTAAACTAGAATAAGGCTTAAAGTCATAAGAACATACAATGGTTTAGAGTATTTGGCATCTGAATTTATACACTTGTGAGTCTGAAGGTGTTGTTAGGCATCGAACTATTAGGGAAACTCCCAAACAAAATGGCTTGGTGGAGCAGATGAACCACACTATATTAGAGTGGGTCTAAAGTATGCATGCATACTCAGGCCTACCCAAATCCTTCTGGGTCGAGGTTGTAATTACTGCAATGTACCTTATTAATCAATGTCCTTTAACCACAAACAATTTCAAGACTCTTGAAGAGTTGTGGTGTAACCAACCCCCTTCCTATGGTTACCTAAGATTTTTTAGTTGTACTTCTTATCCACATATTAAAAGTGATAAACTAGAACTGAGAGCTCTTAAATGTATCTTTATAGGATACCCCAAAATGATTAAAAGTTATAAGTTGTGGGTTGATAAACCCGGTTATAAAAAATGTATCATAAATCACAATGTTGTCTTCCATGAGTCTATTTCATCGAAAACTAAATCTGACACTGATAATAGCGATTATAAGCCTCAAGATGGGAGTGCTCAGACTGATAGTTGAACTCAGTCTGTGACTCCTAGTGAGCCTTCTCCACCTGAAACCCAACCTGAAGACCAATTATAGTCTAGCCCACATATTGGGTCGTACAATGAGCCCTCAGAGGCTCTAATTGATTACCAGCTTACTCGGGACAGAGCTAAGAGGGTCATCGGGAATCCAATTCGTTTTAACCAATATGTCATGGCTTCCTTTGCTTTCTATATTTCTCGGGACCTTGAGTTTGATGATCCCCAGACCTATAAATAAGCTATAAATGATAGAGACTCCAAGCATTAGGTCTCTGGCGTATATAATGAAATGAAATTTTTAAAGGCAAGCAATACCTGTTCTATTGTTAATAAACCATTGAATGCCAAAGTTATTGGCTGCAAGTGGATCTTTGAAAAGAAAGAAGAAAGCACAGCAAAGAGTAAAATCAAGTTTAAGGCTAGACTTGTAACCAAAGGTTTCCTCCAACGAGAGGGAATTGAATATTATGAAATTTCTTCTCCTATAGTTAAACATTCATTTATCTGTTTACTGCTTAATTTTGTTGCTTATTATGATTGGCACATTGAGCAGCTTGATGTAAAAATAGTCTTCCTCCATGGATACATTAATGAAACCATATACATGCAACCACTTGATGGTTATTTGAATAATTTGAAAGTTAATCAGGTATGTCTTTTGAATAAATCATTTATATGGTTTAAATCAATCATCTAGGCAGTGGTATTTGAAGTTTGATACATTCATGCTTAGCAACTGTTTTAATAGAAGAAAACATGATTCATGTGTGTATTATAAAACTGTCAAAATGGTTATGTTTTACTTGCTACTATATATTAATGACATGCTCGTCATTTGTAAGGATATGAATCTTATCATCATTGTTAAGTCTCAATTAACGGAAGTGTTTGAAATGAAAGACCTATGCAATGCTAGGAAAATTTCAGGGATGGAAATAATTAGGAATATAAGTAAAAATCTTTTATACCTGCAACAACATGGTTATATTGCTAAAATTTTGAAGAGATGCATGTTTGAATGTTTAAAACCTGCTAATGTTCCGATAGAACATCATTTTAAGCTTTCATTGTCTCAATCATAATCTAATGCTAAATATATGTCTAAGATATTGTATGCTAGTGTTGTTGACAACATCATGTATGTCATGATTTGCACTAGACTCGATGTTGCATATGTTGCTTACACTCTTAGTAGATTCATAAGTAATCATGGAAAGTCACACTGGCAAGCTTTAGAATGGTTGCTTAGATATATTTCACAAGCTTTAGCATTGTCTTTATGTTTTGGTAAAAATGTTGATATTAGTGACCATGTTGTTAGTTATGTAGATTCTAACTATGTAGGTAATATTGACATCCGCAAGTCCTTTACAGGCTATATATTTACTGCCTCTGGAGGACCGGTTTCTTGGAAATGTAACATGCAATCTGTGATGGCCCTCTCAACCACCAAAGTCGAATATATAGCCTTGACTGAGGCTGACAAAGAGATCATATGACTTAACGGTTTGCTTTCAGAACTCAGTTTGAGTGGTTCTGTAATTACAGTTTATTCTGATAGTCAATCTGTCTTAACATCTGTCTAAAAATTTAGTGTATCATGGTAAGTCTAAACATATTGACATTAGGTTACATTTTATTAGAGATGTCATTGAATTAAGAACTGTGCACGATGATGATAATCTGGTTGATGGCTTAACTAAGATCATGACGCTATCTAAATTCAAACACTGCTAGATTTAGTGAATTTAGTTTCGATTCAATGACGATAGGTGCAAGAACATCACCAATCTCTTATGAAAATGGTGGAGATTTGTAGTTTTAATTTCCACATGAAATTTTAACTTTCATTTCTATCTTTTCATGTTATACATTTACATACATGAAAAACTATCTATATTGTTTTTATGCTCAATTTGATGTTGGATCCGTTCGTTGGGCCTTACGTTTCAACATGTTCCTTTGACCTCTGTTTCTCTGGCCCGCTTGCGTTTACCCTAGCCACCTTAGCAATCCATCTTGAGGCTTCTCACCGTTGATTACGGGTACCACCCACCTACATCATAGTCGTCCACCTATGTCGCATCCTTCGCTCAATCCATCCAGTCTTACCACGCGGCCTTCCCTGGTTTGGTGTGGTAGTTTTGCCACTTGTACCTGTTAGGGGAATTTATTACCCCAATGGGGTGTCACTCCAGCTCATTTGATCAGTTCATCTCCCTGGGTTTTCGCTCTCGCCTAGTAGTATCAAACCCTAGTTGGTAGAGCTCTGAGATCAGGCATGTCAGGCATGTCATCCTTCTGACAACGTTCCTTCGACTTGAAGAGGTGCGGCTGATCCGTCCCAGACGATTCCAGTGAAGGCTCACCCAAGCGATTCCAATGGAGACTCACCCAAGCTTCACCTCTGGTGCACTTTTCATATCCAAGAGGAGCACCCCTTCAACCAAAGTCATCGACAAAGCTTTCCCAAACGGTGGTAAGCTTGTCCCCTTCTGTTGTTTAACTTGGGTTCTTGGTTTAATTGATTCAGTTTTGAATCTGAATTTTTCTGGATTGTATCTTATGCCTCTTGTTTGTGTTTTGAGCTTTAATAAAATGTGTGGAGTGGTGTTTTTACCATGCACGTGGGAACTCAAAAGGTCTGAAGCACGCTAAATCTCCATGTTCCTTTTCTTCCTTTCGGTTTTCTTTTTGCGCAAATATCAATCTTCCATTTGGTGATCTTCGGCTGTTCTTAGGAGTGTATCCTTAAGATCATTCCTAACACTTCAAATCCTAAGCACACCCTCAAAATTACAGCTCGATCCGAATACAAACAACTTACTGTAAATAAGAGATGCCCATTGATCAAGTATGGTAGTCTGGGTTACCACAGACCCATTAATATATGTCACTGCCTCGTTGTATGGCTATATAATTATCAAGACTCAAAAGGCCCTTTACAGAGACAAACCTTCTGTTTCTGAGAAGGTAGTTCTTCTGTACACCAAAGTTGGACCAAATTACAAATGAATGCTGAATTTCGAAGACTGCCCAAGAACCATCCTTGCTCGAAGCTGCAACCAAACCAAGGATCGGAGTTAGTTAACGCAAAAACACAAAATACAACACGGTGAACGGATCAATGATATGTTTTCCTGACCTTTACATCGAGGCAAGGATCTTCAACCATGGCCTTAACTTGGGAAACAACACCAGCATCTTGTAGCTTTGCAAATCGAAGGGAAGCACCCGGAAGGTTCATAATTGTGAGATTTACTATGACCCAGATGGCAGCTGTTCGTAATCGACTGTCATGACTCTGCAAGAACTTGAGCGCAACGGACTGGGAGCCATTCTCAGATCGAGCAAGAATTTGGTGCATGACAGCATCTCTATGAAACTCACCACCCGCAGCTACATTGCAGAGGGCATACATTCCCTGAAATAGAACAAATATCGGTTATTTTTTCAAACTATTCATAAAAGTGCTGTCAAACAAAGCCTAAGACTGACCTGAATTCCAACTTCAGCTTTGGAAAAATTCTGCATTTGCCTCCCAACTGCATTTAATATTACACCATTTTCAGAAAGCACAAGCTCAACAGCATCAGCGCACCCATTAATGAGGTTGCGGACCAGAGCCAGAGCCTGCACTTGGACGGAAGGCTCAGGGTCTACAATGTCACACAGCACAACATCACTTCAGTCAACACAAATTTCAAGGATAAGATATTCGGAAACATTAAGGGACCATTTGGTAAAAAAAAGTTTCTATTCCTCCTATTAATGCTTACCGCATATGAGACTTGCCAACAAGGATGCTGTAAGTTCCGAAAAAATCACATCTTTAAACCTATTGTCAGCAAGGAACATTAAGTTTTTTAAAGCCCAGACAGCATTTAGCCTGATGATGGAGTCCATTGATTTTGATAACTGCGCAAGCTGTTGCACGCCTCCACATCTTACAAAACTGGACCTCTGTGTCGTAATATCAACTAAAATATTGCTTATTGCACCAAGAGCTGCAACCTAACAAAAGATACATGGCACAGGCATTACATGATAAAAAAATTTAGTACTCAGATTACAAAGGTGCATTGAAAACCAATACACTGGATTCTATATTTTAATACTTGTTTGCATTAGCTTCCAAACATGGGGAAAAAGATCAGTTTACCTGGACAAAAGAGCTGGGGTCATGTAAAAGCTGAACCAAGGGATTGATAATGGCATCATTCGAAAAACAACTTGCAGTCAGGTTCTGGAATACATTAAATGAGCAAAACCACCTTCAGGTTCTTGAAAATATGGCTCCGTTTGGTCATGAAAAACATTTTTTTTTCAAATTCCAAAAATGTAATAAAATTTGAGTTAAGATAATGTTTTGGATAGTAAAAAAAAGGAAGTGATTTACCTTTTATTAGATTTTCATATTCCAGAAAGCATGGAAACAATTTTTTTCTTACTAAAAATCACTCATTTCCATTTTGCATTTCCTAAAAAATGTTTTCCATTTGCATAACCTAATACATTTTCTGATATATTTTTGAATAATAAAAACAGGTTTAATGATTTTTAAAACCAAACGGAACCTAAAATTTAAAAAATCATGAGTCATCATCCAAAACTTGCAAACCTTGATTGACCGAGACACACTTCTTAGACAAATGCAAGCTGAGGCACGTACTTCAGCGCCATCATGAGTAAGAGCATTAATTAGCAAGTCCATGACCTAAAGCAAGCAAATATAGTGAGGATTTTGAGATAATCTGAAGATTTATGCATATTTTGTATTTGCAGCAGGATAGCTCAGTGCAGCGACAAATAAAAGTATTGCTATATAGTAACTAGCAGAGGAAAAAAGACACTGCTGTAGCAACTGTAGATGATAAACTCAGGAAGAGATACAAAGCTTTGATTTCTAACTGCTATTTTAAATATATTGAAATTTTCACAACTAAATAGGCCCAATAAGGAATGGCAATGGGTACACGACTCTACCCAACCCGACTAAGTAGGATTAGGGTAGTGGTAAATTGGACTTTTATAGAGTTGGGATAGTGAATTCAAACCCCAATTAATATTTGGGAAGGGTGCTGGTAGTAGTGCTAGGGTACACGACTCTACCCAACCCGACTAAGTAGGATTAGGGTAGTGGTAAATTGGACTTTTATAGAGTTGGGATAGTGGATTCAAACCCCAATTAATATTTGGGAAGGGTGCTGGTAGTAGTGCTAGGGTACCCTAAGCCCAAAACCAATTAAAATAATTATTATAAATTTATTAACTATATATTTTAAAATAATAGTAAAATTATGAAATATATTTTTAAATAATAGTAAAATTATGAAATACATTTATTTAATTTCCATTCAGTTCATATTAGATTTATAAATTAATTCCATGTTATAATACAATTAAACTAATTATTATTAATTCATTAACTATAGATTTTTAAATGATAATAAAATTATAAAAAATATATATTTAATTTGAGATTCATTCATTCTAGATTTATACATGAACTTTACAGTTTTAAAATTATAAACGGGTATTTAAATGTGTTAGTGTAGTTAAACAAGTATTTCAAAATATAACAAGATAGGGTTAGGGCAATGAGTTTCAAAAATAAATGGGTTATAAACAAGTTCGGGTTTTAAAAAACTAAAAGGGTTGGGGTTTGGATACCCCAGATTTCACGGTTACCCAACCCGTTGCCATCCCTAGAGCCACTTGAAAAAACAAAGAAACTGTGAAGGCAAAAATAACATCGCCAATACTTCCTAAAATAACACACCTTGTCAAGTTAATAATGCAAAAATAGCTTTTTACAAGTATAATCCACTATAATCCTACAAAACTCTGAAACATTCACAAGTTGGTCTTCAGACCAAGTGTGCCATAACACACTTACGATGCTAGAACCTGAATCAGGAACAATATGCCTGGTTTGGTAATGAAAATGATCATTTTGTCTCAACCTGACAACACTTATGAAAACAGTCTCTTATCACTTATGACATGTGCTTCTGTATAAGTGTTTCCAGATTGCTTATTGAAGTGTTTTTCTACCACTTATGTGGTTTTCTTCTGAAATTTAAGTGTCAGCGTTTTTTCAGAAACAGAACAAACACCACTTAGTTTTTCTAACTGTGTCACATATGATAAGTGCAATAGGCAGTTCTCAATAAGTGCTGTCAAACAAGCCCATAGTCCCATATGACTGGATGACACAGGTGATTGAGATGTTAATGAGGTAAAACAATAATAAATAAATAAATAAAGATACTGCAGAAACTATATACGAAATTAAAATGCATTAGTTAATAATACAGGTAATAACACACACAGATACACATATATAATACCTGCAAAGATAAAAGCCTAGACCTGCAACATTCCAACTTTGAGCAAAGATCAGCCAATGCAAGCAATATGCCTTGGATACGTCTTGTCTGTAATGAGCCTACTTGCAAATGTTTGACAAGTTTGTCAACAGCACTGGCCTCAAAAGCCAGTTTCAGCATATCCTCTTTGTCAGCAATTAAGCTAGACATAACAAAGGAGGCTTCATTTCCAACATGGCCTGGGTCATCAAGAAGCTCGAGCAAAATCAATATCAACTTGGTTTTTGCTGCTATATCTTGCAAATAAGAAGAGGCGTTCCTGATAACAATCAGGCACATGCACGCATACAACCTTGTTTGAGGAGACCTATTCGTTGTTAATTCAGATACAGAATATAAAGCTCTTCCAGTTTCATAATTTACAAATTCTGAAATCACTTCAGCATTATCCTTGAGAATTGTAGCCAGAGACTCCAGAGTTGCATCTCTGTGACTTGGGGAGACCTCAATTAGATTAATAAGTTTCTTTAAAACTCCACCATTACACAATGCTTTCTGATCTGCACTTCTCTCACAAGAGCAGTTCATGATACTTAAACCAAGACCAAGAAGATTTTCATTCTCGCCATCCAGCAATGAGAGGAGAAAGGCCTGATCTTTTTTTGAAAGAAAGTCATATTTTGGAGCCAATTTTGATTGATAGATCATTCTAAGGGAACGTGCAGAAGTGTCCACAACCTGAAGGACAATACCATCAAATGTTTTTCAAAATCAAACCATATGAATAAATACTGCAAAGCATATGTTAAAAATTTGGGCCCTTTTCTGCAGTCATTTGAATAGACCATATACAGAATCCCAATATAAAATGATAAGTATGAGATTAGGTAATTAAGAGAAAAAATACTGTAATTCCAAATTTGAGCAGCACAAATGAATCTGAGAAGACAACACACAGAAGACAAATTATGGGCGAAAGCTCTCTAAATGATGATAGTTTTTAATGTTTTGAAACATGAATAGAACAACACGAAAAAGAGAAATCATCATAACACCCCCCCAATGAAAATCGAAAACTAAAACCCATCTGTCAGTTTTTTGAATTCTGCAAGTCAACAGTTCCCCATAGTACACAACTGATAAAGGTCGATAATACATCACAATCACGGATTCATCAATCTGCAGTTGTTCGACCAAAAGAAAAAAATTGCAGCTGATCATGAATGAGTCGATCATTAGACGGGAATGGACGGGAATTTGGCATTTTACCCGTTATGGTATGTTGCCTATAGTTTCTTCGCTTTTCTGGGGAATCAAGCACGGCTCCCTAGCAATAATAATTTAAAAATCAAGGAAGAATACATAAAATTAAATGGATTGGAAAGAACCTTGACATTGGGGTGAGAAAGGAGGCGCACGAAATGAGGAAGCGCGCCGGAGTCAACAACAGCCTTGGCACCAGCATCAACACCGCAGGCGAAGCTGCCGAGGGCAGCAGCAGACTGCACGAGGATGGAGGCATCAGCGTCGGAGTCTCCGCCGTGGGAGGCAGAGGAGAGGGCTTCCACTACAGCAGGGACGGCGCCGAGCTTGATATAGGTCAGCTTCTTGGTGCGGTTACCAATGACCTGGTTTTTGAGCTCTCGGAGGGCTTTGAGCTTTATTTCGGCGTTTTCGGCGCTCAGACGAGAGATCAGAGCCTCCGGGCGGCGAGAAAGAGTTGAAGCTGAAGCCGGCATGGTCGCCGAACGTTTGTCATGCGTGCCGCGAACAGAGATGGAGGAAAGGGCAGAGACGCTCGTGGATTGCCGGGGGAACGGACGGGGAGGGTAACGGTACACAAGACGACGTCGTGCTGCCTGGACCATTCACTCACCCGGCGTATCCTCCTCAGCTACGGTTTTTCAGTTTATTTTTTGAAAAATTACTAGTGAAAAAATTCCACACAGTTTTTTCTTAAAATATGAACTAAAAAAATGTTACTGACCATTTAGTGGAATTTCTTGGTTTGAGAGGACAACGATCCCATTCAAACCACCGAGCCACTATGTACATTAAAAATATTAAATAACAAGTGATAAAAACAACTAACAACAATAAAATAATCTCATTATATGAAAATCATTTTATGTTGTGAAACCGATCGAACTTCGATTGAAACCACGAAAATTTTTGAAACTATAAATATAAAATCAATTATGGGCGAAGCACATCGTCGACGAAACGAGTGTTGAATTTGCGTATGATGATGATGATGATAAATAGAAACATAAATCTAAAAGAAATACATAAAGTAAAGAAAAGAATACAATGTAAAGCCCAAAAAACCATGAATTCTCATTAACATTTCCATATATATTTATAGAGCAGATTAAAAATATCAAAAATTAGCATATGAAAAGTTGGGCACATGAAGGGGTTTGTTGGGAATGAAGGTTAATAAAATTATGACATTCACATTTAATATGTTATAACACCCCTGTAACACCCGGATGTTTTTATGAAATAATTTTTTTAAATAATTTTTATTCTTTAGTAGCTTGTTTTGTCCGCAATCGTGAGTTTAAACGAACCGCGAGATGCCCTTAATATAAAATTACCGTTATATATTAGTCGTTAGGTTGGTGGAAATAATTATAACTAACTTTAAAATACATTATGAATTCATTGGTTATTTATCATTTATGAAAAATATAAATCAATTAGATATTTGTATTTTTTTGAGTAAATTACTTTTGGTAATGAAATTAGTGAGATATATTGTGTGTTATATACTTAATAAAATATTTTTGATATTCATCCAATATATATTTTAGTCATAGGGTATGAATAAAACCATATTTTATGTATAAGAACCTATTTTTTTTTAAGATTATTTTTTACACCTTTGAATTGAGAACCCATTTTAAATTAAGATTTTGACACATTAATAATTTCTATATGACAACATAAATATGTTATTTTGAAGCGGGATATAAAAAATTACTTTGGATAAATTTATGATAACTTTCATGTTTTGATGAATAGTAAAAATACGCTAAATTTTAATTAAAATCAACTTTTTTCATCAAAATAATTTATATGGTTAAATTATAATATTGAATGGTTTTAAAGTATAAATAGAATATATTTTTACCATTTAATATAATGTATGTTATTAACATTAATTTTACATTGAATTCATAGGCAAAAACATTTCAATCTTTTGGAATGTTTTAACTTTTAAAACTTGTTTTCTCATTTCAACAACGGGCTTAATTTTAAATTAATTTATGCAACTTCTATGTTTTGAATTTGGAAAAATGGATTCCATATTTGGAATCAGAAGGTCCAAATTGTGTGAATATGTACCTTTTATTTTTTGACATTATGAATAGTAACTTCAGTAATAAAATTTATTTACCATGATTAAAGGGTAAATATGGTAAATAAGGGTAAAAATAATAATTTAATAGTATAAAACTAACCTAAAACGTGTCCTAATCCTATTGGATGAGATATTTCCGACCATGAGAATCCTTGAGTCGATTTTGGGACCACATGGATTCACTTGGATGTGAAAATGATATTTTATAAGAATTAATTTAAAGTAAATATAATTATAACATAAACATATATATTTACTAAATCGATTTAAATATATGGTTATATAACTAATCTCTATGTATATAAATAATCATTAGAAAGCTGAAAATATTTCCTACATCATGATATTTTATTTATAATTTTTAGACATTAGATACATATATTATCTATGAAAAAATTATGATGTAATGATTACCTCATTAATAAAAGATTCAAATAAATGAAATTATAAATATTAAAATAAATTTAATTTTAACATTTTTATGTCATCCACAATTTTTTTATGACATTGACATATTAGAGACAAGTTAATGCCTTTGGTTTGAAGGAATTATGTTGTTATGAATTTAAAAAAAAAAGCCAAGTATGAATACTGTCCAAAATTGACATAATTCATAACTTAAAACATAAAATAGTTTATTAAATGATATTAAATTCCTAAAAATATAAGATTCATCCAAATGCTTAATATAAGTCCAAATATGTCATAAATAACTTTTTGTGGGCCGTTTGATATGATATGGTAATTACATTAACCCACATTGTGTAAATAACATGATATCACGATAAGATTAAAAAGGGTAAAATAAGGGTTAAACAAAAAAGATAAGGATAAAAAATATATTCAAAACTTGTCTAAAAATTATTGGATGATGGGTATTCAAACTAGAATCATATTATCTTCGAATTAAATAAGTTTTGGACCATTTTTAATCGATATTGAATTTATAATAAATTAATATTTTGAGAGTTTCCTAAAGTGCCCCTCCCCTCTCTTATAAAAGGGCACATCCTCCCTCTTCTCTTCAATCAATTTTTAGCCTTCAAGCTGAGCCAAATCTTACCCAATTCTCTTCTCAACTTCCCTAGTTACATTTTAGAGGTGCTGGTCTTCTCAAAAGACCAACTCTAGTGCCCTAAGAGGAGATTTAAAGGAGGCACGTCGAGGAAGAGGTAATTTCTTCTACCAATTCTCTTAAATTTCTTTCTTCTTCTAATTCCTCTTCTTTAGTTGTTTCATTATAAAGTAATAACATCAGTATCACTTATATATTGATATGTTATTATAAATATGAAACAACCCTATTTCACATTTTATTCATCCTATAAAAAACGAAATCATTGCGCGTGCGTACGTACGACTTACCATCTTCACATCGTGGTGTAATCTTTTTTTCAACACCGCCTTACTTGGATGGATATAATGGTGGAAATAATAACTATATATGATTAATATAACATGATACTAATTCTGAGATACTATACACAATCCACTTCAATACCATTCAACAATTATGGGAACAATATCGTCGTTCGTGCGTACGTACGGTTTACCGTCTTCATGGTGCGATGCGATTTGTTCTACATAATCTTCATTAAACCATGATTATATAAATGAATTGAATGAATAAATATGATATATATTATACTAATACCATGTTGTAAACGACATAACTATAACCTAAAAATATGAATAAGAACTTATCTAACAAAACATACATAAGAACATAAAGTAGTTAATACCCGAATAACGAGTAACAATGAAATGTTACTAACAAACAGATGAAAATATGATCATAAATGTTATCATAAAATTGATTATGATTCTGTAATAAATCAGTAACATTATTTAAATCATTATACATGAGGTTCAGATATATACGAAGCATATCAGACCTAAGGTAAGAGATAATTTTATGATCTCATTTTTTATCCGAGATTGTTTATACATAAGTATTTTCTGGGGTATATTTATCATCGACATCTATGTTTCCTAATTATGTAATATTATTTCTATTATTCTACAATTTTTTAAAGTTAATTTTACTCTTTGGTAAATATTTTAAATGGTATGAAATGAATCTTTTATCGTTATTCGATTTGAGGTACCTTTTGACTTTTCCAGCAAAAGTACGAGGAAAATGTTTTTTTAACTTATAAGGCATGAATGGATTTTTACAGTTTCATGAATCCTTATTTCCATGAAGCTTACTCTACATGATTTAAATATTATTTTCAACTAAATTCTTATCTTTTAAAATTGCATGGCATTTTGAAAAAAGAAAATGTTTTTGAAGAAAAAAGGACATTTTCCTCAATAATTAATTTCAAGTGTTTTATCAAAATTATTTTCCATCTAAGATAATGCTCTATAAATAAGGTTATGTTTATATCTCTATTATTAATATGATTTAATTACGTTAATGATGAAATGATATTTTATATGGAATATATTATGATGAAATGATGTTTAAGAAACCCATTTTATTTCATGGGTTATGCTATAGTGAATGTTTTTATGTTTTTGTGGAACACGTAAGAATGGTTTCATTATGAGATTGGTAGGACATATATCTCCCTCCAATGAATTGGGTAAAGATTTATATCTCATGAGATAGACATGGCTAGAATGAAAAGTAAATCTGGTTCAATGATACAGGGCTGGAACGAGGAGTGAACTTGGTTCAGTAATGAACTTTGTCCGCTATGATGGTCTTGGCAATGAGTCTTGACAAATATGAAATGATTTTCTATACTTATGTGTGTATGACACAAAATTTCATGCCTTATGTTATTACTATTGGTATTACATTGAACTTTTATGATTTATCCCATGACATGATATTGTGATATTTTATATACAGGATAAGAATTTCAAATGTTATGTTCTTATGAATATGATATGATTGATATTTCCTTTGTTTACTCTTACCGAGCATTTGAGCTCACCCTTTTATATGTTTCTTTTCCCTAGGTCATGAAGAAGGGTATTAAGTATGATATGCCAAAAAGGATTCTAGTTATGATGAAATAAACAAGAGACAATGTAGATGTTTTATGAAACAGTTGTTTATGTTTTCCAGTTTCTAAAGACACTATACCTATACGGTCCTATCATGGTTTTGTTATATGTTGTAATAAATATACTTCTATTATGAATTAATATCAATGTATGTAAAGTATGGTTCATTTTAGTTGGTATCAGAGGAAGAGTATAGTTAACCTTTGGAAACTAGGATGAGAAAGCCTTAAGGATATGTCTAAGTATAGGATACAGTCCTAGTGTTTTAGAAATGACCATGAATAACCTAGGATAAAACCTAAAGAATCCTAAATTTAATTTTTATTCTTGACTATGTGGTTTTCTTGTTATGATTTGTGTTGCTCACACTATGCTTCTTGGTTTTAGTCAATGGTTGAAACCCGAAGGAACGACATTAATGCTGAATGTGACGGGCAATGCAATGATTCCCCCATGATCAACCAAATGTTATGGGAGATGGAATGAAAAATCTTGTATCCATGCTCACACAACTTTTTCAAGCTATGAATCATGTCGGACTTCCAAACAAACAAAAGAGGGAGCAAAATTCTATTGAATCTTTCATGAGGTAGTGTTCACCTTCATTCAGTGGGTCTTCTGATCCATTAGTGGCTGAACAATGGATCAGTACCACTAAAAAGATATTTTTAGTTCTACAATGTTCTGAACATGATAAATTCATCTTAGCGGTATATCGTTTGGAAGGTGAATCTAATCAATGGTGGAATCTTATCAAGAATACAAGGAAAAGAGATGAAATTGAGTCCATGGAATGGGACGAGTTCAAGAACTTATTTTTTCAATAATTACTTTCCTCATATTCTTCAAAAAAAGATGGAGAAGTAGTTCCTTGAACTTAAGTAAAAGGATGGTGAATCCATTGGCACCTACGAAGCAAATTTTACAAGACTTGCAAGGTATGCTTCTGGAATTATTATCCAACCCAAGAGTAAAATTGATCGATTATTTAGTGGCTTAAAACCAAGTCTCTAAAGGGAATTAGCCATAAGGGACTTCAATAGATATGATGAAATTGATCGATGTGATCTCAAGGTTGATATGGAGATTGAAGTAACCCATCAGTCACATGGATTTGATAAGAAGAGAAAAATGGAATTCAATGGAAAATATAAAGACCACACTGAAAAGAATATGAGTTTTCCCTTATGCTCAAAGTGTGGAAAGAAAAATAGAGGGAATTGTATTAAAGGGACTAGTAAATGTTTTAAGTTTGTAAAAGAAGGTCATAGGGAAATTGAATGCCTAAGTGATGGGAGAAAGATGTCAAATGATGCGAACAAAGAAAAGGCTATGCAGAATGCACCACCTACACTTCAATGTTACAAGTGCAAGGAAATGATGAATTATTCCAATCAATGCTCTAATCCTAGGGTGATTGATGATGAAAGACATAAAAAAAACTCTTAAGTCCAAAGATAAAGGAAAGTCACATGCAATTACTATCGACGACGTGGAGTACAATAATAAAGTGGTGAAAGGCACACTTACCATCCACTCTAAAGTAGAAAATGTTTTATTTGATTATAGATCCGCCCAATATTTTATTTCTGAAGAATTTTATAAGGGTATCGTTGTATTACCTCAAAAATTAGATATTGAGTTAGCTGTGACAACTCCTAATGGCACAACAGTCGCATCAAAAGTTTATAATTCTTCTCCGGTTGAAGTTTTTGGGAAAGTGATTCTTGCAAATCTTGTAATTTTTCCTAGTGGAATTTGATGTGATTCTTGGCATGGATTGAATTTCTCTATATGAATCTCATATAAATTTCTAAGGAAGGGATGTCGCATTTAATATTCCAGATCAATCTATGATCATCTATCGATGCAAGGATGAATATAACCTTCTAGTAGAAATTTCTTCCATCTTATGGGTCTTGATTCTAATAAATAAAGGTTATTTATCTCAAATGGTTGGGGAGAAACTCAAGATTAAGAATATTCCCATTGTATGGAAGTTTGATGATGTATTTCTGGAGGAATTTCTAGGTCTTCCACCAAAGCATGAAGTCGAGTTTTCAATAGAACTCATACCAGGTGCTATGCCTATTTCAAAGACACCTTATAGAATGGATCCAATTGAGTTGTAGGAATTTAAGAAGCAACTAAAAGATAATCTTGATAAAGGATTCATACACCCTAGTGTTTCACCTTGGGGAGCACCTGTTCTGTTTGTTAAGAAGAAATATGGATCAATGAGACTCTACATTGATTATCGAGAACTTAACAAGATCACTATTAAGAACAAATATCATATTCTCTATATTGATGACTTATTTGACCAACTACGCAGAGATCAATACTTTTCCAAGATTGATCTTCATTCATGATATCATCAATTAAGGGTCAAAAATAAGGATATACTAAAGAAGACATTCAATACAAGGTATGGACACTATGAATATATAGTGATGCCTTTTGGTCTTACTAATTCCTCTGTTATCATCATGGATCTAATGAATAGAGTCTTTAGAGTATATCTTGATCAGTTTGGGGTAGTTTTTATAGACGATGTTCTTGTCTATTCAAAGAGCAGGGAAGAATATGAAGATCACTTGAGAATTGTACTAAAGACCCTAAGAAAGGAGAATAATTATGCCAAATTTACCAAGTGTGAATTTTGGCTTTAGAAAATTTCATTTTTGGTTCACATAATCTCAAGAGAGGGTATATCTATGGATCCAAAAAAAATAGAGGTTATTGAAAGATGGTCGAGACCAACAATAGTAACTGAGATTCGATGTTTTCTTGGTTTGGCTAGATATTATCAACGTTTTGTGAAAGATTTTTCATGATTATCTAATCCACTCACCATGTTGACTAAGAAAGGAATTAAGTTCATTTGGACGGAGGAATGTGAAGAGAATTTCAAAGAGATAAAAAGAAGGTTAGCCAGTGCACCTGTGCTCACACTATCTTGTAGTGGAGAAAGGTTTGTGATATATAGTGATGAATCCAAGAAGGGTTTGGGGTGTGTTATCATGTAAAATGATATGGTAATAGCTTATGCCTCACGACAGTTGAAAATCTATGAGAAAAATTACCCAACACATGATTTGGAGTTAGCTATGGTAATCTTTGCATTAAAAATATGGAGGCATTATCTTTACGGTGAAATGTGTGATATTTATACTAAACATAAAAGTTTAAAGTATATTTTCACACAAAAGGAGCTGAATATGCGTCAAAGAAGATGGTTGGAGTTGATTAAAGATTATGACTACTCAATACATTACCACCCCAGGAAAGCAAACAAGGTGGCAGATGCTTTGAGTAGAAAAGACCATGCTTGCTTATCCATGATGTGGATCATGAAATATCCAATATTTATGGATTTTCAAAGGATGGATCTTGAAATTTTAATGTAAGGGTAGAAATATTATCTTTCTCAAATAAATGTTCAAACATCTATACAAGTGAAGATTAAAGAGGCACATAATGAAGATTTAGAATTACAAAATAAGGTGATAAATGTTTCTAAATTCAAAATTGATTATGATAAAATAATAAGGTTTAGAAACTGGGTTTTTATTCCTCCGATACCAGAATTAAAGAAGGATATATTGGATGAGGCTCATAGTTCTTCATTATTTATTCACTCTGGAAGAACAAAGATGTACATGGACCTGAAAGAGTAATTATGGTGGGATGGCATGAAAAGAGATGTCGCTGAATATGTCTCTCGATGCTTGGTTTTTCAGTAAGTTAAGGCTAAGAGACAGAAGTCTAAGGGGATGTTACAACCATTACCCATTCCAGAATGGAAATGAGAAAACATCACTATGGACTCTGTCATCGGACTTCTCAAAAAATCCAAAGGCAGTAATGATATCTGGGTTATAGTTGATCATCTTACAAAGTTGGCACACTTCATTTCTATTATAGAGGATTTCTCTCTTGATCAACTTGTCAATATATATAAAGGAAATGGTAAGATTTCATGGAGTACCACTTTCCATTATAACTGATCGATATCCAAGGTTTACCTTGAAGTTCTGGAGAAGTCTTCAGTATGCTCTGGATACAGAGTTAAGTTTTAGCACTGCTTATCATCCTCAGACAAACGGTCAGTCTGAGAGGACAATTCAAATCTTAGAAGACATGTTGACAGCTTGCTCTATGGATTTCAAAGGTGGTTGGGATCAACACCTACCATTGGTGGAATTTTATTACAATAATAGCTTTCAATCTAGTATTCAGATGGATCCTTATGAAGCCCTCTATGGAAAGAAGTACAGAACTCCAACTTAATGGGATGAAGTTGGGGAAATAAAGCTATTAGGACCTGATCTTGTTGATGAAATGGTAGAAAAGGTCATCTCTATTCGACAACACATAAGAGCAGCTCAAAGTTGAAAAAAAAGTTATGCTGACAATTGAAGAAAAGACCTAGAGTTTGAAGTGGGTGATAAGGTGTTCTTACGAATATCTCCCTGGAAGAGAGTAATGAGATTTAGAAATAAGGAAAAACTAAGCCCTAGGTATATCAGTCCTTTTGAAATACTGGATCTTGTTGGGAAGGTAGCTTACCGATTGGATCTTCCATAGAATCTATCTCAAGTTCATGATGTGTTCCATGTATCTATCTTGAGAAAGTAAATACCTGATCCTTCAAATGTATTAAGCTCAAAAGTCATACTGCTGGAGCAAGATCTTTCTTATAAAGAACAATCGATAGAGATTCTGGATCGTAATGAAAAAGTTCTACGAAACAAGACCACTCGCTTGGTTAAAGTTTTATGGAGGAACCACCAATTTGAAGAAGCCACATGGGAACTTGAGGATATTATTAGGAGATGTATCCTCATATGTTTGTTTCCAAGTGACTAATTTCGAGGGCGAAATTCAGTTTATGGTGAGTAGAATGTAACACCATGATATTTTTATGAAATATTTTTTTTAAATAATTTTTATTCTTCAGTAGATTACTTTACACGCAATCGTGAGTTTAAAAAAACTATGAGATGTCTTTAAAATAAAATTATCATTATATCCTAGTCGTTATGTTAGCATAAATAATTATAACTAACTTATGAAAATGCATTATGGATTCATTGGCTTTTAATTATTTATGAAAAATATAAATCAATTAGATATTTGTATTTTTTTGAGTAAATTACTTTTGGTAATGAAATTAATGAGATATATATGTGTTATATACTCAATAAAATATTTTTTATATTCATCCAATGGATAATTTAGTCATAGGGTATGAATAAAACCCTATTTTATGTATAAGAACCTATTTTTTAAAAAGGTTAATTTTTACACCTTTGAATGGAGAACCCATTTTAAATTAAGATTTTGACACATTAATACTTTATATATGACAACATAAACATTTTATTTTGATGAGGGGTATAAAAATTTACTTTGTATAAATTTCTGATAACTTTCATGTTTTGATGAATAGTAAAAACACACTAAATTTTAATTAAAAACAACTTTTTTCATCGAGATAATTTATATAGTTAAATTATAATATTTAATGATTTTAAAGTATAAATAGAATATATTTTTAACATTTAATATAATTCATGAAATTATCATTAATTTTACATTGAATTCATATGTAAAAACATTTCAATCTTTTGCAATGTTTTAACTTTTAAAACCCATTTTTTTCATTTCAACAACGAGATTAATTTTAAATTAATTACTGCAACTTCTATGTTTTTAATTTGGAAAAACAGATTCCATATTTGGAATCATAAGGTCCAAATTGTGTGAATAGGTACTTTTTATTTTTGGACATTATGAATAGTAACTTCAGTAATTATTTTTATTTACCATGGTTAAAGGGTAAATATGGTAAATAAGGGTAAAAAAATAATAATTTAATAGTATAAAACTACCCTAAAACGTGCCCTAATACTATTTTATGAGATATTTCCGACCATGTGAATCCTTGAGTTAATTTTGGGACCCCATGGATTCACTTGGATGTGAAAATGACATTTTATAAGAATTAATTTAAAGTAAAGATAATTATAACATAAATATATATCATTTACTAAATCGATTTAAATATAGGGTTATATAACTTATATCTATGTATATAAATATTCATTAGAAATATAAAAATATTTCCTACATCAGGGTATTTTATTTATAATTTTTAGACATTTGATAAATATATTTATTTATGACACAATTATGATGTAGTGATTACCTCATTAATGAAAGATTCAAATAAATGAATTTATAAATATTAAAATAAATTTAATTTGAACATTTTGATTACATACACAATTTTTTTGTATGAAAATGACATATTATGGATGATTTAATGCCTTTGGTTTGAAGGTATCAGGTTGTTAAGAATTTTTTTTAAAAAGTCAAGTACGAATAGTGTCCAAAATGGACATAATTTATAACTTAAAACATAAAATAGTTTATTAAATGATATTAAATTCCAAAAAATATAATATTCATCCAAATTATTAATATAAGTCCAAATATGTTATAAATAACTTTTTTTGGGTCATTTTATATGATATGGTAATTACATTAACCCACAATGTGTAAATCACATGATATCACAGTAAGATTAAAAAGGGTAAAATAAGGGTAAAATAAGGGTTAAACCAAAAAGATAAGGATAAAAAATATATTCAAAACTTGTCTAAAAATTATTTAATGATGGTTATTTGAAAAAATATCACCTTAAATTCTAATTAAATATGTTTAGGACCATTTTTAATTGAAATTGAATTTATAATAAATTAATATTTTGAGAGTTTCCTAAAGCGCCCCTCTCCTATCTTATAAAAGAGAACCTCCTCCCTATCCTATTAACTCCATTTTGAGCCTTCAAGCTCATCCAAAACCTGACCATTTATCTTCTCAAATTCCCTAGTTACATTTTAGAGGTTTTGGTCTTCTCAAAATACCAACTCTAGTGCCCTAAAAGGAGATTTAAAGGAGGCACGTCGAGGAAGAGGTAATCTCTTCTACAGATTCTTTCAAATTTCATTCTTATTATACTTACTATTATTTAGTTGTTTCATTATAAAGTAATAAAATAAGTATCAATTATATACTTATATATTATTATAAATATGAAACAACCATGTTTTACCTTCTATCCATCCTACAAAAAAACAAAATGACCGTGCATGCGTACGTATGACTTATCATCTCCATGTCGTGGTGTAATCTGATTTTCACCACCACCTTACTTGGATGTGTATAATGGTATAAATAATAACTATATACGACTGAGTTTATTTTTCACTGCTTTCATGTGTTATTTTTATTCTTTGTTTGTGTGTTTATAGCATATTGCAACTGAGTTTGAATCTGTTTTCTTTACTGGATTTTTGTTGATAATGGGATTTGTCACCCTCATTTTTTTCTTAATTCATCTGGTACTATAGTGGATGAAGATGGATGTTTATATTTTTTATCTGAAATAAATCAAATTTTTCTCTTTGGGGGGGTCGGGGGCAGGGGGTGAAGGTTGGGGGGCAGTGTGCAGTGGGCAGGGAGGGGGGGGGGCAAGGGGGCCGGGGGCGAAGGGGGAAGGGTGGGGGGTAGTGTGCAGGGGGCACGGGGGCAGTGTGCAGTGGGTAGGGGGAAGTGTGCAGGGGGCAGGGTGGGGGGGCAGGGGGTGTAGGGGGAGGGGGGTGGGCTACTGCAGGGTGGGTGGGGGGGTGCAAGGGGCTGTCTAGGGGTGGCATGGGGGTGTCCGAGGGGGGGGGGCAGTGTGCAGGGTGTTGTGCAGGGTGAAGGGGCATGGGTTGCATGGAATCTGAAACAATAACACACTTTTTTATATGTTCTATTACTTTATGTGTCATTTAAAGTCTTGTTTCGGGTATCTAAATTATGCTTGCATGTATTTCATGGGTAGCATAGGTTGCATGCAACCTTTATCCTTCTTTGTTCTTCAGTGTATCATGAAAAGAGCATGATCTAAGCAATGTTATGTGCTCTGTTGACTACCTTCGCATGAACCCAAGTGTGGATCACCAAATTTCCTCACATAAACAAACATATTCTTCACAGGATCTCAAGAACAATGTGTGATCATAAGATGTATTGCATAAATGATTTTCATGACATATGGTGTATCCGTGAGTTCTCCTTCACCTCTTCTCAAGACCCAGTGTCTTTTAGGTTTCTCCTTTGCGAGACAATAGATGTGTTTGCGGGATCACCTTCGTGGGACTATGGTTTGTCCGCGGGTTCCTCCTTACTATCGTGTAACCAAGATGGTTTTGTGAGATCTTTTTCACGTGATTGAATCACGTGAGCTCATTAGTTTTGAGAGTTACTATTGAGTTCTCAAAAAACCAACAACAACCAAACTCTCGGTATTTTCTTGGTTTATATAGGTGGTGTTATTTTTTTTAAGATGTGTCAAGGACCACTTCAAACACCCGAGGATATCGAGATCTTATGAATGTTGATATTCTCAACATCTCCATAATTGCTGGAATGATGGAACAATCCGTGTGATGACTACTTCTTCACATGATCACTATGTTGATCATGTGATGCCTCATTCGACATCATCTCAAGAAATAAGAATAATCCAAATGATAATTCATATAAAGTAAGGGAGGGGTGGGGGTGCAGGGGGTGCCCAGGGGGCTGTCTAGGGGGGCATGGGGGTGTGTCCAGGGGGGGAAGGGGGTGTATAGGGGGGTGCGAGGGGGGGGGGGGTGTTCAGGGGGCTGTCCGGGGGGTCATGGGTGTCCAGTGGGGGGTGCAGGGGGGCGTCCAGGGGGCTGTCCAGGGGGGCATGGGGGTGTGTCCAGGGGGGTGCAAGGGGGATGTCCAGGGGGGATAGGGGGGGTAGTGTGTAGGGGGCAGGGAGGGGGGGGGGATACTGCAGGGGTGTCCAGGGGGGTGTAGGGGGGTGTCCATGGGGGTGCAAGGGGGATGTCTAGGGAGGGCATGGGGGTGTGGGGGGGTGCAAGGGGGTTGTCTAGGGGGGCATTGTGCAGGGGCAGGGGGTGCAGGGGGGTGTCCAGGGGGGTTCGGGGGAGGTGTCCAGGGGGGTCATGGGTGTCCATGGGGGGGGAGCAAGGGGGCTGTCCAGGGGGGGTGCAAGGGGGAGGGAAAGGGGGAGGGGGAAAGGGGGGACTAGAAAATGTGAAATGGAATATTTAATTATGATCAAATTGTAGATTATATTTGGTATTTTCAACTCCCTAATAATGTTTACTTCTCTCCATGCTTAACTTATAGATATTATATTTGTTTGAAATTAATGTTATGGTATTCTGGGAATGTGCATGCTTTATGCCATGTTGATATCATTTGCAAGTTGTGATGGACACATTACATGTTTTGTTTGTTGAAATTAGATTTGGATTTTAATTAGTTATATTCATGTGCACTATCATGCTGAATTATAATTTCTAAATCCTGAGTTTGATACTGGTTTCAACTATTGTATATATGGGAATAAGATTATAATAGGCTGTTATTTCCTAGTTTACAGGTGATTCAATATTTATACCAGATTTGTTCAACAAAGATAGAGGAGAGAGTCTTGGGATTGGAATCTGTGACTCAGGGGAGTATTCCGCCTCGTTTACTTTTCTGCTCTCTTCTTTCCACTTAAATTCATAATCCATGCTAAGTGTATTTTTCACTGATTTCATGTGTTATTTTGATCTTGTTGGGTGAATAGCATGCTGTTTTCATATACTAAAAGTGAAGTTTATATCAATAAAAATGAAATTTCATTTAATTTTCATACAAGATATTTCTATAGGGGGAATGGGGGGGGGAAGGGGGGGGGGGCATGGGGGGTGTCCAGGGGGGTGCATGAGGTCTGTCCAGGGGGGTGAATGGGGTGTTCAAGAGGGTGCAAGGGGGTTGTCCAGGGGGGTGCACGGGGTCTGTCCAATGGGTGTTCAAGAGGGTGTATGGGGGTTGTCCAGGGGGGGGCATGGGGGTGTAAGGGGCTATCCAGGGGGGGCATGGGGGTGCAGGGGGTGTTCAAGGGGGTGAAAAGGGGCTGTCTAGGGGGTGTTATTGGGGTGCAGGGGGGTGTTCTGGGGGTGCAAAGGGGCTATCCAGGGAAGTGCATGGGGGGGTGTTCAAGGGGGTGCATGGGGGTTTCCCAGGGGGGTGCAAGGGGGTGTTCAAGGGGGTGAAAAGGGTCTGTCCAGGGGGTGTTCTGGGGGTACAGGGGGTGTTCAAAGGGGCGCATGGGGGTTGATTAGGGTGGTCTAGGGGGGCTGCAAGGGGTTGTCCGGCTGGGGGACTGAATTAGTTTTTTTTATACCATATGAATCATACCGCCACAGTTTTAACCGTGGCAGTAGGGCCCTAGTGCCATGGTTAAACCGTGGAATTTGGGGGTATCTTGTCACATTTTTAACCATGGTAGTAGATCCTACTGCCATGATTTTAATCACGACCTTAACTACCTTAATGCCATGGTTAAAACTGTGGCAGTAGGTAAGACCTACTGCCACGGTGATAGCGGCCACAGTTTTCTGAAACCGTGGCCATATGCTATCGCCACGGTTTTTGGGCTTGTGACCACGATTTCAAACTGTGACCATAGGTTAATTTTCTATTTGTGCCTATTTTACCTTCTATCCATCCTACAAAAAAACAAAATCACCGTGCATGCGTACGTACGACTTATCATCTCCACGCCGTGGTGTAATCTGCTTTTCACCACCACTTTACTTGGATGGGTATAATGGTAGAAATAATAACTATATATGATTAATATAACATTATAATAATTTGGATATACTATAAACCATCCAATTCAATACTATTAAACAATTATGAGAATGATATCGTCACTCATGCGTACGTACGACTTACCGTCTCCACAGTGCGATGTGATTTGTTTTACATAATCTTCATTAAACTATGATTATATAAATGAATTGAATGAATAAATATGATATATATTATACTAATACCATGTTTTAAATGATATAACTATAACCTAAAAATTGTAATAAGAACTTATCTGGCAAAACATACATAAGAACATAAAGCAGTTAATACCTGAATAACGAGTAATAATGAAATGTTACTAAAAAATGGATGAAAATATGATCATAAATTTTATCATAAAAATAATTATGATTATGGAATAAATCAGTAAAATTATTTAAATCATCATACAGGAGTTTAGGATACATACAAAGCATATTGGACCTAAGGTAAGGGATAAATTTACAATCTCATTTTTTATCCGTGATTGTTTATATGTAAGTATTTTATGGGGTATATTTATCATCCACATCCATGTTTCCTAATTATGTAATATTATTTCTATTATTATACAATTATTTAAAGTTAATTTTACCCTTTGGTAAATTTTTTAAATGGTATGAAAGGAATATTTTATCATTATTTGATTTGAGGTACTTTTTGACTTTTCCAACAAAAGTACGAGGATAATGTTTTTCTTAATTTATACAGCATGAATGGTTTTTTATAGTTTCATGACGCCTTATTTTCATGAAGATTAATACAAAATATTTCAATATTATTTTCAACTAAATTCTTATCTTTTAAAATTTCATGGAATTTTGAGAAAAGAAAATGTTTTTGAAGAAGAAAGGATATTTTCCTCAAGAATCAATTTCAAGTGTTTTATCCAAATTATTTTCCATCTAAGATGATTCTATTTAAAAAGGGTTTTGTTTATATCCCTATTATTAATATGATTTAATTTCATTAATGATGGAATGGTATTTTATATGTATTATGTTATGATGGAATTATGTTTAAGAAACCCATTTTATTTCATGGTTTACACTATAGTGAATGTTTTTATGTTTTTGTGGCACATGTAAGAATGGTTTAATTATGAGATGGGTGGGACCTATATATCCCTCCAATTCATTGGGTACAGATTTATATCTCATGATATAGACATGGCTAGATTGATAAGTAAATCTGATTAAGTGATACATGGTTGGAATGAGAAGTGAATTCGGTTCATTAATGGACTTTGTCTACTATGATAGTCTTGGAAATGAGCCTTGACTAATATGAATGATTTTTTATACTTATGTGTGTATGAAAAAAAAATTCATGTCTTATGTTATGACTATTGGGATTACATTTCACTTTTATGATTTATCCCATGACATGATATTGTGATCTTTTATATACAGGATGAGAATTTCAAATTTTATGTTCTTATGAATATAATATGATTGATATTTCCTTTTTTTACCCTTACTGATCATTTAAGATCACCCTTTTATATGTTTCTTTTCCCCAGGTCATGAAGAAGGGTATTAAGTATGATATTCCAAAAAGGGGTCTAGTTACGATGAAATAAATGAGAGACAATGTAGATGTTTTATGAACCAGTTGTTTATGTTTCTCAGTTTCTAAAGACATTATACCTATACGGTCATATCATGGTTTTGTTATATGTTGTAATAAATATACTTTTATTATGAATTAATATCAATGTATGTAATGTATGGGTCTTTATAAACCCTCCTTAAATGTTATAATTTTATGGAATCAATACTGCAAAAGTGGTTTTTAAAAGTGCTAGAAAAAACCCTTATCAGCGTTAAAAAAATGTTGTTAATCTCAACGCCGTTAAAAGTATACCACTTTTATTAGTGCTAGAAAAGTGAGGATAAAAGGGAGTCTTTATCAGCACTAATAAAGTTGGTCCTTTATCAAAACTTTTGTTAATATTGATAAAGTTCGTACTGCAATGTGGTGTTAAAATTACAACACACTACATTAGCAAATACATCTCTATATGAAAAATTCATAATTTGATTAAAAGAAAAATTACATCACAAATACAAGAAAAAAACACTATATTATATACATTTCAAACATTGATTTGTACAATTACATTACCAATTACTATCATAAATATTAAAAAACATCAATGGTTTCATTAACTTTGGTACCTGTTCTCTCAAAAAATCCCGATTATGGTATCAGTTGCAGAACAAACCACCCCAAACAGAGAAAAAGAATCCACCTATATAAGAAAACAATTCTTATGTTAGTAATACTATAAAGAAATAAATTAAACTTAAATATGAAATAATATATTAATAAAATATCATTTTAAAATAAAATGACACACTTGAAGTCACACCGGTCACACCATGCATCGGATTGATGTGTGAATGATTCCTACACATCACAAATGACTTAAGGATCATTTTCATAAAGTATCAATACAATCTGAATGTGTTTACTCAATTTTGAGTATATCAGGTGTATTTTTTACTAAAATATCAATTTAAATTGAAAACACACACATTGAGTCATATTGGTCACATCGTGTGCCGGTTTGACATGAAATTGATTCCTACATGTCACAAATGATTTATGAACCATTATATTAAATTATCAAGACAATTTGATCACATTTGCTCAGTTTTCAGTGTGTGGCACACGTTTTGAACTAAATTATCAATTTTAAACTGATAACGGACACTTTTGAGTCATACCGAACACATCGTGTATCAGATTGTGGTCTGACTGATTTCTACATGTTTAAAATGACATATGTATAATTATCCTAAAGTATCAAAACAATCCAAATGTGTTTGTTCAGTTTTGAGTATGTGATGTGTGTTTTGAACTAAAATTCTGATTTTAAATAAAAAAACACCCTTAGAGTCACACCGGTCACATCGTGCATCAGATTGATGTGCGAATGATTTCTATACTTCCCAAATGACTTAAGGATTGTTTTCCTAAAGTATCAAGAGAATTTGAATGTGTTTTCTCAGTTTTTATTATGTCAGGTTTCTTTTTTACTAAAATGTAAATTTAAATTGAAAACACACACTTTGAGTCATATCAGTCACATTGTGTGTCAATTTGATGTGATACTAATTCCTACACGTCAAAAATGACTTATGAATCATTTTTATAAAGTATCAAGACAATCTAAGTGTGTTTACTCAGTTTTCAATGAGTGACACACGTGTTGAACTAAATTTTCAATTTTAAACTAATAATGGACACTTTGAGTCATATCGAACACACTGTATATCATATTGAGGTGAATTCGATTCCTACACCTCATAAATGACCTATATATTGTTTTTATAAAGTATCAAAACAATTCGAATGTGTTTTCTTATTTTTGAGTATGTGATGTGTGTTCTGAACTAAAATGTCAATTTTAAATAAAAATACATACTTGGAGTCATACCGGTCACACTGTGTGTCAGATTGTGGTAAAAATGATTCATGAACATCACAAATGACTTATGGATCATTTTACTAAATTATCAAAACAATACAAATGCTTTTTCTTAGTGTTTAGTAAGTCGTGTATCTTTTTTACAAAAAATGTCAATTTAAACTGAAAACACACACTTTAAGTCATACCAGTCACATCATGTGTCGGTTTTATGTGAGACTGATTCCTACACATCAAAAATGACCTATGAATTGTTTCCCTAAAGTATCACAAAAATATAAGAATGTTTTCTCAATTTTTAGTGAGTGACATGTTTTGAACTAAATTATCAATTTTAAACTGATAATAGATACTTTGAGTTATATTGGGCACATTGTGTATTGGATTGAGGTATGACTGATTTCTACACATCACAAATGACACACTGGATCATTTTACTAAAGTATCAAAACTATATAAATTAATTTTCTCAATTTTGAGTATGTGATGTGTGTTTTGAACTAAAATGTTAATTTTAAATAAAATGACACACTTAGAGTCATACCGGTCACACCGTGTGTCAAATTGATGTGAATATAAAACATACACATTAAAAAGGACTTAAGGATCATTTTACTAAAGTATCAAAATAATCTGAAAGAATTTTCTCTATTTTGAGTATGTCACGTGTCTTTTTTACAAAAAAATGTCAATTTAAACTAAAAACACGCACTTTGAGTCATACCCATCACATCGTGTATCAGTTTGATGTGAGACTGATTCGTACACATCAAAAATGACATATTTATAGTTATCCTAAAGTATTAGGATAATCCGGGTGTGTTTTCTCAATTTTTAGTGAGTGACACATGTTTTGAACTAAAATGCCAATTTTAAACTGATAACGAATACTTTGAGTCATATCGGACGCTCCGTGTATTAGATTGAGGTATGAATGATTTCTACATGTAAAAAATGACTTATGGATCATTTTCCTAAAATAAAAAAACATTCTGAATATATTTTCTAAGTTTTGAGTATGTCATGTGTCTTTTTTACTAAAATTTCAATTTTAAATAAAAAGACAGGACTGGAGTATCATATAAAAATGATAAGGAAATTAACTTAAAAATAGCAGGTAAAATGATGAAAAAACTAACTACTGAAGTAGTATGAATTTACCTTTTCATGATGTTTGTATACATTATTTCCCTATTTTCCTATCATTATTACCTCAATTGTATCCTTGAAGTCCAATTTCTCATGATCACAAGAAGTTTCAAACATATTACTAGATACGATATACCAGACACACTGTGTATTGGATTAGGGTGAAACTTATTTCTACACGTCACAAATGACTTATGAATCATATTCCTAAAGTGTAAAAACAATCTGAATTTTTTACTTAATTTTGAGCATGTAACATGTGTTTTGAAATAAAATGTCTAATTTAAACTAAAAACATAAAATTCGAGTCATACTGAGCATACCTTGTATCAAATCGAGGTGTGATTGATTCCTACACATCACACTGTGTTTTTTATTCTACAATGAATTCAACATTCAAGGTTAACTAACAATATTGATGTTTGATTACCCGAAATTTTGAATGCATTATAGATTAAAATGAAAAGTTCATCATCATGAGTGCATCATTATTACTGAGTGCATGATCATAGCACATGGGTGCATCATCCTTGTTGATAAAGTCATTTATTCATGACCTTTATGAAAATTAAAAAAATAATTATTAGATAAATATGATAATAAAATCAACTAAAAAATATAGAAAAAATGATGAGAAAATTCACTAAATAAGTAGTAAGAAGTCATATCTTCATGATCTCTATATACAATATGATACCATGTATTCTTCCCATTAATTTCTAAACAAATTTATTTCCTCTTTTGAATATGAGGTCTATCAATAGTCTTGGTAGTACTAAAAAAATATAAATAAATAAAGTATTAGTAAAATTTTTAAATAAAATTGTAATTATCATCGAAAATACCTCTTTGGGGATGTTAGTTTATTGATGAAATGTGATATCTTTCATAAATTTACAAACACAATAACCACAATCTTTTCCATTAGTTTGTTCCAATAATTGTAGAAACATTGATAAAAAGGTAATTGGTTTTGAAATATGTTTTGATAGTGGAATGTTATTATATATACCCTAATACTTATCTATTTGTATAAGTATATTGGCTTTTTGTGCTCATGGACTCTCTTCATGCCATGATTTTGACGATATTCAAACACCGCCCTGTCATAATATAATTTTCATTAAAACATAATATAAAATGTATAAATTGAATTTTATTTTTAAAATTTTGCATGTAGTGTATTAAAAATTGACAAATGGAATCACATGTGGTTGGTTTATTAGGGTTTCCATGAATTAAATCCATAAAATAAATCTTTGGAGTATCCAAATTTACTGTAATGAGCAACCAATGCTATATAAAAAAGAAATGAGTAATGAAATGAGTGAAAATATATTTGATATGATTAAATTGTATCATTTTACCCCTACATCATGAGTATTAATAAGAGTCCATCATCTGTAAGTTTTCTTTCAAACATTATCGTCAGTTTTTCCACTATTACTTCATATTGATTTAGTTCCAATGAGAATAGTTGGGTAAAAGTTATGAAAGGACTAATGAGTCTAAACTTCTATTAATAAGGCTTTTCCTTCAGATATTATTGATATACACGCCTACAAAAAATAGGAATAGCATTTAATCATAATTAACATAGTAAATCTACTATTGGACAAACAAATCATGGAAACACACCTCATGTATACATTTACAATTGAGACTCCAATCCATTCATGCTTGAGAATTTAATTTAAATTCTCAAGACCAATATAGTTTTTAATGTACTCTCCATATATCTTTTATTCAAAATCAATTGTGTTTGTATCACCATTTTCTAATTTTTTATCTTCATGAACCTTTAATGTTAGTAAATTTAGAAGTTGAATGGGTAGGGTAAAGGTAATTTGTGAATATATTTTCTATTGGTTGGTTGATCCTTTAGATCATTTTTATTTGAACTTCCATTTCACCCCTTATCTTCATCCGTCTGTAATAAAATTCATCTATTTAGACCTCTTTACATTAATTTTTAAAGGTTTTGTATAAAAAATAAATTGAAAATGAATACCTACTTATAGACATGTATTTTTACAACATATAACATCCATGCTATGAAAGTTCCAATAGCTTTCTTGACTGTATGAATATTTTAATCATCAAGTGGTATAAGTAGTTTGACACTCATCTTGTGAGCTATATGAATCCACACCCTCACATGATCTATAAGATGTTATTTTTTTTGTAAAATAACTTCTTGAATATTGTACATGGAACCCCTCACAGTAAGGTGATGAGTGGGTGTTGATAGATATAAATCACAATCATTTTCACCCTATAGAATATCAGTATAGGAAAGGTATCAGTGTCTATATGGTTTTCATTTCATAGAAAAAATTATGAAAAATATTGATTTCCTCTTCTATGACATCCCTTTTAGGGGAATGGATTTCCTCAAATATGGTGGGGGTGGGGTGGGGGGATCTTCATGTAGTGGTTATTTTTGTGTTGTTTCTTCTCTTTGATTACTTCCCATAACATTTTCTAACAACTCAAACTGTCAATTATGTTTTTCTTCTAGATCAGCTAATCCTAACAACATATCTTCCATTTTTCATATCTTTATCCCTTGTTCATTTCTTTTCTCAAGGTACATTTGGGGTGACCCCCAAAAACCTACACCTTTGATGCAACTATATTTTTTTGGATTCTTTAAGGCCACTGATAGTGGTTATTCATCAGGTACAACCGATGATGATTCTTATGTCTAATTCAGATAAAAAATATTAGAAAATAAGTAATCATTGTTATGTAATACCAATTTAAAAAAAATAAATTTTTATTATGACATAATTACTCATGATTCCCACTATTTTTTCATGTTTTCATATATTAATATCTTTTCTTTATTTACATGTGCCTCCTTATATAGCACATGATGTGGGATGGAAGTGGATTTGGATTTTGATTAATCAATCTGCATATAAACAAAGGAAAATAATTATGTATTTATTTCAGGTCACATAAAATTATTACTATAGATTTAAAATATATTCTATTTTTTCAAGTTAAGTTTACCCCATCCTTGCTTTACAGTAGGGGTACGTTGGTTTTGATTCATGTTGCTTATTTTCATCACCCAATTGTTGTTTTATAAATTAAAAATTATTAATCAAAGTGATTAATATGCATATTTTCAACAAATGTATTACCAGTCATAATGTACCTGAAAATATGTCTCCTCACGATGACTAATAAACACATCCCACTCTTATTGGTTTATCAGGTGTGCATACATCTGTGTCGGGTGAAAGTTTATTTTCCCTTCAACAAATTTGAGATAATATTTCATAATAATTGTCTACAAACCTCTATGATCCTTTCCAGTGATCATTAATAAATATTTAATTCGGGATTAATATACTATAAATTCACTCTGTAAGGGATTATTAAGAGTAAATCAATATTTCATTATTTTGTTTTTTAGTAAAATAATGAAATTATATCATGATGTTACCCTAATATTTTCTAAAATTGGTGCCTTAAGTGTGGGAACAACATTGTTCCATGAATCTAGATCAATCAGCATGCGTATTCGAGTGTTGTAACCAATGTAACTACTAAACATATCCTTTTTGGGGTTAATATCCTAGCCACATGCACTCCATAAAACCTCAAATTCGATGCCTTTGTTTCTCACCTTAAATTTGTTTTCTAACATCATTATGCTATGATGCTCTTGTTTTTTCTAGGACACATGTTGTTCATTGTCTACCATTTAACCAGATTGAAAATTATCAATATGTTATTCCTCTAGATTAGTAGCATTGATATGTGTAGAAGGTTTTTGTTAATATACATTTATAGCTTTGATTCACGCTCAAATTTACCCAAGAGATGAAGGTAGAACGGTCCTTGTAGTTTAGCTTGGGTTGTCGAATCCTCAGAGACTTAAGAAGAAACCTATAGAAACATACATTATATGGACTATTTTTGGATATGAAGTGGCCAAATTGGGTTTATTTTATATGTATTTAAAGGATAAATAACAAACTTAAGTGAATTCAATTTAAAACAAAGAGTTGATCCTAGGTTATCGCTCAGGGTGGATTGGATGAAATTCTTTTTCAACTATTTCAATTTCTTATATTTGAGATGGGTTCATTTAATAAGATCAAACAAAATCATCAATCACTGGTTTAATACCTAAACCCTTTAATACTAATCACCTACACACTTGAAGGATCAAAATTTTTATCACTTCAAGGTAGAGGTTCGTATTAGCACTTGAAGTGTGTGACCTTAAATTCAACAAGGATGAAGGAGTTTAAAGATCTTCAAAAAAAAATTCTAATTAAAATAAGTGATTAGAAATTAATGGAGTAAGAAATAACATCCAAACCAGCCCCTTTATACTCCCTTGGATAAAACCATAAAATATTTAGCCCTCCATTGATTCTATGGTTTCAATGGAAGCGGAAAGAAGACTCATGAGGGAGGAATTGGAGAAGTAAAAAAAACAATAAAAAGAAAGCAATCACTCCACTATTGTGTGAAGAATATCACAAGGTATGGTGTGAATAAATTCACACCTTAAAGAAAAGATATCAAAGTGATAATAATAAATCTATAATAATAGTAAAGAAAGAAATTTTATTAATAACTAAGGTGATTCGAACAACTTACATGAGAAAGAAGAACGTTACAAAGCCAAATCAACATAATAACATTACAATGAAAAAAAGCTCCAAGGATCCTTAAATAATCCACCACTACTACCTTAAATATACATTTTTTAAGTATTTGGGTCGATCCTTAAATAGTCCAAGTCTCCTCAATTAATTTTGGTAGGCCATAGGTGGGTGGAAAGTTGAGGGAGAGTTGATTTTTCCACCCTTGACCCGAGGTGGAATCCAGCTTTCATAGACCGAACATACTCGCTTGTAAGACCCTATAGATGGCCGAATTAGATTGGGAAATATAAGAAGAAAACGGATAACCGGATGTATCCTAACCACCTTTAAAATTTGGGCCCAGTTTGAGTTGTGTATTAGAAGATATGATTATATTAGTGGGATGTTTTTATGGGCCGCATAATCTAGTCCAGAATTTTATCTCTAACTTGGGCCGCCTAAATAACCACAATGGAGGCCTAATTAGCACTGGATTTTGAAGAATTATTTGTTCCTCTGTATTTATTCTAGAATCACAGGAAATTTGGGATTCATTGGGTTTTTAACGTGGGTCCCACATTCTCATCAGTGGGCTGGTGTCCAATCCGCCTTCTCTAGAATTGCTTCCATTCATCTCCAAATATCTCCATCATCCTTTATGAATACTCCATTGATACCTGAATGAAACATGTTCATATTTAAGTGTAGATAAATTCCCAAAATATCAAATTAAAATATGGATAATTATATTCCTTAAAATCAGATGAATCATTGGGTACTTTAAATGATGTTAAAAAATGTACCACATAATAGTGCATTTTAAGAAGGAATTACAATCATAATGTGAAATGATGTTCAAAGTGTAAAATGTACTAAAATGGTGTTTATGAATAATAAATAACATTAATATTATATATATTAACAATGAATATTAGCCTCATTTAGTGTCTAATCACACCCCCCAACTTGAGTTTTTCTAGTCCCGAGCAAAATGTATCTCAACAATATGAAATTCAAATTCCCTTTTCCAAAAACATTTTAATACATAATGATCACCAAAAAATATTATACCAAAAAATCATGAAACCCATCAAAATATTTTAATACAAGATAGTTTCATAAGCAGATCCCAATCCCAAGCCCATTCCTTTGTTCAAATTCATTGCCATATTTCATCCAATATCAATTAAGTATGCGGATGTGTTGTATATCACAATAGACATGGGGGTTCATATTTATTCAAGGGGGAAATTACAGAAGCGCTAGGTGGAATAAAATTTCAATATTAAGATGAGTATTCAATTTTTTTTATATTGTATTTTTTTTTTGTTTTGTTTTGCAATTTTTCCATGGTAATTGAAATTGCACTCAAAAGAGTCAACCCCTGTAGCGAGACTTTGCCGATGACTCCCAGGCTCAAAGACCTTAGGGTACCAAGTTAAGCCCACATACTCGGGCATCATCTCAAGTTAACTCAGTCAAAAATAAGTTCAAATGACTAAAAATAGATATAAAATTACTAAATCTGGGCCAGACAACTATGGATTCATGATCCTCAAGTGCCAAAAGCCATGCATTAGGTCATTTCATTGATCTACGCGCAAATTTATTGTTTTTTTAATTTTTTTAAATAATAATATTAAAACTAAAATGATCACCAAAACTATGCTATTTATTTGGGGTACCCCATGAACTCAAACTAATACCCCACTATCCAAAGGAGATGCGTTGCGATTTTATTTTGTTTGGATGAAAATATAAACCATGAAATATCACATTAGACAGCCACACATTCCAAAATCTATGCTCATGAAATTATACATGGATTAAAATCAAAATCAGGGCATGCTAAATTATTTGATATTCAGTTTCAAAGTGTGAAATGTGTATTACCATGTTCAAAGTTAAAGGATTTCTTCCTTCCATTTACACACATTTTTTTTTCAAATCATTCATTTTTTTGACACAAAATCCTTTTTTAATTTTATCTCCCCCCAACTTAAAATAACATTGTCCCTAGTGTTTTAAGAAATGAAAATTTAGAAGGAGTAGAGACAGGTAAGGGAATTTCAAAAAGGAAATTGAAATATGAGGATCATGGAATGAAGTCACCTGATGGTTGAAGTTGAAGTTCTTGTTGCTCCAATTTAGTCCTTTGATATCCATGTCACTTGCAGAGTTCCCTAGTAGAAAAAAAAGAAAGATAAAAAACAATATATATATATATATATATATTTATTTATATAATAAATAAAGTAAAATATAAGTATATATATAAAAATTATATAATAAGGAAGCACAAAAATCCATAGTTCAGTGGTAAGAGTGCGGCCCTATCTCCCTTCAGTCTCGGGTTCGAATCCCCGTGGCTTCGCCGGTTGTGATGAGGTTTTCCCCACGACCTACGATGTGGCCTTTTTTCTATTATTATATTTTTTTTGTATTTTTATTTTAACCTAAAAACACATAAAAATAAAATAAAATAAACTAATGATACATTGTCTTCTTTTTAAATTTCTGGGTAAGATATTACTCAAGGATCACACCACGTGACACAGATGAATATGGCGCTCCCCTTTCGTACCCATCCATACTCATAATAGAAGAACAAGTCAAGAGTATATTTTTTTTATTAAATATCAAAATGATTAATTAATTCTATTTAAAATATAAATTTGATTAAAACAAAAAAATGATAGGAAACTTGGAAACTATGGGTTGCCTCCCATGCAACGCTTTGTTTAACGTCATTATCTCAACTTGGACCCCTAATTGATTAATTATTTTCATCATCTAAGGTGGTTTCACACAATTATTCATAAACTTTATGTTTTTGGAATGGTTCAATGAATGGTTTGACTCTATGACCATTAACTTTAATGGTTTTACTATTGGTGGGATCTTGAATTTCCACAGACCCATGGGGGTACACCTTATGCACTATGTATGGACCTGACCATCTAGACCTTAACTTTCCCGGGTGTAAATGAAGTTTTGAACTATACAAGAGCACAAATTTTCTCGGTTCAAAATGATTGAATTTTATATTCCTAGATTGGTAGGCTTGAACTGTAGCTTTATTGATCCTTGAATTTTCATAACCCTCCATCCTTAGTTCCTCCAGTTCATTGAGATCTAATTTCCTTTTTTTTTCTGGCCAATGAGAGGTCATAATCCATTTTCTTAATTGCCCAAAAGTCCTTATGCTCAATTTCAATAGGTAAATGGAATGATTTTCCATAAACCAACCTATATGGTGACATTCCTAGGATGGTTTTGTATACTATACGATATGCCCAAAGAGCATCCAAGAGTTTCTTGGAATAATCTTTCCTAGAAGGATTGACAGTTTTCTCAAGAATTTGTTTGAATTCTCGATTGGCTAACTCAGCTTGACCATTGGTCTGTGGGTGTTAAGCAGTGGATACTTTGTGAGAAATTACATACTTTTCCATGAGTGATGAGAATAGACGATTGTAAAAATGAGTTCCACGATCACTAATGATAGCTCTAGGAATTCCAAATCTAGAGAATATGTTTTCTTTTAGGAATCTAATAACAGTTTGATGATCATTGGATTTTGTGGGAATAGCCTCAAACCATTTTGAGACATAATCAACAGCTAAGAGAATGTAGAGGTATCCCCTAGAGTTTGGGAAAGGACCCATGAAATTGATTCCCCAGCAGTCAAATATTTCAATCACTAAGATGGGAGTGAGTGGAATTTGATTTCTTTTTGTGATGGACCCTACTTGTTAGCACCTAGGACAGCTTTGAAAAAATGTGTAGGAGTCCCTTGAGAGAGTGGGCCAGAAGAGACCACACTGAAGACTCTTAGAAGATGTTTTCTTAGAGGAAAAGTGACCTTCACATGCCTCACTATGACAGAATTTAAGGATGGACTCTTGTTCAGATTCTGGGACACACCTCTTAATAACTTGGTCAGGGCAGAACTTATAGAGGTATGGATCATCAAACACATAGTGCCTAACATCAGAAAGGAATTTCATTTGAACTTGAGTCCCTAAGAATTTTGGGATGACTCATGTAACTAAGAAATTGGCTATATCGGCATACCAAGGGCAGTCACTAATAGAGTATATGTGTTCATCAGGGAATGAATCAGACACAGAAATGTGATTTGAGTTGCCTTTGAATTACATCCTAGAGAGGTGATCAACTGCAAAATTTTCAACACCCTTTTTATCCTTGATTGTGACATCAAATTCTTGTAAGAGAAGGACCCACCTAATCAGTCTAGCATTAGCATCTTGTTTTTGGAAGAGGTATTTTAGTACAGAATGGTCAGTGAACACAGTGATGGGGGATCCTAAGATGTAGGACCTAAACTTCTCTAAGGAAAACACAATTGAAAGTAACTCTTTTTTAGTGGTGGTGTAGTTGATTTGGGAATCATTTAAGGATTTTCTCGTATAAGAAATGACATAAGAAGTTTTATCACAACGTTTTCCTAACACAGCTCCAACAACAAATTCACTGGCATCACACATAAGTTCGAAAGGAAGGTTCCAATTTTGAGATTTCATAATGGGAGGAGAGTTGAGAGAGGATTTTAGGGTTGAGAATGAACCATCACAGCTTTCTGTCCAAACAAATGGAGCATCCTTTACTAGCAGAGCACAAAGGGGACGGGAGATTGAACTAAAGTCCTTGATGAATATTCTATAGAAACCAGAATGTCCTAAGAAAGACCTCACTTCCTTGACAGTTTTGGGTGATGGAAGGTGACAAATGATGTCAACCTTGGATTTATCAACTTCAATCCCCCTACCTGAGACTATATGGCCTAGAACTAGTCCCTCTTTAACCATGAAGTGACATTTTTCCCATTTTAGGACTAGATTCTTTTCTTCACATCTTGACAAGACTCTCTCTACATTCCCCAGACATCCCTCAAATATATCCCCAAACACAGAGAAGTCATCCATGAAGACCTCTAGAAAATCCCCTACCATGTCTGAGAATATTCCCATCATGCACCGCTGGAATGTTCCAGGGGCATTGCATAACCCGAAGGGCATGCGTTTTAATGCAAAGGTGCCAAATGGACATATGAATGTAGTCTTCCCTTGATCCTCTAGGGAGACCTCAATTTGATTATACCCTGAGTACCCATTTAAGAAATATTAGAAGGCATGACCTGCCACTCTCTCAAGGACTTGGTCAATGAATGGTAAGGGGAAATGGTCTTTCTTGGTGAATGAGTTTATCTTCCTATAGTAAATTCATACCCTCCATCCACTACTCACCCCAGTTGGAAGAATCTCTCCATCCTTATTGGTTATCACTGTGATTCCTGCCTTCTTGGGAAATACTTGAATTGGGCTGACCCACTCACTCTTAGCTATGGGATATATGATACCATCTTTTAACAATTTCATAAGTTCCTTCCTTACTACCTCCATGAGATTAGGATTGAGTCACCGTTGAGGTTGACGACATGGATTTGAATCAGATTCTAGAACAATCCTATGAGTCTCAATAAGTGGGATAATCCTAGGAATATCAGACAGGGTCCAACCAATGGCTTTATTATGTTTCCTAAGTACATCTAGAAGCACCCTCTCATGATTGGCTTCAATATAAGAAGAAATAACAATAGGATGTGTTTGTTTGTCCCCTAGGAAGGCATACTTAAGTGCAGCGGGAAGTTCCTTCAATTAAAGATTAGGTTGGTTCGGAATTTCAGTAGAATATTGGGACATTAGATCAATATCAATTTTGTTTCCTAGAGTTTTAGATAGGAATGATTCCCTACATTTAGAAGTTTCAGCTACTAGATTAGGTTGATCAGATTTAGGGAAGGAAGTTTTATTGGTCTCCATGAAATTGGTTTCCTGAAAGGTTTCACTGATTTTTGGACCTAAGACTTCATCATAAGAGTAATTTGAAAGTGATTCAATACAAGGAGATATACTTCCTTCATGTGAACAAAGGAAATCAATCTCATCCTGACTTAAACATCCATAAAATATTCCTTGATGTTATATGGATTCATTATCAATGCTTCCTATAATGTTTACTTCATGAATTTTCTCATCATCCCCTATTTGTGATCTTTCATTATAGATGTTAAATTCTAGACTCATATTCCCAAAGTTGATGGTCATGTTCCCATTTCGAATTCGGATAACAGAGTTGATTGTTGCAAGGAAGGGACGACCAAGGATAATTGGGGTTTGTTCCTTATTTTCTAAGTTTGGATGGTTGTCAAGGACAATGAAGTCAGCAGGGTAGATGAAATTTTCAACCTTTACCAGAACATCCTTTAAAAATACCCTTTTGAACCCTAATTCTATGATCAGCAAGTTGAAGTGTGACAGATGTGGGTTGGAGTTCTTCTAGGCCTAACTGGCAGTACACAATATAGGGAATGAGATTGACACTAGCACCTAGGTCACACAAGGACTTGGAAACTTTTCTCTCTCCTAGTTCAACATTGATGTAAGGGAAACCCGGGTCTTTCAACTTAGGAGGAATTGTCCCTTGAATGGTGGTACTCACATTAGTATCCAAAAGGACTTGGTTTTTATGTGAAAATTTTATTTTAAAAGTGCACAAGTCCTTAAGGTACTTTGATTAGGCAGGTATGGTTTAGATTGTATCGAAAAGGGGAATGTTCAACTTGACTTGTGAGAATATTTTCCTCAATGTTTCACTCAATTCAGGATTGGTTTTCCCCCTCATGCATTGAGGAAATGGTGTGGGTTGTGGAGTTGTTTGTTAAAGAGTTGTTTCTTTTACAATGTTATCGTGTTTTTCAGTTTGATCATTTGGTTAATTTGAATTTTCATCCAATTTTGAATCTTCAGGTGGGTTCTGAATTAGTTATTCAGGTTTCTCAATTGATTTCCCACTTCTTAAAACAATCACAACATTTAGTTATTCATGAGTTGTTTGAGTAAAACTTGACTCTCCCCTTGAAGTTGAGGATGGTACCACCTGAGTAGGCATGGGTGACTTTCTAGTTTTTATGGTTTGAAGTTCTTGTTTTAGGGAAGAGACTTCTGAGTTCATCCTCTCCATTTGTTTGCACAGTTTTTCTAGTAGGCTTTGTGGAACAGTTTGGGTTGGTGCTTGAGAATATTGGTTTATCCCAGGGGGATATTTTGGAGGTGGGATGGTTTTTTGAAAATGGACTGGTGGTTGTTGGTATTGGATAGGTTGGGTTTGGAACTGGTTATGGGTTTTGTAGTTCTGTTGGGGGTAAGGATTTTGTCCCTGTGGTTGGCTAGGTTGCTGTTTATCTTTCCAGTGGAAGCCTGGGTGGTCATTATACCTTAGGTTGAAGTTGTTTTGGTATTGAGGCTTTTGAAAGTTCAAGGCATTTACTTCTGCTAGGTATCCTCCTAAAATAACATCCTTTATGGATGGAATGGTTGGGAAATTGTCTATCTTATGGTCATGTTTGTCACAAATTGTGCAAACAAGGTCTACAGTTTGGATTTCATGGACTTTCCTAAGGTCTATCTCTTCAACCTTCCTAGAGAGTGCTGTGAGTTTATCCTTAAGGCTTTCCTCTTCTCTAAGTGTATGAATTCCAGTAGTTCTTTGTGTCTTTTCAGAATAAGGTGAAGTTCCCCATGTTTGGTTTTGTTCAGAAAGGATTTCTAGATACTCGTAAGCATCATTTGGGGCTTTGTTTTTAAAGGTTCCATTACACACCATGTCAATGAATTGTTTGTTCCCCGGACCCAACCCTTCACAGAAAATTCTCACTTGTTCTGGAATAGAAAAACCATGATGTGGAACCATGTTTAGAGTGTCCTTGAACCTCTCCCATGTTTCATATAATGACTCTCCCTCTTTTTCAAAAAAGTTTTGGATGCTATTTTTAAGTGCAATTGTTTTCTGGTGGGGAAAGTATTTTTTGTAGAATTCTCTTCGTAGTTGGTCCCAAGAGTTTATGGATGATGGTATCAAATTGTTTATCCAATTTTTATCTCAATCATTTAAAGAAAAATGAAATAGCCTCATCTTAGCTGATTTTAGTTGATGTGGGGGACACATGGTTTCTACAATGTCATTGAACTCCTTAATGTGAAGGTAGGGAATCTCGGACTCCATTCCATGGAATGTGGGATGGTGGTTTAGGACATGGGGTTTAAATATGTAGTTGAAATCTCCTAGGGAATTGTGTCTAATGCATTAGGGGGCATTGGTCCAGGAAGCTGTGAGGTAGTCATTCATGGTTTGATCAGTTGCATTCCCCAATTTTGGGGCTCCCTCATTTAGGTTTCCATTTTGGTTCCCACCTGGGTTTATGAGTTGGTTTATTTGAGGACCTTCCATTGAAATAGGCTCAATTTTTGACTCTGGAGTATTAGTAAGATTAGGATCTAATAGAAAGAGTTCCCTTGGTGTAATTGACTCCCTAACCTTAGGACTATCCACCCTAACTAGACGGTTTGATTGATCACGGGAGTAGGCAGACATGCGCCAAAAGAAAAAGAAAAAAAACAAGAAAGGAACAAGATAAGATAATTTGGATGAGAAAAGAAGAAATGGGAAAGAATAGAATGAGTGTTTATATGACTTACTTGGGTCACCGAAAACGGTTCCAAAATTTGATTCATGTTCATATTTACCCAAGAGATGAAGGTAGAACAGTCCTTGTAGTTTAGCTTGGGTTGTCGAATCCTCAGATACCTAATAAGAAACCTATAGACACGTACATTATATGGACTGTTTTTTGCTATGAAGTGGCCAACTTGGGTTGATTTTAGATGGATTTAAAGGATAACTAACAGATTTAATTGAATTCAGTTTAAAATAATGAGTTGATCCTAGGTTATCGCTCAGGGTGGATTGGATGAAATTCTTTTTCAACTATTTCAATTTCTTATATTTGAGATGGGTTCATTTAAGAAGATCAAACAACATAATCACTTATTGGTTTAATAACTACACCCTTTAATACTAATCACCTATACACTTGAAGGATCAAAATTTTTATCACTTCAAGGTAAAGGTTCGTATTAGCACTTGAAGTGTGTGGCCTTAAATTCAACAAGGATGAAGGAGTTTAAAGATCTTCAAACAAAATTCTAAATTAAAAGAAGTGATTAGAAATTAATGGAGTGAGAAATAACATCCAAACCAGCCCATTGATACTCCCTTGTATCAACCCATAAAAGAGTTATCCCTCCATTTATTCTATGGTTTCAATGGAAGCAGAAAGAAGACTCATGGGGGAGGAACTAGAGAAGTAAAAAAAACAATAAAAAGAAAGCAATCACTCCACCGTTGTGTGAAGAATATCACAAGGTATGGTGTGAATAAATTCAAAACATAAGGAAAAGATATAAAACTGATAATAAGAAAGACATAATAAGAGTAAATAAATAAATTTTATTAATAACTAAGGTGATTCGAACAACTTACATGAGAAAGAAGAACGTTACAAATCCAAATAGACATACTAACATTACAATGAAACAAGCTCCAAGGATCCTTAAATACTCCACCACTACTACCTTAAATAGGAATTTTCAAAGTCTTTGGGTCGAGCCTTCAATAGTACAAGTCTCCTAAATTAATTTTGGTAGGCCATATGTGGGTGGAAAGTTGAGGGAGAGTTGATTTTTTCACCCTTGACCCGAGGTGGCATCCGACTTTCATCTACCAAACTGACGCGCTTGGAAGACCATCTAGATGTCCTAATTAGAGTGGTCCATAGAAGAATAAAATTTATCCTCAGATGTCTCCTAACAAGCTATAATATTTGGTCCCATTTGGAGTTTTGGATTCGGAGATATGATTAGATTAGTGGGATGTTGTTTTGGGCCACAGAATTTGGCCCAGAATTTTATCTCTAACTTGGGCCGCCTAAATAACCACAATGGAGGACAAATTAGAACTGGATTTTGAATAATGATTTGTTCCTATATATGTATTCTAGCATCCCACGAAATTTGGACTTCATTGGGTTTGTAATGTGGGTCCCAAATTCTCATCAGTGGGCTGGTGTCCAATCTACCTTCTCTAGAATTACTTCCATTCATCTCCAAATATATCCATCATCCTTTATGAATCCTCCATTGATACCTGAATGAAACATGTTCATATTGAAGTTTATATAAATTCCCAAAATATCAAATTAAAATATGGATAATTACATTCCTTAAAATCATATGAATCATTGGGTACTTTAAATGATGTTAAAAAATATACCACATAATAGTGCATTTTAAGAAGGAATTACAATAATAATGTGAAATGATGTTCAAAGTGTAAAATGCACTAAAATGGTGTTTATTATCAATAAAGCACAATAATATTATATATAGTAATAATGAATATTAGCCTCATTTAGTGGATAATCAAGCATCAACATGTTGAGAAACCTGTTGTTCCTCATGTTTGGGAGCATTGGCATGTGCAGAAGTCATTATCTACAAAAGTGGTTGAACATTTAATTTAGGTTACATAAATGCAGTGGTGAAAAAATAATAATATAAGGAAATGAAATGTATATTACAAAAAAAATACAACCTGATCACTGAACTCTATCTTTTTAAAGGTTGAAGGGATTTGACCGCTCTATTGAGTATCAAAATTCCTTTATTATGGTCACCTCTAACATAAAAGAGCCCGTATATATTGGGACCACTGAAAAATGATTATGATTTCCCAATGAAAGGGTAATCTTCAATTTAATTGACACACTAACCTTTAATGGTTTTGGTCAATAACAGAACAATTGAGCACTTTTGGTTTGCAGGATCTGAAACTTAAAATACTTTTAATACATATGATGACATTATAAATGGTTCATATCTATAACCAACCTTTCTAGAATCCACTTTCATGAATACTAATTCATATATTTTAATTGTACTCATGTTATCAACCCACTTTCATTGAAAAATGAGTACTTGGAAGGTTTTATAATCCAAATCTCATATTTTTTTATGATATGAAAGTATGACATATTCACATAAATTGGATTTATGTTCTTAGTACAAGATACATGAATCACTTTATCCATAAGTATAACTCTACTATTTTTCATGCTAGTGCATCCATCATGTTCATTTGTATATAATATATAAGCATTAATTACATAACCATTATAAGATAATACATGAACACTTGGTCCTCTGGCTAGCTGTCGAAGTTGTTCTAAAATTGAATCCAGATTTGCAGTTGAATCCTTAAAAATATGGTCTTGAAACCATCATATAAACTATTGATTATGTGTATTTTATATCCATACTTTAACCCTTTATGGATTTAAATACCTAATAATTACTTTATGAGTTTCAATATATGGATCAATCTATAAACTGTTTTGAAAAACATAAAGGTGAGCATTTTCCCACTTTATATTAGTAATTATGAAAACATCTATTATGGAAATTCCTTCACCCATAATCCACTCAGTGTGATGATATTTCAACAGAACAATTCTTTCCACATCGAACATGTAGTCGGTATAAAATTTAATAGATTCCTCAACAACATATCACTCCACAATACATCCTTCTGGAAAAATTCATTTTTTGACATACCTTTTTAAAATCTTCATATATAGTTTAATGGAGGTACATCCATCTATAATGTACTGGACCACATAGTCGAATATCTCTTATCAAGTGAACCATAATATCAAGGAATGTCGGTGGGAAGAACATCTCCAATTAACATAATATGATAGAAATTTCCTTTTTCATAATTGGAAATTTCATAGAGTCTATAACTTTTATGTATATAGATTAGAAAAGGAAATGGATCTTGGTTCATGTATGACATAAATTCTTGGAAAAAATGAAATGTAAAGATACAAGAATTATAACTTGAATCAAAACATGATAGTCATACGATTTCAGATCCTTTAACTTTAAACCAGTCATTGACATGATATTCTTGATATTTTACGAATACCCCTCTAGAACCATTACATAATTAAAGAGGTTTCAAAACTGATATCTCTCTTTATTGGAAAGAGTGTAAGCAGTTGGAGGAAGAAAATTCCATTTTCACTCTTCATTGACACTAACTCTTCCCATATCCTCATGTCAATCAAGTCCAACCCAACCTTAATTCCATCCTTTGTTTTGCTGAGTTAATTTAGTATCGTTCCAATGACAATATCACATTTTTTTCTCTAATGAATAACATCAAGAAAATTCCTGATGTATAAACAATTCTAGTATGGATTTATTTAAAAAATAGATCTATTTTTTCCAACTGGTTTTTAAGGTTATTCCAAAATGGTTTACTAAAAGTAGTGTCCATATATTTTAATTTCTAAAATAGTTGATCACCTGTTAGTGGAGAAGATGTAATACCTTCTTCTAAACTTCCATTGAATGATATTGTCTAAGATTAGTACTTATATCATCATGGTAGAAATCTATAATGTCCTAGAAACACAGTCTTCAATAAATGTTTCAAACTAATTGACTGTGTACTTTATTAACAAATGGGACACCCTTGAGTTCCTTTAATTTTATATCCTAAAAAATTTTCATAAGTAGGAAAGTCATTTATAATCCCATACAACATGGTTCTCAATGTGAAATCTTCATTTCTATAATCATCATACAACGTAACACCTAAATCCCATAATAATTTTAAATCTTTGATTAATGGAACCAAAAAAATATCAATATCATTACTTGTTTTTTTGGCCCTAATATAAGTATAGATAAAATAAGGTATTTTAATTTCATGCATAACCATGGTGGAAAGTTATAATTTACCAACATAATCGTCCATGTATTGTGAGTGATACTTTGAAAACCTAAAGGATTCAATCCATCTTTAGATAGTTCAAGATGAATGTTTCTCGGATCATTTCCAAATTCCGGATACTCATGATCAATTCTCTTCCACTGAGGAGAGTCTTCCAGGTGAAAATTTTTCCCATATTTATTTCTTGTATCAGCATGCCACATCAATTACCTTGTAGTATCCTCACTTTTATACAAGATTATAAACCTTGGAATGATTTGAAATCACCATACAACATTTGTAGGAGCTGATTCGTCTTTTTTTATTGAGAAGCACCATACTTTGGGAAATTTTTAAGTGATTTGTGGTCCTTATGAAATAGTATACTGTCACTTGGACATGAATGTATTCTTTCAAAGATCATACCCATTAAATTTAGTATTCGTTTAGCATCATATGTTTGGAAAAGAAACTCATTATATTTTGGGAGCATATCATTCAAGAGATAAAGTAGTTTAATAAAACTGGTGTCACTCTATCTATTTCCAAATTTTAAATTATATAGCTTTAGTATGACTGGAAATTCTATAAATTTAGTCCAACTAGTGTACTATGAAGTCTTTACACAACTCTTTAAATTCTTAAATAATATTGGAAAATCATGAAGTTAATCTTAATCTTTCATCATTATTTACTCAATTCAATCTTAATCATTATTCACACCTATAATGTAACAACATGACCCTAGTTACCCAGAGTCAGTGCATTATTACATAACATTTGCATGATATAAGGAATCATGTCCCAAAATACCGATTAGTTTAGTAGCCTTGGAAGTACTAGATATATACATAAGTTTTACATTACATCATGAGATAAAAACAACAACAACATTTTGTCCCCTTTGAACACACTTATATCCCTTAGCCTATCCCTATAGGTCAACCATAAAATACTTCTTCACATCCTGTGAAAAATAAAATATTTAAAGGGATGAGCTCAGATGCTCAGTAAAGATAACAATATAATGGAAACTTCATAAATAATCCTAAACATTTAAGGAAATGTATAAAACTAAAACAAAAGCATTTTAAACTTAAACTTAAGTATAATATGGAAAAGATAAATCAAATAATTCAATTTACTTATTCACATGGATATTCTACTAGTTGAATAATCACATGTAATATCAATAGATAATTTCATAATGATGGAATGCATAATGTCGGACATCATAACCACACAATCAAGGCCTCATTCCAAGACTACAAATAAGATTTTTTCAAGGACTTGATCCAAGACACTAGTTTTAATAATGAGACCTACCGATGCATCGAGGATCTATAGTGGGATCCACTCATCATTTACTAAGTCCAATGCATACCTCATATTAAAAGTTTGAAACATAACATAAACATTCGTATTAAAACTAGCATACGAAATGTTAATACATTAACCCTAAACCATGAATGTTATAAAAATAATACATCCACGGTCAAACATATAAAAAAACCTTCAATACAATATGAAATATTTGTATCATAATAAATCAACTTCAAACAAGTATAAAATCCATTAAAGGATGTTGACATAGATGAAATCAAAACTATTTGAGAGAAATATCTCTTTCTATTTTGAAATCATTTAAAAGTATTGTAATTATAAAATAAAACATTTATTTTGAAAATATTATTATATTTTTTTAAGGGAAGCTTAAAAGTTGTTATAACGGGGAAGAATAGCCACACCCGCCATATAAGTTAAAAAAACATTCTTACCTTAATTTGTCGAAAAGGTCATAAAGTACCTTGTTTGGAAAACGACAAAAATATTCCTTTCAAACCATTTTATAAAAAGTAAAACAAGGGTATAAATGACTTTAAACCATAGTCTATTAAATAGTAAAAATGTTTTGAAATACATTTTTAAGAAACACGGATGTGGATGATAAAGAGGTCCCAGTAGACGCTTACGTAAAAACAACCTCAGATTATAAAGAGATTGTGAAATTAACCCTTACCTTTACTTTTCCTTGGTCGAGGGTACATTAACCTCCTATATAATAGTTAAATAATTGTTATTAAATTATAAATGAACCACATACATAAATATGATATCATATATTATCTTCTAATATTGATTTGTTAATAATATTTTAGTAGTATCATTGTTTCCGGTGTTAACTGATTCATTTTCCTTTATATGTTTTGTTACGTAAGTCATGTTTGTTATAGATAGGATGTATTTGATTAATATACAGAATGATATAATGTTTTTAAATATTATTTTTAATATTCAAATATAAATTATTCTTGAATGGTTATGATGGGGAATGAATCTCATCTCGTTTGTGGAGACGGTAATCCGTACGCACGCACGAACGCTACTTCCATTTTATTTTTTTTATTTTAAAAGGAAATAATACCAAATGATACATAGGTATATTATTATTCAAGTATAATATAATATTTTATATATGTTATGTAAATTCATTAACACCATCCTTTATACGTTCTATGTATGGTATGAACGAGTCATATCACTTCGAGGGGGCGGTAGTCCGCACTTCCTCAAATGAAATTATCGTATATATACAACATAAAAAGAATAAATGTATGCTATAAAATAGAATCAAAAAAGCTTATAGATAAAATAAATATCATAAATATCATATATAATTACATTTCCATCATAATGGCCACCATAAGAGGTGGTAGTAGAATATTGAACAATCATCGTTTAGTGAGGCAGTAGTTCACCGTCCACAGAAACATTATGTTCTATACCCATTAGATGGAGTTGTGTGTAATTTTAGTTCAAATTATTCTCATAAAAACAACCTAGTATATTAATAATATGGGTTTTTTTATAAAATAAAAAAATAAAGAGAGTTTATGGGGGTGGAGAAGTAAAATAAAAGAAAAGAACTTAAGAGGAGATGTTACCTTTAAATTGGGTAACTCCCTTTGGTTTGAACCAAAAGGCTTCCTTGAAGTGCCTTATGACTAAGGTAAGTATTATAAGAGGAATATAGGGATTTAGGGAGCTTAATTAGGTAGAGTTTGGACTATCCAAGAGGCTTGAGAGGTGTGAGTAATGGGTTAGATGTGATGGTTTTTATAAAGAAGGGGAGGGGCTCTTTAGGAAAGTTTGAAAATATTATTTTATTATATAATTATTTTCTGTTTCTAAAATTCCAAAACTCATTAAAGTCAAAGATAAGATGAATAATGTTATAAATAAAATAATCCAATAACAATTGGATAGGTTTTGGATATTGTGTTAATTTTTATAATCTCATTGATTTAAATCACTCATTAATGAGTTAAACACTACATCATTATTGTGTCATAAATAATTTTATTTATTTGATGTCTAAAAATTATAAAAAAAATACCATGATGTATTAAATCTATTTAGATTTAAAATTAATATTTATAGTTTAAATTTTTACTTATATAACCTCATGTAAAAATTGTTTTACTAAAAGATATATGTTTATGTCATTTTTGTCTTTACTTTAAATTAATTAATATAGAGTGTCATTATCACTCTAAAGTGGCTTCATGGGGTCCCAAAATTGACCCAAGGATAACCATGGTTGGACATGTATAAACCAATAGTAATAGAACACATGTTAGGGTAATTTAATATTATTATAATATTATTTTTTTACCCTTATTTACAGGATTTACCCTTTTACCATCATAAATAAAATATATACCGAAGTAATTATTCATAATATATAAAAATAAAAATTACCTATTTACACAATTTGGACGTTTTGATTCCAAATATAGAATAAATTTTTCCAAATTCAAAATACATAAGTGACAGAAATTAATTTAAAATTAATTCCCGTTGTCAAAACAAAAAGTGTGTTTTTAAGAAATAATAACTATCAAAAAATTGTTTATGTCCAGTTTAAATGTGAAATTACATCCAATGACCTAAATTATATTAAATGATAAAATTATAATATAATGATACTTAAAAACCATTAAAATTTATAATTTAACACTATAAATTATTTTGATTAAAAAAGTTTTTTTTAATTAAAATTTAGTATTTCTCACTATTCATCAAAAATTGAAAGTTTTCAGAAGAATACCAAAAATTCACCCTAAGATAATTTTGATATTCCGAATCAAAAAATGATGTCCATTTTGAAAAATAAAATTTATAAAATTTCAAAAAGTGGGTATTATTATTCATAACGACTAGTTTGATTGGTCGTGGTGTGTTAGAATCTCGAAGTTGCATGCAGCGCAAGCTATTGCATTATTCAAAGGGAAACGTACCATGGATGCTTGGGGTGTTACATTCATCCCTTTTTCAAATAATTTCATCCCCAAAATTTCTAGAATATTATTGTATAAAAAGATTCGGGTCGTTCTTCATCATAAGTTCCTCGGGTTCCCACATTGCCTCTTCCATCTTATGGTTTCTCCATAGAACTTTCACCAGACGAGTCATCCGGTTTCTCAACACTTGTTCTATGATATCAAGAATTCTGATAGGCTCTTTGCAATAAGATAGATCGGGTTACAGTTCTATTTCTTCATAGGTGAGTACATGCGTTGGGTTTGACATGTATTTTCTCAAAAGTGATATGTGGAACACGTCATGATCTTTGGAGAGACTTGGTGGCATTTCCAAATGATAAGCTAAAACTACAATTCATTCTAGAATTTCTAAAGGTCTGATGTACCTGGGACATAATTTACCCTTCTTACCCAATCGTATAACTCCCTTCCATGGAGATACCTTCAAGAAAACATGATCGCCTACCTGAAATTCCAAATCCTTCCTTTGGTTATCGATGTAGCTCTTTTGCCTACTTTGAGTAGCTTTGATGTGGGTTTGGATAATCTTCACCTTTTCCATTGTTTCCTCAACAAGTTCAGGGCCTACGAGTTTTCTTTCACCAACATCATCCCAAAAAGTTGGTGTACGACATCTCTTTCCATATAATGCTTCATATGGTTCCATATGAATACTTGAATGGAAACTATTGTTATAAGAAAATTCTACCAGAGGTAAATATTGATCCCACATACCTTTAAAGTCAAGTAAGAAAGATCTCAACATGTCTTCCAATGTCTGATTGTCTATCAATTTGAGGGTGGTAGACAGTGCTCAAACAAAGTTCAGTATCCAAGGACTTCTGAAGACTTTTCCAGAATCTTGATGTAAAACATGGATCACGGTTAGAAAAAAATCAATAGGGGTACTCTATGAAGTCTTGAAACTTCATTAATATATAGTCTTTCCAGAATTTCAAGTGGTAAATCTTCTCTTATAACAATAAAATGAGCTGACTTGGTAAGACGATCAACAATGACCCATATTTCATAATTCCTTCTAGGAGTCTTTGGTATCCCCATGAAAAAGTCCATCGTAATATCATCCCATTTCCACTCAGGTATGGTAAGAGGTTGCATGACTCTTCTAGGATGTTGTCTTCTAACTTTCACTTGTTGACAAACCATACACCTTAACACATAATCAAAAATCTCTCTCTTCATGTTGTCCCACCAAAAGTGTTCCTTTAAATCTTTATACATATTAGTGATACCAGGGTGTATAGAGAAATTGGAGCTATGAGAATCATCCAACAATTCCCTTTTTAGACTAGGTATGCCAGGAACACAAATTCTCTTCCCAGATTTCAAAATACCATCTTCATATATGAAGTCGATTAAACTCACATCATTCACAGCTTTAATTTTCTTTTGAAACTTCTCATCATCAGTCTGAGAACTTTTTATCCTTTCTAGTAAAGATGGTTTAGCAACCATTTGAAAAATTATTGATGTTTCACCTTCCATGATTACTCCCATATCTATTTTTACTAGATCCATGAACATAGGATCTCTTTTAACTCTCATCTTGTTTAAAAATCCACAATCCTTTATGCTCAAAGCATCTGCCACCTTATTTGCCTTCCCCGAGTTGTAGTGTATAGTGAAATCATAATCCTTGAGTATTTCGAGCCATCTCCTTTGCCTCATGTTGAGTTATTTTTGTGATAAAATCTACTTCATGCTCTTGTGATCGGTATATATCTCCCATTTTTCACTATAGAGATAGTGTCTCCATATCTTCAAAGTAAAGATTACAGCTGCTAACTCAAGATCATGAGTGAGATAGTTTTGTTCATGAATTCTTAGCTACCATGATGCATAGGCAATAACCCTATCATTCTACAAAAGGACACAACCAAGTACTTTCTTTGAAGCATCACTATAAATAACAAACCCATCATTCCCTGATGGTAGAGTCAATATAGGAGCATTGAATAATATTCTCTTTAGTTCTTCAAAACATTCTTTACACTCTTTTGTCCAAAAAAATTTAACCCCTTTACGTGTGAGCTTGGTTAATGGGTTAGTCAATCAGAAAAATTTTTGGATGAAACACCGATAATAACCTGCTAAACCAATAAAATTGTGTACCTCAGTTATACTTGTCAGTGCTGGCCATTCTCATATTGCTTTTTTCTTAGAAGGGTCAATATAGATTTTATCCATAGAGACAATATGGCTAAGAAAAGAATTTTCTTGAAGCCATAATTCACACTTGCTGAACTTCCCATATAATTCATTTCTTCTAAGAGTCTTTAGAATAGTGCACAAGTGATTTTCATGATCTTCATAGATTTTGGAGTATACCAAGATATTATCAATAAATACCACTACAAAGTCATCAAGATATTCCTTGAAAACTCTGTTCATTAGATCCATGAAGATAGAGGCAGCATTAGTCAGTCCAAAAGGAATTACTGTAAACTCATAATGCCCGCACCTAGTTCGAAATGATGTCTTTGGAATGTATTACTTCTTCACACACAACGGATGATATCCAGATCGAAAGTTAATCTTTGAAAAATATTGAGCTCCATGAAGTTGATCAAATAAATCATCAATGCAAGGTAGGGGATACTTTTTCTTATTGTTATAGCATTGATCTACCTGTAGTCAATGCACAACCTCATATATCCATATTTCTTCTTAACAAAAAGAACATGGGCTCTCTATGGATAAACACTAGGGTGAATAAATCCTTTATTACTCAAATCCTCTAGTTGTTTCTTTAGCTCTAATAATTCCACAGTGGCGATTATATAAGGGGTCTTCGATATGGGCCTTGAACCAGGAATTAAATCAATGGAAAACTCAATTTCTCATTCTAGAGGATGTCCAGGTAAATCTCTGGAAATACATCAACATATTTTTGTACAATAGGTATATCCTATATTTGAAAATTACTTTCCTAACCCATAGTTATTTCACTCTCTTCCTCCCCAATAATTGAATTTAGTAGAGCTACATGGGTAGATCTAGATAAGAATCAGATGGTGATGTTTCTGCTCTAAAGATAAGGTATTCCTTATCATCATCAAAAATTGTAACCTTCTTCTTCTTACAATAAATTTTTGAATCGTGGTCCTAAATCCAATCCATACCGAGGATTATATCAAATTCAATCATGGGTATGATAATGATATCAGCAGATAAAGAACATTTATATGCCCTAATGGGGATTGATTCACAAAACTTTGTTACAATGATACTTCCCTTAGGAGTTTTGACTGATAAATCCCTTGTTAAATTAAATTGGAACTATCTAATTTTCTTATCAAACTGGGAAGATATGAAACAATGTGATGATCTCGAATCAAATAAAGCATTGGCTAAACTTGAGGAAACCATTAAATTACCTACCACCATGTCTTTCAGGGATTCAAACTCAGCAGTAGTGATCACATAAGCTTTTCCTCGATCCCTTGTACTTTTCTAAGGTAAGTTTCCTTGGAGCTTAGGACATTCATTTTTATAATGCCCCATTTATTTACAATTGTAACATTAAACATTGACAACCTCTTTATTTACCTTTCAATCATGAGCTTGGTGGCCTTTTTCACAGTACTTGTAATAGACTCCCATTCCCTTAAAGCAAGTATCGGGGTGTTTCTTCCCACATTTACTATAGTATGGATATTCAAATTTTCCCTTATTCCCCTTATTTCTATTTCTAGAGTGTTCAAAAGATCTCTCCTTCTCTTGCTTTTCTTTAAAGTCGCAAGACTTAGAGAATTCCTTTTATGTCTTGATAGCACATGAGAAAATATCTTCATATGATGAGAAGGATTGTGAGACTAATTCTCGATGGAGAAATGGTTTTAACCCATCGAATAATCGATCAATCTTAATCCTTGGGTTACGTATATAATCTTTTGCATGCCTTGATAACCTTGTAAATTTAGCCTCATACTTTGTGACATTCTCATATTCCTTTTTCCTCAGACTTAGAAATTGCCTTTCCATATCTGCTCGATGGTCACGAGGAAAGTATTTTTCTAATAAAATATCTTTAAACTCCCTCCATTACATATTTTATACTTCTTTATCTTCCTTTCTGTTTTGAATTAATGACCATCATTGATCTTCATCTTTTGTGAGACGATAAACTGTCATGACAACTTTTTCCCTTTCGCTACTCCCCAAAGCATGAAATATTTTATCTAATGAACTTATCCATTGCTCAGCTACAAATGGATTTGTAGTCCCATTTAATGTTGGTGGTTGTTTCCTCATGAAGTGATCTAACATTGATCCTCCACGTTGTGGATCAAGGTGATCCATACGGGTAAGGTTATTATTCATAACCTGAGTGAGTTGTCCCAGTATGGTGATAAGCTGATCAACACCAGTTGCATCACCATCTCCACTATAATTATCTTGAGTAGGAGGGAAGTCCCTACATAGATTACATGTGTTGATATGGTTTCCATTCCTTCCACTATGTGCCATTTCTAAACAATGGAATACACTAGATTAGTTTACGAATTTCAATACATAATTCCAAACATGTAAAACACTTAACATAAATTGAATAGTTTATGGATATAATCCATAATCATAATAATGTTTTCTTTGAGGAGGTATATACTTATAAATCCTTCATAATTGTTTGTAAAGAAAATTTGAATTATCCTAATCATATCCCCCAGGAGTGTTGTAACCAAGAGTGCAACAAGGCCTGTTGTCGTGTACCAAGATACCCCGGGTCAAGCCCGAAACTCCTTATTGGAGTTTTCAATCCTAGATATATCTATTCCAGAGCCGCCTCTACCTGCTCGTATCCAAACTGGGATGTATTTATTTTAAAATACACAAAATCTCGGCATTACCCAAATTCTAAGAAGTTCTTCTATACTAATCCTCAAAGTCTATCTTAGGGTAATGTGCTATGATCAGAGTTTATCTAAATCTAGTTTACAAGGTTATTGCTAAACTTCCTCTGATACCAACTGTAATACCCCAACCCTAGTTACCCAGATTCAGTGCATTATTACATAACATTGGCATGATACAAGGAATCATGTCCTGAAATACCGATTAGTTTAGTAGCCTTGTAAGTACTAGATACATACCTAAGTTTTACATTACATCATGAGATAAAAACAACAATAACATTTTGTCCCCTTTGAACACACTTATATGTCTTAGACTATCTCTACAGGTAATCCATAAAATACTTCTTCACATCCTGGAAAAAATAAAACATAGAAAGGGGTGAGCTCCAATGCTCAGTAAGGATAACAATATTGCGGAAACTTCATAAATAATCATAAACATTTAAGGCAATGTATAAAACTAAAACAAAATCCTTTTAAACTTAAAATTAAGAATAATATGGAAAATATAAATCAAATAATTCTATTTACTTATTCATATGGATATTCTACTAGTCGAATAATCACATGTAATATCAATATCTAATTTCATAATGATGGAATGCATAATGTCAGACATCATAATGACATAGTCAAGGCCTCGTGCCAAGACTACAAATAAGATTTTGTCAAGGCCTTGTGGAAAGACACTTGTTTGTCTCATGAGACCTACCGATGCATCGAGGAGATATATTAGGCTCCACCCATCACTTACTAAGTCCAATGCATTCCTCATATGAAAAGGTTGAAACATAACATAAACATTCATATTAAAAATAACATAAAAAATGTTAATACATTAACACTAAACCATGAATGGTATAAAAATAATAAATCTACAGTCAAACATATCACAAAACCTTCAATACAATATGAAAGATTTTTATCATAATAAATCAACTTCAAACAAGTAAAAAATCCATTAAAGGATGTTGACATAGATGAAATCAAAACTATTTGAGAGAAATATATATTTCTATTTTGAAATAATTTAAAAGTCATGTAATTATAAAAGAAAACATTTATTTTGAAAATATTATTATAATCTTGTAAGGGAATCTTCAAAGGAGTTATAACAGTGGAGAATAATCGCAGACACTTATGTAAAAATAACCTCGGATAATAAAGAGATTGTGAAATTAACCCTTACCTTGTACTTTTCCTTGGTCGAGGGTAAGTTAACCTCCGGTATAATAGTTAAATCATTGTTATTAAATTATACAAGATCCATATACATAAATATGATATCTTATATTATCTTCTAATATTTCTTTGTTAATAATATTTTAGTAGTATCATTGTTTCGGGTGTTAACTGATTCGTTTTCCTTTATATTTTTTGTTACATAAGTCATGTTTGTTATGGATAGGATGTATTTGATTCATATCTAGAATGATATAATATTCTTAAATATTATTTTTAATACTCAAGTGAAAACCATTCTTTAATGGTTACGATGGGGAATTAATCTCATCGCGTTTGTGGAGACGGTAATCCGTACGTACGTATGAACGCTACTTCCATTTCATTTTTTTATTTTAAGAGGAAATGAGACCAAATGATACATAGGTATATTATTATTCCAGTATAATATACTATTTTATACACATTATGTAAGTTCATTACCACCATCATTTATACATTCCATGTATGGTATGAATGAGTCATATCACTTTGTGGGGGAGGTAGTCCGCACTTCCTCAAATGAAATTATCGTATATATACAACATGAAAAGAATAAAGGTATACTGTAAAAGAGAATTACAAAATATTATAGATAAAATAAATATCATAAATATCATATATAATTATAGTTTTATCATAATGAACACTATAATAAGTGGTAGTAGAAGATTGAACAATCATCGTTTTGTGAGGCAGTAGTTCACTATCCACAGAAACATTATGTTCTATACCCATTTGATGGAGGTGTGTGTAATTTTAGTTCAAATTCTTATCATAAAAACAACATACTATATTTAGGATACTGGTGTTGTTATAAAATAAAATAATAAAGAGAGTTTAGGGGGTTGGAGAAGTAAAATAAAAGAAAATAACTTGAGATGAGATGTTACCTTTAAATCGGGTAACTCCCTTTGGTTTGAACCAAAAGGCTTCCTCAAATGAAATTATCCCACTCTTATTGGTTTATCAAGTGTGCATACATCTGTGGCGGGTGAAAGTTTATTTTCCCTTCAACATATTTGAGATAATATTTCATAATAATTGTCTACAAACCTCTATGATCCTTTCCAGTGATCATTAATACAAATTTAATTTGGGCTTCATATACTATAAATTCACTCTATAAGGGATAATTAAGAGTAAATCAATATTTCATTATTTTGTTTTTTAGTAAAATAATGAAATTATATCATGATGTTACCCTAATATTTTCTAAAATTGGTTCTTAAGTGTGGGAACAACATTGTTCCATGAATCTACATCAATCAGTATGCGTATTTGAGTGTTATAACCAATGTAACTATTAAATATATCCTTGTTGGGGTTAATAGCCTGGCCACATGCACTCCATCCAACCTCAAATTCGATGCCTTTGTTTCTCACCTTGAATTTATTTTCTAACATCATTATGCTATGATGATCTTGTTTTTTCTAGGACACATGTTGTTCATCATATACCATTTAATCAGCTTAAACATTATCAATATGTTGTTCCTCTATATTATTAACATTGATATGTGTAGAAGGTTTTCGTTACTCTACATTGATAGCATCGACATGTTGAGAAACCTGTTGTTCCTCAGATTTGGGAGCATTGGCATGTGCAGAAGACATTACCTAAAAAAGTGGTCGAACATTTAATTTAGGTTACAAAAATGTAGTGGTGAACAAATAATAATATATGGAAATGCAATGTATATTACAAAAAAATACAACCTGATCATTGAAATCTCTCTTTTTAAAGGTTGAAGGGATTTGACCCCTCTATCGAGTATGAAAATCCCTTTATTATGGTCACCTCTAACATAAAAGACCCCGTATATATTGGGACCGCTACAAAATGATTACGATTTCCCAATGAAAGGGTAATCCTAAATTTAATTGACACATGAACCTTTAACGGTTTTGGTAAATAACAGAACAATTGACCACTTTTGGTTTACAAGATCTGAAACTTAAAATACTTTTAATACATATGATGCCATTATAAATGGTTCATATATGTACCCATCCTTTCTAAAATCCACTTTCATGAATCCTAATTCATATATTTTAATTTTACTCATGTTATCAACCCACTTTCATTGAAAAATGAGTACTTGGAAGGTTTTATAATCCAAATCACATATTTTTTTGATGATGTGAAAGTATGACATATTCACATAAATTGGATTTATTTCCTTAGTAACATATACATGCATAAATTTATCCATAAGTATAAATATACTATTTTTCATGATAGTTCATCCATCATGTTCATTTTTATATAATATATAAGCATTAATTATATAACCATTATAAGATAATACATGCACAATTGTTCCTCTGGCCAGCCGTCGAAGTTGTTCTAAAATTGAATCCAGATTTCCAGTTTAATCCTTAAAAATATGGTCTTGAAACCATCATATAAACTACTAATTATGTGTATTTTATATCCATATTTTAACCCTTTGTGGATTTAAATACCTAATAATTACTTTATGAGTTTCAATATATGGATCAATCTATTAACTGTTATGAAAACCATAAAGGTGAGAATTTTCCCACTTTATATTAGTAATTATGAAAACATATATTATGGAAATTCCTTCACCCATAAGCCACTCAGTGTGATGATATTTCAACAGAACAATTCTTTCTACATCGAACAGGTAGTCGGTACAAAATTCAACGGATTCCTCAACAACATATCACTTCACAATACATCCTTCTAGCCAACTTCATTTTTTGGCATACCTTTTCAAAATCTGCATATATCATTTAATGGAGGTACATCCATCTATAATGTACTGGACCACATAGTCGAATCTCTCTTATCAAGCGAATCATCATATCAAGGAATGTCGGTAGGAAGAACATCTCTAATTAACATAATATGATAGAAATTTTCTTTTGCATAATTGGAAATTTCATCGAGTCTATAACTTTTCTGTATATAGATTTGAAAAGGAAATGGATCTCGGTTCATGTATGACATAAATTCTTAGAAAAAATGAAATGTAAAGCTACAAGAAATAGATTTTGAATCAAAACATGATAGTCATGCGATTTCAGACCCTTTAACTTTAAACCAGTCATTGACATGATATTCTTGATATTTTATGAATACCCCTCTAGAACCATTACATCATTAAAGAAGTTTCAAAACTAAGTGTAAGTAGTTGGAGGAAGAAAAGTCCATTTTCACTCTTCATTGGCACTAACTCTTCCCATATCCCCATGTCAATCAAGTCCAACCCAACCTTAATTCCATCCTTTGTTTTTCTGAGTGAATTTAGTATAGTTCCAATGACACTATCACATTTTTTTCTACATGCATAACATCAAGAAAATTCCTGATGTATAAACAATTATATTATGGATTTTTTTTAAAAAATAGATCTATTTTTTCAACTGGTTTTTAAGGTTATTCCAAAATGGTTTACTAAAAGTAGTGTCCATATATTTTAATTTCTCAAATAGTTGATCACCTGTTAGTGGAGTTGGTGTAGTACCTTCTTCTAAACCCCCATTGAATGATATTGTCTAAGATCAATACTTATATCATCAGGGTAGAAATCTATAATGTCTTAGAAATATAGTCTTCAACAAATGTTTCAAACTAATTGACTGTGTACTTTATTCACAAATGGGACACCCTTAAGTTCCTTTAATTCTATATACTAACAAATTTTCATAAGTAGGAAAGTCATTTATCATCCCATACAACATGGATCTCAATGTGAAATCTTCATTTCTATAATCATAATACAATGTAACACCTAAATCCCATAATAATTTTAAATCTTTGATTAATGGAACCAAAAAAATATCAACATCATTACCTGTTTTTTTTTCCATAATATATGTATAGATAACATAAATTATTTTCATTTCATGCATAACCATGGTAGAAAACTTACCAACATAACCGTCCATGTATTGTGAGTGATACTTTGAAAACCTAAAGGATTCACTCCATCTTTAGATTGTTCAAGATGAAGGTTTCTCAGCTCATTTCCAAATTCAGGATACTCGGGATCAATTCTCTTCCACTGAGGAGAGTCTTTAAGGTGACAAAGTTTCCCATCTTTATTTCTTGTATCAGCATACCACATCAATTACCTTGTAGTATCCTCACTTTTATACAATATTATAAACCTTGGAATGATTTTTAAATCACCATAAAACATTCGTAGGACCTGATTCATATTTTTTGTATTGAGAAGCACTATACTTTGGGAAATTTTTAAGTGATTTGTGGTCCTTATAAAATAGTATACAATCGCTTGGACATGCATGTATTCTTTCAAAGATCATACCCATTGAATTTAGTATTTTTTAGCATCATATGTTTTGCAAAGAAACTCATTATATTTTGGGAGCATATCATTCAAGAGAGCAAGTAGTTTAATAAAACTGGTGTCACTCTATATATTTCTAAATTTTAAATTATATAGCTTTAGTATGACTAGAAATGATGTATATTTAGTACAACTAGTGTAAAATGACATCTTTACACATCTCTTTAACTTCTTAAATAATATTGGACAATCATGAAGTTAATTTTAATCTTTCATCATTATTTACTCAATTCAATCTTCATCATTATTCACACCTATAATGTAACGCCCCGACCCAAGTTACCGAGAGTTGGTGCATTATTATATAACATTGTCATGATATAAGGAATCATGTCCCGAAAGACTGATTAGTTTAGTATCCTTGGAAGTACTAGATACATACATAAGTTTTACATTACATCATGAGATAAAAACAACAACAACATTTTGTCCCCTTTGAATACACTTATATCCCTTAGCCTATCCCCGCAGGACAACCATAAAATACTTCTTCACATCCTAGGAAAAATAAAATATAGATAGGGGTGAGCTCTGATGCTCAGTAAGGATAAAAATATAGCATAAACTTCATAAATAAGCATAAACATTTAAGACAATGTATAAAACTAAAACAAAATCATTTTAAACTTAAACTTCAACATAATATGGAAAAGATAAATCAAATAATTCCATTTAATTATTCACATGGATATTATAATAGTCGAATAATCACATGTAATATCAATATATAATTTCATAATGATGGAATGCATAATGCTAGACATCATAATCACATAGTCAAGGCCTCATTCCAAGACTACAAATAATATTTTTTCAAGGCCTTGTGCCAAGACACTAGTTTGTCTCATGAGACCTACCGATGCATCAAGGAGATATAGAGGGCTCCACCCATCACTTAATAAGTCCAATGAATTCCTCATATGAAAAGTTTGAAACATAACATAAAAATTTGTATTAAAACTAGCATACTAAATGTTAATACATTAACCCTAAAACAGGAATGGTATAAAAATAACACATCCACAGTCAAACATATCACAAAACCTTCAATACAATATGGAAGATTTGTATCATAATAAATAAACTTCAAACAAGTATAAAATCCATTAAAGGATTTTGACATATATGAAATCAAAACTATTTGAGAGAAATATATCTTTCTATTTTGAAATCATTTAAAAGTCATGTAATTATAAAAGAAAACATTTATTTTGAAAATATTATTATAAGCTTTTAAGGGAAGCTTCAAAGTTGTTATAATGGAAAAGAATATTCACACCCACCATATAAGTTAAAAAAACATTATTACCTTAATTTTTCTAAAAGGTCATAAAGTACCTTGTTAAAAAAAACCATGGCTACATCATATGATACCACCACGGTTATTAAAAAATAGTGGCTTTAGCCACCGAAATTCCTCTCTTGCTCATGGATTTCCTCTCTCACTCACCGAATCTCCCTCAACACCATTCTCCTATTCCTTGTAGATTTTGTCCAATCGTTGCCTGACCAGCGAATTCTCTCTCGTTCGTCCTCGCCGGCTTCGGTTCCTCCATCTCTCACAGTGATTTCTTCATTCGCAGCGCAACTTCTCCATTTTCGGCCTCTCCACTCGTGGTTCCTCTTTCCCTCACCCGTGTCTCTATTCTGTGCATTGGCTGAAGCTTTCCTCCCCTCTATTCAGGTGTTCCTTCTCCATTCGGGCATTCCTCCTCCATTCGGGCGTTCCTCCTCTATTCGGTGCATTGATTCTTCAGGCGTTACTCCTCCATTTGGTTCATTGGCCAAACCATTTTACTTAATTCTATTTTGTGGATCCTATTTGCATTATTCCTTCTATTTTTAGTATTATTAACCAATTTTATGGCTCCCTTATGTTTGCAAGAGGAGTTTACAGTATTCATTCTGATTTGGGAGTTTGAAATTGTAGGAGGAGTTCACCAGAGGAGTTTTTGTTTATTGTCAACTATTTTGAGGCTCCAATTTGTTGACTGGTATCCTTTCAACTATTATTCACTGGAATTTCATGGTTTATATTTCAATATCATTCTCATAATTAATCTGGTATTATGATATTAATGGTTTAATCTGTTTACTATTCTGTTATCTATTTACTATTATAGAATTATTATGTTTCTATTTACTATTCTAGAATTATTAATATGTTTTTAAGTGTTTTGTGTAATAGACTTTGAATTTATGAAATTTATAGAATTTATAAGTTTGATATTAACATGCAGCACTTATGTGACCACAACCATTTAAAACATCATAGATTTCTTCAAGCTTTCCAAATCAGTTTGATTTAGACAGATTCTTTTCAAACTATGGATGTTTCTTTTTCTCTAGCCTGACCCCCTTTGAAATTTTCTTCCTTTGTGCTTCAAGTATTGCTGGATTTTACTGAAAATCCAATGAAAATTTCCTAAACCTATTACACTACCATCATTTTCCAGTAAACCTAAGTAATCTATTCTTTACAACATGTTGTTTAGAATTTCCATATTTTAGAGCATGTTGTTTTTGGGATTATTTTATCACTAGTTGGGTTCTTCTTACAGAACAAGCTTCCACACTCATTCCTCTATCCACTATAGACATGGTGTAAATATTTTCTTCATTTTTATTCACCCATACTTTTATAGATTTTATTTTCAAACCTTTACTTTCTATGAAAATAGATTTAGAAAAATTATTACATTAGGTCTACTTGAGAATTACCATTAGATGACTCAATGATCTTATTTTCAAACCTTCACTTTCTAATGATTTAGTTATATAGAGTTATAATGATGAAGATCATTATATCTATGTGAAGAATTTTTGAACGCATTCCAGAATATTTTGAAGTGTTTTAGAGGATCTAAAAATGTTTAGAAAAATTTGGAAATTCTATGTATTAGGATACTGATGAAGTGAAAAATGAAATGATAGGTAATATATTAACTTGTTTTAGAAAATTGCCAAAGGATATTACCAACTAAGCTGACATCCATCAAAATTTTATAATATTTTAGAAACCTCACTACCACCCAAATGAATCCTACATCCATTGCTCTAGTAAAACTGAAGAGTCCTCAGAAATTTATCGTTTAGGGTAAATTTATATATTTTGAGAACATTCTTTACGAATCCTAATAATATTCAACCTAAATACTACTTCAAGGAATTCATGGTATCCTCAAAAACATTGGAAAACATCACCCACTATACTTCTACTATATTTAATGCTCCTATTCATTCTTTAATCTATTCACCCATGCCCAATTAAGGCATAATATTGTCACATTCTCTCATGGACTAGTGTTTTTGTGAACATATATTCAATATTCCACCATCAAACTATCTTATATAACCCTAACACTCTATATTCAAGAAATATTAGGATATAATGGTACTTTAGGTTGATGTGATTCATCCTTACATAAGGCACTAATATCTAGGCCAAATGAATCACACTCGGATTACCAAAGTAGAGTGATTAATTTTTCTAGATGCTTTCAAGCTCCACACATAGAAATTTAGTCTTGGTAGAAATAGAATACGAATCTAAGATAGATAAATCTTTACTAAAATTGAACTTCATTATATATTAGGAATAAAACCTTCTAATCTTTAAAATAGAACAACCTTTCAATCTTTAAAATATAAATTCTTTTCTCTTGAATAATACTGTAAAGCTTCCACTTGTCTATATTTAGAACTACTTGAATATATATCAAATATAGCAGCACTAAACCATATGAATAATTTGGATTCAAATATCCCCGAATTAATGGATCTAGAATTTTCCACTCCATATCTTTATAACCATTTGTTTTGGGTTTTATCACTCTTTTACATAGCTCATATAAATTAATCTATCTTGAATAATAGTTTCAAACTTTCACATGTCTCTATTTCGAATTGCATGAATATATATCAAATATAGTAGCACAAATTTCTTCTTTTTCAACATTCACTAAAACACATGAATATTTTGGATTCAAATAACCCTGGATTACTAGATCTAGAATTTCCCCCTCCCCCCACCAGCCCCTCCCCCCTGCCTAGCCCATCCCCCTCCCCCTCCACCCTGCCCAACCCCCCCTGCCCAGACCCTCCCCCCCCCCCCTCCACCCTGCCCTACCCCCCTGCCCAGCCCCTCCCCCTCCACCCTGCCCAGCCCCCCTGCCCAGTGAGGAAGTAAGTTACCACATCACTATAAAAGGTTTTCAAAAAGGATATCATGTTTGGTATCACAATGGAGAAAATGTTCAAACGGATAATTACGTTGATTCAGTTGAAAGGATCGAAATGGAAAATTTGATTTCTGATCAATTTCCATTTTCTTCTCAAGACAAAACTTCATGTAGAGAAATGGAAGAGGAAATGAATATGGGAACACCGTTTTCATCTAATGATTAGAATGATGACGTTGAGCATGTTAGACAATTGTTAGAAGATTCGAATACCCCAGTTTACCAGTCAGGTGGAATAATGACCAAACTAGAGTTTTTAATGCGATTGTATCATGAGAAAACAATGTATGAATTTATTAATACTGTGATCGACTATCTACTTACTCTTTTGAAGGACTTTCTACCTGATGATGCATGTATTTCTGAAAATGATTATATGGAATCAAAGTTGGTTGAAAAATTTGGATTTTCAAGTAGGAAAATCCATGCATTCCCTAAAGATTGTTGTCTATTATAGAAGGATAATTTCGAGTTAAATGAGTGAAAACAATGTGGTACATTGAGATGGAAGACTAATAAAGATGGAATTCAATCCTGTGTACCATAGAAAGTGATGTGGCACTTTCCATTGATTCCCAGACTTCAGAAACTTTTTATGTCAGAAAAAATGGCTAAGAATATGAGATGGCATGAAGATGAAAGAAATAAGGATAATGATGATATAGTTTATCCTGCTGATGGGTTAGCATGGAAAAAATTTGATAGTTTACATCCTGATTTTGCAGTCAACCCACAAAATGTCAAATTGGGATTGTCATGTGATGGTTTCAACCCATTTAAGTAGATGCATACTGCACATAGTACTTGGCCTATTTTCATTCATATTTATAATTTTCCGTCATGTATGTGTATGAAAAATCCAGTTACTATCATGAGTATATTGATTTCTAGACCCAATGATCCTGGAAATAATATCGACATATATTTGCAGCCATTAATAGATGAGTTGAAGTAGCTTTGGACTGTTGGGGTGCAGACATATGATGCATTTAGAAAGGATTAATTTATGTGTCATGCAACATTATTATGGACAATAAATGATTTCCCTGCATATGGAATGATGTCTGGTTGGAGTAAAAAGGGGATATTATCTTTCCCTATATGTATGAAAAATACACGTTCTAGGAGATTAAAGTTTCGATGAAATTTCAACTTCATAGGGCATCGATGATTTCTACAAATGGATCATCCATACATAAAAAATAGAAGACAATTTGATAATTCCATAGAGACAGATGAAATACCTCAACGAATGTCGGGGGGTGATATCCTTAAAGAACTTGATAGTTTGAATTTTGTTCTTGGAAAGGGTTAGTTAAATTCCAACAAGCGGAAGAATGTTCCTTTGAATTCCAACAATAATTGGAGAAAGAAAAGTATATTCTATGAGTTACCGTATTGGTCATCAAATTTGCTGCATCACTGCTTGGATGTAATGCATATTGAGAGAAATGTGTGTGAAATGTTACTTACAACACTTTCAAATGTAAAGGGAAAGAAAAAAGATGATTTGCGCTCATGTCGTGATTTAATGGATTGGGGTATAAAACCAAGACTTCATCCTGAGTTAATTGGTCAAAATTAGTGGAAAGTCCCTTTTGCTTGTTTTTCGATGACAAATGTAGAGAAAAAACAATTTCTTCAAGTCTTGAAAAGTTTAAAGGTTCCAAATGGTTATTCAAGTAACATTTCAAAATGAGTGAATAGATGAGATGTGAAACTAAAATCCCTCAAAACCCATGACTAACATGTCTTGTTACATGAATTGATTCCTATTTCCATTTGACATTTACTACCACATAATTTCAGGGTCGTTGTGATTAGATTATGTCACTTTTATCGAGATCTTTGTGCTAAAAGATTGAACAAAAGTGTTGTGAAAAAACTACAAAAAGATGCACTGATCATTCTTTGTGACTTGGAGAAAATATTTCTCCCATCATTTTTTACATGTATGTTACATCTGACCGTGCATCTTCCAACAGAAGTTCTTTTTGGTGGTCCTGTTTCTAGTCACTGGATGTATCCAATATAAAGAATGATGTTTACATTGAAATATTATGTGATAAATAAGAATAATCCTGAAGGATCTATTGTGAAAGGTTATTTAGCGCAGAAATGCATGGATTTTTGTTCAATGTATTTTCCTAATTTCACCACTAGATCTAATCGGCCCATGAGAACTGAAGATGAGAAATATGATCCCATTGAGCCAACATTTCCATCACTGCCTCAAATTAGAGGTATATCTGGATCATACAAGTTGTGTACTTTGAATAGGGATGAGTGGGAAATGGCTCATCATACGGTATTATTTAACTGTGGCGTGGTTGACGATTACATAAAGTAATTAAAATTATAAATATATATATTTTTTTGGTTATTTTTTTCATAGTTCCCGACATCATTAAATTTTTATATTTGCAGAGAACATAGTAAAATTATAAAAAGAGAACATCGCTCTTTATCTATTAAGAGGTGGGAGCAATTACGCAGCAAATAATTTCCTGCTTGGTTGAAGCCAAAGGTAAAAAATTCTTTTGTTTACATTACCAAATCATTGGTAGTTGTTCAATATTTGTTGTCAATATATTTCAGGTCCAAAGTTTACCGATGGATGATGTATCGGCTGAAATAAGGGCATTGTCGTTTGGTCCGAACAATGCGGTTCGTGATTGTAAAGCAGCGGTTTTCAATGGTTTTAAATTCATTATAAATAGTTGTGCAATAAATATGGCAACACAGAATGACATTGTCACGATAAGCACTACAACGGATTGTTATGCTAGTGCATCTGAGATAGACATCCTCGATCAGAAAATATGTCGTATTATGGGGTTGTTGAGAGAATTTTTTATTAGATTACTATGCACATGGTCATGTCGCTATGATGAAATGCAAGTGGTTTTATTCAATTAAATGGCAAGGCTTGTATATAGATAATTGTTGTTTTATAGTGATTGATATGAAACGTCAGCTGCGAACAGATGAGCCTTATATTCTTGCATCACAATCTAGACAAGTATTTTATGTAAATGACCCTTTAAAACCGTAATTTGGTGTTATTGTTGATGTTATTCCCAGACACATTTTCAATGAAGTATTGGATAATGGTGATGTTTTGGATGAACCGATCGGTATTCAGTCAAATATATCATTTGATGATACAGATGATTCAATTGTGAGAATGGATTGTGAACCAGAAATTATAATAGAGAATGCGTAGCGTTGCATGTTTCAAAGTATTCATATTGTATTATTCTGACCTAGTGTGTGTTTTTTAAACTTTTAAAGTATTTGCTTATTTTGTTTTGTAATGTTTTCATTTAGCGAGTAAACAACATAATGAAAAAAAAAACTTAATGGAAGATGTAAAGTTTTAAAAAATAATATGATTTTTTGGAATATTTATAGTTATTTAATGCTTTGTTATATTTTTAAAATTTTCACATCACTTTTGGAATTTACAGATTATTATGTCATACGAGGAGGTTCGTAGAAAAAAAATGGAGGAAAACAATCACCGACTTAGAGAATTTGGCCTGAAAAATATGATTGTTCCGGTGAGTATTTTATTTATTTATTTATTGATTATGTATGAAGTTTCCACAAATCTTATTTAATATGAACATGAATCATCAAGGAGGCAACTTGCATTCACTGAAGATGGTTCAAGCACTCCAGAGTATTGAACCAGCCCTACATACAGCCCCCCTACATGTACCGCCTCACAATCCATGGCTCTATAGTCACCGAGACGATTTCATCCCATCATTCCCCCACTTATATTACTTATCCATACATGGGAAGTCATCCTTTTTATCCATTTCCTCCTCCCACCGTGCAGGGTAGTCCATCTCCTTATATCCCTCAAACTTTTTACCCTTATCCACCTTCATCTATACAGGGTACACCTGCATTGGTTATGCCTCCTGTATACCCATACCCTCCTACCCAACCTCAGCATCCAAGGTCTACTATGGAGGGTACAACTCTATTGGTTATGCCCCCCGTATACCCGTACCCTCCTACCCAACCTCAGCTTCCACAGTCTACTATGAAGGACACTTCTCCAGTTGTTTCCCCTCATCATAGTGTGCATGATCGAGCAACAACAAATAGTGCTACTGGTAAATGTTTAAAAAGTAATTAAATTAATAAATTTTTATTAAATTTTAGTTATATATGTGTAAAATATTTTTTTCCTTTTTTTCAGGACCCTCTTCTACTAAAAGACGTGGTCATACAAAGATGCATAAAGTGTGGAATAGACACACACAAATTATGGTTCAATATAACAAGGAAATGAAAATTATTGAAGAAAATGGTAAATAATTGCGGAGTTTCATGGGGATACTCAGCAGACATAGCAATATTGTGCCGGTTCAACTAATTGAGTGGAGAAAAGTTGGAAAAGAAATAAAATACAAGGCCTGGGTAGAAATTTGTGTAATATATTTTTGAAAATTAGTTTTCAATTTCATTATAAAGTATTATTGATAAATTTGTTTGAATATTCAGCTTCGCTATAACTTCCCGGATGGTATCCATGCTAAGAGAGCTAGGTTAATGGAACTAGGGGAGATGTGGCGGGCCTATAAGCATGACCTTCATGTTGGCTGGAAAAAAAAGAAGAGGTACTCCTCTTAAAAATGAACCAATATTAAATGAATGCCCAATTTCAAAATACAAAGAATTAATTGCATATTGGAGTTGTTCCTCTTTCAAGTTAATTTAAAATCTTAATATTTTTAATAAATTGATTTTTTTCAGTAATCATAGTTTTCTATAGTGGATGATTTTATTAGATGTGATTGTGTTCAGTTTTATTTTCCAGACTTGGTTATTTCGGTTATGTCTTGAACTCATTAAATTGTTAACTTTAAATGATGATTTTTTATCCCTTTTGACTTGTTGAAAGGATAGTTTATTTTTGTTTACTAATAGGATTCATCTAAAAGAAACATAATAAATAAGGGCACCATGATATATAATCATACTCTAGGGTGAACTACACTGCCAGATCATGAACTATCACAGGTAATATATGATTTAACATTCAATATACATTTATTTTTTCTTTGATTTATGTTCAATTTTTATGTAGAAACGGGAATTAAATTTCAAAGGAGGTGTTCTCCGATCATTATTGTTTTTTTCTAGTTGAAAAAATAAAGATGGAACTGCTGTGAATCAGGCAACGTAGGAAATAATTGTAAGAATGTTTTTAAATTTTTAGCTTTTAGTATACAATTTCATTCATTGAAAATTATATGAGTTGTGTTTTCCTCATAGGGAATGAGAATGCTTGAGTCAATTATATCACTTGTTACTATGGTATTATATAGGAAAATATATTGTCTGTCACTCTCTTTAGTATTCCTAATGATAATTTAATAAGATCAATTCTTGATAAGGTTTAAAAAGGACATCTGAAATCCATTCAATTATTGATAAGGTTTAGACTCTCAAATAGGTCCATAACCACTACTAATATATCTGTAAACCCAAACAGCATCCCAAGAAACTTATATAAGTTATAAAAACTCTTAAAAGTAGTATAAACAATATAAAAGGACATACACTACTTATGTTTTGGTCTAGATCTCATCAAAAAAGGAGGTTGTAGACATTTTACTCATAACACGTATGAGCATTTCAATGGACATTTTTTTTTGAATATCTATTAAAATGGTAATGGACTTTTATAGAATGCTCTTCAAGATCTAAGGACAAAGGAACCAGACACATTTGGACCAAATGATTATTTACATCAGGTTCTTGGAAATGATCACAGTGGCAGAGTTCGTTGTAAACTCGGAAAGAAAATTGTTCCATCTAAATATTAGTCACCAGGTATTTAATATTCTATAAATATTGCAAGAATGGTTACTGAAGAACAATTACATTCTTCCATTGAGACAACAAAGAAAGAATTTAGAAAAGAGTCTCAAAAGACGCGGAAAAAATAAAATGAACAATTGTTCAAGTTAATATTAGCTATATGCTCTTCACTTCTGCCAGAGGGTGTAGCAACAATGGACGGATGTTTATCGAGTTTGCGCTCGATGTATGAGGATGATGATGATTGTGTAGCTGAAGATACTGGTGGAGAGGCTGAAGATGTTATTGATGGTGGGGAGGCTGAAGATGTTGATGGTGATGATGATGATGCTGACAGTGGTACACACATTGATCCTATTGATATCAGTGCTGGTGATGAGGAGGATTCAGATGACATTTTGGAGTGACATTATTGGCAGTTTTTGTATCCATCATTTTGTTTTCATTGTTTATAAAATTTCAATTTTATATGTATTAGTTGTTTTTTTATTTATGTGGAAATGAGATGTTGCAATGATTTTTGTAATTCTTTGCAGGTGTATGTGTATGGTGTATTTTTATACTACAGGTTTGTGTAGGGGGAGTGGGGGGGGGGAATAGCAGGGGGTGGGGGGGGGGGGCAGGGGGGGCAGGGGGTGGGGGGGGGGGGCTGGCAGGGGGGTGACTGGCAGGGGCAGGGGGGTGCAAGGGGGGGGGGATTTGGATTCAATTCACATAAATGTTATATAATCGATATTTATTTATATACTAACATAATCAAGCATTGTTTCCGATTTTTTTTTGAAATTTGTGTACCGGGGGTTGGGTACAAGCACATCTAAAAAAGGAAAATAATACTTCAGTGAGCTCCAAAAGCACAAGAAGGAATTTCTGTGGGTAAATGATGTATATGGAAATGCAATTGAGATTTCATTCAGCAAGAAAAATATAAAAGTTAGAAAGAATTGGCTTCAGAAGTTTGAGGTTCGGAATTGACTTTGACAGGTGATTTCTAGGGTTGTATGCATCTTTCCTAATTATGTTATCTGTTTCTACAGGCCGACATTTACCACGGGGAGGCCAGCCTTGATGCCACACCAAATCCAAGTATGCTCACCCTCAAATCCCTTTTTTCATTTTTCAATGATGAATTTTAGGTATTTACGCTGCGGTTTTCCTTGCAGTTTGATGGAACTTCACCTGAATCTGATGTTTTTGAGAGCTGCGTAGGAGAATATCTAAAGTGATGGTAGATATGGGCCAACAAATTCCCAATCAGGGAATAATGTGCACCTTGCTAATATCCAAGCATCAAGGGTAAATATTGTATTCATTTTTTTGATTCTATGCTAGTTATGATGAAAGAAAAAATCTTCTATTTGTAGTTCTTGGTGCAAAGGGGGGAAGGGGGCAGGAGTGGAGGAATGGTAGAGGAAGGGGGTGCAAGGGGGAGGGCAGTGGGGAGGGGGTGTAAGGGAGAGGGCAGGGGGCGAGGGGGGGGGGACTGGCAGGGGCAGGGGAAATTGGCATGGGGGAGGGGGGGCTGGCAGGGGGGACTAGCAGGGGGTAGGGGGGACTAGCAAGGGGGGGTGAAAGTTGTGGGGGTGTAAGGGGGGTGGGTCAGGGGTAGGGGGGACTGGCAGGGGGGAGGGGGTGCAAGGGGGAGGTCAGGGGGGGGACTGGCAGGGGCAGGGGGGACTGGCAGGGGGGAGGGGGTGCAAGGGGTGGGGGTGCAAGGGGAGGGGGGGGGAACTGGCAGTGGGGGTGTGGAAATAAAGGGGGTACTGGTATTCTGGGAATGTGCATGCTTTATTCCACATTGATATCATTTTCAATTTCTTATGGATACATTACATGTTTTGTTTGTTGAAATTCAATTTGAATTTTAATTAGTTATATTCATGTGCACTATCAAGCTAAATTATAATTTCTAAATCCTGAGTTTGGTGCTGGTTTCAACTATTCTATATATGGGAATAAGATTATAACAGGATATTATTTCTTGGTCTACAGGTGATTCAATTTTTATACCATATTTGTTCAACAAAGATAAAGATGAAAGAGTCTTGGGTTTGGAAGCTGTCACTCAGGGGAGTATTCTACCTCATTTACTTTTCTACTCTCTTATTTTCACTTAAATTCACAATGCATGTTGAGTTTATTTGTCACTGCTTTCATGTGTTATTTTGATTCTTTGTTTCCATATTATTTTACTATAGGTTGTGTGTCTATAGCATATTGCAACTGAGTTTGAATATGTTTTCTTTACTGGATTTTTGTTGATAATGGGTATTTTCACCCACATTTTTTTCTTAATTCATATGGTACTATAGTGGATGAAGATGGATGTTTATATTTTTTATCTGAAATAAATCAAACTTTTCTCTTTGGGGTGGTCGGGGGAAAGGGGGTAAGGGGTGAAGGTTGGGGGGCAGTGTGCAGGGGGAAGGGTGGTGGGCAGTGTGCAGGGGGTAGGGGGTAGGGAGTGTGGGGGGGGGGGGGGGTAGGGGGTGAAGGGGGAAGGGTGGGGGGTAGTGTGCAGGGGGCAGGGGCAGTGTGTTGGGGGAAAGGGGGTAGTGTGCAGGGGCGGGGGGGGGGGGGGGGCAGTGTGCAGGGGCAGGGAGGGGGGGCAGGGGGTGTGGGGTACGGGGGGGGGGGGGGGGGGCTACTGTAGGGTGGGTGGGGGTTCAAGGGGTTGTCCAGGGGTGGCATGGGGGTGTCCAGGGGGGCAGTGTGAACGAGGTAGTGCAGGGTGAAGGGGGCATGGGTTGCATGGAATATGAAACAACAACACACTTGTTTATATGTTCTATTACTTTATGTGTCATTTAAAGTCTTGTTTCAGGTATCTAAATTATTCTTAAATGGATTTCATGGGTATAATGGGTTTCATGAAACCTTTATCTTCCTTTATTCTTCAATGTATCATGCAAAAAGAATGATCTAAGAAATTTTATGTGATCTGTTGACAACCTTCTCATGACCCCAAGTGCGGATCACCAAATTTCCTTGTATAAACAAACAGATGCTTCACAGGATCTCAAGAACACTGTGTGATCAGAATATGTATTGCATAAATGATTTACATGACATATGGTGTGTCCATGAGATCTCCTTTATCTCTTCTCAAGACCCAATGTCTTTCAGGTTTCTCCTTTGGGAGACAGTAGATATGTTTGCGGGATCACCTTCATGGGACTATGGTTTGTCCGCGGGTTCCTCCTTACCATCGCGTAACCAAGATGGTTTTGTGAGATCTTCTTCATGTGATTGAATCACGCGAGCTCATTAGTTTTTAGAGTTACTATTGAGTTCTCAGAAAACCAACAACAACCAAAATCTCGGTATTTCCTTGGTTTATATAGGTTGTGTTGCTTCTTTTTTTAAGGTGTGTCAAGGACCTCTTCAAACGCCCGAGGATCTAGGGATCTTATGAATGTAGATATTATCAGCATCTCCATAATTGCTGGAATTATGGCACAATCCGTGTGATGACTACTTCTTCACATGATCAATCTTTTGATCATGCGATGCCTCATTCGATATAATCTCAAGAAATCAGAATAATCCAAATGATAATTAATATAAAGGAAGGGAGGGGGTGGGGGTGCAGGGGGTGTCCAGGGGGCTGTCCAGGGGGGGCATGGGGGTGTGTCCAGGGGGGGTAGGGGGGGTGTCCAAGGGGTGCAGGGGGGTGTCTAGGGGGGCTGTCCAGGGGGGGTCATGGGTGTCCGGTGGTGGTGCAGGGGGGTGTCCAGGGGGGCATGGGGGTGTGTCCAGGGGGGTGCAAATAGGTTGTCCAGGGGGGGACAGGGGGGCAGTGTGCAGGGGGTAGGGAGGGGGGGGGGGTGGGTGGGCTACTGCAGGGGGGGTAGGGGTGCGGGGGGGGGGGGGGGGGGGGGGTCCAGGGGGTGCAAAGGGGATGTCCAGGGGGGCATGGGGGTGCAGGGGGGGTGTCCAGGGGGTGCAAAGGGGATGTCCAGGGGGGCATGGGGGTGCGGGGGGGGGGGGGGGTGCAAGGGGCTGTCCAGGAGAGGCTGTCTTATGGGGGCAGGGAGGGGGGGAGGGGGTGTGAAGGGGGGTGTCCAGGGGGGTGCAGGGGGGTGTCCAGGGGGGTCCAAGGGGGCTGTCAAGGGGGGGGGGTGCAAGGGGGAGGGAGGGGGTGGGGCAGGGGTAGGGGGGACTGAAAAATGTGAAATGGAATATTGAATTATGATCAAATTGTAAATAATGTTTGGTATTTATAACTCCCTAATAATGTTTAGTTCTCTCCATGCTTAACTTGTAGATATTATATTTGTTTGAAATTAATGTTATGGTATTCTGGGAATGTGCATGCTTTATGCCATGTTGATATCATTTGAAAGTTGTTATGGACACATTACATGTTTTGTTTGTTGAAATTAAATTTGGATTTTAATTAGTTATATTCATGTGCACTATCAAGCTGAATTATAATTTCTAAATCCTGAGTTTGCTGCTGGTTTCAACTATTGTATATATGGGAATAATATTCTAATAGGATGCTATTTTCTAGTTTACAGGTGATTCAATATTTATACCAGATTTGTTTGAAAAATATAGAGGAGAGAGTCTTGGGATTGGAAGCTGTCACTCAGGGGAGTATTCTGCCTCATTTACTTTTCTGCTCTCTTCTTTCCGCTTAAATTCATAATCCATGCTAAGTGTATTTGTCACTGATTTCATGTGTTAGTTTGATCTTGTTGGGTGAATAACATGCTATTTTCATATACTAAGAGTGAAGTTTATATCAATACAAATGAAATTTCATTTAATTATTATACAAGATATTTCTGTAGGGGGCATGGGGGGGTAAGGGGGCATGGGGGTGTCCAGGGGGGTGCACGAGGTCTGTCTAGGGGGGTGCACAGGGTGTTCAAGAGGGTGCAAGGGGGTTGTCCAGGGGGGAATGGGGGTGCAAGGGGGCTGTCCAGGGGGGGCATGGGGTGTAGGGGGGGGGGGGTGTTCAAGGGGGTGAAAAGGGGATGTCCAGGGGGTGTTATGAGGGTGCAGGGGGGGGGGGGTGTTCTGGGGGCACAAAGGGGCTGTTCAGGGGGGGGGGTGCAGGGGGGTGTTTAAGGGGGTGCATGGGGGCTGCCCAGGGGGTGCAAGGGGTGTTCAAGGGGGTGAAAAGGGGTTGTCCAAGGGGGTGTTCTGGGGGTGTAGGGGGGTGTTCAAAGGGGTGTATGGGTGCTTCCCAGGGTGCTCCAGGGGGGTGCAAGGGGTTGTCCGATTGGGGGACTGAATTAGTTTTTTTTATACCATATGAATCATACCGCCACAGTTTTAACCGTGGTAGTAAGGGCCTAGTACCATGGTTAAACCATGGAATTAGGGGGTATCTTTCCACTTTTTTAACCGTGGTAGCAGTTCCTACTGCCGCTATTTTAATCATGGCCTTAACTACCCTAATTCCATGGTTAAAACCGTGGCAGTAGGTAAGACTTACTGCCACGACGATAGCGGCCACGGTTTTCTGAAACCGTGGCCATATGCTATCACCACGGTTTTTGGGCCTACGACCATGGTTTCAAACTATGGCCATAGGTTAATTTTCTATTTTTTCCTATTTTAACTTCTATCCATCCTACAAAAAACAAAATCACCGCGCATGCGTACGTACATCTTATCATCTCCACGTCGTGGTGTAATCTACTTTTCACCACCACCTTACTTGGATGGGTATAATGGTAGAAATAATAACTATATATGATTAATATAACATTATACTATTTTGGATATACTATAAACCATCCAATTCAATACCATTCAACAATTATGAGAGCGATATCGTCGCTCGTGCGTACGTACGGCTTACCATCTCCACAGTGCGATGTGATTTGTTCTACATAATCTTCATTAAACCATGATTATATAAATGAATTGAATGAATAAATATGATATATATTATACTAATACCATGTTTTAAATTATATAACTACATCCTAAAAAGAGTAATAAGAACTTATCTGACAAAACATGCATAAGAACATAAAGCAGTTAATACCCGAATAACGAGTAACAATGAAATGTTACTAAAAATGGATGAAAATATGATCATAAATGTTATCATAAAAATGATTATGATTATGGAATAAATCAGTAACATTATTTAAATCATTATACAAGAGTTTAAAATATGTACGAAGCATATTGGACCTAAGGTAAGGGATAATTTTACAATCTCATTTTTTATTCGTGATTGTTTATATGTAAGTATTTTCTGGGGTATATTTATCATCCACATACATTTTTCCTAATTATATAATATTATTTATATTATTATAAAATTATTTAAAGTTAATTTTACCCTTTGTTAAATTTTTTAAATGGTATGAAAGGAATCTTTTATCGTTATTTGATTTGAGGTACTTTTTGACTTTTCCAACAAAAGTACGAGGATAATGTTTTTCTTAATTTATACAGCATGAATGGTTTTTTACGATTTATTGATGCCTTATTTACATGAAGATTAATATAAAATATTTCAAGATTATTTTCAACTAAATTATTATCTTTTAAAATTTCATGGCATTTTGAGAAAAGAAAATGTTTTTGAAGAAGAAAGGATATTTTCCTCAAGAATAAATTTCAAGTGTTTTACCAAATTATTTTCCATCTAAGATGATGCTATTTAAATAGGGTTTTGTTTATATCCCTATTATTAATATGATTTAATTTCATTAATGATGGAATGATATTTTATATGTATTATGTTATGATGGAATTATGTTTAAGAAACCCATTTTATTTCATGGTTTATGTTATAGTGAATGTTTTTATGTTTTTGTGGCACACATAAGAATGGTTTCATTATGAGATGGGTGAGACCTATATATCCCTCTAATGCATTGGGTAAAGATTTATATCTCATGATGTAGACATTGATAGAATGAAAAGTAAATCTGATTCAGTGATACAGGGCTGGAATGAGGAGTGAACTCGGTTCAGTAATGGACTTTGTCTGCTATGATGGTCTTGGAAATGAGCCTTGACTAATATGAAATGATTTTTTATGCTTATGTGTGTATGACACAAAATTTCATGTCTTATGTTATGACTATTAGGATTACAATTCACTTTTATGATTTATCCCATGACATGATATTGTGATCTTTTATATACAGGATATGAATTTCAAATGTTATGTTCTTATGAATATAATATGATTGATATTTCCTTTTTTTACCCTTACTGGTCATTTGAGATCACCCTTTTATATGATTCTTTTCACCAGGTCATGAAGAAGTGTATTAAGTATGATATGCCAAAAAGGAGTCTAGTTATGATGAAATAAATGAGAGACAATGTAGATGTTTTATAAACCAGTTGTTTATGTTTCTCAGTTTCTAAAGACACTATACCTATACGGTTATATCATGGTTTTGTTATATGTTGTAATAAATATACTTCCATTATGAATTAATATCAATGTATGTAATGTATTATAATTGATAACCCCTCCTTAAATGTTATAATTTTATGGAATTAGTACTGCAAAAGTGGTTTTTGAAAGTGCTAGAAAAAACCTTTATCAGAGTTAAAAAAACGTTGTTAATCTCAACGCCATTAAAAGTGAACCACTTTTATCAGTTCTAGAAAAGTGTGGATAAAATGGAGTCTTTATTAGCTCTAATAAAGGCGGTCCTTTATCAATACTTTTGTTAATATTGATAAAGTTAGTACTGCAATGTGGTGTTAAAATTACAGCACACTACATTAGCAAATACAACTCTATATAAAAAATTCATAATTTGATTAAAAGAAAAATTACATCACAAATAAAAGAAAAAAAACAATATATTATAGACATTTCAAAAATTTATTTGTACAATTATATTACCAAGTAATATCAAAAATATTCCAAAACATCAATGGTTTCATTAACTTTGGTACCTAATCTCTAAAAAAAACCCCGATTATGGTATCAATTGCAGAACAAACCACCCCAAACCGAGCAAAAGCATCCACCTATATAAAAAAACAATTATTATATTATTAATAATATAAATAAATAAATTAAACTTAAATATTAAATAATATATTAATAAAATATCATTTTAAAATAAAATGACACACTTGAAGTCACACCGGTCACACCATGCATCAGATTGATGTGTGAATGATTCCTACAAATCACAAATGACTTAAGGATCAATTTCATAAAGTATAAAGACAATCCAAACATGTTTGATCAATTTTGAGTATGTCATGTGTCTTTTTTACTAAAATATCAATTTAAATTGAAAACACGCACGTTGAGTCATATTGGTCACATCGTGTGCCAGTTTGACATGAAATTTATTCCTATATGTCACAAATGATTTATGAACCATTATATTAAATTATCAAGACAATTTGATCACGTTTTCTCATTTTTCAGTGTGTGGCACACATTTTGAACTAAATTATCAATTTTAAACTGATAACGAACACTTTTGAGTCATACCGAACACATTGTGTTTCATATTGTGGTCCGACTAATTTCTACATGTTAAAAATGACTTATGGATAATTATCCTAAATTATCAAAACAATCCAAATGTGTTTGCTCAGTTTTGAGTATGTGATGTGTGTTTTGAACTAAAATTCCAAATTTAAATAGAAAAACACCCTTAGAATCACACCAGTCACATCGTGCATCAGATTGATGTGTGGATGATTCCTATACTTTCCAAATGACTTAAGGATTGTTTTCATAAAGTATCAATAGAATTTGAATGTGTTTTCTCAGTTTTGATTATGTCAGGTTTCTTTTTTTCTAAAATGTCAATTTAAATTGAAAACACACACTTTCAGTCATATCGGTCACATCGTGTGTCAATTTGATGTGATACTAATTCCTACACATCAAAAATGACTTATAAATAATTTTTATAAAGTATCAAGATAATATAAGTGTGTTAACTCAGTTTTCAATGAGTGACACACGTGTTGAACTAAATTATCAATTTTAAACTAATAATGGACACTTTGAGTCATATCGGACACACCATGTATCGTATTGAGGTGAATTTGATTCCTAAACCTCATAAATGACCTATATATTGTTTTTATAAAGTATCAAAACAATTCTAATGTGTTTTCTTAGTTTTGAGTATGTGATGTGTGTTATGAACTAAAATGTCAATTTTAAATAAAAATACATACTTGGAGTCATACCTGTCACACTGTGTGTCGGATTGAGGTACATATGATTCCTGCACATCAAAAATGAGTTATAGATCATTTTAATAAAGTATCAAAACAATACAAATGTGTTTTCTTAGTGTTTAGTACATCGTGTATCTTTTTTACAAAAAATGTCAATTTAAACTGAAAACACACACTTTAAGTCATACCAGTCACATCGTGTGTCTGTTTAATGTGAGAATGATTCATACACATCAAAAATGACTTATGAATTGTTTCCCTAAATTATCACAAAAATATAAGCATGTTTTCTCTATTTTCAGTGAGTGACATGTTTTGAACTAAATTATCAATTTTAAACTAATAATAGATACTTTGAGTCATATTGGGCACACTGTGTATTGGATTGAGGTATGACTGATTCCTACACATCACAAATGACTTATGGATCGTTTTAATAAAGTATCAAAACAATATAAATAAATTTTCTCAATTTTGAGTATGTGATGTGTGTTTTGAAATAAAATGTCAATTTTAAATAAAATGACACACTTAGAGTCATACCGGTCACACCGTGTGTCAGATTGATGTAAATATAAAACATAGACATTAAAAAAGACTTAAGGATCATTGTACTAAAGTATCAAAATAATATGAATGAATTTTCTCAGTTTTGAGTATGTCACGTGTCTTTTTTACAAAAAATGTCAATTTAAACTAAAAACACGCACTTTGAGTCATACACATCACATCGTGTATTAGTTTGATGTGTTACTGGTTCATACACATCAAAAATGACATATTTATAATTATCATAAAGTATCAGGACAATCCAGTTGTGTTTTCTCAATTTTTAGTGAGTGACACATGTTTTGAAATAAAATACCAATTTTAAACTGATAATGAATACTTTGAGTCATATCAGACACTTCGTGTATTAGATTGAGGTACGATTGATTTATACATGTAAAAAATGACTTATGGATCATTTTCCTAAAATATCAAAACATTTTGAATGTATTTTCTCAGTTTTGAGTATGTCATGTGTCTTTTTTACTAAAATGTCAATTTTAAATAAAAAGACAAGACTGGAGTATCAGATAAAAATGATGAGGAAATTAACTTAAAAATAGTAGGTAAAATGATGAAAAAACTAACTACTGAAGTAGTATGAATTTACCTTTTCATGATGTATTCCCTATTTGCCTATCGTTATTACCTCAATTGCATCCTTGAAGTCCAATTTCTCATGAGCACAAGCAGTTTCAAACATATTACAAGATCTGATATACCAGACACACTGTGTATTGGATTGAGGTGAGGCTGATTTCTACACGTCACAAATGACTTATGAATCATATTCCTAAAGTGCAAAAAAAATCTGAATTTTTTTACTCTATTTTGAGCATGTAACATGTGTTTTGAAATAAAATGTCTAATTTAAACTAAAAACATAAACTTTGAGTCATACTGGGCATACCTTGTATCAAATTGAGGTGTGATTGATTCCTACACATCACACTGTGTTTTTTTATTCTACAATGAATTCAACATTCAAGGTTAACTAACAATATTGATGTTTGATTACTCAAAATGTTGAATACATTGTAGAATAAAATGAAAAGTTCATCATCATGAGTGCATCATTATTATTGAGTGCATGATCAAAGTACATGGGTGCATCATCATTGTTGATAAAGTCATTTCTTCACGACCTTTATGAAAATTAAAAAAATAATTATTAGATAAAGATGATAATAAAATCAACTAAAAAATATAGAAAAAATGATGAGAAAATTAACTAAATAAGTAGTAATAAGTCACCTCTTTATGATCTCTATATACAATATGATACCATGTATTCTTCCCTTTCATTTCTAAACAAATTTATTTCCTCTTGTGAATATGAGGTCTATCAATAGTCTTGGTAGTACTAAAAAAATATAAATAAATAAAGGATTAGTAAAATTTTTAAATAAAATTGTAATTATCATCGAAAATACCTATTCGGGGATGTTATTTTATTGATGAAATGTGATATCTTTCATAAATTTACAAACAGAATAACCACAATCTTTTCCATTAGTTTTTTCCAAGCATTGAAGAAACATTTATAAAAAGGTAATTTGTTTTGGAATATGTTTTGATAGTGGAATGTTATTATATATACCCTAATAATTATCTATTTTTAGAAGTCTATTGGCTTTTTGTGCTCTTGGACTGTCCTCATTCCATGATTTTGACGATATTTAAACACCACCCAGTCATAATATAATTTTCATTAAAACATAATATAAAATGTATAACTTGAATTTTATTTTTAAAATATTGCATGTAGTGTATTAAAAATTTACAAATGTCATCACATGTAGTTGGTTTATTAGGTTGTCCATGCATTGAATACATAAAATAAATATTTGGAGTATCCAAATTGACTGTAATGAGCAACCAATGCTATATAAAAAAAGGAATGAGTAATAAAATGAGTGAAAATAAATTTTATATGATTAAATTGTAGCATTTTACCCCTGCATCATGAGTATTAATAAGAGTCCATCATCTGTAAGTTTTCTTTCAAACATTATGGCCAGTTTTTACACTATTAATTCATATTGATTTATTTTCAATGAGAATAGTTATGTAAAAGTGATTAGAGGAATAATGAGTCCAAAATTATGTTCACAAGTCTTTCCCTTCAAATATTATTGATATATACGCCTACAAAAAATAAGAATAGCATTTATTCATAATTAACATAATAAATATACTATTGGAAAAACAAATCATGAAAACACACCTCATGTATACATTTACAATTGAGACTTCAATACATTCATGCTTGGGGATTTAATTTACATTCTCAAGACCAATATAGTTTGTAATGTACTCCCTATATATCTTTTATTCAAAATCAATTGTGTTCATATCACTATTTTCTAATTTTTTATCTTCATGAACCTTTAATGTTAGTAAATTTAGAAGTTGAATGGGTAGGGTAAAGGTAATTTGTGAATATATTTTCTATTGGTTGGTTGATCCTTTAGATCATTTTGATTTGGCCTTCCATTTCACCCCTTCTCTTTTTCTGTCTATAATAACATTCATCTATTTATACCTCTTTACATTAAATTTTAAAGGTTTTTCATAAAAAATAAATTGGAAATGAATACCTCCTTATCGAAATGTATTTTTACAATATATAAAATCCATTCTATGAAAGTTCCAATAGATTTCTTGACCGTATGAATATTTTCATCATCAAGTGGTATAAGTAGCTCGACACTCATCTTGTGAGCTATGTGAATCCCCACGCTCACATGATCTATAAGATGTTATTTTTTGTGTAAAATAACTTCTTGAATATTGTACATGGAATCCCTCACAATAAGGCGATGAGTGGGTGTTGATTGATATAAATCACAATCATTTTCACCCTATAGAATATCAGTATAGGAAAGGTATCGGTGTCTATCTGGTTTTCATTTCATAGAAAAAATTATGAAAATATTGATTTCCTCTTCTAAGACATCCCTTTGAGGGGAATGGATTTCCTCAAATATAGTGGGGGTGGGGTGGGGGGATCTTCATGTAGTGGTTGTTGTTGTGTTGTTTCTTCTCTTTCATTACTTCCCAGAACATTTTCTAACAACTCAAACTAGCAAATATGTTTTTCTTCTAGATCAGTTAATCCTGACAACATATCTTCCATTTTTCTTATCTTTATCCCTTGTTCATTTCTTTTCTCAAGGTACATTTGGGGTAACCCCCAAAAACCCGCACCTTTGATGAAACTATACTTTTTTGGATGCTTTAAGGCCACTGATAGTGGTTATTCATCAGGTACAACTGATGATGATTCTTATGTCTAATTCAGATAAAAAATATTTGAAAATAAGTAATAATTGTTATGTAATACCAATTTAAACAAAATAAATTTTTATTATGACATACTTACTCATGCTTCCCACTATTTTTTCATGTTTTCATATATTAATATATTGTCTTTATTTATATGTGCCTCTTTCCATAGCACATGACATGGGATAGAAGTGGATTTGGATTTAGATTAATCAATCTGCATATAAACAAATGAAAATAATTATGTGGTTATTTCAGGTCACATAAAAGTATTACTATAGATTTAAAATATATTCCATTTTTTCAAGTGAAGTGTACCCCATCCTTGCTTTACAGTAGGGGTACATTGGTTTTGATTCATGTTGCTTATTTTCATCACCCAATTGTTGTTTTATAAATTAAAAATTCTTAATCAAAGTGATTAATATGCATATTTTTAGGAAATGTATTACCAGTCATAATGTACCTAAAATATGTCTCCTCATGATGACTAATAAACACATCCCACTCTTATTGGTTTATCAGGTGTGCATACATCTATGGCAGGTGCAAGTTTATTTTCCCTTCAACATATTTGAGATAATATTTCATAATAATTGTCTACAAAACTCTATGATCCTTTCCAGTGATCATTAATACAAATTTAATTTGGGCTTCATATACTATAAATTCACTCTGTAAGGGATAAATAAGAGTAAATCAATATTTAATTATTTTGTTTTTTAGTAAAATAATGAAAGTATATCATGATGTTACCCTAATATTTTCTAAAATTGGTGCCTTAAGTGTGATAACAACATTGTTCCATGAATATACATCTATCAACATGCATATTTGAGTGTTGTAACCAATGTAACTACTAAACATATCCTTTTTGGGGTTAATAGCCTGGCCACATGCACTCCATCCAACCTCAAATTCGATGCCTTTGTTTCTCACCTTAAATTTGTTTTCTAACATCATTATACTATGATGCTCTTGTTTTTTCTAGGACACATGTTGTTCATCGTCTACCATTTAATCAACTTAAACATTATCAATATGTTGTTCCTATATATTAGTATCATTGATATGTGCAGAAGATTTTCATTACTCTACATTGAGAGCATCGACATGTTGAGAAACCTGTTGTTCCTCGGGTTTGGGAGCATTGGCATGTGCAGAAGTCATTATTTACAAAAGTGGTTGAACATTTAATTTAGGTTACATAAATTCAGTGTTGAACAGATAATAATATATGGCAATGCAATTTATATTACAAAAAAAATACAACCTGATCACTGAACTCTCTATTTTTAAAGGTTGAAGGGATTTGACCTCTCTATTGTGTATCAAAATCCCTTTATTATGGTCACCTCTAACATAAAAGACCCCATCTATATTGGGACTACTGCAAAATGATTACGATTTCCCAATGAAAGGGTAATAATCAATTTAATTGACACACAAACCTTTAACGATTTTGGTCAATAACAGAACAATTGAACACTTTTGGTTTGCAGGATCTGAAACTTAAAATACTTTTAATACATATGATGCCATTATAAATGGTTCATATCTGTACCCATCCTTTCTAAAATTGACTTTCATGAATCCTAATTCATATATTTTAACTGTACTCATGTTATCAACCCACTTTTATTGAAAACTGATTACTTGGAAGGTTTTATAATCCAAATATCATATTTTTTTGATGATATGAAAGTATGACATATTCACATAAATTGGATTTATGTCCTTAGTACAAGATACATGCATCACTTTATCCACAAGTATAACTCTACTATTTTTCATGATATTTCATCCATCATGTTCATTTGTATATAATATATACGCATTAATTACATAACCATTATAAGATAATACATGCACACATGGTCCTATGGCTAGTTGTTGAAGTGTAACATCCTGGATCCGAGTACCACTCCACGGGTGCCCCGAACCCGGTTGGTCACATTACCTCAAGCGTATTTACCCAAACGCCAGAGGCTTCCAACTAGCAGTGAGGGCCCAGGTCTGATAGTGGGGAAACTATGCCCTCATTTTTCAAAGTGTATCGCAGTGGAATACAAGATAAAACATACAACAGCAGGGGAAGAAGTAAAACATACATAACTGAAATGAACAACTGTATAGGGAAGTACAGGTACAAAGTGTATCGCAGCATGTCACTATTCTATGAAAACAGCCAGAACATGTTACACAATATTACAATACAATACAATGGAAAGTACAGGTACAACAAAACAAAACAAAACAGCTGAAAGCATCACGAGCCTGAGCTCGGTCCCATGCTCCCCTACACCTCAGCAACAATCAAGTACCTGTATAGGGACCCTTTCCCTTATCCATACCTGCAGAAATATAGTCTGTTTGGGCCGAAGACATGACCCAAACATGGTGTGAGAAATGAATCCCAGTAGGCACCCACCAAAGATCCGTGCCCAACTGTCAGTGTAAATGTGCAACAACAATGTGTAGGAGTAAATGCAATAAACTAAGCAGTACTCAAAAGTAACTAACTTTACCAGTTATATTGCCATTTTAATATTCATTTAATCATTCAATAGCAGGAAAATACCACAGTGTATTTCTAAGTAAACAATCAGTTTCCTCAGGCACGGAAACCCTTACCCTTAGGTAAAGAGAATCTAAACCCACAGGAATCTGCCCACAGGCATATCAAACAATGCCCACATGCTTACGAGGTGTCACCCACAAGCATAGAATCTACTGCCCACATGCACAAAAGAAGTTTCCCTCAGGCTGAACAGAGCACTTCCCACAGGCTAAACACAACACTTCCCTCATGCTAAACAAGTATCCGGGATATGCCCAACATATAAAAAATCAATTCAAATACAATTCCTCTCAAGGAAATTTAAGACAAGCTAAAATCACGATATACCCTTAGCTAACCTGGCCAAATGGCTAAACAGAGGAACGCACCCCAGGGTTGGTCCTGGATCCAAGAAGCGATCCCAAACAATAGTTATATATGTTCATTTAACTACCTATGAAATTCTAGGTATTTAATTACGCAAGGCCTCAGCCATACGACACCCCATTCGTGGGTGCGCATCACAACGGTACACAATTTCACCACAGCAGTTGGAAATAAACACTAGAACACCTACCTCGATTGTCCCTGATCGGTATACGCGAATGATACTCCTTGAAACGTCCGAGAACGATGTAGATATGAGGTAAAATAATTCCCATTCAAACGTAAATAACTCTCTTTAGAGGAAGAATTTTCAAGATCTACGTAAGGAGAAGGAAGAACTCACCCGTGCGGTTCCAACGAGATCGAAGGAGGTGGAAACGGATTCCTGGTGCTCGATCGGGCAATCTTCAAAGCTCCAGTCGTCCCTCCCGAGTTCTCCTCTGGTTCTATGCCTTCCCTGTGAACAGGGGAGGATACTGCCCATTTTAAGAGAAAAAAACAGACTACACAACGTGTACTATTGGGTACACGATGTGTAGTTTTCATTTTTAATTGTTCCTTTGGTGGATTATCACCAGCGTGACACTGTTTATCTGTCGACATGAGTACACGGAGTGTAATACCTAAGTAAACGACGTGTACTATCGCTCAGCTGGCCACCACCTTACTATTTGCCTGCCGATCGACTACACGGCGTGTAAATACAAACTACATGGAATGTAGTCAGTTTTTACACCCATAATCGTCGACCGGCCTACACGCCCTGTGTACTCCTTCCACACAACCAAAGTGCACAACGTGTAGAAAATTACATGGCGTGTAGTCATGAAATTTAGTATTTTCTCCCATTTTCCTTATTTTTCTCAAAAAAACTTAAGGAAAAGAGAAAAGAAGAAACCCGTACCTCAAGAATAAGAACCGGGTTCTTACAAACTTCCCCCCTTAAAGCAATTCGTCCCCGAATTGCCCTTCCAAGGGTGGCGAAGATAAAGCTCAGAAAAAATTTGGCCACTGAGCACATACGTCGGTCTCCTGCTCCCAGGTTTCGTCTTGCACTCGGCCATGCAGCCATAGCACCCGTATGAGAGGAGCTGACCAACCTTGAAGAACCCCCGTGCTCCTATCAAAAATATGAATCAAATGCTCCTAAAATGATGCATCTATCTAAAGATCAACCTCCTCTGGCTGAAAGACGTGAGATGGGTCTGAATGATAGCGGCGCAACTGAGATATATGGAAGATGTCGTGCATGGCCTGATACCTCTGTGGTAACTGAAACCGATAGGAAACCAACTCGACTCTCTCCAGAATATCAAATGGCCCCACATACCTCGGTGAAAGTTTACCTTATCTCCTGATCCACCTATCTCCCAACCTCGGTGAAACATGCAAGAAAACCCGATCCCCAACCACAAACTCCAAGGGTCATCTACGGCGATCAACATAAGATTTCTAATGAGACAGTGCAGTAGCCATTCGCTTCTAAATCAACTGGACCTGCTCAGAAGTCTCCTGAACGAGTTGTGGTCTCAGTAAAGCTGCCTCACCTGCCTCCATCCAGCACAAAGGTGATCAGCATGGCCTACCATATAAAGCCTCGTAAGGTGCCATCTCAATAGTTTCCTAAAAAATATTATTATAGGCAAACTCGACTAGGGGTATATGTTTCTCCCAGGATCCCCCAAATTCCAGGATGCATGCACGCAACATGTCCTCTGGAAACTGTATCGTACGCTCTGACTGGCCATCGGTCTGAGGGTGGTAAGCTATGCTCAGAAGCACCTATGTACTCAGTTCCCTCTGAAAGCTCTGCCAGAAACGATATGTAAAACGGTCATCCCTATATGAAACGATAGAACGAGGAACCCCATGAAGACGTAAAACCTCTCGGATATACATCTTTCCGAGCTCGTCAACACCGAAGGTCTCTTTGATCGGCAAAAAGTGAGCTACCTTCATGAGTCTGTCCACAATGACCCACACGACATCATTGCCTCGAGGTGACCTTGGCAACCCAGTCACGAAGTCCATCGCGACATCATCCCATTTCCACTCTAGAATGGGTAAATGCTGTAATAGTCCAGCTGGTCTCTGATGCTTTGCCTTCACCTGCTGACAGGTGGAACATCTCGTAACAAAACCAACTACTTCTCTCCTCATACCCGACCACCAGTACTAACGTCTCAAGTCACGGTACATTTTGGTAACTCCGGGATGAACTACCCAAGATGAGACATGAAACCCCCGCATCAACTCCTCATGTATATCCCCTAGAACTCATACTCGTCCATGGAAATGCAATACCTCATCATTTCCTATCGTCCATCCAGGAGGAGGGTCCTCACTTGCGACCGAATCCCGTAGAACTAGGCCTTCTGAATCAGATAGTTGTCTCATCCTCACTCTATCCAAAATAGTAGAGGTCACAGCTAAAGATGAAAGATAGGTATTCCCCTGACTATCGTGCACCTCCAAATGCATCTTAGAGAACAAAGCCATAAGCTGCCACTCACCGCTGGCCTCATGAACCGCCTGTGTCTGAGTCTTCCTGCTCAGTGCATCAACAACTTCATTACCCTTACCAGGTGTGTGGGCATGCTCAAAATCGAAGAAATGAAGGTATTCGACCCACCTTCGCTGTCTCAGATTCAAGTCACGCTGAGTAAAGATATACTTGAGACTTTTTTGATCAGTGAAAACTAAAAAATTCTCTCCCAAGAGATAATGTCTCCAACAGCATAACACATGAACAACTGCAGCCAACTCGAGGTCATGCATCGGGTAATTCCTCTCATGTGGCCTCAACTGCCGAGACCCGTACGCAACAACTCGATCACCCTGCATCAAAAAATCTCCTAGTCCAATACCTGATGCATCACAGTAAACTGTATAGCTCTTCCCCTGCACTAGGAGTATCCAGATTAGTGCGGATGTTAAATTTCCCTTCAGCTCCTGAAAGGTTGTCTCGCAAGCTTCTGACCAAACAAACTTCACACCATTCTTAGTCAAACATGTCAACGGTGCTTCTAAGTGCGAGAAGTCCTGTATAAAACACCAGTAGTAACCAGCAAACCCCAAGAAACTTCGTATCTCAAACATGTTCTTAGGTTGCTCCCAGGAAACTACTGCTCTCACCTTCTCTAGGTCTACTGCAACTCCTGCCCCTGAGATGATATGACCCAGGAAGTGAATCTGGTCCATCCAAAATTGGCACTTTGAGAGCTTAGCATATAGCCGATGCTCTCTCAATGTACTCAATACGATCTCAAGATGGGTGGCCTGGTCGTGTCGAGTGTGAGAGTACACCAAGATATCATCCATGAATACTACCACAAAAGAATCCAGATAAGGATGGAACACATGATTCATCAGATCCATGAAAACTGCTGGTGCGTTCGTGAGTCCGAACGGCATAACCAAGTACTCATATAGACCATACCTACTCTTGAAGGTTATGAGTGGTATATCATATGGTATAACGCGCAACTGATGATATCCGGATCTCAAGTAAATCTTCGAGAACACTCATGCACCTCGAAGTTGATCAAAAAGATCATCAATCCTTGGTAAGGGATATCGGTTCTTGACTGTCAACTGGTTTAGCTTCCGATAGTCCACACAGAGTCTGAGGGCACTATCCGCCTTCTTCGTAAAAAGGACTGGAGAAACCCAAGGAGAAGTACTGGGTCGGATAAAACCCTTTGACTGTAACTCCTCTAACTATCACTTGAGCTCCTGTAACTCAGGTGTAGCCATACTATAAGGAGGAATGGATACCAGTGCTACTCCTGGAACAAGCTCAATAGAGAAATCCACCTCACGCTCTGGAGGTAGACCTAAAAAGTCATCTGGGAAGACATCTGTCACGACCCGTCCTCGGGGCCCGTGCCGTGACTACCCCAAGACCGCCTTCCATAGGCCAGGGGCTGGCGACTAGCACCAAAGGCGTAAATCCCGATAACTGGGAAGGAATTGCCTTTATAAAAGTAACAAAAAACCACAGAGTACAAGAGGAAGTAAAACACTAAGTACAAAAGAAAGTGCTGAAAAGTAAATGGGCCAGAATACAAAGCCAACTGAAAGTACAGCTACAACTGAACAAAAGTACAACAGAAAAAGACAACAGCTGGAAGAACGGAAGCGGCTCCTGGGTCGTCCTCCTTGGATCCTACTTGAAGGGTAGGTACAGATGGCCTCCACAATGCTCTCGCCTGTCAACCTCCTCCGAGTGTCGTCTCGCCGTGAAGTCCACCTCCGGATACTGACTTGTCGTGTAGTCCACCTCCAGGTACCATCTAGTCCTCGAACACTCGGCCTCCGTTAGCACTGCCCGTCGTCTACAACCAACACAATGAGGTGCGGGCATAGCCCGTTCAAGGGTGAGTATAACGATACTCAGTAGGGACCCCGAGACCCTCAAGGTCTCACTAAAACCAACAAGGATAACCACAAAGAAGATCTCAACAGATAACCTCTACTTAGGTATATGCCCATACATATACCTAAGTTATCAAGTAACCCATCTCAATCATGAGGAAACACAAGATTATGAAATCATCGGATAACCACTACCCAGATATATGCCCATACATATACCTAAGTTATCAAGTGACCCTTCTCAATCATGAGGTAAACACAAAGGTCAAAGATTCAGCTCAAACCAGGATTTTCATTATCGAAACCGTAACTGCTGAAGAGCCCCGTCTCTGGAGTGTACAGTGGTCCTTTCACGACTCCGAGGTACTGCTCACTAACCTAAGACTACTGAGGTACTCCTCCTGTCAAGTACTGCGGGTCTTCCACCTCACACAGTAGTGCTCCTCCGCCATGGGTCTTCCACCTCACACAGTAGTGCTCCCCCTCATAGCCTACAGAGGTACTCCTCCTGTCGAGTACCGCGGGTCTACCACATCACACAGTAGTGCTCCTTCTCCATGGGTCTACCACCTCACAAAGTAGTGCTCCCCACTGGGCTATGCTAGTCACTCCGAATCGAATCAGACAAGCAGTCATCGGTCACAGCCAGCTACACGGTCTCCGTACTCCGTACGCTCGTCTCCGGGAGGTTCCGCTCCACGAGCTATAGGTTGATACTCCAAGTATCTCAAAGTCCCACGAATAAGTATCTCAAAGGACCGCCTCGTCATAGGGGTCTCAACGCAACAGACGGCGCGTCAATCGGACGCCCAGTCTGTGAGTTATTAGCCTTTTTGTCCCAGGAGCCCAGTTGGTTTCGTGTGCGAACCAACCCGGCCGTATCTCAAATGTACCCAGAACTCTAATAGGGTATACCCATAGGGACCGTTTCTCAATGTGATCACCAACGCCGCTGACGGTTCGTCGAATGGACGTCCGGTCTGAAAGATATCAGCTTTTCCGTTCTAGGGGCCTGGTTGGATTTCGGGTACAATCCAACCCGTCCATACTCCAACTGCATCCAAAACTCAGTAGAATTATGCCAAAAGTTTCGTCTCATCAAGAGGAATTTAATGAGATAGACGGCGTGTCAATCGGACGCCCGGTCTGTGAGTTATTAGATTTTTCGTTCCAGGGGCCCGGTTGGTTTCGTGAGCGAACCAACCCGACTGCACTCCGACGGCGTCCAAACCTCGAGCGGAGTAAGCCAAAAGTTCCATCTCATCAAGAGAAAACCAACAAAGTCGATGACACGTCAATCGGACGTCCGGAACTCAAGATATAAGCGTTTCCGCTCTGAGGGCCCGGTTGGTTTCGTATCCGAACCAACCCGGCTGAACTCAAAGTTCTTTTAAACCTTGAGTGTAACATACCTAAATGACCATATCGATCCAAGGATCACATCGCAACTAACGGTGCGTCGATCGGAGGTCTGTAGCCCAAGTTATGGGCAAAATACCGAAGAGGTCCGAAAACGGGGGTCTGGGCCGGGCTCGGCCCAACCCCCCCTGGGTCGGCCGAACCGGGTCGACCCGAACCGGGTTCAGGTCCGGCCCAGCTGGGCGCGGCCCGGCCCGGACTGGGCAGCCGGCTGACCTCGCGCTGGCGTGGCGCGACGGGTGCGAGGGGTTACAAACCCCCCCGGTTGTCAACCTGGAGCGGCTTAAAGTCGCGCCGCCTCAAACCCGGAACGGCCCGACCATTCCGGTTCACGTCCCACCGCCGAGGCTCAGCTGCCGCGCCAGCGTGGCGCACCGCCACCGCCTTCTTCGGACCACCGGATGCGCTCCGGTGGTCCGTTTCGCCTTCCGCCTTTGCCAACAGTCCTCCCGGGACCCGATCTTTACTGCGAAGGAATTCAAACGTCATTTCGGCCCGATTCGTCGTCGCCCGCCGATCCGCACTCAACGTTCAAAACACGCCGTCTTCGTGGTTTTCCGGTGCGGCGTGACAGCCCCGCGCCCCTTCGCCGCGACCCGACTTTGACCGCGGATTTGTTCGACCTCAAAAGCGCGGCGCGACGGCGCCACGCTTCTTCGTAGTGATTCTATAAATTCCCGCACGGTGCGATGGCACTGCGTCGCTTCCATTTCAAGCCACGTAGATAACCAACAAAATAAAAGGGGAGGAGGTTTGACCATGTTTGTGCGGTCCGACCTCCTCCGTTATTTTGATAACAGTTGGCCATTGATATCGAAGAATGTCCAAAATTATTCACGACATGAAAACCAAACCCCTACCTTGCAAAGACGTCACACGTCGTCGAGCCGCGGAAGAGGCAAGCATCGCGGTGATCGGACGTCGCGGAAGATCGGTGCAGATTCCGTTGACGTCAGAGGGTGATTCGTCGTCAATGGCGACGTTCCCCGCGGTGGTGTCTCCTCCCTTGACGCGGAGGAAGAGGAGGAGAAGGCACGTCGTCAGTGATTTCCCGATGAAGAATGAGGCGTCTCGCTTCCTTCAACGTGGAGAGAAGGTGCAAGATTAGACGACGTTCTTCGTCGAAGCTTTGGTGTTCTTCACGTTCTTTGACAAAGGAGAAGAAGCATTCTTCTTCTTCGGAGGAAGTTCTTCAAAACTCAAATGCTCTCTTCCCTTTCTCTTAACACAACATTTCTAACCAAAATAAAATAAGGCTCCACCTTATTTTATTTACCCATTCCATGAATTCAAAATTACAAAATTCAAAACCAACACACTTAATTAATTGATCTTGAGTTGTCAAATTAATTAATGTTTAGGTGGCATGAATTAATGTGGGAGGTGAGGAGGAGAGGAGTCACTTAAGTTAAAGTGGAGTTACAATATTAAAGTGGGAGGTGAGTTATGGGAGGTCAAGGGGGTTATGGAAGATCAAGGGGGGTTAGGGTCTTGTGTGGGCCCCACCACCCTCTTAACCACTCATGGGTAGTTTCCTAACTTCCACTAAAAGGATATAAATACTTTAAAGAAATAAAAATTGTAACTCAATTTTTATTTTATCTTCCACAAATTTTTAACAACTCCTCCCGTGAAAACGCAACTCCGAAAAAGATCTTCTTAATAAATTACCGGTGCTGCGAATCCATCGGTGCCCTCAGATTTCAATTCTGAGCACCGGTTCAAAAGTTATAAAAACCCGCTCATTCGTTCACCGAACGTACCCGAGCCTAACTTCAGAAATTAATTCCGGGCACACCGGGCCTCGGAATCAGGCGCCGTCAGAAACTGTGTTCTTGTAAAATTCAAAGAAAATTAAGAAAAAAAATTCCTTGAAATTTCTGGGTCTTTACATTACTCCCACCTCAGGGATTTACGTCCTCGTAAAGCTTTAACATAAACAAGGGTTACAAAAGCGGTACTGAGCATGCATCTGAGCCTTCCGCTCTCATGTGATTACCTGGAGGTTCCCGTACTGCTAGTGAAAGTGATCCTAAGGAATCGACCGTCTTCATAGGATCCACTCTTGTCGATCCTTGATCCCCACTGGAACCTCTGTGAAAGACACCCCATCGCCATCATCCAGCTCCTCATGGTCAATGATATACGAAGGGTCAAGCACGTATCTCCTCAGTTGAGATACGTGGAAGTCGTCATACACCTGGTGCAACTGAGGTGGATGGGTCAAGCAGTAAACCACCCCGTCTACCCAGCTGAGGACCTAGGAATGGTCCACTGAACCTCAGAGATAACTTGCTGCCTTGGCCACATCTCTGTAATCCTCGTCGAGGTGAGACCCGTATAAGGACGTGATCGTCATCCTCGAACTCTAGAGGTCTCCAATTCCTTTTTAGAACTGGAACTCAAAACGACTGCTGACACGAGGGTAAGTTTGACTGAATCAAGAGCGATCGGTTGCACCCTCCTGTGCATGAGTTTATCCTGTGCTGCCTGGGGTTTCCTTTTCGCCGACCAAGGAAAACCCATTCCGACGTCGTAGTTAAACCACAACCTTTTTTCATAATACCATCAATTTGTGTATGAACTGTGATTTCCCAGTCCATACTCAAACCAACTTCATAAGGCCTCGATGTTGCCACCAAGAGATTCCAACCAAAACTCTCACCTCGAGGGTTTGACTACACTGTCGGCGTAAGTGTGATTATCGAGTCTTCTCCCAAGGTATCTCTAGACGTTAGGGTCAAGTCTACGGCTTACCGGAAACTCTAGGTTTGGGACAAGATTCGTGGAAGGAAGGAATGATTCATATCGACGTCTGTTACTACGACAGATAGTAGTGGATACAGACTATCCCTTGAATAATTCTTAGAGCCATTGGGTCACTCTCCCTGACTGCAAAGAAGCTACTCTCTTCCCCTGCCCTCCAGCTCCCTGAGCCTGGTAGGGACAACTAAGGTGGGTGGTTGTAGTATGTTAAAACATACACCACCACATGCTGCTCTCCTAGCTCTGCCTCCACGTCTGCTGCTTTGCAGACTCATATCTCCTTAAATCTTACACTTCTTGAAACATTTAACATGCCCGAGTCTCTAAGACTGGTGCCAGTTTCCTGTTTCTTACTGCACTGTGCAGTCTTCACCCACTCCTGGATGATCTGCACCTTCTTTGCCTATGATCAGAAAGAGCTGCTAAAATTTCTCCTTTGACGAAAAGAGAAACTCGGTCTCATCCCATGGACGAACCAAGCCCATTTCCTAATACAGTCAATACTGACATGAATGATGCATTCATTCCATGGAAGACGTCGTAAGGCCTCGACGTAACTACCAAGAGATCCAACTATCACTCTCGCCTCCAAGGGTCGATTCACACTGTCAGCATCAGTGTGAGGTCATTGGGTCTCCTCCAGTAGAAATCTCGAAGTGAGGGTCAAGTCAACAGTCTTAACCGGGACCACTCAGTATCAACCAAACAAAAGGACAGGAAAGAAAACAAGATAAGTGTCTTTTTATTATTGCAGCTCATAGTACAAAGACATGAATACAACAGAAACATGGAACTAGAAGTAAAAGGGACGTATCCACTAGTTCCGCTCCTGTCCACCTGCTCCCGGAGCTCTTGTACCTGGTCCACTGCTCATCTGTTGCTCAAGCACTCGCCGCTGCTTCTGCCTCGGTGGATCCTCCAATGCCTGCGGATCGACTGTGTAAGGAGTCGGACAGTCACGTGTCAGGTGACCCTTCCTGCCGCATGAGAAACACTGTCCGTTTTTGGAACGCCTGGCCCTAACTCCACCCTGGGTGCCCCGCACTACTGATCCTATAACCCGAGGTCACCCACCTATTGGTCTGGTCCTCTTGGACATCTGCATCATATGTCTACTGCCCACAGATGACTTGGATACTGATCGAAAACCCTGCGGAAAAAGCAGAAGCTCCTATACACGCTCGGGGTGTAGAGCTACTGGCACAAACTCCACCCTGAAAAGGGTCTCGAAGTCTTCCCATGTGAAGGTCATCTCGTCGCAAAACTGGAACAAGTGGCTCCACCACCTTCCTGCTGCTGCTTGAAGGAGGCTGGTAGCAAATATCACCATGAAGTCTGCTGGCGTCCCCACTAGCTTGAAGACTCTCAACACAGCCTCCAGTCAATCCTCAGCCGCTTGCGGGTCCGTCTCTCCCCGGAACCTGGGTGGCCTCCGGTGCTGGAACTCGTGCAGCGCGCTCAAGTGGCGTGCATCGCCTACTGCTGGGGCTGGTGGCATCGGTGGCCCAACGTATGGTAGTACCGTTGGTGCCTCCGCTGGTGCCTCGACTACAAGAGGGCCCTATACCGAAGCCTCGTCACTCGGCAGGCTGTCAGTACGCACATCCCTCTGGGCTCTAGCTGGTCGTCCATGAAAAGGCATCCTGAAAGAAACAACGTGACACGGTCAAATGATTATACCTGGTGAGCCGACCTGGTTTGATCTGTTTTAAGGGAAATCCTTTGAAAACACACACGCAATCAGTGTTTTCATGTACAAAGTCAGAAATCTGTTTTCAAGGTCCTGGTGTATGGATACGTCGGCCGCCCGCACCAACACTGGACTCCCTGAGCTGAAGACCACACTCGGTACCCTTAACACTATTGCTTCACAGAAAGAAAAATATCAGAGTTATAAGTTCTGCGGTAGAACCGACTCCTCTGATACCAATTTGTCATGACCCGTCCTCGGGGCTCGTGTCGTGACTACCCCAAGCCCACCTTCCATAGGCCAGGGGCTAGCGACTAGCACCAAAGGCGTAAATCCCGATAACTGGGAAGACATTGACTTTATAAAAGTAACAAAACACCACAGAGTACAAGAGAAAGTGAAACACTAAGTACAAAAGAAAGTTTTGAAAAGTAAATGGGCCAGAATACAAACCCAACTGAAAGTACAGCTACAACTGAACAAAAGTACAATAGAAAAATACAACAGCTGGAAGAACGGAAGCGGCTCCTAGGTTGTCCTCCTCGGATCCTACCTGAAGGGTAGGTACAAATGGCCTCCACAACTCTCTCGCCCGTCAACCTCCTCCGAGTGTCGTCTCGCCATGAATTCCACCTCCAGATACTGACTCGTCGTGTAGTCCACCTCCGGGTACCATCCAGTCCTCGAACACTCAGCCTCCGTCAGTGATGCCCATCGTCTGCAACTAACACAACGAGGTGCGGGCATATCCCATGCAGGGGTGAGTATAACGATACTCACTAGGGACCCCGAGACCCTCAAGGTCTCACTAAAACCAACAAGGATAACCACAAATAAGATCTCAATAAATAACCTCTATTTAGGTATATGCCCATACATATACCTAAGTTATCAAGTAACCCATCTCAATCATGAGGAAACACAAGATTATGAAATCATCGGATAACCACTACCCAGGTATATGCCCATACATATACCTAAGTTATCAAGTGACCCTTCTCAATCATAAGGTAAACACAAAGGTCAAAGATTCATCTCAAACCAGGATTTTCATTATCGAAACCATAACTGCTGAAGAGCCCCATATTTGGAGTGTACAGTGGTCCTGTCACGACTCCGAGGTACTGCTCACTAACCTAAGACTGCTGAGGTACTCCTCTTGTCGAGTACCACGGGTCTTCCACCTCACACAGTAGTGATCCTCCGCCATGGGTCTGCCACCTCACACAGTAGTGCTCCTACTCATAGCCTACAAAGGTACTCCTCCTGTCGAGTACCGTGGGTCTTCCACCTCACACAGTAGTGCTCCTCTTCCATGGGTCTGCCACCTCACAAAGTAGTGCTCCCCACTGGGCTATGCTAGTCACTCCGAATCGAATCGGACAAGCAGTCATCGGTCACATCCAGCTACACGGTCTCCGTACTCCGTATGCTCGTCTCCGGGAGGATCTGCTCCACGATCTATAGGTCGATATTCCAAGTATCTCAAAGTCCCACGAAGAAGTATCTCAAAGGACCACCTCGTCATAGGGGTCTCAACGCAACAGACGGCGCGTCAATCGGACGCCCGGTCTGTGAGTTATTAGCCTTTTCGTCCTAGGGGCCTGGTTGGTTTCGTGTGCGAACCAACCCGGACGAATCTCAACTGTACCCCGAACTCTCATAGGGTATACCCATAGGGACCGTTTCTCAATGTGATCACCAACACCGCTGACGGTTCGTCGAACGGACGTCCGGTCTGAAAGATATCAGCTTTTCCGTTCCAGGGGCCCGGTTGGATTTCGGGTACAATCCAACCCGTCCATACTCCAACTACATCCAAAACTCAGGTGAAGTATGTCAAAAGTTCCGTCTCATCAAGAGGAATTCAATGAGACAGATGGCGCGTCAATCAGACGCCCGGTCTGTGAGTTATTGACTTTTTCGTTCCAGGGGCCCGGTTGGTTTCGTGAATGAACCAACCCGACTGCACTCCGACGGCATCCAAACCTCGAGCGGAGTAAGCCAAAATGTTCTGTCTCATCAAGAGGAAACCAACAAAGTCGACGGCACGTCAATCGGACGTCCGGAACTCAAGATATAAGCGTTTCCGCTCCGAGGGCCCGGTTGGTTTCGTATCCGAACCAACCCGGCCGAATGCAAAGTTCTCTAAAACCTTGAGTGTAGCATACCGAAACGACCATCTTGATCCAAGGATCGCATCTCAACTGACGGTGCGTTGATCGGAGGTCCGTAGCCCAATTTATGGGTGAAAGACCGAAGAGGTCCGAAAACGGGGGTCTGGGCCCGGCCCGACCCAACCCCCCTGGGTCGGCCGAACCGGGTCCGGGTCCGGACCAGCTGGGTGCGTCCCGGCCCGGCCCAGCCTGGGTAGCCGGCTGACCTCGCGTTGGCACGACGCGACGGGTGCGGGGGGTTACAAACCCCCCCGGTTGTCAACCTCGCGCGACTTAAAGCCACGCCGCCTCAAACCCGGAACGGCCCGACCGTTCTGGTTCACGTCCCACCGCCACGGCTCAGCCGCCGCGCCGGCATGGCGCGCCGCCGCCGCCTTCTGCGGACCACCGGACACGCTCCGGTGGTCCGTTTCTCCTGCCGCCTTCGCCAACAGTCCTCCCGGGACCCGATCTTTACTGCGAAGGAATTCAAACGCCATTTCGGCCCGATTCCTCGTCGCCCGTCGATTCGTACTCAACGTTAAAAATGCGCCGTCTTCATGGTTTTCTGGCGTGGTGCGACGGCGCCGCGCCCCTTTGCCACGGCCCGACTTCGACCGCGGATTTGTTCGACCTCAAAGGCGCAGCGCGACGGCGCCACGCTTCTTCGTCGTGATTCTCTAAATTCCCGCACGGTGCGACGGCACTGCATCGCTTCCATTTCAAGCCACGTAGATAACCAAAAAAATAAAAGGGAAGGAGGTTCGGCCGTGTTTGTGCGGTCCGACCTCCTCCGTTATTTTGATAACAGTTGGCCGTTGATATCGAAGAACGTCTAAAATTATTCACGACATGAAAACCAAACCCCTACTTTGCAAAGACGTCACATGTCGTCGAGCCACGGAAGAGGCAAGCGTCGCGGTGATCGGACGTCGTGGAAGATCGGTGTCGATTCCGTTGACGTCGTAGGGTGAGTCGTCGTCAATGGCGATGTTCCCCGCGATGGTGTCTCCTCCCTTGACGCGGAGGAAGCAGAGGAGAAGGCACGTCGTCGGTGATTGCCCGATAAAGAATGAGGTGTCTCGCTTCCTTCGACGTGGAGAGAAGGTGCAAGATGAGACGACGTTCTTCGTCGAAGCTTCAGTGTTCTTCACGTTCTTCAACAAAGGAGATGAAGCGTTCTTCTATGGAGGAGGAATTTCTTCAAAACTCAAATTCTCTCTTCCCTTTCTCTTAACACAACATTTCTAACCAAAATAAAATAAGGCTCCACCTTATTTTATTTACCCATGCCATGAATTCAAAATTACAAAATTCAAAATCAACACACTTAATTAATTGATCTTGAGTTGTCAAATTAATTAATTTTTAGGTGGCATTAATTAATGTGGGAGGTGAGGAGGATAGGAGTCACTTAAGTTAAAGTGGAGTTACAATATTAAAGTGGGAGGTGAGTTATGGGAGGTCAAGGGGGTTATGGAAGATCAAGGGGGGTTAGGGTCTTGTGTGGGCCCCACCACCCTCTTAACCACTCATGGGTAGTTCCCTAACTTCTACTCAAAGGATATAACTACTTTAAAGAAATAAAAATTGTAACTCAATTTTTATTTTATCTTCCACAAATTTTTAACAACTCCTCCTGTGAAAACGCAACTCCGAAAAAGATCTTCTTAAGAAATTACCGGCGTTGTGAATACATCGGTGCCCTTGGATTTTAATTCCGAGCACCAGTTCAAAAGTTATAAAAACCCGCTCGTTCGTTCACTGAACGTACCCGAGCCTAACTTTCGGAAATTAATTCCGGGCACACCGGGCCTCAGAATCATGCACCGTCAGAAACTGCGTTCTTTTAAAATTCCAAAGAAAATTAAGAAAAAATTTTCCTTGAAATTTCCGAGTCTTTACAACATCCCTGAAATGATCAACCACCGAAGGGAAGTCATTCTGACAAGTCCCCAGATCATCCAGATATAAACTCGCAATCTGGGCTGTGGCTCCACCTCACCGACAATGCTCTGGTCCAGCTCGGCTCGCCTGAACATCCCACTCACCTTTTTATAGAAACTCTCTGCCCTCTGGTGATGTGAAACGCACCCTATGACAATAACAATCTACAAAGGCTCGAAAGGGAACCAACCAATCCATCCTGAGAATGACATCATACCTCATCATCTCCAAGACATAGAGGTCCCAAAGAAAGTGACACCCACCAACCTCAAGGGGGGACTCCTTGCACTGATTCACACCAGTCGTTCTAATCCCCAACGGAGTGTCTAGCGTCATAACATCAGAAGTAGAAGAAACACAGAGCCCAAGGCTCTCCACAACAGGCACATATACAAAGCTATGTGTAGCACCCGTATAGAAAAGTACTGAAGATAAGACAGAAGCTACTAGAATAGTACCTCTAACAGTAGAAGGTCCGGGATCTGGCTTCTGTTGGGTTTGTTGCACTGCATATGCCTGCCCAGTGCCGCAGCCCTGCGATATAGCCTGGCTACCCTAAGCTGTCCCGACCTACTACCTCTGAGATCCTGGTGTTTGGCTACCACGACCATGACCACCATCCCTATCTGCACACCCTGACGTATTCTAGTTTCTCGACTGGTAAGAAGCTGCTGGTCCTTCTCCACCACGCGGAGTCTGCACAAAACCCCTCTCACTAGCCACTGGTGGATACGCCCTGAAAATGCGCTGCAGATGACCCATCCTGCCGCAAGCTTGGCATTCCACTAGGTCACGTGGACATTGTGGTCTCTTGTGCCCCTCCTTACCACACTGGTAGCACATGACCTGGACACCTGAAACATTCTTCTAGCTGGTACTGAAACTGTGAGAGAAGTCCATCTGCTTCTTCCTCTTACCGGTAGAAATAGTACCAAAAAATGGTGTCGAACCGCCCTGGCCTGCACCACTAGCTTCCCGTAGGTTCCACTCAGTAATCAGTGCCTGGTTCACAATAGAATGTACAGTAGGCAACCTGAAAACATTCACCAGTGTGCGGATGTCATATCGAAGACCATCCTCAAAGAGCCTAGCCCTCAACGTCTCATCACCCACTAGAACGGGTGCAAAACGCTGAAGCTCAGTGAAACGAGCAGAATAATACGTCACCGACATAGCGCCCTACTGCAGATTCATGAACTCTAGAGATCTATCTTCCCTCAACGTCTCTGGGAAGAAGAAGTCATAGAAAGTTGTCTGGAAATCTTCCCACGCCATGTCTTTGTGATGATCTGACTAGGTGGTAACATCCCACCACCTCTTGGCAGAATCACGCAGCATATACATCGCGAGCTTGACCCTCCGCCCTGGAGGCATCTCAAGATGCTCGAAAATAGTCTGCATAGAACCCAACCAAGACTCCGCAGCCTGTGGTCCGCCATCCCCTGAAAACATAGGCAGATGATGCTGCTGGAATATACGTGTCAACTCTTCCATAGATGTGGCGGCCTGCAGTGCTCCCTAAAAGGTCTGCGTGAAACGCATGAAGCCTTCACGGAACTACGCTTCCGTGCCTGTGTCCAGTATAACGGCTGGTGCCACATCTAGATCTGTTGGAGAATCCACTGGTATCCCATGGCCTACCATCTCTGGAGTATAATCGTTGCCGCTCTCCTGGAGAACAACGCATGGTTGTCTTGACGACATGACTCTACAAGGTCAAACGCATACCTTAGACTAAGATTACTAAAGACCGAAAACAAGGATACGGAGAAGGAAAGTTTTCAAAATTTACAAAACTTGACTACATAGCGTGTATAAAACTACACGGAATGTTATCGCAAGAATTCACATGGGCGTGTACCCCAGCTTAAATTGGTCATGTAACACCCCAAACACATGGCGTGCCTTTTAAATACACGATGTTTACTTGAATCCTATTTCCCTGCCCAAGTCCTTATACATGGATAAACCACACGACTCACTTGAACAATACTACACGGCATTTATGGCATCTACACGGTGTGTATGGTTTAATTTCCAACTGCCCGTGTCATTCGTGACACGACCAACTACTCAGCTGAAACTACACGGCGTGTGACACCCGCACATGGTGTGTACACCACCCCATTTCCCAGCCACACGGCCATGCCCACACGGTTTCCTACCGGTAAGGACTACACGGCATGTACCTCAGGTACACGTTATGTTCAAGAAGAGGTAACACTGACCCGTGTTTGTTAGCTACACTGACGGGTCCTCAGTCCAGACTACACAGCGTGTTCCAAGGTGGACACGACATGTATGTCTCAAGGTCTCCTCCGTCCGTGTGGTTAGTTACACGGGCGAACTCCGGGTCAACACTACACAGCGTGTAAATCCAGTACATGATGTGTTTTTTCCCAAGCCTTTCCCTACCCTGTGTCCCCTCCCACACGGTCTATGATACAGGAAGAGACTACACGACGTGTACGGAGGGTACACAGCGTGCACTTAAATTTTTTTCATTTCTTCCCGAACAGAAGAACACACGACGTGTGTCTGAGGAACTACACAGCATGTGTCCAGGGTTTTCTAGATAGTAAGCCTTTGAGACTACTCCGGATCCCATAAAATACTGAAAAACAACACCTAAGTTCCAAATTCCGATCCGTGAGGGCCCATACTCCCCACGAATCAAAGTTTGACAGCTTATACATGTTATAATCAAGTAAACAAGTCAATGATCCACCAAATTCCGGTTATTGAGGGCCCATAATCCCTAAAAACCAAAGTTTGGTGTCCATCCTATCAACAGGATCACACAAAAATACTCTATCACATAGCAGGTATTTATCAAAGCAGCTATCACAACAACATGCTTTTCTAGCACAATGACTATCACAAAAGCATGTAATTTCTAATGCACCTACATGGCATGAAACTATGCATGACATGTGATTTCTAGCATGTGCCTAAATGATGCATGTGATGGAATACCATCATCTCATCAGGTTTCAACTAAATATAACCCATGGATAACATATAAACAACACAATCACAAGTGCGTCACCCAATGGTGAAAATCAGATCAACTGTAAATTGCAAAATCAATAAAATTGCAATACGAGGTAAATTGGCTTTTCCCTGTACACGGGTTAGCTACTCCCAGGCACAACTTATTACCAACTACCATTTCCATCCTATCCCTGAATAAGGATCCAAATTGTAAGTCAAAGAAAAGAAACCCCCTCTGATACCACTTTGTAACATCTCGGATCCGGGTACCACTCCACGGGTGCCCCAAACCCGGTTGGTCACATGACCTCAAGTGCATTTCCCCAAACACCAGAGGCTACCGACTAGCAGCGAGGGCCCATTTCTGATAGTGGGGAAACTATGCCCTCATTTTTCAAAGTGTAGCACAACGGAATACAAGATAAAACATACAACAACAGCGGAAGAAGTAAAACATACATAACTGAAATGAACAACTGAAGTAAAAAGAACCAGCAGTCATATATATATGTATGTCTAGATGCAGCATGTCACTATTCTATGAAAATAGCCAGAACATGTTACACAATAGTACAATACGATACAATGGAAAGTACAGGTATAACAAAACAAAATAGAATAGCCGACAGCATCACGAGCCTGAGCTCGGTCCCATGCTCCCCTACACCTCAACAACAAACAAGTACCTGTATAGGGACCCTTGCCCTTATCCATACCTGCAGAAATATAGTCTGTTTGGGTCGAAGACATGACCCAAACAGGGTGTGAGAAATGAATCCCAGTAGGCACCCACCAAAGATCTGTGCCCATCTGTCAGTGTAAATGTGAAACAATAGTGTGCAGGAGTAAATAAAATAAAATAAGCAGTACTCAAAAGTAACTAACTTTACCAGTTATATTTCCATTTTAATATTCATTTAATCATTCAATAGTAGGAAAACACCACAGTGTATTTCTAAGTAAACAATCAGTGTCCTCAGGCACGCAAACCCTTACCCTCAGGTAAATAGAATCTAAACCCACAGGAATCTGCCCACAGGCATATCGAACAATGCCCACAGGCTTATGAGGTGTCGCCCACAGGCACAGAATATACTGCCCATAGGCACAAAAGAAGTTGCCCTCAGGCTGAATAGAGCATTGCCCACAGGCTAAACACAACACTGCCCTCAGGATAAACAATTAATCGGGCCATGCCCAACATATAAACAAGAAATTTAAATACAATTCCTCTCAAGTAAATTTAAGACATGCTAAAATCACGGTATACCCTCGGGTAACCTGACCAAACGGCTAAATAGAGGAACGCACCCCAGGGGTGTTCCTGGATCCAAGCAGCGATCCCAAACAACAGTTATACATGTTCATTTAACTACCTATTCAATTCTAGGTATTTAATTACGCAAGGCCTCATCCATACGACACCCCATTCGTGGGAACACATCACAACGGTACACAATTTCACCACAACAAATGGAAATAAACACTAGACCACCTACCTCGATCGCCCCTGATCGGTATACACGAATGACGCTCCTCGAAATGCCTGAGAATGATGTAGATCTGAGGCAAAATAATTCCCATTAAAACATAAATAAATCTCTTTAGAGGAAGAATTGGCAAGATCTACGCAAGGAGAAGGAAGAACTCACCTGTGCGGTTCCAACGAGATCGACGGAGGTGGAAATGGATTCATGGTGCTCGATCGGGTGATCTTCAAAGCTCCGGCCATCCCTCCCAAGTTCTCCTCTGGTTCTAAGCCTTCAGTGTGAATAATGGAGGCTACTGCCCATTTTAAGCGAAAAAAATAGACTACACAGTGTGTACTATTGGGTACACGGCGTGTAGTTTTCATTTCTTAACTATTCCTTTGGCGGCTTCTCACCAGCGTGGCACTGTTCATCTTTTGACATGAGTACACGGTGTGTAATACCTGAGTATATGGAGTGTACTATCGCTCAGCTGGCCACCGCCTTACTATTTTCCTGCCGACTGACTACACAGCATGTAAATACAAACTACACGGTGTGTAGTTGGTTTTTACACCCATCATCGCCGACCATCCTACACGTCCTGTGTACTCCTTCCACACGGCCAAAGTACATGGTGTGTGGAAAAGTACACGGCGTGTAGTCACCAAATTTAGGATTTCTCCCATTTTCCTTATTTTTCTCAAAAACACTTAAGGAAAATAGAAAAGAAGAAACTCGTACCTCAAGAATAAGAACCAAGTTCTTACACGAAGTTGTTCTAAAATTGAATCCATATTTGCAGTTGAATCCTTAAAAATATGGTCTTGAAACCATCATATAAACTACTGATTATGTGTATTTTATATCCATATTTTAACCCTTTATGGATTTAAATGCCTAATAATTACTTTATGAGTTTCAATATATGGATCAATATATAAACTGTTATGAAAAACATAAAGGTTATCATTTTACCACTTTATATTAGTAATTATGAAAACATTTATTATGGAAATTCCTTCACCCATAAACCACTCAGGGTGATGATATTTCAATAGACCAATTCTTTCCACATCGAACAGGTTGTCGGTACAAAATTCAACAGATTACTCAACAACATATCACTCTGTAATACATCCTTCTAGACAACTTCATTTTTTGACATACCTTTTAAAAATATTCATATATCGTTTAATAGAGGTACATCCATCTATCATGTACTGGACCACATAGTCGAATCTCTCTTATCAAGTGAACCATTATATCAAGAAATGTCGGTGGGAAGAACATCTCCAATTGACATAATATGATAGAAATTTCATTTTGCATAATTGGAAATTTCATCAAGTCTATAACTTTTATGTATATATATTTGAAAAGGAAATGGATCTTGGTTCATGTATGACATAAATTCTTGGAAAAAATGAAATATAAAGCTACAAGCAATAGAACTTGAATCAAAACATGATAGTCATGCGATTTCAGACCCTTTAACTTTAAACTAGTCATTGACATGATAGTCTTGATATTTTATGAATACCCCTCTAGAACCATTACATCATTAAAGAAGTTTCAAAACTGATATCTCTCTTTATTGGAAAGAGTGTAAGCAGTTGGAGGAAGAAAAGTCCATTTTCACTCTTCATTGGCACTAACTCTTCCCATATCCCCATGTCAATCAAGTCTAACCCAACCTTAATTCCATCCTTTGTTTTTCTGAGTGAATTTAGTAACATTCCAATGACACTATCACATTTTTTCCCACATGCATAACATCAAGAAAATTCCTGATGTATAAACAATTCTAGTATGGATTTATTTAAAAAATAGATCTATTTTTCTAAATGGTTTTTTAAGGTTATTCCAAAATGGTTTACTAAAAGTAGTGTCCATATATTTTAATTTCTCAAATAGTTGATCACCTATTAGTGGAGATGGTGTAATACCTTCCTCTAAACTCCCATTGAATGATATTGTATAAGATCAACACTTATATCATCAGGGTATAAATCTATATTTTCTTGAAACACAGTCTTTAAGAAATGTTTCAAACTAATTATTGTGTACTTTATTCACAAATGGGACACCCTTAAGTTCCATTAATTCTATATCATAACAAATTTTCATAAGTAGGAAAGTCATTTATCATCCCATACAACATGGTTCCCAATGTGAAATCTTCATTTCTATAGTCATCATACAACGTAACACCTAAATCCCATAATAATTTTAAATCTTTGATTAATGGAACAAAAAAATATCAATATCATTACCTGTTTTTTTGCCCTAATATAAGTATATATAACATAATGTATTTTAATTTCATGCATAACCATGGTGGAAAGTTATAATTTACCAACATAACCATCTATGTATTGTGAGTGATACTTTGAAAACCTGAAGTATTCACTCTATCTTTAGATAGTTCAAGATGAAGGTTTCTCGGATCATTTCCAAATTCTAGATACTCGTGATCAATTCTCTTCCATTGAGGAGAGTATTTCAGGTGACAAAGTTTCCTATATTTATTTCTTGCATCAGCATGCCACATCAATTACCTTGTAGTATCCTCACTTTTATACAAGATTCTAAACCTTGGAATGATTTGAAATCACCATACAACATTCGTAGGACCTGATTTATCTTTTTTTTATTGAGAGGCACTATACTTTGGGAAATTTTTAAGTGATTTGTGGTCCTTATGAAATAGTATACTGTCACTTGGACATGCATTTATTCTTTAAAAGACCATACCCATTGAATTTAGTATTCGTTTAGCATCATATGTTTAGCAAAGAAACTCATTATATTTTGGGAGCATATCATTCAAGAGAGCAAGTAGTTTAATAAAACTGGTGTCACTCTATCTATTTACAAATTTTAAATTATATAGCTTTAGTATGACTAGAAATTATGTATATTTAGTACAACTAGTGTACAATGACGTCTTTACACAACTCTTTAACTTATTAAATAATATTGGTTAATCATGAATTTAATCTTAATCTTTTATCATTATTTCCTCAATTCAATATTCATCATTATTCACACCTATAATGTAATTCCCCGACCCTAGTTACCCAGAGTCGGTGCATTATTACATAACATTGGCATGATATAAGGAATCATGTCCCAAAAGACAGATTAGTTTAGTAGCCTTGGAAGTACTAGATACATACATAAGTTTTACATTACATCATTAGATAAAAACAACAACAAAATTTTGTCCCCTTTGAACACACTTATATCCCTTAGCATATCCCTACAGGTCAACCACAAAATACTTCTTCACATCCTAGGAAAAATAAAATATAGAAAGGGGTGATCTCAGATGCTCATTAAGGATAACAATATAGCGGAAACTTCATAAATAAGCATAAACATTTAAGGCAATGTATAAAACTAAAACAAAAGCCTTTTAAACTTAAACTTCAGTATAATATGGAAAAGATAAATCAAATGATTCCATTTATTTATTCACATGGATATTCTACTAGTTGAATAATCACATGTAATATCAATAGATAATTTCATAATGATGGAATGCATAATGTCGGACAACATAAACACATAGTCAAGGCTTCATGCCAAGACTACAAATAAGATTTTTTCAAGGCCTTGTGCCAAGACACTAGTTTGTCTCATGAGACCTACCAATGCATCGAGGAGCTATAGAGGGATCCACTCATCAGTTACTAAGTCCAATGCATACCTCATATGAAAAGTTTGAAACATAACATAAACATTCGTATTAAAACTATCATACGAAATGTTAATACATTAACCCTAAACCATGAATGGTATAAAAATAACACATCCACAATCAAAAATATAAAAAAACCTTCAATACAATATGTAAGATTTGTATCATAATAAATAAACTTCAAACAAGTATAAAATCCATTAAAGTATGTTGACATAGATGAAATCAAAACTATTTGAGAGAAATATCTCTTTCTATTTTGAAATAATTTAAAAGTCATGTAATTATAAAAGAAAGCATTTATTTTGAAAATATTATTATATGCTTTTAAGGGAAGCTTCAAAGTTTTTATAACGGGGAATAATATCCACACTCTCCATATAAGTTAAAAAACGTTCTTACCTTAATTTGTCAAAAAGTTCATAAAGTACCTTGTTTGGAAAACGACAGAAAGATTCCTTTCAAACCATTCTATAAAAAGTAAAACAAGGGTATAAATGAATTTAAAACATAGTCTAGTAAATAGTAAAAATGTTTTGAAATAAATTTTTAAGAAACACAGATGTGGATGATAAAGAGGTCTAAGTAGACACTTACGTAAAAACAACCTCGGATTATAAAGTGATTATGAAATTAACCCTTACCTTTACTTTTCCTTGGTCGAGGGTACGTTAACCTCCTATATAATAGTTAAATCATTGTTATTAAATTATAAATGAACCTCATACATAAATATGATATCATATATTATCTTCTAATATTTCTTTGTTAATAATATTTTAGTAGTATCATTGTTTCAGGTGTTAACTAATTCATTTTGATTTATATGTTTTGCTACATAAGTCATGTTTGTTATAGATAGGATGTATTTGATTCATATACAGAATGATATAATGTTCTTAAATATAATTTTTAATAATCAAATGTAAATTATTCTTGAATGGTTACAATGGGGAATGAAGCTCATCTCATTTGTGGAGATGGTAATCCGTACGTACGCACGAACGCTACTTCCATTTTATTTTTTTATTTTAAAAGAAAAGAAGACAAAATGATAAATAGGTATATTATTATTCAAGTATAATATAATATTTTATATATGTTATGTAAATTCATTAACACCATACTTTATACATTCCATGTATGGTATGAATGAGTCATATCACTTCGAGGGGGCGGTAGTCCGCACTTCCTTAAATGAAATTATTGTATATATATAACATGAAAAGAATAAAGGTATGCTATAAAAGAGAATTAAAAAAGCTTATAGATAAAATAAATATCATAAATATCATATATAATTACATTTCCATCATAATGGCCACCACAAGAGGTGGTAGTAGAATATTGAACAATCATCGTTTCGTGAAGCAGTAGTTCACCGTCCACAAAAACATTATGTTCTATACCCATTAGATGAAGTTTTGTGTAAGTGTAGTTTAAATTCTTCTCATAAAAACAACCTAGTATATTTAGTATACTGTTGTTGTTATAAAATAAAGTAATAAAGAGAGTTTATGGGCGTGGATAAGTAAAATAAAAGAAAATAACTTAAGAGGAGATGTTACCTTTAAATCGGGTAACTCCCTTTGGTTTGAACCAAAAGACTTCCTTGAAGTGCCTTATGCCTAAGGTAACTCTTATAAGATGAATATAGGGATTTATGGAGCTTAATTAGTCAGATTTTGGATGATCCAAGAGGCTTGAGAGGTGTGAGTAATGGGTTAAATGTGATGGCATTTATAAATAAGGGGAGGGGATCTTTAGGAAAGTTTGAAAATATTATTTTATTATAAAATTATTTTCGGTTTCTAAAGGTCCAAAACTCATTAAAGTTGAATATAAGATGAATCATGTTCGAAATAAAATCATCCAATAATAATTTTATAGGTTTTGGATATTTTTTTTAATTTTTATAATCTTATTGATTTAAATCATTCATTAATCACTACATCATTATTGTGTCATAAATAATTTTATTTATTTTATGTCTAAAAATTATAAAAAAAATACCATGATGTAGGGAATATATTTATATTTAAAATTAATATTTATATTTGAAAAGGTAACTTATATAACCCCATGTAAAAATAGTTTTACTAAAAGATATATGTTTATGTCATTTTTGTCTTTACTTTAAATTAATTAATATAAAGTGTCATTATCACTCTAAAATGGATCCATGGGGTCCCAAAATCGACCCAAGGATGACCATGGTCTGAAATGTATCAAAAAATAGGAATAAGACAGATGTTAGGGTAATTTAATATTATTATAAGATTATTTTTTTACCCTTATTTACCGGATTTACCCTTTAACCATCATAAATAAAATATTTATCGAAGTAATTATTCATAATATATAAACATAAAAATTACCTATTTAAACAATTTGAAACTTATGATTCCAAATATAGAATCCATTTTTCAAAATTCAAAACATATAAGTGTCATAAATTAATTTAAAATTAATTCCTATTGTCAAAACAAGAAGCGTGTTTTTAATAAATAATAACTATCAAAAGATTGACACTTGTTTATGTCCATTTTAAATGTGAAATTACATCCAATAACCTAAATTATATTAAATTATAAAAATATAATATAGTGATACTTAAAAACCATTAAAATTTATAATTTAACACTATAAATTATTTTGATTAAAAATGTTGTTTTTAATTAAAATTTAGTATTTCTCACTATTCATCAAAAATTGAAAGTTTTCAGAAGAGTACCAAAAATTCACCCTAAGCTAATTTTGATATTCTGAATCCAAAAATGAAGTCCATTTTGAAAAATAAAATTTATAAAATTTCAAAAAGTGGGTATTAATATTCATAACGGCTAGTTTGAATGGTCATAGTGTGTTAGAATCTCAAAGTTCCATGCAGCACAAGCTATTGCATTATTCAAAGGGAAACGTACCATGGAAGCTTGGGGTGTTACATTCTTCCATCCTTCATACAATTTCATCCTCGAAATTTCTAGAATATTACTGCATAAAAAGATTCAGGTGGTTCTTCATCATAAGTTCCTTGGGTTCCCACGTTGCCTCTTCCATCTTATGGTTTCTCCATAGAACTCTCACGAGACGAGTCATCCAGTTTCTCAACACTTGTTTTATGATATCAAGAATTCTGATAGGCTCTTTGCAATAAGATAGATCGGGTTCCAGTTCTATTTCTTTATAGGTGAGTACATGCGTTGGGTCTAACATGTATTTTCTCAATAGTGATATGTGGAACACATCATGATCTTTGGAGAGACTTGGAGGCATTTCCAAATGATAAGCTACAACTACAATTCATTCTAGAATTTCAAAAGGTCTGATGTACTTGGAACTTAATTTACCCTTCTTAACAATTCGTATAACTCCCTTCCATGGAGATACCTTGAAGAAAACATGATCACCTACCTGAAATTCCAAATCCTTCCTTCAATTATCAGCATAGCTCTTTTTCCTACTTTGAGAAGCTTTGATGTGGGTTTGGATAATATTTACCTTTTCCATTGTTTCCTCAACAAGTTTGCGGCCTATGAGTTTTCTTTCACCAACATCATCCCAACAAGTTGGTGTGCGACATCTCTTTCCATATAATGCTTCATATGGTGCCATATGAATACTTGAATGGAAACTATTTTTATAAGAAAATTCTAGAAGAGGTAACTATTGATCCCACATACCTTTAAAGTCATGTGAGAAAGATCTAAACATGTATTTAAATGTTTTAATAGTTCGTTCTGATTGTCCTTCAATTTGAGGGTGGTAGGAAGTGCTCAAACAAAGTTTAGTATCCAAGGCCTTCTGAATACTTTTCCAGAATCGTGATGTAAAATAGGGATCACGGTCTGAAAAAATCGATAGGGGTACTCTATAAAGTCTTACAACTTCTTTAATATATAGTCTTTCCAGACATTCAAGTGGTAAATCTTCTCTTATAACAAGAAAATGAGCTAACTTGGTGAGACGATCAATAATGACCCATATTTCATCATTCCTTCTAGGAGTCTTTGGTATCACCATGACAAAGTCCATCGTAATATCATCCCATTTCTACTCAAGTATGGGAAAAGGTTGAATGAGTCTTCTAGGATGTTGTCTTCCAGCTTTCACTTGTTGACAAACCATACATCTTGACACATAATCAACAATCTCTCTCTTCATGTTGTCCCACAAAAAGCGTTCCTTCAAATCTCTATACATATTAGTACTAACAGGGTGTATAGAGAAATTGGAGCTATGAGCATCATCCAACAATTCCCTTTTTAGACCAGCTATGTCAGGAACACAAAGTCTCTTCCCAAATTTCAAAATCCCATCTTCATATATGAAGTCGATTAAACTCCCATCGTTCACAGCTTTAATTTTATTTTGAAACTCCTCATCACCAGTCTGAGAACTTTTTATCCTTTCTAGTAAAGATGGTTTAGCAACCATTTGAAAAAGTATTGATGTTTCATCTTCCATTATTACTCCCATATCCATTTTTACTAGATCCATGAACATAAGATCCCTTTCAACTCTCATCTTGTTCAAAACTCCATGATTATTTCTTCTCAAAGCATCTGCTACCTTATTTTCCTTCCCTAGGTGGTAGTGTGTAGTGAAATAATAATCCTTGAGTATTTCGAGCCATCTCCGTTGCCTCATGTTGAGTTATTTTTGTGAGAAAATCTACTTCATGCTCTTTTGATCGATATATATCTCACAATTTTTACCATAGAGATAGTGTCTCCATATCTTCAAAGTAAAGATTACACCTTCTAACTCAAGCTCATGAGTGGGATAGTTTTGTTCATGAATTTTTAGCTACCGTGATGCATAGGTAATAACCCTATCATTCTACAAAAGGACACAACCATGTCCTTTATTTGAAGCATCACTATAAATTACAAACCCATCATTCCCCGATGGTAGAGTCAATATAGAAGCATTGAATAATCTTCTATTTAGTTCTTCAAAACATTCTTCACTCTCTTTTTTCCAAAAAAATTTAACCCCTTTACGTGTGAGCATGGTTAATGGGTTATCCAATCAGAAAAAAATTTGGACGAAACTCCGATAATAACCTGCTAAACCAATAAAACTGCATACCTCGGTTATACTTGTCAGTGCTGGCCATTCTCATATTGATTTTTTCTTAGAAGGGTCAACAAAGATTTTATACATAGAGACAATATGGCAAAGAAAAGAAATTTCTTGAAGCCAAAATTCACACTTGCTGAACTTCCCATATAATTCATTTCTTATAAGAGTCTTTAGAATAGTGAACAAGTGATTTTTATGATATTTATAGATTTTGTAGTATACCAAGATATCATCAATAAATACCACTACAAATTCATAAAGATATTCCTCGAAAACTTTGTTCATTAGATCCATGAAGACAGAGGGTGCATTATTTTGTCCAAAAGGCATTACTGTAAACTCATAATGTCTGCACCTAGTTCGAAATGTTGTCTTTGGAATGTCTTCCTTCTTCACACACAACTGATGATATCCAGATTGAAGGTCAATCTTTGAAAAATATTGATCTCCATGAAGTTGATCAAATAAATCATCAATGTAAGGTAGGGGATACTTGTTCTTTATTATTATAGAATTGATCGCCCTGTAGTCAATGCACAACCTCATAGATCCATATTTCTTCTTAACAAAAAGAACAAGGGCTCCCTATGGAGAAAAACTAGGGAGAATAAATCATTTATTACTCAACTCCTCTAGTTTTTTCTTTAGCTCCACTAATTCCACAGTGTCCATTCTATAAGGGGTCTTCAATATGGGCCTTTAACCAGTAATTAAATCAATGGAAAACTCAATTTCTCATTCTGGAGGATGTCCAGGTAAATCTCTGTAACTATGTCAACATATTCTTGTAAAATAGGTACATCCTCTATTTGAACATTCCTTTCCTCACCCATAGTTATTTCACTCTCTTCCTCCCCAATAATTGAATTTAGTAGATCTATAGGGGGTAGATCTAGATAAGAATCAGATGGTGATGTTTCTGATCTAAAGATAAGGTATTCCTTATCATCATCAAAAATTGTAACCTTTTTCTTCTTATAATAAATTTTCGCATCATGGTCTGAAATCCAATCCATACCGAGGATTATATCAAATTCAATCATGGGTATACTGATGAGATCAGTAGATAAAGAACATTTATATGCCCTAATGGGGATTGATTCAAAAAACTTTGTTGCAATGATACTTCCCTTAAGAGTTTTGACTGATAAATCCCATGTTAAATTAAATTGGAAATATCTAATTTTCTTAGAAAACTGGGAAGATATGAAACAATGCAATAATCTTGAATCAAATAAATCATTGGCTAAACTTGAGGAAACCATTAAATTACCTACCACCACATCATTCGGGGATTCAACCTCAACAGTAGTGATTGCATAATCTTGTCCTTGATCCCTTGGCCTTTTCTAAGGTAAGTTTCTTTGGTGCTTAGGAAATTCATTTGCATAATGCCCCATTTATTTACAATTGTAACATTCAACATTGAAAGCCTCTTTATTTCCCTTGAAATCACGAGCTTGGTGGACTTTTTAACCACACTTGTAACAGACTCCCATTCCCTTCAGGAAAGTATCAGGTTTCTTCTTCCCATAGGATAGATATTAAACTTTTCCCTTATTCCCCATATTTCTATTTCCACAGTGTTCAATAGATCTATTCTTCTCTTGCTTTTCTTCAAAGTCGTAAGACTTAGAGAATTCCTTTTATGTCTTGATAGCACATAAGACAATATCTTCGTATGATGAGAAGGATTGTGAGACTAATGCTCGATGGAGAAATGGTTTTAAACCATCGAAGAATCGATCAATATTAATCCTTGGGTTATTTATATAATCTTTTGCATGCCTTGCTAACCTTGTAAAGTTAGCCTCATACTTTGCGAAATTCTCATCTTCCTTTTGAATCAGACTTAGAAATTGCCTTTCCAAGGTTATTTCTAAACATCCTATGATACCAACTTTAATGCCCCGACCCTAGTTACCCAGAGTCAGTGCATTATTACATAACATTGTCATGATACAAGGAATCATTTACCAAAAGACCGATTAGTTTAGTATCCTTGGAAGTACTATATACATACATAAGTTTTACATTACATCATGCGATAAAAACAACAACAACATTTTGTCCCCTTTGAACACACTTATATCTCTTAGCCTATCCCTGCAGGTCAACCATGAAATACTTTTTCACATCCTAGGAAAAATAAAACATAGAAAGGGGTGAGCTTAGATGCTCAGTAAGGATAACAATATAGCGGAAACTTCATAAATAAGCATAAACATTTAAGGAAATGTATACAACTATAACAAAAGCCTTTTATACTTAAAATTCAGAATAATATGGAAATGATAAATAAAATAATTCTATTTACTTATTCAAATGGATATTCTACTAGTCGAATAATCACATGTAATATTAATATCTAATTTCATAATGATGGAATGCATAATGTCAGACATCATAACCACATAGTCAAGGCCTCGTGCCAAGACTAAAAATAATATTTTGTCAAGGCCTTGTGCCAAGACACTTGTTTGTCTCATGAGACCTACCGATGCATCGAGGAGCTATATCAGGCTCCACCCATCACTTATGAAGTCCAATGCATTCCTCATATGAAAAGGTTGAAACATAACATAAACATTCATATTAAAACTAGCATAAAAAATGTTAATACATTAACCCTAAACCATGAATGGTATAAAAATAACACATCCACAACCAAAAATATCACAAAACCTTCAATACAATATGGAAGATTTGTATCATAATAAATCAACTTCAAATAAGTAAAAAATCCATTAAAGGATGTTGATATAGATGAAATCAAAAGTATTTGAGATAAATATCTCTTTATATTTTGAAATAATTTAAAAGTCATGTAATTATAAAAGAAAAAATTTATTTTGAAAATATTCTTATAAGATTGTAAGGGAAGCTTCAAAGGTGTTATAATGGTAGAGAATAACCATAGACACTTATGTAAAAATAACCTCGGATAATAAAGAGATTGTAAAATTAACCCTTACCTTGTAATTTTCCTTGGTCGAGGGTAAGTTAACCTCCTGTATAATAGTTAAATCATTGTTATTAAATTATACAAGATCCACATAAATAAATATGATATCATATATTATCTTCTAATATTTCTTTGTTAATAATATTTTAGTAGTATCACTGTTTCGGGTGTTAACTGATTCATTTGACTTTATATGTTTTGTTACATAAGTCATGTTTGTTATGGATAGGATGTATTTGATTCATATCCAGAATGATATAATGTTCTTAAATATTATTTTTAATAATCAAATGAAAATTATTCTTTAATGGTTACGATGAGGAATGAATCTCATCGCATTTGTGGAGACGGTAATCCGTACGTACGCATGAACGCTACTTCCATTTCATTTTTTTTATTTTAAGAGGAAATAAGACCAAATGATACATAGGTATATTATTATTCCAGTATAATATACTATTTTATACACATTATGTAAGTTCATTACCACCATCCTTTATACATTCCATGTATGGTATGAACGAGTCATATCACTTTGTGGGGGAGGTAGTCCACACTTTCTCAAATGAAATTATCGTATATATACAACATGAAAAGAATACAGGTATACTATAAAAGATAATTACAAAATATTATAGATAAAAATAAATATCATAAATATAATATATAATTATAGTTTTATCATAATGACCACCATAATAGGTGGTAGTAGAAGATTAAACAATCATCGTTTTGTGAGGCAGTAGTTCACTATCCACAGAAACATTATGTTCTATACCCATTAGATGGAGGTGTGTGTGATTTTAGTTCAAATGATTATCATAAAAACAACCTAATATATTTAGGATACTAGTGTTGTTATAAAATAAAATAATAAAGAGATTTTAGGGGGTTGGAGAAGTAAAATAAAATAAAATAACTTAAGAGGAGATGTTACCTTTAAATCGGGTAACTCCCTTTGGTTTGAACCAAAAGGCTTCCTTGAAGTGCCTTATGCCTAAGGTAAGGCTTATAAGAGGAATATAGGGATGTAGGGAGCTTAATTGTGAAGATGTTTGATGATAAAAGAGGCTTTAGAGGTGCAATTAATGGGTTAGATGTGATGGATTTTATAAGGGTGGGGAGGGGCTCTTTAGGAAAGTTTGAAAATATTATTTTATTATATAACGATTTTTGGTTTCTAAAGGTCCAAAACTCATTAAATTTTAATATAAGATGAATCATGTTCTAAATAAAATCATCCAATAATAATTGTAAAGGTTTATGATATTTTTTAATTTTTATAATCTCATTTATTTAAATCATTCATTAATGAGGTAAACACTGCATCATTATTGTGTCATAAATGATTTTATTTATTTGTTGTCTAAAAATTATAAAAAAATACCATGATGTAGGAAATAATTTATCTTTAAAATTAATATATATAGTCAAAAAGGTAACTTATATAACCTCATGTAAAAATTGTTTTACTAAAAGATATATGTTTATGCCATTTTTGTCTTTACTTTAAATTAATTAATATAAAGTGTCATTATCACTCTCAAGTGGATCCATGGGGTCAAAAAATAGACCCAAGGATGCCCATGGTTGTAAATGTATCAAAAAATAGGAATAGGACACATTTTATGGTAATTTAATATTATTTTTACCCATATTTACCGGATTTACCCTTTAATCATGGTAAATAAAATATTTACCGAAGTAATTATTCATAATGTATAAAAATAAAGGTTACCTATTTGCACAATTTGGACCTCCTGATTCAAAATATGGAATCCATTTTTTCAAATTCAAAACACATAATTGGCAGAAATTAATTTAAAATTAATTCCCATTGTCAAAATAAAAAACGTGTTTTTAAGAAATAATAACTATCAAAAGATTGACACTTGTTTATGTCCAATTTAAATGTGAAATTACATCCATTGACCTAAATTATATTAAATGATAAAAATATAATCTAATTATACTTAAAAAACATTTAAATGTATAATTTAACACTATAAATTATTTCGATTAAAAAAGTTGTTTTTAATTATTATTTTGTATTTTCAGTATTCATAAAAAATTGAAAGTTTTCAGAAGAGTACCAAAAATTCACCCTAATCTAATTTTGATATTATGAATCCAAAAATGAAGTCCATTTTAACAAATAAAATTTAAAAAAGTGCGTATTACTATTCATAATGGCTAGTTTGATTGGTCGTGGTGTGTTAGAATCTAGAAGTTGCATACAACACAAATTATTGCATTATTCAAAAGGAAACATACCATGGAAGGTTGGGTTGTTACATATAATCATATCCTAGATATGGTCTTATTCATTGTTTATACTTATAATCATATTAGATGATCCATAAAACAAAGTGTCATCCCAATCACTAACTACATTCACTTTTTCCCCGTGTTTATTTCAACATTTATAACTTCGATCTATTACATGAAAGTTCAAGTGTTCTTACAACTCCTATAGAGTAATTATCCTTGAATATCAATTTTATAAACACATAAAAAGGATTTGAGGAGGTTTTTATGCATTATCTTTTTAAAAATTTATGGACTCTTACACCATATCCTCATACTCTTTTTTCATACAATTGTTATTCATCCATTTTTTATTCATGTTCATCCTATTTGATTCAGTAATATTGATATTTAAAAAAATAAATAAATATGCAAAAATTATGAGCTTATATCCCATAAAAGGTCATTCTTATAGAATTATTTAAGCTACACAAATATATTTTTCTAAGATAATAAGAGTCGAATGATGTGTATTGTGATTTTTTATAGTGGTAGAAATAATTGAAGGAAATAAAGGTGTGATATATATAAAGTTTCAAAGAATCTAATTAAATTTTCATCTATTAAAAAACACAGAGATCTCCCATAGGATTAATTTGAAGATGTATCATATGATTAAATAGATATACAAGATCCAGAAAAAGTAGTGATAAATTGAAATCAACAAGAGGGATGAGTTTGTGTTTATTCATTTATTTAATTGCTATGTGGTGGGACAGGTGGTGTTTTAGTGATAGGATGCTTAGTAGATGAATTTTATCATTTATAAAATGATGAAAATGTTGATAGGGTCCAATCACATGATCTTGAGAACCCAATGTTTGAAGAAAATTTCGAATTTAAATAAAATGAACTAGAAGTGTCGAGATGGGTTTCCCATGTTCCATTCCCATTTTAGAAAGTTCATATTTTATCAAAGGGTCCTTTCAACAACCCATGCTAAGAAATTCAATTCATTAAACACCACATGACACTTTAAAAAATTATATTTATTAAATAAAATTAATAATGTTAAAAAACCCAAGAGGCATAAAAAACCATCACTATCATCATAACAGGGATTTAAACACTTAAATCACCTTTTATAAAACATGGAATGAAAGTAAAACAATAAAAAAAAGGAATTTTAATTTGAAAGGACTAAAAATTTTTGAAAATACCATTTGGATAATCCCATTTTTAAGAACAACATTTAAAAATCAAGTTCAAGATATAGATTTTGAGTACTTGAACCACCCTTTGTTCTTATACATGTATGCATTTATAAATATAGATACCACTCATCACATTGCACATATTTACACATAATTATGTTAATATATGATATAATTTATCTATATTTATATCTATATAGTCTTCAATTTAATTTCTTTATTAATAAGAAATGAAAAAAAACTTTTCTTCTTCATCTTGGTAAAGCATTGTATAAATCAACTATCATTTTCATGAACTAAAAAATCCTTTGATCCTACTTAAAGAACCTTTAAACAACTTAAAGTAAAATTAATATGTATATAATTAAGAACAATATCAATAATATAAACCCATGTAAAATACTCAACATGTAGTGTAACAGGTTGGAGTTCAAAAATAGTGGAGGAGTCGAGCATTGCAATTCACATTATGTTGGATTGATTTTGTTATCTACGTTGGCATTGGAGAAATGACATATCTTAGGTTGAAATAGTTGTACTCAATTGGTGGTAATGTAAGATGTGTTGGGTTGTGATGTAATATAAACTTTTAACATAATTTAAGCAATTGACGCGACCCATGTTTTGGTTATATCATAACGTCATGTTCTTTCATATACAATAGTTCATTAAACATACAACTTAGTATAAGCTCTTGACTTGACCCGTGATATGTTGATATCTTAATACTCATTCTCCAATTATCATGGTTGGTGTAATACTAGATTCTTAAAATGTGATTCAACAGTCTCACTTTATATTTACTTACACACCACTCATTTTTCATGAAATCCTCTTATGCAGCATCAATATCTTGTGTATTGATGTGCATACATAATCTATGTGCATAACCCATGTGTTTATGACACATCAAATGTGTAAAATATATAACAAATCGATATCCATAATATATATATATAATAAGTGTGTTAAAAAATATTAAACAATATTAAAAAATATAAAAACTTATTAATTCCATAAGAAGATAAAATTATTAAGAACAAACTTAAACAAAAAATAAAGCATATAAATAAAGACTATGTGTATAATTATCAAAAGTACCATGAAATGTAGTTGGGGTTTATATTAGTGGTAAGCACCCCATAATACTACATCAAGGATGGGGGTTCAAAACTCATTGGGTGTAGGGTACTATAGCAGCACTATAGCGGTACTGTAGCAGCGGTGGATCCGTAGCACTGATGACACTATAGTGGTGATATGCACTGTATCAAGAACTATAGTAGAAACAGTACTATAACAACCTAAGTATTGTAGCATTACTATTCATTGGTGGGCCTTTGAGCCAACAATTTGGACCTTTAGGGCCTTGTAATGGGATTTAATGGAAACTGGGCCTACATTCCATGTAATGGGTCTCCTCTACCCAAAAAAGAGGCCCTTTGTTTCAATAAAAAAAGTGACTTCATCTCCAACTTAAAAAAAATAAAAATTACCATGAAATTTTTTTTATCAAGTGCTATAAATATAAAAAATTTGAACAAATAATACAAACTAAATCAAACCCATTTCATAATTCCTAGAAAAATTATAAACAAACCAGGAGATATTAAAATGAATGGGCTTCTTCTACCTAGTAATGGAAACAAATGGGAAGAATTGTTTGATTTTTATCCATGGGAGTAGGAGGGATACTTCAAACTTGGAGCCGATTACCATTCGTGCACCTTAAAAACTCTACCTACTTATCATTTGCAATCACCACTTTACATGATAAGTGGGAAGGGCTTTTGCAGTGCACAACTAGGAGCTCCATGAAATTGGAGTGATAAATTATAATGAATGAGTGAAATGAATGTGAAGGTGAGGGAGAGGGTGAACCAAAAATGGCACGAGGAGAAGAAGATTGGGCGGAGAATCAGTGCGGTAGATCGAGGAAAAATAAGATCACTTGTGTTCACCATTCAAACCTTTTGTGAAAATAAAAATCACATAAATATTTTTGAGGGGGAGTGATAGATCAGAAGTCACATACCTTGAGTTTTGAAAGCATCAATTCTTTTGAGATTTTTGAGGGAGGCTAACAACAAAGTTTTAGTTCCATGAGAGCATGAACAACATGAGGTTGAATAACTCTTTCAGAGTTCTACTTAAAAGTTCGAGAAGGGTTTTATCAACACTTTTAAAAAAGCACTGATAAAGAGTGGTTTTATCAGTACTAAAATAATAAATGTTGATAAAACTAATCTTTATCACCACTTTGTTGGTGATGATAAAGAATAATCTTTATGAGTTCTAAAAAAGAATTGATAAAACATATCTTTATCAACACTAAAATTCTAATGCTGATAAAGATATGTTTTATCAGTGTTTTTTAGCACTGATAAATAAATATATCTATAAATATTTGAATATAATTATAATTATAATTATATATATTTATATTTATTAATATATAAATATATATAATTATAAATATAATTTTTTTATTTAAATATATTTATTATAATTTTATAATAATATATATATTTATAAATTTTTAAATACTTTTTTAAAAAATTATATATATTTATAATTTTATAATTAACTATTTAAATTACAAAATTATTAAAAAAATTATTTAAATAGTTTAATTATATAAATTTCAAAATATTTTAGATGTTAAAACTTAATAAAAAAAAATTAATAAATATTATCCATATAAATTCCAAACATATTGAAAATATTACATGAATAATAAATAAATATATGTATAAATAAATATTACACAGTCATTAAATTACAAAAAATATAAAAATCAATAAATATTAAAAATGAATAAATAATATTAAGTGAAATTAATATTAAAAAATAATAAATATAATTCAATAGAAAAAACTATTTTAAAAAATGAATTTATATAAAACCAACTATATGAATTTTAAATACGTATAGAAATGAAGGAAATATTAAAAAATGCATTTAAATAACTTAATTATATAAATTTCAAATATTTTAAAAATATAAAAACTTAATAAATAAAATTGAATAAATACTAATAATATAAATTAAAAACATATTAAAAATAATACTTAGTAAAATATAAATATGTATAAAAAATGAATAAACTCCAAAAATATTATATCATAAATGAAAAAATATACATCTAATGTGAAATAAGTACATGCCATATATACACATGTACACATGTTCAATATATATGCACATCCCAAGCACACATGCACATACACATACACATACATACATCTATACACGTATAAAATCTATATACATACATACACAAAATACACACACACAACATAATGTATACACATATATGCACATCGACATTGGTATAAATATATAAATTCAAATATCACATATTAATAATACATCATTTATATTTTTATAATTTTTTGACTTATTAAAAAATATATATTAATATATCATATCTATATTAATTATACATATGCATTTTGTAATTAATGTATATAAATAAACATTAATTTTTGAATATAAATAAGATAATTATACATATATTAATGATATTTTTTTATTAAAAGTTTTTATCGACGCTAAGTAAAACGCTGATAAAGATGAACCTTTATCATCACTAAAAATCTGCTGATAAAGGGTAGAATTTTATTAGTGCTTTTAGGTTTCAATGATAAAGGTCACCCTTATAGTATCCCACCATTTTATTACATAACTTTTCATTATATTTTATAAACAGATGATCTTTAAAGTCTAGTGTCTTGGAAAAAAGGTACATAATACGTGAAAACATAAAAAAATATTTTAATACCCTTGAAAGGATTCTTAAAATGTTCATCCTAAGTATAATTACTGCATCTCATAACTTGAGGACATACATCAAAGGAAAGGGTGAGAAAAAGGCTCAGTAAGGGTAAACAAGGGAATCCATTTACTTGTAATATCAATAAGAACTTGATGAAATACATAAAGACATGGGAAATGTAAAGAGATTCATATCATAATAAAAATATCATGAATCATAAATTAAAAATATGGCTACAAAATTTAATTTATACATTCATAATCATATCATCAAGGTCCATCCCCAAGGTGTTATAAAAATTACCAAGGTTATTCACCAAGGTATCGTAAAACTTGTCATCTCTAGAGATTAATTTCATTACCCTATACATTAGAGTGCTATCAGAGAAAACCATTAATATGTAATTATTTTCATGTGATGCACATATATCATAATCAAACATTTCCTAAATAACCCAAAGAGAATAAAATAAATGGGTTTTATATCAAAATCGTGAAGTTTTAAAAAGTGCTTAAAAACATGATCATTATGTCATTTATAACCCACATAAAGGGAATGAAGGTTTTATGTATGTCAATTACAGAATAAAATATATCATTTTTATTTCTTGATTAATATACCTATAAATTAAATAGTTTTGGGTATTTATATAAATAAAATAAGAGAATTTCTTGAAAAATAGAGAGATTTTGAGACGAAAATTTTACAACATAATGGATATGCAACATGGTTTTAGAAAACATAAAAAAGGGGATATGGGTCACCCATTAATAAAAGACTCATAATAAATTATAGGGATATAATAAAATGGAAATAATAACATGGTATGGAAACTTGAAAGACATACCACATAAAAGAGAACTTGAAAGGAAAAGAGAAGTTTGAGAATTCCCTTACGAAAATTCAGCAGCCTAACGATGTCACTTAAAAATTCACTTTATGAGTTGATAGGAGATAAAAGGGTATCTAATCACTTGGAAATAAAATGTATAGCAATAATAATATATAAGAACATACCCCAATATAAGAAAATTGAAATTTAAAATACATAACATAAAAGAAGTCTCGACTAAAAGAGGAGGGTGAAAGGTTTCCTTACCTTGAAGAGTAACTTCAAAAACTAAAAGGTTGAGACCTTGGGGGCTTGAGAGAACCTTGGGAGGACTAATTTGGAGGTAAAAATACCAGATATTAATTCAGGGGGAATTTTTAATAAAATTAATAAAGGAAAGGGTTGGTATTTATAGAAAAAGTGAGAGAATATTTTATTAATTTCTAAGAGACACCTCATTAGTGATATTTGAAAAATCATGGGTTTTCCCATGGTATTTTCCCATGGTTTGGCCACTTGGGACACATTATATAATATTTTAATCCAAATGAGTCAACCATAATTTTAAATTACATATCACATCATTATGATGTCATAAAACACACTGAAAACTCAAAAATTGTATTTTTACTATTCATCGAAAAACAAAACATTTTATAAAAAAACTCATAAATTCACCATAACCTAATATCAATATTTTGAATAAAAAAATGAACTACATTTTATGAAAATAATTTTATAAATGATATATATTTAATTTTTAAGTAAAATCACTATTTACCCAAAAAAATACTAATACTTAATTAATAATTTCTAAAACAGTTATTTAGTTATACTATTATATCACATTACCATTCAAGATACCTAAATTATATTTATACTTACTTAAATGAGGTTACTATTCTATTGGTCATATTACTATTCATAAGGGCAATATTACTATTCATAATTTACTATTCACTTAAAATTAAGTTGATCTTGTCAAACTCTAAATTTCTTACTGATCAAAACGGTATATGTCCATTTTTTTAAAAATAATTCACATTATTAATTATTTAAAGTATAAAAAAATATTTTAAATTGCTATTTTTTCAATATTCATCAATAATATGAAACTTCTTAGAAAAAAACTCAAAATTCATCCTATATTTATTTTGACATTTGAAATTAAAAAATGATGGTTATTTTACCATAATAAGAAATAAAAATTTTATTTATACAAAAAGATTACACAAAGTAACTAAGGCCTTATTACATAGCCCCTTATAACACCTATATAGGACCTAAGAGTAAGGTGTGCAATGGTGATAAAATCTTGGGGCGGCTCGGACAACATTGCCCAAGTGGTGATTTTTATCAGCTTGAACTTCTCCCATATGCGATTCCGTTCAAGCTTAACATGTTAAAGCTCAGCTTGGGCTTGGTCCAGATCAAAGCTCAGTGATGCTACCTCCTTCCCAAGCTCCGATAGTTGGGCTTCGTATGGACTGAGTCTACTGGATAAGGCCATTGACTCTTCTTTCTTCATTAATTATCCATTATTATTTATATTTTAAACAACAATTATAATGTTAAAAATTATTATTGTTTACAATAGTCATATTGACCAATGGTCATATAATGGTCAAAACCCAATGGTCACATTTCAATTATACTCAATTCATTAATAAAAGGATATATTTTTATTGAGTACAAAATAAAATAACACACAAATTCAGGAAACAAAATATTATTCAAAAGTTCAAGTCATTACATTCTTCCCCCCTTAAAAAATTTCATCCATAAAATTTCAACTCGTACCCTCAGAAGAGAAAAGGTGCGGGTACCTCTACCTCATAGACTCCTCTGGTTCCCATGTGGATTTTTCATATTTGTGGTTCCTTCACAACACTTTAACAAGGTGGGTAGTCTTGTTGCGTAGAACCTTTTCTCTACAATCCAAGATTTCCACTAGCTGCTCCTCATAAGAGAGGTCATGTTCTAGTTGTACCAACTTTGGATTTAGTACATCTAAAGGGTCAGATATGTACTTCCTCAATAGTGATACATGGAAGACATCATGAACTTGTGCTAAATTTGGAGGAAGTATAAGCCGATAGGCCACTACTCCTACATGATCAAGGATTTCATAGGGGACAATGTACCTAGGGTTGAGCTTCACTTTCTTCCCAAACCTCACGACTCTCTTCCAAGGTGAAATTTGAAGGAAGAATTTGTCACCAAAATCAAACTCCAAGTCCCTTTGATGGTTATCAGCATAGCTCTTTTTCCATATCTTAGTAGAGTTAATGTGTTGTTGGATGGCATGAACCTTTTCTATCATCTCTTGCACAAGATCAGGCCCAAGAAGCTTTCACTCACCTACTTCATCCCAACAAGTATGAGTTCTACATCACTTCCCATATAGATATTCATAGGGTACCATTTGAATGCTCAAGTGGAAACTATTGTTGTAAGAGAAATCAACTAATGGGAGATGTTGATCCCATCCACCTTTAAATTCCATTGACCATGTTCTCAGCATGTCCTCGAGTTTTTGAACAATCATTTAAGATTTTCCATCAGTTTGGGGGTGATAGGCTGTACTGAAATTCAATTCGGTAGATAGATCATGTTGGAGACTTCTCCAGATTATTAATGTGAACCTTGGATCATGATCAGATACAATAGAAAGTAGAACTCCATGCAGCCTTACCACTTCCTTCATGTAAATACTATAAATTTGATTAAGAGAGAAATCTTCCTGAATAGAGATAAAATGGGTAGTCTTGGTGAGATGGTCCACTATAACCCATATTGCATTGTTTCCTTTGGAAGTTCTTGGGAGACTAGTGACAAAGTCCATAGTGATATTGTCCCACTTCCATGATGGTATGGCCAATGGTTGTAATACCCCTTTAGGAAGTTGTTACTCTGCTTTCACTTGCTAACATACTAGACACCTTTTAGTGTAGTTCGTAATATCCCTTTTCATATTATCACACTAATAATGATCACGAAGTTCCCTATACATTTTTTTGCTTCCAGAATGTATAGAGAAAGTAAAGCTATGAGATTCATCGATAAGATCCTTCTTTATTTATGGAATAGATGGAACACATAGTCTTGTATGAAATTTCAGTACACCTTCTTGATCAATATTGAACTCATGAAACTTACCATCCTTCATAGCTTAAAACTTCTTGTATAACAAATGATCTTCTTTTTAATCCTTCTTGATAATCTCTAGTAATGATAGTTGAGAAATAATTTGGGATGGTGTTGATGATATCCCTTCCCTTATAATTCTCATGCCCAGTTTCACTAGGTCTTTGATCAAGGGATCTCTTTCGATCCTCATCATGGATAGAACAACTGGGTCTTTCCTAATTAATGCATCAGTGACTTTGTTTGATCTTCTGGGATGATAATGAATTGAACAATCATAGTCTTTAAGAAGTTCCAACCATTTTCTCTGTCTCATGTTTAATTCATTTTGTGTGAAAATATACTTCAAACTTTTATAGTCTATGTATATATCACATTTATCTCTATAAAGATAGTTCCTCAATATCTTTAGAGAAAAAACAATCGCAGCCAGCTCCAAATCAAGTATAGGATAGTTCTACACATGAGTCTTAAACTATTGATATGCATAAGCAATCACATTGTCATTTTTCATGAGGATTCACCCAAGACCATTCATAATTACATTTCTAAAAATAATGAATCCTTCTCCACTACAAGGTAGAGTTAACACGGGTACAATAACCAATCTCTTCTTCAGCTCTTGGAAACTTTCCCCACACTCCTTTGTCCAGATAAACTTAACCCCTTTTCTAGTTAACTTGGTTAGTGGATTAGAAATTCATGATTTTTTTTCACAAACCTCCTATAATATCACGCTAATCCAAGGAAACTACAATTCTTAGTTATTTTTGTAGGATGAGGACACTCCTCTACAACCTTTGTCTTTGTAGGGTCAATTGTGATTCCTTTATTTGTTATAATGTGCCCCAATACAACAACTTGTTGTAACAAAAATTCATATTTTTTGAAATTTCCAAAAATCCTCTCCTTCCGTAGAGTTTGAAAAATAATCCTTAAATGATCCTCAGGCTCCTCACAAATTTTGGAATATATCAAAATATCATCAATAAAAACTACCAAAAATTTATCAAGGTAGTCCTTAAAGACTCTATTCAACAAATTCATAAAAATACCAGGAGCATTAGTCAAGACAAAGGGCATAACAACAAACTCATAATTCCCATATCTTGATCGAAAGGAAGTTTTTGGAATATATTCTTTATTCACCCTCAATTGACGATAACTAGATTGAAGATCAATCTTAGAGAAGAATTGAGCTCCACGAAGTTGGTCAAATAAGTCATCAATTCTTGGAAGAGGGTATTTTTTCTTCAATGTGATCCCATTTAGTTCTCTATAATCAATGCATAGCTGCATTGATCAATCCTTCTTATTCACAAAAAGAATAGGTGCTCCCCAAGGAGACACACTCAGTCGGATAAACCCCTTCGCCAAAAGATCTTGGAGTTTCTTCTTTAATTCCTCTAGCTCTACATTTTCCATCCTATACGGGGTCCTTGATATCGGATGAGATCTAGGTATGATTTTAATAGATAAATCTACCTCTCTTTCTAGGGGAGGTATAGGAAACTTCTCAAGAAATACATCAATGTATTCCTAGACGATGGGGACATTTTCTGTCCTTATACTCTTATCTCCTTATTCTTATTCACTGATCAACTTCATATAGAAGACTGTAGGAGGTGCTTCTAGACAAATATTAGGTTGATAAATCTCTCCTTGGAAGATAAATGTAGGTTTCCCATTCAAGAATACTAAGATTTCCTTACTTCTGCATTTGATCTTAGAATTATACCTAGAGATCCAGTCCATCCCTAGTATAATGTCAAATTCCAACAGGGGAATGACTACTAGATTTATGATAATATTGTACTTACTAAAGTAAATACTAAAGTTTCTAAACACATATTATGCTTGTATAATCCCACTATAAGTCTTGAATGATAACTCTACTTTTATAAATTCAAGGGTTGATTCTAAATTATTTGCAAACTTGGAGGAAATAAAAGAATTCGTAGAACCAGAATCAAACAATGTACTTTCTATCTTTGAGATAAAAATAAGAGTACCTACCACCATATCATTTAGAGATTCAACATTAGCTATTTTGATAGAAAAATCATGAACATGCTCCCTTGTCCTTTGCTGAGGATGATGGTGATTCCCCTCCACTGCCCTCAGATTTGGATAGTGATTGGAAAAGTGCTCAAGTTGTCCACACTTGAAGCATTGGACTTTAGGTAGGGCCTTCACCATCTTTCCTTTGTCATAAGTGTTGGAAAGTTAAGGCTTCACCTCACTACAAAAACTCCACGTGATATGGCCATCTCTTCCACACTTGTAGCACATCCCACTCCTGACCAGGTAGTTCCCCTAATGCTTCTTCCTACAATTATTACACATGGAAAGTTGCACTTTCTTTCCTCCTCTTACCTGATCAAAGCTCCTCCATAAGCTTGGCTCCATTGATCTCTTCTTATTACTGGATTTATGAGATCACTACATCTCATCGAACTCTAGTTCAATTTTCATATCACTCCGCACGATCTCCTCATAGCTATCATAGTATTGGTTGGCTATATTCTTTGGAAGATGAGGTCTTAGTCTACCAAAGAGTCTATAAAACTTACCATTCGGATCCATGACAAATCTTGATTTGTAACAGGAAATTATTTTAAAGTTCATATGGTATCTTCCAATAGATTCATTCTCCTTCTGATTCAGCTCAAGAAACTCCTCCATTTTTGTTCTCATCAAACAAGAGAAATACTTACTGAAGAAGATCCATCTTGTAATGTCCCGACCCGGCTCAACACTAAGATGGTGGCCGGACTGGTCGCCACATGACCTCAAGTGCACCTCCCTGTACACCAGTGGCTACCGACTAGTAGCGAGGGTGTAAGAATAGTCAATGGGGAGACTATACCCTCTTATCAGAGTTGATCAGTGGTATACAGAGTAAATACAAATCAACAGCAAAGCAGTAATACATAATTGACAAAGCAGTAGAAGAGAAATTTTCTATAAATGAACAAAAGTGTCCAACACCCATTTATACAATAGATGAATGCATGACATGGTATTGATACATATTTTAAAGCATTAAACAAAACAACATGCTTCACATCTTAGTACATAAATAAAGAAAAGACTCAATTACCTAAAGGAAAACTCCATGATCATCCTGAGCTCCAGCTCAGTCCTTTGCCCCCAACTCCTGAGTACAAGCAAAAAACAACTAAAAAGGTACAAGGCCCTGCGAACAAGAAAGTTCTACTCGGGTATCCCAGTGCAATGGAGGCCCAAGTAGGGTGTGTGATATAAATATCAGTAGGCCAGAACCACTGGTTTCTAACCCAATCCCAACAGTGTAATATAAATTAAACAGGGTGTAAGCATACATAATTAAAGTAAGCAGTATAATGTGACTAAATACCCAAGTACCTGCTTTAGCCCTTGGCTGGGGTCTGAACATGTAATCAGTTCATTAATTTATTACTACCAATTTATTCATAAGTCACATGTGAATAGTTTTCCTACCGAGTCCAAGGAGTTTCCTCCAAGGTAAAAGAGGGCTAAGCAATGACCGGGCCCTATGGGCTTTAACCATGGCACATACTTATCAATGTTGGACCCAAGGAGTGTATCCAAGGCATCCTATGATGGTGTTTAGTATTTAAGTCCCAAGGTAATAACCAAGACAACAACATTTTAGATAGTATAAGTAGTAAAGGTTCCAAGATGTAACAAGGAAACCTGACAAGATATCTGGTGAGGGAGTTCCAGGGTAAACACCAAGGTAACGTAAATCTCTTGAGAAGCTAACTCAATAGTAGCTGAGTCTAGATAAGGGGGTAAGAGTGTAATCTAAGAAGCGTAATCCAAGGCATTCCACATAAGGCACCTATTGAGTCCAAGGAGTGTATCCAAGGTAAAACGGGGATAAGTAAGTACTGGGTCCAATGAGTGTATCCAAGGAACCTACTTGTCAATGATGGATCCTAGGAGTGTATCCAAGGCATCCTGCAGTACTACATGGGGACCCAATTGCAGTATACTGGGAATCCAAAGGTAATACAAGGAATGAGACCTAGGAGTTTCTGATCCTTAACAACCCATCCTTGAATTCGGAATGGGGTACATGAGTGCTCATGGTATTCTATGATCAGAAACCATGACAAGATCGAGTATAACCATTCCTATTTAATAAAGAAGTCATGAAATGATTCATTTGGTTCAAGTATTTCCTTCCATTAGTGTGGATAGGTCAAGTAGAGTTGAAACCATTATTTATGTATTGGTTCAAGCCTTGCCTTCCATTAGTGTGGAAAGGTCAAGTAGCATTGCAACCATTTAGTAAAATTAATTAAGGCATTTTCAAAAGTCAAGGTCCACACTACTACCTTCCCTTAACATGGTAAGGGTTTCCATGGATGTGGAACCAATAATTGCCTCATGAACCCAGGTCCATCCATGGAATTAATACATGGGAATCTATGTATCTCCCAAGGCATGAGTATGAAAACCCATTGATTCCATCATGGAATTATTAATTGGGAACCCACGTGTCACCCAAGGTGTTATTAGCATTCAAAATGTTTGAAAAAAAACGGTAATTCATTTTGAGGTCAAATCATTAAGCATTAACCCTTCATTTATCTCAACTCATTCTTTTTTATCAAAAACATGTCAATTGAATTTATAAGGCTCCGAGCATCCATGATGAAATCCAATTACATACATGGGTAATTCCAATCTAAAACTGGGCCAAACACTTAGACAGTGCTTTGGTCCTTTAATCAATTAAAAAGGGAACTCAATGTTTCTAATTTCATTAGGACCATGTCCTAAACATGACATATCACATCATAACATCAATTCATAATAATTAAAAACTTGACTAGTCAATAAAACAAGTTCTAACCATTACTTTTTAGCTTGAAGGCAATGCACCTCCATTGGAGGGGTTTTATTATAAAAACATGATATTTCTTATCACACAAATCATTTATCACCTTTAGAATTTTAAATATGAAACATGCCAAACCACATTTAAGAGAATTCAATATAGATACTTCACTGCATGAATTTATATTCTGAATAAAGTGCAGTAAGTAATTAATTAATGCATTTATAGATTTAGAGGACTTGGAAAGGGACCCTACCTCAAGGTAGAACCAAGCCATCCACTTCAGTGACGAACCAAAACGAATTGAAACCACCCAGAACAACTCAATGACCTACCGATTTAATAAAAGCGAGTCAAGGACACAAAAAGATATTAATTAAAGAGGTGAAAAACAAAGGAAAATGTATAAACCTTACCTCGAAACGTTTCCGAAGAACTGAAAACACCCGAACACCTCGCCTTTGGCGGCGGTTGTCGGAACATGCACTCATGGGTCCTAAGAGACCATTTGAACCAACCTAGAACAAGATAAAATCGAAAATCAGATCACCCCAAATCCCTAGGGTTTGGTCGAAACTTTTGGGTCAAAGCAGAGACCAAAATTGGCCAAGAAGAGAAAGGAAACTAGGGTAGAAGACAGTACCTTGATGATTTGAGGAAGAGTTGTGAAGAAATCAGACAGAAATGATGGTCGAAGGAGGAGCCAGGATGGGGTCCAAGCACGAGGCGAAGGGGAGCACCCCTGGTGCATCGTGATATGAGGGAGAGAGGGGAGTGTTTAGGTTTTATTTATTTTATTTTAATTTAATTAAACTAGAACAATTTAAATTTTAAAAACTGGGCATTGTGCACGGTTAAGCCCACACGATTTTCCAATCCATGTGCAACTGCCTCCAAGACCCACACCCATCACGGCCTAGGCGCACGGTTTAGAAAACCGTGCGCAACCCATGTGAAAAGCCACTTCCCCTCTTAAACTAGGCCGCATGGTTACCTGTAGTGGGCCACATGGTTTAGCAGGTCTTGCGCAAACTGTGTGCCCTCTACTACCTTTAAAAACTTGAAGTTATTCGGGTTCGACCCTCCCGAAACTTCTCAAGCCACTTGAGAGACTTCTCAGGACTTCACCCAAGTCTGAAAACAACACATATAAGTCTTCTAACACTAGGAATTTAGTTTTGAAGCTCAGTTTTAAAAACTACCGGTTTAGTAAATGGAAAAGTTCAAAAACTTCCATATTTTAGATCCGGTTCAAAACATGGTTTTCTACAATCTACCCACCTTAAAACTTCTCATCCCCAAGAAGCCTTTGGGAATAAAATATAAAACACCTGACCTACAAGGGTTGTTAAGTTTTGTTCAAATAGTTTCATATCATTTCCAATGCCCAATGCACCTTCAGCATTTCCAAGGCAGTCTGCACTTCAGCCTTTACAACCCGACCCAACACTAAAAGTTCAACTTAAACGCAGAAAATAAGATTACACAAGCCCTTATATAGAGACACAATGACACCATCATCTCGATAGACATTCAATCGATGGTGATCAACACCATAGGTATTAACTTAAGAAGAAAAAATTCCAGTTCACGGTACCTCCACCGTTGGAATTGTCATACAATCACAACTCTGGTTGTTATTAAGTCACCCTTGGAATGATTTTGTAAAAAGGAAATGGTCAAATTTTGATCGAACTAACATAACTAGTCAAGAAAGATCTCTCAAAATACACTGTTGACCTTGAAACCACACTTGCCTTTACCTGGAAACATGCTTTAAAATGACCCCTTACAAACATAAACATCAATTGAAGAGAAGAGAAAGAGTCGAGCCACTTGTCTGACATATCTCGCAGAAGTCAGGCTTAGGCGGTCAGAGCAATTCAAAAGAAACGGCTGGAGTCCATGAGTCTAAACAAGGAATTACTGCATGGAAACCCAAGAATCACTTAGGACTTACCAATCCTTGATGAGAACCATGCTTATCATGTAACACTGACAAGGATCATCCAACAAGCTCAACAATTTTTAAAGATTTAGTGTGGCGTAAGACCGACACTCTCTTAGTGTATCGAGGACGACATCAAGATAGGGGACATGCTCGTATCTTAAGAAGAGTACACTTAGAGGATTTAAGATGGGGTTTCTAATCAATCACATCCAGAAACTGGAAGATAAAATAGCCGAACCAGATCAAAGTCGTGCTGCTAAGAAAGCACTGGCACAATTTAAGACTTACAAGCCTCAAGGGAATTCAATCAATAACCAACCATTTAGAAATGGTCCTATTAGGTGTTCATTCTACTTGGAAGAGCACGTTAACAGACTCAACAAGACACTACCCACCTAAGGAGTGTCCTAGTCGAAAGGGAAGAAAAATAACCGCTCATAAGCGTGCTATATTATAACAATGAGACCGGCATGTCAAAACACTCGAGTATTTCAAAAACCATTCCTAGTATTGGGATGAAACCGATTATTTAACGCTCAAGTCACTCGATGTGGAGATGAACCAGGACCGTATTTAATAGTAAATGAAGATTTATTTCTAAGTCATATTGACTCATACAACCATCATCCTGGATGATGCCACAACCAATCATCTATTTCTGAGAAGAAGAAAGGGTCAAACGACCTACGAAGTGGCCGACCATGCCTGAGGCATGTCTAACTAGCTGAAAAGGAGAATTACTTGATGCTCTATTTCATAATAAGGTCAAGAAAAACATGAGCACCCGTCTAAACAAGGGTTTCACTGTAAAATTAAAATTCCTACTTGGGACAACGACACCCAAACAACACCAAGAGTGAGAAAATTCATAGCACTAGTAAGGAATTCAAGTTCTGAGGGTGATACCTACCACGGGTTAGCCCCTTATGAAGGAAAGGTTTCAACCCTGACATTGGGTCGTACCAAAAAAAATTCACCAGACTCAAAATCGATCATAAAGCCAATGATACAAAAAATAACGCCTACAGAAATTACTCACGCTTTCATTCCAAGGAAACTCAAGAGAAGTCCGAACTACCCTTTACACAAGGGGTTTAAATAGTAGACACCACTATAGGTTCCATTTCCAAGCCTCTTATATTTAATCATATTTAATCTTTTAATCATAAAAGGATTTAATCAAAACATCAAAGTACCATTTTAAAAACAAATCACAAGGTACTTGATTTTAACCAACACCCCAAGGGAAAAATAGGCAAGTTTTATAAAAATTCCATTTAAAAACACTTTATATTAGTTGAAATATTTTCATTTTCAGGAAAATATCAAGATAAATTCCTTTTTAAGAAAAAAGGTGACCTACGAGGGTCCCATTTTAACCAACCTAGGTTCTCTATAAAGCAACCCAATAGTAAACACACAATTATTAAAATTTAAACACACAAATAGGTCATCTCATAAAAACATTCCCCAACTCACCTACTTGGGTCCAGTTGCATTTTAAAATCTAACCATTTTTATTTCAAATCAACACTAACATCTTTCACATTTATAAGCATTTCACAAAGCATCATTCCATTTCATTTAATATGGGTTTCCATTTCCCAATTCATGAAGCACCCATACACTCCATGGATTAAAAATTGGATCACATTAATTGGTACCAATGTCAATTCAGAATTTAATATAATCAACATAATGGTCCAAATTATTTGGTGTCCACCTACCAACCTGTAAAACACCCATACACTTTATAGTTTGGAATTTGTCTCTCTTTAGTCAAAACCAACTTCACTTATCAATTAAATTTAGTAGCCTTTTTACAATGGTTCAATTACATGGGTTACCTTTTCTCAGCTATAAGGAGCCCATATAATTTACAAATAAAAACTGGCTCTTTTCATAACTGCAACCAATAACTTAGCCCATGAAACCATTTACATATATTAAGGTAAGCTAGCATGTCACTACAAGCAGCTAACACAGAGCAACAAGCTAAAATCATAGAAGCATGGAAATTTAATCATAGGAATATGCTATAATGAGTAGTAAGCACTTAAGGTATGCTAATGTATTACCTAAACTAGTATAAATCTAAGCATGGAATATCAATAATGCACCAAATCACACTTAGCAATCAACCTACTAATGCAACTACATGGAATGGAATATATGCATAGAATGTGAATTTATAAGTACCTAATATGATGCATGTAATGAAACTTCCTTTCCATATCAGGTCATGGAAAGTTTCCAAAGTTCCAAAAACCTTAAGCAGTGAAATGTACATCAGTCACTCTAGGTGAAATCATATCAATTGTAACAGCAAACAACATAAGAAGCAATCCCAGCATGGGCCACTTGGTCATTCCCCGTACGTGGGGTGATCAGTACCAAGAACGACTATTAACCAAGCATTGACACTTTCCCAGTCTCCTGTATACCAACCCAAAATAGTAAGACAAAAGAAAAAACTAGCTTTGATACCACTTTGTAACGTTCCAACCCGGCTCACCACTAAGACAGTGGCAGACCGGTCACCACACGACCTCAAGCATGTCTCCCCGTACGCCATAGGCTGCCGACTAGCAGAGAGGGTGTAAGAATAATTAGTGGGGAGACTATACCCTCTTATCAGAGTTGTGAAGCGGTATACAGAGTAAATAATAATCAACAACGGAAGCAATAATACATAATTGAAAAAGCGAAAGACAAATTTCTTATAAATGAAAAAAGTGGACAACGCCCGTTTATACAATAGATGAATGAATGACATGGTATTGATACATATTTGAATGCAGTAAACAAAACAACATGCTTCACATATTAGTACATAAATAAAGAAAAGACTCAATGCTCTAAAGGAAAACTCCACGAGCATCCTGAGCTCCAGATCAGTCATTTTCTCCCAACTCCTGGGTACAAGCAAATAGCAACTAGCATGGTCCAAGGCCCTACGAACAAGAAAGGTCTACTCAGGTACTCATGTTCAATGACAGACTGAGTAGGGTTTAATATATAAACCTCATTAGGCTGACAGCACTGGTGTCAAACCCAATCCCAACAATTTAATATAAATTAAACAGGGTGTAAGCATGCATAATTAAAGTAAGTAGTACAATGTGACTAAATACCCAAGTACCTGCTTCAGCTCTTGGATGATGTATGGACATGTAATCAGTTCATTAATTGTTTATTACCAATTTATTCATAAGTCACATGTGAATAGGTCACCTACTGAGTCTAAGGAGTTTCCTCCAAGGTAAAACGGGGCTAAGCAATGACCGGGCCCGATGAACTTTAACCATGGCACCTACTTGTCAAAGCTGGACCTGAGGAGTGTATCCAAGGCATCCAATGATGGTGTTTAGTATTTAAGTCCCAAGGTAATAAACAAGGAAACAACCTTTTAGATAGTATACATATTGAAGGTTTCAAGACATTACATGGAAACCTCACAAGATATCCGGTGAGGGAGTTCCAGGGTAAAAACCAAGGTAATTTAAATCTCATGAGAAGCTAACTCAGTAGTATATGAGTCTAGATATGGGGGTAAGAGTGTAATACAAGAAGCATAATCCAAGGAATTCCACAATAAGTCACCTATCGAGTCCAAGGAGTGTATCCAAGGTAAAATGGGGTTTAGCAAGGAATGGGTCCAGGAGTGTATCCAAGTGATGTGGTAGTGTTTTCATGATCTTTTCCACATCCTTTTTTATATTTTTTGTTTACTTTTTAATATCAAACTATTGTATTCTTTGTAATATTTATTAATTGTTGTATTTTGTTAATGACATTATGAAAAATGTGTTTATGTATTAAAAGTGTGTTTTTGTTGTTTATTGTTTTTCAATAATAAAATTAAGTTGTTATTTTAATTCATTTAATTAATTATTGATGTTATTAGTTTTCAATAATTTTTAATTCTTAAATCATTAATTAAATTAATTAATTCTTTATTATTTAAATTGTAAATAAATAACTCATTTTAGTTTTTAATTATTTTAAGTATTTAATATGTTTTAACCCTCACTGCTTCCCTGTCTCACCTCCATCCATCACGCAGACCTCCCTCCTCTCTTCTGCTATTGATACCGATGCTGCAAGTCGATTTTTACATTCTCTCCACCACCATAGAATCGTGAATCACCAGTAGAAATACAAGAAATAGAGACATTTCAACCCTCAGTTCGAAATCATGAATTCACACCAACAACAAGAAAACACACAACAACAGTTCAAGAAAGGAAAACCTCAAAACCCTATGTTTCATTCAGAATCAAGAAAATACAGACAATGTTTACAGATTCAAACCTTTGATCTGAGGCCACCAGTCGCTCTCCACTGACCCAAGTCTCACGCCGCCTGCCCTCGGATCCGAGCCGCACCACTTCACCCAGCCCCACCGCGATCCGTCGGCTCATCTCGCTGCACACCCCCTGCACCAAGACCGCCCCCTTCACCCCGACTAACCCATCCCTCACCGCAAACAAGATTCAACTTGGCCCTCACTTGAAACCCTAACCCAAACCATCCACTATTTCTATCCCCTGCTCTGAGGCCACCGACACCGCTCCCTTTCCCAAATCCGCCGCATCTCCCTGCCCAGACTGCCGGAGCGAGTCCTGCCGCATCGCCCGAAGCCGCCGCACTCCTCCATCTCCGCCGCGTCCCCCTACGCCACACAAAAACCCCCTGCCCTCTTCCCTCTCTTCTCCATCCGCACGACCCCCTCCCACTTTTACCTTTTATTTATTTTATTTTTATTATTATATTATAATATATAATAACATAAATATAATATTTCAAACCTATATTAACATACATTATAATATAACTAATACAACATATATAATAACATACAATGTATATAATAGTTAATATAAATAATATAATATATAATAATAATATTAAAGTAAATACAATATTAATAGTTATGTTATATTATATATATTTACATATATTAGTAATAATAATATTAGATAGTATAAATTATATATATAAGTGTTTTCATTTATTTTAAGTCGTGATATAATATATGGTAGTTTCATTTTTATTTATTTATTTGACTCATGCGTTTTTTGTGTTTTCTATTGTTTCGTGCAGGGGGAGCTTCTGGTAGAAGCAGGGACAAAGGAAATTGTTCGTGGGAAAGGTGCGAGAATATTCACGAGTTCATTGCAGGGGTTGTATGCACTTACAAGGAGTTCACTTGGATCTGGTGAAAAGCATAATGAAGACACGCCATGTGGATTTACTGCTTAAAAGAGGACCGGGGAACACTTCCAAGGGGATTCCAGAGACTTCGACTGGGTCATTAGCATTCATCACGGGCAGGAGGCAGGAGATTGATTGATCTATCCAGGGAGAGAGGAGTAGGAGCAGCATTCCAGAACCTCATTCTATGGGGCGAACATCCATTCTTTCATCACGATCAAACCTCGATCCATCTCATCACTGAAGGAGAGGCAGACAAACACTGAGCAGGGGATCATCATCGAAGAATTTGTTGGGGAGAGGAGCAATCTCATGGGAGATGTTTCTTAATTCATTATCTGTTTCAATATATTTTGCTGTTTTAATGTGTAGTTAAATAGATTAGGGGAATCGGGCTGTAGAGAACTAATTATCCATCTATCCATCATGTTTTGTTAGTTTGATTGCTCAGTGCGATTTCATTGCTCAGTTTTCTCTTCTGTTTATTTTGAGTATCATTTTACATTACCTTATGACCGATGGGTGTGGTAGTGAATCATTTCACCATGGATCATTTACCGAAGTACTGAGAATTGGAAAAGGTCAATGCATCACTTCTCCAATTTACACAGATTCATCTAAGGGTCAAGATCGAAAGATCGAGACTCAAGGAATTTAATCAAGCTGTGTTGATCCACTGAAGTGAAAACTGAGTGGATTAGCACCATTTTTCTATGCACTGAGTAATTTAATTTAACCAAGAAGAAGCGAAGAATAACTTTTTAATTAGTTGAAAGCAGCCTGAGGACCCTAAAATCATCATTACTATTTGTTCTATGTTCAAGCCATATATTTCACCATATCACCTTCATTTTCACACCTACTATCAGTGTTTGTTTCACTGTTTGCGTACAGTTTTTGTTAGTGTTCTATTTTTTTGTTTTATTTTTAATTTGGTCTAGCACAACGTAAGTCCTTCTATGTGGTTCGACACCCTTCTTACCATAGTTTTCATATACTCAATGACTCCATGACCAAATTTTGGCACCATTTATGGGGAAGACACGTTTGACCAAGTAAAAAAAACACACAAAAATAAAATAAAATAAATAGAACACAAAAAAATACAAAAATTAAAACTGTACAAAAAAAATCTCAAGAAAAGATTTTTGTTGAAAATGTATGCACACTAGAGCTTCTAAGTCAGAACTTGAAACTCCTATTCAATAAATCAACAAGCACTGTTCTACACTTAAAAAACAAAAGAAACTTGAAATAGAGAATTTGGATAACATTACTGGAAATCAAAATGTCAATGGGCCACAACCCTTAGTTCCTGCCCCTAAGATACCTAAGCTTAAGAAGTTTCAAATTCCTACTGTTTCAAAAAATCCATCCTGGATCAAATTGTCCCCTAGGTCTAGGAGCTATGAGATCAAACAGTCTCATCTTTTTCAACTACCATCATTTAATAGTCTTCCAGTAGAGGACTCCTTAGAGTTTATCAGAGATTTTTATGGTTCTATCCAGCAGTTGCCTCTGTGATATCTTAGTGAGGAGGAGTTGAGTTTGAGGTTGTTTCTATTCTATCTAAAGGGGAGGGATAAGACTTGGTTCCAAAATTTAGATGAGGAAATCTTTGAAACCTTGGAAGAGGTGTTCAATGCCTTTGTATCTAAATTCTATCCCAGAAACACCACCATTGAGGTTAGGCATAAGATCACTGGATTTGTACATGATGAGGGAGAACTCTTTCATGAAGCATGGGATAGGTTTAGAGGTCTTCTTATACATATCCCCAACCATAAATTTGCTCCCCATCTACTCATGGAGACTTTCTATAATGCCCACACCCCCTACAATCAAAACTTAGTTGATCAATCTTATGGAGGTGATTTATCTGATTCCACTGCTGATGATCTGAAACAATTGTTTGATAAGTTGGCTAAAAAATCTCAGAACAAGTGCACTAAGAAGAGAGTCATACATAGGACTGATACAAATCCTCAAGCTGCTGTTGTTAATGATAGGGTCCTTAGGGAGTAGTGCTATCACTGTGGAATGTTTGGTCACACTCAAAGATATTGTCCAAACTTTGATCTCCCTGTTTCATGTGATGAGAGTGCCCAGTTTGTTGATTACAGGGCTAGGAATCAAGGTGTTCACGATCAACTCTCAAATCCATACCAATATGGATATCAAGGTCATACCAATCAATCATGGAGTGAGAAAGGGGTCACCAAAATTCCCACTACCCCAACTTTCCACTCACAGCCCAATTTTTTTTTCCAGAATCAATATGAGGCTGAATCTTCTAATTCTCAAGGGGAGTTAAAGGGGATGCTGCAACAAGTGTTGAGTGAGATTAGCTCATTTAAGAAGGACACAGATTCTAAGATTCATAATTTAGGACTTCAAATTAGTCAAATGGCTAAGAATCAAGCTGGTAAGGACACGAGCAAGCTTCCTAACACTTCAACTCCCAATATAAGAGAAAATGCGATGGTAGTAACAACCGGGTCAGGGATTAAACTTAAGGAAACATTTAAGGAACTACCTAGGAAAGAGGAAAACAATGTTCAAGCAAAAATTGAAAATGAATATCTGGAAAATCCCAATTCTGGAAATCTGGAAAGCAAATTCAAAACTGAACAGATTGTGCACACCACACCTGATAAAGCTAAGGAACCAAATAAAATGAAGTGGAAATTGATTAAGGAAGCGAAGAGGAAAGCGGGGTCTGAGGAGAAGGTGAATAACCTACCTGTTCTAAAACATTATGCCCCTCCCATTCCCTTCCCCGAAAGAGTGAAGCAAAGTGATGAACCCGATTACCTAATATTTTTGAAACTGATTCGAAGCTTCACCATCAACATGCCTTTCTTAGAAGCCTTGGATAAAATCCCTTCATATGTTTCATTCACAAAAAGTTTTATAAAGAACAAGAATGATTGGAAGAAGTTGGATAAAATTGATCTCTATGCGGAGTGTAGTTCAATTTTCCAAAAAAATATTCCTCCCAAATTAAAGGACCCTGGTGGCTTTATCATTCATTGCTGAATAGGAGGAAGTGGGCAAATGAATTGCCTGTGTGACTTAGGAGTGAGTATCAATCTTATTAATTTCTCCTTGTTCAAAAATACGGGTCTTTGGGATATCCAACCAACTTCTGTTTGTCTTCAACTTGCTGATAGATCACTCACACACCCTTATGGGAGAGTGGATGACCTATTAGTAAGTGTAGGAAAACTCACACTACCCACTAATTTCTTGATCCTTGATATGGAATGTGATTAAAAGGTTCCAATCATCTTATGAAGACCCTTCCTTACTATTGGTGGTGACATCATTGATGTCTCCAAATGTAAACTCACCCTCCAAGATGTAGATGATGTGGAGGAAATTTTGGTGTTTGAAAGGCCACAACATGAGGTTAGTTGTGATGTGATAGATGTTGCTGCGAATCAGTGTTACAAAATTGAGGTTAGAGATAAGTATGGGTCTTTCCCACTTGAGGTCACAAAGATAATAATTCCCCAACCCACTGAAAATGTTTCCTTGGCTACTGCTCTTTCCCCACACCCTCCTGCTGATGAGAAAATTATTTCTTTGGAACCCATTCTGGAGACTGAGTAACAACCTTTTCCTACATTGTATCAACCTGTTTATGAAATTTTCCCTAGTGAAGTTGACTGTCTAAGAGTTCCCAAAGCTGGAGAAGGCTCTGGGTTGAGCCCTGCTAAAAAACTTGATGATTGCTATTATGAACAAGTGCATTTCCTTAATATCATCTTACCTACCCAGTTTGATTTTGTGAGTAATGATTTAAAAACTAAAATCGAAAGATTCACATCATTTGAGTCCTCTATGGACATTGAGAACAATTTGTTGAAAGCTGAATTTGATAGCTTCTTCTGGGAGATTTCTGAGTTGTCAGAGTTGCGAGATGTTTTGGGACTTACTAAGGGTTTTGTTGATGTTTCATCTTTTGTTTTTGGGTTTGAGAAAAACTCTAAGTGTGGTGGAAGCTCTGGAAGTATTCTTGATTAGATCATTGGTTTTCATGGGCAATTGTTGAACTTTTTGAGAGCTAATGAATAGATTTTTAGAGACCAAGTTGAGTTGGACAACATGAATCCTATTAGTGATCTGGTTGAATTTTGAAGAATTCTGATTGGTGCTAAAGATGAAAATGTCTCAAGTAGTCCTTCTATTGATTCCTTAGACAATTGTGAAGTCCACAACATTGACAACTCTTTACCATTAAATGATAATGGTTAGAAATATTTAGGGGAATAAGGTCTGGCTAGGGACTTTAAACCTAGCGCTTCATGGGAGGCAACCCATGGTTTACCTTGTTTTTTTCTTTAAATTTGTAGTTTGAATAAATTCTCCTTGCTCAGAAATTTGTATCTCTGTTTGGTGAAAAATAATGCCTGCACTTCCCTATCATATGATGCAAGTGGTCTGGTGGTCCTTGTTTTCTAAGAGAATCATGTTTCAGTGGTAGCCTCATTTGGAACATTCATGGTGGAAAGAGGCTGTCGTCAGAGAACGCTGGATAACACTTCGAAACTCATGCTCTGGGTTGCATTTTTCATAAATTTTAAATTCTTAAACACTAATGTTAAATTATTTTATCTTGTAGGTATTTAAACTGCACATCCAGAGTTCATGCACAAGGCGAATAAAGGGAGGCATTAAAAAAATTAATTAAGAAATTACACATTCAAGGGAGTAGTGTTTTTATACTGCCATTTATTTTAATCTCCACATTTTTATTGCATGATGCTGTGAATTAAGTGTGGGGGTATTCCCACTAATTTTTGAAATGCTTGGACTCTGATTTATTCAAGGGTGTTAGTTTGCTAATATTTACTCAGTTGAAAAATTCTTTTGAGAAGATTTGTTAAACATGCTTTCACCCATTACTTTCAATTTCATTATGCTGCTGTTTCACATCACTATTAATCATGCTACTATTTTAAGTATATTGAATAATATTTTGTTTTCTCTTAAAAATTCAAATCATGAACATTTCAAAAAGAAATAAACTTGTTTGCTGGTGATGGTTGGCGGGGTTGGGTTCTTCTATTTTTGTTTTTATTTTCTTTCACTTTTTGTGTGGCAAATAAATTTTTTGAACCTCATTACTACCCCTCCATATCCTTTTTTAGCTAAAATGTCTATCTGTTTTGAACTTAAACTATCTTCCACCTTAGAATTCAAAATTGGGGATAATGTTGGGTTTTAAGTGTGGTGGAGAAGGGGTCATTCTAGTGTCATGTCGAATTCTTCCTTCTAGAACCTGAAGTTGTTTAAAAAAATGGTCATTTTTTTTAAAAATTTCAAAAAATTTCATCAATTTATCATCATTGGAGGTTCAATGGTATTTCAATTATGTCCTGTTAGTACATACCTGTTTTTTGGGTGTTGAGAGTGGCACTTAGTCAGAAACTGTTAAGCATGAGTGATTGCTGAGTGGAATTATTCACTGTCTCTATGAACCTTTCTGTTTAGGAACTGAGGATGGGAGTGTGAAAGGATAGGTTTTATGGGATGAGGATCATGACTTGGAGTAACTAGAAGTTCTCACTAGAATCTAGGGGACTCACATTTTTATTAAATAATATTCAATCACTTTAGGAAGTCAACTTGATTGATTATTAATTAAGTCCTTTGTAGCTGAAGTAAAATGAGAAAATGGGATCCCACGGTGGGTATCTGAGACAAGGCGCACTGGGAGCATTTTTGTGAATAAATAAAGCCAATTTCAATCTTAATAAGTGCTATGTACAGTGCTTTGCACATGGAATATGGATGAGAAAAATGGAAATAAAGTGCCCTTGTCAAAAATGAACTCATTAAGGTGAGGGGAAGTTTGAACCCAGATGAAGAAGGGAGAAATTGACTTGGTTAATTTTCATTTTATTTGAATAAGTAAAGTGAAAAAATTAATGGACTTTAAATTTTGGAACCTAGGGGAAGGTGAGAATGGAAGGTGCCCTTGGTTAAGTTTTGAGTTCCACTTCATCTAACTTGTCAACACTCCTTGAATTAAAACTTGAATTGGAAGGTGAAGTAGGACAGTTAATGAGTACATATAGAAGGCATGACATACTTGGCAGTGTATGAATTTGTGAGGCTATTGACTTCTAGTGAGTTTTTGAAGCTAGGAAGGAAATCATTTTTGAACACCTTTGAAAATCCTAACCCACTGTTTGGAAGAGTTCCTCTAGCTATTAAAGTTTAATCATGCACTCTTTTTGAACTGAAACTCACAAATCATTTTTTTAAAGACAAAGGCATGTACTGGTTTGAGGACAAACAAAGTTTTAAGTGTGGGGAAGTTTGATGTGATAGTGTTTTCCTGCTCTTTGCCGCATCCTTTTTTATATTGTTTATTTACTTTTTAATACCAAACTATTGTATTCTGTGTAATATTTATCAATTGTTGTATTTTGTTAATGACGTTATGAAAAATGTGTTTATGTATTAAAAGTGTGTTTTTGTTGTTTATTGTTTTTCAATAATAAAATTAAGTTGTTATTTTCATTCATTTAATTAATTCTTGATGTTATTAGTTTTCAATAATTTTTAATTCATAATTAATTAACTAAATTAATTAATTATTTATTCTTTAAATTGTAAATAAATAACTCATTTTAGTTTTTAATTCTTTTAATAATTTAATTTGTTTTAACAATTTAATTTTATTCAATTAATTTTTTTATTTTTTAATTAATTATTTAATTTATTAATTGGTTACTTAATTGGTTGATTAATTTAAGAAAACAAATTTACTTATTTTAGTTTGTTTTAAATTAAGTTTGTTTATATTTTTTAATACAAATAAATTCATTTATTTAAATAAAACACAATTAATTTTATTATTTAAATTTGTTCTATTTAATTTAATTGATTAATTGATTAATATATTTTTAGTTTTATTAAATTATTTATTTATTTAATTTGTTGTTGTGTTAGTTTTGTAGGTATTACAGTAGCTCAGGATCCCTCTGTCCCAGTGCCACTGTTTTCAAGCTATCACAGTGCTTCCGTTGTTGTCCCACTATTTCACCCCCATCCACCATTTCTTTACGGTCTCACTGTGACACTCACGGTGCCTCTATTACGGTCTCATCATTTCCCAGCCACCGTTTCTCTTTCACTGTCTCACAGTTTTCATTTCCCATCTGTTGTCCCTCCGTCTTGCCTCTACCCACCGTCACCCTCACTGCTTCCCTGTCTCACCTCCATCCATCACGCAGACCTCCCTCCTCTCTTCTACTATTGATACCAATGCCGCAAGTCGATTTTTCCATTCTCTCCACCACCATAGAACCGTGAATCACCAGTAGAAACATAAGAAAAAGAGACATTTCTACCCTCAGTTCAAAATCATAAATTCACACCAATAATAAGAAAACACACAACAGGTGTTCAAGCACGAAAAACCTCAAAACCCTATGTTTCATTCAAAATAGATAAAACATAGACAATGTTTATAGATTCAAACCTTCGATCCGAGGACACCATCTGCTCTCCACCGACCCAATTCTCACGCTTCCTGCCCTTGGATTTGAGCCGCACCACTTCGCCCAGCCCCACCGCGAGCCGCCGACTCATCTCACCACACACCCCCTGCACCAAGACCTCCCCCTTCACCTCGCCAAACCCATCCCTCACCACGAACATGATTCACCTCGGCCCTCACTTGAAACCCTAAACTGAACCATCCACCGCTGATATCCCCTGCCTTGAGGCCATCGGCACCACTCTCTTTCCCAAAGCTGCCGCATCTCCCTGCCCAAACTACCGGAGCGAGTCTCGCCGCATTGACTGAAGTCTCTGCACTCCTCCATCTCCACTGTGTCCCACTGCACCGCACGAAGACCCCCTTCCCTCTTCCCTCTCTTCTCCATCCGCACGACCCCCTCCCACTTTTACCTTTTATTTATTTTATTTTTATTATTATATTATAATATATAATAATACATATATAATATTTCATACCTATATTAACATACATCATAATATAACTAATATAACATATATAATAACATATAATGTATATAATAGTTAATCTAAATAATATAATATATAATAATAATATTAAAGTAAATTCAATTTTAATATTTATGTTATATTATATATATTTACATATATTAGTAATAATAATATTAGATAGTATAAATTATATATATAAGTGTTTTTATTTATTTTAAGTCGTGATATAATATATGGTAGTTTCATTTTTATTTATTTATTTGACTCACATGCGTTTTTTGTGTTTTCTATTGTTTCGTGTAGGGGGTGCTTCTGGTAAAAGCGGGGACAAAGGATATTGTTCGTGGGAAAGGTGCGAGAATATTCACGAGTTTGTTGCAGGGGTTGTATGCACTTACAAGGAGTTCACTCGGATCTGGTGACAAGCATGCTGAAGACGCGCCATGTGAATTTACTGCTTAAAAGAGGATCGAGGAACACTTCAGAGAGGATTCCAGATAATTCGACTGGGTCATTAGCATTCATCACGAGCAGGAGCCGGGAGATTGATTGATCTATCCAAGGAGATCGGAGTAGTAGCAACATTCCAGAACCTCATTCTGTGGGGGAGAACATCCATTCTTTCATCTCGATCAACCCTCGATCCATCTCATCACTGAAATAGAGGAAGACAGAAACTGAGCAGGGGATCAACATCGAAGTAGTTACTGGAGAGAGGAGAAATCTCATGGTAGATGTTTCTTAATTCATTATCTCTTTCAATCTGTTTTGCTGTTTTAATGTGTAGTTAAATAGATTATGGGAATCAGGCTGCAGAGAACTGATTATCCATCTATTCATCATGTTTTGTTAGTTTTATTGCTCAGTGCAATTTCATTTCTTGGTTTTACCTTCTATTTATTTTGAGTATCAATTTACATTACCTAACAACTGACGGGTGTGGTAGTGAATCATTTCACCATGGATCATTGACCGAAGTACCGAGAATTGGAAAAGGTCAATGCATCTCTTCTCCAATTTACACAGATTTATCCAAGCGTCAAGATCGAAAGATCGAGACTCAAGGAAGTTAATCGAGCTATGTTGATCCACTGAAGTGAAAAATCAGTGGATTAGCACCATTTTTCTATGCACTAAGTAATTGAATTTAACCAAGCAGAAGCGGAGAATATCTTTTTAATCAGTTCAAAGTAGTCTGAGGACCCTAAAATCATCATTACTGTTTGTTCTCTGTTCAAGCCATATATTTCACTATATAACCTTCATTTTCACACCCACTATCAGTTTTTTTTTCACTGTTTGCATACAGTTTTTGTTAGTGTTATATTTTTTTTGGTGTTTTAGTTTTAATTTGGTCTAGCACAATGTAAGTCCTTCTATGTGGTTCGACACCCTTCTTACCACAATACTAGTAGTTTGTAGGGTTTATAAATTTTAAATTTTCGCGTACTCAATGACTGTGTGACCAACAAGGCACCTACTTTTCAATGATGGATCCTAGGAGTGTATCCAAGGCATCCTGTAGTACTATTTGGGGACCCAACGGTAGTATACCAGACATCCAAATTTAAGACAAGGAACAAAATCAAGGTGGGTCTGAACCTTAGAAACCCTTCCTTGAATTAGGAATGGGGTACACGAGTTCTCATGGTATTCTCCAATCAAAAACCATGAAAATCTCGAGTCTAACCATTCCAATTTAAAAAAGAAGTCGTGAAATGATTCATCTGGTTCAAGTATTTCCTTCAATTAGTGTTGATAGGTCAAGTAGATTTGAAACCATTATTTATGTATAGGTTTAAGCCTTTCCTTCCATTAGTGTGTAAAGGTCAAGTATCATTGCAACCATTTAGTAAAATCTATTAAGGCATTTTCTAAAGTCAAGGTCCACACCACTACCTTCCCTTAACATGGTAAGGGTTTCCATGGATGTGGAACCAATCATTGTCTCATGAACTTGGGTCGATCCATGGAATTTATACATGGGAATACATGTATCTCCCAAGGTATTAGTATGAAAACCCATTAATTCCATCATGGAATTCCTACTTGGGAACCCACGTGTCACCCAAGGTGTTATTAGCATTCAAAACATTTGAAAAAAAGATAATTCGTTTTGAGTGTAAATCATTAAGCATTAACCATTCATTTAACTAAACTCATTACTTTTATCAAAAACATGTAAATTTCATTTATAAGGCTCCAAGTATCCATTATGAAGGGAAATTACCTACATGGGTAATTCCAATCTAAAACTGGACTAAACATATAGATGGTGCTTTGTTCCTTTAATCAATTAAAAAGGGAACTCAGTGTTTCTAATGCCATTAGGGCCATGTCCTAAACATGTTTTATCACACTATAACATCAATGCATAAGAATTATAAACATGAAAAGTAAATCAAGCAAGGTCTAACCACTAATTTTTAGCTTGAAGGCAGCGCACCTCCATTGGAGGGGTTTTATTATAAAAACATGATATTTCTTATCACACAAATCATTTATCACCTTTAGAATTTTAAATACAAAACAAGATAAACCGCATTTAAGAGAATTCAATATATATACTTCACTACACGAATTTAAATTCTGAATAAAGTGAAGTAAGTAATTAATTAATGCATTTATAGATTAAGAGGACTTGGAAAGGGACCCTACCTCAAGGTGGAACCAAGCCGTCCACTTCGGCGACGAACCAAAACGGAGTGAAACCACCCAGAACAACTCAACGCCCTACCAATTTAATAAAAGGGAGTCAAGGATACAAAAAGATATTAATTAAAGAGGTGAGAAACAAAGAATAAGGTATAAACCTTACCCTGAAATGTTACCGATGAACTGAAAACACCCAAACCACCTCGCCTTTGGAGGCGATTTTCGGAACACGCACCCATGGGTCCTAAGAGACCATTTGTACCCACCTAGAACAAGAGAAAACCAAAAATCAGATCACCCCAAATCCCTAGGGTTTGGATGAAACTTGTGGGTCAAAGAAGAGACCAAAATTGGACAAGAAGAGAAAGGAAACTAGGGTAGAAGACCGTACCTTGAGGATTTGAGGAAGAATCGTGAAGAAATTGGACAGAAACGACGGTCAAAGGAGGATCCGAGAGGTGGTCCAAGCACAAGGCGAAGGAGATAACCCCTGGTGCGTCACGATCTGAGGGAGATAGGGGAGTGTTTATGCTTTATTTATTTTAGTAAAATCAAATTAAATTAAAACAATTTAAATTTTAAAAATTGGGCATCATGAACGATTAAGCCCACATGGTTTTCCAAACCGTGCGATGCCTACTGCCTCCAAGACACACACCCCGCATGGCCTAGGTGCACAGTTTTGGAAACCGTGCACAACCTATGTGTAAAGATACTACCCATATTAAACCAGAATGCATGGTTACCTGCAGTGGGCCACATGGTTTAGCAGGCCATGTGCAAACTGTGCGCCCTTTTCTGTCTTTAAAAACTTGAAGTTATTCAGGTCTGGCACTCCTGAAACTTCTTTATCCACCTGAGAGACTTCTTGGGACTTCACCCAAGTTTGAAAACAACACGTATCAGTGTTCCAACACTCGAAATTTAGTTCCAAAGCTCTCTTTTAAAAACTACTAGTTTATTAAGGGAAAAAGTTCAAAAACTTCATATTTTAGATCCGGCTCAAAACACAGGTTTCTACAATCTACCCACCTTAAAAATTCTTGTCCCCAAGAAGCCTTCAGGAACAACATATACACCACCCTACCTACAAGGGTTGTAAAGTTTTGTTCAAATAGTTGCATTGCATGGACAACGCCCAATGCACCTTAAGCATTTCCAACGCACTCTTCACTTCAGCTTTTACAACCCAAGCCAACGCTAAAAGTTCAACTTAAACACAGAAACTAAGCTTACATGATCCCTTAAATAGAGACACAATGACACCATAATCTTGATAGACATTCGATCGATGGAGATCACCACCATAGGTCTTAACTTAAGAAGGGAAAAATTTCAAGTCACGGTACCTCCGCCATTGGAATTGTCATACAAGCACAAATCTAGGTGTTATTACGACACCCCTAGCATGATTTCGTAAAAAGTAAACGTTCGAATTCTGATCGACCTAACAGAGCTAGTCGACTAATATCTCTATAAAGACACTGCTGACCTTGAAACCACATTTTCCTTCACCTGGAAACATGCTTTAAAGCACTCTCTTACAACCGTAAACATCAACTGAAGAGAATAGAAGGAGTTGAGTCACCTGTCTGACGTATCTCATAGAAGTCTGGATTAGGTGGCTGAAGTAATTCAAAATAAATGGCTGGAGTCTATGATTCCGAACAAGGCGTTTCTACATGGGAACCCATGAATCACTAAGGACTTACCAAGACTCGATGAGAACCATGCTTAGCATGTAACAATGACAAAGATCATCCAACAAGCACAACAACTTTTAAAGATTTAGCATGGCATAATACTGAGGATATTTTAGTGTATCGAGGATGACGTCAAGATAGGGGACATGATCATCTCTTAAGAATATTACACTAAGAGGATTTAAGATGGGGTTTCTAGTCAAACGTACCCAAAAACTAGAAGGTAAAAAGTCAAACCAGAACAAAGTCATGTTGGTAAGAAAGCACCAACACAATTTAAGACTTGCAATCCTCAAGGGAATTCAATAAAGCACCAACCATTTACCAATGGTCCTCTTAGGTGTTCCTTCTATATGGAAGATCACGTTAACAGACTCAACAAGAAACTACCCACCTTAGGAGTGTCCTAGTTGAAAGGGAAGAAAACTAACCGCTCATAAGCACGCTAGATTATAACAACGAGACCAGAGTGTCAAAACACCCAAGTATTTCAAAAACCATTCTAAGTATTGGGATGAAACCAATTCTTTAATGCTCAAGTCACTCGATGTGGAGATAACCTATGACTGTATTTAACAGTACATGGCGATTTATTTCTGAGTCATATTGCCTCATACAACCATCATCCTGGATGATACCACAACCGATCGTCCATTTTTGAGAAGAAGAAAGGGTCAAACGACCTACGAAGCAGTCGACCATGCCCGAGGCATGTCTAACCATCTTAAAAAGAGCATTACTCAATGCTCGATCCCATAACAAGTTCAAGAAAAACATGACCACCCATCTAAAAAAGGGTGTCACTATAAAACTAAAAGTCCTACTTGGGACAACGACACCCAAATGACACCAAGAGTGAGAAAAGTCACAGCACTAGTAAGGAATTCAAGTTCTGAGGGTGCTACCTACCATGAGTTAGCCTCTTATGAAGGAAAGATTCCAACCCTGACACCGGGTCGTGCCAAAAAAAAAAAACTCACCAAACTCAAAACCGATCATAAATCTAATTCTACGGAAAACAATTCCTATAGAAAGTAATCACGCTTCCATTCCAAGGCAACTCAAGAGAATTCCGAACTACCCTTTACATGAGGGGTTTAAACAGTATACACCACTATAGGTTCCATTTCCAAGACTCTTATATTTAATCACATTTAATCTTGTAATCATCAAAGGATTTAATCAAAACATCAAAGTACCATTTTCAAAACAAATCACAAGGTACTTGATTTTAACCAACACCCCAAGGAAAAAATAGGCATGTTTTATAAAAATACCATTTAAAAACATTTTACATTAGTTGAAATCCCATAATTTTTAGGAAACTATCAAGAAAAATTCATTTTAAGAAAAACGGTGACCTACAAGGGTACCATTTTAACTAAACTAGGTTCTCTATAAAGCAAACCAATAGTAAACACACAATTATTAAAATGTAAACACCCAAATGAGTCATCTCATAAAAACATTCACCAACTGACCTACTTGGGTCCAGTTGAATTTTAAAATCTAACCATTTTGATTTTAGATCAACACTAACATCTTTCAAATTTATAAGCATTTCACAAATCATCGTTCTATTTTATTTAATATAGGTTTCAATTTACCAATTCATGGAGCACCCATACACTCCTTGGATTGAAAAATGGCTCCCATTAATCGCTACTAATGTCAATTCAGAATTTAACATAATCAACCTAATGGTCCAAATTATTGGGTGGCCACCTACCAACCTGTAAATAGCCCATACACTTTACAGTTTGGAAATTGGCTCCCTTTAGTCAAAACCAACTTCACTTATCAATAAAATATAGCAGCCTTTTTACAATGGTTCAATTACACAGGTTACCCTTTCCTTGCTATAAGGTTCCCATACACCTTAAAACTAAAAACTATCACTCGTAATAACCGCAACCAATAACTTAGCCCATGAAACCATTTATATATATTAAAGTAAGCTAGCATGTCACTACAAGCAGCTAACATGGAGCAACAAGCTAAAATCACATAAGCATGGAGATTTAATCACAAGATCATGATATAATGAGCAGTAAACATATAAGGCATGCTAATGTATTACCTAAACTGGTATAAATCTAAGCATGGCATATCAATAAGGCACCGAATCACACTTAATAGGAAACCTACTAATGAAAATACATGGCATGGCATATATGCATAGACTGTGAATTTATAAGTGCCTAATATGATGCATGTAATGAAACTTTCTTGCAATATCAGGCCATGGGAAGTTTTCAAAGTTCCAAAAATCATAAGCAGTGAAATGTACACTAGTAAATCTAGGTGAAATCATATCAATTGTAACAACAAATAACATAAGTAGCAATCACATCCTAGTCCACTTGGTCATTCCAAATAAGTGGGGTGATCAGTCTAAAGCACGAATATTAACCAAGCACTGACACTTTCCTAGTATCCTGTCTACCAACCCAAAAATAGTAATACAAAAAGGAAAAACCAGCTCTGATACCACTTTGTAACGTCTCGACCCGGCTCACCACTAAGATGGTGGCTGGACCAGTAGCCACATGACCTCAAGCGCACCTCCCCATATGCCATAGGCTGTTGAATAGAAGTGAAGGTGTAATAATAGTTAGTTGGGAGACTATACCCTCTTACTAGAGTTGCGTAGCAGTATACAGAGTAACTAACAATCAACAATTGAAGTAGTAATACATAATTGAAAAAGCAGTGGAAGAAAAATTTTCTTATAAATTAACAAAAGTGGCCAATGCCCATTTATACAATAGATGAATGCATGACATGGTATTGATACATATTTGAAAGCAGTAAACATAACAACATGATTCACATCTCAGTACAAAAATAAATAAAAGACTCAATGCCCTAAAGGAAAACTCAACGAGAATCTTGAGCTCCAGCTCAGTCCTTTGCTCCCAACTCTCATGTACAAGCAAACATCAGCTAGCAAGGTCCAAGGCCCTGAAAATAAGAAGGGTATACTCAGGTACCCCAGTGTAATGGCGGCCTCAGTAGGGTGTGAGATATAAATCTTAGTAGGCCGGCACCACCGGTGTCTAACCCAATCTCGATAGTGTAATATAAATTAAATAAGGTGTAAGAATGCATAATTAAAGTAAGTAGTACAATGTGACTAAATAACCAAGTACCTGCTTCAACCCTTGGCCGGTGTCTGGACATGTAATTAGTTCATTAATTTATTATTACCAATTTATTCATAATTCACATGTGAATAGGTCGCCTACTGAGTCTAAGGAGTTTCCTCCAAGGTAAAACAGGGCTAAGCAATGACCGGGCCCGATGGGCTTTAACTGTGGCACTTAATTATCAATGCTGGACCCAAGGAGTGTATCTAAGGCATATTATGATAGTGTTTAGTATTTAAGTCCCAAGGTAATAACCAAGGAAACAAAATTTTAGATAGTATAAGTATTGAAGGTTCCAAGATGTAACAAGGAAACCTAACAAGATATCTAGTAAGGGAGTTCCAGGTTAAAAACCAAGGTAATGTAAATCTCACGGGAAGCTAAATCAGTAGTATCTGAGTCTAGATAAGGGGGTAAGAGTGTAATCCAAGGAGTTTAATCCAAGACATTCCACAATGAGGTGCCTACTGAGTCCAAGGAGTGCATCCAAGGTAAAATGAGGCTAAGCAAGGATTGGGTCCAAGGAGTGTATCCAAGGCACCTACTTGTCAATGCTGGATCCTAGGAGTGTATCCAAGACATCCTGTTGTACTACATGGGGATCCAATGGTAGTATACCAGGCATCCAAAGGTAAGACAAGGAATGAGATCTAGGATGGTTTGAACCTTATCAACCCGTCCTTGAATTCAGAATGGGGTACACAAGTGCTCATGGTATTCTCTGATTAGAAACCATGACAAGCTCGAGTCTAACCATTCCTATTTAATAAAGAAGTCTTGAAATGATTCATCTAGTTCAAGTCTTGCCTTATATTATCATGGCTAGGTTAGTTAGAGTTGAAACCATTATTTATGTATTGGTTCAAGACTTTCCTTCCATTAGTGTGGAAAGGTCAAGTAGCATTGAAACCATTTAGTAAAATACATTAAGGCATTTTCAAAAGTCAATATCTAAATCACTACCTTCCCTTAACATGGTAAGGGTTTCCAAGGATGTGGAACCAATCATTTTCTCATGAACCTGATTCCATCCATGGAATTCCTACATGGGAATCCATGTATCTACCGAGGCATGAGTATGAAAACCCATTGTGTCCATCATGGAATTCCTATATGGGAACCCATGTGTCACCTAAGGTGTTATTAGCATTAAAAATGTTTGAAAACAAAACAGTAATTCGTTTTGAGGGAAAATCATTAAGCATTAACCATTCATTTAACTCAAATCATTTCTTTTATCAAAAACATGTCAATCACATTTATAAGGATCCAAGCATCCATGATGAAGGGAAATTACCTACATGGGTAATTCCAATCTAAAACTGAACCAAACACTTAGAAGGTGCTTTGGTCCTTTAATCAATTAAAAAGGGAACTCAGTGTTTCTAATTCCATTAGGTCCATGTCCTAAACATGATGTATCTCATCATAACATCAATGCATAAGAATTATAAACATGAAAAGTCAATCAAGAAAGGTTTAACCACTAGATTTTAGCTTTAAGGTAGTGCACCTCTGCTGGAGGGGTTTTATTATAAAAACATGATATTTCTTATCACACAAATCATTTATCACCTTTAGCATTTTAAATATGAAACATGATAAACCAAATTTAAGAGCATTCAATATAGACACTTCACTGCATGAATTTAAATTATGAATAAAGTGTAGTAAGTAATTAATTAATGAATTTATAGATTTTGAGGACTTGGAAAGGGACACTACCTCAAGGTGGAACTAAGATGTCTACTTTGGCGATGAACCAAAACGAAGTGACAACACACTACTGATTTAATAAAAGGGAGTCGAGGAAACAAAAATATATTAATTAAAGAGGTGAGAAACAAAGAAGAAGGTATAAACCTTACCCTGAAATGTTGCTGACGAACTAAAAACTCCCGAACCAACTCGCCTTTGGTGGAAGTTGTTGGAACATGCACCCACAGGTCCAAGAGACCATTTTTACCAACCTAGAACAAGACCAAACCGAAAATCAGATCACCCCCAAAGTCCTAGGGTTCATCCAAAACTTTGGGTCAAAGAAGAGGCCAAAATTAGCCATGAAAAGAAAAGAAACTAGGACAGAAGACCATACCTTGATGATTTGAGGAAGAATCATGAAGAAATCAGACAGAAACGACGATCGAAGGATGAGTCGGAAGGGGGTACGAGTGCAAGGAGATGGGGAGAACCGTCAATGAATCACAATATGAGGGAGATAGGGTAGTTTTTAGGTTTTATTTATTTTAATTAAATTAAATTAAATTAAAATAGTCGAAATTTTAAAAACTGGGCATTGCGCACGGTTAAGCCCGCACAATTTTCCAAACCGTGCACAAACTGTGCAATTCCTACTACCTCCAAGACACACACCCCGCACGACCTAGGTGTATGGTTTAGGAAATCATACGCAGTCCGTGTGAAAAGACACTTCCCCTCTTAATCTATCCTACACGATTACCTGCAGTGGGCTGCACGGTTTAGCAGGACGTACGCAAACCGTGTGCCCTCTGTTGTCTTTAAAAACTTGAAGTTTTTCAGGCCCAACACTCCCAAAACTTCTCAAGACACTTGGAAGACTTATAAGGACTTCACCCAAGTCCCAAAAAACACATATAAATGTTCCAACACTTTTAATTTAGTTCTAAAGTTTGGTTTAAAAAATGACCAGTTTAGTAAATGAAAAAGTTCAAAAACTTCCATATTTTAGATCTGGTTCAAAACACAGTTTTCTACACATATGAACTCTTCCCACTCCATAGCTTCAACCTCTACTCTTGGAATCATGTTTTTAATCAGTTCCCACCACTGATCAGCTTCTCCCTCTAAGCAGTAAACATCCAGGGTGACCTTCTATTGTTCTAAACAATAGAGACGAGAAAATATCCTCTCGATACAGCTGATCCACTGTTTAATAATCAATGGGTTGGCAGATCCACTAAAGTTTGGTGGTCCTTGATGCATAAATAACTCAATAAAAATTTGTTCCCTTCATGGTGAAATCGATCTCTCATATTGATCCAAGTTATTTACCATAACTTGAGTCAGTTGGTTCCTCATTCTCATGAAAGTTTCCATTCCGACTTCCATCAGAGGGCTGTCAGTGCATGGTCCATTACAGTCACCATTTTCACAATTAATCTTATTTCCCTCCATTTTATAAAATAATAAAACCTCAGTGAGAATATTATTTCATTTATGAATATTTTAACTATAAAGTATTTTTATGTCTTAAAACTTCATTCTTAAACATATTTTTCTTTAATAACAATTACATTTCTCTAAAAAAATTCATAATGATTCATAAAAATATTGTGATTAACCAAACATATCCCCCAGGTGTGTCAAACCAAGAGTGAATCAAGGAACTTTGTCATGCACCAGTTTCTATTTGAGTGTATCTCAAAGCGGTGTTTTCAGGTTTTACCCCTAGATACATTTGTGTCAGAGCCACATCCACTTGTTCGTATCTAGATAGAGATCTATTTGTTCAGAAACCACTTACTTAATATTTCACCAAAATACTAGGAAGTTTTACTATATTTAAAATTTTCTATAGGGTTATTCCTAAAGTTTTCATTTCCTAATTTACACAAATAACCAAAACTATCATTTGATACCAACTATAGCATCCCAACTTTTTATTACATAACTTTTTATTACATTTTACTAACAAAGGATCTTTAAAGTCTAATGTCTTGGAAAAAAGGTACATAATACATGAAAACATAAAAAATAAATTTTAATCCCCTTGAAAAGATTATTTAAATGTTCATACTAAGTAAAATTAATACATTTCATAACTTTAGGACATACATCAAAGGAAAGAGTGAGCAGAAGGCCCATTAAGGGTAAACAAGAGAATCAGTTTACTTGTGATATCAATAAGAACTTTATGAAATACATAAAGACACGGGAAATGTAAATAGTTTCATATCATAATAAAAATAACATGAATCATAACTTGAAAACGTGGCTACAAAATTTAATATAGAAATTCATAATCATATCACCAAGGTCCATCCCCAAGGTTTCATAAAAATTACCAAGGTTATTCACCAAGGTATCATAAAACTTGACATCTCTAGAGATTAATTTCTTTACCCAATTCATTGGAGCGCTATTAGGGCGCACCCTTAATATGTATTTATTTTCATGTGATCCACATATATCATAATAAAACATTTCATAAATAAACCAAAGAGAATAAAATAAATGGGTTTCATATCAAAATCCTAACATTTTAAAAAGTGCTTTAAAACGTAATCATTATGTCATTTATAACCCACATAAAGAGAATGAGGGTTTTATATATGTAAATTCCAGAATAAAATATGTAATTTTTATGTCTTGATGAGTACCCCTGGAATTTAAATAGGTTTTGTTATTCACATAAATAAAATAAGATAATTTCTTGAAAAAGAGATAGATTTTGAGATGAAAATTCTGCAACATAACGACTATGAAACATGGTCTTAGAAAACATTAAAAAGGGTGGGGACAGGGGTCACACATTCATAAAAGACTAATAATAAAGTATAGTGAGAGAATAAAATGGAAATAAGAACATGATATGGAAACTTGAAAGACATACCACATAAAAGAGAACTTGAAAGGAAAAGAGAAGATTGAGAAATCCGTTATAAAAATTCAGCAGCCTAACGACGTCACTTAAAAATTCAGAAAATGAGTTGATGAGAGAAAAAAGGGTCTCTTATCACTTTGAAATAAAATGGACAAAAATAAGGATATATAATAACATACCCCAACATAATAAAATGGAAATTTAAAAGACATAACATAAAAGAAGTCTCGACTAAAAGAGGAGGGTGAAAGGTTCCCTTACCTTGAAGAGTAACTTCAAAAACTTGAAGGTTGGGACCTTGGGGGATTTAGGGAACCTTGAGAGGACTCCTTGGGAGATAAAAATACCAGATCTTCATTTAGGGGGAATTTTTAATGAAAGGAATGAAGTAAAGTGTTGGTATTTATAGCTAAAGTGAGGGAATATTTTATTAATTTTCAAAGGACACCTCATTAGTGGTATTTACAAAACCATGGGCTTGCCCATGATATTTGCCCATGTTTTTTCCCACTTGGGAAACCTAATATAATATTTTAATCCAAATTATTCGACCATAATTTTAAATTACATATTACATCATTATGATGTCATAAAACAAATCGAAAACTCAAAAACTGTATTTTTACTATTTACCGAAAAACAAAACATTTTATAAAAATCTCAAAAATTCACCCTAACTTAATATCAATGTTCTAAATTAAAAAATTAACTCCATTTTTTGATAATAATTTTCTAAATATGAGATATTTAATTTTTAAGTAAAATCACTATTTACCCGAAAAAATACTAATACTTAACTAATAATTTCTGAAATAGTTATTTAGTTATACTATTATATCACATTACCATTCAAGATGCCTAAATTATATTTATACTTACTTAAGTGAGGTTACTATTCCATTTTTTATATTACTATTCATAAGGGTAATATTACTATTCATAATTTACTATTCACCAAAAATTTAGTTGATCTTATCAGGCTCAAAATTTCTTACTGGTCACAACCGTATATGTCTGTTTTTTTGAAAATCATTTCACATTATTAATTATTTAAATTATAAAAAAATATTTTTAATTACTTTTTTTTAATATTTATTAATAATATGAAACTTCTTATAAAAAAACTAAAAATTCATCCTATATTTATTTTGACATTTGAAATTCAAAAATGATGGTTACTTTACCATAATAAGAAATAAAATTTTCATTTATACAAAAGGATTATACAAAGTGACTAAGGCCTTGTTACATAACCCCTTATAACACCTGTATAGGACCTAAGAGTAAAGTGTGCAATGTTGATAGAATCTTGGGGTGGATCGTAAAACATTTCCCGAGTAGTGATTTCTATTAGTTTGAACTTCTCCTGTAGGAGATTTCGTTCAAGATTGACATGTTGAAGCTTGGCTTGGGCTTGGTCCAGAGTAAAGCCCAATTATGCTACCTCCTTCCCAAGCTCTGAAAAATGGGCTTCGTATGACCTGAGTATACTAGATGAGGCCATCGACTCTTCTTTTTTGAATTAATTATCCATTATTATTTTTATTTTAAATAAAAATTATAACGTTAAAAATTATTATTGTTTCCAATGGTCATATTGACCAATGGTCATATAATGGTCAAACCCAATGGTCACATTTCAATTATACTCACTTCATTAATAAAAGGATATAGTTTTGTTGAGTAAAAAATAAAATAACACAGAAATTCAGGAAACAAAATATTATTCAAAAGTTCATGTCGTTAAAACACTTTTATAAATTCTTTATATTTAGCACTGATAAAATCCAATGTTGGATAAAGCACAATATATATTAGTGAAGCTTATATAATCATCACTTAAAAAACCCTATGGGGAAAATAAGTGAAGCTAATTTAATTTAATTCTAGTAACAAAACCTCCTTAAAAACCTTACCAGAAAAAAACCCAGTGAGAAAAAAACCCAATGAAGGTAAAAAGAGTGCAATGTTCCCAAATACCCCTAATTATATCATTTAATTGTGTCTTCAGGGAATCAATTAATATTATTATTTAATTATATTTATGAGACATGGGAGGAGGACCCTAAGTAATAATGAATGGTCTTATTAAAAATTATAATTCACAGGGAAGGCCAATGGTTTCCATTAATTACAAATATCCATAATAATTTACAATATTCTCTTGGATATACATTGTGATGTGTGATTTTCCCATTAAAAACCTCATCAAGGGAAAAACCTTTAGGGAAAAAAACCTTGATTAGGGAAAAAGAGTGCAATAACATCAAGTCCCCATAGTTTTTCCTCTTTAAAAACCTTATCAATAAAACTCAATGGGAAGAACTTGAATAAGGGAGAAAGAGTAAAATAGTTATATCTACCTTTCATCACTATATCTCATAGAATGTCCAAGATCAATTCATAATAAAAAAATTAAGTTTTGAATTATATAATAATAATAATTTATACCATTTATATTTCAATTATTAGGAAATAACATTACCTTGCATTGTAATATTATTTATTTTTTATTTTCAAGGTACTTATTCACATGTACATGTATATTATTCAAGGATAAATAAAATGCGCATTTATATTTAATCATACTGGGATAATTAAGTTCCTCATCAACCCCTCATGTATGAAATATATTAATCTTGGAAGCAAGATATTTAATTATTCATTAATGGTTAAATCATTCCAAAATTTAATATTTCATCTTCAGGATGATTAACTCAAAATACAAGGACATTACATGTAATTTCATGATCAAATAATTCATTTTTTTTAGAAAACTCTTTGAGAGTTTAGATATTTTTCAAAAAATATTAATAATATGATGAGTACAATGATTTATACAAACCATGGGATGATAAATTTAATTTTAAATTCTTCCTTATCTTAATATAGATACATGAAATACATCATATTTAGTTCACTTAATAATTTATGATATTGGGTGAAACTTTCATAATTTTGAATATGTTTCAGGAATTTAGAACCCTTCAGGGATTCATATATAGATGTTATAATCAATAAATAGAGTCAACATCAATTAGAAATAATCCAAACATATATAAATATCCAAATATACAAGGAAGAATATTTCTTATAATAAATTTATCGGTATTCAATAGTCTTTATAGTTTGGATAATAAAACCAAAACTTTATATGTTGAACATATCATAAGTTCATTTAATATTTTTGACCAATTATTATGATTCTATCATATATTAAAATCCATTGTCATTAGTGAACTTTTGAAGAATTTAAAAATCCCAATATATTATCAAAAACATTGAATGAGATCTCATAATTTTTCTGGTACCAATGTCTCTTTAGGGAAAATATCTAAAAAGATATAATGATTTTGATATATTCATTTTCCTATTCAAGGTAAAATATATTCATTTATTTCTACTCATAATTAATATTGATTTTATATAACCAGTTTAACAATACTTCTAGTGTGTATAATCAGACTATTTATTTTTAACACTTTACATTCATTTAAGTGTTGTGAGCATCTTATCAATGGTTCTACATGATCATTTTGTATATAGTATGTGATTCTCAATATTTATTTTAATAATCATGAATAACATTCAATTTATGATCAACAATATCTAATAACACACTTAAAAATTTAATAGATGCATATTTCATATAGTATTTAAATGGATCACATGGTAGGTGGGCGTGCCCATATATACGTCACAATTTGTTCTTCATAAATATATAGAAAATTAATTTCCAAAATATCTTCTAATTATATAAATAATTTACCTCAATAATAGTTACCTTAATAATCCGTAACTCATGGTAAATTATTATACAAGGGAAATTCATAATAACTTAATGAGAATGAATTCATTTATAATTTATTAGACATACATATATTAAATAAATTCAACATTTCCCCTTGATGGATTTATACTATTTTATCAAAAAATTTATTCTCAAGTATACTTGAATCAAATATCTTTCATTATAATTGATCATGAATATACAAACCATCATATCATATATTTAAAGTGATAGGATTATAAAATTTCTGGTTTTCCATTATTGATTCAATTATACATAACAAATTATTTATAACACATTTATGAATTCTTATTACATATTAAGGTACCTATTTTATCTAATGTCTCTATATGATATTCATTTTCAAGAATATCATTGATATATCTCACTGAGACTTCAGATATAAAAAAATTAATAATTAGTACTACTAGATATGAATATATTCACTCTTTTGTAGCTGTTAATTAATTTTCACTACCAGTAAATGTACGTACATGTGAATATACTAACTCATATATGATTTATTTTGAATCATTTAATCAAAATAATATTTACAATTTTTTCCTCAAGATCAATGTATATAAGATCTTCAAGATCTTTCATTGTTCACATTAATATTTTTCATTATAATTTCCAATTATAGTGGTTGATGAATTCATAATATAATAATTATAGGTTAGGCATATCACCAAGTGAATTATTGTATATTTTGTAAATTATATCCCAAATATTCTTTTACAATATATCCACTTGGGAGCGGAGACCTCGTGTAGTTTAAATATGGTGAATATGGTAGCAAGAACCAATGTAGAATAATCTTCTAGAGTCACAACACACTCATCACCATCCAAAATTATAATTCATAGAATAACAACATTCACTTTACCAAATGAAGAATAAATAATTAGATCAAAATTCATCAACTATCAAATATTCATGATAAAATTATATGTATGAGTAACACAAATAATATCAAAATTTCCTTGAATAATTTCATTCTCTTAAAGGAATGAACTAGAGTAATTAAAACTACATTCAAATTTAGGAATAAATTCATTAACTTAATTTCATGATCCATGAATGATAATTCATTATTTATCAATAATGATTATCTTTTAGAAAATAATGATTTTATTTATTATGATAATCATTGCTATAACCACTTTAGGTGGTAAAATCATTTTCAAAAAATATATTGGATTATCAAAACCATGAAATTCAGTTATCTTGTTTATGAACTATAAGAATAATAACATCCACTTCAGGGGATAAAATCTAATGAATTACTTGAGATTATATTGAAAATTCACAAGAACATGATGAATAATAAATTTTCCCTTGATATTGTTACTACAAAAACAATAATTAATAAATGAATATATCCTTAAATACAATATTAATGGACATTATTTTCATATAATCCTTTAAAGATGAATTATTTTATAAATATTAATAAAATTTATTTTTCTTTATAAATATTTATTTTCATCAAACCACTTATGTTGGTTATATTATCATTATTTTTTATAAAAAATTGAACATAGTGATCATTCAAAAAACATATTATTCACCTTGAAATTGATTTAAAATAAAATCATGTATATTTTAATTCACTTTGGAGAATAAATGATTTTTAATAAATATTATCATTCACTCAGGGAATAGAATAAAATTATTTATTCGGGTTTTATATTGTTTTCATGATAATAACATTAATATTTAATATGACAATTTAATCCAATTATGGTGATGAATATAAATAAAATATTTATAAGTTTTTTCTTCATGAATACTTATTTTCTCTCAAATATTTTATAAAAAATAAAACTAAAGAGAAAAGAAATAAAATAATACAATATTTAAAAAAATTCAAAAGTAAATATCATCTCCATTATGAACATTTATACAACATAATCAAACTTAAAACCTTTAGGATGAATAAAGGAATAATAGATATGAAATTTCATGGTTTATGGCATGATCAACAAACTTCATCTTAATATACGACAAGTATATGATGTTCATCACTGATTAGAAAACTTCAGCTCAACATATGATATATATGTGATGTTCATCATTCAAAAACTTTTAGTGGTGTCATTTTTTATTTGATTAATGGTGTTTTTCTTGGCATCGATTATGTACGTTATTAATAAAACACATTCTATTTAGATAATGAAGTAAAGAATTTCATACATGAGTCATTACATCTCTTAAATATCTCATTATATTTTCTGCAATAAAATATTAATAAAATAATTCATATATTTTTCAATTATATAAAGAGGGAAAAAATAAATGTAACAATATATTATACAGAAAATAAGACTCACCTTTTGATGTAGCTCTTCAAATGAGTGGAGTCGATGCACTCATGAAAGAGTATGTCAAAATAAAAATGTTTAGAGAAACACATGACATACATTTTTCCCATGATATTTATCTTATATAGATTATATTGATTGAGGAAACATCTTCATGATGTGCAATGTGAAAAATACGATCATGCTGATAACGTGTTGTGAAATTGATCAAACATTGATTGAAACCGTGAAGCATTTTCAAAATAGGAAATGTAAGACTGATCAAGGGCGAATCACATCATTGATGAAACAAGAATTGAATTTGTGTATGGCAATGGTGATGACAAATAGAAATTCAAATATAAGAGAAAGACAAGAAGTAGAGAAAAGAACACAACATAGATCCTAAAAAACCATCTATTCTCATTAACATTTCCATATATTTATAGAGTATATAAGAATACCAAAAGTTGGAATATAAAAATTTTCTCACATTAAGGGTTTTTTTATGAATGAGAGTTACTATAATTATGAAATTCACATTAAATATTTTATAACACTTTCAAAGTAAAGTATATAGAAACGTTGAAGAATATTTATCTTAATCATATAAGAAAATATCTCACAGAAACTCAAAGTGTTGCATATTAGATCCTTGGATGAAAGAATTTGTGTTATACTTAGAGAGGGAGAATATCATTTTATAAACAAGGTACCCTTGGTTTATTTATGTGAAATTTGTTGTATCCCAACATCAATAGTGTATTTCATCATCCCCTTTGAATTTTTTGAAACAAAATTCACCATTATCATAATTTTTATTTGTGGTGTTTTTATTCATTGATTTTCAAGACAAGTTATTGTTGACATATCTTTTACAAATATATTTTATCAATAATGAATACATATTCATAAATTCTTTTATCTTATCATTTCTTATTGTTAAGTCACATTAAGATTAATAATAATAATATTAATAATAATTGGTTTTTTTAAAATATTTGTTAGGTTGTTCTTTGTGTGAACTTTCTTTATTCTCACACTTGATTCTCCTATCAATTCTACAAAAATTTGAAATTACACTCATTTATGTTCTTTTAATAGATGAATTTATTATAATGGGATTGAAAAGTTGGTTTTTTATAATACAAGTGGATCTTCCATTGTTTGTGATAAAGTTCTTACAATAGAATTTTAATTTAGTTTTTATTTTTGTAAGATTTTGTAGCTCACATATGTTTTATTTATATTGGGGATAATGTAGAATACACTACCACAAATGGTAGTGAGGTATCAAATGGATATTAACTGAAGGGGGGTAGGGTGAATTAGTGAATAACAATATTTTATGATTCTTCATTAATCAATCTCCATCACTGATTAAGATAATGATGAGAAAAATTCCACCAAACTATCTTATTTAATATCAAATTTAATTAATTAAATCAAGTTAGTTTAGTTATTTCATTTAATAATATGCACAACCAAATAATACACAATGATTCATAAGGTTTACCATTCAAAATTAATTATGATATCCTTTTTAGTGACCTAGATTTTTCATAAGCGTGATTTAATTTGTTTTTGAGATTCACAGGACAGGTCCTTTAAATATAGTAAAATAGTAAATTTACTCTAGAAATTGATATTTTTTTTCCTTATGGTTCCATTGAATCTGGAATATGGTATTTACCCTTGGGTTGAATTTTGGGGAAATTAAGAGCTAGTTGAATTTTAAGGGATATTAAATATTTATTAAATAAATAAATATTTATCTCACATGAAAAAATAGAAACCTAGATGAAAATTTTAAAACCACAATTATGACTTAAATGAGCTGTTTTCCCTACTTTAGGTATATGTTATGTTGGGGTATCAGGCCTGAAACCAAGCATTTTTTTGGGTTACTTAAAAACACTAAATTATCAAATAATGATAATTTATTATTATTATTTAGGATCAGTGACATGGTGTCAACATTCCATGGTGGAGATGACACGACTTGGAAGGTTCTAGACGTATTTATATATTTTGGGTTCCTCATCCTCTATGAAGGGATTTAATTCGAGAAATGATGAGGAGAGTTATTATTGAGAATTAATGGTGGCTTTATGGCTAGAGTTTATGGAACAAAATTATCTCTTACCTCTAATTCATTTTTCTATACCTCATTGGAAATTCCCCCGTAACACCCCAACCTAAACCACTAAGTTCAATCTGGGATATCACATGACCTCATGTGCACCTCCCCGTACCTAAGAGGTTTCCGACTAGTGGCGATGTCCAAAGGAAAATCATGGGGAGACAACGCCCTCAGTACTAGGAAAACATTAAAGCATAATAATTTAATCTATAAAAAGTAAATAAAAAAATAATAAATAATTTAATAATCATCAGACTAGTATTAAAGGAAATAATTACCAACCCATACAGTATCAGTATGACATGTCAGACACATAACCCAAAACTAAGAAAAGAATGGATCCCCACAGGAAGTGGGTCAATGTATGAAGTAATGAAGCTAAAAAAATAATATCCCAAAGTATATCCTAAAATTCTCACATCCTCTTACTAAACCTTCTTAATTTAGTACCATAGGACACTGACCCTTCACTAGATCCTTGGGCATGAAATCTCCAAGTGCACTGAAATGCTCGAGTAGGATATGGGTATGAAACTCAATAGGACCCCACCAAAAACCCTTAAAATAAGTAAATAATAGATACAAGTGTATTCCATTAAAGTAAATATAAAATTGTAAATATACAAGTATATCACACAAGAATAACATATGTGTCAGGCCCTTAGAGACCAGATCTATCGACTTCAACACCGTACTAGAAGGAATGCCAACTAACTATGTCTAATACAACCCCCTACTTGATGAGATAGTTCAGAAAAAATATTTAAAACATATTGATGGAAGGGATAACCCATGTACTAATTGATCAATATCTCACAAAAACCTCTCATGGGTTATAGTTCATATGGCTCAACTTTCACACTCATATATAGAAGAAGGATAGAACAACATATGAAAACCATGCATACAAGATAAAAGATCAAAAACCACATCATATTATGCAAGAGTCATAGCTATAAAAAACCATCTATGAGAAAACATAAAACATAGGTCTCTCAAGGCTACAAACACATGAAAAATAATAATGCCAAAAACCCATACAACACGTGCTAATGTTAAGGACTTCCCACCTTAGATGCAACAATGATCGATGGCCAGGGTCACCATCTGATTCCAACTACACAATTGAATCTTAGAATAATTCTTCGTTGGACACAATTTATAAATCTTGGATCAAGTTTAAGGAGAAACCATACCCTAAAGGTGGGTTATTATCAAACATAACTAAGATGATTCACTACCTACAATGATCTAGGTATGATTGATGCAGACATGCCAATTCCTTGAATCAGGGTTCTAATTATATTAATGATCAAAAAATCTGTTATTAGACCATGTCAAAACCTCTAGATTTTATCAAGACCTTTAAGATCTAATTTTTTCTAATCAAGGATAATAGGTGTGGGGGATTAATCTAAAATAAATAATATCTCACTGGATTGGAAATGTAGGATTGATCTATTGTTCAGGTGTTAAACAAAGGAGACATAAGGGAGGAGAGGGATCCAAAATCACTAGAGATGGATCCTATGGTATTGGGGTCAAGAGGTATTGATAAGATGATATAAAATGATAGGTGGTATAGTTTAAAAAAATGAATATAAACTTGGTGAACTCACTGGTCCATGGAAAATTCCACTGACTGGATGGTGTCCACTGAGCAGAACTAGTTCTAGTTAGGAACCCCACCAAATGGTTAGTAGAGATGTTATAGATTCTTCAAGCTACATGATGCTCATGGACCTATACCTTTTCCATTTCCAACCTTCCAGGCACCTCTAAATTTCTTAAAAAAAATAGAACATATACAAAAGCTATGTATAAGCAGAATTGAGGCATACCTTAAATAGAGGATATCACAGTTCTCCTCCTTTTATGGCTTCTCATCCTTGAGAAGTATCCAAATATGTTTTCTTAAATAACTTTGTCCACTGTTCCTGAATGTTAGTTATCCTCTCCCACATCTCTTCTTGAATATTCTTATGCTACCATTTAAACCAAAAAAGAGGAACATTTTTCCTTTACAAAACCTTATAACTTCAATCCATAATCCGAATTGGTCATTCCACAAAAAAATGGTTTTAATTCCAGCACAACATCCTCACATTCAAGCACATTTATAGGACTATACACATACCTCTAAAGATAAGACATGTGGAACACATTGTATATACCTTGATAATGTGGAGGAATATTCAACTGATAGTCTACTATCTTGATGAGTTGAAAAATATCAAATGACCCAACATAACACAATGCCAACTTTCCTTTCCTTCTCAAATTCATATGCCCTAACTGCATGGGTGCCTGTAAGAAAACCTTATCACCCGTAGTGAACTCCAAGGGTTATCTCCTTTGGTCGACATAAGATGGAAGAAAGGGAATAGATATTCATGTATTTCAGGGGGAACAAATGGAGTGGGTAATGGTACACAAGACAATGTCATGCTGGCTGGACCACTCACTTACACATAGATGTATCCTTCTCAACTATGATTTTTTAGGTCATTTTTTGAAAAAAATCTAGTGAAAAATTTCCACTCAATTTTTTCTTAAAATATGAACTAAACAAATTTTAGTGACCATTTAGTGGAATTTATTCTTTTGAGAGTACAATGATCCCACTCAAACCACTGAGCTACTATATACATTAAAAATATTAAATAAAAAGTGATAAAAAAACTAACTATGATAAAATAATATCATTATATGAAAATCATTTTATGTTATGAGATCAATCAAATGTCGATTGAAACTGATTTTTTTTTTCAAAACCAGAAATATAAGATTGATCATGGGAGAAGCACATCATCGACGAAACAAGATTTGAATTTACATATGGCAATAATGATGACAAATAGAAACATAAATCTAAAATAAATACATAAATTCAATAAAAGAATACAATGTAAAGCCCAAAAAAACACCAATTTTCATTAACATTTCTATATATTTATAGAACGGATAAAAATATCAAAAAATAGAATATGAAAAGTTGGGAATATGAAGAGGTTTTTGGTAATTAAGGTTACTATAATTATGACATTTACATTTAATATTTTATAACACACCTCCTTAAATGTCATAATTTCCTGGAATCACTACTAAAAAAGTGGCTTTTAAAAGTGCTAGAGTAAACCTCTATCAATGTTAAAAAAATGTTGTTAATATAAGATTCATTAAAAGTGGACCACTTTTATCAAGGTTAGAAAAGCGCTAATAAAGGGGGTATTTATCAGCACTAATAAATATGGTCCTTTATCAATACTTTTGTTAACGCTGATAAAGATCGTAGTGTTGTAGTGTACTATTAAAATTACATCACACTACAACAGTAAATACACTTGAATTTGAAAAGATCATAACTTTATTGAAATAAAAATTACATCACAAGTACAAGAAAAAACACTATATTATAGACATTTCAAACATTAATTTGTACAATTACATTAGCAAGTACTATCACAAACATTCAAGAACATCAATGGTTTCATTAACTTTGATACCCGATCCCCTCTCAAAAAATCCCAATTATGGTATTAGTTTCCAAAAAAACCAACCTATCTCAATAAAAATAACCCACCTATATAATAAAACAATTATTATGTTATTAATACTATAAAGAAATAAATTAAACTTAAATATGGAATAATACATTAATAAAATGTCATTTTTAAATAAAATGACACACTTGAAGTCATACCGGTCACACCATGAATCAGATTGTTATGTGAATGATTCCTATACATCAAAAATGACTTAAGGATCATTTTCCTAAAGTATCAAGACAATTTGAATGTTTTTCTCTATTTTTACTATGTCATGTGTCTTTTTTACTAAAATATCAATTTAAATTGAAAACACACACTTTGAGTCATACTAGTCACATCATGTGCCGATTTGATGTGAAACAAATTCTTACATGTCAAAAATTATTTATGAATCATTATACTAAATTATCAAGACAATACGAGCATGTTTTATTGGTTTTCAGTGATTGACGCACGTTTTGAACTAAATTTTCAATTTTAAACTAATAACGAACAATTTGAGTCATACCGAGAACACTGTGTATCAGATTGAGGTGCAGCTGATTCCTACATGTCAAAAATGAATAATAGATAATTATCTTAAAGTATCAAAACAATTAAAATGTATTTTATTGTTTTTTATTATGTGATATGTGTTTTAAACTAAAATATCAATTTTAAATAAAAATACTCACTTAGAGTCATACCGGTCACATCGTGCATCGGATTGATGTGCGAATGATTCCTATACTTTCTAAACGACTTAAGGATTATTTTACTAAAATATCAAGATAATATGAATGTATTTGCTAAGTTTTGAGTATTTCGCATTCATTTTTTACTAAAACATCAATTTAACCAGAAAACACACATTTTGATTTATACAAGTCACATCGTGTGTTGGTTTGATGTGATACTAAATCCTACACTTCAAAAATGACTTATGAATCATTTATATAAAGTATCAAGAAAATCCATGCATGTTTGTTCATTATTTAGTGAGTGACACATGTTTTGAACTAAATTTTTAATTTTAAACTCATAACAGCACTTTGAGTCAAACCGGACACACCGTGTATTATATTGAGGTTCATATGATTCCTAGACCTCATAAATAACTTATAAATTATTTTCCTAAAGTATCAAAATAATACAAATGTGTTTTCTCAGTTTTGAGTATGTGATGTGTGTTTTGAACAAAAATGTAAAATTTAAATAAAAATACACACTTGGAGTCATACCGGTCACACCGTGTGTTAGATTGAGGTATGGATGATTCCTATATGTCAAAAATGATGTATGGGTCATTTTCCTAAAGTATTAAAATAATAAAAATATTTTTTCTCAGTTTTGAGTATGTCATGTGTCTTTTTTACAAAAATGTCAATTTAAACTGAAAACACGCACTTTGAGTCATACCAGTCACATCGTATGTTGGTTTGATGTGAGACTGGTTCCTACACATCAAAAATGACTTAAGAATCGTTTTATTAAAGTATCACAATAATATGAGTGTGTTTTATTGGTTTTTAGTGAGTGGCACATTTTGAACTAAATTATCAATTTTAAACTGATAATGGATACTTTGAGTCATACCGGGCACACTGTGTATCATATTGAGGTACATATGATTCATAAACATCAAAAATGATTTATGGATCTTTTTAATGAAGTATCAAAATAATATAAATGTGTTTTCTTAGTTTTGAGTATGTGATGTGTGTTTTGAACTAAAATATCAATTTTAAATAAAATGACATGATTAGAGTCATACCGGTCACACCATGCATCATATTGGTGTGCATATGATTCCTACACAAAAAAATTACTTAAGGATAATTTTCCTAAAGTATCAAAACAACCTGAATGCATTTTCTCAGTTTTGAGTATGTCATGTGTCTTTTTTATGAAAATGTCAATTTAAACTGAAAACATGAACTTTGAGTCATACCTACCATATCATGTATCAGTTTGATGTGATAATGATTCATACACATCAAAAATTAATTATGAATCATTTTCCTAAAGTATCAGGACAATACAGGTGATTTTTTTTAATTTTCAGTGAGTGACACATGTTTTAAACTAAAATGTCAATTTTAAATTGAAAATGAAAACTTTGAGTCATATCGGGAACATTGTGTATCAGATTGAGGTATGATTGATTACTAAAAATAAAAAATGAATTATGGATCATTTTACTAAACTATCAAAACAATTTGAATGCGTTTTCTCAGTTTTGAGTATTTCATGTGTCTTTTCTAATAAAATGTTAATTCTAAATAAAAATTCACCCTTGGAGTTTCAGATAAAAATGATGATGAAATTAACTTAAAAATAGTAGGTAAAATGATGAAAAAACTAAATAAATAAGTAGTATGAATTCACCTTCTTTATGATGTATTTATACATTATTGACCCATTTCCCTATCATCTTCATCTCAATTGCAGCCTAGAAGTCCAATCTCTCATGAGCATAAGCAGTTTTGAACATGTTACTAGATCTGACATACTAGGATTATCGTGTATTGGATTAAGGTGAAACTAATTCTTAAATGTCACGAATGACTTATGAAACATATTCCTAAAGTTTAAAAACCGTCTAAAAATGTTTACTCAATTTTGAGCATTTAACCTGTGTTTGGAAATAAACTGTCAAATTTAAACTAAAAACACAAGCTTCGAGTCATACTGGGAATACCTTGTATTTAATCGAGGTGTGGCTAATTACTACACATCACACCTTGTATTTTTATTCTATAATGCATTCAATATTTAGGATTATCTAAAAACATTGATGTTTGATAACTTGAAATGTTGATTGCATTTTAGAATAAAATGAAAAGTGCATCATCATGAGTGCATCATTGCTACTAAGTGCTTGATCATAGTACATGGGTGAATCATCCTTTTTGATGAAGTAATTTCTTCACGATCTCTATGAAAATTAACAAAATAAGTATTAGATAAAAATGATAAGAAAATTATCTAAAAAATATAGAGAAAATGATGAGAAAATTCACTAAATAAGTAGTAGGAAGTCATCTCTTCATGATGTCTATATAAAATCTGACACTTTGTATTCTCCCCATTCATTTATAAAAAAATTTATTTCCTCTTGTGAATATGAGGACTATCTACAGTCCTGATAATAATAGAAAATTATAAATAAATAAATGATTAGTAAACATTTTAAATGAAATTGTAATTATCATCAGAAATAACTCTTCGAAGATGTTAGTTTATTAATGAAATACAATATCTTTCATAAAATTTTAAACATAATAACCACAATATTTTACATTATATTATTTTGTAATTTTCAAAAACATTGATAAAAATAAGTAATTTGTTTTGATAGTGGAATGTTATTATATATATCATAATACATATCCATTTATAGAAGTCAATTGGATTTTTATGCTCAAGTACTATCCACATGCCATGATTTTGATGGTATTTAAACACCACATTATCATAATAAAAGTTTCATTAAAACATAATATAAGATGTATAAATTGAATTTTATTTGTAAAATGTTTTATTTAGTGTATTACAAATTGATAATATTCATCACGTGTGGTCGATTTGTTGGGGTTTCCATACATTGAATCCATTGAATAAATATTTGGAGTATCCAAATTGACTATAATGAGTAACCAATGCTCCATAAAAAAGGAATTGATAATAAAATATGTGAAAATAGATTTGATATGATTTAATTGTTGAGTTTTACCACTATATCATGAGTATTAAAAAGAGTTTGTAATCTATAAGTTTTCTTTCAAAAATTGTGGATAGTTTTTACACTATTACTTTATATTACTTTAATTCTAATGAGACTAGTTTTTTAGAAGTGATGTGAAGACTAACGATTCCAAACTTCTATTCACAAGGCTTTCCCTTCAAATAGTATTGATATATACACCTGCAACAAATACGAATAGTTTTTAGTTATAATTAACATAGTAAATCAGCTATTGGAAAAGAAATTTTAAAAACACACCTCATGTATACATTTAAAACTGAGAATCTAAGCCATTCATGTTTGAGGATTTAATTTACATTCTCAAGATCAATATAGTTTGTAATGGACTCTCCACACATCTGTTTTTCAAAATCAATTGTATTTTTCCCAACTTTCTAATTTTGTATATGCATGAACCTTTAATATTAGTAAATGCACAAGTTGAAAAAACATGGTAAAGTTACTTTATGCATATATTTTTGATTTGTTGGTTGATCCTTTAAATCATTTTGATATGACCTTCCATTTTACCCATTCCCTTTGTCTGTATGTAATAACATTCAACAGTTCAGAACTTTTTTCCATTAATTGTTAAAGGTTTTACATACAAATTAAATTGGAAATGAATACTTCATTATAAACATGTATTTTTACAAGATCTAACAGCCATTCTATGAATATTACAATATCCTGCTTGATCGTATGAATATTTTCATCATCAAGTGAAATAAGTAGCTTGGCACTCAACTCCTGATCTATATGAATCACTACTCTCACATGAACTATTGGATGTTATTTGTTGTGTAAAATATATTCTTGGATATTGTATATGGAATACATCAAAAAGGATATGGATGGGTGCTGATAGAGACAAATCACAATCATTTTCACCCTATAGAATATTGTTATAGGAAAGGTATTAGTGTCTTTCTGGTTCTCATTTCATAGAAAAAATTATGACATTATTGATTAACTCTTATAAGACATCCCTTTTAGGGGAATGGATCACCTCAAATATGGTGGGGGTGGGGAGGGGGGATCTTCACATAGTGTTTGTTTTTGTTTTGTTTCTTCTCTTTGATTCCTTCCCACACCATTTTCTAATAAATCAAACTACCAATTATGTTTTTCTTATAGAGTATTCAATCACGCCAACATCTCTTCCATTTTATTATCTTTATCTCTTGTTCATTTATTTTCTCAAAATATATTTGGGGTGAAACCCCAAAACCCACACCTCTAACGCAACTATACTGTTTTGGCTGCTTCAAGGCCACTGATCACAACTGTTCATTGGGTATAACTGATGATGATTCTTATGTTTAAGTCAGATAATTTTTTTAGAAAACAAGTAATCATTGTTTTTAATACCAATTTAAATATTTTTTTTATTATGTAATACTGACACATGATTCTCACACTTTTTGTATGTTTTCATCTATTAGTATCCTGTATTTATTTACATCTTCCTCCTTCCATAACACATGACATGGGATGAAAGTGGATTTGGATTTAAATTAATCAATATTCATATAAACAAAGGAACATAATTATGTTTTTGTTTCAGGTCACATAAAAGTGTTAATATATATTTAAAATAAATACAAGTTTTTTTCAAGTGAAATGTACCCTATCCGTGATTTATGGTAGTGGTACGTTGGTTTTGCTGTATGTTGCTTATTTTCAACACCTAGTTGTTGTTTCATAAATTAAAAATTCTTAATCAAAGTGATTAATACACATATTTTTAAGTATTTTATTACCAGTAAAAATGTAATTGAAAAGACGTCTCTTCATGATTACCTATAAACACATCCCACTCCTGTTGGTTTATCAAGTGTTTATACATCTGTGGCTAGTGCAGGTATATTTTCCCTTCAGTATCTTTGAGATAATACTTAGTAATAATTATCCAAAAAACTATATGATCCTTTCTAGTAAGAATTAATAACAATTTAATTTAGGATTCATATATTATAAATGCACTATGCAAGGGATAATTAAGATTAAATTGATGTTTCATTATTTTTTTAGTAAAATAAAGAATTTATATCATAATTTTACCCTAATATTTTCTAAAATTGCTGCCTTAAGTGTGGGTATAATATCGTTCCACGAATCTTCATTAATCATCATGCACATTTGAGTGGTGTACCTAATGTAACTACTAAACATGACCTTATTGGGGTTAATAGTATGTCCATGTTCATTCCATCCAACCTAGAATTTTATACCTTTTTTTTCACCATAATAATTTTTTTCTAACACTATTATGCTATGACACTCCTATTTTTTATAGGAAATAGGTTCTTCATTGTCTACTATTTTCTCATCTTCAAAATTGTTAATATTTTTTTCTCTTGACCAGTAGCATCGATATGTGTAGAAGGTTTTTGTTAATATGCATTGAGAGCATCAAAATGTTGAGAAACTAGTTGTTTCTTGGTTTGGGAGCATCAATGTGTTCATAATTCATTATCTGCATAAGTGGTTGAAACCTTAATTTAGATTACATAAATGAAGTGGAAAATAATAATAATAAAAGGTAATGCAATGTATATTACAAAAAATATATAATCTGATTACTGAATTCAATTTTTTTAAAGGTTGAAGAGATTTGATCCCTCTATAAAGTATCAAAATCCCTTTATTATGGTCTCCCACAACATAAAAGACCCCATATATATTGGGAACACTATGAAATTATTATGATGTCCTAATGAAATGTTAATCCTCATTTGAATTGATATCTGACCCTTAAGTGGTTTTAGTCAATAATAGAAAAATTGACCACTTACGGTTTTCAGGATCTGGAACATAAAATATATTTACTTCCTATAATGCCATTATAAATAGTTTATCTTTGTACCCCTCCTTACTAAAATCCACTTTCATGAATTCAAATATATCTATTTTAACTATAGTCATGTTATCAACCCACTTTCATTGAAAAATCCACACTTGGAAAGTTATATAATCCAACTACTATATTTGTTTGACGATGCCAAAGTATAACATATTCAAATAAATTAGATTTCTTTCCTTAGTAATAGATACATGAATCAATTTATCCATAAGTATAAATCCACTATTTTATATGGTACTACATTCATCATGTTCATCTGTATAAAATATATAAGCATTAATTACATAAACATTATAAGATAATACATGCACACTTGGTCCTCTGGCCAACCATCAAAGTTGTTCTAAAATTGAATCCAAATTTGAAGTTGAATCCTTAATAATATAGTCTTTAATCCATCCTATAAACTATTTATTATTTGTATTTTAGATCCATATTTCATCCCTTGATGGATTTAAATGCATTAGAATTACTTTGTGAGTTTCAATATATGAATCAACCTCTAAACTTTTATAAAAAACATAAAGGTGCACATTATACCACTTTATAATTGTAATTATAATAATATCCATTATGAAAATTCATTCACCCATAATCTACTCGGTGTGATGAGATTTCAATAGACCAATGTTTTCCACATCGAACAGGCAGTCAGAACAAAATTCAACCGATTCTTTAACAACATATCGCTCCACAATACATCCTTCCAGCCAACTTTGATTTTTGAGACACCCTTTCAAAATATTCATATATCATTCAATGTGGGTACATCTATCTATAATGTACATTATTACATAGTCGAATATCTCTTACCAAGTGAACCATTATATCAAGGAATGTCGGTGGGAAGAACATCTCCAATTCACTTAATATGATAGAAATTTTCTTTTTTGTAATTAGAAATTTCACAGATTCTATAACTTTTCTACATATAGATTTGAAAAATAAATAGATATTGGATAATGTATGATATAAATTCTTGGGAAAAGTGAAATTTAAATCTATAGGCAATATATCTTGCATCAAAACATGAGATTCATGCGATTTTGACCCTTTAACTTTAAATCAGTTATTGATATTATATTATTGATATTTTATGAATACCCCTCTAAAACCTTTACACCATTCAAGAAGTTTCAAAATTGATATCTCTATTTATTTTAAAGAGTGTAAGCAATTGGGGGAATAAAATTCTATTTTTCACTCTTCACTGTCACCAACTCTTCCCATATCCCCATGTGAATCAAGTCCAACCCAACCTTAATTCTATCCTAGGTTTTTTCAAGTGAATTTAGTAATGTTCCAATGAAACTATCACATATATATTTTTTCTACATGAATAAAATCAAGAAAATTCCTAACGTATAGACAATTAAAATATTTTAATTAAGAAAATATCACATTTTCCAATCAGTTTTTGTAAGGTTTTTCGAAAAAAGTTTACTAAAAATAGTGTCCATATCTTTTAGTTTCTCAAATATTTAATCATCGGTTAGTGGATATGGTGTAATAAATACTTATAAAATCCTATTTAATAATGTTTTCCAAGATCATTACTTATTTAGTTTGGGTAGAAATCAACGATGTCCTAGAAACACAATCTTTGATGAATGTTTCAACCTAATTGACCGTGTACCTTGTTCACAAATGGGATACACTTGAGTTCATTTAATGATATATCCTAACAAATTTTCATAAGAATAAAATTCATTTATCATCCCATAAAAAATGGATATCAACATAAAATATTAATTTTTTCAATCATCATACAACGTAACACCTGAATCCCACAATAATTTATAATCTTCGATCAATGGAACAAAATAAACATCAATATCATTACCTAGTTGTTTTTGTCTTGATGTATGTAGAGAAAACATAATGTATTTTAGTTTGATGAATAAGCATGGTGTAAAGTTATAATTTACCAACATAACCATCCATATACCGTGAGTGATACTTTGATAACCTAAATGATTCACTCCATCTATAGATAGTTCAAGATGAAGGATTCTCAGCTCGTTTCCAAATTCAGGATACTCGTGATCAATTCTCTTCCACTAAAGAGAGTTTGTCAGGTGATGAAGTTTACCATATTTATTTCTTGTATCATCATTCCATGTTTATTTCCTTGTAGTCTCCTCACTTTCATACAAGTTCCTAAACCTTGGAATGATCAGAAATCACCATACAACATTTGTAGGACCTGATTCATCTTTCTTGTATTGAGAAGCACCATACATTGGGAATTTTTTGAGTGATTTTTTGGTCCTTGAGAAACAGTATAGAATCATTTGTACATGCATTTATTCTCTTAAAGATCACACCCATTGAATGCAGCAATTTTTTAGCATCATATGTTTGGAAAAAAAACTCATTAACTTCTGGGAGCATATCATTCAAAAGAGCATGTAGTTTAGTAAAATTGGAGTCACTCCATTTATTGGAAACTTTTAAATTATATAGATTAAGCATGGCTAACAATTATATATGTTTAGTACAAATAGTGTACAATGAAATCTTTACAAAACTCTTTAAATTATTTAATAATATTGAACAATCATGAAGTTCATCTTCAACTATCATCATTATTTCCCAAATTCAATCTTCATCATCATTCACACCTATAATCATATCCTTGATATGGTCTTCTTCATTGTCCATACTTGTAATCATATCAGATGATCCATAAAAAATAATGTTATCCACTATTATAAAACTATATTTATCAAGCACTAGGGTTTTAACAGTGCTAGCTAAAAGTGCTGTTAAACCCCCTTTCTCAGCACTAGAAAAAGTTTTGTTAAAGGGTTTTTTAACAAATTTTTTTAGAGCTATGAAAGGGAGTATTTAACTATGCTAAAAAAGCACTGTTAAATGGGGATCTTTATCAGTGCTTATAAAAAATAACTGACAAAGGCACCCCTTTATCAACATTATTAAAAAAGCACCGATAACAAGAACATTTATCAGCTTTCTAAAAAAGCACTAATAAAGGGGGGGCTTTATCAGTGCTACTAAAAAAGCACTGATAAAGGTTATATTTAAAATATATATATATTTTATTAAAAATAATATATTAATATATTTATATTGATATAAATATACTATATATATTTTAAATATGTTTTAAATATGGACAAATAGGCATTTACACATAATATATAAGATATTTATTGAAATTGAATTATAACTCTAGAAAATCCCTACAAACCCAAAAAAAACCTCAAAAAACTGATAATAACTCTTGAAACCCTTAAAACCCATAAAAACATTAAGAAACCCTAAAAACCTTGAAACTGCCATAACTTTTGATCTGGGAGTTTGTTTCTTCTCTACAACCAATCAAATCTAAGCTTATGAAATGAGCTAAAACCACATGAGATTTAGATCATGTGATAATCAAAGGAATAAAATATATTATAGTTTAAAAAAATTTGGAAATCAAACTAAAATTTCAAATGGACATAATTTTTGATCTGGGTGTCCATTTGGGATCTACCACATATCAAATCAAAGCCTACTACGAGATCTACGCCTTAAAGGTATGAACTAAGCTATATAAATTTTTTCATGTTTTCAATCTCCCAAAATTCCCAGAATTCTTCCAAAAATGAGTTTTTAGTCAGGCTACCCCAATTTCTTAAAATTAAACTATAACATTTGATACAGGTGTCCGTTCAGCCTATAACACATATAAAATCAAATATTTCGATCATATCTACACCTCGATAACCCACAAAACCCCCTATCACCTTTATCAAAGACTAAACTGAGTTTATAGTCACCGTACCCCATTTTTTCACATTCGATGGCCTTTTAAACCACCATAACTTTTTCTTCGGGTGTCTGTATGGGCTATACCACATATCAAATTGAATCTTGAGATGATTTATATGCCTTAATAACCCACAAGATCCCCTAATCACCTATTTTGAGGCTAAAAAAGATCCAGAAGGCCTCCAAAACTATGTTTTTGGCCTATGTATCCCAATTTTTAACATTCGATGGATTTTAAGCCTCGTTTAAGGGGGTCATTTTCCCTTTTTCAGTGGGTAATGAATTTATTCCTAGGGATTACATTAACATTGATATTATGGATTTGTAATTTTATCATTTTTCACAATGTACTATTACTTATAATCAAATATATATTAATATATGCATATTTTTTTATATATTCACACATAAATATTTAATTTTATAAATAAATAATTAAACATATTTACATATAAAATATATTTATAAATATATAAACCTTATTGAAATAAAAACTAATATCCAATTTAAAAAATGTATATAAATAAATATGTATTAAATATATATATATAAACATATATATATATAATCATATATATAAAAAAATATATAAATATTTTTATAAAAATATAACAAAAAATAAATAAATATATAGATATATCATAAAATATAAAACAAAATAGTATAAGGGAGTGGAAAAGGTGCAGGTGTATAAGCCAGAGGTCCCATGTTTGAAACTTGCTGGAGGTAGGGGCACATACTAGGGGGTGAGATTATCTAAAGTTCTAATAAAGGGGTGGGGGAAGTACTGATAAAGTGGGGGGGACCGATAAGGGGGGGGGGGTGTGAAAAAAATTATACCCTTTATCAATAAGGCCTCTATCAATGATTTTTTAGCACTGTTAAAGGGGGCCTTTATCAGTGCTTTTTTAGCATTGTTAAAGATAACCCTTCAACATCACTTACATTATCAATGATTCTATAGCGCTGCTAGAGGCCCAATTTGTAGTAGTGATCCCCATCACTACTAACATTCACCTTTTCTCCATGGTTAGTCCAATATTTATAACTTCAATCTATCCCATGAAATATCAAGTGTTCTTACAAATCGTCCAGACTAATTATCCTTGAATAGCAATAGTATAAACACAGAAAAAGGGTTTGAGAAGGTTCATATACATTATCTTTTTCAAACTTGATGAACTTGTTCACACCACCCTCATACTCTTTTTTCATACGATTGACATCCATCCATTTTCTATTTATGTTCAACTTATTTGATTCAGTAATATTAATATTTAAAAAGTAAATAAATAAAAAATTATGAGCATAGAACCCATAAAAGGTCATTCTTATAGAATTATTTAAGCTACATGAATCCATTTTTCTAAGATAATAAGAGTCGAATAATGTGCATTGATATTTTTTTAGTGGTATAAATCATTTAAGGAAATAATGGCGTGATTATAAAGTTACAAATAATATAATTAAATTTTTATCTATTAAAAAACATAAAGATATCATGTAGGATTAATTCGATGATGTCTCATATAATTAAATAAATAGACAAGATCTAGAAAAATCCGCGAGTAATTGAAATCAACAAGAGGGAGGAGTTGGTGTTTATTCATTACTTTACTTGCTATGTGGTGGGATAAGTGGTGTTTTGGTGATAGGATTATTAGTATCTGAATTTGATATTTTTTTTTTCAGATGATGAAAACGTTGATAGGTCCCAATCACATGGTCTTGAGAACTGAATGATTGAATAAACTCTTGAATTTAAATCAAATTAACCAGAAGTGTCGAGCTAGGGTTCCCATGTTCCATTCCCATTTCAGACAGTTCACATTTTATCAAAGGGGACTTTCAACAAACCATGCCAAGTAATTCAATTAATTAAACACCACATGACACTTAAACATTATATTTTTTAAATAAAAGTAAAAATTTTAAATAACCCAATTGGAATAAAAAACCATCACTATAGTCATAACAAGGATTTAAACACTTAAACCACCTTTTATAAAACATAGAATGAAATTAAAACAATATAACCAAGTTATTTTAATTTTAAAGGACTACCAAATTTTGAAAATACCATTCATAGAATCCCATTTTTAATAAAAACATTTAAAAACCATGTTCAAGATATAGAATTTGAATTCTTGAACCACCCTTTGTCCTTATTCATGTATGAATTTATAAATATAGATACCACTCATCCCATTTCACATATTAACACATCATTGTGTGAATAAATGAAATAATGTATCTATATTTATATCTATGTAGTCTTCATTTAATTACTTCATTAATAAGAAATGAAAAAAAACTTTTCTTCTTCAGCTTATTAAAGCACTATATAAATCAACTATCATTTTCATGAACTACAAAATCATTTGATCCTGAATCAAGCACCGTTAAACGACTTCAAGTACCATTAATTTTTATATAATGAAGAACAATATCATGAATATAAACCCATGTTAAATAATCATCATGTAGTGTAGAAGGTTGGAGTTAAAAAATAGAGTAGGATCCAATCATTTCAATTCTCATTATATTGGATTTATTTTGATAGCTATGTTGGAATTGGAGAAATGACATATCTTGTGTTGACATAGCTGTACTCTGTTGGTGGTAATGTAAGATGTGTTGGGTTGTGATGTAGTATAAATTTCTAATAGAATGTAAGCAATCGATAAGACCCGTGTTTTAATTATATCATAATTTTAAGTTCTTCCATATGCGATTTTTCATTATTCATATAACCTAGTATAAGCTCTTAACACGACCTGTGATATGTTGATATCATAATACTCATTCTCTAATTATCATGGCTGATTTAATACTAGATTCTTAAAATGTTCTTCAACAATCTCACTTGATCTTTATTTAAAAACCACTCATTTTTCATGAAAGCCTATTAAACACCATCAATATCTCATGTATTGATGTGCATACATTATCCATGTTCATTAATTGTGTATTTATGACACATCACATGTGTAAAATATATAACAAATCGATATACATAATATATATAATAAAAATGTTAAAAAATATTAAACAATATTAAAAAAATATAAAAACTTATTAATTCCATAAGAAGATAAAATTATTAAGAACAAACTTAAACAAAAAATAAAGCATATAAATAAATATTATGTGTATAATTATTAAAAGTACCATGAAATGTAGTTGGAATTTGGATTAGTGGTAAGAACCACGTAATACTACATCAAGGATAGGGGTTCAAAACTCATTGGGAGTAGGGTACTGTAGCGATACTGTAGCATAACTGTAGTAGTGGTGTATCTGTAGCACCGATGATACTATAGTGGTGATGAGAACTATAGAAAGAACTGTAGCATCCACAATACTATAGCAGTCTAGGTACTGTAGCAATACTATTCATCAGTGGGACTTTGGGCCAAAAATTTGGGCCTTTAGGCCCGCGTAATGGGATTTAATGTCCACTGGGACTACATGTCATGTAATGGGTATCCTATACCCAAAAAAGATGTCATTTGTTTCAATAAAAAAAGTGACTTTGGCTCCAACTTCAAAAAAAATAAAAAGTACCATGAAATAATTTTTAACAAGCACTATAAATATAAAAAACTGGAACAAATCATACAAACTAAATCAAACCCATTTCATAATTCCTATAAAAATTATAAACAAACCAAGATATATTAAAATGATTGGGCTTCTTCTACATGGAAATTGAAGAAAATGGGAAGAATTTTTTGATTTTAATCCACGAGAGAATGAGGGATACTTTGAACTTTGATTCGATTACCATACAAGCACCATAAAAATTTCCTACTTATCATTTGTAGTCACCACTTTACATGATAAGTGGGAAGGGTTTTTGTGGTGCACAACTAGGAGATCCATGCAATTAGAGTGATAAATTACAATGAATTCATAAAATGAACATGAAGGATAGGGTGATGGTGAACCAAAAATATCTCAAGGAGAGGGAGATTGGGTGGAGAATCGGTGTGGTAGATCGATGACAAATAATATCACTCACACACACCATTCAAAACTTTTGTGAAACTAAAATTCCAAAAATATACTTAGTAAAATATAAATATGTATACAAAATGAATAAACTCTAAAAATATTATATCATAAATGAAAAAATACATCAAATATGAAATAAGTACATGCCATATATACACATGTACACATGTTCTATATATATGTACATCCCATGTATAGGTGCACATATATGTACACATACATACATATGTACACCTATAGAATCTATATACACACATACACAAAACACACAAACACACAACATAATATATACACATATATGCACCTAGACATTAATATAAATATATAAATTCAAATATCACATATTAATAATACATTATTTATATTTATATAATTTTTTGAATTATTAAAATATATATATTAATATATCATATCTATATTAATTATATATATGAATTTTTTAATTAATGTATATAAATAAACATTAATTTTTGAATATAAATATGATAATTTTATATATATTAATAATTTTTTATTAAAAGTTTTTATCAGAGCTAAGTAAAGAGATGATAAAGATGCACCTTTATTAGTGTTAAAAATGCACTAATAAAGGGTAGATTTGTATCAGCACTTTTAGTTAGTGTTGATAAAGGTTACCCTTTTATCAATGCTTTATATTTAGCACTGAGAAAATCTAGCACTAGATAAATCATGATCCGTGGTAGTGAATCTTATATAATCTTCACTTAAAAAAAACCCTATGGGAAAATTAAGTGAAGCTAAGGTGATTTAATTATAGTCATGAAACCGCATTAAAAACCTTACCAGAAAAACCCATCAAGAAAAGACCCTGATGAAGGTAAAAAGAGTGAAATGTTCCCAACTCCCTTGATTATATCATTTAATTGTGTCTTCAAAACATCAATTAATATTATTATTTAATTATGTATTTGAGACATGGGAGGAAGGACATAGGTAATAATGAATGGTCTCATTAAAAATTATAACTCATGGAGAAGGCCAATGGTTTCTATTAATTACAAATATCTACAATAATTTACAACATTCTCCTAGATATCCATTATGATGTATGATTACCTCATTAAAAACCTCATCAAGAAAAAACCCTTTAGGTGAAAACCCCTTGATTAGGGGAAAGTAGTGAAACAACATTGAGTCCCCATAGTGTTGCCTCATTAAAAAATTTATCAATAAAACTCAATGGAAACAAATTTACTAAAGGAAAAAGAGTACAATAGTTATATCTCCCTCTCATCACTACATATCATAGAATGTATATGATCAATTCATAATCAAAATATTCAGTTTTTAAGTTTAGAATAATAATAATTTATACCCTTTATATTTCAATGAATAGGAAAGAACATTAGCTTACATTTTAATATTATTTATTTATATTTTCAAGGTACATATGTACATGTACATGTATATTCTTCAGGGATAAATAAAATATGAATTTATATTTAATCCTCTTGGGATAGGTAAGTTCTTCATAAACCCCTTATGTATGAAATATATCACTCTTGGAAGAAAGGTATTTAATTATTCGTTGAGGTTTAAATCATTCCAAAATTTATTATTTCATATTCGGGGCGATTAATTAAAAATAAAAGGACATTCCATGTAATTTCATGATTAAATAAGTCATTGGTCTAAAAAAACTCTTCAATGTTTTTTATGTTTTTCAAAAAATCCTAATAATATGATGAGTACAATGATTCATACAAACCATGGGATGAAAAATTCAATTTTATATTCTTCCTTATCTTAATATTGATTCATGAAATACATCATATTTAGTTCACCTAATAATTTATCAAATTGGATAAAACTTTCATAATTTTGAATGAGCTTCAGGAATTTTGAACCCTTAGAGGATTCATATATATATGTTGTAATCAGAAACCAATTTCAACATCAATTGGAAATAATCCAAACATATATAAATATCTAAATATATAATGAAGAATATTTCTTATATTAAATTTATCGGTATTAAATAGTCTTTGTAGTTTGGATAATAAAACCAAAACTTTATATGTTGAAAATATGATAAATTCCTTTAATATTTTTGGCCAATTATTATGATGTAAACATCTGTTAAAATCCATTTTCATCGGTGAGTTTTGAATTCATTTAAAAATTTCAATATATTATCAACACCATTGAATGAGATCTCATCATTTTTCTAGCACCAATGTCACTTTAGGGACAATATCTAAAAAGATATAATGTTTTTGACATATTCATTTTTCTATTCAAGTTAAAATATATTCATTTCTTTCTACTCATGATGAATAATTATTTTATATAACCATTTCAACCATACTTCTGGTGTGTATAATCAGACTATTTATTTTTAACACTTTACATTCATGTAAGTGTTATGAGAATCTTTTCAATGGTTCCACAAGACCATTTTGTATACCATATGTGATTATCAATATTTATTTTAATCGACATGTATTGCATGAAATGTATACTCACCAATAGATAATAATACACATAACCATTTAATAGATGCATATTTCATATAATGTTTAAATGGATTAAAAAGTAGGTGGGCACACCTATATATACTTCACAATTCATTCTTCGTAAATATATCAGAAATTAATTTCCAAAATAATTACTAATGATATAAATAATTTACCTCAATAATAGTGACCTTAATAATATGTAACTCATGGTAAATTATTATACAAGGGGAATTCATAACAACTTAATGAGAATGAATTCATTTATAATTTATTAAACATATATCTATTAAATAAATTCATTATTTCCTATTATGTTATCAAAAAATTGATGCTCATGTATACTTGAATCAATATCTTTCATTATAATTGATCTTGAATATCCTAAACCATCATTTCATATATTTAAAGTGACAGGATCAGTAAACTTATGGTTTACCATTATTGATTCGATTGTACATAACAAATTATTTATAACACATTTTATGAATGATTGTTACATATCGAGGAACCTATTTGATCTAATGTCGCTATATGATATTTATTTTCAAGAATATATCCACTTGGGAGTGGATCCCTCATGTATTTTAAATATTCTGAATGTGGAAGCAAGAACTAATGTTGAATAATCTTATCAAGTCAGAACACACACCTCATCGCCATCCAAAATTATAATTCTTAGAATAACAAAATTCAATTTACCAAATGAAGAAGAAATAATCAGATCAAAATTCATCAACTCTCAAATATTCATGATAAAATTCTAAGCATGAGTACAAAAAATCATGTCAAAATTTTCATGAATAATTTCATTCTGTTCAAATAATGAACTAGAGTAATTAAAACTACATTCACATTGAAGAATAAATTCATTAATTGAATTTCATGATCCATTAATGATAATTAATTATTTATCAATAATGATCATATTTCATAAAATAATAATTTTATTTATTATGATAATCATTTTTATAACCGCTTTAGGTGATAAAATCATTTTTTAAAAATATATTGGATTATCAAAACCACACAATTCAGTCATCTTGTTTATGAACTATAAGAATAATAGCATCCACTTCAGGGTTTAAAATTGAATGAATTACTTGATATGATATTGATAATTCACAAGCACATGATGAATAATAATTTTTCCCTAGATATTGTTAGTGTAGAAAAAATAATTGATAAATAAAGACATCCTTCAATAAAATGTGAAAGGACACTATTTTCATATCATCCTTTAGAGGTTAATTATTTTATAAATATTAATAAACTTCATTGTGCATTGTAAATATTTATTTTCATCAGACCAATTATGTTGGTTATATTTTTATTATTTTTATAAACAAATACAACATAATGACCATTTGAAAAACATAATTTTCACTTTGAACATGATTTAAAATAAAATCATGTATATTTTCATTCACTTTAAGAAATAAATAATTTTCAATAAATATTATCATTCACTTTAGTGAATAGAATAAAATTATTTATTCAGGTTTTATAGTTATTTCAAGACAATAACATTAATATTTAATATGAATTTTTTTATACAATTCTATTAATGAATATATATAAAATCTATATATGTTTGTTCTTCATGAATACTTATTTTCTATCAATTATTTTATAAAAAATAAAATAAAAGAGAAAATAAATAAAATAATATAATATTTAAAAATATTCAAAGTAAATATAATCTCCATTATGAAACTTTATACAACATAATCAAACTTTAAACCTTCTGGGTGAAAAAAGGAATAATAGATATGATATTTCATGGTTCATGGAATGATAAAAAAGATTCGTATCAACATACGAAAAGTACACAATGTTCATCAGTGATTAGAAAACTTTATCTCGACATATGATAGATATGTGATGTTCATCATTCACCCACTTTTAGTGGAATAATTATTTAATTTGATGAATGATGTTTGTATTGGCATCAATTATGTCAGTTATTAATAAAACACATTCTAGTTAGAGGGTGAAGTAAAAATTTTCATCCATGAGTCTTTACATCTCTTCAATATCTCATTATATTTTCTTCAATAAAATATTAAGAAAATAATTCATATATTTTCCAATGTTACTAAGAGGGTAAAAATAAATGTAACAATATATTATATAGAAAATAAGGCTCACCTTTTGATGTATCTCTTCAAATGAGTAGAGTAAATGCACATTTGAAAGAGTATGTCAAAAGAAGAATGTTTAGAGAAAAATGTGACATACCTTTTAACCATGAGATTTATCTTATATAGATGATAGAGATTGAGTCAACATCACCATGATGTGCAATGCGAAAAAGACGATCGTGCTGATAACATGTTATGAAATTGATTGAATACTGATTGAAACCGTGAATAATTTCAAAATAGGAAATATAAGACCGATCATGGGAGAAGCACATCATTGATCAAATGAGTGTTAAATTTGTATATGGTGAAGAAGACAACAAATAGAAACACAAATATGAGAGAAAGATAGGAAGTAGAGAAAAGAACATAATGTAGATCCATAAAAACCATCTATTCTCATTAACATTTCCATATATTTATAGAGTATATAAGAATACTAAAAGTTGGCATATGAAAAATTGGTCACATTAAGGGGTTTCTTGGGAATGGGAGTTACTATAATTATGACACTAACATTTAATATTTTATAACACTCTCAAAGAAAAGTATATAGAATCCATGAATAATATTTATCTTAAACGTATAAGAAAATATTTCATAGAAACTCAAAGGGATGAACATTATATTATTGGATAAAATAATTAATGTTATACTTAGAGGGGGAAAATATAATTTTATAAACAAGATTACCTTAGTTTATTTATGTGAAATTTGTTGTAGACCAACATAAGTAGTGTATGTCATCACCCCTTTTGAATTTTTTTGAAATACAATGTACCATTCTATTAATTTTCCTTTGTGGTGTTTTTATTCATTGACTTTCAAGATAAGTTATTATTGACATATCTTTTATAAATATATTTGATCGATAATGAATGCATATTCATAAATTATTTTTATATTATCATTTCTTCTTGTTAAGTAAAATTAAAATTTATAATAATAATAATAATAATAATTGTTTTTTTCAAAATATTTGTTAGGTAGTTCTTTGTGTGAACTTTCTTCATGTTCACACATGATTATCCTATAAATTCTATAACAATGTAAAATTACACTCATGTATATTCTTTTAATGGATTGATTTATTATAATTAGAATGACACTTTGGTTGTTATAATACAAGTGGATCTTCTATTGTTTGTGATAAAGTTATTCTAATAACATTTTAATTAAGTTTTTCTTTTTATAAGATTTTGTAGCTCCTAAAAGTTTTATTTTTATTTTGGATAATGTAGAAGACACTAAAACAAATTGTAGTGAAGTCTCACAAGGATATTCAATGAAGGTGGGGGGGGGGGGTGTGAATCAGTGATTAACAATGTTTTGCGATTTTTCACTAAGCAACCTCCATCATCGATTAAGATAATAATGAGAAAGCAACCACCAAGCTCTCTTATTTAATATGAAATTTAATGAATTCAATAAATTTAGTTTAGTGATTTCATTTATACATCCAAACAACCAAAGAGGACACAAATATGTATAAGGTTCACTATTCAAAATGAATGATGACATCCTTTTTCACGCCCTAGATTTTTCATAAGTGAGACTTAATTTATTTTTGAGCTTCATAGGTCGGGTCCTTTAAATTTGGTAAAACTATAAATTTACTCTAGGAATTGATATCAAGATTTTTTTATTGATGGTTCTATTTAATATAGAATATGATATTTACCCTTAGGTTGAATTTTGGTGAAATTATGAGATAGTTGAATTTTAAGGGATATTTAATATTTATTAAATAAATAAATATTTATCTCACATGAAAAAGGGAGCTCAGATGGAAAGTTTAACACCATAGTTGTCTCTAAAATGAGTTTTCCCCCTAGTTTAGGTATATTTTATGTTTTGGGGAATGAAGCCGAAAACCAATCATTTTTTTGGGTTACTTTGAAACACTAAATTATCAAATAATGATAATTTATTATTAATATTTAGGACCAGTGGTGTGGAGTCAACATTCCATGGTGGTGATGATGTAACTTGGAGGGTTCTAGAATCATATATATATTTTTATTGTCTCATCCTATATGAATGGATTTAATTAGATAAATAAAGAGGATATTTATTATAGGGAATTAATGGTTTATTTATAGATAGAGTTTATAGAAAGAAATTATTTTCTTACCTTGAATTCATTTTTCTATCCCTCATTGTAAATCCCCCACATAACACCCCGACCCAAACCATTGAGTTAAATCTGGGATGTCGCATGACCTCATGTGCTCCTCCTCATATAAGAAAGGTTTTTGACTAGTGGTGATGGCTAAAGGAACGTCATGGGGAGACAATACCATCAGTACCAGGAAAAAAAATTTATAATAATGGAAGCTATAAAAAGAAAAGAAAATAATAATAAATAAGTGAATAATCATCAAACTAGTAGCAAATGAAATAAGTAACAACCCATTTAGTATCAATATTACATGTCAGAAACATAAACCAAAACTAATAAATGAAAGGATCCCCATAGGTGGTGGTTCAATGTATGAAGTAATGAAGAAAAAATGACTATCCCAAAGTCCATCCTAAAACTCTCTCATCCTCTTACGAAAACCTCTTAACTAACCACCATAGGGCCCAAAACCTTCACTGGATCCCTAAGCATGAAATCTCTAAGTTCACTAAAATTCTTGAGTAGGATGTGATTATGAAACTCAATATGACACCACCAACTACCCTTAAACCTAGTTCATAAGTTATACTAGTATATTACATTAAAGTAAATAGAACACTGATAATCTAAAAGTATATCACACAAGTATAACATATGTTTCAGGACCTTAGAGAATGAATCTACCTACTTCAACACCATGCCAGAAGGAATGTCAACTAACTATATCTGAGACATCCCCCTCCTTGATGGGATAGGTCAGAAAACATGTTTGAAACGTCTTGATGGAAGGGATAACCCATGTACTAGCCGATCAATATCTCACACATCCCTCTCATGGGGGATAGTCCATATGGATCAACCTACACACTCAAATACAAAATAAAGATAGAACAACATATGAAAAACATGTATACAATATGTTAGATAAAAAATCATATTATACAAGATTCGTAGACATAAAAAACCATATTTGAGAAAAAAATCAAACATAGGCCTCACAAGGCTACACACACATGAAAAAAATCATTCCAAAAACCCATACAACATGCGCTAATTTCAAGGACTTCCCACCTTAGGTGCAATAATGATCGATGGATAGGGTCTCCGTATGATTCCAACCATTCCATTGAATCATAGAACCATTACTAATTGGAAACCATTTATAAATATTGGATCAAGGTTAAGGATAAACTATATCCTAAATTTAGTTTAAGATCAAACATTCTTGAGATGATTTACTACCGATGATTATTTAGGTCTGATTAATGCACACATTCCAATTCCCTAAATCAGGGTGCCAATTATATCAATGATCAAAAAATACCTTGTTATACCATGTAAAAAGATCTAGATATAATCAATAAATTTAATATATAATTGGTTTTGATCAAGTATAAGAGGAGGGGATTAATCTAAAAAAAATAAGAACTCACAAGATTGGAAATACAGGATTGATCTATTGTTCAGGTGTCAAAACGAAGGAGACAAAAGGGTGGAGAGGGCTCAAAAATCACTAGTGATGGATCCTAGGGTATTGGGGTCAAAGATGTCTTGAGAAAATGATATAAAATGATGGGTTATATAGTTTTAAAAAATACTATAAACTCAGTGACCTCACTAGGCCTTGGAAAATTCCACTGACTAGCTGGTGACCATTGAGCAGAACTAGTTTTACCTAGGAACCCCACCAACTGGTTGGTAGATCTGATGTAGGTTCTTCAAGCTAAATCATGTGCACCGACCTAGAACTTTTCCATTTCCAAACCCCTAGAAAGATCTAAATATCTTAAAAAACAAACTAAAACATATAAAAAATCTACATACAAGCAGAATTGAGGCATACCTTAAATAGAGGATATCATAGTTCTCATACTCTTATGAATTATCATCCTTGAGAAGTATCCAAAGTTTTTTTCTTGAAAAACTCTAACTACTATTTTTGAATGTTAGTTTCATGCTCCCACATCTCTTCTTGAATATTCTTGTTCTTCTATTTAACCCAAACAATAGGAACAATTTTTCATTACAACACCTTACCACTTTAATCCATAATATAAATGGGTTATTCAACAAAACAATTCCTCTAATTCTAACTCAACATCCTCACAGTCAAGCAAATTCATAGGATTGGGCACATACCTATGAAACCAAGACATGTGGGATACATTGTATATACCTTGATATCATGGAAGAAAATTCAACTGATAGCCCACCATCTTGACGCGTTCAACAATATCGAATGAACCAACATACCATAATCCCAACTTTCTTTTCCTCCTCAAACTCATATTCTCTAACTGTGTAGGAACTCACAAGAAAACTTTATCACCCACAGTGCACTCCAAGGGTCATCTCCTTTGGTCGACATAATATCTCTTCCTATTTTGAGATATAACAATCAATTTTTGAACTAACTCACTCACTCAGAGTTCTCTCATACCATACCTAGTCCAACAACTAAAGATTCACCTACATCAAGCCAAAATAGTGGTTAGTGACATGAATACCCATAAAAAGCCTCAAATGGAGCCATATGAATTGAAGACTGGAAGCTATTATTGTAGGCGAACTCTATTAGATCCATGCGATCATCCCAAGTACCTAAAAAATATATAACACAGACTCAAATCATATACTCTAAGGTCTATATCATTATCTATATCTTTCCATTAGTCTATGGATGATGTTGGGACCAAGTTGGATGAAGTTAGTTATGAAGTTGATGGTTGTAATGAATTTTTTGGAATAATTTTATTTTATTTTTTTTGAAAAAAAACCCCACTTTGTTAAATTTTCAAAAAATGGTGAATTGAAAGAGTTAGAATCTGGTGAAGAGATCAGATATTTTTTTTTGAAACAAATCCCATCAGTCAAATTTTTTGTGCTAAAAGTTTATCTATAAAATATTTGAGAAAAATAATTCAACCATTAAAAATATGGAAATTATTTTATATTTTGAAAGTTTCTAACATCATGAGTTTAAAATTTCTCATGATCCAAACTTTTTTGTTGAAAGGTTGATAAATTTTTGTAGGTGTACAAAGTTATTTCTAAAAAAGTTCTATAAAGATCACCAGACAGACAAAATCAGACAAATTTTTCCATAAGTAAAAAATAATGGGATATTTTCTTAAGGTGAAAGGGTGAGAAAATAATTTGTGCCAATAAAGTTTTTATCCAATGTTTTTGAAAAAGGAAATAATGTTTAAGTGAACATGGGGAGTTTCTAAATGAATAACATTAGATTTATAAACTCCACTCAAAAAACATTTCTTAAATCCAATTGGATCAGTTGAAGAAAATATTATGAAATGTTTATTTGAAAAAGGTTTGGTTGAAGTGATTCGGATAAAAAAATCTTGTGAAGTTTGGAAAACAATGGAAAGGTAATAAATTTGTAAAATATATGATGCTAAATAATTTCATCTAGCATAATATTTGGATGAATTATATCATAAAAAATATTTATACAATTTCTATTAGAAAAACATGTATGAAGTTACAAAGTTGAAGTTTATTCAAGATGATCAAACAAAATTGTGGTATAAAGTTTTGAGTAAAGATAAAATTTAAACTAGTTGTTTGGATGAATATTTTGTATAAATTTAATTGGATAGAAGATGATGAAGGAAGATACTAAAAAAATATTTTTGATGTAATTAATCAGATAGGGGGAGTTTGGAATGTCTTTCAAGAAGTTTATACGAAGTTTTTTAAGGAAGAATCAGACAGAGATTTTTCAAATGACACATTTTTTATAAAAATCTTACTAGATGATCTTTCAATGGAATTATGTTTTTTATGGTTCAAATTTCATTATGAACTTTTCATATAGATAAACTAAATGCGATAATGTTGAGATGATATTTTAATGTTCAATATATCATAGAGGAAAACCGTGACATTCATTGAGGTTTAAGGAAATTTGAATAAGGGTAGAGTTTATAAAGTATATTATATGCATTAAATAACATTATATAATTGTTGAGAAAATTTTAGTGAATTGATTTTAGTAAAATATTCTAATTTCAATATTTCATTAATAAAAAAACTAAATTTTGAATCTTTCCTTTTCTCTGAGTCATGCATCTATAAATAGGATGCAAGAACAAAGTACAGTGGTACTATTCATGTGTGTGCAAAAGATAAAGTGCTGTAGAATTGGTTTCATATAGAGCCATCATATGAACTTCTATCAGCCAAAGTTTTGAGAATGGATGTTTCTAACCAAGGAAACTATTGGTTAAAGAAGAAGAAAAAGAAGTGGTTTGCAACTAACATATATGTTCTGATTAGGAATCATCATATGAAATTACTGAACAAAATCTTATATCAAGTATAATAAACTTAATTATCCATAAGAAAGTTACAAAAGTTATCATAAGGCATTAAATGAATTTTTCAGATGGAATTTATAGACAAACCCATCAAATAGATTTCCAAATAATTGAAGAATCTATTACCTACTACTGGTTAAGAAAGTTAAGAAGAAGTTTTTTGAAAAAATAACAAAAGTGTAGTTTTTAAAAGTATCAAAACAACAACGTTCTGATCCTGTTAGTGATGGTTTTTAAAAGTTGTTTTGAAATATTTTTTCTATCTTTATTTGTGTGGAAAACGCATGCATTATTGTTTTTGATCATAGTTAAATGAAAGTATATGGCCATTCCCTTCTTGTTGTAACCACATAAAAGGATTATTTTATAGTGGATTGTGTGGTATTGGATTATTTCCAAACCATGCTAAGGACTAGATACTATTGTTGAGTAGTGAAACTTATAAATACATATTTTCCTATGGTTATGTTTGGATGTATGTTTTTCAGCAAAGTTATAACTCTTTAACTGGAGGTGAGGGTTGTTTTATAAAAAATGATAAATTTTTAAAATAAAATGATCAATGATTCACCCCTCCCCCTCTCATTGATCATGTTGTTACTTTCAATTGGTATCATATCCAATGTTCCCTTTGTTAACTCTTTGATAAAGTTAAAATATTATAAGGCTTGAAAGATAGATAAAAAAATTTTATAAGTAAAATCTTACAAAAATAATCAAGAATATATTCTTGAAGAAAAATACAAACTTATAAGATATATTGATAATATGAAGAAACTGTTTGATGAGAAGAAATATCATAATTTTGATATTGAAGAAAAAATGAAGGTAAAGGAGGAAGCGTTATAACTTACTCAATAAAAACTTACTAAATCTAAGGAATGAATTCAAAATTTCCAAAAATCAGTTATAGAAATTAGTGAAAGTTTTGAAATGTGAAAAACTAAGTAGGATCAGTAAAATTTATCCTCAAAGGTTAATAAGAAATATAAACCTATTCAGAAGAGTAAGAAAGTTTATAAAATCATTTTTGTAGGGAAAATCAACAAAGTTAAAAAAAATGAAGTTTCTAATATTTCAATTTCTAAACACAAAATTTATACTAATGGTGATTTTTTTAGGTGGAAAATAAGTTTAACATGAATAATAATATCCAAAAAGATAACAAAAACTTTTGGGTGCAACAAAGTTTGAAAGTGGAAAGTATGAAAGTTGATGAAGAGAAAGTACACAACTACAGCTAGTATAGAAGTTTAATAGGAAAATATTCCTTATATAGCTACTAATATAATTGTGATTTATTTTTACATACAATGAATATGTGTTGGTTTAATCAATGAAATTCTAATAATCCTAAGAAAAGTTGGATGCAAAGTTTGAGGAGGATTCAACCTACTCAAAGAACAAAAACTAAGAAAGTTGTTGTAAATATTGAAAATGGATTTCAACCTTTAGAAACTATTTGAAAATTATGTGAATAGCCTAAAAATCTTGAAAAATGGCGTTTTTATGTTATTGACACAACAAAGTTTGTAAAAAAATATCAAAATATGGGTATGAAGAAGGAAAAATACAAGGAAAAATCTCTTGTTATTGAAAATAATCTCAAAACTAAAAAAGGAGAATGAAATTAGATTTTTTATAGTGGTTATTCTTCACACATGATAAGATATTTTAAGTTGTTGAAAAATGTGAAAGATTTTAAAGAAGGAATAATGACTTTTGGAAATGATGAGTCACTCAGAATCAAAGGTGTTGGATCTGCAATCATTGGGAAAGAAAAACAAAAATCCAAAAGAGCCTTATTTGTTTATAGGATGAAACAAAACTTCTTAAGTGTTTCAAAACTCTGTGATGAAGGTAATAAAGTTATTTTTAGGAAATATGGTTTTATTTTGAAAAGAATATAATATGGGAAAGTTGTTACAAAGGCTAATGAACCAAGGGAAATTTGTTTCAAGTTGGTTTCACATAAAGTTTATACCATATTAGCATGATGGAAGAAAATAAACTATAACATAAGAGGCTTAGGAACATGTGTCAAAGGAATATGATCAAGTTATAAAATATAGATATTATTCATGATATTTATAACATGATAATAAGAATAGATTGGTGTTGATCCATTTATCAGAAAGTTTATTATTATAAAATTTGTTTATATGAAGGTTGATATTTGTTCAAATCGATCTCTTGAGCTAATACATTCTGATATTTAAGGGACAATGAGTAAACAATAAACATGCGTATATAAGTACTTTATTTATTTCATTGATGAATTTACTTTAATTAAAAGTATTATGTTTTTAAAACATAAATCAATAACTCTCATAATGTTTATGAATTTTAGGAGAAGTGTGGATAAAGAATATGGATATTTTGTAAATAAGTTATGAACTAATAATAGTGGTGAATATAAAAATGAAGAGTTTAGATATTATCTTAAAAAACATGGCATTAATCATGAGTTTAGTTAACCATAAACATCATAGTAAAACAATTTTTCTGAAAGAAAGAATAGAATTATGGTGGAAATGGGGTGAACAATATTGATTGAGCATGATACTTCTCATTAATTTCAGAGGTAGGTTGTCAGTGTTAAGTACCAGGATGGGCATCAGAAGTAGATGGTCTAGTAACTTAAATTTTTTTACATCACCAGAGCAACGTTACAACATTAACTCTGATGAACTATCCTGGTATGGTCCGAGGATCACACATGGATTTGACAGAGCACAAAAATAAATCGAACATGTACCTTGTTCGGATCTGACGTGTGCAAGTATTTTGTAGGATACCAATGACCATTTTTTCGAAGAATCTAACATAGAATCCCTCTATATCATCCATACACACCTCTTTAATCTGCTCATGTGTCGTTCGTTGGAATTCGGGTGCTAGCACGGTACACAAACGAGCTCTTTGATGCAACGGAGATCATCACAAGGAAAGAGTATTCGATCCAAGAATGATGAGATTAAAGATCTTCCTTTCTTGAAAGAATGTATCTCTATAATCCAAGAGGATATAGAGTCTGTAAATTTTAATACATGAATAGTTACATGGGGAGAGCCTCTCTCTTACTTATATAGAGAATATCTAGAATACCAGGTATGGGTTCTCGGCCCCCGTGTAATAGATATTCACAATATAAGTTTTATAAATATTTATTTATGAAAAATTATGCCATAAATAATATTTATAATTTTATCACTAGCTATAATATATATTAAATATGTATTGTGTGATAAACTTTAGTCTATAACTCGACTCACTTCTCCTGAAAATATTAAACAAACCCTGGATATTCAAATCCGTTCGAATAATATTTTATCTTTGTATTTACTAATCACTTGTGAATATATGTTATAAATAAATTCAAAAAATTATTCCAAACTTTAATAATTAATGAATTTATTTATTACTCAGTGATCCATAGAACTTGGATAACACACAGACCCCTTGGAGGGGCCCACCAAGTTCTATATTCCTATATCCAGAATAGGGCAGATTCTCAAAGTGCTATAGTGTGTGACCCACTAGGCCCTTATCTCAATAGTAGTGAATAATATTCACCGACCAAGAGCGGGGTCTAGCAACCCATTGAGGCCCCTATAGAGATAAGGTAATTTCAAATCAATGACTACCTTCCTAAGAACATGGTCTGTGTAATATAATCTATGTATCATCAATATCTCAATAAATCAGAACACACACTAGTGTCATAATAATTTATCTTCATTTATCTTATTTGTTGATATGTCTAAACGATCTTACCTTCCACTACCATGGACATGGATTTAATGAAGGTGAAACCATCCTAATCAACCAGGCCTGAGATATCTCTTCCTCAACTCAGAAGCAACAAATCTTATCTTGATCATTCAATCAATCCCATGTCACCAATGATGCACCCAACACAAACTACCTCACCACAAATTAATTGCCATGGTTTTCAACTTGCATAAAAGTACACAATTAAATGAAATACATTGATAATGATGTCAATTATGGACACCATTACACATGTCCATAGATAGGAATGACTAATGAAACCTAAAACTTGTGGTGTTCCTATTATGTGGGTCAGTCCTCATGATCTCAATAACTAGATATCATCAAGTGAGAACATCTTGAGAAGAAGTATCAATTCTTATGATCCCCTGACACCTAATGGTCACACATCATCTGTGTCCTTTTAGAATGATGTATATGGACCATAGGAAATTAGTTTAATATTACTGTCATGGAATCTCAGGTTTCTCATTATAGCCTAGAATCTGCTATAACCCTTTGATGCAACTTGTAATATGAGAACATTTCCATAAAAAAATTGGATGCAGAAGTATATACACTATTATAGAAAGGTAAAAACATATATATATATATATATAACAAACTACATAAATGTAGTGGTAATCAAATTACAACACAATTTGGGTATATGGATCCCACATTCAACACTCCCACTTGCACTAGAGCCAACCACAAAGAGGTTTCAATCTGATAGCTCTCACATGAGAATCATGATTCTGCTGAGAAATGACTTTATTGAGGGGGTCTACCATGTTTTACTCTATGGATATTCTAATAACTATGAGTTCACCTATTTGAGTAAAATCCCTCAAGAGATGAAACTTATGAAGAATATGCTTTGTCCTATGGTGAGACCTAGGCTCCTTGGCAAGCACCACTGTAGCAGTATTATCGTAATATACTGGAACAAGGTCTATACTGCTAAGAAAAAAACCAATGTATGAGATAAAGCTGCATATCCATAATTCTTCCTTTGCTTCATTGGAAGCTACAATATATTCAGACTCTACTATAGAATTGGAAACCACAACTTGCTTCAAGATTCTCCATCTCACTGCACCACCATTCTGGAAAAATTTGTATCCTAACTGTGATTTCAGATCATCATGATCTATCTAGAAACTAGCATCAATGTATCCTCTAACTACTAGTTCCTCATCTCCTCCATACACTAGGAACATATACTTAGTAAGCCTCAAGTACTTTAGGATAGTTTTAGCAGCTGTCCAATGCAGCTCTCCTGGATTGGATTGATATCTACCCACCAGGATTAAAGAAAAGGCGACATCAAACTAAGTACATAACATGGAATACATGATAGAACTCACTACCTATGAATAAGGGATTCTATTCATTCTTTCAATATCCTCCTATGTTTGTAGACACGTTTTCTTGGATATATTAATACCATGTGACATAGGAAACAATCCTCTCTTATATTGTTCCATATTGCACCTTTTGAGTACCTTGTCAATATATGTACTTTGAGTTAGCCCAAGCAGGCTTTGAGATCTATCTCGATAGATCTTGATCCCTAGAATGTAGGCTGCTTCACCTAAGTCTTTCATGGAGAATCATTCATTTAACCAAGTCTTAACTGACTGTAATACTTGAACCACATTTCCCCAAATTAATATGTCATCAACATATAACACTAGGAAAATGATGGAATTCCCTTCAACATTTTTATAGACACAAGGATCACTTTCATTTTTGGAAAAACCTAATTTTCTTATGGCCTCATCAAAATGAACATTCCATGATCATGATGCCAGTTTTAATCCACAAATGGATCTCTACAATTTTTATACTTTATTGTAATTCTTTGACTTGACAAACCCTTTGGGTTGAGTCATATAGAAGTCTTCAACAAAATTACCATTTAGAAAAGATGTTTTGACATCCATTTTCCAAATTTCATAATCATAAAAGGCTACTATTGCAAGCAATATTCTGATGGATTTAAGCATTGCTACTGGTGAGAAGGTTTCATCATAGTCAATGTCTTGATGTTGCCTGAAAAACTTTGAAACCAATATTTATTTAAAGGTATTAACCTCACCATCCATGTCTAACTTCTTTTTAAATACCCATTTGCATCTAATGGGCTTTTCATCACCTGGAGGGTCTACCAAAATCCAAACATGATTTTGGTACATGGACTCCATCTCATAATTCATGGATTCTTGCCCCTTAGTATCTTGTTTGCATTCTACTGATTCCTTGTAGATTAAAGGTTCATCATCCTCAAGGACTAATGTGTCACATGAATCAGTTACAAGAAAACCATAATGCTCTAGTTCTCTAACCTCTTGCATAGACCTACGAAGTATTTGTGTCTCAGGAACAACTTCTTCTTCCACTTTCTCTTATAGAGATTGTTCCTCTACCAACTCTTGTGAATCTAGAGCATTAACTTCATCAAAGTCAATATTTCTCCCACTATTTCCAATAGAAATATGTTCCCTTTCTAGAAATATGGCATATCTTGCCACAAAAAAATTTCTATATGAAGGGTTATATAGGTAATATCCTTTGGTTTCCTTAGGATAACCTATAAAGATGAAATTCGTGATTCTGTATGCTAGTTTGTCACTTGGAAGGGTTGTATGACTCATCATTTAACTGAACATGTCAATAAATGTCTTATTCTTCCATTCACTAACACCATTCCATTGTAGTGTATAAAGAGGATTGAGTTGGGATATTATCCCACTCTCCTTCAAGTGATCAATGAAAGCTTGATTAAGATATTCTCCAACTTGGTCTAAGTGGAGTGATTTTATCTTTTTACTAAGTTGGTTTTATACTTTATTTTGGTATTCCTTAAAAATCCAAAAGGAATCAGACTTATAACACATTAATTAGATATAGCGATACATACTATAGTTATCAGTAAAAGTAATGAAGTATGAAAAACCACCCCTTGCCTCTACTGTAAATGGACCACATACATCAGTATGTATTAATTCCAGTACTGCATTGGCTCTTTCTCCCTTTCTTGAGAAAGGTGATTTGGTCATTTTTCCTTTTCAACAAGCTTGACATACATCCAAGGCTTCTAAATGTACCAAGTGTAAATACCCTTCTTGATTTATTCTTCATAATCACTTCTCATTTATATGACTAAAACTGAAGTGCCATAGGCGGGTGAAATACGAGTCATGTTGGCTGATTTGGTCATTGATTTCCATTACGGGGTTCTCAAGTTCCATAATTTATAAACCATTATTAAGATGTTCGATAACATAACACATGTTATCCCTATAAAATAGAAAACATTTATTTACAAACATGAAATAAAATCCCATAGTGTCTAAACTCTACACAGATATAATGTTCCTGGATATAGAAGGTACATAATATCAATTTTTAAAACTATAACCAAACCACTTGGAAAGGTTAAGTGATAGTCTCTCACTGCTAAGGCTTCCAGACTTGCACCATTTGTAGCTCGAAGATCCATTTCACCTTTTGTAATCTTCTTGAACCTACTTGGTTCCTGTATATAAATACAAATGTGTGAGCCACATGCCATATCCAATACCCAACTTATAGATAAAGATAGATTGAATTCAATGAAAAAAATACCTGAAGTAGAAGCATCAGATTGATTGTTCTTCCCAGCTCTCCAATTCTTCTTCCAGTGGACTTTCTTTCCACATCCAAAGTAGACAGCTTCCTGCTCATTACTCTACCTCTAAATCTTTGTCTTCTTAGCTGGACAATGCATTAGTGTCTTTGGTATTGACTTGGACTTATACCCATTTTCCTTGCCCTTATTTTTCTTTTTCACCATAAGGACATATGAATTAGTATTTTTCATATCCTTTTCATCTTGGATAACTAAATCCAAAAGGTTCAGGAGTGACTTTTTCATATCATTAATGTTATAATTGACTATAAAAGTCGAGAATATTGGCAGTAAAGAGGAAAGAATGAGATCCACTACTAGTTATTGGTTCAATTTGAACCCAAGGGCTTCAAGCCTCTTAATATAACCAATCATCTTGAGTACATGAGGACCGGATTGGTGCCCTTCTGCTAACCTGCACTTACAAAGGGCACTTGAGATCTCATACCTTTCCTGTTTGGTCCTCTCTTGATATAATTCTTAGAGATGTGAAAGCATCTTGTAGGCATCCTCATCCTCATGTTTTTTTTTCAATTAGCTGGACATGGATGACAACATGATGCATTGAACATCAAGTGCATCATCTACATGCTTTCTCCATTTATCTTTTTCCACCTTAATTGCTCCTTGAGGAGGATCAGTAGGAACTGGGGATTCCAACACATGTAACTTCCTTTCTTGGCACAGTACTATGCGTAAGCTCCTATACCACTCTTGGAAGTTATTACCAGTCGGGATATTTTCTTTATCCAGAATTGATTGCAGTGATAAATTACTTGTGGTGTTGGTGATTTCCATTTTAAATCTACATCATATAAACATTTATCAGTTAGTAATTTGTGTTGATTACCTTTTTACATTTATGATTAATAAATTATTATATCATTTTAATGTCTCCCACTATTTTTGCAAACCTTAATATCCCACAATATTAGATTCGAAATACTCTGTCGCTTGAGTACTCTAGTGGAAAGGATCCTTGAAACCTCCCTCACAGTCTACAAGCCTTGCTAGACCACTACTTAGAGGGTTTCAAGGTAGGAACTAGGATGGACAACCACTTGACTCGCGGTTCCTTGTATTGTTGAGTAAAGTCCCAAATTTTGGAATCCAAACTTGATTCCCTCAACATCTTGCCTATAGAGTGATAGCAATTTAGCTATGGATAATACTTGAATACTCACTTCAGTTAAGTAAACCTAGTTCTCTCATGAAAACACCCTAGTAGTAAGAGGCACTCTCAACTATGGCTGAAGAGAACCCCAAACACCCAGTTTTGTTTAGATGTAAGAAATGGAAGGCTTTTGGACTTAATATATAACTTTGAGGGATTTTTATATTTATTGATGAATATAATCCTTTTCGGTTTATATGTTCAAACTAGATTGTCGCGTTCACAACTAAACATGAAAATAGAAATATATATTCATCACTTATTTATGCATTTTTTATCTTGTTTACTATTCTACGTGATCAAGCAATAGAAATATATTCACATAAAACAATAAACAATTCATAAAGGTAATCATTTAATCTGATGGGTCTTGATCATTCTATTATGATCGACCCATAAATGGATAAATATTGACCTAGGGGCATCCATACCCTAGTCGACACTTGACCCACGTCACAACTAGCCCCAGTGCAATATGCTCTCCTCCCGTTTAGATTACCGTCTCGACTTGGCGGGGTCCGTGTCTCAGATCATCACTATTTAATTACAAATATATTCATATGCAGGTGAGGGGGTCTGGGGGTGCAAAAAAAATTTGTGCAATGGACACATAGTCCCTTATACATATTTGAATTAAAAGATGATTTTCATACCATCATTTATCTAATTAATTATTACAATCATCACACGCATTGAATAAATAGTTAAATAAAAAAACCAAACATGCATGGTACAGTTGCTTGCTCAAGACCAGTCAGTATAATTTAAGCATAATTAAAATTAAACTACAATAAAATTTAAATAGTACGAGTGTGATCTAATAAATTAAATGAATTTAAATAAATTCAATTAATTTATTTTTATGAGTTCTAACTGTTTAATTTAATTTTAACTCCAACAATTAAATTAAACAATTAATTTAATTTTAATTCTTAAATTAAATTAAACTATTAATTTAATTTTAATTCTAATTAAATTAATGTTTTGGATTAAATTAAACTTAAACCCCAAAATAATTTTAATTAATTTAGTAGCGGGGTTAACTCTAATCAAGGAAGGAGTCCAGCTGGACCGCAAACCACCGTGAGGGTGTCTTACTGGAGCAGAACTGAATTGTGGCATGACTGCGACATGATCGTGGTGTCAACGCAGCTTGAACACGGGGTATCTGCTCGGTTCAGCAACACCCTACGGAGGAAACATCTTCTGGTGAGGTGCGAAGGGAGCAGGGAACTACTTCGGCCAGCCGTGAGGATGACTACCCGCTACTTCAGCCAGTCTCAAAGGTGGTGGCCCGCTACTTCGGCCAACCGCATGGGCAGCGGCCTGGTCCGGTGCGACAATAGGGGAGTCGGACCGAGCTGGTGTAATAGGGAGTTGGGGCGAGCTGGCCTAGTCTGGCAATGGCGAGCGGTGCTCAGGGGGTGGTTTCCTCCGGGACAACGTGAGGCAGAGGAGAAGCCAGGCTTGGAGAGGTCTGAGACACGCGAGCCGTGGGGAGGTGGAGAGGGGGTCCTGTGTTGCGCGGGTCCTCCAGGATGGCGTGGAAAAAGTGACTGGGGCGGCACGACCTGGGGTGGAGCAGCACGATGGCTTGAAGGGAGCAGTGATCAAAGGTCGGCCCGCACAGGGAGAAGGGTGGCAGTGTAACGCCCCAACCCCAAAATCCCAGAGTCAGTGGATTATTTTAATACATTGGCATGATTACAAGGAAACAAGTCCCGAAAGACCGATCAGTTTAGCCATCTTGGAAAATATATTACATACATGAACATTACATTACACATTAAAAAATAAAACACAACATAAATGATCCTTTGAGAATTCCATTAATCCCCTAGCTTAACCCTGCTTATCAATCATAATACACTTCTTAGAATCCTGGAAAAATAAAATATAAGAAAGAAGTGATCTCAAACGCTCAGTAAGGGTAAGCAATACAATATAAGATAACATAAACATCAGGCATGGTGAATAATTTAAAACACACGCCTTTACAAATAATAAACATGAACACTTTATGGAAGGAATAGGAGATGAGTAAATAATTCCATAATAAAAAATAGTCAAGGGTATTCTACTAGTCGAATAACCACATGAACCATTAATAATATTTTCATAATGAGGGAATGTATAATGTGGGACATTCTGAAAAATTTTGTCAAGGCCTCGGCCAAGATGTCTATAAATGATTAAGGCCTCAGCCAAAACCATATATCAAAATTGGGAAAGTCCTCAGCCAATTCCACATCTAATTGTATCATGTGACCTACCGATGCACTGAGGAGCTATAGTGGGCTCCACCCATCACTTACTAAGTCCAATACATTCTTCATATGAAAATGTTGAAACATAACATAAACATTCGTATTAAAACTAGCATACAAAATGTCAATACTTTAACCATAAAACATGAATGGTATAAAAATAGCACATCCACAGTCAAAAATATCACAAAACCTTAAATACAATATGGAATATTTGTATAATAATAAATCAACTTCAAACAAGTGTAAAATTTATCAAATGATGTTGACATAGATGAAATCAAAACTATTTGAGAGAAATATCTTTTTCTATTTTGAAATCATTTAAGAGAATAAAAATTATAAAAGAAAACATTTATTTGGAAAATATTATTATAATCTTGTAAGGGAAGCTTCAACGATGTTATAACGATGGAAAATAGCTACACCCGCCATATAAGTTAAAAAATACATTCTTATCTTAACCCATTGTCTAGTAAATAATAAAAATTTTCTTAAATACATTTTAAAGAAAACATGGATGTGGATGATAAAGAGGTCCCAGTAGATACTTATGTAAAAACAACCTCGGATAATAAAGAGATTGTAAAATTAAACCTTAACTTGTACTTTTACTTGGAAGAGGGTAAATTAACCTCCTGTATAATAGTTAAATCATTGTTATTAAATTATACAAGAACCACATACATAAATATGATATCATATATGTTCTTCTAATATTGATTTGTTAATAATATTTTAGTAATATCATTCTTTTGGGTGTTAACTGATACGTTTTCCTTTATATTCTTGGCTACATAATCCATGTTTGTTATGGATAGGATGTATTTGATTCATATTCAGAATTATATTAAGTTCTTAAACATTATTTTTAATCATAAAATTAAAACTATTCTTGAATGGTTATGATGGGGAATGAATCTCATCGCGTTCGTGGAGACGGTAATCCGTACGTACGCACGAGCGACAATATCATTATATTGATGGTGAAATCATATGTAATTGGAAGGTATATCATATATACAAAATCATTAACATGTTATATTTATTATTTACATTATTTATACTCATTATTATACCCATCCAAATAATTAAGTGTTTGAATAACAAACTACACCATGATGTGGAGACGGTAAGCCGTACATACGCACGTAAGGTGACTTTGTCATTTATAGAATGGATAGAATAATGAATATGGTTGTACCATATTTATAATAACATAATAGTATGTAGAAGTTACTTAATTTATTATTTTGGTATGGAAACAACAAAGAAATAGGAAGTGGAAGAAGAAAAGAACTTGAAAGAGGGTGGTGAAATTATTACCTCTTCTTCGGGTGTTTCCTTTTGAGTTGATCAAAAGGGATCCTTAGGTTGGATTTCTGATCAAAGTAAGAACTATATGTTTAAGTGAGGGAATTTGGGAAGGTATTTGTGTAGGGTTTGGTGAGCCAAATGGCTTTGGAGGTGTGAAATTAAGAGAAGGATAAGTACCCTTTTATAAGAGAGGTGGGGTCACTTTAGGAAATGCTTGAAATATTATTTTATAATAAAATAATTTTCGGATTATAATGGATTAAAAATGATTTATTTCTAGGACAAGGTGGTTATGGGTCGAAAACCACTCAACCAAAATATTTTAGACAGGTTTTGTAAAGACCCGTAAAATTCAAGGGAAATTTTTTTCTTAATTTTCTTTGGGACTTTACAAGAACGCAGTTTCTGACGTCACCTGATTCCGAGGCCCGGTGTGTCCGGAATCAATTTCCGAAGTTTAGCTCGAGTACGTCCAGTGAACGAATGAGCAGGTTTTCCTAACTTTTGAACCGGTGCTCGGAATTTAAATCTGAGGGCCCCGATGGGATCGCAACATCGGTAATTGCTTAAGAACACCTTTTCCAGAGTTGCGTTTGCTCGGGTGAGGTTATTAATTAAATGGGTTAACTAAAGAATAAAATAAAATATTATGCTACAAATTTTATTTCTATTCTAGGTAGTTTAAAACTATTCTTGGTGCTTGGAGTGGGACCCACTAATATCCTAACTCCACTAGGTAGGATATTAGTGAAGTGGGGCCCACACGAGCCCCACCCCTTCAATACCTTTTTAACCTCCCTCTCGTGCTTTTAATATGTAACTCACCCGCACCCTGAATTAATGGCAATTCAACCCTCAAAATTAATTTGAATATTAAACGCTCCTCAATTAATTCAATTAATTGAATGAGATCTGTTTGATTTTCAAATTAATGGCTTGCGTGTGTATTAATAAAATAAGATAAGACTTATTTTATTAGGGGTTGATTCGTTGTGCGAATGGAAGGGAGGACTCTTACGCTATTGAGGAATATATTCTTCCTCCTTGAAGAACGCGAAGAACACACCATCACCGATGAAGAACGCTGACCTCTGACGAAGGACGACGAATAATGCTGATTCTTTGGAGATCGATGATGCGAAGCCGTGTACCGTGATGTCGAAGGTCCTCTTCTCCGTGACACCGTGTACCGCGACGCCGTGTACCGCGATGCCGTCGATCCTCCTTCTGCGACGCCGTCTTCCGCGACGTCCCTTTCCCACGAAAAACCTCATTTGACGACATCATCAAGGTAAGGGTTTTATTTTTGGTTCATGAATTTTCTTGACCGTCCAAACGTCTTTTTCTTATCCGCTTGATATCGAATTAACGGGAGGGGGACGGACCGCACGAACACGGACGACCCTCCTCCCCATTTTTGATGATGTGTTTGTCGCGGCACAAACAAAGGTAGTGCAGTGCAATGACACATCACAAAAACAAAGAAGAACGGGCGAAGAAGTGCGGCGCCGTCGTGCCACGCCGTTGAGGCCGAACGAAACTGCGGCCGGAGTCGGGGCCGTAGAGGCGATTCGAAGACTCCGCAGATTGTTTATTTGACGTGCGGATCGACGAGCGATGATGGAACGGGACGCAGAGGCGATTTGATGATTCCGAAGTAAAGTACGAGACCTGAGATGAACACCGGTGCAGACGGAATTGAAAATGGACCACCAGAGCAACTCCGGTGGCCCGCGGACATCACCGGCGGCGCGGGTTGCCGACGCGCCGCCAGGAGGAACCGCCGTGGCTGAAGCCACGGCGGCCGGCGACCAGATACCACGGGCGTGCGGGATCCCGGGGAGTAGGACGCGGCAGTCGCCGCGTCTGCGGAGCGCGAAGGCCGTGGGGGACCGCGTCCCCCGCTCGGCTCGCTGGCCGAGCCAGCGCGTCACCCGGTCGGGCCGGGCCGGGTCAGATCCGGACCTGGGTTGGGTCGACTCGGTTTGGGCCGACCCAGGGGGGGTTGGGCTGGGTCAGGTCGGGCCCAGACCCCCCATTTTCGGACCACTTTTGGTCTTTTTCCCATATCTTGGGCTACAGACCTCTGATTGATGCACCGTCAGCTGCTATGCGATCCTTGGATCGGGAAGGTCGTTTCAGTATATTAAAATCAAAGTTTTGGAGAACTTTGGGTACGGCCGGGTTGGTTTGAACACGAAACCAACCGGGCCCTCGGAGCGGAAACACTTATAACTTGAGCTCCAGACGTCCGATTGACGTGCCGTCAACTTTGTTGGATTCCTATTAGTGAGACGGACCTTTTAGCTTACTACGCTCGAGTTTTGGATGCAGTTGGAGTTCGTTCGGGTTGGTTTTGACTTAAAAACCATCTAGGCCCCCGGAACGAAAAAGCCAATAACTCTCAGACCGGGCGTCCGATTGATGTGACGTCTATCGCATCGAGTTCCTTTTGTTGAGATGGAACTTTGAGATACATAAACTCCAGACTACGTGTCAGTTGATGTATCTACCCTCCTTGTCTCATGGAGCGGACCCTCCCGGAATTGAGCATGCTGTGTGCGGGAACCCTAGAGCTGGCTGCGACTACGATGAAGACTGCACTGAAATCATCTGTGGGTTCGGCCGCGATGAAGAACGTACTGAAATCCTCTGTGGGTTCGACGGCGATGAAGACTGCACTGAAATCCTACGTGGGTTCGGCAGCGATGAGGACCGTACTGAAATCCTCTATGGGTTCGACGGCGATGAAGACTACACTGAAATCCTACGTGGGTTCGACTGCGATGAAGACCGTACTGAAATCCTCCGTTGGTTCGACGGCGATGAAGACTGCACTGAAATCCTCCGTGGGTTCGGCAGCGATGAAGACCGTACTGAAATCGTCCATGGGTTCGACGGCGATGACTAATGTTCCTGTATCCTACGTGGGTCTAGCAGTGTTTGAATCTGTTCTTGATATCCTACGTGGTTCTAGTAGAGTGGCTGGTCTGTATCCTATGTGGGTCTGACAACTTATCTGGTTTAGTATCCTACGTGGGTCCCAGCTTAGATGAATCAGTGGATATATCTGATCATCTCTATCACCTTACGAATAAGTATACATGTGTGAGCTGAGTCTTGACTTTCAATCAATATCTTCGATATGATTGACTTTGTTTCCTATGTGGATTGGGTTGTGTTATCCTATGTGGATTGGGTTGTACTCCCATGTGGATGTGATCGAACTTGGGATCGAATGTTGGAGCCTAACGAGAATTGATGACTTAGGTATATGTATGGGAATATACCTAAGTAGTATTGGTTGTTACTTCGTGATTTTATCTTTCCTTTGTGGATTATCCTTTGTGGATTATGGGAGACCTTCGGGGGTCTCGGGGTCCCTACTGAGTAGCGTATACTCATCCCCACACGGGCTATGCCCCCCTACATTGTTTTGGATGCAAACGACGGACATCACTGATCGTGGTTGAGGCTTGTGGAGAAAGTCGGTACCTAGAGGTGGAACACTGGGCGGGACATACACGGAGCGGATAACTGGACCCGAGGAACTGAGGAGGCTATCTGTACCCACCCTTTAGGTGGGATTTCCAGTGGATGACTCAGCGTTGCTGCTTTACTTTCAGTTGCTGTACTTTCTTTCTTGTTGTACTTTACTTTCAGTTTGGGTTTGTATTCTGGCCCATTTACTTTCCGCACTTACTTTTGTAGCCAGTTTTACTTAGTGTTTACTTCTGCTGGCTTACTCTGTGGTGTTTGTTTACTTTATAAAGGCAATGCCTTCCCCTTTTTGTTAGGATTTACGCCTTGGTGCTAGTCTCCAGCCCCTAGCCTATGGGAGGCGGGCTTGGGGTAGTCACGGCACGGGTCCCGAGGACGGGTCGTGACAAATTGGTATCAGAGGAGTTCGATTCTGCCGCAGAACTCAGGACTTTGATCTTTCTTCTATGTGAAGCAATAGTGTTAAGGGTATTGAGTGTGGTTATCAGTCCAGGGAGTCCAGTGTTGGTGCGGCGGCCGACGTATCCGTACACCAGGGCCCTGACTTCTGATTTCCGACTCAATGCACGAAAACATTGATTGCTTGTGTGTTTCAAAAGTTTTCTTTGTGATTACTTTGTGTCAGCTCACCAGGTATACTATTTGACCGTGGCACACCTTTTTCTTTTCAGAATGGACCCATGATGGCAGCCAGCTAGGGTTCCGAGTTTTGTGCAAGCCGATAGCCCACCGAGCGACGAGGCCTCAGTACAGGGCCCTTTTTCAATGGAGGCACCAGTGGTACCTCTACCCGCCGAGCCACCGATACTACCAGCCCCGACCGCTGAGAGTGCACGTCGCCTTAGTACACTGCACGAGTTTCAGCATCAGAGACCGCCAAGGTTCCGCGGGGAGACAGACCCTCAGGCAGCCGAGGATTGGATGGAGGCGGTTGTGCGAGTTTTTAGGTTAGTGGGGACACCAGCTGACCTCATGGTGATCCTCGCTGCGAGCCTCCTGCACGCGGCAGCAGGAAGATGGTGTAGCTTGATGCTCCAGGTGCACGACGAGGCATCACTCCTCTGGATGGACTTTGAGAGCCTCTTCCGCTCAGAGTTCGTCCTAGACACCCTCTGTGCGGTGCACATCCAGGAGCTTCTATAGCTGCGGCAGGGCAGCATGACGGTCGCCCAGTACTCGGCGAGATTTACCGATCTCTTGCGCTATTCGACAGACATGGTACGAGATCAATTATTCCGGGCCTGGACCTTCGAGCAAGGACTGAGGCATGAGATCAGGGCATCAATGATCTCCCTCAGCATTCCGATGTAGGCATGAGTATTGGAGCGAGCCCTTCTTGTGGAGAGATTTCTTGCTGAGCCTACGTCAGCAGCGAGGCCTACCGTAGGGAGACACATAGCGGAGTCTTTTGCAGCCGGCAGTAGACAGATGTCGCAGAGGTCCAAGTGGACCAGGCCATCAGGCGGACGACCATAATATACTGGCTCGGAGGTATGGGACACACGCAGTAGAACCAGTCTTACGAGTGGCAGATAGTGCTATGCATGCGGCGGGTAGGGCCACATGGCTCGTGACTGCCCGACCCGCCATGCAGAGGGGCAGCAGACGGTTGAGGGACCACCCAGGCAGAGGCAGAGGTTCGACCGTGACGGTCCGCAGGGAGTAGGCGGACGAGGCCGAGGAGCTGGTCGAGCGGCTGGTGGTGGACGGCATTTTGAGGCTCTACCACCACCACCACTAGGAGGTCCACCCCGACCACAGGGGAGAGCACAGCTTCAGGCAGTTGAAGCTTACGATCATGGAGCTCCGGAAGCAGGTGGACAAGTGCGGGACTAGCTCTAGGCATGGAGGCCTTTTCCCATAATGCCTCTAGCTTCGTTGTTTGTGTTGCTTTGTGTCCTTGTACTTTGAGTTGAAGTAATAAAAGACACTTTCAATAGTGACGTTTGATTTCTTGTCTTTTGTATGTTAATACTAAGAGTTACCAGTTAAAAACTGTTAACTTGACCCTCACATACGAGATTCCTACCGGAGGAGACCCAATGACCACGCACTGATGACGACAGTGTGACTCAACCCTTGGAGGCGAGAGTAACGATTGGATCTCCTGGTAGCAGCATCGAGGCCTTACGACGTCATCCATGGCATGAATTAACTGATCATGACGGGATTGACTGTATTAGGCAAGGAACGTGGTTCATCCAGGGGATGAGACCAGATTTCTATTTTTGGTAAAGGAGAAATCTATGCAGCTTTGCAGAACGTTAAGGAAGAAGGGGCAACCCTTCGTGTGGTTAGACAAATGTCAGCAGATCTTCTAGGAGCTGAGACAGAGATTGACCAACGCACCTATCTTGAGGCTACCGAAGGAGGGAGTAGGGTACGTATTCTACTACGATGCATCAGGGACCGGACTCGGATGTGTCCTGATGCAAAAGTGGGCAGTGATCGCCTTTGGATCACGTCAGTTGAGGCAACATGAGCAGAACTACGCTACCCATGACCTGGAGTTAGTAGTAGTGGTCTTCGCTCTGAAGATGTGGAGACACTATCTGATGGGTGTGCGCTTTACAGTCTACTCTGACCACCAGAGTCTCAGGTACATCTTCTCGCAGAAGGACCTGAATCTGAGACAGTGGCGATGGCTCGAGTTCCTCCAGGACTATGACTTTGAGATAGTCTATACTCCTAAAAAGGGGAACGTAGTATCTGATGCTCTCAGCAGGAGGACGGGCATCCAGCTACTCGGGGAGGCGACGTAGCAGCTAGCCGCTTTGCAAATATCCTTCGTGGATAGGGATGGTGCAGCCTTTCTTCAGTCACTCACAATCACTCATCCACTACTGAAGCAGGTTAGAGAGGCACAACGTGAGGACACTGACTATGAGACACGGCATGCGCAGATATCCTCAGAACAGACACCTGATGGATTCTCTATAGTAGGAGAGCACGACGTCCTTTTTAGAGGATGTACCATGACACCAGTTGCTTTACAGGAGGAGGTACTGAGAGAGTTTCACACTTCCCCTTTAGCGGTATATCCAGGAGTGGCGAAGATGTACCAAGATCTCAGACGACAGCACTGGTGGCTAGGTATGAAGAAGGTTGTGGAAGAGTTTGTTTCTCAATGCCTCACCTGCCAGCAGGTGAAGGCAGAGCACCAGGTACCAGCAGGCTTGATACAAACCTTGGAGGTCCCAGAGTGGAAGTGATACGGGATATCTATGGATTTCGTGACTGGACTTCCACGTACTTCCAGAGGTCACGACTCCATTTGGGTGATTGTCGACCGACTCACCAAGTCGGCTCACTTCTTACCCATCAGAGAGCAGGTCTCAGTAGAGATCTTGGGACGTCTCTACGTTCAGGAGATTATACGGATTCATGGTGTTCCATCATCTATCGTCTCTGATCGAGATGACCGCTTTAATTCCCGTCTTGGAAGGAGTTTCAGGAGGCATTCGGGACGCAGCTACGTCTGAGCACTGCCTTTCACCCATAGACGGATGGTCAGATGGAGAGGACCATTCAGACTCTCGAGGACATGATATGTGCATGCGTCCTCGAATTTGGTCGCAGATGGGTGGACCAATTACCCTTGGTGGAGTTCGCGTACAATAACAGCTACCACTCCACCATCGGGATGACACCATATGCGGCTTTGTACGAACGACCTTGCAGATCACCTATGTGATGGACAGACCCTGGGGAGTCAGCACTTGTGGGACCGAAGATGGTCCAGGCTATGACAGAGAATGTCCAGGTCATCCAGGAGCGGATAAGGACAGCTCAAAGCTGGCATAAGTCTTATGCTGACAGGAGTCGGAGACCACTAGAGTTCGAGGATGGCGACCACGTCTTCTTGCAGGTCTCACCTCGACGTGGATTACGGAGATTTGGCCGGGGCAGCAAGTTATCTCCATGCTTCATCAAACCATTCCAGGTCCTCAGCAGGATAGGAGAGGTGGCTTATCGCCTGGCTCTACCACCTCAGTTGCACCGGGTGCACGATGTCTTCCACGTATCTCAGCTGAAGAGATACGTGTACGACCCGATGCATATCATCGACCATGGGAAGCTGGACCTTGACGATGGGTCGACTTTTGCGGAGGTCCCGGTGGAGATCGAGGATCGACAGGAGCGGTTCCTACGTGGATGGTCGATACCTCTAGTGCACATTAGATGGAAGCACGAGAACCTCCAGGAGAGCACTTGGGAGTGGGAGGCTCAGATGCGTGCTCAGTACCCACTTTTGTTCCCCTAGTTTATGATGTATCTTTACGGGGACGTAAAGCCCTGAGGTGGGAGTAATGTAAATACCCATAAAATTCAAGGGAATTTTTTTTCTTAATTTTCTTTGGGATTTTACAAGAACGGAGTTTCTGACGGCACCTGATTCCGAGGCCCGGTGTGCCCGGAATCAATTTCCGAAGTTTAGCTCAGGTACGTTCAGTGAACGAACAAGTGGGTTTTCCTAACTTTTGAACCGATACTTGGAATCGAAATCCGAGGGCACCGATGGGGTCGCAGTGCTGGTAATTGCTTAAGAACACATTTTTTGGAGTTGCATTTTCTCGGGTGAGGTTATTAATTAAATGGGTTAACTAAAGAATAAAATAAAATATTGTGCTACAAATTTTATTTCTATTCTAGGTAGTTTAAACCTATGCTTGGTGGTTGGAGTGAGACCCACTAATATCCTAACTCCACTAGGTAGGATATTAGTGAAGTGGGGCCCACACGATCCCCACCCCTTCAATCCCTTTTTAACCTCCCTCTCATGCTTTTAATATGTAACTCACCCGCACCCCGAATTAATGGAAAGTCAACCCTCGAAATTAATTTGAATATTAACCGCTCCTCAATTAATTCAATTAATTGAATGAGATCTGTTTGATTTTCAAATTAATGGCTTGCGTGTGTATTAATAAAATAAGAAAAGACTTATTTTATTAGGGGTTGATTCGTTGTGCGAAAGGAAGGGAGGACTCTTACACTCTTGAGGAATATCTTCTTCCTCCTTGAAGAACGCGAAGAACACACTGTCACCGACAAAGAACACCGACCTTTGACGAAGGACGATGAATAACGCTGATTCCTTAGAGATTGACGACGCGACGCCGTGTACCGCAACGCCGACGGTCCTCTTCTCCATGACACTGTGTACCGCGACGCCGTGTACCGCGACGCCGACGATCCTCCTTCCGTGACACAGTCTTCCGCGACGTCCCTTTCCTGCGACAAACCTCGTTCAACAACATCATCAAGGTAGGGGTTTGATTTTTGGGTCATGAATTTTCTTGACCGTCCAAACGTATTTTTCTTAGACGCTTGATATCAGATTAACGGGAGGGGCCCGGACCACACAAACACGGCCGACCCTCCTCCACCTTTTTGATGATGTGTTTTTCGCGGCACGAACAAAGGTAGCGCAGTGCAACGGCACCGTGCGGAAACAATGAAGAAAGGACGAAGAAGCGCGGAGCCGTCGCGCCCAGCCGTTGAGGCCGAACGAAACCGCCGCCGGAGTCGGGGCCACATAGGCGATTTGAAGACTTCGCAGATTGTTTATTTGATGTGCGAATCAACATGCGATGATGGAACGGGCCGCAGAGGTAATTTGATGATTCCACAGTAAAGTACGGGACCCGAGATGAACACCGGTGTAGACAGAATTGAAAACGGACCACCGGAGAAACTCCGATGGCCCGCAGACATCACCGGCGGCGCCCCGGCGTGCTGCCAGGAGGAACCGCAGTGGCTGAAGCCACGACGGCAGGCGGCTGGATCCCGCGGGCACGTGGGATCCGGGGGAGCAGGACGTGGCGGTCGCCGCGTCTGCGGAGCGCGAAGGCCGCGGGGGACCGCGTCCCCCGCTCGGCTCGCTGGACGAGCCAGCACGTCACCCGGCCGGGCCGGGCCGCACCCAGCCGGGTCGAACCCAGACCCGGGTTGGGTTGACCCGGTTTGGGCTGACCCATGGGGGGTTGGGCCGGGTCAGGCCGGGCCCAGACCCCCCATTTTCGGACCACTTTCGGTCTTTTGCCCATATCTTGGGCTACGGACCTCCGATCGATGCACCGTCAGTTTTTGTGAGATACTTGGATCGAGACGGTCTTTTAGGTATATTACACTCAATGTTTCGGAGAACTTTTTGTACGGCCGGGTTGGTTCGAACACAAAACCAACCGGGCCCTCGGAGCGGAAACACTTATAAATTGAGCTCCGGACGTCCGATTGACGTGCTGTCGTCTTTGTTGGATTCCTCTTAGTGAGACAGACCTTTTGGATTACTCCGCTTGAGATTTGGACGCATTTGATGTGCGTTCGGGTTGGTTTTGACTTAAAAAGCAACCGGGCCTCTGGAACGAAAAAGCCAATAACTCTCAGACCGGGCGTCCGATTGACGCGCCGTCTGTCGCGTTGAGTTCCTTTTGTTGAGACGGAACTTTGTTATACATCAACTCTGGACTACGTGTCAGTGGATGTATCGACCCCCCTTGGCTTGTGCAGCGGACCCTCCCGGAATCGAGCATGCTGTGTGCGGGAACCCTAGAGTTGGCTGCGACTGCGATGAAGACTGCACTGAAATCCTCCGTGGGTTCGGCAGCGATGAAGACCGTATTGAAATCCTCTGTGGGTTCGACGGCGATGAAGACTACACTGAAATCCTATGTGGGTTCGGCAGTGATGAAGACTGTACTGAAATATTCTGTGGGTTCGACGGCGATGAAGACTGCACTGAAATCCTACGTGGGTTCGACAGCGATGAAGACCGTACTGAAATCCTCCGTGGGTTCGACGGTGATTAAGACTGAACTGAAATACTCCGTGGGTTCTGCAGCGATGAAGACCGTACTGAAATCTTCCATGGGTTCGACGGTGATGACTACTGTTCTTGTTTCCTACGTGGGTCTGGCAGTGTTTGACTCTGTTCTTGCTATCCTACGTGGGTCTGGCAGAGTGGCTGGTCTGTATCCTATGTGGGTCCGACAGCTTAGTTGGTTTAGTATCCTACGTGGGTCCCAGATTAGACGAATCAGTGGCTATATCTGATCATCTCTATCACCTTACGAAGAAGTATACCTGTGTGATCTGAGTCTTTACTTTCAATCAATATCTTCGATATGATTGACTTGCTTTCCTATGTGGATTGGGTTGTGTTATCCTGTGTGGATTGGGTTGTACTCCCATGTGGACGTGATCGAACTTGGGCTCGAATGTTGGGCCTAACGGGAATTGATGACTTAGGTATATGTATGGGCATATACCTAAGTAGTGTTGGTTGTTACTTCGTGATTGTATCTTTCCTTTGTGGATTATCCTTTGTGGATTCTCGGAGACCTTCGGGGGTCTCAGGGTCCGTACTGAGTAGCGTATACTCACCCCTGCACGGGCTATGCCCGCACTACGTTGTGTTGGATGCATACGACGGACATCACTGATCGTGGTTGAGGCTTGTAGATAAAGTCGGTACCTGGAGGTGGACCACTGGGCGGGACGTACATGGAGCAGACGGCTGGACCTGAGGAGCTGAGGAGGCTATTTGTACCCACCCTTCAGGTGGGATTTCCAGTGGATGACTCGGCGTTGCTGCTTTACTTTCAGTTGCTGGACTTTCTTTCCAGTTGTACTTTACTCTCAGTTTGGGTTTGTATTCTGGCCCATTTACTTTCCTCACTTACTTTTGTACCCAGTTTTACTTAGTGTTTACTTTTACTGGCTTACTCTGTGGTGTTTGTTTACTTTATAAAGGAAATGCCTTCCCCTTTTTGTCGGGATTTACGCCTTGGTGCTAGTCGCCAGCCCCTGTCCTATGGGAGGAAGGCTTGGGGTAGTTACGACACGGGTCCCGAGGACGGGTCGTGATAGGTTTAGGTAACCATATTAACCTTATCTTTTAGATTTAACTCTTAGTTAAATAGTTTAAATTTTACCATGTCTTCTTGTATTCTTACACTATATGGTTAATAAACTTACTCTAAACTTCCAAGAGAACCTCAAGTAGTTCATTAATGACATATATAATATTATTCAACATCTTTGGCTGAACCTTATATTTTTATGAATATTATATAATTTAATAATATAATATTTGTTTTAAAAACTCATTTATGTTAATTTTGACACTATTTAGTATTTGGTTTTTGTGAAAGTCATACAAACTTGATTACTTCAAAAAAGATACATTAAATCAACCCTAACATGTAATATTCATCTAGAAAATCCGTGGATGTCATAAAAAGTTTGAAATTATATTTATTTTAATTTTTATAATATCATTTATTTGATTCTTTCATTAATAAGGTAATTACTACATTATCATTGTGTCATAAATAAATTTAATTATTTACTGTTTAAAAATTATAAATAAAATACCATGATGTAGGAAATATTTTTAGCTTCATAATTAATATTTATAGTCGAATTTATCTTATGTATACCTCTATATTAAAAATGGTTTAGTTATTAAACTTTGAATTTAACACTTTTAACCCTTCTTTAAATAAAATAATAATAAATGTACTAATCTAATCCAAGTGGACCATAGAGGATCATATTTTATTTATAAGGTTGTTTTTGGTTGAATTACACTTATCCAATAGAATTTGGACATGCGTTAGGGTAATTACAATATCATCTTTACCGTTAATTACCATATTTACTTTTAACCGTGGTAAATAAGTCAAAAGTTATTATTCACCAAAAATTATTTTCATCTTATTGAACCAAATTTTTCTTAATTATTTCAACCATTTCTCTCGGATTTTTGAAATTAAACTCACAGAAGTGGTAAAATTAAGTTTTATGCAAATTTGCAAATGCTCCTAGAAGGTGGGTAAAAGACGGTAAAAAGTTCAATAAAAATTTATACATCTAATTTTATTATAAAATGACTCCAATGAATTAAATTGAACTTATATAGGTCTTATATATCTATTTTTTACTTAAAAAAATTTAAATAAAATAAATAATTATTTAAATAAAAAGTCAGTTTTAAACAATAACGCAATGTTTTTCACTATTCATAAAAAAATTAAATTTTTTCAAAAAAATAAAAAAAATTCACCCTAAGCTAATTTTGATATTCTAAATTAAAAAATGAATTCTATTTTACCAGATTAAAAACATATAAGTTGCATTAATTAATTTAAAATTAATTCCCTTTGTCAAAACCAAAAAGTGGGTTTTTAAAAAGTAAAAACTATCAAAAGATTGACATGTGTTTATGTCAAATTTAAATGTGAAATTACTTATAATAACCTATATTGTATTAAATGATAAAAATATAATATAATTATACTTCAAAACCATTCAAATGTATAATTAAACACTATAAATTATTTTGATTAAAAAAATTGTTTTCAATTAAAATTTAGTAATTTTCACTATTCACCCAAATATAAAAGTTATCAAAAAAACACAAAAAAATTATCAAAACTTAACTTTTCTCTCCCGATTATAATGAAGAAGTTTATTTTGTCAAATTGAATATATAAAACTATCAAATATTAAATTTAAAAAGGGTTCTCCATTAAAAGGCGACAAAATTGCATTTTCTGAAAAATACTTCCTTTATTTGAAAAAATGAATTTGTTCTTATATTATGTCTAAGAAACACATAATATGGATGTTAAAATTTATATAGAATATATAAAATTCAAAATGCAGATAATACTATTCATAATGACTTTTGAATAGCTAGTTTGGTAAGTCTTGGTGCACTTGAACTTGGCGTTGCGTGTAGTGTAAGTTATTGAATTACTTTGAAGAAATAACGTACTATGAAATCTTGGGGTGTTATAGGCAGGGGATGCTCCCATGTGGATAGGGTTTTGGTGGGGTGATGGCTTCGCCTGGAAGAAGAACTTGGATCTTCTTCCCTTTTTTTTATTTGTGTTTTGTCTTTTGACAAAACGCACGGAACTAACCTTTTAAAAAAAAGCTTATAGAAAACTTTAAAACGTTTAACCCCAAACTTTGTTTTATTTGAGAAAAATAAAAATAATATTATATTATAATATATTTTATTAATTCTTGAATAATTTATCTTCTCCAAAACTATTCCGGTGACCGGATTCTGGCTGAAACATAGCCATATTCTGGTACTTTAAAGAACACATGAAAAATTAAAACGCGTTCTTCATAAAATAATAATCCAAATAATTTTAAACCGATGACGTTGATCCAATTAAAATTTTAAAATGGATGTAACTTGGCCATTCAGAAATGGATCAACATACGGTCGGATCCATTGGAACCGATTTAACACCCTGTACTTAATTTTAATGCAATTTAATTTTTCTTTGACTCTGAGAAATAACGCGTCCCTATGATACCACTGTTAAGTACCGGGATGGGAAGCGGAAGCCGATGGGCTGGAAATTTAAATTTTTTTGCATCACTAGAGTAACGTTACAATGTTGACTCCAGTGAAATATCTCGATATGGTCCGAATATCATGCATGGATTTGACAGAGCAGAAAAATAAATCGAACATATACCTTGTTCGAATCTGACGTGTGAGATTCCATCGTATGATGCCACCGACCGTTGCTCAAAGACTCCAACGTCGAAGCCCTATAGATCGTCCACACATGCCTCTTGAATCTGATCGCACGTTGTTCATTATAATCTGGGTGCTAGCGCGATACACCAATGAGATCTTCGACACAAGGGAGATCACCACAAGGAAAGAGTCTTCGATCCAAGAAGGATGAGCTTGAAGATCTTCCTTACTTGAGAGAATCACTCTCTCGAATCCAAGAGGAGAGAGAGGATATCAATTTTAACACATGAATAGTTACATGGGAGAACCTCTCTCTTACTTATATAAAGAATATCTAGAATACCTGGTATGGGTTCCCAGCCCCTGTGTAATAGATATTCGTAGTATAAGTTTTATAAATATTTATTTATGAAAAAAATAAATTATTCCATAAATAATATTTATAATTTTATCACTAACTAAAATATATATTGTTTGATAAACATGAGTCTATAACTCAACTTACTGCTCTTGAAAATATTAAACGAACCCTGGATATTTAAATCTGTTCGAATAATATTTTATCTTTGAATTTACTAATCACTTGTAAATGCATGTTATAAATAAATTAACCAAATTATTCCAAACTTGAATAATTAATGAATTTATTTATTACTTAGTGATCCGTAGAACTTGGATAACACTCGAACCCCTTGGTGGGACCCACCAAGTTCTATATTCCTATATCCAGAATAGGGAAGATTCTCAAAGCACTATAGTGTGTGACCCTCTAGGCCCTTATCTCAATAGTAGTGAATAATATTCACCGACCAAGAGTGGGGTCTAGCAACCCATCGAGGCCCCTATAGAGATAAGGTAAAGTCAATGCAATGACTACCTTCCTACAAACATGGTCTGTGTAATATAATCAATTCGTCATCAATATCTCAATAAATCAGAATGCACACTAGTGTCATCATCCTTTATCTTTCTTTATCTTATTTGTTGATATGTCAAGATGGTCTTACCTTCCACTACCATGGCCATGGATTTAATGAAGGTGAAACAATCCTAATCAACTGGGCCAGATATATCTCTTCCTCAACTCGGAAGCGACAAATACTAACTTGACCATTCAATCAATGTCATGTCACCAATGACGTACCCAACACAAACTAACTCGCCACGACTTAATTGGCATGGTTTTCACCTTGTATCAAAGTACACAATAAAATGACATACATTAATAATGATCTCAAGTTTGGAGACCATTACACATGTCCATAGATAAGAACGAACAATGACACCTAAAACATGTGGTGTTCCTATTATGCAGGCCAGTCATCATGATCTCAATAACTAGAGATCATCAAGTGCAAACTTCATGAGAATAATTCTTAATGATTATAAGCCACCATCACCTGATGGTCACACATCATTTGTGTCCTTTCAAAATTATGTAACTAGACCATAGGAAATTAGTTTATGATTATTTTCATGACATCTCGGGGTTCTCATTATAGCCTGAGATCTGCTATAACCCTTTGATACGACATGTAATCTAAGGAAATTCCCATAAAAAATGTGGATGTAGAAGTATCCACACTATTATGGAAAGATAAACACATGTATATATATATATATATATAACTGCATACATGTAGTGGTAATCAAAGTACAACATAAGTTGGGTCTAGGGTACCCACTTTCAATAGTCAGTAATTCAGTTTATATTCAAAATCAATGTTTCTATAGATTGAACTCTAATATGACTCCTTATGAAATGTTCTATATTGAAATCTCAAGTTTGAAGAACCTAAGGGTGTTCGAAAGTCCCTACATTATAAAATTAAATGGTGAAAATCATGGAAAGTTTGACGAGAGAGGTGTGAATGAAATATTTCTTGGATATGATCCTAATTTTAGATGATACAGATGTTTTAATAAAGAATCATATAAGATAGTTTATTTTTAAGATGTAAAATTTCTTGAAAAATATGATAAGAATGTTTTAGAAATAAATGCAGACATGGAAGATAATAAATATAAGGAGATTGCAGTTGTATAAGGTGAAAATTTTCATCAAAATGAAGTACCTAACTCAACTATTTATAGTGATGAGGAATTATATCTCATCCTATGTTAAGAAAGAATATGTAAGTTTATAACATCATTGGTGATCAAAAACAAAAAATTTAAACCCAAATAACATCAAGGTTTATTTAATATACTTTCTTAAATTCAAAATTTGATCCCAAACATGTTAATGAAGATTTTAAACATCAAGAGTGGATTGGCCTGAATGGCCCGAAGGCCTTCATTTTTTATTGATTTTTTGATAACCCCCCTTTCATGGGATGAGGGGGAACCCTTACAAGGCCCGTAGGCTCAGAGATTACATGGCCCGTAGGCTTAGGAGATTACATGACCCAAAGGTCTTAGGGAATTAAACCAGACTATCTACAAGGAACTGCCCCTCCCCAGCATCTGCATCTTGATAGTAGCTCTCCATCTTTGCATGACCATTTGGCTAGGCTCCCTATGTAAGCACAGGCTGGTACCGATGACATAGCCATACTTTCTCATTCTGACAATCCATTTGGCTCTGCTCTGGTGAGTTCACCTTCTCTGAATCCTCTTCTGGGGATGCTCCTTTTTTGTAGTGTGTTTGGGGCCTGCATTCATGTGGCCCGAAGGCCTTGGGGTGACTCTAAGGCCTTAAGGTGGCTCGAAGGCCTTGAGAATCAACTAGCCCGAAGGCCTTGGGTGTCCCGAAAGCCTTGCAGGACCCGAGGACCAAACCGGTGGCCCGAAGGCCCAGATGGATGAATAGTTCCTGCTACTACAGCTCCGAACATTACCAGCTACAGTGCCTGCTACAGTACTGCTACAGTACCCCCATAAATATGCCTCCACCTGGATTTGATCTCGGGTCTCTTGGATGTACCTAGAGAGACCTCACCAACTGGGCTGAGGCTCTTGTGCAAGAGTGGATTGATTATATTAATAAATAATCAGATAAAATTGAGAATAATGATACTTGGAAACTTATACCCAAATAAAATAATAAAAATTTTATTTGTATGAAGTGGGTGTTCCAAAAAAAGTTGAATGAATATGGTGAAGTGATAAGAAACAAGTCATGACTGGTTTGTGAAGGATACTAATAAATTTAAGGCATTTATTTTGATGAGACTTTTTCTCTATTGGCATGATTAGTTACTATTATAATTTTTTTTTCTATTCTCAAACAATGAAGTTATAAATTTTTTTAGATGGATGTAAAATCATATTTTCTTAATAGATAACTTAATGAAGAAGCTTATATTGAAAAACCATGTGACTTAATGAGTGGTAATGATGAAGTTTATGTGTGTAATTTGAATAAGGATTTTTATGGGTTAAATAAAATTTTAAGAGCTTGGTATTACTAATTGGATACCTGCTTAAGGAAGTTGAACTTCAAGAAAGTAAGAGTTGATGGTAAACTCTACATCAAATAAAATCAAGAGGTTTTCCTCATTGTGATTGTTTATATTGATGATATAATCTTTACATATAATGATGTAGAAACTTGTGAGAAATTTATTGAAGATTTGAAAAAAGTTATTTGAAATATACATGTTAGGGGAAATGAAATATTTTATAGATTACAAATCTTGTAAAAGAAGAAATATATTTTCCCATATCAAGGTAAGCATACTAAGGAAGTTCTAAATAAATTTATCATGGAAGGTTCAAAGCTAGTTTCCATACTAATTTTAGTGGGAACCAAGTTTTCTAAAGATGTTGAAGGGAAGTAGGTGGATCCTAATGAGTTTTGGAAGTTGGTTGGATGTTTGTTATATCTGATAGCTTCAATACCAGATATTGTGTATGCTATTACTTTATGTTCCATGTATCAAAGTTCACCAAAATAATATCATCTCATGGTTGAAAAAATAATTCACAGATATATCAAAGGCGTACCTAATTTTGGTATAAAATTTTAAAGATTAAGAAAAAATGATTTTTTTTGTTATACAGATACTGATTATGTAGGAAGTGTTGATGATAGAAGATCCAAATTTGGTGGAGTTTTCTTTTGGGGATAAAGATTCATGAGTTAGAACACAAAGAAGAAAATTTTTCTAGCTCTCATTATAGATGAAGCTAAGTATGTAGATTCCACTCAAGATTCAACACAAATTATGTGGATAAAGACTCATTTGGAAGATCTTTTAGTTAATGTGAAGTTATCCATACTCTTAGGTTGTGATAATCAAATTTCTATAAATATCACTAAAAATACAGTGAAAATTTCTCATTCAAAGAATATTGATAATAAATATCACTTCATAAAAGATCATGTGGAGAATAATGAACTAAAGTTAGAGTACATTCCTACAATATAACAAGTTGTTGATATATTCATGAAACCACTTACAAAGGAAACTTTTTATAAGATGAGATTAAACATGGGTGTACAACGTCCCTCTATTCAAGGCTAAGGTATGGGAGTCCATACCCTCCCGCATCTTGTCTTTGGATAGTGTTTTCAAGGGGGAGAAAAATATTGTAACATAAATCAATCCATTGGTATGTGATTAACCATTTAAGTAGAGAATATATATAAGGGGAGTTTTTAAAATGGGTAATCTATGATTTAAACATGTGTGAACTGATTTAATATTTTTTTAATTGGATATAGGAAACATTATTCTTGTAGGAAAAAGTAAAAAAAGGTGTGAAAGTTTGAGGAAGTGTGTAAGAAGAAGTTTCTTAAGTCACTACTTTTAGAAAAAAATGATTTTCTATTCAATGATTATTATATCCTACATAGAGTTCAATCACATAGGATTAGAATTGTTGGATAAGTAATCCATCACTTGATTTATAAAGTTTTAGTGATTTATGATTCTTAGTTAAAAAAATCAAAAGGTGAAGACTTTTAGGACCAATTTGGATAAAGGTAGTTATGAATTTGTTGGTTGTAATAAGTTTATTAGAAGAATTTTATTTTTTTTATTTGTAAAAATCATCTCACTTTGTTAAAGTTTCCAACAATGATGATTATAAATAATTGGAATTAGATAAAGATAATTGAATAAATTCCATCAGTTTAATTTTCTTTGATGGAAATTTATTTTCAAAAGGTTCATACAAACACCATTTAAACAATAAAAATATAGAGATGATTTACTTTTCTGAAAGTTTCCAACACCATGAGTTACAAAGTTCTCATGATCTAAGATTTTTGTATAAATAAGTATATTTTTTTGGGTGTACAAAGTTATTTCAAATGAAGTTCCATGGTGATAAACTAATAGAAAAAACCATAAAAAGTTTTCCATGAGTTGAAAAGAATGGGATATTTTCTTAAGGTGAAAGGGGGTGAAAAACATTTGTGAGAACAAAGTTTTTATCCAATGTTTTCTAAAAAATAATTGTTATTTAATTGTAAAAGGGGAGATACTGAAGGAATAACATCAGAAATAAAAACTCTACATTAATTTTTTTTCAGAATTTCAATTGGATTGATAGAAGAAAATATTAGGAAAGGTTTGATTGAAGTGATTCAGATGAACAAATATTGTAAAGTTTTGTGAATAGAGGAAAGTTTCTAAAGTGATAAAAGAGAGGATGCTAAAGAATTTAATTGGATAGAGTATTTAGATGAATTCCATCAAACAAAATCTTTGTACAATGTCCATTAGAAAAACATGTATGAAGTTATTAAGTTTAAGTTCCTACATGATGATCAGATGAACTTTTGGTATAAAGTTTCGAGTGAAGATAAAAGTTGGTTATGAATGTTTAGATGAATGTTTTGTATAAATTTTATTAGATACAAGTTGATGAAGTAAGACAATGAAAAGAGAGTTATGATGCAAGTTATTTGATTAAGGGAGTTTAGAATATCTTTAGAGAAGTTCCTATGAACTATATTAAGGAAGAATTAGATGAATATTTTTTGAATGAAACATTTTTTATATAATTATTACTAGATTATATTTCATAAGAATTATATTTTTGATAGTTTGAATTACTTTATGAAGTTTTCACATATATAAAATAAATATGATGATACCAATATGGTCTTTTAATATTCCATATATCATAGAGGAAAATCATGATACTCTCTGAGTTTTAAGGAAAGTTGAATAAGGGTGGAGTCACTAAAGTTTATCATACACGTTAATGAACATTGTTTAATTTTTGATAATCTTTCATTGAATTATTTTGAGTGGGAAATTTTAATTTCAATAATTCATTAAGTAAGAAATTAAATTTGGAATCCCGCTTTTTCTTCGAGTCATGCATCTATAAATAGGATAAAAGAACAAAGTACAAGGGTACTATTCACACTAGTTTAAAATATAAAGTTCTATAGAATTGGTTTTATATAGATAAATCATATTAACTTCTATTATCTAGAGTTTTGAGTAGGGATGTTTCCAACCAAGGAATATCTTGGTTGAAGAAGAAGAATAAGATGATGATGAAGAAGTGTTTTGCAACTAACAAAGAATTTTTGATTAGGAACCATTATAATAACTCACCGAAAAAACTTTTTTATCAGTTATAATTAGAAAAAACTAGTCATGAGAAAGTCGTAAAAGTTTTCAGAAGGTACCAGGAAAACTTTATGGATGAAGTTTTTGGATGGAAATTCTGGATAAACCCATTGAACATAAGACCAACTAATTAAAGATGTTTTTACCTGCTTCTGGGTAAGAAAGTGAATAATAAGTGTTTTGAAATAATAAAAATGAAAATTTTGTACAAGAAGCACATTAAAAATGTTTTGATCCTATTGGTGAAGGTTTATAAAATTTGTTTTGAAGTCATTGTTACATCTTATCTGTATGAAAATCATATGCACTGTTGTTTTTTATCATAGTATGATGTAAGTGTATATATATTACTTAATTGTTTTAGCCACATAAAAGGATAGTTTTCTAGTGGATTATGTGGTATTGGATTATTTAAAAACCATTATAAGCACCATATACTCTTCTTGAGCAGTGAACCTTATAAATACTTGTTTTCTTATAGTTGTTTTTTGGATGATTATTTTTCAGTAAAGTTATAACTCTTTAATATGAGATGAAGTTTTTTTCAAAATAAAGAATAAATTTTAAAAAGAAAAATATCACTGATTTACCCTTACCCCTCTTAGTGATCACATTGGTCATTTCAGATGAAAGGTCATACTCAGCTTCAACTGAGTTCCCATAACCTTTTTCAATCTTTCTAAAACCATGAAATGAACTGGGAATCACTATTAGATACAATGCTCAAAGGTAATCTATGTTGTTATATGATCTCCCAAATATAGAGCTTGACTAGATCATCCAATTAGTTATCCTTCCTAATCAGTATAAAGTGAGACACCTTGGTTATCCAATCCACTACCTCCCACACGGTGTCCTAAAATCTTAGGATATTGAGTTTCCCTATCATAATGTTTTATCTACTTCATCCCACTTCCACATAGGCACTAAAAGTGACTGAATTAACCCTCCATATCTTTGATGCTCAACCTTGATATTCTAATAAGTCATACAATAAGAGATAAAGCCTACAATGTCTCTTTTTCATGTTGGGTGACTAGAAAATCCGTATGAAATCGTGATGCATCTTGGCCAATCACGAGTCCACTTCCAATTGAGAATCATGAGAGGTTTTCATTAGATCATCACTCATAGAATATAGAACCATCACCCGACCATGAACTAGAAACAAACCACTTTTTTCCAAGGTCTACCTTGGAATAGAATTGTTCGCTTCCAAACTTCTGTGCATCATGACACACTTTAGATCAAGCTCCAGACTGAACGTTACTCATTCCAACAATGAGGAAATGATCACTAAGGGTGCACAAACTAATTCCCCTCAATCATCTATTATAACCACATGAAAGTCATCCAACAAAGTTATAGGCTTCCACATTTCTTTTGATTCCTTCTCCCCCACTTTCTGTTCCTTCCTAATCAATGCATATGTAACTATATTTCCATTCATAGGAGAATAATCCATCTTAAAGTTGAACATATGAATTACTCTTCCCAACACATCTAACCAATATTCAGGTTACACTAGGAAAAGATATACTGCCGACTATTGTGGTATGTATGTAGGAAAAATATCTTTCTAAAGAGGTAGTGTCACCAAAATTTCAATGAATTAACCACCATGGCCAACTCTAATTTATGGGTAGAATAGTTCTTATCATGGGGTCAAAATTGATGATAACCCTAAGTAACTACCTTATCACTATTCACCAGAACATCTCTTAAGACAGTACAAGATGTGTCACAATACACTGCATACCCAACCCATAACTAATGAAGAATCAGAATCAGAGTCAAATTCAACATATTATTTATCTCAAAGTAGGGTTCCTCACACAATTATGTCTAATCAAATTTGAATCCATTCTTGTTCATGATGATCATGGGTGCTACAAAGTGAGAGAAGTTCCGAATGAACCTCCTGTAGTACCCAACCAACCTGAGGAAACTCTGAATCTTGAAAATTTTTTCTAGACATGTCCAATATATAACCACATATATCTTAACCAAATAAAATAATATTCCTAATTTAGAAAAAACAATCCCAAGAAAGAACACCTCTTATATCCAAAAGTGACACTTTGAATACTTGGAGTAAAAATAATTTACTCGATGCATACTCATACAATCTCTAGGTGTCTATCATGTGATTCCAACATATTAGAATATATAAGGATGTCATTAGTGAACACAATAATGATGAATTCTAAGTATGGGTGAAGGATTTTGTTCATGAGATACAGAACACTACTGGATAATTCATCAGTCCAAAGAGAATAATGAGATACTCACACAAAACATACCTTACCCTAAATTATATATTTGGTATGTATTCCTATCTGAACCAAAGATGATGAAATATGGAACATAGATCAATCTTTGAGGACCACTAGGATCCTCTCAATTGATAAAAATTTATTAGTCCTCAATAATAGTTACCTATTTTTCATGCTGATCTGATTTAACTTTTTTTAGTCTATATAAAGATGAAGACTACCATCCTACTTCTTATAAAATAATAGAGGATCACCCTAATGGGAAGTAATTGGTCTGATAAACCGTTTATCCTCAAGATCATCAAGATGAACCTTGAGCTTGTTTAGATCAGCTGGTTTTATGCGATATAGTGGAATCGATATAGGTCTCACACTAGACACAAGTTCGATCTTGAACTCAACTCCCCCGTGCCGGGGTAAAATACCCTAGAAATACATCTCATTATAGGTCTACCACTTGAGGAAGGGAGGATGGAGTCACTATCTAATCCACATAAAGGATCATTCCAGTCATGTTCACTAAAAAGACTTCTATCTAATGAGGATTCAGTCCCACTCTGCAAGCCTGAATGTACCATTCACCAGTCTATAAAAAATTATCCCCCTTAGGTGATGTAAAATTAACTCATATCCAATAAAAATAAATGTGTGCATGGTAGTAGTTCAACCAATCCATACTAAGGATCACATCAAAACACTTCATCTTCAAAATTGTAAAGCTCCAAACATGAGTGCAGCTAGAAACCATTATAAAAAATTCTGGACAAATGTGAAGATGATCTAATTTCTTTACTAAGGGTAGGTAGATAGAATTTTAGAAGAGTATGTAACTAGTAAATCCAACCAATAAACCACTTGAGTTGATATGAAAAAATCGGATGAACCATATTAAAAAAATTAATAAATAATGTAGAATCAATCAGGACCATACCCCAAATTATTGAAGGTCCCTCTCTAATATCATTCAAATCCCGATCAACCAGATTATAGAGACCCAATTTTTTCCTTATAAGACTTCAAAATATTTCTAAATATTTTTCCAGAGCCAAGCCCTGATATGGAATGTAATTTTGAGGCCTGGTGTGCCTGGGATTAATTTTATAAAATATTAAATATATTTTATATTGTGTACACGTAGTTAATTAAACAAACTGAGATAAATTCTAAATGGGCGATTGGATTGTAAATATGAGACCGTGGTTAGGTCTATTATGTTTTGTTTTCCCTAGTAATGACATAAAATAAATCGGCACAGGACGTCCAGACCCCTCGCTCGTTGGTGGTGCATTTAAGCGATTTAATTATTTAATTTATTTAATTAATTAAAACCCTTTTTTACCTAATAAATGGTTATAAATATGTGGTTATGAGGATTTGGTTAGGGTTGGACACACAATTTTTTCAATCCATCAGCGAGATCTCTCTTCACACTTTAGATAATCCCTTCGAAGAATGACACAACCTTGGATCTAGGTGAATCAAAGTGTAATGAATGCAACAGAACTCGATGGATGTATTCTTTATCAATGGAGACTGATCCAATCAAGGTAGGACTATTATTTGGTGATTTTATGCCTTTGATTAAATGTTTGAGCAAATCGATAATTATTCTTCGATCTGTGTCCTTGATTACAAACTTTACTTTAGACAAAGTATCAAGTTTCATGTTGTTTAATTCATGTATTAAACCTGGTGCCCCATCCTTGTTCGCCGATCAAGAACACTTAGACGGTGATGTTTAAATTTTTTTATTTTGGTGTCTTTCTCCCATATTTATTTGCATTTTTCACCATTAAATCTCCTTGGATATTGGTTCGACAGTTTCCGGGTGACCTGAGCTCGATCGAGTGCTCGGATTTGAGATGAATTTTCCAAATAGTGACAGAATTAAGATCAAGGCATAGATCCAGAAATTTCATGATGCAAGGATAAAGAATCCATAGGTTTCATAATATTCTAATGGGGATCGAATCTATAGTGGTGTGTGGAAGATCCATCCAAAACCTACTTTCTAAACGAGACCAATTAACGATGAATAATGACGAGTTTCTATGTTCTTCAGTCACATCCGGTGTTTTTGGAGTGGATAAAGGAAGACTTGACCATGATTAGAGCATATTTTTGAAGCAATGAATGAAAATCAGAGAAACCTTAGTGTTTTTGAAAAAACCCGACTACACATCATGTACCATGAAGAACACACATCGTATATCCTCCCTGAGTGGTGAAACTAGGGTTTTGGGGAATATAAGGATGGAACGATGTGTACTCCCCTTGACACTCCATGTACTACCCTTTCTGTGGGAAAATCCTTGTGAATAACCACATGGCCAGGCACATGCTATGTGTTGACAACATGGGTTTTCCACATAGGGAGTACCCCGTGTGGACCAACACACCATGTACCAGAGTACATAGACATGGGGTTTGAGAACACAGACATGGACTTGGTCTTAAATAGCTAGGAAACAGTGTGTATTCCACTTACATGACATGTTATGGTATATGGTATGGGACTCATGTAGTAGTCAGAGACACGAACTGGTAGCAGAGAAGGACCATATGCCATGTTCGTCCCTTATACACCATGTTCTTCTTGAGCTCTTCTGAGAAAATTTCAGACCCTTGTATATCCACCATTTAGACTTGGATTTTGGACTGAGAGATGCATATCATGTGTTTTTTCCATGTAGAATGCAATGGTTCCATTAGAAGAGGTTTTTGAGATACGACATGAATGTTTTAGGTTTGCACGTGCAGAGATGACACCCAATGATGACAGTGATTAGACAAGCTTACCAGAGCAGTTCTGGGATAACCTTCCAGCTAGGTTGGGCAATGTAGTCCCCGATGATTTCAGGATAAACCTCCAGTAGTAATGGGTAGTGTAGTCCCTGATGATTCAGAGTCACCCCTAGTATGATCTGGGTAGTGGAGTCCCTCGACGTTCCAGGTTGACCCTCCAGGTGGGCCGACCAATGTATTCCCCGATGACCTTCCAGGCATGACTCTCTAGCTGGGTTGGGCGGCGGCATCCCCTGGCGACTCACCAGGATTACCCTTCAGTAGTGCCTGGGCAGTGGTGTTCTTCAATGACAGTTCTGAGTGGTACCATTCAGTAGGACTCGGTAGTTGCGTTCCTTGATGACCACCAGAGAAGAACCTCAATTATGCATCACAGTTCTGAGGCATGGATCGACTTCACCTAAGAAATCATGATAAAGAGGGGAACTTTCCCCATTGAGACATGTTCTTGTGATGTGACCTAAAACCGTGCGGGTGAGTCAGTGTCGCCCAAAGCAGATAGTATCAAGGTGTAGTGATTTGAGCCCATTTGACTTGTGCCTCCTAGGAAGATGCATGAGATGTTGAGAATTGTAGATTAATTTACCTCAGAACTGTTGGATACTCACTTTATTGGTATAAGATGTGAGATGGAGATCCCCTGTTATGACCCAACCCATGCTAGGGCTCGAGTCGCAACTACCCCAAGCCCGTCTCCATGGGCCAAGGGTGGTGACTAGTGCCGAAGGTACAACAACTCGGAGAGGCCTTTTCCTATGTACCTGTACACACACACATCCAAACGAATGTACAAGTGCAGAGGGAAAGGAAAAAAACATGAAACTACTGTAAAAGTAAACCCAAACATGCATGGACCACTAAAACAGTATGAGTATAGTAATGTAAACAGAAAGGGAAAAAGGTAAAAATACACACTCAACCAAAAAGTGTCCCAACATGATAAGAAAACTAAAAGTAAAGAAATTGAGAAATCCCTTATTTGGGAACCCAAAATATGACCACCGCACGTGGTCTAGGAACCTGTGTCCCTAATCTCCCTAAAGTCCCGATCAAACCTATTTGTCATCTATAATAAGCACAATGCATGTGGGAAAAGACCGTGTAAGGGTGAGTATAAACATACCCAGTAGAATTCCCTGAAAAAAGGGGGAGCAGTAAGAGATACAACTTTAGAATAAAGAAGTAGAGAGAAAAAGGTACTGTAAGTGAGTGCAGCTCAACCTAATAAGGAGTGAAGTAAGCTCACCCAAACACAAGGAGATAGAAATAGTGAAAATATGAAATTCTCATCAAGTATTCGCTACCTCTAGTAGAAGATTAGACTCATTCAACCATAAGAGGCTAGACATAGAACACACGTGGTATACCCCATGCATCTTTTCCACTCCTGGATGGAGAGTAACAAGAACCCAAGGAGTGGGTACAAACCAAATGAGAGAGAAAGGGGATCTCCATCTCACAACTCATCCTAGGAAAAGAGTCACCAACAGTCCTAGAAGTAACCACCATTGATACCTAGAATTCCTCATATCTTCCTTAAACTACAAGTGAAAGGGGATAAAACACCAAACCTCAATACTGTCTGCACTGGGTGGGTATGTCTCGCCTGTACAGTTTTAGGTCACATCATAAGGATGAGTCTTGATAGGGAAAATGACCCTCTTACTTATGATTCCTAAATTACACCAAAACATGTCTTGTCACGATTCATCGATGAACACCACTGCCCAACCTCTCTGAAGGGTGATACGTTGGAGGGTAATTCCAAAAGAGAAAATGGTGAACACCACTACCCAATCTCACTAGAGGGAGATCCAAGAAGAGAAAACGGCGAACGCCACTACCCATCTCCGCTGGAGGGTAAGCCCAGAAGAGAAAATGGGAAACACCACTGCCTAGCCATGCTGGAGGGTAATATCAAAAGAGAAAACGGTGAACACCACTACCCAGCCCCACTGGAGGGTAAGTCAGTACTACTCTTATGATCCTGAAAACATCACTTCCATCACTTCTATCATTTAACACTGCTAAAAAAATATAGAGTTTGGAACACCTCGCTTCGTAACCCAAAATCTGTAACAAAGGTCACCATTTCATTCTACATGAAAAAACATGCTAGATAGGATATTTATTTTCCAAAAATGGAAAACTGGTAAAAAGAGAGACTTTCACCATAAGACGCCTGAACAGGTCAAAGTGGGGACCTCCTTTCGACCTCCAAACTTAAAATTATAAAATTAATCTCAAGAGGTCCGTATCAAATATAGGGAAATGCTACCTTAGACGGCATGTCAAAGGGACACCCAATTCAAAATATATGGGCATTTGAAACCTCATAAAAGGGTCACGGGGTAGGTGGATCAAATCACAGTCAGTCTACCTATTGCGGTGGTTGACTATCGTGGTCGACCATGGATGGTTGCTCATCGGATAACTCGGGTCAACCTGGGATCTAACCCCAATCCAACCCACTAGGTCTGACCCCCAGGGTGGGACCTAACCCAATTGTCTGGACCGACCATTTGGGTATGGTCCTGGCCTGAACAACTATGGTTGGGTCGGCCCATGGTGGCCTAACCCACTAACCAATGTAGCTTGGCCTACTGCTGACAAAAGGCCCAGTCTGTGAGCTGGTCGCCAACTGCGTAAATGCACCCGAACGACTATGTGATTGATGATGGTGGCTGCCACCTAGGGTCGCACTACGTGACCCTGCCTGACTGACCGACCAGGACACTTGGACCACCATGTTACGGTACCATAGTCCACAATGCCGCCACCGCACCTATGGTCCATTTCATGGACCACCAGGCTCAATCTGGTTGCCTGATTGTGATTCTGTTAGCGGATCAGGGACCCTTGCGATGATGGGTTCACTACGTCGGCCTTTGATCGTCGATATTTTGGTGGATTAATGTGCCCAAAAGTTTATGGTAGAAAACCATGAAGAATGGATTAATAAATACATTTAAACACAAATAGATGATTGTGTTCATGTGACCATCAATGATTTTGAAAGTATATGACGAAGAACCTGGAAAAGAAAAAAATAAACAAAATAGAAACTGAATCAAAACTAAAAAATGAGATAAATCCTACCTTGAAACAGGCATTCGTTGTAGGAGACACATCCATGGTGCTCCTTCTTCAATCCGACAAGGTTTTGGAGGAGATTCCTCCTTGATCTGGAAAAGAACAATGAAGAATAGTACAGAGAGATTGGGAGAGTTCTTATGATTGTAGAGAGAGAGAGAGATTAGGGGTTAACCCTAATCTGAAACACTTAACTCTCTATTTATAGACGTCCCGCTCAGTGTAGAAATCTAAAACCATTTCACCCTCTCATTTTATGTAACTCCTAGGAAAAAAAATCATTATAAACTGAAAAGTGGTCTCAAATTTCAAATCTGAGTCCCCATTTGAAAGTTATTTGATTAAGCATCTGGGGTAAAATAATTACGTTTAATTATTTAAATTACATTTTTTCCACTGGATGAATTTTTCCACAGAAGTCCCGTGCTGATGAAAGTTATACCCCTCCTAGGTTAAAAAATGTGTTCCGAACTCAACCGTGGAATTAGATTTATGATATGAGCCACCATTTAAGAGTTATATTGTTTCTGTCACATGTATATTATAAAATATACTTAATATTGTTATAAAATTAATTTCGGGCACACCGAGCCTCGAAATTTCACACCGTCTCACTACCCAACTCTAGAAATATATATAGAAAATTTTCAAAGTATTACAAGGAGAAAATAAGGTCTCTACATCACTCCCTGCTTCAATATTTTCATTCCCAAAAAGAAAAAATTTGGAAAATAACTCGGGGTAATGAGCCCACATCTATCTCTCCTGTTCCCAACAATACTTCTGCACGTTTCCATGCTGCCACAATACGCAAACCAAGGGGATGGACCACCCACATAAGGTTCACTCCTATTGATCCTCGATCACCACTGGATGCTCTAAAAAGGTGGCTCCATATTCAATGTTCAGTTCTCCCCAATCAATGATGTGCATATGATCATGCACGTATCACCTCAGTTGCGGCACATTGAAGACATCATGCACCCGCTTCAGTTGTGGGGGTAGGGAAAGGCGATAAGAAACCTCGCCAACCCTCTACACGGTCTCAAATGGCCTGATGAACCTTAGGGATAAATTTACTCCCCAGTTGAACCTCTGCATCCCGCATTTTGGAGAGACTCTCAAGAAGACGTGGTCTCCCTGATCGAACTCCAAAGGCCTATGAGGGTAGTCCGCGTACAATATTTTTCAGTTCTGGTCTATCTTCATCTGTTCATGGATGACCTAAACCTTCTCCATCATGGCTCATACCAACTCTGGGCCCATGAGGGATGATTATCCAACCTCCTTACTGCACAAAGGTGATATGCAAGGTCTCCCGTACAGGGCGTCAAAAGGTGCCATGCCGATAGTAGAGTGATAACTGTTGTTATACGAAAACTCTACCAAAGGAAGGTAATCCTCCTAGCTTCGGCCAAAATCTAGAACGCAAGCCCTTAGAATATCCTCCAGCACCTGGATAGTGTGCTCAGTCTTCCCATCGGTCTGGGGGTGAAAGGTCGTACTCATTCGCAACGGGGTCCCAAATTCCTCCTAGAGGCCTCTCTACAACCGTGATGTAAACTGCGCGTCTTGATCAGAGACAATTTTTGAGGGTACCCCAGGAATGTAGATGATATCCCATAAGTAAACCTACCCCAAACTCTCCACCGAACTCTACTCCCTGATAGTAAAGAAGTGCGCTGACTTGGTAAGTCGGTCTACTATCACCTAGATGGGGTCATGCCCCTTCACTGTGTGCGGAAGCCCTATGACGAAGTCCATGGATATGCCATCCCACTTCAAGTTCGGGATGTCGAGAGACTGCAACAGACCCACCAAAACCTGATGCTTAGCCTTCACCTATTGACAGGTAAGACATCATGAGGTGCACTCAACAACACTCCATCTCATGTTGGACCACCAAAACTACTACTGAAGATCCTTGAATATCTTCCCCACACTGGGATATACAACTAAGGGAAAAATATGGAACTCCCACACCACATCCTCCCGCATCATGATTGGAATCACTATTCGACCCTGGAACAAAATATCGCAATTACCTCCTTTAGAATACCCATCAGGGTCATTTCCTGTGGATATATGGTCACAGAAAACTTCACAGTGAATATCCCTCAGTTGGAACTCTCTCACACTCTCAAGGAGCGAACGAGTCAACACCATCGACTGTAGAAAAGCTGTACCCTCCTGCTTCACTAGGGTCAGCTACAGGGAAGATAAATGCTCCGAAGCTTCCTGCACTAGGCAAGCATGGTACTTCCTACTAAGGGAATCTGCTACAACGTTTACCTTCCCCAGAGTATATACTATCTCGAAGTCGTAGTCCGGCAAGAACTCCAACCAGTGTCACTGCCTCAGATTTAGATATCTCTGGGTAACGATATACCTGAGGCTCTGGTATTCTAAGTAAACCACAAAGTGCACTCCCCAAAGGTAGTGTCTCCACGTCCTCTGGGAGAGATTACTGCTGTAAGCTCTAAGTCATTAGTCGCAAAGTTCTTCTCATGGGGTCATAACTGCCTCAACCCATACGCAATGACTACATATCGTTGCATCAAAACACAATTGAGCCCAACTCCCAAGGCATCACAATACACTATGAACTCAACGGCCTCCTCTGGTAGTCTCAGAACAGGAGCGCTCGTCAACCTCTACCTCAAATCCTTGAAGGACCCCTGACACTACTCAGAACAGGTAAATGGTTGTCCCTTCCATGTCAGAGCGGTCAAAGGGGCTACAATCCTAGATAAGTCCTCCACAAATCTCATGTAGTACCCATCCAAACAGAGAAAGATCTACACCTCTGATGCATTCTTGGGTGGCTCCCAAGCAACCACTGCCTTGATCTTTGTGGGATCCTTGTCTAAACCCTCTTCAGAGATGACATGCCCCAAAAAGTAAAACTCGTGTATCCAAAACTGACACTTCGAGAACTTTTCATAAAGCTGGTGCTCCCGAAGTAAATCATGGACCACCCTCAAGTGCTCCGCATGCTCATCCTCTAATGCCGCATAATAATTAGGATTAATTAGTAATAATTAGGATTAATTATTAAAAATTAGTAATAATTAGTAATAATTAGGAATAATTAGTAATAATTAGGAATAATTAGTAATAATTAGGAATAATTAGGAATAATTAGGAATAATTAGTAATAATTAGGAATAATTAGGAATAATTAGGATTAATTAGTAATAATTAGTAATAATTCTTAATAATTAGTAATAATTAGTAATAAATAGTAATAATTAGGAATAATTAGTAATAAATAGTTATAAATAGGAATAATTAGTAATAATTATGAATAATTGGGAATAATTAGTAATAATAAGTAATAATTAGTAATAATTAGTAATAATTAGGATTAATTAGTAATAATTAGGATTAATTAGTAATAATTAGAAATAAGTAGTAATAATTAGTAATAAATAGCAATAAATAGTAATAAATAGTAATAAATAGTAATAAATAGTAATAAATAGTAATAAATAGTAATAAATAGCAGTAAATCATAATAAATAGGAATAATTAGTAATAATTAGAAATAATTAGTAATAATTAGTAATAATTAGTAATAATTAGTAATAATTAGTAACAATTAGTAATATTAGGATTAATTAGTAATAATTACGATTAATTATTAATAAATATGATTAATTAGGATTAATTAGGATTAATTAGGATTAATTAGTAATAATTAAGAATAATTAGTAATAATTATGAATAATTAGGAATAATTAGTAATAATTAGGAATAATTCACAATAATTAGGAATAATTAGTAATAATTAAGAATAATTAAGAATAATTTGCAATAATTTTTCAATAATTCACAATAAATTCTTAATAAATTAGCATAATTTCCAACAGATTGGCGGCGTTCCTTTTGCTCGATGACTCATCTTCTTAAAAATTTCTCTTACTGAAATCACTATGAAAAATATACTCCAATGGACGGATATCCATTTTCGAATTCACAAGAATTAATATGAATACGTCGGAGCATATTTTTCATTCTGATTTCATTGAGAGAAAGTTTCAAGGAAATGAGTAGTCTAGAAAAAGAGGATCTTTTTTCCTAGTGACTCATCTGCTTGCAACTTTCTTCAAATGAAATCACTATAAAAAATATACTCTGATGTATGAATTTTTATTTTTGTATGCACGAGAATGGAGAGAAGTGCGACGAGGCCTCCCTGATCTCCATTATCATGCATATAAAAATGGATATTCATACATTAGAGTATATTTTTCATAGTGATTTCAGTCGGAGAAAGTTGCAAGGAGATGAGTCATTAGGAAAAAGAGTTGCCGCCAATCTGTTGGAAATTGTGCTTCTCATAATTAGCATTAATTAGTATAAATTAGTTATAATTTATAATAATGAGAGGTAATTAGTATAAATTATTATAAATTAGTGTATATTAGTATAAATTTTAAAAAAAATACTAAAAACTACTATAAAATAATAGAAATTATTATAAATTGCTAGAAAAGTGAATTTAATTTTCTTTTCTTTTTTGGATAGTGTTTTTATTATATCAAATTATTCAAAAAATAATAATAATTTTATATTTTTTTAGGGAAATATGGAATAAGGAAGTCTAAAATTGTCATTATTAGATGATCACATTTGGATAAATCCGCATAGGAATCCAAATGGTTATGGTTTCAATACTATATATATTAAGGGTGTTAAAGCTTTCTTATCATTTGCATCATCAAAACTAGAATTTGTTTCAGAAGGTACAATTAAGTTTCCTTGTAAAAACTGTGCTCTGAGGATGTTTGGCATTTGACAACGTTGGAGTTTATCTATTGCGTTTTGGTTTTCAACCATATTATGTTTTTTTGTATCAACATGGTGAATGCAGTTCCAAAGAAGATAGTAATAATTTAGTTCTGGGTCCATCACATTTTCAAAATTTAGTACATGATGTGGCAGGTCTATCTTTTGAACAAATTGAAACTCAGGATGATATTTATTTAACTCTTGAGTTGGAACCATCTTAATTTTATGATTTTTTGAGGTCTGCTAAGGAATCCTTATATCCTGGATGAAAAATAAGAAAATTTGAAGCAGTTGAAAAAGTGTTGGATATTAAATTAGATAATGGAATTTAAAATAGCTATTTTGACCAGATATTCTCTTTGGTTAAAACAATGTTAACTGAAGGAAATGTATTGCCTAAAAATTTCTACGAGATCAAGAGGCTGGTTCGTAATATGGTTCTTGGTTATCAGAAGATTCATGCATGTTAAAATTATTGCATCTTATATTATGGTGAAAATGAGTAGTTGGATAGTTTTCCCACATATGGAAAATCGAGGTATAAAGAGGCTTAACTAGGGAAGTCTGGATTGATTCCTATAAAATAGTTGAGATATTTCTCGCTTACACCCAGATTGAAGCGTTTATTTATGTATCATAACACAGTGACATTGATGTCATGACACAAAACCAATATTTCAATAGGTAAAATCTTAAATCATACCTATGATGGTGATTCATAGAATTTTTTTGGCAAAGTGCATTAGTCTTTTGATTTAGAATCCTAAAACGTGGGACTGGGTCTTTCTACTGATGGTTTCTATCCATTTGGTTCTTACGGTAGTTAGTATTAATGTTGTCTTATCTTTATAACTTCATAAAATTTACCTACTTGTATGTTTATGAAGGAACCATATATCGTTTTTACCTTATTAATTCTATGAAATCCAAAAAAGAATATTGATGTTTATTTGAAACCATTTATTGATGAGTTAAATTCATTGTGGAGCAATGATGTCAGTACATATGATGTTGTTGAAAAACAAAATTTCCTACTGAAAGATGCATTGATGTGGAGAATTAGTGACTTCCCAACATATGGAATGATATCTGGATGGAGTACACATGGTTTAAAATCATTTCCATACTATATGAGAGACAACAAAACATTTATGCTTGTCAATGAAAAATAACCTTGTTTTTTTGACTGTCATCATAGATTCCTTCCAATCGATCATCATTTTTGGAGGAACAAATACCATTTCAGAAAAGGTACAATTAAAAGAGATGAACCTCCAATAATGATCTCAGGTACAGATGTAAAATCAATTGTCTCTTCATTACCTCCCATTACATTTGTACCAATAATAAACCAATAGAAAATTGATGGCTTTGGGAAAGAACACTATTGGATAAAACGAAACATTTTTTGGGATATGCCATATTGGTCTAATTTTGTGGTCCATCACATGTTGGATGTCATGAATTTTGAGAAGAACTATTTTGATAATTTATTTCATACATTTTTTGATACCCCAGGTAGGACCAAATATAATGTAAAGTCATGATTAGATCTTACCCAAATTTTCAGGCGACCAGAACTTGAAATGTTTGAAAATATCAGATCATAGAGGTTAATAAATCCAAAAGAATATTATACACCATCTAAAGAAAATTGATTATTATTTTGTTTGTGGATAGTAGATTTGATACTTCCAGATGGTTATGCTTCCAATTTGGGAAGATGTGTCAGAAATAGTCATATTACCAGATTAAAAAGTCATGACTGTCATATTATAATGGAAAGAATTATGCTAATTAGATTAAGAGGTTTTTAAATTATATGATTTGGGATGCGATAATAGAAATATCATATTTTTTTGAGACATTTGTGTGGCGAAAACATACTGTAATACACTAAGAAGATTGTAATAAGATGTTTTTTTAAATTTTTGTGAACCAAAAAAAATCTTCCTACCAGATTTATTTGACTCAATGGAACATTTGATATTACATTTTCCACATGAAAAAAATGTGGATGTTTGGTATAGTTCTGATGGATATACCCATTTGAGAGATGCATGAATAAATTAAAGAAAAAAGTATGTAACAAAGAATCAGTTGACGACCCAATTGCAGAATCTTATTTTTAAGAGGAAATTTATTTTTTCTGATCTCATTATTTTGAATTTAGATATCCCTCAATACACAACCGAATGATCTATAATGCGGGAAATGTTTATAATGTTATGATAAATCAATTATTAGTTTTTAATCATCCCGAAATTGGCTTCAGTGGAGTTCATGAATGATGGATTTCAAAAGATGAACATTACAGAGCTTATACATATGTTCTGCTCAATAATGAAGAAATGAAACCATTTGTACCGTGAGTGATCCTATCACTTATTATATAATCCTTGTTATAGTAAATTAATCTAATTTTATTTTTAGGTTATATGATAATCATATCAAGAAATAGTTTCCACAAATTACAGTAGTTGCTCTTGAAGAACTTTAGCAAAATAATTTTTCCTATTGGTTTAAAAAACCGGTAAGATAAATTATTCATGGTTTAATATATAAAATAATTTTATTACTTATTATATTGATAATTTTTTTTAAAAAATTTCAGGTATCTCAACATGATGATAAAATTGATAATCGATTGTGTATATTGAGTAACCCACCATCCAAAATAGTTAAATATTATAATGAATATGTCGTGAATGGTTTTTGATTTCATACATGTTCATATGGGGAATCAAAAAAACAATGAATAGTGGCGTATGCTTGAGAGGATCTCATCATAGAGAAACTAAATTTTACTTTTATGTCTTGTAATAAATTATTGAATTGTGTTATCTGGGAAAGAATTACACAATGATGTTTAAATTTTAGTGGTTGGATATAGAGAGAGGCTTGCATGTTTATCCAACGCATGGAATCGCTAATATAAAATATAAAATAATTATTTTAGTAAATGAACCATTTTTATTGGCTTATCAGGCACATCAAATTTATTATGAAAATTATTGTGCTACTTCAAAAGAGTTGAGTGATTGGTGGAGAATAATAAAAATTAAATCTCAGAAAAATTGGTTTACTCAAAGTGAATGTGGTTCTGCTGAAGTGGAAGGAATTGAATTTTTTTAAGAAACTGCTTTAAAACTATCTTTTTCACGAAGAGACATGAATATCTATGATGATACCCCATAAGGGTCGACAGTGATGATGATGTTAATGATGTTACAAATGAATTTTAAATGATAAGAGATGATGATACTAAAACTCATATGGAAATTGATGATGTTGAGGAGGAATATGATGACATTGACATCGTTAGATATGAATATGAGGATGTAGATGAAGATTGAAATGTTTAAATGATGATTATCATCATATATAATATATATCTATATATAATAGTTGTTTTTAACTGTTTGGTAACAACAATCATTTTGTGTATCAAATGGACTAGGATCTATTTCCTCAGTTGCGGGAGGTTGATCTACCTTTAGACGAGAAGGATGTTGGCTCATCTGACCCTTAGACTACTAGTGGTTCAGGGAGGACTCAGAGGGGACATGGTCTTGCCCGATTGATGATTCTTAACCCTATCCCAGAGCGACATCCACATCTTGGATTCAATCCACGCATACATAGGTATGTTTTACTATGTATTTTAGTTAGTTTTCATTAATTTACTTATATACTAATTTTTTGATGATTTTTTATTTTTTTCATAGTTTTTCACATATGGCTATTGGAAAGGGGAGTTCTATATTTCACAATTATTTTTCTGAAGCATGGGTCACATGGGATGAGATTCCTATTGATGTTCAATACCACATGTTCGATCATTGACTGGTATGTAAATAAATAATATTTATTTTGAAATTTATGTAATTAATAACTTAAAATTATAATTTATTTGTAGGGTTTATGGTATCCCTTCAATGAGAGCATGCGTGGCACTATCTGGAAGGCATAAGAGGGGTTTATGCGTATGAGTTGCCATCAGTTTTTGCACAATTTGACAAGGAAAGAAATGAAAAAATCTAGAGTGACAGAGTTTGATGAGTATTGTCTTTCCCACCGACCTGATTACATTTCATCTTAGGTTTGGGATAAATTGCATTCACATTGGTTGGGTGGAAATTTTCAGAGGAGATCATCAGTAGGTTGACAAAATCAGGGGAGACAAGAGGTGAAACATTGAGCCAGTAGTTGTATATTTAGTACGCATATGAAATATATGGTAAATAATTTTTTTAAATTATTCATATAACTTTAAATGTAATAGTTTATTTTATATTAAAATAGATATTTAAACAACCCGATGTTACAGAGTTCAAAATTTATAGGAGGATGTATAGTGATCTGATCACTAGAGAGATTAGAGGTGATTTCCAGTATCAGATTGTCGTAAGTATAATTCTCTTTTGAGTTTTAAAATTAACTATAAATAATATTTTAACTATTTTAATTTTAAATTGAAATTGAAGAAGTTATATGAGGCTGCGGTGCCTCAGACACAAATTGAGATTCAGATTGAGAATAATGGTCAGACTAGTGCCCACCGATTTGATAAGGCAACATGGATACAGGCGACCCAGTATTCCTTCAAGAAAGGCCGAGTTGTAGGTATCAACTCTCGATTGAGGTTTGGGATTTATTATGGTACCACTATGATGTCTGTGTTCATCTTAAGAGGAGCTCGTAGAGATTCATCGTCATCTGCTACACAATATCAAGATTATATTCAAGCTCAAAGTGAGATTATAGAGAGAATGCGCAGGGAGAAGGAGGAGATACGTCAATAACAACAGTAGGAGATGCACCAATGGAAGCAATAGTAGTAGGAAGAGCTTCGATGACAGCAGCAATAGTAGGAGAAGGAGATGCGTCGATGGCTATAATCGCAGCACCAACATATGGAGTATATGCGACGTCTGGCTCGTGGTTTTGGGATGGAGTTCCCACCACCATCTCCTCTAGATCCTCCAGAGGAACACCCCTTAGTGATATATTTGTTTTTTTATGATAAAACATTTGAATGCAATTTTTTTATAATATTAACTATTTACATTTCTATATAGTGAATTTTTTATATTATTGTGAATATTTTTTTTTATATTTTTATGAATATTTAGGTTTTTATTATTTTAATAATATTAATATTATTATTTCATTAATATTAATAATATTATTTTATAATTTTATAATTTTTTTATTTTAATAATATTAATATAATTTTTTTATTTTTATTATATTAATATTATTTATATTATTAATATTAGCATTATTATTATTATTTTCTAATATTATTTTATTATTATTTTCTATTATTATTTTTTATTACTAATATTATTTTATTATTTTTTTATTTTTGTAAGTTATTTACGATGGCCTGTCACAAATACTTTTTTAAAATAATTCGGGGAAACTATTTTGTGATGGGACCTTTTGCGACGACCCATCGCAAATGATTTTTTAAATAATCTCAGTGAAACTATTTATGACGGGGCCACAACCCATCAGAAATAACCCGTCAGAAATAGTCCAATTTTGAGTAGTGGAACAAGGTAGAGTAATAAAGTGTAGCTCCACCCAACAAGGAGTAAAGTAAGCTCACCCAAACACAAGGAGCTAGAAACGGTGAGAAGATAAACTTCTCATCGATTCTTCACTACCTCTAGTAGGAGAGTAGACTCGTCCAACCATGAGAGACTAGACATGGAAAGCACGTGGCATACCCCACACGTCTTTACCTCTCCTAGAAGGAGAGTAACTAGAACCCAAGGAGTGGGTACTATAATAGGATGGATATATATATGTATATTCTCAGTCAACGAAACCCAACAAGAGAGTAAGGGGACCTCCATTTCACATCTTAGCCCAAGAAAAAAGTCTACAAAAATCCTAGAAGTAACCACCATCGATACCTAGAATTCCTTAGGTATTCCCTAAACTGCAAGTGAAAGGGGCTCAAACACCACACCTTGATACTGTCTGCTCTGGGCAGGTCTGTCTCACCCGCACAGTTTTAGGCCACATCGCAAGGATGCGTCTTAGTGGGGAAAGCTCCCCTCTTACTTATGAGTCCAATGTTACACCAAAACATGTCTCGTCACAATTTTTGGCGAACACCAATGCCCAACCCCTCTGAAGGGTGATACATTAGAGGGTAATTCCAGAAGAGAAAATGGTGAATTCCACTGCCCAACCTTACTGAAGGGTAGGAATATAAGATAAAATAGAAAATTCCACTACCAAGCCCCACTGGAGGGTAATCTCAGAAGATAAAATGGTGAACACCACTACCCAGCCCCACTAAAGGGTTAGCCTGGAAGGGTCATCAGTGAACACCACTACCCAACCCCGCTGGAGGGTAAGCCAGTATTACACTAGTGATCCTAAAAACATCACTGCCATCACTGCTGTCATCAAACACCGCTAGACAAGCGTCAATTTCGGAACACCTCGCTTTGTAATCCGAAAGATGCAACAAAGGTAACCATTTCCTTCTACGTATAAAAACACCCAGGATAGGCTATTTATTTTTCCTAAATGGACAGCCGGTGAAAATATCGCTTTTCACCACAAGAGGCCCAAACAGGTCAAATTGGGGCCCACCTTCTGACCATAAAATTTAAACTCTCAAATTAATCTTCAAAGTTCCTTCTCAAAGATAGGGACATGCTACCACAGACAATCCATCAAACGGACACCCGGTTCAAAAGATATGGGTGTTTGAGACCTCAGAAAAGGGTCACAGGGCGGGTTGACCAACTCATGGCCAGTCCACCTACCACGACGGTCGACTGTTGCAATTGGTCTAGCCCACGATCAACCGCCCCATAGTCGACCAACCCACCACACCATGATCAATTGGCTGAATGTGGTAGTTTCCGCAGCGGTTGACCGCCACAGTTGACTATGGACGATCGACCGTCAAATGACCCAGGTCGACCCGAGATCTGACCTGGTTTGTAGGGTCTGACCTACTAGGTTGGGCCTGACCCACTTGTCCGGCCTGACCCATCGGGACAGGGGCTCAACTGTTATCCCACCTCGGCCCACTGTGGTTGGGTTGGCCCTTGGTGGTCCAAACCACTCGCTGACGTGGCCCGACCTGCTGCCGACAGTAGCCTAGCTGCAAGCCTTTCGCTAGCTGCGTCAACATGGCGGACCAACTGCATAATTGGTGGCAGTGGTCGCCACCTGGGGTCGCACCGCGCAACCCCACCCGCCCGACCGGCCAGGCCATGTGGACCACCACGTTGCAGCATCACTGGGCCACAGTGTTGCCACCAGTTTCCGCACTGGTGGTCCATTCTATAGACCACTGAGCTCAATCAAGTTGCTTGATCATGATTCTATTAGTGGATCAGGGACCCTTGCGATGATGGATTCACTACGTCGACCTCTGATCATTGATCCATCAGTGGCTCAACTCGCCCAAAATTTTATTATAGAAAACCATGAAGAACAGATGAAGAATGATGTTTAAACAAAAATCTATGGTTGTGTTCATGAAACCATCGATGATTTTTCAAGTATACAACTAAGAAAAAGGCAATGAAACATATGAAAAAATAGAAGCTGAATCAAAACTCAAAAAATGGGATAAATCCTACCTTGAAACGACCATTCATTGTTGGAGACATGTCCACGATGCTCCTGCTTTGATCCGCTGAGGTTTCGGTGGAGACTGCTCCTCAATCTGGTGAGTAATGAAGAAGAACATTAGAGAGAGATAGAGATAGAATAGACTTGTAGAGAGAGATATAGATAGATTATGGGTTAATGCTAATCTGAAACACTTAACTCTCTATTTATAGACTCCCCACTCGACATGGAAATCTGAAACCATCGTGCCTAGGAAAAACACCCCATTCAAAACTCAATGGAAGTCTCATATTTCTAATATCTTTCCTCGTTATAAATTTATTTGATTCAGCATTAGGTGTAAAACAATTAAGTTTAATTATTTAAATTACGATTTTCCGCTGGATGACTTTTTCCATAGAAGTCCCACACCGACAAAAGTTACGCCCCGCCTAGGGTACACGCTGTGTTTCGGAGTCAGCCATGGACTCAAATTTTTGATCCGAGCTACCATTTAAGAGTTATCCCATTTCTGTCATATGAATAGTATGGAATATAATTAATATTTTTATAAAATTAATTCAAAGAACATCGGGGCTCAAAATTGCACGTTGTCTCAACACCCAACTTTGAAAATATACATAGAAATATTTCAAAGTATTACAAGGTGAAAAAAAGGTTTCTACATCCCCTTACCCTCTCATTTGGGTTTCTTTGACTGTTCATATATATATGTATCTATCCTATTATAGTACCCACTTCTTGGGTATTTGTTACTCTCCTTCCAGGAGAGGAAAAGACACGTGGGGTATGCCAAATTCTTTTTGTGTCTAGATTCTCATGGTTGGGAGAGTCTACTATCCGACTATAGGTTGCAAAGACTCGACGGGGAGTTCAACTCCTCACTATTTTGAGTTCCTTGTTTTTGGATGAGTCTACTTGCACTCTCTTTTTGGGTTGATCTATACTATTTATGTTCACCTTTGCTGTACCTTATTCTCTCTACTATTTTCCTTTTTAGTGTATCTCTTACTCACCCCCTTCACCTTTTTAGGTCATTATACTGGGTATTTATATACTCACCCCTACATGGGATTTTCCCAACATTTGTTGTGTATTTTGTAGATGGTGGACATGTCGATCATGATCTTAGAGAAGCTTAGGGATACAGGCTTTGTGGACCATATACGGTGGTTAGAGTTGGGATATAGGAGCGAGGATCTCTTGGTTGTTACTCTTTTTTCAGTTTCCTTCAGATTGAGATAGGTTTCTAGTTTGGGCATATATTTTTCCCCTTTACTTTGTAGTTGACACTACTATACTCTTTTTCCATGTAAAGGTTCATGCATGTTAATTTTACTTCATATTAGTTTGTACCTTTTTTATACTTTTCCTCTACAAATTTTCATTGGGTTGGCTATGTGCATACGTACAGGTTTTTGGAAAAGGCTTCCCTGAGTTTAGTTGTGCCTTCAGCGCTTGTCGCCACCCCTAGTCTATGGAGGGGGGGGGGGGGTTGGGGTAGTTGCGACTCAATCCCCAGCTAGGGTTAGGTTGTGAAAGAGTGGTATCAAAGATAGTTCAACCCTTGGGATGTTGTTCTGACATTTACCTAAAAAGGGCTTGGTTTGGTTTAGGGAAACAATGTCGAAGTGTCTTGAGAGTGGGTCTTGGGCCAGGGAGTCTAGTGATAGTGTGGGCGGCTGACATAGCCATTCACCAGGACCCTAATTACCCATTTGTCAACTTAGTACCCTGAGACATTTTCTGTTGGGAACAATGGTAAACACATCATATAGGATTGATTCTTTGATTGTCCTTTTTGATCCAGCTCCCCATTTTTCATTGATATATATATATATATATATATATATATATATAGACATTCTCTTCTGACTGCAGTACTCCTTGATAATTTTCAAGATGACTCCACAATGCCATCTAGACAAGATACCAGCTCCGGTTTGTGATGACAACCCCATGAGCAATAAGGCCTCATTTTAGGGTCCATCTTGTGATCCCCTTACTCCTGGTGGGTAGGTAGTAGAACCTACACCCATTGTGTAGTAGATAGTCTCTTAAGAGTAGGCTGAGGATGAATGCAGGTTGGCTGCCCTCTGTGAGTTCCAGCGTTAGATACCATTGAGGTTCTACAGTGAGCCAGATTCTTAGCTAGAAGAGGATTGGTTGGGATCAATGGTCTGAATTTTTAGGCCTATTTAAACACATACAGATCAGATGGTGGCTTTGGAATATAGTCTTTTCCATGGAGTAGTTGGGTACTAGTAGAGCTTATTCATCCAGATGCACAATGAGTTGACACTCTTGTGGGATGACTTCCAACAACTATTTCATGAGGAGTACTACCCCTCATACTTACGCTCTATTTGGATTCAGGATATTCTAGAGTTTCAACAGGGAGGGATGATATTGGAAGAGTATGCAGAGATATTCACAGACCTTACGCACTACTCCATTGACATGATCAGAGATGGATACTTCCAAGCATGAAAGTTTTTGTAGGGGATCCATAGAGAGATTCAGGCCAACGTGGTGCCCTTGTGCATACCCACCTATTCCGGGGGGCTAAAGCAGGTGATTGTTATAGAGAGATTCCTATTGGAGGGATGTCAGATAGTTGGAGCCGGTGGTTGGTGTGACAGAGCTAAAATATCTGCAGCAGCAAGAATATGCTAGAGATCTTGGAATAGGAGACCCTTTTATGAGAAGACCTAGGGACACGGTCATGCTGTACAAGGGTAGTGTAGAGCACTGGGGAAGTCCAAAGAGGGATAATAATATAATTTTTATGGGAAATGTTACATGGTATGGGAATTCTTGATCAGGAAAGCTAAGAATCCCATATAAGAAGCGGATGTACTACTACAGAAGAGACATCGCCATGATCAGGGGTCTCCCAAGTGGGGGACAAGGGGTCCTTAGGGAGGTAGAGCTGGTAGAAGAGCAGGAGGATCTGCAGTTGGGGGATGACTATGTGAGGCTCTTCCACAACCACCACTAGGAGGCCCATGTCAGTCTCAAGGAGCTAGCATCCGGGGTTGCGGGCAGCTCCAGGCTTTGAACATCTACGATCCTGTGACACACAAGATGATTTGAGGTACAATCAGTGCTAACTATAATATTTCCTTAGTATTAGTAGACACATGTGCTAGCTATTATTTTATCTCTAAACTCTTGGTGTAGGAGTTGGATCTCCCAGTAGAGACTCTAGCACAGAAGCTATTCCTTGAGGTTCCTATAGGAAATGATTCCTCCGTATATTTAATCTACCTGGAGTGTGAGCTATCACTTAGAGGATATAGGTTCACGTGGGACCTACTGGTCAACATGATGGTACCCTAAAACGTTATCTTGGGCATGGATTGGATTTCCATGGTTTGATCCTAGATTGACTGTCACTGTAGATTAGTCAGATGCCTACGCACTGATGGGATGGGGTTCTCCTTCTTTAGTGAGAGAGACCTCATAATAGGATGAATGAATGCTATGAGCAAGAGGTTATATCCTATTACCCATAAGCTAGCGAGTATGAACCTTGGTGTAGTATAATCTTTAGAAATATGGATTCCTTTAGTTGTGAAGGATTATATGGATGTATTTACTGAAGATGTTCCAAGACTACCTTTAAGGCGAGATTTGGAGTTTTGCATTGATTTTCAACCAGGGACTGCCCCGATATCTACTTCAAAATATCGGATGGCACCCAATAACCTCTAGGAGATAAAATTGTAGCTAGAGAACCTTCATGAGAAAGGTTTCATAAAACTCATTGTGTCCCCCTCGGTGGCCCCATTTTTGTTTGTGAAGAAGAAAGATGGTAGATTATGGGTTTTCATGGATTATCGTCGCCTGAACCAGGCCAAGATAAAGAAAAAATACCCATTGCTGAGAATTTATGACCTCTTTGATCAGTTATGAGGTGCAATATGGTTCTCCAAGACCAATCTCAGGTCCGGATATCACCAGTTATAGCTTCGTGAGGCTGATATTCTGAAGTTGGATTTTCGATGTCGTTATGGACACTACAGGTTACTCATGATGCCTTTTGGTGTGAAAAATTCCCCCACCATTTTCATGGCTTTGATGAACCAAGTCTTCTAGCCTTAATTAGACTAGTTTGTGGTTGTCTTCATTGATGAAAAACTTTTCTACTCTATGAAAGAGGAGAATCATGTAGAGAACTTGATGAGGGTCCTTGATTTACTTCGAGAACACCAAATTTATGTAAAGCTCTCGAAATTCCAGTTCTAGATACAGGTTGTTCACTTTATATAGAATTTCATTTCTAAACGATATTTAGATATGGATCCAGTGAAGATCGAAGAAGTTCTTTATTGGTATCCACCCAAGAATGTCTCATAGGTGTGGATTTTTCTTATCTTGGTAGGGTAATACAAGAAATTTTTGGCGAAATTCTCCAAGATCACAGTCCCTTTGACCACTCTGACTTGAAAGGGACAATTGTTTACTTGGTATGAGTAGTGCCAGAAGGCCTTCGAGAAGCTAAGGTAGAGGTTGATGATCATTCTAATTTTGAGGCTTCCAGAGGAAGGAGTTGAGTTCGTGGTGAATTGAGATGCCTTATGAGCTGGGCTTGGTTATGTGTTGATGTGACTATGGGTGGTCATCACATATGGGTTGATGAAATTGAGACCTCATGAGAAGAATTATGTTACTCATGATCTAGAGATCATAGTAGTAGTATTATCCTTAAGGATGTGGAGGAACTACCTTTTGGGAGAGTGATTTGTGGTTTACTTAGACCACCAGAGTCTCAGGTATGTCTTTATTCTAAGAGACATAAACCTAAGGTAGCGACACTGGTTGGAGTTCCTATAGGACTATGAATTCGAGATAGTCTATACTCTAGGGAAGGGAAATATTATAGCATATTCCCTTAGTAGGAAGTACTAGGCTCACCTTGTGTGGGAAGCTTTAGAGTAGTTGGATTCCTTGCAACTGACCCTAGTAGAGAAGGAGGTTACAATTTTCTTGTAGTCATTGGTGTTGACTCCTTCACTCCTTGAGATTGTGAAAGAGTCCCAACTGGGGGACATCGACTGTGAAGTTCTACATGATCAGATATCCATAGGCGACACACCAGATGGATATTCTGAAGGAGGAAATCAAGATCTTATTCTCGGGGAGAACATTAGTTCTATTTTCATTGTGGGAAGAGGTGATGCAGGAGTTACACACATATCCCATAGTTTTACATACTGATGTGGGGAAGATGTACAGGGACCTTCAGTGGCAGTTTTGGTGGTCTGGCATCAGATGAAGCATAGATGAGTTCATCTCACGATGCCTTACCTATCAGCAGGAGAATGTCGAGCATCAGGTTCCGACAAGTTTTTTGTATCCTATTGATATTCTAGAGTGGAAATGGGACAGAATATCAAGGGATTTCTTCACAGGTATTCGACACATAGCGGAGGGACATGAAACCATTAGGATGATTGTAAACCAACTGAAAAATTCAGCACACTTCCTTGCCATCAGGGAGAAGAGTTTAGTGGAGATTTTGGGGAAACTATACGTATAACAGATCATCCGCCTCCATGGGGTACCCTTGATGATTTTCTCGGATCGTGACATGCGGTTTACATCATGATTGTGTAGAGGCCTGTAGGAGGTGTTCTGGACCTGGCTACAAATGAGTAAAACCTTTCATCCCAGACCGATGGGCAGTCCATGCGCACTATCCGGGTGATATAGGATATGGTAAGAGCCTGTGTGTTGTATTTTATCTAGAGTTGGGAGGATCACCTACCCTTGGTGGAGTTCACATACAACAACAACTAACAATCCACCATTGAAATTGTAGGGTCCTGAAAAATCCGCAAAGGAAGAATGAGAATCCCCTTTAATCCAAGGGAGATTCTACCCAATTTATCCCACAAATAATTAGGGAAAAGTGTAGAGAATAATCAAAGGAATCCACAAGCCGAACTAGTCCGTGAACTGGTCCAATGATAACGCCATGCGACCAGTTCCATGAAGCACCCCCTCCGCGGACCGCTGTCATTCGCAGAATGGAGGCGGAGATCCTCTGCGGGCGCGAAGCAGAACGAGTGCTGAACCCAGTTCACCATCACGAACCGCCCCAGCCACGGACCACGTCGACCGGACCGGGTTGCATCTACTGTCGTTTTGTGGAATGGAGGCAGAACTCTGCGCGGCCGCAAAGCAATCCCCGAGCTAGTTTGGTTCGCGGGGGGGGGGGGGGGGAGGAGGTGCGTTCAATGCACCCGTGAGTCGCGGATTGACCAAGTCATCTGTGAACTGGGTCTCTGATCATGGGCCTCCGCAAAAGGTTCCACATGACCACAGATATATCTCTTTCACCACTCTTTAAAAGGAGGTCAAGGAAGAAGATACAAGGAGAATATTTTGGAGATTGATCAGATTCGGGTGGAAGAATTCCGAAGGAAGGAGCTTAGGATTTCTCAAACAGCGAAGTTCCAGTTCGCGAACCAGAACAGGTATGAAACTGGAAGAAAATTAATAAGGAACTGAAAACACATAACAAATTTGTGGACCGAAAACTTAAAATAACAAAGAAAAGAATACTGCGAACCATGGACCCTCCTCAGATTCTCCCCCCGCGGACCAGGGAGTTTATGCCCCTTTTCCGATCCGTCACACTGCGTAGCACCCTCCTACGCAGGTGAAGCCCCGACCAGCATCGCCCTCGGCCGCCACTGCTCGCGTGGACCCCTCCACGTACCAATCTAGTACGTGGGCTGATCCCGAATCTGTGAACCACCCTGGTTCGAGGGATACCTACCAAGCTGCGAACCACCCTGGTTTGCGGAATGCGCATCAGTCTACGGACCACCCTGGTTCGTGGACGGCTTATCCAGCCGTGTAGAACCTCCCTACGTGACGGGTGACACCACTCATACACCTGTGTGGCCCACTAGATACTTCGGAGTTCCCATTCCCCGAGCCAGATAAAATCCTTCCAATCTGACTTGATCCTCCGCAACCTCCTCATTGGCCCATTCACCGGCCCCGAGCCGAGGCCTCCACCAGAGCCACCCGACCCATGTGGTGTAACCTTCAGGTGCATCAGCGTACTGTTATGAGTTCTCATACCCATGGTAAGCGAGGACTAAGGGGTTTCTCCGGCCCTTGAACTGATTCTCGAAGCATTCTCGGGTTCATATTCCCATGGTAATGCGGAGTCCAAGCCCGAGAGTCCTCTTTCTGCCCCCTCCATTTGTTAGGACTAGGGAAATTCTCTTTTTCCCCAGGGCGTGGTGGGATACCCATCCAAAGGAATACCCCATGCACCTCCATACTTCCCCACAGCTATAGACAAGGAAGGGCGTAGTGGAAAGGGGTGTTGCTCCGTCCTTCTTTGGGGCCAAGTCCCTATCCCACTGTGCTTTGTCGCCATGGGCATCCATCTCAGAGTAATCCCCGACTTTTTGGGATACCCTCATGCATAAGCCCCACTCCACTTCCCACAGACGCACCTTTTGCGACGTGGTTGTCTGGTCCCTGCTGCCTCTTGTTTCTCACAATGATTATGGTTCACGTGGGGTTAGAGTAAGCATCAACCATGACATCCTATTATGGGCCTCCTCAGAGTGTAAGAACCAATCCATCTTCATGGGCCTCCTAAGAGTGTAATCCCCAATCCATCATCATGGGCCTCATCAGAGTGTAAGCCCCAATCTGTTACCCTGGGCTACCTCAGTGCGTAAGACCCACTCCCATTCGAACTACATGGACTTTGATCCCTGTCTCCTAGGAATGGTATATAGGAAGCCTCTCCGAGGTTCAAGCACAACAACCGGTTGATCTGACTATCTTTAGGTCAATTCACCGCACCAACCCTAGACATCCTGGAGCCTAAGCCCCATACCAAACCGAACTATGTGGATTATGATTCCTCTCATGAGGATACATAGAAAGCCCGTATCACGGGTCCGATCCAGATTCCCAAGTCGTTATCTGTCCCCCATGGATGACGATAATCTCCTGAGAACCTAGTTATGAGGCTTTTAACCAGCACCGTCTCGATGAGTCCAGAATCCTCAGGGTCATTAATCCAACAAGGGATGGTAAACCTCAGGCATAAATGATTCTGAACCCCTGCGTCTAGCTGACCATTGCCAACCAGGAGTAATCTGTGGATAATATGCTTGGGTATAAATCAAAGATTCACAAACATATGAATACATATTAAATCTATAAGAGAGTCCTGGAATAGAAAATAATTCCCCCAAAAAAGGTGCGATGAGCCCAACTTCCCATCCTCTCGACCAATGTGAGTTATTAAGGGTCGCTGGTCAAACCACCCAGCGAACGCCTGCCTTTGGAAAGCAGGTCCATGTATCATTGGATACGTAACCGTTGGGCGTTTCAAAACTGATCCGAAACAAAAATGGTGAAACTGACATGAATATTTAACCAAGCCTGAAGGATTTGACCTAATCTCATATTGTGCCCCCTTATACTCACAAGGAGGGCCAAGCAAGGTCATTAATTACGCATGGGATCATGAGATGCTACTTTGACAGGTTTTCTGTTTGTATTTGTTAAAATATTTTTTATAGGTACCACATAGAACTCCCTTCGATCCAATGGCGTCACGAAGGAAATCATAGGCTCGTGCATCCAACAAAGTAAAGACCGAGTTTCCTCACCAACGGAGGACCCCATCATCGACTCAGTGTCTTCAGCGATGGGTCTCAGATGCGTTGATCCAAGAGTACCACGCGAACGGTACTCTCCCGACGGTGGAGGCGACCATGCATGCCCTCCAATCCGCCAAGACCCGCCGGTCACCCACCCAGCAGCGACCGCGAAGGGAGATCCAGACGGACCCTGTTGTCATCTCAAACCATTTTGGGAGTCTATCCCTGGAACGAGATAATGCATACCTACCTTATCTCAGGGAGGCGGACAAGGTCGACGCTGAGGAATTCATCCCCACTGAACGGGGGTTCCACCCCAAGGCCCCCACTGGAAGATTCCATCGAAGTCACGCCATGACTCAACATCCTCACGATAAGGTGGATGTCACCCCGAGGATCCAGGCCCACGCTCCCTGAGCTCCGGCCCCTCGAATCACCCGATGAGGGTAGCAAACGTACAAATAGGGACCGGTCATCACCCTTGTCCCTGAGGAGGAGCTTCACTACCCAGTCACAGAGATGTATCACGAGCAGGCACATACACCTATTCACTCCTCCAAATCCCACCATCCATACATGGCGACATCATATGAGTAGGCGCGCATCCCCGTTGGGCTCCATCAAGCCCGTCGCTCATGCAGGATGACACCTACCTGGCAGGCACCTCTCCCTGCCCAGGGTCATGAAGCCCACCAACCTGACATGGTGGAGACCCAGAGCCTACAGGACCAGCTCCTAGAAGATTCTCTTGATGCCTACCATCCCGACATGGTGGCAATCAATAAATCCCGCCATCCAGATGTGGTGGAAATTAATAGGAGGGCACGTCTCCCTTCCAACAAAGGCCACTAAATCGATACAGTGGGAAACCAACATATGCAAGGCCTGTTCCCTGCGGATGCAAGTGAAGTCCTCCATCCTGATGTGGCGGCAAACAAAGAGATAAACTGGCATATCCCGACCCAGGGGCATATTTGTTCACCTGCCCCAAAATAGGAGAATTGTCATTACCCACTTACCACCGGAGGACCGGATCAGGATATTACTACTCCGATATTGGAATGGGCCTTCATACCCGTTCCATCCAAAGATTCCTCTCTTCATATCCTGAAAATTATGGAGGATCATGTATCGATCCCAGATCATATCTTGCAGACTTTTCCGAATGTAATTGCATCAGCGACAACAGCAAGGACTCAGGCCCGTGAGCCAGTCTCCCCAATTGAGGTGACTCATCTAAGAGACGAGATAGCCTCCTAAAAGTAGATTTGCATCCCTGATTCCGCCTAGGAGGGTCACCGGCTATATTCCATAACGCAAGGGCAACCAGATCAAGCAGCTTCACTCATTCCAACTGGGGGACACCCGTCCATCACGGTGGATGCTCCAAAGTAGGCATATATCCCCAATAAAAGTCAAGATGTTCATTGGCATATCCCGGCAGCATCACGGGATCCAATTAGATAGGGAACCAATGTTGAAGGTCGTTTTCAACAGTAAACGGTCCCCGCTACCCGTAAGAAAGCACCCCGAATGTGCCGAAGGAAGCTGGAAAATAAAGAGCGGGTTCATGACTCCCCTCTGATGGAATCTGGGGTTCCCAATGCCACTAAGCACATATCGAAGGCTCAAAACCCTACCCACCCATTACCATATTATGGGAGCGGCAATATCAGTTGCGAAGGTCCTCCCTGCAATGTTGCTACCAGTAGCTCTGAAGGTCCTCCCTAGAGCACCCGCGGGGGCCTCCCCCACAGGCATATAACGATCGGTCACGAGAGCTCATCTTTTGATGCGAGTCGCAAAAACCCTCCACGTGACCAGAAGATCGAGCAGCAAGAAGGCCCTCCACTTGCTGCGGTCTACCCGGAAGGTCCTCCCCAGGGTATACGCTGCAAACACTCTCCATGCAGTGGGACCACAGATTATGATAGTAGTCCTCACTATCATAGTCAAAACTGCGGAGGCCCTCCCCGCAGCGACGTATCATCACGACAAGAAGGCCCTCACCTTGTCGTGGCCTTCCCTGAAGGTCCTCTCCAGGGGTTACGTTGCAATGAAACTTTGCGCAACCGGGCATCAGGCCACAGTGGTAGTCCTCGCCACCCTGATAATGGAGGTCCTCCCCGTAGAGACGTCAAGCAACGAGAATACCCTCCCCTCGTTGCGGTACATTCTGAAGGCCCTCCCCAGGGTGTAACCCGCAGATATTCTCCCTACAGCAGCTGTAATGGTAGTCCTCACCATTACATCAGCTGTGATGGTAGTCCTCGCCACCATGACCGCCATTGTGAATGTCCTCCCCGCAGTGGCCCCAAGCGACAAGAAGGTCCTCCCCTCGTTGCAGTCTGTCTTGAAGGTCCTACCTAGGATGCACATCCAACGTCAAACCATGATGGTCATCCTCACCATGATGGTAGTTGTTGTGAAGGCCCTCCCCGTAACAATGCTACATAGCCAGAAGGTCCCCCCCTTGCTGCGACACGCCTTGGAGGTCCTCCCTAGGGTATGCACTGCAAAAGTCCTCTATGCAGCGAGGCGTCAAGCAGTAATGGTAGTCCTCTCCATTGCGGCTTCCATTGTGAAGGTCCTCCCTTTAATGACATATCATATCGACAGGAAGGTCCTCCCCCTGCTGAATCAAGCACAGAAAATCCATTGTATGCCAAAGCACTCAGAAGGATGGGATCGAGCATGTGAGATTCCCAGTTAGTCGCCAACAACACCCTTCTTTGATCGGGAGACATTATGGGGCCACATTCATCTTCTGAACCACCTCAGAATCGCCCACATGACAATTCAATACCTACTGGTCCCAATGGCTCCGACCAAACTATCAATGAGCGTCTCAATTGGGCCGACCAGGTAGAAGAATCACTAGTAGAGGAGTATGGAGACATATTGCACCTGAGGAAACGACTGGCTAGGGATGATATACCAGTTATGTTTTGGCCCATGACCACCTCTCAATTCGACATACCCATAGCGTTGTCGGAATAATGCGCTCACAACATCCGCTACAATATATGGACAACCCTCCGCCAGTTGAAATCAAGCTTCTTGCCCTACGATGGGTATGTAGACCATGTCAAGACAATAGGAGACCTCATGCATTGCATCGACCTGGAAGATCTTCCTTTGGCGCGACAAAAGCAACCCGAGAGGCGTAAAGGAAACATGGAGATAGCCTACCTCCGTGCGCTGCACCAGCTGCACCGCCTCATTGGTGATGCCCCGACCGGAGTCCATATCACAGGATGGAGAGAACATGGAGCTCTGCATTTCACTCTGATCCCCACCCAGAAGAACCTGTTTGGCATGGTATCTTGCAACTCCATCACGTCAAGATGACAATTGAGCAGGGTCCCTGCTCAGGAGGGACAACACACCCAACAGATTCAGGCCTTGAGTAAGTCCTAGAAGCGTCAGGCCCTACGGGAACAATCCATTCAAGAACTCTTGAATCATGCCACCGAGAGCATACAACAGGCCTCTCTCCTAAGATAGTCCAATCAACAGTCATTTCCTGCCTCCCCACAAGTGGTCGATTCATAGAAGAACTCGGCACCAAACCCAGTTCACCCCCGAATGAGGGCACACAAGATCAAGCAGGTAGTGATATCAACAGCCACTACCTCAATCCAGGTTCAACCCCAGCCTGCAGGGATGGGGGCATTTTTAACAACAAATTCCCCTGTAAGACCAATAAAAATGGGAAGAGACTCAACTTCCAAGGAATGAAGCCAACCCGAGCCCTCAAGGCTGGGGGAATTTTTACCACCTCAACAACAACCTCTCCCATGAGAATTAGTATTCTCTCATATAGGGAGGATAGTCATAAGAGGAGGTTCCTTCCCTATCCCTTCATTCGAATAATCATCCCCTTCCAAGGGGAGGCGTACCGTAAGGTCGTATCAAATAAATCTCCGCGTCACCCTTCGTCAAGGAGCCCGAAATCAATCCCGGGATAGAAGAGGGAAGACCAGTAAAAGATGCAAAAGATTCTATTTCTATTTGGAAGATAACATCTTCTCCACCCCGCGATATGCATCCATCAACGCCATAGAGGTCAACCCCATGGGTAACACCGAAGATGATGAGAATCCAGATGGATCGGGAGATGATGGTTCCGGTTAGGCTGTGACTCACAATGAACCACCAAGTGTGCAGACCCAGAACCAGAGGGCCGCTCTAAATATGGACACCCCTTCAGCTAACCTTCCTCCACTGACCCTGCAAAATTCCAATAAGGATAAGAAAAAAGGAACAGTTTCCCTTAACCCACCTTCTTCTCTCGATAAAAACGAGCCACTTACACTCAAAGAGAGGTTCGATCGACAGGAAGAGGAAATGAAAGAATTGAGGCAGCTTAACACTGAGCTACTCCAGAGGAACCGTCATATGGAGAGTGCATCCCAAGAAGAGCCACATCATGAAATCTTAGTAAGTGCACCTCAAAGACCAAGATTTGCCCCGGAAAACGAAGCATGGTCAGGGCTCCCACCCAACGAGGCGCCCGGCCCATCCAACTACCTAAATGTGGATCCAGATGAATACCAAGATTTCACTCCACTCAGGAAGAAACTGGAGCGAGTACGACTGAACCCTCTGAAGGTGTCACAAAAGACACATGCACCCCTAGTGCCATCCGAGATGGATCCTCAAGCAATGCCTCGGGCCACACCTGCCCAGGACCGGGCCCAACAGGATGTAAAAAAGGGTCTCACCAACACCATAGAGGCACTAACATCTCGATTGGAAGTAATGGAAGGTCGACGCACTCCGATACAGCCAGAGAAAAAACCTTACCCAGATTGGGTGAGAAACACACCACCTCCACCCAATTTCGGGAGCCCTGTATTCCCTATTTCCAATGGATCAGGCGACCCAGAGCAGCACTTGATGCACTACGTGTCCTATTGCGACCCTATGATGGGAACTCTAGAACAACAAGAAGTAGTGAAACTCAGATGCTTTGTATGGACCTTGCAAGGATCTGCCTTCGTCTGGTATACGAGCCTGCCAGCCTAGTCAATAGAAAACTGGGAAGACCTTCGACAGTAGTTCTTGTTCCACTTCAGCTTGACGTTTCCTAAAACAACAGTCAGAGACCTCATGAACTGAAAGCAGAGGGAGAATGAGAGGGTCTTAGATTTCATCGCTAGATGGAAAGGTCTGACCTACTACTTGAACAGGACAATGCCTCAAGACGAGTTGCTTGCCATTTTCATTGATAATCTTTGAGATGAGCTGCGAACACTGATCATACCAGTGGAGTTCACCACTGGCTTCTTCCATCTCTCGGCCATTGCCCAGAGAATTGAGGACTCCCTACAGAGGACCAACTTAAAGTCCCGAATAGCCTCGCAGGCTCCTGCAAAGCGAATAGTTAGAGCTGAAGGGTCCTCTGTCACGCTCAAGCCAGCCTCTATGCCTGCTCCACCGCTCAGGCCTCCTCCAAATTGTCAAGGGCCCCCGGTATATCAGTGGTCGCCTCCGCCCAAGCAGGAAGATCATAGAGGATCAAAGCGAAACAAGTTTGAGTTAAAAAACACAAATTATACTCGTTCTGAGAAGACCATGTCCGTGTCTACTTCATTTCAACCATGAATTGCAACTTGTTACACCTCCCGGAGCCAAGAAAACCCGAAGAAGTCATCCATGATGACATGGAAAATTACTGTCCCTACCATCAAATGTTGGGGCACAATATTCGGGAATGATTCGTCTTCAAAGACCTCCTGCAAAGGATGGTAGACTCCGGGCATGTCGAGCTAGGACCACCCATAGCACATGTGACATATGTTTCTACCACTGAATCCGACAAAGGGGAGGGGTGGAAGGAATTATCCAACAAAAAGGGGCATAAATTTGATAACTATATGACTCAGAAGACTATCAATCGAGCCTAGGGCATACTCTGAGCTCAACTACAGCAGCCGGTGTTGCCACCAACAACCCTTGATGCCGCACAACCGACAATATAGGCCTCACAACCCTCCACAAGCTGATCATCCAGGTGTAATAAAAAAGGGAGGAGCAAGCACAAGAGGAGAAGTCCATGACGAGGCCAAAGGGGGCCCCGAAGCTGTCAGATTTCATGCCCTTGAGCTTGGCACCATGGGCACCGACCCACCAAACGGTACCATTAAGGACAAATGACCGGGTTGACTTGTCAGAGGATGAGGATCCAATTTTTGGTTACATCAATGTCATCCATCTTATGGAATCATCCCCTGACGAGGGGTATGATTATGAACCTGAGTTCCCGATGCAAGGGGCCGGGATGAGGAATCGCAGAGGCAGAGGATACCGAGGAAGGCGTAGTCGAGGCCAAAATCAACCCTACAGTTGAACCTCGTCCCAAACCGTCAATATCATGGAAACTCGTGGGAGAGACCTTCAACGGACTCAACAAGAGAAAGAATATCCCTCCACCTCCATAGGCAGCCACTCTGCCCCTGTCATTCTGCGGTACCCATCAGAGGAGGAACAAGCGCCTAGCTGCCCAGTGAGTACGAACAGACCGGCCGGGCCGAATCCCCAAAACGTGGGGACACCGTTGACATCCGACCCCGCAGCTGGTCCCTCCTCATCACGTATTCCAACTCCTAATCTTCCCGCTAAGACTCCCCCACCAACAAAGAAGCATCGGCCGCTAGAGAAGAAATACGACATCCTTAAGTAGCTGGCATCAGTACCAGCTAAGCTGTCGATCCTGGATGCCCTGAGTTTGTTAGCAGACCTCAGGGGGGTACTCATAGAAGCTTTACTCATCCCCCAAGAGTTTCAAGCCGAGGTAGCTGCCACTGAGATTTACCGGACAGAGACTGGCTCGGCTGAATGCGATGTGGTGATTTCCTTTACCGATCAGGATGAAGATGCCATCGTGCAAGGACACATCAAAACACTGTATGTGTCCGGTACACTAGATGATGTTGATATCCATAAAGTCTTTATTGAAAATGGATCAGGAGTTAACCTCGTCCCCCTACGGAGACTCTGTAATTTGGGCTACAGTGAGGGTGATTTAATACCCTCATCCACAACTCTTCTAGGTTACAGCAAGAGTGAGCTGAAGTCAATGGGAAAAATTAAGCTAAAGACCCATTTCAGAAACCTTATGGCCTATTCAGAATTCCTGGTGGTTCGAAAGAACACAACATTCAATGCCCTGCTGGGAAGGACGTGGCTCCATAAGAACATGTCCATTCCTTCATCCTACCACCAGTGTGTCGAGTACTGCGTCAATGGGCAAAGTGGGACATTGCACGCCGACAAGGCCCCTTTCGAGCTCTCTGAGTCACACTAAATTGACACCGGGTTCTATGAGAAAAATAAGAAGAGGACCTCGGTCGATGGTATCGACTGTATTCTTGCTCCAAATGGTCTGGAAATTGTTCCTGATGACCCCCTCAGATAGGTTGGCAGAGATTACGTACTGCCCATCTACCATATTGAGAGAAGGGGTTCAAGTCCGGACACACACTCAGCTGTCCTCATAACTTCAGCCATAACGACCGAGCGTGACAGTGAGAGAACATCCACCAACCCTCAATTTGGGGGCAAATACTTGAGCGAGGACATCCACAATGCCTCACCTCCGGACTCCCAAGAGCCCGAGTCCAGAGCTCTCCTCTTGCCGGATCAAGAAGATGAGGATTTGGGAGAAGAATAGAAGGAAGATCTCAGGGATGCACCTCCTGCATTTGAGGAAGGTATCTCCACCACTGTGGACGATCTCAAGGAAATAAACCTGGGTACCGAATAATACCCGAGGCCCACCCTCATTAGCGCAGCCATGTCCCCCGAGGAGAATGAGGTATATACCTATTTCCTGAGAGAACACCGGGATGTCTTTGCCTGGAATTACATAGAAATGATGGGACTCGATCCCGAAGTGGCGACGCATCACCTAGGTCTTCCATAAGACCACCAGGGCTATAAAAAGGACTCCATAAGGACACACCCCTCACATGCTACCAAAATAGAGGCTGAAGTCGATAAGCTCATTTAAACAGGCTTTATTCGGGAGGTCCAGTACCCCCTCTGGTTGGAAAACATCCACATCAAGAAAAAGAATGGACAAATCCGATTCGGCATCTATTTCAGAGATCTCAATCGGCATTGCCTGAAAGATGACTTCCCGGTCCCAGTCACCGAGTTATTAATCGATGCAATGGATGGGTATGAAGATCTATCCTTCATGGATGACTATTATGGGTATAATAAAATCAGGATGGCCCGAGAAGATGAAGAAGACACTACCTTCAAGGCCCCTCAAGGAATATTTTGTTACAAGGTTATGCCCTTTGGTCTCAAGAATGCTGACACTACATATTAGCGTGCCATGCATCGTATCTTTAAACCATTCTTGGGGAGATTCGTTGAATGCTACGTGGATGAATTGGTGGTTAAGTCCATACAATGCTCAGATCACCTGTCATATCTTGAAACCGTCTTCAACAAACTTCAACAGCATAGTCTGAAGATGAATCCCTTAAAGTGTGCCTTCAGGGTTACCTCAGGGAAATTCCTTGGCTTCGTCGTACGCCATCATGGCATCGAAGTCGACTCTAAAAAGATAAAGGCTATCCTCGTCCTGCCACCCCCCGCAACCTCACCGAGCTGAGAGCATTCCAAGGGAACCTGGACTACATCAGGCGATTCATAGCCAACCTGGTAGGTAAATGTTTTCCCTTTACCAAGTTAATGAAGAAGGGGGTCACCTACCAATGGACAGAGGATTTCTAGGAGGCATTTTACAGCCTAAAGAGGTACCTCTTAAGCCCGCCGGTTCTCATGACCCTGGTTGAAGGAAGACCTCTCATCCTATATGTGACGGCCCTAGAGTAGTCGCTGGGAGCCTTCCTCGTGCAGAAAAATGACACTGGTAGTGAAAACAGTCTCTATTACCTCAGTCGAACCATGATTGATGTTGAGACTCGATACTCAAACATCGAGAAGAGTTGTTTGTCCTTAGTCTTCATAGTTCAAAAGTTGCGACATTATCTACAGCATCATGAAGTCCATTTGGTTTCGTGTAGTAAACCGCTTAAGTACATACTCAGCCGCCCGATGATGATCGGGCACCTATCCCGATGGGAAGTCATCCTGCAATAGTTTGACATCCGGTTTGTGCCTTAGAAGGCCATCAAAGGCCAAACATTGGCAAAATTTTTGGTGGATCACCCTTCAATAGGGACCGCCGCACCGGATGCCGAACTGCCTGATGAAGACATCTTCTCAGTTCAAGAGGAACTCCCAGCATGGGAAATGTACTTCGACGACGCCTCCCTAAGCCCAACCGGGAAGAGGATGGAAGATCCCAAATTTAACAAGGTGGGTTTAGGGATAATACTCATGTCCCCGGAAAAGGCAGCCTTGCCATATTCTTTCTTCCTATCAGAAGGATGTACAAACAATGACGTGGAGTATCAATCCCTCATTGCAAGCCTGGAGCTCCCACTCCAAGCACAAGTACAACACCTTAAGGTAAAATGTGACTTGGAACTAGTCATCAAGCAAGTCAATGGTGAATATGCTATCAAAAAGTAGGAGATGATTCCCCTGTTTGACCATGTTTGAGGGTTAATGGAAGAATTCTCCACAGAACCAATATTTACCTATATTACCCGGTCTTAGAATTCCCAGGCTGACACATTAGCTAATGCGGCCACGACCCTAGCCGACCCAGACTGAGATGAAACAACTATCAGTATTTCCCATCGTTGAATGGTCCTTCCGTTTGTTCAGGACAAGACGGAAGAAATCAACGAAGTTAGTCCTGTCCCTGGGCCATATGCTCCCACCACTGGCTGGATGACCCCCATTTCAAACTATCTTAAACGGAGAGAACTTCCACCAGACAGGGCTGAATGAGAGCAAATACGGAGAAGGGAAATCAACTTTTCCCTATACAGTGATGCAGATCAGCAAGAGGTCCTCTACAAACGAGGCCTCGACGGAATCCTCATCAGATGCATTGATGGAGAAGAAACTGCTGCCGTCATTACTGAGGTACATCCGGAGTATGTGGGGCACATCAGCTAGGGTCCAAGATTTCCCATCAGGTCCGAAGGCTTGGGTATTATTGGACCACAATGGCACGAGATTGTGAGCACTTTGCCACAAAATGCCACTCATGCCAAATTAATGTCAAATTTATACATAAACCCCTGGAGCTACTTCATCAGGACAAGTACTCCTAGCCATTTTCCATATAGGGAATGGATGTTTTGGGACCATATCTTCCCGCCACATCCAAACAACTGAAGTATATCCTCACGACAACTGACTTCTTTTACAAATGGGCAGAAGCTATACCCCTTAAGGAAGTTGGGGTGAGAAACATCGTCAGCTTTGTGAAAACTAATATCATCACCAGATTTGGGGTCCCTCATACCATACTGACGTATAACAACACCAACTTATGCTTTGATGAATTGGAGAAACTATACCAAGAATACGATATCAAGGCTAACCACTCATCCCGCTACCACGCAGTGTCCAACAGACAGGTAGAGGCTTTTAACAAGATCCTATCCAACATTCTCCATAAAATGGTGAAAAAAGACAAGAAGTAATGGCTGGATAAACTCCTCCATGCATTTTGGGCTTACCGAACCACAATCCGCACCGCTACTCGGGCTACTCTATACTCATTAGTATACAAAACAGAATCGGTTCTGCCCATTGAGCTCCAATTTCCCTCGCTCCGTGTTGCCATTTGTGATCAGTTATCTGAGGATGAGCAATTGGAAAAGTAGCTAGGTGAATTGGAACAGATAGACGAGAAGCGGTTGCACACTTTTCACCATCTGGAAGTATACTAGAACCGGAATGCATGAGCCTTCAATAAAAAGGTTCGTCTTTGGTCTTTCTTGGAAGGAGAATTGGTGTTGGTCCTCCGGACCCCAATGATACCTGGAAAGAAACCTCCAAAGGTGGATCCCAAGTGGGAGGGACCATATGTTATACACAAGGTCTACTCCAATGGAGCATATGCCATGATCTCCATGGACGGTCAGTTCACCACTGCTCCTACAAATGCGAGATTCCTAAAGAAGTATTTTGCATAGTAACTAAAAGAAGTTATCGTCTGAGCTGCATGACATTAAACTGCCAAGCACCCGACGGTCCAAACTCTATGACCCTAAACTAAGAGTATTCTGTCCTCACCGACATAACTAAAATCAGTTATCGTCCGAGCTGCATGATGTTAAACTGCCAAGCACCCAACGGTCCAAACTCTATGACCCTAAACTAAGAGTATTCAGTCCTCACCGGCATAAATAAAAGTAGTTATCGTCTGAGCTGCATGATGTTAAACTGCCAAGAAACCAATGGTCCAAAATCTATGACCTTAAACTAATAAGTGCTTCGTCCTCACCGCATGATGTTAAAATGCACGGATTTTGGAGAACTACGTATGGATTGATTCCTGCCCTCGCGGGATATGTAGCGACGCCAGTGTTCCCCATCCTGGCCCAGCCACCCCCAAATAAAAAAAAGTTAAAAATACCATTCCCCCCGTGTACGGACCAGCCCTGCACGGGGTGTATCCCTCGTCTTTGCCACATGACGTTAAACTGCATGAATATTAAGATTCAAAAATGTCCCCTTCCCCCGTGTACGGACAAGCCCTGCACGGGGTGTACTTCTTTCAGAGAACTACGTAAAGCTTGATTCCTACCTTCGTAGGATACGTAGTAACGCTAGGGTTCCCCATCCTGGCCCATCCATCCCCAAATAAAAGTTGAAAATGCCCTCTCCCCCCGTGTATGGACCAGCCCTGCACGGGGTGTATTCCTCATCCTTACCGCACGACGTTAAACTGCACGGATAAGGATAAAAGAAAAAAAAAGATGCCTCTTCTCCCCCCGTGAATGGACTAAACCTGCACGGGGTGTATTTTATTTCAGAGAACTATGTAAGGTTTCATTACTGCCCTCACAGGATACGTAGCGATGCCAAGATCCCCTATACTGGCCCAGCCACCTCAAATGAAGCCAAAAATACCCCCTTCCCCTCATACGAACCAGATCTCCACGGGGTGTATTCTTCGTCCTAACCGCACGACGTTAAACTACACGGACTTCATCCTCACCGCACGACGTTAAAATGCACGAACTTCAAAGAACTACGTGAGGCTTGAATCCAAACCTCACGGGATACGTAGTGATGTTAGGGTTCCCCATCCTAGCCTAGCCATTCAAAAAAATGTTCTCTTCCCCCATGCATGGACCAGACCTACACAAGGTGTATTCCTCATCCTTACCGCACGATGTTAAACAACACAAATTTCAAAGAACTACGTGAGGCTTGATTTCTACCCTCACAGGATACGTAGTGACACCAGGGTCCCTCACCCTGGCCCAAATATCCCCAAATAGAAGTCAGAAATGCCCTTCCCCTCCCGTGTATGGACCAGATATTCATGGGGTGTATTCTTTGTCCTCACCACATGACGTTAAACTGCTCGAACTTCATCCTCACTGCATGATTTTTAAACTGCACGAACTTGATCGTGACTCACCCAAGATATATGGAAAAGCGATATGGAAATACTCCTTGCGTATTTGGATACATCCCCTCCATACATCAAACTCCACGACCCGGATAATTATGGATCTTCATAACCATTCACAACCATCGGAAGTGGAAATTTATCGACCCGGGGAAACCTTTGCGTGACTATGCATACCATGCCCTCAGCATCTCTGCATATTGATAGCCCCTGGCCCATCTACCAAAGGCAATATTTCCTCAGGCGATACTCTTCCTAGCTCCATATTCTTACCAGCCTCAGATCCCCCACATCATATCTACCGATCCAGAAGTTTATGGCGCAGTGGTTTACAAGTTCGTACCCCTTTTCACATCCAAACATTGCTAGGGCATCCCTACCCGATTAGCCTATGTATCTGCCCGTGGTTCATATGACGACCTGCATCTACAAACATCAAGCCAAGGCTAAGATACGTTGACTCAGTGGACAATTTCATTAAAGATGTTTCTTGTATGCTTGAACACCATTATCCCCGCATGCCGAACTCTGTACTGTGAGAACTCTCGGATTTTCAGAATCATTCATGGCCATCGGAAGTGGAAAGTCATTGACCCAAGGACACCTTTTAATGACTATTCATACCATGCCCTCAACAGCTCTGCATATTGATAGCCCTTGGATCATCTACCAAAGGCAATATTTCCTCAGGCGATACTCTTCCTAGTTCCGTACGCTTACTGGCCTCAGAGCCCCCACACCACATCTCCTGATCTGAGAAATCTCAGAGTTACAGTTTACAACCTTCATCTCCCACCCTGTTTAGAGTATATCAGAGCATGGTAACTAACTTATCCTTCGAGTGACTGCAACAATAGTCACCCAATGGTCTGAGCTCTATGACCGCTAAACTAGGAGTACTTTGTCCTTACCGTATGACGTTAAACTGCATAGAATAAAGGTACACCCCCACGCACAAGATAAATCAGCACAAGGAGATCTCTAAGCTTTAACAGCAACTAGGGACGAATATGCCCGACATGTCCAAATATTTTCCCTCCAAACGTCAGACTTTGTGGCCCAGTCAATCGTGGATCCTCATAATCACTCATGGCCATCAGAAGTGGAAAGTTATCAACCCATGGACACCTTTGCATGAATATGAATACCATGCCCTCAGCGGCTCTGCATATTGATAGCCCCTGGCCTGTCTAACAAAGGCAAGATTTCCTCAGGCGATACTCTTCCTAGCTCTGTACGCTTACTGGCCTCAGAGCCCCCCATATCATTTCTCCTGATCCAAGAAGCCCTGGAACCACGATTTACACCAATCAACCCCTCTCCACGTCTTGGGCATGCTGAGATGTTCAATCCAAGTTACATTCTCATCAAGAGTGGCCTTTAAAACTACGTCCTTACCGCATGACGTTAAACAGCACGAATCATCTTGGCCGCTTGGCATGAAGCTTCAAATACCAATAATTAAACATTCAGGGAAATGCCTCCGACTAAAAGAATTTTCACTAGTTTAAAAATTCCCCCCATCCTCGTGGCATGATGTTAAACTCCATAGTATCCTTTAATAATCCTCCTTGTCTTTACCGCATGACGTTAAGCTACATGGAAGTCGTCCTTGCCGCATGACATTAAACAACACGGTCAAACCTGTCATAGGTTTAGTAAGGAACAAAGAATTTTCTCTGTCCATCAGTGCATGGGTCAGACCTGCATAAACCACCATCTCACACCAGTGTGAGAAGTAATGACTTCACCCATTCTCAGGAAATTTAGCCTAGATGTTTCTCCCGTATCCGGGTACCCTCCCCTCATAAACCATACTCTTTATTCAGAAAAAGCTAAACTCTCATAAACCACCCCTGGTGGTCCCGAATCTCAAACTTCCTTGAAGTTGCACGACTATCGAGAAAATGAAACCATTTACCTAAGGACACATTTGTGTGACTATTCATACCATGCCCTCAGTGGATCTGCATATTGATCACCCCTGGATCATCTACCAAAGGCAAGATTTCCTTAGGCAGTGCTTCTCTCCGTACGCCTCTTGGCCCCTGATCCCTCATGTCCATCCCAGGATTCGAAAACTCTCATAGATACAGTTTACCAACCTCTTTTATAACCTTTCCTGAATATATTAGAACGTCTCTGAGGATATTACCGATAACCAAGAGAATCCATTCCATTTTTGAAGAATGTCTAGGCTGCAAGACTTTAAACTGCGCCAAGATCCAACCGTCCTTTATGATAGATAAATGCACAGGATAGGGACCCTGTGTCCACATTCCTTATTAATATATATGTTCTCAAACCCTTTCAGATGTCACACACCATTTTCGAGCCACCCCTGGTGGTTTTCATAATTCTCCAAGCCACCCATGGTGGTTTCCATAATCCGAAATTCCATGAAGTCCCTAGGACATCAAAAATGGAGAGTCATTGACTTAAGGACACCTTTGCATGACTATGCATACCATGCCCTCAGCAGCCCTGCATATTGATCGCCCCTGGCCTGTCTACCAAATGCAAGATTTCCTTAGGCGATGCTCTTCCCACCTATGTACGCCAATACGGCTCCCATGCCTTGAGATGTGCCCTACATGTCATTCAAATTTAAACATGCCCCCCCCACATGCGTCTGAAGGATATCGGGACATATTTTACTCAACCAAACCTCATTGGGTCCCTCGCCCCACCATGTCTGGTCAAATCTGTTCGACCTAAAACATCAGTAATGATAGTCTTGTCGGCGGGACTTTAATCCGCTCACCCAAAAAAATGGCGCAAATCCTGTTAGGCTGAAAACCTGAAAAGGGCGACCTAAGATAAAGTCAGGCCATACCCACTGGTTCCACACCAAATGGGCCCAGTAAAAATTAGGGTATTGAAAGAAAAGACAAAAAAGTTAGTGGGGTTTTTCTACAAAACCCTAGAAATAGTCAAACTATGCTCATTGGATCCCATGATCCAGGAAAAAGTTAGAGTTTGTTTCTATTTTCCTTAATCATGATTAATTTTGATTCAGTGTGTTGTTATTTACATAATAATTGTTCTGGTAACAATTAGATTTTACAGTAGGGAAATATTGACAATGATTTTATTCCATTTGAACAAAAAGGGAGGACATCCACAAGCTGGGGAATCTCCCTCACAAAAAAAAAGAAAGGGGGGGGGGGTACGCAAAACAGAGTGTACAAGAAAGGATCTGATCGTCACAAAGGAGCCTGGATCTCTCTTTCCATTAGATCTGCAACCATGTGATGGAGTTTATTGCAAATCTGCTCCAGTAGGTCCCTCTCCCTGGCCACGACCTCGGCCACCGAACGAGTGCACCCCATTGTTGTTTGGAGATCATTGATTCCTTTCCCAGTGGCTTCAATGTTACCAATTAGATCTGACAATTGATCCCTCAACATCGCCACTCAAGCTTCGCATTCACACAACTTAGTAGATAGGGCGATCACCTGATCTTGAGCCTAATCTTGAGATACCACCTCTTGTGCCATCATTTGATGGAGCTTCATCATTTCCTCCTCAAGGGATCGAGTCCCTCAATGAGAGGCAGCAAGGTGAGCAAGCTTGTGTTCACTAGCAGAAACCTCCCCATGGGAAATGACAACCTGGCAAGTGAGAAAATGAAACTGCTGATAGTCAAAGCCACCTGACCCCAAACCCAGGAAGAGTTATCGAAGAGCTTCAGTTTTAGTTTCCATCTTATCCAGATGATTTTCGGTGACAATCTCGCAAATCCGGGGCCAGGCCAACCTGCGCACTGCTTGGTGGTCAGCCATGACATGAGGATCCTTGGTATCCTTGTTGGATAGCACAGGAACGAAGTCTGGCATTGTGATCAGTGCAGACATGTGCGCGCTAGAAGATGGTTCCGAAGCTGGAAGGTCTGAAACTTCTAACCATGGTTCGGGCTTGGGAACCGAGTTGTTAAGTCCGGTATTGGCTGGCGAAACTTCAGGAATTGTCTCGCTGGGATCCGGAGCCACAGGGTCATCCTCGTCCACGTCCAAGAAGGATGGATTCATCTGAACTTCGGCCGCAGAGGAGCTGGGAGAGGAAAATCCACTGAGTTGCTTTCACCGAAAATCCATCAGTCGTCTTCTCTCAGAGCCGATGAGGAAGGTGCATTAGGCACAACAGCCGTAGTGACTCATGATTTAGGAACTTGCCGGACAGCCTTCCTCATGATTCCATCGAGATAATGTTTCACCCACATTCTTGCATACTCCAAGGATAGGCTGACGGCCACCCCTATTCCAGGAAAAGGGATTCTTGTGTCAGATCCCTCCTGCATCAGCATCAACCACCATTGACGGAGAATGGCCGGGTGCAGTCCTCGAGCCCTAGGAGGGGGAAGAGAAACTTGGTGTTGCATACACCCAAACTGGCGGGAAAAACGATAGGTGGAATACAACTCGCACAGAGAAACCCCGTCAATCCACGCGGACAGAAACCCATCCCGTAGTGAAATTATGTAAGAACAATCCTCTAGGATTCCCATATGGTTTTCAAACACGATGCTGGAAGGGGTGGGGTAGGGAGCGAAAGAAAACTGAGAGAAGTCACTCAGAAGCCGGATGACTTCATCAGAACTGAGGGACTTCAAGAGAACCCTAGATATATCGAGGAAGGTAGGTCGGAAGGTAGGAAGAAGAATGACCGTGTTATGACAATACTCATAACAGTGGCAATGATTTGCTATCCAGCCGTATAATAATTGAAATGGCCCACTCAGACGGTAGGGTGACCCACCCTCCTATATGTGGCTCAGTAGTTTGTAAATACGAGCTGTAACGACCCAAAGATTCATTAATGGAAAATCCCTCTTGATCCAGTTAATTGTCTCTTTATAAAAAAAGGTTTTTATAAGATGTAAACTTCTTTGGTTTTATGATAAGAGTTGTGACTATTACTTTTATAGCCGTTGAACAGTGATCACATGATTAGTATAAATATAAGGCTTTAACGAACCCAATTTTTTACTCAGACAAAGGAAGCGATGGCCTCATCCAGTAGAATTGCCCCATACGAAGCCCATTTGTCGGAGCTCGGAAAAGAGGTGGCATCCTTGGGCTTCGCCCTTGACCAATCCCAATCTGAGCTTCATTATGTCAAGCTCGAACGTGACCGTCTACGGGAAAAGTGGAAGTTGATTGAAATTACCACTCGAGCGATGTTATCCGAGCCACCCCAAGAGTCTGTCACCATCGCACACCTTACCCTTAGGTCTTATGCGGCTGTTTTAAGGGGTTATGTAACAAATAAGTAGTACTATGTTCATGTATATTATTTTTGTATATAATAATTAATATAATTTCTAGTCATTTTTGATACATTGTAAATAGTTTTTAAAGTACAAATGGTGTTTTTAGTTATTATTTAATTAAGAAATCTATTTTATTAAATTAAGGGATTTTTTAATTAAATAATAATTTAATAAAATAATAATATTTTTATTAAATTAATTAAATATAAATGATCTTATAAATTTATGAATGCAATTAAAATGTTATATTAAGGTTTGAAAGCCATTTCTGTCAAAAAACCGTGAATTTTCGATAAATGTTGGTTTTTATTTTAAAAGTGAAAATTAACATATTTAGAATTTTTTTTAGATAAAATAAATGTCATTTCTGGAATCATGAGGTCGAAATTATCCAACGGTGATTTTTTCATAATTTTCTGAGACAGTCAAATTTTTGGGTAAAAATTAAATACCGTTTAAATATATAATGTGTTTTATGACATCATAATGACCCAATGGTGATGTAATAAAATACTATAATCCTTATGTTCGGCCAATATATGTTTTACCATTAAAATAAAGTGATTTTGGGTTTTTTTGACTTACTTTTCAAAGCATTAATGAACCCCTCAAGACTTATTCAACACTTTTCCTTTTTAAATTAATTTCCATGGGAGTTTGACTCACCTCCACATAAGCAACCTTATTATTTTAATAAGTTTGTACCTTGGCCTTGTAAAATATTTTTTTCCTCTTTACGTTTCCAGAAACCATGTGATGGTTTTTGGTTTGGATTAGTTTAATATAAGGGGTCCCAAACCTAAATAATAAGGAATTCTCTCACCTTTCATATATAAACCCACCCAAGCTCCCACTTCCTCCTCACTAAAATCCTTTGGAGTTCGTCCAAGCTATTCCCTACTCTCTCTATAATCATCCCAAGGTTCCCCAAGCTCCCAAGAAGCCTCTCACAAGCCTCTCTCTAGCCTTTGGAATCACACTTCCAAGTAAGGGTTTTTTCTTCCTTTCTCATTTTTGTCAATTTTCTTTAAGTTGTATTTCCCTTTTAATTTCAATTATGAATGTTGGGGTATGGTTCCGCACCTCCCCCATACTGACCTCTTATTGTTTGAATGATGGGAGACCCCTTTCTCTCTCATTAAATACCTCCCATGTACACCCGTTACTATGCCGAAATTCCGAAAGGAACTTCTCTCTCTTCTTTTACATTCAAGCAATAATTTTGTATCATGAATCTAAATTCCATTACAATTGCTGGGACATGTATCTATATGAACTCCTTACTTTCCATTACATGTAAATATGATGAGTAACCCCTTTCTCTCTCATCAACCATTTTTATGAATTCTTATGTCATGCCGTTACGCTGCCTAAATCACACCGATTTTCTAAGCCAATGTCGTTGTGTAGTGAATACCATGCCCATTTCTCCATCAAGGGTATTCAACTTTATGCACATTTACTTATTGATTGTATAGTTTCATGTATTAATTCCACATTCCTTTATCATGGAATAAATAATTATGTTTTATGAATCCATGTTTTTTGATCCATGTGGCACACTTATGCATGAAATGAAATGTTTAAGAAGGGTGCGCCCTTATAGCGCTCCAATGCATTGGGTAAAGTATAGTATCATGATACGTCATGTGCAATGAGTGTTGACTCATGCTAATTCAAGTGCAACGAGGGTTTAATCTTGCTTCATGTGCAATGAGGGTTTACTCATGATCCATGTGCAGTGAGCCTTGGCTCATGCTAATTCAATATTAAGTGTTGTTGCCACATTTCCATGTTATGATTATCATGATTTATCATGCCTTTATGTTCATGTTTATCTTATGATCTATTGACATGCCTATTTCCTAACATGTATTATACTCCTCATTTTATTCCATGTGTACTCCCTAACAGGGCTATATAGCTCACCCTTTTCTTATGCATGTCCTCAGGTTATCCCATGCAATGCTAAGTACGAGGGAATGTAGTGGTCATGTAAAGGAAGTTTTCAATAAAGATGTTGTATTTCATGTTTTAAGTTTTTATATAATGATCCTAAGCCCCAAAGACACTAAAACTCTCGATCTTCTTTGTTGTATCAAGTGAAGTTTTATGTAATAAAGCATGTTTAAGTTGTAATAAAAAGCAGGGTTGTCATACGAGCCAAAGTGGGCATGACCAAATTCACCGGGCGACCCTCTGCCAACTCAATTGCCATCATCAAGGTGCAAGCCCTGATTCCTGGGTTGATACCCCGAGAAGGGAATAACCACCCGTTCAAAAACATGGAAAATAGACCTGCCAAGCTGAGAATAGGTGGAACACCGAGGAGCACCTTGTAACCCCATGAAAGGTAGTCGCCCGCCTCTAGAACCGCCTAGTAGGAACCTGGGATCATTCATGACTGTTGAGAAGGATGAGTCCTGGGGTGCTTGATCTTTGGCACAGGACCAGTGGTGTTCAGAAATAACCCTATCCAGGTGCTATTGGGGATAAGAGAGCGGGCACACAAGGCCTGACCCAATGACCGCTCTGCCATAACCAGCAGATCCGTCACCAATGAAGGCACTTGTTCGATGTCGTCCCATACGTCAGGAGTGGGCGGAAACTCTTAACACATTTCACCAATTATTAGAAGCCCTCCCAATTGGTAGATGTCCCACAAACTAATTCCAACTTCACCATGGTATAAGTGGAAAGTATTAGTGCTTGAACACCAGCAACTGAGCAGGTCAGACAGGATCAAATATGGGGGGTAAATGGTGAACTGGGAGACCCACATTGGGGAGTACATATTGACTGATTCTAGTGACTCGAAAGATTCTAGGTAATGATGGTGGACCCAGAAGGCCCAAGCCCAGTCATTTGAGAAAATCCTGCTAGACCGAAGATCCCACATAGGAATCCACCCCGCGTCAGGATCTACTCGAGCAAGGTTGATAATAGAGGGGTAATTCTTGAAGATAGCTTTGTGAGAGAAGTCTTGAGTGCACTGGTCACTTTGGGTCCAAATAGAGCCTCTCAAAATGAAAGCGTCTTTCGGGCTAGGATCAGAGGTTATCTCCCCCAATGAGGTAAGGTTCGCCTGAACGCACATTGGTGATGCTTCCAAGAAAGGAGAAGGAAAACCTGAGAAAGTAGGGGGAATAGGGACGTCGTCTTGAACACCGAATCCATAAAGCAGAAGTCGATTTGATAGCGGATAACCCAGGAGTTCGAGAGATAGCAATCCCTTCAAGACGCCATCGTCGGGGATGATGGACTGACTAGGGTCCTCTTTGATGCTCTCCGGTCTACGAATCATGGTTAGACGCCTTCCTGAACCAATTGAGAGAGGCTCGGCAGTAGACCTGGGTGTAGGGCGAGGGGGAACCATGTTTTCTCCCTACATTATAAAACCAGGTAAATGGTTAGTTCGGAATAATAAAATCTGGATAAAGGTACCAAGTATATGGAAAAGGAGTCCAGGACCCTTCACAAGGTCCACGAGCAAGCCTCAAAATGTGGTCCACGATGAATGCATCCCATGAACCAATACTACATGAAAGAGGTCCGCGGTATCCTGTACCGCAGAGCATTGACTAGAAAATCGTGAACCAGGTTGCTCCGTGGAATTTTAATCCCGGACTTAAATAATAAGGTTCAGAAGACTCCAGAAATTTTCAAAGTCTAGAAGGTTTTAAACCGTGGACCATCAAAACTGTGGAGCGAGTTCCTACACGGCCCGACATGACTTAATTTTTAATTAATTAAAAGTATTGGTTCGCGGTTGGGATATTGGTCTGCGAATGAAGGCAACCGCGAATGAGGAATGGTTCGCAGAAAAGGCGTTTCGTGAAGGAACGAGCACACAGAGAAAAGCGAGAGGGGTCTGGTTTCACGAAGAATCTGGTAAAAGACAAAGGAAGGGTCCCGTATTTATAGGCATGGTCCCCTACCGGTTTCACTCCCCTACCGCAAACCATACAAGTTTCAGGACCACTCTACATCGAAATGGCCTCCTCTTCGTTCTGATCAGACCCCATTCCGATGGGGGGGATTTATAGGGTCCTGAAAAATCCACAAAGGAAGAATGAGAATCCCCTTTAATCCAAGGTAGATTATACCCAATTTCCCCCACAAAGAATTGGGGGAAAAGTGTGGAGAATACTCAAAGGAAGGAACAAGCCGAACCGGTCCGTGAACCGGTCCAATGATAATGCCACGCAGCCGGTTCCACGAAGCACCCCCTCCACGGACTGTTGTCGTTCAAGGAATGGAGGTGGAGATCCTTCGCGGGCACGAAGAAGGATGGGTGCTGAACCCGGTTCATCGTCACGAACCACCCCATCCATGGACCACGTCGACCGGCCCGAGTCACATCTGCTGTCGTTTGCGGAATGGAGGCGGATCCCTACACGGCCGCGAAGCACTCCCCGAGTTAGTTTGGTTCGCGGGGGGGGGGGGGGGGTGCGTTCAATGCACCCGTGAGTCGTGGATTGAACAAGTTATCCGTGAACCGGGTCTCCGATCATGGGCCTCCGCAAAAGGTGCCGCATGACCACATATATATCTATTTCCCCACTCTATAAAAGGAGATCGAGGGGGAAGAGCCAAGGAGGAAAATTTGGAGATTGATTAGATTCGGGTGGAAGAATTCCGAAGGAAGGAGCTTAGGATTTCGCAAATAGTGAAGTTCCAGTTCGTGAACCAGAATAGGTATGAAGTTGGAAGATAATTAATAAGGAACCTAAAATGCATAAAAACTTGGTGGACCGTGAACTTAAAATAACAAAGAAAAGAAGACCACAAACCATGGCCCCTCCGCAGATGCTCCCCCCGCAGACCAGGGAGTTTATGCCCCTTTTCCGATCCGTCGCACTGCGTAACACCCTCCTACGTTGGAAAATGCCCGACCGACGAACCCCCGACCGGCGTCTACCTCAGCCGCCACTGCTCACGTGGACCCCTCCACATACCAACTTGGTACACGGGCTGAACCCAAAGCTGCAAACCACCCTGGTTCGCGGGATACCTTCCAAGCCGCAAACCACCCTGGTTCGCGGAATGCCCATCAGTCCGCGGACTACCCTAGTTCGAGGAAGGCTTCTACAGCCACGTAGCACCTCCCTACACGAATGGAGCCACCACTCATACACCTGTGTGGCCCTCCAGATACATCGGAGTTCCCATTCCTCGAGCCAGATAAAATCCTTCTAATCTGACTTGATCCTCCGCAACCTCCTCATTGGCCCATTCATCGGCCGCGAACCGAGGCCTCCACTAGAGCCACCAGACCCGTGTGTTGTAACCTTCATGCACATCAACGCACCTTTCTGAGTTCACATACCCATGGTAAGCGAGGGATAAGGGGTTGCTCCGACCCTTGAATGGATTCCCGAAGTATTCCTGGGTTCACATTCCCACGGTAATGCGGAGTCCGAGCCCAAGAGTCCTCTTTCCATCCTCTCCATTTGTTAGGACTGGGGAACTTCTACTTTTCCCTGAGGCGTGGTGGGCTACCCATCCGAAGGAAGCCCCCATGCACCTCCGTACTTTCCCATGGCTACGACCAAGGAAGGGCGTAGTGGAAAGGGGTGTTGCTCCGTCCTTCTTTGGGGAAAAGTCCCTCTCCCGCTGTGCTTTGTCGCCATGGGCATCTATCTTGGAGTAAGACCCGAATTTTTGGGCTGCCCTCATGCGTAAACCCCACTCCACTTCCCACGAATGCACCTTTCGCAACGTGGTTGTCTGGTCCCTGCTGCCTCTTGTTTCTCACACTAAGCATGGCTCACGTGGTCTTAGAGTAATCATCGACCATGACATCCTCTTATGGGCCTCCTCAGAGTGTAATACCCAATCCATCATCATGGGACTCCTCAGAGTGTAAGCCAAAATCCATTATCATGGGCCTCCTCAGAGTGTAAGCCCCAATATGTTACCCTGGGCTACCTCAGAGCGTAAGCCCCAGTACCATTCGAACTACGTGGAATTTGATCCCTGTCTCCTAGGAAGGGTACGTAGGAAGCCTACCTGAGGTTCAATCCCAACAACCGGTTGATCTGACTATCTTCACTTCAATTCACCACACAAAACCTGAACAGCCTGGAGCGTAATCCCCATACCAAACCGAACTACGTGGATTCTGATTCCTCTCATGAGGATACGTAGGAAGCCCATATAACGGGTTCGATCTAGATTCCCAAGTCATTATCTTTCCACCCTAGATGACGATAAAATCCAGAGCGCCCAGTTATGAGGCTTCTAACCAGCACCGTCTTGATGATTCTAGAATCCTTGGGGTCATTAATCCAACGAGGGATGGTAAACCTCGGGCATAAATGATTCTGAACCCCTGCGTCCAGCTGACCATTGCAAACTAGGAGTAATCCGTGGATACTATGCTTGGGTATAAATCAAAGATTCGCGAACATATGAATATGTCTTAAATCTATAAGAGAGTCCCAGAACATGCAATAATTCCCCCCCAAGAAGGTGCGATGATCCTAACTTTCCATCCTTTCGACCAATGTGATTTCTTAAGGGTTGATGGTCAAACCACCCAGCGAACGCCTGCCTTTGGAAAGAAGGTCCACGTATCATCAGATACGGAACCGTTGGGCATTTCAGAACCGATCTGAAACTAAAATTAAACCTTTTTAGGCCTTGTATGGGAGACCCTATAGGTCACACTTGAACTGGGTAGATATTGGAGAGTCCTCCCTTATGGGAAAAAAGTTGGTGCATGTGACCATAGAGAAAGTACAAGTCATTCGAGAATGGAGGAAGATGGCCTAGAACAAACTGAATACCCATACAGATCACTGTCGTAGGCCCTTGGAGTTTGAATATGGAGACCATGTCTTCTTGAGGGTCTCCCCATGATGTGGAATGTGGAGATTTTTCTAGGGATACAAGCTATCCCCGAGGTTTATTAGGCCATTTGAGGCCATTCAGAGGGTCGACAAGGTTACCTACCACCTCATCTTACCCCAACGGATGGAGTGAGTGCATAAAATTTTCTATATATCATAGATGAGGAGATATGTGTATAATCCCACACATGTTATTGATTAGGGTGAGCTGGACATCGAGGATGGAGTAACCTTTGCAGAGAACCCAGTGGAGATTGAGAACCGACAGAAGCAGAACTTGTGAGGACGAGCCATCCCTTTGGTTCGAGTGTTGTGGCAGCACAAAAATATGCAGGAGAGTACCTGAGAGCAGGAGGGCCACACATAGGCTCATTATCCCGAGTTGTTTTCATAGTTTTGCTTTTTGAGGATGAAAATCTTGAAGAAGGAAATGATGTAAAGACCTAGTTTTTACCCTATAAGACTTTGAAATATTTCTAAATATGTTTCCAGAGCTAGGTGCTGAGACGACGTGCAATTCCAAGGCCTGGTGTACCTAGAATTAATTTTATAAAAATATTAAATATTTTTTTATTACACACATGTGGTGAATTAAAGAAACTGGGATAACTCTTAAATAGGTGATCATATAGGAAATCCAAGACCATGGTTGTGTTTAGAATGTGGTGTTTTCCCTAGGCGCGACATAAAATAAGTTAGTGTGGGACATCCCGATCCCCTCTCTCGTTGGCGGTGCGTTTAAGTGATTTAATTAATCAATTAATTTAATTAATTAAAACCATTTTTGACCTAATAAATGGTTATAAATATGTGGTTAAGGAGATTTTTCCATGGTTGGCCTCACAATTTCTTCAATCTGCTGGTGAGATCACTCTTCACCCTTTGAAGAATCCCTTCAAAGAACGACACAACCTTGGATCTAGGCGAATCAAAGCACAATAAATTCAATAGAACTTGGCGGACACATTATTCATCAATGATGACCAATCCAATCCAGGAAGGACTCATCTTTTGTGAATTTACACCTTTCATTAAATGTTTGAGTGTATCAATATTTATTCTTCAATTTACACCCCTGATTACAAACCTTTCATTATCCCAAGTACCAAATTTCATATTGTTTAATTAATGTTCTAACCCCGGTTCCCCATCCTTGATCATAGGCCAATAAAACTTGGTCGGTGATGTTTAAAACTTTTTCCTTTGGTTCCTTTATACCATATTTCTTCACATTTTTTACCATGGAATCTCCTTGGATCCTAGTTTGATAGTTTTTGGGAAACCTGAGATTGATCAGGCACCTGGATTCGAGACGAATTTTCCAAACGGTGATGGAATCACGAGCAAGTAATAGATCCGAAAATGACATGATGTAAGGATAAAGAATCTGTAGGTTTCACAATAGTCCAAAGAGGGTCAAAGTTGTGGAAGTGTGCATAAGATTTTTCCAAACCCTCATTTTTGAAGGAGGATTATTCGAGACAAAAAATGACAAGTTTATGTGTTCTTTGGTTAGATTCAGTGTTTTCATAGTGGATACATGCATCCTTGGCCTCGTTTGGACCAAATTTTGGAAGCGATGGATGAAAATCGAAGAAACCTTATAGTTTCTGAAAAAACCAAACTACATGCCATTTACCATGAAGAACACACAATTTTTAGCCTCCCTCAGTGGCAATGATAGGGTTTTAGGGAGGATAAGGATGACACAATGTGTACTCCCCTTGAAACGCTGTGTACTACCCTTTTCATGTGAAAATTTGTGTGAAGGAACACATGACCAGTTAAATTCCATGTGTTGACTACATTGGTTGGCCACATGAGCAGTATCCTGTGTGAACCAACATTCCATGTACTGGAGTACACGTACACAGAGTTCAAGTACACGAACATGGCCAGTGGACATGGCCCCGATCCTGGATAGCTAGGACACAATGTGTATTCCACCTACATGGCATGTTATACTACATGGGATATGACCCATGTACTAATCAAATACACGATCAGGTAGTGGAGAATGACCAAAAATCGTGTGGGCCCCTTACACATCATGTTCTTCTTGAGATCTTCCGAGAAAAATTTAGACCCCGTGTATCCTTCATTTGGATTTAGATTTTGGCCCATGAGATGCCTATCCTGAGTGTTTTTTTACAGAATGTGATGGTTACCTCAAAAGTGGATTTTGAGATACAACATAAATTTTCTAGGTTGGAACATGCAGAGACAACACTAGATGATGGTAGTGATCATATAGTCTTACCAGACTAGTTCTAGGCAGACCCTCTAGCTAGGCTGGGCAGTGTAGTCCTCGATGATTCCGGGCTGACCCTCTAGTAGGACTGGGCAGTGTAGTCCCTGATGATTCCAAGTTACCCTCCAGTAAGATCTAGGAAGTGGAGTTCCTTGATGTTATGGGCTGACCCTTCAGCTGGACTGGGCAGTGTAGTCCCCGATGACCTTCTAGGTATGGCCCTCCAGCCGGGCCAGGCATCAACATCCCCTGAAGACTCACCAGGATTAACCTCTAGTAGTTCTTGTGCAATGGAATTCCCCAGTGACAGTTCCGAGTGGTGACCTCTTGTAGTAATGGGTAGTGGTGTTCCTTAATGGCTACCATAGAATACGCTTGACTGTGTGGTATAATGATTAGGTGTGGATCAACTTCACCTAAGGACTCATGAGAAAGAGGGGTGCTTTCCCCACCAAGACATATTCTTGTGATGCGACCTAAAACCATGTGGGCGAGTTAGTGCCTCCCAAAGTGGATAACATCGAGTTGTAGTGATTTTAGCTACTTTTACTTGGTCCTCCTAGGAAGATGAACAAGATGCTGGGCATCGTAGATGACTTTACCTTGGAACATTTGGCTACTCACTTTCTTGGGTAAGCTGGGTGATGGAGATCCACTTACCCTCTTGTTTGGGTTTCTTTGGTTGAGCATATATATATATATATATATCCTTTTACAGTACTCACTCCTTTGGTCTTGGTTACTCTCCTTATAAGAGAGATTAAGACGCATGAGGTATGCCACATACTTTCTATGTCTAGCTTCTCATGGTTGGATGAGTATACTCTCCAACTATATGTAGTGAAGACTCGATGAGGAGTTTATCTCCTCACTGTTTCGAGCTCCTTGTGTTTGTATGAGTCTACTTTAACTCTCTTGTTGGGTTGAAATGTACTATTTTCATTCACCTTTATCATACCTTGTTCTCTCTACTGCTTTAATTTTTAGTGTATCTCTTACTGCCCACCCCCTTCACCTTTTCGAGGTATTATACTGGGTATGTATATACTCACCCCTGCATGGGCTTTGACCAACATGTGTCATTTCTTTTTCAGATGGTGGAAAGTTCAATCATGATCTTAGAGGATCTTAGGGATATAGGCTATGTAGACCACATACAATGGTCAGAGTTGGGATATAGGAGTGGGGCTCTCTCTTCTGTTACTATTTTTTTGGTTTCCTTCAGGTTGGGATAGGTTTTTGGTTTGGGAAAGTGTTTTTTCCATTTACTTTTCAGTTGACACTACCATACTCTTATACCATCTAAAGGTTCATGCATGTTTATTTTACTTCACAGTAGTATGTGCCTTTTTTCTACTTTTTCTCTGCACTTTTGCATTGAGTTAGCTATGTGTGTGCATGTAGGTTTTAGGAAAAGGCCTCCCTAATTTTAGTTGTGCCTTTAACACTTATCACTACCCCCTGGCCTATGGAGGTGGTATTGGGGTAATTATGGATTGAGCCCCTGCTTGGGTCGGGTCATGTCATAGATAATCCCTACCAGAAACCACTACATGACACCCCAAAGGCTCATGAGTCACTTGATTCATCGACCATTGTGGGGTCTATAATTCTTGCTGAGGTCCCATACCTAAACCAAAGCCTAACTTTATTATTTTAATCCTCAAATACTTATCAATAAACCACTTAATATGGCCATATTTTCTACACTGATGACAAGTATTGAGTGAAATATGATAGTACTTAATAAAGAGTCCATTCCTCCCATAGTTATATCACATGGCAGAGTCATTTACCATTGAGGAAGCCAATAAACCTATTCTTTTCTTTGACTATTAACCACCACCCTGTTGTCCATCCCCCAAATTCCTTTTCTTACTTCCATAATAAGCAATCAAGACTATGAGGAATGAAGCATCGGTTAGTCCAATGGTAGTTGGAAGAATACTTTCTGCTCTATTTTAATCAATGCCTTTCTCTATCGTCAGTTACTTATGAAGTACTGTAGAACAATTTGTTTGATCGAAGTTCCAGACCCATCATTTTAGTACTGTATGAATACCTATCATGAAATTTATAGTCGTATACACCTCATTACCCACCATAATAAGAGAAAAGAAAATAAACTTGGTGAAACATACTGAATAGGTAGATGTTGTCATCATCCCCTATTGGATCTCCATGAACTTTTGAAATGGTCCAGCTTCAATGCATCTAGAAATAAATCATCAGATAATAGATCCTTGAAGGTATCACATTCCATACCTTCACATTTTAATGCCTACAACAAGACATCCCTCCATCATTTAGATATATCTTGAAGCATAAAGTTCATAAGCTTCACCTTTTGATCCTATGGGGTATCTACGAGGTTGAAAATCCTATTAATGATCTATATCTAGTTCTCTGTATCCTAAGGACCTCCAATGCCCTATAAGGATGGGGGATAGCATAGATGGAAGTCATGATAATATTCAACCATCATCTACCTACCCCTTTAGGATCCTCCACTCTAAATATAAATTTCATAAAAGAGTCCTGGATAGACTAGTTATATTGATTTACCTGTTGGGGGAAAAAGGGAGCATTCCCAAATTCATCCTTCTACAAAATAGGTGGTACAACTGGTAGCACGTGAATTATATGAGGTGGAGTTTCATGAAATTACAGATCAAACCTTATAGAAATCCAACAACTTAAGAAAGAGGACCATCAATAGATCATAGACAAACAAAAGGGTTTACACTAAGGTTCAACCTAATAGGATACCCCCAAGAATAAGGAACATGACTCTAATAATTACCCATGACCCAATCCAAGCCTCCAATACCTTCAAATTAGTCACAAACATATATATACAATCAATAAAATAATACTTAGGCTTAAATAAAAGAATACAAGAAATGATGCACCAAAATAGCATATCACAATTTCAATAGGCGTTTAATTACTTGGGATATATCAAATGTAAGCAACATGTATAGGAAAAGTGATCTTACATGCCTAAATATGATGCATAGACACACACCAAATCCCATAAATCAGTATAACAATATCATTTGAATAACCTAAGGTAAATTTAAATAAAAGGTAACATCAAACAACAAGAACATAAAATCCCACTTTTATAGTAACTCAAAGGACCACTATACAGTGTTGTCCAGACACTAACATAGTTCCATTTACTAAGTACCAAACATCCTTACTCCTATATACCTGATCACAAATCAAGACAAGGATAAGAAACAAGTTAGTGAAAATAATGATATGATACTATTTTTAAACACCTTGTCCAAAATAATGAAGTCTGATATGGAATTCCACATGACCTCATACGTGTTTCCCCATACTCAAGAGGTTCCTGACTAGTAGTGAGGGCCAAAGTAATATCATGGGGAGACTATACGCACAAAACTTGGTAAACATCAAAGTATAATAATGAAAAACATGGTATATAAATAAATAAAATAGTAAATAAATGAATAATAATTATAGTAGTAGAAAAATAAATAAGCACCAACCCATGTAGTATCATTATTACATGTTAGACACATAAACCAAAACTAAAAAAATAAAGGATCACTACAAGTGGTGGAGCAATGCATGAAGTAAGAAAACTAAATAAAAATAATATAAGATGAACACACTGAATTACATCATGCAACACACACATATCCCTATAAAAACTACTCAATTTAATACCACATGGACCTTGCCTTTCACATAATCCTTGGTTGTGAATTCTACAAGTGCACTGAAATTCTTGATTAGGGTGTGAGTACAAAACTCAGTAGGAAACCACCAACGACCCTTAACATAAGTTAATAAGATACATTGATTCCTTATTTTAAATAAAATAGAACATAGATATAACACACTAATATTTTATAGTATGTATCTTCTTAAATAAATTCAATTTATTTGATAGGACAAACAACACCGAGCTTAAGCAAATCACAATATACTATTAAATATTATTATTTTAACGTGACCATTATAAATTAGTCGTTAAATTGGAGGGTGTAAATAAGATTAAATATATTATTAAATTTATAGGAAGTTAATATTCAATAAAAATTTATTTATTCATTTCTAGTAAATAAACACACATTTTTTTGTAAAGTCATTTTATTCTTCAAATATAAATTCTAATAAAAAAGTGATTATTATTTACTTCTTTGGAAGATAAATATAATTAATTTTTGATGATTTTAAAAAATTTATTTTATAAAATAAAAATAAATTTTTTATTCATCATGTAAAAATTATCTTAGAATTAATTTTTGAGAATCTTCTAAAAAGATTAATGTTTAAGTGAATAGAGAAAAATATCATTTTTTGTAAAAATGTCATTCATTTTCAATAAATTAAGAAATTTAAAAGAAATATTATGTTTTTAATATGGTTTTAAGTAAAATAAGTATTATATAGTTATATTTCATCCAATTAAATTATTTTTAATCGAATTTATATTTTATTTTTGAATAAGTTTATTTTTGGGTTTAAAAATAGGTTTTTCTAAAAACCATTTTAAAGTGTATAATGTTTCTACTTTTTAAGTAATTAAAATAATAAATAATGGGGATTGTTTTGAATGAAATTTATAGATTATAGATTAGTAATTATTAATTTAGTTTCATACCATGACAATTATTATTCCTAGTGTTAATATAAATTCATCTTTTACTTGAGAAATACACTTCTTGAAAACCTGATTTTTCATCACATATGCTGGTTTTGTTTTAAATATAATTTTAAAAATTATTTGAATTTAATTTGGTAAAATTAATTAAATATTTGTAATCATAAGGTCCAAATTAGGTTATAAGGTCATTTTCATTTTTAGGTATAAAAAATTTACTGTGGTAAAAACAAGATTTACTACAATATATGTAAATTAATGAAATGTGTTAAATTTAAAATGTAAAAGATTAAAATACCTAAAAACTAAAAATTTAAATGGGGTTTTGATGCGTTTATAGACCATAAAAATTATTTAAAACAATAATTATCAATATAATTCTTTGTAATTAATTCCACCCAAATGTGGTTGGATTTAAAAATAAAATAATCATTATTTAATCACTTAAAACCACCACTCATCATGTATAAATATCAATCCTCACCACCAATTTCTCCTAAATAGACTTTAAGATCCTAAAATATCTAAAAAAACCTCTCCTTTCCACTCCCCTCTACATACAAGTTTCTATGGTCTTACCAAAAGACCAATTCCAAGGTTTTTAAGGGATCCTTCAAAGCGGTGATATTCAAGAGGTAATTTTCTCAAACCACCTGTCTTATTTTATTTTAGTCTTATAATTTCTATTTGCCTCCTTCATATATCAAGGAATAATAACTACAGAATCATTTAAATACTGAAATTTTATGTTTATAATATAATATATTATATCCATCACTTTTATTATATCCTCTTATTCAATGAAAGGAAACCATTGTCCAAATTATGGTGGTTAACCATCTCTGTGAATAATGCTTTTTTATTTTCAATTAAATCCATAAAGGCTGGTAATAAAATAATTATTTTAGTTAAATTAGATTTTAAAAGGTATATTTAAACCTATTTAATTTTCTTGAACTAAATTATATATATAATATTAAATAAAACAAAACTAGTTCGTGATGGTCGGAAAAACCGCCAAAATAAACTAAACATTTATCTTTTACATTTTATCAAATAAGTCATCCTCATGTTAGAAATAAAAATTATATATAGGGAAATTTAAAATTATGGAAGTTCATTAATACCATTTTATCTCACTTCTTGATTCTTATTTCCATTTGAAAAGAAAATCCACAATTATACACAAATAAATCGATCATGAAACCATGAAACGAATACACCCAAAACAATGAAAACAATGAAATATTATTAATGAATGGGTGGTAATATGTTATAAAAGTATCATATAAGGTATTATAAATATAATTATAGTATTATAATGAATTAATAATATTATTTACACCATTATACATGAGGTTAACGTATGCACCACTAAAGGGAAATGTGAGGTAAGGGTATCTCATCTCACTTTTACTTCTGTGAGATATATGTCTTATTCACCACTTATTTATTTTGGTTGGTTTATGTATACTTATCTTTGATATATCATATCATGAATATAATTATCATAATGGTATTAAATGTTTCATTTGATAATTATTTCTTTTATGGGGAATATTATTTTACTGATTACAAGTGGTAAGATATTTCTTAACTCAATTTTCCTTCCTTAGGTTAAACTTCTATTTCATTAATTATGTTATGCTAAGGTTATGTGTGAAATGAATTTTGATTATCTTATGTAATATTTACACTTTTTTTATATGTATTTATAGCAGAAAAACATAATAAATTCATTTTATTAACAATATAATCTTTATAAGGGACTTCATCTCAATTTCACTTCATTGAGGTATATTTTAATATTATGCACCTAATTTCTTTTCTATAGTGTATATACTGATTCTTTTTTTTATTTATGATAAAAATTCATTGAAAATTTCATTTCCCTTAAATATACATATTTCTTGTATCATGGATATGATTATTTCTTAAGTCGTATACCATTTTTATATATTGTGTTTACTTTGAAAGTGATTTGATTAACTAGAGAAATAATGTTAAATTCATATCTTTTACTCAATATAGAATTTTTTTTAAAAATTGATATTGTTTCATGAATTAAATCCATTATTAAATATATAATTAATTATTTGGACATGAAATAATGGGTGGGGACTCTATATATAAAAGACACCTGATGCATCAGTTATCTAATGAGACAAATAAGTTGGAAAAATTAAATATGTTTTTACCCAGAAAGATTAGAATATATTGTGAAAGGTTTTGATGGAAAATGAATTATATTCCTAGGAAAAATGATGTCCAATAATAAAGCATTTCCTTCATTAATAATTCAATTAATTTTTATCCATGTGATTTTCATTATGATGTCATGCGTGGATTTAGACTGTGAAAAGTTTATTGATTAAATGGAATGTGTGTTTAGTTATTTTACCTTTCCACATTGATTATTCATTATTGATTAATGACATATTCTACAGTTCTTAACCTTTACTGAGCATTTGAGTTCACCCCTTTCTTATGTTTTATTTTTCCCCAAAATTTCAAAAAGTTTATTATGATTGATATGTAGGGTTAATCTAGAAGAATAATGGTGTTCTAAAAGGATTCAATATGTTGTATTATATATTTTTAATTACAATGTAAGGTTAAACTATGTATCTAGTTTTAAAAAGCCACTAAACTGTTCAGTCCTTCAGGATGTTTTTCCTTATATAGTATGCCAATGTAATAAAGTAACCATATACTCTAGGAAACTTAGACTAGGGTATTTGCAATTAGTACCAGAGAAAGTTCAGTATAAACCTTGGGAATTGATTTAGGAAAACATAGATTATAGAATGAAACCCTATGATAGAATTTAGAAATATATCCAAATAAAAAATATTTTTATTTATAGATTATTTATACCGAAATTTTCAATTTATGCTAAGTGTATCACTATTTTTGAGATTATACATTATGTTTCATAATGTTTTGATCAAAACCAGGGTATCTCATCATTTAGAAATGTTACCTAGTAGAAGGAATGACAACTGCATCAATACACATTATCCAAATAATAAGAATGATAATTTTTGGATGGGATTAAGCTAATATTTTTAAGGTAAATAGTCTCTCAAACATTATCATCAAATGAGGAGATAATATCATGTGTTTCAAATATGGAGAATGAATTCTCTAAGTATTTTGGATTTTATGGGAAGCAAGTAAAGAATAGAACAACAAGGGAAAAAAGGTTTTTACAACATGTTATAATTGTGCAAGGAAATACCATGGTACATAATTAAATGGAAAATGAGTTTGCTTCAAGTGTGGATAAAAATACCACCATGCTCTTGATTGTAAGGGAAATAAAGAATTTTACAATATGAAATGCTTCAACTGTAGGGTGATGGGGAACTATGAAAATTAATTCCCCAAGCATTAAGGGAATATACCTTAGAAGAAACTAAGGGATCACTTTCAAGATTATGATATTGATATATTAGAAATAAAATGATTATTTTCTTGTGTTTTTAGATCAAAGAAATATGTTGTATGACATTATCATTATGAGAATTATGAAACGTATAAGGATTATACTACAATATATTTTTAAGGATCTTAGAGAATATATTGAATGATACCAATGACTAAGAAAAGTGATTTTGTGGAAATTTTATCTTTTTTTAAAACCCATGTTTTTAGGAAATATAAAACTTGATATGTTCTTGACTTTGGGATAATGATGTTGGGATGGAGTGATGATTGATATGGATAATGTAAATTGGATAATACTTACTACCTTGGAGAAGAGTAATGATTTGTTGATAGTTTATGATAACATTGATGGAGATGATTTTTTTTTAGATTTAAGGAAAATATCCAATAATCTATGTTTCAATTATGTAATAAGAAAACATGCATGTTTTCAATATGGTTTTATGATAACTCAGATTATTATTATGTTTCAAGATAATACATAAATAATGTATTCTCATGTTTGGTATGTGATGATTAATATCTACTTTATTTTTTTATTAAGTAACCGTATTTTTAGAGTTTTGGATCTAGATATTTTAGAAGAGACATAAGGTTAACCATTTATGAAATTATTTAAATTCAAATTTGGATGTGGTTTTAAAGATTAATATATCCATGCATATTGTATACCTTGTGAAAAATACATTGGATTTTCTAAATAGTTTGAGACAGAAGAAATTAATTATTTCTCTTTATGGATCTTATGATCTATTAAAAGTAAATTTTAGTGCTTCAAGAAAAAAAAAATCCATTTTTGGTTATTAATTTCTTAGAGTAATGGATGACATTACTCTAGGCTTTGTCACTGAATTACCCAATAATCCAAGAAATAATGATGAAATATGGTTTATTATTTATTTGAGAATGAAAAAAATGCATATGAGATAACCTTTATAGTTATTTTTGGAATTTTTTAAGGATTATATTAATATAGATTTCGAAAAATTACATCCCACTAGTTGGGAGACAAGCTGTTGCATCCAGGAAGGCCGTGGGGCTTGAACCCACAACCGATGGGCTATAAGGAAGCATCTCCTACCGCTAAACTATGTGATATCCTGGTTAGTATAACATTGTTTTATTTATTTAAATGGTATGAATGATAAAGTATAAGTTCATTTTAGGAACCCTATATGATTAATATAAATATAATATTTTTTAATTTTATTTGAGGTTGATTTTTCTTTTAGAGAAAAAGACGAGTTTGTGGTGAAAATTTCTTAATGGATGAAACTATACCTGTAAAGTAAGTATATTTACTTATGTTATTACTATAAGAAGAAAAATTATTACAAAAATCCCTGAAAAGTATTTTGGAGCAAAAATGTTTTCCATTTAATTTTCTTCATGAGAAATCAATGGCCTTTTAACCCATCACAAATTTATGGTTTTGTAATGGTAAAATTTCTAATGACTATGTTCTCTATCACTATCCATATGAACTTGATAGTTAGATTTATTTTCCATTTCCATGTTTTCACTTCCCATTAATTTTCTTATATTCATAAACCTAGTTTTTTGGGGACCTTTACATTTTCCTTTCCCTCTTTTTAAGAGGACATTTTATCAACCCTTCTTACAATGTGGGTTTCCCACAAAGGAATCTTAAAAAATTAACCTTTGTTTTTCAAATACAATTTCAAATTTAGTGGACAAAATTTATTGAAAGAGGGGAGAATATAACACCACATGATTTTATGGTATGTATCTTCTTAAATAAATTCATTTTTTTGATATCTTATACGAAATAATGAGCTTAAGCAAACCATGATATACTATTAAATATGATTATTTTAACACGAACGTTATAAACTAGCTGCTAAATTAGTGGGTGTGAATAGTATTAACTATATTATTAAATATATAGTAAGTTAATATTCAATAAAAAATTTATTTATTCATTCCTAGGAAATAAAAACACATTTTTTAGTAAAGTCATTTTATTCTTCAAATATAATTTTTAATCAAAAAGTGATTTTTATTGCTTTCTATGGAAGATAAATATAATTAATTTTTAAACTTTTAAAAAATTTATTTTATAAAATTAATATTATTTTGTGATTCAAAATGTAAAAATTATCTTAGTATTAATTTTTTATAATCTTTTAAAAAGATCATTTTGATAGTGAATAATGAAAAATACCAATTTTTGTAAAAATATTATTCCTTTTCAATTAATTAATCCATTTAAAAGTCCTATTATATTTTGAATATGGATTAAAGTAACATAATTATTATTTAGTTATATTTATCCACTTATTTTTTTGAATTAACTTTATATTATATTTTATAATAAGTTTATTTTTGGTTTTAAAAACAGATTTTTTTTTCTAAAAACTGTTTTATAGTGCATAATATTTATCCTTTTAAGTAATTAAAATAATACCTAATAGAGAATTTTTGAAGTAAAATTTATAGATTATATATCATTAAATATTAATTGAGTTTTATACAATGATAATTATTAGTCATAGAGTTAATATAAAATCATCTTTTTCTTGAAAAATACACGTCTTGAAAACCCTCTTTTTCATCGCATCTACTAGTTTTGTTTTAAAAATAATTTTTTCAATTATTTGAATTTAATTTGGTAAAAAAATATTACATATTTGGAATAATAAGGTAACAATTAGTTTTTAAGGTCATGTTTACTTTTAGGAATAAAAAATTTTTCTTTGAAAAAAAAAGGATTTACCATAGTAAAGGTAAAATAATGAAATATGTTAACATTAAAAGGTAAAAGTTTAAAATACCTAAAAATAAAAATTTAAATGGGCAGTTGATGTGTTTATATAACATAACTAGCCTTTAAAACATCAACTATAAATCTCTTTTTTTAATTAATTCCACCAAAATGTGATTGTCTTTAAATATAAAATAATCATTATTTAACCACTTAAAACCACCCCTCCTCAAGTATAAATACCACTCCTCACCACCCCATTTATTCTAAAAAGACTTTAATCTCCTAAAATATCTGAAAAAAACTCTCCTGAAAACTCTCCCACATAAAAGTTCTTCAGTTCTCACCAAAATAACAATTACAAGGTCTTTAAAGGACCCTCCAAGGAGGTAATATTCAAGAGGTAATTTTATCAAACCAAATCTATTATTTTATTTTCTTCTTATAATTTATCCTCAACTCATCCATCAAGTCATAATAACACCAGAATAATGTACATACTGTAATTTTACATTTCTAATGTAACATCTTATTCAAATAAATGAAACGATTGTCCAAATTATGGCGATTAACCATATCTGTGAATAATGATTTTTTGTTTTACATTACCACCTTCAAGTCTAGTCATAAAAGTATTATTATGGTTAAATATGATTGTAAAAGTTATATTATAACATATTTCATGTTATTTAACTAATATATGTACATAATATTAAATAAAAAAAGTAGTTCGTGTTGGTTGGAAAAACCACGAAAATAAATTAAACATTTTTCATTAACATTTTATCAAATAAATCATCTTCATGTTAGAAATAAAAATGATTTAAAAGACCATTTAAACTTCTATAAGTGAATTAATACCATTACATTTAAATTCAATATTTTTATTTCCATTTGAAAAGAAAATACACAATTATGGACAAATAAACCGATCATGAAACTATAAAAATAATGCACTCAAAATAATGAAAATAATGAAATATTATTAATAAATGGGTGGTAAGATGTTATAAAATTATCATATAAGGTATTATAAATATAATTGTAGTTATATAATGTATTAATAACATTATTTAAACCATTAATCAGGAGGTTAAATTATGCACCACTAAAGGGAAGCATGAGGTAAGGGTTTCTCATCTCGCTTTTACTTCTGTGAGATATATGCCTTATTCACCACTTATTTTTTTAAATGGTTGAGGGTAAATCCCTTTTTATTAAAATAAAGGGAGCCTATTTTTAAAAATTGGGTAATAGGAAATCCATTACATTCACCATGGAAAAATTCTAATAAAACCAAACCTGAAGGAAAAAGGACCAGAACATCCAATGAGAGACAAATATCAAGATAATAAAAGGAAAAGATTTGATCTCCACCCTAAAAGAAAATACTATAGTGGACTCAGTAAAAGATAGGAATCACCCACTTCTAAGAAGTTGTTCCATGCTATAGGTACAATGAGGTAGAGCACCCCTCCAATAATGAAAAGTGAAGGAAATACTAGATGATAGGTACCAACACACCTATCACTCTTTCAAGACGCCCACTCGATGAAGCTTGTAAGAGAATCACAAGAATTTAACCTGATGTAACACAAATCAAGACTAAAACCACTATGGTTTATATATACTTCCCTTTGATATATCATATCATGAATCTAATTATCTTCATGGTATTTAATGTTTCATTTGATAATTATTAATTTTATGAGACATATGATTTGACTAATTACAAGTGGTAAGGGATTTATTAAATCAATTTTTATTCATTGGTTTAAAATTATATTTCATTAATTATGTCATGATAAGGTTATGTGTGAAATAAATTTTTATTATCTTATGTTTTATTTATACTTGTTTTATGTATATTTACTATGGATAAACATAATTGATCCATTTTATTAATGATATGATCTTTATAAGGGACTTCATCTCAATTTCACTTCATTGAGGAATATTTTAATATTATACACCTCATTTATTTTATATGGTGTATATATTTCCCCTTTATTTTATTTATCATCATCACTTATTAAAAAATTCATTTACATTAAATATCCATATTTATTGTATTATGTATATGATTATTTCCTAAGTCATATACCATTTATATATATGGTGTTGACTTTGAAACTTATTTGACTAACTGGGGAAATAATTTTAAATTTGTATCCTTAACTTAGTATAGATATTTGTTGATAAGGAATATTTATTCTTGAATTAAAACAATTATTTTGTATATAATGAATGCTTTGGACATGGAAGAATAAGTGAGTATGATATATATAAAAAATTCCCTCTATACATTGGTAGTCTTATGAGATGAATAAGTTGGAAAAATTAAATGGGTTTTTTACCCCTAAATATTAAACTGTCTTGTGAATGGTCTTTATAGTAAATGTTTCATGTTCATGGGAAACATGACGTCTAATAATAAATCATTTCCTTCATTAAAAATTAAGTTTATTTTTTTATCCATGTGATTTTTACTATGATTTTATCCATGGATTCAAATTGTGTAAAAGTTATTGATTAAATGAAACATGTGTTTAGTTTTTTTACCTTACTATATTGATTATGCATTCATTATTCCTGATAGATTCTGTTATTATTAACCCTTAATGAGCATTTGATCTCACCCCTTTCTTATGTTTTATTTCCCCCAGGATTGTTAGAAGTTTTTTATGATTGATATGAAGGTTTAAGATAGGATAATAATGACATTATCAAAGTATTCACTATGTTTTATTTTATATTTTCAATTTTGATGTAAGGTTCAAGTATGTATTTAGTTTTCTAAAACTAGTAAACTATTTGGTTCTTCAGGATGTGTTTCCTTGTATATTATTTAAATTTAATAAAGTGACCACTGACTCTGGGCTACAGGGGTCAGGGTCTTTATAACAGGTAAGCTAAAGTATGTCAAACAAGAATAACATATGTGCTGGGTCCTTAGAGACCAACTCTACCCACTTCGACACTATTTTTGAAGGAATTTCAACCCTCTATGACTGATACATCCCCCTCCTCAACGTGATAGTATAAAAAACATTTTTGAAACATCCCACTTCAAGGTATGTCCCATATACACACTGATCAATATCTTACACATCTATCTTAGGGGGTTGATCTATATGAATCAACTTATATGCTCAATTGCAGAATATAGAGAGAAAAACACATGAAAAACATGTATATAGGATGACAATTCAAAAATAAAGTCACATTATACAATATTCATAGCCATAAAAAACCATATATGAGAAAACATAAAATAAAGGTCTTGTAGGGATTCACACACACGCCAAACAATAATTCCATGAAACCATAAAATTTATGATAATGTTATGTAATTTTTACCTTAAGTGAAACAATTATTGATGGATAGGGTCACTGTTTTATTCCAAACACACCACTGAATCCTAGAACCATTACCAATTTAACATGATTTATAAATCTAGGGTTAATGTTGAGGAGAAACCACACTCTAAAGGTAGTTCAAGATAAAACATACCTAAGAAGATCTGATACCGACAATTATCTAGGTCCGATTGATGCACATATTCCAATTCCCTAAATACGGGTGCCAATTCTATCAATGGTCAAAAAATACCTTGTTAGACCATGTAAAAACCTTTAGATCGAATTGATACAGTTTAGATATAATTTTTTTGATCAAGGAGATGAGGAAGGTATTAATCTAGAACAAATAAGAACTCACCAAATTGGAAACACATGTTTGATTTGTTGTTTGGGTGTCGAATGAAGGTGAAGAAAGGGAAGAGAGCGCCCCAAAATCATTGGAGAGGCATCCTAGGGTGTTGGGGGACAAAGAGGGCTTGGGAGAATGTGATAAAATGAGTGGAGGTCAGTTAAAAAAATCTTATAAATTTAGAAACCTCATTGGACTTTAAAAGATGCCATTGTCTAGTAGGTGACCTCCACTGATTAGCCACTGGGAATAAATAGTTCTGTATAGGAACCCCATTAGATGGATGATGGATCACACCAGTGAGTTGGGGGATCTATTTTAGCCTCTTCAAGATACACCATGCTCACCAGCCTATCCCTTTTACATTTCCAACCTCCCAAGCACCTATAACCATCTTCAAAAATATACTAGAACATATAAAAAAAATATATACAAGAATAATTTAGGTGTACCATAAATAAAATATTTCACCTATATCTTTTTTCATTGGTGGAAAAAACTCCCTATATAATTCATATTATCCTCACTAAAAAATAAATAATGGGTCGTAATATTCTATGAAATCTTAGTGGTGGTAGTGATGTTGAACACTGGTCAAGACAAAATCATTTAAGTGACATCATTTATTCCATGAGGTAGGAATCTTTTTCTAAACCCCATGTCTCACTAAAATTTTGTTATTAAACTATTTTTATTATTATAATTTAATCAATTAAATTTAAATAAGATTAAATGAATAAAATTATATAAGGTTTAAAATACAATTAATTACCAAATATGTGATTGTAGTTTAATAAAAAATTATTACCAAAAAAAACTCACGAGAATTTGAAAAAGATAGAAATATGATTTAATAGTTTTTCTTCAAAAATGATTCTTGTTAGTGATCAAAGAAAAATATTTTCAATTTAAAAATTATTTTTCCTTAAAAGTGTTTTCCCAATAATGAATATGATTAAAGATTTAAATGTAGAATTGATTTGATAATTTAAGAGAGAAAATGTTTTGAAAATATATTATCATTATTTAAAATTAATTTATTCTCATGTAACATGTATAATAGAATTTTTATATTTCAATTATTCAAGTTTCACAATTCAAATTATTTTATAATAAATTTTAAGAAAAACATGAGATCATTTTTGATGAATATGGATTGAATATTTTTAATAAAATAAACATTAGATTGAATTATTAAAATAGATTATTTACCCATTGCTTGAAGAATTGAATTGAATTTAAATTATTTTATTTTTGATCACATGAGCTTAAATATTTGGTAATTATTGTTTTTATCATGGGATTAACATGAGAATAAATCCTATATGTTTATCAAGTATTTTTCTTTGATAATTTTGCATAGATTATTTATGTAATGTTGTTTGTATGTGTTGGTGAATATTCACCCTTTATTGATAAAATAATTTTAGGTTAATGAATTGATTGTCTATAATACCCCATGAAATTATATTTAGTAATCAAGAAATGTGTTCCTTTACCTCCTTGTGTTCTTTTTTCTTCATTGGATAAGTTCATGAATTTGATTTTTGGGGTGGTCAGATATTCCACCAATCCCCATTTTCAATTCCTTTTTATCCCATCCTCATATTTATTTGGTTATTGGATATGTAGCTCTATAATATTTAATATATTGTGATTCTAGTTTATTCGGTAGTGGTGGCATGACTGGATGCAGAAGTGATGACGACGTTCGCAGTGAGAAAACAAAGATTCAAGGATTCTTGTGATTTTATGACTACACAACATGTAGTCCCCTGTCACATTCCATATACATATCCATCCATGGTTTATGAATTATCATTAATTCCACATGACTTGTATTTATATGATATTCATCATGTATGACAGAAATTGGTGTGGATAGGGTTTTCATGGTGAACTAAATATCTCACGTTGTGTGACTTCGGGTCACACACCATGTATTAAGAGACCGTATAATTTGTCATGTAACTGTATACACACTAATTTAAAAAGTTAGACCAACATGAAGTGTGCCATATTTACACACATTTTATAAATCTAGTCGAATAACTCAACATATATAGGATGTAGACACTTGGAGGTCACATGGAATTATATGCTAAGTATTACACAAAGACACCATGCATAACTAGTGAGGTATTACACACCATGTATCTTACCAGGCACACCATGTATATTGAATTCATAAGGATTGAGCAATGTAAATGCATGACCATCCTTCTAAAGTGTACTACACTTTGTGTACCCTATCGACACACAATGTGTGTAGGGAAGAATATTGCATTCTTCATATATTTACACCTGAATGTTAGTTTTAGATGCATGAATAGTCAATTTTGAGTATTTCTCTATACACAATACAGGAATACAATCCTTTTTTCCACAAGATAACTATTATATTTTTTAGTAGTCTAAGGATCTTAGCTCCATAGATATGATAAAAAGGTTTGGGCAAGGAGTTTGTAACCAACATTGAGTTTAGTTACTCTCCCTTGTGTTGGGGCACAATCCTCTATGCATGATGTTTAGGTACTCCTTTAGTGGAATATTTTTGAAAATTCATGTATAGGTTCGAAATGATACTGATTATAGTATCTAACAATGTAGATGCTCAATATATAAGAGGGGGGGGGGGGGTGAATTGTATACTTTAAAAAATTCCTTTGGAACTTTTAAAGATGGTAATGTTTAATAATGTTAAACAAGGGAAATTCACAAAACCTCTTAGTTCTATAAACTTTCTTCATTTCGGAGAAATGGTTCCAAAAATGAAACTTAAGAAAATTTTTCAATGATAAAGATTATACCTTGAAGCATATATAATCTTACTAATCAGAGTACAAGTATAAGAAATCATAAGATAGTTATACTTTCCATATCAATCAAAAATAAAGTGGAAAACATGAAACAATACAAGTAATAAGTAGTAAATCTTTTAACCCAAAGAGAAGGGTATCCAACAACCTTGGATAAAGGTCCCTTGATTTATAAATTCAAGATATTCTGTCATACCCACACCAGGGCAAGCCATTAATACAAATATCGGAATCTATATTGCTATCCCTGCAAGCCCTCGAACTTAAAGGTTGTCGGCACCTCTGTCTTCCTATCCCCAGAATCCCTAGAATGTACTCAGCAACATTTATAGTTGCACGAAGAAATTATGAACAAGATGTTCAGTATGAAAAAGAAATATAGTATCTCTCTTTATAAATCACTTCAGCAGCATGTAATCTTTAGATTGATCAACTGCCTTGAGCTCTTTAGAAAGAGATCCTATTTATAGGCACATCTTCAACGGTCGACTCCCTCCTCCAACGATCATATTTTTCCTTGAATTTAGGAGGGAACTATACACGTGTCACTCAGAAAACGGTTAGTTAGTAAAAGAAAGCATGACATTGTTTTATAACTCAAACAATAGTAAGCATAAATATGGTTTCTTGACTAAATTCATTTTTCGGAGTGTAAGGAAATAAAAGTTCAGAGTCTAACCAAAAAACCATTTGGTGTCTATAATATATGGATATTAAGATTCTGTATTCTAAAGAATTCAGAACCTAAATTCTATAGAATTCTAGAGTCTAAATTTCAAAGAAATTTGGAATCTGAATTCATAAGAATTCAGAGTCTGAACTCAGAAAGTTCGGAGTCTGAATTCATTAGAATTCGGAGTTTGAAATTACAAAGTTCAGAGTCTGAATTCATTAGAATTCGGAGTCTTAACTTATAAAGTTTGGATTTTGTATTCATTAGAATTTGAAGCCTGAACTCGTAATAGTTTAGAGTCTGAATTCATAAGAATTCGGAGTTGAAACTTAGAATGTTCAGAGTCTGAATTCAGAGAACTTGGAACCTGAATTCGTAAAAGTTCGCAGTCTGAATTCAAAGAACTCGGAACCTGAATTTGTAAAACTTTGGAGTCTGAATTCAGAGAACTCAGAACCCGAATTTGGATCCTGAAAATAGAATTCTTTATATCTAAGAATATAAGATTCCGAGGTTTTAGATATAAAAATGAATTTTATACTTAGACATAAAATGATTTTGACTAAGATATAGAACAATGAAAAACATGGTAAAGATAAATTTTATTGGGGAAGGAAAATTTTCCTTATCAATATGAAACTTAAGGAAAATAAAATTTTCCTTAAGATAAGGTGTTTGTGATTTTCAAAACAATAAATAATGGAAAAGTCATAAGGAAACCTTATTGAATCAACAATATCCCCCTTTTTGGAAAGCACAAACATCCTTACTAAAACAAATATAATGACTTTGAAAATATTTTTCTAGACTTTGAAAGTAAAAATTATCTCCCTTAACACATGGTCAAAGATGATCACAACTAAATCCCCCTTTGTCTTTGGAAACAATAAGGATCATATTCTTGATTTTCAGAATGAGACCTAACATTTTATTGCATACAAAAATCTTCTTGGATAACAACTCCCCCTTATATGAACTCCCCATCACTTAGGAAAATTACTTCTCTACTTAGTAATATTTTTCCTTTCTCTCCCTTTGTGATTTTTAAAAAGTAATACGGGGAATGGAAAAGTAAATGTGGTACCTGAAATATTAGTACAAGAAAACCGAAGAGCAACTAAAAATTTCATTATGATTGAAAAAATTCCTACAAGGAAAGAATACAACAAAAGATCGGAATTGAACAAGATTATCCTTCCATCTCCTTTGGAATCAAATTATTTACTATGGTTTTGAGATTCTTGATATCCTTATGATCTTCCAATTCATATTTTAGAAGTTTATCCTAATATTATGATTTATTATTTAAGGCTTTGATTTTTTCTTCTTGAGTCTTAAGAGATTCTACCTGACTCTTCAAAACTTCTTCCTGCTTGAAAATATTCTCTTCTATCTCAATCTTGAGATCCCTTTATCTCTTCCAACTCTGAGAAACTGAATACAAATTCCCTTTCAGATCTTTTACTTCTTTCATACGGGAATTCTATTCCAGAGACAACTTTTCCTCAAAACTATTTGTGAGATTCTTAATCTTCACATCTTTGGTTTCAAATGCATCCTTGACACTTTCTTGGAATTCATCAAGAACTCTCATGTCTTCTATAGTTTTCTTTGAACAGATGGTCATCTTCTTGCATGATCTATTGTGGGATTCATAGTTTATGAAAAAAGTTTTGAAATCATCCTCAAGCTTGACACATTTATCCATCACCATGGATACTGAATCTGATTTCTGATTCAAGGTGTGTTGAAGCATTTGGAATCTGGAGTCTATACTGGGAAATATTGGGATAGTGCCAACAAGAATCTTCAAGGACTGAACTACAAAATCATGTCCAAGGGATGATGATTCAGAATCAGAAATTTTTCTTGGTAAGGTTTATTTTTCTAACTAAGCAGCTTTCCAATTTGAAGAACCACCAACATATTTCTTCTTTACCACAAACTTGGTAGGTGTATCAAATACTAATTGTTTCCCTTATCAATATTTGGAATGGCTTCTTCATCAGGGGATTCATGTTCACTATCAGATAGTTGAACAATTCTATCTTCATAAACCACTTCCTTCTCAGCTCGTTTCTCAGCATCCTCTGGTTGAATAAAATCATGATTATAACTTTATTTTTCCGAAAACTTATTCACTTATTCTTAAACCTTGTCATCTTCACCTTTCTCATCTTTCCCAGGGGTAGAAATCTTTGAAGACATAGCTTCAGAAGTCCGGATTTAAAGATTCTCAGATGGACTTTCTTTCTCATGAAAAGACTCAACTTTTTTGATCAGATCTTTGGTATCACCACTGCCTTATTCTTCTTCTTCTTCTTCTTATACTTATTATAATTCTTTTTCTTGGAATTTTTCCAGAGTGACAAACTTTTTTCCCGGTGTCTCAGGTAATGGTTGTATCAGTAAGGATTCTGGTACCAGAATATTCTCAGAGGCTTTATCAGTAGCCTTCAAAAGGGATTACAGTATTTCAGCTTCAGAAACTTTCTTCATTTTCTTGTTCTCTTTATCTTTCCTTTATAGATTCTCAAATGTCTTCTCCTTCAAAGATTTTGCTTTAGTAGGATTGAGGACAAACATAGGCTACCCTTCTTTTGGATTTAGTTTATCTTCCCTCCTTTTAGCCACAACCTCATCAGGATAGGCTTTTTTCTTCTTTGGCTTCGAGGGTGCTGACTGAACTTCCATGGCCACATGGGTTTTTTACTTTTCTTTGACTTCCTTCACCTTCCAATTTCTTCCACCATTTTTAAAATGTTCAACCACCTCCTATTCCTTTGATATGGCTTCAAACTCTTCTTCTGGAAAGTCATAGAATTTTTGGACTCTCTGGAAAAACTAACTTTCATTCTTCTGATAGTGTCATCACTCAACAACATAACCTTACAATTCCTTGAATTTGATTTGAAAGGGATCTTGAAAGATTATAAACACCAAACAATCAATTTGGAGAGAATGGATGGATACATAATAATATGAGACCTCAGATTTCCATTCTTTATATTCTCGATTGTAATCAGGATATGCTAAACCATGTTAATGTTTCTTAGTTTCACCAAGAAATATAGGATATACATGTCACTCTAATTCAATGTATCCTTGTACCCTTTTCTCGGAATGATAAATCTTTTAACCCACAATTCTAGAATCCAAAAATTTGTAGTCAGGTGAACAATCTTCAGAGTCTTTACATCTGAAAGACCAAGGCAAACCATGGCCTTCACCTTAACAAAGATTCCTTAAACATCCGACAACTTATAAGAACCTAACTCAGCTTCTCCTTCATATGGGATTCCAATCAAACTTGCAGCCTTTGTAAATGAAAGTGAATAAGTCTTCCCATAGCACTTAAAAGAAAACTTGTCTCTTCCCTCTTCCTTGAATAAGTTTACTGAATCGTAGAATTCTATTAACAAGTCCAAATATACCAAATCCTGATCTCCTGTTTTCGATACACAAAAAATTTCCCATCCATTAATCTTGATGTTCTTTGAGTTGATAGAACCATAGTTAGCAAAAAAATTTGGTTTTACCAACCTTTCTCTATAAATCTGCCATTTAGAAATCGGCTTGATAGTTGACATGTCTTTCTAGGAAGATACTTCGACAGACATTTGGAGTTGAGGAAGATCTGAGAAGTTTGGAACGAGCTTAAGTAGGAGGGCATGGCTTCTGCATGCACAAGCTTTAGTTTCATTGTGGGAAAGCCATTGGGAGTCCTTTATATAGGTGTTTGAGGTGACAGTTAAACTTTCGTACTCAATCCAATGGTTAAATAAATTTTGATCAGATCTGACAGTTGAGTTGATAGCCAGAAGGAAATTTTGATAGAATCCGATCTTTTGTGGTTTTTTTAAGAAAGACATTCAGATTTAAGGAAAAATTGAATACAAAAATTTAAAAACAGATGAAAATACCAACAAGTAAAAGATTATTATGAGAATTTAGGAAGGAAAACATACCTTTCGGATTGCTAGGAAGATTATTCGTATTACGAAAAATATTTAGGTACATAAATCTTTATTACGAAAAATTTTGAGCTACAAAAAACTTCATTACGAAAAATTTAGAAAATCTTCATTATGAAAATTTAGAAAATCTTCATTATGAAAATTTAGAAAATCTTCATTACAAAAATTTAGATAATCTTCATTACAAAAATTTAGAAAATATTCATTACAAAAATTTAGAAAATCTTTATTATGAAAATTTAGAAAATCTTTATTATAAAAATTTAGAAAATCTTCATTACAAATTTTTTGAAAATATTCATTACTAAAATTTAGAAAATCTTAATTATGAAAATTTAGAAAATATTTTTTATGAAAATTTAGAAAATATTAAATATGAAAATTTAGAAAATCTTAAATACGGAAATTTAGAAAATATTCATTATGAAAATTTAGGAAATCTTTATTACGAAAATTTAGAAAATCTTCATTACGAAAATTTAGAAATTTTTTTATTACGAAAATTTAGAAACTACAAAAAACTTTATTAGGAAAAATTTTAAGCTACAAAAATCTTCATTACGAAAAATTTGAAAAATCGAGCAAAAAAATATACCCCCCTATGAAAAGGAGTTTATTACTGTAAAGAGATAGGTTTTAATAAGAAGTTAATCAAGAAAGATTACCTTATAGTTATCATTCCTAACTTTTGTTTAATGTATTCAAATCTATCAAAAGGTAAATATTTTGTGAAAATATCAGCAAGTTGGTCTTACGTTCCGATAAATTGAAGAATGATATCTCCTTTTTGTGTGTGATCCATAAAAAAGTGATGCCTAATATCTATGTATTTTCCACGCGAGTGATGTGAAGGGTTTTTACTTAAAGTAATGGCACTAGTATTATCACAAAAAATTTGTGGTTTGGTAAAACTCATACCATAGTCTATTAGTGTGTGTTGCATCCACAACACTTGAGAACAACAACTTCCAGCTGCTACATATTCAACTTAAATAGTGGAAAGTGCTACTGAGTGTTACTTTTTTTCATGACCAATAAACTAAAGAATCTCTTAATAAATTACAAGTTCCGGATGTAATTTTCTTATCCATTCTACATCCACCAAAGTCAGCATCCAAAAAACCTTTTAAAACAAAATCATTTCCTGAAGTATAAAAGAGTCATAAATCCATGGTTCCTTTTAAGTAGAGAAAAATCCTTTTCACTACCTTTAAATGAGATTCCTTAGGATTGGATTGATATCTTTCACATAAGCATACTGAAAATATTAAGTCGTTAAGTAAAGTAGACTTACTATCATACCTTTAAAAGATGTTTGATATACTGGTTTCCCAACATCATCTAGATCAAGTGAATTTGAGGTACCAATAAGAGTACTTATACTCTTAGTGTTGTCATATCCATACTTTTAAGAAGATATTTAATATACTTATGTTAAGATATATATATATATATTCCTTCTGGTTTTTGAGAAATTTGAAAACCAAGAAAAAATATTAACTCACCCATAATACTCATTTCAAACTCATATTTCATTAGATCCGCAAAGGAATCAGTTAAAGATTGCTGAGTTGAACCAAATATAATGTCATCAACATAAATTTGAACAATCAAAACATTTTTCTTATCTTTAATTATAAAAAGGGTTGGGTCAGCATTTCCCTTAACATAGTTATTTTGAAGAAAAAATCATGTATGTCTATCATACAAAGCCTGAGGGGCTTGCTTAAGTTCATACAAAGCTTTGGTAAGTTTGAAAACATGTTCAGGATGTTTTGTATCTTCAAAACCCGGAGGTTGTTAAAAAAAAATTCCTCTTGAACATAACCATTAAGGAAAGAACATTTAACATCCATTTGAAAAAGTTTGAAATTGAAGAATGCTGAAAAGGAAAGTAAAATACGAATAGATTCAAGTATAGCTACTGGAGCATAGGTTTATCCATAGTCTATTCCTTCTTGTTGATTATAGCCTTTAGCAACCAATCTAGATTTATTTCTTACAATGATTCCATTTTCATCACACTTATTTCTGAAAACCCATTTTACTCTAATAATAGAGGTTTCCTTAGGTCTTTCAACCAAGGTCCAGACTTTATTCCTTTCGAATTCATTTAGTTCATCATGTATAACTTTTATCCAATCATCATCACCTAAAGCTTCATCAGTGCTTTTTGGTTCTAATTAGGAAGGGAATGCTAGATATTCTACTTCATTTATTAAGGAACTTCTTGTCCTTACAGGTTGATTTACATCACCAATGATACTATCACTAGGATTATTATTAAGAAATAGTTGATTTGGGTTTTTTAAAACCTGTTCATCAATATAGGGTAGGAAATATTCTGGGGTAAATATTTCAGAATTATTTTCTTAGACATTTTCCTTATCAGAAGGATCTTCTAACAAAGGTTGATAATCAGTTTTTGAAAACAAATCTAAAGATGTTGGTTGAGGTTGTTTAAAAATAAAAGGATTAGTTTCATCAAATTTTACATGTACTATTTCTTCAACAGTACAAGTATTTTTATTGAAAACTCTATAAGCCTTAGAAGTTGTGGAGTAGCCTAAGAAAATTCCTTCATCAGATTTTGGTGCGAATTTGTGTAGATTATCTTTAGTATTCAGAATGAATACTTTGCAACAAAAAACCTTGAAGTTGGAAATTCTAGGTTTTCTACCATTCCATAACTCATAAAGAGTTTTATTAATAAAAGGTCTAATCAAAACACGATTTATAGTATAAAAATCAGTACTTACAGCTTCAGCCCAAAAATTTTTGGCTACCAAATACTCACTCAACATGGTTTTTGCTATCTCTTGAAGAATTCTATTTCCTCTTTCCAAAAAACCATTCTGTTGAGGTGTTCTGGGTGCTGAGAAGTTATGAGTAATTCCTTTTTTACTACAAAAAGTTTCAAAATCAAATTTTTTAAATTCTCCTCCATGATCACTATGAATTTTTATCAAAGGAAAATTTTTATCATTTTTAACTTGGGCTCTAAAACTTTTGAAATAAGAAAAAGCTTCAGTTTTGTTTCTAGAAAATAGACCCATGTAAATCTAGTGTAGTCATCAACTAAGAAAAATACATAATATTTTCCTTCAATGCTTCCTATTTTTGTTGGACCAAAAAGATCCATATGCACTAACTGTAATGCATCAATGGTTGAGACTTTACCAATAAATTTCGAATGTGATTTATGTTGCTTTCTATATTGACAAGGATCACAAACTTTTGAAGAATCAAATCGAAGCTCCGGTATATCCTTAACTAGTATTATCTTAGAGAGTTTGTGTAGAGGTTCCTAAGGTTAGAGTGTCCTAGCCTTCTATTATATAACCAAGAATGATCTTCCATTACACTAAGTCAAGGTAAGTCTTGGCTCCTAAGGTCTTCTAAGTTTAGTGTGTATACATTCTCTTGCCTATGGGAAGAAAGAATAAACTCTTCCTTGGAATTGTGTACTAAGAACATATCATTCCTAAAGTTCAAATGGTAACCCTCATCACATAACTGACTTATGATAATGAGGTTCTTCTTAATACCTTTAACAAATAAAAAATTTGAAATAATTTTTTTTCCAAGAAGAACAATGTTACCTACACCAATAATTTCTCCCTTAGAATTATCTCAGAAAGTTACTTTTCCTCCTTTCGTCTTGATAATATTTTCAAAGAATTTTTTATTACCAGTCATATGCCAGGAACATACACTATCTATGTACCATGTATTGATGTTGGTACCATCTTTACTTTCCAAAAAATAAGAGTGTTAGACTTTTGGAACCCAAACTTTCTTGGATCCTGAAATTTCAGAAAGAAAAATTTTAGGCACCCACATTTTATTTGAAAAATAAGCTTTATGAAATCCTAAAGACTGGGTTTTTTTAAGGAACAATTTTTTTCCCAGTGTCCACCACACTAACACTTAGTTCAGGATAGAGCACTTTGAGGAACAAAATAATTGTTACTAAATATCAGTTTTGAACTTTTATAACCAAAACCACAATAATTATTAAGAGCTCGGATTTGAGAATACATCTTATCAAAATTTTCCTTACCTAAGGTAAAGTTTGACAAAAACTTCCTCAAGGAAAATATTTCAGACTTCAGTCAAATAACTAAGTTCCTGTCTTCCAAAAAAATAGTTTTATAACTAGAGTTAGGTTCGAAAAAATATTTCTTAGAAATTAAAATTTTTAGATCCTTAGAAAGTTTATCCTTCTCTGAATTAAATTCCTTAAGATTTTTTGAAATAATTTAAAAATCAAGGGTTTTATTATCATGATCTTTAGAAAGATCTGATATTTCCTTAGTAAGAATAGTATTCCTAGAATTTTCCTTATCAATATTTTTCTTGAGTTTTGAATTCTCATTCTCAAGAAGCTTAGAAAACCTAGAAACTTCTTCATAGGTAGGTAAAGTATTATCTTCATTAGAAGAGTTATAATATTTATCATTAATATGATTAGAATCCAAATATACATTGGTCATGGATTCAACATTGTGTACCTTAGCCATTAGGAAATGATTTTCAATTGGTAGTCTGGCTATTAAACCATGATTCTTCTGTCCAGAAGATTCGTAATCTGATGATTTATCTGAAGATTCTCCACCACTGGAACTCCAGGTGTCATTAGATTTTAATACATTCTTAGTTTTATCTTTGTAGTACTTCTTTCTATTTATATCAGAATTCCTTTCCTCTCTTTCCTTTCTCTTAAGCATAGGACAATATGGTCTTATATGCCCATCTCTTTTGCATTCATAACATGTGAGTTCTAAATATTTCTTATCTTTCCTTTCTTTATTCTTGTATCTATATTGAAAGTTATTCTTCCCAACAATCTTTTTCATCCTTTGAGAAAGATTGGATAACTCATTTTCTGAATATTCACTTCCACTAGATTTGGATTGAATAACAACCTTCTTAGATTTAGACCTCATAACTCTCTCAGGAGTCTTGGATTTTATATGATTTGAAGTTGTTGTAAAAGTAACACTACCATTCCCTTTCTTCTTCTTAATATTATCAGAATCTCTCTTCATTATAGTCTCATGTTGAAGAAGAGTTCCAAAAAGTTCATCAAGAGAAATCTGAGTAACCTTTCTATTCTCATCAATATCTTTCCTCTTGGATTCCCACTCATTGGGCATGATGTCTTTGATTTTATCCACAAGATCTTCATCATCTAATCCTTTCTCACCCATATATTTTAAATTACTAAAAATATTCTTGAATATCTATTACAAATTACATATGGGTTCTCCATAGGGAAAGCAGAAACCATGATATTCATCTCTGAGCATGGCTATTATAGTTTTAATAACTTTGGAAGTTACAAAGTGTATATCTTCAAGATTCTTCAAAATAAAATTTGTTTCTTTACAAGATGAAATTTGGCTATATATATTTATAGTAATAGAAAAAATAAATGTATTTCTTACCTTATAATTCAGTTGAGATTCATGTTTTTCTTGGTTGGTGAAAGTAATATCTTCCTTTTCAGGGATTTTATAACCTCCAATAAGCATGAAAAAATTGTCTACTCCAGTATTCATAATGAATGTCTTCATACGATCTCTCCAATATTTTTAATCATTCCCATCAAAATTAAGTGGTCTGGTAGGATTTAAGTTGTCTATGGAACCAACATTCATTCCTGTCATCTTAAAATAAATCTTTCCACAACAAACTTTGTTAATAGTAAAAGTTAGTGAACAAGGAAAATATGAATAAAGAAAATTTTCATAAGCAAGTAAAATATTATGAACAATGAAAAATTGAGCAAGAAGACTTATATATGAATATAAGTATTTCAGAGACGACCTTTGATACCAATTGTAGGATCAAAATGATACTGATTGTAGTATCTAATGATGTAGATGCCCAATATACAAGAGGGGGGGGGGGGTGAATTGTACACTTTAAAAAATTCCTTTAGAACTTTTAAAGATGGAAGTGTTTAACAAAGTTAAACAAGAGAAATTCCCAAAACCTCTTAGTTCTACAAACTTGCTTGATTCTGGAAATATTGTTCTATAAATAAAACTTAAGAAAAGTTTACAAAGATAAAGATTCTACCTTAAAGCGTATAGAATCTTACTAATTAGAGTACAAGTATGTTGATTATACTTTCCATCACAAAGTCCAATGACTGAATAAGAGAAATTCCTTAGTCCAAAGTAATTCATCCTTTGAAGAAACATAAAAAATTGACAAAGTCATGAAGAAGGATTTCTTCCCACTTGAGTCGCGTAAGTTTCATCATGGTCGTGAAAGTATACTTGCGTGCCGCATAGTGGTCACGTAGGTGACTTGGGCGCCCTCTTTGATTTTTCTCCCAAGGTCTTCCCTGGCCCATAAATACCCCTTGTGGGCCCCCCATTTCAGGATGAAAAAAATTACAAAAGTAAAATTTAAACTCTGGTCACCCTAGTCTCTGCTTGAAGTCTTCCGGTCACTTCTAAGGTAATTTCTTACCTAGAATGGAAGCTCTAAACAGGGGGAACACGGTCTAAGTGTTGAAACTCATCAACACTTGGGTGCCTAAGTGGCCATCCCTTAAGGGAAATGTACACACTTGCGCACCACCTTATCCCTTCAATAAAACTTGTGCGCCACTCTTTTGGAAGCCTTTAGGGATAATACTAAGGGCTTAAGCCAAGCCTCACCCAAGTATTACCCTAAGGGTTGACCGTCGCGCAAGTACCCATGTGTCGCGCAAGTATACTTGCGCGACCAGGACTTGCGTGCCCACGCAGGACTTGCACACATCTCTCTTTTTGGGTGCCCCTTCTGCCTATTCACTTGATTTCTTCAAATATACCTCTCTTTTTTCAAGATTTAGCCTTCAAAACCCTCTTCAAAGTCATTTATGACATGGTTCCTTTGTTGGATTCCTTATCTTAAAGGAATTCTGTGGAACATTTCTCAAAACCTAGTGATTTACATAACTTTATGTCACTAAGGTTAAGATATTTCATTCATTCAACCTCATCCTTTAAAGATGAGAGGATCTTTAACCTGGGCCTCCTTCTTAGGAGTAAGTCCCAATCTCAAAATCCCAAACCTGGGCATACTCCTTAGGAGTAAGCCCCAAGTCCCCTAACCTGGGATTCCTTTTCAGGAGTAAGCCCCAGTCTTCAAGTTCCCTTAATTTTGAGCATCCTCTTCCGGAGTAAGCCCCAAGTTCCCAAATATGAGAATCCTCCTTAGGAGTGAGCCCCAAGTTATAAGTCCCTTTAATTTTGGGTTTCCTTCTCAGGAAAAAACTCAATCACAAGTCCCATCCTAATTTGGTCATCCTCCTTAGGAGTAAGCCTAAAGTTAGAGTATCCAAATATCCATAAAGCACGTATACCTTTATGGACCTTGTTTCTGGGATTATTCTCTAAACTAAGTCCTGATATTTATATATTTGGGCAATCATATATACATAAGCCCCATATCATTCCTTGTGACCATATCTTTCATGGAACAAATTGTCAAATTTACTGATACCTCATGTTTCTCACACCGAGCATGACTCATGTGAGCTTAGAGTGTAAAAGTAACCACGAAACATCTCTTTGGGTTGTTAATCATACGTAATCCCCACAATTCCCAATTGAACTACGTGGACTTTGATCTTTACTTTAAAAGTGGAGTACGTAGAAATACTTTCTGAGGTTCAAGCCCATCACCCATTAACTCTCATCTGTCCTATATGATGTTAAACTATATCTTAATTCCCGAACTACATGGGTTCTGATTCCTTTTATAAAAAAGGATATGTAGGTATCCCATATGCGGGTACGATCCCAACTCTGAAATAATCTATGTCCTTCTAAATGAAAATAAACTTCAAGTGCCCCGCTGAGTGGCTTTAAAACCAGTATGGTTATCATAATGACCAAGAAATCTTTACATAAATGTGTTGAAGGATAACATTGACAGAAAATCTCTAACAAATATAGATGATTCTCTATCAATGAAGAACCACAAATACATATAAAAGATTCTCTAAATCTCATACATATTAATCATTGATTGTCAGATCTAAAGGAAATCTCATTTTCAAACTTGGTAATGTAATAAGGATTCACCAACATAACTTAAATCTATAAAGAGAGTCCCAGAGTAGACAATAATTCCCCCCAAAAGGGTGTGATGAGTCCGACCTCCCATCCTCTCTACCAATGAAAATTATTAAGGCTCATCAGTTCATAACTAGTGAGCACCTACCTTAGGAAAGTAGGTCTAAATGGATATAGAATCCTTGGATGTTTCCGGTTCTACGAACAAACCTGTTATAAACCGCTTTGAATGTTTGAACCTTAAATCAATGAGATCATCCCCATTTCTAGAGGAAACAAAAAATGGTGAACCTGACATGAATCCTTAACCAAGTTAAAATGATGTTTTACTTATTTGTTAGGCCCCTATTTAAACTCAATGAGAGGTCCAACAGAACAATCAATAACATATGTGCTCATCCAAAATATTTAGTGGTCGAAATTATCTTGATTATGTCTGTTATCTCAAACAGGCACTCTTTTCTAAGATCTTATGCATTACAGAAATGGCTTCTCTTAAATTCACACCTGTGAATACCTCTATTGTGAATGCCTCTGATGATACTCCTGCTGGATCGTCGTCCACTTTGAGGAAGACATCACCTACTCAGCATCTTCAATGCTGGGTATCAAATGCACTGGTTAAGGAATACCGTCAAAATGGTACTATTCTGACTCTGGAGGCCGCTCGACAAGACCTCCAAGTCAATAATTCACCCTGGTCATCTGGACAGTGACGACCAGCGATCAAGAAGCAGGCGGTGCCAACCACCATCTCCAACTATTTCAGGTCATTATCCCCAGAACGCAACAACCATTCCCTCCCATATTCTGAGGAGGTGAATGAGAAGGTCCCTCAGGGCATTAATTCAAAGATATAGGAGTCCTTCCCGAGGGCTCCCATAAACAATCGCCATCAGAGTCGTGCGGTAGTGTGCCCTCAAAATGATGAGGGTATCGCCTTCAGGGGTTCGAATCAGGTCCGTCAGACCCGATCATGCAAGATGAACTACCAGAGGCGAAATCCGGTCAACAGTGAGCAGGTTCTTATCTCTGCCGTTTTCAGAGAAGTCCACCAACCTAACTTGGTGGAAATCAATGAGCGGGCACACACACCCGTCTGTTTTAATTCATCTGTCCAGCAGAGTTGTCTGGTAGCAACACGCCAATCCCGCCAGGAAATTCCGGAAGAGTACTATAGATAGGAACAAACACATGTTTATAAGTCATCAACTAGTTAGCAGACTCGTCTGACTACATACGATGAATCCCTCCAACCCAAGGTGTTAATAACTGGTAAATAAGAACATATACCTACTTACACTCATCAATCCTGCCAGTAGCCTCGTCTGTCAGTACTGAAGGAGGTTCATCAACCACATTCATCAGAGTGCAATCAGCAGGCACATACACTTTCCAGTATTGGTCAAGCCTACCAACAGTCTCGTTTGGTAGCACCCGGAGAAATCATTCGGAAATATCTGGTGACAAACAGGAGGCAGACTCAACTCTCTGCCCCCACACTTGAGTACTGTCAGAATTCACTAACAGGAAAAGGAGGACCGGAGTAGTAACACACACCTACTCCAAGCATGGAATGGAAATATATCCCCATTCCAGCAACTGAAGTCACAAAGCATATTCTATCAATGGTGAAATAGAAGAAGCAAATCCTTGCTCATATTCTGGATGCCTGCCAGAATATTATAACAGCTTCAGTAGCATCACATGAAAAAAAATGAAAATCTACCCCTACTAGTGGAGTGAAACATCAACAGATCACTCTAGAACAGACACACACCTCTGTTCCAGTCCAATAGGGTTTTGGGGCATACTCTCCCATGTCATACGGACAACCAAGTCAGGCACATATACCTGATTTGAGCGGAGATAATCAGCCTAACCTAATCCTTTCTCCTGAGCAGGCACATACACCTTCCCATAATAACAACTTTCATCATTAAGTGGTTCCTAAAGTGAGTAATAAGGCATCTAAGAAGAAGACCCGCCCATCATAGTCAAGAAATCAAGGGCCAATATATAATAAGGCCTTGCTCGATGCTGGAGTTCTTGATGCACTCAGAAAATTATCTGTTGCAACTCAAGATTCTACTATCTCAGTTCCCAATAGTGGGAACATTAATTCCGAAGGTCTGCATCAGACACTTCCTCATAAAGGCTTGATTCATGACAGTTCGGTCGATCTCAAAGTTTCATCTTCAGATGAGAGCCACAAGAACCCTATGTGTGGTCAGAAGATCAAGGATCAAAATGTTTCATCTTTTCCTGTAACCCACTATGGTGGTCCTCCCCATGACGATGAATTTAGCTGCGATAGTCCTCTCCGCAGTAGTGATACACATTTCCTGGAAAATTCTCTAATGGAAAATGTAGTGATGAGAAAGCCCTCTTATCTTGAGGCACTTTCAAATGTGAAGCCAGTCGTGTTTGATGCTTTACCACTAGCAGGTGAAATACTTTATCAATTAGAAGATATCCCAGGATGTAGGTCATTCTCCGAACCACCCCTGGGTCATTCATCTTCTAGTTTGATCAGTGAGTTCTCTACCGATCTTGTTGAATATGATGAATCAACAAGGAAGCACCAGCTCTGGTCTAACCAGGTAGAAGAATCTTCATTGAATGATAAAGAGGAAGTTCTGAATATGAGAAAAAAATTGGCGAAAGGTGAAGTTTCAGTCATGTTTTGGCCTTTGGCTGACTCTCAGTATGACATTCCAGGGATGTTGATGGAAGACTGTATTCAAGATATTTATCTCAACATATGGAAAAATCTTTTTCAATTGAAAAAGAAAATATTATCTTCTGATGAACATGAAAATCATGTAAAGATAATAGAAGGGTTACAATACCAAATTGACTTGGTATCTCTCTTAGTTTTTTGATATCCGAAGGCTGAAAAGCAACAGAGAGCCCTTCAACGTTCATGCCTTGGAACATTAAGAAGATTGAGCCAGTTAATTTCCAATGCCCCATATGGTATTCATATTAGGGGATGGGGTGTCCATGGAGCACTACATTTCACTATACTCTCAAGACAATAAATCCTACCGAAAATGGTCTCATGCAATGTTATTGCCCATGGCCGGTCACAGCCAATTGGCTTTGTTTCTAATCAAAGGCTCGCTCAAGAACAAGCCTCAACTAGTTCCTCTCAAAATCAAGCATACAGAGAACAAGTTGTTGAGTTACTCCTGCATTAAGAGAACGATAATATTGAACAGGATTTTCATTTGGAGCGTGCACATCATCAAGTGATAGAAGTGTCAGAAATAATTCAACGGTCTTTTGAGCTGGGTGATAAGATTGGATGTAGGCTAATGCATCTAGCCAATTTCCAGACTAAAGTCTGAAAGATCAGGAGATCTTTTAAGAAATTCTCAGATATAGTGACTCAAGAGCCACCCCAGCTTTCCAAACTGGGGACTCTTTTAACCCAACCCTCAGAATCAACAAATAGGATTCAAGGAGTTGAGCAGGAACAGCAGGAACTGCCCCAGTCCATAGGACTAGGTACTTTTTCAAATCCTCAATCTCTCCCTCAGAGAAAGTCAGTCTTCTCTCGATTAGGGAAGAATCCCCAAGAAGAACGAAGAGACGAATTATCAGGATATTCCCTCCAAATTACGGTTCGTCAAGAAGTTCTTGAGGGGTAAAATCAACAAAAGGCAATGTTTCGTCAAGGAAATGGAAGAAGACAATATCGCAGAAATTCTGATAGAATGGATTCAATGCATTATGCATCAATCAATGTCATCAATGTCATTGTTGCTGATCCCCCAGATGAGGCTCACTCAGAGGGATCAGACGAGGAAGCTCCTACTCAAGAGGTTGTACATACAGACACAAATGAAGAAGGTGTACAAACACGAAATCAAAGGATTACTCGGAATCTTGGTAATCCTTCAAGTAACCCACTTCCCCCTCTCTGAAAGGTGTCTAATAAGGGTAAAGTAATAAATCGGGTTACATAACCTTCCTTTTTAGAAGGACAATTGCTCTCATTAGAGAAAAGATTCGCATAACAAGAGGAAGAAATGAAGGAATTGAGGAGGTTGAATGCATAACTACTTCAAGGTAGTCTTCCTCCTAAGCATGCTGGAGTTAGTCAGCCAATGGAATTTGTTGCAGTTACTAAGATGGATCAAGAATATCCTCCTTTATCAGTACACCCTCATAGGTCTAATCCTACGGGGCATGTGCAACAACAATCGGCGGTGCTACCATCCGTTGTAGTACCAGCCACCACATCTGTCCAAGCTCCAGTTATAGCACCGAATCAAGTCCAGGCTCAACCGGATGTTTCTAAAAATTTAATAACTACTATTGAGTCATTAACAACTCATTTGGAAGCTATAGAGGGAAAGCGAGCTCAAATTCAACTAGAATAGAGAGCTAACTTGGAATGGGTTGATGCAATTCCTCCCCCATCAAATTTTGAAAGCACCACATTCCCAATATTTAATGGTTCGGGAGATCCAGAGAAACACTTAACACATTTTTTTTCTCATTGCGATCCTATGATGGGAACCCCTCAGCAATAAGAAGTAGTTAAGCTCAGGTGTTTTTTACAGTCATTACAAGGGCCTGCTTTTGCCTGGTATACAAGCTTGCAATCCCGGTCAATTATCGGGTAGGAGGATCTCCGCCAACGATTCCTTCTTCAATTCAGCTCAACTTTTCCAAAGACAACAGTTTTTGATCTTAAAAATTGTAAACAAAGGGAGAATGAAAGGGTTTCAGATTTTATTGCTCACTGGAAGGGATTAACATATTCCCTAATCTCTGCACTCCCTCAAGAAGAGTTGTTTCCAATCTATGTGGTAAATTTGCATGATGAGTTGTGCACACCGTTGATACCTGTGAAATACATAGGAGGGTTTCGAGACCTTACTTCGATTTCTAAGCAGATTGAAGACTCTCTTACGAAGACTAAGGATAAATCTCATGTAATTCCATCAGCTCCAGGAAAGAGAATGGGTAAAGAAGAGACTGCTATAGTTACATTTAAACAAGCACATGTACCTGCTTTTACTTCAAAACCTTTATCTTATTGAAGGGCTCCACCTCATGAGCTTCAAAAATAGAGGCCATTTCATCAAGATGATCAAAGAGATCAAAGACAAAAACAATTTGAGGATTTGAAGAGCAAAGTTTACTCTTTTTGAAATGAACAAGTTCCTGGTTACTTCATTTCGTCTCTAGAAAATAATTTGGTTTAATTGCCAAGGTCCAAGAGGCTGAATAAGGAAGGAGATGAAGACCGTCCCAACTATTTCCCCTTTCATTAGATGTTGGGGTATCCCATTCATGAGTGTTTTGTCTTCAAAGACCTCCTACAAAAAATGGTGAACTCAGGACAAGTCAAATTGAAGGGTTCTTTAGCTCAGGTAGCATGTGTTACTGATACAAATCTAGAGGAAGAAGGCGAGTGAGAAGAAGTAAAAAAAGAAAAATGTGCAGAAATATGATGATTGGATGATTGGGAAAATGATCAATTGAACTCATGCCATTTTGCGAACGCAATTGAAGAAACCAAATGTGTCTTCTACTATGATTCCACGACAAATCCCCCTTCATTAGAGGGAAAATCCTCAAAGAAGAGGCATAATTCAAAGAAGGAGGAACAATCAGAAGAAGATGAGATCGTGTCAAATCCCAAGTTGTCCTTGACATTGGCAGATTTTATTCCATCTACTTCAAAGCAACAGGCACCGCACCACCAAACGGCACAACGGGCACCGCCCCACCAAACGACACAACGGGCACCGCCCCACCAAACGACACAACCTAAATTGGCTAAACAAGCAGAGTCTTCCTCAGATGAAGAGTTGATCTTTGGTTCTGTTAACATGATTCACTTAACAAATCCATATGCCAACCACAGTTTTAATTATGATGAGCCTAAGTTCCCTGTATCAAACAGAGGAATTAGAGGGAGTTCCAGAGGTCTGGGATACAGAGGAAGACATGGATATCCTCGAAACCACTATTCCAATTCCACCCCTGATAGAACTCTGTATGAATCAGAAAATCATGGTAGAGCCCTTCAGCGGGCTCAACAAGAATAAGAAAATTCTTCCACGCATAGAAGATTCAGTCCTGGTACAGTTATTCTGGAGGATCGGTTAGAGGTTCCACCTTCTTACTCTCAGCAAGTAAATAAACCTATTCGGTCTAATCTTCCAAGGTCAGGAGTATTTTCAACTCCTACCCCAATACAAGATGCATCTACTTCCAAAGCATCAACTTCTAGGATACCTGCAAAACCACATGTTCATGTTAGGAAACGTAGACCTTTGGATAAAAAGTATGATTTATTGAAACACTTGGCCCAAGTACCGGCCAAGTTGTCAATTTTGGATGCCTTAAATTTATCAAAGGATTTTCAGGAGGCACTCATTGAGGCTTTGTCAAGTCCTCAGAAATTTGAAACTGAAATTTCTGTAGCTGAAGTCTACCATGTAGAGAATAATCCTACAAAATTCCATGCAGTGATATCTTTCACAGATGAAGATGAAGATGATGTTGTGCATGGACATATCAGACCTTTATACTTATCTGGAAAGTTCAATGGTGTAGACGTCCAAAGATCTTTCATTGATAATGGTTCAGAATTCAGCCTCATCCCCATTCGTACACTTCTTCGATTGGCCCTCACAAAATCTGATTTATCTCCTTCTACTATGATGTTGCAAGGATATGATAAAAATGAGCAAGAACCACTAGGAAAGATTACACTCAAAACTCAGTTGGGAGACCTTGTATCTAATTTCTATTTCATGGTTTTTGATCATGATACAACATTCAATGTTTTTCTTGGAAGACCCTGGCTACATCAACATGAGGATATCCCTTAATCATACCATCAATGCCTCAAATATTATTTCGATGGTCAAATTGGGACATTGTATGGTGATAAAGACCATTTCAAAATATGTGAATCTCAATACATTGAGGCGGAATTCTATCACATGAAGGGTAAAGAAAAATCCATGGAAAAGGAGGTTACCAAGGTTAATGCTCCATATGGTTTGGATAAGATTCTAGTAAACCCATTCACACATGTGAGTACATATTACGTGTTACCTATTAGTAAAATTGACAGGATAGACCCAAATCCAAGTACTCTTATGGAAACTTCCATAATGTCAATTATGGAAATCAAGTAAGACAACACGGGAGAAAATGATGATTCACTAAGCAATGATGAAAGATTAAATAGAGATGTCTTCATTTCATCCGCTAAAATACAGCAAGTCTATACTTCACCAACCAGGATAGAAGAAGTTATAGCAATATCATAGGTGAATGATGATGTCGATTCTCAATCCATCATCTCCTATTTATTACCCAAGGAAGACCCTTCATCATCAATTGGGTCAGAAATGGAAGATTCTTCTTCAAGATGTTCAAATTTTAACATCTCTTATGATCATGAAAATTATGCTTCATCATATACTATGCAAGTAGAAACAGAAGAAATAACACATGTTGAAGAAGAAGAGGAAGATCTCAGGGATGCTCCTCCAGCATTTGAAGAGGGTATCTCTACCACCATGGATGAACTCATAGAAATAAATCTGGGTACAAAAGAAGATCCACTCCCCAGTTTAATTAGTGCGGCCATGACTCTTGAAGAGCAAGAGATGTATATTTCATTTTTAAAGCAAAATAAAGATATATTTTCTTGGAATTATACAGAGATGCCAGGGCTTGATCCCGATGTTGCTACTCATCGTTTGGGGTTTCCAGAAGAACATCGAGGGTTTAAGAAAGCCGCAAGAAGAACACAGCAAACTTATACTTCCAAAATTGAAGCTGAAGTGGATAAGCTTAACAAAGCTAACTTCATCAGAGAAGTTTAATATCCCAAGTGGTTGGCTAATATTGTCCCTGTGAAAAAGAAGAATGGACAAATTAGAGTTTGCATTGATTTTAGAGGTCTTAATCGGCATTGTCCTAAGGATGATTTTCCAGTTTTGATCATAGAACTCTTGATTGATGCAACAACTAGATATGAAGAACTTTCCTTAATGGATGTAAATTCTAGATATAATAAAATCTGAATGGATCCAGAAGATAAAGAATCTATAACTTTTAGAGCCCCTCAGGGTGTGTTTTTCTATCAAGTAATGCCCTTTGGCCTGAAGAATGAAGGCACAACATATCAGCGTGCCATGCACCATATCTTCAAACCATTTTTAGGGAAATTTGTTGAATATTATGTGGACGATTTGGTGGTTAAATCCAAACAACATTCTAATAACTTGGATGATTTGGAAGTCATATTACACAAACTTCGACAACATAATTTGAAGATGAACCGCTTGAGATGTTCTTTTGGGGTAACCTCAGGAAAATTTCTCGTCTTTGTTGTACGCCACCGTGGTATTGAAGTCGATCCTGATAAGACAAAGTAAATCCTTGGTATGTCACCTCCTCAAAATTTTAAAGAATTGAGAGGACTTCAAGGAAACTTAGACTATATTCGGCGTTTCATCGCTAATTTAGCAGGCAAAAGTTTACCTTTAACCAAATTGATGAAGAAGGGAGTCACTTACCAGTGGATTGAAGAATGTCAAGAAGCATTCAATGTTCTCAAGAAATATCTCTTGAGTCCACCAATATTAATGAAACCTGTTTAAGGAAGACCACTTATCCTCTATGTGACAACTTTAGAGCAATCATTGGGTGCCTTTCTTTCTCAAAATAATGATGTTGGGAATGAAAATAGCCTCTACTATCTCAGTTAGACTATGATTGAAGCAGAAACCCAATATTCATGTATTGAAAAGTGATGCCAAGCATTAATCTTTGCAGTTCAGAAGTTAAGACACTACCTGCAACCTCACGAGGTCCAATTGGTATCTCGCAATAACCCGCTCAAATTCATCCTTAGTCGTACAATGCTTACAGGACGTCTGGAAAGGTGGGAAGTTATTTTTCAGCAATTTGATATTCAGTATGTGTCTCAAAAGGCGATAAAGGGCCAAGATCTGACTGATTTCCTTACTGAACACCCATCAGTAGAAGATACATATTCAGATATTGAACTTGCTGATGAGGAAGTCTTCTATATTCAAGAAAGTCTTCAAACATGGGAAATTTACTTTGATGGTGCTTCCAAAAGTTCAACAGGGAAGAGAATGGAAGATTCTAAATTCAACAAAGTTGGGTTATGAATTGTTCTAATTTCTCCAGAAAAGGCAGTGCTACCTTATTCCTTCTCGTTATAGGGAGATGGTAAAAATAATGAAGTAGAATACCAAGTTCTCATCGTAGGATTGGAATTGGTGCTTCAAGCACAATTGAATCACTTAAAAGTGAAAGGTGATTCAGACTTGGTAATCAAACAAGTCAATGGGGATTATGCCATCAGAAAAGAAGAGTTAATCCCTTTGTATGATTATGTCATAGAGTTAATGGCGAAGTTTCCTTTGGAACCAACATTTTCTTATGTCCTGCGATCACAAAATGCCCAAGCTGATGCACTGGCTAATATAGCTACAGCTCTGGAAGATCCAAATCGGGATGAGACAATCGCCAGTATTGCCCACCGTCGTACAATTTCACCTTATGTTCAAACCAGAACAGAGGAAATCAATGAAATTAGTCCCATCTCTGAACCATATGGTCATACTACGGGATGGATGACACCTATCAAGGAATACCTTCAAAATGGAACACTTCCACCTGATAGAGCTGGGAAAGAACAAATATGGTGATGTGTGGTCAATTTCACTCTTTATGATAGCCTAGATAACCTAGAGAAAATTCTCTACAAAAGAGGTTTTGATGGAATTCTCTTCAGATGCATTGATGGTGAAGAGACAATGACTATCATGAAAGAAGTGCATGTAGAAGTCTGTGGCGCCCATCAGTCCGGACATAGACTATCTTACCAAATTCTATGGCTTGGATACTTTTATCCTTAAATGATACAATATTGTGTTGATTTCACAAAGAAGTGTCATTATTTCCAAGTACATTCCAATTTCATTCATCAACCCCCGAAGTTGCTTTATATAGATAAATACTCGTGGCCATTTTCCATATGGGGAATGGATGTAGTAGGACCTTATCCTTTGACTACATCCAAGCAATTTAAGTACATTCTTACTGCTACTGACTTCTTTTCTAAATGGGAAGAGGAAATACCTCTCAAGGAAGTCAGTTCTAAAAGAATTGTTAGCTTTATCAAGTCTAACATCATTACCAGATTTGGTGTCCCTCATACCATATTGATGGACAATGGCACCAAATTCTGTTCATCCGAGGTAAGGAAGTTGTATCAAGAATACAACATCAAATCCAACCATTCCTCTCGGTATCATGCAGTGGAAAATGGATAAATAGAAGCCTTCAACAAGACTCTTTCAAACATACTGCAAAAGATGGTGGATAAAGATAAGAAATCATGGCCGGATAAACTCTTTCATGCTTTATGGGCTTATCGGACCACCACCCGCACTACAACGCGGTCAACTCCATATTCATTGTTATATGGAACAGAAGCAGTCTTGTCCATTGATACCCTCACACAGGGTATCCATTTGTGATCAGTCATATACAGATGAATAATATCAAAAGTGATTGGAAGAATTGGAATGATTAGATGAGAAAAGACTATGCAACTTGCACCACTTGGAAGTCTATCAAAATCGAATAGCACGATCTTTCAAAAAAAAGTTTTTCTTCGTTCATTCGTTCAGGGAGAATTGGTATTGGTTCTCAGAACTCCAATGATACCAGGAAAGAAACCTCCCAAGCTGGAACCAAAATGGAAAGGACCTTACTCAATACATAAGGTCTACTACAATGGAGCTTATTCTTTAATCTCAATAGATGGAGAACTCATCAGGACTCCAACTAATTCTAGATTTATGAAGAAGTATTTTGTATAACAAAAATACTATTACATCTAACATGACATTAAACTGTGTTGTCCTTGCAGCAAGACTTTAAACTGCATAGTCCCTTTCATCTAACATGATGTTAAACCGTGATGTCCTAGTTACGTGATGCTAAACTGTACAGAAATTCCTTACGTCCAGCAAGACGTTAAACTGCACCATTTCTGGTCCTGCATATGACCTTATACTATTCTCACCATAGTCCAACATGATGTTAAACTGTGAAAAAGTCCCTAATATGTCCAACATGATGTTAGAATGTGTCCTCTTTTGTCCTTACTGGATGACATTAAACTGCACATTCCCCCTTTCATCCAACATGACGTTTAAATGTATTATCCCCATCGTCTTAGCTACAGGATTCTAAACTGTACAACACCCTTATTGTCCAACATGACGCAAAACTATGTTCACGTCCAACAAGACATTAAACGGTGTCCCTATATTTGTACTACATGATGTTAAACTATACTGCCCATTCATTCTGCATGACGTAAAACTGAACAAAGTCCCTTAATACATCCTACATGACGTTAAACTGTATTTTGTCCCTGCTACATGACACTAAACTGTGCAGCACCAATAGTCCTCACTGCAAGACTTTAAACTGCATAGTCTCTTCTTATGTCCTACATGATATTAAACTGTGCATCTTTAAGGTTGTTTCTACCTCTTGTTTCTCACACCGAGTTTGACTCACATGAGATTAGAGTAAACTTCAACCATAACACCCTCTCTAGGCCGCTAACCATGTGTAAGTCCCAACACCATTTTTTAAGTCGTTGTTCTAAAAAACATCTTTATTAATAATTCATTCTTTAATTGAACTATGCAGACTTTGATCCTTGAATTCTAGGCTGGGTACGTAGGCAACCTTATGAGGTTCAATCCCAAAATCAATCTCTTAACATCAGTTCACCTTCGTCTCATACGATGTTGATTCATGAAACTGCCCCCAGAACCAATATTTTTTACATTGGTTCACTATCGTCCTTGCTATATGATGTTAAATAGTTTGTACTTTTGTCCTGTATGACAATAAACTACAACATTCTTTGACACCCTCACTTGAGAGGGAGACATTATTTATATTGATCTCCAATCATGTTATATTCTAAAAGACTACGTGCATACATGGCAGTGCCCGAACCTTTTATCTTAGGTTAAACCATCATTGCACTGAAGTCCCCTTTTCACCCTTCACTTCTACAAACCAAATCTATACAGAGGTTATTTCAAGAACTATGTGCATCTTGATTCCCATCCTTATGGGATACGTAGGAACATTCTAGTGTCCCTCAAATCTAGCCCCAAGTCTTTGGGCCTAAAACCAAATTCCACTTTGAGTCCCCTAGCTGAAAAGTCCCCCTAGTAAAACACACACTGTGTACTCATTATTAGGGTCTGAGCTCTATGACCCTAAACTAAGATTTCCCATACTTTCCTCCCACATGATGTTAAACTATATTTCAAGAACTAAATTTGGATTGATTCTCATTCTAATGAGATATGTAGTAAAGTACAACATTTTAATTTAGGACCTAGCCACAACATGATTATGGTTAGCATTGATCTATATATCTCTTTCATGCATTGGACCATACCCATTTTCATGTTTCATATTCCTAACCTTAAATACTTTTAGATCTCCATAACCATTTTCTTGACTTCTGGTCACAAAATGTCCAATTTCTGAGAGTTCTTTTTCCTGAATATGTAGCACGTGCCCTTAGGTGGCCTTGCATAAACAATCTACATAACGGACCTTTCAGCCAAAAGATGCTATTATTTGACCATGCAGCCAATTCCCTTAGGCAGTCCTACATAATTCAACCCCCTAACAGCGTTTGTTAAATAGTGGTAACTTCATTCTTGGGAAGAGAACCTGTTTTTTCCTTATTGGTCTTATCGACAATATGCAAGGATCCGCAGAAAATAGCCATCCTTAACATATTTTCCCATGTTCTTTTTCAAGATCTGAAAGTATTCAAGTCTATGGTTTATATTTCCCTTCCCTACCTTTGGGTCAGACCTTCATAGTAGTGACATTCATCCAGTTCTTAGATGATCTTGTTTGGAAATATCTTCTCCATATTCAAGTAACTCTCTCCATATAGAAAACTCTATGCTTTGGAAGATTTGAATCCCCATAAACTTCCACTGGATTTTTAGCAGTAGAAAAGTAAATTTCTGAGAGTTCTTTTACTTGACTATGCAGCACGTGCCCTTAGGTGGCCTTGCATAAGTAGTCTACACAACTGACCTGTCAGCCAAAAGATTCTATTATTTGACTTTGAATCCAATTCCCTTTAGGTGGCCCTGCATAATTCAACCCCCTAACGGGTTTGTTAAATAGTGGTAACTTCATTCTTGGGAACTACTTCTTCAAATTCCTTTTATCCATTTTTCATATCATTCCTCAGATTCAAAATTTCTTAGGTCATCGTTTACATATTTTCCCTCATAATTGAACATGGTAATATGTTTTTAGATAAATTATAAAAGAATTGAGTCAATCTCAATCCATTCGGTCAAAGATATTTCGACCTTAAATATTAGCCTTTCTTTTTATGTTCGACGTGCACGACTTTAAACTGCCTACAAAAGACAAGGGAACTCTGAATAAAAGACAAGTCCTGGCTCACTAAACATACATTCTGTATGATTTAGGTAATATTGAGCAATAGAAAGATTCAAAGTTTGTAGGGTTATTTACAATAATCCTAGAAAAAACCAAACTATGCTTACTGGGCCCATTAACTTAGGTAAAATTTAAAGCAAGTAGAAAAACAATACAAGAAAAAATGATTGAAGATGAAAGTATTCTTCATTGATGCCCAAAATTCAGAAGGACATCCACAAACTGGAGTCTTTTCTCTTTTCCAAGAATTACAAAAGGCTGTCAACATAAATCTTCATTTGATTTACAGCATCCCGAGCTTAATCAGCAGCGCGACACAAAAGGAAGCAGCAGAAAACAAAGTAACTTGGGTGGCGAAGGAAACTTGCATGACGAGAGCTTGGAAGCATTCAAATTCAGTTCTTTGCGCGAGGAATGACCACCTATATATAGGCAAGGCCGCACCCCTATGCACCGTAACTTGCGCGGCGAACCTGCACGATGCCATCTGTGCGCTAAACACTTGTGCGCCGCTTTTCCTTGGTTTTATCCCTTTTCCTTAGAGTCACTTCCTCCTCCTTCTATATCCACCTTTGAGGGGGGACTTTTGTTGATGCTCATTTCCATCACAAAGACTAATGACTGAATAAGGGAAATACCTTAGTCCAAAGTAATTCATCCTTTGAAGAAACATCAAAAATTGACAAAGGCATGAAGAAGGATTTCTTCCCACTTGGGTAGAGCAAGTTTCATCATGGTCATGCAAGTATACTTGTGCGACGCATAGTGGTCGCGCAGGTGACTTGCACGCCCTCTTTGATTTTTTGACCAAGGTCTTCCCTGGCCTAAAAATACCCCTTGTGGGCCCCCCATTTCGGGATGAAAAAAATTCCAAAAGTCAGATTTAAGCTCTAGTCGCCCTAGTCTCTGATTGAAGTCTTATGGTCACTTCTAAGGTAATTTCTTACCTAGAATGTAAGATCTAAACAAGTGGAACAAGGCCTAAGTGTTGAAACTCATCAACACCTGCGCACCTAAGTGGGCAGCCCTTAAGGGAAATGACCACACTTGTGCGCTGCCTTATCCCTTCAATAAAACTTGTGCGCCACTCTTTTGGAAGCCTTTAGGGATAATACTAAGGGCTTGAGCCAAGCCTCACCCAAGTATTACCCTAAGGGTTGACCGTCGAGAAAGTAACCATGTGTCGTGCAAGTATACTTGCATGACCAGGGCTTGCACGCCCACACAGGACTTGTGCGCCTCTCTCTTTTTGGGTGCCCCTCCTACCTATTCACTTGATTTCTTCAAATGCACCTCTCATTTTCAGGATTTAGCCTTCAAAACCCTTTTCAAAGTCATTTATGACATGGTTACTTTGTTGGATTCCTTATCTGAAAGGAATTCTGTGGAATATTTCTCAAAACATAGTGATTTACATATCTTTATGTCACTAAGGTTAAGATATTTCATTCATTCAACCTCATCCTTTAAAGATGAGAGGATCTCTAACCTGGGTATCCTTCTCAGGAGTAAGTCCCAATCTCAAAATCCCAAACCTGGGCATCCTCCTTAGGAGTAAGCCCAAAGTCCCCTAATCTGGGCTTCCTTTTCAGGAGTAAGCCCCAGTCTTCAAGTTCCCTTAATTTTGGGCATCCTCTTCAGGAGTAAGCCCCAAGTTCCCAAATATGGGCATCCTCCTTTGGAGTAAGCCCCAAGTTATAAGTCCCTTTAATTTTGGGTCTCCTTCTCAGGAAAAAACTCAATCACAAGCCCCCTTCTAATTTGGGAATCCTCCTTAGGAGTAAGCCTCAATTTAGAGTATCCAAATCTCCATAAAGCACATATACCTTTATGAACCTGGTTTCTGGGATTCTTCTCTAAAGTATGTCCTGATCTTTATCTATTTGGGAAATCATATATACATAATCCCCATATCATTCATTGTGACCATATATTTCATGGCACAAATTTTCAAGTTTACCGATACCTCTTGTTTCTCACACCGAGCATGACTCATGTGAGCTTAGAGTGTAAAAGTAACCACAAAACATCTATTTGGGATGTTAATCATACGTAAGCCCCACAATTCCCAATCAAACTACGTGGACTTTGATCTCTACTTTAAAAGTGGAGTACGTAGGAATCCTTTCTGATGTTTAAGACCATCAACCATCAACTCTCATCTGTCCCATATGACGTTAAACTATATCTTAATTCCTGAACTACGTGGGTTCTGATTCCTTTTCTAAACAAGGATACGTAGGTAGCCCATCTGCTGGTATGATCCCAACTCTAAAATAATATATGTCCTTCTGAATGATAATAAACTTCAAGTGCCCCGCTGAGTGGCTTTAAAACCAGTATGGTTATCATAATGACCAAGAAATCTTTACATAAATGTGTTGAAGGATACCATTGACTAAGAATCTCTAAAAAATATAGATGATTCTCTATCGATGAAGAACCTCAAATACATATAAAATATTTTCTAAATCTCATACATATTAATCATTGATTTTCAAATCTAAAGGAAAGCTCATTTTCATACTTGGTAATGTAATAATGATTCACGAACATAACTTAAATATATAAAGAGATTCCCGAAGTAGACAATAATTCCCCCCAAAAGGGTGTGATGAGTCTGACCTCCCATATTCTTGACCAATGCAAATTATTAAGCCTCATAAGTTCTTAACTAGTGAGCACCTACCTTTGGAAAGTATGTCCAAATGGATATAGAATCATTGGGTGTTTCCGGTTCTACGAAAAAACTCGTTAGTAACTGCTTGGAATGTTTGAACCTTATATCAATGATGTCATCCCCATTTCTAAAGGAAACAAAGTATAAGAAAGTATAAGATAGTTATACTTTCCTTATCAATAAAAAATGCAGCGGAAAACTTGAAATAATACAAGTAACAAGTAGTAAATCTTTTAACCCAAGGAGAAGGGTATCCAAAAACCTTGTATAAAGGTCCTTTGATTTATAAATTCAAGAAATTATGTCTTACCCACACCGGGTTAAGCCCTCGATACAAATATCAGAATCTATCTTGCTATCCCTCCAATCCCTCGAACTTCAAGGTAGTCGGAACCTCTGTCTTCCTATCCCCAGAAGCCCTCGAATGTACTCAACAACATTCAGAGTCACAAGAAGAAATTCTAAACAAGATGTTTAGTATGCACAAAGAAATAAAGTCTCTCTATCTAAAAATCACTTCAGCAATATGTAATCTCTAGATTGATCAACTGTCTCGAGCTCTTTCGAATGAGCTTCTATTTATAGGCACATCTTCAACAGTCGGCTCCCTCCTCCAACAGTCATATTTTTCCTTGAATTTCAGATGGACCTATACACGTTTCACTTAGACAATGGTTAGTTATTAATAGAAAACATTCCATCATTTTATAACTCAAACAAGAGTAATCAAAAATATGGTTGCTTAACTAAATTCATTTCCCGAAGTGTAAGGAAATAAAAGTTCGGAGTCTAACCAAAATACCATTAATTGTCTATAATACATGGGTGTTCAGATTCTGTCTTCAAAAGAATTCAGAACCTAAATTCTATAGAATTACGGAGTCCTAATTTCAAAGAAAATTAGGAATCTGAATTCATAAGAATTCGGATTCTGAACTCAGAAAGTTTAGAGTCTGAATTCATTAGAATTTGGAGTTTGAACTTACAAAGTTCAGAGTCTGAATTCATTAGAATTCAAATTCTGAACTTACAAAGTTCAGAGTCTATATTCATTAGAATTCGAAGTCTAAACTCATAAGAGTTCCGAGTCTGAATTCAGAGAACTCGGAACCTGAATTCGTAAAAGTTCGGAGTCTGAATTTAGAGAACTCGAAACCTGAATTCATATCCTGAAAATAGAATGCTTTATATCTAAGTATATAAGATTATGAGGTTTTAGATATGAAACCGAATTTTATAATTAGACATAAAATGAGTTAGACTAAGATATAGAACAAATAAAAACATGGTAAGGATAAATTTCCTTGGGGAAGGAAAATTTTACTTATCATGATGAAACTTAAGGAAAATAAAATTTTCCTTAAGATAAGGTGTTTGTGATTTTCAAAACAAGAAGGAATGGAAAATTCATAAGGAAACCTTATTGACTCAACAATATCCCCCCTTTTGGAAAGCACAAACATCCTTATGAAAAAGAATATAAGGACTTAGAAAATATTTTTCTGGAATTTGAAAGTAAAACTTTCCTCCCTTAACACATGGGAAAATATGAACATGACTAACTCCCCTTAGGCTTTGGAAAAACTAAGGATCACATTCTTGATTTTTGGAATGAGACTTAGCATTTTATTGCAAATGAAAATATTCTTGGATAAGAAATACCCCTTAGATGAAATCCCCCTCACTTAGGGAAATTACTTCTCTACTTAGTATTATCTTTCCTTTCTCCCCCTTTGTGATTTTCAAAAAGTAATATGGGGAATAGAAAAATTAAATATGGTACTGGAAATATTAGTATAAGACAACCAAAGAGCAACCAAAAATTTCATTAGGATTGAAAAAATTTATACAAGGAAGGAATACAACAAAAGACTGGAATTGAACAAGATTAGCCTTCCTTCTCCTTCAGCATAAACTTCTTTATTATGGTTTTGAGCTTCTTGAGATCCTTATGATCTTCCTGTGCACATTTTAGAAGCTGATCCTGATCTTATTATTTCATCTCTAAGGCTTTGATTTTTTCTTCCTAAGCCTTAATAGATTCTTTCTGAATCTTCAAAACTTCTTCCTGCTTGAGAAGCTTCTCTTCTATCTCAATCCCGAGATACCTTTCTCTCTTCCAACTCTGAGCAACTTAATACAACTTCCCTTTCAGATCTTTTACTTCTTGCATCTGGGAATTCAGTTCCAGAGATAGCTTTTCCTCAAAACTATTTGTGAGATCCTTGATCTTCACATCTTCAATGTCAAATATATCCTTGAGACTTTCTTGGAATTCATAAATAAATATCATGTCTTCTATAGTTTTCTTTGACTATTTGGTCATCTTCTCGCATGATCTTTTGTGGGATTTGTAGTTTATGAAAAAAGTTTTGAAATCAGCCTCAAGGTTGACACACTTATCCATTACCATGGATACTGAATCCGATTTTTGATTCAAGGTGTGTTGAAGCATTTGGCATCTGGAGTCTATACTGGGAAATATTGGGATAGTACCAACAAGCTTCTTCAAGTAATAAACTACAAAATCATGTCCAAGGGATGATGATTCCGAATCAGAAATTTTTCTTGGTAAGGTTTTTTTCTAACTCAGCAGATTTACTCTTTGAAGAACCACCAATATCTTTCTTCTTTACCAAAACCTCGGTAGGTGTATCAACTACTACCTGTTTTCCCTTATAAATCTTCGAAATGGCTTCTTCATCAGGGTATTCATGTTCACTATCAGATAGTTGAACAATTTTGTCTTTATCAACATCTTCCTTATCAGCTCGTGCCTCAGCATCCTCTAGTTGAATAAAATCATGATTATAACTTTTTTCTTCATACATATTATTCACTTATTCTTAAACCATGTCATCTTCACCTTTCTCATCTTTCCTAGGGGTAGCAAGCATTGAAGACTCAGCTTCAGAAGTTCAGATTGAATGCTTCTCAGATGTAATTTCATTCTCATGAAAATCCTCAACTTGTTTGATCAGATATTCGGTATCACCACTGCCTTCTTCTTCTTATTTTTCTTCTACTTCTTCTACTTATTTTTCTTGGACTTTTTCTGGAGTGACAAAATTTTTTCTCAGTGTATCAGGTAAAGTTTGTATCAGTAAGGATTCTGGTAGTAGAATATTCTCAGAGGCTTTCTCAGCAGCCTTTAAAAGGGATTACACTATTTCAGCTTCAGACACTTTTCTCTTTTTCTTATTCTCTTTCACTTCCCTTTCTAGATTCTCATCTGTCTTCTCCTTCAGATATTTTTCTTCAGTAGGATCAAGAACAAACTTAGGCTCCCCTTATTTCTGATTTAGTTTACCTTCCATCCATTTATCCACTACCTCATCGGGATAGGATTTTTTCTTGTTTGGCTTTAGGGGTGTTGACTAAACTTCCTTGGCCACATGGGTTTTTTCATTTTATTGGACTTCCTTAACCTTCCACTTTCTTCCATCCTTTTTAGAAGGTTCAACCACCTCTTATTCCTTCGATATGGCTTTAGAATCTTCTTCTGGAAAGTCGTATAATTCTTTAGACTCTCTAGAAAACCAACTTTCGTTCTTATGAGAGTGTCATCACTCAACAACATAACCTTACGATTGTTTGACTTTGATTTTCAAGGGATCTTGAAAGATTATAAACACCAAACAATCAACTTATAGAGAATGGCTGGATACATAATAATATGAGCCCTCAGATTTCCATTATTTATATTCTAGATTGTAATCAGGATATGCTTAACCAGGTTAATATTTTTTAGATTCACCAAGAAATCTAGGATATACATGTCACTCTTCTTCAAAGTATCCTTGTCCCCTTTTCTTGGAATGATAAATCTTTGAACCCACAATTCTAGAATCTGAAAATTTGTAGGTAGGTGAACAATATTTTGAGACTTTACATCTGAAAGACTAAGGAAATCCATGGCCTTCACCTTAACAAATCTTCCTTGAACATCCGGCAACTTATGAGAACAAAACTCAACTTCTCCTTCATATGGGATTCCAATAAAACTTGCAGCCTTTATAAATGAAAGTGAATAAGTCTTCCCATAGAAATTAAAAGAAAACTTTTCTCTTCCCTCTTCCTTGAAGAAGGTTACTGACTCATAGAATTATATTAACAAGTCTAGATATATCATATCCCAAGATCCTGGTTTTGATACGCAAACACTTTCCCATCCATTCAGCTTGATGTTCATTGAGATGATAAAATCATACTTAGGAAAGAAATTTGGATGTACCAACCTTTCTCTATAAATCTTCCATTCAAAAATCGGTTTGACAGTTGACATGTATTTTTAGGAAGATAATTCGACAAAAATTTGGAGTTGAAGAAGATTTGAGAAGTTCGGAACGAGCTTATGTAGAAGGGAAGGGCTTCAGCACACACAAGATTTAGTTTTGATGTGAGACAGCCATTGGGGGTCCTTTATATAGGCATTTGAGGTGACGGTTCAACTTCTATGTTCAATCAAATTGTTAAAAAAACTTCTGATCAGATCTGATGGTTGAGTTGATAACCGGAAGGAAATTTTGATAGAATACAATCTTTTGAGGTTTTTTAAGAAAGACATTAAGATTTTAGGAAACAATGAATATGAAAATTTAAAAACAGATAAAAATACCAACAAGTAAAAGAGGATTACAAGAATTTAGAAAGGAAAACATACCTTTCATATTTCTAGGAAGATTAATCGTATTACGAAAAATTTGGAGGTACAAAAATCTTCATTACGAAAAATTTTTAAGTACAAAAATCTTCATTACGAAAAATTTTTAGTTACAAAAATATTCATTATGAAAAATTTAGAAAATATTTATTATGAAAATTTAAAAAATATTCATTACGAAAATTTAGAAAATCTTCATTATGAAAATTTAGAAAATCTTCATTAAAAAATTTTAGAAAATCTTCACTACGAAAATTTAGAAAATCTTCATTACAAAAATTTAGAAAATATTTATTACAAAAATTTAGAAAATCTTCATGAGGAAAATTTAGAAAATATTTTTTATAAAAATTTAGAAAATCTTCATTATGAAAATTTAGAAAATATTTATAACAAAAATTTAGAAAATCTTCATTACAAAATTTTAGAAAATCTTCATTACGAAAATTTAGAAAATATTCATTACGAAAATTTAGAAAATCTTAATTACGAAAATTTTGAAATTCTTTATTACAAAAATTTAGAAACTACAAAAATATCTATTACGAAAAATTTTAAGTTACAAAAATCTTCATTACGAAAAATTTGAAAAATATAGCAAACAAATATACTCCCCCTATGAAAAGGAGTTTATTATTGTAAGGAGATAGGTTTTAACAAGAAGTTAATCAAGGAATATTTCCTTACATCTATCATTCCTAACATCTGTTTAATGTATTAAAATCTATTGGAAGGTAAAGATTTATTAAAAATATCATCAAGTTGGTATTGCGTTATGATAAATTGAAGAATGATATCTCATTTTTGTGTGTGATCCCTAAGAAAGTGATGCCAAATATCTTTGTGTTTTGCACGAGAGTGATGTGCATGGTTTTTACTTACAGAAATGGAACTAGTATTATTACACAAAATCTGTGTTTTGGTAAAACTCATACCATAGTCTGTGAGTGCGTGTGGCATCCACAATACTTGAGCACAACAACTTCCAGCTACTACATATTCAGCTTCAGCAGTGGAAAGTGCTATTGAGTGTTGATTTTTTAATGACCAAGAAACTAATGAATCTCCTAAGAAATAAAAAGTTCTGGATGTAATTTTCCTATCCATTCTACATCCACCAAAGTCAGAATCTGAAATTTTTTTAAAAACCAAATCATTTCCAGAAGTATAAAAGAGTCCTAATTCCACGATTCCCTTTAAGTTGTGAGAAATAATATTCATTGCCTTTAAATGAGATTCCTTAGGATTAGATTGATATCTTGCACATAATCATACTGAAAACATTATGTTTGGATGACTAGCTGTTAAGTAAAGTAGAATTTCTATCATACCTCTAAAAGATGCTTGATCTACTGGTTTCCCAGCTTCATCTAGATCAAGTGAATTTGAGGTACCAATGGTAGTACTTATACTCTTAGTGTTTTCATATCCATACTTTTTAATAAGATATTTAATATAATTATGTTTTTATATATATATTCCTTCTGGTTTTTGAGAAATTTTAAAACCAAGGAAAAATGTTAACTCACCCATCATACTCATTTAAAACTCATATTTCATTAGATCCGTAAAGGAATCAGTTAAAGATTACTGAGTTGAACCAAATATAATGTCATCAACATAAATTTTAACAATCAAAACATTTTTCTTATATTTATTTATAAACAGGGTTGGGTCATCATTTCCTTTAACATAGTTATTTTGAAGCAAAAATCCTGTAAGTCTATCATACCAAGATAGAGGGGCTTGCTTAATTCCATACAAAGCTTTGGTAAGTTTGAAAACATGTTCATGATGTTTTGTATCTTCAAAACTCATAGGTTGTTCAAAAAAAACTTCCTCTTGAAAATAACCATTAAGGAAAGCACATTTAACATCCATTTGAAAAAGTTTGAAATTGAAGAATGCTGCAATGACAAGTAAAATACGAATAGATTCAAGTCTAACTACTAGAGCGTAGGTTTCTTCATAGTCTATTCCTTCTTGTTGATTATAGCCTTTAGCAACCAATCTAGATTTCTTTCTTACAATGATTCCATTTTCATCACACTTATTTCTGAAAACCCATTTTACTCCAATAACAGAGGTTTCCTTAGGTCTTTCAACCAAGGTCTAGACTTTATTCCCGTCGAATTCATTTAGTTCATCTTGTATAGCTTTTATCCAATCATCATCACCTAAAGCTTCATCAGTTCTTTTTTGTTCTAATTGGGAAAGAAATTCTAGATGTTCTACTTCATTTCTTAAGGAATTTCTTGTCCTTATAGGTTGATTTACATCACCAATGATACTATAATTGGGATGATTCTTAAGAAACAACTGATTTGGGTTTTGTAAAACCTGTTCGTCAATATAGGGTAGGAAATCTTCTGGGGTAAATGTTTTAGAATTATTTTCTTGGAAATTTCTTTATCAGAAGGATCTTCTAACAAAGGTTGATAATCAGTTTTTGAAAACACATCCGAAGATGTAGGTTGAGGTTGTTTAAAAACAAAAGGACCAGTTTCATAAAATTTTACATGAACTATTTCTTTAATAGTAAAAGTATTTTTTATTGAAAACTCTATAAACCTTAGAAGTTGTGGGGTAGCCTAAGAAAATTATTTCATCATATTTTGGTGCGAATTTATTTAGATTATCTTTATTATTCAGAATGAATACTTTGCAACCAAAAACCTTGAAGTAGGAAATTCTAGGTTTTCTACCATTCCAAAACTCATAAAGAGTTTTATTAAGAAAAGGTCTAATAAAAACACGATTTATAGTATAACAAGCAGTACTTACAGCTTCAGCCCAAAAATGTTTGGCTACCAAATACTCACTCAACATGGTTCTTGTTATCTCTTGAAGAATTCTATTTCTTCTTTCAATAAAACCATTCTGTTGAGGTGTTATAGGTGATGAGAAGTTATGAGTAATGCCTTTTTTACTACAAAAAGTTTCAAAATCTGAATTTTGAAATTCTCCTCCATGATCACTATGAATAGTTATCAAAGGAATGTTTTTCTCATTTTTAAATTGGGCTCTAAAAATTTCGAAATAAGAAAAAGCTTCAGATTTATTTTTTAGAAAATAGAGCCATGTAAATCTAGTGTAGTCATCAACTAAGACAAATACATAATATTTTCCTCTAATTCTTCCAGTTTGTGTTGGACCAAAAATATCAATATGCACTAACTATAATGAATCAATGGTTGATACTTCAACAACAAATTTAAAACGTGATTTATGTTGCTTTCCATATTGACAAGGATCACAAACTTTTGAAGAATCAAATCCAAGCTCCGGTAGATCCTTAACTAGTCTTTTATTAGAGAATTTGCAGAGGTTCCTAAGGTTACAGTGTCCTAGAATTCTACACCATAACCAAGAATGATCTTCCATTGTACTAAGTCAAGGTAAGTCTTGGCTCCTAAGGTCTTCTAAGTTTAGTGTGTATACATTCTCTTGCCTATGGGTAGAAAGAATAAACTCTTCCTTGTAATTGTGTACTAAGCACTTATCATTCCTAAAGTTCACAAGCTAACCCTCATCACATAATTGAATTATGATTATATGGTTGCTCTTAAGACCTTTAAAAAATAAAACATTTGAAATCAAAGTTTTTCTAAGAAGAACAATGTTACCTATACCAATAATTTCTCCCTTAGCATTATCTCTGAAAGTTACTTTTCCTCCTTTCATCTTGATAATATTTTCAAAGAAGTTTTTGTTAACAGTCATATTATGGGAACATCCACTATCCATGTACCATGTTTTAATGTTGGCACCATCTTTAATTTCCTAAAAATAAGAGTGTTAGACTTTCATAACCCAAACTTTCTTAGATCTGGAAATTTCAAAAAGGAAAATTTTAGGCACCCATATTTTCTTTGAAAAATAAGCTTTATGAAATCCTAAAGGCTAGGTTTTGTTTATGGAACAAATTTTTGCCCAGTGTCCGCCACACTAACACTTAGTGCATAATGGATCACTTTTAGAAACAAAATAATTGTTACTAAAAATCGGATTTGAACTTGTATAACCAAAACTAGAATTATTCCTAAGAGGTTAGATTTGAGAATACATCTTATCTAAATTTTCCATACCTAAGGTAAAGTTTGACAAACACTTCCTCAAGGAAAATATTTCTAACTTCAGTCTAATAACTATGTTCCTATCTTCCAAAACAATCGTTTTAGAACTAGAGTTAGGCTCGAAAACATTTTCTTAGAAATTACATTTTCTAGATCCGTAGAAAGTTTATCCTTCTCAGAATTAACTTCCTTAAGATTTTTTTAAATACTTTCAAAATAAAGGGTTTTCTTATCAAGATCTTTAGAATGATATGATATTTTCTTAGTAAGAATAGTATTCCTAGAATTTTCCTTATCAATATTTTTATTGAGTTTTGAATTCTCATTCTCAAGAAGCTTAGAAAACCTAGAAACTTCTTCATAGGTAGGTAAAGTATTATCTTCATCAGAAGAATATTCTTCATCAGAGGAGTTATAATATTTATCGTTACTATGATTAGAAATCAAAGATACATTGTTCATGGATTCATCATTGTGTACCTTATCCATTAGACAATGATTTTCAATAGGTAGTCTGGCTATTAAACCAATATTCTTCTGTCCAGAAGATTTGTTATCTGATGATTCATCTGAAGAGTCTCCACCACTAGCACTCCAGGTGTCATTAGATTTCAAGAATTTCTTAGATTTATCTTTATAGAAATTATTTCTGTTTCTATCAGTATTATTTTCCTTTCTTTTCTTTCTCTTAAGCATAGGACAATATGGTCTTATATGTCCATCTCTTTTGCATTCATAACATGTGACTTCTGAATATTTCTTATCTTTACTTTCTTTTTTTCTTGTATCTAGATTGAAAGTTATTCTATCCAATAATCTTTTTCATCCTTCAAGCAAGATTGGATAACTCATTTTCTGAAGATTCACTTCCACTAGATTCAGATTGAATAACAAATTTCTTAGATTTAGATATTGTAACTCTCTCAGGAGTCTTGGCTTTCATATGATATAAAGTGTTTGTAAAAGCAACACTGCCATTCCATTCTTCTTCTTAATATTATTAGCATATCTCTTCATTCTTGTCTCATGTTAAAGAAGAGTTTCAAAAAGTTCATCAAGATAAATCTGAGTAACCTTTCTATTCTCATCAATAGTTGTCCTCTTGGATTCCCACTCATTGGCCATGATGTTTATGATTTTTTACACAAGAGATTCATCATCTAATCCTTTCTCACCCATAAATTGTAAACTACTAACAATAGTCATGAATCTCTGTTGCACCTTACATATGGGTTCTCAATAAGGAAATAAGAAACCATGATATTCAGCTCTGAGCATGGCTCTTCTAGTATTAATAACTTAGGAAGTTCCAAAGTGTGTAACTTCAACCTTCTTCCAAATATAATTTTATGTTTCAAAAGATGAAATTTGGATATATATATTTCTAGTCATAGAAAAAAGCAATGTATTGCGTACCTTATAATTCAGTTAATATTCATGCTTTTCATGGTTGGTGAAAGTACTAACTTCCTTGTCAGGAATTTTATATCTTCCAGTAAGCATGAAAAAATTGTCTACTCCAGTATTGATAATGAATGTATTCAAACGATATCTCTAATATTTATAATCATTCCCATCAAAAATAGGTGGTCTAGTAGGATTTTAGTTGTCTATGGAACCAACATTCATTCCTGTTATCTTAAAAGAAATCTTTCCACAAAAATTTATTTAATAGTAAAAGTTAGTGAACAAGGAAAATATGAACAAGGAAAATTTTTCTAAGCAAGGAAAATATTATGAACAATGAAAATTTGAGAAAGAAGACTTATATGTGAATAAATGTATTTTAGAGACCGCCTTTGATACCAATTGTAGGATCGAAATGATATAGATTATAGTATCTAATGATATAGATGCTCAATATACAAGAGGGGGGGGGGGTGAATTGTATACTTTAAAAACTTCCTTTGGAACTTTTAAAGATGGTAATGTTTAACAAAGTTAAAAAAGGGAAATTCACAAAACCTCTTAGTTCTAAAAACTTTTTTGATTCCGGAAATATGGTTCTGGAAATGAAACTTAAGAAAAGTTTACAAAGATAAATATTATACCTTAAAGAATATGGAATCTTACTAATCAGAGTACACGTATAAGAAAGTATAAGATAGTTATACTTTCCTTATCAATCAAAAATGCAGTAGAAAACTTGAGACAATACAAGTAACAAGTAGTAAATATTTTAACCCAAAGAGAAGGGTATCTAATGACCTTGGATAAAGGTCCCTTGATTTATACTTTCAAGAAAGTATGTCTTACCCACAATAGGGTAAGCCCTCAAGACAAATATCAGAATCTGTATTGTTATCCCTGTAAGCCCTCGAACTTCAAGGTAGTCGGCACCTCTGTCTTCCTATCCCTAGAAGCCCTTGAATGTACTCAACAACATTCAGAGTCGCACAAAGCAATTCTGAACAAGATGTTCAGTACACATAGAGGAATAAAGTCTCTCTCTCTAGAAATCACTTCAACAACATGTAATCTCTAGATTGATCAAACTTCTGGAGATCTTTCGAATGAGATTCTATTTATAGGAACATCTTCAACGGTCGGCTCCCTCCTCCAATGGTTATATTCTTCCTTGAATTTCGTAGGGACCTTTACACGTGTCACTCAAACAATGGTTAGTTAGTAACAAAAAGCATGAAATTGTTTTATAAATCAAACAAGATTAATCAAAAATATTGTTGCTTAACTAAATTCATTTTCCTGAGTGTAAGGAAATAAAAGTTCGGAGTCTAACCAAAAAACCAATCGGTGTCTATAATACATGTATATTCGGATTCTTTCTTCAAAAGAATTCAGAACCTGAATTATATAGAATTCTGGAGTCTAAATTTCAAGGAAATTCAGAATATTAATTCATAAGAATTCAGAGACTAAAATCAAAAAGTTCAGAGTCTGAATTCATTAGAATTCGGAGTCTGAACTTACAAAGTTCAGAGTTTGAAGTCATTAGAATTCGGAGTCTGAACTTACAAAGTTCAGAGTCTATATTTAGAGAACTCAGAACCTGAATTCGGATCCTGAAAACAGAATGATTTATATCTAAGTATATAAGATTCCGAGGTTTTAGATATGAAACTGAATTTTATACTTAGACGTAAAATGAGTTTGACTAAGATATTGAACAAAGAAAAACATAGTTAGGATAAATTTCCTTGGTTAAGGAAAATTTTCCTTATCAAGATGAAACTTAGGGAAAATAAAAATTTCCTTAAGATAATGTGTTTGTTCTTTTCAAAACAAGAAGGAATGGAAAAGTCATAAAGAAACATTATTGATTCAACATCATGATCCCCCATACAACTAAAGTATTCATCAACTGTCCATGTATTAGGTCAGAATATTCTATATATGGAGTTAGCACCCCCATGTGTGAGGGTTTTGTCCTCCATAAGTGTCAAGTAATCCATCAGTCGATACACACATAGATCTATGAGGCACAACCCCTACTATAATTACAAGGAGGTAGAATATATATTATGTAAGTATAATAGTTCATGTGTTTTAGGTATTATTATGCATCGGAATAAAGAAAATTTCTTTGGTATACTAATGAAATATTGAACCTCTATGGATACCTTTTAGATATGACTTACATACGGGCTGTAGACTTCAGGTTTTATGGGACTTCTTAATACTATAGGTAAATATGGTGGCTAGTGAGATAATCCTTTATAAATATAAATTGCGAATAATAGGAATATACCTTTACCCATGGTTTTATTGAACTTTAAGCACATAGTTTTTCCTTTATGGTTCTCTTTACTATTTCCTAAGGACTTGGGTTTTGAGATACCTTATTGTTTTATCTTTACTTTATTTTACATGGAGACATACTAGGTATATTTATACTCAAACTTTCATGATATTTTTTCTCACATGTATTTTTTCTAAGTAGATGTTTCACATTTTGGATATTACCTTGGTATGTATAAAGCTAGTGGAGTTGATGGAGCTGATTCATAATAGATAATGATGGAACATTGTGGGAAAAAATTGTTAATGGAGTTTATACCAGGAGAATATTTGGAGTCAAGGTGTATTTACTTTTTCTAAAGTTAGATAAACTTGGTGGTTCTATTTAATGTATTTTTATTCACCTTTGGTTTTTTCCAATGGGTCATTGTAATTATCGTTTGGTTCCTCACACATGCATTGTATAGAATTTAATTCAGTTATATATTTATATATTTATATATAATGATGTTGCTTTTGGATATTGTGGTGTTTGATGATTAATTGTTTTTATAGGATAATACCTACCATATATGTTTATGAATTATTTTTAATATTCATCAACCTATAGCATATTTGTGGAAGGATTTGGGTGACACACTTGGCTTACTACTGGCCCAAGAAAGGTCCATGTGAGTTAGGTCATGTTAGAATGGTATCAAAGCATTTAAAGTCTTAGAGATGGATTTTGGAGTTATTTGACTTGTGAGGGTTAATTTGGGAATTAGGGAAGCAATATTAAAGGGTTATTGAGTTTGGTTATTAGATTAAGGGGACTAGAATATGTGTGGTGACTAATATATCCTTTCTCTTGGACTCTGATAACCAGATAGTTGATCCAAAACTCTAAGGCATAATTTTCTAGGTATAAGATATCACATGCATCATATAATGGCCATTCATGAATTTCAATTCTATTCTTGATTCAACTCACCCAAATTTACTCTAGTACCTGTGGGTTTATTCTATCTAATAAAGGATGTTACCCATTAACAACCAAATCGTATTCAAAGGTATGGTTGTGATGTGCATGTACCAATGCATGATCTTCTCACCACTGATTTATTTGAGTGATGCGACATCAATTCAGAGACCTATTTTGAGGCATCATTACCCCATGATGAGAGGTAATATTTTCCATTGATTATTCTTATCACATATCTTAATTATAGATAAAATGGTATTTCCACTAATTTATATAAGACTACTTATAGTTTGAATGTGATGTTTGTGTCTCAGAAATATATGTCTCATGGGATTTCAAGGAGATACTAATCCTTGGATGGTAGAGGATTGGTTGGAGTTTGATATTTATGCTTCTTATCTAGTTCAAACACTCACTAACCATATAGTGATTCTTGCATTTGATTAATCTTCATGGTGCATTGAATCGTTTCTCGATGATTTTATGAACTCAAAATGATATTATCCTACTATTATTGAATTATGAGATTCTATATATGGGATTATATTCATTTATGTCACATATTGTTTGAGTTTTTAAGATGATGGATCCTTTATTCTTTAGGGTATTATGACCATGACCATGCTTAGGTTTGTGGATAGAGAACTTTTTGATCCATATTTAAAATTGAATCTTATGAATGAGAGAGTTCAAGATGGGCCCCTAGTATGGGTTTTTAGATTGGTGGTTATACCTTCTTATATTCCATATATATTCCAAGGACCTAGATATATATTTTTTAGTTGAAATATTTTAGGTTGTGATGCACCCTATCTTTTGAAATGGGACAGTTCTTCCCTATGGATAGCCAAAGTGGTTTCATGGAAAAATATAAATATTGAAGAAAACTTCTAGATTATATTCTTACCTAGTATTAGATACATTTCATACTATGAGGGAGTGTCAACATGAGAGTGGATGGTGTGGGAATAAATAGAGATAGATGATTCTTTGGACCATCTCTTCCACCAACTTTAGGGAATTCATGTCAAACCCATAGTGTTAACGTTCATAATCTAGATAGTTTCATGTGATATATGACTCTAAATAAGTGGTAAATGATGATATTTGAAGCATGAATTATGTCTTCCCCATTTAAACTCATGATAATTATTTATGATGAGAGAAATTTAATTCTTATAGTATTTTTTATAGGGTTGGTGAACCTAGTGGATCTTCAAAACAGACCCTCATGGTCGAAGACTCTTTTTGATGGTGACAATCTCTTTCTCACAAAGTTTGAAAGTGTGAGTTTTACCCCAAGTGGGGAGAAGATTTTATTATACTCTAGTGTATCCTGATAAGGCCTTATGTTATCATCAATAGTGTATATTTTATGTTCTATGATCTTTTTAACGAATTTATATATGATTAGGGTTTATCTTATTGGGTATTGCCTACATAATGGTTTGCTTTAGGGGTTGTACTGATATCTCCTACCATTTATCAGATATACTGGATAAACCTAGGGATTTGATGTGTAAGTTGTGATATGATGAAGAAATATTTTCTTTGGTATTAGTGTGACCCATTTTATCAAAGGTTTCTAGAGGTTGATCATGGGTTTAGTTAGAAGTATCTTTGGTTTTGTGAGAATAATGCTCCTCAGGAAGCATTCATACATTGTTAGGGACATGTCAAAAATCATAATGATGTTTTTGGAAATTATGGAAACCATGATATGATTATGTAGCCTATTTATTTATTATTAGTCTTAATTGATTCCACCATTTTTTGAGATAAAATTTATGGAGAGAATATAGGGTGTTTATAGGTTGTTTTTTACCTACTTTGAGATTACCAATGGTGTTGCAAACTCCCAAGGTGTAAGTTTTGGGTTTGTGATTGTTTGAGAACCTGACACTAGAACACCAATTTTTTTGGTGAAATAGACTTTGAATCCAAAAACCTAGTTTCCCATACCAATTCTTGGGTTTAGAACTAGAAATTCAAAATGACCCCCTCTATAAGCTCAAATATTGAACCAGAAAAAATAAATGTCTAAATTCCATGACACCCCTGCTGACTTAACATCCAAAACTAGGAAGAATTCACATGATCATCACCAAACTGGTATTCCCTTAAATGATTTTTTCTACTTTTTCCTTCAAAAAGATATTACATAAACAAAAAACATGTAATAAAAAAAATAAACAGAATAATCACAACATATGAATTAGGTGGTTCGAACAAAGTTCCACTCCATGGGGGAAGACTCCAACCTTTTATCCAAGGAAACATAAACATGAGAGGATCCAAGTTATAAGGGGTTACTTAATGACACCAAACCTAATATATAACAAAAATCTCTCTATAAATGCATCCAATTAATTCTTCCAATAACAAGTGCTTCAATTGGGGGAGTGCCCACCTCCAAATGAACTTTCACCACTCAATTCCTCTTTTCTGAGATAGTGACCAACACCCTCTATTTATATAGGTTCTATACAATAGTCATATGATTATATAATTTTTCATGACCATATAAGGCATGGTTTCAGTCTAAAATTTACTAAACCTCATGTTTTTGATTTGATATTATGTGATAGAAGTGTTGTATGGGGATTAGGGAATAATCTTAGGAATTTGGACCTAGATTGGGGGATATATATTTTGAAACAGACACTATAAAGTAACTTTGGATCTAGTACTAGGTACCTGATAGATCCCACATGTGGGGGACCAGTTATGTGAAGGAAATCAGGTGGCCAATGATCTCAGAGAGGGTAACTGATGCCTAACCAGTAGGTACTTTCTGAGTACCTACCATTTTTTTTAAAATCTTAATTTAATTAATTAATTATTTTAATTTTTTATAAAATGATATTTTCTTCTTATTTTAGGTAGTGGTATTTGATCTCCACTTACTTGGACACTCCCCCCTCTATATATTAGAGGTTTACCTCTATTACTTATATGTTTCATGATTCGTTCATTGTAGGAGTTCTTTACTGGTAAGGCTATAAATCCTCTTCCCTCTATTACTGGTTTTCATCTTCATTTCACCATATATTATCAATTATTCCTAATTTAAGGGATTTTATTTATTTATTTATTCCTTCTATTTGAGGTCAAATCGGTGAGTGGGATTTAATGAGAATTACACTACTATTCCTAGGTAGGTATTCCCTTCTTTCTTGGTAGTATTTTCTTACAGTTCATGTGTCATATGAAATTCAGGAAATGCCTCTTTTTTTGTGTGTATACCTTGAAATTAATTTAATTTGGTTTCTTTACTTTCCTTTGGTTAAATTATTACAAAATAATCCATAAGAGGTTGGTGTGAGGTGTGTGTAGGCACCATTAGTCACCGATGGAGAATTACTTTATGGAAATAGTATGGAACCATGACTTTGACCCATGATGAGGTCCTATGATTGAGATTAGATCCTAGGCGTAACACCCCTATAAAAATGTAAGACTTAAATATAATAATTTTCACTACTCATGTCATTAAGCTTCACCTTTATTTTCAGGATCCTTTTAGATAATAACTCTATATTTAAGCATGATAGGCTTAGAGTAGTGTTAGGATGAGTTAACTCTTAATAAGTTTCTCAAGGTGTGTGTGAGTTAGGATAAAGCACACTAAAATTATATGTGTTAGCCTATGAGGGAAATCATTAGTATGATAAGTGACCCCATTGTGTAATAACCTATGGTGTTTTGAGAAAAAAGGTATTAAAATAGACCCATAAGGTCATATGACTAGGTTCATGACTTATGGAGGTCAGATCATGAAAGGTGCTATCACATCCAATAACCAGATAGAAGTGTATTGACACTGCATGAGTTTGAGGTATGGGGTCCACAATAAGGATGTTGTTATTTAAAGGGGTGGAGAGTGTAACACCCCTAGAAAATGTAAGACATAAAAACACTAATTGGTATAAATCATGTAAAAAAGGTTCAACTTTCTTCTCAATATTTTATTTAAAAAGAAATCCATAGTTATGCTTGCTTGATTTTAAGTAATTATATAATGGGTAACCTCCTAGGAAGTTCTTAGGGTGTGTATGAGTGGGGAAAAAGAACACTGAAGGAAAATATGTTGGTATGCGAGTGAAATAATTAGTTGAATAAGTGACCTTGGTGGTTAATATCCTGCGGTGTGTTGGGAAGACAACTGCGGTATTAAAAAACACCCATGGGGTCAGATGACTAAGTTCATGGCATGGGGAGGTCGGGTTATGAAAAATAGTGACATAAAAATGAATTTATAAACATGTATATATTTATTAGATCTTTATCTTTATTATATTTTGATAATTACTTATCCCTCACTTTGTTTTGATATTATTTAATACACTAGTTTATATTTTAAATGATTTTAAAGTCCCCATTTGAATCATATTATTATTTAATACACTAGTTTATCATTTTATTATTATTATTATTTATTCAATTATTTATATTTTACTCTTATGTTCTATTTTTTTCTTAATTAACGACCCTTATGTTTTCTGTAATCTAATCTTATGTATTGGTTGTCTATAATTTTTTTAAAGTATCGAATATTATATTTCTATGATTTACTATTAAATTTTATATATATACTTTTATATATTTACTGATGACTCTTAAATTTAGAATATTTAGTTTTATGTATCCTCACACTTGGAAATTTAGCTAAGGCATGAATATTATGTTTTGATGATTTTAATCTTATATATTAAAAGTTATATAATTTTTGAAAAGTGTTTGAAAACTTTTAGGGATTTACCCATATTATTTATGCTTAAAATTATGATATCTATATTAGAAGTTATAATTTTAAGCTTGAAATTATGATATCAGTACAAAAGAAGATGTGTCAAGTTCTCATGATACCTTATCCAATGAACAAACTCTTCAGTTGGAAATCTGTATTATGATATCAGGAGAACTCGATCTAAAGTATGAACTTGATGCTACATTAAAGGTAGAACAATCTTCCAAGTTGGATATTATGGTTACATTATTTAAAAAATATTCTAAAGTATGAACTTAAGGTTATTAATTCATGCTAACATGATCAGTATATAAATACTCCATTTCTTTATCATTTTGATATTTCCATCTACTGCAATGTATTATAGTTTGTTCTATTTATTTTAACAGTTTTTTTATATTCCAATGATGTAGTTTGTAGTTGTTTTGAAGTATTTATTTCATGATTTAATGGGATATAGAATGAAATTATCGATTATTATTAATTGATGGTTAAGATTTTATTGAATCTAATTTTTTATTCCTAAGTTATGAAAGGATATGATATTGAGGAAACATTATATCAGGATGAACCATTATACTATGTTTTAGTAAAATTAATGTTAAGTGTTAAACTGAGAGTACAATAGTGTTCAATGAACTATCAAGAGGTTTTCAAGATTACGAAGCATGAATGGGAATATTATTATTAGAATATAGAGGTTATGTTTCATAGAAGGACACATTGTTAAGTGATACCATGAGACTAGGTTGAAGTGAATATATAATTGACATTCCACCTTCATATTTTATGAAACTATATAAAAAATTAAAATATTTTAATTTCAGAATGAAACTGAATCATGATATTTTTGGGGTTATTAAAAGTATTTTGAATGAGTATTTAAGAAGTATTTTTATAGATATTTTTATAGAATATTTGAATGGTGATTATTATAGAGATTATTATAAATCCATTTAATGGTATTAAATGTAATTATAAATATTTTTTCAACTATGAAGTAGTTTTTTATTAAAGGATTAAATTTTGGAAAGTTGACCAAGTATTTATGATTGTAATTACCAAGCTATAATCTTTGTGGGAATAATGGGTAAATTTATTATTCTTTTATGATTAAATTATTCTAACAATTATAGTTTGTGTATCTACGAAAAATTATTTTATATAAAGTATCCAAAGATACTAGATAATGGTAGGTGATATACAAGCAAGAACACAAGAACTTTCATGATCGCTACTTCCTTGATACTACAATACTTGAAAAGATTCATTGTATTAGATTTGTTATTCAAGGACTGGTCGAACTACTATAACTATTAACCTCATATTTCCTTGATTTCTTTATAATTTTTTTATTCAATTTTCATTTCAATTCCACAAAAATATAACTATGTTTTGTTTTATGATTTTACATTACAAAATAAATTCATGTTTGGTTATACCTCCATGAAAGGTAGGTGTTGTATTTGGGTTGTGAATCCACTTTTAAATCTAGGTTGTATTGTGGTTTTGATTCCACTAGAAAACGTAGGTTGTGATAGGGATATGAAACCCCTTCAAAAGTCAGACATATTAGTGAATACCACAACTCTTTAGGAGTAAAGAGGCGTTAAGAGTAGATATTGGACCCTTTTTTATCCGAACTACTATAAAAAGTCTTATGTTCCTTTTACTTTAATATTTTTATTTAATATTTTATTTCTATCAACTCAACCCATATTAACATTTCAGACATCTATCATTTAGGACCAATAATTGGTATCATACCATTTGATCTATTGGATATATATTTTTATTAATAACCTTTTCAAAGACTTAAAAATCTAAGGGAATGATATTTCTCGATAGTAGGTCAAGGTTCAAATGATAATTGGATTCCTCAAAACCACCCTTATTTGATTGGAATGATTATGGTTACTAGAAATCAAGAATGGAATCCTACCTCAAGTAACATTTTATTGAACATTGGACCTCAATGATAAAACCTTATAAATTTCCTTAGATAGACTATGACACTGTTATTTTAATGATGTAGTTAAGTATATTACAAAATATTAAACCATGAATATTCTTTATTGTGATATCAGTAGTCATGTTTTCAGTCATGTATCTACATATAAAATGACTCATGATATTTGAACAATTTTTTAGGTTACCCATTATCATACAAAAAAACTAAAAAAAACTAATCTAGGCATGTTATAGGTTGAGTACCAAAAAATAAATATAAGATAAAATGAGAGATTAAACCAAATATTCCATAAATTCACAAGCATTGTGAATTGGATGAGTGCTCTTGGAAAATCAGTTCAAAATAATACCATGGTTGAAAGAGCTCTTAGATAAATACCAAATAATTGTCATGAAAATAAGGACACCATTTATAAAAGTAAGATCTTAAATAAGTGAACACTTTATGAACTCATTGGTTCACTTTTTCAATATGAATTAGTGTTTAAGAACTTAAATGAAGAAGAGACAACTAAAAATAAAGGTATAGAATTAAAATATATAAATGTTTTTTCATATAACTCTTCCAATTATGAGATATAAGGAATTGAAAAATATAAATTTTCTCAACTTTTGAAATTAGTACATAAATAAATGAAAATAAAGAAAGGTTTAAAAAAAAAATAGACTCTCAAATATATGATTACAAAAAAAAAATGGTAGTTATAATACTAATTATAATACTTAATATCTCTTATATTTTGGATTCTGAAAGAAAGTCCACATTAAGATATACTACCATGTATTAAAAAATTAAATAAAGGATTTTTTTTAAAAAATATAAAGAAAATGGGAACTGAATGTGGGATGTAATATTATTAAATAATATGATTCGAGTGAATAATATAGAACCAAGAATCAATCTACTAATTTGTGCTTTATAGGAACTACAACTGAGGTTAATGATTTTGGTTTTTATTTTTAAATTGATTCCAATGTTGAATTTTATTTTGATAAACATAGAATTTATGAGTTGAATGAAAATATTAAAAAAATTAAAAAGATATATCATTATAATTTCTAAGTAGTATAAAGAACTCAATGGAAGGAATAAGAAACTATTTGAGGAAAATAATGTTCTTTATTAAGAGAGTGAGAAGATAAACAAAATTTATCCTATCTCAAATGAAAAAGTTTGTAAAGATTTTGAAAATTTTTAGAGGTTGAATAAAAATGTTAAGAAATAAATTTAAAGCATGAAGAAATACTTGTAAATTTTATTCAAGGAAGAGAAATTAATGAAAAGATAATTTCAATGAAAAAATTAAATATTAATAAAATGGTTCTTTTTATCATAAACAATTTCCTTATATGTACAAATATTTCTTTGTAAAAAGTTTTAAAAATGGAATCTTTACTGGTACTTGGTTCAAATATAAGATTCTTGGAATCTATTCTAGTGAATTATATTTTATATCTCCATAATATTTGTGACAAAATAAATCATATATTTATAAATCTATATCTTTTATAATTCAGATTAATACCTGTTTAAATTTCCTATGGGTATGTAAAAATAGCTTTACGAATCCTATTGGACCCAAAGTTTCTTGCATACCAAAACTGTCTATTAATTGTTTTTTTTGGAAAAAATACCTTAGAATTATCTAAAAAGATATATGTTATGTGAAACCCTACCCTAAGAGCCATTGAACCAGTTCTCCTGGTTTGTGTACCACACGACCATAAGCGCACCTCACAATACGTTAGAGGCTACCGACTAGTGGAAAGGGACTGTGAGGTTATTGTCGAGATATTATGCCCTCATGATCAGAGTATGAAACCTAAAAGTAAATAAATGTTACATAATCTATCCAAACATAAATAAATAAAGTTATAAAGAACGTAATGGATAAATGGATAACTTATTCTATAAAAAATAAATTATACACCAATTAACGAGTCATATATGTCATATTCATATATACAAGTAAATAACCAAAAAAAGAAAAAAAACTGCTAAAATCCAAAGAGGCCTGAGTATTATATCTATCTCCATATCCAAGAACTATCCCAGGCTAGATCAGTCATCTTCTATAGGGTGATTTCCCTTATCCGACCCTTCATCCATGAAGTCTACTCAACTACCAACTGATGAAAAAAGTAGGGTGTGAGTAAGGATCAGTAGACCACCACCAATAGTGTATAAAATAATATATATTTTGATCCAATATAGTGTATAATGATGTATTTCATAGGCAAGATAAAACCACTAAAAAATCTCAATCCATATTCGCCATGATAACACCCGTGTCAAATCCACTTACTTAGGCTAGTTCCCTACATCTCTGAGAACATCTTGATGACCACACCAACCATAGTCACTATAAAAAATTCAGGAACTCATCTTGAAATTCAAAACATCATATATCATTTAAACTCTAATTACTCATCTCATCATTCCCAATCATCTGGTATCATGTGGAATCCATGGAGATCATCTATGAATTCCTAACTCATGTACCCAAAAAAATCCAAGGATCTCATCCTGAAATTACCATTTATATAGAATCATATGTTATCTTGAATATAAAGATAACATCCCAATATTCCCATTTATTTAATATCAATTATCTCTAAAAATACAAGGATCTTATCCTAACATTCCCATTTATTTAGTATCATGTGCCACTCGAAATACAAGGAGCTCATCTTGGTATTCCCATTTATTTAGTCAAGCTACTACACAACCATATATTCCATTTAAATATATTTAGGCCCATGGAAAATCAAGATAATTTCCATTATTTTATATTATAAACATATCATTTGATTTTAATTTAACCAAAGTTACACCCATAGCTCATTCTTATGACCAAGACACCCCTTGTATGTCCCTTTGGTATAAACTAATCAAAACATAAACCAAGATCACCCTAAAAGGGACAACTAAGCCCCAAATTAAATTAACCAAGGGTTGGCTCATAGTTTTTGAGGGAAACTAGTCTCATTTTAGGGTATAATTTAATTTAATTTAGGTTGTAGTTAATGTTACTAAAAAATGGCATGATGATATACATGAAACATACTATTAAAATGGTGAAACCATGAGGGATATAATGAAGACCACCTACATTAGGTTAGAGGAGATTTAATTGTCAAATATTTTCATTTGATTCAAGAGGAAATTAAATACAAAGAGGAACTGGACAAAATATATAAAAATCTAGACTATTAACCTTTAACAACAAGAACACAAGTGACAACAAACTTAAAGAATAAAGGAGGAAGGAAGACTCTTGAACTTACATTAGGATTTCAATCACCTTAGATATAACTCAAAATATAATAGGAACAAGGGATATCGTCCAATATTAAAGGATAAGGAGATGGGATATCAATGCAGGGTTTCTTTAGAAATGAATAAGAAGAAATTATAGTTTGAATTAATGGGGGTAAAAAGGGAAGAATTGTAATTTTCCATTTTTTAACTATGTGAATGGTTTGGATGCACAATTGGTCAAACTGTGCACTAACCATGTGACCCACACTATTCAAAACACCCCCACCTTGTACTGTTAGATGTAAAAATTTTCAGAACATGCATAAAATATGTTTGATAACTCTATAATAAATTTCCATACTCACATAGTTTCTTTAACCCCTTCACACTATTTAACAAGTTATGCTCCTCCTTTTTCTAAATAACATGGTTGGGGTGAAAGGTTAGTTCAAACCATATAATAACCGTGTGACCTATTCTATTTCCCCCAAAACCTAAAATTATGAGCCCATTACCCTCAAGGCACTAATGGAACCCCCTAATCTCTTGGAAACTGTACTAAGGTAAAATTAAAGGAATTTTAGAAAAATTTAAAGGGACTATACCTCAAAATAAGAGCAGGGTATTATAATATTTTCACTACATAAAAAATCATCCTTAAGATGTTCCCTCAAATGTCACCAGTATCCTCAGTGAAAATTTGTGGACATTGAGCTCACATGCCTGATTCCTACTACCATGTTTACTCTTGAACAGATCCTTACTACCAAAACACACAGAACATAGGGACAAATTTTCTATAAAGTATCTTTTTGATATAATCCAAGATATGAACTAGATTTTTCTAAAATTAGATATCAACCTTGAGATCAATATTATCAACTTCAAGCATGAAATGGATCAAAAAAGTACTATCATATCTAATATACGTGAAACACATCATTCATGGAACTGAACCTTCATGGAAGGGAAAATCAGTATTCCACTAGGCTGGACCTTCCCATAATATCAAAATGATCCACATACCTAGGAACTAGTTTCCCCTACATCTATAAGTGATGGTTCCCTAATCTAGGTGACACACACAAGAATACATGTTCACCTATCTCAAAATCAAGAGTTCAGTGACGCTGATCCACATAATACTTCTTCATGGAATATTCCATCACCATTCACTTATGAATCATCTAGACATGCTATATCATATCCTATATGAGTCTTAGTCCAACCATTTCCATCTCACCTATATCTAACTAGTATAGAGGTGTATGATATGGTTTCCCATCCAAAGCATCATAAGGCTCCCTTTGAATGGTTTCTTGGTAGCTATTATTTTAGGAAAATTATATCAAAGATAATTCATTCTCTCAAGTACCTTTAAAATCAAGGAATCATGCACTCAGCATGTCCTTTAGGATTTGTATAGTCTAATCTAACTTCCCTTCATCTTGGAGGTTCTAGGTAGTTCTCAAAAGAACCTATGTACCTAGTGACTTCTATAATCACTACCAATAGCTATATGTGAAATGTGAATTTCTATTCGAGACTATAGTATGAGGAACTCTATGTAACCGCACAAACTCACATACATAAAGCTTCCCTAGATCATCCACTGAAAAGGTCTTCTGGATAGGTAAAAAATTAGAAACCTTGTTCATGTGATCCAAAACTACCCATGAGATGTCATTCCCTCAGTGTGTTCTCTATAGACTAGTTATCAAATCGATAGTAACATCATCCCATTTCCACTCAGAAATGGGAAATAATTACTAGAGACAAGTCTTCTAATGATGCTCGGTTTTCACCTAATGATAGGTGGAGCACCACATGAAAAAACAAACAATATCCTTCCTCATTACTAGACACCAGTACTATCTTCATTGATTCAAACACATTTTGGTTATCTTATATTGAACCAACTACTCAGAAGCATGATATTACCTCATTACCTCTTCCCATATGTCTACAGGAACCAAGACACACTTGTGAATGTGAAGGATCTTATCCTCACCAAGAAACTAGTTGGGTGGAAGATCCCCACCATAAATGATTTCCCTAAAATCTAAGTACTTATGATCATATAAGTGCCTAATCTTAATCCAATTTATAAGTGAAGGCTCAATAGATAAGGTTATAAGGGATTATTGTCCCTAATACTCCTACACTCCCAAATGAATATCAATGAATAAGGACATCAACCACTATTCACTTCTAGACCATTGAACAACTTAAGCCTAAGTATTCCTGTGTAAGGCATCAAAATCAACATTTCCACTTTTGAGGGTATATGCCAATTCAAAATCAAAATATTACAGGTATTATATCCACCTTCATTACCAAAGGTTCAAATAACACTGTGAGAATATATATTTTTGTCTTTTATGGTCTATAGAGACTATAAACCTCTCATCTAGTAGATAATGTCACTAGTATCTCAGAGTATACACTAGTGATTCCAGATTGAGGTTGGGTGTGAGATAGTTTCATTCATATAGTTTCCAATACTGAGACCCATAAGCCATAACATGACCATCCTATATCATAACTACTCCAAGACTGATCCCTAATGCATCGTAATACATGGTATAATACCTACTAGACCCATGTAGGGTTAGGATCGGTGATATGGTCAATATCTTCTTTAACTCCTAAGACATATCCTTGTATGATTTAGACCATAAAAAATTCATACACTTCTTGGTCAGACCCATCAAAGGGGATTCTATGCGGGATAAGTTGAAAATAAACCTTTGATAGTATCCCAATAAACCCAAGAGGCTACATATTCCAAAAACTTTCTTGGACTACTCCCAATATACCAAATATATAACCTTCTCTAGGATAATAAATACACTATCTTTAGAGATGATATACCTAATAAAGCAAACTTGGTCTATCCAAAAACTACACTTTGAGAGTTTGGCATAAAGCTGATGCCCCCTCAATGTACCTAAATCCAACTTCAAATGTTGAGAATGTTCCTCCCATGTCTTGGAGTACATGAGAATATCATTAAAAAATACAACATGAATGAATCCAAGAATGAGTGGAATACCCGATTCATTAGGTCTATAAAAATAGAAAGCACATTCTTTAGGTCGAATGACATAACTGTGTACTAATACAAACTATATCTACTTCTAAAATCTATATAAGGTACTTCCAATGGTATCACCCTAAATATATGATATACAAACCATAGATAAGCATTTTAAAACATTTAGGATCCTCTAAATTGGTGAAACAGTTCATTAATCCTAGGAACTGAGAATAATTATTTACCTTTATTTGGTTTAGTTTCCTATAATTAACATATAACCATAGGGAACTATTAGTCTCTTTAGAAAAAAGGACCAGAGATCCCCAAGGGGAGGTACTCAAATTGATAAAACCATTGAATATTAGGTCTTATATCTAAATATTAAGTCCCATAGCTCTAATGGAGACATCTTATAAGGTGTAATAGAAACAATATCCTTGCCTAATATATGCTCAATGGTGAACTCAAATCTCCTATCGGGTAATAGTCTCATGAATTCCTCTAAAAATACATCATGTAATATATCCCCCATAGGAGTGAAGACGTTATGATGAATCACTCCATAATCTAACACCATACCAGTGACCTAAGCAACCACCTATCACAATTGCTTAAAATATGGTCCAACATGAACTGTATATTGTCCCATAATCCAATATGTATGTACTGATGACCATTATGAGGCATGAAAATCTCCCAACACTGGTAGTAGTCAATATGATATTGGTATAGAACTATCCAATCCATACCAAGAATCATGTAAAAACCTTCAATCTCTATGAAAAAGATATCTTATAGGAAACAATAACCTCTAATATCCAAGGAACACTCTTGAAAATGATAGATACCCTCCGACCATGCCCCCAACATAATATTGATAGACATAAGTCTAAAGGTATTTCATAGACAAGTCCAATAATTCCATGAACCAAGATGATATAAATGAGTGAGAATCCACTGTATCAAACAAAGCATAGTCTAAAGTGAAGGCTGCTGAGGTCATACCTCAGACTGTAGATGGCCCGACATCTTGATCTGTGGGAGTATGATGCACCGAATGTAACTATACTGAACTATAACCCTAAGATATAGATTGACTTCCCTACCTAGGGATTCTCTTAAATATCTACTTATCCTAACCCTACACTCCATGTCCTCCCCCACACCTTGATTGATTCATTGAACTCTAACTGACCACCTACCGTGGCATAGCTGAAACGACACTAGAACCCTGTACCGGTTGGGATCCTCTGCCACTTGGTGCCTACTACACCCTGTTACATAACCAATGAAGGTGACCAATGTTTCTATACAATTTTAACTCCACTATTTCCTGGTCAAATTGTGTCTGAGTGTTACTTTATTGACCAAACTGGTGATAATATGGTGAACTGCTGCCCTAGTTTCCTTGTCCACTATTGACCCAGCGAGTTCCCTCATAATGGTGATATCTGCTTTCAGATGACCCACTACCACCCTTGGAAAAATATTCTTACATTGTGCCCTTTCCCTCACTTAGGTTCTTCTTATAGACAAGTTCATAGTTCACCACTATAGATAAAGTGGTAATTCGAAATACATTCACCTGAACATGGATCAAACAACTAAACCTATCCTCAAACTACCTTGATTGAGCTACCTCACCCTTTTCTATCATGGGGAAAAGCACTTTTAGTCTATAAATAAGTCTACATAATTTATAATAGACATTATTTCTTGGTGTAGTCATAATAACTACATAGATCTATCATTCTTAAGGTTCTTTGGGAATAATTCGTTAAAGAAGTAGGTTTCAAAGTCCTTCCAAAACAAAACCATGTGTTTCTTAGCCAAGAATAAGATGTACCATCATTTTCTCACTGACCCCACAAAAAATTAACTTCTAGAATCACACTTTTATCTTGATGGGTCTTAATATGATCAAAGATAATATGAATAGACTCAATCCATTACTCAACTTCATGGGGGACACCCTCCCTCATAAACACTGATGGGTGCTACAGTTGAAACTCCCTAGTCTACTTTAACATAGAAAGAACAATGAAAGGTTCCCCCATCTCCATCACCTGTAATAATCACAACAGACATTCTCAAAGTTGACTTTCTACAACTACACCTGGTGCCACAAGAGGACATAGCCTGAAACCCTTAGGGGAATGTTCATCCGCAACCTCCTGGTGCTCAATCGATGGATGATGTGGAGACATTCTAATACAATGACAAAACACATCTTAGATTAACACATTTTAATAGTTTATGATGTTACAATTTAAGGGAAAAGGTAAAAATGCATAACACTCTATAGGTCTATACACCACACAACAGAAACATTTAACCCAATTTTTTTCCTAGCCCTATCTACCCCCACTAAGTTCAAGTCATAAAAAGAAGGATTTGTATCACTTATCCATTTAGGTCTTCCACTATTTTAAATTTTATTATAAGAGTTTTATAATTTTTCTGACCAGTTTTTGGTTATATGGAGTATCAACCAGAAGTTATAAAGAAAAATAATTTATAATTCATGATTGGAATCCCATTTAACCACCACCATAAATTATTTTCAATTGTTAAGTACTCGAAATAAAACTTTCCCATTTAAAAGTCCAACTAAATAGAATAAAACCATGAATTTATATGAAACCTCATATAAATTGATGCATACACTTAAGTAACTGAACCTAATTTTATTATAGTATAGATGATGTCAATAAAGGATTATAATATTTTTAATCCTTTCACGCTTGAATTATGAATGAACACAAACTTCTTTCCATACTAAAGGAAGAGTGAAAAACCCATATACCAATAACATCACATCCAAGTGCACCAGTTGATGTGGAAATTAGTTAACCATAAAATCACGATGTTAGAACTTCAATCCTATCCCTAGTGACTTGTATTTTTCCTATATGTGGGTTAATTAATCCCAATAAAGATCTATTTAATAATCCTCAAAACATATTATTTTTCTATCTACTAGCCCCAAATAGTAAATTAAATAAAAATTCATATGATACCACTTTTTGTTGCCCTGCCCTGGAAGACGCTAAACCGGTGCTCTGGGGCGATGTGCCACATGGCCTCAAGCGTGCCTCCACATATACTAGAGGCTATTAAATAGCAGTGATGGACCATGAGGTTACTATGGGGATACTATTCCCTCATGACCAGAGTGTGAAACATGGATGTAAATAAAGGATATATCATCTAACGAGACATAAATAAATAAAAAAATGCATAAATTATGTAACATATAAACAAATAACTCATGAAATAACAAAATGCATTATATACCCATCAGTGAGTCATACATGTTAGATTCATATATACAAGTCCAAAAAATTAAAAGAATTCCAAACTTCCAAGATGCCCAAGTACTAGCTTAGTCCCCATCTCAAAGATCCATCCCAGGCCAGATCAAGTGTCTTCCATAGGGAGTTTTCCCTTATATAACCTTTATTCTATGAAGTTAGCTTGTGTATCAACTAACAACCCAAGTAGGGTGTGAGTAGACTCAGTAGTCCACCACCAATGGTGTCTAAAATCACATCCCATTTAATAAAATATAGTATATGATGATGTATGTCATATATAGGAAGGATAAAAAACTAAATAAAAAAAATAAAATAACCTCAATCTAGGGGCTCCATGATGGAAACCGGGTCGAACCCACCATCTTTTTGTATTGTCAGATGTCTCTAATCACTTCTCGATGACCGTGATAACCATAGTGATCATATAGAATCCATTATATCACCATGAAATTACAAAACATCATATATCATTTAAATTTCAATTACTCATCCCATCATTATTAATCATCTAGTATCATGTGAAATCCACAGAGTTTATCCTATCAATTCTAACTCATGGACTAAATGGAATCTGAGGAGATTATCCTAACATCCCCATTTATATAGAATCATCCCTCATTTGGAATCCAATGAGACCATCTTGACATTCTCATTTATTTAGTATTATGCTCCAGTTAGAATACAATGATCTTAGCTTAGAATTCTCAGTTATTTAATCAAGACAATACATAATCATATATTACATTTAAATACATTTAGACCCATGGACAAAATCAAGGAAATTTACAATATTTTCCATTATAAAAATATCATTCGATTTTAATTTATCAAGAGTTACACCCATAGTCTATTCTCAAGACTAAGAAAACCCTAAGATGTTCCTTTGGTATAAAAAAATCAATAAATAAACCAAGTTCACCCTAAAATGGGTGTCCAAGTCCCAAATTAAATTAACCAAGGGTTGGTTCATAGTTTTTAATGGAAACTAGGATCATTATAAGGTATAAATAAATTGAATTTAGGTTCTTGGTAAAGTTCATGGAAAACCAACATGACAATATACACATAACATACTATTAAAATGGTAAACCCATGAGGGATATCTCTAAGACAACCTACCTTACATTATAATATATTTACTCACTAAATATTAGCCTTTTATTTGAGTGGAAACAGAAGAAAAAGAAGAACCAGAAAAAATCCATACAAATAGATCATATTAGCCTTAAATTGAAATAACACAATGAACATTAGACTTAAAGGAGAAAGTCAGAAGTAAGACTCTTAAACTTACCTTGGGGATTCAATCACTTTAGAAGGAGCTAAAAATACTAGAGGAATAAGGGAGATCTTTTAATCTTGGAGGGTAAGGGGATGGGAGATCAACATAGGGATGATCTAGAAATGAAAGAGGAGAGATTTGAATTATACTTAAGGGGTAAAAAGGGATTTTTTAATTTTCCCATTTTTAACTGGGTGCATGGTTTGGCCACATAGTTGGATAAACCATGCCCCAACCGCGTGACTCAAACTGTTCAAAACACCCCACCTCTCACGGTTGGGAAAATAGTTTTTCAAATCACATGAAAACCGTGTAGGATAACTCTGTAATAAATTGTAGGCCTTTCATGGTTTATTTGGACCCTTTGTATTGTTTAACAAACCATGCTAATCCCTTTTTCGAACCACATGGTTGGGGATCAAAGTTAGATCAAACCATGCACCCTTTTTTATTTCCCCCAAAAAATGAAATTCCCAGCCCTAGAACCACTAGGGAACTCTCGAGACATCACATAATTCTTTGAACACTCTACTAAGTTAAAATTAAGCGTATTTAAGTAAAAATTAAATATTTCGTACCTCAAAAGAAGAAATGGGTATTATATGGTACATGGATAGTTGATACTCTATGTATATCATGACAGACCCATAAAAATCCATTTCTCATAATAGATATGATGGAGGCACTATCACTTTTAGAGATAATTCCAAAGCAAAGGTAAAAGGTTTTAGTGAATTTGGTACATCAAACTTCTCTATTATTAATAAAGTTATATATGTTTATGTCTCACAACATAACTTAATTATCCTTTATCAATCATGGGATGATGACATGAATGCTAAATTTTATAATGATCAATAATTTATTTTTAAATAATATTATATATTATTTTATCATAACTAAAAGAATAAAATTTACTCTATTTACCATTAAAATCTAATAGTTCAACATGTACTGTAACACCCTGAGATTTTATGAAAAATATTCTTTTTAATTTAATTGATGTCTTGTGTTGTACGCTACACCAAAAGGATCTTGCATTACACACATCCCTGACTTGGCTTGCATTACACGCAATCACGACCTTCCATGATAGCGTGTGTTGTACGCAATACCGAGTTTTACTAAACGAGATATTACTATAATATTATTATGAACTAGCCGTTATGAATAGTAATACCCACTCTTTTAAATTTTATAAATTTTATCTTTTGAAATGGACTTAATTTTTTTATTCAGAATATTGAAATTAGCCTAGGGTGAATTTTTGGTATTTTTCTGAAAACTTTCAATTTTTGATAAATAGTGAAAACACTGGGTTACTATTTAAAAACTGACTTTTTATTTAAATAATTATTTATTTTATTTAAATTTATTTTAGGTCAAAATTGATACACAATACCTATATAAGTTCAATGTAATTCATTGGAGTCATTTTATAATAATTATAGATATATAAAAATTTTATTGAACTTTTTGATCGTCTTTTACCCACCTCCTTGGAGCATTTGTAATTGTACATAAAACATAATTTTACCGCTTCTGTGAGTGGAATTTCAAAAATCCGAGAGACATGGTTTATATCAGTAAGTAAAATGTGGTTCAATAAGACAAAAATAATTTTTGCTGAATAGTAACTTTTTACATTTTTTTACAACGGTTAAGAGTAAATAGGGTAATTAAGGGTAAAAATGATATTATTATTACCTTAACACATGTACTAATTCTATTGGATAAGTTTAATTCGACAAAAAACAACCTTAGGAATATAATATTACCCTTTAGGTCAACTTTTATTAGATTAGGACATTTATTATTATTTTCTTTAAAGAAGAGTTAAAAGAGTTAAAACCAAAGTTTAATAACTAAAACATTTTTAATATAGAGATATACATAAGATAAATTCGACTATAAATATTAATTAGAAATATGAAAAGATTTCCTACATAATGGTATTTTATTTATAATTTTTAGACATTAAATAAGTTAATTTATTTATGACACAATGATGATGTAGTAATTACCTCATTAATGAAATATTAACATAATTGATATTATAAATACCCAAATAAATATAATTTGAGACATTTTTTTGAATTAAAATAATTTTATAGGTTAATATGACATGTTATTATTGATTTAATTAACTTTTTTCGAACTAATCATGCTTTTATGATTTTCACAAAAATAAATTACCAAATAGTGTCAAAATTGACAAAAAATAGTTTTTAAAACAAATATTATATTATTAACTGTTATTTTATTCCTAAAAATATAATGTTTGGCCAAATGACATAGATAAGGTTATATATATTAATAATTAACCACTTGGGGTTCTTTTGGATTGTTATAGTAAGTTTATTAACCATATAGTGTGAGAAAACAAAAAGACACGGTAAAAGTTAAATTATTTAACTTAGAGTTAAATCTAAATGATAAGGTTCACATAGTAACCTAAACATGTATAAAACCTATTGGTTGAGAGGATTTAGACCCATACCCACTTTATCTTCTAAATAAATCAATTTGGAGCTATTATAAACCGAATAAGACTTTAATATAAAATAATATTTTAAGTTTTTCCTAAGGTGCCCTCTCCTCCCTTATAAAAGGGAACTTCCTCCCTCTTCTCTTTACACAATTTTGAGCCTTGAAGCTCGGAAAAACCCTACAAATTACTCTTCCAAACCTCTCTAGTTATATCATAGAGGTTCTGTTCTTCTCAAAAGACCAACTCTAGTGCCCTAAGAAGAAGTTTAAAGGAGGTGCGTCGAGGAAGAGGTAATCTCTTCTACCGATTCTTTCAAGTTTTCTTTCTTCTCCAACTTATTATTCTTTAGTTGTTTCATTATAAATTAATAACATCAGTATCAATAATATACTTATATGTTATTATAAATATTAAACAACCCCATTTCACCTTCTATCTATCCTACGGAAAAGGAAATCACCGCGCGTGCGTACGTACGGAATACCGTCTCCACGCTGTGGTGTAATCAGTTTTTCCACCACCACCTTACTTGGATGGGTATAATGGTGTAAAGAATAACTATATATTATTATTATAATATAATAATTATTATAAGATATTATATCATCCACTACAATTCCATTCAATAAATATGGGAACGATATCATCGCTCGTGCATACGCACGGATTACCGTCTCCACGACGCGATGAGATTCATTTTCCATGTTAATAATTCAAGAATGATTATAAATTATATATAATAAGTAATCATGAAATATATGACCTAATAATTCTAATGGATTTTTTTATATATATATATGTCATCTACTTACTTTCATTCAATTCAATAAGGAAAAGAAAACATCGTTCATGCGTACGTACGACCTACCGTCTCCATGAACAATGTATTTCATTTCATTTATCTATATATTATATTATATATATACTGAATATATATATGATATATAAATAATGATTTACATTATATAAGTAATTAAATCATGATATAAGTAATAATAATATCAATAACAACAAGTCAAAACACGTACGATAAATAAAACGATTTTACCCAAAATGCTGCTTTAACATGAAATTTACAAAAGAACAGGTAATATAAAATCATAAGTGAACCATATATGATATAATAACAATGAATATGATTTATAATAAGTCAATGAAATTATTTAAATCATTATACAGGAGGTTCAGATACGTACGAAGCATATCAGACCTAAGGTAAGGGATAATTTTTCAAATCTCATTTTTATTCGAGATTGCTTATACATGAGTATTTACTGGGGTTATATATACTATCCATGTCCCTGTTTTCTAAAAATGGTTTCATGTATGTTTAAAGTCCATGTTACCCATTTTTTTACTTTTACTACATGGTATGTAAGGAATATTTCTTTTGTTTACCATACAAGGTACCTTTCGACTTTTCTGAAAAAAGTACGAGGAGAATGTTTCTTTAACTTATACATCATGAATGGATTTTTACGGTTTTATAACACCTTATTTTCATGAAACTTACTCTACATGATTTCATGATTATTTTCAACAAAATCCTTTTATTTTAAAATTTAATGGCATTTTGTGAAAAGAAAATGATTTTGAATAAGAAAGGATATTTTCCTCAAGAATTCATTTCAAGTGTTTTATCTAAACCATTTTCCATAGAAGATGGAATTATTTCATATGTGTATAATTTCTCTATGATTTACATGGTTTCAATTCTCTTATAATGAAATGATATCCATTTGTTTTATATGGATTATGTGATGATGGGATGATGTTTATGAAACCCATTTTATTATTTGGGTTATGATGAATGATTTATGTTAATTTTGTGGAACAAGTAAGAATTATTTCATTATGAGATGGGTGGGACCTATATCTCCCTCCAATTCATTGGGTAAAGATTTATATCTCATGAGATAGACATGGCTGGAACATCAAGTTAATCTGGTTCAGTAATATTGGATAAGAATGAGGAGTGAACTCGGTTCAGTAATGGACTTTGTCCACTAAGATGGTCTTGGCATCAATGCCTTGACTACTATGGAAATCATATCAAGTGCTTATGGTTTTCCCCAATTACATGTTTTATTCCCATGCTATTTTATCATGATTTATGTTCCTTTATGATATATGACTTACTTACTTCCAAGATTTATGTCTTTTCTCAAGATCTTGATGTTTAGATTTTATGTTCAAGTTTTTGCATTTAGATGTTTATGGATTGTTTTATGTTCTCTATGTTTACCCTTACTGAGCATTTGAGATCACCCTTTTTATGTTTTCTTTTCCCTAGGATATAAAGAATGGTTTTAGGTAAGAAAACAAAAGGGGCAGATCTTTATGGGAGATTTTGAAGATCTTTCACCATGATTAGAAGATTATGTTCCAAGTTTCCAAAGACACTAAACTGTTACGGTCCTTTGGTGTCTGTTTTTTTATGTATTAGATATTCCGAAAAAGTAATGTAATGTCTGTGTACGTCAAGATTTGGGTCTCTACATGTACAATGCTTAAATACCATGCAGAAAGATAGTAGCATTTGGAATAGGAGGCTTGGTCATGTAAATTTTAGATATTTATATAAGCATTCAAAATATAAAAGGGCACTGCAACTATCAAAATATAAGGCTGAAATTATCATATTTTTGATGAATGAATGAATTTAAAACAATAAAAGGATTAATTTATGTTGTAATCCTTATTTATTAATCATGTTTTAATGATCATAAATCATATATATTCTATAAAGCCTATTAATCCTATGTAATCTATCTCAAATCATGTACAGATGATTAGTGTCTTTATGATTTAAATAAACCTATCCAAGATCTTAATTGCTATACATCAAGTTTAATTATTTTACACTATATTTAATTCACTTCATAATGATTTATTTGATGAATGACTATGTCTAAGACATTTTATGAATATCACTGTTTAAGTATGTATACAGATATTTGACTAAGTCTGAGAAACCGTGAGTCTGCCAACAGTTGTGCTTTTTTGGAAAAGGATCTAGACACTGTGACCATCCATACACCATAACCATCCAGACACCATGACCATCCAGACACCATAACCATCCAGACACTATGACCATCCAGACACTGTAACCATCTAGACACCGTGACCATCCGGACACCGTAACCATCCAACCACCGTGACCATCCAGACACTGTGACCATCCAGACACCCTGACCATCTAGACACCATGACCATCTAGACACCATGACCATCTAGACACCATGACTATCCAGACACCATGACCATCCAAACACTATGAACATCTAGACACCGTGACCATCCAAACACCATGACCATCTAGACACCCTAACCGTCCAGACACCATGACCATCCAGACACCGTAACTATCCAGACACTATGACCATCCAGACACCATGACAAGACACCGTGATCCTAACATCGCATCTATACTACTGGTTCCTGATTTCTATATGACTATGCCATCATAGACGTATCACCACTCAAAGAAATAGAAGGAGAAACCATTTCAAGGAGACACCATTTCATGGAGACACCATTTACAGACAAACTATGACACTGTTTCTAAATCTGTTTTGTCATTTTTTTTTCATTTAATTTCTAACAGTAATATTTGAATCTTTTAAATGAACTGACATAATTAATTTTTCTTTGTAGACATATCATCTAACAGTATGAGGTACAAGGTGTAGAATACATGCATCCTGTCGGCTCCAACACATGCACTCCAAGAATAAAAGAGATGTGTGACCCAGAAACAAGATAGAGTGAAATAACGAAGTACAAACGAGCTTTCCTAAAAACCAGAAGTGACACATATAAATCAAAATTCTTGAAGAACACAAAAAGTATCATTGAATCAATAAACTGGACGCTATAGATCAGAATCATTGAGAACATATTTTCATTGAAAATACCACGAATAATACGAGATAGATCTAGAAGACTTAAGATACTCGGTTTTCCACAAGAGGACTCGATTTATGCATCAGTTTCATCTCAGAAGTCTAGAGCTTCATAGACTAACACTCAGAGAACTTCTAACCCTATCTCATCATTTCTTCTCTGATGTGTATTATTTATATTATCTTTTTAGTGGTGTGTGTGTCTGTATTAAACAAGCACTATATCCTACATCAAACTGAAGGATACAAGATATACTTTCTCTTAAATCTTTTTACACATGTGTATTCCCACAGAGAAGTGTGGAAGTGGCTGTGTGTAACCTGTTAGTTCATACCCATGAAAAACCGTGGAAGAGGTCTTGTGACCTGGACAGTCTTGCGTACTGTTTTAAATCCTGATACAGGCTGTGTATCTAGTTTATTTTATAAATTTCTTGGTGGAAGGTGATCACCAAGTGGAGTGGATTAGATCTCAGCTTGAGACTGAACCACTTGTTTTATATCCGTTGTGCTGTCTATTATAGTTGCATCTATTTTATTGTTTAATTCAGAATTCACTATATCTAATTTGATAGTTAATCTTGGAAAACAGTTATAATTTTATTTCCTTATTATAATATCTTCAAAATTATTGCTAATAACCAATATTAAGATTACTGAGAATTAATCAATATTCTAAGAAGTTATTTAAGCAGTCAAACTTTCATAATAGTATAACCTTGATTAACTGGGTTATATTTAGATTTATTGGGGAACCCTTTTAAGAATACTTTTTAAACAAATTTTTTGAATAGATACTCAATTTACCCCCCTCTTGAGTACTCTACTCCGACCAACATTTGGTATTAGAGGGTTGTTTCTAAAGACTCTATTTTTAACTCTATTCAACTGTGATTGTAGTTGTACTATAAAGATCTATAAATTTCTATTAATTATAAATTTATAAATCTTTTAAATTATTTATGTATTATAGATAATAAATTGGAATGTGATTCAACCAACATACCACCAGTATTTAATGGAAGCAATGAGGCTCAATGGAAAATTAAAATGAAAATTAATTTAGAAAGTATAAGCTTTGAAATCTGGTATTCGATTATAGATGAATATAAGATTTCTGCTTCAGATAGAATCACTTGGGATAAACCTACCAAAACTACCTACAATAAAAATTAAAAAGATATAAATGATTTGTACTACTCTTTAGGATATGAAGAATTTAATATAATATTTTCATGTAAAACTACCCATGAAATTTGGGACACTTTGTCTGTTTCACATGAAGGAACTTCTAGTGTGAAAGAAATGATACTTAAGACTTATACTATTTAATATTATAACTTTAAAACGAAACCTGATGATCCTATTTCTAACATGTATCTTAGGTTCAATGAAATTGTCAACACAGTGATTTCTCTTGGAAGAGAAGTCACTGCCAAAGAACAGATTATGAGGATTCTCAGATTCCTACCTGACAGATGGAGAGGAACCTCTATCTCTATTAGAGAATCACGCGACATCAGCAAGCTACATGTAAAAGAACTCATTGTAGAACTGATTATGTATGAAGAGGAGATGAAAGTAAACAAGGAAGAGGAGGATGAACCCAAAAGAAAATCAGTTGCGTTCAAGACCACCACCTCTAAACACAAATACAAAGATAAATTGCAAATTTCTGTAGAATGTTACAGTAGTGAAAAATCATTACTTGAAAGTGATGAGGAGATGGATCAAATAGCTAAAAGGTTTAATATATTTTACAAGAAGAAGGAATTTTTTATAAATAATAACTTCAAGGGAAGATATGATCAAAAAGAAAGTTGGAAGAAAGATTGGAAAAGAAGTGACAAGTCCGATGAGATTGTCTGGTATGAATGTAAACAAAAAGGACATATCAAGGCTAACTGTTCCAAGCTCAAGTACAAAAATAAATATGAGGAAAATGATAGAAAGTATAAAAAGGAAATAAAAGCAGCATGGAGTGCTTATGAGGATAGTTCAAGTGACTCAAAATCATCACATGATGAACAGGATAACAAATCCAATATGTGTTTTGTGACAAACACATTTGAGGTAACACTGGAATATCTTGTAGAAAGTTATTATTATCCTAGATATGATAGTGAGTCTAAAAATATGTCTAACAAATAAATTTTTGAATACTATAATATGCTTGAAGTGACATGCAATGAACTAAATGATAAATACAAGTCTTTAAAGAAACAACATGCTCTTACCTCAACTTTTAAAACTAAACTCGCTGTAGAAAAGAAGAAAAAATATCAATTACTTAAAGAGAATAGTGAAATAAAACTATCTAGTGAGAAATTTAAAAAGGATTTTGAAAGGTTTAATAATGGTAAGGATACCATGGTACAAATTCTTGGTAAATAGATTGCTCATAAATATTCTACCAGCATTGGATATCAACCTGGTAAAAGAAATTTTGGAAGAACTAATTTTTTTTTCTAAATCTAGGACATGCAAATTGACTCTTAGTTCTGGAAAACATTAATCTAGCTCATGTTATGAAAAACTCTCTACTGTTTCATGATTTTATAGAGAAAATAGATTTTATTTTTCAAATACTTTACATAATGATTATAGGAAACCTACGAGGCAGATATGGGTTGCTAAGGCACTAGTCACAAATATTATTGGACCCAAACAAGTGTGGGTACCAAAATCTGTTTTTATTTGAATATTTTATCGGAAAGCTGCTTAAAGAGTTCCTATAAAAGTTTATGGTACTTAGACAGTGGGTGTTCAAGACACTTGATAGGAGACTACTCATTCTTTAAGAATTTAATAAAAATTGATGGAGGACATTTCACCTTTGGTGACAATGTCAAAGGAAAGATTATTGGCCTTGGCTAAATTGGTAACTCTAACGCAGTTTTGACTTCTAAAGTACTATTTGTTGATGGATTGAAATATAATCTGCTTAGTATCTAAAAGTTATGTGATGATGGATTTCATTTTAAATTTGAAAATGATGTCAGCAATGCTTTTAATTCTAATTTTGAATTAGTGTTTTTTACATTGAGAAATGAAAATGTATATTCTATTAACTTGCATTCTTTAGAATCTCAAAATTATTCTTTTTTAAGAGTGTTTCACAAAGAGTTATGGATTTGGAAGAGGAGACTAGGAAACTATAACACTCACTCCCTTAGAATGTTAACTAAAAAATCTTAGTCAAATACCTACCCAAACTTGAGTTCCTAAATGATAGTGTGTAATCCTTGTCAAAAAGGAAAGTAGCATAAAATTTCCTTCAAACCAAAGAAAGAAGCATCAACTTCTCAACCTCTCGAATTGGTTCACATATATTTTTTTGGACCATATTGAGTTTCTAGTTTAAATGGGAAGCACTTTTTTATGTTCTGGTAGATGAATTTTCTAGATATACTTGGAACATCTTTTTGGCTCACAAAATTGAAGCCTTCTCTCATTTTACCAAATATACCAAAAATGTAGAAAATATTAGTGGACATAAAATTAAATCCTTAAGAATTGATCATGACCGTGAGTTTGAAAATCAATAGTTTTAATCGTTTTTCTCAAAAAATGGATATATTCATTATTTCTCTACCCCTAGAACACCTCAAAAAAATAGAGTGGGAGAAAGAAGAAAAAGAACCATGCAAGAGATTGATAGAACCATGCTCAGTGAATATGACTTACCTATTTACTTTTGAACTGAAGCTGTAAATACAACATGCTATATTATCAATAGAGTATTGATTCGACCTATCCTTAAAATAACTCCATATGAGTTGTGGGACAATAGAAAACCGAAAGTTAGCTACTTCAAAGTATTCGGTTGCAAAGTCTATATCCTTAATACTAATGAAAATCTTGAAGTTTTTTCATCCAAGAGTGATGAAGGAATATTTTTAGGATATTCAATCTCTATTAAATCCTATAGAGTGTTTAATAAAAGAAATAAATGTGTAGAATAATCTTTCCATGTCAAATTTGATAAAATAGTCTCACATGAGCTTAAGACCACTCTAGAGAACCTGGAGGATGATGTATCAAATATGGACATTAATTAAAAATCCCCTAAACTTCCTGTAAAGGAATCTATGAAAACTTCTAGTTCTGGAAATTATTTTGATTTTGGTCACAATGAACCAGATCCTGTTGAAGAACCTGAAATCACCAGTCCTTCTTTTTCTAGATCTGTTAGAACTCTTAAGAACCATCCTTTAGATGCTATTGTAGGAGACTTAGACAAAGGAAATCAAACTAGAGCTTCTCTTAGAAATCAGGTTGAACATCAATTATTATTGTCACAACTTGAACCTAGAAACATTGATGATGCTCTCAATGATGAATTTAGGGTGATGGATATGCAAGAAGAACTTAATCAGTTTGAAATGAACAAAGTTTGGAAACTTGTTGAAAGACCCCAAGACACATTCACCATAGGCACTAAATGGGTATTTAAAAATAAGGTAGATGAAGCTGGTAATATAGTTATAAATAAGGCTAGATTTGTTGCACAAGGCTACAGTCAATAATAAGGAATTAACTATGAAGAAACCTTTTCACCAGTAGCCAGAATTGAAGCCATCAGAATTATGCTTGCTTATGAAGCACATATGAATTTCAAACTATATCAAATGAATGTCAAAAGTGCATTTCTAAATGGGTATATAGCTGAGGATGTCTTTGTTTAGAAACCTCCTAGTTTTACAAACCCTCATTTTCAAAATCATATTTTTAAGTTATCAAAAGATTTATATGGTTTAAAACAAGCTCCAAGAGCTTGGTTTGATAGATTAAGTACTTTTCTTATTTCCAAAGGCTTTACAAAAGGAATTGATGATCCTAAACTTTTTATAAAAATAATTTTCAATGATTTTTTAGTTGTTCAAATCTATGTAGATGATATTATCTTTGGATCTTCAAAAAATTCTTTATGTATTGATTTTTCTAAAATGATGAAAAAAAAATTTGAAATGAGTTTAATGGGTGAACTCAAATTCTTTCTTGGATTTCAAATATTTCAAAATAATGATGGTATTATTTTAAATAAAATTAGATATACTAGATACCATCTAAAATGTTTTGGATTGGATAACACTAAGAGTAGTGACACTCCAATGATTACTACTTTTAAGTTGGATATTGATGAAAATGGAAAATCTGTTGATCAAACCACTTATAGAGGAATGATTGGATGTTTAATTTACTTGACTTCTAGTCAACTGAAAATTATGTTTAGTGTGTGTATGTGTGATTGTTTTCAAGAAATTCCTACGAAATCTCATTTAAATGCTTTTGAGAGAATTTTCTAATACCTCAAGAATACACCCAATCTTGAACTATTCTATCCAAGAGGAAAATCATTTGAGTTAGTGAGTTATTATGATGCTGACTTCGGTGGTTGTAAGTTAGATAGAAAAATCACCTCTAGAACATGTCACTTTTTAGGCAAGTCACTAGTATCATGGTGTGGTAAGAAAAAAAAACTCTGTTGCATTATCTACTATAGAAGCTGAATACATAGCTGCTGGAAGTTGTTGTGCACAAATGTTGTGGATGAAACACACATTACTAGATTATGGATATCAATTCAGGCATGTACCTATAAATTGTGACAATACTAGTGCTATTAACATGTCAAAAAATTATATTTCACACTCTAGGACGAAGCATATTTATGTAAGACATCGCTTTTTGAGAGATCATTATCAGAAAGGTGATATAACATTGGAATTCATTGGAACTGAATATCAGATTTCTAATATATTCACCAAACCACTAAATTTTAAAAGAATAGATTACATCATACCTGAATTGGGTATGATAAATCTTAAGTAGTTATCTTACTATTTAATATCTCACTGTTTCACACTTTAAGGTTTTACAAGTCACTATCTTGAGATTACTGTTTAACTCTAACAGTTATATAATCTTACTGTCTTAAGAATTGTTGTTTCATGTCTACGGTCTCATAGTTACTATTTCTTGGTTACTGTCTGGAACTTACTATCTCAAACAATATGGTCGCACAGTTTAGAAATCACACTGTTATTGTCTCACTGTGAACGCTTGTTACTGTCTCATAGTGAATGACTGTTACGATCACACCGTAAATATTCTTTATTGTTTCATTTATAAATTATAACCCATATTGAGGTAATTCATTGTTTTTTTAATTTCCCACGCTTTTTACCACATGAAGCTTGATATCCCTAAATGATAAAATAAAAGAAGTCTCACTCGTTATTCACTCGATCTCTCTTGTCTTCTATTTTCTCAAACCATAACCCCTCTTTCAACCCTTATCTCTCTTGAACCTTCGGTGAATGCCTAGGATAAAATTCCTTTCATTTTAAACTCCTGAGAAGCGCAGTTCAAAGAAGAAGTTGAAAATCACACTGAAATTGCCACCCGAGGGCCCTCTGAATCCAAACCTAGTGAACAGAGTAGTGGTACCTGAAAAAGAGATATGCCTTAAGTGGCTTCTATCAGGTAATTATTTGGTGCTAAAAGTGATAACAGAGTAAGGCTGTCTAGATTGGTTTACTAAGGAGGGTAGACCTATCTACCCGAAGCTGGTTGCCCAGTTTTACTAGTATGTTCAATTTTCTTTTGATTTAGAATATGGGTATGTTGTGTGAAGCTAGATCAATGGTTAGACTTGTACCTTTTCATTGAGGTTATGGGATGCATGCCTTAGGATAATCATGAGGGTATTTGTGAGGAATACCAAAGTGGTCCTCCATATCCAAGCGAGTTCTTTATTCTGGAAGAAGCTTTGAGAAGTTTAACTGGAAATAAAACCAAGAGGAGAGCCATAGCTGCTGAGCTAGATGGTGAATCTAGACTCTTGTTTAAGTTTTCTTAGAATTTGGTTAGCCCCAGAAAAGGTTATTTTTTTGTACTCAAGTATCAAGATGTATTTTTGATACATCTCATGAAAAATTGACATAATATCAACCTTTGAAAGTATATTATACACCATATGTGTGAGTTGATCAAAACAACCTCCAAGTCAACCTCCCTATTTTATTCAAATCTTATCTCAGCTATGCTTCATGCAAAGGGATTGGTTGGACCAAATGAAAAAGTCATCAAGTATTATGAGTTCTTTCTTTCAAAATTTATTTTAAAGAGAATAAAAACAAATTGGAATCCATGGAGGAAATCATGGGTGGAAGATAATGATAGAGTTTATGAAAAGTTTAACCCAGTGGAACACCCTTCAAGACCTAAGGATGTCTCTGATCCTGGTTTGTAACAAGATGATATTGTTTAATATTCTGATGTAGAAAAAGAGGAAGAGGATACTATACCTTCAAAATAAACTATTGTGGTTGAGGAAGATAGTGAATTTTCTATTCAAGTCTTAATTGGAAAGATGGTTCCTATTCCTGAAAAAGTTGTTACTTTGGAAGAACAACTTGCTTCAAAAGAAGAATATATTACTATGGAAAGTGGAAAGAGTATTGTAGAAGAGCATATAAAATAATATACTCCTGTTGTGAAAGAAGATAACCTTGAGGAACTCTTATAGAAACAAGTTTTTCCTGAAGTTATTCCTTCTACTGAAGAGATAATGGAGCAAGCCTTTCAGTTGGCTCGAAAGGAAATGGATGAAAAAAATTAGAAATGAAATCGTGGAGAAAGATCAAGGATCCAAATCTCCCAGTCCTAAGAAATATGCACCTATTGAGGGGGAGCATCCCCCCAATCTGGAATCTATTGAGGTTCCAAATCCGGTTGATCCAAGATCACTGGATACATGGTATGAATTTCCCAGTTATTTTGATGAGAATGATTCACATGAAATCTTAGTCAAAGGTATTGATCTGTCTACTATGTTTCAGTTGAAATCAGTTTCTAATCTTGTCCATGTAAAGGAACCTGAGCCTATCTCAGCTCTTGTTTCCGAGCCTTCACAAGAATCTCCAAACATGGTGAATCAAGATGATATGAATGATTTTGGAGCCACTCTTTTGGCTAGAGTTGAGAAACTCTTGAATACCCAACTGACTTCTATAACCAATCTGAGTGAAAGAGATGCTTCACTATTATTGGAAAAAGTCATATGGTAGATTCAACCCAATATGCTTCATGAGATTCAAGATGTTAGAGTTGAGAATAAACTGCCCAGTGATGAAGTAAAGACTCTAAAATACATGGTTGATGAAATGTAGAGTGTGATAACCCCAAAACTAGAACATTCTTCTCATAATATTGAGTATATTGTTATTCATACCCCACAGGAAGTATCCTCACTAATTCAACCTCATATGACCTCTTAAGCCAACAAATTAGCTGAAAGAATCAAGAAGATTATTCAAAAGATTCGTGAGCTTGTTATTGGACTTAATAAGTTAATTGATGAGTATAAGGGGTGCCTTCAAAAATTTCTCAATCAACTGAAATCTCTTACCCTGGCTGTCACTGCTTCTCGTACTACTGGAAAATCTTCTCAACCTTCTTTAGATAGTAATATACTCTAAACAGTTGTCAAAGAAGAAATTCTGGCTATGCTTAGTGGCTTTGATAAAGAATCTCTATCTGAAGTTATCAAGAACAGTGATAGAGTTCTTGATTTGGTGAGAATCCATTCCAAAATTGATAATGACGATCTGTAAGAAATTGCTAAGAAAGTGGACTTCTATTTCAATTGGATATTCTCTAATAATTACTTGACAATCCACTTCAAGTATCTTGTGAATAATTTGAGGATCCCTCCTGTACCTCAAGCTTTCAAACCTCAAGTCCAAAATCTCAAAGATTTTACACCTTTGTTGGATAATTTTATGGAGAACAATGATGGATTTTAGAAAGCTATGTAGTATGGTGGTGAAATCATTACTGATTTTATCAAGCTTTTAAGGCCGTATCTTCATGTTCAGAGTACTTACATTATCTCTCTTGCAGTTATACCTCTGAAATCTGGTTTTCCTACCTTCTCATACTTTTCCCTAGCCTCCACATCTATGTCTGTCAATCTGGACCTGAGTCAGATCATGCCTGTAATCCTTGATCAATAATTGCCTCGGTCTTCTACTGCACCTACCTTGGCCCCTTCTGTTTTTAAAGGACTCCATTTAACTTCTTTTTCCACTGGTTCACTCCCTTAATCTACTTCAACCTCTACTCTTACATCTTCTTCTTCTGATGCTGCTGCCAAGGGCAAGGAGAAGACAAGACAGTGCTAAAGAATAGTGATTAATATCTTTTGACGGGGATGTTTTATGTAGTATTGTTCTTTACTGCCTATATTTCCATTTTTTATCAATCTAATGCATTGTGATCGTTTATTTTCTATTTCTTATTTTATTATTTTTGATAATCCCAAAAGGGGGAGAAATATGTTTTTTATATGCACTAAATGCACATTAAATAAGAGACACATTACCTAAGAATAAATATCTCACTCACAATATTTCTAATCATAAAAAGGGGGAGATTGTTGGACTCCTCATGTATTAATCATGTTTTAATGATCACAAATCATATATATTCTATAAAGCCTGTTAATACTGTTTAATCTATCTCAAATCATATGTATAGATGATTAATATCTTTATGATTTAAATAAACCTATCCAAGATATTAATTTATATACATTAAGTTTAATTATTGTACACTATATTTAATTCACTTCATAATGATTTCTTTAATGAATGACTAAGTCTAAACCATTTTATAAATATCACTATTTAAGTATATATACAGATATTTGACTAAGTCTGAGAAATGGTGAGTCTGCCACGAATTATGCTTTTTTGGAAAAGGATCTAGACACTGTGACCATCCAGACACCGTAACTATCCAGACACCATGACAATCCAGACACCATAACCATCTAGAAACCGTGACAATCCAGACACCGTAACCATCCAGAAACCATGACCATCCAGACACCATCACCACCCAGACACCATGACCATCCAGACACCGTGAACGTCCAGACACCATGACCATCCAGATAGTGTAACAATCTTGATACCATGACCATCCAGACACCGTAACCATCCAGACACCGTGACCATCCAGACACCATAACCATCCATACACCGTGACCATCCAAACATCGTGACCAGAAACAATGATCCTAACACCACATCAATCCTACCGGTTCTTGATCTCTATACGACTATTCCATCATAGTTATCTCCCCACTCAAAGACAAAGGAGACACCATTTCAAGGAGAAACTATTTCATGGAGACACTATTTACAGACAAACTGTCACACCATTTCTAAATATGTTTTGTCGTTTCTTTATTTAATCTCTAATGGTCATATTTGAAGCTTTTAAATGCAATAACATAATTAATGTTTCTTTTTAGACATATCATTTGACAGTACAAGGTACAAGGTGCAAAATACATGCATCCTGTTTGATCCAACACATGTACTCCAAAAATAAAAGAGAAGTGCAGCCCAGAAACAAGATAGAGCGCAATAACAAAGTACACATGAGATTTCCTGAAAACAAGAAGCGACACATGAAACTCAACATTCCTGAAGAACACATGAAGCATTATTGAATCAACAAGATGGATACCATAGATCAGAATCGTCGAGCACATCTTTGCATTGACAATACCATAAAGAATATGATCCATATCTAGTTGACTTATGATACTCTATTTTTCACGAGAGGACTTGATTTCTGCATCTATTTCATCTCAGAAGTCCAGAGTTTCATAAACTAAAACTCAGAGCACTTTTAACCCTATCTCATCATTTCTGCTCTCTTGTGTATTATTTCTCTTATCTTTTGAGTAGTGTGTGTGTTTGTATTAAACACACACTGTCTCCTTCATCAAACTGAAGGATACACTATATCCTTTATATTACATTTTTTACACCTGTGTATTCCCATGGATAAGTATGGAAGAGGTTGTGTGTAACCGGTTAGCTCATACCCATGAAAAACTATGGACGAGGTCGTGTGACCTGGACAGTCTTCTGTACTGTTGTAAATCCCGATACAGGCTGTGAATCTAGGTTATTTATATAAACTACTTGGTGGCAGGTGATCATCAAGTGGAGTGGATTAGATCTCATCTTGAGATTGAACCACTTGTTTTATTTCCACTGTGCAGTCAGTTTTAGTTGTCTTTGTTTTACTGTTTAATTCAAAATTCACTAAATTTACTTTGATAGTTAATCTTGGAAAGAATTTATAATTTTATTGAATTATTATAATATTTTCAAGAGTAATGTTAATAAAAAATATCAATATTAATAATAATTAATCAATCTTCTAAGAAGTTATTTAAACAGTTAAACTTTCATAACAGTATAACCTTGATTAACTGGTCTGTATTTAACTTTATTGGGGAACCATTTTAAGAATACTTTTTAAACAGAAATTTTTAATAGATACTCAATTCACCCCCCTATTGAGTACTCTACTCCAACCAACAATTTATATTGATCAATAAAATGAACACTATTATACCACTTCAGTTGGTTTATTTCAATTTGTTTAGAACTAACCAGACTACCAGTATTGGAGGAAATAAGTATGCATTTGTTATTATGGATGACTATAACATTTTTTACTTGGGTAATTTTCTTACCCAAAAGAGTGAAACTTTATCTAATTTTTATTCTTAATATAATTTAATTTAGAGTGATAAAGGTTATATGAATATTTCTATTCTAAGTGATAGAGGATGAGAATTTTAGAATCATGAATTTATGAAATTATATGAAAATAATGGTTATTTATATAACTTTTGATCACCTAAAACTCTATAGAAAAATGGAGTTATAGAAATGATGAACTAGAATGCTCAAGAAATGGCATGGACTATGCTAAGTGATTATTATTTAACTATATATTTTTTATAGAATCTATTTATAAATATTGTTATGTTTCAAATAGAATTATTATCAGACTAATTATAAATAAAAAATATTATGAATTATGGAAGGGAAATAAACCAAAATATGGTTATTTTAGTGTTTTATATGTAAATTATTTATCCTCAATACTAAATATAATTTGGATAAATTTGATTCTAAATCTAACAAAATAATATTTTTGGGATATTCTAGTGTATTCAAATATTAAAAAGTTTATAATAAAAGAACCATGATTGTTGAATAATTTATTCGTGTTAAGTTAGATAAGAAAGATTCAAATAAGAAGTATACTAAAGAAGATTAGATTGTAGAATAATTTAGAAAATTTAAATTTGGAAAAGAAAAAACTAAATGGATTGATTCACCAATTGAGGGGGGCATTCAATTAGATCAAAAAAATGTAGAAGAGTCATCTAGATCACCCTATTGAAATAGTGATTGGTAATATTGGTTTGAGAGTTAAAACCAAATGGTCATAAATATTTTTTTGCACATTATTATTTTATATCTCTATTTGTTCTGAATTGAAAGACCTAAACTGGGTAATAGAAATATAATAGGATCTTAACTAGTTTTTAAAAAATGAAGTTTGAGAGTTGGTTGAACCACCTAAATATTATCTACTGATTGGAACTAAATGGATTTTCAAAAATAAATGTGATGATTATAGAAATATTGTAATAAATAAATCCATATTAGTTATTCAAGTTTATATTTAGGAAGAATCCATTAACTATGGATATAATTTTTTAACTAGTTTCAAGGATAGAATCTATTCATATATTATTTTATTATACAACACATCAAGGTTTCAATATTTGTCAAATAGAAGTGAAAATTTAATTTTAAAATGGAATTATTTTTGAGAATGAATATGTAATAAAACCACCAAGATTTGAATAAGAGAGGATGCTAGATCATGAATTTAATCTTTTTAAATCTCTTTATGAATCTAAATAATCACCTCAAACTTGGTTGATAGGTTGTAACATTTTATTTTGAAAAAAAGTTTTCTTAAAGGTAAATTGGATCCTAATTTATTTATTAATAGATATATTTAGTATATTTTGATTAATATGATTTAGGAAGATTTTATTATACTTGTTTTATCCAATTAATTTATTTATAATTAATTTTAATATTTGATGAATAATGAGTTTGACAAGAGTCTCATGAGAGAACTCAAGTTCTTTAAGTTTTAAAATTCATTAGTGAGATGATGGAATATTTCTGAATCAAGGTATGTATGCAATAGAATTATTGAATAGATTTGGAATTGATTTATGTAAAATTTCAAATAATCCTATGAGTAATAGTTGTATAACGGATAAATATTTTATATGTAAGTCTTTTGATCATAATATTTACAGATGTATGATTGGAAGTCTATTATAATTAACTTATAGTAGACTAGATTTGATGTTCAATGTGTGCATATCTACTAGATTTCATACTAACCCAAAAGAAATTCATATGAATTTTGTTAAAATAATTATTAAGTATGTGAAAGGTAATATTAACCTTATATTATTCTTTCCAAGAAATAATTAAATGGAGTTACTTAGAATCTAACTTTAGAGGAAGAAAGATAGATAGAAAAATCACCAGTGGAATATGTCATTTTATAGATAAATATTTTTTATCATATAGTTTGAAGATGAAAATCATAGTATCTTTATCAATAATTGAATATGAGAAAGTGACACTAGAGATTTTTTATGTTCAAACTCTATTGATTAGATAAAATTTATCAAACATTGATATTTATTATGAAAGTATGAGTATTTTTTTTCATAATTCACTAGCCATATCTATTTAAAATAACCATTTTCAACATTCCATAAATATGCATACCAAAGTGAGATATCATTTCATCATAGATCATGTGCAGAAAGGTGATATTTTTATAGGGTTTTTCTCTAAATATGATCAATTAGATGATATATTCACTAAGCCTTTAGATGCTGCTAAATTTGAAAAGATTAATTATGATCTTGGAATGATGGAAGCATGTAGAAATTTTTCTATTATAATAATTATATTATAATCTATTTATATATTTTATAATTTATTTTTTAAACCTGTTTCATGGATCTTAAGAATCTTTTTTGCATAGGAGATGTTATCAGTGTAAATATTTCACTATCATATCTTTTAAAGGGAGGAAATAATGAATTAATGTGGGGGGGGGGGGTATACTTTAATATACACATTTAATTATTTAAAATTTTGGTATAACTATTTTAGCATGATGGATATTCTATAATGTATATATCTTCTATTTTAGCATGTTATTATTTTATTTTTTAGCACATTATATCTATAATTTTAAAATTTTACTTAAATGATCTTTGTTTTCTTATCCTTTTGATCTTTTTAGAAAAAGGGAGAGACGTTTTGGCTTTGTAATTATTAAAAAGGGAGAGAATTTTGAGTGAATCTATCTTTATTATATTTTCATAATAACTTATACCTCACTTTATTTTGATCTTATTTAATATAGTAGTTTATATTTGAAAGGGTTATGCAGTCACTGTTTAAATCTTATTAATTATTTATTATTATTCTTTATTGTTTTTTATTATTAATATTATTTATTTTGGTATTTATATATTAATCTTAAATTCTGTTTTCTGGTTAGTTAATGACCCTTAAATTTTCAATAATTTACTCTTACATTCTATTTGTATAGAAATTTTCTTAATTATTGACTCTTAAGTTTCCATTATCTACTATACTATTTTTTAAATTTAATTTTATACATTGATTGATGACTCTTATGTTTATAATAATTAATTTTATTTATGTTAACACTTAGAAATTTATCTAAGGAATGAATCTTACATTTAAAAGATTTTAATATTATTTATCAAAAGTTATGGAATTTTAGAAAATTCTTTAAAGACATACAAAAATGTACTCTTACACTTTATAGTTGATATTATGATATATATATATATATATATCATAATATATGATTTTAAGCTTCACATTACGATATTAGTATAAAGGAATATGAACCAAGTTCTCATGACACATCATCCAATGGAGTACTCTTAATTTGGAACTCTAACTTGATGTTATGCCAAGGGAAGAACGATTTTTCAAGTTAGATCCCAAGGTTAAGTTATATCCAAAATATTCTAAAGTCTGAAATTGAGGTTATAAATTCATTCATATTTTATCAACATTACAACCCTTTTTTTCTTTATCAATTTGGTATTTATATCTACTATACTTCTTTATGGTTTGTTATCTTAATTTGGACTATTTTAATTTTTTTTTATATTTTAGAAATGGTGTTTGTAGTTGTTTTAAGTGTTTATTTTAGTATTGAATGAGTTATACAATGAATGTATTGATCGTTATTCGTTGAAGTATATGATTATGTTGAATCCAACATTTTATTTATAAGTTATGTGAGGATACAATATTGTGGTAAAGACATATGAGGATATACTGTGAGATTATGTTTTAGTAAATATATTTTTAAGTGTTAACTTGATAATTATATGGTGTGTTATGTTCTATTGTGATTTTTTCAAGATTACATTTCATGCATGAGAATATGCTTATTATAAACCTCCGGTTACATTGCATGGAATAATTTTCAAGTGTTACTATGATACTTTATTAAATATAACATATCTTTATGATGTTTCCAATATATTTGGGAGACTATATTTAAAATTTAAATGTTTTATTTTTATAAGGAAACTGAATGGAGATATTTTAGGGATTATTCAAAGTACTTTAAATGAGTATTCAAGATTGATTTTATTTGAGATTTTTATGGAATATTTAAATATATATTATCATGGAGATTATTTTGATGCTATTAAATGGTCTTAAAGATAATTACGAAGGATCAATAAACTTTGAAGTAATTATTTATTCAAAGATTAAATTTTGGAAAGTTATATGAGTATTTATGACTGTTAATTAATAATTTGTAATCATGGTGATAATCATGGGTAATGTTATTATTCATTTTTGATAAAATTATTCCAACCATTATAGTCTGTGTAGATATTATAGATTCTTTTATATAAGGAAGATGAATCTCTAGAATAATTGTACCTAATATACAAGTGAAAACACAAGAACATTCATGATTACTATAACCTTGATTATACATTTCTTAAAAAGATTCTTTATACTATATTAATTATTCAAGCACTGGGAGAGTTATTAAAATTATCAATCTCATATTTCCTTGAACGTTTTTTTATTTTTTCATTGTATTTTCATATCTTTTCCATTGATTTGTAACTTTATTTTGGTTTGTGAACTTCTTTTATAAAAACAAGTTATGTTTGGTGTTGAATTTGGGTTGTAGCCCCATTTTAAAATTCATGTTTTATTATGATTGTGCTTCCAATAGAAAATGAAAGTTGTAATAGGGTTGTGACTTCCCTTTAAAATTTAGAATTATTAGTGAATAACACATCTCCCAAGGTGTATTAGGGTGTGAAGAGTAGATGTATGATCCTTTTTGATCTGAATTACATTAAAAATTAGTTTTGTTCCTCTTACTTTCAACACCTTTGTAAGATTTAAATTATGTCACTTCACCCCCTTTTAACATTTTAACTATCTATCATCTAGGACCAATAGTTTACGCACACACACACACATTAAAACCATTTTATCAATAAAAAATATGATATTTTAACAAATTAACAACAAGGTGATTCAAGAATCTATATAATATATAATTAGTAACTCCTTATATCGGAGGGTCTATATCTGCACTACTTCATAGTAACCTATCCTAATACCTGAGATAATTCCACAATTTCATCCTCAAAAGGATGCAAGGTCCATACACTTTTATACTATGTTGGGGCCCAAAGACCTATGCCATGGTAAAGTGAAATTGTATATTAATTTGGGGTGCATTAACAAACCATCTTGTGGAAAGTGGAAAGGGGTATACAATAGTTAGAGTAAAAAACCATATCATTCAACCCTGTACATCGATGGCCAATGTACTTGATTAAAAAAATTAATATCAAAATAAAAATACATCTATATATTAGACCAGTCAAGCAATGAAAAAATGGTATGCCAAAAATAAACATGCTTCTCATTTTTTAAAACAGTTATCTAACCACTTCTATCATTATCACTGTCTATAAAACAATATCTATGCTAAAGAAAACATAACTAATAATAGAATTAATAATTCTTGGTAAAAAAGGCAATAACATGATCATTATAAGAGATATCTATCCATGCTCAGGATATAAAAATTCATAATAGCATTCATGCATAACAGAAACCAACATGGAATGTAAGCAAGGCATTGGGTAGTGAAATAATCTAAGAAGTAAGATGTAATAATGAATCAATAAAAAATACTAGTGTCAGCATAATATAACCACATGGTCATGACATACCTGACCTCCAAGATATACCATGAGACAAAAAATAAGGAATTAATTAAACTATTACAATAAATTTTACATAGTATGCATAGAAAAAACATGATAGTAACCCAAAGAATAATAGTGGAAATTCTTAGGATAACACAGGAAAATAATTTCCAATGATAAGAGGCATAAGTTTGTAAAATACTATTTAATATCATTTTAAAGGTTCAAGGTTCCACTCTATAACTAATTCCATAATTATATATTTAAAATTTAAATGTGATATAACATTATTTTATTTAAGTGATAATGTTTTATAAGAAGAAGAATGGGTGATTTTGATAACATATTTTCACAAATATTTTTAAAATAATAAAGAAAAGAAGAAATAAATAAATAAATATAGGAATATAATTAAGAAAGTATGTCTAAAAGAAACCATTTTCAAAACACGGGTTTTCATAAAACATCCTATAATAAAAAAACTTATAAAACCTAAGTCATCAAGTGTCAAGGTAAGGTAAATATTAAAAACCATTAGTATTTTCATGTAAACAAACTTCATTCAATCTTTTAAAACTAGCCAACACATCTCCACTAAAGCACTCTCATAACCATAGGTTATGTGTAGTTCGTTGTCTTATAGCTTATTCAAGTTTAATCAGGAATAATATATTCCAATTATAGAATATATTTGAGACTCAATAAAGTGTACCTTAGTTTTATATAAATAGACTATAAAGGTTTAGTATAGGAAATACACTTAACATACATGTTATCCTTGAGTTAGTTTGATACTAATGATAAACTGAGGAATTCCATTTGAACCCATGATTAGCATCAAGGAAGGTGTACAAAAGATTGATATAATATATTTTTACATAAAATAAATATGGGTTACCAAATTACCTATCAAGGTAAATTCAACAAAATAACCAAGTATTATATGGACTAAATAAATATAAATCGATTTATAAAATACCACCTCATAAACCAATGCGAATTAATTTTCAACATGTAACATGAAACAAACCCTATTGAAAAAATTTAACAATTAATATTAAAATATCATTGAAAACTAATAATGAATATAATTAAAATATAAATAAGTTTCTTTATTAATTTATAAAAACTGAAGGCAATCATACTATAGGAATAGTCAAAAAATCACTCGGTGAGTCAAGACCATCTACCATTAATGTATCCCTGATGATTCATCCCTTGTACTCCAATGGAAAAATAAAATCCATTATGAATAAATAAAAAAGATACCATAAATAAATAGACCAAATATATAAATCACCATTATCAAATAATTATAAAAATCCAAGGAAACCCTAGAATGTAACTCATAAAATTAATTGATAGCAAAATGACCAAAATCTCTAATTTAATCCACCAAGAAAATCTGTCAATTTTACCCTAAAATCTGGAAATAACAAAAATAAATCTTACATCATTCACTTCATATAATATCGATGATGAATGGAATATAATCAACCTATAACATATTTCTTTAACTAAGAGATAAGTAATACCTAGGTTATGTGGTGTTTTCACTATTTTTTGGTGAAATCCCAACTCTAGACCCCTAGCCAGTGAGTAGGAAAACCTAGAAAAGGGATAAAATGCAAGAGGGGAGTAGATGAGGTGGGAACCAACCATAAAATGATCGATGAATATTCCTTGAAGTAGCCGTGATGCATGAGAAATATAGAGGAGGAGGATATGGTTGAGAGATTCCATCCTAGGTGAACATATAAAGAGGAAAGAATGAGGGCCACGATTCCCCAAGATGGTTTTTAAGTGATTTTAGTTCAAGAAGACCAATTTAAAACCCTTTTAAAAATTTAGTCTGGACTCCATTGCAACTTCATTAGGATCCACTGAAGCTATGGTGGATGTTTGTTAAGAAACTAGAGGCCCCATTAGACTTCTGGTGTCTTGCTTCAATCACTTATACTTTGATTTCCCCCCCCCTCCACACCCCTACACCTCGATCTGAGATCTTGAACCTCATATTAAACCTCAAACTACACCCAAAATACCTAACATCGTTTCATTAAATAGTAAATTACAAATTCTAATCCCAAAAAAATGTTCCCCCATATAAAATAGAAAATTCAAATGGATCCACACTTCCATAGCTTAAATTCATGCCAAAAGTACCGATTTAATCTTAAATCAATTAATCAAGGAAATTATTCATTACACCAAGCATCAACTAATGAGATATCATATCCTCAATTCTCATCATATATTACTCATAATTCTATTTTATTCTAGACATCAACATTTCCTTGTTCGTAAACCTTACTCACAAGTGTAATCTATTCCCAAGATCACTATAGTATTTGATCCTAATATAATATAGTGTGTATATTATATCAAAAACCATAAAAATATAGGAGGGACCCATAAACCAACTCCCACCAACTAGTATCCACATCTTTAATGTCTAACTTCCTATCACCAACCCACTATCATAACCACTCTATTTCCGTATCCATGTTTAGAGCAGAACTATAATTTAAATAATCTATGTCTAATCTACATTAAATACATACTAATCAACGGTGTGAGTAAGGGCATATAAGTCTGTCCACTTGTTTGGTCTTCTCACCAATCCAGATACTGGGATGCCCTCAATAAATCCTCTCATGGGTGGTGGTTACATAGTTAATGGTACCCACATTGCTAAAATAAAATTATAAACATAATGTAATATAATTTACATAAGGAATGAGCCTGTAAGGGGCACAACGCTTGGCTAGGGTTTCTCTCATGGCGCCTCCCTCATCCCGGATCTTCGCTCCTTCTTGCCTGGTTTGGAGGTTTGAGGTGGTGTTTTCTATACTGTCGCGGCCTTGTATCGGCTCGTCTTGCGCACACTGGGGTCTTCGCAAGTTGGAGTTGATTATGCGCCCGATTCCCTGACCCGACGGTTCGAGACCAGTACTTTGGCCATCGATCTGGGTGTTTGGAGGTCGAGCGTTGCATCTCTGGTTTTCTCGGATGGCGGCGTTGGGAGCTTGTATTGTTTCGAGCTGATGAGGATGACGTTGAGAGGTTTTTCGGACAAAATCTTGTTCTTGTAGCTTGGTGTGTGATCGTTTGAGGCTGGTTTTTTCTTGAAATTGGTGATGTACTGTGCTGTTTGTTCATTTTAATTTTCTATTTTGGGTGATTCCTGGGTTTCTGGTGATGTTCTTCATCTCGCAATCTTCTATGCGAGTGTTTATTGGATTTCACGGATGGAAAGGGATGGGTTTATGGGTCGTGAATGTGGCTGTTTTCTAGACATGCTTATTTTTTCTTCAACGGAGGCTGTGAAGGTTGTTTGTGGAGTCAGTGGCAGGGTCGGAACTCTCTCTGGCGTCCTCGACGGCTTCTCGAGGGGTATATGGTTGTTCCGGAGATGGCTCCACCGCCTTCCCCTGTGAATGGTGTCGCGTGGTGCTCCGGATTTCTCGCTGACAATCTGATGGGAGGCGACGTTACGCTGATACACATCTCGAGGTGGTTGTGTAGCTCAAGGTGGACACGTGTTTCGAGATGATTTTGAAATTTGAAATTTTGAGGTGGTTTTGCTTTTGGATGGAGGGGTTTCGCGGATCCTGTGGTCGATTGTTTGGATGTGAGGTTTTCGGTTACCCTAAACCGGCTTTATGAAAAAAAAAGATTTCCAGCTATAATTTACATAATAACTTACCCATAATTGAGACACTAATATAGGTCATCATCATAATATACATGTAACTATCATCTAAAATCATATAATCTACGCAATCAACACTATCATAATATTATCCATATAATTATCTTTTTCCTACTCATAGCTATCATAAGGCCATGGTACTCATGCCAACAATCACAAAACTACCCTCTATCTAGTTAGAAAACATTAGTAAAAACCCATAAAATTCATCATCACAATTATTCTATATAATTATAATATAAAATTTATCACAAGAAAAACTATCTAAGTCAAACATCTATAATTAAACAAGGAGGTCAATAAAACATCAAACTAGTTTCAATAACAATCGATTATCATGTCATGATTACACTGTGAACTATTAGATAATCCCTTACTTAACAAGGAATCAAACTCTATGTACACTACCTTCTTATAATACAAAATGAGAGAGAGAATGAATACCACAATGTTCATTATCACTCTATAGTGAAACACATGATCATAGAGTCCACTCCAAATCATATTATATTGAAATTACACATCATCAATGTGTAAAGTAAAATTTTTAATCATTTTGTATCCTTTTCATCATTATAAAAAGGATACATGTAATGTATCACTAATGGTATTTCCAATCACCTCATCCATAAAAGAATCCATAAAAAAATTTCCAACATAAGGTGCTATACAAATATTCATCATTTCTACCATCACAAATAATGTCATTAAATCCTTGTATCATGCTGAATCACTAAATGATATAAGTCATAATATTTATATTCATGATTGTGATTTACATAGGAATCTATTTAAGTATCATGGTTTTTGTGGTCACCATACTATCCATGCACACACCTGTTTTTAAAAATAATTTTATCAATTTCCTTATCTTAATAGTTTTAAATCACCCAACAGAGGGAACCATTTTTAAATATAAAAAAAGTAAAATGGGAACTTTAAATAGTTTCTAAAACCATGCCTATAATAACATTGGAGTGAAATATTTTATAATACTAAAAATTCCATTCGAGCAATATCTGTAAGACTCAAAAATATTACCATTGTATTCTATATGGAAAAACATGTAAAATAAACTTCCTATTTTTTCAACTTGGATATTAGTAGAAAATATTTAATTTTCTCCAATATTCTACACACACATGTATTATTATTATTATTATTATTATTAGACCATAGGTAAAAGGTAATTTGGTTAATTCCTTAGGTGGTCTTAGGGAATTTTCATGTTTGAGCCATCCTGCGTGTGTGCATTTTCATTGTATTCCCCTTCCTCGACTAATGTATATTATTATTATTATTATTATTATTATTGTTAATATTATTAATTCCAATATTAATTATAAACTTTTATTAATTATATACTTTATCAAATCACACACATACACACATGTATGTATGTATGTATGTATGTATGTATGTATGTATTCTAATACATGAAGAGAAAGGTAGGCATGATCCCACTTTAAAAACTTTTCTAGAATATAAGATAACCTCTTAGACACTAGATTATTTCCACAATATTCCTAATTATGGTTCAATTTAATTATCCATATGATTCTATCAAGGGAGGAGTTTTGGAAACTGGTTACATATGAATAGTCAATAGACTAACCACACAACACCATCTTCCTCCCCAATGATCCATAGAATTCACCTTAGACTAAACTAGCATCCATTTACACTCCTTCATGTTTTGATTCTATCCACTTTAGTGGATGATCCAATCATTATCTTACCTCGTCCATCTGATTTATAGGGGTTTTCTTTTTTATCATCTATAATCCCTCTAACCTATATAAATTTCACTAGACATTGTATTGATGATAGTATCTACGCACTTCCAATGTTCACTACCACTTTCACCTCTCTATGTTTCAAATCAATTAAATCAATTTCCCTTACTAGGATCCCACTCAATTGGACACCACCACTCTTCCATAATCTAATTCCACATACCACTCAACCACGAATTTTCACCTTCAAATGCCAAATACTATTATGAACCAGCCTGGGTTTCCACCTGAACTGGAACCCGATCTTGTCCTCCACTATCCTAAAAGGTGTTCCAAATCCCCAAGGGCAAGAAAATGGTGCTTTAGAATCATATAATGCTACATTGGGAATGATTTCACCCTTAAATAATAACTAAACAATGATAATAAGGAAAGACTGAATAAACATCCAACTCATCATATAAATAAAAGATATAAAGTATGTAACATATAAAATAAGATAATGTCTAAAAGGAAAATAAATACAATAATAACCAAATGTAAAACAAACCCAAATCATACTGAGAGACCAATTTATGCGATCCTAAGTTTCTGACCACTTTCCACACACTATCAATGGCCCAAGATAGAAAACCATTCTGAAACAAGATCTGTGACCTGAAATATATATGTATGCATGAGCTATACTACCTAGTAGGTTCCCCCCACTGAATCTTTATAATTTTTTTGATTTAAAATTTAACATACACTACATTAGAATATATTATGAAATATGGTTTTCAATTCATGATATTTTATTAAAACTAAATCACTTATTTGATCAATTTAAAGAAACAAATCCTTTAAATAAAAACTGATTTGAGAACCCAAAAAGTCCAAAAACCTTTATTTTTCTAAAAAAACCATTTCACTTAAAAATTTAGAAAATATTCCCTTTTAAAATATCTTTGAAATAAAATTGAAAAGAAACAAACCAAACACAATAGTTAAAGAATAATATAAGTTGGGAACTGCAAGTTAATAGAAATCAATTAAAGTAAATAAGAAATAGAGTTCCACAAAAAATATAATAAAAGGGGAATAAGATTAATAATAATATTATAATCCCCCTATATAACTAGAAATCATGGAATAAGTTTCAAGGGATATACCCTAGGACCTCAAGTGGAACGACCCTAGACATTACACACTAGGAGACCAACTTTCAGCATATGCTGATTCTAAACAAAACACACAACACCTAAATCACTCACACATTACCTAATTGGAGGAACTCCCCTAGACAAGGTCATATTGTATAACTAGGGTACACTATAATAGTGTGTAACTTAGGCTAGTGTATCATAATCCTATGTCCCCAACTTCATTTCTAGGTTCCCATGACCGTTACAACATAGATGTAAGTAAACAATCATTCCAATATCAATACATAAGGCATGGACGATAACCCTCTCTCACCTCCAATGACCTCACATTGAAAAAACCATTTTACTATCATCCAATCATCTCAATAGAACAAACAAACCTTATTGGGTACAAAAGTATAAAGGGAAAATGATAGTGACTCACAAGAAAAAAGCAATCCATTTAAAAGTGTCAACTATGCATTTTAACAAATTTACTTGGGATTCTAAGTCCTCTATCTCTATATGAAATTACTTTTTCAAACCATTTTATAAAAACAACACCTTTAAACAAACCTTAAAAACCATTAAATAAAACCACACTCTTTCACTTTCAAAACATTCCCTAGAAGTCCATTTAGGAATCATGCACACTTATTTTCCAAAAAAATCACTTAAAGCTTATATTTTCTCCTATAAAAACCAATTAAATGTTTCTATCCCATGTTTTCCCTAAAAAACATTTAAAAGATCCTGATGTAATTTTTTTACAAATGACTGGCATGAAAAATAATTTAAATTCAAATCAAGACATGAAAACCCCCAAGAAATCCTTTTATTCGAAGCCCAACACTCCTAGAAAACAACTTTTAAATCCTTCTAAAACACCTTAATTAGAAATAATTTAATTTAAAATTAATTTATAAAGCACAAAGATACCATAAATTATAAAAAAAATAAAGAATATAAAAACACATACCTCAAGGTAAAGAAAAAACTCACCATCTTTGGTGATGAAGTCCAATACAAGTAATAATCCATCCTCTCCAAGCCCCAAAGGGCCAAATCCCTAGATTATAACTCACTAAAATCACCAATCTTACTTACATATTGAATTAAGGTTTGAGGTAGGAAGAAATCCTAGGATAGGTAGTGATAGTAAGAGAGGATAATAGAAGGGAAGATGAAAAGGGAAATTACCTTGATGAAATGGCTTCAAAACATGATGGAGAGATCAAAATATCAAGGAGGAAGGAGGTCAAGTTCTCATTTGAGACCCAAGAGGGTTGTCTATAGAGTAGTAGGGGAATGGGAGGAGAAAAATTTAAATATGAAAGGGATAAAAATTAAATTTTAAGTGATTCTAGGAAGATTTCATGGTTTTTATGCATTTGTTTTTACACTATGCACTAACCGTGTGGGTCTCCACTAAAGTAAAAAAATAAATCAAATGATTCCCAGGAACGTGTCGTAAGGTTAGAAAAACTATACGGGGACTATAAAAAACATACTATCAAATTTTATACCCAAATTCATGATTACCAGATGATTACCCATAACCATGGGCTAACCGTACGCCACAAAAAAAACCTTACAACATTAGAAATTATAGGTTAAAACTCCTAGAAACTCATTAAAACTAAAATTAACATTAAATGATGTAAAATAATAGGGAAATTAAAAATTGGGGTGATATAATTATCCCTTATATAACAATTTATACCCCCATAATTCCATCAATCGAGAATAAAAGGTGATTAAAGACAAGGACTTCGACACCCAAATCCAAGACTGGGTATGTCCAGGATCTATCAAATAAAACCATCCATCATGCAAGACCATACAAAAAAAATCCTCAAATAATGGAAACTAATTCCCAAAATAAAACTAATATATCCAAGCACAACAAGGCCAAAACCTCCAACTTGTAGTCCTAAGAGGGAAGGAGACAAACCATGGGTCTCCCCACCATTTAGAATTCGTCTAAATGGTGAGGAAATGGGAAAGCCTACTATAATGAAAAAAATTACCACTAAGAAGCAAGAATATCATGAAAAACCAATGAAATATATATCCTCTACCAAGAAAAAGAAATTATCCATAAGAAATAGAAAAAATCCCAAGGTGGGATCAATACCACGAAATAATATGAACATCCAAAAAAATGGTTCTATAAAACCATAAGAAATATTCACTAGAACATATATATCCCAAAAAATGAGATTATCAACCATAGAAAAACTCAAAAAAAAAGTGACATAGGTCTTACCTTATGTCAAAATACATAGAAATGTGGTGCACTATGACTTCACACATAGAATACCCTCTTAGGTAGAACCCAACAAAATCAAAACCAAACACCTACTAGATCATGATATAAACTAGTGCATCATAATTCCTAAACACCCAAAAAATAACCCAAGGCATTTCCCATGTCAAACCATTCATATTATATCCACATAATAAACTTAATACCGAAGAAAAAAACTACACCAACCATGCATGAGAATAACAACACATAAGAAATATCCCACAAAACAACCAAATAAACACTCTCAAGAAACATCTAATAAGAGCTACCTAAAAAGCATTAATCGAATCCAATCCAAAAAAATAGAATAAAAAATGAACAACCATTTGAAGCCAAACCACCTCCAATAATTCTCCCAATAAAATAACTTATAAAACCTTTAATGATGATCTAAATGGGAACCAAAGAGACAATTCCAAAGAGATTTTAGGGGAAAAGGGTTTTGAGTGCCCTAGATACTGACACTATAATCACATGAGTGATATCTACATTACACAAGGGACAATAATGCACCAATAATATTGATCCTCTTGCACTTCTGACTTAGGTTTGTTTATTTTATACTGTACAATAAGGAAGTTTCCTTCATTTCAATCAATGAAATCAAGGTGTTATCCATCCTGGTTCCCTAGACTGGAAAACCTAAACCTCTAAGGCCTCCTTGGACATCTTCTAAATTATGTCAAGCCTATGGGTCCCACTTGAAATTAGTACGTTCCCTAGGTTCCCATGACATGGGACTAACCCCCCTGCATCTTGGCAGTAGAGTGTCACATCGTGATATATAGGGTTTCCTGGTGTGACACATAAGGTGTCAGACCATGAAAAATACCCCTCAATCCTAGATTGAAGATTTTAGGGGGTTTGTGCATGAATATAAGTATATATATCTTCTCCCCATCAATAAGGGATTTTCCAACAAGGGTGATCTCTAATAGAATAAACCTATAAAAACAATCATGTGAAGGTGGGAATCCCAAAGCGGACAATGTTATTGATAGTAGGGAGTGATTCCTTGGTCTAAACAAGTGGTAATAGAGTTAGGAAACAATTTGGTACCTAGTAAAAGTATTGAGGGGGATATTATGGATCAAACTTGAAAGTAGCATGTTCCCTTGGTTCCCATGATGTGGGACTAACCGCCCAAATGTTTGGTAGTAGGGTGTAACGACATGAAACATAGGGTTTCATTCCATGACGCATTCCCTTGAGATTTACATTGAGAATTATAGGGTTTTTGGGCATGGATATAAGTCCTTGTATCTCCCTCCCAATTAACAAGGTCTTTTCCAACATGGGTGACCTCTAACAAGATAACCCTAGGAAAAATATTCTTGAGGGTGGGACTCACAAAACGGTAATATTGTTGGTGGTAGGGACTAATTATTTGGTATTAATAAGTCTGTGACCAAGAATAGATGAACCAATTTCTAGGGATAGACCTACTGTAAAGGAAAATATCTCTACACTTCTATCCCCATAGGATAGAACCACCCAACAAAACTCATCTTGAAAAAATACCAAGAAACACCTTTACACAACTATAAAGAAACAAAAAACTCTCTCTAAACTTGACTTTATCCTTTGAACAAGACTCTAAAAACTCTTACCCTTGAAGCTTTAGGAGCCTCTAGAGAATTTAGGCTTCCCTCAATATTCTCTAGTCACTAAACCACTTTAATGAAACCCTATACTACATATAATAATATAGATATTGATTCAATGAATTCAAGACAAAGTTTATGAGAAAATAATATTTTGAGTCTACCAATCAACTTAGAGTCAGTATAGAGCCAAAAAACTGAAGGTGTATTTTCTAAAAAATGAGAGGACTCACCTAAAGGATCATCCTTAATGATAATCCTTCCACTTTCTTACTCAACCATTAAGGGATGAACTTTTTAAATAAAATAATACAAGAAATGAATCCATTAATGCATCATAAATAAAATTAAAATATTTTTATTATCAATTAAGGGATAAATCAAATAAAATGAACTACCCAAAATAGAGCATAAAAAAACCATAAAAACTAATAAGAAATTTAAAATCAAATTTTACCAAGGAACACATTTAAAAAAACCACTTTTTTTTATAAAACAACCCAACCTTGGTAAAATAACCCACTCCATTTAAAACTATATAAAATCATTTAAAGATGTTTAATAACCATTTTTAATAATTTCTAAATTAAATGGTCCCATGTTAAACATTTATATAATAATCTCACTTTTGTTTAAATTTTTTTCCATACAAACCCGGATAAAATTACCCATTTTATTAAACATCCCAAAATAAATAAGAAAATAATTTTATAACAACCCAAAAAACTAGATTTAAAATAATATTTTCATAAAATTTTTCTTTTCAAAAACTCAAAACTATTTTCAAAACAATCACACAAATAAGGTTCATCTCAAATTTCAATTAAAACCTCATATAACCATATCAACATATCACAATACCATCCCTGATCCTTTCCAAATTTCTAAATAACTAAGGTAATATAAGGATCATGAGGCCTAAATAAAAAACTAGATGGGATATAGGGATTTTATTGACTAGGCCTCATGGTTTAATGAGCCATGTTCCAATCATGAAACAACTCTTACAATGAATCTGAAATCAAGTTCTTGGTTACTGTATGGTTTTTCTGCCCATGAAATCCAAACTCGTGTCTTTGTTTCTCCTCTATTTCCATCCCAAAACTACAAGGACAATCCCCATGGAAACTCATATAATTATAATGAAGATAAAACACCAACATAAAAAATATCAATCCATAAAAAGAGTGATAATAAAATCTGATTCCTGAATAACCCTGGTAACTCAAGGATCAGGATGAGAAGGAGCTCGAGCATCCCTCCCTACACCTACCTCTCAAGTTTTGATATCCCTTTTTTCTTTTCAACTAACTTTTCCAAATAATAAGAGATCACTCTAGAACCTATTTACTAACAATAAATAGGACACTGGTACAATTTATAACAAATTAGATTGGGATTCCAATTAAGCCAACACCTAACCCAGTCTGCTATTGACTTGAAGGAAATTCACAACCTCCACAGGCTAGAAAACAGTGACTAGGAATCACTAAAAACTAAAATGGGAGAAATTTGGACCTCAAAAAATAACTGAATAATGACAATATGTAAAGACTGAATAAACACCCAACTCCTTATATAAATAAAAGATAATGATTACACAACATTTAAAATAGGACATAGTCTAAAAGGAATAGAAATAAAACAACAACCAATATTTAAAAAAAAATCCAAATCATACTAAGAGACCATATCTATGGAACCCAAGTATTCTAACTATTTCCCACTCACCATTAATGACACAGTATAAATAACCATTACAGAATAGGACCTAGGACCTAAAATATGTATGTAGGAATGAGTCATATTTCTTAGTAGGTATCCTCCTAGGGAATAAATAACATTTATTTCATTTAGTTATTAATGTATGATAGTTTTAAATATAATTTTAAATATAGTTTTTAATTCACAACATTTCATTAAAACTAAATCACTCATTTGATTCATTTAAAGAAACAAATTTGTCACATAAAAATTAGTTTGAAAACCCAAGAAGGTCAAGAACAATTATTTTCTGAAAAACAAAAAAAAAATTCACTAAAAAACATGGAAACATCCCTTTTTAAAACATATTTGAATTCCAATTGAAAATAAACAAACCAAAAACAGTGGTTAAATCGTAATATAAGGTGGGAACCAGAAGTCAAAAGGAATAAATGAAATTAAATAATGTCAAGACCACCACAAAAAATATAATAAAAGGAGAATAATATTAAAGAAAAGATGATAATTTGCCTATATAACTACTAATCAAGGAATATGTGTCACATGCTCTACCATAGGCAATCAAGTAGAATGAACCTAGACTTTAGACACTAAGGGACCAACTGCTAGTGTATGTAAAGTCCATCCAAATCACAAGGCACCCTAATTTCTCACACATTGACTCATCGAGGGAACTCCCCTAGTTAGGGTCATAGTTTACATCTATGGGACACTAAAATAGTGTGTAACTTATTCTATTATATCATAATCCTACATCCCACTTAGTTCCTAGGTTCCCTTGACCAATAAAACGTAGTTAAATAATCAAAAAAAGATAAATAAATATGAAAAAATGATAAATATATTTCAAATTCAATTCCCTCACCTTGAAAAAACCCTTTTACCATAATCCAATCATCACAACACAAGAAAAACCCCTTATTAGGTATAAAATATTAAGGGGAAACAAGAGGGCCTCACAAGAAACAATCAATCCATTTAAAAGTTCCAACAAATCCTTTAAAGAAATCAACTTGGGATTCCAATTCCTTTTTTCTCTCTTTAAAATCTCATTTTTAAATCATTTTAACAAAACAACCCATCAAAACCCCCCTTTAAAACCATTAAATAAAACCAAAATCTTCATATTTAAAAACATTATTTAAAGTGATTTTAGGAATCTAACACAATTTTTTTCCAAAAAAAATCTCTTAAAACTCATATTTTGGCTTTTGAAAGACAATTCATGTTTTAGATCCTATGTTTTCCATAAAACCCACTCAAAATATTCTCATGGGAATTTTTAAAAACTCCAATAATGTAAAAAAAATTAAATTCAATGATAGATAATAGAAACCCCAAGGAAGACCTTTATTCTACGCCCAAAATTCATGGAAAAAAACTTTTAAATACATCTAAAACATCTTAGAGAGAAAAACTTTAATTTAAAATTAATTAAAAAATAAAAATAATACCATGTGTTGCATAAAAAAGAGTGAAAATAGAAACACGTACCTTAAATTCAAGTAAAAATCTATAACCTTTGATGATGAAAACTAAGACAAGAAAAAAATACATATTATTCAAGACCTTAAGGACTAAATACCTAGATTAGAACCCACTAAAACTATAAATCTCACTTACATAGTGAATTATGGGTAAAGGGAGGAATAAAACCTAGGAGAGGTTGTGAAGAGAAGAGAGGAGAAGAGAAGGGAAGAAAAAAGGAAAATTACCATGAAGAAATGGATTCAAAAAATGATGAAGAGATAACAATATGAAGGAGGAAGAAGGTGGATATCTTTTTTGATCCAAAAGTAGTTTGGGAATAAAGTGGGATAGAAAATCTAAGAGAAACACTTAAAATAAGATGGATTTATAAAGGTAAATCCAATTTTTAAGTGATTCTGGGTAGGCCACATATTTTGGCCACACAGTCTTTCAAATTATGCGCCAACCATGTGGGTATCCTCTAAAGTAAAAATTAAGTGAATGGTTCCATGAGAAGAACCACATAGCTAAAAAAACCATTGAAATAACTTGTAAAATTACATTATTAAATTACAGACCTAAATGCATGGTTGTTGAACAATTACTCCTAATTGTGCACTAACCACATACTATAAAAAATCCATAAAAAATTTAAAATAATGACCCAAACTCCTAAAAACTCATGAAAAATAAATTTAACACGAAATAATATAAAATAACAGGGAAACTAAAAATTGGGGTGTTAAAACTACCACTAGAATTACTCTTATTGATTTACTACACACCACACCATATACTGAAACACCTCTCGTCCTTCGCCGGAACCTACAATGAAACACTCTCTCCCATATTATTATAAATTAACCCTAACCATCACCACTTCCTAGATGAAACACCACATATTATATATGTAAACCAATCTTTAACCATCACCTTTCTAGAAATATCATAGTTTCTTGATCACCATTTGTTATACTGAAAAATTGATATTTATAGGAAAAAAATCATGGGTTGGATTCAGGTGGCCCAAGATATTCTTAGATCCCAAAACTAAATTATTTTATCCTTAAATGAAACATAGTTCCATGAAAAATAATATACTAAAATAATTACAATCTAAGAACTGTTTATAGGATATTCTCATTTTTTTTAAAAACAGAAAAATGGGGCACACAAAATTTTATTAATTTATTACTTAATTAATAAAATCATAAAAAATAAAAACCCTTTGATTAGTGTCAAACCTTCACACAATGGTAAATATATTATCCCAATATGAAATAAACCATCAGAAATTTTTCCACTATTGTTAACTAGGGTAAAATTGCAATTTCCCCTTAGGTGTAAAATTACTAAAATACCTCTGGAAGTTAATAGAATCTAATAATTTTAATTTCATAATTCTATATTCACATTAAAAAAACCATGGTATAATATACATATACATATATAATCTATAATGATCCCCCCCTCATTATTCAAACATGTCACAAACATTCGAGTAATGACTTCATGTTACAAATGTTTTATAATGTTACAACCATTCAGATGTTTAATATTAAAATTTTATTAAAACTAACTTAACATTGTCAAATAGCATAATCAAACGATAAAATTAATATAAGAAAATTTATATTAATTTAGATCATAAATCACGATTTCATCTATAATATTATATGAAATATAGTAGTGTAATAACCATATAGCGTATCATATGATATGTCTAATTCTAAAGCATATGATATTACTTATTAATAACATATTATATAAATAAAACATACCTTACAATTCAAGGATTTGGGAAATATCTCTATAAATATCACATTTTCACTAAACCCTCATATATTTATATAAAATCAAACCTTATAACACATATCATAAATAATAACTTCTGAAATCACAACCAAAATTCCTTTTTTAGTATTCTCCCAAACCCCTTTTGTATAAGAAATAATAAATTTTCATAATATGTTACATCATATATAATAACTTATGAAAATATATCAAAAAATAATTCTGAATATCCACTGAAATAATTTTGATGTAGCTCTCTATGTTTTATAAAAACTTAATACCCTTTTATAAAACCACTCTCTCGGACTCCATAGGAACTTTTAGTGTTAAAAAAATGATTAATTATATAATGTATGATTTTAATAAGAAGTAGATTCTAGAAAAACATCATTGCTACTCAACAGTTAGAAAGATATGTTGTGATTTCTATAAAAAACATGTATCTCTATAACTATGTAAACTAGCTATATCATAAAAAATATAAATAATAATATAATCCCTTTATCTAAGACATAGAAAAACCACAAGGCTTAGAGTATTCCAATATCATATATATAACTCATATGTTCTAAATTTGTTTAGTATAAACTGACTAAAAAATGAATACATCAGCTGTCATTCATTCCAAATAATGAACACAACATATTCCTCTCATCAAAATTGATAACCACATCATATGTCACTTATCTAGATATACCCATACACTTCTCTAGTTTATCTCAATCAAGGGATTACATGTTATACTCATCTTATGAGAGGGAAAATCACATATTTATTAAATTAAACTAACTCTATGACTAATAACATACCCAAACAACTCTAAATTAACTTATCCTAGGGATGATGTATAAATAATATAAAAGTATCAAGTTTAACATCCCAGGAATTTGGTCAAACTTAGGTTGTGGGGATTCCTATGAAACATGAACTCCTATTATACCAAATACATATGTATGATACTCCATATGGTTTACTTGATGGGTCATCTAGTATAAAAAACTCAATTATTTCTTTATGGGGGAAATTTTATCTCTGTATGAAATCCAACCCACACTAATATTTACATGTCATCACAACCTATAAATATCCATTATAATATTTATTTGTGATAAATCAAAGTCGTAATTTGAGAGGTTAATTATTATTTTACTTTATATAACATATGTATCAAACATGAATGAATGATAATGCGGAAATTCATCTTATATAATATAATATATTTTTTATATTCTTAAACTTCATTAAGAATATACAAACAAAACTATAAAAAAGTGTTTATTTTATCATATATCATATGATAAACTACCATAGATGCCTCTTGTTTGTAAAATTTTTATAGATTTGTTAAACTCATCATAATATGATATAATTACCACCATATCTCCATATGAACATATGATAAATTTTCCCACTAAACTCCATTAATGGGTTAAAATCTATGAAGAAATATTATTTTAATAATAGCGATATCGAGATTCATAATTCGCATGCTTAACACTTGAACATTATATTCAAACTTTTTTTATTTACCACATATAATAATAAAATATTCATAATTTTTTTAGTTAAATTATTATATCTATTTATAACATTTATACTATCATAATCTTATAACCTTTCTATCCAAAGTTTTCTTTGATATTATTTAGTAACAAATTTAAATAAAAATATTTAAATTATTATCATTTTTTATCAACACATCCTAAATAACTTTAGGATATAAATTAACTTAAATTTTGAATTATACTAGTATAATAATTTATTTATTAAAATTTTAACTTATCTAAGCTTAAACATACCCTCACTAGACTCTTAATAAATATATTTTCCTAAAATATAATTTTAATACACATAAAAACATTATGTAAATAAAATAATTCATATTTCAATTAGTGAGAATACTTTAAAAATAAGAAATTAATCACTATATCTCATATATAATTTTATGTGTATTAGGGAAATAATTTTGAAATGAAAATCAATATTTATTAAAATATACTACTGGTGGCTTGTGAGAACTATTCCACTCATATATTAATAAATAACTTAGATAAAACACTTTTATCCTGAAAAAGTTGTTTTGTCCATTATTTTTAAACCATGATATCGAATTGGATGAATCATAAATCATATATATCAAAATAATCCATCTTATTTTATTTAAAAATAACTCATAATTTACAATCAATATATTTTCATCATCATCACCAATTTTCTTATTATGTAAAGGAGTAAGAGAACAATAACACCTGAGGGATTTTAAAAATTGATGATATGGGTGTCTGCATAGGTGAATCAATTACTGGGGACAAAAGATTGGAACTACTCTCATAAATAAGAGTAAAATCAAGGGAAAATTGCTCTAAGGTGAGTGTATTTGAAATTATTTTACCTTTCCTCTATGTATGGATAAAATGAGGACTCCAGATATATAAGATGAGGTAGTGGAGAAAAATGTAAGAGATTGACTACAATGTTAAAGTAGAGTTGGTGAGGATTTTTACCACTCAATATATGTTGATATCGATGAAATATGTAAGGGGGTTTCAAATATATAAAGGTAAATACCAAGGGGTATTTCTATATATTTAATTATAAGGGGATAATCTAGTCTAAGGTAAGAAACAAAGCTAAGAATAATGTCACCAACCTTATTGTGCAGGATTCACATATTAATATGAAAATATTGGAATAAGATTTATCCATGTTAAGTTTGAAACCATATAAAGGATGAATCCATTTGAAACACTAACATTATGATCAAATTTTATTGGGTTGAGATTGGTGATATGCATTAAGTCCTAAGTGAACAGATCCATGAATCACTATGGCAGTTTTTTTTGGGTGGGAGTGATCAAACATCACCTTACTACACCCCTTCCATATTTTTAAAAAGATGGACAAAGAGATAATAATTTGGATACTACATTTCCTAGAGTCCAAAATTCATCCTTGAAGCCAAGAGTGAAGTAAATATTCAAAGGAAACTAGGTTTGTGTGGATCTCAAGATAGATACCGTAATTCCACCACAGGGAAGAAGTGGATTTTCCTTCCTTGAACAAGTGGTAAGTAGATTCAAAATGGGGTTTGATATAGAAATTACACTTAGTGTCCAGTGGAATACCCCAGTTTTGTACCACCTGATCAGAGGGGATGACACATTTTAGGGTTTATCCTATTTGTAGGGAGATGAAAATTTAATTAATGGATATATTTTATCTATATTAATATAATAATTTTTCTAAAGACTTATATAGACATTTTCTAAAAATTAATGGATTGGAAAAGGGAATTTTGACTACATTAATTAGACATGTAATTGGTTTCTTTGTAAAAGGATACAGTGAAATTATTCATGTGTGCTGATTTTAGGAATATGGGTGGAGACACGACTTGAGCATGCAGTAAAAAGAGACATAAGGGCACTGGGTCCAAAACTTCTTGAGCAATGAGTGGTGAGAAACCGGTGAGGCTAATCGATGTTTGAAGATGTACTAAAATGAATCCTAAATATTTTATCTCTAAGGGTGTGATGTTTTTTCATAGGAGGGTATAATTTTTTATCAGGATTATTTTTAGAGAGACAACAGAAGCATATCGGGGTGAGGTTTTCATATAAGTTTTTTTTTCTATACTTCCATTCTAATTAAAGTTTATTCATTGAATTGAATTTTATACTCCCTAATTTTTAGTGAGTTTTTATGTTTACCCATGTTTTTTTAATCCTATTCATTAGATGGGTTTTCAACATTAAAAATATACTTGCTTGATTATTTTTATTCAACTTTAATTAACACTTCTGTTTTTCATTAGAGATTCTGACATTATTTTTCGAAAGGGTGTTTTTTCCTAAGTCCGATCACATTATTTCTACAGAAACTGGTAACAAAGTAATCTAATATATTCTTTTTACCAATTAGATATAGGTGATTCATGAAAAATTATGTTTTTCCACACCGAACTATTTAATGGGAATAATTAATTTACTCTATGAAAACATTGGGTAAAAAATATTTGTATTCGTGAGAAGACAGTGAAGGTGTTGAATAAAAAATCAAAGAAACTAGTGAAGATGAATGATAATGATTGAATGGATATGAGAGGGATAGATACAAGAAAAAAATCATATTTATTTGGTTGATAATACATTATGGTAGGTGGGTAATCTGATAGATCCAGAGGAGATTTGGGAAAAATCTTGAAATAAGGTATGAATCGAAATCCCTTATAGTTTTTTATATTGGAAAAAATGATTTTGTAGTTTGTTAATGCAAAAGAATAGATATTTAAATAACTATCTAAATGAGATCACTAATCTTCCAATGGAGATATATTTATTCAAGACCGATGATAAAGGTAATGAGATACCTATTATAATGTAAGAATCACATAAAACTTTGCTTATGTTGGGTTTGTTTCCATATTCATATGATAATATAATCACCACATTACTATTTAAGAAAGATACATTTAAGTTGGATGGTTTTATTTTATAATTTTTAATGAAAAATATTCAGTGAGAAACTAAAGATGGTGAATCTTTATGTTATGGTGGTATTTTGGTATTGAAGTATGGATGTGGTAATCAGATAAATTAATCGAAGATAAGAAGAAAAATCAAGTGATTATTTCTCAACAAGGAGGGTCATGTGGAGAAACTGAAATCTTTTGAAAAATATTAATGATGAAATTAAGATGCATGACATTGATTATGTAGATACCATTATAAATATTATAAAGGATAAGGGATATTTACTTTCAGTTGGCATTGATTTTTTACAGTTCAGATCTGTAAAATGAATGAGTGATTGACTCATCACCTTATTACTATATAACACTAAAGATGGAATTATTTTATTTATAAAAAGAAGGTGATTTTGGTATATATAATTCAGGAAAAAATATTCATATAGTGTTATTGGTGTTGGTGATATTTTTATCACTACAAATATAGATTGTATGTTGATGTTGAGGGATGTGCAAAATGTGCCAAGTATATGCCATAATTTGTTTATTCTTTTTCTCTTGAAAATGATTATTTTATGATTTCTATCTCTACAATGTAAGATGAAATTTTTTAAGAGGGTTGATGGTATATTCTAGAGAAATAATTGTTTATTTTATTTACATGTTGATGTAAAGGTGTTCGATGAAGTGATGAATACAGTTACAAATAAAGATTCATCATATTCATGTGATAGATGATTATCTCACATGAGTAAAAAATCATCAACTAGTATGGTGAAGGTTTGGAAGCTAAATTAGGCCAAATATTCTATTTTAGGTCTTATACATAATTTTCTTTATAGAGTTCCACTAGTGAATAAATAATTAAATTTGATGATTGAGGTGGTGTACCGATAGTTTATGATGATGAAGGTGATATTGTTTCCTTGGGAGATTTTGAGGATAGGGGTAGTTAATTTTTTAGGTGCTATAGTTTTTTTTGAGATCAATATTATAGGGGAGCCTAGTGTTATTGGTTCTAGTCATTCTCAACAGGAAAATGAAGATATAATTATGATGAAGACTTTTACATTTGGATTTATTTTATAGGGGGAGCTGTCTGTTTTCTATCAAAGTTTCAAAAAAGTATTGTTATATTTTCTACAAAGGATAATAGTTTGTATGATACCAACACTTTTTCATTCCAACTTATTTTTTTGACGTGATCGTCTTATTTAATGGTTTAAAGGGGGATATTATTAGGGTTTAGCTCATTTTTTGAGAGAAAAAATTAATTAACGAAGAGGTTTTCTCTACACAAATAAAGGAATTTTTCTCAACATTAATGGATTGAAAAATAAAATATAGATTACATTAATTAGATATGTAATTTGTTAATTTATAAATGGATACATCAAAATTATTTAGGTGTGGTAATTTTAGGAATGTGGTAAAAGACACGGCTTGAGTGAGTAGTGAGAAGAGGTTTAAGGGCACCGGGTTCAACATTACTTGAGTGGTGAGTGGTGAGAAACTAGTGAGGTAAATTAGTTTTTAAAGAGGTTCTACAATGATTCCAAGATATTTTATCACTGAGGGTGTGAAGTTTCATCATAGTTGGGTGGTGTTTTCCACCAATATGATTTTTAGAGAGATGAAAAAAGAATATCAGTGTGTGGTTTTCACATAGGATTTTATACACTGTATTTTTAATTCAAGTTCAAGAATTAACATGAATTTTGTACTCCCTGATTATTAGTGTATTGTTTGGAGATTACCTATTATTTTTTAATACTTTTCGTTAGAGTGATTTTCCATGTTAAGAAAAATCTATGCTTGATTTTTTTATTCTTATTTAATTATTGTTTCTATTTTTCATTGGATATTCACACAATATTTTGTCACAAGAATTTATTTCTTGGGAATGATCATGTTATTTTCCCAAAAACACACATAAAAGTTCTACGAATATAAAATATTAAATTATTTAGTATAATACAAAAAATTAAACCCCATCACACTTGAGGTCTAGGGGTGTGCATGAATTTATGAAAAGGAAAATAAGAGGACCTCAAATACACTGAAGTTATAAAAAAAAGGAAATTTCTCTCTTCAATTAAGATTATATCCTCAGTGATTTCTTTATCACGATTATCAATAACTATATGCAAAAGGAGGTTTTATTTCTAAGATAAATGGATATCTAGGTTAGGGGTTGGATAACTTGGGAAGTAAATAATCCCCCCTCTTTGATTATCCATATTGGGTGATTTAATAGAATTGAGAGGGCCTGAGAAATGAGATTAAAGATAAGAGGACCTTGAGGAACAAAAGAAAAGGAGAATTCATCAATTGGGGGATAATAATTTTCACAGGTGTAGAATTATTAGATAGATTTACCATTTAATTTTTTTAGGAAATCCTACCTTAAATAGACTTCATAGTGGTATCTATATTACACACATTAATACCACCATGTTCTATTGGTTGAGTAATATATTTCAAGTTGATCCAATTTCATCATTTCTATGAAAATTCATCCTATAATAAATATAAGAAGATCTTCTCAGGTTTTGAATGAACTACTTTGGGAACTTCAAGAATTAAGAGTAAATTAAATGGGAATAAATAGGGAATGATTTGAATACGAGTGATCTTCCCACTAAATGATATGAATCAATTAATCTAGTAACAAATATGGGAATCCATTTTCTCTATGATTAGTTAGAAGTGACAGATACAAACACACCCATAAGAAAGTGGAACTCTAAAGTAAATAAAGGTGAAGTTCTACATGAGAAACTCATATAGATTCTTAAGAAGTTTGAATCTATGGGAGGAAGTATGATAAATTACATTCAATTTTTTATTTCCATCAAAATAAAATTATCCACTCTAGTTTTAATAAGTGGAAAGGATACATTTGAAAATCACCATAGAGGAATTCAAACAAGTAAAGGATGTGGGAAAAACTGGGACACCTAAATGAAATAGTGAGCTTACCCATGTAACCTGTGAGTATAATATGGTTAATGTTTTGACTAAATTTATCTTGGTATGTGATGAATAATATTTGAAAAATTATATCATGTTGTATAATGCTACAAATAGATTTAAAGAATCCAAATCATTTACCCATAAGAGTGATAACAAACCAATATGAAGAAAAACACATAAAGATGAGGTCATTAACCACCTGGGAGAAACTAATACTATGTATAACTCTTAGGTGGAATCCATATTCTAGTTTTACATAACTATTTTTGATATCAACCTTGATTATAATATTTACACTATGAGTCTTCTAGTAAATTTTGGGGATTATCTCTTGGGTGAAAGCCATCATAACTTAAAAAATTCTACCTAGAATAAATCTATGTTTCTCCTCAATGATGAATTTGGGAATAAGTAATACAATCAAATCACTCAGGAACTTATCCATAATTTTTCATGAGAAATTACAAAGATCTAATGAGTGGAAATGTTAGAGGAGTAATGAGTTTTTTATTTTTGAAATGAGTACCATGAAGGTTTCCATTACCGATCTTGGTAAGTACTGTCCATTTTAGAAGAAATTAATAACCTTGATAATATATTCCTTGATAATTTACCTTGTGATGATGTATAAGGAAACTGATAACCCATCATCCACAAGTGTTCTTTCCACATTAATACTCCTCATTATTTTCAATATTTCTTCTTCTAAAGGAGTAGTGTTAAGGAATGAGTTTTGGTTGGAGGAGATGATCATAAGGATAACATCAAACAATATGTAATTCACATTGAAGGATGATGTATCCCCATAAAGGTTCAATACAACAACATGTTCTATAATAATTAAGGATAAGTAATTAATTGAATCTAAGAATAATTCTCTAGTACTATTGGTGAATGAACTATCGACCATTTGAAGGTTCAAGTGGTCAATGAATTTTATTTCTCTAATTAAGTCTTGGAAATAATCTATATTTCTATCTCCATCATTAATCCAAATATTCTTGAATTGTTAAATTCCTTAAATTTCCTTTGGAAGGATTTGTTTCTTCAAGATTTATTATTTCAATGAAAAATTAAGGAGTATTTGATTATCCCACAGATGTTGAAGAATTTTATCAAATTATTTGATACCCCTACTAAAATCATTAACGAGGGAGTTGAGAATTTTCTATTTATGGTCCAATTACCAAAAAAACTAGTTTTAGGAACTAGATATTCATTTGAAGGATTGAATAAGGTGGAATCAGAACTGTAATCTCCCATGATGAACAAACTAGTTGCATAAAATCAGCATGAAGAGTCTATTAAGAAGTGAAATTAAAACCTTTTCTGGGTAAAATTTTGTTTCCAAAGAAAAATAAGAGGGAAGAATAATATGATAGGGTTTTAGGTAGGTGGGTAACTTTCAGTTTTTTTGAAAGAGTTGAGTCTGTAGATGTTAGATATAACCATGACAAGATTGCACTATATTTAATTCCCATTTTTTGGTTTTTACACCAAGTAAATATATTCCATATATTTTTTGAATCTAATAATTTATTTTCATCCATATGATGATTGAATTATTCCATTAAATTACAGAATAAATAATTTCCTCCTATATTTTCTAGGGGTTCTATGATTGTGTTGAAATTACTACATATAAATAAAGCCAAGGAGATAGGTTCAAATATGTATAAAGACTACCACAATTCTGATCTCACTACAACATCACATTTTATATAAAAAAGTGATAATAAAGTATATGTTGGAGGATTTTATCTTTAATGTAATTTTTTGGATATAGAAGTTGATAAGTTATAAGTAAAGGATTTATTTCAAAATAAAAAAATATATTTTTTATGAAGAGATTCATAAATGAAATTAAGGAACCTAACTTCCTTATAAAAAGATGATAGTCAGTTAGATGAGTGCTTAAACTACAGAAGTTTCATAACCAAGATAGAGGAAAATTTAGATTCATGGATAAGAAAATTTGTTTTGGAAGGGACTCATAACCTATATAAATTTTATATTAGAATAAATTATAATACCTTTTAACGGTTGTGGGGAGACCAGCCTTCAAGTGGCATGAATAAGGATCATCTACCTTCATGAATCTATAGATTTTTGGAAGCAGATCTAGTGATCCTTTCATCAAATAAAAATTTTTATTATTGGAGAGTTAGTTTTAATTTTATTATTTCTTAAGGATTCTACAGGTATTGAGAGACTGATATCCTGGGATGCATTTAGATACAAATATAAATAGACTAAAAAAGGTTAGATAAGTTAATAAAAGAAACATAGGTAGTGAAAATGAACTTAGTGATAAGATTCATAGGAAAAGGAATCAATGGAGGTGAGAGAAAAGTTGAGATAGGATACTAGGAGGGAGAAAACAAAATTTTAGGAGAGGAGAAGGGAGGGGGATAAAAGAAAACCAAATAAAGGGATGGGTGAACCAGGGATAAGGTCCAGGATACATAAGAAATATAGAATGAAGAATTTATAATAGATAAGGATACACCAATGTTACCCCTCAGGATGAATTTGGGGGAGGGTGAATAAGAGAGGGATTTGAAGATGATACCTATCCATTACAAGACATAGTATGAGATTTCATATTCCAACACCCCACATAATGTATTTATAAGTGGAAATAGTGGTAGGAATAAAATATTGATTCATGTTTTATGTGTTTTTAACTAAAGATTTCATTGCCAATCTAGAGGTATATTTTAGAAGGGAGAGCATGGGAAGGGTCTAATTACACAAAAATTCTAGGGGAAAAAGTCTTCAAGAAATATAGTATATTAATATTAACCTAAATTAATTTGATGATCAGTACCCTATTCCCTTTAGTATTGATTAATCATTTAAATATACATTTCAAGATATATCTATAAATTATTCCTCAGTTCTGAATTAATATATATTTACAACAATTATAAAATATACAAGTGGTATTATATAACCTTTTAAATAAAATAACTGATTTATATAACTTTAATACCTTACATGAATTCTCTATAGAGTTTCTTACACCTCTTTAAGTATTCTAGTTAGTTCTATCTATAATGTTTAGGATTTACAAAATGAAAATATTTCACTTCCTTCATGACACCTCCTTCAGGTAAAATTAACCTAGTCTTACTACAAGACCCTCTAATATTATTATTTTTTCTTATACCTTTACCCTTCTACATTTTCATCCTAGAACCTAATCTTGGATTCACATGAGCTACTTAGTAATACTTAATATATTAATAATTTCAGGTAAAATTTTATTAAACCCATTGATATTGTAATTCAGAATAAATTATTAGAACCATTTTAGAAATGATTATATAATGAAGTCTATATCAAAATCCATATATAAAGAAGATTCCAAACTCTAAGATATTAGTGAACCAAATCATATTGAGTGAATGAGTGGAAAATAAATTTATTTTGGTTATTTTATTTCTAAATAATTCATTCTAAAACCTCAACCTTCGCATGTCAAGATTGTTCTTAATAGATTCTTTTTAGGATATCCATACTCTTAAACACATCCATGTTCTCATGTTTCTTTTTCAACTTAGGTTCCATGGATACAAGAATCAAATAAGACACATCAAGGAAATCCTTCTTATTCTTATCATAAACGTCAAGATCCATTTGTTGAAAAAAATCACTAGTAATTTGATCTGAAGTGTGTTTCTCTAACACAATTTTGTTTATCTTTCTTAATAACTATCAATAAGTTTAAATATGAGTATAATAAGTTACTTCCATTAATATTCTTATTTTCTAAAAATTTATCTAAAAGAAAATTTTGATTATGATGATGATTCCATTTTATCTACAGAAGAATCTTTTATCAAATGAGTATAATATTTTACAATCATTTAATAAGTTTTTTTAAAACGTTCTCCCACTAAAATGAAAACTCATTTTAATATAAATCTCATCCATTAATGACCAAAGATATATATTTAATAATGAGTTAATAAAACTAATCTTTAAAATTAATCCATGACTATATCCAAAATCTATTATATAATTTTTTCCATATCTATTTCCATGGTATCTTAACTATCAGGGTTTTCGTTACTAAGTAGAACATACCAAAAATATGCACCTGATCTTTAGGTTCACCTATATCATACTCACCTTACTTAAGATAATATATGGGCAATAAAAATTGGCATGAACCTACCCATTTGGATGATCGAGGTCTTAAAAAGTGCTCAATTTAGAAGGAATCTGGCACTTAGTATTTGAAGGGATTTTTTAAATATCACACTATCTTATCACATGTATTCCCTTCATGTATTCATGTTTCTAATGATTTATTTTTTTAATCCCATAGCTTCATACAAATTAACAAATTCAAAATATATTAATATATGATAATTTATACCACTAATTATTTATATTAATTACCTATAAGGATATCGAATCATATGTTAAGGGATTTTTTAAATATCATGCTATCTTATCACATGTATTCCCTTCATGTATTCATGTTTCTAATGATTTATTTTTTTATCCCATAGCTTCATCCAAATTAACATATTCTAAATATACTAATTGATAATAATTTATACAACTAATTATTTATATTAATTACTTATAAAAATATCGAATCATATTCACACATATCCAAAATCATATCATGCATAAGTTTTATAAAAACCATTTATGTAAGGGTTTAGAATCATTAGAAACCAAAATACCCACAAGATAAATTATGGTGTAACAAGTAGTCAACCCCACTTTTTAAACACATCATAATATCCTAGAACAATGAGAATTACCACCCAAATTAACATGATTCCTTGATCAGTACTCAAGAGATACCTTACATTGAATATAATCCTAACAACTGATATGTATGAATTATAATCAACTATTACTATTGAGTTCATATCCCAAAAAAATAAATGTTTAAGATAAATTTAACAAAATATTATATTATACCTAGCATGAAACTCTTTATATTAATTGTATGGAATTTATAATAATCAGTTTAAATAATTTAAAATAAATCATACATTCATTCATAATATAAGAACTTTATATTCATGAATTCAATAAAGTATTGATTATAATTAATAAAATAATTATTCAAAACGTTATACATGAGATATAAATTTATGGACATTCAATAAATTAAAAATTATAAAAACTTTATAATTATACAAATTTTTTTGAAATTACATAAATAAATAATCCTTATATATTCAATATTTTATATAAACATTCCAGATAATCTAAATCTATCATATAATTTATTTTATTTAAACCTCATTCATATCCACCAAAAATAATTTTGTTACAGTTTAAATAAATTACCAAATAAGACCTCTAAATATGATCATTTCATATTATTATTTATAAAAATTTTATAATTCAATATAAATTCATTTATATTTAGCCTTATTTTTATGATTCAAAAACATTTTATAAATCTATTAATAAATTCAATATAAACACATATAAATTTATAAACATAAAACATGAAAAATAGGAATTTTAATATTAACAATTAATATTAAATACATGTATTTATTAAATATTCCATAAAAATTTAATAGTTAATTATAAACATTTTATAATTAATAATTAATTTATAAACACTGTTAGAAATTAAATAAATGTCTCAAAATTCCAGTTTTTACAATTTATAACCATTTTAAAATTATATTGTCATCTCATAAATGAATATATTAAAAATAAAAAAATCCATTCAATCATAAATTATGATTCACTGGATATCATAATAAGTGTCTTAGTGTCTCATAAATTACTATTTATGATTGTGCCGCATGTTAAAGATGATGTGGTAACTTGTTTTATCCTATAGTGAAATGGTGTTAAAACTCGATATCATATGTTATAAAATCCAATTTCATACTATATGAAATAATAAAAAATAAATGATTATAACTATAACAAAAATTATGATATTTTGTGTCATATTTCATGATTTAATATTCATTTATGATATCATATATCACAATTAATGGTATAGTGATCAATAAAAATACAAGGGCTTAAATCAAGCCACTCCACATCATAGCTTATGATATATATTTTCACATAATACAATATCCATATTCTTTATTGAAAGAATTATTTTAAAATAAAATAAAAATTTATTTTTCTCTGATATACAACTATTTGATTTATAAGGGGATGAATAACACTTATCTAAGGTAATGGAAGCATGTAGAAACCTCATAACACCCATGATCATCCATGTGTTTGAAAGAAAAATACATAAACAACAAATAAAGAACATATGTTTCTTAATATAAGATTCTTATTATTCTTTATTTACTTTGGTTTATGAAGATTACTAAAGAGTATCCAAGGTAATATTTATCCTAGTATATCTATAAGTTTCAAAAATATTCCAATGCTTAGGAAGGATTTACCTCAAACTATGGTCTTCTAGAACCTTGATTAAACGTGTAATAGAAAGATATCTTTTAGTTTGGAGTTTATATTAAGTATATCAAACCATAAAATTACCAACACCATGGTATGGGTATATATATAATCCACTAGGATGATCCCATCATTATTAAAATCATTCATAAATGTTCGATTAATGAATTCATGGTATAGACATTTTGTAATTTTAAAACTATTCAAACAATTTACGTGAAATCATATGATTGAAACTCCTTTGACATTATTAAATAACATACAACCAAATGATACCATTAATGGAAGAAATTACATCTCCATGAAAATCATAAATCGTAATTTCTTGTGTAATACTATATTACATGCAGTGTAGTAATAACCACATATCATATCATACCATATGTCCAAGCTTAAGGCATATGATATTCCATATATTGTACCATATGATATGAATAAATCATACCTTATGATTCAAGTATTTAGGGAATATATCCATTATATATATGAATAATTTATGTTTTATTCCATGATATGGACTATATAAAGTAGTGTAATTATTGATAAAGATAAATAGAGGTACTGAAGTGAGAAATAATTTTACACATATATCAACCATGTATTTCATTTATCCAACTAAAACCCAATAATTTGATAAATAATATTGATAATTTGGGATAGGTACAACATTAGAAAGGAAGGTTATTGATCATGAGAGAGTTTTTTTAAATGAAAGCAGTTAGTAGAACATGTGTTATACAGCTTTAGATATTATATTGATTAGATATATGAAGATATTTTAGAGTAATAAATAGAGATGTAGAGGACATGGAATGGATAATAAAAAAATAAGTTATAATTTCATTCTATACATGAGTTTTTTTAAAATGTTTTTATAAATTAATAAAAGAGTAACTTTAAATATTTAAACATGATTTTTGAATTTGGAAGATTTTTTAAGAGTTTGAAAGTGTTTAAATTATTTAAAATTATTCATTTAAATAAAAAAATGATAATAAATTCCTTTTTATAATAATTATATCTTTATTTAAGTGGAAATTAAAGATTATTAAAGTTATTTTACCCTTATACATGGCCTTACCACTATGTATGGGTAGTGATCAATTTTAAAAGGGTGTGGAAAGTTAGAGGGATGTTTCTTCATAATACATAAAGGTAAATAAATTTTTCCTTATATTGTGTAAGGTTCATTGAATTTTTCTATAGTTTTCTTAAAGGATAACCTACAATTTCCTTCTACATATATGGGTAAGCAGGTGTTTCCCTTCACTACATATGGATACTTTGAGATTTTTTAATCATTTTAAAGGTGATTTGTTTTCTAAGTAAGGGTCAACTAATTTCATTCACTATGTAACGGTAAATAATATTATCTTTGTGATGAGACCCACTATTGTGTTAGGGTTGTGATTTGTGTTTAAAAATTCATATTTTCTCTCTATTTCACTCCTATAACTCATTTTCACAATTTTAATGGATTTAAAAACTTAAAATCAAGATTTTAAATGCCAGATTTACTTGTTTAAATTGTGTATAAAGTTTATGAATATTTAAATGAGTTGTAATATCAAATTTAATGGAATAAGAATTTAATGTGGATTAAATGGTAAGCACATAATATATTTATGAAATATTTAGAGAGATATTACATGCAGTGTTATAAATACTAGATTTCTTAAATTTATATCTTTATTTGTTTCTCTTAAGTCGATATGATCAAAAAAAATTCATCAAGTTTTGTGATAGATCTTTTATTGACCTGAGTCCCTTCCATGTGATTTCTAGTTCATGTACAACTTGCATTCTATCCTCTGTTTTTATACAACATGAGAAATTATTCCAAATATTCGAGATATGTAAATCTATATTTTTTCTTTCATGTGGAAGTCTGAACTAATCATGAATTAGATTCATTTGGATAGATAGATGAATCTAACAATAAACAAGATTATAATCTAAAAATTATTGTATAAAGAAATAAACATTATCATATGTTGTGTTCTTATTTCATAATAATAAATTATTAAAGTAAATAAGAAGAATATAATATCTTATGATTAAGAATGATTAATATTATTAAAGTAAAGGAAATAATTTTGTGTGTTATTATAGGATTAATTCCTGAATGTTTGAACCTGAATGCTTTATTATCTTTAAAATATGAAATAACAGGATACTTAGATCAAATTTCATAATCTATATTTAACAAAGAAAGAAGAAAAGGGGGATAATCACAAGTTTCTATTTTTATATCTTGGATATTTACATGTTGCAAAAATAATTAATCATTATGTGATAGTCAAGAATTTTCTATGAAAAATTATATTAATTGGTAATTTAGAAATTATCTAGGATAGAGAAAAAAGATAACCATATTCTTTAAACTGTTTATTTTTTTAGAATATAAAAATATCTTGTTGCATAATGTTAATGATTATTTAATAATTCTAGAAATTAGAGAATTCTAATAACAAAATTATCACATTATAATTGGTTTTTATTAATTTATATCATGGAATTAAATAATAATAAACATTTTTAATCTATATAGTTAAAGGAATAAGTTATTATTGCATTCTATACATGAAGAATGTTAATTTTTTATTTAGGTAATTATCTAAGAAATAGAAAAATAATAATCACATGTAGAATTATTGTGATTTATTCAGGGTATAGAATTTAAAAGAATAACGATAGTATAACTTATTGTAGTCTATATGTTTTTTATTTTATAATGAGAATAATTATATAATTATATTATTAAATAATTGAAATGGGATTTATTAGATTTTTTGATAATTAATATTTCATGATGTGGAGATTAAATAATCTATTTGGATATTGTGATTTCATGTGTTTTATGATTTATGGATGTTTCCTCTTGATTTACAAGATAACATGCTATATGTTTGGTAGTATTATTATTGATTGTTAAACATGGTTACATTATTGAAACTGTTAGAAAAAATAACTCTAGATAGATTTATAACTTAATCAAAGAGAAAAAATCATAATAATTACTACTATTCTTGGAAATGATTAATTAAAAAACTAATTACTGAAGAATTTTATATTGATTTGTATCTATCATTAGCTACTACCTATGGGTTTCATAATGTGGAAAACCTATACATAATCAACCAGTTAATTTAATATGTAATTAAAATGGTTGTTTGTTATAGAATAAATTTTTGGGGATGAATAATCCCATTATTGTGTGTGTGTGAGGCTTGAATTCCTTGATTCTATGAACTTAGTGCCTTTTTTGTGTGTGGAAAATGTAACGACCCGAAATTTTTAAATAAATTTTGTTTCCTAATTTTATGTGTTATTGTTATACTCAACAAAAATGTTTTATTTGATAAACATGATTATAATTAAAATGAGATCAGTGGGTTTTGACTATTATATAACCATCGGTCAACATGACCGCTGTGAACAAAATGTTTTGATTATTGTCTCTAAATATAAGTAATCTTGGTTAATTATTATAGAAAGAAGATTCGATGGCCTCACCTAGTAGTCTTGGACCGATCGAAGCCCATCTAACAGAGCTTGGGAAGGAGGTAGCACCACTGGGCTTTGCTCTGGATAAAATCCAAGTCGAACTTCATCATGTGAAGCTGGAACGAAATCGCCTTCGTGAGAAGTTCAAACTGATAGAAATTACTACTCGGGAAATGTTGACTGAGCCGCCCCAAGCTTCTATCACCCTAGCACACCTTACTCTTAGGTCCTATGCTGGTATTATAAGGGGTAATGTAACGAGACCGTAACTACCTTGCGTAATCCTTGTTTTAAATAAAAATTGGGATTTCTTCTTATGATGAAGTTTATGAATTTTGAAATGACCGAATAAATATAGTATGCATATTTTTGATGAATTTTAGAAAAAGGATATTCTAAATATGTTTATGTAAACCCTAAATAATTAAAAATGTGTAATGATTTTTAAAAAATGGTCTTCTGCAATTATGTTCAGTACTAAATTTAGAGTCTAATAAGATCAACTTGATTTTTGATGAATAGTAAATTATGAATAGTGATTTTATGATTAGGATTAGTAATATGACCAAATGGATTAGTAATCTCACTTAAAGAAAGTTTTAAAATAATCTAGGCACCTTGATTAAGTAATGTGATTCAATAAAATAGTTAAATAACGGTTTCATTAATTATTATTCAAGTATTAGTTTTTTCGGGTGAATAGTGTTTTTTAATTAAAAATTTAATTAAAAATAAATAGAAAATTATTTTTATAAAAATGACTTTATTTTTGAACTCAGAGCATCGATATTATGTTATGGTAATTTTTGGGGTTTTTTCTGAAAAAAATGAATTTTCGATGAATAGTGTTTTTATTTAAAAATTAAATTAAAAATATTTAGAAAATTATTTTTATAAAATGGATTTAATTTTTGAAATCAGAGCATTGATATTTGGTTAATGTGAAATTTTGGGATTTTTCTGAGAAAGTTGAATTTTCAGTGAATAGTAAAAATACAGTTTTAGGGTTTCGGTATGTTTAATGACATCATAACGGTGTCATGATGATGTCATGAGATCTTTTGAGGGTTGGCCGGCCAAGGGTGATGAATTATTGTTTTGGGGGCCCCATGTGGCCTAACTCCATGATAAATGACAAGGGAGAGCACATGGGTTTGAGAAAAGCACATGTGAGGTGTCCCTTGGCCATTAATGCCTTGTTCCCTCACTTTCCCTATAAATACCAAGACCTCCTCTCATCCATTCGACTCCCCACTCATTCCCAACGAATTTCTGGTCTCATTACCTCCCAAGGAGTCCTCCCAAGGTTCCCCCAAGCCCTCAAGGTCCCAACCTTTGAGGTTTAAGAGTTACATTTTAAGGTAAGGGATCCGACCTCTCTCTTTCATTTCAAGTAATCTCTTTTACGTCATTCCTTTTATGCTCCATGTTCTTATGTTAGAAAATGTTCTTTTATACTCCTCTTAATTCCCTTTTCATGTTAATATAATGATAGATCCCCTCTTACTCTCATTATTTCGTTTTATGAAGTTTTAAGTGGCGCCGTTAGGCTGCCGAAATTTTTGTAACGGATTCTTTCTCCCTTCTCATTTTTCAAGATCTATTTTCATGTAAAGTATTTCATGTTCCTTTTTTATTATGTTGGGGTATGATCTCTAAATTTATCATACTGATCTTTTATGATCATATGATGAGAGACCCCATTTGATCGCTTCAATTCAGTATTTTGAAGTTTTAAGTGGCGCCGTTAGGCTGCCGAAATTTTAAGTGGTTCTTCACCCTTCTCGTTTTGAAGTTCTACTTTCATGTCAATTCTTTCAAGTTCCTTTTTGTTATGTTTGGGTATGATATCTATATCTATCATACTGGACTCTTATGTTCATATGATGAGAGACCCCATTTGATCTCTTCAATTCAGTATTTTGTTGAAGTTTAAGTGGCGCCGTTAGGCTGCCGAATTTTTAAGTGGTTCTTCACCCTTCTCGTTTTGAAGTTCTACTTTCATGTCAATTCTTTCAATTTCCTTTTTGTTATGTTGGGGTATGATCTCTATATCTATCATACTGGACTCTTATGTTCATATGATGAGAGACCCCATTTGATCTCTTCAATTCAGTATTTTGTTGAAGTATAAGTGGCGCCGTTAGGCTGCCAAATTTTTAAGTGGTTCTTCACCACTTTCGTTTTGAAGTTCTACTCTCATGTCAATTCTTTCAAGTTCCTTTCTATTATGTTAGGGTATGACCTCTATATCTATCATAATGGACTCTTTTGTTCATATGATGAGAGACCCTATTTGACCTTGTCAATTCAATTTTGTTGAAGTTTAAGTGACGCCGTTAGGCTGCCGAATTCTCACAAGAGAAATCTTTTTTTTCTTCCTTTCATGTTCTTCATTTCATCTGGTATATTTTCAAATTTCATTACCATGTTCTTAAATCCCTTATATTTTGTCCCTCTACGGTTTTATGGGTCATTTATGAATGTTTGACCCATGTCCCCTCTCATTTCAATGTTTTCTAAAACCCCGAAACTTAGCCGTTATGCTGCAGAATTTTCCCCTCAAAATGCCTCTCTCTTTTCTCAAAATTTATTTTATGTTATAAAGTGAATACTCAATGCTCTTATTTATACAAGGGTATTCACATATATATCAAAATGTTCCATTTTAAATTCTGGGATTTACATACATGAGACCCGCTTTCCCTTTCCGTGGGTTTAAAGTGACGTAAAGATCATGTCTTTAAAGCAGTTTTTAAAACATTATGATTATGAAATGAAACCCATTTATTTTATGCTATGTGGGTTATTTATGAAATGTTTGATGATGATATATGTGGCTCACATGATAATAAAGGCAAATTTAAGGGTGCGCCCTGATAGCGCTCCAATGCATTGGGTAATGATGTAACCACTAGAGATTACAATTTTCACGATACCTTGGTGAATAACCTTGGTAATTTTAAAATGACACCTTGGGGATGGACCTTGGTGATATGTTCATGATTGTCTATGTTAAATGATGTAGACCCATCTTCATGTTATGAAAAAGTTTTATTTTTATTATGATATTCCTCACGATTTCATTTTCATGCATTAAAGTTCTTTTCATGACTTTATTGATGTATCTAAAGTTAATATGTAAAATGTTTCACTTGTTTCCCTTGCTGGGCCTTCTGCTCACCCTTCCTTTTGATGTATGTCCCCAGGTTATGAGATGCAGTAATGAGCCTAGGGTGAACATGAGGAGAAGCCTTCCAAGTGTTTAAGAAGAATGTTTTTTTTTGTTTCATGTTTTATGTTCCTTGTTTCCAAGACACTAAACCTTAAAGATCCTCAGTTCCGTGTAATGGAATGAAAAGTTATGTTATAAAAAGACGGGATGCTATAGTTGGTATCAAAGGATGGTTTAGTTATTTGTGGAAATTAGGATATGAAAACTCTAGGAGGAACCCTATAGAAAAGTTTAATATAGGAAATATTCCTGGTATTTTGGTGAGTATTGAGTAAGGGGTTGCCAAGAAAATACATCCCTGTCTGGATACGAGCAGGTAGAGGTGGCTCTGGCACAGATGTACATAGGGGTAAAACCCAAAAACACCGCTTTGAGCTAGACTCGAACGGGAACTGGTACACGACAACGAGCCTTGCTGAACTCTTGGTTACGACACTCCCGGGGGATATGCTTTGGTAAATTCATAAGCTTGGTATGAACCATTGTTAAAGGAACAAAGATAAAATAAAATAAAGGTTCACATAAGAATATATGATCATTCATAACCTAGATGGGAACCTAGGAGATCACAATTTAGGGTATACCTTTCATATACAAGTTATCGTTATATGCTTTCAGTTCCTTTTCATGATTATTAGTTAAGTACTTAAGCCCCTAATTATGCTTTCTCTTCTTAGTTAATGGTGGGAAATGGAAGAACATGTTCCGACAACCAATGTGATAGGAAATGCGACGATTTTCGTATTAATATGACAGGGATGATTAGGGGATTAAAATATGATTATTATTTTGGAAGACGTTCATTATTTTGGGAACCATATTTGATCGAGGTAAATATATTACTACGGTATTTTCATTGAGGAGTAAGGTTGACTTATATTTTGAAGAATCGATGAATTTAAGGTGAAATTATAGTAATTTAGGTTACTTATGGGAATAACTAACCTATATTGGGTAAAATATGTTTAGGTTAGCTACTTTTTTATAAGATGTTAGGAGTGGTTGATGTTGTATGGAGATGAACAATGAAGTTGTTTTGGAAGACTATGTTATCAAATCCTTATTGTATTTTGGTTTCAATCTTAGTTTGGTTTGTTTTGAGGAATTTTAAGGACCGTTATTTATGGAATGGTCTATGATGAACTTTGGGTAGTACCATGGAACTTTGATGATTTAAAAGTTGTTTCCATTCCTATGGGATTCTTTCTTTTTGAAGAGTTGTTTTACCTTAACCTTTCTGTTTTTGGGATAATGTTTAAAGATAGAAGAAATAGATAGTTAATCTTTTGTAGATTATGTGATTCTATAGAAGATGATTCTTGTGCTTTTTTGAGACCAAGTGTTTTTGAATTCTCATCATTTGGAGAAAATATTAGTGTTGGTAGGGACTTGTTAAAGGATGAAACTCTACTTGAAGGTAGGTATATTTTCTTATGTTTTTGTTCTATGTAGTAAATGAAATCCTCAAAATTATGAAAAGAAACGTAAAACAAAAATGTTGTTGGTTTAAGTTTCCTACTAGGTAATCAAAGACCGTTTACACACATCATAAGTTTGGGATTTTCTCATGGTTAACTTTCTCCTAATCATGTTCTCTATCACTCTCCCTCAGAACTTGACCCTTTGTTTTTTCCTCCATGTCCATGTTTTCCTACATGGAACCCTAGTGTGGGTTAACTCGGGTGACCATTGTACTTCCCTTTATTTATTTTAAAGTAATAGTTTTACTGACTCCTTTTCCGATGTGGGACTTTCAATGAAATTTAAAAACCCAATTTTAAAATTGCGAGGACGCAATTTCTTAAGGGGGGAAGATTGTAACGACCCGAAATTTTTAAATAAATTTTGTTTCCTAATTTTATGTGTTATTGTTATACTCAACAAAAATGTTTTATTTGATAAACATGATTATAATTAAAATGAGATCAGTGGGGTTTGACTATTATATAACCATCGGTCAACATGACCGCTGTGAACAAAATGTTTTGATTATTTTCTCTAAATATAAGTAATCTTGGTTAATTATTATAGAAAGAAGATTCGATGGCCTCACCTAGTATTCTTGGACCGATCGAAGCCCATCTAACAGAGCTTGGGAAGGAGGTAGCACCACTGGGCTTTGCTCTAGATCAAATCCAAGCTGAACTTCATCATGTAAAGTTGGAACGAAATCGCCTTCGTGAGAAGTTCAAACTGATAGAAATTACTACTCGGGCAATGTTGACTGAGCCGCCCCAAGCTTCTATCACCCTAGCACACCTTACTCTTAGGTCCTATGCTGGTATTATAAGGGGTTATGTAACGAGACCGTAACTACCTTGTGTAATCCTTGTTTTAAATAAAAATTGGGATTTCTTCTTATGATGAAGTTTATGAATTTTGAAATGACCGGATAAATATAGTATGCATATTTTTGATGAATTTTAGAAAAAGGATATTTTAAATATGTTTATGTAAACCCAAAATAATTAAAAATGTGTAATGATTTTCAAAAAATGGTCTTCTGCAATTATGTTCAGTACTAAATTTAGAGTCTAATAAGATCAACTTGATTTTTGATGAATAGTAAATTATGAATAGTGATTTTATGATTAGGATTAGTAATATGACCAAATAGATTAGTAATCTCACTTAAAGAAAGTTTTAAAATAATCTAGGCACCTTTATTAAGTAATGTGATTCAATAAAATAGTTAAATAACGGTTTCATTAATTATTATTCAAGTATTAGTTTTTTCGGGTGAATAGTGTTTTTTAATTAAAAATTTAATTAAAAATAAATAGAATTTTTTTTTTATAAAAATGACTTTATTTTTGAACTCAGAGCATCGATATTATGTTATGGTAATTTTTTGGGGTTTTTTCTGAAAAAAATGAATTTTCAATGAATAGTGTTTTTATTTAAAAATGAAATTAAAAATATTTAGAAAATTATTTTTATAAAATGGATTTCATTTTTGAAATCAGAGCATTGATATTTGGTTAATGTGAAATTTTGGGATTTTTCTGAGAAAGTTGAATTTTTAGTGAATAGTAAAAATACAGTTTTAGGGTTTCGGTATGTTTAATGACATCATAACGGTGTCATGATGATGTCATGAGATCTTTTGAGGGTTGGACGGCCAAGGGTGATGAATTATTGTTTTGGGGGCCCCATGTGGCCTAACTCCATGATAAATGACAAGGGAGAGCACATGGGTTTGAGAAAAGCACATGTGAGGTGTCCCTTGGCCATTAATGCCTTGTTCCCTCACTTTCCCTATAAATACCAAGCCCTCATCTCATCCATTCTAATCCCCACTCATTCCCAACAAATTTCTGGTCTCATTACCTCCCAAGGAGTCCTCCCAAGGTGCCCCCAAGCCCTCAAGGTCCCAACCTTTGAGGTTTAAGAGTTACATTTTAAGGTAAGGGATCCGACCTCTCTCTTTCATTTCAAGTAATCTCTTTTATGTCATTTCTTTTATGCTCCATGTTCTTATGTTGGAGGATGTTCTTTTATACTCCTATTACTTCCCTTTTCATGTTAATATAATTAGAGATCCCCTCTTACTCTCATTATTTCGTTTTATGAAGTTTTAAGTGGCGCCATTAGGCTGCCGAAATTTTTGTAACGGATTCTTTCTCCCTTCTCATTTTTCAAGATCTATTTTCATGTAAAGTATTTCATGTTCCTTTTTTATTATGTTGGGGTATGATCTCTAAATTTATCATACTGATCTTTTATGATCATATGATGAGATACCCCATTTTATCGCTTCAATTCAGTATTTTGAAATTTTAAGTGGCGCCGTTAGGCTGCCGAAATTTTAAGTGGTTCTTCACCCTTCTCGTTTTGAAGTTCTACTTTCATGTCAATTCTTTCAAGTTCCTTTTTGTTATGTTGGGGTATGATCTATATATCTATCATACTGGACTCTTATGTTCATATGATGAGAGACCCCATTTGATCTCTTCAATTCAGTATTTTGTTGAAGTTTAAGTGGCGCCGTTAGGCTGCCGAATTTTTAAGTGGTTCTTCACCCTTCTCGTTTTGAAGTTCTACTTTCATGTCAATTCTTTCAATTTCCTTTTTGTTATGTTGGGGTATGATCTCTATATCTATCATACTGGACTCTTATGTTCATATGATGAGAGACCCCATTTGATCTCTTCAATTCAGTATTTTGTTGAAGTATAAGTGGCGCCGTTAGGCTGCCAAATTTTTAAGTGGTTCTTCACCACTTTCGTTTTGAAGTTCTACTCTCATGTCAATTCTTTCAAGTTCCTTTCTATTATGTTAGGGTATGACCTCTATATCTATCATACTGGACTCTTTTTTTCATATGATGAGAGACCCTATTTGACCTTGTCAATTCAATTTTGTTGAAGTTTAAGTGACGCCGTTAGGCTGCCGAATTCTCACAAGAGAAATCTTTTTTTTCTTCCTTTAATGTTCTTCATTTCATATGGTATATTTTCAAATTTCATTACCATGTTCTTAAATACCTTATATTTTGTCCCTATACGGTTTTATGGGTCATTTATGAATGTTTGACCCATGTCCCCTCTCATTTCAATGTTTTCTAAAACCCCGAAACTTAGCCGTTATGCTGCAGAATTTTCCCCTCAAAATGCCTCTCTCTTTTCTCAAAAATTATTTTATGTTATAAAGTGAATACTCAATGCTCTTATTTCTAAAAGGGTATTCACATATATATCAAAATGTTCCATTTTAAATTCTGGTATTTACATACATGAGACCCGCTTTCCCTTTCCGTGGGTTTAAAGTGACGTAAAGATCATGTCTTTAAAGAAGTTTTTAAAACGTTATGATTATGAAATGAAACCCATTTATTTTATGCTATGTGGGTTATTTATGAAATGTTTGATGATGATATATGTGGCTCACATGATAATAAAGGCAAATTTAAGGGTGCGCCCTGATAGCGCTCCAATGCATTGGGTAATGATGTAACCACTAGAGATTACAATTTTCACGATACCTTGGTGAATAACCTTGGTAATTTTAAAATGACACCTTGGGGATGGACCTTGGTGATATGTTCATGATTGTCTATGTTAAATTATGTAGCCACATCTTCAAGTTATGAAAAAGTTTTATTTTTATTATGATATGCCTCATGATTTCATTTTCATGCATTAAAGTTCTTTTCATGACTTTATTGATGTATCTAAAGTTAATATGTAAAATGTTTCACTTGTTTCCCTTGCTGGGCCTTCTGCTCACCCTTCCTTTTGATGTATGTCCCCAGGTTATGAGATGCAGTAATGAGCCTAGGGTGAACATGAGGAGAATCCTTCCAAGTGTTTAAGAAGAATGTTTTTTTTGTTTCATGTTTTATGTTCCTTGTTTCCAAGACACTAAACCTTAAAGATCCTCAGTTCCGTGTAATGGAATGAAAAGTTATGTTATAAAAAGACGGGATGCTATAGAAAATACATTTGAAATGTATGTATTCTCTATAAATTTAGAACCTTGTTGGAGTTGATTAATAACCTTGTGTGGTTGGAATGATTTGATGAGCAATATGATTGAGGCCTGGGGTTATATTGAGGGTTGATTATATATTGAGGAATGGGATGAGATCTTGAGAATGTAGTGATGGTCAATGCCATTGATGGTTGGACAAATTTTACTATACATAATGATGTGGGAATGAAACTAGGTGGTCAGGATGAGTTAAAATAATGGATTGGTCATTAATATATTTTAATATTTCTTAATGCTTTATTGATGGAAATATGGTTGTATGTTATGTATATGGTTGATTTTTAACTACTTGATGCAATTAGACCCTATGAACGACATGTGCATCTTTTTTATGGTAGAATAAGACGATTCCAAGAATACTTGAATAATTTATGAAATGATAATTGAACTAATAAATGAAAAGGGTTGGCTCATGGTGTTCATAGATGAAGATGGTATACTTGAGACTCTAAACAAATAATAAATTGTTATAATAACATTTTTCTTAGAAGATTAAAATTTTAAAATTTGCAATGAAAATAGAATAATATTAATTAATGAATAATTAATTAATTATTATGGAACCATAGTATTTATATTGGTTCCGCAAGACCCTTCATCACAATATGGTCTAATTTGTCTCACTGCCTCACTTTTTTTTTCTTTAGCAGGTATCACTACCCATAAAGGGGCTTTTTATAGCAATCCATACTTTTAATACATAGGTATTATGTATTTCTAGATGAATATTTAAAACATAACAAAATTATCGATGAAAAAAAATCATATGTTTCTAGTATATTTGGAAACTTGGAAACATAAAAAACTCATTCATAAGTGTACTACATCATCTCCCACTAAAATCTTCATAACTAGCACACTTTTTAGACATATCATACTTAATAAATTTATTTATAAAATGAAGAAAAAGAAATATAAGAAAGGGTGAGATCAGATTATCATTAATGGTAAATAAGGGAGATATCAATGATCACTTGAGAACAATATGAGTATAAGGGTATGAGAATATGAGCATGAAATTTAAAAATAAAACCCCATATATCATAGATCATAATCTTGAGCTAGGTATAAAAATTGGTAGTTCATATGACATGAATCATAAATGAATCAAATAACATGGTCCATGAGAGCATTAATTAGGTATAAGACCTGAGTTTTTGGAATACACATAATCCTATAAAATCATTTCCTTAGTAGTAAAGGCTTCACTTAAAATACTATCAGGTTCCCATGTCACTTATTAAATATTTTTATTTCTCTAGAGACCTTTAACCAAGCGAGTAGTGTTGTTCTATTGCACTTTATCTCTACAATCCAATATTTCTATAGGATATTCATCATAGGAAATATCACACTCCAATGGTATAACCTATTAGTTTAGAACATGTGAATGATTATGTATGTACTTCCTTAGGAAAGATATATGGAACATGTTGTGAATTTTGGAGAGGTTTGGTGGAAGCGCCATGTGGTAAGCTACCGTCCCTACTCAATCAATACTATCGAAAGGGCCAATATAACTAGGGACTAAATTTACCTTATTTATGACTCTCATAACCTTATTATATGGATAAATTAATAGAAAAACCTTCTCACCAACTTAAAATTATAGATCACATTTACAATTGCCAACATAAATGTTATATCGACTTTGGGTTTCTTTGATGCATTATTGAATGTATCTAAATTTATCTACAATTTTCATATCTATCTTAGGTCCAAATAGATATATTTCTCCAAATTCATCCCAAAAGGATGAAAATATACACTTATTTCCATATAGGGATTAATAAGGAACCATCTAAATGATTGAGTGGAAGCTATTGTTTTAAGAAAACAAAATCAGAGGATTGTTTTGATCCCAAAATACTTTTAAATCCATAAAATAAGATCTCAATATATCATATAGAGTTTTAAGGGTCCTCTCAAACTAACCATCTATATGAGGATGATATGTCTTACAAAAAATTACCTATGTATCCACATCATGATAAATAATTCTCCAAAACTTCAAGGTAAATCATAGAACCAGATCAGATACAATAGTATGCAGTACGCCAAGAAATATTATAACTTATTTAGTGTATATTATAGAAATATGATCAAGAGAGAAATATTCTATAATAGTAATGAAGTGTGCTAACATTTTAAGGTGATATAACAAAACCCATATAAAATTATGGCCTTTAGATATTTTGGGGAGTTTAATGACAAAATCCATGGTGTTTTTTCCCATTTCCATTATAGTATGGGTAATGGTTGTAACATCCCCTTAGACCTTTGTCTCTTAGATTTAACTTGATAACATACTAATAACTTTTATACATAATTATTAATATATATCTTCATGCTATCTAACTATAAATAATCTTTCAGATCTCTGTACATCTTCATACTTCTAGGATGAATAGAGAATGATGAACTATGAGCCTCATCCAATAGCTCCTTAAAATATGGTATGGACAGAACACATACGTGGTTCCTAAAATTTATCATTTAAATATAATCAAGGTTAAACTCAAGAATTTTTCTCACCTTATTTTGTATCTCCACATCTTCATTTTGTTCCAATTTAATCTTTACATGGATACATATTTGAAAAAACTTTTGAGAAAGATAAGATTTGCACATTCCTTTAAGATTTACATATCTAACTTCTAAAAATCCATAAATATTATATATTTTGTGACCCAAATCATAGATAATACAACACAATCCTTTTTAATCAAGGAATTGAACACTTTTTTTTTCTTTCCTAGGTTGGTAATGTATTGAGCAGTCATAATCTTTAATCAACTCCATCCATATTATATAGTTCATATTCATTTCTCTTTGTATGAATATATAATTTAAACATTTAGAATCAGTATATATATAACACAATTATTTATAAAGATAATTCATCCATATCTTTAATTAAAATTTACCATAGACAACTATAAATCATGAGTTATGTATTTTTTCATGAACCATAAATTGAAAAAATTAATAAGTTATCACCATATAATTATACATGAAAATAAACCCCATTCCTTTATTTTATGCACCACTATAGATTACAAACCATTCTACACTGTAAGGTAATGTAGTCATAGTTGAACCGACCAACCTTCTCTTCAGTTCCTTTTAATTTTCTTTACATTTATATGTCTATAGGAACTTATCTCCCCTTTGAGTTAACTTGGTGATTGGATTAGATAGTCATGAGAAATTATCTTAAAATTACATATATTATCCATCCAAACCAAGAAAAATACATATATCAGTCATAGTGGTTGGTCCGGGACAATGTTTAATAACTTATTTCTTTTAAGTATCAACTGATATACCCTTGCATGAGATTATGTTTCATAATAATCAAAAATTTTGAATCCAAAATTCACACTTGGTAAATTTTGAAAAATGTTTCTCTATATTCTAGGTCTTTAGAACAATTATAAAATTATCTTCATGCTCTTACATAATCTTTGAATATATATGAATATCATTTATAAAGACCACCAAAAACTAATCAAGGTTATCTATAAAGACTCTATTAATTAAGTCCATGAAGATAGCATGGGAATTAGTAAAACTAAATGGAATCACTATAAATTAATACTTTCTATACCTTGTATGGAATTCCATCTTGGTTATATCCTCCTTTTTTAAGATCAATAAATGATATCCACCATAAAGGTTAATCTTGTAAAAGTATTGAGCTCTAAGGAGTTGATCAACCAAGTCATTAATATGGGTTAAAGAATACTTGTTCTTGATAGTGATATTATTAAGTTTTAGAAAATAAATTTATATTTTAATTGATCTATATTTCTTCTTAAAAAAAAGAATAGGTGAAACCCAAGGTGACACACATGGTTTAATGAATCCCTTTTCAAGATTCTTCTATAGTTTCTTCTATAATTCTTGAAAATCAATTGGGTCCATCCTATATGGAGTCTTTGAAATAGGCATAGCACTAGGTATGAGTTCAATTGGAAAATAGACTTCATGATTCGGTGGAAGAATGAAAAATTATTCTAGAAATACATCAAAAAATTCTTGTACTATTGGCATATCTTTGGTGTTGAGTTTCTCCCCAACCATCTAATATAAACAGCCCTTTTGAATATGAATCATGATCGATATAATGGATGTAACTTCCATAGAAAAATTTTCTTTTTCATCTCACTGATAGAAAATCATGGGTTAGTTAATAGTATAAAACATAACTTTCATTCATCCCCAATTTATGTTTAATTTATCTAAAGAAAGTAAATTTAGGCCCAAAATAAAATTGAATTCGACTATAGGAATAATAACAAGAATTTTAGAAAGAGAATCCTCACAAACTTCAATTGGAGAATAATAAAAGACTTATGATGTGATCATCATAACATTATGGTTTTTTACTACTAACTAAACATGTAATATTTGAGGTGGTAATATGATTACCTTGGAAAATTATTCTAATATAAAATAGTTGGTATATCTAGAATCAAATAAGACATTAAGAGTTCTAGAGTGGATGGTTAATATATCTTTCTCCACTTCATCATCTTACTCCACGTCACCAATAGTGATGGCATGCTATTTTACTTTTTTATATAGGATTAAGAGGTTGCTGATGTCAATCATCATCCTTAACCGTCAAGTTTGAGTACTAGTTAGAATAATTCCCACACTCATTACATTTGAAACACTGGAATGTGGGAAACATATTCTATGGACCTTTCTCTCTATTCAAATCATCAGTTAACTTATTCCCATCTATTCGAAATTTTATTTCCTGATGACCTTAATTTCTACACTTAAAACATTTACCAATACCCTTAATAGGATTTCAACCATGTTTTCTTCCACATTTTAAGAATAGATGAAATATCATCTTCTTCTCTCCATGTTTTTTATAATTTCCTTTGAATTCCATATTAATTTTGTTACCAAAACTATGAGATGGATGGGAAACTCTAATATCCATTTCTACCTTGATATCAAATCACTTGATTTCTTCACGGATACTATATATTATGGATAATTTCCTCAAGAGACTTGGTTTTAATCCACTGAATAAGTGATCAACCTTACTTTTAAGTTGGATGGTAATACCAGAAAAATTCCTTGAAAGTCTTTTAAAATCTTCCTTATAGGTACTAATATATTCATCATCCTACTGCTTTAGCACAAAAAATTCCCTCTCCATTTTCATATGAAGAATACAAGGGAAGTACTTATTGAAGAATAATATGTTAAACTCATCCCACTTCATGGAGTTAATTTATTCTTTTTGACTCATTTTATTGATAAGATTCCACTATTGATCTTATATTCCCTTTAAAAGATATAAAACTAAAATAAAATTTTTATATTTCGATCAATGGAGAACGCAAAATATTTTTTTAATGGTACTTATCCATTTCCTAGTAACTAGTGGATCAATGAAACCAATAAAATATTTTTGACATTGACTTAAGAAGGACTAAATATAACATTTTCCCGTCCTTTTCTCATTTGGAATTTCAACATGATTCATATCTTGATAATGTTTCATAATCATAGAAATGATATTTTTTATTATACATACCATAACATTTTATTTCTTAGGATGGAATTCATTTCATTATCTATAAAATTCATCATTGAAATTATTATCTCAGGTTCCAACCTTTGATTAAAAATAAATATCATAGTGTGAGAAATAATAATCATAGTAGGAAGCCACATAATAATGAAAAATAATTTATTGGATATATAAATTAAGAAACATTATTTTAAATCTATAAAACCTTAGGCTTAAACTAGGTCATCCATGACCATTACCAAAACTTTATGAAGTTATTCGATACTTAGACTTATTCCCAGGGTTCTCACTCAAATTTTCTCATTCTAGTTTCTAAAGGTTAACTAAAGCTTGATTTTATACCTACCATGGAAACCCATATTCCAATAAATAGATATTATATATTTTTATATTAATATTCATTACATAACATAAAAATACATTCCATAATCAAATAGGTCTTGTATATTTGGAAACTTGGATACATAAACAAACAGTTCGTAAGTCTACTAAATTGTCTCCCACTAAAATATTGATAACTATAACCATTATTAGACATATCATACTTTGTAAATTTATTCATAATCTAGGAAAAATATAACATAAAGGGTGTGATCAGATGCTTAGTAAGGGTAAAAAAGGGAGATATTAATGATCAATTGGGAAGAACATGAGAATAAGGGTATTAGAACATGATCATTACATTTTTAAATCAAACCCTCTATATAATATATCATAATATTTAGTGAGGTATAAAACATAGTAGTTCATAAGACATGAATTATAAAGAAATAAAATAACATGATCCATAAGAGTATAACATAGGCATAATACATGAGTTTGTGGCATACACATAAGAATAGAAAATAATTTCCTAAGTAGTGAAGGCCTCACTACCAATACTATGATAGTGGATTGGGTTCACTCCCTAAAACATCATAGTAGTGAAGGTTCAATTTCATGACCATCATAGTGGATAGAGTCCCTTACTGAACTAGGTTCACTCCCCATTCCATTCCTATTTATCTCATGAGACATCTATCTCTACCCAATGCAATAAAGGTTTATATAATTATGGGCCCACACATCACATAATAAAAATAATACCTATGTGTTCCACAAGATCATAAAACATTCATCATAACATAACCCAAGTAAATGAGATGAGTTTCATAAACAGTTCATATAGGATAACCTATGGAAAAGAAACAGGTTTCATAATTTAATTAACCCATGGGAAAGAGACGAGTTTCATATAATCATCCTTAAATCATCATCATAATAAGACATACAAATAAATAAATTGGATTGTATAATTATATAATATCTCTAGTAAATCATAAGTAATATGAAGGATTTTATCATTGATGAAAAATTCCCCTAAAATATCATTTGAACATTTCATTAAAAACATAGCTTTTCCACTTTGAAATGAATTATTTTAAACATAAAAATTTAATAAATATTAATAAAATATTTTTCTTTGAAAATAACCTTGAAAAATTACAAATAAATATTAAAATATTTAATCAGTCATGATAATAAAATTTTTTGTTCATGCCATATAAGTAAAAAAGAAAACATTCCTTTCATACTTTTGTAAAAAGTAAAAAAGTACCGCATTGGAAAAAAATAAGATTTTGGTTAAAGCACTATTTAAAAATTAAATCATGGGTAAAAATAAATTTAAAAAATAATAGTAATATATTAAAGATATTCATGAAAACATTTTAAGAAAACATTCATATAGAAGAAAAGTGATTTTTAGTTGAAGAGATAAATAAAGTCAGTTTTCATTAAAAAAATATTATTGGTATATTGAGTAATTATGATGAGTAAAATAAAATAAAAAAAAATATTTTAATGAAATTAAAATAGGAGAAAATAATTCATGATTTTATTTATAGGTATATCAAAATATTTCATCATCAGAAACTTAATCATAAGCAATCCTAATAAAAAAATATGATTGTACCATAATAACCCTTACTACTTTGGTAATATTTGAATATTGAGCATCATGAAATAATAAATTCAAATGAAACTTTAAATATCATTAGAATAATTATAATCATGATATAAATTGTAAAATGGTAGTATATAGACCTCATAAAATAATATAGTTTCATGACCAAACATATGTCCCAAAAAAGATATATTGAGACGATAAACCCTTACTTAGAGTTCCAATTACTTTGAAAGCACTATAATCAACTATATAATAAATTTAAATTTATTATACTTATATAATATAATCATTTACATACTTATAGTATAATATATCACTTATTTATAACATTTCATCACCCATTTATCAATAATTTATTATTAAAATTTTCATTTTTGGGTGTTAATTGTTTCATTAATCATGAGTATTTAAGTTTAGTAGATTTGGTCTATGTACTTTGATCATGTTTCCATCATATAAATAATATTAAAAATTATTTAAATATCATATATATTCATTATATTAATATTTATATTCATCCATAAAATTTGGAGAAAGAAAAATGAATTACACCATTCATGGAGATGGTTGGTTGTACGTACGCATGAACACTTTTTTCACTTTTAGAAAGATAAAATGAAAGAATGGGAAATAATAATTCAAACTTATGGAATAATTATTATATAATATACATAATTTATATTACTTAAATATATCATTATTACCATCCATGTAGTCCACATGTATGTAGTCCACATGGAGGTAGTAGTCCACTTGTATGTATGAATGATATTATTATTTTCCAAAGGATTAGAAGGTAAGAAGGTAGATTTAATATTATAATTTAATAATTAAAATTATGTAATAAGTGTAATATATAAATATTAAAACCATAATAATAACCATTTTTTAAATATGGTGGTGGAAAATGAATTGTATCACAATGTGGAGATGGTAAGTTGTACGTACACATGAGTGATACATTCACTTCCCATTTGATGAGAAAGTGGGTGGATAATGGTGATTTCATAATCATAATAAAATGTCATTATATTTAATACAATATTTTTTTGATAAATACAATAGATTTAGAGGAGTTAATGAATAAGTAAAAAGAAAGTGATTAGTTAAGAAAATTACCTCTTCTTTGAAATAACTCCTTTAGATATCCTCTTAAGTATCATAGGGTTGTTAATTTAGGAATAAAATAACATCTATAATATGTATAAGGATGCTTATAATTAATTTTTATAGGTTATGGTAGATTTGTAAGGCTTAAATTAGTTTGAAGAAGATAATGAGGGGGGCCCATTTATAATTGAGGAGAGGGGAACCCTTAGGATTTCAAAAAAGATTAAAATATAATAAAATCATTATCTATAAAAAAAATTCCAAATGGATATTTATTCAAATATAAGTTAGTATGGTGTTGAAATAACATCATATAATAAAACATTTAAATGTTTAAGTGGTTTTTTAAACCATATATTTTGGTTTAACCCATTGGTTAACCTATTTAACCCTAACCATGATAATGTCGTTTTCACTTTTAAAGGGCTATAATTTTACTTATAAGGTGAAAATTGGTTCATAAATGGCAAAGGGATTTCATTTTAGACCAAATATTATCATCCTTTTCCTCTTAAATTATTTTTATTATTTTTAAATAATTTAATAAATTATTATTTTGATAAAATATCATTAAGGTCAATTTTGGAAATATTCATTTAATTTGACCATAAAGTCACCAAGAAAAAAGATAAAATTAGCATATAAACATTTTAAAAAAAATGTTATATTTATCTATAAAATTTATTTAACACAATAACTCTCTCAAATTTTGTTACTTTTAATTTTTTTAAATCATTTAATTAATTTTTTATTAATTGAATAAATAATATATAGCATTACGGAATCATTTAACATAATTATTTAATAAAAAAAATTATAAATAAGTTACCATCATGAATATAATTTCATTATTCAAAAACTTACAATTAATATTCTTTCATATCATGGTTTTTCCTTATGTGAACTCATAAGATATATTTAAAACTAAGAGAGTGATATTTTATATATTTTTTTATTTAAATATTATTTAGGTCATTATCATGAAAACGAGTCTCTTAAATAATTAAATTTAAATACTAAGGTTATAAGGGTTTAATTACCTTCATCTAATAATAATATAAGTGAAAAAATGGGGACTTTAACACTTAGTTTTAACCTAGATTAACCAGATTTACCCTTATTTGAGGTAATGAATTTTCACACGGTTATTATTCATAATGCCTAAAAAGGGACCTATTTACCAAATTTGAACATAATAATTAAAAATATGGAATAAATTTTATCAAATTAAATACCTATGATTGGTATAAAATAATTTTAAAATAAGTTCACAAAACAAGGCAAAAATCATTTTTTAGAAAAATATAGTTTTTAAGTATAAAACCGGATTTATTCTTCTCCAAAGAATAGTAAAAATATTAGATGAATGTTAATTTTTTATTAAATATATAATATATAAATTTCATTAAAACTATTCATCAATAGTTATTAATTTAATTTATTAAGATTAAAATAAATTACATACCTAAAAATAATTTATTTTAGAAAATATCTCTTTTACTTTCAAATGATTTCATTTTTTTATTTCTAATAAATTGATAACCAAATAGTTTTTTCTACACATTTTTAAAAGATATATTTTTAATAAATTATTTAATAATATTCATACCTTCTAATTTAACTATTATTTTATAATGGTATACAATATTATGATTCATTTTGACTCGCGGTTGTGTGTATCACAAACTATAGAAAAACAATTATTTGCAGAGAAATAATTCATAAAATATCAGGGTGTTACACTCTCTAATAATACCTCTTGAAAAAGGCCTTTTGACAGGGAGGGGATTTCATTGGTATTATATTTCATTCCCAAAACACTCTATACTCTAATGTGAGACATGTATTAAGGCACCACGACTTGACACCCATATATCACGCTATGACACTCTAGAACCAGCAACCTATGACCCTAAAGAAATCACTACATTCGATTTGGGACACAAAAAATCACCTACTAAGTTCTTTAAATATGAATTATATTCATTATAATAGGCTATGATACCAATTTTAGGATCTACATTGGGGCTATATGGCCCTCTATCATAATATTATCTGCTTTGGATCACTACCTCGCGATTTTGTTCTCCAGTAGGGCTCACTACCCACCCAGGGTGATCACTACCCATACCTATATGAAAAGGCATTGTGATGGAGGTGATAATACATGGGGATTATATTTCATGCCCTAAACATTCAAAATCCTAATTAGAGTCAAGTATTGAGGAATCACGGTGTCACACCCATATGACAATCTATATCATTATGTAGCTAGCAACCTATGACCACAGGCTATGAAATGCATTAAATTTGGGAATCCAACATGAAACATGATTATTATATTCCTGTTTGAGAACTAGTACTTAGTAGTGGTAGCCTAGGGCCCTGTGTAATTATAAAAACAAATGTTTTTAAGGATAGGTAGTTTCCCTTAGTGTGTTTGTGCATGATATTATTTGATATTTTACCCCCACCAATATTATTAGAGAAACAAAAACCAAAATGTTTGGGGTGTGTTTTATCCATTATCAAGGATGGAGATGTAATAGATTACTGAATTATCTATCTCCATCACTCTCCCTCTATATATAAATATGTAGGTGTATCCCAGTATAAAATGGATTACAATATAAGGTGTGTTTCTACTAAGGTTGTGATGTCTCAAGGTTTACTATACATTATATTTGGGCGGTAATGTATTGATTCATAGCTTATACTTGTATCTGAACATATTGGTTTCGACATACCATGGGAATATATGCATGGGATGTGTTGGATTGAGGTATAATATATATACACAACCTGTATTAGATTTTGAGCATACACTTAGTTACTAATGGGATATAATGATGATGATATGTCAAGATGTATAGGATGTAGTAATGGTTATGACACTATTACATGAGTTGTATGATGACTTATAGGAGAGATAAGCACAAGATGTATCTATTGGGGTATGGGAGAGACAAACTAGTAGAGAAGTAAAAGTGGGGTACCTTTATATATATATATATATATATATATTCTTTTGATATAGAATGATTTACTTTTATGTGTTACTTGGTGAGTGATCCATGTAGTGGATGGGATTATATAGTATTAACTGTTTAGGTGATGTGTTGGTTTTATTTATTTATTCAGTGGGATTTAGTATTTTTTTCATATTTTTTACAAGAGGTTTTTGGGAGGATATTACTATCTATACATGTTATTCCCATACTATGTATATATAAGTTTTTTAGGTTAACATGAGATGGTTGTTTATCTATCTAGGAGGTATTAGCTTTTAGAGTTGTTCAGAAGCTGTTGGAGGTTCATGGTCGTTGCCGAGGATTCATATTTTTTATTTACATTTTAGTTGTATCTAGTTATATATGAGATCACATTATATATTGTAATTGATTCTCATTTATGCATATTTTATTTTGGAGTTTTCTCATATTATATCTTACTCCTTAAGATTATATTGAGGGAAATTACTCCTATGTGTGTGATTGATATAGCCTTTATGCTAGTCACCAACCCATGGCCTAATAGAGGTAGTCTTTGGGGATCATTATCACCCTTTATTCATTTCTAGTTCAAGAGGGGTACCATTGGATAGATGGGATTGTGATGGAGTGGTATCAAATTTGATGATTGTGAGATAATATAGAGTTTTAAATTAAGAACTAGTGAGGATTCATGGGTTGGTAGGGTGACAATGTCAGTTGGGATTAATACATGGTGTAAAAAAGGGATATTGGATGAGACATTGGATTTTAGGCACCCATGTGATTAAAAATAAGGAACTTTATGTTTACTAAACATACTAAGTGGAGTGATACTACTTTTAGGGTAGAGAGCTAGGTAAGTATCATGCATCATGATTGTCCATACTGATGTTTGAATTGGGTTGATAATGGGAAATATGATAAAAATAATCTAATTAATTAACCTTAAATAGTCCATGTCCTCGATTAGAAGTCGTTAACATTTATTATTTTTCAAGAATGGCTCCAGGTTAGCATCCCCATTAAGTTTTCACTGAAGATAGTCAACAAGATGTACCGGAAAATTACCATTGGGTAGAGGTCTATATTGATAATGCTTAGAGGAGGGAACTATTATAATTTCAATTCTTGAGTTTTCAGAAGTATGAGATTTCAATTTCAAATAATGATATAGAATATTGTTGAAGGAGGAATTGATATACTTTAGTTTTATTTTTAATAATATGTTTAACTTTGTTTCATTGGTTATGATGATGTTGTGTAGGTCATATCAATAATTATAGTTCTTTTCCCTAAAGTATTGTGAGGAGTTGGTTGATTCATGGGGGATGTTATGAGATAAGTTTCATGCTGAGTTTCTTTCATTGACCATAAGGGTGGCTTGTTATCTAGTGATTCTTTCCCTCCTCTTGTGAATTCTTAAGATCTACTATTGATATGTTTTGTGACCTTTCAATTAATTTGTTTATCATGGAGACCTTTAATTTTTATCCCCTTGAGGTGAATAATCAGTATTATGGCCATTTGTTGATTATTATAACTTTTCACTTTAATGATTAGAGTTTATATAATTCCATTTATTGAAAACCACCTACTAAATCCCATGATCCAATTTCTTTCACCACTCACACCTTTAATAACTAACCTATAAATAAATTTACTTTAGAGGTGGTAAGTATAACTCATTCTCCATGACTGGTATTGAGGTGAAAATATATTATGGGGAAAGGTTTCTCTAACCAAATTCATTTCATTCCATAAATCTCTCCTTGAGCTTGGTGTTGTGAATATATAGTATGGGGGGTGTTATCATCATATGAATTCTATAACTCTTATCTCAGTACTAGTGTAGAGTAGATTTGGTCCAGGGGAAGGTGTTATTGTGTGTTTTACTATATTTTAATGAATATATTATTATTTAGATCCTAGTGATAAGGGACATCACCCCAGGGAAACGGTATATTGTATGTCTTACCTTTCATTTATTTTATATTTAGTATTAGATTATTTTTCTCAATATTTATAATTAAATTCTTGTGTGTCATGATTTTTTATGCGACACTATTTTTGATGTGTCTATGAATTTAAGTGCTTGTATTTCGGATTGAATTCTCTTGTGATGGTAATATATATTTTGAATTCAAGGATATAAATATATTAGACACTTCACCCATCATGATTTGTTATTTTTCATACTATGTTTTAAATCCATGAAAATTAGTTAGGGCCACACAAAGCATAAAATATCATGGTGTGGTGAATGTGTTACCTTGATTTTTATTCTTGTGGTAGTTTTATTTATAATTATGTAAGTTATTATGTTGTTTTAGGAATATTATGTGGTGTTAATTTAAAACCCTTGGAAGTATTGATATCTACCTATAATAAATGATAAGTGGAAACATTAAACCATTTTTGGAATTCCTTGAGTATCTTCCTGGTAAATAAATATTTGTTAACAAGAATGGAAAATTTTAAAGATATATAAATTGGATTGTTTCTAACTTATGATTTATGATGCATGTTATATTAATCTTATAGTAATTAAGTTAAGTGTATTGATATTTTCTTGATAAATAGCATGGTGATGTGATGTTAGTTGAATACAAATAATTTAATGAAAGGATATAACTTTTCTATATATGTAAGTTATTATGGAAATAATGATAAATAAGGAATGATATCATCATTCTTGGAATGTTTTAATTTATCATAAGTATTAATTAGTTAATCATAAAATATGTTTAAGTTTTAAAGTAAAGTAGTTGTAAGACTAATTAAATTTGTGATTAATAATACATTATTTTGTTAATATACTGATAGGTTTTATTATTTAATTAACAATTAATTTTTTTTGGAAAAGAAAAAATTTACTTTGGAAATGATTTATTTGGGAATTTACTCCATTCTATGTGATAATATGTGTATAAATATTTAGTGAGGCTCAGTTGATAAATTTATTTTTGGGGAAACTTTTTTTACTAAATAAACAACAATAGTTTTTTTTGAAACATGCATTTATTTTAAGTGCCATTTTTACAAAATGAATTGGATGTTTTTTTATAATAAAAGTTATTTTTATGGCACATTGTTATGAAGAATGATTTAATAGTTTTCCAACCTAAAAGATTTTAAATGAAAAAATCTTAATTAAAATTCCTTAGAAGCATGCTTTAATGATTTAACAAAATTTAATATGAATTCATGTTAAAGTGTTATTCCAATCAGTAAAATAGAAAACCCATTAGAATTCAATGAATGTAAGAAACCATTTGGAAATTTTTTTATGTTTTGAAATTATTAACCAACATAACTTATATGAAGTGTTTTCATGCATTTATTTTAAGTAATTAAAGAAAATTGGAATGAAAAAATATAAAATGATAAGGTGATGTAGCATGAATGGAAAATTATTTTTAGTAGAATATATGGTATTTATAATAAGTTGTTATATAAGGATACAAATATAATTTATTAATAACATGTTAAAAAATATATTTTATGAATTTTATGAATTAAATTAGCTGCATGATTTATTATACCATGGTTCAATTAATCACAAATCATGAAAATAGAACATTCAGAAATTAAATATTAATTTAAAGTAATGATACATAAGGATAAAACATTTATATATTTCATTCTTGACTATGCCTAGGAAAAATTGTTGAAGTGCTAGATATTATTCTTTCTTCTAAATAAAGTTTTATTATTTTTGTGAAGTAATTGTTTTTATAAGGTATTCCTTATTGTAGTGTCAATATTTTTGTGATTATTGGTTGATATATATTTTTTGGTGTTTTTATTGTTATATGTGTGGCCTTTTTGTGATTTTTTGACATTAATTGGGAATGCGATTCACAGATGAATTCTCAGTCTCCCAAAATGTTTGACTCTTGTTTTTTGGGATAATATATTTGATATCATGTTGATATGTGATATTTATTGTCCTCCTTGATGAAATGTTTTGTTAATGTTCTTAATCTTATATGAAAGGTTTTTACATGAGAGAGATATGTTTGGTAATTGTGCGTGGCTATTTTCTATGTTCCTCTAGTGTGTTGGTTGTGTTCTAGATATAGTGAGATACTTGAGAGGTATCTAATAGGGTGGTTTATTTATTCCCCTTACTTTCTCTCACCTTCAGGGTTTATTTTAAAATTCTTAAAGATGATTTTTTTTGATAAGTATCTAATTCAAATGTCCCAAATTTTCCCAAGTCTTCATTTTCCATTCATGGGTGTCTTGTGGTTTAGGAAATATTTCATATGTTTAAGAATACATTTTAAAATATTTTTTTATAAATTATTAATAGAGTAATTTTGAATTTATAAAAATGATTTTTGACGTTGGAAGATTTTTCAACAGTACTAAAGTGTTTAAATTACATAAAAATAATTTTTGTAACTTTAAAAATAATTATAAATGACTTTTATTTTATTTATATGTTTATGTAAGTGGGAATTAAATATTATTAAATCTATTTTTACCCTTACACATGGCCTTACTACTGTGTAAGGGAAGAGATAAATTTTGAAAGGGTGTGTAAAGTTAGAGGGACGTTTCTTATCTATACATAAAGGTAAATTGTTTTTTTCTACATATTGTGTAAGGTTCACCAGGTTTTTCTTTAGTTTTCATATAGTTCAGGTCACTATTTCCTTATTTATGTAAGGTTAAGAAATTTATTCCCTTTCCTAAATAAGGGTATTGTGAGATTTTTAAATCTTGTGTAATGGTACTTGGTTTTCTATATAACTTCCAACTGGTTTCATTCACTATATAAAGGAAAATCATATTACCTTTATGTCAAGATCCCCAATTGTGTAAGGGATGCATTTTTTGTTAAAAAAATTATATTTTCTTTCTATTTCACTCCTATAACTCATTTTCATGATTTTAATGGATTTAATAACTTAAAATAAAAATTTTAAATTCCCAATTAAATATTTTAAATTTTGCCTAAAGTTAAGAAGTTTTAAATTATTTTTAATTTTTAATTAAATGGAAACAAATTTGAATGAAAATTTAATGTGAAGTCCATTATATATTTCTAAAATATTTAGAGAGATCATATATGCAGTATTCTAAAAAATATATTTCATCCATTAAGCTCTTTATTTATTTATTTTGAATTTTTACTACAAAAAATCCCATAAATTCTTGTGATATATCTACCATCATCCAGGGTCCCTTCTATGTGATTTCTGGTCATATACATCTTGTAATTTCTCCTATAATTTTATTCTATGTTTGAAAATATTCTAATATGTAGGGAATCTATAAATATATATATTTTATTTCATGTAAAAGTGTGAACTAATCCTGATTTAGATTCATTTGGACATATAGATGGATCTAACTTTAAACAATATAATAATATATAAATTATTAGAAAATGAAATAAATATTATCCCATGTTGTGTTCCTATTTCATAATCTAGAATAATTAAAATAAATTATATGTAAATAATAACACATGTTTAATAATTAATAATATTATTAATGAAAATAATTTTTTTTCATGTTACTATAGGAATAATTCCAGAATATTAGAACATACAGATTTTATTATCTTTGAAATATTAAATACTAGGATTCTTAGATCATATTGGATAATCTTGATTTAACTAAGAAATATGAAAACTTAGAAAATTATATTATACTATTTTGATATCTAGGATAATCACACGTTGTAACTAAAATTTATCATTATGTGATAATATGGATTTTTATGTAACCTTATAATAATTGACAATATAGAAATTATCTGGGAGAAAGAAACTAGATAATAATATTTCACAAAATTGTTTATTTTGTTTTAAAGTATATAAATAGATTATTATAGAATATTAATAATTATTTAATAGTTCTAGAAATCATAGAATTTCAATACGCAAATTTTCTAATAATATTAAGTGTATATTATTTTATTGCATAGATTTAGTTAATAATAGTACATTTCAATATAAATAATTGAAGTAATAAGTTATAATTTCATTATATATATGAATAATGACAATTATTTATTCTAGAAATTATCCAGCAATGAGAAAAAGAATAATCACAAGAAGAATTATTGATATTAATTTAGGGCATGAAATTTAAAAGAATAATGATAGTATCACTTATTGTAGTGTATCTATTTATGATTTTATAATGAGAATAATAATATAACTTTGTTACTAAAGAATTTAAATGGAAATTTTCACATGTTTGGATAATAATTTTTTCATGATGCTAAGATTAAATAATTGGTTGGTCTATTGTGATCGCATATGTTTTATGATTTATTGATGTTTCCTCATGAATTACTTGATAATGTGCTATATTTTTGGCAGTATTGTTGTTGATTATTTATAATGGTTAATTTATTGAAACAATTAAATAACATTAAACTAGATGAAGTTATAATTTAATGAAAGAGGTAAAAGTAAAATAATTACTTATTTTTTTGGAATTGATTAATTTCATATTTAATGATTGAAGCATGTTATGTTGATTTGTAACTATTATTAGCTACTTCTTATGGGTTTATTGATTAAAAAACTATGTATAATAATACAATTTATTCAATATGGAATTAAAATGGTCTTTTATTAAAGAATAAATGTTTAGTGTTTAAAAATACCATTTTTGTGTGAGGGAGGATTGAATTCCTAAATGTTATGGCCTCAATGACTTTATTGTGTGAAAAAAATACATTCAAAATGTATTTATTATCTAGTAATTTAGAATATAATTGTGATTAATTGATAACATTATGTGGTTGAAATGATTTGATTTTCAATGGGCTAGATGCTTGAGGCAATATTGATTATTAATCATATGTTGAGCAATGGTATGGAAGCTAGGTGATTTAGTGATGATTGATAACAGTGATGGAGGGACATATTATACTATGTGGAATGGTTTGGTAATGACATCATGTGGTTTGGATGAGTTTAGAGTAGGGTATTTCTTTTCAATGTATTTTAGTTTATTTGGATTCTTTCTTGATGGCTGAATGGACAGATGTTATTTCTATGATTGGTTTTCAACTGCTTAAGGAAGTCATACTCTATTCATGACACATGCATCTTTGGTATGGTAGCATAAGATGAGTCTTAGAATACCCAAATAATTTATGAAATGATAATTGATATAATAAATTAATGGGGATAGTTCATAGTGTTTATAGATGATGATGAAAAACTTGAGAATATAAGAAAATAATAAATAGTTCCATTGACACTTGGATTAAAAGATTAAAATTTTAATCTTGGAAATGAAAATTGAATAATATTAATTAATTAATATGAAAACTTGACGATTGTATGTTTTTTTGATACCTAGTCCTTATTAGTGGTAGATGAGGGTTCTATTCAACGATAGTGGAAAATGTATCTAAGGCCATGTAGTTTATATTAGTGTGGTTGTGAATTATATTATTTTATATTTTCTAATTTCATATGCTATCCTACCTGTGTTGGTAGGGAAACCAACACCCAATTGTTTTGGGGGTGTTTTCTCCAACATAAAACATGGTGAGGGAACAGATGAATGACTTCTCCTTCTCCCACACTCCCCCTCTATACATAGACAAGTAGGCATATCCTAGGCTATAATAAATTATGATATAGAGTTCATTATTACTAGGGTTATGATGGATCATTATTTACTATACATTTATGTGTGGGATGTAATGGATTTAGGAGTAACACATAATTATATCTTAATGTGGTTTCTTTGGATTTTTGTAGGCGTATATGCATGACCTATGATGTCTTGAGGTATAATGGACATATAAAGGATGTAGTGTATTCTGAGCATGCACTTGTTTACTACTGGGATATGATGATAATCTGATTCTAGGATGTATAGGATGCAGTAATACCTATGACACTATTATATATAGTGAAGTATGTCTTATGGGAGGGACGATCACATAATGTTGTCACTGGGGCATGAGTGTGAAAAACCCATGAAGAAGTGGAAGTGGTGTACCTTTATATATATATATATATATATATATGATTTCGATACATAATGATTTACTTCTTTGAATTACTTGGTGAGTGAACTATGTCGAGGATGATAAAATATAGTATTACATATTTATGTGATGAGTAAATTTCATTTATTTATTCATTAGGCTTTAGTACACTTCTTTCTCATTTTTCATGAGAGATATTTGGGATGATCCTACTGAATATACATTTTTTATCCCCCCATGAGTATATAAACTATTTTTATGTTAGTAGAAGTTGGATGGTGATCAATATGGGAGGTACTAGCTTTTGGAGTTATGTAGGAGATGTTGGAGCTTTGTGGCCATTGTTGGGGATTCATCTTTTAGTATTTTAATTTCAATTGCATCTAGTCATACATGAAATCACATTATATATTTTATCTTATTCTTATTAATTAATGGTGTTTTTAGTGGTTTCTCATCTAATCTATTACTCTTAAAACTTATATTTTGGGCGATGCATCCCATGTGTGTGATTGGTATACCCTTAGTGCCAGTCTTCAACCCATGGCCTATTGAAGGTGGGATTTAGGGGTAACTATCTCCCTTTCTTCATTTATATACTAGGAGAGACACCTTTGGAGGGATTGGGTCCTGGTAATGAACATAAAATATTCAATGAGATATAATAATCAGTATACAAGATGATAAAGATGATGCTTTGACTGAGAATAATGTGAGATGATCACAATAAATATTTATAAAAAATAAATATTATATATACATACATATATGGAAGTGGAAGAGATGATACATGCATTAAATATTCATGTACCCCAATGAGGTAGGGAGAAGAGAGATATTGGGAATAGCCAAATAAGATGAGCTATATTTCTATATTTGAATACCCTAAATACAGGGAAGAAAAAGAAAATGAAGGAGTTTGACAGAAGTGAAGAGGAGGTATCCCAAAGAGATAAAAAGGAAAATCCTGCTAAGAAAGTGGAATACATAGATTATTTTTACTATACCAAAAAACATGTATACTAGACAATGTATCCATCTTGTAAGTGGTATTACACTATAAACTATAGAAAGTTCATCCCCTAGAGGTGTCATTATAAACTCACTGGGAAGTAGCCTTGGTAGGCATCCCTAAACCAATAATCTAATAATTTAGATTAGCATTAATTCTTTGGATATATGTGAGATTCACGGGACCCATTTAATTAGTCTACATTAAGTGATCTAAGTAAAAACCTATGTGTTTTCCATTTCAAATTTATTTGAGTGGACGTGTTGTAAATAAAAGAGGACTAGGGAGTTTGAGAAATTGACTAATGAGCTATAACACTGACCCTTAACACTAATATTTCAAGAAATAATTTTTCAATGAGAGGTAAGTAATTGGAAGAAGTAAAAAATTGGCCAATGTTAATCACACCCTTTTCACCCCCTCAAAATATTTCTCATTGTAAATTCTTACCAAAATACTAACTATATATACATTTTATCACCATTTATTTATTTTATTATTTTCTAAAATTATAAATTCATTTTTAAACTCCTACTATGAGTGTATCAAGTTTAGAATATTTCTTCCATTAGTTTGATAATTATATTTTATAAATCCTTATGTATATAATGTATCTATGGTATTATAGGGATGTTAATTTTATGAATATCAGTATTTTCTAGGAAATATAATATATATATGATTCAACCTTATTGGGATATTCATGATTACTCGTTGTATTGGAAAAAATTAACCTTAAGTATCAAAACTAACTAACCTGAGAGTTCATTATTAAATTTTTTTGAATCCCATTGGAAACTAAATATATGAGTTACATGTTTCTAATTTTTGAGGTTATTAATCCACCATTTCCATGGAATCACACCAATGAAGAATTTTACATAAAAACAACCTTTTATATTTATACATTTGATTACTATAATTGTAACCCTTTCATACAAAACTTCAAAAAAAATTATATTAAAAGAGTTTACTTTTATCATGTACCCTACACTATAACCACTGAAGAACCCATGGATTCATTTTTTATTTTTAATACATTATTAGAAGACACTGTGATAAATAACTCATAGAAGAGTTGATTACTAATAAAACATATTTTCTTATAATTTTCACAGAAGATATTTCATATTATATAAAATATTTTACAATCCCATATAAAATTTAAATTTTGACTAATAAATTAAGTGCATGTAATCTATTTAATTTTGAATGAAAGAATAATGTTCTATTTCTTAACAAACGGCACGATTCCTAATAAAAAACAGAAATATATAACATATGTTCTATTATACATCTCTATTCATAAAAAAATGAGTTATTAAAACCACTCTAGACAATAGAAACAACACATTTTTTAAATTTTCTTATTAATTAAAGTGGTGGAAATAATATCAGATAAATACATATTGAAGTGAAGTTTTTTAAGGAAACATTATAATACATAAATTATATATTAAAACTCATATAAATATTCTAAATTACTGCTTAATATATATATATATATATATAAAATCACACCTTAGCATGACTATGTTTCTGAGGTGAAATTTCATAAGAATTTACATACACTCTCTAATGACCAGAGGTTGGTGACTAGCACCAAGGATTTAAAAATATAAATTAGAGAGAAATATATCATCTAATAGAAAAAATAATAAAAAATATTAACAATTAAACAAATAAAGAAAAAACAAAAACATCTATACAAATATAATCTCCCAAAAAGTCACAAAAATTCATGTAAATGTCATACATTAATTTATAACATGATATTGATTCCAAATAAAAATTATAAATACAGTATAGTTGAATAGACTAAAATAAATTAGTAAAAAACCCCCCATATAATATCTCTAGAACTCCATGAATTAAACTCCAAGAATTTTACAACTATATCCCATCTATATATTTTCTCTACCCTTTCTTATAACATAAAGAGTGAAATCCATACATACATGAGATGTGTGTGTACAAGGTGTGAGAAATAAAACCAGTAGAATTTCACCAAATAGACACAAATATTTCCCAAGGTTTAACATGTTTACTTTTTTTTATGATGATATATTATACTATTAATTTAACAGTTTAAAAAATTCAAACACAACCATATAATTGTTTTTTGTGATTACTAGACTACCACAATATTAAGTTTCCACCTAAATGGACCATTTAACAATGTCTAAATGACCCTTCAATGATTTTATACTATAATTTTTTTATCTTATTTTATAGAATCTATAAATTAATCAAAGGCTCAATAGTTTGGTCATCAAGACTCCAAAAAATAGAAATTATATCAGTAATTATCAAAATAAATATTAATTCAATATAAAAACCATTCACTTCTATATTCTTTTGAAAAAATAAAATCCATTTTGTCTCATCATTCTCTAATATTCCATCTCTTATAAATAACATAATAAACACCCAACATTCTTAAAAAACATAACTCTTTTAATTCTCCATTTATAGCCCATAATATTCATACCATAACTAATATTATCTATCTTTGGTCATGCTCATGAAAATAATTTATTTCATTTTAAAATTTTTATAAACATAAATATCATTCCAACCATTCAATTACAATACCCATAAATTTGACATAGAATATAATAGAAATAAATAAAGTATGATCATAATAGGAAGAAACCAAATAAAATAATTATTTCACCTTCAAAATTTTAATTTATCATGATTTTAAACAAATATTAATATCAATATACCAATATTTCCAATACCGATACTATTTTATAAAATTTTATATTTCTCATGTAAGATTTTATGAAACTAACAAAACCTTATCATAAAAAAACAAAATATAACATGTGTAAAGAAACCAAACCTAGTATCCCAGAGCTACTGGTTACTTTATTACATTGGAATAAGATACAATATATTTCATACCAAAGGACCAAATAGTTTAGCATTCTTGATAAACTAGATACATACTTGAGTCTTACATTACATTTGAAAACATATAAATACAACATAGTGGAAGTAAATATTCTACATCTTTGAACTCATTTAATGATTTTTATTCATATCCTAGGGGAAGGGAAAAAAATAAGGGTTATATAAAATGATCAGTAATGGTTATGTACAATGGAATATATCATGAGTAAATAAGGCATAATCAATATGAAAAGGTAAATAAATGAAAACACATTCCATTTAATCAATAAATCAAGAACAAAGAATAATATGGAAGGAATAAATGATGATAAAATAATTCCATATAACTAATCACATGATCTTGAAACTTATCTACGGATATGATAACTATTAAAAAATCACATAGATATCAATAACTAATATCATAATGATGGAATGCATAATTATAGACATCTTAAAAATAATGTCAAGGCCTTGTTCCAGGACATCTTACATAAATGGGTATCATCTAAATACCCAAAATAATTTATCTAATGAGGCCTACTAATGCATCAAGGGGATATAATGGGTCCCTCTCGTTACTTACAAAGTACAATTATTTCATCATATTAAAGGGGTGAATAAAAATTCAATACATAATCAATATAAATATTCATATTTAAAAACTAGCGTGTGAAATGTTAATAATTTTCCTAGTCAGACTAATCATAAACCATCTAGAGAAAGAATAAGGATGGTATCAATACAACATATCCCTAGTGGAGAATAAGTAAAATAAAGGGTTATTTTTTTATTAATAAATATACTATAAAAAAATATATTAAAAAATATATAGGAAAATATATACCCTTTTGACTTTGACATTTAATTTTAAAAAAAAATCCTAGAATAATAGGAGAGAAATTTCTTTGAAAAGAATAATCAAAACTACTAAATAAATCTTTAAATCAGTGGGCTGTCATAATGGAATGAAATTACATGCATACAGAGTATGTTAAAACAATGATTCCTTTAATATTTTTGATAAAAATTCAAAAAGTAACTTGTTTGGAAAATGAAAAAATGATTCCTTTGAACCAGGTTTTATAGAAATTCAAACACATGTAATTTTTTCTAATAAATAATTTCATAATAGTGAAATTTTTTAAAGAAAATATTGATATGGAAGTAAAAGATTCCCAACCATGTAGAAAACAAAGTTAGTTTTCCTTAAAAATATTATTTCAATCTCTTGGGTACTTATAAGAGGAAAATGAAATTAAAAATTATAGTTTTAAAAAAATTCCAATGAATAAAAAAATATATTGGGTTTATTATAGAAATATCATGTAATTACCCCAGATGATACTTAAACATAAATAATCTTGAATAATGATGAGATTGTGAAATAAACCCTTACCGCTTTAGTTAAATTTTAACCATAATCCCCATGAAATAAATAAATACAAATTAATCTTTAAATAATACAAATATAAATGGAATAATGATATATTATATCAAAGGGGTAGTATATACACCACATGAAATTTGAAAGTGGTGAATATGACATATATATCATGGAAGCAAAAGTGAGATGAGAAACCCTTATAAAGATCATATCATTTGAGTGAAAATTTAATCAATGAAGTGATTCTGTATAAAAAATTGAAATTCAAATAAAAAGTGTAAAAAACATAAAATAATCATAGGTAATTACAAACATAATCTTAAAATACTAAATATAATGAAAAAGTAATATAACACAATGAAAACAAATTGAGTTATTAAACACCTTACCACTTGGTAACTTTCAAGAAAAATCCATTTGGATGAAATAATATTAATTGAAACTTAAAAATACCATGAATTATAAATTATTCATCATATAAAGTGTAAAAGGGACAGTATATACACCATATATAAGAAATTAGGCGCATAACATTAAAGTATTCCTTAATGAAGATAAATTAACACGAAATCCCTTACCTCAGGTTTGAATCATGATGTAAATTCTTTATCTTCATGGATAATAAACTTATGTTAATTATTTAATTTATTAAGAAACTTTTTTATGTTTATTATTCCTTTTATTTTATTTATTACCATTTTATATTTAATTACTTAATCAATTATGTTCATGTCAGATGTTTTGATGATATTTGGTTCATATGTATAGAATGAATTCGGTAGTCTAACTATGGTTAAAGAGGTCATTATTCCATAATATTCAGAATAATTATCATGATATAATTATTATTTTTATACATCATTTTTACTTATAAAAACCATGATATATGGTTTTGATAAATGAACGACGTTACAATCATGGAGATGGTAATTCATACGCATGGAGAAGTAACATTTCTATTTTTCAATGACTATAATGGCAAGAATGAAAGTATTATTTTATATTTATATTTATATAATTATATAATAAATATCATATTTTTTATTTAAATAAACTTATATATATCATCCATGTTATGTGGTAATGGAAAAAAATCACATTGCTTCGTGGAGGTGTTAGTCCACACGTACGCACGAACGATGTTATCATTTTTCTCTGCAGAGAAAGGTAAGAAATTAGATGATATATTATCTTTTAATAATGATAAATGTTTCATTATTAAAATATATAATCATTAAATCAATCCTTATAACTATCCATGAGAGGCGGCGATGGAAAACGAATTACACCGATTCGCGGGGTAGTATTCTTCTATACACACAAACAATGGTTTCATTTCCCATTTGATAGAAAATGATCTAATTATAGGTTATTCCGCTAACATAAAAAATATAATTATATTAAATTTTTTTTATTTAATCATTTTTAAGAATATTTTAATTATTTATAAGAATAAATAAAACAAAAACATTTAGTTAAAATCTATATCTCTTCTTCATACAACTTTCCTTGCTTTACACTTTAAGCCCTATAAGGGTTCTATTATACCCAAAATATGAGATCCACCATGTGATAAGAGATTTTAGGAAGGTATTTGGGTAGGTATTTTATAAGCCAAATTATTCTTGAAGTTTTAATAAAATATGATATGGATTATCATTTTAGAATGTGGGGAGGGGCATTCTTAGAATTTTATAAAGTATTAAATTAATATAAATTAATATAAATTAATATTCATGTTAAAATGGATAAATATTTTTATAATTAAAATATAAGATGAGGATGAGTCTAAATCCTCTCATCAAATAAAACTTGGACAAGTTTGGGTGATGTTTTAACCCATATATATTTTTTAACTATATGTTATACCTTTTGACGATTACCATGATAGAAAGGGTTTTTACTCTTTTGGGGTAACGACAGTTACTATAAAAGGACAATTTCTTAATAAATATACAATGGTATATATTTTAAACCATGTCCAAATCAACTGTCTTAGGATATGATTTTATCAATTATAAATCTTTCAAAAAAATATTATTTAATATATAATATCATTAATGTCATTTTTAAAGCTATTCATTTAATTTTACTTTGAAAAAATGATATCTAATGAATTCGAATATAATAATTTCACACACCTAAAATTTTATATTTATCTAAAATTTTTTAGAACAAAATAATTCATTAAAATAATATTACTTAATATTTTCATAATCATTTATTTTATTTTTCTTTTAATTTAATAAATACTTTTTCTGCATTGCATATGTATTTAGGGTAATAATTTCATCACTAAAAATAAAAAATAAATTAACATTGACAAAAAAATAATTTATCTTTAAAATAAAAATTTATAAAAAAAATAATTTGTTTTTATACCTATAAAAATATTATAGATATTTAAAGCAAGAAATTGATATTTTTTTACTTTATCTTTTAATTAAATATTATTAAGGTAAAAATCAATGAATTATGGAACTAAGTTTCCATATTTTAAAATTTTGGATGGAAATGGGAAAAATAAGATCGTACAATAGGATAAAAGAAACACTCAGAGTCATTTGTTACTCCTTATCATATTATTTTTAACCTTAATTTCCGGATTTACCCTTACTATGGTGATAATTATTTACTTAAATTACCATTCATAATGACCAAAATAAAAGAGACCTATTTACAAAATTTAGAAATAATGATTCAAAATATGGAATCCATTTTTCAAGATTTAATTTTTATAAGTGTAAGAAATTAATTGAAGATTAAAACACAAAACAAAACAAAAAAAAAATTTTGAAATTTTTTTTATTTTATGTATTAAAATGTGTTTTTAGAAAATCTAATAATAAAATTTATTCTAATGAACTAAATTAAATTATTTATAATATAATAGAAATAATTTTATTTTAAACTATTTTAAAATAATATATAAGTTTTTAAATTATTGAAAAAATATAGTTTTCAATAAAAAACAATATTTTTCACTATTCACTAAGAAGTCAATTTTTTAGAAAAATGCCAAAAATTCAACATAATATAATTTTGATATGCTAATTTAAAAAATAATTTTATTTTTATTAAATAAAATTTCTAAAAATTATAAAAATTATTTATAAAATTTTCTTATAAAAAAATAAAAACCATTTTTGAAGAAGATATATTTTAAAGAATAAAATGAATTTTCTAAAAATTGAGTTCTTATTTAGTAATAATTAATCATTAAATTTTTATTAAGTAGGAAATTTATATATTTTTCATAATGTGGTTAATCATATTCATACCCGCCAACTCAACAACTAGGTTATAACTGTAACATTTAAATAATAATATTTTGTGGTTATTTAGGTTCAATGTTTCATGTCATATATGCTATCAGACATAGTGTTATTTTAAATTATAGGGGTATTAAATTATACCCCTTCAATAAATAAAATCCTCATAATTTGACCTTGTTCTAAAAAATCATTGGTTTTACATTTGAAAATTCGTTTTTGGATACACACATCATATAAAGGGTCAATAAAACATCATCCTAAAAGGAGGGAAAGGGAAATACATAGGTCACCTGTAATAACAAAAACTAGGTTTCCAAATTGGATAAAATTAGTGGGAAGTAAATATATGGACATAGATGAGAAAACTAATGCTCTAGGACTAATATAGAGTGATAGAGAACATGGTCAAGAGAAATATAACAATCATCATACCATAAATCAGGGAGGGGTGGAAAGACCATAAATTCATCCAAAATGAAGGTAATATGATAATATTTCAATTAAATATCCATTTCTAAGAGTTAAGGAATTACTTTAATATTTAGAATAATAAAATTATGGAATATACTTACTTGAAAAATATAATTTCATCCTTTAATCAATTTCCACTACAATATCATATTTTTCTCTAAACGATGAGTAATAAAGATGAATTTTTTATTACTGAAGCATAAAATAAACTTCTAATGAATCACATAATCCAAAAAAATAATAACAAGATAATCCCTATATATTTAGTGAAACCAAAATAGTTAGAACCATTAAGAAACCTTCATATTAATAAATAATATATTAATATCCAAAATTCAGAAATAAAACCAATGGTTTAACATAGATCAATAAACAACCCTATTTCCCAAATAACCTCAATAACCTAAAAAATAAAGAATGTTTTAACCAAAAAGGTCATCTCATAATCTTTAGATTAAACCATTAAAAAATTAATAGAATTATTCCTAAATAATCCTTAATGTTAAACCTACAGGTAATATATACCTCATCTTAATAAAAAATATATCAAAATATCATTTATCACTTTAAAATCCCCAAAAACCCAAAAATATTTGACCTTATATCATGATTAATAAAATCAACTTAATCTTTATAGTTAAAATCATTTAAAACAATTTTATACTAACTAGGATATCACAATCCAGTGGTAGGACATACACCCTTATCACCCTTTATTTGTGGGTTTAATCCCCTTGTACTTTATAGATGTCACAAATTGTCACTTGGGATATGATTTTTCATTTTCCTAAAACTATATCAATATAATTCCTAAATTCTCCAAAAAATAATGAAATTCCTTAAAAATAACATTAATCATCAAATTAATTTTCAATCCCATGGTTATCTTTATGATAAAAAATATGTTCAAAAATTTTAATAACCCATAATTTATTTAACATCAAAGATCATATCAATCCTAAATATTTTCAATAACATTAAACCTGTTTATGTAATATATAAAAGCGTTATTCCTCAAATAACCTTTCTTCTAAAAAAATACTAAACCAAAGGTTTGTACTCCCATAAATGTCTATAAAAATACACTTGATCATATTAAACATTAATCACATGAATCCTCAAAAGGGGTATCTATGAATTTAAAATTATGATTAACTTTATTATTATTAATTAAAGAAACTTTAAGTTTATCCAATATTACTATGGAATATCATAGGTTTCCATAGGTTATATTCTATCATTCATTATAATGGTTTATAAATAAAATGTTAATTAACCTTATAATTTCCCATCGAGAGTGTAAACATAGGCGCACACACCATGCACTAGAATGTTGGATAATATATATTTAACAAACTCTTTTTATGGTTATTACTCCTAGATGTATCTATTCCAAAATTATGTCCACTTATAGTATCAATATAGGGATTTATTATAAGGAAAACCAAATAATCTATTCCTTACCTAAACTTTAGGATATTATACTATACTTATAATTATCCCCAAAGTTATTCATAGGGTTATGTTCCCTAATCTATGTTTTCCTAAATCTAATTTTCCAAGGTTTTTATTAAACTTTCTTTGATACCAACTGTAAAGACCTTACCCCTAGTATCCTAGAATCCATGGTTAATTTATTATAATATCATAAGATACAAGAGATCACATCCCAAAGGATCAAATAGTTTAGTAGTCTAGGTAAACTAGATTCATACTTAAATATCACATCATATTTGAAAACATAAAAATACAACATATTGAAAGTAAATATTCATAATTCTTAAACTAATTAAAATATTCCTTTTTTATATCTCTAGGAAAGAAAAAAAAACATGGGTGAGATAAAATAATTAATAAGGGTCAGGTATAGTGTAAGATATCATGAGTAAATAAGGCATAATTAATATGGGAAGTCAGATAATTGAAAACACATGCTATTTAATCAATAACTTGAGCATGGAGAATAATATGGTAGGAATAAATGATGAAAAAATAATGATATATAAATAATCACATGAGCTTGAAAATTGTCTATGGATACAATAACTATTCAATTAATAAAATAGATATTAATAAACAATCTCATAATTATAGAATTCAGAATATAGGACATCTTAAACATACCGTTGAGGCCTTGTGTGAGGACATCTTACATAAATGATTAAGACCTCATCCAAATAACCAAACTAATTTGTCTCATGAGACCTACTGATGAATCAAGGCTATATAAAATTCCCTTCCTATCACTTAATTTTTCCAATGCATTCATTATATGAAATGGGTTAATAACATTTCAATACATAATCAACATAAACATTCATATTGAAAAAACTACAATAAAAATGTTAATAATTTCCCTAGTCAAAATGATCATAAACCATATAGAGAAAGAATAATGGTATAATCATTACAGAATATCCCCAGTAGAGAATAATTAATATAAGGGGTTGTTTTTATTGATGAATATAAATACTATAAAAAAATCATTAAAAACATTCTTGAGGGAAATACTCTTTTCACTTTGAAAATAAATTTTAAAAAATAAAAATTTATAGAATAATGGGGAAAATAGTTTATTCAAAAATAATCATGGAAACTTGTAAATAAATCCTAAAATCATTGGTTGATCATGAAATTAGGAAATTATATTCATGTTGAGTACATTAAAACAAATATTCCTTTCACATTTTTGGTAAAAAGTCCAAAAGTAACTTGTTTAGAAAATGAAAAAAAGAAACCTTTGAAATATTGTTTTATATAAATTAAAACATGGGATAAAATTTATTTAATAAATCATTGTATAATAGGAAAAACATTCTTTCAAACATTTTAATTAAAATATGGATATGTAATAATGAAATTCCTGACCATGTTGAGAACAAAGTCAATTTTCTAAAAAAACATTATTTCGATATATTAAGTAATTAAAAGAGAAAAATGGAAGGGAAACTTATAATTTTCAAAAATAACCAATGTATAATAAAATATATTTGGTTTAAGATAGAAATATCATATAATTTCCTCATTGGAGACCTAAATATAAACAATCTCGAATAATGATAGGATTGTGAAATAAACCCTTACCACTTTAGTAACTTTTGAATGATAATCCCCAGGGAAGAAATAACTTCAAATAAATATTTAAATAACAGGAATATAAATGTAATCATGATATATCATATAAAAGGGGTACTATATACACCACATGAAATAATAAAGTGGAGAATATTACATATGTCTTATGGAAACAAAAGTGAGACGAAAAACCCTTACAAAGATTATACCATTTTAGTGAGAATTTAACTAATGAAGTGATTTTTGTGTAACAAACGTAAATATTCATAAAAAAAATAGAAATATGACTTAAAATAATAATAGGTTATTTCACAAATAATATTATCATGTCAAAGACAACTAAGAAGTAATATAACCCAATGAAAATAAATTGAGTTATAAATCCCCTCACCACTTGGTAACTTTAAATCCAAATCCCCTTAGATGAAATAATTTAAATTTGAACTTAAAAGACCATGAATTATGAATTATTAATGATATAACATGTAAAGGGGGATTTCTATACCCCATATAGAATAAATTAGGTTTATAACTTTAAAACATGCCTCAATGAATAGAAATTGAGATGAAATCCCTGCCTTAGGTCTAACTCATCACATATGTTCTTTATCTTCCTATATAATAAATTTATGTTAATTTTTATAATTTATTAAGAATTTTTTTCAAATTTTTTATTCCTTTTATTTTATTTATTACCATATTATATTTAATTATATAACCAATTAAGTTCACATTATATGTTTTGATGATATTCAGTTTATATGTCCAAAATGACTTTGGTAGGTTGACTATGGTAAAAGAGGTCATTCTTTCATAATCTCAAGAATAATTATCATGAAATAATTACCATTTTTATAAATATATTATAATTTTAAAACCAACTATAAATTATGGTTATGAAAAATGAACTATGTTACAATCATGGATATGGAAATCCATACGTACGCATGAGTAACATTTCCATTTTTTAGTGACCATGATGAAAAAAAATAAGTTTGATTTTATCATTATAGAATGATAATTATATCATAAATATCATATTATTTATTTAAATGAAATTATATATATTATCAATATGACTTGGTAACGGAAAATTAATCACATCACATCATGGAGGTGGTAGTCCACAGGTATGGACAAATGATATTATTAATTATTAATAGATGTAAAGATAAGAAATTAGATGATATTTTATATTTTAATAATGATAAATATGTTATTAATATTTCATATAATTATTAAATCCATAATTATTACCATCTTTGATATGTGGTGATGGAATATAAATTACACAGGTTTGTGATGTGGTTGTCTGCTGTACACCCAAATGAAGGTTTCATTTCCCAGTTGGTGGTGACACTTTCATTTCCCATTTGATGAGTGATGGTTTTATTTCCCATTTTATGGACTAATATATGGATATAAGGTATGAAATTAACATAATAAAATATAATTATATTTAATATAATGGTTTTATTTTTTCATCTTTTTTTAAGAAGAATTCAAGAATCTAGAAGAAAAAATAAAACTATAACATTTGGTTAAAAGTTATACCTCTTTTTCATGCAACCACTCTTTCTTTACACCTTAATCCCTATAAGGTTACTGTTATGCCCAAAATAAGACATCTAGAATGTGGTAATATATTTTATCAAGGTATTTTGGTAGTTATTTTTCAAAAAATGTTTCTTCGTGTGTGAAGAAAGAAGGAGAGTGGGTGTAATTTTATAATGAAGGGAGGGACATTCTTAGAATTTCTTAAAGTATTAAATTAATATAAATTAATTTTCATGTTAAAAAGAATAAAAATTGATAATTTATAATATAATATGAGGATTATTTTAAATCCTATAATTTAATAAAAATTGTACAAGTTTGGTTGATTTTTTCATCCTTGTATTTTTTTCTTAACCCTCTGTGAACTCTGTTGATAATTACCATGATAACAAGGTTTTTTACACTTTAGGGGTCAAAATAGTTACTATAAAAGAAAAAGTTTACCATAATAGGACATGGATGATATTTTAATCTATATTAAAATAAATTATTTGATGATATATTTTTTAGGAATTATAAATCATTTAAAAAATATTATTTATTATAAAATATCATTAATGTCTTTTTTGGAACAATTCATTTAATTTGACTTTGAAAACAACATAAAATTAAAGGAATTAAAATATAATATTTTCACACATCTATAACATGGTATATTTATCTAGAAAAAATTTATAACACAATAATTCATTCAAATTATATATATTTTTTAAATATTTTCAAAACCATTTATTTTATTTTAATTTTAATTGAATAAATATTGTGTTGGAATTGCATAAGAATTTAAGTTGATTATTTCATCACTAGAAATTTAATATAAATTACCATTATAATAAAAAATAATTTATCTTTGAAATAACCATTTATAACTGAACATAAGTTTTTTTTATCCCTATAAAAAATATTATAGATACTTAAATCAAGAAAGTGTCATTTTTGACTTTATCTTTTACTTAAATATTATAAAGGTTAAAATCAAATAAATATGGCACTAGGTTAACATATTTTTAAAACATGGATATATATGGTTGAAATACACTAATAAAATATGATAAATTCAAGTTTTAGGGTCATTTTTTAGTACTTATCATATTATTTTTAATCTTAATTACCAGATTTACCCTTACCGCAGTGATAATCATTTACTACGATTACTATTCATAATGACCAAAATAAAAAGGTATTATTTAAAAATTTGGACCTCCTTCAAATATGGAATCTATTTTTAAATATTCAATTTCTATAAGTGGAAGAAATTAATTTAACATTAAAACACAAAATGCAATGAAAAATAGTTTTTCCCAAAATGTCTTTTTAAGTATAAAAATGTTTGTATACTAAATTCAATCATAAAATTGATTCAAATGATCTAAATTGGATTGTTAAAAAAATAATATAACTAATTTTATTTTTAAACCATTTTAAAATTAAATGGTACCTTATAAATTCTTGAAACAAAAGTACAGTTTTCAGTAAAGAGTAATATTTTCACTATTCACCGGTAAAATCATTTAAAAAAACCCAAAATCATCCCCATAAAATAATTTTGTTTTTTTATTTAAAAAAATATATTATTTTTATTAAATAAATTTTCTAAATTTTCAATAAATTTATTACAATATTTTCTCATAAAAGCAATAAAATCCATTTTTGAAGAAAACCTATTTTTGAAGAATAAAATGAATTTAGTAAAAATTGAGTAATTGTTTACTAATAATTAATAAGTAAATTTGTATTTAGTAGAAACATTAAATATATTTCATAATGTGGTTAATCATATTAATACCTACCAATTCAATAAATTGTTTATATCTGTGATATTAATATGACAATGTGGATATTTTATATAGGATAATGTTGAAATAAAAATATATTATATGTAAACTGACCATGTTGTAACACACTAATGTATTTTTTTTATTTCTTCATTGTGCGTGGCTTTTTGGACTTGGATGTTTGAGAGGGCATGGCGCTGCCATCGGTACCGGGCCCGTGAATTTTGGCATGGGACAACTAGCTGAGCATCCAAGTTCTGGTGGAGGCGTGCCTTATTGACATTGTTGCTGGGAATAATTACTTTTATGTATTCTTTTGTTGGGTTGCAAACCTTTTGATTTTCAGATTTTTTCAATGTATCTATGTCCCTGATGTCTTGGTTTTTCCCATTTACCCTTAAAAGGGGGTTTATCCAAAATCAATAAAAATTTCGGCCTTCAGGCCATTCAGTCATTTCTACCATGAATTTAACAAAATAGGAAAACTCACCTTTACATCATCATAACCATAATAAAAACTAAAACTTTTTCTATACAAGTTTAGCTTTTAACATAAACCATGATTGGTCACTTTACTTATACCATGTGAATAGTTATTATTTTAACCTAAACTACTAACTAATATCATTCAATTCATTAAACTTATTATTGTAACCCCACCTTTATCATTACTTATAACATCTCCATAATTCAAATTCATCATAAAATGATGTTTTTTACCAGTTAACTCATATAATAGTGCTAAGAAAAAGAAAAAATGGTCATTTAATATCAAAACCATTAAATAATCTCATAATTTTTAATTTAACATACATTTAGATCACATTTTTACAATTATCGACATAAAAAACTTTCTTTTGAAAAATCACCTTAATATTTCTTCACTATTTATAGAAACACATTTTTGTCATATTTTACAATTCATAATTATAGTATAATTCATAACAACATAATCATTCAAATATTTTATAACACATAATATCACTCATCGTGCTTCAAGAATCCACACAAATTAAAACTATACAATTTCCTTTCAAAATGATATCCTTAAATATTCTAAAACATATTTATTTACCTTCTCCAAATGTAAATGTAAAACCATTTATATCACTATTTCATCGGGATTTTAAGATGTGAAATGGGTTTGCTCGTTGGGCTACCATTGTCACATTTTCTAGAAACTCCCAATGGTTCCCCCATATGTAGTTGGGTGCAGAACTACTTTCTAAAGGCCGACGATCATCGTGGTTTTCATGACCAATGACTCTTGGGGACTCGTATTGGTTGATAGGATGAGAGTTTGGGATCATCTCACCTTTTTTGGGGGAATTGTTTTCTACTATGGGACTCTCTTATAGATTTAAGATATGTTCGTGAATCTCTTCCTAATCCCGATATGGGATCAGTTAACCTAAAAAAATGGCTCAATGGTTAATTATCTTGTTAAAAAATAAAGGGAGTATCATTAATGAACTGAGGAGAGTGTGGTATCATTAGTTAATCTATCTGTATGTATTCAAGGTTCTTCATCCATTTTCTTAACAATTTATATCTATTTTATGTGATGAAGCTGTATGACCAAATGTTTCAGAATGTGATGCCACATGAGGAGGTGGTTAATATTTTGAGGAGGGGATTGATCCATTATGAGGAATCCTATGTATCCTAGTTATTGTAGGAATAAAAACCAACATAGTTCATTAATACCATGCAGTTTAGCTTCATGCAAAGAGGATATATGTTCAGGTACTGAGAACCCAAATGATTGAGCATGGGTCTTAGGGAGACGTCTCATGGCATGTAGATATGGGACTTATGTACTGGTATAGTCCTTGGGGTGTTTGGTATAGAGATTAGGCCTTTATAAGACATCCTACGTATCCTGAGTATGATAGGAATTAGAGTCATTTTAGTTCAGTTATCACTTGAACTACTAAAAGGATATGGTGGATGATCACACTCAGGGACATTGTGATCATCTTTGAGGTTTCAAGAATGATAGGGTATTACACTAAGATAGATTTCCTATTTATCAGGGACAAACTTTATGATGTCAATAGTTGGGGTTAACACACTAAGGCTTCACTTATAACTCTGGGGTGTATAGTGAAGATGAAATGAATAGTGTAACTCCCTAATCCCACATGATCCATGATCATTGTGAGAAATAAGGGTTATAAAGTGATCAATTCCATTTCTTTGGGTAATATGGCTTAGATACAGGGATCACCATAGATGTTCAATATGGAACTTGAACCTTGAAGAAGTGGCTTACGTATCTCGAATATGGAAGGAATCTAAGTCTTTATACTTCCCTTTATATTGGGGATTACACACTATGGTATCCCTATTGATCGGGGCTTACACAATAGGGTTTCTCTATTGATTGGGACTTACACTATAGGGTTTCACTATTTCTTGTCTGGAGGGAACCACCTGACCTAGTTGGCTTGTTTTGGAAACTATCACATGACCCAGTTAGCTTGTTCTAGAAACCATCACATGAACTATATTGAAACATATGAGGGGTGTTTCAAGATTCAATGGGACATAGTTTGAAGATGTCACATATCTTGGATAACATCCTTGGAGGTCCTCGTGAGACCTAACCTTCATGTATGGAGGGTGATGCGGGTCTCAACTAGTATGCTCAGAGGGTGTCGTGAGAGCATGGTCATCATGCCCGGATGCAACAAAGAGACTTGAATGATATGAGAAAACACCATTATATGAGTCAGGCAATGCATTTGAAGGATGTCACAGGGCTCAGGTGATAGACCAGGAAGGTTTCGCGAGACCAAGGTGGTTTTCCCAGGGGGACCGCATGACTTACTTTGACGTGTCCGAAGGATCTCGTGTGTCCTGAGTAGCATGTTGAAAGAATATCGTGAGATCTAGGTGACATGACCTATTGCTTTCATGTGTCTTTTTATTACTCATGTGAAGTTCATGAGGGCCATCGAGCATGTATTTAGTTTAAGTCTTCCAATTATGATCTTGGTTCTTGCCCTTATATTACGAGTGCCGTAGTTTTGTTCATTATCAGTTTATTTTGAGTCTCGCATAATCTGGAAGAAATGTGGTATGTTATTTGAATTCCTTTCCAGTATCCCTTCACGTGATCTATGAATGATAATTCAAAGTTTTTTATGTATGGAACATGATTTCTACAGCTGGTCGCCAATATATTATCTAACAAGAGACTTTCTAGTCGAGAGATCTACCACTCTGTGTTGTCCGCTCTAGCATAGGAGCCTAGAAGCTGAGAGTTGAATCATCCAGAGTTCAATCATTCAACCCCTTTCATATTGGGGTGGGGAATTTATAGGCATCACCACACCAATTATTTAGTAATTTTCTAGAAATAGCTGGCACAGATCAAGGCTAGAGTCGGTGAAGGGGGATAACCCCACATGGTTTCACAAGTGTTTTCCATGGGTCATTCTGAGTGCATCGCCTAATTTATATTGATCAGGAGTCTCTTACATCAATGCCATTTTTATCTGATTATTTATGATTGATGCAGACTTGCTTGATCACGTGGGTATGTCAAAAGAATTTTCATCTTGTCATATGGACATGTTTGAGGGCCTTTGCAAGATCTCGATGCCTTGCCTAAAATACTTCATGGGCAAAGGGTGGCTTGTCAATGAGACTTTTCAATATTTGGTTGACTTGTAAGGAGGTCTCTCGGGGCCACACTGTGGATGTCATAGCGCATCACATGTCTTTCAGCAACCACGAGATCTCTCCCATCCTCCCTTTTTATTCCCTTTGTTTTACTTTACAAAGGAAAGGAATTATGTGATTTTTCATGATGAATGTCAATGAAATGTACTCTATTTTTTTAATGATGCCTCGCGTGACCAATATGGGTCATATAGGGGTGAATTAGAATGTCATGGAAAAATCTTTCCATTTGTCCCAAGAGCACTGAAGGGGAAGAACAGAGTCACCTAAACATACCTGAGGACTTCCATGTGGTGAGGCCGACAAGCCACATGGCTTTCACAAGACAAAGCAGACATGTCGTCGAGGTCTTTCGGTGTCTTATGGGTCTCCAGGGGAATGTCTCACGTCTATCAGTGACCGATTGTACCTCTCTCCTTCTCCCCTTTATCTCTTTTGTTTTATTTTACAAAGGTCCAGGGGTATTATGAGTTTCTTGGTTATTATCAATGAGTTTTATTCTTCCCAAAAATGATATGGTTCATGAGCCTTATGTCCACAGGGGTTCTCTACCTTAATATATTATTCCTCCTTATTTTGAAGGAATTTTACGGCCTTTAACCACTGATTGTCCGTGAGTGATTTTCATGATCAATAGGGTATCATGAGATGGCGTGTATGCTTTGTATTGGTCATTCATCATGTATTCCTATGGCGCATCACATGATCAGTGTTGGATGTTGCAACTACATGCATACATAGTAAGAGAAATTTTTTCTTCTTGACTCTGATTCATTGCATGCTCATTTATGGACCTGATGATGACTTGTAAACATTATCAAGGATAACCGCCTTGATTTGCCTTCGATATGTCACGTGTCCATGGTTGTATGATGCCACAACATGGCCAAGGGTTTTTTCATGTCAAGGCAGCATTCCAAATGGTACATGGAATGAATTTCTAGTCATTGTAGGGTTGTTTCATAACCCCATCCACTTTAATGTGTTGTGAAGATGATGGTTTTCATGAGGGTGTTGTATAATGTCCAATTCCTCATGCGATCCCATAAAAGGGATTGACCGATAGAGTCTTGCACGCACACATGGAATATTTATTTTCTTCACATGGAAATATCACACATGGCATGGAGCTCCTGATACGCACAAGAATATTACATTTGTGTGGTGTGGAATTTCATTGGATTGGAATGGTGCATTTAGTCTTGAATATTATTTAATGCTCATCTTTTGGGATATATGAAATAAATTATTTATGACTTCATCAAAACTGGACACCAAGTCACTATCCACAATTCTTCACATTACCAGGTATATGGTAATTTAATATTCTTTTAGGTGGAGGCTGGGAGATGATATGTTGTTGGATCTATGTTTGTATGACAGAACATTTAGACAAGGTTCATTCATTCTCTACATACCGGGGTAGGCGGTGTTGTATCATTTCTCAAGACAGGTTATGTGTAGTCTTAGATTCTTCATGTGAAATAAGTCATTCAGTCTAGAATTAAAGAGAGTTTATTTTTGTAACCCTTATACAGGTTCGTGCAATATCATTCACATAACCCTTATGTAGGTTTGCGATGCTCTGTTTTGTGTAGAAACATAGATCCATTCCTTTAGAATGGAAGTGACCCCCCAAATCTCAATATCTCATCAGTATTTATAGAAAAAGTATCGTGATGCCTTGAATCATTTGAAAATGATGGCATGTCCTGAAAACATCCTCTACCATCCATTTCACTAGCTTTCACCACATCATATCTAGAAATAACTCTTCTTTAAGAGATATCTATAAAACACTGAAACTTTTAGTATTCTTCATTCGTTATCACGTAAAATCATAAAGGCCTTTCATTTTTAAATGATCTACATCCCATGTTTCATGTGTGTTCCATGGATATTACTCATGCACATGTTATCATTGAAACTCAATATTTTCAGATAGTGGGTTCTTCTCATCTGTTGTATATGGGTATGGGGATAACCTCATAAGAGTGCTTCACACGATGCTCTATTTTCAGTGTAGACTGCAGGTTATTATTTTCCTGGATATTAGCACACTGTTTTAACTGTGCACTAGGATAGGTGGGCACAATAATCCCCTGTCTCACATTCTTCATGCTCATACATGGGTTGGCTATCCAAGTTTATGAAAACTGCATGCGTGCGTCGTACTCAGATCATGAATGTAGACTATCTTCTCGGTATCACGTGTCCATATAGAGGCTTCTCATGATCCAAAAAATCTGTATATTCTGATTTTCGCATGAACCACACTGTAGGATTCCATCATTCCAAATGATATATCTTATTGCACTAACCATTTTTTGCATGAACCATGATGAGGGATATGTCATGCACTGATATGAGAGAATGGTCCCACTGTTCTTTGCATGATCAAGCACAGGGTCTCCATATCTGTATTTGATAACATATCTAGCACACGGTTTCCAAATGACTGCGCCTCATATGGATGTCTAGGATTGAGCTATTCTAGCGCAAGAAACCTTATCCACTCAAGATGATGGTTGATATCCATTCTATAAACAATTGGAAAACTGGAACCCCAGCATCATGAGGTTTAAGAATACCTTATGTGGCATCGTTCATCCCTCATGCGGTGTGTGTTTGATTCAATATCTTGAATTTTTTTTCATGATTATTATTATTTGTAAACAAATAATAATAATAATAATAATAATAACAAAACTCCTACAATTTTGGTAAACAAAGCGCATGCTCCAAGCATCATTGTCACATGTTTTATCAGCTAATCCCTCATCATATGTGTCTGTCCAAGGAAGAGTAGGAAATTCAAAATTATGAGTATTAACAAATGCCCCCTTAAAATTGGATTCATTTGGAATGAAAATAATCTGATTCTAAGGAAAATATAAAAAACTTTTCCATATATCTGAATGACGATGGATTCATTATTCAGTACACTATCAGTGAATGGATCTACTGAAATTTATATTTTTTCATCCATTTTTATTTCATTCATGATGTTCATGGCATTTTTTTGCTCCAATTTTATGAGAACCACAAACACTACCCATCTTTTTCATATCATCAATAAACCTAAATATATAGATTTGGATATTTATTTCAGGAAACGGTCACAAATGCTCACTAACATGTCATCCCTTATTGAAAAATATATTTCAATTATCTTGTAGAATGTATGTCCCAGGGAGAGAATGGTCTATCATTTTATAAAGATGATAGGATTGGTGAACATAGCTTGATTTTTAGGGCCATATAGAGGGCCTTTCAAGATTTTTCAGATTGGTTTTCCATAGTGCTTTAGTTTAAGGTGTTTTAGCTCAGGATTAATATTTCTTTATTTTAGGGACTTTTATCTCGGACCTGATATCTCTTTAGTTTAAGGTTTTTTAACATAGAAATAATGTTTCTTTAGTCTGGGTCTTTCATCATAGACCTAATGTTGCTTTAGTTTAGGGTATTTTATCTCAAACCTAATATTTCTTTATTTTATGTTCTTTTAGATTAGACCTTCTATTTCATTAGTTTAAGGAATTTATCTTGGACCTTTTGTCTCTTTAGTTTAAGGCCTTTTAGGTCAGACCTGATATTGCTTCAGTTTAAGGTCTTTTAGCTTAGACATTCTATTGCTTTCATTTTAGGTCTTTTAGATCATACCTTCTATCATTTTATTTTAAGGTATTTTATCTTGGACCTTCTATATGATGCATACATTCCAGGAATAACCTAAAACAATATGAGGTGAAGGGTTCTACCATGATGTTACTGAGGCTCATGAGGATCAGAATGCACTTTTTGTAGAATTATGATTTTAGTTAATGGCCATAGATGCATATACAGAAGCAATAGGAAAGTATGCATAGTCAAGAAAAGGTACTTAGAATTTAGGTATCTTTTCTAGGGTCTATGGAAGATTTATAGAGTAAATATGGTTGAGGCCAAAAAATTAGAGAAGCTAGGCCTACCTAGATAGTTGGAGTGTGGGTGATATAAATCATAACCTAGAAGTTTTAGTCCATGAATATGAGATGGTTTAGACTTTCCAGGTATGTACCCTGATATTCTGAAATGACAGGTTCTACTGAGATGTTGCTAAGGCTCACAAGGATTAAAGATCATTTATAGCAAGGAGAAGATGCATTAGGTTGGTGGGTCAAGGCCCTTATGTATCAGTAGTCTTCAAAGATAAAGGTAATCTCCACCTCTTTTTGAGGTCCATGAAAGTTTTATGAAGACTAAAACATCTATATGATGAAGTTGAGTATGGTGGGAAGTCTATCCAGGAAGGGTTCTAGCACCCTAGGGCATTTAGTTCTTAAATCATAAAGCATGAACCCTATTTCCTATGGTTTCAAATCATGAGGTGTGGGACATCAAAGGATATGGAATAAATTTTGGCAATCAATCCTTGAGAAAGGTTACAAAACATTGTGACGTAGCGTCAAAGATATTGAATCCACTTGGGTAGTTTGGTGTGGAGATTGTAAATCGTGACATAGAGAGCTCAAGTTAGGATAATGATATGGGACATTCATACATGGATTAGTTCATACACACTAAGGTGTTGAGTTTTTCTGTGACGATGTCAGGACTCACAAGGATTGTAAAGGACTTTTTCAGAGTAACACATTTGGTTGATGTCCATAGGTACATATGTAGGATCCATGGGCATATATTCATAGTCAAGAAAAGGTCCCTTGAATCCAAATATCTTTTCCAAGGTCCATGGAAGGATATGATGACCCAGGACACCCCAACTCATGAAGTGTAATCTAGGAAAAGTGTAAAATCCAAGGAGGGTTCAAGTAACTTAAAAATTGTCCCACTGCACAACGAATGTATTCTCATGGAGAGGTGATGTGAAAAACTATTACTCTAACTTTTTCAAGGACCCAGGGGTCCAGTAGGCATATATTATATTTTAGTAGGGTTACTTAGTAGTTATTATGAGCCTTATGGATTATTTATTTATGTGCTTGTTTTTTCCTAAACATTGAGAATGAGGAGTTTAGCAGGTAGAGACTCGACTTTTTCTCAGGTCTCCCTTTGTGGGTTTTTGACCTGACAAGTTTTGTGTCTCATTCATTATCAGTTTAAGTTCTTGTGATTTGGACCATCATAGGCTAGATTTTAAAGGTTTCATAATTTTGACCAATGTAGACGAAGTTTATGGTCATGAAGCACATGGAACTGATATAGAGGGTGATACACAAGAGCCTAGTCAGGATTCCTAGGGTCAAAAGTACTCCAACATCCTTCTAATTGGGAGATGGGAATGTTGTATATCTTGGATTGAGTTCATCATACCATGAGTAATAAAATGAGATAGTCACATGGTGACAGGTTTAGATCACACTGAGGTGTTGAGTTCTACCGCAGTGATGTCAGGGATCACAAGGATCAGAATGTCCTTTCTAGAGAGTGATGAATTTGGTTCACAACTATAGAAACATGTGTAGGAGCCATAGGTATTCATTTATAGTCATGAAAATGGAACCTTGAATCCAGTTATTTTTTTAAGGTCCATGTAAGGTTTTCAGTGACCTGAGGTGCTCAATGAATGAGGTGTGGTATATGGATTGAGGTGCTTTAAAAAATGGTGGAAGCACCCCATACTCTAATCGACCGAGGTAACTATCTTGTGGTCCTGTGATAAGGAATTAAAAATGGGTGATGGGTTTTCACATTTTTACATCATGTTGTGGGGATGTACTTGCCTCTGTGCAGTTTTGATATCGTATGATAAGGACATACTTCCATGCAGTTTAACATTATACGGTAAAGACGTACTTCCATGCAGTTTAACGTCATGCGGCTAGGATGTACTTCCATGCAGTTTGGATTCATATAGTAAGGACTTGGAAACCAATGTGAAAGTGTGGAAATGTAGCAGTTGGTCCCAAGGATGGAGACTCATGCACTATTACATATCTCATGAGGATGAGAATCATGCCACACGTAGTTCTAAATGAAGTATCCCTTATAAGTCTAACCCATACACAAGGATGGGGTATTTCTATATTTTCTTGTTGTGACTAGGCTCGGTGCAATAAATTTGAGGGTCACTGCATATCCTGTGAGGGTAGGAATCAAGTCACTTGTAGTTATTGAAAGGGAAATAATCTATGTAGGATCGTCCCATATGAAGAGGTGGGTATTAGTTTTGTTGACCATTGTAGTTGAGCTCAATATTGGAAATACATGCATCATTATGTATCCTGTCATTATAGGAATCAATCCACACATATTTCTTGGTGTTCTATGTAGTTTAATTTCATGTTTTTAGGAATAGGGTGAACTAACATGAATAAATGAAAACATTTTTGATAGGCCCAAATATGGAATTTCGGGTTTCACTACGTATCTCATGAGGATGAGAATCAAACCACACATAGTTATTTGAAATCCCATGTTGTTTAACGCCATGCAGTGAGGATAGAGGTGAACCAATGTGAATTGATGGGAATATTGTGGTTGGGCCCAAGGGTAGAAGTATTGGTGTCACCACATATCTCATGAGAGTGAGAATAAAACCGCATGTATTTCTAAAGAAATGTGCAATTTAAAGTCATACAGTAAGGACATTGACTGTGGAGTTTAACGTCATGTGGTGAAGACTCATGGTATTCATATTAATGTCTTTCATTTAGGACTATAATTTACATGTTGTGTACTTTTATTCCTATCTTGTGAGGGTAAATCCCTACCATAATTTCTATGCGCATATGAGCTATTATTATCATGAGAAACAAGGAACAACAAAGGTTTCTCTAAAATTAATAGATAGTTAAAGGTAGAACAAGGGTAGTTTTCATCATGTAGTGGCCGGACCAAGATATTGGATTGAGTCATCCCTACAAATCTCAATGGAAATCATTATCAAGCCATATTTAGTTCTAGAAAAAACATTCAGTTTATAAACATGTGGCTAGGATGTAGGTGACTTGATTTGAATAGATATGGATATCACATATCCATGTAGTTTTATCTCATGAGATAAAGAAATTGGACATGCAGTTTAATGACTTGCAGTAAGAATTAAAGGTGTCATGTAGTTTGATGTCTTGCTGCAAGGATGAAAGGTGTCATGCGATTTAACGTATTGCTGAAAGGAAAAATTTGTATTGTTTAATTTCATCTAACTAGGATGAGAAATGGGTATTACACTGACGTGGGAGAACTTTTTATTACATCTACACAAATTATTTCTTGAGAAATTATGCATTAGTGGGTGGTGTGACATGCTCCCCATCCATTATGTCCAATGAGTATGCCCCGTTGTGGTAGAACTTATGTTTGGTGTAAGGTCCATAACATTTGGGCTCCAGTTTTAAGGGATTCTTTCATGGTATCATTGGGGTTCTGAGGACCAATACCAGTTCCCCATAGATAAATGAGTGAAGGTGAACCCTTTTATTTAAGGCTCGTGCAATCTGATTTTGGTGGACCTCAAGGTTGTGCGGTGTGTGCAACCTGTTCTCATCAAGACATTCCAATTAATATATTAACTTTTTTTGATTTCTCACCATCTGATAGTTTTCCAAAGATGGCTACCCAGAGTGAGGGTAGATGGACCTCCATAAGTAACACTGCCTCGGTCCCGTACACTTATGAGTATGGAATTTATTGTGCAGCAGCACATGTGGTAGTATGGAATGCCCATAAATTATGGAGTAGTTTGTTTGGATAAAACTTCTTATCCTTGTTCACTATCTTCTGGAGTATATTTGATAGTGTCTTATTGAAGCCCTCTATCTATCCATTTTTTGTTGCATGATAGTGACATGAGTGATTGGAATTGATATTGTAATCATAGTGCAAAATCTTCAATATCATAGAATAGAAATTGGTGCTATTCTCCATCAATATTGTGCGAGGTACCCCGAACCTGGTGATGAGATGGAACATTAAAAAGTTGATGATATTATTTTTCCCGACTTCCTTGAGGGGTATTACCTCATCCAATTTCAAACAGATGTCGGTATCAGTAAGGATGTACTTGAACTATTTTGATGTGGATGGGGGATATGGCCCCAAGACATCCATCCCCCAAATGACAAATGACTCGGAATATTTAGCTATATGGAACAATTATTGGGGTTGATGTATGAATTTTGAATGGATTTAGAATTCATGAAATTTCTTGGTGAATTACACACAGTCCTGTATCATGGTTTTCCACTAATATCCTATCCTCATGATTTGGTGGGAGATCATAGTCCTAGATTGATGGGCTCCATAAGATCCCACATGGAATTCTTTTATAAGGGCATAAATATATCTTTCTACTATTCATCTGAGAAGGATCCCATCGAATCCACTTTTATAGAGGGTTTTCTTATCATTCAGGCCATAATACAGGGTAAAGTTCACTAGAGAACACAAAATCTATTACCTTATAGATATATCCACTAGGAGAGTCACATTTTATAGATAACCAATTATGGGATCTGTCCATCTAAGGGTGATTATTGGTGTATCACGCTCTGGGGCGTTGTTGACCTGGTTGATCTCTTGCATATCATATACGTTGATTTCTAAGACCATTCTCTGAGTTGTAATACAAAATATTACTTCTTCCGAATTAGGGTCATCGAAGATGGTGGTTTCATTGGCCAACGTGTCAGTGTGAGCATTCTGTGATCAAGGAGCATGATGAAATGTGGGCTTAAAAGGGAATTCTTCCATTAGTCCCCTCACGTAGCCTATAAGAGGGGACAATTCCTCATTTTTTATTACATGTTCACCATTTAACTACTTTATCACTAACTCTGAATCTTATATAATGTTCAGGTAGTCTATTTGTAGCTGTATAGATAATTCTAATCCATCAATGAGGGATTGGTATTCTGCCTCATTATTTTTCCATCCTTCAGATAGTGAGAAAGATTAGGGAAAAAACAATTTGTCAGAAGATACAAATACAATCCTTAGGCCAAATCCGTTGATCTTTGGGTTTTCCATCATTTGTCCAATAGATCTTCATGAGGTGCCATCAAAATATATCTCCCATGTTTAGTGGTGTCATGGGTATATAAAATCTATTTATCTTAAATCTCGGTGTCTTCTAGTATATTTTTTGGGGCATGATGTGATGTAAGGAAATTAGCCAAGTCTTGTCCTTTCGCTGACTTCTACGACACAGACTAAATGTTATATTGCGGAAGAATGACACCCATCGGGCCAAGAACCCAGTCAACATTGGACGACCAAGGATGTACTTGGGATGATTGATATGAGAGACCAATTGAACTTTGTGGTGCTAAATGTAATTCCTTATCTTTTTCATTAAGAAGATGAGTGCGAGGAAGTTCTTCTCAAAATCAAAATATCAGTTCTTAGTACCTAACATAGTCTAGATGAGGTAATAGAGACTATTATCACTTCCCACATCATTACTTTTGTGTGAGAAGGGAGCCCAATGATCATTCCATGGTGGCCACATATAATATGAGTGGACTCCCTTCCACCGGAGGCATTTGGACTGGTGGCCTTAGTAGGTATTACTTGATAATTTCAAAGGTTTTTTTCAATAATCATCCCATTGGTATATGATTCCCTTATTCATTAGCCTAGTGAAGGGGAGAATTTTTCTCAATAGGTCAGAAATGAACCACTGAATATAAGTGAGATTCCCTTGGATCCCCCTCAATTATTTAAGATTTCTAGGAGGTTCAATTGATAAGATAGAACTAGTATTCTCCATGTTGACTTCAAGTCCATGGTAGAATTCCTCAAAGCTAAGGAATTTCTCAAATGTTACCATGAAAGTTCATTTCAATAAATTCATATTTAGACTATGTTGTCGCATCTTGTCAAAGTTTTTTGAAGTTCTATGAAGTGATCACACCACTATTGAGATTTAACCACCAGGTCATCAACATAACATTCATATATCTTTCCCAAAAGTGGATTAAAGATATGGTGCATAGGGAATTGATATGTGGTGCTAGCATTATTCAAACAAAATGTCATAAATTGATAGAAAATTATCTTTTAAGGCACTCTGAAGGTAGTGTATTCTTCATCTTTGAGGGCCATATTTATCAGATTGTACCCCGATTACCCATCCATGAAAGAAAGGTATTAGAAACCACCCATTGAATTTATCAAGAGATATGTGATAAACATTAGGAAATCATCCTTTGGGTAATTTTGATTAATGTCCCTGAAATCAATTCATACCATAATCTACCTATTATTCTTATTGATAGGGACAATGTTGGAAATCCATCTCTGGTATTTCACTTCTCAGATGATTTTGTCTTCGATCAACTTGTTGGCCCTTGCCTCTATATTAGTGGAATTATAGTGGTGCATCCTCATGGATTCCTGATTGAAGCCTGATGCTCATTTGTAGCCTGAGATGGTGGATAGACACATCTGGGTTTTGTCCAAGAATTTCTATGTAATTTCATGCAAGCACATATTGATGTTTCTTAAAAAATACGATGTACATATGGTTTCTTTTGGAGGGGCATGGAATCACTAATCAATGAAGGCCACGAGTGTTCCTTTGTTCCCAGATTTACCTGTCTGAGTTCATTGATGGTAGTGGAGACACCTTCCTCGAATTCTGGAGGGGTGTTCCTGAGGTCAGCCTCATCTTCTTTGATCTTAGAATCTGTGGAGACATTTTCAAACAAATATAGCAATATTGGGGCCCCCTTTGTCATTATCCGGGTGAGAGAGGCCATGAGAAGAGACATCATCATCCCCTGTTGACCAAGTCATTGTAGAGAGATTCCTGGGCTGATAGTCTACGATGCTGTCACTAGGGATGGAAAGGGATTGTACATATGGGATTATATCTATGACCTTGATTAGGTTTATGGGGAGTATATAGTCATCGTTGAGTATAATCTAGGGATTCATAGTGGAAGTCCCCAAGCCATCAGGAGCAGAAAACTGTACATCATCATCCACCATTGTTCATTTTCCTCCCTTTTTATAGAAATATGCTTCAGCATATGTGGCCCTACAAGTCACGAAGGGAGCACTATCACCATTTAGTATGATGACTTTTCCATTAATGGGATACATCAAACACATATGAAAGGTTGAAGGTATCACCATGTGGATATGAATCCATGACCTTCCGAACAGGATTTTATACATGGTGTCTTGTTGTATTTCCATAAACTCTACCTCTAATGTAAGAACCCCCAACTGAGCTTCGTACTTGATCCTCCCAAGAGGTATTTGTTCATGCTTATCAAACCACTGGATGGTTAAATTAGTTGGAGACTAATCCACTTAACCTTATCCAAAACATCATAGGGTTCAAAATGGGATAAGATTGATCCTAGAACCATTATCAAATAAATAACTTTTGACATTGACATTATTGAGTCTACCTGAAACATATAGGAATCTGATGTGTCCTTGAAGGGCCTGTTCCTGATCTTGATCAGTGAATGATATGGTGATGTGAAATTCTGATTCCATGGTCTCTACTCATTATACCTCAGTTGCAGTGACTTCAGTCTTGAACTCTTATGGGATTTTTAGGGCTTCAACAAGTGCCTCCTTGAGTTCTTTTGAAATATGGAGCGCATCGAGGGCTAAGAGCTTGGCTGGGACTTTTTAAAGGTATTTCAAAACATCATACTATAAGAGTTAGTGTCCTAGAACCAACTAGTTTTACTTTTATTACATGTATATTTAATGTATTATTACATAATGTTCATTGTTCTGCATGACTATGATGTAATAAATGTCCTAGAGTATTTTTTGCATTGATGAGGTCATGGCAGTTCCCCGCTATGATGAGAACCTTGAAATGCTATAACAATATTCCTAAATATAGTTTTGCGGTTGGATGACATGCTATTATGGGACACATATCATGTAGACCATCAGGTGTGAGTACTCGTAAGCAGATGAGACTTCCTCTCATGAAGTTTTTACTTTGTAATCTTCAAGATAAAATATTATTAGAACAGACCCGCTAGTAAAAATTCCGCATGTTTTTGTGTCATCAGATATTTCTATCTTTGAGCGTGTATAATGATCCTTAGACTTTAATATTATCATTATTACATGTCACGACTTAAACACTTTGCTTTACTGATGAAAACCGTCACGCAAACAGTTGGCAGGAAGAACGGTGTGTTGGGTGCGTCACGAGTGACATTTTATTAATGGATAAGTCATTGAAGGATTTGTCCATTCCATTTATGGAAGCTGATATCTCAACCCTTTGATTGAAATAGAACCATCACGCAAAATTCCATGGACATGGTGTAATTAAGAGTTTATTTCAGGTAGTCAAAGAACGATGTATCAAGCATAAAAGATGTCGACACAATCATGAAACCTTCTTGATGAGATATTGCGACAAAGGGATTATATTACATAGTGAGCATTCATATGTGGATGTTGTTGTTGCAACTTTACGTTCTTTCTCTTGGGTACCTTGGCCCGTTTCTATAAAGAACTCTTGGACCTTAGGCAAGCCTGCCTAATTCTAATGATAAATAATCCTAGAGGGTCACACATTAAGTGTTTTTGGTGGTCTCGGTTAAATTCTATTGGAATTTAATTAATGAAATAAATATTATTCTCAAGACCGTGGAATAATTTTATTCAAGTAAAAATGATATCATAAATTAAATAAAATATATTTATTTATTTTATTGAACATTTAATAAATATTTATTTACTTGTTTTTAAATAAAATATTTATTTAAGAGAGTAAATTATTTATTTATTTATTCATTTGTTCAATTAATGGAGGTGGAGTTCTAGCGGACAAAGTTCAGTCCTATTTTTATATATAGAATTTCAGTTACAATATTTATATATAGAATTTTAGTTACAGAAACTATCTTTTCTTCTAATTTTTATTAAAATAAAATAGAGGATCTCATCTGGAGGTGCCAAAGATTCCTGGACATACAACACCATAACACATGGCATGTATTCGGAAGTACACATCGTGTATTCAATATTCAATGCATCAGACTGGTCCGCCAAACCAATCCATGTGTTGGAGTCTTTCTAAGTATTAAATGACTCTGTGTGTTGACCAAGAACATGTGGCATACGGTTTCCAAATTACACTTTATGTGGCCCAATGGACACGATGTGTAGTCCCTTCGGGTTAGGTTTGGACCGTGTACCCCGTACAGGGCTTTCCTGGATGGAGACCGTGTAATAAGGAACTACATGGTGTGTGGCCCACTGGACACACCGTGTACACTAAGGATTTATGAAGTATACTCACACGCCATTTCCTCAGACGTGTACTTTAGATAGATGTTGAAAAATAGTACACGTCGTGTACTTGGAACTACACATTGTGTACTCATCCAAATTACCTAGATTTATTTAAATTTATTGTTATATTATACAAACCCTTGAGACATGTACTGTCGTGCGGGTGTAAAGCCGAGGCACAACATGTGATAGGTGTTATATATATATATGTTTAATTTAACATCCGCGTAATGTTCATTTCTACTCATTGGGTAGTTATGAATAGGAATTCACCGGGTTTCCTCCAAGGTACAAGTTACGTACAAAGATAATTTTAAATGAATTTATTTGTTTAAAATTATGATGGATGAGAACCTCAAGGAAATTCAGAAAAGGGCTTAAGATAAAAATATTTATTAATTAAAGATGATAATTAATTGATTCGAGTGTGATTTATCTTAAACAAGAATGATTAAAGAATTGATTGCTAGTTTTATTTTTGCCTAAATATCGTTGCATGTATGGATGATCATGAGCTAGACCAAGACCTTTTTATGTGGATGGTTTCTTTTAATTTATTTATTTGAATTAAATTTGTTGTCATGTGAGACTTCTCCTCATTAATATGTAGGGCCTGCGTGCCCAGTGTTTCGTTTATGTAAAACCCCTTTTTACCACTCACCTACATATGAGTTAAAAAGAGAATATGTAATAGAGGGAACTCCCAAGCTAGTGGAGGTGGCTCAAGATGGAGACGAGACGAAACCAATCCCAGGAGATATAGAGGTGGACAGATGCAAGCTGTAAACACAAACCCAAAAGGTTTAAGGTGTTTCTCCCCTAGGTCAGGGTTAGTTTATCAACCACTAGATAAACTGACCATTAGAAAACCCCGTGATCATTTCATTTACTTTATTTAATTTCTGTCAGTTGCATGGTTTATCATTATGGATGTGTTGTCACAATCCCATAATTAAATAATTATAAAATCATACAAGATGGAACTAAAATAAACCAGACTTATGCGTAAATATTATCAAGACATGGTTAATCACGTAAGTAAGTTCCACTAAATATTAACAATCGTGTGATAATGATAATAATTAATTCACTCATAAGAGATAAAAAACCATCAAATAAAATATTAAGTTAGAATAAGCCTTCTGTTACATGATTGAGGGAAAAAATCAATAAAACTATGTGTTTGACCAACCCTTTTTTTGACACTTACTTTTATACAGGAAGCCCATATGAAAGGTTTTGGGTTGACTTAAGAATATTACATCAAGAGGAGTATCCCTTTCTAGACTTGGAGTAGTATTGGAGACAATAGTTGAGGAAATCCAAATTCATGATTTCAGGATTGGGGAGTCCACTCAACATATCAAGGAGCTGAAAACCCGTAGTTGGCAAAGACCTGCCTCCCTAAATACCTTCTAATAGATTGACCAACCCTTGTTGGGGTTATGCGAAGGGGAATATGAATCCTTGCCACTAGAATGTCATGGAAACTGAACATTTTGAGTTCAATTATGAGGTATATTGGGACTTGATAAAATAGTGGGAGACTTAATAAAATTTATTATTTTTTATAAAATTTAATCAAGAAATTACTAATGATATTATATTTTAATTGTAGAATAAAAATGAAAAAATCATCAACCAAACTATCCCTATGATCAATTCTGGATAAATACAACATCCTCACTGGAAGTAACTTCCAGGAATGGTTTAGATGCCTTTAGGTTATCCTACGCCATGAACAGAAGTCCTACGTTCTGGAGTCAGCATTACCTGATCTTCCTACCAAAGAGGCAAGTGATGAGTAATTCCTAGTCTATGAGAAACATATGAACGACATGGTCGACGTTCAATGTTTGATGCTATCATAAATTTCTAATGTGCTCATGAAATCTCATGAAAACAAGGATGCTTATAGAATGCTCGAGAACCTTCATGGTCTTTACCAGGAGAGAGCAAGACAGGAAAGGTTTGAGATATCTAAGGCACTTTTTTAGAGTAAGCTTGGAGAAGGTGCCCCAGCTGGGCCTCATGTAGTCAAGCTCATTGGCTACATTGAGAACCTGAAGGTTATAGGGTTTGAACTCACCAAAGAACTGGGAACCGATCTCATTATCGCATCACCCCCTCAGAGCTTCTCTAACTTTTTTTTTCAATTTAAATACAAACAACATTGAGAAGTCTCTATCTGATCTTCTTATCCTCATTCTCCAAGTGGAAAAAGATATGAAGCATGAAAATCCTTCTGTCCTTATGGTGAATAAGAGGAAAGGGAAGACAAAGAGCTTTAATCCCAAAGCTTCTTCACAGCCTTCTAAGAAAAGGAAGATCAATGGGGAGGCAAGGGAACATGAGGCTGTTTGTTTCGCATGTGGAGAAAAGGGCCACTGGAAGAAGAACTGCACCCAGCCTAAGAAGCAAGGGGAAGCTTCTGGTGCATTTGTTATCGAATGAAATCTATCTATTTCTAAAAATTGGGTATTAGATAAAACTTGTGGTTCTCACATATGTATCCAAATATAGGAACCAAGTATATTCTGGAAGATTTATCGAGGGGAGGTAGATCTATGAGCAACCAATGGATCTAGACTTGCTACTATATCTGTCGGAGCTACCACCTAACGTTGCCAATTGGGATGATCTTGGTGTTAAAGGGTTGCTATTATGTGTCTTATATTACTAAAAAAAATATTTTTGTATCCAGATATGATACAAATGGATTTATTTTCAAGTTTTGAAATAAATGTTGATTCTTTTACAAAGATATAATTTGTTATGATAGGGCTCATTTATACAACGGAATTTACATGTTGGATTACACAAACCAAGTAATGGAAATAGATAACACAGATACTTCACATGACTCATACCAAACCCAAATTTGACATCACTGGCTAGGTCATGTAAATGAGAAAGGATTGACAAAGTTACATCAAGATGGATATTTATATTCTTTTGAACTTAAACAACTTGGAATATGTCATGCATGTTTACAAGGAAAAATGATCAAATCCCCATTTTGTGGGAAAGGTGAAAGGGATAAATATATTCTTGAATTGGTTTATAACGATGTGTGTGGACCATTTCCAGTTGAAGCAAGGGGAGGGTACTCATACTTCTGAACTTTTACTAATAAATTTTGTAGATATGGATATATCTACTTAATGAGGTATAATTCAGATTATTTTGACAAGTTCAAAGAATACATGAATGAAGTTGAGAACCAGCTTAGTAAGAAGATTAAGAAACTATGCTCAGACCGAGGTGGAGAATATCTTAATCAAGACTTCATTGATTACTTACAGGATTTTGGGATATTATCCCAACTAACTCCTCCAAACATGCCCCGGTGGAATGGTGTGAGTGAAAGGAGGTACCACACCCTTTTGGACATGGTGATATCAATGATGAGTAATGCGAATCTTCCATTATTCTTTTGGGGATATGCGTTACAAATAGTGTCACACATACTAAACCAAGTACCAACTAAATCGATAAATGGTATTCCATATGAGCTATGTAGTGGAAGAAAAGCCATGTTATCGAATTTACATGTGTGGGGTAGTGAAGCATTTGTTAAGGCCTCTTTAGGTAAGAAACTCTCACCCCGAGGCACAAAGTACACCTTTATAGGATACCCCAAGAAAATAAGGGGATATTACCTGTATAACCCCTGAGAAAAAAAGGCTATAGTGGAAAGACATTCCATATTCCTTGAGAGGGAGCACATATCCAAAAGAGATAGTGGGAGTGAGATAGACTTCGATGAATTCATGGATCAAGGTACACAAGAGTTGGTACATGAACAGATTCCAGAAAGACCCGTGGAAGAAGAATTTGTTCCAATGACAGAAGTACTACATAGAAGTACAAGGGAGGTTAGAGAACCAGAACGGTACAATTTTCTAGTTACCGAGGATGGTGACTCCTTATTAGTTGATAATAATGATCTTATAACCTACAAAGAAGTAGTAAGTGGCACATACGTTTCCGAGTGTCAAGAATACATGAATTGTGAAATGGATTCCATGTACCAAAACCAAGTCTGGATTTTGGTAGATCCTCCAGTTGATGTAAATCATGTCGGTTTAAAATGGGTATTCAAGAAGAAACTGGACATGGAAGGACAAGTTTGTACCTATAAGGCACGACTGGTTGCAAAAGGTTTTAGACAACGTCAAGGAATTGAATACAATGAAAACTTCTCACTAGTTTCAATGCTGAAATCCATCAGAATTCTAATTTCCATTGCGGCTTACCATGACTATGAGATTTGGAAAATGGATGTCAAAATAACATTCCTTAACGGGAACCTTTAGGAAAATGTCTACATGACACAACCTGAAGGGTTTGTGACTCCAAAGGATTTTAATAAGGTATGCAAGTTGCAAAAATACATTTATGGATTAAAGAAAGAATCCAGAATATGGAACATTCGTTTTGATGAACCCATAAAAAATTTGGTTTTATCAAGAATGAATGTGAGTCTTGTGTCTACAAATAGTTTAGTGGGAGTGCAGTTGTTTTCTTAATGGTATATGTTGATGACATATTACTTATTGTAAAGGAGATACCAGTCTTACAGTCTGTTATGGCATGGTTGAATCAATGCTTCTCCATGAAAGACTTGAGCGAGGCAGTGTATATTCTAGGGATCAAGATACATCGTGATAGATCCAAGAGATTGCTGGGCCTATGTCAAAGTACATACATTGATAAGATATTGAAGAGATTCAGTATGGAATAATCCAAGAGGGGATTGTTTCCAGTGTTACATGGCATTTATCTTTACAATAAAATTTGTCCTCAGACACATGATGAAAGAAAGATAATGGCAAGGACTCCATACACATCAGCGATTGGGTCAGTCATGTATGCCAGTCTATGCACCAGGCTGGATACTTCCTACGCATTGAGTGCGGTAGGAAGATATCAAGATGACCCAGGTGACCGCCATTGGATGGCAGTCAAGACTATCCTAAAGTATCTGAGGCGTACTAAGGATATGTTCCTAGTTTATGGAGGAGATGAGAAACTAGTCATCAGTGGATATGCAGATGCTAGTTTCCAGACTGATCAAGATGACATGAAGTTGCAAATGGGATACATATTCACTTTGAATAGAGGTACAGTGATATGGAAGATCTCAAAGTAGAGTGTGGTCGCAGATTCGACAGGAGAGTCCGAGTATATCACAACTTCTGAGGTAGCTAAAGAAGTAGTTTGGATGCAAAGCTTCGTCCATGAGCTAGATGTGATACCTAGTAGAAAAGATCCTATAACACTGTACTGTGATAATACTGCATTGGTGGATCTCGCAAAATATCCAAGGTCACATCAGCAGATGAAGCACATACTTCGAAAGTATCACCTCTTGAGGGATTTTTCTCAGAGAGGTGAAGTTGTAGTGAGCAATATTTCCACGGAAGACAACATGGTGGACCCCTTGACTGAAGACTTGACTCGGTAAAAACATGATCATCATGTGAGGTCTAGCATACTGAAATTCATAGGCAGATGGCTCTAGTTCAAGTGGGAGTTTATAAGAGTTGTTTTCCTAGAACCAACTTGTATTACTTTGATTACATGTATATTTAATGTATTATTGAATATTTTTCATTGTTCTTCAATACTATGATGTAATAAATGTCATAGAGTATTTGTTGCATTGATAAGGTCATGGAAGTTCCCCGCTATGATGAGAACCTTAAAATGCTATAACAATATTCTTAAATATAGTTCTGTTGTTGGATGACATGCTATGATGGGACACATAGGATGCATACCATCAGGTGCGAGTACACATAAACATATGAGACTTCATCTGATGAAGTTCTCACTTGTTAATCTCCAAGATAAGAGATTATGAGAACATACCCGCTAGTAAGAATTCCTCATGTTTTTGTTCCATCATATATTTCTATCTGCGAGCATGTGTAATGATCTTTAGACTTTAAGATTATCATTAATACATGTCACGACTTACACATTTTGATTTACTGATGAAAACTATCATGCAGACAGTTGGTGGGAAGTAGGGTACGTTGGGTGCGTCATGAGTGACTTGTTATTAATGGATAATTCAATGAAGGATTTGTCCCTTACATTTCCAGAAGTAGATATCTGGGCCCTTTTATTAAAATAGAACCATCACGTGAAATTCCATGGCCACAGTGTAATGATGTGTTTATTTCAGGTATTCAAAGAATGACGTATCAAGCATAAAAGTTGATGACACAATCATGAAACTTCCTTGATGAGATATTGCGACAAAGGGATTATATTACACAGTGAGCATTCGTATGTGGATGTTGTTGTTGTGACTTTACATTATTTCTCTTGGGTTCCTTGACCCGTTGCTAGATAGTACTCTTGGACTTTAGGAAAGCCTGCCTAATGCTAATGAGAAAGAATCCTAGAGGGTCACACACTAAGTGTTTTTGGTGGTCTCAGTTAAATTATATTTGAATTTAATTAATTAATTACATATTAATCTCAAGACCAAGGAATAATTTTATTTAAGTTACAATGATCGCATAAATTAAATTAAATATATTTATTTATTTTATTGAACATTTAATAAATATTTATTTACACATTTGTAAATAATTATATATTTAAGATAATAAATTATATATTTATTTATTAGGGTGTTCAATAAATGGAAGTGGAGTTTGAGTAGACCCAGGTTGGTCCTGTAGTAAAATAATTATTTGTAAGACGGTAAATAGTTATTTAACTAGTTTTCACCAATTAAAATAACACTGGTATTATTTTATAATGTGGAATTTTATTTATAATTTTGTTTTGAAAAATTTGGAGCACCATAAATAATGACATGGTATTATTATTAAATTCACGAGTTTTCTCTAAGTTCAGGAATGTATTTAATTGTTTTTATGCAATTAAATATTATAACTGAAATTACATTTATATAAATAGGAATGTACACCTATTGTTCCATACAACACACCATACGCCTGGTGAATTGAGAATTTTTGAGCCAAACAATTTCTCTCTCAAATCCTCTTCTCTCCCCTCTCAAGAACAAGAGATTTTATTCAAGGCTGAAGAACATGAGAGCAAGAATGACTGACATAAGACACTTGATTCACCGTTATAGAACCCAGAGAACGAGTTGTGTCAATCAGAGGCCATCAGAGCACGTGTGGATCACCACTAGAGGGATTCTAGTTTATATCCTTACAAGAACAATGATATAACCTGGAAGGGTCATTTAAGATGATAAACATCATCAACGAAGAAAGATACCAATGATATAGGTATTATTTTTCTTTATGAAATTAATAAAATTAATTATAAACATGACGTGCAAGATCCTATCTAAAGGTTTTGGGCCTCTTTCTTCTTTATCCAAATATTTTATTATATTCCATGGAGAGTGGCGTTCATCGTCGTATTGATCCCATAATAATCATTGATCATGGTAAAAATCAAAATTGGGTGTCGTCCCAACCACGCTTCCGCTGCACCCGAAACCTTCACTTACTTTTGTATCAAAGGTCAACACTTTCCAATATTGGGCATCACCTAGATGTGCGGATGAGGATTCAAGACATTTGGTGTGGATAGACCTCGTTCTTGTGTAGTGGTTGTAGGATCATCTTCTACTGATGGCATGGGTCGTTGTGGCCTTCCCCTTTGTCTAGGCTGATCGGGCTGACCCTTGCTAGGTGGTCATGTAAGACAATCGAGTACAGATGATTGATGGAGGGTTCTGAGACACCTACCTACCTTTGTGGGGATTTCTGGGGAATTTTCTTATGATTATCATCTTCATATGTATTTTATATAAGGACATGACCAGAATATTGGGTTTGACCATGCCCGCACTATCCTATATGTCCTTTGTTTCTGTGCATGTGACCTCCCATTCCCCCATTATGTGAGTGAAACTCATGCTCTGGGGAAAACTTATAATTGGATAAGGGGTCTAAAAAGTGTATAATTTTGAAATAACTAAGTACTAGTTCTTCATCTGATGAGGGTTCTGTTTGGTGGGGTAGTGCCCATATTTCTTATGTTGTAGGGGAGATGTCAGTGAGAGTTAATTCTCACTTTGGAGGATAATATGACTCTTCCAATTCTATTTCATTCTGCTTTCGGTGGTCACAAACACCATCAAGAGGTGTATATGTTGTCTCCTTCTTGGGTGGTGGATTTGTTTTGGGTTTGTGTAACTATACTATCAGAGTGGAATGGGATCGATCAACTGTCTTTTGGGTCATCCAGTTATCGAATTTTCACACACGTCAGGTAGAGAATTTTTTTCCAATCACCCTCTTCTTTTGGTTGAATCATAGTTATTTAGTCCACCTTCTATGGAAAGTTATCTAGAACCACTTTTTCAGAATCAATCATGTCTTGTAGAATGTCTTGGAAGATGAATCAGTTACAGATATCATGACCCAACCTTTTATAGGAATGGAATTAACCAAGATGGCTGGTGAGGTTGAACTCATCAGGTTTAATGGGTTGTAATAGTGTGTGCAAGTTATTGGTCATGGATTCTAAGAAATAACTGAGGGCTTGTTCATCCTAGAAGGAGTACACCTTATTCACTCATTCTTAAAATCCCAGAAAACCCTGATTTCTCTGTGCTTCTAGACGAGGGAAATTCTGTGGTTTTCCCCACTCTATAGGAGGTGTTGGGATGTTCGGGGGGGCCTATTGGGTATTTGGACGGGTGCCTCCACTAGCTTGAGAGTGACAACTGTAACTTCTTCTCTGGATGGCCTTTTTCCTTATGTTGTGGGCATGCGTCGAGTTTTGGATCGGGTCTGCTGGATGGATTCTTCTAGATGTTGTGATGTTAAAGAAAACTCATAGAATTAACCTAGATATTTTATTATAATAAGAAGCATTTTCAACTCATCCATGATATTTTCAGCATAGAGTTCCAGCAGCTTCACTTGTGAGAGAGGGATGCTGAGTGAGTAGGTGAAACCCTTCCACCTTGTTATGAAGTCGGACACCCTATCATTATTATGTTGTTTGTAGTTTTTCAGATCGATAATCATTGTCTTACTCTGTGTAGATTTTAATTGATAAATGAATTGACAATGAAGGTCTTTCTATCTTGAAATGGATCCTACTAGTAGACTGTTATACCAAACAAAGGCTGGATCTACCAGAGTCTATATAAAACACTACAGTTTTATTAACACCTATTGATTTTGAGGTCCCATAATCAGCCCACATTGGGACATGAAGTGTGCAAGATGTTGTTCAGGGTTACCCACACCATCAAACGTAGAGAAAGTAGGATTGATGAAATTGTGTGGGAGAAAATTGTCTTCTAACCAATTAGGATATAACTTCCTCTCAAGATTCATAGGAGATCTTTTCTCTTCCATGGATTCCATTTGAGTATCCAGGGAATTAATGACATTAAAGAACTATGATGGCACCATTTCCTGATCCATCTCCCATCTATAAGGATCCGATGGGGGTTTATGAGGTGGACCCACTTTTATCTCCTACCGATTTTCTATTCATCTCAATATTGAACGGTTTCCTTGGTGAGAGAGACGTTATTGCCACAATGGATGGATGTTATGATCATTTTCTACTTCCTTATTTATGAAAACTGGCTGTCTAGATCCAAATACAATTTGATTCTTATATACCTTTCATGAAGATAGATCAGCCATGGGTGGGAGAACATTCATCTCTACCTAAAGATGATCCCGAATGGGAATATTTCTTCTATGTATCTCTTTGTTAAGTTTTTTGGAGAGTTTTTGTCCTTCTCTTCTTTCATCTTGATTAATATATTCCATGTTGATAGTGACAAAGTTTACATAAGCATATCAAGAAATGGTGGTTATGCCACTACTCTTCATGAAACAGGCTGATTCTATACTGTCTTGTTTAGGGTCATTATTCGAAACCTTTTCCATGTTAGTCCATTTTTACTTGTGGCCTCGACGGGGTTTGATTGTCTTCATTTTATGTTTCTACCATTTTGTTCTATGAACAATGATTTTGAGGGAGTTTATGGTTGTGGTTTCTAAATGTTCCCCAACTAGTAGGGGTTTTTCTTGTGGCAAGAGGAGCTGGTGGAATGCCGAACATTGATTGATTCCTCCCAATCCAAGGAAGACTAACTACCTTTGTAGTGGTGGTGATGATGAAAATACCCCCAACCCTATGGGGTGGGAGTCATTTTTGGCCTCAATTGGCATGGATTGGTCTAGTTGTTAAAGATACAATGAGTCTAGTCCGAGACTTAATGATTCCCAAGATGGAAATGAAGATATAAATTACCATATCCTAGTGAGGTGGGGGGATCTGGAATCATCGTTGATGTTTTTAGGGCCATCTTAGGGGATGATAAACCTGAATATAGTGATTGAGATAAAAATTTCCCTATTCCCGTGGGCTGGGGTTCACCTTCGGCTACCGAGGGTATGTCATAGATCCTCTCGGGAATTAACGATCTTAGGTTTGGAGGCAGTGTTAGATATTATCCTGGACTAAGGGGATGAGTCTTCTCCTGAATATATTCCATGTAAGCTTATACTATGGTTCGCGTGATACAACACATCTGTACTCACATAGGGGATGAGTGCGATGGAAACCCATGGTGAGAACCATTCCTTACGATAAGTTGTCAGGGTGATCACAACTTTGGTCTATATGTTTGGAATTTCATACTATTAACTTGAGGGTTATAGTTTTAAATCCTTTTGGCTATCCTCTCTCCCCATCCATGGTGTTTGGGAACCATTTAAGCAGGAGAACTCTATTATAGTGACCAAATCGCCCGATTGTTACCCGATCCCCTGATTTTTATAGAAGATATAAAATTACAGGACACTACATTTGAGGGGATTTACAGTTCCAAGGGAGAGGAAAAGTGTAATTCTTTATATTATCCCCATCCTTGAATATGAATGCATGACATGGATTTGAAGATTAGCTGTCAAAGAGTTGTAATTAAATGGTGGAAAACATGTTGTAGATTTATATTCTGCTTTTCCAGTTGTGGATCTAGGGGCATGGAGATAGCAGCCAAGTATAGCTGAAAATAGACTATATTGATTGTCTGAAGCTGAAACACATATCCTGGATAAGGGATATGCCAAGCCTTCGGTCTCTAATGATTAGTATACATATTCTGGTGTATATAAGGCATGGAATCCTTTTCTATCTCATCTGACATATCGTAGTTAGTAATAACGAGGGGTCAGAACAAGATGGGGAGGTTGTTTTTGGATAAATCACTTCATATGTCAATGTTATCCCCCTCCTCATCAGAATTATATGCCTCCATTCAGTCGAACCATAAGGGATTTCTCTAATGTTCTCTTGTTAATGGGAGTGGGGTGATACTAGAAGTTGATGGGGAACCATATACAGTTGACCCTGATGATTGAAGAACCTCTCTATATGAAGGTGTCAATGTTTTGAAAACCTCTCTATATGGAGGTTTCTAGATAGATGGAGGATTTCCTTTCCCATGGGAGGTATCGCCATGGGGAGGTAGACCATGGTGGATATTAGGATTAAGGTCCCTACAATCCATATCCATACTACCACAAGGAGGACTGTCATAGTAATGAACATATTCTACTTCCACTTTGATATAAGAGTAACTTGAAATTTTTGGTGTTGATAATGTGTCTCTAAAAACGCTAAGGATACTCTAATTGAGTAGATTAGGAGTTTGGTCCATGTTCTACATTGTGGTCAAAATATGATGAACTGCCTTTTGTAATTGTGCATGGATATGATCTTGTTGTGTAACTGTTGGTGGAACTTGTATATAATCACCTAGAACTGTGGGAATATAATCCTGCTATTCAGAAGCTATCATAATATGCTAATGATCTATCTCATTTTTGATAGGAATGTGAGCCTTTCTTGAGGCATGTTTCATTCTCACTTGGTGAGGATAGGTCAGGATAGGGATGTGAGCCCGATCATGGGCCTTTGGAATATGCAACTAGTATTTCATGGTAGGAATATGAGTCTACCCTGAGGTGTGTGTCACTCTCACTTGGTGGGACCCAATTGGATCAGGAATATAAGCTTGGTCTGTATAGTCATTCCCCATTAGAATATGTTGACGAACATATGAAATGGGAGAAGGAATATGAGCCTCCCCTATATTTCTTTGGAATGATGCTGGTGCAGTTGTTCATTGGAAGAAGTAGGAATATGCGTCTGGATTCTGAGATCTTCCAGGATATGCTGGTAAGATTAACTAATAGTAATGTGAGATTTTCCCGAGACTTGTTCAATTATCACTTGGTTAACCTCAGCCATAATGGGGATATGAGCTTGATCCTATGCCTTTGTAGTATGCTGCTGGACTTCTTCAATAAAAATATGAACCTTCCTTAAGGCATGTTACCCTCTCACGTGGTTAGGCCAGGGCAGAACGAGGATATGGGCTCGATTCGGGGGTTATGGAACATGTCACTAGACTTCTTCGATAGGCATGGTTCTCTATCTAAGTCATGTTCCTCTCTCACCTAGTGAACCCCGATTGGAACAGTAATATGATCCCAAACCGATGCATCATCCTTCATCAGAATATTACGATAATTTTCTTGGTTGGGAGAAAGAGTGCGCGCTTGCTCCAGTACAACCACTTTTTCATGGTGATCAGAGTGTTGATCTATCATATATGTAGGGATATAATTATAATCTTATCCATTCATCTTCAGTCGTGTCAGAATATGCTAGAAAAGTTCTTCATCTGTTGGTAAAATATACTGGCACTTTAGAAAATTATGTTGAGGGATATGCGCCTATATATTTTCTATCTCCATGATAAACTGGAAGATGTCTTCAATTGAAATGGGGATATGTGCCCACTTCTATCATCTTTTTACCACCAAAATATGATTATGGGATTTTTGCATGAGGGTAGGAGTATGAGCATCCCCCATTCCTGCTTCTGGAATATGCCCACAGACTTACTCTGAACAAGTAGGGATATGAGCTTGCTTTCTAGTTCCTACCAGATTATTACGATAGGAATTTCCTATAAGAGCAAGAATATGAGACCTCTAATGGATATCCAATGACTTCCTCCTCTGATGAGTCTTCCTTATAGCCTAATGATGGGCATCATAGGTGGTTTTATGTCAGATGGTACCCTCAGCAGGTGACTGTTGGGTACCAGCGGGATGATGTTGGCGAGGATGGTTGATAGGTGCCCTCCTCAGTGGCACCTAAATCAAATGGGATCCATATTTGGAATCCTATTCTACCTTTATCAGATATAAAAGATAGAAGTTGTCACAATCTAAGGATAATCTCTCAACTGTATTGGTCATATCAATAAGGGATACTGGCTTAGAAGCAGTCTTTCTCGGGTGATGCAGACTTGTCAGTCATCATTCGTAGAGAACTTCAGGTGAATATTCCATGGTTGGGATTGTACCATGTAGATAGTACTCTTGGACCATGGTAATCACCACCTGTAATTGGATTTTTGAAGCAGGTAAAGTCATTTTGTGACCTACGGGGGTTTCAGTCGCATATGATTTTCCAGATCAAATAATGGATGATGAAGACATTTCCTCGAATCAAGATGTTATCAATATCTGTAGTCATGCAGACAACAAATAACACAGTTACCTATTATTACAATCTTGTAGGCATAATGTTCTCAATAAAAGATTCATGGTTTACACAATTTTCCTAATATTCACGGATTGTACCATTTCACTCGTTTGGATTTGTCAAAAGAAGGATGGACTTATGAGAACTCTGGTTATAAGTGATCATTTGTAAGATTATGCCAGTCTTACTTATTTTTTTGTATAAGGTTTGAAAAATAAATTATCCTTACACATTATAACCCAATCATTATATCATTTCATAGATTCACATCAGTTTTATCATTTTTTTGCATATAGGGAAAAATGAAATAGCCCGACAGATAATAACCAATAATTTTTTCATTGGAGATATTCACATCGGGTTCACCATTTTTGTTTTCATATAAGGGAAAAATGGCTTGAAGGATAATAATTTTTTTCATTTGATAAATTCACGTCAGGTTCACCATTTGTGTTTCATTAGGTTATTGAGACATGAAATGAGTTTCTCTCCTCATACTACCATTTTCACTTTTCCCAAAAACTCCCAATGGTTCCCCCATCCGCATCTTGTTAGAAACCAATTTTCCAATGTCCAGTGGCCATCTGGGTTTTATGGCCCAATGACTATTGGGGACTCACATTGGTCGAGAGGATGGTCAGTCTCATCACACCCTTTTTGGGGGAGTTGTTTCCTATTATGGGACTATCTCATAGATTTAAGATATGTTTGTGAATCTCATCCTAATCCCAATACGAGATTAGTTACCATAAAAAAACAACTCATTATTTAATTATCTCATTAAACAAAGAAAGGGAGTCTCATTGATGAACTGAGGGGAGTGAAGTATCATTAGTGAATCCATCTATATGTATTCGAGGTTCTTCATCCATTTTACAAAAGGTGAATAACCTCTTTATGTGCTGAATATGTATGACAAAATGATTCAGAATGTGATTCCACATGGGGATTCAGTTAATATTCCAAGGATATAGTTGATCCATTATGAGGCATCCAACGTATCCTGGTTATTTTCGAAATCAAAATCCATGTAGTTTGTTAATCCTGTGAAGTTTAGCATCATACAGAGAAGAAATATGTGTGGGTAATGGGACACCAAATATTTGAGCTTAGGTCCTAGTGAGACGTCATATGTGTCCTATTTATGGTAGGAATTAGAGTCATCATAGTTTAATCATGCCCTTGGGAATGGACCCAAGGTATATTCTCTTATATGAGTGGTGTTCTTACCATACCACTAATCAGGTATTACATATTGGGATCACCCTAGTTATTGGGAATTAATGATACCGAATGAGGTTTCCATATAAACTTCCTAATCCCATGTGAGCTATGCATGGTGTAATAAATAAGTTTGAATAGATGATTAGTCTCATGGCATGTAGATACAGTAATTATGTACTGGGATAGTACTTGGGGTGTTTGGTATAGAGCTCGGGCCTCGAGAAGGCATCCTATGTATCTTGAATATGGAAATAATCAGAGTCATCGTAGTTTGTTTATCCCTTAACATGCTGATAGGCTAATGTGGATGATCACACTCAGTGAAATTATGAGTATCTTTGAGGTTTTAGTAATTCTAGGGTCTTACAAAAAGATGGATGCCTTGTTGATCAGGGACATACTATATGATGTATATAGTGGGGGCCTATGCACTAAGGTTTCCCTTGTAACTCTAGGGTGTATAATGCAGATGAAATGATCTGTGAAACTCCCTAATCCCATGTGATCCATGATCATTGTGATAAAAAAGGGTTAGAAAGTGATCAATTACATTTCTTTGGGTTATGGGGCTTAGATATTATGATCACCATATATTTTCAATATAGTACTCAGACCTTGAAGAGGTGGCCTATGTATCCGGAATATAGAAGGAATCATGGTTGCTATAGTTCCTTTTATATTGGGGCTTACACACTAAAGTCGACCTATTGATTGAGGATTACACACTAGGGTTTCCCTATTGATTGGGTCTTACACTCTAAGGTTTCCCTATTGCATGCTTGGAGGGTGCCTCATGACATAGTTTTCTTGTTCTGGAAGCCCTTGCATGACACAGTTGTCTTGTTTTGGAATCCATCACATGAACTATATTGACATAGAAAAGGGGTGTCACAAGAGTCAATGTGACATGTGTAGACGCTGAAAAGTCCATAACTACTAAAGGAAGTGTCGAAATGACAAAGCGAAGTCATATTCGGACCCGGAGGCTTGGTCCGGAGGGTCCAGAAGTGTTGCGCAAAATAAAGGAGGATGTGCGCGAAAAAATGTTGGCCGCACGAATGGAGTTCGGGATTCGCGAAAGGTTCCCAGCGCAGGCGCGCAATATTTGTGCTCCCGCGCCCTCACAGTTAACTTTTCACGCTGCCGTCTCTGGTGCGCAAACTTTTGTGCGCTGCCTGGATTTTGTGACGCCGGAGGCCTATAAATAGAAGGATACCTCTTCCATTTCGGGGTTGTGGAATTTGAAAGATCTCTCATGCACGAAATATGAATTCTGCGCGTGCAAGATGACCTTTAGGTACTGACTCTTTTCGCGCAACCTCGCCCCAGGATCCGCCTTTGCGCACAATCCCATTGGCTTAAATAGAATTCCAAACACATCAGGGTTCATCCCTTGCGCGCAATTCCTACCTTTGCACACAAAAAGGCCCAATTGCGTGCAATCCATTTGTTGGGTGTGGCCTTGCCTTAGGGTTCGGCCTTTTCCACTCGCGCGCAATTCACATACCTTGCACGCAATCCCCCTAGTCACACGTAATTTATATGCCCCAATTATGCGTCATCCCGGTGTTTTGGGCGCAAACCCTTTGTTTGCGCGCAATCCCCGAGACCCCTCACCTTGATGCCCCCCGGGTGCCTGCTTGTGTAGGCGCCCGATGTACTCCATACCGGGCATGCATGCCATCCATTGTTTTCCTGTACAGCCTTCCATGATCATATGAAGTAACCTCAAGGCCCCTTTTCAGTGTTTCCCATTGAGTTGCTTTGCCTCATGCTTCTTCACATAGGTACGCTAACAATTATTGCTTCTTCACATAGCCACGCTAACGTGGACCCCTCGATGGTTCGCTCTGCGGCCCTCCTTCACTACGACCTTGCTGATGTCTTCCCTCCCACAAGGGGTAGATGGTGTCGGTTATGTATGTCCTAGGGGTGTGGAGAAAATACACCTCGTCCGAGCTATAGGATGTTAAACTGCAAAGAGCCTCGTCCTCAACACATGACGTTAAACTGTGATCCGGCCCCATGCCTCACACGCAGGGTCCCCCGGCTTGGACATTCTTTATGCCGCTCGTCTCCATGGGAATGGGATCACCCTCACATGGGATGATATCTTCCCTCTCGGAGTGGCTTTTGTCCACAGAGTAAGGGCAACCACCTTGGTGTAATCCCCTAGCCTCTCTTGCGGAAGGTAGCACCCATGCACCTCCGTACTTCCCAACTTCCAAGGCCAGTGGAGGGCATGATAGGGAATGAGACACCTATCATCTTCGGTCCCAAATCCCTCTTCCACTGGGCTTTGTTGAACTTCAGGCCTCCACCCTGGAGTAAGTCCCGGCACCCTGGGCCACTCACTGCGTAATCCACTCTTCACTTCTCACGGACGCACCCTTTGCGACATGATCATCAGGTCCCTGCAACCTCTTGTTTCTCACACCGAGTATGACTCACATGAGCTTAGAGTTAGCACCGACCCTGACCCCTACTTTCAGCGAACTACGAGGACTTTGATCCGTACTAAGGAATGGTACGTAGGAAGCCTCCACGAGGTTCAATCCCACCACCCAGTTATTCAGACCCCTTCGCATCGGTTCACCACCTCCATGGGCCGCCTCAGAGCGTAAGCCCCATATCCACTATCATGGGCCACCTCAGAGTGTATGCCTCATACCCACCATCATGGGCTGCCTCAGAGCGTAAGACCCATATCCACCATGGGCCGCGTCAGAGTGTAAGCCCCATCCATCCCGAACTACGTGGACTTTGATCCGTTCTAAGGCATGGTACGTAGGAAGCCTCTACGAGGTTCAAGCCCAACACCCATGTCCCATCCTGACCTCTCCCTCGGGCCCACGTGCCTCGGGAATCTCATGTCCTAGCCTAGAGGCATTACTTCCTCTAGGTCCCATCCATGCATTCATTCTCATAGGTTGCCTTTTCAGGTGTCCCACCATATCCTCGAACTACACAGACTTTGATTCCCTGCCACGGGGACACGTAGGAAGCCTCCACAAGGTTCAAACTCATCTTCACTTCATCACACATCCCGATTCTTACCCGGGCCTTCACATCCCGGTGGGATCATGCCACTTCACTCCACTCCATAGTATCTGGGAAGCCGCCCACGTGCTGGCCCCGGCATCGGTGTTCCCCCAGGGGGTTCTTTAATCTGATACACTCTCAGTGTTCTAATCAGTCTGATCCATCTCCGCTAGACGTTAAACTTGCGGCATACCCCATGTTAAACATGGGAAGATGAGGGAAACCTCAGATACATGCCTATGGAATAAAATTCCCCGTGTTCGATGTGGGATGCATTGGGCTTCCGCGCCCTCGAGAATCCCTATAATAAGGGAAAAAAGAAAGACATGCCAATTCCCCAGCGTCAAGACACGCCAACGACGCCTAGGCATGACCACTCTCCTCACCGAAGGTTGCTGCCCCGATCAGACCCCTTGGAGCATCTCGACGGAAGAAGTGTAATTAACTGGTGTCCATGAAGATATGGCACCGAGAACATGATTCACGAATACATCTTAAATCTATGAGGGAGACTCGGACTAGGTGACAAGCTCCGAGGAGGAATCCACGGAAGGTAGAACTAACATCCCATCATCCCGATTTCGAGAAAGGAGCAGACGTCCCTGAACAAGGAACGGATGCCACCCGCCTTTGGAAAGCGGGAATGCGGGGCCTCAAGCCACGCATCCTCCCCTGCATGACGGATGCGCGTGCACCCCAGCAAAAGCGTCAGAAACAAAAAATTGTGAACCCTACGTGGATCTATTCTCCTCAATATGAAGACTAGTAGCGTTTGGGGTGTCGGAAGATTAGCATGTCACCAGGTCCAGGCACCCAGCACTAGGACGTGAAACCCGCCTGGGGTTGGGGCAGTCAGGATGTTGAGAACTCCGTTTTGTGATGTTTTCAGCGTGGATCCCTCTTACCGACCACAGAAGACGGAATGGCGCTGGGCTTCTGGTTGTCAATTTCTTTTCCTATTAGTGTTCATGGGTTCATATCCCTGCTTTCAAGAATCATATCGTTACATCTGGAGCTCGATCGCCACCTGCCCACCGGCGTAGGGGCAATGGCAGTACTGACGCGGCCACCCCGTGTGGTTCCACCTTTTCCACAGCTGCTCCGACCGCCACGACTGTTGGGCGCTCACGCCCCCTCTCCCCATCAGAGGTTATCCAACGAAGGGTGATCAGCGACCTCGTGCGTAGGTACGAAAAGGAAGGGGTCATCCCCACTAGGGACATGGCCCGTTTGGACCTCGAGGCAGCTGTGAATCACCGCCATCGCCGCCCCCGAAGGCCACGTAGGGAGCCGCTTCTTCCCACCCCGACGTTCAACCGTTTTGGGATTTTATCCCCGGAATGCATCGACACCTCCCTTCCCTACACCGATGAGGTAGGGGATGTCCGGGTTCGCCCGATCAGAGACCCACTTCAAAGGTTCACAGTCAGGGCCCCCGCCAGGCCGCGTCGGCACCACCGCCCGACTCCCCGGGATGAGGAGCAGGAAATCCATGTGCCCGCACCACCGACTCTAACCCACCTGACCCGACTCCAGTGTCAAGCATGAGCGGAAGAGGATGCTCTCCCCGGGGCATCAATGTCAGCAGCCACCATGGCCCGAGCCACCGCTGACTCCTGTCATCAAACCCCTGCACATGTTGAGTAGAGGCAGTTACATGCCCGACCCGGATCGAGTCCCTAACCGCCCCACAGGCAAGTTGGGTCGACTCTCCCTGTCGCTAGCACAGGCAATGGCCACCGCGGACCGAGTTGCGGTAGTGACATCCAGTGTGAAGGCCTAATCCATGCCACCATTCTGGAAGGTATGGGTACTCCCTCCTTCCAACCCCAGCCTGGAGGCCTGCATAGTACCACCCTCGCCGCAGATAAGGGGATTCCTCGTGACATCTACGCTTCGAGTGGGGATCTTTTCAGAACTCACTACACTGGATATGGGGTAACTTCCCCTACCGCTGACCGCGATTATGGAGCCGTTGCATATCCAGTCACTCAACCACATGGACATCCTCCCCATGTCCCTTTCTACATATTTCCCGGTGCTCCTCGAACCTCGGCCTTCAATCCTCTCCTCCCCAGCACTGGTGCAGCCACATGATTCCGTGACAGAAATCAACCTCACCCTGAGGAGCCACCCAGGAGAAAGAAGGTGGTACATCGTCACCGTAAGAGAAATTCCAGGGAAGACCAGATGGAAATCAGACCAGCCCGTTTCTCAGACTCTGAGGCAGAGTACGACTCGGTGATGGAGCCTTCCCCCTAGTCCTTTGAGTCAAGGGCAGGGATAGGGACGCGACACATCAGCCTCGTACTCCCTGAATGCTAGATCCATATGATCCCCGCCTCCCTCTGAAGTTATATCCAGGAGGACGAGGACTTGGCGTACCCCTAGGGATCAAACTTGCAGTCACCATCGGCCTCTCCAGAAGCACCTTCCGCCTCGGTCAGAGATGACAGAGACCTTTTTTGGGGTTTAATAGAGGAAGAGTCGCGATGTAGCACACCCTCGGCAAGAACCGACACTATGACAGGAGTCCCATTCATCGGCCCATCCTATCATGACGTGGCAGCCAGGACACTACAACTCTTGGAGGACGACTTAGGATTTGGCGGCCAATCTGCCTGCTCACCGTATTCTCTGCCGGCCAGCCCACTGGCCCAATGGCCTACCTCGGCACCACTACCAGTTCCCTAATAAATCCCATATGATGAGTGGGGCTATCAAGGGTTAGATCCTGAACTTGATCCGTGGAGCTTCTAGACCATCCTCGTAGCAGGCCACTTCCTTGAGAAGTTTTGGCCGGTCGCAGGGTCAGATTTTGATACACCCGAATCGCTCACCCCAGGAGAGTTTGAATGTTTCCGCCAGACCCTCCAGGCGACTCACTCCCGTCTTCACCATCAGCAAGTACCTTATCTCGGGAGTCAAGAACACCTCGAGGATATCAGTGAGCAATGTCGTCGGGTTGACCTGGCCACACTCCCCGCGGTTCGGCACCCCGAGTCACTTGGCCACCACAGGGCCCTCCAACAACAATGTGTTCATAGTTTTCAAGTACTCCGCAATGTTATCAAGGAGGCCAATCCCCACGTGCATGTCCATGGATGGGGGCAGTACACTGCCCTTCTTTTTGGCGCGATTCACCGGCAACCCGACTCACTGGGGGGATCTGAGGGCATGCCCCCGAGGGCAGCGACGGTCAACATGGCCGATCTTTTGGGAGAGGGGAATGGTCTGGAACTTCTTGATGGGGAATCACCCTCTGAGGAAAAGCCACTACTGGACCCATTAGGGAGGATTACTCATCAACAGAGGAACCTCCAAGATCTCCCCGCACCTACTGAGGCATTAAAACTGAGCCGGAATATCGGCAAGGTTAAAGATCACGTTGGGGATGTCAAGCTCTCCGACCCATCTGCCTCAGTGCCGAAGGCAGCGGAAGATCCAAAGAAAGACATGCTGCGTCAATAGCTCGATGAGCAGAAGAGGTTGGTCGATGAGCTTCTGGCTGAACGCATTTCAGAGTGGTAGCCCGACTACGGTGATCCTCGGCCGTGGCAGCAGGGACAGGAACAACTACCCCTCGGTGAGATTCTCCCAGGAAACCTTGATCTTTCCTTGTTCGCTAACAGTGGAGAGGCCGGAGCTCATGGAAATATGGCATGATATGTTTCTCTAAACCCTCATGAACTGTGTGATCACCCAAGAGACCCCACTCGGGTTCCTCCCGCCGCCCCAAGGGTCGCTCCACCAGCCGCCCCACGAGCTGTTGAGATTGTATACCATATTGAAGATCCTGATAATGAGCTTGTGGTTAGGGATCCCTTTCAGGATAGGAACCCGCGTCCAAACGATCCTATGGTAGCACTCATCGCCCGCTTAGAGCTGTTGGAAACTCAGCAGGTGGTGATCCCGTTGGACAGCAAGTCATACCCAACATGGGTAGATGATATGCCAGCACCTCTAGGATTTGGGAATCCCAATTTTCCCCCCTTTAATGGGACAAGAGACCCACCACAACACCTGGCCCACTTCAACTCGAGGTGTGGGCCTATGTTTGGGACTCTAGAGCAGCAGGAGACTGCCAAGCTCCGTTGCTTTGTTCAGACACTAGAGGGGCCAACATTCATTTGGTACATCCATCTCCCTGTCAGATTCGTAACTAGCTGGGAGGACCTTCCCAGGTGATTCCTATACCAGTTCAGTTCCATAACCTGAAAGATGAACATCGCAGACCTCTTCAGGTGCAAGAAAAGGCCCAATGAGCGAGTGGCGGACTTCATCGCCCAGTGGAAGGGGCTCACGTACTCCCTTGACATGTCACTAACTCAAGAGAAATTACTAACAATGTGGGTAGAGAACATCAAGGTAGAGATGGTTCCTTTTCTGATCACTCATAATTACCCTGGAGGGTTCTGGGACTTCTCAAACAAGGCTCAGTGCCTCGAAGAAGCCCTGCAACAGGCTAGTCAAGCATGCCCGCTGCCTCCTGTAATCCCTGCAAGGAGAGATGCCAGAGCCGAGCCCACTGTTGTGGCCTAGATAGAGGCCCCCAGGCAGCTAGAATCGCTACCATCGAGGCCCTGCAGCCCCATAAGGGTCCGCCCCCATGGGCGCATCTTCCGGCCCAGCAGCGACTGCCTAAAAATCATCAAGCGCCTCCGCGTAATGCACCACCGCCGCCTAGGTGAGATAATCAGGTTCCTCCTCCTCGGAATGCTCCTTCGGTCCCCCATCAGGGCCAGCCTCCTAAAGCCCCCTTTCTAGATAGAAGGAATCAGACCTACTCGTTTGGCGAGGCTCAGGTCCCCTGTTACTTCCGCAGTGCCTTGGAGTAGAGAATCGTGCAGTTGCCTGAGTGCCGAAAGCCATAAGAGGTACATCTCACTGATCACCCCAACTACTGCCCTTATCATCGGACCTTGGGGAACACCATCCAAAGATGCTATGTGTTCAAGGAATAGCTCCAAGACCAGATTGAAAAAAATATAGTCAGGTTGGGCCCAGCCCCGGCATAAGTGGCAGGTGTCTTTGTGAGATCAGATGGTAGTAGTAGCGATGAGGATGAATGGAAACAGGTTTTCGACTATGGGTCCCAAAAGAATAATGATTGGATAGCCCACAAGATGGTCTCCTGCTCCCATGGCATCATTCGTGCATGCTTGAATCTGCCAGAGCCTTCGTATGCTGCAGTTACTACTTCGGCATCACCGTCTGAGCCATCCTCTCCCCAGAAGCTCAAGCAGCGGCGGCGCAAGAAGAAAGAACATGCCCTGCCGATGTCGTCGTCATCCCGCACTCTTGGTGACTTTATGGCCCCATAAATGGGGATTCCTTCTAGAATTGGCTCAGTAGTGGAAGACTCTTCGAGCGACAGTCAGGGGTAGGCTTCGGTTAACACCGTAGAGTTGGTAAATCTCTTTTTGACTCCCAATGATGAGGAACTCTAGGTGGACCTTCCCAATGTCCCCAGCCGTCGCCAACGTCGTTGGAGTCGTGGTTACATGAATCTTATGGTCATGACAGTTGGCGCCTCTAGCCAGGCCGTTCACACTATTGAGACCAGACAACAAGCCTAGTATAGAGCTCAGCACAAGTGTCCCCTTCATCCGGTGTCGACAGGTCCTCCTCCACCACCGTTTGTGTTGCTAGGTCTGGAGGAACCACCTCGACCATGCCGCGACCAGCTCCACCCTGCCACCAGCCGACCCCAATCTTCCGGTCCTCATCCGGTAACCACTCTCTAGGCTTCGGCTAGTGAACAAAGAGATATGCCTAGTACCATTCATCCGCCGGCTCAGCCGGCAGGGCCCGTCATATCTCCGATCGCAGAGTGGAATCCTATAAGAAGAAGCTCACGTCTGGCCCGAAAGTATGATGTTATGAAGCACATGTCCGGAATTCCGATGAGGTTTTCTATCCTTGATGTTCTTCACCTGTAGTCTGAAATGCGTGAGGCGCTCGCCGAGGCCCTAAGGGCCCCCCTCCTGTTTGAGACAGAGGTAGCAGCTACGGAGGCCTTCCACGCTGAGGCAATTGGGAATGCCGAATGCCAGGCAGTTATCTCGTTCTCTGGTGAAGACGAAGACTCTTCCATCTTGGGGAACATTCGCCCACTGCACATCACTGGTCAGTTCAATGGCATGGAAGTCCGCCGCTATCTTGTCGACACTGGTTCTGGGATTAACCTAATCCCGACTCAGACACTGAGGAAGATGGGGTTGTCTGAGGATGATCTAACTCCCTCTGATCTCAGAATCCATGGATATGATAGGACCGAGAAAACTCCAGTCCGCAAGATCCGCTTGAATACCTAGTTCAGTGGCCTAATTGCCAGCACCGAGTTCATGGTTTTCTCCTAGGACACCACCTACAACGCATTGATGGGCAAGATGTGGCTCCACCTTCACACGGCGGTCCCCTCATCGTATCACCAATGCCTCAAATACTCCCTTAATGGTCGAGTGGGTGTGCTCCAAGGAGATGCGACTCCTTTTGCCTCTTTTGAAGCCCGTTATCTGGATGCTGACTATTAGAAGAGCAAGGATAAGCAGATTCTGGTAGGTGAGGTTGAGCCCGCCACTATCACAAGTGATCCCTGGGCAGGTATGAATGATTCTTACGTCTTCCCGATCAATTGGTTGTAGGCCACCACCCCTGACATGGGGTAGTGCTTTGTTGTTTCAGGTTCAAGAGGAAGGCATATTCCCAAGTCCAAGCGACGTTGGGAAATTAACTCGTACTCCTACACCAACCAGGATTAGGTGATCCCGTAGCCTCCTAACCCCTGTACGATATTGGGACATCAGGCTCATGGCAATGACAGTCCGGCATACATGTCTATTTCACCGGGCTAGAATCTACTATCTCAAGTCGATGTGCCACTATTGATTTGATGTTATCAGATGTGGCCTCCTGGGCTGAAGGCCAGATGGGATTGGATCGACTACCTTCATCGCTATGGTCTCAGTGAAGCATGGATCTCCTGATATGATGACCACTGCCGCTCAAGCCGGCACCAACCACCCATCAGGGTTTGAGAGCTCAGAAGCATCTCCCCCCATGGAAGATCCCTCCACAAGTGGAGAAGGGGATATAGAAGATGCTCCCCTACCTTTGAGGAAGGCGTCTCCACCACGTTCAAAGAGTTGGTACAGGTGAACCTCGGTAGCGAGGCAGACCCGAGACCCTCATTGGTCAGTGACACCATGCCCCCCGAGGAGTAGCAACGGTATGTGGAATTCCTCAGACATCACCATGATGTGTTCTCTTGGAGTTATGACGAGATGCCAGGACTAGATCCTCAGGTAGCCTTCCACCGCCTTGGTCTCCCGGTAAACCATCGTGGGTTCAAGTAGCCTCCCAGAAAGATTCACCCCTCTCATGGTTCCATGGTTGAGGCCGAAGTTGACAAGCTTATCAAAGCCAACTTTGTCAAGGAAGTTCAGTACCCCCGGTGGCTAACCAACATTATTCCAGTCAGGAAGAAAAATGGACAGATCAGAGTATGTATCGACTTCCATGATCTCAATCGCCACTGTCTAAAGGATGATTTTACCCTTCCAGTGATGGAATTGTTGATTGATGCCACAACTGGATTCCAAGACCTCTCCTTCATGGATGGATATTACGGGTACAACTAGATCAGGATGGCTCCCGAGCATGAGGAGTCCACTGCCTTTAGGGCGACCCAAGGTACTTTCTATTATCGGGTTATGCCCTTCGGTCTGAAGAATATGGGTGCCACCTATCAGCGGTCCATGCATCGCATATTCAAGCCGATTCTGGGAATGTTGGTGGAATGCTATTTGGATGATCTGGTGGTCAAATATCGCCAGCGATAGGACCATCTCAAGGACCCTGAGAAAGTGTTCGGTTTCCTCCATTCCCGCCACCTAAAGATGAACCCGTTGAAGTGTGATTTCGGGGTCACCTCCAGCAAGTTCCTTGGCTTTGTTGTCAGGCACTGAGTCATAGAGATCAACCCAGAGAAGATCAAGGCCATCAGCCAGATGCCTCCCCCGAGCAATATTTGGGAGCTTCAAGGTCTCCAAGGCCACTTAGCCTACATACTCTGATTCATTGCGAATATGGCTGGAAAGTGTAATCCCTTTTCCCAGCTCATGAAGAAAGGCACCACCAATGAATGGGATGAAGAGTGTCAGACCGCTTTCGAGGAAATCAAGCAATATTTTCTCCAACCTCTGGTCTTGATGCCACCCATCTCCGCAAAGATGATGGTCCTTTAGGTGACCGCCCTAGAATGGTCCCTCGGCGCACTTCTCACCCAGAAGAACAAAGAGGGAATAGAGAAAAACCTCTACTACTTCAGCCGCATGCTCCTCGATACGGAAATTAAATATTCTCCCATCAAGAAGAGATATCTGGCGCTCGTATTTGCCGTAAAAAAATTGTGTCACTACTTGCAGCACCATGAGGTACAGCTGGTCTCTCGGGTAGACCTGTTGAAGTATATTCTGAACCAACCTATGTTGACTGGCCAACTAACGTGGTGGGCGGTGATTCTCCAGTAGTTCAACATCAGGTTCATGCCTTAGAAGGCTATCAAAGGACAAGCATTGGCAGACTTTCTAACTTCCCACCCAACCTCCGCGAATCAGCTGTTGGAACTAGGTTTTCCTGATGAGGCAATCCTCTTAGTCGATCATGGTGTCTCATGCTTGCAGATTCACTTTTATGGTGCCTCCCGGAGCCCCACTGGTATGAGACTCAACGATCCTAGGGTTAAAAGAGTGGGCCTGGGTATCATCTTCATCACCCCAGAGCAATCCGTTCTTCCATACTCATTCCTATTGTTGGAGGGCTGCACCAACAATGAGGCAGAGTATCATACCCTCATTACTGGCCTCGAGCTGGACCTCAAGATTGATGTGCCCCATCTACATGTGAAAGGGGATTCCGAGCTGGTCATCAAGAAGGTCAATGGTTACTATGTAGTCAGAAAGCTAGAACACCTGCCATTGTTGGAGTGCACCCTCCGTCTAATGGCCCAGTTCCCTTCTTGGACGGAGGCCGTTCATACCCCTCGGTCATAGAACTGTCAATCAGATGCTTTGTCAAGCTTGGCCGCGTCATTTGCGGAGCCCGAACAGGACGACTTGATTATCCCCGTGGCGCCCCGGAGAGTTATTGCTTCAGTTACCCCGGAGGATGATCACGGCCCACGGGTGAACCATCTTACTGTTGGTGCCCCTATGTCAAGATCCCCAGGTACTTCAGATGCGGTGATTGAAATAGTTCCTGATTGCAGGACACCCTTGGTTTAATAGCTCCAATACGGTAATCTTCCATCAAACCGGGTATAGTGCGAGCGAGTCCAACGTCGCTCTCTACAGTTCACCCTTCAGAGCGGTCCCAGCCTTGAGCAGATCCTTTACAAACGTGGATTTGATGGTGTTCTCCTTCTTTTCATTCAAGGAGTTGAGATTCCACAGGTCATGCAAGAGGTTCATGCTGGTTCCTGTGGCTCCCATCAGGCCGGGTCAAAGTTGTCTCACCAGATTCAGAGGATGGGGAAATTCTGGCCCTCTATGATCCATGACTGCATCAATTTTTCCAATAGGTTCCATGTGTTCCAAGTTCATTCTAACTTTGTGCATCGACCACCAGAGCCTCTCCACACTACCAGGTATTCTTGGCCCTTTGCAGTCTGGGGGTTGGATGTCGTAGGAACTTACCCGCTGGCAACAGCTCGCCAATGCCGGTTTATTCTGAACGCTACAGATTTCTTTTCCAAGTGGGCGGAGGCAATTCCGCTCAAGGAGGTCAAGGCCCATTCTATCATTGACTTTGTGATTTCCAACATCATCTATCGATTTGGAGTACCTCACGCTATCCTCACTGATAACGACACCAACTTCCGAGCATCCGAGCTGAAGAAATTGTACGCCATGTACAAAATTCACTCTAACCATACCTCCAGCTATCATGCGCAGGAGAATGGACAGATCAAGGAATTTAAGAAAACCCTCTCTAACATTCTGCAAAAAATGGTTGGTCAGAACAAGAAGAGTTGGCCGGATAAACTCCCCAACGCCCTGTGGGCTTATCGGACGACGACTCGTAATTCCACCCAGGTGACCCCATATTCCCTGGTGTATGGAGTTGAGGCCATCCTGCCCGTCGAGATTCAGTTTCCCTCATTGCGCATAGTGGTCTATGACCAGCAAGCACCAGATAGAGTTTCCGAAGTCCGTATAGCTAAATTGGAAGCGCTGGATGAGAATAGGCTTCGTGCTTTGCACAACCTGGAAAGGCATCAGAGCAGGATGGATCGAGCCTTCAACAAGAAGGTTCACCTCCGCTCCTTCCTTCAAGGTGACCTGGTACTGGACCTCAGGGCGCCAATGATTCCCGGTAGAAAACCACCCAAGTTGGATCCCAAATGGGAGGGACCTTTCATCGTCCATAAGCTCTACCCCAATGGTTCATATTCCCTGGTATCCATGGATGGTGATCGTATATCTCCTCCCACCAATGCCAAGTTCCTTAAGTAGTATTTTTCCTGACCCTACAGGGTCCCCCATGACCTTAAACTAGTTTACGGTCCCACATGACCCTAAACTGCATCTGGTCCAGCATAACCTTAAATTGTATTTGGCCCTAAATTTGGGCCCCTACGGTCCCCCATGACCTTAAACTAGCCCATGGTCCCGCATGACCCTAAACTGCATGCTCTTCCTGCACGACGTTAAACTACAAGCCGATCAGGCCTCTCTAACCGAGGCCTAGCCTCGGGCCTCCGACCCAGGCTCTCTCCTGTGGAATTTTACGGTGTGGTGTGGGATCATGTCCTCATTCACATCGGATTACTCGTTGTGCCGTACATCTCCCCTGTCTTGGGAGTCCTATTCCCCCCCACACTCGTCCTTACTACAAGACGCTAAACTACAAGCTGGTCAGGCCTTCCTGACCGAGGCCCAGCCTCAGGCCCCTTAGCCCAAGTTCTTACCCTGAGGGTACGATGTGGTGTGGGGTTATGCCCTCGTTCACATTGAATTACTTGCTGTGACATACACATTCCCAGATGAAATGCCTCTAATCATCCTACATGACATTAAACTGTGCTATTAGAACTATGTGTGGCTTGATTCTCATCCTTATGGGGTACGTAGGACTGCCTAAACACCTAGATTTCAGTTCCAGCCCCATCTATTGAGATATCCCATGATATCCTGGTCACCTCAGCCTCTTGGCATGTCCCTCTCCACAGGGAGGATATATAGGTGTGGTATAGGGTTTTTTGGCACCATGCCCCCTTCTCCTGGTAATCCACCATCTTTTGGCCGCTCTCAAACTGAGCCCTTCGACCCTTTTCAGTGGTCCGCTAATGTGTTCAGATTACTCTGGTCTAGGACCTGGAGAGTCAGATTCAACTTAGGCAAGTTTCGTCCACTTGTCAAGCTTCGTTCTCCCCTTCATTCGGGCCCCCATTATCCTTCAAACCCAGAGGGACCCCCAAGAACGGCCTGGATACAATGAATAAGGGCTCTCCTACCATCATGTGCCAATTCCCCCGAGGGTTTCAGACAAAAAATTGATACAAATCCCACGTTGCGAATATGGTCAGCGGTCGATGCTCATTTTTTTGTCCCCAAGGCCAACATGATAGGATGCTATGTTGCGAACATGGTCATTAGTAATCCTCCATCATCACGCCGACTTCTTTAGGCCCTGAATGTTGGTTTCATGATTTACATTATGTTCCACCCCATTGTGTCAAGGTGGAATCTCTACACTCCTTGCACTAACCCTCAGTGCACTTCCACACGTCATGCAGATAAAGCTGTGTTACATCATCTCTTGGGGCTCCCGCGATCCGAGCGCTAAGATTATAGGCTTTGGTTTTCTCTAAGGACCATGCACAACTTGACCCTCATCCCCATGGGATATGAGGGGTCACCCAGACATTTCTTTTTGGGCCCTGCTCAGCTAGAAGCTAGTGTCTCCTGCCCCTTGATCTTTAAACCCTCTCTGGCATCTTGGACTGAGGCTCCTCTCCCGGAATCGCACGCGGTGATGGCATGGTATTATGTCCTCATCTGAATCAGGTATTCCTTATCACATCATGTGCATTCCCCCTGAGTCCAAGCCATATAACCTTAAACTGTGCTGGTTGGTCCTACCACATGACCATAAACTGTGATGATATCGTCCTGGCCGCATGACGAAAAATGGCACTGCATTGTGATGACCTCTCCATAGGGTACATCACGCTAGGTATTGGTCAATTACCATACCATTTGTCAATGCATGTATACGGCTTGATTATCGTGGCGATGCCAGAAATTTCTACCCTAGGACGGTCGCTCCACAAAAGAAAAACCATTCAACTTCAAGGAAAAACAAGATACATCAAATGCCACTTATTTTGGTGCGAGGACTAGACCCACAATCCCCTTTCATCCTTTGCACAGGTACCATGTCATGTCGTGCCACCCTTTCCAAGAACTACGTGCAGCTTGATCCCCATCCTCATGGGGTACATAGGAACGGCCAGACCTCTTTTCTTTGGATCCAGCTTGAGGTCTGGTAATTCATCATGTCTGTCCCTCCTTTGGGACCTTGACCACGAGACCGCATGGCATGGTGAGCAGGACTTCATCCTCATTCACGTCGGGTTTGAAATTGCCAAACTGCGTGAACCCTATTATGAGAATTAGCCCTCCTATTTCCTATCCTGTACGACATTAAAAGGCACCCCAAGAACTACATATGGCTTGATTCTCATCCTCATGAGATACGTAGGAGCGCCTAGGCACTTCCCCATGGGCCCAATCTAACTTTCGTGTTCTGTCCCTTGACTGGAACACTCTTCCAAGGAATGCATGGTAAGCAGGAACTCATCCTCATTCACGTTGGGTTTTGTAATAACCTTACCATGTGTCTCCCACCCTCCTTACCAATCCTTGGTCTGAGTTCTAAGACTTTAAACTAAGACCCTTTCTAGAACTACATGTGGCTTGATTCTCATCCTCATGAGATACGTAGGAACGCCCAGACATTTCATCTTGGGTCCAGCCCTAGGGATTACCAAATCCCGCCTCTCCTCACTGTCGACCCCTTGGCCTGACTTGTTGGGGAGTGGTTTAGCTGCAGTATCTACCACGAATGAATTTAGGATGCTCCATAGTGATGTTGGGAAGCGATAGTTCTCTCACAAGATAGGTCCTATCTAAAATTAGGGATGATCTATGACTAGATTAATACGTCTTACTAATGCGCCTCCACCATGGTGGCAAAATTTTTGGAGTGTTGGATTCTGTTTGAACAAACCACCACTTCAATTTCCACGCTTTGAGTGCCCCTTTATTCAGATCTTCATCATCTTTCATGTTTGATGGGACCCCCTAACGGTATGGATGCTCGACCTGTGGTCCGCCTACTGTAACAATATGGATGATAGACCGTTGGTCTTCCTATTTTAACAGTAGGGATGATTAACCTATAGTCTGCCTACTGTCCTGGGTCAACGTTCTGGAAGACTGGTCATGTTTGATGGGACCCCCTAATGGTATGGATGCTCGACCTATGGTCTGCCTTCTGTAACAATACGGATGATAGAACTTTGGTCCGCCTGTTGTAATAGTATGGATGATTGACACATGGTCCTCCTAATGTCATGGGCCAACGTTCTGAAAGTCTAATCAATGATATTTGAGTTAGGCCCCATGTTGCGAACATGGTCAGCGGTCAGCCCTCATTTTTTGTCCCCATTTCAGGTCAATGCAATGTGGATGCTTCATTTTCACCACGGTCAACAGCTATCCTCCATTGTTACGCCCCCCATAGTGTTCCGAATTCAGGTAACTTGATTCACCCTTTTCATCTCTCTATGTTTGGATTGATTCCAATTCCCCAGGCATTACCCCACTCGCGTGTTAGAGCATGTTGAGGAGACGATACATCGATCGGTCTGAGGACCCCTTCCTTTGGCTGTACCTCCCTCTCCTCCTCAGAAATCCGGGCTCGATTTCGGATGCCTGAAGCTTGGTTGACACCCCATGGTTGGAATAAATGATAACACGAGCATCCTTTGTTCCTCACATTGGGAATGACTCACATGAGCTCAGGGGTGAATTGTTATGTATTTCAGGATTATGGTTGACCGTATTAAACCAAAGGTGAAAATAAATAGATTCGTCCATACATTGGTTCGAAATGGTGAGCAGTAAAAGAAAAAAATTTAATGAGATGGCCAAAACAGGGCCCTTAAGGATCAGTGTTTTGGATTGATCTTTCCAATGCCACTACCCTTTGGCTGGTGGCCTCCAGGACTGCTTCTCGCTCCCTGAAGACTCTCTCTTCATCAGCAGTCATAGAGCGCAGTTCACCAATCCTAGCTTGTGCCTGAGCCCATTCAGTTTGAAGTATGGTCATCTGGTGACTCGCCACCATCAGCTGTTCTTGGGCATCAGCCTGTTGGGCCGTCAGTTGCTCCACGAGCTCAGAGCATGTTGCAATGAAGGTCTCCTTCTCTATTTCCTTATCTTCAATGTGTCATACTTCTTGCTCCTCCCTCAATAACACTTGGGGTGCTCACCTATCTTTCCTGAAACTGGGAAATTTCGGTGCACCGACTGCTCTCACGTATCTTCTCGGACATGTAATCACGGACCGTCAGATGAAGGCATTGTGCATCAGCCCCTCTTGTACATAGGAAACACAGCCAGGTCTAGAGTGATCCCATCCGCCTCAACCAATGCATCTGAGGATTCCTGAGAAAACGCTGGATGCATTTCCACCCTTTGCGCCATGTCATCCGTCTCTCCTCGACCGCTTCCGAATTCGAATCATCTATTTCTTCGGGATCAGCGAGCCGATATACAGGAAAGGCAGCAAGTAGGTCAGAAGGAGGATCTACCTCAAGGATGCCTTTCTGAGGAATAGGATTCTAGACATTTGGATGACCCTCCTCTCTTGCTCCGACAGCAGCAGTGCCTTCATCCGCTTCCAGCCTCGATCCAATGATAGCATCACTGGTGTCCGCCACCCCCTGCTCACCAATTGTCGGGGCCGACCCAGTTTGGGAAGTATGTTCTGGAGGAGGCGGTACGTCCTCCACTAGTCCACTCACGGACGGCCCAGGCTCAGCAGCCCGACGAGCCTCCAACACCGAGATCACTGCACTGGGAGCATCCTGATTAGTTGATTTCTCTAACAGTAATCACCAGTAGCGAAGCAGGGGACTTACAGGAACCCAGAGCATTAGCCTCTGGTGTTCTGGCCACTACAGGAGCTATCGTGGCAGGAGACCCCTTAGTGCTTGTCAGTTCGATAATGGGCGTCGGAGCCCCACCATGTCCGACAAGAACCTCTTCTCCTTCCTCTATTGGGGATTCCTGATCGGCGCCTATATTCTCCTGAGTGAGATAGAGAAATGGATTAGAAATTTTTGGAGAGAATGGATAAAGGACGATGAATAAGGATAGAGATAGACCTCGAGTATCTCAGTTATTTCAAGATCAGAGATTACTATATCGCCGATCTCCCAAAGACTCCCTTGGTAGGACTCCCTCTGCAAACCCTCACCTTTGGGTTCTCCTTCACCTTCTCCTTCGTCTTCTCCATCACCTTCATCTTCTCTTGTCTCCTCCTCTCCCCCCGGCTCGTCATCACTGTCGCCTTCTCTCGGCGACATCATTTCCAGATCATGCTCTTGGCCAAGCATCAATTTCACTAGGAAAGGTGGCTCCACACGCTGACCCCGTTGGTGCGCGTATGTGTCCATGGCCATCAGGTAGGCATGCCGTTGATGAAAGTTTACCCGGTCGGTAACCCAAATGAGCCCAAATTCTGGCAGCTAGATCCAATTCTGTATTATCTTCTTCTAGAGGGATTCAACGGTCATTGATTGCTGCATGGTCATCCAGGACGACCACAATGCTGGGAAGATTGAATCATGGGAATGTTAGAGCAGGTATCTTATCAGCTTCCCGGGTAGTTCTCTGGCCGCACCGTGTGACCCCCCTCTGGGAAACGAGGTCGTAGCGACACCATGTGATGTCCCTACTACTGAGGTCCCAGCCTATGCAGGCCTCACCGCCTGGCGTGCCCCTAGTTTCCCCCTTTTAGTGGCACCTTTCCTGCTCTCTCATCGCTCGAGTTCCACGCGGGTAGTCTCTAGTTGCCGAACTTGCTTGTGTAGAAGCCCCTTAGGGTACGCTATAGCCCAATGCTCGGCATACTCGGTTGATAGGCCAACATCGACTCCTATGGGAGGAAGGGTAATGATGTCACCAGAGCCATAAGTGGTGAACATTAACCACATCTAGTGAAGGACGCAGTGATTCCTATCCTCCCAGACATCCGTGAATACCCTCTTCGGCATTCGCTGGAGGCACCCGAACTGCCTGGCGAATCGGGACAGCACGTAAGTCTCACAAATGATCTTCTCGTCAATCTGAGCCACAAGCACCCTGCATCGGATTCTATGGAAGTATTCTTGCTACTCCAGCGAGCCTTTTTCATTGTTTACCATTTGGACGACCGGGGTGAGGAATGGGCTGAAGTTAAAGTTGGCGTGGTTACCAATTCTGATCCTTACCCCCTCCTCATTGAGTGTCATCGGCGCAACCCCGACAATGTTCAGAAAATATGGCCACAGGCCGTTTCCCGGAGGATGAACGACGTTTGAGAAAGTGTACCCGCCAAGATGAGCTTCCACCCAGCCATGGAAGATCTGGAAGGGGCCACACACCCTCCGAGGCGACCCCCTCTTGATATGCGTCTTAGAATGGCATACAACCTAGCCAACACGGGGACCCCCAGATTGAACCTTTTGTTTGGCGGCCATGGTGCCCACCATCACCAGGGTTACTGGAAGGACGCCCATCCTTGCGTCCCACACCGGTAGAATCCACCCACTCAGGAAAGTGGCGAGGAACCTGGCATATCGAACATTCGGGTCTCAGGCCTTAATGACGCGGTAGCCCCACGATTGTTATTGCCCCGTCTCCAGGGTCCTCCAGTATGATCCATCCTTTCTCCTCTGAGTCGTGGTTGGGAACCGTTTTCCCTGTCCTGGAATCTTGACCGCATGGTCCTTCTCTAGGAACAGACTAAACCAGTCCTTGTAGGCGATGTCCTTCAGGAATTCCTTGACCTTCAACCTCTCTTTGGACAGCTCCAGCAGGTGCCATGTCAACATGGGGGTTCGTGATCTGTCCTCCCAGGTGTTCATTGGGGGAAGAAATTCGTCGTATTGATAGACCTCCAGTGGGATACCTCTGATGCAGTGGACGTCCCAGAGGCTGATACCAACTTCCCCATGGTGAAGATAGAATGTATTGGTGTCAGGGGACCACCGGGTGAACAGCTCCGGCCCGAGCTCTGGTTGGCGGTAGAAGTGGAACTGTGACGTCCACACCGCCTCGAACAGACTAATGTGTCGTAGCTCAGCCCTGAATTGGTCGCATGTATGGCGAACCCAGTACACCCAGGCCCACTCGCTGGTGAAGTTGGCTTCGGACCGCAAGTCCCAATCTTACAGTCATCCCTTAGTATTGTCCGTGATGCTTTGAAGGAACGTTCTTGAGTAGAGGGCAGGAGAACTCTCCGTAACAGGATCACCTCCAGTAATGGTCCTAGTCCTCAGGTTCAAGACATACACATCCATGCGTCTGGTCTCTCTGGCAGGATGAAATTTTTTGGTGATATTGTATCGGGGAAGGTCATCCTCCCAGGTCACCCATGACCGTGGTGTGTCAACCTCGAAGCCCGATAGTGGAACCTCCTCCAAAATGCTGAAGTTCCATAGAGGAAGGTTGTTGGATAGAGGATACTCCTTCTGGGCGGGGGTTAGCAGGTTGAACAAGGTATGGTTGTCGGAAACAACCACCCTGGCGCCATAAAACTCCTCGTTTGCCGCCATTTCAGCTCTATGAGTGGCGAATTCCCCCTCATAGACTTGTTTTGCGGCCATCTCAATTTCTTTGAGAGAGTTGCATGAAATCCAGATAAGTTGCATGAAATCCGGATCTGTTGCGTGAAATTCAGAAGTCGGGTGCATAATTGGGGCAGTCAACACGGAATATCCTGAGTTTGCATGGAAATACAGCCGAAACTAGGAAGGAATTGCACGCTTCCAAAACGTTTTTTACGTGCAGGTGCAGAGTCAATTTCACGAACGAGAGCTCAGAGCTTATCACGCGAGAAGGTTGCGTACAGATCATGGGACACAAGGACACTTTTATAGGTGAAGTCGGGGTTCAACGCTCTGCGGAAAGTGGATTCCGCTCCAACCCAGAGTTTTGCATGCCACATCATTTTTTGCGCGCAAGGGCCCTTGAATCCCAACCCTTCGGCATTTTCCTTTGAATCCGATCGTTGCGACCCCTTGCCGATCCAATTTTGAGGGGGGGCATTTGTAGATGTAGAAAAGTCCGTAACTACTAAAGGAAGTGTCAAAATGACAAAGCAAAGTCATATTCGGACCTGGAGGCCCGGTCTGTAGGGTCCGGAAGTGTTGCGCGAATTAAAGGAGGATGCACGCAAAAAAATGTGGGCCACGCGAAAGGAGTCCAGGATTCACGAAAGGTTCCCGGCGCAGGCGCGCAATATTTTCCCACCTGCGCCCGCGCGGTTAAATGTTCGCACCGCCGTCTCTGGCGCACAAAATTTCGCGCACCACCTGTATTCCACGATGCTAGAGGCCTATAAATAGAAGTATACCCCTTCCATTTCAGGGTTGCGGAATTTGAACCAGCTCTCGTGCGCAAAATAGGACTTCCGCACGCCCAAGATGGTTTTCAGGTACTGACTCTTTTTGTGCAACCTTGCCCCGGGATCCTCCTTTTCATGTAATCCCACTGGCTTAAATATAATTCCAAACCCCTCAAGGTTCCTTCCTTGCGTGCAATTCCTTCCATTGCACGCAAAAAAGGCCCAATTGCGTGCAATCCCTTCGTTGGGTGTGGCCTTGCCTTCGGGTTCGGCCTTTGCCACTCGCATGAAATTCACATCCCTTTCTCGCAATCCCCCTAGTCGTGCGCAATTCCTATGCCCCAATTATGCACCATCCCATTGTTTTTCATGCAAACCTTTTCTTTGCGCGCAATCCCCGGGACCCCTCACCTTGATGCCCCCCTGGTGCCTACCTGTGTAGGTGCCTGATGTCCTCCATACCAGGCATGCATGGAAGGTGCTATTTTCCCATACGACCTTCCAGGATCGTACGAAGTAACCTCAAGGTCCATTGGGCGGTGTTTCCCATTGCGTTTCTTTTCCTCATGCTTCTTCTCATAGGCACACTAACGGCTATTGCTTCTTCGAATAGCCAAGCTAACGTGGACCCCTTGATGGTTCGCTCTGCGGACCCCCTTCACTACGGCCTTGCTGATTCCTTCCCTCCCACAAGGGGCAGAGGGTCCAGTTATGTAAGTCCTAGGGGTGTGGAGCAAACCCACCTCGTCTGAGCTACAGGACATTAAACTTCCAAGTGCCTCATCCTCAACACATGACGTTAAACTGTGATCCGGCCCCGTGCCTCGCATGCAGGGTCCCCTCTGCTCAGACATTATTTACGCCGCTCATCTCCATGGGAATGGGATAACCGTCACATGGGATGATATCCTCCCCTCAGAGTGGTGTTTGTCCATGGGGGAAGGGAAACCACCTTGGTGTAATTCCCTAGCCTCTCTTGCGGAAGGTAGCACCCATGCACCTCCGTACTTCTCCACTGCCAAGGCCAGTGGAAGGTGTGATAGAGAATGAGGCACCTCCCATCTTTGGTCCCAAATCCCTCTCCCACTGTGCTTTGTCGCACTTCGGGCCTCCACCCTGTAGTAAGTCCCAACACTATGGGTCACTCAACGCATAAGCCCCTCTTCGCTTCTCACGGACGCACTCTTTGCAACATGATTTTCAGGTCCCTACAACCTCTTTTTTCCCACACTGATCATGACTAACGTGAGCTTAGAGTGAGCACCGACCCTGACCCCCACTTTCAGTAAACTACGAGGACTTTGATCCATGCTAAGGCATGGTACGTAGGAAGCCTCCACGATGTTAAAGCCCACCACCCATTTGTTCCGACCCCTTCGCGTTGGTTCACCACCTCCATGGGCCGCCTTAGAGCATAAGACCCATAGCCACCATCATGGGCCGCCTCAGAGCTTATGACCCGTACCCACCATCATGGGCCGCCTCTGAGCATAAGCCCCATATCCACCATGGGCCGCCTCAGAGTGTAAGCCCCATCCATCCCAAACTACATGGACTTTGATCCGTGCTTAGACATGGTACGTAAGAAGCCTCCACGAGATTCAATCCCAACACCCATGTCCCATCCTGACCTCTCCCTCGAGCCCACATGCCTCAGGAAGCTCATTCCCTAGCCTAGATGTCTTACTTCCTCTAGGTCCCATCCATGAGTTCATTCTCACGAGTCACCTTTTCAGGTGTCCCATCATATCATCGAACTATGCATACTTTGATTCCCTGCCACGGGGATACGTAGGAAGCCTCCACAAGGTTTAAGCCCCTCTTCACTTCATCACCCATCCCGATTCTTACCCGGGCCGCCACATCCCGGTGGGATCATGCTACTTCACTCCACTCCATAGTATCCGGGAAGCAGCCCACGTGCTGGCCCTGACATCGGTGTTCCCCCCAGGGGGTTCTTCAATCTGATCCACACTCAGTGTTCCAATCAGTCCGATCCATCTTTGCTAGACGTTAAACTCGTGGCATACCCCATGTTAGACATGGGAAGATGAAGAAAACCTCATATACATGCATATGGCATACAATTAACCGTGTTCTATGTGGGATGCCTCGGGATTCCGCGCCCTCGAGAAGCCCTATAACAAGGGATAAAAGATAGACATGCCAATTCCCCGGCATCAAGACACGCCCACGATGCCTCGGCGTGACCGCTCTCCTCACCGAAGGTTGCTGCCATGATCAGACCCCTTGGAGCATCTTGATGGAATCAGCATAATTAACTGGTGTCCATGAAGATATGGAACTGGGAACGAGATTCACGAATACGTCTTAAATATATGAGGGAGACCCGGACTAGGTGACGATCTCCGAGGAGGAATCCCCAGAAGGAAGAACCGACATCCCATCATCTCGGTTTCGATCAAGGAGCAGACGCCCCTGAATAAGGAACAGATGTCGCCTGCCTTTGGAAAGCAGGAATGCAGGGCCTCAAGCCGCGCATCCTCCCCTGCGTGACGGATGCATGCACGCCCAGAAAAAATCATCGGAAACAACATGGTTCTAAGGATGTCATTTATCTTGGCTTACATACTTGGAGGTCATCGCGAGACCTATCTGTCATGTTTGTAGGGTGTAACAGGTTTCATCTGGCTTGCTCGAAGGATGTCGAGAGAGATTTTACATCATGCTAGGTTAAAACAATGAGACTTTAATGATATGAGCGAACACCATTATATGAGTCAAGAAATGTATCTGAAGGACATTTCAAGGCTCAGGTGGTAGAACCAGAAGGTTTTTTGAGAACAAGGTGGTGTGCCCAGGGGGACCGTGTGACATGCTTTGACATGTCCAGAGGATCCCATGTGTCTCAAGTAGCTTGCAGTTGGAATGTCACAAGATCTAGGTGATATGTCCTGGCACTGCCGTGTGTCCTTATATGACTCACACGAATCACATGAGGGATAACAAGCATGTCTTTAGTTTATGTCTTCCAATTTTAATCTTGGTTGTATCCCTTGTATTTTGAGTGGATTAGGTTTGTTCTGTATCAGTTTATTTTGAGTTGCACATGATCTGATAGACATGCAGTATGTTCTTGGAACATCTTTATATAATTCCTTCATGTGATCTATGAATGATCATGAAAATTTACTTATGTATAGAGCATGATTGATCTAGTTGTTTGCCGATATATTACCTGACGAGGGACATGCTAGTCATGAGATCTACTACTCAGAGAAGTTTTCTATAGCCTGGGAGTCCAAAATCCAAGAGTACAATCATCCATAGTTCAACCATTAAACCCCCTTTTCATGTTGGGGTGGGGAATTTGTAGGCATCTCCACCTTGATTATTTGGCAATTTGCGTGACGTATCTGACACAGATTCCAGATGGAGTCGGTGAAGGGGGTTAGAACCACACGACTTCATGAGTCTTTGTCATGGGCTGTTACGAGTGCATCACCTAATTTTCAGTGATCATGAGTCTCTTTCGTCAAAGCCTATTTTATCATATTATTATCAAGTAATGAATACTTTCTTGATCACACAGGTATGTGAATGGAATTTTCATCTTGTCTTTTGGACATGTCTGGGGGCCTTCGCAAGATCTCAATACCTTGCCTAAAATACTTTGTGGGGAATGGGTGGCTTCTCCAGGCATGTTCGCGAGATCTAGTGGACTTTTCAAGAGGTATTGTGTGGTTAGATTATGGATGTCCTAGCACGTCAAATGTCTTTTAGTGATCAAAAGATCTTTAAAATCCTCCATTTTATCCCCGTTGATTTATTTTAAAAAGGATAAGGATTATGTGAGTTTGAATGAGTATTTTCAAGGACATTTACTTGATTTTTTTATGATGCCTCACATGACCAATATTTTTCATATGGGGGTGCGCGAGCATGTCATGGACATATCTATCCATCTATCCCTAGAGCATCGAAGGGGAGGCACATAGTCACCTGGAAAGACCCGAGGGCTTCCATGCGGCGAGGCCGACAAGCCACATGGCTTTCGCATGATGGGGCAGACATGTCGTTGAGGTATTACATTGTCATGGAGGATGCTAGGGGTGCAACACATGTCTTTCAGCGACGAAGAGTACCTCTCACTTATGTCATTTGTTTTATTCTACATAGGTCTATGGGTCTTGCATGTTTTCTTGGTTATCATCAATGAATTTTATTCTTCCTAATGATGATATGGAACATGAGCCTTACGACTATAGGGGTTCTCTCCCTTTGAATATCATTCCTCTTTAATTTCAAAGGCATTTTGTGGCCTTCACCCATTGATGGTCCGTGAGTGAATTGCATGATCAATATGGGATCTTATGATGGTTCACACGACTTGTCTTGGTCAGTCGTCCTATTTTCCTATGGTGCATTGCCTGATCAGTGTTGGATCTTGTGACGACATACATACATTGTCTGGGATAGTTTTTCTAACTCACTTTGATGACCACATGATCATTGTTGGACCCCGCGATTAAGTGAAAACATTTTCAAGGACAATCTATTTGTTTTAACTTTGATATGTTACATTTATATGATTGTATGATGCCATCAATAGTGAAAGAAATGATTTTTATGTCATTTTTTAGGTTTTTGGCATCGTTTTTGGGGTTACGTTGTTGCGGGTGATGTAAAAAATTATTTTTACGTCAGTTATATAAAAACCGACGTAAAGAATTATTATATTGGAGGTTTTTCATGTAGGTTATTTAATAACCAATGTGAAATACCATTCAGAAAAGGTTTTTCACATCATTTATTTAATAACCAACATGAAAGATGCTTCAGAAAGGTTTTTCACATCGGTTATTTAAATAACTGATGTAAAAAATATCCTACCATATCGGTTATAAGAAAAGTGATGTAGAAAAACCCAATCCTGACACATTTTTCATGTTGGTTAGTAAATAACTTATGTGAAAAAAACATTTTTCCTATCGATTATTAAATAACCAACGTGAAAAACTATATACCACGTCGATTATAAAAAAATAGACATGGAAAAATGATTTTTTATGATTTAACATTAGTTAATAAATAACCGATGTAAAAACTAATTTTTTTTAAATAATTTGTGGAACCCTTCTTCTCTATTGCAGAACTAGTACTGAAAAAACCAAAACTAGACCACAAACCAGACCATAAAAAAGCACAAACAAACCAAAAAACAAGAAAAACTAGCAGAAAAATTACACATTCACATTTACAACATTCAAAAATTATAATATTAACTTAAAACAAACCTAAATCGATCAAAAAAAACTACCAAATACACATTTATAATTACAATATTCAAAATTAAAATATTCACTAAAAACATACTAAAATTCAATAAAACCTGTAAAATAATTTGACCATTACACTTGTAATTGTTTTTCCTCTTGTGCACTATAAGGTTGAGGGTCATCAAATATCTACAAATTAAAAAAAAGTTGTTAACATGTATATTGAATTAAAAAAATGAAATATTAATGAATAATTTATAAATAAATCTAACCTAGTTGATCTTCTTAACTATTGCAGCTGTAACTATTTCGTACATAAATCTTAATATATAATACCCACATTCGATGACACCTTTTTTTTGTGAAAATTCTATTTAAATGAGTTTCTCAATTCAAAATATCATTTTTATGTAATCCAAGATGTACTACTTATAGATAGATAATCACCTTTACTTTTATATATTTGATCTTAGAACTCTTTTTCTATATGGATATTTGAAATAAATCCCATCCTCTATTAGAAAATAGTATTAATGAAATAAATTTAAAATTAATTATAATATAAATAGCTATAAAAAAAATTAAAACTTAATTTTCTAATATGTTCTTAAAATTTCCTCGCACATCACCATGGACAGAGCATATCCAATAGTGTTTTATCCCTTAAAAAAACACATAACATCCAATGGTCACTGATATAAAATAAAATATAATTCTAGTGGTTATTATATTAAAATATAAATAAATTTTTTTGAGACATATGTTTTATACCTCTCAACAAAAGGAAACATCCAACACTGCGTAATTATATTCTGTTGAAATCTCTCTATAATATAAACTGATTTTTGTTCCTCATCCAATTCATGCCCTTCAGGTGAAATAAACTGTGGGTCCATCAACCCATATATATCTGTTTGCTCATTCATCTCACACATTTTATAAATATAACTAATAAAAAACATGCAAGTATAATTTTTAAATAAATTTAACATAGGGAAAGATTTGTGTTAATAAGTACATGGAAAAAACTTTCACCACATTGATGCCCAACTTATCTTCAGTAAAAAGCTCCATGAAATCATTTTTTAGAATCCCCACATCTATTACACATCCAAAAACATGAGCTTCAATTGGAAATGTATAATGACCACCAAAAAATTTTAATATCTTGACAATCTATCAAGACTACTAGAATATGAATATGATGTCATATCCCTTTGTATTTATTGTAATCTATATAGTATTTCATTACCTTTAAAGTATTCCTGTAAATAAATAGAAAAATTTATTATCTTTAAAATGTTAAGAAAAAATTAATAGGAAAATAAAATAAAAGATATAACACACACATACCTCTATGGTAATGGGTCTCAAAAGTCTAGATGGCCAAACTAATAAGTGGTTGATGCTTTGTCCAACTGTCATCACCTCATCTGTAGGTAACAGTACTCCAGCTGATATATCTATAATATCCTATATAGTAACCCTATGTTACTCTACCTATAAATATTTGTGATTAATTTTATCTACTATAAAATATATCAACCCATATGAAATTATATGACAGTGTGTATCATCAACATACAACTCACAATAACTAAGAAGATTTGGAGGATGGGGTGTGGGATTATGATAAAAAAATGGGGTCTACAGACAGAGGTGGAGGATAAATAATGGGGTTTGTATTCAGAGAATGAGGATAAATAACGCAATATGAAGGTGGATGTGGGGGAGTGGGAGCTGCTGGAAGAGGTGGAGCAGGAGATACATTATAAAATTGTCTTTGTATGTCTGCAAACATAGACTATACCGATGCTCTGATATTTTCCTCCATCATCGCATTAATATTGTGAACTTCAACCTACATAGATTCTATTTTTCTGATATATACCCTCCATGTAAGAATTATAAGAATGTGGTAACACTTTTCTGATAGATACACTCACCGAGTACCCTCGTACATGACCCGAGTGTTCGGGATTTTCTAATTCAGTAGATAAAATATCATGCCTCCCATCAGCTTCAAATACCCATTGTGTGATATTCTCCTCAAGAGAATCCTATATGAATTATTTGAAAAATTATTTAATGATTCAACGTATATAAAGAATATAATTTATTTAAATAAATAAAATAAACAACTTACAATACTCTCGGCTACGACCCTCAATTCTTCTGTAAGATATTGCCCCATTTTTCTCATATGGTCCCTCATCTATTTTTCATGTCTATACAGAGGGGAAACCTATCTAGAGCCTAAATACTCAGCTCTAAATTTTTGTAAATTTTCAGCTATCATTTTCCCTTCTAATAAAGTATACCCTCCCCAATATAAACTGTGAGGGTATACATTTATGGACTGGATATTCTAATGATCTCTCCTTGAGTCTAGTAAATTAAGAATAAGAAATCATTAAGAAGTCATTAATAAGATCATTAATATAATAAAAATTCTAAAAGTTTACATTTCAATAACAAAAAATTATTCTTGTCTTCTACTTTATACAAATTGTTTCCAGGTGTCTTCATCTATAAAAAGATATACATGACATGGAATTTCATGTTTTCTATCCCCAAAAATGAAATCATATGTGAGGGTTGATTTGAATTCCCTCCATCTCCTAGTAGCCATCGATAAAAATTTCTTCTTGACTCCTAAAGTGTCAGGTACATAAAATGTCATATGATAATGAAGAGGGAAAACATATTATACGATAAAAATGTCAAGATTAGTCAAACAATAGGAAAATATATTACCAAAATGGTCTCCCACAACTAGTGTTGTTTTGTCAACACTTCTCCAATTATTAAACAAAATGTTGAATTTTTTTACCATGAGTTGATACAAAACTCCTGAAATTGTTTACATTAGGACCTCTTATAACATCATTGTCACCAAAGTCTACAACTATCCTATAGTCTTAGCTATGAGCAATTGATAATTTTGGTAAATGTGTACCGCTACGTTTACCAACCCTTAAACTCTTATTGGTCATTGTTGGATCATATGAAGAAGATTGAGGAACATCAAGAGAAAAATGTGGATGTTACACCCCATAGGTATGATCATTATTCTCATCTCTATAAGTTTGTGGTTGATTATCTGATTGATCTATCATTTTCCTTCATATCAAAGAAACAAACATTTAGTACACAAAATAAACAAATTAAAATATTATAATACTAATGTAAACAAAAAAAATAAAAATTATGAAACACAAAAGTGAACTAAAACTTAACATATTAATATTCATATATTTTATAGTTAACTAAAATGATAACAACAGTAATGATATATGAAATGTCATGTAAATGAATAAAAACAAATCCAAAATTAGTATAGGAGTATTAAAAATGGTCCAACCTAATAAATAAAATTTTTACACAAAAAATAATAATTTTTAACATATATATTTAAAATAATTTTCATTCAACAAAACTGATAAATATATAAGTTACCTAATAGTAAACATGGTAAACTAAACAAAACTAAACTAAAATAAACAAAAATTACAACTAATTTGTTTTAATAAATGTTTTAATAATGAAAAAAATAAAATATAACATTTTATGAAATTAATAAAAGTAAAAAAGAAATAAGTATATGTTACCAATAATATTATGAATGTACTAATGGATTGTTTACTCAAATTCCTTTATCATGATCATTATTTATGGAACAAACCATGTCTATAACATCCTAATCATTATTATCTATTAATATTTCCATGGATGTAGGGATCTCACATAAATCAACATATTCATCAAGTTGACCATCAACAACATATTGTTTTTTCCTTATAAAACAATAGACCACTGTATATTAGATTGATCAGAAACAAGGAATTTTTTTTTCATGTGTTTCCATTATAAAAGAATCTATTGTGTCTTCTAATATATTCATATTAACAAGTGTCATTCCAAATTAATTGTGTCTGACACTATTGTTACTGATAAACCATTTGCGGTTAAACATTTGAACTTTAATTTTAATGTAATCAACCTCCCATATTTATTCAATGACTCCATAATATGCACTTGATGGATAAATTGAGATTTTTTATTTAGAAATCGAAAAAATCATTGCTTTTGTGAACACCAATACACCACTATTTTGAACTGAACTTATGTTGTCCTGAGCTTTCAAATAAAATGTATAGCCATCAATGTCATACCCGGAAAATGTTATCACATTTAAACATAGACCACCCACTGTATATCTTAATGTATCTGATGCATCTGATCTAATAAGAATGGTGTTTTTAAACCATGGGGAAAAAGTTTTTTTATGCTCATTAAAAATCCACATTTTTTTCTTTTTTGGATGATTTTTTTTCAACTCATTAATATGAAATGTTATATATGGTTGACCATAAGGCATGTTATTAAAGATGTATAAATGTACCTTCTTCATCTGTTAACCTAAAAATTATTTGAATTTCAATCCAAGAATCTCCTTTCCCTCATTATTAACTCATTCATGGAGAGATAGAGGCAAAATAATATGCTCCATTGCAAACAAGTAGCTTGTACAAAACTCCACAACCTCCTCAGAAATATACTTTTCAACAATGAAGGATTCAGGTCGATATGGATTCTTAATATACCCCTTTAATATATTTATATACCTTTCAAAAGGATACATCCAACATAGATATAAAGGTCCACAAAGCATTATTTCTCAAACCAGATGAACCATTAAATGCACCATTATATCAAAAAAAGATAGAGGAAAATACATTTCCAATTGAAAAAGTATATAAATTACATTGTTTTCCAAAATGTTCAAAGAATCAAGATCAATCACCTTATTACAAATTGAATTAAAAAAATAACCCACCTTCATGATAGTCTTTCTGACATGGATGAGAAATATTCCACGCAATGAAACTGGTAGAAATTGTTGCATCATGACGTGACGATCATGAGATTTCATACCTGTCAAATTCCAATCCTTAAAAGAGACAAAAAAATTTACATTCGAAGAATAACCCTATGATACTTTGATATCATTAAGACACTGACAAAAGCTAATTTTCTCCTCTTGGATAATGCATGAGAAGCCGAGGGAAGAAATGTTCATCTTCCATCAGGTGTGGGAGATAACTCCAAACGTATTCCCATTAATAGTAAGTCTAATCATGCATTCAACCCATCTTTAGTATTTCCTTTAATATCTAACAATTTTCAAATCAAACACTCACATATATCCTTCTCCATGTTCATAACATAACTGTTTTGTTTCACTTTATGATATCTCTAATATGGTAGCTAAAAAATATTGATCATTTCATCCAAATATGTCTATCATTACCATATTTATGTGCCTTTCCCAATGTCACATCATGGTTTTGAACCCTATCAAAATACTCATCAGTGGACAAATATTTTGGAGAAATATAAATTTATTGTGAGCCATTGAATGCCTTTTTTAATATTCTATAAGAGTGATCCATAGGAAAAAAAAATTATGACCAATGTATACTATTTTCCTCCCATGATGCAATTGAAAATATGAAGTCTGTTGTTCACAAATTGGACACACTTTATACCCCTTAACATTGTATCCAGGAAAATTTCCATATGCTGGGAAATAATTTATGGTATATATGATGGGAAGTCATTTATAGTGAACATAATCTGTGCATGCAGTTGAAAATATCCCCTTTTATAAGAATTATACACCATAATACCATCCTCCCATAAGTGTTTAAAATTATCAATTAATGGTGGCAAGAAAAAATTAATATCATTTTCATGATTCTTTGGTCCAAATATCATTAAAATCAACATGACATATTTACGCTTCATAAAACATTCAGGAGATAGGTTGTAAATTAATAATAAAATGGGCCATAAACTATGTGTTCTACTAAATCTTCGATATGGATTCATTCCATCCGTGAACAACCCATGTTTGAGATTTCTAACTTCATTTCTGAATGTAGGATACTTCTCATCAATTTTCTTCTACAATGGAAAATCTACTAGATGACATATTTTTCCATCATAGATCCGCTCATCATCATTCTATCTTAAATTTTTTGCATAATGTGAATTAGAAAATAAACGTCTCAAACAAGGAATTTTAGGAAGATACCATAATACCTTAGAGGGGATCTCCATAATCTCTACATCAGCATGTGATTTTTCTTTCAACTTATACCGTGATGTCCCAAATTTAGGACACTTTTACAAAAATCCATATTACTTCCAAAATATCACACAGTCATTCAGAAAGGAATGTATTTTTTTGTATCTCAATCCCATCAGGCTTAATATTTTCTTGACCTTATAATGTGAATATGGAAGATTGTTTTCTTCAAAAATAATTTCTTTAAACAACTATAGCAGCTCTATAAAACTTTTGTTACTCCATCCATGTTTCACCTCCAGTTAATCAATATTATCACCGATGATAAAATCGTAAAATCCACAAAACCAGGAGACAATGGTTTTCCATTATCACCATATAGACACTCAATTTTCGGGTTTTTCTCAATTAATTCTACTTCAATATCATGAATCATTTCTTCGATATCATCAATGTTTCCATCTTTCTAAGCGTTATCATTAGTATATCTGAAATTCTACCCTGTTTCACCATGCTAAATCATAGGGCGGTAAATTGGATTAAAACCATGAAAAAATAAATGATCTTTGATATCTATACTTTTAAACTTCTTCATATTTAAATATTTCAGGCATGGAATGAAAAATGTGTCATTGTTTGGAACATTTCATTTATCAAGTTCCAAAAAATCATAAACAACTTATTCATATTAATCACTCATTCGATGTGTTGTAATACAACTTATACTCATTATTAACTATAACAAATATAAAAAATATACATCTTGTTAAGATAATCCAATTTTAAATTTATAAAAAATATTTCATAATTTGAAATTAAAACAATTTTGAAATATAAAACATATATACACGTATTTGTAAAATATATGCATGGAAATAATTTTAGAAAGAAAATATAGTTAGATAAGATAGTTTTATATTTGAATGAAATATGCCATGATTTGAAAGTAACACCATTTTTAAATATAATAAAACAAATATATGTGTATTTGAAAATTATAATGATATTTTTTTGATCAATAAGATAGAGAAACACTATGTAAAAATAAATCACTATCCACTAGTGTGATGTATTATTAACCCATCACAACATGAGTTTTGTTACTTAATTTTTTCGCTAATTATCTAAAATATTAACCTAACAGGTCTTATGATAGTATTGAATTGAAATATTTTCTTTATTTCATGTAATTTTGATGGTCACATTTTGGGTTTTAATATCCAATGTTTTAATATCTCACAAGATACTTCACTTCAGCTACATATTTGAAATATATGACCCCACAAAATTAAAATAAAAGCCACACATCACTTTCAACTTTAAAAATCACATTTTCCAATTTTGAGATTTTATATTATAAATAAATTACTCTTTAATAGAACCCCATAAATTTATTTATTCAATAGCTATTAGAATCCAATTTTATATAATTATTATGCATTGAATTTCATTATTACTCAGGAAACTTGCATAACTAACCCCCATCGTAGTCCCACTGTACAACCACACCACTAAAACCATCGCATCCCTACTACATAACACATCCATTACCCCACACCCATCATAATAAAGCCACTACCCGTGAACAACAACATCACAACCAAACCAAAACACAAAAAACTAGACAGAAACATATCACAACACATACCATATCTTTTCCATATTAGGCATAGGGGACTTCATTAAATTCCACATCATTATTTGAGAGAATCATGTTAATATCCATATGTTCCTAGAAAATACGTTTCATTAACTGAATATACATGGTTAACCATCTATTTATAGTGGTTTAATAATAATTCACACAACATGGGAGATCATAACATATTAAAAAGCCAAAAAAATGGAGATACCAAAACCCATTGAATTCCGTGATACAATAAACCCAGATAAACTCAATATCATAATATAAATATATATAATCTTGTGAAGCATTTTGTTTCCCTTTCCATTTCATCTAAATTGTATGTTTTTTGTTATTATGGATGAAACTATCATCCCAAGAGATAATGAGAGTAGCCATGTCCAATAAAGATAACATTAGGAAATTAAACAAGATATTTTGATATTTTTTTAAAAATTAAATCTCAAAACATAAATTTAGGGAATCCTCAAAAAATAATGATCAAAATTGAGGCATGTGAGGATTACTTGAATGTTGTGATTCGATAAAATAGATGCAGTGATAAAAAAGATGATGAACGATGCTGGAAAAACAAGGTTGGAGGCCACGGGTTTGAAGAATCATTTTTAGGGTTTTCGTGCTAGAGAGAGGAGTCGTTGTCGCCCGATCAAAAAATACCAAAATAACTCAATACAGGTATTCATAAAATTTTTAAATAATTTATCATGTCAGTTATTTAGTAAAAGGCATGATAATGTGATTTTTATTACATTTATAACATCAGCTATAAAATAACCGATGTGATAAAGCCAATTTTTTTACATTGGTTATTACATAACCATTGTAAAAAATTGACTTTATAAAGTCGGAAATTTTATACACGATTTGATAAGTCAACATAATGTAGTTTTTACGTTAGTTATAATATAACCGACATGATAAATCAATTTTATGGCTTTTCTCGTTGGATATTTATAACCGATGTAAAAAATTCCGATGTGGTAAATACTTTTTGTACTAGTGAATAGCATGACCAAGGGTGTTTTCATGTCAAGGAAGCATGCCAAATAGTGCATGTAAAGTGTTTCCAGACATCGCAAGGTTGTCTCATAACCCAAACCACATGAATGTGTTGTGCGACTAAAGGTTTGCATGAGGGTGTCGTATGACATCGAATTCCTCATGTGATCTCGTAAAGGGGTTTGAGCGATAGAGTCACACACACACATGGAATATTTATTTTCTTCACATGGAGATATCAAACGCGACATGAGGCTCATGATGTGAACATGAATATTGCACGTGTGCGACGAGGAATTTCATCAGATTGGCATGGTGCATCAATTCTTAAACAATATTTTATGCTACTCTTTCAAGGAACATCAAATTAATTATTTAAGATTTGATCATAACTAGATTCCATGTCGCTATACACAATGCTTCACATTACCGGGTATGCCATAATTTAATCTCCATTTAGGTGGAGGCAGGGCTGTGATATATTCCTGGTTCTGTGTTTTTATGATGGAAACTATAAACAGGGCTCATCCTCTCTCCGCATGTTTGGGTACATGGTGCAGTATCATTTCGCAAGACAGATTTCGTGCCACCTTGGATGCTTTGTTTGAAAGAGACCATGCGGTCTCGCATGCACGAGAGCTTCTTTGCAGAACCCTTATGAGGGGTTTCTTTAGCTCATTCACGTAACTCATATATGGGTTCGCGATGCTCTGTTTTGTGTAAAAAACAAGATCTATTCATTCAGAATGGCAGTGACCCCCAAATCTAAATATCTCATAAGTATTTATAGACAAAGTATTATGCTACCTTGACTCATCTGAAAATGGTGGCATGTTCTAAAAACACTCTCTACCATCTATTTCACCAGCTTTCACCACCTCAGATTTAGAAATAATAGTGCTTCAAGAGATATCTCCAAAACACCCAAACTTTCAGTATTCTTCATGTACTATCATGTAACCTCATGAAGGGCTTGTGTCGTGGAATGATCTACATCCAAAGTTGTGGGGGGCACTCCCAATATGGGGTGGTTTTTTGCAGGGGAAGAAGTCCGTGGAGAGCAACTAACTAGGCGGCTGCAAAAAACGTCTTCCAGGGTTGGCATCCGACAACACCAGGTGGTCAAGGTGGGTGAGCAGCTGACAGGGATGGCTCCATGAGTAGATGAGCTACCCAAAACCAACCCTTGACGTTGATTTTTTTTTACAAAGAGAAGAGCTGTGTAATCTGGTGGTGTGGTGTAAGTGATTGTGTGATCCTCGGTGATTATCCGGAGAGAAGGGAATAGAGAAGCAGCATTGTTTCTCCCGTGGATGTAGGCTTAAAAGCCGAACCACATAAATCCTTGCATTGATCCATTTAATCTCGTTTTTGTGTGTTTAAGGTACCACACACCTCCGCTGCACCCCAACAAGTCGTATCAAAGGGGAGTCGGAGCGAACGGAGGTGAGACGGCGAGGTGGAGATGAATTTTCCGGTGGCCGGAAAATTGAAAGTGGTCGGAAAATTTTTCCGAGGCCAGATTCGTGAAGAGGATGGCGAGACGATTCCAATGACGCAAGCGGCGAAAAAAAATGGAGTTGAAACGAGCCCGGTAGGCTCGGTCAAAGTTCGGTCAAACCCGCGGGTGAACAGTACCACCGTGCCGGGGAATCCGACACTGTTCACGCCGCCGGAAAAAATTACGGCGAGATTCTGGCGTGCCACATCATCGACACGTCAGCGCCACGTCAGCGCCGCGTCAGCAGGTGATCTGGACCGTTGAACGTATTTTGACCATATCTCGGTCAATTGGTGTCTGATTTCGGTGATCCAGGAGTCGATTCCGACTATTTTGACTGTTCCAAACGCATCCATATGGTTAGGTTTTGAAAATTATCAGTCTATCAGGTGGCGATTAAGAGGTGAGACATCGACAGTGGTGATCGCGTTTTGCGACAATGACGATGACGGGTGGCGTAGCACTACCAAGATTTGATATCGAGAAGTTCGATGGTCAAAATAATTTCAGCTTGTGGCAAAGCACGGTGAAAGATATTTTGGTACAACAGGGCATGATCAGACCGTTAATCAGAGAAATGCCCGAGACCATCAGTAAAGATGGTTGGGAAGAGCTTGAGATATGGGTCATCAGCACGATTCAGCTATGTCTGAAAAATGAGGTAAAGTACTCGGTGTTGGATGAGAAATCACCGAAGGAGATCCGGAAGAAGTTGGAGCAGCGGTATATGACGAAGTCGCTCACCAAAAAATTGTTCCTGAAGAAGAAACTGTACCAGTTGCGCATGGACGAGAAAGCAAATTTGTTGGATCACACCAACGAATTCAACAAAATCCTGACACAGTTATTGAGGCTTGGTATGAAGGTTGGAGAGGAAGATAAAGCGCTTTTGCTTTTGTCATCACCACCAAGCTCATTTGATGGGCTTGTGACTGCATTGCTCGTGGGGAAGGAGACATTGAAGCTGGACGATGTGATGGCATCACTTCAAGATTCGAAAGCATTCCAAAGGCCCGGGACACATTCAAGCGAGCAAATCATGGCAATGCGATATGATCAGCGTGGGAGGAGCCGACATCAACAGTCAGAAGGTAAAGAATGGCAGCCAAAATCCAGGGGACGTGATCCGAGTGAAATCACGTGTTTCTGGTGCGAGAAGAAGGGTCACTATAAAAGTGATTGTGGAGAGTGAAAACCGTACGTTGCTGGGAAGAAGAAAGTTGAAGAGGAGGATGTGAAATTCACAGGATTATATGCAGATGATGAAATCTGCGTGACAACGGGAAGCATGCACTGAAATGAGAGAGTTGACCGAGAAGAAGTGTAGTGTCGTTACTGCAAAAGATACAGGCACATGAAACGGGAATGCCAGATTCTAAAGAGGAAGAACGATCGTGCTCAAAATCTAAAGGAAGATGGATCAGTTCTGGATTCGGGGAGCTCGACACAGACATGTACGACGAGAGGTACATTTGATACTTTTTAGCAGCTGCGAGACTCAGTGAGACTTGGTGATGGGTGAACATGTGTGGTTCGAGGAGTCGGGATGGTGAAATTGAAGACACCCGAGAGAAGAATTCGAAAACTGGCTGACGTGAAATTTGTTCCGAGGATGAGACGGAACCTGGTATCATTGAGTAGGCTCGATGAAAAAGGGTTCAAGATTTCCATAGCAGGTGGAGTGTTGGAAGTCTCACATGGGGATGCAATGAAGTTTACTGGGAAGGAGTCCCAAGGATTGTATCTTTTGATGGGGACCACAGTTAGCCTGAGCTCGAGTGAAGATGGTGGAAGTGCCACATCATCTAGTGTGAAGAATTGTGTTCGATTTGCCGATGAATTTTTCAACACCTGCAATGAGACTGCAGGTCAAGCTTCTACCCCAAATTGGATGTGAGGGGGAGATTTGTGGGGGCCACTCCCAATATGGGGTGGTTTTTTTGCAGGGGAAGAAGTCCGTGGACGACAACTAACCAGGCGGCTACAGGAAACTTCTTCCAGGGTTGGTAGGCGACAACAGCAGGTGGTCAAGGTGGGTGAGCAGCTGGTAGGGATGGCTCCATGAGTAGACAAGCTACCCAAAACCAACACTTGACGTTGCAAATTTTTTTTTATAAAGAGAAGAGTTGTGTAATTTGGTGGTGTGGTGTAAGTGACTGTATGATCCTCCATGATTATCCGGAGAGAAGGGAATAGAGAAGCAGCAGTGTTTCTCCCATGGACGTAGGCTTCAAAGCCGAACCACGTAAATCCTTGCGTTGCTCCGTTTACTCCTTTTTTTGTGTGTTTGAGGTACCACACACCTCTGCTGCGCCCCAACAGAAGTCTCATGTGTGCGCTATGGATATTCCTCATGCATGGGTTATTATTGAAACTCAATATTTTGGGACAGTGGGATCTTCTCATCTACTGTATATGGGCATGGTGATAACCTTGTATGATTGCTTCGTGCGATGCTATTTTTTAGTGCAAATTGCAGGTTATTCTTTTCTTGGATATTAGCACACTGTTTTACCTGTGCACCAGGCCAGGTGGGCACGATACATGGAGTTTTTTAAATGCTTTTTTAATTTTTTAACCAAAGGGATACAGTTGATAGTTTTTTTTTAAAATGGGTTGGGAGAAGCGTCCACCCGATCAACGCTTCTTCCATCACGAAAAGTGAACTTGGTTGATGCTTCCTATGTAAAGTTCCGAAAGTAAGAGTGAACCCTATTCACTCTTTCTACAACTCTTTTCTTTAAATTTATATTACTATATATGTATGTATAATTAAATATTAAAATAAATTAAAAAAATATTTTAATAAATACTAATTAAATATAAATAAATATTAATAAAAAATTCATCAATATTAAAAAAATATCAATTAAATTATAATTCTCTATTTATTAATATTAAAAAAATATTAAAAAATATTAAAAAAATATTAGTGAACATTTAATAAATATTCATAAATATCCATAATACAAATAATTATTAATAAATATAGATTAAATATGAAATAAATATTAACAAATACTAATGGATATAAAAAAATGTAAATATAAATTAATAAATATAAATAAGTAATAATAAATTACTAATAAATAATAATTAAATATTAAAAAATATTTATAAATGTTGAAAATTATTAATAATTATTTATAAATACTAAAAATATTATTAAATATTAGTATTTATTAAAAAATATTAATAAATATTAAATTAACATTTATAAATATTAATTAAATTTTAATAAATATTAACAATATTAATAAATATTAATCAAATATTCAGAAAAAGTTATAAAATATAATTAAATATTCATAAATACTAATAAATATTAATTAAATATCAATAAATTCCAATTAATATAAACAAATATAAATAAACATTAATACATATTAATTAAATATTCATATATATAAATAAAATACTAACAAATATTAAAAAATAGTATTGAAATAATTATTAATATTTATAAATTTAAATTAGAAATTAATAATAATAATAATGAATATTAGTAAATATTAATTAAATTTTCATAAATATTAATAAATGTTAATAAATTATTAATGAATATTAATCATTATTATTAAATATTACCTAAATATTAATAAATACTAACTAAATATCGATATATTTTAACAAAATTTAAAATTTAATTATTTTTATGAATATTTAATTAATATTTAGTTAATATTTATTAAAATTTGTTAATATTTATTATTATTTAATATATTTATTATTATAATTTTAGTATTTATCAATATCTATTAATATTTAATTGATTATAGATATCCATTAAATAAATATTTTTAAATATTAATAAATATTTCTAAATTTAAGTAAATATTAATATTTATGAATATTTATTAACATTTAGTAATATTTATTAATATTTATTGATATTTATGAATAAAAAAATATTAATGAAATATTAAATAAATACTAATAACTGTTAATAAATATTAATAATTATTAATAAATAATTTATAACCATTAAATAAATATTAAAAAATATTAATAAATATGAATTTTTTAGTAAATATTAATATTTATGAATATTAATAATCATGTTATAATATTTAGAAATATTTATTAGTATTTTTGGATATTTAATTATTATTTGGTAATATTTAATAATATTTATTTAATATTTATTAATATTTGTTTAATAAATATCTATTATTAATTAATATTTTTAGTATTTGTGAATAATTATTAATAATTATCAATATTTATAAATATATTTGAATATCTAATTAATATTTTTTTGCAATTTATTATTACTTATTTATATTTATTAATATTTATCTACATTTTTTTATATCCATTTGTATTTGTTAATATTTCTTTAATATTTAATCTATATTTATTAATATTTATTTTTATTATGGATATTTATTAATATTTATTAAATGTTTATTAATATTAATTGAATATTTGTTGAATATTTTTTAATATTAATAAAAAATTAATAAATATTTTATTTATATTTTATTAATATTGATGAAAATTAATTAATATTTATTTATATTTAATTATAGTTTATTAATATTTAATTTTTTATTGATATTTATTTTAATATTTAATTATATATACATATATAGTAATATTTATTTATTAGAAAAAATCTATAGGAAGCGTCCACCCCATTCACTCTTCCTACTGAGGCCAGAAGTGTAAACGAGATTGATGCTTCTTAAGACTGATTTTCAAAAAAACTATCAACCCTATCCCTTTTGTAAAAAAATGAAAAACCCGTTTCAAAAAACCCCACAGTACTCCCTTGCCTCGCAAGTTTTAGGCTCATTCACGGGCGGGTTATCAAAGATGATGGCCCCTAACTGCATGCGTTGTACTTAGATCTTTTCTGCAGACCATCCTTTCGGCATCACGTGTTCCCATGGAGGCTTTTCATGATCCCAAACTCTGTATATACTGATGTTCGCATGATCTACACCTTAGGCTTCCAACATTCCCGATGATATCTCCTATTACAATGATCGTTTTGTGCATGAACCATGCTACGGGCTATGTCATGTGTTAATATGATAGAATAGTCCCATTGTTTTCACATGATCAAGTATAGGGTCTCTGTATCTGCATTTGATAACATATTTGGAATGCGGTTTCCAAATAACAGTGCCTCATATGGCTTTCCAGGATTGAGGAGTTCTAACGCAAGCAAGATCATCCACATATCTATTCCAACTGTAATTGGAAAACTAGAACCCTAGCACCGCGAGGATGAAGAATAATCATTTTATTAGTGTCAACCTTAAGCTAATAACCATACATTTCAAGATAATAAATTTAGTTTATTCAATCCTACAATAAAAACATGGTTTTAAATCCATGAAAAATTATTTTTTAAAAAAACAATCTATATATACACATTAGCTCCAATAAATAAATGATTAATAAATTGAAAACCATTTCTCATTTCATGTATATATACTCATTTAATTTTAATTCAATATATAAAATGAAATTGTTTCTCTCTCATAAATTTTAAAACACCATTTTCCAAATTAAGTCATCTAAAACAAATTATTTTTAATCATTTCATTGTGGAGAAGTTCCTTTAATTTATGATTTATTTTTAAAATAATTTATTAACATAACATATTAAATAAAAAATATTATACTATCATCAGGTTCATATTACATATAACCACACATTACATCTCATATAATTAAATTTACTTACACATAACTCATTATCTCATCAATAAATATACTCTTTATTAACAACATTATAACCCCAAACATCATCATGATTTCAACCAATTTTAAAAATCAAAAAGTAAATAACAATAATAAATAAATAACTATTCAAGTACACAATAAATAATAAATTCCTAAAAAATACATCATTTAATCCAAGTATCAAAATTACCACTATTTGATACTCAGGATATCACATTCTAAAATCTAGAAATCATAATCCCACACATATACATGGAAATCAATAACTCAGATAAATCATTTTATCATACTCATCACATTGGTTTTAGTTAATTTATCCCTAATAACTTATTCATTATATTATCAATTAAATTATTAGTGAATAAATTATTTAACTTAATACCTTTTCGTAAATTAGTTTAAAATCAATGAAAAATCACATACAAGCACCCATATTCTGTGTTCCAATGTGATGTTGATAATGTATGAACTCAACACACATCCTCACTCACTATGGTTACAGAAAATGTGACCAACATCCTAATTCAGAATACCCTTTAATAACCAAATTCATAATCAAATAACTCAATGCATTAATTCGATCTTATACTACCCAATAAACTTGAGATTCAACTATTATTATATTGGATAAACATATTTATAGGTTAATTTTCATGTTATAAAACCCTTATATTCATTCTACCAATTTCAAAATACTATAGAACAAATGCAAGAAATTTATTTCATACCATTTTGTAACAAATTTCCTTGAAAAGTCATGTCATCGAGGTGAAATGATAAAAGGTATCAAGTGAACTCTTCAATATCCAAAATATGGATACCATCATTAAGGGTTTAACAAAGAAAATTTATGTAAATTATACAGTGATCTTCAAATGGATCATCAAAAAATTATAAAAATATTAATAATTAAATAAATAAAACACGGTAGAAACAAAACACCCACCAAGATATAATATCCCCAATGGTCCCAACAATTCATGTAGATGTTATACAGTCTTATATAACAAGATCTAAATTCTAGATATAAATATCTAAATAAAGTAAAGTCAAATAAATCAACATAAATTATTAAAACCCCCTCCATAATAGTACTAGAACCCAATGAATCAACCTCCATTACTTTTCCAACAATATCTCATTTATATAGGGTCTTTAACCTTTCCAATGTCATGATAACTGTAATATATATATATATATATATAGACGTATACATACATGGTGAGAGAGATAAATGTTACAGGGATTACACCAAAAGTCCCCAAACATTTTTGGAGGTTTAACATTTTTACTTGTGTATGATGAAGTGTAATAGTAAGAATTTATCACTTTAAGAAATTCAAAAATAACAACCATACCAAATTGTTGTGTGCTTACTATGTCACTATAATATTTAATATTACTTAATTTAGCCAATGTTGTGGAATAATAATTCCTATGTTATAATACTTATTTTAGACCATTTCTTTAATATAAGGTCAAACACTACTTCATATATAATCTTAAACCAAGTCCTCACCTCAATGTCAATCTCCATATAATATCTCATCATGGAACATAACCACAAATTAAGTTCAATCTTCATATAAACAATCATAACAAAGTATAGCCTCATGTCAATGTTAGTGTTCATATCAGATCTAAATTTAATATAAATCATAATATAAAAATAGTTATAAATCAAAATGACCAATGTAACACTCTATTACATGTTCAATTAATCTTTTAGAATAGATCCCAATATGAAAACTCATCAACCAACCCAACAACAATAATAATTTGAAAAAACTCATTTCTATATTTAGTTATATAAATTTATACAAAACATTAATCACATCTTCACTTTAGAATGATGTTTAATGTAATGTCCTATTTTATAAACCTTATTATATTTATATTAACCAAACACTTATTTTACATATCAACCACAATGATTACAAAAATTACATAATCTTTTAAAATCAAGTTATGTTCCCTTAAAAATCCTATAGTATCATAAATTGTAGTCCATAAAATAATTTTTCTATTATTTTAATAAACAATCATTTTTCCATATATAGATTCATCATCAAGGACAAAAAAATTCTTAAACATAAATTTCATTTTAACCAATAGGCCATTAACACGATTTATCTATTCTGAATTTAATTAGCTTATCACATTAACATATTACACATAAAATGATAAATTAAATATAAGTTCATGATTGAGATTTCCTATAGAATGTTAAATCAAATACTAGATTCAATAAAAAGTATTAGTTTCCAAATAATGAACCAATTTCTAAAAATTAATCTAACCATAAGCATATAAACCATATTAGATCAAATATAAATAATGAAACAATCACATTTAAAACCATATGGATTATGTTAATTTTGAATTCATGATGTAAGAAACTAGTTTTTCTATCAGGTATGTATATTTTATTTTTTGGTCTAATTCTCTAATTTTGACCAAATATGGATTCCTAAAGAGTTAATGGTTGTTTCAGGGGTGTTCAGGGAATGTTCTTTGCATGGAACCCAAACCAGTAGAGAAAAGGATTGGGTAAAATAGTTATTAGAAACCATGTAAGCTAGTTCACATGGTTTCCATAACCATGTGAGAGATGGAAAGTGGGATGAAGGAGGTTTCCTAGTTTGATGAAACCATACAGCCTGAGGTTCATGCTAGTGTGGTTGGTCTGTATTTTTTAAGAGATCTAATAATCAGGGTTGGCACACGATTTCTTAGACCATGTGGCCTAACAATGTGGGGTCCCTCCTTAAGTAGTGGGAGGTGCATGGTTGGAACATGGTTTGGAAAACCGTACAGCCAAACCGTGCGACCTAGTTAAAAATTGGTGAAATGTCTAATTCCCCATAAATCTCTTATAACCTTAATTTCCTTTCCTATTACTTCCAATAGACAGATTTGAGCTCCTTACTCCGGTAAGAAGCTCTCAGGCTCCCTCATCCTAGGTTCGTCGATACCCCTTCTATCTGAAGATTGATCGAAGCACCGTTCATCTCTTTGGATTCCTTTTGTTAATCTATTAAATCCATAGACCCAGTTTGTTATTTTTATTCCTATAGATGATGATATTTAAATATAGGCTCATATGTCCTATTTTTAGGGTATTGATCTATTCTTCCATTTTTTTCAAGTCAGGCCAAACTAAAGGATGATATTGGATGAGGAGAGTGCTATAAGCTCAATGTTAGTGGTCTATGGATCATCCCTCAAGTATTACCATTTTATAAACTATCATCATTATGAACACATCAATTTCATTGGGAATTGTATGTTAAATTCATATGACATACTTATAATCAATGTGGTCTGGATCTAGATCCCCTTATATATATTATCATCCCATCATTGGTGATTGTAACCTCAATTATGACCACCCATGTAGGGTAATTACTTACTTAATCCTTTAGTGGCTTTTTTGTGATCATCTACACCACCGTTTGGGTGTTCAATTAATTGGACATAATAAAGGTAAGTGATTAATTAGATAAATGAATTGTTAATGGCTATTACATTATAGTACCACTTGAACCTTCTAAGGTATGTGTTTAAATATAATTAATTAAAATCAATTATAAACAGAAAGTATATTATATGTATCACTTGTCCTAGTTAAATAATAATTGAATTGCATATGGTTGGATATCCTTTTCTATCCTTTTCATTATTATGAAAGCTAAAGGAATGAACCTAATAAATGAATATGAAATTAAAGTAATAAATGGTTTCATGTCCTATTTATCCTTACCACTTAGTATGTAAGGAATTAGAATGAAACAAATGAATTATTAAAAGGCATGAGTATTACATAGACTAAATCAAATAAATAATTATGTATAAGGTTCCTATTACATATAGAGATTTTCATATTTAAAAGAGTCGTCACACTAGATGTATTCCTTGGATTCTTGAGTGAATTCATTAAGCACTCAGAGGAATCCATTCTAATTCAAGGAGCTAGTTTCCAAGGGAGATACCCACCTTAGAACATGATCATTGCCTACTATAGGATGCCTGACATGACGTTGTTGGATCCATTAACTATATTTTTTATATTATGATACCTTGTATACACTCCTTGGATTTAACTTTACATCCTCATACATGTGGCACCATGGATAAATCCCTTGGTCTTAGTCATGATTTGTCAGTTTTACCTTGGATGAGATCCTTGGAATCATTTAGAAATATTTATAGTAAAATGCCTTGGGTGATAGCCCTTGGATTACAGTCAACCCCCCTTTATCCAGGCTGTATCTTATTATTGAGTTGGCTCGACCCCTAAGGTCAATGCTGACTTGGTTATTATCTTGGACTCTCTTTCATTATCATCATCATGACTGAATGCCTTGTTACACCATGGATCCTTTATTATTATCATTATCACGATACATGGTTAGTACTGTTATACCTCACGTCAATTAATTATATAAACATAACTAAAATGAATTAATTAAATGATTATAAGTTTAGAAACATTAGTAGTTGAGGCTAAAGAAGGTATTGTTCATCTTTATATAATTTCCTTTTGTTTATATATACCTATACACTGTTTTAGTTTATATTAACATAATGGATGGTATAAATGCTGTTGGTGGTGGCCTACTGATATTTATCTCACAAACTATCCAAGCCACCAATGGTACCCGGGAAAATAATATTTATGCAGGTGTTGATAATGGGAAGCATCCCACTTTGGACACTTGATCTTGATTTCTTTCATTAGGATAGAGCTTGATAGAAGATGACCAGGCCAGTGCTCATGATGCTGGATAGTTTTTGGATCTTTCTGATTCTTTTGTATACCATGTATTGCCTAATACCAAGTAGACTCGATTTCTAGTTTTCCATATACATGAAATACATTATTATAATTTTTTATATTACTAATTTCTATATTTTTATTACTATCCATTTATTTGATGTTTTTGTATGATTCCATATTGCTAGGTTATTGGTTTTGAGGATTTAGTGTCTGTTTCCTCTATGCCATCTATTTATACATTCTTCCACTATTTATCTTCTTGCTATTATCCACTGTGCGCCACTATGAAATAATGGAATAGTCTCCCCAAAGACACACCAAAGGCCCTCACTGCAAGTCAGTTGCCTCTAGAATAAGGGAAGGCATGCTTGAGGTCATGTGGACCATCAGTTAAGGGTGCCAAGACAACACAAAGTTGCATCAAAGTCTTTATTTTCATGAATTACTATTTTGAGATAATAGATGGGAGATTCGGAATGCTTTAGAACTTTGTTATAAGCTGTGATTGGGCATAGCTAACCCACATTCAGGGAAAATACCAAGTTTCCTAAAATGAGGAATTATTATTTTGTATTTTTTCATATTATAGTTGATATACTTATACCGGTGGGTGATACACATGCTATGTGATGGTTATTATTATTATTGTTATTGTGATTTATGATTTCATTTTATCCTTGTACCAATGAGATGAGGGAAAGGAAGAATCAATCATGAATCATTATAGGAACCTAGGAATCTCAGGCCATGTATATTCTATTCCATATAGGTGCACTTGACTACTTACAATGCTTGGGTTTCCTATGATTGTTGAGTGAGATATGGTAGTTATATTTATACATGTGCTAACAATATCTTATGCAGGGTAGTTTATTGGTTATTTAAAGTGTCAGTATCAATATAAATAGTGTTTTCTTGTATATATTGATAGTGGAATCTTAAATAGTTGGTTTCTACACTTTTTATCTATTTACCTATGGTTAGATGATATGATCTTTAGTCATGATTGAGTGACTACCAATTTCAATTCATGAGGTGTATGGGTCATCATTAATTGGAAGTGATAATTTAATGATTCAATCCATTATTTATTACCATATACACTTTAAGAACAAATGTATATGGGGTTAAATAGAAATTAAATGGGTGTCACATTCAGTGATAAGGCATATGGACCCTTATTCAATGGGAATGGAGATCCATTTTAATCGAACCTAGAGATATGTACATAATTATATAAAAACCTTAGAATTTAAATATTGACTTATAAAAAATAGATGGTTTCTAGTAAATGAAGAGAAAAAGTTTTATTGACCATTCACCTACTGGAACCCCTATAAATAAAAATTGAACACTTACTAATACCTTAGACTTCTAAGCAGGTTGTTGGGGTAGTACCTTGGGTAGTGAGACCTTATTCTTGTGTTCTAATTCCACCAGTTCTTCTATCTATTATCAAATATTAATCTGAGGTGTGTGATTAAAATTTATAGAGTTTTTTAACCGGGATGTCCCCGTGTAGTACGCTAGGAGGGTAGTGATGGCCATACTCCATAGATGGTGGGCCTTGAGCCGCTAGTCTCACCACCAGGTGTGCCATTGGAGGAACCACATGTTATACCCAAACTAGGAAATAATGATCATCTTTGAGAGAGTGTCCTACATCTAATGCAGTCCATGTACAATGCTCCATGACCTGTACCTACGATGGATAATCTAAAACCTGAGTTCCCTCAGTATCATCCTTCTGTATTTTTAGAGGATGGTAGTCTTTAGGCTTCCGAGTCTTAGTTAGAGGCCACTATATATATATTCATGAATCTGGATATTCCTACAGTGAGGATGGTCAATCTTTCCACCTATATGATGAGTGATTTGGCTAAGTGCTGGTGGGTTGTGATTACCAAGGATGGTCATCATCAGTACCTGGTCTAGGATGACTTCTAGGATGTCTTATATGAGTAATTGTTTCCTCAAATGATAATATATGACCAAAATAGAGAGTTAATTCACTTAGAGTAGGGTGAATTGTTTTTCATGGATTATTTAGTGCAATTTATTGATTTAAAGTATTTCACACCACTTCTAGATAGTGATGAGCTATATCATGATAGATGCTTTGAGGATGGTCCCAAGTATGTCAACCTTAATCAGGTGAATATCTTTCTCCTAAAAACCTTTTTTTATATTTTCAATCAAAATATTATCACTGAGCACAACCCGAGAGAAGGTGATAATACCAGTCACATAGGTTCAATTCTGAGGTATGGAAGTAGTTCTTCTAGTAGCAGGAATCATTCCTTTGAGGTTTCTCATGAGAGTAGTGGTGACTAGAGTATCCACATTGGTAGCTCCATTATATACCAACAGTGTAGAAGATGGGGGAATATGAATCCTTGATGTGATAGAGACCTGATGGAGTGTCGTGCTTGTGGCCATGTGAGTCATGTTTAGAGATTCATTCAAACCTTTCCATATGATTCCAGTGGAAGAGGATCTGTACTAGCTCCACATTTGAGGAAATTATTAGTTATTTTTCGTTAGGTAGGGAGTTGGAGAATCACTAGTTGGGATGGATGAGGAGGAGGTCATGGCCATAGTATCCAAATTTTTGATTGTCATCACTAGTAGAGCAGACCTACTCAGGGTAGTATAACTATAGGATATGGCTATGGATCAGGATATATGCATGCCTTATTGATGATTCCTACCAATCATAGTGTAGAACCATGTACAGTACAAGGTAGTATTCTAGTATCCTCCTCTATTGTATCTATTTTATTCAATACATGTTCTTCTCATTCATTTATTTTCTTATTGAATGTGGAAAGTCTTGGGTTATAAATTCAGTATTATGATGGTGTGATGACCCTGGATACACTGTTGGGAGTAAGGCCATAGGTAATACACCAATTCCAGGACTATCCCCTTGAGGTAGAAGGTTATGCATTCTTATGGGACCTCTTAATCCTTAAGATGATGAGATTTGATGTCATTATTAGGGTGGACTTGTTGGTTCTCTATCATGACTTTGTGGACTATTATTATCACAGGATGTTGTTTACATTACCAAAGGGAAACAATTATATACACATGGGTGAGTGGAATATTCAGGAAAATATAGATGTACTAGAGAATCATGGGATAGGTAGAGTGAATTCCTATATTTACAATATTTTCACGGAGGGCCAAGGCTTACCTTAGGAAAATTTTCCTTCTATACTAGATTATTTCGTGGACATCTCACCTCATTATTTTTTAGGATTACCTCCTGAGAGAGAGGTAGAGTTTATGATTTATATTATTAAAGGAGTATCTCTAATTTCCATTCCTACATAAAATATATCACCTAGTGAGATCTGAGAGCTTAATAAATAATTGGAGGATTTAGAGGCTAAGGGTTTTATAGAACCCAACACTTATTCATGGGGTTTACCCATTATTTTTTACAAGGAGGATGTGAGCCTTAATTTATGTGCAGATTATTGATGGTTTAAATAAATTTTGTTTAAGAATCAATATCCACTTCCTTGAATAGATGATCTCTTTGACCCTATCTAAGGAGCAAGGGTATTCTTGAAGATCTATATGAGTTCAGGCTATCACCAGGTGCAAGTCAGGACTTCATCTATACCATGTACCACCTTTCATAGTTGGTATGGTATTTATGAGTATCATTTTATGCTGTTTAGTATTATGAACATGAATTCCATTTTCATGTCTTTGATGAATATGATTTTCCACCACTATCTAGATTCTTTTATCATGGTATTTTTGGACAACATCTTGGTGTATTCTCATACTCATAAAGACCATGATATACATATTGATATAATTTATAATACATTGAGAGAGCATTATATTTATACCAATATTGTTAAGTACAAATTATGGATTGAAAAAGTCCACTTCTTGGGACAGGTTATCTTAGAATTAGGAGTATCTGTTGACCCAGAGAAGGTGAGTGTTGTGGTTTTCTAGTAACAACCCAAGAACATGATTGATATAAAAAGTTTCTTAGGGATGGATGGATATTAAAATAATTAAATATAGGATTTATCACATCATAAATAACCTATTGTTGGTATTACAAAGAATATTGTGAACATCCTATGATCATAAGCATGTGTGAAATCCTTTTAGCAGATGAAAGGAAGGATAACCTTGACACCAATTCTGATTCTTCCAGAGCTTGGAAGAGGCTATACAATGTTTTATGATGCCTCATGCATCAGGTTTGAAGCGGTACTAATGCAGAAGGATAGAGTCATTGTGTATAGATCTCTATAGTTGAGGCCTCATGATAGGAATTACCCAACACACAACCTCGAGCTTGAAGTAGTTGTCCATGACTGACACTACTGGAGACACTATCTGATGAGTGTGAACTTTTTGATGTATACGGACCACAAGAGCCTAAATTATATCTTTACACAACATGAGTTGGATCTAAGATATTGAATATGGGTCACGTACCTTCACTCCTTTGACTTTGATATTTCCTATACGCATGGAAAGGGAAATGTAGAAATAGATATGCTGATCTGAAATAATCAAGAAATTTTTATACAAGAATCCAGTGATAGATATTAATTAATGACTATTTTTTATAAGCTTAATATGGAGTATCATGGTAGTCACAAGTATTATTAACTCACGTCCTTGACATTTAACTCATCCCTCTGTGATAGGGTAATGGGCATGCAGTTTTCAGAACCTCAAGTCTTGGTTCTCCAGGAGAGTATTTCTGGTGAGAACCCACCTTCAGATTGGTATGTGGATAAGATGATATAATTCTATAAATTGGAATATCTAGGTTCCTATAGATATGAGAGAGGAAATAATGTGATATTTCCATGATTATTAGTGGGTATTTTTTCTATGAATCACTAAGATGTATCAAGATTTGTGACACCAGTATTGGTGGTCTGGTAAGAAACAATAGATAGTAGGTTTTATCACTGGGTTTTCTACCTATCAGCAGGTGAAGTTGGGGCACCAAATAACTTCAGGTTTACTATAATAACTACCAATATCTAAATGGAAATGGGAATATACTATGAATGATTTTTAGTGGACTTACCAAGGTCACCTTGATGTAGCGGCATAGTTTGTGTAGTCATGGATTGACTGATGAAGGTATCCCACTTCCTATCTAAGAGAAATTATCAGTTTATGGGATGGGAATAATGTATTTATGTGAGATCAAATGGCCACATGACGTCCCTTGTACTATCATTTTAGATAGGTATGCTCATTTCACATCGAGGTTTTGAAGGGGTTACAGAAGGCTATGGGAGCATAGGTGATTTTGAGAATAGTCTTTAAACCTCAGAATAATCATCGATCATAATAGAAGATACAAGTGTTAGATGACATGAAATAATAATGAATCCTTGATTTTTTAACTTCTTGGGAGAACCATATCCATCTCATCAATTTCACATAAAATAATATCCTTCAGGAGATGATTAAGATGGATCATTATGAGGCCTCGTATGGTAGGCTATTACATTAACCTCTGTGTTGGCTAGAGGTAGGAGATGTAGTTTTACAAGGTCCTTGTCTCATTCTAGAGACTAGGAAGTTGGTTTCTCTGGTCTTGAAGTGTATGCCTACTGCTCAGTTTAGACAGAAATATTATGACAATCATTGTTGATGACCTCTATAGTTCGGGGTCGGGTATTGTGTTTTCCTATGGGTGTCACATAGGCTAGGGAATAGACAAATACAAAAGAATGTGAAGTTGCTTCCATATTATATAGCCTTTTTGATATTTTAGAGAGAGTTGGGTTGGTATCCTAGAGGTTTATACTACCTCAAATGTACCATACCATGCACGGCATCTTCTATGTTTCACAACTTCACCCTTATCACGCCAACCCATCTTATACTTCTGATCCCTATGAGGTTGAGTTTGATTTTGATGCTTCATTTGAAGAGTATCCTATACACATCATGGACCAGATCACGAAGGATATCCAAGGCCAGTTTGTCCCTTTAGTATGGGTTCTACAGTATCATGGTTGCATATAGAATGAGACATGGGAGTAAGAGTTTTATGTACATGCCTAGTGGCCGGAGTTTTTTTTCAAACAGTGATTCACTTCCAATGGAAGGTAAACTTTGGGATGAGTTAATTTAAGGGGGGAAGACTGTAAGATCTTGAGTTTTCTATGAGGTAAGGATCCTTTAATATTCGGTCTAATTATTTTTTCTTAACCTAATATGGATGTCTAAAGAGTTCATGGTTATTTCAAGTGTGTCCAGGGCTTGTTCAGACCTCAGAACCCTGACCGGTAGAGAAATGGACTAGGACGCATGGTTAATAGAAACTGTGTGAGCCAGTCCAAATGGTTTCTATAAAAATGATTGGGATAAAGGAGTCCACATGGTTTAATGAAAATGTTCATCCCGATGTTCTTTCCTGTACAGTTGGTCTATAGTTTTTAGCATATCCACCAAGCATGGTTGGTGTGTGGTTTCTAAAACCATGCAACATAACCATGTGGGGTCCCTACTTAAGAAGTGGTAGATGCATGTTTAGTGCATGGTTTGGAAAACTGTGCGACCAAACCACGAGACCCAGTTAAAAATGGGTAAAATTCATATTTCCCCCTAAACCCCTTATAAACTTATTTTATTTTCCCATTACCTCTAGGAGATAGATTTGAGCTCCTCCCTCCTATAAGAATCTCTCAAGATCCCTCATCCTAGGTTATTCAATATCTATTTTGTCTAAAGTTCTATTTAAGTAACTTTCATCTCTTTAGACTCCTCTTGGTATGTTCTATAATCCAAAAGATTAATTTTTCATTTGTATTCCTATGAATGATACTATTTAGATGTAGGATCATATGCCCTATTTTCAGGGAATTTATCTATTCTTCAATTTTATTCTGATCCACGGAAAAATAAAGGCAGATACTGGACAAAGAGAGTGATATAGGCTTGAGTTAGGTGGTCTATGACTCATCCCTCAAGTATCACCATTTTATAAACTATCATCATTGTGTGCATTCCAATTTCATTGGGTACTGCCTATTAAATTTATATTCCATACGTATAATTAATGTTGTCATGTTATAGAGACCCTTATATATAAGATCATCCCATTATTAGAGGTTATAAACTCAATTATGACCACCCCAAGTAGGGTTCTTCCTTGCTTATGCATTTAGTGGCATTGTTGTGATCATCACAACACCACAGTTCGGGTGTACTACAACTTGGAATTAATAAAGGTAAGTGTTTAGTTAAATGAATGAATTGTTAATGGATATTACATTATAGTACAACTTAACCCTTATAAGGTAAGTGTTTAAATATAATTAATGAAAATAATTTGTATGTGGAGATTATATTATATGTATCACTTGGACTAGTTAAATCATAATTGAATTGCATATGGTTTCTTATCCATATCTCTCCTTGTCATTATTATGAAAGGTAAGCGAGTTGACCTAATAAATGAATATGTAATTAAAGTAATAAAATGTTACATTTCCTATCTAGTTTTTACACTTAGTATGGAAGGTATTGGAATGAACCAACTGAATTATTAAAATAAATGAGTATTACACTGCCTAAATTAAATAAATAATTATATATATGGTGCCTATGGAATATGGACCTTTTTACCTTTATAGGAGTGGTGAGACTTGAGCTATGCCTTGGATTACCATGTAAATTATTTGATCACTCATAGGATTCCATTTTGATTCAAGGAGCCCATTTCCAAGGGAGATAACCACCTTGGAACATGGTCCTTGTCTACTAGAAGATGCCTGTAATGACACTGTAGGATGCATTCACTATCTTTAAGATATTAGGGTTCCTTGTATACACTATTTGGATACAAATTGACATCCTAAGACATGTGGTTTCATGGATAGAACCCCTGGTCCCAGTCATGCTTATCCCATTTTACCTTGGACAATATATTTGTACTTGATTAGAACTATTTACAGTGGAATGCCTTGGGAAATGACCCTTTGATTACACTCATCCCCATTTTAGCCAGGCTGAATGTTATTATTGAGTTGGATTGATCCTTAAGGTTAAGGAAAACTTATTTATTACATTTTATCCTATTTAATTATTATCATCATTATAGGATGACTTGTCACACCTTGAATCCTTTATTATTATTATTATTATTATCATGATACATGGTCAGTTCTCCTATACCTCACATGACTTAATTATATAAATTAAACTCGAATGAATTAATTAATTGAATACATTTTCAAAGACATTTCTAGATGAGGCTGAAGTAGGTATTGGTCATCTTTATATCATTACCTTTTGTTTATATATACATGAACATTTTTTCGGTTAATAATCCCAAACTAGATGGTATAGATGCCGTTGGTGGAGGCCTTTGGAGATTTATCTCACACCCTATCCATATTACAATGGTATCAGGGAATATTATATGTATACAAGTGTTGATAAGAGGAAGAATCTCACTTTGGACACCGATTTTGATTTCTTACATTAAGATGGAGCTTGGTAGAATATGAGTGGTCCAATAATTGGGATGTTGGATTGTTTTTGGATTATTTATTATTATTTTTTATAACATTTATTTACTGCTACCAAGTAAAAATATTTTCCTATTTTCTATATACATGATATAAATTATAATAATTTTTATATGATCCAGTTCCTTATTTTGATTATTATATATTTCTTGGATGTTTATGTGTGCTTATACTACAATGTGTTACTTATCCTAATGTTTTAGTGTCTGTTTTTTCTATTAGATCTATTTATAATTGATTCCACAATTTTTATTCTTTTTATTATCTTTTTTATCCCCTATGACATGATGGAATAGTCTCTCCATAGAAAAATCCTAGTCCCTCACTACTATTCGGTATCCTCTGGCGTACGGGGAGGTACGCTTGAGGCCATGTGGCCCATAAGTTTGGGGCACCATTGAATGGAACCCGAGTCGGGACATCACACCTAAACCCAACGTTGCAAAAAATTTGGATTCCAATAAGAATTTATAATCTTAGAACTAAATAATTAATAGAGAATAAGGATGATAAGATTCATATGTTACAATTCATTTAGGTGAGAAATGATATATTTTAAATAAATTTTATGACCTAATAAAGAATAAACTACCCATTTTAAAAATCAAGGCTAGGAAAACAAATGATTTACTAATAGCTTACCACACAATTTCTTGTGGATAACAGATTATCAATGGATTACTAATTAAGGGGGCCTTGTTAAAGGGTATTCATATCAAATATAAATTTATTATTCCTATGAATTCCGTTATGAAGATGTACATATGCTTTATATCAAATAATATTTTCAAATCACCCACTATACTTATTTTTACTTATTTATTATTTATTATTTAAAATTAAATTATTCAAATGGTAGGGTGTTTGTGATGAAATAATAGAAAATAAATATCCATTAAATTAAAATGAAAGTGTTAATAAATAATAGTGTTTGTTACTTTAGGAATTTCTTTGGAGTGTAACTTTACTATCCTCATAAACATCTTTATCTAGTTCTTATCATAACTCAATGTCCAAAATAAATATAATTAATTTGGAAATCTCCCACTGTCTTAAATTGAGGAGGTAGTACATTACCATCACATGTGCACTATCCCATATTACCTCTTGTGAAAGTGGTATAAATTATTACTTAATAAAGTGAATGCCCCTTTATATAACTCTTTTAATTGTGCAATAAAAAGTGATACACCCCATAATAAAAAACCCACAGTCATGAACTACTCCCCATTTCCTTATCAAACTCCATCATATAATGAATAATATAGTTAAGGGAGGATTTAATCAACCCATAGTTAAAAGAAGAAAATGAAGTGTGGAATAATAATAGCATAATGGAAATCAGTGACTTAACTCCTTAAACAATTAATTGACTCATAAAATCATGAAAATAGAAACAAGAATAGATTTTATTTATTTATACTCAGAAATATTACAATTACAAAATTAATGACCTTTTACGATATTTCATTTACAATGGGATTCCATCACAAATGAATTTCCACCAAAAACCTCAATATAATTAATTATATTTGAGAAAGTATGTCACTATTAATTATAGGGTCATAGTATTTGCGAAAAACATTCCTATCAATCGAAAATAGTATTTGCGATGGATAGACATATCCATTGTAAATATTTTTTTGGCAATAAATTGTGATGTATTTAAAAATTAATTTTAATTAACACATAAAAAACAAATAAAAAATCACAACACATTAAGGATAAGTAATATTAAAATAAACTCATAATGAAATTAAGACACGTATAATAAAAAATAATTTTATAAAAAGAGAACATAATAAAAATTTCATTGGGGTGGTAAGGGATGATCTCTATTAGGTACAGGGAACTTCATCCCTAAAATATGTGCAAGACTCTGCATATACTCTATCATTTACTCATCCTACTACTCCTACTATGCACACTACTACTCTTAATACTATTCTTGCTCTCTGGTCTATATCTTTATAGTATCATCCCAAGAACTCAAGATCTCTCCATACTCTACAATAGAAATTGATGATCTTGCATGATATCCCCTATAGATAAATAATGAAATAGCTATAGTAATATAGTAACTATACAACATCGATCATAAAATAATAATGATCACCTAAAAATTTCTAAATACCAGTCATCATCTTTGATATCCAAGATACCTTATTAAAACATGACTCAAATGAGACCCCAAAATACCCACCCTTAGGATAACATCGATACTCATGCATATGAGAAACCTTTTTATCATATATCTCTAGAAAATTTATATGTAAAAATTAAAATGGTAAAAATATTATACTAGGTTAATTTAAAAATTAAAAAAAATGCTAACCATAATATGCCATTATATCACAATAGAAATTTACCCAGTAATATGATTAGTTTGTATCCTCTTGTACATATAAAACTCTATAGTAGAAATATTAACCATATGATGGAAACATCCATCATATACATTTAGTATTTAAATTATATATAAATTACTAAATAATATTACTTACCAATCTTTCGGTTTTGAATACTAAAATTAAGACTCCCAACTCTACATGTGACATCCTGTCTTCCCTAATTATATATAATAGAATATGATATCCTCATAAATATATCCCTTATTCAATAAGGGTATAATCCCTTTTAATCCTAGGTGAAGAAGTTATCAAATTTATGATGCACATAAGAGTTATCAAAGATAGTCACAAATTCTCTCTCTAAAGATCTCTTTGAAAGGTTTTTAAAAAAATAATAGAAATAATCATGCAGGAAATCCTCCCATGACTTCTAAATGAAGGGTCTCATGTTATCATCAACATGAGACCATAAACCCTTAAAATGTTTAAGAACATAGTAAATTATAAATTAACTAAATTTAAAATACAACACATTATCTATTTATATAAAATTTAATGCTCAAATTTGTGACGATTCACATTTTTAGGAACTTGATCCCATGAAACCCATGGATTAGAAAATTAGTTCCTCAAATTAGAAAAAGTTATAAAAATGGATTGATGTGAAAATAAATTAAAAGAAGGTAAATTACCAACATAATTAATAATTAAAATAAATGACATTAAAATTAAATAAAATTAAAATTTAAAAATAATTGAATTGATGAAGATCGAAATCAAGTGAGGGATGCTTCCCAGGAATAATATTCTAGATAATTAATTATGAAACATGACCCCACCTAGTAGCTGGTGTGGTGAAAACAACCTTAGATGAGAAAACAAGAGGCTCGTCACTAGGTATCTCATCCTTAGACAGGCTACACATCATGTAATCTAAATCCTCTCGAGATAGTTCTTGATTCATCTGAAATATATAATTAATATTAAATTTAATTAATATTAATAAAAAACAAAAGTTTTATACTAATGGAATGTTATTGAAAATAATTTATATATACTCATAATTATTGTAATTAGAATGTAACACATATATTTTCATATTCATATTCACATTCGTTATCATAATCATCTCTAACTTCTTCACAACATCATAAATTTCTATAATATATTAAATTTTATCATCTCTCATTGTTTCAAACTCATTAATAGTCATATCAACCACAATATAAACACCATAATCCCTTAATTTTAAATAAATATTTTCTATATCTATATCTGTTCTATTAAGATATTTATTAAAAAATGTGTCCTAAAAAATTTCCATATTTTTCAACACTAGATAACCATTTTTAATTTTAATATACTAATTATCATGGGATTTCTATTTTATCACACTCTACTAATCATTTAAATATCACATTAAAGATTAATAATTATCATAATAAACTTGATATTCGTGAGGTTCCAACATAAATGGTTCATTTTATGTATGATAAATTTTATATTTAATTTCAATAATTTCATGATGTAGATGAATGTGAAACCCTTGACCAGAATCAAACTAATGACATTTAAATAAGGTTACAAAATGTTTTCCCATATGAGATAACTCAATTATTTTCTCTATGATGCCATAAAATTAAAATTCACTTTATCTATAATTGATTATTATTGCATAAACACTAGTATCCATTGATTTTTTTGAATATTCATATGTGCATGCATAGAAGTGAAACCCATTAACCACATATAAATTATAAGATTTCACCAATTTGGATGGAGGAATACATGGAGAACATTAACCACTTTTGAATTATATTTCAATGTTGCGATACTTGAAAAATACTAAGTTATTTATTGTTATACTAAAGAAATAATTAATATCATATTTATGGTCATAAATAAATTATACTTACAAGTCTTTGAAACTGAAACATAATTTTTTTACAATGATCTTTAAGTGTATCATGTTTAATTTTTGTGATTTTTCTCATATGATCATCATATAATCTACAAGGTAAATAAAATAAATAAATTTTTAAATAACTTAATGAGAAAATTTAGGATTAGGGTCAATTATTATGTGAATAAAATTATATATTCACAATTGAGAAGAACATTTTTATTACCTTTATGTTGTTATTCATCTATGATCCATCATTCAAGTTCACCACCAAAACCATTCCCAAGTTAATTGAAAACTGGTAATAGATTTTTCATGTCATACTAAAAAATTCACTTCTTATGAACCATTTGATTATGTTTTGAAGAGTATTTTTATTAAAAGTAGTATGGTAATAAAGTTTTATATTTCCTCCTATAAGCATACTTCTGTAATTGACCATTGAACTGATAATTTATTACACACATAATTCTTCAATTTTTGAATACATATTAGAAATGGTTGGAACTATAATAAAATCCATATTTTAATTCATATGGTAAATGTAGCATTAAATGTTACATTTAATCAAATATGTTTAGTGGACATATTTTTTTTCCAATTTACATTATCTGACACCAATACCATCTTGTAGCTTATTCAATGTATCATGATCTAATGTTTTCGCACAAATGTCTTGAAAAAAATATATAATATTTTATTTAATATATATGAAATTTATGAATTAAATAACCCTTTAAAAATAATAGGTAGTATTACTTTCATAATGACATAAAAATCATAATTTTTTAACTAATTTTTATGAACATTTTTAAAAGAATGAGATACATTACAAGAAAATAAATCTAGTAAACATAAATCTATAATCCCATAAAATATTAATAAATTTATTTTACTATAAAGTACATAATATTATTTTAGAATCATTAAATTTTGTGATCTAACATTTTTAAGCAACTCAAGTTTAGGACGCCTGCAAAATTGGGAATGATTGAACTATGCCTTCACAACATCTTTAGTCTTTCCTAGTATGTGTTACAAAATATTGAATACATTATCTAGATAAATTTTCTCAATATTCATTACATCTAGCATGTGATGAACCATAAAATTAGATCAATATGAAAGGTCTTAAAAAATAATTCTCTTCATCCAATTATGATCTTTCCTAAAACCTCATATTTTTTAATGGTTTATAGTTAGGTCAAAAGTAATAGAAGGTAATGAAGAGATGATATATTTTATATGAATCACTAAGATAACTATTTAAGGTTCATATATTTGAATTATACTTATCATAAAATTAGTTTTATTAATTCAAAAAGGATGATCTAAAAGAATAAATCTTATATGATAGTAAAAAAAAGGTTCTCTACTATTAACTTGCATAAATGCTTTAATATCAACCATAAAATATATAACTGATTTATAACCATGTCTAATACATATAGATAACATAAAAAATTCTGTAAAGTCACTAATTTTATGCATTATTACTTCTCTTAGTGTGGAATTATATTTTGTAACTACATTATATATAGTTACACCACCACTCCATAACCAATTTAACACATCAATCAATGATTTTAAATAAACATTGATATTTTTCTTCATATTACATTGAATTAATAATGTAAAATAAAGATATAGTTCCTTCATCAATATCCAATGAGGTAGGTCGTATGTAATATTGAAAATTGGATAACAAGAATTTTAGTTTCTATATGTACCAAAAGGCTGAAAACCATCCATAAAAAGAACTTACCTAACATTTTGAGGTTATAAATAAAACAATGATGTAAATGATCAATATTTTTTGAATGAAATACCATATAAAGTATGATTTTGGATTCCATTTACCCAAATATTATATTTATTGTAGTCACAAATGATGTTTTATTGCGAGACTTAAACAAAAATTTCAATATTGGTGTAATCATGAAATGCATCAACGGTTTTACTAATATAAATCTAGATTTTCCCATTTTGAATGTCTTTGTACCTTGATTGAAAACATATTGTAAAAATAAGTAAAGTTTCATAATCACCAAAAAATATTATGTAATCTTCTGAATGTGTATGATTTTTTTGATAACTATGACTAAAATCATTAACCTACTTTTTTTATTTCATAAAACTTTAGAGGCATCATATTTACCCTAAAAAATATATATAAAGAATATTTGATTAAAATAGCTATCATACATTCAAAAAAATGATTTTTTAACCATAAAATTTGTAATAAATTCTAATTTTATTATATTTCATCCATGATATAAGGCCTCTTTAGAATATTTCAACAATAAGTGAAATTGAGGTGGTTTTCATTTAGAGTACAAATTATCATTATGTATATAAATTTCTTGAAACATTAGCCCCATTCTATCATTTATTAAATTTTGAGACTAATGGATCAGAAACCAAAAAAATTCATATTTCTCTCAAAATTATCTCCACCATGTTGATACAATAAACACAATCTACTCGAAAACCAAAATGTAGTATATGAACCACAACCGTAAAAAAATTTCAATCCTCATGAGATCAAATTTATTACAAGGACACCTAATTGTGACTTCTGAAACAAATTATGGATTTGACGATATAAATATGATATATACTTCAACACCCTCAATGAATATGAGATTAATATTAAAATATTTTTTATTTTTTCATTGGCTTATCCAACCATGATCTTGTAATAAAAACCATCTTTTATTTTCTCTCTACATATTTTTCTCATGAAATAATAATAATTAAATTATCAAAAATATTTATTTATCAAATACGTTGGAATGAAAATTATTATCATTTAATAATTATTTTTATTAATTTGTTTGTTTTTTTTAATTTTTATTTAAATTTACCTTTTTAATTTAGAATAATGTTTTTATTACATAAATTGTATTTACTACTGTATTATAAAAAATTATTTATTATAATTATAATAAATCTTTTTTTATAAATATATAAATAAATCAAATTTTTACCAGTCTTGAATGTTATATTTTCTTATATTTTGTATGATACTAATTTTTATTAATTCATTTTTATTTATTAATTTTTAATTATATATATATATGATGTAAATAATTTTATTTATTAATAATTTATATTTTCTATTACTTAAATACCAATTTCATTTTATATCGTAAATTTTAAATTCATTTTTTTAAATTATTTAATTTTTTTTTAATTTTTTCATTGAATTTTTTTAAATAATTTTCCAGAAGATCAAATCAAAATCAAAATTTCTCTTTAATAGATTTGTGTATTAATATTATTTTTAATGAAATATATAAATATATTTATTTTAATAGATATAATAATGATTTTTAATTATAATTATAATTTTTAATAATAATATTTATTATTTATATTTATTAAATTATTAAATTATTTATATTTTAAATTATTTTATCTTATGTTTAATGATTTTTTATTATCTTTAGATCATTTATTTAGAATTTTATAATATTTAAGTATTTTTTAAATATTTTATTATTCTTTACCATTATAATTTTTAATTTTTTATATTTAGCTAATTTTAATTAAATTTTCATATGTGTTCTTTCTTAATTAAAAATATTATTTTATATAAATTTGTATTTTTACAATTTTTTATTGATTTAAATTTATAAAATGTGATTTATAATAATAATATTTTCCAGAAACTAAAATAATAATTATTTTTATTAATAAATATTTAGATTTTTTTAATTATAGTAATGTTTTTTTAATTTAATATTACAAAATACAATTTCAAATACGTTTTTTTACTTCTATTTAACATATTTTTTTATTTTTTTATTGAATTTTTTTCCAATAAATTTCTACATTGTCTATTTAAAATTAAAATTTCTACTTAGCAAAATAAATCCTTCAAATTTTTTTAATGAATTAAATTAATATATTTTTTTTAAATTTATAGTTTGGTTTTTTAATTTTAATTTTATTTGTTTTAATAAAATATAATTTTATTAATTGTTAATTTATTAATTTTTTTAATTTTTATTTACTTTATATTAAATTTATTTATCTTTTTTATCTTCTCATCATTTCTTTAAAATTTTATAATATTTAATAATTTTTTTTATTCTTTACCATTATACTTTTTTAGTTTTTTTAATTATCAACTTTTAATTTTTCTTCTTCATATTTTTAATTTATTAATTAAAAATTTTATTTTATATAAATTAATATTTTTACTATTTTTTATTGAATTAAATTAATGAAATGTAATTTTTTATAATAATTTTTTTTCAAAAACTAAAATATTAATTTAATTGTAACTACTAATTATTTTTTTTAAATTTATTGTAATGTTTCTTATTTTTTATAATAGAAAATATAATAAATTAAACTACTAATAATGCTAATTAAATAACAACAATATATAAGATGATGGAAAAATAAAATATAGTTTCCATAATAATTCTACAATTTAATTACTATAATCTTAATTTACAAATAACTATTAAATTTATTTTCAAATTTATAATTATGGTTTATTATTAATATATTATTGCTTCGTTCAGAAATATGGTATAGTTTCCCAAAATTAAGAAACAAGATGCCCCATACCTATAATGATTCAATTGTTCTGTCATTACATGCTTTCACGTCGGGTTCACCATTTTTTCCTTCAAATGTGGTATGCTCTATGATGATTGCTTGCGGGGGGTTCAAGTGTGGTTGCACAATCATTCACATCAAGTTTACCATTTTTATCTCTCATAGAAAATTCCAATAGATCCCACATTCATAGCAAAGTACAAGTCTGCTTTCTAAAGACAGGAAGTCATTTGGGGTTTCATGCCCAACGACACTTAGGAACTCACATTAGTTGAGGGGATGAGAGGTCAGGATCATCAAACCCTTTTTGGGGGAATTATTAACTATTCTGAGGATCTCTTATAGATTTAATATATGTTCGTGAATCTCCTCCAAATGCCAATACATGATTGGTTACCCTAACAAAATGATCGGGTGTTGAATCCTTCTATCTGTAAAGGGGGTTTTATTGATGAGACCATCTTTATGTATCCAAGGTTCTCCATCTATTTCCTATTATTGCTTGGAAATGAGGAGCTACTTATATTTTGAATCCATATAACCAGGCACTCTTGATTTCACTTCCATTTTGTGATTCGATTGGTGTTTTGAGGACGGGATTGAACCTTTACGAGGTTTCCTACACATCCTGTGTATAACGTTAATAAAAAACCACATAGTTCATTTAAGTCATAGCTAAGAAGTTTAACATCACGTGAAAAGAACATATATGAGGGCATTTGGCATGAGGTATGGAGCTCGAGCCTTAGGAAGATTTCCTATGTATCCTTATTATAAAAGGAATAAGAGACATCATAGTTTGATTTGTCATTAACCCAATGTGGGGTGGTGACATATAATTAATGTTTGTGAGGGTTATTTCCCCAAATTTTAAAAATAAGGGAATTACTTTGGGATTTTCATCGAGGTGGGAGCCCTTGTGTGGGGGAAATCATATCACGTCACCAAACAAGGCTTACACACCATAGTTTCCCTGGATAGGGGAAATTTATGATGTGAGTGATATGATCATTTCAAATCATTAAGACCACATGAGTCATGATTTGTGTGAAAAAAGGGATAACAAGTGATTAAACTCACTATATATGAATAAATATTTATGCACTGAGGCAACCTTATAGGGGAGTTCGATTTGGAGCTCAGGCCTTTGGAAGTCATCCTATATATCCAAATTATAAATGGAATCAAAGTCCTCATAATTAAATTCAAATTTTACCCAATGATGGATTTGAATGGGAGATTATACTCGGAGTAATTATCATTATCCCTGAGGTTTATAAAATTTAGGGACTAATACTAGGATGGATGCCTATTGGAAGATATCAGACCCTTACCTTCTGATGGATAAAGTGTAGGCACCATGAGTGGATAGCTGAGTATGTTTGGATGGAATGAGGATCCCATAATAAAAATTGGATTGTAATATTATCCATTCATAACCCTTTATGTACACTTCCCATATAAAAGGGGAGTTCCAAACCAAAGACCCATGGGTTGGGGTTCACATGGTTCGAGGGTATATTTCCAAGTAATCATGTTGGAAAATGCCGACGTTTCTAGAGGTTTTTTCATAACATATCCCGATTATCTACCTAACATGTCTTGCGTGTCTATATAACATGTCTAGGGTTTCATCATGACATGTCCTAAGTTTCTTACTTACACATCCTGAGTCTCTACCCGACAAGGATGGTATATCCCAGGGTACTTCACTTGATCTAAGATGACATGTCAATGGGACATCACATGAAAATTCTGACATGTATGTGGTCCTTCACATGATCAAAACCGACATGTCCAAGTCCTTCCACACGATCATGACAGATATGATGGAGGGCCGCCGTATGATCTGGATGACATGTCCAGAGGACTGTTACATGACTTGGATGACATGTCTAGAGGACATCACATGGATCTTATGAAATTTATTAGTGTTTCAACATGATTTAGATGACATTTCTTGGGAGTCTTCATGTGATTGATGAAAAAACGTCTATGGGTTTCTCATGATCAAGGATGATATGTCTGGAGGACTTCATGTGTCTTGGATAATATGTCTAGAAGACATTAAATGACATGTATAATATATCTAGAGGAATTCATGTGACTTGGATGATACATCCATAGGACTTCGTGCGACTTTGATGACATGTATGAGGGTTTTCACATTATTTAGATGACTTTTTTGGCACACAATCAACATAGAAACATCAAAGGGGGTCACATGATCAAGGATGATATGCCTGGAAAACTTTTCACGACTTGACTAATATTTATAGAGGACTTCAAATGACTTTGATGATATGTCCATGTTCTTTCACAAGAGTAATTAATAGGTCACACAAAGTTCATAATCCCATCACATGAAAACCATTATATTCTTTTTCTACAAAGGCTTATTTATTTTTTAGCCTTTATGAATAAATGATTCAATTTTCACTAGGAAATACCCTATTGGGATGTCATGTACCCAATTGTATACATGTGAAATACTTTATACAATACAGATTATGCACCCGAAGTCCTTCACATGATCAATATGGTGATCACGCGAAGTGTATTTAAATAAGGCATAATCCCTTAAGTTGTTCTGAAAGTTTACCTGGTGGAAGAACATTGCGATTGTGTGGCTTTCCACTTTGATAAGTATTCTCTCATCTCTACGCTTTTGTATGTGTGTTTTTCTGTGCTAATGGAGAGGAATTTATTGGGCTCTCTACTCTAGATCTAGCTTTCTACACATGACATTTGTATCATAAATATTGGATTGAGTCGATAGAGAATCACACGTTTCATGTGAACCTACCACGAGTCATCCATGAAATTATATTTGTGTTTCATGATAAAAAGTGACCACAAGATCACTCCATCATCACCATATTTATTGGAACCATGGATTTTCAAAGGGATTTCATATAATCATAATGGACATGTACAAGGGACTTCTCAAGATTAGGATGACATGTTCGGGATTCTTCACGTGATCAGGACACCTGTCGAAGAGTATTTTTTCACGATCAATAGATAATTGTTTTGGGGCCCTTTGCGAGATCAAGTTGGATCGTTAGAGGGCCTTCCCATGAAAAATATCACAACTATCCTTCCTATATGGGTACCACCTTTTTTAAATTTTATTTTACAAATCCTATGGTTCTCTCCTACTGTTTTCCTATTAGGGTATCACGTGATCAAATGGAAATGTGTGATATCCTTCACATGATGGAGGGGACATGTCTAGTAGCCTTCACATGATGAGGCCAACATGTCTTCAGGGATATCTTGTGATCAATGGACTGATCATGTAGACCTCATCCACCCATTGTATAAAAAACAATAAAAATTCCTTTCACACAAGTCTTCCACCTTTTCCACCTTTTTATATTATATTTTCCAAGACCTACAACTTTTACCCATTTTCTCTCTATTAGGGTATCCGATGATCAATAATGGATCTCATAATAGTGTGTGACAATTGTCATGGAGGATCACTCCGCTTGTCTGTGATACATCATCTGATCAATTATAGATGTCATGATGATGTGAGATCATTTTCACAGGCAGTCAATCCATTTTTTGGGGGATTATATGGGTCATTTTATGATCGTATAAACATGTTCAAGGAACTTGACATGATGTAGGTGACATACCCAAAGGATTTCATGAAACATAGTTGACATGACTTTAGTGATCTCATGTGATCAATGAATTGATCATGTGGGATTTATAATCCCTTCATGAAAAAATAAATGTAACTTACATCGCATTAATATTATTTCTTTTCATGTTTATTTTATAAGGGGCTTGGGGTGATTTTCAGGATTCTATTAGTTAACAAGTTTCTTGATTAGAGGAAATCATCTAATGAAGGATCATACAATCAGGAATATATGCCAGAAGGGATTTACGTGAGGAAGCAGGATGTATGATGGGGATTTGTATGATCAAAAGGAATCACCAAAGGGGATCCATTTGATCATTATTAGATCACATATAATGCATGATTTGGTCATGTGAAGTTCCCAAGGTCATGCGATCATGTTCCCTTCTAAGGGTTTTAAAATATGCGTAACCTAGCTTCATAATCTTCAAGTATCCATACTACTTCTTTCTCTCTTTTAAAGAGAAAATAATACCTATGATTAAATTATTTTTTCTAACCTAAAATTGATGATTCTCATTTGGCATGTTTCCACAAATTCTCTTCCATAGAAGAGAGGTCCAATGGGATGTGGACTCGGTTCTGAGGAAATGAAATGCTTTCATGAGTACTTTGGGATTTTTTTGGTTAGTGTTCTGAGTGGATGTCAGTATTTTAGGTGACCTTTAGTATTATATGGGGAACCTTACAAATAAGGGAGTGAGGGGATATTTATTTCACCAGTGAATATGAACTTCCAATCTCTTGAAATCTTTTTCTCATGTGACTACTTTAGAGGGATGATTTATGTAACCCATTTCACAAGAATTTTTCCTGAGATCAAATCATGTGATCTCACCACATGATCTACTTATCTCATCAACTTAATTGATTCCTTGAATCAGTGGTAATTTCATTATGCTATGCTACACATCATTGACTGTGGGACTATCTTGTTTGGTTATCATGGTTTGATTGAAAATTTTCACATGATCTCTTGGTCATTGTGCGATTCACATTAACTACATATAGTCATACGACCAAAAGTCTTAAAAGAGGATTATATGATTACGAAGCATTACATGGGTCATATGATTCATGAGATTGGTAATGGGTCACACAACCACATACCCTTATATGGGTCATGCAATTCGAATGATGGTACACCTGTTATACATTTATTTTAACTAAATATCCTTTTTAAGATGGCACTAATTATCATGTATGCTTTAAAATATTTTATAGATGGATTCTAGTTCACATACGTCTCCTAATACGGATGGATAGAGGGATATGATCTCTAGGAATCACAATGTCGACCCTCATTACTAGGTATTTTCTGATAATGAGGTTTTTAATTGGATTATTCTGACTAAACTTCAAAACTCCCCCATGTCACATAGAGTTATGTTGTATAGATTCAGTCTTCAAGATGATACTACCATTCCTTCACCCTACTATAATCTTCTATCTCACTAGTTTTCATCTTCTCTCAATTTCATTAATTTTTTTTTCTGAAGATAATTAATTGATTGTGGAATTCCTCTATAGGATATCCTCTATGTTTTATAAATCCCCTCTAGTTCTAGATAGTTGTGATCTCACCCATAAACTAATTTCTCAAAGTTACCCAAACTTACTTGTCTCCTCTATGAACAATATGATAAGTGGATGGAGTTCAAAGCGGTACTTAAAACCTGGTGGTAGTTTTTTTGAAGAGTGGGAACAACCATTATGGTTTGAGTTTCTCATTATTCTTTGATCAACTACAAGATATCCATATTTATGAGGTGGCATGGATTTTCCAGTTTGTCATATACTGTAAATTGGAACTCCATAGAGATATGATTAGCTACTTGTGTTCTAGTACTAAATCCTTTAATTTACACTATGCTGAAGTTGGGATTAGCCTCTTGGAAATTTATCAGTTTGGAGGGATAGCTACTCTTGGGGAGATATACAATGAATTCCTTCCTACTAAGAATATTTGGGATGACCTTGAACAAACTGTAAAGCAAGCATGAGACATACTCACTATTGTGAAGGAGAAGTTAAAGAAGGATATAAACCTAAGACCACTTTTTTATTTCAATTATTGGATTAATATATTCCTTTAATGTAGAATGAATTTTAAAACCACCATACAATCCCATCGACGTCCTTCTTGAAATGTCTAAGATAATAAAAAATCTTATTAGGCAATTCTGGAAGCTAGAGAGAATTCCTCATGGAGCTATTTGGTGAGACCAGATGCATTCCAAGTCTTCAATTAGTGGAGTTTTGGCTATGTTTATGAATGGATGTCTTTTCCCATCTAGGGACGCATGATTTGAAGTTTGAGTAGGTACATTGGTGATGGAATCCCAATTGGTAGTAGGGATACCTCTTAATCTAGTCATGCTAACCCTTTCTCATATTTTTCATCTTCTTATTCACACCCAACAAGGAAATATCCACTACCAAATTGGCAGCCCTGTTCAATTTGTAATGTCTCGACTTCGGGTGCCACTCAACGGGTGCCCCAAACTTAGTTTTCCACATGACCTCAAGCACATTTCCCCAAACGCCAGAGGCTACCGACCAGAAGCGAGGGCCTAGGTCTGATAGTGGGGAAACTATGCCCTCATTTGTCAAAGTGCAGCGCAACGGAATACCTGATAAAACATACAACAACAAAAGTTGAAGAAAATAAACATACACAGTTTTAAATGAACAAATGCATTAAAAACAACCAACAATCATATATATATATATATATAATGATGATGCAACATGACTCAAGTTCTAAGAAAACAGCTAGAACATGTTACAAAGTAGTACAATACGATAGAGAGTACAACCAAACAAAACAAAACAGTCGGTAGCATCGTGAGCCTAGGCCTTGTCCCAAGCTTCCCTACTCCTCAGCAGCAGTCAAGTACCTGTATAGGGACCCTTGCCCTTATCCACAGCTGCAGAAACGTAATCTATTTGGGCTGAAAAGCATGACCCAAATAAGGTGTGAGAAATATTCTTAGTAGGCACCCACCAAAGGCCCGTGCTCAATTGTGTGTAAATATGCAACAATAGTGTGCAAAAGTAAATGAAATAAACTAATCAGTACTCAAAAGTAACTAACTTTAACATTTATATTGTCATATAAAATTATTTTAGCAGTTCAATTTCTTAACATTCAAAGTTCCTCAGAACTAAGCCCTTGGGAAAATCAGAACTTTTCCCTCATGATAATATAGTAAAACCATGCCCTCAGGCTTTCCCTCAGGCTATAATGTACCTTAACCTCATGAATTTCCCTCAGGAGAAATAAAATCTTTCCCTCAGGCCAAACTAAAATGAAACCCTCAGGTAAACAAAATCTTTCCCTCAGGAATTTCTCTCAGGCTAATAGAACCACACCCTCAGGCTAATATATCACTACCCTTAGGCAAAACAAGTAACCGGGCCGTGACCAACATAAAAACATTTAATTTACATAAAATTCCTCTAAAGGCAAAATTAATGCATAATATGAACATGGAATACCCTCGGGTATCCTGGCCAAATGGCTAAATAGAGGAACACACCTTGGGGGGGGGGGGTCCTAGATCCAAGCAGCGATCCCAAAGAACAGTTTATTATCACATTTAATTACCTATACAATTCTAGGTATTTAAACAGCCAAGACCTTATCCACAAGACACCCCAACATGGGTTCGTATTACAAAAAAAACACACAAATGCACAATAATTGTAAATTAAACACCAAGCCACCTACCTTAAACACCAACGAATGGTATACCCGAACGATGCCTTATGAAATGTCCAAGAACACTGTAGATCTGAGGTAAAAGAATTCTCATTCAACCTCAAATAACTTCCATTAGAGGAAGAATTGGAAATAACTATGCAAGGAGATGTGAGGGATTACCAGTGGGGTTCCAACGTGATAGACGGAAGTGGAAACAGATTCCCGACGCTCGATCTAGAGGTCCACAAAGGTCCGACCGTCTTCTCCCGAGCTCCCATCCAGTTCTAAGACAATCCTATGAACAGGGTTGGATACTGCCCATTTTAACAAAAAAAACAAAGTACATGGTGTGTACTTTTGACTACACGGCGTGTACATTCCTCATTTAACTATTCCTCTGGCGGCATCTTCAAACTGTTCATCCGTCGACATGAGTACACAACGTGTATTCCCAACTACACGACATGTACTATCGCCCAGCTGGCGGCTGCTCCCACCGCCTTACTGTTTCGCCTGCCAACTGACTACACAGCGTGTAAAATACCACTTCAAGGCGTGTAGTAGGTTTTTACACCTTTCATCTCCGACATGGCTACACGCCCTGTGTACTCATCCCACACAGCCAAAAGTACACAGCATGTAGAAAAGTACATGGCGTGTAGTCCCAAAATTTAGTATTTTCCCCATTTTCCTTATTTTCTCAAAACACTTAAGGAAAAGAGAAACGAAGAAACCTGTACCTCAAGAAAAAGAACCGGGTTCTTACAAACTTCCCCCTTAAAGAAATTCGTCACCGAATTTCCCTTCCAAGGGTGGTGAAGGTATAGCCGTGAACAACTACAGCCACTGAGCACGTATGTTGGTCTCTCGCTCCCTGGTTTCATCCTGTACTCGTCCAAGATGCCATAGAACCCGTACGAGAGGAACTGACTGGACTTGGAGAACCTTTGTGATCCTATCGATGATACAAATCAGATTCTCCTCAAAGGACGCATCTAACTCAAGATCAACCTCCTAGGGCTGAAAGACGTGAGACAGGTCTGAATGATAGCAACACAACTGAGATATATGGAAGACGTCGTGCATGGCTTGGTACCTCTGTGGTAACTGAAACCAATAGACAACTATCCCGAATCTCTCCAGAATCTCAAATGGCCCCACATACCTCAGTGAAAGTTTACCCTGTCTCCTGATCCAACTGTGTCCCAACCTCGGTGAAACATGCAAGAAAACCTGATCCCCAACCACGAACTCCAAGGGTCGTCTACGACGATCATCATAAGATTTCTAACAAGACTGTGCGATAGCCATCTGCTTCTGAATCAACTGGACCTGCTCATATGTCTCTTGCACGAGACGTGGTCCCAGTAGAGGTGCCTCACCTGCCTCTAACTAGCACAAGGGTGATCAGCATGGCCTACCATATAAATCCTCGTAAGGTGCCATCTTAATAGTTGCCTGAAACTATTATTATATGAAAAATTGACTAGGGGTATATGCTTCTCCCAAGAGCCCCCAAAGTCTAGGACGCATGCACACATCATGTCCTTGAGCACCTATATCGTACACTCTGACTGACCATCGGTCTGAGGGTGGTAAGCTGTGCTCAAAAGCACCTGTGTACCCAGTGCCCTCTAAAATGTCTTCCAGAAAAGAGATGTAAAATGGGCGTCCCTATCTGAAATGATAGAACGGGGGACCCCATGAAGACGTACGACCTCCCAGATATATAACATCCCGAGCTCGTCAACTCCGAAGGTCTCCTTGATCGGAAAAAAGTGAGCTACCTTTTTGAGTCCATCCACAACAACCCACACGACATCATTGCCTCGAGGTGACCTTGGAAACCCCGTCATGAATTCCATCGAGACATCATCCCATTTCCAATCTGGAATGGGTAATTGCTGTAACAGTACAACTTGTCTCTGATGCTCTGCCTTCACCTGCTGACAGGTGGAACATTTCGCAACAAACCCAGCTACATCATTCTTCATACCCGGCCACCAGTACTAACATATCAAGTCACGATACATCTTGGTAACTCTGGGATGAACTTCCCAAGCAGAAGCATGAAACTCTCGCATCAGCTCCTCGCGTATATCTCATAGAACCCACACTCGTCCATGGAAACACAATACTTCATGATCGCCCATCGTCCAACCAGGAGAAGGGTCCTCACTGGTCACCGAATCCCGTAGAACTAGGACTTCTGAATCAGATAGCTGTCTCATCCTCACTCTATCCAAGAGGGTAGAGATCGCAACTAAAGACAAAAGATAGGTCTGCCCCTGACTGTCATGCACCACAAAATGCATCTCAGAGAACAAATACATAAGCTTCCATTCACCACTGGCCTCCTGCACTACCTGTATCTGAGTCTTCCTGCTCAGTGCATCAGCTAATACATTACCTTTACCAGGTGTATAAGCAAGATCAATATTGAAGGACTGAAGGTATTCAACCCACCTTCGCTATCTCAGGTTCATGTCACGCTGGGTAAAGATGTACTTGAGACTTTTGTGGTCTGTGAACAAAACAAAATGTTCTCCCAATAGATAATTTCTCCAAAAGAGGAACACATTAACAACTACATCCAACTCGAGGTCATGCATCGGGTAATTCCTCTCATGTGGCCTCAACTGCCGAGACCCGTACGCAACTACTCAATCGCCCTACATCAACACATCTCCTAGCCCAATACCAGATGCATCACAATAAACTGTATATCTCTTCCCCTTCTCTGGGTGTATCAGGATCGATTTTGATGTCAACTTTCCCTTCACCTCCCGGAAGGCTGTCTCGCAAACTTCTGACCAAACGAAGTTCACACCCTTCTTAGTCAAACCCGTCAACGGCGCTGTTAAGCGGGAGAAGTCCTATATAAAGCATCTCTAGTAACCAGACAACCACAAGAAACTCTGTATTTCAAACATTTTCTTAGGCTGCTCCCAGGAAACTACTACTCTCACCTTCTTTGGGTCTACTGCAACTCCTGCCTCTAAGATGATATGACCCAGGAAGTGTATATGGTCTATCCAAAAGTGTCACTTTGAGAGCTTAGCATATAGATGATTCTCTCTCAGTGTACTTAATACGATATCAAGATGGGTGGCATGGTCATGTAGGGTGTGAGAGTACACCAAGATATCATCAACGAATACCACCACAAAAGAATCCAGATAAGGATGGAACACACGATTCATCAGAGCCATGAAAACTGCTGGTGCGTTCGTGAGTCCGGACGGCATAACCGTATACTCGTATAGACCATACCTGCTTCTGAAAGCTGTGAGAGGTATATTAGTTGGTCTAACGCACAGCTGATGATATCCTAACCTCAAGTCAATCTTCGAGAACACTCATGCTCCATGAATTTGATCAAAAATATCATCAATCCTTGGAAAGGGATATCGGTTCTTAACTGTCAACTGGTTCAGCTTCCAATAATCTACACAGATTCTGAGGGTGCCATCCGCTTTCTTCACAAAAAGGACAGGAGAACCCCAAGGAGAAGTACTGGGTCAGATAAAACCCTTTTACTGTAACTCCTCTAACTGCCTATTGAGCTCCTGAAACTCTGGTGTAACCATCCTATAAGGAGGAATGGACACCGATGCTTCTCCAAGAACAAGCTCAATAGATAAATCCACCTCACGCTCCAGAGGAAGATCTGAAAAGTCATTCAGGAAGACATCCCTTAAATGATTAACCACTGGAGGGAAAACATTCTGACAAGTCCCCTGATCATCCAGATATAAACTCACAAGCTAGGCTGTGACTCCACCTCTCCCACGATGCTCTAGTGCAGTTCGACTCACCTGAATATCCCACTCTCCCTTGTATAGAAACTCTCCGCCCTCTGGTGATGTGAAACTCACCCTACGACGATAGAAATATACGAAGGCTCGGAAGAGAACCAACCATTCCATCCCAAGAATGGCATCATGGTTTGTAATCTCTAAGACGTAGAGGTCCCAAAAGAAGTGACACCCACCAAACTCAAGGGGGAACTCCTTGCACTGATGCACACCGGTTGTTCTAATCCCCAACGAAGTGTCTAACATCATAACATCAGAAGAAGAAGAAGAAACACAGAGCCCAAGGCTCTCCACAACGGGCACAGATATGAAACTATGTGTAGCACCCGTATCAAAAAGTACTGAAGATAAGACAGAAGCTACTAGAATAGTACCTCTGACAGTAGAAGGTCCGAGATCCTGTTCCTGCTGGGTCTGCTGCACTGCATATGTCTGCCCAGTGTCATGGCCCTACAACACAGCCTGGCTACCCTGAGCTGTCCCACCCTGCTGTCTCTGAGATCCTGGTGTCTGGCTACCATGACCATGTCCACCATCTTTGCCTGCACGCCATGTCGTATTCCAGTTACCCGATGGGTAAGAAGCTGCTGGTCCTGCTCCCACTCGCGGAGTCTACACAGAACGCCACTCACTAGCCACTGATAGAAACGCAATGAAAAAGCGCTACAGATGACCCATCTTGCAGCAAGCTCGGCACTCCACCGGGTCTTATGGAAACTGAGGTCTCTTGTGCCCCTCTTTACCACACTGGTAGCACATGACTGGCCCACCTGAAACATTCTTCTGGCTGGCACTTCCACCCAGAGAGAAGTACATCCATATCTTCCTCTTTCTAGTAGAAATAGTACCAAAAACTGGTGTCGAACAGCCCTGGCCAGCACTACTAGCTTCCCGCAGGTTCCTCTATGTAATCAGTGCCTGGTTCACAATAGCATGTACTAAAGGAAACCTGAAAACATTCACCAGTGCTCGGATTTCATATCGAAGACCATCCTAAAAGCTTCTGGATCTCATCATCTCATCGACCACCAGAACAGGTGAAAAACGCTGGAACTCAGTGAAACGAGCAAAATAATCCATCACTGACATAGCGCCCTGCTGCAGATTCATGAACTCTCAAGCTCGATCTTCCCTCAGTATCTCTGGGAAGAACAAATCATAGAAGGCTATCTGGAAATCTTCCCACACCATGTCTCTGTGATTCTCTGACTAGGTGGTAACATCCCACCACCTCTTGACAGAATCACGCAACATATAAGTCGCGAGCTTGAACCTCTGCCCTGGAGGCATCTCAAGGTGATAGAAAATAGTATGCATCGACCCCATCCAAGACTCCGCAGCCTGTGGTCCGTGATCTGCTGAAAACGTAGGCAGATGCTGCTAGAAGATACGTGTCAGCTCTGCCATAGATTTGGTAGCTGGTGGTGCTTCTTGAAAGGTCTGCATGAACCACATAAAGCCTTCACGGAACTGCGCCTCCATGCCTGTGTCCAGTATAACAACTGGCGCCACATCTGGCTCTGCTGGAGGATCCACTGGTATCCCATGTCCCACCATCTCAAGAGTATAATCATTGCTACTCTCTTAGAAAACAACACGTGGTCATCTCGGCAGCATGACTCTACAAGATCAAACGCACACCTTAGATCAAGATTATCACAGCCTGAAAACGAAGGAACCAAAAGGGGAACCAGAGGAAGAAGGAATTTAAGATTGCACAACAAGACTACACGACATGTATACTGACTACACGACGTGTACCTGACTTTTCTTCCCCTACCTGGGTCCTTCTACATGGCTAATTCACACGGCGTGTATATAATATACACGGCGTGTATGGTGTAATTTTCCAACTGCCCGTGCCGTTTGTGACACGGCTGACTACTTGGCTTGACACCACATGGCATTTTACACCCGCACACGGCATGTAAACCACTCCGTCTCTTAGCCACACGGCTAATTCAACACGGCCTGTCCACAGAAAAGACTACACGACATGTCCCAGAGGCACACAATGTCTTTTTAGACGAGATCGGCTGACCTGTGTTGTTAGTTACACGGCTGGACACATGAATCACACTACACGACATGTTCATTATTGACATGGTGTGTACTAGAAAATATTACACTGACCCATGTTTGTTAGTTACCCGTCCGGACTCCTGGTCAACACTATATGGCATGTACAGAAGCTACACGGCATGTTCTCTCCAAGATCTTCCCTTCCTCGTGTCGCCGCCCACACGATTTGTGATATAGGAAGAGACTACACGGCGTGTACTGAGAGTACACGGTGTGTACTTAAAAAGTTCCTCATCTTCCCAAACAGAAGAACATACATGGCGTGTTTAGGGTACTACACTTCGTGCATACTAGGTTTTCCAGACAATATGCCTCAGAAACTTCCCTGGAACCCAGAAAAACCAAAAAACAACACCTAAGTGTCAAATTACGATCCGTGAGGGCCCATACTCCCCACACATCAAGGTTTTACATCTTATCTTTGTTATAACAAAATAAACAGCTAATGATCCACCAAATTCCTGTCCATGAGGGCCCATACGCCACAAAAACCAATTTTTGGCGTCCATACTATAAACAGGATTAGACAATAATACCCTATCACATAGCAGGTATTTATCAAGCATCTATCACTACAACATGTTTTTCTAGCACAAAAACTATCACAAAAACATGAAATTTGTAATGCGTCTACATGGCATGGAAATTATGCATGGCATGTGATGTCTAGAATGTGACTAAATGATGCATAAGATGGCATATCCTCATCTCATCAGGTTGAAACTAAATAGAACCCATGCATAAAATATCAATAGCACAATCACAAGTGCGTCACCCTTCGGTGAAAATCAATTCAACTGTCAAATTGCAAAATCAGAAAAATTGAAACACGAGGTAAATTGGCTTTTCCCTGTACATGGGTTAGCTACGACCGAGGAAAACTTATTACCAACTACCATTCTCTTCCTATCCCTGACTAAGGCTCCAAATAGTAAGTCTAAGAAAAGAAAATGAACCTCCCTCTGATACCACTTTGTAACGTCCTGGCTCTAGGTGCCACTCAACGGGTTCCCCGAACTCGGTTTGCCACATGACCTCAAGCGCATTTCCCCAAATGCCAGAGGCTGCCAACCAGCAGCGAGGGCCTAGGTCTGATAGTGGGGAAACTATTCCCTCATTTTTCATAGTGTAGCACAACGGAATACCAGATAAAACATACAACAACAAAAACGGAAGCAAATAAACATACATAGTTTTAAATGAACAACTGCAGTAAAAACATCCAACAGTCATATATATATAATGATGATGCAACATGCCTCAAGTTCTAAGAAAACAACCAGAACATGTTACAAAGCAGTACAATACGATACAGAGTACATCCAAACAAAACAAAATAGCTGGTAGCATCGTGAGCCTAGGCCCGGTCCCATGCTCCCCTACTCCTCAGCAGCAATCAAATACCTATATAGGGACCCTTTACCTTATCCACACATGCAGAAACGTAATATGTTTGGGCCGAAAATCATGACCCAAACAAGGTGTGAGAAATAATCTTATTAGGCACCCACCAAAGGCCCGTGCTCAACTGTGTGTAAATATGCAACAACAGTGTGCAAAAGTAAATGCAATAAACTAAAAAGTACTCAAAAGTAACTAACTTTACCAGTTATATTGTCATTTAATATTCTTTTAGAAGTTCAATTTCTTAACATTTAAAGTTCCTCAGAACTAAGCCCTCAGGCAAATCAGAACTTTGACCTCAGGATAATATAGTAAAACCACGCCCTCAGGCTTTCCCTCAGGATATAAAGTACCTTGACCTCAGGCATTTCCCTCAGGAAAAATAGAATCTTTCCCTCAGGCCAAAGTGAAACAAAACCCTCAGGTAAACAGAATCTTTCCCTCAGGCATTGCACTCAGGCTAAGACAACCAGGCCCTCAGGCTAATATATCACTTCCCTTAGGCAAACCAAGTAACCGAGCCATGACCAAAATACAAACATGTAATTTACATACAATTACTATCAAGGAAAAATTAATGCATAATATGAACATGGCATACCCTCGGGTATCCTAGCCAAATGGATAAACAGAGGAACGCACCCCGGGGGTGGTCCTGGATCCAAGAAGCGATCCCAAACAGTAGTTTATTATCACATTTAATTACCTATACAATTCTAGGTATTTAAAAAGACAAGGCCTCAGCCACACAACACCCCAACATGGGTTCATAGCACAAAAAAAAATACACACAAATGTACAACAGTTGGAAATTAAACACCAAGCCACCGACCTTAAACACCCATGAACGGTATACCCTATTGAAGCCTTCTGAAACTTCCAAGAACGCCGTAGATATGAGGTAAAATAATTCTCATTCAACCTCAAATAACTTCCATTAGAGGAATAATTGGCAAGAACTATGCAAGGAGATGTGGGGGCTTTCCCCTGGGGTTCCAACGTGATTGACAGAAGTGGAAACGAATTCCCGACGCTCGATCTGGAGGTCCACGAAGGTCCGAACATCTTCTCCCAAGCTCCCATCCAGTTCTAAGCCAATCCAGTGAACAGGGTTGGCTACTGCCCATTTTAAGCTAAAAAAACAAAGTACACGATGTGTACTTTTGACTACACGGCATGTACTTTCCTCATTTAACTATTCCTATGGCGGCATCGCCAAACTGTTTATCCTTCGACATGAGTACACATAATGTATTCCCGACTACACGGCGTGTACTGTCACCTAGTTGGTGGCTTCTCCCACCGCCTTACTGTTTCTCCTGCCGACTGACTACACGTCATGTAAAGGACCACTACCCGGCGTGTAGTAGGTTTTTAGACCTTTCATTTCCGACATGGCTACACGCCCTGTGTACTCATCCCACACGGCCAAAAGTACATGGCGTGTGGAAAAGTACACGATGTGTAGTCCCAAAATTTAGGATTTTCCCCATTTTCCTTATTTTCTAAAAAACACTTAAGGAAAGGAGAAACGAAGAAACCTGTACCTCAAGAAAAAGAACCGGGTTCTTACACAATTATTATTTAGATAGATATGATTGAATTTATAGTGTTACAAATATTAGAACACTATCAATATCCCTAATGCTTCATTCCATCATAGTATGTTGATTGTTTTTGGGGTTGAGACAATGCCATTAGGTTACAATTAGGTTATTAATATGTTGATATAACATGAATGTTTCAACTTCATACCCTATCCCACACCGATCGGTCTAATTATTGATAATGGAAGGGGATCTCTCATCGAGAGGTTATATAAAATCTCTATCCAGGATAGGGTTATTACAAATCGTATAGATGGTTTGACTATATATGATCCATATACACCTTACTGATTTTCTCACTAGTTTTTCTATATTGTGATGGTTTTCCCCTTTTCTTAGCTGGAATTCATGGAGAACAACATCTGGAGCTAATTCACTAATTTTGAATTATGATGGTGTGTGAGGAATAAAATGATAAAATAATTATTCCACCTTTTGATGTCCATATCTTCCTATCTCATGACTATGCCAAAGCTTGGTTGGAAGCTTACCAGAGCGGTGTATTGAATAATCTGACCTGTCAAGAAGACAAGCACTGCACTTTCCCAGACCACTTATCTAGCGGTAGTAATGGAGTTGTTTTTGGATTCAAGGGATCGCCCAATGATGTGATTTCACAATATTGACAAACCTCACATTTGTAGAATAGGTTTTGTTGAGGAATCTAGCCCTTTGGTTCTAGTGAAAGATGATGTACAAGTTGTGGTATAAATACCTGAGACTCTGTTTTTTTTCTTCCCTATCAAACCGAGAAATCCCTCCTTCAAAAAACTTGATCCCATAATGGCTAATTTGGAATCAAATTCACACCATGATTAATGAGATTCCCTTGGAGAACATTCAAGACCAAGAAGAACAACTTTTCTATATATTTCATGATTTGGGAGCTAGTGTCTTTAACTATCCAAAATTGTATGATATCATGCTATAGATTGTCCTAAATCGACAACAATTAGCCACCAATGATAGGGAATTTCATGATTTTTATGAATAGAATCCTCTGATCTAATTGATAAGATAATATTTGGGATTTTTTGAAATGATACATGATAATGTCACTTTGTAGTGTGTCTAGATAGATTATTTGACTATGCAGATATCATAATGGGATGCGATCATATCTCACGTAAGGTCCCATATTTCAATTCCTTAATACTTATTAGAGGAAACTCAGAAAGGATGTGAACATTTATCTTCTTTTATTGAGACTCTTCATTCCCATGTGGTGACTGAAGAAATAGAGTGAACGAAACTTAAACACTCGATCGACACCTCTCACTAGACTCTGGATGATTTATAAAACCCAGCCAATAAAATTCTATTACAATCCATTCACAAATGTTTATTTCATTGAACCGTGGAGAGACTATATAATGTGATGATTCCTCCCTCCTCTTCGCATTATCAATGAATAAATATTTTTTAATTTACATGTTATTTCTAGGTTTTCTTTCATTCATGATGTGCATGGAATTTCATTGCCTTGATATCATATGAATAATAAAAGGTACCTATCCTTTTTATAATACAAACTAAACCCAAACACCTAGATTTTAATGCTTCAATTATAAAATATTTATCTTTATAATTTCTCATGAATTGTTCCTTACATGAGATTCCTCAATGGTACATCATCTTTGGTCATTATAGGAATACCTAGTTCAAAAGGGTTTCATAGTTAAACATATGTATTAGATGGAGAGTACTCTAATTTTTTTCTATGTTAGTGGGTTAGCGATCATAGCTTGATTTTTTATAGAGAAAAATAATGATCCCTAAAATATTTTTATCTTTTTTTATATTTTTGTAACTTTTTTCTAATCATCATATGGGGAAAGCATATCTGGAATGGGATTGAGTTTTTTCTTAAGACTCCCTTTTATTCAACTTTAAATGTTTAATTACTTTTCCATTTTATAAGTGCTGAATATTTTTTGGATCACCCAAAGAGAATGTATAGTGAGTAGAGGCTCAAATTTTCCCATGGGTTTCCTTTTCACGTTTTTAACCTGGTGAGCATTACACATATTTCAATTGGATTCTTAAGGTCTTTCAAACTAGACCATTTTTTTTAGTTTTGGGTCTTCTAGATTGGACCATCTACTACTTTAGTTTAGTGTCTACTATATTAGACCATATGTTTCTTTAGTTTTGTGTATTTTAGCTTGGAACATATTTTGTTGTAGTTTAGGTTCTTTTACCTCTGACCTTTTATGGATCTAGTTTATTGTCTTTTATATCAGAACTTCTATTTTTATAGTTTAGGTTATTTTATCTTGGTCTATCTATTTATGTTGTTTATGGTCTTTTATCTCAGACCATCTGATGTTTTAGTTTAAGTAATTTCATCTCATACCATCTGTTTCTAAAGTTTAGGGTCTTTTACTCAATCTATCTGTTATTGGTAGTGAAGGATGGGTATTAATGAGGGTTCAAGAAACCTAAATCATTGATGGGATTCTAAATAAAGAGTCTCCATGAAGAGTTTTGATACCATGTATTCTTAATTGATATTTTGTAGAATGAATGTCCATGAAGAATTTTAGAACCTTGTGTTCTTGCATTTGTGACACCATAAATCCTTACTAAGATTTAATTTTATGTATGGTGAAATATTATAGATTCTCAGTCCACTTGGATTGTTGGAATATGGGTAATGTAAATCATGTTTATAGGGGATTGAACTGGGGAATATGGAATGGGGAATACAAGGACGGTATGACTGCATAACACCCTAAGGTAACGAGTCCTGCTCCAGTGTTGCTGGGGCTTATGAGGATTATATGTCCTTTCCTTTAAGGATAATATGACTATCTTTGATGGGTTATAGGCCCTTATTCATGATCCCCTATGTAATACATTCATGGTAAAGTACAAGGGTCCCCACTCTTTTCTTAGGGCCGTATAATATTTTTGAATATTCAAGCATTTGTATGATGAAGTTGCAATTGGGGAGAAGGGTATACAATGGGGGTTTTAGAACCCTTGGGAAGCTTAGTTTCTGGTTGGGAGTCCTGGGCCCTACGCTATGTGGTTTATAGTGATGTGGTGTGGGCCATAAAAACGTTTGGTAATGGAATATCACATTCTTACTTTGAGAAATATTAAAATACATGGATAAATAATGTCGATAATGTCAAATCCACTTGAATAGTCTAGTTATAGGGATTTTAAACCATGGTCTACAAGTATTTGAGTCAAATAAAGGTGGAAACTGATGGGTATAGGTCAACCACTAATAATGGTGGAAGCCCACATTCAATATATGTTGGAAAATAACTTATGGTTTTAAGGGGGGCCTCTCATATAGGACCAAGCATACTCTAGGAACAAGACCTTAGGAATTGTGTCATTCACTAGTGAATCCTAGAGGGGTCCCTTTGGATCAACTTGTCCATATTACTAGCTTTCTAGTGGAAAAAACTAGGAGAAATGACTTGAGACTATGAGGTTCCAGGATAAGGGTATCAACTCAAGGAATTGGTTGTGTCAACTGAGAATCTAATGAAATGAAGATGGTTTATGGAAAACATAATATTCAAGAAGGGTTCGAGCACCCTAAAAATTGTGCTCCCTCCTAGTGAACACATTATTACGGTTGGGAGATGTGAGGTATCATTTCTATAACTTTTATCTAGACTAGGGGGTCCAGTTAGCATAGATCGACTTTTACTAGGGACATTAGGTGGGCCTCATGAGCTTTATTCCTTGTTTATTTATTCTCAAACTTTTTCCTAGACTCTAGAGATGAAGTGAGTAAGGAATTGAATTTTTCTCAGAACAACCTATTAAGTTTTTCATCTTAACATGATTTCTGTATCTTTCACTAATAGTTTAGGGTACTTAGATTTTCCCCATCAAAGGCCAATGTTTAAGGTTGTATAACATTTCACAAGGTTCATGTAGTTTAAGGTCATGATGCATGTGGACCTTGTATGAGAGGATTATTGGAAAACAACCTAATTAGGATTACTAGGGCCAATAGTACTCCAACATCATTTTGAGTAGAATATTGAAGTGTTGTAAATCATAGATCAAGGCTCTCAAGTCATGAGTAATGATATGAGACATTCATTCTAAAGATAAGCGTGGATCACTCAATGGTGATGAGATCCATTTCGATGAAATCAGGGATCACAAGGATCAGAAGCCCATTTTTATAGGGCCAAGATTCCTTTGGTTGATGGGTCTAAGACCATATGTAGATACATCTCTTAAATGTTCAAACAGAGAGATATTTGCTTCTTTACAAGGGTCATGGAAGGTTTGTGGAAACCTGAGGCACTCAAGAAATGAAGTGTTATTTATGGACTGAGGTGGTTGAAAAGGAGATAGAATCACCCTGAACTTTGGTTGACCATGGTAAAGTTCTTATGTTCATTTGATAAGGAGTGATAATGGGAGATGGTTTTCCTAATTTAATGTCATGCAATGGGGATTAATTTTTCATTCATTTTAACATCATGTGATGAAAAAGTGTTCTATACAGTTTAGCGTCACACAGTAAGGACATGGGGACCCATGTCAAATTGTGAAAGTTATCCTTGGGGAAACTTTTCACTAGTTGGGAGAATTTAGATATAGGAAAAACCTTTTTTCCATGAATATTCTTATTTATGGGTAGCCATATACTAGATACCTTCTTAAATAGATTTATCTCATGAACAAGAAAGCCATATATAGATCTGACTCGTATGTAAACAAAGTGAGTATTTAGGAGTCGACCCTATTTAAATAGAGTCATATGTATTTTTTATGGATAGGATTCTCTATGTTTCCCTATGCATATTTAAAGGGAAGGAATCATTCCATAATTATCACCATTAAGGAGAACCCTCCTCATATATCTGACTCGTATGTAGGGGAGAGGGTTATTATATATTCTTCCCTTTATAAGTATCAAAATTATTTTTAGATAAGGGGACCACTACATAGATCAGGATCATATATAGGGATTGTGAATTTACATATATTATTCTGGTGTGGAGGTGGAAAATTCACCCTAAGCACAGATTAATGGATAATATGGACTTCTTTAATCAATTTCAGGTATTACAGGATGGAACATATATAATTTAGTTTAATTTCATGTAACCGGGATATTGTCATGCATTTTAATGTCATGCGAATAGGATGTATCACTAGGAGGAATGACTAACTTAGAGAAATTTGGTCTTCACAGAAGATTCATACCTAGAAATGGATGGGTATAAAGATACTATTTCATAATCTTTATTTGAAAATGAGAATGGTGAAAAGATGTGCAATATTGATAGAATCTGAATCTTCTTGAATAGTTGGTTTATAGAATGTGTAAATCATAACCCAATAATATTTTAGTTAACTAGAGTTAGAAACTAGTTGGTACAGTTCTAACATTGATAATGGAAAAATCCTATATTCCACATTGTCATGATAATAAATCTTGGTTTTAAGGGGGACCTCTCATTTGGAACTAAAAATCCTCAAGGAATAACCTCCTAGGACCTATGTCATTCACTAATGAATCCTATAAGGGTACTTTTGGATTAACCAGTACCTATTACTAGTTTTATATAGGGATAACTAGGAGCAAGGGAGGCCAAGGTCTATGGAGTTCCAAGAGAAGGATATCAACTCAAGGAATTGGTTGGTATGAACTCAGATATTGAAGATATGAAGTTGGTTCATGGGGAACATAAAATTCAAGCAGGGATTGAGCACCCTTAAAGCTACACCAATGTGTATCGAACACATTTTTGGGGTGAAGGTATAATACATGAAATTATTTAATACATAGTCATTAAGGGAGATGATCTATTTGGCATGAATACATATTCTCGTGAATTTTAATGCCATTTGACTAGGTAGTTTCCATGAAATTTAATGTCATGTGATAAGGATGTTTTCATATAGTTTAGCATCATGTGCATAGGATTCTATTACATATCCCTGACATGTCTTGGTCATGATAACTAGAGTATCTTGCTAGGTTCCTTAAATTAACATAATCCATTTTCGATGTGAGAAACATGGGATAACTGGGAAATCTATTAAGCCATTCAAGAGTTCATGATAGGGAACACATAGCGTTGTTCACAATTTATTGTGGACTACAGTCTCTATTGTATCTGACTCTCATGGAGAAATATTATTGGGGGTGATAGAAATCCATGATTGGGCCTGAAATGGATGATCCAGGCATCACTATGTATCCTATTATGGCAGGAATCAAACCACACATAGTTATTAGATAGTTCCATGTATAGGTACAACCCATATACAAGTGGGGGGGGGGTGAATTTTGTTTCATTTTATATGTTGTTAATGGACCCCATATTGGATATACGAGTGCCAGTACATATCTTATTGTAATAGGAATCAATACACACTTAGTTATTGTATGAAAGAATATCCATACAGGTCTAACCCATATATAGAAAGGGTATTTTTTTTCATTGATATTAGGAATGGACCCAAGATTTGTGATGTGGGTGTCACTATGCATTATGTGATAGCAATAATCAATTCCCATATAGTTCTTGAATGGAAAAATCTCTACAAAGGTCTGACCTATATATAGAGGAGGTACTTTTTTCATCGATATTTTGGCTGAACCATGGATTTTGGAACAATGTGTCACTATGTATCCTATGTTAGTATGAATCAAGACACACATAGTACATGAATGGAAAATCTCCAAAATGATTGACCCATATGTAGAGGTGGTATTTTTTCCACTGAAATTATGTCTGGACCTAGGATTTGGGATCTGGGTGTCACTATGTATCATGTGATAGTAGGAATAAATCCACACATATTTATTGAACGAAAACTCTCCATGAAAATCTAACCCATATACAGAGGGGAATTTTTTCCATTTACATTATGGATGAACCTAGTATTTTGGATTTAGATGTCACTACATATCTAGTGATAACAGGAATCAAGCCACACATAGTTCTCAAACTAAAATCTCTCTATGTAGGTCTAGCCCATATGCAGAGGTGCGAATTTTTCCATTAAAATTGTTGATGGACCAAGGATTTGGGATCTTGGTTTTAATACATATAATACTATAATAGGTATCAAGAAACATGTAGTTATTAGATTGGGAGAATCCCTATATGGATTTGAATCACACATAGGGATGTGAGTAATTCATTTTTCTTTCACATAGTTCTAGATCATGTGTAGTGAACTATATGTGAAGTAACATTTTACATGTAGTTTAACAGCATGTAATAAAGAAATATTTTGTGTTTTTTAATGTAATATAATGAAGATTTCTCCGTATATATTAACTTCATGGAGTAATGATGTATTCTATGTAGTTCATCATCATGTGGTAAGGATAAAATATAATATGCATTTTAGAGTCTTACTACTAGGACTTTGGGTGCCGTGCACTTTAAAGTCTTTCTTCTAGGACTTAGGATGCTATATAGTTTAGAGTCTTTCTTCCTAGACTTAGGATATAGTATAGTTTAGAGTCTCTCTCCTAGTACATAGTATACCATATAGTTTAATTTTTTTATCCTGACTTGGAATGATGTGTAGTTTAAATTCATGCTGTTAGGACTTGAGATACTATATAATATAGAGTATTTCTTCTAGGACATACGATGTGGTGTAGTTTAGAGTCTTTCTTCCAGGACTCGATTTGGCATATAGTTTATAGTATTTTTTCCAAGACATAGGATAACATGTAGTTTAAATTATTATGACCAGTACTTAGGATGTTGTGTAGTTTATAGTCTTGCTTCCTAGACTTAGGATACATAATAACAACTTTGAAAAGTAATTATTAGGAAACCTTTCATTGGTTTGGGTTTAATGAGTTCTACATCCGTCATGACCAATGAGTAATCTCTATTAGAAGAGAACTTATATATCATGTAACGCCCTTCTCCCTTGGGTTCCATCATTGGAGGTTTCTTTCCTGATATCATTGGGGATTGGAAAGACAATACTAATTCTCCTCAATGGAATGAGTGGAGGAGAAATTTTTTATTGAAGGATCACATGATTCGAATATGATGAACTTAAAGGTTGTGTAGTGTACAAAATCCTTTCTACTTGGGCTGTTCCAACTCATCCAGTAACTTTTGTGATTTCTCATCATCTGAGAGTTGTCCACTTATAGCTATTTGGAGTGAGTGAAACTAGAATTTTGTAGGAAAAAATACTTATATCATGTAAACCAATGATTATGGAGTTGCATGTATGTAAATAAATGTGATGTTATGGTAGCCCCGTAAAGTATGAAGGATCTTGTTCGACCATGAATTATTTTCCTTGTCTACAATTTTCTAGAGTATATTTTAAAAAGTTTTATTAAAGGAATCTATTTTTCAATTTTCCACTGCATGATATAATGATTAATGATTTGATTTTATTTTGTAATACTAATAAAATTTCTTTAATTAAATAAAACAAAAGTTGGTACCATTTTTCATCAACATCATGTGAGGGAATCTGGATCTGGTGATGATATTGGATTTCACGAAGTTTTTTTATATTCTTCATAAAAACTTCCTTGAGGGTTATTTCCTTGACCCATTTGAAAAGGAAGTCAATAGTAGTAATGAAGTACTTAAACTTCTTAGTTGTATATGGGGGTATGGCCCCAAAACATAAATTACCCATACGAAAAATAGACAGAAATATTTATCTACATGTAACAACTCCAAGGGTTGATGGATGAATTTTACATGAATTTGTTATGAATGAAATTTCTTGGGGAATTATACATAGTCCTGTATCATTGTTTTCCATTACCAACCAATCCTTCTATTTTAGTGGGAGAGTCTGATACTGAACTAATGAGAACCGTAAGAGCCTGTATAGACTTATTTCATTATGGAAATAATCTCCCCTACTATGAATTTATGGAGGATTCCATTGAAGTCTCATTTTAGTGGGATTTTATCTCATTTGAACCATATTGAAGGGTAATGTTCACTTCTCAATGTCAAGTTTGTTTCCTTTCAGCTCGATCTAATAGGAGGATCCCATTTTGGAGGTAATAGACTATTAGATGCATCTTTCCAAGGGTGGATATAAATTCATCACACTCTTGGGTAAACTAATTAATTTCCTCCATGTCAAAAAATATACTGATGAGAGAATCCTTCTATGCATGATGTGGGAAACCACTTCATCCAGATTGGGGTTTTCCATGACTGTGGCTGTATTAGATAATGAATTGGAATTAAGAATTTTGTGATGGAGGTTCATGATGAAATGTTTGTTTAAAATTTAATTCTACCTTCAATCCTCTTAGGTAACCAGTGATATGAGATAATTATTCCTTCTTGATGGAATAATCATTGTTGATTTGTTATATAAATAGCTTCAAATACCTTTTGATGGTCAGTTAGTATATATTTAGCTATAGGGATTGTTCCAATCCGATAATGAGAGCTTTTTATTCTGCCTCATTATTAGTGTAGCCTTCAGATATTGAGAAGGAGTAGGAAAACTTTTATTTTTCCTGGGAAACAAATACAATCCCTAGAACAACCATATTGATCTTAATGTTTTCCATCCTCTTCCAAATATAACTTTTGGAGGCATCATCAAAATAAATATCCCATGTTTGGGGAGTGTCATGGGCATAAAAAACCTATTATTCTGGAAGTTTGGTGTCCACTGATGTACTTTATAAGGAAGGATGTGCCACAAGGAAATTATATAGGGCTTCCCTTTAACTATATTTTGTGACACAAACTAGATGTCATATTATTATAGATTAACCACTCATTTGGTAAAATGACCAGTGAAAATATGGTAGTTAATGCTGTACTTGAGTAGTTTAATACGAGAGATAATGTGTACTTCCTGATTATGTAAGTAATGTATCATATTTTTCTCAACAAAGATGCGTGTGAGGTATTTCATCTCGATATCAGAATACAGGGACTCAATACCTAGAATCAATGGATTAATTTAGTAGAGGTTGTTTTCATTCCCCACACCATTTTTTATGCAAGGATAGCATCAAACGATTATTCCATGGTGGCCACATATAATATAGAAGGATTTCCTTCTACCAGTGGCATCAAGATCAGTGAGTGTTGTAAGTACTTCTTGATATTTTTAAAGTCTTATTGAAATTCACCATCCACTAGTAGGTTAATCCATTAATAATTAAATCAATGAAAGGAAGAGGTTTTCTATCTATGTTATATATGAAAAACTAAATGTAAGTGAGTTTCCGTTGGATACCACTCAGTTATTTAAGATTATGAGGGGGTGAAATTTCTAATATTGCACTAGTCTTTTCTAGTCTAACCTTAATGAAACTATGGCATACCAAATATCCAAGGAATTTCCTAATCATTACCCCAAAAACACACATCATATGATCCATCTTTAAATCGTTCTACCAAAAGTTGATAAAGATTGTTTGAAGATCCATGATGTGATCACATTACTGTCACGATTTTTCTACCAGGTCATCGACATAACATTACACCATATTTCTCAATAATTTCTTAATGATATGATTCATGGAATTTTGTTAAGTATCACAAACATTCTTTAATTTAATTGGAATAACCCAATAGAAAATATCCATTGTGGTGTAATAAAGGTCGTGTCTTCCTCATATTCAGGGTAAATCTTTTTCGGATTATACCCTAAATTCCCATCTATAAAGGAAAGGTCTTGGAAGCCACTAGTCACACTGATAAAAATTTCTTTGAATGATAATAGGAAATTGTACTTCGGGAAGTGTCTATTAAGGTCTCTCAAATCAATGCATAACTTGATATTCCCATTCTTTTTCTTGATTGGGATAATGATGGAAATCCATTTTGTGTATTGCACTTCCTGAAAAAATATGGATTTTACCAAATTGTCAAGTTAAGATTATAAATTATTATAATGAGAGGGGTACATACTCTTGGATGCCTACTTAAAACCTAGATGGCCATCGGATAAGCCTAGGAAGTGTGTAGCCACACCAGGATTCATCCCAAGAATTTCTACAAAATTCCAAAAGAACACATATTGATCATTTTTCAGAAATGAAATATTTATCTTCTGATCTTATAGAGGCATGAAGACACTAATCAAAAAAGGACACAAGTATTATTTTTTTCCAAGATTCACATGTCTATGATCATCTTTGGTGGTAGAGATGAATTACTCAAATGCGGGAGGGGCATTCTTGATGTCATCATCTTCCTATTCCATCTTTGAGTCCATGGAGGCATTTTTAGAAATGGTGGGTAATATGAAAGAATGTCTATCACTATCAAGGTAAGAGAGGCCATGGAAATAAACATTATAATTATTTTCTATTAGAGTCATTGTAGATAAATTCTAGGGTTGCTTTTTTTATGCTACCACCAAGGGTAGGAGGATCTTAGACATCCTAAGTTTCATATAATGTCTTGGGGGTAATAATCAATTTTTTCTTGATGGAATGAGGGAATTATAAAATCCCAATAGATTATTAGCATGAACCACTTTTGATGAATCCCCTTCATTTAAAGTGACTGCTATCACATGGACATGGGACAATAAAGTTTTTGGTTCACGATAGTTTACTGGGATTAAATTTTCTACCTCAATATAGATTGTGGGTAGAAATAATTTTAGTCGTTCATACTCCATGGATTTACAGGGGTGGTCCCTAAGCCTTTGGGGGATGGAACCTGCATATTATCATCCACCATTGGTTTTTTTATTCTTTATTATAGAAACCTGCCTCAATATATATGGATTCACAAGAATCAAAGAGGGAACTATCACCACGTAGTATGCCGACCTTCCCATCAATGGGGTATTTCAAGCACTTATGAAATGTTGAAGGTACCACTATGTGGATATGAATCCAAGGCATTCCATGAAGAACATTATATGTTATGTCTCGATGGATAACCGTGAAATAATCATTATTTTTGAGATAACTAAACTGAGCCTTGAGGTTGATCCTCTTGAGAGTCCATTTCTCAGTCTTATCATACTCTTGAATGGATACCTTTGATGGAGACAAGTCCCCCTATCTATATCCCAAATGGTGAAGGGTCTAAATCGGGATGAGGTTGATCCCAAAACCATTTTATACTAGAACCCTTTGTATGTTAACATTTTCAAGTTTATTAGAAACATACATGGATATGATATGTCTTTGGATAACTTCTTCTTGATCCTGTTCTTTAAACGAGGTAGTGACATGACATTATGATGTCATAGTCTTTACTCAGTAAACCTTGATGACATATAATTATATCTCAAAATACAATGGGATCTAGAGTGACTCAATGAGTTACTCTTTTATTTATTTTAAAATATGGAGAGAATGCAGGATTGGGATTTTGGCTGGAACAATCACCAACTATTTCAGAATGTCATATTTTTGTGCAAGAGGTTTGTGCTTACCAAGGTAGGGTTTCTCTCCATTATGTGGATTAGGATTTGATATGTTTAAGTTGTATGGTCCTAGATCTTAATAAGAGGTTGAAGGAGAATCTATTTTATGTGGTGTAAGTTACACTATCCACCCTATTTGTTTGGGCTGATCAGATAATCACACCCCTGCTAGTCGGTGTTGTAAAATGACCAGGCTTAAACAACTACTGTGGGGTTCTAAGGAATCTACATGATTCTTTTAGTCTTTTTAGAGTGATCACTCATGGGTCTTGGCTAAATATATGGATTACATGGAGATTTTACTGAAATATTGGGTTCACCCATGCCTGCACTATACCCCGTATCCTCAACTTCTGTATCCTTGGCCCACATCTTCTTGGTCAGGTATGGGGAAATTGTAATTAGAGGAATATTCATTATTGGGGAAGGAATTTGTTATGTGAAAAATTTTAACATAAATAAATGATCCATTCATCTGATGAGGGTTCAATTTGATGGAGTGATTCTCATTCTCTGAATATTAAAAGAAATAAGTCTACAAGAGTCGGTGCTTGTGTGGAACCTGGAAGTTAATCCTTCTCTTATGTATTTTTCTACGTTTTATGATTATTTATACTTTCAAGAGGTGTATTCAATGACGAATCCTAGATACCAGGATCATTATTGGTTTGTAAAGCTATGCTGTTAGGGCGGATTGAGCTTGATTAACTATCATTCAAGTCATTTAGTTATTAAACTTATATCTACGCATGGCCAGAACTTCTTTTTAGTCACCCTCTTCATCTAGTGGAGTGATGGTTCCACAAGTCCCTTATACTGAGGAATTCCCTAGTACAACCTTTCTGGAATCATCCATGCTTTGGAGAACCTATTTAAATGAAAATCCTTCATAGATGGTGTGACCCAACCTCCTATAAAAAGGGTAATAGTTAGGATGATCAGTGAGGTATACCTCATTGGGTTTCCTAAGCTCCAGTAGCTTGAGTAGTTTATTTTACATGGCTATAAGGAAATAACCAAGGAAACTCTCATTTCAAAAGGAATATTCTTTATTCATCCATTTCTCAAATCATGGGTGACCCTGATCTCACCACAACTTAAAATGTAGCATATTCTAATAGATTAAAACCATTAGGATAGGCACTAAAACCGTTGGGATATCCTATCCGAATGTTTTCATTAAATGTTGTTGTATGAGCCAATGAAATAGACCTATTCCAATGGTTCATACTGAAACTGTTGGAATAGTCTAGTAGGAATTTGGATTTCCCAATGGTTCAATGTAAACTATTGGGAAATATATATTCCAATGGTTTTAAAATGTTGGAATAGATGTAAAGAAATGGTTCAAACTATTAGGATAAAACTATCCCATCATTTTGAAATCATTGGAAGAGGCCTATTCCAATAGTTCAATCGAACCATTAGTATAAGGGTTGGGATAGATAGCTATCCCAATGATTCATGGTGAACTATTAGGATAGGGAGGTTCACAATTATATACCAATGGTTATAGAACCACTTGTATAAAACTCCCCAACTTCACTATAGCATCCATATCTACAATTCCACTCAACTGTAGCAGAGTTGTAATGCAAATAAACACTGCACTCAGCAATGACCATCTCCACTCCACTCAATTACGCAATGCCAACTCCACTACAGACAAACACTTGAATGCACCTTCTTATGGTCCTACAAAAATGATGTAATAATGCAATGATTTGATGTCAGTGAGACTCCTCAATATGATTAAATAGTATGTATCTCTATATCATGATTTCTTTAGAGTTTTTTACTATCTCCTTCACTTGTTTAGATGGCTATGTGATGTAGATCATTAATTTCAGTAAACAAAATAGTGAATGCAATATCTTCTAGTCATACCACTCCTTGAGAATTATCAAAAAGTATATGTGATGGATCTTGATAGACCAAACATAAATAGAATTATATTTTTTCTTATTTAGTTATAGAATCTTCAAATAAGCATAAACACTCCCTCAATAGTTTCTTCAATGGTGAATGAAATGTATTTGAATACAAAACATCAAAATACTCCTTCCACTAATTCTTTTTGTGTGAATTGATATTCAAGAATGAAACAAATATTATCATTACTCCATTGAAAACATAAAATATATAATTCAGCAAACTCAAGTGGTTTTGGTCTCTTATCCTCAAGAAAGATAATTATTCAACATGAAAAATAGAAAAATACATACCCAAAACCACAACCACTATTATTTATTTTTTTAAGATAAAGAATATTTAATTTTTTGTGTAATCATTATCAAGCTTATCCCATGTTATCTATGCATTTTTATGCCCCAAAAACTCTAACAAAACAACTATAAATTTCAATGACCAGAAAAGATAGAATAATATAGAAAAGTTTCATAGAATACTTGAAAACAATTAAGTACTTTCACCTACAACTTGAAATGCCTAGAAAACACATAACACTTGAAAAAAACACTTATAACTACAATGCCCATACAATGATCACAAAATCCTTGAAAACAAACACTTGAACCTACAATGAACAGAAAAATTTCATAGAAAACTTGAAAAAAACCTACATAGAACACTTTTACAGAGGAAAAATTAATTGATACAAATCAATCGATGCAAAAACTTTCATAGAACAACCTACACAGAACACTTTCACCTATAATTATGACTCCTATAGGAATGCTCAACATAACAGAACACCTGCATAGAAGAAATGAATTTATTCATTTATCCAATGATAACAAACATAAAAAATATCACATATATTAATTCACATAAATTATTAAACATAAAATGTTATAAATCATTCAAAAAATTTAAGGGATAAATATGTCCGTAATCAGTATTGATATCATCAACATCATCCTCATCATTATCCTCAGACTCATCCTTGACCCCACCCTCTTCCTCACCTTCACCCCTTCCCTCTTCCTCTCCATCATTCCCACACTCTTCCTCATGGTCATCCTTGTAATCACCATTATTGATAATGTCATCATCTAGACCACCACTAAGACTACTACTCAGTTCATTATAAAATGTGTACATCCTCAACATATATTCATCATAAGCTATGATAATATTTGGTGTAAGTGTTGAACATAATACATTAATCAGTTTTAAAAATCCAGAATTCTCCATTTGATCATTTTATTCCACTTGTATAGACCTTTTTCAGCCTTTTTTTTCTTTTCCTCTGCATGTACTACATGTTCTGAATCATTTTTACTAGAACCTAAACCTGAACTAGGCCAAAAAATCATCGGTACAATACTCTTCCCTGGTTATAAACCTAACATTCCTTTATGCTCATCTCCCAAAACTTGATGTATGTGATCATTTTGGAAAAATTTGTTGGGTTCCTAAGCATCAAGGGCCACCAAAAAAGATTATCACAAATATAAATAGTCTGTTAAGTCCAAAAATTGATATAAAAATTGAAATAAATAATGTAAAACCTGTAATTCACTGTTGTATTAGTTCAATTACCGCACTTCCATATTTTTTCTTTATAGTCAATAAAAACAGTTTTTCTCGAGTCACACATCCTTCAATATTTAAAACCACCCTTTCAGTGACATTATTATGACAATTTATATCATAAAAAATAAATAAAAAATTATATTCAATATCCAATTATAATAATAATAAAAAAAAATGACTTAATAGTGAAAACATAACCATAAGATCATGGTAGTATCAACATTGGATAATCATAAGTACAAAAATGTGATTATTTTCACATGATTCAACTAAAACATAATTAGATTAATGGAAAAAATGAAATTTCTAAATTTCGAAAATTGAATCATTGAATAACTATTTTCTTAAGTAGTTTTGGGATTTTTTATATTTTTACCCATGTTAGAAGGCTTCTCAAGATGCACCATGGAATGTGTGGTTTTCATTTTTAGGGTCCACCCTTAGAACCAATCAGACTAGATATTATTTTTTGGAAACAAAATTTATAAGATGATTGGCCCCCTTATTTTCATGAGATTTAGAAAGTTAATTACATCTAAGGAAGTGTTATACCAACTTCCTATCATGGTCTAGCATCGTATTATTCCCCAAAGTATGGACATATTCCATATAATTCTTGTCTTTTTTATGATGATTCCTAATAAAATTCAATAATACAAAAGTATTAATGAAAACCATGGTAATTTTTATTTAAAAAACTGAAATTTGATTAATACATTTAACTAAATACTCGTCTAATGAGTAATAATTTGCTAATAATATTCTACTGGGCAGTCATCCATAACAGGTGTGGCCTCTAAATCCATGCCAAATCTGGAATTCCAACCACTATACAATGCATGCTTATAGCCTCTCTAGAGCTCACCAAATTCCATAATCCATGATGGTCTCCTATCCTATCTATTAGGAAAATTAAATCGAAGTTGACACAGAAATATTAATTCAAATAAATACAATAATAATATAACATTAAATCCAATGAATTTTTTACCCATATTTGTGGCCAATAATTAACCTTTATTTCCTTTGGAATGTGTCTCTAGGAGAGTGGACAGATAGAAATGATGTCAGATATTTGGAAAAAATATTTAAAAAAATATTACATTCTTATCCTATTTTTCTAACCATTTTATTGTTTTCATTATACTCCACTATTAACTTCATGAAAAAGTTCGATACCAAACACATGTATGTATGCCCACACTTCTTTTTGGTAGATCCAGCTATTAAAGAATAACAAAAAATATTTTATCAATAAATATTATAATGAAAGTAAGTTATGATAATTTTTTTACTCTTGTCCTATAAATATACATTAGGCACTTTGATCAGTAGGTGTTGATAAATCCCCATTCACCGAAGGAGAATCAACCTGTATAGATGTAGTGGGTCCAAGTGCAGGCTTACGAAGGTCAAAATGTGTTGAAGCGGTAATTGAAGAATCATGAATGTAGAATCCCAAGGAGAATAAATTACAAGGAAAAGAAGATGACATATATGGATATGCAAATTAATAATAAGGTTGTGGAGTAGGAATCATGGGAAGATATGGGAAAGAGAGGTGAGGAGGCTTAAATGAAAATGGTGGCACAAACATAAGTGGCCTAAATACCCTGGATGTATCTAATGAAACCGCATGATCATAAAGTGTGGTTTATGGTACATTATGGGGAGGGATAGGGTGTGATCGGGCATGTTGACTCCTAGCTATAGTACCACCCCCTCAAATCTCCATCCTAAGCATTGGATCCACTAGGCTAGTCAGTGATCAACTAACACCTTGGTGGTGGATCCTGATTAAAAGTTAAAATAAAATCAACTACATGACATTATATGTAACTGATATATATTATTGAAATAAAATACTCACAACGAGCACCAAAGGAGGGATTCCCGTCTCACTAATTGAAAAAAAAATTATTCCTTATTTTTACTTCATTTATCATGAGGGTTTTTCATTTACTTCATTTGAAAAAAATATGGAATTATTTAGAAATCCATAATTTATGTTTAACCGAAATAAGAAAGAAAATGCAACATGACTTAATTAAGGAATACCACTTGTCAAACCAATTACAAGATACACAATGATATAACAGAAAAATTTTATATTTAGTGGGAATAATATCAAAATAGAAGACATGTCATATATAAAACAATACGTTCAAATTAATATGTTTAGCATGGAAATTGGGATATTTGTAAAACTTTTTGAAAGTAATTAATTGAGGAAAATTAATCAATCAAGTGTTATCAAATGTGAATGTCACAAAGTTTTCATTGTTTTAAGGTTGTTTTCCAGCTTCATTATATGTTTTTTAGTTAAATTCAGTAATTAAATAATATATTGTCCTATTTTGGTATTTTGGGGAATAAGAGTAGAATATAGATCATTTTTTATGTGATTTTCATTTATTAGATTTATTTTTGAAATCAACTTCATTTAAGATAATTAAAAAAATATTTAAAGTTAATTAATGTATGGAAGTTTAGATATATTATAAATAATGAGAAACAGAATTAGTAAACTCAAGATAATCTTTTATACACCACAATTCATGGAGTTAGTGTTATAATCAAAACAGTAACTATGTTAAAGATCAAGGAAGTACTACAATTTGAATATATCATCCAAAACCACTCAGCGTCATTCAACGATGATTCCAATATATAAGTTTCATCTAATTTTCACATGTTTCATTTAAATCATGGTATATTTCATCAATCCTCTATGTAAGTTTGATTAGAAAGAAGAATAGTCTAAACATATTGTATGATAAATCCAATGAAGTTATATAAATAATTGTTTGATCAATATCCTTTATCTTAATAACTAATTTATCTAGGTCATGTATCATCTTGTTGAAATTTTTATTATGAGACTCAATTTTAGTTATGGGTATGATTTTGAAAGTGTGTTTTTATACTCTCTTTATAAACCTACCAAGAAGAGGTTTATACAGATAATGAACATAAAAATTTATATTTTATAAAATATAAAAAATGAGAATACAAAAAGGAATACAGTAAATATAAAAAAAATATCATGGAGGCATGAAAGAGTGTATACCCAAGGAGTCATTTGTGAAAAATTGAATCCCGTCAGCTAGAAAGGACCTAATATTGAAGAAGAAGGAAATTGTTTCATCCTATGATTCTTTGGATTCCATGAAATCAGCCACCATATTCCCCTCTTATCACATGTGGGAAATATCCATGTAATTATTGATGAGATCATTATAATCTCGGATGATATACACGATTTCCCACAGAATGTTACCCTGACCATGACGATATTTTTAAATAGTTAAAGAACCAGTTTCCACAACCTCAATGTTAAAATTCTTATGTTTCCACAATCTCAATCTCGTGATAAGGGCCTACGCTTCAGCATACAATGAGTCTCCTATTCCGAAAAAGGATGAGAAATCTATGATAACCATTCCCCACTAGTCCCTGATCAATCCTCTCCCATGCATGATAAGATATATAAATATATTCATCATTGGTTAGAATATTAATTATCTCTTAAAATACACATAAAAATAATTTAGAACTTATTAAATTAATATATCATGCTTCATAATATTTATTAAATTGAATTAATTTTCACTATTGAATTTTTATATATAACTTTTTATAAATCACATAACAGAAAAAATGTTGCTAAAATATTTAGACAAACAAATATTCAAATGGAATTGGGGCTACTGATCAACATCTAGGTCAAGGGGTTGGAAGTGTGAGTGAAAAAAGAAGACATGACTGGGACAGGGTGGGATGTGTTTGGTGTCCTACAGGCTAGGGCCTTAATGAAGATGAATGTCTTTGTTGACTAATATTAAATGATGAATAAACACCTCTTATTCATATTTAATGATTATTAATTGAAAATGAGTGGGTTATTTATTAATAAATAGATATTATATTCCTCCCTCTATTGATTTTAAGTCCTAGATAATTGAACTAGAGACTCCACAAAAGTAATATACCATTCTTTCTAATTCAGTTGGTCATTCAATATGATGTACACAAGTGATATACAAAAGTCAAGTAGTGTGTACTATAATGCATGTACAAAGGGAAATAATCTTGTAATAGAAGTGTGGAATGTGATGTATACAGAACATGCAAAGTACATTAAATCATAATAGGAGGCTATGATATAATTAGAGGAAAAAATGTTTGTATTGGGAAATAAAAAGGCTTATATGACTTCCATGATTTATAATTCAGGCCAAGTATCATGTATGATGAAATAAATAAGACAATGATAAAGATTTTAGAACCCCATACAACCAAAGAACACATTCCAGTAGGGGGAATAAGGGTCCCTACAAGAGAAACTACAGTCTAGAAAGAAAAAACCAAATCCGGGTTGCTTTTCATGGCCCCCAAAACTATTTTTTAGGATTACCACATGAGGAATAAGGTGAGGAGAGGTTTTTATAAGAGAAGGGATAGAGAGAGAGTGTGGGTGAAAATATTCTGAAGGAATCAAACCATTGTCTTGGGTGGGAGGGTGGAAAGGCATCTTGGGTTTGTCAAGGTACCCAAAACTGTTTCTTAGGGGCCCCACATGAGGAATAAGGGGAGGTGAGAATTTTACAATGGGAGGGTTAGAGAGAGTGGGGGTGAAAATAATTTGAAGGAATCGACCGGTTTTCTCAGGTGGGAGTGTAGAAGGGCATATTGTGTAAGATAAAATTGAAATATTATTACATTTTTTGTTTCATATTGTTATATCCTATAGGTTTTTCATGAGTTATTATTTTATAATGTTTTAGATTTTTATGAATTTGAAATTGGTGGTGATCCATAATGACGATGAACGTGTTTGTTTACTGATATTTAGTGGTGACTAAACACCTACTACTCATGATGAATACTTATTATTGGCCAACGAGTGGTGGTTTTTGATGAACTTATAGGGACTTCATTCCTCCCTCTATTTAATTTAAATCCTAGATCACTAAATAAGAGGCTAAATAGTTGTAATAATCCTTGATTTCTTATTCAATTGGAATGTATCAGTTTATAGAAGAGTGATATACACATGTCAAGTAATGTTCATTATGATTCATGTACATAGGCTAATAAATGTTTACAATAATTATGGAATGTGATATATATAGGACAAAATGAATACTTAAAAAAAAGAATAGGAGTTTGTGACAGAATCAGAGGCTAAGAAGCAGGTAGTAGGAAATATACAGATCCTACATAATACCATGCTTTATATTTCGGGGCAAGGAGTGCGTATTGAAAAATAAACAGGCCAATTATAGAACATGTGGAACTCTTATATAATGGAAAGAACATTTCAAAAGGGGAATCATAGTTACTACATGAGAAACTATAGCCTAGAAATAAATTAAAACAATTGGTTTAGTTAGGGTCCCAATATCTATTTCTGAGTGGTCCCATTTGAGGAATAATGGGAGGTGGGGCTGCTAAAAAGGGAGGGTTGAAGAGACTAGGGGTGAAAATTATATTTTACCTCAAAAAATACCTAATACACCTCAAGATAAAGTGTATTTTTGAGATTTTTGAATAATAATATCAAATAAATAATTATGTATCTATATCTGATGAATTAAAAATGGAAGTATCAAAAGATAATTTAATGAATAGACAAAATAACTAGGAAAATAAGGTAAGAAAAAATATAAAGTAAGAGATGGATCAAAAACTTCTTAAAAATAAACAAATTGGTAAGTGTAGATATGTAGAATCTATTTATAGAGATCATTTTGATAATTCAAGTACAAGATGAAGAGATTATAAAGAGATAAAAATAGTTAATGACTTCTACTGTCATATTATAGATTATTTGAATAAGAATACTATGTATTGGTAATCCAATATAAAAATAGTAGCATCTAGCCCATGATATAAAATAACATTAAATGAAAGAAATAAAATTTTTATAAAAATTATTACTTGTATGATTTAGATTTATGTTGAGTTTTTTTTGTTATATCAATATTTTCATTGGTTTTTATTTTCATTTTAATTATTTTAATAGTCCAATTCAACTTATCTTTATTTTTTTTAGAATTTAATTATTTCAGTTTTGTTTGGTTATTAGGTTTGACTAAAGTAAAATTTAATATTATAAAATACAACTCAAAGAGAATTGAAACCAATAAATATTGAAAATTTACATTATGTACTAGTTATATAAATAAATATTTTTAATTAATAATAAATCAATTTTTATAGAACCAACCTCAACAACTCAAGTTGAGCTAAACCAAAAGAACTGAGAACATAGATTAATGGTTCTATATATTTCCCACCAAAACTTCAAGTTCACAATCATCTCTAACAATTGAAGTATTGGATTCATTATATGTAATAAATGGATCAGGTCTAATGGGAGTAGATATGGTGTCAATTCTATCATCACCTCATAAAAGATATTTCTTGGAATTACATCAATAATGAAACCAAATCCAGGTTTAAGATGATATTTAACATAAAAAAGTTATTTCTCTATTGATACCAATATAGATGATTCATCAGTAGCTAGAGTGCAAGTGATGAAAACAAATCAAAATACATAATCATCAATAAATTTTCTATGACTCTTCATCGAATCAAACCATTGGAATTTCATCTGGGTGACTCAACCATGAGAGTAATAATCCAATATTAGTATTTTCTCAAGGAATCCATAATAAGATAAATTTTCAAATCGAGGTATAATATCCGATGCACTGACACAAAAATCCATTATGGTAGTTAACATGACCCCATCATGTTGTGTTCTTAGTTATTTTCTCATTGAGTGATAATAAATCTATACCCATTGATGACAATTGATTTTCATTCACGAACCACAAAATTAAGACCAAAAGCCAAAGATCTCATTTCCTCAGAGATAGAGCCAATATCAAAACTCAATACTTGAAATATAAATGAATATTAAAATTAATTAAATATTTATTTTATTAATTTATTACAGTAATATTTCTACTTTCAATTAAAAATCAGAAGAAAATTCTTTGCTACGCAAAGTCTATCTCCTTATTAATAGTATAGAACAATGCTTTATATTTATCATTTGTTTATGTTATCAGTATAAAAAATAGAAATAGTTTAACATATATATAAAATTACATGATATAAAATAATATATGCATGTTTAATTTACTTACTTGATGTAGTCATCAAACAAATCATAGTTAAAAAAAACCGTGTGATGTGCCATATACTTCTTTATAAAGATTTATGTCATCAATGTATATGATCCATTGATTTATACTATTTGGGGAAGTGATGGGAAACTGGGTTCAATTGTACCATATTTTAATGATTTATTTCTCATTGGGTTGTTCTATATTGTAGTCAAATAATAAAAATACATTGAAATGAAATCCATACATTTTTTATCCAAGTAAACTTTGATGATAGAACCTTCGGGATTCTTTCTATTCTTGACATAAAAATTAAATGTGAACGTGTTTATTTTATCTGTATACTTAAAACAAAAAGCAACAAGACCTATAAGAAGTATTTTTGTTGGAATATGGAAATTTAGATGCATTATGCATGTGAAAAATAGTGGAGGAAATATTTTCTCTAAATCAGAAAAAATTAACGGTGCCTCTGCCAATATTTTTTTTTCAAGAAATACATAAAAAACTTATTCACAAAAATATATTTAAAGAAATGGCACAACAAAATAAATGATACCCTTATATTATTGGACATAAGATGATAGATTTATATTGGAATAAAGTCATGCAGAAGGATGTGATAATCATGAGTCTTCAAAGATTTCATCATCAACTCTTTTCTATTGACCCATTTTGATATATTTCTTTAATATTCATCTAGAATTTTAATTGTATCTAGTACTTATATAACTTTATTTATTTTTATACATGAGTCATCACATATGAATCACATGGAACTTTCCATTTATTTTTACTAATACACACAAGATACAATTCTGGTCTGGTGCCCCAATCCACCAAGTCTTACTGAGATTATAAATCATCTTTTTTCTTTCCCTGAAAATTTATAATAATTGAAAGAAAAATTTCACATATATTATTTCCAATGTGATTTACATCTATGAAATTATGTAAAATTTTTTTTGACCAATACGGAAACTCAAAAAAGATACTCTTATTCTTCCAATTATAACTGGTTTTAGTGGAAACATTCTTCCTCTTTCTATATTTTAGCAGACCCTTCCAAAATGAAAAATGAAATCTTATAATTAAGTAAGCATATAAGTTCTAGACATACGCTGAGATGAATTGTTGGTCTCCATGGTATTGTCAAATCATCTAAGATTATTCCTATATGGATGGTCCTTTGGAAAGAATCATCAACATCCCATATAGATAAAACTACGTTGATATTTTAGTCTTTTAGATCATGTATTCTTCATAAAAACAGGGCATGATAGTTTTCCCTTTGTGTTCTATCCACACATCATTTCATAAGTACAAAAAAAATTGATCATCTATATAAGCACAACATGCATACGAAATATGTCTTTCTAACATGCATTGTATGTGCACACAATCACATTCTAAATATGTTTCAACTCTTTTATTAAAGGTTTAATGTATACATCTATATCATTGTTGGGATCATAAGGTACATATATGAGTATACTCATGACAGTGAATGGTTTTTTCATACACATCTATGGAGGAAGGTTATAAATGTGTGTGAAAACTGACCATGTGCTGTATGAAGTAAGAATATTCCCAAATAGATTAAAACTATCACATAAAAGACCGAGCCTAACATTACACATGTCAGTTGTAAAATTTAGATATCAAGAATCATATATATTTCATGAAAGTATATTTTTATGGTGAACCAACTCATCATCATTATTATTTATCTCAGTATCATTCCATTATATGTTTATTGATATTTCATCATACATGAAAATATTCTATAGTATGGGGATCAATGGAAAGTGACACATTAATTTATATGGAACATGAGATATTGTTCCATTAGATTTTAAATTTCATCAGAATGTCCCAAATTTGATACAATCATTTTTTTCAACAGTTTTTTCCCCGAAAAAGATGCAATATTTTAGACATGCATGAATTTTGTTTTTTGAAAATACTAGTTCCTCAACTAACTTCCATGATATATAGTGGTTTGAGGGAATATCTGAATCATCTGTAATCAAGTACTTTAAAAGGTAATTACATAATCGATGGAATTATTAGAAATTCCAAACATTGTTTTCCCATAAAACAACCAGATTAGAAATTCCAACTTCTTCATTTTACCACATTGTCGATATACTGAAGTCGTGGCAACATCATTCAATTTTTTCATCTAATCAACATAATCATTTTTAGTAAATTCATCGTGTGTGATCATATCAAAGTATTATTGGGTTGGAATCCCTTCCTTATCATGATGGAAAATAAATGGAAAACAATCATCTAACAAATTCTTTAATCCAGTCCTCTCATTTGGATCATGATCATTTTGATATTTCATTTTCTCCCCATTATGATACCACACATAGTAGTTTGTTTGAAAACCATATATGGCTATATGGTAGATAACTTATTCATAGCTCAACCAAGGTGTTCTAATATAATGATAGCATGGGGAATTTATGTGGCCAGTATCCGAAGCTTTGTCAAATGAAAAATCTAAAAAGATCTCTAACTTGTTTTGAAAATATCTTGAGATCCGATTAGTTTCATAAATCCAACTTCTATCCATTCTGTAAAAAATTATTCTAGGTTATTTCATAAAATTAATTAAATGATATTGAAGTTTAATTGAAAAAAATATTTAATGAAATGAGAAATATTCAACTTATATGAAACCATAAGTGACACACTAGCCTATAAGAGAATCATAATATAAAGGACAAAAAAATACTATATATATATAAATAATATAAATATAAAACTATGATATTGAATTCTATTATATCAATTAGTAATAATGTATCAAATACATCAAGAGTCAGGGATTTAATTATAATTTTTTTTCTTATAGAATATAAATACCTATGTGTGTTATTTAAATGAGATGTTCTATATATAAGAACATATATTAATAATTCTATTGATAACCCCCACAACAAGGGCTATATAATCCATCAAAAGATACAAAGTTAACCACTAAAACTCCACACTCCATGTCCCTCACAATATCTAGGACATTTCCTTTTCATTATACTCATATAAAAGGATGTTTACACATCTTATATATTTCTATGAATAATTTGAGTATAATATGTTTACACATCTTAGATATTCATATTAAATAATTTTTGTTTTCATATTTTACATGATTTCTATGGTCATATTACATGTTGTGTACATAAAAATAATTCCATAAGATACAATATTCATATATTTAACGAATTTCATGAAAATATAAATGTTTTTAAGACTATGTAGATTTACTCAGAAAACAACACATCCTTAATATCACGATGTTCCATATAGATATATTTTATATTTAATTACATAGTACACCCCCATGATCATTCAAAATATTTCATATATTCCTTGCCCTATAGAGGAAGACATTTTATAAATGGATGATCACTTGGATGAATAACTTATATATGTATTGGTTTTAAATTTAAAGTAATTTATTATTATATAGGTTTTTGATATATCATTTTTAATGGAATTAAATATGATGACCTTCATATATTCACTTCTTATTTGTTATTTATTGGATTATGTTTCCCCAGTTCTTTTATATATATACAAAATACTAGTTCTCATTACCTACAAGTGATTAAAAATTAATAAGGAAAGGTGCTCCTAGGAATGGGAAGACAACTTCGGACCACATAAAAGTGAAACCATCCAATGAGAATACACTAGTTAATGGTGTAATGATTCAGCTCTACCCTAACCCTGGATAATTGAGTTATTTCCAATGGTTATAGAGTTGATTTATATTCTAATCAATAAATTGACTAGGAGTGACATATCATGGTGATGCAACATGTTTATTTTATAGTATATTTGGTATACTAATTTATTTATATGATATATTTTAATTTAAAAATGAATAAAGAATGATTTTAAATATACTAAAATGGAAACTAATATAAAATAAATTGATTATAAGTAAAATTTATTATCAAGGAATGGTTAATTAATGATGCTCTATACATACTACTATGTAAATTTAAAATAAATATATATATTACACTAACTAAAACCAAAATGAAGTAGAAATAAAAACAATAATGAACCAATCCAAAATTTAATAGAACTAACCCAAACCAAACCAAACAATCATTATAAATAAATCTCAATAGGCCACCCCTATTGCTAAAAATTAAATATTCTTCCATGTGCATGTTCATGTACACATGAAATTTCAAGCCTAGTCAAAACATAATGAAAACTGAAGGTATAAAATTATAAAATGGATGAATGTAAAAAAGGATAAATAAAAATAGTACAATTAACCTTATGTTCTAGTCTAGAACAAGTTGTAAATCATTCATTTCTATTGAACATGTTAGGTGAATTATAGGTAATGGTGAACCTAGAAATATTACATATAGTGCATATTCCATACCAAACAGGAGTTCCATATGCACAAACTATCATTATGATTGAAATTAAAACACTTTGATTTAATCCTTGTATTATAAAGAACCAATGATAAACCACTAATGGGACATATGAATCTAATTGATCAATCTAGACAGAAAAAATTAATACATGTATAAAAAACTAGATAACCTATCATAGTAATAAGTCCTATATAACTAATAGGGATATGATGTATGAAATGTACCTTCCAAAACTACTTAATTGGATAAAAAATTATCATCCCCATTTGTGAGTCCTTTAATGAATCCATAGACCTCAAAACCATTGAATGTGATTGAAACTATTATTAGGAGGGTCTACACTCTTCCAGATCACCCATTACATATCTAGGCCCAAGACACACTTTCCAACCTACAAAAGAGAGATTAAAATAAGTTTGATGTTAAATACTCAATCTAATAATATCCCAATGGCCTCCTCCTAAATTAAAATCCTTTGAAATAAACTAGATAAAAAATTTTCATAACCAATTAAAACCGAGGTTAGATATTTCATGGACCCAACATTATCAACACTGAAATATCAACCGTGGTGTTTTACACAAAAAATTAAAAAATAATGGTTAATATAATACCTCAAAGATTCCGAGACCACTAATATAATATAAAATAATACTCAAATGAAATCACATATGAGATCAATTTCCTAGTTGGGAAGACAGAATTGTCCCTATAGATATAGTTCAGAATTAGATATAGAAGGGAAGAAGGGACATGCATACACCACTGAATTTTCTATATTAGATCTAGATGGGAGTGATGATAGGGCTCATAGGAGGGATACGTGAACATAATTTCTGGTTTCTGAGGGGGGATAGGATATGCACAAACACCACTGCTCATTCAAGAGGGAGGAGTAGAGATGCACACTTGCAGATGCTGGTTCTGAAGGGAGGTTGAGAGATTCACACACCGATAGGGATATAGAAACTAGATGGGAGGAGGGGAGGGATCATGATGGTAGGAGGGGATTCGAGTTTAGATCATGATATGGAGGAGAAAAGGAATAGGGGGTTTGTGATGATCTTGATGAAGGATTTCCCAATGGTTTTTAAAAATTGTTTGGATAGATTGGTTTTCCTAATAGTTATTTTAAAACCGTTAGGAAAGCCTCAGACAAAATAGCTTATCCCAATGTTTTAATCTAACTCTTGAGATAGGTGTGTTCCTATAGCTAGCTACTCCAGTAGTGATTTTTTCTTCTATTTGAGGATAATTATGTTGTTGCTTCCACTTGAAAGGAGGAACTACATGATTTGCGGCCTTCCTGAGTTCTTGAATGGGAACTGATACTGGTTTAAGGGTAACAGTAGTAGTATCTTCCTTACCAATACTATTTTATAATGCTAAGGGAATGGTCTATGATTTATACTAGGTCTACTGATTAATATATTATAGGTGTTGATTCATCTCCATGAACTCACAGAATCTTCCATGACACTTCTATCAGGATTAAAGGTATTTTCAATTCGTCCTAAATATTTTCAACATAAAGTTCCAATAATAGATATTGAGATATAAGGATGATGAGTGAATATGTTAAACCTTTAAATCTGTCGATGAAGTTAGAAACCCTCTCATTTTCACCTTTTCAATTTATGAGGTCAAACAATGTAATTTTACTTAATGTGAAGGTTAAATAATAAAGGAATTATTGAATAAGGTATTCCCATACTACAAAGGATCATGATGGAAGGCTGATGCACTGAACCCTGGATGGCCCTACAAAATTCTATACAAAACATCTCAGTTTGGTCACCTCCTATTGATCTTGAGGTCCCGTTATCAGGCTACATTGAGACATGAAGTGATTGAGTTAATATTATATATCTCCCACACCATTAATGTTTAATAAGATAAGATTGTTGAGATTATATGGGGGAAGTTTCATCCACCCATTTGGGATATGGATTCTTCTCAGGTGGAATGGGTGCGTGCTTCTCTTCCATTGATTTTGTTCAAGAAGCTAAGGATTAAATTTCATTAAAGTGTTCTGGAGGTACTGATGTCTTAACTACCCCCATATATAGGGAGAAAGAGAGGATTGATGAGGTGGCCTTAGTTTCATATCCCTGTGATTCTCTATCCATTCTAGGACCAAATGATCACCCTAATAGGGGAGATGCCATCACCATAATTGAAGAAAGTCAAGATCATCCTCAAAATATTCATTTATATAGACTGAATTCCTAGATATAGAGCCACCCTGATGATAAAATTATACCCTTGAAGGTAGATTATATATCCACTAATATGTTGGATGATAGATATTATTCTCTATCTAAGGAAGATTTCTAATGCTATTTTTTCCATGAGTAGTTACTCATTAATTTGTCTGAGATTTTTAATCTCAATCTCATATTGTGCCATCTGTTCATCTATAGAGGGAATTTTGGATCTTCTAGGTGGTGAGTGGGACATGGATACACTTTTCCATTATATCTTGTTATTGTTCCACCATGGAGTTTTAAATTAATCATTTGGAGGTTCCGGGTAATAGCTCATTCTCTCATTCCGCAAATTTTCATCCTTAATTTGTGCATCCATGTCACCTACCTATTAAGGTATGTTTTTTTACATTGCATACCTCTACATTTATATCTTCATCCACATAATTTTATGGATCGATGGTGAAAAAATTATGTGAGACTTATCAGTTAATGGTATTTATCCTATTAATCCCTACACAATAGGGTGATTTAGTTCTGTTTACTCCTCTATTGAGGGTTGTATTAGGGTCATTTCTGTGACACATGGCCATACTGGACCATTTTGGATTATAAAACTTATAAGTTTTTATTCGTTTTTTACATTCCTCATGTCTTTGTCTATGAATAGTGACCCTAAGAGAGTTTCAGATTGTGATTTCCAAAGGGGAAACAAATAGAAAAGGAATGTCTCATAGTGGGAGGAATGAATGGGTTACTGGATGAGGTGATGATAATTATAAAAGTCCCCCCCCAAACCTATGGGATGAGGATGATTCTAGGATGATATTGGCACTTTTTTATCTTTTTGTGAAGGGTTTGATGAATATAGTAGTGGATATGATGGATCCTCAGATAGAAATTGAGATATAAATGGCCACATCTATATAGGCTCAGCTTGATCTGGAAGCACCACCGATTTCTACAGGACCATCTTATGGTGTAATGAACATGATTATCTTATTATTAAAGATTTTATTATTATAGTAGAGGTTATGATGGATCCTAAGATATAAATTGAGATATAAATGGACTCATCCCTACATGCTGGACTTGATCTGGAAGCACCACATATTTCTCCAGGACCATCTTGGGGTGTAATGAATAGGGTGATGATGACTGAGATAAAAATGAATCTATACCTATGAGATGTGGTTGGTTTTCATCTACTTCTGATATTTATTAGATCCTCTCAAGATTTTATGAACCAATGGATGGTGGCAGTTGTAAAAATTCCCATAGCGCTGTGGGATTGGTTTTCTTCTAGACAGATACTATGGTAGATGTTATTGATATCCATTTGATTTGGTGTAATTGTGCTCATGTATGAGACATGTGAAATGACTTATTATGATGGGATAAATATAATATGGAATGATATCAATTAGTCTACAACTTTAGCTTCAATTTCTGAAGTGTGTTCTTATTTTTTGAGGGTACCAAATTAAGAGTCATTTAGTGGCCTTCTCCCTCCATTTGTGACATATTGTTGCTGCTAAAGTGGGGTAATCTCTCTATATTTTCTGGATACCCATTTATTTCCCATTCCCCTGATTTCTTATGTAGATATAGCATTATAGGATTCCATATCTAGAGATATTTTCTATTCTGGGGACATAGTAAAGTGCAGTACTCCATATTTTACCCATACTCGGATTCACACATTTTATGGGGCTCTAGAAATTAGTTTATGGAGAGTTTTTATGATATATAGACAAACAATCATTGGAATTTGTCATTATCGTCCACATTTGGGTTTTGAGATACGAAGAACGAGGCCATGTATAGCTGAAAATAGAGTGTATTTATGATTCGAAGATTACCCCCATATCCTTTATAAGGTAGGTGTTTATATTTTAACTGATAATGATTTCCCACTATTTCTGGGGTAATTAAGGTATAAAATCCTTCTCTAGATCATTTGAGATCTCATAGTTAGATATGTATATGGGAAGAATATTATTGAGATGTTTTTCCCAACTAAATCTTTCCTTATATCTATGTCATCCACTTATTCATTAGAATTATATATCTCCATCTGGACAAACCATATAGTTCACTTTCCTAGGTCGCCTGCTGACCACGGTGAAGTCCTGATAATAGTTTATGAGGCACTTTATATAGTTAAAACTAATGTTTTATGTATCATAATATATGAACGTGTCTTGATACCCTCTCCATATAAAAGTTTCTAAAAAGGAGAGGATTTCCTTTTACGAGAGAGATATCACCATGGGGAGGTTGTCCATGAAAAATTTCAGGATTTGATTCCCTATGATTCATATTTGTTCTATCATGAGGATGATTATCGATTTAGTAATCACCTTCTTCTATGGTTGTAGAGTTGAGAAAACCTTGATATATTGTTGATATGCATCACATAAACTCAAGTATACTGAAATTTAGCATATCATAAATATGAACCTCATTCTATATAGTGGCTAGAATATGTTGGCCTTCATTTTAGTTTTGAGCAGGGATATGAGCCTATTATATGATGGTTTCCAAAAAAATTTGATAACCTTCTAATGTCATGGTGATATAAGCCCGCCAATAATAATATTCTAGATCATGCTGGTGAACTTATGTATTATCGGTAGGAATATGAGCCTACCTATGGGTGGTTTTTGAAATACACTGGTCATTCCTAGTTAAAACAAGGGTATGATCTAGGTTTAAATATGCATTTCCTATTAGATTATGCCAAAAAACATCTATAATGGGATATGGATTATTGGACTCCTTCCATATAGACTATGAAGGATGATGGTGTTGTTGTACATTGGTAGAATTAGGGATATGAGCCTAGATTTTGTGAGCTATTGGAATATGTTGAGTAGCTTCATATCTAGGGATATAAGATTTATATGAGGTGATTTCCATATTATATTGATAAAACTAAATTGGAGTGGGGATATGATCCTGATCCTATACCTTTAGGGTATTCCACTGGTCTTTTTCGACAGTAATGTGCACTTATCCCAAGGAATATTCCAAACTGAACTGGTGAGACCTTATCAAATCAGGGATAAAATCCTAGTCCAATTCATATTCCTTTACGTGAATATAACAAAAATCCTCTTAGATGGGAGAAATAATGTGTTCTTACTCTAGAGTAGATAATTGTTTGTACTGATGATGGTGAAATGATTCTCTATCTATTGGGATAGGGATATGTACTTGTACCTATATCTTTACTAGTGTTTGAATATACCGATGCAGCTAATTTGTTCTTTCTATAATGTAGTGACACTTTAAAATAGTGTGTGTAAGAGTGTAGGCATGCATATTCTCTATCTCCGAGATATATTAGTATATTTATTTGATTTATGTGGGGATATAACCCCACTATAATCCTCATTTTTCCTTCTAAATATTCCAAAGGTATTCATGCGTAGGGGGAGGGAAATTTTCCTCCTTAATGGTTGCTGTAGAAATATGCCTGCAGACTTGATCTGAGTGAGTAGTGATATGATACTGCCCACTAGCCACCACCAGAATATTCTAATAGGATTTGTTAGTGGAAGTAAGGATATTATACTACTCCCATTTATCCATATATTTCCATGCCTCAAGAGACCTCCTTGGTACCCATGCATGAGAATTTAAGGTGACAATTTCTCAGGTGGTACTATCAGCAGGCGACTGAGGCACATTGGTTGGACGATGCTATTGATGGAAGTTGACATGAGCCCTCCTAGGAATATTCTAAACCAGGATGGAGCTATAGTTTAATCCTTGATACACCTTCTTAATATATGCACGGTTCTAATTTTCATTCTCTGGGGATAAGCATATGAATCAATAGGTGGAAGTGACAAGTGCCACTAGTTTCATTATAGATTTCCCTAAATTAGGTAGTCTTTTTAGATTCAGAATATGTACCTCTATATATTACCTCAAGGTTTAGGATAATTCCATATTAATGGTATTCCTGAACCATCGTATTCTACACTTGAAGATGAAGGTGTCAGGTGGGTGACGTTGTTTTGTAACCCACATAGGTGACTATTGTGGTTGAGGCTCTAGAACATTCTCTTGATGAAGACATGATCTCAGGTCAAGATGTATGTGAGAGATGTTTTTGAAGTCACAAAGAAAACAATGAGTAATGTCATTGATTAATGCATCATCTCAGGTGAAAAACAATATCAATCTGGTATGCATGAGTAACACAATTTTCCTTTCATGTTCCCAGTTCATCCATTTTTCTTGCATGGAATTTTCCCAGAGATAATGGAATATTTCATGATAACCCCGACTATGTTTTATTATTAAATGATTTCACATTGGGTGTATCATTTTCATTTTTGCATGATATACAAAATAAAATGGTCTAACATGTGGTAAATCAATTGTTTTTATTATTTGATAGATTCACATTGGGTTCACCATTTTTATTTCTTCAAGAATGATGGACTGGTTCCCCAGGTTTAGGAGATAGGATTCCTAATTCCTATAATGATTCATTTATTCTATCATTACATTATTTATCATTAGGTTCACAATTTTTGTTTCCTTCAAAATAGGTAGAATATTTGATGATTTATTGTGGGGGGTTTAATTATAGTTGCATAATAATTTACACTGGGTTTACCATTTTTATCTCTCATAAAAACACCCAATGGCTCCCACATCCATAGAATGGTATAAGATTGATTTCCAAATGAAGACCATATTTTGGGGTTTCAATCCCAACGAAACATAGGAACTCACATTGTCCAATATGATAGGATATCAAGTTCATCAAACCCTTTTGGGGGGGAATTATTTCATATACCAAGACCCCCTTGTAGATTTAAGATATATTCATAAATCTCTTCAAAATATTGATATGAGATTGTTTACCATAATAAAATAAATGGATATTTAATTATTCTATGTGTAAATGAGATTCCATCAATGGGGCTATCTCTATGTATCTTATGTTATCCATTTTTTTACCATTATTTCTTATCAATAGTGAGCTACTTATATTTTTAAGACATATAACTAGGCACTCTAGAGTTCAGTACCATCCAAGGAGGTGATTTGTGGTTTGAGTATGGGATTGACCCTTTTTAAGGTATCCTACTTATCCCATGTATAATAGTAATAAAAACCATTTAGTTTGTTTAAGTCCAATCTGTGCAGTTAAACTTCATGTAGAAAGAATATATATTAGGGAACTTAGGCAGTAGGTATGGAGCTCGATCCTTAGGATGGCGACCTATGTATCCTTCTTATAATAGGAATCAAAGTCACTATAGTTTGATCTATCCTTAACCCAATAATGGGTGGTGATATATAATTAATACTTATGAGGGTTAGTTACCCAATATTTACCAATATGGGAATTCCTTCGGGACTTACACTGAGGTGGATTCCCATGTATAGGGGAAATCCTATTATGTCACTGAACGGGGCTTACACACCGAGGTTTCCTTAGATGGGAGAAATTTATGATACAAGTAGTATTATCATTAAAAATACCTAAGACCTCGTGATTAATGCTTATTTTGAGAAATAAGAGATAATAAGTGATCCGACTCACCACATATGAATATAGGATTTATCTACTCAGGTGGCCTTATAGGGGTGTTTGATATAGATCTCGGGCCTAGGAAGGTGTCTTATGTATGTTGTTTATAGAAAGAATCATAGTCCTCATAGTTCAATGTTTTCCCAACATGATGATGGTTTATAATGGGTGATTAAAATTAGAGAAATTATTGTTATCCTTGAGGTTTAGGAAAGTTGGGGACTTATATCAGGATGGATTCCCATTGAAAGATTTCCAACCCTTACCCATTGATGAATAAATAGTAGGAACTATGAGTGGATAGTTGAGCATGTATGTATAGAATTAGGATCCCATAATACCCATAATATTGTATGATTATCTCTCCTAACCCATTACGGACACTTTCCATATGAAAGGGTAATGCCTAGATTAACACTCATGGTTTGGGGTTCACATGGTTTGAGGGCACATGCCCATGTAAACCTACTGGAAAATGTTAAAATTTCTAGGGGTTTCCACCTGACATGTCCTAATTTTTGTACTGACATTTCTTGGGTGTCTATATGATATGTCTATGGTGTTATCCTAACACGTCCAAGGAATCTTCTCAGTATATCCTGAGTGTCTTCCTAACACATCCTGAGTGTCTTCCTAAGACATCCTAATAGTCTTTATCACAAGGATGACATGTCCCTGAGCGCTTCTCATGATTGAGGCTAACATGTCAATGGGATGTCTCATGATAGTGATGACATGTCTAAGGTGCTTCACATTATCAAATAAGACATATCCATGTAATTTCTCATGATCAAGGATGACATGTCAGAGGAATGCTGCTTGATCTGGATGACATGTATGGAAGACCATCACATGACTTGGATGACATGTAAGGAGGAATTCACATGGCTTGGATGAAATTTATGAGGTTTTCCACATGATTCAAATTAATTTTCCAGGTAGTGTTTTCATGATCAATGTAGACACATCCAATGGTTTCACGTGGTCAAGGTTAAAATGTATGGAGAACTTCACATGTGTTGTATGATATGTAAAGAGGAATTCATATGAGTTTTTTGATATGTCAGGAGGACTTGGCATGAATTGGATGATATGTTCGAAGGAATTAATATGACTTAGATGACATGTATGAGGGTTTATTCATGACTCAGCTAACTTTTTTGGGAAGTATTCATGTAATTAGTGCATACACATCCAAGGGTGTTGAGTGATCAAGGATGATATGTTTGGAGGACTTCATGAGAAATGAATAATATTTATAGAGGACTTCACATTACTTGGATGATATGTTTGGGTGATTTTAAATAACTAATGAATAAGTCACATGATGCACTGATCTCATCACATAAAAATGATAATATCCATCTTCATATAAAGATTTAATCTTTTTTCATTCTTTATTGCATAAATTCCTCAATGTTTATTTGTAATTAGCTTGTTGCGATGTCATGCGATCAATTCAATACATGAAAACTCATTTTCATAGTCTAGACGACACATCAAAAGTCCATCCCTTGATCAATTGGGTGATCTTTCAAAGAATATATAAATGTCAACTAATACCTAATGTTGTTCCTCAGATTTACTTGCTGAAAGTCTCTTACGATTACATGGATTTCTACTCCAAAAAATATACTCTCTACTCCTCACTCCTATGTGTTTGTTTTTTTATTACAAATAGGATGAATTAGTATGAATCACCTACCCCAGATCTATGAAACTTTTCAAAATGATTATATCGCAGATATGTGATTGATTTGGTGGAGTATCACGTTTTTCTCATGAACCTACTACATGCCATCCATGGAGTTATCTTTATATCGCATGATAAACAAAAACCAAAAGATCACTCTATCATATTCATATTTATTAGACCCATGGATTTTCAAATGGATTTTTCATAATCCAATTGACTTATCAATGTTCCTTCACAAGTTTATACTGACATGTCATGGAGTCTTTACGAAATAATGGTGCCTGTCAAAGAGGCTTTCACATGGTCAAGGGATATTTGTATGGGGTCCTTCATCAGATCAAAGTTTCTCATTGAAGGGCCTTAACATGAAAGATAGTGCAACTATCATTTTCAAAAGGGTAACACCTTTTTAGCATTTATTTAAAAAATCATATGGTGCTCTCCAATTGATTATATATTAGGGAATCGTGTGATCAAATGGATATGTCTGAGATCCTTCACATGACAGAGGTGACTTGTCAAGAAACCTTCATGTGATAAGGTCATAATGTCAGTGGGGATTTCATGTGATAAATGGACTGATCATCTAGATCACATACATCCTTCACATGGAAAATGGATTAATGGATTATTTCACGAGGCTTTTGTCTTTCTAAATTTTTATCTACTATTTTCAAGACCTTTTACTTATTTCCATTAGTTTTATATCATGGTGTCACATGATCAAAAATTTATCTCACCACAACATTTGATCATTATCATGGGAAATCATTCCAATTTTTTGTGAGAATTGTCATGGAAATTTTTCCACTAGTATATGGATCTTAAAGTGCATTGAATGATCTATTGTAGATGTCCAAGGTATTTTTCATGATGAAAGTGACACCCCCAAAGTCTTTCTCACAACATGGATTACATGCTACTAGGGATCTCATGTGATCATTGAACTGATCACTCGAGTTTTATAAGACATTTTTATAAAAATCTACACAAATTACATCAAATGAATCATCCACTCTTTTAGGTTTTATTTTATAAGGGGATTTGAGTGATTATTAGGAATATATTGGTTGAAATGTAGTATGATTGGGTGAAATCATATTAAAAAGCTACATAAAATTAGGAATACTTTTTAGAGGATCTCTGTGTGATGAATTGGGTTGTCAAATGGGGTTTTGTATGATCAGAAGGACTCATTAAAGGGTATTCACATGATCATGATCAAATCAAATAGAATGCATGATCCAACCATGTGGTGTTCCTAGGGTCATGCGATTACATGTTCTCTTGGGGGTTATATGATCCAGGTTTCCTTGAAGCCTAATCTTTATATATTCGTGATACTCCTTCCTCTATTTTTTGGAGAAAATAATAAATATTATTTGGGTGTTTTTTAGATCCTAAATATTTTTATACTCATTTTGAAAACATTAATAATTTTAAATCCTACTAAATTAAAATAACTAGATAAATATAATTAAAAAAAAGATTAATAAATAAAAAAACTTAAAATAAGTAAAAAATAAATTATGAAAATAAAATTTTAGAATATCACATTATAATTGAAGCGAACATTCTCAACATCATGTCACTGGTGGTAAATCTAGTGGAAATGAGGTTTTTATTTTTTTGAGAGAGTTTTTTGCGAGAGATAATGAGAGATAAATTATGTTTAGAGAATTGATGGGTTCATTCATTTATATTCAACTTTTTCGTGATAGACATTTGTGACAAAAAAGGTTATTAGTGATGAGTATTTATGATGGATGATGAATCCATTATAAATAGTTTCCACCTTTTTTTTTCTTATTCCTTCTTTTTCCAAAAATTATTTGTGATAGACTAAATCCATAACAAATAATTCACCACCATATAATAATGTGTTATACAATGATAACTTGGGATGAAATATTTTTTCCATCATAATAACCATTATTTTTGATAGATTGTATAATACTATTGCAAATAGTCCACAACCATATTATTTAAAATGTAATTTTTAGTATATCATATATAACCACTATTTTTAATGGATTTTATAGTCCTTTAAAAATAGTCATATCTTGAAAAAATAATTATGATAGAATTAAACATTCTATCACAAATAGTTTCTCATGCCAAATCAGGCAATTTTTTTAAAAAATGTATTTTTTTGTCAACTTCATTTCGATTGAAAATGTTCATAGATAATAATATTATTCATGATAGATAATATTTTCCATTTTAAAAAGTTTTTATGATCATCCTTTTGGTACGGACTTCTAGTATGTCCCGAATGAATCATCCCCAAAGCCATTTATTTGTAATGTACACTGGTTCCTTCCTTCTAGATCACCCAAATGGGGGTAATTTATCCATAATTATGTATATTGAGAGCTTAAATGGGTGAAAACATAATAAAAATGTAATACAATGAAACATATACCTATACATAAATTCAATCCCCCTAGAGGGAACCTTTATTCCCTAATGATCCTTTTTTATAGGAAATTCAAAACTCCGTTGGGTTTCAAGATTGATCCACATAGAAAAGAATGGTTCGAGTGAGCATTGTAAATGGGCAGTCAATATTCTGAAGCTCGTTTATTATATTTTAATTACTTAGTTGTTATGACCAAGAACATTGTTCAGATAGTATGGAACCCTAAGAAATTATTGAGTTATAAAGGGGGATATTTTTTAGATGAAATAAAGAAGATGTGATTTATGAAATCTGTGGTTAATTTTGTTTTCAATACATTAATAAAAGTCAAAATCAGAAGAATATAAACGGTTAAAATGAGGTGAAGATCATATGGAGGTTTGGAGATTATCAGAGGAATATTTTTGTTGAATTTTGTAACTTTGAATCTATTTAAAGTGAAAATTAGAAATTTATTATATGGTGTTGTCCTAAACACATAATAGCTTTTAATTTTATAAAAACCCCTATGGTGATAATTTAAATAGGTATTTCACTCATTATGGGATTTTTAAAAATCCTTTTTCATTATAGAGAATCCAAATTACACCATGGTTTGAGTGATATTGTTCACAGTTGCACCAAAATGCTTATGGACTGAAGGCGAAATCATATTTTTTTGACTTGAAGATATTAAAAAATGGAAGAGAATATAGTTATTTGGGTAGGAAGAAAAATATATAACCCCTTATGTTATGGTTATATTATCATGTTTGTGGTTAGAGACTATGGAATTCTTGGTTCTTAGAATAATGTAGAAGAAGTCACCATGGTTCTATTATGAAGAGAGAAATGGATTGTGATGATGATTATATTTTTTGTGAGTAAGTAAAACTATAAATATGTGTTGGGTGATATTAAAGAACCCAATTAATAAATAGGTTCATCCTTGTGTTACATACATGGAGAAATATTCATCTAACGGTAGTCTCACTTCTATAATTATAATAATATGATTGGAAATTAAAACAAGTGTTTCTAAAGATATCATTATGGAAACAATAAAAGTACATATATACTTATAGAAAAAAACATATGAGGATATTTTCATTCCATATGATTATTCCAGATGATGGAAGATGATGTGTTTCTCGAAGTAATATAAACAAGTAGAGAGATATGGGGTTGATGCTACTGATAATTGAAAATGGAAATTTTAGGGTGAGGTTTTAAATGCGATGATTATACAAATGAAACTATATTGAATAAATGAAATTTTATACTTGGATTATTAAAGAACTATCTTATATATATTATTATTTATTTTGAGAATATGTAGAGTTTAATGTAATTGAACAACAGTCAAAAGTAATTCTATAAGCTGAATCTAGAAGATAAACTTATGGAATTTGAGTTATGGATGTATGTATATGTGTATTTGGATGATTATTTGGAACACCATTTATAGAGGTGGAATATTTTAGAAAAATTTGAATATCTTAAAGTAGTTGTTTGGGAAGAATACTTTTGTAACCAAGTGTAATTTTCAATTAGTATCAAGGAGTGTTCATAACAAGAAGCATATTTTTTCAAACATAGTTTAACTGAAGTTGAGATGAGAACAACTTGGATGTTTTGGAAGGAATGTTTATGGAAGTAGAAGTTGTGATAAGATTGATATTGAGTGATTATATCGAGTTTGAGAAAATTAATAAATGTATAAAATTTATTTCTCAAATAATTCCTATAAATGTATTGTTCTAGACACTAATATGTAGACCAAGTTGATGAGAAAACCTAAGATGTGTTAGGAGAAGCCTGTGAATTGAAAAATATAGAAGAAACATATGTTGAGGATTATCTTGAAGCATTATGTTTTAGAAGGTGAAGCTAAAAATTAAAGCAAAGAAATGAAGAATAAGTCCTTATAAGCATATTCAAAGATGATGATTAGTTATATAGATGTGAAAGTCCTAAAGAATTAAAATTTTGAATGATATAATGACTATTCTAGTTAACATTAAAGTATTACAGTGGATTCAAATGATTTATTATGAAGGTTGAGGTTGAATATTGGGATTTGAAGTAGAATTAGAAGTATTGAGAATGATGATGGATAAGTGTTGAAGAAAATTTTGAATTGGAATAAATATAATACAGATAATAGAGAAGATTAGAGGTAGATGAAAAACATAGAAGTTGAGGAAGGGTGGAAGAAGATAAAGATTATGTTTTGTATCAAAGTACCAATGTATCATGAGTTTTAGCCTCATATACTATTATTTGGAGTTCAAATTGTTTTTTATTCTCAAGAATAATAACATTAAAATCTTATAAACTATGTGAGATTAAGGCTAGAAGTTCCTAAGGATAAATTAGAGTAACCCAGAGGTTTTAGATGATAAAATTAAAGATACCTAATAATAATATTTCAAAATAATTAATAACATTTTCTGATTCTGAGAAGATATTTATGAAGTAAATATCAGAATTCATAATCTATGATTCTAAATGAATTTTGAGGAAGTGATGAATATAAATGACTGATAATCGAATGAGAATTTTTCTAGGTCAAGCCCAATTTAACGAAAGAGTTAAAAATTATTGATCAAGAATTAAATAAGAAGTGTTTCCAATAAAGTTAGTGGGAAATTAAATGTTAGAAATTTCCAAATACCACATTCCCACATTTCATGGAAGAAACAACTTGTATAAAAATAGGAGAGTTGAGTTTAAGTAGAGACTAAAGATATTGAAAGATACCAACCGACATTTATAAAAAAATTATCAAGTCAATAAAAAACTGAGAACCCAAAATAAATATTATAAAAGACCATTTAAGTCAGGGAAGGAAGTGAGATCATTGAAATAAAAATTCCAATATTTGAAAGTAGGTATCATTCAGAATTACTATGAATCAAATGAAAATTATATTTAAATTAAGGGAGATTCAGATTATTGGAAGAATTAAATTGAGAAAAACTAACCTACATATATTAAATATTCATACAATTTATTAATAAGTTATAATATTGATATTTTTTGAAATAATGAATATTCAATAACATTGTTTTCTAGAATGGGAAGTTGGGAACACAATATAGGGATCCGATATAATCAAATTTTCAAGACTACTATTAGGGAATACTTTTTCAATTTAAGGATTGAAACCTACCATATTTATCTTTCTAAGTGGTCATAGATGATACCTTCTACATGTGTTTTAACATTATTATATTAGTGAATCACTCTTGTCTTAGAGTTGTCCATAATATAGTAAAATCACAGTCACCCAAATTAGGGTAGAACCTTGTAAAAATATCATATGATGTGATATATTTTCATTACATCTTTCATGAAATGTTATTTTTTCATGATTCATATAATATCTATTCATCCAAATAGGTATAGAGGTTTGAGTTAATAAAGTGAAATGAATTTGGTAAAACTTATATCACACTGATTCACCCACCTCAGGGTGACTTCCCAATCCTATAAGGAACTTAAAGTGGTTTTAGATCCAAGGTTATACCACCCATTAGATTTATTTTTCCTATTTTTTGTATCTATAATATATGAAGTATAGATTAGAATAAACTTGTGAGTTCCCTATTAGAGAAAATATAGAGTTTTCAAACAAAAAAACTAAATAAATTGATGAAGATATAATAAAAAAACTAGGAAATATCCCTCCTATGAGAAATTATAAGGAGGATTCACCAATATTTTAAGGTAATTAAAGTAGAAATAATTTTTTTATATCAATTTATAATTATACTTTTGACGAAATGAGTTCAGGCTTTGAAGAGTTTATTCAATATAAATAAATTTAAAAATTTTACTATAAAATTTAAGGATATTTCAAAAATATTTATATTAAAGGATTCAATTTCATATTTTAGTTTATAAAGGGGCTAAAAGAGGATAAAATATAATGTAGTCTTAAGTTGATGTAATAAAAAAAGAATCGGTAGAAAAGTTACAAAAAATTCAACACTCTCATCAATATTATTAAAGACAAAGAGTAGAATTCATTATTATATAATGAAATATTCTTTATGGATTAATAATAAGTGATGAGAAATACAAGGTAAGAAAAATCAGTGAGAATAAGATCCATGTAATGGAAGAAACTCATAAAGTTACCATTGATGTCAAGAATTCTTGACCGAAAATGGCAGCCAAATGAATAAAGGAGATTGAGAATTTTATAAAATAAATGAGTAATATTTAGGAATATTTAATTTATAATATTAATAATTGATGGTAAGAAATAATTATATTAGTTATAGATGATAAAAATACCCTCAACATGAAATTTCTTGAATTGGAGCTAAAGCTGAGAAATCTAGAAGTGGAACAAGTTGAGTCTTTCCAAGTTTCTAAAAGAAGAGTTTATTACATAATATTTAATAAAAAGTGTCTTCAATTAAATATAAATAATTCTAGAGGAAATGTGGTATTGAAATGATATAAATATAAATCACTTTCAAGCTCATATAAAAGGAAATCCTTTCATCAAAATATTGTTTTTCACCAATATTGTTTCTATGAATTGTGAAAATTTTAATTTCAATTTGGGACATATATGGGTTGATAAACATTATGATAAACCCACAATTTTTTCAAATATGGAAATGATAAAGATAATTTTTTTTGGTTTTCTAGGAATATCTTAGAAGAAATGTGCCTTTACATAAAAAACAGCCTCATATCTAGGATGACAAGAACTGTGTTTAAAAGGAAAAATCAAGATTTTTTTAGCTATTTTAGGTATTGTGAAAAGTTTTGGTACAAAGTTATTTATTATTGGAATAAAATTTCAATCATTTGAAAATAAAAATTCTTAAATTAATATTATAAAAGATAAAGTCAAGAGAAATCATGCCGAGTTCAAGAAATATACATAGAAGAAGATGAATATACCCATCAAGAATATATTTCAAGGTCTTGTGAATTTCTATAAGAGTTAAAATAAAATAGGTAATTGTGTTAATTAGTATTGGTTTATACCTACCAAGAATTATTCATGTACTATTTAAATAATAAGACCTTAAAAGTTAATAAATAAAATAAAGGGTGATGTTGAGTTCACCATGGAGCATATACAAAATAAAAGCACTAAAAATACACACCCAAGAAGTTTACCAAGAATGATTATATATAAAATAATAGATTATTATATCATGAATGGAATGTAAACATCATGAATAATTGAAATAATTCCATGAGAATTAGTGTTAAAGGGTTAAATATGGGAAAAAATAAATCAAATAAGAGAAGAAATGTATTGGTTGGGCAGAATATATCCACGAAGAAGAGTGTTAATCTCATGAAATGTTACTAAAAAATGGTAACTAAAATACTCTTTATAAATCATATGAAATATCTAATAAAGATGAGAATTTTCCTAAAAAATACATGATCATTTATCTAGCCTAGTTAAAATTTAAAAATAATATTAAGAAATAACAAAATAACCAATGATACTTACTAGTTGATGTGAAAAACCTCTTCTAAATAAAAAGAGTGTTAAATAAATAAAGAAGAACATAATACATGTGGAAGTTAATATTTGAAAAAAGAGGATAAATCATGAAAAGTTATCACAAATTTAGAGCAAAATTGAAAGGGGTTTCGGGTTAAGAATCATCTCTCAACCTTGTTTATTTCATCAAGATACATAGAGAAACCCTCTTTATTCTCATATATTTTGTGTTAGATTTCTTTTTGAAGGGAATTGGAGGTGATGTGTTTAATGTGATAAATAGGATGCTATATGGATTTTTCAAGAAGATGATATATCCATCACGAAGTACCTTAATTGGTATCATGTTTCATATTTAAAATACTTTAATTTTTTTTATCCATAATGACGAATATGAGTGGAGTTTACCACTTAAGGGGGGATTTGGTTTGAACAGAATTCATATATCATTATATCAATTGAATATGATATTATATAAAGTGTTGAGAGTTATCAGGTAATTGGTATGTTGATCACATTAACCCACCATTTTATGGAATGATTAAATTCTATTATTAAGGGGGAGATATTGATTATTTCATGGAAAGAGAAAATTAATTTGAAGGGGGTAGAAACCAACTTGAGTATGAATGTCTTTAATCCATTTGTTGAGATGAGTGTGGTAGAAAATTTGAAATTCAATTTTAATTACCCCTTAAAAAGGAATTATATGTTAGAATCACATGTTGGACTATTTATTGACATATTTTATGTCTAGATTAATATATATTATTTTACATATCAAGAATTGGACACATAGATATAGATTAGATTAATTTATGGATCATTTTCTTAAGAGAAGTTATTCAATCATTTTCCAAAGTAGTTTATGATTTACTTTTAATATGGGTGGGAAGATGTAATTTTAATCATGATTGGATCATGATATGATTATGAATTTATCTTACTATCTATCATTTTTATTTATTAAAAATTATTGGGGGAGATAAAAGGAGAGTTCGTGAGAACATATTGAAATATATTTATTTAGGGGTGGGTGGGTTGATAACAAATCCAAATAGGGAGATGGAAGAACCCAATGGATTGTGATAGTGATTTATTTATTATCAATAAGTAAAACTGTCAATATGTGTTTGGTCAAGTTGAATAACCCAATGAATAAATATGTTAATCCATGAGTTATTATAATTAAGAAATATGTATATAATATAATTATCACTTGTATGATGACAATAAATTGACCTAAAAGTAAAATAGGTTTTTTAGAATATGTCATTATAGAATAAAGAAATGTATAGATATACTTTTATAAGAAAACATAGTATGAGGCTAGGGTTATGGATTATTATTATGGATGACATAAGAGGATTTGTTTCTTTAAGTATGATGACAGAAGTTAAGAAATATAGAGTTTATGGTACTACAATTTTAAGATAGAAATTTTATAGGGTATTTTTAAATTTTATGATTATAGATATGATATTTTACTGACAAAATGCTTAGTGATATTTAAATTATTAAATAACTATATTTTCTATATGATTTTGGAGTTTGATAAAATAAGGAGGTAAAAATAATTGAATATCACTCATATGTAATTCCAAAATTCTAATCTAGAATATATAATTATAGAAGTTCAGTTAAAAATTCCTGAATATGTGTATCTGGATGTGTATCTAAAAGAACTCTTTCTAGAAGAGTAATATTTGTGAAAAATATGAAGATCAAAAAGTATAATTTTTTGAAGAAGGTTTACAGATCCAAGTTGAAAGTTCATTCAGTATCTAGTATTATCTAAAATCTAAAACAGATTTCCCCAGAAGACGAGATACTGATGTTGAGATAGAGAATAACATATAAGTTTTGGAAGGATTATTTCTAGAAGTATAAGTGTTGATAATATTGATATTTAATACTAATATTAATCTTTAGACAATTTTTATAAGTATATAATATACTTCAAAAAATATTCCTATAAATGTATTATTTTTTATGGTGATATATAAAACTAGTTGATGAGAATACCTAAGATGAGATTAGAGAAGTATGAGAATTGAAAAAAGGTAGAAGAAAAAAAGGTTAAGGATTTACTTGAAGCACTGTGTTCTATAATATGAACTTGGAAGTAGAAGAAATAGAAGAAGGAAAAATTATATGTAAGCAGTGTAAATGATGATGATTATTTCAACTAGTGTGAAAGTCTATAATTATTTGAATATTAAAAGAAGTAATGGATATTTTAGATAATGTTAATGTTTAGAAACAAATTCTAAAGAAGTATTATGAATGATTATGTTTAAGATTATAAGTAGAAGCACATGTAAAAGTATTGAGAAGGATGGAAGAGAAGTGTACAAGAATAAATAAAAATGGAGGTAGCATAACCTAGATAATAGAGAAGTTTAGAGGTAGAAACAAATACCGAGGAAGTGTCGAAGAAGCTCAAGAATACAATGTTTATCAAAGTGTAAACTTATCATGATTTGTATCCAGAGATATAATTTTGTAGAGTTTGTAATATGTTTTGCTACTATAGAAGAATAGCTATAGAATCTTAGAATATGAAATAAATTAAGTCTTGAAGGTTATAAAGTTATGTTAGAGTAACCTGAAGTTTTTATAAGGTAAAACTGAAGACATGAAACAATAATTTATTTATCTAATTAATTAATTATGGAAATAATTAAATTAACTTTATAAAACAAAAATCAGGATTCTTAAGATATGATTCGATCTGAATTTTGATGAAGCGATAAAGAAGATTGATTGAGTATTAAATGATAATTTTTCTTAGTCAAGATATATTTTAAATAATAAATAATATATATTGATTAATAATTAAATGAGAAGATTTCGTGATTAACAAATTGGGAAATTCCAAGTTCAAAATTCTTTAAGTTCATGTTTCCACATTTCATAGAAGTATTTATGCTCAATGATAGGTATAAATGAATGATAACTGAGTCATAATAGATATTGATGAGTGTCTTATGAGACTGTGAGAGTCTGACATGTATCTATAAAAAAATAATTGTGTCAAGGAATAAGTGATAACCAAAACTAAATGTTCTAAAAGATCATTTTAGTAATGTAAGGAAGTTAGATAATCAAACAATATCTTCCATTAATTAAAATATTCAGAATCAAAGATGATTCTTAAGTAGAGTGGTTCAGAAGAAGGTTTGATTCAAAAATTGAGTGACTCATAATATCTAGAATAATTAAACAAAGATAAACTTACCCCTATCTTTGTAATATTCATAAAATCGAGGAATACGATCTATTATTTTGATTCCATGAAATCTTGTAGATTCCAAAAGGTCTCATTCAAGAAGGGGAAGTTAGGAAGACCATTGTAAACTATAGGGATTAAGTATAATCATATTTAGGATAATTCTATCTAGGAACAATTACCAGGGTTAATAATAATACCTCTAATTTTATTCCTTAGTTATTAAGGATGTTAGCTTCTCCATGTGTATTCACATTATGATATTATTGAAGAACCGATGTCATAAACTTGAGAATAACAAACAAAGGATGTAGTCACCCACATTAGGGGTGGACCTTATAAAATATCACGTTTTGTGCTCTATTTAATTTATACCTTGTATATAATGTGTTTTTGTTTCATTATTTTCACAGTATCCTTTCATCCCGATAGGTCAAGAGGTTTGATTTAGTAAAATGAAAATAATTCATTAAAATAAAGATCACACAAATTCACCAATCTATTAGTATGAATACACAATATTACCTGGAACTTCATGTTATTAAGTAAAAAATAATTATTATTAGGCCATGGTTTCTAAATTTAGTCCATGGTTTCAATGTATTTTTAAAATTGTTGAGTGGCTTCAAAATTATTTCCATGGATTCGCCTTAACACATTATGGGTTTTCAACAAATACCGATTCGAGATATCTTAATGATATAGCTTTATGGAATACACATTTTCTTCTATAAATAAATCATTTATATCCTTATAACTTATCATGGGTGACTAAAAGTTATAGATTTAATGTAAAGGATCAATTTAATATGTTATAATTTGTAACTTGAGTTTGTACTTGGATGTTAAATTTAATATCAAAAAATTAAATGAAAGATGTAAGTGTGTTGATTCCATGAATACAAAATTATGAAATCAATGTAAGAGGGGAGAGGTGTAACACCCAAAGCTTCCACGGTACGCTTCCCTTTGAATAATGCAATAGCGTGTGTTGTACGCAACATCGAGTTCTAACACACCACAACCAATCAAACTAGCCATTATGTATAGTAATACCCACTTTTTGAAATTTTATACATTTTATCTCTCAAAATGGACTTCATTTTTGGATTCGGAATATCGAAATTATCCTAGGGTGAAATTTTGGTACTTTTCAGATAACTTTTATATTTTTATGAATAGTGAAAATTACTAAATTTTAATTAAAAACATCTTTTTTAATCAAAATATTTAGAAGTGATAAATTATGAATTTGAGTGATTTTAAAGCATATTTAGAATATATTTTTACCATTTAATACAATGTTGGTCATCGGACATCATTTCACAATTAAACCGAACATAAACAAGTATCAATCTTTTGATAGTTACTATATCTTAAAAACACCCTTTTTGTTTTGACAGCGGGAATTATTTTTAAATTAATTTCTGCCACTTATGTGTTTTGAATTTAGAAAAATGGATTCCATATTTGGAATCAGGATGTACAAATTTTTTAAATAGGTAACTTTTATTTTTAGACATTTTGAATAATTATTTCGGTAAATATTTTATTTACCATGGTTAAAGGGTAAATCCGGTAAATAAGGGTTAAAAAATAATATTATAATAATAATAAATTACCCTAAAACGTGTTCTAACCTTATTGGTGGTTATATTTCCGACCATGGTCATCTTTGGGTCGATTTTGGGACCCCATGGAGCCACTTGTAAGTGATAATGACACCTTATATTAATTAAGTTAAAATAAATACAAAAATGACATAAGCATATATCTATTAGAAAAACAATTTTTACATAGGGTTATATATGTTGTATTTTCTATTATAAATATTCATTAGAAAGATAAAAATCTTTCCTACATAATGATATTTTATTTATAATTTTTAGACATTAAATAATATAATTTATTTATGACACAATGATGATGTAGTAATTACCATAATAGTAAAAAATTAAAATAATTGATATTATAAACACCCAAATAAATATAATTTGAGACTTTTTATGAGTTACAATACTTTTCTAGGTTACTATGACATGTTATTATTGATTTAATTAACTGTTTTCGAAGTAATCATTCTGTAATGATTTTTACAAAAGTCAATTATTGAATAGTGTCAAAATTGACATTAAAGAGTTTTTAAAACAAATATTATATTATTAATTGATATTAAATTCCTAAAAATCTATGGTTAGGCCAGGAGACTTATATCCTGACAGGTGTATCATTAATGGACCACTTGGTGGTATGTTGGAGGTATATAGTAAGTTTATTAACTATATAATATAAAAATACAAAGTTACATGGTAAGTGTCAAACTAATTAACTAAGAGTTAAAACTAAAAGATAAGGTTAATATAATGGCACAAACCTATCTAAATTATTTTGGTTGAGTGGTTTTAGAACCATCACCACCTTAACCTATAAATAATCCAGTTTGGAGCCATTAGAAACCGAATATGAATTTATTATAAAAAAATATTTCTAGCTTTTCCAAAGGTGCCCCTCACCCCTCTTATAAAAGGGCACTCCCCCTTCTCATTAATTTACACCTTCAAAGCCATTTTTCGCGGCCAAACTCTGCCCAAATAGTCTCTCAACTTCCGTCACTTCAACCTAGAGGCCTTAGTTTAATAATAAAGCCTACCTAGGGAGCCCTTTTGATCAAATCAAAAGGAAGAACCCAAAGAAGAGGTAATGTTTTCACCACCCTCTTTCATGATCCTTTCTTCTTCAACTTCTTATTTATTTGTTATTTATATTCTAAAATAATAAATCCAGTATCTCCTATATACTCTGATGGTATTATAAATATTTTACATCCATATTCATTATTCTATCCATCCTTTGAATGACATGTCACCATACGTGCGTACGTACGGCTTACCGTCTTCACGTCGTGGTGTAATTGTTATTCAATACATTATTACTTGGATGGGTATAATAATGATGTGTATTTGATGAAAATAATAAATATGAAATTATAAGGATTCTATATATATGATATACCATCCAATTATATATTATTTTAATATCAATAGAATGATATTTTCGCTCGTCCGTACGTACGGATTACCGTCTCCACGACGCGATGAGATTCATTTCCAAGTTCACCATTCATCAACGATTATAAAAAAAATATATTACTAATAAGTATGTAATATATAAAATAATAATACTACTGGAGAGATATATATATGTATTTATATATATAAGTATTTATGTACTTACATATATCTTATTCACCTACTTCCATTCAATACTATATGAAAACGGAAACATCGTTTATGCGTACTTACGGACTACCGTCTCCATAAATGGTGTTTTCGATTTCATATATACGTCTATTATAAATTTTTATATTCTAAATATATATAATAAATAAATCATGTTTTATATTCTGGAAGTATTTAAATAATGATCTATGTGATACAATCAAGAGTAACAAGTTAAAACACGTACGATAAAGAAAGCAATTATTACCCAAATTATTAATATAACATGGAAATTATTATTAAATGGGTAGTATAAAGTCATAAATGAATAATGTATTATATCATAAATATTAATATGGTTCTGGAATAATTTAATAACATACTATATTCTTCATACATGAGGATAAACGTACCCTCGACTAAAGGAAAGTGCAAGGTAAGGGGTTTTCATCTCACTCCTTATTCCCATGAGATTCATGCCATATTACCACTATTACCTTTTGTGTGGTGTATGTACATCCCACAATTGTATTATTTGTGTAATACACTTTAATTTATGTGTATTTACATATTCATTGTATGATACCTCTTTCACGGGGTGTATGTTTTGTAAGTTACCAAATTGGTAAGTGTTAATTTCACAATCTCTTTATTATCCGAGGTTGTTTTTACATAAGTATCTACTGGGACATATTTATTATCCATGTCCATGTTTTATGAAAGAGTTTTCAAAGGGATTATTTTAAGGGAATTTTTACTAAAACATCATTTCAAATGTTTTAAAAATTTATTCTTCTAAATCTTTCTATTTAATGTCCATGTCTTCAAAATGGTTTTTAAGGATTTATTTATATGGACATGAATGTTTTTAAAATGTTAATTACTTTCAAAAGTTTCAAAGTGGTATGGAAAAATTTGATTCAAAAATATCTTTTAAATTACTTCCTTTATAAATATGTGTCATTTCAATGATTTCAAAAAAAGAGATATTTCTCTCAAATAGTTTTGATTTCATCTATGTCAACATCCTTTGATGGATTTTAAGATTATTTGAAGTTGATTTATTATGATACAAAAATTTTGTATTATATTGAAGGTTTTGTGATATGTTTGAATTTGGATGTGTTATTTTTATACCATTCATAGTTTATGGGGAAAGTATTGACATTTCGTATGCTAGTTTTAATACGAATGTTTATGTTATGTTTAATCCTTTTCATATGGGAATGCATTGGACTTAGTAAGTGACAGGTGAAGCCCGCTATAGCTCCTCGATGCATCGGTAGGTCTCATGAGACAACCTAGTGTCTTGGCATGAGGCCTTGACAAAATCTTATTTTTAGTCTTGGCACGAGGCCTTGGCTACGTGGTTATGATAGTCTGGCATTATGCATTCCATCATTATTAAAGTGGTTATTGATATTGCATGTGATTATTAGACTAATAGAATGTCCATGTGAATAAGTAAATGGAATTATTTCATTTTATCTTTTCCATATTATGATGAAGTTCAAGTTTAAAAGGCTTTTGTTTTAGTTATACATTTCCTTAAATGTTTTTGCTTATTTATGAAAGTTTCTGCTGTATTGCTTACCCTTACTGAGCATTTGAGATCACCCTTTCTGTGTTTTATTTTCCCTAGGATTCCAAGAAGTGTATTGTGATTGATATGCAGGGTTAATCCATGGTAATAATGGCGTTCATAGAGATTATTTATGTTGTTTTGTATGTCTTAATGTGCACTGTAACATTCATGTATGTAATCTATTTTCCAAGACTGCTAAACTAATCAGTCCTTCGGGACTTGATTCCTTGTAATCATGCCAATGTATTAAAATAATTCACTGACTCTGGGTAACTGGGTTTGGGGCATTACAGTTGGTGTCAGAGGATGTTTAGAAATAACCTTGGAAACTAGATTTAGATAAACTCTGATTAGAGCACATAGCCCTAAGATAAACTTTGAGGATTAGTATAGAAGAATTTCCTAGAATTTTGATATTGTAGAGATTTTGTGAGTTTCCCGAGAAATAAATCTCTGTCTGGATACGAGTAGGTAGAGGTGGCTCTAGCACAGATGTACCTAGGGGTAAAACCTGAAAACACCGCTTTGAGCTAGACTCGAATGGGAACTGGTGCACGACAACGGGCCTTTCTGCACTCTTGGTTACGACACTCCTGGGGGATATGCTTAGGATAATTCTCATTTTCTTTACAAACCATTATGAAGGGTTTATGAGTATATACTTCCTCAAAGAAGATATTTTTATAATTATGGATTATATAAATAAACTGTTTAATTTATGTTAAGTGTTTTACAAGTTTTGGATTAGGTATTTCTATTCACAAACTAATCTAGTGTATGCCATTGTTTAGAAATGGCACCCAGTAGAAAGAATGAGAACCCCAGCAATACGCTTGATCCAAAGAGTAAGAAAGATCATATCTTTCATGTTATTAAGCCAGAATTTAGAAGGGAAACAGTCTCCCACATGTTATCATCATAGGAAGAAATTGTATCATGTGTTGATAAGATAAGTAAAGAATTCTCGGAGTCCTATGGCTTTGAAGGGAAGCCAAAGAAGGAAAGGATGGTAGAGAGAAGAACAGATAAAGGGAATAAGGTAAAGAAGGTTTTTCCAATATGTGATAACTATAGAAAGAATCACCTTGGAAAATTCTTAAAGGGAATGGGAGTATGTTATAAGTGTGGAGAAAAAGGACACCAAGTACGTGACTGCAAGGGTAAGAAAAAGGTTTCAAATGTACAATGATTCATCTGCAAGGAGTTTGGACACTATGCGAACCAATGTACCAGTCATTAGACTATGCTACAAATGATGCTATTAGATAATAATCAAGTTATGATACTACCACAGATGAAGAGGAATGACTAGTGTTATTATGTTTTTTATTTTGTAATTATTTCATTGAAGTGTTGTATCAATGATGTACTGGAAATAAATAAGGATGTTACTGCAGTACTATTTCATTGAGGATTTGAGATTTTATGGTACTAAGAAAAGTGACTCTACAGAGAGTTAAACTTTTTGGAAATTGCATGTTTGAAGGAAAGATAAACCTTATTATGGTCCTAATATTGAGGTACTGATTTTGGAATAAGATATGGTTGATTTGGGTAAATTATATTGGATATTCTTGACTGCCTTCAAACTGATTAAAGATTTGTATATTCCATCATTGTTGGATTTTACAACATTTTTGGATGGATGAAGTATATCCATTATTCTATAAGGAATAAGGGATCATGAATGTAATCAATAAGGTTTTCTGGTAATTCAGGATGTTTCAGTGTTTTAAAAGAATACATGATGAAGGTATTCACATGCTATTGCGGGGTAAGAAGGATCTACATTATGTTTACCATTCATATAAATTTTGGACTGAGAGTTTACATGAGTATTTTGGATAAGTCTAAAGGTTGTAAGTGATTAAGTTTGAAATGTTATTTTTGGATTTTTATAAAAGGACAACACGCAGACCGTGTGATGACCCGTCGCGTCGGACAAAGCTGCGGGAATCGAACCCACAACCATAGTGCAATGGGGATTTATCGCCTACCACTGGACTATGTGATGTTCATGGATGGTATAATGTAGTTTCGTTTTTTAAAAGGTCTGATATGTGAATTATAAATTTATTATATTTTGAACCCTATACGATTAGGATAAATAGAGTATTTTTGAGTTGTATTATGTTTTGGGGTGAAAGATGAGTTTGTGGTAGAAATTTATTAATGGATAAAAACTATAATTATAAATTAATTATATCTCTTTATGATCTTATACAATCTCATAAATAAATTCCTCAACATTAAGAAAAGGAACTTAGAACAAAAATGTTGTCCTAGACGATACCTTAGATCATCCCAAATTTATGGCTTTGGGATTGTTGGCCTTTTCATAGCCACGTTCTCTACCACTCTCCATCAAATATTGATGGTTAGATTTCTCTTACATATCCATATTTTCCTACATGGAACCCTAGTATGTGTTATTTTCGGTAACCTTCATACTTACCACTCTTTATTTTCAATAGAGGCCTCATTAATCCATTTTTCGATGTGGGATTTCAACTATGATATTTAAAAATTTCAACCCCAAGTTTCCAATACTGAGTATAAATTGTGAGGACACAATTTATTGAAGTAGGGGAGAATGTAACACCCCAAGCTTCCACTTTATGCTTCCCTTTGAATAATGTAATAGCGTGTGTTGTACGCAACATTGAGTTCTAACACACCACATCCAATCAAACTAGCCGTTATGAATAGTAATATCCACTTTTATAAATTTTATACATTTTATCTCTCAAAATGGAATTCATTTTTGGATTCGGAATATCGAATTTATCCTAGGGTGAAATTTTGGTACTTTTCAGATAACTTTTATATTTTGATGAATAGTGAAAATTACTAAATTTTAATTAAAACAACTTTTTTAATCAAAATAATTAGTATTGATAAATTATGAATTTGAGTGGTTTTAAAGTATATTTAGAATATATTTTTACCATTTAATACAATGTTGGTCATTGGAAATAATTTCACAATTAAACCGGACATAAACAAGTATCAATCTTTTGATAGTTATTATATCTTAAAAACACACTTTTTGTTTTGACAGCAGGAATTAATTTTAAATTAATTTTTGCCACTTCTGTGTTTTGAATTTGGAAAAATAGATTACATATTTGGAATCAGTATTTCCAAATTGTGTAAATAGGTAACTTTTATTTTTAGACATTTTGAATAATTATTTCGGTAAATATTTTATTTACCATGGTTAAAGGGTAAATCCGGTAAATAAGGGTTAAAAAAAATATTATAATAATAATAAATTACCGTAAAACGTGTCATAACCTTATTGGTGGATACATTTCTGACCATGGGAATCTTTGGGTCGATTTTGGGATCCCATGGAGCCACTTGTAAGTGATAATGACACTCTATATTAATTAAGTTAAAATAAATAGAAAAATGACATAAGCATATATCAATTTGCAAAACAATTTTTACATAGGGTTATATATGTTATATTTTTGATTATAAATATTAATTATAAATATAAAATGTTTTCCTAGATAATTATATTTTATTTATAAATTTTATACATTAAATAATATAATTTATTTATGACACAATGATGATGCAGTAATTACCATAATAGTGAAAAATTAAAATAATTGATATTATATATACCCAAATAAATATAATTTGAGACCTTTTATGAGTTACACTAATTTTCTAGGTTCTTATGACATGTTAGGATTGATTTAATTAACGTTTTTCAAAGTAATAATTCTGTTATGATTTTTACAAAAATCAATTATTGAATAGTGTCAAAATTGACATAAAAGAGTTTTTAAAACAAATATTATATTATTAATTAATATTAAATTCCTAAAAATATAAGGTTCGTCCAAGAGACTTATATCATGATAGGTATATCATTAATGGACCACTTGGGGGTCTCGTGGAGGTATATATTAAGTTTATTAACTATATAATATAAAAATACAAAGTGACATGGTAAGTGTCAAACTAATTAACTAAGAGTTAAAACTAAAAGATAAGGTTAATATAATGACCCAAACCAATCTAAATTCTATTGGTTGAGTGGTTTTAGATACATACCCACATTAAACTTTAAATAATCCACTTTGGAGCCATTAGAAACCGAATATGAATTTATTAAAAAAAAATATTTCTAGCTTTTCCAAAGGTGCCCCTCACCCCTCTTATAAAAGGGCACTCCCCCTTCACATTAATTTACACATTCAAAGCCATTTGGAACGGCCAAAATCTACCCAAATACTCACTAAACTTCCCTCAGTTCAACCTAGAGGCCTTAGTTTGATAAGAAAGCCAACCTAGGGATCCCTTTTGATCAAATCAAAAGGAAGAACCCGAAGAAGAGGTAATGTTTTCACCACCCTCTTTCAAGATCCTTTCTTCTTCAACTTTTTCTTTCTTTGTTATTTATATTATAAAATAATAAATTCAGTATCTCCTATATAATATGATGTTATTATAAATATGGTATATCCATATTCAAAATTCTATCCATCCTTTGAATGACATGTCACCATACGTGCGTACGTACGGCTTACCGTCTCCACGTCGTGGTGTAATTGTTATTCAATACATTATTATTTGGATGGGTATAATAATGATGTGTATATGATGTAAATAACAAATATAACATTATAAGGATTCTTTATATATGATATACCATCCAATTATATATTATTTTAATATCAAAATAATGATATTTTCGCTCGTGCGTACATACGGATTACCGTCTCCACGACGCGATGAGATTCATTTCCAAGTTCACCATTCATCGATGATTATAAAAAATATATATTACTAATAAGTACGTAATATATGACATAATAATACTAATGGATATATATATTTATATTTATATATATAAGTATTTATGTACTTACATATATCTTATTCACTTACTTTCGTTCAATACTATATGAAAACGGAAACAGCGTTTATGCGTACGTACGGACTACCATCTCCATAAACAGTGTTTTCCATTTCATATGTACATCTATTATAAATTTTTATATTCTAAATATATTTTATAAATAAATCATTTTTATACTCTGGAAGTATTTAAATCATGATCTAAGTGATACAATCAAGAGTAACAAGTTAAAACACGTACGATAAATAAAGCAATTATTACACAAATTATTAATATAACATGGAAATTATTATTAAATGGTTATTATAAAGTCATAAATGAATAATGTATGATATCATAAATATTAATATGGTTCTGGTATAATTTAATAACATACTACATTCTTCATACAAGAGGCTAAACGTACCCTTGAATAAAGGAAAGTGCAAGGTAAGGGGTTTTCATCTCACTCCTTATTCCTGTGAGATTCATGCCATATTGACACTATTACCTTTTGTGTGGTGTATTCACTTCCCATAATTGTATTATTTGTGTAATACACTTTAATTTATGTGTATTTACATATTCATTGTATGATACCTCTTTCATGGGGTGTATGTTTCGTAAGTTACCAAATTGGTAAGTGTTAATTTCACAATCTCTTTATTATCTGAGGTAGTTTTTACGTAAGTATCTACTGGGACATATTTATTATCCATGTCCATGTTTTATGAAAGAGTGTTCAAAGGGATTCTTTTAAGGGACTTTTTACTAAAACATCATTTCAAATGTTTTAAATATTTATTCTTTTAAATCTTTCTCTTTAATGTCCATGTCTTCAAAATGGTTTTTAAGGATTTATTTATATGGACATGAATGTTTTTAAAAATTTAATTCCTTAAAAAAGTTTCAAAGTGGTATGGGACACTTTGATTCGAAAATATCTTTTAAATTACTTCCTTTATACATATGTGACATTTCAATGATTTCGAAAAAAGAGATATTTCTCTCAAATAGTTTTGATTTCATCTATGTCAACATCCTTTGATGGATTTTAAGCTTACTTGAAGTTGATTTATTATGATACAAAACTTTTGTATTATATTGAAGGTTTTGTGATATGTTTGACTATGGATGTGTTATTTTTATACCATTCATGGTTTATGGGGAAAGTATTGACATTTCGTATGCTAGTTTTAATATGAATGTTTATTTTATGTTTAAACCTTTTCATATGTGAATGCATTGGACTTAGTAAGTGATGGGTGGAGCCCGCTATAGCTCCTTGATGCAGCAGTAGGTCTCATGAGACAACCTAGTGTCTTGGCACGAGGCCTTGAAAAAATATTATTTGTAGTCTTGGCACGAGGCCTTGGCTACGTGGTTATGATAGTCTGGCATTATGCATTCCATCGTTATGAAAGTGGTTATTGATATTGCATGTGATTATTCGACTATTAGAATATCCATGTGAAAAATTAAATGGCATTATTTAATTTTATCTTTTCTATATTATGCTGAAGTTCAAGTTTAAAAAGATTTTGTTTTAGTTATATATTGCCTTAATTGTTTATGCATATTTATAAAAGTTTCCGCTGTATTTCTTACCCTTACTGATCATTTGAGCTCACCCCTTTCTATGTTTTATTTTACCTAGGATTCCAAAAAGTGTATTGTGATTGATATCAAGGGTTAATCCAAGGGAATAATGGCATTCATAAAGATTATTTATGTTGTTTTGTATGTCTTAATGTGCAATGTAACATTCATGTATGTAATCTATTTTCCAAGACTGGTAAACTAATCGGTCCTTCCGGACTTGATTCGTTGTAATCATGCCAATGTATTAAAATAATGCACTGACTCTAGGTAACTGGGGTTGGGCCGTTACAAGAGGAATTTTAAAAACACAAAAAAATGAAGTGGATAAAAAGTTTGGCTATTTATTATAATAGTTTATTATAGGATGAATCCCTAATTATTGACGATGAAAGAATTTATTTAAATTAGATGGAGTGCTATGATTTTGTAGCGAGTTTTTGATTTTTTTTCTTTTAGTTTGATGATCAAGGATTTATTTATTCTTCAAAATAAATCAATTAAATAATAATGAAGATGTTTTGTGGGCTAGGAGAAGTTCTTGGTTGTTGAATTTAAATGTTTTAATAATCGATAATAAAAATAAAAGGTGATGTTTTAGTTACAGTGAATTCATAGATTATTATTGATGTTAGAAGATACCTATTACTATATATCTTGAAGAGTTATATTAATGTTTGTGGTAGAATATAATAATTATTTGAATACATTTTTACACACATGATTTCAAGGATATATCTTAGTTTTTTAATATATTTGGTGATTATAGTAGACTGTGTGGAAATGGATGATATCAGTCCATGCTAAGGATGAAGCCATTAATTTTGAATGGCGCATATGGTATATTTGTATTTCCACATTGGTTTTTTTTATGTGTAAATTAAATCAGTAATATACCATATTTAAATTTTTTTAGTTAATTAGGAAGAAGAAATTTTATCTACATATTTCTTGTCATCATCTTAACAGATGATGCTAGTTGTTTGGTGATGAATCATATAAGATTATTTCTGATTGATTCACCAAAAAATATTATTGAATACTCATGTAGGACCACACAAAAATAAATGTAATTTTACTTTACACATTAAATATGAAATTGAATTTAAAAATCTTCTATATTATTATTTTTTCTCTTTCAACCATCTAGTTCTCTATGTCTAGTTGTTTTCTACCTCATTTGATTTAGTTAGCCAATGTTTATTGGGAATATTCTTGTCCACTTGAGACATTAATGGATTATACATGGATCAAACCTTGCATCAATGATTATAAGTTCTTATTTTTTTCTTCCCTTATCTTTACCGTCACCTTTTCTATAGTTTAGAATTACTTGGGAGGAATCAAGATTACTGGATTAGAGTTTTATATCAAGATTGATGTTTTTAGTGGAGTTGTATATATATTATAATATAATCATATCATAATGGTCATATAGTAAAAATAAAATATAAATATCCTATCATTTCTATAGATACAAATATATATTATGTAGTGAAATGGGGAACTTAATTATTGTGGTCAGTGATATATTCCCATCACTATCTATGTTGAAAATAGCTGCTCTAATATCACCATGTCACAAACTATGACACCCCAATTTATTTAGATACAATTCATGTGATGGAACCCCAAAATAGAGCATTGTAACATTACCTATGATTACTTCTCATATAGTCATGGTCATTAATACATGTGGCATGGTTGATTATCAGTGCTCACATTTTCCCCTTTATTTCAATGTATGCACTTGTGGGGATAAAATTATTGGATAGTCACTAAAATGAGTTGTGATGCAAGAATTTTTAGTATTGGGGAGCTCTCTAGAGATTAAATATTGTTAGATTTAGTGCATTTTTGGTCCCTATTGTTATTTCAGAGGAAGAATTTGTATTGGTGCGCTTTGTAATATCCTGAATCAGGATCTACTTTACTGTTTCCCCGATCTAGTGGGTCACATGGTCTCAAGAGTGCCTCCCTATATGCTAGAGGCTACTGACTAGCAGTGAGCGTCCTTGGTGGTATGTTGGAGGAGACTATACCATCATATCAAAGTGGAAAATCTGGTAAAATAAATAAATAAAAACAGTAGAATCATGACATAATAGATGGAATAATGAAAAAATATATAATAGAGATCGCAGAAGTGTAAACAACCAAGAAACATGGATAAAGATCAAAATCCATAGGCTAAGTCATATAAAATTGTTTCATGTCATGATGATATACAAAAACAGGAAACATGAGATATAAGGGACACGAATATAAATAACAACATCAATATATAGAAGGAAGAAATTGAAAGAATGGTCCAATACCCTAAATAAAGGATAGATGACATTGCACATAAATAACATCATAAATAGAAAGAAGATTTAAAAAAATAATAAGTATTGAAGTTCTTACCTGGAGGTATTGAATGTGATTCAAAAAGTTGAGATAAAGGTCATATTGAGGAGTTATCAAAGAATATCTCAAGGAGGAGGGAGAGCTCTTCATGAGAGTGAAATTAAGTGTTATATCCACTAGAGAAGAAGGGAAAATATGGGTGAGGTGTTTAAAAAATTTAAGATTGAAATGGTATTTTCTACAAATATTAATGGGTATCATGGTTTGGAAATATGGTTGCCTAAGACATTCACCAACCTTTCTTCCTCCACTATCCTAGAACCCTCCTCAGATGATCTAGTCACACAGTTTGTCTAACCATTCACAAGCCATATGAAATTCATCTAGAAATTATCTGAGACAACTCACGTAGTCGTGCATCTTGAATATGATGGTTTTAGGAAAACAGTGTGGCCTCTTCTATGCAACATGTTCCCCACACTTTTGAGTTATGCAGTTATCGCTAACCGTGTACAAACCATACGACCACTCTGTTTTCCATTTTCTAGAGCTCTGGGATTCAAAAAAGCCACAGAAGTTCCCAAGACCACCCTTAGGCCTTAGGTAATTTTTACCATGAATAAAATAGTATTTAAATAAAAAATAATCCCTAAATTCATGAAAAGTTGAGTTTTTAAAAACTAATTTACTTAAAGAAACTCATCCTCGGGATGGCCTTCAGAGGTTAAAGAGGAATCATCTAAGAAAAGCTCTAACCACTAGGCTTGGATGTCAGCTTTCTTCTCCCAGGTCTCATTATGTACTCATATGTGCTTATATAACATCCATAATGAAGGATATTTCCTACCTCAGAGTGTATTAATTCTCCCATTGACAATACATACCAGATAATCTATGAAGGAATAATCCACATTTAACTTATACTCATTAGGTTATTAAATGTGACTTGTGTGTGGATAATATAAAAATACCTGAAATATATGAAATACATTTTTCATACACTAGTATCTCTGAGGAAGTACTATCCATTAATCCACTTTACTGATTCTCTCTAAGACCTAATTTTTTTATTAATATAGGAAAGATCTTACCCTGGCTCTGATTTCATTGAGGGACCAACCTGGGCAGGACTCACAATAAAAACCATTCCTGGACCTCGAACCCAAGAGGTCCTCAATATCAATTGGCATAAGACTACTATTTAGACTGAGCTCTCAACATGTGATTCTAGATCAACTGGACCTTCTCTGAACTCTCCTAGATAAGACGTGGTCTATGAAAAGATGCATCCCCTACCTCTAACCAGTATAGAGGTGATCAACATGACCTACCATATAAGGACTCAAAAGGATCCATCTGGATGGTATCCAGAAAGCTGTTATTATAAATTACTCAACTAGGTGTATGTGTTTCTCCCAAGAACCCCCAAAGTCAAGGACACATGAATGGAACATTTCCTTCAACACGTGAATCATATGATCCATCTCCCCATCAGTTTTAGGGTGATAGGACATTCTCAGAATAACCTGTATACCAAAGGACTTCTTCAACCCCTGTTATAATCAAGACATGAAGTGAGTGTCTCAATAAGGTATGATAGGATGTGGAGCTCTATGAATATGCATAACCAAATTGACATATATCCTACCTAGATCATCTTCTTAGGAAGTTTCTTGAATAGGTAAGAAGTGTGAGACCTTTTTCAAATGATCAACGACTACCCATATAGTATCTTTTCCTTGAGGTGATCTAGAAAAACCCGACGCAGAGTCCATAGAGTCATAATCTATTTTCCACTCAGGAAATGATAACCAATGTAAAAGTCCTTCCATTTGCTAACGTTACACCTTCAATTATTGAAAAGTGGAACACTAAGTGATAAATCTACCTATCTCCATTTCATACAAGTACACCAAAACTGGCGATGTAAGTCTAGATACATATTGGTGACATGAGGATGTACTGCACAAACCGAGGAATGAGATTCCTGCATCAACTCTTCTCAGATATATTATATAACTCATACATGTCTTTGTATGCGTAAGGTATCATCCTCATCCATGGTCTAACCAGAAGATGAATCATCATCTGAGATGATTTACCATAGGACCAAGCCCTCAGAATCTAAGAGCTCCCTCATTATCACCCATTCCAAAAGGGTAGAGGTTACTACCAAGATCATGATGACCATCTGACCATGATTCTCCTAAACCTAAACATGAATATATGAAAATAAGGCCATGAGATACTGATCACCACTATCCTCATAATTATATTATGTTCGAGTCTTCCATAACAGAGCATAATCTATATCATTTCCTTTTTAAGTGTGTTGGAAAGATCAAAATTGAAACATTTTAGGTACTCAAGCCATTTGTTCCACCAAATACTCATATCACCATGTGTAAAGATATACTTAATGTTTTTTGATCCATTAATACCACAAAAAATACCCAAGAAAATAATGAATTCTACAATGCAAATCATGAACAATGACTAATATTTCGAGGCTATGAATTGGGTAATTTCACTCACAGGGCTTCAAATAATGATTCAGATACACTACAACTCACTTTTCCTGTATTATAACTACCCCATGCCAATACCTAATGCATTATAATTAACTGTGTAGCTTTTTTCTGGACATGGTAGAATTAGAATTGGTCCTAAAGTTAATCAGACATTCATCTCTTGAAAGGACACATCACAAGATTATGACCATACGAATTTCCCACCCTTATTAGTTAATCTAGTAATAGGAACTATAAGGAATTATAAATTCTTAATAAATTTTTTTTAATACTCAGATATCCCCAAGAAACTCTGTATATCAATTAATTTTTTAGGATTATCCTAGGAAACTATTACTCTCTCCTTATATGGGCCTCCTGATACTATCAACTCCCAGATGATATGACCTAGAAAGAGGAATCTTTCGATCCCAAAGTGGAATTTTCTATTCTTTGTGTAAACGTGGTGCTCTCTTAGTGTATTTATTGTGATATAAAGATGTTGGGGATGGTCATGTCGAGAGAAATAATATACTAATATGACATCCAAAAGACTACCATGAATGAATCCAAGTATAGAGGTAAACCCTAATTCATCAAATCCATAAAAAATAGTAGGCACATTTGTGAGACCAAACAACATTACTAGGTACACATAAAGACCATAATTGCATTAAAAAGATATATGAGGTATGTCTGAAGTCCTTTCACACACCCGATGATTTCCCAACCTCAAATAAATATTTTATAAATTTGTATCTCCTCATAGATAGTTGAAGATTTCATCTATACAAGGAAATAGATAACAATTATTAATGATGAGTTGGTTTAAATATTGTTAATATTTGAAAATCCTGAGGGTATCATCCAACTTCTTGAAAAAAAGTACTGATGAACATTAAGGAGAAGTTCCAGGGAATATAAACCCCTTTACTCCAAGTATTCTAAATGTTTCTCAATCTATATAAGCTCTATAGTTTCCATCCTATAAAAGGATCGGAAAATAGTGCCATTCCTAGAACTAGATTGATGGTGAATTCAACCTCTCTCAATAAAAGGCATCCAATAAAATTATTCATTGAAGAAATCCCTAAAACGATCCACTATAGGATGAAAAATAGTAGTTCATAAGCCCAAGGCATCCATAAAAAGAATATAAATCTGGTCTGTCACATTACCCATCCCCTGATCATATGAAGAGATATTGTCCTATATTAGGGGGAAACTATTTACACCAATGAACACTCTCTGTTCGGATACCCAAAGGGGTGTCGAGAGCCATCATTCCATAGTAATACTCAATCTCAAGGCCTATAATCTCTATAATTTCCTTATATATTAAAGAGTGTGATACACCTATTTCAAATAAATCATGCACTAAAGTAGAGGCTATAAGAATAGTACCTCGAATAGTAGAATGTTTGACTCTCTGCTCATCGAGCATAGGATGCACTGCATGTAACTTGCACATATCATAGACCTAATTCACAACCTAAGTTCCCTAATCATGGTTTCATTATTAGTACTATAATTCCTGAGTCTGATTCCCTCTAACATGACCACCACCTTGGCCTGAGGGGCCAGTGGTATTCCAGCTACCAGCCTATAAAGATACTACTTTCCCCACTCCGAATCACATGGTAGGTGTAGACCCCATCTCACTAGTAACTAGTATAAAAGTACAACAAATTCACCGGATATGAATCATCCTACCATAGCCTCTACACTCCAATAGATCTCTTATAAACCGAGGTTTTGTGTGTCCTAGATTCCCACACTGGTGACATATAAGGAAGTTGTCAGTATGGGTTTTATGAATGATTCTAATCCCATGATAAACCTTGAAATGCTGATTCCTTCTACTAAAAGAACCACTAGTAGGTTTGGGTGTTGAACTGTCCCAGTTCCTACAATTATATTCCCTCAGATTCCACTCAATAATGAGTGGATGGTTAAAAATATCCTAAATAGTGGTCAACATAAAAATAGACCTGTAATCATATAGTGTATACCAGCCCATACTTTAACCGCTTGATAGTCATATGATCATCTCAAGATAAGGTATTTGAAAGAAACTGTTTCTTAGTAAAAAGGGTAGAATACTCCATGAAAGACACCGCTCCCTACTACAGGTTCATAAATTATCTATCCTGATCAGCCCTCAGTGTATATGGAAAGAAGTAATCATAAAAGGTCATTTGGAGTTCCACCTAGATCATATCTCAATGTCAGTATACCTAGGTAATGGCATCCCAACATCACTTGGAAGAACCATTTAACATATTGGTAAAGATCTTGAACCACATCCCTGGAGGCATCTCTAGATGCTCAAAAAAAAAAAGAAATCATGACCTCCATCCATGAATCTATAGCATGAGGTCTTCCATCCCCATAATAGGTGGGAGGATGCCACTACTGAAATTCTTGAGTCAACTCTGTAATATTTTGGATAGTTCAAGAAACTCCTTTAATATGTTTTCATCATGTGAAAGAAGAACTATCAAAAATAGGTGTCAATTCCCATATATGGAATAAAAGGTTGTTATATAGGTGTAACCACAAGAAGTATCACAAGAAACTCACGTCCCACTAATTCCAGTGCATGTTCGACACCACCTTCCTATGATATGGGTCTAGGATATCATCGTGGCATGATTCTAAAATTTCAAATGAATGACTTTAATAGAATTTAGAATATGAAATAATTATAGGTAGATAAAAGGATAGACATAAAAACTTTATATATAAATGATCACACCACTCCATCTTCTCAAAAATCTTGGTCTAGGTGGTAAGGAAAAATTATAACAGGCCATAAGAATAAAATAAACACTCCAAAATACCCACTAATAAGGTTGTGTTTGGGTCAAGGTCTCATATAACAAAGAAAAGTTCCAATATATAGAGTGCCAAATGTATGGTATTGTGGAAAACACGTTTTCCTTTGAAATTGACATCCCATTTAGTAGTAACCTTTTAATTAAAATTTAAAATTTTATTGACTTAATACTATTATATATATATATATATCATGGTCTAGTAATATAAGTTTCCATTTCTAATTTATAAAAGTCACACTCCTTATAAATTGTAATTGGAATGTCATTTAACTGATATATGACCTTCACATCCAGCATTAGGATGTAACAGGTCATATAAAATGATTTGATTACATGAATCACCATTATTATTTATAGAGGCACATTCTCCATAAATTAAATTTGGTATTCAAGTAATCCAATAAATTAATGTTGTTCTAGTCTGTGGAAGCTGTAGGTCCACAACCCACAATATGGTATAATTGGACAATTAATGTGTTATCACCAATCTATGTGGGAAAAACAGTTCAGATTGATGTATGAATTTTCCTTAATCTAATAATAGTATCCATGCAAGAACCATTAAAATATTTATATATATATATATGAATCAAGGCACTAACTATATGTTACATGAAAATCCGCGTAGAAAGTAGGCATGGAATGAAAAAATGCATGGTGCATTAGATCTAATGTGCCTATAATGAAGTACGAGATACTAAATCCCAAGCTTAGAATGCCATATAAAAATGATTCTATTTCAATTACATCAATAATAATAACATCATGAGCATGCGCATCACCCAGTGGTGAAATCATATAAACTGTAATAGGCATAATCCAATAACAACATTAACCCATCCCAGGTAATTTGGGTTTTCCCTGTACGTGAGTTAGATACTCCCAGGAACATGCTCATTAACAAATTCTATTATATCATAATCTCCTTTATAACACCCAAATAGTAAAATAAAAGGAAAAACATCTTTGATACCACTTTATAACATCTTGACCTTTAATCCACTTAATCGGTGGCCCAAGTCAGTGGGTCTCATGGCCACAAGAGCTCCTCCTTGTACGCCAAAGACTACTAACTAGTAGTGAGGGTCCCAGGTGGTATGCTGGGGAGAATATACCTTCATATCAGAGTGGAAAAAATGGTATAATAAATAAACATAAATATCATAAGCATGATATAGTAGATGGAACAATGTAAAAAAATATAATAATAATTATAGAAGTGTAAACAACCTAAAAACATAAGTAAATACCAAAATAAATAGGCTGAGTTATATATAATGATGTCATGTCATGTTGATATAAAAAAAGAGGACACATGGGATACATGGAAAAGGAATATACTACATGCTAACCAAAAATAAAAAATGGCCAAAAGTTTAATCCACTATCATCACGAGCATACACTTGGTTCTTTTCTTATATTCTCTAAAATACAAGTGAAATAGATCAAGCATCTCTATCAAGGTACTTTTCTTTATCCATACATGTATTCATAAGTTCTAATCAGGTACCAAATGCATCCTAAGTAGGGTATGAGATAAACTCAGTAGGTCACCACCAACTGTTTCTATAAATCATCTATCCAGTGTACATAGAAATAGTATTGTACAGGTAAAGAAAACATAAACAATGATGTAGAATAAATAACAGCCTGCTCAATTTCCTGTAGGACACGTGGCTGGCTATACCTTCTTTGACATAGTCCATTATGAGTTTGATTAATAACCATATATATATAGTCACATATATATATATAATATGTATACATGTATATACGCGCTATACAAGAGGATGTTTAGATCCATATACATGGATACATGGTGCTAGCTAGAACTGAGACATAACTCAGGCATCCATAAGTAGTTTAATAATCCAATGGCTCTATAAAGTGTAACCGACCATAATCTCATATGAATGCGAGACATCATTCCCATAACTCAAGATGGTGGGGGTTAATTGTCATGCCCAACACCCAAAGAACTAGAACCTGTAGCATCTTTCCCATTGACCAGATAGAAGTATAATAGTGTGAGACATCGTGCCCAACACCCAAACATAAGGGACCCTAAAATTCCATGATCAATATAACCCTTAATAGTTTTTCACCATCCAATAGTAATGGCATACTCATAATATTAATAATAACACGAGGGATCACCTCTAATGGATTTATAACCATTTAATGCAATATCCAAGGGTGAACACTTTATATAACCCATTTTCATAATTATAAAACATGTATCATGGACTTTCCACCCATTTACATTAATTTAAATTAAGCTATTAAATTTATAAGGCAAGGTAGATACCAATTTGGGGTCATTCCAAACACTTAGGTAGAGTTTTTTCATTTAGACATATACATAAGGATGGAATTTGATTTTTCAAACCCAAAGGTGTGGAAATCAAGAGGTAAACATACTCTAATAAATTAATAAGGTCTATGGGAGTATAAAATCATGGTTTAATTAATTAATGAATGAAGATCATAATTTAAATAATTTCAAATAAATTTATGGCATGCAAAAGATAAAAAAAATATATGAAAACAATTAAAATTTTGGAAAATATTGCTATACCATCTACCTTTTGTCCATAGACAACCACTCACTAGAATCATCATTTGATTCCAAGAAGAATAGTTGAAATTAGAAGGACTGTCCAATGCATTAAAAATAGGGCATATGAGATAGCACCTAAATAACAATATTGATAGAAATAAGAACGATGAAAAGAGCCTAATGATTGAAGTGATTACCTAGAGGAATCACACATGAGAAAAAGAAGTTTAAATAGAGGTTGGATTGAGCAGTTATCATTGATACTAGAAAGGAGGATGGAGAGATCTTCATGAGAGAGAAAAAAGGTGTTCTATTTGCTGAAGAAGAAGAAAAATAAGGGTCTGGTGTTTAAAAAATTTAAGGTAGAAATGGTATTTTCCCCTAAAAATTAGTGGGTCATATGGTTGGCCAAACCTCGAATCAACCATGTTGACTCCACTATCCCAGAACCCTCCTTTCATGGGATAGGTGCACAGTTTTTCAAACCATATGCAAGACATGCAAAATTTCTCTATAATTTTTTTGAAAAACCGCATAGTCATGTGCCCTCATTCACAAGGTTGAAGAGATATCATGTGGTCTCTCTTTTGTAACAAGTTCCCCACATGTTTAAGTCACACAGTTATCACTAACCGTATGATAATCATCAAAGCCACTATATTTATCCAATTTTTGGAGCTCCTGGCTCTGAACAAGTCCCAAACACTCCCAAGACCTCCCTTAGGACTTAGAGCACATATACCAAAAAATGGAATCAAACAAAAAAAATGATTTTTACCATCACAAAAATATATTCCATTACATGCTCTCTTGGAATGCAATATATATGGTTTCATTGAGTTAGTTTTTGAGAATAATATATTTTTTGGTATATTTTTGAGCCCATTAAAAATTAATTATGAAATTTGGGATATTTTTGATACCCAAGGAAAATTTTATTAGATTTTGAGTTAAATAAATTTCCTTGATCATTTGGTATTTTTTCTAGAGAAGAATAATTTAATAAGAAGAAGAAGTGAATATGTTTATTGTGTTGGATTTGTTTAATAGATAAATCACTTTCAAAAACACATAAAATAAAGTTTATTATGTAATTATAAGGCTATTAATGAGTTCTAAAGTGTTTCAAAAAGTTTTGTATAAACTTGGAGTTATTATAAAGGTTTTTGGTCTTTATGTAGTATTTAGTTTAAAATTCTCCCAAGTCTTTCATGCTTAAGGTTTTTACTCTTAGAGGACCTAAAAATTTGAAATGTCCTCTTATACATAATGTTTTTATAGAAAATATGTAATATATTTATCTTGATCAGAAATACAGAAAATGGAGATTAAGTTTTATGTTTCTTAAGATAATTTTTAGATCTGTAAGATATTTCTGAGATAAATAACATTTTCTCAGAAGAAGTATGATATTTTAAGATCATAAATATGTTTTTTGTATATGAGTAAAGGATTAGATGAGTACTTGGATATAGAGTTAGTACGTAAGTGTTAATATATATTACGTGATTAATAATATATTTTTGACATGTTTAAGATATTTATATGATTCATATGGGTTTTAACTATGATTTAATATTTTTATTTTATACATAATATATATATTTTTAATACTTATGATATTTTAATGGGATTTTTTTTAATAAATCTGTAATTTTACTTGAGGTTTTTAGAAATTATTAGTGGAGTTTTCAAAATAAGGATTTTAAAATAATAAAGAATAATTCCATAGGTATACAAAATTAGACGATTCTGAAGCTATTCCTATATAGAAATATTAAAAAGAAAATTTGTAATAATAACAGTTGGAGGATTAAAAGGTTTTTGTTGATAAGATATTGTTTCACTAATATCATGTAGTATTGGGGAAATAAAGAAGATATTTTCCATAATTAGAAACCATGAGATTTAAGGTTTGGGATATTCTGAGGAAGAAATATGGTTTATGCTATAAAAAAGTGTGTTATTTAATGAAGGGAGTTTTAGTTATGGAAAGATGGTTAACCACACTATGATGAATAAAATTTTATCATGATTTGTGTTAGATTACACCTGGATAGTTCCATAAACTAAATAATAAGATTAAAGAATAAGGGATTTTGAAGAAGTAGTTAAAGGTAGTTGATTTTTTTAACTTGAAATTCGAATACTAATGATAATGAAACTTTTTTGCGCATGATAAATTGAACCAGGATCTTTCATGCATGATGGGTGGGTGCTATTAAAAAAAACGTTAAGTTTAATACATATGAGGAAATAATCATATACGAATATTCAGAAGAGATTGAGTAGAAATATTGTTTATGTGTTGTGATATGTATATAAGAAATAAAATACTTTCAGTAGTGTAAGTAGAAATATAAAAATAGAAAGATAATACCATGGTTTTTGGGGAAATAATCATAGTCATTTTTTTGTGGTAAAGAAGAAGGTAATCACACTTATTATATATTTTTAAGAAGTGTAAGAGAATTATAAAATCATCGAGAGAGAATCATCAGAGTATAAAGGATAATTTATAAGTCAAAAAATACAAGACAATAGTGAAACAAGTTTGATCAAGGTAGAAACCAATCTTATTTTTTGGACAAAACATTATTTATTTTTTTATATAGTATGTGATGGATAAATTCAACTCATTTATACTCGTGATGGTGATTCTAGTTAATCATATGGTATCAGGTGATTTAAGATCATGATATGGATAAGCTATTCATTTTGAGTGGTAAACCTTGTATATTGAGTGAATTTTAAATATTTTCCCCTACTCTATGTGCGTTAATTAGTGATATTTATCACCCTAAAAAGCTATAAAGATTTATATTATAATAAATCATAAAAATAAATAATTTTTTTGTTCATTGATTTACCCCCTCTTAGTGAACATCACCATGCCTAGGGCTATCAAAATTTATATCAGAGCAGCCAGGTTTTCCTCTGAAGATTATATGTTTCGATTTTATTGTTTTAAAGGGTTTTCAAATTAGTTGGTATTTTTGTTTTTATATATATTTAAAAAGTGAAATATTATATGAGTTTCATTATTAATTGTGTTTTTTGTATTTGGTGTTGTAATATAAATTTTTATATCCATCACAGATAATATTAATTAAGTGAATAAAAATGGAGTTCCATTATTCAATAGAAATAATTAAAATGAATCAAAGGAAACAATTATACAACAATTTCATTCATTGGGTATGGTTCTTATAGATATTTTTATTAATGTTTTTCAAAAAAATTTACAAGGAGAAAGTTCAATTTAGGATTCTAAGAAGAATATTGTTTTTATGGGAATATAATAAATTCCATTCTTTCCTCACATTTATAGAAGTAATTATTAATGTTTATAGTGATACAAAATGAAAATGGCATATGAGTTAATATGAAAAATATCTATAAAGGTAAGGATAAATTTAAAAAGGAAAAATAAAATACTTGGAGGTTTAATTATATAGATATGTAATAATTGATGGATAATATATCGATGTATTCTTTATAATGGTCCATGATGTGGTGATAACCATTAGATATTTCAGTAAGACTATTAAATACTCAAGGGTGGTTGATAAGATACTTTGTATCTTTCTATTACAATTTGATTCTAATGCTTTGGCTCTTGAGGATTTTTATCTTAACACACTTCCTTTGGATGACTTGAAAAAAATCTTGATTTCATATGAGATGAGAAAGTAATGAATCCAAAAAAAGGATAGTTTAGATGATAAGGAAATATAATTAAAATACAAGATGAAATAAAGTCCATAAAATAAAATTGAGTAAGTTGATGAAGATGAAGTTGAAGTTGGATGTTTAGATTTGGATGAAGATGTATATGTGAATATTGACAGGGTCATGTCATTGATCTGAAGAGGTTTCCAAATAGCTACTGGTTAATTTCATGGTAATTCTAATAACCCCAGCTTAACATGCATGGACCTTACACTAATTTTGCAGAATACTTAATACATGACAAAAAAAATCCCAAAGACCATATTAGTTTAGTGTTACGTATTGCACAATCTAATCTTGGTGTAGCATACAACACAAGACATCAAATAAATTTAAAGTAATATATCTCATAAAATACAGGGGTGTTACATTCTACCCCCCTTAAAATTAATTTCTCTTTCAAAATTTCTCAGGGTTATAAATGGTTTACTACATGAAAGTTTCTTTTATGGAAACCCACATCGTAAAAAGGAATACTAAAACATCATTTTAAAAAGGAAATTTATAAATATAACAGTTTCCCAATGTAACTCATCACTAGGTTTCCACATAGGATAACATAGGTGGGAATTGAAAACATGGATATGGAAGAGAAATCTGACCATAAAATTCTGATGTATAGTGATAGAGAATAAGTTTAGAGAAAGTTAACTACTATAAATCCATGAAACTGCGATGATTTAAGTAACTATTAGATTTATTGGATAAGAAGGTACTAGGATAACATTTTTGGTTTCAATATTCTTTTCCTAAAGATGATGAATTTTTTCATGAGGATAAATACTTACTTTATTTTAGTATAGTCCCACCGTTGGTCATTCCATAAACAATTTCCACTTCATCTCTTAGTTAAAGAAATGAATTTGAATTTTTCTTGCTTGGAGTCTTAACAGATCCTGTGATAGAATGATGGGTCATTTCTTTTCTCTCAAAAAATAGGTTCTCAAATATGCATAAGTCCACCTATAGTGATATAATACATTAATCTAACAAACTTCAATCAGAATATAACTTTTAATATCTATAAATGGATAACATTAAAATCCTTCCAAAAAGAGAAAATATAAATCTTTCGAAAGTGGTGAACTAAATTGACATAAAATTTATCTCCCATTTATCATAAGATAGTTATTTGTTGTCACATTCCCAAAATGTGAATACCTTAATCATGTATTCTATTGAAACATGATAGTAAGATGAATTATCATAGAACCTTAATGAAAACATGTATTTTTTCAAAATTAACTCTTTCCACACACCAATAAGAAAAAATATTATATATACTCAAAACATGATATCACTTTGTCCTTATATCAATCATGAGGTCATTAATACTATCAAACTTCTCATTATATTCTTATTCTTTCCTTATACACATATCATGTGCTTTCAAAAAACAATTCAATCACTTTTATTGGTTATCGATATCAATCAACTTATACTTTAAAATACTTAAGTAAAAAACAATTGTTTAACAATCGTTAGATGTTTCGTTAAGACATAATACCATAAAATTACTTATACAACATTATTCATGATAATCATGTAATCATTCCACTATCTTCTTAAACCATTGACCGAGCTGCATTGTTTTATTCCTCAACACTTCTTTCATCTCATATATCATTTTTAGTCTCTTCATGTTCTTGAAAATAAATACTACCCATACGAGCATGCTGATTCTCTTCAGGAGATTTTACCTTAGGGAATCGATTTCCATAATGCCCGTACTTTCAACATTTAAAACATTTAACCATTATTGATGTCTTAACAATACCATTATTCTTGTCTATTTTGTTAAATAATCATTTTCCTTTGCAATTATTGGCTTTGTGTCCTTCTTTTACAGACCCAAAGCATCTTCCAATTCATTTGAAACATTCTCTTTGATTCCTCTTCCCACATGATTTCACTTAGTAAAATTTAACTTTCTTTCCTCTATGATCCCCATGAAACTCCATCTTTCTATTATTAGTTGGGTAAGAGAACTCACCAATGTTTAGATCATTGATGATATTATGAGACTACTGATTAGGAATAATAATGATATTTCCAACTCCCACTTCATTTGTTTTTTCATGAATAATATCATTCCACTTTCCATCATATTCTCCATTTACATGAACCCTTTTGTTTCCTGCCATTTTCTAAAACCCAAAAAAGAATATTGTGAGAAGAAAAAATAATAATAGGAAAACAACATAATCAAGGGGGAGTAGATTATATCTCTAATATATTAGGTTTAATTATAGGTTATTCATGATCATTAATATAATTATAGTACTGTAACCTATAGTTAGACTTATCCTTAGGGATATCCCTAGACATACCATAGAATTATCTCTAGGGATCTTATTAAATTTTTTGCATCCTAGTTTCCAAATGTTGGCTAAAACTTTACTCGGATACCAACTCTAAGGACCCAAGATTGACATACATAGAAATTACATTACTTTATATGAATACTTAATAAATGAAACAATGAAACAACCAAAGACCATAATAGTTTAGTGTTTTTTGCAGCAAAATCTAATCTTGGTGTAGCGTAAAACACAAGACATCAAAGAAAATAAATAATATATCTCATAAAATCTCAGGGTGTTACAGTAACTTACCTTTTAAGTGTTTTAGATATGAGGGTATTGGATATTTTACTGAAAATTTTACAAATATGGAAGAATTTGAATGTGATGGTGAAGAGGAGTCCTAATAGAAATTTTTGAGGAATAATTCCAAGAATTTTAGAAGAGGAAAGTTATCATCAATCTAAAGGAAGAACATTTATTTTATTAAAGGAGGAGTTATTTTTATAATAAGGATGAAATATCTGGTGATGAAAGTGAGAGTTCTTGTTCATCATGTAGTATAGGTATATAAGTCATTCATTGAAATAATGAATAAAATGGATTTAAGTAGAGAAGTTGACTCAAATAATGAAAATAGGTTTCATCAAGTAGTGATGAAGAGTTACAAGAATTTTATATATAGTTAATGTTGAAGAAATAATTAATAAATAGAATCTATTAGGATTTTGAGATAGGGAAATAAAATAGGATATTTAATAATACATCCAATCTAGTTAAATTTTATAATGCTAAATTCATAAACAAAGAAGATGAGTTGTTCTTAAGTTGTGAGTAAGTAAGAGATATACTCACCAAATATAATAGGCAGTTTAATTTGGTTAAAGGGAAGAGTATCATAGAGAAGATAAATAATAAACTCCCTATGATGGATTTTATGGATAAGTAATATTATATAAAAATATATTGGTTTGACTTTCATAATTCCATGTATGAAGTACGATATTTCTCAAAACAAGAGATGATTTTTATGGATTTTAAAACATTGAAATTTTTATAATTAATAAGAATATCATCTAATGATTCATAAAGATCATGTAATTATAGGAGAATATGTTTTGGACAAATATAAGTTGATATATGTGGAGAAAAGCACACAAGAGATGATTATTTATAATATTTTCTATCATGGAAATTCTAAATTTAAAGGAAGTTATGTTATTTTGTTTAAATATAAAAATTTGGAAAAAATAACTAAAATTGAGTGGAACATGTTTAGAGTATCTCAAATTTCTATTTTATAAAAAATTGGTTAATAAGGCTCTCAAGATGGTGAATTTTATACAAGTACTACTGATGGATAGGCTAACAGTTTAGGAAGAATAATATAATTTTATGGTCCTTGTTGGTTCTATAGAGGCTATTTTCATATAATGAAATGTTTATGGTTTAGAGGAAGAAAATTTCTGTTTGTAAAGAGTGATGTAAGGAACACATGTTGGGCGATACGACCCATTCCAACAAAAAAAAGTGAAGAAGAATTTTATTCAACCACTTTATGTGAAGTTGAAGAATCATTTTCAAGACTTGAATGAAGTGTGTGGGATATGTTAATGATAAGTTCATATCCTAAAAGAATGTATCATGATCCTACCAGTTGGAAATTTTCAACAACAAGAGACAAAATGATTTTAGGTTAGAGAAAACAGATATAAAATAATGAAAAATAAAATGGTTAAAAAAAGAATTTTTATTGTTAAATACAATTAATATTACTAACTCTATAATGGGTTAGAAAACAAGTCTATAGAAGAAAAAGGAAAAATATGTGATCTCAATAAGAAGGGGTCTGAGAAATAAAGATGAATAAGTTGCTTTTATTTCAAAAAACCAGTGTAAATATTATGAATATGAAGAATTTAAGATTTGTATGAAGAAAGAATCTTTATAATTTAATATTTCTTCACTAAATAAGGTGATGTTTACTCCAAATCAGATATGCGAGTTAAAGATTTTTTTTTATGAAAATGGTTATCAGTCAAAGGGGGATTTGAATACCAAGCTCTAGAGGTTGAAGAAGAACTCTTATCCATAATTAATCAAAGGATAAGTTATTAAAACATTCAGACCAACTATCAATTATTCTTTGAAAATTGTTGTCAAAGGGGGAGAAAGACAACATAAATTTATTTATGTTTAATCTATTAATTTATTTACAATGGGGGAGAAAACTAAATAGGGGAAGAATATAAAGTAATGTTCTTTAGTAAATGGGGGAGAGAAATTTATTTAGGGAAAAAATGTATTTAAAAAGATTTATTAAAAGGCCCAAGCAATGAATTCAATATGTGAACTATTATAAATTGTTTTTTGAGCATGTTTTTCATCAATTAATTATACATAGGTACATGGAATAGTTTTGGGAAATCAAAGAAAAGTTGAATCTCGGTTGGTGTAAAGAGGTATTAGTATCAAGAGGATTTAAGGGATATGTTGAAAAATATATAATTCACTGTTATGGAAAATATGATATTATTGTTCAGTATTCTATTTTCTTACACCTATTTCACTCATGTGATTCATTTCTCAGTGTGATGAGTTTGAAAGTGATTTATGTTCCTTGGTTTAAAAAAATATAAAGGATGATATTTTTGAGATCAAAATATGTTTTTGGAGATTTTTGACCCCATGAAGAAGTGATTGTGACCCTAGGGATATTTTTGAGACCTAATGATGTTGTTTTGTGATTTTTAGTAGAAGAAGTTTCCTCTAGCATGTGATATTTTGTTATGAGAAAATGTATTGAAGAAGAAGTGAATATGTTTTTTGTGTTAGATTTTTTTTAATTGAAAAATCATATCCCAAATCATATAAAATAAGGTTTTTTATATTATTTAAAGAATATTAAGGTGTTTAGAAATGATCTATATAAGTTTTGAGTAATTCTAGAGGTTTCAAGTTTTTATGTAACATCCGAACTCGGGAGACACATAAATTGTGGTCCGAGCTGGTGGATCACATGGTCTCAAGTGTACCTCCCTATATGTCAAAGGATTCCAACAAGAAGTGATGGTCTAAGGTGGTATAGTGTAGAAAATAAACCCTTATATCATAGTAGCATAGTGGAGATAAGAGAAATAATAAATAGAGAAATTATAAAAGAAAACCAATGAAATAGAAGAAACCGAAACCATAATAAATCACAATGGAATAAGAAACATAAAATCATTAATAATAATCAAAATCCATAATCTTAGTCAAATACAAAATTATTTCATGACATGATGATATAAAAAAGGGTATACAGGGGATACAAAGTAAATGCATATACACCAAGCTGAACAAAATAACGAAATACCCAAAAGTAATATGCACTAGCATTGTGAGCATACGTTCGGTCCTCTACTCCCATGCTGTAATGATATAATAAAAAAATCAAGAATACATGATTATGAACTTTCCCTTGTCCATACCATCTACCATAATGTCTATTCAGGTGCTAATGACGTCCTGAATAGGATGTGAGATAAACACAGTAGTCCACCAGTAATGATTTCTAGTATAATTCATATAGTGTGTATAACATATTATTCTGAAGGTACAGGAAATAATAAATAGAGATGAAATATTTAAACTGGTTAGTTCAAGTTCCATAGAGACACCTGTCTAACACTACCTACTTCAACATAGACCGGAATAAATCTGATTTTAGTTTACCATGTCCATACATATATAAGTAATCATATATCATATTTTTATATATATAAACTATATATATGTGATGACATATATAGTCATATATATTGATACTAGGTTCTAAGTTGACCAGGGGAATAACTATGGTGTCTAAGAATAGTCAAACAAGTTGTATGCCCCAGATAGGGTATTAGCCCCGAATCTCATGAGAATGCGAGACGTCATGCTCGTCACTCCAGATAGTGGGGTGAGTCATCATTACCATTACCTTAAGAAAGAGAAAATGGAATGTCATTCACATCATCCATGTAAGTGGTGTGTGATTTCATAATCAACCCCTAATGTAAGGGAGCATGAAATTCCATTCTCAATAATTCCCTTAACCATTATCTAATGACTATTATCCATTGTATAATAATAATTATCATAAGTTATTTCCTTTTAAATCATTTTCATTTATCTAACCCAATCCAACCATGGACATCAAAAATATTAAAATATATTTATCATTTCATAAAACTTAATGTGGAATTGATACTTAATTTCATTTAATTAAATCAAACCATTTATTTTAGAAAGACAGGGCAACATGTTAAAGTCAATCCAAATCAAATAGGAGGTGGGTTGGTCAATGAACATTTTTATTAATGAGGAATTTAACTCAATACACTAAAGGGGGGAATCCAAAGAGGTGGAAATACTCTAACAATTTAACAAATCTCCAATTGATTTTCATATCATGGTTTAATAAATTTAGAAATAAGAATTTCATTTTAAAGAAATGCATAGAATGGTCTAACATGTATCATAATGACATATGATATAAAATATCTAAACATTATGGGAAAATTATTAGACCACCTACATCAGGTTCATGGATGACCACTCTTCTCGTATTAGCCTTTGAATTGAATAATAATAGAAGATAATGAAAAAATATTCAAATTACCTAAAAATAGGGTATATGATCTCACACCAAAATAATAAAGAATATGGTGAGAGTAACCAAGAAAATAAGGTAATGGATCGAATCTCTTACCGAGAGGGATCTAATGTTATAGACAATGACTCGATCAGATGTTAGAAGAGAGAGAAACAAAGAAACCTAACTCTTGGCATGAAGAAGATCCCGTGCATGAATCCTACTATGCGAGGGAGGATAAACAAGGGCTCTATAAAAAAAGAGCCCCTTCCTCCTTTTAGAAAAATGACCCAGGGTATTTACATAGTATGTAAAGTTTACATGCCATATAAAACTTGGGTTTTTTCTCTCATGGGAGAAACTATTCCCCGACATAAAAGGGGGTCTATCCAACCCATTTCACATCATTTATTATAAATAGACACCATGTATCTATAATACATGTCACGTATTTGGTCTAGATTTAGCTTATATAACCCTTATAATTTCTTCCAAGAATAAAAATAACTAGTCTAAGGTCCCGGTCACCATTGTTTAAGCCAAAAAGATAACCCAATAATGGTTCTTCCCAAATTTAAAGGGATCTATACCTCTCTAAAAATCCAGGTCATTACAACCTCACCAACTTAAAATAATATTTCCATGAGTTTCTCTTATCAGGGTCATAGTGCATCGTCTAAGAAAAGATCTATCCACTAAGAATGTATATTGGCCTCTCTTTCACAGGTCTCCTCCTAAACTAATCTATGCTTCCATAACACCAATACCAGAGAAACTGTCCTACCTCAGAGAGACTTTTTCTCTCATCAATGATACATAATGGGTATTCCTAAAAATAAGAATCGGTCTACAACTCAATATCCTTATGGGAAAATGAATGAGACGTGTCAGGATGATAAAGGTGGAGATTTGATACATCGAAGACATCATGCATGGACCGATACCTTTGAGGAAAATCCAACCTATAGGCTACTGGACCAACTACTTCTAAGATCTTGAAAGGAAAAACACAATAAGGGGGTATCTTACACAATCTATGAATCTATCTATGACCCAATATGGGTGAAACATGCAGAAAAAATCAATTACTGGCCTCAAACTCTAAAGTTCATTAATGGTGATTGGCATATTACTACTACCTAGAATAAACTATCATAATGCTCTTCATGAGCAGATAGACTTTCTATGAAGTCTCCTAAACAAGATGTGGACCACAAAAAGCTACCTCCCATGCATCTAAGTAGCATATAGGAAATTATCATAGCCTACCATATAAGGCCTCATAAGGATTCATCTGGATGGTATCTTGAAAACTATTATTTTATGAAAATTCAACTAAGGGTATATGATTTTCCCAAGAACCTGTAAATTCATGTACACATGAATGGAGCAGGTCCACTAACACTTAAATTGTGTGCTCTATCTGATCATTGGTTTGAGAGTGATAAGACATGATCATAAGCACCTATTCACCCAAGTAACTATAAAACCATTTCTAAAACTACAATGTAAAAATAGAGTCCCTATCCGAAATGATAAAACATAGAGCTCCATGAAGACATTTGATCTCCGTGACATATAGTGTATATAGTTTATTAATTGAGAAGTTATACTGAATTAGTATAAAATGGGACACCTTCATCAATTGGTCAATGATGAAAAAAATATATGGTTTCCTTGAGGTGATCTAGAAAACTGTGTCATGAAATGCATGGTGGCATTATCGCATTTCCACTCCGGAATGAAAAATGGTTGTAAGAGTCCTATCATTTACTGGTTTTCTAGATTCACCTACAGATAGGTAGAACACTGATTAATAATCGTGTCTATCTCCTATTTCATACTAGGAAACCAATACTAGTTATGTAAGTCTTGGTAAATTTTGGTAACACTGGGATGTACTTCCCAAGATGAGGCATGAGTGTCCTGCATCAGTTCCTCTAAAATTTCTAATGAAACCCGGACATTACCATGTATGCATAAGATATCATCCATATACATAGTCCAAATAGGGGATGAATCCTCATATGAAATACTTTCCCTCAAGACTAGGACCTCATGATAAAAAAACCATATCATCTTTAAATGATCAAAAATGGTAGAGGTGACTACTAAGGCTATGGGGGATATCTTCATGTGCTCCTCCTGAACCTACAAATGAATTTATAAAAACAAGACCATAAGTTTCCACTCACCACTAGCCTCCAAACTGTATGAGTTTGATTCTACTTTCTTATAGAATCAGATACTACATTTCCCTTAATAGGAATATAGGAAAGCTCAAAATAAAATGACTAAAGATACTCAACCCAACTTCGCTAACCAAGATTTAAATAACACCATGTAAAAATGTACTTGATACATCTGTGGTTGGTAAAAATACTAAATTCTCACCCATCAAATAATTCCTTAAACAACGCACTGCATGAACAAAAATTCCATCTCAAGATCATGTGTCTAGTAATTCCTCTTGTGAGGCCTCAACTAAAAAGACCTGTATGCTATGAATCTCTCATCCTGCATCAGAATTGGTCCCATATCAATGATGGGTACATCATAATAAACTATATTGCTTCTGCCTGGCTCTAGAAGAATCATGATTGGTTCTGATGTCAGTCTATACTTAAACTCCTAAAATTATTTCTAAATTTCCTTAGAGCATAAAAATTTTACACCGTTCTTAGTCAGTCCCATAAGATTTACTTCTAGGAATCAGAAGTACTGAATAAATAATTTGTAATACCCAGATAGCCCCACGAACCTATGTACGTCAAATAAATTCTTGATATTCTACTAGGAAACTATAGCTCTCTCATTTTTTGGGTCTATTAATACTCTTATCTATAAGATGATATGACCTAGGAAGTTTGAATTATTGATTCAAAAGTGGCATTTAGTGAGTTTATCCTAGATCCAGTACTCCCTTAGTGGATTTTGTATGATCTCAATATTTTTGGCATGGTCATGCCAAGAGAGATAATAATCCAAGATATTGTCCATAAATACTAAAATAAATGAATCCAAATATAGGTGAATACCCAATTAATCAGATCCATGAAAACTGAAAGTGCTTTTGTGTGACCTAATGACATAACTAGATACTTATAGAGACCATAACTACATTGAAAATCTGCGTGATTTATGTACAAGGATATATCATGAAACTAGTGATAGCTCAGCCTCAAATTGATATTTTAGAAATCTCGGGCTCCTCAGAGATAGTTGAAGAGGTCATCTATTCTAGGTTTTAGATACTAGTTCTTAACTATAAGCTGGTTCAACCGTTGGTAATCCATGAAAAGTCTAAGGGTACCATCCAACATCTTGTAAAAAAAGACCCGTGAACCCCCAGGTGAGCTTATATTTTATATAAAATCCTTAACATCTATGTCTTCTAACTTAATCTTGATATCATGAAGTTCAATAGGTTCAATCTTCTATGAAGGAATGAACACTAGTCCCACTCTTGGAACTATCTTAATAGTAAATTCCACCTCTCTCACTAGAGGTAGCCCAAAAAATTCCTCAGGTAAGATGTACCAGAAATGATCCACTGCAAGAGGTAATAAAATAAGTCTCATACCTGATCATCAAGATAGAGACTAGTGATCTAGGTTGTCAATCTACTCAGCCCATGATGATCAGGTCCAGTTTGAGACACATGTACATCCCATTCACCTTGATGAATATGTCTACTATCCTCTGGTGATGTGAACATCACCCTATAGTGACAAACATTAATATGAGATTGATATGGAATCAAACAATGAATTATAAGAATTAAATAAAACCTTGTCATGTCAAGGATAAAAATATTCCACATGGACACATAACCTCCCACCTCTAAGGGACATTCCTTACATCAGTGAACACTCTCTGATTAGATACCCAATGATGTATCAAGTGTCATTATTTCACATAATAAATCTATCTTGAGGACTTAAATATCTATAATGTACATAGATATAAAAGATTTTGATTCACCTATATCAAATAAAGAATACACTAGAGTAGATTCTACTAGGATAGTACCTCGAACAATAGAAGGTACATTGTTCTGTTCCTCCGACATAGGTTACACTACATGTAACTATCCTGTATTGTGGACATGAGATACAACCTAAATTCACAAAGTAGGACCACTCTACTAACACAGTGAATCCTGATTCAAGTACCCTTTTTCTCAAACACCTCTTCATCTTGAGTGGTTGGTGGTATTCCATCTTCCTTCCTGGTGAGGTGTTACTGGACCCAAATTGGAATGTGAAGTAGTTGTATATCCTCTCTCACTAGACACTGGTTTAAAGTTCCAATAGAAACAATAAATATTTCCTCTCCTATGACATCCTCTACATTCAACTGGGTCTCTCATGCCTCAGGGGTTTTTATATCCGGTCTTCCAATACTGATGGAATATAACCAAACTATTAGTATGATTTGTCTAACTTCTATTACCCCCATGAGAAACCTTGAAGAGGTGATTCATTTTAATAGAAGAAATATAAAAATTTCTAGGTATTGAACCTCCTTGGATCATAGGTTCATCTTCACTCAAATTATTTTTAATAATGAGGGTTTAGTTGACTATCTCAAAAATAAAAATCAACCAAAAAGTGTTCACCAATAATCAAATGATGTATACCATCCCATCCTCAAATCACCTCACATTCATAAACTCATCACCAACAGGTGTCAATGTTAGTCACTAAAGATTAGTAAAATGGGAATAATATTACATTACAGACGTCCATCCCTACTATAAATTCATGAAATATCTAGCTCGATTATCCCTCAGGGTTTATGGAAAGAAGTAACCATATAAGAACTTCTAGAAGTCCATCCAGATCATATCTTGATGTCGGTCTACCTGGATAATGACATCCCACCATATCATTGTAGAACTATGCTGCATATAAGCTGTGATCTTGACCCTCCTCTCAAGAGGTGTCTCTAAATTTTCAAATATAGGAATCATAGTTTCAAGCTATGTATTAGTATCCTGAGGGCCACTTTCCCATTACAACATAGGTGTATGCTGCTACTGTAATTACTAAGTCAACTCTACCTTAGTAGGGATAGGTCTCTCAACTCATTTCATAGAATGAATCATATATATAAAACCCTCTAGAAACTGTAAATTAGTTCCCAAGTCAAGAATATCATGTGGTTACTCTAATGTCACTACTGGAGGTAATAATGGTGGCTCAGAGACCACCACATTTGGAGCATGGTCATCACCACCCTACTAGGGTATATCTTGAGGCTATTGTGGTGGCGTGATTCTACAATTCCAAACACACACCTCATAAAAGAATTTAATAATAAAAGGATTATATATACATAATCTGATAGGTACATAACCTTCATATGGAAAATTTCACACCTCTCTGCTTTCTCTAAAAGATTTTTCTAGGTGGTAAGAAGTCCATAATGAAAAAAATCAATTTCTATTCCCACTATAGAGGCTGGTTCAAGGTCAAGATATCAAATTATATAGAAGTTCACATTTTAAAAAGGTATTCACATTTAAGAACTTCCATTTCATTTTAAAATTTAAAATTAATCAAGTTTATACATATTTGTATAACAATCTCTTGAAACGGTAGAATTACATAGTTCAACACTCCCAATTTATAAATACCAAAACAATTTATAAGTATAAATATGAAATCCATGTAATTAAAAACATTAAAATGTTCCATCCCATGTGACCAATGGCCCATGACTAAACGTGCCATAATTTACCACTTATGGTGTCTCCAACAAGCTATATAGGAAGACACTGTTAGGTTGATGAAGGCACTTTAGGCACCCAATTATGTTTCTTTTTACCAATAGGAAACATTAGCACATTTATATACATTTAATAGTAAAGTAACTCATAGAAACCGTTGGAAATCCAAGAAATGTAAGAAACTAAATTCACCTATATGGCATGGAAGAATGCATGAAATGTGAGTCCTGAAGTGCCTAAAATGATGCATTCAGAAGTATCTCCCTATTGCAATAGGCCAAGGATAATACCCAAGATAATAATAATAATAATAATAATAATAGTAATAAAAACAATAATAACCACAACATCACATATCATACATCTCACCCAAATAAAAATAAATTCAACTATAATAGGTGAAAATCCGAATAGAAATATCCTATCCTAGGTAATCTGGATTTTCCCCTTATGTGGGTTAACTACCACTTGTAATAGGATCATTACCAAAATATGACACATTCTAAATCTCCCATATATGATTCCCAAACTAAAATACAAAAATAAAAGAAACTACTCTGATACCACTTTGTAATGTCTACACTCAGGAGCCACTGAAATTGTGAACTGATTTGATGAGTCACATGGCCTCAAGAACACCTCCCCATACGTCATAGGCTTCCAACTATAAATGAGGGTCTAAGGTGGTAAAGTGGAAAGACTATACCCTCATATCAGAATAGAAAAATGAAGATAATAGAAATAATAAATAGAGGAATCATAAAAGATAACTAACAACACAATGAAAAATGATACCATAATAAAGAACTAGAAATTGGAAACATCCAAGTAGTAGTAATAATTAAAATCCATAAGATGATTAATATACAAACCAATTTCATGTCATGATAATATACAAAAAGGTAATAGTAAGGATATAGAGTATAGGCATATACAGAATTATGAACAAAATAAGAAAGGCCAAAAAGGAATATTCACTAGCATCATGAGTATACACTCAATCCTCTTATCTTATGCTCCAATGCTATAAGAAAAATAGATCAAGCATCTATGATCAGTCACTTTCCCTTGCTTATACCTGCAAGCATAAAGTCTACTCGGGTGCCAATGATGACCCATATAGGATGTGAGATAAACTCAGTAGTCCAACACCGATGATGTCTAGAATAATCCATTCAGTGTGTATAACATAGAAGTGTGAAGGTATACAGAATAAAAAAAAGATGAAATCCATAAACTTGTTATCTCATTTTACTAGGGGACACATGGATAACACTACCTGCTTTAGAATAGGTTGGAATAACTTTGATTTTAGTTTACCAAGTCCATACATTTATAATAATCATATATCATATGTAATTTTGTATATTCACTATATATGCAATGAAATATATAGGCATATACATAGATACTAGGTGCTAGCTAGACCTAAGGAATAACTCAAGTGTCCAAGAATAGTCAAATGAGTGGTATGACCTTACAAGGGTTATAGCCTTGAATCTCATGAGAATGTGAGATGTTATGCTCATTACTTGAGATAGTGGGGTGAGTCTTCATGCCCAATACCCAAAGAAAGTTAGCATGTAACATCATGCCCATCATCTAAGTAAAAATGTGAGGCATCATGCCCAACACCCAACATAAGGGAGCATAAAATTCCATGCTCAAGAAGTCCTTTACCCATTGTCTAATGACCAGTATCCATGATCTAATAATAATAATCACAAGTCATTTACCTTTAAAGTATTTACATTTATTTAACCCAATTAAACCATGGTGTTTCCGACACTTTCGCCGGGGCACGCGCATCCGTATGTAGAGGAGTACGCGCTGTTGTTGCCCCGCATTCCCTCTTTCCAAAGGCGGGCGGAAATCGTTACTTATTCAGGTACATTTTCTCCTTGATCGAAACAGGATGATGTGATGTCGGTTCTTCCTTCCGTGGATTTCTCCTCAGAACTCATCACCTAGTACGAGTCTCCCTCATAGATTTAATACTTTGTTCGTGAATCTCATTCCCGGTGCCATATCTTCATGGATGTCGGTTAATTACACTAATTCTGTCAAGACATTCCATAGGGTCTTGAAATGGTAGCGACCTTCGGTCAGAGTAGACGGCAACATCAGGCATTTCGGGGAATATCTGTGTGCGTGGACATAGAGGAACCTGTATTCTTCTTCATAAGAGGGCATCTCAAGGGTACAGAACCCGAGGCATGTATCTGAGGTTTTCCTCAGCTTCCCATGTTTAACACAGGATATTCCGCGAGTTTAATGTCTTACGGAGACAGTTACTCCAAAGTCATGTCATCCAAGGTTTTCCTCAGGCATCTCATGTTTATCATGAGGTAGGCTGTGAGTTTAACGTCTTATAGAGACATAACGAGGGTGATCAGAACGTCCCATAGAGACATATCAGATTGGTATATCCCTAGGAGAGAACACCTGGACGGTTTACCAAGGGGATGGATTAGAACACCCAATGAGGAAGGATCTGAGGTGGTGCGCCCCATGGAGGGGAGATGTCACACCGTAATGGTTGATCTGAACACCACTGAGGACGGATCAGGGAGAGTACACCCCAGAATGGGGGACACCAAGGTCTACCATTGGCTGGGATTAAACCTCATGAAGGTTTCCTACGTACCCTGTGTAGAAGATAGGGACCAAAACTCACGTAGTTCGAAGGGGTGATGAATCGAGGTGTACACAGAGAAAAACGACCCGAAGACACGTTGGGGCTTACACGTGGATAGCGGCCCATGTACTGCTTGGAGCAGCGAGGAAGTAGATGGCATGATCCCACCGGGATGTGGCGGCCCGGGTGAGAATCCGGATGGGTGATGGATGGATGAACGAAGTGGAGGGGGAATGTAATGGGACCATCGCAGGGGAGACAGTGAAGTTGGGCTTGAGCCTCGAAGAGACCTCCTACGTATCCCTGTGGTAGGGAATCAAAGTCCGCATAGTTCGGGATGGTGCCGGCGAGCCGACGTGAAGGTGGACCTTGGCCCGATGGATGTGTGGCTTGAACCTCATGAGGTCTCCTACGTACCATGCCTTGACATGGATCAAAGTCCTCGTAGATCGGGTTGGTGCGCCGGAGGACCAACGTGAATGTGGACCTTGGTCCGATGTGTGTCGTCAGTGAACCGACGTGAATGAGGTCGGGACGACCGGGTGATGGGATTGAACCTTATGGAGGCTTCCTACGTACCATGCCTTGACATGGATGAAATACCACATAGTTCAAGATGGTGTGTCGGCGAACCAATTTGAACAAGGACCTTGGTCCAGATGGTGTGGGGATTACACACTAGGTTGCCCGGGTGTTGGTGAACTAATGCGAAGGTGGGTGGGGATGACCAACGGATGGTGGGATTGATCTTCTAGGAGGATTACTACGTACCATTCCGTGACATGGATCAAAGACCTCGTAGTTCAAAGGGGGCTTCATCGGCGAACCCAAGTGAAGTTGGACCTTGGTCTGATGGGTGGTGGGCTTGAACCTCAGGGGGGCTTCCTACGTACCATGCTTTGACATAGATCAAAGACCTCGTAGTTCGAATGGGTGAGTCACAACGGTTTTCCGTCGGACTGGGATGCAGTTTGACATCTTACAGGATGAGGATGAACATGACGTGAATAAATGATGGGTGGGCTTGAACCTTAGGGAGGCTTCTTACGTACCATGCCTTGACATGGATCAAAGACCACGTAGTTCAAATGATGGAAGTTGTCAGCGAACTGACGTGAAGGCGGACCTTGATCCAATGAGGGATGGGCTTGAACCTCGGGGAGGCTTCCTACGTACCATGCCTTGACATGGATCAAAGACCTCATAGTTCAAAGGGTTTTATCAGTGAACCGACGTGAGAGTAGACCTAGGGGTCCACTAGTGGTGGGCTTGAACCTCGTGAAGGCTTCCTACGTACCATGGATTGACATGGATCAAAGTCCTCGTAGTTCGGAGGGTGGGTGTCGGCGAACTGATGTGAGGAAGGGACCTTAGTCTGATGGGAGATGGGTTTGTACCTCAGGGAGGCTTCCTACGTACCATGCCTTGACATGGATCAAAGACCTCATAGTTCGGTTGGTCACAACGACTTTCCGTCGGACTGGAATGTAGTTTAAAGTCATACTGGACGAAGGTTCAAATGGGTGTGCAGTTTAATGTCATGCGGGACAAAGGAATACAGTTTAACGTCATGCTGGACGAGGTCATACAGTTTAACGTCATACTGGATGAGGGAATACAGTTTAACGTCATGCTGGATGAGGGAATACAGTTTAACGTCATGCTGGATGAGGGTATACAGTTTAACGTCATGCTGGATGAGGGAATATAGTTTAACTTCATGCTCGATGAGGGAATATAGTTTAACGTCATTCTGGATGAGGGAATACAGTTTAGCGTCCTGATGGACGAAGTGTTGTCATGGCCAATGCTTACTCTAAGCCCACGTGAGTCGTGCTCGGTGTGAGAAACAAGAGGCAGAAGGGACCTGACGATCATGTCGCGAAGGGTGCGTCCGTGAGAAATGAAGAGGGGCTTACGCGTTGGGCGACCCATGGTGCTGGGACTTACTCCAGGATGGAGGCCCGGGGAAAAGGATGACGATAGTTTCAGGCTTGAGCCTTGAAGTGGCTTCCTACGTATCCCGTGACAAAGAATCAAAGACCACATAGTTCTTCTGATGACGGCTTACCGCCGATTGGGGGTTTCAACGGCTTACCGCTGGATTTGGTCATAACGTCATACCACTGAATAAGGATGTGAACGGTTTACCTCTAGATGGGGTCGCAATGGCTTACCGCTGGATTGGGTCACAACGGTTTACCGCTGGATAAGGATGTGAACGACTTACCGCTAGACGGGGTCACAACGGCTTACCACTGGATTGGGTCACAATGGCTTACCGCTGGAAAAGGATTTCAACGGCTTACCGATGAATAGGATCACAACGTCTTACCGCTGATTGGGATCACAACAGTGGATGGGGCTTACGCGAGGAAGCTGCCCGGGTGCCGCTATAGAGCGGCAATGGTGAATAGGGCTTACACAAAGAAGCTGCCCGGATGCCACAATGGAGCGGAAATGGTGAATGGGGCTTGCGCAGGGAAGCTGCCCGGGTGCCGCTATGGAGCGGAAATGGTGAATGGGGCTTACGCACGGATGTTGCCCGGGTGCCGCTATGGAGTGGCATTGGTGAATGGGGCTTAAGAAAGGATGCTGCCCATGTGCCGCTATGGAGCGGAAATGATGAATGGGGATTACGCTGGAGGCTGCCCGGGTGCCACTATGGAGCGGAAATGGTGGATGGGGCTTATGCAGGGAAGCTGCCTAGGTGCCGTTAAAGAGCGGCAAGGGTGAATGGGGCTTACGCAAAGAAGTTGCCCGGGTGTCTTCCTCATGTCAGGCCATGAGGGCATCCCAACCCACTGGTGAATTGAGGCCTTCACATATGCACTGGTACACAAGAGGGATAATGACAAGGGGCATTGGAATCATGCCACTGTAATCATGGAATTAGGCGTCTTATGCTTGGAGCATAAGGCATCTCTTGTTTAGTGCAAGAGGCATCCTGTGTTTGGAACATAGGGAGATCACTACAGTTTATAGTCATGTAGATAGGACTATTTGCATCTTATGCTTGGAGCATAAGGAATCTCTCGTATGGGGAAAAAGACATCCTATATTTGTTAGATAGGGAGTACTACAGTATAAAGTCATATAGATAGGACTGTTGGCATCTCATGCTAGGAGCATAAGGCATCTCTCGTATAGGGAAAGATGCATCCTATCATTTGTTAGATAGGGAGTACTAAAGTTTATAGTCATGTAGATAGGACTATTGGAATCTCATGCTAGGAGCATAAGGCATCTCTTGTTTGGAGCAAGAGGAATCCTATCATTTGTTAGATAGGGAGTACTACAGTTTAAAGTCATATAGATAGAACTATTGGAATCTCATGCTAGAAGCATAAGGCATCTCTCGTATAGGGCAAGAGGCATCTTATCATTTGTTAGATAGGGAGTACTATAGTTTATAGTCATGTAGATAGTATTGTTAGGAAGAAGGTTCTTAAAAATGGTTGGTGTTGGGACTTACGCAAGGGCGACCCTTTCTGGTTCAACCTGGCATAGGAGCCAAGTGATTGGGTTTGGAGGAGTTGCTTGAGGAATGGTTCGTCTCAAGGTACTCGGGGAATTGGTGATGAGATTCTCAACTCATGACATGAGAATGAAACCAAGAGGAATATTTCACCTCAAAGCATTTCATGGTGTGCGGAGGAGTATCTCAAATCATGGTGTTCCATAGGTGGAAGGTGGGTGCGCATGAGGGCGCACTGGAAAATCCCGACATCCCGGCCCGAAAAGTTTGCGATGCGACTATCCATTTTTCATCGCGGTCTTTGACGGTTGCGAAGGGACTGGACCAGAGGTCCGGGACCACAGCCCGACACTGACCCTGAGTGGGGGTGCGGGGGTGCAACCCCCGTGGTATGGACTGGTGGGCGCGAAGGTAGGATCCTCGCAATAGATAGGTGTTCGCGAAGTAGCTTCATGGAGCATGGCCGCGCGGAGCAATGGTCTCTCACGGAGCAAAGGGGTCTCGCGGAGCAAAGTGGTATTGCGGAGCAAAGGGCTCTCGCAAAGCAAAGGTCTCTCGTGAAGCTTGGTCTCGCGGAGCATAGGATCGCGGATCATGGACTCACGGAGCCTCGACTCACAGAGAAGCAATGCGAAGGAAGATCCTCACAGAGCATGGCCTCGCGGAGCCGCAATGCAGAGCTCCGCTCGGCCGCCCAAGGGGGCGAAGTGGCCTTGGCCATCCATCCAGAGAAGGGGGGTAAGCTGGGTATTTTTAGGCAGGGGCGCCGCGAAGCAGAGCTCACATGGCGCGAAGGGGCGGTGGTTGCTTCGTGGTGGGTCGCGAAGGTCAACCGGGTTCGCGGAGCGTTCCCACCTCTGGGGCTTTGCGGCGGGCTCGCGAACGTCAGGGCGTTCGCGGAGCGTTACCACCTATGGGGCTTCGCGGCAGGCTTGCGAACGTCAGGGCGTTCGCGGAGCATTACTTCCTCCTCTGCTTCACGACAGGTCTTCGCGGTGCGTCGCGAACGCCAGATGGGTTCGCGGAGTCTCTCGCCTCATTACTTCGCGGCGGCGCTCCGTGATCACAGAGGGGGCTTCGCGAATGGGCTTCGCGAACATGATTTCCAGCCCAACTTCAAATGTCCATAACTCCTAATCCGTAACTCCGTTCAGGCCCTACAACCTACCAAATCGAAGCTTGCGAAATAGAACGCGATCTTGGATCATGTATGGAAGCATTTGGAAAATTTTGGGGACGCATTTTCCGGGGTCTACACATGGGTATCACAAATTACCAGATTTCTATATCAGTTTATATCATGGGATGTGGCCTTGTCACTCACTTTAATTTAATTAAATCAAACCATTTACTTTATAAAGGTAAATAATTTCTATGTGATAGTTAATCCAAACCAATTAAGTGGTAGGTTGGTCAATTAAAATTTATATTAATGGGGAATTTAATTCAATACATTCAATGGGGTGGAAACCAAAGAGGTGGAAATACTATAAGAATTTAACAAGTCTCCAAGGGAGTATCATATCATGTTTTAATCAATTTAAATAGAATAATGAAATTTTAAATCAATGCATTGAATCATCTGATGTGCGGAACAATGACATATTATATAGAACATATAAAGATTATGGGAAAATTACTAGACTCCTAACTCATATATGTGGATAACAAATAATCTAGTATCAACCTTTGAATCGAAGAAGAATAGAAGAAAATGACAAAATAGACAAATGACCTGAAAATATGGCATATGAGATCCCACAAAAATAATGAAAAATATGGAGAGAGTAACCAATCAAAGAAGGAAAAATATCAAATCACTTACCCAAAGGGATCTCATGTGATAGAAGGTGGATCAATCTGACACTAGATAAGAGAGAAATAAATAAACGTAGCTCTTGGAATGGAAGAGATCCCATCCATGGATCCTACTATTTGAGTGAAGAGAAAAGAGGGATTTATAAAAAATTAAGATCCCATACCTCTTTTTTTAAAAATGACCTAGGGTTTTTTCACGGTGTGTAATTTTTCCACGATGTGTAATGATTGGGGTTTTTACACTCATGAGGAAAACTAGTTTATGGAATTCAAGGGGGGTTTAGTTATCCCATTTCATGTTATGTATTATAAATACAGACCATGTATTTATAATAAACATATTGTATTTGGCATACAACCTGCCTCTATGCCCCTTCCACATTCTTCCCAAAACAAAACAACCGACCTAAGGGATCAATCACTAGGGTATAAGCCAATAATAAAACTCAATGAAGGTTTGAATGAATTTAATGGGATCTATACCTTTTTGAAAATCCGGGTTGTTACACTTTATTTGGAATTTGGTTTAAAATATGCCTAGGTTTTTCATGTGTAAGGTTGTCATTCTCCAAAGACCTAAAACTCAAAAAATCCATTCAATATGTATGGATTTATAGGAAATATGTAATATATTTCTCTAGATAAGAAATACACAAAATGGTGAAGAATTATTGAGATGTGTAAAAAACTTTTGAGATTCATAAGATATTCCTGAGATATGTTACATTTTTTTGAACAATAAATAAGTTATAAGATCATATGTAAGTTTTTTTTATCTAAGTAGAAAATTGTCTATGTTCTCAGATTGAGGGTTGATACATAATTTTATATACATATATATTACATGATGTGTAATATATTTTTGAGATGTGTAAATTATTTCATAGACGTGTAATTTTTTTAATGGATGGATAATATTTTTATCTAATATGTAATATATATTTTTCTTATATGTATGATATTTTACTTGTCTAAAAATATATGAACTCTTAAAGTTTATAGGATTTTTAGAAATTATAAAATTAGTTTTCAAAATATTTTTTTTGGAAGATAAAAAGAATAATTCTAGAGTTATGTTAAATAAGTCGATCCTTACATCTATTTATGCATGAAAATATTTCCAATGAAAATTTTAATACCAGTAATCAGAGAGTATTTTTTTCCTCATGATGATAATGTTTGGAGGTGTGAAGGTAAATAAAATACAATGGTGGGGGTGGGGGGTAAATTGTAGTTTCAAAACTAACATATAATTTTTACCCTCTTCATGTATTAAGATAATTATATTTTCATATAATTAATGGAATTAGAGATTGATTAGTTTTTAAAATTATTATAGAGATAAAAGATCAGAGTAACTAAAATAAGTAATGTATTGAAATTTAGTTTTCACACCATAAATTAATTTATCATTATTTAAAACTATAGATGAAAAAGTTAAATCAGTGGAACTTCAAACAATCTGAATTATAGAAACTAAAACTCAAAAAACAATACAACTGAAGTTTGAAAACAAAACACAGATTATTGGTTAGTGAACCAAATAATACTTTAAATGATATCTATTAAAACAACATTTTCAACTAAAGTAAGAGATAAATATATAAACCAGATCTAAGTATATTTTAATCTTAACATATCATATTATATCCCCAATTTTATACCTATTAGAAGGTATTTGTTCATATCCCTTGAATCCTTTGACTATACCTATTGATTGAAGCTCATAGTTGAATTTCTAAGCACTGAAAGTTCTCGAGACATTTCTTCTTATCCATAAAATCCCTTGATCATAAGAAATGATTCTTAATATTCTTATATTGAGAATCCATCGATCATATAGTATTGGAAGAAGAATGAATATTATGGAAATAATAATATCTTTACAAGGATAAAATCACACAATGTTATTTATTATTAGAAACACTTAGAAAGAAAAATTAACATAATTGAAAGCACACTCAAAAAAAATAAATTTAAAATCTTCAAAACTAACAAAAAATTTCCGAATTATCGACACATTTAATATTTAATTATAGTGATCAAGGTGTGAAATTATTCATAAGAAACACTGTAATAATGTCCAATGGTTTAGTTCTAAAAAACTAATGTTCATTTTTAACGACATTAGAAACAAATTATTAATATAATAATGAGATCAGTATGTTTCTTCATCTACTAATGGGTTAGTTCAACAATACTACAATATTTTAAAATTTTAAACCATGTAATCTTACATTGAAACTTTAGATCACCATATTTTCATAAATTAGGTAGAGTTATTTTATTTCTAAAATCAATTATTGGATATTCATTCTTCAGAAACATAATAACTTAAAGAGACTTAAGTCAAATCATTTTTGTTTGTTATGTATTTTGATTTACATAATGAATAAATAAGTGTGTTATTGAATTAAAAATATCTCCCATAATATCACCCTTTTTTGAAAGTAAAAAAACATAAGAAAACATTAATAAATTGATTCAATTGTAAAAATAAATAACCCTATGGTATTTATGATTCAAAAATTTTATCATTTTGTTTCTTGTATTTATTTTGGAGAAAGGACAGAAAAAACATTATTAGTGAAAGATAATACCAAAAAAATATTCCTTTTATATATATAAGATAAATAGAAAATTAAAATAAAAAAATTATCATAATTTAAAAGATAATTAGAGAAAACAAAAATTATTCCCCTTGAATAGATAAATAAACAAAAAACAAGTAAAAAATATATTAACCCTCTCCCTAATAACGAAAATAAGTAAATGTAGAACATTTTCTATAATTCCCCCTTTGAAAAAAATAAACTAGAAAAATAATTTTTTTAATTTTTTTTAAATTCTCCCCCTTTATGATTTTCCAAAATAAAATCAAAATACATAAGAAAATTAATAGAACAATCAATAAAATCAAAAATCAAAAATTTATTTTAGTTTGAGAATATTTTAAATCATATGTTTTGAGTACCTTAGGATCATCTACAACACTTCATATTTTCCAAAAAAAAGTCCTTTTATCCTGGTCGATGTAATCAAGTTTTTCTAAATCAATTATATTTCAACCATTTTTCCTATATAACATGATCTTATAAAGTATGCTAATGATGAAGTTCAAAATCTCTACTAGTATTATTGATCTTTTTATAAATATCTACATAATAAAATATATGAATCTAAATTATCATATTTTGAACTTTTCTTAATTCACTAATAACCATATAAACTGATTTAGATGCATCTAATTATTTTACTGTATAAATGAAAGATACTTCTAATATCTTCCCCAGAACGATACTTCTTATGAGAAATATTTTAGATAAAAATTGAAGGGGAGAGATATTTCATAAAAAAACACATAATATTGCAGTCCATTATATAATAATTTGATATTTATATCATCAAAAGAACTATACTTTATATATGAAATGTTCACAAGTATGGATCTGAAAATGAAATGTTAAAAACATATGTCATAAATATTCTCTTAATAATTAAATTCATAATTTATTTGAACAGAAAAGAAAAAGTGTAAGGAACCTATTCTTATTTCCGGTATATATCCTTTTACTCCCATCAATTTTCAATTTAAATGTTTAAATATGGCCTAGTATGAATTCTCTTTGAGGTAATGGATGTGTCAGGGGTGTCTGGAGCTAGTTTGGAGCTCATAACCCATCTTTTGTGTGAAAATGGCCTGGTGTACAATTAGAGGAAACCGTGTAGGGCATACTACATAGTTACTTATTTCTATACTAAGCTGGATAGTGGGAGGATACATACCTCACTATTAGACAAACCATGAGAAATGGGGTGCATGACTGTGTGGCCAGGTTTATAGTTTTGACAGAGGAGTTTTTCATGGTTTGAGCATGGTTAGATAAACCGAGCAAGGAAACCAGGCATGATGCCCTTTCCTATAGTAGGAGGCACATGATTGGAACACATTTTTGCCAACCATGTGGCCAAACAACACATTCCTATGTTTTTGAGCGAATTTACAAAAATACCCCTAATTGAATATTGTAATTAAAAACTTATTTCACATTCTACCAATGGATATAACTCTCACCTTTAAGAGCATCCTTTGTGTGACTATTATAGGATTTGTCAATGATTATCTATCCAAGCTCACAATCAAGAACCGTCTATCTCGTTGGATCTCCATAGATAAGATATATTTTATTTTAATTCCATTACTCGTTTGGTTTGGTATCTATCACGCTATTTAGGTGTAAGCTAATTTTCCCTTTTTTATAGGTTCTTTGTTTGTTATTCAATTTTCTCCCGGCTTGAGTCAAATCAGGAGATGATACTGAACAAGATATTTACTACAGACCTATTGTAGGTTGTCTCATAATGTTCCTTGAAATTTTATGTGTTTATATATGTTGTTGTAATGTGTGCTCAATTCTTAGCGCAACGCCATTAAAATGAATTTTAATCCTTAAATTTATTTGATCGGTGTGCCCTATGTAATTAAAGAGGCCATCAATGAATGTTCCAAGGTTGTGGACCATGATTTAAAATGACCCATTGGGTGAGTTAATAATGAAATAGACCTCCATGGGTGGATTTTGGAATTGGATACCATAGGGAGTTCCCTTTTCCCCTTGCCTTGGGATGTCAAAATGTGAATTGAAATGTAAATTGTATTATAATTTGAATTGGAATTGAGTTTATTAGTAGGAAAGGATAGATGACCAAGCCCTTGGAATTGGTTATGTAATATATTATTGAAGATTTATTTCTCCTTACAATGATTTTCCAATGTGAGTTAAATAGAGGTAATCCTTCTATGTGTGGAAAATTCCTACAGTCACCTTCTGAGGTGAGATTGAATTGAAATGTTCTTGGTTATGACATTGAAATGTTTAAATGAAATTGATTAAATGGAATTGAATGATATGGACGAATTATAGTCCCTGGTTGAAACATGGATTCAATGAAGAAGGCCATGGACATACTCAATTGGCTTTTACTTTGCCTATTCCTTAGTGACTCTTAGACTTCTGATATGGGCTGCTAAGGATGAGAAAGTGGGGATGACTTTTATAAACTGAGTGATACCTGGACTCCATTAGGATTTATAAGAACATAATTAGAGGGAAATTGATCATGTATTCCATGGGTGATACTTGGGATCCCTTAGTGGACTACCAAGGACATACTTGAGTGGCAGTGATGTTATACCACATCTAGAGCGATATATGGGTTCTTGTGATGATCACCATGGATGAGCTTGTAAGGTGTTGGTTTATATTATACCTAGAGCGATACTTGGATTCCAAATGATTAATTCCATGGATTCGCTTAGGTTCTGAATTCAATAAATAATGAAATGGTTTATATGATGTGTTTTCGAAGACAAATCACAAGATTGTACTCGGTGTTTGTCTATAATTTATGGATGGACCGTTAAGGAATCCTTTGATTAAATATCCATAAGGGGGAACTAGGATATATTCTAGGTCCCAAGACTTATTAATTAAATGAGACTTCTCAATTAAATAGGCTTGATTATAAATGAAATAGGCATGACTGTTAATTCAGAGACATGCCTTATAAATGAAATTGATGTGATTACTTGGTTATAATAAGAGAACATGGACTTTATAGGATTTTTAATTTTAATACTTCCTTTGCATATCATGTTAGTGACTGCACACCATTATTGTTATATACACACTAACTGGAAGAAACTAGACCTTGGGTGGTTTCCTACTGAGATTATGTTTCACACATTGTTCGAGTTTCCTTGGTTACTCAAAAATACTATATGGCTGTAGGTATGGATAAGGGAAAGCACCCGACTATAGGTTATTGACTGATTTATAAGAGTAGGTGAGAATGGGACTGAGTTGAGGATCATGATGATATTTGGGATAGAATTATGTTTTTTTACTTTTATTCCATGTTTTTTACACCTTCCATGCATACTTGTTTTGGATATTTTGTAGAGATGTATGACATGTATCATCATCATTATAAATGTCATTACATTGGTATGTTTATCTATTCCTACCATGTGTCTATTGTCTGTATGATTTACTAATTTTAATACTTATTTGATATTATATTTACAAATTACTACACTCTGGTGATGAGGGAATAGTCTCCCCACAGACACACCAAGTCCCTCACTATTAGTTGATATACTCTGGTGTTTGGGGAGATGTGTTAAGGCCATGTGGAAAACCGGTCTTAGGGAACTATTGAGTGGAATCCAGGTCTGGGTCATTACAAAGTGGTATCAGAGCCTTCTTTTATAGTTTTATTTAATTTTTGGAGACAATATAAAGATATATGAAGGAATATGAATTTGTTAATGCGTTGTACCCAAGTTTAGATAACCTGAATAAAGGAAAAAGACAAACTTCCTAAAATGAATTCCCTTTTTCTAGATTTTGACTATTATAGCTGATTTGATTCCACAATTGGGTGATGAACTTGAATTGTCATGTTTTTATTATTATTCTTATTTAGGGTTATATTTTTTTATAACCTGATGAGATGAGGGCATTCCATCGCATGAATCATTTTAAGAACTTTACAAGAATAAAGATCCATTTATTATGCCATTCAATTAAATATGAATTAATTGTTTGATGATGTTGTGATAAGTGATGTGAGAGTTATACCTACTATTGTGATAGGTATATTGGAATGGGTTTTGGTATGGATTATATGGATGCCACATTTTTATTCATGCAGTGTATGGGCCCTTATAGACCAGATTATGGTGTACCATTGGTTCAAACTTTTAAAATAAATTTAAATATAATGTGAAATAAATTAACTGAAATAAGAATATGAAAATGAAATGGAAAATGAGTTTCTTATAACAATGAACTTGACCCAGACCAAACATTAGTAGTGGTAATAGGCTGTATATCTTGATTTTATACAGGTTGTATGATGGCCAGAACTAACTCATGGAGCAGGCGGAGGAGTGTTTTCTTATATAAGAAGGCTTGTACCTATCCTATTTATTTTTCATCACTTTCAAGATGTGAACATTGATAATGGTTTGATATGAGGAGTGTGTTTGTCACTATAGAGGCATGATACCATGATGACCTCCAATTATACACAAGGAGGGTAGAGATGACCATAAGGTAGAGGTGGTTGACCATGGGATAGAAGTAGATCCTCCAGTAGTGCAAGATACATCAAAAGTAGTCATACCATACACAGGTTATGAGGCATAGTAATGTGAGTGCTTTATGAGAATCATGCAGAACATTTAGGTAGAACCACGTCCTTCACTGACTATGGAAGAGTTGATGTGTGAGTTCTAGTAGAATCATCCTCCCATGTTTTTAGGTGATTATGGACCCCATGAAACATAGTCATGTATAGAGGTCGCGTTATCTATCATTGATCATGTAGAGATGCCTCCTGAGAAGAGGGTAAAGCTCATAACAAATATTCTATGTGATTCTACTAAGAGATGATGGGATGTGATAACTTAGGCAGAACATCATTGGAAGAAGACATGGAGGGATTTTAATATGGCCTTATATGATTACTTATATCCTAAGATTTTGAGAGCCGATAGAGCTGGAGAGTTCATACACCTAAAGTAGGGAGAATTATAAATAATGGAATATTCTACCCATTTTAATAAGCTCAATAATTTTACACCTATTCTGATGGGTGACGAGTTATTTGAAGATATGATATTTGAGAATGGTCTTATGTATGACATCTGATTATAGGGGAATGTATTTGGTTGAATACCATTTCTGGAATAGTGAATCATGTCCTTATAAAAGAGAGTAACTTGAGAGAGGATGGGGGTAAAATAAATGGAAGTTCAACATATAGATATGCAATTTCATCGACAGGTATAAGGAATCGTTGTCTATAGCTTCAACGGGGTGACATTAGTAGATAGATCACATACTCAGGTATTCGGGGGAGGTGTTACCAGGGTGGTAGGCTAGGACATATGAGGCCACAATGTATGAGGGAAAATGTCGAGTGCCAATCCTGTGACAAGATGGGTCATCTATAATGCTTCTACAAAACTTTTCCTATGACATCCAGTGAGAGAGGGTCTGAACAAACTCCACATTTATGAGTAGGGTTAGAAGCTTATCACTAGGAAATGAGCTGGAGTACAACTGTCTGATCATGATGAGGTGGTGTTCATGGTTGTGTTAGTCATACCCTTGTTTTACAGAAATAACTGATTGGATCTGTTTAGGGTATCTTGGAAGTATCACAGGGCTATAGTTTAAACCAGATATACATAGTATAATAGACCCTTGAGAAGCAGGATACCATGACTTCTACTATCAAAGGTACTATTATAGTGGAATATAATTTATCTTCTTCACTTTTTTGATATAGTGGATTCTCATAACTTTATATCTGTACTCATTGTGGAGATCCTTGGGCTTAGTGTTCAGACTTTGATGGTGTTATGATGTTTGAACCTTTGTTGGGGATTATAAATTAGGATGTACAACAATTCATGGAGTTCCCCTTGATGTTGGTGGGTTTCACTTTATATTGGGCCTCTTTTTTCAAGAGATGATAGGTTTTGAAATCATTCTCGAGATGGACTGGTTGGTTCCCTTTCATGTTTTCATTGACTGCTATCACCGAAGGGTGACCTTTACATCACAATATGGAGGAGTTTTTATTCACAAGGTTGAATGGGATGTACAAAAGATCCGAGCTGGACCCAATCATCGTGGTATGGGTGGGCTAATAACCCATATTGTATGTTTACATCTGGATGATTAGGGAACACATCAGGAAGATTTTCCTCCTGTGGTTGATCATTTCAGGTATATTTTTCAAGAAAACTTTTCAAGATTACCTATAGTGAGAGAGGTAGGGTTCTCTATCGAGTTAATACCAGGAGTGACAATGGTATCCATTACTCCTTACATGATGGATACTATTGAGATAAATGAGCTCTAGAGGTAGCTAGAGGATTTAGAGGAAGATGGGGTTATCCGAACCAATACCACTCCATGGGGTTCTCCATTAATTTTTTCAAAATAGTTAGAAAGTAACGTCCAGATATGTATCAATTATTAGAAATTGATCTAGATAATGTTTAGGAACTGGTATCCTCTACAACAGATGGATGATATCATTAACCATCTCCTAGGATCTTAGGTTTTCTCAAACATTGACTTGAGATCCAGTTATCATTAGGTGAATGTTATAGAATCAAACATACCTCACATAAACATTCATAGTAGGTATGGTCTATATGAGTATTTAGTTATGTTGTTAGACCTAAAAAATACACCCGAATTCTTGTGGCACCGATGAAATGAGTTTTCCATCCTTACCTGGACTAATTTTATGTGGTATTCATGGATAATATCTTGGTTTATTATCAAAATAAAAATGAACATTCCAAAAATCATGATATTATATTTAATACATTAAGAGATCATCAAATATATGTTAATATCACAAAGTTCCACTTTTGGATTGATCAGATTCACTTCTTAGGTAACATTATCTCAGAGACAATAATATCAGTAGACCTAGATAAAGTGAGATATATATTTTCCTATAATCACCCCAAGAAAGTATTTGAGGTATATAGATTATTAGGGATGGATATTTCTTAAAAACATTTCATATAGGACTTATCATGCTTTGCAATACTGCTTACAGGCTATAAAAAGAAGGATGTGAAGTTTGTGTGCTCAGATTCCTATGAGATAGCATTTTAGAAGATGAAAGGGAGATTTAATTCAGTTCCAATACTAATTATTCCAGATCCAGACAGGACTTACATTATTTACTATGCTGTATAATGTTTTGGGCTAGGATTAGTTCTTATGTAGGTGGATAGAGTTGTGGTGTACATGTCTCAATAGTTAATGCCACACGAGTGGAATTACCTAACACATGATCTCGAAATAGATGTAGTTTTTCATCTATTGAGATTTTATAGATATTACCAACTTAGAGAAAATTTTGGGGTGTATATATAACATAAAATCCTCAAGTACATATTTATATAGTGTGATTTGAATCTAAGGCAGTAGAGGTGGGATGAGTTACTATAGACTTTTGATTTTGATCTTTTCTACACTACTGGTAAAGGGAATTTAATTGTTCAATGCACTGAGTATGGGGACTCAGATAAAAGCAGTTTAGAAGGTCTATAGTAAGTGGTGGCATATAGATATTTTATATGAGATTCACTTAGTGGTGCATGATAGTTAGAGAAAAACTTATCTTTCATACTTAGTAATAAACTCTACCCTAATGGGTAGAGTAAGTATAAGGTATATATCAAATATAGAGGGACTAGTTCTATAGGAGAGTGTGGAAAGTGATGACCTTATTATTGGGTTGACCATAGGATTGGATGAGATTCCGCATTTACATGATCGTGTATGGGTTCCAGTAGACATGTGTGAGGAGATTACATGAAACGATTTTTCTTGATCTTGGGTAGTGCACATCGACACCACTAAGATGTATTAGGATTTACATCGACATTACTGGTGGACAAGTATTAAAAATGATGTAGATGTTTTTTTCATGAGATGCTCTACATGTCAGCAGGTGAAGTCAGAATAGCAGATACTAGCCAGACTTTTACAACACCTTCCCTTTCTCTAGTGGAAATGTGATGATGTCACAATAGATGTTTTGATAGGTTTACTGAGGTATACTCAATGTAATGATACTGTATGAGTTGTTTTTGATAGGATCACAAAGTTCATTCATTTCCTACCTATCAAGGAAAACATTTCAATAGATGATCTAGAAAGGTTGTATAACTATTAGATAGTACAACTTGATGGGGTCTCGTGCACTATCATTTTAGATAGGGATTCCTGGTTTAAATCTCTATTTTGGAAGAGTTTGAAGAGTGTACTGGGTGTATAAGTTCTTTTGAGAACAACTTACCACCCTCAGACTGATGGATTGTTAGAGAGTATCATTCAGGTGGTTTAGGACATGCTGTGGGAATGCGTCCTTGATTTTGGGGGCTCTTGGGAGAGGCATATACCCCTAGTTTAATTCACATATAACAATAAATTTCAGGATACTGTTTAAATGGTCCTTATGAGGCTATGTTTGACAATACATGTTGATCACCCCTATGTTAGTTAGAGGTAGTATATGAATATGTGATTATACCTCGTCTTGTTTAGGGGACTGCATAGTAGGTGTATTTGATTTAGAAGTGGATGGATATTGTGTAGTCATGAAAGAAACCTTATATTGATCACTGAATATGACCTCTAGAGTTAAATATTAGGGATAAATTCTTTTTACGTATCTCACTGAGGGTGGGACACAAAAGGGTCATGAGATAGGGTAATCTTTCATTGCGGTATATCGGTCCATTTGAGAATCTGGAGAAAGTTGGGCTGGTATCCCATTGTTTTTATATACTTCAGAGGTATCAGGCCATGTAAAACATCATCCATGTATCTCAGCAATGACATTTTATTTCAGACCAATCTAATGATTTTCATCCCAAGGAGGTTGAGTTATAGTAAGATGTGTACTTTAAAAAGAATCTTATACATATTGTGGATCATAGCACGAAGGTTTTTCAAGGATGTTCAGTTCCTCTAATACAGGTACTATGCTAGCACAACCGGGTATAGAATGAGACATAGGATCAAGAGACCAATGTATGATCATAGTGGTCCGAGTTATTCTTAGACATTCTTGACCACCCTTGATAAGAAAATTCGGGGATAAATTACTTTAAGGGGGGAGTTTGTAATAACCTAGTTCGTATTTGAGGTGAATATCCTTATCTTTTGATATATTTTTAAAAATCATTAAATATAAACTATTATTAATCCATTTGATGTCATGGATGTGTCAAGGGTGTCTGGGGCTGGTTCAGATCCAAAAACCCAGATTTTGGGTGAAAATGGTCTCATGCACGATTAGAAGAAACTGTGTGAGGAAGGCCACATGATTAATTATAACAATGGTCATATAGATAGTGGGAGGATACATGCTGCAGAATTATAAAAACCGAGCGAAATGGGGAAAATGACCATGTCAACATGTCTGTAGTTTTGGTAGAGGAGTTTCACATAGTCTGAGAATGGTTAGAAAAACCATGCAAGGAAACCATGCGAGGTTCCCCTTCTTATAGAAAGAGGCAAATGGTTTGTACCAAAATGTGGCCAAACCATGAATCCCTTTGTTTTGAGTGAATTTAAAAAACTAATCCTAATTAAATATTATAATTAAACCCTATTTTCTCGCTCCTTGTATAGATACAACTCTCACCTTGGAGAGGTTATGTTGGGAAACTATTCTAGGATTTTCCATCGATCATCCATCTGAGCTTAGAATCAAGAACTTTTTTTCTCATTGGTCCCATATAGGTAATTCCTTTTATTATATTCCTTGTTTAATTTGGTATCAACTATTATATTTAGGTGTAAGATAATTTACCCTATTTATAGTTTCATTGTTAGTTATTTGATTTTATACTGATCTGAGTTGAATCAAGAGTTGATACTAGAAGAGATATCCACTACATACCTACAGTAGGATTTCTTATGATTTACATTAAAGGTAAAGGTGTTTATAAATGTTTTTATTCCATGCACCCAGTTCTCAAAGCTACACCATTGAAATGAATTTTAATCACTTAATTGAGTAGATCAACATGCCCTATATAATTAAAGAGGATTTTAATAAATGTTTATAGGTTGTGGAACTTGATTTCAATACACCCCTTGGGTGAGATGATAATTAATTAGACCACAATGGGTGGATTTTGTAATTGGATACCTTAGGGTGTGCCCTTTTATTCTACCTTGGGATGTAGAAAATGTGAATTGAAATGTGAGTTGAAATATAGATTAAATTGTAATTCGAATTGAAATTTAGTTGATCAGTAGGAAGGGATGGATGACCATGCCCTTGGCCATGGTTATTTAATAGTTTGTTGAATCTTTAGTTTTCCATATTATGATTTTACCATGTGAGTTAAATATAGGTAAGAATTATATGTTTGGCCAATGCATTGAGTCACATTCTGAGGTGAGATTGAATTGAAATGTTTTTGGTGATGAACTTTACATTTTTAAATGAAATTGATTAAATGTTATTGAATGATATGAAATGATTATATTCCTTGGGGGACACATGGATTCAATGTTGAATACCATATATGGAATCAATTGGATTATAACTTTTTTATGATCAATTGACACTTCGAATCTTAATATGGACTGCCATGGAAGGACTCGTGGGGTATAACTATTATATTCTAGGTGATACATTGAATCCAAACAAATTTCCAAGGAAATAATGAGATGGAATTTGATCATATATTCCATGGGTGATACTTGGTCTCCCATAATGGACCACCAAGAATGGACTCGAGTGGCCGTGATATTATGCCACACCTAAAGTGATATCTGTGTTCTTGTGAGGTTCACCATGGATGAGCTTGTAGAGAGTTGGTTTATATTATACCTAGAGTGATACCTATATTCCAAATGAAGAATTCCATGGATGGGATCAGGTTCTAAATTTGATAAAGAATGAAATGATTTATATGACGTGTCTTCCAAGACAAAGCATTAGCCTTGATTCAGTCTTTTTCTATGCTTTATGGATGGCATGTTTAGGTATCCTTTGATTAAATATCTATACAGGGGATTTTGGGCTATTCTCTAGGTCCCAAGAATTATTAATTAAATGATAATGTCCAATTAAATGATAATGCCCAATTAAATGAGCTTGATTATAAATGAAACATGCCAGAATATTAATTCAAAGACTTAACTTATAAATGAAATTGATGAGATGACTTGGTTATAAAATGAGAACCTAGAATTGATAGTATGTTTACATTAAGTACTTACTTTACATATCATTTTACTTACTGCACACCATTATTGTTATATACTCATTAATAGAATAGAACTAGGCCTTTGGTTGTTTCCTACTGGGATTGTGTCTCACACCCTATTTGGGAAAACTTGAGTAGCCAAAAAGACTATACGATTGTAGATATGCATAATGGAATGTTCCATAGTATAGGTTCTTGACATCTACTTAGGAGTAGGAGAGCATGGGACCAAACTGAGGCTCGTGATGCTAGTTGGGATATCTTTGGCCTTTTTTTATCTTTGTCATGTGTACTGTAGACCTACCATGTATACCAATTTTCAATTTTTTGGAGACATATGACATTTATCATCATCATTATAAATGATCTTACTTTTGTATTGTTATATATTCTTACTATGTATCTATTGTCTTTGAGACTTAATACTCCCACTACTTATTTGATATTGTATTTCTGCTATGCGACACTCTGGGGATGAGTGCATAGTCTCCCCATGTACACACATAAGTCCTCACTTCTAGTCGGAAACCTATGGAATTTGGGGAGATGCTCTTGTGCCCATGTGTCCAACCAGGATTGAGGCACTGTTGATTGGAATCCGGGTCTAGGATGTTACAAAAATTAACCTTTTAAATGTAAAATAATCGCCTTTTAAAATAATTAATTCCAAAATTTTGTTAGAAAAATAACTTTCCATAAATTGAATAATAATTTTAATGTAATAGTAAAATATATAGGTAAATATATTTAACATTCTAAAATTTATCTTGAAAAAATGATTGACGATATTCATCTTTCAAGGATAGTTCATGAATATATTGTATCATAAATGAAAATATTTTAAAAGAAGTTGTGATAAAATTTAATTTTAAAAATAGTTATGTTTTAAACATAGATAATGAAAATAACATATATATTTAAAAATTAGATATATTTTAAAAAATAGATAGGATTTAAAAAATGGATGAATTTAAAATCAGATAGATTTTTTAAATTTGGAAAATATTTAATTTTTTTGAAAATTTTTAAATATTTTCTCCACTTTTTTCTAGATAATACTTTAATGTATGAATATATATAAAATAGTAATTGGATTGAAGATCACTTAAATTTGATCATTCCAAAAATTTATTTAGTGAATTTTAATCTATCAGAAGTACGAGGTTTGTTAAAAATATTAACAAGATGATTTTCCACTATATTTTAATAAAATTTATGAAGATGTGTCACTTTTTGTAGTTCTCCAAGTATCAAAATCTTTTAAGATATTATTTATTTTTATTTTGAAAGGTTTCGAACTGAACTTTTATAAATGAAATACAATTTTTGAATGAATAAATTTATTATTAAGTAATATAGTTATATAAAACATATGGAATACTTGGGTTATTTTGTACTCTTTTATAATATAGTCTGTCATATTTAAATGAGTGTTGAGAATCATATCTATTGAAAATGAAATAGTTGTAGAGTGATTGCTAATGTTGGTATATATTAAAGGTTATGATAATGTTTAATTAAATAATTAAAGAGGCAATGACCTCAACTAGAAGGATAGTACCCTTTGAAAACAATTTATAAGAGCTCCCAAGGGAGATGGAATCAATGGGACTTTCCCTTGAGCAATACTAAGATGAAATTCAATAACTGAAACAAAAAAGAAATCCTTTATGGGATAATTTCAAGTTTATCAAGATCACGGACCAAACAATGTTCACCTAACCACCCTAAGAAAGTACCACCATCACAGACCTTAGTCTTATAGAGAACATTGATGTAATAAGGGGCTATATATCTTTAACATAGTAGTATGAATTTTTTATGTTTTATTTATAATAAAATAAGGATTATATTTATTCCTTTTCATTATCACTTTATACATTAAATTATATTTTATTTGATGAAAATTAGATTTTGACATGAAGAAACCAAAATCGTATTTTTGGAAAATATATGATTTTAAATACAATAATTTTTTTAAAACTAAATAGCTTTGAAATAAATATTATTTTAATATAATATTAATATTAAATTAAATTTATTCATATAAAAATGATAAATTAATTTAATAAAATCCAATGTAATCTTTATAAGTGTCAAAAATTGTTATTGCAGTAAAACCAATATTTGTTAATATATAATGTTTTTTGTTTAAAAGTCTATTTTATCATATTTATATAATTATTTTAAGAAAAATAAATATTATTTTTGAAATCAACATTTCAAAATTGTCCAATTTTGATTTTATCATAATTTTTTGAGATAGTAAAATTTTTAGGTAAAAATGAAATATTGTATAAATATATACTATATATTATGACATCATAATAGACTAAAAGTAATGTAAAAAATTTTATTAATGGAATACATGAAAAAATATATATTTATCCTTTAATATATTTTTTTTGAAGTTATTTGATTATTTTTATAAGCATTCATGAATCCTCCAAAACCCATATTATATATTAATTATTTTAAATCAATGTTTTTATGAACATGACTCACTTCCACATAACCAATGGTATTATTTTAATATGTTCAGTTGGTGGACATATAATATATTGAAAACCACTCTTTGGAAAAAAATGGGTCGTTTTTTTAATTTTTATTAATTTATTATATAGAGTCCAAAACATATGTTTAGAAATTAATAAAGAGTCCCCCTCTATTTTTCTATAAATACCCGAACAAACTCCCACCCCTCTTTACTAAAAACCAATTTGGAAGATATTAAATATCCCTATACTACTCTAAATCCCTTAAATGGTGTTTTAATTAACATAAGGGTCCCCTACCAGGCTTTTAGAAGTTCCCTCTCAGGGTATGTGATTGTCTCTTCCTACTTTTTTTTAAAGTACTTTCATTGTACTATAAATTTTTATTTCCAATTTATCATGTTTTAATGTATTCCTAAAAATCCATATAATATAATTATGATTCCTATTTAGTTATAGACTACCTTTCACTCTCATTAAACCCTCTTTTGAACTTTTATGTACACCAATTATACTTTCGAAGTTATTCTGTGATTTTCTAAGCCAATATTTTTTGTCATGAATATCAATCCCCATTTACACTCAAGGGTATACACCTATATATAAAAATAATTCATTTATTTTTGAATTAAATTTATGTAACCCACATACCTAAATCATGGTATTAAATGTGATGAAACACATTCTTATGTTGCATGATCTATGTGGCACAAAAATGCATGTACATGATATGAATGTGATATTTGGGACTATAATTATGTTTTTTCTTCCAACACATTAGGTAATATTTTTATATCATGATATAAAATGTATGGTTCATGGGAGGTTATATCATGAACACTATTTTTTGATGTATTAGAGGATATCATTGATTTATGCTTATGATTTCATGATTTATGTTATTTCTACATTCCTATATTGCATGGATGTTATTATATTATATCATGATTCAATGTTAATTTTTAGGATTTTAACCCTATTATGTCACCATTATTTTCCTCTTTAATTAAATTTATTACTTTTTTCATGTTACACATTGATTATTCCCTTAATAATATTTATATCTCACTCATTTATTAGGTACATACCTTGGTTATCCCATGTATTTTTAGAAGATTAATGGATTTTAATGGTATGTTAGGGAGTTTAAATAATGTCTATGTATCCTTATTTCATAGTATTCTTCTATGTATCTAATTAACCAAATATACTAGGACTCTTTATCATTTGGTATTTAATTATGTGTATCTTTATGTTATAAGTCATGAAATAAGGTTTATAAAAGACATGGGTTATCATGGTTGGTATCAGAGAAAGGTCTAGTTTTTTTTGGTTATTAGGATTTGAAAACCATATTTAAAGACTTTGGGATAAGACCAAACATAAGAAAAATCCTATATTCTGTTTAAGTATAGAGCATGTTTTTTCTATGAAAAAAAATACATATTTGGATACTACAAGTGGATATGGATTTGGAACAGTTTTACCTAGGGGTAATAACCCTGAAAAGGGCGCATTAGGTATTAACTTGATCATCAATTGTTGAACAAAAAAGGGTCCTTTATGCACACATAGTTTGAAACTCCTAGGGGATATTCATCAGCGAATTCATAATGTATTTATGAACCATTATGAAGGGAAAAAAGTTCCTATGAAATTTTATATTAGAAAATAGAAAATAGATAACTGAGATTGAAACATAGAAATTCAAATGTTAAAGAATATATTCCATTTATGATTTATCCCTTAAATATTAATAATTTACATTTTATATGTTTATTAGTTTGAAAAATATTATCCATAATTTAATTTTGGATATAGTAAAGGATTAAAATTAGAATCAAATAGTGAAAGTGAATCTTATTATCCATTCATGAACTTCAAATGTCCTATATGATTATGGTTCTATACATTCATTCGTATAACACATGTTTAGTAACAATATTAAAATACCAACTCAAAACATGGAAGTCGAGTTATCAATGAAAATAGAAAATGGGGGATATTATTTCATACCATGTATTTAACTTCACCCTTTTTAATATTTAGATGATGAATTTCACAAAAAACCTTTTGATACTCGCTTTGGTATAATTAAATAAAATTCTGGGTATGGATTGTATTTACTTATATAAGGACATCATAAATTGTTGATATAAGGAAATTAACCTCCGTATCATGAATCTCCCTTTAATTCTAAATAAGTGTAAGAATGAGGTTGAATCTTCTTTGAAATCACCATCTCAAGAAAGGATATTATTTGATTATGACAAGGAGTATCTAGCTCAAATGATTGAGACTAAGGAAAATATCATCCTTGATGGAAAGCCCATTGTGAGGGAATATTCTAATGTGTTTCCAAAAGAATTTTCTAGTGTTCCTCTTTTTCGAGAGTTTGAGTTCATGATCAAACTTTTACCCAGATATTTTCCAATATCGAAGAATCCATATAGAATGACCAATGCTGAAATTGAAGAGATGATGTAGTAACTATTGAAGAATTTGGATAAAGGGATGATAAAACCAAGTGCTTCACTATGGGTTTCACTGGTCCTTTTCATCATGAAGAAGGATGGGTTAATGCACCTTTTCATTGACCATCACCATATTAACAAGATCACGATAAAGAAAAAGTATCTTCTTAAACATATTTATGAATTGTTTGATTAACTACATGGATATCAATACTTCTCTAAGGTGGATATTTGATTGAGATATTATCAAGTAATGGTCCAGAGGATGATATCCTTAATGATGATTTTCTTACAAGGTAATGGCACTATGAGTTCATAGTGATTCTATTGAGACTCACTAATGATCCACCTATCTTTATGGAATTAATAAAAATAATCTTTTGGGATTACCTAAAAAAATTTGTGGTAGTCATTATAGAAGGTATTATTATTTACTACAAAATAAAGGAGGATTATGTGAAGAATTGGAATGCTATACTCAATAACTTTTGAATAGAAAAGTTATATGTGAAGTATGATAAATGCAAGTTTTTAAGGGAGTAACATTATTGGGGAATTTTATCACCAGCAAAGAGATATTTGTGGATCCTTTGAAAGTTGATCTAATTTAAGGATTACCCAAAACAACATTTGTTATGGATATCTATAGTTTCCATGGATTATCTGGGAACTATCACCGGTTTCTTAGAAAATTATCACAATTTTGAATCCCACTAACCAAGTTAATTTGGAAGAGAGTGAGGTTTTTATAGACTTATGAATGTGAGGAGAGCTTTAATGAGCTAAATATGAGGATAATCGCTACACCTATTCTCAGATTACCCACCAATGTGGAAGGATTTTTTATCTACAATGATGAATCCAAAAAAGTCTTGGGTTATGTACTCATGCAAGATGAAAAAGTGATAGCGTGTTCCTCCCACATTTTAAATATCCATGATAAAAACTACCCAAATCATGATATGTAATTGGTAGTAGTTATATTCGTATTGAATGTTTTAAAACATCATCTGAGCAAGGAGAAGTGTGACATATGTAAAGATCATAAAAACATAATGTATATCTTTATAAAAAGGATATCAATATGTTCCAATGAAGTTGGTTAGATATGATCAAGGATTCTGAATTTTTAATCCATTTTAATCTGGGGAGGGTGAATAAAGTGGTAGATTATCTGAGTAAAATGGATCACACGATGCTATTAATAATGAGGATTGAAAGGCTTCTAATATTATTAAGAATATAAAGGTTGGACATAGGAATAATAAAAGTGAAATTATCCTACCTTTATCAAATAACCACTCAACCATCCATTCTTTTAAGGGTCAAGGATACCCAAAAAGATGATGAGGTGATACCGAGAAAGGTAGTGAATATTCTAGAGTATTATTTTTCAAGATGGAGTCATAAGGTTTGGAAACCAAATTTGTGTCTCATCAGAACCATATATAAATAGGTAACATCTAAATAATGCACATAGATTATACTTATTTATTAATCCAATAAGCACTAAGATTTATATATATATCTGAAGAAAAACTTATGTTTGGACAACATGGAGAGAGAGATTATAATTTTTTTATCTCAATGCTGGATATTCCAAAAATTAAAGGGTGAATGGAATATGTATAAGGTTATGATGAAACCATTTCCCATTCCATTATAGAAATGGGAAAACATAACCATATATTTATTCATTAGACTCCCTAGGATATCTAAAGGCCATAACACCATTTGGGTGGTAGTCGATCACATTACAAAGTCACTGAATTTCATTTCTATCAATAAAGATTTATATATTTACTAACATGACAATATATACATAAGATAGATTTTAAGATAACTTGGTGTTCCACTACACATTATACCTGATCAATATTTAAGGTTTACCTTGAGGTTCTGGAGAATCCTTAAATAAGAATTTGATATAGAGTTGATATTTATCATTGATTATCACCCAATGATGGATAGAAAGTATAAAATAATTATTCAAAATATAGAGGATATTATGAGATCAAGTTCAATGGATTTCCAAGGATGTTGGGTTCAAAACCTTCTTCCAATGGAGTTCTCATATTACAACACTTTACATTCTAATATTCAAATAGAACCTTTTGAGGATATTTATGGGAAGAGGTGTTATATTTTAATATACTAGTATAAAGTTGGAGATATAAATATTATAGGAATTGATTTTATACTAGAGATGAATGATAAGGTTCAAACCATTCAAAATAATATGAATTATTACCAAATTTGATATAAAAGATATATAGAAAATCATAGAGAATACCTAGATGCTGAGTGTAGATATAAAGTGTTCCTACATATATCAACATGGAAGAAAGTCATGTGGATTGTGAATAAGGGTGAAATTAGTTCTAGCTACATCAGACCCTTTGAGATCCTTTAACTCATTGAAGATGTCGCCTATCAACAATCATTCCTACCTAACCTATACAAAGTACAATATGTGTTCTATGTATCCCTCTTAACGAAGTATAGAATAGACCCATCACATGTATGGATTATATATGTGTTACCCTTGGATAATGATAATTCATAAGAGGAGAATTCCATGAAGATATTAAACCATAGATACAAAGTTTTATGAAATAAGACAACTCTCATAGTAAAAGTGTTTGGGTATAACCACAAGATTGAGAAGGAAATATATGAACCGGAAGAGAAAATGAAATAGAAGTAACCTCATAATGTTTATTTTATGAAATAAATTTTTTAGGGAGAAATTTCTAAATATGGTTATAATTTAACGACCTTGAATTTTATAAATGAAATTCCCCTTTTGAATTAATAAATTAATTATTAATTAACGTAGTATTAGAAAAAACATGCACTGATAAGGTTATTTTGGACCATTATAAAATATCGCCAATTATATTTAAATGATCCTTAAGAATCATAAATATTGATAATATAGTCATCGTATAGTGACTGTCAAGATTAGTATAAAGTAAGGGTCGTGATAAAGTCTAATTAACAGAAAAGGAAGAAGCGATGACCTCAACCAGTAGGATCATACTATATGAAACCTATTTATTAGAGATTCTGAGGGTGATGTAATCACTGGGCTTTTACCTTTCCTAAACCCTAGTTAAAATTCAGAAACTAAAACATGAACATAACAATTTATGGGATAAGTTCATTATTATTGACATCATATCACAAACTGTGTTTACCGAACAACCCAAGGAAGGTACCACCATCGCAGAACATTCCCTTAGGGAATACGCTGGTGTAATAATGGGTTATGTATGTAGAAAGTAGTAGTATGAATTTTTATGTATTAATTTTTATAAAATAAAAATTATATTTATCCCTTTTCACTGTTATTTTAAATATACAATTCTATATGAGTTAATGAAAATTAGATTTTGATAAGAAGAAACCAAAATTAAATTCATAGAAAATATATGATTTTAATTAAAACAATACTTCTGATAAATTCATGGATTTTAAAATAAATTTATTTTCATATAATATTATTATGAAATAATATTTATTTATACACAAATGATAATATAATTTAATGAAGTCCAACACAATCTTTTTAAGGGTCAAAAAATTATTATTTCCATAAAACTGATATTTTTCAATAAATAAGTTTTTTTTAAAAGTGTAAATTATCATATTTAACAAATTATTATTTATTAATTTTGAATTATTCATGTAGAAATTATCTAATGGTGCTTTTTTCATAATTTATCGAGATAATAAAATTTTTAGGTAAAAACTAAATACAATATAAATATACTGTCTATATTATGACATCATAATATCCCAAAAGTGATTTAATAAATTATACAAAAAATTTAATGAAAAAATATTTATTTCAAATTTAAAAAATATTTGTTTTTTAAAATTATTCTAATAATTTTTTAAAACATTAACGAATCCTCAAAAAATGATATAATATTTTATGTTTTTTAAATCAATTATTTATGAACATGATTCACTTCAACATAACCAATGGTATTATTTTAAAATTTTGTTATTTGATATATAAAATATTTAAAACCATTCCTCTTTGGGTGACATTTTTGAGAAAACCATGGAATGGTTTGTGGTTTCCATTATTTTATTATATATTGTGAAAAACCTCACTTTAGAAATTAATAAAGAATTCCTCTCTCCTTTTATATAAATACCCACCAAACCTCCAAGTACTATTTACTTAAAACCCATTTATCAAGAATTTACTATCCCTTAACCTCTCAAAATCCTTCCATTGGTGTTCCAAATATCTTTAGAAGCTCCTCTTAATATTTTAGAAGTGCCCTATGAAGGTATGTGTTTCTCTTCTCTTCTGTTTTATTTTATGTACTTTCTTTATACTAAGACTTTTTAATTCCAATATTTCATGTTTTAATGGGTTTTTACACATAACATTACCATAATTATGATTCCAAATTAATTATAAACCACCTTTCACTCTTATTAAACCCTCCCTTGGACCTTTATGTGAACTCGTTATGCTACCAAAATTATTCCATGATTTTCCAAGATAGACTTTTATGTCGTGAATACCCATACCCATTTACACACAAGGGTATTCACCAATATGTAACTTCTATTATTTATTGGGGACTTCTATATATATAACCCTATATCCTCAATCATGGTATTAAAAATGATGAAATAAATTCTTATATTTTGTGATCTATGTGATAAAAAATTCATGCACATGATAAGAATGGGATGGGCATTCCCAAGGTTATATATCCATCCAATGAATTGGGTAATGTTTTTATCTCATGATATATAATGTATGGTTCATAAGAGGTTATCCTAAGCATACAAAATTATGAGATATTAGCATTTATCCTTGACTTATACTTTTAATGTCGTGCTCTATATAATTTCGAAATTCCTTTGTCTCCTTGATGTTATTATATTATATCTTTCTTAGATGTTCATGCTTATGATTCTCACCTTTCTATGTCAACTTAATATCCCTCTTGACTCAAATGTATTACTTTAATCATGTTATTATTTTATTATTCCATTACTGGGATTTATATATCACCCCTTTATTATATACGTCCCTATGTTATCCCAATAAGTTTTAGAAGATAAGGGAGTTTAAGATCTTGTTATAGTGTTTTTATGTAACTCCGTAGTATCCTTGATTCCTGTTATTGTTCTATGTATATAATTACACAAAGACAATGGGAGTCTTGATAATTTGGTATTTTATTATGTGTATCTTTATGTAATAAATCTTTAAATAAGGTATATAAAAGATATCTGTTTTCATATTGAATAACATTTAAACGTTCAATTTTTCTTATTCATTTTAGGAGAATATGGTCTGATATAACCTTCATTATTATATTAATAGTTTATAACTTTTGAATAATATTTATTATATTTCATATTATAATTTCAGAAGTCTAAATTTCCAACAAGTTTATTTGTACTTCTTAAAATTTGAGCAAGTTCACTATTACTATATTCTGAATCACTTGGTTATGAATGATTACATCTTATATTTGAAATAATGGTTTTAGAATTGTTAGTATTAATATTAAAAGTATTTTAATCTGTATTACATGAATTAGAAGTAAATTATACTTCATTTTTCCTTTTCTCATTTTCAACATCTCATCTTATTCTTCTATCATACTGCATTAGGGTACTGGTTATGTCATCCAAACTTAACTTTTTCATATCCTTATAATTATCAATAGATATACTCATGGACTACCATTATTTTGGAATAATATCGACAATTTTTATATGATTTAATATTAAAAATAAATCTTTTTCACTCAAGGATTGTAAAGTGTTAACTATTTTCATAAATAATAAATGCATTTGTGTTGAAGTTTCTCTAGGTGGAAAATAAAAATCTTGTTAATCAAATCTAAGAATTTCTATGTGAGTTTCTAAAACTTTGGTAGTTCCAAAATTTGTTATCTCCATTTTCTTCCAAATTCCATTTTCTATTTCACATGTTGATATCTATATGTTGATGTTCCTAATCATAAAACATAATATACTATTATAAAATTTATCGTTTACTAGATATTCTTATTTTTATTCTTTATAAAATTCCACTACATGATTTTATAGAACATTTTAGTTTTCTTTTAACATGATAAAGTTGTTAAATCCAATATTAATGATATTGGATTTCATACATTAAAGCTAGTAATCACAACCAGATGCATCAAAAATAGGTGGTTTGGTCAGAAATATTTTTTCAGTATTCCAATTGTACTCCTTACATCATAAAAGATAATTCCTCTCCGAACACATTTAAAGAACCTGAGTTGAATTTCCGATAAAATAATGAAAATAAAATATATAGTTTGTAAAAAACTAAATTTATGAATCTGGGTAAAGACAATTATGATATCAATTGTTTTTAGGTGTAATGGAAAATAAAATACAGGAGGGGGGATGTATTGTAGTTTGAAAGAAACATCCAAGTTTCATCCTATTTATGTCTTAAGATTATCAGATCTTTATATTAATGATTTAATTATATACTGGTCAATTTTTTCAAATTACAGATGATATTAAAGATAATAGTAATAAAAAATAGTATTGTAATGAAATATAGTTTCCACAACCAAAATTAAGTGATCTGTATTTTGATCTATCAATGAAAAAGTTACCGAAGTGGAACATTAAACGATCTAAATTACAAAACTATAATTTATAAAAAAAATATTGCTGAGGTTTAAAAAAATGGTGTATTGGTTTAAAAAAATACTTCTTTAAATGATATTTATTAACCCCCTTTTCAAACCAAGTGAATGGTTGATCTATAAACTTTATCTAAGATATCTGTAAGATTTAACCCGTCACAATGTATCCGTAATATTATAACTATAAAAATTTATGTATTCCTATCCCTATAATCCATTGACTGTACCTATCGGTAGAAGATCACAATTGAACATACAAGCACCATATGTTTATGAGATCTATCTTCCTAGCCATATAAATCCTTCATCATAAGATCATATTTTCTGTCCCATATTTAAGAGACATCAATCTTATAGTTTTGAAATAATAACTAATAAAAAAGAAATACTAATATTAATATAAGTATAAATTCACACAATAATATATCTAAGAATAATCAATCAAAATGAAAAAGAAAATTGATCGTATGTTCACTCAAAAACAAGAAATTACAATTCTTCAAAATGAACATCAACATTTAGAATGATTGATTTTAAGACTATGTAATTCTGATGCTCAAGGTGGGGCCTAATTTATATGATATTTTATAAGAAAATCAAATGGTTTAATTCCATAAAAACAAGGAACAATTTTAATGGAATCAGTTTGAAATTATTCCGATTAAAATGATCTCAACATGTGGCTTTATCTATCAAGGGGTGAGTTTAGAACCACCACAATGCTTTAAAATTAAGATTCAAGTAATAAAATGTCAAAACATAAAATCATTGGATTTTGAAAAAAAATTATATTTACAATATTCCCTAAATTAGTTTTCAGAAGTTTATATTTCAAAAACATAAGAAAATAATGAAACATAAGTTAGATCATTTTTGGATGATGTGTGTTTTTATTTCTAAAATAAATAAAGAATTTATTTATTGAATTAATAATATCCAAAATATATAATGTTTTGTCATGACCATTTATTATTGGTGAAATGATTAAGAGAATAAAACTATGTTTATCTTCCATGATATTTAAGGTTCAGGCTACTATGGGGAATAAAAATGGTTCATTCTATGAAGAAGTGTGTTTCACTATAAGGGGTTTTTAGTGGATAGAAACAGGTTGACCAAACCGTGATGCACAATGTTTTTAACATTATGTATGTTAAAGTACACCTAGAAAATTATTTTGATTGAAGAAGAAGCTAGAGGAGGAAGTAAAGTTGAACAAGTATTTAAGTGTAGTTTGTTGATTGAATTTTAATTTGAAATTTAAATTCAAATGAAAATAATTTTGCTATGTGTAAGATAAATTGAAAATTTATATTTCATGCATTCTATAGAAGTGTTGAGTGAAAAAAAAGATTTAAGTGTAGTTCACATGATCGAATAATTAGAGAGTATTATTCAAGAGAGAGATAAATAGATAGAGAGGGTATAAATATTGTTTGTGTGTAGTGTAGAATATAAAAGAAGGAAAATATTTGTTGTGGTATGAGTATAAGAGGAATAATAAAAAAATCACAAACCTGTTTCTATGTAAATCATCAGAACAATTTTGTGTTGTGAAGTAGAAGGTAATCAATCTTATTATATACTGTAAATAAGTGTGGGAGAACTATATTATTGTTTGGAGACAACCATAGAATGAAAAGGATAATCTATAACTCAATAAATACAATACAATCGTGAAATAAGGTTGATAATGCATAAACCTATCTTATTATTTTGTGAGATATCATTGTTAATATTATTGTTCTTAGAGTAAATGATAAACACTACCCAATTTTTTGTGACTGTTTTTAGTGGATTTTATTGTCTATAAGTGAATATAATGACTAGGATTATATAATCATTTTGGGTATAGAACCTTATATATAAAGGGGACTTTATTTATTTATTACCATTGTGTGTGTGATTTAATCAGTGATATATCTCACCCTAATAAGTTATAAATGTTTATTTCATAATAAATCATAAAATGAAATAAATAGATTATTGTTAATTGATCCACCTTTTCTTAATGAACCTCACCATTATTGGGGATACCATAATTGGTATCGAAGCATTGAGGTTTTCCACTCAGTATCACAAGTTTAAAGTTTCTCACTCTAAAGGGTTTTCAACTTAGTTGGTTTTTTATTTGTTCTCTATCTTTTGAAAGTGATGAAATATCTATGTTTAATTATTGAATGTTTTTGGATGAGTTGGTGTTTTGATCAGATTTTTTATATTTATTATAGAGAATATTAATATAGTGAGAAACAATGGAGTTCCCATATTCAATGAGAAAATTAATATATTTGGATAGAAATAAGAATAACCTACTTTATTTCATCTAGTATGGATGTTTTAGATATTATGACTGATGGTTTCACATATGTTTTATAAAGAGAATCTTTTAATCGGGATGCTAGGAATAATTTTATGTTTGATGGGAGAATAAGAAATTTCATTATCTACTAACTTTTGGAGAAGGAATTTTTAAATGATATGGGTATTGAGACAAAAAATAAATATGTTATAAAATATAATATATATATGAAGGGAATGGTAAAGTAAAAAAATTAATAATTAAAGATTTTTAGAGTGATGTATGAAGATATGTGTATTCTTGAAAGATAATATATCAATGAATTATTTATGAGGATAAATTAGGTGGTGAGAACCATTATAAGTTTAAATGAGACTCTTAATTATTCAACAACGGATGAGTGGATCCTTTTTTATCTTTCCAAAATAGTTATATGTAAATGTTTTACCTCTAGTGTATATTGATCTTGAAAAACTTACTTTAGATGACTTTCACAAAATTTTGGTTTCATATGAGATAAGAAAGGAATGCATCCAAAATAAAAAATGGATAATAAAGAAATATCATTCATTTTTATTGAGGAAGAAAGTCCATAAAATAATATTTAAGAATATAAATATGTTGAATATGTAGTTTGAAGTAATGTTTTTGATGAAGATGTTAATGTAAAGTTTTATAAGCTCATGTAACTCATATTAAGAGGCGTTCAAAGAGGTAGAGGTTAATTTCATGGTAAGATATCTTTAAAGTGTTTTAGATATGAGGGTATTCAATATTTTTATACAAATTTCCCATAGATGGAAGAAGGAGAAATTTAATATGAATAATAGTCCTCTTAGGAATTTTGGATAAAAAATTCCCTGAATTTTAGAAGTGGTTAATTTTAATCAAGTTCACTTAATTAAATTTATTTTACCAATATTATGATTTATTTTTTAAGAAGGATAAAACCTCTAGAGTTAGTAGTGAGACCAATTTTCCTTTTTAATATAGGTTATAATACATTCATTGCAATAATGAATGAAAAATATTCATGTAGTGAATTTGATTCAAAAAATGAAAAATTTTTCTTCAAGAAGTGATGATGAGTTATTTAAATCATAAATGTAGTTAATGTAAAACAAATAATTGAAGAATATTATATAAAAATTTATTTACTTGTATAAATAAAATAGGATATTAAATAATGGATTTGATCATGTTAAATTAGACAATTCTAAATTAATAATAATGAAGCAGAGCTTCTCCTAATTTTAGAGGAAGTAAAAGATTTACCCACCAACGAGAAGAATAATTTTGATTTAGTCAATGAAAAGAATCACATGAAATATAAAAATATTGAATCTCTTATGGTGTATTTTTTATATAAATAAGATTATATAAAAAATAATTGGTATTATTTTTCTATTTCCAAGTATGAAGTAGGAGATTACTCAAGGAAGTAGAAGATTATTATGGATGTTGTGAATTAAATATTATTATAATAAAGCAGCATATCAACCACTAACTCATGAAGAATAAGAAACCAGTTTATAAAATGTTTCTTCTAAACAAAAGTAATGATATGTGAAGAAAAACACACAAGATATGACTATTCAGAATCCGTTCTTTTATGGAAAGTCTAATTTTAAAGGTAAATATACTATTGTGTGTGATAATAAAAATATAAGAAAAATATATATAATGAATATGAACATGTGTATATAATATATTTTTTATAGTTCAATAAATAATGGTTAATAAGGATTTTAAAATAATTAATTTTATTGTATACCTGTTGGAAAAACTTTCAATTTTGGAAGAAGATTAGAGTTTTATGGTCATTTTTAGTTTTATAGAGGCAACAAGCATATGAGGACATGTTTATAGTTTCTAAGGAATAATATTTTAGTTCATTAAGTGTGATTTAAGGAACACATATAGGTGGATACTACCCTTGTAAAAAAATTCAAGAATAATTTTATTCAACAACATTGTAGGAAGTTTAAGAATCATTGTGAAGAGTTGAATGAAGTGTGTGAGAGATGTCACCAGTAAGGTTATGTCACTAAGTAATGTATCATGATATTAATATTTCAAAAAATTAAAAAATAAGAGCCTAAGTGATTTCATGTTAGATAAAAAATAAAATATTGAAGAAAAATAATCCCAAAGAAAATATTAAAGTTTTTGTGAATCCAATAGATATTATTAACTCCGTAATGGGTAGATAAATATGTTTTCAAAAGATAAACGATGAATATAATTTCTAAATAAAAAAATGATAAGTTAAATTAGGATTAATAAGGTTATTCCGTTTCATGAAAATTATGTAAATGTTGTGAAAATGAATAATTTAAGATAAATAAAAAGATAGGATCATTAATATGTCATGTTACTGAAGTAAATATAAATATGTGTAATACTAATCTAAAATAAAATTTAAAGGACTAGAATAATAAAAATTGTTTTCAATCAATTATAGAGTTGAATACTAATCCATTTCAGTTGAAAGAAAAATTCATAACGTTCATTTATCTAAGGATAACATATAAAAAATATCAATATCATATATCACTTGTTCTTCAGATATTATTGTAAAAGTGGGATAAAGAAAAAATATATTTGTTTATACTTAATCCCATAATGTATTTAAAAAGGGGGAGAAACCAAAATAGGGGTATAATATAAAGGTATTTGTTTTACCTAATGGGTGGTAGATCTCTTACATTGGGGGATCATGTATTTAGAGAGAGTTATTAAAAGTGTAAATCTATGAAGTCAGTATGTGAAATATTATAATTTTTTTTTGTGAAAATTTGTTTCAAAAAATTGTAATACATAGGTTCATGGAAATGTTTTGAAAACTATAAGAAAAGTGGATTCCTATTTGGTATAAAGAGTCACTGGTATCAATTTATTTCAATATCAATAGAGAAGGGGTAATTCAATATTTTTTACGATATAAAATTATTATTCAGTATTCTTGTATCCCTTACCGATTTCTCTCAGGTAGGCTTAAAATTATTGAATAATGATTCAATTCTTAGTTTAGTTAATTTTAACGTGATGTATTTTCATTGGATGAAAAAAATAAAAAGAAAGAAATTGTTGATTTCAATAGATGGTTTTGGATATTTTGAATCCCATGAATATATGATTGTAACCTTGGGGATTTTATTGAGACTTAAGGTTAATTTTTAGAGATTTGGAGTTGAATATTTTTCCTCTAGAATTTTGTATTTTTTCTAGAGTTGAATAGTTTAAGAATAAGGGGATATGTTTATTATGATGATTTTTTTTCAAAATATAAATCACATTCAATCTCTTATAATATATATTTTATTATGTGAGGAGAATGCTATTAATGAGATTGGAAGTGTTTGAAAAACGAGAAGATAAATTTAGAGTTATTTTGGTATTTATGAATAATTTGGTTTAAAATATTCCAAAGTATTTCATGCATAAAGTTTTTATTATTAAAAGACCTAATAATTAGGAAAATACTCCAATATATAAGTTTTTTATAGGAAATAGATTATAAAATAATTAGGATCATAAATACAGAAAATAGAGAAGAATTCTTAAGATGTGTAAGATAATTTTGAGATGAGTAACATTTTTTTTGATTACTTAATATATTTTGATGTCATATATATATATTTCCATAATCATATATTTTTGTAAGTCCCCATATATAGGATTATTATATATGTTTATATATATATATTGCATGATATGTAATATATTTTTTATATGAGTAAAATATATATATTATGCATATGTTTTTTAACTGATATATAGTATTTTTATATATTATATATTATATATATTTTTGGTGTGTATGATATTTTACTTGGAAAAAAATAAAATCACTATTAAAGTTTAGAATATTTTTTAAAATATAAAGTGTAATTAAATTAGATGATATATAAGTTGTTTAGGAATGAATGTATTGTATAATAGAATTATGAAACTAGTAGTGGGAGAAAAAATAAGTTCACACTATTTTTTATGATATTCAATTCATATTTGACCTAAAGAATAATAAATTTAATCATCGACACTTGGTATCAATAAAAAACATGTGGTTAAAAAATTTATTGTTATCCATTATGCTTTCGATATTTATTATACCTATGTTTGTTTTGAGTCTATGCAAATTTTCTTTCCAATGGTAGGTGGTCACTGAGACTTTACTAGGGATGCTTCGGGTGGCACATTAGTTAAGAGGATGGGAGGCTGGAATCATATCACCCCTTAGGGTGGAATGATTTCATACTCTAATATTCTATTACAGATGTTGGAAATGTTTATAGATCCTTCCCAAATCCTAGTGTAGGACAAGTTACCACCATGCTAGTGATCAAAACCAAGCATTGATATGAACATCTCTATGTATTACAGGTTCTCTATCAATGATTACAAATGTATATACAATAGGTTCTCTATATTTTTATTATTATTTGATTATTATATCTTTTAAATTCTCATAGGTAGGTCCTCTGGGGTTTATCACCATCTAACGAAGTGGTAGGTGTTGTGGTCATGGGATTGGATATAACACCCCATACTTTAAAAAACCAATAATTACATGATTTACAATAAGGGTTTCAGTTTATTACATTTATAGTCTCTTTTAGTTTATATTTTTAGATAATAATGTAAACATTTACCTAAAAAAGTGAAATTTTCCTCACCGTATCCATTTTTTCTACAAAAAGTTTCTTTATAAAGTCACACTTGCTTTGTTCAAGGTAAATCCAAAATATGGAACTCTGAATATTAACTTTTACACACATATATTAGCCCTATTAAAGATCATTTGAAAATTTGGGATGATAAAAAATCTTATTAAGGTACATAAATGGAAATAAACCCATTAGTCAATTTATAAACCTGAAAATTTTATAAGGGTGTTTTCCTTTTCTCACAATTAATATTTGAACACAAATATCTAATTTAAATTTTCATGAAAATGAAATTATTGAGTAATAGTCTTCATAAAACATTTATTATAAAATCATAATGGAAAAATTATAATCATAAATTTTTCTTCTAAAATATGAAAAGTCATGAAAACAGTTCTATAAAATAAATCCTTTCACCATTACATTTTTTTTCTAAACATTCCTTAAAAACATATGTTCATTTTCTTACCTTTGGAAATAAAAATAAATTTTTATATCCATTGAAATAATATCATGTAGGTACCTTTTAAAATTCTCATTACATTCAACATTACAATTTAATCACCTAACCATATAATTCCTATATCTCTTAGAAGAAACCTACAGCCGGTAAACTTCATCACTTCACTTGATGCATTAAAGATCTATATATGGTACACCAATCACCAGAGCTATATTAAAATCACTTTTAATTTATATAAAATTTACAAGATCCATATAATTAATAAAACAAATATACCATTCAATTTAATCATAAAACCTATTTTCATTGTCATTTAAACACATAAACAATGACATTTTCAATTATCACAAGAAGATGATAAAAAGTTTCTATTTCATAAAAAATATTTTTTAAATTAGAAATTCTTAAAATATTGAGAGAAACATTTCCTTTTAAAATAAACATGGAATATTGTAAGGGAATCATGATAACAAGTGATGGCTATGATGGTGAGAAATTTTTTTCAAGCAATAAACATTAAAAACATTCATTTTTCACATTGGTAAATATGGTAAATGTTTCATAGATTCAGTTTAAAATTTTAAAAATAAAGTCAAAATTAACTTTAAAAATAATTTATTTATAAATTAGAACATATTTTTAACATTTGTAAGAAAATGTATATTGAATAAAAATATTTTAAAGAATTAATTTAAAACAAGGTTTTAAAGAAATACCACTTACCTTATGTTCTAACAAGATTTACATATTCTCTGACTCCTAAATAATAAAATTATGTTATATTTATAAATTTTTAATAATATTTTCATGATCATTTAATTATTATTATGACATTAATTTCTTTTATTACCTTGTTTTATTTAATTTTCAAAAATGGTTAACTTCATATTGTATGTTTTAAGGATGTTCATTTTATAACCTCAAAACAACATCGATGCATTGAATGGGTAAAAAGGTTCATGGTTCAATTAAGTACAAAATTTTAAACGTGTTATATTTACTATATTTATACATTATATACTCTTTTAAAACTAAAAATTTAAGTTAGTCATAAAAAATTAACCACATTGTTTTGTGAAGATGGTAGTCTATACAAATACATGAAGAATATTTTCATTTTTCTAATGGATGGAAAATAAAATAGATAATATTTTAGTTTTATAGAATAATATATTATATATATATATATATATATATCATATTTATTCTGTATTTCTATCCTTATGGCCATCATTATAATTTTAAAATAAAAAATGAGTTACATTGCTTCGTAGAGGTGGTAATCTGGACGTATGCATGAATGACATTATCAATTTTATAAAGAACCAAAGATAAATAAGTTAAGTAATATATTATCATTATATAATTATAATTGTTTCATAAATATAATTTATATACATTTATTTCAATCATTTTAACTGTACATAAGATCTGGTGATTAAAAGTGATACACATCGCTTTGTGGAGGTGGTAGTCCACATGTATGCACATGCAATGTTTTTATTTCCCATAAGAAGAAAAATGAGATGAAAAAGGGCTGAACCAAAATAATAAATACATTTTTGTATATATAATATAGAGATTTTATTTTTTAATCATGGTTTAATAAAATTTAAAGCAGGTATAAGAAGAAATAAACTTGAAATAGGTTGGTTAAGACTTATACATTCTTCTCAAATATCTCCCTTTGAATTACACCATAATACTTATTAGATTAATATTTTTAGAAGAATAAGGCCTATAATATGTAATTATATATGTTTTTTAGAGGTTTAGGTAGGTATTTTTCTAAATAGTTTGCTCAAAAGGTGCGATGAAGTGAGGATAAGAAGGTTCTCTTTTATAAGTGAGGGGTTGGATATACTTGTAATTTTTCTAAAAATTAAAATATTATTAAGTATTAATCTTGAGAAATTGGATCCAAAACTATCCAATTTATAATATAAGTTGATAATTTTATAAATAACATCATACTATAATATTTGTGACAAGTTATTGTGGACTTATCACTTAGTTTCAACCTTAATTAACCCAATCGACCCTTTACCATGGTTACTATTCATAATAAAAAAATTAAATTGATCTCAACAATAAACAGGAACATATTTATTCACAATATGGAATCAAATTTTTAATATTATATCTATATAATTGGTATAAATTAATTTTAATATATGTTCCCAAAAAAATGAATTTTGTTTTTCAGAAAATTGCATTTTTAAGTATAAAAATGAGCTTTTAACAAAATAAAATATAATGTCAATTTTATATAATTATATAGATTATTTTTAACAAAATATATCTTATTTAACTTTAATTCCAAATTAAAATTAGAATTTTAGTTTCAAATTAATTTATTTAATGAAAACAAAAGATAGTTTTGAAAAGTCAACATTTTTTAATTTTCACTAAAAGATCAATATTTTTAGAAAAATCCAAAAATATTATCATAAGTTATATATGATACGATGATTAAAAAAATGAATTAATTTTTTTCAAATTCAATTTATGATATCAATAAATTTATCTTTTAAATAAAACTATGAAATTCATCTAAAATATTTTTAGTTAAATAAAACTATTCATTTTATTTGTCTGAAAACTTTTTATAAAATTATTTATAAAACAATGATAGATATAAATCAATAAAATGAATTATTATAAATAATATGATTGATTTAAATCTATCATTCACTAGTTTTCACTCTGGAACCTAAGAGTGGATTCCTCCATATTCGTATGAAGTGAAGCAGAACTCATGTAGTTCAGTGTTACTAAATTGAACACATCATACCTTTTATGGTCGCATGAAAATTAACATCATGGTGAAATTTAATATCACGAAACCATTAATATGTGATGTTTCATTTAAGGTTTTTTGTCAAAGAACCATGATATGTTGGTATTTAACCTCAAGGAGGTGTTCTGTGTATATTTGTTTATAAGAATCAAAGCTCCATTAGTTTAAGTAACACGGTTTAAGTTTTTGTGATAGGATCATACCATGTAGTTTAACATCATGCAGTGAGGACTAATAGGAAAATGGTTCCTAGAAAATGTTTATGTGTGGATAATACATGAGTATCCCTGTCTAGATCTTCATAATTATTAGTTATTAAATAGGATAAGAAACAAATTATCTGTGGGAATATGACCCAATAAAGATGATTGTATCATAGGTAATATAGACTTTTGAGGATAATTATATCATAAAAAATATAACATTATGATAATAAAGTCATAAGTAATCTATCATCATCATAACGAGTTGGGGATTACACATGAAAAACCCATTTTCTATTAAGAATACGTAAGGATATGTGTGGGGCTACACATGAGTGACCCTTTCTGGATCTTCCTATTTATCAGGGTTTAAATAAGAAATTGAATTGTTTATCAAATGTAATATATCCCATTGAAGATGGTTCATAGTGAATACAACTCTTTTTCAATGATTGAGTCACTAGGATTATATCCCTTTGAGGATGACATAATAAAGAATATATCCTCCTAAGAATTAGCTGGGGCCCACATATAGGAAGCCCCTATATTACTAAGAAGTATAAAGGATATATACATGAATTACTAATATGGAATCCATATATGCATATAATTTCTTCTAATTGAGGGTAGGTTGAGGAAGTAATACCAAATGCATGAAGGATATGGCCTTATAAGGAAGAGGTTGAGGCTTATGTATATACTTCCAAGCTTGTTATTGGACGCTACATGCATGGATGATTACCCAAGGTTCCTAGACTAGTAGGTTGGCATTTCTCTCTACCCATATCATTGAATTAACTAAGGGAAATTTTATATCGATACATGGAATACAAAAGGAGAGACATGATTCAGGTGGGGTTTCACTAGTTTCTTTAAGATAATTACACTAATTATCAAGGAGATTCATGAATGTAAATCTGGTGAGGGCCCTATAAGTTAGGCATAACAAGTGGGGAATTAAATTTATTGAGGTAATACATGATTTATGGGGTGAAATGTGGTTTTAATCTATCAATTATGAATTTTAGGAGACCATGGAGGGGGATTGATGAATATGATATTATATAGGGAACCTAGGAAAATATGTTACCTAGGTAAATGTCTTGGGTAATGGTAGAGAATGGGTATATGACATGGGTAAATGTAGAACCCTGGGAGGAGACATGGGTAGAAGTGGTTCTCATGGGTGAGGACCTGGGAAAAAGTTGTACCTAGTGGTGTTCTTGGGAGACTATGGATCCCTAATATGATTTAGCTCAAAGTGGTCTCCCTAGTATGGGGTAAGGATAAGTGGTAATATAAGTATATATAGGATGGTGAAGTGTCTCTCTGGTCACAAGTTAGGGTGAATATTGAACCCAATTGGTAGGCTTGGGTAATGGTTCCCCCTATAATGGAGTCTTGAGTGAGGTTTCAACCTAGTGATATGGGGAAGGGTGAATATATTAACTTATTAAGGGTAAGGTGGAGTGTAAAACCTAATATGTTTTAGGAACAAAATTGTCTCCCTAGTTGAATACTTGGGGAATAATTTTCTTAATGAAGGGTATTCAGTTCAAGGTACTTCACCCTAGTCATTGAGTGTCTAGGGGAAGTGGTATTCTGTGAAGTATTTGATGTCTTAAAACCTTGGTCAACTCAATTACCTAGACTAAAAAGTAAAATTTTATTAAATAAAAATAATACAAGAAAGGAAAACACCCCGGATCATGGTGGAAAAAAGTGATGGATACACATAGAATAACCACTAAAAATAAACTTTCAGTCATTAGGTAAGGCCTCTAAGGTGGTGTATAAATACACTATCTTATCTAACCTCTATTTGATGGCTCAGACATCTGCTGCATAACCCCCTTCTATATAGGTATGACAAGCACATATATCCTGATTGATGAAGTTTCTAGATCTCATGATAAAATAAGTCAATACTTATGGATAATTGTCCTTTATTTTTGGTTATTTTTTAGGTTTTTTCTTTTAACAAGTCTATTAAAGAGAGATGAATAAATTAGGAACAAGGTGTTAGGATACCTATGGGTGGTGTGTTCAAGTTACCACTATAAGTGTCTAAGTCTTGGTAGTGTGTCTCAAAAAATAAAGACACATGGGGTATATTTATAATCCAAATATAGGGACTAGAGCATATCTTGATTGGGAATGGAAGTAAGTTCATGAAAGTGATCCAAGAATTAGATATGGGTACACAAGTGTTCTCACACAAGTAGGTTGTGTAATGGAGGTGGATGAATTAATGTTTTTTTCATGTTGAATAAGGTTAAACTAGGTGAATCTCCCTGTTTTCATGTATTAAGGCTTGGGTGGAGAGACCTGAGATCATGCCCTGGGCCTAGGGTGAATTGATACTCCTACTCCCTGGAATTTTTCATTCACCATATCATGGTTTACATCCCTTTCCAAAATTATGGACCACCCCTCAGAATTATATCTATTTGTAAAAAAAAGGATATAATTCTGAGCTAAATGTGAATATAGAAGCAATTTTTTATTTTGAAGGGAAGATATTGGTACTTAATTTGGGATATGGTGTGACTCATTTGAACTCAACCTTACTAAAGAAATGTTCCAACTAGTACTAAGGTGATGTGTGATGGTTTACATCTAATGACACCAAGGTGAATGAAAAATTGTGACATGTGGGAGAATGAAAAAATTTGACTATAAATAGTTACCCCACTTTTATAAACTCTTTTAAGATTAGAGAAACCAAAAGTTTGATTCTCTCTAATCACCCAAGTATTTCTTACTACCTGATATAGGAGTTTATCCCTAATTCTTCACTTTAGTCTTATGCTTATTTTGTTAGGTGAGCATGAAATTCATGAAAACCTTCCGCTTGGTAAAAGTAAACTATGTGATGGGGATGGTTGAATCCACATATGTGAAGGAACCTAATATATGATGTCTTGGGAGAGGCAACCTAGGTGAATAAAATTTGGGTTTACTCACATAGGAGAAATAATTTACTTTGTTAAATTTTCACCTTGTTGTATTCACAATCATATTATCTTCACCTTCAGATATGTTTCATATTTCTTTCTTTAACTATCTAATCTTGATGAAATATCTCTCGAATAATCAAGATGGAAATCAATTTAGTCACTATTTTGGATGCTGAATCCGCTTCTCATATCAAATGGATGGTTAGGTACATGGATTCCATATCATATAATATTATTACCCCACCTCATCAGTCCCTGGAAAGTATTATTGAACCAGTTTTATTCAAATAATCACTACAAAAAATTCTTACTCTATAGAGATTTATCATTTTGATTGATTCAAAAATTCTAAAATCAGAAATTTATGTTCCTATCATATAAACCTTTTTTCTATGAGATGTCTCCCTAAACAATATTTACTTTAATAGGTAGATTATTTTAAGGGTAATAGTGATAGGATGAACCACCTGACCCATTATATAGAAATGACAATTGATGATCCATGAGTATACATCACCATAAAAAAAATTATCCTCTTAGAGTCAGTAGAGGTTCTAAAATCTTCAATAGGATATCCACCCTATAGGTAATTTCCTTTAGGAGTCATCATCGAATTATATGGTAAAATAACGTTTCACCAAATTATGGGGTCTTTTGATAGCTATAAAACCTCATGAGTCTACTTGGAACTTACAATTTAATGTCTATTGATATCCCAATGTTATCATTGAGTTGATCAACTGACAGATCTATGATACCAACACATTTTATTTTCCACATAGGGAGGTCAAAATCAGTTTAAGGGATATCTATAGGACTGAGAGTGTCCCCTTTTTTATTTATGACCATTTTTTCATGACACACCAAATTTATTTTGATTTAAAGATGATTCTATAATCTTGGATAGACCCAGGTTCATCTCTCTAAGAGAGTTGATTAGTTTAGAGTGTGCATTTGTAATAATAAGGGCTTAAATAGGGGTGTGGTTTTGAAAACTGTTTTAAAAATAGAATGAATTAATTTAAAGAGTTAATAGTTTACAAAAAATTGGATAATACAAAATATATGATACGTATGTTATCATTGCTAAGTTGATATACCAATTTAAAAGTTCTGTGTTCTTAATTGATTATTAGGTTTCAGTGTAAACATTTGACTAAGGGTTACAAAAGATCTTGAGTACCCAAGACCCCTTAAATGATTCATATAGGACTAAACATTGACATAAAAATCTTAAAGTCAAGTTCCATCCCCTTAGAATGAATTAAGTTTTTTCAAGGAACACTGAAATATCACATGTTTTGTAAGGACCTGGCCCCAGTTACTAGAGCCGATGCCTTATTTGATTACATTGGCATATAAACAAGGAATATATAACCCGAAGGACCAATTATTTTTGTAGTATTGGAAACAAGATACATAAATAATTTCAAATTTACATTAGGAAATGAAATACAACACTAATTTATTCTATTAGAAACATCAATGCCACCAAGATTATGCTTGCAAGTCATTCATAATTTATTTATTCATATCCTGGGAAAATTAAACACAAGAAAGGGGTGAGATCAAACACTTAGTAAGGGTAAAAAATACATAGGGAAATAGCATAAACATAAGACATGGTGAATAATTGAAAACACATGCCTTTGAAAATAATAAACTTGAACTCATTATGGGAGGAATATGAGCTGAGTAAATAATGCCATATTAAAACATAATCATGGGTATTATACTAGTCGAATAACCACATGAACTTATAATTACTAAATTCATAATGAGGGAAGTGAATATTCCATACATTCTGAAACATTTTTCCAAGGTCCTGGCCAAGACGTCTAAAAATTATTTAGGCCTCGGCCAAATCCATATATCACATTGGGAAAGGCTTCGACCAATTCCACATCTAATTGTCTCATGAGACCTAACGATGCATCAAGGGGCTATAGCGATCCCACATGTTACATAATAAGTCCAATTCATTCCCCATATGATCTAGTATAAACATAAAGAACATATAACTTCATATTGAAAATATCATATGTAATGTAACTAACTTTCCCCAATCATTAAACATAAAACACTAACTAGTCCGAGTAATATAGTGAATGGTTTTAGGATAACTCATACACAATAAAATTAGTCATATTACATTAATTAAAATATGGTAGATTAAATAATAAATTATTAAACCCAATAATACATAATAATCAACAAGAGTGATGAATCAGACGAAAATACTGTTATAAAATCATTAAGAAATTCTTGAGATAAACACACATTATTTTAAAAACAAGAGTAATTTTGGAAAAATCTTCATATAAAACCATATGTGAAGTAAAATAGTAATTTGATAATAAAATTAGTTATTTTATAAAGATAATGGTTTCTAGAAACATTTTTTAGTGTTCCCTTGAAAATAGATAAGAATTTGAGAAATTCCCTTGAATCAGGCATGTATTTTGGAAAAAGTTTTGAAAGTTTATTTTAAAAAATGTTACTATCCATAAAATAGAGACGGATTATGGTTTTTTTACATATATATAATACTCAAAAATAATTTAAGATGATTAAATAATAATTAATCATAATTTCTTTAAGGTAATTAGACAGTGAAAGTAACCCGAATGAGTATAGAAGTTCGGGGGAAAAACCCTAACCTTAAGTTAGAATGTGTTTCCCTCTTGAACTTAAGGACCTAGAATATGAAATTAGACTCATTAAGGACTTAAATAAGAACCTATTAGACATTTATTTAGTTTATAATAATAATTTTTAGTTCATTTATGTCCTTATTAATAAGTTATAATATCAAATTTCGTTGTTCTGAAGTGTTCGTTTTCTTGATTTTCATAATCGGTTTTATTATTTTTAAGTAATGGAGTTCATGTGGAATGGTTTTAAATCTACAGAATTGAAATTAAATACTATTTATTAACATAAATAATTGTTAATTGTCATTTCTATCATTTTTTTACATGGAATGAGGATGAGTTATTAGAGGACAACCACTTCGATTATTTGGAGGTATTTGGATTATTAAGAACTAGTTTTGTCATATAAATTGATAATATGTACATATTATGGTTCCTTAATATTAATTAGGTTATAATAAAAATATTATAGTATGGTTCAACCATAAAAATGGTTTCATGACTAGTAATTAAGGATAAATTTGAGAACAAAACTTCATCGTCCACGAAGGTTATAAATTAGAACCTCATGGATGTTGATTTATTTTATAAAAATAAAAGGGAGGGAGTAATAATATTGATGATGTTTCTTCCATTAACCAGATATAATTCCAGTATATAGATTATAATGGAGTTTTCATGGTCATTTTGATAAAGAAGTTGAGAATAGGATAACAAAAGTAGACCAATTCAAATAAAACCAGATGAAAAGGAATGGTGCTTTACCTCTTGAAATAACCTCCTTGAGAACCTTCTTAAGGGAATGGATCTTGGTATTTTGGTAAGAACAAGAGCTTCCTGGTCGTGGAAAGTGACTAGGGAAGGGTATTTGGGAAGAAATTTCAGGAGCTTCAAGGCTTAGAGGAGTGAAGAGAAGAGGGAGTGGTGAGGGGCTTTTATAGTGGAGGAGAGGGGTAAATTTCAATATTTTATTTAATATTTTATTAATTCCATCAAGAAAATAAATAGTGTTGGTTCATGTGACCCCTTATAGTAACAAAGGCATGTGAGTTCAAACCAAGTGGGCTTAAATCACTTATTATGTCATAAATAGTGTATTTAACTGATAATTTGTATATACGGTATTTTACCTTATTTCATTATTCATAAAAAATTCAATAATTTCAAAAAAATAACAAAAATTCAACCCTATATTTTTTAATGTGTAGAATTCAAAAATTAACACCATTTTTCAAAAATAATTTTTCAAATATTATTAATTTAATTTTTATATAAAAACACAGTTAATTCGAATAATAACAACTTTAAAGGTATAATTAGTTTTATATCACACTGAAAAATTAATTATGATCTAATTATCTTATCACCTTATGAAAAAAACAACATCATTACTTACTATTCATAAGGGTCATATTATTATTCATATTACTATTCATAAGGGTATGTTACTATTAAAAAAAAATCAAGTTTGTTCTATCAGACTCCAAATGACTTACTGATCCCAACTCTATATGACCATTTTTTGAAATTCAAAACATAATAGTGGAAAATTTGTGTTTAATGGAAATATTATAAAATGAATTTATTTTCAAAACCTTGGTGTGTTACATTCTCCCCTCCTTACAAAAAAATCATCCTCAAATTTCACAAAATGTTACCTAAAAAGATTCGAGTATGTCTTGAACAAATGATCCTCAGGCTCCCATGTTGCTTCCTCCATCTCATGGTTCCTCCAAAGAACCTTTACCAAATGAGTTGTCCGATTTATCAATACTTGTTTTCTGGTATCAAAAATCCTGATAGGATCTTCACAATAAGACAAATCAGGCTCAAGTTCAATTTATTCATAGGTGAGTACATGTGTTGGGTCTGACATGTATTTTCTTAACATTGATACGTGGAACACATTGTGAACTTTAGAGAGTCTTGGCAACACTGCCAAACGGTATGCTACGTCTTCAATTTGGTCTAGAATTTCAAAAGGTCCAATGTACCTAGGACTTAATTTTACCTTCTTAACAAATCGTATAATAACCTACCATGGAGATACCTTTAAGAAAACTTGATATCCTTCTTGAAATTCTAATTCCTTCCTTCGGTTATCGGTACAGCTCTTTTGCCCACTTTGAGCTATTTTGATACAATTTTGGATATTCTTCACCTTTTCCAATGTTTCATAAAAACATTCTGGTCCTACGAGCTTTCTCTCACCAATATCATCCCCACAAGTTTGTGTACAATAGCTCTTTCCATATAACACTTAATATGGTGCCATATGAATACTTAAATGGAAGCCATTGTTATAAGAAAATTCTACAAGAGGTAAATACGGATCCCACTTACCTGGAAAGTCAAGTGAATAAGATATCAACATGTATTTCAAAGTTTGAATAGTCTGTTCTGATTGTCCATTAGTTTGTGGGTGGTAGGCAGTTCTAAAACAAAGATCAATATGTAGGGCCTTCTGAAGACTTTTCTAGAATTGTGATGTAAAATGGGGATCACGATCAGAAACAATTGATAAGGGTACATAATGAAGTCATACAACTTCATTAATATATTCTTTTTAAATGTTCAAGTGGTAAATCTTCTCTTATAGTAATAAAATGTGCTAATTATGTAAGACGATTAACAATGACCCATATCACATCATTCTTTCATGGAGTCTTTGGTAGCCCCATGAAAAAGTCCATTGTAATATCATCCCATTTCCAAATAAGAATAGAACGGGGTTGCATGAATCCTCCAAGATGTTGTCTTCCAGCCTTCACCTATTCAAAAACCAAACATCTTGGCACATAATCAACAATATCCCTCTTTATTTTTTACCAAAAAAAAATATTCCATTAGATCTCTATACATCTTTGTGCTACAAGGGTGTATAGAGAAATTAGAGCTATGTGAATCATCCAGTTGTTCCCTATTTATCTTAGGAATAGCAGGAACACAAATCCTCTTTCCAAATTTCAAAATGTCTCTTTCATATATGAAGTCAAACAACTTCCCATCATATACAACATTAATTTTATTTTGAAACTCCTCATCATCAGCCTGAGAACATTTTATCCTTTCCAGTAAATAAGGTTTGGAAACCATTTGAAAATGTAGTTATGTGTTACATCCTTGATAATTCCTATATCCATATTTACTAGATCCATGAACAAAGGATCCCTTTAAACTCTCATCCTATTCAAAATTCTATGGTTCTTTCTACTCAAAGCATCTGCCCCCTTATTTTCATTCCCCAGGTGTTAGTGTATTGTAAAATCATAATCCTTGAGTAGCTCAATCCATCTCCTTTTTCTCCTGTTGAGTTCATTCTATGAGAAGATATATTTCAAACTCTTATGATCTGTGTTTATCTCACATTTTTCACAATAGAGGTAATGTATCCAAATATTCAGAGAAACGATTACCACTTCTAACTCAATATCATGAGTTAGATAGTTTTTTTTATGAATTTTTAGCTGCCTAGATGCATAGGCAATCACTATATCATTTTGCATAAGGACACCACCATGTCCTTTCTTTGATGCATCAATAAAGATAACAAATCCATCATTCCCAAATGGTAGTGTCAATATTGGAGCATTCACTAATCTTCTCTTCAATTATTTAAAATCATTACTCACATTCCTTTTTCCATACAAACATAACACCTTTTCATGTAATATTGGTCATTGGGTTGGATAAACATGAAATTTTTTTAATGAAACACCGATAATAACTTGTTAAACTAATAAAAATACATACCTAGGTTGTGTTCATTGGAGTAAGGAATTCTTACATAGCCTTTTTATTTTTATTATCAACATATATTTCATCTATCGAGACAATGTGGCCCAGAAAGGAAACAGATTGATCCCAAAAATCACACTTGCTAAACATACTATATAATTCATTCCTTCTAGGAGTCTTCAAAATAGTGCGAAAGTGATTTTCATGATCTTCATATATTTTAGAGAATACCAGGATATCATTAATGAACACCACCACAATTTCATAAAGATATTCCTTGAAAAATCAATTCATTAGATCCATGAAAATAGATGGTGAATTAGTTAGTCCAAAAGGCATTACTGTAAACTTGTAATGCCTGCAACTAGTTCGAAATACTATTTTTGGAATGTATTCCATCCTCACAAGCAACTGATGATATCCAGATTGAAGATTAATCTTCGAAAAATATTGGGCTCCATGAAGATGATCAAATAAATCATCAATGAAAGGTAGGGGATACTTGTTCTTTATTGTTATATCATTGATCTCCCTGTTGTCAATGGACAACATCATAGACCCATCTTTCCTCTAAATAAAAAGAACAGGGGCTCGCCATGGAGAAACTCTAGGGAAAATAAATCCTTTATTACTCAATTACTCTAGTTATTTAATTAGTTCTAATAACTCCATAGTGTCCATTCTATAAGGGGACTTTGATATGGGCCTTGAACCAGGATTTAAGTGAATGGAAAACTCAATTTCCCACTCCAGAGTATGTATAGATAAATCCCCTCAAAAGACATCAACTTATTCTTGCACTACATGCACATATTCAATTTGAATATTTCTTTCCTTTCCCATATGTATTGGTTACTATTCCTCCCCAATAATTAAATTTGGTAGAGCTACTAGGGGTGGATCTAGATGAGAATCATATGGTGATGTTTCTCCCCTAATGTTAAGGGATTCGACACCATTCTCAAAAATTTTAACTTTCTTCTTCTTTCAATTGATATTAGCATCATAATTTGACAACCAATTCATACCAAGAATTATATCAAATTAATTCATTGGTATGATGATAAGGATAGAATCTAAATCACATTTATGTTTCATGAGGGGTACTGATTGACACACCTTTGTTGCAATGATACATCCACTAAGAGTTTTAACTGATAAGTCCTTTATTAAACCAAATTAGGAATATCTAATTTTCTTGGAATATTTTGAAGATATAAATGAATCTGATGATCTAGAATCGAATAAATAATTATCTAAGCTTGATGAAATGATTAAAGTACACGCCACTACATCCTTAGGAACTTGAATATCAGTAGTTATGATCGCATAAGATTGTCCCTGCTCCCATAGCCTTTTCTGTGGCATGTTTCTTTGACGGTTTGGAAAATCATTGGCATAGTGTCCCATATCCCAACAATTATAGCATTGAACATTAATAACTTCTTTATTTCCCTTTCAATTACCAGAAATATGGAATTTTTTTCCACACCTGTAGCATACTCCTTTTCCATTTGAGCATGCACTAGGGTGTTTCCTTCTAAAATTATCACAATGTCGAATTTCAACTCTTTTATTCTTCACTGTTCCCTTATTTCCTTTCCCAGAGTTTTTAGTAGCCCTATTCTTCTCTTGATTTCCCTTAAAGTCCTAAGACTTAGATAATTCCTTTTCTCTCTTGATATCACATGAAACTATATCCTCATATGATGAAAAATGTTGGGAGGCCAGTGCCCGCTGAAGTAATGGAATTAGACCATTAAATAATCGATCAATTTTTCTCTTTGGATTTATTATACTGTCCACAATATGTCTTTCTAACCTTGTGAAGTTATCTTTATACTTTGAAACATTCTCATCTTCCTTCTACCTTAGATTCAATAATTTCCTCTCCATATCTGCTCGCTGTTCATGAGGAAAGTATTTCTCTAGGAATATTTCCTAAAAGCCCCTCTATTACATCTCCTCTATTTATTACTCCTCCTTTTTGTTTTGTATTAACAACCACCACTGGCCCGTATATCTAGATAGATGATAAATTTCTAGGAGGACCTTCTCTCTTTCGTTACATCCCAAAGCTAGAAAAATTTTCTCCAGGGAACTTATCCACTGCTCTACTATAAATGGGTTTGTAGACCCATTGAATGATGGCGGTTGTTTTCGGATAAATAGATCTAAAATAGATCCTCTAACTGGTAGATTTGGATGAAAAATACGGGTAAGGATATTATTCATAACCCGAGTAAGGTGTCCCGGTTTAGTTATATGTTTCTCAGCACCTGTCACATCACCAAATCCAACATCATTATCTTGCATTGGAGGGAAATCTCTTCAGGGGACACGCGTGTTGGTGCAGTTTCCATTCCATCCACTAGGCACCATTTCTATATAAATGCATACACTAGATTAGGGTATGAATCATAATGTATAATCTGAACATAAAAAAATACTTAGAATAATTTGACATCCTATGCATCGCTAATCCCATAATCACAAAAATGGTCTCTTCGAGGAAAAATTTACATTTAAATCCTTAATAATGGATTGTAAAGTAAATGTGAATTATCTTTAGCGTATCCCCTAGGAGTGTAAATACCAATAGTGAAGCAAGGCCCATTTTTGTGTAACAGGATACCTTGGGTCAAGCCCGAAACTCCTTGACGGGGCTTTCACTCCTAGGTACATATGTGCTAGAGCCACCTCTACCTGTTTGTTTCCAAACATGGATATATTTTCTAGAAAGATCCACCGAATCTATTCTTACCAAAATACTAGGATATTATTCCATTATTATCCTCAAAAACTATCTTAGGGATTTGATCCCTAATCTACATTTTCTAAACCTAGTTTCCATTTTTTCTACTAAACTTCCTCTGATAATAAATTTAAGGACCCGACCCTAGTTTCCCAAATCTAGTGCCTTATTTGATTACATTGGCATATAAACAAGGAATATGAATCCCAAAGGACCAAGAAGTTTAGTAGTATTGTAAACAAGATACACAAATAAGTTCAAATTTACATTAGTAAAGGAAATACAACACTAAATTATTCCAATAGAAACATCCATGCCACATAGATTGGGCTTGCAAGTCATTCATAATTTACTTCTTCATATCCTGGGAAAATGAAACATTAGAAAGGGGTGAGATAAAAATTTCAGTAAGGGTAATAAATACAATAGAAGATAGTATAAACATAAGACATGGTGAATAATTAAAAACACATGCCTTTAAAAATAATAAACTTGAACACATTATGGCAGGAATATGAGTTGAGTAAATAATACCATAATAAAACATAATAATGGGTATTCTACATGTAGAATAACCTCAAGAAATTTCAATTACTTACTTCATAATGAGGGAAGTGCATATGCCAGATATTCTGAAACATTTTTTCAAGGCCTTGTCCAAGACGTCTAAAAATGATTTAGGCCTCGGCAAAATCCATATATCACATTGGGAAAGGCCTCGACCAATTCCACATCTATATGTCACATGAGACGTACCGATGTATCGAGGGGATATAGTGGGGCCCAACCATCACATAATAAGTCCAATGCATTTTTCATATGATCAAGGATATACATAATCAACATATACATTCATATTGAAACTATTATATGAAATATAAATAGCTTTCCCCAATCATTGAACATAAAACACTAACCATTCTAAGTAATATAGTGAATGGTTTTAGGATATATCATCCACAAAAAAATTAGTCATGATCCATTAATTAAAATATGTTATATGAAATCATAAATTATTAAACCTAATAATACATAATAATCAACAAGAGTGTTGAATCAGACGAAAATAATCTTATAAAATCATTATGTAATTCTTGAGATAAACATTCTTTATTTTGAAAAGAAGAGTTATTTTGGAAAAATATTTGTATAAAAGCATATATGAAGAGAGATAGTATTATCATAATAAAATGAGTGATTTTATAAAGATAATGGTTTCCAAAAATATATTATAGAGTGCCCATGAAAATAGATAAGAATTTGAGAAATTCCCTTGAATCATGCTTCTATTTTAGAAACAGTTTTGAAAGTTTCTTTAAAAAAATATAATTATCCATAAAATAGGAAAGGATTATGGTTGGTGTAAATATATGAAACACTCACACAGAATTTATGATGAGTACATAATAATACATATGAATTTCATTGAGGTAATCCGAAAATGAAAGCAACCCGAATGAAAATGGAAGTTCGGGTGGAAAACCCTTACCTTAAGTTTCAATGTGTTACCCTATTGAACTTAAGGTTCTAGAATATGAAATTATACTCATTAATGAATTAATTAAGAAAATATTAGACATGTATTTCTTTTATCATAATTATGTTTAGTCCATTTATGTCCTTATTGATAAGTTATAATTTCGAATTCCGTTGTTCCGGAGTGTTCATTTTCTTGATTTTCATAATCGGTTCTATTGTTTTTAAGTAATGGAGTTAGTGTGGAATGGTTTTAAATATACAGAATTGAAATTAAATATTATTTATGAACATATATAATTGTTAATGGTTATTTCTATCATTTTCTTACATTGAACGAGGATGAGTCATTAGATGACAACCACTTCAATTATTTGGCGGTATTTGGATTATTATAAAGTAGTTTTGTCATATAAATTGATAATAAGTACATATACTGGTTATTTAATATTAATTAGGTAAAAATACATATATTATAGTCTAGTTCAACCATCAAAATGGTTTCATGACCAGTAATTAAATAGAAATTGAAGAATGAAACTTCGTTGTCCTTGAGGGTTATAAATTGGAACCACATGGATGTTGATTTCATTTATAAAAATAAAAGGGAGGGAGTAATAATTTTGATGATGATTCTTCAATTAACATGATATAATTCCAGTAAATAGCTGGTACTATATTTATCATGTTTATTTGGATAGAGTAGGTGGGGATATGATAACAAAAGAAGTTAAATTCAAATGAAACTAAATGAAAAAGAAAGGTTCTTTACCTCTTGAAATAACCCCCTTGAGAACCTCTTTAAGGGAAGGGATTTTTGTCTTTTGGAAAGACCAAGAGATTTATGGTCATAGGGAGTGACTAGGAAAGGGTATTTGGGCAGAAAATTGAGGAGATTAAAGGCTTAGAAGAGTGAAGAGAAGAGGGAGTGGTGAGGGGTTTTTATAGTGGAGGAGAGGGGTAAATTTTGAATATTTTATTCAATATTTTATTACTTCTCTAAATAAAATCATTAGTGTTGGTTTATGTTACCCCTAATAGTAATAAGTTCATGTGTGTTCGAACCAATTGGTCTTAAATCAATTATGATGTCATAAAAAGTGTATTTAACTGATAATTTTTATATACGATACTTTACCGTATTTCACTATTCATAAAAAATTCATGAATTTCAGAAAAATCCCAAAAATTCACCCCTTTCATTTTTTATGTGTAGAATTCAAAAATGAAATCCATTTTTCCAAAATAATTTTCTAAATGTTATTAATTTAATTTTTAAATAAAATCATAGGTAATTCAACAAATAACAATTTTAAAGGTATAATTAGTTTTAAATCACATTGAAAAGTTAATTAATATCTCTTAATCTTATTAACTTAAGAACATAAAATAATATAAATATTTACTATTAATAAGGGTCATATTACTATTCTTACTACTATTTATAAGGCTATGTTACTATTAAAAAAAATCAAGTTTGTTCTATCAGATTCCAAACGACTTACTGATCACAACTTTAGATGACCATTTTTTGAAATTAAAAACATAATAGAGGCAAAGTTGTGTTTAATGGATATATTATAAAACACCTTTATTTTCAAAACCTTGGGTTGTTACTTGTTTGGGAAAGAGGAGGAGTATTATGTTGTCTAATCGGAACATCACAAGTCGCACACTTAAAATTACACACCAATCAGTTTTGAAATAAAAAGTTTTTCCATTAAATGAATCAAAAAAAGATAATATACATATAAAATAACTATTGAAAAAAATATACACCAAAAAATAGATAATTATGTTTCAGAACTCCCACTTCAAGTGTGTATCTCCCTCACAGTGATCCCTAATGCTTATCTCGACATCGAGAGGAGGAGGAAGCTCAGGTGGAACTTATTATTCATTCATGATACCAATATGTGGATAGGGGCCTCCAGAACTTCTTGGATGAGTATAGAGATACCTTGGGACTTAAAACTGATATATCTTTTTTTATGGTTCAAAATTTTAAATGATAATCCCATGATTCAATTTTATATGAAAAGTTGAAGGTGGTTTTGGGAACAAAAATTTCGTAAAACCACTTGGTACATGGTTTTATACCTCCATAAATCCTTATATCACATTGGAGAAAACTAAAATATGTATCCCCACATACTTACTATCTCCAATTTTTTTTTTCTTTATTTGGACACCTAAATCTCGAGATATGGACAGATCACATCACACCAATTTGACTTTGTGCAGATTCGGTGTGCTGGATAGATTAGGTCAGTTGGGACACTTAATAGAATAATTAGGATTGTATTTATTAATAAGAGTTGCATCCTATTAAATTTTAGACCATCTCACAAAATCTAATATCATTTGGATGAACTGAGTTTTTGTAACATTCATAACTTTGGGAAGGTGTTCATGGATCCCAAGTAGTTTTGGCCTTTTTTCTTCCACCTCATCCTGGGGCATCCAAATCACCTCCACCTATAATGAAATTATATAGAAAAGTGAAATTACCATTTTTAAAAATTATTAACAAAAAATTATTGATCCAAACATTGAGATAAATTTTTTATAGTAATTGGAACTTACAATACCAAATTAGTTTAATTCAGTGGTGTAAAGGGTGAAAATAAATAGTGAATCACAGTGTGATCTAGTGACTTGTATGATGGGTTAATTACCCACTATTAAAACATATATTACAATGAGAATACTTCTATATTAATGAGGAAATTTTTGAGGCAGGTTAACATGGATCTTAAGATGGAAGTTATCCATTATCTTTATTCCTAATTTAGAATCTAGATTAAAATATTTATACTCCCCCATATATCAAAGGAAAAATAAGAAAAGGAAAATGACCCACCCAACCTATACTTCCAATTGGTTTGGGAATACCTACTGATCCATTTTTGGTAATAGTATGTATAAAACAAGGGGTTAACAAACTAAATCTGATATGAGCCCAAATATTTAATTAGTGATCTATCAGGCGATTTTCCTTTGTGGGTGGATGCTACCTGCCAGACATTCACATACTAGGGTGATGGTAACAACATTTCTGAAGGATATACTACTAGAAACATGGGTATAAGTGAGCATTCTCATGATAAAACCTGGGATAGACTATCAAGTATTAGTCTCAGTTCAACCACGAATGACCCGTCATAGGATTTGCATCCTGATCTAATTTTTTTCATGGGTATATATTGACTCACCTTGGTGTCCATTATTTTTAAATAACTCATTCTTAGCTCCTCAGTTCACCCCTCGACCTATACTACTAAAAATTACAGAAAAAAATCTAATAAGAATGGATTCTAAAACTCTAGACCACCTCCTATGGTATAATTCATATTTTATCTTCACCCCTCTAAAGCTCTCATTAAAACATAGGTTGATGGATTCAATGACTTAGGTATAAACTACTCATATAGAATTACACTAAAATATGGATCACTTGTAGAAAGTGTTGAAATGATTCCCATCAATGTTCCTTACACTACATCTAGGATTGGGAACTAAATTTTGTTTATATAAGATGTGAACTTATATCCCTTTCAAAGTGAATGGAGAGAAGCATTGAATGACCTTTCCAAAAGTCTAGAGAATGCTGAAATGCATGTATAATAGAGATTCAATAGCCCAATCCTTAGATGAATATCCCATCAGCCTATCTTTGCAGTATGGTTAGTTATGGATTGAAAATTTTAATGATGCAGTACAAAGGAGAGTTATTATGTGAATACATAGAACCCCTTTCTAGGATAAAAGATGGGATTAAGAAGAATTAGAGTGAATAGATGATGTTATCAAGAAATATTCAACAACTGAGGAAGGAGAAACTTTTATAGACAAACATTGGATCGTAGTCTTATAGTATTTAAATTAGGATTCCCACATAATATATCTAGGGGTATCAATGACTTTATATATTCATGTTTCCTCTATTGTCTATACTTTATTGAAACAAGTCCCCCTTAACATGGGAGGCTTAAACGTTGTCATAGTTTAACTCTTGTTACTTGAATGATCTTTCTCTACAAGAATCCTTATCTTTGAATAAATCTCAATTCCAAAGTATGAATCCACTCTAACAAAGATGTTAATTCCATGAATCAACGCATGGAAGGTAGGGAATGGAAAATGTTATTTATTTAATAACATAAACACCACATTTTAAGATGTGTATTAATACATCCTGGATCTTCCAAATATTCACAGGACTAGGAACCAATGGACTTGACTACCAATATTTATATTCTACCATTCAACAAATCTTATTGGTCTAAGAACAACTTGTTATCTAAAAGAAATATTTCTATTATTTTGAAAATGTAAATAACTAAGGGGAATCTATGGAGCATGACACAAAAACACTAAAATGGAATACTACTGAAGAGGCTCGACTTCATGAAATGATGTCTAATCTAACTATATATATTGAAGAACATAAGGATTGTTTAGAAATAAGGAAAGGGAACTTTTAATAAGTGAAATTCAATCTTGGGGCCGATTACACTGATGAGGAAGAGAATATATTAGCTGAAGTTGAAGTTACTAGGTGGCTGGACCTTCAATAGTTAATAAAAACCTCTCACAAGGTGTTGGATAATTTACAACATTCATCTAGATAAATCTTATTGAAACTACTTCCATTATTTTTATGAATTTAAGGGTGAATCTAGCTTATGGATATTCCCCTTCTTTTTAATGAATGATAATAATGTTTTCCATTGAATTGTTACCAATAATCCATCCAATATCAGTTATTGATTAATTGAAAATCAATTAAACTTATAAGAAGTAATATCAGGAAAAATTGAATCCACTTAATTATTGTATAAATATGGATGGAGTCAATCCTAGTTTCATAAATTATTGAGGTAAATATGTAATATGGGGAAGTAACTTATCCCTAAAACATATAACCTCAAGTGGATATAAGAAGGATAAATATGGAAACATATATACCATCACCATATTTTTGGGTTAATCCATTAGATTAAGGATTACAAGTTCTAGTTTCCTCATGATTTTATAAAATTGGATAGATATAGGAAAACAATATTTATCAGTTCATAAACTATCACCGGGATCTAATGTTGGATTATTTTGATATTAGATGTAGTATTATCTTGGATATTTACTATTTTATTGGTATAGGTTGGATGGATATGGAAGTGTATGTACCGTCACCGTGAAATATAGTTAGTATATTTAGATATGTGGGATAAATAAATAAACATGAAAAAAATAATTAAGGGGGGAATTAGAGTGAGGTTTCTAATGTTTAAGAGGGCTTGAGAACCTTGAGACTATAGCTTCTCACATTTCACATGGGTGATCTAAAATGATATATAATATGAATATATAAGTGATCTAATTTTGTACTATGTTGAGGAACCTAGAGAGCATAACTTTGCTTTTTCCATGGTCATATGGTGTACCTTTGAATATATACATCTCTTTCCTTTTTAACCCTAATTTTTTCCAAACATATGGAATGGGTAGGTTTAGAAAGTAAAAAATTTGATTTTTCTTAACATTAATTTTTTTTTTCAAAATGAGAAGTTTTGTGCATTTTATATTTTCTAATGATTTATTTTTCCAAGGTCTAGAAAGGTTCATTCCGAATGGGAAAAGAATCAATATTTTTTTAGGAATCCCTTTATCTGTTTTCAATATAGTGAGTATTATGTATCTCCCCTTGGGTAGTTTAAGGTTGTGAAAGCCAAACCAATGTCACTAACATTTTAGGCCTAGAATGGTTGACCATAAGATGAGGTATTTTTTATAACTGTATGGGAGAATTAAATCTGATAGGAATAGAAATATCTTCATTATAAATATACATGACCTAAAGGAATGATGAATGTAATTTTAATTCATTGTTTTAGACCAATGTGAATGGAGTTTGGGTTTATGTGGACTTGGGAAAAAGGTATGGAAATATATGTACTAGAAATAGTGAGATAAACCTAATGTGGATGAAGAGCCTAATACCACTATTGTCGGAAATATCATGAGAAGGTTCATGAAATTTATGTTTATAATGCTCAGACCATTACTGATATTTAAGGACAAAAATATTTGATTAAATGTGAATTGAGATGTTGTATGTTTGATATGGAGGAAAGGTGGACCAAATTTGAATGAGAAAGGGCCTCCATTAGTATATGATCTCTCAAAAAAATAGAAAATATTTTATGGTCATTGTGATTCGAAAATTATGTCATATGGTTTGGGGTCACGTGAAGAATATTGGTTGAAGTTCAAGAGTATTACATCACAGAATTTCCATGAAAATTGGTATGACGCATTAATGTGTTACATTTTGGGTATTTAAATCCACATAAACATCTATGTTTTGGGATGTGTAAATAATAACTCAAAGTGTTTGAATGAGGAAATGGTGAGATTAAATAGGTATACAGGGTTTGAACATTGAACACATTTTAACTATGGGTTCAAGTAATTTTATCTCAGGGAATTAAAATATTAGGGGACCTCCCCCTCTGGATGAATATCACTTTGTTTGGAAGCCCCAAATATGATAACTCAAACATGAACAAGTACGGTTGTGTCCCTTAGTGTTAAATTCATTCATTACCAATAACCAATGAAATGTTTTCAAAGATTCAAGTACATAATGAATGAATTAGTTGTATGAAAGAAATGATATCTAAGAAGGGATTGAAAGCCTATAAGTTACACCACCATGTATTGAACGCAACATAGGGGTAAAATTCCATAACATTAAACTACTTGAGCGTGTGTGTAAGAGAAAATATAGTGGGTCTAATATAACTCCCACCTAGACTTGTGGGTCCTATGATCATATATTTTATTTTCGAAGGTTCATTTGATGGGTCTTATAATATTTTTTTATTATTTTTATTATAGTATTAACATTTTATAATTTCCTAAAAATTCTTAATTAGTGATTGTATAATTTAAGTTTTCCTAGTATCCTTTTTTGGGTTTTCAAACTAACATGTTTTTTTGTACTACATTTTCAGTCAAAGGGTATTTCAATTTGGACCATTTAGGGATGAAATTTTAAGGCCACACAACTTTGAATAAATATTTTTGAGGTTTATGTTCAAACATCTTTGATATTTTTTTTCTAAGGGTTAAGGATAAAAAACTCTAACAAAATGTTTTTGATGTTTAAGGTAACTCAAAATTGAAAAATAATATGAGATAGTTTATATATTTAGTGTGAGATAAACCCAACATTAATGAGTAACCAAATTATGCTGTAGAGTGTCTCAAAAAGAATTGCACCCAGTTTTAGGTTGTAGTACTTAGACTAAAAAGAAATATGAGATGGTCTATGAAATAAAGGAAAATAAAAACCCCACATTAACAGAAAGGACAATAATATTAACATAGATTTTTTTAAATGGGAACAAACATAATTTAAGGTTCTAGTGCTTAGACCAATGCTAAGGGGTGTGATATGGAAACTTAGATAGGGAACACGAGTTAAGTGAACCCCAACAACTTTAAATGAGGAATATTGACGATGGGAATAATAAATGAATGTATTTTGATTAGGAAGATGAGAGAGACCAAGTTTGTTATGGATGACCACTGGATAAAATTTAAATGATGGGTTCCATGATAATTTATTTCAAGGAGTATGAGGATTATAGGACCTTCTCCTCAGGATAAAGATATATCTAGTAGGAAATACCAAATATGGTGGCACAATCATGACTAAGAAGAGGTGTCCCTTAGAGCTGAATACACTCTTTATAGATAACCATCAAAGGTTTATTGAGATTAAAACCACTATGGGAATGAATTGGGTCATATAGAAGGGAAACATTAATAGGTTGTTAGAATATTCCAATCCTGAACTGACCATGATTAGGTTGGTTATGTATGATAATCAGAAATAGTGGTACCTGATGGTTTTTGGATCAGTCTAATATATATTGTTTAATTATTAATATGTACCCTAGAATCACATGAATTAATCCAAACATAATTATTATACAAGATAGCCCCTATATAGATATTTTTTTTCTAGGAAAGGGTATTTTCATATCATGTTATAGGATTTGAAATGTAAAAAGGATCTAAGACTATACATTGAATAATGTACATGGGATTATATATATATTTACTTAGTTCATGGCCTATTCTAAAGGATCGATAAAAATATGGCAAACCCTAATTCCAAGAAATAGGTCTTGATAAATAGGTAATTCTATCCTATCACAAGCTTATCAGTATAATCCATATACTATGTATCCATACAAAGATCCATCTCTTATATTGGGAAGTTGGATCATATAAAATTAACCACTCTGAATAGTTTTAAGTCATTTAGGATGAAACATTTACCCTAAAATTTAACATAATGAGGAAAGAACTTAGGTTCCATTAAGGTTCGGGGAATATGATGAAAAACATTATTTAGTTGGTCTATACATATTTAGATCATGTACAAAATAAAATGGATTTTCCACATAGCTGAACCTATGAAGGGAAACAATAAATTACATAAGGGGTCTAGACACTAGGATAGAGTGAGGGTTTCAATTGGAATCTTTGACTTGAAAATTATAGTATATTTAGGCATGACTATGTATCCCAAGTTAACAAGAATAAATAGATAAATAGTTATGATAAATATTGGGTCATTATACTATTTGTAGGTTAAGTAGACCATGACACCAAGATAGAAAAATATAATAGTGGCAGTAGCATATTTAAAGCGAAAGAGAAAGATAGAGATCCAAAATGGTGTGATATCTTACATATGGGTGAATCATTGATAATATATGTCAAGATATAACATATGGAGTGATTCTATGATTGGATATAACTTGAGATATATCTCTTTGAGTTTTTTATAGTAATATGGGATAGACCTTTTTGAATAGTTTCAATTTGTGAAGGATGGATCATATACCATGCATTTTTAAATCATGTGAAAAGTAATCAGTTCCCATGTAGTTTAGGATTATATGATATGGACCTTTATGTGGGGGTAAATTTTTAATAGATATAAAACATGCATAAGGTGATATAACCTTGTCTTAATGTAGAGTGAATGAGTATATGTTTAGAAACTAAGAAAAAGGATGGGTTTGATTGGAATTTGTGGTGGGATCCCATGGTTTGGATGTCACTACGTATCCTTATGTAATAAGAATCAATCTATAAACAATTCTTAAAATGTATTAGTGATGCAGCCATTGGATAAAAACTGACGTGAATATAAATCCCAATCACTAGGATAAGAATAAAAATAAATTTGGTGGATATTTTTAGATAATCCTAGGATAAAGGATCAGTGTGTTTCTACATATCCTTTAAATAAAAAAATCAAGAAACATGTAGTTATAGTATATAGAATCTAGCTGTATAGATCTGAATCTTTCATATGAGAGGAGTATAGAAATTTAAAAATACTTTGGTGGTAGAGAATGATGGGAACTCATTGTGAATAAGGAAAGGCTTCATCACTAGAGTAGGACAAGGTCTGGAAATAGAAGCTATGGACGGTCCTAGTCTAGGAGTTCCAATTTTCACTATGTATTCTTAAATCACAAAAATATAGACACACAATGTTCTTATAGAAGGTGAATTTTTTGTCATAGGTCAAGTGGATCAAGAAATTTATGTCTTCTAGTATAGCCATAACCAATACATACCCAAAAATAGAACATAGTCCTTTACGTATAACACGATCTCACATGGGGTAGGGGAATTTATAATTTGTTTTAAATGGAAAAGATTATCCTAATATATTTTAAGGTAATTGATATTTCACTATATTCCATGAAATTTAATGTCACATGATAGAGACTTAGGGTTATTCCATCAGAATTTAAGGTCATTGGGTGGACCATTGTTAGTGAGAAGTCCCAAATAATAGGATGTAACTTATAAGAGTGGGTGAAATTCTTACCTTATATTGGGTTTTTGGATGAAAAACCACATGATAAGGATTTTTATATAGATCTGGATCATTTGTAAGGGATGATAGGTCTCATGGAATGGACCAATCTATCAGTTTCCTGTCTTGCAGGATGGACCATTTTCTATGAAGTTTAATATCATCTGATGTGGTGTCAGGATCCATGTTGTTTAGGATAATATATCATAGAACATTATATAGATTATTTTCCACTAATATGACTCATGAAAAATAATATAACATTTTCCTGCTGTAGAGTATGGAGGGAAAACCCAAAAAAACGAAAGAAAGATCGACCACAAAGGAAAAGTTAAGGGTATAATTGGGACTGAACTTGTAGATAAGTCCCGCAGTCTAGGCAAAAATATGTATCCTGTAATAATATGAGTCTATACACACTTATTTCTGAGGTTGTGAGATAATTTTATTCTAAGTTCATATCGATAAATAAAGGAAGGTATCATGAAATAAGAACTCCTACATGGATATAAATATTGTGTAATGCGAATGGGTCTAATAAATAGATAATCCTAAATAGTTTTTGTGGTTATTTGTTATGGAACTTTAATTTTTTAGTTTAAAATATCATGACTAGGAATAATTTTTTTTATTTTTAGGGTCATATGATGTGAAAATAAAGTGATATGATGTTTAAAGTCATATGACTTAGACAAGACACTCTATAGTTTTAAGTCATGTAACAATAACTTATCTGAAAACAAATTCAGGTTATGTGAAATAATTTTCAAGGAACCTTACATTGGTGGTCAGAATGATGTGCTATCCATTCAACATGATCAATGAATAAGCTCTGTAAGATTAGAACATGTGTATAGAGAAAGGTCATTCCCATTTAGCTCCATCTTTGAAGGTTTCTTCCTAATTGTCATTGGAGTTATTTGATCTAATAACAAATCTCTATAGAGGAATGAGCATAGGTATCCCTTCTTATTGAATTATAGTGCAATTAAATTCTAATTCATCTATAGGTTATAAAATCCATGTAACCTTTTTCATTGTGTAATTCCAACTCATCTGAACAAATATAAGATTTATCATATTAATAAAACCACTTATATATAGTAATGCATAGTGATGGAAATTAGAAATCAATTGGAATAACTACCTCTATCCCATATAAAAGAAATTATGGGGTTACCTATGTGGTAGTACAGATTATGGTGTATTAATCCCATATAGTGTGAAAGAGTTTATCTAAATAAGTATTCTTTCCCATAACCACCATTTCCTAAAGGTTGTCAGACATATTCCTGTTAAATTATTCTATATATCCCTCCACACCTATATGATAACAAGTTGAATAGTTAGTTTAGATATTATATTTCATATTAATTGACTCAACTCATAAGAGTAAAAATTAGTTTCTTTTTCCATCAATATTGTATGAGGGATCCCAAATATAACTATAATATTAGTCTCCATGAAATTTATGTTAGACTTGGTTTTACTTCCCAGAGGGATATAGCTTTGACCTACATAGATAAGAAATTGGTTGTAGTAAGGATGTAATTGAACTATGTAGATATAGCTAAGGGAATGTGCCCCAAGAAATCAATTAACTATATGAAAAATGACCAACAATGTTTGTATATGTACATCCATTCTAAGGGTTGATGGATAAAATTGAAAATTATCTGAAAAAAAATTCTTCATGAACTACATACAATATTACATTACTGGATTACCAAATTATCAAAATATCTTGAGTTTATTGAAGACCTTGGATCCTTATCAGTGAGAACCCAGAGTAGTAGTGCAGGATTCTTACATGACAATGAGTGTTTCTTCTCCTTCATTGTATTATGTAAAACCCCATGCCTTTATTAGTTGGAAATTCCATAGGGAATTTTTTTTCTAGAGTTGGAGTTATTTTGAGAATCTAGATTCTAATAGAAATTTTGAGAGTTGGAACATCCCATTGAAGTTGGTTTTGGATATGGAATGAGACATGAGAGGTGTCTTATGTGTTCTAGTGAATACCCAAACCATTAAGAAGATTTTAATTTATTTTAAAAGGTTTTTTAATTATGAATGGTAGAATCATGGTTAGGGGACACCATGTAAGTCAAATATTCAAGATTGAATTATCTTGAAAATTTGTGAAAAATTGGAGCACATTTTCAGAGAATCCTAAAAAACCTATAATTCACATTTAGTGAAGATTTTCATGGTTGGATAATGATTTAGTAAATTATGTTTCTAAACAGTTCAATGAGAATTTATTGAGATAATTCCAATCACATGATTGGATGATGGTTTGGAAAACCCTATGGTAATCGTTTTGGTCACCAAATTTCATTTAAAAGAATGAAAAGACCCTTTTACCCCTTCATGATTTTAATACTCACTCCATCCCTCTGATCCCTCGCATAGGGATGGACCAAGGGGTCCTATACCCCACCTCTTATTAAACACCCTTTTATTATGGGCCATTATTAGATATTTCATTAGTAATGGAGGTATGGTTTCCTACTCCAACCTCTTCCTTGTTACTCTACTTTCTTTATATATAATTTCAAGAATTTTTCATAGGGTTTAGTGATAAATTCTACCAGATCATGGTGAACATCATCCGAGAAGATGGATATTTTTCTTAATGTCACTATAAGATGTCATAATACAATGTATTTATTTCATGACATTCCATTTATATGATGGTACATCCCCCAATGAGTTTATTTAGAGGTTTTTACTAAATTGGATGAAATTGGACATTGAATAATTAGTTATTGATAGAGATTTTAAATATCTCGGGCTTGAGTGTTTTTTCAGGATTAGAACACACGTCGTTTCTTGTGGTTTCAATGAGAGGTTGATACATAATTATTTTTAGGCCTTTTTCCTATTTAAATTATGTTTTCTCATTAATTATATGTTTTCATAATTATTATTTTTTAAATATTGTGGCTTGAAATAGGAAAATTTGTTGGTTAGTGATGGTTGATTGGACTTAAATGAGTTTGGGAGAATGTATTTTAGATATATATAAAAGAAAATTTCTTCGATTGAGGTACGTGGTATCTTGAGAATTACCCTTTAGTAAATATATTATATTTATGTATGCATGTGGTACATTGTATCACCACTATGGGTTATTGAACATTTTAAATTAAAGTAATTTTTTAACTAATGAAAATGTTTAAAAATAGAATAAAGAAGTGTAAAGGGATACAAAATACACTTGATCACTAGCTTATTGCCTCATCCACCAATGGATAAGGTATTGATAATAAATGTATTACTTAAGATACTCAGATCTTAGAGGGATGTAAAGTAAAGGTATTAAATAAAAATAGTAGACCTGGATTGGATCCCTTATTTACCTTGAGAAAGGATGACCGATGAGTTAGAATGATTTCCCCGAGTAGATCATGAGATGTCAGTGAGAGGTATTAGAGTCAATATACTAGATGATTAGAGTTTGGGGTGAGTTTTCCTCCCCCACTAGTATGTGAGTACCCAGGTAGGTATACCTAGAGTATTTTTATTATATGCTAGGTTCCTGAGGACCGATATAAGATGACCTTGGATGAAGAGATTAGAATTTTATACCTATATAGAGTGGTGGTGGTATGGATTATCTTAAGAGGTTAGTTATACCATATGATGATAATGGTGATATAAAGGGAAAAGATTCCCTATGAGTGACTGAATTGGCCTAGTATACTATATTAAGATAAGGGAACCCATGTAGGGTTTTAATACTATGATATGACCTATGGGACCTTGGTAGGTTCCCCAGTGTTATGTAAACCTTGAGAGAATAAGTGTGGGAATGGGTCACAGTGGTTTTATGTATCATCTTAGAACTCAAATCAATGATGTGGGCCTAGTAGGGCTATAGTATAAATGATAGGTTATGAACATGAGAGTCTAAAATTGGTTATATGAGATGCTTTATATAGGTGGATAAACTATGATATTATTATTATTATATGTTAGAGGGTGGATGTTTCCCCACAATTATTATTATGAATTTTTTATTGGGTAGATGTTGGCCCCCCTATAATAAACAGTACATCATAATATACCTACTAATTCCTAGGTTCTAGACGATGGTCCTATTGGTATAATGATAGATGATATGACTATTGATTCCTTGGATCCAGCTACTGAGTCGAATGACATGATATAAGGTTCCTAGTGATTCATAGGATCTTTTCTATGAGCCTGATACAATGATATGAGATTATTAGTTATTCATAGAATTTGGTCAATGATCCCGATGATAAGATGTTAGGAGAGATGACTACTGAGTCCTAGGATCTAGTCATTGTACCTTATGATACTGATAGAGATTCCAAGTGATTCCTAAGGGATGGATATTGATCTTGGGGGATTTTTAATGAGATGAATAATAATTTATAAGATATTGTTATTGATATTGGTTAATTTTACTAGATACCTAATGATTATTAGGATATAGTGATGAGCTTGAGGACATGAGGATAAAATTCCTAGAATGATTTATATGATCTGGTGTTAAAACCTCATGGTGGAATACTTATAATATAATGGGATAGGTCATATATCCTCTAATGATAGCGTGATGTATTCAGAGACACTTCAACATTGTAGGAAGTTGGTATAGTCGAACCCAAGGGTCATATTAGACCCTTATAATAAAAAATGGTTATATATTTATGATTTTTCATTGTAGTTATTTATTAGGAGAATATCACCTAAACATATACTAATTTATTGGTTATGTTTGGTAACCCATTTATGGTTCTCTTTTGATTTTTAATCACACCTTTCTTGGGAAGCCGTGGAACTTGGGTTCTAGACAAGACTTCAATGACCACAATTTAGAATGGGGAAGATGCATAATATTTCATGATTCAATGGGATAACTATGAGGTACTTGAATAATGATGTGTTATTAGGCCCATGGATGGCAGTAGATTATCTATATTTTATTTTTATTATCATTGTATATCTGATGGACCCAATGGGTGATTGGTTATTGTATGCTGGTATGATCGTGTGTCTATATAATATATGATAACACATTTTGTTTAATATGTCATGTTAAGTTTATTTTCTTCCTTTTACTATGATAATATTTATGTATGTTGTTTAGTAATTTCCTATGTGTTTTACTATGATATCATTCTATAGTCTCCCCATGATAATAACTTAGATCCCCACTACTTGTTAGAAGCCTCCAACATACAAGGAGTCACACCTAAAGTCACCTGAAACTATTATCCAAGACAACGATTAGTGTTCTCCAGTCAGGTGGATGTTAGAAATGTGTATCAATTATTTTTATTTGGTCTCATTATTTGGGTATATGGTAGATAGGGAATATGAATGTATAGGTTCATGTGATTCTCCTTGGAGTAGGGAATTGAGAACATCTTTATCGAGGTGATGTCCAGGTTACTAGGGATTTTTTATTTTTATTCATTGTTTTTGATTTTAGAGTTATATGATTTGACCTAGAATAAATCACTTGATTTTTAATTTTTTTATTTAAACACACAATAAAATATGGATTTTATTAACATTATAAAAAAGAAAAAAAGGGAATCAGGGGTCTGAAATAATGTAACTCAAGGGAATTGTCCCTAATAAGCTCCATACACTAAATAGGGAGGGTTACTATGTTGTATAAAATCATGAGATGAATGTTTTGGGAATATCGTGATGAGATATAGTCATCCTCCTTATTCCCCTTTTTCCATGTGTGAATAAGAACCATCCGATTAGTAATGATCATTTATCCGCAACATATGATATAAATGACTGTTTAAGGAATGGATAAGGGATTATAAAAGGAATTAAGAAAGATGGATGGATCTGTTTCAACTATGGAAAGCTCAGTACCCATATAATGGAAAAGATCAATACCATTTAGCATGTAATTTTATTCTAAAAATAGAGATTCAACCTGTACATAGAAGGCACTGAATGCAAAAATGACAGGGCACTGTGATCATGCACAATCCCTCCCTTTTATTTATCTATGAATTCATGAACCATCCACATTGGTTTTGAATACACTGTTGTAGGGATTCCACAACACCCATTGAACCAGTGAAGGTGTATTTTTAATATAAGAGAATATGTTTTTTCTTTCTATTAAATTTATTATAGAGGGATCCAAATTACAGTACTTCAATAGAGAGGTGAGTTTCACCACCAGATTCCTAGACTTGTAAAACAATGATATACTAATGTTGATGAGCCACTTTCTCTATGATTTATTCTTTTCACTACAAATTCAATAGCATTCGGCTGATAAAATAATTTATCTTTCCTTATTCTCATGATTATTTATTCTAACTCCATGAAACCTTATGATCAAAAGATAACTTCCAGAAATATAATGGGACGGAATATTGTTAAAATACCTAATATTTCACCATATGTATGAGGACCATACTCCTTCAAAAAATAAGTGGTTTGATATAGATTAATCATTGTTGGAATGCAGGGCTCACATGACCTATGTCAAAATTGTTTGTGTTTGATATCATTAATGATGATGGTTCAATTTTATAAAGTTTCCACAAAACATTATATTGAATTTTACAATATAAACAGTTTTTATCATTTTAATCAACTTAACTATAATATATTTTCTCTAATTATAGGTTATGTGGATCTCAAAAAGAGATTTTATTTAACAATAAATATGTAGTAACTCCTTATGTTGGATGTATATATAGACACTCAATAGGTATATTCAGGAATTAGATTCCTTCATGATCAATCCCTAGTGGGTAGTAATGATATTTCTTATGAGAGAATATAAGGTTGGCTGCTTAATGTCTCAATAATAATTTATATGGTGTTTTCCAATATACATTCTTGATGGAATTGTTCTTAACCATATCATAATACTATAGATTACTCAAAATTGATCAACCAATTTTTTAGATGAAAAATTACAGGATTGGTTTCCCAGAGTATTGACAGAAATGGGGAATGTGCCTCTATAGTGATAGGTGACTTTGGAGATGGATCATGGTGTTGTGGTACAGTCGACATGAGAGTATTACTTGACATAGGTTATTAGAATTTTGTTTTTTTGGAGTAATTTTAGGTTGTTATTGAATAGTGGTATAAGAGAATATGTATATTGGGGTTTTTATTATTTGATGTTAGAGGGTGTTACCCTCATTAATGATGAATTTTGGTGAATGTTGATGGTGATGTTTAAGATGAACTGAGAACAATTAGCAGTTGACGTTTCATGTTTGATATCAAGCATGTGAAAGATGGCCATGACCAATAATCACATGAATTAATGGATATATCAAAGTCTATAGAGACATGACCATGTGTTATAAGGTCAATGGGTGTAATGTGACTAATTTTTGTATGGTTAAGGTATCTTTTGTATAATACTGTGCAGGTGGATCAAATTTTATCTATTTTTTTGGAAGGCACCATATTTATATTTTAGATTTGGTATTGGATGGATTCCATGCATTGGCATTAGGATCAGGGTGGTTTAGATGTGATCTAAGAATGAATCAGATCTAAGTCCCTCCAACACTCAGAGTGAGAGAATGATGAACTATGTATTTGGATGAGTATCTAACCAAGGAATTTGAATGACAGTTAGGTTAAATTTTTTTTTTGGTATTTGAATGATCATAAGACAACTTAAATAATTAAGGCATTTCCATTTGGAGTTATGGTAGAACATTAGTGGGTAAAAAGAATCATTTTAAGAAATATTCCACATAAAGGGGAATGAATATAATTTTTGGATGAAATTGGGTGTGGTGAGTTAGAAACCACATTGAGAGAGTAGATATACTACTAGAAATGTGTGTTTATTAAGTGATTCCAATGGTGGGGAGAACCATGGGCCATAATCAGCCTTGTGAGTAGAGACATATGGTGGGGAGAATAATAAGAATTGGGATGTACTGATTGATAACATAATTATGTCTCACAATAGTTGGGAATCGTTAAACACCATCTTAGTGGTTTAGTGATGGTGGAAGGTGGTGGATCAACCTTTAATGAATATTCTTTCTTATGTTTGGAGTTGTGTAGTGGAAACTCATTTGAAATTTTGGGATATAAAATAGTGAATTGAGCAATATTTTATGGTCGTGGAAGGATTAGTTTGATGGTTTAAATTACACTAAATATTTTTAAGGATAATATGTTCTTTGGGGGGGTGGTAATAAAACCCCTTTCATTTCAATTTAAAAATAACAGAGGGAATTTCAATTTATGTTTTCTAATGAAGGGTCTATTTTGAGAACCAAAATTTATATTTGAATTCAGAGAGTTGGAGCATCCCTATGATAAGTTTTTGGATATGGATCGAGGATTGAGAGGTGTCTCATGTGCTTGGGTAAAGGCTATATCTCTGTTTTTTAAATTTTAAATTAATTTTCCTCTATTCATGATTGGTGCATATTTAGGGGGAAAATTTCAATGAACTGTGTAGGCTTGGATTGGCTTGGTGATTAGTGTATAGTGGGTGCGTGGTTGTAGAGAAATAGTGTAGAACCTAAAATTCATATTTAGAGGTGATTTTCATAGTTATAACATGGTTTGGTAAACTATGAAATAAAACCATGTGAGGGGGGTGGAATGAGATAGTGACATCCACATGATTGGTGAATGGATTGTAAAACCATACGGTATATGTGTGGGATCCCATATTTCATTAAAAAGTTCGAAAAGACACTTTTTCCCATGGGTTGTGAAACCTCACTCCCACCTTCTCCTCCCCCACATGAGACTAGACTAAGGGGTCTTATACCCCAATATTATCCTTATCTCCCTTTCTATTAGGGCTGATTACTTGAAAATTTATTCATTTTGATAAGTATAATTTCTTCCTCCCTCTTCCTCACTGTTTTCCCCTTTGATCTCTCTCTAAATTTAGAAAATTTTCTTAGTTTTTGATGATGATTTCTACTGAATCACAGTGAAAATATATTGATATGATTTGAATTTTTCTCAACATATCTAGAGGACATCCAGGGATGATTTATGTACATAATCACATATCATTTCAATAAATACAAATCAATTGATTATTTTATTTAGTTTCTTTAACTAAATTGTATAATTTTATTATCGAATCAACGGTGAGTGATAATGAATTTTTATGGACTAAGTTTGGGTGCATTTTGGAGTGGACCACAAAATATTTCTCATGGTTTTGATGATTGGTTGATACTTAGTGTTTTTTTATTAATTATTTCTATTTAAATTAATTTGATTAATTAATTGTAATGTTTTATAATAAATTTATTTATATAATATGTATTGTACTAGGGACTCATGTGGGTTGGCGATGACCATTTAGACTTAGCAAAAAATATATAGGATTAGCTTAAAATGAAATGGATACAATCGAGGTTGGTGGTACCTTGAGAAAACCCCTTTGTTAAAGGTATTTTATTAATGTATGCATGTGATATATGATATTTCCACCATGGGTGGCTGGATTTTTTAAATTAATTAATATTTTAAATTAAATTAAATTTCAATTAGCAGAATAGAATGTGTCATTGGACATGATGAACCATTGAGAACTATCTTAGTTCCTCATCCACTGATGGATGAGGCCTTGATTATGAATATATTCCTTGAGAAAAGCATAACATTTAGTGGTGTAAATTAAATGAATTAAGTTAACATAGTAGAACTATATAGGTACCCTTAGTTACCTTGAGTTGGGATGAGTTATGAGTTGAAAGGATTGGGTAGATTAGGCTATGATATTTCTTGTATATTTCACATAAACTAATTAGAGTGGGGTGAGTTTTCCTCCCCCATTAGAATGTGATTACCTAAGTATGTAGTGGATGACTAGTTTTATGATAGGTTGGTTATGTGAGTACAAACTTAGGATGACATTGAAAAGATATATGGGTGTTATTCCACCTCTCTAGAGTTGTGACAATATGGATTATTCTAAGAGGCTAGTAAGGGCATGTGGTGATCATTGTTTTGTAGAGAGACACTATTCCCTCTGAGTGATAGGATTATCCTGGGAGATTAAAGTGAAATAAGGGAAACCATATAGGTTTTTCGTAATATTATGTGATCTAGAGGACCCTAGTGGGTTAACTGGTTTTATGTAAGCCCTAAGAGGGTTATTATGGGAATTGGTAGTGTTGATTTTGGATGTAACCTTATAACCCAAATCAATGATTTGAGCCAGGTTGGGATTTAATGGTAGGTATAGGTTATTAAATTGTGAGGCCTACCTTAGTTATAAGATATTGGATTTACTACGTGACCAACCCATGTTATTATTAAAATTTTTATGAGATGTTATGGGGCGGATGAAGGAACATTGATTGTTATTATGAAACTTGAACATCATGGATGCTGACCTTAAAAATTTAATGGTACTTAGTATGATTCTTATTTATTTATATTATTTAGTTAATTATATTGATAATTATATATTGGGAGAGATTATAAGTCATTAATAGGAACTGAATGACGATCTTGATTATAATATATAATAGACCTAGTGACTCATAAGATCTAGTTGTTGAGACAGATGATATGATATTGGGAGAGACTCCTAATGATTCCAAAGATATGGTTGGTGTACCTTATGATGTTGGGATAGATTCCCAATGATTCCAAGCATATATCTGTTGATCTTAGGGGATATTTTACGAGAATAATAGTGATTTATGGAATATAGTTGTTGATCCTAGAAGATTTTTTTTAAGATTCTTAGTTATTCATAGGTTTTGCAGATGAGACAAATGATATGATGATGAAATCCCTAGAATTATTTCTATTTTTTACTATTCAAACCACATGGGGGAATAGTTATGGTATTTTAGGGTAAGACATGTACCCTTGATGATTATGTAATGTTCCTAGAGACACCCTGACACTAGCAGAAGTAGGTATAGTCAACCCCGGGTGTCACATTAAAACCTGAGGATCAATGGTGGTTATTTATTTATTCTTATGGAATGTAATTATTCATTATAATAATATCATATGTACATAAAACACTTTACGAGTTATGTTTGGGACACCATTAACAGTGTCCTAATTAGTTATAATGACACCTTTCTTGGGTGGCCATGAAACATGGGGGTACCCAAGAAGACATCAATGATCGATGGTTAAAGTTGATAAAAGTATTAGTAATTATTGATCGTGTGAAATATCCTATAGGGACTTGGATACTATGGTTTAATGTGGAATATGGATAGTAGAAGACCCCATATATTTTTTATTTTTCTTATATATGTGATCAACCCAATGACTGGTCATTTGTTTCATGCTTGTATGACTATGTGTCTATATGAATATATGATTCCATATTTTATTTTACATGGAATTTTATGTTTAGTTTATTTCCTTTAATCTGATTATTTTAATTACTAATGTTGTTTTTTTATTTTCTCTATGTATAACTTTAATATAAGTGTATAGTCTCCCCACAGTAATGAACGAGACCCACACAACAAATTAGTAGCTTCTATCATATTAGGATGCATTCCAGAGGTTTCTTGGTTCCACAATCTTGGACACATATTAGTGGTCTCCAACATTTTGTACATTACACACATGATTAAGACTCACTATAAGTCTATTTTATAGAGGAATTTCAAGGGATTTGGCCCATTGTACAAGAAAAAGTTTACAACATTCCACCAGATCTATTATTTCTTAGATCAGTATAAATGGGGAATTATAATTTGATGGTAGCCTATTATAGGAGATATGTATCCAATTATAGTATTTTATTGTGAGGTTATAGTCTCACCTTGATTAGGGATGATATTAAACTCATCAATATCCTCCTTCTATTATAGGTGAATGATGAAACCACCCTACAATTATTGATGGGAATAACCATTTTATCATTGTTTAGATATTCGAGGGATATGGATGAATTAGCCAATGAATCATCTTGGGTGTTATATGAACATGTGTTGGGAGACAGTGCTGGCTCATATGTGAACTCATCCATAAACCCCCATATCCAATCAATTAAGGGAATGAAATCCTAATTATTTATGTCATATTCACTATTTATATACATGATTACCAACTATAAATATCCTTTTATGTTTATTAGAGACAATGATATTTAAAGGTACAGTTACAAGCCTACAATGAATCCTTGGTATTATACCTTTTTGTTGGCATGTACTTACGATAGAAGGAAGGAGTAGGGATGAATTTCATTGGTTGGGGAGATGAGTATAATCCACAGGAGATCCCTGTAATTCTTTTGGTCCTCCATTCTTATTCCTATTGGGTTTGTTGAAGAACTATCGAAGTAAATATACCATGTTTGGGGAATTTCACAAACAGAGAAAACCACTTCTTTAGGAAACTCTATATTCAGTAGTGACTTTTTTAATACATGTTGTGTTGAGATGAAATATGCCAAAATATCCTCTTTAGTTTAACTATGAGACACTAACTTGATATCCAATTTATTTATAATGACAACCCATCATTACACATTCCTAGTTAATATTACTATATTGAGGATATATTTGAGTGGTTTAGAATTTTATATTACTTGAACCTCATGATACTATAGGTAATTCCTTAGCTTCTCCATTGAAAAATTCAATGATAAGGTGTTATTCTCAATATTATAGTATCTTATCTCAACATCCAACATAGTACCATTGATATAGTAAATGATATTTTACTTCTATGAAAAATTATTATTGTCTAGGAGTGCAGTAAGTGATTTCTCATTGGGTTTCCATATAGAGAATGATAAGATTACCATATACAGAATGTATCAGCATTGATGTTTGAAGAAGATACTACTTGATATCATCAAAAGATTTATAAAAATATACATACCATTGATAGTTTTACCATTTTTTCATCAATTCTGTGATGATTATAAATTTAATAATGACGTTGGAAATAAAGCATCTAATTTAGGAAGGACTCCCAATATTTATGGTCTTGTGGAGATGGAATATCAAGTATCATCATTGTCATATCAAGATATAATTTAATACCATGATTGCATACCCCAAAGTAGAGGAATATACCTTATGTAACACTCAAATAATGTTTCAAGGGGTTTATTTTTATTATTATTTCCCATTTTTTGTTTAAAACATTCATATGATCTACAATATGGTCACAACACTATTGGGACTTAACCACCATATTGTTGACATAACATTGGGTGGGGTTAAAAATGTCCAGTTTAGAACATTTTTATATAGCTCCAATGTTCTAAAAGCTAGAGTGAATTACAATATAATAATATATCCCTTGGGGTTCCCTAAAGGCAGTGACATCCTTTTCATTAGGGTTTATCTAGATCTGGTTATAGCTTGATTACTCGTTCATAATTAAGAGGGCATAGAAACCGACTATCACATCAATCAATTGCTCCATGACTTGGATTACGAAATATTTCTATGGAAAAATCTAGTTTTCATCCTTGAAATCTAGGGAATCTTGGATATTACTAATCTTATTGCTAAAAAGGAAAATATTAGTGATCCATCTCAGATATTGAACTTTTAAAATGATATTGTATTTTCTGAGCTTTTCAACTTTGGCTTCTACCTTAGCAGTATGGATTGGATGCATGCTTCTAGATGCTTTCATAAATCCACAATGGTTTTCTAGAAAACCCATGTGATGTGTAGCTACATCGAGACATGAATCCCTATATATTTCTATGCAAATACATCCTTTTTCTATTTGAGAAAGAAGATATATGTGTCATATTACTCAAGGGATATAATGGAACTGATCAACATAGGCCACATATATTCTTGTGTATTCATATTAACTTATCAGAGTTCATAAATTATGGTTGAGACACCTTACTCAAATGTTGGAGTAGTATCTTAATGATCTTCTTCTCTCTCATATCCTACCTCAATATTACCCAAATTAGAAGATAAATGGGAATTTTGAAATCTATTAGATAATATAAGTGCATCCTAAATCCTAAATATGATGTAAAGGAATCATAGATATTTTCTCATTATTATGTACTATCATATTTGGAGAATTACGTGTATATACCTTTATAATGTGGAGATAACATGTGGTCATTATTATCATAGGAATTATTTTCTTTTCCAATGTCATATCATTATTCTTCATGGTTGTGCTTGTTTTATACAATTGATATCATGTGTATGAGTTCAAATATGCCCAAACCCCATGCATTTGTTTCTCTACTAGGATATATATTAACCTAGTTGAAGAGTCTCATCTGTTTTGAATAATACTAAAGATCAATTAGACCAGCACTATGGTATAGACACTTTGGATACATGTTGGTCCTTGTTGGTTTTGAAGTAGTATTTTCTTTTATTATAGATGGTACCACATGAAGGTATTATACTAACCAAAATATGAAAATAAATTGATCAAATTAATTTATTATTTACAAATGGAACTCGGATAACTTCCTAGATTAAGAGTTTTTTTCCTTAATTCGGATGATAGGAAACACTTAGTCTTTACTGAGTTCATTCCATGGGTTAATCGGATCATTTCAATACTATTGGGGGAATTTATCTTGATAGAGTTATCTACTATCAAATATTTTTACTCCATTTTTTATAATACCTTAACTATATACCTGGATTCACATGACTCAAATGGAAAATTATCACCATACACTACCCTGACTTGTTCAGTGATGGAATATTTAAGGCATTGATGTTATGATGATGGCACCATCACATGAATGTGAATAAACAAACTTCCCAACAAGAAATTAATGATTGTATCTGGAAAAACCACTATAAATTCACACACACACACACACACACACACACACACATATATATATAAGATCACCGAACTAGGATATGAAATTAATCCTCCCAATTTGATTCTTCTCACTTTTATCAAATTTTTAAGTGGTAATATTGGAAGGATTTATATGGACATTACCATAACCTAAATGTACAAGGGTAAAAATGGATATGAGGATGATCCCAAAACCATTATCAATCATATCCTATCATATATCAATATCATCCATCTAGATAGATATGAATAAGGGACTAATTTTCCTAGACACGAATTATTCCTAGTCTTTCTATATCAAGGAAAAGATCATATGGAATTAAAATGGACTAATTTCTATATAACATGCCTATACTACACAAAATTAATTTTCAAACTCATGAGGTCTTAAAAATCAACCGATGAGGGTTCTCTAAGTTATAGGGATATGTTACGAGTTTCCAGAATATATATATTGGAGATAATGAAAACCAGCTATTTTGGGATGTCATATTTCTATTCTGTGGGTCTGCACTTCTTAACATGTAGTGGTTCCTTGGATTAGGTTTGAAAGTGACTAATAAATATTCCAAAAAATCCTCCCCTTATTCAAAATAGGGGTCATTATGCAGCATATGGGTAGATTTTATATAGTACTCACATAGTCAAATGTCAAAAAAAAATCACATGTTTTCCAATCTATTGTCTAATATGATAGGTTTTGATCAATTTATTGATGATTCTGTATCATATCGATGCTCATGTTGGACCCATTAGAGTTATTTCCTTCTTGTTCTGTAGTATCCATGACCTTAGTAGAAATGGTACCTAAAATTCACGATCCATTTTAACATCGTCTTTCTCAACTTCATCATCCACTAAAAATTCTCCTCAATTTTAAGAAAGGAACTCAGGTTCATATGGATATTATCCATTATAAAGGGGTCTTTTAAGTAGATAACATTAAAAAAACTATATTGTGACTCTTAATAATATGAGGGTTCCATTTAGTGAGGTGATTGTCATACTTAGGGTGATCGAGCTTGGAAGTGAGAGAGGTGTTGTGCTATATTGGGTTCTTGTAAGGAATGTTCTACCCATATCTTATTTTTTCAGAGATGATTTAAATAACTCAAAAAATACTATGATGATGATGACGATGTTGAATCCTATAATACTACAAGGTGATATAGGGTCACAATTTCCTGATTTAGTTTCCCCCTGATAATAGCATACAACTGGTTGACCAATTTCGTGCTCATCTAGTATTTTAATTTCTCTACAGACCCTCTTGATAATTCATTATAATACCCTTGTTATTCCTATAAGTGACTAAAAAATGGGTCACCTATAGTAGGGGTTTGTCTATTTTTACTTATCATGAGTGAATCATTGTCTAGAGTGTAACCATGAAGATGAAGTGGTCTTGAATATTATACCCTAGTATTCCACAGAAGGAAACGTAATAAGGTGGTCATTTAGACTAAATTCCTTAGGATTTTTGAACACTGTAAATTTGAACAAGTTATTATCCTTGGCAGTGATAAGATATCTAGAAACAGAATCTCTTTGGAAAGAACATATTTTGTTGCTCTGATCCTTAAAATTTTGGCAAGGTTGATGCCTATTCCCAAACTGATGAGGGTGTTTCTTCTCCTATTGTTATTATTTAGGGGGAGGTAACTCGTGATATTTTATAGACTAGGGTTCTAGACCTAGTGTTATCATTATATTGAGAATAATGGTTATGGTATCTACTCTACTTGTCTTCTACCCTAGATCAGATAATGATGGATGATACATGGATTTAAAACATTATTTGGATTCCTCTAAGCATGTCTGACTACTGTGAACTCCTAGAATAAAATAAATTACTCAAAAGGGATTATAAGTGTCTATAAATCATGATAGATATATTATATATAGATCTCCAATTATTTTTATTTATTATTTTTCATGTCCAGTTAGTGAGTGATTCCTTTACACCTAGAGACGAATTCTACAAATCTATCATTTTCACACTACTTATAATTGGAGAGTTTTATAACATCTTCTTCTATAGTATGGAATTTAATTTATCAATAAAAAATAAATAAATATCTTCTAATTTGAAAAATATCATGCTGGTAGGTTACTATATTGGATTAGTGTCGACCCTTCCTATGTCGGGATAAATCATCTAAGCTTTTCTACTGCTTTTTGTTCCAACATATCCATCCTAAGGCCACACCAATACACAAATTTTGTGATATTATAATCTAGGTCACGAATTACATTGAATATGGGTAAGGTGGGATTCATAAATTTTATAATAGTATGAGTAGTGTCTAACAAATTAGTAGATAGATTTCCATTTGCTTATTGGTTTAGATTTCTCTTCTATCACTTCCATTTGAGTTGAAAGTGACTCAATTGATCTAGGAGCTCTGATAGTATTATCGCCCGAGCTGATTCCCTAGTTAGAGGCATGGGTGGAGAATAATATGATTGGATTACCTGTGTATGTTTTGGATATCCTTTTGAACCATTACGATGTGTCCTACTTGAAATGAAATCTGTTTTCCCAGTAGAGGAATGTCCTAATACTCTTCTACAACCTTGTTCAGATAAACTAATATCCTAGACCTAGACATGAACAAGTGGTTGGAATATTCCCGTATCTATCAATTAGTTACTTCCATTTAGATATTTACTAGAGGAGTGACATTATCCTCTCCCTCATAATTTTACACAGTAGGAATATTTCTAATGAGAAACTCAATATTGCGTTGCTTTAGCTTATACAAATCAGATTCATACTAGGTGAAGCTTTCCTAGATGAAAAAAATTCAATTTTATTGGGTGGAGTAAGGGATGTAGATATAGGGACACATTTCCCCTTATCTTTGGCTGAATCACACTGGGCTAGTAGTAGTTGAGAATTTGGTAGAGTTACAATATTCACAGACTGCTTTTGATTCTAGGTGTGCACACCTTCTTTATTTATATAGACCTTGTCTTGAGAGACTGTCTCTTCATCATGTCCTTCCATATGAGGGCAATTATCTGGATTATTTTCTATGTTGATGCTAATGAAATTTAATGATGCATAGTACATAGTAAAAATAATATCCTCATTCTCTTCAAGAAAGTTCAAATATTTCCCCCCTTTGAATATTTATCAAAGGGAAAAATAAAAAACCCCTTTTATATTTACTCTCTTGCTAGACCATTTTGTCTCATAACTTCATATTCACTTCTTGATGGATGGAGACCAAGAGAAAATATCTAGTATATTTCACTAAGGTAACTTCTAATGATGAAGTTAAATAAATTTGATGGCAAAAATTTCTCATTACCCTAATGTGGACATAAAATTATTCATAAGACATATGTTATATATTGAGATATTATAGAGTCACCCAATATTTATATCATATATTATGTTTTCATTATTATATTAATTACTTTGTCATGTAACACCCTGGGGTATCCATGGGACATAACCTAATTGGTACATTTCATGCAACCAGTTATTTCCACATAACCATGGAATTATCCTCATCCTTATAGAGGGGTTCCTCAATCCAATATAAACATATTATTCATTTAAATAATACTCCATAAATGGAAGTGGGTTCATTTGGGATATCCTTAGTTGCGTTTGAGGATGGTAATTCTAGGGTAGGTGTAGTAGATGAACATTACCACAAACTATCCTTTGATCGGGATGCGATGTCTATAGTCAGTGAGGAGGTGCTTAGTGTAGTCAGCCTCAAATTCTTGATCACCTCTAGATACAAGAGAAATATCATGGTGGTTTTAACATGAGGAGGACCATTGTTTTGATAAGAAATATTTTTTTATGGAGGACCTTCACAATGTTCACCATATGGAGGACCTTAATGGTTAGTAAATTTGTTTCCATGTGGAGGACCTCCATAGTTACTGGGATTTGATGGATTGGTAAATGTTGTAACTCATTTCCAATTGATCTTTATGTTGTAGGGAGGGAATCAAAAATTTATATGAGGGAGAGAATTTCCATGGTTAATACTATGGGAGGTGTGGGTGGGACCTCTAGAGTTTCTAGCATCTATAATATAGGGAGGACCACCTTGGAATTTGCTACCTTCTATAATTGTTGAGGAGGAACCAATTCTTTGTATGTTATCTATACGTGTCAAAGGGCCTCAATAATATCATAATTGATTAGGGTATGGATATAAACCTGCTCTTAAGTTATATGATTCCATTTATGAGACCTCTTGGACCATCATATCCATGTGAATGGGGTCATAATGTTGATCATGATTGGATTGACACAGTGTGAGAAATAACCTCTAAGCATGGTGACCCTTCTAGGTAAACCCCAACTTGTCATCAAAATATGTTGTCAACTCTCATGGGTGATTACTATAATATTCCGGTGTTCCTTATAAGAAAAGTGTACGAACACAGATATGATCTCACTGTTGGTGTTCAATCACTTTTAGAATATACCAACATGCCTCCTAGGTGAGGTCAATAATAAAGGTATTCTCCTCAATGGGTGGCACAAAGATATACCCAAGGGATTTATATAAAAAATAAAGATATAATTCTAACCCTGTAGTATGACCAGATCATGTTGTAGAGATCCTCCTATGGGTGTTGTGATAAAAGACTATGCCAAGGTAGATTCTATGTTATTCTATAAAATCCTAGTTGTGGAGGTAGAAATATAATTCTACTCTCGAGTGTATATCAGGATATTAAAATGAATCCCAGTAGTCCTGGTAGGGATATGATATTTCCATGAAGTCAATTTTTGGATATTCTAATGAACTCAAGTAAAATTGAGGATATAATACAACCAATCTTTTTTCCACAAAAGGACATACAAATAACCCAATGAAATGAGAGAATGAATATGATCTAGCTCATTTGTATCCCATAGATATATTGATGAACTAACTTGAAATTAGAGGGAACATGAATATATGCCTATTTCATAATGGTCACTGGGATGGGTTCCTTCTTTTTCTATCATTATATGATGGAAGAATGAATATGATTCTACCCTTATTTCACCATTAGGATATAATAATAGGATTTATAGATGATAACGTGAATTTGTGTTTGTTCCCAAAATTTATATATCTTTCATCCTTGACAAGACCTTCTTCTAGGTAGTCTAGCCTAAATTACTATTTCCAAGATATATTGGTCAGATTCCTCAATGAGTTTCCAAGGAGTTGAGTCTGTGTGACATTGGATGTGATGATGAAGAATATAATATCTCATAGAAAAATCTTGGGTAGCAATGGGGATATTGATGACGTCATCCTCTAACTCCCAGTGATAATATATATGAGAATATTCATGCTCGAAAGAAAGAATCTTTAATTGGTTAAACATGGTAGTAGAGACCATGTGCTTCTATACAATCCTTTATTGGTAGGACCATCAGTGGGAGTTCACCACCTAGAGGATCTCATGACTTGAGTATATTTTTTGGATGTATCCATTGATATTATACTCCCTGAACATGTAATTTTTACCTATAATTAGAGACTATTAGTTAGTTATAATGTTCTTTTGGGTGGAGAGGACACTGCTCTTGTTTTTTCTGAGGAATATGTTGGGAGATTTGACTGATGATTCGCGGTATCATGAGGAGCTCAATGGTGGATAATAGTTTGTATTGGAAGTTTTACGTGAGATGTTGTGTAACTATATTTTCTTGTTTGTATTGAAGGGAATCTGACATTTTTAATAGAGTATTCATAAATAGATCAATAACCACAAATAAGAAACCCTTTAATGTAGCATCATTACCAAGAGAATGTTAGATTGATGAATCACATTGGTTAATGATTCACATGAGGTCCCTTATTTTATTTCTGATGTCAACTATCAATATCATTTGGGGATGTGATTCTCAACACCTTATGTGACTCAACTAATCTTGGTTAATGTATTTTTAACATCATGTTACATTTTCAGGTACTTTTTATGTTTTTAAGTACCTCTGTTTTTGAGTAAAGACTTGGGTTGCGTTTGGGTGAACTTTTAAAGAAAAACTAGAGGATAGTGTGTTGTGCACGGTTCGACAAACCGTGCAACCAAACCATGCCAGCATTGAAACCTGGACAGAAGCTTCCACACGGGTGGTGCAAGGTTGGTTTAATCGTGTGGCCAAGCCATGCAAGAAGGGTGGCCGAGGAAGTAGCCCACACACAGTTAGCACACGGTTTGTCAAACCGTGCGACCAAACTGTGCATTCACTTAAATGAGATCCTTAAATTGTGGATCTCGCTCAATTTTGCCTCTAACTGCCTCGTTTATCCTCCTAAGCAGCCCTAACTCGAGATTTGTCTTCTCCTGAGGTCAGAAAAGGTTCTCCCATCTTTCCGGAGGTGATCCAAAGGCTCCTCATGGTGAATCGAATCCAGATTCATGAGGTCTGTGATCGTTCTTCATCGGTATCTTATATCTACTCAGATCTACTTCTCCTCTTCTCTCGGTTTATTAGATCTATGCCCGTTATGGGTAGATCTAAGTGTGTGGTACCAAATTTGATGAGATTTGGTCTTAATCTTTCTAGGAGAAGAGATCTAAGGCGGGTTCTTGAAGAAGAGACCCGGTTTTCTTGAGCGTTCTCGACCGTTGTGGTTTTGGTCAAAACCTTCAAGGTAGGTGCTTCCGTCCCAACTTGCCAAATTTATTATCAATGTATTTTCTTAATTTATTTCAATTATTGAATTAAATTCAATTGATCAAGTTTCTTTCAATTAAATTGATAAAAACTCGATTCCATTGAATTTAGATATTTGAAATGGTTTTGGCATAAACATTTGGGAAAACCCCAATTCCATTAAATTGGGTGTGTTTATTGAAAATTGGTTGATTTAAATTGGTTAATTTAATTTGTGGATTTGATGGAAATATTTTAAATTAAATTGTTGAATTTCGCCATGACCCGTCCTCGGGGCCCGTGTCTTGACTACCCCAAGCCCACCTTCCATAGGCCAGGGGCTGGAGACTAGCACCAAAGGCGTAAATCCCGATAAAAGGGAAGGCATTGCCATTATAAAGTAAACAAACACCACAAAGTATGCAAGCTGAGAAAACACTAAGTAAAATGAGTACACGAGTAAGTGCTAGAAAGTAAATGGGACAGAATACAAACCCAACTGAAAGTAAAGTACAAATGAAAAGAGAGTAAAACGACAAAAATGTAAAGCACCAAACCCAAGCCATCCTCTGGAAATCCCACCTGAAGGGTGGATATAGATAGCCTCCTCTGCTCCTCAGCTCCAGCCGTCTGCTCCGTGTACGTCCTGTATAGTGATCCACCTCCAGGTACCGTCCAGCTCCACGAGCTCCTACCTCGACTAGCACTGTCCATCGTCTGCATCCAAAACAATGTAGTGCGGGCATAACCCATGCAGGGGTGAGTATACGCTACTTAGTAGGGACCCCAAGACCCCCGAAGGTCTCCCAGAATCCACGAAGGATAAACCACAAAGGAACGTTACAATCACGAAGTAACAGCAAAACCTACTTAGGTATATACCCATACATATACCTAAGTCATCAATTCCAGTTCAGCTCCAACATTCGAGCCCAAGTTCGATCTAGTCCACACAAGATAGTACAACCCAATCCACACAGGAAGGAATAACCCAATCCACACCAGAAAGCAAGTCAATCATATCGAAAATATCGATTGAAGGTCAAGACTCAGATCACACAGGTATACTTCTTCGTAAGATGATAGAGATGATCAGATGTATCCACTGATTCATTTAAGCTGTCGGACCCACATAGGATATAAGACCAGCTAAGCTATCAGACCCGCAAAGGATACAAGACCAGTTACTCTGCCAGACCCACGTAGGATACAAGTATAAAGTCAAATACTGCCGGACCCACGTATGATACAAGAACAGTAGTCAAGTACTGCCAGACCCACATAGGATACAAGAACAGTAGTCATCGCCGTCGAACCCATGGAGGAGTCCAGTATGGTCGTCATCGCTGCCGAACCCACGAGGGATCCCAGTACAGTCATCATCGTTGTCCCAGTCGCAGCCAGCTCTAGGGTTTTTGCACATAGCATGCTCAATTCCGGGAGGGTCCACTCTACAAGCTAAGGGGTTCGATACATCAAATGACATGAAGTCTGGATTTTATGTATCCCAATGTTCTGTCTCATCAAAAGGAACTCAACGTGACAAACAACGCGTCAATCAGACGCCCGATCTGAGAGTTATTGGCTTTTTCGTCCTAGGGCCCGGTTGGTTTTTAAGTCAAAACCAACCCAACCAAACTCCAACTGCATCCAAACCTTGAGCGGAGTAAGCCAAAATAACTGTCTCACTAAGAAAAATTCAACAAAGTCAACGACACGTCAATCAGACGTCCGGAGCTCAAGTTATAAGCATTTCTGATCCAAGTGCCCGGTTGGTTTCGTGTTCGAACCAACCTGGCCATATGAAAAGTTCTCCAAAACCTTGAGTGTAATATACCGAAACGACCGTCTCGATCCAAGGATCTCAACACAACTAACGGTCCATAGATCGGAGGTCCGTAGCCCATGTTATTGGCGTTTAAACGGATCTTTCTTAAAACAGGGGGTTTGGGCCCGGTCCGACCCGGCCCAATACCTCCTAGGCCGGCCCGAACGGGGTTGACCCGACTAGATTCCAGGTCTGGCCCGGTTGGGCGTAGCCCAGCCTGGCTTGCGCGGCCCAGCCCCGTCGGTGCAGCCCGGCCCGGCTGGCGCGGCCCGGCCCCGCCGGTGCGGCCCGGCCCGGCACGGGTGGCCCAGTCCAGTGCGGGCGGCCCAGCTCGGCGTGGGTGGTTTGGCCCGGTGCGGCCGGTCCGGTCCTGTGCGAGCGTTCGCTCGCTGAGTGGATGCGGAAGGTGGGGGGGGGGGGGGGGTGCCCCCCTTGCTTTTGAAACGGTGGCCACCCACGTGGAGGGGCCCGCCCTTTGCCAGCCACCGGGGGTTGACCCCCTTGAATTCCCGGATCTGTCTTGCCGTAATGGCCGGCTGGTTGTGCCACATTGGACCTGTTGGTCCCACCCCCTTGTAGCACCGGCGGTTCCGTCTGCCCTCCTCTACACCGCCGTGGCCTTAGGCGGCGACCCTTGTCCAACCGGCGCGGCGTGATGGCACTGCGCCCCTCCACCGCGGCCTGCCCTGGTCATGGCCCGCCCTGGCCGCGGCCCTCCATGATGCTTCTGAACGGTGCGACGGCTCTGCGCCCCTCCGCCACGGCCTGACTCCGGCCGTGGCCCGCACAGGCCGCGGTTCCTTCGTTTTCGCGTGGTGCGACGACACCGCATCACCTCTGTTCCAATCCATACGAAGTACAACAACAAAGGGTAGGAGGGTCGAACGTGTTTCTGTGGTCCAACCTCCTCCCATAAATTTGATAACAAGCGTCTATTTAACGATGAATTCCAGAAATAACCACGAACGTAAAATCAAACCCCTACCTCGAAGAAGTTGTCGAACGATGATCGTCGCGGGAAAACGACGTCATGAGGTGATGCTCCGTATAAGTTGACGGAGAAAGTCTGAGGAGGAGCGACGTCTCCCTTCCTTTGACACGAGAAGAAGAATGAAGGATGGCACGTCGTCATTCTTCAGGAAAGGCATAAAAAACCGGTTGTAGAGAGGAGAAGAGACGACACGTCGATCTCTCCTTGCGGTGATGGCGTTCTTCGTCGAAGTCTTGGCATTCTTTGCATTCTCCAAACTTAGAGTATTCTCTCCCAAAAACTCCACACAACGATACAACAATAATAAAATAAGGCTTTTCCCTTATTTTATTACTCATGCCAACATTTTTCAAAATTCAAAACATGAATTCACCTAATTAATTAAACTTGCGTTGACAAATTAAATAGGTGTTTAATTGGCATGCATTAATGTGGAAGTGTTACAAATTTAAGGGGGGTTCCCAAAATTAAGAGGGGGTTTAGGGGAATTGAATGGGTGGGGCTCATGTGGGCCCTACCTCACTAATATCCTACCAAGTGGAGTTTAGATGTAGTGGGTCCCACCCAAACTTCCTCACATAGGTTATAATTACTTAGAATAGAAATAAAATTGTAGCGTAAATTTTATTTCACTCTTCAGTTAACCCATTTATTTAACAACACCTCCCGAGCAAACACACCTCCAAAAAAGGTCATATTAAGAAAATACCGGTGCTGCGGTTTCATCAGTGCCCTCAGATTTCGATTCCGAGCACCGGTTCAAAAGTTAAAAAAACCCGCTCGTTCGTTCACTGAATGCACCTGAGCTAAACTTCAGAAATTGATTCCGGGCACACCGGGCCTCAGAATTAGGGGCCGTCAGAAACTATGTACTCGTAAGATCCCAAAAAAATTAAGAAAAAAAAAATTTCCCTCTAAATTTATGGGTCTTTACATTACTACCACGTCTGGGCTTTACATCCCCGTAAAGATACATCACAAACTAGGGAAACAAATGAGGGTACTGTGCACGCATCTGAGCCTCTCGCTCCCAACTGCTCTCCTAGAGGTTCTCGTGCTGCCACCTGATGCGCACTAGAGGAATCGACCGCCCACGTTGGACCTCCTCCTATCGATCCTTAATCTCAACCGGGACCTCCGTAAAAGTCTCCCCATCATCGATGTCCAGCTCCTCATAGTCGATGATATGCGTCGGGTCATGCACGTATCTCCTCAGCTGAGATACGTGGAAAACGTCGTGCACCCGGTGTAACTAAGGTGGTAGAGCCAAGTGATAATCCACCTCACCTATCCTGTTGAGATCCTGGAATGGTCTGATGAAGCGTAGAGATAACTTTCCGCCCCGGCCAAATCTCCATAATCCACATCGAGGTGAGACCAACAAGAAAACGTGGTCGCCATCCTCGAACTCTAGTGGTCTCCGTCTCCGTCAGCATAAGACTTCCGTCGGCTCTGAGCTGTCCTCATCCGTTCCTGGATTACCTAGACCTTCTCTATCTTGGCCTGAACCATATCTGGTCCCACAAGTGCTGACTCCCCATATGGTCTGTCCAGCATAGAGGTGATCTGAAGGTCGGCCGTAAAATGACTCATATGGTGCCATCCTGATGGTGGAGTGGTAGCTGTTGTTGTACGCAAAAACCACCAAGGGTAGGTGATCCTCCTAGCTGTGACCAAAGTCAAGGATACAAGCATAGAGCATGTCCTTGAGAGTCTGAATGGTACTCTCCATCTGACCATCCGTCTGAGGGTGAAAGGCAGTGCTCAGACGTAGCTACGTCTTGAATGCCTCCTGCAACCCCTTCTAAAGCTGGGATGTAAAGAGAGTGTCTTGATCGGAGATGATAGATGATGGCACAACAGGAAGCCGTACAATCTTCTGAATGTAGAGGCGTCCCAAGATCTCCACTGAGCCCTGCTCTCTGATGGGTAAAAAGTGGGATGACTTGGTGAGTCAGTTGACAATCACCCAAATGGAGTCATGACCTCTGGAAGTACATGGAATTCCAGTCACGAAATCCATAGATATCCCATCCCAATTCCACTCTGGGACCTCCAAGGGCTGTACCAAGCCTTCTGGTACCTGGTGCTCTGCCTTCACCTGCTGACAGGTGAGGCATCGAGAAACGAACTCTGCCACATCCTTCTTTATACCCGGCCACCAGTGCTGTCGTCTGAGATCCTGATACATCTTCTCCACTCCTGGATGTACCGCTAAAGGGGAAGTGTGAAACTCTCTCAGCACCTCCTCCTGCGAAGAATCTGGTACCATGGTACGTCTTCTGAAAAGGACTACGTGCTCTCCTCCTATATAGAATCCATTAGGTGCCTGTCCTTTTCAAATATGTGCATGCCGCATCTCACAGTCAACGTCCCCACGCTGTGCCTCTCTAACCCACTGAAGAAGTGGAGATGTGACTGTGAGAGACTGAAGAAAGGTTGCCCTGTCTCTATCTACGAAGGATATCTGCAAACCGTCTAGCTGCTCTATCGCCTCTCCAAGTAGCTGAATGCCCATACTCCTGCTGAGAGCATCGGCTACTACGTTCCCCTTTCAAGGAGTATAGAATATCTCAAAGTCATAGTCCTGGAGGAACTCGATCCATCGCGGATATCTCAGGTTCATATCCTTCTGCGAGAAGATGTACCTAAGACTATGGTGGTCATAATAGACTGTAAAGAGCTCGCCCATTAGATAGTGTCGCCACATCTTCAAGGCGAAGACCACTACTGCTAACTCCAGGTCATGGGTAGCGTAGTTCTGCTCATGATGCCTCAACTATCGTGATCCATAGGCGATCAATGCCCACTCCTGCATCAGGACACACCTGAGTCCAGTCCCTAATGCATCGTAGTAGACTACATACCCTAATCCCTCCTCCGGTAGCCTCATGATAGGTGCGTTGGTCAATCTCTGTCTCAGATCTTGGAAGCTCTGATGACATCTATCTGAAAACACAAAGGGTCTCCCTTATTTTTCAAAGTTGAAAGCAGTTATGAAACTTTGGAGAATTCTGGCACAAATCTCTGGTAGTACCCAGCCAGGCATAAGAAACTCCGCACCTCCATCACGTTTATCGGTGGCTCCCAAGCTAGAACTTCCTCAATCTTTGCAGGATCCACCGCAACTCCCGCCTCAGAGATGACGTGTCCTATGAAGTGGACCTCGCGTATCTATAATTGACACTTCAAGAGCTCACCATAAAGATGGTGCTCTCAGAGTGTGTCCAGTACAAACCACAAGTGGTAGGTATGCTCCTCCTCAGTAGTCGAGTATATCAATATGTCGTCGATAAAGACTATGACAAATCGATCTAGGTAAGGCTGGAAGATCCTGTTCATGAGACTCATGAACACTGCTGGATCATTGGTTACACCGAGAGGCATAACCAAGAACTCATAGTGGCCATACCAACATCTGAAGGCTGTCTTCTGCACATCCTCGCCTCGAACTCTGAGCTGATGATAGCCTGACCTGAGGTCTATCTTCGAGAATCATCGTGCTCCCTTGAGCTGATCAAAGAGGTTATCAATCCTTAGAAGCGGATACTTGTTCCTCATGGTCACCTGGTTCAGGCGTCGGTAATCAACACACAGTCGTAAGCTCCCGTCCGACTTCTTGGCGAACAAATTCTAGGAAGCCCAGGGTGAAACACTGGGTCAGATGAATCCCTTTCCCTGCAAGTCCTCCAGCTTTACCCATAGCTCTCGAAGATCAGTGGGAGACATATGATATGATGGAGTAGATATCAGGGCTGTCCCGGGGTACATGTCAATATAAAAGTCTACCTCTCTGTGAGGAGGTTGTCCTGGAACGTCGTCAGGAAAAACGTACGCATACTAATCCAACACTACAGGAAAACTCAGACTTCGCACGTCCACTGCTCCTAGGATGAGGCTATCCAACTGATGAGTGATCGGCTATCTTATCCTCTTCATGAGTCCATCATGTGCTGCAATGGCTCTCTTCTCACCGGTGAAGCTGAACCTGCTCCCATCGGTGCGAACAAACCACACCTTGCGCCTAATATAGTTTATCTGAGCATGAACTGTAGATAAAAAATCCATGCCCAAGATGACGTCGTAAGGCCTCGACGCCGCTACAAAAAGATCCCAGCCAAAACTCACACCTCCTAGAGTAAGTTCACACTGCCGGCACCAGTGCATAATCATCGAGTCTGCTCTCGTAGGAGTCTCTAGCCGTAAGGATCGAGCCAACAGCTCCGTCGAAATCTCAGAGATCCTGACAAGGGAAGAAGCAATAAAATAATGACTCGCTCATGTGTCTATAAGAACTTCAACAAGGGTGGAGTAGACACAGATAGTACCTCGAATCATCTCTGGTGCGCCGTGGTCATAGGCCTCCACTGCCTGAAGCTGAGTCTGCCTCTGTCCGCCAGCTCATTGTGGTCAGGGTGAACCTCATGGTGGTGGGGGTGGTAGAGCCTCAAAGCGTCACCCCCCACCTGCTGCTCGTCCATCTCCTCTACGTCATCCGCTTTCTCCCTGCGGACTGCCACGGTTGAACACTTGCCTCTGCCTGGGTGGTCCCTCAACAGTTTCCTGATCCGCTGCACGGCGGGTCGGGCAGTCACAAGCCATGTGGCCATGCTCGCCGCATGCATAGAACTGTCTGGTCCTCGTAAGACTGGCTCTACGCCGTGTTCCCCTCACCTCTGAGCCAGTGTCTTGACGTCGTTTTCTTGATGGTCTAGTACGCTTGGACCCCTGTGACATCCGTCAAATGCCAGCTATATAAGACTCAGCTACATGACTCCCTACGGTAGGTCTCGCTGCTGGTGTAGACTCAGTAAGAAATCTCTCTATGAGAAGGGATCTCTCCAGTACTCCTGCTTGTGTCGGATTGCTGAGGGAGATCAGCAATTCCCTGATATCATGCATCAGTTCCTGCTCGAAGGTCTGGGCCCGGAAGAATGGGTCTCGTACCATGTCCGTGGAATAGCGCGAGAGATCGGTAAATCTCAGAGAGTACTGGGCTACCGTCATGCTTCCTTACCGCAGTTGTAGTAGCTCTTGAATGCACACTGCACAGAGGGTGGCTGGTACGGACACTGAGCGTAAGAGGCTCTCAAAGTCTGACCAAATAAGAGATGCCTCATCGTGCACCTGGAGCATCAGGCTCCACCATCTACCTTCTTCCACGTGTAGGGGACTCACTGCAAGGATCAGCATGAGGTCAGCTGGTGTCCCCACTAACCTGAAAACTCGTACAACAGCCTCCAGCCAATCCTCGGCTGCCTGAGGGTCCATCTCCCAGTGGAACCCGGGTGGTCTCTGATGATGAAACTCGTGCGGTGCACTAAGACGACGTGCACTCTCAGCGGATGAGGATGGTGGAATCGGTGGCTCGGCGGGTAGAGGTACCGCCGGTGCCTCTGCTGTAACAGGGCCTTGTACCGAGGCCTCGTTGATCGGTGGTCTGTCATCTCGCACAAATCTCGGAACCCTAGATGGATGCCGTCGTGGGGCCATCCTGAAAAGAGACAGGTGCGCCATGGTCAATACAGTATACCTGGTGAGCTAACACAAAGTAATCACAAATAAAACATTGAAACACACATGCAATCAATGTTTTCGTGTACTGAGTCGGAAAACAGAAGTCAGGGTCCTGGTGTATGGATACATCGGCCGCCGCAATAGCACTGGACTCTCTGGACTGATAGCCACACTCAATACCCTTAACACTATTGCTTCACATAGAAAGAAGATCAGAGTTCTGAGTTATGCGGTAGAACTGAACTCCATTGATACCAAGTTGTCACGACCCATCCTCGGGGCCCATGTCGTGACTACCCCAAGCCCGACTCCCATAGGCCAGGGTCTGGCGACTAGCACCAAAGGCGTAAATCCCGATAAAAGGAGAGACATTTCCATTATAATGTAACCAAACACCATAGAGTACGCAAGCTGAGAAAACACTTAGTAAACTGAGTACAAGAGTAAGTGCTGGAAAGTAAATGGGCCAGAATACAAACCCAACTGAATGTAAAGTATAACTAAAAAGAGAGTACAGCAGCAGAAAAGTAAAGCAGCAACACCAATCCGTCCTTTGGAAATCCCACCTGAAGGGTGGGTACAAATAGTCTCCTCTGCTCCTCGGCTCCAGCCGTCCACCCCATGTACGTCCCGTATAGTGATCCACCTCCAGGTACCATCCAGATCCACGAGCTCCTACCTCGATCAGCACAGTCCATCGTCTGCATCCAACACAACGTAGTGCAGGTATAGCCCATGCAGGGGTGAGTATACGCTACTCAGCAGGGACCCAAAGACCCCCGAAGGTCTCCCAGAATCCATGAAAGATAAACCACAAAGGAAAGTTACAATCACGAAGTAACAACCGACCCTACTTAGGTATATGCCCATACATATACCTAAGTCATCAATTCCAGTTTGGGTCCAACATCCGAGCCCAAGTTTGATCTAGTTCACATAGGATAGTACAACCCAATCCACACAGGAAGACACAACCCAATCCACACCAGAAAACAAGTCAATCATACCAAAGATATGGATTGAAGTTCAAACTCAGCTCACAAAGGTATACTTTTTTGTAAGACGATAGGGATGATCAAATGTAGCCACTGATTCATCTAAGCTGTCAGACCCACATAGGATACAAGACCATCTAAGTTGTTGGACCCATAAAGGATACAAGACCAGCTACTCTACCAGACCCACATAGGATACAATTATAGAGTCAAATATTGTCGGACCCACGTAGGATACAAGAATAGTAGTCAAGTACTTCCAGAATCACATAGGATACAAGAACAGTATTCATCGACATCGAACCCATGGAGGATTCCAGTATGGCCGTCATCACTGCCCAACCCACGGAGGATCCCAGTACAGTCGTCATCATCATCGTAGTCGCAGCCAGCTCTTGGGTTTCCGCACACAGCATGCTCTATTCCGGGAGGGTCCATCCACGAGCCAAGGGGGTCGATACATCAACTAAAACGAAGTCCGGATTTGATGTATCCCAAAGTTTTTTCTCATCAAATGGAACTCAACGTGACAGACGACGGATCAATCAGAAGCCCGGTCTGAAAGTTATTGGTCTTTTTGTCCTAGGGGCCCGGTTGGTTTTTAAGTCAAAACCAACCCGAACAAAATCCAACTACGTCCAAACCTCGAGCGTAGTAATAAAAAATAACCATCTCACTAAGAGGAATTCAACAAAGTTGGCGACACGTCAATCAGACGTCCGGAGCTCAAGTTATAAGTGTTTCCGCTCCGAGGGCCCAGTTGGTTTCATGTTCGAACCAACTCGGTCGTACCCAAAATTTTCCAAACCTTTAGTGTAATATAACGAAACGACTGTCTCGATCCAAGGATCACTACGCAACTGACGGTGCGTCGATCGGAGGTCCATAGCCCATGTTATGGGCGTTTGAATAGATCTGTCCGAAAACAGGGGGTTTGGGCCCGGTCTGACCCGGACCAATACCCCTGGGGCGGCCCGAACCGGGTCGACCCGACCCAGGTCCGGGTCCGGCCCTGTTGGGTGCGGCACGGCCCGGCTGGCGTGGCCTGGCCTGGCGTGGGGATCCAGCCCGGCGCGGGCGGTCCGGCCCGGTGCGGCCGGTCTGGTACCGTGCGGGCATCCACTCGCTGAGCGGATACTGAAGGGGGGGGGGGGGGGGGGGCTGCCCCCTTGCTTTTGAAATGGAGGCTCCCCACGTTGAGGGGACCGCCCTTTTCCAACCACCGGGGGTTGACCCCCCGGACATCCCGGATCCTGCCGACCGTAATGGCCGGCCAGTTATGCCGCGCAGGACCTATTGGTCTCGCCCCCCCTGTAGCACCGGTGGCCGGCAGTTCCGACCACCCTCCTCTACACTGCCGCAACCCTTATTCGACTGGCGCGGAGTGATGGCGCCGCGCCCCTCTACCACGACCCGACTCTGGCCGTGGCCTCTTTCAGTCTCAAGGGCGCGGCGCGACGGCACCACACTCCTTCACCGCGGCCTGCACCGGTCGCAGTTCCTTCGTTTTTGTGCAGTGCGATGGCACCATGTCACCTCCGTTCCAATCCATAAGAAGTACAACAACAAAGGGGATGAGGGTCAGCCGTGTTTGTGTGGTCTGGCCTCCCCCCGTTAATTTGATAACAAGCGTCTATTTAACAATGAACGCCAGAAATAACCACAAACGTAAAATCAAACCCCTACCTCGAACAAGTTGTCGAACAATGATCGTCGCGGGAAAACAGCGTCGTGAGGTGAATCTCCATATAAGTTAACAGAGAACGTTTGAGGAGGAGAGGCGTCTCCCTTCCTTTGACGCGAGAAGAAGAATGAAGGAAGGCGCGTCGTCGTTCTTCAGGAAAGGCGTCACACACTGGCTACGGAGAGGAGAAGAGATGACACATCGATCTCTCTTTGTGGTGACAACGTTCTTCGTCGAAATCTTGACATTATTCGCGTTCTCCAAACATAGAGTATTCTCTCCCAAAAACTCCTCACAATGATAAAACAATAATAAAATAAGGCTTTTTCCTTATTTTATTACTCATGCCAACATTTTTCAAAATTAAAAACTTGAATTCACCTAATTAATTAAACTTGCATTGACAAATTAATTAGGTGTTTAATTGGCATGCATTAATGTGGAAGAGTTACAAATTTAAGGGGGTTTTCCAAAATTAAGAGGCGGTTTAGGGGAATTGAAGGGGTGGGGCTCATGTGGGCCCCACCTCACTAATATCCTACCAAGTGGAGTTAGGATGTAGTGGGTCCCACCCCAACTTTCTCACATAGGTTACAATTACTTTGAATAGAAATAAAATTGTAGTGAAAATTTTATTTCACTCTTCAGTTAACTCATTTATTTAACAACACCTCCCAAGAAAATACAAATCCAGATTAGGTCATATTAAGCAAATAACGGTGCTGCAATTTCATCGGTGCCCTCATATTTTGATTCCGAGAACCAGTTCAACAGTTACGAAAACCAGCTCGTTCATTCACTGAATGTACCCAAGCTAAACTTTGGAAATTGATTTCGAGAACACTGGGCCTTAGAATCAGGTGCTGTCAGAAACTGCGTACTCGTAAAATCCCAAAGAAATTAAGGGAAAAAAATTTCTTTGAAATTTACTAGTATTTACAAATATAATTGTGGAAATGAAATGTGTAAGGATGGAATTGGTTTTGAATGGATTTCAAACTTATGAAAATGGCTTAAAATGATTTGATAGAAACCCATTGGTTTTATCTTATGAAAGAGGAATATTTTTGAATAAAACCTGTCATGGTTTTAAATTGAATGAAGTTGGCACTTTTGAAATGGAAGAATTGGATTGATCGTATTATAATCATTCTTAAAATAGTTCGCCCATCATGTAAGAGTGCATGCAAGCCTTAGGTAGTTAGTGAGTAATTTGGGTACAATCTACGCTACGACAACGTTCAAAAACATACTTGCGGCAGGTCACATCCCCGAAGGGTTGGCGATGAGTCTATTTTGGCTGGTGTCATAGGGACGCATGTATACACATTTTGCTGAGTTCACATAGAGAGTGCGGAATCCTATAACTGGTTAATACTATCATACGTTTTTGAAGATGACCATGTTGCTCGCTTGTTTATTTATATGTGAGATATAAATGTATTCCAATTCTTTTGAAATGATTTACATGCCTGCTGAGTTTATATAAACTACTTAATATAAATGTTTTATTTAAGCCACTGTTTTAGAAATATTCCATCAATTGTAAAGCCTTTTCTTAAAGTATTTATTTCCATCATTTGAAAATGTTTAGCATATTTTATTGGAATATTATTTTGAATTTCCAAACATGTTTATTTGAAAATTGAAAGCTTTTCTTTGGATAATCTATTTTTGGCATCTGTTATGGAATCTTTGGTGGTATCCTACTGGTCTTAGGCTCACACCCTACTTTTGACTTCCGGTGTTTGTAGATTTCCTTCTTCCAAGCACGAGCAATGGGAAGGAATCTCTTGGAGGAGGATACAGTGGTTAATCTTCTCTTGGTGAATTGTTCCCTTAGGGGCTTTGGGACTGTTTTTCCCATTTTTGGGTACTTGGGTTGTAGTACTATGGGATTTTTATGCCTCTTTGTTTTCTGGTACATTACTCCAAGTGGAGTTTCTTTTTGTTATGAATACTGTCATGTTTCTTTTTCTTCCGCATTCTTGTGAAAAAAAATCATTCGCACTTGCTTGTTGTGTGATGCCAGGTGGTAGTCGCCGACCCATGGGGATCGGGAACTCCCTTCGGGCTATGTCATTGCCGACTCAGTTATCGGGTTACCAGGGTATCTGGGCTGGTTCATGACAAATTGGTATCAGAGGGAGGTTAAGCATCTTTCCTTGATGACAATATACATTTGAGTATTCTTGTCGGGACTTAGGAGGTTGTTGTGATTGAGTGCCCGACCAGCTCTCACTACAATGAACCTTAATTCACCAGGGTTGGTTAGGGAAATACGACTTGTAGATTAGTTCTAGTATTTTCCCTGTTTTTATTTGGATAGAGTGGAATCCAAATCTTGTTAATCCCTTCTATTAAGAATAGTTTTCCTTGTTACTTTATTTGGGTTTTAATCTATGTCTTTTTATGTTATGTAGCATCATACCTCCGAGAAGACGTGGAGATCAAATCCAAAAAGAGGCTACTACTGAACCTCATCAAGCAAGTCCTATTGTGGATCCGGGTCTGGTTGATGTGATTGTTCGCACTGTCCAAGCTCTGGGACATGCACCACCTCTAGTTCCTGTTTAGACTCCAGCTACAGATCCTCATAGTGATATTCTCCGAAGTCGTTCTCAAGAATTCCTATGCTAGAAGCCACCAGTTTTCAATGGCTTCACTGACCCTCAACATGCAGAGGAATGGTTGAGTAAGATTGAACATCTGTTTGGGTTCTTGGAGACACCTGATGTGATCAAGGTGAAGTGTGCCACTTTCGTGCTAGAGGGACCAAGTAAGAGATGATGGGACACAATGGTGACAGCTGGGAAACATGAGGGTCTGGATTGGAAAGACTTTAGGGTTCTTTTCACTAACTAGATCGATCCAGAATCAATGGTGTTGGCCAAGGATGTGGAGTTTTTCAAGATTGAGTAGGCCAAAAAAACCATGACTGAGTACTCAAATTGTTTTTATGAGCTGGTACAGTTTTCTCCTGAGATTGTATCTAATGATAGGATAAAGGCTCAATGATTCAAGTTGGGACTTTGATCAGATATCTATTATCAGGTTTTCCTACTGAAGTTACCCACCTATACTGATGTGCTAAATAGGGAGATGATGGTTGAGATGGACTTGGTAGGAAAGTCAGGGTTGAAGGAGGTTGTTTTTCCTCCTAGTGGCAGTGTGGGCTCCTTTAAAGGAAAACAAAAGTGTGAATTTTCTAAGGGTAGTTCTTGACAGAAGAGTCATCTCAGACCTCTGGTAGCACTAGAAGGGGATTCTTTGACTTGATATCAGTGTGGGAAGCCCAGAAATTCTAAAAGGGTTTGCAATGAGGCACCCAAGAACTGTATCTCCTGCGGAAGTTTAGGTCACTTACATAGATTCTTCCATCACTTCTCTACTCCATGTGGTGGAACATGATCATCAAAACCTCCCGAAACTGCGGGGAAATCAAATTCTTCACGTACAAAAGGGTTCCAGCTACAGGAATCCGGAACGAAGCTTCTTCACGCTATGGAAGAGTCGCCATAGGTAGCTGATGCAGGTCCTGCAACTGTGAGAGGTACCATTACTATTGCTTTATCTTTAGTGATAGCTCTTCTTGATAATGGTGCATATCACTCTTTTATTTCAACCCATCTTGTTAATCTGCTTAATCTACCTATGAAACTTTTATCTTGTGCGATGGAAATTACTATACCCCTGGGTGTAATGAGAGAGAAGGGTCTCCGTAGTCCTACTTGTGTCTTCTCTATATCAGATGTTGATCATTCATGGAGTTTCATGGTTATTGACATGAAATATTTTGACGTCATATTTGGGATGGATTGGATCATTTCCAATAAATACCGAATCGATTGTTATCTTCAACGGGTCTACCTTACTACACCTAGTGGTGTGCCTCTTGATTTTCAAGGAGAATGGGACCCAAGGTTAAGTAGAGCCGGACCCTCTTATCCAGAGTTGGGGAAAGTTATATCAGTATTTGCTTTTGATTTGTAGAGAGATTCAATGCGTGGTGATCTTATTCTAGTCGTCGCTGAGTTTCCTGATGTGTTTCCTTCTGACTACCTTGGTTTTCCACCAATAAGAGAGGTTTGTTTCTCTATTGAATTAATGTCTGGTACACAACCAGTTTCTATTCCCTCTTATCTAATGGCTCCAACTGAACTAAAAGAACTGAAGTCTTAGTTAGAAGATCTTCTTGAGAAGGGTTTTATATGCCCAAGTGTGTCACCTTGGGCAGCACCTGTTCTTTTCGCTAAGCAGGATGATGGTTCTCTTCGCTTATGTGTTTATTATCGAAAGCTCAATCGAGTTACAATAAATAATAAATATCTGTTACCATGAATTGTTGATTTGTTTGATCAATTGAAAGGGGTGAAGTGGTTTTCAAAAATTTATCTTTGATCTGGTTACCATCAGTTGAGGATAAAAGAATCTGACCTTCCTAAGACCGCTTTTCGGAGTAGGTATGGCCATTATGAGTAACTTGTTATGCCCTTCGTCCTAAAAAATGCTCTTGTAGTTTTCATGGATCTAATTAACATTTTTTTCCATGAGTATCTATATTCTTTCATGGTAGTCTTTTTGGATGAAATTCTTGTCTACTCTATGTCTGAGGAGGATCATGTGCATCATCTGAGAACAGTTCGGAGTCTTCTAAGAAGCCATTGACTTTATGCTAAGCTTTCAAAGTGCGATTTCTAGATTCAGGAAGTGAAATTATTGGGACATGTTGTGTCAGAACAAGGAATATTAGTTGAACCTGAATAGGTGAAGGCTGTTATGACTTGGGAACAACCACGAAATGTTTTCGGGATTTGGAGCTTCTTGGACTTAGTAGGATATTATCACCAGTTGTTTAAAGACTTCTCAAAGTTAGCTTCTCCAATGACTTCTCTGACTCGAAGGGAGTGAATTTTTCAGGTAATGATAAAAGTTAGAGTTATTTTGTTGAACTAAAACATCTTTTTACTACTACACCGGTGTTAACCCTTCCTGAGGCTGGGATAGGTTATGTGGTCTTCTGTGATGCATCGGGTTTAGGTTTGGGATGTGTACTCATGCAGGGTAATCATGTTGTTGCCTATGGGTCTCATCAGCTTAAGCCTCATGAGAGGAACTATCTTACCCATGACCTTGAACTTGCAGCTATAATGCACGCACTTAAGTGTTGGAGACATTACCTTTATGAAGAAAGGTTTACTGTGTATTCAGACCACAAGATCTTGAGTTATATCTTCTCTCAAAAATATTTCAATCTTCACCAAAGGCGTTGGGTGGAGTACTTGTAATCTTTCTACTTTGACATTGTCTATACCCTGGGGAAAGGGAATGTAGTTGAAGATGCATTAAGCAGGAAACTTCCATCACATGCTGTGAAAGAATCTTCAGAAGAGTGGAGTCTGATGGATCTTTTTGCTCAATTGCATATTGGAGTTCACTGGAAGGGGAATGATGTTTTTTTTCCAGTGTTCAGTTTACTTCTATTCTCCTTGAGTTAATTCTTCCGGAACAACAACAAGATGATGAATTCCATAGCATTAGGGAATCTCTTTCTGGTGGGGAGACCGACACTTTGTGGTCTCTCTCCAAAGAGGGTGTTGTGTGTTATCAAAACCATTATGTTGTTCCATTAGCGTCAAGGAAGAATGTGATGGGGGGTTTCCATAACTCTTAGTGGGCTGTACACCCAGGAAGCACAATGATGTTCTATGAAATGTGGCAATAGTTCTGGTGGAAAGGTATGAGACGAGACATTGCTGAGTTTGTATCTCGTTGCTATACATGCCTGTAGGTGAAAGACGAGCACCAGAAACCTTCGGGTTTGCTTCAACCACTTCATGTCCCTACATGGAAGTGGGATGAAATCTATATGGAAATTGTGGTTGGGTTTCCTCAAACCTAGAGAAAGAAGAACGCGATATGGGTTGTGATCGACAGACTGACCAAGTTGGTCATTTTATACCTATTTGAGATACAACCAAAGTTGAGGAGTTGGGAAATATCTATGTGAAAGAGGTTGTTTGTTTTCATGGAGTTCCGTCTGCTATAGACTTTGATAGGGATCCTAGGTTTACTTATCTCTTTTGGAGAGGCCTTCAAGAGGCACTAGGATCTCAGGTCCGTTTGAGCACGACCTACCTTCCACAGTTAGATGGCCAGATAGAGAGAGAGCTATTCAGATCATTGAGGATATGCTCTGCACATGTGTTCTCGGCTTTGGTGGGAGTTGGGATGATCACCTAGGGTTAGTTGAATTTTCTTATAACAACAGTTATCAATATGCGATCAAAATGGATCCTTTTGAGGCTTTGTATGGACGTCCTTGTAAATTTTTTTTATGTTGGACGGAGATTGGTGAAAGATCTTTAGTAGGACCGAGTTTGGTCCATGAGACGATAGCTAAGATCCAATTGATTCATCAGAGAATTTTGATAGCATAGAGTCAGTAAAAGTCTTATGCTGATCATCACCGTTGTTGGGACCACTTTGTATATGAAGATTTTATTTGTTGTCAACAGTTGTCAATGCTGGTCAAAATGAAGAAGGATATGAAGAAGAACTCCAAAGTTAATGGAGATCGGTTGAAGTGAAGTTTCCTGGAGAATTGTTATGGAATCATAGAATTGGATTTCATAATTGAGCAATTCTCTTAGACAATAAATTCAGACGATTGTTGAGCTAATCCTAAGTTCAAAGAACATGTGTCAATGGTGACACATTGTTTACAACAATGAAGAATGGAGAAGTATCATTCATTTGAGGATGATTGGAGCAGAATGGTGAATTATCATCTATCTAAGGATGGTTGAAGAAGAATGAGGATTTGAAGAAGAAAATGCAATGATTTATGATTGCATGTGAACCATGCAAGAGCTTACTTGAAGAATAGAATCATATGATTTGCAGAATGATGGTTATGAAGAAGAGAAAATGTGGAAGGGCTTGACATTCTGAGGTAGACAGGCATTTCACATTGTATCTAAATCAGACGATGCTTTGCTGGTATGTATTTCACACAAATCATGAGTTAGGAGAACTTGTGATGCAAGACTTATGAAGGAAAGGGGGAGAAATGATGATGCCAGTCAGTTAATGTTTTGATTAGAAGGAATGATGCTGCTGGAAGATAGGAAAGATTCAGTTCCCATTGCAACTCTGACGATGCTTAAGCTGATCTATCAAAGGATAAATATCACGATAGTGGGATTCGTGATAAGAGAAGAAGAATGGTTATGGGAAGCAGTAAAGAGATAAAATGGCAAAGCAATAGACAATCTGGGGATGGCAGAAAAGCACAGTTTAAGGTGGCGCCGTTTTCCAGTGTTTGCCAAATTTTTGGGCCTGAAAATCGGGAGATGAAGAAATGTGCTTGGCAATGGATGTTGCACATACGATTGAAGATGGTTTATAAGTGCAAAAGAGTTATTCAAGGTCAGAACTATGAAAAATGACAAAGGCATGGAGTGCGCGGAAATTTAGGCACGTTTCGCGCAAAAATAAAGTGGTGCGCGCAATATCTGCGGGATGCGCGAAATAGTAGCGGGTTGCGCGAAAAATCTGCGGGATGCACGTAATATTGGCATGGTGCGCGAAATTGAGGAATGAAGTTTTCGCACAAATGATGGTTCGAGATCAGAAGATCGAAAATTGGAAAAGGCATAAAATGCGCGAAATATTGGAGCAATGCGCGAAATATGATGTTGCAGGAAAGATTGGGTTTGCGCGCAATATGGAACGCGGTGCGGAATTTTGCGCGCAATTGGTGCTTCATGCTTAGAAGGATAAAAAATGACAAAGGCATGAGGTGCGCGAAATATTGAATCATGGCGCGAAATATGAAGTTTCATAAAAGAGTTTTTACGCGCATGGAGGAGGTTTTACGCGCAGGAAGAGGTTTTTATGCGCAAGGTCAAAACTGCCTATAAATATGGGGTGAACCCCTCTCATTAGGTGAGTCTCGACACATAGACAAATCCTGAGCTCTGACGCGCGGAAAAATTGAAGTATAGAGTATTGCGCGAAAAGAAGAAGTGCTGCGCGAAAAAGGAACTGCTGCGCGAAATAGGAAGTTCTGCGCGAAAAAGAAGAGTTGCGCGAAAAAGGTTTTTCGCGCCAAAAGGTGTTTTTCCGCGCAAGGCTTGAATTTTATGCGCATGTCGCCTAGAAGGGTGCACGAAAATTTGAGGGTACCGCATGCCTTTGATAGGTGCATTGCACTCTCGAAGCAGCTTTGTGAAGAAGAAAGAACTATGAACCATTCGGTTTCACAAAGAGAAGTTGAACTGCACTCACACGACTGGTGTTTAACACTCTCGTTGTGCTTTGCGAAGTGAACAAGAACTAGAAGTGCAATTGAACTCATATCTGCACAAAGGAAGAATTCAGTATTCAAATACACTCAGGTGTTGGTATTGAGAAGAGAAGGAAGAAAAGAAGAAGAATAGAGTATGCCCAACTGAAGGCTGACAATTATTCAGGGCAGTTTAATTCAGATGATGCTTTGTGAGCAGATCTTCAGTGTTTGAATAATCACATTGGTGTATGTGATTCTAGCTAAAGAAAGAAGGTGATTAGTGCAGTCAGTTGTTGCACCAAGAGGAAGAAGGAAGAAGAACTAGTGCAGTTTGTTTTTGCACTAGAGATGAAGAGAAAGTAAGAAGAGAATTGCTTGCCTACTGCTTTGCAAGTAATCTAGTGAAGAGCACTATAATTGATCAAGAGCAGAACCAACCTTTTGAAGAAGGAAGAAGACTGTCTCGATAGGCAGTATAAAGAACCAGCTAGAGGCTGCAAGTTGGACTTGGCTTTCACCAGTCCAGGGAAGAGGATTGTTTCCCACCCCCTCCAAAGTGTAGGGACACACACTGGCTAGAGGATTGTTTTCCTAGCCACTCCATTGTAACAACATTTTACTTTATAGAGGAGAATCCATGCAGTGGTCATATCCATGCATGGCAAGGACGTAGCTACTCTTATTGAGTGGTTAACCTTGTAAAAATATCGTGTGCACATTTTTACTGCTTTCTATTATTGCATGCGACAGGGAAAAGAGAATAAGAGAATCAAGATCCTAACAGGTCTAGAGGTACAGGGATAAAAAGTTGTAATTGGTTTAAAAAGTCCCCAACACTGATTCACCCCCCCTCTCAGTGTTAGGAATATCCCAAACTGGTCCTTTCAACCGTAAACCTTTAGAGTTCTCAGTTGGTGACCAGGTGTTCTATAAAGTTTCACCCCGATTGGGTCATCGATGGCTAGGGAGGCAAGGGAATCTTGCTCCTCATTTTGTGGGACCTTTTGAGGTTATTGGTCTTGTGGGGAAAGTTGCTTACCATCTAGATCTACCACCATAACTGATGTCAATACATAACATGATCCATGTGTCGCAGCTATGAAATTATCTCTCTGATCCATCTCATGTTGTGAGGTGGAGTGATCTTTAGATTGAACTAGATTTATCTGTTACTGAACGACCAGTCAGGCTTGTTGATTCTGAGACCAAGGTACTTCATGGGAGAATGATACCTCTAGTTCGTGTACCATGGATACATGGTTCTGATTCTCATGAGACGTGGGAAAGGGAGACACTAATGAGATATCAGTGGCCTCATCTTTTTGACGTGGAGGTTTCTTCATAGGCTTTCTGGGGGTTGAAAGATCTTATGGTGGGGAGGTTGTAACATCACGTTACATTTTTAGGTACATTTTATGTTTTTAAGTACCTTTGGTTTGGAGTAAATACTTGGGTTGCGTTTGGGTGAACTTTTAATGAAAAACTAGAGGATATTGTGTTGTGCACGGTTTGCACACGGTTTGACAAACCGTGTGACCAAACCGTGCCAGCCTTGAAACCTGGACAGAAGCTTCGACATGGGTGGCGCATGGTTGGTCTAACCATGCGGCCAAGCCATGAGAGAAGGGTGGCTGAGGCAGTATCTCACACACGGTTAGCGCACGGTTTTTCAAACCTTGCGGCCAAACAGTGCGGTCACTTAAATGAGATCCTTAAATTGCGGATCTCGCTCGGTTTGGCCTCTAAGTTCCTCATTTATCCTTTTAAGTGGCCCTAACTCAGGATTTTTCTTCTCCTATGGTCAAAGAAGGTTCTCCCATCATTCAAGAGGTCATCCAAAGGATCCTCTTGGTGAATCGAATCCAGATTCTTGTGGTATATGATCATTCTTCCTCGTTCTTGATCGTTTTCTTAGAACTACGTAGATCTACTTCTCCTCTTCTCTCGGTTTCTTAGATCTACGCCTGTTATGGGTTGATCTAAGTGAGTGGTACCAAATTTGATGAGATTTTTTATTTATCTTTCTAGGATAAGAGATCTAAGGCGGGTTCTTGAAGAAGACACCCAATTTTCTTGAGCGTTCTCGACCATTGTGGTTTTGGTCAAAACCTTCGAGTTAGGTGGTTCCGTCACAACATTCCAAATTTATTATCAATATATTTGATTAATTTATTTCAATTATTTATTTAAATTCAATTTCTCAAGTTTCTTTCAATTAAATTGATAAAAACTCGATTCCATTGAATTGTGATATTTGAAAAGGTTTTAGCATAGAAATTTGGGAAAACCCCCAATTCCATTGTATTGGGTGTGTTTATGGAAAATTGGTCTATTTAAATTGATTAATTTAAATTGTGGATTTTATGGAAATTTTTTCAATTAAATATATGAATTTAACTGTGGAAAAGAAATGTGTAATGATGTAATTGGTTTTGAATGGATTTCAAACTTATGAAAATGGTTTAAAATGATTTGATAGAAACCCATTGGTTTTATCTTGTGAAAGAGGCATATTTTTGAATAAAACCTGTTATGGTTTGATATGGAATGAAGTTGGAACTTTTGAAATGGAAGAATGGTATTGATCGTACTTTAAGAATTCTTAAAATAGTTCTCCCATAATGTAAGAGCGCATGCAAGACATAGGTAGTTAGTGAGTTATTTGGATACACTCTACGCTACGACAACATTCTAAATCATACTTGCAGCAGGTCACATCCCTGACGTGTTGGTGATGAGTCTCCTTTGGCTAGTTTCATAGGGACCTGTGTATACAAATTTTGCTAAGTTCACATAGAGAGTGAGGAATCCTATAACTGGTTAATACTATCGTACTTTTTGGCAGATGACCATGTTGCTCGATTGTTTATTTATATGTGAGATATAAATGTATTCCAATGCTTTTTAACTGCTTCACATGCCTGCTGAATTTATATAAACTGTTTTATATAAATGTTTTATTTAAGCCATTGTTTTTGAAATTTTCCATAATTTTTAAAGCCTTTGATTAAACTATTTATTTATATCATTTGGCAATGGTTAACATATTTTGTTAGAATATGATTTTGAATTGCCAAACCTGTTTATTTAAAAATTGAAAGATTTTCCATAGATAATCTATTTTTGGAATTTGTTATGGAATCTTTGGTGGTATCCTACTGGGATTAGGCTCACACCCTACTTTTTCCTTCAGGTGTTTGTATATTTCCTTCTTCCAGGAACGAGAAAAGGGAAGGAATCTCTTGGAGGAGGATCCAGTGGTTGATCTTCTCTTGGTGAATAGTTCCCTTAGGGACTGTTTTTCCCATTTTTGGGTACTTGGGTTGTAGTACTACGGGCTTTTTATGCCTCTTTGTTTTCTAGTACATTACTCCCAGTGGAGTTTCTTTTTGTTATATATATTTTTCTATTTCTTTTGCTTTCGCATTCTTGTGGAAAAATAATCATTCCCACTTGCTTGTTGCATGATGCCAGGTGCCAGTCGCTGACCCGTGGGGATCGGGAATGTCCTTCAGGCTATGTAAAGACTGTCTTGGTTATCGGGTTACCAGGGTACCTGGGCTGGTTCGGGAAAGTATTTCATGTCGGGTTCACTATTTTTTTCCAACACATAATGAATTCTTAGTCTATGTTGTGAGAAAATAAATGCCCGATTCTTGATATCACTCAACCACATATGGTTAGAATATTTCACATTAGCCATTATTTTTGCAAAGAAAAATTTTCTAAAATTGTTTGGAGTTAATAGAGACCAATATTCCAATGGAAGGTGGTTGATGGGGCTTTACCGGTGATTCTTTTGGTGAAACACTGGTTGAGAGGATGATATCCATTCACATATATCCCTTTAAGAGAAAATTATTTCCTACTCTAAGACTCTCTTATAAATTTAATACATATTCATGAATCTTTCCCAAATCCTAGTGTGGGAATGACTACCATTATTCTAGTGATTTGATAAAAACCATGCATTTATATTATCATTTGTATGTATCAAAGGTTCTTCATAATTATATTATTATGTAATTATATTATGGATTAAAGACTTATATTTTGGTGCTCTAGAGTTTATCACTACCTAGAGAAGTGGATGGTATGGTGAATTTTGGGATTGGTCCCCTATGAGGGGAATTCTCTAAATCCCTCGGATGGGAATCCGAAAAAATGTGATTCAGTGTCACTAAATGGTACATGTAATATATTTTAAAGTCATGAAATATGGACCATCAGGGTGCCTTTTAAGGCTATTCATCCATGACCAGGTGAAATTCCTTTAACGATTGTGCATCTAGGACCCATGGTATATTATTATCAAACCACAATGAGGTTTCCTATGTATCTCAGTTTACAAGAATCAAATATCCCATAGTTCAAGTTTCATAGTTTATGGATGTTTGATAGGACTGTACCATGTATTTTCCGGTCATGTTGTAAGGACCACTAGACAAAAATTACATATACATGGTTGATATGGATCTTACACATAAGAAACGCTTTCTATATCTTCCTATTAATTTTAAATGAAATAGGAGAAGGAATGTATGCTCATAGATAATATGGTTTATTTATGATGATTTTATCATAAATAATATATACTTATGATGATGATTAGCTCGTCAATAATATATTTTTTTAAGGATGACTTCACAGGAAAAAACCTTGTAAAAATTATTTGGTTAGTATGTAGGGCCAACCTATGTGCTAATAGGAAGTTACAAGGATATGTGTGGGGAATACTGATGAGGGGATCTTTTTGTATCTTATTTTTCATGAAAATAAAATAGGATAAGGAATAACCACCCATCAAGAATATGACCCATTATAGATGATTGGATCACATGGAATGTAACCCTTTGAGTATGATTTACTAATGTGGAATATATCCCTCTGAGGATAAATTTATAGGAAATATGGTCCATGAGAATGATTTGGGGCTTACACATGAGTGTCCCATGTGCTAATAGAAAGCCAAATGGATATGTGAGGAGATTACAAATATGCTTCCTAAAGACACATCTACTTATTTCTGATTGAGGGATAATTATGGAAGAAAAATATGACTCATGAGGGATATGGCAGTTTGTGGAGGAGGTAGAGGATTATTCATCTTCAAGACCTATGCTTGAAATAAATGGGTATGGATGATTCCCCAAGGTTCTAAACCAAGTATGTGGCCCTTTATCTCTCCCTGGTTCATTGAATGGACCAATGATGTAACGACCCGTGATCTTGGATCCTTTAAAATACATACTATATTCTATAACTTATGTCACAAACTAATCCAAACATATAAAACCACAAAATATTAATAATAAATTATTAATAAATATATAATAAATATTAAGATGGTAAACCATTAATAATTAATATCTTTAGAATGTAAATAATTAATATGAGTTAATTTTGAATATGTTATTTTCAAAAAAATCATTATATATATTAGTTTATTTTAAAAATAAAAATTCATAAATTTTATAATTTAAATTTTATAAATTAAAATTTAGATTTTTATTTCTCAAAAAATTAGCTTAGGATGTATTTTATATAATTTTCTAAAATAATCGGTTTTAGTTGAATAGTCAAAATGCAGATGTTTTTAATATAATCACTTTTATAATAATTATAAGTTTTTGAAAACTTTTTCAAATAAAATTATATATTTTAAATTATAATTAATAATTTAAAAAACTATTTTGAATTTATAAACCCATTCTCAACATTTTGAAAATTTATGTTGTGGTTTAATGTGAATAGTTTTTTCAACCGTTTTGTTGAATTAATTAAAACATGATGAAATGGAGTTTTTTATTTATTTAATTCATAAAAAAATAATATTTGATTGATAATAATTAATATAAATTCATTTTAATCAATTTTAATTAAAATTTTACAATAATATTAAATCTTTTTGTTTAAAAATCAATGTTTTCAAAAATGGGGTTTTATGTGATACATTCACTAATGTTAAGATTAATTTACCTACACATATATAGTTAAGTAGATTAAATTACTATTATATTTTGGATAACATTTTTCATACTATTTAATATGGACAATTTAATTTTTAGTTTTAAAATTTATATTACTAGGATTAATGATAATTACTATGACAATGTTGAAATAATTATTTTAAAATTATTCTTTTATTAATACCTAGTAATTTCTATCTAATAAATTAAATTAAAATACCTTAATTAAGGAATATAATTTGATATATAAAAAATTAAATAAATATATTAACCCCCATTTGGTATTTAATCAATACTATATTATATTAATAATACATAATGGTCAAAATTCCATTTTTATACTAAACCAATTTTTTACACTTTATCTATTTTAATTAAAAGGTAATTTTATAATATTTAGAAACTAAATTGGAATAAATATACATTAAATTTACTTCTATATAACCCAAAATTTTTTATATGGTATATAATATATGTTTAATTAAACATAAAATCACCTCGTTAAAAATTAGCTACATAGTTTTAAAGTAAAAGAGAAAAATGTGAAAGGATAATGGTAAAAACCATATAACATGTTTAAAACAAGTATATAAACACTTTTTATCCACTATCCAACAAACATTACTCCATAGTCCATTATTTCGAAACATTGGTTCCATTTTCCTTGGAATAGTGTCATAGATTTATTAATCTAGAAAGGGTGTATCCAAAACTACCATTTTTCTCTCTTTTAAAAGGGTAACACTTGAACCATTTAAAAAAACACTTATCCTTTGAATTCATCCTAGAAACTATGAAATTTTACTCTACCTATAATTCTATACCCTAAAAATAACCCCTAATCACTCATATTTATCCTAGTAAATTTAATTTCAAGGTAACTTCTAAAGAACAATTAAGTCTCCAACATGGTTAGAGTGTGCTCAACTAATCAACAACACAATGCAAGGGATTTTAATCTCAATTTCCTTTTAGGGAGACATTGTTTACATAATGAACCTATTTCGACTTAAGTGGGGTTTATACAAACTTTATGATATATTTTATCATGAATTAATTCTTTATTTATAGTATTAAAATTTGCATTTATTGGTTATTCTCCTTCAATAGTTTTTATTTAAATGTTACTCAAGCCGTAAAAATTTATTTTTAACATTATTAAAAAACATAAGATATCTAAAATGTGATAATCCATTTTGGGAATTATTTATCATTAATTAAAAATACTGTATCATTTTATTCTCCTTTGATATATATGGTAAACTTCAATTTCACTTTACTACATTTTAAATTAGAAGTTTTAAAATAATTTAAGTTATGTGGTTTTTAACAAGTTTATTTAAAAATGATTGAAAGGGTTTTTATAACCTTTCAAAATATAAGTTTTTATCATCCACTTCCCATTTTATTTTGATAATTTTTTTTCTTTTTAAAATTTCCAATATTAAATATTCTTTTTAAAATTAAATTCTTTAAATGTATTTTAACCTACCTTTTTGAAAACTCTAGAAATTTTCAATGTTTCATTATTGAATATTATTGTTAAAATTAAATTTTTTTAAAGTTTTTTCACTTTTATTTTTCTTAAAAATTATGTATTTTTTAAGTCTCCATTATTAAATTTGGGTTTTAAAGAAAACATTATTGAAGTATTTTCACTTCCCCTTTTAAAAATAATTATATTATATTTAAGTATTTATTATTATAGATTATTTTTAAATTAAAAGTTTTCAATGTTTTTTAGCTTCTATTTTAAAAATAATTTATGTATTTTCAATGATATTTTTTTTTTGGAAATATGGTTTTGAAAAATATTCTCTTTCCCTTCACATTTTTTTGAAATTATTTTTTTACTTCAACGTTTTAAAAGTATTTTTAAAAACGTATTTATTTTCACTTATATTTACCCTAAAAGGTTTATGATGAATGAAGTGATGTTCAATAACCATTTATATGTTATTTGGAAAAGTTTTATTTTATAAAATGAGTTTTTTGATATTCTATGTCTTTTTAAGTTAATGTTATGGGATTTTTTGATAGTTTTTCGAAACCTGTTTTTTCCTTGGCTTATTTATGAGATGATGAATATTTTATTTTATTATGGAAATCATATGTATGAATGGTGAAGGTTGGGGTCCTATATCACCCTATAATTCATTGGTTAATGATTTATACCTCATGATAAAAGGATGTTAAGAATTCAGATTTTGTTTGTTCATAATATGAAGTGAGAGAATTTATTTTGTTCATATCATGAAGCATGGGAATTTTGTTTGTTCACGACCTGAAGAGTGGTAATTGTTTTGTTCAAAACATGAATCATGGGAATATTATCTATTAACAATAGGAATTTTGGGAATTTTTTTGTTAATAACTTGAAACATGAACATTTTATTTGTTTAAAACATAAATTGGGGACATTTTGTTTGGTCACAATGCTATAAATTTTTTATCCTTATGGTTGTACCACATTTCCAAGTTGTTTATCATGTTATTCCAAGTTTTTATGATTATGAATTATTTATTTTTAATGTATTCTACACTTTTATACTGTTTTCACTTGTTATAAGATTATTGAGATGTGTTTTGATCATGTTCATAACTTTTATGAGTCATTAACGATCCATTTATGATCATGTGTTGATACATCATGTTTTATGACTATCATCCATAGTATTTTGATCTTTTATTAAGATATTTATGTCTACCCCATACTCTCCTTCCTGTTTATTATCTAATACTCTATGATGCTTCTTTCCCATACTGATCGTCTGAGCTCACCCATTTGTTATGTTTCTAATCCCAAGGTTATGAAGCTGATTATATCATTTGAGTTGTATAGAAAAGGTCTAAAGGAGCATAGTTGTGGTTAAATGTTATAAAGTATTGTAAAATACAACTCTTCTATATCTAATATTTATGATACTAAACATTTCAGGACTTATACTATGAGACTGTTTCAAGATTTATTTTTTAAAATCATGACATTATTTTATTATTTAAGTCATATTTATCTTGGGTATCTATATTTGATATCATAGGTGGGTTTAGTTATTTTAGATATTATTCTAGTTATTTTTAGACACTTGTTTTTTTATTTGGGTTCTTATTTTATAGGACCTTAGTGAAAACACTAGAAATTAGTCTAATTATAGGATGATATAATGAAATATTTGTAAAGTCTTGAGTAGATGGTTTCCCTTGAAATACATCCCTGTATGGATACTATAGGTGGGTGTAGTAGTGACATGGATGCACCTAAGGGTAATAACCCTGAAAAGGGTTGGGAAGTCATTGAATCAATTATCACCATGATACAAAATTATTGGGTATAAGATGGGACAATTGGTGTGACACTCTTAATGGATATGGTTTGGATGATCATATTCTCTTTAGGAACCATTAAGAAGGGTCAATTCCATAGTCACATTTAGTAATTAGGATGGTAATCATAATATATCCCAACTTAAGGTTACTTAGGTTTAACTAATAGAGTTATATGATTAACCAAGTATGAAATTGTTGAAATTAATGTATAATAAGTTTAAAATATGGTTTTGTTAGAGAAGACATCATAAAGATTTAACTTTTATATTCATATATTTTAAATCTTTTGTATATTAGCATGAAAGGTTTATATTTTTTGTAGGATCAAGATCAAGGAAATGAATATGTGAAAGATACATCTATAAAAACTCATAAGATTCATAATTGGGATAAGTAGTTTCCTAATCTTACCAAGGATAATGAGATGTATATCTTAGTAAAAGATATATATTGAGTTTATTAGGGATATCAAAGCTTTATCATTTATTAAATGATAATTAAAATTGTTATGATTGAATTTATCTAAGGTGGTGGTGGGGGGGGGGGGGGGTGGAATTTAATCACCCAATATTTTAGATCATTTAAAATACATACAATGTTCTATAACTTAAGTCGCATGCTTCCCTTAGTGTAAAAAACCAAAAAATATTAAGAATACTGTAACACCCCATAGTTTTATTAATAAATTTAATTAAATCAATGAAAAACTAAGTCTCTATGAAGAAAAACGTTTTTATGGATATAGTTATAAACCATCCATTAAACATAAATTTTCTACTTCTGTGTTTTGAATATCGAAAATCTAACATACATAGTTGTGATCAGTATGTTATTTTGAGTCTGATAGAACCAACTTGTTTTATTATTAATAGTAACAAAACCTTATGAAAATTAATATGAACCTTATGAATGGAAAATCATATTATTATTTTATTTTATTTAGGTTATAAGATAATGATATCTTGATTAATTTTTCAAGGTGATATAAAATCAGTTAATGTTTTTAAATTGTTATTTTTGGAATAATATATATATATATATTAAAATTAAATTAATCATAATGATAAAATTATTTCCAAAAAATAGAGTTTATTTTTGAATTCTAAATGTCAAAAAATTGTTAGGGTTAATTTTGGGATTTTTTTCAAATACTTTAATTTCTTGTAAATAGTTAAATTTGATAATTTATGAAATAAGATAAATACATGATTTATTGTTTCATTGATGATGTTATGCTGAGGTAAGAACCCATAGTTCTAACTCACATGTAAAAATTTATATATTTTTTCAAATGAATCAATACTATTTGCAGTCTTCAGGAAAAAATAATAAACTAATGATTAAAATAATGCAAACCCCTCCTATCCTCTACTATAAATACCATCCCCATTCCCCTCGTCCTATCACACCTCTCAAGCCATGATAATTTTCTAATTTTTTCCAAATTCACTCCCCAAGGATCTTCTCCACGTTTAATACCTACTTTTATCACCAAAAGTCCAAAACCAAAGGCCTTAAGAAGGATCTCAAGGAGAAGAGATCAAGAGGTAAGAATCCTCTTTCATTTTCATGTATTTTCTTTTCAATACCATTATTTTCGTATAATATATTCCAATAGCTTCATCCAGGAAGTTTGAAATATACAAAATATTATATATTCTGTATGTTATCATGTTCATGTAAAAAATTCATCGTCATTCTTTTCCTTTCTCTTATTCAAAAAATAAAAATAATAACACTGTTTGTGATGTGTCGTTTACTGAAATTGGGGACGATATGATTTCAATTTCCATTACATCCTGAAAACCTGACCATAAAACCATTTTAATGGATGAAAAATAATTTAAATTTTATTATTTAACATATCTTATGTTATGGAATGAACTTTTATTATTAAAATTAAATTACATAATAAAACATGTACATGATTATTGATGAACTGCCAAAAATGACCTAAACAAATATCATTAGTGTTTTATCTAATGATTCATCATCATATATGATAAAAAAAGATTTATGGTATCATTATATGTTATTGAATCATATTAATACCATTTCATTCAACTTATGTAATTAAAATTACATACGACAGGAAAATCAAATACAAACCGGCCATGGAAATCATGTAAAGAATGCACCCAAAATAATGAAAGGAACAAAATACTAAATATTAAAGGGTGAAATGATGCTATGAAATGATAATATAACGTTCTAAAAACATGATTTTTTTATTTAAAATACTAATAACATGATTTTAACAAATATATAGTAGGTTGAAGCATGTTTGAAGTAATACAGACCCAAGTTAAGGGAATTCTTATCCCGATTTCAATTCTTTTGGTTAACCTTATACTTACTTATTTATATGGTATTAATTTTTTTTGTGATTTATTTTGTTTAAATAATTTTTAATTGTATGTATTTATAGAGTATATATGTATTCCATCCACTCTATTAAGTCTCCCTTAAATTATTTGATATTTGTAAGGGTCTTTACTTTTAAAATCATATTTTAAAATTTTGTTTTACAAAATTCAGAAGTAATGTTTTTGTGAAGTTATTCATATTGTATAATTATTTTCTAGTTCTTTGGAATTTTTTTATGATGAATTGTGGGACCTATATATCGCTTTAATTCATTGGTTATTTTTATGTTTGAGGTCAGACATATGGTTACTCCAAGTGTAACGGTGATGGTTACACAATAAGGTAGTCGTAAGGGTTAAATTGTAAGGTAGTAGGGTGGGTGAAAAATTATAAGGTAGATGAGTGTGTTACAAGATTATGTATGTAATTCCCCAAGATAAATTTATAGTTCTATTTATGTTCTTTATGTTTTTTGAAAATCTCGTGGAAATCTCAAATTTCAAAATGTTAGTATAAATGGGTGATAAGTATGTCTTTTTGAAAATGATTTCATATGTTTACAAGTATTCATGTACTAATGTTTTATTTTTCTTCACTTTATATCCCTTAATAAGCTTTTTATTCTGATCCCATGTATTTAAATTATTTTTATAGGTTATAAGGATGTGTAATACAAAGAAGGAATCCAAGTTAAATTTTATGAAGGTTTGTTAATGAAATCATGTTTTATTCGAAATGTTTTATATTTTAGAAGAAATAGATACTGTTTTTGTGGTATCTAATCTATATAAACATGGAATTTTATGTATGTATTATATCCCAAATATACAAAAATCTAAACATGAAAGGATCCTCAATATTAAAGGAAGTGAGTTCTTCACTAAAACACAAGATTATGTAATATAATAATGCTAGGTCCTTATAAATACATTGTTATTAAATCTATAATAATCATTAATATGGTAAAACATTAATATTTATTACCTTTATAAGATAAATAATTAAAATGATTTATTATTGAAAATTTTTTTCTAATAAAAGAAGTTTTCTTCATATTGTAATTTTTTAGTTAATAATGTAAATTTCAAAATTTTAGAATTTAAATTTGATAAATTAAAATTAAAATTTTAATTTCTTACAACAAATTTATTTTAGGATATATTTTTGATATTTTTATAAAATAATTGGGTTCTATGTGAATAGAGAAAATACTGATTTTAAATACCTTCACTTTTATATGTATTAGAAGTATTTTAAATATTTTCATATAAAATTATATATTATAATGTATAATAAATCATTTTAAGTTAATATTTTTAATTTATAAAACAAATATAAACACATAAAAAATTATGTAGTGTTTTAATGAAATGTTTTTCCAACTATTTTGTTTAATTAATTATAACATGGTGAAATTATGTTTTAAAATTTATTTTATTGGTAAATGAATAATATTTTAATGATAATAATTATTTTATATTTATTTTAATAAATGGAATTGATAAATATATCATAATCAGATATCATTTTTCTTAAAAATAAACCTTTTGAAAAAATGAGTTTTTATAGTATACATGAGCGAACATTAAGATTAATTTCACTACATATAGAATGTTAATTTGACAAAATGATTCTAATATTTGAGATAATAATTTTAATAATATTTTAAACATCCAATTCAATTTTTAGGTATAAAAAATAGATTAAAATGATTAATGCTAATTACCATTACAATGGTGAAACAATTATTTTAAAATTATTATTTTATTAATAGAAATTAATTTCGATCAAAAAAATTAAATTGTACTCATTTAAATAATGAATATTTTTTTATATGGACAAATAAAAAAATATGTTAACCCTAATTCAGTTGGTAATCAATAATAAATAATATTAAGAATCCATAATTGTCAAAATGCATTTTTTTCTAAAAAAAAGTATTTACACATTATTTGTTTTAATTTAAATATTAATTTCATAATATTTAGAAATTTAATTTTATTAAATAGATGTTAAATTTAATTCTATTACACAAAAATTTGGTTATATGAGATATTTTATGTGTTTAATAAAACATAAAATCATATAGTTAAAAACCCATTACTTAGTTTAAAAGCAAAAGAGTAAAACATAAAAAATTATTAGTTAAAACCCTATAAAATACATAAAACGTGTTTTAAAATAATTGGTTGTGCCTTTATAACCCAAAAAACCCCACAATCAATTATTTCTAAACTTTGGATCCATTTAAATTAGAATAATGTCATGAAATTATTAAAATATAAAGGGTGTTGGCTTGAAAATAATAATAATAATAAATGGTGTTTCCAAAAGTTCACTTTCCCTCTATTATAAATGGGAATCAATTACACCCTTTCAAATACACATGTATCTGTTGAATTCATTCTTGAAACTATTATATTTTACTCTCCCTAAAAACCTATAAAAAAACATAATCTGATTTTCACTTAAATGAACCATAAGACATATAATTTAGAGGTAACTTCCAAGGAAAAATCAAGTCTTCAATGAGGTTATATTGTTATCAACAAATAAAGGAAACATGATAAGGTATTTTCAAATCAATTTAACTTCATTGAGATATAGTTTGTATTAAGAACGTATTTTTATTTAATTGGTGTGTATAATTATTATATGATATATTATATCGTGATTTAAGTCTTAAATCATGGTATTCTAATTTTTATATCATGGTAATTCTCTTTAAATATTTTTGATTTAAATTTCACTCAAGCCGTAAGGATTCATTTTCAACTTCCATTAAAAAATATAAATCTCCAAAATGTGATGATACAAATAGGGAATTTGTATCCTCATTCATTCTAAGGACACTATCATTTTCTTATATTATAGATATCCATAGTATACTTTAATTTCTATTTTCCACTTTTTAAATTGGATGTTTTAAAATATTTTAGGTGATGTGGGTTTTCAACAAGGTTATTTCAGAATGTTCAAAATTTTTTTTTATACCCTTTAAAAATAAAGGGTTTTATTGTCAACTCCAAATTCCCTTTTGATAAAATTTATGACTTTTTAGCGTTTCCATTCTTAAATATTCTTTTTAAAAGTTAAAATTTCAATGTATGTTAACTTAACTTTTTGATAACTTTATGTATTTTTCAAAGTTCCATTTTTAAATATTATTTTTAAAAGTACATGTTTTTGAACTATTTTCACATATATTTTTTGAAAAAATTATGTACTATTCAAGTCCCCATTATTAATGGTTCTTTCAAAATTAAAATTTTTCAATGTAATTTAACTTCCCATTTTTGAAATAAAATTGTATTTTTTATGTTTAAATTATAAAAAATTATTTTAAAAGTAAAGTTTTACAAAAAAAAATTTCTTATCCTTTTTGAAACTTTTATAAATTTCATGGATCTTTTATTTAGAAATATTGTTTTCAAAATCTTTCTCTTTCCCTTCAAAGAAATCTTTTTTAATGTAGTTTTTTTACTTTATGGTTTTAAAAGGATTTTTGAAAATTTTTCCCTTCTATTTACAAGATAAGGTTTATCTTTATTGATGTAATGCCTTAATAACCCTTTATATGTTAATATGATATGATTTTTTTTGAAATGGAGAGTTTTTATATTCTATGATTTTTGAAGTTCATGCATTGTGGTGTTTTTGAAAATTTTAAGAAACCATTACTTTTTCCATGGGTTCTTTATGAGACGATGAATGTTTGATTTTCTTATGGTATTAATATGTAATAATTATGAAGGGAAATGTCCTATATCACCCTAAAATTAATTGTTTTAGGATTTATACCTCACAATAAATGGATTCTATGTGTTTACATTTTGTTTTTTGACAATATAATTCATGGGAATTGTTTTCACAACATGAAGCATGGGAATTGTTTTGTTCACAACTTTAAATGTAATTATTTTGATTTTTCACAACACGAAGAGTGATTATTTTATTTTTTCACAATATTAATCTTGGAGTTTTTTTTCACAACATGAAGTGGGGATGTTTTTTTATTCATTGGGATATAATTTCTCTATGCTTATGGTTTTACCACATTTCAAAGTTATTTATCATGTTATGCCATTTTTTCATAATCATTCCTTATTTATTTTTAAATTATTCTAAAATTTTATATCATGATGACATGTTGTAATACTATTAAGACTTTTTTGAGTAGGGTTATAAATTTTAGGATTTTATAATGGGTTTTTATGATCTTATGTTTCTCCATCATGTTTTATAATTATTATATGTGGTATTTTGATCTTTTATTATTATCTTTATGTCATAAACATATTATTCTACATGTTTATGATCTAATAACTTAAGATATGTCTTTACCTTAATAAGGTTTTTATTTCACACCTTTATTATATTTTAAATCCCTAGGTTACGATTATTATTATAACACACAAGTTGTGTAGAAAAGGTTTAAAGGAGCATGACTACGGATAACTGATTTCATGTGCAGTAAAATAAGATGTTTGTATAAATAATGTCCAATACACTAAACCTTTAAATACTTAGATTGTATGATTATTTTGATATGTATTTTTCTAAATCATGAGATTATTCTACTATTTCATAATTTTTAACACCATGATATTTTATAATATATTTCTCTTTAATAAATTTGATTTTATTGATAGCTTAAATTACCCACAACACTATGTTTAAACAAACTATTATTTTTTTTCAAAAAATTAATTAATTTTCATCTCCTTGAAAGTAGTTTAGAGAGTATGAATAAAAATAAATAAATAAATAATGAATCATATATGGTTTAAATATGTTAAAATAATAATTTGTTATCGATTGATATGAAATGAAATATTATTTTTGAAAATAAAGAGATGTTTTTCTGAAAAAAATACTATTTTTTCTGCGTGCAATGTGTTTTTATCCTAATAAATTAATTTTTTTTCTATAGTTTAATTATTTTTATGAAATATATATATTATTTATTCAATATTTTCTTTGTCATTTATCTAATATTTTTATTTGAAATGAGAATAAAATATAAATCCAGTATCATGCTTAAAAACAATAATTTTCTAAAAAATGGTTTCATCTTATTTTGTGTAATAATATAAAATATTTTTTTGTAAATTATAGGTATTTAATTAGAGAAAATGGATTCCATATTTGGAATGAAGAGTTCCAAATTTTTAAATAGGCACCTTTTATTTTTATATTATGAATAGTAACCATTGTAAAATTTATCACCTTGGTAAAGGGTAATTCTGGTTAACCTGGGATAAAAATAAGGGATAATTTTAAAATTTTTCTTCCTAATTATTATTATATTATTATAATTTAACAATTATCACCTTAGTATGGAAATTTATATGTTTAATGGACACATGTACATGAAGATTACTAATATAATATTTAAATCAAAGAAAGCTAAAAAATGTCACTCTTTTATTTGTAGATAACTATTATGTGTCTACATATGACAAAAGAAAGTTATGAATGAATATAAATATCAATTGTGTGTATAATGAAATTATGTTAACGATGATAAATTATTTATATATTTTAGGTTTTATATAATTACCTTAAATTATTATGCCATACCAGTACAATATAATAAATATACTGATGTACTATTATTCTTATTCGATAACCATATTCCTTCTTTGAACTATCCTATAGAAAGAGGAATCATTAAGGTGTACATTTGACTTACCATTTCCACATAGCAGTGTAATTTATTTTTCATCACAATTTCAATTGGACGGTTATAAATATGGAAATAATGACTATATATGATATTAATGAAATAAATATTCATTTTTAATAAACATATCATAAACATATTCTTATGTTTCAAACTATTGGAAAAAATAACATCTCTTGTGCATTCGTGTGGACTACCACCTCTGTGAAGCGATGTGATCCATTTTTTGTTTACAATTTAAATGTATGGAAATAAATATAGATTTAATGAATATATATGATTTTTAAAATATAATAATTATTCTTTAATGGATAATTATTATCAACCTTTATTTCATTCAATCCATCGAAAGGTGAAAACAACATTCATGCATACGTACGGCTTACACTGTCCATGAACGGTGTGATTTTTTTCTATATATCATTTATGATTATATATAAATACATGTATAATAAGTTTAAAATAAATTTATATAATTATTATAATTATGGAAAATATGGAATAATAACTAAAGAACAAAGACCTAAACTATAGAACAAAAACATACATGAAAAATTAAACAATTAGTACCCGAAACAACGAAATTAACAATGAATGGTTAATATATAGGTAATAAAGGATTATAAGTGAATAATATGTGGAATTATATATATGATAATGGTTATGGAATATATTTATAATTGCTATATATTTTTTATAGAGGAGTTTTAGACACGTATGAATAAACTCAAACTCGAGGTAAGTGTTTATTTCACAATCTCATCAATATTCAAGATTATTTATGTTTAAGTCTCCATTGGGATAAATATTTCATATTTATATTTTATGTAAATTTTTTCTAAATATGTTATAAATAATTAATTTAATATTCCAGAACTATTTTTAAATTCATTATTACCTATGTTTTAATTTTTATAAAATGTTTTAAAAAACAATCCTTTTACATTTTCTAAATGAGGTAGGTTTTGAATTTATAAAATTAACAGTTTTTAACTTGCAAGGTATGAAATAAATTTCCCACCATCATGAATGTAAATTATTTGATTCTTATTCTACAAGCTTACATGTTTATTTTCAAAAAAAATATTTTCCTTAATATTAGAGAAATTTATAATTTTTAAAATGAATTTTTAAAATCGAAAAGGTTATTTTCCTCAGAATTGGTTTATGGATAATTTTATGTTGTTTATATACATAAATGATATAAAAACTTTATTTTAATTTTAATCCACTAAAGATATATTATATTGATACTATCCCTATTCTTTCTTTGGATGGTTTACAATCAGTTTGACTGGGGAAAGTATGAATATTCCGTATGATAGTTCTTTCAATACATGAAGTCAGTATTTTTTAATGAATTTTTATGAAATTGTTTTACTTATTAATATAAGGATTGCATTGAGATTATTATGTGAAGGGTGAAGTATGAAAATATATTTCCTCCAGATTCATCGGTAGGTCTTATGAGACAAACTAGTTTGGTTTTTTGGTCGAGGCCCAACCCATTTATGTATGATTTCATAGAATGTATTAACTCTATGTTTAGGAATTCATGGAATGATACCACAACGATTGGTTCAAATGTCTCTAATTATGAATTTTATCATTATAAAATCATTTATTGATGTCCACGTGATTATTTGAATTGTTTTTGTATGCATAAATAAGTTTATCTAATATGATTATTTATATGATAGTACCATTTATTTCATTCAGTATTATTCATGAATTATTTAGAATCTACCGTATGAATACCATTAATGAGCATATGAGCACACCCATTTCTTATTTTTCTTTTCCCTTCAATACCATGAGGTTTTTTATGACTAATATGTAAGGATATTCTAAAGGGGAAATGATATTCTTGAAGAAAATACTATGTTGTATTTTACATTTTCAAATATAAATGTGAAATTAATATATGTATGTTGTTCACCAAGACTAAAAAATTATTTAGTCTATGGGATGAAATTTATTATATCTAGTAGAAATTTAATAATGTAACCATCGACTCAGAGATACTAGTGTTGGGGTCTTTATTGTTGGTATCAGAGCAAGTTTAGTAGAAAACTTGGGAACTAGATTTAGGAAAACATTGATTAGAGAACATAAGCCTATAACTTACTTTGATAATATTCTCAAAGAAACAATTTTTATGATTTTGAGATTATCTATTCATAAATTTTTCAATTTATGTTAATAGTTTCACTAGTTTGGGAATTATATATTATATTTTGTAATGTTATGTACTAATAAATTGTCTACCATTATTTAGAAATGGTTTTAGTGGATAGAAAGGAAAAAATATAAATACATGTAATCCTTGTATGTATTTAACTCGTAGGAAATATTATAAATCTTGAGATAGATGTATAGTAATATATGAACAAATTATAAATATATTAGGAAATATGAGTCAGGTTCCGAATAATAAACTTTCCCATATGAATCAACTTCATGATATGAAATGCTGTATAACAATGTTAGACCACTTCATACATCAACAACCTCCATCATTCAATGGGACAAAAAATCCATCTGTATCTTTGTGATGGACAAGTTCCTTAGCTAATATATTTATCAATTTTTAATTTAATGAAACATGTAAGGTTTTCGTGGTAGTTTATCATATCATAGGGGATGCAGATCAATGGTTGTTATTAATCCAAAACACTAGGGATGAGAAGGAAATTGTGTGCATGGAATGGGAGGAAATTAAGTAAATTTTCTTCATAAATTACTTTCCCTATGAACAAGGATAGACATAGAATGTCGATTCTTGAGTATGAGACAAAATGAAGTTAAAAATGTTTCTATGTATAAAGATAAATTTACAAGGCTAGAAAGGCAAGTTGTGGATTGAGTACCAACTCCAAAGATCAAGATTGACCATTTATTTGTTGGGATTAAGAAAATAATTCAAAAGGAACTAGTATAACAAAAATTCTAATCATATAAATATATTTTATCATGTGATATCAAGAAATAGAAATAATTCTCAAAGTCTTATTGATTCTAATGAAACTATGAGAAGGAGATGGTATGGGAAAAATGAAGTAGGGGACGAAGATAAATAGTAATTTTCTAACTGTGATACCTGTGGAAAATAAATATCTAGGTATATTCTTAAACATAAAAGGAGTTTTCATCAAGTGTGGAGAAAAATACTTCTATTCTCAAGAATGAAATGTTAAGGTAGAAAGAAAAATAAAAATAAAACCATCTTGAGCTCATCCTAAATTCAAATGAATAATTACAGGAGGGATCTTTATAGATTAATTCTTAAAAGGAGGAGGTGTACATAATATTATAAGGAATATTGTGTGTTGATGATAATGTAAGTGAAAGGGCTTGGATCAGTAAACAAGTACAAATATTAGCACCTATCTCCAATTAAAAGAAGATAAATGCGGAAGAATACATCTAATATTATGACAAGTTGGCTACCCACTTTTAAGATTTAGTCAAATAATATACATATATGAAGGTACACAAAATTCAATGGGAGGATATATAGGGTAAGATATTCTAATAAGATTATTATTATTTTTTAATTATTTTTCGATCTCATACCATGTTACATGACCCCATACTTTGAACTATTTTAGCTTCTCAATTTTGATCCAAATTTCTTTTTTAATAAATTATTATCTTTTAGTCAATTAAAATATTATAAAATTACTACAACCAACGAGAATGTTCGTAATAATGTCATGAAAGGTACCCTTATCAATCACTCCATAATATAATTTTATAATTTGACTTTTATTATACCCACTCTTTTATATCTAAATAATTTTAAAAGGGTATCATATCACCAACTCACCTATTATTTATTGAATTAGTTTTGAAAACTCCGAATGGTTCAATGGTCACATCACAAGTCTATAGTTCCTCTCTAGTTGAAGTGTGTGGGAATGCACATCCTTAAAATAATGTTATTCTCCATCTGGTCAAATTTATGTTATCTTAGGAATGGATTGGATTTATCTGCATAAATCCACATCAATTTTCAAGAAAGGGAAGCCACATCTTGTATTCTAATGTAATATATGATCATCTTTCAGTGTGATGGTAAATATAAATTTCCAATGGAAATCACATCCATTATATGAGTCTTGATTCCTTTTAAAAAGTTGTGTTTATCTCATATAGTTTGGAAAAAACACAATATCAATGATATGCCTATGGTATAGGAGTTCGTTGTTGTATTTTTGGAAGATTTTCATGGCCTTCTACCATATATTGAAGTTTAGTTTTCAATAGAAGTCATACCTACTGCTACAACTATTTCAAAGAATTCATATAGAATGGATCAGATTGAGTTGTAGGAATTGAAGATGAAAATCTAGGAGAATCCTGTAAAGGTATTCATTCGGCTAAGTGTATCACCTTGGGATGAACCTTTTATTTTTCTTAAGAAGAAATATGTATCACTGCGTATCTACCTTGATTATTGATAACATTATAATATCACTATTAATAAAAAATATCCCCTACCACATATTTATAAATTGTTTGATAAAATGTGAATATGTTAACAATTTTTCATGATTGAACTTCATTATCGATATCATCAATTAATGTTTAAGAAGGAGGATTTACCAAAAAAAATTTCATACAAGGTATGGACACTATGAATTTGTAGTAATGCTATTTGGAATTACTAATTCTCTTACCGTCTTCATGGATTTAATAAATAGAATCCTTGTACATTACCTTGATCAGTTTGTGATAGTATTAATAGATGATATTCTGTTATATTGAAATATAAATGAATAACATGAAGATCACTTGAAAATTGCACTGAAGACCATAAGGAAGGAAAAATGAATGAAAATTTTACCATGTTTGAAATTTGGCTAAAAGAAGTTTTATTTTTGGGGTCACATAATCTTAATCAATTGTATATCTATGGACCCATCAAAGATAGAAGTTATTTAACATTGGACCAGACCAACCATGATAAGTTAGATCCATAGATTCCATTTTTTCTTATTATTATTGATGCTTTTTAAATAATTTCTCATGGATGTACAAACTACTCTCCAATTTAACTTCGAAGGGAGCCAAGTTACCTTTGAAAGATCAATGTGAGGAACACTTTAAGGAATTGATGATAAGGTTAGTCAATGCACCTATGATTACACTACCCTACAATAGAGAAGGGTTTTAATAAATATTGATGCATATATAATGAATTGGTATTCATCCTCATGAAAAATGATATGGTGGTATCTTATGCCTCACACCAACTAAAGGTCTATGAGAAAAATTACCCAACTCATAACTTGGAGTTAGCTGTATTAATTAATTCATTAATGTTATCAATGTATTATATTTACAGAGAAAGTTGTGACATATATAATGATCATCAAATTTTAAATTATATTTTCACATATAGAGATTTTAATATGATCCATATAATAGTGTTAGAGTTAATTAAATATCGTGAATACTCAATACATTACCACCCCGAGAAATCCAACATAGTGGAGTATTCTTTGAGACGAAAGGTCTATGCTAGTTTATCTATGATGAGTCTCACCAAAGATACAATACTTATATAATTGCAAAGGATGGATCTTGAAATACTGAAGTAAGTGTGGGAATCATATCTTTCTCTAATGACTATAAAACTGTCTATCCATTTGGAGATTAAAGAGGCGTTGAAGTAATATGTGGGGCTACAAAAGAAGGTGAGAAAAATTCCAGAGTTCAAACATGATTTTATGGAATAATAATGTTCAAGAACCATGTACGTGTCTCATACATACCATATTCTAATAAGGAGATATTATATGAAGATCATAGTTATTCATTCTCTATTAATATTAGAAGTATGAATTTGTATAGATATTTAAAAGTGTATTTATAGTGGGACAACATGAAGAGAGATATTGTAGAATATGTTTCTCAGTTCTTGATATCTCAACAAGATAAGGATAATAGATAGAAATATAAGGGTATTTTACTGTTGGGACCACTTTGTGTGTAAGGTTTTTTTTATTGTCAACAGTTGTCAATGAGGATCAAAATGAAGAAGGAGAAGTATGGATTCATGTTATAAAGAGGTCAAACAACATCTCACTATTCAAAGAGACCATGCAAGAACCTACATGACAAGATGTGCATTATTGTATGAGGGATTATGTAAGTATTTTATGATTTAAGAATGATCATACAAAGCTGAGAAGATGATGCCAGTCATATTCAGTGTTGACTAGAAAGACTGATGTTTCTATAAGATTGGGAAGTTAGTAAGTTGTATGAATTTCCATGGAGAATCTGGCAATCCTGGAACTGATCATTCCAAGAGTATATATCATGGTGGAAGGAGTTTGTGAGGAAATCGACTGACTGTTGAAGAAGAAATATGACAGTGAATTAGTATGGGTGTTCTTACCGAAGCAGATATTTAAGGTGGAGTAGTTTCCCAGTGTTTCCCAAATTTTTGGACCTCAAAATTGAGATTCTGTTTTTGGAAATGGAAGGATTTTCGAAAATAAGTGAATGAGATGAGTAATGGAAAATAAAATTAGAAAAGGAAGAAAACCACGTATCTCAAAACATGGACCGCATACCATGTTTCAGGAATGGTTTTCGACCGTGTAACTAACAGCAGAAACGGTAGGTGGAGTGGTGTGCAAAACCAAAAATGGTTTGTAATGATGGTTCGCGGTGAAGGAAAGCTGTAAGTAGGAAACGTACGTGGAACAGTTCACGGAATGGGTCACATTACCGAAAACGGTTCATTATGGAAGGAATTGCGATATGAGAAATGGGTCGTCATTGGTGAAAGAGATGCAGTACATGGACCAGAAGATGCACCATACGTGGTGAAGCTTCGTAGTTCACCGGAGGGTCATAGTACACGGTAGAGGGCCACATTACATATAATGATCATAGTCCATGGTTAATATTGTCCCACATTTAAAATTTGGGTAGAATATATTAGCAAAATTTGTAGAGATGTTTTTCTATATAAGGAGTCCTAATCCAATTAGTAAGGGACAACGAATTTGATAAGAAAATATTATTCCTGTGGAAGAACTCTTCTATGTCTGAAAATGGTATACAAGAGAGATTCGACATTAGACTAAGTGGTGCATGAAAGCCAAAAATGGTTCGTTAAATTTAATCGAGTATTCTGAAGAAGAGATTTTGTTTAAGAAAAAGGGGTATGTGAGAGATGATATAATTCACAAAATTTGAAGGATTCCACTAAAGGCGAAGGTTGTACGCAAAGGCAGTATGCAGAGGCAGTACATATAGGTAGTAAGAAGAGGTGGTACGTAGGGTCTGTACAAAGAGGTGGTATGTAGAGTCGGTAGGCATAGGCCATACGACAAGGTAGTATGCGAAGGTGGTAAACAGAGGTGTGGTACGCAAAGCGAGCGCAGTGTGTGGAGCAGGCATGGTGTGCAGAGTGGGTTTAGTGCGCAGAGTAGGCACAACATGTGGAGCAAGTGCAGTAGGAGGAGAAGAGGTGGTACGTGGAGTAGAGGCGGTATGTAGACCAGGAAAGGTATGTCAAGAAGGGTCGGTATGCAGAATAGGCATAGTACACAGACCGGGGAAGGTATGTAGAGTAGGTTTGGTACGCAGATCAGAGACAGTCTATAGGATCAGGGAAAGTTTTTGGATGTGAAAACATCATAAAGGGAGTTCGTGATTCACGTGAATAAAAAGGGAAGAAGTTCTTTTCCATTCAGTAATTGCACAAAAGGAGAAAATTTAATATAAAAGAGCATCAATTTGGGACTTCAATGTAAGAAATGTCTCATGATAAATAGAGACACTGACTATTCATGTTGATCTATTGAAGAGACATTCAAGTCGATAAACTGAGTGAGATGTCTCCCAAGTAAGTGAGCCAGGTGGTATCAACAGATGTGATTTGAGGGAAGCAACGGGATATCCCTGAACCTTTGTAAAGGCAGTGTGCCTAGGAAAGAGTGACTGTGCCCAAACCTTTGTAAACCATAGCTAGTCAAGATTAGTGGAATTTGGTACGATCAGAAACATGTCGATGTATTCTCCTTGGACATAGCCCTTAGTGGTGAACCAATTAAAAAGGGTTGTGTTGTCCTTCTGCATTTTTTAATTACTGCACATATCCATCATACAGGTTTAAACAAGTTCCTATCAGTGTGGAACAAGATCCAATAAATATGATAAAAATTTGACACCCTGATTCACCCCCCTCTCAGGGTGGTCTAGGGTCCTTCAATTGGTATTAGAGGGATAAGGTTAATATATGTTGGATACTATTCAGTAATTCTATTCAGAAAAGGTTTTGAGTTTCTTTCCTAAGGTAAACAATGAAGTGTAGTCTTGATGTAGTTAAGCCGTCTATGAGAACAAGTCTACATCTAGAATGACCATGAAAAACATGAAAAAGAAAGGGAAGAGACATTTGAAGAAGTCCCTGATGTCCAAAAAATATTCAGTGCTTGTTTCTCAATTCCCTTCCAATAATGAATAAATATTATCCTTGGAATGTAAATACATGGTTAATTAGATTTCTACCTGAGGAAAGGAAGACAATTTTATCTCATTTTCATGTGATCAGGAGAAATTAAGAACTTATCTGCATGATATTCCTGAAGAAAGAGTTGTTCATGTTTAGAGAATATTTCAATGTATGTAGGCTAAGATCACCTGACTGGGAAGAGAAGCTAATAATAAAGAGAAAAGATGGTAAAGAAAGTGTTAGAATGTTTTAATCTCCCTAGACATTTTGAAGCATTTGAATAAACAAAGAGGAAACATGAAATAAATACATCAAAAAGGATTAATAAATTTTAAGAGGAAGAGAGAGTCAGAAAGACTCTAGAATAAAATATCCATGCAATTGAAGCTGAGCTGAAGATGTGCACTGATGTCAATAGTTTATATTTGGAAGAAACTTCAATGAAATTCAAGGAACTTGACTCTTTTTTTATAAAAAAATAAAATTGCATGATTTTGAAGTTGAAGTAATGAAGATTTCTTATCAAGAGAAGATGATTATGATTGAAGATCATAAAGTCATCCTCAATATAGGATGTCTAAAATTGGAAGCCTAGTTGACCAATCTTGAGAAGACACATATTGAGACTTCACAAAAGAATGCAACAATTGCTACTAGTACTAAATGATCACTGGAGGATTCTACTATCAAAATACCTCCAAAATGTGATAAGAATATAATTAATTTACTCATTGATCTATCACAAGTAGCTGAGAAAGTGAAGGTACAATCCATACCAACTTATATTATATTTTTTAAATATGTTTCTACAGAAAGTATAGGCTGGAAGAAAAATTCAAAAAAATTATGCGCGAGGAAAGGTGAGGAGAAGAAACCTACCACCATGTATAGCGTGGGTAGAAAGAGAAATATGAAAGGTGGGTCCCTAGATAGATAACAACACATTAATAAGAAGGCCCAACAACCTTATAGAGATGATACAAAGAAGATAAGATTTTTGAGTCAATGTTGTTGCTGCAACATATTTGGGCATTGTGAACTGGATTGTTGGTACAATCCATTAAATAAAAAAGCACAAAGAAAGCCTATATGAAAGGGAAGAAATCCAGAGAAGAAGAAGCAACATATACAGGTCTAGAATCATATGTTTACCACAATCAGATTTTGAATGATTGGTAACATCTGTGATGTATGCAATGATAATGGTCATAAGGTAGGTACATGCCCATATCAACATGCATTCACTGTAGATAAGCAAACAAGACCACTGATGCTGGCTAAGTATAAAGAAACTACCTTGGAAAGAAATTAGATGAATATTGTGAACACACATTTCCCCAAGAAGAGCTCGAGTAGGTAATCTGAGAAAGAACCTGGTTTTCAGAACCATGAAGTTGAAGGGAAATTCATCCAAAAAAGTAATTAAGAGGGATGAAACTCAGATAAACCAATGTTGAAGTTCCAAATCTACTGCAACAGTTCCAAATGGCGTCTTGGTCATCTGGCCATAAGATTTAGAAGGACCAAGGAAACATGAAAATGAACAGGCTAAGGCTGGTGGTAAAGGAAAAGAGAAACATTCACATGATGAAGATAAAGTGCATGAGATATTTCAAAGCAAGAGAAATACATGTGTTATAGAATTTTTGCGTGACATATGTATGAAATCTGGTAACATGGAAAAAGGTTTTCTAACCATAATACTAGAGAAGTAAGTGGTCCTTAACAAGAGTAATAATTTTTCATTCATGATGGGTGTTAAGAAGAAAAATTCTCCATAGAAAGAAGAAGAAAATGCGAAGAGAGCCATGCCACATCAATATAGATCAGAACATATGTTCAGATGTGCAAGAATTAAGAATAGTGTAAATAGAGAAACTTGGTTGAGAAACGATCCTCAACCATAAAGCTCATATTGATGATGTAAGGATAACCAAATTATTCCCTTAGTCATTTACATGTTGTATTTATGATGATAATATAGGGAATTGATGGTGTATCATTCTCTCTAGGGGATAACCTAAGAAGTAGTGAATGTTTTCATCTCTTAATAGCTAAGATAAAGAAGTTTCCATCCTTGGACGATTCTTTAATTGATATTCAAAGATTATAATGATGAAGGATCACACATTATTAAGATGATGAGGATTTTTTCCCTTGGGGGGAGACAAATGTAGAAGTTTCTAGAATTATTATTTTAATCAGTATCAACTTCAATTGGTATTAAATTCAATCACTATGGAAATTGATTGAAGAACATGTCATTGGAAATGGTATGTCATTTTTCAATCTCTCATCATTTGTTACTCAGAATGAATATTATTTTACAAATGGGGAGTAACTGAATTAATCAATGACATAAGAAGAATGGAAGTTCTCTAAGTCCACTTATCTTACCAATTGTACTTGAATGTTTTTGAATTGATTGATGAAATGAGTGCATGAGTTTCCTATTGATTATTCCCTATCACATTCAATTTCTTTATCCTAGAATGAAAATGGAAAACCCTTGAAGACAAAGTACATGAGTTATCATCTCATGAGGTATCATGATCAATGAATAATGGACAGTCTTGTTGTGTAAATAAAATCCTCTTATTTTCTACACCGAGAATTGCCCAAGTAGACTTAGAGTGGAATTATTGGCAACAAATTTATTAAGGAAGGATTGATACCCTTTTCCTATGAAATTTGTATTTCTTGTCAATAAGGGGGAGAGAAAGTGGAAGGAAAGCTCAAAAAGTGAGAGATAAAGAAAAAAAGGAGAGAGAGAAGATTCTCATTTTGATATCAACACATTTATTTGAGGAAGAATTTATGGTATTGACAACAAAATACAAATGGGGAGACTGTTGGGACCACTTTTTGTATAAGGTTGTATTTGTTGTCAACAATTGTCAATGAAGATAAAAATGAAGAAGGAGATGAAGAGATTCATTTTATACAGTGATCATGCAACATATCACTATTCAAAGAGACCATGACAGAGCCTACTTGAAGAGACATGCATTATTTCATGAGGAATAATGTGGTGATTTGAAGATTTAAGAATGATCATACATAGCTTAGAAGATGATTCCAGTCATATTCAGTGTTGACTAGAAAGACTGATGTTGCTAAAAGATAGAGAAGTTTGTAAGTTTCAGTACTTTCCCTAAAGAATATGATGATGCTAGAACTGATTGTTAAAAGTGTATATATCATGGTGGAATAAGTTCATGATGAAATCCATTGGCTTTTGAAGAATAAAGATAACAGTAAATTAACATGGCTGTTCTTGACGAAGCATATATGTATGGTGGTGTAGTTTTCTAGTGTTTTTCAAATTGTTGGACCTAAAAATTGGGATGTTTTTTTGGAAATGGAAGGATTTTAGCATAAGAGTGAATGAGATGTGGAATGGAAAAGGAAATCAGCAATCGAATAAAACATCATACCTCAGAACATGGACCACGTACTGTGTTCCGAGAATAGTTATCAGCCTCATACCTAGCAGTGGAAACGGTATGCAGAGAGGTGCGTAAAACAAAAAATGGTTTGCAATGACAGTACATGGTGAAGGCATATGATATGTAGGAAAGGTACACAGAATGGTTTGCATAACATGTCACGTTACTAAAAATTGTTCTCCGGGGAAGGAGTTTCGGTACGTGGAATAGGTTTTCATATGCGAAAGAGATGCAGTACGTGGACCCGCAAACACCCGATATGCGGTGAAGGATCACAGTTCTACAGAGTGTCACAGTACGGGGTGGAGGCTCATAGTACACAGAATGACAATAGTCCGTGGTGAAGATTTTACCTCATTGAAAATTTGGGTAAAATGGATTAGCGAAATTTTCAGAGTTATTTTCCTATATAAGGAGTTCTAATCCCATCATTAAGGGATAATGAATTCAATAATAAAATATTATCACTGTGGAAGAACTCAGCTATGTTCGAAAGTGGTACACATGAGAGATTCTGTTTAGGATGAAGTGGTATGAGAAATAAAAAAATTGTTTGCCAAATTTGAAGGAGTAGTATGCAGAAGAGATTTTGTGTAAGAAAAAGGGGTATGTGGGAGATAAAATAAGTCACAAAATTTTAAGGAGTTTGTGGAAGGAAAAGGCATTACGAAGAGGTGGTACAAAAAGGTGGTATGCAGAGGCTGTACGTAGAGGTGGTATGGAAAGTTGGTACACAGAGGTCATACACCAAGGAGTACATGAAGTTGGTATGTATAGGAGTAGTACATAGAGCAGGCGTAGTGAACTGAGTAGGCGCAGTGTGCGGAGCAGGTGCGGTGCGTAGAGCAGGTTCGGTGTGCGGAGCTGGCATGACACATGGATTGGGTGTGGTATGCAGAGAATAGGTGGTATGTAGAGCAGAGGCGATATGCGGAGCAGAAACGGTATGCCGAGCAGGGGCGGTATGCAGAATAGGTGTAGTACGCGGACCAAACATGGTACGCAGAGCAGGCGTGGTATGCAGATCAGAGAAAATCCACAGTATCAGGTATAGTTTACAGAAATAAAAGCATAATAAAGGGATTTTGTGAATATAGTGAATAAAAATGGAATAATTTCTAGTGAATTTAGTAATTTCACTAAAGGGGAAAGTTGAATATAAACGAGCATAATTTTGGGACTTCAATACAAGAAGTGTCTCATGATGAATAGAGACAAAGAATTTTCATGCTAATCTATTGAAGGGACCTTCATATCAATAAATTGAGTGAGATATCTCCCAAGGTAGTAATCCAGGGGGAGTCAACAGAAGTGATCCGAGGGAAGTGGTGGGCTATCCCTGAACCTTTGTAAATTCATTGTGCCTGGGACATAGTGAATGTGCCTAAACCTTTGTAATCCCCAACTAGTAATGATTAGTGAAATTTTGTATGACTGGAAACCTATAGGTGTATTCTCCTTGGAAAAATCCCTTAGTGCTGAACCACATAAAAAGTGTTTTTTGTCATTATGCATGTTTTAATTACTGAACATATCCATCAGACAAGTTTAAACATGTTTCAACCAACCAGAGAAGAAGATCCAGTAAATACGAGAAAAAGTTTACACCCTGATTCACCCCCCTCTTAGAGTGGTCTAGGGTCCTTCAATTGGTATCAGAGGGAAAGATTTTATCTATGTTGGATACTATTTAGTAATTCTATTTAGAATAGGATTTGAGTTTCTTTTCTAAATTCAACAATGAAGTGTAGTCTTGATGAGTTTTGGTAATCTCTAAGAATAAGTCTATATCCAGCAAGACCATGACAAACTGGAAAAAGAACGAGAAGAGACAATTGAAGAATAGCCTCATGTCCAAAATGTATGAAGTGTATAGTTATCCATTCCATTTTAATAATGAATAAATATTAGGTCTGGAAAGTAAAGAGCATGTGGATCTGGTTTCTACCTGAGGAAAGGAAGGAACATCTATCTCATTTTAAAGTGATTAGGAGAAGCTAAGAACTTATCTGCATGATATTACTAAAGAATGATTTGATTTTTTGTTGAATATTTCAATGTATGAAGGATGAGATCACCCAATTTGGAAGAGAAGTTGATAATATAGAGGAAGGATAGGTAAATAAAGTGTCAGAATTTTATAATATCTCCAGATAGATTGAATCATTTAAAGAACAAAGAGGAAACATGAAATAAATACATCAAAATGGATCAAAGAAGTTAAAGGGGGAAGAGAGAGTTATGAAGTCTCTAGAAGAAAATATTCATGCCCCTGATACTGAGCTGAAGAAGGGAACCAAAGTCAAGAGATTATATTTAGAAGAATCTTCCATGAAAATCAAGGAACATGGCTCTTTATTACAAAACACAGTCAAATTGCATGATATTGAAGTTGAAAGAATGAAGAATGCTTGTGAAGAGAAGATGATTATGATTGAAGATCATAAATTCATCCTCAATATGGGATATATAAAATTAGAAGCTGAGTTGACCAATATTGAGAAGACACATATTAAGACTTCACAAAAAAATGTAATAGTTACTGCTAGTACTAAATAATCACTGGAGGATTATACTATCAAAACATGTCCAAAAAGTGATAATGAGATCACAAATTCACTCACTAATCTATCAGAAGCAGCTAAGCAAGTGATGGTACCATCCATACCAACTTGTAATATTGTTCCTAAATATGTTTCTACAAAAAGTGTAGGTTAGAAGGAAAATTCTAAACATGTATGGGTGAGGAAAGCTGAGGAGAAGAAACCTACCACCATGGATAGGTTACACAAGAAGAAAAAGCTGGAAGGTGGGTCCCCAGATAGAGCACAACACATTTAGAAGGAGGCCAAAAAACCTTATATATAAGATATAAAGATGAAAATATTTGTGGGTAAAAGTTGGTGCTGCAATAGATTTATCCATTGTGAACTGTATTGTTGGTACACTACCTTAAATGAAAAATCACAAAGAAAGCCTATATTAAATGTAAGAAATCTAAATAAGATGAAGAAAAATCCAAAGGTCCATAAGCATATGTTTATCAAAAATATATTTGGAATTATTGATAACATCTATGACACATGCAATGGAAGTGGTCACCAGGTAGGTACATGCCCATCTCAACATGTATTCACTGTTGATAAGAAAAGAAGACCTCTGATGCTGGCTAACTATAAAGCATCTACCTCAGGAATAAATCAAAAGAATATTGGGAACAAACATTTCCCTGAGAAGATCTTGAGTAGGGGAGCTGAGAAGAACCTAGTTTTTAGATCCATGAAATTGAATGGAAATTAACACAAAAGAGTAATTAAGATGTATGACACTCAGATAAACCCCTGCCAAAGACTGAAATATGATGCAATAGTTCCAACTAACATGTTGGTCACCTGGACAAAATATTTGGAAAGAATGAGGAAAATTGAAAACGAACAGGCCAAGGATGGTGGTAAATGCAAAGAGAAACCTTCACATGATGAATATAATGTGAATGAGATATTTCAAAACAAGAGAAATACATGTGTTAAAGAAGTTCTGTGTGAGAGATTTATGAAGTATGGTCACATTGAAAAAGGTTTTCTAACCTTAATACCAGCATAATAAGCTGTCCTTCAGAAAAGTAATAATGTATCATTCATGATGGCTATTAAGAAGAAAAAATCACGACATAAAGAATAAGAGAATTTGAAGAGATCCATGCCACATCAACACATATCAGAACATAACTTCATATGTGCAAGAATTAGGACTACCATAAATGGAGAAAGATGGTTGAGAAAAGCATCTCAAACATAGATCTCATATTGATGATGCAAGGAGGAACCACCTTATTCCATTAATCATTTGTGTATTGTATTTTTGGTGATAATACATGGAATTGAAGGTAAAGCATGCTCTCAAGGGAAGAACCTGAGAATTAGTGAATCCTATCAACTTTTGAGAGAAAATATGAAGAAGTTTCCATCCTTAAAAGATAATTTAGTTGATATGAAATGATTAAAATGATGAAGGATCACCTATGATAAAGATGATGATGAGTGTTTCCCTTGGGGGGGAGACAAAGTTATAAACTTCTAGAATTATCATTTCAATCAGTATCAACTTCACTTGGTATTAAATTCAATCAATCTATAAATATCTTGAAGAACATGTCATTGGAAAAGGTATGTAATTTCTCAATATCTCATTCTTGGTTACACACAATGAAGATCATTTTACAAAGGGGGAGTAGCAGAATTAATCAGTGACATAAGAAGAATAGAAGTGCCCTAAGGCCACCTATCCTTCCAATTATAGATGAATATTTTTGATCTGTTTGATGAAATGAGTGCAAGAGTTTCATGTTAATTATTTCCTATCACATTCAATTTCTTCATCCTAGAATGAAAGTGGAAAACCCTTGAAGACAAAGTACATGAGTTCTCATCTTATGAAGTATCATGATCAATTAATAATGGAAAACATTGTTGTCTAAATAAAATCTTCTTGTTTTCTACACCGAGAATTGATCAAGTAGACTTAGAGTGAAATTCTTGATGGAACATTGCTTAAGAAAGGAATAATACCCTTTTACCATGAACTTTGTATTTATTGTCAATAAGGGTGAGAGAAACTGAAATGAAATCTCAAAAAGTGAGAGAAAAAGAAAAATAAAAAGGGTAGAGAGAAGATTCTCATTTTGATGTTAACACATTAATTTGAGGATGACTTTATGGTATTGACAAAAAATTCAAAGGGAGATATTTTTGGGACAAATTTTTGTCTAAGGTTTTATTTGTTGTCAACAGTTATCAATGAAGATCAAAATGAAGAAAGAGATGAGGGGCATCATGTTAAAATGTGGTGATACAATATCTGACTGTTCCAATAGACCATGAAATAGCATAATCGACCTGACATTAATTATTGCATGAGGGGTCATGTGGAGATTTTAATATTTAAGAATGATCATACAAAGCTGAGAAGATAATTCTAGTCATATTCAGTATTGACTGGAAAGACTGATATTCCTAAAAGATATGGAAGTTGGTATGTTTCAGTACTTTTCCTAGAGAATCTAATGATGCTAGAAATGATCATTTAATGAGTATATATCATAGTTTAAGGAGTTAGGGATGATAGCCACTCACTGTTGAAGAAGAAAGATGATGGTGAATTAGAAAGGGTGTTCTTGCTGAAGCAGATCTTTAAGGTGGTGCAATTTCCCAGTGTTTCCAAAATTTATAAATATCAAAATCGCGATCTTGTTTTTTGGAAATGGAAGTATTTTTGCATAGGAGTGAATGAGATGTAGAACAGTTAAGGAAATAGGAAAAGGAAGCAAACCACGTACCTCAAAACATGGACAACGTACCATGTTATGGGAATGGTTCACGGCTATATACCTGGAAGCGGAAATTGTATGCGGAGCAGTGCGTAGAACTGAAAAATAATTGTAACGATGTTACGTGGTGAAGGCGTGTGGTATGATGGAAAGGTAATAAGAATAGTTAATCGAATGGGCCATATTACCAAAAATGGTTTTTCGTGTAAGGAGTTTCGGTATACAAAATGGGTCATCATTGGCAGAAGAGATGCAGTACATGGATAGTAGGAAACAAAGTATGCATTGAAGGTTCGTAGTTCGTTAGAGGGCAGTAGTACGAAGTGGAGGATCAAAGTACACGAAATGAGCACAGTCCATGGTGAAGATTGTCCCAAATTGAAAATCTTGGTAAAACATATTAGCGAAATTTTCAGTGTTATTTTTCATATATAAGGAGCGCTAATCCCATTATTAAGGGACATAAAATTTGATAAGAAAATATTATCACTGTGTTAGAACTTGGATAAGTTTGAAAGAGGTAAATAAGAGAGATTCTACGAAGGATGAAGTGGTATGCGAAAGCCAAAACTATTAATGAAATTTGAAGGAGTAGTCAGTGGAAGAGATTTTTCGTAAGAAAATTGGGTATGTAGTAGATGAAATAATTCATAAAATTTGAAGAAGAATTCCACAAATGGCGAAGGCAGTACACCGAGGTAGTACACAGAGGCGGTATATAGAGAAGGTACACAAAGGCGGTAAGTAGATTTGGTATATAGAGGACGCATGACAAGGAAGTCTGCAAATACGGTACATAGAGGTGAGGTATGTAGAGAAGGCATAGTGCCTGAAGCAGGTGCAGTGTGTGGAGAAGGTACGATGCTCGGTTCAGGCACGGAATGCAAAGCAGGGGTGGTATGTGGAGAAGAGGTGGTACATAGAGTATAAGAGGTTTGCAGAGAAGGCGCAATACAGTGAGCAGAGGTGGTACATGAAATATTCACAATATGTGGACCAGGAGCGGTACGCAGAGTAGGCGTGGGACACAGATCAGAGACAGTCCATAGTATCAAGGATAGTTTGCGGAAATGAAAACATCATAAAGGGAGTTTGTGATTCTAGTGAATAAAAAGGTAAAAAGATCTAGTGCATTCAGTTGTTGCACTAAAGGATAAAATTGAATATAAAAGAGCATCAATTAAAGACTTTGGCATAGATCCTTGGTTATAGCCCTTAGTGGTTAACCAATTATAAATATTTGTGTTGTCCTTATGCATGTTTTAATTACTACACATATCCATCATACAGGTTTAAACAAGTTCCTACAAATGTGGGAACAAGATCCTGTAAAGAAGTGAAAATTTTGATACCCTAATTCACCCCCTCTCATGGTGGTCTAGGGTCCTTCATTTACAACAATGTCTTATTCGAGAATGGAAATGGGAAAACATTACCATGGATTTTATCACTTGACTCCTAAAAAATCTAAAGGGAATAATGATATAAGGTTTCTAGTCAGTCACCTTATGAAGTAATCACACTTAATTACCATCATAGAATAATTATATATTAATCATATTTCCATAATTTATATTAAAGAAGTGGTAGGTTTTCATGGAGTACCAAATTCTATTGTATCTGATCTATTTTTTGAGGTTTACCTGGAAGTTTTGTAAAATTACTTTGTGATAATTGGATACAATGTTTAGTTTCAATACTTCTTGTCATCATCAGATATATATTCAATCTGTGAGGATCTTTCAAACTCTATAATAAATTTTGATATATTTCTCTATAGATTTATGAGGTGTTTGGGATCAACACATTCTGGTGGTGTAATTTTCTTAAAAAAATAACTTTCACTTGAGAATTATGTTGGCTCATTATAAATCCCTCTATGGAAAGAATTTCAGAAATCCAATGTTCTCTAATCAAGTTGGAGAAAGAGTGATTTTCGACACTTGACCTAACTAATGAAATATAAGGGAAGGTTTGTTCCATTCATCATCACATAAGATCTGTTCAATTTCAATAAAAATTTATGCTAATAATTGTTATAAAGATATCAATTTTGAAGTTAGTGATAACATATTCTAATGAATATCTCCCTAGAAGAGGGTGATGATATTTGGAAATAATTTCAAGATAATCCCTTGGAATATCAGGTGCTTTGAAATTATTAATCGTATCATGATGGTATCTTATCGATTGGAGATTCCACCAAATATCTCTCATGTTTATGATGTGTTGCATGTATCTCTCTTAAAGAAGTATATACCTAATCCTTAAAATGTATTGAACTTATAGGTCATATAATTTATGAAAGATATTTTATATGCAGAACAACCAGTGAAGATTATAAATCATAGACATAAGGTGTTATGAACCAAGACCACTCACCTGGTCAAATTTTTGTGGCAAAACCATCATTTCAAAGAAGAAATGTGGGAACATGAGGATGTGATGAGGAAGAAGTACCCCCATATATTTGTATTTAAGTAATGAAATTTCTTGGGTAAAATTAATTTTAATGGGGGTAAAATGTTACAAATTAATATTTTATAATATATTTATATTTAGTGAATTTTATTTCATTGATAGCATGCATTACACGCAACATTGACTTTAAACAAACAATGATTTTCTATAAAAATATTATTTAAATGTTATCAATTATCCATTGGGTTATTTTCTAGGAATATGACTAACTAAATTTTTAATAATATATGGATTACACATGATTAAAATAAATTCATTAGTTAACAATTGATAAGAAATGAAAATAAAAATCATTTTGAAAATAAAGGAGGTATTTTTTGAAAAACTGTTTTTATATGGGCAATTCATTTGATCATATTAAATTAAATATATCACTAGGGATAAATGATTTAAATTAAATTTATATATTATTTATTCAATCAATTTTTTTTGAATTTGTCTCATATTTTTTTTATGAATGAGAAATGAATATAAATCCAATTTTATGTTAAAAACTATATTTTTATAAAAAATGGTTGTAATTTAATTTTGTGAACATATATTAAAATAATTTTCTACCATGGATTTGTATTGAATATGATGAAATGGATTATATATTTTTAATTAAGAGGTTAAATTTTGGTAAATATTCCCCATTTATTTTTATGCATTAGAAATATTAGTCATGGTAAAATATGTAACATCGGTAAAAGTTCAATCGGGTTTTCCAAGGATAAAAATAACTGATAAAGTCATGAATTTTCATATTAAATATTATTGGTTGAATTTTATTCAACTATTATAAACATAGGCTCTAAATTTATATGTTTAATGTATACTTGTCTGTGAAAATGACCAATATAATATTTAAATTAAATAATGTTACAAAATGTCATTATCTTAGTTTTTAATATCTATTATGTGTCCACATTAGAAAAAGAGAATGTTAGAATTGAATATAATTACCAATTTTGTGAAAAATTAAACTATATTCAATATGAGAGTTTATTTATAATTTTTAGATATTATTTAATTACTTAAAATTCTTGCAAAACACTAAAATAATATTTATTCAATTAAGAGAAAAATAAAATAAATAATATTAAAAATATTAAAAGATTTATAATTTGAATAATTTTTAGGGTTCTAGATATTTTTTAGATTAATATGAAATTTTAGTTATTTTTAAATGAATTAAATTCTAAATTAAACGTTGTATTGATGTATTTTAAGTAAAATTAAATGAATAGTGTCGAAGTTGACATTATTAATAATTTATCAAAATAATATTTTATTAAATTATTTTAATGTCATAAAAGTCATGAAAAATAACAAAGGGGGTAATATATGGCCTAAAAGTTTATATTTTTCCATTTATTAGCCAATATTTACCATATATGTAAAATTATTACCCTTTAAGATTATAAAATACATTACTATAGTTAATGTTAAAATTTGTTAGCTAAGGGGTTGAACCAAATAATCAGGTTTAAAAAGCCACAAAAACCTATCCAAATTTTATTGGTTGATGATTGTTTCAATATATAGTTCCATATGGTTGAATACTTGTCCATTTTTATTCTTTTCAGTTGATAATTAGTTTATTATAATTTAATATTTTATGAAATTCCAAAAGCATCCCTCTCATCAATTATAAAAGGAAACCTCCTCTTTCACTAATTTACACCACTTTGAGACATATAACTCAACAAAAACCTTCCCATTAATACTTTAAACATCATTAGGTATGCTTTATTAGTTCTGTTCATTCCAAAATACATACTCTATGTCCATTAAAAAAATATTTAAAATATGTATATCGAAGAAGAGGTAATCGCCTTTACCAAGTCCTTCAAGTTAATTTCTTATTCTACATACTCTTAAAGTGTTTCACCTAAACTAATATAATAAATCTAGTATCATAAATATAATGATATTTTATTATTAATATGGGATTGTAACACCCAAACCCTATTTACCCAGAGTCGGTGCATTATTTTAATATATTGTCCTGATTACAAGGAATCAAGTCCCGAAAGACCGATCAATTTAGCTGTCTTTGAAAATAGATTACGTACATGACCATTACATTACACATTAGAAAATAAAACACAAAAAAAAGATCCTTTGAGAATGCCATTAATCCTCTAGCTTAATCCTTCTTATCAATAATAATACACTTCATGGATTCCTGGAAAAATTAAAACATAGAAAGGGGTGAGCTCAGATTCATAGTAAGGATAACAATATAGCCGAAACAATCATAAATATGCTTAAACATATAAGGCAATGTATACGAATAAAAAAACCCTTTTAAAACTTAAACTTCAGAATAATATGGAAAAGATACAATAAAATAATTCCATTTACTTATTCACATGGATATTTAACTTTTAGAACAATCACATGCAATATCAATAGTCACTTTCATAATGATGGAATGCATAACGCCAGACTTCATAACCACGTAGTCAAGGCATTATTCCAAGACTACAAATAATATTTTTTCAAGGCCTTGTGCCAGGACACTAGTTTTTCTCATGAAACCTACTGATGCATCGATGAGTTATAGTAGGATCCACCTGTCACTTACTAAGTCCAACTCATTCCTCATATGAAAAGGTTTAAACATAACATAAACATTCATATTAAAATAGTATACGAAATGTCAATACTTTACCCGTAAACCATGAATGGTATAAAAATATAACATACACAGTAAAAAATATCACAAAACCTTCAATACAATATAGAATATTTGTATCATAATAAATCAACTTCAAACAAGTATAAAATCCATCAAAGTATGTTTACATAGATGAAAATGATTTGTAAAACTCTTTGAGAGAAATGTTCTTTTTTCATGAAAATATTTAAAAGTCACACAATTAAGAAAGGAAGAAATTTAAAAGAATTTTTGAATCAAAGTGCACCATACCAATTTGAAAATTTTTAAAGGAATTAACATTTTAAAAAAAATCATGTATATATAACTAAATACTTAATGCCCATTTTGAAAACATGGACATTAATGATAATGATTTAGAAGATTAAATATTTAAAACATTTATAATGATGTTTTAGTAAAAAAGTACCTTAAAATAATCCCTTTTAAATCTATTTAATGAAACATGGACATGGATAATAATTATTTCCCAGTAGATACTTACATAAAAACAACCTCGGATAATAAAGAGATTGTGAAATTAACCCTTACCTTGCACTTTTCTTTGGCTGAGGGTACATTTATCCTCCTATATAATGACCATAGTATGTTATTAAATTATACCAGAACCATATTAATATTTATTATATCATACATGATTCATTTATGACTTTATACTACTCATTTAATAATGACTTCTATGTTAAATTAACATTTTGGGTAATAATCTCTTTCTTAATCGTATGTGTTTTAACTTGTTATTATTGATCATATCTTTTAGATGCTGATTTAAATACTTACCGAATGTAATAATTTATTTATATATCATATATATTTAGAATATAAATATTTAAAAAATATAGATATATGAAATGGAAGGAACCGTTTATGGAGATGGTAGGCCATACGTATGCATAAACGCTGTTTCCGTTTTCAAATCGTATTGAATGAAAGTAAGCGAATAAGATATATGCAAGTACATAAATAAAAAAATAAAAAAATAAAAAAATAAAAAAATAAAAAAAATATATATCTAGTAGCATTATTATTTAATATATTTCATACTTATTAATAATATATATTTTTATAATCATCGTTGAATGGTGAACATGGGAATGAACCTCATCGCTTCATGGAGACGGTAATCCACACACACACACGAGAAACAATATCATTATATTAATGGTGAAATAATATGTAATTGGATGCTATATTATATATAAAGAATAATTAACATGTTATATTTATTATTTAAATTAGTTATACTCATTATTATTCTCATCCAAATAATTAAGTGTTTGAATAACAAACTACACCACGACGTGGAGACGGTAATCCGTACGTACACACATATGGTGAATTTTTCATTTATAGGATGAAAAAGATAAAGAATATGGTTGTAAAATTTTTATAATAACATCACAATATATACAATATATTGGAGTTATTATTTTATAGTGGAAACAACAATGAAAGATGATGTGGAATAAGAAAAGAACATAAAAGAGGTGATGAAATATTTACCTCTTCTTCGAGTTCTCCATTTTGATTTGATCAAAATAGATCCTTTGGTTGGCTTTATGAACAAAGAATGTCAACTAAGATGAATAGGAGAATGTTGGGAGGATATTTGGGCAGGGTTTGTCCGAGGAAAAAGGCTTTTAGGTGTTAAATTAAGAGAAGGGGAAGTTCTTTTTTATAAGAGAGGTGATGGTCACTTTATAAAAAACTTGAAATATTTATTTTATAATAAAATAATTTTTGGTTTCTAATGGATCCAAAATAAATTATTTAAAGGCTAAAGTGGGGATGGTTCTAAAACTTATCAACCAATATGTTTTAGACTAGTTGAGGTAATCATATTAACATTATTGTTTTGATTTAACGCTGAGGTAAATAGTTTGACATTTACGATGTCTCTTTGTAATTTTATATTATATGGTTAATAAACATACAGTAACAAGGAAATAGAACCCCATGAAATAAATTATTAATATATATAACCTTATCTAAGTTTTTTGGATGAACCATAAATTTTTAGGAATATTATATTAATTAATAATATAATATTTGTTTTAAAAACTCAATTATGTCAATTTTGACACTATTTAGTATTTGATTATTTTAAAAGCCAAAAACACTTTATCCCTTCAAATAAAATTTATTTAAACAACCCTAACATGTAATATTAACCTATTAAATTTTTTTAATTCATCCAAAGTCTCAAATTACATTTATTTTGATATTTATAATATCAATTATTTTAATCTTTCATTAATAAGGTAATTATTGCATCCTCATTGTGTCATAAATAAAGTAAATCATTTAATGTATAAAAATTATAAATAAGATTAAATTATGTATGAAACTTTTTTAGATTTATAATGAATATTTATAGTCAAATTTAGCTTATGTATAACCCTATATTAAAATGGTTGATATTGAGATGGCTTCTCACTCACCTGGTTCTCTCTCTCACGCTATGCTCGACGTCTTCTAGGGTTTTCTCCAGAATCTCCTTGCGGCTTCATTAACATCGCTTCAGATCTCTTCCCCTTTTGCCTTTCCTTCCATGTTGTCGTTCCTTTGTTGTTTATTGACTCTCCTCTATGCTTCCCCTCCTTTCCCTCTTTCTCTCACCGCCGTGTTCTCTTCTCGTTCATCCCCCTCAACTCCCTTTGTTTCGTGGTTCATCGGCTTTCTTCCAGGCCGTCTCCTCCGCACTCTGACATTGAGCTCCATCGCTCCTTTCTAGGTCGGATCTGGAATGATGGAGTGTCAAAGGTTTTGGGTTTAGAGGATAAGAAGTTGTGGATTTCTAAGTGCCACGTCTCTCTTTTTTTAGGGATTCGGCCTCTGTTTTCACATCCTATTTGTTCTCCCTAGGGTTTCATCCCCTCGTCTTATTTCAGTTCGGGCCACTTTTTGGGTTTTTTCGTGATGGTGGTTGTTTGGTGGATTGATGTGGGAGTTCCTTTGCTCGCCCCTCTCTGGCCTCCAAGACCACTACCCCCTTCCAGGTCGGTCGGGTGTGATTGTCCGCAAGAGGTTTTGGGTCTGTGGTGAGTTGTGGTGGTGGGTTCCCAGTGGCTCAGGTGCAAATTTCATTTCTGTTTGTTTCTAATATGTGCAAGGTGATGGTCTCTTTTGGTTCTAATGGATTCTTCTAGTTAAGGTTCTGGTCTGCTTTAAAGGTTATACTGATGATGAGACTATTCGAGTTCTGTTTTGAAGAAAATAGGACTGAGGTGCTTCAGGCGGTATGATGATGTTTGATTGTTTTTTGAATTTTGAAATTTTTCTTTGATGTTGTCAAATCAATGATAACTGTGCTGGGAATATGGAAATGAAGATGTTGTTCAGTAAAATCATATGATTCAGGTGGCCTTCGACTTTTTGATCTGGTCATGGTGTTTAATGTCAGCTTGTTTTTTGATGTTTGGAATTTTTCGGTTTTGAATTTTCAATTGTGCGGTTACCACTAACCCATAAAGTGGATTTCAGAAAATAAAAAAATTTATTTGGGTAATATTAAAAATGGTTTAGTTATTATACGTTAAATTTAACTCTTTTAAAAAAAAAAATAAATGTCCAAATCTTATCCAAGTGGACCAAAGGGGGACATATTTTATTACTAATGTCTTTTTGGTCGAATTATACTTGTCCAAGTGAATTAGGACTTGTGTTAGGGTAATTATAAAATCATTGTTTTACCCTTAATTGCTCTATTTACTTTTAACTGTTGTAAATAAAAGTCAAAAGTTACTATTCACCAAAAAATATTTTCATCTTATTGAACCAGATTTTACTTACTGATGTCAACCGTGTCTCTCAGATTTTTGAAATTCAACTCACAGAAATGGTAAAATTATGTTTTATGCAAATTGGTAAATGCTCCTAGAAGGTGTGTAAAAGACGGTAAAATGTTCGATAAAATTATATATATAAATATAATTATTATAAAATGACTCCAATGAATTATGTATAACATATATAGGTATTATATATCTATTTTTACCTAAAATAAATTATAATAAAATAACTAATTATTTAAAAAAAATTGGTTTTATATAATAACGCAATGTTTTTCACTATTCATCAAAAATTGACAGTTTTCAGAAAAATACCTAAAATTTACCCAAAGATAATTTTGATATTCCGAATTAAAAAATGAATTCTATTTTACCAAATTCAAAAAATATAATCTTTATTTATTAATTTAAAATTAATTAACGTTGTCAAAACCCAAAAGCGTGTTTTTAAAGGGTAAAAACTATCAAAAGATTGACAAGTGTTTATGTAAAATTTAAATGTGAAATTACTTATAATGACCTTCACTGTATTAAATGATAAAAATATAATCTAATTATAATTCCAAACCATAAAAATGCATAATTTATCACAATGAATTACTTTGATTAAAAAAGCTGTTTTCAATTAAAACATAGTAGTTTTCACTATTCATCAAAATATAAAAGTTTTCAGAAAAGTACCAAAAATTTATCTAAACTATTTTTATGTCCCTATTATAAAGAAAAATTTATTTTCATTAAGTTGAATATATAAAAGTTTCAAATATTGGTTTTGAAAAGGGTTCTCTATTAAAAGGAGGCAAAATTACATTTTTTTGAAAAATACTTATTTTATTCTAAAAAAATGAATTTTTTCTTATATTATGTCTACGAAACACATAATATGGTTGTTAAAATTATATATAGTGTATAAGATTCAAAATTCTATTAATACTATTCATAACCACTTTTTGAACGATTAGTTTAGTAAGTTGTGGTGCGCTCAAACTCGGTGTTGCATGTTGTACAAGCTATTGAATTACATTAATGAGATAACGTACTATGAAATATTGGGGTGTTATATTATCCTCTACTTAAATAAATTGTTTCTTCGCAATTTGAAATTTTTCTTCAAAATGGTTAAAAATAGAAAAATACCTTGGTAAAAAACTCACATCGAAAACTGGTTTAATAAAATCTACTCTCAATAAGAGGGAAATGGAAATGAAAAAGTCACCACCAAATTATGATCTCGATTAGGAGAACATTGGTGAAAATTAGAGACATGTAATTGGCGGAAAAACATAAATATTTATATGGAGCGATTGAGGTCATCAATCACAAACAAGTGTAAAATTTAGGGCCTCAAAGCCATCAATCTAAGATGATATAAAATATCATCGGTTCAAAAAAACATAAGGTGTCAGGATAACACATTTTTGGTTTTAAGATACATTCCCAAAAGTTTAGGAATTAATTTATTCATAGAATAAGAGGAAAAAAATATACTTGACTAGTAGAGTTTCATCATTCAACTAATTCCTACCAAAAAATCATCTTTCACTCCAAAAGATAATATGATTCAAAAGTATTCTATTTATCCTAATCATATAGGGTTCCAAAAATAATGAATTTATAATTCATTCATCAGAATATTTTAAAAAAACTACATTATACAAGCTAGGAAATCACATAGGATAGTGGTAGGTTATGCGCCCTTGTCACCCTTCGGTTATGGGTTTAAGTCTCGTGGCCCTGCTGGATGCGACGGGTTGTCGTCCGACCTCCGGGTTGTCCTTTTTATGAAAATACAGAAATAATCTCTAGAAATTATTTAACCTTAACAATATTATCCAATTTCAAACTTAATCGATTCCAACCTTTAGACTTATCCAAAATACTTTTGTCCAAACTCACAATCCAAAATTTATAAGGAAGGTAAACATAATGAAGATCCTTTTTGCCACATAATAACATGTGAATACCATAATCATGTATTCTTTTAAAACACAGTAACACCCTGAATTATCATTAACCATATTGATTACATTCATGATCCCTTATTCCTTATAGAATACTGGATATACTCCTTATATCCAAAAATGTTGTAAACTCCAAAAATGATGGAATAAACAAACCATTAACCAGTTCCAAGGATGTCAATAATATCAAATATAATTTATCCAAATCAATTATCTCTTATTCCAAAATCAATACCTCAGTATCAGGGCCATATTAAAGATTTTTATTTCCATCAACCATTTATTTTCAAAATTTTTTAACCTTCCATTGAGTCACTTTTCTTGGTTCCACACAATCTCAAGTCCTTAATGAAATTGTACTATAGTAAAATCCTTATTTAATCTATAATTCTTATAACATATATATCATTAATACAATACTCAAATGAAACAATACTTTAATAACAAAATAAGAATGATTAATCATTCCTCTTCATCTTCGGTAGTATCATAACATGATTATTATCCAATAACAGCATTTGGGGTATACTCTGATGATTTGGAAATTGATTCGCATAGTGTCCCAACACCTTGCAGATGAAGAATTATACATTTGAAACCTTTTTCTTACCCTTTCAATCACGTACTTGGTGTCCTTTTTCTCCATACTTATAAAAAACTCCCATTCCCTTCAAGAATTTACCAAGGTGATTATTTCCACAGTTATCACACATGGGAAAATCCTTCATTCCATTATTCCCTTTATCCATCTTTCTATATACCATCATTTTCTTCTCTGGCTTCCCCTCAAAGCCATAGGACTCAGAAAATTATTTACATATCTTATTAACACATGATACTATTTATTCATAGGATGATAATGCGTGGGAGTCTGTTTCCTTTTTAAAATTTTGCTTAATACCTTGAAAGATATGATCCTTCCTACTCAATGTATCATGCGTATTGCTGGAGGTCTCATTCCATATACTGGGCGCCATTTCAAGACAATGGCATGCACTAGGTTAGTTTATGAATCGCAATGCTTAATTCCAAACTTGTAAAATAGTTAACATAAATTAAACAGTTTGTGGATATAATCCTCAACCATAAAATTTTTTTCTTTGAGGAAGCTTATATTCATACACACTTAATAGTGGTTTGTAATGAAAATGATAATTATCCTAAGCATATCCCCAAAAAGTGTCATAACCAAGAGTGCAGCAAGGCCCATTGTCGTGCACCAATTCCTGTTCGAGTTTAGCTTAAAGCGGTGTTTTGAGGTCTTACCCCTAGAAACATCTATGCCAGAGCTGCCTCTACATACTCATATCCAGATAGGGATGTATTTCTTGGAAAACTCACAAAATCTATATAGTACCAAAACTCTAGGAAGTTCATCTACACTAATCCTCAAAGTCTATCTTACGGTAGTGTTCTCTAATCAGAGTTTTTCTTAATCTAGTTTACAAGGTTTTTTCTAAACTTCCTCTGATACCAACTGTAATGCCCGGACCACAGTTACCTAGAGTCAGTGAATTATTTTAATACATTGGCATGATTACATGGAATCAATTCCTGAAAGACTGCTCAGTTTAGAAGTCTTGGAAAATAGATTAAATACATGAACGTTACATTACACATTAGAAAATAAAACACAACATAAATGATCATTTGAGAATTCCATTAATCTGTAGCTTAACCATTTTTATCAATCATAGTAAACCTCTTCAAATTGTGGGAGAATTAAAACATAGAAAGGGGTGAGTCAGGTGATCAGTAAGGATAACAATATAGCAGAAAATTTCATAAATAAGCATAAAAATTTAAGGAAATGTATAAGACTAAAAAAATCCTTTTAAAATATAAACTTCAGCATAATATGGAAAAGATAAAACAAAATAATTCCATTTAATTATTCACATGGATATTCTAGTATTTTAATAATCATATGCAATATCAATAGCCACTTTTATAATGATGGAATGCATAATGCCAGACTTCATAACCACATAGTCAAGGCCTTGTGCCAAGACTACAAATAAGATTTTGTCAAGGAATTATTCCAAGAAACTAGTTTGTCTCATGAGACCTACCGATGCATCAAGGATCTATAGCGAGCTCCACCCATCACTTACTAATTCCAATGCATTCTACATATGAAAAGGTTTAAACATAACATAAAAATTCGTATTAAAACTAGCATACGAAATGTCAATACTTTATCCACAAACCATGAATGGTATAAACATAACACATTCATAGTAAAACATTTCATATAAATTTAAATACAATATGGAAGATTTTTATCATAATAAATCAACTTCAAACAAGTTTAAAATCCATCAATGGATGTTGACATAGATTAAAAGGATTTGAAAAACTCTTTGAGAGAAATATCCATTTTTCCTGAAAACAGTTAAAATTCACACAATTTAGAAAAGAAGAAATTTAAAGACATTTTTGAGTCAAAGTGTCCCATACCACTATTAAACCTTTTAAAGGAATTAACATTTTAAAAACATTCATGTCCATATAAATAAATCCTTAAAACCCATTTTGAAAACATGGATATTAATGATAATGATTTAGAAGAATAAATATTTTAAACAATTAAAATGATGTTTTAGAAATAAATTCCCTTAAAATAATCCCTTTGATAACTATTTAATGAAACATGGACATGGATAACAAATATCTCTCAGTAGATACTTACGTAAAAACAACCTCAGATAATAAAGATATTGTGAAATTAACCCTTACCTTTCACTTTCCTTTGGTTGAGGGTATGTTTATCCTCATTTATAATGACCATAGTGTGTTATAAAATTATAACATAACCATATTCATATTTATTATATCATACATGATTCATTTATGACTTTATAATACCCATTTAATAATTATTTCCATATTAAATTAACATTTTGGATAATAATTGCTCTCTTTATCGTAAATGTTTTAACTTGTTATTCTTGATCGAATCATTTCGATCACGATTTAAATAATTACAGAATATAAAATATTATTTATATATCATATATATTTAGAATATAAATATTTATAATAGATAGATATATTAAATGGAAGGCATCGTTTATGGAGACGGTAGGCCATACATACGCATAAACCCTGTTTCCGTTTTCATATCGTATTGAACGGAAGTAAGTGAATAAAATATATGTAAGTACATATATATAAATATATACGGTAGAATTATTATTTAATATATTACATACTTATTAATAATATATATTTTTATAATCATCATTGAATGGTTAACGTGGGAATGAATCTCATTGCTTTGTAGAGACGATAATCCGTACATACGCGCAAGCGATAATATCATTATATTGATGGTGAAATAGTATGTAATTGGATGGTTTATCATATATACAGAATCCTTAACATGTTATATTTATTATTTACATCAGTTATACTAATTATTATATCCATCCAAATAATTAAGTGTTTGAATAACAAACTACACCACGACGTGGAGACGGTAGTCCGTATGTACGCACGTATGGTGATTTTTTCATTTGTAATATGGAAAAAATAATGAATATGGTTGTAAAATTTTTATTATAAAATAAAATTATATATAATATACTGGATTTTTTATAATGGAAACAACAAAGAAAGAGGAAGTGGGAGAAGAAAATAACTTGAAAGAGGTGATGAAATATTTACCTCTTCTTCGGGTTCTTCCTTTTGATTTGTTCAAAAGGGATCCTTAGGTTGGATTTATGACCAAAGGAAGTTCTATAGGATGAAGGGAGGAAATTTTGGAGGATATTTGGGCATGTTTTTGATGATAAAAAAGGTTTTTGAGGTGTGAAATTAAGAGAAGGGGAAGTGCCCTTTTATAAGAGAGGTGATGGACACTTAGGAAAAGCTTGAAATATTATTTTATAATAAAATCAATTTCAGTTATTAATGGATCCAAAATAAATTATTTGAAGTCTAATGTGGGGATGGGTCGAAAATCTCTCAACTAATAGGCTTTAGACAGGTTTATGTCATCATATTAAAGTTATGTTTTAGATTTAACTCTTAGTAAAATAGTTTGACATTTAACATGTCTCTTTCTATTTTTATATTATATCATTAATAAACATACAATAAAAAGCCAAGAGAACCCAAAGTGGTTCATTATTAATATATATAACCTTATCTAGGTCCTTTGGCTGACCGTTAGAATTTTAGTAATATTATATCAATTAATAATATAATATTTGTTTTAAAAACTCAATTATGTCAATTTTGACACTATTTAGTATTTTCTTTTTTTAAATCCATAAAAACTTTATCACTTCAAATAAAATTTATTTAACCAACCCTAAAATGTAATATTAACCTATAAAATTTGTGGCATTCATCATAAGCCTTAAATTACATATATTTGGATATTTATAGTATCAATTATTTTAATCTTTCATTAATAAGGTAATTACTTCATCATAATTGTGTCATAAATAAATTAAATAATTTATGTCTATAAATTATAAATAAAATTACATTATGTAGGAAATTTTGATATATCTCTAATTAATATTTATAGTTTAATTTACCTTATGTATAACCCTATGTTAAAAACGGTTTATTTATTAAACATTGAATTTAACTCTTTTAACTCTTCTTTAAATAAAATAACGATAAATGTCCTAATCTTATCCAAGAAGACCAAAGAGGGTCATATTATATTTCTAGGGTTTTTTGGTAGAATTATAGTTATCCAATAGAATTAAGACATGTGTTAGGGTAATTATAATATCATTTTTACCCTTAATTACCCTATTTACTTTTAACCGTGGTAAATAAAACTCAAAAGTTATTATTCACCAAAAATTATTTTCATCTTATTGAAGAAAATTTTACATACTGATGTCAGCCGCGTCTCTCATATTTTTGGAAATTCAACTCACAAAATTGGTAAAATTATGTTTTATTCAAATTTGTAAATGCTCCTAGAAGGTTGGTAAAAGACAGTAAAATGTTCGATAAAATTATATATATATATAAAATTATTATAAAACGACTCCGATGAATTATGTTGAACATATATAGGAATTATCTATCTATTTTTACCTAAAATAAATTAAATTAAAATAACTTATTATTTAAATAAAATGTCGGATTCATATAATAATGCAGTGTTTTTCACTATTCATAAAAAATTTAATGTTTTTAGAAAAATACCAAAAATTTACCCTAAGATAATTTTGATATTCCGAATTCAAAAATGAAGTCTATTTTACCAAAATTAAAAATATTGAATTTTAATTTAATAATATAAAATTAATTCCCGTTGTCAAAACCAAAAGGCGAGTATTTAAAAAGTAAAAACTATCAAAAAATTGACATGTGTTTATGTCAAATTTAAATGTGAAATTTCTTATAATGACAAAAATTGTATTAAATGATAAAAATATAATCTATTTATAGTTCCAAACCATTCAAATTCATAATTTATCACAATAAATTAGTTCGATTTAAAATTCTGATTTCAATTAAAACATAGTATTTTTCACTATTCATCAATATTTTAAAGTTACAAGAAAAGTGCCAAAAATTTATTTAAACTAAATTTTTTAGTCCCAATTCTAAAGAAAAATTTAATTTCATTAAATTTAATATATAAAAGTGTCAAATATTGGTTTTTAAAAGGGTTCTCTATTAAAAGGCGGAAAAATTGCATTTTTTGAAAAATAGTTATTTTATCCGAAATAAATGAATTTGTTCTTATATTATGTATAAGAGACAAATAATATGGATGTTAAAATTATAGAGTATATAAGATTCAAAATTAAGTTAATACAATTCATAACCACTTTTTGAACGGTTAGTTTAGTAAGTTGTGGTGCACTCGATCTCGGTTTTGCATGTAACACAAGCTATTAACTTACTTTAATGAGATAATGTACTATGAAATCATGGGGTGTTACAGTGATAAGTATATTCTATCTCTTTTCTATCCTATTAAAATTGAAAACATAACTTCTCTTTACATATGGCTTACTGTCTCCACATAGAGGTGTGATTCATTGTTCACAACCATTTCATTTGGATGGATATAAAGATGGAAATAATGAATATATATGAAATTTATGAAATAAATAGTATTATTTATTTAAAGTATCTTATATATATATATATATATATTATTTACCTAAAATCTATTGGAAAATGATAAAATCACCCACGCGTACGTGTGGACTAAAACCTCCCCAGAGCGATGTGATCCATTTTTTATTTATGATTTACATTGATAGTAATAAGGATGAATTTAGTTACTTTATATATATTATAATATAAAATAATGATTCCATATAGGATAGTTATTATCTACCTTTCTTTTATTCTATAAGAAAATGGTGAAATTTTTTATGCATATGTATGTATTACCTTATCCATGAACGGTGTAATTCATTTTTTATCTATATATTTTATGAATTACTATAAATACATATATAATGAACATATATTATATTTATATCATTATTATCTTATAGTATATGATGGAATAATTATGAAAGTACAAAGAACAAAACTAATAAAAAAAATATTCATGAAAATAGTGTAATTATTTCCAAGAACAATGATTTTAACAATGAATTGTTAATAAAAAGATGTCTTTGATTTAATAATAAAAAGTGGATTAAACCCTACAATATTTAAAAAATAATTATTAATAAAAGGGTAATAAAATATTATAATTAAATCATATATGGTATTTTATATATGAGTATTCTTCTAGAATATATGTATAATAAATTTATATTTATTATACAAGATGTTCAGACACATACAAAGGAAGTTAAGCCCGAGTTAAGAGTTTATTTCACAATTTCATCAATACATGATATTGCTTACATTTATGTATCTACTGGGATACTTATTTGATATTTATATTCCATATCCATATATTCTAAATATTTTCTAGGGAAATTTTTACTATTTTGAAATGATTTTCAAATTTAGTTTTACCTATGTTTGACTTTTAACAAAATCTTTTAAAAATGAGTCTTTTGTCATTTTCTGAATGGGGTATGTTTTGATTATATAAAGGGAATGTTTTATAACTTATACAACATGAATAAAATTTCACACTGTCATGGAAAATCAATTATTTGACACATTATTTAAATATTTATAAGGAAAATTTCAAGGATAATGTTATCCTAAATATTTGGGAAAGTTTTTGATAAAAAAATAAAATAAAAGTGAAATAGTTATTTTCATAAAGACTTTTTATGGATAATTTTAATGGAATTTATATTTATTAATGATATCAACACTAAATTTTTCTTATAACGCACTAAGATTATGTTGTATTTATACCGTACTTGTTCTTTCTTGGGATGGTTTCTAATAATTTTTTGGGGGAAAATATTGATATTTTATATTACAGTTCTTTCAATATGGATGGATATTTATTTTTTAAGGAATATTTATAATATTTTAATATTTATTTTTATAAATAATTCAGTATAATTATTAATAAATGAGTGGAGAATAGAATTAAATAGCCCCTTTCTTCATTAGTAGGTCTCACGAGACAAAATGGTTTGGTAGTTTTGGATGGGGCCTCACCCATTTATATAAGATGTCTTGGCATGAGACCTTGACTGCTTGTTTAAGATGTCTTGGAAAGATGACTATAATGTATGTTTTGATGTCTAAAATTATTAATTCAATCATCATGAACTCATTAATTTATGTCAATGTTATTATTTGAGTAGTTTTTATATCTATGGCCATGTTTTAGTTTAAATGATTATTTATATGGGAGTATCATTTATTTATTTCCATATTATTCATACACTATTTAGCTTCTGCTATACCCATTCCCTTACTAAGAATTTGATATCACCTATTTATTATGTTTCTTTTCCCAATGATAACAAGAAGTTTTTTATTATTAATACATAGGGATATTTTTAAGGTGGTTGTGATGTTCTTGATGAAAATACTATAATGTGTTTTATGTTTTCAAATATAAATGTCCAATTAAAGTATGTATCAAGTTCACCAATTATACTAAACTATTTGTAGCTTTGAGATACAATTTCTTATATATAGTGGAAATTTAATAATGTAACCACCAACTTTGTTCTTCTAGGTTTGGGGTCTTTACATATTTATCTTGGGGTGCTATAAAAGAGGTTGCTGAATCGACACTTGGTAGCCAAGATGAGAAACATGATCCATGTGGGATTTTATTATTTTCATCATGAAAGAGGAAACTCATTATAAAGGGGATATATGATTTTAAATATCCATAGGTCCCAATTGTTTGGTAGGACAATATGGAGAAACGTTATATCAAGGTAATTCATGATTTATGGGGTGCACACTACTGTGAATTTACCAATTAGGCATTTTAGGAGGCTATTATGGCAATTTAGTGAATAGGTTCCCATATAGGGGATCTATGATAATATGGTGTCTACATATATGGAATGGGTGAAAACTGTTAATTGGGATATTTACAAGGTGTAGGTGATTCCCATGTAGGATATCGTGGGATAAGGGATTCTCAAGGGTGAGTACCTGGGAAATGGTTATCCCTAGTGGGGAACATAGGTGAATATAACAGCATCTTAGGAGGTAGGTTGGAGTGGTAACCTAAGAACGGTGTATGTAAAAATGGTAATCATGGTATATCAAAAGAGAATAGTTGTGCTCTTGTTATAAATTTAGCAAAATTCAGTGCCCTATTAGTTAATGTCCTGGAGGTTTTATCCTATTATATTGATTCAAAGGTGAGGGTTATACCTAGTAATATAGGGTAAGGATAATGTGGTTTTTTCTATGCATGATGAGGAAACATTAAGTATAGTCATTTTAAAAATTATTACCACCAAAAAGATGTTATTACTTTTTATTTGGTGATGCATATCCTGGTTATCAACTTGAGAATTCTTAGTGGAAGGATTTATGCATAAAAATTAAATTGATATGTTACATTATTTTATTTTAAGATGAGATCATGATATTTTTTTATTAGTTATTACTACTTTAAAAAACTTACATTAGATTCCTATAAATCATCCAAAATAAATTTAGTGTTTCTTTAGAGTATTGAATGTCAGATTTTGGGTTCTATCACAGATTACTAATTAGCCTTATGACCTCCCAATGATCACTATTTCATCATTCCTATGATTCATGAAGGTGAACATGGATCAATTACATAGAAAAAAACAATCTATCACTAGGATATGAGAGATAAGGGAGATGATCTTTTATATTTAAGTAGATGAATAATTCATTGATTTTGAGTTTTCTCCATCTTAAATATTTATTTCAAGCCTATAGAAATTGCACTATGACACCATATATGTATTACATACCAACTAATCCATGACTGGCATCTTATTTCCTATTTACTATGATATATATGTAATTTATATTTTTTTTTCAATTACTCCTAATATAATAAATATATGTCATCATAAATATGAGCCATTAACTTGACTTGTTACTCATTAAAGTATTCAAAAGATTTAATATTTTAAAAATAGTCATTTATTAAATATTTTTCCATGTATTCACTTAAAAGTTATGAATAATTTGAGTAAATAAATTTTACTCCAATTATGATATACTAAAATAATATTTAATTCATTTATTTATTTCCTATCATTCAAACATGGTAATTTCTTGGACCCACAGTGCGGCCCACATGTCATAAACTCATATTCAAAATATTTAGTCAAACTTTTCAATATAATATGTGTCTGAAGCTCTAGTCCTTTATCATAATAATAATGAGTACTACTCATAGAACATGAGAGGACTCTAGAAACCTATCAAGGCCCATATTTAGATAAGGTATATACCAAATAACGAAAACCTCTCATACAAGGACATGATGTATAATATAATCTCTTTTGCAAGTGATATCTTGTAAAGAAGGATTCATAACTGATATCACCATCCTTAACTACTTTATTTATTATTTCTATGACCTTTCTAGAAAAAATGACCTTATTTTACCATGGAAATGGATTTCATTAAGGTACTATCGTCCTAATCATATGGTCCTAAGATATTTATTACTCTATAGGGAAGTGAAAAATACTATCTTGATCATTCTACCAATTCGCTACCACCAATGACACTCCCAACATAAGAGACCTCTTCACAATATCAATTCCATGGGTTTTCATATTGAATCGAAGTATGTGATCAAATGACACACATTAAAAATGATATCATGTAAATATATTAATTCATGTGTTCATAGATAGAAACAACCAATAGAACTTATAACATATAGTGTTTATACTGGTAGTACAGTCCTCATAATCCCTTCTACATGATATCCTAAGAAAAATATTTATGAGAAGAAGTCTCAATAATTATAATACCCTAACACCTGATTGTTAGTCATCATCCATGATGAGTAATTATAATGTATCTAGACCATAATATATATATTTATGATTTCTATTATAGTATCTTGATGTTCTCATTGTAGACTTAGAGCTACTATAAACTTTTAATGAGACATGTAATCTAAGGATATTACCAAACAAATATTGTATGTATATGTTTTAAAAAAATAACGGTAAGATAAATAAATGTATATATATATATATATATATAAAAGTTTATACATGTAATGTAATTCAACTACATATAGAATTTGGTTCTAGGGAACCTAGTCACAATACTACCACTTTCACTAAATCCAACTTCCAATTCTCAACCCACTAGATCTCACATAAGAGTCATGCTTTTGTAGAGGTATGGACTTAAACTAGGGTCCTTACACATTTTTCTCTATAAGAAATATAAAAACCGTAAATTTACCTTTATAATTAAAATTTATTAGGAGATAAATCTTATGATTTATATTATCAATCTTCTAGTGTGATCTAGTATCCTTTTAATTATCCTAGTTAACTATAAAATGGGATGAAATTCTTGGAAACACCAATATATGAGATAAAAATTGATATATGTATTTCCTCCTTAGTAGAATTAGAAGCTAATATATACTAGAATTCTACTATAGAATATGTGACCATGGGTTTCTTAAATCTTCTGTAGCTCACTACACCACCATTCAGGAAAAATAAATAGCCTGACTATAATTTTAGATCCCCATGATATATCTAGAAACTATAATCAGTGTATCCCCTCACCACTATTTCCTCATATACTCTATAAACCATAAACATATCCTTTAAACATTTGAAGTACTTTAAGATAGGTTTTACTATCTCCCAATGTATCCATCCTCGATTAGCTTCATATCTACCCACTTTTCATATTGAAAATTGTACATCAAACCTAGTACATCGCATGAAATACATGATAGATCCAACTAATTATGTAAAAGGAATTATATTCATCTTTTCAATATCCATATGTGTTTTTGGGAACATTATATAGGATATATTGATACCATGTAACATTAGTGACAACACTCTCTTGTATTTTTTCATATTATACATTTCTAGTACCTTGTAAAAATATATACTTTTACTTTTCCCAAACAACCTCTAATATATTTCTACATTAATATTTATCTCTAAAATATAGTCCACCTCACATAAGTCCTTCAAAGAGAATCAATTATTTAACCAAGTATTTACTAATTGTAAGACTTGAAATTCATTTCCCATAATTAATATTTCATCAACATATAATTCTAGGAAATAATAACATTTTCAAAAACATTTTTATAGACACATGAATCAATTTTTTTATTGATGAAAAAAATTCTTTTATGGCCTTATCAAAACAATCATTCCTTGATCATTGATTTTATATTAAACCAATAAATGGATCTTTGTAGCTTACACACTTTATGGGACCTTTTTGACCTGATGAAACCTTTAGGTTGATCCATATATATGTCTTAAACCATCTTTTTATTTAGATTAATAATTTTTAAATACATATCTATAAATTTATAATCATGGATGGATTCTATTTTAAGTAACAGTCTAATGGATTTCAACATTAGAATCGATGAGAATTTTTTTTCATAGTATGTACCTTGACCTTTCCTAAAAACCTTTGTAATGATTCCTACTTTATAGGTATCTAATTTACCATCTATATCCAAATTTTTTCTTTAATACCAATTTTCACGCAAAGGATTTTACATTATATTGATGGTATACCAAAATATAAAATTTATTTTATTATATGGACTCTATATTAGAATTCATAGATTCTTTCCATCGAGAAGCATGCTTTACATTTGATACTACTTTATAGGTTAGAGGTTCATTATCCTCTAAGATAATTATGTCACTTGAATCAATGATAAGAAAACAATATATCTCTGGTTCACTACCCTTTCTAGTATCCCTATGTAGTACCTATGTCTGGGAAATATCTTTATCTACTACTGTATCTTGTGAATATTATTCCCATACCAAAACATGTTCTTTTAGAGCATCAGATTAATTGATGTTGATCTTTCTCCCACTGTTTCTAATGAAAATGTGTTCCCCTTATATAAATAGGGAATTTCTATCCATATTTAATTTTTTATTTGAAGTGTTATAATATATGAAATATCCATTAGTTTCCATATGATAACCAATAAATATGCACTTCTTACATTGGGATGATAGTTTCTTATTTTTCATAGTCTAAAAATATGTATTGCATCCTCATACAAGTATATAAATCATAGCGGGTTTACTTGCATCCCATAACACATACAGAATCCCAATCTATAACTTATTTGGTAATTGGTTCAGTGTATAAGCTGTTGTGTATAGTGAATATCCCCAAAAGGATAAATGTAGTGTTTCTTGTCCCATCACCGATCTTACTATGTCAATAAAGGTATGATTCCACATTTCACTTACACTATACCACTTAGGCATGTAATGAGGAGTGAGTTGGGATACTACCCCACACATTATTAAGCGGTCTATGAAATATTTGTTTCGATATTATATGTCTCAGTCTAAGTAGAGTGACCTATTATTTAAAAAATATCATTTTCTACTTCATTTTAAAAGTCCTTAAACATCTAAAACAATCAAAATTTTACCTCACTATGTACATATATCCATACTTACTATAGTCATCTGTAAAATTAATTATGTATGGAAATCCAACCCATTTACTCTACTAGAAATAGACAAAATACATCAATATGAATCAACTCTAGTATGTATTTGGATCTTACACCTATCATAGTAAATGGTGATTTGGTCATTTTTTCGTATAAAAAAGAATGAAATAAATCCAAGGGTTTTAACTGAGTAGAGTATAAACACCCTTCTTACTATAGTTTTATTAAATGATTTTCATTTAAATATATCCAAGCCTAATGTTCTATAAGAGGGTATAATACAAGAAATTCACACTTTCCAAAACATGATTTTTTAGTTCAAGTATATACAATCCATTTTTAAGATATTCCATACCATAACATATGTTATCCTTATATAAGAGAAAAAAATTTATTTTTAAACATGAAATAAAAACCCATTCTGAAAATGTTCAACATTGATATTTTTATGGCAGTGGAAGGTACAGAATAACAATTATTAATTATAGGTAGAAAACCAATAAAATGTGATATGGTAATTTTTTAATGTAAATAATTATGGTCTTTCACCATTTCCTACTCAGATACGCACAACATCTTATAAAATATTCTTTAATCTACTTGGTTCATGTATTTAAATACCACGGTTTGAACGACATGTTCTATCCAATACCCTACATATAGAAATTGAAAATTTTCATTCAATAAAAAATATACCTTAAGAAAAAGCATCACCTTTATACTTTTTTTCTGGTGTTTCAATCCTTCTTATAGTGTCCTTTATTTCCACATTCAAAAAATATTGCCTTCTATTCATTTATATCCCTCAAAATATATGGATTCTTGGAGGGGTAGTGTGTTAGTTTCTTTGGCTTGGGGTTTTCTTTTGAGGTATTATCCTTTAACTTAATACATTTTTTCACTATAAGTAATAATGATTTAGTATTCTTCATATCTTTATCATCTTTTTAGACTAAATACAATAGATCTAAAACTAATATTTTCATGTTATTCATGTTAGAATTAACAAAAAAAGTCAATAATATTGGTGATAAAGAGATTATAACGTAAATAGATTCTAGTTATTCATTCATCTTGAACCAAAGGGTCTTGAGTATCTCAATGTACCAAGTCATATTGAGTACATGAGGTCCTACATGATTATTCTCTACTATCCTACACCTATATAGTACACTAGATATCTCATATCACTATTGTTGTACTCTCTCAAGATAAAACACTTTGAGATGAGTTAATAATTTACAATAATCTTCATCCTCATTGATTTTTTACAAATCATTGAAAAAATATGGTAACATGATACACTATACATCTATAGAACATATAAAACCTTCTTTTACTTTTCTTTATCCGACTCACTTGATACCATAAGGGGCTCAATAGGAAGTTCAATTTCAAACACATAGAGTATCCTTTATTGGTGTAGTAATATACATAATCACCTAAAAAACTCTTGTAATTTATTTCTAAATAGGATATTAACTTTGTTGAATATTTATTGTAGTGTTATTGAATTGAAGGTGGTGTTTTTTTTCTACAAAAAATATATTTATCATATTAGTAAATTATTTTTATTACCAATTAGAAATTAAGGATTAATTAATTGTCAAATGTATCCAACTATTTTATTGAATCATAATATCCCTCAATTACTATATTTGGAATACTGTTTTTATTGATTATTCTAGTGGAAATGATCATTATAAACTCTCCTCACAGTCCAAGCTATGGCTAAATCACTACTCTGAGAGTTTCAAGGTAAGGTTTTGACTAGAAAACCATAATGACTCGTTAATGAATGTGATGACACCCGCCTTGATGGTGTTCACTTTGTCTTCTAGTTCTTACTCTCCTATGATGTGTCCTTCTATGGTTAGTGGAGTTATTTATTCTTATGATTTGGGAGTTTCTCTATTGGACGGTGTTCCTAAAAGTGGCATGAGAGGTTCCCTTTCAACTGGGGTCTCCAAGGCTAAATGTTTCAATGAAGTTGTAGCTGAGGCGTGCCTTACTATATTAGTTTTTTCACAGCATTCCAGTGATCCAACAAGAACCATGATGGTAGTGAAAAATGATTGACTTCCAGTGGTAGAGGTTTCAGAGACGGAGCTTCAGAATGTTGCTTCCTATCATAGGCTCTCTCTTATGGTGAATTTGGATCATATAATATCCCTTTAGATAGTTTTAGGTCTTTTGTTTCTTCATGGGGTCTTCACCGACCAACAATGGTGTATGAGATTTCTAGGTTTGTTTTTTTGTGTCCATTTGTTCAATTAGGAGGACTTCGTGCATACTTGGGCTAGAGAGGACAAGTGTTGTTGTTCCCAGTACTTCAATCTCTCTCACTGGTCCATGGAATGTCACTAAAATAAAGATTCATTAATGGAAGCAGTTTAGATCAAATAATTAGTTCTTCATTTACTACTACACAATCCTTCGATTCTGGCTATGGTGGATGATTATTTGGGATGTTTCCTTTCATTGAATGTGAACACTAAAAATCATCAGAATGTAGCTAACCCCTGTATATGTGTTGTGATGGATTTTTCTATGAAATTTACTTCATGTATTCTAATCAATATGCCAGAAGTTTTCAAGTAGTGGCATCTATTGGGGTTTCAAGATGCTCTAATGTTTTCCAGGGTGTGTGGATTTCATGGACATTCAGTTGAACACTGTTGAAAGAGGATTTTGGGGCCCCGGTTTCAGGGAGATCATGTCTCTTTGAGGGGTAGGGGTTGTCGTGTGTCATCATCATCAGTGGAGATGGATGTTGTTTCTTCCAAAAAGGTGGTTCATGGAAATCGTGGATCTTTTATGGCTTTGGGGGATCATAAATAGTCTTAAAGGGCGGTGGTGGATATTTTCAGCGAGCAAGTGGTAGCCATGTCAATTTCAAATCCTATCAGTCATGCACCTGATAAAGTTTCAAACTTTTACGGGGTAGTATATATTGATAGACTTTTGTCAGGAGATATTAATCCGCTATCTGAGTAGTGAATGTTGATTTCTATTGCTCTTATTCTGGTGTCTCCCTCTATCATTCTGACAGAGATGCCATAAGCTGTAGTGACACCATCGGTTTCATGGGAAAAATTGGATTTATTTTCACCAGTTTTCAGCCAATCCTAGCTAGGGTTCTTCTTCCTCCTCAAATCTTTTAGATTTCCTATATTATTTCTTTAGAAGCACTAAAGAAGAACATATTGGACACTTATAGTTTCTCTATGGTTAATCAATGGATTTTTTTGAGGAAATATTTTTCATAAGTGGTGGTGAGGTAATTCCATTCTTCCCAAAGTTTACCCCTGATAACGGTGATGATATCTCTTATGGTGATGATATCTCTTATCAAGGGGGAGACATATCTATATTCACCTTATGCTACATCAGATAACATGTTTTATTTGTTAGAAGAGATAGATAGCCTTTTAAAGAAGAATATATTTTCATTTAAGTGTTTAGTTTCTTCAGAAGGATTTTCCAGGCCAGTAACCCGATCTATGGAAAATGAAGATAGTAAAAGTTTATAAATCCTGAAAATAGGTTCATTTGGCCAATGAGCCAAAAATTTATATTTTAATGTTCTCATTGATTATTTATAATTCCCAATGTTTGGGGAAAAATAAAAAATGTTCCTTCAGGGCCTATGAATACAGGAAATACAATTCCTTGATGGTTTTTATTTTAGATCCTAAGTAGGATCCCAACAGGATCAATTTTTTGTAAGGAAAATGTGCAGTAATTATCATATACATGCTTTTCCAAAGAATATGAATATATAGATTTTCTAGAAAATGGCCATGATAGTGGATGATATTAATGAAATGGATCAATTTATTACTTTTAATATCTCTATCAAGGGAAATTAAGTTCTATTTTCCTTTATGTACGTTTTGTGGAGATTCGTAGAGAAGAATGGATCTCTCAATGTTTTTGGATTCCTTTAATTCTCTCAGTCTACCATAGTTTTTTGGTGGATATTTTAACACTATTGTGGATATTTAGGAAAGGGAGTGGGATATGAAATTTATAATAATGGTATGATTGATTTTAAAAACTTCCTTTCTAACAAGGGTCTCTTGGGTTTAGGATTTAATGGGAATAAATATACTTGGTGCAAAAACCGTAAGGGGAACAACAACATTTGGATAATTTAGTAGAGTCTATAAAATAAGACATTTTTAGACTCGAGGAGGAACTTTAGAATAGATGGGATAATAGAAGATTCATGAATCTATGTGATAAACACAATTTTCTAGATGAATGGATTTTGGAGATAGAAAGACCTTACAATCAAATATGCAGAATCAGATGTCTTAATGAAGGAGAAAATAATAGTGCTTATTTTTAGACCTTCTTAAAGAAGAGGAAAACCATGAAACATAATATCATTATTGAAGATGGATCTTACTCCTCTAATGTGAATTTGGTAGGAAAATTGGCTCTAGAACATTTTTAAAATCTGCTATCAGGGGTTATATTTGGAAATTTCGACAATCCTGGGCTTTCTGAAAAAGAAGATGATTTTATGGGATGTTCACCAAGGCCTGAGGAAGGTTCGAATAATTATACCTTAATGGATATGGATACTGGAGAGGATATCTGGGGTATAGTTGACTACATGTCTTTGGACAGTGATCGAGGCCCAGATGGCTTCCCAGGGGCATTCTATGTGGCTTTTTGGGATGTTGTGGGGGATTCGATTATTGAAGATATCCAGGATTTTTTTTAGGGTGGTTCTCTCAACTGAAGTACTATCTCTTCTAGAGTGGTTCTTATTTCAAAATTAAAGTATCCATCAACCTTCAATCATTATAGTCCCATATTCTTGTGTAACATTTCTTATAAAATTTGGTTATTTTTGATTTCTAGGAGACTGAATGAAGTGATTCATCATATTGTTTCGCTTGAACAACATGTCTCTGTTAAAGGCTGAAGCATAAAAGGGGTGAAAAATTGCCAAAGAATTGGTGGAAGATCTTAATAAAAGGGTTATTATTTCTGATTTCATTATCTTGGTGGTTATGGATAAAGCCTATTAAAAATTGGAATGGAGATTCATTATCTTGACCATGAGGAAGTATGGTTTCAATGAATCGGTATGTGATCTTTGTTTTAGGTAGTACAAATCTCCATAGCTATCTATATCTCTTATAGAAAAGAGGTTTGGATTCTTTAAAAGTGTGAAGGTAGTGTGAAAAGATACTGCATTTTACCCCATTATTTTCATTCTAGCCTAGGATTCTCATTCAAGTAATCTTCAAAGGTGCATGGGTCAAAGAAGGATCCTTTTTTACCATGATATTTCTAGGGATGCTATTATATCACATATCATGTTTTCTAATGATATTCTTATCTTCATTAATGGAATGTAGAATTTTCTCCATAACTACATGTATTTTATGTTGGTATATGGTGATTTAAGTGCTTAAATGATTAGCACTAGAAAGATGAACGTTTTTATATCTAATAAATTATTAGGTAGAATAAGAAGAGAAATTTAAGATATTCTTGTAATCAAGAGGAAGAAGATTCTTTTGATTTATCTTAAGGTGACTATATCCAATGGAAGCATTATTAATTTTTTCTTTGATTATATCATGAACAGAATGATGGGGAGGATTGTCAACTTGTAGAAAAAGTTTTTGTCTTTCGACAGATGTTTCACTTTGATTAACAATGTATTTTCATCCATAATGATTTATGTTATCTCATCCATTAATCATAATAAAGGGACCATTATTATGATTGATAATTTTGTGACAAATGTCTCTTGGGATTCTAATTCCATGGGATGATTTAACTAGTCTTCTTGGAGCCGAATGCCTAAGTTGGTTGACGCGGGAGGTGTTAGTTTACAGGATGTGTCCAAAACCTTGTAGGCCATACAGGCATGGATTGCATGGGATTATATCATGGGGGATTCTATATGGGCCCCCATTATAAATAAAATATGGTAAGCATTAGGAGGATTGGGTGAACCATATATCCAGGCTCTCAAACATGGATCCATGTTTGTTGAAGAATCTATATGTTCTCTAGGATGCAACTTGTTGGGTTGTTGGTAGAGGAGACATCAACATAGGGAGGGATAATTGGGTTGGCAAGAAACATTATTTTCTGGGTTTCCCAGTGCTTAATATGTTTGTTAAGGAGGACAGTCTCTACCCCTATATGTTAGAGGAAATACTATTAAATGACTAGATTTACCTATTTTAAGGTATTTTTATGAATAAAGAGGTTGATAGGTGTTGTTTCATTGGGTCGAGTTCGAGTAATTTTAATAGAAATAATTATATATCTCTTCTACATTATGATTCTATTCATGATGGGTGGGATACTTTATTATGGTTCAATGAGATCCCCACATGAATGAACTTCCTGGAATAGAGGGTGAGAAATCGAACAATTCCAATAGAGGATAATGTTCAAAAAAGGGTATTTCTCTAGCTTCTCCCTGTTACTGCTATGATAAACTGCAGATTAAAATAGTGACATGTCTCTTTGTTAAGAGTGATTGGGAGGTTAGCCTCATGACTATAATGGGTACTCTAGGTTACCCCATTTGTGAGTATTTCTCCACACATGACCTCATCTCAATCTAGATTATGGGCTCAAAGCATAGAGAGATGGAGACCAAGAGCCGAAAAATTATTTTCATCACCGTTTTCTGGACACTCTAGGAGGATAGTTATTATGTGAGAATGGGTAATCAAATCTTGGTTTCTTACTTCAGGTGGGAATTAAGGCAGTTAGTTATGATTTGGGTTCGATTATTAAAGGAAGCCATATTTTTCATGTTCTTTTCATATTTCTTTACAAGCCTATTATTTCACTGAGTTATCAAGGTCTGTGGGTTATATGGATTCTTCCTAATAAAGGATCCATGATTAACATGGATTCATCATACATGAAAGGGAATATGAGAGGGGGAGGTTTTCTTTGGGATTCAAATGGTTCGGTTCTCATTTCCTTCGGTGTGTTTTATTTTTTCTGAACTATTTGAGTGTGGAGGTGAGAGCTTTACACACTAGATTCATTCTATTCAAGAGGTATGGTTTACATATTTTTTTAGGTTGAATCAGACTTTGAGGTTTTGGTGTGTATTCTGTAACATCACATGTAAGTAATGAATAATATATATTTTTATCCATGTCTATTTATGAATTAGATAGTGTTTTAGAGGCTTAAAATGAGAATAAATCCAATCTTAAGCATGTAATACACTAATATTTTTAAAAGATTGTTTTACTAACTTTTGATGGAAAACCATTTTTAATCAGACTTTTGACAATTTTATAATATCTATTTGTCAAAATAAACATATTCTTTATGATTGAGACATTGAAATTGACATTGGATAAATTTTTGGTATTTTTCTGACAATGTTCATTTTTTTAATGAATAGTGAAAAATACTGCATTTTACATCAAAACTGCTTTTTCATCTAATTTAATTATGTGGTTAGATTATCTTTTCAATTGGTCATAAAGTGTAATATGAATAAATTTTTACCATTTAATCCAATGGTGGTCATTATGATTGATTTCACTTTGGAATTGGGCATAAACTAATGCCAAACTTTTCATAGATATTGTTTCAAAAAAACCCGTTATTTATTTTGACAACGGGAATTATTTTTAAATAAATTATTGCAATTTCTGTGTTTGGAATTTAGTAAAATGGATTACATATTTGGAATCATAAGTTCCAAATTATGTAATCAAGACTCTTTTGTTTTTGGACATTATGAATAGTAACGATGGTAATTATCTTTAATTATCTTGATTAATGAGTAATCGGGTAGTTAAGGATAGAAAAATAATATCATAATAATAAAAAAATGACACCAACATGTGTCGTAATGCTACTGGTTGTCTCATTTCCAACCATGGGATGCCTTGTGCCAAACTTGGGGACCCCATGGAATCACCTTTGCGGGAAAGTGACTTTTTATCTTTTTATTGTCAAAGAAAGTTAAATATAACAAAGAATGTATCACTTGAGTAAAAATTTTTTTAATTTTGTCTACATAAATGATATTTTAGAATATAAATATTCATTGGAAATCTAAAAAGATTTCATACATCATAGTATTTTTTTCATAATTTTAGACATTAATTAAATTAAATTATTGATGACATCATGATAATGTAGCGATTACCTCATTATTTAATGATTTAAATAAAATGAAAAGATAATATAAACTCTAAAACCTAAACATGTCAAAAAACCTATTGTATGAGTTTATTTATAACCCTTATCAGATTATCCTAGAAATACATCAATGTGGGACCTTTAAAATCTGAAAATCATTTGAAAATAAAGTAACATTTTGTAACTTTCCAAGTGTGCCCCTCCTCTCCTCTTATAAAAGACCCCCCACCTCTACCTTCTTACCCACACCTCTCAAGACTTTGGCTCGGCCAACCCCTTCTCATTTTTTCTCTCCAAATCCCTATTTTACTCCTAGAAGCCTCACTTTGGGAAGAAGTCTTCCCAAGGAAGCCTTTGAGCTCAAATCAAAGATAGTTACCCGATTTTAAGGTAATGTCTTCACTTGTGTTCTTTAGTTTTATTTTGCTTCTCCAACCCCCTAAAATATTTTTATTCATTTCTTTTGTAACAAATCCAGTATCTTCAATATACTAGGATGTTTTTATAAGAATTATTTGAGCTACACTTACACACACCTACATCTAATGGTTAATGAACATACTGTTTCTGTGGATGGTGAATTTTCTGCTTCACAAAATGATGATTGTTCAATATTGTTCAAACACCTTCAAAGGTGGCCATTAAGATGTCAATATATTTATATATGATATATAATATGTTTATGTTTTACTTAAGCTTCTGTATTTTTCATTTATGGCATACCTTTATGGTTTCTATTATGGGTAAACACGATATCTTCATTTTAGGAAGTGTGGACTACCACCCCCTCAAAGTGATTTGATTCATTAATACCATATGTGGTACGTATAAAGGATAGATTTAATGATATTATATATGATACCATACTCAAATTATAATACTATTATGTATCATTATGTTTTAATTCTATTAAAGTATGAGATAGAAATGAAAGTAGCGTTCATGCGTACGTACAGCTTACCGTCTCCATGAACGGTGCATTTCATTTCTTATCCCCAAATGTAATGTACTATTATAAGTACATATATATAATAGATATATATGATTTATGTTACATCTAAATGATGAATATAATTCTGGAATTAAAATATAAATATCTCTCATTTAGTTTTAATTCCATTAATATGAGATAGAAATGAAAATAGCGTTCATGTGTACGTACGACTTACCGTCTCCATGAACGGTGAATTTCATTTATTACCTCTAAATGATTATGTAATATTATAAATGCATGTATATACTGGATATATATGATATATATGGCATCTACATCATGAATATCATTCTCGAGATAATGGATATTTGACTACGAGAACAACTTGTAAATATAAGAAGTTCATTTTTGACTCAAGTACCAATGATCGTTAAAATGACCGTTATAAACATAAATAATAACATAGTGTTCATGAAATGGTAATAAATGATGTAAAAGGATTAATGAACTTGAAAAAGGTTTTTAAGCAAGTAGAAATTAACTCAAGTTTATTATTCAGGAGATTAAAGAACAATCAAGTCAAGTCGGATACGAGGTAAGGGACTTCGTCTCAATCTCCATTCATTGAGGCATATTTCGTTTTATACACAACTTTATTTTATACGGTGTATAAACCCATTTGACTTTTATACTTATTCAAAAGGAATCTTTTTTTATACGAAGTGTTTTACTAAACGACAAAAGGGAATGTTTTTGTCGTACATATGTGGCAACAATGACTTCTCCGCCGCTGTGACCATTATTTGAGTTTCAGCTTCCTCTACAAGCCATAGCTTTTTTTTAAAAGAAAATTAAATACCATGTTTTACTTTTCTTTTATTTTGGTATTGAAAATGGTTTTCATAATGTTTTTATATCAATGTGTTGTATTGATATCTTGTGATTGAAAATTGGAAATGTTATGTTTATGCATGGTTTATGTGATACGATTATGTTATGGTTCTTGGGCATTATTATGAAGACGGGTGGTTCCGTGATAAACTAAGGGTGGGTGATCCCGATATAGCTCTTCAATGCATTGGGTAACGTGAAGGAGTTAAACGTTAAGGTTTCTCCGAAGAGATTTAGGGAATATCCTGTGATGGGCATTACAAACATAACCAAGAGGGTTACTCCCTACGTAAGAATGTTAAGAATGCCTCAAGTTACCATTATGTCTTATGATTTCTATGATTTATTCATGATTTGATGAGGTATGTTAAAGTGCTTATGTTTTATGGGTAAAGTATGATTTCATTATTATGTATATATGTACTCATGTTTCCATTCCATATTTTTATATCCCTTACTGAGCTTTTTAGGCTCATCCCAAGTTTTTGATATGTTTTTCACAGGTCAAGGGAAAGGTACATGATATGATGATAGTGTCAAGGAAGTGTCAAGAAAGAATCCATGTTTTATTTTAAATATGTTTCCGTTGATGGGAAAAATGAATACTATCTTTTATGTAATCACTTTGTTTAAATGTGGAATGTAATGCATGTTTTATGATCTAATTCTCTAAAACTCAAAACCTGAAAAGATCCTCAATGTGTAATCATGTAATTACTCGAGATTAAGTAATGTTTAAGGCTAGGGCCTTATAGTTGGTATTAGAGGTCGGTTTAGATCACTTTAGGAGTTAAAATTCTATTAAATGACTATCCAAATTTTTTTATGGTCAAATTGAAATGATATAGCATTTACAGATTACCATGTTGCTTCGCCTAAGTTATTTCTGTGATAATAATTGTTTTTCATAGAGGAAACAGAACAACTTTTCTGGGAAGACATACAGAGGGAAATGACCTTTCAAATTAGTATCATGATATGGTCAGAATCAGAACTAAACAGTTTGTTGCAGTGATGGCTCAGTTGACTCAGGTGATAAATGGGGGTTGTGTTTATTGATGATATTTTGGTGTTTTCTAAAAGTAAAGAGGATAATAAAAAACATTTAAGGGTTATTTTGCAAACCTTGAATGAAAATAAATTGTATGGGAAATTCAGAAAGTGTGAGTTTTGGTTGCAACAAATTTCTTTCCTTGGTCACATTGTTTCTAAATATGGGATAACTGTTGATCCTCCAAAAACAAATGTTGTTGAAGAATGTCCAAGACCCACAAATGTAACTGAGATTCATAGTTTCCTTGGTTTGGCAGGCTATTACCGAAGGTTTATTAGAAATTTGTCACGGTTATCTAGTCCGATGACTAATCTAACTCAGAAGGGTGTTAAGTTTATCTGGACAAAAGAATGTGATGATTGTTTTCGAGAACTGAAAAGAAGATTGGTGAATGCTCCAGTTTTGGCACTACCTTCCAGTAATGGGGATTTTGGTATCTACAGTGATGCTTCATTGAAAGGACTTGGTTGTGTCCTAATTCAAAATGATCAGGTAATTACATATTCTTTACGTCAGTTGAAAACTCATGAGGTAAATTATCCTACACATGATTTGGAATTAGCTGCTGTTGTTTTCGCTTAAAAAATTTGGAGGCATCATTTGTATAGAGTAAAGTGTGAAATATATACTGATCACAAAAGTTTAAATTATATATTAACTTAGAAATAATTGAACATGAGACAGAGGAGATGGCTGGAATTAATCAAGGATTATGATTGTAAAATTCATTACCATCCGGGAAAAGCAAATAAAGTGGCTGATTATTTGAGTCGAAAAAGTAAGGCTTCATTAACAATGTTGTGTTTGGAACGTGATCCTTTGGTTAAGGATTTGATGAAATTTGGAATAGAAGTTGTTGGTGTAGGATGTCCTTATGTTTTGTTTCAGGTATCAGTGAAATCTTCTCTATCAGATAGAATTAAGCGAGCACAGAAGCAAGACAGTGAGTTGTAGAAAAAGGTAGAGCTGGTTCAGAAATGTAAGTTGCCTGAATTCAACATTGATAATGATTGTGTTTTATGATTGGGGAAGAGATTGTGTGTGCCTTGTGATTCACAGTTGAAGAGAGAGTTGTTATGTAAAGCTCATAGTTCTCCGTTTTCAGTTCATCCTGGAAGTACTAAGATGTACAGAGATCTGCGGGAGTATTATTGGTGGGATGGAATGGAAAGAGATATTGCTGATTTTACTATGAAGTGTTTGACATGTCAATAGGTTAAAGTAGAGCGGCAGTTACCAAAAGGGATGATTCAGCCTTTACCAGTGCCAGAGTGGAAATGGGAGAATATATCCATGGACTTTGTTGTGGGATTGCCAAAGACACCTCGAGGTAATAATGCAATCTGGGTTATTGTTGATCGCTTGACTAAATCTGCTCATTTCCTTGCTATACGAGATACTTTTTCTCTAGATCAATTTTCCCGTTTGTACCTTAAAGAGATAGTCAGGTTTCATGGAGTTCCTCTCTTCATTGTATCTGATCGTGATCCGAGGTTTATTTCTAACTTTTGGAAAGGCCTTCAGAAGTCGTTGGATACTAAACCAAATTTTAGTATAGCTTTTCATCATCAATCATATGGTCAATCAGACTGAACAATTCAGACCTTGGAAGATATGATACATTCTTGTTCGATGGATTATTAGGGAATTTTGGACCAACATCTATCTTTGGTTGAATTTTCATATAATAACAGTTTTCATTCCAGTATACAGATGGCACCATTTGAGGCGTTATATGGGAAGTGGTGTCAAACTCCAACTTTCTAGGATGAAGTGGGTGAAAGGAAGTTGATGGGATCGGAATTGGTAGAAGAGTTGGCAGAAAAAGTTCAGTTGATATAGAAACACATGAGAATAGCTCAGAGGAGGCAGAAGAGTTATGCAGACAACAGGAGGAAGGGTCTCTCTTTTGAGGTAGGTGATCATGTTGTTCTCAAAGTATCACCATGGAAAAGTGTGATACGATTTGGTAAGAAAGGAAAGCTGAGTCGAAGGTTCATTAAACCATATGAAATTCTGGAGAGAGTTGGATCACTTGCATACCGAGTGTCTTTACCTCCGAGTTTATCTCAGGTACACAATGTTTTTCATGTTTCGATGTTGAGAAAGTATATGCCAGATCCATCTCATGTTTTGAGTCCAGAGGTAGTTCAGTTGGAAGAGAATCTATCTTATGAGGAACAAACGATTCATATTTTTGATCACAGGGAGAAAGTTTTATGGAATAAGGTGATAATCAGGTAAAGGTTTTGTGGAAAAAACCACATGATTGAAGAGGAAACATGGGAATCTGAAAATGCAATGAGGGATAAATACCCCCACTTATTCGATAAGTAAATAAATTGCGGGGACAAAATTTTCTAAAGGGGGGAAGGATGTAACATACCAAGTAAGTAATGAATAATATATATTTTTATCTATTTATATTTTTGAATTAGATAGTGTTTTAGAGGCTTAAAATGAGAATAAATCCAATCTTATGCATGGAATACACTAATATTTTTAAAAGATTGTTTTACTACCTTTTGATGGAAAACCATTTTTAAATCAAACTTTTGACAATTTTAAAATATCAATTTGTCAAAATAAAAATATTATTTATGATTGGGACATTAAAATTTACATTGGATATTTTTTTGGTATTTTTCTGACAATGTTCATTTTTTAATGAATAGTGAAAAATACTGCATTTTACATCAAAACTGCTTTTTCATCTAATTTAATTATATGGTTAGATTATTTTTTTAATTGCTATTAAAGTGTAATCTGAATATATTTTTACCATTTAATCCAATGGTGGTCATTAAGATTAATTTCACTCTGTAATTGGGCATAAACTAATGCCAAACGTTTCATAGATATTGTTTCAAAAAAACCCGCTATTTGTTTTGACAACATGAATTATTTTTAAATAAATTATTGCAATTTTTGTGTTTGGAATTTGGTAAAATGGATTACATATTTGGAATCAGAAGTTCCAAATTATGTAATGAAGACTCTTGTTTTTGGACATTATGAATAGTAACGACGGTAATTATCTTTAATTATCTTGATTAATGAGTAATCAGGTAGTTATGGATAAAAAAATAATATCATAATAATAAAAAATGTCACCAAAATGTGTCTTAATTCTACTGGTTGTCTCATGGCCGACCATGGGATGTCTTGTGCCAAACTTGGGGACCCCATGGAATCACTTTTGGGGAAAAGTGACTTTTTATCTTTTTATTGTTAAAGAAAGTTAAATATAACAAAGAATGTGTCAACTGAGTAATTTTTTTAATTTTGTCTACATAAATGTTTTTTTGGACTATAAATATTCATTGAAAAGATAAAAATATTTCCCACATCATAATAGTTTTTTCATAATTTTTAGATATTAAATAAATTAATTTATTTATGACATCATGAAGATGCAGCGATTACCTCATTATTTAATGATTTAATTAAAATGTAAAGATAATACAAAATCTAAATCCTACACTTGTCAAAAACCTATTGGATGAGTATATTTAGAACCCTTATCACCTTATCCTCGAAATACATCAATGTGGGACCTTTAAAATCCGAAACTCATTTGAAAATAAAGTAACATTTTCTAACTTTCCAAGAGTTCCCCTCGTATCTTCTTATAAAAAGCCCCCACCCCTACCTTCTTACCCACACCTCTCAAGCATTTGGCTCAGCCAAAACCTGCTAATTTTGTCTCTACACATCTCTCTCTTACTCCTAGAATCCTCAGTTTGCACAGAAGTCTTCCCAAGGAAGCCTTTGAGCTCAAATCAAAAAGAGTTACCTGATTTTAAGGTAATGTCTTCACTTGTGTTCTTTTGTTTATTTTGCTTCTCCAACCCCCTAAACTCTTTTTATTAATTTCTTTTGTAACAACTCCAGTATCTTAAATATACTAGGATGTTTTTATAAGAAGTATTCGAGCTACACTTACACACACCTACATCTAATGGTTAAAGAACATACTGTTTCTGTGGATGGTGAATTTTCTGCTTCATGAAACGATGATTGTTCAATATTCTTCAAAAAACTTCAAAGGTGGCCATTAAGATGTCACTATATTTATATATGATATATAATATGTTTATGTTTTACTTAAGATTCTTTATTTTTCATTTATGTCATACCTTTATGGTTTCCATTATGGGTAATCATGATATCTTCATTTTAGGAAGTGCAGACTACCACCCCCTCAAAGTGATTTGATTCGTTAATACCATATGTGGTACTTATAAAGGATAGATTCAATGATATTATATATGATACCATACTCTAATTATAATACTATTATGTATCATTATGTTTTAATTCCATTAAAGTATGAGATAGAAATGAAAGTAGCGTTCATGCATACGTACAGCTTACCGTCTCCATGAACGGTGCATTTCATTTCTTATCCCCAAATGTAATGTACTATTATAAGTACATATATATAATGGATATATATGATTTATGTTACATATAAATGATGAATATAATTCTGGAATTAAAATATAAATATCTCTCATTTAGTTTTAATTCCATTAATATGACATAGAAATGAAAGTAGTGTTTATGCGTACGTACGGCTTACCAACTCCATGAAAAGTGCATTTCATTTCTTATCTCTAAATGATTATGTAATATTATAAATGAATATATATAATGGATATATATTATATATATGGCATCTACATCATGAATATCATTCTTTAGATAATGTATATTTGACTACGAGAAAAACTTGTAAATATAAGAAGTTCATTTTTGACTCAAGTACCAATGATCGTTAAAACGACCGTTATAAACTTAAATAATAACATAGTGTTAATGACATGGTAATAAATGATATAAAAGAAATAATGAACTTGAAAAAGGTTTTTAATCAAGTAGAAATTAACTCAAGTTTATTATTCAGGAGTTTAAAGAATGATCAAGTCAAGTCGGATACGAGGTAAGGGATTTCGTCTCAATCTCCATTCATTGAGGCATAATTTTTTTTATACACAACTTTATTTTATACGGTGTATAAAACCCTTTGAATTTTATTCTTATTCAAAAGGAATATTTTTTTTATATGAAGCATTTTACTAAACGATAAAAGGGAATGTTTTTGTCATACGTATGCGGCGGCAACGACTTCTCCGCCACTGTGACCATTATTTGAGTTTCGGCTTCCTCTACAAGCAATACCTTTTATTTAAAAGAAAAATAAATAACATGTTTTAATTTTCTTTTATTTTGGTATTTAAAATGGTTTTCATAATTTTTTTTATATCAATGTGTTGTATTTATATCTTGTGATTTAAAAGTGGAAATGTTATGTTTATGCATGTTTTATGTGATACGAATTTGTTATGGTTCTTAGTCATTATTATCAAGACGGGTGGTTCCATGATAAACTAAGGGCAGGTGGGCCCGATATAGCTCTCCAATGCATTGGGTAACATAAAGGAGTTAAACGTTAAGGTTTCTCTGAAGAGATTTAGGGAATATTCTGTAATGGGTATTCCAAACGTAACCAAGAGGGTTACTCCCTACGTAAGAATGTTACGAATACCTCAAGTTACCTTTATGTCTTATGATTTCTATGATTTATTCATGATTTGATGAGGTATGTTAAAGTGCTTATGTTTTATGGGTAAAGTATGATTTCATTCTTAAGTATATATGTACTCATGTTTCCTTTCCATATTTTTAAATCCTTTACTGAGCTTTTTAGGCTCATCCCATGTTTTTGAAATGTTTTTCGCAGGTCAAGGGAAAGGTACATGATATGATGATAGTGTCAAGGAAGTGTTAAGAAAGAATCCATGTTTTATTTTAAATATTTTTCTGTTGATGGGAAAAATGAATACTATCTTTTATGTAACCACTTTGTTTAAATGTGGAATGTAATGCATGTTTTATGATCTAATTCTCTAAAACTCTAAACCGAAAAAGATCCTCAATGTGTAATCTTGTAATAACTCGAGATTAAGTAATGTTTAAGGCTGGGGTGTTAAATATTATGCAAGGAAAAGTTTCTCCCCCATGTAATCTGGTAAATATTATTAGAATCTATACAATGGAGATCATTAAAGGGTGAAACATTAATGATATTTGGAGAGAATCTAATTTTTCTGCAGACACACTATCGCAATAAGGAATAGAGGAGAATCTAATGATTATTTATTCCAGTTTGAGTTTTCTTCCACATGAATGTAATTTTTTTTCCAAGGGGATGCCAATGGGCATCATCACTTCAGGCCACCTTGAGTTTTCCTATTTTGTTCAGATCCAATAATAATACAAAAAATATTTTTTGATCGATCAACTATAATGACACTTGCTCCTTGAATTGTAAAGTGAATTTCAAATATCCAGAAATTGTAAGATTTACTTACTCAACAATTTTTCTCAAAAATTTATAAATTCGAAACATATATACTTCTTTCCTACTAAATTCAGTTAAGTCATCCCACATCCCTCATAAGAATTCCCCATTAGTAGTAGGATTTTTCTAATAGTTCTAATGAGCACATCATACACTAGGTTTTGTCGAAATTCAAGTGATAAGAGGTATTTTTTCCTAATATATCTTATAGGGATTTTTTTATTTATTAAAAAATGCAATCATTTTCTATTTAACGTGCTTATACTATGTGATCCTTCTAATATCATATAAATTCATTAAATAAAAAAAATCATTGGATATTAGGTTTCTTTATCTATGCATGATCGTGTATTATTTTATGCGATAACATAAAATACACATAAAGAAAATACTAATAAAACATGTATAAATAAATACATAAAATGACTAATCCTGAGAGCCAACAATTATTTGATCCATGGAATGAAAAATGGATAAACCAGGACCCTAAAAATGAACTACCCAATCCATGTCTAACTAGAGTTATAGTGCCTAACCATGTTCAGTGTATCTACATCTTTTATTGTACATGTCCCAAAATAGTTCTTGTCTTAATATGTACTCTAAATTTTATATTAAAACACTAGAATGTGTAAAATACATACAGAACAACACTCGTGGACACACATACCCTTATATATATAATGTGGGAGAGAGACGATGTACTGATTACCATTTACTAATTTATTACTACAATAATCATACAAAATTAAAATAAATAAATAAATAAATATAATTCTATACATACAATGGATGATAATTTATTATGATTAGTATACAAGTTGTATAAATGATTAATAAAATTAAATTTACAATAAACTAAAGACGAGGAAATTAGATATAAATTAAAATAACTTAATAAAACTTTAATTTACATAATATAAGTTGCAAAAAAATAGTTTAATTTTTTTTAAAATATTCCAAAAAGTAATATATAATTTTATACTTTTTTTATATTTTTGGCCCATAAGTTTCTCAAACAGCCCAAAAAGGGATTAAGGGCCATGGGGGTCGGGCATGGCCTGACTCGACTGAACCGTTGGGTCATCTGAGCAATGGGGACTCATGTGAAGCACAGGGCTATGGGAATGTTTTGAAAAAAAAAGAAATATTTATATATGAAAACACTTTTTTATAAAATAACTGTTGCCTGATTAATCAGGTGACAGAATAGATGGCCACCCAAAAATAGAGGGGGGGGGGGGGGTGGGTGGTTATTCTTTGAAACTGTGAGTGTATTTTCCTCCCACGTTACTTCCTTTTTATATTTTTTTATAATTTTTTTCTGGTCACATTAATGATGAAATCCCCCACTAACTAGTTTTTTTTTTCAATTCTATTTACTACATTAAATGGTTTTTTATTGAAATTAGACAAATGTATGGAACTTATCACACCCATGCTCAAGTACTGTTTCGATCATCAGTTTCCTGAAGAATGTGTGAAAAATTACACTCGGATGCACCAAAAAAAATAACACACAAAAACATTCATATTTAGAAACTTTATATATATATATGATCATCATTTTATTAATGACTCAATAAGATCAGTTATAATATGATTTGAAACATTAAATGGCCAAAACATGACCATCGATAATCAGACTAGATCATGATTTATTTATTTAGGATAAAACAATATGTGAAAAATACAATTTAAACCTGTATTAAACATTATAAAACCATCTAATGAAAGCTGTTGGTACCAGGCATGCAAAAGATGTTTGAAAAAGGGTTATTTCTAGAAAAAATCACCAGAAAAATAGAATAACTTCTTCTTCAGTGATGTATTGATCAGTTATCATCTTGAGGATCAAAAGTGGAAGAATTTATGTATAAAAATTGAATTAGATGGTAAACTCATTTGATTAAAGTCATGATCATGTTATGCTCATTATCAGTGTTCACTACTTGAAGGAACTAAGGTCAAGTGCCTCAAGATTATCCACACATGCTTCAAGAGACTGTTAGAGTGCCAAACATCAGATTCAAGGTGATATAATGGATTACTTATAGGCCATACCACCTCTTAACAATAACAACTACACTGTTGCTACGATCTGTGAAGGTGAAAATGGATCGATTGCTTGGAACAAAAACCTCTCCCACTCAAATGTGAGATATATGAGAGAAGAACTCTCAAATTTGAGTGGATGAATAGTTTTATGAATTTTAATTTTCTCCTACTTAAATATATTGGTTAAAAAGTGCAAATGGAACTATCCCCACACACTGACACACACAGACACACACATATATATATTACATACTAAATAATCCAAACATGACATCTCATGACCTATTAAGAATTTCATAAATGTCATATATATTTGAATCAGTTATATTTAATATAATAAATATATTACATGATAAATAAAATCCATACTCGACTCATTATTATTTTAAATATTAAATGAATCTTGAATATTAGAACATTATTCAATCATTGATTATTCTTCCATGTTTTTACTTAAAAACATTGAATAAATTGAGTAAATAAATTGTACTCTAGTCATTATATACTTGAATAATATGGAACCTATTTTTTTCTTGGGGATTATTCTAACTCAGACATTTCTTGTACCCCATGGAAGTTGAAACCATGTCCTAAAATCCCATTCATAAGAATATGGTCAACTTTTTAATATAGTAATTGTGTTTCCATATAGGCCTCTATCAATACAAAAAATTATCACTACTCATAGATGAAGTGCGGAGTCAAGAAACCTATCAATGTCCCTAATGAGATAAGGTATAGTCATTGAAATGAAAAACTCACATTCAAATACATTTAGCGTAATTTTATATCTTTGTAATTAGATATCTAAAAAAGAAGGATTCATAACATGTGTCACCATCTTATCTTCTTTATTTATTCTTTATATGACCATTGTGGTGGGATTAAATTCTTCTACCATGGTCAAGGATTTAATGAATGTACTACCATCATGATCATCTAGACTCGATATGTCTCCTCTTATATAGGGATGTAAAAAATACTATCTCAATCATTCAAACAATGATATACCACTAATGAAACACCCCACACAAGCTACCTCTCCTAAACATTAATTCAATATTTTTTCATCTTTCATAAAAATACGTGATGAAATGTCACACATTGATAAAAATCACAAGTCAATCAAACAAAATACATGCTCACATATAGGGAAAACCAATGACACCTGTATCATGTGGTATTCCTATTTGAGGGTCAGTCTTCATGATAATCTCAAATCGATATCACTAAATGATAATTAATGAGTTTTAGAAACAATAATTATGATCCCACAACACTAGATAATTTTACATAATATGTATGTTGTCACCATGATTTATTTTGACCATAAGATAAATTTTTATCACCACTATCAAGGTATCTTAAGGTTATAATTTTAGGTTGGAAACTGCTATAACCTTTTGATATGACATGTAATCGAAGAAAAATACCATATAAATAGTGGACGTAAAACTACCAACCCTATAATGGTAATAGAAACAAAGATATATATAAAATTTTATACTTATAATGGTACTCAAAGTACATATAGTAATTGGGTCAAAGACACTCACTCACAATATATGACACCCTATTATGGGAACAAAAAATTGGTTTCCCTAGTATGAGGTATGGTGAATAGGTCACCATTGTTAAATACTTAGGTGAGGTTCCACCATAGTGAAGGTCTTCAGGTCAAGGCCCTTTAACCCATTCCTTAATGATCTAAGTAAAGTGGTGTTTCATGAAGTTCATTATGTTTTAAACTCTTGAATAACTTAAATACCATAATTTCCTAATATTTCCATAGTTTTATTCCATTTAATAGGTTATATTAATAGAGTCAAAAGACATGGGTTCATAATTCAAGGATATCTCTATATTGGTAGTTTGAGTAATTCCCCTCTACATCTTTAAGACATGGATGTGCATGTAAAAAATGAAGACTCATTAGGTCTACATATAAGAAAAATACGGGCACCAAGACTCATCAAGGTTGTTCATGGAAGGCAATTAAAACAAGTGTTTTTGTCATGAAATACAAGCATGAATGTTCTCTCACACTAGAAAACCTCATGAAATGGGTGGTTGAGATGTTTTTTTGGGTAACTGGGGTAATAAGGAATTGGGATAATCACCTTGGGGGATGACTGGGGACCTTTGTGAAGCGACATGGATACATTACCCAGGTCTTTACTGAAGTGATATTTCTATTCTTAGGGATTTTGTCATCATAATACCATGATTTATATCTTTTTCTAAAATGATCACCAATATTTGAGAAGTTACTATTTAAATATGATCATACATGCTTAGAAAAATGAATAATATATTTTTTACATAATGATAAGCCATGATATTTATGGTTTATGATAATATGAGGATGAAATATGGGTCCTGATATGGGGAAGTTTGATACACTATTAAGGGAGTTTCAGTTGAGGAAAACAAGTTAACCACACCATGATTCATACATTTTTGATGTGATGTTTTTAGTGTACACCTAGATAGTTCCTTTGATTGAAGAAGAAGTTAGAACAATAATAGAAGTTTTATAAGTAGTTAAAGGTATTTGGTTGTTTGAATTTTAATTTTAAATTCAAATTCTAATGAAATTACTACTATAGTGTGCAAGATAAATTGAACAAGGATCTTGTATTCATATTGGATGAGTGTAATTAATAGAAAAAAAAGATTCAAGTAAAGTAGATATTAGGGAATGATTAGAAATGTATTATTTAGTATATCGATATTTGAAGATTTTTTTATATAGTTTACTAATCAATTGAATGAAGATACATGCACTAGTGTGAATAGAAGAAGAAGAAGAAGAGAAATGTATCACACTGGTTTGTGTGTAAATCATCACAACCATTTGGTGTAGTGAAGTAGATGTAGTTACACATATTCAATATATTTATGAATTGTGGGAGAACTATAATATTTTCATAATAACATCATTATATGAAGAAGTAAAATCCCAACCTCAATAAATACAAGACATATGTACAATAATTTTGATCAAGTCAAAAACACATATGCTTATGTTGGGAGAAAACATTAGTTATATTATTGTATTTTGAGTAAATGATAAACCAATTTATTTTATTTCTACTATGGTTGTTATATTTTATCATATGATGTTATGTTAGTCTAGATCATTCCATGGATTAGCTACTAATTTTGATTAGTGAACCTTATAAATCAAGTTTCCTTTATTTATTATTTTCCTCGGTTTGTGTCGTATAAGAAGTGAGGCATCTCACAGTAAAAAGTAGCAGTGTGTGATTTCATAATAAATCATCAAAGTGAAGAAAAATATTGTTGTTTATTAAATCCAGCTGATTTTATTGAACCTCACAATGCCTGGACCAGCCACACCATTGTTTTTGTGGTAGTGACAATGTCAAGGACACCTATTATTTCTATCTATGTTAGTATGGTTTCTACATTAAGAGGTGCCATCATTAGTTACAATTCCTCCATTTCCATTATTATTATCATTATCTTCCTAAAACAATGTATTTTATTTTTAATTATTTATGGATAATATTTATCTCTCACTATTTAAGAATAATAAAAATTATACCTTCATGGATTGAATTTGGTAACAAAATCATCAATCAATATAACTCAATAAAAACCTCATCTATGATGATTTTGAAAATAAATTACAAAATATAATGAAACAATATACATTTAGTTAATATCTATATTTTTAAATATTTATAAGAATATAGTCAATTAAATATAGAATAAATTTCATAAAAATCTACATTTTATCAACCCCACATACTTCATATTTTCTCTCAAGGGAAAATATATAAACCAAATTAAAAATAAATTTCCAAGTCATTGAAGGAAACAAACTTTAATTATCACACATGTAGACTTAAAATGATTCTTATATGAAACTAAATTCCAAAATTCACTTCTTTTATTTTAAGTTTGTTCAATTGTTTGATTCAACCCATACACATTTTGTATATACTTTCATGAAAATGTATCTATCATCTCTCAAGGAAGAGTATGAAAAGTTTATCCCTTATCAAGACCATGTATGATTTTCATATGCTATTTTTTATTCTAGTTCTCTACAAATATAAAATGAGAATATATTAATCATGAGGACATTGAAATAGTTGCTTTAAGGGTACAATCTGGTATATAATCATATAAGAAACAAAACCCTCAAAAGGTTGTTAATATTTTTAGTACAATTCATGATATTTAACCCAAAACTTATTAATTATTTCTCTTACACATTTACAGTAAAAAAGATTCACCAATAAATCATATTCCCTTTTTATTCTTTTTAGTTCACAGTCCAATTATGAAAAAATGAATAATCATCCTCTTATCTCCACACACACACACACACAGATATATATTAAAAAATGTATATAAACATTATATATAGACTTTCATTGATTAAAGGTAAAAAAGTAAAATATTTTAAAAAAATTTCTTGTGAAAATACTATTTCATAATAAAATATAATCACTTTTTATAATTTTCACAACAATAGGTTTCTTTCCAAAATATTCATTGAAAATCGTTTCCCACACACATATAATGAATCATTTTCATTAAAAGTACCTATGAAATTTGTAGGCAATGATGTATCGGATTTCAATGAGTCTAACTTATTAGGGTGTTTATGTATTATAAGAGATTTATGGATGTTTGAATTTCAATGGTAGTCCGTATATATTTACACAGTTAATAAAAATAATAGACTCAATCATCTTTAAATAATTATTGAATTATAATATTTTTTAATGATAACTATACAATGTTATAGATTTCAAAACATAACTTTAGACTCTAAAGATAAATAGAAATGTATAAATTTTTTAATAAGGTATATAAACCAATTAGATTGGTATGTTTTACATTGAATAATATATGTTCCCCTTGGTTTCACAACAAATAAAAATTTATGAAATTCAAAAATTGATAATTAAATAACACAATTAATATTAGTAATCATTAAATTGTTTAGGTGTTTAAATCAAATAGTTTCTCCAAAAAATGATATGATGTTTCCAATTAACCAAGGCACTCAATTTATTTGAAATAAACACTAAAAATTACCATGAAAAACAATAAAATATATCCATAATCCAATATACTCTTCCCCTGAACTCATCTTATTCATTCTTATCACTTTATATTAATCATGATATTTAATGTAAATATTTTTTATAGTAGATTAACATTTGGAAGATCAAAAAGAGATATATAATTTTAAGCATGGATAATAGTTTGATTCTATTGATTTATAATATAATGAATTCTAACTTTCCTTCTAAAAATATAGGAAGAAAATTAGGTAGAGTAACTACAAAAGAAATCAAAACTAATGAAACTTGGGTTAAGCCACCAAATAGCTACTGTGTTTTTGACTATTTATAGTTGGAAACTTTTAATAAATTATCCACATTATAATTATGGAAAGGGTGTCCTTATGAAGAACCACAATATGGTTGAGGTTACAATGATCATATCCTTGAACTAGATGTAGAGATCCCTATTAATAATGAATTTTTGGACTTAATCAATTTTATATTAAAACTTTTAGATTTGTGGAACCTAGGGTAGTATGTTTGGGTACTCCCCTATTCTTCCACATGAGGAGTAACAACATCTATTGTTTATTGAATTTTTATTCTATGATTTTGTGTATCTTCTGATTTCTATATAGAAAATCATTCTTTATATATGTGAGAATTGCTACCAACATTCATGTATGCTTCAGTGGGATATAAATGTAACTTATATATCCTTTATTCAAAATTGGAAATTTATGCCATGGGTTTAACATATTATTCATTTCCCAGGGCATATAATAATACCAAGAATATAATATAAAATAGAGAATATTAGTTTTCGATTTAATTTGAGAAAATATAAACACATATGAGTCAAAATTTCTATTAAATATCTCTAATGTCTAAATTAATATCCCTTGTTTGTCATTTAGTTCATTTGGAATGTTATTGGAATTAATGAGTAGTAGATAAGATTATAGAGTCTCCACAACCACTAAGATATCATTATCATCAATGGGATATAATTTTTGGGGATCTGGTTTCTCCCATATTATATTTGGTTGAAATTCTAAAAGTAATCAGACAAATCACTGAATTATTTAGCTAATGATTCAAGGTATAATATATTCTAGATTTTATTTTTGGTATTTAAATACCTATCTAATTACTTAATCCTTATAATTATACTTTCAAACCCTTCTTACATTCTTAGAAAATATTGTAATTGTTATACTTATAAAGGGGGTGAGTTAACAAATCAAAATTCATTTTTTTTGAAATAAATAATATATTTTCATTATGTGAAAAATGAAAGAGTAATAAAAAAACTTATAATACTTGATAATATTGATGATGGGTTCCATATGAAAGGGTCCTTATATCAAATACAATTCATATTTCTAATGAATTTATCTATGAAGCTAATAATTAGTTTTAACTTAAGTAATATTTTCAAATCACTAACTAAACTTATTTTCACTTATTTTAATTTTTTTTATTTAAAATAAATTCCAGTAAATGGTGGTGGTGGTGGTTAGGGTAAGGGTTATAAAATGAAAATTTAGAAATTAAAGAAATTAAAATGAAAGTGTTAGTGAATAACGGACAATGTTCCTCTTGGAATGTCTTGGGAGTGTAAGTTTGTTATCTAGCTATCCATTATAATCTCATTATTACCCTAAATGATTATCTAAAATCAATATCAATCATTAAACCATCTCTTATTATCTCAAATATAAGGAGTTCATAAATTACCATCACATGTGGGACATACATTATTTTCTTATGTGTAATGTTTTATGAATTATTCCTCACTCAAGTGAATATTCCTTAAAAAAATCTTCAAAATAGTTATTAAAAGTATCTTTATACAAATAATAAATATAAAAAAACTATTAACTACTCCACAATTCTTTTTTTAACACCATTATATAAATGACAGGATAATAAATGTAATCATTTACCAACCTAATTTCAACTAATAAATGTGTGAAATAAGAAAAAAAGACTAAAAATCACAAATTACACTCCTTAAACAACTCACTACCTCATCCCATTATGAATATATATATAAAACAAAGTATATTAATTCATAATCATAAACAACACTAATGTTAATTCCCATGGTACCACCCAATGGTGGGTTATCTATCCATAAACATGGTGATATGTATATTATAGGGGAAGAATAAAAAATAAAGAATTAAAATAAAAAAACAATAAAATTTAGCTAATCCTTGATTTAATCTCTTGAGAGGGAACCTTTATATCTGAAGGAACTAATTTTTCTAATAAGATTCTCACAAAATCTATCAGGTTTTTATATTTCTCAATGTTCCATAGAGTGGGTTGGGTGATGAATCTTCTAGAGTTTGTTTATTTTTTTCTCTTTGAGAACCATGAAATTTAGAGACATGATATATTATCTTATTCCATTTTATCTTTCCAATATAATGTTTTCCATGTCCAGTTGCTTAATTCCATACTTTATTTAGTAAGGAAATATTTATGGGTAATTTTTTTTCCACTCATGATATTTATGAATTTGATATAGATGCACCATTAAATCAATGAATATGGAATCTTATTCTTTATACCTTTTATTGACCCTAACCTCTTCTATATTTTGGAATTAATAGGGAGTTATATGATTTATCGATGAGATTATTATGATAGGATTATAATTTCATGTTGAGTTTTTTTGTGGAATATGATACAATTATATTAAAAAGAATATATAGTTATGATGTAATATAACCATCATATCCTTTACATTGATATATGGATTACATATATAATGAGAAAAGGTTATTCAGAATAACAGGTAGTGATATATTCCTATCATTATCTATATTGGGAATACATGATCTAATATAAGCATTTTTCATATAACAATAATCTAATTCCAATATTTATAAACCATGTAATCGACCGCCAAAACATATCAGAAAAATGCTACCTCTTATTGGTCCTCACACCATTCTAGGAATAAACACTTGTTTTGTTATTGATCATCATTACTTGAATTACACCCTTTTCTTCCATATATGTGTGTGTGTGGATTCCACTCATGGATATACATTACCATGAGGTGTGACATGTAAAGTGACAACTATGGGGGTTCTCTCTTATGGTATAATATAGCTAACATTTGTGCTTTATAAATCCCCTGAGTTTTTTATAGAGAACATTAGTATTTGTGTAATCACTTGGGATGCAAAACATGTAGTGTAATAGGGATATTTTATTTTTTCAAAGTGAATAGGGAACTTAAATCTATTTTTATTTTCTGTGTTAGAATTGTCTCCACATGCATTGGGGTTATCATAAAGTATGATCCCTCCATTTTTCTGAGTATACTTGAAAAATTCCTATAAAAACTCATCTAATTTGAATTTATTCAAGGCTTGGACTTCTCTCTCATCACCTATTCATCATTAAAATTGTAGCTTCAAGGTTTTTATTTAGAAATAAAACCACCAAAAAATAATAAATCAATAAAAATCTCATTAAATCAAATTTTAATAATAAAATCTAAAATATAAAATAATTATAAATATTTAGTAAATTCAATTATATAATTAAATTCTTGGGGATATAATAAATTAATTATAAAATAAAATTTATGAGATTTTGTATTTAATTAATTTCCACTACCACTAGACATATAATACAACCTATAGGTATAAAACACCTTTGGTTGGATCACCATATTCGTAGTGATATTTTTACTTTTGTAGTGACTTTCAAAATTCACTTATAGAAATAGACATAAATTAATCTAAACGTATCAAAAATAAAATAAATGTTTATCCAAAAAATTATAGATGTTAAATATCATTATTATAAAATATTATATGTGTATAAATCGTGATTTGAGTGATTAAATAGAATATATTGTTTGAATTATTATTTATTTATGTATATGAAGTTGTCAAACATTTTAAACTTCACAAAATATATAGTAGAAATTAAAAAAACGAAAATTTTCTTTTAAGATCTAATTTGTGAAGTGTACATAAAATAGAGGGAGAAATTTTACTTCATGTTATTTCCATTGGTTTTTATAATAATTGGAGAAGGAAAAATAAAATGGAGATCAAAATTTTAAGATAAATTAAACAAGGTATTTAAATTAAATTGTGTTTTATTAAAATTGGCTATGGATTGTTTTTTAGTTGGTGATTAAATTAAGAATTGGTGGAATGGGAGAGGTGATGACTACTGGACAATAAAAATCAATAAACACACCATTTTTTTTGTGGAAAATATTATGGTTTACGTAGAAATTTTATGTTTTATATGTTAGATTTTGAGGATATTGGAAAAAACTACTAAAAATTGAGAAGTATAAATCATTTAATGTCTATTAAAAACATATTTTTGTGGGGTTTGAATGTATTTTTGTTTGATACATATGAGAACACCATATATTCATGTTGTAACACCACGAGATTTTATGAATAATATATGTTTTAATTTCATTGATGTCTTATGTTTTACGCTACACCAAAAGGAGCTTGCACTACATGAATCCCAGACTTGGCTTGCATTACACGCAATCACGACCTTCCATGATAGCGTGTGTTGTACACAATACCGAGATTCACTAAACAACGATATGTTATATAAACTAGCCGTTATCAATAGTAATACCCACTTTTTGAAATTTTATAAACTTTTTCATTCAAATTGGACTTCTTTTTTTGATTCGGAATATTGAAATTAGCCTAGGGTGAATTTTTGGTATATTTCTGAAAACTTTCAATTTTTTAGGAATAGTGAAAACACTAGGTTTCTATTTAAAAACCGATATTTTATTTAAATAATTATTTATTATATTTAAATTTATTTTATGTCAAAATTGATACATAATACCTATATAAGTTCAATGTAATTCATTGGAGTCATTTTATAATAATTTTAGAAATATAAAAATTTTATTGAACTTTTGATTGTCTTTTACCCACCTCCTAAGAGAATTTGAAAATTTACATAAAACATAATTTTACCATTTCTGTGAGTGGAATTTCAAAAATCCGAGAGACCTAGTTGATATCAGTAAGTAAAATGTGTCTCAATAAGATAAAAATAATTTTTGATGAATAGTAACTTTTTTACTTTTATTTACCACGGTTAAAAGTAAATAGGGTAATTAAGGGTAAAATTGAAATTATTATTACCCTAACACATGTCCCAATTCTATTTTATAAGTCTAATTCGACAAAAAACAACCTTAGGGATATATTATTACCCTTTAGGTCCACTTTTTTTAGATTAGGAAATTTATTATTATTTTATTTAAAGAAGAGTTAAAAGAGTTAAAATCAAAGTTTAATAACTAAAATATTTTAAATATAAGGTTATACATAAGATAAATTTGACTATAAATATTAATTATAAAGATAAAATTATTTCCTACATAATTTTTTTTTATTTTAAATTTTTAGACATTAAATAATTTTATTTTGTTTTGACACAATGATGATGCAGTAATTACCTTATTAATGAAATATTAACATAATTTATGTTATAAATACCCAATTAAATTTAATTTGAGACTTTTTATGAATTCCACTAATTTTATTGGTTAATATTACATGTTATTATTGATTAAATTAACTTTTTTAGAATTAATCATGCTGTTACGAGTTTCAAAAATATCAATTACCAAATAGTGTCAAAATTGACATAAAATTGTTTTTAAAAAAAATATTATATTATTAATTGTTATTTTATTCCTAAAAATATATGGCTTGGAAAAATGAGTTAGATAAGGATATATATATTAATAATGAACCACTAGGGGTTCGTTTGTCTTGTTATTGTAAGTTTATTAACCATATAGTGTAAGAAAAAAAAAGACATGGTAAAAGTTAAATTATTTAACTTAGAGTTGAAACTAAATGATAAGGTTAAAATAGTAACCTAAACTTGTCTAAAACCTATTTATTGAGAGGCTTTCGACCCATACCAACTTTATCTTAGAAATAAATAAATTTGGAGCTATTATAAACCGAATATGACTTTATTATAAAATAATATTTTATGTTTTTCCAAAGGTGCCCCTCTCCTCCCTTATAAAAATGGCACCCCTTCCCTATTATCTTCACACCATTTTGAGCATTGAAGCACGGAAAACCCCTAACAATTCCTATTCTAAAACTCTCTAGATATATCATAGAGGTTCTGGTCTTCTCAAAAGACCATCTCTAGTGCCTTAAGAAGAAGTTTAAAGGAGGTGCGTCGAGGAAGAGGTAATCTCTTCTACCAACTCTTTCAAGTTTATTTCTTCTTCTACTTACTCTTATTTAGTTGTTTCATTATAAAATAGTAACATTAGTATTAATTATATACTTATATGTTATTATAAATATTAAACAACCCTATTTCACCTTCTATCCATCCTACGAAAAATGAAATCACCGTGCGTGCGTACCTATAAAATACCATCTCCACGCCAGGGTGTAATCTGTTTTTCCACCACCACATTAATTGGAATGTTATAATGGTGTAAATAATAAAAATATATGATTATTATAACATGATACTGAATCTGAGATATTATATCATCAAATCCAATTCCATTCATATAATTATGGGAAACGATATTATCGCTCGTGCGTACGTTCGGAATACCGTCTCCACGACGTGATGAGATTCATTCCCCATGATAACCATTTAAGAATAATTATAAAGTATATATAATAAATAATGATTATATATATGACAAAATAAGTCTACTTTATTTATGTATATATATATGTTTGTCATCTACTTAATTCCATTCAATTCAATAAGGAAACGAAAAACATCGTTCATGCGTACGTACGACCTACCATCTCCATGAACAGTGTATTTCTTTCCATTTATCGATATATTATATATATGTATATTATGAAAATATATTATATATAAATCATGTTTTATATTCTGGAATTAAGTAATCATATTAATAATTACAAGTCAAAACACGGATGATAAATGAAACGATTTTACCCAAAATGCTGCTTTTACATAGAATTGACAAATGGACGGATAATATAAAGTCATAAGTGAGTAATATATGATATTATAAATATTATTATGATTTTGTTACAAGTTAGTAATATCTTGAAACCCACTATATAGAAGTATCAGACACATACGGAAGAAATTGGACATAAGGTAAGAGATAAGTTTTCCAATCTCGTTTTTATCCAAGATTGTTTATTTGTAAGTATTTACTAGGGTTATATTTTTCATCCATGTCCATAAAAATGTTTTCATAAAGTGTTTAATATTATTCAATGTATTTATAAAGTCATTTTTACCCCTCTTGACTTTTACTTTGTGTTATGGAAAGAATCTTTCTTTTGTTTACCATACGAAGTACTTTTTGACATTTTTGGTAAAAGTACTAGGAGAATGTTTTTTAACTTATATGGCATGAACGGTTTTTTACGGTTTTATAAAACCTTTTATTAATAAATATTACTCTAAAATATTTCATGATTATTTTAAAAAAAATTATTTTCTTTTAAAATTGAATGGTATGTTGTGAAAATAAAATGATTTTGAAGAAGAAAGGATATTTTCCTCAAGAATTATTTTTAAGTGTTTTGTCAAAACCATTTTCCATCCAAGATGACATTATTTCATATGTGTATGTTTCAAGTATAATGTCTCTAGTATTTACATGGTTTTATTCTTCTTATGATGAAATTATATCCATTTTCTTATATGGATTATGTTATAATGAGATGATGTTTATGAAACCCATTTTATTCTTTGGGTTATGATGAATGATTTATGTATATGTTGTGGCACACGTAAGAATGATTTCATTATGAGATGGGTGGGAACTATATATCCCTAAAATACATTGGGTAAAGATTTATATTTCATGATATAGACATTCCTGGAATGGCATGATAATCCGGGTTAGTAATATAGGACTGGAACGAGGAGTGAACTCTGTTCAGTAATGGATTTTGTCCACTAAGATGGTCTTGGAAGAAATGCCTTGGATACTATAGAAATCATATAACGTGATTAATGGTTTTAAACAATTAAATGTTTTATTCCCATGATATTTTATCATGATTGATGTTCCATTAGGATATATGCCTTATGTACTTCCAAGATTTATGTCTTTGCTCAAGATTTTGATGTTTAGATTTTATGTTCAAGTTTTTTCATTCAAATGTTTATGGATTGTTTTATTTTCTCTATGTTTAACCTTACTGGGAATTTGTGCTCACCCTTTTTATGTATTCTTTTCCACAGGATATAAAGAAAGGTTTTAGGTAAAAAAAAGGTAATATCTTAATGGGATATGTTGAAGATCGTTCAGCATGATTAGAAGATTATGTTCTGAGTTTCTAAAGACACTAAACTATTACGACCCTTTGGTGTATGTTTTTGGTATGTATTAAGTATTCCGTAAAACTAATGTAATTTCCATGGACAAAAATCTTTGGGTATCAATAGTTGGTATCAGAGGAAATATTTAGTCAACCTTTGGAAACTAGGATGCGAGAACTTTAGTGAGGTCTCTAGAGATATTTCTAAGGTACGTCTATGTATTTCCATAAGGATAAGTATAAGTATAGGTTATAGTCCTAGAATTATGGTAACGATATTAGAATTAAACCTAAGATGTTAGATATTGAAGGTACTCCCCTTTTATTTTGCTGTTTTCCTAGAATGACTTTTGCCTCTCACACTATTCTTTTTGGGTTTTAGACTATGGATGAAACCCGAAAGAACCGTGTTGATCAATGTAATGGAAAATCCAATAATTTTCCTCCAGAACAACCCAATGTGATGGGAGAGGGAGTGGAAAATCTTATTTCTATACATACACAAGCTATGAATCATTCTGGATTTTCAAATGATTAAATAATGGAACAATATTCTATTTCAATGGGTATTCTGATCCACTTGTTGCTGAACAATGGATCAGTACCATTGAAAAGATATTTTTCATACTTCATTGTTCAGAACATGAAAAATTCATTTTCGCTGTTTACTATTTAGAAGGTAAAGCAGAGAAATGGTGGACTCTAATTAAGAATACATTGCCCTAAGATGAAATTAAATTCATGGAATGGGATGAGTTCAAGAACATGTTTTTCAGTAAGTACTTCCCTCGTATTCTTCGAAAAAAGATGGAAAAGGAGTTCATTGAGCTTAAGAAGAAGGATGATGAATCTGTTGTTATATACGATGCGAATTTTACAAGACTTTCAAGGTATGCATCTGAATTTATCATCCAACCTGAAAGTAATGTTGACCGATTCTTCAATGGCTTAAAACCAAGTCTTCGAAGGGAATTAGCTAGAAAAGATTACAATAGCTATGAAGAAATTGTGCGTTGTGCTATCAAGGTAGAACTGGAAGTTGGTGTAATATATCCATCTCATGGTTTTCCAAGAAACGAAAGATGGAGTTCAAGGAAAAAACTCAGAACAATGTTGAAAATAAGGTGAATGTTTCTTCATGATCAAAGTGTAGAAAGAAGCATGGTGGAGATTGTCTAAAAGGTACTAGAAAATGTTTCAAGTGTGGAAAAGAAGGTCATCATGTAGCTGAGTGCCGAAGTAATAGGAACAAGGTTTCTAATGACGTGAATAGAGAAAAGACTATAGAGAACGCTCCACCAACACTTCAATGATTCAAGTGAAAAAATGGGGCATTATGCTAACCAATACCCTAATACAAGGGTTAATGATGATCGACGTGAGAAACCACTTAAAGCAAAGGACAAAGGGAAGTCACATGCGATCACTATTGGAGATGTTGAGTATGACAATGATGTAGTGGAATGATTATTTTTTTATGTAACATGATTCCTAAATAATGTTGTGAAATCTAATTTATAGTAATGTGGAATATTGGAATATCAATATATTGGTTTATTATGGTTTTCAATAATTATATGGTACTGGTAACCATGAAAAGTAATTCAAATATTTTGGAAAGCAGATGATATGTTAAGTAGAAAATGAAATGTTTAATAGTATTCATGAGCTCATGCCTGATATAAGGACTATGTGATATTATGGTTTGAGTATATAGAATTTTTGGGGTTTTGGTTTGTGGAAAGAGTTAACTTTTGACAACATTCATGTTTTCAATAAGGTTCAATTGGTATTCATTTTTCAAGAGAATGCATGATTAAGGTATTCACATGTTTGTAATTTGACCAACAAGATATATCATATCATATATGGGGGATAAATGATGGTATTCGCATGCTCGGCAGATTACATTTCTAGTAATTGTTTTCTTTATACTATGATCTTGGAGAGAAGTACTTTGGATAAGCCTAAATATTGGAATGGATTATTTTTGACATAAGTTACTATTGTTTAAGGATGCAACTTTTTTGATATTATTGATGGAATGTTATAATAATGTAGTTTTAGAAAAAAGACAACCTGCAGGACAAGAGACAACTCATCGCGTCGTATAAGGCTGTGGGAATCGAACCCACAACTGAAGTGCGACGGGCCTTTATCGCCTACCACTGGCCTACAGGAAGTCCCTGGTTAGTAGAAGCTAGTTTTATTTTATTAAGCGATATGATAGATGAAGTATAAGTCCATTTTTAGAATCATATACGATTAACCTCACCATAGATTGACATATGTATATTTGATAACTTTTTCTAACCTTCTGTTTAAGACATACGGAATGACCCATCATTCTATCACATGATCTGCTAATACTTCACGAATGAAAAATTCACCTTAATTTCTTTACGAGATGAAGTGGAAATTGTTCAAGGCACAAACAACTGTGAGATTATATAGAAATAAAGTAAGTATTTCTTCTAATTCAAATTATTCAACTTTAGGGAAATGGTCTTGAAAACCAATGTTGTCCTAGTGCCCTTATATCTGATGAATCATATAGTACCTTAGATCATTACAAATTTATGGCTTTGTGAATTTTGGATTTTTCATACCCATGTTCTCTACCACTCTCCATCAGAACTTGATGGTTATATTTCTTTACCATATCCATATTTTCACCTATGTTATCCTATGTGGAAACCCAATGATTAGTTAATTTGGGTAACTGTTACATGTCATAAATTAGTTTTTAAAGATAAGTTTTGGTATTCCTTTTTAAAATGTGGGTTTCTATTAAATAAACTTTCGAGTAGTAAACAATTTATAACCCCGAAAAATTTCGAGGGCGAAATTCATTTTAAGGAGGGTAGAATGTAACACCCCTAGATTTTATGAAAAATATTCTTTTTAATTTAATTGAAGTCTTGTGTTGTATTCTACACAAAAAGTATCTTTCAATACATGTATCCCTAACTTTTCTTGCATTACACACAATCACGACCTTCCATGATAACGTGTGTTGTACGCAATACCGAGTTTCACTAAACAACGATATGTTATATAAACTAGCCATTATGAGTAGTAATACCCACTTTTTGAAATTTTATAAATTTTATATTTCAAAATGGACTTAATTTTTTGATTCGGAATATTGAAATTAGCCTAGGGTGAATTTTTGGTATTTTTCTGAAAACTTTCACTCTTCGATGAATAGTGAAAACACTAGGTTACTATTTAAAACCCGACTTTTTATTTAAATAATTATTTATTTTATTTAAATTTATTTTATGTAAAAATTGATACATAATACCTATATATGTTCAATTTAATTCATTGGAGTCATTTTATAATAACTTTAGATGTATAAAAATTTTATTGAACTTTTGACCGTCTTTTACCCAACTCCTAGGAGAATTTGCAAATTTACATAAAACTTAATTTTACCATATTAGTGAGTGTAATTTCAAAAATCTGAGAGACATATATGATATCATTAAGTAAAATGTGGTTCAATAAGATAAAAATAATATTTTGTGAATAGTAACTTTTTACTTTTATTTACAACGGTTAAAAGTAAATAGTGTAATTAAGGTTAAAAATGAAATTATTATTACCCTAACACATGTCATAATTCTATTTGATAAGTATAATAGGACCAAAAACAACCTTAGGGATAAAATATTACCCTTTAGGTCCACTTGGATTATTTTAGGACATTTATTATTATTTTATTTAAAGAAGAGTTAAAAGAGTTAAAATCAAAGTTTAATAGCTAAAACATTTTTAATATAGGGTTATAGGTAAGATAAATTCTACTATAAATATTAATTATATAGATAAAAATATTTAGTACATAATGGTATTTTATTTATAATTTTTATACATTAAATAATTTAATTTATTTATGACACAATGATGATGCAGTAATTACCTTATTAATGAAATATTAACATAATTGATGTTATAAATACCCACATAAATGTAATTTGAGAATTTTTATGAATTATATTAAGTTTATAGGTTATTATGACATGTTATTATTGATTCAATTAACATTTTTTGAATTAATCATGCTGTTATGAGTTTCAAAAATAGCAATTACCAAATAGTGTCAAAATTGACATAAAATTGTTTTTAAAAAAATATTATATTATTAATTGTTATTTTATTAATAAAAATATAAGGTTCGGAAAAACGACTTAGATAAGGATATATATATTAATAATGAACCACTAGGGGTTTTTATGGCTTGTTATAGTATGTTTATTAACCATATACTGTAAGAAAACAAAAAAAACACGGTAAAAGTTAAATTATTTAACTTAGAGTTAAATCTAAATGATAAGATTAAAATAGTAACCTAAACTTTTCTAAAACATATTTGTTAAGAGTATTTATACCCATAAAAACTTTAGTTTCTAAATAAATCAATTTGTAGCTATTATAAACCGAATATGACTTTATTATAAAATAATATTTTATGTTTTTTAAAAGGTGCCCCTCTCCTCCCTTATAAAATGGAACCCCTTCCCTCTTCTCTTCACACCCTTTTGAGGCTTGAAGCTCCGCAAAACCCTACTAATTTCTCTTCTCAACATCTCTAGTTATATCAGAGAGGTTCTGGTCTTCTCAAAAGACCAACTCTAGTTCCCTAAGAAGAAGTTTAAAGGAGGTGCGTCGAGGAAGAGGTAATCTCTTCTACCGACTCTTTCAAGTTTCTTTCTTCTTCTACATCATCTTATTTAGTTGTTTCATTATAAAGTAATAACATAAGTATTACTTATATAATTATATATTATTATAAATAACAAACAAACTTATTTAACCTTCTATCCATCCTACGAAAAATGAAATCACGGCGCGTGCATACGTACGAAATATAGTCTCCACGCCGTGGTGTAATCTGTTTTTCCACCACCACCCTACTTGGATAGGTATAATGGTGTAAATAATAACAATATATGATTATTATAACATGATACTGAATCTTAGATATTATATCATCAACTCCAATTCCATTCATATAATTATGGGAACGATATCATCGCTCATGCGTACGTAGGAATTACCATCTCCACGATGTGATGAGATTCATTCCCCATGTTAACCATTTAAGAATAACTATAAAGTATATATAATAAATAATAATTATATATATGAAATAATAATGCTAATGTATTTATGTATATATATATGTATGTCATCTACTTAAAACCATTCAATTCAATAAGGAAACGAAAAACAGCGTTTATGCGTACGTACGACCTACCATCTCCATGAACAGTGTATTTCTTTCTATTTATCGAAATATTATATATATGTATATTCTGAGTATATATTATATAGAAATAATGTTTTATATTCTGGAGTTATGTAATCATGATTTAAGTAATCATATTAATAATTACACGTCAAAACACGGATGATAAATGAAACGATTTTACCCAAAATGCTGCTTTAACATGGAATTGACAAATGAACGGATAATATAAAGTCGTAAGTGAATAATATATGATATAATAAATATTATTATGGTTTTATTACAAGTTAATAATATGTTTAAGCCTACTATACAAGAGTATCAGACACATACAGAAGAAATTGGATATAAGGTAAGGGATTACTTTTCCAATCTCGTTTGTTTATTCGTAAGTATTTACTAGGGTTATATTTTTCATCCATGTCCATAAAAATGTTTTCATAAAGTGTATAATATTCTTCCATGTATGTATAAAGTCATTTTTACCCTCTTGAATTTTACTTTGTGTTATGGAAGGAATCTTGCTTTTGTATACCATACGAGGCACTTTTTGACTTTTTCGGTAAAAGTATGAGGAGAATGTTTTTTTAACTTATACAGTATGAACAGATTTTTATGATTTCATAATGCCTTTTCTTCAAGAATATTAATCTACAAGATTTCATGATTATTTTCAGAAAAATACTTTTTTACTTTGAATGGTATGTTGTGAAAAGGAAATGATTTTTAAGAAGAAAGTATATTTTCCTCAAGAATTCATTTCAAGTGTTTTATCAAAACCCTTTCCATCCAAGATGAAATTATTTAATATGTGTATGCTTCAAGTATAATTTCTCTATTATTTACATGGTTTGATTCTTCTTATGATGAAATTATATCCATTTGTTTTATATGGATTATGTTATGATGAGATGATATTTATAAAACCCATTTTATTCATTGGGCTATGATGAATGATTTATGTATATGATGTGGCACACATAAGAATGATTTCATTATGAGATGAGTGGGACCTATATATCCCTCAAATGAATTGGGTAAAGATTTGTATCTCGTGGGATAGACATGGCTGGAATGACAAATTAATCGAGTTCAGTAATACAGGACTGGAACAACGAGTGAACTCGGTTTAGTAATGGAATTTTCCCACTAAGATGGTCTTGGAAGCAATACGTTTGGTATTATGGAAATCATATCATTTTCTTAATGGTTTTCCACAATTACATATTTTCTTCCCATTATATTTTATCATGATTTATATTCCATTATGATATATGCCTTATGTACTTCCATGATTTTTGTCTTTGCTCAAGATTTTGATGTTTAGATTTTATGTTCTAGTTTTTTCATTCAAATTTTTATAGATTGTTTTATATTATCTATGTTTAACCTTACTGGGAATTTGATCTCACCCTTTTTATGTTTTCTTTTCCCAAGGATATAAACAAAGGTTTTGGATAAGAAAAAATGGAAGATCTTTATGGGAGATGTTGAAGATCTTTCACCCTGATTAGAAGATTATGTTTCGAGTTTCCAAGGTCACTAGACTATTACGGTCCTTCGGTGTCTATTTTTTTTATGTATTAAGTATTCCAAAAAAATAATGTAATGTCTATGTACATCGAGGTATGGGTCTCTACACATTTCATGTTCATCGAGAAGCACATTAAATATATAATAGTTTAATTTTTCATGATGTAATTGTATTTATATATATATATTTAAATGGGAAATAAATAATATTTTTTTTGGATAAATTAAACACAAGATATTATTTTTGGTTTAGGATTCTACTAAAGTAAACAAAAAGTGTTTTCAATGAACATTTAATAGAAAAAATGGTTTAAAAATATTGGAAAGCTGCATAAAACCAATTACTTGTTCTTAAAACATATTGTTGAACTAGAGGTAGACAATCAAGAGTCACGAGGGATATTATCTAGGATACATAGCATCAATTGATGAATTTATACATTAGAGTAACCAAATTGATTCTTAAATTGATGGTAATTGTGATTCATGTTCTATATCATTAAGTAGTTTGGACGAATCTTCTTTTGAATATTTTTCATGGGAATTTGTGTATGGATGGATAAATATTGGATTTCTAATCAATGATATAGAATTCTGGATTTGGGGAGTGATATTTATAAGTGATAATTTAATAGATCACGATTTTATGAGGGTTAGGATTCTAACGACTATATTTTCCTTCTTTTTAGTGAATTCATATAGGTCTATTGATTTGGTAATGTGTAATTACTATGGATCATAGGGGACTAATTATAGATAAATAATATTGATGGGATATGTTTTAATGTGAGGATTATATCAATATAGAACAATTAATTAAATGATAAGATGATAAATATGGTAATATATTGGATGTCAAATAGTTTTTTTTATGATGAGAGTAAGTAGAAAAGATTGGAAATAATGTATTTGAAAAGTAATGGGATTGAAAATACACTATTATACTTCAGGAGGTGATGTTATAATGAACTAGTTTTCTAATATTGTTGGATATTGTTTGGAACATTGATAACATTTGTTCATCTTCTGGAACATGATGTGTGATGAGCATTATTTGGTTATAGGGTAGGGGTATACTAGTGTGTATGTATAGTTTATAATGGATTATTGAGGTAGGTTTTCTAGGTATATACAAATATTGTGTGGACTCAGGAATGAGCATGGTAAGGGATAATTTTTTTCTATTGAGTTGTCTTTATTATTACACTATGGATTGAGTTATGTGAAATACTTGATGTAATGATTTAATATACTTTTTGAATTATATGATGTTAACGGTATCCTAAATGGCCCGAAGGCCTTCATTTTCATTGATTTCTGATAACCCCTTTCAAGGGATGAGGGGGAACCCTTACAAGGCCCATAGGCTGAGTGATTACATGCCCTATAGGCTTAAGAGACATTATATGACCCTAAGGTCTTAGGGAATTCAAGCAGGTTATAACTACAAGGAACTGACATCTGCATCATATTTGTTGCTCTCCACCTTCGTATAGCCGTCTGAATAAGCTTCCCATGCAAGAATATACTGGTACCAATGGCATAGACATACCCTCTAACTCTTCCAAATCCATTAGTCCTACTCTGGTGAGTGTGCCTGATCTGAATCCTACTTTGGGGCTGCGTGTTTTTTAAAGAGTCTATCTGGGGAAACTGAATGGGGCCTGAGGGCCTTGAGGTGGGCTGAAGGCCTTAATGGTTGCCCAAAATACCTATTGACCTGAAGTCCTAGGTGGCCCAAAGGACTAAAGGACTCCAAGCCCAAACCGGCGGCTGAAGGTGAATAGTTTTGGCTGCTACCATACCAAACAGTAACTGCTATAGTACTTTCTATAGTACACTATGAAAATTTTCTAATCTTGTTTCCTAGGATTATAATAATGTTTTTGGAGGTATTTGGTATTCTATTATATTTATGTGATTCTAGGGATAAAGTTGTCCTTGATGTTGATGTAAGAGAGGGATGGGGTATTCCAACCGTAGATACAATTGTTGTTATTGTAGATATATCACTATATAGTTGTTGTTAAGGATTTATGGTTCTTATTATTATGTAAAATAGTTTTTGTAGTTTCAATGAATATATTTAAGGGTATGGACAATGGGAGTGGTTGATTAATTTGTTGGATGTGGTTTTGTGGCAATGTTAATATAGATTAGGTAGTGAATAAAATACAGTTGAGGTTTTATTGCATCAATATTTCCCTTATTTATTACAATTAAACGACTATTATTTATCTTATCATTCACTGAGGATTTACTATGTCTATTCAATTAATATATTAGTGGCTGGAGGAGAAACATTCTGGGTATAATTCTATACTCACCCCACTATTCTATATTTCTTTCCAAACTTACAGAATCATTTTGAGGGTGGTACCGATGATGTTATTTCAAACATGAGATGATCTAGATTGGAGTAGGATGAGTCACATATTGAAGTTTCCATTATGAAAATTTATGTTTTCTAGTATAGGGTATTATAATTACTCATTTATACATACTCAATAGTGTTATTTTTTATACCAATTTTTACTAGATGGAGTGTTTTTTTACATAAAGTAGGTTTAATTCCTCTTATATTTAGGATTTATACCCTTCGGGTTAGTTACCACATCATGGAATATTTTTATGGGATTTTAGGGACAATAGAAATATATTTTTGAATTAAATATGTGATTTGGTGGGGTTAGGATGTGAAAAACACTATCAAATTGTTCTTAGGTTTTCATATTACTTTAACATAGTAAGTAGATCATGTAGGTTAGCTTGGGGAATAATGACTCCACCATAATTCGAGGCACAATCTATCATTATTTTTGAATAATTACTAGATCATTAGTATTTTATCAGTAGGTAATATATATAGGTATGTTTTCATGAATCATATAGACTTTTTTACAATTATTAGATATGATATACATTTAGATTTTGATTGTAATTAATCAAGATTTGGTAAAACAAGACAAATCAACGTTTTCCTTAGGATGATAATTTTTTACTTATATTTATGATATATGTGCATCTAAATAATGATGTATAGGAAGAAAAGAAACATTATATGCCTATTTTTGTTTAATATAGGGTATATCCAGTACATGTGAAGGCATAGATAATTAATTTACATGAGTTCTAGTTGTATAACTCACTAATGTATGACATGTCTATTTATAAAAAATAAACATCATCATTGTTGAAGTAGGTGGAGGTAAAATTTTAGTTTATCTAGGTGGATATTTATAACTTTATTCCACTATTAGTGAGATTATTTCATGGAGAAACCTTAAATGAATTGAAACTATTTTTTGTTTATGGTGGCTTTTTTTTCAATCAAGTGGATTCAGTTTTGATATTTTTTTCAGAGGAGTTCATGAATACTAGTCTTTCATCAAAGTAATATAAATAGTTATTCAAAACTCAATAAGGTATTCATAGTGTTCAGTAGTATAGACTAAGGTTCATGATTTAGTTTTGATATTCCATTTATTTACTAGATGAATAGGAGTGGAGATACCACTAATTTGAGAGAGGATTTGACCTGAAATCCAATTGAAGTTGAGTATTTTTTACTTTGAAGTCTTGTACTAAGGTGTTGATAAATTCAATCATAATTGTGATAATATTTTCAAGGAATGATGATGTATATGTGGGAGAAAAAAAATACTTGGATGATCTAGAAAGAGGATCCCATCAAACTCAAGGACTCTGGTCCATTGAAATTGGACCCATTATTCACAATTATTAGGAGTGTGTATTTTAAATCCCTTGGGTGTTGGCAGTGGTGTGATATGTTTTTCTTATAAATGTAAAAGAAATAAATAATTTGTGTGACCTTTGTATCTATAATGTATGTGTGGTAAATGTCATTGTTTTTTAGTAGATAGGTTTCCCCAAAAACTATATTATCTACCATGATCTATTTATTAATAAAAAATTCAACAAGATGATATATACCAGGTAGAATTTCTAGTGGTCATCCCCAAAATGTTCCTCATCGACTGGGATTGGAGAATGATTAGACATGAGGGGTAGGTGGAATTTAATGACTATGTAATATACTAACATGTGTTTTCCAATCCTAATACTTGAGTTGATCTGTCACTAGGCACAAAATTCCTTCCTAGTCACCTTAGGTTGGAAATAAGTTCTAAGGGGATTAAATTTATATTTTGGAAATTCATTCACCCTAATTAAGAGTAAAACTAAATAAATTATTCCTACTAGAAATATAACTTTCCCAATCAATATATTTTACTAATAATACATATAATAATTCATATTTAAAATAAAATTAACCAAATAGAATATACATTCTGTAATAAAGGTAAAATAAGAAATAAAACATAACTATGAAAAACCAAATGAATTCCACATGAAAATTAAAAATCATCAACATGAACATGAATATAAAACACTATACTATATAAATGAATAAAATAATATAAAAAAAATCAAAATAATAGAAATTAGAATAAATATATGGAAATCCAATAAGACCAAGTATAAAATTTCTTAAATGTATAACAAAAAATGAAACAAAATATTAGATATACATAAGTGATACATGATCGCACTTAACATTTCACCACCTCTATAACCAATAAAAATCATGAACCTCCCCCCTAAAAAGTAGGTAATTTAATTTCCCTACATGATGTATAACCATGTCTACATACATACTAAAGGGTGTATATTGGATGTGATAACAAATCCTAGTAGAAAACTTTGAAAATACTATACAACCCTACTTAAAAATATAAACAAACATATATTATTTAGAAATTAAAATAAATAAATTATATATATTTTTTTAAATCCAAATATTTTAAATAAAAATAATAGTTACTTAAAATACCATATTTTATACGTTAAATAATTGTAAATCTTTTCAAATCCAACCAGGAGAAAACATTAACATGTTACATCAATTTTAATGTAAAATTCAACGAAAATAATTCTTATTATCACAATGATCATGGTATACTAGGATATATGAACCCCAAAAATATGTTTTCAAAATATAACAATCCTATATTGACGATTTAATCACACCACACACCCAACTCACATTATCTAGAGATTATTAGGGGTTTCTACATAGTGTGCATAATCTAGGAATAATAAGTGGATTAAATTATATCTATGTATTCTCTTATCATAATATACCCATCAGGTTTACCAATCAAAAAAATAATATACTTATTCCCGTAAAAATAATACATCTCAATATATTTGTCTCCCTTTTTAGAAACGGACCACCCATCATTGATAAATACACATCACATGCCAACAATATTAGCCAACCAGATTTTAAATATTGATGTAAGTAAGGTTGATCACATATATTTAAATAAAATAAATAATAGAGTTCAAATAATTAGACCACAATGAAACTCATTTATAAAAAGATGAAAAAATATTTTTAGAATGTAAATAACCTTCCATTAATTCCAAAAATGACATTAAAAATAATTAAATGTAAATAATAAATAAATACATTTTTGTGATATCAAATAAAGGATTTAGATCACATAAGGAGTTTTAAATACTTGATAAAAAACATTAAAATTACATTAAAACTAAATAATAATTTTCACAAAACCAATTAATATTTAATATCAAATTCATAAAATTTATTTCAAAAATTAAAACAGAAAATCTACATGAGTAAGTTTAACTTTAACACATACATTTATAATTCAAAAATAATACTATTAACTAAAATATAACATTAAAAAATATTTTTAAACAAGTTAAATAACTTTTAAAAGCCTCAATTTATTCAGGAGAATAAGTTAAATAATAACAAGTATAAAGGTTTACGAGAAAAATTGTAAATAAGAAACGACCACACAAAGAAATCCTCCCAATCCTCTTTAATCCACTAAGAAGACGAAGAAATGGGTAATAAAATAATATTAAAATCAATAAAAACCAATAAAAAAATATTTATCTCTAAATAATAACACTAGGACACTATACACTTAATTTAATAATTAAAAAGAAGAATTGAAAGATATTTAGGACCCTTACCACATTATTTCACTAAGAAAAAATGTATAATAATACAAAGAATCTAAGAAAAGGTAGGGAGCTATATTAATGATCCCCATGAAAGTTATTGAGTGATAAGGGGGTGGTTGAGTAGTTTAATAACAAAAATATGAATTTATATTTAAATTTAGGAGTTTTTTAAATGAATATTTATATTTTTCACATGATTTAATAGATCATATGGCTAACTGTGAAAAATTACCAGAACCATTTTCTAAATGACATGGTTTTATTGAATGAATATGTTCCCTTTTTATGCATGATAGAAAAGGTTTTAAATTATTTTTCAGAAACTCAATTAATCTTAGTAAAATAAATAAAAATAAAATGTGTACAATCTTCTAATATCATGGGTTCCAAAATTCTCCCTCATAGAAATTTCTTCCTCTAAAGAGTTATTATAGTGATCCTTTATCATATAAAAGATAATCAACTCCTCCATCATTATTTACTCTTGATACTAAGTTATATGGGAGTAATTTCCATGCTAGTAAAGAATTATTACTACAGAAATAGATTTTTTTGTATAATCCTACTCAAAAAATTGAGGACATGGATCACCTATTAAATAATTGAAACATATTTCAATAAATTTAGGTACCTCTAATCAATAATGTGAAATAGAAGTAGTTGGGTTTTTTTAAATTGTTATATATGAATTATATTATAAAAATAAGTAAACTAGAGAGGAAGAATTATTTGATAAGTGATTCATAAGACTTTCCATAATCTCAAAGGGACCAACATATCTCAACATAAACAAACCTCATTACTTTAACAATCATTGTCCTAGTCAAGGTGAGACATTAAACAAAAATTGATCAACTGATGAGAATTAAACGAGTTATTGATAATGATAAATGAATGATCTGGATTGACTCTACACAATATTATGTTTCTTTCATATTAGATTACTATTTTCCTTCAACGTTGGTACAATTCTTGGTCCCACTATAGAGGATTCATGAACACAATCTTAACATAAATAGGTATAACATGTTACAAAATATAAGGGTTTAAAATGAGACATATTTATCAAATATTTACCACTATTGTTATATAAAAAATCTAACCATAGATTAATGGTCTTCTAATATTTCCCAAAATACAAAACATATGCAAGAATCATATCTTATAATATTTGAATATCCCTTTTTGTTTTATAATAGGGTTAAAGTGTTATGTCATTCTATTTTTTAACTGGTTTTCCAGGGAATCTTAAATATCCTTATAGAATCGAGAAAAAATAGGGATCTTTACTAGTGAAAATCACATAATGTATATCCTGAAACGTTATGATCTCTTACAGAAAGAACTTCTGAAGGTCTTAACTATGGAAATTTTTTAATAGTAATAAAGTAAAATTATTTTATATCCTGTCATAAAAAATCCATATTTATTTCATTCCATGTGTTCTTTTGGAAATCCAATTATAATATACAAGGAATCCCCCCCAATTTAATAATGTAATGAGAAAATGATAAAGTATACGAATATTATAATGATGTTTTACCTTACACTGTTAACAAGTGAGGTAGTGGGTAATATAATCAATAATATCCCTCTTCATTATAGGAAACCATTACCAATTAATCTTATCATAGTACATCTTAGTAGCATCTAGATGAATAACTCATTATGATCAAAGGAAATATTCTATTAATAATATGAAAAAAAAGATAACTGAAAAATTATTTTTAAATGAAACGGATCCATTAAAGAGAAAACCTTATCTATTTGTTTCCCATCTATTAAAAATTTCATTTATATGGTGATATTCTAAGCTATCAACTTCTATTAATGAATTAGATCAATATGAGAATATCTAATTTTTACATTTGATAAAAACATCAAATCCTTGTATATTCTCACTTATCTACTCAGATATGGAAAGAGACTCATTAGTTTTTATTAATTACTAGAATAAATTATTTCCCATCATAAAATCTTACTACTAAGTAAATTGATGAAAAATTTACATGAATAAGGGAATAAGTAATTTTATAAATAAATGTATTAAGGTATTATATCAAATTCATCTATATAATATTTAATTCATGAAAATAGAATATATAACTAATGCTCTTATGATTAGGGAAAATAGTGAATTTATCTTTAAAAAAATAATGCCACTAACACTTAAAATCATGAATTATGTCCCAAATTCTATATTATTGAATTGGTTTTCAATGTTATGTATGTGAAACAAGAAATATCCATAAGACTCAATGTTATTTTTCAACATTTGAACAAAATCGAAACCTATATCTCAAGAATCATGATAAACAATGTAACCTTCTCCCAGTATAACTTCAAAATTGGAGTTGATGTCAATATTTATTTAAGATCAAAACAATATTTTTGAAATATTGGTTTCCATGTGATGTTTACTCCATCATGAGCAAGATAATTCATAGGTGATTCCAATTTATATAATTCATTCACAAACCACCAATTATATCTTTCTGAATGAATACAGATTCATATCTCTAATTTTTCAGAGACTCCAAATATATAAAACATTGAATCTTTTGGTTTAAACTGATATTATCTATTTAGAAACTACATGATTTATGGATTTCAATTCCTATATATAAACGTGTCACTTGTATAACATTACATACAAATATTTATTTTTAAGAATTTCTAACACAATCTCCAAATAATCCGTATGATCATACTTCTGATTTATAATAGTTAAGAATGAATCACACAAATTCTATGAAAAACTTATAAATATATCTATGAATTATGTATTTCATTAGAGCCATGATAAACCTATGATAATTAATTAGATCAAATAGAGTCAAAAAATATTCACAATTCTTATACATTCATTAAAAGGTTGTCTTTAGAGTATTATATTCCATCAATCTCAAGTGATGGTACCCATAAACAAGATTAATCTTTTAAAATCACCCCACTGCATTTAATGGATCTACAAGAAATTGATACTAGGTAGAAGATTCTTATTTTTATAGAAACATAGTTGTCTTTTTGATAATCAATACCATGGGAAAATAACCCATAATATTTCTTCATAACATTGACAAAAGCTTCCCAAGGTGCCACATTAAGAATAATGAATCCTTTACACTAAAATTCAGCTAACTAAATCTTAAACTCATTTAATGATAATGATACCATATTGTAAATTGATTTGGATATATGAATCATGTTATAAATAATATTGATTGAAAATTTAACCTTCCAATTTAGTGGGAATATAATGAAATCATCAGGGAATACTTTAGGAAAATCCATAATAATTGTGGAAGTTAAATCCCTAAATTCACATCATTGGAATCCACTAAAAGAGATAAGATATTATAAGATAGTTCCTCGACCCTATAAATGATTGGTATTGCCTGACCTGAACTATGATCTCATTCACATTGAAACAAATGATAAATTCATTCATAATATAAACGTTACCATTTACAGTTGAAAATAAATTTGGGGTTTGAACATGATAATCTAGTACATTCCCTTAAATGGGAAAAGGAAATCCATATTAATAAAATGAAGTAACAGTCATTTTTAACATCATTTACCATTATTATACATGTGATACATCTAAATACTTTCCCATCTTCTTTATAAATGAATAAATCTCTTTATGACATAAGGCATAATATCAAAAGCAAAATTTAATATATCCTCTTATAATATATAAATAAAATAGTAGAAGGAACTTATTTTAGAAAAATTAATGATCATAGATGATTTAATAAGGATAAAACCTCAAACGATGGTAGGTCTAACATAAAACTCAGTGGATATAAGAACTTCTATAAATAACTACCTAGGTTTGGGTTGTTACTAATATCTTCTAATTAATACATTTTCATTACTTCCATGAGACTAACCATGAAATAGATCTCTATTTCATATATAATTTTAATATTTATATCGTACTACCTTAGAAGCATCAAATTGTAACTATGACATCATTAGATATATATAACCAACACCAAATTTTTTTTATAAGGGTTAATTATAAAGAACAATTGAAGATGAACCATATAGACACATGAATGAGAATACATTAGGGCCTTCAGGTATGAAGTATAAGAATAACCAGACTTTCCATATTGATAGTATATGAGAGGTTTATTTCCTATAGGGGATAAGGAAGTATAACGAGATAGTCTCCAAACTCTAACACTGCTTCCCAATATGAGTTAATCAAAATTAATATAATATCTATGGAATATTACTTCACTCCCATTAAGCATCAATTTAATAATACCCATTCTAGAAAGTCTTTCTAGTCTTTTATGTGTTATCAAATCCTTGTCCATGATTTTTTTATAAGCATACAGACAAAATAATAATATATTAAACTAGATGTCATGCTTGTGATCCATAAAAAAATATTGAGATCTCAATGTATCATTTGTGAAAATGAATATTCTAAACTATATTATCTTAGTGAATTGAGTTTAATACCCCATAAAATCTCACTAATTATCTAAAGAGTTAGAAACTACCATGATTTCTCTATCTTCAAAGTATTTGGCTAAAACTATAGAGTAAAAAAATTCTTAAAATCATTACATGTTAGGTTTCTATACATATTATCCTTTGAAATATATTCCCACCATGTATAATGAGGACCTTAAAGTATAATTTTACTTTATTTTATTTAATAAGTATTAATTTGTTCAATAAAATTAATGATCCTCTTGATCTTATCATGCCAGCCATATTCCTCTTTAAAATTCTTATCTCAATGAAAAGTATGTGGATTATGACTATAAAATTCATAAGAGAAATCCATAACATTAAATATTATATTGATATCTCTCCTTTATATAGATTATATTTTAAATACTACTGGAACATATAGGTTCTTGTCAATAGAAGTTTTTCCTTATAAAAACATTTCTACTATTTTCTTATCATGAACTAACTCCAGGCCACCCCCGATCTGGGCACTTAAACCAACATGTGACATACCAAAGTCATTTCCCCAATATATAGGGTGTAAAACTTATGTTAAGGTATCAAATAAGACTTATTGGGAATGTATTTTCCCAATAAATGATAAAAGACACAGTTCTTCCACTTAGAAGTCTTGCATGGTCACTCTATGCATCCAATATCCAATCAAAAAATTAAAAGTAGATATAGAATAAGAAAAAATGAAGCACAACAAGAAAAAATAACCATAAAAATCAAAGTAAACTCATAATAAATATAAAATAGTATTAATTATAAAAAATATCTAGAATATAGAGTTCCAATGAGGCAGATACACATACACAATAAAATAGAATCCAAAATAACAGAAATGATTTCCATGTGACCTATGTAACATAAAAAATATATCTCTCCGAGAGAAATCTAAAAAATGATCCTAAACATACAAAATAAAATTGGTTCTATCTGCATTGAGAAATATAATTAGTGTGTGAGCATAAAATAAACTAGTAAGTAAGAACCATATAGTCTAAGAATTTCCCTTGAAAAAACTGAACATAAATGATTATTTGAAAATATTAAATGAGAATATGTTTTTTTAATTTTGAAAGGAAGAAAACTATAAGAATTTAAAAACGTTTATCTTTAAAAATCAAACCCATGTTTTAAAGAAACATTAAAACATTTATTTATAATTTAAACTTCACCCTTTAAAATAATCTTTTTAAAATTAACTTTTACCCAAAAGGAAATAATAAAAAATATAAATGAATTGAACTAATAATACAATAATAAAATAAAAAATAGTTTTAGTTATAGAATAATAATAAAATAGTTGGACATAAATTAAGATAGAAGGAAACCAAACAAAATTAAATATATAGAAAATGGTGAGATATAGGTGGTCACATGAAATTATAAAACATTTTATGAGGTTACACTAGGTGTACTCAAGTTGTAACCATCTTCGAGACTATCGATGCATTCTTAATTCTTTAACCAATTATATAAATTAAACTATAATTCCTAGTGGAACTCCCCTATGGTCTCTGATACCATATAAAATCTAGTCTAACTAATTGGGGATATATTTTAATCATCTCTCATACATCACAAATATTCCTAGGATTCCCATGACTAATAGTAATTGAAGGTGAGGTAACCATTATATAAAACATACCAATAATTTATCAGCATTATCCAAAACACATGCTTGACCCATATCCCTAAACCTATCCCAGAGAAACACCACATTAAAAGAAATTAATAACATATTTAGGTAACTATAGGAGAGGTATTCCATGGAGGTGTCCTCTTTTTAAAAAAATTAAACTAATGTTCCAATTGGGTCTTAAAATATGAAAATTTTAAAATATTTTCAAGAAAATAAACCTTTTAAATTTCCATTTAAAATCCAAAAGGAAATATCAAACTAATTTCTCAATGTTCCTAGTGGGTCTTTATGTAATTATTTAGAACACACGCACAGACATTTAAATCCATTTTTGGATGGATGTTTAGAAACTAAGTGATAATTTGAAATCCCATGTTTTAATAAAGTATCCTATGAAATTCAATTTTTATATGTAGATATAAATATATGTGTGAAATACACATACCTATAAACATATATACACCCCCTTCTCTCTCACACACACACAAAAATATATATATACTTTTACCATACCAAGGATAAAATAAAGATAATCAATTCAAGTCACCCAAAAAAAGGTAAGATCCCTAAAAAAATCTACTAAAACCTAAAAAATATAAAAATCATAAAAAATCCACAAACCAACCTCAATGATATTTTTAAATGAAATTATAAAGGAAATATATGACCTAAAATCTCTCAAATTATTAAATTAGGTCTTCTAGTAATTTCCAAAAACAAATAACATATGCATATTTTATATACAAAGTTATATTCATTATAAAAATTGAAAACCACCTTTTAATAAAAAAATTTAACAAAAAATATTTCAAAATAAATTCTTAAGTTTAATCAAAATGAAATTAAAAAACACCAATCATGTCATGAAGGAAAATAGAATGAAAAAGAATAGAAACACCTACCTCATCCATATGTGTATAGTGTGAAACATTTGAATATATAAGGATTTATAATAAAAAAACAATAGAAACATAATAACATCACAAGTCATGACAAGTTATGAAAAATCATCACCCTAATCTTTAAAAAAAGAGATAATAAGATAATAAGAAGAAATAAAATAAATAGAGGTGAAATATGAGAAGAGAGTAGATGCTGAAATCATATAAATTCACCAAGAAATCAAAGGAGAATCCTAAAAATCACAAGGGATAAGGAGATGGCCACCCTTGATTCACTTTAGCTAGTTTCACGTGATAAATAGGAGAGGGAAGGGTTTTGGTTTTGAAATTAAAATAGGGCATAATTTAAAATTTTTAACATCAGGAACCTGGAAGACACTCAATAGTTCCCTAAGGATGGTGGGTCATAATTTCTCAAGTGCATCTCCCAAAACACCAGAGGCTACCGACAAGCAGCAAGGGCCTAGGTGTTTCAGTGGGGAGATTATTCCCTCATCACCAAAGTGTTCCATAATGGAAATAAAACAACATACATGTAATAAAAGAAGTATAATAAAAAAAGAGAGGAAACAATGAAATAATAATACAATAATAATGAAAGTAGTCATTTCATATACATAATGACGATACATGTCACGTGTCTAGGAGACTAACCATTATAATTACACAAAATTGAAATACAATACATGTATCCAAAATACCATAAGACCAAACAGTATTGTCCTTGAATTGCATCATGAGACTTAGCCCAGTCCCATACTACCCTAATATAACGCATGACTTAAAATCAAGAATCATACTTAGTTCACTTTCCCCTATCTCTAAATACATAAAAATACTCTCTTTGGGTTTCCAAAAATAGCCCGAATAGGGTGTGAGATAAAATTTTAATAGGTATCCACCAAAAGATCTATAAACTCTAGTGTATTCAATATAATAAGCTAGGTAGTATAAAATTAATGAATGAAATTTTTAAATAAATGTAAAGTGATAATGGAATATCTACTACTATATAAGTGGTACTGAATAGCCTCTAAAGAGTCCTTGCAGAACAAGTGTTAGTTCATATATAAGGAATCTACAATAGAAACAAAAGTATTCAACATGGCCTCGCCATATATCCACATGTAACATGTCAACCAGGACATTTTTGTATAACCCAAAGTGCCAAACAATCAAAGGAGAGCTGTATAATCATGTGTATCACATTTTCTATGGTTGTGCTATAATAATAAATGTTATAGGCCATGGAGGGCCAGATCCTGGTGTAGAAGACCAATGCATCTTTGTCAAGACCTCATAACATCTCGATGGAAACTCAGTTAGGTAGTAGTGGGAGTCCTAGGAGCATATTAACAAATCATTCCATACATGAGTCCAAGAAAATAGGATCCAAGGGGTAACAAGGCCCCAATGAATCCCACCAAATAAAGACTCGAGGAGCATACTCTATCTGGGGGTTCCACAACCGCATCAAGATCCTATAAATAACATCTAAGGAGTCTAAAAGGAATCAAGAACCTTGGTGTATGAATCATGGAATCTTCTAACATTTCATATAAATACCATTCCATTCTTCAATCAAGATATTTCCATTTTGAAACATGAGTATACCCACTCATCATACACAACTGAAAATCAGAGAAATCAATGAATATACCCACTCATTTGACCAATTCCATTAATTCCATTTAATCAATTTAATCTTATAACGTCATTATAACATAATTCAAGGATTTATTACATCCCCGAGTCAAGCAATTCAATCCCATTTAAGTCAAATTGGGGTTCCTCTAACTAGGAAAGCATGAGAAACACCCCTTAGGTGGTTTAAAAAAGAAATAAAAAGTTAAATTCAGGAGGCACATACCATGAGTGGACCTTAGTTGGGGAAACAACCTAAAAATCATTGAAAATGAACCTAAGGGAATCCAAAAATGGTCCAAAACCATTTAATTCAAATACCATTTCAATTTTATTGTCATTTCAGAAATTTTGGTGGGAGGAACAAAAATAGCTAGGTCTATAAAGCACCAAAACCAATAGGAAAAGTGTATACCACATACTGTAGCTCATTAGTAGAGTGCTCATCTAGTATCAACACTTGATTTGACTCATATTGGGGGAAAATGAAGAAAAAAATAAGATCCTAAAATTAGGACAAATCATCTTGCACCTAAATAGCATCATCATTACCAACACAAATAAAGAACATCCAAAAAGGAATCAAATACTCACAGAGGAGGATCCAACGAGATGAGTCGTGCTTGAATCAGAGACCACAAGGAGGATCGAGATCAAATACAAGATTAATTGATCAAGGAGGCTCTCAAAATGTTCCTCTGCTACGTGTAAGATGAAAATAAGGATTTCTAGTTTAAAATAGAATTTCATTTGATTGAAAATTATAAAATTACTATTAATAAAGGGGTTTGATGGTTTAGGTGCAAGATTTGAAAAACCATGCGCCGACCATGCACGATTTTATGTAGTTTAGGGGCACCCCCATAGTTTGAGAAACCCTGGGAAAATCATGACAAACCCCACTGTCAAAATTGAAGAGGTTTCCACATTGATGTGCAACCGAAATTGTGTGGTTTGGTCTAACTGTGAGGCCTTCCCCTGCTCTATGACCATGAATCACATGATTTATCAAACCATGTGTCCATCCATATATGGTTTTCACTAATCATACACTAGGATTCCTTTACCACTAAACATGGGTTCTGGGATCCAAAAAAGACTTAAACACCCTTGATATCTCCAAGACCTAAAATGGAATTCACATACGTCTATACTTATGAATTTAAACTGAAAATAAGTGATTCATACCTCATAAAAAAACCTAAGTTATTACAGTCTTCTCCCATTAATGAAATTTGTCCCAAAATTTTCTTCTCAATGGGGTTCAAGGTTAATATAAGAACAACTGCAGCCACTAAGCTCATTCATCGACCTCATGTTCCCAAGTCTCATCCTTTAAATGGTTGTGCCGCCATAGCCCTCATACTAGAGAAAATGAACAACCAAAAATTACCTTTAAGATTCTATCAATGATATGAATTAGATAATCCTCAAAGGAATCATCAACCTATTACTTAAACATCTCCGGATAAAAATAATAAGATGAGTATAAGTGATAGAGGCACTAGTGATATAATTGGAAGACATCATGCATGGATTGATACAAATGAAGTAACTATAACCAATAGGAATCCAGCCTAAATCTACCCAGAATTTCCAACATCCCAACATATCACGGTGAAAGATTACCTTGTCAATTTATTCTCATATATCCTAGCCTCAGTGAAAATCTTAAGGAATCATGATCCCCAACCATGAAATCTAGATGTCATCTGTGGAGATCAACCTAATATTTCTACCAGGAATGAAAAATGAACATCAACTATTGAATCAATAGGTCTTTATCAGAAGATGCCTACACGATATGTGGACTCAGTAAATCTTCCTCGCCTACATCTAACTAGCACAAGGGAAATCAACATGTGCTATTGTAAACATCCTCATAAGGTTCCATCTATATAGTTTCCTGATAGATGTTGTTGTACGAAAACTCATCCAGGGGTATATTCCTCTCCCAAGAGACCCCAAAATCTTAGAATCTTGATCATAGCATGTCATCAAGATCCTATATTGTAAAATCCGAATGACCATCAGTTTGAGGGTGGTATGCTATACTTAGAAGAACCTGTATACCCAACACCCTTAATAAAATATTCTAGAAACAAGACATAATGTGGGTGTACCTATCTGAAAAAATAGTGCGTTATACCCCATGATGTTGTATTATCTCATTAATATACAACTCCCATGATCATCTACACTAAATGTCCCATTTATTGGAAAGAAATGAACAAATATCTTGAGACAATCAACAAAAACCCATACATAATCATTACCTCATGAAGATATTGGTAAAATGGTCATGAAATCCATCATGAAATCATCCCATTTTCACATCAGAATAGGTAACTACTATAAAAGTTCGAATGGTTTTTGATATTTCATATTCACTTTCTAATAGGTGGAACCCCTCGTAACAAAATCAGATACCTCCTTCTTCATACCCGACCATCAAAACTAATAGTGTAAGTGCTAGTAGATATTGGTGACACCGGGATACACCACCCAAGTTGAAGCATGAAACTCCTACATAAACTCCTCAATTAAGTCTACTAGAACCCAGACATGACCATCGATACATAGGATCTCATTATCACCTACATTCTATCATGGAGGAGGTTCCTCACCTACCAAACTCTCCCACAGGCACGAGCCCTCTGAATCCGACAACTACCTCATCCTTAATATATCCATTAGGGTAGAGGTCATGACTAAGGACGATAGAAATGTATTCCCCTGACTACTATGCACCTCCAATTTCATCTTAGAGAATAAATCAATAATAATACACTCACTACTAGCCTACTAAAATTCCTATATCAGAGTCCTTTTTCCTAGTGCATTAGCCATTGCATTTCCTTTTCGAGGGGTGTTACCATGATCGAAGTTAAAAGACTAAGGTATTAGACCCACCATCACTGAATAAGATTTAGATCACTATGAAAAAATATGTACTTGTGGATTTTGTGGTCTATGTATACAACAAAACTCTCTCCATGTACGTATTGTCTCAAAAAACGCAACGTATGAAGAACTACTAATAACCTAAGATCATGTATTGGGTGGTTCCTATTGTGTGGTTTCAAATTACGAGACCTGTATGACACAATTCTACCCCCTGCATTAGCATTGATCCAATCTTGATACCCTATGCGTCATAACACATAGTGTTGATCCTTCCCTATTCTAGAAGCATTTTGACTGGTGCTGAATTCAATATCACTTTTAGCTCCTAAAAGGCTATATCATAGGTATCTGACCAAACAAAATTCACACCCTTCTTAGTCAATTCCATAAATGATGCTTTTAAGAATGAGAAAGACTGTATGAAATTACTATAATATCTAGATAGCCCCAAAAAACTATGTTTTTCAAAAATGTTCATGGGGTCCTCATAGGAAAATATAACTCTTACATTATCTAGGTCAACTAATACTCCTGTCTCTTAGATTATGTGACCTAGGAAGTCAATTTAATCCATCCAGAAGTGTCACTTTTTTATCTTAGAATTAAAATGATGCTCTCTAAGTGTATCTATTATGATCTCAATATTTCATTCATTGTTGTGTGGATTGTTATAATACACCAAGATATCATCCAAAAAAAAACCACCACAGATGAATCCAAATATGGATGGAAGACTTGGTTCATCAGCACTATAAAAAATGCTGGCCTATTCATGAGACTGAATGACTTAACCATATATTCACAAAGACAACACCTTCTACAAATAACTATACGAGGTATGTCTATTGTCTGAAAATGTACTTACTGATATCCTGTCCTGAAATCAATTTTTGAGAACATCAGAGATCCTCAAAGATTATCAAACAGGTCTTATATCCATATAAATGGATATCAATTCTTAACCACTAGTTGGTTCAATTATTGATAATCTACACATAGCATGTGGGTACCATCTACATTTTTTGGAAACCGGACCCGAGAACCCCTCAGAGAAGTACTGGATCGGAAAAAACCATTTTCTTTAAATCCTCCAGTTGCCTCTTTATCTCTTGGAACTCCATCATAAACATCTTATAAGGTGGAATGAATATCGATTCGATTCCTAGAACTAGATAAATAGAGAACTCAAACTATTTCCCATGAGGTAAACGAAAAACTACATTTGGGAAAACATCCTTGAAATAATCATCCACTAGAGGGAAGTACACCTGACATACTGCCTGATCATCCAGATTCTAACTAGCGATCTTGGATGCCATCCCTCCCAACCCACAATGCTATGGTCCAGCTCGACTTGTCTAAACATTACATTCACCCATGTTAGTATGAATTGTACCCTCTAGTGACATGAAATTCACCCTCTGATGATATCGATAAACACAAGCTCAATAATCTACATGCCACTCCCTCCTGAGTATGATGTCAAACCTAGACATCTTGAGTAAAGAAGATTCCATATGAAGTGACACCCACCAAACTCAAGGGGGAACTACTTGCATTGGAAGAAATCCTCTATTATGATCTCTAATAGAGTTTGGAGCATCACAACTCCATTAGAATGATTTATAACAAGCCCAATTATTTCTTACATAGGTACATATATAAAACTATACAATGCACCTATATCAAAAAGAGAAGATGCAATAGTAGAGGCTACTAAAATTATACCTCTCACCACAGATGGTTTGGTTCCCTACTCCCTAGAGGTAGGATATACAAAATAGATCTATCCAAAACCATGGCCCTATGACACAACATCACTACTTAGAGTAGGCCCACTCTGATGTCTCAGTGTAACTATTCTCTGGCTACCCCAACCATGACCACCACTACCTCATCCTAATCAACCAGCACTGCTCCAACTCCCTACCCAATGTGGAGATGAGAAAACTTCTCATGAACCTGATGTTAGAGTTGAGCATCTTCCACTCAAATCTAGAGGGAAGGTCCTACAGAAACATTTCACATAGCACATACATACAAAATATTGACACTCAAAAGAATCATGGTCACAATGATTCTTTATGTGGACCCATATACCACACTGAAGACAGAAGACTGAGCTACCATTAATCACAACATGACTTGCGCCGATCTCATAGGAAGCCTCATAATGTCACTTCCTACCACTAGAGGTTGAGCTACTAGGCCAAGAGATAGAACCTACCTACCCTATGCAACTAGGTTCCATCAGGTTCTGATATATAATTAGTGCCTGATTCACAATTTCAGTGATAGATATCAATATAAACATGTTGACCTGAGATCAAATAGAATTTCAGAGACCTTCTTCGAAGCATCACTCTCATGAAAACTCATCAGTAAGGTACATTAACACAAAACACTACAACTATGTAAATAATTACAAGTACTCTGTCACGATTATCACACCCTATTCTAGATGCATGAACTCACTAGGCCACTCTGCACATAGATTCTTGACGTTAAATTAGTCTTTGAATTGGGTTTTAAAATTAGCCCAACCCATATCTAACATCCTGCTAGTCTAGTTCAGTACATCCCACCTAATATTTTCTTCCCAATGTAGCATATATGTAGTGTGATTCACTATCCTATCAGGAGGTGTCTCTATATTTTAAAAGATAATAATCATATTCTCAAGACAAAACTCAAAAACATGTAGACCACTATCCCTTGGGAGCATGGGAGGATGCAGTTGTTGCAACATATGTTTTAGATCATCCATATACAATGAAAGATGTGGTTCTGCATAAAAGGTCTGCATAATTTTATAGAATCCCTCTCAGAATAGTGCCTCAACACCTATGTCTAGAAAATACAATGGTTCTGATGTTAGCACTAAACGAGGACCACCAATAGCCCATGGAACACCACCTCAAGATCATGGTCTTCACCACCTTCCTGGTGTATGAATAGAGGTATTTATAGAGAGACGACTCTACAATTCCAAACACAAACCTCATAAAATAATGATATAAAAGTTCACAACTCAAAAGAATTTTACATGTCCAAAACATCAAAAAACAACATCATACCATACTGCCTGCTCCTAAATCCAAGAATGTAAAAAGGAACAGTCACTAGAAACCACTAGAGTCACTACCTATTTCCCACTAAAAATCTGAGTCTAGTTCAATCATTTTTTATAATCAATTCTGTTTCTATTTCAATTCAAAATCATTTTACATTTAATTTCCATAATTCATTTGTTCTAAAGGTTTAACCAATGGTTCATGATGTTCCAATATATGAAGTTTCATAACTCCTCATGAAAAAAAATATGGTTCCCATATAATCCATACTATATCAAATCCACTTCAAATAATTATATCAATAGGTGAATCACTTACCATCCCAAATGATACCATACTCCAAAAGAAAATAAAGATAGAATCACTTTCTCTATCTAATGCACTAGAATTTCTATCACAATGGTAGGTAAAACTATCAAGAAACTAAATCCAATAGCATGAAATAGGTAATGCCTCCTAAACAGTATGACATAATGTATGGCATGTGATATCTAACAAGTTCATAAATTAATGCATGAGATGGAATACCCTCATCTCATTAGGTTGAAATAAAATATAAACCATAGTCTTGTCAATAATAACATCACAATACAAGTGCATCACTGAATGGTGGAATAAATACACTATAATAGTCAAATTCAATAAAAAAAATTTTAATTCAAGGAAATTTTGATTCGTCTTATATGCGGGGTAGCTACTCCAAGGAACAACTCATTAACAAAATCAATTTCCTTCTTACTCATTTCTTTTATAGCTAAATAATAAATAATAAGAGAATATAAACCTCTTTATACCACCTTTTAGCATCTCGAACCCAAATTCCACTCAATAGTTCCCTGATCCCAGTGGGCTACAGGGCCTCAAGCGCATATCCACAAATTCCAGAGGCTACCGACTAGTAGTGAGGTCCTAGGTGTGTTGGTGGGAAAGTATTCCATCATCACTAAAGTGTAGGATAAAGGAAATTCAATAGCATACATGTAATTGAAGTAGTATAAGAAACATAAATAGTTCAACAATGAAAGAATAATATAATAACAATTCTAGTAGTCATTTCATATACATAATGATGTTAAATGTCATTTGTCTAAGAAATCAGAAAAAATAGGTACAGAACAGTATAATAAAATACGTATATCCAAAATACCAAAAGGCCAAAAAACTAGTCTCCTAAAATGAAATCACAAACCTCAACCCATTCACATGTTCCCCTGATCCTAATCATGACTCAAAATCAAGCATTATACTGAGGTAACTTTCCCCTATCTCTACATATATATAGATAGTCTATTCGGGTACCCAACAATGAACTTAATAGGGTGTGATATACAGTCCACTTAGGTAACAATACAAATATATATACAGCCCATGTATTTCAATATAATAATCTATGTAATGTTCATGTAAACCACCAAAGCATTAAATAAATGTAAAGTTCTCATGAAATATCTACTATTAAGTAAGTGGAAAGGAATAAACTCTCAGGGATCCTTGAAAAAAAAGTTCCAACTCCGATACAAGGAAGCTACAAAAGAAATAGAAGTATCCAACATGGAATTTCCATTCATCCACACATAACTTGTGAACCATGATCTTACTATATTACCCAAATTTTCTACCAATCATGGAAGATCCATATAATAAAATATATCATATTTTCCATAACCGTGCTATAATAATCAATGATTCATAACATGAAAGGATGCATCTAATGTGTAGAAGACCAAGGCATCCTCATTGATTCCCATGAGAATCTCGATGGAAACTCACTTAAGCACGAGTTGGAGTCCTAGGAGCATGTCAACCAATCATGTCCTATGTGAGTCTAAGCAAGACAAATCTAAGTGGTAGAATGTCTTAAGGAATCAAACAGAATCAATACCCAAGGAGAATAATTTTTTGAAGGTGTCCACTACCAAATATAGATCCAAGGAATAACATCCAAGGCATCTAAATGGAATCAAGAACCATGGTATACCAATACTGGCATCAAATACTATTTCAAATACATCCCACTCCATTCTTGAATCAATCCATTAAGATTTAACATCAAGAGTATACACACTCATCATAGACAATTCACAATTAAATCACTCAATGAGTATACCCACTCATTTGACTAATTCCATTTAGTCCATTTTATGAATTAAAGCATGGAATTTCATGATAACATAAGGAAAGGAGGTAGTACATCTCATAGTCAAGAAATTAAATCCTGTTTAATTCAAATTGGGATTCCTCTATCTAGGAAAGAATCAAGAACACACCCCTTGGGTGGTTTAACAAATGAATAATATGGTAAATTCAGGAGGCACACACCATGGATGGATCTTGGTTTGGGAAACGACCTCTAACTCATTATAAATGAACCTTAGAGATACCCATACTTATCAAAAACCATTTAGTTCAAATTATCATTTCAATTTTGGGGATGCGTCAGAAAGTATTGTGGGAGGAACAATGGTAGATAGATCTATAAATACCCAAAACTAGTAGGAAAATTATTGACCACCAACTATAGCTCAGAAGTAGAGTTCTTGTCCAGTATCAACCTATGATTCGACTCATATTGAGAGAAAATGTAGACCAAATAAAGAAAAAACATAAGGAAAATCAAATAGCACCTAAAAAATATATTAAATACAATGAAAAATGAAGAAGAACCAAATTGAATCCAAGTACTTATCAATATTGAACCAATGAGATGAGCCACACTTTAATTAGAGACCAGACATGGGAATGAGATCAAATCCAAGATTAGTCACTCAAGGAGGCTCTCAAAATGGTCCTCTTATATGCATAAGATAAAAATGGGTATTTTAGGTTTAAAATAGTATTAAAATTGATTTAAAATTATAAAATAACTCATAATAATTGGTCACATCAATTGGGTGTATTGTTTGAAAAATAATGCCCCAACCTTGAACAATATGTTTTAGAGAAGGGGATCCCACACAATTTGTCTTCTAGGTTTCACTAACCATGTAGAAAATGTGCCAAATATCACTGTAAAAATTGCATAGGTTTTCTCATGATTGTTCAGAATAAATCACATGATTTCTTCTAACCGAGTAGCTGTCCCCTACTCTCTACCCATGCATCGCACAATTGATCAAACCGTGTGGTCTGCTCTGTTTTGTTCACACTAACCACATGTCTGTATTATTTCACCCCGTAAATTGGGATTTAGTCTCCGAATAAGACTTAGAAACGCCTGATACCTCCAATAACTTAAAGGGAATTCAAATAAGGCAATATTTAAGCATTAAAATTGAAAAAGGGATCTGTTCAACATTCAAAACTCAAGTTCTTATGAATTTTAAGTTTTAATGAATCTAGATATGTTGCACTATTTGTCTACACCATTAACCAAACAATGAAATAACCAATTACCACTCATTGAACTCACTTGGAGTCTTACACAAACTTGTTTTATGGTTCATAAAGACTGTGAATTATCCATATGCTAATACCTACATAAAAAAATCTCTCATATAGTTTCCTCTAGATTTCACATGATTTGAAATCAACTGTGTGCTACACATGTTAAAAAAAATAAATTAAAAAATTTATCTAAAAATACTCATATGTAATTATAGTCATATAGTTTCCCCTAAATTGTGTGCACTAACTATGTGACAGTAGAGAAAACTACCAAAAAAAACTTTAAATTTTTCATGATACTTCAATAAAAAACCCAATGGAAATATTAAAATAAAATAATAAATAAAGTTTTTAATAAAATGTTATATTTTGACAATCCTCCCAAAAATAACAATTTATGCACCTATAATGTATCTAAATTTAAATAGATTAAATAAAACGATAAAATTTAACCCTAAAAGAAGGAACACCCCAAACAATAATCTATAAACCGATAAAAAACCAATCAAGACAACATATATAATATGAATCATGACTCCAAATTTTACAAAAACAATTATAAGGAAGAAATATAAATTCAAGACTTAGAATGGGTCTTCCGACAATTTTAGGGTTCAAATAACATGGTGTATGAACATAAAAAATAACTCAAAAGGGCCGCTACCTAACACAACACGAAGTTTGAAATAAAAAACAATAATAGTTATGCTAATAAAAAAAATAATTTAATTTAGGAACCTATTTCTATAATCATGAATGAGATACACGATCAACGAAAATACAACCCTAGTCCAAGGATAAATAAAGATCATAAAAATAATTAATATATTGGAAAAAGTATACTAAGGTAAACCTTAAATGATCGGACCTGGCTGATAATGAGATTACAAAGTAAAAAAAGACTTTTATTCTTTTTTCAAGACCTGAACCCATAAAATTATTGGAGGTATCATTGATGAAAAAAATGATAATTCTTTAGAGAATTATAAAAATAGGGAATGAGATTCACGATATAACCACATTGGGAACATAAAAGTGAGCAATTAAATTAAAAATAAATAATGATAGGATAAAGAATCTCTTGTAAATAAGATTCCTTTCGTTTAAACTCCTCACCAGATGTGAGATATTTGTATTCATTTTAGGAAGTATGGCTGCCATTAGTTATATATTTCCATCTAGAAACCAACTTAGCTAGAGAGTCCTCATCCATTAAATATGTTAACATGATGATACTGGGTGAAATAATTTGATCACTAAGGTCTTCATAAATTCCCTTCATGAATAAGAGATCGCTTAATAAATTGATATATTAATTTTATAGTGAAAAAGGAATCATCTCCTTTAAGTGGCCATCATACTACTTTACTATTTTTTCTTTGCTGAAGACTCATAAGATTCACCACCCACTAAGCCTTTATTTCTTTAGGAATAAAACAATCAAAAGATGTGTTCTTAAACTATTAAAAAATCATCCCATATTTAAACATGGATATAGTTAATTTTTTTACCGATTTAGACCTAGTCCCTCAAGAAAAAATGAGACAACTCTCACTCTCAGGACTTCATGTGTCCCTAAGTACTGGATTCCCTCGAATTCCTCTAGCCACTATGAAAAATTATGAAAAATTTGATCATAATGAATGTGATTAATAATTGAGAAGATTCTATATCTACTGATCTACTCAGATCCTATAAAGGGTTGAATATTAGAAGAAAGATTTCAAAACTCTTAGAGATGAACCATATATAATTATTTATGAATTTTAGGGCTACATACTATAAATAATGAGGAAACATAATACTCAATAAATAACAACAACATCCCCAAAAACACCCAAATAAAAATGAAATGTCAACATAGAAACTAATCTAAAAGAATAAATCAAAATTATCATCCAATGAACCGCACCATGAAATATAAAAAATTCAACTTTTTATATTATAACATAATAAATTCCAAAAAACATAAAATATTCCTTTGTATATAAAATTACAATCGTAAAATAAATATATAAATTTCATAGAATCTAATAAATGAAATCCCAAAATAAAAAAAACTTTTGTAGGAGGGACTAGTGGTTGTGTATAACTTGGGAACATGGTTTACCAGATCATATTACTATCATTAAACTTTTACTGGATGTCATGAAAAACTATGCACTTGGGCTCCACATGTTTTTATGTCTATGCATGATCACTGTGTGATACATGTTCAACTCCCATTTCCATTACAAAAAACATATAAATCCTATGAACAATCTAAAATACAAATAATATGAACCAAAATACACTAGAAAAATTTATAGAAAACTTATAATTCAAAATATAGAACCCAACATCCCATGGTAACTTGAGGCTCAAAATGATTAAAAACCAATTATACAATTCCCAAAACTACCTATAACGTTGAAAAACCCTTATATATGATATTCCAAACCCATTTAAGTAATATAGGTCACTTCAAGAACATAGGTCTCCAAGAAGTCAAGTCCCGAACACCGATTTTTCATGAACCAACTATAAGAGACCCATAAACATGGCACTTAAACCATCCCATGACATACTCGAGGTGTATTCTAGATTTTATAAGGATATGAATTAGTTATAGGGAATAAAATAAGAGATCTTGTGATAGAAATTTCCTAATAAATGCAGAAATACATGAAGATTCAACCAGAAAATTTGGAAAGAAGACTCTAAGAATCAAATATACATGTTCAACATTAAAAGAAAATACATTGTAAAAAAATTAATAATAAACAAAATAAATAATAATAAAAAAACTCAAAATTAACCCAGAATAAATATATGAGAACCATAATAATAAACAACATTCTGAATCCACAGGGCTGATGAGGCAGATACATGTACACTAAATAATAAAAACTGAAATACTAGACATGATCTTAACATGACCTCTCAGTCACCATAAAACATCTGAAATATCTTTCTCCATTATAAATCCCAAATCTAATACCAAACATAGTATTCAAACTTGGGTCTACTGATACCCAGTGGAAAAAGTATGGTGCGAGAAAAAACATCTTATTCGGTAAGCACCACTGATTTCTTTCATTTTCTTATCCAAAACTAACAACAAATACTAGTTTGAAAATAGTAGAATAATATCATTTTTATCAATGAAATAAAAACTTTTTTTTTGTCTAGAAGTCAGTATTTGAAGCTCAAAATATTTTTTCTATAAATATTTTTTTTCCATTTAAATGCAACCTCTTGAGGTCTTTTAATATACCATTCATATCAAAAATGAAAAAAATTACGTGGATAAATGAATCATACCAATAATAAAGTATCAAAATATAGAATATATAAAATTACAAAATAATAATAAAACAACAAGACATATTAGGAGATGGAATAAAAAAAATGAAATATCAATGAAATATTAAGAGATAATTAATCATGGTAAACTCTGAAAAATCCCATTAAGTGACCCTCAATGTACTCGAGATGGAGCCATATGCTGACTTGTAACACCTCAAAATTACCTAAACAAGGGATGAAGATCATTAATCATGGTAAACTCTTAACTATCACATTAGGTAACCCTAAATGTTCTTAGGATGGATCCACATGCATTCCATGGCCTTTAACCAACCAAAGAAACCTAAACTAGGCTCCATTGTGGCACTATTATAACACCCCCAACATTAAGCACATATTTTTTTATAATTCATAAAATAATCATCCTACAAATACAAGACAATGATCAAGAGGTTTAATATCATTAAAAGACCTTATATTAAAATACATTATCTTAAACATAAAAACATAATATTTATTTAAAACCCCACACAATACTCCAAAATCCGATTTTCTTCTAAAACATCATAGTATATATTGAGGAATATATATAATGAAAGGGTGAGTTGGAAATAATAGTAAGAGAATGAAAGATAGAAAAATCATAACATGATAGTAAAGTGGAATAACATTACATCATAAATAGGATGATCAAAATAATGGAGACATGGAATAATGAAATTATGTCATAAGATCAAAAAATTGTAGAAAAAACATAAAAAAGGACATCATAAACATAAATCAACTTTTACTCCGAAGACCAGAATTATAATGTGGAAAAAGTACCATGAGTGATTAGGTTTACTCCCTAATCCCTTACAGAACATCTCATAAGATATAAAGATTTACCCAATGTGTTGGAGTGATATATAATAATGGTCCCATCAATCAAATTAATTAAAATCATACATATGAATTCCATAGGAGGAAAATAAAAAACACAAAAATCATAAGAATGATCAAACCTTTGAGAAAGTAGTGGGATTCACAATACTTATTCAAGGAATAACTAAAATCTAAATCATACAGATCCCTAATATAATAAGGAATTAAATATTTTGAATATTCATTTCTAGAAATTAAACATGGTTCCTTATCAATGAGTTCCAATATAGAGATTTCCGGAGAAAGATATATAAGAAGAAAGAATAAAAACCTATAACTTGGTTGAATATTTATGAAATAAGTAAATGATATTTTTAAAGATGTAAAATAATTATTATTTTTCATAAATATAGAATTGATCCAAGAGGGCTATCCATAAAATAATTTGATTTTAAAAATTCTATTCATGGTTTGAAAACATTATTTGGGGGTGATTCTCTATGTGGGATAAGAAATAAGAATATTCCCTTAAATTAAGTTTACTTAAAAGTGGAAAATTTTAAGAGAACTAAAAAATTTTATAACCATGATAAATAAAATGTTATCTATCTAGGGATATATGTAAGTTGATTATGTAAAAAAATATAAATGGAGTAAGAAATAATATTTCATAAAATAGATAGAAATAAATAGATTGTTTACACAATATGTCCTGAAGGACCTGCAAAAGATCCTTTACCTCATTCAGAGAAGTGCTCTTCCATTGTACTTAATATACTAAATAATCAAATTAATTTTGTTAAAAAAATTCACAGGATCATTATCCACATATTTTTTTATAAGGTCAATTTTTCATTATATTTAACTAATTTATTACATCATTTTAGACTATGTAGGTTACATGATGTTCTTTAGTCAATTTCACAGATATATTCATGGTATGTTTACAAAGGTCAATGTTTTGTAAAATTGTTTCATAGACTCAAAAATTTTATATTACTACGTCCTTTATTATTTTTTAGCATCTAATTTTTATATGCAATTATATTTTCTATTAATGGACTCAAAATATTAAAGGTACTTTGATATGTACATTTTAGTAGTTAAATTTACTGTAACCATTTATTGATAATATAAATTAATGAATGAATAATATTATAATTATAGAATTTTAATGGGTTGTTATATATTTTTTTATTCATTACATACATGTTTTACTCCACCCATATTAGTTGGTATGAAAAATGATCAAGAAACATCATCATACAGGGGAATTAGTTTTCATATACACATAGATGAAACTCTCGTTTTTACAGAATAGAAGAAATGAATAAAATAAAATATCATATTTTTTTATATTCATTAAAATTTTATAAATATAATAAATATTATTAAATAAATTTTTTCAACCATCCGTGAAAGGCGGTGATGGAAAATTTAACACTACATTTATTGTGTTGGTAGTTCGAACACATGCATGGTGGCATTTTCCTTTTTCTCAAAGATATTGGAGGTAGGTATAAAATATAAATTACATTAGTATAATAAATCTTGTCGTAGAAGAAATTATTTTTTATCAAATATTCATGTATAGAATGGTTTTGGGGTGGTAGGTGTAGAAAATAATTATGAAGGTGCAGTGGAAAATATTACCTCTCGCTCCAAATGTTCTCTTTTAATCACCACCTTAAATAACCATATCTTGAGATTTTGGAAATCTAAAAGCTTTTAAGATATAAGTATATAGGTTAAGAGTGATTAGTTTAGATTTTTCGTTGATACAAATGTTATTTTAAAGTGTTGAGGGGTGGATAAGAGGTGATTCCTTTTATAATAAAAGAGAATGTCATTTTTTGGAACATATAACTCTTTAATATAAATTGATCACATGATTCAATTAAAATGTGAAGGAAAAGTGGATAATAATAGAGTATGGAAATTGGTGTGGTCTAAAAACCTTAATCAAACATTTCACCATATTATTTAAATCTTTTAATCGATTTATTCTTATATTTTTACTTTTAACATTTTTGGTTTTTACTGAGCGAACTACATTTTACCTATGTAAAATATTTTTAATGATTAAAAATAAAATGTTATTATTAAAAAATATGAAGATATTGATTCTAAATATAAATTAAAATTTTTCAATTTTTTTTTATTTTTTTTATTTTCTATTAAAATTTATTTTAGCATTAGTGCATGTAACAGGGAAAACCCATTTATATAAAAATTATATTTTAAACAATAAGTTTTATGCTTAGGATAAAATAATAAATGATATTGATTATATTGGCATTAAAATGTTTACTATTACAAAAAATAATATTTAATTGAAATTAAAATTTGTCTTAAACATAATTCCACTATGTGAAAATTTTATTATGATAAGCAGACAAATAACAGTTTGTAATAAAACATCATCTAATTTTCCAAAAATGTAAAGCATGATATTTATAAGTATTTTTTTAAAGAAAATATTTATTTTGAATTTATAAAATATATTTTCACTGTAAAATTGGTTATAAAAATTCTTGGAAAATTATTTTATAACAATTTCATAAAAGTTATGACATTAGTAAAATCAATATTTTTCATTATTCACTTAAAAATAAATTTTTTTAGAAAAACGTAAAAAAACTAATACTATACTAATTTTGACACTATAAATTCCAAAATTAATTTATATTTATCTTGATTATATCCTAAAATGTATGAATTTATATTTTAAATGAAAATAAAAAATATAAATAAAAACCAATTTTATTGAAAAAATAATGTTTTTAATTCTGATGTGTTCTTAATATAATTTCATATAAATTTAAAATTTAAAAGACATTAATATATTAGTTTATATATAAAATAAACATGGATTATAATATATAGATATTACTTTTTTTTATATGAATATTCAATACATTTCAAAAATACATACCTGTAGACCATAATGGTTTAAAAACACTGGACACTAGATACAAAATCATATAATTTCATGAAATATCTTCAACATCTCTAAAAAAAGAAGTTCCCAGATAGTAAAATTCAAAGAAATACCCTAATATATACCTTTAATCATTACCTATGGAATGAAAACATAATAAAGGGTTATATCAGATGCTCATTAAGGGTAAACATGGGAGATATCAATATTCCAGGAGCATAAGGGTATGAGAATACACGAATAACATTTAAAAACTGTACCCTCTATATCGTATGTCATATACTAATGTCATGGTATAACTCTTGGTAGTTTATAAGAAATGAATCCTAAAAGAATATATGGACATGATATAAAAGAATAAAACATTATCATAAAAAATAGATTTGTGGCATATACATAATCATATAAAACTATGAATATGAATAAATAGAAATAGGTTCACTCATTAATGTATGGACATGAAATTAGGTCTAAACATAGCCTTGTGAACATAAAATATAGGTCCCTGAAAAAAATTTAACAGTAAGTTGGGTTTAGAAAAAACAAATCTATCTCATAATTTACTTATCATTAACCAATTCATTGGATAGAGACATAGGTATCACCCATCCTTGGTTATAATGTGACCAGCATCATTAGTTATAACATAACCACCGTCTTTAGTTATAACATAACCACACACCTTGGTTAAAATGTAACCACCATCACATATGTAAAACCATATATAGGTGTGAAACATGATCATAAAATAATCATCATATCATAAAAAATGAAAAAATGGGGTTTATAAACATTTCATCATATCATAAACTGTGAAAAAGTACAGGTTTAATAAAAATTTAATCATTTAATTCTTGAAAAGAACATGGAAAAGTAATGGGTTTCATGAAAATCCATTCATCATTGTAACACACGAGACTTTTATGTTATATAAATCATCAAAGGAATCTTTTTCTACACACAACACTTGCTTGGCTTGATTTACACGAAATCACGATCTTCCTCGATAGCTTGCGTCGTACGCAATACTGAGTTTCACTAAACAACGATATAATATTAAAATATTATTAAAACTAGCCGTTATGAATAGTAATAACCACTTTTTGAAAATTTATCAATTTTATTTTTCAAAATGGACTTCATTTTTGGATTTGGAATATCAAAATTAGCCTACGGTGAAATTTTGGTATTTTTCTGAAAACATTCAATTTTTGATGAATAGTGAAACCACTAAGTGGTAGTTAAAAAACTGAATTTTTCATAAAACATAAATTTACCGCTTCTGTGAGTGGAATTTCAGAAATCCGAGAGACACGGTTGATGTTAGTAAGTAAAATGTGGTTCAATGAGATGAAAATAATTTTTTGTGAATAGTAACTTTTTACTTTTATTTACCACGGTTAAAAGTAAATAGGGTAATTAAGGGTAAAAATGATATTATTATTACCCTAACACATGTCCTAATTCTATTGGACAAGTTTAATTCGACCAAAAAAAATCTTATGAATAAAATATGACCATTTAGGCCCACTTGGATTAGATTAGGACATTTATTATTAATTTATTTAAAGAAGGGTTAAAATAGTTAAAATCAATGTTTTAATAAGTATATCATTTTTAATATAGGGTTATACATAAGATAAATTCGACAATAAATATTCATTAGAAAGCTAAAAATATTTCATACATAATGATATTTTATTTGTAATTTTTAGACGCTATATAATTTAATTTATTTAGGACACCAATATGATGCAGTAATTATCTTATTAATGAAATATTGACATAATTGATGTTATAAATACCCAAATAAATATAATTTGAGACTTTTTATGAATTGAACTAATTTTCTAGGTTAATATGACATGTTAGTATTGATTTAAGTTACGTTTTTTGAACTAATCATTCTATTATGATTTTCACAAAAATCAATTACTAAATAGTGTCAAAATTGACATAAAATAGTTTTTAAAACAAATATTATATTATTAATTGTTATTTTATTCCTAAAAATCTAATGTTTGGCCAAATGACTTAGATATTGTTATATATATTAAAAATAAACAACCTGGGGTTCATTTAGCATTTTATAGTGAGTTTATTAACTTTATAGTATAAGAACACAAGAAGACACGGTAAAAGTAAAATTATTTAACTTAATGATAAATCTAAATGATAAGGTTAAAACAGGAACCTAAACTTGTATAAATTCTATTGGATGAGAGGCTTTTGACCCATCCACACCTTAGCTTCTAAATAAATCAATTTGGAGCTATTTAAAACCGAACTTGCCTTTATAATAAAATAATATTTTAGTTTTTCCAAAGGAGCCCCTCTCCTCCCTTATAAAAGGGAACCTCCTCCCCCTCTTCCTCACACCACATTGAGCCTTCAATCTCGGCCAACCCATGCCAATTTATCCTCTCCACTTCCCTAGAGACAACCTAGAGGTCCTGGTCTTCTTCAAAGACCAATTGTAGTGCCCTAAAATGAGGTCTCAAAGAGGCGTTTCAAAGAAGAGGTAATGTCCGTTACCAATTCTTTCAACTTTATTTCTTCATCCACTTCTTCTTCTTTAGTTGTTTCATTATGAAGTAATAACATCAGTATCACTCATATACTGATATGTTATTATAAGTATGAAACAACCCTATTTCACCATCTATCCATCCTACGGAAAACGAAATCACCGCGCGTGCGTACGTATGGAATACCGTCTCCACGCCGTGGTGTAATCTATTTTCCACCACCACCTTACTTGGATAGGTATAATGGTGTAAATAATGACTATATATGACTATTTTAAAGTGATATTGATTCTGAAATTGTATACATACATTCAAATACAATTACATGATCATGGGAACGATATCATCTCTCGTGCGTACGTACGGAATACCTTCTCCACAATGTGATGCGACTCGTTCTACTTGATCTGCATTGCATAATGATTATATAAATGAATTGAATGAATAAATATGATATGTAGTACACTAATACAATTCTAGAAATGAGGTATCTATAACCTAAAAAGAAGGATACAAATTTATTTGACAAAACACACATAAGAACAAAAAGTAATAAACACCCGAATAAACAAGTAGTAATGAAATATTACTAATAAGAAGCTATGAATATGACCATATATGATATCATAAAAATTATTATGATTCTAGAATAAGTCAATAACAATATTTAAATCATTATACAGGAGGTTAGGACACGTACAAAGCATATCAGACCTATGGTAAGGGAAAATATCACAATCTCCTTTTTATCCGAGATTGTTTATACTTTGGTATTTACTGGGGTGTATTTTATCATCCACATCCATGTTTTATCAATATGTAATATTTATATCCTTCTACAATAGTTTATATCTAATTTTACCCTTCGGTGAGTTTTTAGTAAAAGATATGAAAGGAATCTTTTGTCATTTTTCGTACGAGGTACTTTTTGACTTTTCCGACAAAAGTACGAGAAGAATGTTTTTTTAACTTATACGGCATGAATGGATTTTTAAAACATTACTTCCAAGAAGCTTCCTTTACAATTTTTCATGTTTATTTTTAATCAACTTATTTTAGTTTAAAATTGTATGACATTTTAAGAAAAAAAAATGTTTTTGAAGTAGAAAGGATATTTTCCTCATGAATGGAGTTCAAGTGTTTATCAAAATTATTTTCCATCTAAGATAATATAGGGTTCTGTTTCAATCCCTATTATTACATGGATTTGATTATGTTGTGATGGAAATATTTTTATGAATTCATTTATCTTATATGAATTGTTTTATGATTTCATGGTGTTTAAGATTCCCATTTTTATTACATGGGTTCTACTATGATGTATGGTTTATGATTTTGTGGAACACATAAGAATGGTATCATTATGAGATGGGTGGGACCTATATCTCCCTCCAATGCATTGGGAAATGATTCTATATCTCATGATATAGACATGGATGGAACGACAAGTTAAACCGGTTCAGTGAAACAGAACTGAAACGAGGAGTGAACTCGGTTCAGAAATGGACTTTGTCCACTAAGATAGTCTTGGAAATGAGCCTTGACTAATAAGAAATGATTCTCTATGATTATGTGTGTATGACACAAAGTTTCATGTTTTAAGTTATGATTATTGGGATTACATTTCACTACTATGATTTATCCCATGTTATGAAATTATGATTTCTTTTGAAGGTTAAGATTTCCAAAAGTTATGTTCTTATGTATATGGTGTGATTGATATTTCATTTGTTTACCCTTACTGAGCATTTGAGCTCACCTTTTTGTATGTTTTCTTTCCCCAGGTTAGGAAGAAGGTTATTAATTAAGATATGCCAAAAGGGACTATAGATATGATGAAATAAATGGGAGACAATGTAGATGCTTTATGAACCAGTTGTTTATGTTTCCCAGTTTCTAAAGACACTATACCTATACGGTCCTTTCCTGGTTTTGTTATATGTTGCAATAAGTGTGCTTCAATTATGAAGTAATAACAATGTATGTAAAGTATGGGTCATTATAGTCAGTATCAGAGGAAAGGTATAGTCAACCTTTGGAAACTAGGATGTGAAAGCCTTAGTAAGAACCCTAAGGATAAGTCTAAGCACATAGCACAATCTTAGTGTTTTAGAAATGTCCATGAGTAACCTAGGATAAGACCTTAAGTGTGAAATTTTATTCTTGATTATGTGGTTTTACTATTATAATTAGTGTTGCTGACACCATTCTTCTTGGTTTTAGTCAATGGCTGGAACCCGAAGGAACCGTGTTAATGCGGAATGCGATGGGCAATGCACTGATTGTCCCCTGGAGCAACCAAACATTATGGGAGTTGGAATGAAAAATCTTATAGCCATGCTCACACAACTTTCTCATTCTATGAATCATGCAGGACTTCCAAATGAGCAAAGGAAGGAGAAACATTCTGTTGAATCCTTCATGAGACAGCGTCCACCTTCATTCAGCGGGTCTACTGATCCATTAGTTGCTGAACAATGGATTAGTACTACTGAAAATATATTTTCAGTTCTTCAATGTTCTGAACATGATAAAGTCATCTTAGCAGTGTATTGTTTGGAAGGTGATGCTGATCAATGGTGGAATCTTATTAAGAATACGAGGCAAAAGGATGAAATTGAGTCCATGGAATGTGACGAGTTCAATAACTTATTTTTCAATAAGTACTTCCCTCATATTCTCCGAACAAAGAAGGAGAAGGAGTTTCTTGATCTAAAGAAAAAGGATGATGAATCTGTTGGTACCTATGAAACAAATTTTACAAGACGTTCATGGTACGCTTCTGGTATTATTATCCAACCAGAGAGTAAGATCGATAGATTCTTTAGTGGATTAAAACCAAGTCTTCGAAGGGCGTTAGCCATAAGGGACTTCAACAGCTACGAGGAGATCATTCAATGTGCACTCAAAGTCGATATGGAGATTGGAGTAACCCATCAGTCATATGGGTTTGGTAAGAAGATGAAAATGGAATTCAAAAAATATCTAAAGAACACACTGAAATGAAGATGAGTTTTCCCTTATGCTCAATGTGTAGAAAGAAACATAGAGGGAGTTGTCTTAAAGGGACAAGTAAATGTTTCAAATGTGAAAAGGAAGGTCATCTAGCATTTGAATGACGCAATGATGGGAAGAATATGTCTAATGATGCAAACAAAGGAAGGGATACATAAAACGAACCTACTACACTTCAATGTTTCAAGTTCAAGGAGATGGGTCATTATTCCAATCAATGCCCAAATCCAAGGGTTGATGATGATGGTCGACGTCAAAAAACTCTTAAGGCTAAAGACAAAGGAAAGTCACATGCTATTTCTATCAGTGATGTGGAGTACGATAACAATGTGGTGAAAGGTACACATACCATCCACTCTAAAGTAGAAAATATTTTATTTTATTCTGGATCCACCCACTATTTTATTTCTGAAGAATTTTCTAAGGATATCACCGTATTACCTAAACAATTATATGTTGAGTTAGCTGTGACAACCCCTAATGGCACAACAGTCGCATCAAGAGTTTCTAATTCTTCTCCGATCGAAGTTTGTGGAAAAGTGCATCCTGCAAATCTTGTGATCCTTCCTATAGTGGAATTTGATGTGATTCTTAGCATGGATTGGCTTTCTTTATATGGAGCTCATATCAATTTCCAATGATGGGAAGTCACATTTCATATTCCAGATCAATCTATGATCGTCTATCAATGCAAGGATGAACATACCCTTCTAGTGGAAATTTCATCCATCTTATGGGTCTTGATTCCACTAAATGAAGGTTATTTATCTCAAATGGTTGGTGAGAAACTAACGATTAAGAATATTCCCATTGTACAGGAGTTTGATGATGTCTTTCCGGAGGAATTACCAGGTCTTCCACCAAATCGTGATGTTGAGTTTTCAATAGAACTCGTACCCAGTGCTTTTCCTATTTCAAAGACACCTTATAGAATAAACCCAATTGAGTTGCAGGAATTAAAGAAGCAACTCCAAGGGGTTCATACGCCCTAGTGCATCACCTTGGGGAGAACCTATTTTGTTTGTTAAGAAGAAAGATGGATCAATGAGACTCTGCATTGATTATCGAGAACTTAACAAGATTACTATCAAGAACAAATATCCTCTCCCACACATTGATGACTTATTTGACCAACTACGTGGGGATCAATACATTTACAAGATTGATCTTCGTTCAGGGTATCATCAATTAAGGGTCAAAAGGGAGGATATACCAAATACGGCTTTCCGTACAAGGTATGGACACTATGAATTTATAGTGATGCCATTTGGTCTTACTAATTCCCCTGCTATCTTCATGGATCTGATGAATAAAGTTTTAGAGGCTATCTTGATCAGTTTGTGGTAGTCTTTATAGATGATATTTTTTTCTATTCAAAAGCAAATAGGAACATGAAGATCACTTGAGAATTATATTGAAGACCCTGAGAAAGGAGAAGCTTTATGTCAAATTTACCAAGTGTGAATTTTGGCTTCAAAAAGTTTCATTTTTGGGTCACATAATCTCAAAAGAGGGGATATCTGTGGATCCCGCAAAAACAGAGGTTATCGAAAGATGGTCGAGACCAACAACAGTAACTAAGATCCAAAGTTTTCTTGGTTTGGATGGATATTATCGACGTTTTGTGAAGGATTTTTCATGATTATTTAATCCACTCACCAAGTTGACTTAGAAAGGATTTAAGTTTGTTTGGACGGAGGAATGTGAAGAGAATTTCATGGAGTTGAAAAGAAGGTGGCATATGCATTAAGTTGACAAGACCATGCCAGTTTATCCATGATGAGGATCACAAAAGATCAACTATTTATGTATTTACAAAGGATGGATCTTGGAATTACAATAAAATTGGAAAATCATATGTTTCTCAAATGAATGTTCAACCATTTATACATGTGAAGATTAAATAGGCACAGAAAGAAGATGTCGAGTTACAATAGAAGGTGAGAAATGTTCCTGAATTCAACCTTGATTGTAATGGGATAATAAAGTTCAGGACTCGGGTTTGTGTTCCTCCCATCCCCGAATTAAAGGAGCTGCTAGATGAGGCTCATAGTTCTTCATTCTCTATTCATCCTGGAAGCACAAAGATATATAGGGACCTGAAAGACTACTTCTGGTTGGATGGAATGAAAAGAGATGTTGCTGAATATGTCTCTTAATGCTTGGTTTGTCAGCAAGTTAAAGCTGAGAGACATAAGTCTAAGGGGATGTTACAACTATTACCCATACCCGAATGGAAATGGGAAAACATCACTATGGACTTTGTCATCGGACTTCCTAAAACATGCAAAGGCAATGATGCTATCTGTGTCATAGTTGATCGTCTTACAAAGTCTACACACTTCATCGCTATTAGAGAAGATTTCTCTCTGGATCAACTTTCCAGGATATATGTGAATGAAGTGGTAAGATTGCATGGGGTACCACTTTCTATTATATCTGATCGAGATCCGAGGTTTACCTCAAAGTTCTGGTGAGGTCTTCAGCATACTATGGATATAGAGTTGAGTTTCAGCACTGCTTATCATCCTCAGACAGACGGTCAGTCTGGGAGAAAAATTCAAACTCTAGAAGATATGTTGAGAGATTGCTCTATGTATTTCAAAGGTGGTTGGGATCAACACCTACCTTTGGTGGAATTTTCTTATAATAATAGCTTTCACTCCAGTATTCAGATGGCTCCTTATGAAGCTCTCTATGGAAAGAAATGCAGGACTCCAACTTGCTGGGATGAAGTTGGGGAAAGAAAGCTATTAGGACCTGATCTCGTTGATGAAATGGCAGAAAAGGTCCGATCTATTCAAAAACACATAAGAGCAGCTCAGAGTCGACATAAAAGTTATGCCGACAACCGAAGAAAAGACCTAGATTTTGAAGTGGGTGATAAAGTGTTCCTACAAATATCTCCCTAGAAGAGGGTCACAAGATTTGGAAAGAAGGGGAAGTTGAGCCCTAGATATATCGGTCCTTTCAAAATACTGGATCGTGTTGGGAAGGTATCTTACCGATTGGCACTTCCACCAAATCTATCTCAAGTTCACGATGTGTTCCATGTATCTCTCCTGAGAAAGTACATACCTCATCCTTCACATGTACTCAGCTCAGATGTTGTACAACTGGAGAAAGATCTTTCTTATAAAGAACAACCGATAGAGATTCTATATTGTAGCGAAAAATTCCTATGAAACAAGACCACTCGATTGGTGAAAGTTTTATAGAGGAACCACCAATTAGAAGAAGCTACTTGGGAGCTTGAGGATATGATGAGGGAGAGGTATCCTCATCTGTTTGTTACAAAGTGACGAATTTTGAGGGAGAAATTCATTTTAAGGGGGGTAGAATGTAACAACTAATACTTTTATGTTATATAAATCATCAAAGGAATCTTTTTCTATATACAAAACTTGCTTGGCTTGCTTTACACGAAATCGCGATGTTCCTCGATAGCTTGCGTCGTACGCAATACCGAGTTTCACTAAACAACGATATACTGTTAAAATATTATTAAAACTAGCCGTTATGAATGGTAATAACCACTTTTTGAAATTTTATAAATTTTATTTTTCAAAATGGACTTCATTTTTGGATTTGGAATATCAAAATTAGCCCTGGGTGAAATTTTGGTATTTTTCTGAAAACTTTCAATTTTTGATGGATAGTGAAACCACTAAGTGGTAGTTAAAAAACTGAATTTTTCATAAAACTTAAATTTACCACTTCTGTGAGTACAATTTCAAAAATCCGAGAGACACGGTTGATGTTAGTAAGAAAAATGTGGTTCAATGAGATGAAAATAATTTTTGGTGAATAGTAACTTTTTACTTTTATTTACCACGGTTAAAAGTAAATAGGGTAATTAAGGGTAAAAATGTTATTATTATTACCATAACAAATGTCCTAATTCTATTGGAAAAGTTTAATTAGACTAAAAACAACCTTAGGAATAAAATATGACCATTTAGGCCCACTTGGATTAGATTAGGACATTTATTATTAATTTATTTAAAGAAGGGTTAAAATAGTTAAAATCAAAGTTTAATAAGTATATCATTTTTAATATAGGGTTATACCTAGGATAAATTCGACAATAAATATTCATTAGAAAGATAAAAAGATTTAATACATAATCATATTTTATTTGTAATTTTTAGACGTTATATAATTTAATTTATTTATGACACCAATATGATGCAATAATTATCTTATTAATGAAATATTGACATAATTGATGTTATAAATACCCAAATAAATATAATTTGAGACTTTTTATGAATTCCACTAATTTTATAGGTTTTATATGACATGTTATTATGGATTTAATTAAAAATTCTCGAACTAATCATTCTGTTATGATTTTCACAAAAATCAATTACTAAATAGTGTCAAAATTGACATAAAATAGTTTTTAAAACAAATATTATATTATTAATTGTTATTTTATTCACAAAAATCTAAGGTTCGGCCAAATGACTTATATAAGGATATATATATTAATAATAAACAACTTGGGGTTCGTTTGGCTTGTTATAGTGAGTTTATTAACCTTATAGTATAAGAACACAAGAAGACATGGTAAAAGTAAAATTATTTAACTTAATGATAAATCTAAATGATAAGGTTAAAATAGGAACCTAAACTTGTCTAAATTATATTGGATGAGAGTATTTCGACCCATACCCACCTTATCTTCTAAATATATCAATTTGGAGCTATTTAAAACGAAACTTGACTTTATAATAAAATAATATTTTTAGTTTTTCCAAAGGAGCCCCTCTCCTCCCTTATAAAAGGGCACCTCCTCCCCCTCTTCGTCACACCACTTTGAGCCTTCAAGCTCGGCCAAACCCTGAAAATTTCTCCTCTCCACTTACCTAGAGACATCCTAGAGGTCCTGGTCTTCTTCAAAGACCAATTTTAGTGCCCTAAAATGAGGTCTCAAAGAGGCGTTTCAATGAAGAGGTAATGTCCGTTACCAATTCTTTCAACTTTATTTCTTCTTCCACTTCTTCTTCTTTAGTTGTTTCATTATGATGTAATAACATCAGTATCACTCATATACAGATATGTTATTATAAGTATGAAACAAACCTATTTCACCATCTATCCATCCTACGGAAAATGAAATCACCGCGCGTGCGTACGTACGGAATACCGTCTCCACGCTGTGGTGTAATCTATTTTCCACCACCACCTTACTTTTATGGGTATAATGGTGTAAATAGTGACCATATATGACTATTGAAAAGTGATATTGATTCTGAAATAGTATAAATACACTCCAATACATTTAAACGATCATGGGAATGATATCATCGCTCGTGCGTACGTACGGAATACCGTCTCCACGATGTGATGCGACTCGTTATACATGATCTTCATTGCATAATGATTATATAAATGAATTGAATGAATAAATATTATATGTAGTACAATAATAACATTCTGGAAATGAGGTATCTATAACATAAAAATAAGGATAAGAATTTATTTGACAAAACACGCATAAGAACAAAAAGTAATAAACACCCGAATAAACAAGTAGTAATGAAATATTACTAATAAGAAGCTAAGAATATGACCATATTTGATATCATAAAAATACATATGATTCTGGAATAATTCAATAACATTATTTAAATCATTATACAGGAGGTTCGGACACGTACAAAGCATATCAGACCTAAGGTAAGGGAAAATATCACAATCACCTTTTTATCCGAGATTGTTAATACTTTGGTATTTACTGGGGTGTATTTTATCATCCACATCCATGTTTCCTCAATATGTAATATTTATATCCTTATACAATAGTTTATATCTAATTTCACCCTTCAGTGAGTTTTTATTAAAAGATATGAAAGGAATCTTTTGTCGTTTTTCGTACGAGGTACTTTTTGACTTTTCCGAAAAAAGTACGAGAATAATGTTTTTTTAACTTATACGACATGAATGGATTTTTAAAACATTATTTCCAAGAAGTTTCCTTTACAAGTTTTCACGTTTATCTTTAATAAACTTATTTTACTTTAAAATTTTATGACATGTTATGAAAAGAAAATGTTTTTGAAGTAGAAAGAATATTTTCCTCAAGAATGGAGTTCAAGTGTTTTATCAAAATTATTTTCCATATAAGATAATATAGGGTTATGTTTCAATCCCTATTATTACATGGATTTGATTATGTTGTGATGGAAATATTTTTATGAATTGCTTTATCTTATATGAATTGTTTTATGATGTCACGATGTTTAAGATTCCCATTTTTATTACATAGGTTATGCTATGATGTATGGTTTATGATTTTGTGGAAGACATAAGAATGATATCATTATGAGATGGGTGAGACCTATATCTCCCTCCAATGAATTGGGTAAAGATTTTATATCTCATGAGATAGACGTGGCTGGAACGGCAGGTTAAACCGGTTCAGTGAAACAGAACTGAAACGAGGAGTGAACTCGGTTAAGAAATGGACTTTGTCCACTAAGATAGTCTTGGAAATGAGCCTTGACTAATAAGAAATAATTCTCTATGATTATGTGTGTATGCCACAAAGTTTCATGTTTTATGTTATGATTATTGGGATTACATTTCACTACAATGGTTTATCCCATGTTATGAAATTATGATTTTTTTGCAGGTAAAGATTTCCAAATGTTATGTTCTTATGTATATGATATGATTGATATTTCTTTTGTTTACCCTTACTGAGCATTTGAGCTCACCCTTTTGTATGTTTTCATTCCCCAGGTCCAGAAAAAGGTTATTAAGTAAGATATGCCAAAAGGGACTATAGATATGATGAAATAAATGGGAGATAGTGTAGATGATTTATGAACCAGTTGTTTATGTTTCCCAGTTTCTAAAGACACTATACCTATACGGTCCTTTTCTGGTTTTTTTATATGTTATAATAATTGTGCTTCAATTATGAAGTAATAACAATATATGTAATGTATGGGTATTTATAATCATAATCCTAAAACACCTATAGAATTAATAAGGATGGTATAATTTGATTATATCCCAAGTAATGTTTAGTTAATATCAAAGTATGTCATCATATATTAAAAATGATTCTTCAAGATCACTTGGAATATTTCTTTAGGGAAATAAACTTTTCACTTTGAAAATCACATTTTTCAATATAAAAGTTCACAAAAAATTGATAAAAAAACTTTTATTTTTAAATAATCATTTAAACATATAAAATAATATAAATAACATTTATTGGTCATGATTGTGGAAAATACTGTTCAATCCATATACACAAAAACAATGATTCTATTCAATTTTTTTTGTAAAAAGTTAAAAGTTAATCATTTGGAAGACAAAAAAGATCCTTTTTTAATTAAAAAAATGGTTAAAATTTATTTTAAAAATAATTGCATAATATTAGAACATTTTTGTAATATATGGGAGTGGAAGAAAAAAGATTTTGACCAAAGAGAGAAGTAAGTCTGATTTTTTTTATAAAATGTCCTTATGTATATTTAGTTCTTAATGAAAGGAAAATGAAATGAAAAATGTAATATATAAAAATAACCAGAGGATAATAAAATTCAGGGGCTTATTGACAGGTATATTATAATATTTCATCATTACAATTATAATCATATACAATCCTGATAAGTAATGAGATTGTAACATAAAAACCATTACCACATTGGAAACTTTTGAATCCTATGGCCCATGAAATAAAGTACCATAGATGGATATATAAATCCCAATAATAATAATAATAATAATAATAATAATCATAAAATATATCCATGGGTAGTGTATACACAATCAAATAATCAATTGGAAAATATGGAATATGCCTCATAGAGATAAACTTGATATGAAAATCCCTTACCTGTATGGAAACTTTTATATAATAATAACCATTAAAGAATAATAGAAAATGAAAATTTTGTTATAATAAAAATAATTATATTAGTTATATAAAAATTTAAATGGATAATATATATACCACACAAAATAAATGAGTGTTGAATATGACACATGTCTCTCAAAAATAAAAGAGAGACTAGAAATCCCTTACCTCAAGTCTTGAATTTATTCATATACATTAGAAAATCATGTATGATAAATATATTATTATTATAAATATATTAAATATTGATAATAATATATATAATATCATATATTATTTACTTATTACCTTTTAGTACCTGTTTATCAGCAATTTATTTGTTAAAATCACATTTCAGAAAATAAATGCTTTATTTTTCATGTATGCTTTTAGTTTGATATATTCCATAAATTTAATTTGATAATGGTTGAATAATTTTCATAATTTATCCACGATATAAATATATTATATATTCATTAAATATTTCTTTATATTTATCCATTAAATGTAGAAATAGAAAATTAATTACACCATTCATGAAGAGGGTAGGCCGTGTGTATGCAAAAATATTGTCTCCATTGTCTTTAATGAATGGAACAAAACTATGTTAAATGTTAATAAAAAATTATATAATAATATTTTTTTCATACACATAATATATATTTATTAAATATACCTTTAATACCATACATGTCAAAAATAAATGATAAATATATCACATCACTTCCTGGAGGTAGTAGTCCACACATACACACAAGCGATGGTATCATTCTTCAACAGATTGGTTGGTAAAGAGGCATATGTGATATTAAATTTTTAAAAGTATACTTATTTCATAAATATACTATATAAATGTTAAATCTATCATTATATATTATTGTGGGTGGCACTGATGGAAAACGAATTACATCGGTTTGTGAGGTGGTAGTCTATCGTACACATGATTGAAAATTTCCTTTCTCATTTGATGGAAGAGGAGATCAACATAGGTTTTTAAATAAAAATAAAATATAAAATGGTACATATGGGTTTTATTATATTATAATTATTAAAAATGAATGAATTTTCATAGAGAAAATGTAAAAAGTAAGATCTTAGTGAAGATAATTATCTTTTCTTTGAAAAACCCCCTTTGGATCTCTTTTTAAGGACTTCAGGGTTGGAATTTTAGGAATACATTCAACTCTATATAATGGATATGAATCTTTGTGAGAGATTTATGAAGATTTTGGGGTTCTAAATTACTTAATATGTTTGGATAAGTGATGGGAGGTGGTTCCATTTTATAATTGTCGAGGCATTAAATTTTTATAAATACCCAGATCTATTCAGTAATGGGAAGTAATAGTCAGAAAAAGTTCCAATAAAATTGATAAAAAATGTATTTAAGGGTATATATAGTCTATAAACACCTCCAAAACACAAAAGAAACATTTTTTAAACATTTTATTCCTTAGCCTTTACATTTACTCACTTTTACCATTTTATTTTTCAATGTGTTAAAGAGTCTATTTTATTTACCTAGGTGCTTTACCCTTTACAAATAAAAATAAAAATATCCTTATTATATAATTTGAATCCAATTAATCTATGTTTTAAATATAATTTATTAAATTAAGTTATTATATGTGTAGAAAATTAATTTTAACACATGCGCATGTAACACATAAAACCCTGTTTTGACCTTAATAACAAAAATTTATCTTCACCGTTTTTAAAATTAATTTTGAAAAAACATAATTTTTATTTATAATATAAAATAAATTATTATTCTTCCAAATATTTAATACATTTATAAAATTTAATTCACAAAATTGGAAGTATTTAATTTAAGATAAAACCCACCAACATAACGGAAAAACCGTTTTCCAAAGAAAATGTTTTTATAAATATAACAAAATTTATATAAAAATTGAACATAAGATTGGTTTTAATGGAATAAATTGGATTAATTTTAATATAATTGAACTTATTTTACATTTAAAACCTCCTTACAACAAAATTTAACTCTATAAATTATTTAAACAAAATGTAAACTTTCAAAAAAAATCCATATTTTCACTATTCAATGAGAAATTAACCTTTTTAGAGAATTATCAAAAACTAAACCTATAAGAATTTTGATATTTTTATTTTAAAAATTAAATTAAAATTTTAATATAAAATTTATTAAATTAGAAATATTTATTTTTATAATATTTGCAGATAACATGATGAAGTTGTTTTTTTAGAACAATACATTTTTATTAACTTAAAACTATATTTATTCTTATAAATACTTAAAAGAAATTTTAGATGAATTAAAACACATTTTATACAATTTATAATATGTAAATTTCATTGAAACATCTCTTAAATTGTGAATAATTTAATTTATGAAGATAAAAATAGTTCATATGCATAAAACAAAATTTCATCAAAAACCATTGTATTTATTTTGAAATGATTTTCATTTTCATTTATAACATAAACATAAATTTATTTTATTTATGTGTAAATGATATATTTATCATAATTGAGTTTATCATATTCATACATTCTAAATTAATGGATAGGTCATGATAATAACTTTTAAATAACAATATCAGTATTATATTATTGTTCACTAAAACTCAATGTTTCATGTGAAGAAAGCCGTCAAAGATATTAAATTTATTTATAATTTCATAAAATGTGAGGGTGTTACATTATCTATAATTTCAAAAATTTATTCAATACAATTTCAAATTTTCCTTGGTAATCAGGGTTTTGAACTTTGGAAGCATCACTATGTAAAACCCATATCATAAAAATAATAAATAAAATTTCCTCTTGAAAAGATAGAATGGTAAATATAGAGGTAATATTAAAATAACAAAAAATTAGTTTTCTTAATTCGATGTAATTATTTGGATATGAAAATAAAGAAATGGAAGAGAATAATAATTCATAAGTATTAATTGATAATGATATATAAAATTTTCCAGAGAAAGTTAACAACCATAAAACCATAAATCTATGATGAGTTAAAAGAATATTGATTCATCAAAAATGAAAGTAACAAGTGATTTTTTTGAAGATAATTTTTCAGAACGTTGAGGGACATTTTTCAATCATTATATAGGACATAAGAAAATATACTTTATTTCCTTCTTATTCATAAGCCTAGTCTCATCCTTTTGTTGTTTTTTGATCAATTTATACTTCATATCTTAATATAATAAATGAAGATGAATTTTTCATGTTTAAAGTACTGACAGTTCAAATTATACATTAAATACTGAGAAGCCATTCTTTCTATCCCAGGTAATCATCAAAACCAAATTTATTAGAATAATTTATCCAATATGGATAAATCTTTAAATGATGAAATAATAAATTAATCTATAAAACCATATCCAAAGTTCAACTAAGACTATTCTATAAATTATTAAACATAAGGAACTTCTAAAATACAAAAATTTATAGATAAGGTTACTAAATCTCCAAAATTTAATTAACAATAGTCCATAAAATATCATAATGTAGATATTAAGTTTCACATATCCAATATGTTAATGACTTGGTCACGTATTCTCTTAAAACATGGTAATAACCAAAATTACAATAAAATCTCAATGAAAACATACATACTATAGAGACCCGAAGCCTGACGTACATGGACATTACATTACTTTTGCGGAATACTTAGTACATAACAAACACACACACAAGGATCGTAATAGTTTAGTGTCTTTGGAAACTCGGAATATAATCTTCTAGTCGTGGTGAAAGATCTTCAACATCTCCCATAAATATCTTCCTTTTTTTTACCTAAAACCTTTATTTATATCCTGGGGAAAAGAAAACATAAAAGGGTGAGCTCAAATGCTCAGTAAGGGTAAACAAAATAAATATCAATCACATCATATTCTTAAGAACATAACATTTTGGAAATCTTAACCTGCAAAAAAGAGCATAATTTCATAACATGGGATAAATCATAGTAGTGAAATGAAATCCCAATAATCATAACTTAAAACATGAAACATTGTGGCATACACACATAATCATAGAGAATCATATCATATTAGTCAAGACTCATTGCCAAGACTATCTTAGTGGACACAGTCCCTTTCTGAACCGAGTCACCCTCGTTTCAGTCCTGTTTCACTGAACCGGTATTACCTACCATTCTAGCCATGTCTATCTCATGAGATATAAAATCTTTACCCAATGCATTGGAGGGAGATATAGGTTCCACCCATCTCATTATGATACCATTCTTATGTGTGCCACAAAATCATAAACCATACATCACAACATAACCCATGTAATAAAAATGGGATTCTTAAACAACATGACATCATAAAACAATTCATATAAGATAAAGGAATTAATAAAAATAATTCCATCACAACATAATCAAATCAATGTAATAATAGGGATATAAACAGAACCCTATATTATCTTATATGGAAAATAATATTGATAAAACACTTGAACTCCATTCTTGAAGAAAATATCCTTTCTACTTCAAAAAATTTTTCTTTTCATAACATGTCATAAAATTTTAAACTAAAAGAAGTTTATTAAAAATAAACTTGATAACTTGTAAAGTAATATTCTTGGAAATAATGTTTTAAAAAAATCCATCAATGCCGTATAAGTTAAAAAAACATTCTTCTCGTACCTTTGTCGGAAAAGTCAAAAAGTTCCTCGAACGAAAAACGACAAAAGATTCCTTTCATATCTTTTACAAAAAACTCACCGAAGGGTAAAATAGGATTTAATCAATTTTAGGTGAATGGAAATAATATTACATATTGAGGAAACATAGATGTGGATGATAAAATACACCCCAGTAAATTCCAAAGTATAAACAATATCGGATAAAAATGAGATTGTGATATTTCCCTTACCATAGGTCCGATTTGCTTCGTAAGTGTCCAAACCTCCTGTATAATGATTTAAATAATGTCATTGACTTATTACAGAATCATATTCATTGTTATGGTATCATATATGGTTCACTTATGACTTTATATTACCCGTTCTTTTGTAAATTCCTTGTTAAAGAGCGTTTTGGGTAAAATTGTTTCATTTGTCGTCCGTGTTTTGACTTGTAATTATTCATATGATTACTTAGATCATGATTACATAATTCCAGAATATAAAACATGATTTATATATATATATATTCAGTATATACATATAAAAAATCAGTAAATGGAAAGAAATACACCGTTCATGGGGACGGTAGGCCGTATGTACGCATGAACGTTGTTTTCGTTTCCTTATTGAGTTGAACGGAATTAAGTAGATGACATACATATATATAAACATAAATCCAGTATCATTATTATGCCATATATTTCATTATTACTTATTATATATACTTTATAATCATTCGTGAATGGTTAAAGTGGAGAATGAATCTCATCACGTCGTGGAGATGGTAGTCTGTACGTACGCACGAGGGATGATATCGTTCTCATGATCGTGGGACTGTATTGGAGTGTATGTATACTATTTCAGAATCAATATCACTTTAAAATAATAATATATAGTTATTATTTACACTATTATACCCATCCAAGTAAGGTGGTGGTGGAAAATAGATTTCACCACGGCGTGGAGACAGTATTCCGTACGTACGCATGCGCGGTGATTTCGTTTTCTGTAGGATTGATAGATGGTGAAATAGGATTGTTTCATAATTATAATAACATATCAGTATATTAGTGATACTGAAGTTTTTACTTCATACTGAAACAACCTAAGAAGAAGGAGTGGAAGAAGAAATAAAGGTGAAAGAATTGGTAACGGAAATTACCTCTTCTTTGAAGCACCTCTTTGAGACCTCCTCTTAGGGAACTAAAATTGGTCTTTGAGGAAAACCAGAACCTCTAGGATGTTTCTAGGGAAGTGGAGAAGAGAATTTGGCAGGTGTTGGCTGAGCTTGGAGGCTCAATGTTGTGTGAGGAAGACAGGGAGGAGGTGCCCTTTTTTAAGGGAGGAGAGGGGTACCTTTGGAATAAGTAAAAATATTATTTTATTATAAAGTCACGTTCGGTTTTAAATAGCTCCAAATTTATTTATTTCAGGGATAAGGTGGGGATGGGTCTAAATCCTCTCATCCAATAGAATTTAGACAAGTTTAGGTTCCTATTTTAACCTTATCATTTTGATTTAACATTAAGTTAAATAATTTTACTTTTACCGTGTCTTCTTGTGTTCTTACACTATAAGGTTAATAAACTTACTATAAGAAGCCAAACGAACCCCAAATTGTTTATTATTAATATATATAACCTTTTATAAGTCATGTGGCCGAACCTTAGCTTTTTAGGAATAAAATAACAATTAATAATATAATATTTGTTTTAAAAACTATTTTATGTCAATTTTGACACTATTTAGTAATTGATTTTTGTGAAACTCATAACAGAATTATAATTTCGAAAAAAGTTAATTAAATCAATAATAACATGTCATATTAACCTAGAAAATTAGTGGAATTCATAAAAATTATAAAATTATATTTATTTGGGTATTTATCACATCGATTATGTCAATATTTCATTAATAAGATAATTACTGTATCATCGTTGTGTCATATATAAATTAAATTATTTAATGTCTAAAAATTACAAATAAAATAAAATTATGTAGGAAATCTTTTTATATTTATAATTAATATTTATAGTCGAATTTATCTTATGTATAACCCCATATTAAAAATGTTTTAGTAAATAAACTTTGATTTTAACTCTTTTAACCCTTATTTAAATAAATTAATAATAAATGTCCTAATCTAATCCATGTGGGCCTAAATGGTCATATTTTATTCCTAAGTTTTTTTTTGGTCGAATTACACTTGTCCAATAGAATTAGGACATGTGTTAGGGTAATAATAATATCATTTCTACCCTTAATTACCCTATTTACTTTTAACCGTGGTAAAAAAAAGTAAAAAGTTACTATTCACCAAAAAATTATTTTTATCTCATTGAACCACATTTTACTTACTGAAATAAACCAGGTATCTCGGATTTTTTAAATTCCACTCACAGAAGAGGTAAAATTAAGTTTTATGAACAATTCAGTTTTTTTAACTACCACTTAGTGGTTTCACTATTCATCAAAAATTGAAAGTTTTCAGAAAAATACCAAAAATTAGGACTAAGCTATATTTGATATTATGAACTCAAAAATGATGTCTATTTTACCAAATTCAAAACATATCAGTTGCATTAACTAATTTAAAAATTAATTCCCATCGTCAAAACAAATAGCGTGTTTTTAAGAGATAATAACTATCAAAAGATTGAAACTTGTTTATAACTGGTTTAAATGTGAAATTACATCCAATGACCATCATTGTATTAAATTGTAAAAATATATTATAAATATACTTTAAAACCACTCAAATTAATAATTTATCACTATTAATTATTTCGATTGAAAAAGTTGTTTTTAATTAAAATTTAGTAATTTTCACTATTCATCAAAATATGAAAGTTATCCGAAAATTACCAAAATTTCACCCTAAGCTAATTTCGATATTCCGAATCCAAAAATGACGTCCATTTTGAAAAATAAAATTTACAAAATTTCAAAAAGTGGTTATTACTATTCATAACGACTAGTTTTAATAATATCATATCGTTGTTTAGTGAAACTCGGTATTGCGTACTACACATGCTATCGAGGAAGGTCGCGATTGCGTGTAATGAAAGGCAAGTCAAGGATACGTGTTGTGCAAGATCCTTTTGGTGTAGCATACAACACAAGACATTAATGAAATTAAAAAGAATATTTTTCATAAAATCTCGGGGTGTTACATTCTACCCCCCTTAAAATGAATTTCGCCCTCAAAATTCGTCGGGGTTATAAATGGTTTACTATTCGAAAGTTTCTTTAATCGAAACCCACATAGTAAAAAGGAATACCAAAACCAATCTTTAAAAACAAAATTATGAAACGTAACGGTTACCCAAATAAACTAATCACTAGGTTTCCACATAGGTGAAAATATGGATATGGAAGAGAAATCTAACCATCAAGTTCTGATGGAGAGTGGTAGAGAACATGGCTATGGAAAAGCTAGCAATCACAAAGACATAAATTTGTGAATATCTAAGGTACCATCTGATTCATCAGATATAAGAGCACTAAGACAACATTTTTGGGTTTCAAGATCATTTTCCTAAAGTTGATGAAATTGGAATTAGAAGAAATACTTTCGTGATTTTGGTATAGTCTCACCGTTTGTCGTTCTTTGGACAATTTTCACTTCATCTCTTAAAGAAATGAAGTTGAATTTGTCATTCGTGATGTGTTAGCAGATCATGTGATAGAATGATGGGTCATTCCATCTCTTTCAAACAAAAGGTTAGCAAAAGTTATAAGTCCATCTTATGGTTAATCATATATGGTTCCAAAAATGAACTTATAATTCATATATCATACCGCTTAATAAAATAAAACTAGTTTCTACTAAACATGGACTTCCTGTAGGCCAGTGGTAGGTGATAAAGGACAGTCGCACTTCGGTTGTGGGTTCGATTCCCACAGCCTTGTCCGACGCGATGGCTGTCGCCCGTCCTGCAGGTTGTCCTTTTTCTAAAGCTATATTACTATAACATCCCATCAATAATATCGAAAAACGTTTTATCCTAACTTATGTCCAACATAATCCATTCTAATCTTTAGACTTATCTAAAATACTTCGGTCTAAGCTCATAGTATAAAGAAAATGATTACTTGAAATGTCACAGAACAATCACGTGAATGCCATCATTTATCCCCCATATATCATAAGATATATCTTGTTGGTCAAATTACAAACATGTGAATACCTTAATCATGTATTCTCTTGAAGAATGAATACCCATTGAACCTTAGTGAAAACATGAATGTAGTTAAAAGTTAACACTTTCCATAAACCAAAATCCTCAACATTATTTATACTCAAACCATTATATCACTTAGTCCTTATATCAATCATGATCTCATGAATACTATCAAACATTTTTTTCCTTATCCCCTCATTATGCGCATATCATCTTTTTTCCAAAAATATCTCAATCACTTTCCATGGTTACCGATACCATAAAATTATTGAAAACCATAATAGACTAATACAAAAATATTCTAATAAGCCATAAAAGTACCTCAACAACATTATTATTGAATACCAATATATAAAAACTTCAATCCATCCTATTAAATGATTGTCCTGGAATAATTCCTTCCATGATTTAGAAGTAAATTTTTAGGTCAGGTCATTGAGTTGGGTAATGCCCATGTTCTCCACAAATAAGACATTGAATTCCATAACAGTCTGTCACTCTATGACCCTTTTCTCCACACAGATAACATCTGTCCCTCCATTTCAGGTATTCCTCAAGGTTCTTCTTCCCTTCATTAGAAATCTCAATCTTCCTTTCTTTATGCTCCTCCACATATGAACATGTATAAAAGTCTATCTTCCTCTTATTTGATGAATTAGGAATACCACTAAATTTCACCTTGTTAGTCATATATCGCGATGACTGATTCGGCATAATCACAATATCTTTCTCTCTAGGAATTACACAATTTTGTTGCTCATAGTCACCAATTTGTCCATTGGATTCAATGTTAACCAAATTCCTTCTGGTTCCCTCCAATAACAAAAATACAAAAATAATTCTGTGAGAGGCAAAATTCATACTAGAGAAAACAACATAGTAAAGGGGGAGTACCCTCAATATCTAACATCTTAGGTTAAATTCTAAGATTGTTACCATAGTTTTAGGATTATATCCTATACGTATACTTATCCTTAGGGACATCCCTAAACACACCTTAGAAATATCTCTAGGGATCTCACTAACGTTTTCGCATCCTAGTTTCCCAAGGTTGACTAAACCTTTCCTCTGATACCAACTGTAGAGACCCGATGCTTGACGTACATGGACATTACATTACTTTTGCAGAATACTTAGTACATAACAAACACACACACAAGGATCGTAATAGTTTAGTGTCTTTGGAAACTCGGAATATAATTTTCTAGTTGTGGTGAAAGATCTTCAAAATATCCCATAAATATCTTCCTTTTTTTTACCTAAAACATTTATTTATATCCTGGGGAAAAGAAAAAATAAAAGGGTGAGCTAAAATGCTCAGTAAGGGTAAACAAAATAAATATCAATCACATCATATTCATAAGAACATAACATTTTGGAAATCATAACCTGCAAAAAAGAGCATAATTTCATAACATGGGATAAATCATAGTAGTGAAATGAAATCCCAATAATCATAACGTAAAACATGAAACATTGTGGCATACACACATAATCATAGATAATCATATCTTATTAGTCAAGACCCATTGCCAAGACTATCATAGTGGACAAAGTCCCTTTCTGAACCGAGTCACCCTCGTTTCAGTCCTGTTTCACTGAACCGGTATAACCTACCATTCCAGCCATGTCTATCTCATGAGATATAAAATCTTTACCCAATGCATTGGAGGGAGATATAGGTCCCACCCATCTCATAATGATACCATTCTTATGTGTGCCACAAAATCATAAACCATACATCATAGCATAACCCATGTAATAAAAATGGGATTCTTAAACAACATGACATCATAGAACAATTCATATAAGATAAAGGAATTCATAAAAATAATTCCATCACAACATAATCAAATCAATGTAATAATAGGGATATAAACAGAACCCTATATTATCTTAGATGGAAAATAATTTTGATAAAACACTTGAACTCCATTCTTGAGGAAAATATCCTTTCTACTTAAAAAAATTTTCTTTTCTTAACATGTCATACAATTTTAAACTAAAAGAAGTTTATTAAAAATAAACATGAAAACTTGTAAAGGAAGCTTCTTGGAAATAATGTTTTAAAAAATCCATTCATGCCGTATAAGTTAAAAAAAACATTCTTCTCGTACCTTTGTCGGAAAAATCAAAAAGTACCTCGAACGAAAAATGACAAAAGATTCCTTTCATATATTTTACTAAAAACTCACCGAAGGGTAAAATAGGATTTAAACAATTTTAGGTGAATGGAAATAATATTATATATTGAGGAAACATGGATGTGGATGATAAAATACACCCCAGTAAATACCAAAGTATAAACAATCTCGGATAAAAATGAGATTGTGATATTTCCCTTACCTTAGGTCCGATTTGCTTCGTAAGTGTCCAAACATCCTGTATAATGATTTAAATAATGTCATTGACTTATCACAGAATCATATTCATTGTTATGATATCATATATGGTTCACTTATGACTTTATATTACCCGTTCTTTTGTAAATTCCATGTTAAAGAGCGTTTTGGGTAAAATTGTTTCATTTGTCGTCCGTGTTTTGAATTGTAATTATTCATATGATTACATAGATCATGATTACTTAATTCCAGAATATAAATCATGATTTATATATATATATATATATATATTCAGAATATACATATAATAAATCAGTAAATGGAAAGAAATACACCGTTCATGGAGACGGTAGGCCGTACGTACGCATGAACGCTGTTTTCGTTTCCTTATTGAGTTGAACGGAATTAAGTAGATGAAATACATATATACACACATAAATCCAGTATCATTATTATGTAATATATTTCATGATTACTTATTATATATACTTTATAATCATTCATGAATGGTTAAAGTGGAGAATGAATCTCATCGCGTCGTGGAGACGGTAGTCCGTACGTACGCACGAGCGATGATATCGTTCTCATGATCGTGGGACTGTATTGGAGTGTATGTATACTATTTCAGAATCAATATCACTTTAAAATAATAATATATAGTTATTATTTACACCATTATACCCATCCAAGTAAGGTGGTGGTGGAAAATCGATTTCACCACGGCGTGGAGACGGTATTCCGTACGTACGCACGCGCGGTGATTTCGTTTTCCGTAGGATGGATAGATGGGAAAATAGGGTTGTTTCATAATTATAATAAAATATCAGTATATGAGTGATACTGATGTTATTACTTCATAATGAAACAACCTAAGAAGAAGGATTGGAAGAAGAAATAAAGGTGAAAGAATCGGTAACAGAAATTATCTCTTCTTTGAAGTGCCTCTTTGAGACCTTATCTTAGGGCACTAAAATTTGTTTTTGAGGAAGACCAGAACCTCTAGGATGTTTCTAGGGAAGTGGAGAAGAGAATGTGGCAGGGGTTGGCCGATCTAGAAGGCTCAAAGTTGTGTGAGGAAGAGAGGGAGGAGGTGCCCATTTATAAGGGAGGAGATGGGTACCTTTGGAATAACCAAAAATATTATTTTATTATAAAGTAAAGTTCGGTTTTAAATAGCTCAAAATTTATTTATTTCTAGGATAAGGTGGGAATGGGTCGAAATCATATCATCCAATAGAATTTATACAAGTTTAGGTTCCTATTTTAACCTTATCATTTAGATTTAACATTAAGTTAAATAATTTTACTTTTACCGTGTCTTCTTGTGTTCTTACACTATAAGGTTAATAAACTTACTATAAGAAGCCAAAAGAACCCTAAATTGTTTATTATTAATATATATAACCTTGTCTAAGTAATTTGGCCAAACCTTAGATTTTTAGGAATAAAATAACAATTAATAATATAATATTTGTTTTAAAAACTATTTTATGTCAATTTTGACACTATTTAGTAATTGATTTTTGTGAAAATCATAACCGAATGATAAGTTCGAAAAAAGTTAATTAAATCAATAATAAAATTTCATATTATCCTAGGAAATAATTTTAATTCATAAAAAGTCTCAAATTATATTTATTTGGGTATTTATAACATCAATTATGTCAATATTTCATTAATAAGATAATTACTACATCATCGTTCTGTCATAAATAAATTAAATTATTTAATGTCTAAAAATTAAAAATAAAATAAAATTATGTAGGAAATCGTTTTATATTTCTAATGAATATTTATAGTCGAATTTATCTTATGTATATCCCCATATGAAAAATGTTTTAGTAAATATACTTTGATTTTAACTCTTTTAACCCTTCTTTAAATAAATTAATAATATATGTCCTAATCTAATCCAAGTTGGCCTAAATGGTCATATCTTATTCCTAAGTATGTTTTTGGTCGAATTACACTTGTCCAATAGAATTAGGACATGTGTTAGGGTAATAATAATATCATTTCAACCCTTAAATATCCTATTTACTTTTAACCGTGGTAAAAAAAAGTAAAAAGTTACTATTCACCAAAAAATTATTTTTATCTCATTGAACCAAATTTTACTTATTGAAATAAACCGTGTCTCTCGGAGTTTTGAAATTCCACTCACAGAAGCGGTAAAATTAAGTTTTATGAACAATTCAGTTTTTTTAACTACCACTTAGTGGTTTCACTATTCATCAAAAATTGAAAGTTTTCAGAAAAATAGCAAAAATTAAGCCTAAGCTATATTTGATATTGTGAACTCAAAAATGATGTCTATTTTACCAAATTCAAAAAATATCAGTTGCATTAACTAATTTAAAAATTAATTCCCGTCGTCAAAACAAATAGCGTGTTTTTAAGAGATAATAACTATCAAAAGATTGAAACTTGTTTATAACTGGTTTAAATGTGAAATTACATCCAATGACCATCATTGTATTAAATTGTAAAAATATATTCTAAATATACTTTAAAACCACTCAAATTAATAATTTATCACTATTAATTATTTCGATTGAAAAAGTTGTTTTTAATTAAAATTTAGTAAATTTCACTATTCATCAAAATATGAAAGTTATCCGAAAATTAACAAAATTTCACCCTAAGCTAATTTCGATATTCCGAATCCAAAAATGAAGTCCATTTTGAAAAATAAAATTTACAAAATTTCAAAAAGTGGTTATTACTATTCATAACGGCTAGTTTTAATAATAGCATATCGTTGTTTAGTGAAACTCGGTATTGCGTACTACACACGCTATTGAGGAAGGTCGCGATTGCGTGTAATGAAAGACAAGTCAAGGATACGTGTTGTGCAAGCTCCTTTTGTTGTAGCGTACAACCCAAGACATTAATGAAATTAAAAAGAATATTTTTCATAAAATCTCGGGGTGTTACACATACTTCCTCATTAAATAAATAAATCCAAATATTATTGAATATATTCCACAAATACAAATTTTTTTTATGCTTCATAAATCATAGCTTAATATAATTTTTTCATCAAATAAATAGTCTGCTCCAAGTTCATCAACACAATCCAATTGACTTTATCCATATCAATTTTCTCTTTAACCAAATAAAAAAACATTATGTCAACATAAATAACATATTATTGGTTATATATCTCTTAATCACAAGTTTTCAAAAAAATAAAATCGTTCCATTAAATAATTTTTCTATGTTATCAGTACCATTTTGGAATATTTTGAAATTCCAAAATGGTAATCATATACAGAACAACACTTATATATTTCATGATTCATATAAAAAATTTATTGAATTCCAATACATAAACAGTTAAATAATTCCACTTCATCATCAAAGCATTAATTGGGCTTAATCATCTTATTCATTAATACCTCATCCCTTTAATATGTTATTTTATGTTTCTTTATCATCAATATAAAAAACCATACTCATGAAACCATGATGATCATCTTCTTGATATTTCCCCTAGGACATAGATTTTCACAATTCGCTTAATTTACAACTTTAAAACATTCATCCATTGATCATGCCTAAGGTAAACCATTATTCTAATCCATTGTGCTTAATAAAAATTTCAAGTATCCTCACCAATTGCTTAATCTATTCCCTTGTTCTCTATACATAAAACAAATTCTCATACCCTTAAGACATTAAATTGAGTGATTATTCGAAATTATCAACATATAAGAAACTGAATCTTCTTTCCATTATGGTTTCTACCACACGAGCTCCCAGTTAACACTATCCTTATATTCTTTGGTGAGTATGAGATATGTTTAAGGAGAATGTTTTAATCATATACAATGATAAATTATTAAACACAATCAAAATATCTCTCACTCTAGTCATCATCCAAATAAGTTTCTTATCAAAACAATTTCTATCAAATTTAGTGTTAATCCAATACCATCTAGTTCATACCATTGACTAAAACCAAAAAGTACGGTCTGAGAAACAATATCCATAGAGGGAAATTGCATAATCATGAAAAATAATTTATATTTTATCTAAATCACGACACATTAATTTCAATATATAACGCCTTAGGTTGTAACAAGATCATTCATGGGCATAATATATTCAAATCCATCATGATAGATTGTAAAGAGTCTATGAATTTCTAAAATATGTCCCATGGGAGTGTAGAACCTAGTGTGCAACAAGAGCCACTGTATTGCAGTATGTGACGATTGAGTCAATGACCAATGTTCCATTTTCATAGTTATTACCCAAAATTACATCTATGTAAGATCCACATCCAGTTGTATTAGATAGGGATGTAATTTTCCTAAAACCACTCTCTATATCCTTCACGAAATTTCCCTGAAATTTCATATACTTATAATTAACCATAGGGTTCTCACAAAAGTTTTCTCATCTTAGTTTCCAATCTTAAAAAAATCTTACTCTAATACCAACTATAAATACCATACATTCTTATACATTGAAATTACATATTTTTAGATGAATATTCAATACATTTCACAAATACACATGTGAGAAATATAATGGTTTATTATATTTAGAGACTATCTACACAAACTTATTATTTCAGGAATGATATTAAATATATCCCATAAAGATATTACCACATTTCAAAATCCATATACATACCCTACTTAATAAATTTCTTCATAAACTGGGGAAATGAAACACAATAAAGGGTGATATTGGATTTCCAGTTGCGATAAACATGAGATATATCAAGATAAATTGTTAATAAGTGTATGATAGAAAGATAATAAATACTGAAAACCATACCCTAAATATAATAGATCATAAAACCGAGTCACAGAATAAATCATAGTAGTTTATAAAAAATGAATTAAAAGGGAATCAATGAAAAATATCCATATGAATATAACATTGTAATAATATGTTGATTTTTGGAATAAATATAAGATTAATATATTGTGAACATGTATAAATATAATTTAGTTCAATCATTAAATCAAGGACATGAAATGAGATCCTCACATAACCTTAGGGTCATGAAATACAGGTACATGCATAAACTTGTGAACATGAAATTAGATTCACATATAACATATTTACCTCATACGTTATCAATAATTACCTAGTGCATTAGAGGGATATATAGGTCCCACCTGTCATTGGTTATAAAATGACCACCGTCCTTGGTTAAAATGTAACCACAAAACTTGTTTATAGAATAAATACTATCCTTGGTTATAATGTAACCACCATAACATGGTTGAAACTATAAATAGTTTTGAAAAAAGATCATAAAACATTCATCATATTAAAACCAATGAAAATAAAAGGATGTCATAAACATCCCATTATATTATAAACCATATAAAAGAATTAGTTTTCATAAACATTTCATATTTTCATAATTGAAAAACCCATGTAAAAGAATTCATTTTCCTGAATATCTTTTCATCATAATTGTTAACCACCTAGATAAATAATAATTATTGTATAATTAGATCATATACCTAGTGAATATTAAGTAACATTAATGTATGTAATCTTAGATGTAAAATGATTTTGAAATATCACTTTGGACATTTCATGAGAAAAATAACCATTTCAAATTAAAAATAACCATTTATAAATTCAAAGTTTACAGAATTTTTTTGAAATAATATAACATGAAAAAAACCATTGAAACATATAAATTAAGACTTAAAATATAGTGTGGTCATGATGGTATAATATTCACTTCATTCCATGAATGTTAAAATAAATATTCTTTTAATATTTTGTATAAAATATAAAATTTCACTTATTTAGAAAATAAGAAATAGATTTATGTTGAAACATAATATAAAAATTTAAACAAGGATAAACATGTATTTAAAAATAGTTATATAATAATAAATAATTTCTTAATATTTTTTAGAAAACATGGACAAAGAAGAAAAATTATTTTGATCGAAGAGAGAAAAAGATTTGATTTCTATTAATTTTTTTGGTCTCTTCAATTATTAAAGAGAGAAATGTGAAATTAAAATATATATTCCCTATAAATAAAAATAGGATATGTAAATTCATCAGTTTTTTGATATGTATATCATAATATTTTTTCATCAGATGTATGATGATAAAAAATAAAAATAAATGATGGGATTGTAAGATAAAAACAATTACTACAATTATAAAATTTGAATTATAATCTCCATGAAAGAAAGAACTATAAATGTTAATTTAAATCCCTAAAAAATTCATAATAATAATCATATAATACATTCATAGTCTGTATATACACCATTCAAAAGAAACATGTGGTGAATATGACGTGTGTCCCACAGAGAGAAAGAAGATATGGAAATCCCTTACCACATTAGGAACTTTGGTATCATAAGAACAATTAAATAATAACTTCAAATGACAAATTAAATATCAATAAAAAAAGTATATTAATAATATATCATATCAAAGTTATAGTATACACACTACACAAAATAAACGAGTGGTGATTGTTGCATATGTCTACGATAAATAAAAGAGAGACTAGAAATCCCTTACATCAAGTCCTGAATATCCTTATATAACATTGAAAGTACTGTATAATAATTATATTTTTATTGAAAATATATTCCATAAAAATTATAATATATATCATACCATATATTATTTACTTATGAAATTTTATTACTCATTTATTATCAATTTCTTTTTTAAAATCATGTTTCGAATAATATCTACTTCATTTTTCATATAAGTTTCTGTTTTGTATATTTGATCATTATTCATTGATCATGGTTACATGATCTAACTTATCTTATCCATTATATAAATATCAAATATGTTATCAATTTATTTATTTATAGTTATCCATTAAATCTAAAGATTAAACAATGAATTACACCATTTATGGAGTTGGTATGCCATACGTGTGCAAGAATACTATTTCCATTTTTATCGAATAATGGATTGAAATAAAGGTGAATGATAATTATCCTTTAAATAATCTTTTTTATTTCATATATATCATATATATTCATTAGATATACCATTATTATAATCCATTTTTAAATGAAATAAACAACATATCACATCACTTCATGGAGGTGATAGTCCACATGTACACATGAGCGATATTATGGAACCTCAAAAAATTGGAGGTAAAAATTTTTATATGATATTATAATTCTATAAGTATAATTACATCAATAATATCTTATAAATACATTAATTACATAATTATCTTAATAAGTGATTTGGTTTTATGGAAAAGAAATTACATCGGTTCGCGAGGTGGTAGTCTGTCGTACAGGTGATTGATAATTTCATTTCCCATTTGATGGAAGAGAAGCTGGATATATATTATTCTTTTAACAAAAAAAAATTTAAGTATATATTAGATACCTGTGTCATTAAATTTTTTCACACTAAGAACTGATGCTTTTCTATTATTTTTTTATTTTGGGTGTTTTTCTTTATTTTGTGGCTTTCTTGGGTGTTTTTTGAAAAATGATAGTTTTGGGGAAAACAAAAGAAGTTGTAAAGGTGGTTCATGAATAAAAGAAACAATATACCAGCCAAGTAAAACTTTGTGAACTAGATAGTGGTACTATATAGGGTGAACGATCATGTGCACCTCATGGTAAACTATGAATTCTATTTTACTCTCAGATAGAGCTGCCACACAGTTGGCACACGGTCAAAAAGACCATACAACCAAACTGTTCAGCTTTCTAGGTCTTGTAAAAAAGTTTTTAATAATAATAATAGAAAGAATAATGATTTTAAATATTATTATTATTATTATTTTTATTTTATATGTATCAATCCCCCTTAAGGGGATTCTTCTCCCCCATATCCCCCCATTGCACACCCTCACCCCTCCCTCTCGTTTTTAACACCACAGCCAAATGGGATCCCTAAATTTAGGAAACCACCTCTTCCCATCTCCTTTAAATGTCCAATTTTTGATCCTATGTATTGTGTGATCTGTCTAGGTAGGGCTTTCTTCTTCTCATCTTCCATCGTCTATTTAGATTTATTGGTTTCTCTTTTCCCTCCTATTGTGTGCACTCCCTAACCAAACTCTAACCTATTATGGGGTGTTTTTTTGGTTTTATCTTGGTTACTAGGGTTTGGAAATTTTTATTAAGGATAATTATTTAAATTCCTATCAAATTAAGTGATTTAATATTTGGTTTCATGTGTGTTTTTTCCTGCCCTAAATCTTTGGTGCAATTGTAATTAGGGATTTTGTGATTTTAAGGTTCCCTATATTTCTTTAGTGCTCTTTTGGAACTTTTTGAGGTGGATTCAGTCAACCATTATTGAAGGTGACCTACATGTGTAAGAATAGGAAATCATACACATATATTAGTAACCCCTTTATATATATTCACTCATGGGAGTATGATTTTATATATTAGGGATATGTGTTATTATATATATACACGTGAAAAATGTATACGTATATATGTGTAAAGGGTATATGAATGTATATGAATATATATAAGGACTTCCTTGTACATTTCTATGTATAAAAAAGTATGTATATTGAGGCTATGTGTCCTTATATATATATATGTGAAGGTGTATATTAATGTAAGTGGAAAAGAGAATTTTTGGGTGGTCTTCTTAAAAAAAGAAATGTGTATTGAGTTTTATTCTCTATGTTTGGGCATTTAATTTGAACTCATTGATTATTTGAGTGTTATAAAAATATTTTTTTATTATTATGTGTTACGTATATGCTATTAAAATTAGTTATGGATCTTAGAAATTGTAATTTAGTTTATTTCACTTAATTTACCTAAAATAGAAACATTTGTTTTTCATTTTTAAATATGCTTTCAACCTTATAATAGAAATTGTAATGTATTTTCAATGTTTTATCGGTTTTTTAAATTATGTTCCATTAAAATTGGTACAAAATATTTAGGCCCTTTATGTAATTCATGTAAATTGGTTTTTAACTCTTGTGATGTGAATGCCTTTTTGGAACCTTTTAAATGTTTTTTATGATAGGAACCCCCATGGTAATCCTCTAGTAAGAGAGGGTCTCTTCATAGATGGTGTCAAGAAGTCAGAAAGGAGTGAATGTTGGAACCCATGTTAGTTTCAAGCTTGTGATGACCCCAAAACTTCTCATTTATCCTACTATCATGGAATTCTAGGAATCATAGTGGTTTTCATGATATTATTTCTATTTAGTCCCAATTAAATGGACTAGAACCCCATGGTAGGGAAAGGACATGTGGGCTATGACACTGGTGAGGCCAGTTGAGAGCAGACAAGTAGGTTATTGAAAATTCATCACATTGATAGGATAAAAGATATATTCCAAACCAAGTATGTCTATGGTCTTCTTACATGGTATCTAGGTAAATCCCATGATATCTAATTCACATGTATTTCACATTACCTCATTTTTTTGATATTTTTTAAGAAATCTTTTAAACTATTAATTTTTTACACCAGTAGTTCTTACAAAAACACTTACATACTTGTACTCAACTCACCAATGATTATTTTTTCAATGAATCATTTACATCAACAAATGTTCTTATTTTTAAAATTTTTTAATTAGAAAAAATTTCATTCATTGGAAACCATTTTATAAAAAGGATAGGTAAATGGTTATTTTGAAATTATTAGCTTATTTTTTTGAGAAATAAATTAAAACCATAGTTTAAATAGATATATTTCATACTATAATGACCTGGTTTTCCTTTTAATGGTAAGGAATAGGGAGTGGTTCTTATTTATAAATCCCTAATAAGAATCTTGGTGCTCATTCCTGCATTATCTTATCCAGTTTTGGGTTCTTCATGTTTTGGATCTCTCTCAGAGTGAGTGTGGGTCTGTGATTGGTGGTGACCGATGTGGTCACTTGGGGGTATTCTTAGTTTTTTAGTTTTATTACGTTTTCCACTACCATTTAGTTCTTTTATTTTATTCTTGGTTATTTTTTTATGGGCTAAATCATTCCCAAATAATCTTTATTTTTTTTACTTTATAATAGATCTTAGCACAGAAAAATTGATAATGCCTCGTAAGTCTTGTCATGGGCCAGATTGGGTGAACGGTTTAGGGTAAACCCATCTTGGTTTGTTAAAAAATTGAATCAGAGTGGGTTGTCCCATGTTATTTGGTAATTTCATGTGGTTCAGAGCTTGGATTTTCATAATTCAAGTGATCAATCATGTTTAGGTGTTTGATCACCACCTATTTGTATGGATTATTGAATTTACATGGTGGTTCAGGATAGTTATTCCTCAAATTATAATCTTGGATATTAGACATTTTCAATTTTTTTTTGATTTTTGATGGCGTGTTTTGTTTATATTTAAGAATTGGTGGGTAATTTTGAGATACTAAAAGTCTTAGAGTGGTTGTTTTGGATTAATTCAAAGGGGTACATAATTATTGTGAAAAATATAGAAAACCATGAATATACCATGAAACTACCTCTTATGACCTCCAATGTGCTCTCTTAGATAGTGTATGTCCTACCAAAACATGTAGTGAATCCCTATATAGTGGTGGTTCTTTTGAGGATTTGGGATTCTGATTTATTGATCAATTGGGATGATGGAGTTTTATATTTTTATTTTTATTTATTTGAATTTGGGTCATTTATCCTTGGGTTCAAAAATGTTTTTGGATAGTTACAAATTTAAATTTAAATAATATAAGCATTAGTTTCTTTGAAAATAAAATGGGGTATTTTGAAAATAGAAATTATTTTGGGAACAATTTTTGGACACTGAAATGTTTTTTTAAAAGTGAATTGAAATGGAAAGGAAATTGTTTTGAATTTTGAAACGTTTTATAAAAAATTTGGAAATAAATTGACACAAGAATCTATTTATAATTTATTTTGATAATAAATGGTTTATCTGAAATCTAGTTGAGGGTTTATTAAATATATGTTTGGAAAGTTATGTTTCCATATATTTATTAAACCATTGGTATTCTTATGAATTCTCACCTATTGAGACGTATGTGAGTGGGAAATGAGTTTTTTTTGGTATGTGTCGATGGGTTATTAAGCTAGCACAAGAGTATATATATATATATATGTGTGTGTGTGTGTGTTTGTGTGTGTGAGACTTCATGAAATACCAATGGTGGGTGTTTTCTGTGTAAGTTTTTTTATGAAAATGGTTTCCAAAAAGTTGGATTTTAATGATCTAAAAGTGTGAGTGTTATGATTCTACCTTTTTGTGTTTGGTATTTAAATTTTTAGGATTCAGATATGATGTTTTGAGGGAAGTATTTAAATGGTGTTTTGAGATATTTTTGTTGATTTATGATTGAGAAGTGTAGATTTGATTTTTGATGCACATTGGGTAGGTCAAATGATTCTTATTTTTAGACTATGCCCTAGAAGAGACCTAATAAAAAGAGTATATGGTGAGTCTCTCAAGAACATTCACATATTTTCTAATTAATGTTCAGTTTTTAGAATTAGTGTTGTTTAATGATTAGTGGTTTGATCATGTCAAAATTAAGGGGGTTAGAGTCTGAGTAAATTATGAATAAATATTTCTCTAGGTATTCCCATTGATGACTCTACCCAGAATTTGAACTAAGTGTTGGAGCTAGAGAATTTCAAAACATTAGACATTTCTCAAGTCTTCTTGGGGGTTTTACCCCATTATCTAACTAAAAATAGGAGAATAACTCATCTATATTTGGATTATGAAAAGATTTTATGTTCAGTGTGGACACTTTGGTCACTTGAAGTGCGTTCTGTAAGTCGTTCCACTAAAAGAGTAAGTTTTAGTTGAGGATTAAAAGCTCTTTAATATTCCATAAAAGATGATTCAAGACTTCAGGAATCCTACCATAAGACTCTAAGTGAACATTATCATACAATTAAAGAGTTTTCAGGTGTGGTGGATTTTAGATTAACCATATTTCATCATCATCAAAGGGGAAACAGATTAAGTATCCACTTATTATTCCTTTTTATTTTGAAATTTTTATTAAGAGATCATGGTGGCCTCATTTATTTTGAGATCCATGTAACTGTGCCTTATGAATGAAAACTTTTAAATGGTGATATTTTTTATGGAGTGGTTTTGGTTTCGATTGGTACCCGTTTGGAGATGTAATACTTTGGTGAAATTATGAATCATGATCCGGTTCAATTCAGAGTTTGTGTTTCCTTGGTTGGGAAGTTTTTTATGTACATTAGTCTATTGAGTGTACCTCTTGCTTCAATCACCTGAATAGTTGGTTCCGTAATGATAGGGAGACCCACTACAGGTCTTGTTGGTGTCTGCTCTTAAGATGGTCGGGTGTGAAATGGGATGTTAAGAGGTCACACCAGTGTTAAAGGGTTCGTTTGGATTTGTGAGTTACTTCATCTTAGAAAATTAAGTTATCTCTAGAGTCATAAAATATTGGGGATAATACCATAGATAAATATCTTGGTGAACTTAGTATACTACATTTTTTGTCCACTCTTTTGGAATTTTGAATCTTTTTGCTGGTCGGTTTCATTTTTTTGGGTGCTGATTGACCCCGATCATGGTAGTTGGTCAGCTTGAATACATTGTCATGTGATAGATGATTCTGGAAATCATGAACAAAGCCTCGTGTCATTTATTTTGGGGATAATTATGTTAGGTTTTGTGGTATTCCTTGTTTTGAGGTTATGTTCGGAGATATGAGTCCCTTAATCTGCATCCCTTCCTCTCCCTGTTCGTGTCCTTAAGCCCTATTAGTTGTTTCTTTAGATAATGAGATGGTTCCTTGATAATGGTATTTAAATATTATTTTTGGATTTCCATGTTTCAGAAATTAGGTGGGAAGTCAGTCTTCGGTTCTCAGTCTTGTAGTGGTTCAGGTTTTACGTTGGGTGTTGGCTTGTTCGTGTCACAGTTAGCCATATCATTTAGAAACTTCTGAGTGCATAAAGTGTAAATGGGTTGGATAATTGTCAAACTCAGACTAGAATATTCTTATTAATTTTTTTATTTATTTATTAACTTTATTCTTTGGATTCCCTAGTTTTTTTTAAAAAAATTGGATGTTTTTTGGGTAGATAGATTAAGGCACATGATTGGTGCATGGTTATGAGAAACTATGTGCCATCGTAGAGAAAACTATGAGTCCAAGACAATGTAACTATCCCAGGAACACAGATAGGTACATGAGTGTTTAACCATATAAGTAAAACATTCAATCCATTTTCCTATTATACCGAGGTTTTTCACGGTTAGAAAATGGTCTAATAGACCAAGTGGTGAAACCGTGCGGCCTGCCTTGTCATAAAAAGAGTTTCAATAATAATAAATTTATTATTATTAGTATTATTAAAAATATTATAATTATTATTTTATTTTTATTAAACCCACTGAATGGTATTCTTATCTCCCTCTACCCTCATCGCACAACCTCAACCCCTAGTTTGTGACACCCCAATAAAAGGGGCTCTTAATGTGAATGCCACCACCTCCTCCCCTCTCAGTCCAACATCTAATTTTTGAACCAATATCTTGTGAAATATCTCCAGGTAGGGGTTTTTTCTTCTAATATTCTATATTATCTTTATATTTATTGGTTTATTGTTTCCTTCTTATGGTGAGAACACCCTAACTATACCCTAACATAGTTGGGGTGTTGTTTTGGGTGTCTTTGGATTCCTAAAGTTTGTAATGTTTGATTGAGGACCATTACTTCCATGACCACCTTTGTAAGTGAGTTATTATTTTTTTATGGGTATGTTTTTACCTTTACTAATTATTATGACCGATTTTAATTAGGTATTTTTTGATTTTTGGGCTTTTTATATTTTTTTAGTGTGTTTTGGACCTCATTGAGGTGGGTTCTAGCCACCATTATTGAAGGAGAATTACATGTGCATTCATAGGTAAGAATATGTATATATATATATATATATATATATATATTTCTTCTACATATGTACTCACTCATGGAATATTAATATATATATTGGGGTCCAATTTTCTTATATATATATATATGGTAAATGCATACATGTGTAAGTGTAAAGGGGTATATGAAAGTATAGAAATATAATTAAAGAAACCCTTGTACATATTCAGTTTTATGTGAATATAGACTTTAATACTAGGTGTCCTTATATATATATTTGAAGGTTCATATGTGTGTAAGAGGAAAATGGAAAATTTGAGTGATTGTCATCAATAATTGGAACATGTATTGTGGCAGGTTCCACATTTTTGAGCCTTTAGTTTGAATTCTTTGATTGTTTAAGTGTTTTAAAAATACATTTTTTATTATGTGGTACTTCTTTTCTATTACAATAAGTTATGGAATTTATAAATGCTAATTTCATGAATTTCTCATAATTTTCCAAAATATCCAATGTGAGTTTTTTATTTCAAAATATGCTTTGAACCATGTATTAAATAATGTAATGTATTTTCAATGATTGATTAGTTTTCTAAATTATTTTCATTAAAAGTGGTTTAGACCTTTTGGATAATTTATGTAATTATGGGAATTTTATGGAAATATCATGATGTGTAGGACTAGTTGGAACCTTCAAATAAATTATTTTATTGATGGAACCCCATAGTTGTCCTCTAGTTAAAGAGGGTTATGGCATGGACAATGTCAGAAAGTGGGTAATGAATAAAATTTGGAACCAATGTTAGTGTCAATCATGGGATGACCTCCTTGGTTATCCTTTAAGATTCTATTATGGGATCCTAGGTGTCATATTGGTATTGAAGAGACAATTTTTTTTTGAACCGATTAGATAGACTCGACCCCCATGGTAGGGAAGGGCCATGTGGGCAATGAAACACGTGAGTCTAGTTGAGGGAATCTACGATGGTTATTGTCTATGGATCACAATTATAGGATGATGTATGGATTCCAAATAGAGTACATCTATCGTCTCTTCACTTTTTTTATAGGCATATCCTCTGATATCTAATTCGCTTGTGTTCTACCTTCCCTCATTTTGTGATATTTTTATAAAATCATTTAATATTTTTGTTTCCATTGGTAGTTTTGATAAAAACACATAATAACATGTTCTTAATGTTCAAATTATTTTTTTCACCAAGTTATTTTCTTCACCACATTTTCTAATTTTTAAAATGGTTTATTGGAAAAAACTATTATTCTTTGGAAACCATTTTGGAAAAATTATAGTTAAATAGTTCTTTTAAAATGGTTAGTTGTTTTCTTTTTTTAAAATGGAAATCAAAACCATACTTAAAATATATGTATTTAAAACTATCATGGAATTTTTTATCATTTTAAATCTAAGTAATAAGGTGTGGTTTTTCTTTGGGCATCCGTACAGAGAAACTAAGTTCTCACACCTATATCATCTTCTTCAGTTTTGGGTTCTCAATGTTGTGGATCGCTCTTATAATGAGAATGGGTTTATCATTAGTGGTGACAGACTAGGTCAATTATAGGGATTCTTATCCATATATTCTTACTAATCATTACACTTCTAGTTTATTATTTTATTTTATTATGGTTTATTTATCAGTATTTTATGCTCTAAATTGTTCCCAATTAATCTTTATCAAATGGGGGAAACTATTTTCCATATCGGGATTATTAGTAATTCCTATCAGGACTTGTTATAGGAAGTCTCAGATGACCGGTTCAGAAGGTATAATAATTATTACAACATGAATGATGGTAGTAAGAGACAATGTAAAAATGAAAGAGATAAGTGAATATAATTACCTTATCTTAGAAAAATATTCTTTGGTTTTCCTATTAATGAACTTAGGGTTACTCTTTTGGAATGAAAATAATATCTATAACATAAATAAAAATTTTGGAAAGTGATATTTTTGGGTTTTGGTTGGGCCAAATGGCTTATGATGTGTGAAGAATTGAAGGGAGAAGGTTCCCATTTTTAATTGAGGAGAAGTAAAATTTTTATAAATACCAAAAACTATTAAATAATGGGAGGTCACTCTCAGCCCAAGTTCATCCGAAATTTTTAAATAGTGGATTAAAGGGAATATATGGTCAATCAAAAACTCTAATTAAAAAATAACCATTTTAAACTTGTTTTCTATTAACCCATAATTTTACTCACTTTTACGATTTTATTTCTCACCATGGTAACTGGAATCTTTTTATTTACCTTGGTAATTTATAATTTATGTATAAGAATAAGATGTGAATTAATAGATAATTTTGACCCACTAGTTCTAAATATTAAATCAAATTGAAGAAAAAAATATCACCTATTTTTGGAAAATTAATTTTAACAAATGAACATGTAACACACAAGACCCCATTTTTATCTTTAAACATAGTAATTAATTTTTACTGTTTCAACTATTATTTAGGAATATAAAATTATTTTGAAATTACTATATTTCATAAATTATACTTATTAAAAATATTTAATCCATTTTATAAATTTTAATTGAAATAATTGGTTGAATGTAATTTAAAATAAAACGCGAAGATGATGAAAAAATATTTTTCCAAAAGAAAAGTTTTTATAAATATAAAAAGTTTTTTATATCAAAATTTAACATAATATTGATTATAATGAACTAAATTAGATTAATTATATTATAATTAAACTGATTTTATTTTTAAATCCACCTTAAAATGAAATTTAAATTTATAAATTCTTTAAATGAAAAGGATGCTTTCAATGAAAATCAGTACTTTTTACTATTTATTAAAAAGATATTCATTTAGATGATTATAGAAAATTCACCCTTAAATATTTTGGACACATTTATTTCCAATATTAAGTTTATTTTATAATTTTGTTTTTATAAAATTGGGAAATATTTGTTTTAAAACATGTTTATATGACAAGTCCATACTAGTTTTTGGAATAATACATTTTTAAACATAAAACTAGATTTATTATTATCCATGCTTAGAAAAAATATTAAATGAATGTTAAGTCATTATATTGAATATAAAAAATACCAATCTCATTAAAATCATTCAAAAAAAGAGAATTTTTTTATTTATTAACACAAAAACACTTCACACGCATAAAAAAAGTTCTCTTGAAAAAACCTTTCTTTTACCTTTAAATGTTTTTATTTTCATTTATAATCATCAAATAAATTTATTTTATTCAGTTTTAAAACAAATATCTTTCACAATTTATTATTTATATTAATTCCAACCATATTAATAGATATGTTATATTAGTCATGTTTATTTAATAATATTAATAATATATCATTGTTCATAAATACTAGGCGTTTTGTGTAACACAAGCTATAGAAGAAATAAGATTAATTTGAAAAAAATATTTCAAAAAATCATGGGGTGTTATATACATATGTTTTAATATTTTTTAATTTAATCTATTGGGATAAAATATAAAATACTAAACAAAATATTTATTTTTAAAAAATAAAATACGTCATTTTTACTAAATACACTTTAATAAAAAACATAAAAAATAGTTATTTAATTCTAAAATTTAATTTTATGACTTAATTGATATTAATTTTGTTTTTATTTTATATATACATAATTTAATATTTTAATAATATTATTATTAATATTTTTACATAATTTATAAAAAATATTTATAATATTTTAATGTCATGTTTTTATTGTATTGTGAGTTATATTATTTTAAATTTATTACTTAAAAATAAATTAATTTAGTATACCTATTTGATATATGAACAAAAACTATGTTTTCAATGTCCATATTTTTCACAACTATATTTTCAAAGGCCATATTTATAATGACCATATTTTAATCTTCTATATAGAATTACTAAATAATACATTCATTCCACTCTCACTTTATAAGGAATAGTTATTATTTAATAATATATATCTTTCTTTAATGATTTATCCTTTTTTATGCACTTATTAATTATAGATTTTGTTTTTTTATTGGTGATCCTTAAGGTTGAAGATGATCTAGGATATTTCCTAATAATAAAATTTTTATAATTTTTTACATATTATCTGCTATTGATTTATACAATTTTAATAGATGTAATTCATCTGTGGAGAGAAATAATCAATTGGGAGAAATAATTTTTATGTTCTTTTCATGTAATGTACCACATATTACTGAATATCGTGTATTTTTTTGGGGTCATAACTTTTATGACACATATTCTAATTATTTTCCAATCATTTTTAAAGAATAAGGAAATGTTATTTAAAATGATAGATGTATAGAAAAAAATAAAAACAAAAAAAAAGAAAAAATTATAAAAAAACAACAACAAGGATAATAATAATGGCTCAAAAAACCTAGGGTGTTACATTTTACCCCACATAAAAAATTTCACCCTGAAAATTTTAATTTTTACGTACCAAAAAAATAATCTGAGGGACTCTAAATTACAGAGATGAAACATGATATAATTTCACGGTAGTTATCAACCTTAAAAACTACAGAAATATATTTTTTTCATAAAAATAGTCTTATCACTAATATTGATTTTTTCTTCAACTATTTGGGCCATGTGTCTACTGTTATTTGTTATGAAGACCAAAATTATATAATATTTCTAAATAGGGTGTTTACTATTATCTTTTAATTTATATAATATTATAGTTTAAATAAAAATATGTTTTTATTACTATAGATATTTTTTTAAGTGGAGGGAACCAATACAATACAAAAAACATGTTAAATTTACCTAAAGGAAAGATCACAAGATTTCCAAAAGAAACATTCGTATATGTCAGAACATAGAATATAGTAATCATACCACTAAAATATTTCATTACCTACAAAATCTTCAATATAGTGATTTAATGATAATATAAAACTTCTTAGATATACAAGATTTCATAGAATCAAATTTTAATAAGACATCTCCGACACCAGATTAGTGGTTATGTGCAACATAAATATCAGGATCCAATTTGAGAGTTGTTCTTAATTAGAAATTAAATTTTACTCTTGGTCTTGGAGGATGGTGATTCTCATCATCATGGTTAGTTGGACTAGGTAATTTACTTGTAAAATACATATGTACCCCACACATAAGATAATGAATTAATAATGGAACCTTAGGCTAAACACTATTTATTTCAACCATGTTAACCAAAATCTTGATTTTCCTATGAAAGTTTGTTGATCGATGACCCCCTCTTCCATAAGAAATGAATATTGAAATCCCATTGATGCAATCCACTTGGAACCTATTTCAACACTTTTTACATGAAAGAAATTTAGTTTTATTTACTTCATCATCTTCTTCATTATAAATTTCATAAGAAACAATCCTTTTCTTCTTGGTTATAATATAGATTTCATCTATGGTTATATTTTTAATAATTTAATGTGATAGTTTTTCTGGAATAATCATTAGATTTATTAGTCCATCTCCCATTATAATGGGTTGATATTTGAGGTAATCATCCCATTACCACTAACACCCAAGTTTAACTTGATTCCTTCTAGTTCCATCAGCCATTAAAACTTAAAGGGTTAACATGAGTAATAGACATTTAACAGTATAGGATGATTATAATAAAAAAGAAAATAAAATCGATTAATCCTTGAAATCCTTTAACCTTTTAAATCATCATGTTAGAACATAATTTATTTTTTAACCTATATTAATATTATTTTAAACAAATTTACTTTATGGTGTGTTATTTTATACTTCTCAACCTAGTCATTCAAAGTAAGAATAAAATAAATTAAACTAACATAAAATTTCATATATTATTAATAAAATGAACTCTTATAATGAACATTTTATTTTATTTCTCAATGTAAGTACATATAAAGACTATTAAAAATAGATTATTTCATGTAATGTAATAAAAAAATTACTACAGTTAATACTCTTATATTAATATTAAACATAAAGAATAGTGACCATACAATGGTATACTTCATAGGATCAAACATTCCCAAAAATATTGAACCTTACATGAGTTATATAAACAGAAGTATTTATTTGGGAATATAATTTAAATAATCATAGTAATTGTAAAAACCTTTAGTAAATAATTAGTAGATATTGATGAATGGTAGAGTATATATAGGATATGAAGGGAAATGTGACTGTTTGTCTATGAACATATCCTATCCATTAGTCAATATGACAATTTTTAACTAAGACCATTTGATATAATGTTACTATTATAAATATTTTTTATAAATGGTAATGAAAAATTATAATTGATGAAGAATAGAAAAAAAATGACCTAAACCAATAAGTCATTCCATTTGAAGACCATTTCTTAAAACATAGGAGGAAGGTATCATCATCAGGGATCACCCTTTACCCTTAGGTAGAAAAGATTAAATATGTGAATCTTGAATGAAATTTCATATGAGATGAGTTTATGTTAGTGGAGATCACCAGCTAATCCACCACATGAAACTACCAACATCTTACACCTTACCATTAGAGTTTATACTTGTGTGATAAATTTATATGTCTCTAGTGTTCATTATAACCTCATTTGTGTGAATAAAATAATTATTTCATTATTTACATTTTATATATTAATTTATTTAATAAAATATAATGAATATAAGATAAACTTGATAAATAGTTTTTTTTGATATAGAAATAACATAATTTTATCTTCATAAAATATATAAAATTTTATATTATAGTTAGGAATTGTAAATAATTTTTATTTTCATGAAAAATTATTTTAAAACAATATTTATTTAATTATAAATGATAACAATGTAATTTTATAATTTCCTTGGAGATTTTTATATGTGTTAGAAAGTTGACTATGTCATTAAAACTTTAATTATTCAACAAATTTAGATTTTTTTATTTGAAAGTTAAAATTCTACGATTTTAACTATTTTTTTATAAAATAAAAAAAATATATTTGAAATAAACAAGTTCAAATTATGTTAGGGTGAAATTTTGGGTATTTTCTAAAATACATTATCTTTTAATGACTAGTAAAAATGTTTTTTTGTGTTTTTAGTATGTTTTATGACTTCATATATATATAATAATGAGGTAATATTTAAAGAAATATAATCCAAGACCAAAAAACTTTATTTGTTTAGTATTATATATTTTAATGGATTTAAATCAATTTAAAAACCTCTAAAATACCTTCCAAAGTTGAAAATTAAAATTATAATATAAAAACTAATTTTTTATGAAATTTAAATTTCCATGCCAAAATTAATATTAAAAGATGGATTTTGGTTATAATAAATTAAATCATTACAAAACATATCTTAAATGTCAAAAACCATGAGTGAAAACCATGGGAAAGCCAATGGTCTTTCATCTTCCACAAAAAATAATTCCAAGACATATATTTCGAAATTATTAAAAGGTTACTCATCATTTAATATATATACCCACCCATTCCCCCCCATCTACTCTCCACTCCAAATTCTTTATGCATTAAATTATTCTCATTTCACCTCTCTAAAGACCCTCTAAGGTTTCTCTATGGTCCTATGGTCATCCTCAGTAACTTTCAAGAAGTTACTCCAAAAGAAAGGGAACTACCATATTCTTCTTTTCCATTTGAGTAATGTTTTATGGTATTCCTTATTAATGTTGAATTAAGTTCATTCTATACACTTTTGTTTTTCCCATTACTTCAAAAATAGTCTTTTCTCAATGACACACCTTCATTTTTTCTCATTGTTCCATTTCCTTAATCTACAATGAATACCATCTTGTTTGCGAAATATTTTCTAGAATATCACTCATTTACATGAGTAATTATTATACCGTGAATATCCAAACATCTTCCTTTTCATTGGGTATTCACCTCGATGTAAAAATAAGTTATAGGTTGGGTAGATATGACTGCTAAACACATTTTCTTATCATGGGTTTAAATTATTGAGATGTTTAATTCTATAATCAATTATGTACTAAACACTTTTATATGAAACCCATCCATTGTTATCAATGGTTTACATATGAATTAATTTATTATGATTAACGTGGCTCACATTAATTAGTATATATAAATGTTTTCCCTAATATAAATCCAATTAATTGGTATAGAATTAATCTATAGAGATGACATGTTTAGGATACCTTGGTGAATAACCTTGGTAATATGTTACAAAACACATTGGTGATGAGCCATAGTGATATGCTTATGAATGTATCATTTTTATGTTGTGGAAATATTTTCATGTTATATATATAGTACATATGATTATTCTCTCATGTTTTGTCTCGTATTTTTTTATATTGGCTGTTCATGTTCCATTTCCTTTGTTTATCCATTATTATGATTTATACTCAACCTTTTATGTTGATGTATGTCCCTAGGAAATTACTTGCCTGAGGTGAAAATAGATAGAATGTTAAAGGAGTATTTTCATAGGATTAAATAATGTTTGTGCTTATGTTTTCCATATGGAATTCAATTATTATGTGACTAGTTTCCAAGAAACTAGAACTCAAAATACCCTTTGAAGTTATTAATGTAATAATTTTTAATTTATTATTATAAAGGTCTTGTATTAATAATAACAGATTTCATAATGATTCATTCATAGTGATTATAAAGGAGTATATGATTAGCTAAAGAATATTCACTGAGATTATAAAACCTTTTGTGCAGTTAGGCCTTGTTTTCATACACCAGGCGATGATTGGGTTAGTTCCCAATCTATCCATTTTGAGAATATAACCACTAGGTACATCTGTTCTCAAGCCTGAATTAACTTATTGTATCCATATGGGGGTATCATTGCAAGAAAAACCATATACTCAAACTTTCCCAACTTTTTGGAAGTTATTCTATACATAGATTTATCAATTTAAATTATCCCTAGAGTTTTCACTACCGTTCTTTCATCCAAATATCCAAAAATAACACGACCTTCCTCAAATACAATACATAGAACCCAATGAATTAAATATATATTATTTCATTATTATTAACCTACTTTTCGAATAAATACTAGCTGTCGATCTTGTGGTATAGTGTCTCTAGAAGAATATAAATATAAATACTTCAATATACAAAAAACATTATTTAAAGGTGTCTAGAGTTCTACTAACTCAAATAGATATTATAAAAATACATAAGATATCATGGGTAAAATTTATAAGGAAAAGGGTGAGCATGTAACCCTAGTAAGTTAAGAAAGATGGAAATAAAACATAACATGAGAGTGAAGAGGTATAAAATGATCTCATATAGAGGAGGATCATATGCATGGTGACACGACATAAGGTAATGATTTTATAAGATCATTAAAATGTTAATAATATAAAACATTATATAATTAACATAATTCAATTTTCACTGATGAGACCATTATCATAAATTGGGAAAAGTCCCATAGTGTATTAGGTCCACTACCTAATCCATTAGATAAAATATCACGAGATATAAATATATACTCTATTCATTGGAGGTATAAGTAATTTTGGTCACACCCATTTAATAAAAAAACATATGCATTCCAAATCATGAAAATAAACCATATATAAATTATAAGATTGATTAAACCCATGAGAAAGAAATAAGTTTCATAATTCTTATTCAATAAATAAAAAAAGGCTAAATCATATTGATTGCAAAGAGAATAAGGAATTAAATCATATTTATTTTTATATTTTAAAATGAAACACAAGTCTCAGTCATTGAGTTCTAATATATATATTTCACGTGAATGATCTATGATAATAAAAAATTAAAAAAATACCACATGGGTGAATCATTATGAAATACGTTAAAGATATTTTTAAAGAAGGAAAGAGATTAATGTCTTTCATAAAGCCAAAATTTAAAAAATGGGTTTGTATATACAATAATCATGGATTTTAGTATCTATTCAAGGTTTATAAACATATTATGGGGTGATTATTGATTTGAGCTAATAAGAAAGAAAGTTCCATTAAATCATGTTTACTTAAAAGTGGAAATTTAGAAGGGAATTAAAAAATTGTGTAACCCTAACTATGAAAATGATATTTGTCTAGGTATATATTTAATAGAAATATATAAAAAATATTAGATTTAAATGAAAAAAATATTTATTTATGGGAGAAAAATAAGGATAATATGTAACCGACAAGCCATGAAATAGGTATAGAAGATCCATTAATATATGTCTGAAATCACATTAAACTTTTAATTAACATCTTGAATAATAAAATTAGGTTTATTAAAAACCTTCCAAAGAACATTATAAATCTATATATATTTTTATAATTTCTATTTATCTTCATGTGTCCTGAATTTATTACATTTTTTCTTCTTATGTCAGTTACTTGAATTGATTCAGTAAATTTCTTAAAATCATTCCATGTATTTTCATAAAGTCAAAAGTGTTATAAAAATTTCTCATAATATTTAGAATTTAATATTATTATATACTTAATTATTATATCAGTACATTATTTATACATGTAAATAAATTTTCCATGAATGGAGACAAATTTGATTAGGAACTTTGATATTACCTATTTAGCCGTTAAATTTTATATAACTGTTTATTATTAAAATCACTAATATAATGTATAATATTATAATTATATAATGTAAATGGATTAGTGTATAACATTTTTATACACTAACTAAATAATTTATTACACCATGTTAGTTGGAATGGAAAATAGAAGACAAATATCATCACATGGAGGAAATAGTATTCACATACACATAGAAGATGATCTAATTTTTATAGAAAAGATAGAAGGTTTAAAATAAAATATATCATCATTTAAAAAATTTTCAAATGTTAAAAATATGATACTATCTTAGTAAATAACCTTTTTTGATCAAATTATGGAAGGAGACGATGGAAAATTTAATATGTCATTCATGGAGGCGGTAGTTTTCACACACATTGACTGAAAATTTAATTTTTTTTATTATCAAAAACATTTTTGAGGAAAAAATGAGGAACTGTAGCATCAATACATTACTGCCAAGAAAAAAACCATGAATTAGGAAAGCCCATTTCATGACTACAAGATCATTCGTTTACTAAAAAATACAACATGATGACATGACTTCACCATTGCATGACCACTTAGATAGCTATCATGTGCAGAGTTGCATGGTCCTGGTACTGATGGCATAGACATAAACTCTCAAACATCTACATCCGAATGGTATGCAAGGTGAAAGATTACTTCTCTTGACCTCATCTAAAGTAGGATCATATAGTGTGATGCTTGCGGAAATTCACAAAATTCAATAGAAAAAACAAGTAGCATCTTTAACATAGATCGCAGACCCAAGGAAATGAATTTCTTGATGTCATCATACCAATCATTTCATCACGACCATATAAAACGAATTAAAATTACAAATTGTTTATCTTAAGACTATCTTAATTCAAACATGGACTTAGCAATATCTTGACTAAATTTTCCTAATCATCTCAAAGAATAACAACAAATTCTTAGATAAATAGAAAAACCAAAACCAAGCCAACAAGTTTTAAGAAAACCTTACCAATTGTGCCAGACCCCACGACATACAAGAAAACTGAGTAGAAAAACCCACAGACCCAAATCCAACACATGAACAACAATAATCAAATACGAAATAAAAATATTTAGGAAAAATTGAAGATCAAGAAACATCACCTTCATGGATGGAATATTTTTTGGGTGATGGGATTAGAAAATAAGTAATAAATTGTAGTATAAAATATTACCATTCCCTTTGGATGTTATCATTTTACACCACCTTAATGAAATTTAACTTTGTCTTTTGGTATGATCTAATCTATTAGGTCATGGGGAGAGGGTTGAAGAGATACTAGAATAGATTTTGGGCCAGTCCTAAAGTTACTTGGAAGTGTGTTGTGGTGGAGGGGTGGTGGTTTCATTTATAATTAAAAATAATGGATGTTTTGGAACATATAACTCTTTAATATAAAAAAATCACATGTTTTTATAGGTGTGATGGTATATAAAGTACAACAAGGGTGAGTGTGGGGGTGTGGATAGGGGTGAATTTTAGTTTTAATACAAACATACAATTTTACCCTCACCCAGTATTGATATAATTGGATTTTATTATTACTTATGGAATCATATATTGATCAAATTTACAAATTACTAGAGACACAAAAGATTAGAGTAACTAAAAAAGTATAGTTTTGAAATATAATTGGAAGAGAAGAAATTAACTAATCGATATTTCAGTATAATTATTAAAAAGTAAAAGTATTAGAATTTATTAATATTCGAGTTATAAAATATGAAATTTAGAAAACAATACAATTTAATTTTAAAAACAAAATGCGAAAAATTAGTTAGAAAAAAATACAGCTTTAAAATATATTTGTTAAAAACTTAATTTTCATCTAAAGAGAAAGGTGGATCTATAAACATAATTTGAGTTATCCAAGACTTTCAACCTATTGTATTGTATCCCCAAATTTTATACCTATCATAATATTAATTTATTATCCCTAGAAGCCCTTGCCTATATGGGTTGGTTCCATCTCATAGCTGAACTTCTATGCACTAGAACTGAATGTGCTCTGTCTCCTTAGTTATGGATTCCCTTGATCAAAATATTTGACATTCATTATTTGTACCTCAAAAATCTTTCAATCACATAATATTTGAAGAAGAATGAATAAAATGTAAATATAATAATCTTTAAAAGGCTATACCCACACAATGATGTCTTTTAATAGAAATACATAGAAGGAAAAATTATGCGGAACAAAAGCTCACTCAATAAATACAAATCATGAAGAATTAAAATAAATACAAACTTAGGAATTATTGATACATTGAATGCGTAATTATGATTCTTATAGTGGAACATTATTTATAAGAAACATTTTAACACACTACAAGAGTAGAATTATATAAAACAGAGGATCAGATGTAACAATATTGATAACAACTTCATCATCATCAGATGAAATCAACATGTTACTTAATCTACCAATGTGTTACTTCATCATTGATAAAGTGATTCAAAATTATGATGTAATATATCTGATGATAAAACTTCAGATCACCAGATTTTCATTAGTTATTTAATGATATGATATTTCATAAATTAGTTGTCTGAATTTAATTAAAAAAACCTAAGAACATAATGAAACATTAGTCAGATCATTTTCATATGAACTGTATTGTGACTACAAAAATAAATAATGTAGTGAGTTATTGAAATAAAAATATCCCAAAAAATATACCCTTTTTTTAATATCACAAAACATGCACTAAAATTTCAACGAATGAAATAATTTTTAAAAATAAATATCCATGTGGTATTTATGATATTTAAAATTTATTCCTTTGTTTCTCTCCTCTGATTGGGAGAAATTATCAAATAATTTAAAATATAATAATCACCAAAAATATTTCATAATTTAATATATATGATACATAAATAGTTAAAAAAGAATCAATTACTCACTTTTTAAAAGATATATAATGAAAACCAAATGTATACCCTTTGAGTAGTTAAATAAAAGCAGAATATGAAAAGAAGTTCTTAATCTTATCCCAAATATATATGCTTTGTTACTATGTTAAAGTTTCTCTAACCTTCCCTTTGAAAATAATAAGCTGTAAAAACAAGAAAACAAATTTCATATTTTTTTTAACATTATCAAACTTTGTGGTCTTGAAAAATAAATATAGTGGAAAGAAGAAAAAAATAACAATAAATACAATTATAAATTAAATATGCAATGCAGTTTGAGAATATATCTAATCATATGTTTTCAATAAATTTAGAACTTTTGAAACCATTCATATATATAAGAAAATCCATTTAATAATAGTTGATATAATCAAGGTTTTCTATGGTAATCCTATTTTGACCATTTTTTTCTATGTAGAAATATTTTATTCTACAGTGATGATATGTTGAACACAACTTTCTACACCAGTATTATGGATCTTTTCAAGAATATCCAAAACATAAATAACTATATTGTCTGACTTTGATCTTCACTTGTTTCACCAATAACTAGATAAATTGACGTAGGTACACTTGATAATTTTTCTATTGTGAGGAATGCTATGTTGGATATCTTCCTCAGAAAGATACTTATGATTTAAAACACATTAGATAAAAGGGGAAGGGGAAAAATATTTTATTTAAAAACTCTTGAAATTGGAAACATTATATAATAATTTTGGACTAATAGCATCCATAAAATTTTAATTTTTGAAAAAATGGTTCACATGTATATATTATTAAATAAAAGGTGAAAAAAATATGTCATACATCTTTTCATAAGAATTGAATTTAGAATTTATGAGAATAGAGAAACAAATCTGGTCGTTTGGAAAAGAAAATTCAATATTCTTTAGAAAAATTAACTAAACTTTTTTATTAAAACAATATTTCACAATAACGTAAAAAATAATCAAAATGTATTAGTAAATGATATTTGTCTAGATATTTAAGCTTCTTAACGTATCTTCCAGAAAGAATAGACGATCATCCTCTTTCAAGGATGGTTCAAAGACTCAATATAATACAAATAAAAATATTCTATAGATAATTAGTGATAAACTATAATTTGGAAAATAGTTAAGTTTGAAATATTGATAATGAAAATAATATATATTTTAAAAACAAATATATTTTAAAAAATAGGATGTACTTATAATTATATTTATTTTTAAATGTGATAGATTTTTGGAATTCAAAAAAGAATAAATTTTTATGAAAAGTATGAAATATTTTATCCCTTTTAGAAAAGGTTTAAATGTAATGAGATACATGAAACATGAATTATATTTATGACCACTTAAATTTTATCATTCCCAATTTTTTAAGGAATTTGAATCTATCATGAGAAAGGTGTTTGGTAAAAATATTAGAAGGAAAATTTTATATTACAATAAAGTCAAGAAGGATATCTCATTCTATTGTCTAATATATAAGGAAATAGATCCATATACATATATTGAGATCATGAGTGATGTGTTGGGTTTTTAGATAATAATATGCCTTTAATGTTATAATAAAGAATAAAAGATTGAATAAAATGTGATCCAAAATTCATGAGTTTGTATTTAATCCAAAACACTTGAGCACACAAACTTTTAGTGGATATATATTCCGCTTTAGTACTGAAAGTGGTACAAAATTTAGTATCATTATAAAAAAATTAAATAAAGCTCCTCTAAATAAAATAATTGTTCTAGAATTGGATTTTACATCTAATCTATAGCCTCTAAATTCATCATTTGGGTAAATTTTTAAAAATAAATTATTTACAGAAGAATAGAATAATCTAAGTTTGGATGTATGATTAAGGTCCTTAAGAATGAATTTTATCACATTTAAATGATATCTTTTAGATTATCATGAAATATCAAACATAAATATACTAAATTTTTTTTGTTATCGACTTATAGTAAGGTATAATAATTTTTTAATTATTCTTATATAATGTTTTTGATCTTATTATTTAAAAATTACATCAAGATTAAGTTTGATATAAGTTACAACAGAAGTAATAATATTTGATACAATTAAAAAAATTTTATAAAATATTTAATATATCTATATGGAGTGATGATACTTCATTATAGTTTTTGAAACATCTGGAAACCTAGGAAAATTTTGAGTTCTCCCATCATGCTCTTTTAAAAATTATTTTTTATAGGTTTATAAATGTTTTCTAAATGAGATTTATGAGTAGAAAAAAATGAAATAACCCAATATTTTAACAAAAATGGTGTTTTGGAAAATATTATTTATGAAATAATTTGGACCAAAAAATCCATTAATAAATTTATTTTTATGTATATATCAAAAAATTATTTCATTCCAATATCTTAGAGATTAGTTAATTCCATAAATTGATTTAGTATGTCTAAGAACTTTTTTTTGAAAACATAAATTTTTTAAAATTGTTTGGTTGTTAAATATAAAAATCCCTTTAAATATATAAATCAAGGAATTATCTTTTCATATCCAATTAAAATAAAGTAAATTTTAGATGTGATGCAAAGGGTAATAATATTCGAATAAATTATAATATAGAAACTTGTAAAATAATTTAACTATAATATATTTATTCTTCTTGAAAATAAAATTTATAAAATAGTATTTCTTTACTTCTAACAATGATCCCATTTTCATAAATTCTGTTTTTAAAAATCAATTTTACTACAATTACAATTAAATATTTATGATTATAACTATGGTCTAAATATAGTGTTGTTTAAACTGATTGATCCCTTCTAGAATAACTCTTTTCAAAATGTCATCAAATAAAGAATCATATGATGATTTAGGTTAAAATTGTGATAGTAAGGCATGATTATCATAATTATTCCCCAAGAAACTTGATGTTTTAACTATTTTAGTTAGAGATATTATAATTTATTTAGAATTATAATTCATTAAGATCAGTTTTTTTGGGTAAAGTGTTTAGATGATATTGTACTACTAGATGTATATTTTCTTTTGAAGTATCTTATATATAACAAAAATCTATTGGTATAAATTATAGAATATTTATCATAAATAATATAATATTATATATAGATTAGTAAACAAAAAACTTTTAAAAACATTATTGGTATTCTAAAATTTTTATGGTTTTTGAAAAATAAAAGGATCGTTTCATCAAAATTTACAAGAACCATTAACTCAAAAATATTATATATTTTATTAAATACACTGTAAGATATAATTTCTGTATAAAAACCCATAGAAATTACTTCATTATTTTTTGAATCAAATTTATTTAACTAATATTTTGTATCCAAAATGAACACTTTACATCAAAAAACAATAAGGTAATAATGTTTTGGCATTCTTCAAGTCCACAAATCCAAAAGAGTTTTGCTAAGAAATTTTTTGAGTAAAACATAATTTATAGTATAACAAGAAGTACTCAAAAACTCAGCCCAAAAATTACTTTTATTATAATATTTATTTAGTAGTGTTCATGTAATTTCATGAAGAATTCAATTCTTTATTTCACTATACAATTTTTTATGGTGTTATTGGTGTTAAGAAATTGTGATTAATAACTTTACTACAACCAAAATACGTAAAATAAAAATTAATAAAATCACCACCATGATCATGTCAGATAACAACCAAAGGTTTGAATTTCTCATTTTTAATGAAATCAATTTTTTTTTTAAAATTTTGAAAATATTTAAATTTTTGTGTGATAAAGTGGATTTATATAAATTAAGTGTAGTCATTAAATATTCAATAAAAATTTTATTTTTCTCAAACACTTCTGGTTTATGTAGAAATGACAAAAAAACAAATTGCACTAACTTTAGTTATTAGGATGTTGTGATGTCAATTTTAAATTTAAAACTTGTATTACATTACTTTACTTATACACAAGGATTGTAGACTCTGGTTGGATTAAACGTTTATTCTAGTAAATCCCTAACATGCCCATTTCTATAAAGTTTAGTTCATGTATGAAGGTTACAATGTCCGAATATCATATTCGATAACCATGATATGTATTCTCTTTCACTTACATAATGAAATTTATGATTTCTTAATTCTTCTATGTCATGTTTGTAATCATTTTCATGCATATTGATAGATAAAATGAAATTAACATCTAAATGTTGAATAATACATTTTTCATTAACAATGTTCACAATATATACCAAATAACATAACTGAATTATGTCAATAAAGTTCTTCTAAAGTCAGAAAACATTTAAAACATTTGTAATATGATAATTTACAAGAAAATAAATATTACTGATTTCGATGATTTCACCATGTGAAATGTCTCTAAAACTAACTTTTCCTCTATTTGACTTATTGATATTTTGAAATTGTGCTAAATTAAAGTCGATTATTACCTAACTCCCATTAAATGTCCTGGTTATATACTAATATGTATAGTATCACTTAGGTTATATTATTGATTATGGTACATTAGTTTTAGAGGTGATTGTTTTTTGGCCTTAGAGCAGGGGGTGGTGTTTGTAGAGATTTTTTGAAATGAATGTATAATGGATTCGGTTTAAAAAATTATAATTATTTGGGTGAGTTCATCATTACTGAGTTATGATTGCTATATCCTTGATCTTTTCTATATACTTCATTAAATACAAACCCACTTCACAAGATGGTTTTGGATCGGAATTCCTAAATATTTTGGCTTTAATCCATGATTGAAATAAGGAACTAATCTTTATCCATAATTTATGATATAAGGTTCTATATTTTATTTAAACATTTATAATTTTGGTTTAAATAATCGATGTAATTATTATTTGAAACAAAATATGTCATTAATCTATGACATTTTATGTTCAATATACATAATATCAATTTAAAGAATTTTACTCGGGAAAACGATCCCAATTACTTAACATCCCCAAAAAATGACTCACCCAAATTTTATATTTACTCATACATTTAGATGATTATTAATATGGTTGAATATTTTTATGGTGATGAATTATGAATAGAACTAAAATAATAGGATAAGAAATGAGTTGTGTGCCAAACAAAAACATGAATCGTGAAGAGAGTTAAAAATAAACATTTGATTGAATAAGAAAGAAAAATAAGAGAATGATTTTTGAATTTAGTAAAATAAACTTTAAGAACATTAATATTACATAGTAGATTGTGTATTGTTATAATAGATTATGAAGTTTAAAGATGCTTTAAAATTCAAATGAAATTGAAAACAACTAAAGAGATTACAATTGAAAAGAAGCGATGTACATGAAAATAAAGAACAAAGGAAAGGTTTATAAAGTAGAAAATTGAGTTTGAAAGGTCCTACCAAGTTTTATTAGGAATTTTTTATTCCAATATAACCTCCTAAGCACTATAATTCCAACCCCTCGAAAGGAAAAGAGGGGGATTCATTTATTGCCGAAGGATGGGGACTGTTTGCCTTCAAAAACTAACCCTCAATTTTTCTTGACCATTTGAATCATTAAAAATATGAATATGAAAATATATTATGCATAAAATTTATTTTTGGAAATGTAAATTTAATCCCAAAAATTTTACTTCAATTGTAATTCTTAGCGAATTTTGTGGATATTCCCCCAACCACAAGCTGCAGTCTTGTTTTGAGTCTACTTTTTCCATAGTCCAACTGTGAATGAATTTATGTCTATAAATATTAAATAAAATTTGTAAAATTTACTATAAAAATATGGGAACCAAAATAATTTATTTATCAACAAAAACATTCAACATAATTAGTTGAATTTATTGTGGGAAAAGTCAAGAATGTTGTGTTGTTTTTAATTCCGAGACAGAATTTTGGGCTGGCCTTCAAAGCATCAGGTGGACCCCTATGTGGTAGATATTGGCCTTAAAATTTGAATAAATGATGTTTTGGATATTAAATAACATATTCTAGTGTTTGATAATATATTTTCTTTTTGATTGGTCAGAGAAACTCCATTATCATTGTTGGTCATGTTTTCATCACATATTCGATTTTCCATCTTATAGAGTCCAAAATGTTCCATTAGATGGATGAATTATCGAAATATAAAATTATTTTTTTGTATAAATTTAATTAGAAACCCTAAAAAATATAAATCACACAATTTGGATAAGTAGGGTGAGATATATTATTAAAATTGTTAACTAACTTGAATATGGATTTATTCAATAATGGTCAAAAAACTATTTAGTATTAAAACCGGGGTAATTAACATCTATTATACAATTTTACATGAAAATTAATATAGGATGTGGGAAAAACTGATTAATAAATTAACAAAATCAAATTACCAACACTTAGTCTTGTGTATTTCCTCATGTACAGCAAATATAAAAATATAACTATATAATTCTTACTAACCAAAAAATATTAAAATTCTATTTTCAACTTTCAGGGGATTAAATAATAGTTCACTTATAAATAAATAATACAAAAACAATTTTTTAAAATAATTATTTTCAAAAAATATTTCATTTTTCATGCTTAAAATTAGAAATGAAAAATTTTGTCACTCAAAACTCACTTTTCTGAAGATGATACAAATTTATATATGGGGGTTCACTCATCAAACATCTCAAAGTAAAACTCTTCGAGTTTGAGAGATCTATTAGAATCCATTACCTATTCTAATGTAAGGAATAACCAAGAGGTCTTTTTTTGGTTTCTTTAGTGGCTATGAGACTGTAGGAATATAATATTAAAAAATATCGGAAAAGAGGGGCAACACCAGCATGGAAAATGAAATGTGTAAATGTTTTGAAATGAGACATATAAAGAAATAGAGAAACATATTTACAAGGTCCTGAATGTTTCAAGGATGAAAAGATATAGATAAAATTATATGGGGATTAAATGATGAAAAATGTACGAAATGAAAAACATCTCCTAATAACCTAAAAATATATGATTAAATTGTTCGTTTTTGCTTTTTTCCTATTTTTTTGAAAGTTTTACTTGAAAGAAATATGAAATTCATATCCCAACCCTTATTTGCTCTCCTCACAAATCCAAATGACATAGTTATAATAATATCAAAGGTTGAGGAATATTGATTTTTAAATATTGGCCCAAAAGATAATCTCACACTCAATCCCAAACCTTGTTTGATCTTCTCATGACACTAATTTTAATAGTTATAACAAGATAAAAGATTGAGGAAGAGTGATTTTTGACCCATCCAAGACACAACCCATTTTTTTATATTTTTGAACACTTTCCAATATCATTTGTGCAAGGTGTCATAAATATATACACATTCCCAAACTCAAAAAATGACATCCTTTCTCCAAATTAAATACATTATTTCCCTCAAGCATAGGATGAAACATTGAAAAAAAAGGACATGACATAATAAAATGAAATCCATACCTCCAGAAAAGAATTTAAAGAAATAATGAAATAAAAATGCATGTAGATTTTGGGTGGGACAAGGTTTTGGACATGTAATGTTGGTACAAAATTATTGTTTCATTTGCTCGAAATATCATTCAAAATGAGGTTTAATTTAATGGTAATGAGTGGCTATTTGGATATTTTTATTCTCATGTGGTTTAGAGAATTCATATATCATATTAATGTAGCCCAGAGTTGGAAATTCATTTTGAAAGTCTAAAAACTCTAAAATAATGATCAGGGTTGAAAAAAAAAGACAATATGAAAAGATGTCTATAGGTGAACTTCGTATAAAATCTAATATAATTCCTCATTTTTGGGGAAGAATCATTTTAAAAATCAAAAAATTATGATTCAATAATTATTGGTTCTTGAAATAGAATTATTTTGCTAAATTTATGATTAAAATAAAAAAACTTTAGATGAATTTTTTTTCGACTTCCCAAAATGTTTAGAAAAAATTTCAAAGTTCATTTCTTATAAATGGTTACTCCTTTTTTTTATTATTTTAGTTTTTTTTTAGTTTTTTTAGTTTTTATTAAAATACACACCCACACGAAAGAAATATAAAAAAGGGTTAGATAATCAATGTGGTAAAAAACTGTGATAATGAGAGAGTTATAAGAATAAAGGTAGAGAGAGTTAAAGAAAAATATTAAGAAGAGATGGGAAGGGAGTTTATGGGTAAGTGGTTCCCCTGGTTAGGATTTTATGGATTTCCATTTCTATCCAATGCTAGATCATTAGAAGTTTATGTGGTTCTAGGGGAATGTGTTTTTAATGGTGAATCTATGGAAATGTCTATTACCAATAAAAGAAATATCATTATTCATTTCATAATATAATAAAATAAAATTAAAATTTAATAAAAGTAAAATATAACTTGGGTTATCTCCCAAGAAGCATTGTATTTATTCTTCCTATATCTGGATAGTTGTAGTGGACTACCCATAGTATGATGATGGATAATGTATTTTCTCAACACCAGTGTGCTTCCAAAATAACATATACTTTGGGAGGCTTGATTATTCATTGGATAATTTCTTCCCTTCCTTGTTATTATGCCTACAATTCATTGGGGGTGGAATGAGAATGCAGGTATCCTCCTCTGGGCCTTCAACTTTTAGAATGATTTAGTCCATTGAGTGTGGTATTTCTATTCTTGGATGTTTAGGAATACATTTTTATTCAGATAGTGAACTTATGTATTATTCATATAGCATGAAATTATACTATGAGACCTTAATTTTTAACTCATTGTTCATTACTTTCCAATGTGGAGTGATGTTGATCAAAGGGGACATAATATTGAATAGTTTTATCTAGATCATTAATATGAATGTTTTTTTTTCAATTAATTGTAAATTTACACCTCACCAATGGTCACTTTATTAATAAGGGAATAAATATCACAAACATCACTCCCATTAGAAAAATATGAACACATTGGTTCAGGGTTCACCTCACATACAAGAGAATCTTCAGAATCATGGATGGAAATGATGAATGTTGGATAGTCTATTTTGAATCAACAAAATAGAATTCTATTTTATTTTACTCATAACTATCCATAGTATAGATATTGATATCAAACATGATATGGGATTACAAAGTGTAATCAATATCCTTTAGATTGATGGTGTTTACATATTCAAGGTCGACATCAAATTCTCTATTTATGACTTGGTAAATAAGGATGAAAAATTACTAAAATCCTTTATCATTAGAAAAATAAGAATATTATAGACAAGGGATTAAAAAAATATCAGAGTGACATTTAGATTCTTGGATAGAGAATACAAATTTATGTTCTCATGATTGTGACATAGATTAAAAAATATTGAAGATGACTAGTTGGTGACCAAATTCCATGGATAGATTCCGACATAGACATCATTTTGGTTCTAAATGTCATGAAGAAAGGTATTTATAGTATCAGAGGAGATTGGAAATAATTTGTCTCACCCTCCATGTTAAGTACATAACAACCATTTTGGAAGATAAGATCATTTTCCTAAATAAGGGCATCCTCGATTATTCCCTCTGGACAGATAGCTTTGATAGGATTACTAGATGAAAACCCTATTGGGTACAAGGGACCTAGGTCGAGTTTAGAGAAGATGGATTTTTTCATGACATTTTTCAAGACTTTTAAGTATATGAGTGCATCATCAACGTTAGAACTCCCTATTTATCATGGAAACAAAAGTGTCCCTAGATATTTTCAGTTAATTGGAATTGAATGTTAGGTTGAAACATTCTCAATAGTCCAATTATGTCTATTATTAGTGCACAATTCCTTAAGAAAGTTTTCATACATCAGTATTTTTTGATGGAATACAATAGAATAATATTGACTTCAACACATTTTAAAATGTAGAGAATTTCAGAATAAAGTTCTAAAGGATTCTTAGTCTTCGATATGGATTTGGAAAAAGGAATTCAGTTCTTTATAGTAATGGAACATGTTTAGGGAGTGTATTTAGGTTTATATTCTAAACTTTTAATCTTTTTCTTTTTTGAGATCACCATTAATGGGTATTTAAAGGATTCATCCCGGGGAATGTAAATTTTTTTCTTGATCTAAGTGTAATTATACTTAAATTTCCATTGGGTTTGGGCAATGGTCGATCTGAGATTGGGGATGAATTGTTTTGTTGTTGATGACTTAGGTTATATGTAAGTTGAATTTTTTTTTAAGGTTTTAAAGGTGAGAATAGGTGAAGGAGTAAAGATATTCTATAACACATTGAAATGATTTCTTAGAAGAAGAGGCATGTACCAAATTGGTATTTCATTGATTTTGGTTATTGGGAATGTTATTGTTTTGGGCTAGGAATTGAGAAGGATAACTAGGATGGTGGAATCCAAGAGGATCATGAGGATTATTTCTCTTTTGATGTTGAGGAACAAAAGGATAAGGTTACTGAAATTTACCGTAACCTTGACCATATTGTAATTAGTTTGGATTTTGTGGAGGGAAATACAAGGTATGGGAAAAGAGATTACCATACCTCAAGCCTGGGTTATATGTAGAAGATAATGGCTTAGAGTGGGTTTGGATGAAATTTTTAATGAATTGGCCTAATAGTTGATTGTTGGTGTTTCGCTGAGCATATAATGCATTGAGTTCTATCTGTCCATATGAATCTAATAGATCTTTATGAGGTTATAGACATGTGTCAGTTGGATGATATGGAAAGATATATATCCCAAAATTTTTGATAGGTCTAGGGAATAGATAATGATGAGAAGATTAGGTTGGGTGTTTGTAAGCCACATCTAGTTGACACACAAGTACTGTAAGTTCACTAATCAACTAGGTCATCTTATTGGGATCTATGGATTGATTCTCTCAAACATATTTAACATATTTATGTCCTCAATTATGGAATTTATATGTATTTTCATCATTGATTCTTATGCGTTCTTGTGTAACTTTAGTATATTTATCAATAAGAACACTGGTACTTGCATCATTGATTAGAGTTATCTCCATAGAAGATAACCACTAATAAAAGTATTGATTCAAAAAATTATCAGGTATTTAGTGGCGTGGGATATTTGAAAAATATTATTCAATAAATCCCAGTACCCATAGAGTGTTTAATTAGGGAATTTATGGATACAAATTATTTACTGTCTGATAGAAATAGTTCTTGAAGCATGAAATAATTTATCTAAGAAGAGCCTCTTCATATCATTCCATGTGGTTATAAAAATAGATGGTAATTAGTATATCCATGACATAGTGATCTAATCCTTGGATAATGGGAATTATTGAAGTTTTATTTGTTCTTTATAAACTAATTGAGGATTCATGGTATGAAACACCATTTGTAACTCCCTAAGGTGATGATCTGGATCGTCACCAAAGAGCTCATTGAAATGAGGTAGAAGATGAATAAAATCCGATTTGAGTTGGAAATCAGCATCAAAAGTTTGATATTGAATACCAAGGGGTTGGTAATTTATACTAGGGGAAGTGATTTCATTAATTTGTTTTCATAGGATTGTCTATATCTAGTTCAATTAGATGGGGAACCAATAGCTCTTGAGTAATATGATTATCCATAATGTTCCTCATAATTTTCTGAAGTGTTTTCCCAATTTCATGGACAAATAAATCTGATAGATTGTTTTGGAGGATATATGACATTCAATGAAATTTTTGAATCTATGAGGAGGATATTTTTTTCTTAGTGTTTATTTTATATTAACAATTTTAATGGCAACATAAGGTTTTCTTCGAGGGTTTTTGTAGTTTTTTGGGGTTCTATTGAAATTTTATTGTTTTCTTACAAAAATAAAAAAATACAGACTAAAAGTTTCACCACCCCCAGCTAAAATGCCATTTTATGTGAGGATGATTGTCACCTATTGACCATTTAAAGGTCACGAGACCTATTAATTTGTATAGTGGCACTTGGGTTAAGTCATTGGCATTGTTAGTATTCTTTTAGAGTCGACTGATTTTTTGTCATTTGAGTGAGGTGGGGGGGGGGGGTTGATTGTTTGTAAATATTATGTAAAATGAATGGTTGATGTATTTGGTTTAGAATTTTAAAAATAATTGGAATGAGTTAATAATTAGTCTGTTAATATTTTGATATCATTTAAATTTTCTATATATTTCATTAAATTAACAGCCACTTTAGAAGCTTATTTTTTATCAGAATTCCCAAATGTTTTTGTTTTAATCCATGGTTCAACTAGGGAACTAATCTCAATAAATTGTTATTGATAGAAGGTTCAATATTTCATGAACCCATGTGTACATCTGGTTCTATAATCCATGGAATCCACATCTCAAACAAAACTTTTCTTTAATCAATGACTTTCAAAGTTCAAAATAGATAATATTATTTTAAAAAATATTAATAGAGAAAAATATATTAATCCCTTAATATTTCAATATTATGAATCACAAAAATGGTATATTTTCTCATCCATTTATGTTTTTATTAATATGGTTTGATTTTTTTACATTGATGGATTAAAAAGATAACGAAAATAATTGGATATGAAAACAGTTGTGTGTTGAACGAAAACACGAACGATGAAGAGAGTTAAGAATGAACTTCTAATTAAATAAAAAATCCAAAGAAGGGAATTGATTTTATCATTTTTTAAAATATTTAGAATACGAATGTTACAAAAAATAGGGTGGAATATTATAAGATAATATGAAGATGAAACATGCATTGAAATTTAAATGAAATTGGAAACAACTTATATGATAATAATTGGAACAAATCAAAGTACATGAAAATAAAACATGGCGGAAAGGTATCTAAAGAATAAAGATGAGTTTGGTTGTAAATTAAAAGTATTTGGTAGGGAATTCATCATTCCAACCTATCCTCTTATGCTCTATAATCCCAAACCTATGCAAGGAGAAGAGGTGGATGTTTTTATAGCCCAAGGTGCTGGACTGTTGTCCTTCAAAAAAAATCCCTCAATTTAATTGAACCATATGACCCTTTAGACAAATGAATATGGAGATATCTTCTTAACAAATGATTTAAATTTAACCCTAATAATTTTTCTTCCATTAGACCTTTTTATCTAATGTTATGGCTATTTTCCCAAACAATGTCCTATTTTTCAGTTTCGAGTCTAGTTCTTCCATGGTCTAAATGTGAATGCATTTATGTCTATCAAGATGCCCTAAAATAAAAACAATTTATTATAAATATTTATTAGCTGGTATTTTGTATTTCACACCATACAATTCAAGCTCAATTGGTCGATTTTATTGGTAGAAAAGTAAAGAAAGTTAGGCTATTTTTAATTCATGGATAAAATTGTGGGATGAACATCAAAGAATTTATTGGGACCTTTTTGATTTATTTGGGAATTCAAATTTTTATCGAAGATATTTTATATATATCAATGAACGTATTAGGTAGTTAGATCTAATTTGGGCATCTATATAGTGAACAAAAATTATATCCTCCAGACTGGTCCAATTTTCATCACATATTCGACATTGCTTTTTTTCTGGTTTATATGTCCCTTTAGATGACCAAATTAGACAAATCACCAGTTAAGGGATTTGTAGCACATTAAATTAGGAACCCTAAAAAAAATAACTACACAATTTTTATAACTATTTTGAGAGTTATGATTAAATTATTAAACTAAATAAAATCTCTATTAATTTTAATAATGCTCAGAAATTATATTTAATAATAAAAAATGGGTATTTCACACCAATTATGGACTTTGACATGAAAATTAATAAAGGGTGTAGAGAAAAATTTATTAATAAATGAATTGAATCAATTTAATCTTCCCTAAACATATCACAATGACATCCAATATCCAGGTACCATTTGTTTCTACTCTAGGTACTCGATAAATTATCCATAAAAAGATAAAATTATGTTCTTGGTACCCAAACATGATTGATTCCTATTATGTTATCCAATAAAATTTTTGGATCCATAATTTATCCAAATATTTTCCATTATAAAAAATATAGTAATTATAAAATAAAATATTAGTTAAAATGAAAATAATCACCATTTTTTAATGAATTTTTTTACGATAGTGAAATCCTTTTTGAAATTCAGTAAAAAATATTTTTTTTTCAGTAACTATTTGTTCGATTAAAAATAAGGTTAATTATAAGTATAACCTATTATACTATATTTTATATGGGTTCCTATTTGTTTATTAATGTTATGAAATATCTATTTTTTAAATGAAAAATTAGATAAAAGATTCTTTAGTAACCAAAAATTCATATTTATGTTGAACAAATAAATTTTGATTGTGTTCATCATTTTTGTAATTGAACAATTTACAATAAACATATTTTGATTTAATATTATTTCTCAATTGAAATTTTATCATATCATTATTTATCAAATGATTTTTTATTTGGAATATTAGTTATTGAATATAATTTAGTTGAATGTTTTTAAAATTTTGATGTTAATTTTGAAATTATTTCTTTTAGAATTAATAATATTAACTTCAACAATGTCATGGAATTTATAAATTTAATATTATAAGGTTTTATAAGAGTATAATATCTATAAATTTTAATAGTAGATGATAAATTTTTTTATCTTCCCATGAATACGATTCTTCAACTTCTGATGGATCTTATTTTTAATCTTTTGATGACTTTGATTAATCATATTAAGTATTTTATTTAAATTTAAAATCAAGACCTTAATTTTACAAGTAGTCATTAGTTACCTTTTACTTGTTTGATTTTAATTCACTATAATTTTTGAATAGAATCAAATATTTTTTTTAATTTTCCCTCTATCATGTTATGAACATTACGAGGATGTTTCACTTTCACTAGCACTCTGAGTATCTAAACATTTCACTATCTTCTTTCCATTTTTCCTTTATAAATAAATTTTCAGATTTTTACTTTTCTTCTTCAATTTAGGAAATTTTAGTCTAATATGACATTCATTAATATATTAATTGAATATATCATTTAAATAATGTTTCTTATCTTTATTATCTTTCGTATATTTTTGATGAACAGTTTAGAAGTTTGAGTTTTTAATAATTTTATTCATCCATTTTTAAATTTTAAGGATCATGATTACTATCTTCTGAATCACTTGGCTTTGAATGGTTACATTTTATATTTTAAATAAGTGAATTAGAATTGTTAGTACAAGTATTGAATGAATATGAATTAGTATTACCTATTTTAATGAAGAAAATGATACCCCGTTATTCATTTTCACCTTTTCAACATCTCATTTTAGTATAATATCTTACTATTTTTGATATCAAATTATGTCATCTTGATTTTACTTTTTCAAATTCTTAGTATCAGTAATACATGTCCTCTTAGACTCACATTCTTTTCAAATAGTATTGATAATATTTTTATGAGTTTTTCTTATGTTAACTATAAAGACCCAAGGTTTTATAAATGGAATTCATTTCTTATAAAATGTCATATAATCATATAAAATAACAAAACAATGAACTAATAAGTACTATGTGACCATTAAATACAAATTTTTCACTTATGTATTTTGAATATTAAAGAATGATCATCTACCATTATGATTAGTAAGTTATTTGGAGTATGATTAGAAAAACACAATTTTTTTGATGAATGGTAACATACCCTTAGGAATAGTAACTGAATTTTATGAATATAAATCAATAATAATCGACCAAAAAAATAGTAAATTCACCCATTAAAGTATAAGTACAATTTAAATATCTTAAAATTGAAAAAATTACCATAGTATAAGAATTAGTGTTTTTGTATGTCAAAAATAATTTTTTACAGTATTTAGAATGATTTAATTATATTCAATTGAAATTTATTTTCATAAAATATAATAATAAATTGTTACTTTATTGTCTTATGGTTATAAGATTATTTTATGAGACGTTGATTAATTTTTCAAGGTGTTATAAAACATGTTATAGTTTTAATGTTTTTTTATTGAATAAATTATAATTTTATTAAAAATTTAATTAAAAATATTTTGAAAATTATTAAAAAAAGAGTTCTTTTTTTAATTATATACACATAAAAATGTTTATGGTAAATATTTGTGATTTTCCTAAAATACATGAATTTTTTTGTGAATAGAAAAAATACAGTTTTGAGTTTTTGATATGTTTGATGACATCATAATGATGTAATAAATAAAATAAAATGCTGGTCTACTTGTGTACAGTAAAATAATATATTAGGTGTCCCATGTGCCTAATACCATGGGAAAATACAAGGGTAAGTCCCATGTTTTTGAAAAAAAATCAAAAATGACATGTCCTTTGAAATTAATAAAGAACTGTCTCTTTTACTATAAATATCCACTCATTCGTTCGTTTTATTGCATTAAATATCTATAATAATCAAAGATTCGGTGTTTTTACCTCCCTTTTATCCATACCAAGGTGTCCTCAATCATTATGGTCCCAACCTTCATCTCTTAGGTGTTACTCTACAAGGTAAGGTAACCTTTAACCCTCCTCTTTTAGTCAAGACTTCTTTTATGTTATCTCTTTGAATTTCCATTTTCATATGATGGGGATTGATATTATTTATCCCTCTAACTATACTTTTTTATTTACATATTATGGCATACTCCTTTCCTCTCATCAATTAATTTTATAAATTGTTTATCGATGCTATTAGACTACCAAATTTTCATAAGGGATCTCTCAAAATTGATTTTCTTTTCATGTTCATTTATTTTCTTTTTCTATACTCACATTCTTTCATCCAAATGTTCTGATGAATCTAGTAATTTACATTTAATTTATTTTTTTCATGATAAAGGAATAATTATTCATCATCTCTCCATTACCTTTCATTAATAATAAAAATGAAAACACCATCTGTGATGTTCTAATATAACACATTCAAGGACGATGGGATTTCAATTTCTGTTACCATCTTCAATTCTGGTCATGATTTTTTTTTAAAGTTTAAATATACCATTATATATGTATTATATATCATACATGATTCTATATTACTTTTTTACACATGGGTTTTTATTTATAAAACACAACATGTTCCTTGTGGGAAAAAAACCACCAATTAACCCAAATGGTTATCACTAATGTTTTACAAAATGATTAAAAATCACTCCAAGTAACCAAATGAAATTTAAAACCATTTATACTATTTAGTTATAAAAAATATAATATAACTCTAATTATGGAGAACCATACCCATTTAACATTATTCTCCCAAAAAAATTCAAGTGAACAGACCATTAGAACCAAGGAAACAAACGGTCCCGAACAATGAAATTGAACATCATAACCAATAAAAAAGGTTATGAATGAACTAAAAAAGGTTATAATAAATCAATTTAATATAGAATATATTATGTAATTATTAATTAATTAACCTAATTTGATTTCTCAGGTCACTAATATTAAGTGGAGAACACTACCAGACTTAAGGTAAGTAATTTTACCCGTACCACTTTTATTCCTTCAGGTTTCACCAAAGTTATTTTTTACCCAAATAAGGTTGTACTTTATTTTTATGTATAACTTATAAATACTATTAATATGGGAAAAATCACGTTTCAATAACCATACCTCATTCTATTTTGGGGATATACATGTTTTTAAGTGTTTCCCTCCTTAATTCCTCTGAGAAGTAAACCTATTTTTAGGGAACATACCGAATTCTTACCCCATTTTAAGTGAACTCTGTCCTCTATTTTAAGCCACAATTGTATTTATAAAATCATTCATTTAATTATGAAACCCTTAATTTTTAAATTATAGTAAAAATTATTCCCTTTTTGAATTTAAATTCTTATTATTATATTCCATAAAACTGCACTAAAATGTTTTAATACTAATAATTTCCTAAATACTCTTCTCATATGTTGTCATTTATGTTTTACATAACATAAAATTATATATGACTATTTCACTTTATTAATGTCCATGTGTGTTTTAATTTCATTCTCTCGAGGACACGTTTATGATACGCCCATTCATTATGCTTTATGACATGAATGTGATACCCATTTATCTCCATGGGTTCCCTTATATTTATGTATTATTGATTATGCATGATAATTAATATGGAAAGCATATTAATTAACATGTTAAGATAGGTATGCCAAAACATCGCTCTAATGAATTTGGTAATGTTAAGTCTCATGGGATGTTATGTGCGACTGTCTCAGCGGTTAGCCTTGTATTATGCTATAATGTGAAATGATCTTGTAGGTTAGAATTGACTCATACTAAATTCATGCTTTATGTTGCATTCAAATTTCTATAATTCCATGTTTATATGATCCCATTTTTATATGTCATTATTATTTGTTTTCCACGCTTTTTTTATCATTATGTAATGCCTTATAACCCATGTGATAAAGCCTTATTATTATGTATACACCCTTACTGGTCTTTTTTTCTCATATCTCTGTTCATGGGTTCCCCAGGGTATCCTATGCAGATGTATGAGAAAAATGGAAGATAAAATATCATTTTGGAGTTTAAATAAAAACTTTTATTTTTATTATTTTTGATTATGTACCTTGTATTCCATGACACTAGACTCTACATTCCTTAGTTTGTACTGTAATGTATATTTATGCTTAAATTAATGTAATGTTTGTTTAAAAGGATAGGGTCTCTATAATAACTCTTTTTCACCAAATTATTGTAAATAGCTTAAAATTATAATAAATCATGATTCATTTGTGTTAAATTTTTTCTAGATAGAAAAAAAATTTATTGAGAATCATCTCTAAGAATAACTTTGCATGTTTCAAAAAATTTAGTAGGTCTAAAACGTGTTATCTTCATCTCTACTAAAATTATGTTTTTTGTTTCACATGAGTATATCTAGATATTGTTTTTCCAAGTCATAGATTATAATAATAAATTAAAAAAATTATTGTTTATTGATATTCTATTTTTTCTTTATGTGAAGATTGAACTACATCATTCAATTAAACTTTATAGATCCCTCTTAACATGATAATGTTTTCAACTCTAGTATTAATGATATAATATTTCATATGATCACACTAGAAATCATAATAAACTCTATCAAAAATAGGTGGTCCAGTTTGATGTATGTTTTCAAGTATTCAAACTGGTACTCCTTCCCTTACAAAATACCATTTCCCCACCGACATAGTTTGTGTAAGGTTTAAGGACACAAAATTAAACATTAGTTAATATAGGATATATATACCAGAATTAATTTTCTTTAATTCCAAAATATCTTTTTAGTTTATATTTTTATAGATTTAGGTCATAGATTTTAGATAACATTCCCATATATTTTATGGTAGAAACTTTTAATCAATATCCATTTTTCCATAATATAAAACATTTAATATAAAAGATGATTTAAATTAATGAAAAATATTAATGAAATTCAACTTGACTTCATCATTTCACTTACCCATCCTTAAAACCTATATTTTTATTAAATGTGGATGAGAATATAAATCCCAGAAAGGGATATTAAAGGAAATAAATAAATTTTTCATCATGGAATAATTACAAAAATTTTCATTTTTCAAAATAAACTTTTTGATGAAAATATAAATTTTCATACATAAGAAAAAAAATTCTATTCCAAAATATTTTCCCAAAGAATTCTTCATAAATATTGAAGAATAAATAAGACTCATAATGTTTTTAGGAAAATCATGAAAAACTCATAATAAAATTTCCACAAAGTTATTATTTTCAACCATACAAAGTATCATATACTTTCCCTGACATTGTGAAATCATGATATTTACATAATAATATATAGAAATCATAGATAAATCATATAGGTAACATAATGCATCATTTTTATATAAATATTAAGAATTGGATAACCTTCATAGCCAGACTTATAATAACCATCGTAGTTTATTTATAATAACCATTATGATTAAAATTTGAATAAAATTCATAGTAAATTATTATAATCTATTAGGGGAAACCAAATAAAAAAAATCTTTCCCCTTATAAATTACATTGAATAGAAATAATGGGGGTTATCCCATTTTATAATTTGTATTAGAATCATCAGTTATCATAAACCATGTTCAAGAATCATATCATGAAGAAAGAACATAGAGCTTTCATTTCATCATTAAACTCATATAAACCACCATTATTCATATCATAACTTAATTAACCCATGGAAAAAAATAGAACCATGAAAATCTATTTGAAAGAATAATATTCCATCTATAGAAATAATGAATATAAAATCATTAAAAATATGCCTAGTGGAACAGACTTAGCTTCAAGGATTGTGGACATTGATGAATGGAAATACCAATAAAATATCATTTAAGACATTCTTGAGGAAAATACCATTTCACATGGAAAATATATTATAAAAACTAAAAATTCACAAAATAATATGAAAATAATTTCCAATGAATATAATTTTTAAATTTTTTAAATTAATCCCTAATGAAAATATTGGACATGAAAGCCCGGAAATCCATTAATTTTCTAAATATTTAAAATAATAATTATTTTAAAACATTTTTCAATGGGGGAAAAAGTTACCCATTTGGAAAAATTTATGAAATTTTATTTTTAAAATTATTTTAAATAAGGTCAAATATCACGTATAATATCTTTAAGAAATATTCTATATTAAGAAAATAACATTTTATAAAACATTTGTATGGAAGATAATGATCCCTGATCTAAAAGAAGAAAAAAATATAAGTAGCACTTACAAATACTTTTTTGATGTTTCCTTAATAAATAATGGAGGAAATAAAAAATAAACAAAAAAATAAATTAATGACTAGAGGATAATAAAATATAAGTGGTTTCATAAAATTAGAGATTATTATTTACCCCCAAGGAACCTTGATCATATGCAATCCTAAAAAGAATGCAAATTGTAACATAAAGACATTTCTACTTTGGAAACATTTGATTCGAAAGCACCATGAAAGAATCACAGCAAATGAAATAATAAATATAATTAACATAAGGATATTCATAACATATCACATCAAAGAGGTAGTATATGAACCTCATAAATGAGGATACTTGATTATCATACGCATATGTCTTAAAGAAAGGGATTCTTAGTAGAATATTTTTTACAACAATCAGATCAATGAATTGAGAATTAATCAATAGAGAGATTATGTGTAACAAATATAAATCCAAAAAATAATTAGATTAAAAATAGATATATCTATTCACACCTAATCATGGAATAAAAAATTCAATGAAGAAGAGTTATAACCCAACAAAAGGATATTGAGTTAAGAAACCCTTTAACATTTTCTAACTTTTCTGTTAAAACCAATTGGATGAAATAATTAAAATAACAACATAAAATACAATGAATTATAAAATATTAATGGCATAAGATGTAAAAGGGAAAACATATTCACCATATAAAATCAATGAGGTTCATAACATTAAAATATGCCTTAATAAAAGGAAAATGAGATGAAATCACTTACCTCGAGTCCAGAATTTCTAGGCATTCAATTTAACACCTATGTAATAAAATTATATTAATTATTTTATTTTATAATTAAATTTTAAAATATTAATACCTTATACTTTTTTTTCATTTATTATAATGAAATATTTAATTACTTATTGAGTTAAGTCTATATTAGGTACTTTGAGAACATTTGTTTTATAATTTCAAAACAAAATTGGTGTGTTGATCATGGAAAAAGGGTCCATTATTCTATATTGTACATAATAATAATAAATTATCATTTTTATAAATCAATTATACTTTTAAAACTAATCATAAATGATGGTTATGAAAAATGAACTACTTTACAATCACATAGACGATAGGTCGTACATACGCTTGAGTAACAATTCATTTTTCCATGATCATTATGGAAAAAGGTAATTATTATATTATATTTAAATAATCATAATAATATCATATAAATAATATTATTTCTTTAAATATAATTACATATATTATCCATGTGATGTGGTGACAAAAAAACTAATCACATCACTTTTTTGATGTGGTGGTACACCTATACGCATGGTAACACTATCATTTTTAAATGAATGGAAATATAAGAAATTAAATGATATATTATATTTTAATAATGATAAATATTTCATTAATATCATATATATAAATTATTTCCATTATTATAACTATTCATGATATGTGGTGTTGGAAAAAAAATTACATCGGTTCGCAAGGCGGTAGTCCACCATACACACAAACAATGGATTCCTTACATATTTGATGGAAGTTGTAGATGGATACATGTTACCTAATTAACACAATAAAATATCACTATATTATAGATAATGATTTTATTATCTTAGTATAGTTAAATAATATTTGAAGTAGGTGGAAGAAGAAATAAAACCAAAACATTTGGTAAAATATTATACCTCTAATTTAGAAAATCTCTTTTTCTTTACACCTTAATAACTATAACATGGGTATGATGACCAAAATATGGCCTATTAAAATTGGTTGGTGATTTTAGGTATTTGGTTATATATTGAATAATATTTTTTTATGTATGAATAAATGAGAATAAGTGGTTCCCTTTTATAATAGAGGGGAAGGACGTTTTTGGAATTTATTACCATATTAAATTTATATAAATTAATTTTGATTTCAAAATGGATCCAAATAGATAATATTAAAAGATAAGATAATTTTAAGTCAAAATAATCTCATAAAATAAACTTTTGACAATTTTGGATTTTATTTTTATCCTTATATTTTTGTTTTATCCATCTATTAACCATTTTTTGAATTACTATAACATTAAATATTTATATACATTACTTGTTATTAATGATACAATAAAATGCGAAAATAAAAATAAATGGACACATTTCATGTAAGTAACCATATACCATTGATTTGAAAAAAATCTATTATTTTTATGAATTTTAAATCATTTAGGGAAATATTATTTATTATAAAATATCATTAATGTCAACTTTATAAATATTAATTTAATGTTGTTTAATAATATCAAGAAAATAAATAAATTAAAATAAAATGATTCCATAAGTCTATAATATTTCATTTTTATATAAAAAATCAATGAAAAATTATTCATTGTAATCCTATTATTTTTAACATTTTAATATCCTTTATTTTATTTTCACTTTAGTTATATAATTACTACATATATATTGCATAATCTTTTACGATAATTATTTATTTACTTAAAAGTTATAATAAATCTCTATGATGAAACAAAATAATTTATATTTTAAATTTATATTTTTAACAAAAAATATTATCTATTTATCCCAATGTTAAAAATATTAGAGTTATTTAAAACAATAGAGTGAAGTTTTTGACTTTTCTTTACATAAAATATTATAAAAGTCATATTAAAATACAAATGAAAAAGGATAATATAACATAATATTGGATTATTATTAATTAAATGAAATTATCCAAAAAAATTAAGGTAATTTTTATGGTCATTTCTTATTCCTTATCATTTTATTGTTAATTTTAATTACCCAATTTACCCTTTACCTTAGTAACAAAAATTAATAATTTTTATATTCATATTAGAAAAAATTAAACGGAAAGATTTATCAAATTTGGAAACACTGATAAAAAATAATTAATCCATTTATAGGAATTTAAAACTTTTATGTGGAAGAATTTAATTTAAAATTAAATTGAAAAAATGTGATGAAAACTATTTTTTTAATAAAATTCATTTTTCTAGTATAAAATGTTTTTATACAAAATTAATTGTTATAATTCATTGGAAAAACCATATTGTATTATTTTAAATAAGAAAGAACAAATTATTATTTAAAACTAAAAAAAACAGAATTTCACTTTATAATTAATTTAAAAAAAATACGGTTTTCAATTAGAATCATTATTTTTACATATTCATTAAAACATCAATAATTTGAAAAAATTCTCAAAGTTTTAACTTAATAGGGTTTTTATACGATGAGTTCATAAATTATATCCTTTCTATCAAATAAAATTTCTAAAATTTTAAAAAATTATGTATAATATTTTTTCATGAAAATTAATAAAAAACATTTTTGAAGTAAATGTATTTTTTATGACTAAACAAAATTTACTAATAATAATGTATTATTTCTTAAGAATTATAAATAAATTTGTATTTATTTAAGAATTAGGTGTAATCATATTTCATAATTCATCTAATTCCTATTCGTTCCTGCCAATTCAACTGCTTGGTTATAATGATGATATTTAAATAGTAATATTTCATAGTTAGTTTTAAGCTCGATGTTACATATCTTATACATTTTAAAACATAATATTTATTTTAATAACTCAATATATTACATCCTTACTATTTAATAAATTATTTCCTCACAATTTTCTATTGATCTCGATATTCAAAGTTCTGAAATTTGGAAATAACTTTCTTGAAATCCCATATTTGTAAAGAGGGTTAATAAAACATCTACTTGATAAGAGAGAATGGGAAGTTTTAAGCTCACATATAATGAAACATAATTAGGTTTTCATGTAGGTAAATTTTTTTTGGGAAGTGAAAATATGGGTGTGGAATAGGAAAATAACTTCTAAGGATTAATAAAGAGTGATAGAGAACATGGTCATGATCATGTTAACAATAACAAAATCATAAATTTGTTATGGGTAAAGAGTCTACCAATTCATTAAATATTAATTTGATTGGATAAAATTCTTGTTTAAAGATCCTTTTCCCATTTTTTAGGAATTCCTTTAACATTTTAAAAAAATAATAGAAAGAAATATTACTATGTGATATGTAATATTTTATCCTTTCATCAATTTCAGCCACAATCTCATCATTTTATCTACATAATAAGTACTCAAGATGCATTTTTCATACATGAAGAACTAGAACCAACATTGAACATATCACATAATCCTAAAAAAAGTATTACAAGTTATTAATCTTATATTTATATATTACCAAAAACCAAATTGGTTAGAAAAAGGTAACATAATTCCCAAAATTAATGAGCCTTAATAAGAATAAATAGTTCCTCAATCTTCAAAATTCAACATTTATACCCTAAGTTCAAACTAAATCAATATTTAAATAACCATAAATTAAATTATTTAATATTTTCATGAATAAATTTTAAACTCGGATATGATAATTAATTTAACACATAATATCCCATGATAAATATAACATTTACCTTCAAATAATGTCAATCATTCTTAACGTATCATACCATAAACTTATAAAACAAGATATGGTAATAATTTATATATATAACTTTAATTCCAATAAATAAACATTAAAATTATATTTACTTACAAAAAATAAAAAAATCCCATTAGTTTATGTCTAACATAATCAAATAAGGTTCCAAAATAGTGAAATTATTCTGAAATAACATTAATCACCAAATCACCAAATCCATTTTGAGCCCCATAGTTATCTATAAGATAAAACTTCTTTCCTAAAATCAATATAATAATCATTTATCAATTTGTTTATGTAAAAAAATTATTTAATACTAACTTTGGATATCAAATAGGGTAGTGTAAGGAACATCAACCATGTTGCCCTTTGATTGTGGGTTAAGGCCTGGTATCATTACTAGATGTGACGGGTTGTCACCCAACCTTTGGGTTTTTCTTTTTCTAAAACTATATCAATATGTTTCCTATAACATTCCCAAAAATATGATTAATATCATAAATAATAACCATAATAATTAAAGATCAAATAATCCCTAGTGGTTATCAATACCATTAAAATTATTTCCATAAAAAGAAAAGATCATTCTTATTTAAATAAAATTTTCACGTGTTAGACTTATGGTTTACATATATCTCAACCAAATAAAAAGACTCCCTGAAAGTATCTAGTCACCTTAAGATTTCATCACATAAAACCTAAAAATAGGGGTATAATTATTTGAACTTATGATCAAAATTAAAATTCTAAACCCATGTTGGTTTCCATACAAATTAGGATATCCTCATATAAAAACATCATAATCTCCAAAGTTATAAAAGCCTTTCTCTGATACTAATTGTAAGGACTTTACCATAAACATTAAATAACATATTTTCATTAGACTAGAAATCATTTTTTTCATACACAAATATATTTTAGGTTTATAATATTTCAAAATCGGGTCCTTAATCTTATATAAAAATATAATATATTACATGGTGGAAACGTCTACATAGTATTCATTTTTACATAATATAAAAACATTAAAACTAAAACAAGATTTATTTTCATGAAAAATCTTCATAGTATCCAACCAGATTTTTTATTGTCCATTACCCTTTCTTATACCCTATAATTGTTTTATAAACATGGGATTCAAAAAACATTTCACCATGGGACAAAAAATGAATAAAATAAACCATTATTCAATGAATACTTATAGAAATTTTATATTTTTAAAATAAAATTTACGCTCAAAATAAAAAATTTATTACCCAAGAAATCAACTTCTCTGTCCAAATATTTTCATAAAAAAATTCATATGAAATATTAATTGAAAAATAATACTCATTACGGTTTCCTTGAAATCAAGAAAAAATCATAATAAATTTTTTAAAAAGTTATGCTTTTCATCCTAATGATGTAGAATATACTTTATTTTACCTTGTAAAATCATATGATTTTCATAGAAAACCATTAAAAGAAAAGATAAATCAAACAGTTATCTTGAGAAATCATTTTAATATCAATATTACAAATGGGATGACCTTGATGATTACAATTATAATAACCATTATGGTTTACATAGAATAACCATAATGGTTGAACATGGAATAACCTTCATGGTAAATTCCCATAATCTCTTATGAGAAAACTAATCAGTTAACTCTGCCCCATATTAACATGAATTAGAGAGATTTAATGGGATTCAAACAATTGTAAAAGTTTAATTGGGATCACCCATTATCATAAATAATTCTCAAGAACCATAACATGAATAATGTACATATATGCTGTATTTATTCATAAAAATAATAGAAAAAACCATTCTGTATTCCATAAATTAATTATCCCATGGAAAAGAAATGGGTTCCAAAAAAATATAATTAAAACAATTATAATCCATCTAGGTAGAAAATGAGGATGAAATCATTTCAAAATATCCTAAGTAGAGAAAATGTAAAATCAAGGGTTATACACATTGATGATTAGAAATACCATTAAAATATTATTGATTTTTTTTTATTATAATACACCTTTCACATGGAAAATCACTATTAAAAACTAAAAATTCAAAAAATATTTTAAAAAATATTTTAAAAAATATTTTATTTTAAAATAATATTGGAAATATATAATAGAATATTCCTGTAAAAAAATGGCCATGATGGAGGGAAAATACATTAATTTTGTAAATGTTACAAATAAACATTTTTTTTTGTAAATAGAGTCAAATGTTACCCATTTTGAAAATGTTATAAAAAATATTATTTAAAAACATTTAAAACAAATTAAAATATCGTGTAAAATTTAATTATTTATTAATTTATATTTAAAAAATAAAATGTTGGATTTTTTTAAAATACATAGATATAGAAGAGAAATATTATCGATTTAAAAAAAGATACAATATTAGTATCAATTATAAACTTGTTTCTCGATGTTTCTATAATCAATAAGGGAGGAAATTAAAATTATACATAAAAGAGAATTAAAAAAAGAGGATAAAAATATACATGGTTTAATAAAATAATATAATATGTTTTCCCCATAAGGAACCTTTAATATAAACAATTCTAAAAATGAAGGAGATTGTAATAGAAAACCATTCCCACATTGGTAACTTTTTAATAGCAATATCCATTAAATAATAACATCAAATAAAAATTTAAATATAAATAATCTAATGTTATTCATGATATATCATTTCAATGGAGAATTATATACACATCAAAAATTAATATTGGTGCATATAATAAACATATTTCCCAATGAAAGGAAATTTGTGACAAATAACCCTTACAAAGATCAAATAATTAAATTAAGAATATTTTAATGAAGTAATTATTTGTAAAGGATATTAATAATGAAATTGTAAATATATAATAATAATATTGATATATGTATTAACACATAATCATTTCATAAAAAAGTTAATGAGGAAGAGTTATAATCAAATGAAAGGAAATTGAGTTAAGAAACCCATTACCACATGATAACATTCAAGTTATAATTCCTTGGATAAAATAATTTGAACTAAAATAGAAAATATCAGGAATTATAAATAATTATTTATATAACATGTTAAGGGGAAACAATTTACACCATATAAAAGAAATCAAGAGTCTAATACTAAAATATGACTCAATGAAGGGAAATTGAGATGAAATCCATTACCTCGAGTCTTGAATTTATATTTATTCCCTTTAATACCTATATAATAAATGTATATAATTTTTTTTTTCTTATGAACATTTTAAAATATTAATATCTTTTCCATAAACCATTTTTTTATTAAAATGACAATTGAATTTTTAAATCTATTAAGAACACATCAAGTTCTTTGAGAACGTCAGATCCATAATTTTAAAATATATTTGGTGTGTTGACAATGGTAAAAGGGTTAATTATTCGATCATCTAATGAATAATAATTATTAAATAATTATCATTTTTATGCATCAATTATAATTTTCAAACCAATCATGAAATATGGTTATGAAAAATGAACTATCTTAAAATTAGGGAGATGTTATGTCGTATGTATGCTTGAGTCACATACCATTTTTAATGATTATTATAGAAAGAAGGAAAGTATTATTTTATCTATTAAAAATTTATAATAATATAATAAATTTGATATTAATTATTTTAATATTATTATATATATTATCCAAGTGATGTGGTGATGAAAAAAAGATCACATTGCTTTGTGGACGTGTTAGTAAACACGTACACCAGAAAGGAATTATCTTTTTTCAGTGTATGAAAATGAATGAAATTAAATGATATATCATATTTTGATAATTATGAATATTTAATTAATATCATATATAAAAATTAATCCCATTATCATAACCATCCTTGAGTGTTGGTGATTGAGGAAGAAATAGATCTGTCCATGAGTCGGTAGTCCGTCGTACTCACAAACAATGGATTGCTTTACAATTTGATGGATTTTAGAGTTATATATAGGTTATGAAAATTACAAAATAAATATTAGTGTATTTTAGATATGGTTTTATTATCTCAACATGGTTAAATATTATTTTAAGTAGGTAGAAGAAGAAATAAAAAAAACATTTAATAAAACAATATACCAATTCTTCAAACAACATTCTTTGAATAACACATTAAGACCTATAATGTTGGTATTATTCAAAAAATAAGTAGTATATAATGTGGGGATATATGTTTTTATATTATTTTGTTAGATATTGTCCAACTAACATGGGTTTGAAGTGTGAATAAGAAAGAAAAGGTGGTACGCTTTTATACGAGATTGGAGGGGCACATTTAGATGTTCTTAAAACATTAAACTACCATAAATCAATTATAATGTGACAATGAAGAAATATTTATTATATTAAAAAAATTATATGAGTATTATTATAAATAATATAATAAAATAAATTTTATACATGATTGGACAACATTTTTAACATTATCTTTTTGTTTTAACCCTACATTAACCATTTTGGAAATTACTGTAATATTAACGTTTTCTACCATCTAAGGGTTTATAATGTTACTATAATATGAATATAGGAGCATAAATTGACCATGACTTATTTCATTTATAATATAAAATTAATTGGTAAGAATATAATATTTATATAATATTTAAATCATTTAATAAAATATTATTTATTATAAAATATCCTTAATGTAAATTTTAGAAAAATTCATTTACTTTGAATTTAATAACATAAGGAAAACAAATGAATTAGAAAAAAATTATTAAAAACCTATAAAATAATTCATTTGTATCAAAAAAAATTTATGAAAAATATTCATTCAAATAAAATTATATTTAACATTTTTAAATCATTTATTATATTTTTCCATTAACTGAATAATTTCTCAATCAATGCTGCGTAAGTTTCATGGTAATTATTTATTCAATAAAAATTTAAAATAAATTACCACGTGTAATATAAAATATTTAAATTTTTAATTAATATTTATAACAAAAAATATCTTTTTTTATCACCATTATAAAAATAATATAGTTATTTAAAAATAAGAGTGTGTTTTTTCACTTTCTTTTATATAAAATATAAAAAGGTCATAATCACATAAAAATAGGAAAAAAGTTATATAACCAAATAATGGATGATTAAGGATGAAATTTAATCATCCAATATAATTTATTCAAGTGTTAGGGTCATTTTCTAGTCCTTATCATTTTATTGTTAACATTAATTACCCAATTTAGCCTTTACCGTAGTGACAGTAATTACAAAGGTTACTATTGATATTGACCAAAAAATGGACCTATTTATGAAATTTGGAGCCCATAATTCAAAATATATAATAAATTTTTAAAAACTCAAAACACCTAATTTGAAAGTGTAATTTAAAATTAAACCCTAAAAACAAGATGTAAAATATTTTCTCAATAAAATAAAATTTTTCACGTATAAAATGATTTTATATCAATTCAAGTATAAAATTTATTTGATAAAACATATTTATATTATTTTAAATCATAAAGAACTAATTAAATTTTAAAACTAACAAAAAATTATAATTTACCATTATACATACATTAAAATAAATCATTTTTTTCAATTAAAAACAGTATTTTTCACTCTACATTGAATAATACAACTATTCGGAAAAGTCTCAAAATTTAACATGAATAAAATATTAATATTATTATTTCAAAAATGATACCATTTTATAAACTAAATTATCTAAAAGTTATAGAAATTATTTATGATATTTCTCCTGAAAAAAATAAAAAATGTTTTTGACAAATATATATTTTTGATGAATAAAATGACATCACGATAAATCAAGTAATTATTTACTGATAAATAATCAATAAAATTTAATTGAATAATTATATTTTTATATATAATTCAAAATTTATTAAATATTATTCATACCTTCGAATATTATTACTAGGTCATAATGGTCATATTTAAATAATAATATTTCATTGTTCATTTTAGATCAGTGTTCTATATATTGTATGTTATCGAACATAGTATGGATTTAAGAAACATAAGATATTAAATAAGGAAACTAATTTGATATTATAATAAACTAATATAAATACAATATGTTTTATAAAAAAGTAAATTTCAGAGTAATGGTAAAGACCACATTGGATCCTATTGTTCAGAGGTGTGGTGGTAATTAAAACTAAAGATGGGGGATAGATGGAATAAAAGATTGATTATATTTTGGAATTAAAAATGAGATCAAAGATTATATTAACTAATTATATTAATGTATTGAAATATTGTTTTCATAGTGGGAATTCAGCAATCAGTATTTTAAAATACTGAAAAGAAAGATAAAGTGGGGGATGTTTAAACTATATGAATTACCAAAACGAAAATTCGGAAAATAATACAACTAAAGTATAAAAATATAGTGGAGTATTAGATGGAAAACCAAATACTTTTTTAAAGGATATTTATTTAAACCTATCCTTTGAAAAAAGGGAAAGGTAGTTCCATAAACCTGATTTGAGTTATCCACAACTTTTAACCCATTATAAGTTATCTTTAATTTTATATAAATAGAAAGGAATATATTTCTATCCCAAATATCCCTTGACTATATATATTGTTAGAAACCCAAAAATAAACAATAAATTATAGAATTTTCCTGATCACTATCTTCCTAGAAATATGATCCCTTGATCTAATGAATAGATCTTTAGTCTCCCAGTGTCTAGAAGCCCTCAATTATGGAGGATCATAAGAAGATAAATTCAATGAAAATACTATGGTCAATATGAAGATGACCACAAAAAATGGTATTTATTATTAAAACACTTTGAAACAATAATTAAACAGATTGGTAGTTCACTCAAAAATAAGAAATTAAAAATACTCAAAATATAGAACTTTCCGAATGAATGATACATTGTATGTGTACTTACGATGCCTGATGTGTGACTTTATTTATAGGAAACCTTGGAAAAAAAATCTAATTATAAAATTATAAAAAAACAAGGATCAGTTGTAACAACATTGGTGACATATTCTTCATCAGCAAATGAGATTAACATGTTTCCTCATCTACCAATGGGTTAGTTTAACACCCCTAAAATGCTTCAAAATTTAGACACAAATAATTTGACATTGAAACATCAGGTCACCAAACATTCATAAATCACATATAGATATGATATTTCCCAAATAAAATATTATTATTTTATTCTATAGAACATAATATCTTAAATAATCTTAAGTCAGATGATTTTTGTATAATGTGTATTGTGATTTCCATAATAAATAAAGAAGTGAGTTATGGAATTACCATTATTCAGAACATGATTCACGTGGAATGTGAATCCAAAGTGGATAATAATTGAGTGTGTTTAGGGGTATGGCTATGAAACCCTTAACCTAACTTCTCTATACATGTTTTAAAATTTTTTCTAAGTCATTTACTCAGAGATTATTACTTTTACCATTTTGGGGTTTCTAGAGGCAAATAACATTTACCTAAGTGATTTTTTAATGCATAAAAATTAAAAAGAGATATTATAAAAGATAAATATATTTATTATAAATCTAAAATAAAATTTATGAAATAAAATTTCTATGTTTATGAAAATTTAATTTTAATATTAGTACATGTTATCGAAAAAAACAATTTTTAAAAAAATTATATTTTTAAGCATAACTTTTATGTTTTGGATTAATTTTTCAATTTTACTGATTCTATTTAAATTAAAATGTATATTATTGTTTAATTAATATTATATTAACATTAAAATAATTTTAAAACAAAATCCCACCATGTGAAAATTTTATCAAGAGAAACAGATAGATAACATTTTTTGTTAAAAAAGTACCTAATCATTCTAAAACATTAAGCGTAGGTTTTATATATCAACATAGTATTTTAAAATAATTAGTTTAAAATTATAAAATATAATTTTTATAGAAAATATGGTCCAAAAACATTGATATAATAATGGTATAATAATATCCTAAAAGTTACAACATTAGTAAAATTGATATTTATAACTATTCACCTTAAAATAAATTATTTTAGAAACATATAGAAAAATTTATGATAAAATAAAGGTTAAATTATAAATAAAAAATGATTTTATATTTATATAATTAATATTATAAAACTAATGTATTTATATTTAAAATTAAAACACAAAATATAATGTAAAACCACTTTTACTGAAAAAAATATTTTTTAATAATTAGTTTTTTTTAATATTATTTCATATTAATTTAAAATTTAAAAGATGATAATATTTTAGTACATATATATTATTTTAAATTCATTCAATTCAATTTGTTATGATAAAATATAAAATACATAACAAAATGGTTCATTGAAAAAAGGGAAATATTACTTCTATAAAAAATACACATTAAAAAATAACATTAAAATTTTATATTTTTTTTCTATAGTTTAATTTTATTGCTCCATTTATATTAAAATATATATTTTAACTATATATATACATAATATCTTATTTTAATAATAATAAAAATATTTATCGGTTACACAAAAATATATATTTATAATATTTTAATATAATTTTTTTATTCCATTGTGTGTAATATTATTTTAAGTTTACTACATAACAATACACAACTTTTGTATAACTATTGGATATATGACCAAGGTCCATATTTTCAAGGACTATATATTTCATGACCGTATTTAAAATGAAAATTTTTATAGCAAAGAGATTTCATTAATGTATATAGACTTACTAAATGATTTATTCATTCCATTCTCACTTCACAAGGAATAATTCATATTTTTTGTTATACTTTTTTCTTAATTATTTACCCTTTCTTGTTTCTCTTAATAATTATAGGTTTTTTTGTTGTTGATGATCCTAATGGTTTAATATGAAGTAATATATTTCTTATCCATGAAGATTTTACTCTTTTATATCTATTATCCCCTATTGATTTATGAACTTTTAATGGATGCACTTTAACCATGACATGTAAAAATATATGGTGTGGATTATATTGTTTTTTGTTCTTGTTGGGTAATGTATAAATTATGAATGAATAAGTTGTATTTATTTTTGTTCATATATTATAGGAAACATTTTCTAATCATTTTTTATTCCATTTGAACAAATATAGAAACATTATTTAAAATTATAAACATAAATAATAATAATAATAATAATAACAGTAATAATATTTTCTTCTAGAACCTGGGGTGTTACAACTCCCCATGGACTCCAATATTATAAGGGATCTAGTCTGTATAATTGTGACCATAAAATATCTGTATATTACCCCTCTCTAATATTCCTAATATCCCCATAAATAATAGTAATGGGGGTGATATACATTTTCTTACAACATTTCGACCGAAAATAAACATAATCCATTCAATAATTCTCAAACCACATTAATATATTAATCCATTTGAAACAACCCATTAAAATAATATAATTAAATCTCAACATAACCATAGGGGTCTGAATCCACAAAGGTGAAACCTTATTTTAAAAATAAAAACAATGTACCAATTGTGACTTGACATTTGATATTAGAAATAGATTTTCCAGAAAATAATTATTTTATAAATTCATTCAAAAAACCCAGAGGAAATATCAAACTTATTTCTCAGGGTACCCAAAAAGCCTTTTATTTAGGATTTAGAAAAAAAATCAAATCCCTTTTTGGAAATAATTTTGGAAACCAAGTGAAAATTTTAAACCCATATTTTAATAAAACTTTCCTATGAAATTCTATTTATATATATAGATATACATATACATGTAAAATAAATTTCTATATATATCCACTGAAATATATACATATAGAAATTAATAGGAGATACTACAGAGAAAACAAGGAGAAAAAAAATCAATTCACCCAACCAAACGTAATAAGCCTCAAGTAAATCAACAAAATCATAAAATATAGAAAAATAAAAATTTAAAGAAAACATAACGTAATGGAAATTGTTAAATAAAATCATAGAGTAAATCCGTAATAGAAAATAATTCAAATTATTTAAATAATAAATCCTTTAGGTATTTTTTTAAACACCTAGTGCTGTATATTTTTAACACAATGTCATAAACATTAGAAAATTGAAAAAAAACTCAACTATAATAAAAATCTAAACTCATAATTAATTTGAAAATAATAAATAGGTTTATTAAGGCCAACAAATTAAATTAAAATTATTTTAGAAAGATTAAAATGTCTTATGGATAAAAATGGAAAGGAATGAAACAAAAAACTACCTTATTCAAGTAAGAATGGAATGAAAACTTATAATATGAAAAAAGGAGGATAGAAAATAAGATTTAAAAAAACTAACCTCACAGGTAAAAATAAATTTGGATCAATACTCACCCAAGGATTTGGTGAAAGATACCCAAAAATACGATAATGGAAAAAAAATAAGATAGTAAGTTGAAAAGAAGAGAAGAGAGGCCCAAACCTTAGAAAAGCACCTAGAAGTCAAAAGAGAAGTTTCAAAATTGATAGGTAGAAGGAGGAGGATTCTGAACCTGGAACTCTGTGGCTTGTGTTTCATGAATGGGAGGATAAATAAGGGTTATAGGGTAAAAAATTTAATAGGGAAGAATAATATTTTCAGGTTTTAATAAAACAAGTCAAGTCACACAATTAACTAAATTATTCTCCCCTTATTGGAATAACATGGAGAGCTCTATGGTTTGAAAAGATGGTTTGGAAAACTATTATCCAAGCATGAAAAATGGGTTCATTAAAAATCATATAACTCCCACACCCTTTTCACATGGTTTATAATGACAGAGTGCAAGCCTTTAACCTATAAAGTCCCAAACAAAGCTCATGAAATGTTATATATATATTTTACATTGTTTGCACCCAACAATGTTCTGCATATGCTAAGAAAACCATGCATGAAAAAAATCATCAAAAAAACCCTTGTGTAATGATAGTTTCAAAATTTCACAAAATTGTGTGCACAGACCATGTGATAGAAGGAAATACTTCCCAAAACTCAAAATATCAAACTATTTATGTAATTAAAATAGGAACCCAACAGAAATATTAAAAAAAGTAAAAAAAGTAAAAAAAATTAAAAAATTAATATTAAGTGTGTGGAATTCACCCCTAAGTATTCAGAAGATATCTTATCGATGGTATAACTATAAAATATATCATAAATTATAATTTTTGTTAAATAGTTATAAAATTGATATTAAAATATAATTTAATCAAAATAAATATATTAATAACGCAAAAAAAAAACATTATTATCACCTTATAATGCCTCCTAATATCAGAAAATATATCTGAAATACACTTGTAACGATTTGATAAAATAATTAGATGAAAAAATTAAGATAAAAAATGATTTCAGAAATGGAATCATTTGGCTGCATGGTCCACCATCCACTAGAAAATGCATCTAACTATGTAACATTTATTAGAATATTTAGAAGCTTTTATAGTCTATTTTCATGGTCAATAATCCATTTTATCAGGCCATACGACCTAAATTTTCCCTATACCTTCTATTTCAAAGCATGTATTTTTCAAAAATAAACTATGTAACTTTAATATAAATATTAATAACATTGAGTTTAATAAAGTAATTATAGAAAACAGTCGTAAAATAAAGATTAAATAAAAAATAAAAATTCTATAAATTCTATGTAAGCTCAAGGATAATTACTAAAAGTGTTATCCAATCACTTCTCCATAACCTACCCCTTGAGTTCCAATAGTCCAATATCTCATATACTATATTTACAAAATAATATATCTAGATTGAGAACATTTAGAAAATTTTTTAAATAAAAAACACTGTTCATCCTATACCAATATCGGATTCAAAACTCCATATGGCTTAAAGTGTATTCTCAATCACTATAGGCTAGAAACAATTGTGAATGTCTTCAAAATTTTCCTTGGGAAACAATTTATCTCAATTTAAATGTAAATAAAATTCACACTGATAATACAACACAACCTATCCATATGTTAGTCTAATGAATCATATAAAAATAACTTATTAAAATACAACAAAATAAAAAGAGTATAAAAATACTTAAAAAATACAAAATAAGTAACAAAAAATTAACCATAAACAAAAACTCTATGCTGTATTGAAATTTTAAATTATCAACCCAAACATTAATATGAACATCCATAACAAATAAAATGATAAGTCACATATATATAAAATAATAAAAATAATACAAAAGTGGAAAATGGTATAGATGGACTATAAGTTCATGTAAAAAATTCCAAAACCGTATAATAATAGATAAACAAATATCACCCATCTCAATGAAACACATGACCAATATTCACATTTAACCTCAAATATATCATTTAAAAAAATTAAAAACTTTTACCCATCATATTTTTGCAATTCCTCTCCCTTTATATTAGATAACCAAGGCTACATGAACACTAATTTATGTATATAGGGTGTTAGAATAAGTCCTAGTAACATACTGTGAAAAATCATATACTCCCCACTCAAATATCAAAACAAATATACTAATTTTAAAAATGAGAATATATTATTTAGAAATTTTTTTATAAATTCAATGATTTATATAAAAGGATGAGTTACCTCTAAAATCATATTTTATAATTTAAATAACTATAAACATTTCCAAATCCAAGTAAGAGATAAAACCAAAGTCCATTAACATTTTTAACATAAAATTCAAAGAAAATAATCTGAATAATCACTATATTAATTGGTTATAGGGATCCAGGGACCCTAAATATATATTCAATACATGAAATCACCCTACTAAAAATGACAATTGCATATCCTCAAACCCAAATTTCATGATCTAGGAATAATCATATACATCTATTTGGTATGAATGATCTAGGAATAACTGGTCAAATAACTTATATCTAGGAACCCTCTAGGATCACCCCACCCATGTGGATTCCAAATAGATATAATAATATGATAATTTCTATAAAAATAACTTATCTCACCATCTCAAACTCCCTTCATTGAAATTAATCTTTCATAATTAATAACCACACTTCACAATTCAGTTACAATGGATACTAACATATAAAATTAAACCCAAAGGAAAAGGGAATATATATCTTTCAATAACATTAATAAGGGAGTTTAGAGATATCATAACCCAATAAAATCTACTTATAGAAATAAATTATTATAATTTATCCAATTAATGTTACTTCTATTATTTATAAAATAACTTTAAAAATCATTCGATATCAATTTCAATAAAAAAATTTTTACCTTCCCAAAAGGCATTAAAAATCAAGAGATGGTTTAAATGCTTATTTAAAAATCATTATAATTAAATTAAAACAAAATATTTTTTGAAATTAAACTAATAAAGTCTTGATATGAATTCTAATAACTTTATTAAATAATAAAATTTTATTTTTAAATTTTTATACTTAACACACGAACCCATATAACTGGTATAAAAATATTTTAAAATAAAATATAACATTAACCACTATCGATAAATGAATTAACAAAATTTTAAAGACATCAATATAATTAAGTGGATATGTTAAATATTATAAAACATAATAGTTTATGATAAATAGTGGGAAGGGGAGAGTTACACATACCAAAATCCACCAAATCAAGTTTATTCCACCTAGGATAATTTAAGAAGGGTCTTAGAAGAATAATATAATTCCTTAAGACCAAACTATTAAGTATTTTTCCCTAAATTGAAACCATGTGCTACCATAGATAAATTAGTTCAATAAAATAAAAAATAAAAAAAAGTGATGAATAAATATAAGATATTTAGAGACCTTAACACATTATTTAACCAATAAATAATGGATAATCATCGAAGGAATCCAAGAGAAGGAAATGTGTTGGATTTAGGTATTTCTTGGAATAATATCATGTGAGAGATGAGTGTTTGTGTAATAAAATAAAATAAAATATAGGTTATATATTAAAAATAAGGAGTATTTTAAAAATAAATCATGGTTTCCATGTATAGTTTATGAGAATGTGTGGATAACCATTTGAAATTACCAGAACCATTTTCCAGCCCACATGTTTACATTTCATGGTCTTATGCTGTAAATTGGAACCCCAAGAAATTGTAGAAAAGAAAAATATAAAACATTTATCATAAAATCCTTGAATAATAGTTAAAAATGAAAAAAGTGAAATCATTTATGTGATGTAATTGGTGGAATAGAAAATGAGGCTAAGTAGATGGTCATAGGAACATTCATGTAGTAAGAGGTAATGAGATGGGAGGGCCTGAGGTGTTGATAAGTATAATTTGTAATTTTTTTTTAATATACACTTCATTTTAGTTTATTTTGGTGTATCACATATATTTATTTATCTTCTCTTAGTAGGCAAACTAAATTTAACTTAAAAAAATATTCATTAACTACATGATTTATCTACTCCATTGGGAAAATTGTTGAGGATAATTAATGATTTTTATGGGTTTGAATTTATAGCATGGGTCGACTTCATGAAGTGTTGTTGGTTATAGTTTTATAATCCTATATTGAGTACTAATGAAGGATATATGTTTATTCTAATTATGTTGGAGATTGTGTGATGTTCATCTAATAATGGTGTCATATTAATTACCTATGATGTATTGAATCTCAAGTCATTATACCTCATTCTTAAAGTTTAACACATTATATATTTGATGTCGAGGTAATGGATATTCTAAGGTTACTATGAGAATTCATTGATTTTTTCTTATACAATATTTTCATATTTACTGGGGATTAAATTTTACATAGAGTTAAATCAAGGTACATATATGGTATTGGTGGATATTGTTTGATGGATAAGTATGAGATTCTAAATATTTAAATTTAGATTGAAAATAATCTACAGAGGAGTTTCATTCACCATATTATTCCTCCATTAGAATCCCCATATTTATTTTCCAAGATTTCTGATGGACGTTGGGGGTTTACCTTGATTACTAGTGGTTGAATTAGGCAATGACAGAGAATCTATATTCTATACCAAGGATTGGTGAATTTCTTAATCCACTAAAAGAAACTAGTTTTCCCTCCAAGATATAATTTTTATAAAGATGCCAACAAATTAGGGTGAAAGCAGAAGATATTTAGATAAATATTTTCTTATATAAATATGGGAATTGTTTTTAATTCCATTCGATGTCACCAATTCACTGAAAGTGTTTATTGTAATTATATATAATGTTTCCATGCATTATCTTGATTGATTCAGTATTATGTTTATTATATATATATTAGTCTACACATGGACCGTAGAGAAGCATGCATATTATTTGAGAATAGTTTTAGAGATCCCTACCACCATTATTTTTATAGAATTATATTTATGTGTATATTTTGGGTATGAGGAATTCACTTCCTTATGTATAATGTTTCATAGTATGGTGTAATGATGGGTATATATATTATTGATGTGGTTCTTTCCTTGAAATTTCCAAATAATTTTTTAGAGGTGATTTTTTTTTAATATAGCTACATATTATTGAAGGTTTTTGTTTTATTTTTCTAAAATTATTAATACATTATAATCATTTACCAAAAAGGGACAATCCTTCATTTGGATTCTATAGTTATGGTTAAAATTTTAGTTCTTCAAATATAACATTAATAGATCCTCTACCATTTTATTACCCAAAAAAATGTTATATTATGGTTATATAACAATGATTGTAACTATATCGTAGTGTGGATGTGGATAAAAGATAGAGTTATTATATCTTATGTATTTAGGATGTTACAACCTTATGGAGGCAATCATATAAACCATGATCTATAGTTTTCATCTATAGTGTTTAACTTGAAACTATAGAGATATTAAATTATTTTATTATGTTTTTTGGTTATCACTAACCATGAGATATTAAATTTTATATATTCTCATTGATATATCTAAACATTAATAAGTGGATATGGGTGGAGTGTATCAAAGATTATAATTTGAATATCATATATAATTATGAAAACATGAAAGTAGTAGTTTAGACTTTGAAAAAGTAATAATATGGAAATGTTTCTAATGAATTAATTATGTAATGAAATATTATTTAAGAACAAATTCATTTTCATTTAAAATTATAAATGTTTAAGGAAATTGGATATCTATATAAAATTATGTGACATTATATTTTTTTTTAGCTGGTGGAAAAGTTTTAGATAGATTTCCTTGAGTTAGAAGCATGAATAAATCATAGAATAAATCGATATGTATTAAATGTTTGTATGGAGATGAATATTAATTTGTGAATTTTTTGGAAGTTATATATTTCTTATTGGATGAAGGGGGTGGTTTTCCATGAGTTTCAAAAATCAAAATTTTCAATTTATCGTAGTGTTGAAAACAATTATTCAAATAAGTATTTCTGGTTTCATGGGGGGAAAATTATATGGAAATGATAATGAAAAGTTTTATTACATTTAAATAAATAAAGGTAAAGTATTTAGTTTTGGTAGGGTAATTACAACCCTTGAATTTTCAATGATATTACTGGGAGGAAATCTCTAGAATTTAGGATATGTTTTCCCTATGCATTGAATGGTTATGATCATATCTAATTCATGTTTGGTAGATTATGAAAACTAAATCATTTAATAACGGTCTCGGAATTGATATTGATGGAATTTTTGGAATGAAATTATATAGAGGAAGTAGTGGTGCTTCATAGAGCATCACGGATGATTAGTTTAGACTACCATCCATGTTTTTCATCAATAATGATGAAGGAATTATAGTATTTCTTTTGTATATAGTTTTTATTAAAAAAACATTATGACAAAAAATTGACGGAGAAATAGATTAAATGATTTTAGACAATATAATATATATAGAGGGAATTAATTGCAAAATTTGGTGGATTTTTGGAATGAAATTTTTCTTTGGTTCAATTTTCATATCGTGATAAATATAATTCATCTATTATAATGGAAAAATTTGAGTAATTTTATGGGAGGCTTATAAGATCACATTTTTTTTGGGTTGACATTGGTGAGATGAGTTTGGTTGGTATAGGCTTGGTTTAGGATATGATAGTGTGGGTTCAAATGTCTTAAGAGAAGATAAATGTTAAAAAAGATCATAAAATATATTAAGATTATTATATAAGGAGAAGATTATGTTTAAAGATCCATTTATTTTCCTTTGAAAGTATCACCCCAATATATATGAGTATATGGATGATGTGGAATATCAATTTCCACTTCCACCATGATTAATAAGAGTTCATTATATATATTCCATGTATCATATCTTCATAGGAATCATTGTGATAAAACCCATATTGTATATTTGGGAGAGTTTGATATTGAGGATGATTTAGGTTTTATTGAATTACTAGTGGAATTATAATATTTTTAGGATAATGTTTTCTAGTGATGTTTCATTCCTTTGGTGTGTTTTTTATGGAGGGTTAAAAATTTAGAGTAATGTAAATGGGAGATGGTATGAAATCTTATAGTAAAATAGATAGAGTATTGAAATATTTTCCATAAAATATAATGCAAGATTTTAATTTTAATTTTGAGAAGATATTATTGTATTTCCATGGGTTAGAATGTCATGGTTACTAGTTTGAGGTGTTTATTTCCCAACAGATATATCTCTTACAATGGTAAATGTTTTGAGAGATTATGTATTTTTTAATATATATTATTTGAAATTATGAGGGAGAACATATTTTGAGTAGTATATGATGTCATGGTTTGGGTTTTTTTTATTTCTGTAATTTATTATATGTTTTATAATTTTAAAGTATGAAATTTATTTGAGATTTATCTAATTTATATATATAGATTTTTTATATTTTATTTCCTTATTTTTTTGTGGGATTTATATAAGTAATAGGTAGATAAAGATTTTTATTTGAGGAAAAATTCCACATGATGTGAGAATAATGTTTTTTATTACAACTCATTGTGATAGTTCTAAATGTAGGAGATTTTATTTATCATTTGTGGAATGGGTAATAAAATATATAACGAACTAAACTATGATCCCATATCAATGAAAACCCGACCTATCCTACCATGGGACTGATGGGAATTCCTAATCCCCATGGGATAACAACCGTTGTTGGGAATCAGAAAACATACGTTTTAAATGACTAAACTCTTATATAAAACATAAATATGTATTGAAAAGAAAACAAGAAAATTAGAAAACATCATATAAGAAAAAATAAACATCAAAACCATATATACAACTGAATCCATAAATAATGAATCAATAGAATCTGATAAAAATAAAGTTGAAGATTCAAATACCATAGGATAAGATGGCAGATACAAAACTAAAATTTGAAATAAAATACCAACAACTTCAACAAGCCTCGGCTTGAAACACAATCAATACTCAATCCAACAAATCATTCAAAAAATAAATCATAACTAAAAAGGAAGGAACCCCAACCACACCATAAATTGGAACATATAATATATATAAGTGTTATCTAAACAACCTATTAGGTCTTCACCAACAAAATCTAGGTATCCTATATTATATTATCTCTTAAATATTATAGTTTTAAATAAAATATTAAAGTAATCATTTTTCCATATAATTTAGGTAAAGAAACTTATAAAACATAAAATTTGTGTAAAAACTCCATTTCATGTATCTTTTTAAATTAAACCAGTCTCTTGGAAATCAACCAATTTTTTCTTGGATGAAAGATCCCTTGGAAAACCACCATTTAAAAAAACTATATTAAAACAATCTCATAAACAACTCTTAAAAACAATTTTAAAACTCAAATATTATTCCTTATTTAATAAAAATTTTAAAATATATATTGGAAAACAAAATTCATGGTGAAATTAGGAACAGTTACCTAAAAAGACATTACCAAAACCCACAAATTTAATATTAGAATATAATCCATTTCCACTTTTCAAAAAAAAACCCTCCAATTTTTTTTTGAAAAAAATACTTTTCACTTTAAAATTACACTACTTTCAAAATCATGATTAAACAATTTGAATGTATAGTAAAGTCACACCATTAATTTCTTTCATTCAAAAAATGTTCAAAATATGTTTTAATTGTTTTTCCATAAATCCAAAAAATACAAAATAAATGAAACAAAAAAACATGATTCACTATGGAAGTTCAGCTTAAAAGGATAAAAGATCAATACGTAAATAAGTTGGAAGTTATGACACATGAATCATGGAATAAAATTGAGGGAAAATGATAGGTCTATAAGAAGAAAAATAATTACTACCCTATCATCATGAGATCTAACATATAGGCTCTCACATGAAATAAAACGATCCTAGGTTCACTAGTCACTAAGTGTGCAAAAATATTTTTTTGGATGCTCTCTTGGTATTCCCCCGAGGTATATCTTTTCCTTGGACACTATCATTACCAACCTCATATGATCTCTCTTAGTCCCATAGAGGAAACCCCTCCCATATATTCTCTCAATCCCATAAAAATCATCCCTTAATATGTAATTATCCTAGGATAGGAAATCAACTATGTAAAAACCTACACCAACACTAATGGTATCCTTTGGAAAATCAAATGGTGTTGAGAAAAAATTAACCATTAAATAAGTCAACAAAAATAATTTGAAATAACTCACACCTCACCTACTACACCCCAATTAGAAAAAACCCCATACAAATAAAATCATATAATTTCTATAAGGATTCATTAATATAGTACATCCCCTTATTATGTCACAAGACACGATGGAAATAAGAAAGTCACACAAATTTCAAAGAGGGTGATATACATTTTATAAAAACTCATATTTCATAAAATTTGGAATAAAAAATTCTTTCCAAACATGGTTCAAATATAAATCCTAAATCACCCTATTTTAATCTCATATCAATCAAATCTTGGAAATGTTTTTATTAAAACACATTTTAATCCAAAATGGGAACTAAAAATTCTCAGTAATCCAGCTTTGAAAATATTAAAACCCACTAACACATTTCAAAACATCATTCAAATGGTGTAACACACCCATTTCTATTAAAACATCCCATTTCAACTTTTTTCAATGATTTAAACACTTCAAACATTTGATTTAACAATTATATTATCCAAAATGAACATTTAAAATCCCCAAGTTGGTGCTCACCACCACTTTATAAACCAAAGGTATCCAATAAAATCTATTTAGGAATTTCTACAGAAAATAAAAATGAATCCCATTCCATACCAAGGTATAAAATCACTATATAACAAATTTATACACTCATGGTTCATAAATATATGATTAATTTTAATTAATAACAATTTTTAAACAATCTGGAATTTAAAAAAATGTAATCCAAAATTAGAACACAAAACCCCAACTTTGTTTCAATGGGAAAGATTCTATAAGTCCTCACCTATGATGGAAAACATTAAAACATGACATGGAATGAACACTATAATCCCTACATGAACTAATACCCATGATTAGGTCTAACTCGTACCCTAAAACTGAATAACATGATTTTTATTGTTGATGGGGAACCATAAAATAAAAAAATGGGTAATAAAATATAGAAATTTGTTTATAAGTACTTATGAATAATAAAACCCACTTGAATCCAAATATAAGGGCATATAAATGGAAGGGTTAAAGGGATAAGACCACCCTAAGATGTTTTCATGGTCTGTTCAAATGATAGGAATGATACTAAGAGGTTTGGAGATTTAAAATCATGTAGTGTATAACTATATGTTCTAATTTCAGTTAATATGGATAGGCCACATAATTTAGATGTATGGTTATCCAGAAATTTATTCCATTTGTGTGAAAGAAAATACCAACACAAAAGGAACTCACATAGTGGACATGCGACTCGAAATGGTTGGTAAAACCATATAACAAACATTCCAAATAGAACAATTAAATTGTTGAGCAGAACCACTCGCTTGTTTCATGGTTTACCTAACCTCGCACAAGCCATGCATTGTTACTAATACACACCAAAGGCACAACATGATTTCTCCTAGGATCATAATGTTTTGGAGTCATCCTCACACTACCTTTAAAAACTAACCATGGATGTAAAAAGATGAACTAAAAAGTCCACCATGAAATGTTAACCACACGGTTTCCTCTAAACATTGTGTTCAAACTATTCAAAAAAATAAAAAATAAAAAATTTACAATATTCATCCCAAAACCATTTAAAAACATTAAATTTTCCAAAATCACAAAATATATAATAATATAATCCACATAGTTTCATGAAGTCTATCACAATTATCCCCACCGTTCCACTTTATCCACCAAGAAATTCTCTAGTCTAAGTAATGGAAAAACAAATATGAAAACTAAAACTAAACCACAAGATAACAATAAATTTCCTAATATAACTAAATGAATCCTCAAACATCACTAAATAGATTCAACTATAGCCAATCATAAACAAAATAAAGATAATATCTAAAAAAGAAGAGACTGAATGTCTGTATCCCCACTATTTTGAACTTATCTACTACTATAAAACCACCAGGACCCACTTATCCATAAATAAAGGGGAGGTAACCAAAAAAACGGATTACCAAAATATAAAATGTAATTACATAAATCAACTAGCCAAATCCAACCACAAGAAACTCGCTCAAAAACATTTAGGGACACACCAATCCAAAAAACAACCCAAAGGACCCAAAAACCGAGTCACCAAAACCCAGGAGCACAACAAATGAGAAGATTCCACCCAATGAAAGGACTATTTTTTGAACATAGGGCCAAAAACTATATGTGATAATGTTTAGATCCAAACTGAAAAATACCATCCCAAGCTGATTTTGAGAGAAAATTCATCTAATAGAAACCCACAATTCAACTAAAAAAACCACATAGTTAAACACTAATGGATGTATGTCAAGTATTTCTATTTCCAAACCCAAAAACCAAACCCTAAACCACAGCTTAGATGATAAAAAAGAAATAACATTATGAATGGAGGTATGAAAATTTATATATTAAACACATCTCATAATGAGAAATCAAGGAAGACACTATGAATGGTTTTTTCTCAATTCAACATACTGCAAGATCAATGATCATAAATCCCAAATTGTCTTTTTATATAAATGAAACCCAACTAGGAACCTAAAGGATACACCAAACTATGGTAACTCACTAAAACCTAAAATGAATCTATGCTCGATCAATAAACAATACAAATAAATAATCTCCCCAAACTATATCCAACATAAGAGTCTCTAATAACATCAACCCCCACTTGTCCAAATATCAAACCAAGGATCAACACCTAAGACACATGGATAGAAAATTTAATAAGAAAATTTGGTAAAGATACATGAACATGAATTAATCCATGGAGAACTAATAAGAGTAGAGGACCACACATTTTATTCAATTTAGATAGTCGGGTAGTGTTAAACCCCAAAGGAGAGAAATCACCAAAGAAAAGAATTATTCTTCCAAACTAGCCTTGTCCCGGATACTTACATCAAACCACATCAGAGATGATATTGACCTAGAAATGTCTACAATATCTTATTAAATAGTCTCAAAATCAAATAAGGGACAAACACACACACATTCTTTACTCAAAAAATGAACTCCTTTAAAACTACATGCCCCTTAATAAGAGTCCCAAAAATTATTTTTGAAAATCAAGTCCCCATTAAGTATTATGTATTATTTTACGAAAATTAAAATGAAATCCATTTTAAAATTTCAACCTCATTCCAAAATCAACATGGTTGATTTAATACATTTATATTCATAATTTTTAAATAAGCACTAAATAGTTTTAAATCTAAAACACTCATATAGATTTCATGATAAAAAACACTCATACATTGAATCAATTATAAATAATTTACACTTTTTAACATGCACAAATGGTAAAATATAAAACAATAAAAAAAATCCAACTTTTGAAATCACCCAATTACCTTGAAATAGGAATCACACCATTCCAAAATATGTGTTCACTTAATTAAAAAAACCAATCACACATAAAACAATTTTCAAATTTCTAAATAAAATCATTCATTTTAAAACATTTCATGGAACCAAAAAAATTTGATCAAAAAATACATTAGGTTTTGTTTTAAATGAAAAGAAATTTTCTCATGAAATATAATTTTTACCTCACATATAAAATCACATAAGTAATGGAATAACCTGAGCATGAAGACTACTCCAATCCAATGAGGCTAACATATCACAAGAGGCACCTTGAACCTTTTAACATTTCCATTAACCAATAATATAAATCCATGTTATAAGGAGTCTAGTTATTAAAATCATATGTGATATGGAACTATGATTGAATTTTATATAATCTTCACGACCACATTATACTCTTGTAATGGAATTTAAACTGTGTCAAGTATCAAGGGATCTATTCAAGCATTATTTTTTTTGTCCCTACAAGGGAACCACATGCCTTGAATCCCTTATATTTCTCTATCCCAAATCATTAAATATGACCAACCAAATAAAATATATCATAGAAAATGGGGATAAAAAAATCACTTATATAGGCATCAAATCATAATCCCAAAACTCCATTTATTAGAAATATAGAACCAATGAAAAATTGCCACTACCTATATAAACTCAATTATTAGGTTTAGAAGGTTCTCATGACACTCTTCCCACACCAACATTCTGAGTCCCAAAATAATTATTTCCAAGATACCAATTTCCAAAATAATAATTGAGAACTATTAAAACCGGGGTCCCATAGAGATCCTATGAGAGGATTCCAATTTTAAGGGACTCACCCTAGTTTCTATCTCAATTAACCCCAAACATATCTTCTTATATGGCCAAAGGGACATCCTAAACCCCATGATCTAGAAACCAATTCCTGTTCATTAGAATATATACCTTGTTAATGATTTATCAGTCATATATTTTGTAAATTACTAGATAAAAGAAAAAAAATAAACCAAATAAACATACGATAATAAAAACTGAACATCCGAAAAAATATAAATATGGATCCACAAATAAATATGTGGAATAAGAAGATACAAATAATGATAAAGAATAAAATACACTAGGATATACTAGTTGATAGAAAACCCAATGCTGATGGAAAATACCAACCACAGTAACAAATATCTCTATGACCCATGATCACCATCTATACCAACATATCCCTTAAAAGAGAAATAAAAACTAAAAAGGTGAAATCCCAACCCAACCACAATATGAAACATATAAAATATATAGGCTTGATCTAAAAGACTAAATATGTCATCACCCACTGAATCTTGATTCTATAAAATAATTTTTATATTAAAGCCTAAAAATATTAGTTTTAAATACAATATAAAAGTAAATATTTATCTATATCTTTACATAAAGAAACAAACAACACATCAAAGATAAAATAAAATTTTCTTTATTAATTTTTTTATATAAAAATAATTACATGGAAAACACCAAGTTATTTATTAGCCAAATAATCTCCCGGAAAATAACCATTTTAATATCCCACTTATTAACCATCCCATAGATACGTCTTAAATATATAGTTTTCAATACTCAAAGATGATTCCCCATCTATAAGCAGTTTTTCAAAACACCATTAAAAACCATATTCCATGTGACTCTAATAATAATGGCCTAAAAAAAATTTTCAAAACCCACAAACCAATGTCTTAAGAATAAATATATTCTAAATTTTTACAATAACACTATAAAACACTTTATAGAAACTACTTTTCACATTTAAAGAACACTCCATTAAAACTGATGATAAAAATATTTTCAATGTAAACTAAAATCCAACCTTCACTTTCAAAAATTTTAAAAACCTTTCAGAATATCTTTTATTTTTTTCTAAATAATTAAAAAAAATAATTAATCCTGGAAAACTAATAAATTTAACCATTATACTAAGTCACACGAAAAGTATAAATAATAAAAAACTATACAGGCTCCAAGAAATCATATAAGAAGTAACAGATAAAATAAATTAAAAAGATGAAATTACCTTGAATGATCCAAAATTGGATTATAATGTGTTGGGATTTAAAAAATGGTATCTAACCAATGTGAACTATTATTTATTAAAGTTAATGTCTGTTCATTATCCACTAAGTGCACAAAACATGTTTTGGAAGCACTTTTGGTCTTCTTCTGGGCTCTCCCGTTCACCTATGCTCTATTGATCTTAGGGAAAATGCCCCTTAACTCATTAAAAACTATTATAGGGATTCTATCACCAAAAAATTCTATACCCACTCCCATGTTCATCCAAGAAAAATTATATAGATATAAATACAAATAAACCATCACATAAGTCAAATGAAAATCATTAGATATAACTCATGCCTTATATCCAACACCCTCTCATGGAAAAACCCCAACCATATCAAAGATTAAGTAATATAAATAGATGAATAAATATAAGACACCCCATCACATGATCAGAATACACCACATGATTAATAATATTCACATCAGGATTAATGAGAAAGATACACTATTTATAAAATATTATTTTTCGTAAAATTTTATTATTTTTCAAAACATTAATAGAAGGCCAAGGAAAAATAAATATTTTTTAATCAAATTACAATCCACTATTGAGAGTAAATTTTATTAAAAAACTTTTAAAACCTAAATATAAACTCTCAATTCCATTAAAACCACAATTTAAAACTATTAAAGCAACCAACGAGTTCAAAATATCATTTACACACAGAAACACACCAATTTGTAATAAAAAAATAAATTTAGGTCATATAAAAACTATTAAAAAATTTAAAAAATATATTTAAAAATTAATTGACTCAGTGAAAACATTTAAAAACCTAAATCCGGTACTCCCCATGTCTTTTATGGCCAATGTTATCCTTCACATGTCATTTAGTAATTTTTAGAAAAACATGGAATGCAATAAAATTATTTAAAAATGGATAAAACCACATTAAAACAACATTTTTTCCTCATGGATCATCCATATCAACCCAATTTGAATTAAAAAACACACAGAAACCATCAACCATCTAAATTAATATAATATAATGTGAAAACAAAGAAACACATAACTTAGTCTAATGATAAAAAAGTTAAATGTCATTGATTATGATGGTGAACATTACAAGAATCCAAAAATTTCCCTCTACAACACCGAAATTAAAAAATCCCAATGATTAAGTGTAAACCCTATAGTGAAATCAATACACATGATTATTAGGGTTTATGAGATGAACAAGAATCTAGTGAAAGGGAGGAATAAAAGAAAAACAGTGGTTTAGAGTGATTTACCATGAATAAAACCACTTGAATCCAAATAAAAAAGATATATAATTTTAGGAATAGATGGATAAATCCCCCATTGGATGGGATCCTAGTCTATTTTAATGAGAGCGAGGGGAATATGAGGGTTGGAGTGTTAATATTAAGGGAGGGAAAAACAAGAAGCTAGACCTCTAATGATATTGGGAATGTCACACGAAACCATGAGAAAACCATTAAGAAGGCAATATAAAGAAGAAACCCACCCACACTATTTACTTAGGAATCCACATGGTTGGAGAATACTTATTCCAACTATGAAAACAAAAACATTCAAATTGGAGACCCAACCCACATGATTGTTTCCCAATTTACTTAATTATGTGCACGGAATGCGCCCTCACCAACACACACCAAATTCCCCACATAGTTTCCCTTAGGATACACATTGTTTGGACTCCGACATGCGGTACATATTCTGACCAATAGTTCCAAAAATATTAACTAATAAATCCACCATGTAAGAGAAACAACATGGCATCCTCTAATCAAAGCATGCAATCCATGAAAAATAAGAAAAAATATTATATTTATTTTATTTGGGAGAAAACCTCTTAGAAACATAAAAAATCCCTCAATCATATATAATAATATAGATGAACCACATTGTTACATGGAGGGTGTCACACGATGACTATTAAGTAACATGGCATAACAAAAGCATCATTATTTAGATGAGTACGTAATGTTTGGTGGATAATCACCTTGGTTTGGAGGGGATTTTTATAGATACAAGAAATTTATATTTATACCACATTAGAGGTTAATTTATAACTCATTTATAGGGTTATAAAGGGATTTTTGGGTTTTATATATGAAATATGTTAATAGTGAACATGTTTGGGTTTCATATTATTGATTTTATAATGTTTATAAATCACATCATAATTTAATTAGAAATTTATTATTTAAATTTTAATATATTAATATTTAAACATAAATGTGGTTATAGATGTTATAGTATAAATTAAACAGATTTTTTATATGTCAGTATTTATCTAAAGTAAATATTGAAATGTTTTTGTATGAAAAACATGGGATTTTTGAAATATTTTTTTTAAATATTTTAAAGCATACTGAAGCCAATTATATTCCATCAATTTTTCTCTATAACCTAGATGTAATCCTCAGTGAAATATAATAGATATGTTCATGTATTATTGTAATACACTAAAGGCTATATTCATGAGACTGACCAGATTGAATCTTGAATATATGGTAAGTGATATTTAGGATTTATATCCTTATGGTGGATTAAATATCTATTTTTTCTTTATTTTTCTTTAGAATTAGTGTGTGGGTGGATGCATCCTGGTAAATATTTTCATGGATTGGTATTTATGGATTTATATAAGAATATTTAACAACGATCATTGGAAGAGGAAATATTTGACATGGAAAGGGATTCTAATATCTCATTTTCAAGGGTGTTTATTTAATTCTTATATTTTTGTTGATGTGGTGATAGTTAATTAATATAGATCACATTTAATTAATACAAGGAAAAATAAATTGATGGTATATATATAAAAGTTGGGATCTGATTGATATAAAGTAATGAATTTAATGGGAAGATGTATAATGTGATACGATATGGGAATGTAAATGGTTTATATGATAATATATATAGTAAGAGAAGATATTGGACTAATATTATTGGAATTTAATGGGTATGAATACTTTTTGTGATACTTATGTGGCTATATTATGTATAAAATGTTTTTTTAATGTTATTGAATGATGTAATGAACACTGATAACTATAGTTTATATACTAGAACTTGAGGTATGATGAGAGTTATGTGCATATAGGGTAGTTTTATACTAATTGGGATGTGTTTTTTCACTACGTATGTTTGAGGAAAGTTATCCAATGATATGTGGATGTAATGTAGAAGTTGAAATGAATATGTTATGGATTGAAAAATATTTTATGTCTACTTTTTTATCATTATTATATTATTGTTTGTATATATGTAACATTTGATGTGGTATTTTGATATAGTTATTTTCTTATATAATATTAATGATATGTTATGGAATTATTCTATTTTTTTGGATGTATTATGATTTAGTTACTAAAGGGTTGTTGTATCGCCTTATTTAAATATGATTTGAGGGATACAGTATTCCCTTACATTGATTTAGAGTATGGATATGATATTCCCATAATAAATATGATTGTTTTTTGTATCTATATCTCTATACAGTTATTGTCTTTACAGTGTATTTACCACACTATGGTGACATACTACTGTTGTGGTTGTAATAACAATCGTTATAATTTTGGATAGAGAGAGGTGGATATTAATGTGTTGGCTATGTTATTGTGGTTTTGGTAATGGGAAAGGGATGGTGGATGAAATTGAATGAAGTTTTACTTATTATTATGTTTTAATGATTTATATTACAGAAATGATAAAAATAGATATACACAATGCACCAAAAATTTACTATTCCTATTTATATGACACATGGGAGATTATAGGAGGAACCTACTATGTGTACCTATAAACTCACTTTATTATTCACTATTATTTATCAAACTAACAGGATTATGTTGACTGTGAGTTCAAGAAACACTAGTTCACGAAATAGATGATCTATCATTATGTAGGATCTATATACAAGAGTTTACTTTATATTAACACTATTATTTTTTCTTGGTGTGTTTAAATTACTCATGAATATAAAATATTTTGATTTGATTATGATGGAATATTGTTTTTGGTGGAAGTAGTGGTTGTTAACATAATATAAGGAAAATAAATACAATATTTAAGATTTATACCCTTGGTGATGGTTATAATCCAATGAATTATTAGAGTTAACATTCAATGATCACTCTTACACTTTTTTTGAACTAGGAGGATCCCTAGTGCAACCAAGACACGATATATAAAATAAGATAAGTGTTGATAATCAAGCCCAAATATGAAGATATCTCAAAAGTATGGAACATATAATAGAATTTCAAGACCATAATATATTTTGTATCACACACATATTTTTTCCTCGAGTATAAAAAAAATTATTCTAATAGAAAAAATATTAATGAGACGTTATAGAAATTTTTTTAGTATATTTATTTTGAGTTGATATTGATGTTTATTGAATTCAAAATTTATGATTAAAAGAATTAGATTATTTATATACCATTTTTTAAGAAAACAAGAAACATAATCAAAATATAATATTTTATTAGAATATTTTTTATGATTTATCAACTTAATTACAAGAAATAATATATATAATAATATGTAGAACAATAGTCAAAGGTTGTTAACGAGAACTGATTAAAAGAATTAAATTTTCCTTTAATGGATTTTTTAGTTTCCATAATATATATATTTTATCATAAAAATTTAATTTTACAAGTATAATAATGTGTTATTGCTATTTATTTCAGTTATTTTTTAACTTGATGATGTTTTGAATAATTCATGAGAAATTCTTGAAATTTTATGATGTAACCATGAATAAAATTGTAAAAGGAAAAGAAGTGACCATGTATATGTAATAATTTTACTTTGGACTATAAAACATATAATCACAGATCATATGTATACAAAACATTTTACTTATATAAAATTTCTGTGACACATGTCAATATTACATGTTGTTATATATATTTAAATATATATTGGAATTTTTTATATAGATTTAATTATATATAAAATATTTCAATATTATTGTAAAAGAAGAAATTATTCTCTTTTAATATTTATATAATATATGTATATATATATATATATTTCTTTTTAATTAAATAGGTTGAAATAATTGTAAATATATAATTGGATTTAAATATTTTATGTAATCATAGTCAATGAAGTCATTATTGATCATATTTTAGAGGAAATTAAAATTAATAAATTCATTTTGAATATATATATAAATTATTCTTCGAATAAATAATATTAAGAACTTTTAAGTGGAGAATCCATGAGATAGATTGAGAGATAGAGAGAATATTACAATCAATAATAATTAAGGGCTTAAGAGGAAATAGTCCCTAAGAATATTAATGAGAAAGTAAGATATATTTACATAGATATAAACTATATTTCTAGTATCCTCAATGAAATAGGAGAAATATTTATAACAGATGAAAGGACCTCAGAAAACTTATTAAAAGTTTTTTTATTTTGATTCATACTATTAATGTTAGTAGAAGATATTCAGATAATTTATGGGATTTATTTTAATTCAAGACATGGATAATATATTAGCATAATACTCTTTGCAATTATCTTTATCATTTGAGTGAATTAATATATGGTTTATATAAAACTAGTTAAAATAAATATGTAATTATTGTACTTGAAGACAGATTATAGTAAATACCCTCAACATTATGGGATAGAACTACCCTTTAAATTTATTCTTTCAATTAATTTTTATTTTATTAATTTTATTTTGGAAGGAAGATAGAGGTTTTGGGAAGGGAGTATAAGGACAAGGAAAGGGACCAAGGTTCATAAAAAGGTTTTAGAAATTTATAGACTTGTACATGGTAATCAGTGGTGACTAGAGGGATATAGTGACATAGTTAGTACCACTGGGTACCTAGTGGACCTATTCCAGGAACCATATAGTTTTAGTTTTGTCTTATTGTATATTTTAGTGACATTACATCATTTCATCTTAATAATTATTAAGTGACTAGTAGATTGTTCCATTACTCTAGTGGGTGGGGAGTGAATCTGTGTGTCTAATTTTACAGAATTAATTACACTTTATAAACCCCCACTCATTGGAACATCTATTTTAATTTAAAATATATGTAGATATGTTATTGATTAAACAATAAAAATTATTACATAAAAATATATAAATAGAGTAAGAGAGAATCATGTAATATTTTTACATGGTTTGATGCTAATGTGGGAACCTAATCGATGAAGTGCTTGTGGTATGTTATGAGACACATATTTATATCTAGTATATGAAAGCGTTTAAAAATTGTTGAGATGGTATAATAATTAACTGAAAACCTACACTGGTAGATTTTACTCGATAGGAATCAATATCTTTGGGTCAATATCCACATCCCTAGGAAAATAATTATCTCATAATAGGTTCTTTATCTCAAATCACACCAGTATACTATCTCCCAACGTGTTTATATTAGATTTTATTATATCCCTCAAATATTACATAAAAATCATACTTACTCCTAATATAGATATTTCTTTTTCTTTAAGATTTCACTAGATCAATATAATTAGTTCATCATACTTAGTAATAGGTCTTCAACTACCAATTTATCTTTTGCTTATGAATTATAAAAATCATCTTTATTTATCAAATCACTCTCAAAATGATAATTACATATAGAATATATATTTATTAATGTTGACTTTATCTTCATTATTATTCGATTAATTAGACGAAAAAATTATTAAATGGAAATAGCAGTGTCAGAATTTCGCAACTTACCTTGTTCATTATTCTACTTCATCTTCTATTATAGAATGATATCATAGGGTGAGAATTATCTCGTCGTTGTACTTCGTATTCTTTTTACCTTTTAGTCATTGATTCATGTGATCTTATCTTAATAATATACTCAACTACCCTCTATGTTTGATACTTATTATCTTCTCAAGGAATATATTATCAAGTCTATTCTTATTCAACTTTATCGATAATGGATATATTTAATACAAGTATGAAATATGAGGTTATATCTCTTAATTTTGTATTTTTATTATACAATTATTATTATTATTTTATATCTTTTTTGAGTGATGTGGATAATATTTCTATATATTAATATAGAAAACTTCATTAATTATGATCACATGATCTTATTCATAATTAGTATTATTCAATTAATTCTTAATTGTTCAATACAGTCATGTGGGATTATTCCCCACATTGTTAAGATATTCAACATTATTTGATCAAATGGTATAACAAATATACCCATATTTTAAAAAAATCTAAGTAAAAAATATTTTAATCTTCAAAGGGACTTAATATCTCCCTTATTCAAAACATCAACAAAATCAAAATAATTATCACCGTATGAATACATAAAAATATAAAAAAAACTATAAATACATTATACTTATCTTTATAACATGGAATCCCTCATCACAACAAAAAAATCATCATAAATTATCACCTCCATTATTCTCTAGTAGAATAATGTTTTTTCAATGAATCATGATATTTATGATTTGAAGATCAAAAAAGCATCGTTTGAATTCAATATCTAGATATATTTTAATGGGACTGTAATTTAGTAGCATATAGAGTTATCATATCATCCAGTTAACATTTTATTCATATTTAACCCCTATATATCCTCATTATAACCTTTATATATCATCTTGTTAACATTTAATATATATATTTTTACTCTTATATATTATAATAATAATTTCGTACTTTTAAAAATTTACAGTAAGAAATCCTTATATAAAAAATTAATACTCTTTTGTATCTACAGATGTTTTTCACTCTTACATATTTCTATATGAACCAAAACATGGTTCTTATGTATTCTCTAACATATATCGTGTATCCCAGAGTATCCTTGCATTTTGCATAATTCTATATACACTTTGAAATATCTTATATATCAGCAGAATGTTTTAAACATTGTCACATTTTTCCATAAGTATCTTCCAAATATTTTAAATTTCATATGTATATACATATGGGTTTTTAAATTTTACATATTTCATTAGGATATATATTCTTTATGAAAAATACATTACATATATTGTAAGATATTTTTTTCCATATTTTTTGTCTTCCCTGGAAAATATAATCTGTATGAATTGAGAGATATTATATTTCATTAAAAAACCTCATGTGAAATAAAATATATGTTATATATTAAAATTTAATATCTTGTAGGATTTTTTAATTCCTATCCTCTGCTCAGTTGGATTCTTACATATCCTTTATAAAATATTCCATATCACAGAGTCCTCATTTTCTTTGTCAATTTTATGGTTTGAGGGATCATTCATATCCCTTTCTTGAAATTTTAATTCATCTTTTAATTAAAGAACATTTTCATATATCTAAAAAATAGTTCAATCCTTCCGTGGGATTCTTTTTACAGATAACCAATAGTTTTCATCCTTCACTTATCTTCAAACGTGTGTTTGGATTACTTCATCACTGTAACCAATATTTGGAATGTGTATCCAAATTTATCAATTTTCTATCAGATACACACCTGATCAAAATACAAACTACATATAATAACATCTCAATTATATATTTTGGAATTAATTATATGTCATATTCCACACATTTATCTTAAGAATACACATATTTTATATACTAATTATCTTTATTCATTTTTTATCTTCTATATGTGAATATTTTGAATATATACCACATAATATTCTTCTAGAAATCATATTATAAAACATATACACTCATTAATTTATTTTAATTACAATGCATGATGAATTTCACATATTTTTGAAGCCTTTATGCTTGATATTCCATGTATGTATTTTGGACCATCAATTTATCCTCCCTACTTTTTCAGTCACAGCTCCTAAAGCTATTAAATAGAAAACTTTTCAAACTCTACAAGTATAATTTAGTAGATATTGTTCTCTTAATGTAATAACAATTATTATTTATTCTCATATAAGTTTGAATTTATAATCATCATATGTATAGGATTCTTTCATATCACTATATATAATCTCTACTAAAACTCTTTTTCAATCACTGGAATAGATCTCTATAGACATGTGTAATATAAGATATGTTTAAAATATATAGTCCAGTTAAATTCAAGATATAACTCATGGTTTAGCCTTGTAATTCATTGTTCTCTTCCTATATCACTCAATACATATTTAAAACCATTATACGCATTGATAAAAAATAAAATCAACTAAATAAATTGTTATCTCCAACCATGATTTATATTTTTTATGACTACCTTTGACTTCTTATCATAAATCACTTGTCAAAATGAATTTAGTAATTATCATTTATACCCCCTTACTAGAAACAAATAAAATTGGTATTTTATAAGGTAACAACTTTCTCATACCATTCTTTAATCATCATTGTATTTTCAAATACTTCCCATACAAAAGTAATGTTTGATTCATTTGGGAGAAGGGTGAAATACTATTTTTTTAAATTAGTACATAATTAATATCAGAGTAATGATCAATATAGATAAAATTTAGATTAAATCAAAAAAAAATCATTCTATAATTTTTTTTCATGTGATTCCAATTAAAATATGACTTTATAGGAAATTATTATGGATATTTTTCATGTAATTTATCACATTCACTGAACTTCAACGAACAAATTAAAAACATTCAAGTTAAAACAATTTCCTCCCCCTTAAACAGACCTTAAATATTAACATGAAATACCCTTTATTAATAAAATTTAATGTAGTCCAAAGAAATATGGTAAAGTTTGATTATCACACCTTAAACAAATATTCTTAGTAAACACGATATTTCTATATTTTCACATAAAATGATTGATTTATGGAATCCTACTCATCTTATCAGCTCCCCTCAAGGGATGCACTCCTTGATCATTGATAATTTCCTTCAAAGAGAGCTCCAATTGTATCTTTATAGTATCAAATTAAAATTTTCAATGTGGAAATGAGACAATAATTAAAGAATTCCATAATGGATGAATTTCATGTTACACACTTTCAATAACATTCCACTTATCCATTTTCATACATTACCTTTAATTACCTACACGGAAAGTCAAAAATTGAAGATATATGGGAATAAAGAGTGTGTTATATTTGTTGGTAATGAGGTAAATTGGGATGATATTTATTTATCAACTCAAAAAACCAATTATATTTAGTTTATTATTTATAATAACAATTCATTCTAGAATTTCCATTGATTTTGTAGACAATGAACTTTTATGGGAAACATTGTATTCTTAATTTTCACAATAATCATTAAATATAGAATATAATATTAGCAATAATCTAGAAAAAACATAAATTAATTTTTACTTACTCAATTTTCTTACCTATTTTCCACTGATCTAGAAAAAATCGATGAATTCTTTTATAATATGGACAAATTTATAAGTTTTTCACATGACATAAATGGATATTTTTTCCATTTTTTTTATCAACTCATTTTATATTGGAATCCATATCATAAATTTATTATGAGTGTGACCAGATTGTTTTCACTTTCCACATATTTCCTCTTCACAGATGTATTATAAAAAAACCAATCCTATTATTCCTTCCTTGGATTTACTCTCCTTATTATTCTATCTCAATTCTTCCAACAATGATATTTTTTTCTTGTTTCGAATGTATAATACCTTTTCTTTGGAAATATAAGCATTTCTTATTTAGTGTATTACCTTATTATACTTCTTATTTATATTTTTTTGTTCAATACTCTTGTTTTATTTACACTTTAAGGAAAGATCACCTTCTATAATCACATATTACATCATATTTTGTGATCTTATTCCATTAAAAATTTATGTTACATGCTTTTCATACTTATACTATTAATAATTATAATAGTGAACACTTAAATTAAAATTTTCATAGAAATTATTCATTCCAAAAATCCATTATTGATGGACTGATTCACTTCTATTTTCTACTATGAATATTGATTTTATATATAAGGTTTTCATTTAAAATTAGTTTTAACCCCCCTTATTGAATACATTTAATAATATTCCAAAATTGAAAAATTATTCCAAAAATTCCCCTCTGTTAGAATCTCTCGTATCACAATAAACCTTGATTTTCTCTTTTGTTCACTAATCTGGAAAACATGAAAACAATTCTATTTTTAGACTATGGATATCTTATTTTGAGCTTTATTTGGGGAGCCACTCTTCATGGACATTAATTATTGCACCATTGATGAAGTTGTGGATTTATTATCATTCCTTTTTACCCATATTTTCCATGACTTGTAATTGTATGTGGAAATAGTGAAAGAAACTACACTAGTTCACGAAATGTTTTCTAGGTAATGGGTTCTTTATTTCCTTATGAATGAAGTTAATAGGATATTAGATTATCTAAAAACCTTATTTTAACTAATATGATACTTTTTATAAGGTAAAATGTACCAAAATAATTTGGGGAATCACCTCTCTTTTGAAAATCATGTGAATATTCTGGTTGAGTTATTCCCAGATTTTTCAAATTGATCTTTATCACAAGAAATTTTAAATTTAAAAATATATTTTGATATAACATGGATTTAATATATATCAACATTAATTTTTTATCATCTCTATAAAAAATTCACAAATCTTAGTAACCTTTTGTAGAGATTGGATAAGCTCTTTTTCATTCAGTCTTTGATTTGTAGAGAATATTTGATATTCATAGAGGCTTTGTGTGTATCTTTCAATTTATATAACTCTTTATCATATACCTTAGTAAAGATTTATTTCTCACTATATATCTTTCACATTTATTCACCATTTAGGGAAGACTATTCTTTATAATTTAATATAGATTTTTAATTTTCATCAATAATTTTATTGAGATTTTTACCTTTTCAACAATTTAGCTAATGCTTTCCCTATCAAATCAGTTTAAAATTATATATGTGTTTTCTCATTATATAGTTTAATGATAAATCCAAATATTTAAGTTAATATTCTATAAGAAATTTTGTTAAAATAATTATGATATTTAGGGTCATTTTCTTTAACTATTTCAATAGATTAACTCGCTTAACTAGAAAAACATGATTCTTCACATGAATGACTTCAAGTAGATTTATAATAAAAAATACCTATTTGACTACTATAATTACGGGTGTACCATATTTCCCATTTTAATTCTATCTCAAATTCTCAAATTCTCAAATTATGTATTATACTTATTATTTATGGTTATTTTAGAATATTACTTATTATACCTGATAGGGATATAATAAATCTTGAATGAAAATAGATCTAATCAGAGGGAAATTGGATTATCTATAATACCAATTAAGGTTCCTTGTAGATCATGAAGTCACTATAATAAGAGGAAGAAATCTGTATAATTTTTTTTACTAAATTTATTATTCTTTATAATTTTATCTCTCAATATGTGAACCACTTTTATCTCTTTTTATATATACATGAATCTTCTTATGATAACCCAATAAATCTGAACCAAATGAAATGTAGTAAAGAACGTAGGAGAAAAACACACAATATTTTCATAAGAATCAAATCCTATGCAGAAATCTAATCCCTATTATGTTCAAGTCATTTTACGGGACATATATTTTTCATTAGTGTATAAAAGTGATTATAAATGAGTTATAAGGTATTATCCTTGACTGAACATCTACACTAGTTGATTTTTCAATGGATAAAATCTAAGGTTAGGGTTGACATAAAAATCCATAATAAAATCACTATTTCTTAATAGGTTCTTTACACTCACTCTCTAAACTGTTCTATCTCTCGATAGTTAGGTATTATATTATACATTTTCTCTCCATTATTTCATGGTCTTATATCTTCCTACAAAATAAGATATTACTTTTCCTTTGTAATTTCACTATATTATAATAATAAGTTCTTATTCCCATGAAATAGGTATTAGACTAATAATTTGTCTTATACTACTTATATATGCTTATAATAATTATCTCTCTACTTAATTCATATAATGATCAATGCATAAGGATGTTAGGTTTCTCCATGTTTTCACCTTATACATTTTATCTTCTGATTAAAAACATAAATCCTAAATATGCAGTAGTTGTATCAGCCTTTCTTAACTCACCTTATTCCTTCTTTCAATTTAGTATATATGATATAGGGGTATGATAGGGAAGGACTTCTCTCTTGCTTCCCCATACTCATCTATATATATATAATTCCATAATAAAAAATAAATAATCTTATGAATATCTTTATATTGCCACATTCTTTGATACTTAATTTTTTCTCACATAATTGAATATCAATTCTATTCATATTCTCTTTCTTCGATACTTAAAATATTCAGTAGAAAAATATTCTATCATGTTATTTTCTATTAATCTCATATTTTTATTATTATATTCTTATAATTTTGTGTCCTCTTATAATCAAATGAATATTATTTTCATATTTGAATATGAAAAAATCATTTTAATATGCCTAATTTATATTCATTGTAATTATAAATATTAAATTATCTTTTAATTATTCTATATAATCACATAGGATTTCACTATAATTTTTTGAAATTTTATTCTTATTTATCTCAAATTTTATTATTTAAATTCTCATATTCTAATTTAATACCTGTCAAATATATTTTTATATTTTAAGAAACTTTGAATCTCTCTTTATCAAAACCTCCCCAAAATTTTATTTCTTATTATTGAGTATCTTCCAGAATATATGTTAAAAACACCAGGATGTGATACTTCTCTTCATGTCCGGTAAACACTTATCACAATTAATCCTTATTATTCAATTATCACCTCTATTAATCTCATCTGTAATCAGGGATCTTCAAACTGTTGTCATATTCATGATGGGATTATCAAAAATGCATAATCTTACTTTAATATCCTGACATGTTTAATAAAAATTTCATTTAGTATGGCATGGATATATCATATTTTATAATTTTCATTTTACTTACTAGTAACCCCTACATATAATCATGTTAACATTTCTGAATAAAACAGTTAACCTTTTAATAAGAAATTTTTAATCATTCATATCATAGTGATGATCTGGTACTGGGTTAATTTTTAGTTAGAAAACTAAATGTAATAAATTGTCAATCCTATGAATCAATGCATTTTTTTCCAATAAATTTTTTTGTACACATTAAAATATGTTTATTTTTTATGATCCAACATATATTAAATATCCTAGTGAATCTATTATTTTTCTATATTTCTATATACGATGTGAAATATCAATATATGGTTTTTTTCCATTATCAGATTTTAGTAGAATGTATATTCCGTTTTATCTAAATAACATATATATATATATGTTCAACTTTTTGTTTTTAGTAAATTTCAATAGTAAATGTATTCTACATGAAAAATATTTTACCCATCACATACGATATTTTAATTTGATTATTTTTAACTATTAATTTGAAAAATATATTCCATTTGATCTAGGAGATATTATTTATGATAAAAAAACATCATCTGTCATAAAAAACATTCTTTGAATCACAATGTAATCCCATAAAAAATTCAAAAATTCAAAAATTCTACTTAGAGTGACTCTTACATATCATTTAAAGAATATTATTTGTTATAGTGAGATCTTATAGTTTTTCATTTTTTTCTCTAAGGGATATTCTATATTATTTTCAAAAAATTCAATTTAAAATAAAAATTCTATAAAATTTTCAACATAACTTATAACCTTTTCAAACATTTTTTTGGATTCTTCTTCTAGATACACTCTGATTAAATCCCCTAGATGTATTTTTTCATTCTTTTTTCACATAAATATCTTAAAAATGTGTATCTTTATTTATCAATCATCTCCCGAATTCACTTGAGCTCACCATCCACTCATCCTTTAAACATTTTATTGTTTCTTATATAATTACTTATAGGTCATATTTAGCTCATGTATCCTCTAAATTAACATCATTTGGATTCTCATTTTCTTCATTCATAGTTCATATTATGTGAGTTTATATTCTTAATGTTAGTAGCCAAATATCCTTCCAAATATCATATTCCAGAACTTATCTACTCATTATTTTATTTTAATCGCCATCCAAGGATATTTCCATGTAATGTATTATCCTTTATACTTGATAATACATAGATGAAAACTCAATAATCTTTCCAACCCTCTGACATATTCATAGAACCTCAAATAACTCAAATCCAATTTTTTAGACACAATAACTATCATGTAGTAAAAAGTTATCTCTTAATATAATAACAATTATAATTGATTTCCATAAAATTATATCTCTATAATCATTCAATATATAGGTTTTTTCCAAAAAAACTATGAAATATCTCAACTAAAATTCATTTTCCAACATAGAGATTATTCTTCCTGGACATTTACAATGGAATACATATTTAATACATTTAGTCTAGTCAAACTCTAAGAAGTATCTCATAGTATACCCTCATATTTTATTTTGACCTTCCTCCATAACCCAATATACATTAAAAACCTAATTACACATTCACAATAAATACTGTCATCACAATCCCCAATGAACATTAAATTTAATCTATAGAGGCAAATTTTCTCTGTATTTTAGGTTATCTCACTTGTATCCCCAACAAATTGAATATCACCATCATATCTCATTACTCTAAGAAAAGAAAACATTAAATATTGGTTTATATTGATCAAAAGTAATTGTGGAAGCTTATCCTCTACATAGAGATGGTCTGGACATCCCTTAATCTTTATTTTATCATTATTTCTCCAAGAATTAAAATTAATCTTATGTTACTCTAGTCTACATCTTGTGAATATCAAAGATTTGTTTAATTTTATTTCCATCTATGTTCTACTAGAGTTAATTCATGGTGTATATAGGTATTGTTTTTTTTTCATTGTATATCTTGGTTTTTGTCAACTATTAATCCTTAGTGTTCCCTCCTTTAAGGTCAGAAAAACCATTATTATGGGGAATTCCAACTTCTTTAAGAACACAATGAAGAATTGTTTTATTCATTTTCTAGAGGAAGACTAATATTTATGATACTATTTATGATTTAACCCATATGTGGTATGGATCTATATGAATTTAATTAAAATAATGTTGATTCAACTAATAAACATTTTCAGAAGTTGTTTTATTAATGTTTTAAATTTTTTTGATTAAATTAATTTCTATAGATTATATAGTAATTCCTTTAATATTATATATATATATATCTTCATATATAGATAATCATTTAGAAATCCTGACATGTTTTTATGATAAGAGACTCACATAATAGATGTAATAATTTGATTTTTCTACTATCTAATATAGTCTTATAGATGATTTTAGCCAATAAGAAATTTATTATTAATGTAAAATAGGGAATGAAGACTGATTATTCTATGTATGATAATTTATTTGATTATAATTTTTTTATTAATAATGGTTGAGAATGCTAGCATGTACATATATGTTTACTGAAAAGGGCATTAATATATAGTCCCATAATTGACATATATGTTGGTGAATTAGAATGGTATCATGACTTCCAAAAGTTGTATACAACCTCTACTATTCTTAATGCATCGAGCTATAATATTTCAATGAAATTTATACATAATTATTTTTCCCATTGATTCGTATTTACCCCTTAGGTTGTAATATTTTTTTCTCCCTGATTTTGAGTTAAGGCTTATAGTTGGTAAATATGTATGGACTATTACTATATTAGTGGCTTCACATATTAACTAATATTTATTTTTAATAAATGTATATACAATTTTGGATATTTTTATGCTTATTACTATATCTTTTAATTACAACTAAAAACACTTCTGTTTATGAATGGGGTGTATGTGTGGGGTATAGACTGTTTTATTGGTAGTTTATGCTAACACCCTACATGTATCACCTTTTATAGTGTATGGAGTCCCTTTTGTATGTGATATAAGGAAAGAAATTTCCCTAGATCATGGATTATAATAGCATATAGTATTGATGTGAGTTGAAAATTTTGAACATTATTTTATATTATTCATTCAAAATACCCTAATTTAAATTCTATTCTAGGGAAAATAGTAATTTTTGTTTGCTATCTGAAATTAGAACATAGTTGTAAATTGGTTTTAAATATACTATTTATTGATATATTCATCTTCTTATTTAAACAGGTTATAAAAGATTTTCAAGGTAATTGCCTTTAATTGAATTATCATAGTAAATTTTAATTGAATAAAAATACCACACTAGCAAAAAAGTAGATAATTTTGTTCTGTAGGATAAAAATTTACAAATAAAAGGAACTGAACATTCCATATAATCTCACTACATAAGATATGGGTACTAAGAGTGCACTAAAACTTCATTTAGAACCTACCATGTCATGGTATGTATGAAGACCATGCCTTTAACATACCATGATAACGAATCATAATTAGTCTCCCACCTTGCTACGCCTAATTCCCATGGTAGGTTTAATTTTTATGTCCACCATCAGCTGGCCATGAGTGCTAAAAATTTTCAAAATGGAAAAAATAGCATACCAGATGAAGAGAATTTATTGACCATGGACCCCCTTTCATAGTATGTATAACAACCCTAAGCACATTTTTTCAACTCCAACTCACAATTATCATAATGGCCATGTACTTAATAGTAGGAGTTCGTACCATTATAATTTCAAACCTCCACCTACCATACCTATGCCTCTCAAGAAACAATGATTCCATCAATAGACCACAAGACTCCACTTTACAAGAAGAAAAAGAACCATATCAACTGAATCATGAAGATGATATAGAGGTTGGGTGATACTCTAAATGTTTCCACCACCACTTATCTTCAACTACCATGAGGAAAATGAGGGAACCGACTACCCTACCTATGCCAGATTAGGATACGACCTGCAGATTTGGGATTATGGTAGAGTGAATCCACAATTCTATGAGAATCATAGTAGTACCCTGATCCATATGAGCTCCACATTGACTGATGAATAGATTTATCCAAAAGTGTCATGAGTGAAGCCTCCCTGGATACACTTCCTAGGAAGAAACTTTGTAATTTAACTCATTTGTGAAGGAGATAACTAATTTTAAACAGAAGATATATATGATGGAAGACCAATACCCCATGATAATATGAAGCAACAAGGGAGTTACATAAAACAAAATTTCACCCCATCTGATGATATTGAGAATCTCCCTTTACCATTAAATAAAACCATTAACTAGTGCATGTGTTGAGATTTAGGTAAGAATAAAATCATTCTTGCTGATAGATGAAGAACAACTAAAAAAATATAGAAATAATTAATTTGCCAGTAAGGGGAAATCTGAGTTGTAGATGCTAGGTGTGTATGACGTATAATAGGTAAAAATAATAACTCTTTAGCGATAAATAAATTACAAGTCACATCAACTAAATCACAAACCATTTCCCCTTTGAAAACTATTAATACACCCACTATGTTGTGAATCATTGGAACACCCAACCATCAAAATGTCACTAGTCTAGATCATGGTAGGAGCAAAAACTCCATAAAAAAATTCATATGGACACATCATTATAGATTACTGTCAACCTTCTTGAATTAATTAAACCTTATCCTTACTAAAATTTGAATTCATGAATTCTATGAAGAAAAATGTTCCCCTAACATAGAGGAATCATGATTTTATAGCCAACCATTCATATATGGAAGGAATTCAATATGATATAAGAAGAGGAAGATGTAAGAACTCGACCTTGAAGGCTACTATCACTCACCACCGGCCATGACTCTCATGTTATTTTCATTCCCTATTATAAAAACTACAATGATGGAAAACTAGGTCAGTTTTTATTTCACCAAGGAGAATACCCTTATCCCTCCATTGTTGATGAATTTTTATCATTAAATATAATATATCCTAATTGGATATTACCAATTTTAGTTAGTATATTTTTCTTCCAGTTTTATCTTTTAATTTTCTATCCTTATTATCAACACTTTAAACACAATACACTTTGATTTATTTCACTTCATGTGATAGAAATAATTGGGCGAATTCAAGGGTTAATGAAGGATTCCAATTACCAATATAGGGAAAAGTAATAAATACAATGATCATATTATTACACAATCAAAACAAAAATATCATGATAAAAGTAATCAATGAGATTCAATTGATGAGAGGATGGAAAAAACAAATTGAATAATAATTCAATAGTAGGATAATGGAATGGCAGAAGGATTAAATGTACTTCTTAAATTTACTTTTAAAAACAACAATTTAAATTAATATTTCTTTAAAAATGAATCCAATTTTTTTAATGAAATGCACAATACTGTCTTCATTAGAGACAATCCAAGTTCCATTTTTACTATATTTTTTCCAGGTCCGAAAATAATATTTCTAAGAACCTCATGATATGAATATATAAAACATGTTTCCTTTTCTTGGGAAGCAATATTTTTTTTAATTTTTTTGAATATTTTGGTGAATAACTATATTCAGTTCTTCCAACAACACTGGTTTTGATTCGATGGTTGAGACCACTATTCTTGAATGACACATAACTATAAGAAACACAAAACAAGAGGAAAATTTGTTTTTCACTATTTCATTTGATTAATATCCCACATCATTTTCATCCTCCTAGAAATATCAAACAGGAAGTTAAAAAATGAAGGGTAATCATGATCATGTTAATAAAAAATTGATATAAATGTATGCACGCAATATCAATATTTACAGTCAATAATTACAACTAAATGATTTATAAATTTTTAAAGTAAAAAAAGGAATGATTGGTATATTCACGAAGGTTCATGGGTTATCTATAAAATATAACAATAGGCAGTTGAGAGTGTTTAATGATGTTTTAAATGGATTCAAAACTGGAAGATTCATCATGGATCAAATCAATTAGAAGGATTTCCCCTTCTCACTTGAATGGGAATTTAAGGAGTGTATATTAAAAATTCATCATGGATAAGTTAAAAAACGATATTAGCTATAGAAGGCCTTTTTCCATGAATTATTTCCCTCTTTAAGGAGTGATAAAATCATAAAGTAGTTCTACAAAAAACATGAAACTGGAGATACTCTCTATGATTTTAGAGAGAAATTAAATAAACTAAACACATATTTCCCACACCATCCATACGAATAACATCAATTCATGGTATTCTTCTACCAATGATTGATGGAAAATGACTAGTAACTACTTGATGATTCTTTAATAGGATAACTAATTGATAAGTTTCCAGTGAATATAAGAGAACTTTTTGGGAGGATATAAAAACATTCCCAAGAGTTTGGTACCAGAACATCAAAAATAGGTGTACAAGATGTAAGTTTCAAATCATTATTATTATAAAATAAAATTCAATAACTAACTTCAATTGTGAGAAATCTCACTTTGAAAAATGTCTAACAATACTCAACGGAAACACCCTAAGGGTCTATTAGTTGTACGAATTCTAAGAGTATTGCACATATGGATTCCCTCAAGGGAAATGATATTAATGATATGATTCCATGTACATTAGGAAAATATATAACCAAAGAGATATAGATCATGGATTTATATAATTTCTAACTAACAAGTATAGTTATGGAATCCAACATACTTAAGGACCACCAGATCAATAGTATTTTCAACAACATTAACAACCCCACCATTCATGGGAAAGAGTTTACCAAAATATAAAAGATAACAATAAGAAAAAAAATCAATAACCATACATTAATTAAATACTGAGCCAATTAATATAATACCAAAATAGTCATCACATCAGTCTCTCCACTCATGGGTTAGAGTTGAAAGAATTAAATGATAAATTCAGGTTACTCATAACCATTCATAATGATATGGTAAATCAAGTCTAATGTAGCTTCATGCTAAACCAATTGCGAAACATGAAGGACATATTAGTATTATTACATTAAGGACATGAAATGATCTTGAAAATAATTAATGATCACCCTAGGAAATTCAATTCTTAAGTGAAAAGTAAAAACCATATAAAGAATCTTTCTAAGAAAAAATAATTAAGGAATAGGTTGTGAAAGAACTAAAAAATAAATTCAAAATGGAAATTCGAAAATATAATACCTACAATAACCACAACCAGAAATTTTTGTAAGGTTGAATGAACCCAAGAAAATCATAGAAGAGTCAATACAATAAGAGATACTGGTAGTTTTAAGAACGTGGAGGTCAATATCCCCCTATTAGAATACATTCTAGAGATTCCATGGCATTAAAAATTTATTAAATAAATGTTCAACAGTAAAATTATATTGAGATTAAATGAAGAGGAAAGGTTATATAAGAATTTTTATTCTAATTTTACCCCTCAAATCCCCTATAAATTCAATGATCCATGTAATTTTTATATTCCATATAAAATTGGTAAGATGAATTTTTCTAAAGCACTATGTGATTTAGGAGCTTCAATTAATGTAATGACTTATTCCATTTATGATTATTCACATATGAGAAAAATTGAACCCAACTATGTGGTTTTAACACTTTCCAAAATATCCACTTCTTACCCATTATGAGTCCTTAAATATGTCTTGGTAAGTGTAGAAGGTTACTCATTCCATGCTAACTTCTATATTCTCAACATGGAAGATGAAAAGGTAATGTTCACTATCTAGTTGTTATTGAAAAAAAATTTATAACAATAACTACAACCATTAATATTTTCAATGAAGGCACCCATTATATGACTTTTAATCATAAAACAATAAATTTTAACATCCTTAATTCAATGAAACTCCCACATGAAGAGCAATGTGTTTTTACATTAAAACATTTTTAAATCCCCTATTATTATAGGGAAGAAATTTAAATATTTGTTGGAATAATTAGACTGTGAGAATATTTTGAGACACCCAACCAACTTGATAAATCTATTTTTTAAAATTAATAAAATATATAGAAAATTTCAAATATAAGGGAAACTTAAAGAAATTAATGGATGAAATTTTAAAAGGTTTCATAAATCATTCACTAATATTTTTTCCTTAGTTGTACATATACCCAACACAGTGATTATTGAAAAAAAAACAAATTTAGAAATCCCACCCAGATCTATAACTTAAACCACTACCATAATATTTAAAATATTCTTTTTTAAGGCGATAAAAAAATGATAGTAACAATTTTAGATAACATAGATCTTAGATAAGACATTAAACTCACAAATACTCTTAAAAACAATTATAGGGAAATAGGAAGGGATTTAGGATTCTTTCCAGGAATTATATATACCACCTACATGAATATAATTTTTTTGTAAGATGTATCCAAATGAAAAAGATATACCTAACCGAGGCTTAAACCAACTCTTTTGGAAGTAGAAAAAATGGATATAAAAATCATTTTAGTAGCTAAAATAGTCTACCCCATATTTAAATCATAATGGGTCAGTCCAATTCTTAATTATAACTAATATGGCCAGTTATAGTATTTTAAAAAATGAGACCAATTAGTAAGTCAGCAAAATATTTCCGAACAACAGGAGATTTTGTATATATTATTAGAGATTTAAACATGTGACTAGAAAACACCATTTCTGAAAACCCTTTATAGACCAAATTCTAGAGAGATTAGTTTTTAAATTTCATTATGGATTCCTTAATAGTTTTTTGTATATTTTCTAGTTCTAATAGATCCCTCTATCCATGAAAAACCACCTTCACATGTCCCTTTAATATTATATTCAACTAAAGAAAGTCTTATATAATTTATAGGTCCCAAACTACCTTCCAACTTCATATTATAGGTATTTTTTCAAACCTAATAAAAAATTTCTTAGAGTTATTCTTTGATAGATTCACTGTGCATGAGTCGTTCTGTCAAAAAATGAACTGAGAGTCTAGAAATTTTTTTAGAGAGATTTATTGTGAAACTATTCATATATAATTTCAAAAATGTTCATTTTATGGTTAAAAAATAGTTTTTTTTTGCAATTTAATTTCAAAATGAAGGATTGAATTTGATAGAACTGAAATTTATGTTATTTCTACTCTTCTATACCCCACCATTTTGAAAAATATCTGATAATTTCAAGGCCATGTTGTGTTTTTTAGAAGGTATATTAGGGACATTATAAAAATTTATTTTCCCATAACTAACCTACACAGGAAAGAAACTAATTTTATGTTTTATGATTCATGTAAGATAAAATTTTAAAATGTTAAATAATTCAGCACCGATTCCCCCATCATCTACCCACTAAACTAGAGTCATCCCTATGAGATTTTATATGATGCTTCTAATTGAGATGTTTGGGTAGTGATTTTCTAAAATTTTGATAGACATTACAAGTGATATACAAAACTTCATATACCTTAGACACAAACCCTATCAACTGTATAATAAAACAGAAGGAGTTTTTATATTTCATCATACATTTAGATAAATATCATTACTATCTTTTAATAAGTAAATTAACTACTTATTATGATAACAAAACACTGAGATATTTGATCAAGAAAGTTGATTAAAATACCAAACTAATGTGATGTTTGGTCGTACAATATGAGTTTGATAAGGTGATTAAGGATTAGAAGGACTGTGAAAATTCAATAGCTAACTATATGTGCAGGTATCCCCACTCTACTATGGTAGAACCAATCCCCAAGAGAAATCTGCAATATTATTTCCTCTGTGAGAAATTATAAAACCTCACCAAAGTTCTATGGTATGATGAAATCACGAACTTTTAGTCACAACAGATGTAGTTTTCTTCTTTTCTTATCACCAAAAAATAAACTAAAATCTAAATAAAATTATTTTGTTTGGAAGGCCCATATTAATGGAAAATTATCATTGACCAATTCTTTAGAAGGTGTATTATCATGGAATAAATAAATTCCTTACCTTATTTATATCATATAAATTCTTGTGGAGGATATTTTGGAATTCAAGGGATCACAATAAAAGTTTAAAAAGATTGATTATTTTGGGCATAAATATTTAAAAACTCCCACGTTTTTAAAGAAATGTCCAAAATGAAATTTTATTGGTGGAAGTTCCAAAAATAAGAAATTAATTAAAAACCATTGATTGTTTATGTTCTATTTTATGTATGGTGAATTGGATTCAAGGTACCATTTATTGTGTTTTTTGGATTTGTCTATATCTTTTTTGAAATATACTTTATGTCTAATTGGATTGAGGCCAATCCACACAAACAGATGCCAAAAAAATTAGGACTCAATTTCTAAAATCAAATATTTTTTGTAGTCTAAGAATACATTGATCTTTAATAAATTGATAATGAACCCACTTTTGAAAATAAATCATGGAGACCCGCATGAAAAAATATGGAATGCACAATAGAGCTTCCACTTAATACCATTGATAGATTAATGGATAAGCTGAGGTTTATAATACCGATGTCAAAATAATTTTGGAGAAAATAGTACAGCACTATAACAATGACTAAAACATGAAAATAGAAGATTCACTATGGGAATATATAAATTATTACATTACCCCATGAGGTATGTATCCATACCATATTGTTTATGGTAAACATTGGAACTTTCTTTTTGATCTGTAGCAGAAATCCCACTAGGTTTTTAGAATAGTGAACCTCAAGCTTGGTGAGGCAAGAGAACAGAATAAGCCTAAAATTAAAGATCTTCAGGAATCTAAAAGAGAAACATATAGGAATTCATTATTTTATAAGGATAAAAATGAATTTTTTCTTACAAAAATTATCCATAATGAAGAATTATATGTTGGAGGAAATGTACAGTTATTCTCATCAAGGATGGGGTCTTCCCTGGTAAACTTCATTCAGAATGGACTAGACAATACAATGTAACAAATACCTTACATTATTTTGGATTTAAAATTCAATGATAAGGTTAAAAATATACATTTAAGGTGATGAAATAAATTGAAGTATTACTATGAATAATTTTGAAAAGAACTTGGGTAAAAGTCCATGCTCCTCCATAATACTGATAAATAAAATATTACCAAGTTTTCTCTTTCTTTTATTTGGGTCTAGATGCTTATTTTATATTGAACTATTTGTATTGAAGAAATGAAATATACAATTCAAATAAAAGTGTGTTTTAAGTACGTGTGAAAGAGGAGGTAAACATGTTTTATTAATTTTTTTAATTCATAGAATATTTAAATAAATAAAAACAATTTTTTCTATAAATATGATTTTATAAATTTCTCCTTTTTTTATAGTTTTATATATTTTTACAAATATTCTTGAATTTTATTGATGAAATTCCTAGATTGAAAATAATAAGTCAAGATTTTAGTAATTCCATGATTCTAAAATTGTGAGACATAGATGATTTCTGAGTGGAAATTTTCACTACTTTTATTAATTTTTGGGCTTAGAACATGGAGATAGTGGGCGAGTGAAAACATTTTTATGGAACAGATTTTATAAAATAATTTCGCTATAATCTTGAACTTAATTTGATGTATCTTGTACTATATGAGAAAGAACACCTTAAGGGTCAAACTAAAATGATAATGACATATGATCTTTAATATTAGAATAAAAAATATGAAATTAGTATCCTAAGATGCATATTTTATACAAGGAAACTAGGTTTATTTATATAATTATATAAATCCTTTTTTAAATTCAACAAGTGTTATATATAGGCATTTACACAAAATTATGATTGGGAAAAAATTCTCATTATATCGGTTTTTAGGAATGAGATCATTTATGTGAAGTAAATTTTGAACCCATAAAAGGGGAAGTAGAATTAAAGCACATTAATTTATATTGCATCCATAAAGTGTAAATATCAAATCATATCAGAAGGGAAATTATGAAATAAGGAAAAATGTGTGTGATTTTTGTAAAAAATTCGATTCCAATTAAATCTACTTCTATGGAATTCAAAATTGAATATTTAATTGAATTGAAGTGAGGTAGTGGTTTAATTAAAATATGAAGCATGCTAATTTTCATAGTTGATCAAGTCTCTGTTTACTTGTTTTTGGTAAATTTATATATAGGAAGGATGATTTTTTTAATAAGTTTAAATTCAATGATAATATTACTCAGGAGAGAAATAATTTATGTGTGGGGAAGTGATGTGAGATGTAATTGCCTACATATATTGTCTACTATTAATTAAAAGTAATCCAATTTTATTTCAATTACTAGGTAAATAGTAATTTTCATCGATTATCACAAAAATGTTAGTTAATTGGAAATTGGTTTTTAAATATGGTGTTTTATTATATATTCATCTTTGTATTTAAATTGAGAATCCTATATTTGGAAGGGAATTGTATCATATTGAATTATTATAGTGAATTTAAATTATAGAAACATAATACACTAATAAAAAATGTGAATCATTTTGTTCTATAGGTTTAAAAATTACAAAGTCAGGAAGTGACAATGCCATTCACAGTCATTTTACTAACCATGGGTACTGACCATGCATTACCCCGTACATTGAGAACCTACCAAAACATTGTATGTAGGGTGAAAATGCCTTCAAATTACTGTGATAACTTCTCACGGCCAGTTTCCTAGCTTTACACATCCCATTCTTGTGGTAGGAATACTTATCATGAGAACAATGTGCATGATGAATAATTGTGTAATGGAAAAAATAACTGACCACATAAATAAAATATTTTGATAGTGAAACCATTTTCATGGTTGGCATTCCTATTGTGAGAAAATGTTTTAAACAACATCTATTTCTCAACATACTGATCGTTTCTTTCATAGTAGGCATGATTACTGCGAGAATTTCCAAACTCTTCCTACTATACCTCTGCCTCTCAAGATACCATGAGACCATAAAAATACCCCAATTTTCCACTTCTCATGATGAAAAAGAAACCTATAAAATTATTCTTGAGGATGATCCAATGGTTGGTCTCTACTATAGAAGTTGTAACCACCGCATATCTACAACTTCAATGAGGAAATAAAGTTTTCACATAGAAAACTGGTGCCACCTTATACTAGAACCCACAAATTTGGTGTGGCTATGGAGTAACTCTACCTTTCCATAATAATCACATTAGTACTCCCATCTAATCTAAGAACCAAATTGACTATGGATGAAATACAAAAGAGTGTCCACTGAGTAAATTATACCTTCATACATAGACTCTAATGAAGATTTGGTATTCCACATAGTTGCAAAAGAGACCAATGCCTTCTGACACTCGAACCACGCGATGAATGACAAGGATCCCATGAGAATCTGATGGGAACAATGGAGTGACATCGAACTACATTACACACTATCTACGGATTTTGAGAATATACCTTCACCATTTTATATAACCATTGGTGGGTTTAATTTTTAATCTTTAGGTAAGAAAGAATATCTATACTTTTGAGAAATATAGTCCCACAAATAAAATATATTTGAAAACATTCAACCATTTATAGTAAATATGAGTTTTAGATATTGGCAGTGTATAAAATCTTACTAGATAAAATAATAATTTTTAGATTCTAATCAAATAATGATGGAAATAAACTAAATACCAAGACAATTTTACCTTAAAACATAAATAATAAACCCACTATTCTTTTATGTTCTAGAAAAATCCACCATCCAAGGGAAACTGGTCTGGATCAGGGGAGGGGAACTAATGCCTTAAAAAACTCATTCAGACCCTTCGTTGTAAACACATGTTATCCATCCAACAAAAAGTAAACATGATACTTGATGAAAATAGGACCTCTTAATTTATTTTAAGAAACACATCCCCCTCATTTGGAAGTAAGAATGCCAAGACATTCAAGAATTCATCTGTAACATGAATTCACTATGAAAGATGAAAAGGAAGATTGAAGAACTAACTCTTGAAGGTTTCCCTCACTCACCAGTAGCCATGAATCTCATGTTATTTTTATTCCCTATTCTTAAAAAACATATGATGGAACACTAGGAAATTTTTGGTTTGTCTTAGGAGAATACCCTAAGTCTCCCATTAGTGAAGTCTAATTCTTCAATATACTAACCCCTATGCGGATATTAATGGTATAAGTCCGTAGAGGTTTATTATAGTTTTAGCTTTAAAATTCAACTACTTATTATAATAAATGCACACACAATCCATTTGGATTTAATTCCCTTCACATGATAGAAATAAGTGGAGGAATTAAAGGGTGAATGTAGGTATCTAATCACTAAGGTAAGCCATGTTAGGAAATGCAGTTATCATTATATTTCCCTATTTGAAACAAAATATCATAGTAAAAGTAATCAATTGGATTAAATTTATGAGTGGACTAATATAAAACAATTGAATAATGATTAAATAGGTAGATGAGAAAATGAGACATTTTTGAACCACTCATTCTTAAATTGAGATTAAAACCAACCAATTTCACTTTCCATTTCATTCAAATTGAACCCCCAAAACAAGATCTAAAAGCACACAAAACAATGTATTCTCCATAGACAATATGATTCCCAATTGTTTCTATATTGTTCTTAGAATCATTTTTTTGCGGAGCACCCTGTGACAGGTGAACATGAATTATATTGGTTGGGAGGATTCTTCCAAGATTTTTATGTATAGAATAGTAGATGATGTACGGGACATCCTTAGATGTCCACATTGGAGTTATCACTAAGGGGAATTTCTATTTTTGTTTTCTAGATTTTTTGATCACTGATTATGTGTATATGATTCTTTATTTGGTTTAAATTATTTTTTTGGACTATATGGATGTTTGTAAATTTTTTTAAGAAATTATATGTACACATAGTGGGTGGAATATATTATTATATATGTAACATGATGAACAAGTAACTCATCAGTGGTTAATTGTATTTTGGTTCGTCATTGTCATGTGAATAAAAGCTAGGTGAACATATTATTATGAATTTTATATTATTGTTTCAAGGATCAAAGAGGAAAAACCATTTTCCACATTGGTATTATTTATCCCTATGTGTTTATTCTATTCCCGGGTGATCAAATGGTTCCCCTGAGGTGTTGTGGTGACTTTGTGCATTACCATTTGAGTATACAGGACATGGTCATGGAAAATGAAATTAGAGATCACTTAGTGATATTGGGAATATGTTTAGATTGTATCTAAGAGATAAATGTACTTCGATATAAATGTAACCAATAAATATGTCTGGACAATATTATTATGGGTGAATCTTGTGTTACCAGGGGAAGATCATAATCTATTTTAAATTATCATTTAATTTAATTATAGATTCTCAAGTCTCATGCATTAAAAATACACACTGATAGGTATGAACAAGTTGGGTACCATACGATATCTTAGGAATGATTTTGTTGGATTATTTTTAGTCGAAATCAACGGATGATTCTTATTAAGTAAATCATCAATAAATAATAAATAGTATTTTAATATTTATTTATTTTAGAATAAAGGTTTAATATGAATTAACAACTTTTTTCCTTCATCAAGGAATCCTTATTTATTCCAATAGATAACTGTAATTTCTATGGTTGGGTAAAAATTTATGTTATTAAATATTTTCAAATCGTGTTCAGAACCATTATTTTAAATATTATTCAAATCTAGTTTTGAGTCTTATTGGTTAGAACATTCATGTTTGTGTCGAAATCATTTTTAATGGAATTAAAGTTAAATTTTATAATGAAATATTTCATGATATGTTGAATTAAATCACAATTAAGGGACAGGGTTAGATTTATCCATTTCCACATGGTTAGTTTTTTTTCATTAATATGTTGTAAATATTTTCTTCATTTTTTGATTTCAATTGAACTAATATATTAGATTTTAGTGTTTTTATTATAATTAAATAATAAATCATTTTTATATATATTTTAATCCGTAAATTATTATAAATTTTAATTTCATTAAAAGTATTATTTTTATTTTTAATTTCAGGCATTGAAATTAAATTTTGATTTTTGAAGGCTTAAAATTGAATAAATTAACTATGTGAGAATAGATAAGAGGTTTCATGATAATAAAAGGAAGTGAGATGGGATATGTCAGATTAAAGGCCACTAAATTCTAGTCTTGAATGATTAAATCCAAATTCACAGAGCTAAGTCCCAGTAACTCAGCTTGTAACATGGATCATATATAAATAAATTGGGATTGATTTGCACTATGTTGGAGTAAATAGGAGAGGAATGTGTCTATGTAGGAGTAAAATAATGCCTTATGTGAGAATAAAATAAATGGTACAACAATACATAAGAGTAACTCTGAAACATTCCCATAATTTCTAACACACCCTCAAGTTTACTAAATTATTTATTGAGATTAATGCATTCTCATGATTTTTAAATGAATTTCTAGACCAAAAATATATGTATGTTCACCCAATGATATGTCTTGATCCAAAATTTCCTTACCTTATCCAAATATATTATGAGGTGACAACCTAGCCCTGAGTTAGAAAAATTTAGTATCACAATTGAACAACACCTCACACTTGAATATATATCTTTATTATTTCCCAAAGAAACAAATAACAAGAAACCCACAATATAGTATATGAAAATAGATTTTTGTAGGGAACTAAATCCAAATATAAATAACTAATTTCTTCTTATTTATATGTGGGAATCAAGAAATAATGGATTAATAATTTATAAATTTTTTTGTCAAAATTAGGCAACTAGTTATGGAAATTACTAGTTGAAGGTGATTATAAGGAATTAATTTGATGTTGAATCACATTATTCCCATAAAAATTATAAGATCCTAGAATTATATTTACAGGAAAGGATATCATTAAACAAAAAATATTTTGACACCCTATAGGTCATAGGTATGATATTTAGCATGGTATATCTCTTGAATGGTTTTAGAGGTTTATGAGAAATATGGTTTAAAAAAATTGGCTATTTAGAGAAAACATTCTAGGCACATGGTTTTGGAACATAGTCAGTACTAACCATAAAATAACCATACAATATATAACTGAGAGATATAATAGTGTTTTCAACATTTAAGAATAGTTTTTTAAAATGAATGACTCACCAATAAATCCATGTAGGCGGATGAGTATTTTCCTAGAGTTGATGCACATCTTAATAATAGGTTTTCAAACTACGTGTATTTCCCTAGGTAACCCTTCACCTCTATTCTTAATGGTAATAGAACACTACATAGTCTACGCGTGGTTTGTTAAACTGTATGGAATAACCATGTTCCAATATATTGACCAGATAAAATTTTAATTATATCCCAATTCGTTCGAATGATTTTATATATAATCACCTCCTTATCTATCATTATCTCAAACTATCATCTCCCTATCACTCTATATAGTATTATCCTTGGATCCTTATCTAATTGGCTTCATTTATGTTATATCTTCTCAAGGTATGTTCAATTTTTTATCCAATCTTTTCCTCATTCTAATATTCTCTTGATCCTTCTTCCCCATGTTATATTGGAACCCATTGGGTTTTATTTTTCGGATCAAGTTGGTTTGATTGGAAATTAATTAAATTCTTATAAATATTGTCTTATGTGGACTCGATCTCCTTGTTTCCAATCTTTTTTATTGAAGGGGACTAGTTTTCCTCAATTGGTGAGATAGGTGTCTCCATATAAAGTTTCTTACTGATGAATTAATTAATGTTCTTGAAAATGAATTTGGTATCATTGTGAAATAGTTTAATTTGAAACAAAATATGAATTGTATCATTTTATTCATATTTTTATATTGGGTTTTATTTGAAAATAGTTCTTGCAATTTACGTGTTCTATAAAATGCCTCAAAGTTGTTTTTAGATCTATAGAGGTTTTTTAAGCATTAAAGTGGGGATTATTTATTTTAAAAAATGTTTTATAAATTATTAGAATTTGTTTATTTAAACCATTTGGGAAAAATACCACATTTGGAACATTGATGAATTGGGTTATGAACATACAGAAATCGTAGTGAGTGTGGCACCACTATGGGTTATTCTTGAAATATCGATAGAGATTGGAAACAATCGATATTGGTTGGATTCACTAAATATATAGTTTAATGTTCCCTCTCATGTATGAGTATGTATTCTTATAGGAAAGATACCACTTTTTATTTTGTTTGATATATTATAGAAATGTTACATGTTTCATGGATCACATGATTAATGTTTATTATTTACAGGAATTCTTAGGTTTATGAATTAATTATGTCTATCTGATATTTTTTATATTATTAGTTTAAATTATTATGAAATGTTTTTATAGGAACATAGTGATTTTTTAATAAAATGTTTTATATTTTTAAATTTTCTTATGAACTGGGTTTGTTATAACCCTATAAATAATAGTTTCATGATGTTTAAATTTTAATTCATTAATTAGAATTATTTTACTAGGATTTAGTTTTTACCTCCAACCTTTTTAATTGGGATTTTAAAGATATCATTTTTAAGGATTAGGTAATGCGAAGAGCATTATGTAGTTCACCAACTTCTCTTCGATGCCATCATCTTTGTAGTGGATTATGATGGTGGTGATAAATAGTCACATGAATAATTTCCTTTTATATTGTCTTATTTAATTTTTAGGTTTAGGAATTTTGATTTATTTTGTATATATATTGGATTTTTAATATTCTTCCACAAAATACTCTATTTATATATCTCTCTTTGGTTACTCCCGAAACATATTTTGAGTTATTAATTGATCTCCACCTTGTGGAGGGCTATCTCAATAAATGAGTCATGTTGGTCACGGTTGTATCTTCAAAAAATAGTATCATATATATAGGAAATTGTATGTTTGATAATATGTACTGGTTTTGTAATAGGTTTCATGGTATAAAGGAGTTGTGATCATTAGAATTTGAGAAGCGTGGGTGCATGCTTGGCCAACTCACTTCCATGTGTGATCTTGAGTTACCATGGTCCATTAGGTATTTTTATCAATATAGATCATGTTTTTTGAGGTGATTTAATTGAAATTGCTTTATAGTTTATTTATATATAACTATTCAAGCTCAATTGTTGTTCTCGTTCCTTCATTGAATATCTATTTCCCTTAAATTTATTTTCAGGAGATTTAATTTTTATTTTATAGTTTTTTCTTTTGATCCATGAGTTTTATTTTAAGATAATTAGATATTTTATTTTATGTATATTATAAAATTCCTCTTATAATATATCTACTATTTATAGTAGTGGATGTTATGATATATGTTCCACAAGAAAATCCTCAAAATAGACACTTCTTTAGTATAAGTTATTTTCCACAAAATTTTTACATTGTGTCATGGGAGTGTGGTAAACCTATGGATTATGGTGGATCATGGCTCTAAATTCACTAATAATAATCCACAAATAATATATAGAGACAAGTGACCCCAAGAATATAAATAGATTCTTGAGTATATTGAGAGGATATTTTACTTTCTGAAAACTTGATAGGGATCTCAGGTGGGGTTTTCCACTAACATTCATGAAGAATAAGGAAGTAAATGATATGATTCCTTCTTTAAAGGTAAGTTAGATGAGGATATTACCAAGAATTATTTAAATAGGATATTTAACCAATAGTTTTAATCTAATTTTTTGGTGGAGAAGACTTTGGAATTTCTAACATTAGAGTAAGGAACATTCCATTTTGGAATATGCCACTCGGTTTTCTGAGTTGGTTCACTTATCATTTGAGAATTTTTCTAATGACTACCTTAATGCTCAATGGATTAATATTGGGTGATGGGATTATATTTATCCATTTTTTATTTTTTTATTCCTCTTGAACTTTGATAAGGTTGTTGTTGAAGAATCTATTGATGAGGTAGGCATATTTAGAAAGATTCAAATAGGTGGGGCTTCCATTTCTACTAGGGGTAGCCATGGTGTGTCATATATCCAGAAAAAATTAAACGGTGCATAGTTTTAATTAGGACTAGTTTATTGGACTTTATAAGGAAAAGATATGGTAATTTTTTATCCGTATGGGTGGCTTGGTCTAAAAAATTCTTGTTCTGTGGAAGCCCACAGTACCTACCATCCTTAGGGACAATCTAGTCATCAAAAGTGTTTTTTTGGAAGAATATACCCAGGAAGTAGAGCATGATACAATCTCAATGAGGGATCTCATGAAAATTATTACCTCAAAAAGGGTGATGGATATAATTCTCATTATTGGGGGAATATTCAAGTAGTGTAGAAAGAATAGGGTGGAGCTGATCATGGATATCATTTTAAAGTGGAGTATGAATTTGGAAAATTTGATATCAGGAAAGCTAATGTGAGAGGTATGATGTTCATTTTATCCTCCGTGGTTTAAGAACTGTATAATAATGGTGAAAAACATTATTTTATAGTGTTTTTAAACATAAAAAGGCTTTACCAAATATTATAAGTTTCATTATCAATATTTTCTATTTATTTGAATGTAATATAAATAAATATAAAAAGTTGTTAATACTATTAATTTTACTACATTTAATGACTTTGTTATTACTATGTTGTTTAAATAATTAGAATAATAATGTTTTTTTCGCAGAAACTTAGTGTTTCATATAACACAAGTCAGGTCAGTGTTGTGTATTGCGGAAGATTAACTTAGTACAACATATAAAGAAAGTTTGAATCAGTGTAGAGTGAAATAAAAAAAATCCAATAAAATTAATTTATTAAATAAAATGTTCAGAAAAATTCATGGTGTTACAGTAACCAACTGAAGTTAAGTATGACACACCATTGTTAGGCTGATGGATATACTAAATGATCTATTCAGATTCTATTGGATATGATTTGGGAATGCATTATTTATTTTGGTGGATAAAGGGGAAAATATCTTCCTTGGGTTGAATTTCATTATAAAAATATTTATCAGGATATAATTTAAAAGGATCCTTTAAATGTGTTGTTTAGGAATCCTTATTGATCTACTTTGTGTTGGGAGTAATTAGGATAAAAATCCATAGTTAGGTCGAGCATTGTTCAAAAGATAACAGAAAAAGTTCAATAGATCTAGAAGAGGTTAATGACTGATCAAAGTTAATAAAAATAATATATGGACTATCATTATCACTCATTAGTGTTTTAGGTTGGTGATTGGTTCACTATGATGGTTTTTCTTCTCTTGGTACATCATCAATTGGGTAAGATGGTAAATTTAGTACTGATGATTATAATCCCTTTGGAGATTGTTGAATGAATAAGAAATTCTACTTATTAGTTGGAGTTTTTATCTTTCTTTCTGTGAGTCATGATGTGTTTCATGTTTCCCTACCAAGGAGGTATAAAACAAACCCTTACCATGTGATTGAATGGAAATATGTTGATCTATAACCACATACCTATGTGTTTGAACTACCAATTCAATTTATCAATCACTTAAATTGTGTAATATGCATTAAAAAAATTTCATTTCTATATGTACTATAGTAGTGAAGAATTGACATCCATAAAACATTTTATTGGGATTCATTTATGAGGAATCAATTTAATTCTATTTCTGAATATATAATCATGAGTTATTTTTTGGGTATAATGTTGTCATGGTTTGGGGAATTTTGACACCCTACAGGTCAGATGTGTGTTCTTTTTCCAGATTATTTTATCTCATAAGTGGATTTTCAGGATTATAACAAATAGTTTTAGAAAACATAGGGATTTGAATAAATATAATAGGAACACAGTTAGTACTAACCATGTGGTAACCAAGTGAATGTCACTATAAGTTCCAATGAAATTTTTCATTGTTTAGCCATGTGTTTTCAAACAGTGTGACCTTCCAAGAATACATCACAGTTATCAAAATGATTATCCATATTTTTCTTACATCATGAGAATGGGTTTTGAAACCATGTGACTCTCCCCAAGTTACTATGAACCTCTATTTTCAATCGGTCTATGGAACTTCATATTTTTTATACTGTTTTTTAAATTGGGCTGCTTAACCATGCGCCCAGATCCAAACCACTTAGAAGTTTGAATTTACCTAAATTTATATAGTTCTTTTTATATACAATCACAACATAATCTCTATTCGGCTTGAACTAACCACTCCCCAATGATCTATAGAGTCTTATTCGAAGATTATTATTGAATTATCTTTTTTCTTGATTGATCTCTTCATGGTATGTTCCTGTTTTGATAATATTTCATCTTATCTACCATGATTTTATCTTGATATCTCATGACCTTATTCCATTGGAACCAATTGGGATATAATTTCTAGATATACTTGATATATTGGGTAATTGATGATTTTTATTATGGATTTAGGATTATGGGGAACGAATATCCTTGTTTCAAATCTATCTTCTTGAAGGAAACTAATTTTCTTCTATTGGTGAGGTAGCGGTATCTATAAAAAGATAATAATTTTTTATTTACTTAATGTTACTGTAAATTCCTTTTATTTTATTGTGAAATTGATTGAATTTAAATTAAATAATAATTATATCATTATATTCATGTTTTAAATTGAATTTTCATTAAAAATAGTTTATGACCTATATGTGTTCAATGAAATACCTCAAAGATGTTTATAACTATAAAATGGATTTTAAACCATGTGATCAAGGGTGATTTTGTGTGAAAATGTTTTATATATTGTGATATTTATTAAAATAAATGTTTCTTAAAATTATCACTTTTTTAACATAGGGTGTATCATGTAATGTACATTTGAAAACCATAGTGATTTCAGAACCACTAGCGGTTATGCTTGTGAAATCAATAGATTGTTGAAGGGCTTTATGTCGATTAGATTTATAGTATTTATGGATTAGTGAACCCTATTCAGTTTGATTATATATTCCTAGACTCTATATCACAATTTTTATTGGTTTCATAAATGATGTAAATTATATATATATATATATATATAATTTCTCAAATGTATATCATATAGAATTACAATGGATTCTTCTATTTTTTACTTTATTCTATCTATAAAAATAATGTTAAATGTTATTATAGGATCCAAAGTATGTTTTACTAAAAAGTATTACATTTGAAAATTATTTATAAAATATTTTTTTTATTAAATATATAACTAATAACTTCTTATGGTATGATATTGTATGGTTTCTTTAGTGGTATCCAACTAGGATATTGTTCTCACATCCCAATTTTTTTCCATTAAATGTTTTTGTATCTATTTTTGCAGGACACAGATAAATGGAAGGGTGTTATGTAGTTTATAACCTTCTCCAAGATGTATTCATCTTCATAGTTGGCTATGATGGTCATGACAGATGTTCACATGTAGACTTCGATTTTATGTTATATTTTTTAATATTTAGGTTTAGTATTTTTTCTTAATGTTTTATGTATCAATTTTTTTACTATTCTTCCATGTTGAAGTATATTTATTCATATTTTTTTGGTTACTCATGGGACATGCTTTTGGTTTATTTTTTATATCCACCTAATGATGGTACAACTCTGGTGATGTGTCATGTTTACCTGGGTTGGTTCATTATAATTATCCTAATTCATGAGAGGATTTAGATGGAAACTAAGAAATTCATTAAATTCACAATGAGTGGTGGAAATAAATGAGGGTTATCAACATGAATATAACTTACATCATTTCTAAAAAATAAAATTAAATAAATCCTCTCCATTACTTCTATATAGATTCTTCATCATGTTCATCATCGTCTATCTTTTAAATAGAATGAGGAGCTACAATATAGAAAATAAAAGGGTAATTCATACAATTAATACATATCTTCTTACTATCTTATATATCACTATATTAATAATTCTTTCAGATAAATATTGTATTGTATTAAGGGGGATTTAATCACATAGATTAATGAATTTAATTGAATCCAAATTTTATCTATTGATATTCAATTTACTAATGATTTATTTTACATTGTAGGACTGAAACTAATTTAATATGGAGTAATATTATGATTTTTCAATGGTAACATAATCAGAGAAGAATTGGATTAATCACTACTAATAAGATAAATAATAAACCTTAAAAGACACATGGTTTTGGTAGTGAATCTAAAAGTTTATCAGGGAAGATAATCATTGGAATTCATGATGTTATTGATAATTTTATATTGAAAATTCATCAAACATACTTTAAAATGTGTGGTTTCTTCCCTGGAATTCCCCAGAAGTCACTAATATATTCACACTATCGCGAATTTATTTCTTTTTCTTACAGACTATAACATTTAAAAACATATTTATTAATTTTAAAAATTCTAAAAATATATTTAAATTCATCCATTTTACAGACACAACACATATTAATTTTTTTCTTTTTCCTATCCATCAAACATAAATTGAATAACTATTCAAACCACCTATCCTTAGAGAGATGTCCTAGTTCTTCATTTATACAAATTTATTTGTGCTACATAATATATAAATTATCTAATTGTTTCTATTTCCATATATATGTGTGTTTGATTCACCAATTTTACCCATTTATTTAATTAAAAGTAAAAATGAAAAGGTAATAAATAAAAAATATGCACATTTTTGAAATTCACTTCTTATTCACATTTTAAAATAAATTTTATTTCTTGGGTTTTTATTATTGAACTGTTAATTTGTTGGTGATTTTTTAATGATTCATAGGCTACCACATATCCAATATATCTTAATAATATGAGGAATTCAATAAATTTCATATAATGTAATGATATGTGAAATAATGAGAATGAAATATACAATAAAAAACTTATTGTTTTTTTAACAATGTTGAGTAAAGTATAACTATAACATGAAATTATAGAATCTAGAACATGTTTCATAAATAATGTAGGATATAAGAACACCCCATGTGTGGGTGGAATTAGTTATGTCTCAGAATATCACACACTTTAATGAAATATGAGTTTAAATACAACTAAGTGGACTTTATTTTAGATTTAAATTGTGTTTACAAGGTGGATGATTATATATTCATAATGGAATTAATAAAAATATTGAATTTATTACCTCTTAAAGGATTAATATAAGATGATATATTATTGAAGTGTTTATCCAACATCATAAAGGGGGATTAAATGAAGTGTCTTCTATAAAATGAGGTTGGTACATTTGATAATATGGAGTATTTACATGAAGCACTGATGAATATTTTTTTTCCAATTGATTAAGAAAATGAAAAGTGGAAAAGGATTATAAGATTCTCTCTAGGTGAATAATATAACTTGCATGGCTCATGTGAGCAGTATAAGAGCCATTACTAATAATTCCTAACCCACGACATCCCCCTCTTATTGATCATTAAATATTTTTATGATGGGATAACACTGGATTAGCAAGGACTTATCTACATACCTACTGGATGGTCACTAAGAAACATGAATAAAATGGAGATTATGAAAATATTTAATATGATGGAAGTAAATTCTAAACAAATCGAGTCAAGAGTATGATAATATGAGATTATTGGATACACTTCAAATAAATAATTCAAATTCTATACTTCCCATATTCAATGTTAATTTCAAGAGTTGATATTAACGTACTAAGGGAAGAAGAGAGGTAATTACTAATAATATGAAGATATTGAATATAATTCTGGGAAATAATGGAATTATAGAATTTTATTTTCTAAATAAATACGAAAAATCAATTAAAAATTGATGAAAATGTTAGGAAATAAACCATTTCATGGTGACACACTACCAAGTAACTATTATCATGGTTGGATATGTAATTAAAACTCATTTTTGAGTAATAAACTATTTTAATTTCATGAATAAAATTATCACAAACATGTGAAATTTATCCATTTTCAAAAGTATATGAACTAAATTGGGGGAAAATATCAACACCTCTTGGGGGAAGTATGATAACACCAAAAAAGAAAATAATAATAAGATTCAAGTGTATTTGAGGAATATCAATCTTGAGGATAATGTGTACAATAATACATTTTTATATCCATACAAAACTTATTAGAAAAAATAAAAATGGACTCTCTCTAAGTGATTAAAAGATATTTCCCATAGAATGAAATTTAAGTTCAATGGGGAATTCCTAACAATCATTCCTTGGGATTAGTGACCAAGAACACAAAACATTATTTGAGAAGGATCAAGGAATAAAATTTTCATAGATAACCTTAATGGAATTTATTCCAAGCTATCAAGTAGTCAATATGAATTAGTATTCTATATATAAACAATAAAAAATAAAATACAAAATATTATGGTAGAGTTATCTAGGATGGATATAATAACTTGAAAAATTTCCAAGAAAAGTCATGCATGTAACCAAGGACATAAAGCCTATGTGTAGTTATTTACTAAAAGAAAAAGTTAGAAAAATAACCCCTTGATTCAATAACAGGTTGACTATAAGAACATTGATTATTACATGGGTATCATTTCAAAAAATTGAAGTATGTTTGAAGGAAAAAACACATAAAAGGAATTTATTATCTATTTATTATAGAGTTTAAAAATGTTTTATACATATAAAAAAATTATTTTATTGATATAATGATAGAGAAATATATATAATATTAACAATATAGGAATGATATGTAATTGAAATTCCATAATCTATACAAGCTGATTTTCATTAAAAAAATAATGAAGAAACACCTAAAAATTATGATATGAAAAAACCTATTTAAATTGATATTTAAAGTGATGAACAAACCAAATTAATGAAAAAATGATCTTAGAAGAACTGGAAAATATTATAATTAAGGTGGAATAATTTAGTACGCTAGGTATACAAATTAAATGTGAAGTGTGAGTGAATCAAGAAGAGATGATACACTTTGGAAATTCATTTCATTCTGTAAGGGAGATTGGTGAATTGTAAAAAAATTAGAATTGATTTTGCATGAAAAGAAATAAAATAGGAAAGTATTTATAGGTTAAAATGATAAGAATCCAAGGACCACAATAGAATATTTCGAGGTTGATGTAATGGACCATATAGTGTTAAAAGGTAAATCATTATTTACATGATGGATACCTAATGAAAAGGATAATATTGTAAGTGTTCTGATTGAAGATAATGGCTCAACCTTCCAAGTTGACATGAATGAGGAGAGAATACTAAATGAAGTATAGGTGCTACGAACAATAGGATAGAAAGAATGATCAGTTCTGGAGGATTTTTTTCATTTTGAAAAATCACAATTTACCTTAGGTACATTGAATGAGAAGGAAAATGTGTTAGGATGAGACAATAAAAAAATCCCTTATAAGTATTAAACCAAATTTTAAGACTGTTTTTTACATGTTTTAGTTATTTTTATTTTTTGTATTAAATAAAATTCCACAAAGCTGAGTTTTTTAATACACATTTTGTTAGATCCAATTGGAAAATGGCATAAACATTTTTAAATCCAAAAGGCCATACAAACTATTAATGAATGGAAACAATGTAAGGGGAAATTTTATTCTGACCCTTAACATTATTTATAAGAGGGATAAATTCAATTTTTATATCATTAATTAATCCATCTAATTTTTAATGTAACTAATTATACATTACAAAGAAATTGTATGGTAGGGAAAGAAATGAGTGTAGGGAAGGTTTAATCTCGGGATAGTTATAAAAAATGAATATGTGAATTATGTATATCATGGATAAATAAGGGTAAAACATTCCTATTTTTGAGATAGATGAAGAGAAATGTGGATACAGAACTCATGTGAACAAGAAAAAGATGATATTATCTAGTTGGTGTATAGTAAATAATCATTAATTAGGTGAAATTAGAAAGTGGGATAATGAAATTTAAATTTGAGGAATTGAAGGTAATTATTATTCACAGTTTTATTCAAATAATTACTTAGAACATAAAACATAATGAATATGGGTGTAGAATTGTTGGGATATAAATATACGGTGAGATGCTTATTGAGAGGAGTTACATGAGAAAAATTAAGTCTTATGTATGGGGGAATACAGTCATGATTTTTTATTGTTCATTAGTAATTCATACATATTTTTTTATAGTGTTTGAGATTAATTGAATAAATATATAATATATTAGATATTTAATTTTATTTTAAAATAAGAAATCATTTTTCAATACGTTACTTGTTGAATTCATATAAATGTATATTTCCCAAAAAATATTATTTTGTGTTATAATTTGAGGCATTAAAATATAATTATGATTTATAATGGTCTAAAATGGAGGTAATTAGCTATATGAGTATAAATAATAAGATGTGTGAGAATAACTATATGTTTCCCAGGTTGTATCAGATTAAAATTCCTGAAATTTTGTTCGCCTGTGATTAAATCAATTTATGTGTGATACTTCAGAGTAACCTAGCTTACAACAAAAATCACATATGAACAAATCAATCTCAGTATGTGCTATATAGGATTAAATAGGCGAGTTATAGGGATACATAATATTAAATGAAATACATGCAAGAGAATAAATCAATGGGTCCAATTCGATGCAAGAGTAACTCCAATGTATTCCCAAAATTTCAACATGTCCTTAAGTTCACTGAATGCCTTATTCATATTAAACACATAATTGGGACATTGAAACGAATTATAGATCCTTATAACATCCTCATATTCACTTATTTATGCACCAATATCCAACACAACCTTATATTTTCTCAATTGATCCAAAATTTCAAACATATCGATCAGGCAGACTAACAAAGCCTCATAAGTCAATAACACTTCAACCCTTTCCCACCCTTTAGTAGGTGTTCCCCAATTACAGAATAAATGTGAGACTATAAATAAATATATGAAAAATGATTCATGTTGGATCATCAATCATAATATAAACTATGGATTTAATCTAAATTACACATTACACTCAAGAAATGAAGGCAGAATAATTTATACAAGATTGTTTACTAATTTAAGTAATTAGTAATGGAAATAATTGAATGAGTATGTTTATGAGGAAAAGATTTTATTGATACAATAAATCATCTCCTAAGAATTTATAATCTTCTGGAGTCATATTAAAAGAAAATAAGTGAAAGGAACAGAAAATCCTCCTAATTTAGGAAGGCATTTTGCTGGGAAAATGAGAAATTCATTAATTGTAGGCAGAGATAAGGCTATATAATGAGGATAATCCACTTTAAGGTATATTTTATCATACCCAAAAAATTCTATTTTGTCATTATTCAATACTCCCCCATCTAAAATATCAATTTATCTCAACATAATCCATCTATATGCAACAATTAGGAGTTTTATTTGAGAAAAGGAAAGATCCATGTATATAATAATGGATATCTTCCTATTATTTTGAATTTCATTATATTACATATACATGAAATGTAATTAATGTTAGGGATAAAGGGGGATGTTATCAAATAGAGTAATGTAATCATTTGATTCTTGGAATTGTTTTATTGAAATTTTTATTGTTAATGATTTATTCTTCTTTATAAATATTTTACAGAAATGAGGATTTGGGTGATCAAGTTGGAGTAAATCCCAATCCATTATCTAGAGTGTGGACACTGATTTATTACAGATTCAAATTCTATGTTTTTGGTGATAAATGAATTCAATAATAATGGAATTAATCACTTATAGTAATATATATGAAAACCCTTATAGGGACTCCAATATTTGGTAGTGATAATTATGGTTGATCAGAGAAGAAAACCATGGGAATTAATGATATCATTGATAAATTTTTACTATTAATTAATTTAACATACTTTATAGATAGTTTTTTCTATTCAAAATTCCTTACACTTAACTAATTGAATAAAATTCTTTGTAATTTGTTTATTTTTATTAGTTTATATAATATTTACACACTTACTCATTAACTATAAAAATTTTAAAATAAATTTAAATCCATGCATGTCACGCCCATAACACCCCTTAAATTTAATTTATTTTTCTATTTATAAAAACTAAATTGAATCAGTGGACCAACATATTATATCTATGGAAATGACCCTTTTTTATCCATTATAAATTTATATATACATTATAAAATGTCAATACACTATGAAATTATAAATTTTTATATATCTATTATAAAAATAAGAGTATATTAATATCATAACTAACTTCATTGTAGAGTATACTATATATAAAGACACTTATTTATATATAGGTTGGTGCAGATATCGTCCACCGCTATATTGACTTTTAATTGATACTTTAGTTTGGGAAGGTGTTTCTCAATAGTTCTAGGCTATTTTTCAAGGGATCGTCGATTGGAATCCGTAGAATCTAATGTTTTAAAGGATTTTTAATTTTAACATCGTCAAAATTTTTAGGTTGATATATCTCTGTGAGAATTTAATGAGTGTATTGACTATCTAGAATATATATTATAAATAATTGATATTATTTAGAAGAACCTAATATGAATGGAAACCTTCATGTAACAAGGGGAAGCTCATAGATGATATGAAATGATGACTGAAGTGATGAAACGCTAGAGGAATACCTAGAACAATTTTCATTACTTTTTCTTCAATTATTATTACCTCGAACCCTTAAATTGATAAAATTATTTAGAGTTCATGGATTCTGAGATGTTTTTTATGCGAGTTATGGAATATTTCACTAAATTCACAAATTTATTTTTCTTCACTTAATATGTAAGTAGCGATGATTAATTTAATGTAATTCATTTTGATATGGGTCTGGAGAAACTATTATCAATTAAATTGATTTTATTTAATCTTTTCACTCTCTATAAATTTTAAAATAATATTATTGTAATTTAGATAAGATATAAAGGAGGTCATGGGTGTGAGTGTCTAAATAGAAGGATGAATAATAAGAAATTATTTATCGAGTTTTCAAAAACAATGAAGGGAAGTTATGATTGGAGGTGGATATTTCTAGGGAAGAAAAGGAGGTTGAATTTAATCTTACCGTGGTTATGGGAGACTCTTGTATAATTCCATTGGTATAAATATACAATTCATATTATTCAACAATTTACTTTTAATGTCAGATAATTCAATAAAAAATGAATGCATGTCCATATTCAGATATTCTCCAATCAATTTTTATTATAATATGTAGGGTGGTGACCTTATTGGATCTAGCAATCATAAGCTCATATAGTTACCCAATTTAAATGGGATAGTCAAATACCTTCTTGGAGATCATGTTTAGAGTGATAACGTGGTAGTTTAGGACAACTAGAATATTTTAATTTATCATGGAATAGATTATTACTTATGGGTAAACATGAGGGATCTATAATGTTGTATATCACATAAAAATATATTATCGATTCTAGAGAGGGATCACCTAATATTAGAAGAAAATTCAAGATAACTTTGAATTTATCTTATTAATTATTTAATAAAATGGTTTTCATTTTTTACCTTTTGTTAATTGGAATATCTTCCGGAACTCATAATAGAATTATTATTTACATTATTTAGTCTAGATACTACTTAAGAAACAATGTAGAGAATATTAAATGACTATATTTTACTTTAGTAGTGTCTCATTATCAAAATTTCAATGATTTAATGGTTTTTGATATGAAATAATTTGACCCCATTATAGGAATGGAATGGTAAAGTCAGTTATGGGCCTGTATTAATTTGTGTAATAAGTGATTTTCTTTCTCATCCAAAGATATAACTCAATATACTCTCATAATAGAATACTAATTTAAATATATAAGAGAGGTGATGATCCAGGGTAGATAGGAGATATTACCTCTAAAATAGATAGTTTTTTCCTATAGTGAAAAATGGTAGTGATTGTTATGATTAATGTCACATAGTTGATATTTATCCTAATATTTTAACTAAATATTTTTTTTTATAAATTCATCTAAATTGGTATTTGGTTTTTAATATTGTACTATTTTATGGAACCATACTTACCTAAATTTTTATATAACATATGGGAACAACCATATTCAAAGATATATAACAATTAATTTTTGATATGAGAAGTCAAGTTTCCTGAGCATGTAATTTTTAAAGCTATTATCTCATAATATGATAAATAATATAGAATTAGTTATTTTCAATAATTTTTTATTAAATGTTACTGAGGTTGAAAATATAATTAGTCTTAGATGATGTTATTATTATTTTATATAGGATTTATCTAAGGTAGAAATTCCAATGAAAAATTTAATATATATAAAGGATAAATGTTAATACGGGTTGACCAATGTGAATTATCATTCTAAGAGATAAAGAAGAGGTCGAACAAAGATCATATTCTAATATTGCAATAGTTAGCTGTGGGATTTGGGGTGCACTTTGACGAATCATTATTTTATTGATTTTGTTAATATGTGTGATCATTGTGTAGTAACATATAGTTCAAGATAATTTTGAACACTTGAATATAAATATCTAACCAATGAATTGGATTTGGTTAGTTTTTTATTATTTATAGTATTGTAAACACTATCTATTTGAAAAGAAGTTTTTTCATATTCACAGACCAAAAATTTCTTTAATTTTTTTTATTATGATCACTTATTTATGGTAGAATTTCTATGTATAAAATTTCTAATCATTTGATTTTAGTATCCAATATTCTCTTTAGAACTTATATGTATTTACTAGTGCCCTCACTAGTAAAATTATCCATTAAACAATGATAGAGGGAAATGAGGAATAAATATTACTGTCTCTTATGGATGAAATACTCTTTGATTAATTTAAGATTAAGATGGAAAAATTTTATAGTATACAATAATTACATAAACTATTATATAGTGAATCAAGGATGTAAATATCTCTGACCACGAATGTGTAATTTTTTGAGAGATAATCAATATTGGGTAGATATTTCACTAGGCACGTCAATATTCCCATTTTCTTTATACATACAGGGAATGCCTGGGGTTCATACAAGTATGAGATAAAAGGTAATTATCAAATTGTAATATATTTATACCTTATCAATATTACATCATCTATTTTAGATTTCATCAAGCACTCCTAGATATTGGACCATCATTGTTTCATTATTTGAGATATTATATACATTTAGAATGAAAATAAGAGATTGTGAGGACTATCTCCAGATATTTTCCATGTTTATATATGAAAGAAAAAAATATCTATATGATAACTTCAAACACATCCTCTGTGAGTATATAAGTGGGATGATATTACTATTGAATTTTTACTAATTTTAATATTATTTTATAGTGGTTGATAAAAACTAATAGGAACTATATACCTTTTAATAAAACGAGTAACTTTTTATCTATTAAGTAATAATATTCTATTGATGAATTGGGAAAGTTAAATTTTAGAGAAATTTTGAAGAATTATTACATAATCGATTGAAACATTTTGATATGAACATGAAGTTTATGTCATGATTTTGGAAAGGGTTGCAACATGATTTTTATTCTTAGATAAAATAGAGTATAAATTTTAACTCAAAAACCAATTTCTAGTCTGAGTAAACCATTTGTATCTTGTAAGAAGGTTTAAATCTTATTTTCTTGACAAAAGTGGGTCATGGGAGGATCGTTTTTCACTAGTAAAATTATATTATAATAATAACCACTTATTATAAATTCAAATTGATCATTTAGAATCTATTTATGAAATGCCATCATATTCTCTTATACATTGGATATAAATGGATGAATAATATATAATCATACAAAATATTATTTAAGAGATGGGAAAACATGTGCAATTGATTTGGAAACTACTTGTAACAACTCAAATCTATAAATAATTATATGATGTTCACTAAATATAACATTTTTAATTCAATGATGGTGGAACTTATTTTCATAGAGTGTCACTAATGTTAGGTCATCAGCATATGTGAAAGAAAGGAAATAAAAATCAAATGGGGTTTAAGACATTAAAAATCATTAGAAGATTCGATCAAGATAATTATCATTTTTATTTACTATTATAGTCCAGTGGTTTCTATAATACATTCAATGTTTCAAAAATAAGGAAATATGTACCCGACTCTATACATATGATATGATATGATGATACTAAATTAGAAATTTCATTTTTTCTAGAGGTATTACCTAGTTGTTGTTGAAGATTTCGATACAATAATAAAGAATCATGTTTTTCTATTGGAATCTTTTCTAATTCCCGTGATGGTGTTATTATGATGGCAGGTCATGGAGGTTCTAGACTATGGTGATAATCCGATGTTTCTGGAATGGTGTGATGGTTTTTTGTGATGTTGGTTTCAATGTTGAGTTGAAAAATAGTGGAGATAATGATGACTCAGACACCATCCAAACTGTATTCACATAATGCACTAGGCTCAACGAGGGTTTTAGAATTTTGAATATTGTAATTTGAATTTTGAATGTTGCATTTCGTGGTGTTTTTTTGTAGTTTGAATTTTGTTTAATAGGGTTCCTACATAACCTCAATGTGGATATTTTGAAAATATAAAAAATGGGGTTTGGATGATTAGAAATTAGAAACAAATACATTCTATATGAAGTAAACCATATATGTCATTGTTTTGAGTGGTAATTTTCTATTAGGAATGGTGATTCATATAATTCATATCTTATGGTAATATTTCATTATTTTAGATAAAATAATAATATACAAATATGAAATAATGATTTTGTCATCAAACTTGTTTTCTTAGGATGTTTTTTTTTATATTTCCTTGTGAGAGAATCCTGATAGTTAGAAGATTATAGAGACCCCTATCATTATGGGTTATTATTCTCAATTAAATTTAGGTAATCAGTTCATTATGTGTGTTAATTGTACTTTGTAAGGGATTTAGTTGCTTAGGGAAGGTAATATAAGGAGTATTGAAGGGTATAAAGTTTTACAAAAACACTAGGTATCTGGTGGACTTGTACACGATAACCAGTGTTGCATGGGGGTATATTAACATTGTTATATTCACTGGGTACATGGTGACTTTGTACCGTGTACCTAGTAGTTGGATTTTTTAAATATTTAAGGGAAATAATGTAACATTATATTTAACATTAAATAATTAAAGGCCATTTTCTCTATATTACTACTAAATACACCATTATCAATACCTCCATGATGTTCTACATTCCCTTCTATTCATCAAAAGAAAATCCACCATCACTCTCCAACAGAATTATTTATGAGTCATTACAGAATCCCATCATTTCAAAGGTGATAGTTTTCACTACCTATAATCATTCTTTTATCCTTATTTTAAATAGTAGTGAATTAAATCCCTTATTATTCAAATCTATATATTAGTAATATTATTTATTTCTTTAGTATTATTTTCATCTTACATTCACAAGATTTTATCCTTCTCAAAAAGGTATTTATTTTGGTTTTTCCTTATTAAATTTCTATATGTTCTTGGTAGTGATTAAATTTTTTTAATTCCTCAAGTTATTTTGGTCAATAATTCTTGTGTGGTAAAAAATATCATTTTATACATCAAATAATAATTTGGCATTGATTTTGTAGGTGGACCCCTCTACCACTAGTGGAAATACGGGTTTTCGCATCGGCCTAATAACGTCAGTTTTTTAAAACCCGACGCGAATAGTATGTGCGGGGAATTAATGGCGTCGGTTCTGCAGAAAACCGATGCCAATAATATTAGTTAACAAATTTTTCGCGTCGTTTATTATAATAACCGACGCGGAAAATAATTAAAAAAAATTTCTGCATCGGTTTTCAAAATAACCGACGCGGAAGTTTTTATTTTTATTTTCGGCATTGGTTTTGAGGAAAACCGACGCCGAAAACCGACGGCGAAAAAACACATTCGGCGTCGGTTTTCCTAAAAACTGACACGAAAGATAGTTTTGAAAAAAAACATTCGGCGTCGGTTTTCCTTAAAACCGACGCGAAAATTCTTATAAAATTATTCGGGGTCTGAAACTGTCATTTTGTTCTACCGTCGAAATCGAGCTCCGCTGTCCCGAAACCCTCGTTTTTTTCCATCGTCGAAATCAAGCTCCGCTGCGGCCCTTCAGACATCCGACTACCTTGGAACCTAATTTGCGATCTCGGTCGAAACCCTTATTTTGTTCGATCGTCGAAATAATGCTCCGCGGCTGCACTTTGGACTCCCGACGACCTTCGAACTTGATTTGCGATCTTGGATGGACATTTTTGAAGGTTTTTTTTCGTTTGCACGATTTCTGGTAAGCGTTCTTCCTCTTTCCCTATTGCTATCACACCATTTTTGCACTTGAAATGTATAAGTGGGTCAATACATGGAAATGGTTGAATATTATTTGGATGTGCCACTAGATTGGATAGTTTATAACAGAAAACTGGTTATTGACTATGGATTTGCACTATATACTAGTATTTGATTCCAAACTGAGTGCCTCCACGGATTTCCTCTAGATATATTTAATAGATTCCATTTATTATTTTTCTGTATGTTCTATTTATTTATACTTCTTATTGGTCATTATCCCTTCAAGTTTATATCATATTATTTGTTTCATTTACATTCATTATATTCACTATTTGATCATCTAGTAATAAATTATATTTTTGGTTTTGTTTTTAAAATGAATTTTTATTGTGAAACCATTTTTGAAAAGAAAGGATGCATGTGTGATTTTTAAAAAAGGGAATTTGTGGAAATATCTGTTTTGTTTTTTAGAATAATTAAAATCCTACTTTATATATGTATTTTAACCTTTTTTGGACTTTTTTGGAAAGGAAATGCATTGAATAGGGTGTGATGACCTACTGAGCTATTTATGATCACATCATACTTGTTCCAAAAAACATTGGTTAACCTAATATATTTGGTAGTTTATTATTTATAGTTAAATATTCCATTAGATCATGTTGGCGTTGTGTTTGGTGGTGATAAAGAGGTCACATGGAGATCACGATTTCATGGTGTATCATAAGTTTTTTTTCGTTTTTTTATTTTGATGTTTTTGTATTTGGATTATTTATGTATTAATTGATGTTTATTATTGTTAGTTCTACCGTGTATTCCATTTAGATATTGATCTTGGTAGTTTTTTGGGATAAATCATTCCTTTTTTATTCTTTTGATTCCCTATAGTAGTTTACAGCTTTGGGGGATCAAGAACGCCCTTCAGGCCATATCCCAGACTGTGTTGGGTTTCTGGTTAGATGGCATCTCATCTTGGTTCTTGAAAAACCATAAAAAAATCATTTCCAGTAATAATAGTTCTCTAGACCTTCCCAAACTCACAATTGATGACATTTATGTAGGTGATTCATTTATAAAAGGGAATATTGGCAAGAAAAAAATAATCTAGAAAAAGTAAAATCATTGATGTTACTCAATATAGTTTATGGTGTTGTTTTTGGGCCGATGACACCTAAATCCCTTGATATAATATGTATTATGTATTATATGTTCAATAATAAAATAATATAGATTGGATTATGGTGATTATCCACTTAAATGTGGAATTGAAATGCATTGATTTATTAGATATGGATAAAGAGAAGTGTCTTAGTATCAATATAAAGATATACTAAAATGATAATGACATATAATTTACAAAAACTATGTGGGAGAATAGAAACAAATCATGGGAAACCACATCAAGTGTCAGTGGTGAGGGATCATAAACTGATGCCATGAGTCATATTACCAATGAACTCAAGCATGTGTCCCAATATAATTGAGGTTCCTAAGCATCATTATAGGTTTATAAATGTATAATGTGGAGACTATACCCACTATTCGGAGTAAAACAAAATTATAAATAACCTTAGGAGATAATTAAACCAAATGAGCCAGTATGAATGATACACTTATTTGGATGTCTTATATTTTACCATGTGACCCAACTGCAAAATGTCAATTTCGACCAAAATTTAAATATTGAGGAATTTTATCTTTGTATTTGACTCTTTCATTTATTATGTTCACAAAAATAAGAAGTATTTAATTAACACACTCTTCATCATGTTCAATAATATCCTCAGAATAATCAAAGAACCAATCATTAATTTATTTTATTTTAAACTACATCATTGATTGAAATAACATATCATTTTCTTTCTTGATCTTATTTTTTAAATTTTGATACTTTATAATTTTTTATGAAATTAGAATGTCGTTAACACACATGTATATAATATGAAAATAAACTGTATACTCTATTTGTAAACGTGTTTCATATCTGATGTCTTTTATCTGATTATCAATAGTTTTTATGGAATATGTTTTTGTTTACAATTTATCTGATAGATATTTAAATGTTTCTATGTTTTAATATATTCATCAATTATATTGTGATATCAGGTATTAATGGATCATAATTGGATTTATCTACAAATAACTACTAGTGAATATGAAAGAGGAGTTGACAATTTTTTGGAATTTGCTAAACGACATAATCAAAATATTGATTTGATTTTCTGTCCATGTGTGAAGTGTGTAAATATGAGAAAGTTAAACTTCAGAGAAATCAAGGATCATCTCATTTGTTATGGTTTTAGCCTTAATTATACACGTTGGATCTTGCATGGTGAAAGAACTGAAAATTCAACATCCAATGTTGATGACGATATTCATAATGAGGCAGAGGATCGTATTGAAGAATTAATTCATGATTTAGGTGTTGAAACCATCGAAAAAACACCAACTGTTGAACGATTGTATGGAGATTCTGAGAAACCATTATTCCCAGGTTGTAGTAAATATATAGTGTTATCAGCAGTTTTGAGATTAGTTAACTTAAAAGCAAAAAATGGGTGGAGTGATAAAATTTTCTCCAGTTTACTTGAGCTTTTAAAAGAGCTTCTTCCAGAAGGCAATGGGCTTCCAGATTCCAATTATGAGGCGAAGAAAATATTATGCCCAATGGGATTGGGGTATAAAAAGATACATGCTTGCCCCAATGATTGTGTACTGTATTGGAATGAAAATGAACATTTATCAAGTTGTACTACATGTGGAAGATCGCGCTATAAGATGGATGAGAAAGTCAACTCAGATTCATTTTCAGGTGATGTCATGTAACGTTATGAAAAATCAATTTTGTTACTTTCCAATGATATCATCCAATATTTTTTTCAAACAATTCTGATAATTCAATTCTGATTTATTTTTAGGTACCAAAATCAAAACTCCATCTAAAGCAATTTGGTACCTTCCAATTATTCCTTGTTTGAAGCGTCTATTTACAAATTCAAATGATGCAAAAAGGTTAAGATGGCATTCAGATGAGCGCATTTTTGATGGTAACATACTTCACCCTGCTGATTCACCACAGTGGAAGAGTTTTGATAAAAAATTTCATGATTTTGGAAGTGAAGTTAGAAATCTCAGAATGGGATTGTGTACTGATGGAATGAATCCATATCGGAGCCTCAGTAGCCAACATAGTTCATGGCCTGTTTTTCTGGTACTTTACAACTTGTCCCCACATCTATGTATGAAGAAAAAATATATTATGATGAGCTTGATGATTTCTGGACCAAAACAACCGGAAAATGATATTGATGTGTATCTTACACCATTGATTGAGGATTTAAAACTGCTATGGGAGAAAGGTGTTACAGTTTTTGATGCATACAAGAAAGAGTATTTTCTTTTGCGTGCAATGATAATGTTCACTATAAACAACTTTCCTGCATATGGAAACTTATCTGGATATAGTGTTAAGGGACATAAAGAATGTCCAATTTGTGAAGAACAAACTTCATATTATCAATTGCAGAATGGAAGAAAGACAGTGTACATGGGACATCGAAGATTTTTGTGAATTGATCATCCTTATCGTAGATTGAGAAAAGCATTTAACGGTTTACAAGAATACAACCTCCCCCCTCAACCATTGTCAGCTGAAGAATATTATGACAGAGTGAAAGATATTGATTCAACATTTGGAAAGAGAAAAAGTTCTGGTTTACAAAAACATATCTGGAAGAAGCAGTCTATTTTTTTTCGAACTACCTTATTGGAGATTTTTAGAGATAAAACATAAAATTGATGTTATTCATGTTGAGAAAAACATATGTGATAGTTTGATTGGAACTTTGTTAGACATAAAAGGAAAGACAAAAGATGGATTACATGCTAGATTGGACTTGATATTAATGTGAATACGTTTGGAGTTAGCTCCCGCTGTGAAAGGAAAAAGAACATATTTACCTCCAGCTTGTCACACATTAAGCAAGATTGAAAAGATGAATTTTTGTCAGTGTCTTCATGGTATTAAAGTACCCAGCGGTTTTTCTTCAAATGTGAATAATTTTGTGTCATTGAAGGATTGTAAATTAATATGTATGAAATCACATGATTGCCATGTGTTAATGCAACAAATTCTACCAGTAGTAGTGTGTGGTATATTACCGAAAGTTGTCAGGAAGAAAATCATCAGGTTATGTAATTTCTTTAAATCCATTTGTAGCAAAGTCATTGATCCAAATTTGTTAGATTTGTTGGAGAATGAAGCAACTCATATTCTTTGTCAACTAGAAATGTATTTCCCACCCACATTTTTTGATATAATGGTTCATCTATTGGTTCATTTGGTGTGTGAGATAAGAATGTGTGGGCCTGTTTATTTAAGATGGATGTATCCTTTTGAAAGATATATGAAAATTTTGAAAGGATATGTTAAAAATCCTTATCGACCAGAGGCCTCTATTGTTCAAAAATATGTATCAGAAGAGGTGATTGAGTTCTGTACTGATTATTTGAATGTGGTGGAGCATATTGGTCTCCCTCTATCTCGACATATGACAGTTGACAGAGAAGGTAGAGGGGTTCGAGGCTTAAAGGTAAAGTTCATTCCACGTGATGAAGTGATGCAAGCACATTTATACATTTTGAACAACACATATGAGGTTCAACCATATATATCCTCACATATTGCTGAATTAAAGTTACGATATCAGAAAAGAAATGAAAAGTGGTTAATGATTGAGCATAAGAAGACATTTATTTCATGGTTTAAATAGAAAGTCACCCCAGATATATCTGTATCCGAAACATTGAAGTGGTTATCAGGGGGACCATCTTTTAATGTGATCACTTGGTCTGGTTTTGATATCAATGGCTACACATTTTACACAAAAAACCTGGATGACAAGAGTACCGTTCAGAATAGTGGTGTGATGGTATTCGCTGAAGCAGTGCATTTTTCGAGTGCCAAAGATAAAAACCCAATTTCTGCATCAACATCATATTTTGGAGTTGTTGAAGACATATGGGAAATTGATTATATTAAATTTTGAGTCACTATTTTTAATTTCAATTGGGTTGATAGTAATAGTGGCGTGAAACATGATGAATATGGGTTTAAACTGGTTGATTTGAAAAGATTTAATCACAATGAGGAACCATTTATCTTGGCGACACATGAAAAACAAGTATTTTATGTCATTGATCCGTCGAATGATCAGTGGTCAGTTGTTTTGCAAGGGAAAAGATATCATTTGGGTGATGATGATGATTCTGATGATGCTAGTGATTTACATGAGCCTTATTCATCTATTATGCAATTTTCAAATGATTACAATGAATATAAGACAGACATAGTGCATGCAGTACGTACCGATCATGATGAAGGGACGTGGGAAAACACTAAATTAGTCTCCTAATTTTTCTGGTAAATATTTATATTTTGTGTCTATTTTTAAAACTTACAAATGCATGCCCCTATTTTTACATATTTATTTTTCATTTCCTTGTTTCTAATTATTCATTTTTCTAATGATATGCAGGTACCCAAAATTTCATTACACTTTCTAGTAGCAATGTCAAATATAGATAGAGAGGAGCAGTTACCGAGGTATATCTATTTTTATATATTATTAAATATTCATTAATATACATATTTAATGAAATAAAACTGTTAATTTATAAAAAAAAATTGCAGGACTACTGATGCGTCCTCAGCGGAGGAGACTTCTCCAGTTACTACTCAAAAATCATGTTCTCTAGTTGGTAAATGTGGTATTACATGTTTAGCAAAACTTTCACTCGCTCGTGATGATAACAAATCACACATCCGTTTTGATGATAATAATAATGCAGTTGGCCCAAATGTAGTTCAGTTTGTCAGTTATATAGCGATGCAGAGACGTTGCAGGATTAATATTTTATATCCTGATTGAAGTCAGTGGACAGGACGTCGAAGCAACAGCTTTAGGAGGCCGTGACAGTAAAATATCTTTATTTATTTATTTTATCTCATTTTTTTAATATTATATAGTTTAAATGACATATTTAATTTTTTCAATTACAGATGACATTCAATTTTGAGGAAACCAAAGAAATTAGGAAAAGAAATCTCTCTTTAGTGGCGGTTCGATGGAGAGATTTTAAAAACAAACTGACGAAAGATTATGTTTTTGGAAAGAGAAGGTTTGAAAGCCCATGTCTTAAGTATCCATATATAGATGAAGAAACATGGAAGCGATTTGTTGACAGTCGTCAGGAAGAGAAATTTCAGGTATTGTAATTGTTTTATATTTTAAAATTTATGCTATATTTTCCTTATTACTTATGTGTTTATTTTTTATGTAACAGGCCTCCAGAAGATCTCATCAAGAGATCCAATTGAAAAACGTATACCCTCATACTTTATCACATGGAGGATACTCGTATTTGGAGCAGAAAATTATTGAAAAAAAATTTGAAGCATTAAGAGCTCGATCAAGTAGTGGTTCAGAAGAGGTCCAGTATGGTCCTCCATCTCCTCCCACTCGTCATGAGAAATGGAAACGAGCCAGAAGAAGAAAAAATGAACAATATCTTACAGATGAAGCTCATCAAGTGGCTGATAGAATTGTAAGTAAATATCAATTCTTTGTTAACAATTTTCCTTTTTTATAATTTATAAACACTAATATAAATTTTTCATTTTTCATTTCAGGATGAACTTCAGGAGAAAGAGACACAGGGCTCTTTTATCCCCGAGGGTAGGATGGATATCCTAGCCACTGCTTTGGGAAAGGCTGAACACCCCGGCCGTGTTAGAGGATATCAGGCGGGTGTTAGTATTCGGAAGGTTTTTGGTAAGAGTAAGCAACCAAGAGACCCAGAAATTGAATCCTTAAAAGAAGAGCTGCAGGATATGAAACGGTCTATGGGTGATCAAATTCAAGCAGTAGTAAAGAAGGCATTATTAGAACACTTGGCAAGACAGTCACAGTCTGCTCATCCTTCCGAGGTATATTATTTACTGTTAACAATTTTTCTTTTCTATAAATTATAAACACTGATATAACTTTTTCATTTTTCAACATTCTCAGACTACTCACTCAGACTATCCTGCCTCATATGCTTACCCAACACCGTCTGGGCAGCCTTCCGAGGTATATTATTTAATTTCATCAATTTTTCTATTTTATAAATTATAAACACTGATATAAATTTTTCATTTTTCAACATTCTCAACCAACTCACCCGGACTACCCTGCCCCATCTGCTTACCCTGCCCCGTCTGCGCAACCATTTGAGGTATATTATTTTATTTAATTTTTAATCAATTTTTATATGTTATAAATTTTAAACACTAATATACCCTTTTAATTTTTCTGACTTCTCAGCCTACTCACCCTGACTACCCTGCCCCACCTGCTAACATTGAGCCTCCTCCTCCTCCATCGGATCGAAGCTTATATTGTGAGTTGTTTGTGGGTGATCCTCATGTACATATTGTTGCGTTAGGACAAGTGTATTTTTTGGGGGACTCGGTACATCATCAGCCTATGCAGATGGGTCAGGTTAGAGTATCAGTACTTGTTATTATAGATCCTACTGCTCTACTACCATTTCCTACTGCGGAGATCACCAGTGTTGGGGAATGTATGGGCCATTTTTTACTTTGGCCAACTGCACTTCTTCGTTATATTTCACATGAGGTATGAGTTTTTTTAATAGTAATTAGAAATGATTCCAAATTACTTATAATGTTTTCTGACATTTAACTTATATAGGAATATCTGAAAGCAAAATAAACTGTACAAATGCAGCAAAATGTTCAGAAACAGTCGGCTGTAGATACTTCTGATATTTCTTCTGTGTTGAAAAGATTATCTCAGTGCTCTTCTTCCTTAAATTTTATCTATGAGTTTCGGATGACGTCCGATATATGTGGAAGAAATTATAAATTGAGAATATTGAAAGAAGATATCATGAATTTAGTTAATTTTGAAGAGATCGGGCTGAATGTGGTGCAGTTGTTTTCCATGTAAGTAAATTGACGTTTGAATTGCTATTTCTTTAATAAAATATTGTTATGTCATTGACTAACTATATTTTCTTTTTAAATTAGGAATCTATACAGGATTCTTTTACAAAATGAAACTACAAGCATTTACAGCTTTATAGATCCAAAGTACATTTCCTTGGAAGTCAAACATGTGAAAAATGATGAAAGAGTTCAATATATATCCGAGAGATTATCACAAATAGAGATTCAGTGCTGGTTTTTTCCATTTCTTGATAAGTAAGAATATAAACATAATTTTGAACTCATGATCATTATAATGTCATTAATTGTGAACTTTTGGTATTATAGGGGCATTGGATGTTAGGTGTATTTTGCCCAAATGAATGCACCTTATATTGGTTTTGCTCTTTATTAGGAAAAGTGCGTAAACCGTTTTCCAACTTATTAAACAGGTAAGTTTTTTTTATTTTTAGAAGTTTGTTATGTTTAATTTTAATTGTTTACACAAGTTTTATTAGTTCTTATATAAAAAAATGCAGTTCATGGAAACATTTTACAAAGGAAAAGAAACCAAAGAAAATCAAATATGTGGAAGTACAGGTAATTAGTTTTTATATTTTTGTTATATATTGGGTTTCATTATTAGTTAAATGTTTTATAACTGCAGTGTCATCGTCAAAATGGACATGTTGAATGTGGTTATTATATTCTACGATTTATGTACGAGATAATCACAACTGGGGAAACTACTGATTTTCTTAAGGTTAGTTGTATTAATTTTTTTATATATTTTCATCCACTTTTTTCTATTTATTAATTTCATATCATTCAATATTATTGTAGGTATTCAATGATTCACAGTCATATTCTCAATCTGATATGATCCATATTCAATCTACTTTTGCGGACTATTTTTTTAAGTCTGATTAAGATTTGAGGTATGTATATACTAATATTTATAAATAATAATATATATGGGTTTAAAAAACTAACTCTTATGATATATTAGGTGTTTGAACCTACTAATAATCAAATGAATGCTTCAACAATAACAAACAATGAGAATGTCATATATTTCAGGTACATGTATTTTAATTCTGCTTTACTGAGTTTTCTCAAGTGCCTCTGCAAAAACTGTTTTATTGAATGTACTAATAATCAAATGAATCCTTCAACAATAACCAACAATAAGCATGTCGTATATTTCAGGTACGTGTATTTTAATTCAGAATTAGTTATTATATTTCTTTTCATTTTTATTTCTTAAAATCATTTGTCTGTACAGTGACAGATCTGGAGGGTGGTACTTGGATCATGAACATAGAGATTCGTATAGCGAAATAACATTCAAAAACACTAAAAATTGTCTCCCTTGCATGCACATCAATATCTTCTAGGCCTTTTTATTTTTTATGCAAATAAATATCGGAAAATGATTGCCGAGATGCATATCACATAATACCTGAAACAGTGCTTAGTGGGTTTTCACAAAGATAAAATAGAAGGCGTCAATTTTTAAGGTATGTTTCTTTATGTCTCTTCAATCTGCATTTGATTTCAATTTTCTAACCTATTTTTTTCACTCAAACTTATTTCTCTGTTATTCCATAACTTAAACAAATAATAATAGTGAATGGGTAATGCACGTCTATACAAAGCAAATATAAAAACCTAAGGTTTGGGGTGGTGGGGATCCTATGGTGAAAAGACACCCCCAACATCTTCAGTGGGGGAGGTGAGGAAGAGGTTGCATCGGCTGAGTGTTCCTGCAATTTTGATCAGGAGTCGTAACATTTCATTTTGGTAATTTACTTTGTGAAAAAATGAATGATTCAAAAAAATTACACATTTTCATTTAATGTTTATTCATTGCACTAATATCTTGGATTGATTTTTTCACGCACATCTCCTTAGTTTCATTACTATTTTGACAGGATTGGTGCTATCTATGGGAGGAAACTTACAATGATTGATACTGAGTATGGTTAGATTAAGAAAATTCACCATGTAGGTACGTGTATTTTAATTCTGCTTTACTTTGAGTTTTCTCAAGTACTTCTGTTAAATCTATTTAATTGTTTTTGTATACTTCGTTTTTTTTTCAGGGTTCCGATTTTTTTGGAGGAGAAAATATATGTATTGTATTTAAAAAAAAATTATTTAGGTCGTCGGTTATTTTAAAAACCGACGCCGAATATTTTTTTAAAAAAATTTATTTACGGCGTCGGTTTTTTTAAAAACCGAGGCCGAAAATCCTGTGTAAATTAGTTTCGGCGTCGGTTTTTAGAAAAAACGACGCGGAAAACCGATATTTCGGCGTCGGTTTTATATAAAACCGACGCCGAAAACCTAGTCGACTCTATTTTCCACGTCGGTTTTTTAATGAACCGACGCGGAAAATAATGTATAAATGTAGATTCGGCGTCGGTTTTATAAAAAACCGATGCCGAAGCTCATAAGAGAATTATTTTTTGCGTCGGTTTCTATGAATCGACGCGAAAACTGTATTTTTAACGTCGCCTATAAAGACATCGGTTTATAACCGACATTAAAAATTAAAAAAAAAACCGACGCTAAAAAGTGTTTTTGCACTAGTGTACATATCATAATCTTGAAGAGATGATATAAAAGTGGTTGGAGTCTTAGGGAATTGAGTTAAAATAATATGATTTCCAGTAAAAATTATATTCATAAGATTTTTTATTAAAGCTATGTTTTTAGGTTTAATTTATTTACGATAATTATATAGTAATTTCATAAATTTCATATATATATGAGTGCATTTTGATTTATTATTATTTTCTTATTCATAATAATATATATGTAATTAATATTAAGAGGATTATAGAATTACTATAATAACTTGAATTTTATTATTTCCACATTAGTTTTAATAATGTTTTATCCTTTAATAAAATCCCTATGAGTATAAATTAGAGAATGAGAACCATTTAGTTTACTTTTAGTAGTGTTTTATGATTAATTTTTTTTATTAATGATGGTTTAGAATGTTATTATGGGTATTTATGTTTGTCATATAAATAATGATACTGTACACCTCATAATTATATAAAGGTTGATGAGGATTAATCGAGTCACATTTCCCTAACTTGGTATACCCATTCCCATATATCAAAAGGGATGATCATCATGATTTCCATAAATTTGTATACATGATTCATTTTCCCCTGATATAGGTATTTAACTTTATCATTGTTGTATTTATTCATATCGAATTTTAAGAGTAGGATCAACGTAGGTAAATAAGTATAGATCCTTCCTATATTGGGGGTTACATGTTATCAATTATATTCATATATCACAACTTGGATATAGAATGTTATGTATTATTCTCCATAATGCTCTAGTTTTACATTATTTCTACATAAACTCTTGTCTATGGATGTGATGCATCAATATTTTCAAGCATAATATTAAATGTACTCTAGTGATTTTTTATTGTTATTAACAAATATTTTTAAGTAATTAATTCTCTATTGAAAATATATGTAATTACACCTTAATAAATAATATGGGTTACAATGTAACTAAATGTTGAGTTTTAAATGTTTCATTTTATTATTAATATTTTTAGAAATTAATTTTTTTTTTTTTTGATACATTCAAGTTGTTAAAAATTAAGGTCCAATGTGGTTGTCTCACAACCATTAGACTAGTCCATGATTAACATAGCCTTATGAGTTGGTAGGGAGATTAGTCCACATGGTTAGGAGACCATTTAGTGCTTGGGACAAGTTATATGAAGTCCCCTTAGTGTCAACATGAGACGCTAAAGTGTGTGAAAAATGTATGCAGATCCTATACCCAAAGCCGGATTATGGAGCACAGAATCCATGGATTGATACTTTAGAGTGCATTAAATTTGGTCTCATTTTTGACAGGAGATATGTTTAAGGAGGGTACTATTAACAATTGAATAATCAGAATAGTCCCACCATAGTCCCACTCCACCCACACTTGGACATTTTCATTACCACACCTCTGCCACCTCGATACCCATCATCATCGCTCAACACTACTGCCTTAGGCTACAATATTGTAAGATATGCCCTGCTATCCATTGGAGAGATCGATATATAGCTAAAAAACCACATCCAAGTACCTGAACCACCATGGATCATGTTTAGAACCCCATATGAGTTCCATGAATTCCATTTCAAAGGATGTGATACTCTACATGGCATATGAGCTTTATCTAGTAACTATGAAGCCCAGATGATGGGATAGAGCTCATTGAACACTTTAAGATCCACTATGTTGTAGGATTCTCCATTGTGGGATAGTGGAAAAGGGATAATAAATATTAACACTATAACATTACATACACACCATTCATGAGTGAAACCCCACTACAATACTGCTGCAAAAATTATAACTCTGATATATTTAGAGAATCTTATAGATACAATGAGTCTCGGGATGTGTCTTCATAAAAAAAATAAAAAAAGTGTAACAAAAGAAAAACATTAAATACATACATATTATTAAATAATATCATTTACATATGGGAGGAGGATGAGGCACCCCCTTATCCTATAAAAGGTGGAGAATACTACGGTTGGGGAGAATGCTTTTAGAGACGATTCATGTTGGAGGATTGAGGGATAATATGTACAAATGAGGAAACTATGGAAAAGGAAGGATAATGAAAACCCACTACCTCTACCATTCTGTTTTCCAACAACCTCTCAACCTATTTATTTTTACATTTTTATTTTCATCAATTCTTTGAATTATTCTTCTTCAATGATCCCCCTTTAATGGATAAATAGAATCTTTTTAGTGGTGGGGTGATGTGTAGGTGACCGTTGTGATGCTTAAGATTTTTTTAATCAAATTTATTAATCTTTTTTACATATATAATGGTTTGAATTTTCAATTTTTGAATTTAAACTTAATAAGATTAAATATTTGTTAAATTATTAATATTTAAGTCTTCTTGATTGAGAAGTTTATTTTCCCTCTTATTGGTTTCAAATCACACTGATTGGTTCGTCTAATGTCATGGGAATAAGTGTTTTGTGATTACTAAAACATGTGAAGAAATAATAGTATACTAACATGCATTTTATGGAATTTAAAACCATATTAGGTATTTCCTAAATAATTCAGGGTAGATCAATTGTGAATTTATTACATCAGAAGGATAATAATCCAAGAATGAAAATTCTCTAAGATTATTCTCATCATCATCGTACATGATCAAGGGGGAAAATAATGGGAAATTACTATTAATATATTATTTTAACAAATTATTAATGAAAACATAATATATTAAAAAGTAAAATGACAACATTACAAAAGGCAATCCAAACCTAAACCCATTCACACATCTCTCATCTAAATTTCATATTTGATGTTTCTTCTCTTCCGAGTCATTAAAATATTATTCTATTATTTAATTTTTCACCCATGAAAAATATATTAAATCTATAATATATGAAGATGAATTTGGTCACTAATTGCACTAGAACCTTAGGAAGAAAATAAATATACATTTCCACACCCCACAATAGGTGCGTTCTTAAACATGGAATTACTTTTGGTGAGTGAGTTGTTATCTAACCTAAAAATATATCATGAATAGAACCCCCAACAATGAATTTTTTTCCGTTGATCATGGGATAGATAGTTCAATGCAAACTAGGTCTTGGAATCTTAATCTAGATAATAACTTTGATAAACTCAATTCACATGAATCAATTGAAACCTCTAGTGTTTGGTCTTAGGCCACTATAATGGCATTGAATCCATAACAGACATTAAGGGACCTATCTTACCCAAAATATTCCAACCAATAAAATAAATTATTTTTTACTATGAAAAAAATTATTTATAATTACATGCTAATTTTATTGTGTTACTACAAAAATATCATTTTCATATAGTATAAGATCCCATTTTTCGCATTTATGAGTTATGAATCATATGATCAATCATTAATAAAATAATAATAGATAAGGATTATGTGAAGGTGAGGGAGTTACAATTTTCACTTGAGGGAGCCTCCTAGGGATATTTTTATAACCTAAAACACATATACATCCATGTCTAGGATTATATACCAACAGAATTTGTGAAAATATTATTCATGACCTATTAGAGAGTAGTGATAATTAATGAGATTTATTCTATATGATAAGCTAATGGTGAGAGTTTCTTTGAGTATTGGAAAAAATTCAAGATATCTATACAAGATTCCATTATCATGATGTGGAAGAGAACAAATTCCTACTATTATTCTTCTAAGGAATACTATAATGTGAGAGGAACCTACTTGATGCATCCTCTATGGGAGCATTAATTGATAAATCCCCCCATGAATTATTAGAGCCTAATCGAGAAGATAACACATAATTCACAATATTTTGGAACATTAGGTACAAATATAAGGGGTATTCAAAAGGTGATAGACTTATACTCATCACATTTAATTGAAACTAGACATAATGAATGAGAAATTCTAGTGAGAACAATGGATCTATTACAATTGAGTGAACAACAATACCTACCTTAGGTATGTATATTATGTTCATCAAACAATCATTATACAGATCAATGTGCTATGACATAGGGTATGAAGAGTTATGCAGCCACATTATATCCATGATTTATTCATCAAAATCAATTATGGATAGAAGGGAATTCTCAATATGGTTTCGTAAGTCAAAAAGTATTTTATATACCCTTTCAAATAGAAATTTCAAAACCCCTTAATTTAGAACAACAATACAAGAATCCATACCAATAAAAAACATATAAACCAACTCATTTTCAACAAAACTACTATAGAAATTTCTCATCTCCTGAAATGCCTAATGAAGGAAGGTAAGGAACAAATATTGAAGATCAAAAAAATAAATTGAAGGATTTTTCAAATAAAATTGAATGTATTATAGAAAACTATCCAAAAAACCAAGGAATCATTTAGCTCAAGTAGTCCAAAATTCAATGGAGAATGTGTATATGATCAGGACAGAAATGGAATTGTATTTCAATAACCAAAAAATAATTTTTATAAGATAAACTAGAAAAAGGTATGTATGGGAATTATGAATATTCATTTTAAGAACCACTCACCCAACTAAAAGAAAAATAAATGAAGGATGAGAAAGTGTATCTAATATTTAGAAAGGGGAGGCCAAAAAAATCACTACAAATGCAACAAAAAGAAAAAAATTTCCTCTTCCATTCCTTTCAAGGTCTACCTAATCAAAGAAGATAGAATAAGAGGAACATGAATGTGAGATCCAAGGGACATTTTTAAAGGTCAAAATTAACATTACAATCTTAAAATCAATCCAAAATTCATCTTGTATTCTAAATTCATCAAATATATTTGCACCAATACAAAGATGCTTGATGGGAATACAAGAATTAATCTAGATAAGGGGGTGGAAGCTATGATACAAGACCAATTACCAAAAACATTCATAAACAATGGAAATTCATTATTCCATAAACAATAGGTTCTTTAAATTTTTTTTATTATTTGTGTAAAATTTTTTCTTCCATTATTTCAATGTCTAAATATTTCCTTTCATATTTAATTATAGGTAAAATGAAGCCCACAAGAGTGGTATTCCAACTAGAAAACATATCTACTATTATTCATGCTGGAGCATTGGAATATGTTCTTTTATAATTTAAAGGACTAATTTTTCTAGAAAACCATTTTGTGTTCACCATGGATGAAGAAAAATATATAGGTAATTCAATAGTTGTTTTGGGATGAACATTTATAAAACAACTAAGATGCCCATAAATGTTCATACAGGAACCCCCACTATAGAGGTGGGAGATAGAAAGTTATACATCAATGTTCTTGAATAAAAAATTATCCCCTTGAGAAATCATTAACTCTTTGGAGTTTCCCATGATGAAGGTATTTAACCCAATGAAGATTCAAGTATACTTTGATAATTATTAGACTTATGAGATCAAATTTTTATTTGAAGCACTAAGGAATAAGTTGGTACCAAAATATTTTTAAAATTCTATAATTAAAATTCAAGAATAAATGGTATTTAAATTATTGTATAATTTAATTTAGAAAATTTATAATATTCTTTTCACCAGGTATATAAAATATTTGAAAGAATGGAATTTTAACCAATTCTAATCTATAGAGTAACCTCAAAATCTAAAATTAAATCCCCTATAATGTGATTTAAAATATGTGTATCTTATAGTGGGAGAGTAATTACCTATAATAATATCTAAAAAATCTCTAATGTTCAAGATAATACCTCATTCATACTTCTGAAAGGACTCATCCAAGCCATAGGGTGGAGCATAGGAGGCATTCACTGGATTAACTCCAAATTTACTCACATAGAATATTTCTAGAGGGAGAATCCTATGTTGTTGGGAATCCATAGAGATGTAATAACCCCACCATCATAGAGTTTTCTAGAAAATATAGTGAAAAACTATTCAAAAAAATATAATTTAGCCAATTCATAACTCCCAATGGGTCTACCCCATCCATGCAGTTCCAAGAAAAACATGATTGAAAATTATAGAATATGAGAATAATAAATTAATTTTAATGAGAGATCAAAATAAAAGTATAATATGAATTGAATATAGAAATTTGAACTATGTCTACAAAAAATACCACTTCCCCATCCTATTCATTTATCAAATGATAGAATGGCTAGTCGAAAAGACACTGTTCTAGTTTTTTGAATCATTTTCCAATTATTTTCAAGTAGAAATTTCCCTAGAAGTAAAAGAGAATTCAACATTCACTTACCACGCAGAACCTTTTAATATAAGAGGAATCCTTTCAGATTATTTAATTCCCCAATTACATTTTTGAGGTGGATGGTAATTATTATCCCTGATAACATTGAAGAATTCATGTAGATATTTAATGACAAATTTAATATTTCTAGAGACTCTTTTGATCATATATTAGGAAATGTGGAAAACGTTTTCTGAACATACATATACATGAGTTTGGTTTTAAACTATGAAATGTTTCACTTTATGGTAAAAAAGGGAATAATATTTTGTCTTATCATTTCACAAAAAGGCATTTATGTGGATAATTATATGGTTTATACAATCAACTGTTTATCTTATCCCAACTATGTGAGACATATTAGATTATTTCTAGGCCATTTGAGAATTTAAAGAATATTAAATAAATAATTTATAAATATTTTGCTTTATTTTTCAAAATCACTTTTAAAGGAATAGTCCAATTTTTTAATGATAATTATTGGTAGAAATTTGATGAGCTAAAATTAATGTTGATTACACAACCGATAATGCAACCCCAGATTTGGGATCACCCATTTGAGTTGAACTATAATGCATATAACCTAGCTTTAGAAGATGATATCTCCCAAATAATTTGTGGAATACAACAAGTCAAAACCTATGCCTAAAAAATCATTGATTACACTCAAATATATTACACAACCACCGAAAATGAGTTTCTTTCTATTTTATTATCGTTATAAAATTCCGATTATATTTAACAAGAACTAATGTGGTTTTATTTTTAGATCATGAAACACTTAGGTACTTATGGGAAATGATGATGATAAAACAAGGCTGATGATATGGATATTACTTTTGAAATAGTATAAACATGAAATTAAGGAAAAAATAAAGATTAAAATAAAGTGGTAGATCACCTCTGTAGGCTACCGAATACTACTAAAATAGAAATTACAGAATTGATCCCGCTCAATGACCACATTCCATGAGAGAAACTATACATCATTGATGGTGAATGGTATGCTGACAGAGTAAATTATTTGGATACATATTGCATACCTTATACCTTTAACTCTCAATAAAAGAATAGAGTCAATGATTAATCTAGATTATATATTTAGGGAGGTCAATTTATATGTATAATTTGAAATGATCAAGACATAATAAGATGATTACTAGAAGGTGATGTGGAATCTAGTTTAAATTTTGTCATGCACTTTCTTGTAAAATAAAACTTGGACCACAAATAACGGATGTAAACATCTTGAAATCTATAATAAATTGGCCAATCCTATTTAAATATTCGTATAAATATTGTAATAAACATAAAAAATTCCATTTTTCTAGAAACATTTATAAAAGACAAGACATGCCTCAAAAAACTGATCATTTTTGTGAAATCATTGAAGTGTAATAATTGATTTTTTCAGACTATTTCCCATATATTTTGAGAATTATTATATTGTAATGTGTATTGATTATGTCTCTAAATGAGTAGAAGGAAAGGCCCAAAATATTAATTATTCTGATGTTATGTATGATTTTGTCAAGTCCAATATCTTTTTTCGGTTAGGAGTTCCAGGATCCCTCTCTAGTTACAAATTGACACATTTTTCTGAATATAATAATTGTGTTCATACTTAAAACACATGGGGTGCACCACAAGACATTTACACCTTACCACCCCCAAAAAATGGCCAAGAAGAAGTGTCCAACTAGGAAATTAAATGTATTATTGAGAAAATGGTAAAACCAAAACTAAAATATTGGATCCAAAGGCTTGAAGACAACTTATGGGAATACAATACAACATAAAATACACGTATAGTTATGATCCCCTAATAGTTGATCAATAAAAAAACATTTCATCTACTGGTGTAGTTGAAGCACCCGGATTATTGGGTAATGAAAATCTAAATTATTATTTTGAGTGTTATGGAAGAGTGATAAATATGTAGTTTTTGGTTATCAAAGAAATTAAAAGAGTGTATTTGGAAAATTCTATAATTTATAATGAAATATCCTAGGTGACAGATGAAAAATTCATTCAAAAAATATATTTCAACCTAGAGACCATTTCCTTCTCTATAATTCAAAATTGAAAATAATTATTGGAATTATTCATTCTAGGTGTGAAGGGAATTTTATTATCTATAATATATATCATTGTTTTCCATTCATATCATGAGAGAAGAGGAATGATACATATTAATTGTCAATGGGAAAAGCCTGAAAATTTTTATTTGGAATTTACACTAAGAACTAGTTGAGGATATACAACTTCTCCAAATCATCTAATAAATTCTTCAACTGAGGTTATATCAATGAAAGGATGTTATAAAATGGTGATTCTAGGGGGAAACCTAATTTTTCATTTTTTTAGTTGTATTTAGCATTTTATGATATAGTTACCTTTCTCCTTTACCCCAATGAGGTTTAATGAGATAGATATTATAGTTATATGAGTTATTTGATTGTACAAAACCATCATGGAATGATGCCAATAAATAACCCCCAAATAGTGAGAATGATGTAGAGTAAAATAATCAGGAAAAAATATAGTTTTCATTTAAATGTTTAGATATAAAACTTCCCACTTTTTGTTTAAAAAATGTTTTGAGATTTAAAATAGAATTTGGATGCTCGTGATCCAGATTATTTATTTTATTGACTTATCTTGGAGACATGAGTTTCTTATAAATCCTATGATTCCATAATTTATATTTTAATGATAATAATATTTAATCAGTATGGTATATAGTTTAATTATTATAGTGAAACCTAGTCATTTAAAGGATGAATCATGATTTGATGGAATTGGTTGATTCATGAAAATGTATATTCGTTATGATTTTTCATTCTTTGAATTTATTAAATTCATGTGGGTTGATTTATTATAATTATTCATGCAATGAGTGATTAAACAATATCATATATCCCATTCTCAAGAGGATTTATTTTCTAAATATTTCTTATTTTGTCTTGAGCATATTTATTATGTGATCTTTGGATGTGTCACCTTCAATATCTTGCACGAGAATTGTTCAAAGTTTTGACTATTAGTAACCACATTTACCATGACTATGTAATATTTATTGATATTACCTTAGCATTGATACAACCTTATTCATTTATCCTTATTTATCCCACAGATATCATAAATTACCTTGTTAGTAATAATCAATATTTCAAGCCATTTTACCCATTCCTACTAACTTCATAGTATTTTCCATGATATTTTAATGTTTAAGTGTAGGGGTGATGGGATACATGGTGGAATGGATTAAATACATTGTAAGGGAAAAGTGTAGGTTTTTTAATGTGTGTCTTTAGAAAGGTTTTTCAATCATCCATTATACTAAATTGTTTTCCCTTATTTAAAAAAATTAATCAGAAAATATAGGAAGAGGTTATTACTTGGGATAGTAAATAATCACAATTACTAGATCAATGAATTATGGAAACGTCGTCAGGTAAAGTATGTGAGTATCATTTAAATATTTAATTTGGAAAAAGTAAAAAATATATGAAAAATTAATTTGTGAAACAAATATCTTTATAAAATTCAAGACGGTTTAATTAATTCACCATGTTATCATATGTCATGAATTTTTCAATGATCTTGAGAAGTGGGTGTTATCGTTTTGATGGTGATATTTTCATTACACTTGTACTTTTGATTTTGTGATTTATTATTAAGAGACTAACCTCCTCTTTGATCTTTAATACATTTCACATTAATTCCTACCAACGTTAATCCTGAAAACCATAATAGTCCTTATTGAAATCCCTCATGATATTATCTTATTTTTATCTTTACAAAGTGGATAAAGTAGCTACATTTAAAGAATATGAATATAGAACAAGTACTCATGGTTTTAGAATAAATATACTTTAATTTTTATCATGAGTGATAAGATGAAAATATTAAATGTGTGGTAGATCATGACTTGTTGTTGTTAATAAAAATAAATTAAGATATTTGAATGAATTAAATGATAATATTTTCCATTTTCTATGGGAGTAAGTACAATTATTTGGTTGATTTAACTTTAGAAAAGTGAGAAGTTAAATTGATGTTTTATGTGGAACATGAAAATTTTGGATACCATTGTTAATTATTTCATTTTATTACTTTGAATTTTTATTATCAGTAATATGGTTTCCATATTATATTTCAATGTTGATATTTAGTGACTGTGGAAAATAATTATTTTAGTGTGGGTGTATTTAATGCACAAATATTTTAATACATAATTTTAAACATATTATAGTGTTTGTATGTGGTTATTAAGCAATTTTCCCACGTAATTAATTTTTTATTGGAAATTTAAGGAATTATACATGATTAAATAATATGAGTTAAAATATAGTTAAATGATGAGTTTTAAATGTTTCATTTTCCGATCAATATTTTTTTGGAATTTAATAGATAATTTAAAGGTTTTTAATACTTTTAGGTGGTGAGAAACTAAAGTCCATGGAGTGTGGTGTCATGTATAATGTTTGATGTGTGATGTGTTTGATTCGGGTAATATTCCCACATGAAAAAAATGACACTATCCAACCTCATTCATGCTCTTCCCACACTCGAAGATTTCATGTTGAACATCTATTCCACCTTGATTCTTGCTTCTGCATGACGCCACCTCCACCATCTGCAATCTCAAAATAGATTCAATTTTCTCCACTAAAGAGATAATTCCTAGGATGAAAAACCATGTCTATGGATCTATATAACTATAGATCACATATGTGACCTTATCCAAATTTACTGAATCCTATTTCAAAGGATGTGACATCATTCATGTGAGATGAGCTTCATCTAGCCACTGGGAAGGTCGTGTGAAGAGAGGGACCTCACCAGAAACTTCATGCTCCACAACACTATAGGATTCATCATAACAGTATAGTTTATAAGGGGTATTGATGATTTGGTGCTAAAACAAGCCATTTAGACCATGCATGAGTGCTATCCTGCAATTATTCTGCTGTAAAAAATGGAACTCCAACATTATTAGAGAATTTTATAGATAACCTTGTTCTTAGGTGTGAATAATCCTTAAAAATGTGAAAGAAAATAAAATAATGAAAAATATTCATCCAATAAAAACTATCCTAGAGATATAGGATGAGGCAATTTCACTATATTTTCCTATAAAAGTAAGAGGATACTGTTGTTGGAGAGGATGATTTTAGAGTGGATTCATATAAGATAATTGAGGGAGAATTTGTATAGAGTAGGAAACCATGGAGAAAGAATGAGAATGAAACAATCATTACCACCCAAATTCTAGCTACCTAAAGCCACTCATCCCATTTTTATTTTGCTTTTTATTTTCATTAATTATTCTACTTCTTCTTCTTCATTTAACACCATTTAATTAAATGATTGAAGCTTCACAATGGTTGGTTAAAGTGGAGGTGACCATTGTGATTATTATTTTTGTTTTAATCAAATTCAAGAATATACTTTTACGTGTTTGGTGGTTTTCAAATTTCAATTTCATAATTTCAATTGATTATGATAGATTTATTGTTTAATTATTAATTTGACGTTTTATTGATTAAGAAATTCATTATCCATATTCTTGGTTTCAGATTAGTCCAATTGATTGGTCTAAACTCATGGAGAGCAGTGTGTTGTATTTACTAAAACAAGTGATGAATGGATCATAGAAAAGCATGCATGTTTGGGAATTTTAATATTGGATTATATTTTTCCTAAATAATGCAAGGTAGACCCACTATGAATTTCTCACATTGGAAGGAGAATAGTCCAAGCAAGGAAATATTTTGAGATTATTCACATCATTATTCTACTTGATGATGGGTGAAAACAAAGAGAAACAATAATTAATCAATTCAATAAAAAAACCAACAACAATAGTAGGATCATTTAAAAAGTACCACGACAAAATTATAAAAGGGAATATAAACCTAAACCAAATCACGTATCTCTCTTTAGAATTTTATAATCCATGTTTCTATAATCACTACTGGAAAAGGGACCTTTCCCAACAGTTGTGTACCAACGGTTCAATGAACCGTTGGCATATCTTGTTTTTCCCAACAGTTTATAGAAACCGTTGGGAAAAACCCCTCAATGTTGGGAAAGATAGGTTTTTCCCAACGGTTCCTAAGAACCGTTGGGAAAAGTGGTGAAGGACCCTTGTTTTCCCAACAGTTTATATGGAACCGTTGGGAAAGATAGCTTTGTCCCAACGGTTCTTAGAACCGTTGGGAAAAGTGGTGAAGAAATCTTGTTTTCCCAACGGTTCTATGGAACCGTTGGGAAATGTTGGTCATTCCCAACGGTTTTTAATAACCGTTGGAAAAAAAATCCCCAAATACCAAATCGAGCCAGCGGCCTCCCCACATTCCAGAAGCATTCAGTTCGTGTCCTCCTGGAGCGATTCCTTGCAGAAGGACCTCCCAATCCCCACATCTTCCATCAGATCAGCAACTACCAGGTTAGACTCCTATATTTTATCAACGATATAGTTCCAGCTCTTATAAATCATATACTTCTATTCTTGATTTCATTATTCCCAATTATTAGGGTTTTTGTAAAAATTTATGATTGTTTCATGGTGGTCATGTGCACCACTATAGGTACATTGATTCACTAATTTATTTTGGTATTTCCATAAAATTCGAATACAATTTATTAATGAATCAATGTTGAGTGTTAACATGACATTCATGTTCTTTATTTAAAGTGTAAACAAATACTTATATAGAATTTCCTTGTAAAACCTGATGGTTTAACTCTAGTTAAATGGAATCATAATTTTGTATGTTATTAATATTTAGTAATTGGTGAGGTGAATCATATATGTATATGAAAAATGGATCAAGATCATTTAGTATTGGATAGAATTATTCCCTAGTAATGTGAGACCCTTATGTTGTGGGGTGAGTATGGAGTAGTGAGATATAATGCTTGTTACTTACCTTTTTTCAATTCTATGAGGTAATGATGGCATGCACTAATTTTTTGAGATCTGTCAATGTTTTTATGGTTTTGATAGTGATCCATGATGTGTATCCTAGTATGTAAGATCCTGTTGGGTATTAGACCCTAGATTGGGTGAATTGGTATGCGGTAGGGTGCTTTCTAGGATGGGTTGTAGTGATGTGATGGTAACTTATGAGAGGGGTGGGTCTTACTAATGTGGATTCATTCTATATCATAAGCATGTAAATATAATTTGTATTATGATAACTCAATGTGAATGATGTGTGATCAAATATTGTCTTATCCTGGAGAATTCCTTATGATATATTGATATGGTGGCATGAGTGATGATGCATGTGGTGACATGACCAACATACATGTGTTTCATGGTTACTGATCAATTAGGCTAGTGATCCTATGATCATTGGGACGTGACTCTCAATGATTCAAGAAGAGTTATTAATATGATAACATGAGGGTGTGTTCCTATTTGGTTTTATCTAGACTCGTAGTATAGTATTGGAGTTGAGTTATTTTTATATATTATCTGTTTTTATGGATGTTGTCTTTTAGTGGTTGTGTGTTTGGGAACCCCCCTCCTTCCTAGACCCTGGAACCCCCCCCCCCCCCCCCACCCTCCTCCCTGGACCCTGGACAGCCCCGCCGAATAGCCCCCCAGACAGCCCCCCGGATAGCCCCCCCACCCTCCTCCCTGGACCTCGGACAGCCCCCCAGATAGCCCCCCGGACAGCCCCCCACCCCCACCCTCTTCCTTGGACCTCGGACAACCCCCCTAATAGCCCCGGACAGCCCCCAGACAGCCCCCCGAACAGCCCCCCCACCCTCCTCCCTGGACCCCAGACAGCCCCCCCCCCCCCCCCCCCCAACCCTCCTCCTTGGACCCTGGACAACGCCCCGAACACCCCCGGACAGCCCCCCACCCTCCTCCCTGGACCCCAGACAGCCCCCCTGCCCTCTTCCTTGGACCCCGAACAACCCCCCGAACATCGTTGGGCCAGTTTGGACCCCCCCCCCCCCACACGCATTTATCAAGCGCGCGGAACGCTTAAAAAACACATAATGAGCCCTACCTCGCAGACCGCACGTCCGATTGATGTTCCGTCTACGCGTGCACATCGCGAATAATAATTGGATTGTTTTCCTGTGATTTCAGGTTAATCTGATGTCGTCCGCTATGAGTTTGACCGTTAGACGCCCGTTTTGGCCCTTTATGATACCATAACGGCGTTCCCGGTCACCGCGGGCACACGGCACGTCCGATTGACGTGCCGTGTTCTCGACCACATCACAATTCACTCACCCTTTGATGTCGTCCGATTTCAGGCCATTCGGACTTCGTTCGGCCAGTTTGGACCCCCCACGCGCGTTTATCAAGCACGTGCAACGCTTAAAGAACGCATAATGAGCCCTCCCGCGCAGACCGCACGTCCGATTGACGTTCCGTCTGCGTGTGCACGTCGCGAATAATAATGGGATTGTTTTCCTGTGATTTCAGGTCAATCTGATGTCGTCCGCTATGAGTTTCAACGTTAGACGCCCATTTTGGCCGTTTATGACACCAGAAGGGCGTTCCTGGTCACCGCGGGCACACGGCAGGTCCGATTGACGTGCCTTCTGCTCGACCACATCACAATTCACTCAACCTTTGATGTCGTCCGATTTCACGCCATTCGGAATTCATTCGGCCAGTTTGGACCCCCCACACGCGTTTCTCAAGCGCACGCAACGCTTAAAGAACGCATAATGAGCCCTCCCGCGCAGACCGCATGTCTGATTGATGTGACTTCTGAGCATACACGTCGCGAATAATAATGGTATTGTTTTCCTGTGATTTCAGGGCAATCCGATGTCGTCCGCTATGAGTTTGACCGTTAGACGCCCGTTTTGGCCGTTTGTGACACCAGAACGGTGTTCCCAGTCACCGCGGGCACACGGTACGTCCGATTGATGTGAAGTCTGCTCGACCACATCACAATTCACTCACCCTTTGATGTCGTCTGATTTCAGGCCATTCGGACTTCGTTCGGCCAGTTTGGACCCCCCAGGCGCTTTTATCAAGCGCGCGCAGCGCTAAAAGAATGCATAATGAGCTCTCCCGCACAGACCGCACGTCTGATTGACGTGCCGTCTACGCGTGCACATCGAAAATAATAATGGGATTGTTTTCCTGTGATTTCAGGTCAATCCGATGTCGTCCGCTATGAGTTTGACCGTTAGACGCCCGATTTGGCCGTTTTTGACACCAGAACGGCGTTCCCGGTCACCGCGGGCACACGGCACGTCTGATTGACGTGCCGTATACTCGAACAAATCACAATTAACTCACCCTTTGATGTCGTCCAATTTCAGGCCATTCGGACATCGTTCGGCCAGTTTGGACCCCCCACCCCCACGCGCGTTTATCAAGCGCGTGCAACTCTTAAAAAATGCATAATGAGCCCTTCCGCACAGACCGCACATCCGATTGATGTGCCGTCTGCGCGTGAACGTCGCGAATAATAATTGTATTCTTGTACTATGATTTCAGGTCAATCCGATGTCGTCCGCTATGATTTTGACCGTTAGACGCCCGTTTTGGCCCTTTATGACACCAGAACGGCGTTCCCGGTCACCGCGGGCACACGGCATGTCCGATTGACGTTCCGTCTGCTCGACCACATCACAATTCACTCACCCTTTGATGTCGTCCGATTTCAGGCCATTCGGTCTTCGTTCGTCCAGTTTGGACCCCCCCACCCCCACGCGCGTTTATCAAGCGCGCCCAACGCTTAAAGAACGCATAATGTGCCCTACCGCGCAGACCGCACATACGATTGATGTGACGTCTGTGCGTGCACGTCCCGAATAATAATGAGATTGTTTTCATGTGATTTCAGGTTAATCCGATGTCGTCCGCTATGAGTTTGACCGTTAGACGCCCGTTTTGGCCGTTTTTGACACCAGAACGGAATTCCCGGTCACCGCGGGCACACGGCACGTCCGATTGACGTGCCGTCTGCTCGACCACATCACAATTCACTCACCCTTTGATGTCGTCCAATTTTAGGCTATTTGGACTTCGTTCGGCTAGTTTGGACCCCCCACGTGCGTTTATCAAGCGCGCGCAACGCTTAAAGAACGCATAATGAGCCCTCCCATGCAGACCGCATGTCCGATTGATGTGCTGTCTACGCGTTCATGTCGCTAATAATAATGGGATTGTTGTCCTGTGATTTTAGGTCAATCTGATGTCGTCCGCTATGAGTTTGACCGTTAGACGCCCGTTTTGGCCGTTTATGACACCAGAACGGCGTTCCCGGTCACCGCGGGCACACGGCACGTCTGATTGACGTGCCCTCTGCTCAAACATATCACAATTAACTCACCCTTTGATGTCGTCCGATTTCAGGCCATTCGGACATCGTTCGGCCAGTTTGGACCCCCCCCCCACGCGCGTTTATCAAGCGCGCGCAATGCTTAATGAACGCATAATGAGCCCTTCCGTGCAGACCGCACATCCGATTGATGTGTCGTCTGTGCGTGCACGTCGCGAATAATAATTTTATTCTTGTCCTGTGATTTCAGGTCAATCCGATGTCGTCCGCTATGATTTTGATCGTTAGACGCCCGTTTTGGCCCTTTATGACACCAGAACGGCGTTCCCGATCACCGCGGGCACACGACATGTTCGATTGACGTGTCGTCTGCTCGACCACATCAAAATTTACTCACCCTTTGATGTCGTCCGATTTCAGGCCACTCAGTCTTCGTTCGGCCAGTTTGGACCCCCCACGCGCGTTTATCAAGCGTGCACAACGCTTAAAGAATGCATAATGAGTCCTCCCACGCAGACCGCACGTCCGATTGACGTTCCGTCTGCGCGTGCACGTCGAAAATAATAATGAGATTGTTGTCATGTGATTTCAGGTCAATCCAATGTCTTCCGCTATGAGTTTGACCGTTAGACGCCTGTTTTGGCCGTTTTTGACACCAGAACGGCGTTCCCGGTCACCGCGGGCACACGACACGTCCGATTGATGTGCCGTCTACTCTAACACATCAAAATTAACTCACCCTTTTATGTCGTCCGATTTCAGGCCATTCGGACATCGTTCGGCCAATTTGGACCCCCCCCCACCCCCACGCGTGTTTATCAAGCGCGCGCAACGCTTAAAAAACGCATAATGAGCCCTACCGCGCAGACCGCATATCCGATTGACGTGCCGTCTGCTCATGCACGTCGCGAATAATAATTTTATTGTTGTCGTGTGATTTCAGGTCAATCCGATGTCGTCCGCTATGATTTTGACTGTTAGACGCCCGTTTTGGCCCTTTATGACACCAGAACGGCATTCCCGGTCACCGCGGGCACACGACACGTCAGATTGACGTGCCGTCTACTCGACCACATCACAATTCACTCACCCTTTGATGTCGTCCGATTTCAGGCTATTCGGACTTCGTTCGGCTAGTTTGGACCCCCCACGTGCGTTTATCAAGCGCGTGCAACGCTTAAAGAACGCATAATAAGCCCTCCCATGCAGACCGCATGTCCGATTGATGTGCTGTCTGCACTTGCACGTCGCTAATAATAATGGGATTGTTGTCCTGTGATTTTAGGTCAATCCGATGTCGTCTGCTATGAGTTTGACCGTTAGACGCCCGTTTTGGCCGTTTATGACACCAGAACGGCGTTCCCGGTCACCGCGGGCACACGGCACGTCCGATTGACGTGCCCTCTGCTCGACCATATCACAATTAACTCACCCTTCGATGTCGTCCGATTTCAAGCCATTCGGACATCGTTCGGCCAGTTTGGACCCCCCCACGCGCGTTTATCAAGCGCGTGCAACGCTTAAAGAACACATAATGAGCCCTTCCGCGCAGACCGCACATCCGATTGATGTGCCGTCTATGCGTGCACGTCGCGAATAATAATTGTATTCTTGTCCTGTGATTTCAGGTCAATCCAATGTCGTCCTCTATGATTTTGACCGTTAGACGCCCGTTTTGTCCCTCTATGACACCAGAACGGCGTTCCCGGTCATCGTGGGCACACGGCATGTCCGATTGACATGCCGTCTGCTCGACCACATCACAATTCACTCACCCTTTGATGTCGTCCGATTTCCGGCCATTCGGTCTTCGTTCGGCCAGTTTGGACCCCCCACCCCCACACGCGTTTATCAAGCGCGCGCAACGCTTAAAGAACGCATAATGAGCCCTACCGCACAGACCGCACATCCAATTGACGTTCCGTCTGTGCGTGCACGTCGCGAATAATAAATGGATTGTTGTCCTATTATTTCAGGTCAATCCGATGTCGTTCGCTATGATTTTGACCGTTAGACGCCCGTTTTGGCCCTTTATGACACCAGAACGGCGTTCCCGGTCACCGCGGGCACACGGCACGTCCGATTGACGTTCCGTCTGCTCGACCACATCACAATTCACTCACCCTTTGATGTCGTCCGATTTCAGGCTATTCGGACTTCGTTCGGCAAGTTTGGACCCCCCACGTGCGTTTATCAAGCGCGTGCAACGCTTAAAGAACGCATAATGAGCCCTCCCATGCAGACCGCACGCCCGATTGATGTGCTGTCTGCGCGTGAACGTCGCGAATAATAATGGAATTGTTTTCCTGTGAGTTTAGGTCAATCCGATGTCGTCCGCTATGAGTTTGACCGTTAGACGCCCGTTTTGGCCGTTTATGACACCAGAACGGCGTTCCCGGTCACCGCGGGCACACGGCACGTCCGATTGACGTGCCCTCTGCTCGACCATATCACAATTAACTCACCCTTTTATGTCGTCCGATTTCAAGCCATTCGGACATCGTTCAACCAGTCTGGACCCCCCCACGCGCGTTTATCAAACGCGCGCAACGCTTAAAGAACGCATAATGAGCCCTACCGCGCAGACCGCACATCCGATTGATGTGCCGTCTGCGCGCGCACGTCGCGAATAATAATTGGATTGTCGTCCTGTGATTTCAGGTCAATCCGATGTCGTCCGCTATGATTTTGACCGTTAGACGCCCGTTTTGGCCCTTTATGACACCAGAACAGTGTTCCCGGTCACCGCGGGCACACGACACGTTCGATTGACGTGCCGTCTTCTCGACCACATCATTATTCACTCACCCTTTGATCTCGTCCGATTTCAGGCCATTCGGACTTCGTTCGGCCAGTTTGGACCCCCCCACGCGCGTTTATCAAGCGCGCACAACGCTTAAAGAACGCATAATGAGCCCTCCCGTGCAGACCGCACGTCCAATTGATGTTCCATCTACGCGTGCACGTCGCGAATAATAATGGGATTGTTGTACTGTGATTTCAGGTCAATACGATGTCGTCCGCTATGAGTTTGACCGTTAGACGCCCGTTTTGGCCGTTTATGACACCAGAACGGCGTTCCCGGTCACCGCGGGAACACGGCACGTCCGATTGACGTGCCGTCTGCTCGACCACATCACAATTCATTCACCCTTTGATGTCGTCCGATTTCAGGCCATTCAGACTTCGTTCGGCCAGTTTGGACCCCCCACGCGCGTTTATCAAGCGCGCGCAACGCTTAAAGAACGCATAATGAGCCCTCCCATGCAGACCGCACGTCCGATTGATGTGCCGTCTATGCGTGCACGTCGAGAATAATAATGGGATTGCTGTCCTGTGATTTCAGGTCAATACGATGTCGTCCGCTATGATTTTGACCGTTAGACGCCCGTTTTGGCCGTTTATGACACTAGAACGGCGTTCCCGGTCACCGCAGGAACACGGCACGTCCGATTGACGTGCCGTCTGCTCGAACACATCACAATTCATTCACCCTTTGATGTCATCCGATTTCAGGCCATTCGGACTTCGTTAGTCCAGTTTGGACCCCCCACGCGCGTTTATCAAGCACGCGCAACGCTTAAAGAAGGCATAATGAGTCCTCCCGCACAGACCGCACGTCTTATTAACGTGCCGTCTGTGCGTGCACATCGCGAATAATAATGGGATTGTTGTCCTGTGATTTCAGGTCAATCCGATGCCGTCCGCTAAGTGACTGTATTTTGTTTAAAACAGACACCATTTTAAGTACATACGGAAAACCGACCAGACGGATTCGGTTTCCGTTGAAACTTTAGGAGAATGATCCATAGGTCATATGTGACGTGTACGAATCAACCCCGCCTCAATCGGAGACGCGGTGTGGCTGACACAACTCAAAGTGTCCGTCTTTTGTTTCAAAAGGACATCATTTTAAGTGAAAAGCATCAACTGACATACGAAAAACTGACCAAACGCATTTCGAATCTATTGTTAATTTATCCCTACAATCCATGGGGTCATATGTGACATATACGAGCCAACCCGGGATGAATCCGAGTCGCGGTGTGACCGGGATCAGTCTAAGTGGCTCTCTTTTGTTTAAAAGGGACATTTTAAGTACATACGGAAAAAACGACCACACAGATTCAGTTTCCATTGAAACTTTAGGAGAACGATCCATGGGTTATATGTGATGTGTACGAATCAACACCGCCTTAATCGGAGACGCGGTGTGGCCGACACCACTCAAAGTGTCTGCCTTTTGTTTCAAAAAGACGTCATTTTAAGTGAAAAGCATCAACTGACATACGAAAAACCGACCAAAGGCATTCGGACTATGTTGATACTTTAGCACAAGGATCCATCGGTCGTATGTGACGTGTACGAGTCAATCCCACCTCAATCCAAGGAGCGGTGTGGCCGAAACCGCTCTAACTATGTCAATTTTGTTTAAAATGGACAGGATTATAAGTGAAAAGAACAACTGGCATATGGAAAACCAACCAAACGCATTCCAAATCTGTTGATAATTTATCCCAACGATCCATGGGTCATATGTGATGTGTACGAGCCAACCCGGGATGAATCCCAGTCGCGGTGTGGCCGGGATCAGTCTAAGTGGCTCTCTTTTGTTTAAAACGGACACCATGTTAAGTACATACGGAAAATCGACCAAACGGATTTGGTTTCCATTGAAACTTTAGGAGAAAGATCCATGGGTCATATGTGACGTGTAAGAATCAACCCCGTCTCAATCTGAGACGCTGTGTGGCCGGAACCACTCAAAGTGTCTGTCTTTTGTTTCAAAAGGACGTCATTTTAAGTGAAAAGCATCAACTGACATACGGAAAACCGACCAAATGCATTCGGATTGTGTCGATACATTATTAAAATGATCCATGGGTCATATGTGACGTGTACGAGTCAACCCCGAATTAATACGAGGCACGGTGTGGCCAGAATCACTCTATGTGGCTTTCTTTTGCTTAAAATGGACAACAATTTAAGTACATATGGAAAACTGACCAAACGCATTCGGTTTCCATTGAAACTTTAAGAGAACGATCCATAGGTCATATGTGACATGTATGAGTCAACACCGCCTCAATCTGAGGCGCGGTGTGGCCGGAACCACTCAAAGTGTCTACCTTTTGTTTCAAAAGTACGTCATTTTAATTGAAAAACATCAACTGACATACGGAAAACCGATCAAATGCATTCAGATTGTGTCGATACATTAGCACAACGATCTAAGGGTCATATGTGACGTGTATGAGTCAACCCCGCCTCAATCTGAGGCGCGTTGTGGACGGTAGCACTCCAGGTGTATGCATTATGTTTAAAATGGACATTACTTTAGGTAAAAATATATGGTATACAAAAAACAGATCAAATTATGAATTGACTTCCAGATTCCACATATAATTATCATCTAAATTTTAAATTGAATTCTAAATGAATTATGTATGTTTATAATTACGTTATCAATTCTAATTTAATTATGGATGTGTATAGTTCTACCATTATATGTTAAACATGTTTGAATTTGTTCTCTATATGTAAGTGTTAGTTGGTTATTGCAGGTACAATAATTTTATATATGTATGTGTTAGTTTATTGTAGGTACAATAATTGTATTGAAAAATGAGAGGGAACCCACAAAACCAGACCTGGTGGTGGTCAAATTGGAGAGCTGGAGCTGCTGGCCAAATTGGGGAGCTGCTGGCTGATTTGCCCAGCAGAGGCTATGCCAACGGTTCAAAACTGTTGGCATAGAAACTCTAGGATTAGTTTTACCAACGGTTCATAAAACCGTTGGTAAAAAACCTTTCCCAACGGTTTAGAACCGTTGGGAAAGAGTAGAGTTTGGATTTTTCCCAACGGTTCCCATGCTAATTTGAAGCCTATTCCAACGGTTTGTAAACCGTTGGGAAAAAGGTTTCCCAACATATTTCTCCACCCTATTCCAACGGTTCAGTGTAAACCGTTGGGAAATGTTTTTCCCAACGGCTTACTTCCCTACGGCTGGAAGAACCGTTGGTATATGTTATACCAACGGTTGTCCAGCCTTTCCCAACACTTCTCAACCGTTGGTAAATGTTTTATTTCCAGTAGTGAATTCTTATTAATTGAAATATTGTTATTCTATTTAAATTTTCACTCATGAAAACTAGATTAAAACACTTATCCTTGAAAATTACTTTGGTCGCTACTACTTATACACCTTTAACGAGAATATAAATAGATTCTTCCACACCCCACGATATGTGTGTGTCAGACAGGTTGGTAGGGGTAGGGTGGGGACCGCCTATAAGGTATATCAAACTCATAACCTACACATGTCACTATTTAGGGTGAATATAGATCCTTTTTAATTAATCATGGGATTGTGAAGGCACTAGAAAATTGGATTTAGAATTATGCAACATAATGATTTTATGTGGTCTGTTTTGATCATATATATGTTTTGACTGTTATTTTATAAAATTTATGGTGTATATTATTGGTTGAATTTATTATTAATAAATTGATGAAATCATACCTCATTGGAGGTTAGAAATATTTTGGTTGATCTGTCTTATGTATTTAATGGGAACATAATTTTCTTTTCATTAAATTTATTTTATTTATTAATGATTAAAAGTGGGAAAATCATTTTTCGCATTGGTATCACTCATCCCACAATATTTATAAAAGCTTATATTGATTAATAGGTACCCCTAATGTGTTCTATAAACCAAATTAGGTTTTATTTGTGTATTTTTTCAATAGTCGTTACAATAACCCACCTAACTATAGAAGTCTAAATATGTTTAATTATCTAAAATCTCTTGATATGGAAGTATCTTTCCTAAAAAACCTCACCACAATCGATTCTAATCAAAATAGATCAATTATAAGTACATATATGAATATAAAGATAAATAATGGAATAATACATTTCATAACAATATCACATAATTAATTAATCTAGTTTTGGATATACCTTATGTTTACAGGGAAATATTACATCTCACAAAGAGAAACTAAAGAGAAATTTTGAGATTATGAATAATTTTCTAATTAATTACATGAATATAAGATTAAAATAAAAAATAAAAAATATAACATCCCATATAGAGATCAACAATTTATAATAAATTTATAAACCTCATGGGTTTAATAATATATATTTTTTCTCGATCATAAGTTATTGTTTGATATACTCATCAATAACAAAAAATTTATAACTCTATTAACTAATTTCATCCAAAACATTATCATATCATGAAAAGACTATTCAATAGATTTCATATCTTTATATTCATGTTATAATAGTACCTCTCCCATTATGAATCATAGTCACCCCACTAAAAAATTCTCTAGAAGTTAAGCTTACTTAACATGTTAACAATCTCCCAAATGAAGAGAGTTTTAATGAATTTATATTCTATAACTCTCTCAAGATCCCACCCCAAAATCTTCAAATTTTTTATAATAGAACATATAGTTATTCATGTCTCATTGAGATGAAACACTTACCAAAACATCTCATGATTTTGAATTTTTAAATATATATTCTATATTTTTACTCCTTTTAACCTTCAACAGTTCCAAATCATCATATTACAGAAGACTATAGAAGAAGTAACACATTAACTGAACCTATTTCAACGAATGATAAAAAATCATATTCCTTGAGAGATTGATTAAATTATGATTATCAAAAAAAATTCTTTCCCATTTATTCCTTCTAAGTTACTTTAGTGGACAATTCAATAATATCATCTCTTTCTTAGCCTCTATTTATTCAACATACTCAAGATTTTTGACATGAAAATTATATTAGAATATATATTACTGATTACGAATTAATCATAATTCTTCTATAAGTGAAAACATTGTCTATAGTAATCTTACTTACATAGTAATCTTTTATAAATTCTGTATCATGATATCCCTATGATTGATTATCTATTCTATAACTTAAAAAAGATCTTATGTACCCCTTGAAATAATTGATTATTTGCTTCAAAAATATCAAGTGTCACTTTCCGTGAATTGATGTTATGTTGGGTTTTATTTTTTAGAGTATTATTTTATTTTATGATTTTAAAATTTTCAGATAATTTTTTAGATTTATCTAATGTATTTTGGAATATTTTTCTCTACATTTTCCATGGTGTGTTTTATGGGTATTGGTAAGTGAATAAAAATATAAAGAGACAATTTGGGGAAAAATCTATCTGACATTGAAACAAAATAATAGTTAACAAAAATACAATAAAAATATTTTTAAAATAGTTTGGTTTTAATTAGTTTTTGTTTGAGTAAAGGAGATGCAAATTGATGAAGTTTTTATCCAATACATTATATAGGAAAAACCATAGTTTTTTAGACTATGTTATGGTTTTAGAGGATATATATTGGTTTATAAAAATTATTTCAATACTAGATAAATATAATATAATTATATATATATATAAACATGATATTATTATTAAAACCATTCCATGGGAGATCAGGGGATTATTTTCTTATCACCCTAAAATTTTATGATATAATTCCTTTTAAATAAATTTTATCTCATCTGTAGCTTTAAAAAATGCATCCCTATGTCTAAATGAACTGTAATGTAGTATACCATTATAACCTATGCATTAAATTGGTAGGTATAAATATTAATTAAAAATTTATCAAAACAATATAGTTAAAAATCGTATAAAATAAATTCATTTTGTAATAATTAATTATACATGATACTATAAACTATTGGAATGTAAAAGAAATGTTTTTTTTGAAAAATAGTTTTTCTGTGAAATGTGATTTAACTTAATAAAATAAATTAATCAATATTTATTAATTAATTTTATGAAATTTATATATTTTAAATTTATAGCCCCCCAAACATTTTATGGTATGTTTCTCTTAAATACATTCATTACATTAGAGAACCTATATTGCTTGAAGAACTATGTCTATGGGAAAAAACAATTGGTTCTTTATTGGATATATTCATAACCTAGATATTAATTATAATTTTCCCCTTTTATTGTATGAATTTTGAAAAACGATCATACACAGTTTCCATCAGGGTGATATTTGGAGTATAATAGAATCATATTAATTTTTTATGAATAGTAACTTATCAGTATGAATAGTAACAAACCCCTATCAATATTAAATTATCCTTATGAATAGTAAAATGACCCTTAAAAATGGTAACCTTAACCATGAAAGCATAATTAAAATTTATGCACCTTAAAAATGAGGGTAAATATCCTAAGTGTTGGTATTTTTCAATTAAATGACGATTTTAATTAAAAATTAATTTTCTCATAATTAAAAAATTATTTTTCCAAAAATGGAGTTCATTATTGGATTATACATGTCAAAGAATTGTTAGTGTAATTTTTTGGGATTTTTCTGAAATACATGAATTTTTGATGAATAGTAATATATGATAATTTATTGTATATAAACATTTTAAGATAAATACACTATTTATTGCATCATTGATGATGTAAGCACACTTGCTTCTAACTCACATTCACTTTTTACTATTTTTTGTCATGTAATCATCACTATTTATATTCTTATGGAATAATAATAAACTAATGATTAAAAAATTAAGAAAACCCTCCACCCCTCCACTATAAATACCACCCCATTTTACCTCTTCTTCTCACACCTATAAATACTAGTACCATGTCAAAATACTACTCAAATATCTTCCCAAGATCCTCCGCCACATCCACCAGCACTTGGTCTCCTCAAAAGACCAAATCCTCTCCCATGAAGAGGCTCTCAAAAGAAGATAGATTTAAGTGGTAAATTCTTCATTTCATTTCTCTTGTTTTCTTTTTAGGTTCCTTTGTAATATTTTAAATTCTTACATCTTCTCATATAAATATTATGAAAAATATATTACTTATATTAACTATAATTATTTTTATTTTAATGGAATATTCCATCATCATCTATTCTTTTCTCTCCTTTTATACTATAAATGAAAATACTGTCTCAGATGTGTTAATTTATCACATTCAAGAAAAATGGGTTTTAAAATTGAATTATTATATTTAAGACTAGTCATTTAACCTTTTTAATGGTTGAACCAGATTATTATATATTTATTATATCTTATCTAATGTTCTGTGATCCTTACACACTCATATTATAAAATAATAAAACAAAACTAGTTCATTGTGCACAAAACTGCCGAGTTAATCCAAGCATTTATCATTAACTTTTATCTAATGATTCTACCTAATTGTATATATAAAATTCATTATACAATCATATATATATTTATGTTTTCAATAATAAAATATATTAACAATTATGGATGATTAACCACATTTAAAACAAACTTCCATTCATGAATACAATTAAACCGATCATGAAAAGCAATGAATAAAATGCTCCCAAAAATAATTAATGTGAACCTCTTAAACCCATAAAAAAATACATTAATGAACCTAATAAGGTTATAATAAATTATATACATGTATATTGGGTTCAAAATTAATTAATTAATGGTTGTAACATTACTATCTAGGACATTAAGATCAAAGGAAAAACACATTTAGGTACAGGGTAATGGGTTTCTCATATCGCTTTTATTTCCTTGATAATTTCATTGTTCCCCACTTATTTCATGAATATAGAGTATGTTTAACACCATTTGATATATAATATCATGATTCTATTTTTATTCATGTAATTAATTGATTTAATGGTTTGTTATTAACTCGATTGTTTATAATGTTATAAGGGGATTTGTTTCGGTTTCCATTTCATTGAGTATTACTTGGTATTGTACACCAAATAATTATTATATGGTGTAACTAATGCCCCTTTGAGATCATTTTTCATTTGAAATATTAATTTAATTATATATCTATATTTTTTTACATGCATATGATTATTTTCTTACCCTTATACCATTTTACATATGGTGTTTATGTGGAATGTTTCTTTAACTGTGGAAATATTGATGAATCTATATCCTCAATTTAATTCAGGTATTTCTAAGGCATTTTGTTCTTGCATTAAATATTTGTATGAAGAATGATTTTTATTTTAAGTAATGGTTGGGGCCTGCTATCTCCCCTTGATGAATCGATAAGTCTCATGGGAAAAATCATTTGGCAACAAACCCTTCAAGTTTGTTTCCAAAATAGAATCAGACGTGTATCTACCCAGAAAATCAAACCATCTCGATGGTATAGTGGTATAATTATCATGATACATGATTTACTAATAATAACAATTATCTTTAATAATTTTTAGTTATTACTATCGACTAGGTTTTCATTATGACAAAATCTATGGATGCAGTTTCATTCTCAGTTTATTAATGGCGTGTGTTCTTCACTTATTCACCATGCCATATTGATTATGTAAAATTGGTTATAATTAACTTATCATTGATTCATGTTTCTAATATTTTTAACCGTTACTGATCATTTTATTTCACCTCATTCATTTATTTACCTTCAGCATGTTATGAAGAAGAGACCATTTATTGAGTTTTCATGAGTCAGTTTATTATTTTTTGTTATGTATTGTATTTTTTTACCACCCCAAATGTATTATGAGTTCCATGTATGTATCAAGTTTCTTCAAGAAAACTAAATTGGCCAGTGATTCTTGATTTTATTACTTTTAATCATATATATATATATATATATATATTAATGCACTTGCTCTGGGTTTCGAGGGTTTGACAGTTACAATTGGTATCAGAGAAAAGTTTAGTAGAAACCATAGGAGTTAGATTTAAAAAACATACTTTAGGGAAAACAAACCTATATTAGACATACATGATTAGAATAAAATAACATATAGAATTTTGGTAAAGTGGATATTATTTAGGTCTTCCTAGAAATTACATCCTTGTCTAGATACTAGAATTGGATGTGGTTTTGGAACAAATGAAATTAAGAGTTACAACTCCAATAAGGAGTTTTAGGATGGACTCATGGTATCCCGGTACATGAAAACAAGCCTTACTGCACACCTGGTTGGAAAATTTCATGTGATATTTGTAGGATAATTCACACTTTCTTTAAAAAACATTATTATGCATTTAAGAATAAATAGATACCTTGTTTATGATTATGATACAACCTTTTCATAATTTTTCAAATTATGTTATGTGTAGGTAAGTAAGAAATTATTCATTATAACCCAATTTAGTGTATTCCATTTTTCAGTGATGATTATTAATGGAAGAAATGGAATCAATACCAATAGAAAAAGTATATATTTTTATACTGAGAAAGTCAAAAAAGTTAGTGTCGGAGTGGATCTAATCATTACCGCACTGGGAAAACATACTTGGTCTATGAATAATAACCATGATACACCTGTGTTAGATCATTTCATGTGACAGGAACCCCAATATTTTTGTGGGACTACTAACCCATTGGTACCTGAGTAGTGGATCAAATCCCTTGAAAATATATTTTAGGCATTAATTTGTAATGAAAATGAAAAGGTATTGATGTTAATATATTGCCTAAAGGGTGATTCTTATCAATAGTGGTACTTAATCTAGAATAACACAGAGGAAGATGAAATAAAATTTATATAATGGAGAAATTTTATGGAAAGATTCTTCAAAAAATATTTCCCTCGTGAACAATGACCTGAAATGGAGAGGAAATTTCTTATCCTAAAGAAAAGGGAAGAAGAGATTGTTGTAGAGTATGAGGCCACCATCACAAGATTGACCTGGAATGATATAGATAACATATAAGATTCAGAATAAAATATTGAACATTTCTTTAAAGGTATTTAGCCTGTTTTTTCAATGGCACTGGATTCTATAAAATTTTCATCATATGATGAAATAGTATTAAGTACCATCAAAATAGAGAAATAATTTTATAGATCCAAATTTTCACTATAAATCAATTGAATAAGTGGTCTTATGATAATCCTGGAAAAGGTGAATCTCTAAATAATATGTTGGGGACAAAATAATTCTCATTATACAAGAATTGTTGAAAGAACCATCAGGGAAAATGATTGAAAGTCATTGGAGTTTTCTATATGTGTGGAAAAAGGGTCATCGATCTAGTGAATTCAACGAGAATAGACATATTAATAACGTTAAATTATATAATTTTAAGGAGATATAACACTATTCATATAATTGTTCGAAACATCATGGAAAACAGACTCAGAAAATTCCATGGGAGTAAGGGAAATCCTATGTGATCACAAATGTGGAGATCGAAGTTCCTAATGATGTGGTGGTAGGTAAATTAATGGTTTCTTGATATATATCCTATTATTTATTTGATTTTGGATCATCGAATTCATTTGTATCATCCTAGTTTTTCTTAAACATTAGATATTTCCAATTTGATTTTATAAAGGAGTTGTCAGTCAAAACTCCTAAGAGAAGTATCATTATAATAAAGATGTTTCAGGATGTTCCCATTATAACATATAAATGTGCCTTATCTGAATATTTTTTCATCATACCCATAAATTAATTTGATATAATCCTCGGTAAATATTTTATTTCATATCATGATTCCATAGTATATTTTAAGAAGAATGAAGTTTCAATTTTTGAGGATGATATAGAATCCCTTATCTTTAGAGAAAAAACCTCTCCATTTTATTCTTATCTATATCCACACCAAGTAGCTCAACTAAATGAAATTTTTGAGTAGGATGAGAACTCAATAACAATGAGTGAGGACATAAATATTCAAATTAATTATGTATTTATTATATAAGAATATGTTGATGTGTTTCAAGAGGATTTACCCGAGCATCCTCCAGAGCAGGAATTTGAGTTAACTACTGAATTAATTCCTAGTACAAAACTCATATCAAAGAATCCTTATAGAATGGCCACTATGGAATTGGTAGAACTAATAAAACTAGAGGAATTGAGTGAAAAATGATTTATTTAACTTAGTGTTTCTCCATGGGGATCCCCTATTCTAGTTGTTAAGAAGAAAGATGTATAAATGAGGCTGTGCATTTACTATATGGAGATAAATTCTCTTACGATAAAGAAAAAGTATCATATTCATCAAATGTATGATTTATTTGATCAACTTCATGGAACCCAACTTTTTTTGAAGATTAAAATTTGATCTAGATAACATCAGATGCATGTAGGGAAAGAATATATTCTTAAGACCACATTTCAAACTAGGTATGGGCAGTACAAGTTTACAGTAATTCTTTTGGGACTGACTAATACACCCGTTTATTTAATTGATCTAATGAATAAGGTTTTTTAAGAATATCATGATAAAATTTTTATGGTATTTATCGATGATATCATGGTATACTCGGAAAGAAAAGAAGAACATGAGAATCACATGCGTATTATTATAAAAACACATAGAAGAAAATAATTAAGTGGGAAGTTTAGAATGTGTAAATTTTGGCATCAATTAGTCTATTTTTACATCTCCATATTGTCTCTATGAATTTAATCTTAGTTTACCATGTGAAGACAAAAAAAATATGAGAATGGATCATGCTAATGAATGTAAGAAAGGTACATAGTTTTATTAGGTTTGTAGGTTACTATTGGTGTTTCGTTCAGAGTTTTTCCCGATTAGCTAACCTACTAACCAAGCTCACATATAAAGGGGATGAGTTTGTATGGATGTAAATGTATATAAGTATTTGATGAATTGAAAATAAGATTGGCCAATTCTACAATTTTGACTCTTCACTCTAGAATTGATGGAATTGTGATATATAGTGATGCATCAAACAATGGAATAGGTTGCGTAGTTATAAAAAAAAGATAAAATTATTGGTTATTAATCAAGTAAGTTGATGGATCCAAAGAAAAATGATCCAACTCATGATCTTGAGTTATAAGGCCTAAAAATTACACTCAAAATATATAGACACTATCTATATGGTGACAGAAGTGAGATATATATAGATCACAAAGGTTTATAATACATTTTAACACAAAAAGAACTCAACATGAAGAAAAATGGGTGGATTGAGTTACTCAATGAGAATCATTGATCCATACACGATGACCTAGGAAATGGAAAAAGTATGAAGATGCATTATGAAAGAAAGATCATGGATTTCTGACCAAAATGATGTTCAGGAGAGACTCTATATTAATGGATCAAGTATATGTGGACATGGGAATTGTAAAGAAAGAAAAAAAATCATTCCTTTTTCAAATTATGGATAAAATGTATTTACTATAGAAGATATAATGTTCTCAATATGATGATGAGAATATTAAAAAGGGAATTAAAACTTTTAAGGATGGAAGATTGGTATACTCTGTGTTTACGGATGGAGTTCTAAAATTTGTTAAGAGGTTATGAATTACATTAATACCAAAACTGAAAAGGGAACATTTAGATGATTCTCATAGCTCAAATATCTCTATACACCCTAGTAGAACAAATATGTGTAAATATCTTATGGAACATTTTTGGTGGGATAAAATGATGTGAGAAATAGCTGTAAATTATTCACGGTGTCTAGTTCATCATAAAGTGAGGGATGAGAGACAACATCATAGAGGAGTCATGAAACCTATACCTATTACTATGTGGAAGTGGAATGATGTTACGATATAATTTATAAAAGGACTACCATGAACACCTAAGATGAATGTTGTAATATGGGTAATTGTTTATAGTTTTACAAAATTTGAACATTTTTTACTATGAGAGAGGATTTACCACTTGGGCGCCTGACATGAATTTATATTAATGAAGTCGTAAGACTTACTAGTATATCTCTATCGATTGTGTCTATTCGAGATCCCTTATTTACATCAAAATTAGTGAAATGACTCCATAAGGCTTTATATACATGTCTTTATATGAGTACTGTTTATCACCTCTAAATCGACGGACACTCTGAAAGGACTATTATAACATTGGAAGACATGGTGAGAACATGAACTATTAAATTTCAAGGTATGTGGTATCAACACATACCTTTGGTGGGATTTTCCTAAAATAATAGTTTTCATTTTAGCATTTAAATGGATCCATATGAAGAATTATATGTAAAGAGGCGTCAAACTACATTTTTTTAGATGAAGTGCATGAGATGAAGCTTATAGGCCTATAAATTATTTAAAATTCAACTACCAAGGTAATGAAAAATCAGGCCCATATTAAAGCATCCCAAAGTAGGAAAATAGTTATACTGAAAACCGAAGAGGGGATTTATAATTTCAAGTGGGGATTCATGTCTTTCATAATGTATATCCATAGAGGGGTGTCTTAAAGATCCATAAGAAATGGAAACTGATCCCCAGGTACATCGAACAGTTCTAAAATGTAGAAGGAATTGGTGTTGTAGCTTACCGTTTAGCAATGCCACAAAGTCTCTCCAAAGATCTTAATTTGTTCCAAAAGTATTTGTTAAAAAAGTACATGCCAGACCCAATTCGTGTACTCACCTATGAGGAAATAGAGATGGATTTTGACTTGTCTTACTTTGAAGAGCCAGTCACGATTATTGACACTAGAGAGAAAGTATTGTAAAATTGGATAACCTTATAGGTAAAGGTTTTCTAGAGAAACCATAAAATGAAGTAAACAACAAGAGATCTATAAGAATTTATGACTAAGAACCACCCACATCTTTTTAGGGAGAAATATACGTGAAAACATTAGAGGATAAAATTTCGAAGGTGGGAAGAATATAATACCCCAAACATTTTAAGGTATGTCTCTCTTAAATAAATTTAATTCATTAGATATCCAATATTTCGTGAATCACAGAGTCTCTATGAAACAAAAAACTATTATTTATAGGAGATTGTCATAACCTATCCATTAAACATAAATTTTCCACTTCTTTGTTTTTTATTTCAAAAAATGGACATACATGATTGCGGTCAAGGTGATATATAGAGTCTGATAAAATCAACTAAATTTTTAGTGAATAGTAACATACCCTAATTAATAATAACCTACCCTTTGAATATTAACATAACTTTTTGAATAGTAATATTAACCTTAATAATGGTAACCTTACCCTTGGAAATATAAATAAAATTGAGGCACCTTAAAAATGAAGGTGAATATTTTATGTGTTGGTATTTTCGATTACATGATGATTTCTATTAAAAATAAAATTTCTCATATTTATAATATTATTTTCAAAACATTGAGTTCATTTTAGTATTAATTTATATCAAAAAATAATTAGGGTTATTTTTTTGGGATTTTTCTAAAATTTGTGAATTTTTTATGAATAGTAAAATGCGATAATTTATTATATATACATGTTTTAAGATAAATAAACTGTTAAATTCATCATTTTTTATGTAAGAACAATTTTTTTGAACTGATATGACCATATTAATATTTTTGGTTCTGGAATAATAACTATTTCTTGTCTTATAGAAAAATAATAAACTAATGATAAAAAATTAAGAAAAACATCCTCCCCTCCACTATCAATACCACCCCTCCTAAACTCCTCTCCTTACACATCTCAAGCCTTTTGAGTTGTCTAAATTCATCCCAAATCTCTCCCCAAGATCCTCCCTTAAATCCATAATCCCTTGGTTTACTCAAAAGGCCAAATCATCTCCCCTAAAGAGGCATTAAAAGGAAGGTAGATTCAAGAGGTAAATTTTACTTTTCAATTCTCTTGTTTTCTTTTCATATTCTTTTGTTGTATTTTATATTCTCAACTATTATCATAAAAATGTTATGAAAACTTCAATAACATATATTCAATATAATTATTTCATGATAATTGAATATTCCATCATCACCTCTTCTTTTCCCTCCTTTTTAACTATAAAAGAAAACACTCTCCAAGATGTGTTAATTTATAACATTCAAGGATGATGTGTTTTCAATTTGCATTACTATCTTAAATACTGGTAATGAAACCTGTTTAATTTTTAAAATAGGTAATAATAAATTTATTTTATTATATATAATGTCATTTAATCCTTAAACACTCATAATATATAATAACAATACAATCCAATTTGATTGTCCAGAAAACCGCCATGTTAATCAAAGCACTTATCATTAACATTTATCTAATTATTCGACCCCATGGTATATATAAAAATCATTAAAAGATCATTTATATAAATTTAATGTCACTAATAATATATATTAACGATTGGGGATGATTAACCACATTTCAAATGAACGTCCATTCATGAATACAAGTAAACTGATCATGAAAAGAAAGGATGAAAATGCCCCAAAATCAATAAAACTAAACCACATAATGCCATCAAAAAAGGACATTAATGAAACTAATAAGGTTATAATAAATAAAATAAATGTATATAATGTTCTCAATTAAATAATTAATGTATATAATTGGAGTATCTAGGATTCTAAGATCAAAGGACGAATAGATTCGATCAGAAGGTAAGGGGTTTCTCAGCTCACTTTTATTTCAATGATATTTCCATTGTTCTCCACTTATTACATATATATGGAATATTATTTCTGAAACTCGATATATTATATAATTATTATCTTTATGTTAATGGTATTTAGTGATTAACTTTATGATTATTAACTCAATTGAGTGCAATGTTGTAAGGGAATTTGTTTCAGTTTCCATTTCATTGTGATTTACTTGGTATTGCACACCTAATCAATCTTATGTGTTGTAAAAAAAATTTTGATATAATATTCATTTTAAATTATAATTATATAATATATAAATATTCTTGTTACATTTATATGATTATTTATTAAGCCTTATATAATTTTACATATGATGTTTATGTGGAAAGCTGCTTTAACTGTGGAAATACTGATGAATCTGTATCCTCTATTCAATATAGATATTGAAAAGGCATATTGTTCTTGTAATAAATAATTGAATAAAGAATTATTTAGACTGGAAAGGATGGGAGAGTCCTACTATATCCCCTTGATGAATTGACATGTCTCATGTGAAATATCAATTGGAAACAAACCCTTCGAGTTTGTTTCAAAAATACAATAAGATGAGTATCTACCCACAAACTTAAACCATCTAGACGGTATAGTGGTATCATGTTCCAAATACATGTAGTACTAATAAAAATTATTATATTTATTCATTTTCAGTTATTACTATCCATGAGGTTTTCACTATGAAAATAAATATATGGATGCAGTTTCATTCTCAATTTATTAATGGCATGTGTTCTTAATTTATCCACCATGCCATATTGATTATGTCAAATTTTTTGTGATTCAGTTATCATTAATTGATGATTTATCTATTTTTAACCGTTACTAAGAATTTGATATACCCCTTTCACTTGTTTACCTTCAATAATTTATGATTAAGAGACCATTTTTGGAGGTTTCATGGAGGCAGTTTATTAGTTTTGTTATGTATCGTTTTTGAAACCTTCCCAATTTAATATGAGTTCCATGTATATATCTTATTTCTTTAATACTGCTAAACTAATCAGTTCTTGAGGATTTTATTAATTTCAATCATGCCAATATACAATTCAACACACTGGATCTAGGTTTCTATAGTTAGGTTTTTACTGTATTCAATCAAATTTTTTATCATTTACCTAATATTTTTTCGTGGTCTGAGATAAGCATAAATCCATTTTATGCCTAAAAAATTATTTTTCAAAAAATATATTTCATCACATTTTGTTACATTATTTTAAATATAATTTCTTTCACATCTATAAAATTGATTTTTAACATCAAAAATTATTTTCAAAGTAAACATTTAAATATAATAGTTATTTTTTGAGAAATTTCGTAAAAATTGAATTTTTAATGAATATGGACAAATAACAATTTTTATTTAAAATTATATTTTCTTTTATATAATTTTATAAATTAAATTTTGGATTAAAATTATTTTAAATGTAAAATTAGTTTAATATTATTATTATTAATCCAATTAATACATTATAATTTATGTTATGTTGATTTTTGGTATAAAAACATTTTATACTTAAGAAAAAGTTTCATTTGGAAAACAATTTTTTTATCTCTATATGGAATTATCATTAAATTAAATTCATATAATTATAAGAATTTAATTTCATAAAAATAATTCCATTTTTGGAATAAAAATGATTAGAATAGGTAAAAATTTCAAATTAATTTTTTGTCATAATGAATACTAAAAACTATAAAAAATATGTTATAGTGATTATGCTTAAAATAGATTTACCAAAGACAAAATAAATAGATAATGGTTAAAATTAAATAAAAACAAATCTAATTTCAATTATCATGATATATTTTGACCTTATTTATTATATGTTTATATAATAATATGTTTTGGATCCATTTTTCCAAGAAAGTGACATGAAATTATTTTAAAACCGTGAAAATTACTAGTATGCCACACACCTCAACTATAAAATGGATCCTCACACACTCACATATTCACATCACCTATTTCATGTATCTAAAAAATAAAATTCCAAAATATCTTCCAAAATTCCCTATGTTCATTCTAAATCTTATTTTCCTCTAAACATACCATCCATTGGGTCTTTAATAAGCATTCAAAAGAAGGTTTTTTTTGTAAGAGAAGGTAATTATCATCACCATGATCTTTCATTTTTACTTTTTATTTTACCACCATCAATTATCAATTAATAAAAATAATATAATTGCTAAATTATTTACAATATAGTGATATGTTACTATATTTATGTAATAAACTATATCTATATCCTCTTCAATCAAATGGGAAAGGGACCTGTCGATCGTGTGTACGATTGACTACTGCCTAACGCACTGATGAACTTGGATTTCCATCAACGCATCTCATGGATGAATATAATTATGTTTTTAAAATATATATATTTATTATATTTATTATATATTTATAATTATGAAATTATAATATCACATAGAATCCATTACCTTATAATCCATTCAAAAATGATAACATCACTTTTGCATTCATGTGGACTACTGCCTCCATGATGCAATGAAATTATTTGTATGGATTTAAATATTAATATTTTAATGAATATATATGATATATTTTATATAATAATAATTTTATAAATTCAAATCATTATTTACATTTCTTTTTTTCCGTTCTTCCAAAAATGAAAACAATGTTCATACATACGTACAACCTACCTTCTTCATAAACGATGTAATGGATTTTTCTATCTCTATAATTTATGAATTTATATAAATAAATATAAAATGTATACATAATATTTTTTTATAATTATTTATGTTCTATATATCATAGAACCGTGATCAAATTATAAGGATTGAAAAATCTGAACTAAAACATACATGAAAAACAAGGCAATTATTACTTGGAATAGTAATTTTAACAAAGAATAGTTAATAAAATAGTGATAAAAGATTATAAAGGAGTCATATATGGTATGATATTAATTTTTTTTTTTGGTTTTGAAATAGATTTATAACAAATCTATATTTATTATACATGAGGTTCAGATGCATATGAAAGAAGTGGAACCCGAGGTAAGGGTTTGTTTCACAAACTCATCATTATTTGGGATTGTTTATGTTCAAGTATCCACCTCAGTAATTTGTTAATATTAATATCTTATAACCAATATATTTTATTCTCATTTGTTAATATAGTTAAATTTAAATTATTTCTTAATATTCCATATTTTATGTACTCAAGATATACAAACCATGTTTTTAAGGAAAACCAATTTGGATTTTCTATTCAATCGGGGAAAATTTTCTAAAATACCTAAATTTTACATAAAACTTTTTAAGTAATATTTATATTATACGCAATTGAATTATTAATAATAATTATTATCATATTTTAATTTAATATTGTGGTTGAAAACGAATCGTCCTGCCATTTTCTAAATGGGGTTCCTATTGATGTTTCTTGCAAAAGTTTCAAAGGGATATTTTTTAAATTATATCACATGAGTTAAATTTACTATCATCATGGAAATCAATTATTTGAATATTTCCCTATATGTTTCCATGATTCTCCAAAAATAATATATTTTTTCTACTACTTATGTATTTTTTAGTTTTAAAAAGTGAATATTAATATGAAAAGTGTAGATTTCTAAATATTTTTTAACGAAATTTTTATTTCATTTATATTCATAAATTAAAACATATATTTATTTATACCCATGATCCACTAGGAATATTTTGTAATTATTACATCTTTATTATTTCTCTTGATGTTTTATGGTCAGTTGTATTGGAGGAAATATTAACATTTCATAAGCAATTTTCTAAATACTTATGTTTATGTTTAATATGTGTTGATTTTTTCTTAAAAAATTTATATGATGAATGAATTGGACTTTGAATGCTCTGGGTGGTGCCCACTATAGCCCCATTATGCATTTGTAAGTATCATGAGATAAACTATCATGGATATTTGGTTAAGGCCTTACCCATTTTTGTAATATGTCTTGGAAGGAGGCCTTGATCATATGTTTATGATGCTTGACATTATTCATTCCATCATTGTGAGATTGGTTATAAATGACCTTGTTATTATTATATTTTTTTGATATCCATGGATATGTTAAAATCTCATTTTATTATTTATATGGAAATCATTGATATTCATTTATAACTGATATATTATTCTTCATGATCATGTTATTGATTAAATGTAATGTTATTTAGATATTTACCTAGCCATATTTATTATGAATTATTTATTAATGATAGAATTTTGGTATACATACCCATACTGAGCATCTTATCTCACACCTTTCTAATGTTTCCTTTCCCACGAAATACTAATAAGTGTTTTATAATTGATATTCAAGGATATGATAAATGGTATAGTAGTGTTTTCAATGAAATTAATGTGTTGTATCTATGTTTTCAAATTTAATGTGAGTTTCAAGTATGTATATATTGACCAAGACTATTATAGTATTGAATCCTTTGGTATGTGATATCTTGTATTTAGTACCATTTTAATAATGTAACCACTGGCTCTAACATATTAGGTTCCGAGCCATTATAATTTATATCAGATCACATTTGGTAGAAACTGTGGGCACTAGATTTTTGAGAAAACATATCAGGGAATATATCTAAATGAATTTATTTTAGAATAATCCTATGTATAATATAACATCCTACAGTTTTGGTAAAGGGATGATTATGTGGTTTTCCAACAAATACATCCATATATAGTTACTATAAGTGGAGTGGTCTGGGATAAGATAAAACATGGGGTAATAACCCTAAAATAGTAGGTTTTAGTGTATCTCAACAATCATTATAGGTAATGGTGAGTGTTCCCTTAATGTGAACCTGGTTTGACAATATTTGGGTATATTCATGGTCTAATTTAAAATTTCTTTAAAAACCATTATGAGGGATTTGAAAATATTTTTAATATTTGAAAAAATTTCCAATAAAACCAAGACTATTATTCTGAGATTATCTATGTGTAATGTTTCAAATTTATTTCAAGTGATTAACTAGTTTCAAAATTATACATTATGTTTCATAATTTTCTGATCTAATATATTGTAGGAAATTTTTTATAAATGATGACTAGTGTAAGGATTTGAAAAATATTAATGAAAATAATCCTTTAAGGAATTTTCTTACTTGGAATGATAATGAAGTTAGAGATTGAGATGAACAAATTATAACCCTATTGGGGTATCTCAATTTGGTTATGACTAATAAAACTTCTCTTATGGAGAAAATTATGATTCAAAAAATGGTTTAAGAATATTGTACCAAACCACACATCAACAAAACCCATTATTCAATTAGACTAATTATCCATTTGTAACTAAGAAATGGATAAGTACCATAGGTAAAATATTACTCCTTTAAGGAATTTATGATTGAGAGAATGTTTTTAGGTTTATCATATCTCTAGGGAAGCTGATAAAGGGTGGTAATTTATTAAAAATACTATACATGAGGAAGAAATAGTGAGCACGGAATGGAATGATTTTAAAAAAAATTCATGGAATAAAATTTTCCCCATGAACAATGAATGGATATAGAGGAAATATTATAGGGTCTAATATATAAGGAAGATAGAAAATGTTTCTAAGTATGAAAACATTATTATAAGGATATAAATGAATTATTTATACTACATAAATAATCCAAAGTGTAATATTGACCATTTAGTTTATGGGATAAAGACAAACCTTTAATGGGAACTAGTCTCGAAAACCTTCTCTTCATTTGAAGCCATTATATCAAGTACAATCAAGATAAAGAATTAATCCTCCAAGTATTATAACATTAAAATAAATCAAGATAAAAAAGTTTGGATTAAAACATTGTAAAAGTAAACATAGAAAAAAGGATGAAATTATGGGTGGAATTTTCAACTTTTTATAAAGGTGAAATGAATCACCATGGAACATGCTTTCTAATAATTCATGTTTTCTTCAAGTGTGGAGAGAAAATAACCGTGATCATAATTAAATGGGAAATTATAAAGCTAATAGTTTTAAATAACACAACTATAAGTAGATAGGGAACTATGAAAATTATTTTCCTAGTAATCAAGGTATTTTTCCTCAAAAAATTATAAAAGAACAAGGCCATCCTTTTGCAATCACATGAGTTGAGGTTGAAGTTACAAAATATCTGGTGGTAGATAATTTATTAAGGGATAAAAATTAAACTATTTAATTATTTGATTCGGTATCTTCAAACTCTTTTATATCATCCACGTTGTCCATATTAATTTCATATTTCTATATCACATTATTAAAGGAGTTATTAGTAACAACTTTTATTAAACGTCGCACTAAAAAAGTATGTGTCATTCAATTCACATTATGACATATAAACATTCCCTATTTTCTATCTTTATTATTATACATACGGTTGATTTTTATATAACTCTTAATATGGACTGGATTTGAAAAAATGATGAAAAATTTTATTCCAAATGTAGGGAAATTTTGATTTGTGATGATGATTTGGAATTACTTATCATTAGAGGGGAGAATTCATCATCAAATAATGATTGGATTCACCTATAGTATCCCTTACGAATAGAGAAGGAGTGTAGAAACAACCTATGAATGGAAAAGGTAGTCTTAAAATTGAGGATATAAAAATTATAAAAGAATACATTGATATATTTCCTGGGTAATTACCTTAACTACCACAAGATCACGAAGTTGTGTTTTCCACTAGTTTAGTCCCTAATACAAGACAAATATAAAATAAAACCTATATAATAACCACAATAAAATAAGTTTATTTAAATAATAAAAAATATTAGTTCTATAATAAGTGATTTATAGGTCCTAGAGTTTTAACTTGGGGAGACGTTTTTCATTTTTTTGAAGAAGAATGATGGATTTATGAGGCTATGAAATGATTATAGTGAAATCAATATTATTTTGATAAATAATAGTATAATATACCATAAATTGATGAATTATTTAAAAACATCACATAGGTTAATATTTTTTAAAGATTTACCTTAATTCTATATATAATCTATTTTTAGTAAGGCAGGAAGATATTCTGAAGATATCATTTCATATGAGGTATGAACATTACGAATTTATAATAATTCCATTTAGATTTACAAATACACTTTCTATTTTAATGGATATAAAGATTATAGTATTCAATGAATATATAGTAATGTATTGGATAATTTAATTGGGTTTTCCCAATTAATAATGAAAAATTTATTTCCTTTGCATCAACACAATTAAATAATCATAGGAAAATCTATAAAACTCATGATCTTATGTAGGAAGTCATGATATATTCTATGAATATATAGAGACACTATCTCTATGGTGAAATATATAAAATATATAAAAACTATAACATTATAGAATAAATATTTTCACAAAAATATATGAAAACTATATAAATATGATAGCATGAGATACATAAGGATTATTATTTATCAATTAACTGTCATCTACGAAGGGAAAATAAGGTAGTGGATTAACTGAGTACTAATGATCATATAATATTGACCAAAATAATAATTTAAAAGGATCCTATATTGATGGATTTAGTAAAAATGGATTTGGAAATCATTAAGTAATGGGAAACATAACATCTTTTTAAAATTATTACCAAAAACAATTTATTATAAAAGAAAAAAATTTCTCAACCGAATGATAAGAATATTTAAAAAACTTTAACCCTTGAATGATGGGAAATGGAAAGAATTCATATATGATGGTGTAATTCTAAAATTCAAAAATAGGCTATGTGTTCCATATATACCTAAGAAAAAGGTTATAAATATATTATTCTCATAGGTATAATTTATCTACACACAATGGTAGCACCAATATGTATATGTATTTGATGGAATATTTTTTGTTGGATAATATAAAGAGGGACATTTCTGATTTTATGCCAAGATGTATGGTTTATAAAAAAGTTAAATATAATATAAAACATCCTTGAGGATTCATGAAACCTCTCACTATTATAATGTGTAAATGGTATGAAATTAATATAGAATTTGACACTAGATTTCCAATGTGTCCTGGAATGAATGATGAAATATGGGTTATTTTTTATTTCCTTACTAAATCTACATATTTCTTCATTTTAAGAGAAAATTAACATTTGGAGTACCTTGTATAAATATATATTAATGATTTTATAATAATAAATAGATCAAATCTTATATTTGGGTCTAATTTTGATCCATGATTTACATCGAAATTATAGAGAAGTCTTTAGAAGGCTCTTGATACCGAGCTTTATTTAAGCACCACTTATCATCGTCTAATTTATCGACTATTAAAATGGAATATCCATACTATAGAATACACATTTAGGTCATGATAACATGAATTTAATGGTACGTGGGGTCTTTATTTAACTTTTTTAGTTTTTATCTATAACAATAGCTTCTATTAAAGTATTTAAATGGAACTATATGAAGCATTATATGGAATGAGACGTTGTACTAAAACTTAATGGGATTGTGTGGTTGAAAGGAAAAAAAATAGTAACAAAACTTGTAGATGAGATAATGAAAATGTAAAATACTATTCAAACCCATATTAAATAATAAAAAATTAAGTAAAATATCTATATTGATAACTGAAGGAAACATTTGGAATTTCAAGTGGGAGATCATGTTTTCTTGAAATTACCTTTATGGAAAGGTGTTATAAAATGTATTTTGAATAAAAAATGATCCCTAGGTTTATCCAAACTTTTGAAATTTAATAAATAATTTGATATATTCCATCTAGCCTCTATAATGTTTTTAAGGTTCTTCACATCTCTTTATTAAGTAATAACACATTAGATACAATGTCTGTGCTCAACTATAAAGGAATGAAGTTATAATATAATTTATCTTATAATGAATATACAATCTAGATTCTATGCACTATAGAATTTTTTTTGAGGAATCAAAAGACATGATCGGTGATGGTACTTTGGAGAAATAATAAGATAGAAGAGGAGATGTAAAAACCTAAATAAATTATGATGAAAAAAACCTGAATATGTTCATGAGGTGACATGAACTAAAATGTGAGTCATTCTTTGAAACAATACTTCATGAATCCCGATGCAGATTGAATATTTTCTGAATGTACATATCTTCTAACTGATCCACTGAATATCTCTCCCGTATAGGAAATAAACATGCTTCCTTTTTATAATGGTTCAAAATCTCCCAAATGGTATCATTCTTCCAAGGAATCCTTAGAAGACCCACTATAAATTATATGATAACATCATCCCACTTCCATTCCAAAATGGAAAATAACTGCTATAAGACACCAGGTCATTGATGCTCTGCCTTCAAATCTTGAATGGTCAAACATCATGTCATGAACCCTTCAATCTCATTTTCCATTTCTATCCACCAATACTATTGACATAGGTCATGGTGCATTTTGGTCAAAGCCATAGGAACCACCCACATTAAGGCTTTAAATTGACACATCAGTTACTCCTACATTATCATATGCATAACTCTTTAATACCTAACAAAGATGATATCTTCCTTATCTATAGAACATCCTAAAGGTGGATTTCCATCTTTATGAATTTTCCAACATTCCAAAAAATTTGAAATATACATATTTAATTTCTCTGATATGAAATAAAAGTATATAATCCATTGAAACGGATACATGATACATGTGATACCGACCCTCTTGATCCACAACATGCATGTCTTCTAGTAAATTCACCATTTTCTACTCATCACTAGACTCCTAAACTATCTAAGTAAGAGTTTTTTTCTTAAATTATCAAAAACACTATTTCCCTTCCCAAGCATACATTCTAGGTCAAAAAAATGAATTTATATAAAAAAAACATGATACCAAATATTTAAATATCAGTGTGAAATGAATTAATTTATTCAATTGTGCGTACTATACACAATGACCTTTTCTACCAAAAGATAAGACCACTAACCTAGTAATGTATAAAAAATTGCAGCTAATTTGAAGTCATTCATAGGTTATTTCCTTTCACGTGGCCTCAATTTTTGAGACCCATTCTCCATAAATTTATCTCCCAATATTTTCACTTATCCAAGAATTAATCTAGAATTGTCAATGAAAACTATATATTTCTCACCCAGCTTTGGTGTGATCAATATTAGTGTTGATTTTAAACACTTCTTCAAATCCTGAAATAAATTCTCACATGGTCAAGAAAAGTTTAAACATACTCCCTTAATGGTCAATTCCAAAAGAGGAACATGAAATAGGGTAAATTCCTAAATGAATCTTAAATAATAACCAACCAAACGCACAAAACTATGGATATCAAAAAAATGTATGTGGTACTCTAAAGAAAGAAATTACTAACCATTATTTGTGGCTATTAACACACCATCCTCTAAGATGATGTAACCAACTAATCATACCTAATAAATGAAAAACTAACACTTATATATCTTGGTGTATAACTAATTCTCTCTTAATATACTCAGGATGATGTCAAGGTGTTGGGAAGGATCTTCAAGAGACTTGGTGTACACTAAGATTTCATCCACAAATACTACGAAAAAATGATCTAGGTATGGGAGGAAGACTCTGTTCACCAAGGCCATAAATACTACTGGTGTGTTCTTTTACATGAATGAAAACAAAAAAACTTATAAAGGTTATACCTTCTTCTGAATGAAATCCAAGGAATGTCAGAAATGAAGACTCTCAACTAATGATACCATGGTCTCATATTGATATTGGAAAATTTCCTAGCTACCCTAAACTACTCATAAATACCATTAATATGTGGAATAGGATACCAATTATTGAAATTATTACACTTTAACTTCTGTTAATCAACACATAAGAATATAGCCCAATCCTACTTCTTGGAAAAAAATTGGGGAACCCCAAGGTGACGTACTCAAACAGATACAACCTTTTTCTATAAACTATTCGAGTTGAGTCTTTAACTCTTGAAGCTATGTTGGTACAATTCTATATGATGGAATATAAATTAGCTCATCCCTAGACATGAGATCAATAGTAATTTACATACCTACCTTAACTGGATGCTCTGGGATGTCTTTAGGAAATAAATCATTAATCCTACCAACTATAGTTGGAAGGAAATCATTATTTCACCCCCAACATATAGTAAAAGACTTGGAACCAGGGCTGTGAGCTCCCATAATTGATGAACTATCCCTAAAAGTTCTTCCTAGATATCCCTTCTCCATGGTGGACATAACTTTCACCCAAAGGAGATGTAAAGGTCACTCTCTTATGGTAAAAATCAACATAGTATCAGTATTATACTAACTCATAAATAACCATAATGATATCAAATCCTGACATGGAAAGGGTGTAATGATCCAAAAAATGTTCTCCCCAACCTTGAGAGAACAAAACTTTCACAGGAATATTTCTCTCGAATGCACTAATAAATATGTATCTATATTTATAACCACACTCAAGAAGTCCACCACAATGCTCAAAGAATTCAAAAGTTCTTTCATATAAAAAATATTGAGGGGCACCTATATAAAATTGGGCACCAAAAAATTTTATTTTACAATAATTGTACCTCTATCTATTTATGGTCCAGCCTCACTATCCACTAGTGAAGGATGAAAAGAATTTAAATATCCTTTCCCACATCACTATGATGAAGTTTTTGTCCCCTAATTTAAACCACTATGATGATATAGCTACTCTAACCTAGAATTTCCATGTCTTCTACTTCTACCTCCAATTCTAGTTGAACTCCAATTACAGACTAGAACAGTGTAGAAGAAACCTCCATGTACTATTATCTTACCTAGATCCTCCATAATTAACCATATATTTTGGGTTCCTATAGAACATTTCCTGGTGTCCATATCTTCCGAAATATCAGCACTCTACTAGTGATCCGGGAAACTATATATGGAAGTGACTCGACCTACTACATATGTGATAGGTCACTGGAGAAATGACCCATGTAACAGATCCTTCCCTCTGGACCCTTTAATTTACACTTCTTCTGAAAAAGATCCCATAAATATACTTGCTTCCCTCAAAGGTCATACTTTATGAACATCCAGCACAATCCACCTTCCCTCCATTAGAAGCCTCCTTCCGGTTCCCCTGAGACCCTAATTTACCACTTCTAAAAACATCTTCAGCTTGAAGATATTCACCTATGACTTAATTATAAATTTAATCCAATAATAAAACCATTTTCACACTAGCCCGCATCTTCCATATATTTTGGAACTAATAACTAGTAATCTAGGATGATACCATCATAGTCCATCACATACATATTCCCTTCATTCGACCTTATAAACTCAATTTCACTCTCCTTCCTGAGCATCTTAAGAAAACATTTCTCCATTAAATTATCCAAAAATTCCTTCCACTCTATAATCTATAGTTTCCTATCCCAAGTCCGGATGTCCCACCAACAATTTGGTGGACCACATAACATAGAAGTAGCCAATTTTTCTATCTTCTCGGAATGAGTATCCATGTTGTCAAATGTAGTCTTTATAGAATCAATCTATTACTCATTTACCATAGTTCCACATTTTCCAATAAATGTGAGAGGGTGATGAAACTGAAACTACTATATGATGTCAGATGTACTCACCACACCACACGTTATTATTTTTACATTAACTATAAGAATTGAAAAATGTTCTCTCAGAACTACTCTCTAACTTCCTCATCTAGAACTATTGGTGCCTCAAGTTCCACAACTAGAGGATCATTTCTATCCAAAACCTCTTTTCATCCTCTCAAAAAGCATCGTCCTGGAGGAATATATTTATATTAAAAAACACACATATTATGACACATTATTGACCATTAGAACATTTAATAAGAGGGTTTCACAAAATCCATAACAAGTCATTCTCACTTTTTTCCACCACATGGTCAAAACGGAGGCGCTATCACTACCCATAACCATTCCACAACTAGTTAATGGTTAAAAAAGGGAAAACACAATATAAATATTCATTTTTCTGATTATAAACCTATTTATTCACATTTTTTATCATTTAATAAATTATAATTCATATTAGTATCCTTTTTAATTTCATTTAAACAATTATAGAAAAACATTTCAATTTCAACAATTTACCCAAAACTCTTTCTCCCAAGAATGCCTAAAATGATTCCTGTCACAAAATAATCATTTTTTCCCAGATGATGAATTCTTATTGAACCCTTGTTCTATTTCAAGAAAAAATAAAAAACCAAAAAATATTGACAAAAATAATCAAATCATAGAAAAAGTGCATCACTTGAGGGTAAATAAAATCTAATTGTAACAACACGCATTAATAACATGAACCCACCCAGGGTACTAGGAGTTTAACCTCATATAGGGGTTAACTACTACCATACATGATCTCTTAACTAAGGCTAGACTCATCGTATTCTTATGTAGAGCTTTACCAAATACCAAAAAAAAAGAAAATAAAAGAAATATCTTTTGAAAAAACATTGTAACATCCTATCCCAAGTGCTACACATCGGTGCCCCGATCCAATTAGTTACATGACGTTAGACACACATCCTTATACACCAGAGGCTTACAACTAGATTTGAGGGTCAAATATTGATTGTGGGGAGACTATAACCAATTAATAAAAGTATCACAATAGAGTAAATAATTAAGAATATATGAACAATATAACAAATAATCAAACTAAACCAATATTACATGATGAAAAAACAAGGATAAAATATTTAAAAATAAACAGTGTATATGTCATGCACAATACATGTTATGTGTCAAATGTTGAACCAATATAATGACACGCAGACACTCCCAGGAGGATCCAGACACCATTTTTATTCCCATTATCCATGATCCATCCCAACTCATCCATTTTACATAGAGGTCATGCACTTATCCTTTCTTATAAACATGATGTCTATTTAGGTACCAATCAAGAAGCCCATGTAGGGTTTGATTAAAACATAGTAGGACAACAATAATAGCGTCTAATAAAAGATCAATTAAATAATAGTGTATAACGTTTTATAAATAATAAAATTCATGCATTAATGTAAAAAATTTACATTTGTTGAATAATTCATTATTTAACCACACATACTCCTATGTTCCTGAGGACACCTGAGCACTCAATGAATTCTTCAGCTAGTTCCATAGTATAAAACAATCAAAAATAATATCATATATCAAAATATCATGTTTTTCATTTATCATATCAATTCAATATATATTACATCCAATGATAACCACAGTCCAATGCCATCATTTTGGTCCTAGAACTCCATGTCTAGCACCTCGTCGGTATTTGAAGCATTCGTATGTGTCCCCCAACTCATTTATCACTATGGAATTTTGAAGTGGAAATTTATTTCTAAAACATGTATATATATATATATATATGAGATTTTGAATCATCATTCTATGTCCTAGACCCGTAGACCTCAAAAATCACATGTTTCGAAAAATCACATGTGTGAAAATATCAGAACATCAAGGATAAGAATCTGAAACCTTATTTTCAAACATTCTTGTCATTGTTTACCAATTAAATTATTAATTTGAACATTGGTTTTTAACATTATTCTCAAGGAATGATATAACCAATTCACCATCAAACCATTCATAGATATTTAACTATCTAACCCATTATTCCATTTAGGTTAATCCATCCATATCAAAAAATTCATTGTCAATTAATTAATAATCTAATTAATTTAAAAATTTACACAATCCCAATATTCCAATACTTTTTCAATCATATTATTCTATTAATTAAATAACAAATTAATTAAGACAATTCCACCAATTTCAGTAACCCAAAATTGAACAAAAATAATTATCATGTGAAAAATAAATTAATTTCATTTCATTATGAATACAATTTCCCAATTAGAGAAATTTAAATTTCAAATTACATACCCATAATTAATGAAAGGCTATGGTAATTATATTTTAGACTAACTACCTCAAAATTTATGATAAAAAAATATAAAAAGGAAATCCCCAATTGAAGCGGAACAACCATGATTACACTAAAGAATGTAATTTAGATCCAAAAACATGATCTAATATCAAACAGATTTGACCTATTGAATCCTAGATCAATATCCATCACTAATAGAAGAAAATATCCCCTAAAAATATGATATAATAATGGTAGATATGGAGGAAACCAATCAACATTATAATATCTTACTTGGAAATGTGCATATCTTCCATCCTAGCTTTGAATCATCAAGGAAAGAAATTAAAAGGCCATGGAATCCATACAAGAGCATCCCTAAATCAGAGAAATCAATTTGGGGTGGATCTAGGATGGTTAAGGTATAATATGGGGGTTTGGAAATATTAAAAAAAATTCATAAAAATTAAACTCGTGTGCATGATTTGATGTGAATGGGTGCATAGTTTTCCGAACCATATGCCTAAACCATGTGCCTCTTCTAGGGGGGTTAATATTACTCATAATAGGGAAAATGTTTTGAAAAACCCTGAAGTAGCCCTTAAATCCATATATGTTAGGGGTTATAGAATTTTCTAGGTGTGGGGTGCATGGTTTGGGAAAACAATGCATCACCATTAACTTCCTGAAACCCTTCAAAAAACATCCAAATTTCACGAAAATTCACCTAATATAAAACCAAAAAAAATATAGTCAAAATAATTTAAAAGATAACCTGAAAACAAGTTCAAGAGATCTCAAGAATAGGACGAGAGCTTAAAATCTCCCCACCCTATAACATATCCTCCTCAAGTTGAACTCCTATGCATCTCTAATTTAATGAGGTAAAAATATCAGGCAACTAAGCTCAGATATCCAATTCAATTTCCCATGATTCATCTAGAACATTCCATGTTTTCAAAATACATAAACAATTTTCATGGACTTCTTCCAAAAAAAATTCTCACTATAATCCAACGCACTTATAATGTTCCCCTCAAAGGATGCATCAGTATCAATTTATACATCATCAACATCGATCATATGAGAAGAATTGGGGTGTTACCTAAAAAAGTGTGACATAGAGAAACATCATGCATATACTATTCCTATGTTGAATAGTTAAGAAGTATACTACTAGACTGATTCTTTCATAAACATAAAATGGTCCAATGATCATACATTCCATGTTTCTTTATCTATGAATCTGATGGAGACCCAATCTAGGACACACCTAAAGGAACACACAATCACCCTCTGCAAAATCTATGGGCATTCAATGCTAATTGTAAAATTAATTCTATATAATTTGACCCATAATCATATGATTTTTGATGAGCTAAACCTTCTTTGACATCTCCTGAATGAGTCTCAGTCCCAAAAACTCTGACTCACCTTCCTCTATCCATCATATAGGTGATCTATAGGGGCTACGATATAGTGACTCATACGGTTCCATAGTAATAGTCTTATGACAATTTTTGTTATATGAGAACTCAACCAAAATAAGGTTCTTATTCCAAGACCCACCAATGTCTAGGATATACACCTGAATAATATCCTAAAACACATGTATAATATATTTTGACTTCCCATATATATGTGGGTGGAATGATGTGTACCAAACGCTATCTGCAAGTCCTTCCTAAAGAGTGAAGTAATAAAAAAGTCATAGTATGAAACAATACTCCAATATACCACGTGAAGATGGGCTATTTCATGAATGTACATATCACCCATGTAAACCACTGAAAAGGTGTCTCATAATGGCATGAATTGTGATAACTTTTTCAAATGGTCCACTATCTCCCATATAGTTTCATTCTTCTGAGGTATTCGCGAGATACCCACTACAATGTCCATTGTAATGTCATCCCACATCTATTCCAAAATAGGAAATTACTTTAGTAAACCACCAAGTTGATGATTCTCAGCCATCACATTTTAAAAGGTGAAGCATCATGTCACAAACCTAGCAACATCCTTTTTCATGCTTATCCACCAATATTATCGATGTAGGTCCAATTTCCTTTCTATCAAACTTGGATTCACCACCCACTTTTATGAATTAAATTGAAACATCATCCCTTCCAACATACTCATAGGAACAAAAACTCGATTCCTAAAATAGATCATCTCATCTTTATAAATAGTCCAGTCTAAAGGCGACTCCCCAACATCAAGGATTTCTCTCAATGACAAACATTCTCGATCCTCATACTATCTGTCTCTAGTCTATCTCAAAAGTGTATAATTCACTAAAAATGTCAAGTTAGTAATCTTCTTATGACTCTTCTAAACACACCATGCATCTCAGTAAGTACTATCACCATTCTCTAATCAACACTGGACTCCTGAAATGGCTGAGTATGCCTTTTCCCGATTAATGTGTAAGAAACACTGTTTTTAATTCCTCTAATATATTATATATCAAAATAAAATGATTGTGTATACTTAACCCACAACCACTACCAAATATTTAGATACCGTTGAAAGAATATATACTTTATTATCTTAGGGTCAGTATACATAATGATCATTTCAGCTCATAGATAATGACTCCAACACATTAAAGCATAAATCTTTTTATAAAATTTATGGTAATTCATAGGGTATTTCCTATAATGTGGCCTCAATTAAAAATACACATAATCCACAACATGATCTAACTACTTCAACAATACTCCAAGACCAATTCCAAAAGCATAAAAAATAACCACACATTCCTCACCTTGCTCCATTATGATCAATATTGGTATAGTTTTCAAACATTTCTTCCACACGTGAAATGAATTATCACATGATAAAAACCATTCATACATTACTCCCTTATTGGTAAATCTTGAATGATGCAATACCAAGATAGAAAACCCTTGAATGGATCTTTGATAAAAACCTTCCAAACCAAGAAAACTGCAAATTTTAAAAAAAATCACGGGTTTCTCTCAAGAAACAACTACCTGAAAGTTCCCGGGGTCTACTGAAACATCATAATATGAAATTATATGACCCAAAAATATTACCTGATCAATCCAAAATTGACATTTAGATAGCTTAGAGTATAACAAATTCTCTCTAAGAGTACTCAAAATGATGTCAAGATGTTGGACATGATCAACATGAGTCTTGGAGTAGAAAAATATTTCATCCAAAAATACTTCAAAAAACTGATCTAGGTATGGGTGGAAGATTTTGTTCATCAAGTAAATAAACACTTTTAGTAAATTTGTCAACCAAAAAGACATTATTATGAACTCATAAAGGCCATAACTTCTTCTGAAAGCAGTCCTAAGTATGTCCAAATGTTGGAATCTCAACTGATGATAGCCCAATTCCAAGTGAATCAGGATCCCGTAAAATGTTAAGAAATATTATCAATGTATGGAAGATGATTATGATTCTTCACAATCATGTGGTTCAACATCTGGTAATCAATACATAAGCATAAAATCTAAGCTGAATACATGGAAAAAATCTAGAGAAACTTAATGCGACATACATGGATATATAAACCCTTTATCCATCAACTATTATGGTTGATTCTTTATCTATTTATGATATCTTGTTTCAATTCTATTAGGTGGAATAGAAACTGGATCACCACCCATCATGAATATAATAGTAAATTTCATAACTATCTTCGGTGTCATCCCTGAGATTTATTCCAAAAACAAATCCTAAATACAGTCCACAATAGTTGGAAAGAAATCATTATTTTCACGCCCACCATCTATTAAAAGGCTTGTAACCTAGCCAGTGAACTCCCATAGTCAATGAACTATCCCTACATGGCCTTCCTGTATATCACATTTTCCGTGGTGAACATAATTGTCAACATTAAGAGACATAATTTTCACTCTCCTATGGTAAAAAACATTGTGGTATCACTATTCTACTAAACTATAGAGACCCAAAGCTTGACATACATGGTAATTACATTACTTTTGAGGAATACTTAATACATAACAAAAAAAGACACCAATGGACCGTAATAGTTTAGTTTCTTTAGAAACTCGAAATATAATCTTCTAATCTTGGTGAAAGATCCTCCACATCTCCCATAAAGATCTTCTTTTTTTTCTTGCCTAAAACCTTTCTTTATATCTTGGGGAAAAGAAAACATATAAAGGGTGATCTCAAATGCTCAGTAAGGGTAAGCATGGAGAAAATAAAACAATCCATATACATTGGAACTTCATAACATGAACATAACATTTAAACATAAAAATCTTGAGTTGTGAAATAAATCATGGATGTATGTAAGGCATAGGTCATAAAAGAACATTATTTATGATAAAATAGAATGAGAATAAAAATTTTAATTGTGGAAAAACATTAATCTCATGATATAATTTCCATAGTAGCCAAGGAATTGCTGCCAAGACCATCCTAGTGGACAAAGTCCCTTTTTTAATCGAGTTCACTCCTCGTTCTAGTCCTATAACACTAAACCGGAATAACTTACGGTTCCAGCCATGTCTATCTCATGAGATATAAATATTTACCCAATGCATTGAAGGGTGTTATAGGTCCCACCCATCTCACAATGAAATCATTTTTACTTGTGCCACAAAATAAACATAAATCATTCATCATAACCCAAAGAATAAAATGGGTTTCATAAACATCATCCCATCATAACATAATCCATATAAAACAAATAGATATCATTTGATCATAATAATAATAAAACCATTTAAATAATAGATACATTATACTTGAAACATAAACATACTTAATAATGTCATCTTAGATGGAAAATAGTTTTGATAAAACACTTGAAATGAATTCTTGAGGAAAATATCCTTTCTTCTTCGAAATCATTTTCTTTTCACAAAATTCCATATAATTTTAAAATAAAATGATTTTGTTGAAAATAGTCATCAAATCTTGTAGAGTAATATTTATTATGAAAATTCATTATAAAACTGTAAAAATACTTTCATTCCGTATAAGTTAAAAAAACATTATTCTCGTACTTTTGCTGGAAAAGTCAAAAAGTACCTCGTATGGTGAAAAAAAGAATGATTCCTCACACACCATGTAGTAAATGTAAAAAATGGGTAAGAATTAATTTAAACATACATGAAACCATTTTTAGAAAACAGGGACATGGATGAAAAAAATAACCCCAGTAAATACTTACGAATAAACAATCTCAGATAAAAACGAGATTGGAAAAGTTATCCCTTACCTTAGGTCCGATATGCTTTGTACGTATCTGAACCTCCTATATAATGATTTAAATAATGTCATTGACTTATTATAGTATAATATTCATTTTTATGATATCATATATGGTTCAATTATGACTTTATAATACCCTTTCTTTTGTAAATTCAATGTTAAAGCAGCGTTTTGGGTAAAATCATTTCATTTGTTGTACTTGTTTGGACTTGTTGTTCTTGACATTATTATTACTTATATCATGATTTAATTACTCCCAGAATAAAAAATCTTTATTTATATATCATATATATTCACTATATATATATATATAATATAGATAAATGAAATGAAATACACCATTCATGGAGACGGTAGACCGTACGTACGCATGAATGTTGTTTTCCTTTCCTTATTGACTTGAATTGAATTAAGTAGATGAAATACATATATATATTTAAAATAATTCAGTATCATTATTATGTCTTATATTTCATTATTACTTATTATATATACTTTATAATCATTCTTGAATTGTTTACATGGAAAATGAATCTCATCGCGTCGTGGAGACGGTAATCCGTACGTATGCACGAGCGGTGATATCGTTCCCATATTTATTGAATGCAATTGGAGTGGATGATATAATATCATAGAATCTGAATGATGTTATAATAATCATATATAGTTATTCGTTACACCATTATACCCATCCAAGTATGGTGGTGGTGGAAAAACTGATTACACCACGGCGTTAAGACGATATTTCGTACGTACGCATGCACGATGATTTCATTTTCCGTAGGATGGATAGAAAGTGAAATGTGGTTGTTTCATATTTATAATAACATATCCGTATTTTATTGATACTTATGTTATTAATTTATAATTAAACAACTAAAGAAGAATAAGTTGAAGAAGAACGAAAACTTGAAAGAATCGGTAGAAGAGATTACCTCTTCCTCGACACACCTCCTTTAAACTTCTTCTTAGGGAACTAGAGTTGGTATTTTGAGAAGACCATAAAATCTATGATATAACTAGAGAGGTTGAGAAGAGTAATTGGTAAGGGTTGGTCATGCTTCAAGGCTCAAAAGGGTGTGAAGAGATGACGGAAGAGGTGCCTTGTTTATAAGGGAGGAGAGGGTCACCTTATGAAAAACTTAAAATATTATTTTATAATAAAGTCATATTCAGTTTTTAAAAGCTCCAAATTGATTTATTTAGAATCTATTGTGGGGATGGGTCAAAACACCTTCAAATAATAGGTTTTAGACAAGTTTAGTGTAGAGACCCGAAGCTTGACGTACATTAACATTACATTACATTTGCGGAATACTTAGTACATACCAAAAACACACACACAAGGATCGTAATAGTTTAGTGTCTTTGGAAACTCGAAATATAATCTTCTAATCCTGTTGAAATATCTTCAACATCTCCCATAACGATATTCCTTTTTTTATACCTAAAACCTTTCTTTATATCCTAGGGAAAAGAAAACATAAAAGGGTGAGCTCAAATGCTCAGTAAGGGTAAACAAAAGAAATATCAATCACATCATAAGAACATAAAATTTTGAAAATCTTAACCTGCAAAAGAGAGAATAATTTCATAACATGGGTTAAATCATGGAAGTGAAATGTAATCACAATAATCATAACTTAAAACATGAAACATTGTGGAATACACACATAATCATAGAGAATCATTTCTGGTTAGTCAAGACTCATTTCCAAGACTATCTTAGTGGACAAACTCCCTTTCTGAACCGAGTCACCCTCGTTTCAGTCCTGTTTCACTGAACCGGTATAACCTACCGTTCCATCCATGTCTATCTCATGAGATATAAAATCTTTACCCAATGCATTGGAGGGAGATATAGGTCCCACCCATCTCATAATGATACCATTCTTATGTGTGCCACAAAATCATAAATCATACATCATTGCATAACCCATGTAATGGGAATCATAAACATCATGACATCATAAAACAATTCATAAAGGAATTCATAAAAATAATTCCATCACAACATAATAAAATCAATGTAATAATAGGGATAAAAACAGAACCCTTTATTATCTTAGATGGAAAATAATTTTGATAAAACACTTGAACTCCATTCTTGAGGAAAATATCCTTTCTGCTTCATAAACACTTTTACCTTCTTAACATGTCGTACAATTATAAACTAAAAGAAGTTGATTAAAAATAAAATTGAAAACTTTTAAAGGAATATTTTTCGAAAATATGTTCTAAAAATCCATTCATTCTGTATAAAAAAAACATTCTTCGTACTTTTTTCGGAAAAGTCAAAAAGTACCTCGTACAAAAAACGACAAAAGATTCCTTTCATATCCTTTACTAAATACTCACCAAAGGGTAAAATTGGATTTAAACAATTGTAGGTGGATTTAATAATATTAAATATTGAGTAAAAATGGATGTGGATGATAAAATACACCCCAGTAAATACCAAAGTATAAACAATCTTGGATAAAAATGAGATTGTGATATTTCCATTACCTTTGGTCCAATTTGCTTCGTAAGTGTCCGAAACTCCTGTATAATGATTTAAATAATGTCATTGACTTATTACAGAATCATATTCATTGTTATGATATCATATATGGTTCACTTATGACTTTATATTACCCGTTCTTTTGTAAGTTCCATGTTAAAGAAGCGTTTTGGGTAAAATCGTTTCATTTGTCGTCCATGTTTTGACTTGTAATTATTCATATGATTACTTAGATCATGATTACTTAATTCCAGAATATAAAACATGATTTATATATAATATATATTCATAATATACATATATATAATAAATCAGTGAATGGAATGAAATACACCATTCATGGAGACGGTAGGTCGTACGTACACATGAACGCTGTTTTCGTTTCCTTATTGAGTTGAATGGAATTAAGTGGATGAAATACATATATATACTCATAAATCCAGTATCATTATTATGTCATATATTTCATGATTAATTATTATATGTACTTTATAATCATTCACGAATGGTTAAAGTGGAGAATGAATCTCATCGCGTCGTGGAGACGGTAGTCCGTACGTACGCATGAGCGATGATATCGTTCTCATGATTGTGGGACTGTATTGGAGTGTATGTATACTATTTCAGAATCAATATCACTTTAAAATAATAATATATAGTCATTATTTACACCATTATACCCAGCCAAGTAAGGTGGTGGTGGAAAATAGATTTCACCACGGCGTGGAGACGATATTCCGTACGTACGCACGCGCGGTGATTTCGTTTTCCGTAGGATGGATAGATGGTGAAATAGGATTGTTTCATACATATAATAACATATAAGTATATGAGTGATACTGATGTTATTACTTCATAATGAAACAACCTAAGAAGAAGAAGTGGAAGAAGAAATAAAGGTGAAGGAATCTGTAACGGAAATTACCTCTTCTTTGAAGCGCCTCTTTGAGACCTCCTCTTAGGGCACTAAAATTGGTCTTTGAGGAAGACCAGAACCTCTAGGATGTTGTTATGGAAGTGGAGAAGTGAATTTGGCAGGGTTTGTCTGAGCTTGAAGGCTCAAGGTTGTGTGAGGAAGAGAGAGAGGAGGTGCCCTTTTATAAGATAGGAGAGGGGCACCTTTGGAATAACTAAAAATATTATTTTATTATAAAGTCAAGTTATGTTTTAAATAGATCAAAATTGATTTATTTCGAGGCTAAGGTTGGTATGGGTCGAAATCCTCTCATTTAATAGGATTTAGGCAAGTTTAGGTTATTATTTTAACCTTATCGATTAGATTTAACTCTAAGTTAAATAATTTAACTTTTACCGTGTCTTTTTGTTTTCTTACACTATATGGTTAATAAACTTACTATATCAAGCCAAAAGAACCCACATTTGTTTATTATTAATATATATAACCTTATATAAGTCATTTGGCCGAACCTTAGATTTTTAGGAATAAAATAACAATTAATAATATAATATTTGTTTTAAAAACTATTTTATGTCAATTTTGACACTATTTGGTACATGATTTTTATGAAATTCATAATAGAATGATATGTTCAAACCAATTTACTTAAATCCACAATAACATGTCCTATTAACCTATAAAATTAGTGTAAGTCATAAAAAGTCTCAAATTACATTTATTTGGTCATTTATAACATCAATTATGTCAATATTTCATTAATAAGACAATTACTGCATCATCTTTGTGTCATAATAAATGATAAATATTTAATCCCTAAAAATTCTAAATAAATTCTTATGATGTAGATAATTTTATTAGATTTCTTGAGACTATTCATGTTCGAAGTTTCATAAAGCTTATCACTAGATTAAAATTATTATACTTATAAGATTTAAGAAAGTGACATGTTGTCACATTCTTTGGTTTTAATAATAATTAAATTATTTTCATTGAAAAAATTTAATTAAATGAATCTAATACTACCCTTAGGTGATATGGGTCGATTTTTAGTCATCAAATCAGATTTTGACAATTGTTAGTGTAATTTTAAAATATTATATTTACCCTTAATTACCCGATTTACCTTTAACTATGGTAAATAAAATTTACCGTAGTTACTATTCATAATTCCCAAAAATAAAAAGTATCCTATTAACATAATTTGGACCCACTAATTCCAAATATGGAATCAATTTTTTTAAAATTCAATACACAGAAGTTGTAGAAATTAAATTAAAACTAATCCCGTTGTCGAATAAAAACGGGTTTTTGTTTAAAACATTGCAAAAGATTGAATTGATTTAACCTACGAATTCAAGGTAAAATCAATGCTAATGACATACATTATATTAAATGGTAAAAATATATTCTATTTATACTCTAAAACCATTCAATTTTATAATTTAACCACATAATATATTACGATGAAAAAAGTTGTTTTTAATTAAAATATAGCGTGTTTTTACTATTCATTAAAATGTGAAAGTTACCAGAATAATATGAAAAATTTATCCAAAGTAAATTTTTATTTCTTGATTCCAAATAAGAATTTTATTTTGTCAAATTGAACTTATAAACATGTAAAAAACTATATTTAAAGTGGGTGCGCCATCAAAAGGTGGCAAAACTGCATTTTTTGAAAAATACTTATTTTACCCGAAAAATTTATTTTGTTCTTATACCATGTTCTAGAAATGTGTAAGATGAATAATAATGTTATAAAATTAAAAATTTAGTTAATACTATTCATAACGGCTAGTTCATGACAATATTATAATAATATAACATTGTTTATTAAAACCCGGTATTGCGTACAACACACGCTATCGAGGAAGGTCGCGATTGCGTGTAATGCAAGCCAAGTCAGGGTTGCGTGTTGTGAAAGAATCCTTCATTGTTTCGTATAACAGAATCCAACCATATTTCATTTATACATTGAATATATATATATATATACTCAATATTGTGTAGAATAACTATTATCAAAATTGTGTGTAACACGGTCCAAGAATAGTGTTGTGTATACTGCAAACTAATACGGTGTTGCGTATAGCGCAAGGTAATCTTGGTGTAGAATACAACACAAGAAATTAATGAAATTAAAAGAATATTTTTCATAAAATCTAGGGGTGTTACATTTAGGTTACTATTTTATCCTTATCATTTATATTTAACTCTAAGTTAAATAATTTAACTCTAAGTTAAATAATTCAACTTTTACCGTGTCTTTTTGTTTTCTTACACTATATGGTTAATAAACATACTATAACCAGCCAAACGAACCCCAAGTGGTTCATTATTAATATATATATTTATCTAGGTAATTTAGCCGAAGCCTATATGTTTAGTAATAAAATAAAAATTAATAATATAATATTTGTTTTAAAAACTATTTTTTTTGAATTTTGACACTATTTGGTACTAGATATTTTTGAAAATCATAACTGCTTGATTAGTTTGAATAAATTTATTTAAATCAATAATAACATGTCATATTAACCTATAAAATTAGTTGAATGCATAATATGTCTCAAATTACTTTTAGTTGGGTATTTATAATATTAATTATTTTAATATTTCATTATTTAGTTAATTACTACATCACCATTGTGTCATAAATAAATTAAATTATTTAATGTCTAAAAATTATAAATAAAATTCCATTAGGTATGAAATATTATTATCCTTTTAATGAATATTTATAGTCTAATTTATCTTATATATAACCCAATATTAAATATGATTTAGTTATTAAACTTTGATTTTATCTTTTTTAACTCTTCTTTAAATAAAATAATAATAAATGTCCTAATCATAATCCATGTGGACCTAAAGGGTAATATTTTATCCCTAAGGTTGTTTTTGGTCTAAATAAACTTATCCAATAGAAATAGGAAATGTTTTAGGGTAATAATAATATCATTTTTAACCTTAATTACCCTATTTACTTTTAACCGTGGTAAATAAAATTAAAAAGTTACTATTGACCAAAAAATATTTTTATCTTATTGAACCAAATTTTACAAACTGATATCAACCGTGCCTCTTGGATTTTTTAAATTCCACTCACAGAATTGGTAAAAATAAGTTTTATGTAAATTTGAAAATTCTCCTAGGAGGTGGGTAAAAGATGGTAAAAAGTTCATTAAATATTTTTATATATCACAAATTATAATAAAATGACTCCAATGAATTAAATTGAACTTATATAGGTATTATGTATCAATTTTGACCTAAAATAAATTTAAATAAAATAAATAATCATTTAAATAAATATTCAGTTTTTAAATAGTATCCAATGTTTTAACTATTCATCGAAAAGTTCTCAGAAAAATACATAAAATTCACCCTAGGCTAATTTTGATATTCTGAATCCAAAAATGAAGTCCATTTCGAAAGATAAAATTCATAAAATTTCAAAAAATTTGTATTACTATTCATAACGGCTAGTTTATATTATATATCATTGTTTAGAGAAACTCGGTATTACGTACAACACACGCTATCATGGAAGGTCGTGATTGCATGTAAAGAAAGCCAAGTCAGGGTTGCATGTAGTGAAAGATTCATTTGTTGTTGTGTACAATAGAATCCAACCATATTTCATTTATACATTGAATATATATATACACTCAATGTTGTGTAGAATAAATTCTATCAAACGAACTTGAAATTCAGTGTAACATGATCCAAGAATTGTGTTGCCTATATTGCAAGCTAATACGGTGTTGCGTATAGCCCAAGATAATCTTGGTGTAGCATATAAAAAAAGACATAAAATAAATTAAACAGAATACTTCTCATAAAATCTCGGGGTGTTACATTCTACCCCCCTTAAAATGAATTTCTCCCCCGAAATTCTTTGGGGTTATAAATGGTTTACTACTCGAATGTTTTAATAGAAACCCTCATCGTAAAAAGAGATACCAAAACTTATCTTTAAAAACTAATGTATTAAACGTAAGGGTTACTCAAATTAAGTAATCACTGGGTTTCCACATAGGAGAACATGGGTGAAAATATGGATATGGAAAAGAAATCTAACCATCAAGTTCTGATGGTGAGTGGTAGAGAACATGTCTATGAAAAATCAAACAATAACAAATCCATAACTTTGTGATGATCTAAGGTACCATCTAATTCATCAGATATAAGGGCACTAGGACAACATTTTTGGTTATCAATATGATTTCCCTAAAGTTGAAGAATTTGAATTAGAAGAAATACTTACTTTATACATGTATAATCTCACCGTTGTTCGTGAGTTGAACAATTTCCACTTCATCTCTTAAAGAAATGAAGTTGAATTTTTCTTTCGTGAAGTGTTAGAAGATCATGTGATAGAATTATGGGCCATTCCATATGTCTCAAACAAAAGGTTAGCAAAATTTATCAAATATACATAATTCTATCAATGGTTTGGTTAATTGTATATGATTTCAAAGATGGAATTATACATCATCTATCATACTTCATAATAAAACTAGTTTCTACTAACCAAGGACTTCCTGTAGGCCAATGGCTAGAAATAAAGGCCCGTCGCACATCAATTGTGGGTTCAATTCCCGCATCCGTGTCCGACGTGATGGGTTGTCTTCGGTCCTGCATGTTGTCTTTTTTTCCCTAAAACTATTATAGCATTACAGAAATAATATCGGTAAAAGTTATAGCCTTAAACAATACTATATGATGTCCGAAATAATCCATTCCAGTCTTTAGACTTATCCAAAATACATCTGGCCAATCTCATAGTATAAATAAAATGATTACTAGAAATGTCATTAATAAAGCATGTGAATACCATCATTTATAACCAATATATGATAAGATATATATTGTTGATCACATTACAAACATGTGAATACCTTAATCTTGTATTCTCTTGCAACATGAATTATCATGGAACCTTAGTGATAACATGATTGATGTCAAAAGGTAACTCTTTCAATATACTAAAATCCCAAAAATTATATATACTCAAACCATGATATCACTTTGTCCTTATATTAGTAATGAGCTCTTGAATACTATCAAACATCTCATTATCCCTTTATCCCTTCATTATGTGTATATCATCTACTTTCCAAAAATATATGAATAACCTTTCTTAGTTACCAGTACCATTTAAAATATACTTTCAATTACTTTAGGAAAAACAATAGTGTAACAATTCGTTGATTTTTCTTTATTCTATAGTACAATTACCTATAAAACATAACTCTTGATAAACATAAATCATTCCACTACCTTCTTAAACCATTGACTGAGCTTCAACAATTATTTCATCTCACATATCATTTTTAGTATCTTCATCATCATCAACATAAATACTACCCATACGACCATGCTGATTCTCTTCATGAGACTTTCCCCTAGGGAATGGGTTTGCATAATGCCCATACATTCCACATTGAAAAAATTTAATCATTGTTGATGTCGTAGCTATACCATTATCCTTGTCCATGGTGTTAACTGAACCTTTTCCATTGCACTTAATGGATTTGTGTCCTTCTTTTCCACACCCAAAGAATATTCCAATTCCATTGAAACATTATCCTTGATGACTCTTCCCACATTATTTACATGCATGAAATTGAACTTTCTTTCCTCTATGATCATCATGAAACTCCATATTTCTCTTATTAGCTGAGTCGGGAAACATACCAATGTTGAGATTATTGATCATATTATGATATTTCTGATTAGGAATAATAACGATATGTGGACTTCCAGATCCAATTTCATTTGGTTTCTCATGATGAATAGCATTCCATTGTCCATCATATTCTCCATTATCGTGAATCTTCCTGTTTCCAGCCATTTTCTAAAACCCAAAAAAATTGTGTGAGAGGTAAAAATCATGTGAGGAAAAAAACATAATAAAGGGGGAGTACCTTCAATACATAACACCTTAGGTTTAATTCTAAGATCCTTACCGTAATTCTGGAACTATAACTTATATGTATACTTAACCATAGAGACATCCCTAGACATACCTTAGAAACATCTCTAGGGATATCAATAAAGTTCTCACATCCTAGTTTCCAACGGTTGACTAAATTGACCTCTGATACCAACTGTAGAGACCCTAAGCTTGACATACAAGGACAATACATTACTTTTGAAGAATACTTAATACATAACAAAAACAGACACCAAAGGACCATAATAGTTTAGGGTCTTTGGAAACATTGAATATAATCTTCTAATATTGGTGAAAGATCTTAATCATCTCCCATAAAGATCTTCCATTTTTTCTTACCTAAAACCTTTATTTATATCCTGGGGAAAAGAAAAAATATAAAGGGTGAGATCAAATTCTCAGTAAGGGTAAGCAAGGAGAAAATAAAACAAACCATATACATTTGAACTTCAAAACATGAACATAACATTTAAACATTAAAATATTGAGTTGTGAAATAAATCTTGGAAGCACGTAATGCATATGTCATAAAAGAACATTATTGATGACAAAATCGCATGGGAATAAAACTTGTAATTGTGGAAAAACATTAATCACATGATATGATTTCCATATTAGCCAAGGAATTGTTGCAAAGACCATCTTAGTGGATAAATTCCCTTTCTGAATCGAGTTCACTCCTCGTTCCAGTCCTGTAACACTGAACCAGATTAATTTACCATTATAGCCATGTCTATATCGTGAGATATAAATCATTACCCAATTCATTGGAGGGATATATAGGTCCTACCCATCTCATAATAAAATCATTCTTACATTTTTCACAAAATAAACATAAATCATTCATCACAACCAAAAGAATAAAAAGGGTTTCATAAACATCATCCTATCATAACATAATCTATATAAAACAAATGGAAATAATTTAATCATAATAATAATCAAACCATTTAAATAATAGATACATTATACTAGAAACATAAACATATTGAATAATGTCATCTTAGATGGAAAACTGTTTTGATAAAACACTTGAAATTAATTCTTGAGGAAAATATCCTTTCTTCTTCAAAATCATTTTATTTTAAAAAATCCCAATAATTTTAAAAGAAAATGATTTTGTTGAAAATAGTAATGAAATCTTGTAGAGTAATCTTTATTAAGAAAAGGCATTATGAAACCATCAAAATCCTTTCATGCCGTATAAGTTAAAAAACATTAATCTCGTACTTTTACCGGAAAAGTCAAAAAGTACCTCGTATGGTGAAAAAAAGAAAGATTCCTCACACAACATGTAGTAAAAGTCAAAAATGGGTAAGAATAACTTTAAAAATACATGAAACCATTTTTATAAAACATGGACATGGATGAAAAATATAACCCCAGGAAATAATTACGAATAAACAATCTCGGATAAACACGAGATTGGAAAAGTTATCCATTACCTTAGGTCAGATATGATTTGTACGTATCCTAACCTTCTGTATAATGATTTATATAATGGAATTGACTTATTACAGAATCATATGCATTGTCATGATATCATATATGGTTCAATTATGACTTCATAATACCTGTTCTTTTTTAAATTCCATGTTAAAGCAGCGTTTTGGGTAAAATCGTTTCATTTATCCTACTTGTTTGGACTTGTTGTTCATGATATTATTATTAATTATATCATGATTTAATTACTTCCATAATTTAAATCATGATATATATATCATATATATTCAGTATATATATATATATAATTGATAGATAAATGAAATGAAATACACCGTTAATGGAGAGGGTAGACCGTACGTACGCATGAACGCTGTTTTCTTTTCCTTATTGACTTGAATGGAATTAAGTAGATGATATACATATATATATATACATAAATCCAGTAGAATTATTATTTCATATATTTAATTATTACTTATTATATATACTTTATAATCATTCTTGAATAGTTAACATGGAAAATGAATCTCATCGCATCGTGGAGACGGTAATCCGTACGTACGCACGAGCGATGAAATCGTTCCCATATTTTTTGAATGGAATTAGAGTGGATGATATAATATCATAGAATAATTATTATATTATAATAATCATATATAGTTATTCTTTACACCATTATACCCAACCAAGTAAGGTGGTGGTGGAAAAAAACTAATTACCCCACTACGTGGAGATGGTATTCTGTATGTACGCACGCGCAGTGATTTCGTTTTCCATAGGATGGATAGAAGGTGAAATTTGGTTGTTTAATATTTATAATAACATATAAGTATATTAGTGATACTGATGTTATTACTTTATAATGAAACAACTAAAGAAGAAGAAGTTGAAGATGAAAGAAAACATGAAAGAATCGGTAGAAGAGATTACCTCTTCCTCGACGCACCACCTTTAATGTTCTTCTTAGGGAACTATAATTTGAATTTTTAGAAGACAATAACCTCTATGATATAACTAGAGAGGTTTATAAGAGAAATTGGCAGGGTTTTTCCAAGCTTCAGGGCACAAGAGGCTGTGAAGAGAAGAGGGAAGGGGTACCCTTTTAATAAGGGAGGAGAGGGGCACCTTAGAAAAAAAATACAATATTATTTTATAATAAAGTCATATTCGGTTTTTAATAGCTCAAAATTGATTTATTTCGAATATAATGTTGGGAAGTATAGAAATACCTTAAACCAATAGGTTTTAGACAAGTTTATGTTACTATTTTATCCATATCATTTAGATTTAACTCTAAGTTAAATAATTTAACTTTTACCGTGTCTTTTAGTTTGCTAACACTATATGGTTAATAAACATACTATAAGAAGCCAAAATAACCACAATTGGTTCATTATTAATATATATATATATATCCTTATCTAATTCATTTGTCCGAACCTTATATTTTTAGGAATAAAATAAAAATTAATAATATAATATTTGTTTTAAAAACTATTTTATGTCAATTTTGACACTATTTGGTACTTGATTGTTGTGAAAATAATAACAGAATGATTAGTTTGAAAAAAGTTAATTAAATAAATAATTACATGTCAAAATAACCTATTAAATTATTGGAATTTATAAAAAGTCTAAAATTACATTTATTTGGGTATTTATAATATTAAATATTTTAATATTTCATTATTTAAGTAATTACTGCATCACCATTGTGTCATAAATAAATTAAATTATATAATGTATAAAAATTATAAATAAAATACCATTATTTAGGAAATTGTTTTATCTTTCTAATAAATATTTATATTATAATTTATCTTATTCATAAACCTATATTACATATGTTTTAGTTATTATACTTTGATTTTAACTATTTTAAATCTTATTTAAATAAAATAATAATAAATGTCCTAATATAAATATAAGTAGACCTAAAGGGTAATATTTTATCCCTACGGTTGTTTTTGGTCGAACTAAACTTATCCAATAGAATTAAGACATGTGTCAGGGTAATAATAATATCATTTTTACCTTTAATTACCCTATTTATTTTTAACCGTGGTAAATAAAAGTAAAAAGTTAGTATTCACCAAAAATTATTTTTATCTTATTGAACCACATTTTACTTACTTATATCAACATTGTCTCTCGGATTTTTTAAATTCCACTAACAGAAGTGGTAAAATTATGTTTTATGTAAATTTGCAAATTCTCCTAGGAGGTGGGGAAAAGACGGTCAAAAGTTCAATAAATTTTTTTATATATCTAAAATTTTTATAAAATGACTCCAATGAATTACATTGAACTTATATAGGTATTATGTATCAATTTTGACCTAAAATAAATTTAAATAAAATAAATAATTATTTAAATTAAAATTCGTTTTTTAAATAGTATCCCAATGTTTTCACTATTCATCAAAAATTGAAAGTTTTCAGAAAAATACAAAAAATTCACTCTATGCTAATTTCGATATTCCAAATCCAAAAATGAAGTCCATTTCGAAAGATAAAATTTATAAAATTTCAAAAAGTTGGTATTACTATTCATAATGGCTAGTTTATATAACATATCGTTTTTTAGTGAAACTCGGTATTGCGTACAACACACGCTATCGTGGACGGTCGCGATTGCATGTAAAGTAAGCCAAGCCAGGGTTGCGTGTAGTGAAAGATTCATTTTTTTTTGTGTATAATAGAGTCCATCCATATTTCATTTATACGTTGAATATATATATATATATATGCACTCAATGTTGCGTAGAATACCTTCAATCAAACGAAAATTAAATTTTGTGTAACACGATCCAATAATAGTGTTGCGTATACTGCAAGCTAATACAGTGTTGCGTATAGAGCAAGATAATCTTAGTGTAACATACAATGCAAGACATCAAATAAATTTAAAGGAATACTTCTCATAAAATATCGGTGTCATACATAAACACTCTATACCCATAAGATGTTCAAATCATAACATTTCAAGGATGTAATGATCCAAAAAAACGATCCTCCCCAAACTTGGGAGAACACCCAATTCATAAGTAGATATCTCTCAAACATAATCAAAAAGTTGTATCAATCATCATAAAAATTCTCACAAACTCCACCTTTAGGATCAAAATATTCACAATTTGTGAATATATAAAATAATAAGAGGAACCCTTATCAAATAAGGAATTAAGCAGTTTAAAAGATACAAGAATTATACCTTTAACTATAGATAGTCTGATCTTTCTATCCACCAGTGTAAGATTAAAGACATCGAAATATCCAACCCCTATTCCCTATGATACTATCTATGCCCCCTGATATATGAAACTCTACTGATATGACCAATATTACCTAGAAGTACCATTCCCATTGTATCTACCACTATATCCTGTTGACCTCCAACTACCAAAATGATTTAGTGTAGAAGACCCCCCCACAAATACTCTGTTTCTTCAAATCTCTACCATAATTACCCCAATGTCACGGGTTCCTATATAACCTATATTAATGTCCCATCCTTCCAACAAATCTTCCCTCCATTGCAGGTTGGGGGAACTATCTATGGGTGTGACCCAGGCCACCACATATGTGAAAGGTCACATGGGAAAGGTCTTCTGTAACTGACCATACCCACTAGCCACTCTTATTTCCCATCTCTGGTAAAGTTTCTCATAAAAACATCATGTTAGATGAGTTATCATCTCCAAACCATCCATAATAAACAACATTTCCTCCATTGGAATCTTCCTTTGGGTTCCCTTCATAAATGAGAGGTTGACTCATCACTTTTGAAAACATCTTTAGCTCGAGGAATATTAAATTGGGACATAATGTCTCATTTAAGACCATCCTGAAACTATTTTTGCACTATAAAATCATACAAATACAACTCTAGAAAAAATAAATAAATCTTTTTAAAGCAACCACTATAGTCTATAATAGACATATTCCATAGATTCAACCGCATAAACTCAAATGATCTATCTTGCCTGAGTTTCTCAAGGTAGTTGTTCTCCAATAACTTCTTTTGGAGGTCCTTTCACTTGATAATCACTAGCTTTCCATACTAACACTGGATTTCCCACCAATTCTTTACATGACCGTGTAACTTATAGGTAATAAATTTGACTCTCTTCTCAAAAGGAGTCTCCATGTGGTTAGGTATAGTCTTGATAGACTCAATAAAAAACTCAGCTACCTCATGTCAACCCTATTCTATAAACATCAGAGGGTGATGCAACTGGAACTCCTGTGTCACGCCATACATACTCTTCATAACCAAACCTAAGTACCTTTCCATAAAATTTATGAACCATGAAATTTTCTCTCAGATCGTCCCTCTAACTTCCTCAGCTGACACTATCAGTGTGTCAGGTTCTGATGTAATATGATCATTTCTAGCCATAACCTAATGTTTTCCTCTTAACAAGAATCATCAAGGAGTCATATCTCTATAATTATAATCACATGTCTTAGGAATCATCACAAAAAATTATCAAAGTTAACAATATGGTTTAAAAAAAATTTATAACAATTCATTACCCGTTTTTTCAACCACATCGTTAAAACTGCGGCAATATCACTACCCTTAACCCTCCCATATCTAGTTCATTGTTAACAAAGGGGAAAATTTTCTTATTATTCGTGTTTCTTATTATTCACGTTTCTTATTATACACCCATTTATTCAAATTTTCACCAATTTATAATATTCTATTCATATTAGTCACCTTTTTCATTTAAATTACACAAGAAATGAAAAATATTTTAATTTCAACAACAGAACCAAAACCTATTTTCTTATGCATGGCTGAAATGATGCATGTCACAGAATAATCCTAAGTTCCTAGAATGATGAAAAAATAATAAACTCTCATACCATTCTAGGGCATGATTCTGATCCCATAAAATTATAACAATAATAATCACATTACACAACAAGTTCATCACTCGAGGTAAAATAACAAAAAACTATAACAACACACATTAATAACAACAATCCCACCCATGGTACGTGGATTTTTCACTCATTCATGGTTGAGCTACTCCCATACGTGATATCTTCACCAGAGATTGACTCATCCTATTCCTTTGACAACCTTTACCAAATGGTATAAAAAAATAAAAGAATATAAAATTCCTTTGATACCCATTTGTAATGTCCTGACCCGGGTGCCACACACTAGTTCTGCAAGCTGGTTGGTCACATGACTTCATGCACATCTCCCCATATTCCAAAGGCTATCGACTAGCATTGATAGTCTGGTATTGATTATGGTGAGACAATACCCTATTTATAAAAGTATAATAAGAGCATAAATAAATAAGAATAACCAAATGATATAACCAATGACAAAACCAAACCAGTATCACATGATGAAAAAAATATGAATGAAATATTAAAAACTATATTTTCGATCTTTTAGGTCTAATATGAGTCAAGATACAAATTTAGAACCAAAATGAAGACAAAATGACCCTCCCAAGTGGGTCTTGAAACCAGTTCTGGTTCCCTCATTCATCCTCCATCCCAACACAACTACCTATCATAATGATATTTCTATTATCACGTCCTTCCACCATGAAGTATATTCAGGTACGGATCAGGAAGAACATGTGGGTTGGGAGTATAACTCAGTTGGCCACCACCATTAGCATATAAAAAAATATCTTGAAATTAAGTGTTTATGAAGTCGTATAAAGAATAAAATTCAATAAATAATGTAAATATTTTACATATACTCAATTATTATTTACTTAACCACACATACAACCATGTTCTTGAGGACACCTGAACCCAAAATACCTTCTTCATCTCATGCTATATTTTGAACTATTATTATGGTATATCACATATAACAATAACATCACTATCATATGTCATATCAATTCAATTTATAACATATACAAATAATATTGTAGTCAAATGTCAACATTTTGGTTCTAAAACACCATGTCACCCACCCCACGGGTATTTAAAGCTTCATTCTATGTCTCGAATCTAAATTATTACTACAAGATTTTGAATAAATAGTCCATGACCCCACCATATATATATATATATCACTATATGGGTTTGAAGCTGTAGTTCATGTCCCACAATCATATATCAAAAAAAAAATATTTCACTATATAACAACTTAATGATTAAGCATCATTAAACTACTTTTCAAACATTCTAAACCTGGGTTACCAATTAAATAATAAAATAAATCTTGTTCAATCACTTGAATCCCATGGAATTATAAATGCAATTCACTATTAAACCATTAATTAAAAATTAACCATCTAACCAATTAACCCATTTAGGTTAATCAAACCATCTCATAAAATTCAATATCAATTAATTCAAAATCACATTTACTGAAAAATTTACCGCATCCCAATATTCCATCAATTACACAAAAAAAATTCCATTAATTAATTTACCGATTAATTAATCGAATTCCACCAATTTTAATTTTTCCAATTTAACCCAAATCATTATCACCTAAAACTAAAATTAAATCAATTCAATTATCAATGAAATTTATTGATCATGGAAATTAAAATTACACAATTACATAAATGTAATTAAATTAAGATTATGAGATTAGAAATTTAGGCCACCTACCTCAAAATTAATGATGAACGCTTTCCAATGGAAATCCCCAATTGAAGAGGAACAACCAAGATCACACAAGAGAATGATATCTAGACCCAAAACCTAGATCTATGATTAAATAGATTATATCTATCAAAACTATGATCTATATCCATGACCAATATAGTAAAACCTCCCTTCAAAGGATTAGAGAACGATGGGAGAGACATAAGAGACCAATTAGTATGAGAATCACTTATAATAATATTTTTATATCATTAATATGGGACCCGAATCATTGTTAATAAAGGTCATAAGTACTTAGAATAATTATGAGATCCTCCAAAAAAATGAGAGGAAATGGTTTATAGTAGAGTTAGGGTGTTTAGGAATATAATATGGGGGTTTCAGAATTTTAAAAATAATTTTAGGATTACTTGATCCTGCATACATGATTTTCTAGGAAGTGGTGCATAGTTTTCCAAACTATGTGCCTAAACTGTGACCCTCTTCTAGAGGGGTGGGGTGGGGTGGGGTGGGGGGTCCATAGTAACTACAAAGAGGGTTCATTGTTTGTAAAACCATGTGTAATATGTGTAATCCCTCTCTGTTAGGGGTTTTACAGTTTCCAATGTAAGGGTGCATGGTTTGATAAAACCCATGATGCAATTGTGAACTTCCCAAATACACCCACGATAAAATCCAAACACAGTATACTCAAAATAGGGAAATAGAGTAGTTGAAAAAATCACAAAAAATCATTAGAAATTATTAATATATAACATGTTATAAAAGTATAATATATGATATTATATATATATATGGAAATACTTCTTGTATAAATTAATAACATGACTGAAACCATTATACCGGATGTTAAATCATGTTCAACCCAAAGGAAGCGTGAGGGAAGGGAATTCATCTCAATTTTACTTCATTGAGTCATATTGTATTATTATGAACCAAATTTATGATATATGGTGTATATAATTACCATTTGAAATGTAATATTTGGATTATTTAACAATTTATGGTATTTTAAGTTTCAATTTGTATTATTTCATCCATAGGGATTTTAATTTTAAATTACCATGTGGTAAATAATTTCACAACTCAATTTCTTTTTATTCGGTTTTATTACTTATACATTATAATTAATATTATATTATTAGGTGTGTAACGACTTTTGAATATATTATATTGTATATCCACTTTTTCTGTTGACTTACATTTGGTACACATAATCAATTCATTTATTAATTCTCACATCAAGAATATGATCTTTGTAATGGATTATTTCACATTCTCTTTTAATCAAGATTTTTTATGCAGAAATTTCTATTGAAGAAAATTATATACTATTTTATAATAAACGACTTTAATTTTATTCTTGTCTATTTATTCATGATTTTTCATGTAATAGTACCATTTTACAAACTCTATTACTTACAATGTTTGAGAAAATATTTTTAATAAAACCCAACTCCATTTTTCTCATCGATTGAAAATCGTTTTAATTAGAAAACCAAGGTTAAAAATATACTTAAATGTTTTTAACATTATCCAAATGATTAATTAAATACATTTTTACCCATGTTCAAATTTTTTAAAAAATTTTAATGTAATATTTATGTCATTTTACAAAAAAAATCATATTTGGATTTTATCGAAATGTGAAAGGAATCATTGATTTAATGTGTACAACATGTACTAAATCATTTTTCCATCATTAAAACTAAATTTTTTAAATCATATTTTATATTTTCAATGTTTATATTCAAATAAATGTTTTTTTAAAATATTATTTGATATAATAGTTCAAAAATTATTTATTTTCACAGTGAAAAAGAAATATTCGTCAAAAATATGTTTAAAGATCATTTTATGGTATTTCTATTAATCAATGAAAACCCATTATTTTACTTATACAACACAGTGGATCTTGCGTATTGATGTCATCTTTATTCATTCTATGTTTTTTTATCATTTTGACTAATTAATGTGTTGAAATTCAATTTTTAATTTATTTTTTTAGGAAATAACATTACCTTGAAATATTCACTTTCATTTTGTCATTGGAATTTAAATTACCCCTGAATATCCATATTATTTATCAAGGGTATATTTTGTAAAAAATATATCATTTTTACATACAGTGTTATACATTGAATCTTATTTGATTGTATCTATAGATATTGATAAATCCATAATTATAATTCAATATTAATATTTGAGTATAAGGACCATTTTTCATAAATTAAATTGATTATTAAATATATAAGGAATGCTTTTTAAATGAAATGATGGGTGGGGCCGAGAATTATATATCCCCTTTATGAATCACCATTCTCATAATGTGAATTATTAAGCTATAACTAAATGTATTTTTATCCAATGTTTTCAACTATCTTATGAAAGGTATTGAGAGAAGAGGTAATGTGATTCCTAAGATTGTTGCATCTAATAAATAAGAATTTCCTTTATTAAGAATTAAATTATGATTATACCTGATATTTTCATCATGATATTATCTCCTGATGCATTTAATAATTAGTTATTGGTTAAATGGAATATGTTTTTAGTTTTTTACCTTCCCATAATGAGTATGACTTGAAAAATTATTGATTGTCAACATATTTAAATGACATGTGTGTTCAACTATTTACTTTTCTATATTAATTAATGCTTATATATTCATGTTATTATTTTCATTTAAATTGAATGACTTTTGAATTATTTACCTTTCCATATCTGTTATTCAATATCTATTCATTATTTTCAATTTATTGAATAAATGACATGGGTGTTCATATATTTACATTTCTATATTGATTATTCTATATTTATTAATCTTTATTTACTTATGGTAGATTTTTCTTTATTTAAATCTTAATGTTCATTTATGGTCACCTTTATTTTGTTTTCTTTACTAGGAATATAAGAAATGTACTATTAATAACATGAAAATATATTCTAGAGGGAATAATTATATTCTTTAAAAATGATGTTCTAATTTATATATTCAAATTAATTATGGTAACGATGTATGTATCTAGTTTACAAAGACACTAACCATGGGTTAATAGATTTTTATTTGTTTATACATCATAATCTCCCATAATGTTCTTTAAAACTCTCCATATTTATTGACATTTCACACATTATAGGTTTCTTCATAACTGATGTAAAATAATCATTAGAAAGGGTGAGACCATATGCCTAGTTAGCGAAAAAAATTAGAGATATCAATCAATGATCATATAAAATAATAAGATGAGAATAAAGGTATGAGATTAGTTATATAACATAAAATGTTCATACCCAATCTGTCATGGATCACAATCATGATCCATGGAATAAAATTTTATCATTTCAAATACATGAATCCAATGACTGGTAAATCATCATGTAATAATATACATTACCCAATGAATTCGAGGGATATATAATTATTCTACAATAAATATCATTATGAAACCATACATACAAGTTTTAAAATATGAAAACATCATATGATAACACATGTAAAGAAAACTAGTTTCAGAAAAATTACAACAAACCATCATAGCATAACCGATAGAAACTAATTTTGTTTCATAAACATCTAATAATAGATGATTATAAAACACTAAGAGAAAAAATAACAATGGTACAATTAGATAATATTCCTATTAAAATGTAGAAAACACCAATGTTTGTTGTAATTGATGAATACAAATTTCATGAAGATAGCATTAAAACATTTTTAAGGAAAATATTATATCTATTTTGAAATTATGTAATAAAAATATAACAATTTATCAATGATTAATGAAATTTTTTTGCTTTAAAAATAAACATGGAAACATGTATGGAAATATTTAAAAAATTTAGATGTTATTTTGGTGTAAAATACATTTCAATATGTACATGTTAATATAATTATTATTGAACATTTTTCATAAAAACAAAAAACTATATCATTTTAGAAAATGACCCAAATATTCCTTTAGACCACATTTTTAATAATTAAAAAATTGGTATAAATTTATTTATATAATATTTTTAATAATTATAAATTCATTCTATAAAACATTTTTAGAAATTATGGACATGAAAAACGATTTTAGACCAAATATGGAGATAAATTTGGTTTTACTTAAAATCATTCATTTGGTATTCTATGTAAAAAAGAGAGTAAAATGAATGGAAAAAATGTATTATCTAGATATTAAAAAAAATTAAATTCATGGGTCTTATGGGAGGTATATAATATAATTATATCATTGGATGCATAATCACAAACAATCTCAAGAAACAATGAGATTACTTCACAAAACATTTACTACTTTGGTAACAGTAAAATCATAAGACCTAGGAAATAAAAAAGAATATATAGATATATAAATCAATCTAAATTGTATAATATTAATAATAAAACACATTCATGGGAAGTATATTCACAAAAAAAGAAACATACGTAGAATATGACATGTGTCTCACAGAAATAAGAGTGAGATAAAAATCTATTTCCTAAATTATTGAATTTAATCATACAAGTTAGAAACTAAAATATTATAAATATAGGTTTGTTATAATTTTTTTCTAGAACCATATCCATATATTTAATACCACATATTATTTGTCTTCAATATTTTGTCACTCTTTTGTTAACAATTATTTGTTAAAATCATTATATCGGTTAATAGTTGCTCTGTTTTTAGTGACTGTTTTATTATAGTAATTTTGGAACATATACTTTGCCTATATTTAAATCATATAGAAATATTTATAATTAAATTTATAACATATATATTTATTATATACTTTATATTCATCTATATAATATATATATTTGGAAATGGATTACACATTCCCTAGAGACGGTAGACCGTATATAAACATGAATCTAATTTCTCTTTTTCCAATGAATGGAATAATAAAAAGGTAAATATGAATTAAAAATTACAGAATCATTTTGGTATGATATATATCATATATATTCATTACATATATCCTTATTACCATCTATCTCAATATAAAAAAATGTATCATATCACTTCATGGAGGTGATAGCCAGTTCTTATACATAAGCGATGTCATCATTTTTAAACGTATTGGATGTTTAAAAGTTATTTGTGTTATTATAATTCAAGAATTATAATAATTTCATAACTATAATATACATATCTTAAATCCAATATTATATCCTTTAATGATAGGTTGTTATGAAAACAAATTACATTAGTTCACGAGGCCCCAGTCTACCATTCACACAATCAACAGTTTCATTTACCAATTTGTGGAAGATGATACATATATTGTTTTTGATATTAAAATAATAAAATATTATTATATTTTTTATACTTATGGTATTATTTCAATATAATTTAATAATATTTCAATAAGGAGAAAGACTAAATAAAAAATGTTTGGTTAAGAATGATGCCTCTTCTTCGAACAACCTCTTTATGTTTTTACCAAAGGACTATATAGATGGTTTCATAATAAAAATAAAGACTCTAGTATGTGATGGGATTATTTTTAAAGGTATTATTTTAATTTCCCAATAAAATGGATTTGTAGGTTTGAAGGGTATAGGATAGGGTGTGCCTATTTATAATTGGGGGTGAAGATACACATTGAATTTTTGGAAAGGAGAAAATATACCCACATTTTACACATGATAAAAATAATATAAAATGGTCTATTACTGAACCTTAGATGATATAATGTCTAAATATATATATATAATAGTAATTTTACACATTTTCATGTCATCTTAACCCTAAACCTTTTAGTTTAACCCATGGTAAATCTTTTTTAACATTAACCGATGTAATAAATTTTTTCATTTTTTACTCTTTAGTATGATCAATAATTAATCATACCATATTATATAAAATTAATTATATTTATTTAAAATATGGAATCCATTTTTAAAAATTAAATTCATGAAGTGATATAATTTTATTTAAAATAAAATTTTCACACACAATTAACAAGAGAGCTTTTCAAAGGTAAGTTTTGTTAAGTATAAAATTTTTTTATATCAAATTGTAACATAAAATTTATTTCAATGAATCAAATTATGATAAAAATAATACTATTTAACTAATTTTACTTTTAAAATAATACTAAAATAAAATTTTACAAGAATTTTTTCAAACTATAAGAGAAATGTTTAATAAAAATCATTAATATTCACTATTCATCAAAAAATTGCTTTTTCCTAAAAATTATAAATAAAACACTCTAAGATAATATTTAAATTTTGATCTAAAAAATATATTTTTTTCAAATAAATTTACAATAATTGGAAGAAATACTTTTATTATTTTTTCATAAAAATAAACAAAAACATTTTTTGAGGAAAAATAATTTTTGAAACATATAAATCCATTACTAAAAATTACGTACATTATTATAAATATATTTTCTTTATATAATACCATTATATATAATTTTAGAAAATTTATTTTTAATATTCAAAACAATGTGTATAATGACTATGTTATAAAATTCATTTTTTAAAATACAATATTAATTATGTAATAAGGTTCATTAAAACTCAGTGTTGTGTGAAACATAAGTTGTCGAAGAAATTAAATTTATTTTAAAAACTATTAAATAGAATAAAACTATTTTAAATTCTACCCCCTTAATATGAATTTCATCTTGGATATTTTTTAAGTTTGATACAAAAAAACTGTGTGTACTTTTTCCCCATAAAACACTTAGTTTCCCACATAGCTTCTTTAAATTCGTGGTTTCACCCCAAAACATTCATAAGGTGAGTGGTATTGTTCCATAGAACATTTTATATATGATACACAATTTCCATATGTTATTCTTTATTGGAATTATCATGTTCTAGAGGTATGACCTTTAAGTTCATTACCTATGAAGGATGAGTCATGTACATCCTCATGAGAGATATATGAAACATATCATGGACATGAGAGAGGTTCAGAGGTAGTGAAAATAGAAAAGAAAACCATCCCTACATTATCAATAATATCTAAAGGAAAATTATACCTAAGGCTTATATTTAATTTATTCTCAAATATCATAACATTTTTATAGTGATAAATTCATCAGATAAACATCTTATTAACATTAAAGTCAAGATCACACCAATTATTGTTAGTATAACTTTTCGTTCCACTCACAGAAACCATGATGTGTTTTTCATATAGATTTGAATTTCTCTTCAATTTCCTTAGCTCCCTCACACCCCAATATATTTACTCCTCCATCTTCATCCCATCACATTAGAGTTCTACACTTCTTTACATATTGGGATTCATAAAAATACAACAAAATTATTTTTGAAAGATATATTTGTAATAAAACTAACTAGAGAAAATATTTTATCCCAAACACCTTTTAAATACATTGAAAAAGATCATAACATATCTTATAGGGTAATATATTTTATCTCAAAATAACCATCCAATTGAGGGTAATATGTTGTGTTGTAAAATAGTTGTAAACCCAAATCCTGATAAAGACATCTCTAGATCATTTTGGTAATCATCATAACATGATATGATATAATAGAGTGTGGTACAACATGAAACCATAACACATTAATTTATAATTTGGAAATATGGAGATGATAAATGTCTTTTCTGATGGTTATAATGTGTGCTGACTTCATAAAGTTATTAAATAAAACCCATATAACAATGTTCCTATTTGATGTTTTTAATGTCTCATGAAACAATATGTGAGGATGTTTTCCCATTTATATTTTGGTATAGTTAATGGATTTTACAACTCCATTGACTTTTTTCTCTCAGCCTTAGGTTTTTGAAATACCAAGCACCAGGATAAAAAATATATAACATATCTATTCATGTCATCCCACCAAAAATACTCTTTCATATATCTATATATATTAATACTTCTATGATGAATAGAGAATGAAGGAATATGATACTCCACAGAATTATCGTTCAAAATTATATGGATAAAACACATACAAGATCCTTAAACCTTACCATCTCATCACAATAAGGATAAAATAAAGAACATTTTTACCTCTTGTTAGAGCTATACATCTTCCTTATACGCCTCTTTAAGCTTCACATGGATTGACAGTTGAACACTTATTTGATCATGATTAGAATTTATCCCTTCTTTCACTATTCACTGAACCATTATTCAAAAATATTTAAATATTGGGCCTTCTTTTATCCTCATCATAGATAAACTATCTGGATCCTTTTAAATAAAAGCATTAGCCACATTATTCTCCTTGCCAAGGTGGTAATGTATTGATCATTCATAATCTTCAATATATTAAAACCATCTTCACTAGGACATATTAAACTACTTTTCTGTGAATATATACATTAATATTTTATGATTAATATATATATATCACATATTTCTCAATAAATATGTCAAATATAAATATTAAACACAACAATTTCTATAGAAAACTCCAAAGTATGGGTTGGGTAATAATTCTAATGGACATCAATTTTCATGAGGCATAAGTTATAAAATTACATTCTATTTGAGAAATAATCCTATAATCTTCTTTAATATATCACTATTTATTACAAACCCATTTCTACTATAGATTAATGTAAGCATAGGTTCACTAAATACCTGTTCAATTCCTAGAAATTTTAATCACATTTATTTGTCTATGGGATATTGGATCCCTTCTAAGTTAACTTGGTTGTGGATTTGAAAACTATGTGAATATTTCCACAAAGCAATGATAATATCAATACAAACAAATAAAACTATAAATATCATTTAGAGTGGTTGGTTGAGGCCAATGTTCAATAGCATCCATTATTAAAGGATCCATCAATATACCATTTCTTGTGATTATATGACCAAAAAATTAATGATTTTGTATCCAAAAGTTACAATTTTTTAGAAAATTATATAGTTAATCATTAATTAGGGCCATCAGTAAAATACTCATGAGGTATTCATTTTCAACATTTGTCTTTGAATAGATAGAATATCATCAATAATCAAAATAAGAAAATATTACTAAATAATCTATTTATTGAATCCATAATGATAGTGGGGGAATTATTAAGATCAAATGAAGTCACTATATATTCATAGTTTACATAACGTGTATGAATTTTTCACTAATTGGTATCCCCCTTCTTAAAAACCAATTTATGATACCCAAAACAAAGATAAATCTTAGAAATTTATTGAGCTATGTGAATTAGGTCTAAAAATTCAAAAATACAGTGAAGAGGATAGCTATTCTGGATTTTGATATTTTTTAGTCATAGGTAATCAATGTAGAGTATTACTGATACATGGTTCTTAATAACAAAAAGAACTGGTGCAACCCAAAGTGAGACATTAATATAAACGAATCACTTATGAATATTCCCGTGAATTTTCTTCTTCAATATTTATAACTCAATATGGAAAATTATATAGGGAGTCCTTATAATAGGTATAACGCCAGGTATGAGTTTCATTGAGATCTAAACTTCACAATTTATTGGAAGACTAGAATAATATTTAGGATAGACATTGAAAAACTCCCTCATTATATGAATATATTATATATAATGATTTTAAACCCAACCATTAGAGACAATCACCCTTTTTATTGGGAATCAATACACATATATTTGATGTTAATTCAATTGGATGTCTATATTTATAGTCATATTGATAAATGATCATATGTTGGTTTGTAATATCAAATGCCAACTTCCTACCTCTTAAATTAAGGTCCTATTTGTGTAGAGAAATCCAAGGCATGCCTATGATTACATAAAATAAAAAAATAGGGAGAATAATATGATATTGATGAATCACATTCCCATAACCTTGAACCAAAGATGATTTGTAGACTTGAGATGCAATTATCACACCATTAAAGGTTTTTATGACTGATTTAACATCTAATCACTGAGGATGCGAATTAACCTTCCATGATTTATTTTATTTTATATATTAATTCATATTACTATGTTCAAATTGGTTAAATAAAAATTTTATCATAACCATTAACACCTCAATTTCATAATTCTATCTTAAATCTCACAATAAAACCAAAATGGATAGCATGACCATCAATCATGATTAATCACTTGTGACCAATCATTCATATTATTCAATAATTATAAAACCCTTTTCAATCTATGATACATTAGGTATAAACGTGGAAATTATTTTTAATAACCAATTAAAATCATTCTTGATGGCTTGTAAAGAGTTTTTTAAATTCCAAAACATATCCCTAAAGAAACTAGGGGCGTCAAAAGGAATGTCATCATGAAAAAGGTGATGATTTAGTGAAAGACCAATACAACCATTTTAGAGTTATCACCCCTAGGTACATTTTGATAGGTCCACATCCACTTGGAGTATCCTGACATGGTAATAATTTCTTATAGACCATTTGGTCCATTTGTTAGAAAAATTCTAGGACAATTTCCAATACATTGACTAATTTATTGGGTTTTAACTAATGTTTTTTCGTCCTACATTCCAAATTATAACTAAAACCTTCTATAATACCAACTATAAGGAAAAAAAATTTCATACATATATATCAAATATTAATATATTAATAATCATTAAATAACAAAATGATCCATTTCTAAATTATATGGGGCCAATTCCATTGGAAACTTGGATACATACAAAAATACATCATAACTAAAATGAATCATCTCCCACTAAGTTCTTCATAACTAACAACCTAATTAGAAAAATCATGCATAATTCAATTCATCATAACCTTGGGATAGAAAAATAAGAAAGGGTGAGGTCAATTTCTATGTATGGGTAAACATGGAAGACAACAATCCATGATCATTTGTAAGTATATGATAATAATAAGGTTTTGAGATCATTAATATAACTTAAAATGTTCATACGTAATATATCATGGGACCTATACATGATCCACAGAATAAAACATTATCATTTAAAATTCATGAAACAAAAGAATGAGAAATCATCATATATCAATCCTAAACAATATTTTATGTCATTTAAGTGTGGAATAATAATAAATATTGAAAAAATTATATATTTTATGGTTTACTACCAAGACCATCAAACCAAAATGGATCAAGAATAAGAAAATGATTCCCATATCATAATAGACTAGGAACAATCAGTTATTTCAAAGAGTATATTAAAAACATCCACTTGTTTCCCACATTAAATCAATCATATAGACTTGTTTCCCATAACAGATTAAGCACATCAGTATGTTTCTCATAGTAGACTAATCAAATTAATATGCTACCCCTAGTTATCTAATGAGAGATAAAATATTTCTCAATATACTAGAAGGATATATAATTTTTGGGTCACCAATATCATAATAAAAACCATAAATACATGTTCCACTAGATAAAAACATCATATCATAACCCATGAAAAGAAAATCAGTTTCATTGAACTTTTATCAATCTATCATAGTACAACCAATGGAAAATAAAAGGGTATCAGAAAAATCTCATCATTAATGATCATAAACCATCCAGAAGAAAAAAATGATGGTACTATTTGTAAAGACCCGTAAAATTCAAGGGAAATTTTTTCTTAATTTTATTTGGAATTTTACAAGAGCGCGGTTTCTGACGGCACCTGATTCCAAGGCCCGGTGTGCCCGGAATCAATTTCCGAAGTTTGGCTCGGGTACGTTCAGTGAGCGAACGAGCGGGATTTTCTAACTTTTGAACCGGTGCCCGGAATCGAATTCCGAGGGCACCGACGGAACCGTAGCGCCGGTAAACGCTTAGGAACTCTTATTCTGGAGTTGCGTTCATGCGAGTGTTGATAATAAAAATTGTGGATGTTTACTTTGTAATTACACTACAATTTTTATTATTTTACTCTAAGTGTTATCTCTTGTTGGAAGTTGGGTAACCACCCAACCTCCCTTGGGAGGTTATGAGTGTGGTGGGGCCCACACGAACCCCACCTCTTCATATCCTCTAAAACCCCTCAACTCCCTCATAAGTTATGATATCTTAAGTTATAACTTTAGACTTAAATAAGGTGAGTTGTGTGTGTGTTTTGAATTTCAAACTCTTGAAATTATAGTGTGTTGTTGTGTTAATAAAATAAGATAGAGTCTTATTTTATAGTTTTGTCTCCTTGAGAGAGTTGGGAAGGTTCTTCTTGTTTCTTCATCTTCTTCAATCTCGACGAAGAACACGAAGAACGCCGTTTTTCAACGAAGAACTTCTTCGCCGAAGAACACGGTTCTTCCGCGACGCCATATCCGCGACTTGACGTTCTTCTTCCGCATCATCTCTTCCGCGACGGTTTTCCCCGACGAATGCCATCGACAACGACTCTTCCTCCGACGTCAAAGGAATCGACACCGATATTCCATGACTACGTCAACGTACGACTATCGAGGTAGGGGTTGTTGTTTTTGTTTATTTATTTATCCTTATTCGTGGTTCATGCATGATTAACGTAAGGTTTTAACGTTATGTTATCATTTAACGTGAGGGGGGCGGACTGCATGAACATGGCCGAACCCCCTCCATCGTTCTTGTTGATTTACCTTGCGGGTGGAAACAAGGTGGCGTGGTGCCGTCGCACCACGCGATTAATCGTGAGATTATTTTACGCGACTCTGTCACGCGCGCGCCATGGAAAAATCATCAAGAACGCGACGACGTCGTGCCGCGTTGAAAGAAATCAGAGGCATGGCGGAGGGACGCGGTGTTGTCGCACCGCGCCAGACGACGAACACCGCGGCCGGTTCCAGGCCGTGGCGGAACGTGAAGACCGGCGGCCGGGCCGCCGGCGTCGGAAGCCAAAAGGGGACCGGATTTTTCCGGTCCCGTTAAAGAAAACCGGCCGGCCAGCTGGTTGGCCGGATGGTCAAATCCGGGGGAAATTAATCCCCCAGCCAGCATTAAAGCCCCCCCCCATTTAATTGGGGGAGGCGGTTTCCTTGAGGGGGGGGGGGCAGGCGGCTCCCCCGAATCCTCTTCAAAGCGGGCCCCTAGGAGGGGGGCCGTTGATTGACAAAACGGCGCGGCTATGCCGCACCGCCATTTGAAGAAGCGGGGGATTGATTCCCCCCGCGTGCTGCCTCCGTGCGGCACCGGGCCGCCGCGCCGCCGGCCGGGCCGGGTCGGACCCGGGTCGGGTCGACCCGGTTCAGGCTGACCCAGGGGGGGTCGAGCCGGGTCGGCCCGGACCCGGACCCCCCGTTTCGAATTAGATTTGGTCTTTTGGCCATATCTTGAGCCACGGACCTCCGATTGACGAACCGTCTGCGGAAACGTGATCCTTGGATCGAGACGGCCGTTTCGGTATATCGCACTCAAGGTTTCGGATTACTTTGAGTTCGGCCGGGTTGGTTCGTTCACGAAACCAACAGGGCCTTCGGAGCGGAAACGCTCATATCTTGAGCTACGGACGTCCGATTGACGTGCCGTCAGCCGTGTTTTGTTCCTCTTAGTGAGAAGGATATTTTGGCATACTCTGCCCGAGGTTTGGACGCAGGTGGAGTACGGTCGGGTTGGTTTTGCCTTAAAAACCAACCGGGCCCCGGGGACGAAAATGCCAATAACTCTCAGACCGGGTGTCCGATCGACGCGCCGTCTATTGCGTTGAGTTCCTGTTGACGATACAGAACTTTTGGATACATCAACTCTGGACTATGTGACAGTTGATGTATCAGCCTCTCGGCTCGTGGAGCGGACCCTCCGAACGAGCTTGCTGTGTGCGGGAACCCTAGTGCTGGCTGCGACTGTTACTGTGACTACTACTGCTGCTACTGCTACTGTGACTGCGACGACGACAGTACAGAGATCCTGTGTGGATTCGACGAAGACGACTACATCACTCAGCGATCCTACGTGGATCAGTGCTACAGGTCCTGTGTGGGCCCGATCCTCTGTGGGTCCGATCCTGTGTGGGTCTTTGCGCTCAGCGGTCCTGTGTGAACCAGCGCCTACAGGTCCTGTGTGGGCCCGATCCTGTGTGGGTCTTTGCGGTGATTATCTACAGGTCCTACGTGGGCCCGATCCTGTGTGGGTCTTTTGTGGGGGTTAGTTACCTATCGATCCTTCGTGGGTCCGACGACTTAGATGGATCAGAGATCATCTTTATCGTCCTTTGAAGATGTATACCTGTGTGAGCTGAATCCTGTTGCTTTCCTGTGTGGATTGTGTTGTGCTATCCTGTGTGGATTACGTTTTGCTTTCATGTGTGGAATACGTTTACTTTCCTGTGTGGACTGAGTTGTACTTGGGCTCGGAGGTTGGAGCGTATTTGAAATTGATGACTTAGGTATATGTATGGGCATATACCTAAGCAGTGTCGGTTATTACTTCGTTATTGTTCCTTTCTTCGTGGTTTATCCTTTGTGGATTTGAGAGACCTTCAGGGGTTTCGGGGTCCCTACTGAGTATCTTATACTCACCCCTGCACGGGCTTTGCCCGCACTACGTTGTGTTGGTTGCAGACGACGGACAGCGTTGACCTTAGCTGAGGCTTGCAGAGCGGGATGGTACCCGGAGGTGGACCACTGGGCGGGACGTGCTCGGAGCGGACGGCGGGACCCGTGGAGCAGAGGAGCTATCTGTGCCCATCCTTCAGGTGGGATTTCCAGTGGACAGCTCGGTGTAGCGGCTTTTACCTTTCAGTTACTGTTTTCCCTTTCGAGTTGTACTTTACTTTCAGTTTGGGTTTGTATACTGGCCCATTTACTTTTCCGCACTTTCAGTTGTACTCTGCTTTTTCTTAGTGTTTATTTTCCGCATGCTTTCTCTGTGGTGTTTATTTACATTACAAAGGCAATGCCTTCCCTTTTTACCGGGATTTACGCCTTAGTGCTAGTCGCCAGCCCCTGGCCTATGGAAGGCGGGCTTGGGGTAGTCACGGCACGGACCCCGAGGGAGGGTCGTGACAAATTGGTATTAGAGGAGTTCGGTTCTACCGCGAACTCTGATCTTTTCTAGGTGAAGCAATAATGTTTAGCGTATTGAGTGTGGTTATCAGTCTAGGGAGTCCAGTGTTGGTGTGGCGGCCGACGTATCCGTACACCAGGACCCTGACTTCTGATTTCCGACTTAATGCACGAAAACATTGATTGTGTGTGTGTTTCAAAGTTTTCTTTGTGATTTCTTTGTGTCAGATCACCAGGTATACTGTTTGACCGTGGCACACCTGTTTCCTTTCAGGATGGCCCCACGACGGCAGCCAGCTAGGGTTCCGAGAGTCGAGTGTGACGACAGCCCACCGAGCGACGAGGCTTCGGTACAGGGCCCTCTTGCAGTTGAGGCACCAACAGAGGCACCAGCGATACTACCATACGTTGGGCCATCGATGCCACCAGCCCCAGCAGTAGGCGATGCACGCCACTTGAGTGCGCTGCACGAGTTCCAGTGCCAGGGGCCACCCAGGTTCCGGGGAGAGACGGACCTGCAGGCGGCTGAGGATTGGCTGGATGCTGTGGTGGGAGTCTTCAGGCTAGTGGGGACGCCGGCAGACTTCATGGTGATCTTTGCTGCCAGCCTCCTTCAGGCAGCAGCAGGCAGGTGGTGGAACCACTTGTTTCAGTTTTGCGACGGGATGACCTTCGAATGGGAAGACTTCGAGACCTTCTTAAGGGTGGAGTTTGTGCCAGTAGCTCTACACCCCGAGCGTGTACAGGAGGTTCTGCCTTTGCCGCGTGTTTTTCGATCAGTAGCCGAGTCATCTGTGGGTAGTAGACAGATGATGCAGAGGTCCAGGAGGACCAGACTAGCAGTTGGAAGATCTCGGGTTTTAGGACCGGTGGTGCGGGGCACCCGAGGTGGGGTCAGAGCCAGGCGTGCCAGAAATGGACAATGTTACTCCTGCCGTGGGAAGGGTCACCTGGCACGTGACTGTCCGACTCCTCGTACGATTGATCAGTGGGTGTTAGAGGAGCCACTGAGACAGAAGCATCGGCAAGTGCTTGAGCAACAGCCGAGTGGTGGACAAGGCAGTAGAGCTCCGAGAGCAGGTGGACAGGAGAGGAACTAGTGGATACGTCCCTTGTACTTCTAGTTCCATTTTGCTATTGTATTCGTGTCTTGTACTTTGAGCTGCAATAATAAAAAGACACTTAACTTTGTTTGCTTTACTGTCCTTTTGTCTGATTGATACTGAGTGGTCCCGGTTAAACTGTTGACTTGACCCTCACTTTCGAGATTTCAACTGGAGGGGACCCAGTAACCTCACACTGATGCCGACAGTGTGACTCTACCCTTAGAGGCGAGAGTAATGGTTGGACCTCTTGGTAGCAGCGTCGAGGCCTTACGACGTCATCCGTGCCATAAATTAACTAATCATGACGGATTTGACTGTATTAGGCAAGGAACGTGGTTCATCCAGGGGATGAGACCGGATATCACTTTTCGACAAAGGAGAAATCTTTGCAGCTAGCCTCTTTGCAGATATCTTTCGTGGATAGAGATGGAGCAGCCTTCCTTCAGTCTCTCACAGTCACTCCTCCACTACTGCAGCGAGTCAGGGAGGCACAGCGTGGGGACGCTGACTGTGAGACACGGCGTGCACAGATATCCTCGGGACAGGCACCTGATGGTTTCTCCCTTGGGGCAGAGCACGACATCCTTTTCAGAGGACGTACCATGGTACCAGTCGCTTTGCGAGAGGAAGTGCTGAGAGAGTTTCACACTTCTCCTTTGGCGGTACATCCTGGAGTGGCGAAGATGTACCAGGACCTCAGACGACAGCACTGGTGTCCGGGCATGAAGAAGGCAGTAGCAGAGTTCGTTTCTTGATGCCTCACCTGCCAGCAGGTGAAGGCAGAGCATCAGGTACCAGCGGGCTTGGTACATCCCTTGGAGGTTCCGGAGTGGAAGTGGGACGACATATCTATGGACTTCGTTACTGGACTTCCACGCACTTCCAGAGGTCACGACTCCATCTGGGTGATTGTTGACCGACTCACCAAGTCGGCACACTTCTTACCCATCAGAGAGCAGGGCTCAGTGGAGAGCTTGAGACGTCTCTACGTTCAGGAGATTGTGCGGCTCCACGGTGTGCGATCATCTATCGTCTCCGATCGAGATGCTCGCTTTACTTTCCGGCTTTGGAAGGGGTTACAGGAGGCGTTCGGGACGCAGCTACGACTGAGCACAGCCTTTCACCCTCAGACGGATGGTCAGACGGAGAGGACCATTCAGACTCTCGAGGACATGCTCCGCGCATGTGTCCTCGACTTTGGTCGTAGCTGGGAGGACCACCTACCCTTGGTGGAGTTTGCGTACAACAACAGCTACCACTCCACTATCGGGATGGCACCGTACGAGGCATTGTACAGCCGACCTTGTAGATCTCCTTTGTGCTGGACAGACCCTGGAGAGTCAGCACTCGTGGGACCGGAGATGGTCCAGGCCACGACAGAGAAGGTCTAGGTCATCCAGGAGCGGATGAGGACAGCACAGAGCCGGCAGAAGTCATACGCTGACAGGAGGCGGAGGCCACTAGAGTTTGAGGATGGCGACCACGTCTTCATGCGGGTCTCACCTCGACGTGGTATTCGGAGATTTGGCAGAGGCGGCAAGTTATCTCCGCGCTTCATCGAACCCTTCCAGATCCTCAGCAGGATTGGTGAGGTGGCTTATCGCATGGCTCTACCACCTCAGTTGCACCGGGTGCACGAATTCTTCCACGTGTCTCAGCTGAGGAGATACGTGCACGACCCGACGCACATCATTGACCATGGGGAGCTTGACGTAGATGATGGGGCGACTTTTACGGAGGTCCCGGTGGAGATAGAGGATCGACAGGAGCGGGTCCTGCGTGGCGATCGATTCCTCTTGTACGCATTAGATGGCAGCACGGGAATCTCTAGGAGAGCACATGGGAGCGGGAGGCTCAGATGCGTGCTCAGTACCCTCATTTGTTTCCCTAGTTTTTGATGTATCTTTACGGGGACGTAAAGCCCTGAGGTGGGAGTAATGTAAAGACCCGTAAAATTCAAGGTAAATTTTTTCTTAATTTTCTTTGGAATTTTACAAGAGCGCGGTTTCTGACGGCACCTGATTCCGAGGCCCGGTGTGCCCAGAATCAATTTCCGAAGTTTGGCTCGGGTACGTTCAGTGAACGAACGAGCGGGATTTTCTAACTTTTGAACCGGTGCCCGGAATCGAATTCTGAGGGCACCGACGGAACCGTAGCGCCGGTAAACGCTTAGGAACTCCTGTTCTGGAGTTGCGTTCATGCGAGTGTTGATAATAAAAATTGTGGATGTTTACTTTGTAATTACACTACAATTTTTATTATTTTACTCTAAGTGTTATCTCTTGTTGGAAGTTGGGTAACCACCCAACCTTCCTTGGGAGGTTATGAGGGTGGTGGGGCCCACACGAACCCCACCTCTTCATATCCTCTAAAACCCCTCAACTCCCTCATAAGTTATGATATCTTAAGTTATAACTTTAGACTTAAATAAGGTGAGTTGTGTGTGTGTTTTGAATTTCAAACTCTTGAAATTATAGTGTGTTGTTGTGTTAATAAAAAAAGATAGAGTCTTATTTTATAGTTTTGTCTCCTTGAGAGAGTTGGGAAGGTTCTTCTTGTTTCTTCATCTTCTTCAACCTCGACGAAGAACACGAAGAACGCCGTTCTTCAACTAAGAACTTCTTCGCCGAAGAACACGGTTCTTCCGCGACGCCATATCCGCGACGTGACGTTCTTCTTCCGCATCATCTCTTCCGCGACGGTTTTCCACGACGAACGCCATCGACAACGACTCTTCCTCCGACGTCAAAGGAATCGACACCGATATTCCACGACTACGTCAACGTACGACTATCGAGGTAGGGGTTGTTGTTTTTGTTTATTTATTTATCCTTATTTGTGGTTCATGCATGATTAACGTAAGGTTTTAAAGTTATGTTATCATCTAACATGAGGGGGCCGGACCGCATGAACACGGCCGAACCCCCTCCATCGTTCTTGTTGATTTACCTTGCGGGTGGAAACAAGGTGGCGTGGTGCCGTCGCACCACGCGGTTAATCATGAAATTATTTTACGCGACTCCGTCGTGCGCGCGCCATGGAAAAATCATCAAGAACGCGACGCCGTCGCGCTGCGTTGAAAGAAATCAGAGGCACGACGGAGGGACGCGGGGTCGTCGCACCGCGCCGGACGACGAACACCGCGGCCGGTTCCGGGCCGCGGCGGAACGTGAAGACCGGCGGCCGGGCCGCCGGCGTCGGAAGCCGAAAGGGGACCGGATTTTTCCGGTCCCGTTGGAGAAAACCGGCCGGCCAGCCGGCCGGCCGGATGGTAAATCCCCGGGGAAATTAATCCCCCGGCCAGCATTAAAGCCCCCCCCCCCATTTAATTGGGGGAGGCGGTTTCCTTGAGGGGGGGGGGGGGGCAGGCGGCTCCCCCGGATCCTCTTCAAAGCGGGCCCCCAGGAGGGGGGCCGTTGATTGACAAAACAGCGCGGCTATGCCGCGCCGCTATTTGAAGAAGCGGGGGATTGATTCCCCCCGCGTGCTGCCTCCGTGCGGCGCCGGGCCGCCGCGCCGCCGGCCGGCCGGGTCGGCCCGGACCCAGACCCCCCGTTTCGAATCAGATTCGGTCTTTTGGCCATATCTTGAGCCACGGACCTCCGATTGACAAACCGTCTGTGGCAACGCGATCCTTGGATCGAGACGGTCGTTTCGGTATATCGCACTCAAGGTTTCGGATTACTTTGAGTTCGGCCGGGTTGGTTCGTTCACGAAACCAACCGGGCCTTCGGAGCGGAAACACTCATATCTTGAGCTACGGACGTCCGATTGACGTCCCGTCAGCCGTGTTGTGTTCCTCTTAGTGAGACAGATCTTTTGGCAAACTCCGCCCGAGGTTTGGACGCAGGTGGAGTACGGTCGGGTTGGTTTTGCCTTAAAAACCAACCGGGCCCCGGGGACGAAAATGCCAATAACTCTCAGACCGGGGGTCCGATCGACTCGCCGTCTGTTGCGTTGAGTTCCTGTTGACGATACGGAACTTTTGGATACATCAACTTTGGACTATGTGATAGTTGATGTATCAGCCTCTCAGCTCGTGGAGCGGACCCTCCGAACGAGCTTGCTGTGTGCGGGAACCCCAGTGCTGGCTGCGACTGTTACTGTGACTACTACTGCTGCTACTGCTACTGTGACTGCGACGACGACAGTACAGAGATCCTGTGTGGATTCGATGACGACGACTACAGCACTCAGCGATCCTACGTGGATCAGTGCTACAGGTCCTGTGTGGGCCCGATCCTGTGTGGGTCCGATCCTGTGTGGGTCTTTGCGCTCGGCGGTCCTGTGTGAACCAGCGCCTACAGATCCTGTGTGGGCCCGATCCTGTGTGGGTCTTTGCGGTGATTATCTACAGGTCCTACGTGGGCCCGATCCTGTGTGGGTCTTTTGCGGGGGTTAGTTACCTATCGATCCTTCGTGGGTCCGACGACTTAGATGGATCAGAGATCATCTTTATCGTCCTTCGAATATATATACCTGTGTGAGCTGAATCCTGTTGCTTTCCTGTGTGGACTGTGTTGTGCTATCCTGTGTGGATTACGTTTTGCTTTCCTGTGTGGAATACGTTTACTTTCCTGTGTGGACTGAGTAGTACTTGGGCTCGGAGGTTGGAGCGTATTTGAAATTGATGACTTAGGTATATGTATGGGCATATACCTAAGTAGTGTCGGTTATTACTTCGTGATTGTTCCTTTCTTCGTGGTTTATCCTTTGTGGATTTGAGAGACCTTAGGGGGTCTCGGGGTCCCTACTGAGTAGCTTATACTCACCCCTGCACGGGCTTTGCCCGCACTACGTTGTGTTGGTTGCAGACGACGGACAACGTTGACCTTAGCTGAGGCTTGCAGAGCGGGACGGTACCCGGAGGTGGACCACTGGGCGGGACGTGGTCGGAGCGGACGGCGGGACCCGTGGAGCAGAGGAGCTATATGTGCCCATCCTTCAGGTGGGATTTCCAGTGGACAGCTCGGTGTAGCGGCTTTTACCTTTCAGTTTCTATTTTCCCTTTCGAGTTGTACTTTACTTTCAGTTTGGGTTTGTATACTGGCCCATTTACTTTTCCGCACTTTCAGTTGTACTCTGCTTTTGCTTAGTGTTTATTTTCCTCTTGCTTTCTCTGTGGTGTTTGTTTACTTTACAAAGGCAATGCCTTCCCTTTTTACCGGGATTTACGCCTTGGTGCTAGTCGCCATCCCCTGGCCTATGGAAGGCGGGCTTGGGGTAGTCACAGCACGGACCCCGAGGGCGGGTCGTGACACTATTGAATAATTTTCCCATTAAAACATAGTAAACACCAAATATTATTATCATTGATGAATAGAATATTTATAAAAATATCATTCAATAATTATTGAGGAAAAAATCATTTCAATTTTGAAATCATATTTTTAAAATATAAATTCTTTCCCAAATATTATAGAAAATATTTCCATTTAAAATAAACATAGAAAATTTTAATGGAAGATTAAAATAATTCAGTGGTTATAATGGTAGAAAATATCTTTCATGCCTTACATAATAAAATAAGAATTACTTTTACATTTTTAGAAAAAACTAAAAAGTACTTCATTTTGAAATAAATATGATTCCTTTTAAAAAATATGGTAAAAAGTCAAACAAGGGCAAACAAATTTAAAAAATATAAAGTTTAGTAAAAACTTTATTAAAACTTTTTTTGAAAAAATTACATGGAAGAAAACAAATTATAACTTAAGAAAGGGATATAGTCAACTTTATTTAAATTATTCATTAGGTATGTTCAGTATATAAATAGAGTAAAATGAAAGAAAAACATGTATTTACTATAAATGTAGTGACATAGTTTTTTTCTTTATAATACATATATATATATATATATTTCTAGAGTTTGGATCTAAGATAATGTATGATTCTGAGGCATGATGTGATCAGAGTTAATTATATAAAAATATTAAATAAATTATATATTGTGTGTGTCCAAATTTTTAAAAATAATATAATAAGTATAAAATAGAATCTCATATAATAATTACAATAACAAATTTGATTTTGGAACATAGTGTTATGATAGGTGCAACATAAAATGGGTCTTCATGTGGCATTCAGAATCCTTGATCATTGGTAGTACGTTCAGTGGATTAATTAATTATTAAATTATTTTATTCATTCATTTTTACATTTATGAAATTTTCATAAATATATCTTCATGGAAAAAATTCCACGGTTAGCCTCACAATCCTCGAATCATCAATGATAATCTTTTTCCTTCTTCCATTGGAAAATTATAGTGGATGATGATGAAACGCCGAATCAGATCCGATCAAGATGCTTAAAATGCAATGATCCTTCTTCCTTATTAAAGACTATGTTATTCATCAAAAAATACTTCCAATGATAGTTAGTACTCATGAATTTGAGATTAAAATCATTTTTTAATTTTTTTTGGGAAGATCTATCCTTGTTCTTAGATATGCGCTAACTGTGGCCAATTTTACGTGCCTGGGTTTATAAAATAAACATCAGTCAATTTTTTTCAATTCATGGATGTAGATTCCAGATTTTTTTACAATAACACTTGGATAAATATGTTTGATCCATTGGTTTTGTGATTTTATCGCTCGTTTTCTTCACATTCTTCAATGGTATGATTCTAAGGTCCTAGTTTGACATTGATGGGTGGTATCAAGCTTGATCGAACCCCCAAAACATTGATAGATCGATAACTAAATCATAGATCATTGAAGTTTAGGAAGATCGGTGATATTGATGGATGGTGGGTGATTATTTGGACCGATCTATGAAGGTATAAAAATCATTGATGAACTTTTTTTTTGTGAAGAACCCCCAAAAAAGCACCAGATCTGATTCTGGATGAGCGATTACTAATATCTATGATCCATGGACAGATCCATAAGTATTAGGTGGATTTACGTCAGGATCTACAATAGAATGCCCAGATTAAGGCTCTAATATTAGATCTAATATTCGAATGAAAACCATATTACATGATGTTTTCAAGGATGATCACACATCGTGTGTCCAACTTAGTGGTGATGGCTAGAGTTTTTGAAAATTTAAGGATGTAACATCATATATCACTCTTGCGCACTATTTACCCCTTCCCTAGATAGATAAACCGTGTGATGGATCACATGGGTGTGATGACATGCAGGAGTAAATGGAAAGGTACATGACTGTGTACTTGAGTACACGAACAGTACTAGGTCACACAGGTAGCTCCCCATGTGGGAAAAAAAGAGAGATTACAGAGTACAAAAACCCTGGTTCTAGTATAAATACACAACCTGCAAGACACAACCTGGTCCTAGTTAGTCCAACCACACAAATGTAGTCCACCAACATGGTGTGTACTGATACATGTTTTGGAAGCTGTGAGCCATAGAGAGACACAACCAAGAGATGGAGTGGGACCAGACATCATGTGGGTATCCTTACATGTCCTTCACTATAAAAAAGGTCATTAGAATGGGTTTTATATTCATTTTTAGTGGGTTATAACCCCCTAAAGTATTTAGTGGTAGTTATGGTGAACCATTTCTATTAGTCTACAATATATGATTAGGGTCAGTATTCAGCAAACAAAATTATATCTAGATGAACATTAGCGGTGGTTTATTTATAAAGGATTTAAGACCCTTCTAATGCCACTATAAATCTACTAGAACGAGGAAATTTATAAGGGGATTAATCCCCTTCTAAATAATATAACAATATAGTGGTGGTTAAAACCACCCATAATCGATTTGAAGGTTGCTGTGGGCCATCCAGGGACATGGTCATGTGATTGAGCATGACAAAACATCATATGGGTCCCCTCACATGTTGGGCACTACAAAAAGGCTATTATTATAATGGGTAATTTTTTTTCCTTTAGAGGGGTTATAACCCCCTCTAAATGATTCAACAGTGGTTATGGTGAACTGCCGCTAAGGGGGACATAGTATATTATTAGGGTCAGTTTTCAGTAACCACATTTATATCTGGATGATCATTCGTGGTAGTTTATTTATAAGGGGTTTAAACCCCTTTTAATGATTCATAAATCTTTTACAATGAGGCAATTTAGAATGAGAATAAACGCTTTCTAAATAATGTATCGTCTTAGTAGATGTTAAAACTAGCCTTAATATATTTGAATGTATAAGATGTAAAAAAGTAGGTGCGGTTTCAATAACCTCCCCTAATGACTAAACTATTTAGGGGCAGTTCTAACCACCCTTAATGTTGAACGAGTTTTTTTTAAATATTTTTTTAATTATAATATAAATTCTAAAAACTATAAGATCGAGTTATTATTTGTTTTTTTTAATAAATTATATTTATGGATATATTTATATAATATTTTTATTCATTTATTTTATAAATAATTAATATTATATGAAATATAATTTATAAAAATAAATACTTATTAATGTATATAATATTATACAATTAAATTTACGTATACATATAAATACAATTAAATAGAATCATATGAATATTTTATATATTATTTTCATATAATTTATTTAAATAAATTTATGTATTATGTTTTAATTATATATATATATATTATAATTTTCATGAAAAAAATAATGGGGGTTCAAAACCCCAATTAATATATGAAATTAGTGGGGATGAACCCTCCCTATAATTTGAAGACATTAGAGGGAGGGGGGGGGGGTTGGAACCCTATCTAATTTAATACATTAGAGATTTTTTTCAACCCCCTCTAATTTAAGATATTAGAAAGGGCTTTAAACCCCCTCCAATATATGACTGGATATTTAAAAATAATGTTAAAAGATTTAGAGGTTCTTCAAACACCCATCTGAATTCAATGAATAGTGAGGGTTTTACATAACCCCATCTATTTTTTATATAAAATTAATTTAGAGAGTATTCATAGCCCCATAAAATTTTTATTATTAGACGAGATTGTGCGGATCCCCTTGTAATTATATAAAAAAATAATTTAGAGGGGTTTCTTCATAACGCCCACTAATATATTTATTTTTATGTAGTTGTGTACTCATAGTTTCCTTTTCTAGAAAATTCAATGCCTTATATTTCCTCTTTTTGCGCTTGAATTTTGGCCTGCATGCTACCTATCCTTACTATCTTCATGTGTAACACATGATGGTGTCCTCATATGTAGTTTTTAAGATCTGATGTGAAATTTTCCAATAATGAGGCATACTGAGGATATCCTAGATAATGGTAGTGATTAGGAAAAACTGTAGAGGTTTTTTATGTGGGGAACCCCCTATCAGATAATGTGCAGTTCATCAATAAATAAAGGGGAACCCCCATGTTTTACTAGGGCGATTTTCTTCTAACATTATAGTGAAACCACCCATCATCAGAGGATTTGGTCCTCTAAAACTAATTTTCAAGTGGAACCGCCCTATCAGAGAGGGAATGATTCCTTGATGTCTAGAGTGGAATCCCCCTACAATACAAGGGCATTGGGAAATTGGTCCTCAATTGATGGATTTTAGCCCCCATTGGTATGGATGTAGGTCATCTTACTTATCAAGTGGACCCCCTACCAGTATAGGGTGTGGGTCTTTATGACACTACAGTGGAACCACCCATTGGCATGTGCTTAGGTCCTCTACAGATACTTATAGAGTAGACCCCCTAATGTACTAGGGTGTGGATCTTCTACTTTGAGTTTGAGATCCCTTAACTATGTGGCACATTGATGAGGCGTGGCTATACTTTCAATGTTACTTTTGGGTAGATGTGTGAGATACTGGACATCATTGGTGGAATTTTAGAAGTGTTGGTGACCCTTCTTTTTGGGATGAGTTGTGAAATGGTGATCCCCTCAATCTATCATTTGGGATTAATTTGAATGAGAATGTATATATATATATATATACATATACACATGTTGGATTTGGTTACTCTCCATCCTAGAGAGGTGAATGGGGAATTACAAATGCATTATGTGTTTAGATTTTTAATTATGGATGAGTCTACTCTCCCACTATAGGTGGAAAAGAATCCATGTTTAGTTTATCAACTCGCTACGTTGATCCCCTTGCGTTTGTATAAGATTACTTTCACTCTTATATTGTGTTGATCTATTCTCTTTGAAGAAATGTTAAATCTACTATCATTCATTCCAATTTTTTATCTTTATAAACCCCTTCATCTTTCAGGAAATCCTACTAGGTATGTATATACTCACCCCTATATAGGCTTTTCCCACAAGCATCGTCTTTTTCGTCTCTTATGAAGATGGCGTAATGGTCATCCTTGACTACATAAGAACATAGTGATACCTATTACTTTAGACCATGTATGGTGGTTACATATTGGGATTCTAGAGATGACCTCTCTTAGTAGTTTACATTCCTAGCTTTGTTAGGTTGGGGAGTATTTCTGGTTTGACATGTGTTTTTCCCCTTATGTTTTCAGTTTGTACTATTGTACTATTCTGCACCATAATGGTCATGTGTCCTTGTTTTTCTTTATAGCCATGTTTCTCATTTTACCATTTCCCAATTAACTTTTTGTATCGAGATGAATGTGTGCATGCATATAGGTACATAAAAATAATCCTCCCTGAGTTAGTTACACCTTTAGTTCTTGATTCCACCCATATCCTAGGGAGGCGTTCTTGGGGTAGTTGGGACTTGAACCATAGCTTGGGTGGGGTCATGAAATACTGTTTTTTGAAAAAGTTCATTCACTGGGATATTGTTCAAACTTTTCCCCTTTAAGGGTTCTGGATGGGTTTAGGGAAACCAATTCAAATTTTTTTAGTGGATCTCTTAGGCTATAGAATCCAGTGATGGTACTGGTGGCCGAAATATCCATTCACTAGAATCTTTACTACCACCTTGTCAACTAAGAATGTCGAGACATACGTTGTAGGGATAAATGGTACATGCATCATATAGAATTGAGTCTGTGACTATCCTTCTTGTGTCATCTCACCATTGTTGATCTATATATTCTCATGTGACCATGGTACATCTGGATAAAATCTCATGATTCCTTCATAATGATACCATCCTGGATACCAGCTCCAGATCATGATGAAGAACCTATGAGTGATGAGGCCTCAACTTAGGGTCCATCAAGAAACCCACTTTCTCATAGTAGAAAGGTAGCTACAACTTCACCTAATAAGAAATATGTCATTCCAGAGGAGAAATATGGGGACACATGCATGAATATCATTTTCAACGAGTTCCAGTGCCAAAGTCCATTGATGTTCCATACTAAGCCATATCCTTAAGGAGCAAAGGATTGGATATAGTCAGTGGTCTATATCTTCATGTTTGGTTGGTCCTGGATTGATCAGTTGGTTTGTTTGGTGGCTATCCTCTTCCACGAAGTATCCAGGTTTGGGTGGAACCTCATTACATAGATTCATGATGAGTCAACATTATTGTTTCCCAAATTCTACATATTATTCTATAAGGAGTAATACCCCTCATTATTATTCTCAATCCATATTCAATAGCTTCTGAAGATATAGTAGGACAGGATGATGGTGGATGAGTACACAAGATGGTTTAAAAACATTATGTGGTACTCACATGACATGATCTGAGATGGATACTTCTATGTAGAGAAGTTTGAGCAGGGATATCATTGATATATCCATGATGGTGTGGTGCCTTTGTGCATCCCAAACAGTTTTGGGGTGATAGAGTTTCCAGTAGTGATAGAGTGTTTTTTGTTAAAGGGATGATGGACAATTAGTGATGGTAGTGGGAACCATATGGTTGATTCATCTATAGAAGCTAACAGATGTCAGGCACTAGGATAATGATGTAGGAAACCTCCTTGTGATCAGTCCTAGTCACATGGTTAGGGGAAGTAGCAAGGACCTGATAATCTAAGAGAGGTGTGGTACTTTACTTGTGATTGGATAGGTCACATGGCACATGTCTATCCTACTATACTTGTCGAGAAGTAGACAGATAATTGTTAGACCACCACCAAAAATGCATCACCATAATCATGGATCACACATTGGAGGATATGGTGGATACAATAGGGAAGTGATAAAAGTGGAATGGGAGAAAATTTTATTGGTGGATGATGCTATGATACCCTTCCACTAAAACCCCTAGGCCGCATATGTTAGGATCATGGAGCAGGAGGTTGGGGATGTAGACAACAACCTGATTTGGAGGTTTATGACCCCACAATGCACGAGATGATTAGAGTTATGATAAATTTATTCTATAATACCCCTTTAGTATTATTAGACACATATTATAGTCATTCATTCATCTCCCTACTTTTTGAGTAAGAGAGAGAGCTCCCAGTTGAGGTGCTAGCCCATCAGCTTTGTTTCGAGGTTTATATGAAGAATGATTCTTATATATCAATCATCTGACGATAGTGTGAGCTATCACATGATGGAGAAAAAATTTTATTGTACCTTTTTTCAAAAAAAATTAACCCTAAAACATCATTTAGTTTATGGATTGGTTGTCCATGGTTCAATCCTATATTGATTGTACCCACAGACAAGTCAGATTCCTATGCACTGATGGGATGTGCTTCTCCTTTTATAGTTATAGAGATATCATGTAAGGGAAGGTCAATTATATGAGTAGGATCCTACAACCAATAACCCCCCAGCCAGTGAATACAGACCTTAGTGTCGTTGGATCTTCAGAAATATAGATTCCTTCAGTTGTATAGGATTTTATGTAAATCTTCCCCAAGAATGTTTCTGGACAACCTCTAAGGTGAGAGATGATTTTTTTCATTGATTTTCATTTTTAAACCACACTTATATCTCTTGTGTCATATAGAATGGACCCTATTGAGATCAGGGAGTAGCGGTTGTAGTTGGAGGACCTTTGAGAGAAAGGTTTCATAAGACGTAGTGTGTATCCTTACGAATCTCCAGTCTTGATAATGAAAAAGTCAGATGAGAGCTTGTAGTATTGTATAGATTATGATCACTTGAACCATAATACATTAAATAATAAGTATCGCTTTAGAAGGATTGAAGGCCTCTTTGAACAATTGAAAGGTTCAGTATGGTTCTCAACGATCCATCATAGGCCTAGGTGCCAATAGTTGAGGGTTGAAACAGATAATATTTTAAAGATGGCATTCTGATGTCACTTTTGAAATTATGAGTTCCTAGTGATTCCCTTTGGTGTGAATAATTCCCCTGTTGTGCTTATGTATTTGATGAACAAGAATTTCCCACCATACTTTGTCATGTTTTTTGTTTTCTTCATCAATGGAATAATCCTCTACTCTATATGATAAGAGGATCATGAAAATAACATTAGGATGGTTCTATATTTTCTTTGAGAATACTAAATTTATAGAAATCTCTCTATGTTCTAGTTCTGGATTCAGGTGGTTCACATTCAAAATTTCATTTATGGGCATGGTATAGTGACTTAGTATTGATATTTGTAGTTATTTCTGAAGATCAACTCATGAAAGGTTTGGAGGTGCAGAGATTTATTATCTTTTCAGGGTACTATATGAGGTTTGTGGTAGTCTTATCCAAAATTTCTACCCCTTTGAACACCCTAATGAAGACAGATAAATTGTTTACCTGGTCTGAGTAGTGAAATAAGGACTTTGAGGAGTTAAGATTGAGGATAGAGAGAGATCATATGTTGATACAGCAAGGGGATGTCATTGAGTTCATTTCTTATTAAAATTCCTCAAGATCTAGGATTGTTTGCATGTTTATGTAGTGGCATGAAGTTATTTCTTATTAGTTGAGGTAGTTTAGAGTCAATGAGACGAAATAAATCACTCATGATCTAGCTTTAATCAGTAGTATTCTCTTTGAGGATACAGAGGAACTACCATCTAGGATAGAACCTTGTGGTTTACTCATACCAATAGAGGCTTAGAGATTTGTTCATGTAGAGATTCTTGAACCTGATATAGGTATGCCAGTTAGAATTAATGTAGGTCTATGACTTAGATATAGTCAATATTCTATAGAAGCGAAACATTTTAGCAGATTCCCTTAGTTGATGTCATAGTATCTCTTAGTTCAGGAGGATTCAGAGAAGTTAGCTTCCCAGCATCATACATTGGTGGAGTAAGGGCTTCAAAGTATTTAACATCCTTACAACAGACCCTGATGTTGGAGGAGGGTAAAAATTTTCTACAATTGATTGTATTGACACTCTCTATTCAGGAGTGTGTGAGAGAATCCAATGTTGTAGAAATCAATTCTTAGTTTTTATGTGATCATATATATTTAGATGACTTAATAGATGTATATTATAAAGGAAGGAATTATTTCATCTTATTCCAGGTGTAGACAGTGGTTCTAGTAAAATTGTGGGTAGAGGAGATGCAAGAGTTTTGCACTTCTCAAATAGTTATACATCTTGGTGTGGGTAATTAGTATAGATAACTTCAACAATAGTTTTGGTGGTCTGACAGGATATGTTTCATAGTTGAGTTCATCTTTTATCGTCTCACCTGTTAGTAAGTTAAGGCCAATAGCCATGTTCTGGAAGGTTTTTTTGTATCCCTTTAAGAAATCATAGTGGAAATGGGTCATAATATACATGGAATTTTTCATAGGTCCTCTGTGTACAATGATGGTCCATGAAAACATCTGGGTGATAGTTGAAAAACTCATGAAGTTGGCTCAGATCCTTTATATTAGGAAGCATAGTTTTGTGGAGTGTTTTGGGATGTTGTATATACAATACGTCATTTTATTTCAGGGGGTTCATTCGATTATTGTCTCCCATCGTGACACCCAATTTACATAATGATTTTGGAGTGGAAAACAAGAGGAATTTGGGAACCACATGAGGATGAGTAGAACCTTTCACCACCAGACTGATGGTTAGACCGAGTGAACTATCCAGTTGTTGAATGATATACTAAGGGCTTGCATGTTAATGTTTGGAAGGATCTCGGAGGATCACTTGCCATTGGTAGAGATTTCACACAACAATACAGAGACCTTATTTTTTTCCTTTCAGAACTATGTTATATATATATATATATATTTCCAAAGATATATGTTGAGACGACATGGGATTTCAAGGCTCAGAGTGATTAGAATTATGTTTATAAATATATTACATATTTTTTAATCGTGCATCAAATTATCATTAATGAAAAATATATAAATCTTAAACAAAATATTAGATATGGAATATGAGACCATGGTAGAGTTTAATAATTTGGTGTTTACCCAATGTCAAACCAAAACTGGGTTGGTGCAGGGTGTTCAGACTCCTCGCTCATTGGAAGTACATTCAATGGATTAATAAATTTTCAAACTAATTAATTAATTAATTTTTAACGAAATGAAAATTTTACAAATATATCATCATGGAAAAATGTCCAGTGTTATAATCATAATATTTGAATCACCAATGAAACTCTCCATCATCGTTCCATTAGCGAATCATTGTGGACGATGATGAAAATATATATTAGAATAGATTAGGATGAAATAAAACAATGATCCTTTTTCCTTTTTTATAGGTACATTATTCTGTAAATAATTATTTAATTTTCTTCATGGAATCATTAATCGGAAATTTATGCCATTTTAGTTTTTTGAGCAGATCTACCCTTGTTCCTATAACTATTCTAATTGTGGCCAATTACATTCACCTGTGTACTGAAACTAGATTTACACCAATTTTTTTCTAACCCCAGATGCATTTTATTTATCCTTGGATAAAAAATCAAATACAACATATTTAATTTTTTTGTTCTTTTTTCCTTAGTTTTCTTCATCTTTATTAACGGTAGGACCCTCTGGTCCCAGTTTAACATTATTATGTGGAACCAAGCACAATCAAACCCCTAGAACCATATAGGATTAATAAAAAAGAATAAGTGAATGATTTTTGGGAAGATCAAGGATGTTTTCTCGTGGTTTAAGATTATTTGGAAGACCAGAGGATAGATCATACGAGGTTGGACGATCTATGGTGAACAGTTTGGAGGACGGACCCCCGAAGAATTAGCAGACCATATTTCCAATGATTCAGGGCCAAGATCCATGATCCATGACTAGATAATAATGTTCTTGGAAGATTTATAGTGGGATGTATAGAGGAACAAACAAATTCAGGTGCAATGATTAAATCAACGATTCTAGGGAAAACCTGAATACACATTGTGTTCAAGGATGAACACATGTCTTACAACCTAATAAGTTGAAGTGGATAAGGTTTTGGAAACGTTAAAGATAAAATAGAGTGTTTGCCTCATACATGTCTTGTAACACTTCCCCAGATGGATAACCCATGTGATTGATAACATGGGAAGGATCCCATGTTGGAGTACTTGGAAAAGTACACGACCATATACCTGAGTAAAAAGACACAACCAGTTCACACAGGCAGAGCCCTGTGTGAGGTAACATGTAATGTACAGAGTATATGGACATGGGGCCCAATACAAATACATGACCAGAAAGACATGAACCAGACACTATTATTTTTTACACATTGTGTTGTCCACCTATATGACCTATACTACTATATGGTTCAGGATTCGTGTGCCATATACGAACATGACCAGGCGATGGAGCTAGAACAAATTCTATGTGGGACCCCTCACATACCGTGTAGCCACAATTTCTATTTCTAGAAACATAAATAATCTAAATGTCCTTCATTTGAACTCATATTTTGGCTTGTGAGCTGTCTATCCTAACTGTATTTCTATATAGAACGTGATGGTTCCATTTTTTGTGGTTTTAGTAGTATGATGTGAAATTTCATAGGCCTGATGCTTAATGAGGTGAATCCCAATGACAATAGTGATCAAGGAGAATTACCAGAGGCTTTATTCGAGTGGAACACCCAATCTGATAGGGTTTATGTAATCAATGACTAGAGTGTAACCCCTTATTGTACAAGGGTAAAATGTGTTGACCTTTGTTGTGGAACCCCCATCATTACGGGTATATGTCCTCTATAACTACATTCTATGTCGAACCCCATATCAGATAGTGTGTAGGTCCTTGATGACTAGAGTGGAACACCCCATGTTATTCTAGGGCTTCTGTCATTGACCTTTATAATGGAATCACAAATCAATATGGCATCAAGCCCTCTACCTTATCGAGTGGAACCCCCTAGTAACGTAGGTTACATTTCCTCACCTCACAAGAGTGGAACCCCACAACAACATGGGCATGATTCCTCTACAAATACTTACAGAGCGGAAACCCCATGAATTTATAGTGTGTGAGTCCTCTACATAAATTTTTTGGTCACCTGAGTGTGTATAATATTAAAGATGTGTGTCTAGACTTGAAAAATTATATTTCGGAAGGTGTGTGAGATGTTGGGAATCATTGGGGGACTTTTGGAACTGTTGGAGACTTTCCATCATTATTTGAGAAGTGAGATGAATATCCACTTACTATCTCATATGGAAATCTTTTTTCTATGAATATATATATATATATATTATTTTTTATCTATACCTTGGATTTGTTTAAACTCTTTCCGGGAGTGGCAGAGATGTGTTGGGTATTCCACGTGCTTTCCTCATTTATCATATTGGGGTTACATGAGTCGACCCTCCTACTATAGGTGTAAAAGACTCGATGTGTAGTTCATATAATAACTATGTTGAGCCCCTTGTGTTTGGAAGTGGTTACTTTCAAACATGGTGTTTTTTGAGCTTCTCTCTATGAATGTACCATGCATCTACTTCCTTTCTTTCCTATTGTATCACTTACTACCTCACCTTCATCTTTCAGGGCATCGGAATGGGTTTTTATATACTCAAACATATATGGGATTTTCCCACCAATGTTTTATATTATGTATATGAACAACATATTGACCATAAATAAATAGGATCTTAGGGATACCATGTTCTTTGGACACTGTACGGAGGCCATATCTTGGGATTCTGTACCTGGGTTCTCTTAACATTTTACTTTTCTATTTTTTCAGGATGTCACATATTTATGGTTGGCCTTGTATTTTCCCCCATTAATTTTCAGTTTGAAATATCTTACTCTCATGAACCTTAAATATTATGAATTATTGGTTTACATTCTATATGTGTTTCATGTTTTACTCCTTCCCTATTAATATATAAGTCATTATGGGTGTGTGTGTTCATACATGTACTTAGGCAACGTCCTCCCCATTTTAGTTATGCCTTAGACACTTACCACCACCCCTAGATTGCGGAGGAGGGCTTGGGGTAGTTGTTCCTCAAACCTTCATTGGTTTGGGACATGAAAATTAATAACCCTAGTAAAATAAAATTGATCGGTTTCTTGAGATATAAATCATAATATTTTATCATCATTATAATAAATATAAACAATACGGAGAAATAATGAAATTGTATCATTGAAACCTTATGAATATCCTAAATTTTTAATCATAATACACATTAATTAAAGAAAATTATATTGGTGTATAACCACCCATAAATTCGTAACAATTATCATAAAATAAAATTATGGAAAGTTTGTACACCACAAAAAATAAATTATGGGGTGATAAAATATTCCTAAACTCACATCACGACATTGATCGTACACATTTGAACCTCCTTTATAATATATATATAATTATTATTATTTTATTATAGAACCATAAAAATATATATCATACAATATATTATTTACATTTATCCATTTATCACAATTTTTTTAATTAATCATTATTAAATTCACTATTTCATGTAATAGCTACATTATTTTCCATGTATGTTTTGGTTCAGTAGTTTTGGTCCTGGTACATCAATTATGGTTAAATAATATATTTCTTGTTAATAAATATATAAATATCATATATACTCATTGTAAAAGTATTTTGAGTCATACATAAGCGATGTGGACTTTGTAATGAATTGCACCATTTATGGAGACAATAGGTTTCACATACGCGTAAACACTTTTTTAATTTCTTCAACAGAAGGAATGAAACAAAGGTAAATATTAAATCACCTATAAAGAGTCATTTTTATGTCATATATTTCATATATATTCAATAAATATAATCTTAATACTATTCACATAAAAATAAAATGATAAACATATCACATTATTTCGTTGAGGTGGCAGTCGAAACGTACACCTGAGCAACGCAATCTTTTTTAAGAGGATTGAAAGGTAAGAAGGTAGTTGAAATACTATAGTAAAATACATATATTAATTTCATAAAAAACATATAAATATTTTACATACCTAATTTTATCTATCCATGAGAGGAGGTTATGGAAAATGCATTACATCAGTTTGCGATATGTAATTCACCACACACACAATTGATAATATAATTTCCTAAATTATTGGAGAGGATATAAATATAGATTACGATATTAACATAATAAAATTATAATATTTTTGAGATAATAAAACTTTTATTTAATCATTAATGAATAAAATTTTTAGGGAGTGGAATAATAAATAAAACAAATATGCTCGTTTAAGAATGATACCTGTTATTAGGAAGACATCTTATGTTTTACTCGAAAATAAATCATAGAAGACTTCCCTAATAAATCTATTTCCTATAGGATGTTATGGAAAGATTATTTAAGAAATTTTGTCATGTATTGGAACATTAAATTTTTTTGGAGGTGTGAATAAGAGCGGAGACTGGATGACCATTTATGAGCGGGAAAGAGGACACATTTGGAAACTTTTGAAATAAAAAAGATATAACCATGTTTAACAGATGAAAAAATGATAAAGAATTACTCATAATCAATCCCAATATGTTATAAGGAAGAAATATGGCTATAAAATATGAATTTTAAATATTTTAGTTCATTTTAACCCATCATGTTTTAGTTTAACCCACAGTAAAACCATTTAACCTTAACCATGATAATTAATTTTTACTTCTTTATTATTCATTTGGGGAAAAAATTAAGGTTACATTATTAAATAATTTGAATTATTTTTATAAAAAATATGGAATAAATTTTTACATATTATATTCATATAAGTGGTAGAATTAAGTTTCAAATTAATCTACACACATAAAAAAGTGGTTTTTCAATGGAAGGTTTTCATAAGTATAAATTGTTTTTATATTTAATTTTATCATAAATTAGATTCCGATGAAATAAATTATATTAATAATAATATAATTTTAAACATTTTATTTTTAAAACCAATATAAAATAAATAAATAAAATTTATTTAAATGAAAATTAATTTTTAATAAAAATCTGTATTTTTCTATATTCACCGAAAAACATATTTTTTTAGAAAATTATTTAAAATTCACTCTAAGATAGTTTTCATATTTTTATAAAAAAATTTAATTGATTTTTCTCCATTTTGTTCTAAATGGGAAAAAATAACTTTTATTATTTATTCCTAAATTAACGTTTTTTGAAAATAGTATTTTCAAATCATTTATACAATTTATTTAAAATTATGTAATTGTTTATCATTATAAATTTTTTAATATAAAAACATTATACATTATCTTAAAAATATTGGTGTTCCTATTAATATAACCATTTTCAATTACTTGGTTATGAGAACCATGATTCAATTAATAATATTAATAGTATATTGTTGTTCATTATAACATTATCTTGCATATAACTCAAGCTATCAATGAAATTAATTCGTTCTTGAAATAAATATTTTATAAAATATCATGATGTTATAGAGCATAATAAGGAATTTCCTTTGTTTATTTTCCCAATGTATTACACCTTGGTTGATGATTGATTGGACCATTCTGGCCAAATATCATGAGGTGTTGTCAATAAGTAGCTTAATTTTAAATTTGGATTCAAAATTAGTGATGTGAAGGAAATAAAAGAAAATGAATATCAATTTTTAGGCCTTTTAATTTTTCTATATCACAAAAAACACTATAATTTCAATGGTATTTATGTTAAATGAATCCTTTCATGCTGTAATTAGTTGTTTATATCATGATTCAATTCTATTAATTAAAAATCTAACCCAATATCAAAAAATAATAAAAAATCAAAAAAATTTAAAAATCATAAAAAAAGTTCTTACTAAACAAAAAACAGTCCTAATAATGACTAATAAAAACATTAGAAATACATGAATTAATTATTAGTTTCACCCAATATTTTCCAACTGATAATATTTAACAATATAAATATATTTGTGGGGGCCTAACATAATTTTATTCTCAAATAATGCTTTTTTAAAATAAAATATTTGATTTAAATCCAAGAATTTATGATGAAAAATTAAAAAATATTTATTTTACGGAATTATTCTAGATTCAAAATCAGTGTTACGTAATCAACATGCTAATCCAGTGAGAATTTATTGACCAAAAATCTTCCAAGTCTAAAAAATTCACAATGGTCCACCTAATATATTCATGAATTGTAAATAATTTTAGATGATGTTTCATATATGTCCACACCATTATCCAATAACAACAATACATACGTTATTAAGATTATGAATGTTTACATCGATATAATTTTCAGTTTTTTTTTCTAGATTAGTAATCAAATAAATGAAAATTGTTTTTGTAATACACATCCATGTAATAAAATATTGAAGGATAAAAATAATTTTCCATTGACTAAAAGTGGTACTTGAAGTCTGGAATGGATTAAATCCACTAATATACAATCCTACCACAATATTCTTAGGATCTATATATAAATTTATATGTAAATAATTAAATTATTTTCATTCCATTTAATCACATTAATATGAAATAAACCAATCATTATTGTGTTCAATAGCATGAATCGTAACCAACTCAATAGTTTTATATGGTGCGAATAATCTTATCTATTGAGGTTTTAATGGAACGTGTCATTAAAAATTCAAGGAATTTTTGTTTATGAAATTATTTATAGTTATATTTTCATTTATTATTGTATCATTATTCATCTATTTTAATTCTATAAGTATGTGATATTTTATATACCTATGTTTCTAAAGAATCTCCCATATATTGAATATAGTTTTTTTGGGGCATGTATGTATCTTTATATAATCATTGTCTATATTGTTATTGATCTTATTAATATTTTAAAATCATTAAAGAACCTATGATTTATTTAAATCATCATGGAAAATACCTAATATAATAAATATTACTTTATTTGTAATTACATTCAAACACCGGGTAAGGTACACCATTAATATAAATTAAACCATTGAATATTTTCACATCCTTAATATGAATTTGAAATTTCGACATTTACTAATTTATAATACTCTTTATATTTCTCATTTAGGACATCCATTGTAATAAAAAATATATATAATCAACATAATAATAAACTAGTATGTTTTAATATTCATCTTATTGTGTTACTATGTATAAAACCCATATGTTTGTTTTAAAAGATAAAGGTATTTTTGATAGTGTATGGGATACACAACACCAAACAAAAACAAAAAAGATGTATTTGAATATGAATATTTTAAAGATTAAATTAAATTTTTAGATATGGGATGTATTAAATAACTGATGAAATATATATACATACTAATTTTATTGATAAATTAGTATTAAATAATCAACCATTTATCAGTATTGATTTTTTGTTATTTAAAATATGTTTTATTAAAAAATGATTTCAATTTCTTTTCATGAAAAAATATTATAATTATTTTGAAGAAAATTTAATAAAAGAATTTGATAAAACTAACGATATTTTTGGTACCAATATCAACTTATGGTGAAATATTATTATTCATAAAAAATATATTTTTTCAGTGAATAGTGAAAAAAATAAGGTTTCATGTAAAATTTTTATTCATTTGGATAAATTTATTAATTTAAAATTATTACTATTAATGTAAATTTATTTCAAGGAAACATAAGTATTATTCACTTATATTTAATTTAATTAATACGATCTAATCATCTTTATACTAGATATTAGCATAATTTTATTTTTTAGTATTAAGAACACATTTTTCTAAAAGCGAAAAATATTTTAAAATGCATAATGTATCTCTATTTTAATTAATTTTAAAAACCCTAATGATAAATGAACTAAATGAGTTTTTTATATTTTATATATATCTTTAGGAATTTAAATTTATATAATTAATATTACCACATATAGGGTTAGAGTGAAAATATCATTTCATTTAAAAAATGTATACTTTCAAAAACCGCTTTTCATCATGATTCTAGGAATTATATGAAATTAAAATCTTCCAACTCTATGAATTTAATTTTATAGAAATGGATTCTATATTTTGAATAGTCATAATTACTATTAGTTAATTGTTTTAACTTAAACTATGTGAAATATTAATTGTAATGGTTGAAAATATTAATTACTATGGTTATAGAAAAAATAGGTTAGTTAAGGGTAAAAGATAATTTTAAAATTACGGGAAAAAATGTTGCCATAATATTTTAAATATGTATATTTCCTTTTCATTGATATTATTATTATATTTATTTAACATTTATTTTACATTATAAATGATGAAATAAACGGTTTTATAAAACTTACATTTTGATATAATAGAATAAAAATTATATTTCTGGGTAATATTCAAATTCAATTAAGAATTTTATTTTAATTAATTTATTTATTTTTGAAATATATTATGTTTTAACGTAATATTACTGTTAAGTAATTTTCACCAAATCTAAAAGATCTTATTATTATTATGTAGTCAAATGTAATTTTTATAAGGGTTCGTAATCTATTATTGTCAAAACCTATTATTTCTTAATAATATTTTGTTATATTTTAAATTGGTAATATTCACATATATAGAAAATTATTTATATAATATTAACACTCTTTTTGAAATAAAATTTTTGAAATTATTGAATGGTTTTTTTATAACTTCTTGATATAGTAGAATATTCAGGTAAACATTAAATATCTTATAAATATGCATTGCGTTTTATGACATCATATTGACACAGAAGTGATGTAATAATTAATATAAATTGGATCCATGACCAAATAAATTTCACCCATTTAAAATAATTTGAATTTATGTTTATTTTATTTATATTTCAAATCCATTAGGAATCTCCCAAAACCTATAATATATTTTGTGGTCTTAAACTCATTTATTTAAGAGTGAGACTCACCTCCACATAATAAAGGAAATAATTTTAATACATTCATCCCATGTAATTATATTATAATAAAAACCACTATAATTTGGCCAAAAACATTGGAAAACCGTGGTATGGTTTGGGTTTTGGGATATTGTATTGTGTAGAGTCCAAAACCTAAATAATAAAGAAATCACCCTCTTTTCCTATAGAAACAAACCAAATCTTGCATTTCTCTTCGCTCAAAATACATGGAGCATGTTCATACTCTTCCTTAATCTCCCCAAAGTCCTACTAAATTATCTCTATTCTCTCATTAATCCCCTCAAGAGAATTTATAGTCACACAGTCAAGTAAAGAATCTTTATCTTCCCCTCCTCCTCTAAATTCAAGAACATTCTTTGAAATTATACCCCTTAAATTAAAATTGTTACACATTCATTCATATATAATAATTAAATTTTTCTCTATTTTAGTTTATATTAATGACATATCCTTTATCGTTTCTCATTTTGATCCTTACCCAAGCCGTTACTATGCCAAATTTGTTGAAGGGATTTCTCTCTTCTCATTTTTATTCAATAACTTATTTTTTGTTATGTCTCTTAAATTACATTACATTATGTTTTAATATGTTCATATATATTAACCATGAATTCCATTTAATTTTTAAATTATGGTACCCCCTTTCCCTCTCATCAGTCTTCCAATGATCCTTTATTTACACCCATTACCATGCTGAAACATTAGATTCTTTTCGCTATTAACGTTTCTTCATTACACTATACCTTATATTTCAATATTTATAATTTAGGGATATGTTTTTACGTTTGTATATTACTTAAAATTTTATTTATATGTAATTTTATGCCCCTTTCTCTCTCATCAACCCATTTTTACAAATCATTATGTGAGGTCGTTATGCTGCCGAAATATCATCGCGATCTTCCATGTAAATTTTTTTTATAATGAATACCATACCCATTTCATATCAATGGTGTTCAAATTTTTTTAAATATACTTTATTATTTTCAAATTAATCATATTTATTTCAAAATTATTAATTATGGAATAAATCATTCTGATTAATAAATCCATGTTTTATGATCTATGTGGCACACTAAACCATGAGAATGAAATTAATATGACTAGTTCCCCTGATAGAACTACAATGCATTGGGTATTTTTTAGTATCATGATATGTCACATTGGGATAGTGAGTGAACCTGATTCCTTTATGGGTATTTTTACACCATTATAACATGGTGGGTTTATCCATGAACTATGTTTATGATTCAGTGTTTTATGTTTTTTCTTCATTTCACTTGTGGCCTTTATGTTCATCATGCCAAAGCATGACTCATTGATTATATTTATGATTCATACTCTTTTTAAGCGCCATTGAAATTCTTATTATCTTACATGTATCTCTTTATTAAATTTTTATTCCATTACTAGTATTTATAGCTTATCGCATTCAATTGTTTGTCCTCAGGTTATCTAATGTGGTTTTATAGGGCATAGAATTTTTAAAGCTTGTTATGGAGGTTTTTAATAATGGTGTTGTCTCCCATGTACAAGATGTTATTCCGTGTAAACATTTTCCAAATAAACTATAATCATTGATCTTACAAGTTGTATTAAGTGTAATATTATATAATAAATCATGTACTAATGTGAAATAATTAGTGGGGTTATTATAGTTGTTATCATAGGAAAAGTTTACTTATTTTTGGGATTATAATTAGAAAACTTTAGCACAATCCATATGAATAAGAATAAGTATAATAGAAATTCCCTAATTTTTAAAGAGTATAGTGTAAGTGGTTTACCAATAAAATACATCTCTCTATGGATACTACATATTGATGTGGGTCTAGAACAAATATACCAAGGCATAACATCTCTGATATGGTGTCTCTGTCCTAACTCGGGGTAGCCTGATACATAACTATTGGCATTAATACACACCTAGTTTGATACTCACTAGGGATATTCTTGGGAAATTTTATCATCTCATTATGAACCATTATTAATGAAAAAATACTTATAAGATTATATCTTAGGAAATAGATCATGGATAAAATATATTTAAGCTTAGAAATTCAAATGTTAATGAAATAAATGTAATTTATAAGTTATCCCTTAAAGGTTATTGGATTTCACTTTATTTGTTTAATAGTTCAAAGTTATTCATTTATAATTGTAAATTTATTCTAGTGAATGACAAGAAATAAGAACAACTAAGTTCAATATTAAATTGTGATGATGCAATTTATTAAAGGGGGAAGAATATAACACCTTTATAATTTTTTTTTAAAAGTGAGAACTATATTTGATTGTATATGTGATACACAACACCGAACCCAAACAAACAATGTGTATTTCAATATGGCCATTTCAAATATTACACTAAATTTGTATATATGAGTAGGATTAAATAATTTATGATATATATATATTCTAATTATATTGATATATTATTAGTAAATAATCAATCAATTTTGGGTAATGCCTTTTTTTTCTTCAAAACATGTTTTCGTAAAATATGATTTTAATTTTTTATTTTAAAAACAATTATTATTATTCTTAAGAATATATATAAAAAATAATATTTTTTTGAAAATACATTTTTGGTATCGATATATCAATATTAAATTACATTGATTTTTTTTAGAAAATATACATTTTCAGGGAATAAGGAAAGAAATAATGTTTTATATAAATTAGTCCACTCTTATGATAAATTAATTAATTTAAAATAAAAAATATTATTTTAATTTTTTTTAAACATAAAATAATCATTATTTTTTTATATTTAATTTAATTAATAAATTTTAATAATCATTATAATAGATCTTACTATATGTTTATTTTTTACTATTAAAAAAATTTTCTGAAAACTTTATAAAATTTATAATGAACCTCTAATTTAATTAATTATAATAACACCTAATGAGAACTGATATAAATTAAAATTATAAATTAGATATCTATATTTATGAATTGAAATTAAAATAATTAATATTACTACTTATGGAGTTAGAGTGAAAACATATTTTCAATTAAAAATGTATTCTTGAAAAAAATAGCTCTTCATCATCCTAATGAAAATTATATGAAATTAAATTATTCAAACTCTATGAAATAAATTTTATTAAATGGACTCGATATTTGTAATCATCAAAATTAATTCTATTTAATAAGGTTAACTTAATTTGTTGACAATTTGAAAATTAAATTTAGTAAATATTAATCACCACTGTAAAAGAAAAATATAATAACTAAGTTTAGAAATAATTTTTGGAAATAGAAAAAATGTAACCATGATATAATGAATATTTATATTTAATTTTAATAAAAATTATTAATATAATTTTTTATTGATTTTACATTAAAAATGATGAAGTAATCAGTTTGATAAAAATAATATTTTGATATAATATTCCACAAATTGTATTTTTACATAATATTCAAATTAAATTAAGGAATTTATTTAGGTGAATTAATTTATTTTTGAAATAAATATTATTTTTAAAAAATATTATTATTAAATATTTTTTATTAAATATAAATGATCATATAATTTTTATAATGTCAATTGTAAATTTGGTAAGTGTTTGAAAACTATTATTTTTTAAAACCAACCATTTCTAATCAAATGATAATTTCATTTTAATAGTTAAAATTTAAATATTTCTAAAATTATATAGATAAAATTAATATTATTTTTGGAGTCATTACTATGAAATTATCCAATGGTAAATTTTTCCTAATTTTCCGAGACAATTGAATTTTTAGCTAAAAATTAAATATCGTATAAATATAATTTGTGTTTTAAAACATCATAATGACCCAAAATATATGTAATAATTAATATTAATGTTATAAAAAACCAAATAAATGTTTCAAATTTAAAATAATATTATTTTATGTTTATTTTATTTATATTGTAAAACCAGTGTGAATCTTTCAAATCTTATAATATAATTTAATGTTTTGAAATCATTTATTTAATAGTATAAATGACCTCCACTTATGAAAGATCATTATTTTAATAAGTTAGGGTCCAATAATTATAAAATAATAATAACCACTCCCATTTGGAGTAAATCCTTGGGAAACCCCATGGGTTGGTTTTTGATTTTTGATATTTTATTATGTAGATTCCAAAACCTAAATAATAATGAAATCCCCCTCTTTTCATATATAAACTCATCCATACCAACATTTATCTTCAATAAAAATTCATAGAAAACATAAATAATATATCTTACCATCTCCAATGTCCTTAAATGTTTCCCCCAAGAACTCAATAGTCCTGTCCTAAGCATTTAGTGTGACACACTCAAGTAAGGGTTCCACACCTTCCACTCCTCTCAATTAAAGCACATTTTCTGACAATAGTCATCTTGATTTTAATTTGTTAAATTTTAATTAATTTATAATTATTAAATTTCATTAAAATTTATGTTATATTAATTATATATCATTTATCCTCTCTCATTTTTACCCTTACCTAAGCTGTTACTATGTTGAATGTTCATAAAAGATTTCTCTCTTCTAATTTCCATTCAAGAACATCATTTATATTATGTCTCTAAAATCCCAATTTATTATGGGGAATATGTTCTTACATATAAACCTAATGATATATTTAATTTAAAAATTATGAGGTACAAATTACCTCTCATTAATCCACCAATGATCATTTACGTACACCAATTACCATGCCAAAACATAGTTAAGATTATTTTCTCAATTAAAGTTTCTTCTTTACCTTATGTCTCCTATTTTCAAATTTATAAAAATGGGATTTTATTTGCCATGTTTTTATTAGAACCAATTTAATTTATATGTTATGAAAGACCCATTTCTCTCTTATTAACCCATTTTTACAAATCTTTAAGTGACACTGTTTTGCTTCAGAAATTTTACCTTGATCATTCATGAAAAAAATTGTGTAGTGAATACCATACCCACTTCCTATCAAGAGTGATCACATTTATGCACATATAATTTTTAAAATGGGACATACACATATTTATTACTCAATAATTAATCATTGAATAAATTATGATAATGAATGAATCTATTTTTGTGATCAATGTGACACATAGAAGCATGAGAATGAAATAAATGTGATGGGTGTTCCCAGAAAGTCCTCTAATGCATTGGGTAATATTTAGTATCATGATATTTCACATAGGGATATGGTGTGAACTAGATTCCATTATATTAATTTTCCACAATGGTGTCTTGGAGGGTTTAGGCTTGACCTCTATATATGATTTAGTGTTTTAAGTTGTTACAAAATTTTCCATGTTGCGATTATGATTATCATGTTATATCAGGTCTCATTGTTCAGGTTCATGATTCCTAATCTGTTTATGGACCATTGATATGCCTATTGTCTAACATGTATATCCTTATTCCATTTTTATTCCCTTACTAGTATTTATATATCACCACTTTATTATGTTTTTTCCAAGGTTTTCTTGTGCATCCATGGAATTTCAGAATCATGTTATGAATATTTTTAATAATGTTGTTGTATCCCATTTCAATATGTTATTCCATATAACTAACTCCCAAATACACTAGAATTATCAATCTTACAGGATTTATTATGTGTAATATTATGTAATAAGTCATGTATTTATTTGAAAAATAGAAGGGTTGTTATACAATTCCCAATGCATTATTAATTATGTTTGTGATTTCATTCTACACTAAATGTGTCGTATCTCGCTCATTGTGATGTTGGAAAAATCATTAATTTTTTATTCTATTTTTATTCATCAATATAAATATATTTTAATTATCCAATGAGGAATTTTTGTATTATATAATGTTGATAAACAACATGTATTTTCACTAATCATATAAATTTACAGGTTGTAAATAGTAATTCAATTACTCCATTCAATGATTTGTTTGAAATTATAAAAAAAATTCAAACGCCTTTAAATATTAAGGCTTATTTTAGAGAAATTAATCATGTTTTTATAATTTTTTTTACTATTGATAAATAATTAAAAAAATGTACACCATATTAGCTAAGTAAAATCTCGTTTAAAATATCACATAGGTTAGATACATTTATAAAATATGAGAATTAATTTTCAAGGATTGATAAATCTATACCTTATCAAAAGGTATGAAATATAAGTCCTTGAAATGTAAATTATTATGTGCATTCCAACACATCATGAATAAATATATTTAACACCCATAAAAAATTATAAAATTCTATTTTTAAAAACCATATGAATCTAAAAATATAAATTTAAAATTATAATAAATTTTATAAAATAATAATATCAAATATTTAACACCCATAGAAAATTATAAAATGTGCTATTTAAAAACCATATGGAACAAATTATTAAAATAAAATTATGATATAATTTAAATAATAATAAAATATGATATTTAAAACCCATAAAATTTTAAAAAGGTATTATTAAGTGTTAATGAATTTTGTGAATCTTTGTATGATCACACTCACAAACTGAATAATTTATTTATGTTAAAAGAATTATAATAATTGAAAAGGATAAAATATAATTGATTTATTTATTATTTAAATATTTATTAACAAAATATTCTAAATATTTTAATATTAAAAAAAATTGACATGGTATATGTTCTACTATAATAAAAGAACCCAAAATACCAAATATTAGGTATCAGATTGATTTTTTCAATCAAAGAAACATCAATTTAATAATAATTATATATTTCTATGTGAAAATTAAATAGCACAAAAACTTGAAATAATTATATTTTTAATTATCATCACTAATATATGACATAAAATTAACCACAACACTATAGAGTAATGGATACATAAAATAATGGATGAATTCAATGAAAAAATATCCAAATTAATAATCATAAATAATATATTTCATTATTAGATGTTTTTTTAAATTATCACTAATTCTATGATTATAATCCAATAAATCACACCAAAATACCAATAAAGAATAAATTTGGGATAAAAGGAATAAATTTTAGTGATAGGAGTGACATTTAGGGTTTATATGTTAGTATATGAAAAGATATCCATTCATGGAACTTGAGAGAGTGTAATAGAGATATGTTAATGATTGGAAGGCTATAGTGGCCGGGTGATGATCGAAATTTGGATATTGGAGCCATAATAATTATAGGAGGATAGTTAATATATGTTCTAAATTTAATATTCTCAGACTAGTGAAAAACATCATTAGTGGGGGGATAAGATTGGAATTTTGGGAGAAGAAAATAATGGGATCTGATGTTGGGGAAAAATATGTTATTCAATATTGTTTTTTAAAACAATATCTAAAATAATATTTATGTAATTTAATTTAAAAAACATTATTACTAAATAATCAATTATTTTTATGATTAAATCACCACTAATTAATCTATTTAAATAAAAATGATGCATTATTTTTATTTTCCGGTAGGAATATATAAGTATCAAAATAAATTTCACCAAATATATAATATTTTAGTAGTAGATGTTATTTTTAATGAATAAATTAAATATATGGTACATGTGTGGAAGTGGTAGTTAAATTAACATAAATAATATACTAATATAATGATTTTAATTGGGGTAATTGATTTTGGGAATGAAATGAGTTGATTAATTGGTTTGATATTTAATGAGGTGATGTTCAAAAAAGTTTATTTTAAAATATTGTTGAAAAAGTTTATAAAACATGATAATTATTTTTAATATGATAAACTTTTAGGTACAATATAGGGTTTTAGACCTAAGTTAAGTTTATATAAGTTGGGGTATATGGGTTTAATGCGGATGTTAGTGTATAAGCGGGGATGTGTATGTCAATATTAGAATAATTAAATATTATTTTGTTGTTAATTTTAATTTTTCTATTAAATTTGTATAAAAGTAATATTTATGGTAATGATTTGATATATGTATAGACTAATATGACATGTTTTTATATTATATCAATGTGAAAATATTATTTTATTGCATCATAATCAAGATGTATGTTGTATTCCCTTATCTTGATGTCATTTAAGGGACATGGTATTCCCAACAATTGATGCAAATGAGGGGTATGATAGTTCATCCAAAAAAACAACTTTTTTATAGTTGTGTCACAATATAATTGGTGATTTTTATCTTCATGATTATCATTATGATACAATATAATTTTTATTGTTCCAGATAATATCATTAGAGGTGTGGATAATGAGAGGTATAATTTTATGTGTTGGATGTGGTATTTTGTTTATGGTGATGTGAATGAATGGATGGTTGGCAAGAAATGGAAATTTTAGCACACATATGTTTCGATTATTTATTTTGATTTTATGATTACAATTTATATATATCATTATGTCACGAACCAAATCTGGTCGCCGCCCAAACCGGCACCAAACCCAGCCCGTGACATGACCCGAAGGGCGTTCCCTATCCCCACGGGCTGGCACAAGTGCCCGGGTATCATTTATTTAGGTTTGGGAACGATTTATCCGAATATGAAATCATAAACCATTAAAAACAATCAATAAAATGAATCTGAAAATTTACACCAAATGATGTTTAAACAAAAACCAGAACTGAATACATAGGTTTAGAGTCAATACAAAAGGTCCAAAGACACAATGGAATAGAAACAAAACAGTCCCATGGACTCCACATGACAAGGGGTCATCACCCCCAAGTCGTCTCCACTACTCCGCCCCAAGGATGAGAACTAACACCCTGAACCGCCATCACCCTTAGCCTTTCCTTTACCTGGGTCAAAAAAAATGTCTACTTACACCCAAGGGGTGTAAGTAGGGTGTGAGCCTAAGCCCAATAGGATACCACCCTATGATTCCAAGGTGCATGCAATACAAGGTGAAAAAGCAAGCAGTTTTAATATGCAATTAAAAGCGGTGAAAAATTACACAAAATGAAACTTTATATTGAAAGCATTTTTCAAGATAAAACATTCAGAATGTTAACACATTTAAATAGGAATATTAGATACTGCATTATAATTCCAAAGACACCCAAAAACAAGGGCAAATACCACAAATCCACTGAGCAACAACACCGGGAACACCCCTAGGCACTAGATAGTCTCAGGCCCCATGTACCTCGTACCTCAGTGTAATGTAACCATAGTAAAATCCTTTCTCGTGCAAGATCCACTAGTAGGGAACATACCCATAACCTAGTGGTCCCCAATCATCATCTACATAGTTTAGTTAGAGTTGTCGTTATCCAAATGCTAAGTGAAACAGGGACAAAACCCATCCGGTCCACTAGCCGTACTAGTACAAATCCGCCCCACCTAGGTACCCGGGCTTCCCCCTTTGTGCTCAAACAATTTCAGGATTTAACACACATCCATTCTAATGTAAAACATCACTACTGGTCACATACACCAAATAGAGTATCTATCTCATTTTCTACCACTTAAAACACACAACAAACACTTTGAATTTGAATAAATCAATTTCACAAAATCTCATGTAGTTTTGCACACAAAACCCCTTAAGAAACCCACTTGTACACGATGTTCACAATTTTAAGTTACCAAAACAGTAAAGGCATCCCAATAAATATCAATTAAAACAACAATTCAATTTTTGGGCATCCTCATGTTAAACAAGAAGTGTTCTCTTTGTAAAACCTTCATTTTCACACAAAAGTGGAACCAAAACTTCACTTTCTTTACAAGCACAATTAAAACTCATTATTTTCAGCAATTACCAAAGGGGATAAACATTATAAACAGTATTTTATGCCTTATTACAGATCAATAAAAACAACTAAGTATTTATAGGGCATCCCCAAATAAACAAACAAAACACACTTTTGGAAAACCCCAAATTTCACACCAAATTGGCATTTTAAATTCAATTGCAATGGAAACATCATTAGAACCAATTTTTGTAGCAATAATAAAATTATATAAATCTAAAAATATGATAAATACAGCATGATAATACACAAAGATTGCATCAACATTGGAATCACCTACCAAATCAAATGAAACCATTGAATCCTTTGTGCGAAAACACAAACGCACCACCGCCGCACCTCAAGAGGGGTAGATCAAACCTAAAAATAGAAAATTGGACCAAGAAAACCCAAGGTTAAACCTGAGGTTCGAACCCCTACCCACTGGTCATTGTTCACTTCAATAAAAAGGGAGGAAACCCTAAAAAATAGAATGAAACCCTAATCAATTTGAAAGGGGAAAAGAAATGGACAAACTTACTTGAGAAATCTAGAATGAATCTCCCCAAAACACTAGTATCTGAAATTTAAAACGGCCAAAACTCAGGGGATGGTCTCACAAGAATTATTAGGTAATTTTGGAATTGGAATGGAGGGGAAAGATTAAGAATATAAGGAGTTATGAAAGGATCAATTTACCTCTCCAAAATCTGGACGATTTCTGAAATCCATAAAGTTTCTACTATTTTCGCGACTCTATCGAGCTCCAAATTGTGGGAGGAGGGCATGGGGTCGCGCCTGGGATTCTTAGGGTCGATAGGGAGGTGGAATCACCGAAACATCCATTTTAATGAATAAGATATTAATAAATTAATGAAACAATTTAAAACTGGAAAATGGGCCTTCGGGTTGGCCCAATTCTCAAATAAAAACAAAAATCCCCCATGCTTATGGATTTATAAAGGCCCCAAATTTAAATTTGCGGTTAATATATCAGGGTAGAACAATTAGGAGTTGTAATGAGTCAAAATTATTTAAAATTGAAAAAGTTATAAATGAAACAAAATTTATTTTTAAATCTTGAATTGGGCTCGCAGTTTGGCCCAATTCATGAAAACTCACCTATTCTCAATAAAACCATTGGAAACCACAAAAACAAATCATGAGTGGAAAATAAATTTAAAATAACTCTAAAATAGGTTACGTACGTGACAATTCTCCCCACCTTGAAAACTTTCCGCCTCGGAAAGTCACAACAAGTTCAAAGCAACAACCAAACCCAACTGAGAAACCAATAGGTACACCCTTGCCAGGTTTCACCCCCAAAGGTCAAAACACCTCCAGTGATCAATGATGGAAGGAATACTGTCACACACCAAACTTACACAACTTTCCTGAAACAATAAAGTACATTCAGGATTTATCCCAAATGAAAACTCCTCAAATAGAATCTGAACAATACTCTATCAATTTACCCAGAAAAAAACAACAACATTGAACAAGGTTAAACTTCCCTACTATAACTAAACCATTGGAAACTCTCCAATATCAATGTTTACCCAATGAATATGTAGGTAGTTAGATATCTTCGAATGATAATACCTACTTCCCAGACAAGTCCAAAGAAAAAAAAATATGAGTTACTCGTATGAAGAGACACAAATGAGCTCCCCACCATAAGAGACAACTTAAATTGTTTTCCCGAGATAGAATCAAGACACTAATAGTGGGAGGCCCAAACATACTCTCTAGTAAAAGGGATATAATTCCATTAAAAGTTTATGAAGGAATATTCATGAGAATCATAGTGGGTCTCCCCACCATAAGAACTAACCATCTTAACCGACCAGCATGGGCCGACACAGAAAGACCCAAAAAGAAATCAAAGATTTAGGAAGGGCGCAGGATTAGTCTGCATGGTTTGGGAAACTGTGCACTAACTATGAATATAATTCTTTCTACATGGCTTCCTAGCACACTGCCACTACTAAACGTGCACAAACTATGTGCGCAACCATGACGAAACCATAGGTTTGAACTATTCCCATCTTTGATACTAAGGATAGGACTTTGTACAAGGGTTTAAATGGCCCTGGGATTTTACCTAACTACGAGCCAACTTCTCTCTGAGACCTATGGCTAGATCTCAAATGATTGAAGCATCTTCGGCCTCGTAGTTAATATTTGGAAACCCACTGAATGAGAATTCTTCTTTTTGGAGCCACCAAAAACTACACCACAGTCCCAAATAAGTTTTCTAGACATAACACATTCCAAACTCACTTTACCTTATCCCGATATTTCACTGAAACAAGGGCTGAGAAGATACACACACATCACAACTTGTTTCTTTAGGTGAGAAACAATAGAAGTAAATAACACCTACACTCACATTCCTCTAAAATAGATGATTTTGAAGTTTTTCCAAGGGAGACATTTGCCCAACATAACAGGGACTCTCAGAGGATTTCACTACTTTCACCTATACAGTCAATCGAGTACATGACATCATAAGGCATCACCAAACATGACCATATCAACTGATATAAACAATTCATGGAGAGGGACCTTATACAACATCCCCAAACAACACACAATTCTAGAAAGTGGCCACAATATCCTATCGTGACCATATTTCCCACACCGGTGGTTTAACATGAATTAATGCATCAAAGAAACATTGAAGAACCCCAAGGTCCTCTTAGACACCATCGAGACACTCATCCACGCTTACAACCAAAGAACACTTCCACCTTCGATGAATCATGAAACATTAGAAACTAAGGTTTCTTTCAACCTTCCACAATAACTTTACCACTACAAGAGGATCCAAAAATCAACGAAATGAATGGGTGTAGACTCAATCAACAATGATCGATAAAATATTCCTTATATTGATCAAATGGAGGAATTTCCAATGGCGAAACAATATGGATTGCACTTCAGTTGTGCATTAACCCTTAATGGGGGCATACCTTATCCAATGAGAGAACCCAAGGACCCAACCAATCTGGTCCATTAGTCAAAACATGCCTCAAACCATATCCAAACACATGAAGGGAACCACCATAAAGGCATCCTAAAACATTTTTCAAAAGAGACCACTAATCGTCCCTACAACACAACTTACTGACCAAACCCAAACCCAAAACACAGTTCAAACAGGAGGGGTTCTTGGACTCAAAACATCCCACAACATCAACATTTTCCGAAAACACATAATATACACCATCCCAAAAAAAAATCATCAAGAAATCATGTTTTTTTTATTTAAAAACATTTCTTTGAAAACAAATGGTTCAGCGGTAAGCGCATCCACCAATGGTACCCCATGGGCCTTACACATGCATGTTTCTATGCCACACCAGGAACCCTCCTCATTTCCATCCCGACACTCATCCAGTCATGTCATCAACCATCCATATTCCCATATAACCCCATGCATGTGGTTTCTCATGAAAATAGCAAAGGTTAAAATAAAAATTCCTTCCACTTTTCAAAAACAAAATGCTCAACCAACCCAACCTTTTTCTCAAAACTGCTAACAATGAGATCAAAATCCCAATTCACATCATACAAAACATTTCATAAAGACACAAAAATTTGGAAAAGAACCTACATTCAAGATATTCATATCAATATCAAAACATCTCATCCCATTAAAACATTGTTTTATTATTTAGAAAACTCTATTGTAAACACTTTTCAAAACCAACTTTAATATAGTTCCTTCTTTCAAAAGAGGTGTAAGCACACCATTTTAGATTTCAAAACCATTCTGAAAATTCAATTCCTCAATTTCATAAACCGAACCATTCCCTCTTTATTTGAAAATCATTTCATAAAAACTTTACGCTTATTAAAACCAAGTCACCAGAAAACCAAAGTGCCAGGATTTCAAAACTAAAGCACAAAATAATCCGAGAGGAAACTAGTTTCAATGGGTGACTTGGAAATATGGTTGGAAGCCATATTCCAATCACTTCACTGTCACAGAGAGTGTTCTAGGGTATATCCCCAGCTCCACATGGCTTTCCAGGCCCTGTGAGCTTACGGAGACCATTAACCCAACCCTCTTTTCATTCCCCCTAACCATCATTAAAACAAGAAAACCAAAGGACATAGATAAATCCTGGCTTCCCTAGGAAACTTGAATCCTGTCATGAGGTGTGGTGATCAGCACACTACCCATAACTATAATACCAAGTCCCTACAATCCTAACTCCATGATAACCTGACTCTTCCCGAAATAACATGACCCAAAGAGTTAACATGAACCTCCATTGATACCATTTTGTCACGAACCAAATCTTGTCGCCGCCCAAACCGGCACCAAACCCAGCCCGTGACATGACCCGAAGGGCGTTCCCTATCCCCACGGGCTGGCACAAGTGCCCGGGTATCATTTATTTAGGTTTGGGAATGATTTACCTGAATATGAAATCATAAACCATTAAAAAAAATCAATAAACTGAATCTGAAAATTTACACCAAATGATGTTTAAACAAAAACCAGAACTGAATACATAGGTTTAGAGTCTATAAAAAAGGTCCAAAGACACAATGGAACAGAAACAAAACAGTCCCATGGACTCCACATGACAAGGGGTCATCACCCCCAAGTCGTCTCCACTACTCCGCCCCAAGGATGAGGACTAACACCCTGAACCGCCATCACCCTTAGCCTTTCCTTTACCTGGGTCAAAAAAAAGGTCTACTTACACCCAAGGGGTGTAAGTAGGGTGTGAGCCTAAGCCCAATAGGATACCACCCTATTATTCCATGGTGCATGCAATACACGGTGAAAAAGCAAGCAGTTTTAATATGAAATTAAAAGCGGTGAAAAATTCCACAAAATGAAACTTTAAATTGACAACATTTTTCAAGATAAAACATTCAGAATGTTAACAAATTTAAATAGGAATATTAGATACTGCATTATAATTCCAAAGACACCCAAAAACAAGGTCAAATACCACAAATACAATGAGCAACAAAACCGGGAACACCCCTTGGCACTAGATAGTCTCAGGCCCCATGTAACTCGTACCTCAGTGTAATGTAACCATAGTAAAATCCTTTCTCATGCACGAGCCACTAGTAGGGAACATACCCATAACCTAGTGGTCCCCAATCATCATCTACATAGTTTAGTTAGAGTTGTCGTTATCCAAATGCTAAGTGAAACAGGGACAAAACCCATCCGGTCCACTAGCCGTACTAGTACAAATCCGCCCCACCTAGGTACCCGGGCTTCCCCCTTTGTGCTCAAACAATTTCAGGATTTAACACACATCCATTCTAATGTAAAACATAACTACTGGTCACATACACTAAATACAGTAGCTATATCATTTTCTACCACTTAAAACACACAACAAACACTTTGAATTTGAATAAATCAATTTCACAAAATCTCATGTAGTTTTGCACACAAAACCCCTTAAGAAACCCACTTGTACACGATGTTCACAATTTTAAGTTACCAAAACAGTAAATTCATCCCAATAAATATCAATTAAAACAAAAAATCAATTTTTGGGCATCCTCATGTTAAACAAGAAGTGTTCTCTTTGTAAAACCTTCATTTTCACACAAAAGTGGAACCAAAACTTCACTTTCTTTACAAGCACAATTAAAACTCATTATTTGCAGCAATTACCAAAGAGGATAAACATTATAAACAGTATTTTATGCCTTATTACAGATCAATAAAAACAACTAAGTATTTATAGGGCATCCCCAAATAAACAAACAAAACACTTCTTTGGAAAACCCCCAATTTCACACCAAATTGGTATTTTAAATTCAATTGCAATGGAAACATCATTAGAACCAATTTTTGTAGCAATAATAAAATTATATAAATCTGAAAATATTATAAATACAGCATTCTAATACAAAAAGATTGCATCAACATTGGAATCACCTACCAAATCAAATGAAACCATTGAATCCTTTGTGCGAAAACACAAACGCACCACCGCCGCACCTCAAGAAGGGTAGATAAAACCTAAAAATAGAAAATTGGACCAAGAAAACCCAAGGTTAAACCTTAGGTTCGAACCCCTACCCACTGGTCATTGTTCACTTCAATAAAAAGGGAGGAAACCCTAAAAAAATAGAATGAAACCCTAATCAATTTGAAAGGGGAAAAGAAATGGACAAACTTACTTGAGAAATCTAGAATGAATCTCCTCAAAACACTAGTATCTGAAATTTAAAACGGCCAAAACTCAAGGGATGGTCTAACAAGAATAATTAGGTCATTTAGGAATTGGAATGGAGGGGAAATATTAAGAATATAAGGAGTTATGAAAGGATCAATTTACCTCTCCAAAATCTGGACGATTTCTGAAATCCAGAAAATTTCGACTATTTTCGGGACTCTATCTAGCTCCAAATTGAGGGATGAGGGCATGGGGTCTCTCCTGGGCTTCTTAGGGTCGATAGGGAGGTGGAATCTCAGAAATATCCATTTTAATGAATAAGATATTAATAAATTAATGAAACAATTTAAAACTGGAAAATGGGCCTTCGGGTTGGCCCAATTCTCAAATAAAAACAACAATCCCCCATGCTTATGGATTTATAAAGGCCCCAAATTTAACTTTGGGGTAAATATATGAGGGTAGAACAATTAGGAGTTGGAATGAGTTAAAAATATTAAAAATTGAAAAAGTTATAAATGAAACAAAATTTATTTTTAAATCTGGAATTGGGCTCGCAGTTTGGCCCAATTCATGAAAACTCACCTATTCTCAATAAAACCATTGGAAACCACCAAAACAAATCATGAGAGGAAAATAAATTTAAAATAACCCTAAAATAGGTTACGTACGTGACACATTAACTAAGGGTTTACTGTGGTCATTCACTTTATAGGGAAGTATTTGAAGGAGTACCATACCAAAAAAGACTTTCTTATTAACTATTATTCATTATTAATTTTATATTTATCAAATAATATAATGGTTTGAATTTAGAAATTTTTTTAGTGAATAAGGTTATCTAGGTAGGAGATGGCAGATTATTTAATTGAATATATATTTCTGTTATTCATGAATTAATATATTTTATTGTTAATTGATTTAATCATTAAATATTCATTCATTATTTATGGTGGTGTGATAGTTGTTTACTAATAAAGTTAATATATCCTATATTTATGACTTATACCCTTAGTACTATTATTCCCCTATATAAGATTGATTTAATTTTGATTCTCAATCATTTTTATAGCTATGGAAGATTCCTGGTGGGGTTAAAACATGATATAATGTTATCAGAGTGAAGTGGTATGTGTTGGAGTTTATAATAGGAAATATTGACAATTTAAAGGGTTGAGAAGGCTATAAAATTACTTAAACATAATATATGAAGCTGACATGGGATTCTTGGTATAGTTTAAGGGTGATTATATTTTTCTTTTTATAGGTTTTAATCATTTATTAACTATTTCTAATCTAACGGTGTTCTATAAGTGGGAAAATTATAAAAGTGTAGTTTCATGAATCTTATATAATCAAGAATATATGATTATTTTTATTGTACTCTGATTTTGTTGTGATTGATATTTTGGTAGTATAACTGCATACTTCTATATTATTATTGGTATTAGATATTTTATTATTTTGTTTTTGTTTCCAGTGAATTGAAATATTATGGTAGTGGAGTAGAGGGTGCAAGCGGAACCTATTATTGAGACTGAGAGAGATTATTAAATATGAGTAATAATGGATAATTAATTTACCATAGTTCTAGTAATAGATGTGAATAAATTATTTGTAATTTTTTTCTAAAAATGACATAGAACTATGGATGGAGGAATCGAGGATAATGTTTTATTTAATCGTGGAGATTTAGGATTTCTGGATTCCACTTATAATGAGATTATTTCATAGAGAAATATGATAGTGGTAGTCTTTGTTTCTTCATGATGAAAAATATGCGGAATACAGAGAAACAAATTGTTGAGAAAATAGTTTCTTGAGGGATACTTTATGTTTATAAAGATAACATGATATATTTTCTATTCAATACCAAAGATCTAGTGGTTGAGATTATGGGGCGTGGTTTAATACTTTGGTTACTTATTATAATGATTTTATAGTAGATGAATAGTATATAAAGAACAATTTTGAGAGATTGTAATTTGAAATATGACATAGAAACATGTAATTTCATTTAGTCTTAAGATATATACTATTTTTTGAGGATAGAAGATGTCATTGATGGGATGTTTTTTATTTGAGGCATAGTATGTGAGGGTGGATGATAAATATTGAAGTTATGTGAATCTAAAAGAAAGCACCCTTCAATCTTTTCATAGTAGGGACAATATGTTAGTATACCTTATTTTTGATTCTCATTGGTGGGTAGTTAAGATCACAAGGGTATTGGTTGTTGTCACACCTAGACTTGGGTAATATTTTTTTATATTATTATTTTATCATGATTTTAAAATGTTGTGTTATGGTGCGGGTCGAGCCCGAATTTATTTTTTGCGCTCCTATTGATAAACAAGGGATTTTCCTTGGTAATTTCCAACACACGAGTATGGCATAGTCGAAGTTGTGTGGATTCACCAGATCACTATGTGGCCGGCCTAGTGTGTGGTTAGTTAACTAATTAATATAATAATCAATTAGATGAATGCTAAATGAAATGAGATAAATAAAATGATCTTAGAGTAATTTTAATAATAAAAATAATAATTTTATTTTTATTATCATTTTCGTTTTCATACTTATTTTAATTATGATATTTTTTCACTATTATAAAATTATTAAAGTCATAATTTTTATTATAAATATGAATTATTATTATAATTATTATTATTTAGTGGTCTCTATATTTTTTAGGTTTTATTTCATTTTTAATTTATTTTTTTCCTTTTTTATTTACCCCTACTAGAATCTCCCCCTTAGCATCGCGTACAATATCCCTACCCTACCCATAGCACAACCCTTCTTTGGAACCTCCTCCACAATGGTCATGCCCCACTATCGCATTTTCCCTTTCAACACAATAACTTTATCTGACCTCATGTTACCCTATCTCTCTTCTCTCTGGAGAACCATGACCTCGCACCAAACACCATCACTCCAAACCACCCTCTCCTTGTGTCACCCATCCTTTCTCAGTCAGATTTTCAGGTATTTCTCACATCCAATAACCCTTTTCTCACTCGGCCATCCACCCACTACCTCACTAAATTCGTGTTCCACTACGATATCTTTTTTCTTCCATTTGGCAGGTTTTCATGTTAGGGTTTTGTGTTATGTTTTGTTAAATTTTGATATAATTGGTTTGATGTATTGATTTTAAGGTCTAATCGAGTAGTTTGCAGTGCGGTTGGCATGTAATTGAAATTACGCACCAAGGTTGTGAGGTTTTTCTACACTGAGGTAGATGGTTCTGTGAATAAGTTTTAATTAGTGAATTAAATTTATTATTTAAATAATTAAGAATATTCATTAATTATTTTTCAAGTTTCTATTTTTTATTTGAAGATTAATATGCATTTGATATTTTAGTATTGTGTTATTTGATATCAGTGCATTGTTCTATGAAATCCCTTTTAGATATTTATTAGTGTTTTTTAAACTGTGCTGTTTGGTGGATAGAATGTGAAAGGGCTGAAGTATGTGTTTTGGTGTGGCATCTATATGAGTTTAATTATAAAATACGCATAGTGTGAGTTTTTGGTATTTTAAGTCATGCAACACATCTTAAATTTTTTTAATAAATTTTTTTAGTTGTTTGTTTGATTGTAAAAATTGTACGAATGAAGTTTTAAAATGTTTTTTATGTGTTTATTATTTAAAAATAGGATTTGTGGGTATGAGTGGTGATATTGGGTATAGGAAGGGACTCGTTTGGTTTTATTATTTGAATATGACATGTGATCTGAACATGGAACCTTTTTTTCCCAAATGGGATTCCCGAGTACTAGGTAGAAAGACTAGGAATAATGTCCTAGTGATGCAGATGTGGCATTGGCCCGGTTACACTTCATTGGATTGATGACAACAACACTAACTAAACATTCATATGATGGTTACAAATTAGTTGGTTATGGGCATATTCCCTACTAGTGTCTCATTCATGAGTTCGAAGGTTGTCGTGGTTTCAATAACACTTTCACTAAGAAGTGAGGTTCATGGGTCCCACTTTCTACTAGTAATTATAGGGACTCTCCCATATTTGGTCCTCTTTAATTACATTTCTCTCACCACCGGCAAGTGGTGTGACAATTAAAATTCTATAGAATAATAAATTTTTTTAAAACTATGTCCGTTGAATGTTGTCTTCCTCAAATTTGTTTTTAGTAAAACCATTCAACCATTTAATTATTTTCTTTTATTAAAATTGCATGTTTTTTCCATTTAATATTTATTTGTGGAATATTTTCATGATGGAATCCAACTGGGTGTTAGATTACACCCTACTTATAGATTTTGGTGTAAGTAGATTTGGTTATGTATGATAAAGGTAAGGGTATAGATTTTAGAAATAATGGTTTGTGTTTCTAGCTATCCTCTTGGTTTGGAATTTTGGAGATGGCTTGAGGGTGGTGTCCTCCATGTAGGGGGAGGTTTTTGAGTTGGTTTTTGATCACCCTACATACTGGTAGTTTTTTGGGTTTTTAGCTTAAATATATTACTCATGTTCCTATTTTAGTTAATGGATTGTTTTGTTGTGACTTCCATCTTGGTAATTTTATATTTTTTGTTTTTTTATATTTATATATTTAGTTAAATAGTTCCCAAACGTTATTTTTGATACCCGAGAACTTGTTCCACCCCTTGGGGATCAAGAATGCTCTTTGGTCCTTACCATAGACGGAGATAGGTGTCTGTTTGATGGAGACCTTATTTTGTTTGTGAAAAAATAGTATCAGAGTTGGTTTAGCTCTTTAGATTATTTTATCTGGGATATGTATGGTTAGAGAGAATCTAGGACTGTCTAGACTCGGTGTTCTAGTTGAAAAAAGGGTGCCTAGGTAGTACACCTTGTAACAAACCTCATGTCTCCATGGGATGTAGAGATACTTATTTGACTTCTCCTTTAGTTAGGATGTGTAGACTGCAGACTACACGTGTACATCAGGTGGGACATAAGTTGGTTGGTCATTGTGATTCCTATACATGCTTTGTTTTCTGATTTTTACTATTCTTTCTGATATATTTATTTTTCAATCCTTATGTTATAATGATGTTTATATGTGATTGTTTCTTTCTTTAGTAGCATGCCTCATTCGAGAGCATCCTTTCACCCATGGGTGGAATCTAGAGAGTGTTCTCTCTCACTGCATGATCAGATGTTGGTGGAAGATGTGTTCTTGTCTATTCAGGATTTCAGGAAAGGAGGGACTCATGTACATGATCCTACTCTAGCTAGAGAATATGAGATTGATCCTAGGAAGGATTAATCTTAGGAGGTTCTCAAGAAAAGCCTCCTATTTTTCCAGTAAATATTTTACCTTAAGAATAAGATAAGTAAATTAAGAAGATATAATGCATGATCAAATTCAATGACATACCGGAGGATGTTAGGGGGAAATGTGGATCATCTTTACATGAGGGTCCTAGTAGAAGGTTGTGGGAATTAATTCTTCAAGTTGGGAATCCTGATTAGATGAGTTGGGGAGGATTTCAATACCATATATAATGGTCATTATTGTCTAAAGGTTCTAAACAATGCTAGATCCCTAGAGTTTAAGAATATTTTCTAGGGAGATCAATCATTTTTGCTATATTCTAACCACATTGCTGAGATAATGTGATATGAACATGAGATTGTTTCTAATGATTATATGAATGATTGATGTTTTTTAGAAGGGGATGTGACCATAAATTTACTCTCAGGTCTTATTTTTCAAGATGGGTACTTATGTTATGGTGGTTTCTCATGATTTTATGGTTGATATTGATCAGAAAAGAATGTTTTGGTTTTTTGGAGTAGTGAATTTTGTGGGAAGTTGAAATTCATCTGAGAAGAAGAGGAATCATGATGAGCTAGGTAAGACAGTTGGTGGTAGCTCAAGCCATCCTCCTAGGAATATTCATATGTGGATTCTGGTGTAGGGACTGTTGTGTTCCATTAGTGTGGGATGGCATAACACATCCAATTTTCATGTGTCTCCCCTCCTAGTCCTTGTTATTTATGTTGAGTTATAGGAAACATGAATCACAATTTTTAGTGTGACACACCCATTCTAGAGTGGGGTAGGACCAGTGGCTTCCAATGGAGTTTCAATTCAGTCGGAGCCAACAAGGATGCATGGATTTCAGTATAGTGATCATGGAAACAAGTCAAATTCATCTTCTGGATAGATCCAGATCACGGTAAAGCCATATGCAAGTGATCATTCTCATGTCGGGACCATACATCTACATGTTGTGGATCAAACTCCAATTTTATTAGATGTAGAACCTTTGAAAATTCAATGTACCATTTTGGTTTAAAATTCTTTAGTCACTATTCTTACTGATATTATTGCCTATGTTTCCTTTATATCTACCTATCTAGTGAAAATTTTGAATTATCCAACCGAGCTCTAATATTTTGAAATGGATTTGGTAACACTGTCGGGTAAGAAGAATGAGCAAGGCTCCATGTGTCCATCGTGTATATTTCTTATGTAAGGAGTTGAGATGAAATAGAATATCCTTATCCTAGATATGGACCTATTTTGGGTGATCCCTGGCATGGACTGGATGGTGGACTTCCAAATGCATATTGATTGTAATCGGCATTGAGTTAATTTTTTGGAACCTAATGGGAGTCCCCGAGTATTTCATTTGGAATGAGATCCACAGTCTGGTCACACATGACCTTTACTTCTAGAGTTTCGAGAATTTTTCTTATCAGTTATCATCGCACATTCTGTTGGACGATGGTGGTGCTCCTCAGGGTGGATTTCCTCCTATATTGGATGAGTTTCTAATGGTATTTATAATTTTTTTTCTAGCTTTCCCCCAGTGCGGGACATGGATTTCATGATTGAATTGGCCCCAGGAAGACAATCAATATCTCTTATCTCCTATAGAATGATCCCCACTAAATTGACTGAATTAATGATAAAACTAGATGATTTAGAATACAAAGGGTTCATTCACCCGAGAGTATCTCTGCAGTCCGCCCTTGTCTTATTCGCGAAGAAGGTTGATAGATCTCTCCGGTTGTGTATCGATAACCGTATGTTTAATAAGGTAAACATAAAAAACTAATAATTGTTTCATCCTATGAATGATTTTTTCAACCAAATGAATGAGAAAAAATGGTTCTCTAAAATCGACTTGTGTTTGGGTTACCACCAAATCATGGAGAGAGAGGTGGATAGCCCAAAGATGGATTTTTGAAGTAGGTAAAATCAATTTGAGTACTTGGTTATCCTATTTGGATTGTTTAATGATTTAGCTGGGTTTATAGCACGCATGAAAAGGATGTTCCACTAGTATATTGACTCGTTTGTTGTGGTCTTTTTGGATGACATCCCAGTTTACACCATATCTAAGGAGGAGTATAAGCATCATTTTCAGAACCTGCTAGGAACTATGTGTGATCATCACCATTATGAGAAGCATTTTAAGTCCACCTTCTAAATTAGGGAAGTAATGTTTTTGGGACACGTTGTTTTGAAGAAAAGGGTTTCAGTGGATCCTGAGAAGGTCAGTGCAATCATGTCATGGGAATAGATAAGGAATTTGTTCAATATTAATAGTTTTATTGACTTAGTAGGTTATTATATGCCATTTTTATGATTTTTTCTGAATTGCATCCTCTATGAATGAAATCACCCATAATGTTTTGATGTTTGAATCATGCCCAATGTTCCCGGAATTCATTGAGGAGTTAAAGAGATGGTCGAATATCATATATGGGTTGATTATTATAATGTCTTGAAAGGGATATGAGGTATATTACGATGCTTTAAGTAAAAGCCTCAGGTGTGTACAGACATTGGATAATCATGTAGTGTCTTATGGTTCTCACCAACTCTGACTGCATGATAAAGATTACCTGACTCACGAATTCTATTTGGATGCAAAGATCCATGCCCTAAAGACATGTTGTAACTAACCCTTTTTGGATAAACGTGTGGTCTATTATTACCATATGATCCAAGACTATAACTGCTCACAGAAGGATCATAATCTGAGGTTGCATCAATTGATCATGTATCTGTAGGGGTTTGACCTTGATATTGCCTATACCCCGGGAATGGGTAATGTACTGGATGATGCCTTGAGAAGGAAGGTGCCAGTGTAGGATTTGAGGAAGTCTAGCGATTGGTTGAATTTTCTGGGGGTCCATTCCCAGATTCACTTGGAGACCAAGGAGCACAACAGAGATTCATTTTTTTTAAGAATTCAGTTGACACCTACTCTTTTAGGGTGGTTTCAACAGAAGAAACTTGGTTATGGGATATGTTAGTGGTCTATGCAGTTTCTTCATGTTGGTTAGGCCCCTTTTGATTGGTCTTTTTCACCCAAGGGGATCTTGTGCATCATGGGTTGTGCAGTGGTGACGTTGTCTCTACGGAAGGTGGTGTTGCTGGATAGACACCAGTCTTAGTGGGATGTCCATCTTAGTACTTCCAAGATTTATTTTGATGTTTGTCACACGTTATGGTAGCTTGGTATGATATGAGACATATAAGAATTCATATCGAGATGCAATACTTGTAAACAAGTGAAAAATATCATTAGAGACCCTTTGGGTTTCAACAACTGTTACCCATTCCTACCTGGAGGTGAGACGAGACTTACATGGAATTCATTATTGGATTTCCTCATACACCTCATGTAAGGAACACTATTTGAGTGGTGATTGATATCTTGATCAAATCAATGGACTTTGTTTCAATTAGAGATACTACTGAAGTGGATGAGCTGACTTGATTGTATTTTTAGGAAGTGGTCAAACATCATGTTGTACCATCAACAGTTGTTTCAGACAGAGACTCCTGCATTACCTCTTGGTTTTGGGAAGGCCTTAAAAATTTGTTGGGATAACAGAACAAAATGGTCATGGCATACTATCCTCAAATTGATGGTTAGAAAGAGTTGTAAAATCATATTCTGCAGGACATGATTTAGGTATGTGTGTTTGATTTCAGAGGATCGTGGGTTAACCATTTGGGTTTGGTCGATTTCACTTATAATAACTGTTACCAACTCTCTATTAAAATGGAAACCATTGAGGTTCTCAATGGTAGGCCATGTCGGTCTCACTTTTTTGGGGTGGAGATAAGTGAGACCTCACTTTTAGGACCGAGCCTTGTGCATGAGACGTTAGAGAAAGTGGAGTTGATCAAGTAGTATATATTGACACCTCAGAGTATCCAAATATTTTTTGATGATTAGAGGCGTCGGGATCGAATGTTTTCTATGGGTGATCTGGTGTTTTAAAAGGTTTCCCCTCTATTAGGTCACCGTCGTTTGGGAAAGCAGGGAAAGATGACACCGATGTATGTCAATCCATTAGAGATCATTGAGCAGATTGAAAAGGTTACATACATGTTATATTTACCATCTCAGTTGATGTAGATTCATGAACAATTCCATGTCTCCCAATTGAGAAGGTGTAATCCAGATCCTTCTCAAGTGTTGAATTGAGAAGAGTTGGAGATAGATCAAGATTTATCTATGTTTGAGTGGCCAGTGTGGATAGTGTATTCATAACATAAGATTCTTTGTGGGATGTCTATTACATTGGTTCGTATCCTTTTGTAGCATGAGAATGATGACCATGATTCTTGGGAGTGCAAGTCATCGGTTGAGGAGGAGTACTAATTTCTATTCTCTGAATAGGCTTCAAGTTGACTTTTTAGGAGTGGAATGTTTTAATGGTGGGAGGAATTTTCACACAAGGACATCAGTAATAATTTTTATATTTATTTTATAAATTTATCCGTCTTTAAAAATATATATTTTTAGGTGCTATCCAGGATTGAATTTAATTTTTGTGCTTATATTGATAAATGATTACTTTGGCTTGGTAATGTCTGACACATGGGCAAGGCATGGTCAAAGCCATGGGGCTTCACCAGATCACCTTGTAGCTTACCCAGTTTGTGGTTAGTTAATTAATTAATGAAATGGGAAATTAATTGAATGCTAAATGAAATGAGAAAAATAAAATTAATTTAGAGTTGTTTTTAATAATAATAATAATAATAATTTTTAGATTATTATTTTAATATTTTTCATCAAAATTATATCTAGGTTCTTAATATAATGTTATTGTGTCACTATTATACAATTATTAACACCATTATTTTCATTATGATTACTAATTATTATTATTATCATTATTATTATTATTATTATTATGTTGTCTAAATATTTTTTAGGTTTTATTCAATTTTTATTTTCATTTTCATTTTATTTTTAATACTTTTTTTCATTCACTCCTCTTGCTCTCCTATCAGCATTTGCGTCTTGTAAAAAATTCCCAACATAACCCTAGAACATCCCTTATTTGGTGCCTCCTCCACATTTGCTGCACCCCTCTTCTGGTAAGACCCATGCTGGTACTAAACCTCTCGACGACCTCACACTGCCATCTCTCCCATCACACTAGTGCCCCACGATCTTGCACCGAAAACCAGCATGCCATACATATCGTCCCATTCATCACCCATCCATTCTCTATCATATTTTCCTACACTTCTCACCTCCAACACCCATTGTCTAGCTTGGTCACCCTCTCGATCCCTTGTTGAAGGTGCATTCCACATTAATTGATTGTTTCATCCTTTAGTTAGGTTTTTGGTTTAGGGTTTTGTGTTGTGTTTGGTTCGAGTATTATTTAATTAGTTCGATGTATTTATTTTAGTGTGTAGTAAAGTTTTTTAATGTGTGATTAGTGTGTGATGGAATTTTGAAACCAAGGTTGTGATGTTTTTCTACACCTAGGTAGCTTGTTCAGTGTGTAGTTATTATTTGATGAATTAAATTTCTTATTTGATTAATTTAAAATATTGATTAATTAGTTTTCATTGTGATAATTTGGTTTTATTTGAATTTTAATATGGACATGATTCTTTTTTACCTTGTTAATGTGATATGAGTGCATTGATTAAGGAAAAACCATGTTGAGCTATTTGTTATTGTTTTATAAATTGTGCGGTTAGTTTGTTAGAATGTGTAAGAGATGCAATTAATGTTTTGGTGTGGTGTCAATATGTTTTTACTCATAAATAACTTTTGGGTGATTTTTGTGTGTGGTTTATGTCATTCAAAACATCTTTAATTTGTTTATAAATTTTTTTTGTGGTTTGTTTCACTGTGGAAAGGGTATGAATTATGTTTTGAAAGTTTTTTGATGCGTGTCTTATTTCAAAATGGGATTTTTCTGTGTATGTGGTGGTATTGGGTATTGGTAGTAACATTTTTGGTTTTCTTGTATAAATATGACATGTTATATGAATTGGGAACCTATTGAGCACAAATGGGAAGCCCAAGTTCTAGGTGGGAAGACTAGGACTGGTGTACTAGTGATACAGAAGTGGCATTGGCCTAGTTTAACTTAGATAGATTAAAAACTACAACACTAACTAAAATTTTAGATGATGATTTTAGATCACTAGGTTATGAGCATGTTCCCACCGGGGGCTTATTTAGTAGAATAATGGTTTTCATTGTTTCTATACCACTTTCTTCGAGATGTTAGGTTCTAGTGGCCCAAATGTTTCTAGTACCTATAGGGCCCCTCCCAAAGATAGTTCTCTTTGATCAATTTGTGCTCATAGTCAGTATATGTTGTAAAATTTAAGATACTAGAAAAGAAAACGTGTTTTTATTTTAAAATCAATATTCCATGAATGTTTTATTAATTAAATATATTATTATCAAAAGTTTTCAAGAGATTAATTCTTTTCTTTTATTAAAATTGAAACGGTATTTTTTATTTAATATTTATGTTTGAAATATTTTATCTGTTGCATCAAATAAACCGTTATCTATACCCCTAATTACACCATTGGTTGTAAGTATATTTTTTTATGTTTGATACATGAAAGGGTAAATATTTTTGAAATGGTGGCTCTAGTTGTTTGATGTCTTCTTTGTGTGTCATTCTGGGGATGGCATGAGGGTGGTGTCCTCTTGTCTAGTGGCAGTTTTTGAATTTTTTTGTTCACTATACAATGTGGAAGTTATTTTTTTGGGTTTTAGTTTAAATATATATCTCAAATTATGGTTTTTGTTAAAGCCTTGTTTAGTTGTGACTTCCATCTTTTTATTTTATATTTTTGATTTTTTATATTTTTATATTTTGGTAAATTGTTCCCAAGAATTATTTTTGATACCTAGGCACTTGTTCCACCCCATAGAGATCGAGAAAGGCCTTTGGATCTTAGTGTAGACCAGGTCGTGCATCAATTGAATGGGGACCCATGTTGGTTGATTACTGTGGTAGTGTGAAATGTTTTTAATATTTTGTTAGTGGAAATTGAAAATTTCTGTGTCTTCCCTATAAATGAGGTCATTGTGAACCTACGCATAGTGTGATGGTGGAATGAAAAAAATATCAATTTTATTATTAACCCTAAATATTTCAATATTAGTATCATTGAATATATTGAAGACCATCTGTGAAGGGTGAATATATTATAGGATGAACCCAAAATATTCCCCATCAGCCATGATTGGGAAACAATCTGCAGAAAGAAGGTGGTTGGAACGAAAGACATTATAAATGGGGATATAGTTACGGGAAATTTCATAATGTGGAATTTAATTAGATAAAGGGAGATATTATTTTGATAGTAATGATATATACTTGAAAATATTTCTAACAATTAATTTTATTTTGTTAGGTCATATTATTTTTTCTTCTTATATTATAAAAAGGACCAGAGATGACGATTGAGAGGTTTTGTTAACATTTTGGGTTTTCTACGCTGATGGGAGACTGATTGAGGCTTATTATAGTTAATAAAGGGTGAAAATTGATGATATATGTTATCCATATGATGTGGTATCTTTTCTTATTAAAAAAACAACCATATGATTTTATACTAGGTATGAATTGATTATATTTGGTGAAGCTCAATATTTATTGTTAACAAAGGAAGAAAAACTACACTAACAATTTTGGGGATCATGTAATGTTTGTTTGATAAGGATATGAGAAAAAATGAGATGAATTTTAATAAATAGAAATACTTATCATATTGCAGGTTAAATGATTGGGAGCAATTTTAGTGGATATGCTAGATGTTCTTAATATGATAAGGTTGTCATCGATCATTTCTCTATAGAAAGTAACAGTTTTCAATAATGTTATGAGATGAAGTATTGAATTTTGTTATTTCTAGTTATATCTAATAATAATGACTAATTAGGAAGTTGTTTTTATTAAAATTGGGAGTTACATATTCAGATGGAAGATATACCATAAAGGAATTTTATTTTCCCTAGTGAATTTATATGGGGAACCAATATACAATTTTCTAAAAATTCATAAAATGGATTGATGTTTTGTGTTAATTAACAAAATATTATGTTAGGTGATTTTGGAAATTTGGCACACCATTCCATGTATTGAAGAATTTTTTGATCAACTGAAGGAATATTAATTGTTATCAAAGATTCATTTCATATTCAAATACTATTTGATAATGGTCAATGTGGTGGATGTTCTATAGACTGATTATTTTTGTTATAATGATCCTGAATTTGAAGTAATTAATTTTGATGTAAAAAATACACAAATTTTCATTATAGGATTGATGAATTAGGTTGAAAACCCTTATCTCGATCAAATTTTGGTGGTGTTTATTAATGATATATTGGATTACTAGAGATTTTGGGAGGATAATTCTATGAATTTATGGATATTTTTTGACATAATTTGTTAATATTAGTTTATTGAAATATGTTGGGTTTTTTTGTTATAAGGGTTCTATTCATTGGGAATATTTTTTCTTGGCATTGTGTAGTGGTGGATATATATAATATTTTGATATTTTTTATCTGGGAAGTGCCAATTTTCCTTTTATAGTGAACACACGTCGTTGATTAATTTTACATAATCATGGGAAGTATTCAATTTTCCTATAACATTATTTCCGTTATTATCAATGAAAAAGAAGGTTGAATCCTTTATTTGGATTCTATATTCTTACTCAGTGATTGAGTGGGAAGGTAAATAGTTCCATTTTTCTTTCAATTACCATAGGAATGAGTGATGTTTGAGGTTTATTTTGAAACATAACACCATTAATTGGGGTTTTTATTGATGTCTAGGAGGGTATTTATACCATATGTTCATAGGAAAATTTTTCCCTTTGTATATAGTTATATAACTCATGACATATAGTTCGTGGATATGGTAATTACTCTAAATGTGTGGATACAATATCTTATTAGAGACTAATTTTTTATATTCATTAAGAATAAATTTTTGAAATATATATTATCAAATAAGGATTTGAACGTCATTATATAAATTTTATTTTAGATACGTCAATATTATAGTTTCATGAATTCATATACATTGGTAAAATATAATTTCATAAAAAATTAATTAATTAAGAGGAACTTGATGTTATTTTTTAGATATAAAATTACTAATTTGAAAAAATTGAATAATAAACAAACATTAATTTAAATATGGATGAGCATGGTATCATAAGTATTCTTTATTTGATGAATAATTATTCATATTTGTTAAACAGGTTGATTTTTCTTAGTTGAGAGGCTCTTTCGAGAGTTATTAGGAGATTATATTGTTAATAAGGATACTCTAGATTTTGGGGTGGAAGATGCAGAACATTGTGTGTTGTTTTTTTAGAATTCACTTGCTCCTCAGAGCATAAAGGTGTTAGTTGTGCATGAGTTTCATAGCTCAACTTTGGTACTGTATCCTAGTTTTGGTGGCTGTATCATTCATTGAGGAATAAATCTTAGTATCTTAGGTTGAATAACATGGATGAATATTTTATATCCAGATGTATTATTTATCCTCAATTGACAGTTAAAAATTATGGTTTGGTAATATACATGGAATTGTTTATAATATAAGATGTATGAAATAACTATTGAATTATTGATTTAATTAAATCATGTATCAAATGAGTATGATTATTTTTGGGTCATAGTTGATAGATTTATGAATTAAAATAATTTTTCCCATCCATGAATCATGATCTACATATGTTTTATGGCATAATTGTATTGAGTAAATAGTGTGAAATCATGGGCCTCACATTATAATAGTTATTGACTTTTATTATTTATTTCTGTAACCAATTAAGAGGTTTTGAAATGTGTTTTTGGTAATAAGTTTTTTCTTGGAACTACATCCCACCCCAAAAATGGTCAGTTTGATTGAATGATTCTGACAGTAATAGGTATATTAAGAGAGTAAGTTTTATATTTGCTGGACTATGCGTGGGTCAATTGTTTGGTTTTTTTAATTAACTAAAAATTGGTTATTAAAATTATTTTTTTTGTAATTTTCATGGACTCCATATAGATAGACCTTATATTGGGTTGGTATCAGTGAGATGGAAATTATTGGACCAAACATTGTGTATTATATAATTAAAAGTTTATAATTAATTTAAAATTGGATAATGGTTATACATGATCATTATAATCCATGTACAATTTGAAATATAAGGCCACTAAAATTAGATACATTGATTATGTTCACTTGAAAGTTTCATCTTTTCATTGGATGTGTAGATTATATAAATGTAGTAATTTATCATTGAGTTTTTTAGACCATTAATGATATTTGCGGGTGTGGTTGAAGTGGGGTATTGTGTGGAAATTCTGTCATAGTGTTCATAATGTACTCCATGTATCATAACATTGTACCAATCATTATAATAACTCCCCTGTTATTTATTGTGAAGAGTTTTATATATAATTTTTTTCAAGGTTTATTGAGTTACTAATGAAAAATCAAGATCTTAATGAGGTCGTAGTGTGAGGACATGCAATTTCACAAGGGTTTGTTTTACAGAGGAATCATATTTTATAGGGAATAAAAATTTAGTATGTATCAAAAATCATTTTTCAATATCTGATGTTGTTATTAATCTTGTTCCCTGGAATATAAATCAAAGGTTTTTATTGAATTTTATATAGAAACCAATGAATTTTCAATTATTTGGATTGAAATTGTTGAGTCTCCTCACTAGAAATGGACAATTGAACGGTATCAGACATAGTGTTTACACTTTTTGGTGATTATATTATTCATTATTTAGTTATATGTATTAATTATTAAAAAAACATTTAAGAGGTATATAATATAATACTTTGGGTTTTCAAGAATTTATTATTTTTATATGAATTATATATTTATTGAAAAAATTATTTTATAGTTATATAATTTAATATTTTTTTTGGTTTTGAGGTGTGTAATCTATTTTATGAATTATGTTTTCAAGGGAGAACTTAATGGAGGTTTATTTAATATGATGGTCTAGTTTATCCTGTGTACTTTCTTTTGTATACATTATTTTGTTAATGGATGATGATGTTGAAGTACTTATTTTGGCAGGTAATTTTATATGATGTAAAATCCATTACATGGATAGTTTTGATATAATTTTTTTCATCATGTGTTAGTGGAAAAAATATGATGACAACTATAAAGGATCCTAGATGAACTGGAATATGGGAACTATTTTGGTTTAAATACTGTAATGTGGTTTTAGAGGAAACAAAATAATTTATAATCATGGTTTGAAGAATACCATGTGAGGGTGCATGAATTATATTGAAGTAAAAAGTGATGTATTTATTATATTAATGTCATGGATTATTTTGGGTTGTATTTTGTATTTCATCTATTCCACAAAAAAAAGTTGAACATGAAACATACATAAGTCATTGCTTTTAGAGGATTCATAAAATGCAATTTTATTTTATTAACCACATCATGATGGGATATACATATATATATATATATATATATTAATTTAGAAGGAAATTATTTATGAAATTTAATGGATAGTCTAAATTATTATTTAATTTTTGGATTGGTATTTGATAGAATAAAACACTACATATTTTATGATAAAATACAATAGTTTCTAGAAAACTAAATTAAAAATATGAAAAAAAATCCAAACCCTGTTAAATAAATTTTTTAATTAACAATGAGCTAGATATTGACATGGGGGTTTATTTTAGGATATCATTGAATAAAATTTGTATATATTGATATATTTCTTCATTATAGAGACCAGACTAATTATTGGATCACTAGTAACTGAGCTTCGTGCTCTATAACTACTTAGTATCTTATGGTACTATTGATTATCTAATGTTTCTCATAAAAATTGGTGTATGGATGGATCATGGTTTTTATTATCATGAAGGTGTATTGTTGGTTCTGGAAAAAATTATTGATTAACTATCATCAAAAGGATCATGTTTTGTGGAGGTATTAGATTTTAACTATTTTTTATTATTAACAATTGGGTTTACATAGATTTTTTTGTTATGAGGATATGAAATTTTCATTAATCAATTCATATTAATACTAAATAATATAAAAATTTATAAAATGTTTGGTATTTGGATTTGAATAAACATTGTATAATGGGTTAATTGAGATAGGGTTATTTTTATTGATGAGATAGGGAATGAAATGGGTTGATTGCTTGTTTTGATGATCTATTAGGTATTTTTTTGAGGATAATTATTTTTAATGAGATAAATATACTCTATAAAACATTCATAATTATTTTAAATATGTTGTCATTCTATTTATGAGGGATATTTTATGTTTATAATGTGGTGGTATTCTCTTTTAATCATATCGACAGAATTTGGATGTTTGCATAATAGATAGGATGATTAAGATAAGGTCGGTGGAAATTTTTGTTCATATAGTGCTATTGTTATTTCAATTTTTAAAATTTTAGAAATATGATATAATTGAAGTTGAGATTTGATATATGTTGAATTATATGATGGTTTTCATCAATTTTTTAATTTTCCAAGGATTTTTCTCTAGACTCATGATGTTGTTGTAGGAGGGATGTGGAATTCCCTTATATAGATTTTGTGCAAGGGATGTGGTATTAATTAATGATGATTTTTAGAAGTCTCTAGTATCCCCATAAAAATAAAATTGTCATATCTATTGTTGTATAACTATATAGTTATTTATATATTTATGTTCCTTTATAAGTTGGAAGATAGTCATATCCATTTTCACCATTGGTTTTTATTTTAAGAGGCTGTGGTTAATGTGTTGGAAGTGGTGTTATGGTGGTGATGATATAGATGAAGGGGAGGATGACATCTGATAGTTATTTTTTGTGTGTCGATGCTACTTTTCATTTCCATGATTAAATGTGTTTTGTTTATGTGTTTCATTCACTAAGGCTTTACTATACCAATTCACTTGACATTTATGAGGCCAGATGAAGAAACTATTAGGTATAATTGTATACTCAAAAATAGTATTCATTTTTGTTCATATATAAAAGATCATGTCAAGGTCAATACTAGGGGATATTAGTATAGTAATTAGGTGTGATTAGTTTAATTAGGTGGGTTCATGTATTGGAGTTTTCTTTTATTCTATGATTTTGGGTTCTATGTATTGAAATTACAAATTTGAGTTGTTGATTCCAGTTTATTATTTAAAATTAGTGTAGTAGTTATATATATATAATTTAGTCAATGACTCCCATATAGATTATTTTTACACTTTCAGATATTTGACACCACATGTGTAATTAGATTATGCCTTTTAGAGCCATTCTCAATCTCAATACTAACATTATAAGAGTCATACCAGGGTAGGGACTTGATTATTATTATCCTTACCAAAACTAACACTTCATGTGAAATTCTATTCCTTCAAAAAATTATGGATTTTATTAAAATTACTACAATAAATTCATATGTAAATATTTCAATATAATTGGCATCAACATGTATTCTTCATGATTTATCTTTTGATAACTTTAAGATTCCGTCCAATTGTGTATAGTTTTTTTCATCTGACATTATGAACCTCTAAAAAAAATTCAATGTGGTGAAACTGAGATGAAATAAATGTCCCATTTTTCATGTATCAAATGATACACATCCCCAATATTTATTTTGATTGTTTCTTCCAATAAAAACTTGATTTTGGCATCTTTAGATCCAAAAGCTTCTTTTAACATTAAATTTTTTATTATTTCATTTTGATTAGTAAATACTGCAAACAGGTTTAGGGTCGAAGAAAGCCTGACCCTAATGAAATTTATTAAAAAACCAAAGAGTGCGAAAGAGATGGGGGTTTAAAAAAATGGGAATAATAAATACCATGCACATCCAAGCCAACAAGATAAGATCAAAAATCAGGGGTAACAAAAGACCACCCCGAGGATGCCTCCAAAACAACCCTCTTTAATAGAGCATCTGCAACCTGGTTGGCCTCTCTGAAAACAAGAGTGACCTGAATATGAATGTGCTCAGTCATCTGAAGGCATTCAATACAAAAAGGGAGGATTTTCCATAGGATAGATTTGGATCAAGATTTGAGGATTTTCACCGCAGTGGTGGAGTCAGATTCCACCAAAAGATGTTGCCAACCATAAGGAGTGGCATACCTGGTCGCTTTAATAATAGCCCATAACTCAGCCACAATTGTTGTAACTTGACCAATGTAATGGAACAATCATCCTTTAACAAAGACTCGGTAGGTGTATAAGACACCACCACAACCTGAGGGACCAGGCTCACTAGATGTCTCCCCATCCACGTTCACTTTCAGAAAGCTTGTAATTGGTGGGATCCATCGTATTGAATTCAGGACAAGTGATTTCCTGGAATGCCCTGTAACACCAAAGGATTTCATAATAAGAAATTTAGACCAGTCATTTTTCATTGTACTATGATGCATCTTGGATTCTGTCATAACAACCCGATAAATAGAACACATTGCAGCTTGAAAGGAGGGGCGCTGGCCTTCAAAGAAGAACCATTTCATGCCTGCCATAAAATCAAAAAAGTACTAGTAGTGGCAGTTAAAAGCATAGAATCAGCTTGCTCACTCAGCTGAGTGCGCTGTATAGATTTGAGAAGAGACTCATAGCCGCTAATGTCCATATGAATGCCAAACACATCCTACAGATGTAACCAAAACCTGCATGAAAAACTGCAAGAGATAAAAGTGTGATTAATAGCTTCTTCCCCCCACATGCAAAGATAGCAAACAGAAGAAAGACTAATTCTAGATTTCTGTAGCAGTGCTTGTGTATGCAATCTCCCCTTGCACATCCTCCGTAACTAAGTGTAACATGAGGGGGAAATAAAATCATTGCTGAAAACATTCATCCAAACAGGGGTGATGGAAAATCTAGCACATGAATGCCTGTAGATATCCCTTGAAGAGAAGCTGCCAGTGGAGTTGGGGGTCCAAATTAGAGAGTCAGTATCAAAAAAAATGTATCGCTGGATTTTCTGTTTTATATCCACAGGGAGACATCCATTGAACTCATCCGACTTAAGTGCATCAGACACATAAAGATGCTTCATGGACATGGGAACATTTATCACAGAATTTAAAGGTTCTCCAAGCCACGGGCTGAACCAAACATTCAAATCCGATTTCTTGCAAACCAACCATTGTGATCAGGTCATAATATGATGATACGCATTCATGATAGCAGAACAAGTGGATGATAAGACATGTAGTGAGTAACCACTTTGTAGTTTGTGAAGGAATCTCTAATTGGGAAATTCTAGCGACATATCATCAGAAATAAAAAGATTCCTAGTGAGTTTAAACAAAAAATAATCATTAACAACCTAAAGATACTTGATTTCCAAGACTCCCATATCAATGGGTTTTGTACAATCCTTCCAAGACACAGTAATTAACAACCACTCATAAATGGATCCTATCCATATGAAATTCTTGATTAGCGCCTTCAACTCTTTAATAAGGGTTATAGGCTATCTATAAACAGAGAAAGCATATACAAACATTGATGTAATAACCGAATTAATGAGACAGACCTTCCAAACCAAAGACATATTCTTCCCTTTCCACATGGTAAGATCAGTAATAATTTTAGATGTTATGTTCTCAAGATGAAATCTTTTCACCCTACCCCAAAATAAGGTTACTCCTAGATATTTGAATAGAAATGCTCCTTTTTTGAATCCAAGCATTCTGGAAATTTTATTTTTCTTATGAAGAGTCATACCATTCCCAAAAAACACAAATGAATTATTAGATCCTATCACTTGACTTGATACCTCTTCTTTGTGAATACAAATATTTTGAACAGAAGAAACAGTGCCTCTATCATCTTGTCCAAACATGAGAATATCATCAACATAAAAGAGATGCGATGGAGATAAGATATTACTTCCCAGACTCAAATTCTTATAAAGACCAGCCTACACCAAATCATTAATACCAACACTCAGGTAATCTTCATCCATCACAAAAAGAAACCCAAAGAAGGGATAAACTTGCCTCACACCCTTGGATCACGGAAAATGACCCCTTTGGGATCCATTAATACGGAATGAAATATGAGAACTCGTGAAAATACCATTGACAAGATTGATGAAAGAATTGGAAATGCCATGTTTCTTCAATATCGAGAAAATTAAGTACCATTTGATAGTATCAAAGGCTTTCAAAATATCCAGCCTATGAGCAAAACACTCATCCATAACTATAAGCCCTAGCCTTAATCATTACTTAATCTTGAGTTATTTCCAGAATACATGTTGAGGAACTTTTCAGGTTTATAGTTTTAGAGAATTAGATCATAAATCATGCATTACATTCCACTTTTAAACAAAGTGGTTACATAAAATATAGTACTCAATTTTCCCATCAAAGGAAACATATTTAAAAAAACATACATTCTTTCTTGACATTTCCTTGACACTATCATCACATCATGTACCTTTCCCTTGACAAGTGAAAAACATTTCAAAAACTTGGGATGAGCATAAAAATCTGAGTAAGGGATATAAAAGTACGAAATGAAAATATTAGTCCATGTATGAAATTATAAATTACTCATAAAACATAATCATTTTAACATACCTCATCAAATCACGACTAAATCATAGAAATCATAAGACATAATGGTAACTTGAGGCATTTATAACATTCTTACGTAGGGAGTAACCCTCATGGTTACGTTTGGAATACCTATCACAATATATTCCCTAAATCTCTTCGGAGAAACCTTAACATTTAAATCCTTCATGTTACCCAATGCATTTGAAAACTATATTTGGCTCACTCGCCCTTACTTTATCACGGAACCACCCGTCTTCATAACAATTCCCAAGAACCATAACATAATTGTGTCACATAAAACATGCATAAACGAAACATAAAATTTCCACATTTCAATAAAAAGATATCAATACAAATCATTGATATAATGAAAACATTATGAAAACCAATTTCAATACAAAAATAAAAGAAAAGTAAAGCATGTTATTTATTTGTCATTTTAAAAAAAGTTGTGGCTTGTTGAGGAAGTTGAAACTTAAATAATGGTCACAGTAGCAGAGAAGTCGTTGTCTCCGTATACATACGACAAAAAAACATTATTTTGTTGTTTAATAAAATGCTTCGTATAAAAAAGATTCCATATAAATATATGTAAAATTAAATGGGTTTTATACACCGTATAAAAGAAATTTGTGTATAAAACAAAATATGACTCAATGAAAGGAGATTGAGACGAAGTCCCTCACCTCGGGCCAGACATGAATCTATCGTTCTTTAACATCCTGAATAATAAACTTGAGTTAATTTATACTTTCTTAAGAACCTTTACCGATTTAATTATTACTTTTATATCACTAATTACCATGTTATGAACACTATGTAATTATTTATGTCAATAATGGTCGTTTTGTCGATCATTGGTACTTGAGTCAAAAATAAACTCTTTATAATTACAAGTTGTTCATGTGGTAAAATATCCATTATATCCAGAATTATATTAATGATTTAGATATCATATATATCATACATATCCAGTATATACATTCATTTAAAATATTACATAACATTTAGAGGTAAGAAATGAAATGCACCGTTCATGGAGACGGTAAGCCGTACGTACGCATGAATGCTACTTTCATTTATATTTCATTATTTATGGATTGTAATGATAAAGATATAAATGTATATTATAATTCCATTATTATATCATATATAATATCATTAAATCCATCTTTTATACATCCCATATATGGCATTAACGAATCAAATAACTTTGAGGTGGCAGTAGTCCGCACTTCCTAAAATGAAGATATCGTGTTTACTCATAATGGAAACCAAAAAGGTATGCCATAAATGTAAAAATAAAGAATCTAAAGGAAAACATATGAATTTTACATATCATATATAAATATAGATACATCTTAATGGAATCCTTTGAAGGTGTTAGAAGAATATAGAACAATCATCGTTTCGTGAGGCAGAAATTCACCATCCACAGAAACAGTACGCTCTTTAACCATTAGATGTAGGTCTGTGTAAGTTTAGCTCAAATACTTCTTATAATATCATCCTAGTATATTTAATATACTTTGTTTTTACAAAATAAGTGAACAAAAAGATTTTATGGGGTTGGAGAAGCAAAATAAAACAAAAGAACATTAGATAAGACTTTACCTTTAAATTGGGTAACTCCTCTTTGTTTGTACCAAAAGGGTTTCTTGAAAAGATTTTATGCCTATGGTAAGGCTTCATGGATGAATAGAGGGATGTGAAGAGATAATATGAGCATTGATTGGCCGAGATAATGGCTTTAGAGGTGTGTGTAAGGAGGTAGAGGTGGGGCCTTTTATAAGGGGAGAGGAGGGGCACTCTTGGAAAGTTATAAAATGTTACTTTATATTAAAATGTGTTTCGGATTTTAAAGGTACCACATTGATATATTTCTAGGATAAGGTGATAAGGGTTCGAAATATACTCATACAATAGGTCTTTGACATGTGTAAGTCTTATATTTTACATTATCTTTTCATTTTATTTTAATCATTCATTAATGAGTTAATCGCTGCATCATCATGATGTCATAAATCATTTAATTTATTTAATGTATAAAAATTATAAAAAAATTTATAATGTAGGAAATATATTTAGCTTTCCAATGACTATTTATAGTCCAAGAGATCATTTATGTAGAAAAAAATAAATTTTTTTACTCGGGTGATACATTCTTTAGTGATATTCTCGTTTCTTTAAAAATAAAATGATAAAGTGTAACCTTCACCCAAGAGTGATTCCATGGGGTCCTTAAGTTTGTCACAAGGCATCCCATGGTCGGCCATGGAAAAAACAGTAGAATTAAGACACATATTCGGGTCATTTTTTAATATTATGACATTATTTTATTATCCTTAACTACCCGATTACTAATTAATCAAGATAATTTAAGATAATTACTGTTGTTACTATTCATAATGTCCAAAAACAAAAGACTGTTAATTACATATATTGGACCATTTTATTCCAAATATGGAATAAATTTTACCAAATTCCAAACATATAAATTGTAATATTTAATTTAAAAATAATTCTCGTTGTCAAAACAAATAGCGGGTTTTTTTAAAACAATATCTATGAAACGTTTGGCACTTGTTTATGCCCAATTACAAGGTGAAATTAATTCTAATGAACACCATTGTATTAAATGGTAAAAATATATTCTAATTACACTTTAAAACCAATTAGAAAGATAATTTAACCATATAATTAAATTATATGAAAAATCAGTTTTGATGTAAAATGCAGTAATTTTCACTATTCATTAAAAAAACGAACATTGTCAGAAAAATACCAAGAATTAATATAATGTAAATTTCAATGTCCCTATAAAAAATAATAACATTATTTTGACAAATAGAGCTTATAAAATTGTTAGAATATAGATTTAAAAATGGTTCGCCATCAAAAGGCAGTAAAACAATATTTTAAAAAATATTAGAGAATTATATGCTTAAGATTGGATTTATTCTCATTTTAAGTCTTTAAAACACTATCTAATTCATAAGAAGACATAGATAAGAAAATATATTATTCATTACTTACAGGGGATATTACATCCTTCCCCCATTTAGAAAATTGCGTCCCCGCAATTTATTTACTTATCGAATAAGTTGGGGTATTTATCCCTTATTGCATTTTCAGATTCCCATGTTGCCTCTTCACTCATGTGGTTTTTCCACAAAACCTTTACATGATGAATCACCTTATTCTTCAACACTTGCTCCCTGTGGTCAGGAATCTGGACCGGTTTTTCCTCATAAGATAGATTCTCTTCCAGCTGAACTACCTCTGGGCTCAAAACATGAGATGGATCTGACATGTACTTCCTTAACATTGAAACATGAAAAACATTGTGTACCTGAGATAAAATCGGGAGTAAAGCCACTCAGTATGCAACTGATACAACTCTTTACAGAATTTCATATGGTCCAATGAACCTTGGACTCAGCTTTCCTTTCTTACCAAATCGCATCACACTTTTCCATGGTGATACTTTGAGAAAAACATGATCACCTACCTCAAAAGAGAGATCCTTCCTCCTGTTGACCGCATAACTTTTCTGCCTGCTCTGAGTTGTTCTCATTTGTTTCTGTATTATCTGAACCTTTTCTGCCAACTCTTCTACCAATTCTGGTCCCATAAACTTCCTTTCACCCACTTAATCCCAAAAATCTGGAGTTCGACACCACTTCCCATATAATGCATCAAATGGTGCCATTTGTATACTGGAATGAAAACTGTTATTATAACAAAACTCAACCAAAGAAAGATTTTGGTCCCAAATTCCCTGATAATCCATCAAACAAGCATGTAACATATTTTACAAAGTATGAATTGTTCTTTCTGACTTCCCATCTGATTGAGGATGAAAATATGTACTAAAATTTAATTCAGTACCCAACGACTTCTGAAGGCCTTTCCAAAAGTTAGAAGTGAACCTGGGATCACAGTCAGATACAATGGAGAGAGGAACTCAATGTAACCTGACTATCTCTTTAACATACAAATGGGAAAGTTGATCTAGGAAAAAATTATCTCATATATCAAGGAAATGAGCAGATTTAGTCAAGCGATCAACAATCACCCAGATTGAATTATTACCTCGAGGTGTCTTCGGCAACCCCACAACGAGGTCCATGGATATATTATCCTATTTCCACTATGGAACTGGTAAAGGCTGAAGCATCCCTTTCAGTAAGTGCCACTCTGGTTTAATTTGTTGACAAGTCAAACACTGCACAGTAAAATCAGCAATATCTCTTTTCATTCCGTCCCACTAGTAATACTCTCGAAGATCACTATACATCTTAGTACTTCCTGGATGAACTGAAAATGGAGAACTATGAACTTTACATAATAACTCTCTTTTCAACTGCGAATCACATGGCACACACAATATCTTCCAAAATCTCAAAACGAAATCATTATCAATGTTGAATTCTGGAAACATACCCTTCTCAACTAGTTCTACCTTTTTCTGTAACTCACTGTCTTGCTTTTGTGCTTGCTTAATTTTGTCTGATAGAGAAGATTTCACTGATACCTGAAAGAAAATAGAAGGCCATCATACACTAACAACTTCTATGACAAATTTCATCAAATCCTTAACTAAAGGATCATGTTTCAAACACAACATTGTTAATGAAGCATTACTTTTTCGACTCAAATCATCAACCACTTAATTTTCTTTTCCCGGATGATAATTAATTATACAATCATAATCATTGATTAATTCCAGCCATATCCTCTGTCTCGTGTTCAGTTATTTCTATGTGAAAATATACATTAAACTATTGTGATCGGTATATATTTCACACTTTACTCCATACAAATGATATCTCCAAATTTTTAAAGAGAAAACAACAGCAGCTAATTCCAAATATTGTGTAGGGTAATTTACCTCCTGAGTTTTCAACTGATGTGAAGAATAAGCAATTACCTGATCATTTTGCATTAGGATGCAACCAAGTCCTTTCAATGAAGCATCACTGTAGATAATAAACTCACCATTCCTGGAAGGTAGTGCCAAAACTGGAGCATTCACCAATCTTCTTTTCAGTTCCTAAAAACAATCATCACATTCTTTTGTCCAGATAAACTTAACACCCTTCCGAGTTAGCATAGTCATTGGACTAGATAACCAGGAATTTTTTTTAACAAACCTTGGGTAATAGCCTGCCAAACCAAGGAAGCTAAGAATCCTTGTTACATTTGTGGGTCCTGGACATTCTTCAACAACCTTTGTTTTGCAAGATCAGTAGTTATTCCATCGTTAGAAACAATATGACCAAGGAAAGAAATTTGTTGCAACCAAAACATACACTTTCTGAATTTACCATACAATTTATTTTTCTTTAAGGTTTTCAAAATAACCCTAAAATGTCTTTCATGCTCCTATTTACTTTTAGAAAACACCAAAATATCATCAAAGAAAACAACCAAAAACTTATCCAAGAACTCATGGAAAATTCTATTCATAAGGTCCATGAATACAGTAGGTGGATTGGTTATCCCAAAAGGAATAACTACAAATTCATAATGGCCAAATCTTGTACGAAACAGAGTATTCATAATATCTGCTTCCTTCACCTTCGACTGATGGTGCCCCGATCTCAGGTCAGTCTTTGAAAACTACTATGCTCCCTGGAGCTGATCAAAATAATCATCGATATGAGGAAAAAGATATTTGTTCTTAACAGTGATGTTATTTAAGGCTCTATAATCAATGAAAAGTCTCATTTAACCATCTTTCTTTTTAACAAAAAAACTGGAGCACCCCATGGGGATGTGCTAGGTCGAATGAAATCTTATCTAATAAATCATGCAATTTATCCTTCAACTCTAAATGTTCAATTTGAGCCAATCGATAAGGGGGTTTTGAAATTGGTTTAGAATCAGAAACTAAGCCAACAGTAAACTCAACATCCCAATCTGGTATTATTCTAAGAAACTCATTAGAAAAAACATTAAGAAACTCATTTACCACTCACACATGATTAATCTGAACAGTTCCTTTGTTTTCAACAATATGTGCAAGGTAACATTCATTTCCATATTTTACAAGTTTCCCAGCCTCTTGATATGTTATCAACGTTAAGGGTTCATTCTTGAACACAAACTGAAAGTCATTCTGAAAAGAAACTTCTTTAGCTCTACAATCAATCTTAGCATGGTAAACGGAGAGCCAATCCATAGCCAGGATAACATCAAACTCTACTAGATGTAAAAAAATAAAGTTTTCAAGTATGTTTTTTCCACGGATAAGGATATGAAGATTCTTATAAATTATTTTTGCCCCAAAATTCCCCAAGGTGTTTTTACCACATGTTCAGGAGTAATTTCTTGAGATGGTATTACCATTTTATTAGAAAACATTTCAGATATGATAGAATGTGTAGACCCTGAATCAAACAACAGACTGGCATAATCAGAAAGAACAAAAAAATTACCTGATACCACTTCATTTGATGGCCCAACATCTGTTGAAGTAGTTGCAAAGGATTTCACCACCCCTCCTTGCTTGTAGTCTAATTGCTTCCCATCACTCGAGCTCTTTTTTGGACACTTGTTTGCATAGTGACCCATCTCATTTCACTTAAAAAATTTCACTAACTGTTAATCAAATTTGGTCTTACCATCACACTGATATTTTTCAGTGCAATCACGACCTTTATGTCCCATCTTACCACATCAGTAGCACTTTCCAGAATGCAGAAGACATCCCCCAACTCGCATTTTACCACATTTATCACAAAATGGAAACTTTGTTTTCTTAAAATCAGACCTTTTCGAAGAATTCTCCCCTTTCTCCTGCCACCTCGGTCTCCTCTTATTTTGGTTATTTTAGAACACTTGATCATCAGAAAACTCCATTTCCACCTTCTCAGCATTAAAAAATCCTTTCATAACTTTTAAACTCACGAGAAGCCAATTCCCTTCTATATTTTTGGATTTAATTCTGAGTAAAAAAAATTGATTTTACTATCAAGGTCTCGTATAAAATTTGGAGCATACCTTGCCAATCGAGTGAACCATTCTTCATAAGCAGCCACTGAGTCTTCCTCTTGCCTCAATTCCAAGAATTGTTTTTTCATCCTATGCCGAACATCCTTAGGAAAATACTTCTCAAGAAACATAGCTTTGTATTCATCCTAGTCAAGAGCATCAATCTCATCAGCATCCCTAATATTTTTAACCATCGACCACCACTAATATGCTTCACCATCCAAATGGTAAATTGCAAGACAACCCTTTTGATTGTCTGAACACCCCATGACATCAAAAATATTCTCCAGTGCTTTCATCCACCCTTCACCTAGCACAGGGTCAGATGATCCTTTGAATGATGGGGGATGTTGCCTCATGAAATTTTCCACCACAGACATGTTCCTCTACGGTTGATCTGGCTGATCTCGTGCATGGATACCACCACCATATATCGCTTGAGTCAGCTGTTCCATTACTGCAAAAAACTGTTCAGTTCCAATTCCGACCATCTCAGGATGCTGATTCGGAAGGTCATTTACTTCTGTATGCCTTCCTAGCACTGCTTCCCTATTTTCTCTGTGGAAAACCATTCCGAACAAACATGTCTTAGATGAAGAAACATGGTAATATTAAAATGATATATCATTTCAAATTGACCATCAAAATATATTTCTGGATAATCATTTAAAATATGTATAACTCCTAAAGTTATATAAACCGACCTCTGAAACCAACTATAAGGTCCCAACCTTAATCATTACTTAATCTTGAGTTATTTCAAGAATACACATTGCGGATCTTTTCAGGTTTAGAGTTTTAGAGAATTAGATCATAAATCATGCATTACATTCCAAATTTAAACAAAGTGGTTACAAAAAATATATTAATCATTTTTCCCATCAATGGAAACATATTTAAAATGAAACAGAGATTCTTTCTTGACACGTCCTTGACACTATCATCAAATCATGTACCTTTCCCTTGACCTGTGAAAAACATTTCAAAAACATGGGATGAGCATAAAAAGCTCAGTAAGGGATATAAAAGTAAGAAATGAAAACATTAGTCCATGTATGAAATCATACATTACTCATAAAACATAATCATTTTAACATACCTCATAAAATCATGGATAAATCATAGAAATAATAAGATATAAAGGTAACTTGAGGCATTCATAACATTCTTACGTAGGGAGTAACCCTCATGGTTACGTTTGTAAAACCCATCACAGTATATTACCTAAATCTCTTCGGAGAAACCTTAACGTTTAACTCCATCACGTTACCCAATGCATTGGAGATCTATATCAGGCTCACCCGACCATAGTTTATCACGGAACCACCCGTCTTGATAATAATACCCAAGAACCATAACATAATCGTGTCACATAAAACATGCATAAAGGAAACATAATATTTCCACATTTCAATAACAAGATATCAATACAACACATTGATATAATGAAAACATTATGAAAAACATTTTCAATACCAAAATAAAAGAAAATTAAATCATGGTATTGATTTTTCATTTAAAAAAAGTTATGGCTTGTAGAGGAAGCCGAAACTCAAATAATGGTCACGGCGGCGGAGAAGTCATTGTCGCCGCATACGTATGACAAAAAACATTCCTTTTGTCATTTAGTAAAATGATTTGTATAAAAAATATTCCTTTTAAATAGATGTAAAATTCAAAGGGGTTTATACACCGTATAAAAGAAAGTTGTGTATAAAACAAAATATGCCTCAATTAAAGGAGATTGAGACGAAGTCCCTCACCTCCGGTCCGACTTGACTCGATCGTTTTTTAACGTCCTGAATAATAAACTTGAGTTAATTTATACTTGCTAAAGAACCTTTTTCATGTTCAATATTTCTTTTATATCACTTATTACCATGTTATGAACACTGTGTTATTATTTAAGATAATAATGGTCATTTTGTCGATCATTGGTACTTGAGTAAAAAATAAACTCCTTATAATTACAAGTTGTTCATGTGGTAAAATATCAATTATATCCCGAATTATATTCATGATGTAGATATCATATATATCATTTATATCCAGTATATACAAGCATTTATAATATTACATAACATTTAGAGGTAAGAAATGAAATGCACCGTTCATGGAGACGGCAAGCCGTACGTACGCATGAACGCTACTTTCATTTCTATTTCATTTTTTATGGAATGGAATAATAATGATATAAAGGTATATTATAATTACAGTATAATATCTTATATATAATATCATTAACTCCATCCTTTATACGTCCCGCATATGGAATTAATGAATCAAATCATTTTGAGGGGGCGGTAGTCCGCACTTCCTAAAATGATGATATCACGTTTACCCATAATGGAAACCATAAAGTTATGCCATAAATGTAAAAAAACAGAAGCTTAAGGAAAAAATAAACATATTATATATCTTATATTAATATAGTGACATCTCAATGGCCACCGTTGAAGGTGTTATAAGAATATTGAACAATCATCGTTTCGTGAGGCAGAAATTCTCCATCCACGGAAACAATATGCTCTTTAACCATTAGATGTAGGTTTGTGTAAGTGTAGCTCTAATACTTCTTATAACAACATCCTAGTATGTTGAAACTACTGGGGTTGTTACAAAATAAATTAATAAAATGAGTTTATGGGGTTGGAGAAGAAAAATAAAACAGAAGAATATTAGAGAAGACTTTAACATTAAATCGGGTAACTCCAATTTTTTTGTACCAAAAGGGTTTCTTGAAAAGCTTTCTGCCTAAGGTAAGGCTTCTAGGATGAATAGAGGGATGTGGATAGATAAAATGAGAAAATATTTTTCGAGCCAATGTCTTGAGAGGTGTTTGTAAAGAGGTAGAGGTGGGGGCCTTTTATAAGAGGAGAGGATGGGCACTCTTGAAAGTTATAAAATGTTACTTTATATTAAAATGAGTTTCGAATTTTAAGGGGTCCCACATTGAAAAGTGTAAGTCTTATGTTTTACATTATCTTTTCAATTTATTTTAATCGTTCATTAATGAGGTAATCGCTGCATCATCATGATGTCATAAATAATTTAATTTATTTAATGTCTAAAAATTATAAAAAAATAAAATGATGTAAAAAATATTTTTATATTTCCAATTAATATTTATATTCCAATAGATAATTTATGTAGAAAAAATAAAAAATGTTTTACTCAGGTGATACATTCTTTAGTGATATTCTCCTTTCTTTAAAAATAAAATGATAAAGTGTCACCTTCACCCAAAAGTGATTCCATGGGGTCCCTAAGTTTGGAACAAGGCATCCCATGGTCGGCCATGACACAACCAGTAGAATTAGGACACATTTTGGGGTCATTTTTTATTATTATGATATTATTTTATTATCCTTAACTACCCAATTACTAATTAATCAAGATAATTAAAGATAATTACCGTCGTTACTATTCATAATGTCCAAAAACAAAAGAGTCTTAATTACATAATTTGGAACTTCTTATTCTAAATATGGAATTCATTTTACCAAATTCCAAACATATAAATTTCAATAATTAATTTAAAAATAATTCTCGTTGTCAAAAAAATAGCGGGTTTTTTTGAAACAATATATATGAAAAGTTTGGCCCTTGTTTATGCCCAATTCCAAAGTGAAATTAATTATAATGACCACCATTGGATTAAATGGTAAAAAGATGTTCTAATTACACTTTAAAACCAATTAAAAAGACAATCTAATCATATAATTAAATTAGATGAAAAATCAGTATTGATGTAAAATGTAGTATTTTTCACTATTTTTTAAAAAATGAACATTATCAGAAAAATACCAAAAATTAATCCAATGTAAATATAAATGTCCCAATCATAAAGAATAAGTTTATTTTGACAAATATGGCTTATAAAATTGTCAAAAGATAGATTTAAAAATAGTTCTCCATCAAAAGGTGGTGAAATAATCTTTTCAAAAATATTAGAGAATTCTATGCTTAAGATTGGATTTATTCACATTTTATGTCTTTAAAACACTATCTAATTCATAAATAGATATAGATAAGAAAATATATTTTTCATTAATTACATGAGATGTTACAATAACCCTCTTCCTCATGAGGTTAACACATTCAGACGCAGTAAAAATATAGTTTTGAATACTTCTCCCTGGGACAAATCCAAATTGATTTGAAGTAATAACCCTCCTGGAAATCTCCCCCAATATAGATGCAATGATTTTGTGAATAATTTTGGGAATGGTGTTCCCAATGGAAACTGGTCTATAGTCCTTGATATTCAGATCATTTCCCTTCTTTGGTAACAAGTAAATGATGTTTCCATTCAGACCATACGGTGTTGAGGTGTTAAGGCAAAAATCTCTAACAACACCAATGACATCTTGCCGAAAAATATCCCAATTGAACATAAAAAAAATATTTGTGAATCCATCTGGACCTGCCACGCTATCAATATTGAGGGAGAAAATGGAAGCCTTGATTTCACACTCACGGGGGACCACAATCAGTATCTTGTTTTGTTGTTCATCAACTGTTGGAGAAATATTATCAAGTAGCTTATGAGAAAGATCCTCATTATCACCTATGTATAGAACCTCAAAATAATTGACAGCAGCCACTGATATTTCCATCTCAAAATTGTATAAAACTCCATCAACTTCAAGTGAGTTTATACTTATACGAATCTGTCTTTATCTATAAAGACATTGAAAAAACATGGAATTCCTGTCACTCGTTTATAACCATCTCAAATTATAATGGGTTTTAACAATACTCTCTTGAAGGTTCAATAGATCATCAAGCCTAGAATGAGCCTGAATCACATACTTGGAGGGAACATTCTTCTTTTGATCATCATTTTTTGGCATTGTAGTAATTCCTGCTCAGCCACCTTAATATCATTTTCCAGAACAGAGAAATAAGACTTACCCCATCCCCTAACCATTTTTTTGACAACCTAAAGCTTGTTAGACAGGATAAATAGGGGTCTTCCACGTAATTAATCTTTCTAAGCATCAATCACCACCTCTTTGCAACCAGGCACAACTATCCATGCATTATTGAATCAGAACGGTAGAGGAGAGGACCTCAAATTTCCATCACATATGTCAATCAGAATAGGACTATGATCCGAGTGATATTTTGGTTGAATGAGGCCAGATATTCGCAAAGGGTCATTCCCCTCATCAATACAGACTAACCATTAATCATGTTTCCTTGCTTGCTTCTCATTGATGGTGTATCTGCTCCAAGTATAGTCACCACCCACAACAGACACTTCAACCAGCTTGCACTAGTCAATACAGGACGCAAAATCAGAAGTAGAAAGCTTATTAAAATTCTCACCAGTTTTCTCTTCCAGCCTAAGAACCACATTCATGTCACCCAACACCATCCAGCTATGAGAAATTTGCTAAGAGAATTCAAGCAATTATTTCCATAACTCTCTTCATTTTAGATACGAGTTAGAGGCATAGATAAAGGAAAAAATGATAGAAACCCCTTGGATAAAATACACAACTATAATGCCCTGAGGATGAGAAATGTAGGATTGACAAAACATACTCTCGTGATTTAGATATTTTCATCCACCTTTTTATTCACATGTTATGAGACTAGAGAGTATCTAATATAAGACCATTTGAAAGCTTTCTAGCTTCAAATCTGCATCCTTGGCTCAGTAATACCAAAAATAAGAGGAATTTTGGTAATAAGAAAGTGCCGAAGGGCTTTGACCGTAGGAGGATTCCCAAGCCCATGGAAGTTCTAAATGAGTATCTTCATTTAAAATAAGAAGACATGCCACTAGTTTGATGCCCTTTTGCCTTCATGGAGTTCAGCTTAGGTGCCTTACCATTCCTCTTAGCTTTCCCTTTAGCAACCTGTTCCTGAGGATACACATCATTCTTCACATATAAAGCAGATGGAACCTAAGAAATGTCATCTGCCCAAAGTTTTCCACTTAGAGGTACAAAAATATTGATAGAGGGATCGATACCCATGTCTGGAACTGTAGGGATTCTTCTCCTAGAAATATTTCCTGACGGAACTGGAGAAAAAGGATACTCCAGAGCAGCCCGTTCCAAATATTTCTCTAGGGAAGCTCTTTCCAAAGGCATAGAGCCGGGAGACACGTGCAATGTAACCACAGATGTATTGTCATTCTGCATCATTTACATCTACCGAGGAGCAGTCCCACCCAAATGAGAGTCAGGGGCAGCAGAAACCATGCATGGCTCAACAGAATCCAGGTCCTCCTAAGATGCATGCACATAACCAGTTCCATACACTTATGAGTCTGGGACCACCTCAATAGAGCCACATTCCTGCTATCCACCAAATGCCTGGCCTAAACCATGTTGGTCCTGGCCTGACTTGTTGGTCTTCAGCTTCTCTCCAGCCAAGGATGCAGTAGATACTTGCATGTTTGAACTCCCTTGTTGTCCATCAAAGGCTTGATCTAAGTCATGTAGACCCTGTCCTAAGTTGTAGATCTTCGCATTCTTTTCCAGACCAGAAACTGAAGATAAAAAATAGATACCTACATCACCAAGAGTTTTACCATCATCAAAAGGGGCCGTGTAAACCTGTTCAGTGACCATAGTGAACTGAGGAGGTTGAGAAATCCCATAGGACACTGGGATGTCTTCATACACACCCTTCAGATTCAATGCACCATGATCCTGCATTTGGGTTATTGGGTTATCATGATATGAACAAGTGCAAACATCATTCATGTCAACAATTATGAATGGATTAAGTGCATTCTGATGTATAATCTCTTTATTACCCACCTGCAACTCAACAATGTCAACAAGTGTAACCAAATCAGGTTCCAGTCCAAGTGAATCTAGATTCAGTTCTTCACCAGTTTGACCAGCATTTCGAGAGCTGGAGCTTGCACCATAGTGTTCAACAAGAGTATCATGAGCCATTCCCTTTGCATTGTCACGGCCTCTTTTGCATACTTCCTCAACATGAACCTTCACGTTGCATTTTTCATAGAGCTTAGAGTGATTGCACTCTGATGAGAGATGTCCAAATAAGTTGCAACCATCACAAAACTTAGGCTTCCTTTCATACACAATGTCTAAGTTGAATCTTCCATCCCTCATGGTATGAACCACCTCCTCTACCAAAGTACTAGCCATATAAACTTCAACAAGGACTCTTGAAAAGTTACCCTACCTTGGATTTTTGGTTTGCTTATCAATTCTGATGGGATTTCCAAATGAGGATGCAATATCCCATAGAATTATAGGGTGCCAATATAGCCAGTTGAGTTTAAAAATCTGGATCCATACCTGGGTATGTGTGTTTTTGACACTAAATGGATCAAACTTTTGGTCCTATTCATGAATTCGTAGTGTTCCTGGCTTCGAGAATATGGAACCAAAACTCCATGCCCTCCTTTTGTTCTCATCTGAAGGAAACACAATGTGAAAGTATCCTTTCCCCATTTATTTTATTCTCCAATCGCCAAACCCCCACACAGCTGCAATTCGGTCAGTGAGATCAGTGAAGCACCACATTCGCTCAACCCTCGGAGTCAAAACACGAGCTATAATCGAAAATTTACAGATCTTCAGCCTTTACTCAATGGAATCCTGATTCACAGAGACATGTGCCGCTTTCGCTTTCTTTATGATTCACCCAGGTGAGGGAATTCCAAAATCAGAGAAACTCGACGCATCTCTCACAACATCAGCAAATTTCTTCTTCACACCCAGGGAGTAAGAATGATTCAAAATCTCCATAATATTCTTCTGGTGAGACACACAGTGGGTGAAAAATTCCTTGTGCCCAGGTATCTCATTGATATTCAGGTCTAGATCTGCCCGATTGTAGCCACCAGCAAATTGAAATTGTAGATTTGTTTTTGGAATTTTTTATTTTAGAAATGTGAAATTGTAAATATTTTTTTGCAATTTTATTATTTTAGAAAAAATATTGTAGATTTTTTTAATGTGGGATCTTTTAAAAATAGATGTTAGAAACACCCTAATATTGTGAATGGATGATGTATTCCAATATCAACATAACAATATATGTTTAAAAGGATGGTCAACATATATTATTATATAACTAAAATATATATTTTCTTCATGTAATATATAACTAGTAACCCAGAACTAGAAGGAGAATAAAAAATAGCATTAGAGTAACAATAGCTAGACCAATAAAATGTATTTACTTCAAAACATTCTTTAAATTAGAAAAATTTCTTACATTGATCTTATACTAAAAAATATATATATTACGAACTAATGTTGAATCAACCTATAAAATATTCCACCCATATTACATGAACATTATAAAACTCACCCTTATGTTTAGCATGAAGTTTCTAAAAAATATACAAATAAAAAGTAATGTTTAATTAAGTAACACTTTCATTATAATTATAATAAATATTTAAAAGTGTTAAAAAATATAACCTTGTTTAATTTTATTACTGTTTCGGTCAAAATTATTCTACTAATATATTTCATAATGTAATATAAAAATTAAATTACTCAATGATGATGTTAATTATTCTCGAAAATATTTTTTCAATTGATAAAATATTTTCATATATATGTATAATTGTAATAATTATAAATTAATTTTTCATAGCCTTAAAATTTTTATTTCTTTATATTTCCCATTGAAAATCTATATTAATCCCATTCCCTATTTGAAAATGATATTTATGAAATAAAAATGAATATTATTATGAAAATAATTACTCATAGAAAGAAACATACATCTCAATTTTTTTTCTTGTTTTCTCACACCTCATCTTGTTAGAAAAATGACAAATAAAGCATATCCAAAGATGGAAAACAATTAGTATAATTAAATGGTTATGAATATAATGAAATTTAAATTTATTTAATGTAAAATTATTACCAATAAATATATATATGTTTTATACCTATCAAGATAAGGAAAAATCTTACACTGAATTGAATCATTCATCAATATTTTAAAAATATATGTTTTTTTCATCATTAATCATGACCATTGACTATAGAGAAATAAACTAGGTGTCTATGAAACCATACATTGGATTCATATTTTGTTTTATAGAAATGTATAAAGATACCAAATAATAAACAAATATTCTGTTATGTGTGTCAAATAGAAATATCAATAAGAAATAATATAATCGACTTACATGTAAAAGCATTATACCAGTGTGTGACTGAACTTATCTAATGTAACAATCTCAATGAAATATCTCCTAGAAATCATAATAATAAAATTACATCTAATCATTTCCACATATGATATAAGTTCATAAGTTTTCAACAATTGATATTCACTTCTTACTAATGTAGGAAGAAAAATTATATCAAATGTCAAAGTTTCATCATGCACTTTTCTCTTTACACCTCATATTTTTTTTAACTTTTATGTACTCCAATATATATATAACAATAAAATATTTTAAAAAACTAACAAAAATATGAAATAATTTATATAATAGATGGATAAATAAATGTTAATCTACGAATAAGTCGATATGATAGAGATAAAAAAGTCTAACATTGTTTCTAACTATTAATGCCTCAACTCTAGGGAAAGGTACTCTAGAATATTCATCTATATTATCAAATACCACTGCCCTAACTTAATACATATCTATATAGAGATGATATATAATATCCTGAATATAATATTTCATCGTACATACCTCAATATGAGATTAGGGATCCTTAGTTTATAACTCACAGAAGATTGGTTGATAAGGATGAGGTGTTGAAGAGGGATATATAGGTGGTGGTGGAGAAGTGAGATCTATATGTATATCGGTGGTAGACATGAATTCATAGGGGGAGGAGTGGGATATGTTGCAAGAAACAATATCTTCATGTCTGTAAACATGAACTATACTAAAGCATTTATCCTCTCATTTACAATGGATCCAATCCTCTCATCCATCATATGACCCATCTCTTCAACCATAGATTATAAAGCCTATATTATTAATTTATTTACATCCTTCCTTGATGAATCTATATAATGAAAAAACAATTTAATTGAAACACCTACGTTATATCCTTATATGTGGTCTAGGTGTTCGGAATAGCTAAATAATTAACTAAAATATATTTCCTACTCTCAGGTATGAAGGAACACAATGTGGTATTCTCTTAAAGGATCTCAAATATAGAATATTTGAATAATTTATTTGGTAATTAAAAAATATAATGTGTTTAAAAATAACATGAATTAATTATATAACATAAATAAATCATTAAAATTCAATGATTGACAACCATCAATTCTTTGGAATGATATGTCTTCTTTTTGTTCATCTGATCAATTTGAAAATTTTCATGTATATGTGGTGGAAATGGAGGGTCAATATCTACTTATCCGAGATAATAGGCTCTTAGTTTTGAGGGTTTTCAATCATTATTTTTTTCCTTCACCAAATACCCTCCATGAGATAAATTATTATGGCATATGTTTTTGGTTTGTATATTTTTTTGAGATCTTTGCACTACCTATTAATTAAGGGAACAACCCTTAGGATGATCATTATAGTGATAGAAAAAACATTAAAAAATGAAATTTCACAAACCAAAAATAAAAATTTAAATCTACATTAGACAAATGTTTTCAATTTATATGCATTTAGAAAAGGATATATATGACATAATTCTTTATTCATTCTTAAACCATTAATGAATTCACATCATAGAGTTGGGTTTTCATCCATCTATATTATATTGGAAATATATTAACATATATTTCATAATTATTTATTGTTAGGTATTTGAAATATCATCTAATGAAAATAAATAAATAACATATATTATATCGAGAAGATCCAAGGTATGGAAAAACCATCCCTAAAACTGTTAAAAAAAGTATAATTAAAAATTCAAGATGTAGAATGAGTTTTAGAATGGAAGGAGTGTGTCACACCCTACATGTCATCATCCACCACCTTATCACAATATTTTTGTATCTGAAAGGACCACATGGTGCTAATTTTTCTAATTTATTTCTTCGATAATGCTTCTTACACTTGGTTAGACTCCCTATAGTCATGTGAAATTATAAATATGAGGTTCCTAGAATAATTGATGAAAATAATCTACTATGGTATAATTATCTATGGTACATATCTTGTTCTTACTTTAAAATAATTAATTGTACGTTGAGATTTACATTTAATCCATAATGATTTCCAACTAGGATAAGTAGAATATTTAATTTAAAAACTTAGGTCCCATGACATAGCCTCATGTGTAATTCCTTGACTAATAAAATGGTAAAATAAGCAGTTCAAAAATCCATGATGTGTATAGAAGATATACTTACAACCCTACGACCTTGGAATTAAATAATATTACCCATCAACATTTATATTAGTGCATGGGGATAGTGGGAGAATCATCAAATGATCTTCAGTTTAGGAATTTTCCTTGGGTTTCCTATAAATCTCAGATGATGGAGTGTGTTCAAGTAATCAATGAAGTTTCTCATGGTACCTAGTTATCCATTTGTAGTAGCTTGAATGTCTTTGTGTACAGTTATGGTACCTACATCAACTACTATATCCTTATTATCAAATAATATTTTGATCATGCATGCCTAGATGGAGTTGAAAACTAATCTATAATTCATAATTAGGATATTGTGAATTTGTTCATCTCTCACACTGTTTATAATGCATAAAAGGAGCTCCACTAGGTTACTACATGTGTTTAATTCAATTAAAAGTAGTGTTCCAATCTAATGACAAAGATACCAATCATATGGGCAAAGTAAGAAGATGTGTTTACCTATTTCCTCATCTCTCATATAGATGTTTCATGATGAGATGATATGTTGTTCAGACTTCTTAAGTTGATCATGTGCGGGTAGTTAAATTTTCCAAACCCTCCAAAGAGTTATCATTCTTGAGGATTGAAAAATGGGTGCCTTGAGTTGAATAATCAAATTAGGTGGCTTAATAGACCAATCAAACTACATCATGTAGTATTCCATGGTACTAAACTAGATATTTTTATTAGGTTTCCAAATCAGTATTTCATAATCTACAAAGTCATAATACCGAATTTCCATAATTTTTCATGGGGAGATCATATCATCAGAAATATTATGATGAGACATGTGATCAACAACAAACAAATTGATTATACTAGAGGGAATATTGGAGCTATTAATAGGACTTCCCAACCAAGGGGTGTGACATAAATTTAGGTTGGAATCTCTACTAAAAATCTATTTTGAATGTTTCATGATATATGTGAATGGGTGTGTAACAGAGGGAAAAATAGGCGAGGTGACATAATGTCACTAATTATCCAAAATCCTTAGCTTTAACTCGCATGAAAAAAATCAATCGAAGATTCATTTCTTGTTAAGTGGTTTTAAGTAATTTTTTTGGGGAGGAAAACATTAAAGGCATTGGGATTGTTGATTCCAAGGCCACACAAGTAAATGGGTTTGATAAAATCTTTATAAGTAGTAGTTATGATCAGTATTTCATGAATAAAAACTATCCACATGATGTTCCTTATCATGTGATGAAGGTCATTAAAGAGGCTTCCAGACTATATATAAGGAGAAGATGAATAAATGAACATAGAGGTGACAGAGTTAATGAGGCATACCCTTCCAACTTGTTTCATGGAATGCCTATTCCACCTAGAAAGATGGTTACTGATTCCAGAAAATAAGCTTACAAGATTATGATGTCAAACCATTCCTGAAATCAAAGGTACCCCACAGTTGTCGAAAGGGAGTGAGCCCTTTCTCACTCCAAGAATTATAATAATTATATTTTTCATTACAATTGGGATTCTATTTCCAAATATAATAAATATTTGATCCAAATTATAGAAAGATGAGAAACCTCTTGATAATGGTTAAAAATCGTCGATGGTGGAAATGTTCTTCCTAGAGGGATGTCCAAAAGGTAGGATTTAATCAGCATATAGAAAGTGATATTGGAAAAAGGTGTCTCCACCAGATTTTATTTTCATATAGTTCTGATATATGATGAGTTCATTGAATCACATCTCATGTTGTCTTCATCACTAAAAAACATGACCCCTGAAAGTGGATCTCCTTATTGGAAACCCCTAGTTCATTGTAAATATCCCTTTTGGGAATTAGTAATGAGGTAGGATAGTATCACATAGTTGAGAGTGATGGATATAAATGTGATTAAATCATTATAAAACACATAATTTTCAAGGACACAAATTAAGAAAATCTATTTAATGGTTTCATCGACCATAGAAATGAAAATAATGAGGGTAAAACATCCTTTATTTGATGTTATTTTCATGAAATTAACACTTTTAAATGCAGTGAATAAATAATAAAATATTCTTCTTCAATTTAAAAACCATAAGTCATGTGTGGGTGATAAGTTATTTAATGATTCCTCTTGATTATATCATTACGATTTTATTGATGACATTAGAAAGAATGTTCCTACGATATAGCGTCATGAAATTATTGATGTTAATTATATAATCCTAATTAAGTAATAAAATAATGATTTTTGAGTTGATCCCAATGGGAAAATATGCATTAGATAAAAATTCATTGACAGCATTAGTCATGTCATCAAGAAGTAGATCTGAGTATAACATGAAAAAAAATATTTTAAAATCCATCCAGACTAGAAGAACTCTCTTTATTGATGGAAAGTAGGGATTTATGGATATATTACCTTTAATGATACATAATGAGAGATTGTTTTTGAAACTCTTAAAGGTAAGGGGAACTATTAAAATCAATTTTATATGTGTTTTAAATCCACTCGTTATAGTAAATTTGATTTTAGTAGGTCACCACTGCATTTGAGATTTCAAATTCATAGGCATGAAGACACTCATTAATAGTGATTTCCTTAACCTCTACCCTTATTTTTTACATTATGAAAAATATGAAAAATACCAACTTCTTATCACCCCATTTCATCGATTTTACATTAAACTGATTATATTCATACCTTTACATGACATTTAAATGGATATAAATCCTTGAGATTTATTGTATTTACACTCTAGATGACTACATTATTGCTGGTTATAAATTTTGAATCCTATAAGATGTTTTTTAGTACTCATAATCTCAATGTAAATATTGGAAAGTGATTTTTTTATCCACTCTACTAATAATATTTTAACATTATTTAACATTTCAGAAAAAATTTAATGTAGGATTCTAATAGAATCCATCCTCGAAGACTGTAAGATGATTTATCTACAAAATTTTTTTATCCTAGACATTGTTGAAGTGATATTGTATAGGGGAAAACCATACAATGTTATTAGATATTTCAAAAATAATTGTATGAGAATCAAGTAGATTATAAGGTAAAGTGTGACATGAGATTCAACTATCGACAATAATATCATTCTTTTGAATAAAATATTAGGACAAATTTCTAGCATGTATTCCATTCAGAGTGTGTCTTCTCCAAATTAATTTCGACCATGAAATTGGTATATCAACATGATTACATTGATCTATGCAAGAAAATAATTTAGTTGAGGAAGATCTATTGAAGATTTTTTCATTTTCCCGAAGCATTAAAATAGTGTTGAAGTCAACTAGGATCAACGACTTATGACATATGGTTTCAAAAAAAATAATTATGATATTTGTATAATTTCCTTCGTATTATGTAAGAATCTATAAAATTGAAAAAAGATACTAAGATTTTATATCTGTATAAGTAAAAGGAGACAGATATGCATCGATATGCTATAATTATTGATGATATGTGGATTCAATCATGTTTAATGACTCAAAAATGATCCTTGTTTATGTGATGGAGATTTAGGGGAAAAGAATATACCCTATAGAGTCTATTTTGTGTCCCTATATTTTTAAAAGAGCATCATAACCAATCCAATACTATTAAAAATCAGGTTGTAGTTCAAAATATAGTGTCTAAGGGCCACAACCATTGGGGGGTATCCAAGCCATTGGAGATATTGGTAGAGGAGCTTTGTGGAGAAGATATTTTCTCCTAGTCTGAGACACATCATCCTTTTCCACATCCTTGTGGACTTTCCGTTTTCATCCCCTAAATTTTTCTTTCTAGTACTTTTATTTTTTTATCAATATTTATTCTTCATAGTCTACCTATTAATATAGCCTAGTATATATCTATATATCCTCCTGATTTGTAGAGTTTTCGATCTACTTAAATGTTTGTGGTTTCTTCAGTATTATCAAACTAAAGGATTCCACTCAAACGTGTCAATTTATTACTGGATTGAAAATGTCCAAAAGGATTGTTTGTATTAATGTTCCATTGAGAACCCTTGGAAGAAAGTACATACAAGAAAGGTGCATCTAAGCCAGTGTTGACAATGGATGTCTCATTCCATCCACTTTTCTTGAAAGTTCTTGTATGGAGGGAGGGTGTGATCAGTGGGTTTTCATTCTCAGTTTATTTAGAGATTAATTCATTTAATAAAGACCCTCTAGTATTTTTGGTAGTCCCCTTGTCTAGTAGATCATCTAGAACATGTCTGGCATAAACCTTATTAGAATTATCAATATAATGGACAATTTACCATATTATTTCATGATGAATGTGTCATAAAAATGTATCCTTTGGATATTAGGATTACGTTATAGGGTCCCCATGAATCCCTTGAGTGATGTGGTTCTTAGTGAGCCTTCATTCACATTGAAATTCCTTGAATTGATGTTATCATCATCAATGGATGGATTAATCGAGATGGGAGAGTCTTCTGCATGAGTTTCCTTCTTATTTTGATCCACCACTGATTCTTTATTTAGGAGCTATCTAATCTTCCCACACACATCGTCTAAAGATTTGGAAACCCTTCTCAGTCACACCACTATCCTCATAATTAGAGGCTCTCATCTTAGTGTGAATTTTAGTATTATTATCATTTGCATTATCTTTCCCCTTATTCCTTCAACATGTGATATCATCATGTCCTTTTACCTTGAAAAACCATATTTCTTTTCCCTGTTACAATCAGCAAGGGGACACCCAAAAAATAGAATCCTAAAAAGAAATTATCCCTATCATCTTATTTAATCCCAAGAATCATGCTATCATATCTTATTGTTAAAAAAATTATTCAACCAGAGTTATGGACATTTCAACTTACACTAATACTCGAGCATAATGTAAAATCGGGGGACTATCTATTTTTTATCCAGTCGAATAGGATTCACCATATAGGAAGAAATATCCCATAGATTCCTCAGGTTCTAGTAGAACCAATTCTACCTAGTTTTATTATTCCAAACCTATGTGTGTATTCTAGGAATTTCTGGGGTTTAAATTACTATCACATTAATTTATACATAAGAAAACGGGTTGGAGAAAGACTAAACCCATGACCCATTCCTATCACTTGAATTCATTAGAAGGGAAAACCACTCGATATTATACCCTCCCCATAAATTTCATCCCCATTCATTAAATCCACATATCTTCAAAATTATTATTATGGGATTATTAAAGTTTGATAATTTATCAACCTTTGAGATCAAAACCCAGGAAATGATTGATTACCTACATAAAATCACCCATTACACAACTAATTCGTGATTCAATAATACAAGGGAAAATTTTCCTTTCTTAATCACCCATCGAGGAGGTATTGAAGAAATATCAGAAAATGAAAGACCATACATAGCATTCACAACATATGTGAAGTTATCTTTTAGTCTAGATACATCATTAAGAAGGTGATTTATCACATTTTCATTATTCATAGTAAGGTATAATAGATCCTTGTACCCAAAGTGTTGAATTTGAATTTTCTCCACCTCCTATTCACTTGGATTTATGGCATAATTTGTTTTCTCTCCAATTCATGGATCACATATTCCTAGATCACTGATTCTTGGATCGCTTGATTTAGAGTTTACCCCCATGTATTATTATACTTCCATAAAAAACAAATAGTAATCAAAACATATAATTATTATTAAAAAATAATAAATTAACATACCAAAATTATATAAAAGAACTTAACTATTGTCATCTTGGGGAAAATTCTCCACTCATAAATCAAAAAGATAATTTTTCTCAATCATAAATTGCAAAACAAAACTCATAAATTAGACCAAATATGGACACAATGGATTCCCATTAGCATAAAAATAAATAGATATTATCTATTCATGGATATGAGACAATAGAAATATATTATTTTTGTGAAACCACATTTACCTACCCTTAAAGGCTTCATTATACCTATGGTAGTAGAAGGAACCTACACAGTAGGATAATGAACCTCATCAATTGTATGTGTTGGGTCCTCACTTGAAGACCATGGTGAATTAAGAGTTTGATCCAACATTATCTAATATATAAAACTATCATGAAATGCGTAAAGTAATAAAAAAACAATGTATAAATATAAATATAAATTAAAAAATGATAAATAAATTATCTAAATAATGTTAGTAGATAAATATAAATTTTAAAAATATAAAACAGTTTCTATGCCATATAATATTAATAATTAGCTCTCATAGAGGGGTCTAAGTGATTATTATTACATTAATTCATTTATAAAAGTTTTTAATTCCATTAATATGAGTTTTTCATTAATAATAACTTATTTTTTTCATTTTTATTTTGAGAATATATAACAATAAATTCATGTATGATTTGTTTTAGAATGTCACAAATGAAAGTAAAAAACTATGCATACAAAAAAAACATTAATTTATCATTAAACTGATCTTGAATTTTTCACATTCAATGCTTGATAGATTGACCAACATATGTGTAATCGTCTGCACAAGATCACTAACATTCAAATCACTTGAAAAATTGAAAGTTCATATAATAGCAATGATGTTTCTCTTTATGCATTTGTATCCACCTCCAATAACTGAAAACACCCTTAAATAATATATAAACTCAACATAATCATTACAGTAGTTAGATGATGAAAATTCATAATATTAGACACATGTTTATTAAAGATAGAGATAGAGAGTCAAAGAGATAGAGAATGATATTATCATTACAAAAAGTATCACCCTACTCTCACCCAAAATTCAAAACAAAGAATATAAATTCAAAGAAAATTGATATCATCAATATTATAGTAAAAAGATCCATAATAATAGTTTATCAAAAAAATGCTCATCAATATCTCACAAAAACATTCATTAAAATTCACAATTTAAAAACATATAGAATATGTACTTATAGATACGATGAAATTCAAAAACTGAATATTATTTTAGTGTTGACTAAAAGAATGTTTTAATGTATTTTTAACATATAATATGAATGAAAAACATTAAAAATATGTAAATAAACTAAAAATAGTAAATTTAATTTTTTTAATTTCATGCTTTACGTTTATGCATGAAATAAATAATAATAAATCGTTATTTTCATCTTCAAATTAAAGGTAACAAAATTTTGTTTTGGAATTTTAATATGAATTTTATATAATTTAATTAATGTAATGATTAATTTTATTGAGGTTATGTAAGGGTAAAAAAATATTTATTCATGTTGAGTATGGGTAAACTGAAATTTGTTTAGGTTATGTAAGGGTAAATAGAAATTTGAATATGTTAATTATGGGTATGTATTTTTATTGGTTACGTAGGGTAAAATAAGGTAATTTAATGTAAGATAATAGTTTTAAGGGTTAAAATGTGATAAGTAATGTTAAAAATGTAATGTAAGGTTAAAATAATGATATGTAATCATAAAACAAATTTATGCATGGGTAAAACTAAAGTGAAAAAATGTTATGTAAAGGAAAAAATGCTAATTAAGTGTAAACTAATGTAATATAAGGGTAAAAAATGTAATTTAATGGTAAATGTTTTTTTAATGTCATTCATAAGTTTAATTAAAATACTTATAAATAATATAAAAACATGATTTATTTTTTACACAAAAATATAATAATTTAATAATCTATTAAAGAAATTATTAAAATATACAATAAAATTATTGATATTTAATAAAATATAATTAAAAAAAATTAGAGGCCTTTTTCATATGGAAAATATAAAATACAAATACACCAAAATAATACAAATAATCTCTCAACTCTAATCAAATATTCATTTATTTTCAGGAAAAAACCCAACATGAACAAATATTTGAACACATTACCCTTGTTATACACTTAATAATTGATTTTAATTATTTAAAAATAATTATGATCTAATATAATATTTATGAAATTTTAATTTATTTTTAATTAAAGATCAACTAAAATGATATAAAAAATTATATGAATTAATTTAAATAAATTAGACATATTAGATATGATATTTCAATAACAATTAAAAGTAAAAAAGGTAAAAGAATATGTTTCCAAAAATATCAAGGGGTTAATAAAGGATTATTTTCCCATATTAATTTATCATGATAATTCAATATACCATAAAAATTTTCTTCAATATCATAATCAATAACCTTTAATAATTTGTTCATGAAACTAGGGATCTAAGATAATAAAACATTACCATGTTATTCATCACTAAAATTATTGGTTCTTCCCTAAAAAATTATAGACCACTAGATATATGATGGATCATGAACGTAGAATTTTTTTCACTTGTGGTTCCACTATAAAAGATTCATATCTATAGTCCAAAAAATTTAGATTTACTAGTTTCAAACCTAATTGATTATGTTTAACAGTATTTTTATAGAAAGCCATTTAAAATTAAACAAGGGAAATAAAACTTTGATATATTCGATATACTATATTTATTTAACATCTCCACAATAAGAACCTGATTATAATATTGCATTTTTACCCTTTTAAATAAAAAAATATATTTTTTCAGCTAACAATATCATATTACTATTTTGAACTACAAATTTGTTTTCTGATATTTATTATAAAATACATAGACAATAATTTCATACTCGAAATATGTTATCACATTTTACTTGTACTTCCCACTAACCATTTCAGTTTTTTATGAAACATATGATTCAACACTAACATTATCTTTACACCATACTAATATTTTATGCTCATTCAAAACCCACATATCTCTCTCCTTTGGAATATAATATTTTAAAACATTAATATTAAATTTTTCATATGGTTGATCATTATATTTATTATTCAATAATTTTAAATGTTATTTACATTTCACCCATCATTAATTTAATTTTCAATCCATGGATCCCATTTCCCCCAAAAGAGGCTCTATCAAGGGGAGAGGTAGGATGACCAACATGATCCATTGTAGAAAATTAGTCTTTAAAAAACAACACTACCTCCTTAGAAATACTCTTCCCAAAAATAGTGGATTCTGCTCAATATGAATTCCTAACATTACCCATAAATATATTCCTACAAATTTCAAAAATTTATATCCAACATAGATGTAAAGGACTGAAGAAGATAATATCTAGGACCAAAAATACAATTAAATGAACCATTATATAAAAAATAGATTTCTAGAAATTCATTTCACATTTAAAAAGTATATATACTGCATTACTATCCAAATTGTTCCATGAATTTAGATATATCAATTTAATATATATGGAATAGAAAAAATAGTAGACCTTCATGATAATTATTCTGACATGGAAGGGGAGTATTCTATGCAATGAAACTTGTAAGAAATATTTTATCATAATATGAAAATCAAAGGATATCATTAAATATAACTTCATATATTTCATTGAAATAATTTTTATATCATTTTATGAATAACCCTGAGGAAATTTAATATTATGAAGGCAATGTAAAAAATTTATTTTATCACTATTGGATAATGTATGAAATAGGGATGGAAATTACATTCATTTTCCTTCAGTATTCCTTGGTAACTCCAAATGTATATCCATTAACATTATATATGATATTTCAATCAATACATCCTTCATATTTCTATTAATATATACCAATATTCCAATTAAACATTCACATATAATCTTTTCAACATGGATCACATCAATATCATATTTAATCTCATGATATCTCTAATATGAAAGCTAAAACGTTATTGATCATTTCTTCAAAATATTATTTTATGTACTAGTTCATTATATATCTCTAAAGGTGAAACAATTCTTTTTCACCATATCCAAATATTGACCAATTGAAAGTGGATTTGGAGTGATAAAAAATTATTATAATTCATCGAATTCAGATTTTAGTGTTTGATTAGTGTGATTAATATAAAAAACATGAGATGTAACATGAACACTATTTTCCCTCGATGTTGATGTTGAGAAAATAAATTACCTTGTCCAAAAAAATATACAAGATTTATGGATCATAGTCATTAGGGAAGGAATATACACTTATATACCCCAATCGTAATAAGAATTGTATTTTTATTTGTATTACAATTTGATTATAGAAGACAATTTTCATATGGAACTTTTCCATTCAATGGATACAGAAATTATGTAAAACCCATATCAATCCACCCATTTCTATCATTGAAGTTCCCTAATCAAAAAACTATTAATTAAATTATGAATTTCAGATAACCTAGAAACAATTTTTCTTATCATTAAAATTTAAGAGATTAATAAAGGATTTTTTCATAGTTATATCTAATTTAATATCATTAGTCATTTATTGAATTTGATAGAAACATTAATTTCTAAAATCACCATTATCATTAGATATATAATATGCCCAATTTCACTATGTAAATTCTAAGGACTGTATTCTATATTAAAACCATTTGAAATTAAATGATCTTTGTTATCCCTCCGTTGAATCTTTCTCAAAGATAATCATTTCAAGATTACACAAAAATTTAATTATTTAGAAAATTTGGTTTGAACAATTTCAAAAAATCATCAACTTATTCCTCATATTCATCACCCGTTAGAACTGAAATATTCCAATTATGATATATTTTAACCTATAACACATTTTTATTATTTAATATAAGTCACTATATTTCAAAATTTAAATTTAAATTTACTTTTTTATATAAAAATAGAAATAAAAAGATGATTTATTTTATCATCATTATTCATTATTAAATTATATATATATATGTATTATTTTTACTAAAAAAGAAAAATATAAGTATAAAATAGTTAATGTATAAAAAATAGAAGACTACAAAATAGTGATAATTTTAAAAATTTGATAAAAATATTGAACGTAGATAATCGTATTATTTTGGAAATAAAAGATACATATAGAAGATATAGTTTATGATGACACATGGAAACTGTAGAGACCCAAAGCGTGACGTACATGGACATTACATTACTTTTGCATAATACTTAATACATCACAAAAAAAGACACCTAAGGACCGTAATACTTTAGTGTCTTAGGAAACTCGGAAAAATAATCTTCTAATCGTGGTGAAAGATCTTCAACATCTCCAATAAATATCTTCCCCTTTTTGTTTCCTTGCCTAAATTCTTTCTTTTAATCTAGGCAAAAATAAAACATAAAAAGGGTGAGCTCAAATGATCAGTAAGGGAAAACATATAGAACATAAAACAATCCATAACCATTTGGAAGAAAAAACATGAACATGAAATTTAAACATCAAAATCATGAGAAAATACACAAATCGTGGATGTACTTAAGGCATATATCATAATGGAACATCTACCATGATAAAATATAATGGGAATAAAACATGTAATTGTGGAAACCATTCAGCACATGTCCTGATTTCCATAGTAGCCAAGGCATTGCTGCCAAGACCATCTTAGTGGACAAAGTCCCTTTCTGAATCGAGTTCACTCCTCATTTCAGTCATGTAAAACTGAACCGGATTAACTTACCATTACATACATGTCTATCTCATGAGATATAAAATCTTTACCCAATTCATTGGAGAGAGATATAGGTCCCACCAATCTCATAATGATACCATTCTTATGTGTGCCACAAAATCATAAACAATACATCATAGCATAACCCATGTAATAAAAATGGAATTCTTAATCATCATGACATCATAAAACAATTCATATAAGATAAAGAAATTCATAAAAATAATTCCATCAAAACTTAATCAAATCAATTTAATAATAGGGATCGAAACAGAACCCTTTATTATCTTAGATGGAAAATAATTTTGATAAAACACTTGAAATGAATTCTTGAGTAAAATATCCTTTCTCCTTCAAAATAATTTTCGTTTCAAAAAAATTCATGAAATTTTAAAAGAAAAGGATTGTGTTGAAAATAGTCATGAAATCTTTTCGAGGAAGCTTTATGAAAATAAGGCGTTATAAAACCGAAAAAAAATCCTTTCATGCCGTATTAGTTAAAAAAACCTTCTTCTCGTACTTTTTCCGAAAAAGTAAAAAAGTACCACGTAGGGTAAATAAAAGAAAGATTCCTTCCACACCATGGGGTAAAAGTAAAAATTGGTAAAAAGGACTTTAAACATACATGAAACCATTTTTAGGAAACATGGACATGGATGATAACAATAACCCCAATAAATACTTACGAATAAGCAATCTCTGATAAAAATGAGATTTGCAAAATTATCCCTTACCTTAGGTCTGATATGATTCGTACGTATCCAAACCTCCTGTATAGTGATTTAAATAATGTAATTTACTTATTACAGAATCATATTCACTGTTATTATATCATATATGGTTCACTTATGACTTTATATTACCCGTTTTCATGTTAAAGTAGCGTTTTGGGTAAAATCGTTTCATTCGTCGTTCATGTTTTAAATTGTAATTATTCATATGATTACTTAGATCATGATTAGTTACATACATAATGTAAAAAATTATTTATATATAATATATATTCAGAATATACATATATATAATGGATCGATAAATGGGAAGAAATACACCGTTCATGGAGACGGTAGGTCGTACGTACGCATGAACGCTGTTTTCGTTTCCTTATTGAGTTGAATAGAACTAAGTAGATGACATAAATACATATATACATAAATACAGTAGCATTATTATGTAATATATTTCATGATTACTTATTATATATACTTTATAATCATTCTTGAATGGTTATCATGGAGGGTGAATCTCGTCGCGTCGTGGAGACGGTATTCCGTACGTATGCAGGAGCAAAAATATCATTCCCATGATCGTGGAATTGTATTAGAGTGTATTTATACTATTTTATAATCAATATAAATTTACAATAATCATATATAGTTATTATTTACACCATTATACCCGTCCATGTAAGGTGGTGGTGGAAAATAAATTACACCACGACGTGGAGACGGTATTCCGTACGTACGCTCGCAAGGTGATTTCATTTTCCGTAGGATGGATAGATGGTGAAATAGGGTTGTTTAATACTTATAATAACATATCAGTATATGAGTGATACTGATGTTATTACTTCATATTGAAACAACTAAAGAAGAAGGAGTGGAAGAAGAAATAAAGTTGAAAGAATCGGTAACGGACCTTACCTCTTCTTTGAAGCGCCTCTTTGAGAACTCCTTTTAGGGCACTAAAATTGGTCTTTGAAGAAAACCAAGACCTATAGGATGTTTCTAGGGAAGTTTATAAGATAATATTTCAGGGTTTGGACGATCGTGAAGGCTCAATGTGGTGTGAGGAAGATAGGGAGGATGTGCCCTTTTATAAGAGAGGAGAGGGGCACCTTTGGAAAACTAAAAATATTATTTTATTATAAAGTCATATTCGGTTTTTAATAGCTTCAAATTGATTTATTTAGAAGATAAGGTGGTTATAGGTCGAAATAATTTCATCCAATATAATTTAAACAAGTTCCGGTATCTATATTAACCTTATCTTTTAGATTTAACTTTAAGTTAGATAATTTAACTTTTACTGTGTCTTATTGTTTTCTTACACTATAAGGTTAATAAACATACTATAACAAGAAAAAAACCCAAGTTGTTTATTATTAATATATATAACCTTTGATAAGTCATTTGGACAAACCTTATATTTTTAGGAATAAAATAACAATTAATAATATAATATTTGTTTTAAAACTATTTTATGTCAATGTTGACACTATTTGGTAATTGATTTTTACAAAAATCATTACTGAAATAATAGTTCAAAAAACGTTAATTAAATCAATACTAACATGTCATATTATCATAGAAAATTATTTGAATTCATAAAAAGTCTCAAATTACATTTATTTGGGTATTTATAACATCAATTATGTCAATATTTCATTAATAATATAATTACTGCATCATCATTGTGTCATAAATAAATTAAATTATTTAATGTATAAAAATTTCAAGTAAAATACCATTATGTAGGAAATATTTTTATATTTATAATGAATATTTATAGTCGAATTTATCTTATGTATAACCCTATAGTAAAAATGATTTAGTTATTAAACTTTGATTTTGACTATTTTAACCCTTCTTTAAATAAATTAATAATAAATGTCCTAATCTAATCCAAGTGGGTATAAATGGTCATATTTTATTCCTAAGGTTATTTTTTGTCGAATTAAACTTGTCCAATATAATTAAGACATGTTTTAGGGTAATAATAATATCATTTTTACCCTTAATTACCCGATTTACTTTTAACCGTGGTAAAAAAAAAGAAAAAGTTACTATTCACCAAAAATTATTTTCATCTCATTTAATCACATTTTAGTCTTTGTTATTAACCGGGTCTCTCGGAATTTACAAATTCCACTCAAAGAAGCGTTAAAATTATGTTTTATGAGAAATTCAGTTTTTTAACTACCACTTAGTGGTTTCACTATTTATCAAAAAATGAAAGTTTCCAGAAAAATACCAAAAAACAAGCATAAGCTATATTTGATTTTATGAATTCAAAAATTATGTCTATTTTACCAAATTCAAAACATATCAGTTTCATTAATTAATTTAAAAAATTAATTCCCGTCGTCAAAACAAATAGCGTATTTTTAAGAGATAATAAATATCAAAAGATTGACACTTGTTTATGTCTGGTTTAAATGTGAAATTACATCTAATGACCAAAATTGTATTAAATTGTAAAAATATATTCTAAATAAAATTTAAAACCACTCAAATTAATAATTTATCACTATTAATTATTTCGATTAAAAAGCTGTTTTTAATTAAAATTTATTAATGTTCACTATTCATCAAAATATGAATGTTATCCGAAATGTTCCAAAATTTCACCCTAAGATAATTTCAATATTCCGAATCCAAAAATGATGTCCATTTTGAAAGATAAAATTTCTAAAATTTCAAAAAGTGGGTATTACTATTCATAACGTCTAGTTCATAATAATATTATAATATTATCTTGTTTAGTGAAACTCGGTATTGTGTACTACACACGCTATCGAGGAAGGACGTGATTGCGTGTAATGCAAGGCAAGTCAAGGAGAGGTGTTGTGAAAGCTCATTTTTGTGTCGCATACAACACAAGACACTAATGAAATTAAAAATAATATTTTTCATAAAATCTTGGGGTGTTACAGAAACTCGGAAAAACAATCTTCTAATCGTGGTGAAAGATCTTCAAAATCTCCCATAAATATCTTCCCCTTTTTGTTTCCTTACCTAAAATTTTTATTTTAATCCTGGGGGAAAAGAAAACATAAAAAGGGTGAGCTCAAATTCTCAGTAAGGTAAAACATAGAGAACATAAAACAATCCATAAACATTTGAAAGCAAAAACGTGAACATGAAATTTAAACATCAAAATCATGAACAAAGACATAAATTGTGGATGTACTTAAGGAATATATCATAATGGAACATCTACCATGATAAAATATAATGGGAATAAAACATGTAATTGTGGCAACCATTCATCACATGTCATGATTTCCATAGTAGCCAAGGCATTGCTGCCAAGACCATCTTAGTGGACAAAGTCCCTTTCTGAATCGAGTTCATTCCTCGTTTTAGTCCTGTAAAACTGAACTAGATTAACTTAAAATTCCAGCCATGTTTATCTCATGAGATATAAAATCTTTACCCAATGCATTGTATTGAGATACAGGTCCCACCCATCTCATAATGATATCATTCTTATGTGTGCCAAAAAATCATAAACCATACATCATAGCATAACCCATGTAATAAAAATGGAATTCTTAAACATCGTGACATCATAAAACATTTCATATAAGATAAAGGAATTCATAAAAATACTTCCATCACAACATAATCAAATAAATGTAATAATAGGGATAGAAACAGAACCCTTTATTATTTTAGATGGAAAATAATTTTGATAAAAGACTTGAAATAAATTCTTGAGGAAAATATCCTTTCTTCTTCAAAATCATTTTCTATTAAAAAAATGTCATGAAATTTTAAAAGAAAAGGATTGTGTTGAAAATAGCCATGAAATCTTTTCTAGGAAGCTTCATTAAAATAAGGCTTTATAAAACCGTAAAAAAATCCTTTCATGTCGTAAAAGTTAAAAAAACATTCTTCTCGTACTTTTGCCGAAAAAGTAAAAAAGTACATTATCGGGTAAATAAAAGAAAGATTCCTTCTGTACCATGGGGTAGAAGTAAAAATGGGTAAAAAGTACTTTAAACATACATGAAACCATTTTTAGGAAACATGGAAATGGATGATAACAATAACCCCAGTAAATATTTACGAATAAGCAATGTCGGATAAAAATGAGATTTGAAAAATTATCCCTTACCTTAGGTCCGATATGCTTCGTACGTATCCAACCCTCCTATATACTGATTTAAATAATGTCATTGACTTATTAAAGAATCATATTCATTGTTATTATATCATATATGGGTCACTTATGACATTATATTACCTGTTTTCATGTTAAAGTAGCATTTTGGGTAAAATCATTTCATTTTTCATTCATGTTTTAACTTGTAATTATTCATATGATTAATTAGATCATGATTAATGACATGAATAATGTAAAAAATGATTTATATATAATATATATTCAGAATATACATATATATAATGGATCGATAAATAGAAAGAAATACACCGTTCATGGAGACGGTAGGCCGTACGTACGCATGAACGCTGTTTTCGTTTCCTTATTGAATTGAATGGAACTAAGTAGATGAAATAAATATATATATACATAAATCCAGTAGAATTATTATGTCATATATTTCATGATTACTTATTATATATACTTTATAATCATTCTTGAATGGTTATCATGGAGGGTGAATCTCATCGCGTCGGGGAGACGGTATTCCGTACGTACGCACGAGCGAAGATATCATTCCCATGATTGTAGAATTGTATTGGAGTGTATGTATACTATTTCAGAATCAATATCACTTTACAATAATAATATATAGATATTATTTACACCATTATACCCATCCAAGTAATGTGGTGGTGGAAAATAGATTACACCATGGCGTGGAGATGGTATTCCGTACGTACGCATGCGCGGTGATTTCATTTTCCGTAGGATGGATAGATAGTGAAATAGGGTTGTTTCATACTTATAATCACATATCAGTAAATGAGTGATATTTATGTTATTACTTCATAATTAAACAACTAAATAAGAAGGAGTAGAAGAAGAAATAAAGTTGAAAGAATCGGTAACAGACATTACCTCTTCTTTGAAGCGCCTCTTTGAGAACTCCTTTTAGGGCACTAAAAATGGTCTTTGAAGAAGACCAGGACCTCTAAGATGTTTCTAGGTAATTTTATAAGATAACGTTTCAGGGGTTGGCCGAGATTTAAGGCTCAGAGTGGTGTGAGGAAGAGAGGGAGGATGTGCCCTTTTATAAGGGAGGATATGGGCACCGTTGGAAAACTAAAAATATTATTTTATTATAAAGTCATATTTGGTTTTTAATAGCTCTAAATTGATTTATTTTAAAACTAAGGTGGGGATAAGTCTAAATCCTTTCATCCAACAGAATTTAGACAAGTTAGGTATCTATTGTAAACTTATCATTTAGATTTAACTTTAAGTTATATAATTTAACTTTTACCGTGTCTTCATGTTCTCTTACACTATAAGGTTAATAAACATACTATAACAAGACAAAATAAACCCAAGATTATTATTATTAATATATATAACCTTATCTAAGTCATTTGGCCGAACCTTAGAGTTTTTAGGAATAAAATAACAATTAATAATATAATATTTGTTTTAAAAATATTTTATGTCAATTTTGACACTATTTGGTAATTGATTTTTTTGAAAATCATAACAGAAATATTAGTTAGAATAAAGTTAATTTAATCAATAATAGCATGTCATATTAACAAATAAAATTATTTTAATAAATAAAAAGTCTCAAATTTCATTTATTTGGGTATTTATAACATCAATTATGTCAATATTTCATTAATAATATAGTTAATGCATCATCATTGTATCATAAATAAATTAAATTATGTAAAGTCTAAAAATTACAAATAAAATACCACTATGTATGAAATCGTTTTATCTTTCTAATGAATAATTATAGTCGAATTTATCTTATGTATAAACCTATATTAAAAATGATTGAGTTATTAAACTTTGATTTTGACTATTTTAACCCTTCTTTAAATAAATTATTAATAAATGTCCTAATCTAATCCAAGTGGGCCTAAATGGTCATATTTTATTCCAAATGTTGTTTTTGGTTGAATTAAATTTGTGAAATAGAATTAGGAAATGTTTTAGGGTAATAATAATATCATTTTTACCCTTAATTACCCTATTTTACTTTTAACCGTGGTAAATAAAAGTAAAAAGTTACTATTCACCAAAAAAATTTCCATCTTATTGAACCACATTTAGTCCTTGATATTAACTATGCCTCTCATATTTTTGAAATTCCACTCATAGAAGCGGTAAAATTAAGTTTTATGAGAAATTCAGTTTTTTAACAACCACTTAGTGGTTTCACTATTCATCAAAAAATGAATGTTTCTAGAAAAATACCGAAAATTAGGCCTAAGATATATTTTATATTATTAATTAAAAAATGATGTCTGTTTTACCACATTCAAAACATATCAGTTTCATTAATTAATTTAAAAAATTAATTCCCGTCGTCAAAACAAATAGCGTGTTCTTAAGAGATAATAACTATCAAAAGATTGACACTTGTTTATATCTGATTTAAATGTGAAATTACATCCAATGACCAACATTGTATTAAATTGTAAAAATATATTCTAAATGAACTTTAAAACCACTCAAATTAATAATTTATCACTATTAATTATTTCGATTAACAAATTTGTTTTTAATTAAAATTTAGTAATTTTCACTATTCATCAAAATATAAAAGTTATCCGAAAAGTACCAAAATTTCACCCTAAGATAATTTCGATATTCCGAATCCCAAAATGAAGTCCATTTTGAAAGATAAAATTTATAAAATTTCAAAAAGTGGGTATTACTATTCATAACGGCTAGTTTATAATAATATTATAATAATATCTCGTTTAGTGAAACTCGGTATTGCGTACTACACACGCTATCGAGGAAGGTCGTGATTGCGTGTAATGCAAGGCAAGTCAGGGATGTGTGTTGTTCAAGATCCTTTTGGTGTATTGTACAACAAAAGAAATTAATGAAATTAAAAAAAAAATTCATAAAATCTCAGGATGTTACATTCTACCCCCCTTAAAATGATTTTCGCCCTCGAAATTCGACTGGGTTATAAATGGTTTACTACTCGAAAGTTTCATTAATAGAAACTCAAATTGTAAAAAGAAATACCAAAACATGGCATTAAATACTAAAGTATGAAACTTAACGGTTACCCAAATTAACTCATCACTGGGTTTCCATGTAGGAGAACATAGGTAAAAATATGGATATGGAAGAAAAATATAACCATCAAGTTCTGATGGAGAGTGGTAGAGAACATGGCTATGAAAAAGCCAAAAATCACAAAGCCATAGATTTGTGATGATCTAAGGTACTATCTGATTCATCAGATATAAGAGCACTAGGACAACATTTTTGGTTTTCAATATCATTTCCCTAAAGCTGAAAATTTTTAATTAAAAGAAATACTTTCTTGATTTTGGTACAATCTCACTTTTGATCGTGCTTTGAACAATTTCTAATTCATCTCTTAAAGAAATGATGTTGAATTTGTTATTTGTGATGTGTTCACAGATCATGTGATAGAATGATGGGTTATTCCATCTATTTCAAACAAAAGGTTAGAAAAAGTTATCAAATATACATAAATCAATCTATGGAGTGGTTAATCATATAAGATTCCAAAAATGAACTTATACTTCATATATTATACCGCTTAATAAAATAAAACTAGTTCCTACTAACCAGGGACTTCCTGTAGGCCAGTGGTATGCGATAAAGGCCAGTCGCACTTCGGATGTGGGTTCGATTCCCACAGCCTTGTCCGACGCGACGAGTTGTCGCCCGTCCTGCCGGTTGTCCATTTTCAAAAATTACATCATTATGACATTCCATCGATAATATTGAAAACAGTTCTAGCCTTAATCTATCTTATGTTCAACATAATCCATTTCAAATTTTTAGGATTATCCAAAATACTTCTGTCCAAGCTTATAGTATAAAGGAAATAATTACTAGAAATGTCATCTACTGAGCATGTGAATACCATCATTTATCCCCAATATATCTTGTTGATCACATTCCAATCATGTGAATTCCTTAATCATGTATTCTCTTAAAGAATGTATACCCATTGAATCTTAGTGAAAACATGAGTGCTATCAAAAGTTAACTCTTTCCACATACCAAAACCCCAAAATTCTATATACTCAAACCATCTTATAACTATTTCCTTATATCAGCCATGAGCTCATGAATACTGTCAAACATTTCATTTTCTTATTATCCCTTCATTATGAGCATATTATATTTTTTCCAAAAATATATCAATAACTTTCCATGGTTACCGGAACCATAAAATTATTGAAAACAACAATAGACCAATACATAAATATTCCAATAATCCACGATACTATATACAACATTATTTTGGAATCCCATTAAATAAACACTTAATCATTCCACCACATCGTTGTCATATTCAACATCGCCAATAGTGATCGCATGTGACTTCCCTTTGTACTTTTACTTTAGTGGTTGCTCATGTCGATCATCACTAACCCTTGGATTAGGGAATTTATTAGCATAATGCCCCATTTCCTCGCACTTGAAGCATTGAAGTGTTGGTGGTGCATTCTCTGCAGTCTTTTGTTTATTCAAATCATTATCAACCATTTTTCCATTACATCGACACTCAACTACTCGATGACCTTCTATTCCACACTTAAAACATTTTCTAGTCCCTTTAAGACAATCTCCACCATGCTTCTTTCCACACTTTGAGCATAAAGAAACATTAATCTTCTTTTCACCATTGTTATGAAATTTTTCCTTGAAATCCATCTTTCGTTTCTTGTCAAAACCATGAGATGGATATACAACAACAAATTCCATTTCTACCTTGATATCACAATGCACAATTTCTTCATAGCTACTGAAGTCTCTTATAGCTAATTCCCTTCGAAGATTTGGTTTTAAAAAACTGAAGAATCGATCAACTTTACTTTCAGGTTGGCTGATAAAGCCAGATGCATAACTTTCAAGCATTGTAAAATTCACTTCGTATATACCAATAGATTCATCAACCTTTTGTTTTAGTGCAAGAAACTCCTTCTCTATCTTTGTTCGAAGAATACGAGGGAAGTAATTATTGAAAAATATGTTCTTGAACTCGTCCCATTCGATGGACTCAATATCATCACTTGGCCTCGTATTCTTGATAAGATTCCACCATTGATCAGCTTCACATTCTAAATGATATACTGCTATAATTAATTTATCATGTTTAGAATATTGAAGAACTGAAAATATCCTTTCAGTGGGACTGATCCATTGTTCAGCAACAAGTGGATCAAAAGGCCCACTGAAAGAAGGTGGATGTTGCCTCATGAAGGACTCAATAGAATATTGTTCCCTTATTTGCCCATTTGGAAGTCTAGAATGATTCATTGTTTATGTAAGTATAACAATAAGATTTTGCACTCCATCTCCCATAACATTTGTTTGTTGAGGAGTAAAATCATTGCATTGTCCATTAAATTGATCAACACGGTTCCTTCGGGTTCCATCCATCATTGAAAACCCAAAAAGAATAGTGTGAGAGGAAAAACTCATGCTAGAGAAAAAAACATAATAAAGGGGGAGTACCTTTAATATCTAACATCTTAGGTTTAATTCTAAGATCATTACCATAATTCTAGGATTATAACCTATACTTATACTTTACCTTAGGGACATCCCTAGAAATACCATAGAAATATCTCTAGGGATCTCACTAAAGTTCTCGCATCCTAGTTTCCAAAGGTTGACTAAACCAATCCTCTGATACCAACTGTAGAGACCCAAATCTTTACATACATGGACATTAAATTACTTTTGCAGAATATTTAATACATAACAAAAACAGACACACAAGGACCGTAATAGTTTAGTGTCTTTGGAAACTCGGAAAAATAATCTTCTAATCGTGGTGAAAGATCTTCAACATCTCCCATAAATATCTTCCCCGTTTTGTTTCCTTGCCTAAAATCATTCTTTTAATCCAGGGGAAAAGAAAACATAAAAAGGGTGAGCTCAAATGCCCAGTAAGGGCAAACATAGAGAACATAAAACAATCCATAACCATTTGAAAGAAAAAACATGAACATGAAATTTAAACATCAAAATCATGAGAAAATACACAAATCGTGGATGTACTTAAGGCATATATCATAATGGAACATCAACCATGATAAAATATAATGGGAATAAAACATGTAATTGTGGAAACCATTCAGCACATGTCATGATTTCCATAGTAGCCAAGGCATTGCTGCCAACACCATCTTAGGGGACAAAGTCCCTTTCTGAATCGAGTTCACTCCTCGTTTCATTCATGTAACACTGAACCAGATTACCTTACCATTCCATCCATGTCTATCTCATGAGATATAAAATATTTACCCAATTCATTATAGAGAGATATAGGTCCCACCAATCTCATAATGATACCATTATTATGTGTGTCACAAAATCATAAACAATACATCATAGCATAACCCATGTAATAAAAATGGAATTCTTAAACATCATGACATCATAAAACAATTCATATAAGATAAAGAAATTCATAAAAATAATTTCATCACAACATAATCAAATCAATGTAATAATAGGGATAGAAACAGACCACTTTATTATCTTAGATGGAAAATAATTTTTATAAAACACTTGAAATGAATTCTTGAGGAAAATATCCTTTCTTCTTCAAAATCATTTTCTTTTCAAAAAAAGTCATGCAATTTTAAAAGAAAAGGATTGTGTTGAAAATAGTCATGAAATATTTTCGAGGAAGCATCATGAAAATAAGGCTTTATAAAACCGTAAAAAAAATCCTTTCATGCCGTATAAGTTAAAAAAACATTCTTCTCGTACTTTTGCCGAAAAAGTTAAAAATTACCATGTAGGGTAAATAAAAGAAAGATTCCTTCCATACCATGGGGTAAAAGTCAAAATGGGTAAAAATCACTTTAAACATACATGAAACCATTTTTAGGAAACATGTACATGGATGATAACAATAACCCCAATAAATACATACGAATAAGCAATCTCGGATAAAAATGAGATTTGCAAAATTATCCCTTACCTTTGGTCTGATATGCTTCGTATGTATCCAACCCTCATGTATAATGATTTAAATAATGTCATTGACTTATTACAGAATCATATTCATTGTTATTATATCATATATGGTTCACTTAGACTTTATATTACCCGTTTTGATGTTAAAGTAGTGTTTTGGGTAAAATCGTTTCATTTGTCGTTCATGTTTTAACTTGTAATTATTCATATGATTACTTAGATCATGATTAGTTACATCCGTAATGTAAAAAATGATTTATATATAATATATATTCAGAATATACATATATATAATGGATCGATAAATGGAAATAAATACACCGTTCATGGAGACGGTAGGCCGTACGTACGCAGGAACGCTGTTTTCGTTTCCTTATTGAGTTGAATGGAACTAAGTAGATGACATAAATATATATATACATAAATCCAGTAGCATTATTATGTCATATATTTCATTATTACTCATTATATATACTTTATAATCATTCTTGAATGGTTATCATGGAGGGTGAATCTCATCGCGTCGTGGAGACGGCATTCCGTACGTACGCACGAGCAAAAATATCATTCCCATGATCGTGGAATTGTATTATAGTGTATGTATACTATTTTAGAATCAATATCACTTTACAATAATCATATATAGTTATTATTTACACCATTATACCCATCCAAGTAAGGTGGTTGTGGAAAATAGATTACACCACGGCGTGGAGACGGTATTCCGTACGTACGCATGCGCAGTGATTTCGTTTTCCGTAGGATGGATAGATGGTGAAATAGGGTTGTTTCATACTTATAAAAACATATAAGTATATGAGTGATACTGATGTTATTACTTCATAATGAAACAACTAAAGAAGAACGAGTGGAAGATGAAATAAAGTTGAAAGAATCGGTAATGAACATTACCTCTTCTTTGAAGCGCCTCTCTGAGAACTCCTTTTAGGGCACTAAAATTGGTCTTTGAAGAAGACCAATACCTATATGATGTTTCTAGGGAAGTGTAGAAGAGAATTTTTCAGGGGTTGGCTGATCTTGAAGGCTCAATGTTGTGTGAGGAAGAGAGGGAGGATGTGCCCTTTTATAAGAGAGGAGAGGGGCACCTTTGGAAAACTAAAAATATTATTTTATGATAAAGTGATATTCGGTTTTTAATAGCTTAAAATTGATTTATTTATAAGCTAAGTTTGTTATCTGTCGAAATAATTTCATCCAATTGAATTTAAAAAATTTTGGGTATCTATTTTAACCTTATCTTTTAGATTTAATATTAAGTTAGAAAATTTAACTTTTATTGTGTCTTCTTGTTTTCTTACACTATAAGGTTATTAAACATACTATAACAGGAAAAAAACCCAAGTTGTTTATTATTAATATATATAACCTTATATAAGTAATTGGGCCGAACCTTATATTTTTAGGAATAAAATAACAATTAATAATATAATATTTGTTTTAAAACTATTTTATGTCAATTTTGACACTATTTGGTAATTGATTTTTGCGAAAATCATAACAGAAATATTAGTTCATAAAATGTTAATTAAATCAATACTAACATATCATATTATCATTGAAAATTATTTTAATTCATAAAAAGTCTCAAATTACATTTATTTGGGTATTTATAATATCAATTATGTCAATATTTCATTAATAATATAATTACTGCATCATCATTGTGTCATAAATAAATTAAATTATTTAAAGTATAAAAATTACAAATAAAATACCCTTATGTAGGAAATCCTTTTATCTTTCTAATGAATATTTATAGTCGAATTTATCTTATTAATAACCCTATATTAAAAATGATTTAGTTATTAAACTTTGATTTTGACTATTTTAACCCTTCTTTAAATAAATTAATAATAAAGGTCCTAATCTAATCCAAGTGGGTCTAAATGGACATATTTTATTCCTAAGGTTGTTTTTGGTCGAATTACAATTGTCCAATAGAATTAAGACATGTGTTAGGGTAATAATAATATCATTTTTACCTTTAATTACCCTATTTACTTTTCACCGTGGTAAAAAAAAAAGTTACTATTCACCAAAAATTATTTACATCTCATTGAACCACATTTTAGTCCTTGATATTAACTGTGTCTCTCGGATTTTAGAAATTCCACTCAAAGAAGCGTTAAAATTATGTTTTATGAGAAATTCAGTTTTTTAACTACCACTTAGTGGTTTCACTATTTATCAAAAAATGAAAGTTTCGAGAAAAATACAAAAAATTAGGCCTAAGCTATATTTGATTTTATGAATTCAAAAATGATGTCTATTTTACCAAACTCAAAACATATCAGTTGCATTTATTAATTTAAAAAATTAATTCCTGTCATCAAAACAAATAGCGTGTTCTTAAGAGATAATAAATATCAAAAGATTGACACCTGTTTATGTCTGGTATAAATGTGAAATTACATCCAATGACCAACATTGTATTAAATTGTAAAAATATATTCTAAATAAACTTTAAAACCAGTCAAATTAATAATTTATCACTATTAATTATTTGGATTAAAAAAGTTGTTTTTAATTAAAATTTAGTAATTTTCACTATTTATCAAAATATGAATGTTATCCGAAAAGTACCAAAATTTCACCCTATGATAATTTCAATATTCCGAATCCAAAAATGAAGTCCATTTTGAAAGAAAAAATTTATAAAATTTCAAAAAGTGGGTATTAATATTCATAACTACAAGTTCATAATAATATTATAATAATATCATGTTTAGTGAAACTCAGTATTGTGTACTACACACACTATCGAGGAAGGACGTGATTGCGTGTAAAGAAAGGCAAGTCAGGGATGCATGTTGTTCAAGCTCATATTGGTGTTAAATACAACACAAGACATTAATGAAATTAAAAAGAATATTTTTCATAAAATCTCGGGGTGTTACAGAAACAATAAAATAAGACATATTAAATCAAATATAAATGATTTAGAGAATTATAAACACTAGAATATATTTAATTTTCCAATTTCATTATATTTTGAAAATAATATAAATTAAAAGTTTATAATTAATGTGTTTTTATGGAAAGAAACAATAAAACTTTCAAGACACATAGAAAAATTAAAAAACTAAAAAAAATAAAAAAATCTTAAAAATTATGATTATATTTTATTTTTTAACTAGATAAATAAAAAAATTCACAAACATTACCAAAAAAAATATGAACATCAACAAATTTCAATAATAAAAACCAAAATTGTTTTATTTCTATTTCAAATTAATTCTCAAAACAAAATTATACCTATTAAATCTAATTATATTGGATCAAATAAACATTTCTCATAAATATGTGATTCAAGATTCCTATCTGAATAAAACATTATCTATTATTGTAATTTATTGATAATTCAATTATAATGAAACCTATTATGTAACACATTTAATTATTCCTAATTACTAAAACTGGTTTCATTTTCATGATAATTAACATCTTATCAGATAAAACTCATATAAAAATCATATTAAACAATTTTTAAACAAACAATTATTGCCTCCAATTATTACAATCATTAAAACAATTAGTTAACTATAAATTGTATAAATGTTAGTTCTTTTAAACACTTATTAGTTTTATAATCCTATATTCTACCACTAACTTCCTTGTATTTAAAAAAATTCTATAGAGAGACTAGATGTATTATACATTAATTCATCAATAACCCTCACGAAATAAAAAAAATACATTGAATGATGATTCAAAACTCATAATGATAGTTGTTACCATTCAAAAAACAAAAACAATTACTCCATGAATAAAAATAACATTAAGTGATAAGGATAACAATAATATGCGATGAAGAAATCCTTGAGTGGACTAATGTAGTAGATTGTGATTGATGAGGGTGAAAGAAAGGGGTTAATAGAAGTGGATAATGGAAGATAATGGTGTATGGTGGAAGAAGAGGTTTGGTGATGACCACATTATGGGATAATGAAGGTTTGGGTCGCAATTGGATTCAAAAACAAAAGCCTAACAAATGAAACAAAGAAACAAAAAATTGGAATCTCAACAAATTTCAAATTATTTTTGAAGGATTCTGACATAAATGGTCAAATAGCCGATCTTAAAAGATTGTTTTCAAGGTTAGTCATTTTATAACTAATGTGGACTATTTTGTTTTCATTTATATGGTTTTTTTAAAAATAAAATATTTTTAGAAAATTTCTCCTACAATTTTCTAATATCCAATATGAATAATACATAATAAATAATTAATTTTCACAAGTGCATGAAAATCGGATAATTATGTCTATATTCATGGGATCCTTCTTATTTATTTATGTAAACGTCCTCATTTAAATAACCATAAAATAATTTAATTTTTAAATTTAAATGTTCAAGATATAAAACATTAGAGGAAAAAAAATTCAGTTCTCTCTAGATTTCCTTGTGATTTAATCCCCAGCAGTTGATTTCATTAAAATATATCCCTTAAATTTGATAAAAACTATTCACAACTAACCTTTACATTCACTGTTACATTTGATATGAATTTTTCAAAGTATTTTAATTCCAATTCTATAAAAGTGATAATTACCTAGTGGTAGATCTGTTAGCTCCCATATTTCTTCTTCCTGATATAAATTCATTTATTCATTCATTTTTGTCTCCATCTATTTTGGTTTACATATAAAAATATTCCCATTTTGGATTTTATGTTATCCAACATCCCTTATTAAAATATTGTGAAAATTTTATTAGAATAATTACATCAGTCGTCTAACCCTGGTAGATCTCCTTAATAAAAAATAAGTCTTACTTGATCCTTCTGTGATCTTACATTTGCATTAGCATTGATAGATCTAATATTTTCACTATTTTCACCTCTAATTTAAGGATTTAACCCCACCAGTTTGACATTTTATACGAATAGAATCATTTTTGGAGTAATGATTTTTTTTCAGGTAAATTTTGAAAATAACTTAATTCTATACATTAAAATGTTTTCAATTGTATTATGTATTCTAGGATTGCAGGTTTACTGGTGGAGTAATACCAGATTTTGGAGAAAATAATAAAATATAGAAATTTATGTAGAACTCCTACACAACATGTAATGAACATACACATCGTGACCTCTTTAACAATAATTTTCCTCACCGTACATTTCCTGACATCATAAAACACCATGAAAAGTGAGTACATGAAGTGAAATCTAAGTACCCATCGGGTAGAAATAAAAACAATAAAACCAATGTATGTGATTCATGGGACGCGACAGAGAAACTAGATTTTGAGTACATGACATGAAACCCAGGCACACATCGTGTACTCAGTGATTTGCAAGAAAAAAATAATAATGACACAAACCAAGGGAGTGATGGGATTTATTATAAATAAGACCCCTTAGCCACTTCTTGGAGGCATTCTGGACAAGAGGAAACAAAAAAACCACCAAACCATCTCCAAACCATTAAAATCCTTTCCTAACAACAATGTTGGTTGAGATCATGATGGAGATATTTTCCATCGATTCTAGAATATAGATGACGGAGGCTTCCCACGTGATGCATGGATAAGCACCACATGGTTAACGGTGGAGACACCTAACTGGCAGTCTCTTCCAAGTTGTGATATCATTGTGTAATCTCATTTTTATTATCTTTTGAAATTATATCAATGAATGAATCCAGTTGTTATCTTTCCTGAATAAAAATTCAACAATTTTTTTGGATTTTTGTTCCATATATAAATTAAATTAATGGACTTCTATCTTTAAACTTCTTCGGTAAGGTTTATCCATTGAGTATAGTGGGTTCAATTAGGTTTTATTTATTAGAGGTATAAAAAAATTGAATCGCATAAATAGGTATGAAAACAATCAAATTAAGGCCTTGATATGATGTCTGATTATGTATGAGTGTTCACCTATGGGTCCTATGTGGTGAATTTAGAAATTAAACTGAAAAATACTTTTAAAAAAATTAGAGGGAAGTGTCTGAGACGTTTTTTCTAGTCTGAGACCACTATTTGAAATCTAATTTTCAAACCCAAGTACTTTATATCAATTTTTTTTCCTTTTCCATCAATTTTATTGTACATTATTTTTCAATTATGTTTCCCAACATTTAATCAAATCCCCCAATTTATCTTCTTTTGAAAACTGACAAAAACAATTGTGATAGATTGCAACTCAAATTGAAACCTCTTTAAGAGACAAACACATTTTCATATAAATACTACAATATAAGGGGGGGGGATATTGATTGGGATTTTATAAAAAAACACTCTCATCAACTGGCACGGTTACCGGGGAGGTATCTTCAGTTGATTTTATTTTTTTATAAATTGTTTATGTGTGACTGAATTTTGTGATAGAAATTTTTACTTGTAGTCACTAAAATTGATAAAACCATTCCTCTATTCTTAAATCCACTATAAACCCTATATCCCAAGCTACAAGTTATCTACCAACACACCAAAATATAACTTGGTTGGAACTAATCTTCCATAGGATGAAAATAGAACCCTGAAATAATTTTCTTTATCTTCTATGGAAAACCAAGAAAACCCTGTGGAATAACCCGATGCACCCTTTGAGTGTGAAATCAAATTTGGTTTCATCCAACAACATCCCAAATTTAATGGGGTTGTAGGAAAGGATACAAATAAACACCTTCAAGAGTTCAGCTATCATTGTGTCAACATGAAACCCCATGGATTGATTAAAATCAAATGAAGTTGAGGTCATTTTATTTTTATTAATATGAAAATTCCAAGTAATGGTTCTTCTATTCACATTAAAACCTGATTAAATAATGGAATAAATTGAAAAAACATTTATCTCTAAAATTTTCCCTTCTTCTAGAACTACATAAATTCAAAATGAGATTTTAGGAATTATTAAAACACTAGGTGAAACATTCCTATATTACTATGAACATTTCATATGACTATGTTTTAGCTTACCCCACCATGAAATCAGTGACCTAATTTTTATTCAACAATTATATTAAGGATTGTGCCTCCTTGATAAAATCATGATTGATGCTACTACGAGAGGATCTTTTGTAGAAAAAAAAAATTATTCTTGGATTTTAATCTCAAACATTGCCCAAAATTCTCAACAATTTAGAACCAAAGGCATTAGTCATGTAAAATATGCACAAAAATTCCCCACTGCCAGTCTAGAAAACAACACAATTGTAAGAAAACCATCTTACCTTACCACTATGGTATGGTCAATGATTTTGTCCAGTAACCCACCAACACACCCGAAACCTAAAGAATCTTTTCAAATGAAATTCCAATGTTGAATTTTCTCTTTAAATGAACATTTTAGTAATAATTTAACCCCAAATTAAATATCCTTCTAAGAACATCAATATAATTTTTCCAGGAAAACCATTTCAGTCAAACAAACAATGGCCATTTCAAACTAACCGAAATTTAAATCAAGGATGAAACAACCTTCCCGATTTAAGATTTCCTTAGCATGACCAACCAAGAGGATTATTTGAAGGAAAATCAATTAATTCTCAACAAAGATATTTCAATAATCCATCCAATGATTCGTATAGAATAAATATTTGGCATACCCATCACACTCAAAAACAAATAGAAATACTGAAGAAACACTAAGACAAAAAAAGAATTCACAAAAAAAACAACAAAACATTATGAATACCTTGATCACACAAATGGGTCTACTTTCCTATGATATCATTTTCATGAAAAATAAAAAGTATGGAATTATAACCTCAAATAACTAAGTGAATCCAAGAGATAATGGGAAAGAAAATGTGACTACTATTGAGCTTTGGAGTGGAACAAGATTAAATAACCCTCAAATTGAGGAACAAGAGCATACTGTTGAAACTATTGATGATAATCCCACCATTGGTGGAAATGATGGAGACTCTTAATTATATTTGAATGGAAACAAAAAATTGAGATATATTTTAAGGAAAAATGAATGATTGGAAGTGGATGTCTGACATTTATGTTCCCCAATGAGTGGACAAATGAGCCCAACAAATTCAAACCACCATTGGATTTTCTTAGTAGTGAACCACCATTATAGTAAAGTGCTGAAAAAGAACTGTATAAATAGGTTTTGGAAAATTTTAAAAACATTATAGTCATCATAAACTTACTTAATGATGTGAAACACTTTCGAAGTATTCTTTTCTCTTTAAAGTCTTTTATACCCACAAGTGGAAATTTAAAGGAGGATAAAAATTAAACTTAGTGGGGAATGCTTCATCCATGACTCAACATGATTTTCTTATCATGTGTAAATACCTAAGAACCTTTACCATTCCTTAAACCATTGGTAAATGTGAGATAAAGGATGTCATGATTGATTTAGGGGCCTACATCAATGTTATGCCACATTTTATTTAATCATCCATTCATGTTGGATAATTGAGACCCTCTAAAATTGTCATTCAACATGCCAATGCAAGTAATACCAAGCCCACTGGAGTAATTGAGTATGTTTTAATTCAGGTGAGAGACATTTTTGTTCTTATATATTTAAATGTCCTGGATATGGAAGATGACATAATTATTACCCATTCACATCTCATTATAGAGATGTCATTTCAAAAAACTGAAAAGGCAATCACCAATGTCCTCAAAAAACCAATTTCACTAGAGTTTTGTGGAGATGTTGTTCATTTCATCATTTTTAATTCAATGAAACACCCATTTGAGGTGAATTCATCCCTTCAAGTTAATATTATTTATTTGTTTTTCTCCGACACTTTTCCTGGTTTTCCGGTGATTTAATTCCAACAGCGGAATAAAAAGATGGAAATTTTTCTGATTCTGTATTTGATCAACTAGAGGTTTAATTGGATGATTGGGATGTGTCTTGGGATGCTGGGACTTCCGATATCAACAACTATAAAGAGAAAATTCTAGAAAACACTGAACCTAATAGTGGTCTCCATAAATAAGCTTCGTATCTTCTATATGAAACTAGATCTGAGAACAAGGAAGGAGGTCTCAATGATGAATTCGGATCATCAATATAAAATTTCACATCTGATAAGTGTCTTTTGATAAACAAAAACCCCACCTAAGGTAGATTTAAAACTTATTTCTATGAACTAAAAATTGATTTCTTAGATGAGAAGGAGAAATTCTTTATAATAATTTCAAAAGATGTGTCATGTGACCAAGATAATAAACTTCTAGAATTCCTTAAGTCCCAATAGAATACCATTGTATGGAATCTCTCTGATTTAACAAGAACCAGTCCCACAGTGTGCATGAATTGATTTTTTCTTGAGGAGAATGATAAACCAGTGAGATAATTTCAAATAAAATTGAACCCAACTCTTTTAGAGGTTTTGAAGAAGGAATTCACCACAATGCTGATTGCTAGAATTATTTTTCCCATATTTGATAGTTAATGTGTGTTTCATGTCCATGTCATTCAAAAAATGGAGGATTTAGAATGTGAAAGAATGAATTTGGTGAGATTTTCCCATTTAGGATTCCAAATAAATAGAGAATGTGCATTGATTACATGAAACTCAATCTGGTTTCAAGTAAAGAACACTTCCCATTTACATTCCTTGATCAAGTCCTTGATGGACTATCATGGAAATCCCACAAAACTTTTTTAATGGATTCTCAAGATTTTTTAAAATTCCCAATTCACTAGAGGATCAATAGAAAACCACATTTACAATCCCCATTGTAAATTTTTCATACCGAAGGATGCCCTTGGGATGCATAGTACCCATATAACTATTCAAAATGTATAGTGATTGTATTTCCTAAATTATAGGATAGATGAATGTAAGTTTTTATTGAATGCGTTACTATTTATGAATAATCATTAGAATGCTATTCGAAATGATTGGCTCTAGTTCATAAATATGCATTGATAATAAACTTATTCTAAATTATGAAGAATTCTATTTCAAGGTTGGTATGGGTATTGTTCTCAGAAAGGTTTTATTACTTGATGTAATTCATGTTTATGAATCTAATTTGTAGTTCATTTTTTTATTACTATACCCAAAATGTTTGAGAGATGTGAGATCCTTACTTGGCTATACTAGATTTTATAGGAGATTCATATAGTATTTTTGTAAGATTTCACTTCCAAAGCCTATATTGATGAAAAAATATGCCCCATTTGTCTATTATAAGAACTGTAAAAATGCCTTTCATGAATTAAAACAAAAACTAATAAAACCTCCCATTATTCAACCACTAAAATGGGATCTACCTTTTTAAATTATGACGGATGAATCTGACACTTATCTGGGGTTTTGTTAAGTCAATGGTTTGAAATTAAATTTCATGTTATTGTTTATGCCTACGAAGCATTAGATTTGGACCAATGGAACTACAAAACAACTGAGAAATAAAATATTGGTGTTTTCGTTTCTTTGGAAAAATATATATGCTATCTAATAGGCTCCAAGGTGATTGTTTTCACAGGTCATTCTACAATAATATTTGTTATGAAAAATCATGATGCAAAATAAATACTTTTGAGATGGAACTTGTAGTTACATGAGTTTGATTTTGAGTAAAATATATGAAAAAAGTGAAAACCATATATCTAATCATTTGAGTAGGATAACATCTATTTTGAATGGAAAACATCAGATCTATCAACTAATTAAAGAAACCATTATAAATGAGGAGTTGATTTATTGTCAAAGGAAAAGAACATATTTTTCTAAACTTGTGAAATATTTAGATTTTAATGGAATTTCCCACTAGTTTTCCAAGAAGAAAAATTGATAATTTTTTTAGTGATTAAAAAAATACATTCATATGATCCTTACTTATGGACCATAGGTAGTGAAAAAATGATTTACAACTGCATTCTAAATACTGAATTTCTATCTATCTTAAATTTTTTCACACTTTTAACTATGGAGGAAACTTTTCCAACATAGAACTAAAAGAAAAGTTCTGAATTCTGGTTTGTGTTTCCCCACCATCTTTCCAGATGCTTTTGAATTTTGTTGAACCTGTAAAATTTCTCAATTCCATGGAATCATTTCCAAATAGAATGAGATTCAACAAAAAACACTTTTATTTTTTGAAAACATTGATGAATGGGGAATGAATTGTATGGTTTATTTTCCAAATTCTTGTAGATATTTTTACATCATTCATTATATTGATTATGTGTCCATGTGGGTACATGCTATTCCCAAAAGAATTGATGATTAAAAAATTGTGTCCAAATTTGTGAAAGGAAATTTGGTTTCATGATTTGGATTTCTAAAGATTCTGATTACAGATCAAGGTTCCCTTTTTTAATAGTACATTGGAATCTCTTATGAAGAGATATAGAGTTCATCATAAAGTCTCTAGACCTTATCACTTTCAAAAAATGTATTGTATGGGGGTGTAAAATAGAGATATCAAACAAATACTAGAAAGAAGCTATGAACCAAAAAAGAAAGGATTCGAGTTTAAGACTTGATGATGCATTTTGGGCCACCATGACTACATTAAAAACTCCAATTGGCATGTCACTATTTATATTAGTCAATATAAAATCATTCCACCTACCAGTTGATTTAGGACACAAATTATTTTGGGTTGTTAATACAAGTAACATGAGTCTTTTTTCTGCTGGAAAAGAATGAATTTTTTTGCATGAACTCAAGGAAATCAGTAATGACACATATGAATGATCTAGGTTTTACAAATAAATAATAAATGTTCTTATGTATGATTCCATATTGAATCTGTTCCCAGGTAAAATTCGTTCCAATTTGTATTAACTATTCATTTTTACTCATTTTTATTCTTTTGGTTCTATATAGATAAAAGAACCAGAGAATGGAAAACCATTCAAAGTAAATGGGAACTACTTGATGCTATTTAGAAAAAACGTTCAAGATCCTCTAAGGTATGATATCCACCTTCTTGATGTAGAATACAATTGATGTCAGGTTTTGTAATTCCATATCAATTATTTCTGTTATGTGTTTAATTTAATGAATTTTATTCTTACATAAATTTTCACCACAATGTGGACATTTCAGAAGAATAAATGTGATGGGAGGCCCATATTATGTAGATTATGATTTTATGTTCTTTACATTGCAGTTTATTATTTTCATTTTATTATTTCAATATTTAGTATGATAATTTTCTTAATTTTCTAATTATTTTCCTTTTTTATTCAAATTTTGTGTGTTTTATTTCAAAAAAAAAATCAGCTTTAATGATTATATTTTCAAATTCATTCAAATGATTGAACCAACTGATACTTTGAAATTGAACATAAATGAATGTTGAAATGATAATGTCTCATTTTAAAATATATGAATATTTTTTTGAAAATAACTCTAATTTTTTAATCTCATTCCCCATATCATTGTCTCTATAATTGAAATTTACATTAATGTGAGGCCTATGAACCCATTTTAATATATTATTCACAGTAACATATTTTCCAGAGAGGCCTTGTCCATTCATGTTTAAATTACAATGGGATTTATTTCTATCAAAACTACAATATTGGGATACTTTTGATTAAAATTATTGAGGTATTTTTTGGGATTTGGAAGCCTACTTTTCACAATTATCCTTTTAATTTTCTTCTTCCTAGCATATTCCATCTTTCTTGAGCCCTTCATAGCCATGTACAACATGTTATGGTAGTCAAATTTCAAGCCAATATTCCCTTCCAAACCAAGTCTGTAAGAATAAATGAATGATCGCGTTGAGATTAAGTTAGGACGGAAGTTAACTCGTGATGTGATACCTCATTTGGTGTTTCGTTGGGTAAAGATTCAAAAATTGATGAGATATTTTTTCTAATGGGAAAATTTTTCTAAGAGATCTTCCGGTCTATAGATCTCAAATGAAATTGAGTTGTTTATATCTGGAGCTCGCAATAGAAGAATGTTTTTCCCAATCTAGAGCATTTAGAAGAAAAATAGAAGACACGAAAAATATAAAATTTTGTTTATTCTTATTAGTTTATTTAGAAGAGTGTATGGAGGATACCATACATGGGTGAAAATTAGAATAATTCATTTTTTCATCAAAAATATCCAATTCCTCCTTATTAATTCTCAAAATGTCTCACATTTGAAACCTACCAATCGGAAGACATTAAAAAACCTTGTAATGTAAAACTGATAATCACATTACCTTGGCACAAATTGGGTAGAGATGTAGAAAATTATCAAGACTATGGTGATTTTTTATGAGTTTGGATTATAAAAACCTTACTAACAAATCCATATTGGTACATTGAGGGAAAATGAATGTGGGGTTTGTGAATTGTGTGCATAAGAGTAGAAAACGAGAGGAAATATAATGAATGTTTTAAATTGAAAAAATTAGATATATGTTTTTAATGAGGCATGATATATTTTGATTCTTTGTGATAAATTGATAAACTCCATTGGCATGTGTTTTGAATTTTCCTATTTACTTCTCACTTGTCCAGGATTCTGAGTCCTATGTGCGGGGTAATTGATAGAGATAATATTTCCACTATTTTTCATGTCTAATGTAATGATTCAAACCCCACAAAATTGATATTCTATGTAAATTTCATAATTTTTGGAATAGTGAAATTATTTGTTCTAAATTTTGAAAATTATGTAATTATGAACTTTTAAATTTCATCAATTGTCTTATGTATTATAGGATTGTTGGTTTGCTCGCAACGTGACACCAGATTTTGGAGAAAAGATGTGGATCTAGAAACTGAATTAGAATTTCTACACAAAAATTAATGTCCTTATAAGTCACGAACACTTCAAAAATAATTTTCCACACTGTACATGTCATGACTTCAGAACACACTGTGAAAAGAAAGTAAATGATGTGTATTCTATGTACACGTCATGCAGTGAGTCAAATAGTAAAACTAATGTATGGGATTCACAAAACATGGTAGAGAAAATGGATATGTAGTATACATTGTGTATCCAAGGTACAAATCATGTACTCTGTGATGTATATAAAAAAATAAAAATAAAGACTAAGGTAGTGAAGGTTTTTTCTATAAATAAGACCCCTTAGCCGCTTCTTGGAGGTAGTATGGGCAGGATGCAAAAACACAAAAACCCAAAACCATCTCCAAACCATTATATCCTTTTTTTCACCTTATTGGAGGTCGAGATTATGATGCAGATGTTGTCCATCGACGCTAGAATAGAGATGAAGAAGGCTTCCCAAGAGATATATGACTAAGCCCCACATGGTTGCGAATGATGACACCCAACGGACACTCCCATTTGGGCGGTGATATCATTGTGTAATTTTTTTTAATTTATATTGAACTTATTTCATTTAATGAATCTATTTTGTTCCATCATGAATATAAATTCCCAATTTTTTTGTATGGATGTTATTTCTTTGAATTTAATTAATCGACTTCTATCTTTAAACATATTTGTGAAGGTTTTATCATTAAGCATAGTGGGATATAATAAATTTTATTACATGGAGGTCTTAAAGTAATTGAATGACTTTAATAAGTTAGATAATAACCATAATAATGTCTTGATATGATGTCTCATCTTATTTCAGTGTTATCCTGGCAGTCCCTATGGGTGCATTTAGAAATTCAATTCATAAATATTTTTATTCAAGGAAGAGGTGAGTGTCCATGATGTTCATTCTAGTATGCATCCACTTTTTTGAATGTGACTTTCAAACCCATTTTAATTTTTGGAATTTTTTCTGTCATTCACTTAAATTTTCATGCAATTTATGTTTCAATTCAATTTCCAAACATTTAATCAAATCCCACAATTTCCCCTCTTGCAAAAACTGACAAAAAAAGTTATAATTTATAACTCAAATTTCAACCTCCTCGATAGACCACCTCGTGGTCACAACTACACTGAATTCCAAGAGGGAATATATTTACTGATGATTTAATGATGAAAAACCCTCACATCAAGAAACCTATTAGAATATATATATTTACAAAATTCTTTTTACCTATTAATTTTCACAAATGTTTGAACTATTTAAAATTTCAAATACCTTCATATTTTTTCAGTACTCTTAGCTACCTAGTATATGTCAATATTTTAATTAGATACAAGCATGTATTATAAAACTTCCATTCCCAATTGATCTTTTCAATATGTTTTAATCCTTAATTTGTATATGTTTATTAAATATGAAATTACAAAATCCAATGACCTTTTTTTGATTATTATCCTAATGTAATATAAATAATCATTATAACCATACCATAAAAATAATCATTTTTTAGTATTAGATTTTAGGTTATATATTTTAATGGTACCAATAAAGATATAGATGATATTTCTATAAAAATTTTGGCATGACATATGAATCGATTAACCAATCCATTGTTCTGACATTAATATATTATATAATAGAGTCATGTTTCTATGACATTATATTACATTTAATGTCAGTACATAAAATTCCATTTTAAAAACAATTTTATGTTATCGTCTTCCAAATTTTATATATTATTCATTTATTTAGAAATAAAATTTTATAACTATGTTCCTAGTATATAAATTTTCAAAAATTAACCCCTTCTTCCAATAACATTACTTGAATTATTTGTAGCTAACTCACCACCATTAGTGTGGAATTATCCATGAATGTAAAATTATATATATATATTCTCAATGATAATATATTATAGTAAGTCCCAACACAACAATAAGTATACGTACCTATTTTAAAGACTTGGGTGTCTATACTTACATTGAAGAATACAATATTTCAACATTTCAAGGATAAACTATTTACATTTTTTCAACCTTACTTTTTTTTGAATTTGTATTACTTTATTCTCTAAGACTCTCATTTATTTATCACTCATATAAACAAGATGGTTATTCCATAACCATGAATATTTATTAGAATTGAAAACCAACTTATAATCCTAAATACTAGTAAAAAAATATTCCCTATCTGAATCCTTCATACAAAATCAGAAAAAATTATTATTTTCTATAAACAATCATAAAACTTAATAAAAATTTCTTCATTTCTTAGCTGAAATATATTAAATTCATCCTTTATACCAGAAAATGTCTAAACCCCAATCATTATAGTGTGTCATAATTTATTATCCAAACATTTTTATCAAATTTCGATACTATTTCAAGAGATTTATCATTACTTAAATGATCCTCTCCAAAACTCATGGACACATAATTTTTCATGAATAATATATTTGATGTAGATATAAATAATTATGTATATTAAATGATCTAGGAATCCATTAGACTACTGACACTCAATATAAAAGAAAAAAAATTATTTCTAATCTTTTTTACTTTGGGATAACCTTATATTATTTACCTCTTAACATTTTTAATCATTCTTCAGATGTCCTTTCTTCCAATAATACAAATAAAAAAACCCCAGACCATACTAATTTCCAATATTCAAGGATGTACTATTAAGATTATAATTATCCACCCTCTATATTATGTACAGTACAAGTGGACTTCTATACTTCCCACTATGTGATTTGTTTTTAATTTTGAATTGATCCGTAAATATTCAAAATAAAAAATAAAAAATTAGTATTATCTCATGAGCTGAGGACCATGTGACCAAATCAACCTAATATTTTTATTATAATTATAAAAATAAATTATATTCCCCTAAATTTAATTTTAATTCTATGGAATTACAATTTTTACCACACACGACACGAAATTAAATTTCATTTAATTAAATTTGAAAAAAAATTCTTCATTTCTGAAACAATATTGTTATAGTGGCATAATTCTCCAATATGTTTGTGAGTGTATACATCAATGTAATATTTTTTAATATCTATAATATTTTATGAAATATTACTTACTAATATCATCTATAAACTAATAGTTACGTATGATTTATCATATCCCATTCCAATTTTTCCATATCATTTATCATGACCCAAATAATTGTAGGTTTATATATTTTTGAAAAATATTGTTCTCCATCAGATACTTCTACTATCTGAAATCAATTACATCAATAATTTTTTTAGTTTTATTTCTTTATTTATATACTTGGCATATTTTATCAACCAAAACAAATCCACTAGGTCCATGTCGGGACTTCAGAAGTCCTCATGTGTCCCTTCCTATATGTAAGAGATTGTTGAATAGTATTGACATCCTGTAGAATATCATGAGGAGAGATTCCATTAGTAAGAGGTAAAAATCATAGCATAAAAAGGAATGCATAAAAATAATAAACTATGACTGAATAAATCATTAAGCATCTATTTGTAAGAATATATAAATCAACCATCCCATGTAGTATCAAAAAGACATGTCAGGTTCATAAACATAAAATAAAAAAAAAGATCCAAGTATGATGTAAATATATTATATAAAAGTAGCAGTATAAAAATATAAAAAATTCCATCCAACAACATATACATCCCCCTACTATCTTCCTCAACTATCCACCATATGGAACATTCACATTTTTAGATCCCTTGTCATGAAATCTAAAAGTGCACTGAAATGTGTGAGTATGATGTGATTACAAGACCCCGTTGGACACCACCATTGAAAATTTGCATAAGTTCACAATATATAAAAGATTAGGCCATTGAAGTAGACATAATAGAGAATAATAAATATCTCACACATATACACCACATATGGTAGGTCCTTAGAGACCATATCCACCTATATCAGCTCCATGTTGGAAGGAACATTAACCACTAGCTTAAAACATCCCCCTCAATATTATATTAAAATGATACAGCTGAGACATCCCCCATAAAGGGATAATTGAGTGTATTCTGACCATTCATCTAAAATATCCCTCTTGGGGGATACTCCTATATGATCTACCCACATGCCAGTCTATAAAAGATAAAATAAAAACACATACATAAAATATAAGATGAAAAATGGGTAATCATGCATTATTTAATGTTAATAAAGAATATGAATTATCTAAATCCACATTAAAAAAAACACAAACATGGGTAATAGTGATTTGTAGACACACCACATGTGATCAAGAATCAAACATTGGTCTCACAGGCTACACCCATGTGGAAATAATCATGTTAACAACCAATATATAACCTTCTCAAAATTCAAGGTCCTCTGACTATTAGTGTAATGATATTTTATGAAAATGTTAGATGTTTGAATATGATTGCACCACAAAATCCCAAGAAAATGTACTAATAAAAATGATCTAGTACCAAATAATGAGAATATTCTAATTTATTTATTTGGTTACTAATTATATCAATGTTAAAAAATTACCATTTTAGAACATGAGAACCCAATATATTTGATCAAAATTTCAAGAATATAATTGGGTTTGATTAAGAATAAGGGAAGGGTATCGATATATATGAATATGGATCTCAATATATTATAATATAAGGATCAAACCATTGTCCAAGAATCAAAGAGAAGAGATAGAAGTATAAGAGAGAGATCCCAAAATTTTTTTGTGAGAGACTCGGGTTTAGTGTAGAGGAATATAGGTTATTGAGAAAAGTAGTGATTTTTGGATCATTTAATCAGTTGGATCTATCCAGATTCATGACATGAATTATAGATTCATCTAATGAACATTTAAGAAGGATTATATACATAAAATATAATATCATTATCTCTAAATCCTTAAAATCCCATTTATATCTAGAATTTACTTCTTAAAGATGAACATCCATCATGTACTAAATGATAAATCAAGGATTATTCCAAGAATACATTCACATAATGAATATATATTCATGTTACGGACTATACCTATATAAAATTTCCCGACTTTGAGTTATTTGATTCTTTGAGCACCAATAACAAGCCTCATAAGATTTAGTTACACCCATAAAGATGTATCAGTTATTAAAGTAAGGTATACCATAAAATTAATTATGTTATAGTTTTCACACTCAAATAATTTCTCATCCTCAAGATTTGTCTCAAGAGGTTTTCTAGCAAGAGGAATGATGTTGCATCAAAGTATCTTCTCCCTTTAGTCAAAAAATTTAAACATTTCATTTCAAAAAATATTCATTTGGATTTTTTTCAACATCCTCATAGTCAATAATATTCATAGGATTAGGCTCATACCGTTTATGTTGAGAGACGTGGAACATATTTTTCATACATTTCCACCAAGTGGAAGGTCAAAAAATAGGCCACCATTTCAATGAAATCCATGATCTCAAACGATGAAAATATTATGGTTCCAACTTTCCCCACTAGTTCAAATGTATATGCCTCAACTAAATAAACACATACAAGAAAACCTTGTCTCCCATAATGTACTACAAGGGTACTCTCTTTCTGTCAGCCTAAGGTCTTTATCTATTTTGAGACATAAATAACCTCTAGAAAATAATCTACTCATACTATGAGGTATCCTTTATCATACATATACCAAAAACATATGAATAACCTACCTTCTTTGAATACAATAGTGAACTACATGAATTCCCACATAGATTCTCAAATTTAGCCACAAAAATAGATTTCTGAAAGTGGTTATTACATGAAAAATATACTAGATCCATTTCATGATCCAAATGTCCTAAAAAATAAATAATAAAAAATCAAAGAATATCCTCTAACATCTGGTTTTTTCTCTCTAACATCCCACCAACCAATGGATAGAAGCCTATACTCACCATCAACTTCATTCCCATAACCTTATGTAAGACATTCCAAAACTGTGATGCGAAACAAGAATATCTATTAGATACCACGCTTGATGGAACTCTATAAAGCCTCATTATCTCTAAAATATAAATATTTAATATCTCTTCCACTATGTTTTACTCTTATATATTAATGAATTTATCGGCCTTTTTCAATCAATTCACTGCCACCTTAATGGTGTCTCAACCTCTTGAGGTCCTAGGAAATCGTATTGTAAAGTTTATCATTACATAATTTCACTTCTACATTGGAAGTAATAGTGGTTAGAGTAAACCAAATTCTTCTTATTATTGTCCATAATAATTTTAATGGAAATAAAATACAGAAAAATCTAACCATGACTCTTCTCATGAGAAGACACCAAAACAACCAAATGACATCGTGAAAACATTTGGTCGACCATGGATATATTTCCCATTGTGAATATTGAGTGGATATCTTCAAAAATTCTCTCAAAAAAGATGAAACCATCAGTGTACCATGATCTAAAATAACACAACTTCTATTCAATGAATACCAAGAATGAAACAATCAACTGTAACCTCTTACACATCATGAAACACTCTGAATCAAGTACGTAACTTCATTTCACTCATTCTTCAAATGAGTATGTGATCTATTTCTGTGAAAAATACACCACCCCTCAATATACATCCATGACCACATACTAGTCTACCTATAATTCAAAAATATAATTCTTAGCATTTTACATTCACTCCCCTACTTCCTACATCTTTATACTAAGTCCATCTCCAAATATATTTCATTTCTTAGAAATTCACTCCATATTCAAGTTGAACGTATGAAAGTACTCTACCCAATTCCACTGATAAAGATTTCGGTCAATCTAGGAGAAGATATACCATATAATATTGTTGTTATTATATATTAAAAATATCTCACTAAATAGACAGTTTCATAATTTTTTTATTGAATGGACGACAACTGCTAACTCTATGTGATGATTAGGGAAATTCTGTTAATGGGGTCGCAACATTAGATACCCATATACAACTACCTTGTCAGCATGAATTGTAAATATTCACAAGTAAATTCCATATGTGTTAAAAAACACTAAATACCCAACTCTAAGGTATTGATGGATCAGGATTGTTGAAAATTTCAAATTCGTCAACATCTCTATGTATAATTATTCATAGTACTCCATCCATTCAAACATGGCTCCTTTCTTGGTTATCACCATAATGTGAATTAGTTGTCAATAAAAGTATCGAATGCGTCTAATTATCTTCCTATCCTACTTAAGATATGTTCATATTTTAAACACATTCCCTAGTTATTCCTAAGATATTTATAAATCCACCTTCTTTGGACCCTCTAATATTTTTTCTTGATAAACCACATTCTGATGAAGAAAGTCTCTTTTATCTAAAATTGTCACACATAGGTATTTGATAAAAGTACATGTTCTCATAGTGTAATCAATACAATTTCAATCTCCCTAGCAGTTGATTTTGAAATATTGGAATATATTATAACTTCATCGATAATCATAATAAGGGAAGAGTCCATGTATGAGTGAAAGTCATTGTTTATGAGTTTCATGAACACTTCTATAGCATTCAAATTTCTATAGGAAAAAATTAGATACTCATATAACAATTAAAAAATATTAAACTCTATCCTAAAAATGTACTCATCTTTGAACTAATGCTGATGGTAGATAGAACATTGGCCAATCTATAAAAGTCATTAGGCTCCCCTAAATTGAACAACCAATTCATCAATTCCTAGATATGGGTAATTTTTCTTGATAATTATATGAATCAAATTCTTATTATCAACAAAATGAAAAAGACAACCATATTTCTTCTTGGAGGGGAACATAAGTGCACCCCAAGGGGAAGGTTTAGTTTGATTAATACTTTAGTACCAATATTAACCATCTACACCGTATTTTCTTTCAAATAAGATGGAACCATATAGTTTAATGGATTTGATATGTTTCATGTATTAAAAACATGATTGATCTCAATATAAACTCTTTTATAAAGAGGAAATCAAAAGAAATACTCTATAAAGACATATCAACATATTTTTTCCACTACGGGAAAAGAAGAGGTAGTAAAAATTTGATCTAGTAAAAAGAACTTTGTAACCATCTATGTTGAGATGAATTCTTATTTTCAAGGATATGGTCCCACTATACCTACCTAAACATCACAATCTCAAGTCAAAATTAATATCTCCACTTTAGATGATAAGAATATTACTCATCTCCGATAATAATCGATGTGTTCACAGTAGTTGGTCAACCCATTCATGTCAAGGAACACATCAAAACCTATAATTTCTTTGATTTTGAAGATCTAAACATTCATAATGTTATAAAATAACATCAAAATATATAGACATGTATGATTATGTGATACATTCCTTATCATGGTTTTATTGGTAAAAAATAATTTTGAGGAGAACATAAATAATAAATCTAACCAATAAACCGCTTGGTTTGAAAATGATTGAATGTGATGCACCCACAAAAAAAAGAAATAGATAATGTAGAATAAATAAATCATGTACCCTGAATAATGGAAATTACATCTCCACCAATAGATATTTCTTAAATAATCACATAATCCCTACCCCAACACTATATAATTCCCCAAAAGAATCACAAGTCACATAATCTACTGACACATGAAGTGTATGCAGTTACGATGAGGTATTATACATACAATTTCTATTTAAATATTATAATCCCCACCATAGAACTAAATCATGTGTCCCATCATGCAATTGTAGTGAAAATTCTGGAGGGAGTTGGCATGATTAATGAGAACGTGCCCCATACTCCCATAATTATAGAACTTAGTAGAGTCATTCCTCATACAGTGAGTCCATGAACCATGAATATACACTGGATTGTGGACACCAAACTAGAATTTATCCTCCCACATCCTCTTATTTGACCCCGATTTATAAACTGGAAATGTTATATAAAAAGTACCTATTGACTCACTAGTATCTAGAAGAATACCCATAGATATATCTTCCTCAAATACATTCTTGATCATCAGTTCATTATAAGGAACTATAACATCAATCATCCAATCAATGTTCCCAACACACCACTACAGATATGGGTGACAATTAATCTCAAACATTATATCTTTCTATAATTTATTACGCAACATAAATAATGAAAATTGAATTAGTTATATAAGGCATGCTGAATAGGAGGACACTATCATCATCCACTACTATAACTCCCTAAACATATGACCATAGTCCCGATTTAGTGCATCAATAATGAACTCATAGAATAATAGAGTCTTCAAGGATTCCCAAGTCATCCCTTCACAAATTCCATCTTTCAATATAACATCCCAACATCTTCTAGTAACAATATTAATCCTAATTTTTTAAGCTTTACATTAAGATCCTATAGGGTATCCACTATATCTACAATAATCTCAATCACACATATCCATTCATCCTTGTACCGGGGGACTATAATTCCTTAAAATGTTTGTAGAGTTGGAGATATATGTATTGAGAAGAGATCACTATCATCATCAAACTCATATGGGAACCTCCTCTCTAGAAATGAAGTAGTTGAAAGTTCCTAAGATAGACTAGTTTGATTTCATGACCTACTAGAGAAACCAAAAGATCATTACCAGTTCCATCCAATTGATCAATAGGTTGTTCAAATGGATGTATGACACATCTATGCAGTGAATTTTCCTAAAATATTAGAAAATACCTTATATAAAACCAGCTACTTAAACCATAAGCCCATTTATATAAAACTTGCACACAAAAGAGTTCATAATAAGATTCATCCTAATAGGCTACCCACAAGGACATGCAATAACCCCCAAATTACTACCCATAACCCAATGTAATCATATCATACTTGAATTTTACTCAAATAAACCTAAATAAACTCATGCATATAATAATAAACACTTGAATAAAATAATTCAAGAGATAATACAATGAATAACATATCATAATTTCAATATAAATATATTTATTTGGGATCAATGTAGTTAAAGTTACAAGTATATAACATATGATATTGTGTTCGTAACATGATTCATGTACATACACCAAATCCATAAATCGATATACAAAAATCATGTACATTACCTATATTAAATTTATTCTTCGAAAACATTAAAAAAACAAAAAATCCTTTTTTTGAAACATAGAGGTCCTCTAGAGAGTGATGGCCAAGAACTAACTCATTTTACCTAATTATGACCCAACTGTCTCACATCTTATTTAAAATAACACAAAAAAAAGTTAAAGATAAGGAAAATGGTATAAAAACTATTTCTCTAATACAGTTTTTTACACCCAAACTAGAACGATCAGGTCTGAGATGAGATGCCACACGTCCATTGGTGAACCTCATCTAATATTAGAGGTTGATAAGTAGCTACAATGGATATCCTAAAATCATGGGGAGAAAATGACCTCAGACCTAGGTATACATTAGAGTACAATAAAATAAGTTATATTGATAAAAAAAATAATGAATAAATTAATAACCATCAAAGTATAAGAATAGTCTAATCAAACAACCCATAGAGTATCAATATGTCATGTTTTGAACACAATCTTAAAATAAAAATAGATTCATGTATGAGGTAAATGTTGTAAATAAAATACCTAACAGACATCCTACCAACATCCCATATAAAAACATCAGCATCCTCTTATTAACATGCTCATATGTCCACCATAGGGATCTCTCCCTTCGCCCAATCCATACCCATGAAATCTAAAAGGGCATTGAGATTTCATGTAGGGTGTGAGTACGACAATTAAGAAGACACCACCAATGACCTTAATATAAATTCATAAAAGGTAAAAGTTCATTTCATGGGGGTAAATATAAAAGATAATAACATATATTTCATCGAAGTACACAATATATGTTAGGACCTCAATGATTGGCTATACCTACTTTGGCAACACATTAGAAAGAGCGTCAACCATCAAGATTAAATATACCACACAATGGGATAGTCGAAAATCATAGACAAAATATTCTTCCTAATTGGATAGGAAAATGTATTTCGACTAATAATATAACACGTTCCTCTCTAGGGATAAACAACTAGGTTCGACCTATTTATCAAAACACAGAATATAGAATAAAATCACATAAATATGATAAATGAAAAAAAAGACAGATCACACATTATTTCAAATCAATAAATTATCATAATCATATAAATCCTATTGAAGCTTAAAAAATCACCAGGTATAAGGATACAAACTCACACATAATGTGATCAAGAATCAAACATAGCGCTCATAGGACACACATGAACGCTAAAAATCATACATAGAATCCATATAAAACATGTGTTAAATTCAATAGATTCCAACCTTCAGTGAATAGAAACATGATGATATGAGTTTATGTCTAAATCGAAATACACCATTGAATACTAGTAAGATATACTAATGAAAAAAATCTATATCTAAATGGTAGGAAAATTTCAATTCCCTTAATTTTCTAATCGATTCTATCAACAATCAAGAATTTTCTTATTATCCCATGCAAAAACACATAGATTAAAACAAGATATTGAATACATAATTGGGTTTGATCAATTATAAGTGAGGTTAATTGATCTAAAAAAATATAGGAGTCACTATATTTGAATCATAAGATCAAACTATTGTCCAGGTGATAAAGAGAGGACGCATGAGGAGAAGAGAGAGACCAAAATCACATAGAGAGACCCAAGCATTGGGAGTAGTGGGGATGATGTCAATGAGAAAAGAAATAAGTTATATATTATATAATATTCTAGAACAAAAAAATCATCTAATAATTATGAATTCATATTATGAAATTTCAGGAGGGATAATACACTAAAAAACACATTGACTGGTATTAAAATCTGAAAGTTATCATTCATATCATGATGTTCCCTTTTATGCAATAAAAATTTTTACATCCGGAATGAATAATCATGTTTTCTTTCTAAAATTTATTAATTCCATAAATATACAATCTTTTCATGAACTTATAATTTTTCTTGTTTCTACTCTTTGAGTCATTTCCTTCCTTAAGAACCCATAAAAGTCCTAAACTCATATAATTACACCCTTGAATATGTGCTAAATCATAAAATTAAGATTACATTAAAATTGATGATGTTATACATTAATTTGTACATCTGATGAAATAAGAAATAAATTTTAATAAATTTCATACAATATTTATAATAGCTATAAAATACCAAATGCACATGTATCCTTTTTTGTATGAAGACATAAATTATTTTTGAAACTAACAATATGAAAATGACCAAAATTTTGAATTCACTTGATTATAAAGTATTTACATTGGAAACCTCACCATGATCTATGTAATAACCATGATTATAGAAACCTAGAGCCAATGGCTATTTATTACATGAGAAAAATAATACATATATCACAAATAACAAGTTTCAAAATTCTACTAGTTTAAAGAAACATTATACAAACTTGATCAAAACATTAAATTGAAAAAAAAATATTTCCTAAAAATAAAAAGGTACTTTTTTCATTTATTAATTTTTTTTATATAATATGTGGTACTATTAATGTTTTTTAGGGAAAATATTGAAATAATATAAAGTGGGGAACGTATATGATCTATAAAGGGTAGCATAATTTTGATGATAATAATGTAATATGTACAACATACACAAAATTATAGGAATAAATATAAAAAATTTATTATAATTAAATAAAATTATAATAATAACATAAACACAACTATTGAACAAAAATAATCACATGTATAAAAATTAACAGTTCGAATAATTACGGAATACATAATTTTAGTGATCATAACTAGTATGTCAGTTAATTTTTTCAAGACATTATAAATGATGTGTGAGGAAACACCCATTACGTTGTCCCAGTCAGTCTCATGTGACCTACCAGTACACTGGGGGACTATATAATTAAGGGAATTTTCTATCACAGGATAAGTCTAATGCATTGATTATTTGAAAATAATAGATTAAAAATATGACACATAGTGTTCCCTATAGAAAAGTTTATAGAAATATGTTGGGTGTAAGGACCATTTTAATTAAAAAAAGAAAACCCACTTTTTAACTGGGTTCAGAGGCAACCCATTAAAAACCATAAAATACTAGTTGTATAAAATCCATAGAAAATGGAAGGTAAATAGATCATTAGGATGAAGAGAAAAATTTGAAATGGACTAAGGAATTGATATATATGTATATATATATATATATATTATCAACAGCTACAAAGGAATCTGTCGTGCACTGCCACCTACTCTAGTTTGTGAAAACATTGTCCTCAACCTGCCTCACTTACACCCACCTCAATTTTTGGACATCCCCTACCATCTAACCACTACCTCCCATTAAAATAACATTATAACATTTTAGAATAGCAATGATAAAACAATAATAACATATATATCGTATTAACACCATATAAAGTAATGGTTATATGGCCAAATCACTATTATAAGATCAATATAAATGTTATGAAAGATATAAAATATATCCTTTAGATAAATAACATAAATTGAATAAAAGGATTAACTCTAGAGAGATATTGTTGGTCAGAGAGGATGTACCACAATAAAGGAATTTTTTTTGAGAGACCACTTAATATATATATATATATATATAAATTTGAGAGAAAATAATATTAGTGTTACCCAAAAAATAAATGATACTTTGTATTTTAATAATTTTCATCTTCATAATCGAGGCCTAGTAGAGAATAAAATTAATAATGAAACATTAAATAAAAATAATGAGAAAATAGAATTGAAGCCTTGTGTAGGTATAATAGCAATTTGAAAAAAAAATTATATAATGTGAGAGAAATAATAATATATAATTATTAATAAATAAAAAGAAAAATAATACCATGTAAGCCTTGGAGTGGTGGTATATGGACACGATTTTATCATAAATATAATAGGAGTATTAAAAAAACAAAAAAAAGGGGATTAAGAACCCTTGTTATAGGTCCAAAGTCACTCTGTATATACACTAAATGAAAAGTTAATAAAAATATGTTTATTAATAACTTAAATAAAAAATTTATTATGTTTATATAATTATTACTATAATTTTTTATTCATTTACTCTTCACTTATTAGTTATATATTTTTTATGTTGATCATTCAGAGATATCAAATCTGTAGTTAAAATACTACTTTGGAGAATGGTAACAGTTAAATCATCATGTTTCACAATATCAAAACGTTTCATGGAATATTATTTATTTAATGACATAAGTGCAATAGTTCAATATTTTTGTAGATGGATATAAATCATAAAGTTTTTCTTAGTGAGGCAGTTTTTATATTATTAAATAAGTCAATATAATTATTTAATTTCACTAATATCAATCCAATTGTATCATTCCAAAATCATAATGATGAAATTGATTGATTATTAATATTATTCATGTAAATGAAATCCATTTTTAGGAAGATCCATGAAGGGAATAATTGATCATTTACAAAGGTGGTACAAAAACCATGATTAAAAAATAATTATTGAATGAATTTAATGGAAGAGAGGGAAAAAAATAAAAACATAAGTTTTATAAAAATATTAAAGTTGAATTATGAATCTAGTTTTAATTTATTATAAGGGATACCATTTTTATATATGTTGTAAAGGGATAATTGAAGCAAGTACAAATTGCATCTAAAACTAGTAAGTTTCTTTTGGAGGATCCTCTTTTTGAGTGAGGCTTAATCTATGAGAGGGGATATATTTGGTTATATTTTCACCTTTTAAAGAATGATAAAATAGTTTATAAAGGTATATTGGTATATTTTAAACAATATAAGTGATTTTGGAATTGAGTATAAAGGGTTAGAGAATATGAATTTAAAAAACCAAGGGTAAGGGGTATCATGGAATAAAATATCAATTAATATTTAATTTATCCACATAACTATGAAAAGTGTTGATTTATTTTACTACAAATTTTTTAATTAAGAAATACATATTTAATTGACATTTAAACACACCCAAACAGAATTAAAATAAGTAAATATTTAATTCCTTATAAGGAATCATATATAGTTCACATTTTAATGAAATATTACATATTATTTGAAAATATAATATGATTTTTATCTTAAAATAACCACATTCAAAGGGTTATGTGGGAAAAAACATGGAATATCAATTTATTTGATTTAAAATTGTAATTATTATAATTAAATACATTAATTTAAAAATTAAATATAGTATACGTCATAAATGTGTTTTATAAAACATTGATTCATTATTACATCAAAATGATATAATAATGATTAATTTATATACAAAATTTGTTTTTTAACTAATAAAAAAAATAGAATTATTTTAGAATAATTCCAAAAAATAGAACTACGATTACTTTGTTATGATGATTCCAAAAAATGAGATCCATTTTCCTAAAATATTTATTTACCCGGGATAAATTTATTATTAATTAAATTAAAATTCATTTTGTTTTTTAGAAACATTTGTTTTATGCCAAGACATTAAAAAACACCAATTTTTAAAATATTTATTAGAAAATGAAATATACATTAATATATTATTAATATATTATTACCCATTATTTAAATTAATTAATTACTACATTACCATGTGAAATCATATATTTACATGAAAATTTTATATTACACACAATGACCACATTACAGTTACAATGAACCTGATACTGTACAAAATTTCATATTTCTAACTATAAATACACATAATTTTATACTCTAAAATCATTCATATCATTGACTCAATCCCTCTATAATGATTGTTACATTTCTTATTGTTTTTTCAGAATAGTAATGAATATTTTGTTCTTGTTATTGCTTGTATAGTATGATCCCCATGTGGTCAAGATTATAGTTCCATGAAATATTGTTTTTTATATTTTACCCTTATTTGTGTTTATTATGTTAAATTAATTTTTTAGTTGAATTTTAATCTTATAATGAAATAAAAATAATTGTGTTGTAATGAATTTTTTATAATAGTCGAGTGCTAGGTCTTACATATTTTTTCTACCAATAGAGATAAATGATAAGTGTAGAAATGAGTTTAAAGAGAAACAATATAATGCTCTATACAACCACTCTAAACCCCAATTATTTAATATGGTTTAGGATATATCATACATTAATAGAGAAATACTATAATTCAATGGGAGATGATTGAAATAATACCAATTAAAACATGATTAAACTATTCACTCACCCTTAGATAATATTCAAACTATCAAATCCCGTCTAGATAACACATATTAATAAGAAAGAATTTGAATAAATGGTTAATAAATATTTTATACATAAACTAAATATTTTGAAATTATTTGTCGTCATTGGTAACTCTTACGTATAGTGGAACTGAGATACCAATCAATATTATGGAAACAACAACTCTACCAACCAATTTATCAAACCATTTATTTGATAATCTATTGATTAGAAAAACATAAATACCATAGATATCTCAACTATAATAGAACTCCATCCACCACTATGATCAACCACTCAGTTGAAAAAAATACATTAGAAATTTTTTTTATCTGTACATATTAGTCACCCTTTTTGTGGGGCAAACCATGTAAAAAATATATGTGTTTTGTCTTCTGTTTTAGTTTTATTAAAAATTGTTGGCGGTATGAATTGAAAAGTATAAATCTATCCAGTTACTATAATCAATAATAGGGACTTAATTTTAATAAAGAGAATTAACTAATAAACATCAATTTATGTCTCGTTCTATGTATTGTATCCAATATTTATAGGTGTTAAACAATTAGTATTAGAATATACAGGTTCCCCATATATTAGATCCATTATGGGAGGATCTAAAATTGTTTAGATAGTGATATATAGTTTTATGTTTTATTTTCTCAATGAAATATTTGAAATATTATCTCAGTTAACAATAGATATATTTATACTTCTTATTAGAGGAATATATGTTAATAAAATAATATAATGACTTCTTCTATTCGTTCATTAGGTTTATAATTTGTTGTTTCTAAATTAATTTTAATTAAATTTTTTATGAATGTAGTAAAAATTTCTACTTTAAATAGGAAAAACATTTAGATATATTGGAATTAGAGTATTTATATTATTATATCTCAATCTGAAAAGTAATTCACCAAACCAACCAATTTGATGTTTTCTAAGAGTTTATTTGTGAACATGGTAATATCTAAGAATAAAATGATAATGTGATTGTATAAAAACTATAAATCTATTATTACATTTATTTAGATGATATGTTATTTAGTTTCGAATATATTGATGATTTTATCACTAGAATCAATTAGATATTATTTGATATTTTTGTTTTTATGATAATTTAAATTAATATACTATGGTTGATATGTTTTTTATAATTTATGGTGATATATTTTACACTAAGGATTACAAATTTAAATACCCATATCAAAATCAATTTTGTCATGATGAGTTATAAAGAATAATTATTGTATATGAGACGAAGAATAGTCTTTCATTGGGAAATAATATCAATGAGAAATAGATATTTCATTTAAATCCATAATTAAAATTATTATAATGGAATTAAAAGACGATTACACTACTGACAATATATATGATTAAAATGAAGAATATTTTAAAAAATCATATCATAAATCCCAAATAAGTTTTAATGAGTAAGAAGAAAATATAACATTAAATTACCGTTAAAATTATTTAATTACGACATTCAACAATTCTTGTTATTTAATTTACAATTAAAATGAATATAAACAATAAGAATCACTATTATAATGAAATAATTAAAAGTTGTAATTTTATTTAGGTATTTAATTGAAAAGGGGTAAAAATTATTTTATGAGAATAATTGATTTTATAAATATAAATGAAGAAGTATCATAGTAAATAAACAACATAAAAAATATCCATTAGTGATACATAATGAGATAATAAATAGTATAATGAAATGAAAATAAAATTCAAAACATATATTTATAAAGAAGGAAAATCATCAAGTAGGTAAGGAAAATTTTAAGGGATTTATATGAATACATGTTAAAAGTTTTATTAGAATAATTATTTTAATAAAAATACCATCCTAATAAGAAATAAAAATGTTGGTAAAGTATGTTGAGAAGAGTATAGTTTATGAATATGATGTTCATGATAAAATAGATGAATATGATAAAAAATTATAATTCTATAATTACATATAGTTGAGAATGATAAAAAAATGACGATCATGAAGGTAATGTTTCATCAATGGGTAAACATATATTGGAAGTAAAATAGAAATATCATAACGAGAAAAATAACATAAACAAGTTGAGGTAAATTCTTGATAAATTTTTATAAGCTCAAGTTCAATACTCACAGGTTTCTAAAAAAGCATTATCATTCAAAATTAAATTATAAGGGAATTTTAAATTTTGGAGACCTTAATATATTGATAAAATGGAAATTTTATTCTTTATATATATCTCTACAAAATACTTTAATAAATGTATGTCATGTTTTTTAAATAAAAATAATTTTCTAGACTGATTATTTTAATAGTAAGGTTTCTCAAAAGATCTATATAAAGATTAATGTTGAAATGAAGGATGAATTACCCAAATCAATTAGAAACGGGTTTGGTAAATTAACTAATATATTAGTCTCTCCAAAAATGGAAGAAATGTGACATATATTGATTCAAAAAAAGAACAATTGTTTTCCCCACATAAGAAAAATACACTGTGGAGGTGAGATAGAGTTAATTAGGGTATATAGTTTAAAAAAGAAACTTTATATATATTTTGGCCCGTGTTTAGTAATAATATTCATATATCTCCCTCAATGTGAAATATAGTTGTGATAAATCATTTAAATAAAGACATATGTGTGTTACTTTTTCCACCAACACCTGGTTAATCCTAAGAGAATACACATTATGGTGTTTTAATGAAACAAAATTCATTAAGTGAACTACCTATCTTTATAATTTATATTGAATGAAATAATCCTAAGGATATAAATGGATAATATGATTTTTATGACCACTACTCTCCCTCACCTATGAAAATCATCAAACTCTTAGGAGATTCATTGATATTCCCTAAAAATTAATATTTTTAAACAGATGATGGTTTGTTAATTTTAACCACTTTTCCCACCTGGTGAATCTCCATGAACCTCCATAGAGATAAACTTATATATTTATTTATTTTCATCTAGTAAAAATTTGGAATTCCAAATTTATTTTCATGCTTCTTATATTCAACGATTTAATTTCAAACTACTTATTAACATTAAAAATATTCATATATGTAAAAATAAAATTTCTATAAAATCAGATCAATTATTTTCATTTTTATATATTTTTTAACACTCACAGTTTTTGATCATCAAATATAAAAAGTCCATAAAATGTTTTTCATCCATATATAATGAGTCACGATCCTTTAAAAGCTTTTATGATTTTATCAATTTAAATTTAAAAGTATATTAACCTAGAATATATTAATTAATTCCTATGATATTTTACATGTATGACATTGATAACTTTTAGATCTATCATTCTATATTTATAAATGGACAATTTTATTTTTAAATGATTCCCAAAAAAATGAAATACTCATATATATTTGATGAAAACATCATATTAATAATATATTTCACCATAATTTACAAAAAAAATATCTCTGAATTTAATGTTATATATGGATCTCATATATATAGTTGAATAACAAATTTAAACTTATGTGTCACGAAGATTTATATAATATGTTCCCATACTTGTTTGAAATTATAGATGGGAATGGAATGTAATCATAGATATGAATAAAATAAATATTTCTTATAAATATGTTCCTATATGTTAATATTACATATCACAATGATTAATCCTACATATCCTCATTTACCTCAAATTAAATATTATATATCAGTTAGATTAATCTCATGTATTCACTTTATTAATGATATCAGTCAACCCTAGTAGTTATTCTTATATATTATATTCAATATATAGTTTAATTTAATATAACATAATTGTTTTTGAAAAATAATAAACATCCATCAAATAAATATATAATCAATATAATGGATCTCAATTATTGTAAAAAGACCGTTAGAGTATTACACCATTTCATTATTAATAAAAAAATCCAAAAATACATCAAAGTATATTTACCTATAATCTCATCAATTGGGTTAATTAGAAAAACATTATTAACACCATCATGAAAAGGTTTGCATTTCGAAAATTAATTTATAATAACAACATGAATTCATAAAATAGAGTGTTTATTGATTTACATAATAATTAACTCTAATCTCACATGACACATGACTAATGTGAGAAACAAGAATTAAATTAACATTTCATGATAGAAAAATTCATTGAAAATCATGTTTTTGTTAATACACCACTTAAAAAATAACTTTTTGAAATAATTGAAATATTCAAAAAACAAAAAATATTGGAGCACTAAAAACACTTTTGTAATTATCTACATTTACCCCACTCATTTCATAAATTAAAAATTATTAAATAAATTCCACCTGAATTAAAATTCACATTCACACTAGTAATAGCTTATCAGAGCAAAAAATATATTTTCCAAATTTTTCATTATAATAATTAATCAAATTAGCACATATATCCTTTTATCAAAATAAATCCATATCATTACCTTTATCAATAAAATAAATGTTCACTTCCATAAAATATCACAAAATAGAAACATTAGAATAGTCACTCAATCCATGAGGGAAATATTATCGTTCCATGAAATAAATTATATAATAATAACTAATTGAAAATATGGGTGAAATGATAATTATCTTTGGGGAATTGGGGTATGTTCAGTATGTAATTTATATATATGTATATGACTATACTCTAAGAGCTATCTGCTAGTTCTCAAAAATTTATTTGGATAGTTCCTTTTTAATAAAGTTTTCATCGTGAAATTTTATAGATATATACTATTCTCACTAAACCTTGATCAAAATTATCCATTATAAAGTGATATTTGATCTCAATAATATTTTAATTTGAGGGATGTATAATATTTTTTCTATGTTTAATATCACTTAACTTATCACATTTGATAAGAATAAGATACTTCAATTCAACTCTAATATACCAAAAATGCTAATTCATTCGTAAGAGTTGTGTACTAGATTAAGTTAGTCTTTTGTATTCAATTATTGATGTAAATTCTAAATTATAATATATATATGTTTCGGAGAAATAATTTACCACTTGATTTTGGATTTTTATCTTCAACTAAATTATTCAAACTTACATTTATATATATATATCCCTATAATTATTATTTTGATGTTTCAGTATAAAACAATCTATAATTAACCATTCCATTATCCTAAAAAAATATTGTTTTCACTCTTAAAACTACCTTTATTTGGCACAATGACGTCCAATTATTCCATAAAAAGTGGAAAACACAATTTCATTTCTTGTTTATTTTAATAATAAAATAATTATAATGATGTTAATATACAATGTGATATTGACATCTTTTGTTTCATTATATCTTGAAAAAATAATATGGGGTTGAAACAGTATTTTCAAGACCTTGGAATCAAATTTTATATTCCTTTTACATTATTTTTATCATATTTTGATTGATAAATAAATTTTCAATGCATTTTATCACCTAAGAACCATAGAACAATAATAATTCTCTGATCATTGAAATTTAGAACTCATACCCCATGAACTCTAAAACAACATGAATGATATTTCATTTGATCCTCTAAAAATTATGTCATTAAAATATATAATCTCAACAATTATTTTTGGTATTAAATATATATATATATGTGTGTGTGTTTGTGTGAGCGTGTGTGATATGATCAAATAATCCATGAATAAAATTGAACTTTATGATGTATTGATGAAGAGTAGTGTCCCATGATCTTGGTAATTATTTTAGCTCATGCAATTCCTTCCTCAACCAAAAACATTACTTTCTTCCTCAATACTAATAAAACAATATATATACTCAAGTTATATAACCTTTTAAAATATTATATTAAAGAATTCACAATTAACATTCATTTATAAAAATTTGAACCTATATTACATGGATAATGTTAAGAATAACCGAATCATTTACTACCTACTGATGATAGTGAATGTGGAATCTGTATCTACTAAGTCATTTTGAGAGTTGCATTTGGACACAATCCATTCCTTATAGTGAATAAATTTTCCATTTTTATTCAAATTATAATGAAAAAGTTGTTTGGTTCTAATATTAATCTAGTTTTTTTGGAAAAAACATCCCAAGTATCATTTTCCTAATTTGGTCATGTTCTTAACCGATTAAATTCATCTAAAAAGGATATTTTATAGACATAAGAAATATTTTACATTCTAATTCTAGTATGTTTTACGATTTTTATGGATAATTCATTATTTTTGTGTGTATATATATTTTTTTCAATCAACAATGTTGTTCTTCTGGTTAATTTCATAACACATTTTGAAATTTATTTTAGCTTATGGACTCATATCATCTTCCTCACCACTAGTGTTTTATTTCAAACATACATTATCCCCTTATTTTAAATCTAAGATACTCATATAAATATCATTTATTGACATTATTTTATTTCTATTTTATAGAAGAATGTGATCAATTTACACAACAATGGAATATTTAATTTTAAGTATATTTATATGTTTTTTTAAATGAACTAGTTCACCTTTATATTTGATAAGTATCTAAGAATAATCCCATTATTAATCTGAGATTAGATATCCATATAGATATTCTCCTTATTGATTAAAAATTATTTACTTATAAATATCTCAAAGTATTTTAAAGTGTCCTTACTCTAATCTCATATCTTGTAGGGAATGATTTCTTCTCCTAAGCATGATAAATCCCTATTTTTGATGTAAACTAATTTCTATACATCTTCAATTAAATACTTATATAATGGGTATTACAGGATGATAATGTTTCAGGATTTTTTTGATAAACTAGTTTCTCTTCCAAACTATAATATTTTTTGAGGATTCCACACCACTAAAGATTTTTGTTCATTATATTGACAATAAAATCTCTTACTAAGAAAACATCACTTATTTTAGTAGATAATGTATTCTTTTGGGTGCTTTTTAAGATGAATGTTTATTGAGTGATGGATTGAGAATATTATATCAAGAGTTAGTGGTGAAAATAGAGTAATACATGGTTATGGGGACCATGGGGTACCCAATGGTCTCCCAAAAACTACCCAGTGGGGTGTTAAGGATCCATGTGGTTCTGTGTAAACCACCAGGCACCTAGGGGTATTTTGATGGGTTCTAAATAGAATAATAGTCAAAAAAAATCTAATAACTTTTTAATCTATTGAAAATCATATTTATTTCCTAATTTTGTTGGGGTTGGGTGGTGGGTGGATAGGTATCATGATCTATTTAATTTCATTTATCCATTTTTCCTCATTTGAGGATTAATTCATAACTTCTTCATTTCTAAGTTATAATTTTTCAAAACACTATATTGTAATATTTAATTAACCATCTTAGCTCTCTCTCATATATGTAAGGTCCTTCATCCATATTCTATTATCATATTATTTTTATTCACCAGTAATGGGTGTCTCGCAACATTCATAAAATTTATTAAATTTAGAATTCATTGAATCTATTGATTTACTATTGGGATAGTAGCTATAAAGTCCATACCTAGGTGATTCTATGTTAATTTTCATGTTTTTATTATTTGATATTTTTACCCCAATTTTAATGAGTGATTACCTTATCATTAATATAAAATATATGGTTATCCTTGGTCTTGGGTTGACATACTCTCTCTCTTTTAGACCTGAGGAAGCCACTAGACTTATTTTTTGGGTTACCCATCATTCCATTTATTATTCTAAAGTGGTGGGTTTTTATAGGTACATTCTTGGGTTGATTTAATTTAAAATTTTATTTTAATTATATTTGAAATTTGATTAATATTTTATGATGTTTGGAGGTTATTTTATTTAACTTGAGTTCTTATTTACTCATGAGTATGCCTTTGATGAATTTCATAATACAATTCAATGTTAGTTTTATTATATAAATTAGTAGAAATTTTCATTCCATATTCCGAATAATAGTTTATAAATTGTAATTTATAGTTTTTTATAATTTTTATTGAATTTGGTTATATGAATTCTTATTTCTACCTCAATCTTAGTTATCAAAGAGACACATTATTATTCTTAATGAATTGGATGTCTATAGATGGGTAATTTTTTTTATTAAATAAATAAATAAATAAATATATATATATTATGTTGGTGCACTGATTTTGGACTATTATTCTGGGATAAGAAAACAATTCCTTGACGATGTATACCACCTCCTTTACTATGTAGGACATGTTGAGGTCGAGACTTTATAGACACCTTCCCCTTCCTATAGGATTATATTATTCTCTTACATTATTTAAGTTGTGACAGATTTGTATGGGAAATAAAATTTCCCTAACACTAGCTTAACATGAGTATCAGGTACTCCAAAAGATTTAAAGTATTGGTAAGGACCCTCCTGGTATTGATAACATTAATTTAGTAGTGTAAATTTCATACTTTTAAGTACAGTAAGTATGATTGGGGATTTATTTTTTCATCAGTATTGATATACATTTTTGGATGTATAAACAAATGTTCATAATAGTCATATTTTGGTGTTAGATTCTTTTAAATTTTCAATACTAACTCCATGCACATTCCCCAATAGTTTTAATGAATTCCTTTTTTCATGATCTATGTATGGGAATGGACCCATATCATAAAATATACACTATTATGGTTGTAGGTTTTCAATTGTTCACTATTGGAACTTTTGAAGGGTATCTAGAGTAATAATGGAGGGTATATACACCCATGATACAAGTGTAACCCTCACATGGAGTCACACCCATGACTCTCCTAGGTCATGATTGCATTAACAATTCACTTTATATAATTGATTGTACATCCACATAAACATAGTTTGATTTATATTGAGTATTGTATTGTTTGGTATGTGTGAGTATTTCATATGGGGTATTTATTTTAATTATTTATCTGGTTTGTTTAATAGCTACCCATAGAATAACTTGTCACCATTCAGGTACGATAGTTTGTTGATCCCAAGGTTCATCCCAAAATCTTGATTTCAGTCACCCTATTTTATTTTTTCCCTCTAAGAGATAAATCACAATATATATTGTTATTTCATAACCACATGAATTCATGCCATCCTACATGTATTATATGGTGTTCTTCATGAGTGTTTGTGACCTTTTATGGCATTGTTTAGGTTCTTAGGGTATGATGATTTAAAATTATATCAAAATACTATTTTAGGGATATTATGTAGGATAAATGAGAGTATAATGGTGATCGGGATTTCAACACATGTGAAATGATCCATTAATATGAATGGCTAACATAACTATAGTCAAAGAATTTGTTACCAATGGTATTTTTGGAATTACAATTTATTTTTTTCTCCCCTAAAGTCTACCCAATTTTTTCAATGCTCAAAGATCATAGTTTTTAGGAAAAAATACAACATGATACTTCTTTTGGGTTGATTGTATTTATTTAAATGGTTTGTGGTTGTTGACAAAGGATAGTTTTCAATGATTGAATGAAGAGTTATCTTGTACGTTTTGTATCATGAAAAAAATAAAATTTTAGATATAATAAAAAGCACAAACGATTGATATCATGCAAAACGCGAATGTATAATCTTGCAAAATGTGAGAATTTATTACATCATCGGGTGTGAATATTGAAATGATCTCATAGAACATGAACACCAAACTATTATCATAGATCATGAATGCTTCTTGACCTCATGAAAGCATTAATTGATGATCTCATGCAAACAAAAATGACTGACCTCATGAAAGCACACAATGAAAAATAAAATTATGGAAATGATGGAGGTATCTGGTGGTATTTCAAGATCTTAAGAAGAAAATTGTGAAAATGTGTTATGTTCAAAGGATCTCATTATGAGATCTCATGAAGCACATGATTGTCTTTAAATCTCATGATGAGATCTCATGAAGCACTCACAGTTGTGATTAGAACTCACTATGGGTCACATAATGAACTAGAAGAAAACATCATTAACACTAAAAATATTAACAATTTATCTCACGATAGAGAATAACAATGCATGTGATGATAATTGTTTTGGAAGTGGAGTAGGCTATTTTCTGTGATTTTAGGAGTTAAGGTAGTGGGGTTTTTTCTATAAATACCCCTAACCCATCCATAAATGTTGATGATGCTTTACATAAAATATTTATCTGATGAAATATTTAAGATAGAGGTTCATTGAGATTTCTCAAGATGGAGTTTAATGGAGATATATCACGATGGAGTATACAAGATTGAAATCACATAAGTATTTTACATGACCTAAAAAATGTCTCACACAATTTGTAGAATATGTCATGTTCCAGGAGACTCACGCGAAGATCTCATGTAAATCTAGGAAGGAGACTCTCACTAGGATCTCACGTAAAGTGTGAAAGCATACTCACACTAGGATATCACACAAAGAACGATTGAGGTATCATACTAAAATCTAATTCTAATCATGAAATAAGTCTCACACCATGATCTCATAATGAAAGTGAAAGCAGTCTCACACCATGATCTTATATAAAGTGAGAAAGTAGTATCTCTCCAGTATCTCACAAAAAACTATGCTCCTGGATCTCACACAAGTGGTTATGTGACAATATCTCAAATGGTGGTATCACACTAGCGTCTTGAACATTGAGGCACCTTCCAACATTACTTTGTCATTTGTATCATTTTCATATCTAATTTTATAATAGGAAGAACATGAAGGCATAAGATACGGACCATTCAACAATAATTTCGTAAGGAGTGTATTCACAACTACAATCAAAAAAGTGAGAGGAAGGGTGAGTATAAATTAAAGATGCTTCCAATGAGAGGTATTTTTTTCTATAGAAAAGAGAAGTTTTTTTTTCTAATTGTGTGGAATGTGTAGGTGATGCATCTATTATTTTTCATAGTAGTGAAGAAGTATCCAAGAAATAACATCAATAGAGGTTCAACATACATTTTAGGATGCATTAATTATTGATAATAAAAGTACCTAAATTCATATAAATAGTGTGAGGATCCTTTCCAATGTAGTGATCAGAAAAAGAGGAATATAGTGATCCTTTCCATAGGCAGTGATAAATCAATAGAGAGTTAGTGATTTAACCTAGTGAAATTTGTGAGATGACCCCAAATATAGTAAAGTGAGTGAGCCTAGGTATAGAAGTTTTATAGCCCAAACATTATTTTGGTTGAGAGTCACGGTGGATTTGGTATATTAGAACATTACAATCATATTCTAATTGGACATGTCCTAGTGAGGGTGAACCATGTAAAATTTCTATGTCACATTCAATCTTTCATTTCTATTCAAAAATTAAAATTGAAAAGGGAGATAATAGTGTTTTCTTTAATAATGAAAAATGTCTATAAGGGAAGTTTGTTTAATATTTTGTACCTGGATTCATGAACTCTCCTGAAATTTAACCTTATGGGGATAAAAATTTGTACCAGAGCGAAAGATTAATCTCAGTGTTTATATCTCAATTATTCCAATAGACGTTTTGAGTCATAAAGGGACTTCAATCTTGGAGGGAAATAATTTTTAATTATGGATGAATGAGATGTATCACTATTTTTGATAAATAAAAATGGGTGTATGTATGTCAATGATGTATGGAATTTATGCCATTATTGAGAGTGGTGCAATATCATAAGCTGAATGAAGAAGAAGATATAGATTAGGTGATGTAATTCATTTCCACAAATCTACAATGTGGAAATGAAATGTTTAAATGGAAGATCCCACTTACATGATTCTGATGCAGAAAGGTTGGAAAGCTGGAAGAAATGTTCCCCCAAGATGTTGTTCAAGATGAAATTGAAATTCCTATTAATAATTATTTAGCCTATGTGAAAGTTAATAAAATGATCAAGAGAAATTTGATCAAAATGGAGAATATTCCTTGATAAGAAAATGATTGTTTATAATAATATGAGGCTAAAGGGATGGAGGATGTCAAGGATCACGAAACATATTCTATAGTGGTAGTTGTCAAAAAATCCAAATGAGGGATGACCACAATAATGATGAAGTAGAATTTGAAGGAATAGTTTACCTTCTGGACGAATTAAAAGCTAAACTTGAACAGATAGATGTTTGGAGAGAATAAATAAATCCAGTAGGGTTTTTCATGATGCCATTCTATTTTTGTAGTTTTATGAATAAGAGAAGTTTGATTAGAAAAAAGAAATTAAAAATCATAATTCTTTAAAGGCAGATAACTCAAATATGATCGAATAGGACAAGATCAATGTTTAAGAACAAAAAAGGGTGATCGATGGTTTGAATAAAATAAAAACAAATCATGGAAAGCTCATCGAAAACATGAGGAGGAATTTATCAACCTACAATGTAAAGTGAGAGATCAGGAGAAACTATTTAATCCATAAAAGAAGGACAAAAGGGTAGTATAAAATGAAAAATTAGACTTCAAAGAATCAGGGAAACAAAAAAGGAATTTTAGGAGAATAAAATGATAGATTTGAATATTACAATTATTGTGGGTCTTGATTGAAAATAGAAAGCAACAATGGATGATGGTAGAGTATAAGAACCCACAGTGAGATTGATGATTTTTTTGGATTGAATTATAACTACAAGATTCAATGAAACCAAGCGAAAAATAGTAGTATAGGAGTGACACACAATAATTCAACATTTATTATATGGTTTAATTGTAGAATATTAGGACACTCTCAAAATTTATGTTCCACAGTGAAGAGGTATCAAAGGGAAAGATACCAACCATGGAAATCTTATAGAGCTCTATATTCCCTGATATAATTGTATGGTCACAATTTCAGGTGTGGGGGATTCAGACTCGTGGAAATATATTTCTCATAAAAAAATGCATAGGAATGTACTGATGTAGACTGAATTTGGTCCCAAGTAGCAACTTAACATATCATCAAATGAGATGGAAATGGAAAATTGATTTGTCACTCTAGAAGATGAAGTCGGTATATCATACTTTTGGGATGACCAAGATTATTAATATGTACTAGGTTTGATGTAAAAACATGGATCAAAAATAAGAGAGATAGAAAATAAGTGGTTATAGAAAATCATTTTAATGAATTATATCACCCTAGAATATGGATCCTTCATAGTGGAAGCACCTCCTATTTGATATGATAAAAAGAACTAGTGAAAATAATAAAATACAATAAGTAAAGTAATGTGATATTTGAAAATGATAAAGGCATAAAAATTATTGGCATCAGAAATGTAATGTTTGTGGGAAAAGACATGACACATGTAGATGTCTAGGTTATTAGAGTTCTCAGTCACAACAAATAATGTGTTAGTCAATTATGTGATTTAAGAGATACCAAAAAAAATCAATGAAATTATGGGACATAAAGGAAAAAATATGGTGCAACTATTTTTATGGGAATTTTTTTGAAAGGAAATCTCTACGTTGTTTATAATACATTTAAATTTTCTAAATTATTTTTATTTAGAATAATTTTTTTTATATTTTTCATTTCCCGAAACATTGATGATAGTTTATTATATATTAATGCACTCTGTTTGGATTTTTTATATGAAAAACCAAGTTAATCCTGAAATACATGAACCATAAATTTTTTCTTTCTCTACATAGAGAAATGAGGTTATCTTGTGTTACATTAAATAGTGACTTTCTTCGATGGCTTGCATAATACACAAGACAAAGTTTTATAGAACAATAATATATCATTAAAATGTTATTACATAATATAATAAGATATAAATTAGCTATTAAATATTCAGTATTGAATATTATAAAATAATTGATGAAATTATATTGTTTTCACAAATATACGATTAATTCATTGGTTACCATTTAATTAAAAATTAATATGAAACCTGATTGAATATGATGAAAAATATTATTAATTTTATAGTCATAAAGCCCTTTTACCCTAATAAATTAAATTAATTATAATAAGAGAGTGATATTAATGTCATATATATGTTATATATTAAATAAAAAAATTAGATATTCATCCATTTGATTTTATAGACATAAGATAAGAACAATCCCGATTTTATCCTTAAAAACCAATATTCTTATGAAGGAATTTTTACCACCTTTTAATGGAGGACCCATATAAAATATAATTCTCTGATGTTTTTTATATTTGATATGTAAAAATAAAAAACATATTAGAAATCTGATCCAAATAATTACTTTAGGCTAAATTTTTGGTATTTTTCTATGAGGTTTCATTTGTTTAATGAATAGTGAAAATCATAAATTTTAGTTCAAAAGTACTTTTTTATCAAATGTATTTACATGGTAAAATTATGTTTTAATTGACTTCAACGTTTAATTAGAAAATATTTTTATAAATTAATTCAATTTAGTTTAATGATATGAATTTCACTATGGAATTGGGTATAAAAACATAGCACTCTTTTGAATGTCTTTTACTTTGAAAACATTAAATGTTAACCTGACTGTGGGAATATGTTTTGATTAATTTCTGCCACTTTTATTATTTGAATTTGGAGAAACTGATTCAATATTATAAATAATCATAATTTATAATGTCTACTAAAACAAAATTATTTTTTGACCAAAAATATTATTGAAAGTAATTAAAATTAATTTATTCGGTTTAGGTAATATTTTGATTAAATAAAGAGTAAAACTTAAATTTAAGACACAAAATGGATTAGAAACATTTCAATAACAAATATAATAAAAATAAATCTATAATAGAACATATATTACTTAGTGTTTCTGATTTTTATGATTTTTTATATAAAAATGTTGGTACAAAAAATTTGTTTTCCAAAATCCCAAGCAAGTCTTTTCCCATCCCTATAAAAGGCCACCACATCTACCTCTTCTCCAAACCAATAAAACCATTGAGGTTTGGAAAATATCTTCCCAATATAATTCCAAACATCCATACCTTCCACATATAATCCTTTCCTTGGTCATAAAGAAATCCAAGGAATCATTTTGGCACAAACCAAAAGGATTTACCTGATTATAAGGTAACACCTTCTCTCAAGATCCTTTCATTTAATTTATTTCTCAAAACTAAAACTGTCTTTATTACCTGAATTAATAATAACAGTAGTTTCCAAAATATACAAGGATCTTTTTCTAATAATGGTTTACCTACACTAACACACACCTCCATATAATGGGTAATGAACAAACTATTTACGTGTATAGTGAACTACCACCTCACGAACGATGATTGCTCATTTTTCTTTTTCCACCTATCATGGTGGAAATTATTATAAACACTATATTAATATATTTTATATATTATATTTATTATTCCTTTAATCTATTTTTATCCTTCTTTCAACAAATATTTTTTTACCTTCCATTTGGTGTAAATATGATAATTATTTTTGAGGAAGTGGGGACTACCGCCCCTCAAAGTGATGCGATTCATTAAAAAACTACATGAAATGTATTAAATATAGGGTTAGTGAAATTATATGATATATATATATATATATATATTTATATGATATAATAATTATACTGGAATAATGTTTTTTATGCATATATATACACATATTTCATTTATTATCTTTATTTCAATATTATAATGAAAATAGAATCGATATCCATGTGTACATACGACTTACCATCTCCATGAATGATGTATTAAATTTAAATCATATATATATATATATATTATATGTACTATTATAATAATAATATTATGAATATAAATGATATTTATATCATGTAATTTTTTTAAATCATTATATAAGTAAAAGGACAACATATATAACAAAATTAAGGCACATGCAAAGAAAAAAGGGAATATCAGTAAAAGTGAAACCATAACATAGGATTGTTAATAAGAAAGTAACATAAGGTTCTAATAAAAATATATATGGTATTATATATAAGATCATGATTCTTTAAAATATATATAATAAACTTTGAATTATCATACATGAATCATGTATGAGTATGATGAGAGTAAATACACAAGGTAAGAGAATTTAATCTCACATTTTATTTCTGTGAGATCGATGATTTATTCAAAACCTATTTCTTTTCTTAGGGTTTATACTAACCATGTATGAATTATATGATTATTATAATTATATTAATTCTTATTTACAAACATGTGGTTTATGTTTCCAATGAAAACAAATCAGTAATATTGTTTTGTCACAATTTTCCTTTTTTGAGACTCGTGTTTTGTTATGCATTGAAAATTATTTTTAAAGGATTATATAATTAAATTTTAAATTTTAAATCATGAATATAATTATTTTAATGATATTTTATGCTTTATATAATTTAATATTTTTAAATAGAGAGTATGATCCCATGTTGCTAGGTGATAGGAATTTATTGAAAAAATATCATCTCTTTTCAAGATTGTTTATTCTTATGCTTACTTTGATGAAATATTATGATCCATATCTCAAGAATACTCATCGGTTTCCTTTTTCTATTTTTATTAAATATATTTTGATAAATTAGTGCCATTTTCCAATCATTGGTACATAAACAAATTTTAAAAAAATTATGAGAAATATGACTGTATTTCTCTTTTGGGTCAGAATATATTTTATTTCAAAGACCATTTTAAAAAAGATTACATATTTTTGGATATAATAATTGAATATAATTTTTAATGATAATGATTTAAAAAATTATGTATTGTTTTCAAATATTCCATTATAAGTTTGAAATGAAATTTTAAAAGAAAAATGTTTTTAATAGTTTTTATGTTTTAAAAATAAATTTTCAATCAAGAAAAGATATTTAGCTCAATAAATGTTCATAAAATATATTTCAAAAATTATTTATCATCTAAGAAAAGCTATGTTTATGTTAATCATAAACTCTGAGTAATTTATTCAATGTTTCCATTCATATTATTTCTCTAAATTTATTACGTTTCTATGGAATGATGTTTATAAAACTCATTTCTATCTCATTGGTTATAGGCGTTTGAAAATAAATTATTTTCACGAGTTATTTTTATAATTAAATGATTATGAAAAATTTATTTCTCCAAAATTTATGATATGATTAAATGTTCCTATACCCATTTCATTGCTTGTTTTACAATCTGATTATTTATGATCTGATGGCACATGTATGTATGCTTTCATTATGAGATGGTTGGGATATATATATATGTCTAATAACTAAGATAAATATTTATATCTCATGAGATAGATAGGAATGGAATTATAAACGATCTTAGTTGATTATTATAGGGATGTAATGAAGAGTTAAATTGGATCATTAATACATGGAAAGAATGCGGGTTAAACCCAGTTCAGTAACGAACATTGTATACTATTATGTCCTTTTTAATGATGGAATGACTACAATAGAATTCATTATATATGATTATATGTATACAAAAAAGTACATGTATTATTACTATGTTAAAATTCAATGGATAATGTTATTCATTTAATTATGATACATGTCATATGAATTTCCAATATTTATTCCATGATTTGAGTTTATGATATTTATTATGAAAGTTTTGATCTATTATTTTCACGATCATGTTCTCATACCCTCATTCTCATAATAATCCTTATAGATATATCTTGTTTACCCTTACTGAGAATCTAAGATCACCCCTTTTTATGTTTCCTTCCTGAAGGTTATGAAGGTATGTATTATGTATGATGTCTCTAGAAAGGGAGATAATAATGATGAACATAGTGGGAGATAATACATCTCATTTATACATTAGTGCTTATGTTTTAATGTTTCCAAAGGCACTAGACTAATATAATCTTTAGGAACTTGTTTTTAAATGTTTTTAAGTATTCTATAAATGTTATGTAATTTTAATGTATGAAAATTGAGAGTCTCTATAGTTTGTATTATAGTTATTGCTAAGTAAACCTTTGAAATATAAGATATGAAAACCTTGGTGAGAAACCTAAGGAAATGTCTATGGATAAGTCCAATGTTAATGAATATTATAGGAAAATTTCTTGGAATTTTGGAAAAGGACAGAGTGAGTAGTTTCCTATAAATATATCACTATATATATTCTATAATTAGATGGGGATTTGGAATAAATGTACATAGGGGTAAAAACACTAACAAGATGTTCTGGGACTGACTATGGGTAATATGGTACATGACAATAAGCATTACTACACACCTGGTTTAACACACACGACTGATATTCTTTAGAAATTTAAAAACTCCCCATGAACCATCATGAATGATTTGAATGTAATTTTCCTATGAATAACCTAGGATAAAACAATTATTTCATAGATTAAGGAAGGTTTCATGATTTAGAGATTCTATAAGTAAATTTTCATTATTATGTGGGTTTCTTCTATGATATGTCTTTCTCACCATGTTCTATCTAGTTTTAGTTAATATAGAGAACTAGAAAGAACATGGTAAATAGTGAATGTTTTATATTTGGAATGTTTGAGTATTATGAATATAGACTTACTACGTGTAATTTTCATAAAGTGAATCAATAAGATTGTATGATGATTTGTTTTTCATCTGAAGATAAAGATACAACAAATGAAATCTTAAAGTTATGTGACGTTCTTCCTATATTTTTTACATTAAACATAAGAATCATGATTAGATTAAGGATGAGGAACCTTAAGACATGATTAATATTTCATATTCTATGAAAGTGGTATTAAGTAATAAGTTCATAAATCCTATGTAATAGTTCAATAATAATGTTTTTTTAATAAAGAATTTATGTTTTTGAATTCAAATATAATGTTATATAAATCATGAAATATATAATTATTTTTATTATATTTTTTTCATAATGGATTGAAATTTATATGGTGAATAGTGATGAATAATTATAAAATTAATATTTTTGATTAAGTAATGGTAACCCTTAATGTGTTTAAGATGTTGAGAAAATTGTGTTTATCTTGGAAAAAGAGACAATTTATTTGGATATGGTAAATTATATAGCACGTATTACCCAAGATATGATTATTGATTTGTTGAAAAAGTGTTCTATGTCATCATTGTTGAAGTTTACAACTTATTAAATTTAAATAATGTATCAAATAATAAATGAAATAAGGAAGAATGCAACTTTTCTTAAAGTAATTATTGTAATTTAGGTTATTACCATGTTTCGAGGGAAAATAAAATGTGGGTATTCACTCATTTGAAATGTGAAAGCCAAGAGAAAAATTGTGATATATTAAGGATCAATATTAATATGATATTTCATCATTATTTCTAAATATTTTTATTTTTATATTTGATAAGGATACTAGGTTAACCATTTATATAAAATTTATGTTATACTTCTATTGATGTTAGCTAGATTAATGTGTTATCTTTCTATGTAAGGTTTTATGAATATTGGATATCCTGTTCAAAGTACATTGTGTTGACGATAAGTGATGACAAATCGAATTAGATATGATGGATCTCATGATTTGTAAGTACCCTAAGAATGATAAAATTTACCTTCCATTTTAGAGAAATAGTCGATGTTAATAAATGGATTAAAAAGGATGACGTTGTAATGAAATAACGAAAGTATATATTTTTATGAAAACTCTTATACATTACAAAAATGGATATTTAATCCAATAATATTTTCCTATTACTATTGTTTCTGATGAATATAAATATATTTAGATAATTAAATATTTATTGATTTGTGATTGTTAAATTATTCCTAAACAAGTTGTCTGTCACTATTTGTCAGAACATGATAGTTTTATTTCTATTCCATATCCATGTTTTTAATTCACAATTATGTTATCTGATGTGTAAACCTATTTATATGTTTCTTTGGGTATCTGTTATGGTTCCAACATTCCCTTTTTAAGGGAATTTATAATATTCATTTTTACGACGTGGGTTTCTATGAATTAAGATTTCAAAAATTAATCAATTGAAAAAACAGATGGTTTTCAATGGTTAAATTAATTTTAAGGGGAGTATAATATCACACCCTATGACTTGATGAATTATTAATTTTTCTAATTAATTTAACATTTTTGATAGTTTTCATTTCACGCAACATTAAAGACAATTTATATTATATTAAAGAACAACGTTTATCATGCGTTATAACAAACTCCAAGATAATAAGGCACTACACGCAACATAATCATTAGCTTGATCTACGTAGAAAACTATGGTTATCTTGTGATATATGCAATAATGACTTTCCTCGATGGCTTGCATGACACATAAGATCAAGTTTCATAGAACAATAGTATATCATTAAAATGTTATTAATTAATATAATAATATATAACATAGATGTTAAATTAGTGGTTATTGAATAGTATTAACCATTTTATAATAATATATGATTTAAAAAAAATATAATTTTAATTCATATATTACAAATTAATTAGAAATGAATATAAAAACCATTCAAATATAATTGAAAATATTATTATTTTTATTAATAAAAAGATATTTTACCCCTGTAAATTAAATTAATTATAATTAGTGAGTGATATTAATATAATATATATTTTATTTATTCAATAAAAAAATTATATTCATCGAATACATTTTAATGATTTAAGATAATAAAAAACCTAATTTTACGCTTAAATATCAGTATTTTTTAAGGCATTTTACTGCCTTTTAAGAGATATCACATATTAAATCTAATTTTTTGGAATTTTATAGATTTAATATGTTAGAATAGACATCATATATTAAATTAGAACATAATAATCTGGTTAGGAAATTTTTTTGAATTTTTCTATGAATTTTTATTTTATAATGAATAATGAAAAATACTTATTTTTATTCAAAGCTAATTCTTTGTCTAATTTATTTATAATGTAAAATTATATGTTAAATTAGTTTAATAGTTTAATTAGAAAATATTTATATCAATTAATAATATTCTGGTCATTGATATCAATTTCACATTGAAATTGGCTATAAATATTTGGCAAGCATTTGAATGTTTTTACTTTAAAAACCTACAAGGTCTCCCAGACTACATGCCTGATATTAAATCAATTGCTTCCACTTATGTGGTTTGAATTTGGAAAAAATTATTCCATATTTTTCTTGAATATAAATTATAATTTATAATAAGGTAAAATTATTTTTTGACCCAAATGATTAGTGAATGTAATTAAAATTATTTACATCGATTAAGGTAAAATTAAGCTAAACTAAGGACAAAAACATATATTTAAGATCCAAAAATACTTATAAAATTGTCCAACACCCATTTTATGGCCATTAATAGTCCCTTAAAATTCCTTTATTTATATGGTTCTGTTTTTATGGATTTGTTTATGAAAAACATGGGTACACCAAACTTGTTTTAAAAAATGCCATGTGTGTCCTTTCCAACCCCTATAAAAGGCTACCATCTATCCCTCTTCTTCATACATATAAAAAAAATAGGTTCGGCCAAGATATACCTAATAAAATTATAAAATTACCTACCTTACTCTTTTAATCCTTCACTTGGGATTAATAAAATCCAATGAATCCTTTTGGAAGAAACCATAACAGGTTACCCGATTAAGAGGTAACATCTTCTCTCAAGATCCTTTCTTTTATTTTATTTCTCCACCACTGAAATATATTTACTATATGATTTTAGAAAAACACAAATATAATAAATATAATAGTATTTATTTATACTTTGTTTTCTACCTACACTTACAAGAACCTCTAACTAATGGGTAACAAACATACTGTTTACATATACGACGAACTACTGCCTCACGAAACAGTGATTGTTAATTTTTTCTTTAGTGCCTCTCACGATTGACATTATAATGAATATTTTATTTATATTTATATTTTTTTATGTTATTTATTTTTTATTTAATATTTGTTCCCCATTTTTTCATAATACATCTTTATACAATGCATTTGGTGTAAATACGATAATTTAATTGGAGGATGTGTTGACGACCACCTCCAAAAAGAGATGTGATTCGTTCACACAATAAATAGAATGTATTAAATGTGTGTTTGGTGAAATTATATAATTTATATGATTTAAAAATTACAATTTAATAATTATTTATATAAATATATATAGACATATTTAATTTCCCTTTTTTCATTCAATACGACAATAAAAACGGAACCAACGTTCATTCGTACGTACGACTTACCATCTCATTGAATAGTGTATTCCATTTCATACTTATATATTATTATTATTATTATTATAATAATAAAAGTAATATAAACGATATTAATATCATGTTTTACATTATTTATATTATAATATAATCATAATAACCAACTATATAAAAAATAAAGACACATGTGAAGAACAAAGAAAGTATTACCCAAAGTGAAACTACAACATAGGATTCTCAACAAGTGGGTAATATAATTTCATAATATAAAAATATATTATATTAGATAAAATAGAATTATTCTATATAATGTTAACAATAAACTTTCATTTATTATACATGAAGCTTGTATGAGTTTCAAGAGAGTCAAGACAAAGGGTATGTGAATTTCATCTCACTTTTTATTTTCATGAGATACACGATTTATTCACAACCCATTCCATTTTTATGGTTTTATACTTACCGTGGAGGAATTTTATGATTTATATACTTATTTTAATGGGATTTTACATACCCATCTTATTATAATTATTTTATGGGTTTAATGTTTCAATGGTTATGAAATCATTAAAATAGTTTGGTCTCAATTCGCTTTTTTGAGACTTATGTTTTGTTATGCACCAAAATGACTATATCAAGGTGTATATTCTTCTATTTTTCATGTTATATCATTAATAGAATTATTTTAATGATATTTTAAGCTTCATGAAATTTATTTTTCTTACATGGAGAGTATGATCCCATGTTACCATTTGATGAGAGCTTACTAAAACAATCTCCTCACTTTCTAGGATTGTTTTTTTCTTTTACCTCCTTTGATGAAATATTATGATAGATATATCAATAAAACTAATGAGTTTTCTTATTCTAGGTTAATTAAATATATATTTTTTTATTAGTACCAATTTTCCGATCATTGTTACTTAATAAAATTAATAAAAAAAATTTAAGAAAAATATGATTGTATTTCTCTCTTCGGTCAGAAATCTGTATTATTTAAAAATCCAATTTTAAAGGTAAATAATAACATACGGTCTCCGATAATTTTTATGTAATGGTTTAAGTATTCAAAAAATGTTATGTGATGTTAATTTATGAAATATTTGGGTCTCTATATTGTGAGTGGAGATGAATATATGTTATTTCAATCCATAGAAAAGTACAACAAGTTATTATACACACCTCTTAGTCACTTGAGACAAGTATCCTTGGAATATCTTGTGAAATGTTATATTTCTTTTGATATACCATTGTTATCACATGATCATAATCATGTGTTCAATTGTTGTCAACGTGGGAATATCATTGAAATGATATGTTAGAAAAAAGATAAAAGGCCAACAAAAGTTCTTGAGTTAGTGAATATTGTTGAGTGCAAGAATATTTCACCACGTGATATTAATGGGAGGATATATTATTGTCTAATAATTGGTGATTTTAGTAGAATGACAGGGTTTCAAGTCTTTACTCACAAATCTAGGGTGGATAGTTTCATAAAAAACTTATCCAAGGTCATTTTAAATAATTCAAGGTCAAAAATCCATGAATATCTGAATAGATAATTAGACTGAATTCAAAAATTAACAAAAAGAGTATTTTCCTGAGAAACATGGGATAATTCTCATGTTTTTTGAAGTAATAACTCTAAAAAATAATGAAGTATTAGAGAGAAGAAATCAAATTATAAACAACAATTCTAGAACAATTCCCATTAAAAAATTCATGATAGATAAATTTTGGAAAGAACTAGTGATGAAATGAGTCGAAAAATCAAATACATCATTATTATGTAAAAAAGAAGAGAGTAAACCATATGAGATATTGTATAGTAAGAAGACAGCGTTGTAATAATTTTCAGTCTCCAAATGTAAGGGTTTAATTCTCAAAATGGAGATACAAAGGATGTTTGAATCCCATAGAGAATAAGGGATATTTCATTATCAATTAACTACAATAAAATCATAAAAACGATTAAATATGTATATAGGAAGGGTAGTTGAAATAAATTATGTAACTATAATAGATAATGAGATGAATATTCACCAAATACATGATCATTTTTTGGAGGATAGTGATGGAGATAATAACAGATCATGGGATGTTGTCGTTATAGAGGCTAATTAATAAGAATGCTTATATATAGGTAAGGATGAGCACAAAATATTATATGAAGAATGATCAATAAAAAGAGATGAAATTGACAGAAAAAACATAATTGGAAATCAGATAGTGTCAGTGGAGATATGGAGGATGAAGACTCTACATCAATCATCATTCTTATCACATGTATAGCTTAAATGTTTTACAGATTTAGATATAAATAACAAGTAGTTTTAGTATATTAATAATGAGGTATTCGAAATTTATAATACTTAGTCATGGGAGATTGCTTCAATACAAAGACATAATAATGTATTTAGGAATAAATGGGCCTTTCACAATAACATTAATGAATACTGTGCAATGATTTGAAATACAGAACGATTAGTGTGGAAAGTGTACATCCAGATAGAGGGTATCGATGTGGATGAAACATTTTCACCAATTGCATGGATTGAGAAAATAAGATTATTTTTTATCCATATTAGTGAAAATAACGTTCAATGTTTTCCAGATCGATGTGATGTCAACATTTCAAAATGGGGTTCTAGAAAAACATTGTTTATATTGAGAAGCAAGATGGTTTTCTCCTTCATGAATATGATAACATATTGTTCAGCTAAATAAGTCAATTTATGGGTTTATACAAGCACTAAGAGCATGATATTGATGACTAGATCTATTTTTTAAGAAGACATGTTTTTAGAATGGTGGATTTGATTAAAATATATATGTCAAAAATGATAGTAATTAAATGATGATGGGGATTGAATATGTTGATTACATAATTCTTAGTGGATCAGATAAATCTTAGTGAAATCAGTTTTCAAATTTTGTGAAATGTGAATATAAAATATCAATTATTGGTGAACTTATGTTTTTCTTGGGTTCACATGTGACACAAGGATACAACGGAACATTCATTTATCAATCTAAATAAGAAAATATGGTTTTGAGGAAATTTGAAATGAATAATTTCAATAAGATGGTGACTCTAGTGGCTACTCAGTTGAATATGTCATATGATGATGAATCCAATGTAGTTAATGTCATAAAATACTTCCAAATAATAGGTTGTATATTTTAATTAATATAAACAAGACCCCATATGTTTCCTCACATGATAAGAAGCATGATATCGAAACAATCCCAATGAAACCAAATTTCTTATAGAGAAAACAATAATTTTTTATATCAAGTGCACGGTGGATTTATGTTTTTTGTATAGTGAAAAATCCCAGCAAGAGGTATTAGGCTACTAAGATACATATTAGTCTAGATCAGTAGATTATAGAAAAAAAATTAGGTGGTTCATTCTATCTTGGTGTGTTGTGTATTTCTTATCTACGTAAGAAGCCTGATTCCATTTTGTTGAGGATCTTAGAAGCTTAATATATTGTGGTTACTCAAGAATGCCTATAGTTATTATGGATGAATCAGAAACTTAATGTTATAGGACTTGAATTGATGTATCCAATTTTAGTCCATCATGACTATTCATGTTCTATAAATTTGATGAAAAATCTAGTCCATCACTCGAGGAAAATACACATTGAAAGCATACATCCTTTTTTCAAGGGGATGATGGATCAAGGGCTTGTGAAGTTGGGGTATTTCTATATTGAACTATAGGTAATTTAAATTAAGATGAATTTATTTCCCAACAAAGAATTTTAATGATATTTAATGGATCTTGGAGTTCATTCTATGCATCAAACATGAAAATGTGTGAATATAGTTCCCCCTCTCCCTAAGGTATGACGTTTTTTACTTAATGAACTGTTCTATATTCATTACCCTATTGTAGACCACAATAAAGTTACATTCAGGTTCACTGAAAAAGGGGGAGAAATTATGGATATAAAAGGAGAAATTTTCTTATTTAAGCATGGGGGAGAAGAGATGTTGGGGGAACATTAAATATAATGATGCTAAAGATGATTGGTCAAATGATATATATGATGACAGATAAGGTTAATGAAGAATTAAGTTGAGTGGTTTTGGAATGAATTTTCTCTTTGATGAAGATTGCATGGTATTCTTGTTTCTCTACATGAGCATGGTTCTGGTAGCCTTAGAGTGTGTATTGATTAAATCTCTGATCGTTATCAAAACCATAAAAGTAAAATATTTGGGTAGAATATGGAAAGAACATTTAGTTTGATATCAAAATGTGAAGAGTTTTCAAAAAACCCAAGGGGGTATATTTTTAGGAAATGATAACTCATATTTTTTTGTTCTGATTGTGTTTTTGGATATGGTTTGATGTTTCTTATGAAGGATGGTTATGAAAAGAGGGATGAAGAGTTAGCATGCATGTTTTATCCTATGAAAAGAATTAATGTCTCATATCACATAATTCATGATTGTTTTATCTCATTTAAATAATGAATGTTTGATCTTATGAAAAGTACAAATATTTGATCTCATGGAATGAGGAAATGTCTGATCTCAAGGGGTAAGAATGTTGAATTGATGTTGTAGAGCACAAATACTGAACTAATCTAATAGAGTGCAAATTTTTCCTGATCTCATGAATGTGTGAATTCATAATCACATGGAAATGAAAATTCCTAATATTTTTAAATCCCATGAAGAATAATGTTATGAATAATGATGGAGGTATCACATAGTTGTTTGAGATCTTGTGGAGAACTTGATGAAAAATTGTGATTATCAAAGGATGTTGCAATGAGATAACACGAAGCGCATGATTATATTTTTATCTCGTGATGAGATATTTAATAGAGCTCATGGTTTTATTTGGGACTAGTGATGGGTCACGCAAAATAATGGTATAAAACATCATAGAATCTCAAAATACTAACAATTTATTTTGTGACAGTGAATCATAGAGTGAGTGATTCGGATTTCATTGGTGGTGGAATAAACAGTTGACTATTATTGGTGGATATAGGGTGGTGGGTTTATGAATATAAATACCCCAAAACCAATTCATGATGATTTAAAAAGTTTATATTATAATATTGAACTGAACCAATTTATATAAAGGAGGATCGAGAAGGGATATCAAGAAGAATGTTCACAAAGAGATCTCATGAATTAGTATACATGATTGAAAAAATGTAAGTGTTGGGTATGATCTGAAGAATGCCTCAGAAAAAGCATGAAATCAGACTCATTCCAAAATAATCTCATTAATATATCACAAAATGTGTGAAAGAAGACTCTCCCCAGGATCTCACACAACGCGTGAAAATAGACTCACACCAGGATCTCATGCAAAGCACGAATGTGGTCTCACATCAGGATCTCACACAATGTGTGAAAGCACTATCAAAACAGGATCTCGCAAAAATCAAGAAATAGTTATCACACTAGTTTCTCACACAAAAGTTGAAAGTTTTATCGCACTGGGGTCTAATGAAAGATTATGTTCTAGGATCTCGTGTAATGGGTTATGTGCTAGGATCTCACGCAAGGGTATCACAATAGAGACTTTCACATGGAGATAGATACCTACATTATCCTATGAGGGCTATCATTATCATATCTTCTTTTGGTAGAAGGATAAAATGAAGAAAAATTATTTGAACCATTATCATATACGTGAAGAAAGATTTTATTCACTGCTATAATCATGGATATGAAATAAAGAGTATGAATCTTTTAATGATTTTTCCAAAGTTGTGGCAATTTCTATGTCTATCACGAAGAGAAGTTTATTCTAGTTGTCTGGAAGGTGGAATTTCTGAATCCATGTGTTTTCATATAAGTGAAGGTGTATCCCCAAAAGAAAATAAATAGAGAATATACACATAGTTGAGGATGCATTTTTTTTTTGATAATGAAGGGAGCTACTTGTACGTAAAGTATTTCTAGATCCATTATAGAGCAGTGAGAAATGGAAGAGGAGTAACATGATCCTTTGCGCAGGTAGTGATCAATCAAAAGAGAGTTGAGGAGTGACACTTGGAAAACTAATAATCTAACACGAAACATTGTAAAGGTAGTGATTAAGGGAATAATAGTGATCTACGAAAAACATAATTTAGTTAGTGATCCTTAGTGTATTTGGTACATCAACACATTTTCATTGTATTATCCTTGGATATATCCAAGTGAGGGTGAACCGAGTAAAAATTATGTGTCTTGTGTATGCCTTCATTTCTATTCATACATTTCAACATGAAAGTGAGATAAGAGTTTTTTGTTTAATGACCGAAGAATATTTGAATGGGTAGTTATTTTAATCTGCCATACCCAGATTCACCCCCTACTCTAAGTATTTACCTAGTTGGGATAAAAGTAGTTATTATTGATTGGTATGAACTGGTATGACCCCATGTCATTCAGCATGCCTTCCTATAATTGTTTATGATCTAATTGGGACAGACCACCTTTAATTATTAGTTGAAATATAAGAAATATATATATAAATTCTCTATATATTTGTTATTTTTGAGTACGTTATTAGGAACTTACTTTCTACCCTATTTAGAAAAATTGATCTATCATATGGATAAAATGATCTATTATAATTTATTAACAATGATCTCAACAAATTTTATAGGCATATAATTTTGACCAAGTATGTTTGTACTGATTCATATTAATTACAAAATATATATTATATTACATGGGTATATTATTAAATGATTTTATATTCACTAAATGTTTGTTGAAAATTATTTAAAAAGAAATTAATTATTTTTTATAATAAAAGAATAAAGTGTGTGTGGAAATAGGTTTCATGGAATGTGTTATTAGATAATTTTTCATCCTTTTATTTTTATTAATGATGAGGAAAATGATTCGACACTCTAATTTATTTTAGAATATTCAACATAGACAACCACTTCCAACCATGTAGGAAGGGATGGATGAGCATTGCCATTCAAAAAGAATGTCTATTAATATAAAATATTCAATAAATCTTTTCCAAATGATATATTAATTATGTTGGGTTTACCATAATTAGAACTAATGGATACTAGGATTCCATTGACATCATGAGATCAGATTACACAAAAATAATTAAATGAATGAAGTAAAATTACCCATATCCGTTGTTAAAATATTGAACCACCTCTATGAGACCGTGAGTTTCTGTCCATGTTTATTCATTAAAGTGCTAATCAATTTTAGTGGGAACATATAGCTATTGAAATACAAGATTGGTGTCACAATATAAGAGTCCGCCCTGAGGGTGTAAGAAAGATATAATGGGATAATTCATGATTGTATTCTTCATAGTAGCCATAGGGAACATGTTTTTGTTATGTCCTATTAAAAATTTCCACCCATGTTGTTTCATTAGTGTGGTAATAATAGAAATATTATTCCTCAATGTTCCTTTAATAAAAATATGTTCAATTTTTGGGTCTGTTATAACAATATGTAATTATGTTTCTTAACGTGTTCATCCATAGGTATCATGACACATTCTAGGTAGTTCAGGACACATAAGATTTTTTTGCCACCCAAATTACAATAAGTAATTTACCACCTTAAAATACCATGATAAGTTGAGAAAAAAATAAGATTTTGGGTTATATAGTAGTAGTTTGTTCAATCAGGTGTGATTTTACACCTTAAGGTTGTCATAATAATTGATATAGATTATTTTTCACAAGCAAGTCTATAGCCAATGTTAGAATAATGTTATCTAATTTTAAATAGGGTATTATAATATTATCTTCTTTAAAATCGAGCCAACTTTGTAATGTAACATTAAGTTCATTTCATTCTATTAAATTGGTGTTTTTTTGAATCATTAGTGGATGAATTATTTTCTTATAATTGATTTGATACAACTATTGATGATGGTCTAGAGGATTATGTAATGCCTATCATGGTATTTTATTTCATTTATATTAAGTATTCTCTAAGCAATTATCATGTTAAAGTTGTTACAATTTGACATAATTTTGAGAATTAATAGGTTGACAAAATTTTAATCCTTTCACGACAAATAAGCATAAATTATTCCTTCAATATCTTTAGTGAGTACTAAATATACCCACCCTTATTTGTATCAGAGGTTGATTTTTTATTGATCCTCTACTAGGTACCAAACATTTTCAAATTTCCCCATATCATATGGATCTAATAAAGTAAATGGAATTTAATATATAGCTATAGAAAAGGTTTCTTAGACAGTGCAATTCACCGTAGGGTGCTCTTGTCAAGATTACCCACAAAATTGATGATATTCTATACACTTTTATAGAATATCATAAATTTAACCTTGTAATAATTATAAAACATTATCAATTTCCCTGTATTGATATACATTTTAGTGAGTTTAAAGTAGAGAGGTGATTTTCAAATACAGATATACATTCATGCTTCCATTGTATTTTATTTAAAACAAACGATAAAACTAAAATATCATGATGAAATGGTATGAATACTTTGTGTATTTGTCATTACATTTGGACTGAATTATTCTTTAATGGTGGTGATAGGCCTAATGAAGAAAATTCATTCATATATTTTTAGACACTTTCTGGAATGGCCTTTTTATATGATATTCTTTTCTTTTATATGTTCATGGATAAGTATGCATGATCCCTACACATTGTCTTAGGGACTTTGTGAGATCAGAAATTATATATAAATCTATATACATAATTTCTAATTATTTTGGAAGTCAATTTACATGTGATATTGTTTTAAAAGAATCCATATCTATTGATCCTAAGAATGTAAGGTCAGTTATGTATCAGATATCCCCTTTTATGTTATTTTAGATTATGGGATTCCTCAAGATAGTAGAGTATTTAAACCACATAATTATGAAATTTTTGTTTAAAAATTTTCTCCAATTTTTAATCTAATGATGAAATGGGTTATGTTTCCCTATTTGGAAGAGTGTGATGTAGACTTCCATGTTTCTAGAGAATAGGTTAAAATCATCTCTTATTCTTATTATATATGAATTAAGAAGCGGATCAAGTTGTACTATGATGTCTCTTATGTCTTCATGATCTATACTTTCATTCCAATGTGAAAAAACTAATATATTCAAGTAATTTCATGTTTTACTAGTTTTTTATAGTTTTATTAATGTTAATGATCCTCAAAGAAGTATTATCATAGTGGAAGTGAAATATATTGAAATAGTGATGGGTTAAGTAACTTGAATATTTGATTTAAATATATAAAATTCGAATTTTAAAGTAAATATACATACAAATTATCTTATGTAGAAAGATTAACCTTCAACGGTTTGGGAGTCTAAATAGGAATAAAAAATGAGGAATATTTTAAATGAACTTCATTTGGAGATGATGGAGTATATAAAGAAGAATATTACTATATCAAACTAGCCCTTTATTTCTTATGTTGGAAATTGTAAGGGACTTCTGTGTTTTAGACATTTGTTATATAATTATAAGGGAGAGACTCATAGGTGGAGTGATCCTTGAAATATTGGCCTATGATTCCTATTAATTCCATCATATTCATGGGAGGATCATAAATCCGAAGAGTTTTATAGATGAAAAAATTAATGAATACCAATACTCACCATGTAAAATTTACCATTCTAAAAAGAAAACATATTATGACATCCACATATAGTTTTGGTGGTCAGGAAGGAAGAGATATATAATTGGGTTCATCATGTAGTGGTTTACCCATCAACGAGTAAAATTTGAGAATTAGAAGATGGATGAAACGATCAATTAACTATCTCTGCCTATATGAAAAAGGGAATAAATCACAATGTATTTTTTCTGATGGGGTTTCCAAGATATCCAAAAAGAAATCATAAATTTTTATTTATTGTGGATCATATGACCATGATGGATCACCAATTATCAATTATGGAATCATATTAATTTGACGATTTTGAAAAGTTATATTATAGGGATACAATTAAGATTTATAGTGTATTAGGCAGTAATATATTTGATAGGGATCCACACTTCACTTCTGGGTTTTTGTATAAACATTAGTGAGAATGGGGGTCTTAGTTGAAATCTATTACAAATAATCATATTAAGAATGATGGAAAGCCTGATAGAATTATAGATATCCTAGAAGTTAATATATGATAATGTCTTCTTGACATAGGTGGATCATGGAAGAAATGACTTTTCTTTGTGGAATTATTCAATAAAAATAATTATCTATTATCTATTTAGATAGACTTTTGTGTGAAATTATATATAAGACCATTCCACTCCCTTATATTTTTGATAGAGGGGGACATGTCTTCCATTATTAAACATTATCTCTTCAATGAGAGAAACATGCAGGAGATAATGAATTAAAAATTTCTTGAGACCACATAATGACTGAATAAATCTTATTCAAACCATTAGAGATGACCATTGGAGTTTAAAATTTGTGATCTAGTGTTTCTTTTAATTTTAGTACTTTTTATCACCAATAGATGGGTAGGAATGTTAATTTGAACCTGAGATAAAACGTTTAAAATAAAGTTAATGGAAGATTTGGAGAAATAGATTAAAATTTATCCTTAACTCTATGATTTGGCACTATACATAACACCTTTAAGGTATCTCCAATAATGAATTTTCGACCTGACCTATAACACAATATGTGTTTTGATGAAGTTATATTGGAATATCATATATCCTAGTAGGAGCATCATATTAGTATTATTTGTCCATGTTAAGAGGTTCTTTAAGGAAAATGGATCCATATTTTTCTAATAAGGTGAATATATGGAAATCTCAATGATGAATCTTGGGAGTAGGAAGTCTAAATGAAAATCTAGTGTCCACACATCTTCCATCATGAATCTAGATAATTCTTATTTGGGATAAGAAGCTTGATGGTTGAGAGGTCATACATACCTTCATCCCCCTTACCCAGATAACTTTTCTAATTACAGTATGTAATATCATCATTTGGATGAGTTTTATGTTGAATGAGGATTATGGAAATTAGATAAAAGGTCAATTTAAGGAGGATGGTAAATATAGGACCACATGGGTTTGATGACCACCAGGTTCATATTGGCCTCACAATGGATTCTCAGTTGGGTTCTACGAGACATGTGCTTCTTTGATAACCAATGGGTATATAGGGATATAATTATAGGTACACAATATAATCCTATACTACAACCCCTTGAAATAGAATTTTAGTATTTTCACCTAAATTATTAAACATTAACATGTTATAGGGGGTCATAATTTGTCTCATTTATTTTTCTTTTACTTATACATTGCGATATAAATCTCATATTCTAACTCTCCAAAGTATCTTCAACAAAACATTGATAATGGAAGATAAATTTGGACCCTAATGTTCATCATGGTCTTAGTATTGTTATATATCCTCAAAATATCCATTCCTCCTATATTTTTCATAAATAGTGGGTGTAACTAAACAATCCTAAAATAAAATGCTTCTAGAATCCATTCATAAAGTCAATTTTCAATCATGATAGTTTTCATGAAATCCCTAATTAAGAGAATATATTTGGAATCATTATTTTCGCTACATCATTTTTTTTTTCACTAATTCTTGCAGTGATTCCTTAACTGTAAACTCTCTAAATGCAGTTTTCTTTGGACATAGGTTTGAACTATATGTCTCTTTTGAACATGTGGAATCTATTTCACACATTAATGGAAGGCTTGCCATATTACCTTTCTAGTATAGTAATTCTTGTGTTGACAATTGTATAAGTATGAGTTTATGAAAATAAAAAATGACTTCTTAGTAATAATCTACTTTATAATTCAAATTCTATTCTCTTTTGATGTTATTGTAATATGGTTTCTATTTTTGTTCATATGACCATTTTTTTTTGGAATTTCATGTTTTTTTTTAAATTTTAGATTTATTTTATGCATGAACATACCTTGTAATGAGTTATTAATACAACTAGTTTTTAGAAGTTAATTCATATCCTGATTTAATTAACTATTTTGAATTTGATTATTATAATGCCTCTTTATGCCTCATGTTTAGGTACTAAATATATTTATTTTTATTCATGATGAATGGGATGGTTGTAGAAGGGTAGTTTTTGTTGTTGTTTTTGTGTGTGTGTATATATATATATATATATATATTAAGAAGTAATATTTTATTTGGTGTTTTATGAAGGGATGTGATAAAAGATTCTTGAGTATGTATACCCTCTCCCTTATTCCAAGATATAAGTTGAGGGCCATATTTTTTATACATTGTACCTCCCCAATATGGAACTATGGTCAAAAAAAATTATGATAATTTGAGTTGGGATGGTTTTTAATATTTTCAAACCCATTTATGCTGTACAGACCCTGAAATTTCAAGGAATTTTTTTAAAATACGTTGGAATTTTTCGAGTATGAGGCTTCTGACGGCACTTGATTCTGAGCCCCGGTGTGACATTAATCAATTTCCTATGTTTAGCTCAGGTATGTTCAGTGAACGAATGAGAGGGTTTTTCTAACATTTGAACCAGTGCTCAGAATTGAAATACGAGGGCACCGATGAACTGGCAGCACCGGTAATTGCTTAGGAGAACATTTATCGTAGATGCGTTTTCTCGGGAGGTGATGTTAAAATTTATGGATTAAATGAGAGGTGAATAAAATTGGGGGACAATTTTTTTAATATCTTAAGTGGTTATATCTTACATGGGGGAGTTGGGATGGGACCCACAAGCTCCTAACTACCCATGTAAGGATATTTTTGAGGTGGGGCCCACAAGAGCCCCAGCCTTTCACATTCCCATAGCTCTCTCTCAACTATCATAAAACTCCCCCTTTAAACATAACAACTTCCATAAATTAATGTGTAACTTTCCTCTCTCCCTCTCACCTCATTAAATCTTTCCCACACACACACCATAATTAATTAATTTAAATGATTTCATTAATTAATTAAGTGTTTGAATTTATATTTTGAAATGCAGGGAATGATTAAATAAAATAATGAAAAACCTTATTTTATTTTTGGTTGGCTTGTTTTGTAGAGATTTTGGGGAGGGAGCTCTTGAGTTTCGAAGAACGCTTCATCTCCTTCGTTTAAGAATGAAAACTCTCCAACGAAGAACATCGACTCGGTGACCCCACATTCTCTATCCCCTTCTTCCTCCATGACAACGGAGGAGACACCGATGTGGGATCTCAGCAACAACTTCTTGCCTTAAAATCTTCTCTCCGTGAAAAAAGGGGCGGCACAACTTCCTCCTCGGGTGCACGCCGTCGTCACTTATGGAACCTCACCCCGTGACGCTGTCTTCCGCAACACTGAAGTTCGACATAATTTGTGGAGGTCGGGGTATTTTTTGATTGGAACAATATTGAATCTTCTTTCCTTCTTGTTTGTTCTCTTTAACCACCTTCTACCGAACTAATGCGGAGAGACCGGGCCAAACTAACACAGTCTGAATCCTCCGCCATTATTGTGATTGTTGGTGGTTCTTCATGTTATTCATGGGCGACGAACAACGGATCGTTACGAGTTTGTTAAGTGATGCAACGATCCCAAAATTAAAGACTCAACATCACGGTAACCTAGTGGAGGTGCGATGAAAATAGAGGGCGATAGTTCAGACCGTAACGGGATGGACCGTTCCTCGACCGTTCTTCATGTGAGAATTCAAAATGTGCTTTTGGAGTCGATCAGATGCCCGAGAACGCCAGAATCGGCTTCGGGGAAATGAGGCAACCTAGAGTCATTAGTTTCATGACGAACGAATAATCGGAATGAAGAACCGGCATCAAGGTAGGAGTTCTGGCCAGAGGCGTCATTTCTGGAAAATTCTTGACTACATGGCGTGTACTCCTAGAGAACACGACAAGTAGTACGGGCATTTTGCAGCCAGGGTTTCAGATGTCAGATGACTAACACACGGCGTGTGACCTCTGGCACACGGCATGTACTCACCACACAGCAAGGAGGTGGTGGCAACGCGAGACTCGGCGTGTAACCCAAGAATACATGGACACGGTGTGGAGTACATGGTCATGTACTCTACCGCATGGCCAGACATGGCCAATGGTGCGGGCTAACCCGTGTACCAATTACACGGGTTGGAGAACACGGGTTGGGGCCATGTACAGGCACATGTCCAGCATACACGTAGCCGACCCCAGAAGTTTGGACACTGCATGTAACCATAACACACGCCGTGTATATACTTTTTAAACGAACAACCATTTGACACGGGCTATGGGACACTGACAATTCCCAAGGACTGAAGACACTGCATGTAACCATACCACGTGTGGTGTACTTACTTTTTACATGAACAACCCTTTGACATGGGTCGTGGTACACGAGCAGTACTCGAGGTATGAATACACGGCGTGTAACCATACCAACACGCCATGTACTTTTTTTGGAAAATGGCTTGGTCATCTTGTACTCATTGTCCTAGAAACGTTTGTTTGGTTTAGCCCCCTATTACATGGTGGAACATCTGGATACATCAACTTTGGACTTCGTTACAGATGATGTATCGATCCCTTGGCTCGAGGAGCGGACCCTCCCGGAATCGAGCACGCTATGTGTGGGAACCCTAGAGTTGGCTGCGATGACGATGACGATTGTACTTGAATCCTACGTGGACTCGGCAGCGAGGAAGACTATAAAGGGATTCTCCGTGGGTTTGGAAGCGATGATGACCGTACGTGGATCCTACATGGGTTCAGCAGCGATGGTTACAGTAGTTGGATCCTACGTGGGTTCGACAGCGATGACTTCTGTACTTGGATCCTATGTGGGTTCGGTAGGGGAGATGATTCAGATGCTACATCTATCATATTCGTCCCTCTCTGTGAGTAGTATACTAGTGTGAGGTGAGTCTTAACTTCAGTCATTGTCATCAATGTGATTGACTCTCTTTCCTGTGTGGACTGGGTTGTGCTTTCCTGTGTGGACTAGGTTGTTCTTTATTGTGTGGACTGGATTGTACTTGGGCTCGTGAGTTGGAGCCGAACTGGATTTGATGAGTTAGGAATATGTATGGGCATATACCTAAGTAGAGTTGGTTGATACTTTTTGTTTCTATCTTTCCTTTTTGGGTTATCCTTTGTGGATTCTGGGAGACCTTCAGGGGTTTTGGGGTCCCTACTGAGTATCGTATACTCACCCATACACGGGCTATGCCCGCACTACGTTGTATTGGATGCAGAAGAAAAACAGCACTGATCGAGGCAGAGTCTTGTAGAGCAGGACGATCCTTGGAGGTTTACCACTTTGCAGGACATACATGGAGCGGAAGGCCGGACCGAGGAGCTGATGAGACCATTTGTACCCACCCTTCAGCTGGGATATCCGAAGGATGACTCAATGGTTTCTGATTTACTTTACTGAAGCTATTATTTCTTTTTAGTTGTACTGTACTTTTAGTTGGGTTTGTATACTGGCCCATTACGTTCCAACACTTACTTTTTTACACATTTTACTTAGTGTTTACTTCAGCTTGCGTACTCTGTTGTGTTCGTTTAATTATATAAAGGCAATTCCTTCCATTTTTTGTCAGGATTTACACCTTTGGTGCTAGTCTCCAGCCCCTGGCCTATGGAAGGTGGGTATGGGGTAGTCACGGTACGAGCCTCGAGGACGGGTCATAAAAAATTGATATCAGAGGGAGGTTCTGACGCATAATTCTGGACTCTGATAATTTCTTCTCCATTAAGAAATAGTGTTAAGAATATTTAGTGTGGTTATCAGTCTAGGGAATCCAGTGTTGGTGCGGCGGCCGACGTATCAATACACCCGGACCCTGACTTCTGATTTCTGACTCAGTGCAAGAAAACATTGATTGCATGTGTGTTTCCAATGTTTCCTTTGTGATTACTTTGTGTCAGCTCACCAAGTATACTGTATTAACCATGGTGTACTTGTTACTTTTCAGGATGGCCCCACGAAGGCATCCAGCTAAGGTTCCGAGCTTTGTGCGAGATGGCAGCCCACCGAGCGATGAGGCCTCGGTGCAGGGCCCCATTACAGCAGAGGAACCAGCGGTACCACTACCCGCTGGGCCACCGATAGCACCAGCCCTAGTAGCGGAGAGTGCACGCCGCCTGAGTGCGCTGCACAATTTTCAGCGACAGAGGCCACCCATGTTTCACGGAGAGATAGAACCTCAGGCAGCCGAGAATTGGATGGAGGCTATCATCTGAGTCTTCAGATTGGTAGGGACACTAGTAGATCTTATAGTGATCCTTGCGGCGAGTATCCTACACGTAGAAGAAGGTAGATGAGGGATCCTGATGCTCCAGGTGCACGACGTGCTCACTACTTTGGACGGACTTCGAGAGGCTCTTACACTCGGAGTTTCTTATAGCCACCCTCTGTGCAGTGCACATCCAGGTGTTACTACAACTGCGGCAGGGCAGCATGACAGTAGCCCAGTACTCGGTGAGATTTACGGGCATCTCCCGCTACTCCGCGCACATGGTGGAGGTCCCATTCTTCCGGGTCCGGACCATCGAGTTGGGTCTAAGGCATGAGATCAGGGATTCGATAATCTCCCTTAGCATTCCGACGTAGACAGGAGTACTAGAGCGAGCCCTTCTTGTGTAGAGATTCTTTGCTGAGTCGACGCCAGCAGCGAGGCCTACCGCAGGGTGACACATAGCGGAGTCTTCTACAGCCGGCAGTAGAGAGATGCCACATAGGTCCAAGATGACTAGGACATCAGTTGGGCAACTGTAGGATACGGGTTTGGATGTGTGGGGAACACATAGTAGAGCTAGCCATACGAGAGGCAGGCAGTGCTATGCATGCAGTGGGAAGGGCCGCATGGCTCATGACTACCCAACCCACCATGAAGAGGAGAAGAATACAATTAAAGGACCACCCAAGAAGAGGCAGAGGTTCGACCGTGGCAGTCCGGACGGCGCTGGTGGACGAGGCAGAGGAGCTATATGAGCAGTAGGTGGTGGATGATGCTTCGAGGCTCTACCACCAGCACCAACTGGAGGAACACCCCGACCATCGGGAGATGGAAGACAGGGGAAGGCTCAGCTCTAGGCAGTTGAGGCCTATGACCACGGCGCACCTGAGATGATTGGAGGTACTATCTGTGTCTACTCCACCCTTGTTGCAATTATTATAGACACAGGAGCGAGTCATTCTTTTATTACCACTGCCCTTGTTCAGACTCGGAGATTCCAACGCATCTGTTGGATCGATCCTTATGGCTAGAGGCTCCTACGGGAGCAGACTCGATGATCACGCACCGGTTCCGACAGTGTGACCGTACTCTAGGAGGTGAGAGATTCGGCTGGGATCTTATTATAGCAACGTTGAGGCCTTACGACGTCATCTTGGGTATGGACTGGTTATCTATAGTCCATGCTCTGATCGACTGCATTAGGTACGAAGTGCAGTGTATCTGCACGGACGGGGCCATGATTACCTTCAACGGTGAGAAGGAATCCTTTGCAGTGTAGGATGGACATTCAAAGAGGAGGAGGCAGCCGATCACACATCAGTTGGCTAGTCTCATCCTCGGATCGGTAGATGTGCGGAGTCCGAGTTTTCCTGTTGTGGTGGATCAGTACATGGGCGTTTTCCATGAAGACGTTCCAAGACTACATCTTTACAGAGAGGTATACTTCTACATTGACATATACCCCGGGACATCCCTGATATCCACTCCAGCATATCAAATGGCTCCCGCCAAGATTCGTGAGCTGTGGGTACAACTAGAGGATTTGCAGGGAAAGGGATTCATCCGACCGAGTGTTTCACCATGGGCTTCTCCGATTTTATTCTCTAATAGGGTGGATGGGAGCTTACGACTATGTGTCGACAACCATTTCATGAATCAGGTGATCGTAAAGAACAAGTACCCACTCCCGAGGATTGACGACCTTTTTGATCAACTCAAGGGAGCACGATGGTTTTCGAAGATAGGCCTCAGGTTAGGATATCATCAGCTCAGAGTTTGAGATGAGGATGTGCAGAAGACGACCATTAGGTGCCGGTATGGCAACTACAAGTTCTGGGTTATTCCCTTTGGCGTAACCAACACACCAACATTTCTCATGAGTCTCATGAACAGGATATTCCAACCGTACCTTGATCGTTGTGTTGTAGTCTTCATTGAAGACATATTGATTTACTCGACTACTGAGGAGGAGCGTGCCTACCTCTTGCAAGTTTCCTTGGATACACTCCGAGAGAACCATATTTATGGTAAGATCTCGAAGTTCAAGTTCTGAATTCTAGAGGTTCACTTCTTGGGTCACGTCATCTCAGAGGCGGGAGTTGCTGTGGACCCTGTGAAGATTGAGGCAGTACTTTCTTGGGAGCCACCCAAGAGCGTGACAGAGGTGCAGAGTTTCTTAGGTATAGCCGGGTACTATTGGAGATTTGTGCAAGACTTCTCTAGAGTTTCATCACCGCTTTCATCTTTAAGAAATATGTAGAAACCCTTCGTGGGGTCAGATAGATGTCAGTAGAGATTTCAGGAGCAGAGACAGAGATTGACCAGTGCACCCATCTTGAGGCTATCAGAAGAGGTCATAGGGTACATAGTTTATTGCGATGCATCAGGGACCAGACTCGGGTGTGTCCTGATGCAAGAGTGGTCAGTGATCGCATATGGTTCACAACAGTTGAAGCAGCACGAGCAAAACTCCGCTACTCGTGACCTAGAGTTAGCAGTAGTGGTTTTTTCCTTGAAGATGTGGTGGCACTATTGGATGGGAAAGCGCTTTACATTCTACTCTATCCACCAGAGTCTCAGGTACATATTCTCAAATAAGGAACATAATCTGATATAGTGGCGAAGTCTAGAGTTTTGACAGGACTATGACTTTGAGATAGTCTATACTCATGGGAAGGGTAACATAGTAGCTGATGCTCTCAGCAGATGATTGGGATTTCAGCTACGTGGAGAGGCGAGAGAGAAGTTAGCTGCTTTACAGATATCCATTGTGAATAGAGATGGAGAAAAATTTCTACAGTCACTCCACCACTACTTCAGCGGGTCAGAGAGGCACATCATGGGGATGTTAACTGTGAGATGCGACGTGCACAGATTACCACAAGACATGAACCTAAGGGATTTTCTGTAGGAGGAGAGCATGTCATCCTCTTAAAGGGATGTACCATGGTACCAGTTCCATTGCAGGAGGAAGTGATGATGGAGTTTCACACTTCCCCTCTTGCGGTACATCCATAAGTGGCGAAGATGTTCCAGGATATCAGACGACAACACTGGTGGCCAGGTATAAAGAATGTTGTGGCAGAGTTCGTTTCACAATGCCTCACCTGCCAGCAGGTGAAGGCGGAGCACCAGGTACCGACAGGCTTGGTGCATCCCTTAGAGGTCCCAGAGTGGATGTGGGATGGGATATCTATGGATTTCGTGATGGGGCTCCCACGTACTTCCAAAGGACATGAATCCATCTGGTTGATTGTTGACCGACTCACCATGTCGGCCCACTTCCTACCAATCAGAGAGCAGAGCTCAGTGGGGATCTTGGGATGCCTCTACATTTAGGATATCATAGGGCTTCATGGTGTGCCATCATATATCGTCTCTCATTGAGATGATCACTTTACTTCCCGGCTTTGGAAGGTGTTGCAAGAGGCATTTGGGACGCAGCTATGCCTGAGCACTCACCTTCATCCTACCACTGATGGCCAGACGGAGAGGACCATTCAGTCTCTCGAGGATAGGCTCCGTGCATGTATCCTCTAATTTGGTCAGAGCTAGGAGGATCACCTACCTTAGGTGGAGTTTGCATACAATAACATCTACCACTCCACCATCGGGATGGCACCATACGAGGAACTGTATGGCCGACCATGCATATCACCTCTGTGCTGGACTGACCAAGGGGAGTCAGCACTCGTAGGACCAGAGATGGTTCGGGATATAACAGAGAAGGTGCAGATCATCCAGGAGCGGATGAGGACTGCACAGAGCTTACAGAAGTCCTATGCTGATAAGAGGCGGAGACCACTGGAGTTCAAAGATGGCGACCACGTTTTCTTATGGGTCTCACCTCGATGTGGATTATGAGGATTTGGTCGGGGTGGCAAGTTATCTCTATGCATCATCAGACCATTCCAGGTCCTCAGTAGGGTAGACGAGGTGGCTTACCACCTGGCCCTTCCACCTCAATTGCACCGGGTGCACGACGTCTTCCACGTATCTCAGCTGAGGAGATACGTGCATGACCCGACCCATATCATTGATCACAGGGAGCTGGACATCGATGAAAGGGCGATATTTGCTGAGGTCCCAGTGGAGATCGATGATCGACAGGAGAAGGTCCTATGTGGACGGTTGATTCCTCTAGTGTGCATTTATTGGCAGCACAGAAACCTCCAAGAGAGCACATTGGAGCGGGAGGATCAGATGCATGCACAATACCCGCATTTGTTTCCCTAGTTTATGATGTCGCTTTATGGGGATGTAAAGCCCTGAGGTGGGAGTAATGTAAAGACCCTAAAATTTCATGGATTTTTTTTAAATACGTTTAAATTTAGCATGTTTGTGGCTTCTGAAGACACTTGATTCCGAGGCCCAGTGTGCCCAGAATCAATTTCCTATGTTTAGCTCGGGTACGTTCAGTGAACAAACGAGTGGGTTTTTCTATCTTTTGAACCGGTGCTACGAATTGAAATCCGAGCGAACTGATGAACTCGCAGCGCCGGTAATTTCTTAATAGAACGTTTACTGTAGATGTGTTTGCTCTGGAGGTGAAGTTAAAATTTGTGGATTGTGGGACAATTTTATTTTAATATCATAAGTGGTTATATCCTACATGGGGGAGTTGTTATGGGACCCTCAAGCTCCTTACTACCCATGTAAGGATATTTGTGAGGTGGGGCCCACACGATCCCCAACCTTTCACATTCCAATAACTCTATCTCTACTCTCATCAAACTCCCCCTTTAAACTTGATAACTTCCATAATTAAATGTGGTCCTTTCCTCTCTCCCTCTCACTTCATTATAGTTTTCCAATACACACACCTTAATTAATTAATTAAAACTCTTTCATTAATTAATTATGTGTTTGAATTTGTATTTTTAAATGCATGGCATGATTAAATAAAATAAGGAGAAGCCTTATTTTATTTTTGGTTGGCTTGTTGTGTAGAGATTTTGGGGAGAGAGCTCTTGAGTTTCGAAGAATTCTTCATCTCCTTCGTTGAAGAACGCCAACTCTCCGACGAAGAACATAGACTCGGCGAACCCTTATTCTTTATCCCCTTCTTCCTCCATGACAAGGGAGGAGACATATACTTGGGATCTATCCAACGACGTCTTGCCTTATAATCTTCTCTTCGTGACAAAAGGGGAGACACCGCTTCCTCCTTGGGCACACTCCTTCGTCGCTTACGGAACCACAGCCCACGATGCCGTCTTCCGCGATGTCGATATTCGACATCATTTCTTGAGGTAGGGGTGTGTTTATATTGGAACAATATTGAATCTTATTTCCTTCTTGTTTGTTCTCTTTATCCACCTATTACCGAACTAATGAGGAGTGACCGGGCCAAACTAACACGGTCCAAATCCTCCGCCATTATTGTGATTGTTGGGGGTTCTTCATGTTCTTCATGGGTGACGACCAAAAGATCATTACGACTTCTTTAAGAGATGAAACGATCCTAAAATTGAAGAATCAACATCCTGGTAACCTAGCGGAGGTGAGACGACAATAGCGGGCGACTGTTCGGACATGAACGAGATGGACTGTTCCTTGACCGTTCTTTAAGCGAGAATTCAAAACGTGTTTTCGGAGTCGATCGGAAACCCGAGAATGCCAGAATCGACTTCGGGACAACAAGGAGACCTAGAGTCTGATGTTTCATGACAAAAAAATGATCATAATGAAGAACCGACATCAAGGGAGGCACACTGGCCAGAGGAGTCGTTTCTGGAAAATTCTAGACTACACGGCGTGTACTCCTGGAGAACACGCCGTGTAGTACGAGCATTCTGTGGCTAGGGTTTTGGAAATCAAATGACTAACACACGGCGTGTGACCTCTGTCACATGGCGTGTACTCACCACATATCAAGGAGGTTGCGGTTATGCAAGACTCGGTGTGTAAAGCAGGAAAACACAGACACAGTGTGGAGTACATGGGCATGTACTCTACCACATGGGTAGACATGGCAAATGGTGCGGGCTAAATCATGTACCAATTACACGGGTTGGAGAACACGGGTTGAGGCCATGTACGTGCACATGGCCAGCATACATGGAGCCGACCCTAGAAGTTTGGACATGGTGTGTAACCATACCACACGCCGTGTAAATACTTTTTACACGAACAGCCCTTCGACACAGGCTGTGGTACATGGACAGTACTCTGGGACTGTAGACACGACGTGTAACCATACCACACACAGTGTACTTAATTTTTACATGAAAATCCCTTTGACATGGGTCGTGGTACTCGGGCAGTACCTGAGGTATGAATACACGACGTGTAACCGTACCAACATGTCGTGCACTTTTTGGAAAATGGCATGGTCATATTGTACTCAGTGTCTTGGACACGTTGGTTTGGTTTAGCCCCCTATGACGTGGCGGACCTTCAGGATACATCAACTCTGGACTTCATGAAAATTGATGTATCAATCCCTTGGTTCGAGGAGCGGACCCTCCTTGAATCGAGCGTTCTATGTGTGGGAACTCTAGAGCTGGCAGCGACGACGATGACAACTGTACATGGATCCTACGTGGGTTCGGCAGTGAGGACGACTGTACATGGATCCTCCATGGGTTTGGAAGCGATGTTGACTGTACTTGGATCCTACTTGGTTTCATCAGTGATGGTAACTATACTTGGATACTACATGGGTTTGGCAGTGATGACTTTTGTACTTTGATCCTATGTGGGTTCGACATGTGAGATGATTATAAGGCTACATCTATCATCTCTGGCCCTCTTTGTGAGTAGTATACCTATGTGAGTTGAGTCTTAACTTTAGTCATTGTCATCTATGTGATTGACTTTCTTTCCTGTGTGGACTGGGTTGTGTTATCGTGTGTGGATTGGGTTGTGCTTTCCTGTGTGGACTGGATTGTTCTTGGGCTCGTGAGTTGGATCCAAACTTTATTTGATGACTTGGGTATTTGTATGGGAATATACCTAAGTAGAGTTTTTTGATACTTTGTTTTTGTATCTTTAATTTGTGGTTTATCCTTTTTGTATCTTGGGAGACCTTTGGGTGTCTCAGGGTCCCTACTGAGTATTGTATACTCACCCTTGCATGGGGTATGCCCGCACTACGTTGTGTTGGATGCAGACGACAGACAGCACTGATCGAGGCGGAGTCTTGTGGAGCGGGACAGTACCTGGAGGTGGACCACTTGGCGGGACGTACACAGAGCGGAAGGCCGGACCAAGGAGCTGAGGAGACCATTTGTACCCACCCTTCAGGTGGGATATCCGGAGGAGGACTCAATGGTGGATGGTTTATTTTACTACATCTTTTTTTTTGTTTTCAGTTGTAATGTACTTTCAGTTGGGTTTGTATACTGGCCCATTACTTTCCAGCACTTACTTTTGTACTCAGTTTACATAGTGTTTACTTCATTTTGTGTAATTTGTTGTGTTTTTTTACTTATATAAATGCAATGCCTTCCCTTTTTTATCTGGATTTACGCCTTTGGTGCCAGTCGCCAACCCCAGGCCTATGGAAGGCGGGCTTGGGGTAGTCACAACATGGGCCCCGAGGACAGGTCGTGACATCTACTACTAGTAAGAGGATCTTCCAAAGAATGTATGTAAAAGGAGGGGCCCTCTCTATATGTGGAGTTGTCATTTATTTCTACAAATTAAATGCATTATTGTTGAATAAGAATGTGGGTTTTATATTTTTCCTATGCACTTGTTGTATAATTTTTCTTTTATGAACATATATTTATAAAAGGTAAGAAGGCATGGGATGGTGACTTCTTATAGAGTTTCTATACTCACACACAAAACATTCCCCTATGGGATGTGTATTTATCCTATTTCTCATGATCTAAGTAAAAGAAATGCACTAATTATTTTGGTTAGACTCCTATTGTTCTATATCTACTGTTGATCTCTTTGGGACATTTTATAGGGTCTCTAGAGTGATGATTTTTTACCATTACACAATTTTTTATAGTGGAATCATAACATAGAGCCACACTCATGGCTCCCATTTGCAACATTATCTTTAACCATTAAATATTAATCATGTTTTAGGCATCCTCCCACACTTGGGTGTATATAAAAAATAGTTCGGACTATTTTATATATGTGAATGTTTTATACATGTTTTTTATATTATATTTTTCACATAACTTCTATAACATGTACACATGGAGGAACCCATTAAAATTCAGGTGCAGTAACCCTTCCACCAAAAGGGTCATGCTAGGATGTAGATAAAATTTACCCCAGTATATTTTAGTCCTATAAGGGGGGAAATAACCTTCCATGTAGTTATTACTAAACCCATAATATTTTAATTACATATGGTGTTTTTATGGTCTAAATGTGATGTATGGAAACTTAAACAAGTTATATTTGAGAGATTGAGTCATATTATATATAAATTGTCTCAGACTTCTTAAGAAAACTATCCACATTTTATTGGTAAAATACATTACATTATATATTATAATTTCTTAATTTTTCTACCCAAACATTTTATTTGATATTAACAAATAACATTGAATGACGTTCTAAAATTATTTTTGCATTCAATCAATATAAAAAATTTCATTATATTATAATCATGAATTAATATAACATAACACTTCATTCCATGAAGGTAATTTTTTGATATCAGTCTCTAAAAATTAAAATTTCCCAACTATAGTAACCTTTTATATTTCCAAACATTTGTATTTTACATTTTACTAATCATCTTCAGTTTTGGGAAAACATCACACATGTGATTAAAATCACAATAATGCTTAGGGATACCATGAGCTCGTTCATTCCATACTATAATTTGTAATGATTTTTTACAGAATCAATTATGATTTTATTTGCCGAAATTTTATTTCTACATCCTTATATAAGATACATATAAAATCTTATCCAATAATAATGTAGATACTTCCCTCCATGAACACACCTTTCATCCCAACTACACCGTCTCTTACATTGATGATAAAAGTTATTTTTTTGACATATAAAATAACTAGAGTCACAAAATTAACTCATAAATTGAATGTTGTGGTTGAGGCCCTGAATAATAAAAATTTCAAAAATCCTCATGTCTTTACCTCTAACATATCTATCCTAGAGCCCATCATATTTATCCTCTCACAATTTCCCAATATTATGAATCATTCATTATTATACTTGGTATCATTTACAAGTATTCGTGTTTCATATGATATGAAAACTACACCCTTTTTCATGGGACCATACGCTATATAAATTTTATGATTTTAAATAAATATTTTCATATAATTATTTACAATCATTTTTTTATCGATTTATATTAATTAAAAATCGTTTGGAGATTTTTTTTGGTTCTACCTCTGGCTAGTATGATCAATCACATCATGTAAGTCTAGAAATTGAATTTTCATTCGTTTAACCCCTTAATAAATCCTTAATATAATATAATATTACACATTAAATATTCATTGAAACGTTCCATTGAAATATTAATGGGAAATAGATATATTTGTGTCTAAAACAATCTCAATAATTAAAAATATACAAACAATATATATTAAGTGTATGAATTTTATTTGAAATGTCTTCAATTATATTATTCCATAAAGTGACTCTTATCTATGGAAAAAATATATTGATTATATCTAATCATTCAATAATAATGATGCATTATTTGTGGTGTATTTTTACATTTCTTCACTCATGTTAAAACACCCATTGGGGTGCTTTTATTTTTAACTAAATAATTCATCCTTCTTGGAGTTGGTTTCTATGGCTTCACATGAACCATTATCAACTTTTTCATTAAATAAATACAAACATCAGTTTTATATTTTTATGAAATCATTAGTTCTATGTAAATTATCCAAAATTATTTGTTGGATATCTATTGTTTATCTACATTTCCCATAAAACACCAAATCTCAGTCCCTAATGTTGTAACAAGAGTAAAGAGTATCTCTTGATCTTCAGAATTTATTTATACATTAATGATTTATCTTTCAATATCCTTGATTTGTTTGAAATAATCTTTTACTTTAGTATCCAAACTACCAAAAATATACATATTTTCTTCAATTTTAAACTTTTATATAATAAACTACTATATAATCGATGAATTTATAGATTTGATCTTTTGTATCTCAATATTAAAATGAAATTTCTTATCATCTCATAACTATATATATACTTTAGAATGAAAAAAAACTCCATTGGTTATAATTGTCTTAAAAATAAAAACAACTTTATATTCAAGAATATATGAAAACACTACATTGAGATCTATCCTTACCTTAAAATGTTCATCTACACTACTATCTTATATTATTGGTGGTTTTTCTATGATAGTTAGATGAACTTCATCATTAACACCTTTATAGTCTTCAATATCCTTCACAAATAATTATACTGGGGCATTATCTTCTTATGAATGTAAAATTTTCCTTATGAAGAAATTAGGCATGGTTCATCCTATTCAAAATAACAATATTTCAATATTTATTTAGGGATCATATTTATAATCATAATATTAGGACTTTTGGGGACACTTTGTAGAATTATACCTAAACATTACAAACTAAAATCCCATGAGTGTAATTCTACCTTTGAAATTTCATATTATCAAGATTAGATTTTAGAAAATAAATGAAATAACACCATTAATGACATTTTCATATTATCAATCTCTATGAAAAGATATAATATTTCCTTGAATTAAACTTTTTAATATTTCTATTTTTTCATTGAATCACTATAATTATTCCTCTTTTTATATGAAATAAGGTTTCTTTAAAATTTATACATTTTATTCTCTATTGGATCCTTACCCCTAGAACAAAATCATCTAGTTTTAATCAAGGTGGTCATGTATACAGAATATGATTCACAATCGGAATTCCATCAATGGTGTCATTTAGTCAAAATGGATCCTCCAGAATCTCAATCCCCATGGTTTAGAATATTGAAATAAATTCATTAATGTTCTTCCTAAAATCCACTGACTTGTTCCATGAAACCTTTAATGTAGTTTCAAAAACCTTGAAAAAGTATTTATATATGATTCAAAACTTTACCCACATGACATGTGAGGATTATAAGGTTTCAACTTCATATTGATTGAGTTTTAAAAATACCTCCCTATCACATAGATTCCCTTATTGTTGACATAAAACACTCTAAGGACATTCTGTGAAGATGATCCACTATCCATGTTTATCTAATTTACTTTAATAGAGTTTGTATTAACTTCTATACCAATGGATTGAATGTATTATTATATCAAAATATTTTATAGCTAAAAATTATTTCTCTCGAAGAACAGAATCCATTTTAGATTCCAAACATCCATGAATTCTAGAGGAGAAAAATTCCACTTACTCAAACATTTGGTATAAAAACCACTATTGGGGTCCAAAAAAGAAAAATACCTCAAGGGGGAATAAAAATGATCCTATTTCTAGTGAAACTGAAATCAATTTTTTCAATAGTTACTAGCTACACATCTCTATCCACTATATTGAAATAAGGATGTTTAAAAGAAGAAAAATATAGACACATAAATTTTAATTGGTTCATACAATTGTGACAGTCTCTGTCACTTATTGAAAATGATGTGTTCGTGTACTAGAACTAACTAAGTTCATTTATATTCATTACAATTTATAGTTACCACAGTGACCATATAGGCTATAAATATTCACAAAAATAGGAATCTTATTACAACACATCCCCTATAATGCTTAGTACTCATTATGAATATTCCATAATATTCCATAAAACTATAATAGAATTTACATCAATAATAGAATTACAATATACTCAAATTTTATCATAATTATGAATCTATACAAATGGGTCATATTTTAGAATCCCAAATCTCATTTTATTTGTTAAACAAAATCTAGAACACTTCTAATTTTACACTACTCCCAATCCTAGCTCTAATTTCTATATCCTTATCTCCTATGAAAAACACCATCAACAAGAAAATAATATTTCTATAAAATGAAATATGGTTTTTAGATTTAATGATATCTATAAAACAAAAATATTGGAATCATTAAAATTAAAAAAACATCCTATTTATTATTCTTGAAATCAGAAGTCAACCACCCTTATAATATTTCTAAATTTTGAATTAAATTCCAAAGTATTCCACTGTATAATAGGTAAATTAATTCACATGATATTTTAACCATTTTACATATAAAATATAGAAATATTTCTTTCAATATTTTATAGAAAATTATTTTATAGTTATGTGAGCCCCCAAAATGGTATAAATATTCTTATATATCACAAGGATGATAAATGTTACTATAATGTGTCTTTATAATTTTCAATAAACACAGTTGAAAAAACATATATAATATTACCTATATATCTCACAAACATAGTTAATCATTTAATTGAATCATACGTATCACTATGATTAATGTTAAATATTCCCCTGATTTTAGAGAATCATAATTGGGGGTGTAAGTTATTCTTACACATTAGTAAGAATAATACTACCTATCATCCTATTCATCTTTGTTAGCACAATGTATAATCCAATTTAATTTTATATAACCACTAATTACACGAATTTTATTTTACGTGTCACCCAAATAAATTATATATAATTCATTTTTCAAGAACCACAATCAAAACTGAATGTTATTCTTATATTTCCTAATAAATATATAGTTTATTCTTACATAACATAATAATTTTATAGAAAAAACTGACATTCGAAAAAGGTTTCCAGTATTAATATAATAAATTTATATTTCTATAAATTGGATTTTAGTCAATATTCACCATATATTTAGTAGTAAAAAATATAAAATGAATGAATTAAATGAATTTTTATAATTAAATCATATCTAAAAATTAGTAGAACATGTAATGACTAGGTATGAATCATAAATCATGGTAAATTCCACAAATCAACAGGTGAAATTCATAGTAATTAGATTATGGAATAATTATGAATGTATAAAATATAGTAAATTGGGATGTGATTTACCGAAAATACGTATTTTAAAAAACATAAAAAAGAGATTGGAAATTACATATATACCCATGAAAACCATGAAATATATACATGATAGTGGATAGAGAATAATCAAATCACAATTGAGATTACATGGAAGAAACACATTGATAATAAATTTCCAAAATAAAATCCACATATATACAATAACATAAAATGATAATAAAAAACTGCAATATATCATCACCATATTAACAATCCATTACTAACTATAAAAATCCAAAATGTATCTTTCCTGGTCAAATCAACAATATTATACTAGGTTATCTAATTAAATGGATTAGAGATAAAATAATTGACACATATCTAATGGGATATGTGTGGGGTGTGATTATGATGTACCTTGTAGGATGTCACCTTCAAAATCTTACAATACTATTATAAGACCATTTTTATATAGTAGTGTCATAATTTAGGAAGGCAAAAAAATGGTAAAAAAATTTATTTTATCATAAAATTTCTAAAATTGAAATAAAAATCACACTAAGTTTTGTTTCACTGGATTTAACGAATCCACCATGGAATTCATCATCATCTGCTTTAAAATATATTCTATATAAGTAATCTACCTATTCTATATATCATCAAAACTATATAAGTCATTTAAAATAAAACATTTTCTCTAATTATCTTCTTAGTGATGGGGTTCATAGAGGTATATAACATCCCAAAAAATGAAGTAGAACTTCGAAAAACATTAATCCAAAAGTAAATCTATATATATTGAATGAATAACATTATATAAATATAATAATGACCACATAGACATATATTTTCTAATCATGACGTGATCTTGATTAATAAAAAACTACCCATCTAAGGACCCCTCCATCATAAGAATACAAAAAATTGTGGTAAACTCAACACTCGGGTATGATCCCTCTCTAGTTATGGTTTATTAAAACATTTTTTATTAATAAATAGAAATTTGATAACAAAAGTTTTCTTAGTTTTATAAGTTATAATAGGAGTCTCAAAATAATAGAATGAAATTATTTTAAAGTGGAATAATAGAATTTATACATGCCTCACTCAACCAAAAATGTTTAGACTAGATGTATTGAGCATTTCTAAATAACTATTAACATCTCTATATAAGAAATATTTTGTTAAATTTTTTTAATTATTGTTAAACTTATAAAATATTATGTGATATGTTAAAACATCCCCAATTTTTCATAAAATTATAAATTATTCAAGAGTAATAGTTAGATTGGAAGATAAAATCTATACCATATATAATTATATAATTGAAAATATAATTTATAGCCACTTTGGAATAGTTTCTCATGATAGTATATGGCCCATAAAAAGCTAAATCATTGAATGGTATAAACCGCAACACAATGATATGTCTTTTTTGGCCCATATATATATATATTGAACATTGACTTTATATCACATAATATGTAACAACATTAAAAATAACATCAAAAACGCTTTTTATATATTTTTAAAACTCTTATAAAAAAATATATCATATATTTTCACCACATTAAATGTCATATGTGATATTTTTTGAAAATCAATCAAAATCATCATTTAGATATCCACTAAAACACTTTGAGTATAGTTCACAATGTTTTCAAAACATGATGTTAATTTTGAAAACAAAAAATTGTGAAACCATGGGCTTTAATAATAATGAAAAAAATGATGAATTATTGATTCTATAAATATAATCAAATAACGGCCTCTATCGAAGAATCAATGATACTAAAATTAGAAAGGAATATATCATTATCTATAGAAAAACAGTAATATTATAATTATGTGAACAACTTATTTAAAATACAAGAAATAATAAAAATATAATACTTTTTTCTAAATCATGAAGCTACAAAAAACATATACTTGGTAAATCTCAGATAGACTACTCAGTTCTGCATGTATAAACTGACTAGTTCAATGAATAAATCACATTTCATTTATATAAGAGAAAGAGCACATCAAATTACTCCACCTCAGTAGATCAGATGATCACATTTACAATATATATATATATGTGTGTTAGTACATGTCCTATTATTATGTTAATAGAGAAATAATATTTCATACTCATTGTATGGTAGGGAAAATATTTTATTGGTTAAGAATATCCAATGACATGATTAGAAAGACACCTAAACATCCACATATTAGATAAACATCAATGTTTTCCTCAGATATGTTTCAATGTATGATGGTTCTAATGTAAATTATATTTCCAACTTTTATAATGGGGATTAAATATGAAACAAGATTCTCTATTATATGACGGAGATAGTGTGTATCACTCCATGTGGTCTATCATGTCGGTTATTCAACGCATTTAAGTCAAATAGTGAATCATGAGAACATTCTTTATGAATGTATAAAATCATAACCCTAATAACCATTAATTTTATTGAAAATACATAATAATCCAAGATAAATATTGGATAAAAATAAATCAAACTCATTCATTGATATTTTAATTATGATTACACTTCACATAATATTTGAAACCAATATGAAATAATGATAAATTTGATAATACAAATCTATTTAATGTGGATGATTTTATATTTTTAATATATTTTTAGGAATACGTGGAAAAAATACAAAATAACCCATATTATCTTATCTCATTTATTAGAACCTGGTAGAGTCATTATGTTAGTTGTAATTTTAGTGGTTTTTACTCATTACATATTCATATAATTCATTTGGCATACCCATGTGGCCATCTAATAAAACCATACCACTAAAATACTTTAGTGAGTAACATATTTAATGAAAGATAGTTTGAATAATGGACATAATTATCAATCATATTCTTAATTTTCAACTCTGGGACCATAATATTAAAATTCATTAACATCAAAACGTCTAATTTTATGATGTTTATAGAATTTTCTTCTTATATAGAACTATTTCTAAGTTCTTAATCATAATTTGGGAAAATTTATAATCAAAATTGCTTTGATATCATTTTATTAATTAAATGTAATTTTTAATATTAGGTTATATTTATCAACACGTACTATAAAATTAGGAACAAAAGTAACATTTGATTTGAATTTTACTGGTTTAATATTTTATTTTTAACATTTGAACGTCTCTAAGTCTAAAAATACTCCCCAAAACCTCTTAGAGAATATAATATAATCAAAATATAACTCCACGATACAAAAAATCATTTTATTCTAAGACAAATGATACTTATTTCCTTCAGTGAGAAATGATAAAAAATACAATATATCAACCATGTTATATTTGGAAATCTATGTGTTTATAAAATGATACAAAAAGTAGACTACTATTTAATGTTTTACAATATAGTTTTTGGGAATTATTTTACCTTATATTTTAACATATTAAATCGATAAAAAATTTATTCGGAGAAAAATATATTTTTCTGTATACCATGTTTCAGTAAATATTATTGAATTATATTAGACCTAACCATGTGTATTAAATAAATCATTTTGTACTATCAATTAAACACTTATTATTTACAGATGAATTCTATTAAAAAATTTAATCCTATATTATGATACAAAATATTTATTTTTTATTCTTTACAGCTTTAAATAGTCCAACTTTCTCAAAATAGTTAATGTAGTATCTCCTTTATCCATAAATTTATAGTATACTATAAGATTTATTCCATAATTCTGTATAAATTTTGAACTTATTTAAATGTTTGGTAGTTGTAAAAAATATAGTTGGTATCTTATACAATTAAAAATATATAAATTTATTTCTTAACATTAATTACTAACATGGAATCTCTATAGTTCATCTAAAACACCTTGACGTATTATTGAAAATTCCACCTAAAACTCCATGTTTTTTCTATTGAAAACATTTTCCGTCCTTATAAAATATTTTATTCACTGAATAAGTTGGTTTGGCCACTATGTGACCTATTTTACTATTTCTATAATACAAAACTTTACACATTATTTTTTATACTAACCTAATTTTGATTGATCTAATAGCTCCAATGTACAGAAAAAAGAATCCCCAACATATTAAGATGATTAGGTAAAATTTTACTGATCTATTTCATATAGTAATTCACAATTAACTATTGGATTATTCTTGGTGGTTATCATATAATAATGGTTATGTCCAAAACAATATTTGGTGGTGAACCCCATCTATCGAGGTAAATAATGTACTCAATCATATTGGGCACAAGATTTGAATCAGAATCACCTTCAACCATCTTGCACTAAATGATTTTTTATAGAAATCATATAGTTCATGCTTATAATTATTTTCATATTAACATGTATGATTATATATTAATAGATAAAAATCTATGGTTTCATATTTATTCTTGAGTTTGGGATCCTGAGAGACAAGAATTAATGTCAACATATTAAGATAATTTATTTTCAGTTTACATTTTTCCCTTCTTTTATAGATTCTTCCAAAGGTGTTTACATTGAAATTTGTTTCATTAAAACATTAAAATTTTCATCTTAATTATGGACAATTATTATGTTCATATATAAGTAGAGAATGTTTTTTTCATTTTTATCTTATTTATCAAAAATTAATATCATGTTAATGGTGGATGATAATGATATCATTAATCTGTAAAAAAAGTGTTTACTATATTACAACCATGTCTTACGTTAACTATGTAAATGATATTTTCAAATATTTTAATAATAAAATGGTTACTCCATTTAAATCTATCATTATCATTATTGGTTAAATATCCATATTATAATGTCCTCAATTTTAATAAAAAAATAAATTTATATATTTAGGTTTTAAGTCAAGAAAATCATACAATATTTGAATCTTGAATAGTTGATATAGTAACATCATTCCCAATCCATCGTATGGATTAACTCAAAAAAATTAAAAGAGTATCAGTCCCAAGGGTTTACCAGTTAATTTAAATGTAATAAAATGCTAAAATTGTGTCACCAAAATATTAGGGCAATCTCATTACAATATTTTCTTACCTAACATAGTCTTGGGAAGACCTTCCTTGTTTGGAACCTAAATAGTTAGATGATAAATTTCATGAAAGTTGTTTACATTATAAAAAATTAATTACTTAGTGTTTTTATGTGAATTTATTCTCACCATATTATCACATGTATTACATGTACATTAATTGATTATTCTAATTATTTTGAATTTAATACTTATTATGTCCCCACATTATTGACATATAATAGTATAAATGCACAATTCTTTACATGACCCTTAATATATGTTACTATCCCAAATTAAAATTATGGTGTATTAAATGATATCTAAATGAATATCATGAATAATGTACATGAAATCCTTCCGAAAAACAGATTAGAATAATATGATACCAATATTCCATAAATATGTAAGAATAAAACAAATGGATGAAAAATAAACTTGAAAAAAAAGGAATAAGCATCTAGACCAGTGAGTAGTCCAACCTCACAAACCTGTACCCACAGTTCTTTACTCAAGGCTGACATAAACTCCATAATTATTACAACACTTGAAATGTATAAACTAAAATAAATTAATCAATTCATCATCATATCTCATTACAAGAAATATTCAAAGTGAAAGAGAAATAAATGAATTCTAATAACTAAAATGTAACTACTTAAATTCATATATGATAATTGAAATACATAATTTAATCACTACTAAACATGTTTATATATCCAAATTCAAAATATAAATTTATATTAATTAATAATAAAACATGTGATAATATTAAATAAATAAGTCTTTCATAAATATATACTTGAGATAGATATTTATAAATGAATAATAAGTAAAATAGGTCGTAAACACATTAAACTTTTATGCACTAAAAACACATATAATTTAATTTTAGAAAATATGAAATTTTTATATTACGATTTACATAATTTTAATATATATTAATTCATATTCCAAAATATGTGATATTTTTATCACATTTATTTTTAAGTAATATACATATCATATTTTAGGTAAATAATTTCCATAAATTAAATAACACATTCATTATTTCATATAAACTATTGATCAAATGTTTATCTTAAACTTACTTTGGAATAGAAAAACTGATTTTCCTAATAAGTCCTCAATGCAATATATTATATTAAAATTTATAAACTATCTACAAAAAAATTAGAAATAATTTTTATTTTAACTTATTCTATAATTTGAAAAAATTTATAAAATTTTCAACCTTGTAAATTCATTTTAAATCAATATAATTTCAATAAAATAATTTTTGGTTAGGAGGTAAGGGACTCTCAGTTTCAATATGTCCCCCAAGCCGATGACCAAAAAAGTTCTTGAAAAATATAAATAAAATAAAATTTCCAATTAAATATTTTTAAAAATAGATTTCACTATGACATAAAACAATTTATTTTATAAATTTAATCATGAATTTTACAATACTAATGTAAATCTCTAATTCAGGTCATCCTAGGAATTTAATTATGCAATTTTGATGGGTTTATAGTTATATTAGTTGGAACCATTCTACATATCCATGTTGTTTTGATAATTAAATTAATTTAACCAATATTTTTTGAGAAATTAATTGTATCAATATAATATGTCTTTCTTTATCCACATTTTGGATCCTAGAATTGTATAGTTCTTACTAAACCATATTATCGATCATCTTCATATGACACAATTTTTTTATGGTTTTTTATACATCCCCATAATGACCATATCACTTAGACTATTCCATGGTCATTATTATTTTATGAATAAAACCTAAGTTATCATTGTTTTATATATATTTTTCTGGTTGTAGAATGAAAAAATAACCATTTTCATTAGATTATGACGTGGATATTTAAAATCTCATTTTTCATACTTCTTTCATCTAACATAAATTCAAAAAAAAATTAGAATGCCTTCTAGGATTTCTTTCATAATGTTAATAGGGAGGCCTAACTTCTAAAAAATATGAAGAATAAATATAAAACATCATTAACCCCATGATATATCTACACATCTATAATAAATTATTAAATTATGATAGAATTTTTTAACTTTAACCATGAAGGTCTGGTATGTGTATTCCTCATTCCATCATGATTGAGATAAAAAAGTAGGAGTCGATGGAATCCTCCCTTATAGGGTATCCATGAATTATAGGAATTAATATATTCTTATATAGGATTTATTTATTTTCATAATCTTCTTGCACCTTGTGTTTATTGAATAGAGATAAATGAAAACCCAAAAATTATCTCATTTTAATGAGTTTAAACATGATCCCCAATGTAGTTGATCATTATCCTTTCCATAAAGGGATGAACCAATATCTATATTTTGCACACAAACACAAATGGTTTGTCTATATGGGTTGGTCATTTAAAAATGTTAAAATAATTTAAATCCTTCAAAATATTGGATCAATCTCATTAATTTTTCTTTACCATTTAAACTAAAATATAATATGTATAAAATCATTAAATTCTTCATCAAATGATGAAATGATAATCCTTAGTAGCTGAAATGGAGGATAGTGGTTGTACCATAGATTATGGATCAAAATGAAAATCTTATTCACAGAAATAATGATATAATTTCTCAAACTATTTCATGGTTCATTAAATATTAGAACATAGCATAGCTTAAACCAGGAGGCCATTGTCGACCAATTAGTGTGCATTTTTATAACATAAAATGTTTTCAAGAAATATATATGAAATAAATAATAATAAAACATAGGATATAATTTAAAAAATTATATCCAATCATAGATATATTTCATAATAAGGATTAAAATTATTTTAATTAAATTTATTTTTCAAATATTAATAAAGAAGATGTTTTTGGAATAAACCCCAATTTTTATTTAAATCTCACAATACCACAAGTCACTATAAAAAATATGATTATTATAGTATATTTGATTCAAGGGTTCCCTTATCATATAACATGTTTTGTAAAATACTCAAAGATTAAAATGGGGTTATAACACTATTTTAAAGTATTAAAAATTTCCATAAGTTATGAAATTTTAACTTTTTCTTGATACATAAGAATATAGTAAAAATATGAGGGATAATTAATATGGCGTAACATAGTGATTCTAAATATAAAAAAAGAATCAAATTGAAAAGGTGTTAGAAATTATATGATGAGAGTATCCACTTTGTCACACACGGTTTTTTTTTCTGTCTTTGTATTGATCCGGCCCATTCCCAGTTTTAACAACTGAATTTGTTTCTTTTATAACTCTTTTGTTTTTCATCCTTTTTCACCCAATCAACTTCCCACTTATCCTATAGTGATATATTAAAATTTATTTATCCTTTTGGACCCATTAGAAATTCATAAGCCAGGCGAATTTGGGTCACTTATTTAGGTATTGGGCCGGCCCATGGGCCCATTTCCTGTTTAAAAAAAATAATAATTTGTTTCATTTATATATTTTTCATTTTTTAATATTTTTCGGTGATTCCACCTCCCACCCGAATCAAATATCCCTAGCCTCACCCCCAGTATCGTTTTTACTACTTTGGAGCTCATATTGGTCGCGTATTAGGGAGAATGTTCTCTGGTTTCTTCAAAACGTCCAGAATTTAGAAGGTAACTTGTTTCACCCATAACTCATTCAATTAGTACTCTTTTGCCCACCAATTTTCTTTTCCTGGTTCTTCCAGATCTTAGGAGAATATCCATGAATTTTCAAGCCATTACCTTCCCTCTAGGGTTGCAGATCATATGGAATACGAAGCGTTTTCTAGGGTGAAAGGTGAGATTCCTTCTCCTTTCTCCTTCCTCTTCCCCCTCCTTTCATTATTTCATGGTTTTATATTGTAACCTAGTCTTGATAGACCTAGGGTTTTGTTATACCATATTTTTTATGGGTTTTATGTTTGTTTAGGTCTGGTATTTATAGTTTTAGGGTTTATAAACCCGCGACGGGTGATTTCGGGTGTGCGTTTCAATTACGCCAAAGATTTGAGGTAGGATACCCCATGCACATGACTTTATTATTTATGTTTCATCCTTTTATTATATTTAAAACCAGATATATATGTTTATTATTGTTTTTCATCCTTTGGATAATTTTATTGGTGTTCAAAGTGGTTGTTTAATCATTGGTTTGTGAACGGTAGTGTTGTTTTGTCATGAAAGTTCTCAACAAGTGTTTGTTTAAATGTTCCGTTATCTTTTGAAAATATTTTGTGAGGTTTATAATCTGTTCTATGGTATTTTTAACATGTTACAGTATCTTGAATTAAAATATGGCTTTCAATTGGGGTTTTATTCCTTTTCATGTACATAAAATAAATTGTTTTGTTTAAAAAGGGCATGTCATGTGTTCGGTAAATTGCCCGGTTGGCTTCTATGTGTGATGTGTGATTTAAAAGTTACTTGATTGGATTTATAAAGGAATTGGAAGAATTATAAATGGTATTTTGGGTACTTATATCGATTTCCAATTTGGATTTGTTTTTACAAACAAGTGGGTTTTGATTTACAACATATTTTGGCCCGAGTTGCCCAAAAATGGACCGTTTCACATCTTTATGAAAATGGTTGTGTTTTGAATATTTAACCTAAGTATTATAAGAGATTTATGAATGAGGTTTACTGCTGTAAATGATGTTTATACAGATCCTTAATAAAATTAAAATGCATACCTTCATCAAAGGTTAGTTTTGAGAAAATGTTTAAAGGCATGTTTGGCATTTCCTAATGAAGGAGTTTTTTACTTGTATATAACAAGTTGTGAAATTGGGATTGTTTTATGGTCCATTAAATGATTTTATTAAATTTTTATTGGGCTGCCAAATATGATTTGGTTTGGTTATTATGTGTGTTTATAATTTAAAGAGTGTTTTTGAAAGAGTTTTATGTGCAAATCCTCAATACACTTCATGAAATTGTTTTACCAAAATATTTAGCGGTTTGTTGATTAGTGTAAGAAATGTGAAGAATGATTATGGGATGTTTGTGTTTTTATGGTTTTGGAATGGAATGGGGATGTGAAATGTGTATTTGATAATATGTGTAACTTGATTGAGCACTAAAGGGAATCCCGGGTATCTAGGTGGGCGGACGTGTACTAGTATGCTAGTGATTCTGTGGGGGTTGGCCCCTGTTTCACGTAGCAAGTTTGACGATGACAACACTAACTAAACTATGATTATGTTGATGATTGGGGACCACTAGGTTATGGGTATGTTCCCTACTAGTGGCTCGTGCACGAGAACGGATATTTATTATGGTTACTTTCACCGAGATACGAGGTACCTGGGGATCACAACTAACTAGTGCCTAGGGGTATTCCTGTGACTAGTGCTCATTGGCTATTTTGTACTCACCGTCGGCATACGGTGTGTTTGGTTGGTAAATTCAGTAGTATGTGTTATTTATTTGAATGTTAAAATTATTTAAAGCAGCCCTCTTGAAAACTATTTTCATTTTGAAGTTTCACCTCTTTCAAAATAATTGTTACTTGCATTTTTGTTTATTAAACCTGCATGTTTTTGTCTTATAATTATTATAGCATGAAACCTAATTTGAAAACTAGACTTTCAAATCATGAATTTAAAACTATAAATTGATGTTTCTTTTATTTTAAAGTAATGTGCATTGGGAATAGAATACCGGGCTAACCTACCGAGTTTTAATACTCACGCCTATAGTCTTCTTCTTTTTTCAGCCCTTGTGCAGGTTTCATCTTTAGTTCGATCACCTTGGGAGACTTTTTATCATTGTGTTGGAGAGTGACCAGAAGTGTCACATGGAGTTATTTTTTTATCGGAATTGTTCATTTGAGTTGTTGGTTTTGTTCTAATTTTATTTTCTTGTACAAATAATATTTAGTTCAATTTTTATATAAATTCATTTTGGGCTGTCCGTTTATTTCCGCTGTTTGTTTGATTGTTTATATATGGGCGAAATCGTTCCCTTGTGTACTCTATTGATGCCCTTGGTGCTTGTCACCATCCTGGAAGGATCAGGAATGCCTCTCGGGACTTGTCGCAGGCTGGCCTGGGTGACCGGTTCAGGGTCGACTCGGGCTGGTTCGTGACAAAATGGTATCAGAGGAGGTCGGCTATTGGCAGACCTCTCTTTTTAGAGCGCCCTTGTTATTTTGGGGATGCCAATGTAGATGGAGTAGGATTTTTGGGACTTGAGGGGTAATTGCATGAAGAGCGTCGCGAACTCTTTCTTGTTCTAATCCTCAGGTTTCCATGGAAGTCCGGTTTTATTAGTGTCCATTGTTCTAGTTGATTGTTTTATATTGGGATATGACAAGGGGAGTCAGACCAATGGCCTTCGTGAGCTCACAGGGCCTGGAAAGCCATGTGGAGCTGGGGAATGGTCCTAATAAGTCTCTCTGTGTTGGTGTTGTGTTTGGCATATGGCCGCCAACCATATGGTCAAGTCACCCACCGACACTAGTTCCCTTTTTCTTGGGTCTCTTGAACCTTTCTTGAATTCTGAATTTTTGTTTTTAAAATCCTTGTGTGAGAATTGTGGAAATGGGTTTTAATGTAAGGATTAGATTTTGAAAAGTGAAAAAAGGGGGTTTCAATAATTAAATATAAGAATGTTTTAGGAAGGTTGTGTTTTTGTGAAAAAAAAATGGAGGGAAGCAGAAATGATTTAAAGGGATTGGATTATCCATAATCTAAACTTGTGGTTTGTTGAAATAAAATGTTTTGAAATTGTGAATCATTTTAAAGTGATTCTGGATCTTTTTTTTAAATGGGGTATTTTAGGATGTTAAAAAAAGTTTTTTAAATCGGATAAATTAGTTTTGGAAATTAGTTTTGATCGGTTGGTTTTTTACTAGAAATGTTATTGGTCTCAATGGACCTTAGATTATGAAAATATACATTGCTGATTTTTTTTTAAAAAAATAATGTGAAGGGGTTGTTTGGAGTGGCTTGGTTATTTAAAAAGTTTTTAAAAATGAAAAGGGGTAGGTTTTCAAGAAAATGGTTCTTAATTAATTGTGGTTTTTTTTTGTGAAACATGAAAATGTTTTTTGACTTGGTGGTTGGTGTTCCTTTTGAAGGTAAATTGTTTTTTTTTATTTATGATGTTTAATTTTAGCCTTTGGTGTTTTCATGGGTGCTCACATGCATGGTTTTATTTATATTTGGAAGTATGGCCTATATGGTATGGTGGTTGGGTGTCAAGGGTGGCATGGAAATGTGCATGTGGGTGAGACTTGATGAAACACCATTGGTGAATGTGGAAACCCACCAAGTTAGTTTGATTTTTCAAAATTGTTTTGAGCTGAAAATTGTGGCCCTTTTTTTTAAAACCAATGGTTATGTGGATTGATTTTTCTATGTTGTAGAAGAGTTGTTTATTCAGTAAGCTTCCTTGTGATCTAGAATTCATACTCTTGTTGTATATTGAGATGATATCTTGTTGGTGTCTTGGTTTTGGAGAAATTTTCATTGGGTTTCTAAAGATGTGTTTGATGTTGTGATGTGGCTAGTGATAGTTCTCCGTTGGAAATCTTTCCTACTGATCAACCTAAGGATTCCTTTCAAATTTTAAATCCACCTCTTTTTATGATGCCTCAACCTGTTTGTTGGAATATAGAGATGTTTGGGATATATTAAAAGTGCTTCTAGGTCGTGATAATTCTTTTGGATAGAGCAGTCGTGTTCGGTGATGTTGATGTGTTTCGTCTAATTCCTTGTCCATTATGCCCCTCATTTGGAGTGATAAGGAATTTTGATATGTATCTATTATTTCCTATTTATATGAAGGTTTTTTTTGTGATCCAGTGTAGGTTTTTTGAGTGGTGTGATCCTTATCACCTGACTGCGGTGCAGCAAATGCTTCAAGAATCCGGGCTCCATCCATAGGCCTCGGAGTGAAGCTTTTCACGCAGTTAGGAAATCAACAGAGGTGTGGAGTGCTAGATTATGATACTTACTCCTCTGTTTTGGTAAGTTAGTTACTATGTCAATGTTTTGGTTCTTCATTTCTATGAATTTCCCTTTGTCGCAACAAGCGTGGTGGACTTAACCCCTCACACAGTGCCTATGGGTTTTCCTTCATGGATGTGGGTTTTCAATCAATGTCCCTATGTGGACCACCTGTAAAAATCAGATGCAGTCTTGGTGTTACCTATTCATTGGGGGAGAGTTTTGGGTAGTTTCATTGTTTCTTTTGTTGTTTCAGTGGCCAAATTATTGGGTCCCCTTCCCTCCCATCCCCAAGTGACGGGGGTCCAAAATTGTGCTGAATGTGTTGGCCAAGTTCTTGTCCCCTCCGTTCGGGAGTGGGTGGTTTATATGTTCATTTTGTAATCCTATTAACTATGTATATTATGTTTTTCTAGGAGGGTTTTTTTTGGGCTTCTGTGAGTGACGCCCAATTTTAGCTCATGTTCAATTCTTGTCTATTCATTGCTAGTTGGTTTCTAATGGTGGGGAGACCCACCATGGGTCTCTTGGATTTTCATCCTAAGAACATTTCTAGGGATAATTGATTCTTAATGGTGGGGGGTACATTCTGGAATCCTTATGTGTTGTTTTTTTTTCAGCTGGAAAGTGTTATGGCTTTCCGGGGGCGGAAAGCTTTAATGGTGGGGAGAATTGTCACACACGGTTTTTTTTTCTGTCTTTGTATTGATCCGGCCCATTCCCAGTTTTAACAACTGAATTTGTTTCTTTTATAACTCTTTTGTTTTTCATCCTTTTTCACCCAATCAACTTCCCACTTATCCTATACTGATATATTAAAATTTACTTATCCTTTTGGACCCATTAGAAATTCATAAGCCAGGCGAATTTGGGTCACTTATTTAGGTATTGGGCTGGACCATGGGCCCATTTCTTGTTTTAAAAAAAATAATTGGTTTCATTTATATCTTTTTCATTTTTTAATCTTTTTCAGTGATTCCACCTCCCACCCGAAGCCAATATCCCTATCCTCACCCCCAATATCGTTTTTACCACTTTGGAGCTCATATTGGCCGCGTATTAGGGAGAATGTTCTCTGGTTTCTTCAAAACGTCAAGAATTGAGAAGGTAACTTGTTTCACCCATAACTCATTCAATTCGTACTCTTTTGGCCACCAATTTTCTTTCCCTGGTTCGTACAGATCTTAGGAGTATCTCCATGAATTTTCATGCCATTAACTTCCCTCTAGTGTTGAATATCTAATGTAATACGAAGCGTTTTCTAGGGTGAAAGGTGAGATTCCTTCTCCTTTCTCCTTCCTCTTCCCCCTCCTTTCATTATTTCATGGTTTTATATTGTACCCTAGTCTTGATAGACCTAGGGTTTTGTTATACCATGTTTTTTTGATGAGTTTTATGTTTTTTAGGTCTGGTATTTATAGTTTTAGGGTTTATAAACCCGCGGCGGGTGATTTCGGGTGTGCGTTTCAATTACGCCAAAGATTTGAGGTAGGATACCCCATGCACATGACTTTATTATATAAGTTTCATCCTTTTATTATATTTAAAACCAGATATATATTTTTATTATTGTTTTTCATCCTTTGGATAATTTTATTGGTGTTCAAAGTGGTTGTTTAATCATTGGTTTGTGAACGGTAGTGTTGTTTTGTCATGAAAGTTCTCAACAAGTGTTTGTTTAAATGTTCCGTTATCTTTTGCAAATATTTTGTGAGGTTTATAATCTGTTCTATGGTATTTTTAACATGTTACAATATCTTGAATTAAAATATGGCTTTCAATTGCTGTTTTATTCCTTTTCATGTACATAAAATAAATTGTTTTGTTTAAAAAGGGCATGTCACGTGTTCGGTAAATTGCCCGGTTGGCTTTTATGTGTGATGTGTGATTTAAAAGTTACTTGATTGGATTTATAAAGGAATTGGAAGAATTATAAATGGTATTTTTGGGTACTTATATTTATTTCCAATTTGGATTTGTTTTTACAAACAAGTGGGTTTTGATTTACAACATATTTTGGCCCGAGTTGCCCAAAAATGGACCGTTTCACATCTTTATGAAAATGGTTGTGTTTTGAATATTTAACCTAAGTATTATAAGAGATTTATGAATGATGTTTACTGCTGTAAATGATGTTTATACATATCCTTAATAAAATTAAAATGCATACCTTCATCAAAGGTTAGTTTTGAGAAAATGTTTAAAGGCCCGTTTGGCATTTCCTAATGAAGGAGTGTTTTACTTGTATATAACAAGTTGTGAAATTGGGATTGTTTTATGGTCCATTAAATGATTTTATTAAATGTTTATCGGGCTGAAAAATATGATTTGGTTTGGTTATGTTGTGTGTTTATAATTTAAATAGTGTTTTTGAAAGAGTTTTATGTGCAAATCCTCAATACACTTCATGAAATTGTTTTACCGAAATATTTTGCGGTTTGTTGATTAGTGTAAGAAATGTGAAGAATGATTATGGTATGTTTGTGTTTTTATGGTTTTTGAATGGAATGGGGATGTGAAATGTGTATTTGATAATATGTGTAACTTGATTGAGCACTAAAGGGAATCCCGGGTATCTAGGTGGGCGGACGTGTACTAGTATGCTAGTGATTCTGTGGAGGTTGGCCCCTGTTTCACATAGCAAGTTTGACGATGACAACACTAACTAAACTATGATGATGTTGATGATTGGGGACTACTAGGTTATGGGTATGTTCCCTACTAGTGGCTCGTGCACAAGAACAGATATTTATTATGGTTACTTTCACCGAGATACGAGGTACCTAGGGCTCACAACTAACTAGTGCCTAGGGGTATTCCTGTGACTAGTGCTCATTGGCTATTTTGTATTCACCATCGGCATACGGTGTGTTTGGTTGGTAAATTCAGTAGTATGTGTTATTTATTTTAATGTTAAAATTATTTAAAGCAGCCCTCTTGAAATCTATTTTCATTTTGAAGTTTCACCTCTTTCAAAATAATTGTTACTTGAATTTTTGTTTATTAAACCTGCATGTTTTTGTCTGATAATTATTATAGCATGAAACCACATTTGAAAACTAGACTTTCAAATATTGAATTTAAAACTATAAATTGATGTTTCTTTTATTTTAAAGTAATGTGCATTGGAAATAGAATACCGGGCTAACCTACTGAGTTTTAATACTCACGCCTATAGTCTTATTCTTTTTTTAGCCCTTGTGCAGGTTTCATCTTTAGTTCGATCACCTTGGGAGACTATTTATCATTGTGTTATAGAGTGACCAGAAGTGTCACATGGAGTTATTTTTTTATCTGAATTGTTCATTTGAGTTGTTGGTTTTGTTCTAATTTTATTTTCTTGTACAAATAATATTTAGTTCAATTTTTATATAAATTCATTTTGGGATGTCCGTTTATTTCCGTTGTTTGTTTGATTGTTTATATATGGGCGAAATCGTTCTCTTGTGTACTCTATTGATGCCCTTGGTTCTTGTCACCATCCCGGAAGGATCGGGAACGCCTCTCGGGACTTCTCGCGGGCTGGTCTGGGTGACCGGTTCAGGGTCGACTCGGGCTGGTTCATGACACACTTGGATGAGGATAAAGAGGATAAGAAGCCAAAGGTGGAGTTCTATATGAGTACTTTGAGGAAAACACATAAAGGTTCTAAATTAGTTAAATTAAAAATTAAAAATAAATTACTATCATGCTGACCAATTAAGGAAAAATAATTAGGATTTTTCTTGTAACCCATTTAGGGATAACAGGAAACCTTGTAGCCATAAAGTATGTGGTACCTCTTAAAAATGATCCTCGTACCTATTAATGGGGGAAAGTGGGTTCTATAATTTTTTAAAATTATACCGCATACCTATTACAAGTACACGTTGTATCCAATGACACTATTGAATCTAAATTCCTCTAATTTTTTCCTACCAAATCTCTTTTACTTACTAATAAACCTTTTAATCTCACAATTAATCAATTAAAAAAACTAAAAAACCAAAATAAAAATAAATTACTGAATCTATTGACACGATTCATTACAAAATTTCTATCAAAAATTATGTATACATTGAGAAGAATTAATGATTACTGTAAGGGAATAATTCAGAACATGTAACTTTAATATCTACTTTCTAATAATATGATTCATCCTGAGGTTGACCATGATACCATCAAACCTAATCCAATGTAATTACTTCCCCAAATAAATTTATTCATTTTATTTTTTATTACAAACTGGATATTACAATAAGAACCATAATTTTATATCTATAAATCATATAATTGAATAAATTATTGAGTATCAGTTGTCTATCTTTTAAATTGACACATATGGACACATCATTCATGAAATTGAATGATTTCATCACACTAATTGGTATGAAGTTTACTTAATATTTTATTGAATATAAAATGGATTAACATACCAAGGATTCTATTCACTATATTAAAACAATACTTGGGGAACAAAATGATAATAAAATCAAAGAATTATATGATCACAATCATAAAATTATAAAGGATATTTCTCATTATTTTCATAAAACCACGAATATCATTATATAAAAATGTATCATTTCAAAATATATTTCATCTACTCAGTTTTATATTTAACTTTTTTGGGTCTACTAAATGTGTATTATATAAAATTTGTACTAAATTAATAATGATGAAAAGTTACACTATGTAAATATTCAAAAGTATCCATCTAAATAAATTATTTATTTTATTCATTATAAAAAAAATCTATGAATTCTGGATGATCTACCGAAGAAACAATAAATTCTTAGATACATGAGTTCTAAATATATTTCAAATTAAAAATAGGACTCTTTTTTTAAACATAAATTTATAGATGGTAAATTTTACATAGTTTTACTAGAGTTCCAGAACCTCATTACAACCTTTAGAAAAAATAGGATGTGAACTGTCAGTTACTGTCCCGACCCGTCCCCCGGGGCTCAGGTCGTGTCTACCCCAATCCCTCCATGCATAGGTCAGGGGTTGGTGATTAAAACTGGAAAGGAATATCCCTATAATGGGAAGGAATTGAATTAAATATTGTAAAAACACACAGTCCAAGAACAAAACAAGATATGACCATGAAGTAAAACTGTAGTGGTAAAGGTGAATATTGAATGTAAATGGGACATAATACAAGATCAACTTAAAATATACAACTAAAATTGAAAATAGAAACCATATTGATTAGCCACTGTAAGATGATAATATTCATTGATAATATATTTAGTTTTCATGTGCCTTTATATTAATAAATACCATTTTAGTGCATTTTACATTTTGAACACCCATTCTCATCATTTGTGCACTTCATGCCTAATGTGAACCAATTTAGGCCCAATGATTCATCTGATTTTAAATAATGTAACTATACATATTTTAATTTTCTATTTTGGGAAATTTATATGCACTTAATTATAAACATTTTTTATTTAGGGATCAATGGATTATTCATAAATTATGATGGAGATATTTGGCGATTAAAGGAAACAATTCTGGAGAAGGCAGATTGGATATCATCCCGCTGATGAGACTGTGGGGCCCACAATGTAGTCCCAATGAACCCCAACTTTCATGGGAGGGTATAAGACATATGTAGGAACAATTAATCCTTCTGTATATAGTGCTAATTACTCTTACATGGTGTTTATTAAGGTGTCCTAATTGGAAGATGTAATTCCGGGCCAGATTCGGCGACCCAGAAAAACAGCCCACTATTTATATCATATCTCTCGAAAGACTTATTATTTTAGGATTAAATATAACAAGATGTTAGGGAAAAACTGGGGCTTCATTTAATGTTTCTATGACCCACTCAAATTCGGCTTTCTAGAAGTTCCTTTCGGCGCGTCTTTCCGGTGGATGCAAGCTACCTGCAACTTCGAGGTAAGAGTTGAAAAGTCTCTTATGCATTAAATGTCCACCCACCTTTCTCCAACAAATCTAATTAAAGGCACATGGGATGATGGGAGCTCTGCCAAAGGATTCCAAAATTCCTATTTAATTCAGTAGGTATGGAGTATTTGGAGATCTTGGAGTTTTACTTTCATTATAATGTTGTTATGCCAAATTGCCTTTGTAATCATTCTCCATTCTCATGTAAGTCGTTTGAATCACATTAGTTCTTAATTAAAGTTATTATTCTTCCCTTTTTATGTTCTTCTTCTTATCACTTTGATACCATTTTTCAAGGTGTGAATTTATTCACACAAAATCTTGTTAAATTTATTCACACAGTGGTGGAGTGATCATTTTTGTTGTTGTTTTTTTGCTTCTTCAATCCCGCTTCTTTAAGTCGACTTTCTGCTTCCATTTTTTGAATAGCATAAATGGAGGGCTAACCGCTTATGGGTTGGTCCTAGGTAGTTTCATGGGGAAGATTGGATGTTAGTTTATGATCTTAAATTCGTAATCATTTAATTATTTTAGGATTTTCATTTGATGATTTATATTCTTTTTGTCTTCGCCAACTATAACAATGACACATTTTGAGTGATAGTGCGATCCAATTCCTTGGAGTGATCATTAAATTGATCCTATAAGTGCATTAGTTATTATACATGGAATGGTGTAGAGATTAAAGTGGTGAATGATATTGAGGAATTATATCATATTTTATGGATAAATCTTGAATTAGTGAAACGAATGTTATAAGAAAATAAATGAATCCAATCTGACCATAGTAACAACTTAGGATAAAATCATCTCCATTAATTGTTTTAGACTAAGTAATTGTATTTTTTAATTTATTTTATTTATATTAAATTAGTAGTTATTAAAATCAAATCAATCCAAATAGTTGGCCACTCCACAGCCAAACCCTTCCAAAATCAGAGTGTCTCTCATTTTCATCATCGGTCCCTGTGGATTTGACCCCTACCTGTACTACAAAGACCACATACCAGTAGGGTAAATTTGGGCACAACCAAATTTGAACACCCATTCTCATCATTTGTGCACTTCATGCCTAATGTGCACCAATTTATTCCAATGTTTCGTCTAATTTTAGAGAATGTAACTACCCATATTTTAATTTTATATTTCGGGAAATGTATATACACTTAATTATAAACATTTTTTATTTAGGGATCAATGGATTATTAATAAATTATGATGGTGATATTTGGATATTAAAGGAAACAATTCTGGAAAAGGCAGATTTGATATCATCCTGCTGATGAGAATGTGGGGCCCAAAATATAGGCCTAATGAACCCCAAATTTCATGGGATGATATAAGACATTTGTAGGAGAAAATAATTCTTCTGTATATAGTTCTAATTCTTCCCACATGGTGGTGATTAAGGCATCCCAATTTGAAGATGCAATTCTGTGCCAGATTCTGCGGTCCAGAAAAACATCCCACTATTTATATCATATCTTTAGAAAGACTTATTAATTTGGGCTGACATATTACAGGATGTTAGGAGACATCCGGGGCTTCATTTATGTTTTCTATGCCCACATCAAATTCGGCTTTCTAGAAGGTCCTTTCGGCACGTGTTTCCGGTAGATTCAAGCTCGATGAAACTTTGAGGCAAGAGTTGAAAAGTCTCTTATGCATTAAATGTAGCTAATTTTATCTCTATTTGTGTGGCTTTCGGTACTTGGGGATCGAGAATCCATAGTTTTATGGCCCGAATTTTGGCATTTTATCTCAATTTTTGGTAATTTTAATTTGTTTTTGATTGAGTTAACTCGAGATGATTCCCGAGTATGTGAGCTTCACTTGGTGCCCTAAGGTCTTTGAGCCTGGGAGTTATCGGCAAAGTCTTTCTACATGGGTTGACTCGATTGAGTTAAATTTAAATTACCATGGAATAATTGATAAAAAAGGAAAAAATGAATACTCATGTTGATAATAAAATTTCATTCCTCCTAACGCTTCCATCTTTCTCCCTTTGAATGAAAATGAACTCTCATGTCTATTGTGATGCACAACACTTCATCTTGCTTAACTGAAATTGGATGAAATATGACGATGAATTTGAAAAAACGAGTGGGCTTGGGATTGGGTTATGCCTCTGGACTTATCTTGTTTTAAATGATGTTTACGGGTTTCATAATTGTTTTGGTATGAGGTCTTTGGGTGAGAAATGTGTATTAAAATGTTTTTGGAAAAGGTCATTTGAATTTCATTTTTGTGAGATATATTTTGATCGAGACTAGAAAAACCCAAGTTGGGGGGTGTGATTAGCCACTGTAAGAGGATAATATTCATTTCTAATATATGTAGTTTTCATGTGCCTTTCTATTCATAAATACAATTTTAGTGCATTTTACATTTTGAACACCCATTCTCATCATTTATGCACTTCATGCCTAATGTGCACCAATTTAGGCCCAATGATTAATCTGATTTTAGAGAATTTAACTATCCATTTTTTAATTTTATATTTTGGGAAATGTATATAAATCTAATTATAAACATTTTTTATTTAGGGATCAATGTATTATTCATAAATTATGATGGAGATATTTGGCGATTAAAAGAAACAATTCTGGAGAAGGCAGATTAGATATCATCCCGCTGATGAGAATGTGGGGCCCCCAATACAGGCCCAATGAAGCCCAAATTTCATGGGAGGCTATAAGACATATGGATAAACAATTAATCCTTCTGCATATAGTGCTAATACTTACTACATTGTGGTGATTAAGGCGGCCCAATTTGAAGATGCAATTCTGGGCTAGATTCTGCGGCCCAGAAAAACGGCCCACTATTTATATCATATCTCTTGAAAGACTTATTATTTTGGGCTGAAATTTTACAGTATTTTAGGGGACATCCGGTGATTCGTTTATATTTTCTATGACCCCCTCAAATTCGGCATTATAGAAGGCCCTTTCGGCGTGTCATTCCAGTGGATGCAAGCTTACTGCAACTTCGAGGCAAGAGTTGAAAAGTCACTTATGCATTAAATGTCCACCCACCATTCTCCAAAAAAATTAATTAAAGGCACATGGAATGATGGGAGCTCGGCCAAAGGCTTCCAAAATTCCTATTTAATGTAGTAGGGATGGAGGATTTGGATAGCTTGGGGTTTTACTTTCATTGTAATGTTGTTATGCCAAATTGACTTTGTAATCGTTCTTCATTCTCATGTAAGTCATTTGAATCACATTAGTTGTTAATTAATGTTCTTATTCTTCTCTTTTTATGTTATTATTTTTATCAATTTGATACCTTTTCTTCACGGTGTGAATTTATTCACACAAAATCTTGTGAAATTTTTTTACACAATGGTGGAGTGATCATTTTTGTTGTTGTTTTTGCTTCTTCAATCCCGCTTCTTTATGGTGACTTTCTGCTTCTGTTTTTTGAATAGAATAAATGGAGGGATAACCTCTTATGGGTTGTTCCTTGGGAGTTTCATGGGGTAGATTGGATGTTAGTTTATGGTCTTAAATTCATAATCATTTCATTATTTTAAGATTTCCATTTGATGGTTTATTTTATTTTCATCTTCGCCAACTTTAACAATGACACATTTTGAGTGCTAGTGCGATCCAATTCCATTGAGTGATCATTAAATTGATCCTCTAAGTGAATTGGTGATTAGACATGGAATGGTGTCATGATTAAATTGGTGAATGATGTTGATGAATTATATCATTTTTTTGGATAAATCTTGAATTAGTGAAATGAATGTTATAAGAAAATAAATGCATCCAATCTAACCCTAGTAACAAATTCGGATCAACTCATATCTATTAGTTGTTTTAGACTAAGTAATTGTATGTTTTAATTTATTTTATTTAGATTAAATCAGTAGTTATTAAAATCAAATCAATCCAAATAGTTGGCCATTCCACAGCAAAATCCTTCCAAAATCAGAGTGTCTCTCGGTTTCTTCTTCGGTCCCAGCGGATTCGACCCCTACCTGTACTACAACGACCGCATACCTGTAGGGTAAATTTGGGCGCAACCAAATTTTCATGTTCTAATATATGTAGTTTTCTTGTTCCTTTCCAGTGGATGCAAGCTAGATGCAACCTCGGGCATCATCTCGAGTTAACTCAATCAAAAACAAATTAAAATTACCACAAATAGAAATAAAATGGCCAACTCTGGGCCAGATAACTATTGAGTCACGATCCCCATGTGCTGAAAGCCACAGATTAGGTCAATCCATTTCTCTACGCACAATTGATTTTTTTTTTTATATTTTTTTGAATACTCATGTTAAAATTAAAATGATCATCAAACCTATTCCATTTATTATGGGTCCCCAAGAACTCAAACTAAAACCCCACAATCTAGAGGATGTACACTGTGTTTTTTTTAAATGGATGAAAATATAACTGTGAAAAATCACATCGGACAACCGCACATTCCAAAATCAATGCACATGAACCTGAACATGCATTAAAATTAGAATCAAGGCATGCAAAATTATTTGATATCCAATTTCAGAGATTAAAATTTTTTCCTTCCTTGAATTTTCTTTTTTGCACAAAAGATCAAAATGTTAATTTCATCTCCCCCCAACTTAAACTAAAACATTCCCCAGTGTTTAAAGAAAAGAAAGATTAGAATGGGTAGAGGAGAAGAGTTCAAAGAGGAAATTGAAAATGATAAACATGGAACAAATTCACCTGGTTTTTGAAGTTGAAGTTCATGATGCTCCAGATTACTCTTTCAATCTCTTAGGAGATGTATGCACCTGCTTGATTGAATATGTATCACCAAAAATAGTCCATGAACCATACAAAGAAGAACAAACCAGCCAAAACAAACAACACAACAATTTATTTAAAACTAATTATCAACATTTTTATGGGTTTCCTTTTTTTAAAATTTTAAAAATCAAACTGATGATACATTGTCTTCTTTATAATTTCTGGGTAAGGTATTACTCAGGGTTCACACCGCGTGACACGGATGAATACGGTGCTCCCCTTTCATACCCATCCATACTTATAAAAGAAGAACAGGTCAACAGTATAATTTTTTTTAACCTAAAAAAACATAAATAAAACAAACTAATGATACATTGTCTTCTCTTAATTTTCTGGGCAAGGTATTACTCAAGGATCACACCATGTGACACATGTGAATATGGTTCTCCCCTTTCATACCCATCCTTACCCATAAAATAAGAACATTTCAAAAGTCTAAATTTTTTTTAACCTACAAAAACATAAATAAAACAAACTGATGATAGATTGTCTTCTCTTAATTTTCTTGGTAAGATATTACTCAAGGATCACACCACGTGACACGGGTGAATATGGTGCTCCACTTTCATACCCATACTTACTAATTAAAGAAGAACATGTCAACAGTCCTAGGTACTAATTAAATGAAATAAAACATGAAAACCATGGGTTGCCTCCCGTGTATCACTTTTGTTTAACGTCGTTATCTCGACATGAACCCCCTAACTTACCCAATACCACATTTCAACATTTTTAGGACCCCATGTTTCTCCACTTCAACATGATTTAAAATGTGTATCCCTTGTGCTTGGTATGATGATTTTGAATTTTATTCATGAACAATCATATTTTCGGAAATGAATGGGAAAATCCAAGGAATGTAAGAAATGGTTGATCTAGTTTCCACTGTAGTCTTTCCAAATACATCAATGATCATTCCAAAATTATTTGTTTCAAGAGAAGAATGAATTCCAATTGAAAGGTCATGATTATAACTTATAAAGGGATACTTAAGAGGGGAATTAAGGACAATGATTTTGAGATCGGTATGGATAAGAAAATCAGACACAGGTTGAGATTTTGAATCCAACTCAGTTTCATTTTTCAAATTTCTCAACAAAATTGGTTCCTTTTGAATAGAAGATTCAACCTCCAAATTGGAAAGATCAATGTTAGGAATGGGTATGGACTCAAGGTTTTTAATTTCTCTGAATGGTTTAGTGAATGATGTTTTTGAAAAATCATCAATAGAGTTATACATAGGAGACTCAATTCACGATGTCAAATTCTTCTCATTTGAAACCAAAAAATAAATTTCCTCCTCGTTTAAAGACCCTCCATCAATTTCGTGATTCAATTACCCTACCCAAAATCCAAAAGTTGGTTCTTCAATAAATTCATGAGTGGTTTTTGGGAAACTAGACACTCCACATAAGGTTTTTGAAGGTACAGGTGGTGTAGGGATGAGTTACTCACAAGTATTAATGCATTGTAGTTCTAATCTCAAAGATGATAACTCAGAATTCATTATCTCCATTTGATTACACAATTGTTCAATCAGTGTTTGAGGAATATAATTTATATAAGTTTGAACATCATGGACTTCCCCATGATTGATCTCCTCAACCATCCTTGAGAGGGATGGAAATTTATCCTTTGAATATTCATCATCCCAATGATTGTACATGCCCACAGGTGTGTGGTAATTAATCAAGGGTTGATCAAAGAAAATTAATAATTTATGTGCTTTCCAATATTGATTTTCCATTTTATTCCAGCATGAGTTTGTGACATTGTAATTTAGAAGATACTCCATTGGACAAGACATGATGTTGGATCCTAGATTTTCCGAACACGCACAAACAGAAAGGGGTAAAGATAAGACATATGGGTGTGAGAATAGAGAATGTGGGGTGAGAAAAGGATGATAGTGTTTAAGATAACTTAATTGGTCCCCGGAAATGGCGCCAAAATTTAGTTTCGCCCAAATTTACCCATGTTTTAAGGGTCAAGCGGTCACTTACAGTGTAGCTTGGGTTGTCGAATCCTCATAGACCTAAGAAGAACCTTTAGACACTGAATAAAAAGAGATGGATTTTTGGATATGAAGTTGAATGTTAATTTCACATCTCATGAGATTGCCCACCAAATATCCTACTTGAAGGGTAGGTACATCTCGTGTCTACATCTCCCCATGTCAACCGTCACTACCATCCACCATCAGGTCATTGATCGTCGAGTCTCAGTCAGGGCTGCCCATCGTCTCCACAAGACACAACAAGGTGCGTGAGAAGCCCATGTAGGGGTGAGTATAACAATACCCAATAGGGATCGCAATACCCCCAATGGTATCTCAGAGTTCCAAAAATGAAAACCACAACACATGATCTCAAACACAAAGCACAAAGAAAATGGCTCAGCTCAGATCCAGGAATAACTAAAGTACAATAAGTACATATGATTTGTCGTAAATAATTATAGTCTTATTCTGTCAAAAGGAACATCTATTGACCATATAGAGTCTGACCCACATAGGATCAATAGGTACTAACCCCCGCAAGACCCACATATGATCTGACCTGCCCAAGATCGATAGGCAGTGACATCCAAAAGACCCACACATGATCCGGCCTACCCAGGAATGATAGATACTAACCCCCGCAATACCCACACATGATCGATAGGTGGTTATCCACATAGGATCTCTAGGATCATATCTACATAGTGTCCCGATATACTGATCCATATAGGGTCTCTAGATATTGATCCACATAGGTTCACTAGGTGCTGATTCACATAGGATCGCTATGTGCCGATCCAAAATGGATAAAAATGTGCCGAAACACATAAGTAGCTAAGTTATGATCCACACAGGATCACTAGATGATGAACCTCATAATATTTATTGGTTTCAACCTCCGTATGATCTATCTCTAACCTCTATCTCACAACCAGCCACTGGATTCCAACTCATAGCACACATGATTCCAAGAGAAACCGCTCCTCCATCCATCATTCATTTTTTAACAAGTACTAATTACAAAAAATATGTTACACAGTGGTCTAGAAGGTTATAAGGGTTCCAATGCAATAGACGACACGTCCACCAGACGCCTGGTCTATATATTATTGTCATTTTAGTGCTGAGGGCCTGGTTGAATTCAAGGTCGATCAAAGCTGGTCGTACTCCAATTTTCTTTACAACTATTGTGTAGTATCTCAAAATGATTTTCTCACTCTAGGTATCTCAACACCATAGACAGTTTGTCAAATGAACATCTTATTTTCAAGATATGGCCTTTTGAGCATATCAGTGCCCGAGAGGGGTCTGGTCCGGTCTGACTCAGTCAGACCAACCCAGCCCGACCCATCCCATCCCGAACCATCCTGGACCGGACCAATTGGCCTAGTTCGTGGAGCCTTTTCCTGCCATATGGTGCAACCTATGCGGGGGTCATGTCGTCCGCATCCAGAACTACTCAAAGAGTCATTCGGCTATATAAAGGGCGACACTAGGTGGTGTCGTGTCATCACCCACGAGACCCACATGGAGTGGGTCCCCTCCTTTGTCGTGACTTCATAGTCGCGTAATTCTCACCACAGCGTGAGATGAAGTGCCGCCTCCCACCTCTGTGGCCAAACAAGATTTGTGTGCCAATTCGTCCAACACAGCACCGGCCGCCGCCTTCGCCTGCTGCTGTCGTCACTAAAACTGCCGAGTTGGTACCATGCTAGGGGGACTTTTGCAGGCCACCGAGTGGGCTTCGGTGGTCTATTTTTCCTTTAAAACGTCCCCATGGTCCTCTTAAAATGTCACCATCATTGCATGCCTCTCGGTTTCCTCTTTCTGTCGAGTTGGAAATTTGTCCCACGAGGAACGCAACATGAACGAAACAGCGGTGGGTCCATCCTTGTTTGTTAGGCCTGCACCCTCCACGTTAGAATTATAATAAGTAAGAGATATTTAAATTAATCAAATATAATCATTAATAAATAAACCCTTACCTCGGATTTTGTTGGATAAGTCATAGTGGTGGAAAGAGAATCCACGCTTGATGAATTCGCCATCGTTCATCGTTCCCGATTCTATTCCTACAATATTGTCCTCCAAGATTCCATTCCATGGTGGAAGTCACTGGAACACTTCGTCAGATGTTCCTCACCATCGTTTCAAAATATGATTCCTGAGATTCTTTTAAATATGCGGAGGATCTAAACGTGTTTCATGATATTAATGTGGTTTACTTATGAACTGCATTCAATGCTACAATATCGAGGTCACAAAACTTAAGAGTCAAGCCATTTAATAGATTCAAAAATCATGGGTCCCTCCACCACTACTGAACAATTATATAAAATAAATAAAATATCTTTTTGAAGTTATTTTATAATTTTTATAATGTCCAAAATTATCATTATATCTCGACCTACTACAGTCGAAGTGAAGATTCCCCTAATATAATCCGTACTTTGTAGATTCAACAGTGCTCCAAGATTTCAATTCAAGTCACTGATTCAAAAGATAGAAAATTCCACTCATTACATTACTTAACTTACCTTAAAAAATGTTAAAAATTACATTCTGGGCTCACTGAGCCTCGAAATCACATGCCTTCAATTTTTAAATACTTGTAATAATCCCAAATAATTTGAAAAAAATACAAGGAATTTCAAGGTCTTTACATTCTCCACACCTTAGGGATTCTCATCATAAAAAACTAAAACAAAACTAGTGTATCAAATTGGGGTACTAATCACATATCTAATTCTTCTACTCCCATGTTACCTCTAGGAGATTCCCGTACTTCCAACGATCTTGGATTAGAGTAATTGACCCCCCATAATGGACCTTCTTCTATCGATTCTCTATCTCCACAAGGACCTCCCCAAATGCCTCCCCATCATCTATGTCCCACTCAACCCAGTTGAAAACATGTGTTGATCATGCACCTATCTACAAAACTGAGATATGTGAAATACATTATTCTCCAGTGCATCTATGGGGGAATATCTAGATGGTACACCACCTCACCTACTCTACTAAGGATCTAGATAGATCAGATGAAAATTGAAGATAGATTTCCAACTCTTCCAAACCTCTGTAATCCTCGTCGGGTTGAGACCCATAGGAAGACAAAGTCTGCCTCCCCACACTCCAAGGGTTTCTGTCTCCTGTCGGCATAAGACTTATACATTCTCTATGCATTATTCATCCGCTCCTGGAAAATCTGAACCTTCTTTGTGGTTGCCTGTACCAACTCTGGACCCATAAGTACTGACTCCCTTGGGTCTGTCTAGAAAATAGGTGATCTACATGGTCGTTTGTAGAAGGCCTAAAATTACGTGATGCCAATTGTGGAGTCATAACTATTTTTTATGAAAACTCTAGTAGGGAAAGGTGGCCCTTACAACTACGGACAAAATAGAGTACACAAGAACGAAGCATGTCATCCAGTGTCTATATGGTTATCTTCATCTAACCATCTCTCTGAGGATATAAGGTGGTGCCCAAGAAAAGCTAAGTCTCGAACGTCTCGTTCAATACCTTCCACAAGTGGGATGTAAAACGTGAATCATGATTCGAGATGATCGTTGATGGAACCCCATGTAGTCACACATGCTCTTGCACATATAGGCATCCCAAGACCTCTATAGATCCGTACAATCGGATGGGATGGAAGTTGGCCAACTTGGTGAGTTATTCAACAATCACCTAGATGGAATCGTGGCCCTTGGATGTACTTGTTGGCCTTGTAACGAAGTCTATAGTGACACTATCCCACTTCCACTATGGTACCTCAAGTGGCTGAGCTAAGCCCGCTGGTACCTGATGCTCGACCTACTTTTACTGACAACCTAGTCATCAAGATACAAACTATACCACTTCTTTCTTCATTCATGACCACCAGTACTAACACTAGAGGTCCTGGTACATCATTTCCAATCTATGATGTACCACTAAATGGGATATATGGAACTAACTCAACACGTCCTCTTGTAGCATCATTTGTACCATGGTGTGTCCTCTAAAAAGGATGACATGCCCCCCTTTTGAAAATCTATTAGGAGCCTGACCTGAGGATATCTGAGCACGTCGGGCCTCATAGTAAATGTCCCCATGCTGTGCCTCCCAATCTCACTGGAGAAGTGGGGGTGTGACATTCAAAGATTGGCGGTAAGCTTCTCTATATCTATCCATGAATGATATCTACAACGTGGCTATAAACTATGTCTCCCCACTCAGCAAATATATACGAGACCTCATGTCGAGTGCATCTGCTACCATGTTCCCCTTACTATGAGTATATACTATCTCAAAGTCATCATCCTAGAGAAACTCTAGCCATCATAATTGTCTCAAGTTCAGGTCTTTCTGTGAGAAGACATACCTGAGACTCATGTGATCAGTGTTAATAGTAAACCATTCACCAATCAAGAAGTGCTGCCACATCTTCAGCATAAAGACCACTACTGCTAACTCCAAGTAATGGTTAGTGTAGTTTTTCTCATGTTTTCTCAACTGTCATGATCCGTAGGTTATCACTGCTCACTCTTGCCTCAAGACACAACCTAACCTAGTCCCAGACGCATCAGAGTAGATTAAATAACCAACACCATCTTATGGAAGCCTCAAGATGGGGGAACTCATCAGTCTCTACCATAGCTCCTGAAAACTCTACTGGAACTTCTCTATCCATAATAAAGGATACCCTTTCTTTGTCAAGGCTGACAAGGGTTTCACTACCCTGGAGAAGTTGGGAACAAATCTCCAGTACTACCCAGCCAATCCTAGGAATCTTCGCACCTCGGTGACACTCTTATGTGGCTCCCAAGCAAGCACTACCCCTATATGTTTCCGATCAACTATGACTCCAGCCTCCGAGATAACATTCCCAAGGAAGTAGACTTCCCATATCTATAATTGGTACATTGAGAGATTTCCTTAAAGCTGTTGCACTTGGAGTGTATCCAGACCTATCTGAAGGTGCGTTGCATGCTCCTCCTCCGACATTGAGTATATCAAGATGTCATCAATGTTGAACACCATGAAGTGATCGAGTTATGGATAGAAGATCTTGTTCATGATCCCCCGTGAACACTTTTGGAGAATTTTTCACGCTAAAAGGGATCACCAAGAACTCGTAATGGCCATATAGAAATCCAATGGTTCTCTTTCGTATGTTATTATCTCGTAGCCTGAGCTGGTGATAGCCGGATCTGAGGTCTATCTTCAAAAACCAATGATCTCCCTTTAGCTGGTCGAAGAGATCCTCAATCCCCACAAGATGATACTTGTTCTTCATGTTCACCTAGTTCATTCGCCAATATTCCATAGAAATACTTAGATTCCCATATTCCGTCCTAATGGTCATGATCGGGGATGCCCATAAAGAAACACTAGGTCTTACTAACCCCTTTCTCTGTAATTCCTCCAATTGTACCATCATCTCACGAATCTCCACGGGATCCATTCGATATGATGGGGTAGATATCATTTTCATATTGGGTACAGGTCGATGTGAAATCTACCTCTCTCTGAGGAGGAAGTCCCGAAACATCATCAGGGAAGACATCAGCATACTAGTACACCACTATAGGATAACTCAGACTCCTCATGTTAACTACTCCGAGGGTGAGGCTATCTGACTATTGAGTAATCAGGTGCACCCTCCTATGAGATAGTCCATCTTGTGTTGAAATGTTTTCCTCCTCACCAGTGAAGGTAAACCTGATCCCATCCTGGCGGACACATCACACTTTGTGCCCAAAACATTACATATGAAAATGGACTATGGATATCTAGTTCATAACCAAGATGACATCGTAAGGCCTTGACACTGCTACTAAAAGATCCCAGCCGAAGCTCTCACCTCCTAGAGTGAGCTGACACTGCCTGCACCATTGTGTAATCATCGAATCTTCTACTACAGGAGTTTCTAATCACAAGGACCAAGAAAATGACTCCATCAGAATCTCCGAGACCTCAATAAGTGTCATGGAAACTAAAGAGTGACTATCACCTGTGTCTATATGTACTGAACCTATGATGGAATAGACACAGATCAAACCTACATTCATATACAGATAACAGTGGTTATATGAATCTCTTTCATGTAGCTATGCTCACCCATGTCCACCTGCACCCTGTGGATAGGGTGGACCACCTAGTAGTGGTGGCTGTAAAACCTCAAATCACCGACCACTGTTGGTTGCACAGTCTACTCCTATACCACTTCTTCCACCCTAAAGACCTCCTCACTCGAATCTCTGCCTCTTCCTTGGAGGTCCCTCAACCATATGCGGAACATCGATATAGATGGTCGGGCAGTCGCGAGCCATGTGGCCCTACCCGTTTTATGTGAAGCACACTACCTCCCAGCTGACCTTATCATCCACACGAGCTCTGTATCATCAACCAGAGGTTCTGGACCAATTGGACCTCTGCATAATCTTCCTACTACATCCTGCAGATGACTCAGCTACCTGTCATCCGTTGCTTTCTCTAACCGTTGGTGTCTGCTCAGCTAAGAATCTCTCAACCAACAATGCTCGCTCGAGCACTACAGCCTTCTTCAAGATATTCGGCAATATCATAGATGCTCTGATCTCTCGCTGTACCTGCTTCTCAAAGGTCTGAGACCTGAAGAATGTGTTTTGTTCCATGTTAGTGGAGTAGAGCGAGAGGTCAGTAAGTCTCTCTAATTACGGGGCTACTGTCAGGATGCCCGGCTGTAAGTGGAGTAGCTCCTAAATATGCACAGAGCGTAGTGTTATTGAGACAAACTCTACTCTAAAGAGCCTCTCAAAGGCATTCCAGGTAAGGGTTTCCTTGTTATGTAACTAGAGGGTCAAGATCCACCATCTTTATTCTATTAATAGGAATAGACTAGCATCTAGGATCACCATCTCTATGACGGTGTCCCAACTAGGCAGAAAACTTATGCCACAACCTCCAGCCATTCCCCAGCTTCCTGGGGATCTGTCTGACCTCGAAACCTAGATGGCCTCTATCACTAAAACTCATGAAACATGCTCATTAGGAATGCACCATCCTCTAGTGGGGCTGGTGGAAACTGCATCCAACAGGTGGTGGTGCTTTCGGTGCACCAACTGAAAGAGATAACATAGTAAGAGGGCCCTACAAAGAAGCCTCATCATTCGACATGCCATCATTGTGTAATATCTCGACAATCCTGGCTGGCTGTCTATGCAGCGACATCCTGAAAAGAAACAGGGGCTCCACATTAAATAAGTTATACACGGTGAGCTGACTCAAAAGATATCAAAGTAAAAACATTTTCAAAACACACACAATCAATGCTTTCATACACCAAGTCAGAAATCTGGAATTCATGGTCCTGGTGTATGGAGACGTCAGCCGCCACACCAACACTAGACTCCCTGAATTGGAAACCACACTCAAAACACATGACCCAATTGCTCAATTAGAAAGATCAGAGTCCGAGTTCTTCAGTAGAACTGACACCTCTGATAGAACATTGTCGTGAACCATCCATCGGGTCCCGAGTCGTGACTACCCCATGCCCGCCTTCTATAGTCCAGTGGATGACGACAAGCATCAGAAAGGAATATCCCTAAAATGAGAAGGTATTTCCTTTAAACCAATATAAACACAAATTACATGAACAAAACAATATATACCCACGAAGTTAATCTGTAGTAGTAAAGGTGTGTACTGAATGTAAAGTGGCTGGAATACAAGCCCAACTGAAAAGACACAACAAAAACTGAAAACAAAAAACAAATCCTATGATCATACACTAATGATTCTACATGAAGGGTAGGTACAAGTCATATCCACATCTCTCCAATTCAACTGTCACTGCTTTCCACCGTCAGGTCCAAGCTCCTTGGGTCTCGGTCAAGGATGCACGTTGTCTGCACAGGACACAACAAGGTGCGGTTGAATCCTGTGAAAGGGTGATTATAACAATACCCAATGGGGACCCCAAGACCCCCGATGTTCTCACAGAATTTGACAATTGAAAACCAAAAAACATGATCTCAAACACAGAGCCCAAAGAAAAAGATTCATATCAAAACCAGGTATAACTAAAGTAAGGAAGTAAATATGATTAGTCATAGAGCATGATCATCTTATTCTGTCAAGAGGGAATGATGCTGACCATACATTTCCTAAACCACATAGGATCGATAGGTACTAACCCCCGCAAGTCTGACACAGAATTTGATCTTCCCATGATCGATAGGAACTAACCCCTGCAAGACCTACACATGATCGATAGGTACTGATCCATATAGGATCACTAGATGATGATCCACAGAGGGTCGCTAGATACTGATCCACACAAGGTCTCTAGATGCTGATCCACACAGGGTCGCTGGGTTCTGATCCACACAGGATCTCTAGGTGCTTATCCATATATGATTTCAAGGTTCTAATCCGCATAGGATCACTAGGAACTGATTCACACAGGATCGCTAGGTGCTGACCCACAAAAGATATATCTGTACTAACCTCCATATGATCTGTCTCCAAGATCCATCTCACAGTCAGCCATTGCATTACTGCTCATAGAACGCTTGATTGCAGGAGAAACTACTCCCCACTCCATCAGTCATTTTTCAGCTGGCACGATGTCCCGCTAAGATGTTACCCAATGATATGTAATGTTCTAAGGTTTCCAACGCAACATATGACACATCAACTGGACACTTACTCTATAAGTTATTTGCATTTTAGTGTCGAGGCCCCGGTTGGATTTGGGGTTGATCCAACCCATACGTACTCCAATTTTCCCCAAAAATATTTTGGATTATCATAAAAGGATCATTTTTTTCAAAGGATATCAGCACCATAAATGGTTTTTCAAACGAACGTCTTGTTTTCCAGATACAACCTTTTGAGCGTATCATGGCCCGAGAGGGGTCCGGGTCCGGTGCGACCTGGACGAACCGACCCGGTACGCGTCCGAACTAGCCTGGCCCAAACCAGCCCGGACTGTCCTGGTTGGTATGGGATTTGGTGGGCTTGTCCCACTAAACCACAGGCCATCTCAGCCAGGCCCGACTAGGCTGGGTCACAACGGCTCGGCCCGCCACCTAGCACGACCCACACATGGGTTGCACTGTCCGCCTCCCGAACGTCTCAAAGATCCATTCTGATCTTTATATGGTGGTTCCTGGTGGGGCTCCCTCGTCACCCAAGGGACCCTCAGGAAGCATGTCCCCTCTTTCACCATGGCTTGGAAGCTGTGGCCTTCTCACCATGACGCGCGATAGCATTCTGCCTCCCGCCTCCGTGACTGGTTGAGATCCAATTTCCTATCCATCTGCCGCATCAGTTCTGTGTCGATGAGACTTCCTCAGGAAATTGGGTGGGCTCCGGTGGTCCATTATTCCTTCTTGATGCAGCTAAGGGATTTCGGGGATGCCATCGTCATTTGTTTCATCCCGTTTTCCTCATTCTATCAAGTTGGAAAAATTTTCCCCCGATGAATGCAACATGAAAGAAGCGGTAGAGGGTCCTTCCTTGTTTTTTTGGCCCGAGCCCTTTGCATTAAAATTATAAAAAGAGGGAGATTATTAAAATCATCAAAGAAAATATTTAATAAATAAACACTCTACCTTAGATTTTGTTGGAGATGTCGTAGTGGTGGTAGGAGATTCTATTCTTGAAGAAGCTGCCTACATTCGTTGTTCTCGATTCGATTCCTCCGACATTGTCGTCTAAACTTCTATTACTCGGTGGAAGTAACCACAACACTTCATCATAGGTTTACTCAACTTCATGTCAGAATCTCACGCCCAAGCTTCTATTAAAAATACAGAGGATCCAAACATGCATCATGGCATTAATGCAGTTCATTTATGAACAACATTCAATGTTACAACATCCAGGTTACAAAACAGATGATTCAAGCAATTAAATTTCATGACAAGTCATGGGTCCTGCCACCACCACTCAACAGTTACAGAAAAAAAATAAAAAATCTTTTTTAATTTATTTTATTATTTTTTTGTAAAGTCAAAAATTATCATTATATTTTGACCTACTACAGTCGAAGTAAAGCTTCCCTTAAGTGAATCTCGGCATTGTGGATTCAACGGGTCTCTCAGAGTTCAATTCCGAGCACCAGTTCAATTTTTAGAAAACACCACCCATAGGTTTAATGAATGTACCTTGAAAAAGTTCAAAATTCAATTTCGAGCACACTGGGCCTCATACCCACACACCGTCAATTTTCACAGACTCATAATTATTCCATATAATTAGAAAAACAATTACATGGAATTTCTAGATCATTACAGTTACAATCTTATACAATACTCACAATAACTTGATGAAGTTCCACTAAAACTCATGTGTATAATTTCCTTAGTATGTATATTGAATTAAATATCATAATATGAAATAAGTTTGATATGAGGGTCAAATAAACAATTATGATCGATAATTTATCTCAACTCCATTGAGATCTTATAAAATTAGTTACAAAATATGCCATTATTTAATCCCATTTCATTATTAGTGTATATAATGTATTTAATTCCATTACAGGTTGTTAGTGGTTATGATTCACTAATTTGAAAATGTTACATTTTGAAAAAAATATTACAATATATCATTTGATAAATATCTAGAATAATTACATAGGAATATGTCAATACATATTTGTTACTAGAGGATGAACAACCAATCAGGAATAATGACACTCTCTCATGAATCTGTCCCTTTCATTGATTGGTTCCTTCATCCATAATTTGAAAATATGTAATGAATTGTAATCATTATACTATATTTAATTGAACTCTCCAATGTGAATCCCCTATAAAATTCTAAAATAATCATGAGTGGATATTTTTGTATCCTTTAATCCTTCAAAAATACATGGTTCGAGATATATTCGTTTAAAAAATCACTATCATCAATGACATTCCAATGTATTTTAGTTAGAAATTACAACAACATTTACTCCTCTATTACATCTTTCCCATTATTTGTATAATATTTCTTACTAAGGGATTCTATAACCACATTTCATTTCCTAGGTTCATATAGAAACTAAAAATACAATATATTAAATTATTCAATCGACATTTCATACCTTAAATACTAAATCCATTAATATAATATATATTTAAATCCATAATGATTAATTATTAATAGAAACCGTTCTATGAAATAATATTTTCATCTGAATTAGAAATTAAGAGCTATAACCAACAATTTCAAATCAAATGTCGGATAATTATTTTCATATGAATGATGTTTTTGAGAACCATACGGAGACATACAATTATACAATATAATAAACTAATCAAGGAACAATATAAATGTTTCAAAATATAGCACAAACCACATTCTCACCTCTATTCGAACTAGGATAATAGAGATATTAACTCTACTATACTATTTTTGAAAAGACGCCTTATATTGATCATACAAAATATAACTATGTCCGTGTTATGATTTTCATTGTAGATGTAATCCTGAAAAAATTATAAATGAAAAAAATGTAATGTTATAATAAACATTGAATCCGAAAAATATTCCTTGTTATCGAATAAGTGATTAATACCTCTAAAATAACATTATTTACATTTACTCAATCCTCTAATACCACATTCCTAAATAATTTTACTCTATGAATCCAGCAGATAATATTTTAAAATTTTTTTATAAATTTTTTTATCTTATTATTTCTATTGTACTATCCACATATGTCTGGAATTCTTGCCTTGTAATTTCAAATATAAGAGAATATATTCAAAAATGATAACAAAATAGTCATCTAGAAATTATTTAATTATCACATTCCTTAAATTCCTGAAAACAATTTTTATTTTTAAATATAACTATATTACCATGTATTTATAGTTACCAATCAATATTTCAATTGATATATCAAGATTTTGATTTGACCACACTTGAATTGAATGATATTAATACTTTATGTAGTCATAAAAAATAATTTATATCCTTTTAATTGATGAAATAAATATTCAATAAGAATGAATGAATAATATCTCTTGATGGTTACCTAATTTTACATATAATAGTCCATGAAAATACATTATGTCCCTCAACATTACATGATAAAATAATAGGGGAACCCAAATGGGAAGTTCTAGGTATTATATTTCATTTAGATTTATATATAAAAATTTAATTTATATATTCTTTAAACTAGATTTTATGAATTCGTTGGGATTAATTGAGATAGGGATTGATTCAAGTGATAAACCAATTGTAAATTTTGTCTTATATTTAGGATAAAAATATTGAATTATATTTATTACACAAATTTACAAATAAATTGACCAAAGAAGTTAAGACACTTTATTCCCTAGCATTAAGAACCCAAAAATATATATATTACATTTAATAGGTAATACTTTTAAACATCCCTTAATATAGTTCATATCACCAACTTTGAAATTCACACTCTCCAATAATAGTTTACTAACTATTTTCTATGGATTATAAAAAAACACAACATTAGTAAAAATCGATTTTGTCTCCAAACTATGTTAATTATTCTTCTCCCATGATAAAATAAAAAATATTCATATCAATGGTGATAAAATCTGAGATATTTCCGAAATAACAACTAATGTAATATGAGATAGACAGTTCTTACAACTGTAATAACTTTCAAAAACACACATCGATGATCCTTATAATTTGAGATACATACACTCTTAATCCCAACGGAGTGTCAAAATGATCATGAATAATGGAATGAAAAATATTATATTAGAAAAATCCCATGAATGATTATATATTATTAAATTATATCTTTCGTAATTTCAGGACCCTTGCTTACATCAGTTCTGGACTTCTTGATAGAAATGAGACTTCTTATTCCATCAAAATATACATACAACTCCCATTCCTTACAAAAAAGAGAACAAAATAATTTTAAAATAAATAAAACTCTCTTATTTTTCAAACTAGGTTTCCCTATTGGTGGATGAATCCCTTTAGTTGGCTTTCATCCTTGATGGATAATAGATGATTGTGCTTACTAAGGTCATTGACCAACCCCCTCTAAAGGGGTCTCTCTATAAAACACCAATGGTGACCATATTGGATACATTTATGAAATTTCATCACCTTATAAGTATAAGTTGGTTTATTATATCATAGGATTCAATACTAATAACATCGAACATAAGGTTATCATGTTTTAGGTGGAAGAAGATCCCTTATAACAAATCATCCTTGAAAAGATCTATCCCAACTGATATATTCCTATAATAATTTATATTTAATACATGATCTCCCTTATGTACCACTACTCATAGGCAAATCACCCATTCCTTGAATTCTTATTGAACTAGATTCAATAAATACACTCTTCTTCATAACCACAAGAATGGTAAGAAGACAGATAAATATAACCCGAGTAATCATGGGTTCTTTCAATAGCATATCTATGTATCAAAATTTAGATGGTTTTCCCCACCAATATTGGTTGAAAAAAATAATTTTAGTAAACATGGTATCATATGCTATAATTTCCATTACCCCTTTATCTATATCCATGAATTCCAAATCCTTTCTCAAATGTAGAGTAATTAGTTAAAATTATTCATAGAAAATATGTTAAAATTAGTGAATTATATAACTTTAATTATTAATTGATTCAACCAAAATAGACCACCACTGATGAGTAACTACATCAATAATAAAAATTTTCAGTTTCACTGAATTATATAATGGTATTTTAACACCATTAAATATATCATAGATGTGTTATATCTATTCTTATACTTCATGCATACTGAAATCTCTCATAATATATGGGGATGTTGTATTGTGAAGTCTCACATTACATCTTTAGCGGTGGACTTCCATATCACAAATCCATGAATGATAAAAATTATTTGATTTAACTATCCTTAAATAATTTTTGGGTGAATAACTAACCTATCAATTGGAGTGTGATAATATGATCCCACTTTTAAGGCTATAGTTGGCCAATGTCGTTGAATACTCTAAAACTATATAAGTTGTCACATTAAAGACACCGACTAATGATGGAATGTATATCAATTTAATTATAGGATGTGTAATTCTATAAACCCTACCACAATACATTATATTCTAATATTTTACCTTATATTAAACATAATTTATAAATAGATAATTTTTAAAATCGTTATTCCTTGAATAATAATAAAATAATAAACTACTAAATAATAATATTATTAACTCTTTATCTATATCAAACACTTGATTGTTTTTATTAATATATTCATCATTGATAAATAAGTAAAAATACACTATTTATTTATAATTTTATTTAATATAATTTAGATCAATATTTGGTTTCAATAATCATCTTTGAAGGCACACACAAGAACACAATTTCATAATTTCTTATGAGGGTCTACCTATAATTCATGAGAAACAAAATAAAAATTTATAAATGAAGAAATAAAAAAATAAAACCTATAACACCTTTGAATCTTAAGATTTCATGATATGTATGCTATCAAGAAATATTTATATCGTACATATTGAGTCCACACAGTCACATATTTGTTCTATCATTAACCCAATTGTAGAAAACATAGTAACATAACACTTTGAGGTGACTCAATTTAGACAACATGACTCAGTCTAAATCACCACAATACCTCAAGAATACATCATGATCAACATATTTTGAGATGAATTATGGGGGAAAATTAAAATTGTGAAAATTCATTTACCCTCAATATATATATTACTAGCCATTATAAGGATAAAAAATTACAAATATACATGTGAAAACCAAAATATATATATATATGATAGTAGATATATAATATAACAACTAAAATTTTATTCAATAAAAAAATTCATGTGAAATGACTAAAAGAAAACCAATATATATACAATATAAAAAATGGGTTCTAGAAATCAACACTATCCCATACCTCTATAAACTAGCCTTGACCAAAACCCAAAATCCACTAAACCTCTTATACTTATATCATATCAACCATGATGTTTTGGTTCATTTCATTTAACCAGAACATTAAAAAAATTATCTATACATATCATGTGAAATATGTATAGTTTTTGAGTAAAACATACCCAATATGTGCATACCTCTTGACCCCTAACAGAATATCACAAAATTTTGAAAATTAATGAGAAACACAAATTAGGAATATAATAAGATATTAAAAGCATTGTTTAATTAGAAAAGTTACAAAATTAAAGTAAATATTAAGCATGGGGGTTGGTTATCACGTGATAACTAGGATACCATGGAAACAAACTTCACCAAAATAGATAAAACACTATAATCCATGATTAAATGACTAAACATCCTCATTGTATATACTAATAGAAAATGATATAGTAAGGAAAGTTTTTATATAGGGTAAAATAAAATCATATATATATTCATTCCATACTAGGAGAGAATATTTATCATAATATATACATATATATAACTGTACCCCATGATATTATAATGATACCATTACTTATAAAATAACTCATAAGTAAAATATATCTGTTGTCAAAATCATCCATTGACTATTGAACCCGCACAAGTCATTTAAATTAAAGTATATACTCCATTTACCATATATATAAATTTTTTTATCACGTATATGTGATAAAAAATAGTTAAAAATATAATATAATTTAATGAATCACATAAGTGTTAATATGTATTTCATATTAGTTCATAATGAGTAGTTTAATGAAATTAATTTGGAAATGAATTTTTAAAGAATATTTTTTTATAAAATAAATCATTTTTATTTAAATATCACACTAACCCATTCCATTGATAATAATATCACAAAAATTTAATGTTTTATAGGAGGGTTCATATAGAATCCAACCTTTTTAATACATAATCATTTAATTACGTTCTATAAAATAGAGGTTCTTTTAAAGTTTTGTTTCCTTAAAATAAGGTACATAATGAATGAAAACATTAAAAATAATTCCAAAAATTGAGGAAAAATTATTAATGGGTTAATACTAAGTACTTTTACTTATTATCATAACATAGAAACATAAATTATTTGAAGGCGTGATTATAATACCTTTTAAGGGAAAACAAGGGAAAGATATTACTTGTGCTCTTGAGGAAAAATCAATAATAAGATGAGAAATATCATTATGGGATGAACAAGAGAGCATGAGGAATTTCATAAATTATATGACATGAATCATACATGTAAATGTGGCTAAAATATTTAAATGATACATTTATAATCATATCAACAAGTTATGTCATCGTGGTTTCATAAAAATTACCATCGTTGTTACGTAAGGTATCATAAAATATGACATCTCTAGAGACTAAATTATTTACCCAATGCATTAGAACACTATTAGGGTACAATGTTCATATTTCATAATTAATGTGAGCCACATATACCATAATATTTTTTTATAAATAACATGCAGAGAATAAAAGAAATTGGTTTCATATCAAAATCATGTCGTTTTAAAAAGTGCTTAATGACATGAACTTTCAAAAATTTATAACCCATAGAAATGGAATGCTGGTTTTATGAATATTAATTACAAAAAACAATTAATAATTTTTAAATAATGTCAAATAAACCTATAAATAATTGATTTTTGTATTCAAATATATAAAATTAAATGGAATTTCTTGAAGAGAATAGAGGAATAGTGGGAAGTAAAATATACAACATAACGGTTATAAAACATGGTTCATGAAAATAGAAAAAGGAGAAAGGAAAAGGGTCTCCCATTCATAAAATAATTTTTATATATAAATGTGATAAAAACAAGGACAAGAAGAAATTTCATGGAAACTTTAAAGACACACCACATAAAAAGGGTATTTAAAAGAAATTGAAAAGTTTAGATTTTCTTTACCTGAATAAGTAACTCCGAAAACACGACGATTAAGACCATGGAATATTTATCACACCCTGGGGGATAAAATTAAAAAATATTTTTGTAATATGAGCTGTATGTGAATGGAAAGGGATAAATTAGTGGTTATTTATAGAATAAATGGAGGATTTGTTTATTGATTTGTAAATAAACGCCTCAGACACCTAGGTGGTGGTAAATGTAAATCCACGGGCCTACCCAGGGTATTTTTCCATGGTATTGAAAACATGGGAAATATGTTATGTTATTTTAATCTATAAGATTCGACCATAAATTTATGGTATATATTTTGTAAAGTTAAATTAATTGTTTCAAAAAATAACATTTTAAATGTTATAGTTTCCATTTTATAATTTGAAATGTAAATTAAATTTTTTGAAATTGATGGATATATATTAAAATATTTGATATTAAAAAAATAAAGTATTCTATGTCACCTATTTTGGTTAATTAGTTTTTATATCATTATAACATAATTATTATGTTATTATCATACCAAAAATATCAAACTCTATTTTTATTATTCATGAAAAAGTAAATTATTTTAGAAAATTTTCATAACTTCACCCTAAAATATTTTAAATGTTATGATTTAAAAAATTATTTAATTTCATCATACTAATTCTATTAATATTATAATTTTAACTATTTAAAATAAAAATCCATATCTATTAAATAAATAGTGGATTGAAAATTTATAGTAAAATTTCTGACGATCGAAAAAATGCAATTATTTAATAATTTTTTTAATACAAGTTTTTTAATCATAAAATTTCATTAAATTAATTATTACACACAAGAAAATATTTTATTTTAGTAATTATTTCATTTCTAAAAAGTAGAATATTTGTTTTAAAAATCATTTTATCAAATTCTATCTCTATTTGGTTAAGGAAAACTATTCTTAAAAAGGAAATGATGGAATAAAAAATTAATTTATACAATGGAATTACACATTTATAAATTTGGGCCTCAAAATATAACTCCTTATTAATCCCACATAGACCCAAAGTGTATGGTGTGAAATGGTGATAATTTCATGGGTCACCTCAACAAACTTCGACCGAGTGTTAATCTACACTAACATGAACTTTTATCATAGGTGATTTCATTCAAGATTCACTGGTTGAGAATTTTCTTGGTCTTCATCATGGGAGAAACCTAATGTTGATAACTCCATCCCTTGTTCTGATTGATGAGATTCAAAAATAACGAAGATATTAGTTTGGGACATCAACTCCTCTTTATATATAAATTTTTCATTGACAAAATTTTACGTGTAAAATATAAAGATATTGTATGAATTATTATCAAGAGAATAGATACCAATATTCATATTGAACAAAGATCAAAATCGACCAAAAAATATATAACGATTGAATCCTGATGCTCACATTTTCTATTATATTTACTTCATAAAAAATATTTGGGTTTGTTGTGAATAATATAATATAACACACATTTATAGGAAACACATATCAGTCGTGAAGTCTGGTTGTTAACTTCTTCCCACCTTGAAAAAATTTCTCCCACAAAATATCAACTCACTCTCTCAGTTGATAAAATGTGTGGGTACTTCTACCTCATTATCTCATCTAGTTCCCACATCACTTCTTCAAATATATAGTTCCTCCACAAAAGATTGATGAGGTGGGTTGTCTTATTTCATAGAACATTCTCTTTATAGTACATGATCTCCATTGATTTCTCCTCATAAGATAGGTCATGTTCTAGTTATACAACCATATGACTTAGTATGTGGGAAGTGTCATGTATATACTAACTCAAGAGAGATATGTGGAATACATCAGGAACATCAGATATATCTGGTGGAAGTTCTCACAGATAGGAACTATATAGGGGACAATATATGTGGGGGTAATATTTTTGTTCTTTCCAAACTGTATGAATATCTTCCATGGTGATATTATAAGGATCAATTTGTCTCCAACACCAAGCTCCAAGTCCCATCATTGTTTGTCATCATAGCTCTTATTCATACTCTAAGCAGTCCTAATGTGTTTTTAGATGGAATGAATCTTTTCATTAATCTATTTCACATGATCTAGGCCAAGATGATTTCTCTCACCAACATCATCACAACATGTTGGAGTTCTACATCAATTCACATATAGATTTTCATAGTTTTCAATTTGAATTCCTGAATAGAAAATGTTGTTTTATAAGAATTCATGTTATTGGAAATATTGTTCCCATCCCCCTTAAAATTATATTGAGGATGCTATCAAAATCTCCTCAAGTGTTTTAATAGTACCTTCATATTGGATATTAGTATGGGGGTTATAGGAAAAAATTCAATTCAATTCGATTCTTATATTATGTTGAATAAATCAACAGAATTGTGATTTTCACCTTAGATCAAGATCAGATACAATAGAAAGTGGATATCCATGAAACCACACCACTTACATTATATAAATCATGTAATTTTTATCAAGATATATGTCCTCTTAGATAGAGATTGACTGGGCAGTCTTGGTTAGAGGGTCCACTATAACCCATATCACATTGTTTCATTTGGATGATCATGGGAGACCAGAGAAAAATTCCATAGTGATATTGTACCACTTCCATGTTGGTATGGGTAGTGGATGTAATACCCCTTTCATATGTTTCCACTCTTCCTTCACATTTTGACACAACAGGTTCCTTTTAGTGTAGTTTGAAATATCCCATTTTATTTTTTCCAATTAATAATTACCACAAATATCCCTATACATTTTAATGTCTCCAGAATATATTGATAATTTACAGACATGGCCTTCTTCCATTAGCTCCATATTAATTTATGTAATAGATGGAACACATATCCTTGTATAAAATTTTAGTATACCCTCTAAATATTCAACTCAGTAATAATTCCATTCTCCACAACCTCTATCATCTTTTGTAACAAATTATCTTCACTTTTATATTTTTTGATATTCTATTGTAATGATTCTTGAGAAAACATTTGGGATAGAGATGATGATGATCCTTCCCCCATTATTCCCATGACAAAAAATACTAGTCCCTTTATAAAATGATCTCCTTGAGCCATTATCATTTCCAACACAATGGGGTATTTCATACATAATTCCTTAATGAAATTGTTTTTTCTTTCAATGTGATACTAAATTGAATAATCATATTCATTAAGACGTTCCATCAATCTTCTCTATGTAAGGTTCAATTAATTTCTTTGTGAAAATATACATCCAATATTGGTGGTACATGAATATATTACATATCTTCCAATAAAGTAAGATCCCCCATATCATCAGAGAAAAGAAACAACCACAACCAACTCAAAGCCATGCATAGGATAAATACTCTCAAGAGGCTTCCACTATCAAGATTACTAAGAAATAACCTTATTTTTTTTATAAAGATTAATCCTATAAATTTCATATATGAATCCCAAAATATAATGAATCCTTTTTCCAATGTGTTTATAGTAAAAACCTTTGAAGTAATCAATATCTTATTCAACTCATGGAAACATTCATCACACTCTATTTGGTAGGTGAACTTTCCCCTTTTTGAGTTAACATGGTCAATGAATTATAATGTCATGAAAATTTATTCACATCCCACCTTTAATATCAAACTAAACCAAGGTATATATTAATCATAATTAAAATTTTAGGATGAGGACGCTCCTCCCCAAACATTTTCTTCTCATCTCCAACATAGATTTGTTCATTGGTAATAATGTTCTGCAATAAAGAAACTTTTTGTAACCAAAATTCACATTTGTTGAAATCTCTAAATAGCCACTGCTTCCTCATAGTTTTTTGAAAACCCTTACATAATCATAATTTTCCTTACTAAATTTAGAAAATATCATAGAATCATATATAAAAACTACATCCAATTTATCATGGTTTTCCCAAAATAGTCAATTAATCAAATCCATAAATATTGCAGGAGCATAATTCAAGCCAAAGAGCATAATAAAAAAGTCAGAATTCCTATGTGTTGATCAAAATGTAGTATTTGGAATAGCTTCTTTCCAAAACCATTATTGACGATAACGATATCAGAGATCATTATTACAGAGGAATTGAGCCCCATGAATCTAGACAAATAAATCAGCAATCCTTATAAGAGGGTAATTGTTCTTCATTTTTATCCCGTTAAGTTATCTATAATCAATTAATATATACATTGATCTATAATAATTCATAATAAAAATAATGGGTTCTCTATAATTGGACACACTTGGTCAGATAAACCCCTTTTCCCAAATATATTGGAGTTGTTTCATTAATTCCTACAACTCTATATTTTCCATTCTATATTGTGTCTTTGATAAAGTCTTAGATCCACCACTATTTCTTTGAGAGGTTTGAGTAACTCCTCCGGAAATACATCAATGTATTGTTGATTTATTGGTACATTACTTATTTATATTGTTTCATTTCCTTCTTCATATTCAATGATCGTTTTTATAATGAAGTCTAAGGGAGGTTCTACTAAACAAATCTTAGGTTGTGATATATGTCATTTGAAAAAAACTATAGGTTGTAAATTCAAGTCCATGAAGAGTTCCTTTCTTCCACAGATGATCTTATCATTATAAATTGATTTCTTTTCAATCCCTAGTACAATTTCAAATTCTATCATAGGAATGACTAATATATTTATGATGATATTTTTCTCTCCAAATCCAATACTAGAGTTTCAATACACTGTCAAAGCATTGATAATCCGTCAAAGAATCTTGAATGATAACTCTACTTATAGTAGATTATGGTTTGAGTGTGTATTATTTGAAAATAGAGACGAAATAAAGAAATTTGTAGAACCATAATCAAACAATGTACTATAATGATTTGAGATAAAAATATGTGTCCCATTTACCACATTCTTTGAAGATTCAACTTCATCCATTAGGGTATAGAGAGCATGTTCTTTCTCCCTTGGATTGTGATGGGGTTTATGGTGATTCCTAACCACTATCTTCAGATATGTATTGTTATTGTAAAAGTTCCCAAGCATTCCACATTTGATGCATTGAACTTCTAGTTGGGCCAACACCATTTTCCCTTTGCCAATAGTTTTAATAAGTTGACACCTCACTTCACTATGATAGTTCCAAGAAATATAGACATCTCTTCCACACATGTAACACTTACATATCTCAATAAAGAACTTCCCCAAATTATTTTTCCACATTTTTCCACGTGGGAAGTTTCATGTTTCCCTCCTCCTCAGTGATAAAATTTCTTCCCCATGTTTGGATCCAAAGATCTCTTCTTTTGATTCGATCTATGGGACCACTGAATCTCTCCGAACACTAGATCACCTTTCATAGATCTTATCACTATCTCTTGATAACATTAAATGTCATAATTGTGTAGATTATTCCATATATGGGTTCTTTTTCCACCATAAAATCTATTAAAAATTCCATTAGGTTCCCTAAAAAATATAGACGTATAGTGAGAAAGCCTTGTAATTTTTATCTCATATATTCCCACATATTGATTTTCCGTATTCTTTATCTCATATAAATCTTTATCCATTTTCATTCTCACTGAATAAGGATAATATTTATTGCAAAAATGATCCCCTAATCACTTCCCAATATAAAGCATCAATCTAACTTATCAGCTTTATGTTTTTAACCAGTGTCCCCTAATGATCAGATTTTTCATCTAAGAGGCATAAATCAAAGGGGAACTTCTATTCCTATGAACGACGGAGTATCAAATAGATCATTTCTATATAACATAACCAATTTTCATAAATCAATGGGTTAATAGATCCAAGGAAAGAAGTTCGTTGTTATAGATTAAGTGTCTGAATGGAATGGTGTTCCCTTATAGGTAAATCTGGTCAATCGACTGGATTCAAGTTATTTCTCACAAATAATTTCACTTGACTCATTATTCTCCTAAAGGATTCTATTTCATCTTCCATTAGAGGTTTTTAGGTGCATGGTTCATTATCCCCACCATTTAGGCAGTTCCTCCTATTTCACACCACTTTTTAAATAAATAAAACATAGTTAGAATTTTTTTTGTTTTTATAGTCGTTTAACTCTAATTGAATTTAATTTCATAAAATTTCATGAAAAATTATGTTAACCATTAACAACAAATACATTTTCCATAGATCCTAGATAATGGTCTAAAAAAAGTTTTTGATTTACAAAACATATCCCCTGGGAGTTTCAAACCAAAAGTAAAACACTGGTCATTGTTGTGCATCAGTTCCCATTCACGTCTAGATCATAAAGGGTTTCTATGGTTATACACATCAATCAATCTATGACAAAGACACATAATATTTTTCTTATTTAGATAGGTATTTTTTTATCAGAGACCACTTAAATAATACATTACCAAAATACCAGGATATTTTCATATATTTTAACTTCTCACAAAGGTGCTTTATAATGTTTTCAAATCATAATTTACAAAAAAAGTAAATCATACTTTGAATCTAACTATGGAATATTTAATTTTTAATACAAAATCATTTAATTACGTCATACAAAAAAAGATATTTTAATGTTTAGTTTATTGGAAACATGGTACATAATACATGAAAACATAAACAAATCTTCCGAATAACGTGAAAGAATTCTTCATCGGTTCATTCCAAATAATTTTACTTCTTATCATAACATGGTGGCATTCATAAAAGGAAATGATAGACATAACGGCCAACACGGGAAAACAAAGGAAACAATTTAAATGTGATATTGAGGAAAAATCAATAGGAACACGAGGAATATGATTATGGAATGAACAAGATAAAATGATCCATATCATAAATAAAATGACATGAATCATATTTGGTAATGTGGATAAAATATTGTAATGATACATTCATAATAATATCACCATGTTTTTCACTGAGGTGTCATAAAAATAACCACGGTTTTTCACCCAAGTATTATAAAATATTTCAACATTGGAGATTAAATTATTTTCCCAATGCATCATAACATAGTTATGATGACCTTATAAGGTCATATTTAATGAGATCCAAATATATAATAATAAAAAATTTGAAAAATAACACATGGAGAATAAATTAAAAAATTTTAATATCGAAATCGTTACTTTTTCAAATGTTCTTAAAGACAATGCATTTTGTATTTTTATAAAACATAAAATGGTAATGTGGGTTTTATGAAAAAAATTAAAAAATAAAATATATTATATTTACTACTTGGTGAATAAACCTATAAAATAAATAGGTTTTTTTATTCACATATTTAATATAAAAGAGAAATTGTTGATGATATAGGGAAATTTTAAGAAGTAATATCAGCATCATAACAGGTATGAAACATGGTTTCAAGAAATGGTAAAAAGAGAAGGAAAAAGGGACACCTATTTATAAAATAAACTTAACAAAATTATGGGATAAAATAAACTGGATAAGAGAAATAGTTTTTAATTTTTAATGTTGTACCACATAAAAATGGAACTTCAAAGGAAAATAGATTTTGATATTTTCATTACATTGATGAGTAACACCTAAAAAATGTGTATTGGGACATTGGGGGCTTGAGTAACCCTCAGGTGGACTCCTTGGGATGTAATAATATAATATATTCAAGGATTATGAGTTGGTAGTGAAGGTAAATGGATTGATGGGCTGGTATTTATATCAAATGTGGGGGACTTGTTTATTAATTTCTAAATAATGGCCTAAGAGACATAAGTAGTGGTAAATAAAAACCCCTGGTCTTGAATGTGGTATTTTCGAATGGTATTGGGAACATGGGAAAAAATTTATGTAATTATATTTTAATATATTATCCCATCATTTTATAGTACTTATTTTTTAATGGAAAATTAATGTTTTCATAAAATATCATTTTCAAAGTTAATGTTTTTAGTTTAGAAATTGGAATGTAAATTATATATTTGGAAGTTGATTAAAATATTTTAAAATATTTGAAATTAATAAAATAAAATATGTGAAGTTTTTTATTTTGGATAATTAGTTACTTTATCTTGATGATATAACTATAATGTCATTAACATACCGAAAAACTCAAACAATTTATTTAATATTCACAAAAAAATAAAGAATTTTAGCCAAATCACATTAATTCACCCTAACCTAATTTCAACATGCTGAATTTAAAAACTAAATTTAGTTTATCTTATAAATTCTATAAATATGTAAATTATAAATATCTTATATAAAAATTATTATTTATGGAATAAAATAGTAGAATGAAAATGCGTAGTAAAAATTACAACACATGAAAAAAACAAAATTATTTTGTCATTTATTTTTAACTAAGAGTGTTTTAATCCTAATATTTTGTTAAAATAAACAACATTCATGATAACTTTGTTTACTATGAAAATTATTTCATTTCTAAAAAGTAACTTATCTATCTGAAATATAAATTTATCGAAATCCATCTCAATTTTATTAAGTCAAACTATTCTTAAAATAGAAATGATGGAATCAATTTTATTAAATCAATGGAATTACACATTAATGAACTAGGTACTTCAAACAAAATCCATTATTACACCCGCATATGCCCTAATTATGAGGGTCTCTATACTGGTAGTTTTGTGGGGTGTGTCAGCTAACATTTATCGAATGGTAATCTCCAATAACGTGAACTACCACCATAAGCGATTTCATTCAAGATTAAATTACTAATGGTTGGATTGGGATTGGTCAAAGAAAAACCCTAGTAATTGTAAATACCTAATATGTTTCTATATATGGGATTCAAATAGAATGAATCTACTGGTTGAGGTGATCAACTCTTTTTTCGGTATCAATTTTTCTTAGTTGCAATTTTATTAATTAACTGTAATGATATTGTTAAAATTGTTATCATTGGTATATTTCACAATTTTTATATTAAAAAAGTGTAATAATTTACCAATATTTTTATAATGTTTGAATCCATATGGTAAAATTTCCCTTTTTATTCACTTTATAAAAAGACATGTGGTTTTTCTGTGAATAATATAATATAAAACACATTTTCTGGAAACAATTATCATTCCAAAAGTTTGGATCATTACTATTCCACTACTAAATAACTTTATAAGTCCTATAATAAATGTTATAATGAGATATTTGAAGACAATTTAATAGATTAAAAATAACTATGGGTTATAATATTTATGATTTTTTTATTACCCAAAGAGCTAACATAAATCTAGGCGACAAAGAAAAGACATTTTATTGAATTTTCTAAAGGATTTATTCTAAATAACTTTAATAAAGGATTTGAATTAATTAGATGAGGTAATCCACATCTAATAAGAGAGATATTATGATAGAATAAGAGATATTTTCAAATGAGACAATAAATGAAAATTACCAAAGTACATGGTTCAAGTCGAGTTACATTAAAATTATATTACAAATGTCTCTATAAAGTGAAAAGCCACTTTTTAATTTATGGGGTTACCAGTGGGGGCCCACTGATGACTCAGTGGACACAAATTAACTATTAAAAAGTTTTATGATATTTTTTAATAGTGGAAATTGGATCATCACATCCACTAGAAATCATCAGTTACTATGTACATGAGCATCAGATTCTTAGTTCCGCATTTTCACTTATATAAATTTTTGTTTTTTCATCCTTACTATCATTCATTTTTCAAAGAACTATTAAAATAATTATTTTAAAATACCACATGTTAAAGTACCAAAAATAAAAAATATACCAACATAGATGATGTGGGTTATTATAAAATATATGTAAATATAGTAATTTTAGTAGTGTAAAAGAACTATTATGTGAAAATAACATTCCCTATGGAGTTTATAGATATATATAGTATATTTATTAGTAAAATATATATTTCTAAATAAGTAATGGATGGATTAATGTAAGGGGGATTCAAAATATAATGAGTCATAATAGTGATGATAAGATATATTCTATACAAGATAAGAGAAAATATAATCTTTATATACAAACTAAATTAGATTATCTGGATGAGATTTATGGGGGATATGATCAGACAAGTCATGGTGTTGATGAATGTTTTAAAATAAAACAAAAAAATGATATAATTAGTAATGTTAAAAATTCATAACAAATAAAAATTATGGATAAATATTATTTGTTAAGAAAGAATCTTATAAAATGGTAACTACATAAAGATCTCAAGAGAACCACATAATTTTAAAATATTGAAAATACATTGGTACCTTAGTGTTACGAATAGTTCACCATTTCATAGTCCAGTACCCTATTCACTAGTATCTAGTCTTGAGTATAATTCAATTCTCCGAATAAGAAATCTATGTATGCACCATGTAATCGGGGCAACTTAGACGCATTCCTTGTTTAAAATAATTGAGTACCCAAGGTTGTTATAGAAGTTAATATGGAACCTAGTTCCCCATGCATATTAAAGGTCACTAATTTATTATATTTTAGGTAGTTGAATCAAAAAAATATCTTATGTTCTAGAGGAACCATATGAAAAACTACTTTTGGGTGTTTGAAATTTTTTATTAACAAATATAACTCTATTATTTATTTTATGTGATAATATTTGAAAAGTGAAATAAAACCCTTTTTATTTCGTTAGTATTTTCATGATATGATTTATGAATGATTTCATGTGGTAAACATGAATGGATTATCATAATGTGGTGTTTAAGTCCTGTATAATCCTATAATTCATTGGTTAATACTTTATATCTCATGATATAGTAATGGGAAATGAGTAGTGATGTTAGAAAAACAATGAGAAAAAATTGAGATGCTTGATCCACTATGTGATACATGTTTTAATTCTTGATCCACTATGGGAAATATTGTATAATGCATCATACATTATATAATTGTACTGTTTATTACTACTCCACTACATGAAATAATATGTGATGGATTCTATAGGTAGAAAAACATGATGTGTTGCATCATGAAATATGTTATGATATAAATTATTAGGTTATGCCATATTTCTACGTAATATGCATATTATATTCCCAATATATATTGATTATTTTCTTACATATATAATTTATTATAACATGGTATAGTTTTGATCTATTGGGGTTCAATTATCTCAGACATGCTTATTGAAATAACATATTCCACCACGTTACATTAATCCGAAATTTCTCCCATAATTATTTTCTCTCATAACATTCTGAGCTAACCACTACATGAAACACAAATATGTTTTCCTTTACTAAGAATATGATCCTACCTTTTCATATATTTCATTACCTAGGTTATTAAGATAATTATTATAGATATTGTGGCTAAGGGATATCTTGTGATGTGTATCATATATAAGATACTGATGATGATTCAGAATAAAATGATTATATATCTAATCTTCAAAAAAAATAAATCTTTTTTGTTAAATGGTGTAATAAATTGGGATATGTAACTGATAATCATTTGAAATAAATTTTTTTATATTTATTTTTAGTATGGGGATTCATAGTACATATCTATATTGAGTTTAGTTATTTTTGGAGATAATTTATGTTATTTTAAGGGATTATTACTAGAGAGTGTTAGTTAAAATCATAGGGACAAGAAAAAATATGGGAATTTAGTCAAAAGCTTTGGTAATGTATTGAATGTGTTTCTTCATAGAAATAAAATTGCTACCTAGAAGAAACAATTGGATTAAATCTCTGCCATAGATGTCGTTAGGGCATGTAAACATGAAAAAGACTTGTTGGGTATTAACTCTATCCTCACTCAATGAAAATACAATTAGGCCTTAATGAACACATGGTTTGAAAATCTAAGAAGATGTGATATAGTTGATTTAAATTATATATAAACCCATTTTGAATCTTTTATATGGATTTTGATTATATAATATATAACTATTTATATAAGAGAACCACACATGAATATAATCATAAATAACATAGATTGAAATATAGATATTCATATGTTAATTATTGTGTATTATTTATAAGTTACATATTTTATGTTTATAATTTAATCAATTATATTTACTAATTTATGCATTATCATACCTAAAATTTTCTTTATTTAGAGTAATTGTTGATGAAAAGAGTAGCTTTTTTAACTATGACCATCCATAATTAAATTCACATTTATTCATTATTTATTACACAAGGATACACTTTAGACAATCTAGGATGACCATTAGGTGTAGTGTCATTGGGTAAATAGGTATACAAAATAACTGAATTTAAAATAAATGAATAATGATAATTTAAACTCTCCAAAACATATTCTTATATTCCCTAGATATTCTAAAAATAATTGTGATAAAATTCAGATATACATATGAAATATATTATACATAATCCCATTAAGGGACTTATCAATGTATAACATGATAAAAGGAATACTTGTGATTCAATCGACATATAAATGATACATAAAATGGGTAACAATAAAAATCTTGAAAATGAGGCCTAATATATCATTATAATATCAAATCAATATAGGAATACGAAAACAATAAAAAACATGACATAATAATAGTGAATGATAACTTCCAAGACAATATCACATGGTGGAAAATGTACCATAATGGTCTTGGTTCACTTTCTAATCCCATACATAAAAAATAATGAGTAAAAAACATTACCAAATGCATTAGAGGAAAAATAAATTACAACCCCATCGATTACATTCATATCACATTCATGAAAAAGAGTTTCACATGGATCATATAACATAAGGAAGAATTTAATGACTTTTAATTCCATTATTGTTGTGATTGATATTAAAAAAACTAACTAATCAATGGAGTATATGTATGTATATTTGAATACCGTTGAGTGCGAATGGGGATTGGAATTTACTATAGAATTTTTTTACTTGAAAATCATAGGATAATTATAGTATCAAAACAATAGTACATAAAGATTCATTGAAGGGATTAATGTTAATGAAAGAGATATTTCATTAAATGGGCATCATAAGGAAAATATGTGGTATTTTTTAGATCATATCATAATATGAAAATTTTAATTTAAGAAGAATAATGTAAAGGATGTTCATGAATAAAGAAGAGAAGGAGAAGATCCCATACCTTTTGAGGGTGGTTCTTAAATCTAGGGAAGAGCTACTTATTTGTTTTGCGGAACACAATGAGGGACATAGAGATTGAAGGGTAGAGTGACCTCATGACCCAACAGTTTTTAGTAATGTAGAGATAGAGTATGGGAGGGTATTTATATCGAAACATAGGGGAATTCTATATTAATTTCCAAACATTTGTTTTAGATCCAATATAATAAATTAAAAAACCATAAACCATACCATGATTTTATAAATGGTTTCTACCAAATATAATATTTATTTAATTATTTTATAAGGATAATACCTGAAATTTTTAAGTAATACCATTGGTGTTGTTGATGTGAATCATTTTATGAAGAATTGATTTCAAAGCCTTAAATTTTTTATTGGTTTTATATGATTCAATAAGGATTTATAAGATCAATTAAATAACTTAAAAACAAATTAATTTAATTTAGAAAGGTATATTTGACTATTTATTCTTGTAATGGAATATATTACATCAGTTTGGGATATTACAAAGTCATAATAGTTTTCATATATCAATACCATATTTAATATTTACCAAAAAACACATTTGTATATGAATATTATAAAAAAACACCACTGGATAATATTGAAGTGATTATTACAAAAATAATGTTTATTTATTAAAAATACTTCTATGAATATGAGAATTTACACTTTTAAATAAGAATAACCATTATTGGAAAAATGTTTTTTTTAATAAACATTTTATAGAACTTATATCGATTACATTGTATTGATTAAAATATCTTATCATTGATATATTAATATATATTATTTAATAAGAATATAATATGGAAAAATTATTTATTTCAAAATTATTTAATTTACTAATTTTTTTTAATTAAATACATCTATATTTAAAAAACATAATTCTGTTTTATTGGTTACAAATATAATTTTAATTTCCTTGTATATAGTTATATATATATATATTAACAATAAAAATTAATAAATGTAAACATTATTTTATTAAAAGGAGTGTACCAAAATTTGGGTGTTGATACATACTAACTTATTTCCCAAATGTATTCCCTAAGGGTGAGGTGTGCGATGGTGAAACATTATTTGGGTGGTTTGGTGAAGATGGTTTTGGCCATGATCCTAAGAATATTGAACTTATCCTAAAAATTTTTTCTATCATGCTTTAGTTAGTGAATCTCTAGATGGGCATGATCAAGGGAAAAGACCAATGATGCCAAATCCCTTATAGGCTATGATAAATGGGATTTATAAGGTATACTCCCTCTGGTGAAGGCCCTCACTTATTTCATCTATGTTAATTGGAATTTATTTACCCTTAATATACTAGTCTTAGTGACCAATGTACAATAGATATATTATCAATGTCTATGAATCTTAATGATATTCCAAATAAAACATATCAAAAGACGTTTATCGGTTTCTATAACTATATTACAATAAAATAAAATTAGTCATTCTAAAATAGAATTTAAATTATAAATGTTCGTGTCCTTAAAGAACTGACTCCATCATAAATTTATGCATGAAATTTTAATTTCTTACTCTAAAAAAAGGCCAATCCTATTTCATCACTGCTTGTAGTTCATAACATACTCCCAAAAACACGTGGTTCCATCATAGTACTTTGATTAGATGTGTTTTTTTCAAAGAACATTGAATCTATGCTCTATAATTTTAACCAGATACTACTCTTATAAAAAATCATTCTACAATGGTACCGCGTATGGATTTGGTACATGTGAGGGTTTTAGAGTGTTCATTACCAAGGGGGATATATGGAACCCAAAATGTACATGAGATAGGGTCAGTTAGAGTTTTATTATATATTCCAGCACTCGGATTCGTTTAAGGATCTCAAAGGTGGTGATGTATCCTGGACTAATATTTACTTTCTTCCCAACCCTCATGAATGTCTTCCATAGTGATATATTAAGTAATTATTTATCTCTTACCTCAAATAGTTTGTTTCATTGATGATTATTTTAATATGTTTTCTTTAAAATTATAACAGGATTAATATGACATTGAATGATTTCAACCTTCTCTGTCATATCGTATATAATATTGGGCCTCATAGTCTTCCGTTCTCCAAATTAAACACTACATATTGTATTTAAACACCTATTACCATATAGAATATCATAAGGTGATATTTTAATTCTATAATGTAAACTGTTGTTATATGATAACTCCACTAGGGTATGGTTCTTATAACAATACCCTTCAAAATCAATTTAAAAAGAAGTCATCATTTCCACTTGAGTTAGAATAGTTATCTTATACTGGATATCCTTTTGGGGGTGGTAAATAGAAATGGATCTTATTTCTTTTTCAATATCAAGCTAATGTATTCTCCAAAAACTCAAGGTAAACGTTAGATATTGATTATATATAATAGATAGTGTAACTCTATGTAATTTTACCATGACCATTATGTATATCATGGAAATATGGTCAATAGAGAAATAATCATTGATTTTAATAAAATAAGATGACTTGTAAAAGAAATGGACAACCCCCAAGATGGAAGTATTATCTATAGTGTTCCTGGGGAGTCATATAATGAGATCCATGATTATTTTTTCCAATTTCCATATTTTTATATGAAATGGTTTCATCATACCCATGGACTTATGTCATTCGTCCTTGACTTGTTGAAATTCCAAGCTTCAAGATAAAAAATATGCAAATATCCCTCTTCAGGTTATCCTACCAGGATATTTGATACATATATATATATACATACATATATATATCTTAGTGCAACCTTATTGAATAGATATGTATTAACTATGAACATAATCAAGAAGTTCATTATTTTGGTATGGTTCTAATGGGACAAATATCTGGGTTCCAAAACTTATAAGTCCATATTTTTTATAGTTGACCACTAGAATATGTTATAACTTTTTATATAGCACCTAATTTTATTTATAGGCCTCCTTGATCCAATAATTAATTTATGGATGAATATTTATTTTAGGATGTAATATTGTATATACATTTCTCAATACCTTGTACATCATTTATATGTACAATAATATTTGATTATTATTAATCATCAGTATGGATAGGGTTTCAAGATGAATTATACTCATATCATATGCCTCTTTGTTCGTCTTCACATGATGGTAATGTATTAAACAATAATAATCATTAATCAGCTCTTAAAAACATCATTGGTTCAGATTAAGATCATTTTATGTGAATAAATACTTGAGGATCTTATGTTCAGTATATGATTAACACTTCCCCCTTAGTAAAAATTTCACCGTAAGTTTAGTGTGAGGATCACAAGTACCAATTATAGATCTTGTTCTGGGTTTTTACTCTCAGGAATCTATAATTTGTGCTACGCATAGGATATAACAGTCCATCATTCATGAGTTCACAAACACAGAAAATTTTGTACGAATTATTGTAGAAAAATATCCTCACCCACTATAGGGTAATGTGAGAACATATTCACTAATAAGACTATTAAATATCTATTTAAATAATTATCCACATTCATTACATCAGATGATATTTAACCACATCTTATGAATACATGGTCAGTGGTCTTAAAAATCTTGTGTTGTTTGGAAAAAATCCGTGATAACACCCAGAAAATCCATAGAAACTATTTATTTACTTCAATGAGGTTCATCTGTTTCATCCATTAATCACCTCAATTTTTCGATGAATCTACCAACAACCCTTTTATTGCGATAACATTTCAGATTAAGGATACTTTGTCCATCAAAAAATCAAATTTATTATAATTCATAAATAAATTTTACTTTTAAATTAATTAGTATGGAATTCAAATAGTCATAATGTTCCTCATATATTTTGATGTAGGTAAGAATATAATCTATAAAGGCTACAAAATTTTTTTTATCTGATATCTAATTGATCTATTATGAAATTCCAATAAAATTATAATATCTTTCGTAAGTCAAAATTTAATCACTAGGAACAAATTGTGTCAATACCTTGTATAAAATGTTGTCTTGGGGATATTCTCTTTTTCCACCATTAATTGGTAATATCTCGACTGAGGATGCACTATGGGGAAGTATTGGGATCCATGTAACAAATCAAAAAAGTAATCAATCCATGAAAGAGGATAATATAACATCCTCACTATCTTACTTAGCACACGGTAATACATGTGGAGCGACATTTTCCCATTCATATTCTTTAAAAAAGGACTGATGAACCTCATGATAAAGAAAATTTTAATATAATCTTGTAATCTATATTCTCATGTAATTAATTTTTATTCTACTGTTGTTAAATAATTACCATTATATTTGTTTTCTTCGATATTGTAAAATATTTAAGTGTATGTTTGATCTAGAACTCAACCTCTCTGCAAGGTGGAAAACCAGACAATTCATTGGGAAACATTTCAGTGAATTCCATTATAATGGGAATTTTATCATGGAGGATATATTATTTATTATAAACCATTTAATATTGATATTCATGCTTATAATAAAAAAAGCGATGCTTGAGACAATGAAATTAATGGATAGTCATCGATATCTTTTCAGTTATATAGAATTAGAAGATGATTTATTATAAAGAGGGATATTTCATTCACTTGAAATTTTATATTTGATCTATATAAGTAATGTTATTCTATACCCAAAATAGCATTTAATTACACTAAAGGAATCATCAAAAAGTTTATTGGGGTATTCAACATGCAAAATTTGAAATTGGAAGAGTTATGTATTTGGGATGCAATAATTGTACCATTTTCAATCATTTGTAATAACTCAACATCCATCTTTTGAGGTTGTGTTTGAGTAGTTCTACTAAACATAAATGATATTAAATAATTGATAGAAATATAATAAAATAGTACACACACTATCATTGAATGAAAAACTAATGTACCTATCAACACATATATCCAGGATCCACCACAGTAGTTGTGATGGAATAATATTTCCCTCCTCTATATGTGTTGGATGTGGATATCATTGGTTATTGTCGAAAACCGTTAGCGTAGTGAGTTGATTCACATAGTGTCATTGTTCCTTGAATTTAAAGAAGAGGGAAAATGGTAAGGGTTGGCTGGATCATTTCATTCTTTATATACATTGGTCAATTTCTCCCATTAGTAATCGCTAGTTAGGTACTCATACTTCCCAAACATAAAGTATTTCCTTGTCCCTTCAGACAAATTCTAGGATTATTCTTCCCACTCTTTTAAAAATTAATACATTATATGTTCTTTCAACCATGAGTTTTTACTTTCAGAAAGCCAAGATTAAAATACATTGTATTATTTTTATCTTACAACTAATGATACCCATGGGATTCAAAAATCTCCATTTCAAAATTAATTGGAAAAGAAACAATTTTTTATAACTATCGATGTCTCAAAATCACAAATCTGTTTGTAGATATGGATTTATCCCACCCATTATGTTGTCAACATTAATTTCATTGGAGAAGAAAAATATATCATAATATCATGAATGTGTTATGAAGTATTCTATATACATTCTATTTATTTCATCTCCTTTTTATTCTTAAGTCCATGGAAACCCCTCTAAATTTTATGTTGCAGAGTGCGAGAAAAATATTTGTCAAAAACCAGTTTACAAAATTACTTCTACTCAATCACTTTGATCTCATTTCCTGGATTCATATTTTTTAACAACATTCACCACTGTTAAGATTCTCATTCCATACGATAAACATAAATAAAAACCTTCTCCTACTAAAGCATTAAAGTATAAAGAATATATTTTCATTGGAGTTGATCTATTATTCCAGGATTAATGGATTGGTAGATCCACATAAATTTAGAGGAATTTGTTATATAAACATATCCATTAGGAAATTATATTTATTAGGGGGATTAAAGAATTCATCATGAATCCCATTTTTTAAATACAATTATACTAATTGTGGAGGATAATAGAGATGGCGCTCGCGTTTTGAGGAGTGTGGGCGCTCTGTGGTGATGGCGATCTGGGACCTTACTCAGAGGGTTTTCAATGACTATCCCACATTACCTTCATTATATGCTCGTGGATAGAGAACTAGGATCATCCAGGAATGATGGTGTGCCACATATTTCTTGTGGAGCTCTTCTCTTGTACCTACCCACTGTGCATCTTGATGTTGTAGAGAAAACGTCACTTCATGTTATGGATTGTGATGTTCGAGTCTTTGTTCATTAGGATAGAGGATCTATGTGTGTTATTGATTTTGATTCACCTCACATTTCAAAGGCGATTTCCTCATATGATGATTGTGATGGAACCAGATTCAAGCCCACTTCTTTGGATCATGCATCTTGAGATTATATTGATGGTTTTGTGCAACAGCCAGATCCCCTGTTTGTGGTGAAAGATTCTATGGGTCCTAATTCCATATCTGAGTTGGATGGTCAGATTTCTAGTGTTCCTCATATGAATGGTGATTTTCTGGGGTCTAAGGCTACCCTTCCATATGAATGGAATAGGATGATGTTGTAGTCTAGTCATCCCACTTCTTTAATTATTTCTTATCCACGGATGATGAAATCTACGTACCTTGGATGTTACTGAATAGAAAATTTAATGTTAAGGATCTGACTCACAGAGTTGATGCAGACTATCCAATATCAGTACCCCATAAATATCACTTATATAATCATGTTCTAGTCGAATCCTGTGAAAGGGGTCATCATCTCATGTTTATTTGAATCATGATGTTTATTCTAAGAGGATTTCAATTGGGAAGGATTCCTTTATTGCACATCTTTTTCTTTTGATGGATGAGAAGAAAAATAGGTTTCATTATTTGGTCAAACAAATATCTTTTTTGTGGGGCTCCTATAATTGGAAGTGTATGTCTTTTGGAAGTGGATTATTTCCTTGAATTTTTCCATCGAATACCTTCAAAAAACATGCATGGAGCATTGGGTCCCTTCCTATTAAACCGGGATGGTTTTACTTTAATGAATTCTAGCTGGATTTAAATTTCTCGCATTCAAGAAATTATTTTTCATAGGTTGGGTCTTGTTGCATGGAATTAATTGGGTCCTCTAGAATCTAATGATTTTTCATGAAATTGGGATGGAAATTGGAACTCATATTCACCATTACAAGGAAATCAAGGTGGTTCGGTATGAAAATTTTGATCGAATACGAGTGGAGGTTGTTCTGATATTGACCTTGATTGATAAGGTAACTCTCTACACTCCACTGATAATATTCATATTGATGTTGAGTATGAAAGGAACCAACTTTTCCATATTGAATGTATGTTTATTGGGAATTCCATGGAGTTTTTTCTGTGGAAGATCTCATGTGAGAGATGAGGGATGAAGTGTCCTCAAGATACTCTATGTAGAAAGAATCCTGAAATAAATTTTGTGGCTCTATCAAATCATTTAGTTCATGATGGAGATTCCATAAAATCATCTTCTAGTAAGGCTGATATGTTTGATGTCAGCAAATCTATCCCTGAGTTTTCTGATTTTAAATTAAAATGCCTTATGGTGGATAAGTTCCCGATGAGAGCTAATAGTGGTCCCTCCATTCCTCAGACAAATACCTCATATGATATTAACTCCAATGATGGTCGTGCAACCACACTGTATTTTTTGAGACTGAAAAATTGCATACCTCTTTATTACTGGGTCACCTTCTCATTCTAAACCTTCAAATATAAGTAGGTATGATAGTCCTAATGCAGTGTTGTTTCATGACGGTGCTGTTGAGTTGACACCTAGACTGCATCACACTAGGAATCCTCAACATGTTTATTTTCATCAGGAAATCAAGAATCTATTAAACACATTAAGATATCTGAGAAGTGGGGTGATATATCTGAGTTAGAAGGGATTGCATTGGGTAGCGGTGGCCCTACCAATTTCAATGATGCACTCCTATCTAGAAAATGTAAGGGGATGATTTCACCCTTAGTCCCTTGAAGAGTAGGCCGAAGAAGGACTATTCTAACACACCTATAAATTTTTGTACCCTATCTTCTAAGATATTTGGAAAGCTCAATATTGATATTATTAAGATCATTAATTAGGGGAAGTCTCAATCTGAATAGGACACTACTGATGACTCTGATTATGAGAATGAGATTTCTGGATTTTGATTTGTAACTTTGTTCTCAAAAGATTAGGATGAGTCCCTTTGTTTCACCCCACCTATTTTCTTTATTCCTTTTCATTTATTCTAAAAAATGGTAAAGAGCTTATCTTTTCTCTGGACTTGCTGGGTATATAAATTGAGAAATTATTTTCAAGAATTGGTTTATTTCATTCTTCCATCGAGTTGGGAATTTCATTTGGGAAGTCATCACATTACCCCTCACATTGGTCATTTACTTAGTTTCTCTAATTTACATCCATTGAATAAATTGAAAATTAGGGATTCGTTTTCTTTAATTATTAAATTAAAAACTAAAAAACCATTGCCATTCAAGTTGTATAACCTGGATATTTTTTGATTCTTTTAAATAAATTGAATTTCATCGATATCTTGAGATACATAAATCATAAAATTTTATCTAACCACAATATATTGTGAATATTATTATTTAAAACATAAAAATAATAACCCAACCATTAAATTTTGTGGCATAAATATGAAAAATTTTGTTGATAAATATGTATAATTGTTTTAGGTAAAAAAATTATTAACAAAAATGTGCTTATGTTCTAGTAAGTTCATTATATGTGTGGAAAATTAATTGTTCTATTTTTTTTGTTTCATTACACTATCAAATAATAAAATTAATCTATGCCAAATTTTGATTTTATTGACAATAGTTTTTTACAAAGCCATTTATTTTTTTATAATTCATTTTTTATTATTTTCATAATTTTTTTGATAAGTATTGAAAAATAATATTCTTTCATAAAGAATATCATTTTTGGTTATATATTTTGAATGTTACATTTTTAGATGAATTTAAAAGTAAAATTATTTGATTTGTATTTTTTATAATAAAATTTGGGTAATTAGAAGAATTATTATCTCAAACATTAATATAAAATATTTTTATACATATGAACACTTTTCTTTGAAAAATTTTCTTTTTCATCACGCATATTGATTTAATTTAAAACTAATTTCCACCAAATATATGAATTAAATTTGAAAAAAGGTATTATATATTTGTAATTAAAATATTTAATAATAAAAATTATGTTCAACATATTTTTTTCCTAATTAATTTTAAAAATAGTAAGAATTAATTAAAATTGTTATGGTTAAAACGAGGTTTCTAAGGGGTTAAACTAAAATGAGAAGGCTTAAAATGAAATAAAAACATATCCAGATCATATTGGATTGATATATTTCAACCATATCACATATATATTTCAATAATGATCCATTTTATAACCTTATAACAAGTTTAAAAAGTTGTTAAATCTTATTCTTTTAAAAAAAATCAATTATTTTCTCTCACCCATATAGAAAAGAGAACCCCCTTTACACCACTCTTAACATACCAGAGGAATTTTTTATTTGGGAAATAAATACTGAAATATCATCATTAATTATTCTGACACATCATAGAGGACTTATTTATATTAATAAACTCCTCTAAAATATATTTACATGCAAACAAAATGAGGTTATCTAAGGAAGAGATATCATTCTTAACCATGTATTTTTATTTATTTATTTTACCACCACTATAGAATCATCTTCAATGATTATAAAATAACAAAAAATATATCTTAAACAAACTATGATTTTCTTATGTTAAAATAATAATCTATATCAGTACCATCTTCCCTTAATTGAGAAACAGAATCATTGATTATGTGTATCGCTGTCTACATTATTGTGAACCGATGTAATTCATTTTCTATCACCTCATTTAATGATTGGAAATAATGATGGATTTAATATTGTTATAGGATATTTGAAAAATTTTCATATATGATGAATTATTATAGTATTCTTTACGTATTTACAATTTAATAATTTGAAAAATGATTGTGTTTCCCGTGCATACGAGTAGACTTATACCTCCATGAGGTGATGCGATACGTTTTTCATTTTATTTAGATGTGGATAGTTGTAAAGACAAATTTAAAAAATTTATGTTGCATATATGAAATAAAAATTATTCTGGGAGGGTGAATTACTGTTTACCTTTCTTTCAATCCATCCATTGAGGAAATAAATAAAATGTTCATGTGTACGTGCGATCTACCGTCTCCATGAACAATTTAATTTATTTTATACTACATATGATTCATATATGAATGTATATTTTTATATAATTAATATAATATTATTTATATCAATATTTATTTTATGGATTATATAGAACCAATAACAATGTAAAGGACTAAATATACAAAACCAATACATATAAGAAAAATATTGTAGTCATCACCCGAAATAGTGATTTTAAAAATAATTATTCATAATCAACATATAAAAGGATATAGGTAAATAAAATTTCATATGGTATATATGATTATATATTAGAAATAGATTTATAATATATTTATTTATTTATTTATCAAAAAGTATGTTTGAAACGATTTAAATAAATTGAATACTTGAGGCAAGGGATTTTCATCTATATTTTATTTCTGTGACACATTATATATTCACCACTTGATTATTTTCTAAGGTTTATGTACCACACATGAATTTATTTTATGGTTAATCTCATTTAATATATTTGGATTTATATATACATCTGAAGTTATCTGTTTCATGGGACTTATGATTCAAAATTTACCAATATTCTAGGGTTTTTATGATATTATCACATTGTTTATCATTATTAGTTGTGATTATGATTCTGATGACGAATTATTATGATATATATCTTGATAAACACATAAAATTTATTTCCATATAGATATTTCTTTTGAATACATGTTTTCATTTCATGTACCCCTCTTTATATACTGATGAGGTTGAATAGTTTTTTTTTAAGGAAAACTGTCTTTATCTATCCTTTCAGTCATAAATCATATTTCTTCAATGTTTGTATTTTCGAAAAATATATAATGGTTTTCCTCTATTCGAAAAATATATATTAAATATTTTATAACCATTTTTTTTAATTTTTAATTTATAGTTTAAAAGGAATCATATTATCATTTTTTAAAATGAGAAATTTTTTTATTTTTATGGAAATTGGGAACATGGGTTGTTTTAACATGTATAGAATGAATGTTAATTTGCACCGTTATAACCAAAAATTAATTTAAGTCATCTTATAAATTTTTATAATTTTTTTATCAAAGAACATTTTTTCTTTAATATTTGGGAAATTTTTATATGATAAGGATGTGATTTCAAAATGGAAAACATATTTCTCATAAGAATGTATTAATTTTTCGATATGAAATTTATATTCATTAATGAAAAACAAATTGTTGATGATTATGTATGACTATGTATAATATCCATAGGTACATTACTTATCCTTTATCTAAATGTTTTATAATGAAATAAAAGGAGTATCTTATGAATCCAATTTATTTTCCATGTGTTATTCAAAGATAAATTGATTAAATTTTTATGAATTTTTTTTAATTGCATGATTTATGAAATGATGTAGTGATGAATGTTTTATGATCTTTTTTTAATGTGTATGTATATTTTTCATTATAATATGGGTCATAATAGAATTATATAACCTTTCAATGCATTATTTAATGTTTAATATCTCAGGTGATAATTATGGTAAACCTGGTAATGTGTTGTATCTGATATTGAAATAATATAATATACTTGATCCATTAAGGGAAAAAATTGGATGTGCCTGATATAATATGGAAAACACATCAATCTGATTAATCCACAATGGGAAACATGTGATGATTCTTAATCTTCTATGATATTGGAAATCTCTGTTTACTCCTCATACTCTATGGTTTGTTGGTTTCAATAGTTAACCATAGAATATGACTTTTTTATTTCTAATGGTCCCACAATTATATGATATGAAATTTTATTTAATGATTGATTGATGATGACATATCACACTTATTTTTATTGTCGTTGAAATGATAATATTTTATGAAAAGGATCATGTTTATGATCCATGATTGATTAGATATGAAATTTGTATGTTATATTCATGATCTCATGACCTCATGCTTATAATATTATTTCAAATGATAAAAAAAAATTTGTATCACCCATGTTTACCCATACTGTGAATATAAGACAACACATCTATATTTTTCCATTGCCTAGTTTAAGAAGATAAGTGTTATGTATGATATGTTTTTGAATTTTGTTAGTTGTGAATAAAATTTTTGTTAGATGATGTAGATAAATCATGAACAAGATATTAATGTGTCTAGGATCCCAAAGGCACTAGACTGCTATGATTCTACCACAGATAATTTTGTTATGTAATGAATATAATTCGATTAATAAGAGATATATCTAAATGATATATAAGGGTATTTAGGGTTGGTATCATAAAAGATTGTATTTGTACATTGGAAACATAGATGAGAAAAAATTATTGTGAAACCTTGGGCTAAATCATTGAATATTAGAATATTCAAGAATTTTGGTGAAAGATAGTGTGAATATATTCCATGAATTTATATCCATGTCTTGATATTATAGGTGTATGTGGATCTATAATAGTTTATCCTAGGGGTAATAAATCTATAATTGGTGCATTAGTATTTTAATCGATCATCACATACTCTATGGAAATGAGACGTGCTACACACCAGTCTTAAAACTCCTTGGGTATATGTTTTGGAAATTCATGAATCTATAATGAAACACCCTGAAGTATTTTTATAGATTATGATGATGAATGAACTAACATAAACCTAAGGTTTCATATATTTAAAATATTGTGTCTTGATTTGATAAATTATATAAATTATTCTTCATAATGTTTTAGTTTTCATATATGATTATTGGTTCCCACAATATGATTTTCAGTTCTATTCAATGGTTGGATCTTGAAGGAAATGTGTTAATGATAAAAAAGATAGAATTTTCTTGGAGTACCGTCATTAATAATAAAATGTTATGTGATTTTAAATGAAAAATATTTTTCCTATACTTACAAATACTTTTTAAGATATGAATCATGATGAACATTGAAATAAGAAATATAGGGAATAATGATCTATTGAATCCTTCATGACGAAGCATCCACTATCTATCAGTGTTTCCAAAGATCCATTAGTTTCTAAGAAATTGATTAGTACCCCTAAAAATAATTTTTTTGTTATGTTGTGTTTCAAGCATGGTAAATTAATTTTTCTTTTTATTTTCTGTAAGGTGAAATAGACATATAGTGGAGTCCAATCAAGAACGTGATAGAACAAGAAGATTTTTTTTCTATGTAATAGGACTAGTTTAATAGATTCTTTTTCAATAATTAATTTACAAATATTTTTAAAATAAATTGAACATGAATTAATTGATATTAAGAAGAAGGATAATGAATATGTTGGTACCTGTGAGGACAATTTTACAAGACATGTGAGGTATGATTCTAGTGTTATCATCTAACCTGAATTTAAGGTTGATTGATTATATGGTTGAAAAATAACTAAGTATCTGAGATTAATTATGTATGATATACTTTAGAATATATGAAAAGGTCATTTAGTATTCCCTCAATGTCAAAAGGAAAATGGTAGATTCTAACCATTTAAATGGTTTTGATAGGAAAAATGAAGACCACCTCTCACGAAAACTCTAATAATTCACATGGTCAAAAAAATTATAACAATCAACATGGTAGAAATGTGGGAATAAACATAAAGGTAATTGATTTAATGGAATTGGGAGGTGATTGAAATATTAAGGGTTGGTCATGAAGATCATCACTATCAAAAATAAATCATTGGGATAATTAATGAAATCGAATATAAGAAGACACCCACTAACGATCCTCCCATACTCCAATTCATAAAACCTAAGTAGTATGGCTATCATACTAAAAAATGATCAAAATTTATGTTTAATGATTATTATTTACATTAGAAACATCTTAAGATCAGATAAAAATTGAAATATCAATCGATCACTATTTTTATGAGGGGCATAATAATGGAATGATGAAATGTAAATACCCAACCTTTTAAATCCAAATAATCTGAAAAGGGTATCAAAATTTATCCCTCATGAAAAAACATTTAATTATTATTGAAAACCACTAATGTTATGATGACCACATCACAGGTCTATGATTCTTCTACTGTTGAATTTTGACAGAATGCGCTTCCTAGAGATACTATTAATCTATCTCTAGTTGAATGTGATGTTGTCTTGAGGATGAAATATATTTCTCTACATGAATCTTACATCAAATTACAATGTATATAAGTCATGTTTTGTATTCTAAACCAATATATAATTTTATGTTAGTGAAACAATAGATATGAAAAGAAAATATGGATCACATTTATTTTATGGGTCTTAATTTGTATTTAAATCAAGAGTTTTACTCAAATGGTATAAGAGAAACTCAAAAACAATGATATTCCAATTATGTATGAGTTTGTTGTTGCCTTTAAAAAATATTTTCCTATGTTTTCACAAAATCGTGAAGCTAGGTCCTCAATAAAACTAAAACATGGTGATATACATATTTCAAAAACTATATATATAATGGATCCAAGTGAGTTATAATAATTTAAAACAAAGACTCCACTAGAATGAGGATAAGAGATTATTTCAGTCAAGTGTTTCTCCTTATGGTTAACTGGTTTTTTTGTTAACTGTATTGATGGATTAATTTTACTCTTCATTTACATGTAGTAACTGAACAATATCATGATAAATAAGATGAATCATCTACCCCATATTAATGGTTTTTTTGATTGATAATATGGATCATAATAGTTTGACATGATTTATCTTCATTATAGATTTCATAAATTGAGGGTCGCGAAAGGGGAAATATAAAATAAAACATTCTATAATAGGTATAGACCTCATAAATATATAAGGATTCCATTAAATCATACAAATAAACAAATATGTTCATGTAGTTAATTACAAGAATATTTATGCATTACCATTATTATATTTTGGTGCTCCTTATAAGTTATATTCTTATCTATTAAAAGGGAATGTATGTAACAAACTAAACTCTTATAAATAAAATTCCCCTTGAAATTTATTTGAATGTATTATAATGTAATATTTTTATATAAAAAACATGAAATTATTTATTTTTATTTTATCCTATTTGATTTAAAATACACTTAATAATAATTACAATTTACAATATAACCATTGAACAATAATCCCATGATTAGTATTAATAATGGTTTTAAAAAATCCAGATGATACTTAAAAGGAAATGTTGTCCATAATTAGTAGGACTGAACCCTATGATTCCCATTTATTAGATATTCTATTGGAGAAGTAATATCTAGGGTTTTATAGTTCCCATGCCCATGATGCTATATAAAAACAAAATAATGAGTGAAATCCTAGAGGACTTCTCACTAGATCTACTAGAGTAGATATACCTCCAATAAGTGGTAAGGCTTTAGGGAGTACCAAAATTTATTATATCAAATAAATATCCGAGATTTAGATCTATGTTACAGAAAAGTATCCAACATATATTCAATTATGATCTAGACCTTAGTATGGCCTATCATCCTCAAATTCATAGAAAATATGATAGTACTATTAAGACATAGAAATAAATGTTGTCAACATGTTCTATGGACTTTAAAAAAGTATGAGACAAACATCTTCCTCTGTTCAAGTTTCATTACAAATATAATTTATACTCGAACATCCAAATAGATCCCTATAAATACCTTAATGTGAATAGATGAAGATAACATGTAGGCTTGGATAAAATTGGTGAATAAAAACTGCAAGGTCATGAAATAATAATGGAAATGGTGGGAAATTTTAAAACCATTCATTGAAAAATCAAGGATACTTAGAGTCAATAATATAACTCTGATGACAAACATAGATTAGAACTTGTAATTTTGTTAGAGACTTGGTATTCCTCCATATATCTCCATAGAATAAATTGATCATAGTTGGGAGGAAGGGAAATCTTATTCCAAGATACATTGACCACATTTAGATCCTTGATCACCTAGAAGTACTGGTCTAATGACTCACACTCCCACCTAACCTATATCAATTTGATGATGTTTTCCATGTATCCCTCTTGATAATGTACATAATATTCCACTATCATGTAATCAATATAGAGGTATTTTTATTGGGGAATGATCAACCAAATAAATAGAATCCATTGAAGATCTCATATAATAGATTAAAAGTTCTATGAAATAATACAATTAACATTGTAAAAGTGTTGTGGAGAAACCACAAGTCTGAAGAAGCAATGTGGAAACTAGAGGAGGAGATGGAATAGAGTTACAACCACTATTTTGGTGTAGAAAAATAAATTTTCAATGTGTGGAATTTATTATACAAGGAATATTGTTAGGATATGAACATTTATAAATAAAATTTCATTTAAAATTTGTTTAAATGTATTACTATGTAAAATGGTTATATAAAACACATGATATTATTTAATTTAATTTTATTCTATAAGATTTAAAATACCATTTAGAATCATTAACATTGATAATATATTCATTTAATATTGATCATTTGATTCTTATAGAAATTGGGTTTTAATAAATGTAATTGATATAGATAAAGAAATCGATGGCCGCAAGTAGTAGGATCATACCATATGAATCTCATTTATCCAAGATTCTAAGGGATAAAATGTCTCTGGGATTTTACCATAATAAATACCATGCTGAGATCAAATATCATAATCATGATAGAAACTGTTTAGAGATATGTTCAAGCTCACCAAGAGCATGACCCCAACCATGTATGTTGAACCGCCCCAAGAAAGTCCCACCATTCTACACCTTACCCTAAGTGAATTTGATGGTGTATTAAATGGATATGTTTGAAGAACCTAAAACTATATTTATGTAAATCCGATTTTGTATAACAATGAAAATATATTCATCCTACTATTGTTACATTATAAATGATTTTTTCTTTGATTCAATAAAAATATTATTTTTGGGTAACATTCAAATTCAATTAAAGAATATATTTTGAAAAATTAATGGATTTTTAAGATAACTTATTTATTTAGAAAAGTTTATATTAAATAATGACTATTAAATATAAATTTTCATATTATTTTTATGAAATGTTTTTTTTATAAGGGTTCCAAAGTAGTTATTGTAAAAAATAGTATTTATTAATAAATGACAATTTTATTTAAAAAGTGAAAATTAACATAATTAAAACATTATTTATATAAAATGAATATTATTTTAGGAATAAGAATGTTTAAATTATCTAATGGTTAATTATTTTTATAATTTTATAAGATTGTCGATTGTTCGGGTAGAAATTAAATACCATATAAATATACATTTTGTTTAATGAAATCATAATGAACCAAAAGTGATTTAATAAATACTATAAATTGTATAAACGACCAAATATATGTTTTATATTTAATATAATGTGATTTTATTTTCATTTGATAAACTTTATAAATCTATTATGTATCCTACAAATCCAATAATTTATTTTATGGTTTTGAAACCATTTCTTTTACAAAATGACTCTTCTCTACATAGGCATGGAAATTATTTTTTAATGTGTTTCCCTTGGGATATTTAAATTATAAAAAACACTACCATTTTGTAGAAATAATGGAAAACCCCTGGGATGGATTCTTTTTTGTGTTGTTTTATAATGTTGATCCCGAAACATAATGAATAATGAAATTCCCCATTTTTTCTATATAACCCCACCCATGATCCTATTTTTCTTCACTCAAACTACTTTAATCATGAAAATTATGTGACCTCCACTCTCTATAGTCCTCACTAGGTTCCCCAAGTTCTCAATAAGCCCCTCCCAATCATTTTGAGTCACACACCCATGTAATGGATTTCACTATTCCCATTTCCATTAAAGCACATTTTTATAATACAACACTTGAATATTATTTTCATATGTCAGTATATGTTCATAAATATTCCCCTTATAGTTTATTTTTGTTATAATTTATGATATACTCATTAAATAATCATCAGTCCTCCCATGATGCTTTATGTGAAACCATTACCATGCTAAAACATAGATACAATTCTTTTCTTTATTCAGTGTTCTTAATTTAATCATGATTTATATTTAAAATTTATAACGTTGAGATATGTTTTACTTGTCCCTATTACTTACCATTATATGTTTATCTTATGAGATACCCTATTCTCTCTCATTAACCTATTTTTATGAATCTTTTATGTGATTTTGTTATGTTGTCAAACTTTTACTGCAATTTTCCTATACAAATAAATCTTGTAGTAAATACCATATTCATTTCTTATCTAGGGTACTCAACTTTATACACATATACCTATTTGAATTGGAAACTACATGTATTTATTACACACACTGTTATTGGGGAAAAATATTATGATGAATGAATACATGATTTATAATCAATGTGGAACACTTAAGCATGAGAATAAAATAAATGTTAGGGGTTAACACAAAATTATATAGAGCATCAATGCATTGGATAATTTTTCGTATCATTATATTTTTTGTTGGGATAAGATGTGGACCATATTTATTAATAGAAACATTTACACCATGATTTCTTGGTGGTTTATCCTTGATCTATGTTTGTGTTGCACTGTTTTAAGTTGTTTCAGCATTTACCTTGTTATAATTATCATGTTATATCATGTCTCATTATTCATGTTTATGATTTATACTATATTTAAAAACCAATTCATATTCCAAATGTCTAACATGTATCACCATATTCCATTTCTATTCCCTTAATTTGAATTATAGATCACCCATTTTTCAAGTTTTCCCTAGGTAATCCCATGCATTTTTAAAAGAAATGGAATCTTAGATGCAAGTTAGGGATGTTTTCAATGATGTTGTTGTATCCCATGTTCATTATGATATTATATGTACCTAATTCACAAATACATTATAATTATCGACATTTTGGGTTTTATTATGTGAAATTTAATATAACAAATCATGAATTAATGTATATTAAAGAACATGGTTGTTCTAAAGTAAGATCATGGAGATAACATGAAGATTTCCCTGAAGACCTTGTGAAAGTATACAATTTATGAAAATTTTACAATTTCAATATTTTGGCGACAAAAATATTCATTTCTAGATTACATAATCTCAAAAGAGGGTATATTTGAGTTTAATAAAAGTTAAAGGCTATTGGATATTTTCCCAAACCAACCATTATGTTCGAGATACATTATTTTCATGGTTTTACCAGATATTATCTATGATTCTTTGGAAATATTATCATGATTATCTAATCCACTAAAAATGCTGCTTCAAAGGGGGATATATTCCTTTGAAAAAATGAATATGAATAAAATTTAAAGGAAATGAATATAAAGTAATTTAGGGAATCTATTGTTACATTTACCCAAATTGGGGAAGGGTTTATAATCTATATTGATGAATATAAGAAGCTAATAAGATGTTTTATTTCGAATAATTACATGGTTATAGCTTATGCCTCACAGAAATTGAGGATTCATGGGAAAAATTACCCAAATCAAGATTTAGAGTTATCTGTAGTAACATTTGTGTTAAAGATATTAAGAAATTATCATTATAGAGATATATTTGAAATATATACAAATAAAAAAAAATCCAAAGTATAATATCACATAGTAGGAATTGAATTATTTCCATAAAATATGGTTAATACTAATTAAATATTATAAATGTTCAATATATTAGCACCCTAAGAAAGAAGAAAATGTGGCCAATTATTTTAGTTGAAAGGATCATGTAAGCTGATACTTTATAGGATTAAAAATGTCTATTATTTATTTATTTTAAAAGTATTAATTTTGAAATAGTGAATGGAGGGGAAAATATTGTCTTACTAATATAATTTGTAAACCATATATCTATGTGGGGAATAAATAGGTCAATAAGGAAGATACAAAGCTAGAGAATAATGTCATAAATGTCACCTATTTTAAACATGATTGTGATGCAATTATAGGGTTCATGAATAATGTATATTTTCAATAAATTCCATATTTGAAGATAAAGTTAACATAGGAGGATCAATGTTCTTTATTCTCTATCCATAATGGATGTATGAATATGCATAAGGATTTGAAAGAATATTTTTTTGTGGGAGAACATGAGGAGAGACGTTTCAAAGTCTGTATCATGGTTCTTGGTATTTAAATAACTTATATGTGAGAGAGAAATGTCTAATGATAAGTTACAACCTTAACGAATAATATAATTAAAATAGGAAAACATTACCATTATTCTGTCATCAGACTCCAAAATCATATAAATTTTATGATGCTATATGGGTTGTAATCATTAACCTTTTAATGTTAGCACACATAAAAAACATTAGAGAATCATTCTCTCTAAATCAATATTCCGGAATAAAAATTATGGAAGCAATAAGGTTTCATAGAGTACCACATTCTATTGTAACTAATCAGGTTCTAAGGTTCACATAGAAGTTCTAGGTAAGTCTTCAATAGGCTATGGATACAGAGTTATATTTTAGAACAACATATCATCCTAATGTTGATGGTCATCCTTAGATAAAAATTCAAACCCTATAATATAATCAATGATTTGGATCTATATATTTGAACGGTTTTTGGGATAAACTACTAACTATATTTTAGTTTTCTTAAATAATATATTTCATTCAACCATTGAATTGGATGCTTATGAATACATATATGGAAAATAGTGTAAAATTCTAATGTTATGGGATGAAGTTAAATAATAAAAATAATTGGGAGTTGAGATAAAATAGGAAATTTCAATTAATGTTAGAGACATTCAATATCGACTCATGGTATCTTAGATTCGATTGAGAATTTATACAGTAAATCATCGACATAATCCAGATTTTGATATTGGTGAAAAGTTTTCTCTTTCAATTTCTCCTCAAAAGAATGTTATGATATTCAAGAAGAATAAAAATTGGATCTCCATTAACATTGGACATTTTTATATTATTGATATATTATGTGCATTTTCTTATCACATGGAACTTCCACCAATCCTCTCTCAAGACCATGATGTGTGCCACATATCTATCTTGAGGAATTACATAGGTGATCCTTCAAATGTACTTAACTAAGAGGTCATAGTGATGGATCATGATATTCCCTTGGAATAAATACCTTTTGAGATTATAGATTACAGTGAAAAGGTTATATGAAACAAGACTACTCACATGGTCAATGTTTCGAGTCAAAACCCCCAACTTGAAAAAGCTATGTGGTAACATGAAGATACGATGAGGAAGAAGCATACTTAGTTGTACATATCAAAGTTATGGAATTCTAAGTGTAAAATTCATTTTAAGGGGATTATAATGTAGCAACTAGATATTTAATGAAATATATATATTTCAAGTGAATTTTATTTCTTCAACATTTTATCTTACACACAACACCGAGTTTTAACAAACTACAATTTACTATTAATATTATAATTTAAAACAAGACCATTATAACCTATCCATAAAAAATTATTATAAAAATATGAATAAAAAAATAAAAATTAATTATAACGGGTTTTTATAAATAAAATTACATTTATAAAAATGTAATTAATTTTTAGTAATGAATTTTTAAGCCTTGAAAATATATTTTTCTGGAAAATGGGTTTTGTTAGTTTTTGTGAAAAAATAAAAAAATAAATTTTTAAAACTTTTATAATATTTAATAAATTAAATGAACTTAATTTATAAAATCAACATGTAAAAATTATATCGTTTTGAATTTATAGTAATTTTTTACAAAGGTTAATTTTTTCGATTAATGTTGAGGAATACTGATTAATATTAAAAAATCATTTTTGTTTAAATAATTTAAAAACTAAAATTGGTTTTACTATTGATTTAAAATTAAAATTATCTCAATTATATTTTTATTAAATTAATTTTACTAATTTTAATCAATTTTATGTTGAAATTTTATGTAAAAGGTTTTTATACTGATCAAAACATTTCTTCCAAAAATTTTTTTTACCAAATTTGTGTATTTCATTTTAATGAAAAATAATTATATTTTTTAAATTGAATTTGGATAGATATATTTAATGATTTAAATAAAAATAAATAATATCTTTTATTAATTTAAACATAATTTCTGATAATAATTAACTATATAAATAGTTAAAATTTATTACCATGGTTATGGTCAAATTTGGATTACTAGGGGTCAACTAAAAATTGAAAAAATAAAATGAAATAAAAACATGTCAAATTAATATTTTATATCAATATTTAAATATTATAATAAATAGGTTCTATAATGAGTCATTTTGGATTCTCTTCTAAGGTGTAAAATGTGGGTATATATTTTATTTTTCCAAACAATCTAAGTATGTCCTCTCAACCAATTATAAAAGAGAAATCTCTATCCTATCCTATTCAAACATATGAATCCATTTGGTTATGAAAATACATACCCAAATATCTTCCTAACTTGTCCCCTAACAACATCAATGACTTATTTTTATTACAAAACCCTTCTAAAAAGGATGTTGGTGAAATCCTAAAGAGGCTGTCTAAAGAAGATGCATCATTCATAACTGAGAAATTTTATTTTATTTATTCTTCCGCCTCTATAAAGGATTAATCAATTATAATGAAATAAAAATATCCATATCTTTTACAAACTAATATGTTATTTTATAATATAATAACCTTTATCCATGTCCAATTATTTCAAATTAGAAACTAAATCATCGATTGTGTGTATGACGAACTACCACATCTTGGACCAATGGAATTAATTTTTATAACCACATATCAAGGATATATATATATAAACATGTATTTAATATATTTATATGATATATTTGACATTATAATACTTTTGGAGTTATAATATAACATAAACCTTTTTATGTTGTAATCCATTCAAAAATGGTAATGTCACTCATGAGTACATGTAGACTACTGCCTCCACGAAGCGATGTGATACATTTTTCATTTTATTATGGCATGGATTGTAATAATGTAATGACCCGACCATAGTTACATAGAGTCCGTGAATTATTACATAACATTGGCATGATAACAAGAGATCATGTCTTGAATGACCGATTAGTTTAGTACCATTAGAAGTACTAGTTACAAGCATAAGTTTTACATTACATCATGAAATAAAAAAACAACATTGTGTCCCCTTTGAACACACTCATATCCTTGGCCTATCTCTATGGTTTAATCATAATACACTTTATCAAATACTGGTAAAAAGAAAACATAATAAAGGGGTGATTTCAGATGCTCAGTAAGGATAACAATATCGCAGAAACTATCATAAATAAGTATATACATTTAAGGCAATGTATAAAACTAAAACACAAGACTTTAAAACATAATATTCAACATAATATGGAAAAGATAAATCGAATAGTTCCATTTACTTTTCCACATGGATATTATACTTGTCGAATAATAACAAGTAATATCGATAGCTAATTTCATAATTATGGAATGCAAATTGTCGGACATCATAGCCACATAGTCAAGGCCTCGTGCTGAGACTACAAATAAGATTTTGTCAAGGACATGTACCAAGACACTAGTTTGTCGCATGAGACCTACTGATTCATCGAAGAGCTATAGAGGTCTACACCCATCACTTACTAAGTCTAATTCATTCCTCATATGAAAATGTTGAAACATAATATAAACATTCGTATTAAAACAAGCATACAAATTGTCAATAATTTAACCACAAACCATGAATGGTATTAAAATAACATATCCACATTAAAACATAAATCATTAAACACAATATGGAAGACTATTTTAAAATAAATCAACCTCAATCAAGAATAAAATAAAATTAATGATATTGACATAGATGAAAATAATCAGTAAAACTATTTGAGAGAAATATCACCTTTTTCTTGGAAACATTTAAAAGTGGCACTATTTATCAAGAATCGTTTAAAAAGATATTTTTAAATCAATGTGTTCCAACCCACTTTGAATCTATTAAAAATAATTTTAATTTTAAAACAAACATGACCAAATAACTAAATTCATAAATTTTTTTAAATCATGGACAGAAATGAGAATGATTTAGATGAATAAATATTTAAAACATTTAAAATGATATTTTATTTAGAGTTCATAACCAAATGAGAGATTCTGGAATAATAATAATTGATGTAATAAAAACATTATAATATCATAAGAATAAAGGGATTAATGATACACTATGTCAATGTATAGTATGTACACCATATAAAAGTGAATTGGCATATAACAACAAAGAAGACTCAATGGAAAGATAATTGAGATAAAATCCCTTATAAAAACTGTATATTTAGGTTCGTGGAAAATTAATGACATAATTATGTGTGAAAAATATAAACACAGTCAATATGATATGATATTTAGTGTAAATAAATCATAGGAAATTCAACACATATTCTTTAAAAAACAACACTAACGACTTGGATGTTTAACTCAATGAATGGAAATTGACATAAGATTACTCTTATCACGTTCATATCGATGACATGAGAATTTATAAATGGAGTGATTATGTGTATCAAAAGTATATCCACACAAGGGGGAGTTAAAATTACTACATAAATATATATATTGTGATTTCACACATAATCTTGGAGTAAAATAATTAATGGTGATTGCCTAAAAACCAATGAATGGAAATAAAAATTAGAAATTTCCATTCCGATTTGGTAACTTACGAAGCATACAAACCATGAAAAAAAAGATCATAAAATGAACATTTAAATAACCATAAATTAATTTATATTACACAAATAATATAATCCTGGGAAATACATAGACCTCACAAAAAATAGTAACAATATAGCATGAATCTCATAGGAATAAGAAGTGAGATGAAAACCACTTACCTTGTACTTTTACATAGTATAGGGTATATTAACCTCATATATAATAGATAAATCATTTTTATTAAATTATACAATATCCACATACATAAATATGATATCATATTTTATCTTCTAAAATTTCTTTGTTAATAATATTTCAGTAGAATCATGGTTTCGGGTGTTAACTGATTCACTTTCCTTTACATGTTTTGTTATGTAAGTCATGTTTTTATGGATAGGATGTATTTTATTCATATAAAAAATTATATTAAGTTCTTATACTTTATTTTTAATCATAAAATGAAAATTATTCTGGAATGGTTACAATGGGGAATGAATCTTATCGTGTTCCTGGAGATGGTAATCCGTACGTACGCACGAGCGAACATACCATTAAATTGATAGTGAAATCATATGTAATTGGATGTTATATCATATATAAAGAATAATTAAATTGTTATATTTATTATTTACATAAATTATACGCATTATTATACCCATACAAATGATGAAGTGTTGAATAACAATGTACACCACGACGTGGAGTCGGTAATCCGTACGTACATATGTATGGTTACTTGTCATTCATAAGATAGATTGAATAAATAAAATGATTTTAACATATTTAAAATAACATCAAAGTATGTATAAGGTACTGGATTTATTATTTTTTTTATGGAAAAAATAAATAAATAGGACGTGTAAGATGAAATGAACATTGAAAGAGGTGATGAAATTATTTTCTCTTCTTCCTGTGCTTCTTTTTGTTTTGATCAAAAGGGCTCCTTAGGTTGGCTTATGATCAATGTAAAGAATCTAGGTTGAATTTAGGGTAGTTTTAAGGATATTTTATCAAATATTTGTTGTGAAAAATGGCTTTGGTGTGTGATTAAGAGAGAAGGGTATGTACCCTTTTATAAGAGAGGTGAGGGTCACATTAGGAAATGCTAGAAATATTATTTTATTATATAATCATTTTTTATTTATAATGGCTCCAAAATTATTTATTTCTTGTTTAAGGTGGGTATGAGTTGAGATAATATGAACCAATAGGTTTTATATTGGTTCAAGTCACCATATTAACCATATCATTTTTATTTAACTCTTAGTTGAATAGTTTAACATTTACCATGTATTCCTGTATTATTATAATAAATGGATAATAAACATACAATAAAAAGACAAGATAAGCCCAAGTAGTTCATTATTTATATACATAACCTTATATATGTTTTTGGATGAACCTTATTTATTTTAGGAATATTATATCAATTAATAATATAGAATTTGTTTTAAAAACTCATTTATGTCAATTTTGACAAAATTTAGTATTTTGTTTTTTTGAAAGTCATAAAAACATTATCACATAGAAAAAAATATTATTAATAAACCACAACATTTCATATTAACCTATAAAATTCGTGGAATACCTCAAAAATCACAATTTACAATTATATTAATATTTATTATATTAATTATTTTAATCATTCAATAATAAGGTAATTATTGTATCGTCATTGTGTCATAAAATAAAAAAAAATATTTAATGTCAAAAAATTATAAAGAAAAAATTATTTTGTAAGAAATATTTTTAGCATAATTATGAATATTTATAGTCGAATATATCTTATGTTCAACCATATATTAAAAATGGTTTCTCTATTAAACATTAAATTTAACACTTTTAACTCTTCTTTAAATAAAATAATAATAAATGACCAAATCTACTCCAAGTGGACCAAAAGGACAATATTTTATTCTAATTTTTGATTTTGGTCGGAATAAAAATATCCAATAGAATTAGGACATGTTTTACGGTAATTATAATATCATTTTTATCTTTAATTACACTATTTTATTTTAACTATGATAAATTAAATTCAAAAGTTACAATTCACCAAAAATAATTTTCATCATATTGAACCATATTTTACTTACTAATTTCAATCTTTGTCACTTGGAATTTTGAAATTCAATTCACAAAAGTTGTAAAATTATGTTTTATGAAAATTTGAAAATGTGCCAAGAAGGTGAGTAAACGGCGGTAAGAAGTTAAATAAAATATTATATATTTATCTTATTATAAAATGAATTAAATTAATTAAATTGTACTAATATAGGTTTTATGTATCTATGTTGACTTTAAAATAAATTTTAAATAATAAAATTATTTAAATAAAACGTCTTCTTTAAACAATAACACATTGTTTTTCACTATTCATAAAAAATTAAATGTTTTTAGAAAAATGCGAAAAATTCCCCCAAATATAATTTTAATATTTCAAATTCAAAAATGTTATATATTTTAAAAAATTCAAAACATATAAGTTGTATTAATTAATTTAATTTTTTTCCCTGTTGTCAAAACGAGAAAGCAGGTTTTTGAGAATTAAAAACTATCAAAAGGTATATATGTGTTTATGTCCAATTTATATGTAAAATTACATTCAATGAACAAAATTGGGTTACATGATAAAAATATAATCTAATTATACTTCAAAACCATTAAAATGTATAATTTAACAACAAAAAATCTTTTGATTAAAAAAGTGGTTTTCAATTAATGTTTAGTATTTTTTCACTACTTATCAAATATTGAATGTTATCAGAAAAGCACTGAAAAGTTATCCAAATAAATTTTGATGTCCCAATTCTAATGAATAAGTTTATTTTGTGAAATTTAATATATATATCTTTCAAATATTGGATTTAATAAATGTTCTCTATTAAAATGCGGTAATATTTCATTTCTAAAAAATAATTCTTTAATCTAAAAAATCGAATTTTTTCATATATTATTTATATGAAACTAATATTATGGATGTTAAAATTATATGTAGTATATAAAATTTAAATTTTGGTTATTACTATTCATAACCACTTTTTTAACAACTAGTTTGATAGGTCATGGTGCACTTAAAAATGGGGTTTCATAATTCACACGCTATTGTATTATTCAAAGAGAAACGTACCATGGAAGCTTGGGGTATTACATTATTCCCTCATTTAATAAATTTTGTCCTCACAATTTCAAATTTTTATTCTGATGTAAAAGGTTAAAATAATAAAGGATTCATTTGTGGAAAATGCACATCGGAAATCGGGTTAATAAAATTTATTCTTAATAAGAGGGAAAGGGAAATGAAAAAATCACCAGCTAATTAGGATTTCAAATAGGATTACATTGGTGGAAATTATAATTGGAGGAAAAATGTAAATATTTATTGGGAGTGATTGAGGTAATAAATCATAAACATGTAAATGGAAAATTGAGGGTCGCATAGCCATAAATCTATTAAGATTTAAAATATATTCAGTTTAAAAAAAATAATGTATTAGGATAAAGAAATTGATTTTAAGATCCTTTCCCAATTAATTAATATTTTTTATAGAATAAGAGAAATGATTTTTTGACAAGTAGAGTTCTGTCCTTTAACTAATTTCTACCATAGACTCATCTTTCACTGCAAATGATATGTATTCAAGATGACTTAGTCACACCTAAAGCACTAGAATTATCATCTAGAGAATCACATAATCCACAAAATATGAACTATATATTTCCCTTGTCTTTAGACATTATCCACTACCAAAATGGTTAGTACAAAATCAGATGAGCCCCAAAAAGGATAATTTTTTATATAAATAAATACTAGTCTTAATATCCAAAATTAAAGAAACAATTCCCAAAGTTTAACAAAGTCCATTAAAAAATCAATTCTATTTAAAATTATTCAAAATAATCAAAACTAAGTTCGAAACCCTAAATTCAAAAAAATTTATCACTTATTATTCCATGAGAAATCTTATCATTTATCTCCAAATAAGATCAACTACTCTTAAATTCACATATTTAAAAGTAACTAACCTAATTACATATTTTCTATGATAGGTTAATCATTCTTCATAAATAACAATAGTCTCTATAAGTCCACAAAAATTACATAAATTATTTAAAAAAAATCACCCATTACACCTCAATAGATGTATTATAGTATTCTATTTTCTTTAAACATATAGTGTTCCCTAAAGAGAGAATGTCTTCAAGAATAAAATTTATCGCATAATCACCAAATCATTTTCTTATAATAATGATAAATAATAATTTCCCAAAAATTAATATATTTTCTATCCATAAAATCATTTAATTATAAATAATTAATCATACAAACCAGGGACTTCACGTAGTCCAGTGATAGGTAGTAAATCCCAGTCGCACATTGGTTGTGGGTTTGATTCCCAAAGCTTTTTCCAACAAGATGGGTTGTCACATGGTCGGTGTACTGTCCTTTTTCAAAAACTATATAATTTTATAAAATTCCCAAAAATGAGATAAATTTCTAAAAAATAACCATATCATATTTTTACCACAAATGTTATCTCATACCTTTGATTTTTGTCCCAAATGTTAATAACCTATAATTTCTCAAATTCATGGATAATATGAACCCAAATGGTTCATTATAACTATATCCAAAAAATAAAAGATAATACTTTATCAAATAGAATTTTCACATAACAAACAACAGGGTTAAACATATAAGATAAAATTCTTCCAATGTAATCCCATAAACAATGTGTATTAATACTTTTAAACATTTATCAATCCATTTATTTCCACATATGTTCTTCCTTTTAATTGAGGTTATCCTACAGAATATGGCATTTACTCGGGTATTTCCTAGGTCCCCTACATTTACATAAAATTACTACAAATTTATTTTGAGGATCATCATTTATTTTTCCATAGAAATATTCATTTTCTCCTGACAATTATTTACTTTATGTCATTCTTTTGCTCAAATAATGGATTTCTTTGTTCCATTGGGACACTTTATTGGGTTTCTCCTTCCAAATTTACTGCATGATGGATAATGAGATTTTTTTTCTCCATGGTCTTCACTATTGGAGCTCTTATCATTCTCTGTCGTTCTCTTATTTGTTGGGTTCATGAGTTGGTTAATTTATATGTTTTTTATCAAATTTTTTAATATTGATTCTTTAGGAAAATTATATCTTTTATTCTTATAAACATTCTATTTCATTTCTCATTTCCACAACCATTACCACCTTTTACATCATGTTAAATATTACTATGACCTCATTTTAATCCATCCATTGACTAAAACTAGAATGAAGAGAGTGAGTAACTATAGTGGTAAAATAATCTAGAGAATATCATAACACATTATTTTAAATCTAAAACACCACATGATTAATAAAGGTTATTTATTCTGATCTTGTATTAAAATCCATTAAATAGTTTGTAAAGAAAACATGAATTATCCTAATCATATCCCCTATGAGTGTTGTAACCAAGAGTGAACCAAGGCCCATTTTCGTTTACCAGGATACCCTAGGTCATGCCCAAAACTCCTCGTTAGAGTTTTCACTCCTAGGTAAATTTGTGCCAGAGCGGCCTATACTTGATCATATCTAGAAAGGGATGTAATGGTTGGAAAAAACTCAAAATATCTATATTAAAAAAATTCTATAATGTTCTTATATTCTAATCATCAAAGTTTGTATTAGGGTAATGTTCTCTAATGAGTGTTTTTATAAATATAGCTTCCAAGGAATATACTAAACTTCCTATGATACCGACTGTAACACCCCGAACCTAGTTATCCAAAGTCGGTGCAATATTACATAACATTGGCATGATCACAAGAGATCAAGTCTGTAAGGAACTATTAGTTCAGTAGCCATTGAAGTTCTAGATAGATACATAAATTTTACATCACACCATGAAATAAAAAAACAACATTGTGCCCCATTTTAACACACTCATTTCATTGGAATAATCCTATAGGTTATTCATAATATACTTTTTCACTTCCTGGGGAAATGAAAACATAAGAAAGAGGTGATCTCAGATGCTGATTAAGGATCAATATATAAGGGATACTATCATAAACAAGCATGAAAATTTATAGAACTCTATAAGACTAAATTAGAAGCCTTTTGAACATAAACTTTAGAATTATATGGAAAATATAAATCAAGTAGTTCTATTTACTTATTCACATGGATAATAAAAATGTCAATTAATCACATGTAATATCGATAGAAAATTTCATAATGATGCGATGCATAATACCAGACATCATAACCACAGAGTCATGGCCACATGCTAAGAAAAAAAATAATATTTTCAAGGTCTTGGGACAAGACAATAGTTTGTGTCATGAGACCTACCGATACATCGGGGATCTATATTGGGATCCTCCCAACACATACTTAGTCTAATTAATTCCTCATATAAAAATTTTGAAACATAATCTAAACAATCATATTAAATCTAGCACACAAAATGTGAATTGTTTAACCACAACCCATGAATGGTATAAAAAGAGCACATCCAATGACAAACATAAATCATTCATTAAAATATAGTATATTTTATTATAATAAATCAACCTCAATCAAGAATAAAATACAATGAAGGATATTTACATAAATGAAAATAACAAGTAAAACTATTTGAGGGAAATATCCCCTTTTTCATAGAAATATTTAAAAGGATCGCAATTTATCAAGAATCCATTTAGAAGATATTTTTGAATGAAAGTTTCCCATACCAATTTGAAACTTTTAAAAGGAATTTTAATTTCACAATATTCATGTACAAATAAATAATTCCATAAAACATTTCTAATACATGGATATTAATGAGAATGATTTAAAAGAATAAATATTTTAAACATATAAAATGATATTTTAGATTGAGTTCCTAACCATATGAGAGATGGTTGAATACGAATTACTAAGGTAATAAAATTTTTATAATTTCATGAGAATAAAGGTATTCATGATATACTATGTAAATGTACAGTATGTACACCATATAAAAGTGAATTGGCGCATACCAACAAAGAAGTTTCAATGGAATGTAAATTGAGATGAAATTACTTGTAAAAACTATACCCTTATGTTAAGGACAAATCAATGACATAATTATGTTTGAAAAATATAAATACTCTAAATATGATTGGATATTCAGTGTAAATCAATCAGATAAAATTCAAACTTATTCTTGTAAAACCAACACCAATGACTTGGATGTTTAACTCAATGAATGGACATTGTGTTAAGATTACTCTTATCAAGTTCATATCGATGACTTGAGAATTTATCAATTGAGTGATTATGTTTATCAAATGTATATCCACAAAAAGGGGATATTTAATTAATAAATAAAAAAATAAATAGTGATTTCACACATAATCATTGAGGAATATAATTGATGAAGTTTGCATAAAACCCAATGAGTGTAAAGAGAAATAATAAATTACCTTACCAATTTGGTAACATACATGACATACAACTCATGCTAGAAGGATAATAAAATTAAGATTTAAATAACCATAAATTAAATTATATTACACAAACAATACAATCATTGCTAGTACATACCTCACACAAAAGGAAATAGTGTAAATATAGCATAAAACTCATTAGAATAAGAAGTGAGAAGAAAACTGCTTACCTTGTACTTTTCCTTAGATGCGGGTACTTTAAACTCTTGTATAATAGTTAAATCATTGTTATTAAATTATAGAAGAACCACATACCTAAATATGATATCATATATTATCTTGTAATATTTCTTAATAATATTTCAGTAGTATCATTCATTCAGGTGTTAACTGATTCGTTTTCTTTTATATGCTTTGATATGTAAGTCATGTTGATTATGGATAAGATGTATTTGATTAAAATAAATAATGATATTAAGTTCTAAAACATAATTTTTCATCATAAAATGAAAATTATTTTGGAATAGTTACCATGGGGAATTAATCTCATCATGAACGTGGAGACGACTATCCGTATGTACGCACAAGCGACAATACCATTCTATTTATGGTGAAATTATATATAATTAGATGGTATATAATATAAAAAGAATATTTATCATGTTTTTTTGTTATTTACAGAAATTATACTCCTTATTATAACCTTTTAAATGATGAAGTGTTGAATAACAAACTACATCACGACGTGGAGATGGTAAACTATATGTACCCACGTATGGTGAATTTTCCATTCATTGGATAGATAGAATATTGAATATGGTTGTTCCTTATTTAAAATAACAAACCATTATGTATAAGGTGTGGGTGTTATTATTTTGTTATGGAAACAACAAATAAAGAGGAGGTGGAAGAAGAAAAGAACTTTGAAAGAGGTGATGAAATTATTACCTCTACTTCGAGTGATTCCTTTTGATTTGATCAATAGGGATCCTTAGGATAGATTATGATAAAATTAAGGCCTCTAGGTTTATGTGAGGGTATTTCATAGCATATTTTATCAACGGTAGGCTTAAAAAATGGCTTTGAAGGTGTGATTTTGAGAGGAGAAGTACACTTTGAAAAGAGAGGTGATGCTCACTTTAGAAAAATCGTGGAATATTATTTTATTATATAATCGTATTTGGTTTATAACATCTCCAAAAGGATTTATTTAGAGGATATGGTGGCTATGGGTCTAAATAAACTCAACCAATAATATTTAGATAGGTTTAGATTACCATATTAACCTTTTATTTTATATTTAAATCTTTTTTAAATAGTTTAACTTTTATAATGTATTCTAGTATTATTATAATAAATGGTTAATAAACATACTAAAAAATACAAGCGAACCCCAAGTGGTTAATTACTAATATATCGAACCTAATATAAGTCCTTTTTCTGAAACATATATTTTTAGGAATATGATATCAATTAATCATATAGTATTGTTTTTAAAAACTCATTTATGCCATTTTGACACTATTTAGTATTTTGTTTGTGTGAAAGTTTTAAAAACATTATCACATTGAAAAAAAAATAATCAACACTAACATTTCATATTAACATAGAAAATTCATGGAATACATCAAAAGTCTCAATTTACCATTTTATTAATATTTATAATATCAATTATTTTAATCATTCAATAATAAGGAAATTACTGCATCATCATCGTGTCATAAATAAATTTAATTATTTAATGTCTAAAAATTATATATAAAATACCATTATATAATTAATATTTTTATATTTATAATTAATATTTATAGTCGAATTTATCTTACGTACAAACCAATGTTAAAAATGGTTGAGTTATTAATCATTGAATTTAACACTTTTAACGCTTCTTTAAATTAAATAATAATAAATATCCTAATATAATCCAAGTTGACCAAAAGGATCATATTTTGTTCCTAAAGATTATTTTTGTCTAAATAAACTAATAAAATAGAATTAGGACATGTGTTAGGGTAATTATAAAACTATTTTTTATCTTTAATTACCTTATTTACTTTTAACTGTCGTAAATATAATTCAAAAGTTACTATTCACCAAAAATTATTTGTCACGACCCGACCCTACCCGGGCTCGATCCATAACTACCCCAGGCCCGCCTCCATAGGCCAGGGCCTGGCGACCAGTACTGAAGGCACAATAACTCGGGGAGGCCTTTGCCTAAGTGCCTATACACACACACGCAGCACACTCAATGAAAAAGTGCAGAGTTAAAGAAAGAACCAGCAGAGTAAAAAGAACAACTGCTATATGTATAAACCACAGATGTGCATCGACCTCTAAACAGTACAAAGTACAAACTAAAAAAAGGGAGGCAAAACACGCGCCCAACCAAAAAGCGACACAACCCGGCAACATGTAAACAAAAAGAAACAGTTGATGGGTCTCCCAACTGGAACCCGGCCAAGACCACCGCACACGGTCCAAGCTCCCAATATCCTACGCTCCACTGAAGTCACGCTCCACCTGTTCGTCGTCTGCAAGGGCACACCATCGAGTCTTCGCTACCTATAGCAGGATAGTAGACTCATCCAACCACGAGAATCTAGACACTGAAAGCACGTGGCAGACCCCGCGCGTCTTCGCCTCTCCTGGAAGGAGAGTAACCAAACCCATGAAGTGGGTACTAGAACAACGTATAGACAAGATACATATGCTCAATTAAGAAGCCCAAACATGAACATAAGGGGATCTCCATCCCTTAGCTTAGCCCAAGAAAAGAGTAGTCAACAGTCCCAGAAATACACCATCGATGTCCAGCATCTCGCACGTCTACCCCGAATCGCAAGACAAGGGCCTCAATCGCCGCACTTCGACACTATCCGATTTGGGCAGCACTGACTCACCCACATGGTTTTAGATCACATCACAAGAACACATCTCGGTGGGGAAGGCGCCCCTCGTACTTGAGAATTCTAGGGAAAGTCAAACCACACCTCGTCACTGCCCTACAGTCGAGAGGTTGTCTCAAAGTCAAAGCTGTCACAACACTAACTCGTATAAGCAAGGGTCCCTCTCCGGTTATTACGGAGGAAAGCCACAGGCTAGCCTCTTGGAAAGGACTGAGCCTGAAATGCCAACTGGTGTCCCACTGCCCAGCCCTACTGAATGGTAATTCATAACCAGATATTGGGTGACCCACTGCCCAGCCCTACTGGAGGGTAAACCCAAATACATCATCAGGCGACCCACTACCCAGCCCCGGTGGAGGGTAGACCTTAATACATAATCAGGAGACCCACTGAACAACCCCACTAGAGTGTAGGCCCGGAATAAGTCGATAGGCCACCCACTGCCCAGCCTTGCTGGAGGGTATACCTGGAACTAGACGACGGGCGACCCACTGCCCATCCCTACTAGAGGGTAGACTCTAAGAGGTCGTCGGGTGATCCACTGCCCAGTCTCTGCTGGAGGGTAGACCCTAAGAGTGTCGGGTGACCCACTGCCCAGTCTTTGCTCGAGGGTAGACCCTAAGAGTGTTGTTGGGTGACCCATTGCCCAGACTCTGCTGGACGGTAGACTCTAAGAGCATCGAGTGACCCACTGCCCAGTCTCTACTGGAGGGTAGACCCTAGAAGCCGATGAGTAACCCACTGCCCAGCCCCACTGGAGGGTAAAACTCAGAACTTCTCTGACCATATCCACTAAAGGGAAAACACTGGCCAACCAAACATGGAGTAGGAATCACGCAACCACCCAACTCTAGAACAACTCACCCAAAAGAGGTTCAGCGCCTACTCCATCACTGGGTGTCACTAGCACTGCTACCAGTCATTCCATCGAGAACGAAACCAGGGGAGACCACTAAACCCTTCTGGTCAAACAAACGAGCAGAGAGGGACCCTCTACGTCATGAGAGGTCAAAGTACGTAAAGAGGAACCCGACACGCACGTGGGGCCCCCATAATGTGTGGCCCCATCGCAACCCCAACCAAGCGCCCAAACGTTCTTAGTTACGAACAACCACTTGTAACTCCAAGCATTCTCGTATAGTCCCAAAGTATACCACATTCTCAGCCCAAGGACCATCGTGCACACGACATCCAACATCAATGCGAAGGCGTGATGTAACATCTCCAACTTTCCACCTCAACGATTGGGGAACAACCAACCACATCTCTTTAACCACCAACGTCACTCTCCCATGAGTTCACGCGATCACATGCCAACGGTCCGCTACGAACACGGTAGATGAACCGCCACATGGGCACACTTAATATTTCTACATTTAATAAGATTGCATATGAGCCTCCGCTCGCCTGAACAGATTACACCATTTTAATCCTCACGAAAAAACACACAAGATAGACTAGTCACTCACCCCAAATGGATATCCAATGTAAAAGTCATCAACACTGCCTCACGCCCGCACGACGTCCCGTGATCTCGAGCCTCGGCCCCAAAATCAGTCGGGCGCATCTCACCAATGCGATCCCCTCGGGAAAACATGTCAAAAGCAATACCCACATGAGTGCAACGGATATCCAGAGAAAAAGGGTGCATTCCAGCGCACCGCACATGAGCGGTGCTTCGTGGGACCCGCATCCCGGTCCCGAAACTCAACGAACAGATTGCACTGTTGCAATCCTCTCGAAAAAGCATACAAGATGGACTATTCACTTGTCCAAAATGGACACCCGGTGATAATGTTGAAAAACCACTGTCAACTCTCAAAACGTCCCTCGCGGGTCCCGTACCAGCATGCGGAAATAGGGCGGATGGATTGCACCATTGCAATCCCCTTGGAAAAACATCCAGAATCGACTGCTCGCACACCCCGAACGGGTGCCCGATGAGAAAGTCGTGCAACGCTGCACACAGCTCAAAAGGCAAGCCGTGGGTCCCACACATCAACTCCATCTTCAATGCCCAAAACCACCCTGGAAATCTTCGCCCCGACGCTGGGGTCCCAACGCCGCTGACGGCGCTCAAAACGGAGGTCAGACGCGTCCGCGCCGTCCAAAACAAGATCCCCTGAAGAAAACGACAAACCACTTAAAGACGCGTCACGCCCCCGAGGCCCATCATTTCGGGAATTAAAAATTTCCGAAACCATGTCAAAACATTCATCTCGTCGATATGGTTCCACTTCCATAGACTTCACTCAAAATGGACAACCTTAGCGGAAAATACGGGTGTCCGAATACAGAGGGGGCAAGGCCCCTGGGGCAGGACCTGCCTGGACCGGCCGGTCCGCCCGGCCTGGGCTTGCCCGCGGCTAAGCTGCACGGGCCGGCCGCGGACTCGCGGTCCGCACGCAGACCGGCCATGAGGGCCGGTCGCGGTCGCCGCATCATGACCCGCGCAGCACGCGTCTTTGTCGCCGCAAGGGGGTCTGGCGCCGCGACCCAGCTGTCGCCGCTCTAGGGCGACCCGCCGGCGCGCCGAGGCGCTCCGCCTGGCGCCGGCCTCCACCACCTCTTAAAGGTCGCGGCGCCTTGGCCTCTCCTGGCTGCTCCACCGGACACCTGCGACACTGACCGAGCACCCCGCTGCCGCGCCAAGAGCCTCTGCCGCCGCGGCAACCGCCTGAGCCGCCTGGAAAACCCGCAAACTTCGACGATCAACCTCGGCGTCCTCCGAACTCGGATTTCGATTCTGAAAGATGCGTTGGAAAGTAGAAAAACTATAATACACATTCATGGGATTTTCTCGATAATTTAACATAGGTTATATTAAAAAATTTGAGCCCAAATTAGGTGCGGGAAATGAAAATGCAGACGACAAATCCTACCATGTTGGGCTTTGCCCGACGCTTCACGGACTATCTACCGCCGCACCGTGGCCTTGTAGGAGCTGCCTTTCTAGAGTAGAGGAGGAGAGGGAGATTGAGGGGATGCCTTGAGGGGGGGTGGGGGGTTTTCCAAGGGAGAATAAGGGCGGAGTATGATTAAATAAATTAAAAAGAATGTTTAAATTAATTTAAACCCATAATTTCCTCGCATCCGAAACCATTGGAGAGATCAAAATTAAACCTACCCTAGAGTAAACACCACTCCCTGAGCACAATGGTTGTCTCAGAATTTGATTCTGAGCTTTCGTTTGAATGTTATGAAGCTGAATGTCCAAAGCCGCCAAATTACGAAAATGCCCCCGGGGCCATTTTTCACAAAAGGCTCATGCCCGCGAAACTTACACCCCTCCTAACGTAAACAACATGCTCCAATCTCAAAGTTTCCCTCAGTTTTTCAATCCGAGCCACCGTTTAAGAGATACTCATGTTTCACCATTAAAAGAATAAATAAATTAATTAATTTATCAATTTAACGTTCTGAAAGCGAGCGAGGGGTCCAAAATCTCACGCCGACTAGTTTTATGTCGTTCCTAGGGTAAACACCCCATTCTAGACCCATCCGTACACTCAAATATTTTATCTGGATCAACGTTTTGGAGTTATCCCATTTATTTGGCGTTTCCAGTGTGAACGCACTGAAAATTTAATTTCAGCCACTCCAGGGGCTTGGAATCGCACGCCGTCTGAAGGCTTTGCTCTGGAATATCATCAAGAATATTCCAATGTCTTTCACAGCAAAAACCGGGTTCTTATGTCATTCCCTCCTTCAATATTTTCATCCCAGAAAATAAAAACTAGGGAGAAACATAGGGTACTAAGCCCACACCTGGTTTTCCCATACCCAGAAGAACCCAAGCACAGCTCTACGTCACCGCACACAGACCGAAGGATTGATCCGTTCGCGCGAGGTCGGACCTTGCCGATTTCGTGCACCCAATCCAGACTTTGGGGCTTAGGGAAAGGCGGTAGGGTACCTCACCATCCCATTGCATGGTCACAAACCGCCCGAAGGCCCTCGAGGGTAGCTCACCTCCCCGGTCGAACCTCCGCATCACACGCCGCGACTGGAATCACCGCCCGCACCTGGAACAAGGCCCAATGATTCCCTCCTTCAAAATATACATATGGTGGAACACCCAAGGATATCTGGTCATGCAAGATTTTACAACAGAGGCTCTCTCGATAGGTGATGGAGTCGACACCATCAACTAATGGAAAAGGTCCCACGCCTTTTATCATACCAACACAAGGTTACACCGACGCCCTGCACCACCCTGGTAACACCTCAAGCAAGGAGCAGGGAGGAAAGTATTTCACAGGAAGAGTCTATCAATTCTACTGCAAGAAGTAGAAGAGTTGTATAGCGTACCTCTTATCACCTCATGCTCTGTAGGATCGTAGACATCCAAAGCTCGCGGCTATCCGAAGTCCCAACTGTCAGCTCCAAAAGCCTGACGTGGAACACATAGTGGTTATGGGAAGATCTCGTAAAGTCATCCCCCACTACCAGCTCCTCCCACTCCTCTACTAGAACCACCTCTCTGGGTACTACTTTGATCACGACGCTTCCTCTGTCATGGTGGCGCACTTGCTGCCTGAACGAAGCTCTCTCCATGCCTGGTCGGGCAGTCCCGTGCCAGGTGACCTCGCCCATCGCAAGCATAGCACCGACTCTCTCTCTGGGCTGCACTAGTGCCCTCCGGCGCCACTGTGGTGTACGACCACACCCATGAGTCTGGTTATTAGAAAGCCACTTGTGTCGAGGTTCTGCTTGTCGACGCCCACTAGCTGCGGCAGACGTCTCGGCTCAAACGTGCCTACTACCACCACTGACTCCAGAACGTGATAGGAAGCTCTCTATCACCATCTCTAGCTCTAGCACCCCGACATATGTGGAAATTCCCAAGGGTACTATGACAGCACGAATCTCTCGGCGGAGATCCTACTCAATCTTCCGCGCTCGGATGTTTTCCTCACTAACCATGTCCGGGTAAAAGGGTGTGTGGTCTGCAAAACTAGTCACGTACTCGGCCACCATCATTCCTCCCTACTGAAACTGCAGGAGCTCTGGAATCCGAACGGAGCCCAAGAAAGAGTTGAAAAACTCCCCATGGAACAAAATCTGAAAGCCACCCCACGAAAGTGATGACTCTTCGAGAAACAAAGTCACCATACTCCACCAACGCCAAGCTGATCCACGAAAAAGACTGGCTGCCAAAGCCACTCTCTGATCTGCCAATGTCTGCACAAGCCTGGAAAGGCTGACCACTGCCTCGAGCCAAGCCTTTGCTGCATGAGGGTCTGGATCACCACTGAACCATAGCGGTCTCTCCCACTGGAACTCACGGAGCGTGCTCAAGCCCCGTCTGCTCTGCGAAAGCTGTCTGCTGCTCAACAGGTGGGGGGCGGTGCTGCTACCAACCCACCTGGAGAAAGGGGCTCACATGATGGGTTCTGGACTATGGCCACGTAGCTCATAGGGTCGTCGTCACGAACCAAAGCTGGTATCATGGATGGCTGTCTTCGCAGAGACATCCTGAATATTATCAAGAAGTGCCGTAATCAGATGAGCATTAATGTATATACCAATAACAACAAAAATAGGGAGCTGAATCAAGAATTAAATTCAAAGACTCAATCCTATGTGATGCATAAACAAATTTTCCCTGCAATAAGTGTCTCAGAATGACGAGTCGACAAGCAGGTAATCAAGGTCCTGGTGAATGGATACGTCGGCCACCACACCATCACTGGACTCCATGGCCTGAGAGTCTCTCTCGAGACACGTTAACACTGTTGCCCTAAATTCCAACCAATTCCTTTTTAGGGATGCCCGCACAATTCCCCAAGGAACAAACCAGCTCTGACTTCACTTTGTCATGACCCAAACCTACCCGGTCTCGAGCCGCAACTACCGCAGGCCCGCCTTCATAGGCTAGGGGATGGCAACCAGCGCCGAAGACACAATAACTCGGGGAGGCCTTTTCCTATGTACCTGTGCACACACACACAACACACTCAATGAAAAAGTGCAGAGTAAAAGAAAGAACCAGAAGAGTAAAAAAGAACAACTGCTATATGTATAAATCAGATATGTGCATCCAACTCTAAACAGTACAATGTACAAACATACAAAAGGGGGAAAACGTGCCCAACCAAAAAGTGCCACAACCCGGCAATAGGTAAACAAAAAGAAACAGCTGACGGGTCTCCCACCTGAAACCCAGCCACGACCACTGCATGCGGTCCAAGCTCCCATGCTCTTAAACTCCACTAAATTCACGCTCCACCTATTCGTCATCTACAAGGGCACACCAAGTGCGGGAAAAGCCCAAGCAGGGGTGAGTATAAAAATACTCAGTAGGATACCCCGAAGGCTCTAGGGAGAAACAAAAGAGGTACAGAAGGGTGAGCAGTAGAGCGAACAGAAAAAGTAAAGGAGTACAACCGAAAGGGCAGTAATGAGTACAGTAAAGAGTCCATCTCAACCCAACAAGTGGAAAGAAGGTATAATCGTCCAGACACAAGGAGTTAGAAATGGTGAGAAGATGAACTTACCGTCGAGTCTTTTCTACCTATAGCATGAGAGTAGACTCATCCAACCACGAGAAGCTAGACATGGAAAGCACGTGGCATACCCCGCGCGGGTTCGCCTATCCTAGAAGGAGATTAACCAAACCCAAGAAGTGGGTACTAGAACAAGGTATATAGTAGATACATTTGCGCAATCAAAAATCCCAATCAAGATCGTAAGGGGATTGCTGTCCCGTAACTCATCCAAGGAAAAGAGTAGTCAACAGTCCCAGAAATACACCATCGATGCCCAACATCCTGCACGTCTGCCCCAAATCGCAAGCCAAGGGGCTCAATGGCCAGACTTCAACACTATCCGCTTTGGGCGGCACTGACTTGCCCCCACACTTTTAGATCACATCAGAAGAATGATTCTCGGGGGGGAAGGTGCCCCTCATACTTGAGAATTCTAGGGAATGTCAAACCACACCTCGTCACTGCCCTGTAGTCGAGAGGACTTCTCAAAGTCAATGTCGTCACAACACTGACCCGTATAACCAAGGACCCCGCTCCGGTAATCACAGAGGAAAGCCTCAGGCTAGCCTAGTGTAAAAGACTAAGCCTGAAATGCCAACAGGTGTCCCACTGTCCCGCCCTGCTGGAGGGTAATTCATAACCAGATATCGGGTGACCCACTGCCCAGCCCTGCTTGAGGGTAAACCCTAATACATCATCAGGAAACCCACTGCCCAGCCCCGCTAGACGGTAGACCTTAATAAATCATCAAGCGACCCACTGCCCATCCCCGCTGGTGGGTAGACCTAGAATAAGTCGACAGGCGACCCACTGCCCAGCCTTGCGGGAGGGTAAACCCGGAACTAGACAACGGGCGACCCACTGCCCAGTCCTGCTGGAGGGTAGACCCTAAGTGGTCGTCGGGTGTCCCACTTCCCAGTCTCTGCTGGAGGGTAGACCCTAAGAGTGTCGGGAGACCCACTGCCCAGTCTTTGCTAGAGGGTAGACCATAAGAGGGTCGTCGGGTGACCCGCTGCCCAGTCTCCGCTAGAGGGTAGACCCTAAGAGCGTCGGGTGACCCACTGCCCAGTCTCTGCTGGAGGGTAGACCCTAGAAGCCGACGAGTAACCCACTGCCTAGCCGCGCTGGAGGGTAAAACTCAGAACATCTCTGGCCATATCAACTGGAGGGTACAGCACTAGCCAACCAAACACGGAGTTGGTATCGCGCAACCACCCAACTCTAGAACAACTCACCAAAAGAGGTTCAGCGCCTGCTCCATCACAGGGTGTCACTAGCACCGCTTTCGTCTGATCCATCGAGAACGAAACTAGGGGGAGACCACTGAACCCTACTGGTCAAACAAACGAGCACAGAGGGACCCTCTATGTCGTGAGAGGTCAAAGTAAGTAAAGCAGAACCCAGCACACATGTGGGGCCCACACAACGTGTTGCCCCATCGCAACCCCAATCAAGCGCCCAAACGTTCTCAGGTATGAACATCCACTTGTACATCCAAGCATTCCCGTATACTCCCAGTGTATACCACATTCTCATCCCAAGGGCCATCGTGCACACGACACCCAACGTCAATGCGAAGGCATGACGTTACATCTCCAACTTTCCACCTCAATGACTGGGGCACATCCAACCACATCTTTTTAACCACCAACATCACTCTCCTAGGAGTTCACGCGATCACATGCCAAGGGTCTGCTATGAACACAGTAGAGGAAATTCCACCGGGGAACCCTTCATATTTCTACATTTAATAAGATTGCGTATGAGCCTCCACTTTCCTGAAAATATTACACCGTTGTAATACTCACGGAAAAACACCCGAGATAGACTACTCACTCACCCCAAACGGATATCCTATGGAAAATTCATCAACACCGCCTCACGCTCACATGGCGTCCCTTGATCCCGAGCCTCATCCCCGAAATCAGTTGGGCTAATCGCACCAATGTGATCCCCTCAGGAAAACACGTCAAAAGCACTACCCACATGAGTGAAACAGATATCCGGAGAAAAAGGGTGTATTCCGGCGCACCGCACACGAGCGGTGCTTCATGGGACCCACAACCCAGGCCCGAAACTCAACGAACGAATTGCACCATTGTGATCCTCTCAAAAAAGCACACAAGATGGACTATTCACTTGTCGAAAAGGACACCCGGTGATAATGCTGAAAAACCACCGTCAACTCCTGAAACGGCCCTCGCGGGGCCCATACCAGCGTGTGGAAATAGGGCGGGCGAATTGCACCATTGCAATCCCCTCAGAAAAACATCACGAAGCGACTGCTCGCACGCCCCGAACGGACGCCCGATGAGAAAGTCGTGCAACGCTGCACGCAGCTCAAAAGGCAGGCCATGGGGCCGACGCCTCAAATCCGGCTTCAATGCCCAATACCACCTTGGAAATATTTGCCCAGGTGCCAGTGTCCCAACGCCGCTGACGGCGCTCAAAACGGACGCCGAACGCGTCCGTGCCGTCCAAATCAAGATCCCCCGAAGAAAAGGACAAACCACTGAAAGACGTGTCATTCCTCCGAGGCCCCTCGTTTTGGGAATTATAAATTTCCAAAACCATTTCAAAATGTTCATCTCGTAGATATGGTTCCACTACCATAGACGGCACTCGAAATGGACATCCGTAGCAGAAAATACGGGTGTCCGAAAACCGAGGGGGCAAGGCCCCTGGGGCTGGACCGGCCTGGACCGGCCGGTCCGCCCAGCCTGGGCCTTCCCGCGGCTTAGCCACGCGGGCTGGCCATGGACTCGTGGTCTGCGTGTAGACCGGCCATGAGGGCCGGTCGCGGCAGCTACGTGAAGACTCGCGCGACGCGGGTCTTTGTCGCCGCACGGGGGTCGCGTGCCGCGACCCCCGTGCGGCGACAAAGACCCGCCGGAACGCTGAGGTGCTCCGCCTAGCGCCGACCTCCCTGGCTGCTGAAGGCTATCCATGCCCCGACCTCACCTGGTCGTTCCACCGGACACCCGCGACCCCGATCGAGTTCCCCGCTGCTGTGCCAAGCGCCTCCGTCGCCGCGCCATCCGCCTGAGTCACCTGGAAGACCCGCAAACTTCGACGATCAACCCCGGCCTCCTCCAAACTCGGATTTTGATTCCGAAAGATGCGTTCGAAATGAGAAAAAATCTACTAATAATTCGTGGGATTTTCTCGATAATTTTACAGAGGTTCGATACAAAAAGTTTACCCCAAAATAAGTCCGAGAAAAGAAAATGCAAACGACAAATCCTATCTTGTTGGGCTTCGCCCGACGCTTCACGGACGATCTGTCACCGCGTCGTCACCTTGCAGGATCTCCCTTTCCGGAGTGGAGGAGGGGAGGGAGCTTGAGGGGCTTCCTTGAGGGGGGGGGGGGGGGGGGGTTTCCAGAGGAGAATAAGGGAGGAAGGGGTTAAAATAAATTAAAAAGAAAATTTAAATTAATTTAAACCCATAATTTCCTCACATCCGAAACCTTTGGCGAGATCAAAATTAAACCTCCCCTAGGTTAAAAACCACCCCCTGAGCACAAAGGTGGTCTCGGAATTGGATTCCAAGATTCTGTTTGAAAGTTATAAAGCTTGAGGTCCAAAGCCGCCAAATTACGAAAATGCCCCTGGGGCCATTTTTCACAAACAGCCCGCGCCCGCGAAACATACACTCCTCCTAGGGTAAACGACATTATACGAACTCAACGGTGCCCTCAGTTTTCCAATCCGAGCCACCTTTTAAGAGATACTCTAGTTTCACCATTAAACGAATAAATTAATTAATTAATTTATCCGTTTAATGTTCCGAAAGCGAGCGAGGGGTCCAAACATCCCGCGTCGACAAGTTTTATGTCGTTCATATGGTAAAAACCCCATTCCGGACCCATCCTTACACTCGGATCTCGGATTCGAATCACCATTTAGGGGTTACCCCATTTATTTTGCGTTTCCAGTGTGAACGCACTAAAAATTTAATTCCGGCCACTCCGGGGCTCGGAATCGCACGCCGTCTGAAGGCGATGCTCTGGAATATCATCAAGAATATTCCAAAGCCTTTCATAGAAAAAAGGGGTTCTTAAATTATAATCATCCTATTGAACTAAACTTTACTTACTGATGTCAATTGTGTCACTTGGATTTATTAAATTTAATTCATAGAAGCGGTAAAATTATTTTTTATGCAAATTTGCAAATGTGCATAGAAGATGAGTAAAAGACGGTAAAAAGTTCAATAAAATTATATATATATATAATCTTATTATAAAATGACTTAACTGAATTAAATTGTATGAATATAGGTATTATGTATTAATTTTTAATTTAAAAAAATTTAAATTAAAAATTATTTTTTAAATAAAATGTCGGCTTTAAACAATAACGCAGTGTTTTCACTATTCATCAAAATTTGAATGTTTCTTCGAAAAATACCAAAAATACCCCAAAAGATAATTTTGATATTCAAAATTATTATATGATGGCTATTTTACCAAATTCAAAACATAGAAATTGTATTAATTATTTTAAAAAAATATCTGTATTCTTAAAATAAGAAAACGTGTTTTTTAGAAGTAAAAACTATTATAAGATTGATATGTGTTTATGTCCAATTTAAATGTATAATTACTTCAAATTACCAAAATTGAATTAAATGGTAAACACATAATATAATTATACTTAAAAACCATTAAAACGTTTAATTTAACACTAAAAATTAGTTTTATTAAAAATGTTGTTTTAAATTAAAATTTATTATTTTTCACAATTCATCAAAATATGAAAGTTATCAGAAAAGTAACAAATATTTATCCAAACTAAATTTTTATGTCCCAAATCAAAATAATAGGTTTATGTTTTTCAAATTTAATATATAAAAGAGTCAAATAAAAAAATTAAAAAGGGCTTTACATTAAATGGCTGTAAAATTGTATTTTTTTTTTGAAAAATACTTCTTTTATCAGAAAAATTGAATTTATTCTTATATTATGCATATAAAACACATAATTTGGATGTCAGAATTATATGGAGTATATAAAATTACAATTTTATGTTTATTAATATTCATAAAAACTTTTTAAACGGCTAGTTGGATAGGTCGTGGTGTGCTTGAACTCGATGTTGCATACTTCGCACTCTATTGTATTTTTAAAAGACAAACGAACCATGGAAGCATAGGCTATTAAAAAATAAGGATATTATTAATTAATATATATGATATTTTAGGATATAAAAATTATTTTTTAATGGTTAATTAATATTTATGTTTCATTATTAAATATTATGATAAAATCAAAACAATGTTCAAGCGTACTAATAGCAGGCCGTCTCAATGAATGATGTAATTTATTTCACGATATATATCATTTATAGATTAATATAACTATTTATATAATTAATATATATGATAGTAATATCATTATTTAAATTATTATTTTTTGAACCATGAAAAGAGTACAAGGGACAAATCTACCGAACCAAACAGACAATAAAAATAAAGCAATTATCACATAAAATAATGATTTAAAAAATTATTAATATATTGGTAATAAAAGGTTTCAAGTAAATCATTTATGATATTATATATATGATTGTGTATTTTTAATACATATATAATGAATATATATATATATATTATATAAGACAAATATTAATATTTATCATGAAATTAGAGATTTTAGTTAAGAGATTTTCATGTCACTTTAATTTCGGTGAAACACGTTCTATATTCACAAATTTTTTATTTTATGTGGTGTATATAATAACCATGAATGAATTTTATGAATTATATTATCAAATTTAGTGGGATATATATATATATATGGATATTCATTTCATTGTGATTATAATTCAAAAGTTACAAATGTGGTAAGGGTTTTGTGATACAATCTGATTATTTGCCGGGATCAATTCTGATTATCCTTATGATGTTAAAAATTTATGTCATATATCATAAGGATCTCATTATTTTAATTATAATTTGTTTATTTATAGAGAACACATTTTCTCCTTTCATTTTATTTTTTTATGTACTCAAGATACAAATAGAATATTTTTAACGAAAACCAACTTTATCTCCCACTTAGGTCGGAAATCCCAATACTTCCATGCCCAAGATTTATAAACATGTTTAAATGAATTATTACTAGATTATAAATATATTTTTAGATCCATTATTACAATATTTTACTTTTTAAAAATTGGATTAAAAATAATGGTCTTTTAATCTTCTAAAATGAGGTACTTTTGGCTTTTTACTGAAAATATGAATGGAATAATTATTTTAAAATGTAAGAAATGAATATTTATTTTAACATAAAGTACAATAATATTATTTTCCTACACTATAAGAATTAAATTAATTAAAGATTAACATACATATTTCCATATTTATTTTCAATGAAAATGTTATCATTAATATTTGGAATGTTTTAAATTTCAAATACATTTTTTCAAAATGGAAAGTATATTTTCCACTGGAATGGATTAATGAATTTTTTTATAAATTTTAAATACATAAATGAAAAAATCTAATTGTTGAATATGATTTAAAAGATAAATGATCAAATAGTTGTATCTTTATTCTATCTATATATGGTTTATGATCATTGTGAATGAGTTTTTTATGATACCCATTTATTTACATTGTTCGTGTTATAATAGATTCCTGAAATTTTAATGAAATCCATTTTATTTTCCTGTGTTATGATATGATGTTATGATGAATGTTTTATGTTTTTTGGTATATATATATATATGTGGTTTTTATTACGAGTTGGAAAAGCCTGAAATTATATATCCCACCAATTAACTGGATATAGTTTTATACCTCATCATATAAATATATGAAACAAGTTGATGATCTAGATATTATTTGGGAAACAAGAAGACATGATTAATCAGTTATGGGAAAAAGGGTGATGTGCATGATCCACTATTTTAATCATTTCAATGTGCTTCATCCTCCATGTGGAAATAATGATGATGCCTAATCTAGTCTGATATTAGAAATAGGTGTTATTTCCAAATTCATTATTGTTTGATGGTCTCAAAAACAATCCTAGAAATAATAATTGTTTTTTATATTTATGATAATTCATCACTTATATGACATTATATTATTGTTTATAATGGATTTAAAATGATATTTACCCTTATTTTTATTTCAATTGAAATGCTATTATTTTATTACCCTGATGATGTTTATAATCCATTATAGTTTGGGTATGAATTTTTTATGAATTCCCCATCTCATGCCATTATCCTTATCATACGATTTTATATGATCATCAATTTACATGTCCCTTATTTACCATTTATGACCTTATATCTCCACACTTCCCTATGACTACTTTCACCATTTTATAAATAATGGTATTGAAGGACCACAAAACACCCATAGAGGGGAGGGGTGAATCTGGGTGTCAATTTATTTTAAACTGATTAATATTATCCCCACGTTAGAAGGAACCTATTCAAACTATTTGATGACAAAGTGTAGAAAACAAACTATTACATGCGAAACAATGACACAATAATTTTACTTGGTTCAATACTAAGGTATATGTCCAGGGATCATACCCTAATAGATTGTGAGTCATACCAAAATCCATTAATCATCACTAGTCATGGAGGACAAAAGTTCAGTAAAGTCACTATGTGCCAGGATCACTGTCTTTGCTTGTTTTCAAGCATAGAATACTATATCCCTCAGATCATTTCAATTGAATCCCCCTTGGTCACTACGTTGGGATGGTTTTTAACACAGTTTATTGACATGAAGGTCACTTCCTTAGGATGAAATTAAATCATTAATCCTAAAATATAGATAAATGTTCTGTTTAAGACTTGTTTTCACCTAGAGATGTATTCCAATTTTCCAGGAAGTATTTTTTCTCAAACTATTCCTCTGTGTATTAAAATCCTTCCCCGGCGAACCGTACTACACCACATTGCAAGAGTTATTTCATTTTAAACTACTCTTTCTATGCCACGTACATCAATGATTCCACTATGTTCCATGATGCATACTCCATATATTTCCCTAATCCACATGCATCATGAAATCCTTTGCATACTTACCTATTCCCTAACCACATACTGCCTTCAAAAACCACGTCTATGCACTTCTACTTCTCTACAGACCAACTCATCCTCCACAAATTGTCCTCCACATACTTTCTTTCTTCCTCCATGTTCTGTCATCCATGAACTATTCTAGACCTCATTGTATTCCTTTTATACTGTAATTAATGTTTTTATTGTGTTTTCATCCTTTGAACTACTTATAGTGATCACCTAATTCCTCAATGTTTGGTCATCATAGATCCACCATCTAAAGAAGGTATTAGTGTCCCTTATATTGGAAAAGAGATCCGCATAATATGCTAAACCTAGATTTACCAAACCATTTATAGGTCACCTCCTTTACGGAATATCATGCATCTCCTATGAAGAATAATCCATATGTGGTCAACATATCACCATTCTACAAATGCAGTGGTAAAAATGACTACCTTGTTTCTGCCAATGACACACTTCGTGGGTTCTGAATACTATGACACATTTTCATGAAGGACAAACTATCTCATGAACTATTTCTCTCCCACAAACTAAAATCCATGATGTGAACTACAAACCTTCAATGTAAACTATTTCCCATTATAAAAAACATTTTTTCAGTCTATGTAGTATCATTCGTCATCAGCGAACCGTTCCCAGAACATGGTATGTGGCTCGTGTTCTGTTCTACATGGTTCACTTCCTTTGTAAACTTCCTTCTCCACTCCTTATCTTGTTCACTCTTATTCAGAAATCTATAATTTTTCAAAAAACAAACTCTCTATTATGAGGCCCAAAAATTTCAAAAACAATGGGTAACTGTACCACCTTCCATCCAACTTTCTGCATCAAATGCAAGAACACCATTCTAGGAATCTCTGTTTTTAATCAAATGAGTATTGAGAAAAAAAAACTAGAATGAATTTCCAACAAAGATAGTCATTGGTTCCAACAATCCCTCCTTTGGGTTTGTTGTAAAACTTCTAATAAGTTCAATGAAGCACCACCACAAACATGATAAATAAAAAACAACTCATCCATATCTTTAAGTAAATGTGGGAAATTATCTGTTTAGAACACAGGAGGGAAGCATGTATTGGGTTCTCATGATACCAAACCTATGAATGTTTTTATCTATTCTAATTTTCTCAATAAATAATTTCCCTTTTAAACCACCATTCCTCCCCATTGTAACATTTATAAATCCATCTATTCTACATATTCTTACCATTGAAAGTCTTTTCATTTTTCAACCTCCAAATTTGAACCATAAAACATTGAATTTCTAAATTCCACCACTTTTTAAATAATATTAAAGAAATCAAATTTTTGACATATAGAGCTCAATGAACAATATCCCTGGATCATATCTCCCCCATAAACGTATAATATTTCAACAAATAGATTACAACAGTTAACATAGATGGGGAGAGAGGAAATGTGTAACCTCCTCAGGCATGGGAATGTAGCTGAACACTAAGGTTCTACCGATGCTTCTCAAACACTAGTTCTGACCATGGCTTGGTTAGTATGTCTACCACATGATCATCATATCAAACATGGTACATTTTAATCATTATTTGTTCCTCTTTTTCCATGATAGAGTGATATATGATTTCAATGTGTTTCGTATGAGAATTCTAATCATGGTACTTCATAAGATCAATTACAATATTGTTATTATTGTGAATCACCATTGGATATTTCAAATCATCACCAATATCAGTTTATTTTTTCTTCATACAAAGTAGTTGAGTGCTGGACATTATAGAATATATATATTCAGCTTCAGTAGCACTGAGAGAGGTTGTTTCATGTTTCTTACTCAACCATCCCACACAATTCATCCAAATGAATAATTCTCCATCATTTCCGGATTTTCTATCAACCACATTTCTAACCCAGTAATGACCAAAAAAATTCAGAATGTTCATTATATTTTCCTAAAATAAAATATTAGCCATAATTGTGAGTACCTTGAATGTACATTAAGATTATTTTTACTACTTCCATATGTTATCCCTCTGGATTAATTTGAAAGAGGGACACTAAGTATCCTGCAAAGAAAATATCTGGCCCTATCAGATTCAAGTATAATAGGCTTCCAATTATTCTCATATACATTGTGGGATCTACAGATGACCCATATCCAGGATTTCCCAGTTTTTTCCCAACCATAATCTGAGATGACATTATTTAGGAATCATGCATATTGAATTTCATCAGAAAATATCGTTGCATAGTTTTCCTGATAAATCAATTTGTATTTTTTTCTATGAATCACCTATATCCAAAATAATGGTCTGAGTCCACCAATCATAGAAATTTAAAATTTGGATATCATGGGATTGGAATCTTTTTACACTAATCCCTACCTCCTTCTACCGAATATAATATCATCTACATACCCCATAAACATGAACTGATATTTCTGTGAATTCATCACATAGATATTGTGATCCACTGCTCATATTTTAAATTTAATCTTCCTAATATAAGAATGTAGCTAAGAGTACTATGATCTTGGTGCCTACATTTGACCATAGATATCCTTGTTTACTATGAAAACCTTCATTTCTTCATTACCAAGAAGAAAACACATTGTTCATTCAATGTATAGATATTCTTTATGAATAAAATTTAAGAAAGGTATCTTCAAATCCATTTGATAAAGTCTGTATCCTGTTTGAATTTCCTAGGAAAGGAATTTTCTTATTAACTCACGTATCACCCTTGAAGAAAATTGTTCTTAAACATCAAAACATTCAATATGTGTATAGCTTTTACAGAGTAGTTGTGCATTATTTATAATCACATTTCCAAGATTTTAAATTTTTTTGTTGAAAATACAATTCGTGCCAATCACATTGTGCATTTATGGTCTATTAACTAGAACCCATGTCTGGTTATTATCAATCTCATCCAAATCTTCATTCATAGCATAAAACCATGATTAATCCCTTATACATTCTTTAAATGAGTATTGTTCCACAATTGATAGGATTGTAGATTGTTCATTATTCATTATTCTCTTTTTCTACATGGGAGCTATCCAATCTCCAATGATGTTGGATTAATGAATTTATTCTCTTCAATTTCTCTTGGGAGGTTTCGATGAATTCTATCTATCCATAGTTTCCTCTTCTGATTCATCTTTTGTGTCAACATTATAATGTGAAACCTGAATGTTTTTTTACCTTCCTCTACTTCTATAATTAGTTCCATTATATATCTTTATTCCTCCTCATCTTATATCACATCTGTAGAAGAATTTTTTGAGGAATTTTTGGTTTTTACAACTATGATATTCACATAATTTCTTTCGATAAAAATTTCAAGTGGTTTATTGAAACATATATAGGTTTTTTTACTCATTTAATATCCTAGGAGTTTTCCTTCATATATTGAATCACCATTCTTTTATGGAAATAATTCATTTTTTTTGGATAATTAATTTACTTCCAAAAACATGAAAATATATCAAAGAGGGATTTGTTCCATGACATAACTCATAGGGTTTCATGGTTTACCCAATATTATGTCTTGTTTGGTTATGGAAATAAACTACAGCTTCAATAGCGTCTTTCTAGTAAAACAAAGATATATGAATCTAAATCAGCAAACGTCTAGCCATATTATTCTTCGATTGATTTTGGCGCTCAACAAATCCATTTCACTATGGAGTTATCACAATATCCACCTCATGTTTTATTCAATCTTTCTTTTGGTAATTTTCAAACTCAATAAATGTGTATTCCCATCCATTTTCATACCCAAAAAAAATTTATTTTCCATCTAGTATCATTATTATCAATTCAACGATATGTTTTCATGCAAACAAGAACTTTCCATTTACTGTGTATATCCATCACATAATCTGTTGTACTATAATCCTAAATGAAAAGAGTGAAAAAAATTATCTATAAGTTCCAATGACATTTTTCGGACCTCATACATATATAGGAATGAGATAAAAAAAGATTTGATTCTCTTTTCTTATTTGGACAATATAAACAGCACACCATCGTTCTACTTATGAAAGAATCACATGTCTTCTATCATTCACAAATCAGATCTGGAATATCCACAATAATATTAAGTTTTTATATCATTTCTATATCTTATTAATTGATTTGTCCCAACCTCCCATGCCATAAGTTATTCTCCTCTTCAACTGTTATGTAACAAATGATGTCTTTATTATCAACCTGATATAATTTCCATATGTTCTATATCATTTCAAGAGGGAATTCCCTATATTATCTATTATATTACATCCTTTTTTATTAAAATTTACTATAAGTCTTGAGTTATAGAGTTGACTTACATTTAGGAGATTGTGATGCAATCTATCCATATAAAGAACTTTAGTCTTTTTTGTCTCGCCATTAGCTAGTTTAGTACATGCACTGCCTTTAATCATCAGTGCAACATCATTACTGAACCTTGTTGTTCCTTCATCTGTTTTCTTGAAAATAATTAATAAATATTCATTTACCATCATATGGGATGAGTATCTACTATCAAGAATCTAGGTATTGTTATTCCTAGTAACCTTAACAGCTGCTTTTTCAATGTTGCATTTTCCAACATTCTATTTTTCCTTTTTGAAAATATCTGTTTTAGTGAATGATATAGATGGGTTTTCAAATATATTTTCTATGTACACAGGTTATTCATACTTCTACATTTATTTGGAAAGAAAAAAACCTATTTGAAAGAGAAAAACCATTTTTTTGTTAAATATTGACTTGCCTATGAGTTCTGTATGAATTATTGATTCCATTCCTCTACCTTCAATCATGTTCTTTATCACCAAAGTCTGAACACTAAAAAAAATATCCTTATAGACTGTTTCTTCGATAAGAAATATAATATGAATTCATAATTTTTTGTTCAATTCCTAGAACATCCTTATTCATGTATCTCCATGTCTCTTCACCAGTATGACATGGTATTGCCCAAATTGACATAGAATTGACAATTCATAAGTGGGAATTCATTTTCACTTGTATTACTTATCATTTCAATTTACATTGGGGGGATGTTTGACTACACATTATCTCATGATGCCTAGGAATTAGTTTTTGTTCTCCATTTAGTTTGAATTGAGGATTTCTTCTTGACCACATAAGGTGACTTTTCAACATGTACAAATTTCATCATCCATTTATTTTGACTCATTTTATATAAAACATTTGATGTTTCGGTTTCACAATGGATTCCATTGTTTCCCATGCATGAGGTATTGGTCCATTCAAAATCTTTTCAAATCCTTCAGAACCATTCTTAGATATCTCCAGCAACATAGACTTTTATAATTTTACCAACTATATTTTATTATTAGATTCTTTTGAGGTTCATTCACTTTTGAGTTTACTCCTCATAGTAACAACTTCTTCCTATAGACCTCAAATGTTCATGTAATTATCCTTCATTCTAGAGGAATGATCATTGATTACCTTTATCTATTCTTCAATAATGAGTTTATGTTCCAATACATTTTTTATGATTTAATGGATTGATGACTGTTCATTGTCAAAATCTTTCAGTTGTTCAATTTTATCCCTAATATGATCAACTTATTATTATTATTATTCAATAATTTCTCCCTAATTATTACATCTCTTACATTTATAATCATGTTCACTAAAATAATATTTATGAAGAAATTTGGGATCTACATTTTTGGTCGACCAATTATCTCAAACATTATCTTTATATGGTTTTGTTTTATCAATTGTATCCATCATGGAAGCATGGTATCTAGACATGAAATAATTTTATTCCCCCTAAATGAAATAATTATCTTCGTATTCTTATTATTAGAAAAACTATTTCAATATAATTTCATTCTAGATTATAATTATCTCTTTTTTAATACATTTTATGAGTCTCCAGAATGTCCCCAGTTTCACTTTCTTCATCATCAAAATTTCTTGGGCATCGAGATGAAAATTTTGAAATTGTCTACAATGAAACCAATACAGAGGTAACTTGTCTTCAAATTTTTCCATTCCCTTCTCTAATTTTATAGATATAAGAGAAATAATATATTTGTAATCATTATTTTCTTTGACACTATGTACTGAAATTTCTATCATTTCCCTGGATTTGAATTATATTTCCTTAATTACAAAAGTTTTTGAATATTTAGGTTTGAATCTCATTTCATAAGCGACCAGACTTCTCAATATATCATCCAAATAATATTCATAGAAATCTATTTCCTCAAGTGATGAATCCTTTGAATTTTAAAGAGTTGGACGTCTTCTCAGTATTTTCCTTAAAATGTCAATGACTTTAATTTATTCACCATGACCACATATTTTCCAATAATTTCAAAATTTTAATAAAAAATATGAATATGTATTTAAATATTCATGCATTTTCAGGACATCAAACATGTTTTAAAAAAATATGAGTTTTAAATCATTCACTCATTTTTCTCCTTCATATATGTTCTCCATTTTTTCCACATAAACATTGATAATGTACTAATCATCACTTGTAGATATATCTGATCAGAAAGAGTTGCACTGAGGGAATTATATGCTTTGGAATATACATAATTCATTTTTTATATGTATCTGTTATAGTCATCCTAGTTGTATTTCTGATTCATATTCCTTGGGAAGTGGAAAACAAGGATTCCATTCCAAGAGATCATATATGAGATCTCAACCCATTCTTCCAAATATGAATGTTTTCTCCAGAAAAGAGGGGTACTCCCCTAAATTTTCTTATATTATCCATTTTAGAAATGAAGGAAACATTTAACACCATCCACAATTATACTCTAATACCACTTGAAGTACCCTGAAAAATAGTGATATGGGAGGGGTGAATTAGGTTATCAACATATTTTTTTAAACTAACGGATCTTTTTCCCACATTGGTTGGAAAATGTTAAACCTATTTGATGAGAAATAGAAGAAACCAAACAATCACATGAAAATAGAAGACAAAACAATATATCATACTTCACCATTAAGGGCTACGTCCAATGAGAATACACCAAGAGGGATTCAGTCATACTAAAATCCAATAATATTCACTAGTCATGGAGTACAATATTTTGACACAGTCACTCTATGCTAGGCGCACTGCCTTTAAAAGGTTTTAGGGGTAGCACACTGAATCCCCTAAATAAACTCCATTAAATCATTATTTCTCACTATATTGGGTAATATGTGAACTCAATTAATTGACTTTATGGTGACATAATAGGGTTGGAAATAAATAATTCCTTTTTTGCTATAGATAAATTCATTGTTGAAGTCATGTTTTCACATTTAGATGTATTCCAATTTTTTTGTACACTATTAGTTCACTAACTATTACTCATCACACTAACCTACGTCCTCCATGAACCATAATACACCACATACTATGACTGATTCTACTACGAACTGATCCTATTCCACTATGTACTGTGCCACTTCCACTGTTTACTTCTTTTCTTTGTGTAATGTGAGGCTTCCTCCATGTACTATGAGGCTTCCTCTGTGTACATCCCTTCTCCATGTACTATGAGGCTGCCCTTATGTGCTTTCCCACTCTGCAACCATGTACTACCTTTGCAAACCATGTATTCATACCGCTTCTTCTCTACAGACCAACCCCTCCTCCGCAAATTAACTTCTACGAACTGGTCTTCTTCTCAACTTAAATCTTCGGTGAACTATTCTATATTTAACAGAACTTCTTTTAGATACTAATTAATGCTTTGTGGTGTTTTATTTCACTGAGCTACTTATAGTCATCACCAAATTCCTATTAGATTTTTAACCTTAGACCCATCCACAAATGAAGGGATTAGTTCTCCTTATATATGAAAATAGTTTCCCATAATTTTCTAAACTGAGATTTACCATATCATTGATATGTAACCACCTTTATCGCATGATAGGAATATACCATGAACCATATTCCATATGTGGTCCACAAACATCTATTCCCCTTAGTAGTGACCCAAATCATTGCCTCATTTTTAAAAATGAAACCCTTTCATATTTTTTAAAACTCTACATTGTTTTCTCGAAGGACACACCATATCGTGAATTGTTAACCTCACAAAAACAAAATGCCTTGATGTGATCCACAAAACATCACTGCAAACTGTTTCCCATTCAAGAGAGAATTTTCTCTTAGACTACGTAGCATTTTACATCATCCTTGAATTGTTCTCAAAACATGGAATATGATTTTTTCCCATGCTATATAGTTCCCTTCCTTTGCTGACTTCCATAATCGTTCCATATATCATTCACTCCTATGAAGATATCAATTTTTTCATAAAAAACTCTCTATTTTGAAGCCCAAAATTTTGGAAAACTCTGGGAAATTTTGAAAACATAAATACCACTTTCATCCTGAAATAAAAGACCACCATTCTTGCAATCTCCTTGATCATCCCAATGAGGATTGACAAAAAACACAAACAATAATCCATTTGTATCAACGAACATCCTTTGTTCCAACAGGTATAATGTATGACATGTATAATAAGGGTTATATTAATGAAGAGACATAGTATGATATGATGTAGTTCAGTTATGAAATATTTATTAATTCATCTAATTTACCAATGGAATTAGACTGATATGATTCTATCATGGATCATTATGTTATATAATGAATATTCATATAATAGGATTTTATATCTATATATGAGAAGTTGTTGTCTTTATAAATGAGATATCTCGTCAATTAAATATATTCCTTAAGCTATGAATTTCTAATTTTGAATCTATGTTATCCATGGTCTATATCCATATATAAAACCCATGTGTATTTTTCATTACCTTGATAATGGTTCATAGTGGGAATGAATAGTTACCAAAACATAATCCACGAGAGTGTCCAAACTAGTATGTAGTATGTCCCGTTTTTAGGAAAGTAGTGATTACTGAGTCCATATAAATAAGGTATCCTAGCGATAGTCAACCCAATGTGTATTGTTTTTCATATCCTAAACCACTATTAGGATTTAGATATGGAGGTACTTTCTTGGAAAACACTAAATCTATACTTTTCAAAATTATAGGGATGTTTTCAAATTTTTATTATTGTTCCAAATGGTTTCATTGTTGTTTTCTAATCCTAACCTTGAATATATTGAGAAATTTATTTTATAGAAACTATGGAAATCCATTTTTAATTCACTTTATATCATTATTTATCACATGAAGATAAATTTAATATATCCCTAGAGGATTGTGGGTCCTAGTTTCTTTTGTAAATTAGGTACATAAAATAACACGTTCTCAAATAAATATATAAATATTATTTTAATACTCTATATCATGCACTAATATTCCTTAGATATTCCAAAACTAAATGGGATAACTTAGGTATATACATAAGAATGGGGTGAACTATAAATCCTAGTAAGGGAACAATTAAATCATAACATGATAAATACATTAAAAGTGACTCAATTGGAATATAAAAAAACTCAAAAGGGGTGAAAATCATTATATAGAACAATGAGGCATGATATAACAATATAAAATCAAGGAAACACAGGAATGTAACAACAACATAAAACATGACATGAGAAAAATTAACAGTTAACTTCCAAGAAAACATCAATTGGTAGATAAATTCCCCTAATGGAGTAGGTTCTCCATCGAATTCCATAAATAACATATTCTGATAAAAATCACCCAATGAATTGTATGTCAGATACATATATGTAATCAATTATTCATGGGAGTATATATACATATAAGTGAATTCCCTTGAGTAGAAATTCGGATGAGTATTTACTAGATAATTGTTTGTGACTAAAAGTCATAGAATAACAACAACAACAACATAATAGTGGAAAAATAAATATTCTTATAAGGATTAATAAGAGTTAAATGGTCCTATAATAACATAAAAATAATATGTAAATTTGGTTGTAGGTTTAGTAAAATATCCCACCTTGAACAATTGGAAATTAAAACACAAAATATAATGAATGTGATTGAATAAAGAGTGAAAGGAGATGATTTCATAGCTTAAGATGGTACATCATAATGTTTTGGAGGAGCTAAATAAGAGATTAAGGGATCCTTATAAGGGATATTTAGTGGGCTGATTATATTAACATTATTCTCTTGGAGGTTTTAGTGAATATTAATGCTCGGTTCAGTGGGGTTTTTAAAAAAATCAATGAGGATTCATTTTTAATTTTCAAACATTCGTTTGGAGCATTATATGTGAAAGTAATCAATCCCCCAAAACATCACATGGATTTACCCATGGTTCCTACCAAATAAGAGTGGTAATAATTATTTTTTAGTCTATGATCATAAATCATTAAAATAATAACATTGCTAAAATAAAAGTGACTCATGTTTATAAAGAATAGATTTTATAACCATAAAATGTAAAGCAGGTTTTGTAGGATTCATTGATGATTTATAAAGTCCGGTGAATAACATCAAATCACATTAATTTAATGATAAATTATATCTTTTTTCATAGATTCCTTTTATGAAATATATTACATAACTATTAATCTATTATGGTGTCATAGTAGTTATTTAATATTTATCCCATATTAAATTTTTTTCCTAAAATTAAAATATCCTAGATAAGTATGAAAAAATAATTTTTGGATATTTTTGAAAGTCTAATTAAAAAAATAATATTTATTTTATATAAAAATATGATTATATTAGAATTTCTGAATTAATAACATAATCCACATTTATTATAAAATATTTGGTTATTGATAATAACAGTTTTTAGAATGATATTATGATTACATTTGAATTTAATAAATTATCTTACTATTTTTATTTGAATAAATACTAATTATTAATAATATAATTTGAAAAAAATATTTATTCCAAAAATCTTGAATTTATAAAACAAATATTTTAAATAAAATCATATATTTTCGACAAAACAATTTTCAATTAGAATAAAAATATGTTATCGCCAACTCATATATAATTATGTTTATAATGTAATATTAACAAGGAGGAAATATAATTACTATTTTATTCAAAGATGAATATAAAAATAGGTTCTTCATTCATAAAAAACTTATTACACCATAATACGCCATACAAGAATGGTTTATGATGGTGAAAATTTCGTGGGTAGTTCAGTGACCATGGTTTGGTATGTGGTCTCTAAAATCATGAACCTATCTCGTAAACAGTTTCAATAATTCATTAGTTGTTGAATATAAACTTGGGGATTTTCATGTGAAAATCCTAGTAATTATATGTCCCTTATAATCTCTGATAAATGGGTTTTAGATTGTATGATCTTATTGGTTTATGTCATCTCTTTCTTTCTCTCTGTCAAGAAGGCTCTATGAACCTCTAATATAATAATCGTAGTGGTCATCATTAAAAGGCTATATTTTTATTTTTGATAATGATTAATTATCTTTTAAATATGATATGAACACAGCAGTGCATGTGTTTTTTATAATAAAATTAACTAATAAGGCATTTATCAATTCAAAAATGAAATTTCATTTAAAAAGATTGGGTCATGAAATTAAAAATTGGTTCTAGGGAAAATTCAGTGATTTTTATAATAAAAACCAATTGATATAAGATATGTTGCGATAGATATTATGGTATCACATAAAAGACAATAAAAAATTATGATTAGAATCTTGAACCTAGTTGAAATTATAAACAAAAATTACAAGAAAAAATAGAAATTTAGGAATGTTCAAGTGATGAAGATAGTGAAGGAAAGAAGATTAAATTTTACACTTGTTACGAATTTGAGAATAATAACATCGGGTAATTTACCAAAAGATAAAAAAATGTTTCGTATGTAGAAGGATTGGTCATCAAGATACTAAGTGTTGGAGATAAATAATGATTCAAACCAATAAAATGGAGGGTATTATGATTCTAACTAATGTAACACCAATACATCATCCTTTTAATTTAATGGAGTTTGGGATATGTGAAAATTTTTCCCTAACCCTATTTATAATTAGGATAATAAGAAAAAAGACATTTAAGGCCAAGGAAACAAGGAGGTCCCAATTAAATAACCATTTATGTATCGTATTGTTATAATTAAGGTAAACAATTTGAGAAGAAATGTCATCGGCGCCTTCATGTGAATTGTGATTTTTTGGGTACTTAGGTGCAGAAGAGTAGGTGACCAAGGTCATCTCTCAAAAGAGGAAGTAAATTTGGAAAATTATTAATGGTATTTTAAAAATAACATAAAATAGAATAATAACACTACTTTAAAGGATAGGGGGAGGGGGGTTATTAAAATTCATAAAACTGGGGGAATTTTTCTGGAAGAATATTGTATAATTTTTTTGTTTTTATTTTTGAAAAGATGTTCAATTTAAAAGACACTACAAGAAGATGTTTTTTTGAAAATATTTAAAAAACGAAATCAATACAACTCTACCAATTCATTTACTTATTAATAATTATAATTTTAATTAATATCCACTTAATTATTATCCCTTAATTTGGTATCCCACATACCCTAGAAGAATTAACATTACCACAAATTTGAAGAAAATTAAACCCTAGGCTATCTTCAGAACATGAAATCACAGCCCCCTGCTTTGATTGATGTTCTATGGATAGCTTATATTCAGTGGAAAATTAAGGCACTTACACATTCTGTCAACATAGTACATATTGAGATTTGAGATTATATTTTAACTCTATAAATATATCACCGGTGGTCTTGTTTTACCGATTAAGTTTGTGCTCTCATAATTTAAACAATACTCGGCCTTTCGTGTTTTGTGTTAATTAATCAATTGATTTATTAGTTTCTTATAATTTAAAAACACAATTCATGGATCCTATTAAGTGAATTACAATGGCTCATTGATTCAAAATAATTAAATGAATAGGGTATAAGAATGAATGATCACTAAGAGAACTACTCTTCCATGGGCGGTGTGGTAATTGTGGAGACGTTTTGCATGAGAAAAGGATTAAAAGGGTAGAACCCAATCTCATCTCTAATCTTGATTCCAACATAAATAGAATGATTAGAAAAGAATATAATTGAACAAAAAAGAATAAATGAGAAGAAATAATATAATAACAGATATGTTTATTACACAAATGAAAACATTACAACATGAAGAAGAGAAGAAGGATTCGATGAGGGGATCCATAATTTAAGAGCTACCCCTCTTACTATGGTTGGAGAATTTGGGTGAAACCAATTCTACTTGGCCTTCAATCTTTTAATGCACGTACCAAATCTTAAAAATGGGAAAAATACAAATTTTTATAATGGAATGGAGGCTAGGAAAAAATTGGTTTTACGTGTGAATGAGAAGATTCTGCCAAATATTTTAATTCCACTTGAACCTCCTTCTTTGACACAAAAACTCATGAATTGTCTATCCTTATAGAAAGATAATATGTGATAAATTGGGTTTTCAATATTCTCTTAATATTTGGTCTCAATACATGTAGGGATGTATATTATATGTTCAAAAGACTAAAGTGATGTACAATCTCACATGTCCAGCCCACCATTGATTTAATGGCCCATTTACTCTATCGAAATGCACTCTTTAGCTATAGTGTCTTGAAAAGAAGTTGTAGAAAATTAAATGAGAAACACTGTTACAAAATTTTTATGTTCAAATAATTCATATTAAAATATTTATGTGCAAAATACAACAGTGTATTTTAAAAGGGTAAAACTGTAATTTTCATCAAATTTTAAAATGAATGATCTAATCCCAAATATTTCATAAATGAACATATTTAGCACAATGTGATGAAATTATGTTATTTTTATCAATAAAATATTCAAAGAAAATACTATTTTATCACCATTCCACCACTCTAGATTTATGTATTCCTCATTGGATTCTAGTTTTATACCCTATATTATTTGTTGGAAGTTTCATAAGAGAGTAAAATTACCACTCTAATGATTTGATATTGAATTATGAGAGGAAACAAATTGTATTATGAAAATTGAACCCCATATTAAACATATTGGGAATGTGCTTCATGAGAATCTTATTATTCTTTATTTTGATTAATCTTATGTGAATTTTTAAATAGACTGGATATGTCAAAATAGATTCCATGTTAATTATTAAAATAAGTAAATCGAATTTCCAATTGCATATTTACCTAAAATAATTTTTCTATTCAATGATAATTGTGGAAATCAATATTGGGGATAATAATATTATGGGGGAATATTTTTTCCCAACTTTTAATTAATATAGTAATTTATATATCTCATTTTAATTTAAATATTGATTCATGTATATCATTTAGAATCCCATTTTTCAGTTAGTGATTATTAATATTTCTAGGGAAAATTTGTAGGGGGATTAGGTTACACCCTAAGAATTTAGTTATAATTTAAAATTATCTAATTACTAATTTTAATAGCCTATTTCACATGCATCACCAAATGAAATAAAACCTTGATAAATTTTATTTAGTTAACTTATCATAATAGCAGATAAACATTAATACGTAATAAGAAAGAAATAGTAAAACCAAAAGATAATAATAATAATAATAATAATATATATATAAACCAAATATTAATATATGATGTATTTTTAAAATTCAAATAAATTTTTTAACATTAATGGATTTGAAAATTGTAAATTTTATTTCAAAAATAATTAATGTTAATGGTATTTATTAGAGATTATTTAGTATAAAAGTATTGTCTTTCAAAGAACTATTTTTAATAAAATGTGGTCAATTTCTAATTACTGTGAGTAAATAATGAATTTAATGAAATATATTTATAATATTTATAATAAAGTTAAATAATATTTATTAAAAACTCGTTATAAAGCATGTATTAAGAATATATTTATTTTAGGCATGAAAATGTATTTTTGATTTTTTTCCCTTATTATGCACGTTAAATTGTTTATTTTCATAAAATAAATATATTATGGTTAAATTATGATAAAATATATAATCTATATGAATAAAAAAGTAACATGAAATTAATTACTAATTGATAGGATATATTACTATAAATAGTTAATATTTTAAAATGTAAATTTTCTATTTAAAATGTTTTTCATTATATTATTTGTTTCTCCTTAATAGTTAAATTTCTAAATATTAAAATTTTGTTTTAAAATTATATTCATTTTTTGACTTAACATGAAAATATATGGTTATTTTTAAATTTTTTGTTTGTTTTTTTTTTTGAAAAAATGATTTTTAGGTGAATTACACAATATATTATTTTTACAAATATCGCGATGTTTTATACCATAATTAGTATATAAAAATGACATAAAATTTTATAAATACTTATTAGTTTGTAAACAAATATTTAATAAGAAATATTTTCATTTAAAAATATAAATTTTATTTTACAGACCTATATTTGTAATTTTTCATGCCATGTTATATTTTTTAAAACTATTTCTATTTGTAATAAAATTATTATTTTAAAATTAATTTTTTATAAAAATGTTAAATTTCGTATTATAAAATTCTTTACACATTTTTATTCATAAAATCCAATTTATATAATAATCTAAATTTTATTTTTATTCATAAAAATTTGTTCTCAGGGTTAAAAGATGAGTTTCCATTGTAAGAGTAAATTACAGTAAAAAGTTAAATTAAGTTGAAAAGGAAAAACATATCGCAAAATAATATATATTATATATATTAATTAACTATTGGTTAAAAAATACTTAATATTATACATTAAATTCCACTTTTGGAGTAACTTGTGTCGAATAATGCACCTTCAATTACAAAAATTCCACTACGTACTCCAATAAAAAGATTCCCAGACAATACCACTTCTCCTCACAACATTTACAGTTTGGTTCAACAAAAATTATCTAGAACACATTATAAAAAATCATCTACATGTAAAATAAGTCTTTATCTAATTAATGCATCACATTTCAATTGATTAATCAATTTTCAAAAGTTATTTTTTTCAATGAGTAAGGTAAAAATTCCCAATCATAGATTTTTCATTTATATTCCATTTCTTTCTTCTTATGAATCCTGGAAATATTTTATAATCATGATAAAATAATTTCACCAGTAACATATTTACAATTAAATTTGTTTCTGTTGATTTTATAATCATTTTACACTCCTCACATCCATTAAAAAAGGAAATGTCTGTCCCTTTTTGTGGGAAATATCACCACCTTGAATGACACAGTTTTTTTCCTCACTACCATAAATGGATTATTCAAAATATGAATTTATTGATTAAATATAATATTTATTACCTTATTATGATTATATATGGAAAAATTATTCATTCTATTAATAATATCATTTGATGGAAAATATAAATTTTACTCGTGTAGACGTCTGAAGTAATGCCACCATGAGTGATATATTTTTTTTCATCACCTCATTACATGGATGGTTTTAAAATATATTTTATAAAAATATATATTATACTAAAGATTAATATATATCATTGATATTTGTTTAAATATATGAAAATAAATTAATGAACACTGTCAACAAATCAATTGATATTAATAATTTACACAAAACAAGCCCATTATGTATTTCCTTCTATTCAAACATTCTGATAGTTCACATTTCATTAATATTGGGATTCATAAATCATTGAAAAGAATGATTTTAATATTTCATAATATGTGAATATTAAACATAGTGACAATGAATTATCTTCAACATTGCCAATATGAAAAATGTATGACATAATATAAATTAACAATATCTAATGAAAAAATTAAATAATAACTAAATAATGAATATATATTGTGAATGATTATAATTAAAGAGTATAAACTATTTAAATAAACTATATGTTTCCATAATAGTTTATTACTATGGTTATGTTTATTATATATGAGGATAGATTGATTATGTGGAAATTATAATAAGGGTAAGGGTTTCCCATATCAACCTTCATCCATTGGGAAAAATTATATAATCACAACTTGTACCTTTTTTGTAGTATTCAAAACAAACTATGGCATATTTTTATCCAAACATTCATTAAATTAAAGGGATTTGAAAATACAAATCTTCATATACCTTTCATTTTAGTTTGATTCAAAATATATAAAATTTGAAAGGATTTATTTTATCAAAATACATTCTTTGAGACATGTCCAGTATTACAAACCAATATTAAATTATATTATGTATATAACTTTCATTTTAAATATGTTACCATAAATATATTTTATTTTAAATTAAATAATTTTTATTTTTGGTTATCTCATTTTATAGGTCTTGAGTTAATGGTAACACAATTAATATGTTTTTTTATTAATTAAATTTCCATTTATTAAATTATGAGTGTATTTATTTAACATTAAACCTTTAAATGGGTAGAAATACACCTTGTTATTGTATTATACTTTAAATCATATAATTGTCATTATATTTAATTTTATTTCTCAATAATTTCATTTAGTTTTTTCCCTAAATATTCATCTCAAAAATACAAATCTCTTCATAATAATGCAACATTGTAAACAATAATATTTAGACAATTTGATCGATGTTTCACCTACATATTCATATTATTTTATTAAATAAATATTTTAATTTCATATTTTTAATCCCAAATAGTTATTGTATTATTATTTCTTATTACTAATCCATATAACCATTCAAAAGAATGTTTTATTATAATATTTGTGATTTCAGTTTTGATAAAGGTATTTTCAAATAGTAAAATATGTATTTCCTTGAAATATAATATTTGTTATAATTCACAAAAAACGTCCAATTTAAAAAAATATTTTATTTTAAGGTTCTATTATTGGACTTTTGTTTAAATTGGTGTTGAAAAGGATTTCAAATTTTCTTCTAAAATTTTATTCTTAAAAGGGACTCATAACATCTCCACTTTTCGACAATGGTAGAAATTGTTTTTGAAATACAATTTTCTTGGTTTCCATTTAATTTTATATTCTACATAAAAAATTTATATCTCATTTAGAGTTATGTATGAAAAATATCATTGTAGGTTATAATATTACATTTTATTTTTGGGTGGTTTGAATTTTTGTATCAACTGATCTCACTATTGTTTTTATTTTATATGATACCACTTGAAAATTATTATGAAATTCATTTTAATTCCATTTTATTTTCTTGATATTATGTATGAATGATTTTATGTTTGAAAAATGTGAATGGATTACTATTATTTGTTAGGTGGGTCCTATATAACTCTCCAAAGTATTAGTTAATTATTTATATCTCATGATATAGTAATGGGAAATGAGTAATGATCCTAAATCTACTATGGGAAATTAGTTGTGTTGATTAGTACACTATGGGAAATAGGTTTTGATTATTGATCCACAATGAGAACTAGGTTATTATTCCTAGTCCACTATTGGAAAAATGTTATGGTGCCAGATCCATAATAGGATACATGTTGTGATGTATAATTAACTAATAGGAAAAACAAGTGATTCATGATATAATATATTCTAATTTAAATTATTATATTATGAAAAATTTATATGGTATGTTGCAATGATATACCCCATAGATTCTCATTGTTTTCTCAAGTATATGCATTCTTATTTCAGGGTTTTTAATTTATGCTTTTGGGGATATATGTACATATATCATATATCGGATATCTATTAGTGTTTCATGTAATTTAAATCTCATATTTATCCCATGATCATGTTTTATCATATGATTTAGATATAACACTTCTATGACAAATTGATAAGTTTTCCATTGCTGATCATTTGAGGAAGAAATTTCATATTCCCTTCCTGAGAAAATGAAGAAGATTAATATGTATGAATTTACTAAGGGATATGAAATAAAAATTCATTAATAGATTATGTTGAAGATATTTTAGAAGAATGTGATTATATAGTTAACCAACATAGAGGGTAAACCTTTTAGTTATAAGGTATGAATAATTGTGAGAAATAACAAATAATCATTTTAAATGATGCATTTTATATTGTTGTTTACCATGGATTTTCAGAATGGTTCTTATAATAATGTGTATAGTGTGTAAGGTTGTGATTCTAAAAATATGGTTCAAACATTTAGAGGCCATGATTCTTGGACATTAATTTTGAGGAGAATTATGAAATATAATACCATTTGGGTTCCATGATCCAAGAACACCCAACACCATTTTAATAGGGAGTCATTATTTTTTATTGGATATACATGGATGTTTTATTATTAGTGATGATTTGGGAAAACTACATAAGTTATTACTCGTGACCATATTTCAATGATAGGTTCTAATGTAATGATGTCAGGGCATTCTTAGATTAGAGGAAGGTTTCAAAAGAGAAAAACAAAATTCTTATTGGTTGTCCATTTTGGTGGAAGTTATAAAGAGCCATATTGAAGAATGTATAAAAAACAAAAAATTGGTGTCCCTAGATATAAGGTGAACAAGTTACTGATAGCCATGTAAGGTCCATTGTGATCTGACACACTTGAGAATCAATGTGTGGTGGTGGAAAGTCATATCCAAAGGAGTGAAGAGATGATTTAGACGTATGTTAGCCATGGTTTGTATATTATGATTAATTGGGATGAGGTGAAAATGAATGATGGTTTATGGTCAAGTTTAAAATGTATGGTCTAGACATCACCATGTTTATTGATTCAATAATAATCATGAAATACATAGTTCATGAGTATGTCATAAACTCCCACTTGGATCTAGATCACATGTTGGATAACCATGCCCTATAGATAGGTTTACCCATAGAATTTTAATTCTATATATGATGGATAATATGTTGTGACATTTAATATCATGCGCTAAACACTCATATTTCTTATAGTTTAATAAAATATGATGAGGAATTACAACAGTCAATTTAAAATCATACATAAGGGATGGAAATATAAGGAACCTCATACAAATATAAATCATGCATATGAAAACACAACTTTATATCAGTTTTGGGTATGTAAGAGGAACTAGAACGAAACATATAATTATAACGAGGTATATTTATATATAACCATATGTTGGGATCATTTTGACAGGGTTTTCAATGCCCTATAAAAAGTTAATATTAAAAAATGTAAAGCAAGGAGTGAAAACTCATGAAAAAATATTAGGAGACATTATTGATTGAAAATAGGATTAAAAATTATATAATTGGTGGTATTTATGTTAATAAACCATTTGTTTGGATCCATTTGTTGAGAGTTATTATGAAATAAGAAAAATACAATTTCTAAATGTAAAACAAGGAGTTAAACCAATGAAAAAAATACTAAGAGATGTTGAGGTTTGACTGGATACCATGGTTGGTCCAAAGATAGAGGATCCAAAAATCACTTCATTTCCTAAAATAATAATAATAAAACAACACAATGTTTTTGAATGGGAAAACCATTAACATAGATTTAGGTATGGGGAATTATAAAAGGAAGGTATTTCATATATCCATCTCTTATATAAAAGTGATATAATTTTTGTTGATAAACATTATATTTGATCATATTCTATATTGATAAAACTCATATATATGGGGAGAGAATTGGGTTTCACCTTATTATATGTTCATTGAGAATTATCTATGTAGATATGGAAACATAGATATTTAGGTGAAATGCGAAATTATTTGTTAATAAAAATTTCTATAGGGACTAGGATTGGAGATCCATGCATCTCTACATATACTAAAATAATGTAATTAAGAAACACATAGTTATTGAAAGGGATAATGTTTTACGTAGATAGATAAATACACCAAAAAACTCTTACATGGATCTGATTATAATCCAATGGATGTGATTTTCACCAACAATCCTCCTAAAATAGTTTGAGGCACCTAGTATGGAACATCTTATTTCATGAATTATAACATCATGTTATTAGGACTAAAATTATGATAATCAAATAGATTCAACAATACCTCTATTCCCATGTGATTTTTTCTCAGTATGAAATATTAGATAACTAGGATACCATCTTTATGACAATATTATTTATGAAAAGGATCACATAGGGTACATTTTTTTCTTGATGAATACATGAATAATTTATATGTGTTTATATCTTTTATATTTAAGAGAGGTTGATAGTGAAGAAAATTCATCGATGATCCAAGGATTAAAGAACCATGCATCAATATATATCATATAGAAAGAGGAATCATGCCACACAATATTATTATATATATTTAGGGGTGTTTTACCCTAGGTTATATAGGTAGAAATTGATTTCCATATAATAATGTTCCTTAGTCAAACAAATTTATTGTATAAGGGATAAAATCCCTATCATTTAGGCATATCTTAGAATTTATGGTATTAAAAAGTTAAAAAAACATTCATGTTTATCCTTTAGGAAAAACACTATTATATAAAACATATTTAATGTTATCATAAATTACATATATATAGTTTACCAATATTTATATACCATGAATCTATATATTTTATGATGAATCATCCCTTAATTCATAAATATTTTCAAAGAATTTGTCTACTTTTAGAGGTCTTGTCATGGTTATGAAATCCAGATTAGTGATTCTTAACGTATTGTTCTTACATACCCATATATTTCATTAATTTCATTAAAAATATTTCTTTTTTAGAAATATTATACATGATACATTTGATCTCTTAAATGTTCTTGTTTTATATGTGTTGTAACTCATTTATAATATTCTTCATTTTTTCATGTTCTATAAGAATATTTTTATCTTTCTTCATAGGAAAAATGGTTCATTCAAGAGAAGACTTATTTTTTCCATCACGATGTGACTCATATAGGATTAATAATTATCTTCTTCTAAATTTTTAGAGGTTCCTTCATTAATTTCAACACATTATATGATGTTGGTGTCTATTATAGTACATTTCAACTATGATTCATCACATTTGGATGATGTTTATTTGGACTATTTTCTTAACATCATTCTCCTTTTCATTCTTAATATCCAACTTTTCGAATAAAAAAAATCATTAAATTTTTTAAATTATATTCCATTTTGTATAAAATTTATTATTATTATTATTACTCATTTTTACCTCTATATCATTTTTTTCATAGAAAAATATCCATATAACATCCAATTAAACAATACGTAATGAATTTTAGATGATAGTTACTTTATATTTTCCTTTTTCTATGTTGTGGAATTTAGATAAGGGGTCCATGTGTTTTTTGTATATCATAACAATTATCTAATATATATATGTTTGTTAAGGACTCACTTTCCCTTTCTAATGTCTTATACATATTCATGAATTCCAAATCCAAATCCTATTTATCTTTCATCGTGATAATTTTCTCTTTTCTCAATTCATAATTGAGAAGATTATTCTACAAATCATCAAGGGATATATAATAAATTTTCTTAAATGGTGATATTTTTGGGTGAAATAATTCTAGAAAATTCATCTTTAATTATATTAAAACAATTTATTCATCCATATAATCCCTAATTCCACAAATATTGCTGACTATCTTATAAAACTGGTTAAAATTTTATTCATCATTATCATCTAAAAAAATTTATATCATCGAAATTTTCTCTTTAGATTAACTAAATAAATTTTTTGACATTATGTTTACCACATATATGTTCTCGTGATTATCCTATATACATGTAGATATTTTTATCCCCATTACCATGTTATATTCATTATTTGATGAAAATTATTGTTTTTATTATCTTTCTTTAACATCAATCTAAATATTAAAATTTTCATCATATGTCATTACACCATGCTATATATTTTTTTTTGTTTCCCATAGTAACCTAATCACTCACATTAATTCCTTATTATAATAGAAAATGTTTCATTAGATTATTCCAACCATGAAATTTCATTCTATCAATAATAGGAGTTGATATGTTATTCAAAAAATTCATATTTTCCATGATAATATATTAATGATAATAATATTATAGGAGAACTTTCTATGATACATATTTTACATCCTATGTCACATTTTTTTCAACTAGTTGGTGAAGCAGCGGTGCCTATTTATTTTAAAATTTCGTCATTTGGAAGCTGAAAAATGTGATAGTTTATTTTAATGATTCTATCTCTTTATGTACATACTCAAACATACACAAAAATATAATTTAGAATCAATAAACATGATTTTTATGATGATTTTACTTTGTGAGAGATCAAAATCTTTTCATTGTTCAATTTTTATTGAGTACATTGATTTTTTATTCAATATTAAATTCAATTAATTACAATTTCATTATATTAGAACCCATGTTTAGATCATGTATCCTTGAATTAACTATGTGGAAATGTACTATACACTTCCCCCTAATGAATACTCCTCATTGATTAGACATTTGTAACATTTTTTTCCAATATTCGTCTATTTATGTGGAATAAACCAGATATTCAATGTACATCTAGATGCTTTGAATCAAATTTAATATATCACCCTAGAAATAAATTGACAATTAGAACAAATAAATCAAAGTAGAAGTAGATCAATGTTTATTATCCATGTTTATGATTAAAAACATGTGTACAATATAATACATTCACAAAATGGTCTTCTTCGTTCCTAGTAACATGCATATTAATAAACAATTCTGGGAAAATCATTCTTTATCCTCCATAAAAATTTCAGATCTACAAATTTTTTGAATCTTATCAAAATAAAACTCTTTAATACCATACTTTATTATATTATCTACAAATTTCTGAATAAATTTTACTTTATCATTTTATAATTTACAATATCATTAACTAAATATTAACATTTCTATAATTATTTATAGAAACACTAATAACTCTAGGGTGAATTAATAATCCCTAATTAATTATATATTTGATCGGGGTATATAATATCATTTAAAAATTTTATCTCCTTGTATTCCACCAAGAATAATTTTCATTAAATCTTATTCAATCACCCCTGAATCTCAACATCAATAAAGGAATTGTCTGATCACATGATATTTTTGAAATACATGAACCTCTAGGAATCATCATATTCAATTTATATCTTATTTATATTTAAAACTTTTAGATCCTAATTTTCCCTTTATAAAAGCATGTATAAACTTTATGTAGATAGTTGTTACAATTACAATGGTCCAGATTACCCAAATATAGGATTTATAATATATTAGTTGCACTGAAATAGTGACCAAATAAATTCATAGAGCATTTGATTTCCCTTTATCATGGAGTTCATTTTATGGTTTATCACATCACATTAGAATTCATACAATTATTAAAGAAATACACTTATATTAAAGGCTTATGGTAAAGTATTAATCACTCGTATCATTGAAATTTATAATTCCATGTAGAATATTGTATCCCTTATGATGTCATATAATCTAAATTCATACAATTGAATAAAAATTCACATGATTTAATGTTGTGATCATTGTCACAGAATCACCAATTTTCAAGGTCTTACATTTGAAATAAAACATGACTAATATTCTAAAAGTCTTACAAAGAAGTCATGAAATATGACCTAGTCTTATAGAGATGTACTACGGAAATAAATTATAGAGAATAGACAATGTCATACGTTCTAGGATATTTCCAGTTCTTATATTTTAGTATCATAGTTTCATACACTCGAAGACTTAATATTTAGTAGAGAGAAACGATGGATTCTTATGATTAGAAAATGTAATTTGAAAGCTTTTTATATATTCATGGAAATTGGTAGTTTCTATTTACAAAAAAATAATTCCACACTTATTCAAATGACTTAGATGAAACCAAAAAACACTTCTACCCAGTTTAAAACTCTTCAAAAAAACTTCTCAAATATCTCAACAACTATCTCAAAATTGTTTTCCAATAAATAAAATATTTCCAAAAATATTCAAGGGAATTTTACATTTTCTATTATATTGTCAAAATTTATCCTTTTAACATATTATTTTTAAAAGGGGTTTCAATTATTTTATTTGTAAATATATATATACATAAAACAATTACTGTATAATTTTTAAATATTAAATTGTAATAATTTTTTAATTGTTTTAAAATTTTTAAATCATATATCTAAATTTTATATGTTGTTATCATAAAAAATGTTGATATTATTTTAATATATACATATTTTTATTTATAATGGAGAGAAGTAATTAATTTCCTTTCAATGGTTACATTGAGATATATTTTATGATATAAAATTCATTCTTTTATGGAAGATTTTTTTTTAAATTTTAGAACATGAAGTGGATTTTTTTATTATAATGATGATACAAAGGAGAAAATTATTTCCAAGTACACAATATCGGTCTACAAAAAGTTGTTTCTATAATTATTAACATTTGGTATGTGACAATAATATATTGACTACTTAGAACTCCCAATGTGTAAACCATCCACCTAATACCTCTCCATAAAATACCCTCTAGATTTCACACAATCCTTGATTCCCCATAACAATATATCTTTATACTAATGTCCACATATAATGTACTAGGTGGAGTTTTTAGAAAATTCAATAATTTGAATTTGTGACTCCAATGGTTATTGTTTTCTTTTAATCGATCTAATCATGAATAAAAAAATTAACTCATAAATATTTGGATTATTTAAATAAACCATATTGAGGAAAAATACAACAATAATTATAGTGATTACAAAATAGTATATCTTTTTTTCAATAAATGATATCAATTTAAATCATCATATAATTATATTTATTATCTATTAATGTAAATATAATTATTTATTTGTGAGATATTATGTTTTTATTTGGAAAAAATTATATATATCAAATCATTTATTAACTATAATTTCATGGGTTTGCACTACCAAAAATGAAAAAAAATTGTTTTCATGTTTCACCCATTAAAAAGAAAGATAGATGCTTAATTTATAGGTGACATAGATACAACTGAAAATATATTGATTAAAGGAACCCGGAATTAGTTGAGGACAAAAGATATTGGAACTCCAGTAACTGACTTTTTAATGCATATTTATAACAAATCCATGGTATCATGTTAATTCCACTACATATTATGATTCAAATTAAATCTCATATAATAAATTATTATTATAAATTCACTATCATTTTTTTCAACCATCAAAACAATTATTATCTACACATTATAGTAAAAACAGAATCATTATATATTTATATGATTTATAATGTGGATGAGAATTTTGGGCTAGAAACAACAACTCCATTGATAACATAATTCCTCAATTATCTAATGATCCGAACAAATTGAACATTTGTATCCCCTTCTCTTATATACCAACTCTTTTCCCATTACCCACTATAAAGATGAGTTCCCTATTAATAAGTTTTATTAAATAGATTTAATTCATATATCTGAAATATTTTCAATGGTAAATGGATTCCATCAATTAATTTCTTCTAGTTTTCCTTCATTATTTTTAAATTTATATTATCTATCTCTACACTGTTAATTATAAATTCCACATTCTTAATAATACTATAATCAATTATCTAAAAATTATAATCCTCAAATAAAATAAAATATATGTCTCACACTCTACAAATATTTCTATATAACAACTATTATATATAATATATTTTCTCCCTTATCATTTTCATAATAAAAATAATTAAAAATATTAATTAAAAAATATACACTATCACTTAAAAATAATGGGAAAACCCAACCATCTAAACTGAAATTTTGTTTCACCGTCGTAGTTTTAATATCTTATCATTAAATGAATTATATAATAATTATTTTCTAAAAAATTATAAATTTACACTTCATTTATGAAAATCATAGTTAAATTTAAACCTAAGTATTACTAATTTTAATTTTTTATATATGCTTTTAGATAGTTTAAATCAAATCCCTTTTCTGATTGAAATTATCATCATAAATTTTTAGTTAACTATAATATATACATTAAAAACTAACATACATTTTTTCTGTTATTATATGATTAATATAATCACTAAGTAAATAAAAACATATGACATATCATTAAAATAAAAAAATTAAAAAAAAGTCGTTGTGATCGTACCTTTTTCTGTATACGATTTTTGAAATATCAGTTTTTCATATTGAGACAATTGATATCAAAACCAACGGAAAATACATTAAAATTGATATATTTATTGAATTTAGATAATTATGTCAATAATAAATTTTTGTGTATAATTTTTAATTATTGTGATATCATTGATCACCTTATATTAAATTAAAAACTTCATTCCCCAATTCTTATATGGAAAAAATATGATAAATTTATCCAAGACTTGAACCGTCTGTTAAATATGAATCTTTTAAATATATTCAAGTAATTTTTTATTTATTTACACCAAAAATAATGTCATATAATATTAATTCATTTATATTTGGTTTATATAATACATGAGTTGAATCAATAACTCTACCTTATAGTCTATGAAAATTCTAGGTAATAAATTTGAATGTACATATGTGTGATGAATGGAATGTGTTATATCACATGTAAATCATTTTTATAAATGGTTCATCTTTATATCAGTTTATTAACATTAACAGTTACATATATTTTTGTTCTATACAAGGTCAAGTGGGAATATTACGACAATTAATTTAATTTTCTCATTGATATAATGGAAATAAAAATGATTTGTTCATATTTAATTAGCGATATATTTGTAATGAAACTATCTATAAATAATATTATGATAATTATTTTAATGGGGGGGTGGATATATTTATATTTGGACTATACACAAAACGATTAATATTGGAAAAGGTACATCACTGTTTTATACAAAATAAAAAAATATTATTTATCATACAACATTGATTTGAAGCCCTCCAAAAATATTATAACATTATTAATTGAATTTTTGGTAATAAAGGAATGAAATGAAAAAACTTTTAAGATCACTCTTTATATAGGAACACAATGTATTAACATACGACATAATTTGGATGATAAATTTTATTTATTTTCACTAAACACTCAAAATCCATATAAATATACCTATTTTAATGTCATCATACACTTAATATACATTTCCTAGTGAAGTTCATGAAAAATTGATCACTATATGATTAAAATAAATAATAAAAATAGGATTCCTTTTAAAATAATTCTTTTCTCAAAAATACCATTTCATATTTTTTGTGTTTATTCCCAATGGGACTCTTAATCAAGGATAATATAATCTACACACCATTGACAATATCTATTCTATAGCTATTAATTTCTCAAGTTATTCATTATATAATTTTGATACGTGTGTAATTTTATCTTCTTTTATTATTGATTGCAATTTTATAACATCTGAGTATTACATTCCACCCAAATCATAATCTACATTATTCCTCAATCATATTAATATATCCACCTCAATTTTCATGATTCAGACACAACATTATTAAGAGCTCCACAAAACCTATAACTCCAAATGGGTAAAATTGTACATTTATTCTATAAAATGACAATATATATATGTGTGTGTGGTTCATATGATCTCAAGGTGTAGTTATTACCCCATTGATGGTATTTTTCAATTATCTAATCATGTCAAAATTTTGATATTTATAATAATTTTTAAATCAAATATTATCACATAGACATTGAAATATATATATTCAAACATTAGGCCATTTTGAAATTCATACACATAATCAATGTCTCATGTGAGTAATTTTTTCTATTTTTGATGTACATTGTGTACTCTATGTTCTGGGCCTTAGAACGAGTTATTATATGGTTTCTAATTAAAACCCAACTAAACCCTGTTTATAATTGTAAATTTTTAATATAAACTCTCTAAATAGGTTTATGAACCACTAATAAATAAGATACATTAAAGATACCAAGGGTGAGGATATTTTTCTCATGAAATTTAAATTAAATTTAATAGAAGTTATATGGAATGTCTGGTAATAACATTTATGATAAAATCATGTGTTTATGAAGGAAAATAGCATGAAATATATAAATGGATTAAAGTTTTGTTTATTTAAAATAGGTTTGGGACTTTTATTTCTGTTTAAAAATCATTATTCTTGTTACATGGGAAAAACTATTATTTTAATTAAACATAATCAATATATATTATTTAACATATATTGAAAATAGCCAATATTTTTATATTTGATTCCTTTTTATAATTAATAATTCATTTATTTTTTCGGGTTTTCAATATTAAAATATGAAAAATTAATTTAATGATAATTGGGATTCCACTCCTCATTTTTGGATGTTAGCATGATTTTTATGAAATTTATTTTTCCCTTGATATGTGATAGTCACTAATTGTTTCATTTATATCAATCACTTCTTATTACAAATGATGGAATCTATCAGTGCATTGGTTAGTAATATTTGGATTATCTGTGCATTGAAGGTAGATAATAATTGTCAAATATGAAAGAATATAAACATATTAACTTGCATAAACCATCACTAGTATAGATTGATAGTATCTAAAGGCATGTTAGCAATTGATATTGATGGAACAACCCTGTGGAGGGGGAATTGTTATTTTTTTTAATTTTTATGAAACCTAAGGGGTCATAGACTTTGATTGATATGTAAGATGGTGTCCTTGGTGAAATACATATATTTATATATGAATATAATGAAGGTATTTATAATCGCAATGAAGAATATGCCTACACATTGGGTTGTTCAAGATGGTACACACTGTGTGGGTTTTGTTATGCAGTACTTGGGTTTATGTACACTCTAAATAAAAAAGAAGAATGTAGAATGGACATACAGTTCATGTGATTTTAAATTAACTACTCATGGTTGTGTTAGTGTGTATTCACACCACACCATTTTCCATACATTTAATGTAGTTATAGTACATTCCACGTGTGATCCAACCACGGTTGAAAAGGTTGTTGTGCACAACAAGATCCTTTATTTTTAACCCCATGTTCTATGTTCACTAATATACCTTAGTGTTTATAGAAAAACAAATAATAGATGAATTGTGGGTAATGAAATGTACCACATATGATTCAAATATTTTTTTATCACCCTTGGAATTCCATGTAGTATATGCCTAAATAATTTAATATTTACTATGCACACAAAATATTTAATAATTTTCATATTCCATAGAAAAAATATATACTCTATTTTAATCAATAGTTACTTTATCAAAAAAAAATTTAGAATATAATTGTGTAGATGAAATCATTACTAATAAAACATCACGTTTTTTTCTATACCATACGCACAAGGTAGATGAAAATTAATAGTATTTTTAATATTTTCAATTTCATGAATTGAATTTGGATATATGGGTAGTACTTCATCAACTTTTTTCCACATACTAATTTATACAATATAAATTTTTGGAATTCAAGCATATTAAAATAATTTGACTTCATATACTTATAATCCTAAAGATTTTTCCTATGAGAGACAATCAATGTTGAAATTGGGAAACATACTCTCTTTGTGAAGTATTGATGAATGGGTATAGATCACACATATAATTTCTATAATTTAGCACTATCCCACAAATATGGGGAGTGTTTCTTCCTCATCAGGCTTCGGTACAATACCCCATGGGTCACCACCAAGGCGTGGGTCCCCATCACAATTAGTTGATTTTGGTACTCAGCTGCATAATATTGGAACATGTCCCCTATACCTAGAGTTGGGTACTCTCTAATCAAACATACACGAACTGATAAAAAATTGTTCCCAAATACGGTTTAGTACTTCCTTGGAAGAAACATATCATTAAGGAAGGATAGGGTGGCATATTATTCTTTTTTTGGAGGCAACATTTGGTAGATTTCTCAGTATAAATATTATATAGTTTATTTGTTTGGAGTGATAATCTCATCAATTAACCATTCCCCCATTGAATCATTCTAGATACGTTGAATGACAATATTGTATGACTTTGACTAATACTTAGAGGATGATTCAATCTAAAATTACAGCCTGTAGGAAAAAAATTTAATATTGAAAGGCTATGGTATTCAGATAATTCAATCCTTAAGAATCAACTTTAACCCCTAGTTCCTTCAAAAATTAAATTATATATAGATGATTGAATTTTTATTTGTGAACTATTTCGTACTCTGAGACTCCATAGTTTCTCTTGAGATATGATATTTCATATATTAGTGATTTGATGATGCTAAGTAATATATTACACTAAAATATTTATTTTCAGAGAATCAATGGAATCATTTCCTTCCTTATGATTACTCAATTAATAAATGGTTTTACATATGACACTATTTTTTACTTATGTTTTGTGTTTAAATTGTCCAGATGATAATTATTATAATCACCACAACATGTTCTTTATTATAACTGTTGTTGTGTCCATATAAATGATACATATTATAAAGATGGTCTCAGTGGACATGGATTCAATGTACCTAGATCTAATATTAATAATCACAAGGAATTACGGTCTGTTAAGGTGTTGGTGAATTTTGGGGAAGGATATCAATATAGAAGACCATTTTATGATGATTATATTTTAACATCTCTCAATTTTTAACCGATTTAGAGACATTTTTAAATGTCTACTTCCAAGGGTGTTTTCACTATTTCGTGATGTAACTATCATCTGATGCATCATTCAAACACCATATAATTTTATGATGTCTATATATAGTAAATATATTTTTGTTTATTATAAAACCATCTAGTTATAGTATGTATATTCATTAGGAACAAATTCAATTTGTTTGATAAATTTTAATGAACAACGAAAATTCTAAAAAGTATTATTACATATGAAACAGATTACCAGTCAATTTGATAAATCATAATATGTAAAAAAAATTAGTTAATTTTATAAATTTTAACATTAATTTTCAAGGTATGAAAAAGATATTTTTTAAACATGGTTTTATTTTATATTATATAATATTAATTTAAAATATAAATTTCTCAAACTGTTGAGTTCTAATTTGAATAAAATAACATTATTTTCTAGTTTTAATTTCAAAATTAGCCTAGGGGTAATTTTTATGTGTCATATTAAAATGGTTCATCTAAAGGTGAATAATGAAAATTAATCACTTCATAAATTCAATATATTTTTATGAAATCATTATGATATATTCAAGAATATAAATATACCAAACCATTGAATTTTATATTGGTTATTTGTTGAAAATTAAGTATATTTTAATCTAATAAAAAACTCTTATAGTACTTTTTTTTAATTTTATTTTAAAAATAATCTATTCGGTTTTTGATTTCAATAAATTCCATAAACCTCTTCATTATCTATGAAAAAATTAATAAATTCTCTGGGAATCCATACATTACATGATTTCAGTGTAAATTAATGTTTCTTCATTAAATAGTTGTATTTTGAATTTATTTATTATGTATACTTATATTAAAATTAAATATCTTATCATGTAAAAAATTTATTTTAAAAATTTTATTTGGAATCCAATTATTTTAATTTTTTAGAAATTTCTGTTAAATTTTTAGCCTTAAAAATATGTAACCATGATAAAATAGAATTCATCATGGTAAAAGAAGAAAAAGGGTTAAATGAAGTAATAACTAAGAGATAAAACTTCCAATATCAAACAATCCTTAACAATATTTGATCAGTTGACTCTATATCAACATATGTTATCTTTTTTTTGAATTTGGATTATTTTGTGGTCACATTCCACTAACAGTGAATATTATTTTATTTAATGTTAATAGTCATTAAAAAATTATGACCCCTTCAAATTATAATATGACCCCTCTAATGACCATATAAACCATGCCATTCTTTAAATTTTAAATTCATCAACAACCATTTTTATATATTTGCATGCCTATATAAATATTTGGAACCTCTATTCTAAAAAATGAGAAAATAAACATTCATTTCTAAGAGGTTTTTCAAGAAGAGATTCGACCACTCAATGTAAGTGATATATTCTTCTTTATTTTTATTCAACATATTCATCTTCTAAAACATCATGAATCTAATTAATCCGATTAAAAATTGAATTAATATGGTTATTATTTAATTATATTTATTTTATTATTACGGAATATCTATTTTATACTCAATTGGTAGTTATAGAATTATGTTATTTTGGTTGATTCCTCTATATAAAAGAATTATGTTATATTTATTACGAATTGAATGAATAAATAATTTTATGTTTTATTAATAATATTTACTTATTATTTTATAATTATATTTTTATATCATTGGAATGGATATATGAATAATGTTATTAATTAGCGAAAGTAATTCTTTTTATTATATACAAAATTATAATAAATTATATTTTTGTGATTTCCTTGAAAATACTCACCATATGTTCTGGGAAATAAAATTGGGAATCCAAAAATAAACAAAATTAATACTCTAAACCATAAATAATATCCTACATATTATGATACCATGAAAAACGTGTTAGGAATATAACCACTAAATTTTAATACGCCTAAAAACTCTATAGTTATGAAATGAATATTAATTTAAACAAAAAATTGTTACTAAAAGTGTAATAAAATTATGATTGAATTGAGTTATATAAGATAAATATAAATAGTTTTTGTATATATTTTGAATAAATATAAATATATTATAATTGAGTATAGTCTGTGTCTGACTAGTCAATAACATATAGTGTGTGTTTTTTGTTCTCAATTTTCCTTAACTAAGATATTTTCTATATTCAAAAACATATTTATTGATTATTGTGAACAAAAAAACAAATAATTACTTTTATGTATTTTTTTTGAAAATTAATTGAATTTACATATCGTTATATATTCCTATATTTGGTGATATATTTTTTTCAATGGTTGTCAAATACATAAATATATATATTTTAAACCAGTACATTAAGTTATTTGTGGAATTTTATCCAGGTTCTTTTCAACCATAAAAATTCATATACTATTTGAATAATAATTTTTTAATGATTTAATAAATTTATTTTAATTTAAAGTACCAGTCACTTTAATTTCCATGAATTTAAAGGAACCATTTTAATTTTTTTAAAATATTCCACCTATGAATTTTATTAAAACAGTGTGGAAATAATTTATTTTAGAATTTTCATGGGACCATACTTTTCAACTATAAAAATCACATATTGTCATCATGATTCCATTCCCTGATTTTATGGGTTTTTAATGAAAATTAAATAATTATTTTTTAATATCATAACTTTACAAGTTATCAACATAAAGGTTATTTCTATTTATTTTTCGATGAATAATTCTAATATTAATATAAATTATATTGTTATTATATGTTGAAATATGATAATGATTAATATTTTTTCTAACATATTTGATGTATTGATAACATCAACCTATATTTTTTCACTTCTTAAGATTGTGTTTAAGAGAAATTATCATGATACTAATTTAATTCCATTAGTTAATTGAGATGCCAAGAAAGTATAAATACTCACCTATTCTTATAGAATGAAAATCTAAGCTTTATTATTTTTTGACTTCTGGGTAAATTTTATCCCTCCAATTCATTGGGTAAATCATTATATCTAATGATATATTACGTTAATTAGAGGGGAGTGAACCCAATATATTAAGGAACTCTATCCAATATATTTTAATGATAATATAGAGTAATCCCAATATACTATGGGACTCTACCCCCTATGTGATGATGATATTGGAAATTATCATAGATAAAGAAAATTATTTTCTTTTATTTTGAATGTTCCATATTTTAATCCATGATTTTTTTATTTTTTTCAATTTTCTAATAGATTATGATTTATTAATGTCTCAACATAATTATAATTATAAATATATGTTATTCCAAATAAATATACCATAACCCATGATTTTTTTCAATAAAAATATTTTTATAATTTTTATATGTCATGATCATGTAACTTGAATATGTTCTCCAGGACTCATTTCCATTTTTTACTCACTTCTAATCATTTATTATTGAATCTTCTATTTTTCTATTATACAATATATTATCTCACCCCTTATTATGTTCCCATTTCCAAATTTTATGAATAATTTTTTTATCTGTGATATGTCTTGAAGAATTCCCTATTAGAAAAAGAATTTATGGAATGTTTTGATTATTCAATTTGAAATAAATATATTATGTATTTATTCAACAATGACACTAAAATGATAGGTTATGTGGTATAAATTTTTTTGATGTATTTATTATTATTATAATATTATTCAATATACATTTATGTTAAAATTTGGATACCTTTACCTGTATAAACTAAGATTTATTTATTTATGATAATTATGTTTTGAAGAGATGAGTGAGCATAAATTTGCCTATGATAAATAAAAAGTGATATAGGATGAATCTGAAATGTTATGGGTTTGAAAAAAGTTTCATTATTTATGAAATTTTAACTATTTGTTTCTTATCATTGGATTGAACACATCGATTATTAATTCCTGACAGTCACATTAACAAATTCAAATTCTGGTTATGTAAAAAATAAGGACTAATCATGGTAAAAAAGAATGTATTTTACTATCAAATAACAATTATCATTTTAAACCAAATTTTATTGGCACTAAAATGAATAATCTTTTGTTTATTCTCAACAAAATGTTACTATATATTCTAAAAATTTGAATTAATATGAACCTAAACACAATAAAAAGAATGATAAATCACAATTGATACTTTAATTAGTCTACTTCCTCCATCCATTAGTGGGAATTATTAGGTAAAAATTATTGACCAGTTGACGAGTGTAGAGAAAATGTTATTTTTAGTCTTACAGAACATAGAGTATGAAATAGTTTTCTTACCCACATATCATTTAGTTGTTGAAGGAGATCAATAGTTTAATTTTATAAAGAATACATGGAATGTGTTTGAAATTTTATCGATTAAATGGGAAGAGTATAATAAGGTATGTTTTAAAGAAAATTTTCCTAGAACACTCTATAATACAAATTATGGGGTAATTATTTATGTTAAATTTTAATGGTGATGAATCTATTGGTACATATGAAAAAAATTAAAATAATGTAATGATAAACTTTTAGTGGTATCATTGATTCTGAACATGAAAAATAATTTTTCTTTAGTTACTCAAAACCTTGTCTATAAAAGGCATTGTTTATAAGGGACATCGATAGAAATAAAAACATTGTTCGATGTGTTTTGAAGTTATAAATAGGGTAGAAAAATCCAATTATATTTTGGGGTTAATATGTATATGATCTATATTCAAATATACACTTGTAATAAAACCCATGTATAAAATAAAATCAATCTTATTTAATGCTGAAAATTTTTAATGAACGATGGTGGAAATTTCCTTAATGGGAAATGAAATTTATTCATGTGTGAAAAATAAAGGCCTCATACAAATCAATGATGAAGATAATTTAAGAGGATAACCAGTGAAATGAAAAGAGATAATCCTCAACTGAATAAACAACACACACTAATGATTCATTTGAATATAGTATGGATATTTTTAAAACTAATCAAAAAATATAGGGGTTAATGATGATAATCATCATTAGAAAACTTCTGACATAGGTACTAAGAAGAAGTGTATGGATCATGAACCACTTAAGTGAGTCTCAAGAATATATCATTGAATGTTAGACATGTGATCCCTAAATTAAATATTAATTTATAGTTTGATTTTTCTATTAATGATGTTTTTATATCAATATTATTTTTTATGAATGTCAAATCAGAAACACATTGATTATTTATATTAGTACCATTTTAAAAATCCTAATTCTATGTTGATTGAATTCATGGTATGTTACTCCCCTTCAATAAATTTTTAATGGAATATATATTGAGTCAAATTTCAAAATTCAAACTTTTTCAATAGATTAGTTTTGGAAATCAAAAACATTCTTTTAAAAACATATTTACTAACTTTTTATGTCCCATGTATTTTAGTATTTTTTAGAAAACATTATCTTTTATTTTATATATAAAAACATATAAATTAATTCAAATATAATATTATGTGTATTCATTATGATTATCAGATTGAGTATGTGTATGACTAATAATACATGCATTTTATTAAACTCAGAGATATACTTTTGTATCTTCTATCATACTGACCAATGTTCTAACCATTGCCCGAATGGCTCGAATGCCTTCATTTTTATTAATTTTTGATAACCCACCTTTCAAGGGATGAAGGGGATCCCTTACAAGGCTCGTAGGCTCATGTATTTCAGGGCCCGAAGGTCATAGGGAATTCAACCAGACTATCTACAAGGAACTACCCCTCCCTAGCATCTGCATCATGATAGTAGCTCTCCACCTTCACATTGCGATATGGGTTGGCTTCCCATTAAAAAAAAGTCTTGTCCTGATGGCATAACCATACCCTCGCATTCTGAAAAATCCATTTGGTTATACTCTGGTGAGTTCACCAATTCTGAATCGTCTTCTCGGGCTGATCTTTTATTTTGTAGTGTGTCTGGGGCAAGTTCATGTGCCCCGAAGGCCTTGAGGTTTCCCAAAGGACTTAATGGTGGCCCAAAAGACCTACTAACCCGAAATCCTAGGTGTCCCAAAAGCCTTAAGGTCTGCAAGCCCAAACTAGTGGCCTAAGGTGAATAGTTCCAGCTGCTATAGTATTAAACATTGCCTACTACAGTGCCTACTTCAGTACCGCACAATGTACAGTTCTAGTACAGTACCCACATAGTGTACAATACTTCTGCAGTACTGCTACAGTGCCAGAAATATGCCTCTACCTAGTTTTGAACCTCGGTCTTGTGGATACACATAAGAATACCACACCATCTAAGAGGAGGCTCATGTGCAATATCCTAACCATTGGATAGATTCTGGTACTAATATGTTGGGCATACCCTCATAATGATTATCATATAAAAAATATATATGGATGTCAATTAGACTAATCTATTTTTATAATCATAATACAAAGACATATTTCTATCATAAGGAATATAATTAACATTATAATAGAGTTAATCAATATATTCCATGGGATATTCAGTTACGATGACCTATCAAGCACTATCTATCTGAGGATGTTGCATCAAATATGAAAATATAAGAATTGGGATATTTACTATAAATTCATATTCCTTTCAAGTGTTTATGGATTCCTAGTTGATTACATTATCTAATGAAGATTGATATATGTGAACCACTCATTCATAGTCATTGTAATTATTTAGTAAGTTTTCATTCTAAGGAATTTTATTATGTTGTTTCCTTAATAAGTTTTTAATTATAATTCATGACTAATCATTATTATGATCGAATTATTCTAGTGATAGGAAGGTTATCAATATGATCCATCAAAGAGAGGGCTTATTTGGATTGGAATAATGCTCTAATCTGATCATTATATCATGGGATTTCAGGGATAAGAAGAAATAGAGGATTTGATCATTATATTGATATATTTCATAGTAAGGAAAGTCAATATTTACTATAAGAATAAAATAGTGGATAAAATTGGTAAAGGTTATTTAATACCTTATTCATAATGTTAAAAGAGTTAAATATTTTCAATATTGATTGTACATTATTCTTAATTTTAAAAAGATAATGTATTAATTTTTTACAAGTAGTCTATTATACTATATATAATGGAAAGTGACTCATAATATTCATATTTCTATTTAATTATATGTATTATAAGTTTTATTATAAAAAAATCTGATAAATTAGATATACAGTAATTATGATATTCAATCTTTTATAATCATACTTTTTCCGATTTCTGATTTTGAGATGCTGATAATCGATCTAAGACTGAGTTTGAAAATCTTAATTTTATAGGATTTGTGTTTTTTTAAGTTTACATATATTAAAATACTTTTAAAAAAATATAATTTAACCCTTATGATATGTATAGACATCAAAATTTAATTCTAAAAATCCAAAAATTGGTATCAAATCTAGTTTTCTACTGCTCACATAAATGATAATTTTTTTATTTTATTCCATGTGGAAATTTTTTTGTTGTTTTTTATAAACATCCTATTTATAAAATTTGTTAGACTAACATGTAATTCTAGAAAATAATTGCCATTTTTTGAGATGGATTCTATTAATGTTGGCCCTATAGACAATTTAAATCCAAACATACCACCTATCATTAATTTTGTTGATTTTTATTACTAGAGATATTGGATGAAAACATTTTTTTTGTCAATATTGGATTTTATCATTTTTTCATGCTTACTAGAAGCTACAATTTTTCAGATATGATAATCACTAATTTTAAAAATTATTAAAAACAAGAGTATAAGTTGAATTATAGAGTATGTAATTCCTTATTATGTTTCATGAAGTGACATCTATATCGTATGATATCTTCTTGTGAAGCTTCCAATAGTATGTGGAAAAAACATGATGTCACACACTTTGGAACTTCTAATGTTATAGAAATAAGAAGAGGTTGTCAATGAGAAGAAAATAAAGTCGTTACATTATTACTGGGTGATTTAGTTTTAAATATGCACCTGAGGATCATGACGATCATAAATAGTTTACAATATATCGATTAAAAACATATTGATTATGAAATCCTTGTGAAAATTGTTTTGATATCATCCCCGATGAGTGGGATTCAAAAATATTAGTTCTGGTAAGAGAAATGATAATAATGTAACAATATATGAGTCAACAGAACAATTATATAATAAGAGGGTATTCTTAAAAGTGATGCTGAGAAAGAGAAGAAGAAAAATGGAGATATTACTTTTTCTAATACTTCTACAATTCCTTATACAGCTCTATTAGCTGAGAATATTGTTATATATTCGATGAGAGAGAAAGTTATTGTTTTCAAAAATTCATGTTCCTCAGAAAATTTACATAATTAATTATTTAATATAGATATATGGATGAACAAGATAAATGGAATGAAATATTTCCAGTTCCAATTTAAAAAAGGTCAGAAGGATATAGGTGATAAGAATGGTTATGATCTAGCATGTTATTAATGCATGAAATCTAGACATATCTAACTAGATTTTCCAAAGATAAATATGAAATATATAATAATGATAAATTTAGAAATAAATGTTAAAAATTATTACAAAAAATATGAAATAAATCTTAAAATATTCTAACACATTGAGTTCTAGTGGTGGTGATTCTTATGAAAGTTCATCTTAAAAATAATGATTTCTATTGAGGAATATATGTCTTCCTACAAGTGTACACATGGTTAATAATCCTCTAATAGATAAAGTAAATACAACTAAATCTCTAACTAACATGTCCTTAAATACTAATTATTCTAAAAAGAAAAATTCCACATTTTCTAATGAATAAGATTCCTCGAAAGATGATAATTATTTACCTTATTTTGTTGAAGTTTATCCCTTTTCAAAACTATTAGAAAATGGGAATTTTATTATTTTTAAAAAACATGATAATGATAAAGAAAAGACATGCTATGTAGGACTCAAGGATAACTATTTTTAAAATGACATATCAGATCTTTATAAAGAACCTAATCAAACTAATACTTAAAAATATTCTATTTCAAAAGATTTCTAAAAGGTTGATCTTTGAAAAAAATATTATAGAAAAAATTGTTATAAAAATAATAATGATGAGGATAAAATTATATTCATAAAATTATAATCATAAATATATTTTTTAAAAAAATTTGAATCAAAATGTATCACTGGAAATTAAAATTTTGATAAAATGTATAAACATATTAGACCTCTTGGTAATCATTATGGAATGGGTTTTGAAAGTAAAAACCTAGTTTTATTATCAATTACTTAATTATAAATAAGTGGACATTTTTTCACCAAATTCCAAAGTGGTGGACACTGGAAAATGAATAGTTACATAATCCAATTTCAATTACAATGTTTTCAAAAAGATTATTTTTTTAAAAAAAATGTGTTTCCTTAAAGTATTGTTTTCTAACATTACCGGACCCAAGTTGGTTTGGGTTCCAAAAGTGTAATGTTTTTATCATCAAGAAAACAAAGGTACAACCAACAAAATGAATATATTTTACATGGGTATAGTGTGTATTCTAGGAACACAATAGGAAAAAAAGACATATTCATGAAGATAATCAAGATGAAGGGTAGAAAAGTGGCTTCTGGACATAATGATCACGGATAGAACATGAAGATGGGTAACATTGTTCTTCCTAGAAAATACCTTATTTGAAATGTTTTATTTGAAAATGGTATTAAAAACCTTATATATATAAGAAAAATATATAATGATGGGTTCCTTATGAAATTCAAGAATGATAATTATTTAGTACATAGTTGTAAGGATGACTTTATTCTTTCTTCCAATTGGCTTGAGAATATTTACCCACATAATATATGAGACCTTAAACGACATATCCAACCATGTCATAGTATAATGTAAGATTAATATTGGGTGTGGAATAGATTTTTAGGACCCTATTCCCTTAGAAAAATATATAACATGGCAATGAAATGACTGGTTATGAATCTTATGAGGTAGCTTGGGTGATAAGATGAATTTTGAGGCTTAGAGTTATGTTTCAGGTGGTTTAGAGGTTTTTTGGAGAGGTTACATGGTTTGGTATGCATGGTTTAGGGGAAACTATGAGAGGCCTTGAGGATCATGATGTAACTATGTTCATTTTGAACTGATAATTGTTTATTTTCATGGATAGATAATGAGTTGTGTTAAACCGTGTGAGGTAAAATGAGAAAACATGTGAGTTACATGATGTTTGAGACATGGAAAAAGACATATAGATGGTTTTATAGCAACAATGTGCCTTACTGTAGGCGGGAGGAAACACTGACAGCATGGTTGGTGTTTGGTTTATAAAATTGCATCCTAACTTTGTAGGGAATGGGGTGTCATACAGTACGTGTGCAAACAGTTCATTCACAGTTTGTAAAATTGTGCATCCGAACTATTCCACTAGTTGTCTGGATAGAAACAACAACATGATTAGTGCATAGCTTAAAAAACCTAACTGTTGAACCATTCAACTATCCATCATATATTTAAAATTGTGTTTTAGGATTTTTTTCCTTCATGTTTTTTGACCACATATACCCTTTCTCTCCCTCTTGCTCACAGGAACTATACGAGGGTTATCCTCCCTTCCTCCCTTATACAAGATACTCCAAGGAGGTGCATTTTTTGTTTCATAGGAATTTAATGTTATATATCTTATTATAATACTTCCATTACCACCTTCTATTGTATTTTTAAATTTTACATGCATGAGATTAGGTTTTTGGTTTTGATTCCATTGGAACATGGTGTAATTGGTCAAGGATGATGGGGATTTTTTTGGCTTAATTATAAGATATCCTGAGAAGGATTCTTCAATTAGTATCATGGACATTTGTTATGGAATATGAACATAGTTAATTTTAATATGTTTTTTCAAATAGTTTCATTATAACTATTTTTTTTTATTTTTTATTCCATCTTATGTGTTTTCCAGGGAATGGTGTTATTGGTCTATTAGGGACCTCCCATGATTGTTTCAGGGAGTTTCACCAAGTGGTGCACATCAAGTGATGTTTCCTACGGTATTCCAAGTTGGGTATTGGTTAATTAATTAATTACAATTTTTATAATTATTTTATTTTTGTTTCTTGGTGTGATAATAGATCCAGGGTGGTGGTGATTATCATGAAAGAGCGTCTAGGGGTCTAGATTATTCTTTTATGGGACTCGACAAGGACATAATGTTTTTAGAAATGCAATGGAAAGACTCTATAATGTCATAGGTGGCCTGAGATATTTTTACATTCTCTTATAAGTTTTTCATATTTTCAGGTCATTATATTCTCTTAAGGACATTTTTTTTCATGCTTGATCAATTAATTTTAAAAATCTGTTTGAGCATTATTTAGATACCCATAAACATCTATGAATCTCATTGGATCCATGGGGATTTGAGACCAGAACATTGTTCAGCCACGAGGTGTGCCAACCATTGGAGGGTAAATGTTTTTTGTGATATGTTTTGTATTAAAATTCCTCTAGGGATTTTGAAATGGTTTTAAATGTTTTCATTGGGTTTAGACCATGTTTTTGGGTGTCAAAATGGAAATATATGTATTTAAATGTTTCTTGATATAAAAAGAGGTGCTGATCTCCCTGATGATTTAAATAGGGTTAAAATATATATCAAATTTTTGTTTGAAGTGGGCATATGGAGAACATTCAATTGGATATCATGGAATATGATGTTATTGGACCTTTTTTGTTTTTAAAAGTGAAATAAACCTATATAAATTTGTGGTTTTAAAATTATTAACAAACATGTTTTGTTATGGTGTTGATGTAATTTAGATGGTGGTTTGTTCTATTAAGCCATGTTTTGGTTTAAAGGTCCATGAGACCATGATAAATATTTTGAACAAGAAGGTAAATGGAAATGTATAAAAAAGTTGTGTTTAATTTTCAAATGGTTTGAAGAAAATGTAATTATTATTTATTTGAAAAAATGAAGATATTTTTAAAATTTTAATGTGATTTAATGTGATGAAAATAATGGGTTATGGTAATGATGAATGTAATGGAAATAAATGTCCATAGAATTATTTGTGATGGTCAAACATGATTTTTTGAGTCCCAGTCAGATTAATGGACTCATTCATTATTTATTTAGACATGTGATTAATGGTATTGGGATGTTGGACTAATTCCCCACTCCCCAGATTTGGATAGGCAATATGGAATCCCAATGCGCATCGGTGAACCATAGTTTTTAGTGTAAGGAATGAAACTGTTGAACCAAAGAGTATAGATATGGTAATCCATGTTAAGGTTGGGATGGATGATCATGACATTATGAGACATATATGGATTCATGGACTAATGCTTAATGTTTTTTCCAACTTGTAAAGTAAAGGATGGAATGGTCATACATGAAATTATATGTCCAATTTGGATTCATGGATCGATGGTCCATGTTTGATGACTTGTTACGTAGTGTCTGGGATGACAAAAAATGGGACACTAGATCTGTGTTGGATTCATGGATTGAGGATCCTTGATTTTTGACCAGTGAACTTTTTGTTTTATGGATCAGATGACTAGCATAGGATGAGAATGTTTCAGTGGAAATTGATAACATTTAGAATAAAGAATAAAAGTAACTAAATGATCTTTTTCAAATAATGAAATCATTTTTTATTACCTTAATTTTTAATGTAATTCATTTTTCCTTAATCCTCTGCAAATAGTCTATTTCTTTTATTACACACCAGTGTTGTTGTCCCAATGAGTTTTATTCAAACCCGACTCTAGCTGATATTGTACTTGGGTACCCCAAAAACACACACATGTTTCTTATAGTCACAGTTTGGGATGATCCCCATGATGAGTATTGTTGGTTAAGAATGATTTCTAAAGTTCTATATGTAAATGGATGTGATTTTCATGGTGGTGATACAGATTCTTTTTATAGTCTATTCTATTTTAGTATGTTATGTAACTGGCCTAGACGGTGGTTGGTTGTATGTATGACATGGTCATTTAAGAATTTATTGCATATCACATTATTATAATAGATTTCATCTTTAGTTTATTTATTCTATCCATGTACTTTTATTTGTATAGTGTTTGGTGATTTACCTTTTGCTTTTCACTCTATTATGGGGTTATTGTTTCATTATAATTCCACATTATATACCCAATTCCAGTATGAATCCTCATGTTTATGAGGCAGAATTCTTTAGGTAATGTGGTGAACCGACTTGAGGCATCGATAAAATGGGTTTTAGTTTGGGACATTACAAATATTTATAGGACTATTTATGATTTGGTTACATTAATATCTTATATTTCATAGACTAGTGATATAGGGATGTGTCAATTAATGTAGTAGATTCCAGGTTGCTACATTGTGAACACCTATTCAGGTATGAATCCTATGTTAACAAGGGCTCAGATTTCTGTTATTTATTCAAGATGTTATTGGGGAATACGATTTGTTCTTTGAGAGACAAATATATTGTTTGTATTTGAGGATTTACAATGATTTTTATGATATTTTACATTTTTCAGGAGGCATGTGACATTGATTTGACTCTTGGACTATAGATGTAGGAGGTGTCTCATCCAACATGCTTGGAATGTAGTATCCACATCTTATAGTCTTGGTAGTGTTTTATTTAATGGATTTCCTTTTGATGGAAGGTTATGCCGATCCACACTGAGGCTTTCATCATTGATGAATCTAGTATGGTTCTCATGTTTGTTTGGTACAATGAAAATGGTGGATCTATACAGTGTGACTATAATACCATTTGACATGTGATGGTTGGTTTTATTTGAGGTTATTAGTATGTCCATGTCCTCTAGGGAGCGATCTGATGTGCGGTTTGAGGTTAATATTCTCCTAGAGAATGTGCAACCGAGTTGTGGGAAGCTAGTTATTTATGACACCTTTATATTACGAGACCCTAAAAGAGGGTATTTTTTATTGGACAATGTCATGTGATGATGAATCATGTGAATTATTTGTGCCCCATTTGTTATGGCTTTATGTGAGATGGCATTGACCTTGGGTTTTTAAACCAAGTGACCTTTGGAACTGAATTCAGTTTTAGGAGATGATGTCATTAGGATTTTTAGGGGGAACCATGAGATAGGTATATCATGTTATTTGTTCTTTTGGATGTGTAATTCTAGTATTTTAGTTTCATAATATTTAAAATAGTGCATGAAGGTTGAATCCCAGAAATGGGTTTTAACACATATGATGACTTTTGTTGGAAAACACCACTTGGGTGCTAGCATTTTCGCCATTTCGGTGGTTTCAAATGGAAAAGGATTGTTCGTGTACCTTGTTCAGGGGATATATATTCATGTAGGATGTTCCTATTGGTTTGGGACTTGACTGGAAGTGCAGGTTATCTATGGGTGTAGACTATGCATGCATTTTGTTTTTGAAAAGAGGATCATGGAGGTGTCTAGTTTTACCTAAATGGGAATAAATAGAGTGATTTATGATAGTGGAATGTGTGGTTTTTGAGGGAAGTATATGTCTAGTGTCAGGATTAGTTAGCTATGGATGCATCTATAGGATCACTATTTAAGTTCATCATGTTGATTTTGGTTTTGGAAAGCACCAAGGGTGCACTTCATTCGGTGGGATGGGCATGAAGAAGAGTCGTGGCTAGTGGACATGGTTTTGTGAAGAGGATTCATAAAGTTAGACTCTTTATGATTTTAATTAGTTTTAGTGGTGGGGTCACACAAGTGTTTGGGTAACAATTATGGTTTTACGAAATTTATGAGGCAAAAGTGGATGATGACATGATGTGTTTTTTTGGGGTTGTGGATGTGTCATTTTGAAAGTGTACTTCATGATTATTGAGTAGTGTAGGAATTTGTGAGTATTCTAATAAAAGAATTTAATGTGATGATATTTTTATAGGAAGGGTGTCCCAAGTCCTTTGGATTGGTTTTATATATCTCAATAGAAATATGTCACAACATAAATGCATGAGTGGTGTTGGTATTCATCATATACATCACTACATAGTTTTAGAAAGTGATTATTATAACCAATTCCTTGAAATATTCTTCAGTACTCTGGGAGGGAAATGAAAAAACATCTAGCTACCATATTGACATTGTTTTGATAAGGGTACTCATGGAGGATTCTCTATCAATGTAGTGTATATAGAGCCGTATAATGGGATGCATACCATTGACTGTTACATTTTAGGTCCTGAGGATGGAACTTATGTCAATGAATGTATTGGGTTCAATTCTCGAAAGACAGTAACATATGATATTTGATGTTTTGTTTGGTCACACAGGTGAGTTTGAGATTTCCATGTATAATTATTGGGTTAGTAGTGATTGGGGTGTATGATTTATCTATTGAATTTGTTTGGATGATTTAGTGAAGAATAAAATAAAATCATTGTGAGTGATATACTGGTTGCGGAGGCATGACCCTAGTTCCAAATGGGTTTCAGATGTTTAGAACTAGCTTTGGATAGTTCACAGTGGCATTCTGATTCTAGTGAAGAACAATTTGATTCATTCATAAATTCTATATGAAATGATATAAAGGTATATATGTGGTGATAGATGATCAAGACAATAATTCAATTTAGATTCACTATGGTTTCAGATAGTAGCCTGGGTATGGAATCCACTGGGAATCTTTTGGTGATTGTGGAATGCTTCTGGGTGTGAAATAATTGTGATCATATAAGATAGTGGTAGGATGACTATGGGTTTTGGCACACTGAAAATGCATCAAAAAAGGATTTTAAGACGGGTTTTTATAAAACATATCTATGTGATGGTTCCAAGATATATACCCCATTACATTTGGGGAATGAAGGCTATGTTTTAAGTTAGTTTGGGCTTTCAAGGAATGTTGGAATGATCTTAAATCATGAATGGATGATGGATATGCAATTTATCTCATTTGATTTCAATGATGATGATGGATTCCAATTACGATTATAATTTTGGTGTTTTATGGGGAATAATAAAGTTATAAATATGTTGTGAATTTAGTGGGAGTATCAGTTCATGTTCACTGGGGCTTCCTATAGGAAAGGGTGATATGTATTACAAGCTGGTGGTTATAAGCTTATACTAATAGTGGGTGAGGAAGACCATAGAAATTTGAGTTATCATATGATATTGTAATAAATATTAAACATATATAGGGTTGGGTAAGAAGAATCATGGTTTTTAGGTTATGGAAACATGTGTTAGCTCGAGTTCTCACCTGTTTTAGGGCATTGAGTTGGTTGTTGTACCAGATTAGTGTTTTGGGAAATCAAGAGATAGATAAAGATTCCAATGGAAAATTGGTGACATATGTATATATGGATGACCATGGAGGATTCTTGAGGATAATATGTGTTATACTGGGGGTAGTTGTAGGATATCCCAGTCGGATGGATCAAAAATTCCAATGAAATATGAATGCTTATTATTGGATAGGTCGAATATTGAAGGAAGTATGAAAATGAGATTTAGAGAACTAAAATGTATCAAAATGGTGTTTTGAGATGTGAAATGATTCTCGAGTGGTCACCTAGATGATATGATGATTTTTAGAGGTTTCATGTTATGTTTCTTGAGTTTTGGAGGTTTTCTAGAATGGGTGTACGGTTATATATAGAATGTTTCTAAGAAACTATGTCAAACCTTGAGGGAAGGGATATTTTTATTTCATTTTAAACTTATCATTGTTTATTTCCACAATTATATAATGGTTTTGGGTACACCATTTGAGAAAAAAGGATAAACCTTGTGAGATAGTGGAAGTCTGAGACATAGTGCAGGACTATAACACTATTTTAGGCACACCATAAATCTTGTTGTAATTGGAAGGTCGTGCAGATAGCACGGTTTGATAAACTATGTGTCCTAACTGAGATGTGACTGGGTAATCAAAAAATAGGGGTGCACATGATTGGTTCATTGTTCATCCAAAACATACAGGTGGTGTATTTAGAAAGAACCAACAATACATTTTATGTACAGTTTGAAAAACCATGCGACCAAACCATGAAGATAGCCATATATTCATTAATATGGATTTATTACCATTTCCCCATTTTATATTTTTAGTCACACACCCTTTCAATCCCCCTTTCTTTCACAAACTAGTGGAGGGTTCTCCTCCCTTCCTCTATTCTTCATGTATATCTAAGGAGGTGATTTAGTGGTGTTTTATTGGTGTTTAAAATGAAATTTATCTTTCTCCTCCCTCCCTTCCACTCTTCCGTTAGTTTCATCTTTATTTGGATTCATGGGTTTATGGTTTTGGTTTATATTCCACTATATCATGTTGGAATTGGTAAAATATTATAGAGATTTTGGTTATCTTGGGTAGAATATATCATGGGACACATTCCACACATTATAGCATGACCTTTCATTATGGTATGTGAACATGGTAAATTCAATTATGTTTTTCCAAATGGTTTAATTTTTATAAGTTGTTGATTTTTTATTGCTTATTATTTCATTTTATAGGGAATGGTTTTGGGTATCCATTTGGGGACTAACCATGATGTTTTCTTGAAATTTCTTTAAGATGTGGGAATCTATAGAGTTTTTCAGCATTATGCTGGGTTGTGTTTTAGTTAATTAATTAATGATAAATTTTATAACTAAGTAACTTTTTGTTCTTGGTATGAGACTACAGCTTGGGTGGCGGTGATGATGTCGATCAGGTAGAGAGAGGTTTGGATGATACATTGATGGGTCTTGGTGAGGGCATCGTGTTTTCGGAAACATAATGGAATGATTCTATGTGGAGGCAGGTGGTCTATGATATTTATACATAATATTATAATTTTTTTATGTGGGAATTAGGTTATATTCATTAGATCCCATCTTTTTTGTAGTTTCTCCCAGAATTTAAGAAATTGGTTTTGGATTTAGTTTGATACATTAGACCTTCCATGGGTCCTATTGGATCCACAGTTATGTGAGATCCGGCATTTGGCCACCCATGTGGTGTTCCAAAAATTGGAGGAGAAATTTATTATGAGTAGTGTTTTTATGAGAAAGACTATAGGGATTTTGAAATGGTTTGAAACGTGTTTGTTGGCTTATTACCCAATTTTTCAATGTCATAGGAGGTGGTAGTGTGTTGAAATGTTTCTTGGTTTGAAATGATATGTATAACTCAAGGAGATTTTAAATGGGTTTTAAATGGATTTAAAATGTTTGTTTGAGATTGTTTTTTGGTGGCTATTTAAATGGATTTCATGGAATACAAAGGTATTGGAACTTTTTAGTTTTTAATGTGAATGACCCATAGTTTAGAGGTGAGTTTTGAAAAGTTAAATGAAACTTTTTGGTTTATTGTTGATGGAATTTGGAAGGTGTTTGGTTTATTGATCCATGTTTTGATTTAAAGGTCCTTAAGATCGTGATATATGTTGTGAATTGGAAGGAAATGGAAATGGATAAAAAATAGTGTGTTTGATTGGTAAATGGTTTGAATATCATTTAACAAATATATATCTCTGTTGTAAAGACCCATATTTTTCTATGTAATTTTTTTTATTTATATGGGAATATTATGAGTCCGCGAAAACTGAAGACTTGTGATTCCGAGGCCCGGTATACCCAAAATAAATTTCTGATTTTTTTTCACATTTAGGAAACATGAGAGTGGGGTTTTGTAACTTTTGAACCGGTGCTTGGAATTTAAATCGAAGGGCACCGTTGAACTTGCAGCACCGATATTTGCTTAAAAAGACCTTCACCTCGACCGCAGTAGGTCGAGGGTGAGTGTTAATTTTCGTGTTTTATGTGGAAATAAAAATAAAACAAAAAACATGTATTATTTTATTTTAATGTTAAAACCTCCCAATTTGGTTGTTTGGTGGTGGGGACCACTCGGGCTTGGAAACCTCCCTTTTAGAAACATAAAGGTGGGGACCACACGAGGGTGGATGGGCATTTAATGATGGGTATTAAATTCCTGGTTATGAAAAATGTGTAACCACAATCCACCTAAATTAAAATGATTTATTAATTAAAAATTAATAAATCAACTTTAAGCTTTTGGTTTCCACTAAATTAATTGTGCCAACATCATGATAATTAATGGAAAACTCTAATTAAATTATAAAATTTTAATTTATTAAGTGGGATATTAATTTTTGGTGGGATTTAAGAAAAATTTTGGAAAAAGGGTGATTCTTGGGATAATTTTGGAGAAAAACTTCATCTCTATCAAAGAATGCCTCTCCAATGAAGAACGAGGAACCAAACCTGAGCCCAGATCGGATGAACCATGCGGAGGCAACGAACGCCGACGTTCATCAACGACTTAGACTTCTTCCTCATGAAATCCTCCAATAAACGACAAGTTAAGGTTTTTTGTTTTGGATACCCCCATACCCATTCTTGATGTTCTCAATTATTAAAGAACTCATAAGCCACTTGCTACCGCTCTAACGCGGCGGGTACGAGCTAAAAGAACATGTCCCGACCTCCTTGTAATCCATTGTGGTTTTTGATGTGTTCTTTACGATGGAGGAGCACAGTGAACGGTGACAGTGATTGGCATAGGTGGGAATTGAGAGTGGCGGCCGGCACTATGGCTGGTTGTGAAGACGGCTACGGCGCAACCGCACCGCCGGAGAAGAACCGTGGCCCAACGGCCGCGGTGGATGATGGACGGCGGTCAACACTCTGGCCGGCCGCACGAAGGGGATAGCGGTTCTCGTCCACACTGCATGGAGGAGAAGAACCACAACCTTGAGCCATTGTAGTAAGGTGTGGCATGACCGGCTCGACACCGGCCGCCGGTGATAGCGTGGCGTGCTACCACTACCCAGCGATCAAAGCCGGGTTGGACTGGACGCAGACCAACTTTGACCCCTTTTCATTCTTTCGACCATATCTTGAGCTATGGGCGTCCATTTGAAGAACCGTCTATGGCGTCAAAAACCTTGGATTGAGGTTGTCCTTATAGTATACATCACTTGTGTTTTGGATAATGTTATAGGTATGGATTGGTGGGATCGAGCATGAATCTTATCGGGTCCTCAGGACTAAAAGGCTAATAACATACAGAAAATGCATCCAACTGACACACCGTCTAATATGTTGAGACCCATTTTTCATGTTGTTCCATTTGGATACTTATTCATGGGACTTCTTGGATGTTGGAGTATCGACATGTGGCATGAGAAGGGGACCCTCCCGGAATCAAGAGAGCATAGTGCGGGAACACTGTAGCTGGCTGTAACATGAGAAAGGGATCCAATGTGGGTCTGTGCTTTTTGATCCTTTGTTGGTCTGTGTTCAAGAGTCTCACTTGGATCCACTCTAGGAATAGACATGAGACTACTCTTGGATCCCTCATGGGTGTTCTCTACTAGGATCCTATATGGGTCTTTTGATTTATGATCTGATATGGGTCTGATGATTTAGGATCCTACATCGGTCTGCCTCTTAACTAAGTAAGATGATTCAGTAGTAACATGTAATCATCTTTACTACCATACCTAATTTATACCTAGTGTGATCTGAGTCTTTACCATTGTGGTAATCTTCTATGTGGTGTACCTTAGTGGTACTTACCTTTATGATGATACCTTTTTGGTAATCTTCTGTGTGGCATACCTTTGTGGTACATACCTTCATAGTGATACCTTTGTGATAATCTTCTCTGTGGAATACATTTGTGTTACTTACCATCATGGTGATACCTTTTTCGTATTATTCTATGTGGTATACTTTTGTGGTACTTACCTTCATGGTATTTCTTTCTTTTTGGAACAGTTGATATTTGGTCTTTTGAGATGGACCACGTGTTTCTTCATGATTGATAAGGCTATACTTGATAACTTAGGTAAATGTCTGGGAATATAACAAACTAGGGTTTCAGTTTATTTGTAGATTTGTGGTTTATCCTTTGTATTATTTTATTGCCTTTGAGGGTCTCGAGTTCCCTACTAAGTATCGTTATACTCATCCCTACATGGGCTTTGCCTGCACCTTGTTATGTTTGGTAAAGATGATAGACAACATTTACTGAGGATGAGGGTACAAGGACTGGAGGTAGCTCAGAGGTGAACCTTAGACGAGGTTTACCGCAGAGATGAACATTTCAGAGCTGTACCTGCCTTTCAGGTAGGATCCTTGGTGGGTGTTCACAGGATATGTTTCATCTTACTTGTAATTTCCAGATTTCTTGTACTTTCCAGTTGTTCTTGTATTCCGGCCTTTTTTATTAACTGTACACACTAATTCTACTATACAATTTACTTATGTTCATATATTGTTGTGTTCTTGGTTGTATGTGTTTACTGGATATAAAATAAATGCCTTCCCAATTTAGGGAATACACTTTTCAGTGCTAGTAGACAACCATAGGCCTATGGAAGGCGGGCTTGGGGTAGTCACTTCATGAGCCCCGGGGGATAGGTCATGACAAATTGGTATTAGAGGAGTTGGTTCTGCCATAGAACATTGGACTACGATCTTTTAACAGCAATAATGTTACGTCTAGTGAGCCTGGTTATCAGTTTAGGGAATCCAGTGTTGGAGGAGCAGCAGATGTATCCATACACTAAGACCTTGAATTCTGATTTCTGACTCAGTGCATGAAAACACAGATTGTGTGTGTGATTAAAAAAGTTTTCTTTGTGATCATTGAGTCAACTCACCAGGTATAAATTATTGATAGTGGCACACCTGTTTCTTTTTAGGATTCCTCCACTCAAACTGCCAACTAGGGTTCTGGGTATAGTACGCGATGATAGCACACCGAGTGATGAGGCCTCGATGCAAGGCCCTTTATTAGTAGAGGCTCCAGCGGTACCATTACCTGTTGGTCCACCGATTCCACCAACCCTAGTATCAAAGTGTGAACACCACTTGAGCGCATTTCACGAGTTCCACCGCTATAGGCCACTGAGGTTCGATGGTGAGAAAGACACACCAGTGGCTGAGGATTTGTTGGGGGCCGTGGTGAGAGTCTTCCGACTAGTAGGGAAACTAGCTGATCTCATGGTGATCCTTGTTGCGATTCTTCTATAGGAAGCAGCAGGCAGATGGTGGAGCTTGATGCTCGAGGTTCAAGATGAGGTGACAATTCTTTGGACAATCTTTGAGAGCATATTTCAGGTAGAGTTTTTCCCAGTTACTCTACGCGCAGTGCGCATACATGATCTTCTTCATCTAGATAAGGGAAACATGATTGTGGTTTTGTACTCAGAAATGATCATCGACCTCACACGCTACTCCACTGATATGGTGCGAGACCCATTATTCAGGTCATAGACCTTCGAGCAAGAACTCAGGCATGAGATCAGGGCTTTGATGATTTCTCTTAGCAGATCGACGCTGGAGGGGGTGTTCGAGCGAGCCCTCTTATTAGAGAGTTTTCTTGAGAAGAAGTCACCAGAAGCGAGACCCACCGCTAGGCATCATGTAGTAGAGTTTTGTACAGCTGGATGTATAATGAAGTTATAGTGGTCCAAGAGGACCAAACCTATAGGTGGAAGACCGCAGGATTCAGGGTCGGTTGTGTAGGGCACCAGAGACAGAGCCAATCATGTGAGGAGCAGGCAGTGTTACACATGCAGTGGGTAGGGTCAAATGGCTCGTGACTACCCAACTCACTATGTGGATGATCAGAAGACGGTCGAAGGATTTCCTAGGAAGAGATAGAGGTTCGACCGAGGAGGTCTGCAGGGAGCATCCATACGTGGAAGAGGAGCTGGCCATGAAGCTAGTGGTGGGCGACGATTCAAGATGTTACCACCACCACCACCAGGTTGTCCACCCCGACCATAGGGAGTAGGTGGACAGGAGCGAGCTCAGCTCCAGGAAATGAGGCCTACAACCATGGTGCTCTGGAGATGATATGATGTATGATCTGTGTTGACTCCACCTTAGCCGCAGTACTTATAGACACAAGTGCCAATCATTCTTTTATTTCCACTACCCTCGTACGGAGCTCAGAGATTCCAGTGGAGTCTTTGTATTGATCCTTATAGCTAGAGACTCTTATTAGAGAGGATTTGACGATTACACACTAGTTCCAGCAGTGTGATCTTACTATAGGAGGTGAGAGCTTCTGTTGGGATCTACTAGTAGTGGCATCGAAGCCTTACGACATCATCTTGGGTATGGACTGGTTATCTACATTCTATACTCAGATTGACTGTATGAGGCGCAATGTGCATTGTGTCTGCATGGATAGGACTTGGTTTTCCTTTACTTGCAAGAAGGGAGCCATTGCAGCATAGTATGGACTTAACCGAATGAGAGTGTAGCCGATCACTCATCATTGGGTTAGCCTTACCCTCAGAGCAGTTGATTTGGAGAGTCTGGGTTCTCCTGTAGTGGTGGACCAGTATGTAGATGTCTTCCATGGTGGTGTTTTGGGTTTAACTAGTCATAGAGAGGTGGAATTTTACATTGATTTTTACCCCGAGACGACACCGATATCTACACTAGTGTATCAGATGGCTCCCATGGAGCTTCTTGAGCTATGAGTACATCTGGAGGACTAACAGGGGAAGGGGTTCATTCATCCCAGTGTTTCTCCATGGGAAGCCTCGATTTTGTTCTCCAAAAAGGCAGATGCGAGCTTGAGACATTATTTTGACTATCGGCACCAGAACCAGGTGACCGTGAAGAAGAAGTAACCACTTCAGAGGATTGATGACTTCTTTGATCAGCAGAAGGAGGCATGGTGGTTCTCGAAGATAGACCTCAGATATGGGTGGTCCTCGACCGACTCACCAAGTCGGCCCACTTCATACTGATCAGAGAGCAGGGTACAGTAGAGAGTTTGGGATGCCTCTATGTGTAGTAGATTGTGTGGCTACATGGAGTACCCTCGACGATTGTCTCTGATCGTCATGTATGTTTCACATCATGCCTATGGAAGGGCTTGTAGGAGGCTTTCGGGACAAATCTTCATTTGAGCCATGCCTTCCATCCTCAGATGGATGGACAGACTGAGCGGACCATTCAGACCCTCGAGGACATGATGCATGATTGCGTCCTCGACTTCGGTCATAGTTGGGAGGATCACATTCCCTTGTTAGAGTTTTCATACAAAAACTGTTATAACTCCACCATTTGGATGAAAACATTCGAGTTTTTTTTCAACCAACCTTTCTGATCACCTTTTTGTTGGACGAACCCATGGGAGTCATCAATCGTGGGACCAGATATGGTACGGGCATCCTCGGAGAAGGTGCAGACCATTGAGGCTGCACAGAGTAGGAATAATCCTTATGCCGATAGAAGATGGTTCTCCTTGGAGTTCGAGAAGGCTGACCACATCTTTCTACGGATCTTTCCCTAACGAGTTTTGTGGAGATTTGTCTGAGGTGACATGTTATCTCTGAGGTTCATTGGACCCTTCCGAGTCCTCTGCAGAGTTGGAGAGGTGGATTACTTCCTAGCACTTCCCCCTCAGTTGCACCAGGTGCATGACGTCTTCCACACATCCTAGCGGGGGAGATACGTGCATGACCCTTCTTACATCATTGACCATGTCGAGATAGACATCGATGATGGGGTGAAGTTTACAGAGGTTCCAATGGGGATTGAGGATCGACAAGAGACAGTCCATAGTGTGCGATTGATAAATTTGGTGTGTGTACGTTGGATGCATGGGAACATCCAGAAGAGAACTTGGGAGTAGGAGGTTCGGATACGTGCTCATTACCCCCACTTATTCCCTTAGTTTGAGTTGTGGCTTATGGCGATGCAATGCCCTGAGGTGGGAAGAATGTAAAGACCCTAATTTTTATATTTAATTTTTTTAATTATATGGGAATATTAAGAGTCTGTGAAAATTGACGGTGCATGATTCTGAGGCCTGGTCAGCTCGGAATGAATTTTTGAACGTTTTTTCCTACGTTTAGTAAACGTGCGAGTGGGTTTTTGTAACTTTTGAACCAGTGATTAGAATTGAAATATGAGGGAACCATTGAACTCACATTGCCGATATTATCTTAAGGAGACATTCACCTCAATCGCAGTAGGTCAAGGGTGAAATTTAGTTTTCATGTTTTACCTGGAAATAAAAATATAATAAAGAACAAGTTTTATTTTATTTATAATAAAACCTCCCAATTTGGTTGTTTGGTGGTGGGGTCCACCCGTGCATGGAAACCTCCCTTTTTGAAACATAAATGTGGGGACCACATGAGGGTGGTTGGGCATTTAATGCTGAGAATTAAATTCCTAATTACAGAATATGTGTAACAACAATCAACCTTAATTAATCGGATTCATTAATTAGGAATTAATGAATCAACTTTAAACTTTTGGTTTCCTCTAAATTAATTATGCCAACATCAAGATAATTAATGGACAACTCTTATTAAATTATTAAAACATATTTGGAAAAGTGGGATCTTAATTTTTTGTGGGATTTGGCATAAGTGTTGGAAAAAGGGAGAATCTTGGGATGATTTTGGAGAAACTATTCCTCTCCAACGAAGAACACCTCTCCAATGAAGAACGAGGAACTAAACCTGATCCCGAATCAGAATCCCCTTGCAGAGGAAATGAATGCCGATGTTCGCCAATGACTTTGACTTATTCCACATGATTTCCTCCAACGAACTACAGGGTAGGGTTTGTTGTTTTGAATACCCCCATACATGTTCTTGACATTCTTTATGATTCACGAATAAATAAGCTGCTTGCTACCGATCAAATGAGGAGTGTACATGCCAAACGAACATGGCCTGCACTCCTGCAAATATTTGTGGTTTTTGATGTGTTCTTCGCAATGGAGGGGGATAGGGACTAGTGTCGGTGATTGGCACCGGTGGGACTCTAGAGCGGCGGCAGACACTATGGTAGGCCGCCAAGATGGTAGTGGTGCAACCACGCCACTGGAGAAGCACCGCGGCCCATCGGACGTAGCAGAGAAAGGGATTCGGTCGACACTCTAGCTGGACAAACGAAGGGGAAAGTGGCACACGTCTGCACTGATTGGCAGAGAGGAGTCTCAGCCTTGTGTCATGGTGGCGAGGCGAGGTGCGGACGGCTCAACGACGGCCGCCAGTGATGGCGCGATGCACGACCGCACAGTGTAGGGAAGGTTGGACATCCGGCCAACCGGGGAGCAGAGTGGTTCTCCCTAGTTGACCGCACCACAGGCCAGGTTTGACACAGAGCCAGACCTGGTTCGGGCCGGGTCGGACCTGACCCAGCCGAACTTCGACCCATTTTTATTCTGTCGATGATATCATGATCTACGAGCGTCTGTTTGATGAATTATCTACGGCGTAAGAAACCGTGGATCAAGACGGTCCATTTGGTATAGCCTAATTGAGTTTTGAATAATGTTGGGGGATATCTGGGTTGGATGGAGCACGGATCCAACCGGGACCTCGGGATTAAAAGGCTATTAACATACAGACCGGGAGTCCGATTGATGCACCGTCTGTTGTGTTGAGACCCCTTTTTTGTGGAAGTCCTTTAGGATACATTTTTGTAGGAAATCGTGGAATTTGGGCTATAGACATGTGTCTTGAGGAGAGAACCCTCACAGAATCAAGAGATCATAGTGCGGGAACCCTGTAGTTGGTTGTAACATGAGAAATGGATCTTATGTGGGTCTGTTCTTTGGGATCCTTTGTCGGTCTGTGTTTGATATTCTCACTTGAATCTGCTCTAGGAATCCACGTGGGACTACTCTAGGTTGCTACGTGGGTCTGCTGTACTCGGATCCTATGAGGGTCTGATGATTTAGGATCCTATTTGGGTGTGATGATTCAAGATCCTACGTGGGTCTGCCTCTTCATATAGTAAGATGATTCAGTAGTTACATCTAATCATCTTTACTACCGTACCTATGTTATACCTGATGTGAGATGAGTCTTTAACTTTGTGGTAATCTTCTGTGTGGTGTAGCTTTATGGTACTTACCTTCGTGGTGATTCCTTTTGGGTAATCTTTTATGTGGCATAATTTTTTTGTACTTACCTTCATAGTGATACATTTGTGGTAATATTCTGTGTGGTGTACCTTTGTGGTACATACCTTCATAGTGATATCTTTGTCGTATTATTCTATGTGGATTACCTTTAGGGTACTTACCTTCATGGTATTTATTTCTTTATGGAACTGTTGAGCTTTTGGATTTTGAGTTGGACCCTCTGTTTCCTCATAAATGAGAAGGGTATACTTGATAACATAGCTATATGTATGGGCATATACATAAGTATGGATGTCAATTGATTTAATGCTTTATGGTTTATCCTTTGTGGGTTTTGTGAGACCTTTGAGGGTCTCGGGGTCCCTACTTAGTATCATTATTCTCACCCCTGCACGAGCTATGCCCACACCATGTAGTTTTTTTTGTAGACGACAAACATCACTGACTGAGGACAAGGGTATCCGGACTGGAGGGAGCTTAGAGGTGGACCTTAGACGAGGTGGACTGCAGAGACAACTATTCTAGAAAAATAACTACCCTTCAGGTAGGATCCTTGGCGGGTTTTCGTAAGATCTATTTCAGTTTAATATTACTTTCTAGTTTTCTTATACATTCTAGTTGGGATTGTATTCTGGCCCCTTTTTCATATTGTAAACACTCTTTATACAATACAGTTTACTTATGTTTTTATCGTGATGTGTTCTTGGTTGTCTGTGTTTTTAGGATAAAAAGGCAATGCCTTCCCGGTTTAGGGAATATACCTTTCGGTGCTAGTCACCAGCCCCTGGCCTATGGAAGGAGGGATTGGGGTAGTCACGACACGGGCCCCGGGGGACAGGTCATGACATTAGTAAAGGATTAATTGGTTTAATTTTTTCATGTAGAGTAACATGATGAATGTCATCGATTATTAAAATGATGAAAATTTTGTATTAAATTTTAATTTAATGAATTTGGATTTATTGAAATGACGTTCCATGACCTGCTTGGATTCATATACTGATGGTCCATGTTTTTTACCTATGATTAATGATTTTTGGTTGTTGTACTAATAATCCACTCCACTATTTCGGTCGAGCTCGACTGAATCTCCTGGTGCCCCAGTGCATCGTATTTTTTAAGGGTAGGACATATGCACCTGAACCTATGGGTATGGACATGGAATTTAATATCATGGATGGGATAGTTGGACCTGATGTTCTGAGTCTCGATTGGATTCATGGATTGATGCATAGTGTATTCAAACTTCTGACCTAACGTTTTGGATGGGAAGGCAAGAAATTTTGAGTTTTTTCTTGATTCATGGACTGATGTTATGTGTTTGTTGACTTGTGACCTAGTGGTTGTGATTAAAAGACATGACATACCAGATTCCTATTAGATTATTGGATGTGTCTCCTTTATTGTTGAATAGGGACCTCTATGATTTAGTGCTATGATTAGTGGCTTAGGCTGTAGGAGTTTTGGTGGAAATGGTGAAAATTTGGAATAATTAATAATTGTGATAAATTACACATTCTCAAATAATGAAACTTGTTTTATTTACATGTTTATCTAATGGTTTCCATATTTCATGTAGGAAATTATAGGCTAACTAGTATTTTCATAGACTCCATAAGTGGTGGCCTACTGATTCTTACATAAACCTAGGCCAGACCTCCATTTCACTTCGGTACCAGAGCAGCTCCAACATGTTTCTTGCAGGAACAGGTAAGGTTGAGTCCCATGTGGAGTATTGTCGGTTGACCATTGTTTCTCATGTGTTATCAATTGACTAGAAGGGTTCATCTCATGGATTTTGTGGAGGATCTTGTAGTCTATTTTATTCTGGTATGTAATGTAACTGGCCCTATGGGTGGTGGGTTGTATGTATGACATGCCCGTTCCGAAATTTATTGAATATCATATTATTAAAACATATATTCACCATCAATTTTTTTAATCATTCCACCTAATATAATTTTTTTTAAGAATAGTGATTTAATTATGGTTGTACACTTAGATATAGGAGTATAGGATTCATATAGTTTAACTTTAGACCCCAACCCCCACTTCTAGTTAGAAGCCTCTAACATTCAAAAAGTCATGCTTTAGGTTATCTGGAGATCTGACTCATGGAATTAGTTCAATGGATCCTATTTTGGGTAATTAGTAAGTTTTATATTAGCAGTTACATTCTGATTATTTTACTATTTGAGGATTGGTAGATGGGAGATATTGGAATGTTTCAGAGCCTGAGATGGATACTAGACTATTGTGTTAGGAACGTCTAATTTGATTGTATTTCCATGTTATTAGGGTATGGGATTGATGTTTTGTATTAGAAAGTTTATGATTTTATGATTTTATCTTCAAGAAACTCTCTTGTTTTATTTGTTTTTGGGATTTTGAGTGAATTCATCCCTCCGGACCATTGGAAAGAGGCATGTGACTTGGTTATGAATCTTTATTTATGGAGGAGGTTGTCTGTCATGAATCATGTTAGGAACGTAGGTTATAGGAAAACTAGTATTTGTTTTCTATGGATTTAATTTTGATGGTAGTTTTTGTATATCCAAGGGTAAGTGATCGTTGTTTACGAAATGAGGTTTGTCCTTGTTTTTCGATGGTGTAGTGACCCTGGTGGGTTAGTATGATGTGATTATAAGATCATTGGGCCCCTTGTGGGTGGTTTTTTAGGTTAGTAGTATTTCATAGTCTTCTAGGGAAAGGAATAATGGGTGTTATGATGTTTAGATTTCCAAAGAGGTTGGGAATACTATTAATGGTCTCTTGGTCAGTATATGCCACATGTGTGGTTTGAGACCCTTGAGGATGGGTTTTTGACTTTGTAATGTTGTGTGAAAACAAAAAAGGTGCATCTTTGGTGACCCATGAGTTGTGTCCTTCTATGAGACACTGAAGACCTAGGGTGAGTATGCCAAGTGACCATTATATTCGAGTCTAGTAGTAGGAGTTTATGTCTTGTGGCATTCGAGGGTGACCCATGAAATGGGTTTGTCATGTTATGTTTGCTTTTGGATGTGTATGTTAAAAATAGTTGTTTTGGAATTTTGAAAACAGTGCATAAAAGAATATTCCTATCCTAGGTTTTGACATGCTTTATTTCATTAGATGGGAAAAATAATATGGGTTCTTGGGTTTTATCCTTGTTGGTGGTTTCAAATGGAATGTATTTTTTGGGTACCTTGTTTAGGTGACGATTGTTCACGTAGTATGTTCCTAGTGGTTTTGTGCTTCATATGATGTGAATATTTTTATTTGGTGTAAACTTCACATGCATGTTTTTTATTACGAGTAACATGGAGGTTTCTACTTTTCTTGATTTGGGAATACATGAAGTGGTTATGGGGTGGTTTCATGTGTGGTTTTTGTGGGAATGACCAGTTTAGTGTCTAGAACAGTCTGTTCTGAATGCGTCATCAAGAATGTGGTCTTGTTTTAGTGATTTATTTTGGTTTTGTAAATCACCAAGGGTTCCCCTCATTGGGTGAGATGGGAATGAAAAATGGGCATGTCTAGTGGATAAGACTTGTGAGAAAAGGATTCATAAATCTTTACTCATAAGATTGGGAATCAGGGTTGGTAATGGGGTCATAGAAGATTTCATGTAACTATTTTGTTTTTGATTGGATCCTAGAGGCATGAGTATAAGGTAAAACATTGTTTCATTTGGGTTTATGGTTCATACATTTGAAGAATATATTCCTAAGGTGATTGAGTGGAGTAGGAAACCATTAGTAGGTTGACATTCATTACGAATTTGACAATACACATATGGGATGGGTAGCCTGAGACCTTTATATAGGTTTGATATGTCCCTGTATTCAACGGTGACATCATAATGTGATGATTAATGGTCGTATTAATTGATTAATCCTTGTTATATTATTATTTAGTGATGACCATGTAAAATATATTGACATCATTTTAAGTATGTTAGTGGAAATTTATATAGGATTAGCTACCATAATGTATTTGATTGGATTTGAGGCCTCAAGTAGGATGTGATATCGGAGCAGTATATGCGAATCTGTATGATGTGAAATGAATCATTAACCATTAAGTTTTAGGTACTCTGGATGGAAATGTTGTTAATAAATTCCTTGGGTGATGTTCTCAGATTCTGTGAATGGGTGATAGTTGAGGTTTCATTTGATTGCTCAAGTGATGGTGAGATGGCCACGTTCGATTCCTGGTTTATCAGTGGATTGTGAATGGGCCAAAGAGTTTTATGTTGTTTGGTTGATTCAATGACGATGACACTATAATGGTGGCGAGTTGTTTATTGGTTGTGGAGGAAAAAACCCATCTATTGGGTGGGTCACAAGTGGGTGGAACTGACTATGGAAAAGTTGTGAATTCATGGCGATGCCACTAAAGAACCTTGAGTGGAATGTTTAAATTCTGTAGACAATTCTATAAAGGTATATCATTGGTGATTTATTAACAATAAGAGAATTTAATTCAAGCCCGAGGTGAAACTGGAAGGTTGTTTGGGTATAGACTCGAGTGGGTATTTTTTTTATTTTGGAATGCCTCTTAGTGCGAGGGAATTATGATCAGGTGATATGGTTTCAGGCCAATAGTGGGGTCGGGTAAATTTTTAATTAGTCATCCATGTATAGTTTGACATGTGTTTGAATATAATGTTAATACAGATGGTTGCAAGATACATCTTTTGTGTTTTTTAGAGTTAAGTGTTCGTTTTGTTTTGATTTAGGATTTTTATTAAAGTTAAGTTGGTATAAATAGGATCATAGATGGTGGGTATGTGTCTTCTTAGGTTTTATTTTTATTATTAATATAGGGACTAATGATTATTGTTTTCATGGTGGGTTTTTGGGTGTCGTAATTTGAATTCTAGGTCTGGAACTTTGTGGAAGTGTGTTTTCGGGTTTTCTGGGATTTCTTATGTGAAATGATTTTAATTACTGGAAGTTGGTGGTTTTAAACATAAGATTATTGTGGGGAGAACTATAAATCCATGAGTGATTATGTGATGTTGTAGTTAATGTTCCAATCATATGGGACCAGGTAAGATCCATCATTGTGTTTTGTCTTTGGAAAATGGTTTTAGCTCAAGTTTTGGCCGGTTGAGGGCTATGAGTTGGAGACCATACCCTGGTAGGGTTTGAAGCTCTGAAGAGATAGAGGAGGATTCCAGTTGAAAATATAGTTACCAACCTAGAACTGGTTGTGTAAAAGTATTACCAACAGGGATTCTCTTGGATGATAAGTGTTATGGTGGGGAGGTTGTTAGATCCCACACCTAGATGGATCAAAACCTTCTAAATGAATTTTAATAATCATTAATCAATGTGTCAAATGATGAGTGATGATTTAAAATGTGATTTGAAGTGTTGTAATGTATCAAAAGGGTGTTATTATATTATTAATGATGCTCGAGATATAGCCTGGGTGATTGGATGAGTTTCAAAGGCTTCAGGTTATGTTTTAAATGTATTTGAGGTTTTTTATAATGGTTTCATGGTTTGGTGTACATGGTTTAGGAAAAACTATGATACACATTGATGATAATGAGGTTTTTGGTTAATTTTTAACTAAGGAAAATTTATTTTCATGGTTAGATAATCACTTAGGGTCAACCATGTGGGGAAATAGAAGAAATCGTTTAAGGTAGAGGACGTCTAAGAAATTGTGCACAACCTATGCTAGATTTCGAAAAAAAAACATGCACCATGTTGTAGGTGGGTTTCCATGTTGACCACATTGTTGAAACATTATTTATTAAATCATGTGGCATAAAAATGTGGGGTTTGGGGTGTTGAGTGGTCGGGGTTCATATAATTAGCTTACATTTTGTACAACTATGCATCCAAATTTTGTGTGTGGTGGATTTGGATAAAACTAACCACACGATTGGAACATTTTTTATAAATCCATGAGGCAAATCCAAATGAATATACATAATACCATTAAAATTTTATTTTTGAAATTTTACAATTAATGATTTTTAGACACCCGTCCCCTTTCTCTCCCTCTTGAACGCATGAACATAGGGGTGTTCTCCTCCCTTCCTCCCTTATTTGAGACTCCTCTATGAGGTGAATTGGTGGTGTTTTTAATTGTTAATGGTGATATTTTTTTTCATCTTCCTTCCCTTGCACAGTTACCTAATCTAATTCTGATTTCTAATATATGGTCAATGGATTTTGGTTTTGATTCCACTGAAGAGTGGTGGAATTGGTCAAAGACGATAGGGCTTATAGTTATTTTTGGTATAAGGGATCTAGAGACAGATTCCACACTCTATTGCATGGGGTTTCAATAAGTATGTGACCGTAGTGATTTTTCATATATTTTTTCAAAATTGTTTATGTTTATTTTTTTTGATATGTTATATCCACTTAGGTCTTTTCCCATTAATGGTGTTCGAGATCCATTGTGGACCTCCCATGATGGTTTCTTGGAGTTACCCCAAGAGGTGGGTGTCTGGTGAGTTTTCAATGTTATTCTATGTTGTGTTTGGGTTAATTAATTAATTAATTAATTATAATTCATATAATTGATTAATTAATTATGGTTTTATAGTGTGAGACTGGAACCTGAGTGGTGGTGATGGTCTAAAACGGGTGCCAAGAGGTTTGTAATGTGCTTTCACATGCCTTGACAAGGCCGACATGTTTTGTAAGTAGAATGGAATACTTCTCTAATCAGGCAGGTGGTCTATGAGCATTACCCATAGTGTTTTATTTTTCTAAATATTCATGGTGGTATAGGACTTCGAACCCATGTGTGTTATTCTTTCACCCATATTTTATGAAATTGGGTTTCTCTTTAGTTGGATACCTTAGACCATGGAGAGGTTATGTTGGATATATGGTGATGTGTGAAAAGACTATTGCCACTAATGGGGTGCACTAACCATTTGAGGTGAATGTTTTATATACTATGATTTTATGACAATACCTATTGGGATTTTTAAATGGATTTAAATGTGTCTATTGGTTTCTAACCCGGTTTTGGGTTGTCAAAGGGAGAAGATATGTTTTGAAATATTTCGTTTATTTTATTGAGTGTTTACATAAAAGTGATTTTAACTTTTTGATAAATGGATTTAAATTATTTCTATAAATTTGAGTTTGGGGACCCATTAAATAGATTTTATATAATACGATGGTACTGGACATTTTTTGGTTTTCTAATGTGATAGACCAATATTTTAAAAGGTGGTTTTGAAAAGTTTAATAATTTTTTTTTGTTTTGGTGTTGATGGAATTTCGAAGGGGTTAGGTTCTGTTGATGCATGTATTTATTTAAAGGTCCATAAGACCATGATAAATCATGTGAATTTGAGGGTAAATGTAAAGGATTAGAAATAATGTGTTTGATAGTTAAATGGTTTGGAGAATATTTAATTATTTTTTTGATTAAATGATGAAATTGTTTAAATTGTGACTGTGTTTTTATGGAATAATATTAATGGATTATGGTAATGATTAATGAAATGGAAAAAATTCTATTAGAATGATTGGGGATGGTGGTTCATGATGTTCCAAGTCACGGTTGATATCCTGGGATGATTTTTCTTGATTTTCTTCCTTTTATTAATACTATTGCTACGTTGGACTGATTATCCATTCCTTATATTTGGGCAGGCTAAACTAATAAAACTGGACCCTTAGTGCACTATAGTTGTTTTAGGGGAATAATTGATGCTCCTAAAACCAAGGGAATGGACATGGAATTCCATATCAATTTTGAAAAGGTTGGACAAGATGTTATGACTCCTAGTTGGATTCATAGACGAATGCTCTTGGATTTTGGCCTAGTGACATATAATTTGGGGTGATTGGACATTATGTTCTAAGTCCTAGTGGGATTCATGGACTGATGCTATATTTTTTTCTATCTTTTTAACTTGTGTTTGGGATGTATAGACATACTGGGCTATATTTCGATTGGATTCATCAATAGAGGCTACGTAATTTTCAACTACTGACCTCAATTATTTATATCTTAGATGACTGGATTAGGCCGATGAATGTTTTAGTCGAGTGGATAAAATTTAGGATAAGAAATAAAAGTGATTAATTGAACTTTTTCAAATACGGAAACCTATTTTATTTTTTTATTTGTCTACTATTTTCCCTTTATCTTCCATGCACTATAACACTATCTTGTATTTTCATAGACACCATTGATGTTGGTCTACTGAGTTATAGTCACACCCAACCCATACCATTATTTAACATGGATACCCAAGAAGCTATCATATAATTATTATATTTATAGGTTGTGATGGGTCTCATTTTGATTATTTTTGCTCGAGAAGGATTGCTCAAGTTGTATTAGGTGACTAGATGGGATCCTCTCAATGATTTTATGGAGCCTATTTATCATCTTTTTTATTTTGGTATGTTATGTAACCAGACTAGTGGGTAGTTGGTTGTATTTATGACCTGGTCATTTAGGTATTTTTTTTATCATTTTATAAAATTTTATTTCATATTATATTCATTTATTCATCTCATTTTCTTCGATATGTATGAATTTTAGTGATATAAATTTTGTTGTACACTCTCATATGGGGGTATAGTTTCCTTATCATTCGAATTTAGACCCCCAATGCAAATGAGAAGCCTCTAGAACATGAGGAGACACACATGAGGTTATGTGGAAATTAGAGTTGGGGAATCAGTTTAGTGGCTCCCAGGATAAGAAATTACAAAGTGGTATCAGTGTGTTTACTTTCATGTAATTTTACTATTTCAGGATTGGTGAATTGGAGATATAATAATATGTTGGATCTTGAGATGGATATTGGGATGGTGTGTTTTAAACACCACTTTTAATATAAATTACATATTAAAAGGGTATGGGATTGATGTTTTGGATTTTTTTTGTTTTGGTTATATATGATTTTAACATTAAGAGATGCACATGTTGTTTTGATATAAGGGTTTATGATGAATCTTTGGTTCTTTTCCCATTATAAAGGGTCATTTGACTTGGTTTTGACACTTTTCCTATAGAGGGAGGATTATTCTCATCCTTCATGCTAGGTACATAATTTCCACAAGTTATATTCATGCTATATTGTGATTTTTTGGATTTCATTATGATGGTATGTTATGTGGATCTATAGTGAGGTGCTCGTTGTTAAGGATTCTAGTGTGGTAATCATGTATGGTTGGTGAAGTGACTCTGGTGGGTTAGTAGAATGTGATAATATGACTGTTCCCAAATTTATGGGTAATTTTTTTAGTTCGTATTAATTCGGAGTACACTATGGATCAGTCTAATGTGTGGTCTGATGTGAAAATGCCCGAGTGTCTGGGAACCCTATTTGTGGGATGTTGGTTGGTATATGACCCCTTTTTAGTTTGATACCCAAGAGGGGGGGGGGGTGTTTTTACATTCTAATTTTGGGTGATGATGAAACAAGTTCAGGTTTGGATCCACGTGAGTTGTAGACTATTTTTAGATGAAGTAGACCTTTGGTTTGAGGAACTAGTGAACATTAAAAGTGAGTTTAGTTTTGGGAGTGGATATTGTGTAACTTTTGATGGTGACCCATGATAGGGGTTGACCATGTTATGTGTGATTATTTATTTGAAAGGTAATGATGGATATTTTAGACTTTTAAAAATAGTTCAGTAAGGGTACATCCAAGAATTGGGTTTCCACATTTTGGATGCCTTTGTATTGGAGATAGAACATGGGTGCATTTTTTTTAATTATGTATGGGTTTAAAATTGATAGCATTGTTTGTGTGCCTTGTTAGGGTGATAGTTGTGTAGGGAGGATGTGCCTAGTTTTTTTCGACTAGATCACAAGTGCATGTTTTCTTTTGGTTGAAAACACACATGTGACCCTGTTTTGTTATATGAGGCATATATAGGTTTCTAACATTATTGAGATGGGAATAACTAGGGTTCTATTGTCGTAGTAGAATGTGTGGGTTTTCATGATGGGATTGATATGGTGTCTGACTCAATTATCTTTGGATATATATTTAGGAACGCGGTTTTGTTTTGGTGAGTTTATTTTTATGGAACACACCCATGCTTCCCTCTGTTCAATGATATGTGAATGTGGAAGAGACATGACTAGTGGAGATGGATTTTAAACCATGGTTTTTAAATTCTTGGCTCATTTGAGTCGAAATCAAGTGTTCTAGTGGGGTCACACAAGAGTGTGTGTAACTATTATGTGTTGGTGGTATCATAGAGGAATGTCCAATTTATTATGAATCATGTCTTTTGGGTTTGTGGATCATAAATTATGAGAGGGTATACCCGAGGTCATTGGTGTAGAATAGGATGTCATGAGTAGGCTCAGAACTGAAGTGAATGTGATGATATGATTACAAGAAGTGTTTTCTATGACCTTTGGATGGGTTTTATTTTTTCCAATAAATAGAGGTTACATCAAAAATAGATAAGTGGTGGTGGTATACGTCAACGAAATATTAAGGTACTCTTAGTTCATGAGGATCAAACCTAATACTGTTACATCATCCTGAGTATGCTGGGAGGAAAATGGATATAAACAAAGTAACCCAAAATCCACTGATTGGTTATAAGGAATTATTTAATTTTTGATCTCTGAGTGTTGTATGAGGAGAAGTATGATGGAAGGTTAACCATAGGCCTTTACGAGAGAGGTCCTTAATATATAATGTATGTGAATGAATGCCTTGGGATCCATTTTCAGATACTAAGAATGAGAGATTGTTGAGGATCAGTTTTTTCACCTCGGTGAGGGAGATATGGCCACATCTAATTATTGTGATAGTAGTGGTTGGGGATTTATCCAATGTTGTTAATGTTTCTTGGGTGGGTAATGGATGAAAAAAATCCATTTTTGGTGAGATATGTATTGTTTGGGGAGGTACATCCCTTTTCCATATGGGTTGTAGGTGTGTGGAATTGGCCATGGATCGATCTTGGTGGAATTGTGATTCTAGTGAAGAACTGTGAGTTTCATACTAAAATATCATAGGGAATTATAAAAAGTAGATAAGTGGGGATGGATGATCAATATAAGTGTTATATTTAGTCTTATGGTTGTTCTAGAATGTAGTTCAGGTATGCAGTCTTGTGGGTATGGTTTGGTCAATGTGGAATGCCTCTAGGTGTGAGGGAATCTTGATTAGGTGAGATAGTGGTAGACAAGTTGTGGGGTCAGGTAGGTTGGAAAAGAGTCATCCAAGGATAGTATGATTTTCATTATCACACAGTGTTCATGTATATAGATGAAGGCTATGTATAGTGTATCATATGGGGAATGAAGGGTGTGTTTCAAATTGATTTGGGATTTCAAAGAAATCCGAGTTGTTCTTAATTTGTTCCTGGATAGATTGTATGTTTCCTCTTTGGATGGATTTCATTGATTAGTATGAGAACCAATTATGATTGTAATTCTTGTGGGTAATGGGGCACAATATGTTAATAACCATGTCGAGTGCTTGGTGGGATTGTGAGTTATAGTTCATTGGGTCTTCCTAAAAGAATGGTTGTTATGTACTGGAATTTGGTGGTTATATGACTAATATTATACTGAGGAGAACCATATCCCAATTTTTGGTTGATAGATGTTGTAATCAAGGTTCTAAGTAGTTGGTTTTGGGTATGTTCCATCAATTTGTTTTGGTTTTGGTAATAAGTGTTAGCACGACCTTTCATCAAGTTGAGGGCCTTGAGATGATGGTTTACCTTTATATTTTTTTAGAATGTCGATAGATGGATGGGTATAACAGTTGAAAATATAGTCACTGACATAGATCTATTAGTGAATATGGATGTCCATAGAGGATTCTCGAGGATGAGAGATGTCATGTTTGGGTGGTTGCAAGGTCCCACATCAAGTCATGTCAAAAAATTTAGAACAAATTTGAATTTTCTTACTGGATAGGTATAATCTTGAAGAAATAATCACAATGAGATTATGAGAGTTGTAATTTATCAAAGGCATGTTTTTAGAAGAGGAATGATGCTTTGGGGTTATCCTGATTAACCAGATAAACTTCAAAGGCTTCAAATTTTGCTTCAGCTGTTTGGGAGTTTTTCTCCAAATGGTTCACAAAATGTTTTCACAGTTTAGGTGAAACCATATGAAACCTTAATTATCAAATCATTATAAGTTAATTTTAAAGTGGTAATGGTTTATTATCATCGTTATTGAACGGTTTGGAGAACATTATGTCTGAAAAAAATGAAACATGGCACGGTTGAGGAGGTCTGAGACATAGTGCATGACCTTCTCATGATTTAAGACAAAACGTGTTCCTTTCTATTAGTGGGAGCCAGTTTTGATGGAATGGTTGGAACGTTGTTTGTTTAACCATGAAAACTAATTGCACATAACATAGGGAATTAATGAGTAGGGGTGCACATAGCTGGTGCATAGTTTGGACAACTATGAAGTAAAATTGTGTGGATGGTGGTTTTCGATTAAACCAACTATAGAATTGGTTTGTTGTTAGGAAAACAATACAGCCAAACACTATACCTACCCATAATTTCAATAAAATATTGTTATTACCGTTTTTACAATATGGTATTTTTATTCACCACTCTCCCTTCTCCCCTACTTTCACACATGAAAAATATGAGGGTTATCCTTCCCTCCTAAATTTTTTCAAGCCTCTAAAAACAGTTTATTTGGTGATGTTTCTTTAGCTTTTGTGGTGAGATTTATTTTCTTCATCCTTTATTTCCAACATACCATAGGTTTCATATAATATTTAATATATGGGTTTCTATTTTTGGTTCTTATTACAATAGATCATGGTTTAATAGGTCAATTATGATCGATATTTTCATCAGCCTTGGTAGAAGAGATCCTTGGATAGATTATGCACTTAATTATATGAAGATATTTTAATATATGTGAAAATAGTGAATTTTCATATGTTTCTTCAAATGGATTAATTTTAATACTTTTTTTTAGTATCACTAATTAGGGATTTTCTAGGTAATTCTGTTGGAGGTCCTTTGGGGGCCTCCCATGATGGTTTCTTTGAGATTCCATAAGAGGTGGGAACCTGATTAGTTTTTTAGAAATATAAAATTTTGGTTCATGATTGAATAATTAATTTTAATCGTTATAATTAATTATTATTATTTCTTGGTGTTATAATAGAGCATCGATGGTGGTAAAAATATTGGTTGGGTGTTGTGTGGTCTAGATGATGCTTTAAAGGTCCATAGTAAGGCTACAATGATTAGAGAACATAATTGGATGCTTCTATAATGAGGTATGTGGTCTGAGTGATTTACCCATAGTTGTATTATTGATTTATATTTGAATTTTGGTATCTAATTTCGGGAACATGTCGGAAATTCAGTCTCACTTAATTTAGGTAATATGTTTTGGCTTTAGTAAGATAACAAAGACCTTCTTCAAGTCTCATTTGATCTATGGTGATGTAATAATGGAACAATGGTACCCATGGGGTATTAAATACATTATAGGTGAATTTATTTTCTATTATGTTTTTATGAAAATCTAATTGGGGATTTTGATATATATTTTTAAAGGTTTTTTTGGGTTCTGATCAGGTTTTGGGATGTCAATAGGGGAATCTTAGTTTTGAAATGCTTCATGTTTATAATTGATGTTATTACAAAATAGTGATTTTAAATTGGATTTAAATGGAAATTAAATATTTTTTAAATGTGATTTTGGTAACTCTTTTGGTGGATTTCATATAGTATTGATTCTGGGCCATTTTTTTTGATTCTTAAAGTGAAATAACCTAGTTTTAAAGGGTTTTTTTTGATAAGTGCAATGTAGTGTTTTGTTTTTTGTGTTGATATAATATGGAATGGGTTAGTATCTATTGACATTTATATTTATTTAATGGTCCATGGGATCATTATAAATGTTTTTAATTGGAGGGTTAATTATTTTAGTTGAATATAGTGTGTTTAATTGTTAAATATTATCATTAATGTTTAACGAATATTTATTTGAGTAAAGGATTAATTGGATTTAAATTTTAATGTATTATAATGTTATGAATGTAATGGAATATGGTAATGATTAAAGAAATATGGTTAAATGATAATGGAATGATTGTGATTGTTTGGGCATGACATTCCAATTCCCTATTTGATTCACGCACTTGTTCTCTATGTTATCTTACAAGCAATTAATAGTTTTGGGATCCTGGAATGATGCACCACACCATGATTTTAGGTGGGATAAACTATTTCTTGAAGAGAAATAGTGCAAAATAATTTTTTTAGGGAAGTAAAAACACTGATGAACTCCAGGTGTTGAACATGGAATTCTATATCAATGTTGGGATTGTCAGAAATGATGTTGGGAGTCCCAGTTTGATTCATGGACTGATGATCTCTATTTTATGACTTGTGAGATAGATGTTGGGGTGACAAGAAATTACAATACGAGTTTAGGATGGATTCATGGATTTATTTCCGATGCCTTCCATCTTTGGAACTATTGGTTGGGTTGAATGGATATTACGTACATCATCCTGGTTGGATTCTTAGGTACATGTTTCTTGATTTCTGACCAGTGGCCTTTGTGATTTATGGCATATATGACTAGCTTATGGTGTGTAATTTTTAGTGTAAATGGATAAAAAACAGAATTATGAGTAAAAGTGATTAATTTAATATTGAATAATATTAAAAAAAATATTAACCTTTTTTTCTAATGTCATCCCTTTTCCAACGTGCATTGTTATACTAACTAGTATCTGTTAGACTATTGTTGGGTTTTGGATTAGTGGTGAGAACCCTGTAATACTAAATGAAAAATTAGGGTCTGAAACCCATTGGGCATCGGTATTATAGCATATTGTAGTGTAGTGGACTGTAGAAATGGAAGGCACTTTAGTGGAATTAGGTCACTGTAACTGTGGCATGGCACTATAACAGCGACATGTACTATGTGGTACTGTAGCAGGTGGTTACTGTAGTATTACTTTTCACAAAATGGTATTTGGGACAAAAATTTTGGCTCACAGGCCATGTAATGGGCTAAATTCCCACTAGGCCTTCGGGCTATGTAATGGGTCTCCCTCTACCCTGTTAAAAGAGGTTTTTTCTTTTCTTTAATAATAAATGAGTCATTGGCCCCAACATTTTGAAAAATACCAGTATTTGTTATACACCATTGGTGGTAGCCTACTGATTTTTACTCACACCCTACACAGGCCAACATTGCATTTGGGTACACAAGAAATTTTTAAATGTTTACTATAGGAAATGGTTGGCCTGAGGCCCATGTTGAGTATTCTTGGTAAATCATGATTACTTTAGTGGTATTATGTGATTGGAAGGGTTAGAATCACTGATGTTGTGGAGCAATTTTTTCACTTTTTCATTGGTTGTTTTTAAACTCGACCAGTGCACTGAGGGTTGTATGTATGACATGGGAATTCATTCCTTTATTGAATTTCAATTTATTTCTTTATATTCTACTTTAGATTATTTATTCATTCTAGATACTATAATGTGTATGATGTTTGGGGATTTAGTTATGAATGTGAACTATAATATGGGGGTACACACTCCTCATAGTTCAACTATAGACCCCTACTGCTAGTCGACATCCTCAGGCTTATGAGGAGGCATAACTGGGGTCACGGGGTGATCTGAATCATGGGACGAGTTCAGTGTCTCATAGGATGGGATATTAAATCTATGAAAAATATTGTGAATGATGTATTACTATTTTATTTATAGAGTATAAACATTGAAATAACGAGGAAAGGGGAGAAATATCATATTTATTAAATTTATTCTCACCCATCCATCCATGAGAATATAAAAATGTCATGAATTAATGTTATAGAGCTAAAAGATTATGTAAAGATTGTTCCAAACATAAATATTGACCTTGATTGAATTATTAGTATCAATAATGAATATTGGTACCATAATTAAATGAATTGAAGAAGAATATATTCTCTGAATCACAATGCTCAACAATATTTATCAACTTATGAAGAAAAAATATTTCTCAGTATAACATAAATTAATTTTTGCTAGACCATATAAAAGGAGATATTTCAAATTATGTACCTCATTACAAGGTGTCACAATAAGTTAATAATGAATGTTATTAGTACAAAGAGATGGTGCAACCATTAACCATACCAGTACAGAAATGGGAGATCATCGCCATTTATTTTTTCATAGGGCACCCTATGAAATATAAATTATATAATTAGATTTGGTTTATAGTAAATCACATTATAAATTTGGTGTATTTTATTCATATAAAATAATATTTCTCAGTTGAATAACATTCAATGGTATACATTAAGGATTTGGTATGAATTTACTGTATAGAACATTATTCTATATATAATCATGATATGAGGTTTAACATTATATTATAAAGGAGTATCCAATAAGAATTGAATAAATACAAAATATTATTACCACATATCATCCTTAGAAATATATATTATTATAGAGGACCATTAGAAACATGGTAGGTCTAGGGAAATCATTTTAGAAAAATTTAAAGGTTTCTAGGATAAAAACCCATTAGAAGAGTTATCATATTTTAAAAATTTTGATAATATCATTTATATGGGAACATTTAAAAACATTTATGGTAATAGGAGTAGAGGTCCAACATGTTGGGATGATGTTTAAAAAGGAATGTTGTTGTGATTTTATGTTTCTTAATATATATCAGAGAAGAATCAAACCATACATCTTCAAATTAGAAATTAAAAATTAGACAGATATTCTATGTCATTATTCATCAATGATAATTACATTATGAAGAAGGAGAAGTGATATTTCTTTAAATAACTCTTGTAATATGGTTATGATATTTTTAAAGAAATGAATGTTGATCTCTAAGTAAATTAGTCTTTTTGAATTCCACAATCATTTTTTAGTAGTAAAATATTGTATTACACTTCCACCCAACCTCTCCCAATTTCATGATATGTTCAATATATACCAATTATGGAATTAAATACCTGGTCACTTACATGTACATAAATATGTGGTTCTGTATCTATAACAGCAATAATTTTATAAGGAGAAACCATGAAAAATAACAGATCATTGAGATAATGTACTAATATAAAAATACCACTCACCTTGTTATAGTTAGTTGGAGGAATAATGTGTTTAAGGATGCAATATATAATCATAAGGAACCAATAAAGCATAGTTATGATTTTTTTTCAAAAGTTTAAAGTAATATCAAGGAATAAATTATTTTACAAATAGTAGAATGTAACACCCTAGGATATATTTTCTTGGGGAATATGTTCAACATGTTCAATATCTTATGATAAAACAAAATTAATGAAATTTTTTGTTTTGAATTATATAAAAATATAATTATAATAATCATGATTATCAAAACCTATTAATGAAATTCTAAAAGTACCATAGTAATAATTCATGAAAAAATTGGTTTTAAAACATTATTTATAATTTATGTTATATTTTTATTATTTTTATTATAAATTTATTAAATTAAATAAATTTTATTTGACCAAATAATTATTTTTAATTTTTAATGTAATTACTATCACAGGGTATTTGTTTTTTAGATTTTTATGAATTGGTTGATTTTTATGTAAATAATGAAAATATTGTTTTAGAATATATAGTAAATTTGTTGACATCATTAAGAAATAATAATTACATAAAAATATATGAAACCTTATTATATATAAAACTATTATTAGTAGGGAAAAATATTGAATTAAAATATTTTTCATAGAATTTGGAGTCCCAATGTTTCTTTTTTAGAAAGAAGTTGTATTTATTCTAATAAATAAATATTTTGGACATTTTACTTTAGGTAAGTATTCACTATGATATAATTATTTTTGGTTCACAATGAATGTCATAAAACTCATCCTTTTCACACTAAATATAATATGTTCAATGTTAATATTAAACATATATGATTTTGATGTTAATTATTTTCAATTATTGAAATGGTGTTTTTTTAATTTTTAATGGGAATATGAGTACTTTTATTAGAATTAAATTTTATCAAATCTATAAATAGTAATTTATAATTGCCTTTAACATATTAGGATTTATCATATTTATTTTTCTTAATAATTTATAATTATGATTTGGTCATAAAACAATATTACTATGGAAATAGTCTAGCAATTATAGTAATGATTATATGGGGTTATAACAATGGGATAAGGATTAAAATATATTATAAAAAATATTTATTTGATTGTTCTAGTTTTTTTTTTCCTCCCTCATATTATAATCTAATTTGAAATATATTTATTCCACATCCCTTTGAGAATGAATATTATTTTCTTTAATGATGATACTATTTACAAAAGTCTGGTCCCATTTAATTACAAAATAACCCCTCCATTAGTAACCTAAAATTCCACCATTCATTAGATTTTACCTTGAATGAAAAACCATATTTTCTTCTAACATAATCCAATATCTTATTTGGGAACCTATGGTCCCATGAATAATTCCTAAACCTGTTTTTCCATGTGACTTTTAAATGAAAGATTTCATTTATCAATGTAAGCAAATATATTATTATTGATTTATATTCTATATTATCTTATACTACATATTCATAAATATTAATTTAAAATTTCATATTTTTTGTGAGATTATTCTTCAATAATTGTGATATTATAGTTATGAAAGAAAATGTTCTTACTCTTTCATTCATTATAACATTCTCTTATTCCAGATGATTTTACAACCATCAAGGATAATGTTAGAATATTTTTTTCATGAATTACAATGGTATATTAAATAATGATAAATATTTTAATAATAAACTATTTAATATTTTTTAATTAGTCTGGAATGGTTATATCCATGTTTTTGTTAAATAAATCCGTTCTTTTTATGGAGTCGAAATATCTCAAAAAAATTATTTTCATTATTACAATGAAAATAATCACCATACATTACATGAAATGAAAATTATAATCATAAAAAAATATGAAAATAATACATTAAACTTTTATAAACATTCTATAGATGATTAAACCTCTACCAAGGTTCATGGATTCGAAATGATGAATTTAAACTTCAGTGAAAAAATGAATAGTTAACTCGTATATATTTATTTTATAAAATAAATTTTCATAAATATGTGGTATAAATTTGTATTTAAATTTAATATTTTAAGATAAACATAAATAAGTTTTGTATACATGTTTATAATATATTTTAGTTTATAACATAAGATATTAAATCAAATCTGATCATCAAATTGATTGAATTATGATGTTTTTCATCTCAATTTCCATTTATTGATTTATATACCCTATTCACCTCCTTCATTTTTTTTGTTTGGTGTATAAAATAATTTATAATATATTTTATGAAACATTTCATTGAAGTTTTTTTAAATATAAAAATCCATTTATGGTTCTCTCATTCATGATATTTAGATTCAACACTTACCAAATCTATAAGCTATTATTTATTCCATCGATTTAAATGATTTGGTGTATTTTCCCAACTCATTCACTTATATATTCAAATTTATTTCAATATTTTTTTTTTATTTTTCAATTACTATTTATGTTACTTTTAAGCCGACTTTCTAATTTCATTACATTGCTTTTAAACAATTTTTTTCTTTTTTCATACCGGTTACCTTTAATATTTCTTATGAACACGTGAAAAGAATTTATTTTGAACATATACAAAATAAAAATATATTTCTATAAATATTTAACTTAATTTTAAAAAATATATAATTCCATTTTTTAATATTTTTTCAATTAAAATCCAATTATTTTTTAGTTTTTTATTTTCATTATTTACGAAATAGAAATTAATTTTTTTGAAGAAAATTTCATATGATTTTATAAATTTATTTTTAATATATTTGAACATTAATTAATGAAAACTAATCTTAATTGGGGATATTATATGAAAATACCATCCAACGCCTTTATCTATATGTCTCGTGACATTGTTTTAAGGAAAGTTTCATCAAACTCATTTCGTTCTATGGGTTAGTTAAGCTACAAAAGAAATGATAAGTGTTCTTAAGTTGAAGTACCATATATATGTAAATTATTATGTGATGTTTTTTCCTTAAATTACGTATAATTAATTCATTAAATAATTATAATCCATCAAATAACATGTCCACATGGCTAACCCATTCCACTAAGTGACTCTATCCACAAAGAATTAAATAGAATATTATGTGAAACCAAAAACCAATGACCCTATATCCACTATGTAATAATGGTATTAGAAGATATTCATATCAAATTAATTTATTATAAATTCTTATTTATATTGAAAAAATTTAATCCATATTATTGTTTCTAGTTTATGATCTCTTGGATCATGGTTTATTGATGTTTTATCACTCCTTTCATCTATGACATATTTCACAAAAAAACAGTATGTGTTGAATCTAGATTTATTATCAATGAATATTTTTGGAATGATATTCTTATATTATGATTGAATACCTAGATTACGTTCACATACCCATATTACAACATTATTTATACTTATGATCTTCAAATTTTGAAACCTGTGTTTATCATCAATGAGATTTTGATCATACCACTTCTAAGGATTCCACTTCACCAGGATTTGAAGAAGTGGGTATTTTTTGATTAGCCTAGAAGGGGATAATGTTTTATTATTATTATTATTAAATGTATAATACTTGTAAATAAATAATTTTCTAATGTATTTAATCATCAAATACAATAAACCATTAGGTTATGAGATATATATTATTGTATATGTAATGATTAATCATCTATAAATATTCATATATGTTATTATTTTGTCACCTAAGTTATTTTTTTTTCATTACAGATTTATTTTTTTATTGGTTTATACATCTGATGGAATTATTTTTTGTGTCATATTAATAGTATGTAATACTCTCTTGAGACATGAAATTTAGATGTGGGAATGTGATAGAAAAATAAAACAAGAAACAACCTAATAATTTACAAATAAATGTGAGTCACTTCAAAATGTTAGCAACCTTGGTATGTATTTAAAATAATTTTTGGAGTCTGTGTTCTTGTGATTATTGTCATAATAATTTAGTAAAACTATTTAAATTTGGTGTTCGGTTAGGTTATAAAATAATATATATAATTTAAGGTTTCATATCCAACGTTCCCATTATATAGGACATTGATAACATTATAGTCAACACAGAACACTAATATATTGATTTTGGGGTAAAACAATTTTTTTACATAAATAATATAATGTCAAGTTATGATCATAAGGATGATCCCATGTCATTTCATCTAAAAAAAGTTTAATAATTGTGGGTTATCCTATAAAACAATGACAATAATTAGTAAAGATATTATATATTAACTCTAATACTTATATGGAGGTTTCCATCCACCATGATCGAAGGTAGTCTCCCACAAATTTATGTTTAGTGATATTTTTAGTTTTGATAGTAGTTCTTATTGTGATTAATGACACTTCCTTTGAGATGAATATATATTATTAAATACAATTATATAATCATCATGAGCTTATGAGATGATTCTGATCATAATATGAAATGGAATGGACAAATTTAATAACTTTGGTGTATCTTTTGGTTTGGAAACATTACTAGAAGTTGTTTATTTTCTCTTTATGGTCTGCAAGTAACAAATTATGGAATTACTGGAAGAATTTTTTGTCAAATAAACTCTATAAATACTATTTCATGGTTGGAGTTTGATCCTTTTTTAGGATGGATTTATATTAATAGATACTGATTATTATCTAAATTTTATTGATTTTAGGCAATCCGTAAAGATGTAAAACAATCTATTAGGTAAACAATATACCCCAAAACACCACAAGGTATTTATAATAATGTATAAATGATACAAATTTCACTGATGTTGATGGTTTTTTTGATTATTTTAAGTGATGATTTATATTGGAGTTTTTATTTTATAAAATATCACAAAAAAATATAGGTTTTCTGTTTTCCTCAGGATGGATAGAGTTGTTTTAATATATAAAACACTGTGTTATAAATTAAATTTGGATTTGGGATACCATTTTTATAGTAAATGAAACTAACATAGGTTTATATAACTTTAAGGAGATGTTGGATTAATATATATTGGATTTAGATAATAATTTAATCAACTATCATTATCAACATATTCAATTATGTCCCATCAATTACAGAGTACTTACAATTAGTCTTGTGGGATGCCACGTGAATGGGATGGATGTGATAATATGTCTTCATATGATATTTTCTATTTTATCCATGTAACCATTTTATAGATAATAGTAATGTTCAATTCTATTATGATTTATTCTTATAACACTATATATTTTATATTTTTTGATTCTAGTGATTCCCCTAGCTAAAAATTACTCAACTAGAGGATTTCAAGTGATTTGAATCATCATTCACAAAAACAACTACAAGTGACCGGAGTTTATACATATTATATAAAGTGTTAAAAAATAAAATTAATTTATGGAATATATAAACATTTTTTGATTCATATATCTTTAGTGGTGAGTTTAGTCCCATTAGTTATAGATAAATGGGAAAATCCTCGCAAATCATCAATCAGCTACCCCTAACGTGACACATGTGAAATTAAATTCAATATTTAGTGTTTATAATTAACTTCAAATGAATTTAGATGAATATGTGAATTCATATAATGGGTGAATCATGACTATCTATTTATGGGAGACTAATATATTCTCCAAAATTTATTTTTTATATTACATCATATAATATTATGTTGAATGAAATAAATTTCAACATTTATCCAACATATGGGAAAAATAACTCCTCATATTAATTCATTATGGAACCTAAAAACAATTTTTGATGAACCAAATCATACCTATTGAGTATTAGATTTATATAAAACACACATAGTATAAGTTAGAGATTAATAGGATGGGGGTTGGTATTTATGAATTTGAAGTAGAAATAGTTGATGAGATCATAGTGGTGTAATAGTGTATTAATGGATAATTATTTTTATGTGAATTTTATGTCATGTTGATAGAGGAGGAACATCGAAATATAGTAATAATGTTGATTAGAGTATTTAGTTATGGGAGATATAAGCCACCTTTTATGGAATATGGTTTCCTCACGTGAATCATTTGTGTGAGATATACCCATAATTATGATCTAAATTTAGTGGCCTCATGTGAAAAAATTGACCTTTAATAATGGATATATGGGTTTTTATCAAGGATGGGATGAACAAAATTTACATCCCCAGGAGGTCAATGCATTACATATTTTCTTGTATTGATAATTATCCAGATCATCCTCATCCAGGACATACTTATTGGTGTATCTCCATTAGTGTGGTATGTATAATCGATAATGAAGATACATTTTCCTTACATGGAATCTATTACCATGTTTTTATGGGGGAGGAGATAAAATAATATTGTGGTTGAATTATCATTCTTGTTTTGTAAGGAACTACCCTCATACCAGATATTATTGAGCAAGGTCATCTAAATGATATATGTTGTAGATATCATGTCGTGGTTTATTAGGGAAACCTATGGGTTTTATATTTACAAGGATCACATTTTTTAGATTTTTGTTATTTTATAAAGTGATCATTAGTAGCATTAAAAATGATAGAATGTGAAACAAATTTCTTTGAAATAGATGTTGGGTGATAATTTGTTAGAGATCATGATGTTGATTGACTATATCCGTGGATATCCATAAACGTAATAATTAAGAACGATTGTAAGTAAATTATAACATAATTTTATAAATATATTGATAATTCCTCATTAGGTAGAGATAACGAGAAAGATGAAAAATAACCTGAAGAGTATTCCACCTTATATAGCTCTGAGAGTTGGGGAGGAAATATTCTTTGGTGAACAGTTCAATATAGACACATTTCTCCCATGGGAAGATCATAGATATTGTTAAATTTTAGTGGGGACTATTTTTATAGAACATTAATTATTATTATTATATATGAACAATTCCATGATGGATAAAATTTGTTTCCAGATTTAAATTCAACCATTTTTTATGATGAATCTTTGATTAATAATTTTTGTGTGTGTTAGATATGTAATATAATTTATTTAATAAGGATGTATGTTTTAGTATTATGATATATTTTATATGGTATAGAGTAGAAAACACTAATGATGGTAATGGATTTTTTCCTACAAGATAGTTTTTTATGGATCCTACTGATGACCCAGTCCTCTAATGAAAAAAGAAATATGATTAAGGGATGATTATCTTCTCAAATGATAATTCTACATGCATTCTATGTTTATCAGATTCAACTATTTCTTTACATTGGATTAAAAGAAGAAATAGTGATGGGGATTTAATTACCTTTATTTTTATCAATCAAGAGTTATATTAATGTTCAAGTTCAATGTCTTAAGACCACAAATGGAGTAAAATAGTAATTTTATGTTTGCGAACAACCTTGGTTTTTTATATTCAACTAAAATAAATGTGTTGTGTGTGCACTGAGGATGATGTTTTATTGTTTTTTATCATGCTTAATTTTGAGATTGTTTTAATAATTATATTTTATATAATTATTTTTCTTTCGAAATTGATAGAGATATATTACATGTTGAGTAATATTTGGAAATTTTAAACATTGATTGTGTCTAACAATTGATTTTTTTCATTGGAATATTTTAAAATGAATTTTGTAAGTGGAGGGATCTAAATATGGAAAGTGTTATGTTTTTTTAAAATTGAACCTAACCCTCTTTTAGGGTTATAAATATGAATTTTAGAACCTATAAATAGTGTCATTAACTAATTTTAAGGACTATAATCTAGATAGTATTTTGGGGTGGGGGAGTTATAATCCAATAGAATTGAAAATAGATTGATGGAATATGGAAATCTCCCTTATGAAATTGTTGATAGTAACATCTGGTAATGATTAACGAGAAAATGAAAATAATGAATAGATATACGTGACATTATTTTTATTTTTATGTATACATTTTATTTTATTTTTTGATTTATCATTATTAATGAAATGTTGTTATTGAATTTTTTGGAGTTATTTTTTCATAGGGGATTTATCTTTTTTTATAAATCACAATTAACTCATACTTTTTCATGAAATTCATTTTCAAATAAATTAATCGTGGATGATTTTAAAAAATATGTATTTACTCATTAAATCTTCCAATGATTTCAACTAGTATTCCATTCTATATCTTCTATAAGGTCCATGTTTTCATCTAGAATGTATATAGTTTCAAATCTATATAGGACTCCAATAGTTTACCCTGTTCTATATTTATTTTCCTTGAAAATAATAATTACCATCCTCACATTGTGTGGTGTTTTCCCAACTGTTAGTGAGTACTAGTAATAAAATAATAAATGAATGTGGATGAATTTAACAAAATATAGTTGTGGGTGAGAATAATTTTTTGTTTTTATAAACAATGGATTGAGTCGTGTTAGTAAACAATAAAGATAGAGAATCCCTATGAATTATTGATGGTTATGGTTTGGGCTTTGGGAAAGTCACATGGTAGCCCTTGATATTAGATGATGTTGTGGTGGGAATGATCCTAGGTTGATATAAAATATTCGGTATGAAAATTGTTTTGATCTAGAACCTAGATAATGAAAATTATTATAAATCTTGTAGTTAAAATGAACATAAATTATATGTGGTATTGGGATGCCAAGTTAGTTTTTTATAGGTTTTAAATATCACTTGAAATATTGAAGGGTTATATATACTCTATAGAGTAATATTAAAAATCCCATGATATAAAATATACAATAACTAAACACACTATTTTCTATACAAGGAATGTAGACAGGGTACACACCATGTGCTTGACTCACTAAATAGAAAAAAATGATTCATAAGTTCAAATAAATCCCTCGGGACCACATGTCTCATTTCCAATAATACACAACAAGTATTTACCCAGGAATAAAGAACTTATTGTAGGGAGTTCACATCAAGTGCCACATTGGATTTAGATGTTGTGAAAAACAACATGGATACCATATAGTCTTTGTATAAAAACAATGGAGTTCATTTTATATACATGACATTTAATCGTGTACAATTATTCTATAAAAATCATGTTCCCTAGTGGATGGGCTATGTATATTGAATTCATAGAATATCAGCGATATATATACATGGTAAACCCTTATTTGGAGAGATATATGTCATATACTATAGATAAAATGTCATGTACATTGAAATTGATATTTTTTATCATATAATTTTTTATAGGGAATAAAATTTAATCCTAGTACAAGTAATTTATGATAAATTTTCACACATATAATCTGATGTCATATTATTCATTTACTAGAGGTTGATGCATTGACCATTTCTAGAAAAACTATTAATAGTTTTATAGAGCCCATGACTTAGTTTATGTTATATAATAAAATACTTCAATGGGTTTGGCGCTTCCAGTATTAAGTGTGTAATATTTTGTGTGGGTACAATATATTAATATTTTATTTTGGTACTCCCATATATATTGATAGTGTTTTTCCTCAAGATTAGTCATTGTGTTAGGAACCCCTTATCCTTATAAAAGGTGTAGGTCAACCAAAAAACATATAGATTTTGTTACTCCCCCATATACCCAGGATTCATTCCTTAATCCATGGAATTAGGTACACCCGAGTTTAATTACCAAGGATCATTAAGGTATGTTTCCAAAATTAAGGGTTGTTACTACCTTGGAAGATATATATTCTTATGTATGGAATATGAACCCAATTTTGATTTATTTGAGGTCATATTTTCTACTTATTTGAGGATTATTAATTTATAGTTTGAATATCTGGAGGGTGACTCAAATTATTATTTTTGGTTCCCCCTAGTATGTTTTTACATTGGATACATAATATAATAGATTATAAGAATCAATTATATATATTACCACACTATTCATATATAGATATTACATATTATTTGATTAATATTGATTATATGACATAATTCCCAATGAGATAATCGTATAAGTCCTTCATATATAGAAAAAAGGAAATATAAAAAATAGTTTCATAATTTAATTACATCATCTCCCACTATGTCTTCATAACATGCACCCTTCTTAGTCATATCATACATAACAATGTTATTATAAAATTGATAAATGAAACACAAGAAAGATTAATATTAGGTGCTCATATTGGGTAAATAAAGTAGATATCGATATAACATTTGTGTAAGGGATGAGAAAATGATAATAAAATTTGAAAAACCATAACCTGCATACCATATATCATAAATATTAGTCTTGGAATAAATATTGGCAGTTCAGAGGAAAATAATCATAAATTAAATCAATGTTTATGATCCATGAGATTATAACATATTAATAGGATTGCGGAAAACATGATCTTATAACATTGTGAACATGTGTAAATAGATACAGTTTCACTTGTTACGTCATTTATAAGAATTTATGAGATATAGTAAACTTTTGGATATGAAAACCAGGTACATGAATAATCTTATTTACACGAATTATAAGTATATTCATAAACATATAGGCATGAAGAACCAGTCTATATATAATATTAAGGTGATGTAAACAATGTCCATGCATTAAATTTTGAATAAGAAATCATGTTCATGCAATATGTATTTACCTCATTAGTTGTCTATATTTACTAAATTTATTTGAGGAAGATATAATTATATGCCCACACATTTCATAATTAAACTAACACATATTTTTTAAAACATTATCATTAATCATTCACCATTACATAACACATGAAATTAAAATTGGTTTCATAAACATTTCATCATATCATAACCCATAGAAATGAAACTGGATTCATAATCATTTTATCTTCTCATTATATCATATCTTATGGAAAGGAAACAATTTTCATTAACATATTATCTCTATTATCATATACCATCAACAGAAATAATATGAATGGTATCATTTGATCATATAACTAGTATAGAAGATGTAGGATCAAGTGTAGTTGTTGTTGAATTTCAATACTAGTAATTAATAATTCTAAACATTTAGGAGAAAAATATTGAATTCAAATAGAAATAACTTATTTTAAATCTATTAAATCACCAAATATTAATGAAAAGAAAATTTTAAATATCCCTAAAAAATTATAAGGGAATCATTAAATCATTTGGTGGTCATGATTCCAAGAAAAAATGTCATGTATTACACATAAGAAAATTTATTCTAATCACATTTTTGGTAAAATCGTAAAGGAAACTCACAAAAATGAAAAGAAAAAAGGAATAGTTTTACTTTAACAAAATAATAGAGGGATTCCAATATTTTTTTTTAATGAATGTTTTCTATAATAGTATTCTTTTAGTATCTTGAGTAAATACTGAGGAAAATATATAGATAATGTGTAATTTCAAAAAAACTAGTGCAGAATAAATGTCAGAAGTTTTTTAGTGATGGATCATAATATTTAATCATTTAAAAATTAATCATAAACAACCCCATGAAAAATGATATTGTAGCATAAAACCCTAGAAAAATTTAGATCTTTTTAATCATAATCCCTATAAAAGAATGAACCATAAGAGGATATGTGAATCCCTATATATCTCATGAGAATATTAATAAAATACATTCATTGGTGTTATATAAAAAACATAATTTTAAAAAGTGGTGAATATTGAATTTTGGATATAAACATAACATTCAGAAAAAAAATACATTACCTAAAGTCTAAACATTTTTTGTACATTTTTAAAACTCCTATTCTACAAAGAAATTCATTAGGTTTGTACATATATAATTTTTAGGATGGTTTTATGATAAGACCAGGGACTATAGGTAATTTGGAAGGATGTAAGGAAGATATATTTTCTTAGGGAAATGACCAAAAGAAATTATCCTAATGTGTGTATTGGAGAGGAGAGGTTATGCTTAACGACCCCGATCCCAATAGTCCGGAACTAGTATAATAATTTATAACATTATCATAGATACATGTATTGAATCCAAAAGTAATGACCAGTTTTGATGTATTTGAAAATAAATAATATACATGAACATTACAATATAATTTTTTTAAAGGTGAGGGCCAAGGCCCTTTTTATTGAAACAATAGAAAACAATGAAAAATGAGAGCAGGTGTTCATTTCACACAAATTCAGTGACCCTCATCACGATGGCCAAATTTTTTCGTAATCTTATCTGCAATCTTTCGTTGTGCATCTTGAAAGGCAACCCATTCAATCTTACATCCTCGCCCTCGCCCACAGACCCTAGTGTGAAGCGCTTCAAGATTTTTTACTTGTTGAAGAAGACCTTCTATGCCTGTGTCATCCGAGTCTGAATCCACAAAATGTGTTTCATCTTTCTTTGAGGTCAGTTCTGCTCGTCCACGACCTTACCCACGACAGCTAGGAAGTTGTTCTCCGTTCAATGATTTAGTCTGTTACCAAGAGCCATCATGTCCATCTTCACCTTCTGCTGGCATATGGTTCACTGCCAGAGTCTTCTCTACCATCTGTTTTGGGACATACAGTGTTGATGGGGGTTGTATCAAGATAGCCTATTCATTTTCCCTTGGAGGACCAGCAGCATCAACCTCAGTATGTCATGAAACACTATTAAGAGCTTCAAATGTGTTAGCAGTGGTCACCTGCACCTATGCAGATAGATGCGGATCAATCCTACTAGGTAATGGAACCAGAGGCAAGATGAGAACATGATTTCCAAGATCATTAGCAGCAGGTTGGTTCTTCTTTGAGGGCACTGTAGTGGGTTATTCAGAATGTATAGCCTTCTTTAAAAGATCAATGGAGTGATGTTCCAACACTAGGTGTATAAGCCGTTTCCCATAACTTCTATCAACACTATAAGATGCCGTAGAGATAGGTGAATCAGCTTTACCAGCAATATACACCCTTTGTTCACTTCCAGAGTAGGGGTGTTGTGCTGTGACCTGAGCAGTGAGACCTACAGTTTCCAGATTCAGAGTAGCAACCTGGGTCTCACCAGCCCATCCCTTCTCAACAATGTCAGCCCATGACCGAATGTCTTGTTGGTCACAATCCTTTTGAGGTTGCACATACATATTGGGGGGATTCAATTTATCATCTAATGTATTGACATCATGATGTATAGCTATAAGAGGAGATGTTTTTACCATCTCCTAGTTACTACCCAGGGAAAGATGGGGATCTAATGTTACAGGTTGTGAAAACTTCTGAGTAGCATTTTCAGAAGCAAAAGAATCCCCAGTAATCCCAACAATTTGGGTAGATTCAGAGGAACAAGTATATTGAGAGTGTTTTTTTTAAGAAAGAACTGATGTCCTGCCCATGTAAAGAGAAAAACGCACAAATAATAGATCTCTTATAGTTTGAGAAATCACGTCTTATAGTCTTACAGTCTGAACAGAACGAGGGAAAGTTTTCATATTCAATTTTCAGTTCAAGTTCATCAACATCAGTCAAGAGTTAAACCTTTTTTATCAATGGATAGAAAAGATCTACTTCAACTAAGAATCTTGCATAGTGTCCATATCTGGTGGTGTCAGTTTCTTTATCCACTTTAATCGGAACTCATAAGGCTAAGGAAATGTCATACAAATCTTGGAATCCTGGGAAGAAAACATAAGAAATGGGTGAGCTCATATGCTTAGTAGGGGTAAATAATATAGCGTAAGCTTTCATAAATAAGTATAAACTTTTAAACCATGGTTTATAACTGAAACACAAGAATTTTAAACATAATCCTGACTATAATTTGGGAAAAAATAAATCAAATTATGAAATATATACTATAAATAGATATTATAATAGTAAAAAATTCACAAGAATTATCAATAAATAATCTCGTAATTGGGGGATTTATAATATTGAACATCATAACAATACCATTGATGCCTCATTAAAATACTGTATATAAACACATAAGACGTTAATCAAAACCCAAACTAGTTTGTGTCATTATAACTACCGATGCATCGAGGGGATTTCATGAACTAGTCTCCCATGAATATGGATTTAATTAACCTATAACCAACACATAGGGTTTTTTTTCACTGGTCCCCAACCGATCACATATAATGTCCAATGAATTCAACATACAAAAATGGTAAAACATAACCAATAAAAACATTTTTATTAAAACTGGATTACAAAAAGATAATACATTAACCATAAACCATGAATGGTATCAAAATAGCATTCCCAGAACAAAACATATCATAAACCATTAAATATAAAATGGTATATTTTATCATTAATAATCAATCTCAATTATTCAAAAAACCTGACAATGGATGTTGACTTATATGGAAATAATATAATAAACCATTTAAAATTTATTGAGAGAAATACCCATTCGTTTAAATTGAAATCTTATAAAATATGTACAATTTTTAAAGAAACCATTTATTTTTAAATTAACAATGTAATATTGTAAGGGATGATTTAAAATGATAAGGTGTCATGATGGTGGAAAAATATGCTCACGCCACATATGTCAAAAAACATTCATTTTGTCAACAAAATTATATTGTACCTCATTGGGTTAATGAAAAAAGAGCCCATTAAAAAATTTATTAAAAATTAAAACATGTGTAAAAGGGAAATTACATATTTTTAGATGAATATAAATTATATTTTTAGATACATTTTTAAGAAACATGGAAATGGATGAAAAATATTTCCCTATAGATACATACATATAAAAAATCTCAAATAAAAATGAGATTGTGAAATTAACCCTTCCCCATATTTTGAATTTGATGGATGTTACTTAAAATTTTGTATAAAGGTTTAAAATATGTTATTAATTTATAACTGAATGATTTAATTATTTATGTTGTCATATATTATTAATTTATGACTTTTAATTACTCATTCACCAATAATTTTATGTCAAAGCAATGTTTTGGGTAAATCCCCTTTGTTAAACATACGTGTTTTGACTTGTTATTCTTGATCCAATTACTTATATCATGATTTAATTACATAGGAAATGTAAAAAAATATTTAAATATCATATATAATCAGTATATATATAAAATAAGTAATGAAATAAACCATTCTGGGAGATGGTAGGTCGTACGTAATCACTAACATTGTTTCTATTTTCTTATCGTATTGAATTTAAGTACGTAAATGAAATATATCTTTATATATATATACCATTAAATTAGAATTTTTATTCCCTATATTTAATTATTATTCACTACTTATATATTTTTATAATCATTCTTGAATGGTTAATGTGGAAGATGAATCTCATCATGTCATGGAGACGGTACGTCATACATCCGCACGAGCTGCTTTATAATTCCCTTAATGGAAAAGGGTTAAAGAAATGGATTAATTCATAATAATAAAAAAATAAATATTAATAAATATTTTTTTATATTAATCATATTCATCATTATACACATGAAAAAATGTTTTAATGAAAAAACAATTACACCACAGTGTAGAGACGGTAATTCGTACGCACGCACACATTGTGATATTGTTCTTCATATGATGGATAAAAGTAGTAAAATGGATTCCAAATAATAATAATAAAAATCATAATATATATGAAACTGGATTTATTACCTAAGTATGGAAACAACATGGTATGAGTAAGTAGAAAAAGAAATGAAATTATTGTTAATATTTAAAACAATTACCTCTTCTTCAAGTATCTCATTTTGAGTTACACAATATAACTTATTAAGTTAGAATTCTGCCCAATATATGGCCTATAGTATGGATTGATAGAATTTATAAGGAATAATAAAAATGGGTTTGCTAAGCCAAAGGGTGTTATAGGTTTGAATAAAAGGGAATGAGATGTTCCTGTTTTTAAGAGAGGGGATGGACACTTTATGAAATATTTAACATATTAAATTAATATATATTATTATTCAGTTAAAAATGAAAAAAAATAAAATTATTTATAATATATGATATGTAGGGGTCTAAATACTCTAAGCTAATGATTTTTATAGAATTTTATATCACAAAATTAACCATATCTTTTGGATTAAACTCTTAGTTAAACTCTTTAACACTTATCATGTCATCTTAGTTTTTACTCTTTAGGGTCAATATATTTTGAATAAAAGGATAAGCGAACCGATGTTAGATCATTTATTACATATATAATATTATCTTATATTATTTATAAACTAAAAGATTTTTATTAATTTTATATCATTTAATGAATTTCTATTTATCTTAAAAACTCATTTATGTCAATTTTTAAACTATTCATTACATAAATTTTTAAGAAATAAAAATGACTTTATTTTGAAGAAAAAACTAAATTAAATAAAAAATAACAAGTAAAATTATTCCAAAAAATTCATGTATGTAATTAAATATTCAAAATTATATTAATTTCAGTATGATTAATTTAAATTAATTGATTCTTCCATCAATTAATCAATTACTACATCATCACCATGTCACAATTTTTTATAATTATTTATATTATAAAATTTTAAAGAAATTATGATGTTTTAGATAAATAGTTTATCCTTATTAACACAATTTATAGTCTAACATATCACTTATATAACCTAATTCTTAAAATATGTTACTTATTAAAAACAGAAGTATAAAAAAATTGGATTTTAATTAAATATAATATAAAAAATATATTCATGTATTACAAGTGGGTGAAATTGAACCAAAAGTATACCCAAAGATGGATTTTATAGAAAAAACGTATCCAATTAAATTAGTACAAGAGTCAGGGTAATTTTATAAGGCTTATAATATCAATTTTACCCTTAATTACCTGATTTACCCATAATTGTAGTAAAAATAACTAAAATTACTAATCTCCAAAAATTAAGTTTTCCAATCAGTCTAATAATTTATTACTAATTAAAATATTGTTTTTCCATTTTTCTATATTCAATTGATAGAAATGGTGAAATCATTTTAATGCTAATTTAATAGATGCAGTGAGAAGGAGGGTAAATGGGACGTTTACTTGTTAAATAAATTTTTATATCTATTTTTAATATAAATATGAGTCTAATGACCACAATTATATTAGTATATGTATTTTTAATATATTTTTAATTAAAACTAATATATTTTATAATATTTATTTGAACAAAAAGTCATTATTTTTAACTATAGTTCAATATTTTTCCCTATTCATAAAAAAACAAAACTTCTATGAAAAAACTAAAATTCAAGCTAATGTGATTTTTAAATTATAAATTAAAAAACTAATTCCATTTTAAAAAACATAACGTAAAAAATTACAAAAAATTAATTCTAAAATACGCATTCCATTAAATGGAGGTAATATTTCCTTTAAAAAAATAACCATTTAATCAGTAAAATTGGATCCATTCGTATCTAAAACCTATAAAATAATTTTGATCAATGTCAAATTTTTTGATTTAATATATATTATATTGGTTTCATAATTTTGTTAATACAATTAATTCCATAGATGTAATAGCTAGTTTATAATAGTTATATTAAAATAATGATATTTTCTGTATATTATTGTTCATTTAATCTTGGTGCTATTAGAAAATAAATCCATTAAAAGGTTAAATTTAAAAGATATATACAAAAGAATATTGGGGTGCAACATTATCAATCATTCAATAAATTGCTTCCTCAAAATATAAAATCGGTATAAAAAATTAAGGGTTAGAATTTTCAAATATCATTGATGAAATCCCAAATCGGCAAAAGGATTAATAAGACCTCTACTATAAATTAATACAAGGAATGTATGAAGGTTACTAGAGATAACCCATACTAGAGTTCCATGTAATAAATCCTGGACATGAAAGATAAATCAAACAATAATTTTCATATGAAGAGTGATAGATAACATACTTAGGATATTATTAAAAATCCAAAATATATAAATATAAAATGATCTGAGGGGTTATTTGATTTATCAAAAAAATAAAGTACTATAGTAACATTATTGTATCAACATATTTTCTATAGTTTTGAAAGATTACATTAAATATGAACTTACTTGATTAATTTCCATGTATTATGATTAATCTCATTTTTTGGTTGTGCTTCAATCACAGTTTTAGATCATTCCTTAAACTCAGAAAAAGGTTGAAAAAATTAATTTTTCAGGCAGGAAGAACAAAATAAATCATATGATCTATGAGTCTATCCTTCATTTTTTAAAAGGATTCTGAAACCAATATGGTTCGCACCAGTTACGTAATATGATAAAATATTCTATAACCAAAAATAGTAATATCCAATGTTATGCTTAATTCTTTCCTACCTAAGGATTATCAAAATATATCTATCCAAATTCACAGTCCAAAAATTTATATGGAAGGTCCTTAAATTATCAAAATCAAATTAACATATGTTTTTCCCCAAATAGGATAATGCAAATCATTTTATTATGTTCCAAAATATATGAATACCTTGATAACCTTAAAACATTTATGATAATATGATTTTTTATAAATTCATAAAGAAGTAGTACTTTAGCATAGTCCTTATATATAACATAATTCTTATAAACAGTACTATGAAGATAAAATTTTCAAATAAAATAATTCTTGAATCCAAACATAATCACATTAATCATTCCTCTTCATCCACAATAGATACATAATCTTGGCAATGATACAGATGCCGGTTTTGGGGCATATTTCTTTGATTCAAGAAACATTGATTTTCATTGTGTCCTATATCTTTATAGTTGAATCATTGTATAATTGAGACATTTTTCTTATCCTTTAATTCCCATGAAATATGGAATTTAATTCCACACTTTTCTAAATACTCCATTCCTTTAACGAAAGTACATGAGTGTTTCTTTCCATAATTATCACCTGTGAGAAAATACCTAATTCCGTTCTTTCATTAATCCATAAATTTTCCCAGTATTCATTTTATAAGCACGATTCCCTTTAAAACCCTAATACATAGAGTAATCTTTTACTATCTTACTATCACATGATATTATGTTCTCATATTATGTGAATTTATGGGAGAGTATTTTCCAATTAAAAATTGTATTTAGACCACGAAATTATGATCCCTTTTACTATTTGGTTCAAGTACATCATTGAAGTTCAAATTCCTTCTACTAACGGTCATTTATAAATGATGACAGACACTGGGTACATCATATCATAATGTATAATCCATAAAATAAAAAAATTATTAACATAAATTGAATATATGTGTTTAACTAGTATCAAAATCATAAATATGGTTTCTAACGGGACATATTTACTTTTAAATCCATTAAAATGGTTTTCAAATAAAATTTAAATTATCCTAACAATAACCGTCATGGAGTGTCATACTGTTTTTGTAGTAAATCCCTTTATCATGCACCGAGTTAAATTAAGATAGGAATCACACACTTTGTCAGTGTTTTTAATCCTAGGAACATCTTTACTAATACCAAATCCACTTTTTCTATCCATATATGAATATATTTCTAGGAATACCAACATAATCCCAACTGTACAAATATAATAGAATGTTATTATACACTTATCCTCAAAGCCTATCATATGCTTATATTACCTAATCTATATTTTCGAAATATGGTTTCTATGGTTGTTTCTAAATAGTCACTAATACTAACTTTAATGACCTCGATCTGAGTATCCCAGAGTAGTGTGTTACATTATTACATTGGCATAAATACAAGGGTTGAAACCCAATTGTTTGAATTGTTTAGAGGTCTTGGAAAATATATCACATATATAAACCTTACATTAAAAGTCCTAACATAAAATACAACAATGATAATTCTTTGAGGACACCATTATTCTTCTAGATTATCCTTTAACATCAATCATAATACACATCTTGGAATCTTAATAAAACAAAACATTAGAAAGTGGGGAGCTTAGATGATCAGTAAAAGTAAATAATAAATTAGAAGCAATCATAAATATGCATAAAATTTTAATGCTTGGTGTATCACAGAAAACCAATTTTTTAAACATGACACTGAACATAATAAGGATAAATCAAGTGAATCCATATAAACATACACATGGATATGGTACTAGATGAATAATCAGATGAAATATCAATACATAATCTCATAATGAGGGAATTCATAATTTCAAACTTCATAACCATACATTCAATGCCTCCTTCTAAGAACATTCATAAATGGGTAATATTTTCGTCAAAACCCACACTAGTTTGTCTCATTAGAACTATAGATGCATTGGGGACATTCATTAACCAATCCCCAACCCATAGGGAATTAATTAACCAGTCCCTAACCTATAGGGATTTCTTAAATAGTCCCCAACATGTAGGTATTTCATTAACTAGTCCCAATCCCATAGATCATTCATTAATGTGTCCCGAACTAGTAACATTCAAATTCCAATACATTATTCATTTGAAATGGGTGAAACATAACAAACATAAACATTATAATTAAAACTAGCATACAAAATGTTAATACATTAACCATAAACCATAAATAGTATCAAAATAGAACATACATAGTGAAACATATCATAAAAAATTAAATATAATATTTTCAATTGTATTGTAATCAATCAACATCAATTAAGCCTTCAATCAAGCAACATATGTTGATAGAGATGAAAATAATCTAATAAAATGATAAATTAATTTTATTATAAAAATAACCTTTTTTACTTTGAAATAATTTAAAAGCCATACAATTTTAAAATGAAAAATTTCCTTTAAAAATAACCTTTTAAGATTTTATGGTATGTTTTAAAATGTTATGTAATTATGATGTCTGAAAAATCCATTGGCACCGCATAAGATAAAAAAACATTCCTTCCTTCAAAAAATTCACAAAGTACCTCAATTAAAAAAATATTCCCTTAAAAAATATTCAAAAAAACTCAAACACGTGTAAAATGATATTATATATTTGTACAAGAATAGTAAAAATATTTTAAAAGAAAATTTTGAAAAACTTGTTATTTGATGATAAATATTCATCAGTAGATATATACATATAAACAATCCCGAATAAAATTGAGATTGTGAAATATCCCCTTACCTCATAGTTTCCTTTAGTTTGATATGGTTTTAAATCTTGTATAATTGTTTGAAATATGTTATTAATTAATAATCAAGAAATATAAATTATATATTATATAATATATTATTCATTTTTTACTTAATATTACCCGTTTACTAATAAATCCATGTCAAATAAATGTTTTACGTAATAACTGCTTTGTTGATCGTACAGGTTTTGACTTTTTATTATTGATCCTATTACTTAGATCATGATTTAATTACTTCTAGAATGTAAAAAATGATTTATATATAATATATATTCAGTATACATGTTTATATAAAAAATATATGGAATTTAATACATCGTTCATAGAGATAATAGGTCATACGTACACATGAAGACAATTTCTATTTTCTTATAGTATTGAATGGAAGAAGGTAAATTTAATATATATATATATATATATATTATTACAGTAGAATTATTATGTCATATATCTAATAATTTTTTATTATATTTATATATTTATATTTATAATCAATTTTCAATGGTTAACAAGGAAGATGAATCCCATCAGGTCGTGGGGACGACAGATTATACATATGCACAAGTGACAATATCATTACATTAATGGTAAAGGGGTAAGTAGATGGAAGGAATTTTAAAAATAAATAATCAATATCATTTCATAATTATTATTTATATACATTATATTCATCTTTATAGACATCCAATCAATTTTGTAATGAAAAATAAATTACACCACATTTTGGAGATGCTAAGAGGTATGTACGCACACATGGTGATATTTTTATCCGTAGGGTAGATAAAAGGAGTAATATGGTTGTAAAATTATCATTATAACAACTATATATATATATTATTTATTAATTTAATATGGAAAAAATAGTACCAATAACTAGAAGAAGAAACAAAATTTAATTGAATTGGTAAAACAATTACCTCTTATCCATGTATCTCCATTTGATTTTCACAAAAGTAATTCTTAAGTTGGATTTAGGCCCCATTTATGGACTCTATGATGAATTAATTAAATTTAGAAGAATAAATTTTTGGGTTTTTCTAATCAAATTTGATTTAGAGATGTGATTAAAAGTGAAAGAGAGGTCCCCTTTTATAAAAGAGGACGGGTCACTTTAGGAAACTCTTAAAATATAAAATTCATATTAAATAATGATCGATTCAAAATTACAAAAAAGTGAATTATTTATAATATAATATAAGGATTGTTCTAAATAATATAAATAAATTATTTTTATTCATGTTTATGTCCCAAAAATAACCTTATATTTTGGATTTGACACTTAGTAAAACCCTTTAACTCTTACCATGAAAACATGGGTTTTTTACATTTCAGGGTTAATATAATTACTATAAAATGATGAAATTACCCCTATTGGTTAATTTATGTAACATCTACCATTATACTTGTAATTTTGTTGAAATATATATTTTTATGAATTTTATATCATATAATAAAATATTATTGATTTTAAAATCTCATTTATGTCAATTTTGAAACAATTTATTACATGATTTTTTCAAAAATCATAGTAACTTTATTACTTAAAAAAATCACAATAACTCATCACTAAAATTGAAAATTAATAAAAAAAATTAAATTATGTGATAAAATTTTTCTAATTATATTTATATTAATATTATTAATATCATTTATTTGATTCGTTGTTTAATAAATCAATTACATCATTAATATTGTGTCCCCATTTAAATTGATAATTTATTTTAAAAATTATAAAAAAATTACCATCATTTAGATAAAATTTTATCTCTATAAATACTATTTATATTATACAATATCACATATATTACCTCATATTAAAAGTATTTTACTTGTTAAAAAACTATAAAAAAATTATTTTCATTAAATATAATAACTTAAATATATTAAAGTCATAAAAGTTGCTTCATGTTGTCCCAAAATCGACCCTAGGATTATTTTGGTCAAAAAAACCCATCAAATTTAATTAAGAATAATGTTATGGAAATTTAATAATACTTAAAATATTATTTTTAGCCGTAATCACCCGATTTACCCTTAACAATGGTATAAAATACTAATGTTACTATTAAAAAAATTATTTATTCCATATTAGACCAAAACATTAATAATTATTATAATAATGTATTTCCATTTTTCAAAATTCAATTAATTGAAGAAGAAAATTAATTTTAATACTAATCATGCAGAGGTGGCCAGAACGCATGTTAAAGGGACCTTCAAAAGATCTGTGAATTGTAATATATAATGTCCATATTAAAATAATTACAATAAACTAAACTGGATTATTATATGTATCAGTGATATATTTTGAATTTGAAATAAATTCAATGTATAATAGTTATTTATATGAAAAGTCAGTTTTTCAACTATAATGTAGTATTTATCAATATTCGTCAATAAGTGAAAATTTTAATAAGAATACCAAATATCAATCCAAAAACTATTTTTATATTATTAATTAAAAATAAACACCATTTTCAAAATTAATTTGTAAAAATTTACAAAATTTATTTTTAAAAGAGGAGGGCCATTGAATGTTGGTTCTACTTTAAAAAAATCTAGAATTTTTACCCATAAAATTGGATTCATTCTTATAATACATATATCAATTTTTTTATTGAAGGTGAAACTTTTTAATTTAATTTATAAGAAATTAATTATATAGTTTGGATGATACTATTCCATCTCACAGATGTAATGGCATAGTTATAAAGGTTAAATTAAAATAATAACAGTTAATTATATATCATTATTTGTTTAATCATGATGTTGTGTGCAACGTAATCTATTAAAGAGATTAAATTTAAAATAGACATAATATACAATCATTTATTGTTACAAGATATCCTTTTATAAGTGGTATAAGGATACAAATTCCAAATTTCCTAATCAAATACATAATGATAATTTCATTTCAAAGAAAAATGATTCCATATATCCATAGATTCAATGTTTGGGTAAGATAAGGTTGAAATATGGGAATCCATTAGGATTTAAAAATGTTTAGTTGGAAAAAATACCTAATCTATTAGTTTAAACCCCGATAAACCCATTTTAAAACTAACCACAAAAATTATATAATATTTTATTATTCTATTAATTATGGAAAAAATTAAGTTTAAATTATGATATAATAATAATTATTCTGACTCTAAATATCGAATCAATTTTTACACATTCATTTTACTAAATTTGAACAATATTATATAAAATTAAACCTGTAGATTTGACAAAAAAGGGTTTTTTCAAATAACATGTTTATTGATTTGTAGAAACATTTATAAAAACATTCAACATGAAATTGAATTCAATGAACTAAATTAGACTAATAAGAATATATTTTAGCTAATTTTACTATTAAATCATTTTTAGAAAACATGGATCTTTTTAAATATGTTAAACAAAATGTAGTTTAAATATGATATATATATTTAACTATACATCTAGAAATAATTTTTTCTAGAAATATCTCAAAAAACACATTAATATAAATATCAAATATTAATTACCATGATAATGTTAATTTTTTCCAATAAATTTTATAAACATGGATAAATTATTTTTAATATTTTTTTACAAATAGAAATACAAAACAATTTTTTGAACAAGACGTATTATGAGATATATAAAGGATAACAAAAAATTATTTACTTATCTATCAATATAATTTCATTATTTATAACCTTCATATGTAATTTAAATAATGTTAATATTTTCATTCATTCCACCATATGTAATATCTAGATTATGACAATCATTCTAAAATAATTTTTTTTTTATATTGTGTCTCATTACAATTGGATTTTATTTGTATCATAATGTACAAAGAAAATAATTTATTTTTATTTAAAAATATAAAAATTTTAGTTTGTCATATTTATTCCCCATTAAAATTAATTTATCCCTCAAAATTAGGTTTCGCATACATATACAATTAAGTATACATCTACATCATCATATCCATAAGTTCCCATTTATCTTATGAAATTTATGGTTTGACCAAAAAAGATTAAATTGGTGAGACGGAATATTTAATAGAACATTTCGTCTACGATATAGAATATATATTCTTTGTTTCTCGTGAGAGATATCATTGTCAAGTGTTATGACCTTTATATTTCATACATGTAGTAGATACACTATGCACGTCTATATGAGAGATACATAGAATACATAGTTATCCCAAGAGAGGATCATTGGATTTTCTAAGTGATAAGTTACAATCTCTACTTGTTGAAAAATCTCAAATAGACCAATATAAATATGACTCAAATTTTCCTTCATTTTTAATTTGATAACCTTATTCAATGGAGAATTTTTAATAAATACATCCTATAAAACTTTGAAAATAAAAATCTCATTGATGATTATCAATATAATGTTTTTCAACATTGTGGTTCAATTTAGTGTCGTTGAATGGCGTTAACCTACTCATCCATTTATTCATCTAACTCAGTTTCCCAAAGTTTTCTTTCTTAAAATTCAACCTGACTCCTTGGAGTTCTACAATTCTTTCCACTGAGGGATTCATAAAGAGCCATCTGATTTTTCAAGTAAAAGCCATTTTTGTATAAAAACATGTCTGGAGGAAGGTGTTGATCCAACCAATGAAATCTATAGAATGATATATTTTTATATACTTTTGGTTTTGAATGGTTCCCTCTAAATTCCCATTTATATGAGTAGATAAATCCTTGGTATGGGATTGAAATAATCCAATACTATACAATCCACTAGAAAACAACACTTTTGTGTGGAATTAAATGAGTAGGATATTCCCTTACAACCATGTAACATAATGATCAATACAATAGTACATGTGATTCCTGTAGAATGAAATGATGTGACAAATTTTTTTAACAACCATGTTACAATTTTTCATGATTATATTTCATAAATTGGTTCACTGAAACAGTTATTCACTTCCTTACCCAATTGTAGGAAAGGACTTCTTTGACTTCGTAATGATACTCAGTCTGTTTTCATAGTCTAATTCATTATATGTATTTCTCAATATAATATTATTAATTTTCTGGAATACCAAATAAACAATTTCGAACTACTTCTTCTTCAGTCCAAAAAATCTAGTCCATTTATTGTATCCATTTTCTGAAACAATAAGATATTGTCTTTTGTCCATTCTTTAATCTATCTCAAAAACATCTTCTAGAAAGAACAATCCAGAACTATATTCTCCCTTGAACATCAAAGACTCTCTCTCCTATTTTTATAAAATTAAATTTCTTACAATATTAAATGTAATTATGCTATTTATAGGTGACCCCGAAATGGATTGGGATAGATTGTGAAAAAATTTCCCGCTCAAACAAACATCCAAAGGAACAAATTCTCCATGAATTTGAAATAGATAATTAACATTGTCAACACTTCTCAACTCTTATTATTTCTCCTCGAATCTCCTCGAATATTATTATGAATTATAAACACTTCAAAAATTTATAACATTCAACAATCCAATTCTGATTTCCATTTTTATTTCCTTAATATGATAAGACAAATATACTATTCTACAATCTTCATTACTATGCTCAGTACCTAACAACAATGGACTAGAAAATAGATGAATTCTCATTATGAATAACAGTAACAATAGATATTTACGATTGTCCATACCATATGATATATATATATTTATATATATGAAAAGTTTTTCTTCTCATTATGATTCTCATATTCACATAAACATTAGCTTCAGAACATCATCTCACATGAACTTCCTCTGAATTCTTCCATCCAAGAGCTTCCCATTGACAACACATTTATAATTTATTTCAAAAAACTTTTAATATCCCCTTAAAATCACCTTGTGTAGGCTATTTTAGGATGTAATTTTTTTTCATTAGACCGATGAACCATATTACAATGTTGTTTATCGTTGTCAGTATTCCCCTGATGTATTTGTCTTTAATAAACTCTGACAATTGTTTTCAAAAACATTTAGATGGTTATTGATCCAATTGGAAAGTAAATTATTTCATTTATCTTGAACCAATTGATAACAAAAATATATTACAGTTCTTATTTTTAAATCGAAAAAAATTAATGAATATCCATCTTGATGAAAATGACCAACTATATTGTTGATTAATCTCTATTCTAGTTTTGATTCAGTCCAACCAATTCTAAAAGAGAACCAATCATCTGTAAAAATATTTTCGGATTTTTATGATTGGTGCCTCACCATGTTTGATGGACTAGTTCCAACAACTTAAACATCAATAACGTTATTTATGATTATAATACTAATGATGTTCCAGCACATTGGTTCTTTCTCTGAATATTTTTTTATTTTCTCTAATTGATCGGAATAAAAAACTAGAATCCTAGTCCACTAGAAATGTGGTCATCCTTCCAAGGATTTAAACCCAACTATATTTGGTGATCACACATCGAGGAACTGATATTGGAAAGCTTCATCATCAGTAACATCCTTCTTCCAATGAATTTTCTTGTATCTTGAGTCATTCATAATATTTAATTCGTTGATGATTGGAATAACATCGTCTAACATATAATGGGATTTGTTATGATTCCCATCTATTCCACCATCTTCATTCTTTCTATACATCAATTGGATCGGAAGAACAAATTCTATCCCATTCCTTCATAAGTATTTCATCAAATGTTCTTAGACATCTATTGATTTTTCAAACTACAAAATAGAAAACCATCATCATATTTTTATCAGAGCCATTCAAACATTGAAACATGTTCATGATATGTTATTCCTTTCATTTATGACCCATGGTGAGCCTAATAAACATTTTATTCTAGAAAAATTATCCTCAATTATATTTACATTCTTAGGAAATGTGTGTCCAATGTCATGAATATGATTGTATGTCCGATTATAAATAATTACAATGTGAGGCAATTTCATTTATTTTAATGTAAAATAAAAATATCTTTAAAATATCATCACTCAGTATCTAAAAACATTATCCATCCCACATGGTACCAATAACATCCCCATTTTTATTTTTTATAATAAAATTTCGTTAAATAATGGAACATTGTAAACTCAACCAATGGACTACTTATCCGCAATCTGAAGCCCACATAAGATAACTCCTTGTAGAAACCTTAATTATTGATATCAAAAATATGATTTCCAAAAGTAGTAACTCATGAAAAATCATCATAATTTCTTCAAATTTTCATCACTTCACCAAAATTACTATCAATATAATTTTCCAACAACTACTACAACAAACTATTGAAATGGATCTCACATTTACATGTTGAAATCATAGCTTACCCACAATTGTGACAAAATAAATGATTCTTTAAATGGTTGAGAATATAAGAATGTATAGATTTATGAAAAATTTATTCCCCTTAAAAAAATATCAAAATAATATATTTGAGAGTGGATACAGATACATAAATATCCTTTGATGACAAAGAGTTTGGATGCCTATGTTAAACCTTATTTTGTGAAAAGGGTCCTTCAGTAAATGTTTTAAAAAAATGCCAAAAATTTCTTCTAATGTAGGAATATACCCTTTCTTCAATGAATTATTATCCAAATTTTCTTTGATGAAATGATATTTTAAATAAATATGTTATTAATGAGATTGTTTTATCGTATTTCGGGTAATGTTTATTGCACTTTGATTTTCACAAACCAAGAGAAAGGGTAACTTTACTTCAAAAAGTAAGTGTTCTAACTGAGAATCTCACCACATAAGTTGGGATGTATATTGAGTAGAAGAAACATACTCAACATCATCCATGCTAAGAATAACTGAATTTTGTTTCATTGTATTCCAACCTACTAAACTTTTCCCCAGTAAGAAAACTCCAGCAGATGTTGGTATTCTATTGTTAACATTTCCTGGCCAATCTACATTTTTATACCTAAAAAAGTCAATTAAAAATGAGATTTTGTAAATGATTTAAATTTTTTTGTTCCTGTGATATATATAATAAATATTTTCAGGTGAAGATATATTGTTTTGGATCACATTGAAATACGTTACATAAGTTAACAACATAGAAAATGTCGGTTCCTGTGGTAGTAAAATTAAACAAACATCCAATTTGCTTCTAAAAATCTATTAAGTCAATTTTTTCCTTTTAATTAATTTTTAAACATGGTTCCCAATGAAATTTTTATGTAGAATAGATTTTAATTTTCCATACCAAACATCATAATATGTTCTATATCATGATTTTCTTGGGAAAAAAATGTGTTTCTTCTATTGTGAAATTTGTAACCCATGAATGTATTTCATTTATCCTTGCAAGGAAATTTCAACAATCATTTTCAACTCTTCATCAAATCATTTAAAAATTCATTCATAATTCTTAGTAATGAAAATGTAATTAACATAGATAATTATGATGATGGAATCTTTTATACTTTCATTGATGTAATTATTACTATAACCACTTAATTTTTTAATACTCATCTTACATAGGAATATATCCAATTTGGAATAACATAACCTTAATGTGTTATTTAGAATATAGAAGTATTTATTAATCATTAACAAATAACTATTTTTTCACAACAAATCAACATAGATGTTCTATATAAACATCCTGGTCATGATCACCATTCAAAAAATCTTATTTCACATCCATCGAAAAAAATTTATAGCTTCATTTTGCAGAATTAGAAATAAATATTTTGATTGTTTATAATCATTATAGCATAGAAATTGTTGTATCAATGTAAATTCATTCAATTTTGGAGTAACCATTGCACACTAATCATTTTTTTTCTTATCATGTCACCATCCTAGTTCATCTTGTTTTAGAAAACCCACTTTGTACCATTTAATTTTAGGTTATATGGATTAGGTACAAGTTCCCAAGTATTATTCATTTATATCTGATAAGGCTCTTCATTCATTGATTGAACCCATTTTTTATTTTAAGAAGTTTCATTATCATATTTAGGATTATATTCTGAATACAAATAAGCATGTGTTTCAACTTTTGATTTTATTTTTTGAACCATTTGATGTTGATTATCAATAATTTTCAGAGCTTCTACTTTCTTCCTTAGCCGAGGATGAGATTTTCATGATTCAAAATCATCACCAGAAATAAATTTATTTTAATTATCTTATTGACTAGGATTATCATTTTCTGTATCCTTCTCAAAACATTCAACAAAGTTCTTTCATGCTTTTTTGTATTCCTTATTATCATGAATTTGTTTATATTATATATCGTTTTCCAAAGAATTCACAAAAATAGATTCAACTTATCATTCTAAATCTTTGTTGAAACATTCGTATCCTCTTTCTACCAGAGCATAACAAAAAAATATTCCATATTTACCTCTCTGATAAATATTCCAATTATTTACTACTTTTATCTTTTTGATTCATGGACTCGAAATAAGTATAATGGGTTTCAAACATGGTGTTTTTTATATTAAATATTTTATATGGATTCATATTCAAAATGTCTTATAGAAACATCATTTGAATATGAAATAATATTTTTCATGTATTGCATCCAAATGTATTAAGAAAAATCATGTTCGTGTAACATAGTTTGTTGCATTTCAAAAGAACTTTTATTTTTTTTTCAGCATCCAAATTTTTTGAGGAGTGTATGGTGTACTGAACTCATGCCGAATTGTATTCTTCTAAATATAACATTAAAATTATTCATTTTTGTATTCACTACTATTATTTTTTATCAACTTCTTCACTAAATAAGCATATTCCATCACTGATTTCCACATTAATCGTTGAGTCATATTTATATCATCTAACATATATTATATATATCACATGTAATGAGAGTAAAGTTACAAGTGAATATGATGAAGTACTTCTCTACATGAACTGATTGTTTTCTAATTGGACCACAAATATTTGAATAAATATGCTCCATGGGTTTCATTAAACAAATTTAATATTTCATATGCAAAAAAATTAGTTATCTTGTTTTCGTAAAAAATAGTGAAACACCAATCTATTCTTCTTGAAATATCATAAATTCCACAAAAACTATCTCATTTTGATATCTTCATCATGTGTCCATAACAAATGTGTCTCAACCATTCATGGTAGAACTAATTATTTTCAACCATGTGTATGTATAAAGAGTTTTTTATTTCACCATCTTGTAATAATATTCATTTTATTCATTAGCATCTTGTACAAATATTTCCATCTTCCTTAGTTTTCATAATAATCTATATTTTTATAAAATAACATTGTTTCCGTCATAAAAAATTTGTGAAATACTTTTAAATGTGTTTTTCAACAGATAAACGTAAGAATATTTATTATAAAACAAATTTTCATTCCCAATAACAGCAGATCTTATACATTCCATTCAAAGGGATTCACCTTTTCCAAATTTCACTATTCCTTGTTTCATTTCATTATATTTTTTTAACAATTTATTGTCTTTTAATATGAGGAGAAAACCCACTATGAATGATCCATGGTCATTGAAATTTTATAGATTTGAGAGAATTTTCAACAATAAAGTATTTTTATTTTTATTTTTCTTTATCAAAATATGGTTTATTTTAATGTTTAAGAAACTTTTGTTATGCCAACAACAAAATAAATTATCCTTTTGTTAGATGTAAAGGTTTTTTAGATATCCTACAAATAGTTTGTAGAGGATGGAATATAATTTCGAATTTTACTCCAACCTTCTCATAATTCTTCACAACAACCTACTCAGAATTATTTTGAGAGGAATGAATCCCCATCAAACATTCCCATTTATAATTTTTGGAATTCTGGTAATTTTGTTTGTTAAACGACACATGTTTTCTATATGTCTGAATACACAGAAGTAATTCTTATACACATTGATATAATATCATCCTATCAAACATTTATATTATCCATGTTTGTAACTAGGTTTCTCAGCAACCTTTTTACCAACAAATAGATGATCACTAACCTTTCTATTTTTAACCAAAATATTTTTCTCAGCTCAGATTTATTTTCATCTTTATCAGAATAAAATCTATTATAAACTTTATCAGACTCATAAGCTTTAAAAACATATAACTTATCATCTTTTTTGATATTGGGAAATTATATAACCTTCCCACATTTTTTCATCCCATAAAGAATTGTATCATTATTTATATCCTATGAAGGTATCTTTTAAACCTTCTCAGGATTACCCTTTTTAGATATTTCACAAGCAGTAGAGATATATTTATTTAATCTTGATACACTATATTCAGCTTTATAAAATATTTGTTTTAAAATATAATACTCTTATTATTTTTCCTTATACATTACATCCAGATGTTCATTATTATTATTTTATTTCTCATTATATTTCTTCAAATCATCAATATATTCTAGTAGATTTAATTTTTCATTATGAAAACTTTAAAGATTTTTTATTGATGAGTATTATATTTTTTCTTCTTAAATTCATTCAAATCCCTCCAAATGATTCATATACATTCTTTTTATTTTTCTTTGAGATGAAATTATAAATGACTTTCTTATTATTCAGAACATATTATTCTAAACTCTTCTTTGTTAACTATCAAAATTAATTAATTATCATCAATTTCAATATATTTTTTCGATCCAACTTTTTTTTCTTCTTCCCTGTCATATTTTGATAAGAAACATCTCCTTTTGGATATGGATAATTTTTTATCCATCCATTTGGAAGAATAATTTTCATTATCACCCTATTTATTCAATGATATTTTTTACCTTGTATCTTCTTCCTCACTATACTATTATTTATTTATTTGAGGGAAATTATCTGTAATATTCATAGTGGATCCACATTCAAAACATTTTAGGGGATGTTTCCCATTATTTTTTCTTGTACCTTTTCTCACATATTTTTTAAAATATGGGTAAAAATTCATCAGTATTATTAATACCAAATTTTTGGTTTTAGAATCATTAAAATCATCTTAAAAAAGAATATTCTTTGACTTTTCCCACATTGTGGCCTTGAAAGATACTTATATATCATCCTTTTTTTCTTTTCATATCATTATCCCTTCTAATTTTATAATTAATGAGAGTCCTATGAAAATAACCCAAATATAATGTTTTAGGATCTCTATTGTCAAATGAGGTAACATTAGCATCATATTTGTCAGTAAAGGTTCTATAGATCATTTAAAAAAATTTATAGTCTCCAAAATATTCACCAAGACATCTAATAATGCTGAAATTTTCATACACTCCAATAAATAAGTCACCAAATGATTCATATTCTCCCATATTGAGATATTCATACCTTGCCCTCCAGATTTATAACCTTTCCTTTACATTTTTATTTTCATCATAAACGTTTTAATCTTATCCCATATGCCTTTAGTGGTGGAAAAAATTTCTCTGTTAAAAAATATATTTTAAAAAGTGATTATAGTAAAGCATTCATAACTCATCCATCATTCTCAAAATTATTTTTGTCAATAGATGTGAGGAGAACTTTATCATCAATAAGAATAAAGTCATCTATTGATTCTTTACGAACATCATACACAATATTCATAAGATATATAGAAATTATATCCTTCTAAATGTGACTCTGTTTTCATTGAATATAGTGATCGATTTATTGTTCACTTAGTTTAGATTTTCAATCAAAAATTATCTTTATAAACTTCATAAAATATTAAATGAAAGTAACCCTAATCACTAATATGAATTAATAATATAGATCCATGATCAAAGAATTACTAATAAGGGGAGGGGAGAATTAGTGATAAACTTTTCATTTAAGATTCCTTCATTTTGAAACAACATTTTCCCCTATTAATGATTTAATTCTCTTGTGAAAAAAATACAACACGCATCCATATGAAAAAATGAATCTATATTGATCAATACTTAAAAAGAGTAGCTACAACCTTTGTGTGGTCTGAAAACAATTCAATACCATACAATCCACTTTAATATAATCTTTTTGTGTTGAATAAAATGAATAGGATATTCTATTTCACTAATTTATCAATATGTTCAATATAATAGTTCATGTGATTCAAGTAGAACAACATAGTCTAATACAATTTGTGTAACCAACTTTTATTGTGTTTCCTCATAAGAATTCACAAATAAGTTATTGAAATCAATTCTTCTCTTCCGTTGATCGCTTTATTGTGGAACATCCTAGACTTCATAATGATATTCAGTCAAACTTCTTATTCTAATTATTCTATTTTATTTCTTAATGTGATAATACTTCTTTGTTAGAATAAAACTGACACAATCCAGAATTGCTTCTTATTCAGTTTGTAAATCCTCTTATGATTATTGGATATGATTCCATAGACTCTAAATATTATCTTGTATCTTTTACATACATTTTTCAATCGAGAAAACAGCATTATGAAAGTAAGATTTATAAACTTATTCTCCTTATAACATTAGTGATTCACGCTCTTCTTCTTGAACAATACTAATTTATGGAATGTATAATGTATTTCCTCTAAATATGGGAGACCCAAAATCAATTTGGGTAGGGTTCTAAAAACATTTCCTCTCTAACAATTTTCCATAAAGATAAATTCTCATTGATTTTTAGATACATCACTGTATATTTCAGGGCTTCCCAACTCTTCTTGTTTATTCCCACATCTTCTCAAATATATTCAAAACATCCACACACATTGGACTTTCTTAATAATATTCAGTCAGATTTTAATATCCATTTTTATTTCCTCAATATTATGAAGATAAATTTAATGTAGACAAATATTTATTATGATCCTCCATAAAAAATTTAAATGGGAAGGAAAACATAAGGATCATCATTACGATGATTATTACCAAAATAAATTATTAGTCTATGTATCAACTAACAAAAATATGAAAATCATTTATTCCCATTAAAATTATTATAATCTCTTTAACATCAGCTTCAAAACTTTTTCTTAGAAGCGCATCCTCTGAATTCCTAAAATAACTAACCAACTATTGATTTCGTTTAATTTCTTTAAACCAAATTTCAAGACCCCCTTGAAAGTGTTTTGTGAACGTTATTTTGAGGAATGAAATTTTTTTATTTTCCGCAACGCAATGATCCTTAGTCTGATGATGTTTATCGGTGTCAGTCTGTACCTGAAGGACAATTCTTTACTCCAGTTTGATGATTGATGTCAAATCCAGTATGTATGAACTTGATGAAATTTTAATAGAAATTATTTCTTTTCTCTTAATCCAATTTATAACAAAATTATATCATAGTTTTTTTTCATGAAAAAACACAAATGAATGAAAATTTATCTTAAGGGAAATGATCGGAGATATAGATGATTTATATCTGATACGATTTTTAATACATCTGAAAAATTCCCCTAGAGAAAAATTAATCTCCAGAAAACATTTATACCTTTGATGATTGTGGATCTCCGTGCCCGATAGAAAAATTCCAGTTGCATCATCTTTAGAAAATTATTCTTTTATTTGATAACAATGAACATACAACCCCCAACTTCATTCTTTGATGATTTTATTAATTTGTCTTATTAGTCTGACTAATAACCAACATCTTCATCTTCTTAAAATTTGATCAACCATTATAGCCATTATACAAATATATGTATAGTGATGACACCCTGATAGATAGAGACCAGATATATTTGGATTAAATAAAATCCTTTTTCAAAATAATTTTACTTGTATTAGTACTTCTTGATGATTTTAAATATGTTTTAGATCAGTATAGAGTCATCTGACATACATTGGGATGTATTGTAACTTCTTAACCATCAAAAAATACTTTTTTCTTTCCAAACCACAATAAAATCCGTATAACCAGATCACCATGTTTCCTTCATTATGTTTTGCATAACAAAATATATTACAACCTATGAAACTTGTGAATTACAGAATAAAAAATTTTCATTAGATTTTTATCAATGCCATTAAGACTCTAAAGAAACATTCCAATACGATATTCCATTTATTCAATACCATGGCTGTGTTTTATGAACCATTTCATTATAAAAATTCTCTTAAATATTATGTAATTTTTTAATTTTTGTGGGTCTAATGTTTTAAATAGGATGGTAAATCCAATTTTCAATTATTACTATTTTAGGTGATATAATTTTTTTCCAAAAAAAGGCAATTTTCTAAATGAAAACTAAATTCAGCATCAAAAAGCCTCCTCCATCCAACATGGTCCCAACATGATGGGTGACCTGAAAGGATTATTAAGGGTAAACTAGGGAGATTCCCACATAGCATGAACATTATAGTATAATAACATGATAAATTTTTTTAATACCATATCATTCATGTCACAGATCATAAATATGATACTTTGCATAAATAATGGTATTTCAAAAAAAGAATCATAATGAAAATAAATTATTATGGTACATGAGTGTAAAAAACTAAAATTTTACTATTCAAAAACAAGAGAATAAAACATTATAACCATGAATAACAAGAAATGGGTATACTCATAATGTTAAGAACCTAAAATATGGCCCTCACATAAACTTTTAGATGTGAAAACTAGGTAAACAAAAAAACATATAGACATGAAATTTAGGTAAACACATAAATAAAGGCACTTGAATAATGTTCAAGGTTTATCTAATGGACATGAAAATTTGGCCAATTTAATAAATAATGATTACGAAATCATATTGACGCATTACATATTTACCTCATCAGTTATCCATATTTTCCTAATGAATTGGAAGGTTATAAAATTTTAATACCACCTCTCACATAATAAAAATCTTACATAAGTATACGACATGGTCATAAGACATTAATCATACCATAACACATAAAAAGGTAATGGGTTTGATAGACATTTCATCATATTTGAATCCATTTAAAATAAATCGGTCTCATAAACATTCCATTATTTCATCATAGTATAAAACGTTGAAATGAAATGAGATTCAAAATCATATTGTTATTAAAATCATAAAGAATATTGATAAAGAAAAAGGATTGTATCATTAGATCACATCACCATTAATGAATATGTAGGATCAAGACTTTTTTTCTTTTATGAATATTTTTTTTAAAATATCATAAAAAATATTCTTGAGTAAACTATAATTTTCACATGAATTTATTTATTTTAAGGATTTAAATTTCTAATATATTAAATGAAAAAAATAATATTTCAATGTATCCTCGAAAAATGAAAATATGAAGTTTTAAATCATTCAGTATTTGTGAATAATATAAATACCATGTATTCTATAAATGTAAAAACAAATATTCCATTCACATTTTTATTAATAATTCAAAAGTAACCAGTTCATAAAAGTATATATTTGGTTATTTAGTCAATTTAATATAAAATAATGGTTAAGAATGAATTTACATATTCATTAGAGAATATTAAAAAAATATTTAAAACATTTTTAGAATACATGGAAAGGTAAGAGAATATATTTTCAACTTAAGAATGAAATAATGTTTTTTCCTTATGAATAATCATTTTGCCTCTTGAGTCAATTTATATTGTAAAATGAAAGGAAAACATGTAATTTCAAGAAATAATTATATAAGATAAAATCTCACGACTTTCTTGAGATCTAGATTATAATATTTTTTTATCATAAACTGAATAATAATCAAACCTGATAAACAATGAAATTTTAATGTAAAACCATGATTTGATTGGTAAAATTGAAATTATATGTCCCATAGAAGAAATAATATTATATGGATATATAAAATACACTTAAATTAAATTGAAAAAATAATAGACAAAATTAATTAGAATTATAAAAAATAAAAAAAAGTTTTGAATATGGAATATATTTTATAGAAATAAATGTGTGATAAAATTTCAACATCATGTCTCGGCCTTTATCATACGTATGTTATCATTCAATTATATGGTGAACATCATTAGTTTTATACCTAATTCAACCCTATGATGGGTTTTTAATCCAAATTCGTACTATAGGCCATGGGGGTGTAATTAATGAATTTTATAATTTCATGGTTGAACGAAAAGACTCTTGAAGTGTAGAGAGAAGAAGAGGTGACATGTCCCTTTATAAGTAGTGTAAGGAACCCAATTGGAAATTTCATAAAATAATACAAAATGATAGATGTATTCCCTAGAAAAATTATCATAAATTGGAATAGAATAAAATATGGGATAAAATACCTTTCCCTCTGTTCTTGAAACCACACTGAGAATAATAAACGGAGGACGATCTAGAAGAATGAAATTGCTTCGATGATCATGAGGACATATGTATTTTATTTTTTGGTGGATATTGTGACATGGGAGGATCTGAAGGAGGAGGTGCTGAGTTCAATCCCAAGGGGTGGGCCATTTCTAATTGGGGGCCCGGGTGAGGGTGTTTCGTACTACTACGTGCCGCCGCAACATGGTCCCCAGCATGGGGCTCTGGGTCTGGCACTTTACAGGTAGTATGCTCACCCTTATGTGTCTCCAATGATGTGGCCTTTGCAGCCACAACCACAGCCACCAGTGGACTCATGAGATGGGATGGTGGAAGCTGATACATAGAGATAAAATAATATGTTGCTGGAGGGGGTGATGCAAAATTATGGTGATTATGATCTGACATTTGATGCATAACCAGTGTCGATTATGAAATTATTATAATCTCTCTGAATTTTTTATCCAGAGATGAAGGCTTTAAGTAGCTAATTGTGATGTGATTGTTAATTTTTCAACTCATCATAATTTTTATCAAGTTTATTAGTTAAAGTCATATTTTGATCTCCATAAAATTATTTCCTTTCATATTCATGTATAATAATTCTAGTTGGTAGGTTTAACTTTCAAAAATACCCTTACATTTTTGATATCCCCCTTAGTGAACTTATTTTAAAAATAACACTGGTAAAAAAAAATTATCTAGTTTTTCAATTAATTACCAAAAATAATATTTTGAATATATTATATTGTAATAATTATACTTATTCAATCTAAGGAATCCATTTTATTAAATTCAATTCATACAAGTGACATAATTGAATTAAAAATTTAACCCTTAGATTTGGTTTTCCAAATTAAATGAAATCATAAGGGAACGAAGTTTTTTATATCCAATTTCATGATGAAATTGATTCCAATGAACTAAATTGGATGAATAATTATATAATTTTACTAATTTTACATTTTTTTTATTTTCATAAATGTTGAAACATTTATGAATATTTAAATGGAAATCCCGTTTTTAAAAAACCTATAGTTTTCACTATTAATCGAAAATGTATGTTTCTTATAAAATTATGAAAAATTCAATATAAGATAATTTTGAATTTTTTATTAAAAAATGAATTCATTTTTTCAAATAAATATTCTAATATTGAAGAAATTAATTTTATTATATTTTCACTAAAATTTAAAAAATTAGTTTTTTGGTGGTAAAATTATCTATCGAGAATCTAAATAATTTACTTGAAAATAACAGTTAATTTAAAATATTTTTTAATTATTTTAAACATCATAAATAATTTTAAATATTTGTTTATTTCTATTCTTATCAAAAAAATTAATTCATATCTTATAGTAGTCATCTATAATAATAATTAATACTTTTAATAATATATTGTGGTTCGTTATAACATAGTTTTGTGTGAAACATAAGGTATCAATGTAAGTAATTTTTCTTTATATTCTTAATATCATAGGGTCTGAAAAATTATCCCTTTACTAAAAAATAAACATTATAGAGGACACATTAAGTTATCGTTCTTTCTATTAGAAATATAAAATTTTAAATAGAAAATCAATTAGATTCATTGATTCGTGTGAATTATAAGGGACCTGTAGATTCTTCAGAGATAAAGCCTCCAACATGAATATTAACATAATTATTTTTTCTATTTTAAAAAATATAATATAATATTTTTTATTTTGAGAAATAAATATTCATAGTTAGGTGTGGTTCTTACATATTCATTAAATTATCCCAGATACTTATTCTAATAGAAGATATTTTGACAACTTACCAACATTTTGGTAATTTAAATATTAATTAATTCTAGTTCACTTGTTAATTTTTTTATGTTGTGGTTTTTTTAGTTTCATAATATATTTTTTTACTCTATCTATTATATATTCCTTATACCAACACACGTATTTTCATTCCTACAAATTCATATGATATCAATTTATAAGTCAATGTATAGTTGGTGTGGATTTTTCGAAGCTGACTCATAGTGATTCATTTTGGTGTTTGTTTTTTAGGATAGTGGTAGAGAAATATATAGAATAAATTTAACATAAAAATTATTTTAATGATGGAGAGCATTTCACATGGGCTATAGTTTTTTGAGACACTTGACTTTATGAGAAAATTAGTTCTTATAATATTTTCCCAATGTATTGATGTATATATATTTTTAGGTGTCAATAAAAAATTTCATATAGTTTTGTGGCATATTTATATAGAATTTTTATTTATTGTAATATTATTAATTATATATGATTTTATATCATAGATTAATAAAGAAAAAATAAACAAATATTGGTTCATATTTCAACTAAGTGCTACTCTATATTCCATGGAATATTAGAGGAAGAATTCAACCGGTATAGTAATAATATTAATGGTTTGGGTTTATACCTTGTACATAATTTAGTTTAATTTTATAACATATGAACATTAATGAAATAATGAATTATATGTTATATATGTTCTTAATTTACTACAGATATCTAAGCTTATGAAGGTGGGTGATAAAGATGTTGATTCACTACAAATGATCAACATATGTGGATGAAGAAGACTAACTTACAATCATGTGGTAATGAAGGGAAGGGTCTAATTAAGAACATGATATATGTGATTAACACATGACCATGATATTGGAACACATCAAATAAGTATGATAGAAAAGTATATGGTGAAGTATCAAACATTAATATAAGATTCAAATGGACATCCAATGTTATACTTAAATTTTCATCCACCAAAGAATGAAAATTCCTCAAAAAGTCCCCAAATTTAGTTATTTTTACAAAATAGACTCCCATTAGGATAAGTTAATTGATTACATCAATTAAAAACGTACCATAATTCTTCATATGTTTTTCAATATCATGAAAATTCAATATATACTATTGAAAAGTAGTATAGTGAAACTTATTGTTCCTTTAGCTTTATTATAAGAATCAATAAGGTTAAATATTTTTAAAATAATTATTGAAAAATGATTTCTCACAAAAATAGTTATTTTTGAATTTAATTTAATTTCAATATCCATAATTATAATGTGAACTAGTGGAGGGTTGGAATTTTTATTTATTTTTTATTAAACAATATACTCATGCATTGTTATTGAACATATATATTTGTAATGTGTTTTTTGGGAATGAAGATATCTTTTGATGGCTATGATTTCCCATAAAACAAAATTCGTTGCATGTGAGGCATGACATATATTACTATTGAAGATGCATATATTTAGAATATGATGGATTCTATTTATGATAGGGATCTAATATTAAGGTTTATATTGATAATAAATTCCCTTTTATGGTGTATTAGTGTAGGTAATGTTCTTTAGTAGATGATATAGCCTTTCCAATAAATTTATTTTTTATGTAGTTAATGTTATGTATATTTTTTAATGAGGCATAGTAAACATTAATTTAGTTTAATGAAAATATAAACATAGAATCATACCCCCATGTGATACTCTTATGTATCCCATCATAATTTTACATTAGTTTGGATGAAATTTGATTATCAAATAAAAATACAACTTGGGAAAATTGATGATGAATTTACGTATGAAGATGAGAAGAAATTTAGTAAATTTTATTAATAATCAGATCCTAACTTATTTATATTTATATATATATATATATATATTTGAAGAAACATTATGTCATATTTTTTTAATAATAATTTTGTGTGATAAGAAGTGGATAAAAAATGGAGAATATTTTTTGGATATATGATCTTAATGGATGATGATTCAGGATTATGGAATATCTATAGATATTTATGCTTTGAAATAATAGTTTTATCAGTTGTAAAATAAGTCAAAATATAGTATGAGTAAAAAGATAATGTTTTTTGATGTTCAGATTTAGAAATATTGCAATATATAAAGGGAAATACCTAAAACAAATGTTCAGTCAGATATATGACATTCAAGGGTATTAATTTATATTGAATAATTAACTATTGTTTATATATTGAATTAATCACTCTATCACATGTGTAATATCATAAATATGAAGAATGAGATAGAATATAACATCTTTTGATATGTTTTGGTTAGAAATGGTTTCTGAATAAGATTATTGTCGTCATATCATATGATTAACAAATGTTCCCTTGAATATATTAAATCAAAAAATTATAGATATATTATTATTTTTAATTTTCATTATTGAAACATTTAAGGTCATTAATATTACTATATTTTTACTGATTTTATTAGTTGAGGAATATTAATATATATTGTAAATGCAATAAAAATTCAATTTTTATATTCATTTTTCTATTTAAAAGAATAAATGAATGAATAAGGTATGTTGGGGATATAATTTTTTTTATTTAAAGATATATATATATATATATATATTAATTTTAATGACCATATATATATATATATATATTTTATATTCGAATGTTATAACTAATTGTATCTTCTAACCTATTGAAATTATTTTATTTATTTTTAATGAACATATACAATTGAAATGATTTTTTACACCATGATGGAGATTGATTCTGTTATTTATGAAAAAGAATGAAATTTCAATAATGTCATTTTATTTCCAAATCCCTTAAAATAATATTATTATATGCAATAGGTAATTATTATTTTTAAATTCAAACAATATTTATGAAAGTATGATAATTCAATTTTGATTTCAAAGTTACGAATAATTGGTAAGGAATTAATGAATTTCATCCCATTAGAATAGTTTTAAATTATTACATATGTTTTTTCAGTCATAGTTTTATAAATGGTTATATTAAACTGAAATTGTATTATGAAAAAATATAGAGGAATTGTATTATAAATATTTAATATCAATATACATTTAATGTAATAAAAAATTGAACCACCAAACTATATCATTACTTTTCTGTCAAATTAATAAATCATGCAATCTCTTATGACGATTAAATCTTCTAAAAAAGGTTTATATAATCAAATAAAATACATAAGGATGATGAAATAATCCTTATCAAAGTGTTAAATATAATGAATATCATCATAAATTAAATTTTATACTAAAATGGGGCATCTGTTAGTTTATGGTCATGTATCATCACATTCATCATTAGTGAAGACTTGGGGAGTATATGTGTTTAACATGAAAATTTATATATATAAGTAAGAGGTATAGGTGAACATAGATATTTTTTTGTGCGAATCATTATTATATCATGGATCATATTTTGTATTGGCACTGGAATGACATACTTAAGGTATCATATTATTGATTCAATTTTGTTCACTCGGTACTTGTTTTATGTTGTAGGAGAGATAGATATTGTATAAATGAATATAATGGACACCACCCTACCAAATATTCCTTATGATTATAATTTATAGACATAATGAGTAATAGAATATCATGCAGTCTAAACTATAAATTACACAGTCAATATTAATGCGTGAACCCTATAAAAAACCAATTTAGTTCACATCGTCTACTACCTATAGTAATTCATGTGATAGAATTTTAAATAAAAAGTTATTAGTTGAAACAAGTTCATAGGTAAGATGTCGATTTTTAAAACATTAATATGGAAATAGCCTTGGAAATAATATAATTTTTTTATGGTAACATAAAATATTTATTTTCTACACCTTCCAATTCACTCTCCATCTCTCATTGGTTAGTACAAATATAACAAGGTATTTTATTAGCATAAGAGCAGGGATTACTCGTGGGTCACTTCCCCTGAGTCACTTTATTGAAGTCATGACTAAATATCTTAAAAATCATACTATTAAAAGAAATAATAGAATATTATATATTAAATATTATTTTATTTTATATCATTGTAAATATTATTGATGTGATCATTGATGGGTTATATCCCTAAAACATGGAATATTCACTTTTTTATACATATATTTGTATAAATATAAATTTTAAATTTATTATGAATTAAAATATGATTTGATGATTAAACATATACAATAGGTGTAAATAAATTCTTTTAATATCATTTGAAATAAGTAGAAAAATGTGGCTATAAAAATTAAGGATTATGGATCTAATGTGAAAAGGAAAAAAGATAATCCTTATGATTCACAACAATGCCCAAATATTTTGAGGTTTATATTAAGTAATGTTATTTTATAAATAACCCACAATGGGAAATTTATAAAAAAGAAGATTCAATAAATATATTGAATAATCAATAAGAATAAATATACAATATATATTTTGATTATTTCCCTTAAGAAGTAATTGTAAAGAGAATTAAAGATTATGACACAATAAATTGAACTACTGACACATAAGATTATTTTAAATAAACATCTAATTGTTTAATATAATAGAAAATTAGTTTTATTTTTTATTCATTTGAGTACATGAAGATAATTCTATGAGTGTAACATGATAACATATTATAGATTTTTGACTTTGAAATCATCATTTAAGGTGATTTGTTTCGTACCTAAAATACGTTTCACATATGGCTTAAAAAAGAGAATTTAATTGTACTAAATATATCCAATGAGTAACGTAATTTTAATTCAAATGTTACAATGTCAATATTCATCATAAATTTCATTGAAGGAATTTAATATATACATAATGATGAAAAATATGAATTCAAAATCCCTGCTGTATAATGAGAAAAATAGTAAATTAAATTAGAGGATCCTTTTAAGTTGATAGGATAGTGGAAGAATCCAAATAATAATATAATATAAATTAATATCCTCATATAATCTCTTATAATAATAAACTAGATATCATTAATTTTTATAATCTAATTATAATCACATGTAATGAAAAGAAGACAATCTATAAGGAAAAAAAGATAGCTGGAAGACATGTAAATATATTAATAAAAACCAATAGTAGAATCAAGAAAATTGATGTTCATGTATAAAAATAAAATGATGTGTTCAAATAATTTGATTGTAACAACACATAATGAGGAAAATATTTTGATAATTAATATTTATAAAACCCAAAAAAATATTGTTTACCCAAAAGTATATTGAAAAATAAATAATTATGATTATAAATATATCCATAAATATAATGATGAATCAATAAAGTAGTAATGTATTTTAATATCTAAAAAAACTCTATAAATCATGATGTCATGTAGAAAAATATAACAATTATAAGAAGAAAAACAACATACATAGTCGATTATGGGTTAAAATGGGATGAAATTAACTCTCTGAAAAATGATAGGGAATCCCACATCATTAGAGAATTTGAATTATATGTAAATGAAGAAAAATATTCCATCATTGAAGGAGAAGAAAACTTCATTTAATTAAAATAAATGAGACACCCATTTTATTAAGAAACGATAAAAATAAAATAAATCTAAATTATGATATCAGAAATAGTTTAGGTATACATTATTTTTTCTGTGATTAGGTATGTACATAACAATAATATGAATAGATTAGGATTATATAGGATAAAAAATAATTATTATTATCTTAAAAAATTAGAGACGATTGGAGGCATTAAATCATAACCCAAATGTACTATATTTGAGATAGATAAACTATACACTCTTAAAAATGGATTCTATTTACTATGCATTTTTTTTCTATTTGGAGACTAATGACATAAATTATTTGATTTTTACAATTACAAATGATCGTTTTCATGGAAAAAACTCACATATCATGGTTTATAACACATTTTTATTATAATAAATATGAATAAAATATTTAATGAAATATTCATTTTTTGTATTTTTTGAAATAATAAAACCATCTACATTAATGTTCACTAATGTTCCAAGTATTTGATTTCCAAATAAGGATTTTAAATAGTTACTACTAAATTCAAATATGTTATATAATAAAGAATAATTTTGTTTTTTATTATTAAAAACTATATAACATATTTTAATGATTTTTCATATGAGCATGTTAGGTACAGAATTAAAATATAACCAACAATCCATCACCTATTTGAGGGATTAATGTTGGTGGGAGATGAGTAAAATTGTTTTCTAACATTATTTTATGTTTTTTCTTGTTGTATCTCAAGACATTAAATGATTTCAGTGACCATTTATAAAAAAATACAAATGGGGTATCAAAGACCATATGAAATTTGTATTTAGTGTTTTATCATTGTATAATGGATATACTAACATATTAAGGTTTAATATAATAAAAAGTGTTTCATTTTATAAGGACATCATAATTGGAAAAAAAGATATACTAATGGACATGTTACATTAAAGCGAGACACTTAATTATAAACATTAGTTTTGTGATCAACTCATGATCATTAAATGTTGATGCATCAGAGATCTATTAGATTAGAGTATCCTAGAGAGTATCAACTGGAATATGATGATCCAAATTGTTCTTCCATGAGCTTTAAAATTTATGACACACAAAAAAACGAAGGTTCCTAAAAAATATCCCTCATTCTAAGGATGTGGTGGATAGGGGATCCCATTAATATTTTCTAATTTATTAATCATATTTATAAAGTAAAATAATCATTCTTGTGATATTAAATATTATTTTTTACATCAATATACTCCATTGAGATTTCTTTCTTGTTATACATTAGTATTCTTTTTTTGTTCATCATGTAGTCAAATATATGTTGAAATTCTTATAATAATAAATGATCATTGTTTAAAAATTTATAGAGTTATCATTGATGTATGTATGGTTTTAAAATTTTAATATCACTTATAAAAAATGGAAGGATATAGTTTTATATGAAATATTGAAGAAGATTATGTAGTTATATTAAAAAACAATGATATAAATGGTCCTATTTTACAAATGAAAATATATTTTGATTGGGAAGTGGTCACATGCGATGAAATTAAATTCTTATGGATATTCATAAATATTATTATGTATGTTAACCATTGAATTAGGGTGTATTGTACATTTAAATATTATATTCACTCAATGGTTCATCATGAAAATAAATTCTTGAGGTTTATGTAATTATAGTGTATTAGAACATGAAATACGCTTGATGTACTATTTTTACATTGAAAATGGGTACTTGTGAACATTTATGAATTTCAAGAAATAATATTAATAGAAAAATAATTATGTTGACGAAAATTGATGAAATGGGTAACTGTGAACATTTTATGAATATCATGAAATGGGAAAAAATATTCCAAAAAATATTTTATGTATATAAATATGAAATTATTTTCTTAATGGACAAAATGAAACATTGTGATTCATCATGATTTAATAATGAGAAGCTGATTAAAAAAATAGAAGTCATTTTTATCGGATATATAACCATAAAGGATAAAGATTCATGGTTAAGGATTAAAATTAAAAAATTTGAAAAAGAATTAATTATTACTGAAAAAATTAATCACATAAATATTGTTTCTGTATTAATGGTTATAATTTTATCAAATTCTTGTTAGAAACTAGGAACCATTTAGAGGATTATGAAAAGAAGATAAATTTTTTGAGAATAATGAAACTAAATATTTCTGATATCAGTTTAATAATTATATAAAGATATTTTTATATATAATTAATCACTTAAAAAATAGTGAATAATGTAAATCTAAGTTTTTGATTCAAAATATATAATCACAAGATATGGTTTTTTTGAAAAAAATCTCATTAAGAAGAGGATAATGAAAAAACCATATCAGAAAACTACCTTCCATTAAATACACTATATCAATTAATTATTTAATATATTCTAAATTTTTTTTCCATCGCATTATGTTCTGTATAATTATGTTATTTTGAGTCATGTTCTTAAAGATAGAAAATGAGGGTTTGTAAAATGTATAGAAAATTAAAGGAAAGGAATAATATGTATTTACAAAGAAATAGTTACATATATACAAATGGAAGGATCATTTAAACTGTAGATCTAATAATTTATATTCAAACACAGAATTTTAATTTTATTATAAAAAGAATATTATTTTTAAGTCAACATTGACGGTTATCCAATTTTTTTCAAGTGTGTGATGGTATATTGTGAATGAAACAAAGTACCGTGAATCACTTATCATCACCTAGTTAAATGTTATAAAAGGAATTAAATCCATTATGAGAGTAATAATTTCTATTTTCAAACTTATACAACCTACATATCTAATCATCATTAACAAATTTTTAAACCTAACTACCAAGGTATTAAATTATCAACAATACCATAAAAAATATTTTATCATTGTGGGAAATGAATATTTTTGGTTACCCAAAGATAAAATATATATTTATTACTCATTAACCAATAAATTTAGAGTGTAAAAATTTTTGTCCAACAAATCACATTGTATTTATTTAACACATCTGAATACTTGCAATAAAATTCATAAATTATTGTGTAATATTTGAATTTTATAAAATATAATTTATCATCATAGTTATCAGTTTTATAATGGAATTATGTAATTTAATTTACAATCAAATAACATTATTATATGGAAGATGTTACTCATAGAGAAAACCATTTGTATAGATAATTGAAATTATGTATATTTAACATGAATGAATGTATTATAATGTTAACCCAAATTGAATGATTAAACTAGATATTGGGTTATATTTTTCAAATGTTAGAGGAATTATATTGAATACAATAACAATTTTCCACAATAGAATAGAATATATATTATATATAATGATGGGTATCTCAAAAAAGTATAAACTATTGATTGGTATTATATTTATGTATTATATAAAATGTTATCAATGAATATAATGAAAATTAATTAATTATAATTAAATTTCATATATATTATCTATCAAATTGAATTTTGATATATTAAATATATTAATGGATAAAATTAAAACAAAAATATTTTGATAATAATTGATTACCTCCATCTAATACCAATATTACCATTGATGGTTCGAGTATGAGGTAAATTAGTTAAACATTTCATTACATTCAGAAATATTATTCCCTTTATTATATATATATATATATATATATATCATAATATAGTAATAGAAATAAAAAATAAATATTAGAAATTATTAAATGGAGATGAAAAAATTTTGAATGTGAAATTATTAGTGAAATTATTTCAAAAATAATATATTAAGAACAATTATTAAGACCCAAACAAATACCATATACATGGATCCATGCATCAATTTCAACCCATATGACGTTATAAAATTATATAAAATATAATGAATGACTAAGAGAGAGAGAGTGTGTGTGTGGTAGAATGTGATTTAATATCATATTAATTGATTCATTAATGAAGAATCTGAATTTTGCGTTAGTAGAATGAGATGTATTGGTGCGTATTTATAGTTGGATTGAAGGTTGAATTTTTGAAGTCAAAGAGAATGAAATAAAAAATAAATTTAATTCAATTTTATGTAATTAATATATTGATTACTATTGTCACTATAAACTACATAATATTCATTTCTACCAAATATATACAATTCATGCCTTATTAAATATATTTCATACAAAAATTTCACTTATAATACTATATATATTGTATTTTAGTAATCAAATAAGTATTTTATTATTTTTAAATATTCTTAAAAAAATGTGTTAATATTTATATAACACGAAATAAAATATTTTCAAATATTTTATAATAATTAATCCACTAATATTAAAAATATAATTATATAATAATAATAAAAATATATTACAAACTATATATTATTGTAAAAAAAATACTAGGAAATTAAAATTAGTATGGTTTTGTAACGAAAAAATAAATTTACTTTACAATTTATGATTTTTTAATGCACATCTATACATAAAAAGTAATACATTACTCTTCAGTATTATGTAATATTAATGTTCACAAAAATGATACCCCAATGGATACATCACCATGATTAAAATGATCAGATAATAATTAATATTCTACATAGTCTTCATATAAAATCTATTATGATATACATTAACACACACACTACATATTGATTAATTTGATCTTAGGGCCCAGTCTTATTCCATGAAAATAAAACTCAATAAATGTTGTTTTTTAAAATAAACATATATCATTACATATTATTTAATAATTGAAACACATATGATCATTTTATAAAATATAAGTATATTTTTTTTAATATGAAAATTATTTATTATAAATATATAATGTTTTCACAAGAAACATTCATATAATCTTAATTAAATTTAATTTTTTGAAATTTGAAACAATAATCATTATATATGTATATAAATAATATAGTATATACAATTAACATTATATTACATTTAAATAATTACATATATATGAAACCAAAGGATATATTTCATCTTCTATATGTAAATCCCTTCATGCATCACCAATGATGTTCTTTTCCTAATTTACAACACAATCACTTGAGAAGCATCCCCTGATGATCCCCCATGAGACCTCCAAACAGGCACCCTCACCCACCTCATGCACCTATCCACTTCTAGTGACCCCCAATAATATTTTGTTATTCTAAAAACTCATAGTTACAAGCTTCCCTAATTATAACTATTATTGGGGGATATACCCAATCACAGAACAACGACAAATAATTATTAAATAACTACATACTTTTTTCAAATGGGTTTCATTGTATTTGGTTGAATGTTGAAATTATTGTTAATTTTTTTTTCAATTTATTATTTTACAAAATATCTTAATTGAGATCCTCATAAACATAAATTAATAATTCTGAGAATTGTTTTAAAGAATCAAAATGAAAAACAAATATAGAATATTGTTTGATAAATTTATTTTTCAGAAAGAAAATTATTTTATGTTTCATCAATAGATAAACATATTTATTAATATTATTATATATATATTTTATGATTTCTTGAAAATAAAATTTTCATTAAGATTAATTAATGAAATAATTTTAATGAATGTTGTATAAAATTTTTAATATTCCATCATGGGATACCTTCAATAAAAATTGTCAAATTTACTTATATACTAACATATGATGTCATTTTTATAGGTTTTTAGAGTGTGTGTTAATAAATATATGTTTTTTAAACTTAGTTTAGTGTTAGTATTTATATATTTAATTTGAAAGATACTTTTTAAGATAAAAAATAGAACATATTTTTACAAATTTTTTCAGTAGTAAAAGGTAATAAAAAATAATTTATAATTAATGATGTTGTGTTTTAGAAAGATTGTTTTGTTTTAATTGAGGTTCTACTTATATATTTATTCTTGAAAATAATTTTCATAAAATTCTTAAAAATATGATTATATATTATTTTATTTTTTATTCACATAATAGTGAGTGTTTTAAATTATATGTTTAAAAAAATTATTTTTTATGTGGTCATGATGTATAAATGAGGGTGATGGGGAAGTTGGTGAGTTTTATATTGAGACATTATTATATAATCATTTATATGGTTTTGATAGTTTATTCACTATTTTGTGTGTTTTTAGTTATTTTTTTTTTATGTATTTTCTTAGTGTTTCAATGCCACATAATTTATTTCTTGAATCGTCAATTGTGATGAGGGTATTTTCTATATTTATTTGTTTTATAGCCTATTTTAATTCCTATAATTTTTTAGGTTATTTAATGTACCAGGTAAGGATTCGGTAAAAAAACCTTGTGTTTCTTATTTTTTGGACTGGGGAATGTTTATCTAATCATTGGCAGTATAATACTTATTTTTATTTTCAGATGTTTATTTAGGGCTACTGATAATTGGTTTCGCCGAAATATATGATAATGAATCTCATTTTGGGATTTCAAATGGTTTTATGGACCAATTCAATTAATAAAAATTATGTGAATGGAAGGTTGGGTTGAGTGTACTAGTAATACAATGAACATAGTGATGCATGGGTGAAATCAGACTCATTTAATCCAATAATAGGGGTTGTTGGAATTTTAATGATGATGTGGACACCCCTATATGCATCCTGAAACAATTTCTTATCATGTGTACCTATTTCATTATTTTATTTTTAGGCCATGATACAAAATATTATGAATAATTAACACATACTAATATTTTCACGCGGTTTTATTAGTTTGGTTTAATTTTTAATTTTTTTCATTTATCTAGTGAATACTGTTATTAGTGCTCGTGTATATTTATGGTGATGGTTTGTGGTGTTTTTATCTTGAAACATAATTTTAATTTGTATTTACTGTTGACTTTTTTTTCATTCAATAAATGTTTTATTTTTTACACTGTTATATATTTTTTTAAAATAATCACAATGTTGAATTGATTTTGGGGTCTCTTTGAGGGTCATTTTTCTCTCGGGCCATGGTTGATAGTGTTGTACTAACTATTTGATTACATTTATTGAAGGAATTATTGTATTTCATTTAATGTATTTTTTTATAATTCATATTCGTTTTTATATAATTTTTCATTCTCCTATATCAATGATTGGAGATTTTTATAGAGGATGTTAGTCAGAGTTGTTTATTGAGGATTCTAGGTTTTTATGATAATAATGGGGTTTTAGTGCAATATAATTCCCCTACTAACATGCGAAAGTATTTTCAATCTCACGGAACACAACATAAAAAGTATAAAAATGTATATTTTAGGTTATTATTTGGTTACTAGGGTTATAATACATGATATTCATTATCATTTTTTTTGTTTTAGTGTTTTTGATTTTGGCTTAGTCAATCCTTAGCATCTATTACATGTTGAATTCAGATGGCCCTTCACCATGTTATGTGTGATTTATTTATTTCCTATTTTTTCATGATTTTGTTCTAAAATAAGGGGTTCAAATATTATTGACCCATTTTATGGTTTCTGTTATCCTTGTAGTGATGGATTTATTTTGGGTTCTGTATTTTGTGGGGTTTGGTGGCAATTGATTGTTGTTTGGGGATACAAGTGTTGTTCTTGGGCCTTGTTAGCTATATTATGATTATTGTAATTATTTCATCACACTAAATAAATATTTATAATTTCATAAAATAATATTCAATGATAATATATATAAATGTCCGGGAAATATTGGCCATTTTTATTTAACACTATTAATCCCAGTTTTTATAAATTTTAATTAAAATAATTTTTTTAATTATACATGAAATATGTAATCTATTATTGTCACGTTAATATTAATATATATTTTAGATTAAAATATTTAGTATTTATAATTTATAGTTTTAATAAATAAAAGATTAATCTTCAATGGTTCCTCATTTATTAATTTATATGTTCATCAATTATTTTAGTTTTACATACATATTTATATTTTTGACATAAATGTACAATTTTCATATATACACTATAACAAGAATCTTGAAACCTATGTTTTCTTCCCTTGATACATTATAATAAATTTTCAAACAAAAAAAATATATAATAGAAATTTAATATTTCTTTATATACATAGAAATATATTAATGTTATTTTCAAAAAATAGTTTATTCTTTTAAAATACATATTTTTTAAAATTGAAAACCAATTATAATTTAATATATGCATATTTCAATTGTAAATAGACTATTAAATTGTATTATAATTATAAAAATTTATTTCATGAGCATAATTATTTTTTCAATATCACATTTTATAGATTAATATCCATTTTTTTAATTTTTCTCAAGTAAAGAAGTTTGATATTATTTAAATTTTAATTCAGGTTTTGAATAATTATTTTATATAATAATAGATCAATTTTATTCAAAAGATATAATTTTAACACTAAATTATAGTTTTTCTTTAATTATAATATAACATGAAACAATATTCTTGAAATTAATATATTTTATGTACATTCATTTAAATTTAATTTTAAAATGAGATCTATAAGTCGGTTTAAAAAATATTGACAGAATCATATAAGATAAATGATAAAAAACATGTAATAAATTTATCATTAAAAACATATATAACATAAAAATTTCATTAATATTTCCTATCACTGTAGTTTTAATGTGTTTCTTTTTACAAAACTAACATAAATTGTAATGTCCCATGATCTGATTTTCTCTCATGTGTCCAAAAAAATAAGTGGTAGTAATACCTCAAATGCACCTCCCCATATGGAAGAGTCTTTCGAATAGTATAGGGGGTGTGAAATTTATAGTGGGGATACTATACCCCCTAGTATGATGTGTCATAATAATATGTTATAAATCATACAAACAATAGAATGTCAATGTATATTCATATCAGAAGACAATAATAAAATCAAGATAAATAATACAATAAATAATAATGTAATAATGTAATGACATGCTTGAATATAACTAAATGCCTTGGTTTAGGAAATTTAAGGAAAATAATAGTAAAATCACATGTCACCACTGCTAAACCCCACATTGGTCCTACCACAAAACTCTAACCCATCAGAAAACAAGAAATCAACTTCAAGGACATTTTCCCTTTTCCAAATCTATGTTTTCATAATCTACTCAAGTGACAAACGATGACATGATTATTGAGTGAGTATAAATCAATATTTAAACACCACCATATCTAAAGTAATCATTATGGAAATAAGTGAATAAAATAATGTGATAAATATGTGTATTAATAAATTTAAAAAATAAAAAAAACTAAAACATCATGATTTAGCTATGTGCCAAAACATATCTGATCATATCTTAAGGCCATGCTAACTTAAACTATATAACCATTGTAAAATAATTTACTTCAATGCCATAACAAAATACCTATGACCATGTTTTATGAACATTTCATTCACAACCATATAACTATCATAAAGTAACAATAATATGGGTCAAATCCCAATAAGCATTTTAATATTAAAGTGAGAGCCCTATAAGTATTACAACATGGGACTGGGTAGAAACTACTCTCTATAACTATTACAGCATGGGACTATGAAGATACCACTCAATATCAACATTCTAACATATAAGTGTGAAAGTGATTGGCCTGAGCTTGATATATAATTACTTGATAATGGAACACATGTCATGTCACAAAGCATGGATATCACAATATATAATCATATATCTCAACAGACAATTATGGGAATAAAAATTTATATTTCTTATATAACCTTAATTTTAAATAAAAATTGGATAACACTTATAACAAAATAAAACTGGCCACAAATTTGGGATTGGATTCCATAAAATCACATAACATGCATGTCATTCTAATCAAAAAATAATCCAATATCCAATTTAATTAAAGTGATCGAAGGGTAAACAATAAATAAGATTGTGCTAATTAAATGGAAACAAATCAAGTAAGTATATTTTATCGTGTCCTATATCATGATAGAAAAAAATCTATAAACATTAATAACAATTATAAAGCCAATAAAAATTTCTTATTAAATTCATTCTGATTGAATCTATTGTCTTTTAACTCATCAAAAAATTTATGGTTCAATAGTGGTTTACTTTTACAAGATGTGTGTTTATTTTAATAAATAAAATTAGTCACTATAGAAGAATTTTTTCAATAATATTTATAAATATTATATTCAATAAAACGTTTCATTATTCATCTAATATTTTTTCTTCTCACGAATAATAAAAAATCAAGTTTTCTGTTTTAAAAAATGTTTTTTTTAAACAGTTATGTCCCATTAATATTAAATATTATTTTAAAAACCTATAGAAAAAATATATGAAAATACTATATCAATATTTTAAAGGAATATGTAAAAATTATATTATTGTAAATGTTTTATAATATTCCTAAAACATTAATATCTCAATGAATAATGAAAAAATATTGATGTTTTAATATATAATTTTCATTTAATGAATTTATAATGTACCATTTTGTATTATAGAGGATGTAAAATTAAAGTTTTTTCAATTATATTATAATTAATAAAAATTGGTTCTTTATTATATATGTTATTTTGACATTTTTTATTTAAAAAAATTCTATATTGATGAATAAATGTTCATCGAAAAAATGCATTTTATTCATGGTTGTGGGTTTTATTTTAAATTAATTGATTCATTATTTCGTGAATTTAATTTGATGAGATTTTATAGAGATTAGGAATACTATAAAGTTATATTGTATATAGAAAATATAAAGAATTTTAAAAATTAGTTACTACACTTAATGTTAAAATGGGGTTTTCACATTACATTAACTTGTATTAAAATTTATTTTTAAAAAACATAGAAACTTTTATTAATAAATTTGATTTAATATTTATAAAAAATGGGTGAAAATTATATATAATTTACAATTTATTTTTAGTGTTAAAGGATATATTCTCTAGGAATATAAAAAGGGACTCGATACTTTGGTGAAAAATATAATAATAAAAGTGGGTAAACATATAAATTAAAGACCAACAAGATTAAATGATGTATTTTTTAAGTAGTTTTGTATTGACCATATAATTCCTTCACTACATTATACATAATGTTTTTAGAAACATGGTTTGAGAGTGGCTTTCGATTATTGGAAAATTTTGGCTATTTACAAAAATGCAAGTCATCCTCAATTATAAATGGGAACCACCTCCCATCAATTTTTTAAACCTCATAAACCATTGGGATCATAAAAAACCTAAAAAAATATCCCCAAAAAATTATACATGTTATAGAGATGATTTTATTTCCAAAAATACCAACCCTGTTGATCATAATAAGAGATCCAAAGGGGATTTTATAATAATCTTTAATATTATTCACTAGTTTTTTATTTTTACTTCATGAATTAACAACATAATTCATGTTTTACAAATTAATATATAATAAAACAAGTTTATATCACATAATTATTATTTTCTATTTTAATTTCATGACATATTTCCATCTCGTCATCCATGAAATTGTAAATGAAATCATTGATCTAGTGTACGATGGACTACCACCTCGCAGAGCGATGTAATTCACTTTCCACCACCAACTCTCATAAATGGAGATAATTATGGATTTTATGTTTAACTATTATATTTATGATAAAATTTTACAAATGTAATTAAAAACATCTTTTCTATATTTTAATTTTCCCATATGTTTAAGAATTTAAAATTGTTTGTTCATATGTTCGGACTGTCGCCTCTACGATGTGATATGATTAATTTTTCATTTAATTTCGATATAGATTGTAATATGGGTAGATTATATATATATATAACATATATATATATATGGAATAAAAATTATTTTTTATAGTTTAATTAAAATTTTAATTTCATTTAATCCATTTGACCAAGAAAATTGAAATTCAATTCATTTGTACAAACGAGCTACCATCTCCTTGAAATGTGTAACTCATTTTCCATATATAAATTTAATTGGTTAATATAAATAAATATATAATGAGAAGATATGATATTTATATTTTGGTTACCATTCTTGAGATTATGTAACCATGATTAATGTAAGTTTACTAAAGTTACCAAACCAAAATATACTTGAGAAAACCAAAAAGTGATTACCTAAAATGTCATTTTAACAATAAAATTGTTTAGAACATAAGCCTCAGCCAAGTTGGCGAGGACTCCTTAAGTGAATCCAAGAGACCCGGGATCAAATCTAGGCAGAGGCTAATTTTTAGGGGGTACTGTAGCAGATATAGTAGTAGGTACTATAGCAGGAACTGTAACAGGAAATGTACAAAACTATAGCAGGTATTGTATCGGGAATTGTAGCAGGCACTATTTTGCACTATAGTATCCGGGAATATTATCTCGTTTGGGAAATAGGGCCAAAAATTTGGTCCCCGAGTCCTTTATGGCTTACAGGACACCCATGACTTCAGGTCAGTAAGGCCTTCGGGCCACCTCAAGGCCTTCAAGCCACCTTAAGTGCATATGCAAACCATACAACCTACACGGAACATGCTTTAGAAGAATAAGGGGCAAGGAGAATTCACCATAGCATATGCTAAATGGATTTCAAGAATGAGAGGGTACAGATCCTGACATCAGTACAAGCATGTGCATGAATGGGAAAGCCTAGCCGAACAGCCATGCGAAGGTGGAGAGCTGATTTCATGATGAAGATGCTGGGGAGGTACAGTTCCAAGTCGTTAGTCTGGATTGAATGTAATGTTTGAATCCTATGAGAAATGAATTCCTCTATGTCCTATGGGACCTGTAATACTTACACCTACGAGCCTTGTAAGGGTTCCAACTGACCCCTTGAAAGGTGGATTATCAAAATCAATCAAAAATGAAAGCCTCCAGGCAATTAGAGGAGGACAATGAAATTGTTTATAAAAGGGAAGAAAAAAGACATAAAGACATAATATTATATATTATATATGAGTATGTATTTCTAATAGATGTATAAAATATAGATATTTTTTATACATGAGTTTTTAACATACATTATAAATGTTAAAACATGATTTAAGGGATTTCTATACATTCTTTTATTTTTTGAAGAATAATTTTCAACTTCAACAATCAATTATTTATTTAATTGTGTATACTGGTCCATTGAAATTTTATATATTGAATATCATTAATTTTATTATATTTAAAGTTTTATTTTATATTATTATTTAATATATCATATGATAAAGAAATTTACAATGTGGCATGATATTTCTATCTAAATTTTATCTATATGATAGAAAGGTCATATTCACATATTGTTTATATTGCATGGTGTATATAATACCCCTGATTATATTTTATGATGAATATTGTGAATTTTGTAGGAATTTACAAATCCATCTATGTTTCATTATTTCAGGAGGCTTATAATTAAATATTTACCAATTTTGAAAAAACAATTATGTTACAACTACCTTGAATGCCAAGATTGTTTATTATTATGCTTCAATTAATGAAATATTATGATGTACCTATCAAGAAAATCATGTATTATAATTTCTTATATTTTTTATATACAATACATGTATAATCTTCATTTTATTCTCTTTAATATCAAAAGGCAACATGTGTTTTTTAATGTATAATGTACTTTATTTCACTCTTTGTTCAAAATAATTTTTATTCTATATATACATATTCTAAAAGGGATTTATAAAATGTTATTAATTATATAATTTTTTTTCAATGAAATTTGTACCCTTATTATAATTTTTAGAAAATGTTTTAAAATAAGTTTTTTTACATTTTTGAATGAGGAGAATTTGAAAATTTAGCGAAAATGTGAAAGGAATAATTATATGAACATGTACACTATGAATGAAATTTTATTCCTTCATGAATAATAAATTTTTCAATGATTCTTTTATAATATTTAAATTTTATTTTATGATAAAAATATTTTCAAAATGTTTTTTTGAAACTTTTGTTTTGAAATGTTTATTTTCAAAGTTAAAAGGTTATTTTCCTCAACCAATTTTATTAATGAAATTTCAAACTAAAATTGAATCTATAATGAAATCATTTGTTGTTTTATAAGTGTTATTATGTATATGACTGATATACAATTTTTTTTATTATTTATCGATGAATTTTATGATTTAGATGAAGATATGTGCATGATACCCCTTCCGTTTCCAAGATTTTCTTTTATAATGAAATGATGAATTTTTATGACGCTAATTTCTCAAAAATGAGTTATCATATGATGAAATATTTTTGAAACCCATTTTTATATATTTTTTGATATGATGAATGTTTTCTGGTATTATGGGGAACCTATGTGTGGATTTCATTATGTTATGGTGGTTGTGTTATAATTAAGGATGGTGGTTATGATATAACCTAATGATATTTTTATGTGATAACAATGGTTGGTGGTAAAGTTATAAAAAAATTATTGGTGTGACATATATATACCTTAATTTAATTGGGGAATTAATGATAAATTGCGAAATAAATATGTTATGGTTGGCCCTAATGTCATGTTCCCATGCTACTCTGTGAAATTAACCTTCATGCCCATAAGGTTAAGTAAGGACCTGATTTATTATCCTGATCTTGTTGTGGGAACCTATTTCAATTTATACATGTTTTCAATGTTATATTCTTCTATATATTCCAAAAATATTTTTATTATGCAAATTTTGTGTTCATATGTTTAATGTAAAATTATTCTATATTGATTCATGTCTTATAAATTTCAAAGATTTATTGAATGACTCATATTTGTGATCTATGATATGCATGGTAGAGTTTTAAAATGATATTCTAAAGATCTCATATCCTTATGATTATTTAATGTGATACCTCCATTTTTATCTATATATGAGCATCTAAACTCAAAATTTCCTATTTTTCTTTCTCCATATTATAGAGATAGGTCGGAAGCATGGAATGTCTATAAAGTTTACTATATGGAAAATAATTATGGTTTATGTTGAATATATATCATGAAATATGAATATTTGAATATTTTCTCTATACACACTGAACATTTATGGACTTCAAGCATGTAATTTTGTAATGTATTGAGAGGTGTGATCATATGGAGTGAGGGGTGGTATTTATAGTAGAGGAGGGGAGGGTTTTCTGATTATTTATTTGATTCGTATATTAAATTTTCCTAAGACAATGAGAATATTGAAAATAATCATAACATATATTAAAATAATTAGGTTATGTTCTAGGTTTTTTTCTTTAATGATTTATGATTTTAGGAATAGTGTATTTAAATAACAATGTATATATATCATAAATTATTGTATTTCATTATTTACCAAAAATTCATGTATTTTAGAAAAATCTAAAAATATATCCTCGACCATTTCATTATTTTTAGAATTCAGAAAAGAACTAAAATTTTTAAATGTAATTTTCTAAATATGATAAATTTAACTTCTAAATGAAATCATACTTTATTCGAAAAATAAAAAATTTAAAATTACAACTAATTTTTTAAAACATTGGAAAATTAATTAAAAAGTCATAAAATTATCTTATAATAAAAAGGAAAAAAGTTATAATGTATTAATCTATTTATGAAAAAAAAAATTATTTTGAATCCTTAAATTAGTTATAAAATTGTAAATAAATAATTATTACTTTAAAAAATAACAACACATAATCTACCATGTTCAAAAATATTTATTCACGTAATTCATGATATAAATATAACATGATAACACTTATAAGATACATAAATTTTATTTATAATCTCATAAGTGATGTTATTATTTTATTGTCTATATTACATTTCCAAATGGTCATGTTATTATTCTTAATGTCAGGTCACTATTCCATTAGTAAAAATTCCTTAATTTCTGTAATGGATAATTATTTCATTATAAATTTCTAATGAATTAAACTATTTATTTTTTAAATGTTAATAGATTATTTTATATGTACCTCGGTTGATTAAGTGATGGTTCATAAGACATAATAATCCCGGAAAACCATTCTTATAGTAATATATGGTCTAATAATAAGAAACTAAAACCCAACATTGTGTGGGATTTATGGTAAGGGAGATAGATCCATTATAAGATGTCATGTTGAATTGTGTAGATGGTAATTGGTCTAATGATCAATAGGATAAATAAATTGAGCATCTACATAAGATAATTACTATCATCAGAAAAAACATTCCTCCACAATGTGAACCATTATTTCTATAAACATTGTTCTGAACCACTACTTATAGACACACTACTAGAATTATATGTATTTGCGACGGGATCCAATCGAAAATACGATTTTGCAATGGGGCCCCATCACAAATAGCCCGTTGCAGAAAACGGTTTGGAAAATATTATTTGTTGCGACGAGCCCATAATAAAAAATAGTATTTGTGATGGGAAAAGTCCCCGTAAAAAATAAACCTCCGATTATATATATTATAAATAAATAAACCTTTTGTGAAGGGCCCGCTGCAAATATTATTTGTGATGGGGAACGACCCCGTCTCAAATAAGCCTTCAGTTATATACATTATATATATATATAAATCTTTTGGGACGAGCCAGTCGTCCCATCGCAAATAATATTAATAAAAAATTATATTAAAATTATTTGTGATGGGTGTCCACCCCAAAAGGTCATATCGCAAATAATGAACATAATAAAAAGAAATTAATAAAATTATGATTAATGAAAACATTATATAAATATTATTAAAATAATTAAAAATAATAATATTATTATTAGTAAAATATATAAACATTAAAAATATAATACAAAAAATATATATTTAATAAAATTATGATTACTAAAAAATTAATATTAATTTTGTTAAAATAAAAAAATAAAAAATTATTACAATTCTCAATATATACAAACAAATATAAAAAATCATAAAATGTAATTATTATTAGTAAAATAATAATATATTAAAAATATAACACTGATAATAAATAAGAAAATATTAAAAATATAAAAATAAATTGTTTAATATTTTCAACAATATAAAAGAAAGAAACTGTAAATAGTTCATACTACAATAAAATTTTTGTTCAAATGTTTTTAACTTAAAAAAATCACTGGGGGTCGTCTTTTGGAGGAGGTAGAGGAGGTGTAGGAGATGGTGGAGGAAACTATATCTATAAACTATGATTCAGATGGTGCATGTACTCCATCTTCTCATGATGCTGCTAATACGGCTGCAGCTACCATCGACACATCTCCTCCTCATGTTGTTGCTACAGTTGTTGCCGCTGACACATCTCTTCATGCTGCTTCTACAAACTCTCTATAAGTTCATCCTGAGTTCACAATTGATCCTGACACTGTGAGGTAAAATACGATTTCTCTCCACGAGCTCCTCTTGAGCTGGACGCCGACATCGCAGAAGTACCATAATAAGTACCATAAGTCAAATGAGATTCGATACCAACTACTCAGCCCTTCTCAAAGACATACTGAGTCGCCTGCATCCATACTGCCTCATCGAAATGGTGGGCACTGGTCTGCTCAGTCCTCTCATCCCAACTCTTAGCCTGTGTCTAAGAGGCCGCAACCTCATATGACTCCTTCAATTCCAATTTGAAATTAAAATGGTCAAAATATTATATATGCAGTTAATTTTCAAACTGAAAAAATAATACTAACCACAATCAGACACTGAAGATCACCTCTAATCTCTCAAGTGGATGGATCACTGAAAATCCTACGATAAACGCCGAACTATGTAATATCGGGATGCTTGAATTCCTACATAAATAAAAATTAAACTATTTATATTTAAAGTTATATAAAATATTTAAAAAATATACTTAGCAGATGATCTCTATGCGTACAGAATTTAAGGATACTAGCTCGATGTGTCACCTCATGTCTCCCCCAGTTCTTCCATCCCACTGAAGATCTCCTCTGAAATCCACTACCGAAACAGTGTAAGAATATTACATCTCAAACCCGAGATGAAATGTACTCTAGTTGGTGGGTTCTTCATGACTCATCAAATTCTTTCAATCCTTCTTTCTTAAGGGGTTTTCTTCTCAAATTGTGAAAAAACTGAAGGAAACGGTCATGCATAGACACCTGTCATGCCACATGGATAGCGTCACACATACTATCACCGATATGATACTATAAAAAGATCAATTAATTAATAACTTCATGTTATTAATAAAATAAATTTCAAAATAAATACTCTTTATTTACTTACAGCCAATGATCGAACATGTTGCGCCACACATCAATAAGAATATGTTCACATGTGATCCATGCATGAGAAAAATAATTGTGCAATATAGCACTCCCCTGTCCAATAGCTACATGCACAAAACTATGAAAAATTAATAAAAAATAAAACAATTAATATATATATAAATAAATTAATGAATGAAAACTAAAATATTCAGGTTACCATACCTATGTGTGCATGGATCAAAGGCAAGACGTGGATGTCGCTTGAGGATAGGGTTAGAAATAATCAATCGTGCAAGACCGTGCTCCCTCTGCGTACACCATGAACTGTCAGTAGGATGAGAGTCAGATGATCCACAATCCCCCTCATCCAAAGGTAGATCAGCCTCCTCCAACTAACAAAATAGATCATGATCCATCTGAAACACAAAATGATTTTTGTTAGAAGATAGTTAAAATAACTGATATATATATATATATATTAGTTATGATTATAACCAGTATTTAACTGTGTCAATGTCCATCTTTATCCTCATCTCCATAGCTGTCAATGTCAATGTCTTCATCTTCCTCCTCAGCATTATCAATATCCATATGAGTTTTAGTCTCATCATCTCTTTTCATTTCAAATTTATTTGTAACATAATTAACATATTCAACATCATTGATCTATAATTTTGGAGTTTCATCATCGATATTCTCATTTCTTTGTAAAAAAGATGGATTTTGAGCAGTCTCTTGAAAAATTTCAATTCCTTTCACTACATTGGAACCACATTCAGTTTGAGTAAACTAATTTTCTTGAGATTTCATTTTTATTATACTCCACCAATCACTCTTATCTATTGATGTAGCATAGTACATTGCGTAAAAAATTTGATGTGCCTGTTGAGCTAGTAAAAATGGTTTATTTACTACAAGATGACTTTTATATTTAATATCAATGATTCCATGAGTCGGATAAACATGATATCCTCTCTCTCAGTATCCAACCACCAACATTTAAACATCATTATGCAATTTAATCCTAGATAACTAAACTCAATAATTTCATCTAAAATTCCATAAAAGTCAACTTCAATTTCTCTGTGATGCGATCCATTTAAGAAAAACGAACTGTTCATTGTGTTTTTTTATTCCCCATTTGCATGTGTATGAAATCAAAAACCATTCACCACATATGCATTATAAGATTTAACCATTTTTTATGGTGGGATACACAATATACACAGTCTCTTATCAATTTTATCAGCATGTTCAGACAACTGAAAATTTGTAAAACAATTATCAATATGAATAATAATTAACGGAATTTATATTAAGCCATCATTAATTTATGTTACCATTTTTTGAAACCATTGATCAAAAAAATTCTGCGTTCTTCAAGATTAACTGCTACAATTTGTTGAAGTTGTTTCATGATATGAATATCATATGACCTAAAAATAAAATAACTTTACATATTGTAACATAAATTTTATAATAAGTGATAGAAACAGTCCTGGTACAAATGATGTCATTTATTCACAATTGAGCAGAATAGGTGTATGAGCTCTGTGATGTTCATTATCTGAAATCCATCATTCATAAACACCATCGAAACCATGATTTGGCTGGTTAAAAACTGATTATTGATTTTCCCTTTTTTTCATTAACAATCCCCTTGTTTCATCCCATGAAATTGTGTTTTTAGGGATATTGAGATTCAAAATAATGAGAGAATAAAAAAGCAATTTCCTCTTCCAAAAAGAGCTTCAGAAATTGGGCCTTCAACTGATGAATTGTTATGTACCTTTTTCATCAATTTCTACATGAAACTCTCGAATAGGTACATCCATCGAAACTGAACCGGACCTGCGCATTTATCTTCATGTGTAAAATGTAATATCAGATATTCAATTAAGTAAACGAAAGCCTGCAGAATGATTTTTTCATGTTCACATATAATTATAGCAACATCTTTATCCAGTTTTCATAATGCATCATAGTTTTTTTTCGCTCCACAAATGTCATGAAAATAATATGATAGGTCTATAATCAAATCCCAAATCATAGAATTCAACAAACCTCTAAATCTAATCGGCATAAGTCTTTCCATTATAACATGACAATCTTGAATTTTTAATCCAGTAATAAAATCATTCTTAACACATCTTCCCAAATTGGAAGCACAACCATCTGGAAGTCTTAAATCTGCAATCCAGTAGCAGAATAGTAAGCGACTCTCTTTGGACAGTGTATAAGCAGCTTTTGGCTTCATTAACCTCTCTGATCTGAAAATTTCAAATAGTTTATGTTCTGGTCGCCTGAAAATTTGGACAAGAGCTAATCATGCCTTTACAGTATCATTGGTCTTACTAGGTGTATCCAAAACTGTATGAAAAAATATATCAAAATAGTTCTTCTCAATATGCATGACATTCAACATGTGGCAGACCAACAAATCAGATCAATATAAAAGATCCCAAAAAATGATTAGTTTTATCCAATTATGTTTTTCCCGAAGCCATGAATTTTTTATTGGTTTACTTTCATCCCAAATGTGATAAGAGGTAATGAAAATACCACTAATTTTAACTCTGTACATGAGATCATTTTTGGAGGATCATCTCTATCAATTGTACCTTTTATGAAATGATATTTGTTCCTCTGAAAAGGATGATCGGTTGGAAGAAATATGTGGTGGCAGTCAAAATAGCAAGGTTTTTATCCATTGATAAGCATAAAGGCTTTGTTATCTTTCATACATTAAGGACATGATTTCGGACCACGTGTACTCTATCCAGATAACATGCAATATGCCGGAAAGTCACTAATCGCCCACATCAATGTAGCTTTTAATATGAAATTTTGTTTCGCATAAACATCATATGTACTAACACCATCACTCCACAATGCATTTTACTCATCAATCAATGTTTTCAGTTAAACATCAATATTATTTTTCAGATGTCTTGGGATTAATAAGGTAAAAAAGATATAGGGCTCTTTCATCAACATCCATGGAGGTAAATTGTACAGAGTTATAAAGATAGGCCAATATGAATATAGAGTACCATAAGATCTAAATAGATAGAAACCATTATTAGAAAGACCTAATCCCACATATCGGGCTTCTAATGAAAAAGACTGATGCAGATTGTTAAAATGATTCCATTAATCACCATCAGATGGATGATTCAAGCCTTTATCAGTTGAAATCTTGGTTTTATTCCATAAAATTATTGACGCTGTGTTCTAAGTAATAAATAAACTCTGCAACCTGGGTGTTAGGGAAAAATATTTCAACTTTTTTACTAGAATCAATCCTAACTTCCCTGGTATAGATTCTTTATACCTCGATTGTCCAGATGTGGGACAACTATCCAACAAATCATTTTCACTAGAATATAAGATGCAATCATTTGGACATGAATGAATCTTTTGATAACTAAGGGCCAGATTATGAACCAGCCACTTTCTCTCATAGTAATTTGTAGGTAACAAATTTCCTTCATGTAATAATGTTTTAACCAAAGAAAATATCTGATCAAAATACTTGTTTGACATTACATTATCTGATTTAATAGCCATAAATTTTTTAACCGCTTCTAATTTTCTCATCTTGCAACTAGGAAAAAATGCATCCTCAGTAGACCTCAACAACTCATAATATTCAGATGGTTCCAACCTAGGATTTAAATCAATGTCATCTTGTGTTTCAGTTTGTTGAACAGATGGACCTACAACATCATGTTCTAAATTTTGAAACCGTGATAGATCTGGAATCAAGTTACTAATATCTTCTATGGAACTGCATTCATAGTGTTGATACAAAATAACATAATCTGTTTGAAAACCAAACCGAAATAGATGTCCACCAACCTTGTCAAATGTGTCAAACATTCTTAGAGCCCATTTTTTACAAGGACACTTTATTATGCCTTCTAAAACATATTCTGGTTTTGGAGACGCAAATGATAAGAAAGCTTCAACACCCTCAATATATACAGGATTTAAATCAGAACTGTCTGTATTTCTACACTGATTTATCCAATAACGATTATATAATAATGATTGTTGTTGTCTTCCTTGTTCCATTTTTTCCTACAAAATATATAATCATTACTATTTTTGAATAATTTGAAATTATAAAAACACTATCTGAAAAAAATATAAATAATTAATTTTTTTTTAATAATTACAACTATATATGGGTAGCACAATTTCCTGTAGATTGAAAGCTCCTCTTTTTTCCGACGACACATTTGATTGCAACTTTCTGACACAAAAAATAAAAATGAAGAATCTTCTCGGAGGTACGCATATTCATTCTTTTATGCAGAAGAATGAATATGCCTACCTCCTAGTAGATTCTTTACTATGATTTATGTGTGAAAAGCTGCAAGTAAATGAATCAGTGGACAAAAGATCCCCCTTTTCATCGATGAATCATCTACTTACAACTGTCACCGCCTAAACTCATTATGAAAAATCTGGTCCTACGAATGAATATTCAAACTCAGGCACTCGAGATTGGATATGCAAACGTAGAAGCATAATTTTCATAATGTTTTGAGTAGGTGAAAGTTTAATGGAGAAGACTCATTGAGCAAAAGGAGTGACGTCAATCCACTAAAAATTGGGCCAAGTTATTACAAGTTATTACAATTTATTACAATTGATTTTCTTCCAAATTGTTCTTAATTTTTACAAAGTGTTACTAATTGTTACTAATTTTCATTAATTGTTACTAATTGTTAATAATTGTTACTAATTGTTACTATGTGTTACTAATTTTTCCTAATTATTTCTAATTGTTTCTAATTGTTCCAAATTGTTCCAAATTGTTCCTAATTGTTACTAATTATTAATAATTGGTACTAATTGTTACTAATTGTTACTAATTGTTTCTAATTGTTACTAATTGTTCATAATTGTTCCTAATTATTCTTAATTGTTTCTAATTGTTTTTAATTGTTCATTATTATTCCTAATTCTTCCTAATTGTTTCTAATTATTCCTAATTGTTCATAATTGTTCCCATTTTTTTCATTTTTCCCATTTGTTCTTATTTGTTCCTATTTGTTACTATTTACTCATATTTGGTCCTATTTGTTCAGATTATTTTTCATATATGTTCATATTTGTTCCTATTTGTTCTTATGCGTTCCTATTTGTTCCTATTTATTTCTATGTGTTCCTATTTATTCTTATTTGTTCCTATTTCTTCTTAATAATTCATATTTCTTCAAAATTATTCAAAATTATTGATTCCCAATTATTTCTAATTATTTCTAATTATTTCTAATTATTCCTAATTATTTCAAATTATTCTTATTATTCGTAATTATTCCGAATTATTCATAATAATTCTTAATTATTCGCAATTATTCATAATTATTACTAATTCACTACTAGAAATCAAGGTTTTTACGACGGGATCCCGTCGTAAATAGGCTTTAGCGATGGGGCCCCGTCTCAAATAGCCCGTTGCAGAAAACGCCATTGCAAAAAATATTTTTTGCAACGGGCCCATCGCAAATAATATTTCTTGCGACGAGAAACTTCACCATTGAAAATAAGTCACCGATTATAAATTATATATATATATAAGCTATTTTGTGATGAGACCGTCGCAAATAATTTGTTGCGATGGGCCCATAATCCCATCGCAAATGTTTGTTGAAAATATTTTTTAGGACTATTTGCGACGGGCTCATCGCAACTACATTTTTTAAGAAAAAAATTATTCAGTCTATTTGCAATGGGATCCCATCACAACAGATCCCATCACAATAAATAAATTAATTTTTTTAAATATAAATTTAATAAAAATATGATTATTGAAAAATTAATTTTAATATTATTAAAATTCTCAATATTTACAAAAAAATATAAAAAAATCATAAAATATTATTATGATTATTGAAAAATTAATTTTATTATTATTAAAATAATAAAAAATTAAAAATATTAAAATTATCAATACTCACAAAGAAAATATAAAAAAATCATAAAATATTATTTTTATTATTATTTGTAAAATAATCAAATATTAAAAAATATACTACTGAAATGATATATTTAATAAAATTATGATTAATGAAGAAATAATATTAATATTATTAAAATAATAAAAAAATAAAAAATATTTAAATTCTTAATATTCACAAAAAAATTATAAAATATTAAAATTTAAATTATGTAATAATCGCACTGATATAATAGACAGAAAATGTAAATAGTTCATATTACACCAATTCTAATTCAAATGTTTTTTACATAAAACCAATCCCTAGGGGGTCGTCTTCTGGAAGATATAGAGGAGATGAAGGAGTTGGTGGAGGAAACTTCATCCTTAAACTATGAGTTAGACGGCGCATGTACTCCATATGCTCATGATGCTGCTGCTGCCATCGATGCATCTCCTCCTTGTGCTACTGCTACTGCTGCCATCGACACATCTCCTCCTTGTGTTGCTTCTGCTGCTGCTGACTTATCTCTTCTTGCTGCTTGTGCAAACTCTCTATAAGGTTATTCTGAGCTCGGAATTTCTCTTGATACTGTGAGCCAGAAGTTGATGCCTCTCCACGAGATCCTCTCGAGATGGACGCCGACATCGTAGTAGTACCATAATAAGTACCAAGAGTCACTTGAGAGTTGATACCAACTACTCGGCCATTCTCAAAGCCATATTGAGTCGCCTGCATCCATGTCGCCTCGTCGAAATGGTGGGCAATGGTCTGATCAATCGCCTCGTCCTGACCCTCAGCCTGTGTCTGAGAAGTCACAACCTCATATTCCTCATTCAATTCCAATTTTAAATTAAAATTGTGAAAATATTATATGTAGTTAATTATCATAGTAAAAATAATAATAACCACAATCTGACGTTGGCGATCACCTCTAGTCTCTCCGGTGGCTGGATCACTGTACAAACTTTGATAAACATCATACTCTGAAATATTGGTATGCTTGACTGCCTATATGAATATAAAATAAAATGTTATTATTTGATGTTATATAAAATACTTTAAAAAATTACTTACCAGATAATCTTTATGTGTTCTGAATGTACAGCTACCAGCTCGATGTTTCACCTCCTATCTCCCCCAGTTCTGTCGATCTAATGAATACCTCCTCCGAAATCCACCATTCAACTAGTATGCACATAATCCATCCCAAACCTGAGATGAAATGTACATTGGTTGGTGGGCTCTACATGACTCATCAAATATTGTCACTCCTACTTTCTTAATGGTCGTCTTTCTCAAATTGTGAAAAAACTGATGCAAACGCTCACGCATAGCCACCTCCCATGCTTCATGGATATTTTCATGCATTCTATAATCAATGGGATACCATAAAACCTCAAAATAATTTATAATATCATGTTATTAATAAAATAAATTTCAAGATAAATATCATTCATTAATGTACCATCCAATGATTGTACATGTCGATCTATTCATCAACGGGAATCTGTTCCCATGTGGTCCATGGCTGAGAAAAATAATTTCTCAAGATAGCGCTCCCATGACCAACAACTACATGCACAAAACTGTGAAAAAAGAAAAAATAATCAATCAATTACTATATATCTAAATAATTTAATGAAATCTAACTAAAATATACAGGTTATGATACATCTGTGTGCGAGGATCGAAGCCAAGACATGGTCGTCGCTCAAAGATAGGGTCAAGAATCATCGGTTGTGCAAGACTATGCCCCCTCTGCGTACCTCATGAACCACCAATAGGATGAGGGTCAGATGATCCCACATCCCCCTTGTCCAAAGGTCGCTCAGCCTCCACTAACTCACGCAATAGATTGGAGTCCATCTGAAACAAAAAATTATTGTTGTTAGCAGATAGTTGAAAATAACTATTATATATATATATATATTATTTATGGTATTAACCACCATTTAATTATGCCAATATTCATATTCATCATCATATTTATATATAATGATGTCAATGTCTTCATATTCCTCCTTGGCATCATCAATATCCATATGAGTTTCTCTTTCATCATCCCTTGTCATTAAAATTTCATTTTTAACATCATTAACATCTTCGTCACCATGAACCCTTATTTGTGGTGTGTCCTTAATGATATTAAAATTTCTTTTTGAAAATGTTGTATTTTGAGTTGTCTAATGAAAAATTTCAATTACATCCACTTCAGTGGAACCAAATTCAGTTTGAGTAAATTTATTTTCCCGAGATTTCATTTTTATTATTCTCCACCAATCAGCCAGGTGTCTTGAAGCAGCACAGTGATTTTCATAATAAATTTGATGTGCCTGTTGAGCCAGTAAAAATGGTTCATTTACTGCAAGAATAATTTTATATTTAATATCAATGATTCTATGAGTCGGATGAGCACGCAAGCCTCTCTCAGTATCCAACCACCTACATTTAAACATCTTTATGTAAATTTTTCAAACATAACATAGCTCAATAATTTCATCCAAAATATCTTAAAAGCCATCTTCAGTTTCTCTATGATGTGATCCGCTCAAACAAACTCCACTATTCATTTTTTTTATTCCCTATATGCACGTGTATGAAATAGAAATCCATTTACCACATATGCATTATAATATTTATCCATTTAGGATAGTGGGTTACTCAATATACACAGTCTCTTATCAAATTTTTCAGCATGTTGAGACACCTTAATTTTTTTTTAATGTTATCAATATAATAAATTGTAAACTAAATTTATATAAGACCGTCAATAATTTATGTTACCATCTTTTGAAACAATTGAGAATTTCTTTTGTGTGTGTTCTTCAAGAGCATCTGCTATAATTTGTGGAGCTTGTTTCTTGATATGATTATCATATAACCTACAAATAAAATAAGTTTACATACTATAACAAAAATTATAGAATAAGTGATAGAAGCACTCAACGTACAAATGCTGTCATTTCTTCACAGTTGAGAAGAACATATGTTTGAGCTCTATGATGTTCATCGTCTAAAAGCCATCGTTCTTGAACTCCACTGAAGCCAAGATTTGGCTGATTAAAATCTGCTAAATTATTGTCTGTTTCTTCATTTACATTTCCCTCATTCCGTCCCATACGGTTTTTAGGGATATTAAGATTCAAAATAGTGAGAGCAGAAAAAAGAAATTTCCTCTTGAAAATAAGCTTCAGCAATTAAGCCATCAACTGATGCTTTGTTATGTACTTCTTTCTTCAATTTCTTCATGCATCTCTCTAATGGGTACATCCATGAATACTGTACTGGACCTCCATATTTAGCTTCATGAGGAAAATTTAATATCAGATGTTCCATTGATTCAAAGAAAGCAGGTGGAATGATTTTTTCCAATTTACATATAATTACAGCAATATCTTCTTCCAGTTTTCTTAGCACATCGTAGTGAGTTGTCACTACACAAATGTCTCGAAAGAAATATCATATGTCTGTTATCTAGTCCAAAATCATATAATTCAACAAAACTCTGAATCCAATCGTCATAAGTCCTTCCATTATAACATGACAATCATGACTTTTAATTCGGTAATATGTCCATTCATAACACATCTGCCCAATTTGGATGCATTTCCATCTGGAAGTCTCAAATCTGCAATCCACAGAAAAAATAATAATCGAATCACTTTGGATAGTGTATAAGCTGATTTTGGATTCATTAACCACTGTGATCTGACATTTTCAAATAGTTCAAGTTCTGGTCGCCTGCAAATTTGGGCAAGATCTAATCCTGCTTTTACTGTATCATTGGTCTTACCTAGTGTATCCAAAACTGTATGAAATAAATTATCAAAACAGTTCTTCTCAATGTGCATGACATCCAACATTTGGTAGACCAACAAATCAGACCAATATAGTATATCCCAAAAAATTATTCGTTTTATTCAATTATGTTCTTTCCTAGTGCCATGAATTTTCTGTTGGTTTATAGTTGGGACAAATGTGATGGGAGGTAATAAAGATACAACTGATTTTAACTATGTACCTGATATCATTTTTGGAGGTTAATCCCTTTCAATTGTGCCTTTTCTGAAATGAGATTTGTTCCTCGAAAAGGATGATCGGTTGGAAGAAATCTACGATGACAGTCAAAATAGAAATGTTTTTTTCCTTGATGAGCGTAAAATCTTTGTTGTCTTTCATACAGTAAGGACATGATTTCAGACCATATGTACTCTAGCCAGATAACATGTCTTATGCCAGAAAGCCACTAATCGTCCAAATCAATGCATCTTTTAATGTGAACTTTTGTTTTACAGCAACATCATATGTACCATCACCATGACTCCATAATGCATTTAACTCAGCAATCAATGGTTTAAAATAAATATCAATATTATTTTTCGGATGTACTGGAATTAATAAGGTCAAAAAGATATTGGTCTCCTTCATCAACATCCATGGGGGTAGATTGTATGGAGTTATAATGATAGGCCAACATGAATACTGACTACCATAAGAAGCAAATGGACATAAACTATCAGTAGAAAGACACAATCACACGTTTCAGGATTCTAATGTAAAATAAGTATGCAAACGATCAAAATGTTTCCATGAATCACCATCAGATGGATGATTCAAGATTTTACTAGTTGAAATATTGGTTTTGTGCCATGACATAATTGACGTTGTGTTATGAGATATAAATAAACGTTGCAGCCTGGGTGTAAGGGTTGAATATCTCAACTATTTTACAGGAATCGATCCAGACTTACCTGGTTGAGCTTCATTCTAAAATGATTGTCCACATGTGGGAAAACTTTCCAAACACTCATTTTCACCAGAATATAAGATGTAATCATTTGCACATGTATGAATATTCCGATAACTAAGGCCTAGAATATGAACCAACCTCTTTTTCTCATATTAATTTGTAGGAAACACATTTCTTTCAGGTAACAGTGTTTTAAATAAAGAAAATTTCTGATCAAAATAGTTGTATGACCTTGCATTATCTTATTTAATAGCCATAACTTTTTCAACCACTTCTAATTTTCTTATCTTGCAACCATGATATAATTCATCCTCAGTAGACCAAAAAAATCATAAAATTCGGATGGTGCCAACTCAGGAGTTAAATCAATATCATCGTGAGTTTCATTTTGTTAAACAGATAGACCTGTAACATCATTTACTAAATTTTGGAACTATGATGGATCCATAATCAAGTTATTTGTATCTTCTCTAGAACTGTGTTCACCATGTTGATACTAAAAAACATAATCTAGTTGAAGACCAACCTACAAGAGATGTCCCCTAACCATGTCATATGTGTCAAACATTCTCAGAGCATATTTTTTACAATGACACTTAATTATGACTTTTATGACATATTCTGGTTATGATGATGCAAATGCTAAGAAATCATCAACACCCCCAATATATTCTAGATTTAAACCAGATCTATTTGGATTTCTATGCTGATTTATCCAAGCGTGATCATCTAATAATGACTTATGATGACTTCCTTGTTCCATATTTTTCTAAAAAATATAAAATCATCACTATTTTTGAAAAATTTGAAATTATAAAAATACTATCTAAAAAAGAAGATAAATAATTACTACCACTTCTTAATAATTACCATTAATTAGAGGTGATACAATTTCCTGTGGATTGACGACTCCTCTTTTGTCCCACAGCTTATTTACTTCCATCTTTCTTACACTGAAATCACAATGAAGAATCTAGTCAGAGGTACACATATTCATTCTCATATGCACGATAATGAATGTATGTATCTCCCACTGGATTCTTCATTGTGATTTTAGTTTTATAAATATGCAAGTAAATGATCCTTCAGGAAAAAGTTCCCCCTTTTCGTCAATGAATCATCCTCTTCCAACTGTCACCTCCTGAAAAAATTATAAAAAATATGATCATACAAATGCATATCCAATCTTGTGTATACGAGATTTTAGATGCCTATGTAAATGCACATTTTTCATATTTTTTGAGTCGGTTATAGTTGAATGGAGAGAAGTCATCGAGCAAAAGGATTTCCATCAATCCATTGGAAATTGATCCGGGTTCATGGAATTTATTAAAATTTATTAAATTTATTTTTAACTATTCCTAACTAATTATTACTAATTATTACTATTTATTGCGAATTATTACTAATTTAGAAATACTTATTAATATTTAGCAAAAATAAAACTATATGAATAATGAAAGGAAATTTGGAAATCATCATTGTGGAGATGATTACAAATTTTCCCTTCATTATCCACATAGTTTTTTTATTATAATTATAATTAAATCTAATTTTTACTAATAAAAAATTTATATGATCAATATTTATGAAAAAACAATATTAAATTTATTAATATAAAAAAATTGTAAAATATTATAATTATGAATATTTGCAATAGGATTTTCTCTATTCATTACATGTTCAAATCTCAAAGGGTCTCCAATTGTCAGGTCATGCGCAATAAAAAGATTCTGTCAGCCATGTGCAATGTAAACTCTATAATTGTCCTTTCATGGTTGATCACCTCACAAGTAGTGTTGTAATAGGACGACTAAAGTAATGTCATTCTTGTCTCTGCTAATCATGTCACTCCCTTTACAGAGATCATTCTTCCTTAAAAATTTGAGGAGACATCAGTATCTTTCCCTTAAATTTTTAAGGAAGAATGGTCTATGTAAAGGGTCATGTGAGATAATTCTTATAGACGAGAAGGGCATGACTTGGGTAGTCCTATTGCAATGCTACTTGGAAGTTGATCAACCAAGCAAGGACAATTATATATAATTGCTTCAATTTATGACTAATTATTACTAATTATTACTAAATATGACTAATTATTTCTAAATATGACTAATTATGACTAATTATTACTAATTATGAAAAATCATTACTAATTATTACTAATTCAAACTAATTATTACTAATTATTTCTAATTATTACTAATTATATCTAATTATATCTAATTATTACTAATTATATCTAATTATATCTAATTATATCTAATTATATCTAATTATTACTAATTATTACTAATTATATCTAATTATTAATAATTATATCTAATTATTACTATAATTATTACTAATTATATCTATTTATATCTAATTATTACTAATTATATCTAATTATATCTAATTATGTCTAATTATGTCCAATTATATCTAATTATATCTAATTATTTCTAATTATTTCTAATTATTAGTAATTATTACTATTTATTACTAATTATATCTAATTATATCTATTTATATATAATTATTACTATTTATGTCTAATTATTACTAATTATTAGTATTTATTAGTAATTATTAGAATTTAATAGTAATTATTACTAATTATTGATAATTACTTCTAATTATTGCGAATTATTCCTAATTGTTGCTAAATATTTCTAATTATTGCTAAATATTACTAATTATTCCTAAATATTACTAATTATTAGTATTTATTACTAATTATTACTAATTATTCTTATTTATAACTAATTATTACTATTTATTACTAACTATTACTATTTATTACTAACTATTACTATTTATTACTAACTATTACTATTTATTACTATGTTTTACTATTTATTACTATTTATTACTATTTATTACTATTTATTACTCTTTATTACTATTTATTACTAATTATTACTAATTATTAAAATTTATTACTAATTATTACAATTTAATCTTATTTATTACTAATTATTCCTATTTATTGATAACTATTCCTAATTATTGCTAATTATTCATAATTATTGCTAATTATTCCTATTTAATTCTAATTATTTCTAATTAGTTCTAATTATTCATAATTATTACTAATTATTGCTAATTATTAGAATTTATTCATATTTATTGCTAATTATTGCTAATTATTGCAAATTATTCCTAATTATTAGTATTTAATTGTAATTATTAGTATTTATTAGTATTTATTAGTAATTATTAATAATTATAGCTATTTATTACTAATTATTTATAATTATTCCTAATTATTCATAATTATTACTAATTATTCTTAATTAATGCTAATTATTTCTAATTATTAGTAAGTATTACTAATTATAAGTATTTATTCATAATTATTCATAATTATTCTTAATTATTTCTAATTATTCTTAATTATTCCTAATTATTCATATTTATTAATATTTATTTCTATTTATTACAAATTATTACTATTTATTGCTAATTATTGCTAATTATTTCTATTTATTACTAATTATTTTTAATTATTCATAATTATTCCTATTTATTTCTATTTATTTCTATTTATTGCTAATTATTTCTAATCATTCACAATTATTGCTAACTATTGCTAATTATTAGTATTTATTAGTAATTATTAATAATTATTTGTATTTATTACTAATTATAACAATTTATTACTAATTATTACAATTTATTACTAACTATTAGAATTTATTACTAATTATTATTAATTATTCCTAATTATTATTAACAATTCACAATTATTACTAATTATTCCTAATTATTACTAATTATTACTATTTATTACAAATTATTCCTATTTTTTACTATTTATTTCTATTTGTTACTAATTATTGCTATTTACTGCTAATTATTGCTAATTATTCCTAATTATAGCTAATCAATTCTAGTTATTCCCAATTATTGCTAATTATTGCTAATTATTTCTAATTATTGCTAATTATTCTTAATTATTAGTATTTATTTCTAATTATTATTATTTATTAGTAATTATTAGTAATTAATTGTATTTATTACTAATTACTACAATTTATTACTAATTATTACAATTTATTACTACTTATTATTAATTATTTCTATTTATTGCTATTAATTACTAATTATTGCTAATTATTACTAATATTTTCTATTTATTGCTAATTTTTCCTAATTATTACTAATTATTGCAAAATATTTATAATTATTGCTAATTATTCCTAATTATTACTAATTATTTCCATTTATTACTATTTATTGATATTTATTACCAATTATTATTAATTACTGCAAATTAATTATATGCATTATTAATTATCGTTAATATTTAATAATTACTACTAATTATTAAAAATTAATACTAAAAATTTCAATTTATTAGTAGAAATAAATACTAATGAGAAAACAATATTAATTTAATTTAACTACAACTAATCAACAAAAAAATAACATAAAAATGAAATAAATAATAAATTAAAAAAACATAAATACCTTTAAGACTGATTTTCTGTTGATGCAGACAGCTTGACAACTTCTTCGTGAACAAAAAAATTAACTTAGAAAAAATCTCTCCTTAAAATCAGAGTTTAGAGAGAAACATCATCTAAAATTTGAGAGGAATGAGAGGAAAAACGGATGGGAGTATATATAGGTTAAAGTATATGTGACGGGATACCTGTCGCAAATAGTATCTATTATGGCGGGACCCTTCGCAAATACCTACGCCTGCATTAATGACTGTCGGCGGTTAAAAAGTTATTTGCGACGGGACCCGTCACAAATAGCCCACGTTAACACACCTTTTACGACGAGACGACATCCCGTCGCAAAATGCTATAAACCACCGCCGGTTATTTGCGACAAGCCCCGTTGCAAATGGTGTCCCGTCACAAAAATCTATAAACCATCGCTAGTTATTTGCGATGGGCCCCGTCGCAAATACTTAACTATTTACGATGGCGGGATCCCACCTCGTGTTGTTTGGCGCGCTATCTGCACCAAGCTATTTGCGACGGGAGACGAAATCTCATCGCAAATAGTTGGTTATTTAAGACGGGTCATTACCCCCATCACAAATATCCTCTTAGAAGGACCTTTTGCGACGGGATTTATTCCTGTCGCAAAAGGCCCGTCGTAAAAAGCCTTTTTCCCGTAGTGATTATTTCAAATTATTCCTATTTATTCCTATTTATTCATATTTATTCATATTTATTTTTATTTATTCATATTTATTCTTAATTATTCATAATTATTCCTAATTAATCTTATTTATTCATATTTATTCATATTATTTCCTATTTAATTTTATTTATTCCATTTTATTCCGATTTATTCCGATTTATTCCTTTTTTATTAATATTTATTGCTATTTATTCTTATTTATTCTTATTTATTCGTATTAATTTTTATTTATTTCTATTTATTCCTATTTATTCTTATTTATTTCTATTTATTCAGATTTAATCTTGTTTATTCATATTTATTACAATTTATTACAATTTATTCCAATTTATTCTAATTTATTACTAATTATTCCTAATTATTCTTAATTATTTCTAATTATTCCTTATTATTCCTAATTATTCATATTTATTCTTAATTATTACTATTTATAACTATTTATAACTATTTATAACTATTTATTACTATTTATTACTATTTATTACTAATTGCTCTTATATTACTAATTATTACTAATTATTTCCAATTATTATTAATTCTTAATAATTATTCATAATTATTTCTAATTATTACTAATCATTAAAATATATTACTAATTATTACTATTTATTACTATTTATTACTATTTATTCTTTTTTGTTACTATTTATTCCCAATTATAACAAATTATTACTAATTACTACAAATTATTACTAATTGTTCATATTTATTCCTTATTATTCTTAATTATTAATAATTATTCATATTTATTCCAAATTATTTCTAATGAATCCTATTTATTCATATTTCTTCCTATTTATTCATATTTATTCATATTTATTCATATTTATTCATATTTATTCCTAATTGTTTTTAATTATTGCTAATTATTTCTAATTATTCCTAATTATTCTTAATTATTCTTATTTATTCCTATTTATTCCTAATTATTTCTATTTATTCATATATATTGCAATTTTTGTCAATTTATTCCAATTTATTCCTATTAATTCTTATTTATTCTTATTTATTCTTATTTATTACTATTTAGTACTATTTATTGGAAATTATTACTAATTATTAATAATTATTACTATTTATTACTATTTATAACTATTTATTACTATTTATTACTATTTATTAATAATTATTACTTATTATTTCTAATTATTACTGATTATTACTAATTATTACTGATTATTACTGAATATTACTAATTATTACTCATTATTACTAATTATTAGTAATTATTACTAATTATTAATAATTATTACTAATTGTCATTATTTATTACTTTTTATTAGTATTTATTACTATTTATTACTAATTATTACTATTTATTACTATTTATTACTATTTATTACTTTTTAATACTACTTATTACTAGTTATTACTATTTATTAATATTTATTGCTATTTACTAATATTTATTACAATTTATTACAATTTATTCCTTTTTATTACTAATTGTTCCTAACTATGAGTAATTATTCCTATTTATTACTAATTACTTCTATTTATTACTAATTACCCATAATTATTCCTAAATAAACATAACTATTACTAATTAAACATAAATATTACTAATTAGTGTTAATTGATATTAATAACTACAATTTATATCTACTAATTACTAATTACTAATTAGATGTAATTATTTACAGACAATACTAATTTTCGTTAATAAATAATAATTACTACCAATTATTTATTTTAATAATTATAAGAATTTATATTATTAATTTCAATTTATTATTACAAATAAATACAAATAAGAAAACAAATTAAATCAAATTTAATTACAACTAATCAACAATAATTAAAATTATAATAAAAAATGAAATAAATAAAAAATAAAATAAAATATAAATACCTTTAAACTTGATCTCTTATTGATGTAAGCGACTTCACAACTTCTCCGTAAAAAAAATAACTCTGATAAATTTTCACTCTAAAACTAGAGTTTAAAGAAAGAGGAAGTGAGAAATGAGAGGAAGAGAAAGAAAAGCAAAGGGGTTATATATAGGTTAGATTAGTGGTGACATGACTAGTTGTGACGAGATTACCGTCACAAAAGGTACTTTTTGCGATGGGGGATGTCGCAAATAACTTTTCCCGCATTAACTACCGTCGATGGTTAAAATGGTATTTGCGACGGGCGCCATCGCAAAAACCCATTTACCGCTAACGGTATTTGCGACAGATCCCGTCGCAAATACCCTCCGACCGACAGAGTCTTTTGCGACGGGGGGATCCCCCCGTCGCAAATAACCTTCTCTCGCCTTGGCGCGCATCCCACACCAACCCACACATTACTTTTTGCGATGAGACCCCAAAACCTGTCGCAAAGAACTTCTTATTTGTGACGGGATGAACTCTCCATCGCAAATAACCTCTAGGATGGACTATTTGTGACAAGAATTAATCCCGTCGCAAATAGCCCATCGCAAAAGCCTGTTTTTCCCATAGTGACATAACATAAACAAAGAATTCAATACCACAAATAACTATCAGTTCATCTAAACCTATAGATCAAGATAAAAGATGAAAACTGAACATTATAACTAGAAAACCACTTACACTCAATAGCACATTGTTTCCATTGTAGAAAATCAACTACATTAGAATGGTTCAAAACTTTTCGGTACTTTATCTACATCAAGGTTAATATATGTATTTTTGAATAAGTTGATTACAAGGCTAATATATATTATGGAAGATAAAATATTAAGAGGACCAAACTATATAAATATGGGAAATATAAGTAATAAAAGAAACACAAATCAACTGAGATATAACCATTGGATGAGAAATGCTAAGCAATATAAGGGTCCTCCAACAATTGAGATTTCTCTATTATATAAAATAAGAGATTCCTCAAATTAATTACATCCCCAAGTGATAGATATTGGAATATAGTCATTTAAAGAATCCCAATCCATTACACGTTCTACAATATAAAAACCCACATATTATAAAATACCCAATAATTCCTCCACTATTTAGATGATGTAGCAAATCTATGGGCCATAGAACCTCATCCATTTGAATAGAATAACAATGTAATGAAAATTAATATAAATGTATAATTCCACATCAAATATGTAAAGGGTATGTTGAAACTGATTGGTAAGATTGAATCCATGGTTCAGTAAATAAAGCTACTAAATAATACCACCATGGGGACATAAAAACAATGAATCAATGGTGAAAAAAGTATAGCCCCACTCATATTTATCAGCCATAACCTATAGTAAAATCATAATAGGATACCACCAATTTCAAAGAAACATATATTACGCCACAATTCATAACATTTATCCTAATTGTTGTCATATTTTGTGGTAACAATAAACCAAGACGTTCTTTTGTTAAGAGATAATTATGAAAGCACAACTAAATAATAAAGATGAGAAACTACATCATGAATCCTGAAATGTGTAAATATAAAATAAAAATTATTGCAATTCTAGTTATACCCCACCTATAATAGTTGAAGATAATATACTATGACAAGATCAAAAATGTTATGCTTTATCAATGCATAGTACTACAAACCACGATGGAAAATGAGACGACATTGATGAAATAAATTAAAGTAAAAAACATCTAGACAAATAATAATTAAAGGTGATGAAATTAGATATCAAAAAATAAAATTTGAAAAAAATGGTGATATTCATTGAATATCAATGATTTATTGCTTCATTCACAAGAGAAAGGTTGTAATATAGGATAAATATTATTATTCTTGGTAATGAAGAGGATAAGATGAATCTAAAGGGGAAAGTGAGATTGGATGGCCATTATTTAAGGGGTCCATTAAGAGATGTAAGATCCATATTCAAAACCATATAATATAAAATATGAGGAGAAATAAACTAACTAGATACATTTATGTTAATTAATATGTTGTAAAATGTATATTTGACAATAATGGTACATAGTACAACTGTACATTTATCACAATCATTTAATGGATACTTTTTGACAATAAATATTAATTCAAATTCCATAACACCTTAATTTCATTTAGTTAAATAGATAACCTATTCTATTCCACCATATTGAAACTATCTTACTAAGTAATATCATCCACACCTACATGATATCAAAGAACAAACTGACTTTCACTCCATAGAGCTTACCTTTTTCTGTAATCAAATTCCTAAAATGTTTTCGAATTCCATATTTTACTCCTATTAATAACCTTATATAGAAAACATTGATGAAATAACATTCAAATTGTCCATTATTCCTTTATTTATAAAAGAAAACATGTTTTTTTATGACATACATAAACATATAGAATAGACATTAATGTTTATTTGTGGATGATAATTCCATCCAAAGGATCCCTAATTGATTATCTCCCAAAGAAAATAATCATTATATCTAATTATTATCTATATTGGTCACAGAAAACTCACATATACATTTTAGATGTCTCCCTAACACACCTCTATTATCATTTTTTTAACACCTTAGTACAATTATGTACACAATAATCTAATTTAAAGATAATGATGTGAACATGAATTATAATCAAACTAATAATTCATTGAGAATCATAAAATTTCTTCATAAATAGGAATCACATAAGATCAATTAATTTCTCTATATAATGTCGATGATTTAGGTCAGTTACATTAAATCCAAAAAATTACTATCCTTTTCAATAGAAAACATATCAAAATTAAATTGATAAAATAATAATAAATTTATTAAAATACCTACCAAAATATATATATTACACCCTCTTCTTCTTCCCATGGATATACCCATATCCATTTCTTTTACACATAATCATATACACTATATTGATTACGAAATGACCTAGAGTATAAATTTGGTCAAAGAATATGTAAATACCCAAAACCCACTCCTTAGATCATTTATGTTGAATATATTCTATAAACATAGGAGGAAATTGTAATTTAAGTTATTTTTTAATTTTACCTACATCTTTATGTTCTATTTTTATCCCTTTCTACATAATCTAAATCATAATAATAAGACAACTCAAAAAAACTGCATTTTCTATGTAATATATTCTATAATTAGTGGGTTCTTGTAATAATGTAAGGCCCCAACCTTCAACATTACATAATATCGATTTTTTTTCAAGAATTTAAATTCACTCACATTTAGTATCTTTTTAGGTTTTGAGTTTTAGATAATTAGGCTGTATCTATTAAATTATATCTAAAATAAAAAAAGTAGACACTTATAATCTATCCAGATTTTTTGACAACAATAAAACTCCTTAAAATTAAGAATTATTTTCTTGATAAAAATACTCGTGAATTATTCTTTTCTCTTACCCTTCCTTATACAAAATGAATAACGTTTTCAAAACATGGGATGATCATAAAAAACTCATTAAGGGGTATAAAATAAGGAACACAAATATTAGTCCATGAATACATAAAAATCAATGAAATCATACTTTTTACTCATAAAGAATAGGATATTTAACCTACATCATGAAATAATATGATTTATGAATAACTCATAGAAATCATAAATCATAATTGTATCTTTTGGAACCCATAACATACGTATATTTTAGCTTTCAAAACCACATAGGGTTTTACAATCATGGTTATTTTTAGAATAACCATCACAGTAAATCCCCAAATATCTAAAGGGAAACATTAAAATTTAGCATTTTCATGTTACCCAGTGCATTATAGAGCTATCACGGGTTCACTAGCCCTCAGTTTATCACAAAACCACCAGTAAACATAAGTAATACCTTAGAACCATAACATAATCATAACACATGAAAAACATAAAAAAATATTTCCATAGTGAAATCATATGATATCATTTCATGAAACTGATATAGTCCATCAATTATATAACCATTTTTAATACCAAAAACCTCAAAAAATGAATATGGTATTTACATTTATTTTTTAAAAAAAAATTCTCTTCTAGAAGAAGCCATATTTCAAACAATGCGTGCAGTGGTGAAAAAGTAATTGTGGCCATGTACTTTAAAAAGACATTAAATTTTTCATTTAGTAAAATGATTTTTAAATAAAAAACAATTTCAAAACAATTAAATTATATTAAAGGAAAAATGGTTATAATTAAACATCTTATAAAATAAGATCGTATATAATTCAAATTATTCCACCATGAAAGGAGAATGAGATGAAGTCCCTTACAAATATCCAGTCATTTTATTGAGGATAAATAAATTATGTAGATATCCATAAAAAATATAAATACAGAAAATATATGTGGATATTCTATGTAAAACAATCAAGGTAATTCACACATATTCTTTGAAAAAATGCCAATGACCTGGATATTTAACTCAATGAATGAAGGCATATTTAAGATTTTCCTCACCTTGAATCTGACTTGTCTTATTCATTCCTTATATTACTAAGTAACAACCAGAGGTTAATTTATAATAACTTGAGAACCATTTATCGTTTTTTATTATTCATTTTATATAACTTCTTACCATATTATAAAAATTACAAAATTATTTAAGTTCATATAGGTTGTTTTATCGATATTCGGTACATGATTTAAAAATGAACATGTTTGATGTAAATTGTCTATGTGGTAAAAATTAAATCATCTCCAGAATATTAATAATGATTTACATATCATATATATCCATTATATGTGTATTTATAGTAGTCCACAACATTTTAGAGATAATAAATGAAATGCACCGTTTATGGATATGGTAGATCGTACGTACGCATGCAAACTACATTCATTTCTTATTCATAGTAAAGGAGTGGAAAAAATGATACATAGGTATAATATAATCCAGTATAATAAATATTTTATATGTGTTACATTTTTTCATTAACACCATACTTTATATGATCTTTGTATGGAATGAACGACTAATATCACATTGAGGGTGTGGTAGTTCCCACTTCCTCAAATGAAATTATCGTATTTGTACATCATGGAATGCAAAAATATATGTTGTAAATAAAAATTAAAGAAAAAATGAGTATGTATAAATATAATATATATCATATTTATTTATCCCATTCCAATATATAATCATTGTTTAATGAAGATCGTGTAAAATTGATCACATCACATCGTTGATACGACAGGCCGTATGTACGCCCGAGTGACGATATCATTCAATTAAAGGTTTAAAATTATATATTTGGATGGTATATTAATTGTAGATAATAATTATAATGTTATATTCATTATTTAAATCCATTATACTCATTATTAAACTAATCTAAATTAAGTCTTGTTTAATAAAAAACAACACCACAACGTGGAGATGGTAAGATATACCTACACACGCATGGTGATACTATTATTCATTAAATGGATAATAGGACATATATGGTTGTCCAATAAATATAATAACATATAATTATGTATAAGATACTTTATTTATTACTTGAGTATGGAAACTACATATGAAGAGGACGTAGAAGAAGAAACAAATTTTTGAAAGAGGTGATAAAACTAAATCCTCTCTTTCGAGTATCTATTTTTGATTTTCAAAAAAGGGAACCATAAGTATCAATTTAAGGCCAAATGATTTCCTCTAGGAGGATGTGATGAATTTTGAGACAATAGTTTAGCGGAATTTGGATGAGCCAATGGGCTTGAGAAGTGTGAGTATGTGGGTAGAGGTGGTGGCATTTTATTAGAGGGGGAGGGGAACTTTCAGAATGTCTTGAAATATTATTTTGTTATAAAATTATTTTTGAATTAAAATAGTTATAAAGGGATAAAATTTGAAGATTATATGGGTATTGGTCCAAATACCCTCAACCAATAGGTTTTAGAGAATTTTTTTCATAAAATTAACCTTCTATGTTATCTTTAACCCTTAGTTAAAAACATTAACCCTTACTATGTCTTCTTGTATCGTCTTAATATATTGTTATTATAGTTACTATAAAACATCATTAAAACCATAGGTGGATATTTAATGTCATTTTTAACATTATATAAGTATTTTTACCGAATCATATATTTTTAGGAATAATAAATCATTTAATAAAAATGTATTTGTTTTAAAAACTCATTTTTGTCAATTTTGACAATATATAGAAATTGATTTTTGGTAAATTTATAAAAACATTATTACATTAATCCAATGGAATTAAACAATCCCTAACATGTAAATTTAATCCAAAAAATTCTTGTATGGCATAAAAATGTTCATATTTTATTTAATTTAATAGTTATAAAATCATTCATTTGAATCATTCATTAACAATGTAATCACTGCATCATCATTGTGTCACATATAAATTTATATATATAATGTATAAAAATTATAAAAAAATAACCTAATGTAGGAAATATATTTATATTTTATAATTAATATTTATATTCAAATAGATCAGATATATAACCCTATATTAAAATTGTATAATTAAAAGATACATGTTAGTTTTATATTTCCCTTTTCTAAAATTAAAAATTATAAAATGTCATTTTCTCACCCATTGGCTCTGAAATTCAAAAGGTTCATCCTAAGGATTATCATGGTCAGAAATATCTCATCCAATAGGATTATTACTTATTTTATTGTAGTTTATATTATTGAAATATTATTCTTTACCACTATATTGCTAATTCACCCTTTAACAATGGTAAATAAAAATAATTACTGAAACTACTATTTATAATGTCCAAAAGTAAAAGGTAACTATTTAAATAATTTGGACCTTCTGATTCCAAATATGAAATACACTTTTCAATATTCAAAACAATGAATTGGTAGAAATTAAATTAAAATTAATTCTCATTGTCATAACCAGAAAACTGGTTTTTAAGAAGTAAAACCTATCAAAAATTTTACATGTGATTATGTCCCATTAAAATATGATAAAACATAAAATTACGATAATATTATTAAATTATAAAAACAAAATTCAATTAAACTTTAAAATTAATTAAATGTACAATCTAACTATATAAAGAAATTCGATGAAATTGCACATTGAATGAAAGTCATGTACTTTTCACTATTCATTTAAAAAATGTATTTTATCAGAAAAAATAACGAAAGAATATTTTTATGTATCTATTTCAAATAAAAAATTTAATTTTACATATAGAAATTAAAAAACAAAAAAAATATTTTTGAAAATGTTTCACCATCAAAAGGTGGTAAAATGAACTTTTAAAAATATTATAGTATTTTATGCTGAAAATTGGATTCATTATCATATTAAGCCCCTAAAATTAATTATATAAATGTATAAAAAAAATTTAAAAATGAAAAATAATAATATAGTAAATTATATTCATTCCTTGTTATACAATGGCTAGGGATTAACTACTATTTGAAATAATGATATTATTGTTCTATTATTTTTCAGTGTAACTCAGTGTTGTGTGCAACGTAAGATTTTAGAGAAACCCATTGTTATGTGTTGAGTACCTTATTTTACATAGTGTCCCCTTTAAACTAAAACGAATATTAAATTTAAAAATATTAATAGATATGAAAATGTTTTATTCTATAAATACCTAGGATTTTACAAATCACCTTCCCAATAATATATTTTATATTTAACATATTTTAAATTATCTGAATGAGTTCCCTCAACATGTTTCATTGTATATGTATCTCTATAAAATCAAAAAAACTACTAACATGAAATATAAAGCCTAATTAGAAGAAACAAAAAAAACATGATTATTTCCTCGAAATATATACAAAAAATTTATAAATTCTGAATAATCACATCACATCCTTGGTCAATGTTTTACATTATTAGTTAACCAAAAATTTTATAAAAATTTAATTAGGATAAGAAAATATTTATTATTTATTATTTCAAGCTTCTACTAAATTAATTATTTCAATTAATTATAGAGTTAAGAATATTCACATATAATTTATTGTAATAAAAATTCATATGAATTAAAATATGTAACAAAAATAGAAATATCTCACCTATTATAGTTGATGTTATAAATCCAAAAAACCTATCAAATAGAAAAAACCAAAGTTGGACATGTCGGAACTGCCATCTTGATCCTACTATTCCCTTGTAACTATGACATCCTCTTAGTTTATCGTGTCTTGGGAAACCCAACGTGTTCCTTAATCCTAACAAAAAATCTAGTATAAATTATAAAACATTATAGGAAATAAAACTAATATATATGATTATAATACTTTATCATATTAATTTATAAAAACATACCCCATTAAGAAGATTCCCATAATATTCAACAAGGACATAGACACATTCTCTTACCATTAGTGTTTGGAAACTAAAAATATGGGTCGAATGTGTATCATGTGGTGTTTTTTTTAAATCCAATTTACCATCAAAATATATTTAAGATAAATTCTAGTAATAATGTTATAAAATAGAAAATAACATAAAAGTTACTAAAAAAACACAAATATAAAACCAAAAATAGTGTTATATGTCTTATGAAGAAAATTTAAATATGTTAAATTCTATCTAAAATTATTATTTTTATGAAATTAGTGGGAAAAACCTTGATAAACATTGAATAATAATACCCATTACCTATAATAAAAACCCCTTGATATACAATCCTAATTATAGAAGACACCCTCTATAGTTGATATCTTGAAAATTCACATTCATTCATTATCAAATTATATGTATTCACATTAATTTGATTATAATATATAGTTTTCTAGAAATACTTCTATTTGGTAATCCAGAAGAGTTCCAAAATAAATCATATGTTTTGGAATTCTCTGACTACAATCATTAAATTAAATTGTATTGATTTAAATTTTAATGAAACACAAATAAATCATCAATAATTTAATATGAAGTCAAATAGAATATATGTATTTCATTGTATAGATATTATATAAATACAATCAATTTAGGTTTCAACGTGTTTATTTATAAACATATAGGATAAAAAATAAAATAAACATATTGGTAATATATTCCTGATATATTCTAATTATATTTCGTATATCAAGTAAAAAAATACATAACACCATATCTCATTATATCCTAATAGGTGACATCACCAAACACATATCTTAATCTCTTGATTCCCTAACACAAGGATTAACCATAAAACCATCTCAATTATAATATTATCTAAAATAGTGGAAAAAATTATGGATCATGATCGTCCTAGCTGAAGTCACAACATATATAATCACAATGCTTTTCATATCACCAACTAATCATGTTTTCATCTCTCAGCATTGCATTATCATTATGTTCTATGGAAAAAACAAACACATGGGCACTACAAAGACATCTAATATATGAGAATATTATTATATTAAAAAAATTAAATGCATAATGAATAATTTTACCATTAATGAAAAGATAATAACCCACTCAATTATAGCTAACTTTTCTTTCAAAAAATCTCCCATAGATTAATTCCAAAAAAAATAATATTTACATTTATATATTTAGAACTAATCTTATTTCTACATTTTCCATTCAACATAATTCTCATATATTTCATTACCAGTATGTTAATCCTCTCTAATTCAAAAATAATTTTAAACTATTTCAATCAAATTGTAACTAGTTCCCATAGTATGTTATCATTGAATAATTTTAAAAATTAAATTAAATTTACAATCAATCATTATAAGTCAATAATATTTTAATAATAGTGTATTAAATTTCAGTAATTATTTCTATCCCCTTAAAATTTAAATATCCATATAAATATCAATTACATAATTATTTTACCCATTTTATTTTACTCAAAAAATATTAAATTAATATGTGGTATTATATCAAACAATGGCCTACTAATAGAACCAATATATATTATTTTCCAGATATACACAAAAAAAAAATTGAATATAAAATCATCATTTCATATTCATGCATAATAATGAATTAAAATATAAAATTTAGACCATTTTTCACAAGTTATACCAATAAAAAAATTATAAAAAATATTCTTCAGATCCAATTATTTTTAAAATATAAAATTAAATAATATTACAATATAAAATAAAACCCTTGTGGATTTAAGTTTCGATTTGATTTAATCCATCAATTTTATAGTAAATTAACTCTCTATATTAATAAATAAACAGGTAAAATTAAATAAAAATCTATGATTGGGTTTAGATCACATACATTTTGATAAACAGGAAATATATAATTAATGACAATTGTTAACATACATAATACATTTAATAAGATTTAATATCTATGAAAAATAATAAAATTATTAAATTAGATGAATCATAAATAAAACTAATGGTATAATTAATAAAACCCTATGTAATTTGATCTAAAAAACTATCCATATTCAAAAATTATTTATGGATTAGTCTGTTGAAATGGGATAAATGAGAAATAAAAATATAATATAGACACATTATTGAAAATTTTGATAAATTAACAACATAAGTAATTTCAATCCAAATTTTAAAGTCCAAATTCAGTCAAAAATGTAATATACGAAAAAATAAAATCCTATCTGTTAAAAATGAAATTGAGATTAATCATCTTTATCCTATAAGACTTTCATTAGATTCTAGGAGCTCGATCAATGTCTCCCTAGAAATGATTAAAAACTAATTGTACAATTAAATCAATAACCCATCTTCCCAACCAACTCAGTTCATTAAACAACTGAAGATTGTTTTATTGGTATTATTTCTTTGAACTGTACATTCAAATAGAATTTAAATATTAATATATTTTAGATTATATTACAATAACACCAAATTGGGTTCAAAATAATAATCAATTAAATTTATAAACAAATAAAAATCAATAATTCACAATATACTCTCAAAGTTCTCAAATGAATATTTGAAATAATATTTCAATAATCAAAGAAGATAAAAAGGGTTAATTTGAATCATTTATATCAAATTGAAACCAATAATAAAATTATTGATATATGAAACAGAAACTAAAACTCTTTGAAATCATGTAACAAAATGAATTTATTGAAATACAATTATAAAAGGTATATAATCTATAAACAATTATAATGATTATAATTGAAATTTTATAAATTTTAAGGATACAATCTCATTCCTATAGATGTTTTATCTCTTAGTTTGTTAATTAATCTAACATAATATTAAATGTTATATGTTATTAATCTTCCAATATTTATGAATATATAATATTGAATTTTTTTTAGTAAATCCCCAATCATATAATATAATACTATGTATTAACTCAAGGGTTCATAATCTAATGTTTTATTGATGTTGAAAATATATCTATTTTATATTTGGCGAAAATGAGAGTATATATATATTAATAAAAAATAAACAATGGAAATTAAATAAAAAAATCCACATTATATGACACATAAAAATTTTAGGTGGGAAATTCAAATTATAGTTTAGTGGAAAGGGACAAAATAAACACATTTACAAATATTTAAATATAATAATAACTAAAACATGATTAAAATAAATATTTTTTATAAAGTCTACATATTGGATACATTAATCTTACTGGTGACATAAAATTATTAATTTGATAGTGATATATAAGTAAACATAGTTTTTGGTGAAATTCTTGTTGTTTGGACCTAATGTTATTAGTTAAGACAAATTATTAATGGTTTTGTATGGTTCTATGTAATTTTAATTGGTATTACAAATGAAAAATATCACTACACTTGTAATTAAAAAATATTTACAAGTTTAGGGATTTTATTTCAAAGTGAAATGGGGAAGAAATTTTGATTTTCTAATTTTTTTAGTAGGTAAATTATTATTTCTAGTTTATATGTTTTTGGAGATATTATTTAAAAATTATAATGTCAGTGTAAATTTCTAGTGGTGGTATTGGTAGTTTTTTTAGAAAAATGATATTTATAATGTGGTTTTGAAATCTACCATGTACGTGGTATGATAAATAAATTTATGCGGTGGATTGTCTATTAATAATTCACTACTTTTTTGTCCACTAGATGATATGTTTATTTCTATTATGTACCCATTTTACCATTTATAATCCATTTGATGATGAAATTTTACATACAAATTATTTATCCGTAATTGTTTTCTCAATAGAGGGATAAATTTATAGGGTTTAAAATTATAGTCCATCGCATACCCTATTCCACCATACTTCAGAATAACTATGATGAATAACATTATTAGTATCTGTTAATATATTATTGCTCATATTATCTTGGTTATATATGATTATTTGGGTCTTATGATAACCTAATATTATAGATAATGTTTCTATTCCATGATCATCAATATTATAGCCTGTTATTAATTGTTACTAGGAAATGGATTTAATTTTAGATTTCACTATAAATTGTAAAAAAATTAAATGAATAATATTTTATTTGTGATGTCCTGAGGATTCTAGACAAGAATAAATTAAAAAAATTTAATCATCAATTTGATGAATGTTTTTTTACTGATGAAATTTATCATAGTCTCCATCTATTTTGTTACAAGATTATGGTTTATTGACATATAATTTTTCTGGATTTTTATTATGGGAGTTAAGAGATAATGGATGAACTTTATTACAACTGTCATAACATATTAATGAGTTTTTTTTTCTTGTGATTTACATTTTATGATTACAATGTATAATTCTCGTTTTTGATGAATTGTGATATGTATTCCATGGAGATATTCTGGTAGGTGACCTCGTCATATTTTACTGCATAAATTATATTTGTTTTTACTAAGAATGATAATTTTCTTCAAATTATATATATATATATAGATATTATTTATAATATTGTCAAGATTTAAAAGAAAATAATTAATATGTGATTTTGAAATTTTCAATTAATTATTTAGAAGTATTAGGGTCACATAAATATGTTTAATTATTGGTTGAGTTCGTATTTTATTTCATGTACATAGTAATTATATACTATTATTTTTTTAATTTATTTATAAATAATATGTTACTAATTTTTACATTTGAATCCTTATATGAAACCATTATATAGATGATGTTTTATCGAAATGAAACAATTGTTTATTTTGAATATGGGGATTCTATTATTTTTCACCAGTGATGATTGGATATTGGATGAACTGATGTAACAAGTGGGATATTTTCAAGATTTCCAATTAATATATGGTTGTTTTGACCTATATAATTCATTTTATATAATGTTATTATCTTATGGTTCAGTGTGGCTATAATCTTTTTTCTTGTTTGTTTGATTCATCCATTTGGAATGTAAAATTCTGTGAGATGTATATTTTCATGATAATGATTCGTTGTTTCTTATGAATTTGGTATTTATCTAAAAAATTTTACATTCTAGTGTTATCTGTTGAGTGTTTTATCAATTTTTTATTTATGATAGAGAGTGAAGGGTTTTTTCAATTGGGATTCAATTCACGACTGAGGTGAAATTAATCTAATATTAGACACACAGACATTGGTAACTATGTATTATAGACCTCTCAAAACCTTTTTTCTTAATGAAATTTTCATAAATTTGGTTCTAGATTAGGAATAATGTTGAAATATTTTTTATTAGTGATTACAATGATTATTAATCATGAACTATTTGTAAAATTTTAATTTCTAATCCCTTTAATTTTTTTCTTTCCATTTTATTTTTCTTCCATTTAAGGTTGTCATTATATTATGGATAAATATATCTAAATAATTTATAAATGTTAGATTTCAGATTACAGAGGACATTGGTGGATGATAATGTATTCCATATAAATATCCATGTAGTCTGGATAGGTTTAAAAATAGAAATGATCAAAAATGTAACATCAAAAAGGCATTATAGGAAGGTTCATGCTATGATTCATATGATTTTGTATTCATACATGTCATAGAATATTAATTTGGTAATTTAAACACAAAATAATGTTAAAAAATATATATATTATAAGACATAATTAATCTTTTTCCAAGTGTTCATTTTTTACATGATGATAACAGAAGCAATGAATATGTATAATAATTTGGATTGTTATTACAGGATTAAATGTAATTTTGAGTTGGTGATTTTAATAATCACTCGAATAGTTTGGGAATTCATCCACATATCTTCCATTCCAGAACCATGTAATTTGATGGTTACCATATTGAGAAATCCATATGTAAGGAAGGATTTGGTGCTTGAAGAGATCCATAATTTGATTCCAAAATATGATTTTCATAGAGGATAAGGCACATGTGGTATATGTAATACATATTTTTCAAATTTCAAGGTGTTTCATATTCTTATGAAATGTAGAATAAGTAGAAGTCTGAGAATATATGATTATAGAGTCACGAAAAACTAGATTAATTTGTTGATTCACTAATCTTTTGTAGTGAAATTAATGGGAATTTAAAAATATAATCTAAAGTGTGATAAGTATATTCCTTGACATATTCTTATAATTAATCCAATAATAAGTTTTATCATTAAAATGAGAGATCAATATTATTTTTTATTGAATTTATAGTTTAATCTATCCATTATCAAGAGGAATCAATCATATAATTATCTACAAATGGATATATGAAAAACTATGTATTATAATGAATTATCATGGTATATTTATAGTTGGTAAAGTGATTGAAATAATTTATAGGGATGGTGTAATTCATATAATGATAATTGGATGCATGCTGAAATATTATGGTTTTAATCATATTTTACGATTATAGAAGAATCTAGTAAATATTATTCTATAAGACTGTGATAGTTTAAATATATTTTTTTGCTGACAATTCATGGAAGATCAACCAAGGATTTATGGTGGTGGAACATAATGATATGGTTAAGTTGTTTTATGTGAATAATAAATAGGAATGTGTAATCCAAGATGGATTTAAAAAGTCATCAAATTTTGACATTTTTCTATGATTTTTTTGGGACAATCGATTATAAATTATTCTAGATCATTGTTACCAAATGAAAATTTGATGTTCATTATGTATATTATAGAACATTTAATAGTTTACACAAAGGGTATATCTACAACTGTTCTAAATATCAAATAATATGTTCCCATTGAATCAAAATATTGATTTCTTTCAAATTAACATATAGTAGATAACAATGATTTGATCTAATGGAGTTAAAATTTAACATTTCATCCCTATTGATTATTCCACATATATGGTGTGGATATTTTTACTCAAACAACTGTTTTTTTGTAATGAACATTCATATATCGGTAATCCATATTAATGATTGAGATTAACATTAATCTGAAATGATTTTAGAGAGATAATATTAATATGGAACGAAATTATACACTTTTAGATGATGTTTTTTTGAAAATTTCAACTAAATAGAAGATTATATATGAGATATTATATAAAATAATACACATCAGTTCTCCATATGAGATTTTTTAGTGGATATGGTTACTAGGGAATAATTTGAATCAATGACCATATAAAATAATTCCGTAGAAAATTGTAGAGGAATTCTACATAATGTGTTTTATGGACCCGTGTCTCATGAATGACATGATAAGTATCTATTATATCTATATAACGAGAAGATATTTTAATAAGATAGATGATTTGTGTTTCACTTGTGACTCTTTTTATAAAATTTTCAAAAATTCATATTTCATCTCAAGAATATTAAATTGAAATTCCTATAAGATATAATAATTTCATCATCAGCGGTGATATCATTTAGATATATTTTAACATGGATGAAGATTATATTATTGTAATGTAAATTCAAAATGTTTAGATTTATATTAATTAATTCCATGTTTTTCAATAATGTTAAATATATATAGTTATTTTAGAATCACTAATAAGTACTAAAATGAATGATGTTCATTTAGTTATCATAGTACTAGTCTAAGATGAACCGAACACTAAGGGAATATAATATCATGGTAAATTATTTTAGAAATGTTTTTCATAGAAGAAGATAATCCCTATAGTTTTATTAATCATACTAGAGTAAAACCAAAATTGACATATTTTAGAACAAAAATGAACTATTTCAAAAATAAAAATGGTGAAGTCCCTGAGAACATTGATGAGGATTTATGTATCATTAAGTCGGAGTTTTCAGAGGTTCATATTGACCGAATATGTAGTATTATTTATTTTTTTATAAAACATAGTACCTAATGAAACTTCCGTTTGGGAACATATCCAAGAAAAATGTTTACATTATCCTATGAAATATGATTTTGAAGGCATGAATCCATAACACACATTTTTTTTGAATTTAATTATATATTTTATAAAAATATATATATGTGAAATAAACTTATATTATAAAAATCATGCTCAATATGTTTTATTTGAATGTTATATTTATAGAGAATCTGGATTTTATGACAATTTTTTATCCCTAAAATTTAGAAGAAGATATATTTATAGAGAACATGAAGGACCTTGTGTGAAATATAATGATTTTTTTGTGTGTAGAATAAGATATAGTTGTTTATTCAGTAATAGTAACTATTATAGTGAATCCCAAATTTAGATTCATTCACGAATGAATATAATTTCCATTTTATTGATGAAAATCATTTCTAAAACTGAATAGTCTTGGAATATTTTAGTTTCACAAATGTTCTCTTGTATATTGATTATATTCCATTTTATAGTCTAATAAAACAAGTCCTTATTAAGTTAAATGTTTATTATTTTATTAGATTTTAGATAATATTTTTTGGTTCCCTAAAGGTTATATTGGGGTTATTGATTTGAATGGACATGAAGTTTTAAACCATTTTTTGCTTCATAGGTGGTGTATATTTGAAAAGAATAGTATTGATTCGTAACGAGAGTGTATAAAACCATGGGGGGAAACCGTTGAAATAATATTCATGTTATCCAAGTATTAGTAACCTAATATAGTTGATAAATCCAAGGACATGGTATATATTCCATACGAATCTCTTTTCAGATGTTTGAATTAAGAAAATGTATATAAAAGCCTTGATATTAAATATATATTGAGAGTACTTATTAGATTCATTGAAAATACAAGGATGGAATATATGAATGTTATTAAGTGTTCTAAATAATAATAAATTTTTATCCATAAATAATTTTCTTTATTTTGCAATTCTATGGAACTTTTTTTCATAAAATAACATTTAATTATTGGAAAACTCAAAGAATAATCCCATTGGATGTTGGTTTACATAAAAATGAATAACCATGTCATGGATGGAATGTCGTCAACACATGGATTTATTATCTTCAAAAAAATCATTTTATATAGTAATTAATAAATCATGGAAGGATTTGGTCTATTAGAAGTGTGAATTAGATAAATTCAAAAAATTGAATAGAATCAAAATATTTTTCAGTGAAAAAAGTGAGTTTTATATAGAAATGAATAAGATGTTTTAATCATCAATGTTTAAAATTTATCTAATTGGTCATACTATCAAAATAATTAAAGATGGTGGATTTTGGAATCAATATAAAATGTATTCGAAATATGGAAGATATTTTGAATAAAATCACTGTTTATATATTTCTATAAAACTAATCTGAGTTAGTGGTATTCGATAAATAGTGGTGTTTATATGATTATAGAAATAATGGACGACATCTATATATGATTAAAAGTGTCCATAGACATTGGTTATTTAATTTAATCCATTAGAATTTGATTTATTTTTAGTAATAGAATTGAAAATAAATTAAGTATTAGTCTTATAATATCATTATCTATAGGATTAAAAATTGTGCCTTTGGACATAAAGTGGTGACATAAAAAACTAAAGGATTGGAATGAATGAATTAGAAGCCTCTAGATTGGGTGGGAATGGATGAGTCCTAGATAGGTGAACATTTTTCTAGATTAAATTATAGATTATTTGATTTCAAAAGGTAGTTGTTTATATTCTTGATCAAATAATGGACATCTATTAAAATTATATAGTGTTAAAACTGATGAAATTGGGTTTTTAAAGAATAAATCATCTATAAACTGATAGCTGGTGTCAATTTTATAATACATTTCTGTTAATATTCAACTATCCTAGGATTTGGAGTGATTTTAATGGGTATTTCTATTTTCATGTTGGTAGAGAACCCATCTTGATAAATTCTATCTTAGCAACATTTCATTTTATATTTTTAGTTACAGTGTTTCCATAGAAATGATTTTATTAAATCAATATTTTTTTTTGGTTTTTTTATAATTGTTTCTTTAGATTTACATGTTCTTTTAAGATAGTGGGTTATGTATTTTTCAAATGAAATTAATTGTGTGTTTTGAGATATAATTTATCAGGAACCATGTGTTTCTAACCTTTCAAAACATTATTATACCTCCTCCAACATTTTCTACTTGATTTTTGGAAACTTAAATATGAAATAAAGATTCTGATGGTCTGAAATTCAGGAGGGCATGAGTTAGTATTTATTTAATTGAGAAGAATAACACCATTCAAATGGAAATGATCATTATAGAAAAACTCAAAACCCACAAAAAAAATGGAAAAAACATTGTAATAAAACCACAATATAATGAAAACTATGAAACTACATAGTTTGGAAAAAGTCATAACCCATAAAAGAAACTATAAAAATAACGGAAGAAGATAAATATAATTGACATAGTAGATTTTTATATTATTCCCTGATTTTTTTTCTAGGTCATCATCTGATCTAGTGCCCGACCTGATCTGTGTAAAGGCCCAAATAGCATTCATGATCTCCCAGGGCTAGAAAAAAGTGCTCTGGTATCAAATCTAACACAAGGGAAAAATTTATTCGATTTATATACAAGTAAAAAATAAATAACATAATGAAACAAAAACTAAAAATACATAAGAAAACAAGGTATAATAAATTTCTAGTTTTATGATTTACAATATCCAGTCATGACCATTAGTCTAAAACAAAAAGTAACTGAAACTCCAACCCAATCCCCCTTAAAATAATAGGAGAAACCTCCACAAGACACCACCACCAAAACCCACTAGATATAACCACTATAAACCTAACCCACTATCACCAAACACCTTTCCTTTTCCTGATTCAAACACACATCAAGGTCTACATAAAACTGGAGGTGTATATATGGTGTTATCCAAAGCCCAGTAGAATTTCAAAAAAATAGAAAGAATCCATGCTATAAAATTTAAAATACAATTTATCAAGATCATTTATACAAGGCATTTGGACAATTATTTGGGATAAATTTTAAGGAAATATATGCTCTTAGAAAACACATTCAGAGGAAAATATTTCCACATGGAATAATTTATAAGTACAACACCTTTAAATGAAATATATCAAATGCAAGAATGTACTAAAAACCTACATTAAAATGAATACCATCAAGGCCCGCCATATGATGGATGATTTCACCTCTTCTGAAAATACTCATGTTATGTAGAGCACAATGGGTAAATCCCTCTGGTTAATCATGCTAAAGTGAGGAAAAAAAACCTTGTACATAAGTATAGGTTGGTATAGAAACCAAAATCATTTATTTATCATGAAAAAGTCACCATACGGGGACACCACAATAGCCTAGTGATCTCAAATCATCAGCATAGTTTAGATTATTTTTCTCGCGTCAATCAATCCAGAAGAAATTTGAACGAACCAATCTTAAATCATATAGAATAATAGAACTAGTTATCCACCCTACATACCTAGGACTCCCATTATTCATGAGTTCATGTTCACATGACAATCATACCACTAATTTCATAAATATTTCCGATAAAATTCAATGAAATAACCATTTAGAAAAAAAAACTAACTATTTTACGGTAATCGTGTAGTTGTCCTTATAGAGGAGGTAACCTACTACAAGATTAATCTTCATGGTCTGAAATACCACAAAAAAGCAATGCAGCTGTTTCTTGATGATACCCTAACCTACTGCGTAGTTTTTGGGATGAGGCTCATAGTCGCGTTTTGGACATGTGGTTGCAGCTTCTAAAACCTGTAACATACTGCACAGTTACCTAGGAAGGATGAAAGGTTTCTACCTAGCATCTTGCAACCATGAACCACAAAAATTCTATCCAAAACTGACAATTAAATTGAATATTCATGGGGATTCTCATGTAAAATAACTTGATTAAAAATAAACAAAGGGAATACCTAAAAAATTTAAACATTCCACATTGGGTTTATAAGAAAATAACTGAGAACTTTAACCGAACCCGAAGAAAGGGTGAAATCAAATACCTCAATGTGATAATTTTTTCGACCATAATTCTTTCCACCCCCATAAATCCACAACAATTCAAAACACAAAAAACGATACTATTTAAATGCTCATGGATATGTCCAACTAATGTCAAATGAGAAGAATGAAAGATTGATACGGGCAGGAAAAGAGGTTTATAAGATAATATTATGAGGTAAAATCAATGAATATACTCTCATCTATGCCTTCTAACCCCAAAAGCTGAAACAGATATTATTTATTGATCAATGAAAAGGAGATCTCTCAACACATAATCATCCAATCAAGCGAAAATCTACTTAAACATCACAAAAAAGATCATACCACATCCTTGAAGTAAAAAAATAATCAAAATAAGACTACAAGAACCTTAAATCAATAAAACTATAGGAAAAACATCCACCTCAACACTCACTGACGGTAAGAACATGTAATTTGGTGGCTTCATATGAGACTACCAACTTCAAAAACAAAACAAGAGATTATACTATATTACCAACATGGGGAGGCCCGAACAGACATCCCATAATAAGATACAAGCATACATTGATTCACTATAGATTAAAACCAACCAATCCCTTGGTGGGTATACCTATGATAAGAAGAAACCAGTATAACATGAAGTAGGAAACCTAACACAGACTACCCCCCAACACAATGGGTATGATGATAGAAACTCAAAACAAAATGAAAAACATTGTACAAATCACTACTCCCACAAGATACTACCTTACATAGATAGGCCCAAACATTAACTGAGATTGATTAAAAAATATGTCCTTACAAGGGCCATCAAATGGAGACTCACATCGAACAACCGGTAGGATTTTATGAGGATGATATAGACATGTTTCCTTATAACTGAGAAGGAAATCCTCCACCCACGTGGATCAAAATGTTTAAATGAGGTCCACATGACCCTTTTTACAAAACGAGACCATTCAAAACAAAACAACATCATGAGAGGTTTAATTTGTTTCAATATCCCATACTAAGTATGGATATTTTACCAAGGTCCTTTTACCCGGCTGGGGGTTCCGGGCTACATTTCAGGTTCAATCTGAGGCCTATGGATAGGGACCTAATATTTGACGCATCACCTACGTTATATTTATCCATTTAGGACCCATGATCGATACTCCCCATTTTATGCCAAAAGATTCTATAAGACAACCAATGTAGTTATGAATAAACAAAACACATCACGAGACCATCTTCACTGTGACATAGAATATGATTATGAAAAGGACATAGATGATATACATGCATTTCCCCTTTCCAAATTGAATGAGAGACAATGGGGGGGAGAACACTCAGAACACAAATCTATCTGAAATAGATAAATTTTATATTCTTTTATATAAAACATGCATTTGTTAAAGTAAGAGTTCTCATGGGATTTCACAACTCCAAAAATGACCACTACAACTGATTCTAACATTACAAAGAGAGGGACCCTAAAAAAGAGAATATCCAATGTAAATGGGTAGGGGGTCTTTGAATAGTTGGACATAGCTCTAGAATCATCCAAGAAACACCTAGGCTGAAGTTGTGCTAGTGATTTTAGAGTCCATAGGCACGATTAGTTTTTTATCATTCATAAAAAACATCCTCTTAATCCTAAATCATTCACAATAATTTAAAAATAATATCTCATTACCAAAAGATAGTGTATAAGGAATCAATTTATTTATTACCTCGTTAACAGTATCAACAACTTCAGTCATCTTTCCACTCCACTAATTATAACTACCTTCACCGCATATGGAATCAACCATAAGGATAAATGTGTAAAACTTCACATTTAATAAGTCAAGAAACTCACAAAACTATAATCTCAATAAATTTATTTTACATACACTCTTCCACTACTAGAGGATTAACATAAAAAAAATGGGGAGGTGGATTCATTAGCTAGAATTAATAGATGTAGTCTTTAAACTGATCAACAAGGTGGTGTTTAAATGGTGAATCACACATGGCCACACTTCAAATATTCATTGATTATTTATGGGGTAATACACCAGCCAATAGAGAAAAAACACAGGCCCAATCATACATGTCCAATGGCCTTAACGTACCCGAAAAAACAACGACCACATAGATTGAAGTAACCGAGAGGCTTCCCAAAACATTATTTAGATGAACTCACAAACCACTATCTTTAGTTGACTCATAGACAACGACTCAACCTTGGAGCACCACTCAAACAAAAAGATTTATTATTGAAAAAACACTTCCCAATAAACATTCTAAAATCACAAGGAAACACACTACCAATTTCACAAACCTCACATTTTCTCCTAAAATACTATTTAAAAATAAACCAAGACTAGTGGGTTGTATATTTACCAAAGATATATCATTAAGTCTCACACATAAATATTCTCATGAAAAAACTGGTCACTCATCCACTTCCCACACATATCCTTTTCATGTGGACATTAATGGGATTGTCATGGATTAAAAAAACTTTTTTCTTTTCGAAAAATACTTTCAATAGAAACCCACATGTTCTCAATTTAATTCCCATTTCAATAATTTGAAAAGAATTTCAAGGATTAAAAAACAAACCATTCAAAAAAACTTCAAACTATTAAATTAATCTCAAGACATCTCATATTATTCAATATATTTTTCAAATAACAATTTCTCACATTATAAACAACCTTCAATAGTGTAGAAAATCCCATTTTAAATACCATATTGAAATAGCTCATGTTTTTCAAGACATTAAATATATATAAATTACACCTTCATATTATAGGGATCCAACCTCAATAAACTCAATCTCGTCTATTCAAAAGATGTTTGGTTACAAAAATTATCAAAACTCTTTAAATCAATTTTCTTCATTACAGAAGAACTACTTCATAAGAATCAGATTTATCTTTATAAAGTCATAATTTAAAAAAAACCCATTTCTTCTTTGCTTGACTACAATTTCAAAAAAAATTCACTCTTCAAGATAATCCACTAAATAAATTCTACAAATTCATTTTCCACCATCCCAAAACCAAATCATTTTTATTGAAATCAAGTTCCCATAATTAAAAATCATTTTATTTTCAAACAATTTTCAAAACCAAAGGAGTCATCGAACAAATATAGAGGAATGTATATCGATTGATGACTTGGACATATGGTTGGCAGACATACGCCAAACACACCACCATCACAAAGAGTGTTCTAAGAAAATTTCCTTGACTCTACATGGAAATCCAGGACTTATGATACCATTGAGACCATTGACCCAACTCTCTCTTCATTTCCCAAACATTGATGAACTGAAAAAATCAAATAACCCAATAAACCCAACTTCTCGTGTTTACATGATTCCCATAGTGAGGTGTGCTAGCCAGAATCATTACTCAAAACAAGAGAATCATGTCTTGAAACCCATAACTCTGGTATACTATACTCTTACCCAAGAATCAAGACCCAATATATCATTTACTTCTCTAATAAAATTGTTTAAGTAACCAAGTGAGGTCGTCATCAGAACTGGAACCCGACCCGATCCATGGAATGTACCGAAGGACATTCCTAATCCCCTTGTGCTTTAAACAAGTGATCATATATCAAAACTAAAACATGGAAATGTTTTACCTAATTTACATACACATAAACAACAAACAAGATAAATGAACAGAAAATGAAAATACCTAACCAAACAAGGTATAACGAATTTCTAGATTTAGGATTGGAAATAATTAATCAAGACTACAAGGTGAAAAAATGGGACTATAAATCCATAATAAACCTCCACGATATGAGAGGATAAACTTTATCCAGACACCACCACAAAAACATAATTTATTTTACCACAAGAATCCTGATCCACTATCACCAAACACCATGCCTTTTTTTGATTTAAACACATAATAATGTTTACAAACACCTATAGGTGTATGTTGGGTGTGAGCCAAAGCCCCAAAGTATTTCAGAAAAATAAAATGATTCCATGTGATAATAATTAAAATAAAATTTATCATGCTCTATTATATAACAAATGTTCAAACATTTGAAGGAAACAAATTCTCATGGAGAACACTTTTAAATAAAACTATTTCAATGAGGAGAGATTTTTAAGTACAACACCATCAAAAGTTACATATCGAAAAAAATATAATTTATTAAACTTATTTTTGCCAAAATACCTTCAAGTTACACTAGAACCTCGTACCCTAGTGTAGGGTGGTATATAAACTACAATCACATATTTCTCATGCACGACCCACAATGAGGGGAATCCCAAATAGCCTAGTGTTCTACCATCATCATCATAGTTTAGTTAGTGTTGTAATCTTCAATACTACAAGATGATATCAGGAAGAACCACAACCAAATCATCTATCATAATATAACAATTCCACCCAAATAGATACCCTAGATTTTCCTTTTTCTCGAGTATATATTCACATTCCACAAACACCAAAACATTAACAATCAACTGCCATGAAATTCAGAGAAATAGCCATTTTTTAAAATTGTTAACTCATGTAACCAACAACATTAAACTAAGATTATTCTATAAACTGGTTGAAAACACCAACCACTCCTCAACTAAACATTACTAAGGAAATATTTAACCTAAAAAATAAAGATCATATCCCAAAATAAATGTTCTACTCCTAAAAGGAACACCCAACCAACATAAAAACCAAAACACCAATGAAAGGGGGGAAGAAACCCTAGAAAAGAAGGATAATGAAAAGAAGATACCATGTACTTGAAGATCCAGATGGAAATCACAACAAAAATCAACCATGATGGAGGCAAAGGAAAAAAAAGTAGGGGATAGGAACAACTAGGGAAAAATATATGGTGTGTTGATAAAGGGTCATTTGGGGTTAAGAATGGGGGGTAAAAAATGATAAACTGAAATTTTATTGACTTGGAAATGCCGCAAGGTTAGTCTATATGGTTTGTCAAACCGTGTGGTGACTGTACACCCTTATCAGTAGAGAAGGGTACCTATAACATGGTAAATATGCATGGTCTAACATATTGTGTGGAAGCCAAGAGATAACTTCTAGATGATACCCCAACATACTCTATAGTTTTCAATCTAAGGTGTATGGTCAATCCCTAGTCCTGCAGTTGATGCTACCTCAACCTGTAAACTACATCCCAATTACCTAGGAAAGGGCCACAGTTTTTACTAACTATTTCCAAACCAAGCACCAAACACCATCCAGAAAATAATCTCATTTAGTTTTAAAAATAAAGTGAGACTAATGGATATGAACTATACTAAAAAAAAAAATAAAGGGAATACCTCAAAGATTCAAACATGTCACACTCAGTTCCTGATAAAATAACTAAGAACCATACCATAACAAGAATAATGATTGAAATCAAAAACCAGAGTGTGATATAGTATTACTATATAATGGTGAAAATAGAAATATACTCTATTATAATACAAACTAAAATCAATTAGATGCATAAATATATCATTGTACAAGTAAATCTATATATTTATTTATTGATGATTTATATAATATTCCAGCATATAAGTTTGTTCCAATACTATTTGATCTTCATGGATGACATTATTTTAATTAGAGAAACCATTATACACACATTGAAATCACCGAATCAGCCTTTTCTTTCATGTGAATACTTTAATTTTCCAAAATATTCTTTATAACTACATCTGAATGCTTTTAGTGATAAATTTTTTAAATATTACATTTTATATCATGACAAATGAATCGATAAATTTTTTGAAAAAAATACTAAATATATGATTAATGAAAATTAAAAAAATAATTCCCATTAAGAATAATACTTTCTTAATATCACAAACACCAATAATCCAAACCCCACTAAAGTGATGAATGTTTTAACCCTTTATAGAATAAATCATTAGTTATCATATATACTAGATTATATCTTCAACATATGTTTTGGGGAAACAATACACCATTATCTAGAACCAGTAAAATTAATTTATAATGTAATTTAATTAAGTTCATCCATGATTGAAACACCTAATTCATTACCAATTGAATCATACATTCAGTAAAATAGAAATGTTTTTTTGATTATTTTTATTCTTCTATATTCCTTGAAAAAATATTTTTAGTCATCCAACTCCTTTATGAATTACGTTGTTTTTATATAAATATTTTCAAATGTAGATATTGAAACTATAGGTTAAATTAATTATATATTTCTCATATTCATACAACATTATGTGAACTAATAGGTAGTTTTAGTCCTCTGTTAATAGTTTTATCCTCTAAAATATGTATATGTCAAACCATTTAATAGATAGGTCATTCAAAAAATTTGTGATAGATCCATGGAACAATTACAATATTGATGCATACTCATAATAGACTCTTAGTTCCCATTACACAAATATTTCATGAATCAAAAGACTAATCCCACCATATATTTGATTTGATGAATTTTATAATCCATGGTATACAATATAAATTCAATAGATGTATAATTAATTCTATTTCCTCATATATTACCTCATCAAACTTTTTTTTCCTTATCCATAGAAGAATTGATATTTCCATCTAGGGGTAGAATAAATTTTTACTAGCACATTTCAATTCATTACACACCTTCTAGATATATAAAAAATGATATTGAAACAATTTTTAAAAAGTCATGCTATATTATATCATCATATGAAATAACTAGGATACAAAACCAAGATCCAACATGAAGAATTTTCTACACAATCAATCATAAATTACTTAATCTATTCCACCACTAGATTATATAAAAATATATCATCAATAATTTTCCTCTCAAAATTTTATAGAAATATTATTAGATACCCCACAAAAAAACATGGATTCCATTTTAAAATAATCATTTTATGTGTTTTAAGTAGATTTAATTATCTAGGTCACCATGATAGAACATAACTTGTTAATCAAATTTCTCTAAAAATTGTATTCAAAATAAAAAATTTCAATGAATAAATTTACTTGTCATTTTAATCAAATCCTTAAAAAATATATCTCTAAAAACATAATTTTTCTGTTTAATGCCCTATTAAATTATCAATACCTTTTATTAATACCTATTATCTGGTTCCTTTTTTAGAAGATAACCCCACCCGATATATAAAACTGCACTACTTGGATAAATCTTTATTATCTCACATGATTCTAAAACATTTATGTAGTATAAATAGACCACAATATTTATCTACAACTACGATTTATAACAAAAGATTATTACATTATCTACAAATTTATAAATAGCCATATTTTATATACTCAAACATCATCATTGGTCATCCAACTCACATATTATATCTGATTTCATAAAGATAATTTATTTATTTTCATTTAATTTCCACAAATCCAATCAAATATATAATAATCCAATAGTAATGTTTTATATTTGACTATAGTACATGTTTGGAAAATTAATTTCCTTATATTCTATACTATTCCCATACATATCAACCATATATTCTCTCTATATTACCTGAAAAAACATGGTCTTCTTTTAAATCAAATTAAAATTGCATCAACTATTATCTAGAAATATTAATATTTGTATAGTGTTGATAAATCCATAATAAGACATATTTGATGAGTAAATTCTATATTCTGTATAAAGTCATCAAATTCAATCCCAATATCAGTGTATAATCTTCTCACTATCATTTTTAAAATAGAAAAACATCAGGGAATTTGCTTCCATCATATTCATTTCTATGTCCTTGATGTGGATGTACAAGATACACCAAAGAATTTCTATATGATATATTATTACCATACTCATAGTTTATATTTCCTCTAGAAGAGAAAACCCCATTGGTTATAAAGAGTATTGATTGTTATGATAAGAAAAATAGTTTTTATCTTCTAAAACAATTCATTCCCAATATTGAGTATAACCTCATACTATTTGTTCTCTAATATAATTTATAATTCATTCATATTTCAATAGAATTATCCCAAAATGTCCAATGTATTTTCTTATCCATTTAGATATTATTTATCCATATAAACATACAAAACTCCGTACTCCAAAAAATAATATTTCGAAGTGTAGTCATTTCATATCCATTATTTTTCAGTTATTTATCTTCTCCTAAAAAATATATGATTTTATTAACTGAATTTTTTATTTCAAAAAATCCAGGAATTTAATATTTCACAATTTTAAAATAAAGATATTGATGTCAATTACTTGTACGACATGTAACATGAAGATTAAATAAACTGTGAAATTTAATTATCTAAATATAATTGTTAATATCCATCCATTGAATTTGAGAGTAATAATAGGATAATAATAATTTTTTAATATATATATATATATATATATTGATCTATAAAAATTTAATTGTTTATTTTTTGGAAATTAGAAATCAATTTTTTGTGAAACCATTTTATTCTTTAAATTCATGTTTTCATCAAAAAAAATTTTGATATCATTTTTTAAAATAATATTATATATAATTTTTATAAATTATGGGAATAAGATTTTATAGATTAATTATTATTTTCTAAATCATTATATCAGTTATATACTTTATGTGTATTATGAATTGTTTCATAATATTTTCATTTTTCAATAAATAGTGTAAAATAGTGATTTTATTTAAAAAAAACTGTGTATTCATTTAATTTTTTTTAATGTAACATTCAATTTTAGATAATTTTTAAATTATTAGTTGATTCATTTCATTTTTTTATTCCAATTATGATATTTAAATGGAAATTATACATGAATGTAGAATAAAAACATTATATACGTAAGAAATGAATTTTTATAAAGAAAACTTATCTATAGATTTTTTTTAGTACAATTTAAAATTAAATTATTCCACCTATGCTTTTTAAATTTTGAAAAATCTATTCCATAGTTGGAAAAAGTTTTTTTAAATTTGTTAAATAGTTTCCATTTATTTCTTTTCAAAGTTAATATAAACCTCAGTAATTTTTATTAAATTTGTATATGGTAATCCAGATAATTTAAGATAAAATAATTTTTTAAAAATTTGACAATGACCATAAAACATTTCTTAATTTTATTGGATGAGTAAATTTAATCCAAAATATTCTTTATTTTTTTATATTTTATTTTTTATCTCAATTTTATTATGAACTTTACAATATTTTATGTAATGAAAATTAAAAAATGATACACTATTGTTTTTAACAATTGTAATAATGATAACATGTGGAAAATTAAGGGATATGTTATTCCATATAATATTAATTTTAAATAAAAATTATTTATATTAATCATAGTAATTTTTGTATTTTTTATTGAATAAATAATTACCTTGAATTCTTACACAACAAGGACGCAATAATTACAAAATAAATTGAAAAATAAAACAAATGATATTAACAATAGTAAAATTCCTATAATTTGAAATAAATATGGTGATCCAATAATATTATAGAAAAAAATGGAATATTATAGTTATTTGGATTAATTTTATTCAAATTTATCTATTTTTTATGTTATTATTTTCAATGTAAATGGATAGTATAAAATTGAAAATGTTGATATTTTATAATAAATAATATATTTTAATGTGATATAAAATTCAGAAAAATCCTTGATTTGGAAAAAATAAATTGATGAGGTTAATAACAGAAACCATGATCCATTTTCAAGTATATTTATTTTTTTGTAACATTAAAAACCCTTATGGTGTATAAAACATTAATATTATAACAATTGTAAAAAGGGTTAACGAAGGGTTAAAAAACATTAAGTGTAAATATTGTATCCAAACTGGTAATAATTTTAATTAACATGCTTTTGGTCCCATAATTGTCATATACTCTATATTAAATTGTTTATATCCCTTTTAAATTGAATATTAATGTATATCAATTTAATTATTTAAAAAATTCCAACAGTGCCCCTCCCCTCTCTTATAAAAGTGTACCCCTTTTTTTATTGCATTCGCATTTAAAATAAATTTTATTCGACCAAGAAATAATTAAATAAAAACCTAAAATACCTCACCATGTTATAAAGGCCTTATGTTTTGGATGAATACCAATCCTAGAGGTCTAATAGTGTTAAAAAATAAGGCAGTATAAAGAAGAGGTATAATTTTAAACTATTTCTTTCAGTTTGATTTCTTCGTGCACATCCTAAAAATATTCAATTAAATGAAAAAGTAATAATATTAGTATCCTCAATATAAATATATATTATTATGTTAAATGTAAAACCAATATCCATATACTCTTCCCTCAAATCAAAAATTAAACACTAATTTACATGTACGATGGAGTACTGCCTCACAAAATGAGGTAATTTGTTTTCCATCCCCATCTCCCAAAACTGGTTATAATGATGGATTTTATTTATAAATATATCATATTGAGTAAATATTTATCATTCATAAAATATAATATATAATTTAATTTCTTAACCTTCATCATAGTGAAAAAATATAACGTTTTTGTGTGTATGTGTAAATTGCCACCTCTCCGAAGTAACGTGATTCATTTTTCATCACCACATCACATGGATTATATATATATATATATAAGTATATTAAAATAATTAATATGATACTAATTATATAATGATAAAATAAATACTCACTATTTTTAGATAAAGATCATCAGAAAATGGAAACGTTACTGATGCGTAATTAAGGCCTACTGTCTTTATGAATGTAATGTCATTCATTTTCCATAACAATCATTCATGATTGGTTTTAAATGTATAATTTATGTATAAATAATTATAATTATTTCATGGTTATTATTCTTGATATTATGGAATGATGTTCTCTTATACCATAGTCAAACAACTAATGACAATATGGGCTTATGTAAAAATATCATATAATATATAAAGAAACTTTTATTAAGTTGTTGTATATAGAGTTGTAATAAGTGATATGAAAAGAATAATAAAATTTAATAAGGTTATTAAAAAATTGATTAATTAAAATAAATTTACAATGTAGTAACATAATTAACATATGTGATGACTCATACTAAAGATAAGAGACATTCATTTAAAAATATTCTTTAATATTTTCCGGAAAACTATCTTTTTCTTCCCTATCCTTATTTATAATGATATAATTTGAATTTTTTAATATGTGATTAAATATATATAAAGGATATTTTATATCTCTTTTAGATTTATTTCATGTGTTTTCAAAAGGAATATTTTTATGGAAAATTTTCAATTTCATTACAAAAAGGAAAAGAATGGTTTATTTTTTTGTATTTTGAGAAATTAACTATTCCCACAACCACAACAAAAATTTTATGTCTTTATTCATTTTTAATCTTCTGTTTTTTATTAAAATAAACACTTTATTTTAATTTTAGTAATTTTATTTTTTAAAATTGGGATTTTAAAAAAGAGATATATCAATATTATAAAATTATTTTTTATGGGTACAAAAACTGTTTTTCGATAAACGATTTTGTGTGTTATGATTATGATTTTTTTTATAATTTCATTATGATGGGTGCTTTTTTATAAACCAAAGATGGTTGGTTATGTTATTAAGCCAACTGAGTGGTTCCTGGATAAACCAAGGTCATCTGAGTGTGTTATGGATCTCTAATACATTGGGTAAAGGGATATAGTAAAATTATTGGCTTTGTCCTAAGAGAATATGGTAATATATTGTAATTCTTATTCCAAATATATGATATAGTTTACCAATTAGGGTTCTCCAAAGAGATTATGGGAATATAAAACCATTTTTATTCTAAGTATAAATATAATGGTAATTCCATGTTATACCATGACTGTTACACCATATATAATAGTGATTCAAAACTGATTCTAGAGTTACCTAAATGATTTATCATTTATTGAAATTAAATTTTATTAAAATATTATGATTTCACATGGTAATGGAATGTATATTATTCTTTTATAATTATAATCTTTTCAAAAAATCTCATTTGTTTTCCATAATTTCAGAGAAACATTTATAATTTTGATTTACCTATTAATAATCATTTATAAATTTTAATTAAAATATTTGGGATGTGATGTTAATTGATTATGTAAGAAAATGATTATATAAAACATAAATATTAAATTGAAAATGAATTTTATGATAATTATTCATTGACTCGTGGATTCTTTCTTTCTTTTTATGTGCAATATTTATGTTATTTTTCTCTTTAAAAATTTTTAAAATATTTTTACAGGACTACTATAGAATATGATGATGTAATAATGGAAAATTGTTATATAGTTCATAAAGTTTCACATGTTTATTTTTTAAGGTTTTATTTGGTGAAAAATCAATAATGAAAACAAGTATGCACATTGTAATTTATGGGGGTTTTATGTAAGTATTAGGATCTATCTCTCTAAATATTTCAATATAATAGATCTCAATGAATGAATAAAAGTGACTTATACATTATTATCACTAGAATAAAAAATTATAAAAGATGGGTCCTTAATATTGATATAACATAAGGTCTTAGATAACATTAGGGGTCAGATAATATTTTTATATAATTTAAATTTCTTCTTTAACCAAAAATAATATTAGTATAAAGAGAATTACATTTATTTGGGATAAATAGAAATATGTTGAAGATATAATTTTTAATGATATATTCCTATTTATTATCCTTATAAGATGATTGTTTTGATTTTGTTGATATACACACACTAACAATATTTATTAATTAAATTTGTGGACATTGGAAAAACCAATTGAAAAATGGATGTGATTATAAAATGTGTTGGTTGTTTGAATGAGAAACTGAATGAAATTAGAGTTTTAGTAAAAAATGTGGTAGTTATTCTTAATCATCTACCACAAGTTATGATTGACAACATGAAAGTAGGTGAGTTTCGAAACTCAACATATAATTGAGGAGCGATTATATATGTACATTCAGGGGATAAATATCATTATCATTACAACAGTCAATGAATTGTGTGTCATGAATGTGGGAATAAACACCTTGGAAAATTTCATAATGTTATAAGAATATGTTTTATATTTTTTAAAGGAGGGAATATTGAAATAATATTTCATAAGATATAAGGAAGTGTTTCTTCAACCCCGTGATGTGGGATAACATTATTCCTTAGGAATCCATTGATTTTTTTAAATGTGGTGAGTATGATAATTATGAATATTTATGTCCATGGGGTAATTACAAAGAAGGGTATTGTCATGACCATACAGAAGAATGTTTAGAAATGCCTAATGTTATTATCTTTGTTTTTGAACAAACTAAAAATTATACAAGAAATGTATGGACTATTTATTGTATTATGTTTTGATTTTATTGAATATATGGAAGGATTCACATTTATTTTTGTTCTATGGAAGTATTATAAAATAACATGGAAAATAATGGTTAATAAAGAATGTTGAGAGATTAATGATCGAAGAGTTATGATATAGTCCATGATCATAACCTAAAATTAACAGAGATATATTTTCATGTTCCATGTTATATGAATATTTTTAGAAACTTTTATTAAGTTGTAGTATATGTTTGAGAGATAGGTAAAACATAATTTTAACATATAAAAAGATTATTTAAGGAAGATTGTTGTTTTCATTTTGTGAACATAAGTTTAAATGTATTGTTAAACATTTGGGTTAATATGATCATTTAGTATTCATTTTTTTGGGTTTGTTCATCATATTTTGGGGAATATTATTTCTACCCTTACTAATGGATTTAATATTTATTTGTGGATTATGATATTCCAAATTATGTTCACTGTAATTTTGGGGAGAAATTTGATATATTATGGGATTTTAGGTGACAAATGAATATTAAATTATATTTTGGACGTGTATGTGATCTAAATGGGGATTTGTTGGGATTCAGATAATTTGTTGAATATATTATCATATCATAGAGATTATATGACTAGGGCACATAGATTGTTGTTATGACAAAATTAATATTAAATTATATTAGTAGGAGATAAATGAAAAATGTATCATGCAAGAATATGTGAAAATCTTGAAAATTTTATGTATTGAAGTTAGACTATAATATTTTGATAATGTTTAAGGATAGTTTTTAATTGAAGGAACTATATTAATATTTCGGAGTTATTCTCGAGGCTTTGGTGATAATTTTAAATTTCTTTCTATGAAGGATTATTAATTTTATGAATTATCTAATATTTTGATCATAGTTTGTTTTGGTTCAATTTAAAAATATAAAAGGAATAATGTTTTTTATTTTATGGAATTATATAATTCATTAGAATAATATTTTATGGCATCCTGCATAAAATATTCATCCCAAATACTCTTTATTTGGAGAATGATAAGATATTGCGATCCAAGTTGATCAAATAAATTTATTATTTAAATTAATTATATTTACATATGATTATAGTATATAATTTAATTACTCAAATGTTTTAAAATGGACATGAAATAAAAAAAATGCAGTTTCGTTTCTTACCGATAAATCTACGTTCTTTTAACCCATCACATATTTAAGGTTTTTAGGGTTATTTTACTCTTGACTATGTACTATATTTGTCTCTATAATACATGGGAATTATACATATCTCTTATTTCTATGTTTTCACAACAATAAATGTTTTACTACATGGTCCACTACTTATATAGTCTTCCAAATGAACCTTATACTTGATTTTTCACTCGTTTTTGGTGGATATTTTTTTGACCATTTTTACAATGTTGGATATTAACAATTGAATTTTAAAAATTTGAAACCATTGTTTTTATCTTAAGTAAATTATATTAAAATTAAATTTATAAAATATGTACAAAATTTAATATCATGATAGTTTAAACTAATCAGATTTTGTTTGACTTCATTCATAAAACACAACATAATTCTAAAATGAAATAAAAAATAGAATTAATTATATATTACTACTATAAACTATATTTTCAAATAAAATGTAGGAATATGATTAAAAAATTATAACATATAAATATATTTATTCTAATAAATACAAATTTATTGACTAATTTCTACAAAATAATCATTTATTTTATAGTAAAAATATTTTATTTTCCAAAATTATGTATTTATAAAAATAATTTTGGGATGATTTTTGAACAAATTATATAATAAATAGTAGTAATTTTTGTATATAATATTTGATAATATAAATATAGTTTTCAAAATCTGAATATCAAAATTATCCTAAAGTGAATGTTTGGGATTTTTTATGAAAATTTTGATTTTTAATAAATAGTGAAGAATAATTATTATTATTTAAAACTATGTTTTAAGTTAAAGTATGTTTGAAGATAAATTATAATTTCAATTATTTTTAATTTTATTTAGTTCCATTTTATATAAAATAATAAAATTTTGGGTCTTAAATTATCTTTATAAAATAATGTACAATAAATAAAACATTATAATTAATATTGGATGTTTTTTAAAAACCTGTTTTCATTACATTTTGAAATAATAATATTAAATTGAATTTTTTACATTCTTGTTTTTCAATATTGAAAAATTCATTCCATTTTTTGAATGATTGGGTAATAATCTGGTAAATATACCCCTTTAATTATTTTTCAATATGAATAGTATCCTTAATAATTTTATTACCATAAATAAGGGTAAATCATTAAATTTTAAGATAAAAATAAAATGAGAAGGATAAGAAAATAACCCAAAACATCCATTAATTTTATTGGATGAGACCATTTCATCTATAAACATATAATATTTGGTTTTTTTTCTTTTTTTTCCATTTGTCTGTGACTCTGAGTGTTTTAATATTTTAATTAAAGAAAATTACAAAAAGTCACACTCTTGTTTTTAAAAATTGTAATAATTTTAACACGGGGTATTGTAACACAATTAAATTATTAAATAAGAACATTTTATTCGATTGTGTATTATACATGCAACACTGATCATGAAACTCACACGAGAGACATTTCATTAAATTTAATCTCTTCAATTACTTGTAGAACACATAACCTCAATCCTACAGAAATTGTAATATTTTATATTGTTATCAACTCCCAATAAAAATGGTGGGTATTGATATTACAATCTATATTTTTTAAAATTATGGATATAATTATTTTTGGAAAGTAAAATAATAATCACTTATGATAAGATATTTTTTATATAAAAATGTATTTTCCAAAAAAACGGTTTAGTTAGGCATTGTACACAAAATGTAAAATTAATTTTTACCAGTTAAAGATTTTTTCCGACAAATGGATTTTATTTTTGGAATCACAAAATTATAATTATCTTTTTATTACTTTTTTCTATGAAGTTTCATTTTTTGACTATTATAGATAAATACTAATAGTTTTTGGAAAACTCACTTTTAGTTTATATATTTTAAAAGGTTAAAATTTATTTTATGTTAATTTTAAATAAATAATAGTTTAATTATATTAAAAATTTCTAATTTAGGTAATTATAATCATTTTATTATTGAATTTTAATATTGAAAACTTCTATAGATATGAGAGGTTTCTCTTTGGAAACCCACTATATTGTCTTGTATATTGGTATAATTTAAAATTGGAATCCACCACATCACTTAATTGAATTTGGAAAAAATGGACTGCATATTTTTAATTAATATAATTTATATTATATAACAATATAAACCTAAATTTTTTACCTGTATGATTAGTTAAATAAATAAAATTTAATGATCATGGATATGTTAAAAATGGGTTAACCAGGGATTTAAACTAATAATATATGTGTTGAAATGACATTATTACTTATCCAACCATGATTAGATGCCCATATATACTATATAACCAAGATGGGTTTATAATTTCATAATTTGGAGGCCTTTTGAATTATAAAAATAATGGTGAAATTGATTCTTTTCAAAAATTTCATATGTGTCCTCTCCCCCCACGTTTAAAAGGACACCACTATTATCGCCTATTCACACATAAAAATCCATTTTTTTAGAAAAAATCTTACAAAACAAATTATTACTCTATTAAAAACATCATATAGGGAATTCTTTTATTTCATATCTATCCGATGTAGAATAATTGTATAAAACAGAAGAAGCTATCAAAAAAAGATGTAAAATTCTTAAATGGGAATTCTTATTTTGATTCTTAATCCAACAAATTTAAATATCATTAAACCATGAAAATATAATATAAAATGTATGTGAAATAAAATATATGTTATTAAATTATGAGAATTAAATGTATCTGTCTCCTCGTACATCAAAATGGATAGGAATCCATCGATCGTGTGTACGATGAACTACCACCTCATGAAGCGATGTAATTCATTTTCCATCACCACATATCAAGGATGGATATAATAATGATTTTAACAAAATATTATGCAATTTATTATATTAATATAATTATTTATTTATAATATTAAATGTAACTTATTAAATTCAGTTTCATTAAAAAAATGTATAATCACTCTTTTGTGTGATGAATTACTACCTCATGAAGTGATGTGATTTATTTTTCACATATGTTTTACAAAACAATATAATATGGTTAAACAAAATAAACATATGTGATATATATGACATGATATTTATTCTTTAAAATTAATATTATATCTACTTACTAAACCTTTCACCCATTTTGGAAATGATAACATCATTCGTGCTTACATATGACCTACCATCTCTATGAAGTAATGTGCTATATTCTCCATGTTCAAATATAAGTAATGAATATAAAATGTATTTAATGTAAAAAATTGATATTAATTATATTAATATCATTATGGAGATTATATAACTATATAATATTTCTTAGATCGAAAACACTCACATAAAAACATTTTTGGGAAAATAAGGCTCTTATCACTCAATTCAATAGTAATAATGAACAGTTATTATCAAATGGGTAGAGAAATTATATAAGTGGATAATATATGATATTAAAAAATGTATAAAGTTATTCTATATATTAATAAAATGATATAAAACCTATAATGGATGATAAATCATATTCAAGTAAATGGAAGGGTGAGGTATGAGGCATTATTTCAATTTACCTTCATTGAGGAAAATTCTATTGTTATGCACCTAATTTATTTTATATGGTTTATATTATTCCCTTTTTACATGTAATATATTTATTTATTATTAATTAATAATTATTTCTTTATTTTTATTTATTTTATTCAATGGTATTTGAGGTGAGTATTACCAAGTAGTAATGAATTTCATAACACAATTTCTTTTCATTGTGTTATATTACACATTCCTAGTCTTCGATATTATATGATTATGAATCTATTTAATTTTTGCTATATTATGATACATATAAAATTGATTTAAGTTCATATACATTTGATACAAATAATATAATCATTGTTTGAATATTACATCAATGTTATAATATTTTAAGGGCTTATTTCACAATCTCATTTTAATCGGTATTGTTTAGTTTTGAAACTCAATTAACATAAATGATTTTATTTTTTTCTAAAAAAAAAATTTATTTTTCTTCAAATTTTTTATTAATTATGTTTTCCAATAATATGAACATTTTTTATACTCATCGGTACTTATACGTTTTGGAAAATGGTTCAAAGATAATCTTAATTTATTTCCCTCATCAATCAAAAATCAATTTTCATTAAAAACGGTTTTTGAGTAAAATTATTTCAGAAATGTATTTAGAAAATATTTATTGAGTTATTAGTGTATTTTAAACCCTTATTTAACATTTTTAAAATCAATTTAATGGAATCTTCAGGTATTTTTCCAAACAAGCCCCATTATTAATCTACTAATAATGTGAATGGAATCTTTTTTTAACAAGTATTTCATGTATGAAATATTCTATCAACATGAACATTAAATTTAAAAAATATTACACTATATGTTTCTATTCTTATTCTCAAATAAATGAATCTTCAAAATATTTTATGTCAATTTTGGTTTATAATAATATATTTTCAATTGAAACAAAAATCCTTATGAATGTTTTAACGATCTTTTTATGATATTGATATTCATCAATGATAAAACCCTTTATATTACATATAATACACTAGAAATATTTAGTTATACCATAATTCTTATTCTTAAGGATGGTTTATTATTAGTTTGTACATGTAAATTACAGAAATTTACATTCTTGATTAATTTTTTCCATCATTAACATTCTCTTGAAACATTAACTTTACTTCGATCAATAGAAATTAAAATTTACAAATATATAAATAATATATATCATATATAAATTTATTTATTAAATTGTTTATCATTTATATATATTGATTTATTTATTGATTAATATTTTTTATCTAGGAAAATAATGATAAATATGTATTGATTACTAAATACAAATATTTAATGATGAGGAAAATTGTTCATGAAGTAATTAAAATATTTCATATATAATGAATTAGTTTGACATGAAGTGAAGGGTGAGTCCCATAATTATATTTTCCCATGATGCATAGGTAGTATTATAAGCTAATTTAGTAAGCTAGAAATAAATGGGTTTTTATTAATAATTTTAAATAGTCTTTTTAATGGTATTAAAGTTAGATGTATCCTGATTCCACATACCATGATGTTGAATAACTAATAATTTTAATTATTTATAAAAAATTATTTTTATCCATCATATTTTAACTATGATATTTCCAATGGATTCATTTTATTCACACTTATTAATTATAGAGAATTTGATTTTAGTTATTTACCTTTTAATATTGACTAATAATTATATATTCATGATATACAAGTTATTTAAATGACATGTTTGTTCAGTTATTTAACTTTCCATAGTGATTAATCATTATCTATTAATGATATTAATTGTGCTAATTAAATGAAATTTTTGTTGATATATTTGACATTCCATATTAATAATTCCATATTTATTATTTTTCATTTACTAATGATAGCTTTAGATTAATGTAACTCTTAATAAGTATTTTAGATCTCCCTTATTTTTTTCCATAATCCATGAAGTGTACTATAAATAATATTCAAAGATACCGTAGATTGAATAATGATACAATAAAAAAATTATTTTTTATTTTTTACATTCAAATGTAATATAGGAATCATATATGTTTCTTGTTTAGCCTGACTTTTTGGGATAATATTCCTAGGAAAATTATCCAATTTAATAATTTACACACCAGATAAAGAATACTAGAGTCATGGTTGTTATAGATGCAATCAGAGAATGTTTATTAAAACTAATGAGAACTACATATAAAAAAACATAGGTTATAAAACCTAACCCTATGATAAATATTGAGGATTAATATTTGATAACATCGTAAATATTATCTAAGGAAGATATTGTGTCGTTTTTCGAAGAAATACATCCATGTTGGGATACAACAAGTTGATGTGGTTCTAAAATAGATTTACCAATGGGAGATATCTCTGAAAAATGAGTTTTCATCTTGATTCAAGTGCTACATAGTACATGATAACATCCCCTACTATGCACAGATTTTGACATAGGATTGGAACTTTTTATGAATAAATCATATATTCATTAAAAATAATTTAAATATTTGAATAAATGATGTTAATGAATGAGATAAATTAATCCTATGATTTATTATATGGAAACGAATGCATCACAATTTATAGATTATACATGTAATTTTTCAGGATTATGTGGTATCCCACAAATATTATTCTTTCTCAAACATTGATTCCTAGTTTTAGTCAGTGGATTCAACCTAAATAAATCATTTTAATAATGAATATGAACGTTAATGTGGTGATTATAAGAAATATAATGGGTTGATTATTAGAGTGAAATATATCTTTATTAATCCTAATCATTAATCCTAAAATATTATTGAAAAACTAAAAGTTAACCAACATTTGGATTCACAAATGAAGAGATGGAGGGAGTTCACTAAGAGGATGATTGATGGAGACCCAGAATGCAAGAAGGGTTGTTTTACTTCTTATCCGAAATGTAGAATGTGACACCCCAAAAATTATTAAAAAGGAATGTGAAAATGTATTATGTGTTGAAAAGAAGGGCATAAAGTAATAAATTTTGAAATAAAATCATAGTGTATGATAGAAATAAAAAAATTTAAAATTAGTGATCGATTTATAGTTCTTTGTCTTAAATATGGGGAACCTAATAATTATCTGAGTCAATTATTTCTTTAAAATGAAATTTTCTAGAATAAAAAAGGGATTATATTGAAATAAAAAAATAATATGTTTTTATGTAATGGGATTCAAAAATTATATGGTAGGATTATATTTACTGATGGTATTTTTGTTATAAGAATCATTAAACATCAATATCATCTAATAATTTTATAAGAATATATTTCTTCATTAACCAAATACTTATGGATACTATATTGGGTTTATGTGTTTAATATTGATCATATTTTCAATTTATTAAAACCCAATTTTTTGTTCTATGTTATTGGAGTCTGATATGATTAAAGATATTTTGGGATATATTTATAGCAATACAACCAATTGGTTTAATATAAGTTATAGTGAAACTGTTATCTAATAAAAAATAGCCTTACCATTTTGGGCATATATTTAATTTTATTATTAATAATTATTGATTATCATTGATATTAGGTTGTGGTAATTATATGTTATTAAACTATTGAAATGTTATAGGAACTAATTTAATGTGGTTTTAGAGGAAAACGTGGACGATGGGTGACAAACCATCACATCCCATTAGGATGTCGGGCTTGACCATTCAACTAAATGGAGGAAAGGGTTCTTGATATGAACTGTCTCCAAGGGACTATGGTATGACAACCCCAAGCCCGCCATTCTGAGGCTAGGGGATGGCGACTTGCCCCACATATTCATATCCCAAAATGGAAATAAATTCCTTTAAACCTGTATACACACACAAATCTCAAACTACAGAAAGTAAACAAGAAGTAAAACCCAACCTACACTGAAAAAAAATAGAGAGTATAATACAATCTAAATGTAAAAAAGGGGATAGAATACAATACCAAAACCACAAAGGATGGACCACAAAAGAATCCACAAAGAAAAACATGAAGCATGATCCCAAATAAGGAACACAAAAGGAAAACTCACATAGGTATAGTCTAAAGTATAGAAGCCAGACCATTGGTTGCAAAAAAAGAACATAAATCACTATAAATGAACCCATCCTTGATGAGTCCTCTAGGATAGGTGGGTCACGTAGACCTATTCAGTAGCATAGTCATGAAGACTCGCATGTTATCTGTGTCACGAAGCCTCGCAGCTGGCCGAGTCACGAATAATCGCTTGGTAGCTAAGACGTGATGCCCCGCTCGGTAGCTGAGTCACAAGGCCTTACTGGGTAGGTGAGTCACGAAGCCTCACTGGGTAGTTTATTCGTGAAGCCTCACTGGGTAGCTATGTCATGAAGCCCCATTGGGTAGCTAAGTCATGAAGCCTCGCTGTGTAACTCAGTCACGAAGCCCCATGGGTTCGTGAGTTTCGAATGCTCGCTGATAACTGAGTCATGAATCCTCGCTAGGTAGATGAGTCATAGTACCTCACTGTTAGCTAAGTCATAGAGCCTCATTGGGTAGTTGAGTCATGCATCCTTGTGGAGTTAACATACATGAAGTCTAACATCATGGATTTCATAAGGACTTCCCCATCACGTGGGTCCCAACATTGCAAACGGTGTGTCAATCGGACGCACTATCTAGACGATACATTCCATTTTGTAGACAAGGGATGGTTGTGACCAAGCCAAGTCTGACTGGTTCAGAAATATCCCACCGTCCCATCTCGAGCTCCTGCATGACCCAATCCTATCCATCTGTCCCATTGGGCCTCACTGGACCCGACCAAGTTCGGATGTGTGTCTAGTCCTTCGGGTCACCTAGTGACCCAAATTTATTTTTCTCATCCCCCAATAGAGGGATGATCTCTTTTCCTATCATGGGCTTCCCTATGACATGGATTTATCCTATAATCCCAGTCCTATAAAGGATACTATCATGAACAATTAGTGGGGCCGCTCGGGCGGTCCGATCCACTAGCACGGCTCGACCTAGTGGGGCGTCTAGTCCGATTGGGGTATGCGCGGATGATCATTCGGTCTCCCTCCACGGTCAACACGTGACCTGCATAGAGTGGGATGCTCATTCTATGCAGTACCATGTTGGATCCACATCCAGCAGGCTATCACAGGAGACATGTCGTGACCCACCATTGCCACGGTGTGTACCGGGTACACCGCCCCTGCCAGCACAGCCAGCACGGGCCTGTCATTTTTTTACCACATTCCGTGCCTGGGGTGGGAATACCTTGTAATAGCTTGCACTTCCAGTCTCCAGTTCCACCACACTAGTGCCTCCGCACTAGTGGAACATTCTGTGTGACACTAGGTTTACTCCGTTGGTCTGAGGTTAGATCCATCAACGCCCTCAGACCTCTCGGTTTACTGCCCTCACAAACCTGGCCTCGGGGTCACAAGTTTTTTGATTCTGTAATTTTGTCATGATGAACAAAAATGCCTACTAAGGAGGTATTCGAGCCCTATTCTTTTCTGAATGATCCCAACCTGTTATAATTTACAAATAGATATCAAATGGTGTTTCAAAATTCTGACACGATCATAAAATCTTGTAACTCCCTACAATATCATTCCCCAACCCATAAGAACGACCGAAACTCATTTCATCCTATTTATGGGTTGATCCACATTCATCATTCTGAAAATAATAATAGGAATATGTAATCATAGAGAAAGAACATAACCCCTACCTGGGTCAAATTGTTCGTTGGTGATGATCAGTGTCGTTGTGTTTGTCATTATGTGATCCTCTATTTATTTCCATTGGTTGATCATCATTGGTTACAATCCATTTGATGATGGGTTGGAGTTCATCGTTTTCCCCCACCAGAGTATTGGAGTAGAACCAGGATTGTTCCAACAATCATGCTTTATCTTCTTGGCCATTATAGGAAAAAATATGAATCAATGTTTCTGTCATGATTCTGTTATGAAGTCATTACACTGTTTCATTTAATCAAACAATGAATTCAGATTCCCACAAATGGAAACTGTTGAGCTTCATCGATTTGAAAATTATGATAAATAAAATACAACAAGATTATTTTATTTTTAAAATTTTATTTTTAAATGAACCTTGAAAATTGTTCAAAAAATAACTTTTACCCTTGACCATTGCCAATCATGTTTAGGCTCTGCCTAAAGAGAACACTACCTCATGAAGTCAATGGTACTCTCATATTTCTAATCAAATTTACCATTTAGGATTTATAAGGATTTGAAAATAAAATTATTGTTACTTAATAATTTTTCTTAAGGGCAAAAACTAACCTCCCATTTTGGTCCGTGTTGGACAATGATAGGATCTTCCTAAAGAAATAAAACCCTCACAAGCTCGACGATGGACTCAGATTTTCATTCTGTGTAACCCTTTTCGATTTATAAGCAGTTTAAAAATAAAATAATTTTATATAGTAATTTTATTTATGGTTATATCATTTTCTATTTTTCTCACAAGAGGCATGTGCCGACTAAATATAAATCTCACCTAGGGTAAACTGACCATTTTGAATGTAATGGTGTCCTCAATATTTTATCTAGCTACCCATTTAAATGTTAATCAATATTTTAAATAAAAATACTCTTGTGTTCTATTTAATTGTTAACATTTTTGGACCAGTTATTCCTGGAACTCCAGGCCTTGGAATCGCTCACTGTCTCAGTGCCTGGTCTCCAAATAATTACATATAATAAAATTAATTCATGGAATTTATGATACTCTACATTACTCCCTGATACTTTGGGATTCATGACCTCATAAACCAAAACAAAACTAAACAAAAAAATAAGGGCACTGAACATGAACTTGAGCCTCCTGCTCCTATGTTATTTTCTAGAGATTCCCTTACTACCACAGAATCCAGTCCAGTGGATTTGACCATTAATGAAGGACCCTCTCCTATTGATCCTCTATCTCCACTTGGAGTTTCTGTGAACAACACCCCATCATAAATGATTAGCTCACCCCAGTCTATGACATGTGCTGGGTTATTTGTAAAGTCCCAGAAATTTCAAGGAATTTTTTTTTCTTAATTTCTTTGGAATTTTACATGAACATAGTTTCTAACGGTGTCTGATTCCGAGGCCCGGTGTGCCCGGAATCATTTTATTATGTTTAGCTCGGGTAGTTTCAGTGAACGAACGAGCGGGTTTTTAAAACTTTTAAACTGGTGCTTGGAATTGAAATCTGAGGGCACCGATGAAACCGCAACGCTAGTAATTACTAAAGAAGACCCTTTCTGGAGTTGAATTTTCTCGGGAGGATTTGTTTAAAAAAAGTGAGGGATAAAAATATAATTGTTTACAATTATATTTTCTTTTCTTGTTGAGTGGATTAAGTGTTTTGTCACAACAATTTATCCCTCATTTAAGTGGTTATAACCTAAGTAAGGGAGTTAGGGGTGGAACCCACTTGTAGTTAACATCCCATGAGAGGATTAAAGGTGAGGTGAGGCCCACACGAAACCCACCCCTTCACATTATTTAAACCTCTTATAACTCCCCCATTAATTTCCCCTTCATTTAATAAGATAACTCCTCTTTAACATGTGTAACTCTTCTTCCATTAAGTAGCCTCTCCACCTTCCTCTCCTCCATTAAAGCTAGCCTACTCACATAATTAATGATTTGATTATTGGTTTAATTTGAAAAGGGTGGATTGTCTTTAATGGGAGAAGGCTGATGCAATATTTGTTTGGAAAATAATATGGTGGGGGAACCTCTAAAGAAATAAGAGAAGCTTCGTTCTCAAACCCTCCGACGAAGAACGAGAACGAGTAATCTATACTTCTCTTCGTGATAAGAGGGGAACGTCACATCTTCGGGTACACTCTGGTGACGATGGGGCTTCCATGACCTTCGACGAATAACGCTCCCTGGATCTCCATCAATGGAGGAGACACCGCCATGGGAAATTCGCAAACGACAACGTCACCATCCAATATCAATGAACACGCCTCGAGGTAGGGGAATTTATTGTTGTTGTTATTCATGAATTCTTTCGTCATCATTCCTCATTTCAATTGGAATGCTTTGTATCAATTAACGGGAGGGGGTCGGACCGCACAAACACAACCGACCCTCCTCCCATGTATGTTGTGTTGTTGCGGTTCGAAGGAAAGCGTCGCGGTGCAACGGCACCGCGCGGGATCAGACAACAAGTGTGCACGGCGCCGTCGCGCCACGCCGGAGAACCCCGAAGGCACCGCGGCCGGAGCGGCGCTGCGATGGAGGGGCGCAGCACCGTCGTGCTACGCCAGACGGATCAAGGCCATGGTGGACTAGGGAAGGGCGGCCGGTTTCCGGCCACCAGCGTCGTAGCAGGGGGACCGGCCCGCGCCGGTCCCGTGGTGCAGCAGCCGGCCTGCCAGATAGGGGAAGAGACGGGGGCCGTAAACCCCGGCTGACCGGACAGCAGCGGCCCCCACGTGGGGTCCGTGTTTAATGAGACAAGGGCCCCCCCCCTCTGACCGCCCAGCTTGGTGTAACCGAGCAGGCCATCGGACCGGCAGCGTGCCAGCGTACCAGCGCACCGGGTGGGCCGGGCCACGCTCAGACCAGGCCGGGCCGCGCCGGCCAGGCCGGCCCACGCCCAAGCAGTCCGGACCCGGACCCGGGTCCGGTAGACCTGGTTCGGGCCGACCCAGGGGGTCTCGGGACGGGTCGGTCTAGGCCCGAAACCCCCACTTCACGGACCTCTTATGGTCTTTTGCCAATATCTTGGGCCACAGACCTCTGATCGACACACCATCAGCTGCGATGCGATCCTTGGATCAAGACAGTCGTTTCAGATTATTACACTCAATGTTTCCAAGAACTTTGAGTACGGACAGGTTGGTTCGGATACGAAACCAACCGGGCCCTCATAGCGGAAACACTTATATCTTGAGCTCCGGACATCCGATTGATGTGCCGTCGACTTTGTTGGATTCCTCTTGATGAGACGTAACTTTTGGAGTACTTCTCCTGAGTTTTGGTTGTAGTTGGAATGTGGATGGGTTGGATTGTAGCCGAAATCCAACCGGGCCCCTAGAACCGAAAAGCTGATAACTTTCAGACCAGACGTCTGTTTGACGAACCGTCAGCGGCATTGGTGATCACGTTGAGAAACTGTCCCTATGCGAATACCCTATGAGAGTTCGGGGTACAGTGGAGATACGTCCAGGTTGGTTCGCACACAAAACCTACCAGGACCCTGGGACGAAAAGGCTAATAACTCACAGACCAGGCATCCGATTGACGCGCCATCTATTGCGTTGAGACCCCTATGACGATGCAGTCCTTTGAGATACTTCTTAGTGGGACGTTGAGATACTTGGAGTATCGACCAGTAGCTCATGGAGCAGACCCTCCCGGAGACGAGCGTGTGGAGTACAGAGACCGTGTAGCCGACTGAGACCTGACGACTACTTGACCGACTCGACTTGGAGTGAGTCGACTAGCCTAGTGGATGGAGAACTACTTTGTTTGGGTGAAGTCCTAGGGTGGAAAAAGTACTACTTTTTTGGGTGGAGACCCACGGTACTCGTACGGAGAGTACCTTTGTAGGCTATTAGGGGGTGTGAACAACTATGTTTGGGTGGCATACCCCGGCGGGAAGCACTATTGTGTTTGGGTTGCTGGCCCGAGGTACTCGACAGGAGGAGTACCTCAGTAGTCTTAGGTTAGTGAGAAGTACCTCAGAGTTGTGACAGGATCACTATACACTCCAGAGACGGGGCTCTTCAGTAGTTACAGTTTTGATAATGAAAATCTTGGTTTGAGCTGAGTCTATGGCCATTGTGTTTACCTCATGATTTAGATGGGTCACTTGATAACTTAGGTATATGATGGGCATATATCTAAGTAGTGGTTATCCGTTGATTTCATAACCTTTGTGTTTCCTCATGATTGAGATGGGTTACTTGATAACTTAGGTATAAGTATGGGATTATACCTATGTAAGGGTTATCTGTTGAGATCCTTCTTTGTGGTTATCCTTGTTGGATTTAGTGAGACCTTGAGGGTCTCGGGGTCCCTACTGAGTATAATATACTTGCCCCTGCATGGGCTACGCCTGCACCGCATTGTGTTGGTTGCAGACGTCGGGCAGCATTGACAGAGGCCGATTGTTCGAGGATTGGACGGTACCCGGAGGTGGACCTCACGACGAGTCAGTATCCGGTGGTGGTCTTTACGAAGAGATGACTCTCGGAGGAGATTGACGGGCGAGAGCGTTGTGGAGGATATCTATACCTACCCTTTAGGTAGGATCCGTTGTGGACGATCTAGGAGATGCACTATCTGTACCTACCCTTCAAGTAAAATCCGAGGAGGACAACCCAAGAGCTGCTTCAATTATTCAAGCTGTTAGACTTTTTCTGTTGTACTTTTGTTCAGTTGTAGCTGTACTTTCGATTGGGTTTGTATTTTGGCCCATTTACTTTTCAGCACTTCCTTTTGTACTTAGTGTTTTATTTCCTCTTGTACTCTGTGATGTTTTGTTTACTTTTATAAAGGCAATGCATTCCCAGTTATCAGGAATTGCGACTTTGGTGATAGTCGCCATCCCCTGGCCAATGGAAGGCGAGCTTGGGGTAGTCAGGGCATGGGCCCCGAGGATGGGTCGTGAAAAATTGGTATCAGAGGAGTTCAGTTCTACCGCAGAACTAAGGGCTCTGATATTTTTCTATGTGAAGCAATAGTGTTAAGGGTACCGAGTGTGGTCTTCAGTTCGGGGAGTCCAGTGTTGGTGCGGCGGCCGGCGTATCCGTACACCAGGACCCTGACTACTGATTTCTGAATTTGTACACGAAAAAACTGATTGCTTGTTTGTTTCCAATGTATTAAAGTCAGCTCAAACCGGTTCATCTCACCAGGTATAAATCATTTACCGTGTCGCATCTGTTCAGGATGTCTCCACACAAACAGTCTGTTGGATTTCTGAAATAGCACACGATGATGGCCCACCGAGCCACGAGGCTCCAGTGTAGAGCCCTTTTTACTATGTTGGCACCCTCGGGTGGTGTACCAGCACCACCACCACCTGTTGGGAAACAGATTCCACATTCTATACTAGCAGACGGTGCACGCCGACAGAGCGCGTTGCACGAGTTCCAGCAGCAGAGGCCTCTGAGGTTACGAGGCGAGGTAGATTCCCAGACAGCAGAGGACTGGCTGGAGGCGATTGCTAGAGTTTTCCGCCTACCTGAGACATTAGTTGAGTGGATAGTGGACTTGGCTTCTAGTTTTTTTCAGTGAGTCACCATGGGGATGATCTGCATATTGATGAGGCTTAGGTACGTGGACCGATGCCTGAGTTAGTGCCTTCGGGTAGTGTGTCAGCTATAGATCACTACCTGTTGGTCAGCAGTTACAACCGGTGGTACCAGTAGGTGACACATGTAGGATTACTGCCTTACACGTGTTCCAACAACAGATACCCTCCCGTTCCAAGGTGAACCTGACTCACAAGCGGCTGGGGAATGGCTTGAGGAGGTGGATGAGAGTTTTCTAGAGCACAGCTTCAGGCACCGGAGCTCCGAAAGCAGGTGGACATGAGCGGAACTAGTGGATGCCTTTTGTTCTTGGTACTTCTAGTTCCATGTTGTTGTTGAATTTTTGTCTTTGTACTATGATCTGCAATAATAAAAGACACTTATCTTTGTGATGGTTACTTCATGTCCTTTTTGTTTGGTTGATACTTAGAGGTCCCGGTTAAAACTGTTGACTTGACCCTCTGTTTCGAGATTCTGACTGGAGGACACCCAGAGACCTCACGCTGATGTCGACAGCGTGACTGGACCCTTAGAGGCGAGAGTGATGATTGGATCTCTTGGTAGTAACGTCGAGGCCTTACGACGTCATCAATGGCTTGAATGCATCATTATTGTCAGGATTGACTGTATTAGGCAATGAGCGTGGTTCATCCAGGGGATGAGACCGAGTTTATCATTTCAGAAAAGGAGAAATCTTAGCAGCTCTTACAGATCTTAGGAAAAGAAGGATGGTCGTTGACCGACATGCCACATCTTCAAACTTCCTACCGACCAGATATGGAACGAGTTACGATGGGGAAGGTGCGGATCATTCAGGAACGGATGAAGACTGCACAGTGCAGTAGGAAATAGGAAATTGGTGCCAGTCTCAGAAACGTCGGCGTGTTAAATGATTCAAGAAGAAGGAGTGATAAAAACAGGAGAACCAGCAGAGCAGCAGACGTGGAGGAAGTGCTAGGAGAGCAGCATGAGGTGGTGTACATTTCAACATGTTAAAACCACATGCCTTGTTATTCCCTCTAGGCTCAGGGAGCTGGAGGGCAGGGGAAGAGAGTAGTTGCATGCGGTCAAGGAGTGTGACCCAATGGCTCTAAGAATGATTCAAGGGATAGTCTGTGTCCACTACTAGCTACCGTAGTAACAGACATTGATACAAATCATTCCTTCCTTCCACGAATCGTGTCCCAGACCTAGAGTTTCTGGATAAAACCGTAGTCTTAACCCTAGCGTCTGGAGATACCTTGGGAGGAGACTCGATAATCACACTTATGACAACAGTGTGGTCGGACCCTCGAGGTGACATTTTCGGTTGGAATCTCTTGGTGGTAGTGTCGAGGCCTTACGACGTTGGTCCAGGTATGGATTGGATCCACAGTTCATACACAGATTGACTGTGTTAGGCAAAGAGGTTGTGGTTTACCTACAACGTTGGGATGGGTTTTTCCTTGGTCGGCGAAAAGGAAACCCCAGTCAGCACAAGATAAACTCATGTATAGGAGGGTGTAGCCGATCACTCTTGATTCGGCCAACCTTAACCTCGTGGCATCAAGAGTTTTGAGTTTCAGTTGTAATCAGGAATGGGAGTCCTCTAGTGTTTGAGGATGATGATAACAACCTTATACAGGTCACATCTCGACGAGGTTTACGGAGATGAGGCCGAGGCGGCAAGTAATATCTAAGGTTCAGTGGACCTTTTTTAGGTCCTCAGTAGGTTAGGCATGGTGTCTTACCGTTTGACCCATCCACCTCAGTTGCACCAGGTGCACGACGACTTCAACGTATCTCAACTGGGGAGATGCGTGCTTGACCCGACCCATATCATCTACCATGGGGAGATTGACATTGGCGATGGGGTGACTTTTTAGGGGTATCAATAGAGGTTGAGTATCGATAGGAGCAGTCCTATGAGGACGGTCGATTCCACTTGTGTGTTTTCATTGGCAGCACGAGAACCTCCAGGTGGGAACATGGGAGCAGGAGGCTCAGATGCATGCTCAGTACCACTTTTGTTTCCCTAGTTTGTGTTATAGATTTACAGGGACGTAAAGCTTTGAGGTGGGAGTAATGTAATGACCCGGAAATTTCATGGAATTTTTTTTATTAATTTCATTGGAATTTTACATGAACACAGTTTCTGACGGCGCCTGATTCCGAGGCCCGATGTGCCTGGAATCAGTTTCTGAAGTTCAGCTCAGGTACGTTCAATGAACGAACAAGTAGGTTTTTATAACTTTTGAACCAGTGCTCGGAATTGAAATCTGAGGGCACCAATGAAAACTGCAGCGCCAGTAATTGCTTAAGAATACCCTTTCTGGAGTTGCATTTTCTCATGAAGAGTTGTTTAAAAAAAGTGAGGGATAAAAATATAATTGTTTACAATTATATTTTATTTTCTTGTTGAGTGGATTAAGTGTTGTGTCACAACACTTTATCCCTCTCTTAAGTGGTTATAACCTATGTAAGGGAGTTAGAGGTGGGACCCACTTATAGTAAACTACCCATGAGAGGATTAGAGGTGAGGTGGGGCCCACACGAATGCCACCTCTTCACATTCATTAAACCTACTCTAACTCCCCCATTCATTTCCCCTTCTTTTAATAAGATAACTCCTCTTTAACTTGTGTAACTCTTCTTCCATTAAGTAGCCTCTCCACCTTCCTCTCCTCTATTAAAGCTATCCTACTCACATAATTAATGAGTTGATTCTTGGTTTAGTTTGATAAGGGTGTCTTGTCATTAAATGGTAGAAGGATAATGCAATATTTGTTTGGCAAATAATATGGTGGCGGAACCTTTGAAGAAATAAGAGAAGCTTCGTTCTCCAACCCTCCGATGAAGAACGAGAACACGTCATCTATACTTCTCTTCGTGATAAGAGGGGAACGTCACATCTTCAGGTACACTCCGGCGATGATGGGGCTTCCATGACCTTCGACGAATAACCCTCCCTGGATCTCCATCAAGGGAGAAGACACCGCCGTGGGAATTTCACAAATGACAACATCACCTTCGTGAATTGTTCCGTCGTCACTACTTATTTCAACTGGACTTCTTGCTATCGATTAATGGGAGGGGGCCGGACCGCACAAACACAACCGACCCTCCTCCCTTGAATGTTGTGTTGTTGCGGTTCGAAGGAAAGCGGCGCGGTGCAACGGCACCGCGCGAGATCATACGGCAAGGGTACGGGGCGCCGTCACGCCACGCTAGAGAACCCTGAAGGCACCGTGGCTGGAGCAGGGCCGCGGGGGAGGGGCGCGGCGCCGTCGCGCCGCGCCAGACGGATCAAGGTCGCGGCCATAGGCCGTGGTGGAGTATGGAACGAAGACCGCTTTCCAGCCGCCGGCTTTGGAGCAGGGGGACCGGCCCGCACCGGTCCCGGGGTGCAGCAACCGGCCGACCGGAGCGGGCCAACCGGATAGGGGAGAAGTCGGGGTTCATAACCCCCGGCTGATCGGACAGCAGCGACCCCCACGTGGGGGCCGCGTTTAATGAGACAAGGGGCAGTGCCCCCCCCCTTTGACTGCCCTGATCGGTGTAACCGAGCTGCCCAGCGGACCACCAGCGCGTCGGGCAGGGCCGCGCCCAAGCAGGCCGGACCTGGACCGGGGTCGGGTCGACCTGGTTCGGGAAGACCCAGGGGGGTCTCGGGTCGGGTCGGTCTGGGCCCAAAACCCCCACTTTACGGACCTCTTACGATCTTTTTCCCATATCATGGGCCACAGACCTTCGATCGATGCACCATCAGCTGCGATGTGATGCTTGGATCGAGATAGTCGTTTTGGATTATTACACTCAATGTTTCAGAGAACTTTGAGTACGACCGGGTTGGTTCGGATACGAAACCAACCGGTCCCTCGGAGCGGAAACACTTATATCTTGAGCTATGGATATCCGATTGACGTGTCGGAGACTTCATTGGATTCGTCTTGATGAGACGGAACTTTTGGCATACTTCTCATGAGTTTTTGTTGCAGTTGGAAATTGGCCGGGTTAGATTGTACCCGAAATCCAAACGGGCCCATTGAACAGAAAAGCTGATAACTTTCAGACCTGACGTCCGTTTGATGAACCTTCAGTGGCGTTGGTGATCACGTTGAGAAACAGTCCCTATGAGAATATCTAATGAGAGTTCAGGGTATAGTGGAGATACGGCCGGGTTGGTTCGCACACGAAACCAACCGTGCCCCTGAGACGAAATGGCTAGTAACTCACAGACCAAGCGTCCGATTGACGCGCCGTCTGTTGCGTTGAGACCCCTATGATGAGGCGGTCCTTTGAGATACTTATTCATGGGACTTTGAGGTACATGGAGTATCGACCAGTAGCTCATGGAGAGGACCCTCCCAGAGACGAGCGTGCGGAGTATGGAGACCGTGTAGCCGACTGAGACCTGACGACTGTTTGACTAACTCGACATGGAGTGAGTCAACTAGCCCAGTGGACGAAGCACTAATTTTATTGGGTGCAGACCCATGGAGGAAAGAGCACTACTTGTTTGGGTGCAGACCCGCGGTACTCGTCCGGAGAGTACCTCTACAGGCTATTAGGGGGTGTGTAGTACTATGTTTGGGTGGCATACCCCGGCAGAAAGCACTACTGTGTTTGGGTGGCTGGCCCAGAGTACTCGACAGGAGGAGTAACTCAGTAGTCTTAGGTTAGTGAGCAGTACCTCGGAGTTGTGAAAGGATCACTGTACACTTCAGAGACAGGGCTCTTCGGCAGTTACAGTTTCAATAATGAAAATCCTGGTTTGAGCTGAGTCTATGACCATTGTGTTTACCTCATGATTGAGATGGGTCACTTGATAACTTAAGTATATGTATGGGCATATATCTAAGTAGTGGTTATCCATTTATTTCATAACCTTTGTGTTTCCTCATGATTGAGATGGGTTATTTAATAACTTAGGTATAATTATGGGCTTATACCTAAGTATGGGTTGTCTGTTGAGATCCTACTTTGTGGTTATCCTTGTTGGATTTAGTGAGACCTTGAGGGTCTCGGGGTCCCTACTGAGTATCGTATACTAACCCCTGCACGGGCTATGCCAGCACCTTGTTGTGATGGTTGCAGACGTCGGGCAGCAATGACAGAGGCCGATTGTTCGAGGACTGGACGGTACCCAGAGGTGGACCTCACGATGGGTCAGTATCCAGAGGTGGACTTTATGACGAGATGAAACTCAAAAGAGATTGAAGGGCGAGAGATTTGTGGAGACTATTTGTACCTACCGTTCAGGTAGGATCCGTGGTGGACGATCCAGGAGCTGTGCTATCTGTACCTACCCTTCAGGAAGGATCCGAGGAAGATGATCCAGGAGCTGTTTCCATTCTTCCAGCTGTTAGCCTTTTTCTGTTGTCCTTTTGTTTAGTTGTAGCTGTACTTTTTATTGGGTTTGTATTATGGCCCATTTAATTTTCAGCACTTCCTTTTTTACTTAGTGTTTTATTTCCGCTTATACTCTGTGGTGTTTTTTTTACTTTTATAAAGGAAATGCATTCCTAGTTATCAGGAATTACGCCTTTGGTGCTAGTCGCCAGCCCCTGGCCCATGGAAGGCTGGATTGGGGTAGTCACGGCACGAGCCCCGAGGACGGGTCGTGACATTATTCAAATACCTATTCAGCTGAACAATGTAAAAAACATCATGAAACCAGTGAATTTGTGGGGGGGAGCTATGTAGTACACCACCTCTCCAACTCTACCAGAAATGTATAGTGTCTGATGAACCTCAGAGATAACCTGTTGCCCCAGCCAAATCTCCACAATCCTTATCAGGGTGATACCCGAAAGAAAACATGGTCTCCCTCATCGAACTGAAAGGCCCTCCATCTTATATCCTTTTATTATTTTTGTGTGCTTGTAGGTATTACTCATCCACTCCTAGATGATCTATATCTTCTCAGTGGTATCCCTTACCAACTTTGGACCCATGAGTGCTGACTGCCCTAGGTTTGTCCACCATAGAGGTGATCTTCCACGCTACCCATACAAAGCCTCAAACGGTGCCATGAAAATGGTGGAGTGACATTTTTTTATGAAAAACCCACCAATGGAAGGAGGTCCTACCAAATATGAACAAAATCAAGTACTCAATAATTAAAAAAGTCCCCCAGTGTCTATATTGTCTACTCTATCTAACCATCAGTCTGTGGGAGAAAGACAATGATCAAGCATAACTGAGTCCCAATTACCACATGAAATCCCTAATACACAATCAAGATATAAGGAATGAATCAGTATCATAGACTATCGTAGGTGGGAATCCCTGGAGTCGAGCTATCTCATGTGCGTAGAGGTATCTTAGTCCCTCTACTCTACTGAACTCTACTCTCAAATGGGTAAGAAGTGGGCCTAATTGTTGAGTTGGTATGTGATCACCCATGTGATATTATTACCCCCTAGACGTACGTGGTAATATCTTCATAAATCCCATTGATATTCCATCCCACTTACACATTGATACCTTGTAGGGTTGTGTTAGGCAGTCTGGAACCTGGTGCTCAACCATTACATTCTAAAATGTCAGGCATCGTGAAATGAATTTGGCCAATTCTTTCTTCTCCCCTAACCACTAGTACTAATGTCGAAGAGCTGATTACATCTTCACCACTCCAGGGTGTACCTCCAAGTGGGTGGCATTGAACTCCCTCAATATCTTCCCTAACAATGCCACTAGTACTACTTTTTACCATTTGAAAAAGATGTATTGCTCTCCACCTATCTATAACCAAATATATTCTTTTCCTAAGGATAACTAAGAACACCAGGCATCGTTGCAGGAATCTCCAAATTTCACCTCCAAGACTCATTGTAAGAGTGTAGGGGAAACATCCATCAACTAAATAAAATTTGTCTCTTCTCTATTCAAGAGAAATATTTGATGAATGAACAACTTCTCTGAGGCCTTATTCAGTAGACGTGAAATGGGTCTCCTACTAAGAAAATCTCTACTACATTTCCATTTCCAATAGTATATAATAATTTTAAGTAATAGTCCTAAAGGAACATTAGCCATCGTTTCAATATCATATTCTTAAAAGCATATGGGCACCTGTCCATCCACGTGAAAGTCTACCATTTTATGTAATTGATGTTCCCATCAACCTTTGGGTTAGGGGTACTCATTTTCCATGGACACATGGATAATGTGCTAGTAATCAGCACATAACCTCGAAAACTAGGTCTTTCTAGGTCCTTCCTCAGCTAGTCCCCCACCTACAACCCATGAACATGATTCTCTACTAAAACCCTCTGAAATACTGATACAGATATTGGTGCCATATCACGGTGTAGAATGATGAAGAAGTCCCTCTCCCTACAAGGAGGTAATTCTTGAAACATCTTTTTAAAGGACATTCCCACACTCTAGCAATACTATTGGGAACTGAAAAATTAAAACATACACTACCCCGATGGTAAGGCTGGGAGACTTAAAATTGATCAGATGCAGAATCAAATTCATGAGATTATCCTATGATACCTGGGATTCCCTTTTGGCTGACCAAGGAAAACCCCATTCCAATGTTGTAGATATACCACATAATTTTTCCTAAAATAGTCAATAAGAAGGTGAAAAATGGATGACTAGTCCATAACCAAACTAATGTCATATTCCCTCGACACTGCAACCAAGATGTTTGAACTAAAACTCTCACCTCAAGGGTCAGATCACACCATTATCATAAGTGTGATTATCATGTCTCCTCCCATAGGTATCTCCAGATGTAAGGATAATGTCAATGGTTTAACCAAAAACCCTAGGACTTGAACATGATTCTTGATAAGAAGGAATTATTAGAACCTTTGTATATCAATACAAAAAAAGTAGTAGACATAGACTATTCCAAGAATCATTACTAGAGCCCTCACGTCATTCTCCTTGACTCCATGCAGGTACTCTCTTCCCAATTCCTCTAGCTCCCTGAGCCTGGTGTAGACCACACTAGGGTGGTGGTTGTTGCATATCTAAATGTACACCACCTCATACTACTCTTATAGCTCATCTACCCACATATACAACCCTCCATATTCATCTGTTCATGTCACTTACTCAACCCCTATTAACCATCCATTGTTTCACTATCAGTACGACGAGCTGGAAAATATCGAGAGAGATGTCCCCAATAATAAATTCAAAATAATTACCTCTTCCTAGGCCTACTGGACTCACCCTATGGTCCCTAAGTTGTATACCCCCTACCTTGGGACCTCTTATAAGAACTTCTCCTATGTCCATGTAACTAAGACATATGTCAACTACTTTCTTCCCCACCACAGACATCCAATGGCGGTATCTGGTCAGGAAAATGACATCCAAACACAACAGTTCTCTCTAGAACCCTAATATATGTAGGAATGCAACAAATAATAGTGATGGCTCGGATGTCCCTAAACACACCTTGATCAATGTTTTGATCCCTGAAGCACTGGTCATATCACATTCATCGAGTACCTAGAAAATATGTCATGAATCGATGATTACTTAGCTACTGACATGACGTGCTGTATAATATTTGGGCACACATAGTCCTTAGATTTTATGAAATTAACCCCTTCTCAAATAGAGGTTCTTAATCCCTATCCATGGAAATTTCACAAAAACCTATGATATGGTGATTTAAAAACCATCTCCCTACATAGACTCATAGAAGGCTCACTGCCAGAATTACCATCTAATCTAATGGTGCTCTCACTAGAAGGAAACTCAGTCACCACCTCAAGAATGTCCTTATCATCATGTGAGTTGAGCTCACCTTGGATTTGAAGGGTCTCTGTTGTTGAAACATGTGTAAGGATCTAAGCCTACATGTGTCCTCTACTTGTACTTCTGGTAGTAACTGTGGACCAATGGGAATTGGTATCAATGGGACACCGCCTGAAGGTTCCATCTCGTGAAATGATCCTCGTATCAAACCATCATCACACTTTGGACCATCATCGTGGTCTCACACAAAAATTATGTCTTGTTGGCTGCATGAAGACCTATTCAAAGAGTATCTATATTAATCGTGTTCAATTAATTATACATGGTGAGATAACTCCAACTCAAAAAGATCATGCCAAAACACTTAATGGCGCATATAACATGTGTTTTCATATAATAGGTCAGAAAATAGAATTCAGGGTCCAAGTGTCTGGATATGTAAACCCCCACAAAAACACTAGACTCCATGTCCTGAAATCAGAACTCAAAACACTTAACACTATTGTCCCATCCAAGTTTACATACTCTTAGTTATTCTAGTTGAACCAACCACCTCTTATAAAACTTCTTCATGACCCATCCCCCAGGAACCGTGTCGTGACTACCCTAAGACCACCATTCAAAGGTAAGAGGTTGGTGACTAACACAAGATAGGAATATCCCAAAAAGAAAAATTTTCTATTATACCTGTACACACACAACAAACTCAAACTGTGGAATGTAAACCTGAAGTAAACAAAAATTTTCACTGAGATAAAAATGAATATTACCGTATAAAATGAATGTATAAATGGGCCAGAATACACGGCCAAAACCACAATTGAATTACAAAAAATAAATCTACAAGTCAAATCGTGATCCATGCTCATGGAGCAGGATCATGAAGCAAGAAAACTCACACAAATATAGTCGAGAGTATATAATTAAGACCAACTGTTTCAAACACTGAACATCTATCATATGAAAAGAACTCATATCTGATAAGTCCTCCAACCTAGGTAGGTCTCCTAGTCCAATTTTTCTTCAATGTAATGAATCCTCACTAGGTAGATGATTCAGGAAGCCTTTCTAATAGCTGAGTCAGTAATCCTCGCTTGGTATCTTCGTCACAAAGCCTCACAAGGTAGCTTAGTCCTGATGTCTCACTATGTAGCTGAGTCAAAAATCCTCACAAATAGTTGAGTCACAATTCCTCGATAAATAGCTGAGTCATGAAGCCCTTCTAGGTAGCTGAGTCACAAAGCCTCTCTAGGTAGATGAGTCATGAAGCCTCACTGATAGTTGAGTCATGAAACCTCTATGTGTATCTGAGTCAAGAGGCCTTACTGATAGTTTAGTCACACAACCTCACTTGATAGCGGAGTCATGGATCCTCACAAATAGCTTGTAACAAAGAATAGATGGGTAGTTGATTCACACATCCCCGCTGAGTAAACATCGATGAAATCTTAAGTAGAGTATTTTATAACGGAATACACATCACATGGGTCCAAAAACATATAGGAATCATCAATCAGACACATGGTCTAGGAGATACAAGCCATTTTGTAAATAGAAGTCACATGAATCCGAGCCCAGTCCGACTAGTTCAGACTGATCATACCAACCTGACATTTCGTCCTACGTGACACAATCTTTTCTGTTTTTCCCATTGGCCCATCCTAATGGGCCTCACTGGACCCGAATAAGGTTGACGTGGGTCTAATCTACCCAGTCACCCAGTGACCAAAATTCATCCAGCCCAGCCCACACTGGCAGGGCGATCTCTTTTCCCAGCATAGGCCGCCCTACGGCCTCGGATTATCCTATCATCTAGGTCAGTTAAAGCATACCGAATAAAAAAAATAGCTGGTATGGTTAGTACTTGTGTGGCTGACAAGTCATTCACCTACCATGGTCAACACACAGCCCTGATAGAGTGGGACCCACATACAATGTAGAAACACATTGGAGTTGCATCCGTCCAGCTGCCTCTACTGATGGCCCATGACACTCCTTCAATGTGGTGCACATCAGGCCTACTGCCCATAACAGGGTGGCCGGCAAGGGATGTCTCTATCATCTCTCAAGCGGTGCCCGGGGTGGTGCAACAGTCGGTCACTAGCTCCACCTTCCATGAGCCACAGGGTCTACTCTGGTGGTCTGAAATCCGATCTTTTTGTGCCCTCAGGATTCTTGGGTCACTGCCATCACTACCACAGCCTCTGGGACATTATTTTTTTAATTAATCCATTCTTTCATGAAGAACAAAAATACCAACTATAGAGGTATTCGAGACTTGTTTGTGTCGGGTCAATCCCTCCACCATAAAATTAACAAACATATTTCAAATGTGGTTTAATAATTTTTACATGGATTTGAAATCATTTAACTCTCAGTATTACCATTTCCCAACCCTCAAGAATTATTGATCCATGGGTCAACCTGTTCATGTGTTGATCCATGTTCGGCCTTTTGTAAAGAAGAATGGGAAAGAAGCATTCACAAAGAAAGAACATTACCCCTGCCAGGGTTGGATCATTCGTTGGTGATGAATGATGTAGTTGCAATCGTCGTTCTTTTGGTTATCTACTTATGTTCATTGGTCGACCATCGTTAGTGACAATCCATTTGAAGGGGGTTGGTGTTTGTTGTTGTCACCCACCAGAGCTTCGAAGCAGTACTAGGATTGGGCCAACAATCATGCATTATCTTTTTGGCCATTAATGAAAAAATGCAAATAAGAATTTCTATAATGTTTTTATTACAATATAGTTACACTATTTCATTTAATGAAATAGTGTTTTTAGATTCCCTTGGTTGGAAAACTATTGAGATGCAATGATTTTGAAATTCATGAAAATAAAATAAAACATGTTTATTATATTTTAAACATTTTCTTAAAGAAGTATGAAAAATAACTTTTTCCCATGACATGCGATGGTAGAGGATATGTCAATTCTAGACGAATCTCGCCATTCTAAGTTCAACGATGCCCTCATTTTTTGATCTGATCACCGGTTTAAAATATAGAAAAACCATCTCGCACATTTAATTAAATGAAATTTAATAATATTTCAAAAATTAACTTCCACCCTCAAATCATGTTGGACATTATTAGGATTTTCCTTAGGGTAAATGTACCTATGAGCTCAACGGTACTCTCGTATTTCCAATCCGAGTTACCCTTTAAGAGTTATATGGATTTGACTATAAAATAATTGTTAATTATTTTATTTTTTGCCAAAAACAAATGTCCACTATTGGATTGTGCTAGCCAATCATAGCATCTTCCTAAAGAAATCATACCCTCACGAGATCAATAATTCTCTTGTATTTTCTTTCCATGTCATCATTCGTGAGTTATAAGAACATGAAAAATAAAATTATTTTATTTTGTTATTTTATTTATAGTTATTCCATTTTTAGGATTTCTCATAGTATTCCTACACCGACTAATCATAAGTCAACCATACGGTAAACCTGCCATCTTGAATGAAACAGTTTCCTAAGATTTATGATCCAGACACCCATTTAGTGTTTACTCCATTTTTTCATGAAAAATGCTCACACACGCTATTTATAAATGAAAATTTTTAAAGGGTCATTCCGGGAACTCCATGCCTCATAATCACTTGATGTCTCAGTGCCTCGTCTTGAAATAATGTCATATAATAAACAAATTCATAAAATTTATGATACAATACATTACTTCACCTACCACTAGCCTCTATAATGTTCTTGTTAATATGAAAGTCTTTACTTAAAAATAATAATAAATAAATACTAATTATGAACCAATGGAGTTACTATTGAGGTTTAATGATTAATTTATAATATTGGATAACATATTCTAACCATATTGGATTTTAAAAATAGATATGGATATAAAGAATGACTTTTCACTATTTTATGTATATTAATATTTTTTACAAGTGATTTATAGTTCTTCATTAATAAAAAAATTATTTTTGGATATTAATTTTTATGAGTAATTGAAGAATTAGAAATTTATCAAGTTATAATCAACGAAATAAATTGTTCTCATAAAATAGAATGATATCGCGTAATTATATGTCCATATATTATTATATAGAAGAAGAATTCATAAAACATTGGAAAAAGAAAATGATTGTATGATGTATCGTATTATCTACATATCTAATAAATAAAATGGACATTTAAATCATTATAGAATTATAGTATTAAGTTCCTCAACATTATATTGACCATCCATTTTTTTATGATCAATGACCTCCATTACTCTATATAATTATTTACACTATTAGTACATTTCTATATCATGACGGTACTCAAATTTTCTCCAATATAGAAACCAAGTCATGGGTTACTCCATATGACCTTTATACATACATTTCAATCTTATTAAGAGGATGTTTTAATAACAATTTTTAGGATTTGCGTATTCAACAAATTAATTTTCTAATATCAATACCTTGATTTATCAGTGGAAGATCAAATTACAATGATGAAATTTATGTTGGAATGGGAAAATGTAACACCCTAAAAATACTAAAATTGTGATATTTTATTTGATATAATATTTAAAACTCAACACCATTTTTAAATAATCCATGATATTTATTTCTTAAAATTGAATCTCTTCCGTAGCTTGTGGAACAAGAAACCCAAAACCTAAATAATATTTAATATAGAATACCATTACAACCTATATATTAAATTTGATTTCATTTGCAGTACTCACTTAATATTTAATAATATGGATTTCTTTTGATTCAAAATAAAATAAAAATCATTGAAAATAGTAAGGTTTTTTTTGTAATAATACAGTTATAAAAAGAAATGTTCATACTTTTATAACATAATTATATAAATATATATTTAATAAATTTAGAAAATATATATTAAAAATTATTATTACTTTTTAAATTAACTTTTCATAATTATCATAGGGTGATGTCTTTGTGTTTTTATGAAATCCTTTTTTTCCATTAATAGTGAAAAATACACATATTAATTGATATTCCCCTATTAATATATATAATATTAAGGGATAAATTATATATAAAATTGTTTTTAATGTAAAATTAGTTTAATTATAGGAAAATTTAAATTATTTAGTTAATTTTAATAAATTCTATAATGTATTTGAATATTAAAACCTTCTATACTTATGGGAATTTTATCTTTTGAAATTCTCTTTTAAATTTAGTATACGGGTCTAATTTTAAATACGATTATACCACTTCATTGAATTCAATTTTAAAGAATTAATTAAATATTAGTAATTAGATTAATATATATTATGAAATAATGATAACATAATTTCTGATCATAAAGAATTGTAAAAGTGGTAAAAAATGTATCACCACATTTAATGTAATAATGGGTTTACTGATGGGTTAAACTAAGAATATAAGGGATAAATTGACCTACTAGATTGTATAAAACAGATTTATGTCCACATATAGGAATTATGAACAATAATTGTTGAGAATACTCAATTTTAGAGTCATTTTAAATGATAAAAACGTTTGAGTAATTGATAATTTAAAAAAATCCATGTGGGTCCTCTCCCCCACATATTAATGGCCACACACTCTCCTACCTTCTTCTTATTTCCAAATCCATTTTGATATAGAAATAAATGGAAAATTATATTCCTTTATATTATGAAAACATTATATTGAACATGGTTTGATAAGAAATCCATCCAAGGAAGTCTTTTGGTGTAAACATGACAATATTTTCTAAAGAGGTGGTAACATTTTTAAATGTGGGTTTTTAATTTATTTCTTCATCCACCTCCTTTAAATATTATTAAAAATTGATCATATGATAATATAAACATATAAAATATTTTTAGATTCTATAAGGTTATGGTCATGAACTATATCTGTCACCTCTTCCATCAAATGGGTAACCAAATAGTCGATTGTTTCCATGACTGACGACAACATTGCAAACTGATATGATTTGTTTAAAATATCTACCTTTCATGGAAGGATTTAATGATTTATTTAACAAATAAATATTATATTTATGATGTGTTTTAATTATAATGTCAAATATACCTTATTAATTCCTATGTCGTTTATGATATGATAAATAACACGTGTGTGTGATGGACTAGCACCTCACGAAGTGGTGTGATTTGTTATGCACTTATCCTTTACATGGAATCAAAAATATATAAATTAAATTGATATATGTGATATTTATGAAATTATATTTATTTATTAAAATTAATATATCACATAATTTATTATACTATCATCTATTAAATAAATTAAAATGTCGCTTGTGCGCACATATAACATACCGTCTCCACGAAGCAATGTGATCCCTTCTCAATGTTAGAATTTGAATAATGGTAAATTTTTTAAAATAATTTAAAAAAATTATCTAAAATATTAATATAAATATAGATATGACATACATATATAATATTTTCATGAACCAAAACATTAACATTAAAAAATTCCTGATAAAACATAGCAGTTATCCCTAGAAACAAAATTAATAATCAATAATTGTTAGAAAACATATGCTAAAATATTTTAAAATGATAATATATGATAATATAAATATGGATATAGTTATTTTATAAAATAAAAACAAAACAAAAAACCATTATAAAGGAGGTTAAAGAATGTTCATCCAAGAAGAATCATGAGGTAAAGGAGTTTCCCTAAATATCTCTTTATTGAGGCATATTGTGATGTTATAAACCTAATTCATTTCATATGGTGTATATAATTCACATTTTAATTGTAATATATTAATCAATTAACTATTAGTTATATTTTATGTTTATATTTTTATTATTTATCTGAATAAGAATGGATATAAAAATTACCATGTGGTAAGAAATTTCATTACACGGTATTTTTCATTGGGTAATATTACTTCATTATTGACATTGTTATTCTATTAAGATGAGTGTATTTAATTTTTAATTTATTATGTCTTATATCCACATTTTTTATGTGTATTTAAATTTTTAAAAAAATAATCAATTTATTTTTAATTCTCATATTATCATTATGATATTTGTAATGGTTTACTTCAAAATGTTATCATAATTCAGATTGTTTAAGCTTGAATATCCATTAATGAAAATAATTAAATATAAATATAATAAAACCCTTTAATTATAATACCCTTTGTTTATTCATTAGTTTTACATGAAATAATACTATTTTCCCCGTCATTGGTACATAATATTATTGGGAAAATGTTATAAGTATAATGTGACTTCTTTTCTCTCTTTAGTCAAAAATCTTTTTTCTCCAAAAACCATGTTTTGTAAGAAAGTTTTAACCAAAATTTTTATAATTATCCAAATGATTTAATAATGAAATATTTTCCCATTTTTTAAATTTTACAAAAAATGAATTTTATATGAATTTATATTTCCAAATAAGGCCCATCTTAATTTTCATATAAATTTAAAATATTTTTTTTATCCTATACAGAATATAAAAAATTTCCTTTGATCATGTATGATAACTTTTTAATTAATTACATTGTAGTTCTCAAAGATTATTTTCAAATAAATTTTTTTTCAAAATATTCTTTGAACTATAAGTTATAATAAAATATATTTTCAATTGAAAGGGATATTTTTTTCAAGAATTTTTTTAAATATCATTTAACAGTATTTCAATTTGACAATGAAAAAATACCTTTAATTTAAATATAATAAATTGGAAATTTTATCTAATGATACCATATTTATTTTTTATAAGGATGTTTTGTGATCTTTTTGACAAAAGAAAGTAATGACATTCACATTATTGATTAATTTATATATTCAATACATTTTCATTGAAATATTCCCTTTCGTTTGATCAGTGGACATTAAATTTTCCCATCATTATTGAAATCATCTACTATGGAAATACTTATTTCATAAATGGTATATCATTTCTACATATGATGATCTTTGATTAATGTTATTTTTCCACATAGGGAAATATTTTTAAATCTGTATTCTTTACTCAATATGTATATTTTTTGATAAGGCACATTATTAATGAATTAAATTGATTATTTAATATATGAAAAAATATTTGGAAAATATAATGTGGGTGGGACTTGTAATTATATTTCGCCTTAATAAATCATAATAGCATTATCTAAGTTAGCCAGATAACATTATATAGATTTTTCACCCAAGGTTTTAATGTGTCTTGTTAAATGTGTTAACGTTTGAGCTATCATGATCCACTATACCATGACATCCAATAATTAATAATTTAATTAATTATGAATTATGTTACTATTATCCATGAGTTATTTTCATTTATATTTTCTTTGGATTCATTTTTTTTCATTTATTGATTAAATGGAATTTTTATTAAGTTATTTATCTTTCGACATTAATTATACCTTATATAATCATTATAGTCTTGTTATTTATGTGTAATATGCATTATGTTACTTACATTTCTATATTTATTATTCATTTTCTAATCATGATAGTCATGTTATTCATTAAATTGAATTTGTGTTCAAATATTTACCTCCCCAAATTTATCATTCTATATTGAATAATCCTAATTTCCTCATGATATATTTAGATTTATGTATGTCTTACAAATCAATTGATCGGACCCATTTTCTTCCTTCGCTAGTAATACAGGATGCGAGTTATAGTTGATATTAAAGGATATAATATATGGAGTAATGATATTTTTTAAAAACAATTATTTTTTAATTTTGATATTCAAATATAATATGGGAATGATATATATTATTATTTTACCAAGAATAATAATCTATTTAATCTATAGAGATTTCATTCTTTATATCTTATATTAATTTAATAAACATGAGATCAAATATATGTAACTAGAGTTGAGGATGTTATCTAGATAACCAAATGATATGATTGGTTTGAGATATTAATTTGAAATAAAAATGATATATATTCATATGGGAAAATTATATTTTTTGCGAATAAATAATTACATTTAATTATTTCACAATGATGACACTATATTTATAAATTAAATGAAAAATTAACTAAAATATACATGAAATATTTAATGATTTATAATTTGAATTAATTATTGTGAAAAGTACTCTTATTGAAAAAAGTGACATAAAATATAGGATTTATTTTTTGTTTTCAATTAATCATTTTCCATGATGTTATTAACATCAATGTAAATTAATAGATGTAAAATTAATATTAATGATATTTTATAAAAATATATATTTTATTAAGTGATTTAAAATTCACAAAAATCTAATATTCATCCAAATTAATGAAATATGGTTAATAAACTCATCAATGAACCATTTATAGGAAGTTTATTATTTTATTATAACATAATCAACCCTTAATGTGTACATAACATTAATATTATGATAATTTTCAGAAGGGTTGACAAGGTGTTCGATGAAAAAATATTGTTCAACCTATGATAAAAATTTTCCAAATATTATTTTATAAATGTGATCAGACCCATCAACATCATATATTATATGTAAATTATATTTAATCAATATTAAAGTAACATTAATTTATATTAATTTAGTATTTTCATAAATTATTTGAGAGCCCCTCCCATCTAATAAAAAATAGAACCAATTCTTCCCATTCCATCATATAAAAATAAATTGTTTTCTACTATTACCATACCAAATCACATCCCATAATTACTCCCAAAATTTAAATTTCTATATCTTGGTAGTAATAAGATACTTATAGGTCTTTACATGTTATGAAAAAATTATTTCCCAAAGAAGAGGAATTGTAACACATGTTTTAGTTTTTTTTATCCTCCCACATCGATAAAACCTTATTGAAACATGATTAAAAAATAAAACAAATATCATCTATATATACTGATTTTTTTATTGAAATAATCTATATCCACAAACACTCCCATTAAAATTTGAAATGTAACCATTATTCCTATGTATATAAGATTACTGCCTCGTGGATCGATGTAATTAAATTTCCATTAACATATCATAAGATATGTTACAATGAAATATTTTTATATATATATGATGTTAATGATATATTTATTATTATGTAATTATATTATATCATTTACTTATTTACCATTACAATCACTGAAAAATGATAACGTCGTTCAGGCATATATGTGGACCACCACCCCCACAAAGTGTTGTGACTCATTGTTCATCACCAAATCACCTGGACAATATATATAAGTATATTTAGTGAATTAACATGATATTTTTGTTATTATGACCATTTTGTAAAAATACATAAATAGTTACCATCTTCAATACTTATCATTCAAAAAATGAAAACATTACTCAAGTGTACACAGGACCTATCATTATTATGATTGTAACGTTGTTCAGTTTTCATTACCATATTAATTATTTTTAGAATAAATATTTATCTATATAAATAATAAAAATTTCATTATTATTATTCTTTATATGATTCAAGAATAATATATTTTACCATTTTCCAAATAATGAATTCTTTTTTGACTTGTGTATCGAATATCAACAAATCATCCAACATTAAAATAAATAATTATATAATTTTATATAAAAGAGTAATAATAGATATAAATGGAATAAAAAACTTTTAAATGGTTGTTTTTAAATAAAATAATTTACAAAATTTTATTATTTAGGATTAAAAATATTAAATGCGATGAGTCAAAATCATGGTAACTGAAATTCATTTAAAAAATAACTTTTAATAATTCAATTAAGAATATATTTTTCTCACATATCCAAAAATATAGTGTTATATTATGGATTTATTATATATACATAAGTTATTTTTAAATTTTATTTTATTTTCCTTTTTAATTTATATCAAATTATTACAAATGATTCTTTTGATGGTATTTTTATGGCCTTTTCTAATAAACAAAAATAATGTTCAATTTTAACGTATATAAAGATAATTAATTTTATTATCGTTGAAAAAATTATTTTATGTTTGGAATAATTTATAAGAATTAAAGTTGTATTCAATTAAAAAGAATATTTTATTTTATTTTGGGAATCATATTTTTGAAAACATAGTTTGAAGAAGGGGGATATATTAGTATCAGAAAATACATTCATATGGGTGTAATTTTTTTTAAAATGCCAAATTTTTTTTGTTATGATTAATTTACAGTTTTGGTTTAGTGTTTGTAATTAACAGTGGTTATGTTATAACAAAAATATATTTGGTTTCATTATTAACATAGGATGGGTGGTTAAGTGATAATCTATAGTCTAGTGAGCCTGATATAGGTTTCCAATGCATTGGGAAGGGTAAAAAGTAAAATAATAATGCTTCTCCTAAGATAAATTAGGAATATAATATGTTGGTTTATAAAAATATGGGATGGAGTTTTTTATTTGGTTTCTCCAATGTTATTATAGTAGGGTAATATGTTATTTATTCTATGTAACACCATAAAGGTATTTTGATTTGTAACCATGACGGTTACTTCCTATTTAAAAGTTATTTGAAAATTATTTTCAAGTTATGTACATGGTTAAACTATTAATGATATAGGATTTTATGAATATATTATGATTTCACAAGGTAATGGAAAGACTATTCTACTTTGAAAATTTTATCTTTTAAATATTTAATTTTTAGTTTCTAATGATTTTAAAGATACCATTATAAATGTTAATATTTCCATAATATTTTTTAAGAATGGTTTTAAAAAAATGTTTAGGAAAAGACGTGGATTTTTTGGGTTCTAAAAATTTTCATTGTTCCTGAAGGGTATTTTTAAAAAGGAAAATATCAATAAGTATTAATGGAATAACAATTTATTTCATTTTTTTTATGTCCCTTACAATTATTTTTGTCCTCATCACATATTATTAAATGTTTTTCACTTGATCAGTATGGACGATGATAAAGTAAAGATGAAAATTATGATGATGTGTCATTGAAAGAAAACATGGTTCTATTTTTAATGTTTTTCGTAAATATTTCTCACAGAATAAAATTTTTCACCTTATAATATATGGGTTTTTATGTCTGAGTTTTTACTTAACACACTACGATTCTAATCATAAATGATCTTTAGTAATGCTTGATTTTTAATACATGTTAAAAGTCACAAGAGTATTTAATGCTTAAGGTCAGGTCCTTAAAACCATAACCGTCCTTATGGATCTATATTTAAATGAAATAAATTCAAAACACCATATAGAGATTAAATATTTCTTTATTTCATATTTTCATATGAACTAACATGATATTTAAAATTAATTGAATTTGTTTTATTAATGTAAATGCCACTTTAGGTTAATACCTATGTATACTATATTTCATGATTTGTAACATGTGTGATCATGATTCTATATTCCTAAAATATCCTTGTTCTATAATCCATTCTTACCAATTCAATAATGATTTTAGTGAGAGAAAAAATTATTTGTTCTTGATCTCATTTCACTATCATGCATTCTACATTCAAAATTTACAATATACCAAAATATTTGATCTATAAAACAAGGATTGATAACCATGGATAATTTTTCAGACCTTACAAAATATATCACCTATATTTTTATATAATCCCACATCACTCATCTGAAATTCCATGATCGAGTTCTTTTATAATCCTTGGATGTTTTAGATAATCTTGAAATTTAGTATGAACCATATTTTTTCCTTTTAAATAATATGATAAATCCTTCAAAATATAAAAAATCATATTTATCATTATGATAAACCACATACAATAATACTTATAAAAAGATATAATGGTATCCGCTATCATATTTTGGGTTGAAAAATGTTCTATAGTCGAGGATATGTGACACTAACTATTCATTTGAATATAGAATAAATGTCACATTTAAAGAAGTTATGTTTGTGGATGAAATAAAGAAATAATATCAAAATAAAAATCATTGCAAATTATTTTTTTTCTTATAGAAATTTACATTTTTTATATTTTTCAGAAAATATAGAACCACTTGAAATATTTTATTTTTCTCATCTCCTTTCTTTTATATTATCCTAATTAATTTGACAAGTAATTTTCCTCCTAGGGAGAGGTTTTTAGTATTACACACTAAATGGTGTTATAGTATTTTATATAATATAGTATATCTAAATAACATAAATTATAATATGATCAATCATATATATGAATGGATACTCATTTTACCCAATAGAATATTTATTTATGAAAACAAGCACATCTCATTATTATATAAGGGTTCATAAAATGACAAACATCCAAATTAATCCTTACAACATCATTCCCAGTGATTTATAGTGAATATAAATCATATTTAAATCATTCAAATAAACAACTTCTAATATTACAATCATTATAGTATGTCCCAAAATCATTGACCTCATTACATATTTTTTTGCATGGAATCATTTTGAGATATATTGGTGAGTATAACATATTTTTAATATTGGTTTTACCTCCATGACGTTAAATCCCACTTTATAGGAAAAAATAATCTAAATAAAAACTACAAACATTCCCAAAATCCATTACATGTTTTAAATTTCAAATTATCTTTGTATATCCGTTATCAATTAAAGATCAATATATCCACTAATTAGATGATTTATTCTCATGAACCTACTATTTCAAACATGAAAATTTCACAGGCTCATTTTTTTACTATTAATGGAGTCATTTTGAAATATAAATATTATATTAAAATATAAAACCATAAAATCGTATCCGTAAATATTTTTAAATGAATATGTCCAAAACATAATAAGAATGATATAATAAAACTTTATCACCAACAATCATATTTCAAAAATCACTTTTAAATCCTTTGATATTCATTGTCTTTATAGAGTTTTTTATATGGTTTTTGTAGATGAATTAATATGTGTCATAATCCATTAATGAACTAAATATCCATAATAAATACCTTAGATCACTTATAAAAAATGTAAAATTGATGAAATAATGAATTGAAAAAACATGGAATTTATATTATTTTATATAAGTTCTACTCGATGGGAAACAAAACATTTATATTTAAACAACATAAATATCATAGTGATAAAATTCTATATTCTTGAAAAAACCATAGATATAATAGTAAAAAAATTTATTATAACCCTAATGAAAAATCAATCAAATTATTTTTAACGGTCACCCCATTCATATATATAAAATAAATCTCCACAAAATCCATCAAATTTAATCAATTCTTCTACCATTTAATCATCGAGGATATCCCTCACATGATCTTGTAATCCTCTAGATATATTTCCAATGAACAAGCTCACCATTTTAATCATTTGAATAGTGATTGTATTATAAAATAATACATTCATGATATATATATGATATTTTTCTTCTAATCTTATAAACTATTAGATTCATATGTCTTTACTATTTATTTAAAGATATAGATAATAATCCCCCCTTCTAGATATTATGAAGTAAAATAAGGATACTGGTTTCAAACTATGTCTATTATAATATTATATTAGGTTTTGGAGTTAATTAAATATCTCAATCAAACTCCACCTATATAGGTTAAATAATTTGGATCCTCAATTCATTAATATGTTTCCTTTTTATTGATTTTGTAATTTTTAAATATTAAAATATAGTTTTAGGCCATATGTATTTGTTTTTTATTTTTTTCAGTGTTTCATCGATTTTTCATGCGTATGTCCTTATTTTTGAGATAAAAGTATTACTTTAGAATAATATTACATTAATGGCTTGTGACAGTCCTCAATTAAGATACATTTTCATATATAGCCATTATATTACTAAATAATTAATCCTTGATTTTTTTATATTCTTTAGATCATGTTCATAATGTGAATTGTAATACAAATTATAGTTTGTGTGTAAACTTATTTTCTGAATAGAATCATAATTTCAAGAGAGATAGGTTCCTAAAATTCTTTATATAACTTGAGGTAGTAACATTTCAATCCAAAGGTCTATAAAATAATTAAAAAAAACTTATAAAATTGGTTTTATGTGATGATTTAAAGAAACATACATTTTTCACCAAAACCAATGTCGGGTTCAATGATTTTAATAGGATTATATTGGATTCTATGATTAATATAAGGTCATTTAAAATTATATGATTATATTTGAACCGATTTATCTAGGTGGATTCTATATAACATTAATACAAATGAATGCATAAACTAACTATTATAAATATTCAATTATTTATCTATTATCATTTGATGTGGAGTTTCTATATTGTCTTGTTATATAATCTCATAGAATGATTACTTGTCATGTGGAAAAGTAACTCAATAAGGATTTTATTATTATATTACTGTTATATTGATAAATATGGATTAATAATTATTCCAAATTATATAAATTCCTTTTGTTTTATGTTAGGTTATTTACATAGAAGATTTATATATATTATTATCTATTATAACGTGACTATAGTAATATTTTAGGATTTATTCTTAAAATGGTAGAAATAATATAGTTGAAAAGGGTAGAACACAAGGTTCTATTTGTGATTTATATTTTAATAACCTAGAAAATTTTATTTTCTATATTTTATTTAATGAAAACTATAGAAACTATTATTAATATAAAAAATATTAATGAGAATCCTTGTAATGTAAATCATTTATTTCTATTATTCTTACTTCAGCATATGATGATGAATGATGGAATGTTATTTGAAGATCATCAGAATAAATTAAATATGATTTTGATTTTTTTGGAGTCCACTGGAATGACATTCATTATGGATTTGATAGTGTTGATCCTCTATGCATCACTTATAGAATTAGGGGAATATATAACTATCATAAGGAGTAATTCTATTTGTAAAAATGACATGGTGATTAAGGATATACTTTATCTTATTTAGGATTAAAAACTTTATAGAAAGGGAGTCTCATTTGATAGTTATAAATGGTTCCATTATGATGTAATGTAAAGTGTTTTTTCAAAGGAAATTGTAAATTTAAATGAGGTCTATGAATATTTGATAAAGGATCTAATGAAATTTGACTAGTTTAGTTGATTCTAGATATTGTATTATAATAATATAAGGAAATTTTCATAATTAATATCAATATATATTTTTATATTCAATATCATGTTATTATGTATAATTCACTAACTCTCCATTTTTATACATAAAATGATGATTCAATGTATTATAGAATATTTATAGTCATGGGTAATTGAAAATGATACATCATTCTACTAAATTTATGGAAAAGGATGTATATGGAACTATGCATTGAAATAATTAAATTGGTTCAACTTATAGATGAATATCATATTGAGTTCATTGAAATGGGTGTTGTAAATATTAAAATGTAAAATTTATTCATTCAAAATCAAAAGGTTATTAATCACTTCCCAATATTATATAATTTCTTATCTCGGTTGGTATGTTTGATATTGTAGGTTAGTGTATACATTTTTTATATAATTTATAAATTATCACTCATCGATTGATGGTGATGACTAGTAGTGTTAAGAATGAAATTTTGTTTCAAATCAATAATTAAGCAGGTTTAATGATTTATAGAGATAAAATTTACCATCATTAGGTCAGGGTGTGGTATTACAATTTTTAACACAATATTATTGGGATATTGGGTCATATAGTTTAATGTCTTGTATCCAGGATGTGTTCAATAATGTAAATAACACCTTCTAATACATAAGTGGCAAGGGCATAGGGGGGTTACACAGTGGGGATAATCCTTATAGTGGATTGTGTGGACAAGGGATCCGGGGACATGTCTTTAGTTTTTTTCTAAACTGATGGGGTCATCGATCATATCCATTTTTTTAGGTCAACTATGGGTCCCTTATTGCTTTGTATCATATTATTTGTATCCCCGTACTTCTACCTAAGTCATGGGAGTGACCTATATGGGGATATTTACTCTTGGTCAATTTTTCCCTATGGGTTTTGAACCGGAAAGATACCTTTTACTCTTACCTATATTATTTTATGTTCATACCAATTAGATTAACATTTTTACAATTTTTTAGGGTGATAATTCTTAGAATATGTATCGTAGATGGAGGTTAATGATATTGGAAAATGGGATGAAAATATTTTGTGGTAGTAGTCATAGGATATATGGGGGACTGCTCCCATAAAATGGTTATCTTGATTTCAGATATTTCAATATTTTTAGAAATGGTGTTCTTATGTGGCCCTTCACTGTAGAAAGGAATCTGAATTGAGGCCCATAGAATTTACATCCATGATTCTTGGACAAATGGGGTTTCTGTCTTATAGGGGATGTGTGTGTCATAGTAGAGATGTAACCTAATAAGAATAAAAATCTTAAGGTGAACCCCGCATATAACATCCTAAAAACATATGTCACATTTTATAAGGCCATGATACTTCATAGTTTAAGGCCATAGAGTTTGAAAAATTTAAAAAAGTTTAGGGTTATATTTACTAGACCATTGGGGTGTTTCTGAAAGGACTGTGTATGGAATAGATGGAAGGTGTCCTGACATTAATTGAGAGCTATTAAAGCCTATATCCACATGAAAAATTTCTATAATGACTTGAAAAAAAGATAATGTCATTATTCAATAACATATGCATATAGCTTATAGTCACAGATTTCAAACCCCAAAAGTCAATTTTCAGTGCATTAGAGAGATGAAACAGTGTGAATTCAGGGATAATGAGGCCTAAATCTATAGAATATACTCCCATGGTGAATTGTATTTTTTTTAATTTCTTAATTCAAGAACATGGACTCCTAGTTTATGTTTGTAGAGTTTGGGATGCTGGATAAACACGTGCATCTCAACCACTATTGCGTAAAACACTATCCTAGCTCATATTCTCATGTGATTCATGCTCAATGCGAGAAACAAAGAGTTGTATAAAGATCCTATATTTTTAATGGAGAGAACAACAAAGGGATAAATTGACAAAAAAATCCATTATGGGTGATTTTGATATTAATGTTCTGAATAGAAAAGGGATGACTGGACAATGTTCTGGGGAAACTATTGAACATAATCAAAATATTAGTTCTTATATCCACATTAGTTTTGTATTCTGAGAACAAATGTCAGATTAAACCCTGAAATACATTAAAATATGGTACACACTATTTTCTACTGACGATCCATCAAAGTGTAAGACCAATTTGGTTGGTGAGACATTATATCAAGGAACCATCATTTGTAGGGAGCCTGTTCAGATTGGTGGGATGATGAATATCAAAATCCAATACATCATGAATCATGGAAGTAGATATGGTTAATGTTAGAGAGGAAATGTAATGCCCTGAATCTAGAGGCCCAAAGCTGGTGCATTATTTTAATACATTTTCATGATTAAACGGAATCAAGTCTTGAGGGACCGATTAGTTTAGTTGTCTTGGAAAATAGATTACATACATGAATGTTAAATTACACATTCAAGAATAAAACACAACATAAATAATCTATTAATAACACCATTATTACCCTAGATTAACCCTACATGTCAAACATAATACCCTTCATTGAATATTGAAAAAAAACATAATAAATGTGTGAGATCAGTTGCTCAGTAAGGGTAAATAATTATGTGAAAGCTATAAACTTTTAAGGCAAGATGTGTAATAAAAACAACAGCCTTTTAAACATAAACGTGAACATAATATGGAGAAAATAAATAAAAAATTACTATATAATCATTCACATGGATATTATACTAGTTTAATAATCACATTTAATAATTAATTTCATAACGAGGGAATACCTAACGCTAGATATCATTACTACATAGTTAAGGCCTCATTCCAAGACTACAAATAATTTTTTTTTCAATACTTTGTGCCAAGATAGAAGTTTGTCTAATGAGACCTACCGATGCATCGAGGATCTATAGAGGGCTCTACCCATCACTTACTAATTCCACAGCATTTCTCATAAGAAATTTTTTAAACATAACATAAACATTCATTTTAAATCTAGAAGACGAATTTTCAATACTATGGTCATAAACCATGAACTGAATATAAGTAGAACATCCAGAATAAAATATATCATAAATCATTCAATAAAATATGGAAAATTGTTTTATAATAAATCTTCCTCAATAATTAATAATATCAAGTAAAGGAAGATGATATAGTTGAAAATGATATGTAAAACTCTTTCAGTGAAATACCCCCTTTACATGAAATCTTTTAAAAGTATCACAATGTATAAACGATGAAATTTAAAATTTATTTTGGAATCAATGTGTCTCATACCACTTTTAATCATTTAAAAAGAATTAATATTTTAAAACATTCATGTCCTTATAAATAAATCCTTAAAATCATTTTGAAAACATAGACATTAATGAGAAAGAATTATATGAATAAATACTTAAAATATTTAAAATCATTTTTTAGTTATAGAGTTCCTCAAAAGAATAATTTTTTAAGATTATTTTATGCAACATGTACATTGATAATAAATATTCCCATGAAAACACTTACACATAAACAATCTCAGATAATAATGAGATTGAAGAATTATCCCTTATGTTGCACATTCCTTTGGTTGAGGGTATGTTTAACATCATGTATAATGACCATAGTAAATTATTTATTTATACCAAGATAATATTGATATTTATTATATCATTCTTTATTCATTTAGGACATTATACTAAATATTTAATAATGAGTTATATGTTAAACTAACATTTTGGTTAATAATCACTTTTTTTATTGTACGTATTTTAACTTATTATTCTTGATCGTATCATTTAGATCCTTTTTTAAATACTTAAATATTACAAATTTTTTTTATATATCATATATATTATGAACATAAAGATGTATAATAAATAGATCTATTAAATATAAAACACCGTTTACGCATATGGTAATCCATACGTACACATAAACATTGTTTCCATTTTCATATTGTATTGAACGGATGCAAGTGAATAAGATATATGTAAGGACACAGACACACACAAATAGATATATCTCCAGTAGAAATATTTTTTCATATATTACATACATATTAATAATATATATGTTTATAATCATCATTAAATGATGATAGTGGAAATTAATCTCATCGCGTCGTGGAGACGGTAACCCGCACATACACACGAGCGACAATATCATTTCGTTAATGATTAAAAGGAATGGAATTGGATGGTATAGTAATTATATACAGAAATTATAATGGCTATTTTATTATTTATACACATTTTACTTATCATAATATCTATCTAAATATCATGGAGTTGAATAACAAATTACACCACGACGTGGAGACGGTAATATATATGTATGCACATAGGGTGACATTATCATTTATATGATTGATAGAATAATGAGTATCGATGTACAATATTTATAATAACATCATAGTATGTATAAGGTACATAAGTTATTATTTTGGTATGGAAATTACAAAGGAAGAGAAAGTGGAAGAAGAAAAGAACATTGAATGAGGTGATAAAATAATTACATCTTATTTGGGTGTTTCTTATTGATTTGAAGCAAAGGGCCCTTAGGATGGATTTAGGCTTCAGGAAAGGTCACTAGATTGAATTGATGGATGTTTGGAAGAGATTTATCCTACGGTTAGTCCATCCAAATGGATTTTGAGGTGTGATTTTGAGAGAAGGGGACGTACCCTTTTATAAGAGAGTTGAGGATCGCTTTACGAAAAGGTTGAAATATTATTTTATTATAAAACCATATTCAGTTTCAAATGGCACCAAATTGATTTATTTAGATTATAATGAGGTAATGGGTATGAATCATTTCAATTAATAGGTATTATACTTGTTTATGCACCATATTAACCCTATATTTTATATTTAAATCATAGTTAAATAGTTTAACTTTTACCATGCCCTCTGGTATTATTATAATAAATGCTTAATAAACAAAGTATAAAAATTAAAGTGAACCCCAAGAGGTTTATTAATGTCATATTTATCATTATATAATGCATTTGGTCTAACCTAAGGTTTTTATGAATACAATATCATTTAATAATATAGTATTTGTTTTAATAAGTCATTTTTTTCAATTTTGACACTATTTAGTATTTGGTTTTTTTGAAAGTGATAACAGTATGATTAAATCAAAATAAATTCATTTATTCATCCCTAATATTTCATATTAATCTAAACAAAATCGTGTATGGAATCAAAATCCTCAATTTACATTTATTTTTATATTTATAACATCAATTATTTTAATCTTTCATTGATAAAATAATTAATGCATCGTCATTGTGTCATAAATAAATTTCATTATATAATATCTAAAAATAATATGTAAAATACCATTATGTAGGAAATATTTTTAGAATTCAAATGAATATTTATAGTTGAATTTATATTATGTGTAATTTTATATTAAAAATGGTTTAGTTATTAAAATTTGAATTTTACACTTTCAACTCTTCTTTAAATAAAATAATAACAAATGTCATAATCTAATCAATGTGGACCAAAAGGATCATATTTTATTCTTATGGTTGGTTTTGGTCTAAATACACTTGTCCAATATAATTAGGATATGTTTTGGGGTAATTATAATATCATTTTACCTTTAAATACCCTATTTTTTTTAATTGTGGTAATGAAAAGCCAAAAGTTATTATTCCCCAAAACATTCATCTTATTAAACAACATATTACGTAATGATGTCAATCGTGTCTCTCATATTTTTGATATTCAATTTGTAGGAGTGGAAAAATTTCATTTTTTGCTAATTTCTAAATGTGCCTAGAAGGTGGGTAAAAGACGTTACAATTTTCAATAAAATTTTATAAATCTAATTTTATTACAAAATGAATTTGATGAATTAAATTGAGATTATATAAGTAATATATATATATATATATATTATTAAATTAAATAAAATTAAATAAAATAAATAATTATGTAAATAAATAGTTGGTTTTAAACACTAACGTATTGTTTTTCACTACTCATCAAAAATTGAATGTTTTCGGAAAAATAACAAAAAACAACCCTAAGCTAATTTTGATATTCCAAGTTCAAAAACGATTTCTATTTTACAAAATTAATTACATATAATTTTCATTAATTAATTTAAAATAAATTCTTGTTGTCAAAAACACAAAAGCAGGTTTTTAAAAAGAAAAAACTATCAAAAGACTGACATGTGTTTATGTGAAATTTAAATGAGAAATTAATTATAATGACCTATATTGAATTAAATGGTAAAAATATAATCTAATTATACTTCCAAACCATTCAAATTTATAACTTAATACTATAAATTATTTTTATTAAAAAAGATGATTTTAATTAAAATTTAGTGTTTTCACTATTAATCGAAATATTAAAGTTATCAAAAAAGTACCAAAAATTTATCCAAAGTAAATTTTTATGTCCTAATTCTTAAAAACTATTTAATTTAATTATATTTAATATTAAAAAATGTCAAATATTGGATTTGAAAAGGGTTTTCCATTAAATGGTGGTAATTTTTTATTTTTATATTGAAAATTACTAGTTTTATCTGAAATAATTGAATTTGTTCTTATATTATGTCTAATAAACATATAATATGGATTTTAAAATAATATGGAGGGTATAAAATTCAAAATTTAGTTAATACAATTCATAACCTGTTTTGAACGGCTAGTTTGGTAAGTTGTGGGGTGCTCGAACTCGGTGTTATGTGTAGCACATGTTATTGAATTACATTGAAGAGATAACGTACTATGAAATCATTGGTTCTTAAATTCTAACCTCCATAAAAAATTGTGTCCTTGCAATTTGAAATTGTTCTTCGAAATAAATGGTTAAAAACAGAAAAATACCATTTTGGAAAATCAACACCGGAAATTGGGTTAATAAAGATTATTCTTAATAAGAGCGAAGGAGAAATAAAAAAGTCACCACCAAATTATGATCTCGATGAGGAGAAAATTTTTGGAAAGTAGAGACACATAATTATAGGGAAAACATATATATTTATAGGGAGTTATTGAGGTCATCAATCACAAACATGTGTAAACTTGAGGGATTTAAAGCCATCAATCTATGATGTTTTAAAATATCACAAGTTCCACAAAACATAAGGTATTTGGATAACACATTTTTGGTTTTAATATCCCTTCCATAAATCTTAAGAATAAAAATATTCATAGAATAAAATAAAGAAATTATAATTGACAAGTAGAGTTTCATCCTTTAACTAATTTGTACCACAAAACCATCTTTCACTCCAAAAAAAATTGAATTCAAAAATATTATATTTATCCTAGTCGTATAGGGTTCAATAAATAATGAATTTATAATTTATTTTTCACATTATTTAAAAAATCTACATTATAAAAACTAGGACATCACAAAGGCCAGTGGTAGGGGATGCACCCTTGTCGCTCTTCGGTTGCGAGTTCAAGTCTCACGGCCTTGTTCGAACGTGACGGGTTGTCGCCCGACCTTTAGGATGTCATTTTTATGAAAATCCAAAAATAAATCATGATAAATTCTTTAACATTAATAATAGTATCAAATTTAAAACATAATCTATTCAACATTTAGACTTACCCATAATACATCAATCCAAACTTATAGTCCAAAATTTATAAGGAAGGTAAACACAATGAAGATCTTTTTTCCACGTAATAACATGTGAATACATTCATCATGTATTATTTTAAAACATAGTAACACCCTGAATTATCATAAAACCTTATTTATTACATTCATGCTCCCATATACCTTATATAACACTGGATAATCATTTTATATCCAAAAGTTTTTTAAGATCAAACATTAATGGAATAAACAACAATTAATTAGTTTCAATGTTTTCAATAATATCGAATCTATTTTATCCCAATCAATCTTATCATATTCCGAAATTAATAAATTAGTATCATGAAATATATTATGTTTGAAATTTACTTTAACCATATATTTTCCAAAAAAATATTAACGTTCTATTGAGTCACTTTTCTTAGAACTATATAATCTCAAATCCTCAATGAAATAGTACTGCAGTACAATCCTTATTTATTTCCATAATTCATATAACCAATACATAGTTGATAAATCAATCAAATAATTTATTATTAACAACATAAGAACACTATTCAAACTCTAATTCCCTTCATATAACCTTTATATGTCATTTTTCATTGCAAATATAACAAACTCTCATTCCCTACAAGAATTTACCTAGGCGATTCTTTCCATAGTCCTCATATTTGGGAAAATCATTCTTTCACCACTTCAATTTATACATATTTCTCTCCACCATCCTTTTATTCTCTTTCATTCCTTCAAATACATAGAACACGGATAATTTTTTACATATCTTATTAACACATGATTCAATTTATTCATATGAGGAGAATACATGGGAGACTATCTCCCTTCTAAATGTTAGATTAATACCATTAAAGATATGATCCTTCTTACTCTTTAGACAATGCATATTGCTGGAGTTCTCATGCCTTCTAATGGTCACCATTTCTAAACAATGGTATACACTAGGTTTGTTTATGAATCACAATTAATAATTCCAAACATGTAAAAGACCTAACATAAATTTAAAAGATTATGCATATAATCTATAATCATAAAAAATGTTTTCATTGAGGAAGTATTTACTCCTAAAGATTACATGATGGGTTATAATTAAAATGTGAATTATCCGAAAAATATTCCCTAGGAGTGTCGTAACCAAGATTGCAGAAATTTCCAATGTCATGTACTAGGATACCCCAGGTCAAGGTCGAAACTCTTTTTCAGAGTTTCCACTCCTAGGTACATCTATGCCAAAGCAGCCTCTACCTTCTTATATCCCGACAGGGATGTATTGCTTGGAAAATATACAAAATTTCTACATTTACAAAATTATAGGAAGTTCTTATATACAAATCCTCAATGTCTATCTTAGGGAAATATTCTTCAATAAGAGTTTTTCTAAATATAGTTTCCAACGTTTTTACTAAACTTCCTCTGATACGATATGTAACACCCTGACCCTAGAAGCCCAAAGTCGGTGCATAATTTTAATATATTGGAATGATTATAAGGAATCATGTCTCGAAGGACTGATTAGTTTAGTAATCATAGAAAATAAATTACAAACATAAATGATAAATTACACATTCAAACATTAAAAAATATTCCATTGAGAATGCCATTATACCTCTAGATTAACCCTTCATGTTAAACATAATTCACATCTTGGAATCCTAGGAAAAGAAAACATAAGAAAGGGGTGAGTTCATATTCTCTGTAAGGGTAAATAATTTAGCTGAAGATATCAAATTTGAAGACAATATGTGTAATAAAAACAACAGACTTTTAAAAATAAACATGAACATAATATGAAAAAAATAAATCAAACATTACCATATAAACATTCACATAGATATTATACTAGTCGAATAATCACATGTAATAATTAATTTCATAATGAGGGAATTGCTAACACCGGATATCGTTACCACATAGTCAAAGCCTCATGCTCCAACTACAAATAAAAATTTTTTCAAGGCCTTTTCCCAAGACACTAGTTTGTCTCATGTGACCTACTGATGCATTGAGGAACTATATCAGGCTCCACTCGTCACTTACTAAGTCCACTACATTCCACTTAGGAAATTATTGAATCATAACATAAACATTCGTATTAAAACTATAATAGGAAATTTCAATACATTAGCCATAAAACATGAATTGTATAAGAATAAAACATCCACAGGAAAACATATCATAAGAATTCAATTAAATATTGAAAATTTTATTATAAAAAATTAACCACAATCAAGAATAATATTTAGGAAAGGAATATCATATAGTTGAAAATGATCAATAAAACACCATTAGTATAACAACCCCTTTTCATGAAATCATTTTAATATCACAAAATTTATAAATTATGACATTGAAAATATATTTTTTTATCAAATTTTCCCAAACCACATTATAACGTTTTAATGTAATTGAAATTTTAAAACATTCATTTCCATATAAATAAATCCTTAAAACCAATTTTAAAACAAGGAAATTAATGAGAAAGATTTATTAGAATAAATATTTAAAAAAATTTCAATGATGTTTTAATTAAGGATTACCTTAAATGATTAATTTTTATAGAGTATTTTATGAAGAATGGACATGGATAACAAATGTTTCCCAGAAAATACTTACACAAAAAAAATCTCAGATAATAATGAGATTGAGGAATTAACCCATACCTTGCACTTTCTTTTGGTCAAGGGTATGTTTAACCTCTTTTATAATGACCATAGTATGTTATTAAATTATAAACGAACCATTGTCATATTTATTATATCATACATGATACATTTATGACTTTATACTACATATTTAATAATGATTTAAATGTTAAATTAATATTTTGTGTAATAATCGCTTTCTTTATCATACATGTTTTACCTTGTTATTCTTGATCGTAACATATAGATCATGATTTAAATAACTACAAAATTTAAAAAATGATTTAAATATCATAATATTTTTAATATACATATGTATAATAGATAGATATATGAAATGGATAACACCGTTTATAGAGACGGTAGGCCGCACATACGCATAAACATTGTTTCCGTTTTTCTATCGTACTGAGCATAATTAACTGAATAAGATATATGTATATACAAAAATATGTAAATATATCCAGTATAATTATTATTTCATATATTAAAAACTTATTAATATTATATATTTTTATAATCATTGTTCAATAGTGGACGTGGAAATGAATCTCACAGAGTCGTGGAGATGGTAAGTTGTACGCACGCACGAGTGATGATATCATTTCCTTATTGATAAAAATGTGTGGAATTTGTTGGTAGAGTAATTATAAAGATAAATTAAAATGTTTTTTTCATTCTTTGTACTCATATTAATCGTCACTATCTCCACATAAGTAATATTGTGTTGAATAAAGAATTACACCACGGTGTAGAGATGGTAAGCCGTACATACCCACGCATGGTGACATTATCATTCATAGGATGGATAGAATAATGAGTATTGTTGTACCATATTTATAATAACATTATATTATATAGAATTAAATAGAGTTATTATTTTGGTATGTAAATAAGAAATAACGAAAAATTGTAAGAAGAAAATAACATTGAAAGAGATGATAAAATAATAAGCCCTTCTTTGTTGTTTCCTTTTGATTTGAACCAAAGGGATCCTTAGGGTAACTTTATGCTCATGTTAAGGCCCCTAAGTTGAAGTGAGGGAATTTGGGAGGATATTATTTAAGGTTTTTTCCTAGAAAAATTGCTTTGTAGGTGTGATTTTTATAGAAGGAGAAGTACCCTATTATAAGAGAGGTGAGAGTCACTTTTGGAAAAGTGTGAAATATTATTATATTATAAAATCATATTCGGTTTCTAGTGGCTAAATATTGATTTATTTAGAATCTCAGGTGGGTATGGGTCTAAAGGCTATCAAAACATAGGTATTGGACAAGTTTATGTCCCCATATTAACCCTATATTTTAGATTTAATCAGTTTAATAGTTTATCTTTTATCATATCCACTTGTATTATTATAATAAATGATTAATAAAAATACTAAAAAAATTCTATATAACCCCAAGTGGGTCATAAATTACATATATATCATTATATAAGTCCTTTTTCTAATCCTTGGTTATTTAAGAATATTATATCATTTAATAATATAGTATTTGTTTTAAAAACTCATTTATGTCAATTTTGACACTATTTAGTATTGGTTTTTGTGAAAATCATAAAAGAATGATTATTTCAAAAAAATCATTGAATTAACCCAAACATGTAATATTAATCTAGAAAATTCTTTTATGTCATCAAAAGCTTCAATTTACATTTATTTTTATATTTATACTATCAATTATTTTTATCTTTTATTGATAAAGTAATTATTGCATCATTATTGTGTCAAAAATAAGTTTAACTATATAATATCTAAGAATTATGAATAAAATTACATTATTTAGTAAATATTATTATATTTCTAATTAATATTTATAGTCGAATTTATATTATGTACAACCCTATACTAAAAATGGCTTAGTTATTAAAATTTGAATTTAACACTTTTCACACTTCTTTAAATAAAATAATAATAAATGTATTAATCCAATAGAAGTGGATTAAAAAGATCATATATTATTAATAAGGTTTATTTTGGTTGATATACAATTATCCAATAGAATTAGGACATTTTAGGGGTAATTATAATATCATTTTTACCTTTAATTAACCTATTTACTTTTATCTGTGGTAAATAAAAGTCAAATGTTATCATTCACCAAAAATTATTTTCAACATATTGAATGCAATTTTTCTTAATGATTTCAACATTGTCTCTCGGATTTTTTGAATTCAATTCACATAAGTGGTGAAATTTTGTTTTTTTCAAATTTGCAAATGTGCCTAAGAGGTGGGTAAAAGACGTTAAAAATTTCTATAAAATTATATACATCTAATATTATTATAAAATGAATCTAATTAATTACATTTAACTTATATAGTTAATATATATCTATTTTCAGTAAAAATATATTTAAATAATATAAATATTTATTTAAATAAAAAGTTGGTTTTAAACAATAACACAATGTTTTTCACTATTCATAAAAACATTAAGGTCTTTAGAAAAATTTCAAAAATTCACCATAAGATATTTATAATATTATGAACTCAAAAATGAATTATACATTACCAAATTAAAAAAATATAAGTTTCATTAATTAATTATAAATTAATTATCATTGTCGAAACCCAAAGGCAGGTTTTTAAAAAGTAAAAATTATCAATAGATTTACATGTGTTTTTGTCAAATTTAAATGTGAAATTACTTATAATGGCCTACCTTTTATTAAATGGTAAAAATATAATCTAATTATACTTAAAAACAATTGAAATGCACAATTTAACTATATAAATTATTACAATTAAGAATATTGTTTTCAATTAAAATTTAGTATTTTTCACTATTCATCAAATTAAGAAAGTTATCCGAAAAGTACCAAAAATTTAATCAAACTAAATTTTTATATATTAATTCTAAATAAAAATTTAATTTCATTAAATTGAAAATATAAAAGTTTCAAATATTGGTTTTAAAAAGGGTTTACCATTAAAAGGCGGTAAAGTTGCATTCTTTTGAAAAATACTTCTTTTATCTATAAAAGTGAATTTGTTCTAATATTATGTCTAATAATCACATAATATAGATTCTAAAATTTTATGGGGTTTATAAAATTAAAAATTCAGTTAATAATATTCATAACCACTTTTGAACTACTATTTTGGTTAGTCATGGTGCGCTTGAACTCAGTGTTGTGTGTAGCACAAGTTATTAAATTACCTTGAAGAGATAACGTACTATGAAATATTGGGGTGTTATAGGAAAACATGATTGTATCATGATCTATTTCTAAAAATTCTAAAATGTGCTAGATGAATATGCTGCTGGGAATGTATCTATCTTAGAATGGATAGGAAATACCACAAAATGAGCCAAAGGTAGGTATGAGCATAGAATGAAAAATTTGGGCACCCCTACATATCCCATGAGTATGGAAATTATTCCAAGAGTAGTTATAAGATGTGTTGTGGTAGTAGACCAATGTTTTAGGAGTTATATTCTCTCTGGTGATCATATCAATCCATCTCATATTATTTTGAATCCTAGTTTCATATGGGAAAAGGGAATAGTTAATTATTTTCTGTTGAGGATATTTGTTTTCTTCCTCTCATATTTTTCAAATGAGGAACCCAAAATTATTATAGCGTAATGATTATTGTTCATCACAAAATTAACATATGGTGCATTCATGATTTATGATGGGTAATTATATAGTTTAAAAATGTGTTATGAGGTTGTTGGGATTTTCTATTTAAATTGATATGACACAAAATATGTCTACAACTAGTTTAGGGTCATTGAGCTCAGACTATTGGGGATGAGAATAGTTTAAGGTCATAATCCATGGAATTGATGGGAAAATACTAGTTTACAGTATTAGAGAAGGATAGAAGGTGTGTGGGTGTCCAATAGAGTCTTGTGGGGAATGAATTATTGATAACCCTATGTGAATGAAGGGTAGAGGTGACCCTATTGAAAACTAAACATGAAAAACCATACACCAGTCTATGTCCCGATTCTTGGTTTGTAAAGACCCTATAATGATTCGATAAGGGGGATGGAAATAGGACATGAGATCTAGGAATCACTATTTAGCATAGGGGAATGGTAATCGATCCAATCATAGATTCAGAATGTAGCATGTTAAGAGGCCAACACTGGTTGGGGGATGTCCTCCCATTTGGGAAACTAAATCATATCATATTATGATAGGAGGCATCCCAAATTTATATAGGATAAGGTTAAAATTTAACATCATGTCATGAGGATTATGGTGTGACATTGAAATTGAGCTTTATATTCTTTTCACACCCATTTTGGGACATGAGGTAATCTCAACCACTAGTGGGTTACAGAATATGATTGGGGATTTTACATAAAGAGGAGTCTTAATGGCCTTTGGGGGTGATAGAAACAAGGTTAATGAATGGATTTGTAGAAAATTTGTTGATACTCCTCGAGATAGAAGGGGTAGGATTCTCTCATGGGAATGGGAATCAATACACATGTAATTTAGGAAGGTTTTGGATTCATAGGCTTGCTGAAATATGAGGGTTGAATAAAAAATTGTGAACGAGGGGGGAATACAAATAGTTTATAGTCATGGTTAAAAGAATATGACTATTAGATTATGGCCATAGTTATTGTACCAAGTGTAACGCCCCGACCCTAGTTTCCTAGAGTCGGTGCATTATTACATAACATTGGCATGATCACAAGAAAGATCAAATCTCGAAAGACCGATTGGTTTAGTAGCCTTGGAAACACTAGATATATTCATAAGTTTTACATTACATCATAAAATCAAAAACTACTACAACAACATAATGTTTCCACAGTCCACACTACAATCCCCTTATAATATCCCTGCAGGTCATTCATAACTTACATCTTCACTTCCTGGGAAAAATAAAACATAGAAAAGGGGTGAGCTCAAATGCCCAGTAAGGATAACAATATAGCGGAAACTTTCATCAATAAGAATAAATATTTAAGGCAATGTATAACTAAAACAAAAGCCTTTTAAACATGAACTTTCAACATGGTATGGCATAAATAAAAATGAAATAATGCCATTTACTTATTCACATGGATATTCCACTAATCGAATAATCACATGCAAAAATAAATAACCACTTTCATAATGTTGGAATGCATAATGCCAGACTATCATAACCACATAGCCAAGGCCTCGTGCCAAGAATACAAATAAGATTTTGTCAAGGCCTTGTGCCAAGACACTAGTTTGTCTCATGAGACCTACCGATGCATCGAGGAGCTATAGCGGGCTCCACCCGTCACTTATTAAGTCCAATGCATTCCCATATGAAAAGGTTTAAACATAACATAAACATTCGTATTAAAACTAGCATACGAAATGTCAATACTTTCACAATAAACTATGAATGGTATAAAAATAGCACATCCATAGTCAAACATATCACAAAACTTTCAATACAATACAGAAGTTTTGTATCATAATAAATCAACTTCAAATAATCTTAAAATCCATCAAAGGATGTTGACATAGATGAAATCAAAATTCTTTTTAAAGAAATATCTCCTTTTATTTGGAAATCATTTAAGATCCATATAAAATAAAACATTTTCTTTGAAAATATTCCTATAAGCTTGTAAGGAAAGCTTTGAAGATTTTATAACGGCGTAAAATAACCGCACCCGCCGTATAAGTTAAAAAAAACATTCTTACCTCAATTCTGTCGAAAAGGTTAAAAAGGACCTTGTTTTGAAAACGACGGAAAGATTCCTTTATAAACCTCTTATAAAAAGTCAAAAAAAGGTATAAATGACTTTAACCCATATTCTTGTAAATAGTAAAAATGTTTTGAAATACATTTTTAAGAAACATGGATGTGGATGATAAAGAGATCCCAGTAGATTATTACATATAAACAACCTCGGATAATGAAGAGATTGTGAAATAACCCTTACCTTGTACTTTTCCTTGGTTGGGGTAGGTTAACCTCCTGTATAATGGTGAAATAATTGTTATTAAATTATACAAGAATCATATACATTAATATGATATCATATATGATCTTTTAACATTGATTTGTTAATAATATCTTAGAATTATCGTCGTTTCGGGAGTTAACTTACTCATTTTCTTTTATATGTTTTGTTACATAAGCCATGGTTGTTGTATCTTATTCATATCCAGAATGATATACAGTCCTTAAACATCATTTTTAAATCATCAAATGATAATTATACTTGAATGGATACGATGGAGAATGAATCTCATCGCGTTCGTGGAGACGGTAGTCCGTACGTACGCACGAGCGACAATATCATTCTTTTGATATTAAAATAATATATAAATGGATGGTATATCATATATACAGAATCATTAACATGTTATATTTATTATTTACATGAGTTACACATCATTATTATACCCATCCAAATAATATTATATTGAATAACAATTACACCACGACGTGGAGACGGTAAGCCGTACGTAAGCACGTATGGTGACATGTTATTCAAAGGGTGGATAGAATACTGAATATGATTGTACCATATTTATAATAACATCACAGTATATGTGAGATACTGGAGTTATTATTTCAGAATGGTAAGAACAAAGGAAGAAGAAGTGGAAGAAGAAATGAACTTAGAAAAGGGTGGTGAAATCATTACCTCTTCTTCGGGTTCTTCCTTTTGATTTGATCAAAAGGGCTCCTTAGGTTGGCTTTCTGATCAAACTAAGGCCTCTAGGTTGTATTGAGGGATGTTGGGAGAGTATTTGGGCAGAGTTTGGCCGAACCAAAAGGCTTTGAAGGTGTGAAGAAATGAGAAGGAGGAGTGCCCTTTTATAAGAGGGGTGAGGGGCACCTTTGGAAAAGCTAGAAATATTAATTTATAATAAATTCATATTCGGTTTCAAAAGGCTCCAAAGTTGAATATTCAAAGGATGAGGTGGGGATAGGTCGAAAACAACTCATCCAATAGAATTTAGACAGGTTTGGGTACTTATATTAACCTTATCTTTAAGTATTAACTCTAAGTTAATTAGTTTCACTTTTACAATGTCTCTTTGTATTTTTATATAATATGATTAATAAACTTACTATATACATCCAAGAGACCCCCAAGTGGTCAATTAATGATTAACCTATCATAATATAAGTCTCTTGGCCGAACCTTAGATTTTTAGGAATTTAATATCAATTAATAATATAATATTTGTTTTAAGAACTCTTTTATGTCAATTTTGACACTATTCAATAGTTGATTTTTGTGAAACTCATAACAGATTGATTACTTCGAACAAAGTTAATTAAATCAATCCTAATATATCATATTATCCTAGAAAATTAGTTTAATTCATTAAAAGTTTCATATTATATTTATTTGGGTATTTATAATATCAATTATTTTAATTTTTCACTATTATAGTAATTACTGCATCATCATTGTGTCATAAATAAAATAAATTATTTAATGTCTAAAAATTATAAATAAAATATCATTATGTAGGAAATCTTTTTAGCTTTCTAATTAATATTTATAATCGAAAATCCAACATGTATAATCCTATGTAAAAATTGTTCTTCTAAAAGATGTAAGCTTATGCCATTTTTATTTTTATTTTAACTTTATTAATATAATGTGTCATTATCACTTACAAGTGGATACATGGGGTCCCAAAATAGACCCAAAGATGCCCATGGTCGACCATGTATCAACCAATAGGTTTAAGACACGTTTTAGGGTAATTTAGTATTATTATAATATTATTTTTTTAACCCTCATTTACCGGATTTACCCTTAACCATGGTAAATAAAATATTTACCGCAGTAATTATTCAAAATGTCTAAAAATAAAAGTTACCTATTTACACAATTTGAACATCCTGATTCCAAATATGGGATCCATTTTTCTAAATTCAAAACACAGAAGTGGCAGAAATTAATTTAAAATTAATCCCCGCTGTCAAAACAAAAAGCGTGTTTTTAAGAGGTAATAACTATCAAAAGATTGACACTTGTTTATGTTCGGTTTAATTGTAAAATTATGTCCAATGACCAACATTATATTAAACGGTAAAAATATATTCTAAATATACTTTAAAACCACTCAAATTCATAATTTATCACTATTAATTATTTTGATTAAAAAAGTTGTTTTTAATTAAAATTTAGTAATTTTCACTATTCATCAAAATATAAAAGTTATCCGAAATGTACCAAAATTTCACCTTAGGCTAAATTCGATATTCCGAATCCAAAAATGAAGTCCATTTTCAAATATAAAATATATATAATTTCAAAAAGTAGGTATTACTATTCATAACGGCTAGTTTGATTAGTTGTGGTGTGTGTTAAAACTCAAGGTTGCGTACAACACACGCTACTGTATTATTCAAAGAAAGCGTACCGTGGAAGCTTGGGATGTTTCATTTTAAATTTTTGATGTCCCCATTTAGTCAAAAAGTTTAATATATTGTATTTAAAAAGGGTTCACTATTAAAAGTTGATAAAAGTGCAATACTGAAAATGAATTTGTTCTTGCATTATATCTAAGAAACTCATAATATGGAATCTAAAATTATTAGGATTATATAATGTTTAAAATTTAGTCAATAATATTATTAACCTCTTTTGAATGGCTTTTTCCTTTGGTAAGTCATGGTTTGATTGAACTCGGTGTTGCGTGTAGTGCAATTTATTGAATTATTTTGAAGAAATAACACACTATGAAATCATGGGGTGTTACATTCTCCCCTCCTTCAATAAATTGCGTCCTCGCAATTTGAAATTGTTCTTCGAAAATAAAAGGTTGAAAGTAGAAAATATATTTGTGGGAAAACCCACATTGGAAATTGGGTTACTAAAATTTAGTCTTAATATGAGGAAAAGAGAAATCAAAGGGTCACCACCAAATTATGATCTCGATTAGGAGAACATTGGTGGAAATTGGAGACATATAATCGGAGGAAAAACGTAAATATTTATAGGTAGTGATTGAGGTCATCAATCACAAACAAGTATAAAATTGAGTTCCTTAAATTCATTAATCTATGATGAATTGAAATACCATCGGTTCATCAAAACATAGGGTATTAGGATAACACATTTTTTACGTTTCAAAATATCCTAGTTGAAATCCCACATCGAAAAATGAATTAATGAGGCCTCTATTTAAACTAAAGAGTGGAAAGTATGAAGATTACCGAAAATAACACATACTAGGGATCCATGTAGGAAAATATGGATATGGAGGAGAAATCTAACCATCAATTATCTGGTGGAGAGTGGTAGAGAACATGGCTATGAAAAGGCCAACAATCCCAAAGCCATAAATTAGTGATGATTTAAGGTACCATCTAGGACAACATTTTTGTTCTATGTTCCTTTTCTTAATGTTGTGGAATTTATTTATGAGATTGGCTAAGAACATAAGGAGGTATACATACTTTAGAGTTTTATCCATTAATAAATTTCTACCACAAACTCATCTTTCACTCTAAAACATAATAGAACGTAAAAAAAAATTCTATTTACACTATTCGTATAGGGTTCCAAAATAAACGAATTTATAATTCATCTACATGATCTTTTAATAAAAACTTCATTATTTAATCCAGGACATCTCATGGTCCAGTGGTAGGTGATACACCCTTGTCGCCCTTCGGTTGCGGGTTCAAGTCTCGCAGCCTTGCCGGACGCGACGGGTTGCCGCCCGACCTCCGGGTTGTCCTTTTATGGCAATCCAAAATAATCCAAACTAGAACTATCCAAAATACTTCTGTCCAAACTCACAGTCTAACATTTATAAGGAAGGTAAACATAATATAGATCCTTTTTACCCCGTAATAGCATATGAATACCTTCATCTTGTATTCTTTTAATAAACTGAAACATCTTGAATTACCATATTCCTTATTGATTATATTCATGCTCCCCTATTCCATATAGAATGCTGTATATACTTCATCAATCCAAAAATGTTTTAAACCCCAAAAAAATGATGGAATATACAAATCATTAATCAGTTTTAAGGTAGTCAAGAATATCTAACATAATTTATCCAAATCAATCATGTATTATTCTAAAATCACTAACTCTGTATCAGAACCATATTATGGTTTATCATTCTCTCAACCATATATTATCCAAAAATTTATCCTGCTATTGAGTCACTTTTATTTGTTCCACACAATCTCAAGTCCTTAATGAAATAGTACTGCAGTACAATCCTTATATACTCCATAATTATTATAACAAGTACATTGTTGATACAAAGCTCAATTGACATAATCAACATAAGAACTCTAATCATTCCTCTTCATCTGTGGTAGTATCATAACTTGATTATTATCCAATAACATCATTTGCGGCATAGTCTGATGACTGGGACATAGGTTCGCGTAGTGTCCAAACTCCTTGCAAATGAAGCATTGTACATTTAAAACCATTTTCTTACCCTTGCAGTCACGTACTTTGTGCCCTTTTCCTCCACACTTATAACAAACTCCCATTCCTTTCAGGCAAGTTCCAGGGTGTTTCTTTCCACAGTTACCACATATGGGAAAATTCTTCTTTTCCCTCTTCCCTTTATCCATCTTTCTCTCTTCCATCCTTTTCTTCTCTTGCTTCCCTTCAAAGCCATGGGACTCAGTAAACTCTTTACTTATCTTATCAACACATGATATTATTTCTTCATATGATGATAATACATGGGAGACTATTTCTCTTATAAATTCTAGCTTAAGACCATGAAAGATATGATCCTTCCTCCTCTTTGGATCATGTGAATTTCTGGAGTTCTCATTCCTTCTACTGAGTGCCATTTCTAAACAATGGAATACACTAGATCAGTTTATGAATCAAAATACATAATCCCATACTTATAAAACACTTAACATAAATTGAACTATTTATGGATATTATCCATAATCATAAAAATGTTTTCTTTGAGGAAATATATACTCATAATCCCTTCAAAATGATTTGTAAAGAAAATGAGAGTTATCCTAAGCATATCCCCCGGGAGTGTCGTAACCAAGAGTGCGGCAAGGCCCGTTGTCGTGCACCAGTTCCCGTTCGAGTCTAGCTCAAAGCGGTGTTTTCGGGTTTTACCCCTAGGTACATCTGTGCCAGAGCCGCCTCTACCTACTCGTATCCAGACAGGGATGTATCGCTCAGAAAACTCACAAAATCTCTACAATACCAAAATTCTAGGAAGTTCTTCTATACTAATCCTCAAAGTTCATCTTAGGTCTACGTGCTCTAATCAGAGTTTATCTAAATCTAGTTTCCAAGGTTTGTACTAAACTTCCTCTGATACCAACTGTAACGCCCCGACCCTAGTTTCCTAGAGTCGGTGCATTATTACATAACATTGGCATGATCACAAGAAAGATCAAATCTCGAAAGACCGATTGGTTTAGTAGCCTTGGAAACACTAGATATATTCATAAGTTTTACATTACATCATAAAATCAAAAACTACTACAACAACATAATGTTTCCACAGTCCACACTACAATCCCCTTATAATATCCCTGCAGGTCATTCATAACTTACATCTTCACTTCCTGGGAAAAATAAAACATAGAAAAGGGGTGAGCTCAAATGCCCAGTAAGGATAACAATATAGCGGAAACTTTCATCAATAAGAATAAATATTTAAGGCAATGTATAACTAAAACAAAAGCCTTTTAAACATGAACTTTCAACATGGTATGGCATAAATAAAAATGAAATAATGCCATTTACTTATTCACATGGATATTCCACTAATCGAATAATCACATGCAAAAATAAATAACCACTTTCATAATGTTGGAATGCATAATGCCAGACTATCATAACCACATAGCCAAGGCCTCGTGCCAAGACTACAAATAAGATTTTGTCAAGGCCTTGTGCCAAGACACTAGTTTGTCTCATGAGACCTACCGATGCATCGAGGAGCTATAGCGGGCTCCACCCGTCACTTATTAAGTCCAATGCATTCCCATATGAAAAGGTTTAAACATAACATAAACATTCGTATTAAAACTAGCATACGAAATGTCAATACTTTCACAATAAACTATGAATGGTATAAAAATAGCACATCCACAGTCAAACATATCACAAAACTTTCAATACAATATAGAAGTTTTGTATCATAATAAATCAACTTCAAATAATCTTAAAATCCATCAAAGGATGTTGACATAGATGAAATCAAAATTCTTTTTAAAGAAATATCTCCTTTTATTTGGAAATCATTTAAGATCCATATAAAATAAAACATTTTCTTTGAAAATATTCTTATAAGCTTGTAAGGAAAGCTTTGAAGATTTTATAACGGCGTAAAATAACCGCACCCGCCGTATAAGTTAAAAAAAACATTCTTACCTCAATTCTGTCGAAAAGGTTAAAAAGGACCTTGTTTTGAAAACGACGGAATGATTCCTTTATAAACCTCTTATAAAAAGTCAAAAAAAGGTATAAATGACTTTAACCCATATTCTTGTAAATAGTAAAAATGTTTTGAAATACATTTTTAAGAAACATGGATGTGGATGATAAAGAGATCCCAGTAGATTATTACATATAAACAACCTCGGATAATGAAGAGATTGTGAAATAACCCTTACCTTGTACTTTTCCTTGGTTGGGGTAGGTTAACCTCCTGTATAATGGTGAAATAATTGTTATTAAATTATACAAGAATCATATACATTAATATGATATCATATATGATCTTTTAACATTGATTTGTTAATAATATCTTAGAATTATCGTCGTTTCGGGAGTTAACTTACTCATTTTCTTTTATATGTTTTGTTACATAAGCCATGGTTGTTGTATCTTATTCATATCCAGAATGATATACAGTCCTTAAACATCATTTTTAAATCATCAAATGATAATTATACTTGAATGGATACGATGGAGAATGAATCTCATCGCGTTCGTGGAGACGGTAGTCCGTACGTACGCACGAGCGACAATATCATTCTTTTGATATTAAAATAATATATAAATGGATGGTATATCATATATACAAAATCATTAACATGTTATATTTATTATTTACATGAGTTACACATCATTATTATACCCATCCAAATAATATTATATTGAATAACAATTACACCACGACGTGGAGACGGTAAGCCGTACGTACGCACGTATGGTGACATGTTATTCAAAGGGTGGATAGAATACTGAATATGATTGTACCATATTTATAATAACATCACAGTATATGTGAGATACTGGAGTTATTATTTCAGAATGGTAAGAACAAAGGAAGAAGAAGTGGAAGAAGAAATGAACTTAGAAAAGGGTGGTGAAATCATTACCTCTTCTTCGGGTTCTTCCTTTTGATTTGATCAAAAGGGCTCCTTAGGTTGGCTTTCTGATCAAACAAAGGCCTCTAGGTTGTATTGAGGGATGTTGGGAGAGTATTTGGGCAGAGTTTGGCCGAACCAAAAGGCTTTGAAGGTGTGAAGAAATGAGAAGGAGGAGTGCCCTTTTATAAGAGGGGTGAGGGGCACCTTTGGAAAAGCTAGAAATATTAATTTATAATAAATTCATATTCGGTTTCAAAAGGCTCCAAAGTTTACTATTCAAAGGATGAGGTGGGGATAGGTCGCAAACAACTCATCCAATAGAATTTAGACAGGTTTGGGTACTTATATTAACCTTATCTTTAAGTATTAACTCTAAGTTAATTAGTTTCACTTTTACAATGTCTCTTTGTATTTTTATATAATATGATTAATAAACTTACTATATACATCCAAGCGACCCCCAAGTGGTCAATTAATGATTAACCTATCATAATATAAGTCTCTTGGCCGAACCTTAGATTTTTAGGAATTTAATATCAATTAATAATATAATATTTGTTTTAAGAACTCTTTTATGTCAATTTTGACACTATTCAATAGTTGATTTTTGTGAAACTCATAACAGATTGATTACTTCGAACAAAGTCAATTAAATCAATCCTAATATATCATATTATCCTAGAAAATTAGTTTAATTCATTAAAAGTTTCATATTATATTTATTTGGGTATTTATAATATCAATTATTTTAATTTTTCACTATTATAGTAATTACTGCATCATCATTGTGTCATAAATAAAATAAATTATTTAATGTCTAAAAATTATAAATAAAATATCATTATGTAGGAAATCTTTTTATCTTTCTAATGAATATTTATAATCGAAAATCAAACATGTATAATCCTATGTAAAAATTGTTCTTCTAAAAGATGTAAGCTTATGCCATTTTTATTTTTATTTTAACTTTATTAATATAATGTGTCATTATCACTTAAAAGTGGATCCATGGGGTCCCAAAATAGACCCAAAGATGCCCATGGTCGACCATGTATCAACCAATAGGTTTAAGACACGTTTTAGGGTAATTTAGTATTATTATAATATTATTTTTTTAACCCTCATTTACCGGATTTACCCTTAACCATGGTAAATAAAATATTTACCGCAGTAATTATTCAAAATGTCTAAAAATAAAAGTTACCTATTTACACAATTTGAACATCCTGATTCCAAATATGGGATCCATTTTTCTAAATTCAAAACACAGAAGTGGCAGAAATTAATTTAAAATTAATTCCCGCTGTCAAAACAAAAAGCGTGTTTTTAAGAGGTAATAACTATCAAAAGATTGACACTTGTTTATGTTCGGTTTAATTGTAAAATTATGTCCAATGACCAACATTATATTAAACGGTAAAAATATATTCTAAATATACTTTAAAACCACTCAAATTAATAATTTATCACTATTAATTATTTTGATTAAAAAAGTTGTTTTTAATTAAAATTTAGTAATTTTCACTATTCATCAAAATATGAAAGTTATCCGAAATGTACCAAAATTTCACCTTAGGCTAAATTCGATATTCCGAATCCAAAAATGAAGTCCATTTTCAAATATAAAATATATATAATTTCAAAAAGTAGGTATTACTATTCATAACGGCTAGTTTGATTAGTTGTGGTGTGTGTTAAAACTCAAGGTTGTGTACAACACACGCTACTGTATTATTCAAAGAAAGCGTACCGTGGAAGCTTGGGATGTTTCATTTTAAATTTTTGATGTCCCCATTTAGTCAAAAGGTTTAATATATTGTATTTAAAAAGGGTTCACTATTAAAAGTTGATAAAAGTGCAATACTGAAAATGAATTTGTTCTTGCATTATATCTAAGAAACTCATAATATGGAATCTAAAATTATAAGGATTATATAAAGTTTAAAATTTAGTCAATAATATTATTAACCTCTTTTGAATGGCTTTTTCCTTTGGTAAGTCATGGTTTGATTGAACTCGGTGTTGCGTGTAGTGCAATTTATTGAATTATTTTGAAGAAATAACACACTATGAAATCTTGGGGTGTTACACCAAGACTCATTATTTAAGGGAATAATTATTGGCCCTTGGGTAGGAAATTTGAGGGTGTATTCATGTTGTCGAAGAGTTAAAATCCATTGTGGTAGGAGATAAGGAGTATTTGCATCATAAAATGCAATCCTAAAGGAAATTATTCATTGTTGAGGGTCATTAGGTTTGGAATTGAGTAAATTAGAAACTATTTTAAAGACATGATTCGTAGACAAAGTGAGTGTTCATTTTTAGGGCATTTAAAGGGAAAAAGTGGTAGATCCCGTTGTAAAAGTGGGGCGATGAAATCCCACATGCCCCATAATTATCTAGAGTAAAACATCCTATAGATTGAGTTCATAATGATTGTAATGTATATGGGTCCAAAGGAAAACATTATTATAGACTTTTGTTTCAAGGACTAGAGATATAATGCCTAGAAATCAATGCATAAACAATGAGAATCGGAATCAAGCCCCACATTTTTTTGGGATATAGTGTATTAAGAGATTTTTGCAGGTAGTGGGGGATGTTCCTTCGGATGAGGGCATCCCTTATTGTTTACATGAGGTGTCTATACAATATATCATCATGTGAAAAAAGACGTTTTTTAACATATCACTCATGGTATGAGGGAAATCCTATGATTATCACATTTGTAATATTATATTTTATCATCATGCACTAAGAGTGATGGGATCTTTAGAGTAAATTTGTACAACTCATACTATGTATACTACTTTTTTAAGGACATAGAGCCTAGTCAATAGTAGATAAAAATAGAGGTCATAATTATTGGGCCATTATTACCAATTTAGGTAATAGAGTTTGTATGATGGTTCATATTGTTTGAATTCACATATCAATGAACATGAATGCTATTTTAAGGTCATAGAGATTTGATCGTGGTTGATTCAGTTTATTATTGAGTATATTTGACACCAAAACTTAGTATATAGTTTTAGTGTTTTGATAAATGTGAAAGAACAAATGGTCATAATTCATGGATTGTGACTCCTAGATTAATATCATAGAGTTTATAACTTCTTCACTATAGTTTAAGCTCACATATATTTGACTGTGGTGTTTAGATAAAATACTGATTAACAATCACGAGATTTGGGGTAGGGGTGAAAATTTTCATCCATTATAATTAAAGAGTATCCCCCATTGGAATAGAACATATGGATAGGGTAAGGACCACACTATGTGGGATCCAATTTGGGTGGAATTTTTTATGCATCATTGGTATTCTAAAGACTATACCATTTCATCCTAGATGAAGAACCAAAGGTGAACCTTCTTGTTTAATGGTCTTTCAATCCTATTATCATCACTCTCCATTTTATATAAGTCATGAATCCTATTTTTCTCAAGGGATTAAAACATAGCTCTAAAGAATTATTCAATTATTTTTGGAGTATATTGTTCATAAATGTCCATTTATAGTGACATAAACTAAACCTCAATTGGTAAAACTACCTCTGGTTCACACAATAAATAGTATGTGGTCACCTAGATTGAATTTGGAGTTTCTATATGAGAGGACCAGAGGGTTTTGGGGATACTTTGAGTCCAAATCATTTTGTTTTCTATTTCAATTTAATGATATATGTTATTTAGGTTACTTTTTAACACATAAATCATTAAATTTTCATATTTGTGGTAGTGAGATATATTGTGGGACCAGATGTGGTACTTGGTAAACAATTTATTTAACTAAGAAACATGGATGTTGGTTATTTTCTTTGAGAATAAAAAGATGAAATCCAAATTGATGTATCATGTTGGTGCTATTGAACTCGATAATGGGTTGTGTTTGGAAATCATTATGATGGACTACCTCTTCCCAATAAAAAAAGAAGACATTATATATCAAAATTAAAATTCATAATTGAGTTTTCACTAGTGAGAACGGACACATAATGCCAAGTATACATTATGAAAAGAGTAAAGAGTTTATGGTGGTGAGGAGAAGCATAAGTGGTCTATTTACAAATGTATTTTGAATCTAACAAGCATGACACCTCATAGTGAGCTTCATACTATCATTAACTATTATTGTCTTGAAGTAGTATTATCTCTAAATATGTTGAGAGACCTTCAGTCATGCTTGATCGGTTCCATAGGATCCACCATGGACCTCGTTCAAGATGAAATGTATCTATAGTCCCTGGTTAAAGAAGAGGATAACTCCATCTAACCAAATCCAATTGAGGGTTTTTTCATTGTTATGACCACTCTAGAGGGTAAACTATAGTGAATTAAAATTGGTTAAATCATGCTTGAATCAGTTATGTGGGATAATTCCATGATAAGGATACACTATGAATGAAGTAGTCCAATTAGTAGTTTTCTAGAATTTTTGGGTATTTGATTATCTACGTATAGAATTTCTAATAGACAATAGATTCATCTATTGGTTCCAATAATCTAATGTATAGAGGGTGATGACCCTCTAGTGTTCCAAATTAATTAATATTTGACCCTAACTAGGTTCTATATGGGGGAATGTCTAGACATTCTAATGTAATGGTTCAATAATTATGGCACTGATGAACATTGGTTACATCTGGTTGAGAAAGGAATTGGGAAATCTTCTGTCGGTTGATTTTCAATAGGGGAATGAGATCTTGAAATTTAAGGACATTGTCACAATTGATTATTTTTATGACTAACATAGAGCATCCCTTATCATTTAAATATGTGAAATCAATCTCAAGGGAAAACTTGAGACCAGTAATGGGATCCTAGTACTCTATATCATTATTAGGTCATCTTTCTCACAATTGGAATAAGTATTGAAATATGGGCTCATCTAGAGTTATAAATACTATTCCCAATCATACCATATTGAAATTTGGTTTATTAATAATTATACTAATTGGGCTATAGGAACCAACTTCAAAATGCATTTGATAACATGGTATAACCTGATCCACTATGAAAATATATTTAATAGGGAAATCATATTGGAAGGGAAATTCCTCAGGGACATGATGTGAAATATTCAAGTCTAAAATTACTTGTAAATTAATGGATGTATGTGGAAAAAACTATATAATAGACTACTATATTCTCACCACCCAATGTTGTAATTGACCTACTATAAGGGGTAGATTGATGATATGCTTTATCAGATCTACTCAAGATAACAGTTGTACCTCTTGATGATATGAATAATATAGAAACTTATATAGTGGAAGTACCATCATGGGGAAAATATTTTCGATGTTGGAGTTCCTGGTCTCTATGTTGAGGATAATTCTATGGAGTTAGTGTGGGTTGTTTCACCATCCCTCATTATTTTTCAGGGTAAGAAGGCCACTGAAGGACCACGCAAGGGAGGCCACATGGGGGACCAGATGGTTTTCTAATATTGTAGGAATCATTACTGGAGGTTAAAATAGGTACCTATTAATATCCAAAATGTCAGTCTAGTGTGCCTCACCCCATTGGTAAATAGATACATTCTTCATGAGCCTCAATAAAGGATTATAAATGCTAGCTATAATTGGGATAAGTTAGTGTATATAGGCCAATTTTCCATGGAAACATCATAAACCTCAGAGATTCCATAGGGGAGTAATTTTATTAATAGTATAGATATTATTAAGATTAATTTAGGTGCCACTAAATATTTTAAAAAAATATGAGGAATTTCCCATATGTAACCTCGAATGTACACATCAAGGGTATCATCTTCATGTGTCGGGAGAAGAGGAAGCCGAAAACATTCTCGGGATCCATGAGATGGTAATGAATCATGTAGGATTTTAATACCATGTTATTCAAATAAATTACAATAAATTTACTAATATGATTCTTCAATATATCTTTCCTTGACCACTGATTAATGGATATAGTATTGTTTATTTTGAAAGGCTTTACATAATAGAAATAATGACCATAAATAAACATGAAGTTGGTGGACACCACATCCCAAGGGACCATCTAAATATGATTATATATAAAGTATCTATAAATGAAAGAGTGGTTCTAGAAGCTGGCTGTAGAATAAATTATAATATATGTTATTAGTTGGTGTAAATTATCCTTCAAAGAATGGAAATATTGGTTTTTTTAGTAGGTATAGAATCTAATATTCCCATTATTATTTGTGGCCAGTTAAATTTTGTCTAGACACATGGGGTAGTGCATTTTATTAATAAATTTTGTATTTATATGCTTCTAAACATCTCCCATGACCTTAGTACCAAGATAAGGTTCCATCCTTCTAGGTCAAGGATATTCTGTGAGGCCAATGTGTTGAATGACGACCTGTGGTTCCAAACATGGAATCTCATCACTGCTTTAGGAGAATTTTTTTTGGTGTTGTTCCATGATGGAAACATATTTATATTTCTCCTTTGAAAACCTGGATTCATTGATCAGTATCAACCTTGGATCTTGCTCAGTAACAATCTTTACCTTGTTTAGCTCATCAATAGTGGATTCACCCACATTAAATAGGGGAGGGGTATCATCCAAATAAAATTTTTCATCTGCGAATGGAGGATCAGAGTGGGGTGAAGTCTCTTCCAAGATAGCTTAATCAGGGAAAAAAATTGGTGTCTTCTCTAGTGGAAAATAACTTATCAACATGTTTTTCTCCTTTATCTGAGGCCATAGTGATATAATTCATTGAGTCAGCCTCATTGGGGTTTTTTGTCAGAAGGTCTAATATTGATATCAAATTTAAGGTGATAAGTCACCATTCATTAAGTCAACCCAACTTTTTGGAATATGAGTTAATGAGGTAGACATCATGAAAATTTGGTTAAATTCTACGTACCTCAAAAAATATGGGTCCTCCAGTATCAGAGAGGTCTTCCTGGTGTAGGAGTATGAGGTAATTATTATGTGGTTCCTTTTCATCGAGATGATGAAACAACCCCACATATTTTACATCATGAGATCTAACTGTTGAATCTAGATAATGAAGATAACATTCATGTGAACCCATGGGTTATATATAGCAGCAATTAAAAAATTATTAACATTTTTTTCCTCTACTAAATTAGTTTAAATGACTATTCGATCACCAGTTTTGTACCCAAAATCTATATATCGGGCATCAAAGGAGTCAAATGGTGACACATCACCCTATAATATCCCTACTTGACCATCATGGGAGTAATTTAGGAACTAATTATATGATGAGGGGTTTATTTCATACAAATTAATCCACGTACATTACAATAGAGTGTTATAGTAAGTGTTCTATGAGAATACTAGAAATTTGGTTTTTGGTATCATACAACTAAACTCATTCTTCTTAAAATATTTTCAATTTTATATCAACTAAAGAATATCTTCACCTAAATATTCAGGTTAGAGGGAGTAATATCTAATTCTGAAATTCCTATCATATGTTGAATCCATATCTAGATAATGTTAATCTTGAAGCCATTATCTACTAGTAAATGGAATCTATCTACCCGATTAAATAGACCACTAATATATAGTGGGTGTATAAGCCCCTAAATAAAGAAACCTTCATATTATTTATAAAATGATAAAACCATTCAACATACCTATAAATTGGACTCCATTTTATATTAGTAATTACTAAAAGCTATATTAGCATTGAAATTAAGTCATATTTTCAAGTCTTCGGCAAGGGCCCTCACATTTCAGTTTACATGAGGTGAACCTTGATGATCAAAATTCCTTTTGGGTATGAAATTAAGGTTTTGTATCATAATATATTTCTATGAGAAGTAATTTTTTTCCCATTGTGGTTTTTCCTTGATAGGGGAAACAACCGATACTGTTGGATGAATTGTTATGGATTGGATAATACTAGAGATATTCTTCTGTTGGCTAGCTAGTATGCTATAAACAATAACCAAATTAATGTTAGCGGATTGAGGTCATAGTATATATCTAAGAAGAGGATCATGATATGGTAAAATTTTATCTTCATAGTCAACTAATTAAGTATGCTTTGGAGGAATACCTAATGACACAAACTAGGAGGTAAACTCTTACTACACTCTAAAAAAACATGTTCTCTTATTTCAGTAGAATGGACATCCTAGTTCGATGTGCTATCCTGAGCATTCTATTTAATCGAATTTACTCTACATATCCTTTAATGTAATCATCTAGAGGAACCCTAGGGGTTTTCATGGAATTTCACATCATGTAGTGTTGAATAGTTGTACACAAAACCGATGGAGTTCATGGAGGTTTACTATCGATCATCATCAAAGTTATATTCTAGGGTAGGGATGAAATTAAGAGAACCACCTTGTAAGGGAGTCTTGAAGTCAACCTGGGGCTGAGAAGGATTTTCTATAGGAAAGGGACTCTAGAATTCATTATATTGTCATGCCTATTCTTCCAGGCAAGGAAGACTATGAAACAAATTTGTATGTATCTGTAAGGGAATGTTTGAAAAAATATGAGGTTCTAAGTTTCTCATATGGTCATAGAAAATACATGTTAATGAAAAATTATATTAAAAGATAAAAACATATCATATTTCTATCATTTGTGGATATTTTACTTTTTACACTCGTTGGAGTCTTCATTATCACTATGAGGGTCACCAGAGACATGCGTAACCAGTGATAGAACATCACACAACATAATCTAGGAAAGATATACATATTCACTGATCCAATATCTAAACATAGATAATTCTATAATGGTGGGTATGTGGATCCCTTCAATTGGAAAATTTTTTATGTGGAAATTCATTCTATTATCCAAGGTGTCTTGCACTCTAGAAGTATTAGGGTTCCATTCTCCAAGGAAAAAATGGAATACCTTGTGACCTATGAATCCCTCAAATAATGGGTCATATATTTTTTTCTAAGAAATGAACTCTCGGAGTCTAGCCATAATTTGGGGGGGGGGGGTTCTAGACTTAAATTCTTCCATCAAGGTGGATGAACTCAGAAATGTTATTCCTAGTGGTGTTTTTAATGCTTGAATATAGTTGGCGAGGCTCATCTAGTAAAGGAGATTTTATGTGTAGCATCACATGGACCTCTGAATGCATAGATGTGGCTGTCAGTACATCCACTACTCTCATTATTGGATGTGGATGGGGAAACTTGTGTGACTAAGGTCTACTACACAACTAGTCTTCCTCCAAAAATTAATCCTTTTCATTGAATTCACTAAATCAGCAATATTATTTCTAGGAGAGGAGAGTAAGGAACAGATCATTCATGATGTTCTCCACACACATTTTGAGTAGATGTTCCTTAGAGAGTGGATTGTCAAGAGATTACATGAGTCCCTCCCCTCAGGGAACAAATTCAATGAGTCATCTTTCAAGCGTCTTTCTACATTTGAAGTGGTCGACCATGCTCATATTACATGTGGTTGACATGATCAGGTAGATGAACTGTCTATAATAGTATTCAAAAATAGTAATGATACCTATGGGAAGTGAACTGTAATGGCTCAATATAAGTCCTTAATGAGTCTGAATAATGTACCCAATCAAGGAGGACTCATACTATTTTGGAGTCCACAACATGGTACCAATCAATGATGAAATGTGGTACAGAAGATATAAATTCTCACTTATCTTATTAAATAGGATGAATATGCTATTACCAAACTTTGAGGGTGCTCATTAATGAACCACCCATGATTGATATAGATTATATTTATGTGGAAACACCAACAATGATGTTTCTAGGGTTTCATTGTATGCAATGAGAGAAGTGATCACATCATATTAATGAGCTTTTCATACAAAAAACACATCAACTATATCATAAAATGGAGGAGAAGAATGAACCTGATCCCATGGTAGAAAACAACACGGCTTAGGTAGGGTGAGAAGATCATATATTGGCCATTTTCAGAATCCTCCCATTCTTCCCAGAATGAGTGTATATGGATTACAATTTTAAGGTATTGTGGTTGACCGAGAATGTCCAGGTTCCCACTGGAGAAGAAAAATGTTCTCTTATGACAATTTTAGGTTATTGGCACCGCTCAAAAATAATATCTAATGTGGGATTCTTGTGTTCATATAGATCCTTATGCAAGGAGGCTACCATGGGTTTGGAACCCGCTTTTAGTGTCACATAGGATAGTTTTGAGGGTTCTATAATTACACTTCTATTTCCCATATATGGATGGGAAGGAAACAATATATCATTAGAGGGAATCATAATGCCTATTACTTATATATATCAATGAGTGTAGATTCCTACCTAGCGGTTTTCCTAGTACCATGTCTCCCCAAAAGGAATGTTTTCCAAATCTTGATATGTATCAGTGGACCTATTCATCTGGTTCTCTGGTGGGTTGGTTGTGACCACATTTACCATTATAGTAGTTACAGTGGAACATTCATCATTAGAAGATGGGAATGATTACTGATCCAATCACTATCATTGGAAAGGGATGAAATGGAGAGAGACATACTGGCCCAACCTATGAAATTAACATATGGTGATACCTCTTCGATGAATTGTATGAAAACATTTATCCACATATTGAATGTTTTATGTATTTTTTGGTGGTATTCGTAGAACGTGGGTCTCTGATATACTATGTATACTACGAACTCAATATTATTGTACTAAAAGATGATTTCATTGAGGTTCTCAAGAATTCCTGAGTTGGGAATATGCTGATCATGGAGGTGATGAAATGTTTTCAAGATAATATCGAAAAGAAACTATGCATATTTCTTGGTGAGAAACTTCGAGCAGACATAATATAGATCAATATGTTTCCATAACATTACTAATAGTTGTTTAATATAAGGAAGCACTCAAAAGTACTATTTTTATGGTAAGGGTCAAATTTTTGGTCATACCAATACCCAATTAACACAGGTTGTGATAAGGTCTGAGAAACTGACATAGAAATGTGTTTTAGAAAATCTACTGGGAACGCGGGATCCTTATAAGTAAATATCATCTATTTTCCTGGATGTATCTAAGAGGTGGATCCTTTTTAAATATAATGTCAATTTAGGATTAGGGATTGAAATCATTTTTAAGTGTGATAGATGTTGTTTCCATTTGGTTCATAGAGGGGTGATCAATGGATTTTGAGGGAATCAAACCAGAACATATAATATCTATATATTCTTGTGTAGAGGTAGAGAGTGTGGAAAATGGTGGTGATGGATATGGTTTAACTATGTGTCCTTGGATGGAGGCCAAAACATCCTCCAACTAAAAGAGACTATAGGGGGATCTGGGGATCTTATTAACCTCATATTCCAAGATCATAATCCTCAGTTGATGGGATTTTTCACTAGACTCTAGCAGTATGGGTGAAGATTCCCTCCTTGATTCCACCATAACATCGTTCTCGCGGAGGTTTTTGATTAAATTATGATTATCAAGGACTTTCTTCTAACGAAATAGGAATTATCCATGTGAGTATTGATGAGGGTATCATGGGCATCCACCTTGTTGGTTTTTACCTACATTGCAGCTACTTCCCCCATAGTGGGTGTTCCCTGTCCTATCAGGAGATGAGCCTTCAAATGAGGGAATGTCTTCGACATGGTGAGGACCTCAAGGATTGTTCATGGTAGTGTAAATAAGGCCTCCACATTGGTTAATGCTATCATGGGGAGAAAATAAGTGTTGTTCAATTATATTGGATGTTTCACCACTACATTAATTTGTGGTGGTATGTGGAGTAAATTTAGGATGGTTGATAGTGGTGTAGGGAGGTTCTCTATGTTGATTGGTGGGAGAATTGGCAGGACCTCCAAGCTGGTTGATGGACATATGGGGAGGAAAACTAAACTGATTAGTGGTTTTCGGGGGCGAACGTCTATACTAGTTGATAATAGTTAAATTAGAACCACGACATTGATTTCCCTATTTATAGGATGTCCTGTAATGGATTTCAGTGGTGCCAATGAGTAAGAGATTCAACAAGTATAGCCTAATATGTGAATAAGTTCTTGATCCTATGTGGGAAAAATTTGGATCCCCATTAACCTCTTTTAGGAATTTGGTGGGATATATTGATAGTTGAAGGATCTAAAGGAGACACAACATATTACTATTATTATAATATATTATAGTTCTTCCAACAATTTCGATGTTTCATGTTTTGGACCAGGGCCATTAGAGTAGAAGAAATTTCAACCCAATCATCAACCAGTGCAACTTGCTATTGATGGTACGGATGAGGCCATGTTGGTTCCCTCCTTGTTATCTCACTAGAAGTGGTTGTTACAGACCTAATTTGAATATCAACTGTGTACTCAGAGTAGAGGATCGAGTTTTCACATCACACTAGATTGGTGATCATGATGTGGTTCTATATTTGAACTGGGGTCGTATCCCCCAATGTGGCCATCAGGGTTTGTGCATTCAATGTTGTGTTGATGCCTCTATTTCTTGGCATCCCATATCCATGGAGGGAAGGAACCCCTCCTCCATAGAATAGTGTATTATGGTGTCGATCAACCATATCTGGATGATATCATGATGTGAAATGGGGCATGGGATCCTAGTAGATAATGGTGTGGTTGCTATTATGGAAGGGGTATAATTATAGGGGATTTTCACACCAATGTTTCCCCTAGCCTTACACAACATGTTCATAGACCACCAATTTCCTATTTCATGGGTTATATTTGAAATATCGATTTGGTTATTAGAATAGATGAATTAATGGTGATTCCAAATTCCCTAACATCGTCCATTATTCGTAATGTAGAGAAGGATCCATGCTGACAATGTCACTAACTGAGGATCCCCAATGTTTATCCTCCCAAAGACACAATTGATTTTTCTATTGGTCCCACCTCTTTCTAGGTTGAACCATGAACTGAGTGTTTGGATCTAGTGACATGAAAATATGATGGTTCCCCTAATGTCTTATAGTTCCCTTAGTTGATAAGAAGAGTTTCACATCAGATTAAAAAATTCCATTTCTAAATCTTTCTCTAGGACTAGTGCATCATGCAAACATCACATTTACCCTACTTTACCACTTTCTAAAGGAGGAAATATTCCATCTAATTCATTAATTATGTTGAATCCTTGATAAAAATTTAATTATTCTATGGTGGTTATTCCTTATATTTATTCCTTATTAGAGATCATTTCCAATCATGTTCAATATTATATATTAATGTAATGTTTCTGAAACTCATTCTTGGTGCCATCTCTTGGTGTGTGCTAGATAATTATGCATCACTACCTTGATAAAAATGTTAAATTTGGTTATGGGAGGTAATGATATTGTTCACATTGGGAATTTATGTATGATGGATTTTTTGGGTACCTGTAAAGCCTTCTTATTCTTCATGGAATCTAATTTATGAGTCATCATACCAATAGAATCCAAGGTATCCCATTTTTATCATGAGGTAGCTGACACTAGAAACATATGTGTTCATAGGATATTTAACTCAACCATTCCAATATTTTTAATATGAGGTAGGGATTATGAATCATGTTACAAGTTTAATATCATTTAGAGATAGTTGTAGAATAGGTTTAACACCTTTCGGGGATAATATGGGTAATAGAGTGTGTATTAGTGGGGCATGATTTCACAATAATGATTTGATGGAGTGTGCCACAACAATTGGTAAAATTTTACAATTTTATGATCTAGTGTGACCCCTTTGGGGGATGATCTCACATAGGGGTGATCAACTGTTTCCCAAGGGGGAATATTTCATAATGGATGATAGAGTGTCTTCTTGGGGTGGATGATTCCACGCCGGAATTTAATGGACAATGTTCCCCAAGGGTGATTATATCGAACATGGATGTTATGGATTTCGTTTCCAAAATAGAGATGATTCCATAATAAATTTGGTTAGATTTAAGCTGATGGATTATTTATATATACCCTATTTATGATACAAGGAACAAAACTCATGTTGCTCAATGTTTCTATTTAATGTCATTTGACATGACACACCTATTCATTTTAATGTCATCTAATAAAGAAGCCCATGTCAGGGAAAGAGAATCAATGAGGGTGGTGTGGGGATTATATGTTGAATATGTCAGATATGAGATTCAAATCTTATGGTTAGATGAAGGGTGGAATCCCATGAGTTAAATGCATAGGGATTCTAGTGTTTGTTACACAGTGGTGGACATTAATTAAACATCATCTGTTGAGGTCATTGTCATGTATATTAACATAATATTTATTGGATGTGGATATTTTTAGTTGTATATATTTTATATCATAAGAAGATATTTACAATACCATGAGGTCTATTATGTCATGTAAATAGAAAGATCCATCATTTATAATATATACTAAGATAGGTAAGACACTTACCTTGATGACACCACAATTATGGGCTATGTTTCCTTATACCATGATCTTCTATGTGGGTCATGGTGTTTACACTATCATGGATGATTGTAAATCATGATTCTCGATGATAGGGTACTTATTCATAAGAGAACTAGGCATTAGGGTGCCTATTATTAAGATCGGTAGGTTGGATAAAGGACATGGAAATGCTAAGAGGAATTTTAAAATCCAAAATGGTAAGTGTTGTCGATATTATGGTGACTTGGGGTGCAGTTTAACTAGCCAAATATTTTTTATGGGTTATAGCAACTCAACATTTTTCAGAGAGTTTCGGTTGAAAGGCGTCACTATAAAGAGATTTATTGGATGGGTTTCAAAAATGGTGGGTCTTTTTGAATGTTTTGAGAATTGTAATGTTCGGGTGAATTGATGAATTATGGGGTCTTGTGAATGATTATATATAATGAAACTTGGTTACCATTTCTTAGTCTTGCGTCTTGTTTCTAATGGGGTCATTTCCATGAAGGATTGTTTTATCAGGAATCCTAAAGATCTATAAAGGGTGTTCTTTATCAATGAAGACCATTGACTTTTATGAAAATAATCTCCACTGTTATCTGAGGTTCTATAAAACCCTTTTTTGAGAATTATATCAATCTTTAGAGGCCCATAGCTCTTTCAATTATGAAAAATTATAGTATCATGAGTTAATTCAATTTTTGGGAAGCTAAAAGATCGTATCACATTGAATGTCAGACATAGGGTGTATTCGTAACCCTATAATATTAAAGGGAACTGGTTTTGTGAAGGATGTAAGATTTTACCAAACATTATGATCTTCACGAACAAGAAGGGCTACAAAAACCAAATTTACACTCTAAAAAATTTGTCATCAATGCTCTATGTGGATAGGGGCATTCTACAAAATGGATTTCGGTGAACCAAAATTGTGTTGATTGGTTGTTAACATCAATATTATCTAGGTATGAATACTGTAATTATATATTTCCTGTTATCTAGTCTATATCTTCTTGAAAATTGTCACTTGTGTGTATTATTGGCATGTTTAATCCTGAATTTTTTTTCTAATTAGTTGATCCTTAATTGATCTATTATGTTACAAATTTATTTTGGCATCTCTAAATTCCATGAAAACCCAATTCCCCTTCTTATTACAGATTCATAAGAAGGTTATCTCCACCTCCTTTAACAATTATTCTACTAATGAATCTTAAATATATCAATTATTCTTATATATTATTTTTGTGTAAAACTCTTGAAAATTCCTCCTCCATGTTTCATCATTGATGAACTCTACTCTTAAACAGTATACTAGAACATTTTGGCGAACATATTCACCATTTTTCTAATATGGATTTCTACCTCGATCAATTATTTCAAGAACAATAAATTTTTATACATCAATACCCAAAAAATGTAATATTTTGCATTAATTAATTAATTATTTCACATTATTATTTTATATTTTTATTTTATCCTGTGGTCATAAAATTTCAAACACTAATGTTTAATGATGCATGATATTTTATTAAGTATCTTACCCAAAACGGTTATCACATCATTAAGTAGTTCTAGTAAACATAATGGTCCATTCATCAAAGAAAAAAGGTCCCTAAATACATATATCTGATCTGGTCTCCCAAACTTTCATCGATTACAAAACAAATCTGACATGGTTTTCCAAAAAATCCCTACAATTCCCATATATACCTAACTATAATATATATCTAATCCCTCAACCAAAACCGCAGAAACTTCTATTTCATTACCCATCCCTAGGAGTAAACCATTAGGGTTAAAGATGGGAAAAGGGAGATGGTTACCACCCATGTCCCACCTCTAGTAGGCCCGAGGTTAGAAACTAGCACCAATGGTGTAATAATAATGAAAATGGGTGGCATTAATATATAAGAGAACATGACAATGAGATATATAGAATATATAAACAAATTAAAAACTTCATAAAAATATAAAATTTAAAACTCAATTGTATTCCTGTAATTTCATACAAATGAAACAACTATAATGGAATCTATATGTACAAAAAAATGTAAAATGGTTAGTGGACATGAATCCCAAACAACTCATGGTAATCCTAAAGCTACTAATATCAAGAATGATATCCAAAATTATATTAAAAAACTATATAAATTTTACATATTCATTGGATGATAATGATAGTATAATCAATTCGAACCACACCAGATCCTCCTATAAAAAATTTAAATAACGTATACTAAATCACATTGAATTATAATGAGGCAAACTCATTACCTAAATAAAAATACTATATTCCCATCTTTACCATGAATATATCCCACCAAGTATCACATAATAATAATCTACTATTTTTTTTATAAAACATCAATTAAATCCCACAACTACTTTACTATTTGTTTTCCTCTCGTCCCTAATGTCTAACATCTTAGTCCATTTCACTAAAAATTCATTCAAGCCCTCAAAAACCTAGGGAATTTACCAAAAAAATGGACCATGTGCATCAACTCATAACATAATACCATATGAAATAAACATATACAATAACCATGTAGCTTCTTAGGTCCACAAAAGATGATATGACATGTATTATACAATGGGTATTATATCTTAATCCATAAAAACTCAAAAATATTGTAAGCTACCTGGAGCCATCACAAACCCCACACATTATACCTATAATAATATATGGCATAAAATATCTGAATATACATGTGTGTGAAATTACCAAAATCCATCACAACCCTCGTCATATTTTTTGTGTGAAGAAAACCGCAATATAGACCAACATAAAGTACTATAATGAGAAGAGAGGACATCCATAGGGGGTAATTAACCATCCATTTTCCATTTGAGATATTGGAAAGAAATTATCAAAGAGTCAATTAGTTTTAGTCACCCAAAACAACATGGGTGGTGTATCATATGAAATAAAAAAATATAAAAGATATAATATAGATCACAACAATAATAAAGGAATAACTTTGTCTCATACTCAATTACAACTAACATCACTCGGACTTCCATCATCCTCTATTAAGAACTAGACGTACCATAAGAAAAAATAAATTTAAATAGATACATTGAATTAATTTATTTATTTAAATAGTTAAAATAAATAAATTAACTAAATAGTTGTCAATTAATAATATTCAGATTACATTAATTAAACCAGCCAATTTAAGTTCATTCCATCAACTAATAATCCAACTATGTCCATGTTTTCTCAAGGTTATCTTATTTTCATTATATCAATTCCAAACCCATGGGTTTTGTATTTTATTAATAATTTTTAATATAATTCAATAAATAACTATATTTTATGAAAACATTCATAATATACCATTACAAAATTCAACCAAGAACATCCATCTTTATCAAACAATGGGAATGGAATGTTAATACATAATAAACCCAATCATTGACCAATAAATAGATTCAAATAATGAAAAATGAACCTCATTGATCATAAAAAGGTAATCCCAATGACTACCCATTTATCACATAAAAAGGTAATCCCAATGACTACCCATTGATCATCTTCTATTCCACCACTGATACCCTCATGAATATCTTGATGCATCTCGTCATCATAAGCATAAACTGTCGCCAAAACATCTGGACCACCACATCCCATAATACATCATCCATCCTAGGCTCAACCATTCTAGTATCATAGAACATCACATAAAGAATCTCAAATATATATGAAATACAAAGGAATTAAGAAAAAACATAGTCAATAGGGATATTTTTCACTAAAACAAGGTATTTAGTGTGATCACACAAACATCAAATCACTACCCCCAACATAAGGAATCCATCCCCCATAAAAATGCACTATGTGAACCAATAATTCATATATATTAAAAACCAGTTCTTTTCATTATTTAATTAACTTGTAAATGATTCAGTAGTTCCATCTACAGGAAACCTAAGGCATCGAATATAAAAGGATATAATTATTTATCCCGCAACCAATAATTTATTCCTTCTTCAAAAAGATTAAATAACAACAATTCAGTATACATAATATTTAAATATAACATCTTGAATAATTATAATGATTTAGATTCATTCTTCATTTCAATTATCTAATGGAATAAACAATTCAATTAAATATACATACATTCATCATTTTTATCATTATCAATTTTTGACACCAGATTACAAAAAATAATAATTGTTTAATTTCTAATTATATTAATCAATAAATTCAAATATTACATTCATTTTAAATTAAATATACCACATGATAAACCATATAATAAATATATTCCAATAAATAGTAACCAAGATAAAACCATATCTACATAAACCGGATGAAAACCATTATCACTATATAATAAAAAAACATGTAATCGATATCTAATTCAATTCATAAATCATGTTAAATATAAATTAGGAAAATTCCATTTACATATAAAGGGAAAAACATGCTAAATTTATGAATCAATCTAAATGAATAGGAGAAGGAAAAATTCCCATCCTCAAAGGTTTCAATATTCCCTACATAAAGACAGACCAATGACATGGATCTATGATCACCTCTCTTATGAGGAATGACAATATCCAAATATGTATTTCCATGATAAAAAATGTAATATTATAGGAGAAAGAACATAATAATAGAATAGATCATAAAACATAACATGAAAAAATGAAAAAATAGAAAAATAGAAATAATCCTCTAGGGGTAAGTGGTAAACTAACCTTGGTCCACCATGGATAAATTTCTCGAAGTTGGGGATCAATCACTATTCAAAGGGGAATCACCTTATCAAAAAACCTAACAAGGTTTCTTCATGTTAGAGAGGATGGAGTAGAATAGAATGTGGTTTGGGTGTCTTGGAGTATTTATAAACAAACTAAAATACTTAAGACCATTGGGAAATCACAAGGACCACACAACAACATAGTATGATACATGTAATTATATGGTGAAACATCAGGGACAACCCATATCTACCCACATTTGAATGTGAATAAATGAATTTAAGACATATTCTATAAAAGATTAACATGGGTTGGCGAAATAGACAAAAGTTCCATGTCATAGGATCTCCATTTCCAAGAAAGAAGCCCCATTATGGCCTATATCCCATGGCCCAAAAATCCACCAAATTTTCTACTATACTTAAAAGTCCTCCCATTGTCTTCTACACAACTATCGAGGTCCACTATGCCCAATCCACCAACACTATGTTCTATCTCTTACCTCCAAAAAATATATCACTTAAAAAAATGTAAATGTCTTCTAGAAATTGATCCCTTAAAAAATTGTTAATATTTTTAATGTGAGTCAAAAATATTTATATCCTCTTATTTTCTATGTGATTTATCCAATCATAAGAAAATGAAATTTTTATTGTTATAAAAAACTTTAACGCTCATTATAAAACACTATATTTTTAATTCATCATCCATCATATTTCCTATAATTCATTTTCAAATGCTCATGGAATATTTTTATGAAAACCATCTTTTTTCTGTACGTTAATTAAGCGATTTTGAATCCATGAATTTTTTAATGATCAAATGGAACACATATATTTTTATGTCTATTACTATTACAATTAGGGTCATATATCTCTTTATAATTCATTATTTATGAATTTATATGTCGTAGGATAATAAATTGAGGACACTATTTTATTTTTTAAACAATAGAAAGTGTGAACATGCATGGACTGGATGAAAACATATTGGGTGGACATGATTTATTTTTTTTTAAAAAATAAAGCATGTGATACTTTTAATTTATTAGAACTAAATTTTTGGACATTCTTGAAATTTTTTAAAACATTTCGACATGAATTGTTTTTTCAAAACATAATTTTTTAATATGTTTGGATCCCTTAGGGTTATAAATTGTTGACTTACCTTAATTTATTCACAATTTAATTGGTGTGAATTCATTTATTTCTTCAAAAAATTGTTTGATATTGTAGGTCTTGTTCACAACATATTGGGTGTAAATGGGTGGATTTAGTAACATGTTTATTGGGTTAGATTTCTTGTATTTATTATCTATGTGTTGGGTGGGAATGAATGGGATGACCCATCATATGATGCTTTCATGTGCATACGTTGTTATCATTATTCATATTCCATGTATAATTATTATTATACTATCATTCAGAACTCAATTTTACTATTATATAACTGAATATTTGAGTTTATATGTCTTTATTTCATTACTTATAGACAAAATACATTGTTTCATTTACTTTTTAATACAATATTACCCATATTAATTCTACATAGAATTATTGTAATAAAATAATTGAAGATGTTTTGATAAATTTTCCAATAACATTAATTTGAAATTATTTCATTATTATGATTACATTCCCCATTTTATAAATATAAGTATAACATAGTATTTTTTAGAATGTATTATAGTGAGGGTTAATTATAGAGTAATCTTAAAAAGTATCATAATGTCAGTTTCTAATTTAGTTGATCCTCAGTAAAAAAAATTCCATTATGATTATTATTATATTATTGTGAAAAGTAATGTTTATTTTATGAATATGAGGTGAAATATAATTATTTTAATCATGTTCCATCTCACATAGTGTCAAATGTAGTATTTATAGAATAATAACATGGAATTGGTCAAGGAAAAAGAAGTGTATAGAACCTCATTTATTTTGAAAGTAGGTTAATGTTATGTTTTATAATTACTTTACTTATTTAGGTTATTTTTATTATATATCCTTAGAGAAACAACTAGGTATGAGAATAAATATATGGTAACATCAAGAAATTTTGGTATACAAATGCTTATGTAGTTTTCCTAAAAATTATATAATTTTATAGATAAGAGAATTTTGGTGTGGATATGTATTAGATTCATGTATAGATAGTTACCCTTCAATATGATATTTATATATCTAATTGCACAAAAATAAGTGAAAAATGCAAGGGGGCCAGTGATTTAATAGTTGGCTAGACACATTACTATAATAATCATTGGTCGATTATTTGATTTTTACCAAACATTATAACGTATTTCAATTTAAATTCAGGATAGAAAATATAACTACATAGGTTTGAAATTTTTTATGAATTTAAACATAAACTACCTTGGTTCAAAATAAAGGCTATATAGGTTGATCTAATTACATCATTTTTAAACCAATAGAATCCTAGCTTGAAATAAACATATTATTTAAGAATACATATGACTATTGAATTTTTAAAATTCATATAATCTTCTAATATGATTTTATATTATACTATCATAATAATTTATGGATTTAGTGTTTAGTGGGATACAAGATCTTGAAAATGAATATCGAGGCCTAGGCTTCAATAATATATATTTTATTTACATTTTATTTTACTGTGTTTGATTACATGGGACACATATAACAACGAACCAAATATGAACTAAAGAGAAATTGATAAATTTTTAAATGTAGTTAAGAATTTGGATGTAATTATAGATGTAAGAAAATTAATAAATATAATTATAAATTAAAATAAAGGTAATTAAAATTCAACAGAATTAATAAATGACATTGGAGTAAAAAAACTGATATGACTTATTTATGACTTGAAGACATATCCTTTCAATTGATGGCATTTTTATGTGTTTGTATGGATTTAAAAAATTTAATGATACATTCTATTTTTTATTTTAATAATATTTTATCACCAACATTATTTTAAATTTATAGAAAACAAGATAAGAATATTGATGAATTTTTAAAAAACATTATTTTATTATGTTTTTAACTTTATTATTACGTTATTATTTAATTAGTAAATTATAAAATTATAAAATTTTTATATTTAAATATAAAAGGTTATTATATATTTATAATTTAATTATTATATTATGATTTTTTGGAATTTTTCCAAAATATTCTATTTTTTAGTTGAACTTCAAAAAGTAGACATTTTCCAAAACTATAAATTTTTAGATTTTTTTCTATATTTTCATGAAAAATAATTTAATTTATCATAGATTTATTTTTTATTGATGTTGAATAAACTTTTATACAATTATGAGTTTTTAATTCCTATTATTAATGTTTTCTAAACTTATCTAATATTTTACATCAAAAACTATTATTTTTCCCTTGTATTTCAAATATCATTTAATATTTTATTTTAATTAAATTTATAAAAATGTATTTCTTATTTTATGAATTAATAATCATGTTATGTAATAATACTAATTTTATTTTTTGATATAATGTTATGAATACTTAGAACAATGTTAATAACAATGATAAAGGTGAAATTATTTTTTAAATGAATTGTTTTATTAATGTTGTGCATTGTTTATATAACTAATTAAATCAATACGTTATCAATAATGACAGTAATATGTTTTTGAATAAATAATAAGGCTATATTAAAAAAATTAATATTTAATCAGCACTTAATATGATTAAAAACACATAACATTAAAAACCCATTATTCTATTGTGAATGATATTTATATATATAAAATGTCTTAATTTAAAAGTAAATTTATGATTAAATATAAATAAAATTACATTAAATATAGTTTAAATTTAGATTCATCACACCAAATTTTTCTATGATTAGTAATTTAATATTTCTTGTAAGAAACAATTGACATGGTTAAAAACTAGTTAACATAAAAAATTGTAAAAATTAAAACATAAGAAAAAAATACTTCCACAATGCATAAAAAATATATGGAACTATTTTTATTTTGGGAATTAAGAAGTCAATAATAACCAAAAATCAATTATATCTATATTTTTCAACAATTTACCCATGGCTGTTATAGTTCAATTTTTGAAACAAATGGTTGTTCACAATGGTTATTTATCCATCACATAAAAATGGGAAAAAATACACCCCCTAATTCAAAAACCTTTTTTTTTCAAATTCCCCTTTAAAACACTTCCATTTTCTTCCTCGTAAAAAAATATCTCACATTCCTAATATTAAGATGATATTTATTTATAAAAATCAATTCATTTCTAAGGATAAGTCCATGAGAATGTTCAACGTCCCAAAGTGTGTGTTTCAAAATCATTATGTTTTTCGTCATATTAATTCCACTCTAAACCTATCATATTCTAAGTAATATAAATAAATAACAAAAATTACAATATTGAAGTTTTTATATTAATGAAATAGACTATAAATCCTTCACTCAAATCAAACGGTTCACACTAAATTCCCCTAAAACCTCATGCTCGCCTCATTGTACACAACAATATATTCACTAGTGAGGATGGTTTAATGTTGAATATGGTGACTATACCGTTTGTAATCATAGTCGTCACTAGTTTATAAAAATTTACAAATTATCTTCCTGAAAATATATAGAATAAGTGAATAAAAATAAAATATATGAAGTATTTCATGTATAGTATCAAAATAATTACTAAGAACCCATATTGTGGTAGGGCAATAAGGTCAAGAGGTACCATTGGATGATCAATCAAATAAAATTTAAATATCTACTATCAAGAGTGTATCCTAATAAAAATTCCATTACAAAACTCTAATATCATTAACAACCTCCCAGACATCCTTTCCCCTTCTCTAGGTCTGTGATTATGATGTGTGTACATGCAAAATTACTCATATTCCCGAATTCAGTATTATCAAAACAGGACCCAAAAAATGGATCTATAATATATTTTATCATGTATATATAATTTTATAACCTTATGGAAAATTAAATGTAAAATAAACATATAACCAATCATTTACCTTGTAATAATGTTCTAACCAACCCTGCATGACCCCCACCATAAATGCTTCAGCACTAATCCTTATGAACACCTCATATAGTAAATTTTATGAACGGGATCATCTTGTGTTATTCCATCATCCTTTAATGATAGTCACACATTAATCTTATGAAATAACTCCACATTGACATTTATGGGTAATATTAACTATGACGTATGGTTACCTATTTTCATATGATGGTATGAATACATCAGACACCAATACATTGTAATCTATCTACTATGAAATTGAATTCGAATTCAATTAATGACACTAATATATATGGGAGTTCTTGTAAAGGTGATATATTTTTCACTCATATATTCCATGATAAGTTACTAAATATCCTATTTAAATCTATAACCAATTATTCATGTAATATATGACCCCCCCTATATGGAGATGGATAAGTCTGTTAGGGCCACATGCCATCCTAAAAACTATAACAGATATTCTACCATCTATGCAAAAAACAAAATATAATGAATGATAGAAAAAGAAAAAAAAACAGAAACTAATAATAAATTCCACAGACGATGAAACATTACACAATAAATCAATGATATTGTGAGGAATACACATGCCATAAACAAGGAAATATTTTAATAAATACACCTATTTAATTCAATCATACTAAAAAATTCTACATATGCACCATGACGATCAAGAGTTCTTACATCAGTATTTCTGAAAAACAATTCAATGGATTACCAAGGAATTATCACCCAAAACACTTTTTTATTAATATGTTCAATTCACTCACAATAGACTCATATAACTAAATCTAATTATTTCAATTTAATAATTAAGACTCCCGATGCGATAATGATTTTTTTCATTGGATATATTATAAATTAATTATTAAATAATTAACTTGTGTTGTTGATTTATTTCTTTTATTAATAATTATAAATCCCTCATTAGATTCTATTTTATCGCTCTAAAATAATAGAAAGATATGTATGAGATAATTGTTTTATCCCACATTTATGAACAAATGACATTTCATTTAGGGATTAATCAAATCATTTATTTATAAATCTTTGATATTATTAATATCACAACTAGTAAATGAAATTAAACAAAGAAAAAAAATAAATATTCATACCTGAAATTTATCTGTACAAAGAAACCCCCGCTAAAACAGAGGGAATAATTATTGTTCATAATCCCCTAAAACCAGAATAATAACACAAATTCATTAATAAAAACTTCTGGGATTTTTGATAAAGGAGTTATTTAAATCCCAAACAAAAGTTATTATATAAAACAATGTCCTCAAAAGGTTATGTTGTTTTAAAAATAGATTATGTATTTATGTTACATGGTGCTGAAAAATCACCACTTGAGTACTCCATTTATTAATCATAGAGGAAAATCATGATTTCATAAAATTCAATAACTCTAATTATAGGAGTTACAAACATAAATTAATGAAATATTCTAAATTAAATTATTTTATGAATTTTTAAATCACAAAAAATTATTATATGTTAGTGTTAGGTATAAAAAAATAAAAAACTATTATAAAACTACTTTTCCTCCAAAATTTAATTGTGTAGGGTAACATGGTTTTAACATTTTATAGATCATAGATATCTCATGAATGTATGGTGTTTTTACTTACCTAACCATTGAAAAATTAAAATTACTCTTTTCAAATATAGACATAACCTTGCACAGAGGATGAGTGACCCTTATGTGTCACATTAAATCTAATAGATACCTTAATAAATATAGAGTCTTATCATTTTATTGAATGTCAAAAAGCTGACTATAATTTACATACCACCCTAAAACTAGCCAACATATGGGAAAAATGAATTTACCTTTACCTAGAGAATAAAATTTATGTAAGGGTAAAATAAAAATTTAATGTTTTTAAACATTTACATGAAATTATAGAAAATTATAATAAAACTGGTCTAAATAATTATAAAAAATATTTATTTTACAAATCCTTTATTAATTTTGTTACATTTTCCATGAAAAAAAACATTATATGTGTGTTTTGCAGACTATGACCTCCAAAATATTTTTTTTATTTTTATCTGGATTTTTATTCATTATACAAAAAAAATAAATTAAAATTTAAATATGAAAAAACAAATTAATGAATATCATCAATATTCTAGTATAAATATGTTATAAAACTATATAACCATTATCTATTATAAATATATAGTGTGTTCATGTTCAGGTTTTTTTAAACAACTTATGTGAAAAATCATTTAGAAAAATATCATGGCTAACAATGAAAAAAATAAAACACTATAATTATAAGATAATAATAAAATAGTTACTAGTTACTGGTAATGTAAAGGATATGATTAATATTTAAAATTAAATAAAATTTTATCTTTGGTCGTCAAAATTAGTGATATTAGCCGAACCTGATTCAATATTCTTCCAAACAGAAGTAAAAAATATATATCAAATAAATATCATATATATGGTCTATATGAAATAATATATAGATGAATAAGGTTCTAAATATGGTATCTAATAAAGGAATTATTATTATTCATGATGATATGAGTTTACAAAGAATGAAACATGAACAAAGATACGAGTTTTTTTATTTTCACCCCTTGAAACACATTTTTTATTATATATCATGTCATCGTCATGAGAGTGTATCAACTAACCCTTTAATTTATTTATCATTATGGTATAATTATTATATAAATTTAATGTTTTTTTAATTATTTCATTCCATTGGGGTTTTATTTAAAGACATAAAATGTTGTAAGGGTTTGATTGGTCTCAATTAAAATAATTTTATACATGTTAAATAATATGTACTATGATTCTATTTTATTATGTTGAAGAGATTTACTATACCATGTATTTTTAATATTAATTACCTTGTATTACATGGGAAATACTAAGAAAAATAAATTTTTTTTTCATCTTATAGAATCTGACTAAAGTGTTACTCTAATCGATCACATTTTTTATAAATAAGTATTTGTTTATTAAGTTATGATCACTCACTTTAACTAATATAAATATTATTTGGAATATTATTCCAATTAGTTTTTTATGATTTGTTTTGTAATATGACAAATATAATTCCTCGTAAAAATATTTTCAAATATTTCATTCATCATGGATTTTGTTTCTCATTACGGATTTTGACAACTCATTTCCTCATTCATTTAGTTATAAGGTCTTATCCTAAACTTTTTAGTATTGTGTATGTGTTCCCCAACCCTAATATTTTATTATATGGTACATTGTTTTTTTCTTGGGAGAATGATGCTTGAAATTAAAAATTATACATTTATGAATCTCTTTTCCAAAAATGAAAACATTCATGGGAATAATTATGGTCTTCTTTAATGAGGATTTCATAGAGTTTTCTATGTTATCCTTTCTTTATAAGGTTATCCACTATAAACAGAGACTGGATTGTGTGTTATATCATTTTTTCTATATATCAATTATCCTCTTTAAAAATTTAAATTTTATTCATTTTTTGTGATGTGGGTCTTCTAAAAAATATAAATTAAATATAAATGAGATTTTTTACATTCTTGATTAGAGGTATTATCATCTAAAACACATTTTTTAGAACACTCTTATGACATATTTAAGTAAAAAAATTTGGGATTATTTTTGATTTTTTTTTCAAATGTTTCCTTTCATATTTATAAAATTCATTTTAAAATTGACTAGTAACATCATGATTACGATAATAAGAATTTTTTTATATAATCACAATTATCTTTTTAGTTCCATTATATATTTAATATTTAAAATTATTTACCATAATGAGACATATATATATAGAAATTAAAAAAATTTATTATAATTATTTTTATAATTTTTATGTATTGAAGTAATGATGAGAATGAATAAAATTTATTATCCCTTCTTGTGTGGTAATGGTTAAATAATTCAACTTTAAATGGAATTTTCCTTCTACATTATAATCCTTATAAATTTATTTTACTTTACTATGAATATGAAATTTTCCAACTAGAAACATTATTTACCTGTAGGGGATATTCTTAAATAATTTTCTAGAAATATAATTAAATTTTTTATATTTGATGCTGAAAATTGATGCTTATTGATTCATTTAGAAAGTTTATTCGGAATTTTATAGATATTAATTTCATCCATAATGTGAATGTATTTGAAATAATGAAGTTATGGTTAGGTCCAAGAATTATATGTATAATTGATTAATCAACAGGTTTCATGAGATAAATTTTTGTTTTGTTCGTTTTATACGTACATAATGCAAGCATGATGTCTTGGCTATAACCATGATGATGAGAATAATGTATTTCTTATATCGTTAATAATAAAAATAATTTCTTTTTTTTAAATTCATTATGTGGAACATGATGTCCAAAATTATTTATTCCATCACTCTGATTGAAATTATTTTTATTCATGTGATTTTTTTACAATTATTACATCCTTTAATATATTTTAATTTCATGTCTTTAGTTATATAGAATAGTCTGACACTAATTTATTCATTCTATGTTACTCATTCCATGAAAGAATATGGGTTAAATTTTACCACATTCGGAATGTGATATACCCTTTATTATTTTTCCATTTCCCCAAGTTATGAAGAAACGTACCATAAAAGATTGTTCTATAACAGAATAATTCCTTGAGAATTTTTTGGGACATATAAAATAATAATTATGGATTGTGTTGTTTCTAATATAGTGAAATTTTTTACTATTTCTATAAAAATAAATGAGAAAATTTATATTATTTTTTGACTATCTAAAACTATGAACATAAAATTTTCATTGAATTTAATTCATTGATTTTTTGTTAGTTATATTATAATGATTAAAAGTTAAAATTGTGTGTCTTTAGTTCAATTAAAAGATGATTTATATATAAGGTGTTTATTTACAAAATTTGTGTTTGTGTGGGTATGGGGTGTCATAATAGAATTATAAATGACATGTCCCTAGAAACAAATATAACCAATAAAGAAGAATATTTGGTTCAAATTATTGAGAGAAAAGTTAATATCAGTACATTATTATAAGTTGGAAAATGAAAAACCTCCCTGTATCTATGATTATGAGGTTGATATCACTATATAAAATATATGTCTAGTTTATTATGAATTCTTTATCTTATTTTAATAATGAAAAATAATAACATTATGAGGATAGAATTATTTTAACACTTACTAATTTTGGAATATATTTAACGAAAATTAATATAATGTTTGATATCTTATTTCACATTCAATAGAAAATTAAAAAATTTCATGACACCTTATATTGATATTATTAATAAAATTTTAAAAAAAATTAATTCTTAGTAGAAAAATTAAATCAATAAAGAATGCATAAAAATTATTATTTAAGATGAATAATATATTAAAAGGCCATTTTCAAAAAAATACTATTTTCAATTATAATTTGTAATTTCATTTAAAGGTTATATTTATAAAAATTAAAAATTTGGTTTTTTATAATGAAATAAATTTCTAAATTAGTTATTGAAAATTATCTTCTGTATATTTTGTTTTTATTTTCTTTAATAATACATTTTTTAATATTAAAAAGTATTATTTGAAAAAAAATTAAATTTGAAGACATTATTATTATAAGCGAATATTATAGAAATTTATTAATGGATTTAATTAAGAAAATATTTATTTAATGGGTTAAATTATGTATTTTAAATATTTTTCTAAATATAATATATATTTTTTACTTTTTTGATCTTATGCATTATTTTATTGATATTTTAGTATAGTTTTTAGGAATATATTTTAATGAATATTTTTTACTAATTTTATATTGGATAGATTTAAAAAAATACTTTTTCTTATAATCATGAAATTATATTTATGGAAAATTTTAAAATTTTTAAATTTAAACTGTAAATAAATTTAAATTATAAAAAAAAAATTTAAAAAATATGTTACTTATTATCATCTGTATTAATTAGGAAATTTAATTTCGAAAACCATAGGAATTTTATTTTTAAAATTAATTTAAATTTTTATATTATAATTTCAAAAAAATTTAATGAGGAAAATTTTAATTCTCATCATAAAAAATAAATAAATATTTAAAAAAATTTGTTACTATAGTGAAAGAAAAATAGTGTAATTTTTTATTTAGTATGAAAAGCCCAAAAAATGAAAAAAACACTTTTATATGTGTGTCTATGGTTTATGGATCTACAAACCATCCCCATTAATTATTTAACTATTTAAGATCCTTCAAAATTTCAATAGTAAAATGACATTATTTAAATTTAATGGGTTCTTCAAAAATTACTAATCTATTTACTAATAAAACATGATCACCTCAAACAATTTATTAAACATGCGTCCCTTAAAATTTCATCCTAAATATCTAATATATATATATATATCTTCATATATGAATCTATTATATTTAAAGGCCCCTAATAACAATTAGTTATCCAATGGAAAAAATTTCAATATGCATTTATAAAATAAATTTCATGTTCTCAATATTTCTCTTTAATATTTCATAAAAACTTCTTAATAATATTATTCATTAAAACCTTTTGAATTATATGTTTGCAAACATATAATGAGAACTTTTATTGCTTATGTTTTATTAAACAACTATTTCTCTTGTTAATTAAATTTCATTGAAGGGTATGAGGAGCCTTTAGGGTGTTCCAGTAGTTCAGGACATAGAAAAGTAGGAAAATAGTATATATTGGGTAGGGAACACAATTGTTTCACAATTAGTACTAAACATGAGATTTAATTATGAGGCCTATAATAGGAGTATGCATGGACGAAAAACCATGAAAGGGGGGGATTATAAAGCATGTGAACAAGAAAAAACCTATTTTTCTGAAGGATATGAGGAGGCTCTGTGGTGTTCCAGCAGTTCAAGACATAAAAAAGTAGGAAAAGAGTATATATTGGGTAGGGCACATAGTTGTTTCACAATTAGTACTAAACATGAGATTTGACTATGGGGCCTATAATTGGAGTATGCATGGATTAAAACCCATTAAAGGGGGAGATTATAAACCATGTGAACTTGGAAAACCCTATTTCACACAGGTACCACATATTTTGTCTAATTATATAGGGTCATAGGAAACTGTGCAACCTTGATGACTATCGGATAGAGGGAGGCACAAAGTTAGAACATAGCATAGCCCACCAAGTTGTAAAACTGTAAAACTCATTAATGTGGGGGAATTTACAATTTTTACCACTCAAGACTTATGGGTTCTAACACAATTTTCATAATTATTGTTTCTCCAAAAACATCAGTGAAAACCCATATCCTCTCAACTTTTCCAAGGATGTTTCATGCTCGATTCATGGAAGTTTGGAGTGAGTTTGTGTGATATTCGAAGAAACTAATGATTGTAAAACTCCAATTTCTTATGTTCTCCAAAAATGAATACAGTAATAACACTTCCCCTTCAAAATACTTTTGAATCTCTTTTTTCCAGTAGAATCTATGTTTGGAAATGGATGATGGTCTATTTTCAAATCAAACACTATAGTTAAGTTAGCGTTCACATATGAACCTAAGGAAGGTGGTATATTAGTCATATCATATAATATTTTTGTTGGTTAAGTATATTTTGTTGAAATATTAATGCCTTTATGACTCATTGTTTATGTGATTGGAAATAATTAATTGGGTAGCAAAATAATGTGTTGGATCCCTCACAATCATGGTATCTGATAAGGATGAGTACACTGGGCTTAAGAACACCTATTGGGTGGTCCACATCCTTGAGCATTGATAATTGTTGTGTTTAATGATAAATTTAATGGTTTGTGAGAGTAATCAAATATTTATTTTTATTAACCTTGTAACATAGAATGTTAGGGTGTTTTCTTAGCATGAACAGTTAAATATGTGATCGTATGTAAATATATCGGCATGATAATTGGTTAATGGAGATTATTCTTGTGTTAAATTATATGGAGAGGTAAATAAATGGTTATGATGTGTTGAAAATGTAAAATGGACTTTGTATATAATTGAGGACATAATGTGTGTAAATAATCAAGGAAATGTGGTTAAATGGAAATAGAGTTCCATTTTTGTTATTTGTAAAAAAATTCATAACAATGATTAGCATATGTGTATGTGTAAAACGGTTTGTGGTATGTTATAATGATACTCCACTCTAATGGAAGGGAAACACTATTGATCTAAGAACCCAAATGTGGGTAGATTTATAGGGAACAGACTGATTATCCTAAACCCAAGGGTAAGGAATTGGAATTCCATATCATAGTTAGGATGGTTGGATATGGACTTCTGAATCACGATTGGATTCATGGACTAAGGCTATATGTTTTACAACCCATTAATGGTTGTAAAATAACAAAGATGAACGGTATGGCCAAATCATGTTTATTGAAAATGTGTAAATTATTAAACGATGAGTGGATGTAATTGATCCAATAAATGTTAAATAGTGAAACCTAGTTTAGTATTTGATTTTCCTTATATGTTATAATCTTCATAAACTATTTTAGATTGGTTATTTTGTAAGCATGATTAAAGGTGGTTACTGAATTTTACGCAAAGACTTCTCAAGATGTTATTGGGTACCTGAGAAGAATTTATGGTTATAGTCTAGGAGATGGAAAAAGGTTCTATTCTTGATGATTTATTTGGGTTTTTGGGATATGCATGTATGAGGGGGCCAGACGTAATATCATGAGATTATTTGGGGATTCATCTGCATGTCATTATTTTTTTCCTTTACACCAAGAACTATATGACATGACATGGAATTGTGTCTTTTTGTTTGTGGGTGTGAACCCAATTTTGAGAATTTATTTGGTAATGCATTATTATATTCTTCTTCATTTCTCTTAATTATTGTACTATATTCAATTTATTACTATAATGAAGAGGTTATAGTCTCCCAATTTCATTTCTATGATACCTGGTTCTAGTTAGAAGCCTTTAGCATATAGAGAGGATGGCATATGTTCTTGTGGGAAACTGGCTTGAGGAACTATTTAGTGGAACCAGGGTGGCACACTAGTCAAGATGTAACAAAGTGGTATTATATAAGGTTCTTTTATACATCTTATTTTATATAGGTAAGGTAGATAAGATAATAAGTTTTTTCTATAATGGGAATGTTCTCATGAATAGGATTAGATGACCCGTGTATAGTGGAAAAATAATGTTCCGTGGGTTGGATTGTTATTCAGGATGTGTATCATTTCAATTGCATATTATTTAACCTCAAGGGTTGAACTTGTACTGTGATGTTGTAAAATTTTAATATTTCATTTATATAATGATATGGAAATTGGTTTTTATATGCCTGAATCTTTCTAGGATCATGGGTATACACGTGACATGCATCATACTAGGAACTCATGAAAAAATGGGTAATGGTCAGGTATTTGAGTTGAAAATGAATGATATTTCTATTGTAATTTTTTTAAAAAATTGTCTAAATATAAAATATATTATAATTTAATAAAATATTGAAATATGATTTTGGGATGGTTTAAATTTTTTCTAATTTAAACTGAAAATTTAAGAGTTTTTACCGCTAGTTTATATTGGCATAGATTATGATTTTTGAGAATAATGATGGTTATTGGTTATGTCTATTTGAATTTTGTATACTCAGTGACATATTTTTATTAGTTTTAAGATATATTTTGTGCTATTATAAGTATATATTGATATGTTATTTGAGATGTGGGTTTGGAATTTATGGATAATACTCCATGATGTTGTCTACTAGTTGGGTTATATGAGGAAATAACCAATAATGATCATATAGTAGAGAGACAATAATCCCCATTGATTCAAGGTAATAGGGGAGATCAATTTCATAAGAACATCACCCATTTTATGTATATTATGTATAGAGATCCTAAGACGTACATTTAGAGAATGTTATTATTGAAAAGTGTGTTAAAACTATAACAAAAAATATTTCTTTCTAGAGTGGCTGGATCTGAGGCATTAGATTTTTTAATTGATACAATCTACACAACTTTGGATCACGTTGATAACACACCAAATATGAGTGTAAATCTAATATAATAAACTTTTTATTTATTACACTATAATTCATGATTTATTATAAATAGGTAGAGATAATAAATCCAAAATTTTTTATAAGTATACATCCATTGTTAATTAGGTACATTGAATAACATCTTGAACGTGGGATTCAATAACACTATTTAAAAAATATTTATCATTATTCAAAAAACCAATGGAATTTAAAACTATATTGGATACACTAGGGAAAATAAGAGAAAGGAGTTATCAATAATTCCCAATAATGGAATAAACATTGAATAACATGATGCATTTTATACATTAGGCATATCAATGTGGTATAAAAAGATTAGAGATCATAAACATGAACAATAATACATGATATATCATGACAATCATAACATGTGAAACATGGAAACAATATAAAACACTGCATCATAATCATTAGTTAAGGCTAACGTGACAAGACATAATTGAGGAAAATATCCCATAAATTATTCATGTTCACACTCTATCAAAACATGATATGTAATGATACTAAACAATACCAAAATCATTTGAGATCTATACAATTTCTTGTACACCCATCATTTTTATTTTATTTTCATGATGAACTATTCCATATATATCACACAACATGGATTAATTCATCATCATATTTTATTTAATTATTAAAGACTAATGAATAAATACATGTAATTACCAATTAAAATAGGCATATGTGTATAATGCTGAATACCGGTAACAATAAATGGGTATAGATTTCACCACACAATTATTTTGTAATGGAAAATTGTGGTGAAATTTTGACAACATAATGGTGTAACAAAAAGATCCATAAAAATTTGTTTATTAGAGATAATATGGTATTCTATCACATATAAATAAAATTGGTTTTTATAAGGACACAAAAAAATATATCCCAACATTAGAAATAGGAAATAGAATAAATGATTTAATGAAAAATCATGAATAAAGAAATGAATCCTAACATTATTTCGGCATGGTAATATGTGTACATGAAGGATAATGTGAGGTTTGTTATTAGTGGAAGGGGGCTATAATCATTTATAAATTAAATGTACTGTGACGGGAACGTGGAAGAACATATCCCTATAACATAAAATAAAATTAAAGTGACATAACATAAAATATTTTCTTGAATGGAAATAAGAAAAAAAATCCCTTACATGGGTGTGTAACTCCATATTCTAGTAATGTGATTATTTAGATACTGGGGTCACCATAGAAGGACTATATATAGTGGAGCAATGTTTGCGGTCATGGTCCAAGGAGGTTGAGTGAAGATAAATGGGATCTTTGGTGTGTTTATATAGGAAAAGATGTGCATTTATTTTTTATTTTGTTTTTGGACTCTACATAATAAAATAAACAAAATCACAAACCACCCATGGATTTATAACCATGGTTTCTTCCAAATTGGATTCATTATCAATATTTAATATGGCTGAGGTCCTAACTGAATAAAATAATTCCCTCTCTTAGGTGGAGGTGTGTCATAATCTTATAGAAATGATTTTTAAACATTAAAACATATTAATGGTTTTGGAGGATTCATAATGGATTTATAAAATTAATAAAATATAAATAAAATCACATTATTTAAAAGGTAAATTTTATATTTGGTAGTGAATATTCATTATAGAAATTATTATATCACTTTTGATCCATTATGATGTCAGAATAAGAAAAGCATATTTATATGGTATTTAATTTTTAAATGAATTTTTTACTGTCTTAGAAATTTATAAAAAATAATATCTAGATAATTTCATTGTTGTTGTTGAAAAAAATTCATTTTATTTTATTAATTTTTAAAATACGTGATTTTTCAATTTTAAAATTATATTGACATTTGTTAACTAATGATGGGTTTTTTGACAATAATAATTTTCAATCCCATATAAAAATTATAGTTGATTTCGTAAAATTTATATGATATTTTATATTTAATAAATATTATTAAATAATAAAACATCCTTAAAATATTTTTCATTTCAAAAATTAATTAATTAATTAATACAAATTCTTGAATTATAATTGAATATTTTAAAAAATATTTTGTTTTTATTGAATCAAAATAAAAAAAATTTAAATTGTAAATTTAATTACATGAAAATAAATAAATTATTCGATACATAATTTTGTACAAACTCATATTACTATTGTATTGATACATATCCCTTTAATACCCCATAAAATGTCATATTTGTAATGTTCGTGATGGTAGGACTTTCATTTCTTAGTTCGATGTACAGAGTTTGGGTCGTGATCTCAATGACAATGAACTTATATCGTAAATTGTTTTGATCATGGTTAAGTTATTTGATCTCATCTTGGACTTGGTCATGGTAAAATCCTAGTGATTGTATCTCCCTTGAAATATAGGATAAATGGGCTTCAGAAGGTATGATCCTATTATTAGAGGCCCTCAATTCGTTTTTATTTTTCAATTAGATTTGTTAATGCACTATATCAATAATAATCATGTGATCACTATTAAGAAAATATATTATAAGTGATAATTATTCTTAATGGTATTATAAATCAAAAAAAATATTCAAATACCAAATATGTTCACTTGTTTCTATAACCATATTACATAATAATAAATTTATATAAATTTCAAGAGGATTATTATTTAAAACAATTAGGGTAATTATAATATCCTCTTTAATAAAATTCACTGTCAAAATTTTCTTTTCCCAAACCAAATCAGATGAGGGTAATTCTATTTACTTACCTCCACTAGTCCCCAAATTACAACATCAAACATGTGTTTTCCCTATAAATCTTTGAAAATGTGATTTGTCTTATTATGTATAACTTTTTCTGTATATTCTATGATCTTTTATGGATTCTCTTCATAGGAAGGATCATTCTCCAATGGTACCACTTCAAGATTTAGTACATTTTTGGGGTCTAGTATTTTCATTCTCAAGAGGCATACATAGAATACATCATGTAATTTAGATAGGTTATATAAAATTTATGATTTGTAGATCACTATTCTAATGCGATCAAGGATCTCAAAAAGGCCAATGTATCTAGGACTCTAATTTCCATTCTCTAAAAATATCATCAACTTATTCCATTGAGATATTCATATGAATACTAATTCAACGACATCAAACTCTAGACGATTATCATCATAGTTATTTTTTGAATCTAAGGAGCATTGATTTGTTACTAAATGGTATTAATCCAATACACCATTTCCTCGACCATTTCATGAACTAGAAATTTTTGTTCCCCAATCTCATCCCAAAAATATGATGTTTTATACCTATTTCTCTAAATTGAATCGTAAAAATCAATTTTGTTTCTTGAGTGGAAACTATTTTTGTAAGATAACTTGATCATGGGATGATGTTGGTCCCATCCTTATTTAAATCCAATATAAAATGATCGCAACATGACTTTCAGTATATTAATAGTATGCTAATATTTTCATTCAGTTTGGGAATGACAGGTTTTACTGATGTTTCCCTCAATGTACAGAGCATGTTAGGGAATTTTATATAACTTGTAAGTGAATATCAGATCTTGATCAGTTAAAATTGAGAGTGGTATTCTATACAGACATACCACCACTATAATTTATATCTGTTCAAGTTGATACTGTGATAATTCCTATTGAATTGAAATTAAGTGAGGTACCTTTGTACGCTAATTCATATCAACCCATATAGAATTGTTTCTCCTATTTTTCTTTAGAATTCTGGTGACAAATTCAACAGTTTATTTCTCCAATTTCTGTTTTGGTACATGTAATGGTTGCACCATTTTTCATACTTCTATCTTTGAGCCTTCACTTATTGGTATAACAATAAATGTTATGTATATTCAATTATTTCTTTCTTCATATTATCCCACTTATTTTTCTCATGGAAATCTTGATACATATTTGTACTTCATGGGTGAAAGGAGAAAGTCAAACTATGTGGATCATCCTATAGTTCCTTCGTAAATCCATGGTTTGATGGTACACACAGTCCATACCGAAATATAAAAATTCCTTCTTCATTAACATTTAATTGTGAAGATTTCCCTTTTCACATTATTTCTATATTATTCTATATTCCCACATCATTTCTATAATAATCATTACCTTTTTTAGAAGGGATGATTGAGAAATAATTGTTGAGTCGATTGATTATGTTTTGTCCTCTTTTATTTCCATGTCTATCTATTCCAAATATAATAATATCTAATACCAATCAATTCTAATGAATGACATTATTTCTGGCATCATTCTACTTATTGCAACACACACTTTATTCACACTGCCATCATGGTAGTGTATTGAGTATTCATAGTCCATGATCATATCCAACCATCATTTTGGGTTCATATTCAGTACTATATGTGAGAATAGATATTTATTACTACTTTGATCCATATATATTTAAAACATCTCTCTAAATAGATAATTCCACAATATTTTAAATGTATAGATAACTAAATACAACTGCAGATCACGAATAGTGTGCTGATATTCATAAACATTCAACTAACATGAAGCATAGGTTATGAACATTTCATTATCCATTGAAACACAACCCTATACCTTCTTTAAATCATTGGTGAATAATATGAAAATATCTCCACATTTGGGTATCATGGTCACTTCTTTAGAGGAAATCATCCTATTCAGTTGCTTGAATCTCACTTCACAATATGCATTCCATGAAAACATAACTCCCTTCATAGTTAACATGGTTAGAGGGTCTGGAAATCATGAGAAATTCGTCAAAAATTAATGATCATATGCATATAATCCTGGGAAATGATAATAATCAATCCCAAATGTTGGACCTGAACGTCCCTAAATTTATTCTATCTTTGAATGGTCCACAAATATCCCACTAAATGTGATGATATACCCCAATAATTAATCTTCCTTCAACCAAAACACTCATTTTCTCTACATGGAATAAATATTATCATTTCTCAAGTTCATTGGAATACTTCTTAGATTCTCTTCATACTCCTCCTTGATTTTAGAGTATATTAGAATATCATCTATAAATACTACCAAAAATATTTTGAGGTAATCTTGAAAGAGTCTATTAATCAAGTCCATGATGTTTTCTGGATCATTAGGGAGTCTAAATGGCATTACTATAAACTCATAATTCATATACCTGTTACAGTTGTAATTATTAGGTATATCCTCCTAATTAACCATTACATGGTAATATCTCGACCACATAGGCAACTTAGTAAAGTATTATTCTCCATGTAGTTGATCAAACAATTAGTCAATAGATGTTAGATGATACTTGTTCTTTATCATTATATTATTGAGACCATGATGATCAATAGAAAGGTGTATTTTTCCATCGTTCCTCTTCAATAAAAGGAATGGTCTTGTACACCCCATGTTGAATAACATGGGTGTATGGACCCTTTATCTAGATACTATTGTAGTTGTGTGTCTGTCTCCTCATGTTCAATAACATCCATTCTATATAGAGTCTTGGATAATGGAATGTGTTCATGTCTAAATTCTATTGAAAATTAAACCTACTTGTTTAAAGGAAGTCTAGGTAATTACTTATGAAATAGGTTAGTGTATTCCCATATAATGATTATGTCTTCAAGGATGGTTCTTTCCTTAGACTCAATCTTTTTATCCATATATGCTTTCTCATTAGAAAAAATATTCATGCCTATGATGATGGTGCTAAAAGGGATTTCTCATACTCATTGTAATTATACATAATTGGGGACTGATTCAAAATATAGATATGGATTTCCTTCCCTTGGAAATTTATGTTAACTCTATATAGGGAAAGAGAATCCATGCTAATAATTACATCAAATTCCACCAAATGGAGTATTAAAAGGTTCACCGGAATGGTCATCTAACAAATTGTGATAGGGGTGTAAAGAACCATAATTTTCCTAGTAAATGTTTTTTTAATTATATGATAATGTTACGAGTCTGGGAAAATTGACGGCACATGATTCTGAGGCCTGGAGTGCCTGAAATTAATTTCCAAACTTTCATTACGTATGCTCAGTTGCCTTGCGAGTGGGAAATTGTAACTTTTGAAACAGTGCTCGGAATTGAAATCCAAGGACACCGTATAACTCGCAGCTCGGTTATTCGCTTAAGGATAATTTCACCTCGACCGCAGTAGGTCGAGGGTGGAAATTTTATTTTCGCTTATTCATGGGATAATTGAAAAAAATAACTTTTATTTTTTTTCTTCAAACCTCTCATTTGAATTTTTTTGGTGGGAACCACCCAAGGAGGTTCAGTATTTAATGCCCTTCATTAAATTCCTAGTTACAAGTGGTGTAACAAATGGAACCCCCCCCATTAATAACATCAATTTAATGTTTAATTTATGAAGCCATTAATCTTCTTTATGGGGGAATGGCTCCTCACCTCTCATGGTGGGGAATTGTGGCAAAACCGATTGGTGGAAGAACATCCTCCAACAAGGAACCTCTTCCAACAAAGAATGAACCTCCAGATCAAGAATGGTGAACTCACTCTCGAGCCCAGTTCAAAAGTGTGTTGTGGGAGTGACGAACGCCAGTGTATCCTTCAATATCATCATCCTCTTCCTCAATCCATCACCAACGAGTGATTGAGGTTGGGAAATTGTTCATTTTGTTCTTCGTGAAGTATCGTTGTTTTCAATCTATGAACCACATACTATCAATTTAACATGGAGGGTGCTGGCCAAATGAACACGGATCAATCCCTCAGCTACTTCATTGTTGACGTGTTCTTCATGGACGCATCAACTGGTAGAGTGGAACTCGACCACGTTGCCAGCCACTGATGCTGGCAGGGTACTGGCAGCGGTTGACACACCAGCCGACCGCGATGGCGGTTGCGGCGCAATAGAACCACTGAAGGAGGCCTTGACCCATCGACTGTAGTGGAGCTGGGTGTTGGCTAGCATGATGGACGAACATGTGGAACAAGGGCGGCACACATCTGCGGCATGTGGAGAGGAAGAGGTCACGACTGTTGAGCCGCGGCGATGCACCTGCAGGGCAGCTGACACCCAGCCGGCCGTGGAGGCAGCAGCCACAAATGTTGGGGCCGTTGGAAGGGGGAGCCGGCCAAAACCTTGGCCGGCCACATAATGCTAAGAAGGACCCGCTCTGGTTGGTCTCACGTTCCTGTAGGTGGCCCCATGTGTCGCTATCGAGTTGGTCAAAGTCGAACGGTACAACTAGACTGTTCAAGAATCCCTGGGGGAGCCTCCCCCGAGTGGCGGCTAGGGAGGGGCCATCCATGGCGGACCGCACCCAGTTGAGAAGGATGCGCCGAGTGGGCCACGTCTAGTGGGCTGAGCTCTCTGGGGTGTGCTGCGAAGGCCACGCCCAATGGGATGAGTCGAGCGGGCCTCGCCCAATAGGATGAGCCCTGTAGGCCGTGTCGTGTGGGCCGTGCCTAGTGGGCCGAGCCTTGCGAGCCAGGCCATCCCTTTTGTGGGCTGGGCTCGACCCGAACCGGGATGGTTTGACCCGAACCGGGTTGGGCGGTCGAGGCTGGGACAGGCTTGGTCGGTCCGACAAAGTCGGATCGAACCCATGCCCATCTGGACCCAAATATGGTTTTTTTTCCATATCATGAGAACTGGGCGTCCGTTTGACAAACCGTCAGTGGTGCCAAATTCCTTGGATCTAGGAAGTCCTTTTGATATAATCCACTTGAGTTTTGGATAGGTATGGAGTATATCCAAGTTGTATTAAACCTGAATCTAACCAGGCCCTCGGAACAAAAATGCTAATAACATACAGACCAGGCATATGATTAATGCACCATCTATTGCGTTGGGACTGTTATGGCATGGTAGTCCTTTGTGTATTTTTTGTCATGGTAATTCGTGGTATTTTAAGTATCAAACTATGGATATAGGAGTGGATCCTCCTAGAATCTAGCGTGCTTAGTGTGGGAACCCTATGGTTGGCTATACATGATCAATCTTTAGAGACATTGTGGGTCATCTTCAGATCCTATTTGGGTCGTCAATGATCTTTTGTGGATCTACAACATAGCTTCTCAATGAAGTATGATGATCTAGTAATAAAAATAATCATCTATACTTCCTTACATAATTTATACTTGGTGTGAGCTGAATCTTTACCTTTGTGGTACACTTCTATGTGGTGATACCTTTTTGGTATACTTATCTGTGGCATTAACATTGTGTTGTTACCATCATGGTATTCTATCCTTTGTGGAATAGTTGTTCTTTGGATAAAGATTTGGGCCTTCTGTTTCCTCACGAATGAGATGGGTATACTTTGTAACTTAGGTATATATAAGGGCATATACCTAAGTAGAGTTTATTATTTCTTTATGCTTGTAATTTTAGTCTTGCATTGTGGATTATACACTTTGGATTTTGAGAGACCATTGGAGGGTCTCAAGGTCTTTACTGAGTATCATTATACTCACCCCTTCACGGGCTATACCCGCACCTTGTTGTGTCTTGTGCCGATGATGGATAATGATAGTCGAGGTCGATGGTACCGGCATTGGAGGCAACTCAGTGGTGTACCTTAGTCGAGTCATACCAGAGAGATGACCATTCGAGATCTATACCTACCCTTTAGGTAGGATCCTTGGTGGGTGTTCACTGGGGATGTTTTTAGTTTTACTTGTATTTTCCAGTTTAAGCTTGAATTCCGGCCCATTTACTTATTGTACTCACCCTATTTACTATATATTTTACTTTTCACTAAAAAATTTACATGTTCTTTTATTGTTTTATTTTTCATGTTAAAAGGCAATGTATTCCCGATTTTATGGATATTCTTTTCCAGTTCTAGTCACCAGCCCCGGGCCAATGTAAGGCGGGCTTGAGGTAGTCACGGCACAGGCCCCTGGGGAGGGGTTGTAACAAATTGGTTTCAAAGGGGTCGGTTATACCAAATAACACAGACTCTGACCTTTTAGTCGACAATAGTGTTATATGTTATGAGTGTGGTAATCATTTTGAGGAATCTAGTGTTGGTGCGGCGGCCGACGTGTCCATTCACCATGACCTTGACTTCTAATTTCTTACTCAATGCACAAAAACACTGATTGCATGTGCGTTTTTGAAATGTTTTCTTTGTGATATCTTTGAGTCAGCTCACTAGGTATATCTTATTGACCATAGAGCACTTGTTTTTTTCTAGGATGCCTCCAAAAAGACATCCAGCCAGGGTTACAGGTAGATTATGCAATGATAGGCCACCAAGCAATGAGACTTCGATATAGGCCCCCCTTTGGGAAGTTGTACAATCGGGTGGTGTAACAGCAACACCACTACACGTTGTGTAGTCGATGCCACCAACCCCAGTAGAAGAGGGTGAACACTACTTGAGTGTGTTGCATGAGTTTCAGCACCATAGGGAATTGATGTTCTGGCGAGAGATGGATCCACAGGCGGCTGAGGACTGGCTGGAGGCCATGGTTAGTGTTTTTCGACTGGTAGGGACACCAGCTGATCTCATGGTGATCTTTGCTGCCAGTCTTCTTCATGCTGTAGTGGGATGATGGTGGAGATTGAATCTCCCGGTTTATGAAGAAGTGATTCTCCTCTCGGAGGGCTTTGAGAGCCTATTCATGGCAGAGTTCGGCCCAGTGACTTTAGGCGCAATGCATATACATGAGATTTTCCACTTTAAGGTAACATGACTATGGCTTAGTATTTAGTGAGGTTCATCGACATCTCGTGCTCTACTCCACTAACATGGTGCGGGACCCTTTATTCAGGGCTCGTACCTTCATAAAGGGTCTCAAACGGATGATTATAGATTCGGTGATTTCTCTCAGCATCCAGACGCAGACATGGGTGTTATAGTGAGCACTCTTAGTGGAGAGCTTCCTTATAGGGCCGTCACCGGCAGCGAGACCCACCATCAGATGTCACGTAGTAGAGTCATATGCATCTAGTAATAGGAAGATGATGTAGAGGTCCAAGGGGACCATACGTATAGGTGGATGACCATATGATATATGGTTTATTGTGTGGGGCTCTCGAGACAGAGCAGGACAGGCGAGGAGCAGTCACTGTTACTCGTGCGGTGGGCACATTCACTTGGCTCACGACTGGCCGACCCGCCACACAGATGACCAGAAGATGTTTGAAGGACTAACTAGGCAGAGTATAATATTCAATCAAAGAGGTCCACAGGCAGAAAACAGACATGGAATAGGAGTTGGTCGTGCAGTAGGCGGTGGGTGGAGATTCAGGGTTTTATAGCCACCACCTCCAGGTGGTCCACCCCGACTAGAGGGAGCAGGTGGACAACGATGAGCTCAGATCCAGACAGCTAGGGCTTACAAACATGACACTTAGGAGATGATACCATGTATGACATTTGTCGAGTCCACCTTAGCTTTAGTACTTATAGACACAGGTGCTAGTCACTATTTTATTTCCACGACCCTCGTTCGGATCTCAGAGATTTTTGTGGAGCTGTTGGCTCGATCCTTATGGCTGGAGACGATGATTCGATGATTACACACTGGTGCCGGTAGTGTGATCTTACTCAAAGAGGTGAGATATTCAGCTGAGATCTTCTAGTAGTGACATCGAGGCCTGATGAGGTCATATTGGGTATGGATTGGTTATCTAATGTCCATGCTCAGATTGACTATATTAGGTGAAAAGTGTAGTGTGTCTGTATGAATGGGACCAGATTTTCCTTCACTAGCAAGAGGGGAACCATTGCATCATAGGATGGACATACCCGAAAGAGTGTGAAGAGGATCACACATCAGTTGTCTAGCCATACCCTTAGGGTGGTTGATGTTGAGAATCCAAGCTATCCTGTAGTGGTGGAATAGTATGCTAATGTTTTCCCTGATGATGTTTCGGGTCTACCTCTTCACTGAGAGGTGGAATTCTACATCGAATTATACCCTGATACAACACTGATATCTACACCAGTATATCATATGGCTCTTGCAGAGCTTCGATAGCTACGAATACACCTAGAGGACTTGTAGAGAAATGGGTTCATTAGGCCCAGTATTTCTCCTTGGGAAGACATCATTTTGTTCACCGATAAGTCAGTTGGGAGTTTGAGACTTTGTGTGGCCTATCAGCGCCTGAACTAGGTGATTGTGAATAACAAGTACCCACTCTTGAGGTTTTCCAGTCACTTTGATCAGCCGAAGAGAGGATGGTGGTTTTAAAATAAATACCTCATATTAGGCTATCACCACCTCAGGATATGAGACGAGGATGTGTAGAAGACGACCTTCAGATGTCGGTATGGAAACCATGAATTCTTGGTTATTCCATTCATTATGACCAATTCCCTAGCAGTGTTCATGCGACACATGAACATGATTATCCATCCATACCTAGATCTTTTTAGGGTAGTCTTCATCGACGAAATCCTATTATACTCAGCAACAAAGGAGGAGCACACCTATCATCTGAAGATAGTTCTGGACACACTTTGAGAGCACCATCTTTATGGTATGCTCTCAAACTGCCAGTTTTGGATTTCAGAGGTTCACTTCCGGGGACACATCATCTCCGAGGCTAGAGAGGCAGTGGATCCAACGAAGAATGAGGTTTTTCGTTCTTGAGATCCACCCAGGAGAGTGATAGAGGTGCAATGTTTCCTAGTTTTTGTTGGTTACTACCAGAGGTTTGTGCCTGACTTTTCCAGAGTTTTGACACCCTTTTCAGCGTTGAAAAATAAAGGTCATCCCTTCGTGTGGTTGGAGAGATTCCATCGTAGATTCATGGAGCTGGGATAGAGAGTGACAATTACCCCCATATCTAGGTTATCGAAGGAGGGTGTTAGGTATGTATTCTACTACGAAAAATTAGGGATGGGGCATGGATGTGTCCTAAAGTTGGAGTGAGCAGTTATCACGTACGGTTCTCGACAGCTAAGACATCATGAGTAGAACTGCGCTACCCATGACATGGAGATTACAATAGTGGTCTTCACCATGATTATTTGGCGACATTACTTGATGGGTGAACATTTTAAAGTTTACTCTGATCACAAAAGTATTAGATATATCTTCTCTCAGAAGGTCTTGAACTGAAGACATCGATTTTGGATTGAGTTCTTCTAGGACTATGACTTAGATATAGTCTATTCTCTTGGGAATGGGAACGTAGTAGCATATGCACTTAATATAAGATCTGGTATAAATTTTGTTGAGTGAGGCGACAGAGCAGCTAGCTGCTTAGAGGATATCCAACGTCGATCGAGATAGAATAGCTTATCTTCAGTCTATGACAGTCACTCCCTAACTCCTTCTTGGATTCATGGAGGCGTAGCTTGGGGACACCAACTGTGAGGCTCAAAATTCTCAAATATCCACATGAAATACACCTATTGGATTTTCTAAAGGTCGGTTTCACGTCACTTTTTCAGTTGATGTACAATGGAACAGGTCACACTACACACTACTGCAAAACAGGGCAAGGGAAGCGCTGATAAAAGAGACTTTTATAGTTGTGACAGAAGGAAGTGTTGATGGAGTTCCATACATCCCCTCTTGTGGTACTTCTAGAAGTTTCAAAGATGTACCAGGACCATTGGAGTCAATACTAGTGGCCAGGAATGAAGAAAGCAGTGGCAGAGTTCATCTCACGGTGCCTCACTTTTCAGCAAGTGAAGGCAGAGCATCAGGTTACAGCTGGCTTAGTTCAACAACTAGAGGTGCCAGACTGGATGTGGGATGGAATCTCAATGGATGTTGTGATAGGATTTCCACACACATATAAGGGACATGATTCTATATGGGGGATTTTTGACTGACTCACCAAGTCAGCCCACTTCTAACCTATCAGAGACCAGGGATATATAGAGGGCATGGGACACCACTACGTTCAAAAGATTATACGGCTTCATGGAGTACCTTCGATGATTTCATCTGATCTGGATGCACGTTTTACTTCCGTTCTATGGAATGTTTTTTAGGACACATACCATACATATCTTAGATTGAGAACCACCTTCCATTCTCAGATGGATGGTCAGACAGAGTGGACCATTTGGACCCTTGAGGACATGTTGCGTGCTTACATCCTTGATTTCATCCACAGCTGGGAGGATTACTTGAAATTGGTGGAGTTTTAATACAAAAAATTTATCACTCAACTATCGGTATGGCACCATTTGAGGAATTTTAGGTTCGACCATTCAGATCACATGTGTGCTAGACAGTCCCAGGGAAGTCAGAACTCCTGGGACCAGAGATGGTTTGGGATACCACGGAGAAGGTCAAGATCATCCAAGAGCAGATGAAGACTGAACAAAGTAGGCAAAAGTCTTATGTTGATAGGATATGGATACCCCTCTGGTTCAAGTATGGTGACCATGTATTTATACAGGTCTCACCTCGATGAGGTTTGTGAAGATTTGGATGGGGCAGAATGTTATCTCTGAGGTTCATCGGACCCTTTCAGGTCCTCGGCAGAGTTGGAGAGGTGGCATACCACCTAACTCTTTTCCCTCAGTTCCACCAGGAGTATGAAGTTTTCCATGTGTCTCAACTGAGGAGGTATTTTCATGATCTTTCCCATATCATTGATTGGGGCGAGATGGACATCGATAATGGTGCGATGTTTTCAGAGGTTCCAGTACATACTAAGGATCAATAAGAGAGAGTCATTCATGGGTGATAGATACCTCTAGTGCGTGTATGTTGGCAGAATAGAATCCTCTAGGAGAGAAAATGGGAGCCTGAGGCTCTGATTCATGATCAGTACCCACACATGTTTCCCTAGTTTGTGTTGTGTCTTTAGGTGACGTAAATCCATGAGGTGGGGAGAATGTAAAGACCTGAAATTTTATTTGAATTGTTTTTATTTATTTGGAAATTCTATGAGTCTGCGGAAATTGACGCCACATGATTCAATGGCCCGAAGTGACCGAAATGAATTTCGGAACTTTTTATAAGTTCATTCATTTATCATGAAAGCGGGAAATTGTAACTTTTGAAAAGTTTCACAGAATTTAAATCTGAGGACACTGATGAACTTGGAGCCCTGTTATTCTCTTAAGGTGACCTTCACCTCGACTACATTAGGTCAAGGGTGGTAGTTGTATTTTCAGGTTTTTCTTGTGAGAATAAAAAAATATAAATAAAATTTATTTTATTTCATGAAACCTTGCATTTGAATTTAGGTTGTGGAAAACACTTGAGGAGGTTGGAGATTTAATTTCATGCATTAAATGACCAGTTAAAAGTGGTGTAACACATAGAAACCCCACATTAATATCATCATTTAAATGTTAAATTGATGAAGTCATTAAACATATTTAGGGAGGACTGGCTCCTCGCCTCTCAAACTGGAGAATTGTGGAAAAATAGATTAGTGGATGAACATCCTCCAACAATGAACCACCTCCAACGAAGAACGGACCTCTGGATTAAGAATAAGGAACCGATGCTCGATCCTGGATCAAAAGAGTGTTGCGGGAGTAATGAATGCCAGAATATGCTTCAAAGTCTTCATACACTTCCTCACACCATCTCCAATGATCAATCGAGGTAGAGAAATTGTTCATTTTGTTCTTTGTGATGAATCATTGTTTTCAATAAATTAACCACCTACTATCGATTTAACGTGGAGGGTGCATGACAAACGAACCTGGCCATATCCATACGCTACTTCATTGTTGACGTGTTCTTCGTGGGCAGATCGACGGGTTGAGAAGAACCCGACCACGTCGTTGTTGATCGACGCCAGTAGGGGACTGTCCACGGTAGATACACCGGCAAACTGTGATGGTGGTGGTAGTGAAACAGTGCCACCAATGGAGGCCATGACACGTAGGCCTCGACAGAAGAGGGGGGTGGATGGTACTCCAGTTGGCCACGTGGAAATAGGTCGGTGTGCGTCCGTGCCACCGATAGAGTAGGAGGCCACAACTACTGAGCCGTGGCAGCACAACTGGAGGGTGGCTGACACCCAGCCCGCCGCAGAGGTAGCAGCGGCGCATGACAGCACCACTAGAAGGGGGAGCTGGCCAAAAACCCGGCCGACCATGTCACACCGAGCAGAACCCACTCTGGAAGGTCCTGCGCACTAGCAGGGAGCGCCACATGGTGCTGCCGGGTTGGACAAAGCTGAATGGTCAAACTGGATCGTTCAGAAATCTTAGGCAGTGCCACCCTCAGGGGGAACTCTCCTGAGTGTTAGCTAGGTCGGGTCCCTCCATGGAGGACCGCACCCAGTCGAGACGGCCGAGCGTGGCGGGCAGAGCTGCGCCAATCAGGCCAGGCCATCCCCTTTGTGGGCTGGGCCAGACCATGGCCCGATGGGCTGGGACCTCCGTGGTCCCACCCATTCAGTTTAGACTCGGACTGTGATGGGTTGACCTGAACTGGGCTGGGTCAGTCCGACCGAGTTGGACTCGACCTAGGCACATCTGGACCAAGATACGCCTTTTGGCCATTTCTTGAAAATCAGGCGTCCATTTGATGAACTCTCTGTGGCACAATATTTCTTGAATCGAGGTAGTCTATTTGATATAATCCAATTGAGTTTTGGATAATGTTGGAGTACAACCCAGTTGGATCGAACCTGAATCCAATAGGTGCCTTGGAACAAAAAGGAAAATAACTTACAGATCGGGCATTTGATTGACGCGTCGTCTTTTGCGTTGGGACACTTGTGATGTGGTGGTCCTTTGGGGATATTTATTTGTGGTAATTCAAGGAAGTAGAAGTACCGGCCTTTGGCTTGAAGATAAGATCCTCCCAAAATCAAGCGTGCATAGTGTGGGAACCTTGTGGCTGGATGTACTTGAAAAATATTCAGATCCTATGTGGGTCATCTTTGGATCCTGTGTGGGTTATCTACAGATTATGTGTGAGTCATATACTAATCATGTTATGAAAAAATTAATTGAACCAAAATAAAAAATTACATTTTATATTACTAAATGAATTACTAGAATACCTATCACCACTTCATTTAAATTATCAACCACAGTGGGTGTGATGACAAAATCCATCCCTTGTTGTCCTGGTGGTTGTTGGTTTTCCCTGAAAACCCTTTTCTTAGTTCATTGGTTTGAAATGTTCCCTAATACATTGTAGTTGAAACCGTGAACAATGCAATGATGGTTGAGTGGAGAATTTTTTTCCTCTATCTCAATAGCGGGTCTATCCTATTGGAAATTGTTTATAAGGTTTCCTCATTCCCAAACCAAAAGAATTTCCTTATCCACCTAAGGTAATATTTTAGGGTTCTTCTTTCCACACCTCTGACAAGTGCGATGCAAATATTTCTTACCATTTTTTGATTTCTCTATCGGACCACCAGAATTACATTCCACTTTCTGATTATTATCCATGTGATACCCATTAGATTATCTGAATTATATTTCATATTTGAGGTACCATTAGAAAATTTCCTCATAGATATCAACATCATAGATCATCATGCCTTTTCTTAGACTAGGTTTTATCCCACTAAAGAAGAATCCAAGATTGACTTCATTATTAATGACCAATACATAGGCGTATCGTGCAGGTCTAGTGTTTTTTCCACATACATCCCTATAGGTTCATCATATTTAAACTGATATGAAATCTAAAACCGATATAATCAAATAGGTTGGTACCGATTAGTTGATACTGATATAATGATCTTTAATCGATAGTCTTGTACTGGAAAGGTAATCCAATACTAATACTTTAGTTCCGATAATTTATTTTCATGAAAATAGTGTAATCTAGTACCAATAATCATTATACTAATAAAAACATGAAATCAATAAAATCATGAATACAGTTGAAAACTATTGAGTAATACCGATTATAGTGAAACTGATAAAAAATGAAATCAATAAACTGTAAAACAAAAAGTGAAACTGATTACCTGAAAAACAAAAAGTGAAACAAATTAATTGTAACACAAAAAGTGAAAATGATTATCTATAAAACAAAAAGTGAAACCGATATACATGTAAAAGAAAAAGTGAATCTTATTAACTGTAAAAGAATGTGAATCTGATTAATTGTAGAACAAAAAGTGAAACTGGTTGACTTATGAAACTAAACGTGAAACCGATTAACTTTAAATCAAAAAGTGAAACCAATTCATGCTAAATCTAAATAGTAAAACTGTTAAAATAGGACAAATAAATAATTAAAATGTATAATCCCCCTTCGAAAAGGAGTAACTAAATGTATGAAGATGGTTCAAACAATAAATATATGTGAATGATTACTTTTTGGTGATAATTATTAGTTTCTGTTTAATTTATTCAAATCTACGAGAAGATAACAGTTTTGTGAAAATCTTAGAAATTTGTTCTTGTGATCCTATTAATTGTAAGACAATATCTCCTTCTTATGTGTGATCCTTAAGAAAGTGATTCATAATATCATTGTGTTTTTCACATGAGTGGTTTGCATTGATTTCACCCAGAGTAATGGAATTAGTAATGTCACTTCATAATTGAGTTTTGAAAAAAATCATGCCATAGTTAATTAGTGTGTGTTTCATTCACAACACTTGGGCAAAATAACTTACAACTGCTACATATTTTGCCTCAATAGTGGAATTTAGTACTCATTTTTGTTTCTTACATAACCAAGGAAGTATAGAATCTTTTAAGAAAAGACAAGTTCTAGATGTACCATTTATATCCATACTAAATCCACTAAAGTTAGCATCTGAAACATAATTAATATAAATCATTTACAGAAGAATAGAATAGTCTTAAATCCATTGTTCCCTTAAACTAGAGAAAAATTATTTTCACTGATTTTAAATGAGATTCCTTGGGATTAGATTAGTATCCTGCACATAAGAATACATAAATCATTACATCTAGACAAATATCTGTCAAGTATAAAAAGCTTCCTATCATACCTCTAAAAGGTGTTTGATCCATTGGTTTCCTAGATTCATCATGAACAAGTGCATTCGAGGTACTTATTGGAGTCCTAATACTTTTAGTGTTTTCATGTTCATACATTTTTTATTAAGTCCTTAATATACTTATACTGAGATATATTGGTTCTTTCTATTTTTTTAGATATTTGGAAACATAAAAAGAATTGTAATTCACCCATAATACTCATCTCAAACTCATACTTCATTATATTTGAAAAATAATCAGTTAAGGATTTCTATGTTCAATAGAATATATTTTAATAACTATTTATTTGGTCAATATAAACATTGTTTTCCATTTTTATAACGCGATTTGGGACAACGGTACCTTTTTCATAATTGTTTTATAAAATAAATCCTTAGAGTCTATCATACCAAGCTCATGGGGTGTTTTTTAGGACCATACAATGCATTCATTATTTTGAAAACATGATCAATATGTTTTGAATCTACAAAGATATGGGGTTGTTCAAAAAAAAATTCTAGTAAAAAACCATTGAGAAAAGAACATTTTACATCTATATAAGAAATATGGAAATTGATGTTTGCTAAAAAGGATACCAGAATTATAATTGATTCAAGTATTGATACTAGAGCATAGGTTTCTTCATAGTCTACTCTCTCTTGTTGATTATATACCATAAAAAAGTATTGATTTATTTATTATAATGACTCCATTTTTATCACACTTGTTTCTGAAATCCCATTTTACACCAATTACAGTAGTTTCCTTATTCATTCTTCCAAAGTCCAGACCTGATTCCTTTCAAATTAATTTAGTTTATGTTTCATTTCTTTAATCCATTCTTCATCATCTAAGGAATCATTAGATGTTTTATGATCAAATTGAGATAGAAAAGAAAGATGTTCTATTTCATTTAATAAAGAGTTTTTGGTCCTTATAGGTTGATTTAAACCACCAATGATATTTTCACTGGTAATATTAATAAGAAATAGTTGATTTGGGTTTTGTAAAACCTATTCATCAATATAAAAAAGAATATATTCTGGTCTAAATTTTTTAGAAACATTTTCATGATTATTCTTCTTATCAGAAGAGTTTTCAATCAATGGATAATAATAAGTTTGTGAAAATAAATCTATTGTTTTTGGTTTGGACTGTCTAAAAAAAGGGTTCAGTTTCATTAAACATAACACATAGAATTTTTTAATAGTATAAGAGTTTTTATTAAAAACTCTATATGCCATAGAGGTTTTGGAATATCCTAGATAGATTCCTCCACTGGATTTGGGTGATAATTTATGTAAATTCTATTTTGTATTCAAAATTAATAATTTGAAACCAAACACTCTAAATTAAGAAACATTATCTTTTTTGCCTAGACCATAATTCATATGGGGTTTTATTATGAAAATATCTAGTTGAAACACGATTTATAGTATAACATACAGTACTAACGGCTTAAACCCAAAAACTCTTAGCAATTGAGTATTCACTAAACATGGTTCTTGAAATTTTTTGAAGAATACAATTATATATCTCAACAAAACCATTATTAGTAGGGGTTTTTATAGCTAAAAATATGTGAGTAATAACATTCTAACTACAAAAGGTTTCAAAATCTGAATATTGATATTCTCCACCATGATCACTACATGTAGTGATCAATTGTATGTTTTTATCATTTTTAACTTGTGATATAAATGTTTTGAAATAAAAATTGGCTTCATATTTCATTGATATTACCCATGTAAATCAATTGTAGTCATCAACTAAAAAAATACACAGTTCTTTCCTCCAATGCATCCAGTTTTTATAGGATTGAATATATTCATGTCCACTAACTATAATACATTAGAAGTTGAAACATCATTGATTTATTTAAAGCTAGTTTTATTTTTCATTCCATATTGACAAGGGTCATAGACTTTTGAAGAATAATACCTTAGATCAAGTTGATCCTGAACAAGTATTTTCTATTGAGAGTTTACAATGGTTCCTTAGGAAACTATGTCATAACATTCTATTCCATAACCAATATTGGTCTTCAATTGCACTTATTCAAGGTAAGTATTGGTTTCTATGGTCTTCTATATGGATTATGAATACATTCTCATGCCTATGGGTATAAAAATGAAGTAATACTTCGAATTTTTATCTAAATTTATATCATTCCTAAAATTTACATGGTAGAATTCATCACATAATTGAATTATGATGAGAAGGTTGTGTGTAATACCATTGATAAAAAAACCCATTTAAATTAAATAAATTACCAAATGAACAATATTACATATACAAATGATATTTTCCTAAGAATTATCTCATATGGTTACTCTCACACTTTCATTTCAATAGTCTTTTCCAATAAATCTTAGTTCCCATTCATGTGTCGAGAACAACCACTATCCATGTACTAAATTTTATTTTGGTTAGTACACTTCTTATTTCCTTAAAAAAGAAACAATTAGATTTTCGGAACTGAAATATGTTTGGATACAAAAATTTTAGATAAAACAATTTTAGGAATCCAAATTTTTTTTCCAAAATGGGATTTATAAAATCATAATGATTGTGTTCTATTAAGAGAACAATTTCCATCCCAATGTCCACCACATTGAAAATTCGTACAGAATGAGACATTGTGAGTTACAAAATAGTTATGAATAAAAATTGGTTTTGATTGAGTGTAACAAATTTCAGAACTATTATTAAGTGGAAAAACAAGAGTTTACATTTTAATAAATTATTTGACTCAAAAGGTGAATTTCGATAAACGCTTCTTAATATAAAAGATTTTTTATTTTAGTATAATGATTAAATAATCATTCTAACTAGATATTTTTTTTGGAATTTTTTTTAGTTTCAAAAATATTTATATTTAAAATAAGTTGTTCAACGTCATTCAAAATTTTATCCTTATTAGAACATACTTCCTTATGGTTTTTTGAAATATTTTCAAAATAAATATTTTACATATAAATATATTTTGAGATATTTGACATTAATATTGTAAGAATATATATTCTAGAATTTTAATTGTCATAATTTTTCTTGAATTTGGTAATTTCATTCTCAAGTAACTTGGAATATTTGGAAACTTTTTCAAAGGAGGGAAAATTTTACTCTACTAATGAAGATTCATCATCTAATGAATAAAAATGATTCTCATCAATGTAATTTGGATATTTATATTAATTTCTATGTGATTTATCAGTGTTTACCAAAGCTATGAAGGACAGATTTTCAATAGGTATTCTGGCTATAAGTCATATATTCTTTTCACTAGAAGATTATTATAATGAAGATTCATCTAATGAATCACACCCACTCGCACTACAAATATCATTTGAATTAAAATAATTATTTTTCTTTGACTTTTAATTATTTTTCTTGTTTCTTTCAGAATGATTGTCATTTTTATCTTTTCTTTTTTGTAGAGGAAAATATGGTATAATATGTCTTGTTTTATTTCATTCATAACATGTTACTTCTATGTCATTATTGTCCTTCCTATATTTCTTTTTGAATCAGTATAGAATGTATTTATTTCAAAAATTATTGTTTAACCTTCGATAATGATAGGCTAACTTATTCTCTATGTGATCGCTATCACTTGATTTTGATATAACAATGTATTTCGTAGTTTTGGATCATGTTATCATTCCTTCTGACTTATCAATGGATGTAATAGTAAAAGCTACACTCCCATTACCATTCTTATTCTTATTGAAACCACCATCTCTTTTCATTCTTGTCTCATGTAGATGAAGACTTCCAAGTAACTCATCAAGAGTAATTTTAGAAACATTAATGTTCTCTTTAATATCTATCCCTTTTTATTTCTATTCACTGAGAATTATATCAATTATATTCTCCATAAGTGATTTATCATCAAGACCCATTTCACCCATTGATTGTAGAATATTTCTCATTGTCATAAATCTTTGATACACCTTGCATACTGTTTCCCCATAAAGAAAAATAAACCCATGATATTCCGCTTGAAGCATTCCTATTCATGTTACTATAACATTGGATGTATCAAAATGTGTGAAGTCCAATTTCTTACAGATACAATTTTATACTTCACATGAAGATATCTGACTATATATATTCCTAGTCATGGAACAAAACCAAGTATTTCATAACTTGATGTTTAATTGATATTCTTGTTTATCTTGATTGGTGAAGGTACTGACTTCCTTATATAGGATTTTGTAACCTCTAGTAACCATTATAAATTTTTCAACTCCATTATTAATAAAAAATGTATTCATTTGATCTCTCCATTACTCAGAATCATTTCCGTCAAAGAAAAGGTGGTCTTATTGGAATTATATTTTCAATTGATCCAATATTCATTCCTGCAATCTTATAAAAAAAATACTTTTCCACTTCACACATTAAAGTAGTAATTAGTTATTAATAATGGGTTTAAAATAAAATGAAAATTGTATTACTAAAAGAAATAATGAAAGTAATAAAAAACCATGGAAACCTCCCTCTGATACCAATTGTTGGATCGTAATAAAGATGTATATTTAAATTAGATAGAACAATACAAGAGGGGGATGAATTATAGGTTTAAAAACTATTTATTTAAACACATAATAAATGACATACTTTAAGATATCTTAAACTAATACAATTAGAAATCCATACAATACACCATATAGGACTTCAATCCAATGGAGATACTATGATGTAATACAAAATTTAATGTAAAACATTTGACTTTGAATTGAATAAAAATGATCAGAGTAATAAAAAAAATTAATCATTCTACCATATATAATAAAAATATTCTTAATACAATTTTAATCATAATTGAAACAAATACAATTGAATTGAATATGAAAATAAAGAGTAAAAAATAAAATTACCTTCCTAATACATATTGTCATAGAAATTTATATGTATTAAAAATCATTTACCCAAATAAGTAGGGCATCCTTTCACCTAGGATAAAGGTCTGTGTTTCCACCGCCTTGGTAAGCCCATGATAAGATGATCAGAACGACTATCTTTATATAACCTTAAGACCTCTATTAAAAAGGTAACTGAAAACTCTGTCTTTTAAGAAATTGGAATCCCTCGATATAATGATTGGCCACACGTCATCCTATCCACAAAATCCTTTGAACATTGTCATGCAGATCGATTGCAGAAAGCTGAATCAAATCACTTTGTAGAAATATAAAAACATAGAAATAGTTGTTCACTTCTTGTATCATCTTGTCTCCTGCATAGACCAAGATATTAGTCACAACATCTCTCTATAGAACATGATAGATGAAGAAGTTGTTATCTTTGGTTCGAATGACCTATTATTTGTAGGATTTAGGTTTCAATGGTGATATTTCCTCCAATGGTCATATTTCTCTAAAAAACATGGAGGGACTTGGGAACCTGTCATTACAATGGTAAAAACTAAAATAATGAACAACAACATTTTAATTGGTAAATAACCAACTCAACTACATCATTTTAGTTAGACTTATTAAGTACAAAACTATGAAACAATGAGTTTGAGTAATATATAAAATATTTTGATGTTATTGTAAGAGTGTAATGTATCAAAAAAATAAAATACACAACTAGGTTACTAGGCTTATCATGAAAACAATGTTTATCGAGATTACACATTATAACCTAGTTATGATTCTTAACATGGTTATGATGCATGATATTTAATCTGGTTACGATTCTTGAGTACATCACATAATAAGATTATGATATATACCCTGGTTATGATACATAAATTGGTTACAATTCATATTTATGATGTCAATTATTAATCTGTTTACGATGCATGATTACAATGTAGAACGTAACCTTGTAACGTTACATAACCACGATTCGGTGCTTAACCTGGTTATGATGCAAATTTATGATGTGGTACTTAAGGTGGTTACGATGCATATTTATGATGTCGTACTCAAGATGGTTACGATGCATATGGTTGCGATGTATGTGGTTATAATTAATTTCAAAACAATGCAGTACATGGTCTGATTACAATTTATGACTATGATGCAGTGCAAAATCTGGATACGATTTCTGATTACAATGGAATGCACAATCTAGTTATGATTCCAGATTACGAGGTAATACATATTATGGTTACAATTCCTCATTACAATGAAATACATAATTTTGTTACAATTGTGAAAAAATATATAAAACAACGTGAGTGATCAAAATATATGATTATGATAAAATGCAACATATATTAACAATAATGTGAGTGATTATTATTGTAAAATAACACACATGATAAAAAAATATATATGATGATTATATGTGTTGTTTGTGATTTCCAAAAAAATTGATGGATGGGAAAGTCAAAAAACTTTTTGACTCTACAGAATGGGGGAGATATAAATCTCACTAATGGAATTAAATTTAGAATATTTTGATACATGTAATACATTAGGCATATATATTTTGAATAAAAAGATTACGAGTCAAAAATAGGAATAATGATAAATGATATAACATGATAATCATAACATGAGAAACGTGGAAAATCATAAAACATTTCATCAGAAACATAGGTCAAGGATAAAAATCTATGAAATCCTGGTGGAAGAGGTCCCATAAAAGAATAAGGTTCACAGCCTATCCTTAAATTATCTATCATTATACTAAACATTTCCTAATGCAATGTAGTGCTACATAATTTTGGACGCACCCCTCACTTTCATTTCATTCTCCTATTAATGTGTGTCTCCTTAATCATGTAAAATGGATTCATTCATAATAATATTTTATTCCATGATAAAATAATATGTAATACATACATTTAAGTGATAATAAAAATAGTTATAACTGTATTAATTTGAATTACCAGGATAGTAAATGTGTATGGTGTTCATTAAACAATTGTTTTGGCATGGAAAATCACTGTTAAATTTGGAAACATAATGATGTCACTAAAAGAGTCATAAAAATGGATTAATGAGAGTTAATGGGGTCTATAATAATATATAAATCAAGTGTTATGTATTAATGACTTGTAAAACCATATAAAAACATTAGAATGTGGAATTAGAAGGCATTATTTAATAGTGAATATCAAATAAAGAAAATATTCCTAACTGTATTTCAACTTGGTTATGGGTGAACATAAAGGATCATGGGAGGATTAATGAGAGTTAAATGGGAAGCTAATAATTTTTAAATTAAATTATATGTAGTGGGAATAAGGATGAATAGAACCAAACACAATCAAACTGAATTTAAAAGACATAACATAAAAGAAGTTCTTGAATATAAATTAGAATGTAGAAATACCTTAATTGGGTGTATGATTACAAACACCTGGGATGGAATTTTTGAGATATGGGGAAACATTAAGAGGTCTCTATAGATTTTAGGGAATATTATGTTCATTATCCAAGGAGTTTTAGTGAAGATAACATGGATCATGGGTGGGTTTATATAGGCAAAGTTGAGGATTTAATTATTATTTTTTGTTTTCGACACTACATAATAAAATAACAAAAACCAGAAACCATCCCCTAGGTTTTGACCATGGTTTCTGAAAAATAGGAGTATTTATCCTTATTTAATAATGAAAATTTCCTAAAATAATATAATAATTCCCTTTCCTAAGTCAAGCTGAGTCATAATCATAAAGAAATGATTTTAAAACCATAATATATATTAATATGTTTGGAGGATTCATAATGGAATTATAAATTAACCAAAAAAACATAAAATAAACTTATTTTAAATTTCATACATATATATTTTCTTGTATACCTTTTATTGTATTAATTACATCAATTTTAGGTCATTATAATATTATAATATGAAAAGTATATTTATATGGTTATTAATTTTTACCCGAAAAATCGACTATCTTAAAAATTTATGAAAAAATCACCATTGGATAATTTAAACATTATAATTAAAAAAATAATACTCATTTTATCAAAATAATTTTTTAAAATATGTCAATTTTCACTTTTAAAATAAAACTGACATTTATTAAAAAATTATTGGTTTATTGACAATAATGGTTGTTGAACCCTTATAAAAATTATATTTGACTCGATAAATAGTATATGATCATTTATATTTAATAAATATTATTTCATAATAATCCATTAGTATATTATAATTTATTTATAAAAACATTAATATATCTAAATAAATTACTTAATTGAATTTTATTATTACCAAAAACAATTATTTGCCTTATATTGAATCAAAATAAAAATCATTTAAAAATTAAAAATAAAAGTAGAAAAATATATTGAGTACTATATAAAAAATAATGTATATAATCATAATGATAGGTTCTTGATAAATATCACTTTAATACACCTACACACTCCTTATTATTTATGTTCATGATGGTGGGACATTAAGGGGGAAGTTCAACGTACACGGTTTTGGTCGTGATCTCGATAAACACAAACCTCTCCGATGAATTTTTCACACATGTTTATTTTGTGTTATCATAGCTTGGGATTTTTCCATGGAAAATTCAAAGATTATATCTCCCTTGGAAGCTGAAATTAATGGTCTTTAGATGGTACAATTCTACTGGTTGAGGCTATCACATCATTTTTCTTCTACAATTTTAATTTTTAAACCATATATTTATACTCTTCATGTGAAAAATATTCAATAGTTATATTATCAAAAGTAATGTTTGATAACAATATTTTAATTAAATATTATATACAATAACCAAATAAGTGAATGTGTTTTCTATAACCATATTACATGATAAAACATTTATATAAAATTTAAAAGGAATTTTATTTATGATAGTCTGGGTCATTGAAGCTAGAAACTAATACTTCTTCAGATCAATGAAGTGTCGGTGGGATATAAGATGATGATATGGGTAGATGGAGTGAATAGAATTGATGTACATCTAGTATAAGTTCATGAAATACTATAACACTGAATCATTGAGGCATTTAAAGGCTCAATAATATATATGTTTCTCTTAAGGAAGTATGAAACTAATGAATTATAATAGAAACATTACAGATTTACATCATTCATTTGTAATGATGGTAGGTGATAAATTGTTTGTGGTTAGGTGTTTTCATGATGGGGCTAGATGTGAAGTCATATCCCAGGTAAATATATTTTTCTTGAATAGATTTTCTCAGTGGGTGTAACATGCTCTCCATTATGACTGGGACCTATATTGTTCTTCTAGTGGAGGGAACCTCATTTTAGTTAGGTTATTTGGTGGTAAATTAATTTTTTTTAAAGATATATTTTATGAGTTTCTACCAAAGAAGTGGCTAATAGAATAGACAATGTTGAAGAACTATATCCCATGGGCGTAGTTGTTTCATCTGTTATTAGTGCGACTACCAAGGAAACATATGAGTCTAGTGTCAAAAACCATTAGAGGATTGTCAAACATACAATAAGATGTGTCAGATTTAGTGGTTTTTCCAAATCCCATAGTTGGTAAGCAGTGGTGGTTGATCTAGGCCTATATAGAGCACCAAAAGGGGGTCAACAACTCTATACAAGTTAGGAAGATAAAGCTCCATTAACCATACTAATTGAGGTGGGGTACATGGTAAATTAGGAAAAGAGAATTAATATCAGTAGTGAAGAGAAACAATAGAATCATAGATTAGATTCCAAGGTAGTGGGGCAGGCTTGCTTTATGCATTTTAGTATTCTCCATGTTTTGGAGAGGGTCAACCATTTACTGTTCTATGTATAATTCTGGTATCTTCCATTCTTGATATATCTTTATTGGACAATGGGGCCTCACACTATTTTATATCTTCTTAGTTTTTAAAATATTTGGATCTATAAACATTACATGTGTGCGGGATAATGTCTATTGATGTGCTATAAGGAGTACGATTAGAAAATTTCCAGCAATCTAAGGAGTGTTCTCTCAAGGTTGGTGGGTACCTCTTACTTTTGGTCTTGTTTATGATGGATTCTTCGGGTTTTGACCTTATATTATGATGTATTATTCAGTATATTATCAATACCATGTCGTCTTTTACCACATAATAGTGACATTCACGTCCCTTTATGGTCAAATTTATGTTCACCATAGAGTATGGGTTATCCATACGATCCATGCTGGGATAGATCATCAGTAGTTATATAAGTTGACTAACCTAGTGTAATTCCATGCGATTGATGATAGGGAGGGGAGAGTGATTTATTTCATCAAATGGTGGAGCTTTTTTCAAGATTTGTTTCCTAATGATTTCCTGGGATTTCCACATGATAGAATTATTGATTTAATGATTGAATTAATTCCTAGAGTTGAGAAAGTATTCATCCCTCCAAATAGAATAGAACCAGTAGAATATCAAGAGTTCAATACTCGACTAGATGAGTTGGAGGTTAATGGATTTATCTTCCCATGTGCGTCACTTTGGGTTTCACCAGTCTTGTCTTCTGAAAAATATTTTGAATCATTGTGGTGGTTCATTTATTTCAGGATGTTAAATAGGTGTATAATTAAGAACAAATATCCAATTTCATGCATATATGATATTTTTAATGAATTACAGGGTACTTTCATGTTCATTTAGATCAATTTGATGTTATGATATCATCATATGAGTGGTATACCTTCTAATATACTACGAACAACCTTTAGGAGTAGGTATGGTCTGTATGGTTCTTTATGATTCCATTTGTGTTGAAGAATTATCCATATGTCTATGCCATATTGATGAAATTAATATTCCACCAATTTCTAGCTATGTTTATTTGGTTTTAGTAGATGATAACATGGTATACTCCTAGAATCATGATAAGTATAACTAAACATAATCAAAACGTCTTTAGTACACTAAATGATCATCTGCAACACAACATGCTATCCATGTATAGTTTCTAGATTGAATTTGTATGCTTATTTGGTCACATCGTCTCCATGGTGGTTGAGTCGTTGGACCTAGAAATGGTTCAGGTTGTTGAATCTGATTGAATCCAAAGTATATTTTTGAAATAAGAATTTTTTTTGTTTATATTAGGATATTATAGAAGGTTAAGATAAGATTTCTACCACTTTACCGTACCACTTTCATGATTGACTATGATGGATGTCGCATTGAAATAATATTATTGAATATGTTAATTACATTGTGGATACGATGATGCATCTCACTACAACGTCAATTTTTATCCTACCCAAGACAGGTAACAAGTAAATCTTGTTTTGTGATGCATCTAGTGTATGGCATGGTGTGGGGTAAATGTAAAATGATCGATTCATGGGTTATAGGTTCTGATAGATGAGGCCTCATTAATGAAAGTACACTATGTACTAACTCAAGATATCCACTATGTTCTATGTTTTAATGTGTTGTTGGAATTAACTATTTGTTGAAATATTTATTTTGAATAATAATCCTAAAAAGGTAAAGTACATAAGTTATCATTGGTATTTGATCCTTTGTGAGTGAATATGAGTTGATTATATGAAATATTTCAATTTTGAGTTACCCAATATATGAAGAAAATTTAATTGCAATTCAGATTCTTTATATAGAATGAAAAATACTCATGATGTTTAGGAATATAGTTCTATGTGGAAAATGAGGGATTCATTCACTAATATGAATATATAGGTTTAGGAGGGATAATGAAGGATGAACCCCACAACATTGGGTGTTGATTCCATAATTCTAAACTGGTTCAAGGTGATGTAATATAAGGATCCAAAGTGTTTTTCCTTATCGGAAATCCTTGATGTTTGGGGGTCACCTTTTGACTGGATCATCATTGATGATAATATCATTTATGTTTGTGGTCACATTGTTATTCCCATGTGTATATGAGAGGAGAAAATATGTGAGTTTAATGCCTATAAATTAGTTTTCCATCAATGTTTAACCGAAATGTGTCGTGATATTCATAGATAGTGATGGTTTCTATGGAAGAATATTGATGTTGCTGGAATCATGAAATTATGCTTCACTTGAAATCAAATGAAGTATGAACACCAATGACCATGTGTAATTCTATAGTTATCTCCCAATCTAAAATATCAGTGGGATGATGTCACTATGGATCTTATGATATGCATTATAAGTAAACCCTCAATGAGTGAAATGATATGGGAAATTTTAGATTGGTTAAAAATTTGGGGATAGTTCAAACAAATTTAAAAAATAATTTCAATGGAAATTGGGGAAATATATTTTTGGGAGATAGTATGGCTGAATGGGGTTCCACAAATTATTTTTTTAGATCATGATCCACATTTTACATCATGCATCCAGAAAGTATTGTAGAAGAAATATGATTCCCATGTGTTTTTTAGAATGACATTACAACCATATAATAATAGAAAATAAATCATACTATTAAAAATCTAGATGCCATGTGGAGAGGATTCTCCATTTATTTTGGTGAAACCTAGGAAATGATCTTGGGGATAGTTATGTTCATTACCAAAATATATATATTAGGTGACAATTTAAATGGAACTAGAAAAGGCTCTCTATGATAGGCTATGTAAATTACCATTGAATTGGATGGAAGAATGTGAGTCAAGGTTGTAAGGAATTACTTTCATGATGGAGAAATCAGAGAAGTATAAAAAAATTATGAAATGTGTGGATATCAATTTGATAAATAAGGATTAATATGGTGATTGATGAAATATTCCCCTTGACATTTGAGAGGGTAATTATGGGTTCCTCTGGGTGTCTCTGAGATTACATAGCTAAAAATTCCTGACATAGGTAATTTTGGAACCCATGTATGTGGGTCTGTTTGAAATTCTATAGAAGATTAGATATGTTGAATACTAATTTTTCATCGATAACAGTGCAATTATTTTCAAAATTTCATTCATCTATCTCAACTTCATAAGTACCTCCCCGACCCTTCTCATATAATCGATGTTGATGACGAAGAGATTGCTGCTGATGTGTAAATTGAGAAGAATATTGATAGTATTGTAGATCACAATGATAAATTATTATGATTGTAAGAACATGACATTGGTAAAAGTGTGGTGGGGGCATAATATTGTTTAAGAGGATACTTGGGAGATTGATGAAGAAATCTGGTCACAGTGTCTCAATTATTTCCACATGGAGGCAGATTAATGATTTGCACTATTGATCTATGTTGGTTCATTATTCAGAGAGTATGTTTTAAGATCCCAAATTTATAATGAGTTAAATTATTATTTTTTTGCTAAACTGCCATTATTATGGTTATTAATATGTTCTTGAGAACATGAAATGACTCTGTTGTGTTATGGGAGTTTCTAACCTAGAAAAGGAGGAAAAGTAGCTCTACAATTTTGGGAACATAGTTTGAAAATGGTTTGTAGTAACTATATGCCTTAACCACGAATCATGTTAATGGAGGGTTAATAATAAAAAATCTCTACAAAGAGGATCTTACAAAATATCGTAACTTTTATACAACCATTTTTCATAGACATCACATGTTTTTTCTAATTGTGATGGCCCCTTGGAATCTAAACGACATCGACCACTATTGGACCAAGGGTGGTGCACATTTGACACATAGATTAGCCAAAATTATAGAAAAAACATTTGTCTCATTAAATAGGGTGGATATATATCTTTCTCCACTCATTCTTGAAGGTTTCTCACATGATTTTCTCCCCAATTATTCCTCTAAAATCCTAGGTGATGAACCACATCCTACCTCTTGGTCTGATGATGTTCTCCCTTAATAATTTCCCTTTCTACATGTGTTTTTGTGAAAATAGAATATCCAAGTGAGTATAAAACTACACATTTTTTATTGATATGGAAAATGAATTTTGTAATCAGTTATCTCTACAAAATACCTAAAAATCACATTTCCAAATGATTCTAGGTTGGGGATTTGAATGTTGATTATTTCTGAATAAATTGTTATTTTTAAGAGATTTTTCACTAATGAAGTTTAGGTATATGTTCTACAAGTTATATTCCATACTCTTCATTTTGGTTATGTGTATGTAGTCAAAATATTTTCACCTTTATGTGGATTATTTTTTACCCCTGATAGGAAATGATTGATTGGGTAACTAAATGATTTCATGAACCCCTGATGAATCTCATGGGATTTGATAAGGAGGAATAAATCAGGCCTATGCATATCCATGGGGTAGGAAATAGTTTTGAACATGTAAAATATGGATAATAAATAAAAAATTATGGCGTTTATGATAGTAAAAACAATGAATATTTAATAACCCAACATCATAGAATATTGATTTGGTGTCTTAACATTAATAATTAAACATGTGACATTATGTAAATATAAGGATGTGATAATAGTTTAATGGGGACTAGACTCATTGTTAAATGACATAGAAAGAGAAAACAATGGTTGTTATATACTGAAATGGGATAAATTACTTTCAATTGAATTAAGCACATAATTATAGTAATGAATCGTGGAATTGTAATTAAATGGAAATTGTGAACATATTGTTTTCTATAAAAATATAGTTACTCTAGATGAGACTTTGAGGATGTGAAAAATTGTTTTTGGGATGTTGTACTAAAGCTCATCTATCATGGGTAGGAGAAAAGAATGTTCCAAGAACCCCTATGTATAATAGTTCTTGGGGAATGGATTGATTCTCCTTAACCTAATGGTATGAAAATGGCTTCCCATATTGTGGTTTGGATGGTTAGACATGGTGTTACAAATCCAAATTGGATTCATGGACTGAGGCTCCACATTTTATGAAATGTAACCATTTGAAACATGGATAGTTTACCAGCAAGGGATGAAGTAGAATTGATGATATATAAGAATAACATGGAGAATGTAAGGGATGAAACTTATATTATACATATTAAATTAGGTAACATATTTTACAATGCTATTATATTTATTATTTTTACTTCCACATAGACTATTTTTTAATTAATTTTTTTCAGACACCAAATTTGGTTGAATAAAATGTTTTATTGACATCATTCTTATTCCTCCATTGGGTAACTGAGAAGACTTCATAGTCTCAAGTTAGTATAAGGCTAATGGTCCAATGATTGAGGGTTTCTTTTGGGATCAGAGATGTGCATAAATTAAGGGAATAAACATCATTTCCGGACCAATTTTTGGGATTCTTCAGCATGTATTTAATTTTTACTTCCTTTTAACATCGCTCTATAATACATGAGATGGAATAGTTTCTATTTAGTTAGGGTAATGTAACCCGTTTTGGGAATTTGTTTGGCAATGAATGATTATATTATGTGTTTTATCTCATTGGGATTTTATATATGAATTGGATTAATCTAATAAATAGGTTATATTATCTCCATAATATTTATTAGACCCTCGAAACTAGATAGTATCATATGTCATATGGGGATGTGAACCTAATATCAAGTGGAAAACTGACTCGTAGAATGAGTTAGTGTCTCTTAGGTAGCACCTAGGCCGAGATGTTATATATATAGCCTAATCGAATTGAAATGTAATTATTAGTATAGTTTAATTATAATATATTAATTGATAAATATTTATTAAATCCATTTCATCGATTAATAAAAATTAATATACATCGACCACGCGTACGTGCAGACTACAACATCAATGAAGAGGTCTAGTTATTTTTTTATCATTTCCACTCATCGATGGTATCGATATTGTATTTTTTTAAATTAATATGTTTATTATGTCAAAAATATTTTTAATTTATTATAATTTCAACACCCCAAGATTTCATAGTATGTTATCTCTTTCAAATAATTCAATATTTAGCGCTATACGCAACACCGACTTCAAGCGCACCACGACTTACCAAACTAGCCGTTAAAAAGAAGTTTTTGAATATTAGTAACTGCATTTTGAATTTTATGTACTGAATATAATTTTATCATCTATATTATGGGTTTCATAGACATAATATAAGAACAAATTAATTTTTTTAGATAAAAGAAGTAATTTTCAAATAATGCAATTTTACGGCCTTTTAATGGCGATCATTTATTAAATCAAATATTTGACACTTTTATTTATTCAATTTATTGAAATTAATTTATTCTTTAAAATAGATACATAAATTGTTTTTTGGATAATTTTTTTCACTTTTCTCATAACTTTCATATTTTTATGAATAGTAAAATATACTAAATTGTAATTGAAAACATCTTTTTTTATAAAAATAATCTAAAGTGTAAAATTATTAATTTTTTTATTTTTAAAGTATAATTAGATAATATTTTTATCATTTAATATAATTTAGGTTATTTTAGAAAATTTTACATTTAAATTGGACATAAACACATGTCAATCTTTTGATAGTTTTTACTTCTAAAACACCTGATATCTGGTTTTGACAACGAGAATTAGTTTTAAATTAATTAATTAAACTTATATGTTTTTAATTAGATAAAATAGAAATCATTTTTGAATTTGTAATATAAGAATTATCTTTGAGTGCTTTTTTGTATTTTTCAGAAAACATTCAATTTTTGATGAATAGTGTAAAACACTTCGATATAGATAAAAACTGACATTTTCATATAAATAATGATTTATAATTAATATTTTAAGTTAAATTAGAAATTGATACAAAATACACATATTAGTCCAATTTAATTAATTGGAGTCATTTTATAACAAGATTAGATATATAAAATAGTATTGAAGTTTTTTAATATCTTTTACCCATCTTATAGGCACATTTGAAAATTTGCATATACCATGATTTTACCGCTTCTTTGAATTCAACATCCAAAATCCAAGAGACATGGTTGAAATCAATATGTAAAATTTGGTTCAATAAGAAGAAAATAATATTTGGTGAATAGTAATATATGAAATTTATTTACCACAATTAAAACTAAATAAGGTAATTAAAAGCAAAAAATAATATTTAAATTACCCCAAAACAGGTCGTAATTCTATTGGTTAAGTGTATTTTGGCTCAAATAATTCGTAGTAAAAAATAAGATCCTTTTGATCCATTTGCATTAGATTAGGATATTTATTATGTTTTATTTAAAGAAGTGTTAAAAGTGTTAAATTCAATGTTTTATAACTTTAACATTATTAATAGAGGGTTACACATATGATAAATTTGAGTATTAATATTTATTAGAAAGATAAAAATATTTTCTACATCATGTATTATATTTCTAATTTATGGACATTAAAAATTTAAATTTATTTATGAGACGATGTTGATGCATTAATTATCTTATTAATGAATGATTAAAATTACTGTCATTAGGAATATAAAATATATAAAAATTCAGACTTTTGATTCCATCGACGTATTTTCTTTGTGAATATTTCATGTTAGAGTGGATTTTATATATTTTCACTAAGTAATAAACTATTTATTACTTTTACACAAACCAAATACTAAACAATGTCAAAATTGACATAAATGAGTTTTTAAATAAAATAATATATTATTAAATGTTATAACATTTCTAAAAAACTAGGATTCGGACATGGGACTTAGATAATGTTATATATATTACTAATGAACAAAATTATATTGTCTTGGCATTTTATATTATGTTTATTAAACATATAATATAAAAATACATGGAGACATGGTAAATGTTAAACTATTTAACCCAGATTTAAATCTAAAAGAAAAGGTAAATATGGTAATCTAAATTTGTTTAAAAGATATTAGTTGAAAATATATTCACCCATTCCAACCATATACTTGAAATAAATATATTTGAAGCCATTAGGAACTTAAAATGATTTCATAAAAACATAATATTTCATGCTTTTCTTAAAGTGACCCCAAATCTCTTATAAAAGGGAACTTCCCCTTCTCTTAACTTCACACCTCTAATAACATTTGGATCAGCCAAAACCTATTCTAATATTATCCCAACTAGCCTCAGCTCATCCTAGAGGCATTAATTTTATAAAAAAGCCATCATAAGGATCTCTTTTGTTCAAATCAAAAGAAAACACCTGAAGAAGAGGTAATTATTTTATCACCTCTTTCAAAGTTCTTTTATTCTTCCAATTCGTTTTTCTTTTTTAGTTCCATACCAAAATAATAACTCTATTACCCTATTCATTCTGTGATGTTATTATAAATATGGTAAAAACATATTCATTATTATATCCATCCAATGAATGAAAAATTCACCATATGTGTGTACGTACGACTTACCGTCTCCATGTTGTGGTATAGTATTTTATTCAACAATTTAATATTTTGAATCTTTATAATAATGAGTATAATTGATTTACATATTAAATATAACATGTTAATGATTTTGTATATAAAATATACCATAATATTACAAACTATTTCACCATCAATAGAATGATATTGTTGCTCGTGCATACGTATGTATTACCGTCTCCACGACATGATGAGATTCATTTCAACGTTCACCATTCAATGATGATTACATAAATATATATTATTAATTAGTATGTAATATATGATATAATAATTATAATGTAATATATATAGATATATATATATATACATATATCTCATTCACTTTCTTTTATTCAACACGATATTAAAACAGAAATGACGTTTATGCGTATGTACGGTCTACTGTCCCCATAAATGGTGTTTTCCATTTCATATATCAATCTGTTATACATAATTATATTCTGAATATATATGATACATAAATAATGTTTTATATTCTAGAATCAATTAAATCATGATATATGTTATACGATCAAGAATAACAAGTTAAAACACGTTTGATAAAGAAAGCGATTATTTCCCGAAATGTTATTTTAACATTGAAATTATTATTAAATGGGTATTATATATCCAACAATGAATCAAGTATGATATCATAAATATAAATATGGTTCTTTTATAATTTAATAACATACTTTGGTCATTATACATGAGTTTAAGGTACCCTCGACCAAGGAAAATTAATGTTAAGGGTTAATTTTTCAATCTCATTATGATATGAGATTGTTTATGTGTAAGTATTTAATGGGGGAATTTATATCATCAGTGTCCATATTTCATAAAAATGTTCTCAAGATAAATATTTTAAGTTTTTTTGGAAGGGACTCTTTATCATGATCTTCAATTTAAATATTTTTAATGGTTTATTTTCCTAAATCTCTTTAATTAATGTCCATGTTTTAAAAATTAATTCAATGATTTATTTATATGGACCTGATTGTTTTGAAATGTTAATTCCTTTAAAAAGATTCAAAGTGGTATGTGACACTTTTATTCAAAAATATATTTTAAATTAATTCATTTATAAATGAATGTCTTTTAAATGATATCACATAAAGGGATATTTCTCTCAAAGGGTTTTACTAATCAATTTCAACTATGTCAATATACTTTACTAGATATGATTATTGATTTAGGTCGATTTATTATAATACAATATTCCATATTGTATTGAATGAGTTATCATATGACTGAAAATGGATGTGATATTGTTATACCATTCATGTTTTAAGGTTAATGTATTAGCATTTAATATGCAATTTTTAATATTAATGTTTATGTTATGATTCAACATTTTTATATGAAGAATGCATTGGACATAGTATGTTGTGGGTGGAGCATGATATAGATCCTTGATATATTGGTATGTCTCATGAGACCAACTAGTGTCTTGGCACAAGGCCATGATTTTTTTTAGTTTTAGAATGAGGCATTTCTTATTTGGTTATGATGTTTGACATTATGCATTCCCTCGTTATGAAATTAGTTATTATGTGTGATTATTTGACTAATAGAATATACATATCATTGTTTTTATGGTAATGTTTGATTTATTTTTTCCATATTATATTAATTATTATATTTTGAAGGCTATTGTTTTTTTTACACATCTTTCCTTAAAAGTCTATAGCTTCTTCTAAATTATTTACCCATACTAAGCATCTCATATCATCCCTTTCTTATGATTTATTTTCCCAGGATACCACGAAATGTATTATGATTAATATGAATGATTTTACTAAGGGAATAATGGTATTCTAAATGGAATATTTATTCTGTTTTGTGAGTTAGAATGTGTAATATAACATTCATTTATGTTATCTATTTTCTGATATTACTCAAATGCCCCATCCTTCCGAACATCATTCCTTGTAATCATGCCAATGTATTAAAATAATGCATCAGATTCAGGTAACTAGGGTCCCGGCATAACATTTTATATCAGAGGAAGTTTAACAACAACCATAGAAATTTTTTTAGATAAAATATCTTATGAAACATTTCTCTAAGATAGAATTTGAGGATTAGTAGAGAATAAATTCCAATAATTTTGGTAATGTAGTGATTTTGTGAATTTTCCATGAATTACACCCCTGTCTGGATACGGGAAAGTAGTGGTGACTCTAGCGTAGATGTATCTTGGGGTAAAACCCAAAAAAAACTCTTTGAGATAGACTCGAAGGGTAACTAGTGCATGGAAACAGGCCTTACTACAGTCTGGGTTACAACTCCCCCGGTGGATAAGCTTAAGATAATTCAAATATTTTGTACAAACCATTTTGAAGGATTTATGAGAATCTTTGTCAGCAAGAAAAACATATTTATTATTATGAGACTAGATGTATGAGAATATTCAATTTATTTTGATACTTTTTTCTAGTTTTTGGATTATATATTATGATATGTTCTATCCTAGTGTATTTCGTTATTTAGAAATGGCGCCTAGTAGAAGGAATGAGAAATCCAGCAGTATGTATGACCCAAAGAGTATAAAGGATCATTTCAATCATGGTATTAATCAATATTTAGAATGAAAATTTTCTCCCACGTATTCCCATCATATGAGGAAAAAATTTGATGTGTTAATAATATAAGTACGGAATTCTCTGAGTCATATATATTTGAAGGGAAGACAAAGAATAAAAGAATTGTAGTGAAAAAGAAAGATAAAGGGAAGCAGGGGAAGAAGGATATGCCCATATGTGATAACTATGGAAATAATCACATTGTATAGTGCTTTAAATGAATGGGATTTTATTATAAGTGTGGAGAAAAAGGTCACCATTATCGTGATTGTAAGGGCATAAAAAAGGTTTCAAATGTACAATTCTTCATCTGAAAGGAGTTTGGACACTACATGAATCAATGTCCCAATCATCATAGTTTACCCCAAATGATGCTATTGGATAATAAGAATGTTATGGTATTACAGGAGATGAAGATGAAATATTAGTGTTCTTAAGTTTTTATTAATTAATTGTCTTATTTGAGTACAATTTATAATAATTATAAAGTATATATGGATTGTACTAAAGTAAATTTTCATTACGGATTTTGGATTTTATGGTATAAAGTAAAGTGGGATAGTTTCATGTTAAACATTTTGGAAAATATATGGTTGGAAAAAATATAATCCTAAATATGTTTCTGAAAGTAAGACAATGATTTCAGAGTAACATGTAATTGAGTTGGATAATTTATATTAGATATTACCGACTACTTTGAAATGAATTAATTATTTGTTTATTTCATCATTGCTGGAGTTTACATTATTTTGGGATTTAAGGAGTATATCTGGTATTCTATAAAGAAAAAGAGAGAATGCATGTATTCAATAAGGTTTTATAGTAATTTAGGTTGTTACCATATTTTATAAAAATACATGGTGAAGGTATTCACATGTTATTTTGTGGAAAAAATAGATCTTAATTATTTTTACCTCCCATAAAAAGTTTTACACTATGAGTTTGGACATAAGTATTTTTGGATAAGTATAAAGGTCAGAATGGAGTGTGTTGAGCACTTGATATTTTATAAGAGGTTAAAGTAAAATTTATTGGATACTCTGACCTATCCTTTTGTATTTCAGTAAACATGTAGAGGACTAAGGAAATAATTTTGGACCATATGATTTATAAAATGCACATTAGGTGTAAAAAAAATTTATTTTGAACATTCATTTCCCAGTATATGGGATAAGCTAAAATAGATTGAAGTATTTCGAAATGATGATATTATGATTAATACATATAATTAAATCACTTATGTTTTCTTTATTTCTTATATTTATTGTAAATTAATCCCTTTTCTTCAAATAAACAAAGTATCTAAAAAAATGTGTTAAATTAATACCTTGGTTTTTGATGAACTGAGGATATTTTAAATCATCATAGATTTATTACTTTGAGGCCCACGATTTTCCATTATTATTCTACATGGTTGTAATTGATGAAATCAATAAATCGATATTAATACATAGGTTTTTCCTATAAATATATTTCATTAATTTCCACCAATGTTCTCTTAATCATGATTATAAATTAGTGATGACTTTTTCATTTCTATTTCCCTCTTATTAATTCTAAATTTTATTAACCCAATTTTGGATGTGGGTTTTACAAACAGGTATTTTCTATTTTAAACCTTTTATTTTTGAAGAAAAATTTCAAATAGCATGTATGAAATTTATTTAATGAGGGGAGAATGTTACACCCCCTAATTTCATAGTACGTGATCTCTTTAATGTAGTTCAATAGCTTGTGATACATGCAACACCGAGTTCGAGCGATCCACGACATACAAACATTGCCGTTCAAAAAGTAGTTATGAATAGTATTAACTGTATTTTGAATTTTATATAATCAAGATAATTTTATAATCCATATTATGTGTTTCTTAAACATAATATTTGAAAAATATCAATTTTTCAGTTAAAAGAAGTATTGTTCAGTAAATGAAATTTTTCCACCTTTTACTAGTGAACCTTTTATTAAATATAATATTTGAAACTTTTATATATTCAATTTAATGAAAATAATTTCTTCTTTAGAGTTATTACTTAAAAATATAGTCTGGATATGTTTTTGGTACTTTTCTGATAACTTTGATATTTTGAGGGATAGTAAAAATAATAAATTTTAGCTGAAAAAATTATTTTTAACCAAAATAATATAAATTGTAAAATTGTTAATTTGAGTAGTTGTAAAGTGTAATTAGATTATATTTTTATCATTTAATATAATTTAGGAAAGTTTAAGAAATTTCAAATTTAAATTGGACATAAACACATGTCAATCTATTAATAGGTTTAACTTCTTAATAACCTGCTTTCTGGTTTTGACAATGGGAATTAATTTTAAATTAACTAATGATACTTATATGTTATAAATTTGGTATAATAGATGTAATTTTTGAATTTGGAATATGAAAATTATCATTGTGTGAATTTTTTATATTTTCCTGATAACATTCAATTTTTGATGAATAGTGAAAAGACTCCATTATAGATAAAACACGACAATTTCATTTAAATAATTATTATTTATTAAAAATTAATCTTAAAGTAAAAATACATACATAATAAATTTATTAGTCCAATGAAACCCATTGAACTCATTTTATAATAAGATTAGACATAAAAAATTTGTTGAACTTTTTTAACATCTTTTACCCACCTTCTAGAAAAATTTGAAAATTTTCATAAAACATATTTTTACCACATCTATGAATTGAATTTAAAAAATACTAGAGACACGGTTGACATCAGGAAGTAAACTTTGGTTCAATAAGATTAATATAATTTTTGGAGAAAAGAAACATTTCAATTTTATTTACCATGGTTATAAGTAAATTAAGTAATTAAAGGTAAAAATAATATTCACATTACCCACAAACAAGTAATAATTCTATTGGATAAGTTTATTTCGACCAAAATCATCTGTGGGAAAAAAATAAGATACTTTTGATCCATTACTAGTCGATTAGTACAGTTATTATATTTTATTTAAAGAAGAGTTAAAAGTGGTAAATTCGATGTTTAATAACTATACCAATTTTAATATAGAGTTATGCAAAATATTAATTCAACTATAAATATTCATTAGAAATAAAAAATGTTTTCTAACATCATGGTATTTTATTTATAAATTTTAGACATCAAAATATTATATTTATTTATAACACAATGATGATTTAGTAATTTATTTATTAATGAATGATTAAAACAATTGATATCATAAATTTAAAAATAAATGTTAATTGATACTTTTGATGACATACACAGATTTTGTAGTGAATATGACATGTTAGAGTTTATTTAATGAGTTCTTTCTAAGTAATTAACTATTTATGAATTTCACAAAATTCAAATACTAAATAGTGTAAAAATGGACAAAAATGAGATTTTAAAACAAATACTAAATTATTAAATGTTATAATATTCCTAAAAATCCAAAAATCAGACAAGAGACTTATATAAGTTATGATATGTCATTAATGAACCACTATAGGTTCTCTTGTCATTTTATAGTATGTTTATTAATGATATAATATAAAACTATAAGGAGACATGGTAATTGTTAAACTATTTAACCAAGAGATAAAGCTAAACGATAAGGTTAATATGGTTATCTAAATATGTATAAAAACTACTGGTTGAGATGATTTAGACCCATACCCACATTATACTTTAAATAAATCCATTTGGATACAATATAAATCGAAAATGAGTTTATATGAAAATAATATTTCATGCTTTTCCTAAAGCGACTATCACCTCTCTTATAAAAGGACACTTCCCTTCTATTAATTTAACACATACAAGGCCATTTGGATCAACCAAAACCTACTAAAATAGTCTATAAAATATCTTAACTTCATTATAGAGGCATTACAATGATCAGAAAGCCAACCTATGAAACCCTTTGGTTCAAATCAATAGGAAACACCCGAAAAAGAGGTAATTATTTCATCACCTCATTCAACGGTCTTTTCTTCTTCCACTTACTATTTCTTTTTTTTTTCGATAAGAAAATAATACCTTCAGTACCATATACATACTATGATGATATTATAAATATTATACAACCATATTCATTATTCTATACAACCTATGAATGGAAAAGTCACCATACGTGTGTATGTACGGCTTACCGTCTCCATGCTGTGTAGTTTTTTATTCAACACTTCATTAATTTATGGGTATAATAATGAGTATAATTGATTTAAATAATAAATATAACATGTTAATTATTTTGAAAATATAATATACCATTCTATTACACATTATTTCATCATCAATATAATGATGTTCGTCGCTTGTGTGTAAGTACGGCTTACCATATCCACGACAAGATGAGATTCATTTCCCCGTTCACCATTAAACAATTTGAATAAAATTATAAATTTTTAATAATTATTTAATATTTGAAATAATAATGCTACTATAATATATATATATACTTATAACTCATTCACTTACTTTCGTTCAATATGATATGAAAACAGAAATGACCTTTATGCGTACGTACGACCAACCATCCCATAAATGGTGTTTTCCATTTCATAAATCAATATATTATACATAATAATATTCTAAATATATATGATACATAAATAATTTATTATATTTTGGAAACAATTAAATCATGATGTATGTTATCAGATCAAGAATAACAAGTTAAAACACGTATGATAAAGTTAGCTATTATTACCCGAAATTTTATTTTAACATAGAAATTATTATTTAATGGGAAGTATAAAGACATTAATGAATCATGTATGCTATCATAAATATGAACGTGGTTATGTTATAAATTAATAGCATACCATGGTAATTATATATGAGGTTAATGTACCTACGACCTAGGAAAAGTATATGGTAAAGGTTAATTCTTCAATCTCATTATTATCTGAGATTGTTTATGTGTAAGTAATTACTGGGAAATTTTTATCATCAATATCCATGTTTCATTAAATTGTTTTCAAAATGAATATTTTGAGGTTTTTCGGAAGGGTCTCTTTATCAAGATCATCATTTTAAATGTTTTAATGATTTATTTTTCTAAATCTTTTTAATTAATGTCCATGTTATAAAAATAATTTCAATTATTTATTTATATGAACATGATTTTTTTAAAATGTTAATTACATTAATAAGTTTCAAAGATGTATGGTAAATACTAATTCATAAATATATTTTAAATATATTAATTTTTAAATGTGTGAGTATTAAATGATTTCACAAAAAGGGTTATTTCTCTCAAAAGGTTTTTCTGATCATTTTCAACTATGTCAACATCCTTTACTGGATATGATTATTGATTGGGGTTGATTTATTATAATACAATCTTACACATTGTATTGAAGGAGTTATGATATTTTTGACTGTGGATGTTCTATTTTTATACAATTAATGGTTTATGGCTAAAATATTGACATTTTGTATGCTAGTTTTAATATGAATGTTTATGTTATTTTTCATCATTTTTATATGAAGAATGCATTGGACATTGTTAGTGATCAGTGGAGCTCTCTATAACTCTTTGATGCATCGGTAGGTATCATGATACAAACTAGTGTCTTGTCACATGACCTTGATAGAAACATTTATTTTTAGTCCTAGTACGAGGCCTTGACTATGTGGTTATGATGTCCGACATTATTAATTCCCTCATTATGAAATTAGTTATTAAATGTTATTATTCTACTAGTAGAATAACCACGTTCATGTTTATATGGTAATGTTGGATTTATTCTTTATATATTATGTTAAATTTTATGATTAAAAGGTTTTTGTTTTAATTGCACATCTTTCCTTAAAAGTTTATAGCATCCGATAAATTTTTACCCTTACTAAGCATCTGAGATCACCCCTTGCTTTTGTTTTATTTTCCCAGGATTCGAAGAATTGTATTATGTCTAATATGTATGGTTATATTAAGGGAATATAGGTGTTATCAAAGTATTATTTATGCTATGTTGAATTTTTGAAAGTGTTATGTAACATTCATGTATGTAATCTATTTTTCAAGAGTGCTAAAATGATCGGTTCTTGAGGGCTTGATTTTCTATAATCATACTAATGTATTAAAATAATGCACCTACTCTGGGTAACTAGGGTAGTGGCGTTACAATAATGTATATTATACATAAATTAAAACTCATTTTTTAATAATCTGAAATATTAATCCTACATACATTCAAATTACCACCTCCATGAATAGGGAATATCAGTTATCATCACCACCCTAAAATGGAAAGTTCCATGAATTAATATCATGAATAAAAATAATATTTATAAAATATTAAGGATTAATTAAAAATTATATTAAAATTACATAAAAATTATCATATCAATAACCAACATTAATGTACCTCAACGACGGTACTTGAATAAGAACTCACTATACCTGAAGTGCTTTCCCACCAACCTGCATAACCCAAAAAAGTGTACTAGAATCATTCATATCATGGAATGAATGGTTTTTCCAACACCATGATCTAGATTCCACCATATGAACATCAATAAAAAATACGAGGAAACTAATTTCATGATAGTAATATTTTAACAAGATAAAACAGTAGAAATATTCCATAAATTTTCAATATGATATAAAACTTATCAGGATAAATGTATTATATGGTAGAAAAGTGAAAAATCCTAAAACTGGTTTTCATACAAAAAAAATGTAAAAGGGAATGATTTTACCATAATAAAAGGATCACATACTCTCCATGTCACCATCAACACCTACGGTCCCATGTTCAATAACAATCCCCACCTTGGTAGGGATTATTCCATTCCCTATTATTAGGAAAATAATGTCTACAAATTCCAAAAGGAATTTTTAGCCTTGAGTAACACTATTTGAATAAGATCCTAATATGATCACATAATCATTCCATATCAAATAAATCATGTGTTATTAATTGAAGTAAAATATGGTTCATTAACCTTTTTTCAATTCAATATAAAAAAGGCGTTTTAAAAAAATTTAACAAAACATATATAAAATGTAATAAATTGAAATTATTCAAAACATGAACGAATTATAATATATTTTAATGTGACATTAATAAATAATTTAAAAAAATTTATTTACAAATCATTTTAAATTAGAGAACCATGGTTATATTTATCGATGTTTGTTAGAACATGGCTTAAAGATCCAAACATTATCAATGAAATATGAATCTATGTGTACAAAAATTCCATGATCTGAATACATGTGTTAATATGATTCCACCAAAAATGTTGATCCCCACCCCTTACCATGTGTATTTAATTTATTATTCTAAATCATTTTATCAGAAGATAAAATTGAATCCTAACCTACAAATCCAAGAACATCCACCGAACAACAAAGGATCTCATGTACCTCAACGAAATCAATCTAATGGAAAATAAATCACTTATATATAGTTTTATCCATCATTATTTAGGGAAAACCGTATTTGGTTTCAAACTAGTGATATCATTTCTATTAAAAAAAATAAAAAAAAAATCTCAAAAAATAAATCCATTAGAAAATAAATTTTTTATTGAATTATATAATTATTTTCTTGTATTAATTTATCTACAATCATCAATAAATACATTATTCGAATAATTATTTCATTCTGAATCATTTTCTAGAAATCTAAAATTTAGTTAAAAATACATAGAAAAAGTTGTCAAGCACGTATCACGCCAGTTTGAAAACACTTACCAATGATATAAATTTCCCCTTTGAATGTCGTTTGTAATTTAATATCATAACAATAAATAAATAAATGTTTTAATTGGAATGAAATTAATTATTAAATGACATACCTCTGTCATGATATCATCAATCACCAACACAAGATCTACATTCATAGAATGTTAAAGGGATATAGTTAATCAAAGATGAATCTCAGTACAATAACCATAAATCAAGCTCATGATTAATGAATAAGACAATTATCCACTACTCTTGAATTGGGAGAGAAACTGGGAAATTATAATTAAAAAATAGATCATGGATATAGTTAAAGAAACAAAATCAATGCACTAGTTAGTACATTAATTCATGATCATTTGAGGTTGAAGCATCCAACATCTCCTCAATAATTACTCCATCGTAGTATGGTTTGACTGTTTTTATTTAGATAATATATTAGGGAAAAAATTTGGTTTCAATGATTAAAATAGGTAAATTTAGAAAAATAATTCGAGTAACTTGGTTAGGACACACAGTTGTGGTAACCAAGAACTAACCATGCACCCATTTTTAGACAACTAGGTAAGCCAAATGGATTTTCCACTTTATTTAAAAAATAAATAAATAAATATTGAAATGTATCTACCTATAGTTTCATGGTTTTAGTTGAAGGAAAAATTATTTGTAACCATCTTGTGACTAACAATGAACCCTCTTCCATAACTCCAAGTCATGTTACCAGGATTCCTAGGTTAACCCCATTGGTTTCCCTAACCATTAGAAAAATGTTTATATGCTAAAAATATATATTCAAAACTCACCTAAATCATTGTAACACCCCAATCTTCCATGGTACACTTCTCTTTGAATAATATAACAGCGTGTGTTGTATGTAACTTTGAATTTTAATGCACCACAACCAATCAAACTTTCCGTTATGAATATTAATACAGACTATTTGAAATTTTGTAAATTTTATTTTTCAATATGGACTTCATTTTTGGATTCGAAATGTCGAAATTATCTTAGGGTGAATTTTTGGTATTTTTCTAAAAACATCCAATTTGTGATAAATAGTGAAAAACACCGAGTTATGGTTTAAAAAAAGAATTTTTATTTAAATAATTATTTATTTTATTAAAAAATATTTTAGGTCAAAATAGATAGATAATACCTATATATGTTCAATGCAATCCATTCGATTCAGTTTATAATAATTTTTTATGTATAAAAATTTTATTAAACATTTTACTGTCTTTTACCCACCTCCTAGGGGCATTTAAAAATTTACATAAAACATAATTTTACCACTTCTGTGAGTTGAATTTCAAAAATTAAAGAGACACAGTTGATATCAGTAAGTAAGAAGTTGTTCAATGAGATGAAAATAATTTTTGGTGAATAATAACTTTTGTCTTTTATTTATCATAGTTAAATGTAAATTGGGTAATCAAAGAAACAGATGATATTATTATTACCCTAACACATGTACAAATTCTAATAGATAAGTGTTATTCACCCATAAACAACATTAAGATTAAAATATGATCCTTTATGTCCACTTGGATTATATTATGACGTTTATTATTATTTAATTCAAAATAGAGTTAAAAGTGTTAAAATACATGTTTAATAACTAAAATATTTTTAATATATGGTTATACATAAGATAAATTTGACTATAAATAATAATTACAAATCTAAAAAGATTTCCTACATAATTGTATTTTATTTATAATTTTTAGACTTTAAATAATTTAATCTATTCATGACACAATGATGGTGCTTGGATTACCTTATTAATGAAATATTAAAATAATTGATATTATAAATATCCAAATATATGTAATTTGAAAATTTTTATGTATTACACTAATTTTATAGGTTAATATCAAATATTTGGGTTCATTAAATTATTTTTTTAAGTAATAATGTTGTTATGAATTTAGAAAAAACAAAATATCAAATAGTGTCAAAATTGATATTAAAGAGTTTTTAAAACAAATATTATATTATTAATTGGTATTATATTCTTAAAAATATAAGGATCATCCAAATGGATTAAATACTATTTTATATTTCATTAATGAACCACTTTGGAATCTCTTAGATTTTTATAGAATGTTTATTAACCATATAATATAAAAATACAAAGAGACATGGTAAATGTCAGACTACTTAACTAAGAGTTAAATCTAAAATATAAGGTTAATTTAGTGGCACAAAACTATCTAAACCCAATTGTTTGAGTGATTTTTGACCCATCCCCACCATATCCTTTAAAAAATTCATTTTTGAGCCATTAGAAACCTAACATCATTTTATTATAAAATAATACTTCAATCTTTTCCTAAGGTGCCCCTCACACCTCTTATAAAAGGGAACTTCCCCTTATCTCAAATGAACACATTCAAAGACATTTGGCTTGGAAAAACCCTACCCAAATATGATATAAATATTCCTTACTCCATCCTAGTGGCCTTAATTTAGTCAGAATGCCAACCTAAAGATCCCTTTTGATCAAATTAAAAGGAAGATCCCGAAGAAGAGGTAAATATTTCTTCACCTCTTTCATGTTTTTATTCTTCAACTTCTTCTTTCCTTATTGTTTCCATAATAAAATAATAACTCAAGTATATTCTAAATAATGTGATGTTATTATAAATATGGTACAACCATAATCATTACTCTATCCATCCATTGAATGACATGTCACCATACGTGCGTACGTACGGTTTACTGTCTCCACAGCATGGTGATGTTTGTTATTCAAACACTTCGTCATTTGGATGGGTATAATAATGAGTATAACTAATGTAAATAATAAATACAACATGATAATGAATCTATATATATGATATACCATACAATTATATACTATTTTAATATCAAAAGAATGATATTATCGCATGTGTGTACGTACAGATTACCGTCTCCACGAACATGATGTGATTTATTCCCTATCGTATCCATTCGAGACTAATTTTTATTTTATGAATAAAAATAATGATTAATCACTAAATATCATTTTATATATAAATATGATACATCCTATCCATAAAAAAACACGTCTTATGTAACAAAACATATAAAGTAAAATGAATCAGTTAACACCCAAAACGACGATAATACTAAAATACTATTAAGAAAGAAATATTAGAAGATCATATATGATATCATATTTATGTATATTGTTCCTGTATAATTTAATAAAAATGAATTAACTACTATAAATGAGGTTAATATAACCTCTACCAAGGAAAAGTACAAGGTAAAGATTAATTTTAAAATCTCTTTTTTATCCGAGGTTGTTTTTACTTAAGTATCTCCTGGGACCTCTTTGTCATCCACATAAATTTTTCTTAAAAATGTATTTCAAATTTTTTTTACTATTTACATTACAATGGGTTATGGTAATTTATACCATTATTTTAACTTATATGTTTTTAAAGGAATATTTCAGTCGTTTTCCAAACACGGTACCTTATGACCTTTTCGACAAAATTAAGGTAAGAATGTTTTTAAACTTATACGGAGGGTGTGGATATTTTCCACCTTTATAACATAATCGAAGATTACCTTACAATATTATAATATTATTTTAAAAATAAATATTTTCTTTTACAATAATATGAATTTTAAATGATTTCAAAATAGAAAGAGATATTTCACTAAAAACAGTTTTGATTTTATTTATGTCAACATCCTTTGATGGATTTTAACTTTATTTGTAGTTATTTATTACGATACAAAACATCGATATTGAATTGAAAGTTTTGTGATATGTTTGATGGTGGATCTGTTATTTTTTACACCATTCATGGTTTATGGATAAATTATTGATATTTCTTATGCTATTTTTAATATGAATTTTTATATTATGTTTAATCCTTTTCATACTAGGAATGCATTAGACTTAGGAAGTGACAGGTGGAGCCTGCTATTTCTCCTCAATGAATCAGTAGGTCTCATGGGACAAACTAGTGTCTTGGCACATGGCCTTGAAAAAATATTATTTTTAGTCTTGGCACAATTCATTGAATATGTGGTTATGAAGTCTAACATTATACATTCCATCATTATAAAAGTTTCTATTTATATTGAATGTGATTATTAGACTAGTAGAATATCCATGTAAGTAAGTAAATGGAATTATATTAATTTATATTATCCAGATTATGATGTTGTTTACGTTGAATAGAATTTTATTTTAGTTTTGTACATTGCCTCAAATTTTTATGATTATATATAAAAGTTTCTGCTATATTGTTATCCTTACTATGAATCTGAGGTCACCATTTTCTATGTTTTATTTTTCCCAGGATATAAAGAAGTATATTATGAATGACCTGTAGGGATAATATATGGGATCTCAGTGTTGTCTATGGAAATAATTTCATTGTAGTTTTCCATTTTATGATGTAATGTAAACATTATTAATGCATCTAGTAAATTCAAGGCTACTAAACTAATAGGTCTTTCGAGACATGATATTTTGTGATCATGCCAATGTTATGTAACAATGCACAAACTCTGGGCTTCTATGGTCGGGGCATTATAGTTGGTATCAGAGAATGTTTAGTATAAACCATGGAAACTAGATATTGATAAAATCTGATCAGAACACATAGACCTAAGATATACATTGAATATTAGTATAGAAGAACTTTCTATAATGTTTGTATTGTAGAGATTTTGTGAGTTTTCAATGAAATATATCCCTTTCGGGATACGAGCTGGTAGAGGCAGCTCTGGCACAGATGTACCTAGGGGTAAAACCCGAAAACACCACTTTGAGCTAGACTCAAATGGATACTGGTGCACTACAACGGGCCTTGCTGCACTCATGGTTACGACACTCCCAGGAGATATTCTTAGGATAATTATCATTTTCATAACAAACAATTATAATGGTTTTATGAGCATATAATTCCTCAAAGATTTTTTTTATGATTATGGATTATATCCACAAAATGTTCAATTTAATTTATGCAAGTTATAAGTTTTGAATTATGTATTGCGATTCATAAAGTAATTTAGTGTATGCCATTGTTTATAAATGGAACCTAGTGGATGGAATGGAAACTATATCATTGCACACACTCCATGTTTCGATTTATCTCCTTCTCAATATAATTATAGTAGAGGTGGTGATACCACTAGTGCTGATCATATTATCACCATACTAGGACAACTCACTCAGGTAATGAATAATAACCTTACCCATATGAAGAACCCTGATCCACATTGTGGAGGATCAATCTTAGATCGCATCATGATGAAACAACCACAAACGTTCAATGGGAGTACAAATCCATTTGTATCTGAGTAATAGATAAATTTCTCAAAGAAAATATTTCATGCTTTGGGTAGTACCGAAAGGGAAAAAGTTGTCATGGATGTTTATCACCTCACAGGAGATGTAGATAAATGGTGGTCATTGATTTAAAACACAAAATAAGATGATGAAGTATCAAATATAGAATGGAGGGCATTTAAAGATATTTTCTTAGAATAATACTTTCTTTATGACCATCGAGCGGATATAGAAAGGAAATTTCTATGTCTGAGTCAAAAGGAGGATGAGAATGTCGCGAATTATGAATAAAACTTCACAAGGTTAGTGAGGCATGCAGCATATTTTATATGTAACCTAAAAAGTAAGATTGATCTTTTCATTGATGGATTGAAACCATTTCTCCGTCAAGCATTAGTCTCACAATCCTTCTCTTCATACAAAGATATTTTCTCATGTTCTCTCAAGACAACAAAATAATTCTATAAGTCTTACGACATTAAAGAAAAGCAAGAGAAGAAGAGATCTGATGAGCACTTTGGGAATGAGAATAAGGGGAATAAGGGAAAAGATGAATATCTATCTTGTAATAAATGTTTGAAGAAACACCCTGGTACTTTTCTGAAGGGAATGTGAGTCTGTTACAAGTGTGGTGAAAAGGCCACCAAACTAGTGATTGCAAGGGGAAGAAAGAGGAAGTTAATGTTGAATGATACAATTCTAGAGAAATGGGAAATTATGAAAATGAATTTCTTATTCTTTAAGGAAACATACCTTAGAAAAGTTCAAGGGATCAAGTCCAATCTTATGAAATCACTACAACTGATGTTGAATCTCCGAATGACATGGTGGCATGTAATTTAATTGTTTTCTCATGTTTAGGCAATGCTATATTTTATTCTGAAACATTCCATTGTTTCATATTATCATAGTGTTTTTATGGAAATTAGATATTTCCAATTTTATTTAACAAGGAAGTTGTCCGTAAAAACTCCTAAGGGAAGTAGCATTACTACTATGTTTTGTTAATAAGATCATATTAGGGTATATAAACGTTTTTTATTTGTTGTTATCATCGTAATACCAAATATTGATTTCGATATAATCCTTGGTATGGATTGGATTTCAGACCATTATTTATAAATTTATTGTAAGAAGAATGAGGTTACAATTTTTTATGATGACAAGGAGTACCATATCATTAGAGTAGAAACGTCACCACATCATTCTTATCTAGATCCACCCCCATTCGCTCAACTAAATTCAATTATTGGGGAGGAAGAGAATGAAATAACTGTTGGTGAGGAAAAGAATGATCCAATAGAGGATGGAATTATTTTCCATTAATATGTTGATGTGTTTTCAAAAGATTTACCTAGACATCCTTCAGAACTAGAAATGGAGTTTTCCATTGACTTAATTCTAGGTTCAATGCCCTTATCAAAGACCCCTAATAGAATGGCTACTATGGAATTAGTGGAACAAAAGAAACAACTGGAGGAATTGAGTAATAAGGGATGTATTTTCCTGAGTTTTTTTTCCATGGGGAGCCCCTATTCTTTTTGTTAAGAAGAAAGATGGATATATGAGGTTGTGCATTGACTACAGGGAGATCAATTATATAACAATAAAGAACAAGTATCCCCTACCTCACATTGATTATTTAACCAACCAACTTCATGGAGGTAAATACAGTTCAAAGATTGTGCTTCAATCGGGATATCATCAGTTGTGTGTGAAGAAGGGAGACATTCCGAAAACAGTATTTTTAACTATGTACGGGCATTACGAGTTTATAGTAATGCCTTTTGGATTGACTAATGAAACCCATGTCTTCATGGATATAATGTATAGAGTTTTCAAGGAATATCATGATGACTTTGTAGTGGTATATATTGATGAAATATTTTTATACTCCAAATGCTACGAAGATCATGAAAATCACTTGCGCATTATTCGAAAGACTCTTAGAAGACATGAATTATTTGAGAAGTTTAGAAAGTGTGAATTATGGCTTCAAAATATTTCTTTTATTGGCCATATTTTCTCTAAGGATGGAACCTCTATTGATCCTTCTAAGACCAAGGAAATCCAAGAATGTCATGCACCAACGAGTATAACTGAGGTATGCAGTTTTGTTGGTTTAACAGGTTATTATTGGAATTTTGTCCAGAATTTTTCCTGATTGGATAACCCATTAACGAAGCTCACTCGTAAAGGGATTAAATATGTTTGGAAGAAAAGTGCGAAGAATTTTTTGAATAATTGAAGAGATGATTAGTCAATGCCCCTATCTTGACTCTACTATCAAGGAATGATTGGTTTGTTATTTATAGTGTTGAATCATAGAATGGACTCCGATGTATCCTCATACAGAATGATGTAGTAATTACCTATGAATCACAAAAACTAATAATTCATGAACAAAACTATCCCACTCATGATCTTGATTTAACAGCTGTAATATTTTCTTTGAAGATTTGGAGACACTATATCTATGTTGAAAAATGCGAGATATATAATGATCACAAGAGTTTGAAGTATATTTTCTCACAAATAGAAATCAACATGAGGCATAGATGATGGCTTGAACTACTAAAAGATTATGATTTCATTATACACTACCACCCATATTAAGAAAATAAGGCGGCAGATGCTCTGATCAGAAAGGGTCATGGTTTCTGGAACAAGAAGAGTGTTGAAAATGATCCTATAAACAAGGATCTTGTAATGTTAGACAAGGGGATAACCATGGAAGGTAAAACATTAAAACATTTTCAAATAGTTGCCAAACCATATTTACTAGAAAGGATAAAGAGTTTTCAGACTGATGATGATGATTTTCAAAAGAAGATTAATGTTTTAAATGATGGGAGATTGATCTACTTCATATATGAAGATGTGATTTTAAAAATTGGGATGATACTTTGTATTCCTGATATACCTAATCTAAAAAGGAAATTTTTGGATGATGTTCATAGCTCCAGTTCCACTATACACCGTAGGTGTACCATGATGTATATAGATTTGAAGGAACATTTTTTGTGGAACAACATGAAGAGGGAGATTGTTGATTTTGTGTCAAGATGTATGGTTTATCAATAAGTGAAAGCTAGAAGGAAACTGCCTGGAAGAGTCAAGTAACCTCTTTCCAAAACTGAGTTGAAATTGGATAATATTACGATGGACTTTTTCATGGGACTACCAATGACTTCTTGAATGAATGATACAGTATGGGTCATTGTTGATCATCTTGCCAAGTCAGCACATTTTCTTGTTATATGATAAAATTAATTAGTTGAATGTCTAGAAATATTATATTTTAATGAAGTTGGGAGACTTCATGGAGTACCTCTATCAATTGTTTCTAATCTTGATCCATGTTTTACCTCAAGATTTTGGAAAACTGTTCATAAATCCTTGGATACTTATCTTCGTTTGAGCACTTCCTACCACCCTCAAACTGATGGACAATCATAACAGACTATTAAGACTTTAGAATTCATGTTGAGATCATTCTCACTTGACATTAAAGGTATGTGGGATAAATATTTTCCTCTGTTAGAATTTTCATATGACAATAACTTCAATTCAAGTATTCATATGGCACTATATGAAGCATTATACGGAAACAGATATCGCACAACAACCGATAGGGATAATGTAAGAGAAAGAAAACTCATAGGCCATGAACATGTTGAGGAAACGATGGAAAAGGTGAAGGTTATTCAAACCCACATCAAAATAGAACAAAGAAGGTAGAAGACCTATGCCGATAACTGAAGGAATGATTTGGAATTTCAGGTAACATATCATGTTTTATTAAAGGTATCTCCAGGGAAGGGATTATACAATTCGGTAAGAAGGGTAAACTAAGTCCCAGGTACATCAGACCTTTTGATATTCTAGAAATAATTGGGGTTGTATCTTACTGTTTGGCAATGCTGCCAAGTCTCTCCATAGTTCACGATGTGTTCCACGTATCACTATTGAGAAAATACGTGCATAAACCAACACATGTACACACTTATGAGGAATTCGAACTGGAACCTGATCTATCTTATTGTGAAGATCCTATCAAGGTTCTTGATTCAAGAGAACATGTGATGAGAAAATGGAAGACTCGTCTGGTAAACGATCTACGGAGAAACCATAAGAAGGAAGAGGCAATGTGGGAACCTGAGGAACTTATGTTGAAGAACCACCCAAGTCTTTTTATGCAGTAATATTCTAGAAATTTCGAGGGCAAAATAATTTGATGTATCAGAGAATGTAACACCCCAATCTTCAATGGTATTCTTCTCTTTGAATAATACAGTAGCGTGTGTTGTACGCAACTTCGAGTTCTAACAGACCACAACCAATTAAAATAGCCCTTATGAAAAGTAATACCCACTTTTTAAAATTTTATAAATTTTTCCTTTCCAAATTGACTTCATTTTTTGATTAGGAATATCAAAATTATCTTAGGTTAAATTTTATGTATTTTTCTAAAAACGTCAAATTTTTGATGAATAGTGAAAAACACTGAGTTATAATATAAAACTGAATTTTTATTTAAATAATTATTTATTTTTTTAAATTTATTTTACATCAAAATAGATACATAATTCCTATATAATTTTAATTTATTTCATTGGATTCTATTTGTAATAATTTTAGATATATTAATATTCTAATGAACTTTTTACAGTCTTTTACCCACCTCCTAGGATCATTTGAAAATTTATATAAAACATTATTTTACATCTTCTGTGAGTTGAATTTAGAAAATCAAAGAGACACTATTGATATCAGTATGTAAAATGAGGTTCAATTAGATGAAAATAATTTTCGGAGAATAGTAACTTATGACTTTTATTTACCGCACTTAAAAGTAAATAGGGCAATCAAAGGTAAAAATGATTTTATAACTACCCTAAAAAATTCCATAATTCTATTGGATACACAATAATCGACCAAAAACAACCTTAGGAATAAAATATGATCTTTTAGGTCCACTTGGATTTGATTAGGACAATTATTATTATTTAATTCAAAGAAGAGGTAAAATTGTGAAAATCAATGTTTAATAACTAAACCATATTTAATATAGGGTGATACATATGATAAATTCATATATTAATATTCATTATAAAGTTAAAATGATTTCCTAAATAATGATATTTTATTTATAATTTTTAGACCTTCAATATTTTCATTTTTTTATGACACAATGATGATGTAGTAATTTACATATTAGTGAGATATAAAAATAATTGATATTATGAATACCCAAATAAATGTAATTTGAGACTTTTTATGAATTAAACTAATATTATAGGTACTATGACATTATAGTTCTTATTAAATAATTTTTTTTGGAAATAGTAATGCTATTATAAATTTATAAATACAAAAATAGAAAATATTGTCAAAATAGGCGTCAAAGTGTATTTAAAAAAACAATTATATTATTTACTGGTATTCTATTCTTAAAAACATATGGTTTGGCCAAAGGGATTAAATACTGTTATATATGTCATTAATGAACAACTTGGAGTTATCTTAGGAGTTTATAGTATGTTTATTAACCATATAATATAAAAATACAAAGAGACTTGGTAAATGTCAAACTATTTAACCAAAGAGTTAAATCTAAAAAATAAGGTTAATATAGTGACCCAAACCTGTTTAAAACCAATTAGTTGAGTGTTTTTCAACCCATACCAATTTTATCCTTTAAATAATTCATTTTTATCCATTATAAACAGAACATTATTTTATTATAAAATAATATTTCAATCTTTTCCTAAGGTTCCCCTCACCACTCTTATAAAAGGGAACTTCCCCTTCTCTCAAATTCACACCATCAAAGCCATTTGTATTGGCCAAACCCTACCAAAATATCCTCCCAACTGTCCTACCTTTAACTTAGAAGCTTTACTTTGGTCATAAATTCAACTTAATGAGCCCTTTTGATCAAATCAAAAAGAAGAACTCGAAGAAGAGGTAAATATTTTATCACCTCTTCCATGTTTTTTCTTCTTTCACTTCTTCTTTCTTTTTTTGTTTCCATACCAAAATAATAATCCTAATATATACTATATACTGTGATGTTATTATAAATATGGTATAACCATATTCATTATTCAATACATCCTTTTAATGAAATGTCACTATACGTGCATACATACAGCTTACCGTCTCTACATCGTGGTGAAGTTTGTTATTCAAACACTTCATCATTTGGATGGGTATAATAATGAGTATAAATTATGTAAATAATAAATATTACATGATAATTATTCTTTATATATGATATAACATCCAATTATATATTATTTAATATCAAAATAATGATATTGTCACTCATGTGTACATACGGATTACCGTCTCTATGAACGTGATGAGATTCATTTTCTATCGTATCCATTCAAGACTAATTTTCATTTGATGATTAAAAATAATTTTTACAAACTCAATATCATTCTGAATATTAATCAAATATATTATATCTATAAAAAACATGTCTTATGTAACAAAACATATAAAGGAAAATGAATCAGTTAATACCTCAAACGATGATAATACTGAAATACTATTAATAAAGTAATATTATAAAATCATATATGATATCATATTTATTGATATGGTTCTTGTATAATTTAATAACAATGATTTAACTATTATACAAGAGGATAACATACCCTTTACCAAGGAAAATTACAGGGTAATGGTTAATTCTACAATCACTTTATTAATTGAGGTTGTTTTTATGTAAGTATCTACTGGGAACTATATATCATCCATATCGATGTTTCTTAAAAATTTATTTCAATTTTTTTTACTATTTACAAGAAAATGGTTTAATGTAATGTATACCCTTATTTTAGCTTATATGTTTTTTAAAGGAACCTTTATGTTGTTTTCCCAACAATATACCTTATGACTTTTTCAAAAAAATTAAGGTAAGAATGTTTTTTTAACTTCTACGGCATGTGGGATGTTTTCATCCATTATAACATCGTCTAAGTTTCCCTTACAATCTTATAAAAATGATTTCAAAATTCAAGTTTTCTTTTATTATTATATGTCTTTTAAATGATTTCAAAATGTAAAGAGATATTTCTCTAAAAAAATTTCATTTCATTTATGTCAACATCCTTTGATGGATTTTAAGCTTATTTGAAGTTGATTTATTATGATACAAAACTTTCATATTTTATTGAAGGTTTTGTGGTATTTCTAACTATGGATGTGTTATTTTTTCACCATTCATAGTTTATAGATAATGTATTGACATTTCGTATGATAGTTTTAATATGAATATTTATGTTATGTTTAAAAATTTTCATATGAGGAATGAATTGGCCTTAGTAAGTGATGGGTGGAGCCCAGTATAGCTCTTTGATGCATCTGTGGGTCTCATAGGACAAACTAGTGTCTTGGAACAAGGCCTTGAGAAAATCATATTTGTAGTCTTGGCACAAGTCCTTGACTATGTGGTAATAAAGTCTAGCATTATGCATTCAATCATTATAAAAGTGGCTATTGATATTGTATGTGATTATTCTACTAATATAATATCCATGTGAGTAGGTAAATGGCATTATTTTTCTTTGTTTTTTTCATATTATCATGATGTTTATGTTGAATATTATTTTATTTTAGTTTTATACATTTCCTTAGTCATTTATGTTTATTTATGAAATTTACTGTTATATTGTTATCCTTACTAAGCATCTGAGATCACCCCTTTTTATGTTTTATTTTTCCTATGATGGGAAGAAGTATATTATGACTGACCTATAGGTGTATTCTATGGGATATTAGTGTTGTCAATGGAAACAATTTTTTAGTAGTTTTCCAATTTATGATATAATGCAAACCTTATGAATGTATCTAGTACATCCAAGGCTACTAAACTAATCAGTCATTCGAGACTTGATCTTTTGTTATCATGCCAATGTTATGTAATAATGCATTGACTCTGGGTTTCTAAGGTTGGGGCGTTACAAGCAACCTATTAAAACCCCCATAAAAAATATGGTTAAAAAGGGAATATACGTACTAGAAAGAAAGATTCGTGATTATGCAATTCTATACACCATATAATTTTAATACCTTTAGAAGTATTTAACATGATGATTGGTCTATGACAATATTATGACACTTATCTCTCATAAATATATCAATTATTATACGCTTCTATATAATTTAAATGTTGTTTCTATATAACCCTAACCAATGACATGTAATTCCCATGGAAAACAATCACTTGGTATTCAACAATGAGAACTAGCTGCTCGATATCAATCATATAAATTTTTATATCATGGTACTCCTATTTAGAAACATGACATGGGTTCAAAATATATTTTCTATGATGAGATACAATAATAATTTTATGGATCAAATCCATCCTAGGTAGAAATGTAAAATTATATTCCACTTTCCCCGTTATCTCAATAATATGAAAATGGCCTACATATTTCAGTTCTGAATTCATCTATTTTTTATTTATTTAATAAACCAACTAGGGTGATACTCTAAATAACAGGTAATAACCTACAAAGAATTCCATAAGTGATCAATTATTATTTTCATAACATTTATAGAGGGTTTACACCATCCCTGATCTCTATTAACTCATCTGTATCGTCATCTTTATATCCTATAATAAACGAGGTCTGACTAGGGAAGCATCACCAATCCCAAACAAAAAAAGAAAATATTTACAATGATGATGATAAAATTATGTAAAGGTATCAATTTAATTAATTTAATTCTAGTTTTTATTTTATGAAAACTCAACCAAATAAAATTGGAATAATTGATCCCTTCTAATGTCAAGGTTGAGAGCACATATCATGTATCAGAAAAATTGGATAACCTAATATCTCTGATCATCCTTCTAATGGTGGTACACAATTACCATATTTATGTGGGGTTTTATCACCCCATGAGGATGTTTTAAAAACAATATGTTATCAAAGTATCCCAATTAAAAAAAACGTGTAACACCGTGAAATTTGATAGTCTATAACACATATCAATTTCTCATGTCCTCAACTTTTGGTGGAAGGAATGTGTGGAAATAATGGTAGTAGTTTAAGTAAACTCATCTTTCACCACCCCAATATAATTATCTCACTGTGAAATATGTGAAAACCCAACAACTATGTCAATTAATTTCACATCCCACAACTATGTCAACATAAGAATGGGATGAATAATACATGAAATATTAAAATTTAATCCCTTGATCTATTGAAAATGATTATAATGGGATAAAAAATATTTTATGATAAATTTTATACATATCCACTAGAGTAGATAGGTCATAATATAAAAAAAATTTATTTATAGAGGTTGAACCATCTGCTGGGAAAGATGGAAGTCTCCTTTTATACCCATTCCCATAAGTAGAAAAACAAAATATCAGTTCCTAGAGAAACAGATACCCTTTGAATATAATTAATTTTTGGAGATGTTATCCCCACCATAAAATAAATGAATAGTGTCTTATAACACATCATTAAGCTATAGATCATGGAGAATTAACTAAATAAGAGTGGATTCCAGCTGAATAAGATTCAAAACAACAATGTTCTCATCTTATCGAACTCTAGAGTGCATGAAATTAATAATATCCATGATATTAAACTCTTATATACACTCCATCACAACCTATTATGTTAATTTATAGCTAATATAATTATTTAACATTTCCCACATTCCAGTGGGGTAGGAAATGTCAAAGTAAAAATGTTTTTCGTTCTCAAACCACCAAATATGATATAGATTAAATTATATTTATGATTATATATAACTCAATGTTTATTGATCACATTAAACATTAATGTATTATATTATATATTATTAATTTCCAATTTTAAGAAAATACTTCCCAACTACAAGTTATAGATGATGTGTGGGATAAATGAACTCATTAGGGTTGTGCTATAGTAATGATAAGCTCCCACGTGTTCACCATGCCTTAAAATGAAACACATTTATTAACCAAAATAATCCAAAAGGATCACATATCCCTAAATATAATTTTTAAAATAAATCATTATACCTCATTTCAAATGAAAAATTATTTCCAAAGATGGAATTATGGCATTTTGAATCCAAAAACAATCCTTCACATATTAGTGAAAAAATAGATAATCCAAACATGGTAAATCATTTAAAAATAAGTGGTATTACACTTTTTAAAAAAATATTATTATTTAATGAAAAATACATGGTTACACCCATGAAATATAATCTCTAAATTGTTCATTATTATGTGAGATGAAAAATTTAAAAACATATTCCTCAAGAACATCACCTGCCCAAAAAAAATTATATATTTAGTGTCTTGGAATAATTTAAATGATTATTGAAGATTTATAGAACTAAAATCAATTGAATTACATGTTATATATATTTTTAGAATAAATAATGATTTCATCCATGAATTCTATAAAAAATATTTAGTATCCGAGTATAAATTCATGTTCATTGGATATAAGAAATATGTAAGAGTGTGTGTAGAAAAAAAAATTGAACAAAAATATTTTAATAGTGTTCACCAAACAATCCATTACACACATAAAATCTATAGAATTCACATCATGAAAAAAAAGGCATAAAAATATTTTTCTATAATAAAGAGAATATAAAATAGAAGCATCAGAAACCTGACTATATTGTTTTCCCAAAGGGTTTGGTAATTTCCAAAAAATAAGGAATGAGATCTATAAGACTATTCCCCATGTCAATAAAATATGATGATATTATTGAATAAGAGGAAACAATATCAAATAAACAATTCACTAAATATCATGAAATATTAATGGTACATGTCACTATAATATTAATTTCATTAGTTACTACTATAGAATCATATAACCCTTGAAACGATAAATTATTAATGCATATAGAAATAATAAAAATATTTATGAAGTATCTAATTGCACCATATATCTTGTCAATACTTTTTGGAATTTACCCCTATATGAAGATGAAAAAACATAGAAAACCCACACCGAATTTCCCAAAAACAACATGATAAAAAATATTCAATACTTCCTTGCAATAATGCATTATATCATCAAACATGAAACGTTAGAAACAATTTGGTGTTTTATTACTAGATACTTCAGCTGTTTTTTAAATTTTATTATATTTGGGAAACCTAGCAATGATTCGACTATGGGGATCATATTTAATTATCTCTCTATTAAAGGAACGGGTTAATAATTGTATTGGATTAAGAGGTACTGTAATAAAGAATTTCATAATATTTATGAATGTTTGTTTCATCAGAGATCTATTTATATATAAACATACATTTTATTCTTATATATAAATACATGAGATCACAATCCTAATCAAAGACCCATCTCAGACCTCCAGGATAGAAGTTATTCATTCAACACCATATAAAGTGAAAAAAAATAATGTTAAAAAATCATAATTATTCACTATCAAATCTTCTTAATGATGTTTGAGAAACTCCATGGATATATAAAATATTAGTCAAGGTTGATATAATTTATCTTCAAAATGATTAATGATGTCTCTCCTCTATGATCCCCCAAAATTTATTACTATAACTATTGCATTCTATTCCCACCTACTAGTCCCATAAAGAGAGAACTAGTAACATTTCATCATAATGGAATCATACCTCCCCATGAACTCAAAGAGTTTTTCATTCATTAACAAAAATTCCTATGCCTCGTGAAGATCGTTCTTTCAGTAGAATGATTTTTTTTATAAAAAATAATCACTAGTGGATGATCACTATAGTTGTCTTTTTATTTTATAACTTCAATAACCTATACATAGGTAGTTACAACCTAAGATCCCACTCATTTCACCACAAGAACAACAACCCCTATAATGTTCTGGAGAATTGTGTGTTTCAACAACAATGTTTATTAGAAGTTCCCTCTTGAATTATAATCAAACAAATACTAGGGGACATGTTACTAAAAAAGTTAATAAATAACACTGAATCAATAATGAAGAGTGAAAATATAATTAACTATATAAATAAAAACATAATATGGGAACTAAAATATTAGGTCATTATTTTATAGTATTCTATAAATACATTAATGAATTTATTAATGGAAAATTTTCCACCACCCATAGTATTGTAAGCCTCGTTGTGATACTAGTTGGCTACAAACATACTTGAAACCTACCAATTACATCATAACAATCCTACATATAGTCTATCAATACATTCTCAACTGAAAAATAAAATTAAATATGTGAATCCATCGACATATAATAAATGTTTTTCATAAAAAAAGAAAGAAAAATTCTTAATATAGTGACTTAATAAATCCTAACATAATTAAAAGTGAGTTCTCTATTCTAATAGGATAGACACAAAAACCTGGTCATAAAAAATCAAGTGGGAATAATTTCACCAAAAGAATTGTTCAAAAAGGCAATATTAAAAGACTGATTTCCTAAAAAGTCAATATTAAAAAACCTCATCTAGTGAAATGTACCACTAGTTGGATATGTTAAACTTGCAAACATCTCAATAGTTATGATATCATTTTAAGATATAGATCAAATAATTTTATTTTCACTACAAACATAAAAGGCCCGGTTATCAAGAACATTGACCTCCACCAAGCATTTCATTCTTATTTCCTCATGTATCTCATTTTTTGAGTGTAGTGGATCATTATTTTGTTATAGTGTCTGGATCATGGAATTCTATTTTTTATGTATTCTCCCTCAATTGATTATATAACTTTTTTCCATAGACTATGGATATCGTGTTTCTGATTGATGGTTCTTTGATTAAGGTAACTGGGATTTTTAAGAATTTCAATTAATTGAAACCATTTATTATTATTGTTTTGAAATTGAAAACAATTGATTTCAAATGCACAATTTGGTTAATTTTTACATATATTTTAAATGGAATATTGTGTCTTGCTGAAACCATTTGAAAATGGATATTCAAATGAAGGGATTATTTTCTATAAATGATCATTAATTGAGATGAATGATTTGATGAATGATTATGAAGATGATTTTTTAGAAGATAAGCCTTGAAATGTTTTATTAATTTTAATGAAACAAAATATATTGAATGTTATATGTTTTGATGAATTTTATTTTATGTTTGTTATTGAGAATATATGTTATCTATTGAAATATGAACACAGGTCTAGTTGAAATGATTTATTGAAAAAGCATGATAATTATTTAAAGAATGATTTCCCCTTTTAGGTTTTATTATTTTTATGAAAATGTGATCCAATGTAGTTTGTTGGAAAGTTATTCGATCTAGAAATTTGTTAGATATTTTTATAAATGAGTTAATGATGAAAATGATAATTGAATATTAAAGAGGGAATAATGTATTTTCATTTGGGTGGATTCCTATTCTCTCATGTGTTGGGTTATAGAGTTGTTTTCTCACAAAGAGTCATATTTAACAAAGATTTTATGGTTACTTGTGTAATAATCAAACTAACATTTGAACATATTACCAAGGGAGTACAATTTAAAGTGTTTTGTAAATTCTAATGTTTATTAGTTGATCCTTTTAGTCATGTTTTCATAGATATTATTATTCATCCCAGTTTTTTATGAAAATGAATATACATTCATTTTTTATAATTTATATTGAAGCTATTTTAAAATTTTATTTTATTATATACTGTTAGAAATATTTATATTTACTATATTACTCAAAAGTTATTATCTTTTGTTTGATTTATATGTATTACGTATGGAAATCATGGTGGGATCTGACTACGTGACATTTTATCATTCTATCCTTTTTAATTTGAGAAATTATATAATTTATTATTCAATGTAATGTAAAATGGAATGCTACACTTGGAGGTGTCGTTTTTTGTTGAATATAGGGAAATTTGGAGTTACTGGTAACTAGTGTGGTATGGGATCTACCTATTATGATGAGATATCGAGATGATATTATGTACTTTTATTACGTTTATGTAGTATTTTATACTTTTTTACCATTATCCAAATGAGTTTTCATATGATTACTATCTTTTGTGGACAATATCATCCGTCTTGTTTTATTTAGTTACTCTTATGGTGAAATCATTCCATATTGATTTTTTGGAAGTCTATGTGCTAGTACCCATCCAATGGGACTACAAATAAATATTGGGATAGGTTATTACTAATTCAGGTATAATATTATCTAGTTATTAATTCATGTTCTAGAGAAATTCCATTATCATGAAATCATTATAAGGTGCTCTCATCTGGGTTGTTTTTAAAACCAACATGAATAATGTTATAATTTAAATTTATTGAAAGATTATGTACTACTATATATTGATATAATCATGAAATAAATATATATTTTAGATTCTATAGAAATCATAGAATTGTTTTATTAATGATTTATATATTAATAGATACATCACATTTGATATTTAATCACACCAAAAAATTTTCATAAAACATTCCATTTTCACAAAAAAAAAATATCCATATTTTTCACTTATTTAATATTATACTTACAAAAGAATAAAAAAATGATTATTGTATAATAAATTATTTTTTAATAATGAAATTTTAACCATTATGTTAAAATAAACCCCTTCTAAATGGAACTTATAAGAAACACAAAAATAAATGTTCTAAAACATAATGATGTTAACAAACTAAAATGTAATAATATATATATGATTGATAACTATAAATATTATATTTCTAAGGATAACAGATTTGAATAATTTATTGGGAATATGTGACTAATTGGATGATGAGCATTTTACAAGAGGATAGAGCAGTGATCAATTTTGCAGGAATACATGGTATTGATAATTTGTCTCTACTTTCAACTCCATGAGACATGTGTCATATTACACACCATTTTTTCTACTACAATGTGTGCGATATGCATTATAACCTTCAGGTATAATTAATTTATTTAATATAATGATATATTATTGTATACCTTATTGTCACACTCTTATATTATTTTTACTCTTACAATTTGATTAACATATGTGTTTATGAATATAAATATTTCATCAGTGAGAGATGATGTCTATTCCCCACATATTTTCCATTTTTAGGGAATATATATTTTTAATGGATTGGTTTTATTAAAAACTTTCATGACTTATTTTTTATTTACAAATCTATTTAACGGTATACCATTCATGTTCATTCAATTTGAATGATAATTACCATGTAAGAGTTTTGTTAAGTCTAAACCCCATTATATTATTTATAATACTTCATAATGATCATCGTATATAAATTAATTTTTTCTTCCATCATGTGATATTATGTTGATAATTCTATTATTATGGTGATAAAATGTCACAATTTATTCAAATCTTCCCCACTATTTAATTTCTTCCCTATAAAAGTGTGAAACTACTATGAATAATTCACCTTATCTTTAAAGTTGATTTCTCTATTATATCTATATTTTGTCTTCCCTCTGATATTATCGATTAAATTTGGATACATAATTATGTTTTATCTCATGTGAACATATTATTTCATTAATCTGATTTTACAATGGAATTTATGTTACCATTGTTTAAGATATAGGCTTATAATAATGGTATTTTAGAATATTAAACTTTTTTCACCTTGATGATCATATGTCTTATCCTCTAGTCATCTCTTGTTAAATAAAGAATTATATAGTTTTTAAGCTCTATTTTAGATTATTGTTTTAAAAATTATATTTTTTCAAAAAAAAATTCACTTTAACTTATTAAAAATTACTTCTGAATGAGGCATGAAACATTATATTTTATGAAAATTATAATTGTTTTTTCTAAAAACCTATCTTATAATTATTTCAATATATAATGATTATTTTTATTTTTGAATATTTATTACCATTTATTAAAATGGGTTTCAATATGATATTAGATTTTGATTATTATTAAAATTAAATTGAATATCATCATATTTTAAAAAAGTTTAAATATATTTTAAATTTGAGAAATTAATTTTAGGGGGATTTAAATTTCCTCATTTTTATAAAATAATAATTAAAATATTTTTATGAATTATCTAATAAATTATTTCATATTATATTTTTATTTTCAAATATTTTTTATGAAAATAGTTTTTTTATTATAAAGGATAATGTTTTACATGTCTCGCAATGATCAATTTGTTTAATTTAAAATAAAATATCCCTTAAGAGATATCAAGCTTATAGAAAAATGGTTATTTAAAATTATTTTCATGGGATTTATCTAATGGCCTTTTTGGGAATGTTTTATCTATAACATCATCTTTATTATAATGAATGGTACATTAAGGATATTGTTAACAAATAATCTATCTACATTATGGAGATATAATGTTAAATATTCTAGGAATGTTTATCATAAAATTTTTATCTTTTTTTATATTAATTATGTGATGTTTAAAAAATGAATTTTTTCATGTTCTAAATGGAGACCTATATTTGTATGACTATTTTTATGAATTTTAAGGTTTAATATCTCCATAATATTCTTGGGGTTGTTGTTTTATATCACATGAGATAACGATGTTTAGACATTTTTTGATTTTATAATAATATAAATCATTAACATGGTATGATATTTTTATAAAATACATTGTGAAAATAATTGGTTTTGCTGAAAAAATAATGTGTTAAAATATAAGGATATTTTTCAGAAAATAATATTTGGACATGACTTTATTTATTCACTAGGTAAATTAATGAATAACTGTTATTTCTTGTCATTATAATATTTTCATATTCACAAATATGTTCATAAAAATAAAGGGTGGAAGTAATATGAGTTTTTTATATAAAAAAGGTGGAAATGATTCAATTTGTATACATAAATAGAATATTGAAATACAACTAATTAGAATAATATAATGTGTGTGAATGATATTATTTTCTATAATAGGATGTTTACTTATATGTATACTATGTTTATTTGATATACTTCATAGATCATGATTTTTATCTCCTAATTATATTATCATATGGCACAAAATATGTTTCATCATTTGAGTTTATATAACCTTTAACCATTACCTATAGATAACTCTTATTGTTTTATGGTTATTTTAATATGATATTTCTCCCCATGTCATATTTTATCACATCATTTTGAGCTATCAATTAATAATATGTTGTTATGTCTTTCCTTACAATTTTATTTCAACTAATCATGTGATTATGTTTCCATTCAATATTTTATAAAGACAATTATAACCTATGTAGTGTCTACTGTCATTTTTATTTTGAAATGTTCATAGTAATCTAAAAATTAGTATCTTATATAGCTAATAAAAAACACACTAAACCTTCTATACATGATATTATGAGATATAATGTTTACTTTAGGAATGTGATTAGAATTATATGTACATTTTTCATTGGTCATATCACAATATATAAATGTGAATGTTTAAATGATAATTTATCGGATTGGGCAAGAGGGATTGGTTCTAAATATCTATAATATGATTATTTTAATAAAAAACATATATAAGGAGACATAGATTTTTTGGATTTTTTGTCATGGGATTCAAATAATCTAATGGAGTCGATGGAAAAAAAATTATTTTCTATAATTATAAAATCTGTTGGGATTTAGTTGGTACTCATAATAATTACTTTGGATGGAATGATTCGATTACATATTAATATATATAATATTCATTTAGAGTAGCATTTAGGATATAGAGTAACTCTATGTATTCCAGTGAAATTAAACACATGGTATGTGTGTATGATTATGTCAAAATACAATTTTCTTATATGAGACACAAGAGAGTGTACGGAGAATTTTGATTCCATCAATGAAGAAAATAGGTTTGTTAATTGAAATAAAGAATGTATCTTCCTCAAAAATATTATTTATGATGGATGCCTCATCATTTTCTCCTCTACAAGGATGATAAAATCATAACCGTACTAATATAAATTCCTATGAGGATTTGATGATTTATGTTTTAGAGGATTCAAGAATATGTTTTAGGATTATGTAATGTGGTAGTCTATAACGATTACTAGAAGAGAATTATAGTATGGGCCATTATATATATCTCATTTATACAATATCAAAAATTTAATGGAATGATTTAGAATGGGTGAATCTAAGCCTATGGGATCCCTTGGCAAGACACATCATGTTTTCTAAGGATATGCCACCAAATTGGTATATAAGTTCATTTACATATAAAATATTTTTGAATCATATATTTAAATTATGATGTATTCGAGGGAATATAAAATGATTTATATTGTTCATATAGTGGAATAATAATGAAAATTTGTGAAAATTTCATTGAAGGAACACATAAAACACATTAAGTGTATTCTTGTTCTCTCAATGGTTCTATAGATCATTGTATTTGTTTAGAGGGTAAGATGATTTATATGGGTGCGTAGATGAAAAAACTGGAGGAATTATGGATTAATATAAGTCCACCATTATTTATATGTCTAATTTGTGAGGAACATGTGTGTGGTGTATTCCTACATAATAAACAATAGTATCATTTGATATGATTGATGTATAGTATATATTCATTATGGAATCCTAAAATGAGTAGATATTCTTAATATTTTTAGGAAAACGGATGAATTCAATGAAGTGAAATGTTGTTCTACTATATCCAATTAATGATTTATATAATAATGAATTTGAAATTTCACTCACTGAATATTATCATTATACAAATATATCAATTCATTTAAAACCTTTTAGAGAATATGTTGTTAGATATTTGAGTTTTATATTTTATTCAAAATATAGTATATTTTTTTCAAATTTCATAGTCTCTAACAGTATATATTGTCTCCACACATTAGTTGGTATTTGATGACTAGTGGTCCTTTTATCATGGTGGATGCAAGAAGAAGAGAAACTAGGACTGTTTTAAGTGTACATGGAATTTAGAGAATTCTTACAAGTAGTTATCATGTGGATGATTATTATGTTACTGTAAAAAAATATGTTATAATTTTATAATGATTTATCAAGGGGATTATGGAACATTATTATGGAATAAGAATAATTGACATGTGAATGAAAATAGTAAAATAATTGAAAACATAACTTCCTTATATGGTGATAAATTTTTAGTTACATACACATTAAATATTCCTTTAAAGCAATATTGGACTCCATACTTTCATTTTGAAGAACAATGTTTCATTGATCAATTGAGGTTTATATTTAATGACTAGTCAATAAGGGACCTAAAAATACTGGTTAGATGTTGTAGAGATTATCAACAAATAGATATGCGAGGTATATTATAATATTATTTTGTTATAAACAAATTATATTTTTGTTTGGAGAGATTATATTTTCTATTTTTATCTTTAATACTGTACATTTTTTGATATCATATAAATTATGGATATTTAACATTACCTATTAATTTTTTAGTTTATCCATTGAGCATTACTTATTCGGAATACGGTTAATTCCCAAATATTTATGATGATTTTTTGTTTCGTTTTCAATGTTTCATTTTGTTAGTTAATTATGGAATTTTTGGTAGCATCTTTAACCCCAGTAAATTTCAGTTTGTTTTTTCATTATTAAATTCTCAATAGATACAAGATATACCATGGAAAATGACTGAATAGTTTAGATGTGTTAGTAGAATAGATACATAATGATTTCAATATTATCTATCAACGCAAAAATTATAACATAATTCTTTTATGACAGAAATAATCATTGAATAATAACATTGATTATATTTCATATTACACTATTGGAATTCCTTTTAATGGAAACAATATAAAGGTTAGTTCAAAAGTTCAGTTAGGAAAAATTGCAATGGATGTTATCACGAATCAATAAGCATAATAAACACAGAAAGGTAAATATCTGAACACACATTATATTTAATAAATAAAATTCAAATAATGAATATTAAATGTTTAATCAATATAAAATGATAAAAAAATACAGATTCTAATTAAAAAACTTATCTATCCCAAATAGATAAGGCCTAATAAATATGGCATGATAAAAAATTAAAAACACATTCCATTTAATAAATAAAAGAAGAATTAAAATTCATCCATAGATAATATGACTTTGAAAATATCATGTATTGTAATAGTTAAATTACTAAGGATGAAATTAAATATTTATTGGTGTCATGATATCAAGAATAAAGAAAACTATGCTATAAAAACATTTCCAAGTCATTTTCTAAATGATGAGAAACCCATTTTACCAAGGTAAGCTAATTGATTCCTCTCACGAGACATATTGATGTAATTAGGGGATATATACAACTCACCACACCAATAACATCATGATAAAATCATTACTCACATATAAAATAATAAATTTATTTTAATAATATATATTCTTTATCATCATATTTTTTATTGAGTAATAGATACATATTTATTAATATATTCCTATTTATTAAAATATGACTAAAAGTAAAAACCATATATAAAAATGGAATACATTTTATGAAATAATCATATATATCACAATAATATATATATATATATATATATTAGAGAACATTCATTTCTAATAAAATCTAATCACAATAAAGTATTTTTTTAAGAGCTAGTAAACCATCATAAGGTAAAGTGAGATTGTACAATAATTTTTTCCTCTTTTGTAGATTCTAAATTTTAACCCACTTAAGAATAAATCTGAAATAAAATATTAGAAATAATTAGTAAATATATAGTGATTCTAAATAAGTCAATGGGGTAGTATATACACCACTTAAAACAGAATTGGTGCATATGAGAAAATATGTCTCAATGAAATGTAAATTTTGACTAAGTCTTCGATAACATAGTAACATTTTAAAAAAATCAAAATGGATGGAATAATTAAAATATTAACATAAAGCCACATTATGTATGATGGATTATTTATATTACATTTTAAATACATAGTATACACAACATTCAAAATAAATTAGGTGCAGAAAATTAGAATACCCCTCAATGAAGGGAAATTTATACAAAGTGCCATACCACTTATAAAAATTCATGTAAACCCATATCAGATGAACTAATTAAAGTGTAAACATGAAATATAATTAATAATAATTAATTCATGATATGAAATATAAAAGTGGAAGTATATAAATTATATAAAAGAATATAGGTCTATAACCTTACCATATGGATCGAAGAAAAAATCAAGAAAACGTCACCTTCCTCATGTTACCTTTTGGATGAATGTTATTTATAATTCTATATAATGTTTTAATGGATTTTATTAATTAATAGTGGTACAAAATTAATATTTATAATATAATATATTTTAAATTTATAAAACATTATTACACTTTCTTTAATAATCTCCCATTATTTCTGTTGTTTTTGGCATTAAATAATACATTTTATCATTAATGTTTTCCATGAGTGTTATATATATTTATTAAATTATTTAGATCATTAACATTCATAGTTACATTTCTGTTATTTATATAATATATAATAACTATATTAATTTTTTTATTATTTATGTTGTGTGGACATGGAGAATGAACAACATCACTTCTTAGGGATGGTACGTCATACGTCTGTATGTGGAATGATATCATTTAATTAACAAGTTAAGGGATAAAAAAGTGGGTAATATATGAATAATAAAAAATAAATATAATTACATATGGATAAAATATATCAAATAAATTTATCCTTATTACCAACTAGGTAAACCGTAAGTGAAAAATGAATCGCATTGCTTCGAAAAGTAGTAGTCCAATATACACACGAGTGCCACTATAATTTTTTTGATAGAAATAATTTTAAATATGTACATGTGATATTATAATTATATAATTATAATAATAACATGCATATAAAATAAATTATTTAAATACATCATTATATCTATCCATGAATTTTGGTGATAGAAAAAGTGATACAGCTCTTCGCAGTGTAGTAGTAAGCCATACAGATGATTGATAGTTCTTTTTAACTCTGTAATGATGTGAAAATTTATATAGGTAATTATATTAATATAATAGAAATTAAATATATTTCTTATACATAATTTTTTATAATTAGGGTTAAATAATAAATGAATATGTTTTAAGAATGAACTATATAAAAACACACAATTTTAGAAATTACCTTATATTTAGAAAACATGTTTCGGTTTTCACAAAAAACATCACTAGTTTTTCATTTTTATTAATAAATGTGCTATAGGTAGTTTTGAGGAGATAAAGGATGTGTTTTTCCTAGTTATTTTATAATATAAATTTATTTTTATGCGCCAATAATGCATGGGAGTGGGTGTCCTTTTTTATGTTGGGAAGAGGACACACATGAAATGTTTTAAAAAGAATCTATTAAAAAAATATTTTAATAATTCCAAAACCTTCAGAAAATGGATCATTAATGATATTTATATATGATAAGGTGTTCGTTTTCCCATATAATTGGTAGTTCATTAGTTGGGAGTTCATTTTAACCCTTATTGATTTCGTTTAAACCCCAATAATTGTTTTAACATAACTGCAATAATTAATTTGTTTATCTTCTATTCAAAATTGTAAAAATTTAAATATGTTATATATTATTATTATTCCAATGTTAAAATAATTTTTTAAAAATTTAAATTTTTATATGTGTTATACTTAAATTTAAAATTTGAACAGCTAATGAAATGAAATAGCAGGTTTCCAAGGAAAAATATCTAATATTTAAAGAAGGTTTTAATTTAAAGAATCAATATGAAATTGACTATAATGATATAAATTGGATAAATTTTAATATTATAGAAATAATTTTACATTGAAAAACTTTGAATATATAATTATACCTGGTATTTTATTTAAACAATGTGGTAGTTTTCAATAAAACATTAGTATTTTGACTATTGATTGAAATATGAAAAATTTCTGAAAAATTACAAAAATCCACCCTAATGTAAGATATATTTATCATAAGACTATTTTTTAAATGATACATATTTTAATTACAACAAATAGATAAAAATAACTTTCATAATTTATATATTAATATTCATAACCACCCATTTGATGACTCATTTATAATGGTATTCAAAATAAATTCTTAAATAGACATAGGGTTTTGTGTTTTGTAATCTATCAAGGAGATAAATGTTACTTAAAAATAAATATATCATAATGTCTTGGGGTGATAGATTATCATAAAATCATGGTTTTTATTTTAATATACACTATTGAATTCAATTTTTTTGATATAAATTCTAATGGCAATACTATATTCCCATCATTGATAAATTGCATCCTCTATGTTTAAACATGATCTCGATAATCAAGAGACTAACATTTAGGAATATCATGATTGAAAAACCCATATCCCAAAATGGGTTAATAAAATATTCTATTAACACAGGTAAAGTAAATATTAAAGACCATAAGTAATATCTCATAACATCGTTTCCACTTATTAAAACATATGTGTTAAGTGGAGATGTGTACATAAACTAAAAATGTAAATAATACTGAGATAGATATTATTGATCAGAAGAAAGTGAATTGTACATGGAAAAGTAAACAACTCCAAACCAAAAAATATTTGATTATTTGAAAAATCATTACATTCATTAGATATGAATGAAATAGTATAACATTATTTTCAATATTCTCTTTCTAAAATTGAGGAATTATTTTACTATCTAAGAATTTATGAAAACATACTTACTTGATACATTTTTATTCCATAAGGGCAATTTCATCTGTTGGTTGGTATTTGATTAGATTACCCTTTATGAATATCCAATGCATATTTTTATTTATGAAGCTATAATATTATCTTCTAATGGATCATGTGATCCATAAACGAGTGAAAATTACTTCCCCTATTTTTAAATATTTTTCAAAACCAATATAAGATATTGTAGTAAATCTCCAAACATCAATAGTAACACCACTATTTCATCATTAATATTTATTCATCAAATAGATTACATAAAACAATAACATATTAACACAAACATGACATAGGTAATTGGTATGTTCTAAAACCTTATCGACCTTCCGTTTTTGGTTCAAGACACGTGACATTCATCAGATACAAAAAAATTCCTTTTTGATAAACTACATTAATACTATTCATATAATGTTCCCAAATTGTAATAACCCATGACTACTAAAATTGGACTTATAATTTAAACCTTAATGATTTCTAATAATTTTAATATTATTCCCTAAAAAATTCATTAGTATTCCTCTTTAATAAACATTTTCACTAAAACATAGAATAAACTAGTGGTCTATATTTCCATAAATTTTTTCCAATATATCTTTAACCTTTGTATACACACATCACATAAAACCTACATAAAGTGTTTAATTTTTTATCATATGGTCAACCTTAATCAAATAAATCGATTATGGTATGAATAACACATATGTTAATTAATACATATATGATTATAATATTTAACATAATGCGTAGCTGTATAATTATTCTAACAACTAAATTATGTTTTCCAATTAAATATTAATTTTATTTTAATTCCCAATATATAAATACAACATACATTTTGATTCAAAATATCACCTTTCATGGTTTATGGCATAAACATTACGAGAGGGAATTGACTATGAAAATTCCAAGGTTCCCCAAAATTAAGGGAAAAACCATAAATGCATCTATATGATGAGATTTGCTTCCATTCATCATTCTAATAATATTTCCTCAAAAATTAATATCATTATTCCCTTTATCCCACTCAAAAAATATACATATTCCTTTAAGGAACATTTCAATTTTTTTTTAATTTCCATATATCAGACAAGAAGGTAATCAAGCCTTCATTCATCAATAGTATCCACATCACATGATCATAATGAAATAAATCATTAAATTATTTAATGATTCAAAGAGATAGTTCAAGAGTATGTTTTGAATCATATTTGGGTAAAAATGATTTAACATAATCATTATATCATTCACTCATATCATTATCCCCTATTTTTATCTTATTTTACACATTGTCCTTTATATTAAATATTAACATGATTCTTTCAGGATATATCCATTGATAAAATCCAAAAATCATTTTATGATAAACAATAATCATAGCGGGGAAAACATAGAATCATTTATATGATGCGTAAATAACATGACCTGGTTTTTAATACACGACATCTTAGATTTAACCTATGTCCATAATTTTCATCATATACTGAAATATTTCATAATGAATTTTACTAATTTTCAAATTATCTAATAAATATCTCCAAGGAGTATCAAACCATGGTTAATATGTGGCATAACTTATTCTACATGATATGTCTTTAGTAAAAACCATCATATCTTTTTTTTGTAGTTATTATCCTAGTTATATCATTGGAAGAACCTCATAAACATTTAGTGTCTAGATAATGATGTACCTTGAGAAAAAACAGCTTAAAATATACCATACTGAAATTTTTTTATGCTCATATATAATTATCCTCAACGTCTATCGTGGTGTTATATTCCATAAACTATGTTTTCCTTAATATAGTTTTAAATGTTTCTAATATTTATTCAATGTTAAAAATTATAGTGAACCAAACCCTAGTAACTGATACCTAGTGTCAACATTATTACATTGACACTAGATACTGGAGATCACATCCAAAAGGACTATATAGTTTCATAGTCTAGGTATATTAGATACGTACATGATTCCCATAATACATTTATGTAACCAAATTGGAAATATTATTTCTTCCTAAAATATCATTATTCAAAATAGAATTCCTCGAAATATGACTCACAATATAGTAATTGAATTCATAATAATGGAAATAAAATATGTGGCATCTCAAACACTCAGTGGGGTAGTGTACAACAGTAGCTATCATTCATCAATAATCACAAACAACTTGGTTATATAAATATCTTAACTTCAATGAAATTTAATCAATAACTTTTCTACAAAGATTATACGAGGTAAAATCACTTTTTAAATTTAATTAATTTAAAAAACATTCCATTTAAATAACATGAATATCATGAATAGATATGTCATATGCAATTTTTCAACATAAATAACTAAAAATAAATACAACACAATTGATAAACTAAGAATGAAAATGAATTAAGACATAATTTCATTGATAAAATACCATAAAAAATAAAAACAAAATTCTCAATAAAGTAAACAGTTAATTTTTTGATTTGTGACATCATGAATCATGATACCTATATTTTTAAGACCATTCACAATATTTTTTAAGGTTGATGGGTAGATATACACTAGAAACGCATTTAACTAGGGCTACCCAACTCATCTATCTCATATTACATATCAATGCATCGAGAGGATATATATAAAAAGGAATTACCCAGAACTGAATGTATAAATAATTCCTTATATATCAAGTAACCTATATAATTTGTGAATAAATATAACATTTCATTAAATACCTATATTGAGTATAGGATATAGAATTATCAATATTTTACCAGTTAATCAAATTATGTTTAAAGTAAAAATATTTTGTAAAAGTTTTATCTGGTTTGAAATAATATTATCCATTATAGAATAATTTATATATTTACGATATATTTATTTTTTATTGAAAAGTGATCATAAGAAATTTATTATTTCAATAAAAATTAAACAATCACAACGGAATGTGAGATCTAAAAATTATTTTAAATATTTTTTTCAGTTTAAAATATATCCCCTAGAAAAATAAACACATATATAATCATTAATAATAATTAATAAGTACTTATTCATGATAAATACGTCAATGTGGTATTATATACACCATATAAAAACAAATAGGTGCATATTGACAAATATGTCCTATTGGAATTGAAATTCAGACGAAATATCTTAAAACCTAATAACATTAATATCAAATGACCGTAGATGACTTAATTATTAAAGAAACCTAAAATAAAATTATTTATGAATGATAAATGATATTAAATGTTTATGGGATAATATTTAAATCATCTAAATAAAATTAGAAGAACAATACTAGAATATTCCTTAATAAAGGGCAATAGAGATGAAATCCCTTACCACATTATAATGTTCTTATAAAACCACAATTGATGAAATAATTCATAGTTAAACTTTAAATACAATAAATAGTGAAGGATTGAGTATATTAAATTTAAAATGGGAAATATATAGACCATTTAAAATAAATTAGGATTATAACATTACAATATGACTCATTCACGGAAAATTGAGATGAGGTCTGTTACCTCGCACATAATGTTAGATGAACTTGTTATCGAACCCTATAAATTTGTTTTAGTTGTGGTTTTGATTTAAACCATAAATATATTAAAAATTATATTATTATATATGATCCTTTTCTAGCATCTTCCGAACCTTTCATTAAAATCTTTCATTGTAGCTATTGTTTCATGTGATGACTGCCTTATTTTATCAAGCATGTTTTCTCTTGAATGGTCAAGTTATTTTTATTGAATTTATATATATCATTTAAATATTGTATTAATATTATAAATATAACTTTTACTTATTATATAAATCTTTATAATTATTCTTTAAGTGTTTAAATGGAAAATTAATGACATCGCTTCAGAGTGATGATAAGTCATATATATGCACGAGCGACGATATGATTACATTAAGGAGAGAAAGTATAAGTTAAATTTTAATAAAATAATTAAAAATAACAATTTATATTTAATTACTATATAACATATATTAAATAAATATATCATTATTATCTTTTATTTAAATCTTATTTGAAACATGATTCACATTGCTTTTTTAGTTAGAACTCTACCACACACATGAGAGATGTTATGGTATTTTAAACGGAATAGAATTGAAAATGGAATATAAGATATTATAATTATATAAGTATAATAAGATCATAAATATCATATAAATGAGATAAATAAATAAATATATATATCCTTTAATGGTGGTGATATAGAACGAGTTACATTAGTTTGCGAGGAATTATTTTGAAGTACACATGATTGGCGATTTTAGTTAATATTTCAAGGAAAAGGATATATATATAGTTCATGATCGTAACATAATAAAATATACATATATTTAATATAATTTGGTTATTACGAATCATTGTTTTAATAATATTTTAATGGGGTATAATAAGAATAAAAAAATCTTGTTTTTGAATGTTAACACTTTTTCAGAAAACTTCTTCTAGTTTACACCAAAATCATTCCATCATTGGATTTATGATTAAACCAATGGATACAAGATGTTGGGAGTGTAATAAAAAAGCTATAGGTATTTTTTTTATGATACAAAATAGATTAATATGCCTTAATAGTGGAAGATAGTTGGAGTCCCTTTATATGTGGGGTAGAAAACACAGATGGTGTTTTGTAAAATATCAACTAGACCAACTTTTATTTCATGACACAAGCCTCCCAAAGTGGTAATTACCTAAACCTAGGGGTTATAAATTCTAAAATATTCTATAAAATATATTTTATACATTTTTGTTGGTTATTTTATCCATTATCTTTCTACATTAACAATTTATAAATCTGTTTTTACCAAAATAATGGTAATTAGTTTTTTCCATTTTTATTATTATAATGGTCTCTAATTATGCTAAAAAATTTAATATTATAAATATTTATGATTCCAAATAATTAATTTATTTTAAAAAATACATTATATTTAAGTAGATGGTCATAATTTAAAACTATTCCCATAGACATGACGAATAAAATGTTTCCACAGAGAGCATTCTCTTAAGTATAGATGGTTTTAATATAAAAATTCAAAATTAAATTCATTAAAATGACAGAAATTATTTTAAATTTAATGTAATTGAACATATAATAACTAAATTAAAATTAAAATAAAATTTAAAATTTAAATTTATTTTAATTAAAACTCAGTTTTCAAAAAAATGTATTTCTTATTATTCATCAACAAATAAAACATTTTAGAATTTTCCCAAAAAATTAACCATAAAATGAAGATGATATGACGATTCAATACTTATGATAATTTTATCATATTAAATAAATAAAATTTAAAAAATTTAATTGTAAATTATGTCTGAAAATCAATACTAAACCATGTTTTGGAAAAATTACAATTTATAAAAAACATTTATTTTTCTTTTCAATGATTATTATAATAAATATAATCAAAAGATAACTATACATTCAAAAAATTTTTTAGTAATATTCATGTCTTAAAATAAAATGGATATTTTATAATTGTGTTTCCGTGCGGATGTGCGTCGGGACGCTGTTCCGCCAGGACGCGTTCGCGCGTGCACCCGTCGACCCGAGGGGATGGGAGTGCGGCTTGTGGCCCCGCAGTCCTGCTTTCCAAAGGCGGGTGGCATCCGTCCCTTATTTAGGGACGTCTGCTCCTTGATCGAAACCGGGATGATGGGATGTCGGCTCCTCCTTCCGTGGACGTCTCATCGGAACTCGTTGCCTAATCCGGGTCTCCCTCATAGATTTAAGAATGTTCGTGAATCTTGTTCCCAGCGCCATATCTTCATGGACACCGGTTAATTACGCTGCTTCCGCCCAGACGCTCCAACGAGTCTGGTCGGGGCAGCAACCTGCGGTGATGAGACTGGGTAGCTCCGGGTGTTGGGGTCGTGTCTTAACAATGCGGCTCTGTATGTCTGCCTTCCATCCCTAATAGGGCTTCTCGAAGGCGTGATGGCCTGAGGAATCCTGCACTGGGTGCGGGGAACTGCGTTACCTGAGATTTTCCTCAGCTTCCCATGTTTGACACGGGGTATGCCGCGAGTTTAATGTCCAGCGGGGACGACATCGGACTGATCAACACGAGGAGTGGATCAGATTATAGAACCCCTTGCGGGGAACCTCCGACGCTGGGGCCAGCACATGGGCGGTTTCCCGGGTGAAGTGGAGTGGAATGAAGTGGCATGACCCCACCGGGACGTGGCGGCCCGGGTAAGGATCAGGATGGACGATGGAGTGAAGAGCTTGGACCCCGTAGAGGCTTCCTACGTACTGCGCGTTAGCGCGGATCAAAGTCAGCGTAGTTCGAATATACAGTTTAACGTCATGCTGGACGATGGCAAGCCGACTCACAAGGAGGTCGAGGCTGCCAGGTGGAGGATTGAACCGAACCACCTCACACAGAGGGGGATGGAACAGCTGGGTGGATCACAGTTTCACGTCATGCTGGACGCTGGTGTTTGGGGCTTACACTTTAAGGAGGCCCGTATGCGGCAAAGCTCAGTTGGAGAGGGACTTGGGCCGAAGGTGAGAGACGCCTCGATCCCTGTCACGCCCTCTACTGGCTTCGGCAGTGGGGAAGCACAATGGAGATACACACGTGCAGTCTCCCACAAGGGCGGATTCATAGGTGAATCGACGCGAATGTGAACCCGGGAGGGGTCCACTGATGGACGAACCGATGTGAATACGACCGGGAAGACCAGGTGGTGGGCATGAACCTCAGGGAGGCTTCCTACGTACCCTGTTTAGTAGATAGGGATCAAAGTCCACGTAGTTCATTCTGTCAGGACTTACGCACTGAGGCAACCTGAGTGCGGCAAAGCTCAGTTGAAGAGGGACTTGGGCCGAAGGTAAGAGACACCTCGATCCCTGTCACGCCCTCCACTGGCTTCGGCAGTGGGGAATCACAATGGAGATACACATGTGCAGTCCCCCACAAGAAACTAGGGGTTTGTAATACCCCGCACCCGTGGGCGAAGGCCACTCCAATGAATCGTCCCAAAAGAGGGGAAATCTCGACATCCCTGCAGAGACGAGCGGGTGGGGGCCACATCCAAACCGGGGGGACCCTGTGTGTGGGGCACGGGATCAGGTGAAGCGGACGGTTTAACGTCTTGCCGGACAAAGTACAGTTTAACGTCGTGTGTTGAAGACGAAGCGGATGGTTTAACGTCGTGTGTTGAGGACAAAGCGGACAGTTTAACGTCTTGCCGGACGAAGTACAGTTTAACGTTGTGTGTTGAGGACGATGGATGCTTGGAAGTTTAACATCTTGCAGCGCGGACGTAGATGCTTGGCAGTTTAACGTCTTGCAGTGCGGACGAAGTACAGTTTAACGAAATGTTGGACGAAGATGCTTGTCAGTTTAACGTCTTGCAGCGCGGACGATATGCTAGGAAGTTTAACGTTGTGCAGCTTGGACGATATGCTAGGCAGTTTAACGTCGTGCATCTTGGACGTGTAGTTTCCGCCGATGGGTCCGTGTCACTTCGCGTGAGCCTGGAGGGCCGCACGGGAAGACAACGCATGGTGTGGGCACCCGGGATGAAGATCATCGGGCACCACACAGTCGGGTACCCTCAGGGGTTCAAAGGGGGCGACCCGGGCGGTTTGCGCGCAAAAGAGGAGCTTGGCGCGCAATACCGCGGGTCGGCGAGCAATTGGGCGGGCGGGCGCGCAATTGGGCCAGCGCTTTGCGCGCGGAAGGTGGAGATTGCGCGCACCGGGCCTCTGATAGCGCGCGGGGGCAACGGCCCATTCTTTAAGGAATGGCCACTTAGTAAGGGGGGGTGTGCGCAATCGGGCAGGATTGCGTGCACCAGGGGGCAATTGCGCGCAAGAGGCTTCTTTTGCGCGCGAAGGCCTTCGAGTGATGAATTGGTCAAAGGAAAGAAGCCAAAGGGGTTGCGTGCGAATGCGAACCCCGAGGCTTGCTTGCGCGAAATAAAAGAGGTTATCTGAAGATCGGCATTGCACGCGGAGGGGGTGGGATTGCGCGCACGAGCGACTCTTCGAATTTTGGCAACCTTCAAAACGTTGGGGGTCGCCTTGTATTTATAGGCAACCCCGGGTGCGCAATTCGGTTCGCGGGCGCGCAATTCGGCGCGGGCACGAAATAGGGGTCCGGCGCGCAATACGGTCGCGCAGGGACGTCGGGCGCGGAAAATCACGCACCGACTTGCCCCATTGCGCGAATCCCGGAAGGATTGCGCGCGCATATCCAATATTGCACGCGGGCCTCCGATATTTCGCGCAAGGCCTTCGGGCCTTCCGAAACATGCTTCTAACTCCAAATATGACCTCGCCTTCCTTCCCCGGAACATTGTTTGAGGAGAAACGGACTTTTCTGGCATCTACAAAAGCCCCCCCTCCGAATCTGATCGGCGAGAGGTCGCAACGATCGGGTTCCGAGGGAGACACCGGAATGCCGAAGTCTTGGGCGGCGCGGGACTTTACCGCGCAAAAAAGGGCGTCGGGCGCGAAATTCGCTGCCGCGGTCACGCAAAGCGCTTTCCACGGGGCTCGGACACCCGGCCTCGCCTATAAATAGGGGCCCTGGGTTCCACGTGTCGTACACAGGACTTCCGCGCGATAACCTTCCAAGCTCTCGTGCGCGAAATTGCCATTGCCGGCGCGAAATTCACCCGTTCGGCGCGAAAACCCATCCGGATTTCGGCTTGTTTTTGCACGAACACCCAGGGTTTTACGCGACAGACTTCCCAATTGTGCGCCGTCCACTAGGATTGCACGCCAACTCCCAAATTTCTCTACCACCCTCCTCCGATCCCGCACGCCTCATCCCTTAACCCACACGACTCCCGGAGCTTCTGAGATGGCCGTGAATCAAGTGAATGAGGGAGATGCCGCCATTCGCAGAGCTGAGATGGCGGCGAACGAGGAGGTCTATGGAGCCAAGGATATTGTTTCAAACAATCAATCCTTGTTCGATTTGCTGACGCCGGCCCAGAAGATGTATCCGCTGTCGGACAACCTGCCACTCTGGAACTACGGCATCCTGGATGAGGTTCCGGTGCCGGGGTTCGAGGTTGATGCACCACGGACCTGGGTGGCTCGGGAGGACGAGCTTCTCCGCTACAACATCACCAACAATGGGCATCCTGCCAAGGAGACCAGGCACTTAGATGTCTATGTCCTGAACCCGAGGACGTGAACCATTACTGGGAGTGAGCCTACTGCGGAGAACTCTCCAGCCCTCTACTCGAGCACGTATCGCCAGAGTGTCACCGATGACACCAAGGGCTGGCTGAAGGACTGGGAATTGCGGTCTGGGGGCAATTTCACCAGTGAGTGGGCCTGGGCATTCTGGGTACGCCACACCTGCGATCACTTCGCGGTGGAACTGCGGTACATCGGCCTGTTTGAGGCGGTGTGGACGTCACAGTTCCACTTCTACCAGCAGCCCGAGCTCGGGCCGGAGCTGTTCACCCGCTGGTCCCCGGATACCAACACCTTCCATCTTCACCATGGGGAGGTCAGTATCGGTCTCTGGGAAATCCACTGCATCGGAGGTATCCCGCTGGAGGGTTACCAGTACGATGAGTTCCTGCCTCCGAGGAACACCTGGGGCGACAGGTTACGGACTCCCATCCTGACATGGCATCTACTAGACCTGGCTACGCAGCGGCTCGAGGTCAAGGACTTCCACAAGGACATAGCCTACAAGGAGTGGTTCGGCCAGTTCTTGGAGGATGACCCAGCGGTCAAGATGCCAGGCAGGGGGAAGCGGTGCCCGACCGCGGCTCAGAGGAGCCGGAACGGGTCGTACTGGCGGGTCCTGGAGAAGGGAGACTACCGCTCATGGGGGTACCGCGTCATCGAGGCCCAGGACCCAAATTTCCGGTACGTGGCGTTCCTGGCCGCCTTTCGGAGTGGGTGGCTCCTGCCAGTGCGGGAAGCGAGGATGGGCGTCCGCCCGGCGACACTGGTGATGGCGGGCGCTATGGCCGCCAACCAAAGATACAACCTCGGGGTCCCAGTGCGGTCTAAGCTGTACGCCATCCTGGGATGCATCTCGTTAGGGGGGTCGCCAAGAAGGATCTGTGGGACCTTTCAATTCTTCCACGGCTGGGTGGAAGCTCACCTCGGTGAATACACGTTTCCCAACGCTGTCATTCCTCCGGGCAACGGCCTGCGACCCTCCCTGCTGAACATCGCGGGGGTCGCTCCGATGACCCTAAATGAGGAGGGCGTGAGGATTCGGATTGGCAATCACGCCAATTTCAACTTCAGCCCGTTCCCCACTCCCGTTGGCCAGATGATCGACAATGGACAGGGTCCGTTGGAGCTGCACGAATACTTCCCGAGCATGCGGGGTGGGGTGCTCATGGCTCGGATCGACGGGAAGGTGATCTGCGAGCCCTACGTGCCAACCCGGTTTGCCAGGAAGTTCGGGTGCCTTCAACGGATGCCGAAGAGGGTATTCGCTGCCGTCCGGGAGGAGACGAACCCTTGCGTCCTTCGCCATATGTGGCTAATGTTCACCGCTTTCGGCTCTGGCGATGTCATCACTCTCCCTCCTACCGGGGTCGACGCAGGCTTGGAAACCGAGTACGCCGAACACTGGGCCATCGCGTACCCCGAGGGGCTTCTACGGAAGCCAGTTCGGCGGCTCGAGGTCACCCGTATGGAGACCGGGAGTCAAGGAAGGAGGCGAGGCGCCGTTACGCGGGGGAGAACGGAGGCGCGCAAAGCAGCGGAGACGGCGCGGGTAGGGACTTCGGCGGCGGGCACATCGCAGGCTGCCGCCACGACTTCAGCGCCCAAAGTGGGGGCACATGCGGTGGTCGGGGAGCGGCCCGGGAAGTAGATAAGGCGTCTGCTCGAACCCTCCCACGATGCAGTCTTCCCAGCGCTGTGGTCGGCCTGGATGACCCTGCGGCAGTCGCTGGGGACCGAAATCATCTGGCAGAAGATAACCAGAGAAGGGATCCATCTGCTAGAGGTCGGGCGCCTTCAGGTCGCCGACAGGGTGAACTTCCACCGGCGGTATGCGTATCTGACGGCCATGGACGAGTACGCGCGCCAATGTGGTCAGCGTGAGGAGCCGTCCCTTCTAGTGAAGGTGATGCTCGGTCTAGAGCCTGCTCCAGAATAGATGCCGCTGGAGGAAGGCGATAGTAACGATGACTCCGAGGAAGAGGAGGAGACGGGGGAGGATGAAGGCTCTGAGGGAAGGTCCCATCCGGGGAGCCCGCGGGAGAGCGGCGAGGTGGCCGGCTCTGACAATATTGATATCACTGAGCTCCTCGAGGTCCGCTTCTATCCCTACTCAACCTGCTTCGTCCATTCTCTTATGCAGCTTCTAACCCATTTCTTCATCATCCTCAGGAGTGCACAGATGTTGGTCAGGCATCCTCAGCAGGAGTAGGAGAGGCGCCAGCAGGACAGGGCGGGGGCCAGACACCCATCATTGAATTGACAAGCGCTGAAGGGTCCCCTGCTGCAATTGCTCCTGCGGCGGCCGGGACAGCGGAAGATGACGCTCTGGATTCCCGTAAGTCTCCCTACTTTACTGTTGGTGCTTGCCGTTGACGATCCATGACTAACCACGGCATGCCATGCGCAGTGATCTTATTACCGGAGGATCGTCGGGCTGTCGAACCCGGGCCATCCACGAGTGGACCGGTGGCAGACATGTCGCCTGCTCCGGAACAGACTTCTCACACTGAGCCGGCCCCACCAAATGCTGATCAGGGGGCAGCGGACGCCAGCGGTGCTGCCATCAGAGAGAGGTCGGGGGCTGACGAGGGTGTCAACGCCACTGGGGAGAGAGAAGAAGGTCGCCCAGATGTTGGGGAACCTATCCCCTGTGAGGGCATCCCAGGGGCGGACCCTGCAGCAGATCTGCTGGCTGCCTTCCCTGCCTACCGGCCCGCCGACCCCGAGGAGATGGACGACTCTGACAAGGAGGCGGTCGAGGAGAGCCGGATAACGCGCCGCAGGGGGTGGAAGTGCATCCAGCGCTTCCTCAAGCGACCCTCATTGGAGTGGTTGGGGCGCATGGGATCGCTTCAAACCTGGTTGCGCTTCCTGTGTGCCAGGGGAGCTGATGCTCGATGCCTCCATCTGACGGTCCGTGATTTCATGGCCGAAAAGATGCGCGAGGGCCGCCGGCGTGCCGACGTCGCACAATGTCGGGACATGTCGGAGAACACGCGGGCGCTCCTCGTGGCGGAGCAGGAAGTCCGGCGCCTCGAAGAGTAGGCGGCAGAGAAGGAGGCCTTCGTCGCAGCGTGCACTGAGCTTGTGGAGCAATTAACGGCCCAGCTGGAAGACGCACAGGTACAGCTGACGGAGGCGGGCCACCAGATGGTCACACTTCAAGTCGAGCGGGAGCGTGCACAGGCCAGGATCGGCGAACTGCGCGCTGTGACCGCCGACGAAGAGAGGGTACGCAGAGAGTGAGAAGCAGCTCTGGAGGCCGCCAGCCAAAGGGTGGCGGCATTGGAAAGACTCATTCAGCGCGCTAATCCATAGGGGATTTGTTTTTGCCATTTTTCTTCCTCTACTTAATACTTCAATCCATTTGTATGAACCAAAATATTTATCTGCATCTTTTGGCTTAACGTGCTCAACCACAATTCATTGTCTTGCGGGAGCGTTAACCAAGCTTCAGACATCCACAATTGGGCCTGGACTTCTAAAGAAAAGAGGGAGTTCATTCCTAGGAAAGGAGACCTCAGACCTAATCATTGTACCATCCCCCCAACTTGTTCCAACACACGAGCGGGACAACGCTAGGGGCATTGAGATTTTATCCGAACATAGGGAAATGAGAAAGGGTGAATCGCGTGTCACAAATTCAGAAATCCACGATGGTAAGTCTTCCAGGAAATTCCCAAGACAGCAAGCGGACAATGGATCAATCGACCATACTACTGCGATAGACGGACCGAAGGTCATCATTCATATTGCAGGAGGCGGATCACATGTCATCATCAATACCGCTTTGGGGGTTCCTTCAGACACAAGGGTGGAAATCCGGATCAAAAGGGCATGTGAAGCGTGGGGCGAAGTGATGATTTGTTCGGATAGAATCTAACACTCCAAAAACTGCACCACCGTGGGGAAAGCGTATTAGACGGATGCACTAATCTGGCCGTGAATCCCCCCAATTCCCAGACAGACCCTCTTTGACGAGGAAACTGTCGCTTCCCATCATTGCAATGGGGCATCCCGAGCTGAATCAGGGAGAATATCACAACCGCACAACTCTACCAGAAGCCAGGCCAGACGGCCGGCGACGAGGAGGGGCGTGACTTAGCGATCCCTGAGGCTGGACCCGAGTCGAGATGCCCGGGCGTTCCTACGTACTCCATCAGGCTGGAGATCAAGCCACACGTAGTTCTGAGAGTGCAGTTTTAATGTCATGCAGGACGTAGAACCCCGATTAGGGAGATCTTAGTTTAAGGTCATAGAGCTCGGACCATAGGGGCAGATCTTAGTTTAAGGTCTTAGAGCTCGGACCATAGGAACCTCAAAGTACTCCACATCGTGGTCCTATCCCCTGGATATGCGAAGATGCACTGAGGGATAGTGTCAAGAGTGCCGAGATTTTGCCTGGTCAGAATGGGGGGTGGAAAACGTAATGTGAATCATGCGGCCATTCACTCAATGATTGGGGGCACCGGCGTGACGATATGGGAGTACTGCCGACCGTGGCGGAAAAGCAACATCAATATCGCACTGACCGTTGATGGAATGAGTCAGCAAACGAGCATCAACCGCTCAAGCGCAGGATTCATATCGATTTTCTGCCCAAGGCCCTTGGGGGCACCAGCCTGGATCGGTGGGAGAGCACTGAGGCATTGTATCCAGACCGCCCACGGGGGGTTCCACCCAGGGCGTAGGTGATGGGTCCGAATGAAGGGGAGCATGAAGCCTGAAAAGTGGAAGGAACCTGACTAAGTTGAACCTGACCCTCCTGGAAATAAACCAGAGTACTCTTGACACCGGTGGACCACTGCAAGGGGTCGAGGGACACGCCTTGAGGGTGACCCGACAACGGCGGATTCCCCAGAGAAGGGGGAATCTCTAAGAGGTGGGGGGCTTGACCCGAAGTTTCAAACATCCGGGCGTTCCTACGTATCCCATAAGGATGGGAATCAAGCCACACGTAGTTCTTGAAGCGCGACGCAACACAATCGGGCACCAGCGTGGGGAGGGGTGCGGGTCTGGCCCTCGCACCCAGAAGAAGCGGTATTTGATATTTATTGTTTGTCCATAGAGGTGGATGGTTTTTCTTTGTGGAGTGGATGGTTTTTCTTTGTGGAGTGTCATGCCTGTGATTAAGAAATCCCTGGCGTCGCCACAATAATCAAGCCATGAAATGCATTGATAAATGGCGTGGTTATTAACCAGCGCCCAACGTGAGTGTCCCCTGAGGAGAACATCACGATGCAGTGCCGTTTCTCGTCGGGCGGCCAAGACGATCACAGTTTACGGTCGTGTGGTAAGACCAGGCAACACAGTTTAAGGTCGTGTGGCTCGGACCATGGAGGAATCCGCTTATTGCGATATGGCGGACACAGCGGAGGTGGGGACACATCCCAGCCCTATGGTCACGCACAATTCCAGGAGAGGGATCCTGGGATAGGGGCCTGCATATGTCTATCAACCGAGGGGCAGAGATTCTAGCCTCCAGCTATGCTGGGCCCAGAACGCGATTGTCCGGGCGACTCCTTCCTCCTCATGGGGACGAGGGTCTAGCTATACATGGCCCTTAGGGAGGACATTAGCATATATCATTGGTGCTCATATCGTGGGATCCTCGCATGACACCATTACCCTGGTTGGCCTGCCTAACGCGTAGAGGTGTACTGAGGGTCTGTATGAAGAGAGAGAGTGCCGAGATTCCACTACAATGCACAGAGGCGGAGTGTGATGAGGACTGTGCAACCAATGTTCAGAGCCTGAAAGAGCCGACATGGCGATCAAGGATGTTGCTGACCATATTCGCAACACAACATCTGATCGCGTCAGCCTAGGATGAGGCAAGAAAACGAGCATCAACCGCTCAAGCGCAGGATTCATATCGATTTGCGGCCTAGGACCCGCCGATAAATCGACCCGGAGCGGTAGGAGAGCACTGATGCATCATATCCAAACCGCTAACGAGGATCCCTTTGAGTGAAGGCTCGAACAAGAGGAGGCGCGAGGCCTGACAAGTAACACAGGAGTTGTCGGGATTGAATCTGACACTACAGGTCATAGACCGGAGTACCCAAAACATGTTAACAGATCACCAGAAATTGTTGGAGGACTCACCCTGAGAGCAACCAAAAGACGGGGCTGGACCTGAAACACAAACGTCCAGGCGGTCCTACGTATCCCATAAGGATGGGAATCAAGCCGTACGTAGTTCTTGAGAGGCAGTTTAACGTCATCCAGGACGATGAGGGGTGTGAGGTAGTCCCACAAACAGGGGAGGCGTACGGAGCGGCCAGTAGACCGACGTGAATGAGGACATAATCCCCCGCTCACGCCATACGCCTCGCACAAAAAGGAGGGGAACTTGGGCCAGAGGCCCCACGCGGGATAGAGATTCCTGGGAAATGGGGTTGGGCCTGAAACATGAATGTTCAGGCGGTCCTACGTATCCCATAAGGATGGGAATCAAGCCGCACGTAGTTCTTGAAGTGCAGTTTAACGTCATGTAGGACAAAAAAGAAAGGGGGGAGCGGAAGGCATCCCCAAACGTGGGGGGCATACAGCATGGCGAGCAAACCGACGTGAATGAAGGCATAGCCCTGTGTTCACACCATACGCCGCATACCCAGAGGCACTTGGGACAAGGGCCCGAGATGGGATGGAAATTCCCGAAGGATGGGGCTGGGCCAGAAACATGAATGTTCGGGCGGTCCTACGTATCCCATAAGGATGGGAATCAAGCCGCACGTAGTTCTTAAGGTGCAGTTTAGCGTCATGCAGGACGAATGCTGAACAGTTTAACGTCTTATAGCTCGGACGCAGTGCAGTTTAGCGTCATGCAGGACGGAGTGCTGTTTAACGTCATGCGGGACGAAGTGCAGTTTAACGTCATGCGGGACGAAGTGCAGTTTAACGTCATGCGGGACGAAGTGCAGTTTAACGTCATGCGGGACGAAGTGCAGTTTAACGTCATGTGGGACGATGGACGCTTAGGCAAAGTACTGCTTGAGGAACCTAGCGTTGGTGGAAGGAGTGACACACTCACCATCCATAGTCTCTAGGGAGTACGCGCCATTGGGATAGACCTTGTGGACGACAAAAGGTCCCTCCCACTTGGGCGCCAACTTGGGCGGCTTCCTACCGGGGATCATTGGTGCTCTTAGGGCCAGTACTAGGTCACCCTGAAGGAAGGAGCGGAGGCGAACCTTCTTATTGAAATCTCGAGTCATTCTACTTTGATGCCTCTCCATGTTGTGCAAAGCGCGAAGCCTGTTCTCATCTAGTGCTTCCAACTCGACTAGACGGGTTTCAGCAGCTCTGTCCGGCGCTGGCTGGTCGTAGACCGCAGTGCGCAAGGATGGTAACTGGATCTCGATGGGCAGGACGACCTCAGATCCATACACCAGGGAATAAGGGGTCATCTGGGTGGAATTGCGAGTCGTCGTCCGATAAGCCCAGAGGGCGTTGGGGAGCTTGTCCGGCCAACTCTTCTTGTTCTGACCAACCATCTTTTGCAGAATGTTAGAGAGGGTCTTGTTAAACGGCTCAATCTGTCCATTCGCCTACGCATGATAGCGAGATGTATGGTTCGAGCGAATGTTGTACTTGGCGTACAACTTCTTCAACTCGCCTGCTCGGAAATTGGCTCCGTTATCCGTGAGGATAGCGTGAGGCACTCCAAATCGATAAATGATGTTGGAGGTCACGAAGTCAGCGATAGAACAGGATTTGACCTCTCTGAGCGGAATCGCCTCTGCCCATTTGGAGAAGAAGTCCGTGGCGGTCAGAATGAACCGGCACTGGCGAGCCGTCGCCGGCAGGTAAGGTCCCACAACGTCCAGCCCCCAGACTGCAAAGGGCTAGGAATACCTGGTGGTATGGAGAGGCTCCGGCGGCCGATTCACAAAGTTCGCATGAACCTAGCACGCATGGCACCTCCTGGCATACTCGATGCAGTCATGGATCATGGAGGGCCAGAAGTATCCCAACCTCCGAATCTGGTGGGACAGCTTCGGCCCAGTCTGATGGGCACCACATGAACCAGCATGAACCTCTTGCATGACTCGTGGGATCTCAACTCCTTGAAGGCAATGGAGGATAACACCATCAAATCCGAGTCTATAGAGGATCTGATCGAGGCCGGGACTGCTCTGGAGGACAAACTGCGATGCGCGGTGTCGAACTCGCTCACACTCGGCCCGATCCGACGGGAGAATGCCATGTTGGAGGTACTCAACCAAAGGAGTCCTCCAATCAGGGGCTATTTCGACTGCCATATCTTTGGTACTCGGGGCTCCGGGCACAGGGGAAACCATGGTGAGATTACTTACCAACGGGCCGCGATCTCCCTCCGAGATAATGGGAGCGATGAGACTACAGTGCGTCACGCGGATGATCAGGTTTTCTTGTTCAGGCTCCGCGAGTGACGCAGCAAGGCTGGCCAAAGCATTTGCTCGACCGTTCTGCGACGGGGAATATGGACAATTTCTGGCCGAGAAGGGAACTGGGCCATCAGAAGGAGGGTGCACTCCAGCAATGACACATGTTCTGGCTTCCTGACAACATAGTCGCCATTGATCTGCTTAACGACCAGCTCAGAGTCCCCTTTCACACACAGATGGGGCACGTCGATCTCGAGAGCTAACTCAAGGCCAGTGATGAGGTCATGGTATTCCGCCTCATTGTTGATACAGCCCTCCGACAACAGGAAAGAGTATGGCAGCACGGCTTGCTCTGGGGTAATGAAGACGATACCCAATCCCACTTTGTTGAGCTTAGGATTATCGAGTCTTCTACCGGTGGGGCTCTTGGAGGCACCGTCAAAGTGCATCTGCCAGCATGGATCGGCACGATCAACCGAGAGAACGGCCTCATCAGGAAAGCCTAGATCCAGCGGCTGATCCGTGGAGGTTGGGTGAGCAGCCAGAAAGTCTGCCAATGCTTGCCCTTTGATGGCCTTCTGAGACACATACCTGATGTCGAACTGCTGGAGAATCACAACCCACCGTGCTAGACGACCAGTCAACATAGGCCAGCTCAGGACATATTTCAACGGGTCTACCCGAGAAACCAACTGTACCTCGTGGTGCTGCAAGTAGTGCCGTAATTTCTGTACGGCAAATACGAGCGCTAGGCAGCTCTTCTCGATGGGGGAATACCTAACTTCTGCATCGAGGAGCATGCGACTAACGTAATAGAGGATATTCTCTGTTCCCTCGTTGTTCTTCTGGGCGAGAAGGGCACCAAGGGACCATTCCAGGGCGGTCACATAAAGGACCAGCGGCTTCCTGGATACAGGCGGCATCAGAACCGGAGGTTGAAGCAGGTACTGCATGATTTCCCCGAAAGAGGTCTGACACTCTTTATCCCATACATAGGTGGAACCTTTCTTCATGAGCCGAGAAAAGGGCTTACACTTTCTGGCCAGATTCGCGATGAATCGGCGTATATAGGCTAAGTGGCCTTGGAACCCTTGCAGTTCCCGGATGTAACCTGGGGGAGGCATCTGGCTAATCTCCCTGATCTTCTCTGGGTCGATCTCAATACCCCGGTATCTTACCACAAAGACAAGAAACTTCCCGGATGTGACCCCGAAGGCACACTTCAATGGGTTCATCTTCAGGCAGCGAGACCGGAGGAAGCCGAACACTTTCTCAAGATCTTTGAGATGGTCCTGACGCTGGCGCGATTTGACCACCAAGTCATCGACGTAGCATTCCACCAGTGTGCCGAGGATTGTCTTGAATATGCGGTGCATCGCCCGTTGATAGGTGGCATCTGCATTCTTTAGGCCGAAGGGCATGACCTGGTAACAAAAGATACCTTGGGGGGCCCTGAAGGCAGTGAACTCCTCATCCTCAGGGGCCATCCGGATTTGGTTGTATCCGGAGTATCCATCCATGAAGGAGAGGGCTTGGAACCCTGCCGTGGCGTCAATCAACAGCTCTGTCACCGGAAGGGGAAAATCATCCTTCGGACAGTGGCGGTTGAGATCGCGGAAGTCGATACAGACTCTGATCTGCCCGTTCTTCTTCCTGACCGGCACAATGTTGGCCAGCCATCTGGGGTACTGGACTTCCCTCACGAAGTTGGCTTTGATAATCTTATAAACTTCGGCCTCAACCATGGAACCATGGAATGGGTGCATCTTCCTGGGAGGCTGCTTGAACCCACGATGGTTCGCCGGGAGACCAAGGCGGTGGACGGTACCTGAGGATCTAGCCCCGACATCTCGTCATAGCCCCATGCGAACACATCACGGTGCTGTCTGAGGAAGTCCACGTACTGCTGCCACTCCTCAGAGGGCATGGCGGCACTGACCAATGTGGGTCTTGGATCTGCCTCGTTTCCAAGGTTCACCTGTACTAACTCATCGACCGTGGAGGAAACGCCCTCCTCAGAGTCTGGGGGTGCATCTTCCACTTCCTCTCCACTCGGGGAGGGATCGTCCACGGGAGAGACTGCGTTGGAAACTGCATTGGGGCTACCAGATCCTGCTGGGCCACTGGTGCTGGCATGGGCGGTCGCGGTCACCTCATCGGGAGACTCACAGGCCATCGAGACCATGGCTACGTCCAACCGATGGATCGGGAGGACGTAAGCGTCATCCAAACTTGCCCTGGGATCACTTGAAACAGCGACAGGCTCAACCTCACCCGTCAGGATCTTCTTATCCTTGCTCTTGTAATAGTCTGCATCCAGATAGCGGGCTTCACATGAGGCGAAAGGAGAGTCATCTCCCTGAAGCACGCCAACTCGACCATGGAGGGAGTATTTAAGGCATTGGTGATATGACGAGGGAACCGCCGCATGAAGGTGGAGCCATGGTCTGCCCATCAATGCCTTGTACGCAGTGTCCTGAGAGACTACCATGAATTCGGTGTTGGAAACCAGGTCACCAAACTGGGTCTTCAAACGTATCTTGCCGACTGGAGTTTGCTCGGTGCGGTCATACCCCTAGATCCTAAGGTCGGAGGGAATCAAGTCATCCTCAGACAACCCCAATCTCCGGAGCGTCCGAGTTGGAATCAGGTTAATCCCGGACCCCGTGTCGACAAGACAGCGCTGGACTTCAAGGCCATTGAACTGGCCAGTAACATACAGCGGACGAATGTGCCCCTGTATTGGAGGGTCTTCATCCTCACCAGAGAACGAGATAACTGCCTGACATTCGACATCCTCAATCGTTTCGGCGTGAAAGGCCTCTGCAGCCGCAACCTCCGTCTCAAACTGGAGGGGGCTCCTCAGGGCTTCAGCGAGCACCTCACGCATCTCAGGTGACAGGCGCAGAGCCTCAAGGATGGAGAGCCTTGCTGGGATGTCGGCCAAGTGCTTCAGGACATCATACTTTCTTTCCAAGTGCGAGCCCCTGTTTGCAGGAGGTTGCTCTGTGGTTGGAGGCATGACGGGCCTTGACGGTTGGACCGGCGGCCGACTGCTGCTTGGTGCATCTCACTGTTCACTGGTTGAAGCCCGGGAAGTGGTCACCGTACTGGGGCCAGGAGGCCGGGATGGACTCGTGGTAGGATGGAGCTGGTCGCGACGCGGCTGAGGCGGTTATGCCTGGTCCCATACCACAAACAGTGGCGGAGGCGAATCCGTCATCCCCGGATGGGGGGGCTGTGCGCGCTGAGCTCTATTTTGAGCCTGCTGCCTAGTATCAGTGGCATGCATGGCCTGGCTGGAGGTACCAACTGCTGTGCCCCAGCGACTCCTGTTGTTGCGGTTCCTCCGACAGTGGCGACGACCGGGGACACTAGGGAGGTCCACCTGGTGTTCTTCAATGTCGGGAACCGAAAAGGGATTTACCAGCTCGACGGTATTAACCGAAGCATAACCAACACTGTCATCGGACGAATCATTCATCACCGGGCAGATCTGAGGAGGGACCCCCATCTCCGGGGGCATGAAATCACCGAGAGTGTGGGATAGCGGCCGAACTGGCGGGGCACACTCTTCCTTCTTGCGCCGCCGCCATTTTCTCTTCTCGGAAGAGGCAGGCTGGGACGACGATGCTGAAGCAGCACCCGCATATTCTGGGGGCTTAGGCTGATTCAAGCGCGCATGGATGATTCCATGGGCGCGAATGATCATCTTGCGGGCCATCCAGTTATTATACTTCTGGGATCCGCGATTGGAGACCAGCTGCCATTCGTCCTCGTCGTCACTATCGTCATCTGATCCCACGAACACACCCGCCACTTGTGCTGGAGCTGGGCCCAACCTGATTACATTGTTGTTAATCTGGTCTTGGAGCCAGTCATTAAACACGTAGCACCGCCGGATGATGTGCCCCAGGGCCCGATGGTAAGGGCAGTAGCGGGGTTTGTCCGTGAGATGTGCCTCCTCTGGCCTCCAACACTCAGGCAGCCGCACAATCCTCTGCTCCAGGGCACTCCAGAAATAACCGGGGACCTGATCCTCGTGAAATGAGTAAGTCAGGTATCGCGGGCCCCTGGGAGCGTGGTCTTGACATGGGTTTGGAGGGGCCTGTCGAGGAGGTGGACCCTGATTATCTCGCCTGGGTTGTGGCGGTACATTACGCTGAGGGGCCGGCCGGTTCTGGGGCTGCCGCTGCTGGGCCGGGAACTGAGCCCGTGGAGGCGGATTCCTGTGAGGCTATGGAGCAGGCCTCACCGGCAGCAGCTCCAACTGCCTGGGGGCCTCTATCTGGGCAACAGCAGCGGGCTCAGCCCTGCTGACTCTCCTTGCAGGGATCATAGGAGGCAGCGGGTGTGCCTGACTGGCATGTTGCAGGGCTTCCTCAAGACGTTGAGATTTGTCTGAGAAGTCCCTGAACCCTCCGGGGTAATTCGGAGTGATCAAGGAAGGGACCAGCTCGGTCTTGACGTTCCCGACGCACATTGTCAGCAACTGCTCCTGAGTCAATGGCATGTCAAGGGAATACGTGAGACCCTTCCATCGAGCGACGAAATCCGCGACTCGCTCATCAGGCCTTTGCTTGCACATGAAGAGGTATGCGATACTCGTCTTCCGGGTTGTGGAACTGAACTGGTAGAGGAACTGTCTACGAAGGTCCTCCCAGCTAGTTATCGACCCGACGGGGAGCTGGTTGTATCAGACAAATGCTGGCCCTTCCAGTGTCTGGACAAAGCAGCGAAGCTTAGCGGCCTCCTGCTGTGCCGGAGTTCCCAACATAGGCCCGCACCTCGAGTTGAAATGGGCCAAATGCTGTGGCGGATCTCCAGTCTCGTTGAAGGGGGAGAAAGTGGGGTTCCCGAATCCCGGAGGTGCCGGCATGTCATCCACCCATGCTGGGTATGGCTTGCCATCCGGTGGGATCGCCACTTGCCGAGTCTCCAAGGCTTCCAAGCGGGCGATGAGTGCCGCCATCAGATCGTCCGGACATGGGTTCCAGTCCTGGCGAGGATCTCTAACCACGAGCGCGTTGCATGGCTCTTCAATCGGGTCGTCGACCGGGTCGTCGAACTCGGCAGCTCATGGGATGGCGGGCGGAGCGGCCCTTAGGGCAGCGGAAGGAATCCGAGCGGGGTCTCTCAGGTATTCACGCCGCTCAGGAGGGTGTGGTGAAACATACCGCGCCCTCTTTCCATAGGCAATGGCCTCTCCCCTGTCGGCAAACACGGAATAATCACGGTCTCCCGGGAGGGTCTCGTCGTGGAGCGGTTGTCCCTGTCCCTGCTGTCCTGGCCTAGGATTACCGTAATCAGGCCGCCGCTCTACAGCGCGCTCGGCGAGGAGCTGGTCAACTAGCTTCTTCTGCTCGGCGAGCTGTTGACGTAGCGTGGCCTTTTCGGGATCCTCCTCTGCCCTCTAAATGGAGGAAGATGGGTCGGCGGGCTTTATAGCCCCGCCGTGCTCTTTACCTTTGCTGACGTTTCGGCTCAACGTCAGTGCTTCAGTGGGTCTGGGGAGACCCAGGAGGTTCCTCTGGTGACGAGTAACTCTCACCGATGGATCCAACAACGTCTTGTCATCGGGGGGAGAGCCCCCGTCGAGAAGTCCCAAGTCGTCCCCCTCTCCCGACAGGTCAGCCATATTGACTGTTTCCGTCCTTGGGGATGTACCCTCAGGGCCACCCAGCGAATCGGGCTGTCGGCGAATCGCACTGAAGCGTAGAGCAGCGTACTGCCCCCATCCACGGATATACACGTGGGGGGTGTCTTCCTCGATAACCTTGCGGAGTACTTGAAAACACTCAACGCATCGTTGTTGGAGGGCCTCGTGGTGCCCAAATGACCCGGGGTGCCGAACCGCGGGGAGCGTGGCCAGGTCGATCTGACGGCACTGCTCACCAATATCCCCCAGGTGTGCTTGACTCCCGGGATATGGAATTTGTAGGCGGTGAAGACGGGAGTGAGTCTCCCGGAGAGTTCGGCGAAAGCATTCGAACTCATCCGGGGTGAGCGATTCTGGTGCATCAAAGTCTGGTCCTGCGACTGGCCAAAACTTCTCAGGGAAGTGACCCTCTGCAAGGACGGTCCAGAAGCTCCACGACTCAAGCTCGGGACCCAGGTGTTCTTATTCCCTTTCAGCAACTGGGAATGGATGGGGAACCGGCAGTGGTGCCGAGGCGGGCCGCTGGGCCGGCGGGCTGGCCGGCGGTGAATACGGCGAGCAGGCCGATTGGCCTCCATATCCCAGGCCGGCCTCTGAGGGTGGCGGCGCCCCAGCTACCACATCACGATAGTACGGGCCGGCGAGCGAACATCCTGCCGTAGCGTCGGTGCTCGCCGAGGGTGCACTAGATCGTGGCTCGACCGTCGGTCCCCAGAAAAGGTCTCCGGCTTCTCCGATCGAGGCAGAAGGCGCTTCCGGAGGGGCCGGTACCAACCACAAGCTTGATCCTTGGGGGTCTACCAGCCCCTCACTACTCCGGATATACCTTCGGAGAGAAGCGAGGATCACATCGATCTCGCTCTCGGGGAGTACGAGGCTGACGCGCCGCATTCCAACCCCTGCCCCTAACTGGCGGGATCGGGGGGAGGGCTCTGTCGCCGAATCATACTCCGACTCTGTATCAGAGAAACGAACCGGTCGGATCTTTGTCCGGAATTCTTTAACATTCCTCCCTCGACGTCGACGCCTCGCCTTCCTGCCCCTGGGTGGTTCTTCGGGGCATGGCTGATCTCTGTCCTGGCGTCCTCTGGCTGCACCGGTGCTGGGGCCAAGAGGACTGGAAACCAAGGTGCGAGGAGCACCGGGACAGATATCAAAGGGGACGTGGGGAGAGATAATTCCGGTCAGGCCTCCGGGCCGGGATCGGAAGGTGGGATAACCCATGCCTCTTGGATCGGCCACACGGAGTAGGCCCTGCTGGTGAATAGTGCTACCGCAAGGTGGTCCGCGGTGGCTATTGCCTGTACCAGCAACCGGGAGAGTCAACCCAACCTGCCCTTGGGGCGGTCAGGGCCTCGATCCAGGTCGGGCATAGAAGTGCCCCTGCTCAGGATGCGCAGGGGCCTGGTGACTGGAGCCAGAAGTGGCTTGGGCCAACGCGGTGGCTGCTGCTAGGGCCCCAAGGTGAGCATCCTCTTCCGCTCGTGCCCGACGTTGGCGTCGGGACAGACGAGTCGGGATTAGCGGCGCAGGCAGGTGGAGAGCCCGTTCTTCGACTTGAGAAGCCAGGCAGCGGTGTCGACTTGACCTAGCAGGAGCCCTTATCGCGGATCCCTAGAGAGAATCTCGGATAGGGTGGTCCCGGACATCCTCCACCTCATCCGCATAGGGGAAGGATCTGTCGGAGCGTTCCGGGGATAAACTCCCGAATCGGTTGGACGTCGAGGTAGGTAGTGGTGCCTCCCTGCGTGGCCCTCGGGGGCGGCGTTGGTGGCGAGGTGCAGCTTCCTTGAGGTCTAGGCGATCCATGTCCCTGGTGGGGATGACTCCCTCTTCCTCATATCTCCGCACCAAGTTGTTGATCACCCTTCTCTTGATGACCTCCGAGGGGGAGAGAGGGCGTGGTTGCCCCGCAGTTGCAGTTGCTGGGATGGCTGTGGAACGGGCGGGACCGCGCGAAGTAGCCGCGTCGGTGTTTCCCCTACCCCTGCGCCAGCGGGCGGGCGACGATCGGGCACTGGATTAGGCGACCTGATTCTTGAAAGCAAGGAGAAGAACCCGTTAACACTGACAGGAAAAGGAATCGACAACCAACCATTAGTGCCACGACGCCTTCCGTGGGGGGAACCTAGGCCATCGACGTCGTGAGACGGAGTGCCCGATTTCCATTCCCCAGCCCCTGGCGGGTTCCGTGCCCCGGTGCTGAATGCTCGGCCGGGCAACATGCTAATCTTCCAACACCTCTGAAAGCTATCGGTCTTCGTATTGAGGAGAAGAGATTCACGTCGGGTTCACCATTTTTCTGTTTCGGTGTGGATGTGCGTCGGGACGCTGTTCCGCCAGGACGCGTTCGCGCGTGCGCCCGTCGACCCGAGGGGATGGGAGCGCGGCTTATGGCCCCGCAGTCCCGCTTTCCAAAGGCGGGCGGCATCTGTCCCTTATTCAGGGCCGTCTGATCCTTGATCGAAACCGGGATGATGGGATGTCGGCTCCTCCTTCCGTGGACGTCTCCTCGGAACTCGTCGCCTAATCCGGGTCTCCCTCATAGATTTAAGAATGTTCGTGAATCTTGTTCTCGGTGACATATCTTCATGGACACCGGTTAATTACGCTGCTTCCGCCCAGACGCTCCAAGGAGTCTGGTCGGGGAAGCAACCTGCGGTGAGGAGACCGGGTAGCTCCGGGTGTTGGGGGCGTGTCTTAACACTGCGGCTCTGCATGTCTGCCTTCCGTCCATAATAGGTCTTCTCGAAGGCGTGATGGACTAAGGCATCCTGCGCTGGGTGCGGGGAACTGCGTTACCTGAGGTTTTCCTCAGCTTCCCATGTTTAACACGGGGTATGCCGCGAGTTTAACGTCCAGTGGGGACGACATCGGACTGATCAACACGAGGAGTGGATCAGATGACAGAACCCCTTGCGGGGAACCTCCGACGCTGGGGCTAGTACATGGGCAGCTTCCTGGGTGAAGTGGAGTGGAATGAAGTGGCATGACCCCACCGGGATGTGGCGGCCCGGGTAAGGATCATGATGGACGATGGAGTGAGGAGCTTGGACCCCGTAGAGGCTTCCTACGTACCGCGCGTTAGCGTGGATCAAAGTCAGCATAGTTCGAATATACAGTTTAACGTCATGCTAGATGATGGAAAGCCGACTCACAAGGAGGTCGAGGCTGCCAGGCGGAGGATTGAACCGACCCACCTTGCACAGAGGGGGATGGAACGGCTGGGTGGATCACAATTTCACGTCATGCTGGACGCTGGTGTTTGGGGCTTACACTTTAAGGAGGCTCGTATGTGGCAAAGCTCAGTTGGAGAGGGACTTGGGCCGAAGGTGAGAGACGCCTCGATCCCTGTCACGCCCTCTACTGGCTTCGGCAGTGGGGAAGCACAATGGAGATACACACGTGCAGTCTCCCACAAGGGCAGATTCATAGGTGAATTGACGCGAATGTGAACCCGGGAGGGGTCGACTGATGGACGAACCGACGTGAATACGACCGGGACGACCAGGAGGTGGGCTTGAACCTCAGGGAGGCTTCCTACGTACCTTGTTTAGGAGATAGGGATCAAAGTCCACGTAGTTCATTCTGTCAGGACTTACGCACGGAGGCAACCTGAGTGCGGCAAAGCTCAGTTGAAGAGGGACTTGGGCCGAAGGTAAGAGACACCTCGATCCCTGTCATGCCCTCCACTGGCTTCGGTAGTGGGGAAGCACAATGAAGATACACATGTGCAGTCCCCCACAAGAAACTAGGGGTTTGTAATACCCCGCCCCTGTGGGCGAAGGCCACTCCAATGAATCGTCCCTAAAGAGGGGAAATCCCGACATCCCTGCAGAGACGAGCGGGTGGGGGCCACATCCAAACCGGGGGGGGGGACCCTGCGTGCGGGGCACGGGATCGGGTGAAGCGGACAGTTTAACGTCTTGCCGGACGAAGTACAGTTTAACGTCGTGTGTTGAAGATGAAGCAGACGGTTTAACGTCTTTCCAGACGAAGTACAGTTTAACGTCGTGTGTTGAGGAAGAAGAGGACGGTTTAACGTCTTGCCGAACGAAGTACAGTTTAACGTCGTGTGTTGAGGACGATGGATGCTTGGCAGTTTAACGTCTTGCAGCGCGGACGTAGATGCTTGGCAGTTTAACGTCTTGCAGCGCAGACGAAGTACAGTTTAACGTCATGTTAGACGAAGATGCTTGTCAGTTTAACATCTTGCAGCGCGCACGATATGCTAAGGAGTTTAACGTCGTGCAGCATGGACGATATGCTAGGCAGTTTAACGCCGTGCAGCTTGGACATGTAGTTGCCGCCGATGGGTCCGTGTCACTTCGCGCGAGCCTGGAGGGCTGCACGGGAAGACAACGCACGGTGCGGGCACCCGGGATGAAGATCATCGGGTGCCACGCAGGTGGGTACCCTCAGGGGGTCAAAGGGGGCGACCCGGGCGGTTTGCGCGCAAAAGAGGAGCTTGGCGCGCAATACCGCGTGTCGGCACGCAATTGGGTGGGCTGGCGCGCAATTGGGCCAGCGCTTTGCGCGCGGAAGGTGGAGATTGCGCGCACCGGGCCTCTGATAGCGCGCGGGGGCAACGGCCCATTCATTAAGGAATGGCCACTTAGTAAGGGGGGGGGGGGGGGGTGCGCGCAATCGGGCGGGATTGCGCGCACCTGGTGGGCAATTGCGCGCAAGAGGCTTCTGTTGCGCGCGAAGGCCTTCGGGTGAGGAATTGGTCAAAGGAAAGAAGCCAAAGGGGTTGTGCGCCAAGGCGAACCCCGAGGCTTGCTTGCACGAAATAAAAGAGGTTACCTAAAGATCGGCATTGCACACGGAGGGGGAAGGATTGCGCGCACGGGCGACTCTTCGAATTCTGGCAACCTTCAAAACGTTGGGGGTCGCCTTGTATTTATAGCCAACCCCAGGCGCGCAATTCGGGTCGCGGGCGCGCAATTCGGCGCGAGCGCGAAATAGGGGCCCGGCGCGCAATACGGTCGCGCAGGGACGTCGGGCGCGGAAAATCACGCGCCGACTTGCCCCATTGCGTGAATCCCAGTAGGATTGCACGCGCATAGCCAATATTGCGCGCGGGCCTCCGATATTTCGGGCAAGGCCTTCGGGCCTTCCGAAACATGCTTCTGACTCCAAATATGACCTCTCCTTCCTTCCCCGGAACTTCGTTTGAGGAGCAACGGACTTTTCCGGCGTCTACAAATTGTATTATATATTACCATTTATTTATACTTGGGTTGAAATTTTCATTAAAATATCAATGATTGAAAATTTATATATAATGAAATATGTCATAATGTCTTAGGGTGTTACATTATCATCTATTACTGATGTTTCATTTAATATATGCTATCAAACCAAATTTTATTTTTTAAAAATATAATAGTGTAACATTTTATTATGGATTTTTAGTGTGTAATGAGGTGTAACTCTTATCAAATCAGATACAATGACTCATGGAGGTTTGATTTTGAAAGATTCCAGACACTGTAATATGATATTTGGATAGTTGATGCGGGATTCATTATATATTCTATAAAAACTCGGGTTTTTCCAAAATAGTTAAATAATTTCTCAATTACATTATTTTACCATTAACTTTAGTCATTAATAAGGAATGATTAGGTAATTTTTTAGATGCTTGTGGTAGTTTAATTTGAGTCTATAATTATTTCAAAAAATATTTTAACCGCATAATAATATAGATTTGTTTGATTTTTGATTTTTTCAGTTATAAGTTGTAGTAGGGAGTTTTATTTTAATATTTATATGATATTAATACTATACTAAAAAATATACAATGTGAAAATTATTTACTAGTTATGTTTTAATGTTTATTATGTGTTGTCTAGGTAAGAGTATTCTTATGATTTAGATTATTTAAATAAACATTTTGGCATTCATCATCATCATCATTTATATTTTTTATTTATAAAAGAATTGTACTAAAAGGACACAACAAGTCAAATATATCCTATAGAATGTGAAGCCCAAAGAGGCCTAAATTATTAAAGTCTAATTGAATCCCATCTAACTAGATTGAACCCCTTAGGTTTCTAGTTGGGCAAATTGTTTCAGCATATAGGATCTGAGCTAATGGAATCATGTAAAGAAAGGTGGCCCGAAACCTGATTTCCCTCATGATATAAATGAAATATTATTATAATATTGTAAATAATTCCCTGAAAGATTCTTATGATGCATTATATCATCCAAGGAGTCGAATCAATGCCATTAAAGGAATTGTGAAGTATCATTGAGTTAGTTTTTCCCTCCGATAAATCGACCCCCCTCTGGTGGCTCCTATATAGACTTGGTGGAAGAGCCTTAGCCTCTTCCCATAGAAATATTTCTTGAAATAGGTGGAATGAAAACCCCAAAATGACTTAACTAGTGGATTCACGGAAAATACCAACTCTGCAAAAGACCCCTCATATTGCAGGAGACCACAATATTGAGTTTGAGACAACTGGTGTTGGGTTCCAGCAGACCCAATGGCTTCAGATTCTTTTGTTACTAGGTTGGGTGAGGTTTGTATTCACCGGAAGCCATTGAAGGGAGGGAGCCTAACACCAATTACTGATAAGACTGTCCATAATGAGTAGCAGGTTCATTGTTATATTAATGATGGATCTACCATAGGTTCAGACCCATTCATGTGTAGAATTTTTTCATAGCCTTCCATATGTCCCAAAAACCAACATGAAGAACCAGAGGGTGAACAAAATTATCATGTCCTCTGTCTCCCAAACTGTGGTACCACCGATCCAGGAAAAAATTCTATTCCATTTTATGGGCATAAAGTGCAATGAAATCAATAATGATTCCACACATATCACATGCCTTATTGTCCTCGAAGAAGAGATGGACCATACATTCATCACTGTTGTTTTTTCCTTGTGTGTTCCGAAACTGTCAGAATGTCTCACCATTTCATGTTCTCCTACATGGGTTTGACATTGTTCCTTATCCTCCATGTTAGAAATTTGTATTTCATGGTAATTACTTTGTTAAATTAGAATTCCTTCCAACAATCATAAAGATAATTTATATCCAATGTATGCATGAAGTCATTTTGTGGAGAATTCCTCTAAAGAAGGAGTAAAGATGCATATATGAGACTTTGAGATCAATTACTTGAGGTAAAAGATTTATAATTCATACTTTTTCAACACAGCCATGATGAAGAGTAGATAAGAACTAACCTCCCTAAAATAAATATTAGTGGTCGAGCATCCTGATAATCTTATAAAAACCCTGAACCAGTTCTAATGCCAAAATAAAATTTGTCCCTTCCCAATGATCCATTAAGAGTGTGGGTGAAGAGAAGTGGTAAAGGGAGACTTAATGGATCAGAATGTCAATTCATATCCATAATCCAAATTCTTATTGTTATATTTAGAGTTATACATGGTTGTTCCCCACAATACATGTTGTTCTAGGTCTTTCCATAATAACATTGAATGCATGTAGAGGAGGGTGTCTTCGAGGGTGGAAATATTGATGCCACATTCCCTAGAGGGACTTTCTACCCTACTCCAGTATTCCCAGTGATGATACCCTTTTGATGAAGGTCCCAGATGAATCAAACTAGGATCTTTTCAATATTGTTGATAATGCCATCCAGGACATTAATATATGATATAGCAGGAAAATGGTATCTAAGAGGATGTAGTTAATCATGTAATATATGTGTGTTTGGATTTTTGAAAGTGACATGAAATGATATGATTGGATTGATAATATTTTCAATGTATGTGTTTTTTAATTTATAATTAAAATTTAAGATCGGAATAAATATATATTTATTGATATATATGGTGGGGAGTTTAAGTGAGGTAATATCTTGATAAATATGTTATTTGTGTATATATTTTTTTTGATGGGGAAGAAGATGTATTTTTTATGAGGAAAAACTATTTTCTATAATTTTTTAGGATATTTTATGGTATATTACAGATTTTTTTATAACTAAAATTTTCAAAATATAAATTCCCTTTTTTTATTTCTAGGCAGAAAAATTCATCGTAATTAGGAGAAAAGATTTATTTGGATTAAGATGGTGATCATTGATTGCATTATTATTTTATCTAAAATTAATATTTAGATTTATAAAAATATAATTAATGAATCAGAGGAAAATTTTATTTCCCTTTTATTAAATAATTATTTTGAGGTCCTTTTTGTAGAATTCACCATGTTCCCTGTACGTTTCAACTATATACTCATTGGTAAGTCTAATTTCGTTTCACCACATATGATTCCACTATGAGTCTCATTGTCCAAACTATGATTATAATTGAACAACAATTTTTCCAATAAAAGAAAATCATGCAATTGAAATTCTATAATCACAGTATTTATTTTTATATTTTGAAAATAAATTAATTAATGTTTCTAAATTCAAACAATTACTAGGTAATCATTGTATTAGACATACAGTAGGTTAGAGGGATGATACATGACCTTGAATTTGTCCTCCATTATTAAAAAACAATTTTAGGTTGTTTAGGTGGATTTGGATTATATTTCAATCAAACAAATTCCTCTTTATTCAATTCCTTATTATTTTACATTTTCTCCAAAAAAAATATTTTTCAAGGTAATTAATTGAATATTTTATATTACCTGATCCCAATTCACTTTTCCTATAGATAAGGTGGCTTCTTATCAAAATGATAATGGATTTCATAAATGGTTAATAATAAATTATTTATTATATTTTAAATGAAGTTAAATTTCATAATAAATATTGATATGTATTAAATAGATATTAAAAAAATTTATTTTTTACTTTGTTATGGAATTTGGGGTTTTTACTCGTTGAAATTGAGGTGATTTTTATGTTTTTTATATGGGTGTTATATAAACATATTTGGAATTTTTTTCATTTTATGATTTACAAAAAGTTCATTAGTGGTTTATAATTTTATTTCTAAATAATGTGACCTGATTTATAATAAAAGACACTATATATTTAACCAAGGTCGTTATTTTTCATCATCAATTAAAATATTTCATAATGAATTTTAGGGAATTTTTAATTATCAAATTCACTTCTCCTAATAGTGTCAAAAAAATATTAATGTGTGGCCTATAATAATTTATAAAGTAAGTGTTGAGTCAAATACATCATGTCGTATCGTAGTTATTATACTCGGTATATAATTAGAAGAACAAAATCAACTTATATTGTCTAGATAAGGATGTACTTCTAAAAAAACTGAATCTCTAACGTATCACCAACTTTTTTATGTTAATATATACTTATCATCAAAGTCTATCATAGGGTTATTTTCCCTAAACTATGTTTTCCTAAATCTAGTTCTTTATGTTTCTACTATGGATTCTGTGATACAAAATATAACAACCCCAACCCTAGTAACCTATACCTAGTTATAGAATTATTACATTGAAACTAGATACAAGAGATCGCATCCCAAAGGACAATATAGTTTCATAGTCTTAGAAGGCTAGATACATACATGATTCCCATATTACATTTATGTAATCAAATTAGAAAATATTATTTTCTATTAAAATATCATTATTCCATCTATAATGTCCTTATATACAACTCATAGCACAATTATTGGATTCATGGTAATCGAAATAAAATAAGGGTTAGATAAAAAAACTCACTAAGGTAGTGTACATTAGTATCTATCATTAATAAATAATAATGATTGACATGGATATATAAATATATTAACAATGGTGAAATTTAATAAAAAATGTGACTATCAAGATTATATAAGGTATACTCACTATGTAAATTTAATTAACTGAACAAACATGCCATTTAAATAAGATTAATATCATGAATAGATAAGTCAGCATCAATTTTTCAAGGTAAATAACTAAAAATAGATGCCACTTAATTGATTAACTATGAATGAAAATGAATGTAGAGATCATATCATTGAGAAAATACCATGGAAAATAAAAAAAAAGAATTTTTAATGCCGGAAATGATTAATTTTGTGATGGTGTGATATCATGAATCATGGTACCTCTAATTTCACGACCTTTCACAAGATTGGTTAATATTGATCGGTAGATATACACTAAAAACCCATTTAACTAGGGATTCTATAATCATTTATCTAATAAGACCTATCAATACATCGAGGGGATATCTATAGCAAGGATTAAACCATAACTGAATGTACAAGTAATGTCTCATATATCATGTAATCGATCTAATTAGTGAATAATTATACCTTATAATTAAATATCTATATTGAATAAAATATATAGGTTTATCAATATTTCACCAGTTAGTCAAATTGTTTCAAAGAAGAAAAAAAATTTAGAGAGTTTTATGGTTTTAAATAATATTATCAATTTTAAAATGATTTTTATATTTAAAAATAATAATTTTTTATTGATAAATGATCACATAAAATTGAATGTTTCAAGAGAATGTAAATAATCACAATAGAATGTGAGATAGTAAAATAATTTTTACATCATTTTTTATGTATAAAATTGATCCCCTTGAATAAAAAACCCGGAAATAGACATTTATAATCATTAATAAGTAGTTATTCATGATAAATACATCAATGCTATGGTATATAAAATATATAAAAAAACTGCATACTGAAAAATATGTCATAATGGAATTGAAATTCTGAAAAAATATATTACAACCTTGTAACTTTAATATAAAATACCCTTGGGACAAATTAATTAAAATAGAAATCTAAAATAACATGAATTATGAAGGATTAATGATATTAAATGTATAAGGGGTAGTATTTATATTATATAAATAAAATTAGGAGATCAATACTATAATATGCCTCAAAAGAGAAAAATTGAGAAGAAATCCCTTACCACATGGTAATTTTTATGTGAACCACAATGGATGAAATAATTCAAGTTGAAACATTAAATACATTTAATAGTGAAGTATTGAATATATTGGGTTTAAAATGTTATATATATATATACCATTTAAAATAAATTAGGTGCATAACATTGAAATATGCCTTAATTACGGTAAATTGAGATGAGGTCCCTTACCTCGCTCTTCCATTTGGTTGAACATGGTTTAGCACCCTGGATATTGGTTTTAGTTATGGTTTTGATTTACACCATAATTAAATTAAAAATTATATTTTTATATATGACCTTTTTATAAAAACTCAATAACCTATCGTTAATAATATTTCATTATAAATATTATTTCTGGTGTTAACAGCTTTATTTTTTCATGCATGTTTTATCTTGGATGGTCAGGTTATTATTTATTGGATTTATTAACATCATTTAAATTTTTTATTAATTTTATAAATGTCACATTTAATGATTTTATAAATTTTTATAATGATTATTTAAGGTTTTAAATGTAAAATTAATCACACAACATCATAGAGATTACAGGTCGTATGTATGCATGAGCGAAGATATGATTATATTAATGAGTGAAAGGATAAATAATATTTTAACGTATTAATCATAGTAAATAAATATAATTATATATATATATAACATATATTAACTAAATATATAATTGTTAACTTCTATTTAAATCCAATTTGAATAATAAATTACATCGCTTTGTGAGGCAGTAGTCCACTATTCACATGAGAGATGTTATGGTATTTTAAAAAAAATGGAATGTAAGATGGAATATAATATATTATAATTATATAAGAATAATAAGATCATAAATATCATATAAATTATTTAAATAAAACATTATATATATCCTTGAATTGTATTGATGGAACATGAGTTACATTATTTTACGAGGAAGTATTTTGAAGCACACACAATTGACGATTTATGTTACTATTTAATTGATAAGGAGATATATATAGTTCACTAATATAACATAATACCATATTTTTATATTTTATATAATGTGGTTATTATTTATCAATGGTTTAATAATATTTTATGGGAGTACAAGAAGTTAAAAATAATATTGTTTTAGACTATTACCACTTTTTTAGACAACTTCTTCTAGTTTACACCATTATCATTCAATCGTTATATTTATGAAAAAACCAATGGATACCTAAAGTTGGGAGTGTAATACAGAAGTTATCTTCATGATTTTTATTGACAACGTCTATACTGACATGTGTTACTATTGAAGGATATTTGGTGGTTCTTTATAAGAGGGGTAGAAAACACACACGGTATTTTGAAAAAAAAACATTTATAACAAATTTTGTATCATTAAAGAAGCCTCCCAATGTTTAAATTATCTAAGCATAGGGGTAATAAGGTCATGAATATTCTATAAAATGTTTTTTGGACATGTTTTTATGTTATTTTAACCATTATTGTTTTAGTTTAACCATTGATAAATTAGTTTTTACCATAGGCTTGGTAATGATATTTTTTGTTTTTACTATTATAATGGTCTATAATTATGATAAAAATAATATAAATTATAATTTTTTTGATTATAAGGAATTAATGGATTTTAAAAAATTCAATATATTGAAGTGTAATAACCCAATTAAAATTATTCCCATAGACTTGATGAAAACGCATGATTCAATAGAGAACATTCTCATAAGTATAGATGGTTTTAACATCCAAATTAAAAATTAAATTCATTAAAATGAGATAAATTAATTTAAATTTAATATAATTTAACATACTTTACATAAAAAAATAAAAATTTAATTTAATATTTTAAATTATTTTAATTAAATCAAAATTTTCAATAAAAAATAAGTATTTCTCATTATTCATCAAAAAATAGGACATTTTAAAAAAAATATAAAAAATTAACCCTAAAATAATGTTGATATGATGAATATAAAATTATGTTAATTTTATCAAATTAAATAAATAAAATTTTAAAAATTTAATTTAAAATAATTTTTGAAAATCAAGACTAAACTATCTTTTAAAAAAATAATGTTTTCAGAAAACGTTTCTCTTTCTTTTAAATGATATTTATATTAAATAAATTCAAAAGATATCTATAATTTTAATAATTTAATTTGAAATATTCATATCATAACATATAATGTATATTTTATAATGTTATAATATATTACCATTTATTTAGACATAGAGTGGTATTTTCCTCAATCTATCAAAGATATCAAATTTTTTTAAAAGAAATATGTCATAATATCTCAGGATGTTACATTATAATATTTTGCCGACGTAGAATTTCATTTATTCTATCAAACCGATTTTTATTCTTTTAACATCATATATTGTCACATTATTTTGTGGATGATTAGTGTATAATAGGGTGTACCACTTCTTAGTTTAGATACACTGATTCATAGTGCTTTGAATTTCAAAGCATCCAATCAATATAATCTGAAATTTGGACATGTAATGCTGGATTCGTAAAATATTCTATGAAAACCCAGGTTTTTTTTACCAAAATCATTAAATAATTTCCTAATGAAATTATTATATCATTGAATGTAGTCATTAATAATGGGTGATTTGTTAATGATCCAGATGCTTGTGGTAGTGTACATTAAGTCAACAATTATTTCAGGAAATGTTATGACCAAATAATAATATATATTTTTTAATTGTGAATTTTTCAGTTATAAATGGTAGTAGGGTGTTTTTTCAATATGTATATTATATTAATACTATACTAAAAATGATACAATGTGAAGATTATTTACTATGTATGTTTCGTTTTTTATTATGGGTAGTCCATGTATGAGTTTTTTATTATTTTGATTTTTTCAAAAATCAAATTGGAATTCATCATCATCATCATGTAAATTGTTTATTTTAAAAAAATAATGGTACAAAAATGAAACAACAACCAACAGATTTCCTAGAGAAAGTGGATCCCAAGGAGGCCTGGATTGTTGATGGATAATGGAATCCCATTTAAATAGAACGTACCCCTTAGGTTTCAAGCTGTGCAGATTGTGTAAGCATATAATATCTGATCTGATGTAATCAAGTGAAGCAAGGTAAACTGAAACATGATTTCCCTCATGCTATAAATGAACTATTTTTATGTTATTGTAAATCATTCCCCAACACTTTCTGATGATGTATTATATCAACCATTGAGTGGAAAAAAATCCATGAAAGGTGTTGTGAAGGATCTTTGAGTCGGGTTCTTCCTCCGATAAATCGATCCCCCTCTATTGTAAAAAGATTAATCCTGATATCAACCACTTAGCCTTCTTCTGTACAAAGATTTCATGACCTTGGTGGATTGAAATCCACAGAATTACCAAACCCGTGGAATCACATACAACCCCTTCTCCACAAAAGACCCCCTTATTGCACGAGGCAACAATATTGAGTTTCATACACCTTGTGTGGGGTTCCAATAAACCTAATATCTTCTGATGCGGATGTTACCAGACTAGGTTATGTGTGTATTCACTTGAAGTCATTAAATGTAGGGTTCCTCACACTAGTTTCTAATTACACCAACCATATCATGAAAGTAGTTATTTTTATAACAATGACAGATCTATATGAGTTTTTGACCCATACGTGTATAGAATTTTTCCCAGACTACCATATACCCCCAACAACTAAAATGCGGAACCATGATGGAGCTAACTTCTTCCGGATCATTTCTCCCAAACTGTGGTACCCGCGATCCTGGAATGAATGCTTAGCCATGTTATGAGTATAACATGCAGTGAAATCACAAATATATCCCCACACAGTACACTCCTAGTCTTAATCCAAAAAAAATAGACAGTACATTCCTTCCTGTGGTTTTTTTACTTGGGCATCTAGAAACCATCAGGATTCTGCATCGTTCAATGATCTCATCCATGGGTATGGCAATATACATTATCCTCCATGTTTGAAATTTCTAAGTCGTGGGAATTCCTTTGGTAAATAGGGTTTCATTCCAACAATCACCATGATCTTACACATCCAAATTTTTTCAAATGTCTCTTGTGGAGAATTCCCCTATAGTATAACATGTGAAGACACATATATGTGGTTCTGAGTTCAATTCAATGAGGTCAATGATTTTTTGTTAGTCTATTTCTAATATAGACTTGATTATGTGAAGATAAGAACTAACTTCTTTAAAATAAATATTGGTTGTTTGGAATCCTGTGAATCCTATAACAACCTCAACCAAATCCTGATACCAAAATGAAATTTGTCACTTTCTTATAATCCATCGATTGTGCAGGTGAAGAGCTATGATAAGGGCTTGATTTTGGACTAGAAAAATGATTCTAATCCATCAACAAAATTTTTATTTCTAAAGTGATTGTTGTGTATGGTTATTTACCACAATTCATGGTTTTTTAGGAAATTCCATACCATTTATCCACACTTGTAGAGGAGGGTGTCTTTGAGGCTGCAAATGTTGATTCCACATTCTGTAGCAGGCCTTGCCACCATACTCTAGGATGTCCAAGGATGTTTCCCTTTTGAAAAAGGGTCATACATGATTCCAACTAAGACATTATCAATCTTTTTGATCTCACCATTTAAGAAATTTATTGAAGATAGAGCATGGATACAAGTATCCAAGAGGATGTTGTTAATCAAGTTGTATATGTGTGATTGGTTTTTTGAAAATGACCAGAAATGATAAGATTGGACTTATAATATTTTAAATTAATGAGTTTTTTTAATTAAGAATTTATTTTTAATATGGGAACCAATATATATTTATTGATTTAAATGTTGGGGAGTTTAAGAGAGAGAATATCTTGATAAATATGATATTTTTGTATGTTTTTTTGTGATTGGGAAGAAGATGTTTAATTTTGGTGGAGAAATTTATTTTCTATAGATTTTTTAGGATATAATATGTTTTATTACAATGTTTTTTATAACCAACAATATTATTAATAGAATTCCATTTTTTATGTCAATATTGAAAAAATAAAGGGAATGAAGTGAAATTTTTTTCTTTGGATTAAGAGGGTTATCAATGATTTTATTGTTTTGGTATCTAAACTTAATGATTTCATTTATAAAAATTGATTGAATGGATCAGTGGGAAATTTTATTTCTCTTCTCAAAAAAAAATATTTTGAGGCATTTTTTGTATAATCCACCACATTACATATACATTTCATCTATTTACTAATTGGTATGTCTAATGTCGTTACACCACATATGATTCCACTAAGAGTCTGGTGGTCTAAACTATAATTATCATTAAATTACTATGTGGTCAATAGAGGAAAATCATGTGGTTGAAATTGAACAACAACTATATTTAGTATTATATTATGAAGATAAATTAATTAATGTTTTTAAAATTCAACAACTCATCAGGTATTAATTATATTATACAAAAAAGGGGTTAAAGGGAATATCTATCCTCTTGAATTATTCCTCCATTATTATAGACCAATTCTAGGATGTTTTGGTGGATTTTGATTATATTTTAATCAAAAATATTCCTCTTTATTCAATGCCTTATTATGGTACATTTCCACTAATAAATTTTTTTCAAGGTTATAAATTCAATATTTTATTTTGCATGATCTCAATAAACTATTCATATAGTGATGGTGGTTTCTGGTCAAAATGATAATGGATTTCATATATGGTTACTAACACGTTATTCATTATATTTGCAATGAAGTTCAATTACATGTTGATTTTTTTATATATTCAATATATATTAAAAATACCATATTTAAATATGTTATAGAATTTCTGGTTTAATATTTTTGAAATTGATGTGAATTATTATGTTTTTTATATGGGTGTTCTATAAGAATTTTGGTGATCACTTTTTTATTTTTCCAATATTCTAATTTACGAGGTGTTTGTTAGTGGACTATAATTGGAGATGTTCCCAACACTGGGTAATTTTAATAAATGGTCCAATAATCACTCAAAGATTATAGTGAGGGAATATATTATATTCACATAATTTGTTTTTGGATTTATAATATAGCTGAATAATGGGTTTTTAAATAGAATATAGTTCATAAATATGTGATTTTTTTAACAATTGTGTTTTTATTTCTATATATAAATAATTCCTACAATGCAGTTACATAAATATGGTCATTTTCTCTTGGATATATTTTTTTAATTAATATTAATTTTATTATAAGATATTTTTTATTATTTCATTATGCTTATCGTTATATTGACTCAAAAATATATGATGAATATATTATTGTAGAACCAATATGAATTTCATAAAATTGTTATATTTTTTTAAACCATTAGTAATGTTATTGGAAATATATTTTTGATAGTTTCTGATTTGTTTTAAAGTGATTTATAAGTTTTTGGTTATTTTTTGTTATTGTATTGAGCCTATTTGATGAATTATTGAATTTCTGGACTGAATATTTTAATGTGTAACAAATATGATTAATGTACATTTTAGATGAAGTAGAATTTTGAAATCTAAGATGGTATTTCAGATTAAATAATGAGTAAAGAAAAAAATTTAAATGATGGAAATATATAATTTGTGATCTTGATACATATAATGTTCTTATAAGCTGGTGTAGATAAGTGTAAAATGGAAGTTGATACATATAATGATTAATTCATATGATGTTGTTATAATCTAGTTTAATGAATTGTACAAATAATTAATGAGTTATTATATTCTTTTCTGATAGTTTGTTGTATCATAAAGAAGTAAAGATTCATGGAACTTTACAAGAAAGAAGAAATTCCCACAAGATAATATTGTAATAAAACCTATATATTACATTGATACTTTAATAAAACAACAACACTGAGTCATATAGTGAATTAAAGGATGATATTTAAAATAGATTGTGTGTCTTATTAATGAGTTAAATTTGTAATAAAACATATATATTTCATTGAGACATTAATAAAAGAACCACACCGAGTCATATAGTGAATTAAAGGATGATATTTAACAAGGATTTTGTGTCTTATTAATGCGTTAAGTTTGGATGTTTTTTAGTGTTTTTCACCAAATGATAGGGAGACAAATTCTGTGTAGTGTTTCTACTATTTTATTAAAATAATTTTCATTATATTCTGTATATAAGAATAAAGTATATATATATTAATGATTAATGATTATTTAGTGAGAACTATGATGTTGTTACCATGACTAGACCATGGATATTTTTACTAGTAAGGGATAAGATATGGTCAAAAACTACTTTATTCCTCAGTTGTTTATTGTTTTTTAGGAAACCAGTTTCTATTTATGATTATTTTTTGAATCTTTTTTGGAGGAAGAATATTGAGTGGTGTGTGTGGAATTTAATGTTAAAGTTGATCATTATGAATGATATAAGATAAATAAAGATATGTATGATATTAATATGTTAATATTCTAATAGTAAAAGTGTTAAATGTTAGAATAAAATAACTAAAATGATTATAAGACACAGTAATTTACATATAATGTCCCATTATAATGAACCTAACTTTTTGAATGATAATTATTTCCTAAAAATGCGTGTTATATAATTCTATAACCAAAAAAACTACATTCCAATAATAATTATTTGTGTATAATTGAAATGATACATTTGGGTTTCACACTTTATATGACCATTATTCAATTATGACAGTTTCTCAATATGACCATTGAAAACAACACTCTTATTTATAATTATAAAGTTATAATTAGTATTATAAACATAGATGATAGTGGTCAATTAAATCATAAAGACGATTTGATGGCCTCTTACAGTAGATTCATTCCACATTAATTCCATTATTCAAAACATTGGATGAATGTAGTGCCTTTTGGATTATCCCTTGATCATTCCCAGCCCAATATTTAACATGTTAACTTGAACAAGATCACATATGGGAAAAGATCATGTTAGTGGAGATTGCCACTCGAGCGGTGTTAGATAAGATACCTCATTAGTATATCATTATCAAAGACATCGCCCTAAGGACATATACTAATGTTATAATTGGTTGTGTATCATGTCCTTATTTACTTATTGTAAAATCCATTGTATATATTAATTTATTGTTCCATCACATACATTTTGAGTGCATTTTTTCGTAAAAAAATGATGGAAATTTTACTTTTTAGAAAATAAATAATTATTATAATATAAATTTCATTATTAATAATTATATTTTTAATGAAATAATATTATTAACAGACTCTTATTTGAAATTAAGTGATAAAATAATTTTCTAAATAGTCCAAAATTTTACTATGCATTTCCTCTCACCCATTATTTTTAATAAATAATGATACTTATATTTAAATGTTAAATATCTCATACATTAATAATTATTATGAAAAAATAAAAATTATTTTTGAAATCATCACATCAAAATTTGGTTAGGGTGAAATTATGATCATTTAAAAAAAATTATTTTTCTGTGAATATTAAATATCAGGTTTTGAGTTTTTGGTATATTTAATGAAATCAAAAAGATGAAATAAGTAATATAAAATTATTGTCAAATATTTTGGATTAAAAAGGCTTAATATATTTCCTATTTGGCCAATATAATGAGAAAATTCCTAAAGAGAGCCCATGGTTTTTCATATATCACTACTGAGGTGTCCAAGGAAACTAATAAAAAAACTCCATCACTGTTGCTATAAATACCCACCATTTTTCCCATTAAAGATCATTACCAATTGATTCAAAAAAAATTGGTTTTATTACTTCTCTCTGAGTCATCCCATGGTGTTCTTAGCCCCAAAGGTATCAATCATTGAGTTTTACGAGTCACTCTTCAAGTTAATGTAAATTTCAACATCTCATTTCCATTCAGTTATCTTTTATGTTTTATGTCTTTTAAATTTCCATACCACATTCAGATATCCATTTTTTCTATTCCATTATTATATTAATATTCTTTTATGATTTTTAGATCCTTTTCCAATCTCTTATAATTTTTTTTTCTAAAGCCATTTATCATACACGTTATGTAATCAAATGTTTTTCACAAAATTTATCTATTTTTTTCCCCAAAAAATTATTTTATTTTATTTATGTGAATACCCAACACACATTATTTTCTATGTATATTCACCTAGATGTAAGAATGATTTATTTTATTCTATAATTTTCATATATAAAACTCTTATATCCTTTTCATGGGTTATAAATGACACAATGACCATGTTTTTTTTCACATTTTAAAATTGCATGATTTTGATATGCAACTCATTCCTTTTTCCCCTATAGGTAATTTTTGAAATGTTTGATTATGATATATGTTGATCACATTAATTAATACATATCAAGTTTGTTGCTAGGTAGCAGTCCAATTCATTAGGTAATGAAAATAATCTCTAGAGGTGACATGTTTTACAATACCTTGGTGAATAACCTTGGTAATTTTTATGAACCCATGATGATAAACCATGGTGATATGCTAATGAATGACTAAATTAAAATTTTTTTCCACATTTATTTTATAAGAATCATTTCTTTTCAACATAATATTATTATTTTACCATTTATTTTTTCTTTATGACATTCCTTAAGATCTTATTGATAATTAACATAATCATATGTCAACTGAATCAGTTGTTATCCCTTATCCGACATCATGATCACCCATTCAATTGATATATGTCCCCAGGTTATGATATACTATAATTGGAGTTAGGATGAACTAATTATTTGAAAATTCAATTGGATTAAAAGAATTTATTAATTTTATCATTTATTATCTACCTTTCTTTCAAGACACTAAACTTCAAATGATTCCCTACTTGTACATTATAGTCAAAGGTTATGTAGTAAAAAATAATGATTCCATAATTCATGTCAAATTATGGTTTAGGTATTTGGGGAAATAAATATTTTAAAACATAATGATGAATATTGAGGGAAAGATAAGCTATAAGAAAAATTCCATCTACTTTGGCAAAGTATTATGTAAGTGGTTTTTGATAAATGAAATCTAAATCTAGTGACAAAAAAGAGGTTTTGGATCTAAAATAGTCATTTATAGGTGTAATAACCAAAACACACATTTGAGCTAGACTCAAACGGGAACTGGTGCATGGAAAAAATCCTTTCTACACTTCAGGTTAGACACTCCTAGATGATATGTTTGGTTATTCATAAGCTTTTTATGACCATTTTGACGTATTTATAGAAAATGTATTTGTTGTTAAATAATGATTTAAAAAAAAGTAATTTCATTATGATTATAAATATATTAAATGAAATATATATCTCAATATTGTTTTATACTTTTAGAAAATGGTGAGAAATAGGGGAAACCACGTAAATGGTTTTCAAAATGGATAAAGTGATGATAGCCTTTTGATAGAATCCAGATTTGAAATAATCATGAGAATTAAGAATCAAATAACCCGAGTTATTGAAAATTACCAGAATCAAGCTGAGACACTAGATTCAACTCAAAGGGAACAAATTTCCTTTTAGTAATTTATAAATCAACGCCTTCCTTCCTTTAGTGGATCTACCTACCCATTGATTTCTAAATAGTGGATAAAATTTATATACATTATCTTCCACATACATAATTGTTCATAATAAGTGAAAGTCTCCCTAGATATGTACTTCTTAGAAGGGAATAAAATATTTGGGGGATAGTAATTGAAAACACTAATCAAAGAAGGAATTTTTATGTGATAGAGTAGTAAGAGTTTAAGGGAAATTTTATGATAAATATTTCTCCCATTTGATGCATACAAAAAATGATAAGGAATTAATAGATATGAAGAAGATGAAGAAGAATGAATCTATAGGATTCTATTATAAGAACACTGCAATACATTCTTTCTAAACATCAAGAGTTTTCAGGGATCCTAATGGAATGGTTTATAGAGTATTTATATTATTATGACCCAACTATGAAATGATCTTTTTAATCACAACCATGAAATTATAGGGAGATAATATGACGTGATATAAAGGTTTATATAGTGTTTGGTGAGATGAAATGGTATCAAAAATCATATTAAAATAAGAGATATTTGGAGACAAGAGTAGGGAGGAGCTTGGATCAAGGAAAGAAATGATAGAAACTGAAACATTCCAAGTTCAATAAGTTTGGGAAGATGATTTTATGTATCAAATTACTTGGGAGTGGAAAATTTTACATGTGTGGAAGAGATTACCATATCACATGGAACAGTTGTAGTGAGGTGAAGCCTCCAATTCATAATGCAAATGAAAATGGGAAGATAGTGTAATCCTTTTTTAATGTAAAATAGTTCTAGTACGGATTACCCGACAGATTTCAGATCGCAACCAAATTATGATGATTGTGTGGGGGAAGCATAATCAGTCTCAGCATATAATAAGGGAAAAAGGTCATGATTTTTCTATCAACATGGCTGAATATGAATATTAAAATGATGTGTTGAAAGTTATTTCTATTGTTATCTCAATGATATAATGTACATTGTTTTATTATAGTTCTACACATTCTATTATTTTCACCATGTTTGAAAATAATATAGAATTAATCCCTCTACATTTTGAATCATAGTAGTCAGTTAAGACTCCTTGAGGGATTATCCAAGCATCAACAATGTATAGATACTATAGTACTCACTTAGGTGAGGAAAATATTATAAAAAATATAATAGTTAATCCCATTCTATTAGTCAATATTATACTAGATATGGACTGGCTCTCAAAGTATAATGCTAAGATCAACTAGTGAAGTAAACAAATCATTGTAGTCTAAAATGGAAGATGTAATTTTCTTTTCAATGGAGATATATATTGACCAGAGAATTGTCTTGAAACAAATCCCATTTCTTTTTTTTTGAATATGATTGATAAATTTGAAGAATAAAATAAAGGTATACAAATTGATAATATCCAAATCATATAGTAATACATTGATGTATTTCTAAGGATTTACATGGACCTAACCAATAAATAGAGTTATAGTTCTCCACTGACCTTATACCTGGATAAAAACCAATTTCAAATACACTTTATATAATGGCTAATGTGGATCTGGATGAATTAAAGAAGAAATTCCTTGATCGTTGGGATAAGGGGTTTATCTGGCCATGTGTGTCCCACTTTGAAGCACCTATTATCTTTTGGAAGAATATGGATAGATAAATTCAATTATACATTGATTATAGGGAACATAATGGAATCACAATGAAGAACAAGTACCCTCATCCATTAACCGATGCTTTATTTGACCCACTTCATGGGGCTCAATTCACCTCATAGATTTCTCTTCAATATGGTAATCATCAAATGATTATTTTTAAACAATATTTTCCAAAGAACACCTTCTAATAGACATATGGTAATTATCATTATGATATTATTCTATTTGGTTTGACTAATTCTTATGCTATATTTATAGATTTTATTAATATTTTATTTAAGGGATACCTTAAAAACATTGTGGTAGTTTTTTATTGATGATATTTTTATATATACAAAAATTCACGAGGAGAATGAGGATCATCTCAGGGATTTTTTTTCAAACTATAAGAAAGTATATATTATTTAGAAAGTAAAAAAAAATTGAATTTTTTTACAAAAGTTTCTTTGTTGGTGAACATTGTAACCAATGAAAGAATCATAGCTGACCCTATAATGAAAAAGGTTTCCAAGGTGTTGGATCATCCTACAAAATTAAATGATATTTTTATTTTCCTTGGTTTATCATAATATTATATGAGGTTTTTGAAAAAAAAATCATGAATTTCTAATCCTCTAACTAAGTTCACTCAAAATGGGTTCATGTTTATATGAAAAAATGAGTGTAAAGAGAGTATAAAATAGTTGAATAATAGATTAGATAATGAAACCATGATAAATATAACATCTATCAGAAATGGTTCCATTATTATTATTAACGAATCTCTCGAAGGGCTTGGGTGCGTCTACAGGAAAAATGATAAGTCGATTGTTTATGTATCTTGATAGTTGAAGCCTCATCAGCAGAGTTATCCAATTCCTGACATAGAGTAAGATATAGTTTTTTTCTCTGATGATAGAGATACAATGTCATTATGGGGAGTAATGTGATATATACAAAGAACACAAATTATTTATGTATATTTTCATGAAAAATTAATTCTACATGAGACAAAAGAGATGTAAATAACTTCTTAAAGACTATTATTGTTCAATTTATTATCACCCCATATGAAAAAACAAATTCATTGATGAATTATGTAGGGATGACTATGTTTTTTTAGAAATGATGATGATTCAAGGAGATTGTTTGATCAATGACTATATAAAACTGGGCATGGGAATTGTATGGAAAGGGACAACATCACCCATATCCCAAATGATATCACAACCATCACTAATATGTAATATCAGGAAATTTTAATGGGAAGATAACTCACAACATATGAATATAGAATCCTTGATGAATGGGATGTTTCTTGAGTTCAATATTGACAAATAAGTTGTACTAAAATTTCATTGAAGGTTGTGTATTATATATATTTTGAAAATTATGTAGTTGATGGATGAATCTCACATCTCTACTTTCTATATACATCCTAGAAGCACAAAAATTTATAGGGACCATCATGGTCATTATTGGGTGGATAACATGAAAATAAAGACTATTAACTATATTACAAGGTTTATATTGTGTTAAAAAGGTAAGAAGGATTGAAAATATCCTAATGTGGTATTGTAACCACTGCCCATACCAACATGGAAGCGGAGAAATATCACTGTAGGCTTTTTCTATTATCTCCCAAAATTAGACAAAGCAAATAATGTGAAATGGGTTATAGTGGCTAGTGTCACCATCTCTTCCCCTTTTATATCTATTCGAGAAGATTTATTTTTTGACCAACTTTCCATGATTTGTGTAATCCAAGTGGTGAGGTATAATGGGGTTCCACTTTCTATCACATTTTATTGTAATCCAAGGATCACATCAAATTTTGGATACGACTTAGACTTGAATTTAAAAATGAATTGAATTTTAGTGAAACCTATCACCCTAAAACTAATAGACTTTCTGAAAGGAATAATTAGAAACATGAGGAAATTCTGAGAAAAATATCAATGAATTTTAATGGTGTATGGGATCAAAATTTCCAATTATTTAAGTTCTAACATAACAAAACATCCACTTGAGTATTAAAATAGATCCTTATAATGCTGTATGTGAAAGGTGATGTAGAAATCCTACATTTGGGACGAATATGGTGATAGAATGCTTCCGGGGCCTATTCTTTTTTAATACCTGATAGAAATATTTCATTCCATCCAATAAAAAATAAAGTATACTCAGAGTTAGAAGAAGATAAATATGTATAATGGATGAAGGAACATAGAGTTTGATTTTGTTGATAAGGAGATCCATTGAATATCTCCATGAAAGATATTTAGGTGGTTTGGGAAGAATAGTAATTTCAACCATAGGTACCTTAGCCCCTATGAAATCCTTTATCATACAAGAGTCATTGAATTTTGGTTTCCACTTAAAAAAAATATATCTTCAGTTAATGATGTGTTCAATATTTATCTCTTGAAAAACAACACAACATAACCATAAACTTATTTGAATCACGAATAGGTAAAAAGAGAGCTGAACCACTCTTATGAGGATTACCCAGTTGAGATTGTAGAGTATAGAGATAATTTTCTATGCAACAAGATTACCCATGTCATTAAATTGTTTTAGAGGAACCAGAAATAGGAATAATCAACGATGGAAGTAGAGGAGATAATGATGAAAAATTACCCACAAAATTTATTACCCGAGGGAACGAGGTAAAATTTTAGGGGTGAAATTTATTAGGGGGGAAGAATTAAATGACCCAATCTTTTTGAATGATAATTTTTTTTAGAAAATGTGTGTTATATTATTATGTAGATAATGAAATTATATCCCTTTACTAATTAATTGAGTATAATTGATATGTAACCTTAGTTTTTTTTACTAATATATGTTTATTATTCAATATGATCGTAAGAAACAAAACTCTTAATAATAATTTTATGGTTATAAATTTATTATAAATATAATTTATAATGTTATTTTAGATTAAAAGAAAATTTGATGGCCTAATATATTAGAGTATTTTTTTATAATGACTATGTGTAAAAACATTATATGGAGTTAATGTATTTGGGTGTTTCTCCTGAATAATCCCAAGATGAGATTCAACATTTTTATCTTGAATGAAATCACCTAGCGGAGAAGTTCATTTTAGTGGAGATTACCACTCTGCGGATGTTAGTCGAGCCTCCCATTGAGTCTATCACTATCAGACACCTCAAACATTTTTAATATGTGGGATTTATAAGAGGTTATGTTTCGATAAGTTAGTTACTTCTTATATAATCCCATTGAATAAATAAATATGTCGTTCCATCACTTCCATTTTGAGTTTATTTTTTCTCAAAAAATATGAAATATTTAACAAATTGATTTTGTGGATACATAATGTACTTTTTATGAAAAGATATAATTATTATTAAAACTATTTTATTATTAATAATATGTATTTTAGTAAAATATTATGATTTAAACAATAATATTTAAATATAAATGAAAATATAATTTTTTCTTTAGGTGTCATCAATTTTACTATGAATTTTACTATGTATTTTCCATCGGCTATTATTGTTAATAAATATGGCCATTTATATTTACAAGTAAAATTAAAAAAACATAAAAATTATTATGATAAAATAAAAATAATTTTTGAAATCATCAAATATAAATATGGTTGTGGTGAAATTTTGAGTTGTTTCTAAAATATTTTTTTTCAGTGAATAGTTTAAATACTATTTTGAGTTTTTGGTATGTTTAATGACTTCATAATGATGTAATATATAATATAAACCACAATTTTTACTTATTTGAATTAAAATAATGCAATGTGATCCCTTAGTGGCAAATACAATGGGGAAATACCAGGGGAAGCCCCTAGTTTTGTATATACCACTGTTGAGGTATTTAATGAAATTTATAAAAAACTACCTCACCTTTTTCAATAAATAGCCACACATTTGTAGATTATATTTAATCCTAAATGTTTTTTTTGAATATATAATATTATTACCTTCCTATGAGATCTCCTAGGGTTACTTAATGCCCCCAAGGTCCAAATCATTGAGTTTTAGTAGTCACTCACCGATATAAGAGAAATCTCAACTTCACATTTCCATTCATGTACTTTTTTATGTCATATGTATTTAAAATATCAAAACAATATCTTTATTTCAAATTTATTATATTAATTTAACGCATCTATAATATTTTAATAATGAAAGACCCTTTTGAAATCAATTTTCAATGTTTTAAAAACCCACATCTTATACCTGTTATTCTGTTGAATTATCTTCTCAAGATTTATCTCTTCTATGATGAAATTATTTACATTTATTTATGTGAATACCAGAACATATTTATTTAATATTTTTATTCTCTAATTTGTAAAAATGATTTAATTTATTCATTCTTTGGCATACATAAAACCCACATTCTTTTATAATGGGTTATAAACAACATAATGATCATATTTTTTTAGCACTTTTTAAAACTCCATGATTTTGATACAATTCCCCTTTATTTTATTCCCCACAGGTTATTTATGAAATGTTTTATTATGATATATATTTCTCAAATTATTTAATACATAATAAGGGTCTTACTTGATATCGGTGCAATTCATTGATTAATGAATTTAATATCTAGGGATGACATGTTTTACGATACCATGGTGAATTACATTTGTAATGTTTTTGACACCTCGATGATAAATATTGGTTATATTCTTATGAATGAACCAACTAAATGTTTTAGCCATATGTAATTGTTATTAATAATTTTATTTTCATTAGTATATTCATATTTTACAAATTTTCAAGACTTTATGATATTTCTTATATTCTTATCGATAATTCTAATAATCACATATAAATTGTTTCTCTTGATTTAAATCAATATGGCTTATTCTCACCATATCCTTTGATTTGTGTCCCCATGTTATGAAATACAGTAATTAAACATAGGAGAAACATATTATAATTCCTTCCAAGTGTATTAGAATAATATTATCATTTTTTCATGTATTATGTACCTTTATTTAAAGACATTAAAATTTAAAAGATACTCTGTTAGAAAAATGTAATAAAAAATAAATAAGAAAAAATGGAGGGATTAAATACTTATACAAATAAAAGGGTAAAAAATTATTTTGATGAGTCATGGTGATAATGTAAATAAAACCCTTCTATTGTTGGGAAGTGAATGATACCTTCCATCACAAGTAGATTATACTTACCAAATAATTGATGTTAATTTTTTGCACATATAATTTCTAATAATTAAAATAATGAAAATTTATATAGCACGTAAAATCCTAAAATTATAAATTAGTAGGTTTCCCAATTACTGAAAAACCTTATAATAATTCACTATGGGTATGGTATCATTATAATAAAATTTCATACTTTTTGAGAAAGTGTTTAATAGAAGGTTGATAAATATATGAGTAAAAATGGATTATTATTTTCTATAATTGATAAAATAATTAATAAAATTTCATGTTGATCACTTTCTTTATTGTATAATACTTTTCAAGGTCTATTGGCATTTTATCAATGTATACCAATATTCTTCCTAGGATTTTTACAAATCATGTTAAACTATATAAATTGTGGAATCATTAAAAATAAAGGTTAACTCATTCTTTTATAGTATTATCATTCCAGGAAGGATTAATTGGATCCTCCCATATCATATATGAAATTATATAGAAGTTAGGTATAACTTGATAGTGTTTTTTTCTCCCATTAAAAAAAACTAACATATGAAATTTGTATGAAATATATATCATGAATTTTATTGGACATTTATAATTGAAATTAAAAAATCATTTCCAAAAAATTATTATATAAATATAGTAGTCTTATCTATTCTAAAGAGTTTTTGTTAAATTATAAAAATATATATAAAGATAATTTTATGATTTAAGTGGTTAATTAATAAATTTTGGCAGTTTTGTATGAGACATGATGTTGGTTTAGGATGACATAATTCATAAATATATCACATGGGCTAGTGAAATATTATGTCTCATCAAGGTAAAACAAATAATTGTTAAAAAATATATTTTGAATTTTTCTTGATAGGTTTGACCTAAATATATCACTTCTTGAAGGGAAATAAGAGTTTCCATTACATTAGTTTCATAATAATCTAGTCAATTTAGATATGTGGAAGATTAATATTTTAAATTAAAAGGATATAGTGGAAATTGAATTAAATTCTAGGAATAAATAAAAGGTAAATAAGTAAGAACATGATTATTATAATAAATTAATTTCTAATGAATATTGAATGATATATTCCTTTATATGTTATAACATTTAATTGAAATGAAAAACGTAAAAAGAAAAAAAATACATATGAATTCATTAAATATGGGGGAATTGGACAAATAATATATGATTTAAAATTGAATAAATTTATAGATTATTAATATAATGTGGATAAAGGATAAACCAAATGAAATTAATTTAGATGGAGTTTTAAGGAAACCAATAAATTTTTTGAGAATGGAGATAATTATAAACAAAAAAATAATAATATTATTATGGAAGGATTAGAATAATAACCCTTATAAGGAATCCATTCTAATTAATAATATGTCAGGTTTTTAGTTTCATGGATCATGTGGAAAAGATGGGTATTTCTCTTATAATAAATAAGAAAATATGAATCTTAAATTGACACATGATGAAATTTATATTATATGGTTTTCCATAGATTAAAAAAAAATGGGAATGTTAATCTTCTGTGAAATTAAATTACAAGTAAATTAATTTAAATTTTTATCTACAGTATATATAAAAATATTATTTTAGAAAAATAAAGATTAAAAAAGTAAAACATTATAGAAAAACTAAAATGTAGTAAAAGATGAAAAATAAATTTTACTTTAAGGATGATTAATTGATCAATATATAATCAAGATGAACAATGTAGTAGAATTATATATGTCAACTGATTGACTACTGTGATGAGGATATTGAAATGATGGAATATTGATAATAATTTATTTATATCAATGTTAAACCAATTTCTGAGTTATTTATACTATGTAACATAAAAAAGATATAGATATTAAATTTGATTATGTCTATTATAAATTAAATCATTGAATATAATGATATGTGAAAAAGTATTAGAATATCACTTTTATATCCCTTAATGTTTTTAGATCCAAATGATGGAATTATTTCCATTATTAATTTAAAATAGAGGCTCGAAATGTTCACAAATATTATGATAGAAATTATTGAAAAACATGATATATTAATGGGTGATTATTTTTTAAAATTGATATGTAATATTAATAAGAAATATTCATAGAAAAATAATCAGATAAAATTAACATATAATGATAATTTTAATATTTGGATTTAAATTTGGAAGCCTATGAAACAATATATAAATATTTATAAGAGTAAATTAATAGATATAAAAATATAAAATATTGTAGATATAGAGTAATTTTACAACACTATTGAAAATATTCAACATACGTAGAGAGTTATAGAGAAATTGACTAAACTACCTCAAGTAATTAACAAGAACGAAAAATACATAGTAAGTCAAAATCATATAGAATTACATAAACATGAAAAATATAAAATATTAATAAATAATGATTATAATATTTTTTTAGTAAAAATTATTTTATTATCTAGTATTTTATTCCCATATAGAGAATGAATCATGACGTATGTAATGAGTATTTTTGATATCATTTTTTTAATAAGATATGACCTTTTTCACCACATGCTTCTTTTTTAATTGTATACATGTAATGGATTTAATTTCATCATAACACTCATGAAATATGGGGAATTGAAAATCCATCTCATGTTCTACTTTCATTTTATTTTCAATTTAAAATAAAACAACATTGTAAGGATTTCGTTTAAACCATCTAATTTATATAAGTTTAAGTGATTCATATTCAACCCCCTACATCCATGAATAATATTAACTATAAAAATATTTTATATTGAAATTCAAAATAATCTCAAGGTAAAAGAATACATTTTAATGAAATATTTCTCTTCGATGATATTTTTTCCTATAAAAGATTTATGTTGTGAAAAATATTTCACATTCTCTTTGATGGCAATTTTTCCTCCCATTGCATATTTTCACATCCAAAAAATGTAATAAATTATTTTTGGAAAACTAATTGTGTTTTCTCACATGTGAATCAAATAATTCCTTTCTAATAATTTATAAATAACCATTTATCTTATTTTTACAATTTTGGATTCAATCATATTTGTTTTAAAAATAAAATGGGATATTCAAAACCACCATCATGAATTTTTAGTTATATCAAATCTTTATTTATATAATGTTTAAAAGATTTTATTATAATTTATTTAGTCCATATTTTTCATATATGTTCCTTTTAATTATATCATATTAAAATTTCCTATATTCTAGGGAGAAAAAACATTTTACTTTGACATTTAAATTCCCACATTTAAGAATACACGACTCAAGGGATCATTGGGACTTCGTATTTCATGAAAATTTTAACCTTTAAAATTTTTTTTTACAATAAATATATTCTAAAACCCTATTTATATTATATAGAACCCTCATTTTACTATTCTAGTTTAATTTAAAATAATAATGTAATTTATTACATAACAAATCCTTCAATCATTACCAAAAGCATAAAAAATGCACTTTAGTTTTATTCATACATATCATTTATCATTATCAAGATATTTTCTATGTTAGAACTCAATTTTTAAGACCATTGATTGTTTATTAAAATATTAACATCTTAAATGATTTATTTTAATATTTTATTTAAGCTTATTATAATATAAAATTTAATTATTCTTTAAGGTGTGATTAACAAACCCACATCTTTCGCCTAGTTAATATTAAGATTATACATTAACTAAGGTTTCATTACCTCATATATAATATCTATATTATTTTCATTAATTTGGAAAATCATTACATCTCAATAGATAATATGGAAGGGAACCTGGAGTAAACCCAATCCATAATGGGACCATATCCACTCTATTTATAAGAATGATATGTCAAATCAATCCACCATGGGAATATGTTGTTTGTTTTGGTGTCCTATTACCTATGTTTTTCATATTGAGTATTAGTATATTCAATTTATTTAATATCAATTAAAAAATGAATTACATATTGTTCACTATTCTACATCAATCTGATGTTGTTGTCTCATAGGGTATAAATCACAATGATACGATAATAACAGTTCCTTATAATGATGAGAACCATAATGTTCTATGATGATATAATTAAATAATATTTTTGGGTTTGGACAACATACAATTATGGTATACATATTACATATATAGTCAGGTGTGACTACTCATGAGAGTATACAGATTCGTCACATGAATTTTTCACATGGTAATCTCAAATACAAGATATTAGGTGAAAACACTTCCCATTAAAAATTCCACATGGTTTGGTGTCATTAAATAATCCTATCAATGTGCATCATTAATATTCCATATATTTTATGAATATCATTAATTTATATTGTTACTCACGCATTTATATTTTATAATGAAAATGAAGATGAAATATGTTTTTTGTGAGTTAGGGTACATTGTTTCTGTCATGATTGACATATCAATAATGTATAGTTAAGGGAATTATTTTTCCTTAATAATTATATTGAAATTATGATAGTGAAACCTTTATTAGAATATAAAAATCTCATTCAATTTAAAGGTTATAGTGTACTATGTAGTTTATTTTAGATACTCAAAGAAAAACATATTTAGAAAATAGGCAGGTGACATAGATGTGTAACCTGTTAATTGAGATATTGTGAAAAGGGGTCATATTACATAATAAAATTCATATTTGGATGTCATTATTAAGAGAATATGTTCTTTCCCTTGGGTTATTTTACCAATTTCAAGATATTAATATCAGTCTTTAAGAGATCCCACCTAATTACAATGTGAAATACACCTAGAGGGTCACACAACACGTGTTACCAATGACCTCAATTAAATTATATTTTAATTTTATTAAATAATTAAATATTATTATCAAGAAAAAGGGATAATTTTATTCACACTTTATGGATAAAAAATATTTATTGATGAATGAAATATGTAATCTAAATATTTACTTGGGTGTTTGATTAATTCTGGAGGAGTTTTAATGGTCCAAGACTTTGTCTAGTGAATAATATTAAATAACAAGGCATTAAAATATTACTTCATATTATGAATGTTACTAAACACCAAAAAACAATAATATTATTATTATTATTTGTCATGGAATTCATTAATAATTATTATATTTTAAGGGTCAAAATTATATTAAATAATTATTTTATCACAAACCCCATCTTTATCAATAAATGATTTTTTATATTGTACAGGGTGTGAAAACATTGATTGGAGCAATCATAATATAGAATTATTGCACACAATGTATCTTCTCTAGACTCCACAATATATATCCCACTATGTATTGTGTAAATCAAGAGATATTCCATCAATTCCAAAGGTTGATAGATTAACGAAAAAATGAAAGAAAATCAATTCACTAAGATAGAATCTGATGGTTGGTTGGAATTTCATAGTGATCAAAGGATCACATGTAGATCAAAACTAGATAATTATATCCATGTGTCCTAAGAACATAATAGAGTTAATAAAACAGGGTTATATGAGAGGATAAAAATGAAATTAAAATTAAAATCATAAGCACATGTATTTGAATTTATGATATTAAATAAATTTATTAAAAAATTTACATACAAGTTCCTCACTCAGGGTTTCAAGAAAATAAAAACTTAAATGAAATTTAGATATTTCACAAACCATAGAATGCTTTTTGTATGACCATAATCAAAAATTGGTATTAGTGTAGTCAAATTTTAATGTATAATTATTTAATTTATTTTTTTAATATTCTATCATGATAGAATTTTAATTTCTTATTTTAATTTTATTTGTTTTCATTTTAATTATAATGTAATAGAGACATTATTCATGTTTATTAATTGTATTATTTTCCTAATGGTCTAAGAACAGACGAAGAACGATTGGAGATGCCATCCAGAATATAGAATTTACCTCCTCTAAGTAAGGGTAAAAAAATGTAATCGTAATTACATGCCATATACCATAATATGTTACACTTGAACATATTTTGGGACACATGGAATTCCACATAGTTACTACACATGATGTATGTTACATGTTGGAAGTCCTGCCTAACACATGGTTCTTGGATTACATAGAGTATATCAGCATACATGATATGTAGTCTATATGGGTTAATGACATAAATTATTCAATCTGCATTTCCATAATACAAGGTTAACCAGTATCCGACTAATAATATGGATAATTAATTATATAAATGATGTATATGAAAAGTATATGACCTATATTTCATCAATTCCCATGTCTCAGATACATTATAAGTTATATGTACAAATGGAATTTAATATACATGAAATATATCTAGAGATAACACATTACATAGTCTCTCACATGAGAAAACTCCATGTATTTTAGTGGGTCACACAGGTATAAGGAATTCAGATCAGATGGTGGGTATCTAGTATGTTAACATCATGTAATCAACCAAGATACATGCCAAAGAACTATGTGAGTATCTCAGGAATGTTTATAGAGGGTACATATCATGTAAATGGAATGTAATGGTCATGTATTCTAGATGAGTCACCATGAATTATCCATAAGAGTGTGACCTAGATAAATGAAAATTCAGGTACACAACTTGTAGCTCGATAGTACACGTCATGTAGTATCCAAATTACCAGAAGAATTAGATTACATTATATTTATTATTGAAGCATTAAAACCAAAATTATTTGATTGTAACTTTTTTTTTGAAAATTTAATAAGGGTTTTAAATAGTTCAGAATGATAAATTAAATTATTGCAATCATTTTTGAACTATATTTTCTTACATATATTTTCTATTAATTCCCAAACAATTGATACCCCAAAATAAATATTGATATACATTCCGATTAAAATTAATTAATGAATGAGTTAATTGATTAATCAATTCAAGCACATTTAACTTATTAACAAATAACTAATAAGACTTGTATTTTATCCACTTACTTTTGTATTTATGTTGCATGTAGGACCATTAAAATGATTAACAAAGGGAAGTGTATGAAATTGTAAAACCCTAAGTTTTTATGAATTTATTTGTTTCAAATTAAATAATTTTTTTTGTATTTTATATACACAAAACCTATATATTATTTTATATATTCAATAGCAGCTTAGCCTACATTACACAAAATATTGAGTTTTAACTAAACCATGAAATATTAATAGTATTTTAATTTAAATGTATCTATTATGACCTACCCAATAAACATAAGGATATGAATTGTAAAAACAATTTTTAGAATAATATTTGTAATTTTTTAATAAAAAGAAAACATACTCATCATAAAATACATAAGTCCTAGTAAAATAAATATAACATTCAAAAAACTTATTTTCTCCAAAACATTTTTTATGACTTTTTAGAACAATATTAAAATAAAATTTTGAATCCTTTTGAAAATAAATTTGATAAAACAAACATATTTGTTTAATTTTTAATTTCAATATTTTCAATGGCTGAATATTTACTTATTTTCTTTATATTTTTGAATTTTGATTAATTATGAAAAATACTAAATTTAAATTGAAAATTTTCTTTTATTTAATTAATTAATAACGTTAAAATATAATATATATTTATTTTAATGATTAATTAGTTAATATATACATGTTTGAATCCAATTTTTTTTATAATTAATATTATATTTAATTAATATATATATTCTTTGTTAGCATTTGAATTTTTTCTCTTTGAAAACCCACTTTATCATCATGACTGTAGGATTAATTTTAAATAAAATTTTGAAAATTATATGGATGGAACTGGTAAAAATATTTTCCATATTTTTAATAATCACAATTTATATGATTTACTAAGGTCATATTAAATTTTGGCCCAAATGAATGTCGAATGTAGTGAAAATTAATTTTTGTGGTTGTGGGAAAAATTGATTTACTAGGGGTTATAAAAAATTGATAATTGTAAAAATGAGATAATTTTTTAAGAAATATTTTAGGTAAAAAAATTATACATTCCACCATTAATGTTATATAACAATCAATTATGGACACTTTTTACAAATTAAATACATGAGAGCACTCAATAATTGTAAAAATACAACGTGTGTCCTCTCCCCCACCTGTAAAATGACAACCACAATCCTCTCTTCATCACACATTCAAACTATTTCATTTGAAAATCTCTACCCAAATGTTTTCCAAAATGACCCTCCTTAATCTCACAAGGTTTATGTTATGGAAAAAGAATCCATGAGAGGGCTTTCAATGAATACCTTAGGAGGATACATGTAAAAGAGGCAGGGTTCATGAATGCACCATTTTTTCAGTATCCTCCCCAATTAATTTAATTTTTACCATGATAATATAATATCCTCACTATCCTCTATATTCTAATATTATTTCATGTTATATTAGTGACCAATAGATTTCTCCACATCCATCAAATTGGTTAGAAAATCATCATTCATGTGTATGGAGTGCTTCCACCCCGCGAATCGATATCATTAGTTATTCCATTACCACCACTCATAGATGGAATTAAAGATTATTTTTCACATATTATTTTTATTGATTTATTATTATTATAAAATATTAATATCACATAGACCATTATTCTTTCCATTTTGTGGGAAGACGATATCATATTTCATGTGTACGGTGGACTACCAAATTGCGAATGGATTTTATTCTTTCACACCATAAATATAAGGTATTAGAGATGAATTTTTTAAAAATATGTTATATATATAACATTTATTTGATTCTAGAATGATATTATATATATAATTTTATTTTATTTATTTCAATCCAATAATAAAATTAAATCAATATTTATCTATATTTAGGAACTACAACATCCATAAATGGTGTATTTCATTTCATATTACTAATTTTCATTGATTACTCTAAATTCATATATTGTTAATATAAAAGATATTTATATTATGGGTTTCAATATTGAGATGATGGAAGCACTATCAAAGTAAGTGGCCAAAAAATATAATATATCAAAACATATATGAAAAACATTTTTGATACTAAATTAAACATAACATTACCATGGAAATATTAAAAAAGGTAATAAAAGGGTATTAAAAATTCATATATGTTGTGATATATATTAATATTATTATTTATTATATTTAAAAATAGAATTATATTTATTATATTGTATTTTTCAATGAGTAAAATGAATGTAAGGGCATTGGGTAATGGATTTCAAGGGTCCATTTTATTTCCGTGAGACATATGAAAATATTAAACATGTTATTTTTGTGTGGTGTATATAATTCCCATATAAGATGTCATGTCATTAATATAATTGTGTTAATTATATTTAATGTTTTTTTTGGTTTTTTCATTTATTGGGGATTATGATAAAAAAGTTACAGAAGAAGTGATGTATTTTTCGTACAATTTTACTTTATTTGTAGTGTATGTAATGTTGTGCACCTATAATCTTCAAAAGGTGTATCTAAAACACCTCTGAAATGTAAAATAATGAATTTATTCTTCTTCGTGATATTTTAGGATTCATTTTATGTTATTCCTTTATGGGGATTACGATGTAACATTACAAAAGTGGTAATGAACTCATGTTACTATTTAAATGTTTCTCAGGATTGATTATGATTACATTTAATATAATTAAATCATATGAAATTTTACTCAAAAACTATAATGAATTATATTATATTATATTTAATCTTTATATAATCATTTAATAGATCCATTTTCCACTCTTTGTAAAAAAAACATTAATAAATTTTTTATATTAAAATTTGACATTATTTCTCAATTTGGATGGAAATATATTTCTTCCAAAACCATGTTTTCTAAAATTTATTAAATTTTTTTTATTAAAAAATGATTTGTAACAGTATAAACATTTTTACATGTAGTTATTATTACAAAATGATTTGAAATTAATATAAATATATTTTTCAAAAATAATTCTCATTTTGTTTTTACAAAAATTATGAAAAGGTTCATAATTTTAACTTTTACGACATACGGAGTATTTGATTCTATCTTCAAAAATCAATGATTTCAATATTTTCATATAATATTTCAAATTTCCCTTCACATAAAATATTGTCCTTAATATTTTTAGAATTCATTCTAGATGTTAAATAAATTCTTTCAAAAGGAAATTATTTTTAAAATGATTTATGCTTTTAAAAATGGTTTTCTAAGTGGAAAAGATATTTTCTACAAGAAGTGTCTTAAATGATCATTAAATATAATTGTTCATCTTGTATTTCACATATTGCTGTTACTTATATCTTATTGTAGGTATGATCATATAATATGATTCTTATTCATTATCAAAATCGTTTATTTTTGTTATGGAAAACTATTTATGGAACTCATTTATCTTTTATGGGTTGTACCAGGGGGAAATTCTTATGAAATATACTTCTTTTCATTGGTAATTATAAGATTAAAGTATTTTAAAACCTATATCTTCTCCATAGGTTTTGATGTTATGAAATGTTTTTGATACCCAGTTCATTTCATAGGTTATGATATGATGAATGTTTATGATATTGTGGAACACATATATTTGATTCATTTTTTTTATGTGTGGGATATATGTCTCCCTAGAATTAATATGGAAAATATATATATCTTATGAGAGAGATATGACATGAATAGTGAGTGAACACAGTTCAATAAAATAAGGCTGGAATGTGTAGTAATGATCGTTTTGTATGACTGGGCTAGAACATAGAGGGAAACATGTTTTTAAGATAGGGATGGAATATGGAGTGAACTCAGATTAGTAAGGGACTTTTATTCTATGATGTGCATGGTAGTGAGCGCTAACAAATATAGAAAATATTTTTATTCTTATTTTAATTCCACAGCTTCCATTTCATAGAAAAATGTTATGTTGTGATGTATCTTATATATTGATTTACATTTTATTTATGTATTATAAAGTACAAATATTTATTCCATTATTCAAGATTATAACAATTTATACATAATTATTTTTTTAATTGTCATTTTCAATTTCTCATACTATGATTCTCATGTTATACTTACTGATCTCCATTTTTTACCCATAGTGAGTATATGAGAAACTTGTTTATTATGTTTCATTACCCCAGGATATAAAGAAATGTATTATTTATGATATTTCTTTTATGGGTGATAATTTTGATGAATTTAGTGGGATACGATATAGCTCACATAAGGACAAATGTTTATTTTTCTATGTTTACCATGGACATAAACTATTTCCTTCCTCTACCATTTATTTTGTAATGTAATGAATATTCATAAAAAATTATTTAATATTATTTTCTGAAATGAATGGGTTATTATATTTGGAATAACAAGATATGTTTAAATAAATTTTGAAAATAATTATGAGACAAACATAGTGAGATATATTAAAAATGTAAATATATATGTCTAAGGATAAGTTTATGTATAGTAAAATGTTTTGCGATTTTGTTAATGGTTATAGAGTGATTTTATATATTTTTTTTGTGTACATACAATAAGTGGATGTTTCTCTATAACAAAGGTGGATATATGTGACAATATATAAAACAACTTTTTAAGCTATACCAGATCAGAAACAAGCGAATTATACTAAGTCTTGAAACAAAACTAACTTAACATGCTGATTGGATTTCTATAGAAAATAAAAAACAATATATGAACTATCATAAATTATTTTAATGTATTATTATAATATAAAAAACAAAGATAAAAAATATATTATAGATTAAATAAAAATATGTCATTATATTAGAATACTATAAGTGATTTTTCATCATTATGTGGTTCCCCATCATGATTATTATTTCTTAAACTATGATTTATAGTTTTAGTGAAAGGATGGAAGGTGATGGAACATCATTAATGCTGATTGTTATGGAAAATAAAATTATTTTCCTCATGAGTATCCAATTTTTTATGTGATATGGAATGAAAGTTATTATTTCTATGATCACACAAATTTATCATGATCTGAATCATGTTGGAATTCAAAATGAAAAATAGATGGATCAACATTCTGTTTATCCCTTCATGAGAAAACACACACCATTAATATGTTGATCCACTAATAAGCTGCTTTATTGGGAAATGGATTAGTACCACAATAATGATATTTTTTGTTCTACAGTGTTTAGAATATATAAATTTTATTTTTTATGTCTACCATTTAAAAGGTGATGAAGATAAATGGTAGACCCTTATCAAGAACACAATATTATATATTAAACTTGATTCCTTTGTTTAAGATTAGTTTAAGAACTTTTTTATTAATAATAATGATAATTATATTATCGAGATGAATATAAAGAAGGTGTTACATGAGTTAAATAAAATTGGACGACGAATGTATTGGTAATTTTGAGGAAAATATTACAATACATGCACAATACACTTCTGATACTATCAACCATTATGAATTTAAAGATGATTTATTTTTTGGATAGATTAAAAAGTATCCAAAGGGATTTATCCATAATATACGTCAGTATCTATGAATATATTGTTCGCTATGAAAAGATTATCGAAATGTATGTTATCATTATGTGTTAATATCATTATTTTGATAAGAAAATTATAAAGGACATCAGATGAATATATAAAAACCATTGAGATAAAAGGATGACATTTTTTTATTCTCGAAGTGTGGGAAGAAGAATTCATAAAATTATCATAAGTGGAGTAGAAAATGTATTATGTTGGTAAGTGAAGTTCATTATGAAATTGATTATTGAAGGGATGGGAATACGTTAGTTAATGATTAAAATAGATAGAATAATATAAAAAATGTTCCAACCATTCACCATTATTTCAAATGCAAGGAGTATAGGAATTATGTTAACCAATTAATGCATATAAAGGTTATTGATGATGATCAATGTTAGAAATATATTATGCCCACAAATAATGGTAAATCTCAAGTGATCACCATTTTTGATGAGGGATGTGATAATCATATGAAGAAATGTATAGTTACTATCAACTATAGAGCTTCTAATATCTTATATGTCTATGCGCATAACCATTCCTTAGTATCTGAAGAATTTTCTAATTGTATGAATATTGAAGCCAAATTATTAGAAGTATAATTACCCTTGAAAAAACATAACAATATGATCATATCAACTCAATTATATGTTTCCTCAATGATTTATGTTTATGAGAATTTACTCCATATAAATAATTGAATTCTTCTTCCGATAGAATATTATGTCATCCTATGAATGGATTGACATTACTATATATGTCTTACATAAATTATAAATGAATATAGTCATGTTTGATATTACAAAGAAACCTATCATCATTTATTTGTGTGTTGATAAGTATGAAATTATTATGGAGTTTATATGTATTATATACATCCTAATGTCTTTTCAGAATGGGTGTCTATTTATTATGGTTCAAGAGAAAGATGACATCGGTGATATGAATATTGTGAGATAAATTGTTTATGTATTTCCATATCAATTTCCAAGACTTTAGTGGAAATGTGATGTATAATTGTTAATATTACTCATACATGGTACCAAACCAATTTCAAATACTCCCTATAGAATGACCCTGATTGAGTTGTAGGAATTGTAGAAGAAAATCAAGGAAAACGATAATAAGGGATTTATTAGGTCATGTGTGTCACCTTTGTGTCAACTTGATATTTACATTAAAAATAATAATGGATCAATGGTAATGAGCATTGGATATTGGGATCTGAATAACATTTCAATTATGAAAATGTATCCCCATAGCCATATTGAATACTTTTTAAATCAACTACGAGGATCTCAATACCTTACCAATATTGAAGTCATTTTGGAAATCATCAATTGATGCTCATGATAAAGGATAAAAAAATGAAATTCCATTCAATGTATGAAAAGTATGAAAATATACGGATTCCATTCGATCTTACTGATTATAATTCTTTCTTCATAGATTAAATTAACTATGTCATTAGAGATTAGCATTATCAGTTTTTTGGATGTCTCTATAGAATATATTTTTTCTACTTAAAAAGGAATGAAGGGAATGAAGTACACTTATGAACAATACTAAACACTGTATGTAAGGATATATTATATGTTAAATTTACAATGTTTGAATTTTAGTAATAAAATGTTTCATTTATTGGTCATATAATCATATGATATTGTATATTAGAATATCCTTCAATGATGAAGGCTAGTTAATGTGATCCCATACTAACTATGGTGATTATATTATATATTTGACTTTGTTTAGTTGTATATTATTGATTTTTTCAGGAGAAATTTTTAAGACAATCTAATACTTTTTCCAATTTAGTTTTAAATAGGTCCATGTTCCCTCTAATAAATGAATTTATATAAAATTTAAATAATTTAAGATAATATTATCCAGTGGAAATATTATTAAATTACCCTATAGTGTATAAAGTATTATAATTTAATGTGATTCTCCAATAATGGATTGGGATGTTTTCTATTAATAATGACATGGTTATATATTATTCATCATAAAAACTAGTGAATCAAGGGGAAAATAAACCAACCCAATAATTTGCAGTTATCTAGAGTAATTCTTAAAAAAATATGGAGGGATTATATTTATATAGATAATTGGGATGTACATACTTATAAAAATAGTTTAAAATATATATTCAAACCTACGGAGTAAGACATGTCCCAAATAAGAAGGTTATAACTGATTAATGAAATTGACTGGTCAATAATTACCAACCCTATGAATGTGATCAAGGAGTTCAATTCATTGAGTTGATAGGATCATGCTTGATTATCCATGAGGTGGATTACCAATGATTTAAAATTTTTTAATTTTTGAAGAATGGATCTAGAAATCCTAAATGAATGGGATAAATATTATCTTTCACATATAAATTTTATACCATCTACATAACTGATGATTATAGAGGCACATAAGGAAGATGTAGATCAAAAAATGGTAAAACATTTTCATAGGTTAAAGTTTATCATGATAGAATGGTAAGTTTTAGGAAATTTTTATGTGTTACATCCATAACAAATGCGAAGAAGGTTTTGTTAAAAGAATATCACACTAAATCATTATATATTATTCCTAGAAGTATAAAGATATATTGATATGTGAAAGAATACATCTGATGAGATAAATGGAGAGTGGTATTTTAGAGTTTGTATCTCATTTATTGGTATGTCAAAATGTTACTGTAGAAATAAATAAGTGTAATGGGATATTTCATCCTTCACCAATACTGGAATGAAAATGGGAAAACAAGCCCCTGGTTTTTTTCATTGAACTCCTCAAAAGCTTGTAATTACATTATGTAATATGGGTTGTCATCGATCTCCTTAACAAGTCAGAACACATCATCATTATCATATAAGACTTCCCTTTGGACCATGATTCTAGGAAATACAATATTTTTTAATAGTTTTATAGAGTACCATATTCCATTGTGTCTGAACAGGTTCCACGGTTTATATGAATGTTCTTGAAAATACATCAAAAACTCTTCATAAGAAGTTGAGTTTTAGCAATATGTATCATACATAAATAGATAATTAGTATGAATGAAAAAATAAATCCCTAGATAATATGTCAAGATCTGAATAAATCGATTTATATGATTTTTTCTATAAACACCCTCATATAGTTGAGTTTTCTAACAATAATAGTTTAATCACAAGCATTCATATGGATCCTTATGAATCCCCATGTGGAAATAAATGTAGATCCCCCACATGCTGGAATGTAGTTTGAGAAACCAATCTATTGGGACCTAAGATACTAAAGAGATGGTAGATAATGTTCAATCCATTATGAAATAATTATATTTATCTTAAAGTCAGTAGAAAAGTTAATGTGACAATCACATGAGTGATATAGTATATTATGTGAGTGAAAATGTGATTTTAATAATTTTCCCACAGAAGAAGGCTATGTGATCAATGAGGAAATGTAAACTATTACTTGTGTATATTAGACCTATTGAATGTATTGATCGTATCACGATGATATCCTATATATTGGAACATCCAACTAACCACTCTCAATTGCATGATGTGTTCCATGTATATCTCATTAAGAGTAACATAACTAAACTTTTTAATTCACTGAAAATAGAGGTAATACCACATGAGTAATATATTCATTGTGAGGATAAAATAATAGAGATTCTTGATCATAATGATAATGATATGTTAAATAATACCACTCATATTCTCAATGTTTTGTTGCGAAATCACTAGTTTGAATAATCTACATGGGAAATTGAGGATGTTATGAGATATATGAATCCTCATTTTTTATATTAGAGTGATGAATTTGAAATAAAAAATTCATTTTAAGGCATATAGAATGTAACAACCCCAAAATTTATGATTTTAATTTTATTTAATAAAATTAATTTCATCGATATATTTCATTACTTTAAATCCCATGATATGAATCCACTATACATAACACTATCTTATCTTGTGTTATATTCAACACTATGTTTTAACAGAAAAATGATATATTATGAAGGTTGACATTTAAACATGATCATGATAAACTATACATTAAATATATTGATATGAATATTAATAAATATTTTTAAAACAAAAATTATAATGGTTTTATATAATGAACACATACTGATACTACTATGCAAAATTTATGCTAAAGGAATTATAAGATTCCAAAAGACAATTTCCTAATGATTTGTATTCTATATATTTTTTTTGAACAATAATAAAATTAAATATTGAAACATTAATAAAAAAAATTGAATAAAATAAAATTTTAATTTTAATTGATAATTTCATAAATATCATAGATAAAAATTAGTTTTTTCATAAAAGATTAATTTTACGATAAAATATTTAAAATTCCAAATTTTAATTAAAATATGAATTTCAATTTAAATTTTTTATAATTTTAAATTATTTTTAATATATTTTATATTTAAATTAGTTAAAATATAAATAAAATATGATTTAAGTTATTGGAATCAATTTAATATTGAATTTAGATATAAAAAAATTGATAACTTTTGAATTTCTTCTCCTAAAAAACCTGATTTATCAACAACACTGTGAGAGTAACTTTAAATTAAAATCATACACATTTATGAATAGAATTTTGAAAAAATGATTCCATATTTATAGTTAGTTTAATTTTTATTATGTTTAAGTTCAACATAATTGTTGACCCAAATGAATAGTAATTGTTGTGAAAATAATGTATCACAGTTGAAGTAAAATTGGGTTTATAATGGGAGAAATTAAAAAGATAAGGGTAAAATGATCTATAATATTGCATAAACAATATTTTTAGTCCATATTTCTCGCATAAACATATTTGTTCATTTTTTTCTATTTTTTCCTATCTGACATATGAAAAATATGGGATCACTAAATTCACTAAAAAACACCATGGTTTTCCTCTAACCAACTTATAAAAGGGAACCAAATATCCTATATTATTCATAGCATAAAATGATTTTCTTTTTTGGATCATACCTACCCAAATCAAATTTCCTCATTCCTCCCCCAATACTAAAATAATTAATTTGGGTACAAATACATATTTGTAAGTCATATAGTGAATACATTAATAGGATAACAGAGGAATATGTGATGTTCATCAATGATTTTATTTTATTTATTCCTCTAACCCCTTGATTTTTTATAACATTTTTATATAATAAAAACAATATTATAATTTTTTTGAATTATTTTATGTTATTTTAGTGATCTACATCCATTTTTAATATCATCATTTGGGATAATAAATAATCATTCGTGTGTATGAAAACTACCACCTCACGAACTGATGTCATCAATTTTCCACAACCACCTCACATGGTGGTACATATTTATGGATTTTTTATTTATCTAATATATTTACGATTTTATTATGAGTATAAAATTTTTATAACATGGATACCATCATTAATTTTATTTTATTGGAATATGATGATGTTTCTCATGTTTATGGTAGACTACTCCCTCCGAAATTGATAAGTTTTTTTCATGATTATAATGGTTGGTGTTAAGGATGAGAATAATAAAAAGATGTTTTATATATGAAATAATATTGCTTCTATAATGATAATACATATATATATATATATTATTAACATATAATTCATTAAATTTTAGAAGAAAATGAAGACAACATTCATGCATACGTACAACCTACTATCTCCATGAATGGTCTTTTTGAGATCCTATCATGGAATATTATTGATTACTATATATACACATTTATTGAATATATATGATATTTGTATAATGGTTGTCATTCAGAATATTTTGAAACCATGATCAAAAAATGAAGTCCAAAAATATATGAAAAAGCTGTCATTACAAGAAACGTAACATTAACAGATAATTATAAATACAAAATCTATAAAATTTCATAAAAAATAAAATATTTGGTGATATATATTAATATGGTCCAATAATATATCAATATGAAAATTATATTTATTATACATGTGAATTTAATACGAATGATTGATTACAAGTCTTAATTAAGAGGATTTCTAATCACTCTTTTATTTCTAGGAGACAGATGAAAATTCACCCTTGTTTCTTTTATGTAACGTATATATAGAAACATCAACATGATATATCATTAATAAAATTATTTTCATGATATTTAATGTTTCATTGGGTATTTATAGTTTTTGGGGACTATGATACAAATGAAACGAACAAGGTAGGATATTTTTTTTCCATTTTCCCACTTTGATATGTACATAATGATGTACAACTATATTCATTCATGAGGTGATTATGAAACACCATTTACATATAATGTCTTGAATTTATTAGTCCTCGATATATTTTGGGTTTCATTTAATGTTTTTCATTTCTATTTATTGTGATTCAATGTTTCAAAAGTGGTAAATATTTCATGTTACAAAGCTATTGTTTATTGGGATTTTTTAGGATTATGTTTCCCATGAAAAAATATTCTTATCCATGTATCAAGAATTAAAATAACATTTATTATCATCTGTTTATTTGTGATATATTTATGTAATGATATGTTTCTTCTAGTTATTGGTACATAAAATAATTATGAATTTTTTTATGAAAATATGGAATTATTTTTATCTTTGGGAAAAAATATATTTTAATCCAAAAAAAATTATAAAAATAGTTTCAAATTAATTTTATTTATCAATCATGAATTTCGTAAAATAAATTTTACCCGTATTTTAAATGTTACATGAATTTTAAAATTAATCTTATTATATTTTTTAAAAAATTCATGATTCTATTATTCCAAAAAATTTATAAGAATCAATGTTTTTATCATGCATATCATGAAAAATATTTACAATTCTAATGAAGTCTCATTTATTTGAAGCGTCCCTTACATGGAATCAATGTTATTTTCAAATATACTTATTTTAATTAATATTTGGGAATTTTATTATATTATAAATAAATTATTTCAAAAAAATGATTTTGAAAATGATATATGTTTTTAAAAATGGTTTTCAAATTAGAAAGTAAATTTTCCTCATGAATTGTTTTAAATGATTGATCAATATCAGTACCCATCTATGATTTCATCCATTAGTGATGCCAGTTTTTTAATGGGGATATGATATAAGGATACCACTATTATTATATCTGCAAATGGTTTGTGATTATGATGGGATGTTTTTTTTATGAAACCCGAATCTCTTCCATGGTTTAAAACATGAAGAAGTTCATATGAAAACTTATTCTTTTCACATTTTATTTTATTATTATGTTATTATAAAACCTATATTTTACTCGTAGGTATTGATATGATGAAATATTTTTGATACCCATTAAATTTCATGGTTTGGGATATGATGAATGTTTATGAAATAATGTCACAAATTTGTATGATTTCATTATATGATGTGTGAGACCTATATCTCCAACCATTGAATAAGGTAATGATTTATATCATATGATATAGATCGGACTAAAATGTGGGGTTAACATGGTTAATAATACATGTCTATAATAGGAGGTGAACCATGTTCATTAAGATTGGGATGGAATGGGAAATAAACCGAGATCAGTAAGATTGGAAAGGAATGGGTAGTAAACCCAGTTCAGTAATGGGACATTTTCATATATGATGGACATATGAGTGAGAATTTACTAAATTGGAAATTATTTTCTACCACCAATTTCATAGACATCAAAAAAATTTATTTATATACAATTTAAAATTAGGTTGAGGGTTAACCTTAAATGTCACAAACTCTTTGAGAGACATAGTCCTAATAGGTGACTGAAATTCCCCAAATAAAGGACACCAAAATAACATAAAATCCAATTCCAATTTTAACAATAAACCTAGCGTTCATCCTTACAATCCAGTCCACCTAGAAATTCCACAAGAAAAGATGCACGGTTCATAAAACAGATGGAAAATTTCATACCCTCTCAATCATCCAATATGGAATCCCCACAAAGCTATGATCTACTATTACGAATCCATTATCTAGATCTAAATAGTATAATATAAATTCATAGAAAAAAATACCCCATGGAGAATTGATTCACCACCACATACGAGGTTGAGCTAACCCATGTCTCTAAATGCTGTTTATTTCTCATCTTCCATCACCTACAAGAGATCCCTCTACAATTAATAGTCATGAAAATATCACTATAAGGCACCACTAAAGATTTCATGTCGAACACTACATGCTCTGATGGCCCCTACCATTATATCCTTACTTCACTGAGAACACCACCATTGTCATATCTGTCCTCAATCGAGACCCGACTGCCATTTCCTGCCTCATGACCAAGGGGTTATTTTATTCAATTTTTATAGATAAAAAATATTTATTAATGAGTGAAATATTTATTTTCAATGTATATTTTAATGATCAATAAATTCTAGTGGAGATTTAATGGACTATAACTTTTTCATGAGAGAAATATTAAAAAAATGAAATTTAATATTATTTTATTATTGAGATTATTGGTGAAAACCGTAAATTAATTATGGAAATAATAATTTATTGGATTGCATTTAAAAAATTATATTGTTTTATTTAATGGTGAAATGAAATAAAATAAAAATTATATCCTAAACCCTAGAACTATAAATAAATTGATATGTACCTTATGTAGGGTGTTTAAAAATATTTCGATGATATTAAAATAGATAATTCTTGTTCACAATGAATTATATATAGACCCCGCATTCTCTCTCATAATAATTAATTAGGAAAAAAGATTCATTTAATATATACTTAAAGATGATATATCAAAAAAAACAATTTAATATAATCAATAATCTGTCCTAGAACCCTATGATTTATTACAGTTTCATAGTAAAAAAAGGAGTACGAATGGATCATCGCTAGAGGGGTTATATATTGGTATCTTTATGGAGAAACTATGGAAATTAGAAATAATTTTATGGGATGATCAACATTAATATTAAATAAAAATCCTAATCCCTTGTATTTGTTTCTTTCAATATTAAATAAATTTAACAACAATATCACATGAAAAATAATTTCCCATGGATTCAGAGAACGAAAATATTAAAATAAATATTAATATATCACCAACAACAACATGCTTCTGTCTCACCCAAAATAAACAAGTTGGGTCATACAGGTCATGTTTTAATTTATAATTATTTATTTTATTTTTGATCTCTATGAAATCTTGGTAGAATTTTAATTTATTTTTATTTTTTCATTAATTGGTTTTGAATTAACATGTTATTGAAATATTATTAATTATTACCCACATTTTCATTTTTATTAAAGTATTGAAACATATGGTGTGTGGCTATAGATGTCACGAGGAAGGCCAATTGTTTTCTAGTATGGCAGGGATACACAATATGTACTCACACATATAATTTGTGTATCCTAATATGTAAAACATTTCTTTGTCGTGAGATACATGTAATTCCAAATAGTTATTATGCGCATGTACATCATGTGCTTACTGGCTATCCGGACATTGAGTTGTCAGATTCCACATTGTGTACAGACTTACATATCAAGTGTCCAAAATGGGATTGTTGTGTAAATCATGTAATATATGTTGTCATAGTACATCGTTAAACCATTTGAGACTGACAATTAATAGCATTAATGATATAAATAGCATGTATGTGTGGTACAAAACATATAGTTTATAAATTCCCACATCCATGATACTTGCTTAGTTATGTGGGAAAATTGAATTAGAGATACAAGTTGTGTTACTAGATTGAAAACGTTTCATAGTATCTAACCCAAGAAAATGAAATTTCTTTTGGTGGGTTACAGAATCACATTAAATTCAAATCACATGGTGAGTAACTATTATTTACACTCCATGTAATTAGGTCACATACATGCCGATGTACCAAGACTTTATCATAAGAAAATTGAAAGATTATGCATGTTGTGTAGATGGAATAAAAATTCCTTCTACTAAAGACAATTCACCATGATATATCACTATTAAATTTACCTAAATAACTGGTAAAAGAGGTATACAGGGTGTATCCTGATATTAAATGTCATGTACTCTTCTAATTATAGGCTGAATTGAAGTATATTAAATTTATAATTGGTGAGCTGGATCGTTTTGTTATTTTAAAATTATGTGTTTGACACTTTCATAAGAGTTTTAAATAATTTTAAAAAATCATTTAATTTATTAAAATAACTCTTCAACTATTGGTTTTGATGTAAATATTCTATTAATCCCCTAATGATGGTTATCTAAAAATTAATATCGATGGTCATTATGAGAAAAGTGAAATAATTAATTAAATAGTAAATATATTAATCAATTATTTAATTAATGAATGTGTTATTATCTTAATAACAAATAAGAAATATGAAATGATGGTTTCCATTTACATGTGTATATATACTGTATGTATAACTATTCAAGAGTTTATCCAATACTAGTGTGTGTATTTGTAACACCCCAAGTTTCATGATTATTTTTCAAATAAATTAATTATATTATGTATTTTTTCACACAAAACCCATATTTAATCATTTTATAAATTCAACACTCGTTTAGATTTAATTACCTGAAATATTTTTTTCAATAGAATCTTGGTATAATATAAATATTGTTATTTAATAAATGCGGTTATAACCTAGTCATTAAATTTTTTTTTATTAACATTAATAAATAGTTTTAAAATAAAAAGTATAATGTTATTTTTATAATGAAATCATACTCATACTAAAATAATTTTTTTGGTAAATTATTTATATGTTTCAAAAATATAATTTAAGAAAATTATTTCACATCTTTTTGTGAACAATAATAAAATTATTTTTTTTCTCATTTTGAGAATTAATTTGATGAAAAAAACTTTTTAAATTCATATGTAATATTTCTTGCGAATTTTCATCTTTTTTATAAAATTTTAAATTTTTTATTATTTGTGAAAAATACTATGTTTTAATTGAAATTTTTTGTTTGGTTTAATATATTTTTAAAGTGAAATTATATTTTATAATTATTTGAAATGTAAATTAGTAAAATTATACACCTAATAATCGTATTTAGGTCATTTGAATCAATATTTTTGACTTTAGAAATAAAAACATTTTCATCTTTTAAACTGATTCTCTTAAAAACCCAATTTATCATCATGTGTGTGATATTAATTATAAATTAAATTTTGAAACATATGTGAATGTTATTCATAAATATGTTCTCAATGTTTATAAGGATCATAATTTAAAATATAGAATATTTTCCACTTAAATTTCGACCACAATGAATAGTTGATGTAATAAAAATTCATTATCACTATTTCTGTATAAATCGATTTACTAGGAGTTAAACTAAAATAATAAGGGTAAAACATACCTATAAAATTCATAAAAAAAAATTGTTGGAAATATTGTAACCATTAATCCTATATTGATTTATAATGGATCATTTAATTTTCTTTTTCACTTATGAAATAGATCGGAGCACCCAATGCAGTTCAAAAATACCAAGTGTGTCCTCTCTCCAACTTATAATAGACCAACCCCTATCCTCTCTTTTTCACACCTTAAAACGACATTTAATCAAACCATTCCCAACTAAATAACTTTAAAAATTAAGTTCCCTTATCCTATAATCCTTAAAATTTTCATGAATCTATCATAGGATGGATTTTAGTAAAAAAATAATAAGGATACCCGAAGAAAAGATAGTGTTCATTAATTAGATTTTTAATAATTTTTTATCCACCAAATTAAGTTATTTTTACCATGATTATTTAAATGAAACTTATCATACATATTCATTGATGATTTTTTGATAAATTATTGACCTAAACCCATGTCTACTATCCTCAAATGTGGTTTTATTTCATCATTCGTCAGTATGGAGTGCTACCGCCATACAAAACCTATTATGTTCATTTTTCAATTACCACCTCTCGTGGATGGAATAAATGATGTAATTATTTTTATTATATATTATATTTATGTTTTAATTAAGATTATTTAATATTATTATCACACATAACATCTTTATATCCAGTTTTTGGAATTTGATAATGTCACTCATGTGTACGGTAGACTACCACCTCGCAAGGTTATGTTACTCATTCAACACTTACATAGTAGGTTTTAAGGATATTTTTAATAAAAATATGTAATATATATTAGAGGTAAATGAATATATAATTATAATATATATATATATAATTTTAGTTTATTTCAATCTAACATGAAAATTGAAATATTTTTTATTCTTATTTACAACCTACCATTTCCAGGAACAGTGTATTTCACTTCCTATAAAAAAGATTCATGAATTACTATAAAAACATATATAATGAAAATATAGGATATTTTTTCATGGTTATCATTACTGATATAAAATAAAAATTGTTCAGTTAGGAAGACAAAAAAAATTTCCAAATCAAAACATATAAGAAAAACAAAGCTGTTATTACACGAATTCTAAAATTAACATGGAATTTATAATAATCAGGTAATATATAGTAATAATAAAATAATATATGATATGATATATATTAATATTGTACCGTAATAGATTTATAATAAACTGATATTTGGTATATATTATTTTTAGTTATTATTGAGTTTAAAATCTACCAAAAGGGAATCTTAATGTCTCTTTTATTTGTGGGAGACATTTGATAATTCACAAAATGTTTATTTTTTGTGGTGTATATATTGCCCATTTGACATGATATATAATTAATACCATTATTTTCATGATATTTAATGTCTCATTTGATTTTATATATTTTTGGGGATTATAATACAAAATTTACTAAAGCGGTATGTGATTTTAGTCTCAAATTTCCCTCATTGAGACACACATTATGTTGTTCACCTATGTTATCTCATGATGTCTATATAAATACAATTATAAATTTAATATCATGATTTAATTTTTTTTATGTTATTTTTTTATGTCATTCTTTCATGGGTCTTGTGATTCAATGTATCCAAGGTTGTAATGATCTATGGTTTCTATATCATCATCAATTAGGACTCATTATGATTATCATTCCGATAATAAAATATTATGATACCTATATCATGAATTATAATTATTTTTATTATCCTATTTCTATTCATGGTATATTTATTTATGTGTACCATTTTCCAATATTTTTACTTAAGGTAATTAAGTAATGTTTTTATGAAAATAGAACATTAATTCTCTCTTCATTCTAAAATATATTCTCATTCAAAACCGTGTATTAAGAAAAATATTTTAAAAAAATATAACATAAAAATAATTTTTAAAATAATTTTTTACCCATGTTATTAGTTTTAAAAATTTATGTTATATTGAATATTCATGTCATTTTAAAAAACAATTCATGTTAGTGTTTTATAGAAAATATGAAAAGAATCATTTTTTATGATGGATGACAAGACTAATATTTCACACTGTGAGGAACTCTAAATTATTTCATTAATTCCATAAAACATATCAATTTTATTTGAAATAAAATATTATACACAATATATGGGAAATATTTTTAGATTTTAAATAAATTAATCCTAAAGGAAGGGATTTTAATAATTTTATGTTTTTTTAAAATTATTTTCATTATGGAAAGCATATTATCTTCAATAAATGTTTTAAATGGTCAATAAAAATTATATTCCACCTAAAATTTATTCCATTTTTTACCTAGGACATATCTAGGATATTATCCTATGATACCAATCCAATTCATTCTCTTAATGGTTTACTATTATGATGGAATGTTTTTTATAAAACCGGTTTGCCTTAAACTTGTTAAACCATGGGGAAATTATTATGAAACCTTCTTATTTTAAATGTATAATATATTTTGAAGTGATTTTAAAACTTATATATTTTACATAGGTTATTATATGATGGAATATTTATGATACCCATTTCTTATCAAGGATTATTTTATAATGTTGTGGAACTCTTATGTACGATTTTATTATGTGATAGTTGAAAAATATATCTATCAAAATGAATTAAATATATATTTATTTTCAATGTGATAGATTGGAATTTGATAGAGAGTGAAACCAATTCAGTAATAGTATGATGGAAAGGGGAATTCACCTATTTTAGTAAGACAGTTCTAGAATGGGGAGTGAACATTTTTTAGTATGACAAGGTTGAAACATTGAGTGAACCTAGTTCAGTAAGGTACATTTTCTAAACTAATGGCCTAGAAAACAACCATGGTAAAATTTGGAAATGATTCTCCTTTCATATGTGAATTAAATAAATTATATTTGTTACAACAATGTTATGATATGATGGATCATGTTCTTTTATTTCCATATGATTCATGTATTTTGAATTGAAAATAATTATTACATGAATCAATGTTATAATCATTGATTTCCAAGGTCTATTTTTAAAATGTTAAGATCATGTTATCATTATTGTATCATCATGTTAAGCTTATGAATCTCTTTTTATTACTGATACTGAGAATATGCGATCACCCTATCATATGTTTCCTTAACGAGCTTATGAAAAAAAAATTAATTATGTTTGATATTTCAAAAATGATTTCCTATTGTTAAAAACATAGTGGTAAATGATATTTCTCACCTATAGACAATTGTTTATGTTTCCAGGATTACTAAGGCAATAAACTATCATGGTCCAGAAGTGTGTCTTTATGTAATGTAGTGAATATTAATAAAAAATAATATAAAATATATGTATGGAAATCAACAAAAATTAAAATTTAGGAATTTTGTGAATATAAATTTTAAAACAGATTTTAAATTATTTATTATTATATTAAATATGATGTCTTATGAGTCGTCATTTTCACTATTTTGACAGGACCAAAATGTCCAAGGAACATTTTTTAAATCCATATTAACCAATCATTTGGTTTCCATCACCTACATATGAGTTATAAATATTATCAATAAATAGGGATTCCCCAAAAGCATGGATACAGTTAATTAAAAAAACCATTATTTTTACATCCAAGGTTTTATATAGGTTGGTAGCTCGAATATTATATCTCAATCCATGTCAGAATGTATTCGTTATTTCCCCTAGGTAAAAAGTTGATTTAATTTTTTCTCATAAAATAAACTGGTACATAACACTTATTAACATCCAATTTTGTTAATTATTTATTTGTGTCTAGGAAATTATTTTAGGTATACAAGGCCATGACTAAATAACAAAATGAATTAATGTAAACTTATGGAAATTAAATAAATTATTTATATGTAAATATATTATCCAACTTGTTTTATTAATTATTAATCTTATAATTAATATTAAAAATACTTTTAAAAGATACAAATAGATTAAATAAATGCATAATAAATTAAAAACCCTCAATTAAATATTAAATTAGACATGGCCTTCCCATATATGATTAGAGAAAAAATTAATTGAACTAAGTGTTTGATCATCCCTAATTTGGACACATACTATTAAGGTGGAGTTGTTATGAAGTTTATGGTTGTAATAAACCATTTTACATAAAGAGAATTATACCTTTCATGAATATATTTAACATGAGGGTATGTGTTGAGGAAAGCCAATATAGGATTTCATGATAGAAATTCCACACAATAGATCATGGAGCTACAAACATGTTGTTGAAGAAGGTATCCCTAGAAAGATACCTTCATGTAGTTTGACCAACCCTTATTAGGATTATGATTAAGGGCATATGGATCATTTCCACAAGAATTTTAAAGAAAATATACATTATGAGTTAAATGTGGAGGAAATTTGGGACTTGATAAAATAGTGTTTGATTTAATAAAATTAATTATTTTATTAATTATCAAAAAAAATTAATGATAAAATGTATTAATAATATTATAAATTAATTGTATAGAAAATTAAAATCTCATCGTCCACATAATCCCTACGAACAATATTGTTCAATGAAATATTTATTAGTAGAAGTAACATCTATTTGGGTATTAGATGACTTCATGTTGTGTTGGTCCAGGAACTGAAATATTATATTCCTGAATCACCAATGCATGAACCTAATGATAAATAATAAATTGATAATGATTTATTTTTCAATGAAGAATATTTGAGAGAGGTGGTTGATGTTCACTATTAAATGTTTTCCTATATATATATATATATATATGTAGTGAACTCATCATGTCTCACAAAAAAATAGATTTGTATATCATTCATGATATCATAGGTGGTATTTATATGGATAGATGTTGATAATAATGAATTCATATCTACGATACACAATTTAAATGAAATATTATTGAGGGTTCCCCAACTAGGCCTCACCTATTCGATATCACTGTATAAATTGAGCGCCTATAATATATAGGGTTTAACCTCCCCAAATAACTAAGCATAGATCTATTTATCACATCACTACCTCAGATATTCTCTACTTTTTTGAATTTTAATACGAACAAAATTTAGAATTCTATTCTATACCTTATCACTCTTCTTCTTTATGTAGATATGTATAGTAAGTTCAAAAATACATCCATCCTTATAGTGAACAAACAAAAAGGAATAGAAAATAATATTAAGACAAAAACTTCTTCATGGCCTTCTAAGAAGTGTATGATCAAGGATAAAGAAAACATATAAGGTGATGTCTATTTTTCATGAAAATGAAGTTCTAATGAACAAAAACTACACCAATAAAATGTACCAAGGGACGATTTAGGTTCATTTTTTTATCGATTTTAATTTATCTATTTCTATAAATTTGGTGTTATATACTGATTATGGTTCTCACATATGTATTCAAATACATTAACCAAGTATATTCCAAAATATTAACTGGGTGAAGGTTGATCTTATGGTTCCCAATGGAGCTAAACATTTTACTATAGAAATCGGAGACTTTCGTCTCACATTTCCAATCAAAATAAACCTTGTTTTCAATAGAATTTATTATGTTCCATCCATTACCAATAATAGTATTTCTATATCAAAATTTCAAATAGAATGAATAAATTTAAAATTAAGAAATTATTTTTTCCTATTTTATAAAGATATTATTTTTTACTGTAATGATAATTAATAAAACAAACATTATTTGTTATGATACCCAAAAAATTAGAATAAATTTATAATGAAACTACTTCTGGTGACTTACACAACAAAAAATTGTAGTATCATAAGCTAGGTCATTTAAACAAAAAAATTACTAAATTATACCATGGTGTACATTTATATTTATTTTATCTATAACCATGTGGAGGCTGGAAAGCATGTTTACAATGTAAAATAAACAAATCACCTTTTATTTGAAAAGGAAAATATGGAAACAAAAATCTTGAATTAGTTTATATAAATTTATATAGATCATTTCTTATTGAGTAATGGGTTGGGTGCATATACTAAATAATTTTTATTTATGATTTTAGTAGATATTGATATGTATAATTTCTGAGGTATAATTTAGATTCCATTTAAAAATTCAAGCAATAAATAATTGAATTTGTGAAATATCATTGTTATAAGATTACGAAAATGAACAGAGACTATAGTGGATAATATCTAAATCATGTCATCATTGATTACTTATATTATTTTGATATCCTATCTCAACTCAATCCTCCTAATTCACCTCATTGGAATAAACTATTTTAAAGGAGTAACCAACCCATGTTGAATATATTGATATTAATGATGTTTCATGTGAGTCTTCCACTATATTTTTCGGTATATTTGTTACAAATTAAAAAACATATACTAAACCATGTAATAACTCAATAAAAATATTATATAACATACCATTTTTCGAATGAAAATATACTAATGTTCTCATACTTACATTTTTGGGGTTCTAAAGCATTTTATAATGATTCTTCAGGAAATAACCCTCCATAGTACGGAGAAAACATTACATTTATAGATTCCCAAAATAATGAATGAGATATTACCAATGAAACCACTTAGAAAAAAAAGTTAAAAGTCGAAGGAAATTTCATATAACTTGATAGGGATAATAAATCAAAAATATAATCTGGGATCATGATATACTTCATTTATCTTCGGAGTCAAGGTATAAAAGGGACGAAAAATGAACATATTCCATTAATCCTTGTGGAAGAACCGTGACCACGAACCGCAAAATATTATTGAAAAACTAAACGTTTTTAATATCTACCTAGATATAAAAAATAACTATTATTACAATAATTTTTTAATATATGTGTGGTATGATCATAACAATATACTCAATAGGATCCTCTCCAGAGACTCTCCTAAAAAATATAATGAAAAAATTCTAAAGCATGATGATCAAAAATTGAATTAACTCATCAACGAAATAGGTGTACTATATTACTGAACTAAATGTCACTAAATATGTCTAATTAATGCATAACAAGGTATTATAATATACTGAAAAATATCAATGTTACCCATCTATTTCTGCCCAACTAGATTTCCTCTCATCCCCAATGTCGCACTTCTTGATCTATCTCCGCATAATATTAAGGGATCCCACAATCACAAGGGCTAAGTATCACAACATGCACCTCATGCATCAAATCTCCATATTAAATCATTATATTTTAACCATGTTGTTTATGAGAGCCACAACATCCCACATGATATGTTTCTTATGTCAATAATTATAACTCAAGCCATCACATTACATTCACTGAGTATGGAACCTTAAGCTATAAAAAACTATTCACATCAAACCAATAATAATACTTTTGATATTATATCTTCAAATACATGTGTGCGAAATAACCACAAACTGTTATAGCTCTCAAAACACATATATGGGAAACTAATCTTCATTGCTAGATGGTTTAGTCCACTATCCATCCTATAACTGGGATGTTGGGGAAAACAACCTATAAGAGACTACTTAGAGTTAGTCTCCCTAACTGAAATGCGTTGGGTGGTTCATGTGGTGATATAATTTAAATGATATAATATAGATTAAAACCACTCTATTGGAATAACCAATTTCTAGGATCAAACACTGCTATTGTCTGTTAGATAGTTAGCTTCCACTACTATTGTAACAACCTAAGATTTTATAAGATTCATTCTTTTTAATTTCATTCATATCTTCTAGTGTACGACACACCAAGATTATCTTGCGCTATACACAACACTGTATTAGCTTGCAGTATACGGAACAGTTTTCTTGGCTCTTATTACACACAATTTCAAGTTCGTTTGATAGAAGTTATTCTACGCAACATTGAGTATATATATATATATATTCAATGTATAAATAAAATATGGTTGGATTCTGTTATACGCAACAAGAAAGGAGTTGTGCACTACATTCAACCCTGACGTGGCTTGCATTACACGCAATCACGACCTTCCTCGATAGCGTGTGTTGTATGCAATACCGGGTTTTACTAAACAACGATATATTATAATAATATTGTTCTGAACTAGCCGTTATGAATAGTGTTAACTAAATTTTGTATTTTATAACATTATTATTCATCTTACACATTTCTAGAACATGGTATAAGAACAAAATAAATATTTCGGGTAAAATAAGTATTTTTCAAAAAATGCAATTTTGCCGCCTTTTGATGGCGCACCCACTTTAAATCTAGTTTTGACATGTTTATAAGTTCACTTTGACAAAATAAAATTCTTCTTTTGAATTAGGATATAAAAATTTACATTAGATAAAGTTTTGATATTTTTCCGATAACTTTCATATTTTAATGAATAGTAAAAACACGCTATATTTTAATTAAAAACAACTTTTTTCATCGTAATATAATATGTGGTTAAATTATAATATTGAATGGTTTTAAAGTATAAATATAATATAGTTTTACCATTTAATTTAATTTATGTCATTAGCATTGATTTTACCTTGAATTCGTAGGTTAAATCAATTCCATCTTTTGTAATGTTTTAAAGAAAAACCCGTTTTTTTTCGACAATGGGATTAATTTTAATTTAATTTCTGCATATTTTCTGTATTGAATTTTGGAAAAATGGATTCCATATTTTGAACCAGTGGATCCAATTTATGTTAATAAGCTACTTTTTATTTTTGGGCATTGTGAATAGTAACTACGGTAAATTTTATTTACTATAGTTAAAAGTAAATCAGGTATTTAAGGGAAAATATAAGACTAAAATTACCCTAACACTTGGAAAAATCCTGTTGGATGGATAAAAGGAGACCCTTATAACCTAAGGGTCGGATTAGATTCATTTTATGAACTTTTTTCCTTGAAAATAATTTAATTATTATTAAAACCAAAGAATGTGACAACATGTCACTTTCTTAAATCTTATAAGTATAATAATTTTAATCTAGTGATAAACTTCATGAAACTTCAAACATGAATAGTATCCAGAACGCTAATACAATTATCTACATCATAGGAATTTATTTAGAATTTTTATAGATTAAATAATTATCATTTATTATGACACAAAGATGATGTAGTAATTGTATTATTAATGAAATATTGACATAATTGATGTTATAAATGCCCAAATAAATGTAATTTGAGACTTTTTATGACTTACATTAATTTTCTAGGTTAATATGACATGTTATTGTTGATATAAGTAATTTGATTCGAACTTATCATTCTGTTATGAATTTCATAAAAATCATGTACCAAATAGTGTCAAAATTGACATAAATTAGTTTTTAAAACAAATATTATCTTATTAATTATTATTTAATTCCTAAAAATATAAGGTTCGTCCAAATGACTTAAATAAGGATAGATATATTAATAATAAACAACTTGGGGTTCGTTTGTCTTGTTATGGAATGTTTATTAACCATATAGTGTAAGAAAACAAAAAGACACGATAAAAGTTAAATTATTTAACTTAGAGTTAAATCTAATTGATAAGGTTAAACTAATACCCTAAACTAGTCTAAATCCTATTGTATGAGAGGATTTAGACACATAACCACTTTAACTTCGAAATAAGACCCTTTGGAACCATTATAAACCGAATTTTACCTTAATATAAAATAATATTTTGAGATTTTCCTAAGGTGCCCCTCTCCTCCCTTATAAAAGGGCACCTCCTCCCCCTCTTCCTCACACCACTTTGAGCCTTCAAGATCGTCCAACCCCTGCAAAAATCTATTCTATACTTCCCTAGTATCATCCTAGAGGTCCTGGTCATCTTCAAATACCATCCTTTGTTATTTAAGTGGAGGTTAAGAAAAGGCGCGTCAAAAAGAGGTAATATCCATTACCGATCTTTTTCAATTTCTTTCTTCTTCAAATTCTTCTTCTTTAGTTGTTTCATGATAAAGTAATAACATAATTATTTATTATATACTTATATGTTATTATAAATATGAAACAACTCTAATTAACCTTCTATCTATCCTACGGAAAACGGAAATCACCACGCGTGCGTACATACAGAATACCGTCTCCATGCCGTGGTGTAATCTATTTTCCGCCACCACATTAATTGGATGGGTATAATGGTGTAATGAGTAACTATATATGATTATTATAAAGTGATATTTATACTGAAATAGTATACATACACTTAAACACAAGTTCACGATCATGAGAAAGATATCATCGCTCGTGCGTACGTACGGACTACCGTCTCCACGATGCAATGAGATTCATTCTCCACATTAACCATTCATGAATGATTATAAAGTATATATAATGAATAATAATGAAATATATGACATGTTAAATCTACTGGATTTATGTATATATATATATGTATGTCATCTACGTACTTCCATTCAAGACAATAAGAAAAGGAAAACAGCGTTCATGCGTACGCACGGACTACCGTCTCCATGAACGGTGTGTTTCATTTCATTTACCTATCTATTATATATATATATATATATATATTGAATATATATGATATATAAATCAGGTTTTATATTATGTAATTATGTAAATCATGATATAAGTAATAATAATTTCAAGAACAACAAGTCCAAACACCTACGATAAATGAAACAATTTTACCCAAAACGTTTCTTTAACATGGAATTTACAAAAGAACGAGTAATATAATGTCATAAGTGAACCATATATGATATCATAACAATGAATATGATTCTGTAATAAGTTAATGACATTATTTAAATCATTATGCATGAGGTTCAGATACGTACAAAGCATATCAGACATAAGGTAAGGGAAATATCACAATCTCATTTTTATCCGAGATTGTTTATACTTTTGTATTTACTGAGGTGTATTTTATCATCCACATCCATGTTTCCTCAATATGTAATATTATTTCCATCAACCTAAAATTGTATAAATCCATTTTTACCCTTTGTTGAGATTATATTAAAATAAATGAAAGGAATCTTTTGTCATTTTTCGTACGAGGTACTTTTTGACTTTTGAGAAAAAAGTACGAGAAGAATGTTTTTTAACTTATACGACATGAATGAATTTTTAAAACATTATTTCCAAGAATCATCCTTTACAAGTTTTCAAATTTAATTTTAATCAAATTCTTTTAGTTTAAAATTTTATGACATGTTAAGAAAGGAAAAGTGTTTTTTAAAGTAGAAAGGATATTTTCCTCAAGAATGGAGTTCAAGTGTTTTATCAAAATTATATTCTATCTAAGATAATATAGGGTTCTGTTTCTATCCCTATTATTACATTTATTTGATTATGTTGTGATGGAATTATTTTTATTAATTCCTTTATCTTATATGAATTGTTTTATGATGTTATGTTGTTTAAAAATCCCATTTTTATTACATGGGTTATGCAATGATGTATGATTTATGATTTTTGCGGCACACATAAGAATGGTATCATTATGAGATGGGTGGGACCTATATCTCCCTCAAATGCATTGGGTAAGGATTTTATATCTCCTGAGATAGACATGGCTGGAATGGTAGGTTATACCGGTTCAGTGAAACATGACTGAAACGAGGAGTGAACTCGATTCAGAAATGGACTTTGTCCACTAAGATAGTCTTGGCAATGAGTCTTGACTAACAAGAAATGATTCTCTATGATTATGTGTGTATGCCAAAAAGTTTCATGTTTTATGTTATGATTTTTGGGATTTCATTTCACTACTATGATTTATCCCATGTTATGAAATTATGCTCTCTTTTGCAGGTTAAGATTTCCAAAAATGTTATGTTCTTATGAATATGATGTGATTGATATTTCTTTTGTTTACCCTTAATGAGCATTTGATCTCACCGTTTAATGTTTTCTTTACCCCAGGATATAAAGAAAGGTTTTAGGTAATAAAAAAAGGAAGATCTTTATGGGAGATGTTGAAGATCTTTCCCCATGATTAGAAGATTACGTTCCGAGTTTCCAAAGACACTAAACTATTAAGGTCCTTGTCTGTGTTTTCTTGTTATGTAACAAGTATTCCGAAAAAGTAATGTAATGTCCTCGTACGTCAAGCTTCGGGTCTCTACAGCTATGGAATTGATATCTTAAAGGAACCCCATAATTTTTTATTGACATATTAAATTACATTCTTCGTTTTCATTTATTAATTAAATTTTTTTAATTAATTCGTGTTACATCAATTGACAATAAAATTTATTTCATGTAAAATAATATTATCCCACAAATCCAAGTCCATTCCATCGATGCATAATCAAAACCTAGTGCGTGGTTTCTCAGGAGTAACCAAAAATAATATTTCTAGTAAGAACCATGACCATGAGATAAACATTTTAAATTAATTATTTACATGAATACAAATTCCATTCTCTCTTGGACAATTTAAAAATATACAACCAAGTGAAAATTGTATCATAGGATGTCCAATTACTTCAAGAACTGGGAATGGGAATTGATATATATAGGTTACTCGACCATAAGTGATGAAAAAGATTTACATTAAACAAGACTCCAAGATATCAACATCATATAAATGGGTATTCCAAGATTAAACTCATTCCATCATCTCCAATTCCATCCCCAAAACATGCATGGATGTAACGATGCTCTTCCCCATCACATGTGTCATCCTCTACCATATCATCTATGCCTCCCCACCCTATATCAAATTACCCATCATAGGATCAGCCATTACAAGATCACATCAAAAGGTTCATATTAAGAGAACATCATTAGGTACCAATCAAACAAGACAATAAAAAATGAGAATTCTCCCCAAAATAATTTATTCATTATTTTAACACAAATGATTCTGTCACATACCAAACATAAGGAATCCAAAATTTTCAACGAACCAGCAACTCATGGAGACTAGGATTTATCTTTATAAAAAAACTGAATATTTTTCCATTTTTTAATTTCATGTTTATAATTCATAAGTTTCAACCTATGAAAAATCCAATTTATAAATCTATAAATGAAATAAATGATTAATCATTCTCTCATAATTATTTCTAATCTCAACACACCAAAAAAAGTAACATTATCATCTGATATTCCTTTTCAATCAAAGTTAAAAAATAATTAACATGATTCACATTCCTTATAAAATTCTATGAACCCATTGAATAAAACATAAAATTATTCATTAATTTTGTATCAATTAGATAATGAAAAAATTAAAAGAAAAATTAGATTACAACCATGAATCGTCTTAAAATTAAAAAGATAAATAATCAGTTATATCCAGATTTATATTATATAACATGTAAGTAAATTTCAATAAAATAATAAAAGAATAAAAAGATGCTAAAAATCATAGTATAGATTGCAATATATCTATAAATTTAACAATCAAAATATTATCATGATCGAAAGAAACAATATGTGATTGTTATGAGTAAACATAATTACTTTAGTTATCAATATCAATATTTATTAGTTTTATTACACAATAACATAATGTAAAAATGATTTACTCTAACAATTTTATGTAAAATAATAGAAAAAATAATCCACTAAATCAAATGCATCAATTCTCATCACCTTAGAAAAGAACAATGTTACAGATCCATGATAACCTATCTTATAAGAAACTACAATCACATGAAGATGTAATTCCATGAAACACTTTAATATGATAGAAAAAACAATTTCAAAATATTATAGATCAAATTACATAGTCTGGAGAGAAGAAATGAGTGGAAAACGAAACCAAATATGGAGAAATAGCTAGGGTGAAGAGGTATAAAACTAATTAGATAAACAAAAATGGATCACTATAGGTCAAGATCAAACCTCATGGATTGGTGATTCAAAAAACCAACAAAATTACCATGTATTTCCTTTGGTTTGATATATATAAGGGAAAAAGGAATGTGGTTCATGTGTCTCGGGGTATTTATAAACCACCTTAAAAATAAAGACCATAGTGTAGTCCCTTACACCACACTCCATCACTTTCAAAGAAATAGAATTCAATAGAACAGCCTAAGGTACTACATTTTTTCCACCCTCAGTCAAAATATATTTTTAGAATCAGAGTATAATCTTATAAAATTTTATATAGGTTCATGAGGGAAGAATAAGAAATATTTTTTAGGACTCCCACTACTAGAAAGTGACCACATCATAGCCCACATTTCGTGATGAAGCTACCAATGAATTTAGAAATAGAATAATTTTTCATTCAAGGAACTCATATACTATATCCAAGGTCCATTATACCATTTACACTGAAAATATGGTAATTTTATTACCTCTAGGTCACAATCATTCCATTTTTTATTTGGGATGCCCCATGTTAGTCTAAACTCCATTGAACCTCCACTAGGAACCTCCAACACCAAAAACACACAACAAAATATGATGCAATGATCTGGGACCTTAAATTAGATATCCCTAAACAAAATCTCATCCTTGATAATTCATACTAAACCCATAGTATATGAGGGAGAATTAATTCATCAGAATAGACACATTGTGAGATACATATCAATGATCTCTTAATTATTGGAACTCAACCCCCTCATCATTGGAATAAGAAGAAAACCATAGAAAAACAAAAGCATATGATAAATAGTCTCATAGGGGAGATTCATCTGAAATGAGAGAAATGATACCAAGGATAGGAAAAAATTATAAAACCATATCATAACAAAAATTGTTCAACATCCAAAACAAGAATAATAACAAGTGAATATCTAAAAAAATATTAGGGTACTAATTGTATGTTTGTGACTCACATTCTTAGGTGACCCCCTCTAAGAGATAGTACAAACATAAGACATGAAACAGTGGAAAGAAATATCTACTCGAAACCTTCTCTTGTATGTCATTCTTATCTATCAAACAATACTAAGTGGTATCATCATCATCATCATTGACCAAACCCCAATCAATGATGTCATAGTTATAATGAAGGTAACAGTGGTGTTTAGAAACATGGAAAGTATCATATACCTAGATCATTTTGGGGAAATTATATAATTGATATTCCCAAACTCCAACATAGTCCAACACCTTGACAAGTCTAATAAACCAGGGGTAATTCCAACGAACATAGAAAGACAATCACATTACACAATGATGATACACCATAAAAATACATGATCTTAAATGTTGAACTCCATAGGTATTTTATTATGATCATAATAGTATTTTTGTGGTCCCAAACTACTTTCATCATCTCATTCATTATCTAATATATCCATATCTTGACCTTCGCTTAATCTGGCCTAATAATTGCAGACTATGTGACCTTGGTCTAGCCCAACATAGAATGGAAGTGTAATATTTACATATCTAAAAGGCGGTGTGAAAACCATTGTTGAAAGAAAAATGAGGAAGGGATAGGAGACTCATCCATGATCCTCCAAAATATAAGACACATTAATAAAATATTCCTTCATGATTGTGGAATTACACTCTTTCGAACTATCCAACAGAGGATGAAAACAGTGGTAGGTAATAACTGAGATACTAAATCAAACTCAATAACTCTCTACACCCTAGTAGAAAATAAAGGATCTCGACAATATAAACTCTTCCTTGGGAATCTATATAGCCTCAACAAATCCTCCAGATAATGTTTTTACAATACCTCCTATAATATTTCCTCCCATATATCTGTAATGTCTGATGATTTTGATAACTATCCACTATCACCTATAAAACAACATTGGCTCTCTATTTTTTAGTTATACCATTAATGATATCTATAGAGATGTCCTTCAACATACATAAAGGAATATATATCTACTCGAGAAAATCAACGAGTACATGGTTCTTGGCCTACACCATATGGTAGACCAAACATTGATACACAAGCTTTGAAACTGCATGATTAAAACTTGTCCACAATAACTAGTATCTAAAATATTAGTACATATTTTTCACAGTTTGATGTACTTCTAAGGGTGATCTATGAAACTCATAGGGAACCATCCCTTACATATGGAAAATTATACAAATATTTTACTTAAACCACCTGATTTTGATTATTATTTGACCAAACAATATGGAAATCACTTGAAAAACATGGTTTGTCCTATCCTATTGCATTGAATCCCATAACTGTGGCTCCTCCACATTCTACACTAAAGGAAAAAAAACTGTCATTTGGAAAAAATGAGACTTCTAAATTCCAGCTATCCAATTTCATGATTCACCTGTGAGAGTTCATCCATCAATCTCTAGGAATATCAAAATGGATTCATGACATTACAACATGGAATATTTATCGTAAAATCAACTACAACTCGTACGTTCCCTAGAATATATAAAATATTAATGTAATAATCATGTAAAAATTCAATCCATCAGTGATGTTAGATGTTCCTATTACACTAGATGAGGTCATGACTCATGCTCTTATGATATACAAACACCACAAAACACTCAATATTATTGTAATGTTACCACAAAATCAGAGTAAACCCAACTACCTACAACTAATATCATGGGTGGAATTATTACCCTACTGGGGATGTAAGTACTAAGACCCAGGTGAAACAACTAATATATAATCTATTATTAAAATATATTAATCCAAGAGAAAATGTGTCATATTAATCCTCAAATTTAACTCCTATTATGGGGAAACAAAAGACCAAAGCACTAAACAACGTCACATTCTAGCACCCAAATGATATATGGTACCGTTTGGTCCAAAATAATACCTAATACTTTCTGGTCAAGGCTATCTGAGGAGTCAAAAATTGAGAGAAATTGTCTGTCTATATATTATAATACCCTTAAGAAATTATTAAATTTTGAAACATTCTTGTGAGATGCTGATGAAAAAACTACCACTATCATTTAAGGATCTATAGATACTCCCCGATGTGAAATGATATTACACAAAAAAAATGACTTGGGGAAGAAACATAGACATTGACCAACTTACCAAACTACATTTCATGACAAATAACTCAAAAAATGGCTTGTATAATCTCTATATACTCCTCCTTAGATACAGAGCACATAGGGATGGAATTAATGAAAACAATTATGAACATATCTAGATAATCAATGAAATGAAATTTAATAAATCTCATGAACATAACTAAAGACTTCACCACACAAAACAATATCACAATTAACTCATAATTACCATAATGAGATCAAAAGATAGTTTTTGGAAGATCCTCATACTTTGCTCGCATCAGATGATGTAATGACCACATATAATTCTTCAAGAAAAAACATTCATATTTATCTGATTGAATAAAACATCAATCCATAAAATCATATAGTGGTTCTCCAATGTCAGGTTATTCAATTTATAAAAGGATAAAAATTCATAAAATTTCATCAGCCATCATCATGAACAAAACTAGTACATCCCATGATAACAAACATATCTAAAAAATCAGGAATACTATAGATTATAGAGCTATAAATGTAAGAATCACAACTCAAAAGGATCTATCCGATATGGAGACATTGAGATTAGAGACATTCTTGGATGTTTCTCTATATTGAACTCGATATCTCATAGAGGGTGAAAAAATAAAACTTATTCACAAGAGACATCAGGGTAATCATATACATCTTCATAAAATACTATTGATTGAAACTTTAATGAACTCATAATTATTCCATCCATTAATAAATACATGAAAAGATTGTACATCTTACCCAAATGAGGGCCTCATTCACCAAAAAACATTGTTGGATCACCATCAATATCATAGAACACAAGTTGTGACATAATGAAATCAACAAAGGACTTCACTAAATAGAACCATTCAATTATTAGGATAGTGTCATATTGATTCATCGATATATACAGGAAGTCGCCAATAGAGTTTTTCTCCCCCAATATTATCTCATAGTCTATACATACACCATTTATGACTTCTTAACCACCAACTAGTATGAACAATTCGAAGGGAAATATAAGCCTCTCCATCTCATATCCCATGAGATGGACATGTTCTTATGATATAATGGATTTAATAGCTACTAAATCAAACAAAGAGTATACCCATATATGAAAAATTAAATATGTACCTCATATCTTTCTAGATCACCCAGTTCTAGAAACGCTAAAGAATTATGATGACCAAGACATATTACATAACCTCTCTGAAAATCCGATGAACATCCAAATGGCTATAATCTTTTTTCTGAGAAATAATAGATTGTTAAGGCTGTCATTTTCCCACACCATGTCTTATCCTCTCATCTAATCCCTTGTAATAACACCCTAACACTAAATATTCATATAATACTTCCACAATAAAGAAACTTAATGTATAACAGTTGGTACGTGTGGACTCTTAAAAATATTGGTCACTCTCACCATTAATGACATTATACAACAAAAGATAAACACATTATTAATATATTATAATATTTATATGGTACACAAAACATGGTGAAATGAGATGAATATTGAAGGAAACTACCCTTGGTTGGTGGAAAACTCTTTTTCAGAATACTAGAAACCCCAAACCATGTGTCTGATTCATGAAACATTATTACAACTCCCCTCTCATAATTATTTAGATTAAGATAAAATCCTATAAAAACCAATAATCTTTCATACACATCTACATATGGATTCAGTAATAATTGGGTGACACAAAAAATAATCTCTAGACCCAAATCCTCCTCAAAATGCATCACCCTAGCCTCCACTTCAAGAAAAAATTCTTATGAATATAATACAGTGGTTTTATAATAGATCCCAAATCCTTTCATACTACAAATCCTCTATATGATGGTATGTAGCCCATGGTAGTAAGCCCCCTTCATGGTAAAATAGTGAAACTCTTCATGGAACTGGTCTTAGAAGCTTTTCAAAAAGACTGCTAACTCCTCGTGATCATTAAGGAACAAGATAATCCATATCATTACATCCCAACACATTATCATCATATATAAAAGCCTAGTAATCCATCCATGAATGGTTCTAAGTGAAATATATCTTAACACCATATAAAAAATCTTCCGTGAATGAATTTCAAATGGATCCATCATACTTCTATAAAAACTTACACTGACACTCTTGGAATTTCAGCCTTAATGTGTCTTCATCATCAACCTCTACACTATAATGATCTTATGTCACATTCCACTGAATATCATCAATGAGAATTTCATAAACCTAGCTAGTGTGTCATCTATCATGACACCCTGCCAGATTTGTTTCATGGAACAATGGGAATTCCTAGTCCCTAAAGGATGTGAACTAGTGCGTGGATATGAACTATTATCTTTATGAATCACTTCTCTAATTTATTTAATCATGAACAACCAAAAATAATAAAAATCACAATAAATGATAAAGAAAATCAAACTAGGTGCAACAATTTTCAGATTCAATGATTGAGACACTATTCAAATGTATTACAATGGAATGAGAACACCAAACAATACACAAAACCTCCATTCAATAAGTGGAACATCACCGTCTAGCCCCCATCATCAATAACTACAAGAAGTGGAACACTAGAAACTAGATCCGCCATCACCTCGACGACACATATTTCTTTTACCTGGTTTATAGATACAAAATTATACAATCACACAATGTCATTTTTAGGTGGTTTTCTAAAACCCATTAGGATTCAACAAAAAAAATTATTCCATGTTATAACATCAGAAGAAAAATAAATATGAATATTTACATAAGAATATTTGTTAAATTTTAAGAAAAAATTTAAAGGAATACATTCTCATGAAACATTTTCTAAGGAAAATTTTTTTTCCCAAAAAAGAATTATTGAAATAAATGTGTACACAAGTTCTAATGTATATAGAAGTCTTGAAAAACAACACATAAACATCATGTCATTAGATAAAACCATGATAGTCCATCTAAATGTAACTTGAAAAATAGGTACACTATGAACCTCATACATTGGTGATCAAAATCCCTTAAAACAATGAACAAAATCATTCATGTTCATGATCCACTAGAGGGGATAACATCCCAATGATCCAATGGTCACCAAATCATAATTCAATAACAATAGTGTTCCCATGCATGATCTGTTAGAGGGGATATCATCCCAAAATTCTGGTGGTGTTTCATCATATCAGATGTCAAGTTAGCGTTGTAGCATCAATCCTACTCGATGAATTTCGGCCTTAGCCACATTCAAACCATCTAGTCTAGTAGATCTATTTCATCCCTTAGATACAGTAGATTCCCTTTGTAATAAAATTATTTTTTACATATGAAGAAAATAAACATATTCATAAACACATTCCAAGCATCATAAGCACACAAGGAAATCACTATTTACACATTTTCAAATTTTCACATTAATCCAATGATCAAGATCCACATCGAAACCAAATTATTACATAAAAACCTCACTTTTCATCTAAAAAAACAAAAAAGAACATGACAACAAATTTCTTAACATTTTTACAATTCATGAAACCCATTTGGAAAGAAAAAAAGAAGAATACATATATGATTTAACAAATCCCATTTGAAAAGCCCCATCTAAATTTATACTCACATCAAAACCATTTTATAACATGCTTCACATCACTTTTCCAATTTAAATACACATTTATAGTGACAAAAAGGAACCCAAATTAAAAAAAACACATCTACCATATAAAATCCATTATCAACACATTTTAAAATTTATATATCCTTAAAAACACATTTACACCATTAACAGAAGGAATAAAACTTATTTAATAAACACCACGACTGTAAACACAAGGAATATAAACAGATTCCATTAGAAAACTAATTTTCATCAAATTTTGATCTTAAAAAATTTTTTAAAAAAATTATCACGACACAAATTATGCATATAACACATTTAATAAATCAATCAGGAAATCCAAACTCATCTAATAATGTAAATCATCAAACCACTATCCTGACGATTGGAAACATTAAGAAATCATTGGGAAACCAGAACATCACCACCACAATACCCTATCAAGGTATGATCGAAAAAATAACATCAATATTTCTCAAAATATTACATGATCAAACCCTCTTGAAGAAATAAAACCTGATGTAAAATAAGAAGTTAAGACATTTGGAGGAGAAACTCTAGAAAGAGGGACAATCCAAGAGAGAATGGAACAAACATAGATATTATTAAATAAATAACGCCCATTAGACCCCAAAATCAATGATACATGGGAGATATGTGGTAGGGGGAGGAACCTAGGGTAATAAATATTGAATGGGGAAGAAATTGGATGAAATAGGTTTAAAATCAAAGTGGGAAATGAGTAAATTTTCACAATTTAAGGACATGAACATTTCACATGCTTTTTCCACATTGTTTTCCAAACTATGGGGGAACCATGATTCCATAACAAGCCATGAGAGACACGCCACATGATTATCCCACATATTTTTCCACACCATATAGAAACTTTGTTTTTTCATCTATCAAAAATAAAAATTGGTTTCACCAATACCTATAGTAGGTCACACTATTTCTCTTAAATATACACAAACAGTGCGACACCATGATTCTAGAAAAAAATCTGAACTATTATTCAAATCTTCAGGGGGAAATATTATGTAATAATAATAAAAATATATATAAGAACATAATAAGATAAAATCACAAATGTGACAATTCTCCCAACCAGGACATCTTTATGACCCTAGAAATTCACTCCAAGTCTTGATCAGAGAACCAAAACTAATACTCCACCTCAACCCAATACTTCCCCTATCATGTCTCCTTAGAATCATTATAATTATTCCAAAAAAATAATACCAATATAATTGACTTTCAAAGAATAAATTTCTTATGAAAAACCTCAATCTACACCATTCACATGAACACAGACAGATCCATATCCAATTCCAACTCTTCCAAATTCGACACATGGTATGGATTTGTGATGTACTATTTTAGTTGGGAGACATTGAAGATGCAATGGATTGACATAAACAATGAAAGTAACGATAAAAAATATCCCACCTTATTGATCCTCATTGTAATTTCAAAATATCTCGCATACCCAGGAGAAATATTCCCTTTTATAACCATTTTAAGAAGCCCCATGTGAGGTTCCAACATCAAGAATGAGTTTTCACCTATTGAAAACCCCAAATATTGTTGAATCTATTCTGCATAATATTTATGAAGACTCGGCACCATAAATTACTACTATCATATAGAAATAAGTTTATTAGAAGTCCCATATAGAAGGATCAGTCCAAAGAACACGGTAACACCCAACTCATCCCAAAAAAAGGGAGAATGACACGAACGATCATAAAGAACCTCAGACAAAGCCATTTGTATCTAGTTTTGGTAACTATAATTATATAGAAACTCAACAAACCTAAATTTATCTTCCACGAAACACTAAAATTCAATGCACATAATCAGATCATTTCTTCAAAAATATGATTCGCCCACTATGTATGACCATCTTTTTTAGTATAGTAGGTTGTGCTAATGTTGGCCTGTGAACCCATTTTCATTGGAAGGCCATCCCAAAACATCAAGGTAAAACATGGGTCCTGGTAAGAATCCATTTTCAAGGGAACACCCAATGCCTCTCAAGAACCAAAAAATATAACTCACCCAACTCATCCACATTGGACGAGCCCCTTGATGGAATTAAATAGAATGATTTGGTTATATGATGAATCACTACCCTAATAGAATTCCTTCCATGGGGTGTATGAGGTAATCCCACAAAAAAATCTATACAGTCACATCTCACTTCTGGGAAATAATGGGTAGTTGATGTAGAAAACACGAGGGCCCATGGTTCTCTGCATTAACATACTAATATGTTCAAAAATACAATATAAATTCAGCTTTGTCCCGCCTCACATATTTCAATTATAACTACCAAAACACATTATAGAAACTCATGGTAGCATAAAGATTCATTTCTTAATGGGAACAATGACTACCATACTTCAACACTTTACTCAATGACAATGAAGCAATTATGTGACCTCTAAATCACAAAACTCCCCCGGGAGACAATGACTATTCATAAGAAATCAAGCCACCAATTAGAAATTACGTAGTCTAATGTCACAACTCATTAATATTATTTTCCTACTAAATCAATTTCAGTGGGGAATATGTCATAAGAACACTGTTTAAAACAACCCTCCACCATTCTCCTTCGTCTCGAGATGCATCTAAGTGAGAAGACCCATCAACATCTACTCATCACTGGATTATTTCGAATCATGCATCAACAATTTATTTATCTAATCATATAAAAACACATTTCTATTACGTAGAGTATAATATATATCAAAATATAACACCTCAAGATACTCAACCGAAGGAAGTTTCATAAATTGTTAATCATTTTAGGAGAAAATGTTGTCTAAACTCAAATGATCTGAATAAAAAAAGAAACTTCCACCAAAAATGATAATGGTTCCACGTCGTCAAGGTATTCATCACAATAGCTAACTCTAAGTCATGTATTCGGTAATTATTTTCATGTTGTTTAAGTTATTAAGAGCCATACTCCACCACATGGTCATCCTGGAGTATCACACACCAAATACCCATACCTGAAGCATTATAATAGACCACATAGCATGTTCCAGATTCTAGAAAGATAAAAACATGGAATGTGGTCAACCAATGGTTAATAAACTCAAAATAAGTTTGACAATATGGGATCTACTAAAAAAACACCCCCTTCTATGTGAGCATTCTCATGGAAAAATAATGATGTGAGAAATCTCAATCAAATACCCGATAATAAGCAGTTAGTCCTAAATATATTTTTATTTAAAACACATGCTTCAACTATCCCCTTGAAATAACTACACTGATATTTTTGGCTACACCAAAACCCATTATTATTTGTCCAAATGACCCCAAAACACTTCTCCATGATCTAAAATTTTCACATCGAAAAAATATCATAGACAAAATGATCATAAAATGTGATTTTAACAATTTAAAAATGCTGCTCATGCTCCTCCTCATTCCTAGAATTGAACATGATGTTATCCAAAAATACTACGACAATAGAATCAAGATACTAGTGGCACAACAAATTCATAAGTACCATAATGATCACATGATAATTATATACCCGATGCGTATGAACAAATACTCAAAATGGTTGTACATGCTTCAGAAAGCTATTTTTAGAACATCAACCTCTCTAAATCTAGCTTGAAAACACCTGTAACCCAAATCAATTTTGGGAACCCAATTCTCCCATTAATTATATCAAAAAATTAATAAATACAAGGAAAATGGTACGTTTCCTTGATCACCACCTTATCCTGATATCCATAATCAATATAAAAAAAGATATACTCTTCTACCTTTTTTTCAAAATTGGACTACGTAAGGGAAATGTGAGATGATCGGGTGAATTAATCCTTTACATTACACATAAGTTATGAGTATAATAAAATACTTTAACTTAGTGAGGGAATTATATATGATAGAAGATACATTAGTTTTTTTCCAGATGCCAAATCAATGGATAGATCCACATCCCACCCTTGAAGAAACCCTGATAAATAATTTAAAAACCCCTCTAAAAACTCTTCCAAAAAATTTGGTATTCCACACATGAGAAAACTTTCATCATTCTCTAATTTGAGTGACAAATCATATAATCATTTTTTCTCAATTCTGGTTGTGGATTTCCAACACATCTTGAATGAAAAACCCGTTCACCTGAAAAACATTAGTAAATACATAAATTTATAGAATAATTAATATCTGTTGATATAAATAAATTTCCATCTGATGACACACTATCCAATCCATACTAATGATCATGTCAATGGGGTCCATCTCTAAAATCATAAAAATCAATTCCAGCTTGACCTTGGGCATAATTATTGAGCATTAAGGACTCCTGAAACCTTTCTCTTGCTTATTACCTATATGAGTTACCACATCCATCAGATACGACATATGTTTAGTTGGTCACTAAAACAAATCCATATGAATTAATGAAATGAAGGAAATAGAGGAAACATTATCAAACCAAACAATAGATATGGGTGTGACACTCATCAAATTCTATTCATGATCCTCCATGACCTCCAAACCAAGATTAAACTCTCATGGATGTTTCTCGTAGAGTTTACATCCATTTAGAATCCACTTATCATATTCCATTATGATATGGGTGTGATAATCTGCATATTCAATTCAAGTTCTCCATACGTATACACTAGTGACATAGTGTAGGTTTAGAAGAGCATGCATATCATATGTGTCATACCATATCATACTTATGGCACATAATTAACCCTGTGTCGGAATACATAGATGAAGATGGTTGAGAACGATTTCCTAAATTACAACATCCTTTCTTTCCTGGCTCATCCTGGTTCCTTTTCTTGTTTGATGAACTACCATTGTCAACTGTTGAAACAACACCAGAGAAACAATACATTCATTTGTGATCAATTAAAAAGAACATAGAATGATGAACCACCTAATAATAATTCCTCATCAAGAACAATAATACTATATATAATATTTCAGAATATAACACCATATCAAACAATGGAGCACTCATCTACTCATTGGAAATGATCCTCAGTGAATACTGAACTAACTTAGAAAATTGGTTGGACTAATCTATAATATTATAGTCTCCCGGAATAACATCTAAAGACTCCTGAAACCTATTTTATTCCAAAATCTCATGATAACAATTCTCATTGAAAATGACCTTAATGTCTTTCCAACCACTATGTTTTTTATTTCCATCATGGACCACTAAGTCCCACCACTTTTGAATGCCACCATATAACAAGAACAATGAAAATTTCACTATATCTATATGAGGATTATCATAATGTTTTATCATACTTTTTACCTTTTTAGTTTAATCCTATACATCATGGTGATCTTTTATACACCATAAATAAGTAGTATTCTTGTTGATGAACTCCATTGATTTTTCATTTCTAGGACCTGGTTCAGATTCTCTAATGAAAGCAGGTCCAAATCACGCTCATTTTCCCAAATCATGGATCAGCAGAAAAAACATACACTATATATTCATAAATTGGATCATGATAAATCGCTTCAACCTCTTCATGTGGATTCATATGAATTATCTCTGGAGGCATCTTACTACAGCAAGAAGTAACCGCTTGATAAGATGATCAACACACATTCAAAAATTTTCAGCAAACATAAAAGATCTCAAAAAATTCCATAAATCAAACATAATAAAATACATTACAATTAAAATCTAAAAAATCTAATCTACCCCCTCCCAGTTTTTATATACATTCTATAGCTTATATATCACACCTAGAAGATAATTCAAATTAAATCCAAAAATCCAATGGCGACTTCAGTCCTGTCATGTGGGCTGTTGGTGATACACCCCCTCGTTATTAGATACTAAATCCCTATGAATCATAGATCAAATATGTGAAAACTTTTCCCAAATAACATTTCCAAAAAATATTATAACCTACATTGATAATATTTCATCACGAACCAAAATAGAGTTTTATCCCGCCCAACACTCAATCTGATTCGTGGAAAACCCAAAGGGTCTTCCTAGACCCCATGGGCTAGAAACTAATTCATGGGTATCATTAATATTAATTGTGAATAATTTCACCCATTTATATAAACATGAACAAAAAATATATACATTATAATAACTAATCGACATAACCAAATGAGTTATAAAAAATTTTAAATTCAGAGATTACAAGCTTATACAAAAGCAATACAATAGAATGTAAACACAATACTATCCCAATAATCTCTATGAAATAAGAGTGGTTTCACATTCATGCCACTACCATAAACACATGTATGAAAAACACTAGCAACTCGATCCACCATTACCTCCATGCCACATCAATCCTTTAACTGGTTCATACAGATGTCCATATACACCCAAACAGGTCTATAGGGTGTGATGAAAATCCCATTAGGATGCCACTAAAAAGAATGAACACATGTAATAACATTTAAAGGAAAATCAACATCCAAATTCCATTAATAGTATTTGAAACATTTATAAGAAATCTTTTTTATGGAAAACAATATCATGAAACACTTTTATTGGAAAAACCTTTTCATAGACATGGTTTCTTGAAATTAAAGTGTACTCAAAGTCTACAGTATACCGACTCATTGAACCACAAAACATAATAATAATTTCAGTAGAGTAAACCATAGGAAAATAAAAAATTAAAACTAGCATAAGTGGGACTATATGACCCCTCAAACATTATGATCAATATTTTCAAAATCAACAACCATCAATGATCCCATGTACAAGACACTCGAGGGGATCCCATCCCAATGATCCAGTGGTCTGAAAATGGTAATAAAATACTAACCACGATCCCATGTAAAATCCACTAGAGTGGATACCGTCCCAAAATTATAGTTACCTTCGATCATATAATATGTTTATTGAGTGTTGAATCATGAATTATGCTAGATGAATCTGGGCATCAACCGCATTAGAATCATCTAACACAGTAGTTCTATATTTTCGATCTAGAAATCCCAGATTCATATTTTTCATAAATTCCATTTCACATATAAAATAAATATAAAATTTAATATACACATGTAATGAATCATAAGAACACAAGGAAATCACTATTTTCACATTTTCACATTGAACCAATGATCAAGATCCACAAAGAAACCACTATTTTCTATAAACAAATCCAAATTACCTTTTACAAACACTATGAAACCATTCAATAAAACTACTCACACCACTTTCACAATTCATGAAACCCATTTAGATATTCATTAAGAATAACACATAAATGACAAAAACAATTATTTTGTAAATTTCCTTTTCAAATACATTCTCATATCAAACCAATTTATAACATTCTTCATATCACGTTCGCATTTCGGAAACATATTTGAGGGGAACAACATGTATTACATCATCCATAAAACACCATTTCTCTTGTAGAAACCTATTTCGAAACATTGGAACAATTAAATTACTTTTAAAAACACCTCTCACCATTCTCACAATGAATAAAAATATTTATGAAACACCTAAAAATGAACACAGGAAACAGGTCCAACATCCTATAGAAAACAAATTTTCATCACATATACATCTCAAATGAATTCAAAAAAGTATTTATAACCACAATAAATAATCCATATAACAATTTAATAAATCAACCAATAATTTTAGTCTCATCTAATATTGTGATCGAATGGAACCACTTACCTCACACTTGAAAACATCTTGAAAGTGGTGGAAAACCACAATTGTAAAAAAATAGGCCCTTATCAAATAACTATCAATCAAAAAAATCAATATTTCTCCCATAAATAAAATATCAAAACATATTTAGGTAAATGAAGCCACTGGAAAATAAAAACACAAGTATAGAGGATGAACCCATGAAAAATTGTGAAATTATGGACAAGGGACCATTCATATAGATTCATCAAATAAACACAATAAATACACACAAAAATTTAAGATTCAAGGGAGAAAGTGGGAAAGTAGAGGTTTCTAGGGTGAATAATACTGAATGGGGACGAAAGGGAATCAAATAAGGTTAAATTTGAGGAGGAAAATTATTAAATTTACACTTTTAATGATCTATAAAAGTCACATGGTTTTACTATATGTTTTTCCAAACACTAAAAAAATCTTGCATCCGTCACTATTTAATAAGAACGTGTCCCACTATTACCCAGCTATGTTTTCCAATATATGTTCCAACCATGTAGTCACATAGATCCCAAATTATAATTAGACGTACACTTACTTAGAGGATGGTGCACAATTTCCTTTAACTATTCACCAACCATGTGATAGATATTATCAAAAAAAAAACACTATATTTCTTCAAAATATTCTGACGATAATATGTGATAAATATAATAAGAGAAATATATAGAACAATACATCATGATAAAACAATATATGTGATAGAAAACATAATGGGCATGTCAACCTCGATTCTTTTAGAAAGATAACTAAGATTTTGATATTCGAAACATTGAATATTTAATAATCAACAACCTTTAATTATTAATTTCATTATATTCATTAAGAATGAACTTATCCCATGGTTTACCCATTCCAAATGATGACCTAATGATGTATGATTGTGGATCCTTTCTTAGGTCTCCTGTAACACATGGATGTTTTATGAAATATTTTCTTTAAATAATTTTTATTCTTTAGTAGCTTGCTTGACACAAAATCCTGAGTTTAAACCAACCATGAGATTCTGATAATATAAAATTACCATTATATTCTATCCATTAGGTTGTTGGTAATAATTATATCTAACTTATGAAAATGCATTATGATTTCATTATATATTAATTATTTATTAAAAAAAATCAATTAGATATTTGAATTTTTTTGAGTAAATTACTTTTGGTAGTGAAAATAATGAGATATATGTGTGTTATATAATTAATAAAAATATTTTTTTATTTATACAATGGATATTTTAGTCATAGGGTATTAATTAAACCCTATTTATTGTATAAGAACCTCTTTTTTAAGGTTTAATTTTAAGCCTTTTAATGAAGAACCCATTTTAAATTCATATTTTAACACATTAATAACATCTATATAAAAATATGAACATGTTTTTTTGAAGTGGGATATAGAAATTTATATTTGATAAAATTTTTATAACGTTAATTTTTTGATGAATAGAAAAAATACACTAAATATAATTTAAAAACAACTTTTTTCATTGAGATAATATTTATGGTTGAATTATATCCATTTTTCATTTTAAATTATCAAAAAATATACTTTTTCCATTTAATATAATGTATTTCATTATAATTAATTTTACATTGAATTTAATGGTAAAAAAATTTCAATCTTATGAATTGTTTTGACTTTTAAAAATTGTTTTCTCATTTCAACATCGAGATTAAATTTAAATTAATTTATGAAACTTCTGTGTTATGAATTTGGAAAAATGATTCCATATTTTGGATCATATGGTCCATAATTTGTGAATAAGTACATTATATTTTTTGAAATTATGGATTGTGACTTCAAAAATTATTTTTATTTACAAAGGATAAAGGGTAAATCTGGTAAATAAGGGTAAAAAATAATAATCTAATATTAAGAATATACCCAAAAAATGTGTCTTAATCACAATGGATGAGATATTTCTGACAATGGAAAACTTGGGTCGATTTCAGGACCCCTTGGATTCACATAAATGTGAATAATGTATTTTATAAGAATTTACTTAAAATAACGATAATAATAACATAAACATATATCTTTTACTGAATCAATTTTTATATGGATTTATATAACAGATATTGATGTATATAAATATACATTATAAACCTAAAATTATTTTCCACATAATAAAATTTTATTTACAATTTTTATACATTAGATATATATATTTATTTATGTCACAATTATGATGTAGTGATTACCTTATTAGTGAAAGATTCAAATAAATGAATTTAAAAATATTAAAATAATTATAATTTTAAATTTATAATGTCGTTAACAAATTTTTTTTATGATATTGAAATATTAGGGGTGATTTAATGCCTTTTTTTAACGAACCATGTTATTATGAATTATTTTAAAATTTTCAAGTATGAAGAGTGTCCATAATTGACATAATTCATAATTTAAAAAACAAAATAGTTTATAAAATGATATTAAATTTATAAAAATATATGATTTGGCTAAATAGTTACTATAAGTCCAAATATTACACAAATAACTTATTTGGTTATTCTTACATGATATGGTAATTACAATAAACCAAAATGTGTAAATAACATGATACCATGGTAAGATTAGAATGTGTAAAATAAATGGTTAAAAAAATGATAAGGATACAAAATTTGTTAAAAACATTTGTTCAAATTATTTGATTGTTTTTATGGAAAAAGAATAATTGTATATTCGATTTAAATATGTTTATGACCATTTATAATTGAAATTTAATTTATAATAAATTTATATTTTTTGAGTTTCCTAAAGTGCATGTCTCCTCTCTTATAAAAGGGAACTTCCTCCCTCTCCACATTACTCATCCCTAATCCTTCAATAACATCCAAAAACTTCCCATTTCTCTTCTCAACATCCTTACACATATTTTAGAGGTTTTGGTCTTCTCAAAAGACCATCTATAGTTTCCTATCAGTATATTTAAATGAGTCTTGTCGAGGAATAGGTGATCTCTTATACTAATTCATTCAAATTTATTTCTTATTGTAATTCCACTTATTTAGTTCTATAATTATAAAATAATAATATAAATATCATATAAATACTCTATATGTTATTATAAATATGAAACAATCTTATTTCACCATCTATCCATCCTACAAAAAACAAAATCTTCGTGTGTGCGTTCGTAAAACTTACGGTCTCCATGTCGTGCTGAAATCGGGTTTTCACCACCACCTTAATTGGATGGGTATAATGGTGGAAATATTAACTATATATTATTAATATAACATGATAGTAATTCTGAGATATTTTACACCATCCAATTTAATAACATTAAACAATTATTGGAATGATATCGTCGCTCTTGCGTACAAACAGGTTACCGTTTCCAAAGTGCGATGTGATTTATTTTACATAATATTAATTAAACCATGATTATATAAATGAATTGAATTAATAAATATGATATATATTATACAAATAACATGTTTTAAATTTTATAAATATATCCTAAAAGAGTAATAAGAACATATCCAACAAAACATACATAAGAACCTAAAATAGTTAATACCTGAAAGACGAGTAACTATGAAATATTACTAAAAAACGGATGAAAAGATGATCATAAAGGATATCATAAAAATTAGTATGATTCTATAATAAATTATTAACATTATATAAATCATTATTAAAGATGTTTGTATACATACGAAGTATATTAGTCCTAAGGTAGGGGATAATTTTACAATCTCATTTTTATCCAAGATTGTTTATACATAACTACGTTTGAGGGTATATTTATCATCAAAATAAATGTATCCTAATTATTTAATATTATTTATATTCTACTAAAAATTATTAACGTAAATTATACTCTTTCATAATTTTTTTAAATGGTATGAAATGAATCATTTTTAGTTATAGTATTTGAGATACTTTTTGAATTTTCTAGAATCTATATGAGGAGAATGTTTTGTTTAAATATACAGCATGAATTGATTTTACAGTTTCTTGAAACCTTATTTACATGAAGATTTATCTACATGTTTCCAAGATTATTTTACACTAAATTTTTATATTTTAATATATCATGGAATTTTGAGAAAAGAAAATGTTTTTTAAGAAGAAATGATATTTTCTTCATGAATTAATATAAAGTGCTTTATCAAAAAAAAATCCATCTTAGATAATGTTCTTCAAATAGGGTTATATTTATATCACTATAATTAATATTATTTAATTCTATAAATGATGGAATGATATTTTATATAGATTATGTTATGATGGAATAATTCTTAAGAAACCCATTTTATTTTATGGGTTATGGAATAGTGATTGTTTTTATTATTATGTGGAAAACATAAGAATGGTTTCATTATGATATGGGTGGGACATATATCTCCCTCCAATGAATTGGGTAAAGATTTATATCTCATGAGATAGACATATTTGGAATGTCATGGAAATCCAGTTCATTCATACATGGTTGGAAAGAGGATAGAACTCGGATCAATAATGGTCTTTGTTCGCTATAATGGTCTTGGCAGTTATCCTTGAATAATATGAAATTAATTTCTATTATTATGTGTGTATGAAACAAAATTTCATTTCATTTGTTATGACTATTGGGGTTACATTTCACTTTTATGATTTATCCCATTATATGATATTCTTCCCTTTTATATATAGGATAAGTATTTCAAATGTTATGTTCTTATGAATATGATATGATTAAAATTTCCTTTTTAACCCTTACTAATAATTTGATCTCACAATTTTATATTTTTCTTTTCCCATGGTCATAATGTTGGGTATTAAGAATTATATGCCAAAAAAATCATGTTAAGATGAAATAAATATTAGACAATGCAAATTCTTTATTAACCAATTGTTTATGTTTCTCAGTTTCTAAAGAAACTATGCCTATATGGTCCTGTCATGGTTTTGTTATGTATTGTAATAAATTTACATATATTTTAATGTAAAATCAATATATGTAATGTATGGTCTTTTTAGTTGGTATCATAGGAAGGGTATAATTAACCTTTACAAACTATCATGAGAAGGACATAAGGATATTTATAAGTATAGGATACAATACTAGTGTTTTATAAATGGAAATGAATAACCTAGGATAAGACATAAAGTATCATAAATTAAAATTTTATTCTAGACTATGTGGCTTTCCAGTTATGATTTGTGTCGATCACACTATGATTATTTGTTTTAGTCAATGGATCAAACCTGAAGGAAACACGTTTATGCTGAATGCATCGGAAAATGAAATGATTGTCCCCTTGAGCAACCTAATGTTATGGGAGCTACAATGAAATATCATGTAGTCATGCTCACACAAAATTCTGAAGCTGTGAATCATGCCGGACTACAAAACATGAAATGTAGGGAGAACCATTATGTTTAATCCTTCATGAGGTAATGCACGCCTTCATTTGTTGGGTCTTCTGATCTATTAGTGGATGAACAATGGATTAGAACCAGAAGAATGATATTTTTACTTCCACAATGTTCTGAACATGATAAATTCATCTTACCAGTATATCGTTTAGATGGTGAAAATGATCAATGGTGAATTATTCTCTAGAATATGAGGAAAAAATATAAAATTTAGTCCATTGAATGGGACAAGTTCAAGAACTTATTTTTTTATAAGTAATCTCCTCGTATTCTTCGAACAAATTTTTATAAAGGGTTACATGAACTTAAAAAAAATTATAATGAATCTGTTGGTACCTACAAATAATATTTTACAAGACTTGAATGGTACGCTTCTAGAATTATTATGCAACCTGAGAGTAAAATCTATCGATTCATCAGTGGAATAAAACCAAGCCTCCAAAAGGCATTATCCATAAGGGACATCAATATCTAAGAATAAATTTTCCGATGTGTTCTCAAGGTTGAGATGGAGATTGGAGTAAGCCATAAGTCATATGGGTTTGATAAGAATAGAAAAATTGAACTCAAATGAAAATCTAAAGGCTAAACTAAAGAGAAGATGTGTTTTCCATTATGCTAAATGTGTGGAATGAATCATGGATGTATTTGTCTTAAATGGCATAGTAAATGTTCTATGTGTGGAAAAGCTCGTCATCGGGCAATTGAATGATGATGTGATGGGGAAAAATTATATAATGATGTGGAAAAAAAAATCTACAGAGACTCCTCTGCCTATACATAAAGGGTATAAGTGCAAGGAAATGGGAAATTATTCCAATAAATTCTCTAATCCAAGGGTGATTGATGATGATTGATGTCAAAAAACTCTTAAGGCCAAAGACAATGGAAAGTCACATGAAATGACATTCGATGACGAGGAGTACAATAATGATGTGGTGATTGGTACACTTACTATCCACTCTAAAGTAGAAAATGATTTATTAGATTACAGATACAACCACTATTTTATTTCTGATTAATTTTATAAGGGTAATTTTGTATTACCTCAACAATTATATATTGAGTTAGATGCGATAACTCTTAATGGAACAATAGTCACATCAAAAGTTTAAAATTATTATCCCATTGATCTTTTTGGAATGTGATTCATGTAAATCTTGTGATCCTTCTATAGTGGAAATTGATTTAATTATTATCATGGATTTTCTTTCTCTATATGGATCACATATTTATTGCTAGGGAAGGGAAGTAACATTTAACTTTATAGATTAATATATGATCATCAATGGATACAAGGATGAATATTACCTTGGAATATAAATTTCTTCCATATTATGGGACTTTATTCCAATAAATGAAGGTTATTTATTTCAATTGTTATGGGATAAAATCATGATTATGAACAATCCCATTATATGGGAGTTTGATGATGTCTTTCCAGAGTAATTTCTAGGTCTTCTACCAAAGTGTGTAGTTGAGTTTTCAATAGAACTCGTACTGTGTGTTATGCCTATTTCAAAGACACCTTATTGAATGGCCTCAATTGAGATGTATTAATTAAATGAGAAACACCAAGATAATTTTGATATTGGAATCATACGCCCTAGTGTGTCACCTTTGGGATCACCAGTTTTGTTTGTTATGATGAAAGATGGACCAATGAGTCTCTATATTGATTATCGAGAACTGAAAAAGATCACAATCAAGAACAAATAACTTGTTCCCAAAATTTATGACTTATATGACCAAATATGTGGAAATTAATACTTTCCCAAGATTGATCTTAGTTCAAGAAAACATCAATTATGTGTTAAAAGGGAGGATATAACCAATATGGGATTCTGTAAAAGGTATTGACAATATGAATTTATAGGGATGACTTTTGGTCTTACTAATGACCCCACTATATTCATGGATCTAATGAATAGTGTCTTTAGAGACTATATTGATAATTTTTTGGTAGTATTTACATAGGATATTCATTTATATTCAAATATAAAGGAATTACATAAACATCACTTGAGAATTTTACAAATGACCATAATAAAAGATAATATTTATGCCAAATATACCATGTGTGAATTTTTGGCTTCAAAAAGTTTCCTTTGTGGGTAACATAGTCTCAATCGATGGGATATCTGTGGGTACAGAAAAAATATAGGTTATTTAAAGATTGTCAAGACAAACACATTAACTAAGATATGATATTTTCATGGTTTGGCTGGATATTATCAATATTTTGTGAAAGATGTTTCACAATTATCTAATAAGATAACCATGTTGACTCGAAAAGAAGATAAGTTTGTTTAGATGGATTAATTTTAAAGAATATCAAATAGGTAAAAAGAAGGTTATCCAATGTACTTGTTATCACATTGTCTTGTAGTGGAGAAAGTTTTGTGATCTACAATGATTTATACAAGAAGGGGATGGGGTGAGTTCACATGAAAAATGATATAGTGGTATTCTAGGTCTCACATCTTTTAAAAATCCATGAGTAAAATTTCCCAACACGTGATATGGGGTTTGATGACGTAATCACTAAAATAAATTTTTTTAGGAATTATCTTTATGGTTAAATGTGTGATATTTATACTAATAATAACTGTTTGAAATATATTTTCACATGGAATGAGTAGAATATGTGCCAAATAATATAGTTTGATTTTTTAATGATTACAAATTATCAATTCATTACCACCTTGGGAAAGAGAACATGGTGGCAGCTGATTTGAGTCAAAAAGGAATTGTTAGCTTATCCGTGATGAGGATCATGAATGATCCAATATTTATGGATTTGAAAAGGAAGGATCGTGAAATTTCAATTGAAAGGGAGAAATTTTATCTTTCTCAAATGATTGATCAACCATATATACAAGTGAAGATTAAATAGACACAGAAATAATATGTAGATTTTCAAAAGATGCTAAGAAATGTTCCTGAATTAAACCTTGATTGGGATGAAATAATGTTGTTTAGGAACCAATATTGTATTCCTCCCATACCATAATTAAAGGATATATTGGATTAGGCTAATAGTTTTTCATTATCTATTCACCATGGTAGCACAAATAGGTAAAGGGAATTGAAAGAGTACTTTTTGTTGGATGGTTTGAAAAATATGTCGTCGAATATGTATCTAGATTTTTGGTTTGTCAGCATGTTGCATCTGAGAGAAAAAAGTATAAGGGGATGTTACAACCATTACCCATACTAGAATGGAAATGGGAAAACATCATTATGGACTTTTTCACCGGACATCCAAAAACATCTAATGAAAATAATTCAATCTGTTTTATATTTGATCATCTTACGAAGTCACCACACTTCATTACTATTAGAGAGTATTTCATTCTTGATCAGCTTTCCAGGATATATATAAAAAATTTCATAATATTTATTAGAGTACCAATTTCCAATATATCTGATCAGGATCTGAGGATTTCCTCAATGTTCCTGTGAATTCTTCAACATTCTCTGGATATTGAGTTATGTTGTAGGACTACTTATCATCCTAAGACAGATGGTTAGTCTGAGTGGAAAATTCAATCTATGTAAGACATGTTGAGAGATTTCTATATGAATTTCAAAGTTGGTTGGGATCAACATCTACCATTAGTGTAAATTTCTTACAATAAAATCCTTCACTCCAGTATTCATATTTCTTCTTATTAATCCCTATATTCAAAGAAGTGTAGAACTACATCTTCTTGGGATGATGTTGGGGAACCAAAGCTAGTAGGACATGATCTTGTTGATGAAATGGAAGGAAAGGTCAGATCTATTCAACAACACATAAGAGGAGCTTAGAGTCAACAAAAAAGGTATGATAACAACTGAAAAAAACCATAGTGTTTGATGTGAGTGATATTGTGTTCTTGATAATATATCCCTAGAAGAGAGTAATGTGATAGAAAAAAGGGGATGCTAATCCCTAGGTATATTGGCCCTTTTGAAATACAGGATCGTGTTGGGAACGAATCATACCAATCGTCAATTCCAATAAATCTCTATAAAGTTCATGATGTGTTCCATGTATCTCTCCTAATAAATTACACAATTAATAATTTATAGAAAATAATCTAAGAATTTATACTATATAAGCAAGATCTTTCTAATGAAGAACAACTGATAGCATTCCAGTTTGTAACGAAAATGTTCTACAAAAAATGACCACTGTCTTGGTTGATGTTTTAGGGAAGAACATCCAATTTGAAGAAGGCTCATGGTAACATGAGGATATGATGAGGGAGATATATACTCATCTGTTTTTTTCCAAGGGATGATTCTCGACGGAAAAAATATGTTTATGGGGGATAAAATGTAACACCTGGATGTTTTTATGAAATATTTTCATGAAGTAAAATTATTCTTCGGTAGCTTTATTTTCAAAAAACTGTGAGTTTGAACAAACCAGGATATTCTCGTAGTGTAAATTTATTATTATATCATAGGTGTTAGGTTAGAAGGAATAATTATATCTTACTTATGAAAATTCATTATCAAGTCCTTGGCTATTAATTATTTCTAAAAAATATAAACCAATTAGATATTTTTATGATTTTGAGTAAATTACTTTTGAAATGAAATTAAATATATATATATAGGTATTATATACTTAATAAAATATTTTTCATATTCATACAATGGATATCATAGTCATAGGGTATGAATAAACCCTATTTTATGTATAAGAATCAATTTTGTAAAGGTTAATTTTTAAACCATTGAATCGATAACCCATTTTTAATTAATATTCTGACACATCATTAATTTCTATATGAAAACATAAACTTTTTATTTTGAAGAGGAAATAATAATTTAAATTGGATAAATTTCTGACAAATGATTGATAACATCCATTTTTTTATGAATAGTAAAAATAAGAGAACTTTTTATTAATATTTTTTTTCTCATCAAGACAATTTATATGATTAAATTATAATATTTAATGGGTTTAAAGTATAAATTGAATATATTTTTTACCATTTAATATAATTAATGTAATTATAATTAATTCTACCTTGAATTCAGAGGTTAAAATATTTTAATCTTTTGTAATGTTATAACTTTTAAAACTCATTTTCTCATTTCAACAATTAGATTAATTTTAAATTAATTAAAGAAATGACTATGTTTTGAAAATATAAAAATGTATTTCATATTTGAAATAATAAGGTCCAAATTGTGTGAATATGTATCTTTTATTTTTGGACATTATGAATTGTAACATCCGTAATTATTTTTATTTACCATGGTTAAACGATAAATCAGGTAAATAAGCGTATGAAACATTAATAGTAAAAAACAAACCAAAAATGTTTCCTAATACTATCAGATGAGATATATCTGACCATGGGCTTCATTGGGTAGATTTTGGGACCCCATGGATTCACATGGATGTGAAAATGACATTTTATAAGAATTAATTTAAAGTAAAGATAATTATAACCCTATAATATAGGTGTATATAATTGATATCAACATATATAAATAGTAATTATAAATCAAAAAAAAATCCAACATAATGGTATTTTATTTATAATTTTTATACATTATATATATATATATATTTATGACACAATTATGATGCGGTGATTATCTCATTAACGAATAATTCGAATAAATAAATTTATAAATATTTAAATAAATTTAATTTGACCATTTTGATGTCATCCAAATATTTATTGTATAAAATTGAAATATTAAGGGTGAGTGAATTAATTTTTTTCTAAGGAATGATGTTGTAATAATTTTCTACAAAAATGCCAAGTATGAATAGTTTCCAAAATTGACAAAATACATAAATAAACATAAAATAGTTTATTAAATGATATTAAATACCTAAAAATATAAGATTTGGCCAAATGGTTAATATATTTAATATTTTCCATTAAATTACTTCTTTTGTGTCCTTTTACAAGATATTGTAATTATATTAATACACTATGTGTAAATAACATGATATCACAGTACGATTAAAAAGGGTTAAACAAGGGTTAAACAAATTAGACAAGGATAAAAAATTAATTACAAACACGTATAAAAATTATTGTATAATGTCTATTCGAACCAATATAATCTTATCTTAGAATTAAATATGTTTCAGAACATTTTTAATTGAAATTGAATTTATAATAAATTAATATTTAGAGAGTTTATTAATGTTCACCTCTCTTCTCTTATAAAAGGAAACATCCCCCCACTCCTTTTAACTACATTTTGATCCTTCATGATCAGAAAAACCCCACCCATTTCCCTTATAAAATTACCTAGTTGAATTTTAGAGGTTTAGGTCTGATCAAAATATCATCTCTAGTTCCCTAAGAGAATATTTAAAAGTTTCACATCAAGGAAGAGGTAATCTCATCTACCGATTCATTCAAATTTATTTCTTCTTCTACATACCCTTATTTAGTTGTTTCATTATAATGTAATAAAATTGTTATCAATTATATAATTATATGTTATTATTAATATTAAACATCCCTATTTTACATTCTATCTATCCTACAAAAAAAATGAAATCACCACACATGTGTACGTATAACTTAGCATCTCCACGATGTGGTGTAATATGTTTCTCACCACCACCTAACTTGGATGGGTATAATGGAGGAAATAATTACTATATATGATTTATATAACATGATAATATTTATTAGAAACTATAAATCATCCACTTCAATACCATTCATCAATTATGGGAACGATATCGTCGCTTGTACGTACGTACGACTTACAATCTCCAGTGTGCGATGTGATTCGTTCTACATACTCTTCAATAAAACATGATTATATAAATAAATTGAAAAAATAAATATGATATATATTATAAAAATACCATGTTTTAAACTATATAACTATATCCTAAAAATTGGAATAAGAACTTATTTGACAAAACGTACATACAAAAGATAATGTAGTTAGTACCCGAATAATGAGTAACAATGAAATGTAACTAACAAATGCCTTAAAATATAATCACAAATATTATTATAAAATATATTATGATTATGTAATTGATAATTAAAATTACTAAATTCATTATACATGTGTTTCGGATACATATAAGGCATATCAGACCTAAGCTAAAGGATAATTTTACTATCTCGTTTTTCATCTTAGATTGTTTATATAAATGTATTTTCTATGGAATATTTATCATCCACATCCATGTTTCCTAATTAAATAATGTTATTTATATTCATCTACAATTTTATAAGGTTAATTTTAACCTTTGGTAATTTTTTAAAATAGTATTAATGGAAAATTTTGTCGTTATTTGACTTGAGTTACTTTATGAATTTTTTGAAAAAAGTATGAGAAAAAGTTTTTTTAACTTATAATACATGAATGTATTTTTAAAATTCTACGACGCCTTATTTCCATGAAGATTCCCCTTCAATATTTCATGATTATTTTCAACTAAATTACTATCTTTTAAAATTTGATGGAATTTTTAGAAAAGAAAATAATATTGAAGATGGAATGATATTTTCTTATAAATTAATTTCAAGTGTTTTATCAAAATTATTTACAATATAAGATGAAGCTCTTAAAATAGGGATATTTTTATATTAATATTATTAATATGATTTAAATTCATTAATTATGTAATTATATTTTCTATGGATTATGTTATGAAGGAATGATGTTTAAAAAACCATTTTATTTGGTGGGTTCTTCTATAGTGAATGTTTTTATGTTTTTTGGGAACACGTAAGAATGGTTTCATTATTAGATTGGTGGGTCCTATATCACCCCCCCAATTAATTGGAGATTGATTTGAATCTCACTATATAGATAGGGATTGAGCATAAAATAATTCCAGTTCAATGATATAGGGATTTAATGATGATTGAACTTAGTTAAATTTTCGATTTTTTCTGCTATGATGCTCTTGGAAATAAGCCTTGACTAATATGAAATAAATTTCAATTCTTAAGTGTGTAAGCTAAAATATTTCTTGTCAAATGTTATAAATATTAGTATTACATGGTACTTTTATGATTCATCCCATGATATGATATTGTGATCTTTTATATACATGATAATAATTTCAAATGTTATGTTCTTATTAATATGATTTGATTGATATTTTCATTGTTTACCCTTACTGAACATTTGATCTCACCCTTTTATATGTTTCTTTTCCCCAGATCATGAATAAGGGTATTATGTATGATATTCCAAAAATGATGCTTATTAGGATGAAATAAAGGGGAGAAAATGTATATGTTTGATGACCCATTTGTTTATGATTCTCAGTTTCTAAAGACACTATACCAATACAGTCTTGTCATGGTTTTGTTATATGTGGTAATAAATATAATTCTATTATGAAGTAATATCAATGTATGTAAAGTATGGGTTGTTATTTCTCTAAACTATAACTAGTATCACTATATTTAGTATTCTTAGTAAACATAACAGTTTGTTAATCATATCATAATGGGGCCTAAATACCTAATTTTTGTTTATTTTCTAATTTTTACACCACTTACTAAACATAGATGAAACATCCCCCCTATCAACCCATTTAATATAAACTATTACAAACATAATACTACTTTTTATCCCTCAACGTAAACATATGATACAACTCTATTATGACCCCCTCTACCCATGGAGTACCCCGCCTAGGCTGAAAATGAGAGAAATGAGAATATAACATCCCACGTCCCTTCACTAGTGGGCCCCAGGTTTGTGATTAAGATTGAGGTATAAAATCATATTTATGGGAGGAATTACCCACAAAAAGAATAACTAGAAGAGGGATATAATACAAATACACTAATAAAAACATTATTTTAGATATCTATAAATAAATCTCATGAACATACATGATATTTCATACAATAATAAAACACATATAATGGAAAAATACATTTACCAAAAAGTTCAATACAACATCAACCATGTAGCCCAAAAAACTCCTAAAAACCCACGAATGAGTAATCCCCATCACATTCTCCAACCAACCATGGATGACATGAAAAATAGATAATATATATGTTAGTGATAATAACAATATAATGACTAGGATCATCCCCATAACATCTTAGGAAAAAGATATTGAGATCATGCTAAAGCACATTGCGCTATAGTGAAACTAACTTTTCACCTAAGAAGGAATATTATGTTCCCTACCTCATGGAATTGAAAGGTGTGCAGGAAAATAAGAATTCTCTGATGGAGATCTCGGCATGGAGCCCTAGCCGCATGCTCTCCCTTCGGGCATCAGCAATGGCCATCCTGCTTCTCCCCCACCCCAGCCAGTCTTATCCCCTTTCATTGATCCTTTCTTGCTCCCAAATTTTCGCCAAGTCCTCTTTTTTCCGAAAGTCCCTACCTTCGACATTGGTGATACTTCACTTTTTATCTATCTCTAAGAGTTCTCAAAGGACTCTTCACTCAATGGGTTACCCATTTTCGCCCGCTTTGGTCATCGGCAACCATCAGTCTACCACTTATATCGTTTCTTCAACAGTACCTGGCCCCTGAAGAACCGCATTGTGTTTGGGATTCTGGATCCTCACCACCTTTTTCTTCACTTTGAATGTGCTGATGACCTAGTTTCAATGAGTTCCAATGGCATGTGATCTTGCGATGGAACCCATTTATTCCTATTATAATGGAGTTATGAGTTCCACTAGAAACACGACACCCCACTCACAGTGATTTGGGTAAGCTTCCCCTATCTACCTCTTATTTTTCAAAATCCCTCCATTTTTAAAATGCTGGGTAAACTTGTCGGGAGGTCCCTAGATTTTGATGAGCGCTCTCACTCCCTTTATCACCTAATTTATCCATGATTTTTTGTGAAATTAGATATTTAAAAACCTTTGGAGGATATTGTTTACATTGGGGATGGTGAAAAAATCTGTTATGAACAATCAATGGTCCTAGAAAATTGGTTCGATTTATGTAGTTTGTGCTTTCGTCTTGGGCATATTCTTTCTAAATGTCATTATTCTCATAGACCTGCTAATTCAAATATTATTTCACCCATTCAGTTGGTGGTGTGACCGTTTCTTCCTAGAACGCAGAAGAATCCAGCCATGATGGAGGGGGTTCATGTTTCTCCCCTACTACTGTTGGTGGGAATCAGGATGTTGATTCTCCTGTTACTAAAGGTTCGACTTGTGTGAATGCTGGATTGGTCTCAAACATGGTAAAATAACATCAATGTTATTCTATTGGAATTAATACCTTGGATTATAATGTCTTCAATCATTTTAGGGATGATTTGGGTCTTCTCTCACATGTTGTGCACGGTTCGGTGAGTCTTGCTGAACCTAGAGCCTCTAAGAATGCTGTTGCGGTTATTCACCAGGGAGTGGTGATTTGAAGGACAGAAGAGGAAGGTGAATGTCTTATAATCTTCTATTTGGTGGATCCTATACGTACATGTATGGATGATGCTAGAATTGAGGGCCACTAGGTTGTTCAAAATACATTGATCATTTCAAAACCGATAAGAGTGGTGTCAATTATGATATTGAGAAACTGTTTTAAGAGCCTGGAGAATGATGGGCCTACTCAAGAGGCAGACTGGGAGGAATTATTCAATAATTAGTAGGGTATTTTATGGGAGGAATCTTGTGATTACTTATCTAATGATATTTTAGGGATTAGGGATCAATAATTTCAAGGAAGTGATGACTACTGTCCGATGAGGAGGAAGGTACGACGAGGAGGCAAGAAAGGCCGAAAGGAATACACTTATCTGCCTTCTACAATGATGACCTGATATTCCAGGAAGCTTAAGGCTCAAGTGACAGATGGTACTCCCATATATAATTGTAGTACAGTAGGTGCAGAAGTTGTGGTCTCCAGGGCCAAACCAGGTATTATTTTCCTACAAGGACAAGGCAGCGCAGCTCCACAATCAGTGGAGCTACTTTATAATTCTGGAGAAGTTATGGAGGAGGGATCCCTTGTACATAATTCTTCAAAATATGATGGTGACAATATCATGTTAAGGTTTATTAAAGTGGCCACCAATATAGATAACACGGATTTTATTTCCAAGAATAATTTAATCTTAGTTAGAGGCTTCAACATAGGGAAATCAACCAAGAGGATTTCATGCAAGTGTGGGACAGACTGGCATGCCGCATCAAAGACCTGATTCAAGATGATCTAGAAACACTGATAACATCTCTATTCAGAAATCTCATTATGTATAAACATGCCTATAGGTTTATGTTGTTCTCCAATAACATTTTTTCTCCTTATGTTTCTCACTTTTACCTTAAAAGTGGATTTTGGTTAATAATAAAAATATGGAGTTGGATCGATGTTCCCTTCCTCACCTTTGATAACTCATATCATGTGAGACATAAAATATAATATATCCATAAAACATCATGGTTACCACTCCAGCCCTTACCAACAAGCATTCCAATTTCACCCAATGTTGCATGTCTAATCATTCTATCTCCAAAAGTAATCTAGCCCACAAATACCTGGGATGAGTATCACAAGATGAACCTCATGCATTGCATCATCACATCACGTCATTATATAGTAACCATGTATTTTCCTGGATCCAAAACATCCAATATTTTTTGTATCATACATTAGGTATTATATTTCAATCTAACATATCCCAAACATCGATTACTGTATTTGACACAACTATATCCTGTACACATCATACCTATACTAATATTTTGGATACTATATCTAGAGGTAAAAATGTGTTATGTGACCATAATATATTACATCCCTCAACACACATATATGGGAAACAATCTATCTTGCATTCCATCATATATAACTATCAATAGAATACAATAGCTCAAGAGAGGGTAGTTTTCAATCCATTATTCCATTCAGATGGTAGAGAGAACACTATCCAAGATTCCACTAGGATTCATTCTCTCAAATCAACATGGATTGGTTAACATATGAATTCACATAATATACATTATATAATATTGATCACACCACACTATGGGAATAACAAAGTCAGAAAATCAATATCACTTATCGTCACTCACACACATGAATTCCGCTACATGGGACATTATATCCTATAGGATCAAAACCATTTTGATAACAAAAATTAAATTACATTTTTTATTTTCACTAAAAAAACTAAACATACATTAATTCATTCATCAACCACTTATTAGACATCAATATTGTTTATAGTTAATCATTTTTATAAAATAAATCAATGTCCATTCCCTATTGTCATAGTCTAAAAAAAGTCCACATTTTTTTAAGAGTAACATCTCATATTTATTCATTAAATCACCAACTACATGTGTTTAGAAATTATTGGTCATTATTTACATCATTACATAAATAACGTTGTATAGAGAAAATACTAAGCAACCATAAATAGAATAATGGAACTAATCACATCCAACTTCCATAAGCAGTGGTGAAGGGAATTCATAAAAACATGCAACTTATCCATCGACCATTAAACAAATTCATATAAAGGAAGTATCACAGCTATCAAAATCATATCAATGGGTAATACTATTTTCAATCCATTATATTATCACTTGTTAAATATTGTCCCCAACATTAATATCTCAATGAACCTATCAATCATTGAAGATAACTACATTCATATCATATTCCTCTTCCCTATTTTACATCAGCTATCCTAGGATGTTACATAATAAGAACATATAACATGGATTATATCTAGAGTACATCACAAGGTATTATTGAAAAAATAATAATAATTGGGGAAACATGGACTGAAAATAAAGAATTAGTCGATGCATAGAAACGGTTTCTCATGGCCCCAATATAAGGCATCAATCCATTATAAGCAAACAGGTGCTCACAACTACAGTTATATATCTTAAATAATAGAGTGTTCAGATTACCTCTAAGATTAACCAATTCATTATTCATTTTTATATACTATGGTTTACCTATGTTATCATTCATCATAATCTAAAAAATATAATCATGCTCTAAACATTAAATCTAGTTTAAAAGACCATGAGATGTACCAATCTCATTTAATGTGACTTTACATTTTATTAACAACAATAATAAACATGATTCACATTATTTTGATAAGTATATAAAAAATTGAATAAAATATTCAAATAAACATGAAAATTTAATAAATTTAGTTAAAAACCAATAATAACAAACATTCATTTATAACCATTTTTATTCTTCAAACTCTGATATAAATTAATCTCATTAATTTAGATTTGTTCTCATTACCATTTAATGCAATTTTTATATTTAAAACCAAGAATAATACCATGATAAAAATAATATTATAATCAAAACAATATCTATAACATTAGGTGTCAAAAATTTATCATGGTGAAAAAAAACATACTATTAATAGAAATAAACAAATTTTATTTTTTTATTTGCTTCATTATTTATTAGGATAATTCAATTTTCACCCAAAGGGGTTAACCAGGATAAAATGTTGATTGATCTTAAAATTATAGGGTCAATGAACCCCTACCTCAAAATCATCATTGTCCTTCACAATAAAAAATTATAACATATGGATATTAGATCACCAATCTTATAAGAAACTTGATCTCATAAAGAAATCATATAATAAAACAGAAGAAAATGATGATGAAAACCCATTATAATTGTGGATATCAAACAAAAAAGTGAGTTAATAATAAATGTGGGTAAGGATAAATTTAGAAAAAATTGAGAGGAAAATATAGAGAGAAGAGGTAGAACAAACCTCATATCATCACAAATTGATCAGTGGAACGATAGATCAAACCCCTTTGAAAGGGGATTAAATAACCTCAAAAACCCTTGTTCACATGGAGTATTAGAGAGTGATATGTAGTAGAATTGGGTTAATGGGTATTGGGGTATTTATAAACCCACTAAAAAATAGGATCAAATGACTTAGTCCCCTGGACCATGCCATAACACTACCTATCATAGAGAATTCAACATCGTGACTTGTGGTAGTATGTCGTAGCCATCCTCAGTTCATGTGGATATTGAGAATCCTATATAGATCCTATAAAATTTTATTTTTGGGTTATATGGAATTTAAAATAAACATACAATAGGATCCCCAACTACCATGAAATATACCATGAACAACCTATAACCCACGGTTTAGCACCCCCCCTATTTGGTAGTGGTTTCCTTTATCCTCCCTATATCCGCCTTTAAACATAAAAGGTATAATATGAGACCATCATGAGAATTATAGTGCAGTGCCTACCTACACACCACAACAATGATATTTTTAGTAATTTATTTATTCATTTTCCTCCCAACTCCTTTGAACTGCCATTAACAACTTCTATTGCCAAAAATCATAAAGGAAATAGAAATCTAGGTCTAAGACCATACATAAAAGGTTGGGGAGAAACATGATATTTGGGTTAGGACTATTCTTATAAAAACTATATATTTACGAAATTTTATGTTTTATATCTCCAAATACGCTATATCACGATTAATGTTTATATTTAAGATAACCATCTCTATTTCTATTGGGAAGCGAATAATTAATATTGCAGGGAAAACATTATAAATGTGGAGTAGAAAATAATGACTCATTATTTTACCAAATTATTTTTATTAAAAATACATTTGTTAAGTTTATAGTTTTTTATGAGAGAGAAAAATAAAATAAAATTGAAACATATTTAAAAATTAACAAATTTCACTATTGTAATATAGCCGTTAATTTTTTATGATAAAAAATGGAATCACAATATGAGATATAAAAAAATAATACAAAATAGAATCATGTTGAGGAAATCTTCCTTACAATGATCATTTTAGCTCTCTTGTAATTGAGGTAGATTCACTAGGTTTTCCCCAATACCAATCCCCAAATGAAATATTATTATTATGGTATGAGAAATATCCTATAAGAGAGTCGTTCAAGATCATTGAAATTACCCAGAGGTCGATGCTAGCATAATAACCACCCATGATAGCCACCAATGATTACATGACACATAAATTATAAAAAGAGATCATAAGGTCCTATATAACATGAATATTGTTTTATAAATACATGAAATTATTTATTTGTTATGTTTTTATAACATTTATTTTAGACATTATTCATTTTAAATATTTGTGAATATAAATTCTTATTTACTAATATGATGATGATATTCAAGAGGATAATTTATGTATATTTTCTTTAGATTTATTATTTATAAGCTTTATTGGATGAAAATAAATATATCATGGATAAAGTATATTTTTGTTAAAATATTATATCTAGTTTAACAATTAATTGATAAGAAATAGAAATAAATAATGTTAATATATAATAACTTATTTTCCATTTATATTTAATTTTTATTATATATTATATTACTATTTAAATGTAAAATTCATAATTAATAAATATTTAATTTTGAAAAATATAACATATTTTTTTTTAATTGAAAAATTTGCTAATGATAAAATTTTCAATTTTATTGAAATAATTTATTTTTCTGTGATTTCTAAATTTCGACAATGATGAAAAAACTATCAGTTTAATGAAATTAAAATAATAAAATAAGTAAATAAATTATTTTCAAAATATTTATAATATATATATATATTGATTCTTAGTGATTAAAAAATTTTAAAATACTATTTTGAACATATGAAACACTTTTTTATAATTATAGAAAGTTAAGTAATATTTTACACTAATTTTTTTATTCCCATTTTTTGAAACATTATTTTCGTTATTTATAGAAATTAGATCAAACAAAAATGAACTCTTATTTTAGATGAATATTTAAATATGATTTAATATTTTAAGATTCAGTTTAGGAATAAATGTATAATTAATAAGATAAAAAAAATTATCCCAATAACAACGAAAAGGATATTTTGTAAAAAAATAATTTAGTAATAATATATATTATTTATTTAGAAAATTAAATTTCAATTTTTTAATAAATTAATATGATATAATTTTATACATAAATATTAATATATTTTAAAATTATTTTAAATTGTGATTAATTTTATATAGGGTAAAGAACCAATTATTGTTGAAACATTATATATCTATAGAAAATAGTATTTTCAATCAAATATATTTTAAAATTTAGAAATTATTAATCTAATATTTAATAAAATAATTTAATTTAATAGTGAAAAAAGTAATATCACCACACAATAAATGGTGATTTTTTATCTTTTATTATTGGTAAAAAATAAATTTCAAGGTTAAAAAGAAGAGGCGTTAGAAAACAACAAAATTGTAAAGCATAAAAATATAATAGTAAATTAAAAAATAAATGATTAAATCATGTGTGAAAATATATGTTTGAGGATCTATAGTCAAAAATCCCCTCTCCATTAAATTATAGACTCCATTTTAATCCATATAAACATAAATTTTGATATGAAATCATTGATGTGAAATGGGTTTTTGGAGAAAGTAATTTTCCACGAATTGTAAAAGTTGATCAATTACACATATAAAATGATACATGTAAAATCAATAATATTAATTAAATGATGCCCAATATTATTCCCATTGATGAATCTTAAACATATATATTTCTATAGTCTCTATCTTTTTGCAAAATTCCATTGAAGAATAATTTCAAGAAATGTTTTTATTTATCCCCAACATTAATTATAACTATGTAGTCATTTATTATTAATCATCCCTTACCCCTAATAGTATTATTTATAGAAGAACATTAAATATCATAAGAAATATAAATATTCTCAATATTTTTATACTAATGATATTTCATTGTTCGACCTCACTATATAGGCATTCGAAAAATGGAGATGTTGTCATGATATTATGTAAACAACTACCTCCATGAATAAATGGGTTTATTTTTAATATAGTAATTAAATTAATGATTCATAAGATATATAAAAGGAAAAATATAATATATTCATCATTAATAAGATTAAGAAATTATATATCATTTAATTTTCATACGACCATATCATTATTTTTAAAATAATTGTGTTGTTCATGTACTTGTAAACTACAACCTCCACATAAATACATTTTTTCATTCACCATTACTCTTGAAAATGAATAAAATATATATAAAAATATATTAATAATTTACATAAAATTTTAAAATTAAAATATATGACATTTTATAAGTATTATTCCTTAAAAATTGTAATAGTAAATTTAATATCATTAAATGAACATCTTGAGACACCTTTATTAATTTGTGTCCATTTGATTAAACATATGGAAATGTATATATTTTTTGATATTGAGTTAATATAGAAAATAAATATATATTATAATATATATTATAATATAATTTTTGAACACATTTCTTAATGGTCAAGATAACAATATTGTTATAGAGTAATTTATGGGAAAACCTTAAGTAAAAACATATACAATAAATATGTAGTATATTATTTACATATGATATAAAATGGATTATAAAATATTGAAAATTGATGAATAAGTGTCCTATTACTGTTTTTAATAAACTCAATATTATTTTCATTGATATAAGGTGCACGGGCATAATAAATCAAGACCTAAGGTAAAGGTTTTCTTATCTCTAATATTTTTATTAACACATAATACATACTCACAAATTATTTCTTCATATGATGTAATTATTGGACATGGATATAATTTTAATACCATTTATGTAATACATTTAATTTAAAAGTACATCTCATTTATTACATTCCATTTATTCTCAGTTCAAAATATAATAATTCTATGAGGTTTTTTAAAACAGAAACAACATTTCTTTTAGTTATAATGTTTCAGGAAATAAATCCTAAATCCAGGATTGGATTCATCCACCATATGATTTTAATTTCATCCTTTATATTATATATGGGTAAGATAACTAATATTATTAAAATATTCCTCATGTATGAACTTCATCCATATAAAATTATGACATCGATAGGAATAATAATAATTCTAAATAAATAATGAATTTTTATACCTTTCTTCTGTTGTTATCCTAAAAATTTGGAATCATAATTATGTGTTATATAATGTAGAACTCATATTTAACTTTATCTATTTTAAAAAATGTTTTAATAATTCCTTTGGTGATTATATTTTAAAAATAGTGTTTTAAAAAAACAAAGGATCTTCCTAACAAACCTAATTACATTTGAGCTAATGGATATCTTTACCTTTCATCCTTAAATAAACATTGAAAGTAATTATTTAATAATTTTTTAAATATATCTGACATACATTTAAAACATGTTTTTATTACCGTTATGTTATCTAAAATCAAGAATTATGTTCCCAAAAAAATCATTAATTTTTGTTTTCCCTTTCAAAATGGATCATTACGATTTCTTATTTCATGACATGTGTTACCACAATAATTTTTTTAATCTCTAATCAATTCAAAAAACTATATACATTATATGTATAATATTATTTGGTATATTATGGAATAATGGAAAATAATAATCCATTTCATTACTTATAATAACTAATTCCCATTTCAGATATCAACACCTAAATGGTTCACTTTTATTCATACATTTCAATAATCATTCAAATGAAATTTCATATATTAGAAATCATGTTAGGATAGTTAGGTTTCTTTATTAAAATATAAATATCAATTATTTAATTAATTCCTTCATCTCTTGGGAATATTGAGGTTATAACCTTTAGTATTTCATTAATACCATTTTACAAAACAAACAGTTTCATTATTGGTATTTTCATTCTTATGCATTATATATGGCATTTATTCTTCATGATGCCTACATATTCATGTATATATTATGATTTTTAGGATTCTTTTTGTGGTACTAGAATTAAATTCCATACCCAATGCATTGTATAAAAAATTTCATTTAATTATACAATATTAAATGATATTGGGAGTAACCTCAATCAATTATATATCATTATCTACTATGTTTAATAGAACAAGGAGTTACCCCAATCGACCATAAGACTAATTTAACTATGATAATATTAGTATTTCCCTTTAATTATTCTTTTTATGTTAGGATTTATGTTTTTTTGTGATATTTATGTATCTAAAATAATATTATAAAAAATATTTATACCATGCTTGAAATCATATCTCATACTCTTATATTGTGGTTTTTTTTCTCTTGATATTTCATGTAATTTCGTTATTATATAGAGATAAAGATAATTATTATATGTATTTTTTGATATGAAATTTCCCTAAAATCTTCTTTTCTCATATGCTTATGATATAACCCTTGGTGACACATTGATATATTTTCCTTTATGAGTGTTTGAACTCATCCAGTTATCATGTTTCTACTCCCTAGGTTATGAATATATGTATCACTTATGTAGAGTATAGAATGGGGACAAGAAGATTAATGATTGTTGATGAATGTTCGATTTTTATTATATAAATTTTCTATGTATCTAGACTCCAATGTCACTAAACCAAATGGATATCATAGTTGTTTTATATTATCATGATATGTAGTGTTTATCTAATTATAATGATTTAAAATAAATATATTCTTATCTCTGTCCATTATAGTTGGTTTAAATGGATGGTTTATTGATTTCATATAAGTATTTTTGTTATTTTTTATATTAGGATAGGATTACAAAAGTGAAACAAATAGCATAGGTCTAAGTGATTATTCTTTCTATAGGTTAATATGACATTAATTTATTAAAATATATATTATATGGTTATCATAGTAAAAGTATCCCAATATGGCTACTTCAAGTGGATTGTAGCTCTAAAAAATTTATATTGGGGTTGTAACCCTAGAAGTGCCATATTGGTTTCTAGCTCAATCGTCATCCATTGTCTGACAATGAGGCCATGTTGTACACCAGGTTTGAAACTCTTTAACTATATGATTTGGTTAATAAAATTCTATTTAAGAGACATATCAATGGATTTTTTTATTTTATGGTAGGAGTTTAATGAGTTTGAGAGAAACTAGATAAATAAACATAGATTGAGTAATTGGGATTTTCATTTAATTGAAAGAAAATTTAACATTGTAAAATTTTAGGATATTTAATGTTTGGGTATCTCATAAGATTATTTTTGTAAATTATCTTTTTATAATAGTAATATATATATAATTAACCTATTTTTTTAATGTATAGATTATAATGGAACCATGTTAACAATGGATACCATGAGAAATGTTGAGATTTTACAAATGATAATCCTATTTGTAAAATATATGGAATGAGAAATATTTTGTATTATCCCAAACTAGACATCATGAATTATGATCAAAAATTTAAAACTAGATGTATTCATATAAAATAAAATGTACTGAATGATATATTATCATATATTTCTATGTAATTGATCTTAATGAGGAATGATGATTCAATTTCCTCTAAGTCAGAAATGAGGGAAAAGTATCCTAGGGGAATGTCTCAATGTGACGATAAGGTGTTTATTCTACCATAATGTATGGAGTAGAGAAAAAAACTTCTATTGAAAAATAATGATCCTAGAGGACATGGTGAGAGTAATAAAATTTCTCCATGATGCACATTATAATTTTGATGGTCTAAATATAGGGAACATGGGAATTATCCAATTTTATTCACTAATCCAAGGGCTAAAAATTATTATAAGCCATAGAAACATTAAAGGAGGAGGGAATTAGGGAAAGACAATAAGACCACAACAACTAAAGCATGTTATAAGAATAATTTAGATTGAGTTACACTTTTAATTCACTATAAAATCATGAGTGTTGTATAAGTATATTATTCAAAAAACCTTATTTTAAATTGAATTTATAATGAGGACATCAAATCATCATCTCGATTAATCTATATTTATTTAATAATAATAAATTATAGTGGTAAAACTATGGTATCTATTGTTTATGGTTATAGGAATGTCATTACTACAAGTCAAATTTTCTTTCAATTTGATATTTTTAATGTGATTTTTGAAATGTTTATGACTCTCTCTACTTTAAATAAAATATATTTTGAATATATATATCACATTTTATATAAATCTATTAAACATTTTCAATATATTGATGATTATTAACCATGATTAAATTATACTAAATATATTGGTTCGTGATACCAAATAATGATATAATCTTGTACAAAATGGTTATAAAACAACAAAATATTAGAGTTTTTTCGATCAGGAGGAAAAAAGTTATGTTTTACCATTTTTATTAATGATATTATTGAAGATAATATATATTGAGTCATTCTTATATTTTATACATGAATAGATATATCTATTAGTAATTGATAATTGAAATTATGTGTTCATTATTTATTTATGAGGGACAATATGATTCTCTATAATTTAATTAGATTTTATTTTTTAAAAAATAATGACCTAAGATATATTTTTTATATAGAAAACGAAACAGAAATGAAAAATTTATACATTAATTAAAAATTATTACATTTCAAAATGATATTATAGTATTAATTTATTGGGTATAAAATATAGTATCCATATTATAATATAGCCAGAAAGATGCAGGCCCAGGACGAATGCCTGGTCCCATGAGAATCTATTAAATAAAAATCAGTACAAAGTACAAAGAAAATGAAATGATATGAAAACACCCCCAACAACAGTGCCAGTCAAAATGTGTCAAAATCACCAACATCTCCATCATCCGAATCATCTGGATCCGCCGACTCCCACTCAGATGGAGCATATTGATTGATCATGTTGAGGTATTGCTCCCTAAGACATAACTCTTTTTCAGTCATAGATGTCCTGATCACTGCCTTATTCTGTCCCTTCTTTGAGTTTACTTCATTCCCTTTTCCATTCTTGGCAGAGGACCTAGTAGACACCGTCCTCGGCATGTTGGAGTAGTCTTTTCTTGGCTTCTTCTTTTTTGGATCAGTTCCTGCCCCCATACTCTCAATCCCATTATCAAGGGTTTCCTTCCTTTCTCCTCGAACCATGTCACTATAAGAGGCTTTGAGCACCTCCCTCTCATTTTCTCTCTCTCCATTGGAAACATCTCCCCCTTCTTAGGAGCTTCTCCCAATCCCTTGAAGTAATCATTCCTTCCTGACTCCACTGTTCCAGCCCTCAAGGAAGTTTGATTTAAGTCGATAGGGGTTAAACACTGATTCTTCAAAACTGGAAATTCCACATCCTCAACCACTGCAACCTCCACAGGCTTCAGGTGATCTGCTTCAAAGTTGGAGGTCTCCTCCTCCATCAGTTTTCCACCCAGAAAGCTTGTCCCATTACTTGCTTGTTGTGGATCAAGACGATCAGCTTCCCCCACTCCTAGACCATCATCAGGTTCTTCCACCCCATCCAGTGCAACAAATTGGTTCATGGAGCAGAAATATGGTCCAGATTTAACACCCCCTGGGTGCCCATATCATGGAATGCATTTGGAATAACTATGTTTTTCATAAGAACATTCCAAATATAGACACTATCAATGTTTGGAATGGCCAAAATCATGCACAATTTTTGTTTATGTTTATTAAAATTTCCATTAGGTCATGCTAGTGGAATCACTACCTGTAATTTCCCTCAGATCATACCTTATGCTTATATTAAACACACAGATCTTGATGGGATATATTAGAAGTTATTTCTATTATATATACATTTAATTATTAATTATGTAATATAATTTATAGTTTTTTCATATTTTTATGATTAATGAAAATTAAATTTTTCATACAAGTTCATTAGAAAAATTAATATGATCTTTTTATGTAACATTTATAATATATTATATTATATTCATTAATTTAACAAAAAAAATTAACATCGATAAAATATAGTCTGTATGAAAAATAAAAAAAAATTTTGATAGATTGGAAATAAAAATTTGAATAGTAAATATCTAAAAGGCATTTTCCTATTAAAAAATAGTTTTCGTAATAATTTTTTGTTTCCTTTTAAAAATTGAATTCCAATAAACTTCAATTTTAATTTGAAAAAATGAACATAATTTCGTTTTTTTAAATATAAATATAAGATTATGAATATTTTTATAGATATATCTTAAAAAAATCATTTTTGGTTTAATTTCAAAAATAAAAACTTTTTCCAAACCCTAAAATTTATGTCATTAAAATAGTACAAGAATTACGTACATGAATTTTATTTTTATATATAATATAGATATTTTTATGTAATTGAAATCATTAAAAAATACAATAATATACTTATAAAACTATTGTTAATAATTTTTTGGATGATATGTAATATTTTACTCTAAAAAATATTTTATTTACTAATGTTGAAAATTATATTTCATATTTTATTAAAAAATTGAAACAAATTATATCATATTTTTGATCTTGATTATCTCATTATGTATGTTTTTATTCAAAATTTTAAAAATAATATTATAATTACTATGGTTAATGTTAATGACCATGATAATGGGGAAATGTTAATTTTGAGAATGTTTTTTATTAATATTGAAAAAAATTAATTATAATTTTCATTCTTATATTTTATATAAATACTATCATTTTATTTTTAGTTAGCTGAAAAAATATTATAACTCATTTAATTGGTTCTTATTTCTATATACTATTTAGAACACTTAATTTCAAATCATAATTTTTACAAAAATTATTTTTACATATATTTTTTTTATTTTAAAGGTAATATTTTGAACAATAAAATTTTTTTTGATTAAATAATTTATATTTTCTAATACACACATTTTGGTAAGAATTGTGATGTTATAATTTATGAAAAATGGTGCAGTGTAATAAAATATAATGGTGAATGGATCCAAAAATTCTTAAAATGTGGGAAACCTGATACTTTATAATTTATGGAAAAAAATCTTATATTGTAAATTTTTGAAGATAAAGTAGAGACACATATCTATGAATAGTTTCCTAGAATCATTGTTTTGTAATGAGTATTTATAAAAATTGAATTTTCTTCTTTATTTAAAAGGATATAAATTGTAGAAATTCAATGATATACATATCCATGAAATTTTCATGAAAATATAACCATGGAACTTCTACTAGAATTATGTATCATGTATATATTCTCTTGGTATATATATTTCATCTAAATCTCTTCATTTAAAATTTCACTTTTGAGAAAAAGTGCATGCTCTACCAATGAGTAATTATTATCCCTTAGTCTTTTCTTTGTAATACTCTTTCCTAAAAAAACTAACTATCCATGTAATATTAATATATTATGATTCATTTTTATTATATATTTTTTATAAAAATAAACTATCTCAATTATACCCCCTGCAAATCCATTGAAAAAATGGAGTTTCAATCATGTGTTTTTGCGGACTACCATAACAATGAATATTGAGTCTTAGTTTTCATAAACATATCCAATATATGATTAATAAAAATTATTTCACAAATAAATATAATATGTTAACATTAAAATGACTCTAATATTTCAAATTATTTTATTTTTATAACCCCTCTAATTTTATGTAAAATGGAATTGTTGTTCGTGTACGTGCAGACTACCACCTCAAGGGAATAATATATTTCTTTTCGCCTCCCTATATAAAATGTATGATTTTTAAAATAAATATTATGTATAGAAATTAAATTTTATGGAACTATTAATATTTTTATGTAAAAATATGAAAATATATTTTTTATATTGATAATAAACAATCATCCTAAATTTAAATGTACTAAATGATCAACTGCATGAACTATATGTAATATCGGTTCAATTTGGAATATTTTGGAAATTTATATAATTTATTAATGTGGAATTAAAAAGGACATAAAAACATATAATTTTTAGATTAGGAAGATATTTTATATAAATAATCAAAATGGAAAAAATACCAATATATATAAGGAAATATACCAGACATTCTCAAGTAAGTGATATTAAAAGAAAACTATATAGAAATTAACAATATATGGTAATAAATTGACCTTATAATATCTATATATATATATATATATCAGAATAAATTTTTTATTAATATTTTTCATAAAGAGAATTTATTATCCTATACTTTAGGTTCACACTAAGACTCAATCATGACCTAATATAATAGTATTTTACACAGTTTTATTTTACAGATATATGATTTTAATTTGTAACTTTTTTTGAGATCCATGCATTAAACATGGATTTTATTTTGTTCTGAAATAAATGAAGTATAGTTTATTTAATAATTTCTACCAATTTTTTACATGCATTTTAATCCAAAATATTACAACATTTTTAGGGTTCGAATAACTCTAAATCCATTTTTAGTTATAATGTCTCATTTTTAACATCATACTTACATGTGTAATTTAACTCAGCTAAAAAGTATAAACTATTTTATAGATTTATATATGGATGGAATATAAATTATTATTCAAATAATCATATCTTATGACCTTTTTCTCCATACATCATGGCAATGTCAACAATAATTATTATTTTCTTTATGAATTAATTTACCTCCTTGTACATATTTTTCCTTATTTTTAATTATCATTATTATTTTTATAAATGTTATTATGAGTTTTGTCATAGAAAATTCATATTTATATTCACCAATATTAAAAATAACGTTTTATTACATTAATTTTTGATGTGTAATTTCATCAATAGTGCTTTATGATTTTTAAATGAATCTTTCGAACCAACTTCTTTAATTTCATCTTCGATGATCTTTTTTCTCCCTTTTCCGACATACATATATCCTTTATTTTATCAATAATATTTATTTATATCCAATAAATATATAAAAAAATTTATTTAAATTTCTTTTAGTGATGAAACATGTTTTATGTTCCCTTCGAGATTTACAATTTTATATAAACCTCAGATAAAAGAACATTTTGATTTTTCATTTAAGGAAAAGTAAAACCTCTACAAAATTATTTTTTGAAGTAATGTATTTTTAAATAATTATTTATTTTATGGATATACTCTACTATGATAATTCTTATGTAATCATAAATAATAATCCATTTTCTTTTGTAATGGATCATTTACTTTTTTTTGAAACAATCACATATGTAATTTTTTTATAAATTCTTATTAATGAATCATATAAAAAATTTCCTATAAAGGACCTTATTATTAGAGACCAATTTACCTTTAATAAAATATAGTCATACAAAATTATTTAATTCATATATCTCCTGGGACACCATATGATATAACCATTAGTAAGTCTTTGTGTAAATACAATGAAAACAAAAACATTCTAATGGGATTTATCCTGATTATGCTTTATGTATGTTTTAATTTCATCACGTGACACATTCATGAATATATATATATATATTTATTTCAATCATGTAATCAGTTGGATTACAATTACATAGCATCCCAATGTATTTTTTAAGGCATTACATCACATAAGATTATATTAAAGAGAATGGGTAGGAAACCTAATCCAATATAGTAAACTTTCCATTATTTTTATAGAAATGTGGAGTGAACTAAATACACCATGGGGATCTATCCAAAATAATAGTTTTATATGTTTCACGTGAATTATGATTATGATATCATGCTTTATGTTGTTGTTTAATAACTATGGTACTAAAATACTTTTATACCATGTAATTATTCAATGATTCCATTCTCATCTTATAATCTAACATCATGGTGATGCTTTTTATATTGGTTCTACATTCCATTACATTATGATATATTTGGAACTATTAAAGTCAGAAGATATTTTTAATAATATGTTTATCCCTGACCATTTTTTAATATACAATTTTGATATAACATATTATAATCTATAGATATTATTTATTTACTAAGAATTTTCAATATCCCTTTTCTTATGTTACCCATCCAATTATTATGACGACAAGTATTATATATTAGAATTATAAAAAGTGGTCATGAATATGTTAGGTATGAAGAACAATTCATATGTATCCTATAATAAATTTCCAGTATCAAAATTCCATGATGTCACTAATCTGAATGGTAATCCGAGCACTTTGAGACTATTATAAGTCATAATGTTCATCATTATGCAATGACGTAAACTAATTATTTCCTTATGTTGGGTCATTATATAAAGGTAGTTATCTATATAAAAAACATCAAGAAAATATAGTGATGAAAATATTTTATTGTTTTTATATAAATTTAATATCTATCTTGATACAAAATTTAGATACCGGCTCACGTATAGATGCTTCTAGGAGTAGTAACCCAAGGGCCATATTATCCATTAAATAAATCATTACCTATGGAAAAGGATGATAATATTCACAACTGTTTATTCTCCAAGAGGAAATTATTTAGTCAATCACATTCTCTTTACAAGCCGTTACAAAGGATTTATCATGATAATGAATTACTTAAGGATTGTGATAGAACACAACATAAAGAATCCTAGATCGAAATGAGACTGATTAATTTAAAAATAAAGTCAAATGTGGTTATTTTTAAGTGTACTTCATTTTGTGTTTTTATTATTCATAATATCATTTCCGATAAATCTCTTATGATTTCATGTATTCATCCATCATTTTATCCACCATTTTTATATATAATCACTATATACCAACAGAACCTATTAAATTTTAGATATCATGAACAATTAAAAGACATGCCTAAGGTGAAACCTACTGGGAAACGTTATGGTGAAAGAAATACAATGATGGTTTTAGACCAGTTAGCAGGAATTATAATTTATATTATGAGCATAGTTTAATATAAAAAGAAACAATATATCATAGGGATACAATATCATTGGATTCATGGTGATGATGATGATGAAGGTAAAATGATAAAAATTCCTTAATATTGATAACGTGGGAAGCGAGGCTTAGGGAAATGTCTTAAATAAACAAAAAATTGATTTATCTATAATAAATGGTCTAATAGAGAAATTATTTATAGAGAAAAAACTAATTTATTTGTGTAAATAGTTTATGGGGAAAGATTAACCTATTCGGGATCAGTAAAAATTTCATATTAAAATTATGGGGATTTTATGTACTATAATATATTATTCCCTTAACAAATATAGAAAAAAATTATAGGCAACCAGGACATACATGGAATTGGGAAATGTCCAAATCCTTTATAAACAAAACTAATTAAGCAATTTCATAAATTTATATAAAGTGAGGAACCCGAATCATTCATTATAGAAATATGAATGGTGTATCTATATTTTAATCATCCTACTTAGTTATACATATAATGTTATTAAATTAGATAAATTATGAACCTAAATGACCATATATCTTGATTAATTTATAAAAAATTACATTAGATAGACTATTGAATCTCATGATTATATTAATAGGAATTTTTTTTTGAAAATCAAATTATTGTTCCATTTGATAATTTATATGGGATTTTGGAAATGGGTTTATTATATACACATAGAAGAAAAATTATTTCTCAAAAGGGGATCAAATTATATACAACCATATAAATCTCTATCTATTAAAGGATCATAATTAACCTGCTTTTTATTGAAATTATACAATATGTTTATTGGTAATAAATAAAAAATAGAATCTTTAATCAAATGGTTAGAGAAAGAGACATTATTATTTTTTTCCAATTTTGAAGATATGATATGTTTTCAAGTTAAAAAGATGATATTTAACTATAAATTATATCCAGATTCATATAAAACTTTTTCATCCCTTATCTATTTACATTGGTATATTATAGTTAAATATGTGAAGATATAACATATTTAAGGGGATAATATAACACAACATGTTTTTTCAATATATTTTCCTTAAAATGTAATGATTTAAAAGGCTTGTTTCATACGAAACACTACACAAAAATGAAATATAAACACATTAATTTTATAAAAAGTAAATTTTAAATATATATCCTTCAAATTAATGACTAAAAATGGAAGTAACCATATCACAAAACATAAAAAAATAATTAAATATAATCATATAATATAATTGTTCCTTATGAAATTCATTTTTCCAGCATTGAAATTAAGGTTGATTCCTTAGGATTATTTTGAGACCCATCATGATATGATATCAATCAATAATGGATTGAGTGAAATCATATGTTAGAGACGTTGGAAATCTTTGAAATTTCCATGAGCTCTATGTAAAGGGATCACCACAAGCTATCGTGGCCATATTATTCCTTCTATATAGATTCTACATAGATATCATTAGGGGATATATTACTAGATTTAAGGATTATATAAAAATACAATTAGAAATTTATTAATTTTTTTTATCACATGTTATTTAAACATTTCAAATGATTAGTTTAAAAGTTGAAGAAAAATTATTTAATAATCAATTAATAAAATTAGTTATATGATTTTATTTTATTTTATAAAATATAATTTTAAGGTTCTTTATTTGGTGAAAATTAATATGTTATGGATTGAATTAATTTTTGTTACATGATAATAACTAATTAAGAAGTTAATTAATCTGTAATAAAAATAGGAATAGTTAATATCTAAAAACATATTTTCTTATTAAAAATATTTGTCATTATATTTCAGTTAAATATTTATAATTTAAATATATAATATAGAATATTAATGTGAAAATTATGAACTTTAAATTTTTAATTTTCATATTTATATTAGTTTTAGATTAGTTACATATTATTGTTCAAAAAAAAATTAATTTTTAGGTGGATTTGGAAAAATAATGACTATGATAAAATGATAATTTTTCTAACAATTAACACTAAATATTTTCATAGAGGATAAAGATAATTAATAAAAGAAACAACAAGTATAGTAGAGGTGTGGTTACCTATGAATGATCAAGAGAACATGCCTACGTCAGCCTACAAACACACCACTATGTAGTGTATATACACGGGGTACTTATGCTAGTGACCTATTTGTACTAGCTTTCTATGTTTTAAAATAAATACGATCATGATAATACAAATTTGAAAGACTGAAAAAAAGAAAAAAGATTCAGAGATTTCATTGTGCAACCCTTTCACCCATGCCGTCAATAATCCTTCAGGTAGATATATAAAATTAAGAGAAGAGGTAATTAAGGGGTATAGATAGATCAACATCATGCAATTTGTTTTCTATTGGGGGTCATCATATTGGTGTATTGTGAGACTCTTCTAAAGGCTTATGTGAGACTCCTCTAAGGACACCTAAAAAAACCATTGATTGATAAAGAAAACATGTGCCCAAAATTTTTTCCTCAATTTTTTGTCTCCTATGTTATCTTCATCACATCCAAGACTACCCATTTCTAAAGAACTTCCAAATAATCGTAGGTCACCTTACATGAAAAAATTCTTATCACCAAGGGTCAACATAATAGAACCACCATCTAAGACATTTTTTTCCACCAATGGTAGGGTTCCACTCCCATTGGATACCTCATAAGAGGGAGGACCAAATTGAAGCCTCCATTAAATCTTTTATTCTCACATGACCCTGGAATAAGACAAACTAGTGTGTCTCCATTTTGGTTATCCATTTCATCAGCCATAGGTGTCCCACATTTGTCCTACATGACTTTTAGGGTTCTCCAGGTGAATTAAGATATGAATCTCATCAGTTAAAAGGATACTATCCATGGGATAAATTATAGTTCACCGAAATCTTTGATAAGAGGTCTAGGACTATTCCCTTCCATTACCATCCCTATGAATAGGGAACCCTAGTTTCTGGAAGGGAGAGATAGGATCATGATTTACTTTCCCTTTGTGGGATACTAAAACATCCTCCCCTCTTCACTCTAACCTAGACTCATAAATAGCTCTTGGAGTAATCCCCAGGACTTTCTTATAGGTATATATCTAGTAATGTATTCATATGTAACTATCTTGGTTACTAAAATGGGAGAGGATATGGGATAATCAATGCCCCTTATTAATCTTATGTAGCCTGATCGTCTTCCGAACACAGAATGATAATCACATTGTTTGATAGATCTTATGATTCATATTTATTACCACATTTTGAATGAATCATGTGGGACTAGATTATATTTAAAATATCGATATCCACAAGTTTTTATTCATGTATCCTTATAAAAATGTTTTTTCAGAACTTCCTCTCACCAAATTTTGGAGGGCTTATATAAGTGTTGGTCCCAAAAGACATGTATAAAATCCTAGATAATCCTCGTAAATAGTGTAATACTTGAATCCAATCATATATCATAAAATGGTCTATGTTTCTTATGAATCTCTCCAAAGGGAATCATCCAACATTGTGTAACCCAAAACAAAACCTCTAAATTACCAGGAGTGGTTACATTCATCCTGAACCCACTCAAAAGGCAATACTATTCTGTATACAACCCAAACATGTGATCATAATCTCAAAGGGGAAAATATCCTATGGGAAAAAATAATGTGGGCCTTCATAGTCATGGGTCCCCACATCCAAAAAAACATGGTATTACCTTCTAGTCAAAATGGGATACATACGTATCCTCCGTGAGGTCTAACACCAACACCCAAAAATCAACTATATTTCTCTATGGACCACATTTCTAGAAGGGTTATGCCTAAAATGGGATCCCACTTTCATTCCATGTTCCATGGGTTACCTATATGTATATCCAATGCCAAACGTTAACTTTGAACAAGTCACTTGGATGCCTATGCCATAATACACTAAACTGAATGATTTTCTCCATGTAACACGACCTTAAAAGGCATGTTGTGTCCTATTTTATGGAACCAAACTAAATAGGTTCTGATTTTTTTTCAATGGACACATAGGAATCCCATCTAATGGGACTAATACCGACATCGAAACAATTCCCTTCTCCCTAGATGGTGATAATCTCCAAAGAGTCCTAATATGGGTTATAAAATTGGATTCTTAGTAATAAATAATAATAAAATCTATAAAATATAATAATAAAATGGTATAATTGGTTGTGAAACTTATATTAACATAGATTCTCTATCAATTTATAAACATGAATACATACAAATGATTTTAAATTACCTACATGATAAAAATTTGTTGTCAACTCATGCTTGAACAATTTCACTCTTAGTAATTAATGAATGATTATTGAATATGTCTTAAATCATTAATAGTTTCAAAAAGTTGGGAATAATTCACCGTAAATGGTGTCCTTAGTCTGAGATTCCATTATCTCAACTAATATAATTCTGTATGTGTTATTGGAAACATTTCATAAATATGATCGTTCATTGGAAAGAACGTTTGTGAAACAACTAGATTAAAAGAACCTTCGGGTGTTCATGTCTTCATGGAAAAAATAAATTGGAGGCTGTTTGAAAGCAGTAAACATGGAATGAATGATTTTTTAACAATTCAATAGACCAAATTTATAAAATTGATGAAATATAATTGCCAAAAATTATATTATTCTGAAAAAATAGTGAAAATGGCATTAATCCTTAACCATGATGATGGTATCACCCACATCTCAGGACCCTTTCTCACTCAATATTAGTTAATGAAAAATAAGAAAATCAAATATTCATGCATTATTTTTCAGAATGTTTTTTTCAATACGGTTTATTCATTGTGTTTTTAACTTATTTTTTCAAGATACATTGACATGAACCCATTAAATATAAATAGTGAGATACAAATTATCATAGATTTGTGCCTAATCCAATTCACAGTATGGGTCCTCAACATAGAATTGTACATTTTTCCCACAAAACAACTTCATCCTTTGGTCTCAATTACAATAATCTAAGAGTACCCCCAAAAAGGAACTATCATAATCCTAGAGGCCACCTGATGGGCCCTCTATCTCATGATTCCCCACCCATCATTAACTCAGAAACAAATAGTTATCTTTTAGAAGATAACACTAATATCCAACACTAACCACCTCAGAATCATATCTTTCGAACCCAACAATAATTTCATACATTATATTCAATAGGTAGATAAAGATTCCATAAATGGACTCACCTAGAAGAGAAATGGGTCTATTCGATGGGATACTCCTAGTAGTCTATGTCACCAACGTCGTACGATAGTGAACCCAAATGATGATGAGGGTGTCATCCACGAATGTATGGTCCAAGTCATCCTTACTTGGGAACATAAGATGGATTTCTAAAATAATAGACCAGGGAATAGGGAATAAGGATAAACTTATACCCCTATCATATAATCCCACAAAAAAAATATGATTGTAATCAATGATCATGCACATGCACCTTCCCAGTACGAAAATACCAACCAATTTTTTTTGAAGAAAACTATTGTTAGGTAGAAACACATACCTATTCCACACAATCCTTGTTGAAACCTATTCTAGAATTATTGTAATTAATATAGTCAAAATGAATGGATGAACCTGAGTATTCAAAAATATCGTCCCACCAAAATATGTCCAATGAAACAAATTTGATGGGACACCACAAGAAGGATCTCATAGCTACCTGTATCCATCAAGCCATCCCGCATCCTTGTCTGTTAGAATGTGGAGAAATAAGCGGTAATTTCTTAGTATCAAATAGTGGGAAACCCCAAATTTATTATCCTATAATTGAGTACATTAAATATCCATCACTTATAAATAGAGGATAAGAGCAGAAAAACACCCATTATCTATCTTTAGAGTGTGAATATATCCCTGTTCAATATACTGATAATAAAAAGATCATCATGAAATAGTGAATAGTAATATGAAAACTCATTCCCACATCATAAAAAACATTCTTGATTTAATAATAGTGGGGGTATTTGTGGAAAGGAAGAGATATTACTCCATCCCAATAGTTTTTTTGGCTCATCAACATCTCACTTTGGATTAGAATCACACCTCTTATCCCATCTATTAGTGTTCTGGTCCATGTTTCCCAATGATATATGGATAGATGGATCAAGGCCTTACCCCCAATCTAACAAGAGCTTATCAGCCTATTCCAATGATAACTTCTAGAAAAGATGAATCAACTACCAAAACTCTAGAAACCTACTTGCATGAGTGGATAGTAACATGAGAGCTAATACAATATAATTGGTAAATATAAACCTATTTCCCTATCTAGAGGACCCAGTCACCCATAAGAATTCATCAAAAATTAAGTCTCATCAGAGACAAATAATAAATGAAGGTACAATATATGATCAAACTATTCTTGATTCTGGAGTCATTGAATCCATCAGATGATTATTTTTGGTATCCGAAGATCCTAAAATACCATTACCTAGTTACAAAAATCGTAGAAATAATTACATTGTTCCTCTATAGACATCTCAACAATAATGATTGATTTACTTCTAGAATACGATCATTCTTGAGATCTTGTGTCCTAATGAGATTCAAGGGATGCCACATCGTCGCAAGAAGATCAATAAGAAATAATTTCCGCCCAATTATATCATCCACCACAATTCCCTAACAAGGGTATACACTGCATGAACTATCCCCACAGTCTGACATCATTTAGTGATTGTATTACACAATATAATGAAATATCAATTTGTCAAGAGAGTCCTCCCATTGGTGATTTGATGATAATAAATACCTCCTACTATGTGGTAGATGGGAAAATGAGGAAAGTCATGTGAAATGCCTTTTCATTGACACGTGAAATCTTTTCTGTGCCACAGGATAACCCCAGGTGATGGTCATTCTCCAAACCACCATTGGACCACCTTACATCAAATATGTCAAAATAATTCCCTACCAATAATGCTGTTTATAATAATTAAGTTTGGAATAATCAATTTTGGTAAGACCATTTTGAGGAACATCTATAAAAATAAATAGTAGACATATTAAACAAGAGGACACATCTAGCTAAAGGTGACACACACGTCATTTTATAACCTCTATACACTCCGCAATATAGAATCTCAAAGGCATGGCCATAAGAGCATGAGTATGAAATAAACATCAATACATCGAACACAATTAATCATTTAAGAAAAAAAGTATTTAATTATGATGAATATTTGAAATGTCATGCTAATATAATGGATAAACCACTAAATTCAATTTTTATCTCTCCAGGACGAATGATATCTAAAACAGCGAAAAAAATCATGGGTACACCAACATGTATGTCTCGATGAATTAAAACAAAAAAGTTGGATGATTGAAATTTCAACATCTAGTGTTCATATTCAAAAATGAGGTGATCATAGAGTGTTTCATTTAACCATTCTCCATAATCAAAAATTCATTCCATAGGTGGAATCTTGTTATATATTATATTGAATCCTACTTAAAATAGTTAATCTTTTTACAAAATAATTACGATAAAAAAAAAGACAGCATGGAGGATTACCACCAGTATCAGGAAAAAAGACAGAAATCCATAAAAGGGCATTTACATCAGGATTCTTAAAATATGGCACAAATCTACTGCATAATGAAAGTCAATTTATATATTGTGAAAATTCCACCAATGGTTCACATGTCATTAAAAGAATGATATTCTGGTGAAAACCATAAAATGCATCCACACAAAATTAAAATACAACTTTGTAAAATCAATAAGTTAGTCAGCTATGTAGTAGACATAAAAATATATGAATAAACCCATCCCATAGGGCTAGGAGTTTTTTTATAAAAACCATTAATGTTATCAAATAGAAATCAGAATTTTTTAAAAATGGTGTAGGAAGAGGCCCAACAAACAATTTTTGTTTCTATAATACCTCAAAGATCATCTCCACAATAGAAGTTAGATTTCCCTAAACTGGAGAAGAACCATTGATCAAATACTCCCATTTATTTCAATCATGTGATTTGGAATCATTATTGAGAACACACACAACCAAATTTTCTAGTGATTACATACAAATTAGGATCCTCCAAAAGGTACCAATAGAACTTGTGGGGGAGAGTAAAATGCCTCTTATATGGTGCAAGGAGGGATGTTTAAACAAAGAGAGTAATAAAATCCTAAAATTTGTTACACATTAGTTAATATCAATACACCACCCATGGAATACCCACCCAAAACGAGGCCATTACGGAGGAGTATTAGGTGGATGTCTCAAAAGATAACATGGTCCGCCCCAAATCTATATATGTTGGTGTGAGCACGCAGAATATAAGTATTCCACTGAAATCAGGCATTCCATCAACAACTCAATCAGTAACTTTTTAGAGAGAATCCCACAAAAAAATAGTAAATTTACGGATTCACTTAATACATGTCCATATGTTGGCCATCGTTCCCCCAAAATGTTTCCCAGAAAAATCACACATTCCCCCTACATAGCTCTACGGATTCAAAAAATCCCACTACATGGAACAAGCATTGGGTACTATCTCAGGTGAAATCTTTCAACTTTGATCCCATGTTATCTTATAAATAAGAACCTAGGTCTCCTCGTTTCAAATACTTGATAGCTATATGAGGCTTCTATGCTCAGTTCATTTAATCCCTTCAACAATGACTAAATAATACATCAGGTCACTCTTTAAAAACATAAAGGGGTGGTAATAAAGGTGAATATGAGGATGTAAGTCACTCAAGGGTCTGAAAGACATGATACATGAGTGAGGACCTCCCGCAACCTAATTATAACAACAAAATTAGGGTCCCTCTAAAACCTATGAACATCGTGAGGATCATACAAAGACACTTGAGGAAACCCTTGGTTATAATAGAAAAGACACATCCATGTGATTTTCCTTAAGTTTTCCATTTACCTAGGAATATCCAAATCGAGTAGGCCTCCTCTGACATGAAGAACATCCAGTTCCCCAAAGGTCACCATGATGGATGTAACTTCTACTCAGAATACATTAACTTGCATGAGACACCTTCTATGCCCACTATCAAGCCAAAAATTATAGGGCTACCATTTCAATGGATCCCTTACCTGAGGGGGCCAAATTGAATCCCCCAGAGAAGCCTTTGGAGTTTTACGACCTTGTAAAAATACACACAAGTGTTTACCAATTCGGTTACACATTACATTCTTCAGAGTTGTCTCTCACATTTCCTATATGATGGTTAGGTTCTATAGGGTTCATTTATTTTTTAATCCCATCACACATGAGGACCCTATCACTGGTAGAAATTTTGGGGACCCCCATTCTAGGATACGAGTTATATAACAATATGATTCCCTTGTAATCTCTAGGACCATGTACTCCCAATTTCAGATAGGGAGGGAGAGGATAACATGTTCCTTTTTGTTTCAAAAATAGTAATTGATCCTCTTCTCTTCATTGGAACTAGAATATGGTATCACTCATGGGGTAATCCCCTATCCATTCTTATAGGTATTTATCTTGGATGTAGCCATATAAGACTATCTTGGTCCCTAAAACGGGATAATAGACTAGCACAACACATGTAACACCCTGAGAATTTATGAAAAATATTTTTTTTAATTTCATTAATGTCTTGTGTTGTACGCTACACCAAAAGAAGCTTGCACAACACGCATCCTTGACTTTCCTTGCATTACAGGCAATCGCAACATTCCTCGATAGCATGTGTAGTACGCAATATCAAGTTTCACTAAACAACGATATGCTATTAAAATATTATTAAAACTAACTGTTATGAATTGTAATAACCACTTTTCGATATTTTGTAAATTTTATTTTCAAAATGGAATTCATTTTTGGATTCGGAATATCAAAATTATCTTAGGGTGAAATTTTGGTACTTTTCAGATAACTTTCATTTTCTGATGAATAGTGAAAATTACTAAATTTTAATTAAAAACAACCTTTTTAATCGAAATAATTAATAGTGATAAATTATTAATTTTAGTGATTTTAAAGTATATTTAGAAAATATTTTTACAATTTAATAAAATGTTGGTTATTGGACGTAATTTCACATTTAAACTAGACATAAACAACTGTCAATCTTTTGATTGTTATTATCTCTTAAGAACACGCTATTTGTTTTGACTACGAGAATTAATTTTTAAATTAATTAATGCAATAGATATGTTTTGAATTTGGTAAAATAGACATAATTTTTGAATTCATAATATCAAATATAGCTTAGGCCTAATTTTTGGTATTTTTCTGGAAACTTTCATTTTTTGATGAATAATGAAACCACTAAGTGGTAGTTAAAAAAATGAATTTTTCATAAAACATAATTTTACCGCTTATGTGAGTGGAATTTAAAAAATCCGGGAGACACGGTTGATGTCAGGAAGTAAAATGTGGTTCAATGAGATGAAAATAATTTTTGGTGAATAGTAACTTTTTATTTTTTTACCCCGGTTAAAAGTAAATAGGGTAATTAAGGGTAAAAATGATATTATTATTACCCTAACACATGTCCTAATTCTATTGGATAAGTGTAATTCTACCAAGAACAACCTTAGGAATATAATATGACCATTTAGGCCCACTTCGATTAGATTAGGGCATTTATTATTAATTTATTTAAAGAAGGGTTAAAATAGTTAAAATCAAAGTTTAATAAGTAAATCATTTTTAATATAGGGTTATACATAAGATACATTCGACTGTAAATATTCATTAGAAATCTAAAAAGAGTTCCTACATAATGATATTTTATTTGTAATTTTTATACTTTATATAAGTTAATTTATTTATGACACAAATATGATGTACTAATTATCTTATTAATGAAATATTGATATAATTGATGTTATAAATACCCAAATAAATGTAATTTGAGACTTTTTATGAATTACACTAATTTTTTAAGTTAATATGACATTTTATTATTGATTTACTTAAATTTTTTTAGAATTAATAATTCTGTTATGAGTTTCACAAAAATCAATTACTAAATAGTGTCAAGATTGACATAAAATAGTTTTTAAAACAAATATTTTATTATTAATTTTTATTTTTTTCCTAAAAATCTAAGTTTCGGACAAATGAGTTAGATAAGGTTATATATATTAATAATAAACAACTTGGGGTTCTTTTGGTTTCTTATAGTATGTTTATTAACCATATAGTGTAAGAACACAAAAAAACACGGTAAAAGTAAAATTATCTAACTTAAAGTTAAATATAAATGATAAGGTTAAAATAGGGACCTAAAATTGTCTAAATTCTATTTCATGAGAGTATTGTGACCAACCCCCACCTTATCTTCTAAATAAATCAATTTGGAGCTATTTAAAATCGAATTTGGATTTATAATAAAATAATATTTTTTGTTTTTCCAAAAGAGCCCCTCTTCTCCCTTATAAAAGGGCACCTCCTTCCTCTCTTCCTCACACCACTTTGAGCCTTCAAGCTCGGCCCACCCCTGCCAAATTCTCTTTTATACTTCCCTAACAACATCCTAGAGGTCCTGGTCTTCTTCAAAGACCAATTTTAGTGCTCTAAGAGGATGACTCAAAGAGGCGCTTCAAAGAAGAGGTAATGTCCGTTACCGAATCTTTCAGCCTTATTTCTTCTTCCACTTATTCTTATTAGGTTGTTTCATTATGAAGTAATAACATAAGTATCACTCATATATTGATATGTCATTATAAGTATGAAACAACCATATTTCATCATTTATCCATCCTACGGAAAACAAAATCACCGCGCGTGTGTACGTACGGAATATCGTCTACACGCCGTGGTGTAATCTATTTTCCACCACCACCTTACTTGGATGGGTATAATGGTGTAAATAATAACTATATATTATTATTGTAATGTGATATAGATTCTGAAATAGTATACATACACTCCAATACAATTCCATGATCATGAGAACGATATCATCGCTCGTGCGTACGTACGGACTACCGTCTCCACGACGCGATGAGATTCATTCTCCACGTTAACCATTCATGAATTATTATAAAGTATATATAATAAGTATTCATGAAATATATGACATAATAATTATACTTTATTTATGTTTATATATATATGTATGTCACTTACTTAATTCTATTCAACTCAATAAGGAAACGAAAACAGTGTTCATGCATACGTACGACCTACCGTCTCCATGAACGGTGTTTTTCATTCCATTTACTAATCTATTATATATATGTATATTATGAATATATATTATATATAAATCATTTTTTATATTCTGGAATTAAGTAATCCTGATCTAAGTAATCATATGAATAATTACAAGTCAAAACACAGATGACAAATGAAACGATTTTAACCAAAATGCTCTTTAACATGGAATTTACAAAAGAATGGGTAAAATAAAGTCATAAGTGAACCATATATGATATCATAACAATAATTATGATTCTTTAATCTGTCAATAACATTATTTAAATCATTATACAGGAGTTTAGGACACTTACGAGGCAAATCGGACCTAAGGTAAGGGAAATATCACAATCTCATTTTATTCTGAGATTGTTTATACTTTGGCATTTACTGGGGTGTATTTTATGATCCAAATCCATTTTTCTCAATTTGTAATATTATTTCCATCCACCTAGAATTTTTTAAATCCAATTTTACCCTTCGATGAGTTTTTAGTAAAGGATATGAAAGGAATCTTTTTTCGTTTTTCATACGAGGTACTTTTTGGATTTTTCGACAAAAGTACGAAGAATGTTTTTTTAACTTATACAACATGAATGGATTTTTAAAACATTATTTACAAGAATATTCCTTTACATGTTTTCAAGTTTATTTTTAATCAACTTCTTTTAGTTTAGAATTGTATGACTTGTTAAGAAAGGAAAAGTGTTTTTGAAGTAGAAAGAATATTTTCCTCAAGAATGGAGTTCAAGCGTTTTATCAAAATTATTTTCCATCTATGATAATATAGGGTTTTGTTTATGTCCCTATTATTACATTGATATGATTGTGTTGTTATGGAATTATTTTTATGAATTACTTTATCTTATATTATTTTTTTATGATGTCATGATGTTTAAGATTCCCATTTTTATTACATGGGTTATGCAATGATGTATGGTTTATGATTTTGTGGCACACAAAAGAATGGTATCATTATGAGATGGGTGGGACCTAAATCTCACTCCAATGAATTGGGTAAAGATTTTATATCTCATGAGATAGAATGGATGGAATGGCAGGTTAAACCGGTTCAGTGAAATAGGACTGAAACGAGGAGTGGACTCATTTCAGAAATGGGATTTGTCCACTAAGATAGTCTTGGCAATGATTCTTGACTAATAAGAAATGATTCTCTATGATTATGTGTGTATGCCACAATGTTTCATGTTTTATGTTATGATTATTTGGATTACACTTCACTACTATGATTTATCCCATGTTATGAAATTATGATATCTTTTGCAGGTTAAGATTTTCAAAAGTTAAGTTCTTATGTATATGATGTGATTGATATTTATTTTGTTTACCCTTAATGAGCATTTTAGCTTACCCTTTTATGTTTTCTTTTCCCCAGGATATAAAGAAATGTTTTAGGTAAAAAAAGGAAGATATTTATGGGAGATGTGGAATATCTTTCACCATGATTAGAAGATTATATTCCGAGTTTCCAAAGACACTAAACAATTACGGTCCTTGTGTGTGTGTTTTTTTGTTATGTACTAAGTATTCTGCACAAGTAATGTAATTTCCATGTACGTTAAGCTTAGGGTCTCTATAGTTGGTATCAGAGGAAAGGTTTAGTCAACCTTTGGAAACTAAGATGCGAAAATGTTAGTGAGATCCCTAGAGATATTTCTAAGGTATGTCTAGGGTTGTCCCTAAGGATAAGTATAGGTATAGGATATAGTCCTAGAACTATGGTAACGATCATTTAATTTAACCTAAGATTTTAGATATTTAAGTTAATCCCCCTTTATTATATTGTTTTCCCTAGTGTTATTTTTGCCTCTCACACTATTCTTTTTGGATTTTTTATGATGGCTTGAACCCGAAGGAACCGTGTTGATCAATGTAATGGAAAATTCAATGACTGTCCTCCTGCACAAACCAATGTTATGGGAGATGGAGTGAAAAATCTAATTGCTATACTTACACAAGCTATGAACCATTCTGGACTTCCAAATTTGCAGAGAAGGGAACAATGTTCTATTGAGACCTTCATGAGGCAAGGTCCACCTTCTTTAAGTGGGTCTTCCAAACCAATTGTTACTGAACAATGGATCAGTACCACTGAAAAGATATTTTCAGTTCTTCAATGTTCTGAACATGATAAATTCATCTTAGCAGTATATCGTTAGGAAGGTGAAGCTGATCAATTGTGGAATCTTATCAAGAATACGAGTCCAAGAGATGAAATTGAGTCCATGGAATGGGACGAGTTCAAGAACTTATTTTTCAATAAGTATTTCCCTTCTATTCTTCGAACAAATATGGAGAAGGACTTTCTTGAACTAAAGAAAAATGATGATGAATCTGTTGGTGTATACGAAGCGAATTTTACAAGGCTTGCAAGGTATGCATCTGGGTTTATCATTCAACCTGAAAGTAAAGTTGATCGATTCTTCAGTGGATTAAAACCAAATCTTCGAAGGGCATTAGCTATAAGAGACTTTAGTAGCAATGAAGAAATTGTGCGTTGTGCTATCAAGGTAGAAATGGATGTTGGTGTTACTTATCCATCTCATAGTTTTGATAAGAAACAAAATATGGAGTTCAAGGAGAAATCTCAGAATAATGGTGAAAAGAAGAGGAATGTTTCCTTATGCTCAAAGTGTGGAAAGAAGTATGGTGGAGATTGTCTTAAAGGGACTAGAAAATATTTTAAGTGTGGAAAATAAGGTCATCGAGCATCTGAGTGTCGATGTAATGGAAAAAGGGTTTCTAATGATGTGAATAAAGAAAATACTGTAGAGAACGCACCACCAACACTTCAATGCTTCAAGTGAAAGGAAATGGGGCATTATGATAATAAATTCCCTAATCCAAGGGTTAGTGATGATCGACATGAGCAACCACTTAAGGAAATGAACAAAGGGAAGTCACATGCGATCACTAATGGTGATGTTGAATATGACAACGATGTGGTGGAATGATGAAGTGTTTATCTAATGGGATTCCAAAATAATGTTGTATATAGTATCGTGGAATATTGGAATATTTATGTACTGGTCTATTTTGGTTTTCAATGGTACTGGTAAACATAGAATGTGATTGAGATATTTTTGGAAAAAAAGATGATATGCGCATAATGAAAGGAAAACGAGAAAATGAAATGTTTAACCGTATTCATGATCTCATGACTGATATAAGGAGAATGTTATACCATGGTTTTAGTATATAGAATTTTTTTATTTTGGTTTGTGGAAAGAGTTAACTTTTGACTGCATTCATGTTTTCACTATGGTTCAATTAATGGGTATTCATTCTTCAAGTGAATACATGATTATGGTATTCACTTGTTTGTAATTTGACCAACAAGATATATCTTATGATATATGGGGGATAAATGATGGCATTCACGTGATTTTTATGTGACATTTCAAGTAAGAATTTTCTTTATACTATGATCTTGGATAGAAGTATCTTAAATAAGCCTAAATATTGGAATGGATTATGTTGGAAATAAGTTAGAATAAAACTTTTTTCGATATTATTGATGGGATGTTATAGTAATATAGCTTTAGAAAAAGGACTACCTGCAGGATGGGCGATAACCCATCGCGTCGGACAAGGCTACAGGAATCGAACAGACAACCGAAGTGCGACTGGCCTTTATCACCTACCACTGGCCTACAGGATGTCCCTGGTTAGTAGAAACTAGTTTTATTTAATTACGCGGTATGATATATGAAGTATAAGTTCATTTTTGGAATCGTATACGATTAACATCACCATAGATGGACTTATGTATATTTGATAAGTTTTTCTAACCTTTTGTTTGAAACAGATGGAATGACCCATCTTTCTATCACATGATCTATTAACACTTCATGAATAACAAATTCAACTTCATTTCTTTAAGAGATGAAGTGGAAATTTTTCAAAGCACGAACAACAGTGAGATTGTACCATAATAAAGTAAGTATTTATTCTAATTCAAAATCTTCAGCTTTAGGGAAATGATCTTGAAAAACAAAAAAAAATTATCCTAGTGCCTATATATCCGATGAATCAGATGGTACCCTAGATCATCACAAATTTATGGCTTTGTGATTTTTGGATTTTCTATAGCCATGTTATCTACCACTCTCCATCAGAACATGATGATTAGATTTCTCTCCCATATCCATATTTTCACCTATGTGGAAACCCAGTGATTAGTTTATTTGGGTAACCATTACATTTCATACTTTTGTTTTTAAATATTGGTTTTGTAATTAATTTTTATTATGCGGGTTTCTATTAAAGAAACATTCGAGTAGTAAACCATTTATAACCCCGACGAATTTCGAGGGCGAAATTCATTTTAAGGGCGGTAGAATGTAACACCCCGAGATTCCATGAAAAATATTCTTTTTAATTTCATTAATGTCTTGTGTTGTACGCTACACCAAAAGAAGCATGCACAACACGCATCCTTAACTTTCCTTGAATTACACGCAATCGCGATGTTCCTCAATAGCGTGTGTAGTACGCAATACCGAGTTTCACTAAATAAGGATATGCTATTAAAATATTATTAAAACTAGCCATTATGAATAGTAAGAACCAATTTTTGAATTTTTTTATATTTTATTTTTAAAATGGACTTCATTTTTGGATTCGGAATATCGAAATTAGCTTAGGGTGAAATTTTGGTACTTTTCGGATAACTTTCATTTTCTGATTAATAGTGAAAATTACTAAATTTCAATTAAAAACAACCTTTTTAATCGAAATAATTAATAGGGATAAATTATTAATTTTAGTTTTTTTAAAGTATATATTTTGAATAGATTTTTACAATTTAATACAATGTTGGTTATTGGATGTAATTTCACATTTAAACCAGACATAAACAACTGTCAATCTTTTGATAGTTATTATCTCTTAAAAACACGCTATTTGTTTTGACGACGGGAATTAATTTTTAAATTAATTACTGAAATTGATATGTTTTGAAATTGGTAAAATAGACATAATTTTTTAATTCATAATATCAAATATATCTTAGGCCTAATTTTTTGTATTTTTCTGGAAACTTTCATTTTTTTGAGGAATAGTAAAACCACTAAGTGGTAGTAAAAGACAAGAATTTTTCATAAAACATAATTTTACCGCTTCTGTGAGTGGAATTTAAAAAATCCTAGAGACACGGTTGATGTCACTATGTAAAATGTGGTTCAATGAGATGAAAATACTTTTTGGTGAATAGTAACATTTTATTTTTTTTACCACGGTTAAAAGTAAATAGGGTAATTAAGGGTAAAAATGATATTATTATTACCCTAACACAAGTCATAATTCTATTGGATAAGTGTAATTCGACCAAAAATACCATAGGAATAAAATATGGCCATTTAGGCCCACTTGGATTAGATTAGGACATTTATTATTAATTTATTTAAAGAAGGGTTAAAATAGTTAAAATCAAAGTTTAATAAGTAAATCATTTTTAATATAGGGTTATACATAAGATAAATTCTACTATAGATATTAATTAGAAAGCTACAAATATTTCCTACATAATTATATTTTATTTGTAATTTTTAGACATTAAATAAGTTAATTTATTTATGACACAAAGATGATGTAGTGATTATCTTATTAATAAAATATTGACATAATTGATGTTATAAATAACCAAATAAATGTCATTTGAGACTTTTTATGAATTAAAATTATTTTATAGGTTAATATGACATGTTATTATTTATTCATTTAACTTTTTTAGAACTAATCATTCTCTTATGAGTTTCAAAAAAAATCAATTACTAAATAGTGTCAAAATTTACATAAAATTGTTTTTAAAACAAATATTATATTATTAATTTTTATTTTAATCCAAAAAATCTAAGGATCAGCCAAATGGATTATATAAGGTTATATATATTAATAATAAACAACTTGGGGTTCTTTTGGATTCTTATTGTATGTTTATTAACCATATTGTGTAAGAATACAAAAAGACATGGTAAAAGTAAAATTATCTAACATAAAGTTAAATATAAATGATAAAGTTAAAATAGGAACCTAAACTTGTCTAAATTATATTTGATGAGATTATTTCGACCTATCCCCACCATATCTTAGAAATAAATCAATTTGGAGCTATTTAAAACCGAATTTTTCTTTATAATAAAATAATATTTTTAGTTTTTCCAAAAGAGCCCCTCTCCTCCCTTTTAAAAGGGCACCTCATCCCTCTCTTCCTCACACTACATTGAGCCTTCAAGCTCGGCCAACCCCTGCCAAATTCTCTTTCAACTTCCCTAACAACATCATAGAGGACCTGGTCAACTTCAAAGACCAATTTAAGTGCCCTAAGAGGAGGACTGAAAGAGTCGATTCAAAGAAGAGGTAATGTCTGTTACCGATTCATTCAACTTTATTTCTTCTTCCACTTATTCTTCTTAGGTTGTTTCATTATGAAGTAATAAAATAAGTATCACTAATATACTGATAAGTTATTATATGTATGAAACAACCCTATTTCACCATCTATCAATCCTACAAAAAACGAAATCACCGCGCGTGCGTACGTACGGAATACCGTCTCCACGCCGTGGTGTAATCTATTTTCCACCACCACCTTACTTGGATGGGTATAATGGTGTACATAATAACTATATATGATTATTATAAAGTGATATTGATTATTAAATAGTATACATACACTCCAATACAATTCCATGATCATGAGAATGATATCATTGCTCGTGCGTACGTACGGACTACCGTCTCCACGACGCGATGAGATTCATTCTCCATGTTAACAATTCATGAATGATTATAAAGTATATATAATAAGTAATCATGAAATATATGACATAATAATGATACTGTATTTATGTGTATATATATATGTATGTCACCTACATAATTCCATTCAACTCAATAGGGAAACGAAAACAACGTTCATGCGTACGTACGGCCTACCGTCTCCATGAACGGTGTATTTCTTTCCATTTATTGATCTATTATATATATGTATATTCTAAATATATATTATTTATAAATAATGTTTTATATTCTGTAATTAAGTAATCATGATCTATGTAATCATATTAATAATTACAAGTCAAAACACGGATGACAAATGAAACGATTTGACCCAAAAAGCTCATTAACATGGAATTTACAAAAGAACGGGTAAAATAAAGTCATAAGTGAACCATATATGATAACATAACAACAATTATGATTCTGGAATAAGTCAATAACATTATTTAAATCATTATATAGGAGGTTCGGACACTTACAAGGCAAATCGGACCTAAGGTAAGGGAAATATCACAATCTCATTTTATTCCGAGATTGTTAATAAATTGTATTTACTGGGGTGTATTTTATCATCCACATCCATGTTTCCTCAATATGTAATATTATTTCCATCCACCTACAATTTTTTAAATCCAATTTTACCCTTCATTGAGTTTTTATTAAAGGATAATAAAGGAATATTTTGTCGTTTTTCATATGAGGAACTTTTTGACTTTTTTGACAAAAGTACGAAGAATGTTTTTTTTACATATACGACATGAATGGATTTTTAAAACATTATTTCCAAGAAGATTCCTTTACAAGTTTTCAAGTTTATTTTTAATCAACTTTATAAAGACCCGGAAATTTCAAGGAAAATTATTTCTTAATTTTCTTTAGAATTTTACAAGAACGCAGTTTCTGACAGCGCCAGATTCCGAGGCCCGATGTGCCCGGAATCATTTTCCGAAATTTAGCTCGGGTACGTTCAGTGAACCAACGAGCGGGTTTTTATATCTTTTGAACCGGTGCTCGGAATTGAAATCTGAGGGCACCGATGAACTCGCAACGCCGGTAATTGCTTAAGGGGACCTTTACCGTAGTTGCGTTTGCTCGGGAGGAGAAGTTAAAATTTGTGGGTTATATATGAAGTGAATAAAATTGTAGAACAATTTTATTTTTGTATCGAAGTGGCTATATCCTACATGTGGGTGTTGGGGTGGGGCACCTAACTACCCATGTGAGGATAATAGTGAGGTGGGGCCCACACGAGCCCCAACCTTACAACTTCCCATAACTCTCATAACATTTCCCCCCCTCATTAATTTGTAACTCCCAAAGAAACCCCTCTTTAACTCTCCCAACATTTAAGAGGACCTTCTCTCTCCCTCTCTTAACTCTTGCCAACATACACAAATTAATTAATTGAACCTACTCAATTAATTAATTAAGTGTTTTGAGTTCTGAAATTTCAAATGGCTTGTGTTAATAAAATAACAAGGGTAGCTTATTTTTTTATTTTGGGAGGGCTTTCGTTGTGCTAAGGAAGATTGGGAGAGAATTCTTGTGAAGAAGAAGAGGACTTATTTCTCGATAAAGAATGACATCTTCTTCGACGAAGAACGCCAGTTCCACGAAGAATGATCGACGTTCTCTCTTTTCTCTTCTCCGCGACATGTGAGGAGACGCCGCATCAGACGCACTCTGACATCGCCTACGAATTTGTTCCTTGCGACGCCGTTTTTCCGCGATGCCTGACGTGCGACATCAATTATTAAGGTAGGGGAATTTATTTTGGTGTTATCTTATCTTTTTAGAAAAGAACGATGAGCGTGGACCAACCAATTCGAGGTTGATCCACAGATCGTTCGTTCATGCGGATTGATGTTGAGGATTATTATTTAATTTGTTCGTGATTATTACCATGAAGTTTTTCATGAAATATGACCATTTTCTATCAATTAACGAGAGGGGTCCGGAACGCACAAACACGGCCGACCCTCCTCCTTATACATGTGGGTTTCTTTTGTGGATTGAAACAGGAATGACGCGGTGCCGTTGCACCGTGCGGAAACGTGCGGCAAGGAAAGCGTGGCGCCGTCGCGCCGCGCCGGGAAAACGAACAAAGACGCGATGCCATCGCACCACATCGGAGAAACCCGAAGACATCCGCGGACGGATTCGGGCCACTGTGAAGGGGCGCGGCGCCATCGCGTCACGCCGAAGAACCACGAAGACATCACGTTTTGTTAATTGATGTGTGGATTGATGGGCGGTGACAAACAAAGTCGCACAGGCATTGTGGGATCTTTGCAGCGAAGATTGGATCTCGAGGTGACCACTGGCGAAGACCGCAGGCAAATCGGACCACCGGAGCGCGTCTGGTGGTCCGCAGAAGCACCTGCCGGCGCGCCACGCCAGTGCGGCGATGCCGGCGGTCGGGGGCGGTGGTGCCAGGAGCGCCGCCCGGAGCGCCGCTAAAAGAATCCGCCGCGACTGAAGCCGCGGTGGCGGAGCGCGGTATCGTGACCGCGCGGGACCGGAGGGGAGCGGCTGGATGCAGCCGGCTGCCGCGTCCGCTGACACGGGCGGCCCTAACCGCGAGGCCGCGACTCTTCATGCGGGGGTCTCGCCCCCCCGCACGGTTCGGTCATTCGGCCGAACCCCTGGCCGAGCCGGGCTACGGCCAGCAGGGCCGGACTCGCACCCGGGTCGGGTCGACCCGGTTCGGGCCGTCCCAGGGGGTCTCGGGCCGGGTCGGTCAGGGCCTGAATCCCCCGTTTTCGGACCCCTCACGGTCTTTTGCCCATATATTGAGATGTAGACCTCCGATCAATGCACTGTTAGCGGCGATGCGATCTTTGGATCGAGACGGTAGTTTCGGTATATCGCACTCAAAGTTTCGGAACACTTTGGGTTCGGCCGCGTCGGTTCAGATATGAAACCAACCGGGCCCTCGGAGCGGAAACACTTATATCTTGAGCATCGGACGTCCGATTGACGTGCCATCAACTTTGATGGATACCTCTAAATGAGACGGATCTTTTGGATTACTCCGCTCGAGGTTCTGATGTCGTCACAGTGCGGTCGGGTTGGTTCGCTCACGAAACTAACCAGGCCCCTAGAACGAAAAAGCCAATAACTCCCAGACCGGGCGTCCGATTGATGCACCGTCTATCTCGTTGAATTCCTCTTGTTGAAGCGGAAAATTTGGCATCCTTCTCCTAAGTTTCGGCTGCTATTGGATAGTGTCCGGGTTGGATTGTACCCGAAATCCAACCGCACCCTTGGAACAGAAAAGTTGATATCTTTCAGACCAGACGTCTGTTTGACGAACCGACAGTGGCGTTGGTGATCACGTTGAGAAACGGTCCCTATGAGTATACCCTATTAGAGTTCGGGGTACAGTTGAGATACGTCCGGGTTGGTTCGCTCATGAAGCCAACCGGGCCCCTGGGACGAAAAAACTAATAACTCACAGACCGGGCGTCCGATTGACGCGTTGTTTGTTGCGTTGAGACCACTGTGACAAGGTGGTCCTTTGAGATACTTCTTCGTGGGACTTTGAGATACTTGGAGTATCGACCTGTAGCTCGTGAAGCGGGCCCTCCCAGAGACGAGCGTGCGGAGTACGGAGACCGTGTAGCCGACTGAGACCTGATGACTGCTTGACCGACTCGACTTGGATTGAGTCGACTAGCCCAGTGGATGGAGAACTACTGTGTTTGGGTGCAGACCCATGGCGGACGGAGCACTACCTGTGTGACAGTGCAGATCCAAGATACTCGTCCGGAGAGTACCTCACCAGGCTACTAGGGGGTGTGCACTACTATGTTTGGGTGACATACCTCGGCGGGAAGCACTACTGTGATTGGGTGGCTGACCCACGGTACTTTACAGGAGGAGTACCTCAGCAGTCTTAGGTTAGTGAGCAGTATCTCGGAGTCGTGACAGGACCACTATACACTCCAGAGACGGGACTCTTCAGCATTTACGGTTTCGATAATGAAAATCCTGGTTTGAGGTGAGTCTTTTGACCTTTGTGTTTACCTCATGATTGAGATGGGACACTTGATAACTTAGGTATATGTATGGGCATATACCTGGGTAGTGGTTATCCGTTAATTTCATGATCTTGCTATTTTCCTCATGATTGAGATGGGTTACTTGATAACTTAGGTATATGCATAGCATATACATAAGTAGAGGTTATCTGTTGAGATCTTCTTTGTGGTTATCCATGTTGGTTTTAGTGAGAAGTTGAGGGTCTCGGGGTCCATACGGAGTATCGTTATACTCACCCCTGCACGGGCTATGCCCACACCTCGTTTTGTTGGTTGCAGATGACGGGTAGTGCTGACGGAGGCCGAGTGTTCGACGACTGGATGGTACCCGGAGGTGGACTACACAACGAGACAGTATCTGGAGGTGGACTTCATGGTGAGACGACACTCGGAGGAGGTTGACAGGCGAGAGCGTTGTGGAGTCTATCTGTACCTACCCTTCAGGTAGGATCCGTGGTGGACGATCCAGGGGCTGCGCCATCTGTACCTACCCTTCAGGTAGGATCCGAGGAGGACGACCCAGGAGCCGCTTACGTTCTTCCAGCTGTTGTCTTTTTCTATGGTACTTTGTTCAGTTGTAGTTGTACATTCACATGGGTTTGTATTTTGGCCCATTTACCTTTCAGCACTTCTCTTTGTACTTAGTTTTTTACTTCCTCTTGTACTCTATGGTGTTTTGTTTACTTTTATAAAGGCAATGCCTTCCTAGTTATCAGGATTTTTGCCTTTGGTGCTAGTCTCTAGCCCCTGGCCTATGGAAGGCGGGCTTGGGGTAGTCACGGCATGGTCCCCAAGGACGAGTTGTGACAAATTGGTATCAGAGGAGTCGGTTTTACCGCAGAACTTATAACTCTGATATTTTGTTTCTATGAAGCAATAGTGTTAAGGGTACCAAGTGTGGTCTTCCGTTCAGGGAGTCTGGTGTTGGTGCGGGCGACCGATGTATCCATACACCAGGACCCTGACAACTGAATTCCGACTTTGTGTACGAAAACACTGATTGCGTGTGTGTTTCCAGAGGTTTTATTTAAATATCAGCTCAAACCAGGTCAGCTCACCAGGTATAATCATTTGACCATGTCACATTGTTTCTTTCAGGATTTCTTTTCTCGGACGACCAACTAGAGCCTAGAGGGACATGCGTACTGACAGCCTGTCGAGCGACGAGGCTTCGGTACTGGGCCCTCTTGCAGTTGAGGCACCCACGGAGGTACCAGCGGTACTACCATACGTTGGGCCACCGATGCCACCAGCCCTAGCAGTAGGCGATGCACGCCACTTGAGTGCGCTTCACGAGTTCTAGCGCTAGAGGCCACCCAGGTTCCGGGGAGAGAAGGACCCGCAGGAGGCTGAGGTTTGGCTGGAGGCTGTGGTGAGAGTCATCAGGCTAGTGGGGACTCCTGCAGACTTTATGTTGATCTTTGCTGCCAGCCTTCATCAGGAAGCATCAGGCATGTGGTGGAGCCACTTATTCTAGTTTTGCGACAGGATGACCTTCGCATGGGAAGACTTCGAGACTTTCTTCAAGGTGGAGTTTGTGCCAGTAGCTCTACACCCCGAGCGTGTTCAGGAGTTGTTGCCTTTTCCACGTGTTATTCGATCAGTAGTCGAGTCATCTGTGGGAAGTAGACAGATGATGCAGAGGTCCATGAGGAACAGACCAACAGTTGGGAAATCTCGGGTTTTAGGATCGGTGGTGCGGAGCACCCTGGGTGGGGACAGAGCTAGGCGTTCCAGAAACAGACAGTGTTACTCATGCGGCGGAAAGGGTCACCTGGCACGTGACAGTTCAACTCCTCGTACAGTTGATCTACAGGCTTTGGAATAGCCACTGAGGTAGAAGCAGCGGCGGGTGCTTGAGAAACAGCCGAGCAGTGGTCATGGAAGTAGATCTCCAAGAGAAGGTAGACAGGAGAAGAACTAGTGGATATGTCCCTTTTACATCTAGTTCCATGTTTTTGTTGTATTCGTGTCTTTGTATTAGGATCTGCAATAAAAAAAAGACACTTATCTTTGTTTTCTTTCATGTCTTTTTGTTTGGTTGATACTGAGTGGTCCCGGTTAAAACTGTTGACTTGACCCTCACTTTCGAGATTTCTACTGAGGGAGACCCAGTGATCTCACACTGATGCCGACAGGGTGACTCCACCCTTGGAGGCGAGAGCGATAGTTGGATCTCTTAGTAGTTACGTCGAGGTCTTACGACGTCATCCATGGCGTGAATGCATCATTCATATCAGGATTGACTGTATTAGGAAATGGGTGTGGTTCATCCAGGGGATGAGAACGAGTTTCTCTTTTCAGAAAAGGAGAAATATTAGCAGCTCCTTCAGATCATATGCAAAGATGGTGTAGATCATCAAGGAGCTGATGAAGACTGCACAGTGCACTAAGAAACAGGAAACTGGTGCCAGTCTTAGAGACTCGAGCCTGTTAAATGATTCAAGAAGAGGAAGCTTTAAGGAGAGATGAGTCTGCGAAGCAGCAGATGTGGAGGCAGAGCTAGGAGAGCAGCATGAGATGGTGTACATCTTAACATGCTACAACCACCCGCCTTATTTATCCCTTCCAGGCTCAGTGAGCTGAAGCGCGGAGGAAGAGTGCGGCTACATGCGGTTGGAATCTCTTGATGACAGCGTCGAGGCCTTACGACGTTAGTCTGAGTATGGAATGGGCAATAACTGTTCATACTCAAATTGATGGTTTTAGGAAAACGTCGGGATTGGTTTTCCTTGTTCGGTGAAAAGGAAACCCTAGGTAGCACAGGATAAACTCTTTCAGAGGAGGGTCTGACCGATCACTCTTGAGTCTGTCAACCATACCCTCGTGGAAGCAGTCATTTGAGTTTCAGTTCTAATAGGAATTGGAGACCTCTAGAGTTCGAGGATAATGATCACGTCCTTATACGGGTCTCACATCGACGAGGTTTACAGGGATGTGCCCAAGGCGAAAAGTTATCTCCAAGGTTTAACTGACCTTTCTAGGTCCGTAGCTGGGTAGGCGAGGTGGTTTACCGCTTGACCCATCCACCTCAGTTGCACCAGGTGCATGACATTTTCCAGGTATCTCAACTGAGGAGATACGTGCTCGACCCTTCACATATCATCGACCATGAGGAGCAGGATGATGGCGATGGGGTTACTTCCACGGAGGTTCCAGTAGGGATCGAGGATCGACATGATCGGATCCTACAAGGATGGTCGATTCCTCGGGTGCGCTTTCTCTAGCAGTACGGGAACCTCCAAGTAAGCACTTGGGAGCGAAAGGATCAGATGTGTGCTCAATAACGCTTTTGTGACCCTTGTTTGTGTTGAAGCTTTAAGGGGAGGTAAAGCCCTGAGGTGGGAGTAATTTAAAGACCTTGAAATTTTATGGAAAATCTTTTCATAATTCTCTTTGTAATTTTACAAGAATTCAGTTTCTGACGGCGCTTGATTCCGAGGCCCGGTGTGCCCGAAATCATTTTCCAAAATTTAGCTCTGGAATGTTCAGTGAACCAACAAGCGGGTTTTTCTAACTTCTGAACCGGTGCTCGGAATTGAAATCTGAGGGAACCGATAAACTCTCAACGCCGGTAATTGCTTAAGGGGACCTTTACCATAGTTGCGTTTACTCGGGAGGAGAAGTTAAAATTTGTGGGTTATATATGAAGTGAATAAAATTGTGGAAAAATTTTATTTTTCTATCTAAGTGGCTATATCCTACATGGGGGAGTTGGGTTGGGGCACCTAACTACCCATGTGAGGATAATAGTGAGGTGGGTCCCACACGAGCCCCAACCTTACAACTTCCCATAACTCTCATAACCTTCCCCCCCCCCCCCTTATTAATTTTTAACTCTCAATGAAGCCCCTCTTTAACTCTCCCAACATTTAAGTGGACCTTCTCTCTCCCTCTCTTAACTCTTTCCAACCTACACAAATTAATTAATTGAACCTACTCAATTAATTAATTAATTGTTTTGAGTTTTGAAATTTGAAATGGCTTGTGTTAATAAAATAATGAGGGTAGCTTATTATTTTATTATGGGAGGGTATTCGTTGTGCTAAGGAAGATTGGGAGAGAATTCTTGTGAAGAAGAAGAGGACTTCCTTCTCGACGAAGAACGACATCTTCTTCGACGAAGAACGCCGGTTCTGCGAAGAATGATCGACGTGCCATCTTTTCTCTTCTCCGCAACAAGTGAGGAGATGCCACATCAGACGCACTCCGACATCGCCTATGAATTCAGTCCTCGCGACGCCGTTTTTCCGCGACGCCCGATTTCCGACATCAATTATTAAGGTTGGGAAATTTATTTTGGTGTTCTCTTATCTTGTGAGAAAAGAACAACGAGCGCGGACCAACCAATTCCAGGTTGATCTGCGGATCGTTCGTTCATGCAGATTGATGTTGAGGATTATTATTTAATTTGTTCGTGATTATTACCTTGACATTCTTCATGAAATATGACCATTTGATATCAATTAATGAGAGGGATCTGGACCGCACAAACACGACCGACCCTCCTCCTTATCCATGTGGGTTTCTTTTGTGGATTGAAATGGGAATGGTGTGGTGTCGTCGCACCGCGCGGAAACGTGTGGCAAGGAATGAGTGGCGACGTCGTGCCACGCCGTGAAAACAAAAAAGGATGCGACGCCGTCGCGCCGCATCGGAGAAACCCGAAGACATCCGCGGACGGAGTCGGGCCACGACGAAGGGGCGCGGTGCCATCGCGTCGCGCTGGAGATCCACGAAAAAGACGTGTTTTGTTAATTGACGTGCGGATTGATGGGAAGCAACAAACGAAGCCGCACGTGCGTTGTGGGATCTTTGCAGCAAAGTTCGGATCCCGGGGTGACCACTGGTGAAGACCACATGTGAATCAGACCAGCGGAGCACGTCCGGTGGTCCGCGGAAGCCCCTGCCGGCGCGCCCCGTCGGTGCGGCGGCGCAGGTAGTCGGGGGTGGCGGCGCCCGGAGCGATGCCAGAAGAATCCGTCGCGGCTGAAGCCGCGACGGCGGAGCGCGGTCCCGCGACTGCGCGGGACCAGAGGGGAGCAGCTGGACGCGGCCGGCTGCCACATCCGCTGACACGGGCGGCCCCAACCGTGGGGCCGCGGCTCTTCACGTGGGGGCAGCCCCCCCCCCCCGTACGGTTTGGTTGTTCGGCCAAACCCCTGGCCGAGCCGGGCCTGCTTGGGAATATCGGGTCGGACCTGCACCAGGGTCGGGTTGACCCGGTTCGGGCCGACCCAGTGGGTCTCGGGCCAGGTCGGTCCGGGCCCGAAACCCCCGTTTCCGGACCCCTCACGGTCTTTTTCTCATATCTTGAACTGTAAACCTCCAATTTATGCACCTTCAGTGGAGATGCGATCCTTGGATTGAGACGGTCGTTTCGGTATATCGCACTCAATGTTTCGGAACACTTTGGGTTCGCCGGGTTGTTTCAGATATGAAACCAACCGGGCCCTTGGAGCGGAAACGCTTATATCTTGAGCTCCGGATGTCCGATTGATGTGCCGTCGACTTTGATTGATCCCTCTAAGTGAGATGGATCTTTTGGATTACTCCGCTTGAGGTTCGGATGCCGTCGGAGTGCGGTCGGGTTGGTTCTCTAACAAAACCAACCGGGCCCCTAGAACGAAAAAGCCAATAACTCGTAGACCGGGCGTCCGATTGACGCACCATCTGTCTCGTTGAATTCCTCTTGATGAGACGGAACATCCGGCATCCTTCGCCCATGTTTCAGTTGCTATTGGATAGTGGCCGGGTTGGATTGTGCCCAAAATCCAACCGGACCCTTGGAACGGAAAAGCTGTTATCTTTCAGACCAGATGTCCGTTTGATGAACCGTCAGCGGCGTTGGTGATCACGTTGAGAAACGGTCCCTATGAGTATACATTATGAGAGTTAGGGTTACAGTTGAGATGCGGCCGGGTTTGTTTTCTCACGAAACCAACCGGACCCCTGGGACAAAAAGGCTAATAACTCACAGACCGGGCGTCCGATTGACGCGCCGTCTGTTGCGTTGAGACCCCTATGACGATGTGGTCCTTTGAGATACTTCTTCGTGGGACTTTGAGATACTTGGAGTATTGAACTATAGCTCGTGGAGCGGACCCTCCCGGAGACGAGCGTGCGGAGTACGTAGACCGTGTAGTCGACTAAGACCTGACGACTCCTTGACCGACTCGACATGGATTGAGTCGACGAGCCCAGTGGACGGAGCACTAATTTGTTTGGGTGCAGAACCATGGCGGATGGAGCACTACCTGTGTGATAGTGCAGACCCGCGGTACTCGTCTGGAGAGTACCTCCGCAGTCTACTAGGGGATGTGCACTACTGTGTCTGGGTGACATACCTCAGCGGGAAGCACTACAGTATTTGGGTGGCTGACCCGAAATACTTGACAGGAGGAGTACCTCAGCAGTCTTAGGTTAGTGAGCAGTACCTCGGAGTCGTGACAGGACCACTGTACACTCCAGAGACAGGGCTCTTCAGCAGTTACGATTTCGATAATGAAAATACTGGTTTGAGCTGAGACTTTTGACCATTGTGTTTACCTCATGATTAAGATGGGTCACTTGATAACTTAGGTATATGTATGGGCATATACCTGGGTAGTGGTTATCCGTTAATTTCACGATCTTGGTGTTTTCCTCATGATTGAGATGGGCTACTTGATAACTTAGGTATATGCATGAAATATACCTGAGTAGAGGTTATCTATTGAGATCTTCTTTGTGGTTATCTATGTTGGTTTTAGTGAGACCTTGAGGGTCTCGGGGTCCTTACTGAGAATCGTTATACTCACCCCTACACGGGCTATGCCCGCACCTCGTTGTGTTGGTTGTAGACGACGGGCAGTGCTGATAGAGGCCGAGTGTTCAAGGACTAGACAGTACCCGGAGGTGGACTACACGACGAGTTAGTATCTGGAGGTGGACTTCATGGAGAGACGACACACGGAGGAGGTTGGTGGGAGAGAGAATTATGGAGGCTATATATACCTACCCTTCAGGTAGGATCCGTGGTGGATGATCCATGAGCTGCGCCATCTATACCTACCCTTCAGGTAGGATCTGAGGAGGACGACCCAGGAGCTGCTTCCGTTCTTCCATCTGTTTTCTTTTTCTGTTGTACTTTGTTCAGTTGTAGTTGTACTTTCACTTGGGATTGTATTCTGGCCCATTTACCTTTCAGCACTTTTCTTTGTACTTAGTGTTTTACTTCCGCTTGTACTCTGTGGTGTTCTGTTTACTTTTATAAAGGAAATGCCTTCCCAGTTATTGGGATTTTTGTCATTGGTGCTAGTCGCCATCCCCTGGCCTATGGAAGGAGGGCTTGGGGTAGTCACGGCACGGGCCCTGAGGATGGGTTGTGACAAAATTTATTTAGTTTATAATTGTATGACATGTTAAGAAATGATAAGTGTTTTTGAAGTAGAAAGAATATATTCCTCAAGAATGGAGTTCAAGAGTTTTATCAAAATTATTTTCCATGTAAGATAATATAGGGTTCTGTTTATATCCCTATTATTACATTTATATGATTATGTTGTGATGGAAATATTTTAATGAATTCCTTTATCTTATATTAATTGTTTTATGATGTCATGATGTTTAAGATTCCCACTTTTATTACATGGGTTATGTAATGATGTATGGTTTATGATTTTGTGGCACACATAAGAATGGTATAATTGTGAGATGGGTGGGACCAATATATCCCTCCAATGGATTGGGTAAAGATTTTATATCTCATGAGATAGACATGGATGGAACGGCAGGTTAAACCGGTTCAGTGAAATAGGACTGAAATGAGGGGTGAACTCTGTTCAGAAATGGGCTTTGTCCACTATGATAGTCTTGGAAATGAGTCTTGACTAATAAGAAATTATTCTTTATGATTATGTGTGTATGAAACAAAGTTTCATGTTTTAAGTTATGATTATTGGGATTACATTTCACTACTATGATTTATCCCATGTTATGAAATAATGATATCTTTTGGGGGTTAAGATTTCCAAAAGTTATGTTCTTATGTATATGATGTGATTGATGTTAATTTTGTTTACCCTTACTGAGAATTTGAGCTCACCCTTTTATGTTTTCTTTTCCCCAAGATATAAAGAAAGGTTTTAGGTAAAAAAAAGGAAGATCTTTATGGGAGATGTTGAAGATCTTTCACCACGATTAGAAGATTATATTCCGAGTTTCCAAAGACACTAAACTATTATGGTCCTTATATGTGTGTGTTTTTGTTATGTACTAAGTATTCTGAAAAAGTAATGTAATGTCCATGTACGTTAAGCTTAGGGTCTCTACCACAAATCACCTCCATATCCTTCCATAGCCCTATCCTCTTTCACCAAAAGAAGAAGATTCATGAAATTTTCTAGATCCTCCGCATCCCCATGTTTCTCCCATTTTATATTGACTCGCATGGGCTTATAGGATAGTGACAATCATAATAAGTTTTCAGTTCAATGCAAGTCTCTACATATAATTTTTTTCTAGATCACCCTCTCTTTTTCTTTCAGAGGGACCAAATTGGATTGTGTCCTCAAATAAAAGTATACAAATATAGGGAATCTAAATAAATTGGGAAATCCTTAAAACAACTCCTATATCTTTTGAGGGTCCATATTACTGATGAATAAATCAAAAGTACATCCTTCTGTACAGTGTAATCCCTAAGAAACCTCTAAATCATATTTAATCGAGACTATCCTCATGACCCCACTCAAATGTGACTCTTATTCATTATAATACAAAACCATGTTATCACCATCTCAACATGTCAAATACCAAATGATACAAACTAATATGAGGCTCCATAGGTGTGGGTTATCCCAACCTAATTAGAAGGGATGTGATTCATATCATAATAGGATATGTAGGAAGCTACTGTGATGTCAAAACCCATCTCCCCTAAATAAATCCTTATTCCATATAGGTATCATCACCAGTAGGGATGTCCTGACATGGTAGAAATCATCACTTCATGGTTCATTGGCCTACCTCATCATAAATCCAACACCAAACATTGAGTTTTCACCTTTCACCTAGACATCCTTGTTGTGTGTCGTTCAACAACATGGTATGATCATTATCACATGACCATAAAAGGGATGATGTATCATGTTAAGTGGAACTGTACCATGTGGTTTCTAATTCTACTACTATGTGTATATAAAGGAATCCCAACTCAAGGTCCTGAACCTGAAATCAAAACAACTCATGCCCCCCTGCATTACGATAAACTCCAATCACCCCACCATGTTTGTTAAAAAAATCATCGTAGTAATAAATGATAATAAAATCTATTATCAAATAATAAAAGGGTACCATTAATGGAGACATTCATATAAATACATATAACTTTATCAATGAAAAATAGTAGATACATATAGATTATTCTAAATTTCAAGTATACTAATAGTTGATTGTTATGATGAGGGTGACCCATGTCATACTTTGGAATTAATGGAGGATCTGAAAACATGTCTCAATTCACCAATAGTGTCCTACATTCAAAAATAAATCCTCCAAAAAGGGTTTGATGACATCTAATTTCCATCCCCTCTACCATGACATGTCCCTATGTGTCATTTCTTCTTTTTCCTAATGAACACTTCCTCCTGAAAATAATGTTTTCTAATCATCTTAAATAAAGGAATCAATAGGTTTTTTCATAGCCACCCAAAAAACCCATTGGAGTCCATTTAAAAATAGTGAACTAGGTTTGAATGAATTTTTGACCATTCGACCCCACACAATCATACCATTGAACAAAATAGTTCCATAAAAACATGATTTATTTTAGAACGAATAACATTACCACAATATAATAATGATATCATTCATATTTCATCATTTTTCTATTATATATATTTATTTGTTAAATATATCATATAAAAATACTATTTTTTTGTATAAACCCTAGGATAATTGTTTTGGATAGATAAATGATATCTTACCATGAAATGAATCTCATTTAAATATATTAAAAATAAATATTCAATAATTTTTTAAATTAAAAACAAATAAGATTTCATATTTTTGATATATATTTTCATAATATGTTAAAAATCCATTTTAGATATAATTTTTTATATTATTGTGATAAAAATTAATAATAATGATAATAGGGAAAGAGTTATTTTAAAAAAAATATTTATTTTTTGTTATAGTTATCTAATAAATTATATTTATATATTTTTAAGGATGGATATTTTATGATTTTTAAACATATCTAATAATATTTTTAGAGTTATTTAACTATAAATTATAGTTATATAAATGTAATAATATGTAATCCTCAATGCGTTACTTTTATTAAACAGTGTTTTTCAACATATTATATTTTTATACATGAATGATATTGTTTTTATATTTCAAATTTTATTTAGATCAAACATATGTTATATATTGGATGATCAGGAAACAAAATTGGTGATATATATTATCTTATATGGGACACCATTGACCTACTCTCATAGATCTAATGCTCATAAACCAAAAAATTACATACATATTGTGATACATGATATAAAAGGATTAATATAGAAATTCATGAATAAAAAATCCAAGATGATTATTACATATATTTTTTTCTAAAATATATTATCAGTTTTAGATTACTACAAAATTAATTGAAAAAAATAGCATGGAAAATTCTAGTTTCAGTATGTGAAATAGGAAATTTTTTCAATATATACTATACATTTTAATCCAAAATTTGTCACAAAATATCGAATTAATATTTTCACATGTGAAATACTTTCAAATTTTATACATATTCTAAATTAATTCATAATTTTGAGAAATGGAATCATATTAAGGGGTGATATAAAAAAATATTATGGGAATCATATAACTAAATTAATCATGCAATAAATATTATGGAACAAATATTTAAACATATAAATTATTTAATAAAAATGAATATGAGAAAATTAATAGTGCATGAATATAAATAAAAACATGTATATAAGTGTTATTTATCTCATACTAATTGGATATATAGTATTTGAAATGAAAATCGTTCTATTAAGTCCTTATGAAAAGACACATTACTTTTCCCTATCACTATAGTTAGAAATTCATGACGAATTGATCCACCATATAATAAATACAAATACATATAATTTATAATAAGACACGCCAATGCATCAAGAGGATGTATAATTATCAGCATAACCCAACACCTAAATATGTCCATTTATTTCAATAGAATAGTCAACAAGACCATTGATACCATACTCTAAGGAACCTCTTACTGAATAAAATCACTTATATATATATAATTTTGACTATAAAATATCAATACATGTTCAATCTACATTATCCATAATTAATCATTATTAATTATAGTTATTTTTGACATTTTAAATATATAGATAACATAATCATAAACCATCATTAGATAGATGTTGGATGATCAAAAAATAAATTGTAAACTTTCCATTAATCGTCTATACTAGTATATCAATATATAGTTCATAATTAATTCTCACCATATGAATAAAAGGACAAAATAATCACTATAAATAAATAAGAATAATTTGAATGGTCAAACAACACATTGTATAAAATACAATTATTATAGTCAGTTGAGAATCAATAAAAAAAATTCCAAAAAAATAAAATATTAGATAGAAATGAATACACATAGTTGAACATTATCGAATCTAATTTATAAAAAAATTTATGTTCACACTTTAAAGATATATGAGTATATGTATTTTAACATACAATAATATCATGATCATAATATATGGAGAAAATATAGTGGATGATTTCAAAGGAATATATTCATGAATTGATCAATATAGTTTAAAGGGTTTTTGTGTTAGGAATGTATATCTCAGAAAACAATAATTAAATACCAAATAGTTATATCAATTTGAATAATTTACATTTCATATATGAAATAAGTTCAAGAGAATGATCAGAAGTCATTTAAGGAATATTTAGTTACCAATACTCATTAAAAATAAGAATATAGATGAATCAATATGTATTTGAATAAGGGGACTTGATTTTCATATAAAATTATTTTTAATTGAATGATTATGGTAAAAATATTTCAATGGGTAGTGAATTAATAAAATATAAAAAACATTAAACTCAAAATGTTTTATTTATTAATGAATTATAAATATGATCCAAAAAGATTTATGACATTAATAATATTTAAATCTAATCCTATTTGATGATTCAATTAATGATAAATTAATGGATATGAACATATTATACCATTTGAATAAAAAGGACACTCTTTCCAGTAATATTATTCTATATGATATAATTAATAATGAAATTTTATTTATTATATCTCTTATAGGATATTTTATTTCTAAAAATCTTTAATGATATCAGAATAATGATATTTTTTTTGATACCATCCTTATATCCATCACTGAATAGAGTGTAAGGAAAACGAAACCAGTTGTTTGGTGGAGGTGGTAGTCTAAACAACACATATAAAACAACTATTTTTTAATGGATTGGGTATTTTAATAAACAACGATATTAACCATCATATAGTAACATTAATTTATATCAATGCTAATAATATCAGTTTATTACTTTTTTTTAGAGTAAATTTAATTTAAAATAATTATGATTGAAAACTATGTAGTAGAGAAATATCACGACACACACATGAATTTTCCCTTGAAAACACAGTAGATCTAATTGAATTATACTAACAAATTTTTACATGATGATTTTGAAATGTGGAAGAGGGTTCTATGAAGAGTGATATTGATGATTATTAGGGATTTATTTAATATTTATCTGTACTATTGAAGGGTCAGTCTGTTATGTTTTTATAATTGAGTGTAAGGGTAAATATGGAAAAATAATGACTATTTTCAAAAATTATATGTCCTGTTTAAAGTATAATGGATATAAAATGTAAAAAAATCAAAGGGGAATATAAATTTATTGAAAAAAAATTAATCCAATCATTCATAACCTTTGTTCAAAAAAAATTAGTAATTTGATATAAGGTTTAAATCAAGTTAGAATGTTTTATTTTAAGGAAAAAATAATTTTTTAACCATTTATGAAATAAATTTATATAAATACGAAAATATATTATTAATATAAAGTAAATTAACTGTGTAAATTTTTTTTTATAAAAAATAACATTAAAAGAATTTTATACATTTATATGTGATAACATTTTCAAGATAACTAATTTTAGAACCCTAAATTTAATCATGTTAAATTTAATAGAAGGTATTATGTTTCTATAGAAACAAAAATCCACTTTGATAAAACTTTATTTTATTAGACACAAATAAAGTGTTTTTACATTATCCTATCATTTTAATTAGTTATAAAAATGATTTTCAGGGCTCTATTTGTTTAAATAATATTTTAAATTGATTAATCTGATTTATAAGGTTTATATTTTAATCAATATATGGTTTTGTAAATTTATTTGTGACTCTTTATATAATTTATATTTCATAAATATTATAATTTTTGTGAAAACCATTTTTATTTACTTAAAATTGGCCATTTTAGAAATATCTCAAAATATAATCCAATTTAAATGGTTTTTAAGAACACAAAAATGAATTTCATTTATATTAATATCATATTACAAATTTCTATATTCTGTTATTTAATGATGACATAAATATTATTGAATATTCGTTTTAATTTTATAATGATATTTTCAAATATTAAATGTTCTTATCAATATTTACTAAATTTTTCTAAAATAATTATTTATCATTTATAATGTTCTTCTTGATCTAAAAATTCATATAATTTAAATAATGTTTTTTCAAGTAATAATTTTTTAGAAAATATATGTTCTCATCACCAATTTTAGGTAAATTAATTGAATTTAATTCCTATTAAATGTTTCCTTTATCTTCTATATTCATATAATTCAGAATGGGGTTGCATTCATTCATTACATAAAATTTAATTACTAGTTTTTTATGTCACATATGATTTTTTTATTTCATACAAATGTATTTTTATATCATTTCATTTTGTTCTTGTTTGTGGATAATGAAATCGAACACATTGGTTTATATAAAGATAATCATATTTTATAACATTTTTGTGTGACATTATATTTTTATTAAAAAATAAATTACTTAGTTAAAAACTATTCATAATGTTTAAACCCATAATGGTAATTCATAAATATATAATGGTATATATATGAAAAAATGTTTATAACATGTGTGAAAATGAATTGTTGAACAAATCTATATCAACAAACCACTTCACTTAGTTATAGGAAACATTTGGAACAATTGACACTTGAGTAGTACTCGGGAATCCTTAGGATGTAATGTGTTTTTAAAAATATTTCCTTCTCAATCATATTTAAATGGAGATAAATAAAAATAATTTTATACATCACATCCCATTCAAAATATTCCTAAACCACTGTTTAACATACCTCTCCAATAATTTTATTTCATATTCATAAGCCATTGGACAGTAAAATCTATCTAATGTTCATTATTTCTATCAATAAAGTCAATAAGATGTTCACTATATCTATGTCAATAATTCATACTTGTTAGTATTTACTTTTTAATCATCCTCTAACACACCAAATATACTCTATTCAATAATTTATGACAACATATTTAATGTTATTTTAAATGTTGTTATAGCAATTTAATATCACTATTCTTCCTTCTAAAAAACCTTTTATAATATTAAATATGTCATAATGAATTTCTTACACTACCACCTTTGAGAATATTTTGTTCTATTCTTCATAAACGCTTTACATTGAAGATTCAAAAGAGTTATTATGTGAATTTTATTTATATTTTCTAAAGTATGGGGATTATTAATTAAATAATATTATTTTTTACACCCTCACATTTTCTATGGAAAATTAATGAGTCATCCTTATAAATGTTGGGGAATGACTCAACCAAAATATGTGATTCGTTTCAAATTTACCACATAATAAGGATGACATAAAATTTTTTTGTAGTTTATAAAAATGATATTTTTTAATATTAATATTCTAGGATGAAAATATTTCACAATCTAAAAGTCAATGTAATAATGAAAAATTAATATTAAATTATACCACATTAAAAGAAACATATCATGGAACAATTATTAACATGAGTCCAATTTTTCTTCATGTTAAACTATTTCTTTTTATAATCTAATAATAAATTTTATGAATTATTAATATTATCGATATTATGATGATATTTTATAGATCTATTGATAACAGATAATATTCCACCCAATTTATGTTGAAATTATCCAAAGGACCTCATGTATCAAGCATGAATGAAAAATATATATCTAAAAATTAAAAATATGTGTAACACTCTAATATGAACAACCATGTCTAAGAATGGTATTGGACAGACCTCTTGTGGGCCTACCAATATTAAAAATGTTGGTTACTAGAAGAGGTGGTTGGAAAACTATCATAGGTGAGACAATACCCTACAGTAATCATAGTCATTAACTAAAAAGTATAAATATTAATATATAACTGTCAAAAGATCAAGACTATAACTATATATAATATGTAATAATATGTGGAACATAAGTCATACAATAAATTATTTATGATTTCAATATGTAAAGATAATTGAGAGTATAAGTATATGATTATAAATAAATAAAATTACATGGAAATAATATATAGTCTATCTTAGTCCCTCAACTAAATCCATGTTCTATAACTCAGTTTTCATTAATATAATCATTTTCCTTTCTTAGACCCCTATAAATGATATATGAACAGACATCAAGATTCCCTTGTATGGTGATAGTAATACATCCCAGTAGTAAAACACTAATTCATCATTAAAAGGTTTTTAGAAGAATAAAATTTCAATTCAGTTTCCATAATTAATTCAAAATCAATAATTAACAATCATATGATGAGAAACCATATCCTAACCAATCCATAATAAACCCATGGAATAATTTATTCATCTCTATGATGAAATTATTATAAGATATTTTAGAAGTGATCATGAACATTCCACAAAACAAGGAAGACATGATAGTCTAAAACTTCATGGTATTGATTGAACTTGAAATTCTGAATATGAATGGCATTAAGTTCCAGTACATTACCTGGTATCATCATGGTATTGAGTTTTAGTCGGGCCCCACAGATATTATGTTCTCAAACTGTGAATGGATTCAGCATCTTCATTAATAAACACCTTGTGAATTCCCCCTCTAAGTGGAAATTATACAATGAAGGTCAAAAATATAATAATTACATGGAAATGCCTATAATAAAACACACAATAAGGGATTGTGTAACGCCCCGACCCCAGTTACCCAGAGTCGGTGCATTATTACATAACATTGGCATTATCACAAGAAAGATAAAATCTCGAAAGACCGATTGGTTTAGTAGCCTTGGAAACACTAGATATATTCATAAGTTTTACATTACATCATAAAATGAAAAACTACTACAACAACATAATGTCTCCATAATCCACACTACTATCCCCTCATAATATCCCTGCAGGTCATTCATAATTTACTTCTTCACATCCTGGGGAAAAAAATAAAACATAGAAAAGGGGTGAGCTCAAATGCCCAGTAAGGATAACAATAAAGCGGAAACTTTCATAAATAAGAATAATCATTTAAGGCAATGCATTACTAAAACAAAAGCCTTTTAAAATTGAACTTCAACATGGTATGGCAAAAGTAAAATGAAATAATGCCATTTACTTATTCACATGGATATTCCACTAATCGAATAATCACATGCAAAAATAAATAACCACTTTCATAATGTTGGAATGCATAATGCCAGACTATCATAACCACATAGCCAAGGCCTCGTGCCAAGACTACAAATAAGATTTTGTCAAGGCCTTGTGCCAAGACACTAGTTTGTCTCATGAGACCTACCGATGCATCGAGGAGCTATAGCGGGCTCCACCCGTCACTTATTAAGTCCAATGCATTCCCATATGAAAAGGTTTAAACATAACATAAACATTCGTATTAAAACTAGCATACGAAATGTCAATACTTTCACAATAAACTATGAATGGTATAAAAATAGCACATCCACAGTCAAACATATCACAAAACCTTCAATACAATATAGAAGTTTTGTATCATAATAAATCAACTTCAAATAATCTTAAAATCCATCAAAGGATGTTGACATAGATGAAATCAAAATTCTTTTTAAAGAAATATCTCCTTTTATTTTGAAATCATTTAAGATCCATATAAAATAAAACATTTTCTTTGAAAATATTCTTATAAGCTTGTAAGGAAAGCTTTGAAGATTTTATAACGGCGTAAAATAACCGCACCCGCCGTATAAGTTAAAAAAAAAACATTCTTACCTCAATTCTGTCGAAAAGGTTAAAAAGGACCTTGTTTTGAAAACGACGGAAAGATTCCTTTATAAACCTCTTATAAAAAGTCAAAAAAAGGTATAAATGACTTTAACCCATATTCTTGTAAATAGTAAAAATGTTTTGAAATACATTTTTAAGAAACATGGATGTGGATGATAAAGAGATCCCAGTAGATTATTACATATAAACAACCTCGGATAATGAAGAGATTGTGAAATAACCCTTACCTTGTACTTTTCCTTGGTTGGGGTAGGTTAACCTCCTGTATAATGGTGAAATAGTTGTTATTAAATTATACAAGAATCATATATATTAATATGATATCATATATGATCTTTTAACATTGATTTGTTAATAATATCTTAGAATTATCGTCGTTTCGGGAGTTAACTTACTCATTTTCTTTTATATGTTTTGTTACATAAGCCATGGTCGTTGTATCTTATTCATATCCAGAATGATATACAGTCCTTAAACATCATTTTTAAATCATCAAATGATAATTATACTTGAATGGATACGATGGAGAATGAATCTCATCGCGTTCGTGGAGACGGTAGTCCGTACGTACGCACGAGCGACAATATCATTCTTTTGATATTAAAATAATATATAAATGGATGGTATATCATATATACAGAATCATTAACATGTTATATTTATTATTTACATGAGTTACACATCATTATTATACCCATCCAAATAATATTATATTGAATAACAATTACACCACGACGTGGAGACGGTAAGCCGTACGTACGCACGTATGGTGACATGTTATTCAAAGGGTGGATAGAATACTGAATATGATTGTACCATATTTATAATAACATCACAGTATATGTGAGATACTGGAGTTATTATTTCAGAATGGTAAGAACAAAGGAAGAAGAAGTGGAAGAAGAAATGAACTTAGAAAAGGGTGGTGAAATCATTACCTCTTCTTCGGGTTCTTCCTTTTGATTTGATCAAAAGGGCTCCTTAGGATGGCTTTCTGATCAAACTAAGGCCTCTAGGTTGTATTGAGGGATGTTGGGAGAGTATTTGGGCAGAGTTTGGCCGAACCAAAAGGCTTTGAAGGTGTGAAGAAATGAGAAGGAGGAGTGCCCTTTTATAAGAGGGGTGAGGGGCACCTTTGGAAAAGTTAGAAATATTAATTTATAATAAATTCATATTCGGTTTACAAAGGCTCCAAAGTTGACTATTCAAAGGATGAGGTGTGGATAGGTCGAAAACAACTCATCCAATAGAATTTATACAGGTTTGGGTACTTATATTAACCTTATCTTTAAGTATTAACTCTAAGTTAATTAGTTTCACTTTTACAATGTCTCTTTGTATTTTTATATAATATGATTAATAAACTTACTATATACATCCAAGCGACCCCAAGTGGTCCATTAATTAGGAACCTATCATAATATAAGTCTCTTGGCCGAACCTTAGATTTTTAGGAATTTAATATCAATTAATAATATAATATTTGTTTTAAGAACTCTTTTATGTCAATTTTGACACTATTCAATAGTTGATTTTTGTGAAACTCATAACAGATTGATTACTTCGAACAAAGTCAATTAAATCAATCCTAATATATCATATTATCCTAGAAAATTAGTTTAATTCATTAAAAGTTTCATATTATATTTATTTGGGTATTTATAATATCAATTATTTTAATTTTTCACTATTATAGTAATTACTGCATCATCATTGTGTCATAAATAAAATAAATTATTTAATGTCTAAAAATTATAAATAAAATATCATTATGTAGGAAATCTTTTTAGCTTTCTAATGAATATTTATAATCGAAAATCCAACATGTATAATCCTATGTAAAAATTGTTCTTCTAAAAGATGTAAGCTTATGCCATTTTTATTTTTATTTTAACTTTATTAATATAATGTGTCATTATCACTTACAAGTGGATCCATGGGGTCCCAAAATAGACCCAAAGATTCCCATGGTCGACCATGTATCAACCAATAGGTTTAAGACACGTTTTAGGGTAATTTAGTATTATTATAATATTATTTTTTTAACCCTCATTTACCGGATTTACCCTTAACCATGGTAAATAAAATATTTACCGCAGTAATTATTCAAAATGTCTAAAAATAAAAGTTACCTATTTACACAATTTGAACATCCTGATTCCAAATATGGGATCCATTTTTCTAAATTCAAAACACAGAAGTGGCAGAAATTAATTTAAAATTAATTCCCGCTGTCAAAACAAAAAGCGTGTTTTTAAGAGGTAATAACTATCAAAAGATTGACACTTGTTTATGTTCGGTTTAATTGTAAAATTATGTCCAATGACCAACATTATATTAAACGGTAAAAATATATTCTAAATATACTTTAAAACCACTCAAATTCATAATTTATCACTATTAATTATTTTGCATAAAAAAGTTGTTTTTAATTAAAATTTAGTAATTTTCACTATTCATCAAAATATGAAAGTTATCCGAAATGTACCAAAATTTCACCTTAGGCTAAATTAGATATTCCGAATCCAAAAATGAAGTCCATTTTCAAATATAAAATATATATAATTTCAAAAAGTAGGTATTACTATTCATAACGGCTAGTTTGATTAGTTGTGGTGTGTGTTAAAACTCAAGGTTGCGTACAACACACGCTACTGTATTATTCAAAGAAAGCGTACCGTGGAAGCTTGGGATGTTTCATTTTAAATTTTTGATGTCCCCATTTAGTCAAAAAGTTTAATATATTGTATTTAAAAAGGGTTCACTATTAAAAGTTGATAAAAGTGCAATACTGAAAATGAATTTGTTCTTGCATTATATCTAAGAAACTCATAATATGGAATCTAAAATTATAAGGATTATATAAAGTTTAAAATTTAGTCAATAATATTGTTAACCTCTTTTGAATGGCTTTTTCCTTTGGTAAGTCATGGTTTGACTGAACTCGGTGTTGCGTGTAGTGCAATTTATTGAATTATTTTGAAGAAATAACACACTATGAAATCTTGGGGTGTTACAGATTGACTAATATGAAATTCATTGAATGCTAGAAAATAAATATAGTAGTCTCAGTTTGGTAACATGTGATTAAAATCAAGTAGGGACACTATATTATCGATTTATACACATAGAATGATGTATCATTTATAGGTGTCACAATTAAACTAGAACCATAAGAAATCATCACCAAAAATTATTATAATGATATTCCATCACAATATAAAATTAATAAAACTAGATTATTTAATAGATTTTCAAACAAAATGTTATTGAAAAAATATTCCAATGTTTGTTAATAGATCAAAGTCCAACCATCTTAAAATTCAACCAGATTCCAAACTAGCACATCATGGATTCTTATACAAGGTTATAAATCATTGTATATATGATTTATTATATAAAACCTAAGAATACCTCCAGATAAAATGTTTTTTTTTCTAGAAATAAATTCTTTTCAAATTAAATCAACATAACCAGTTTAGAGTTTTTTCAAAGGATATGATTCCAATTCCCATGATATTATTTTTAATAATAAAGGAATATTGATTTTATTTTCAATTATAGAATATCAAATTGTGCCAAGAGAAAATTTATTCACCTGATATTTTTCTACAGAAAATTAAACCACGATGAGATTCCAGAAGAGGAGTGTCTCAAGATGACCTATTTATGGAATCATTCCAAAAAACAACCACTATTCCTGAGGGATCCAGATCGAATCATAGGGATATATTTTCATTGTTCAACCCACCAAAATTAAAAAGATGAATCCCTAATGTATAATTGTTATATCCCTAATTCACTATAATGAAGTGGTCATAATATTTGATCGGGTTCTGGGTGTCAATGAATGGAAGGTGGAGTCTACTAGTGATCCAAAGAAAGATTTACAACCACTAAAAATCATCCCTCCGATAATAACTTCCACCATTAATTATCATATTCATTTACACTAAACTTTTACCTCTTAAGAACCCATAACTATGAATGAATATATGTGGATATAATATTTTATAAATACAAAATATGTCATGCATAGAATTTAAATGATGCTCTCATCAGTCATCCTCTTTAAAAAAATATTATCCCTACAAATTACCATCAAAATTTCTACACAAATAACCAGGGACCCTAGGGAAAAACATCAGCCTTATTCTCTAACGCATGCTCCTAGATCTGAGGTGATTAAATAGAATATAGAATAGTTATATCATCTTAACTTATAGCACATTATTTCATAAGTCTAAAAACTACATCAGTTATTCCATGTATGATGCATTGGGATCCAGATCAACATCCTCACACTTGATAACATGCATAGAGTAGATCCAAGATGGATCATGTCGTGACTCAAAGAGTGCTGTGGGAAGAATTAATGTACCCACATTTTACCAAAAAAAAATTCATTTCAATTATCTCATCTAACACTCGAAATATTTCCCTAGATAAGATGAATTGATCTATTTTTTCTCTAAATAATTATTAAACCATGCAATTGAAATAATAAAAGATAAAATATAAAAAAAATATGTTTTACAAGGATTATTACAATGATATACACAAATCTAAGATCACGTGTGGTTGAATCAAAAAATATATTTTCACTATAATTTATAGAGATTAAAAATTGCAATAATTGGTTATGAAATATGAGTTAGGAAGTAAATAATATTCAAGAGTGACTGGTGTTATTTATAGTGGTTCAACCATTCTCCCATGTAATTTTTTATTCTAGAACTGCTAGTTATTAGAATATATTTAATAAAGACACTAAACAATATCTATTTTATTCATTGGTTGACATTGCATCAGGTGGATAATCTGGTTCCTCTACTGATGGTCTTTAAATTGTACTAAATAAATACGATAATATTCAATTCATCATTACTGTCATTAATAAGTGGAATATGAATCTTTCCCTTAAAATTTTTATAATTACCAACTAATGAATCTATAAATACATTATATGTTTTATTCTTCCTCATAATATCAAATGATTGAGAAGATTCTCATTCCAGTGATGATGTTCATAACCTCAATTAGTTTGAGAAAGTGGTGAACATGATATCATTTAATAATATATGAATTAACAATACCAATACACAATTAAATCACATACACTCCATTAATGTGTTGAATGAAATACAAAAAAACAACCACATATATATTTTTATTTATTTTTATATTATTTTGTTTTTATGTATCCCAATATTTTCTAGCATCATTATTTCTTCACACACATTTTTTATTCACACTAACTTTCCACTGATTAGATTTAGGAACAATTAATGTGGTCCATCAATATGGACATTCACATTTCAATATTAAAACAGCCTCACAAAAATCCTCATTTAAATTCACTACCTCGTCCCATAATTTCATATATTGTATAGGCTTGAATGGGTGTGTGATACGTATACCTCTTCCATGATAATCCATAATGGTGTAATATTTATTTTTGTAACAAATATAATCTTATTTAAAAAATTTATGATTACACTATCTCTCTGTGTGTCAACCTTTTAATGCATAATCGACATGCTCCTTCGCAGAAGAATTCACACAAACACTATTTTCGAGAGTTCATTTAGAATTCCTAGAGGATATATAAAATTACTATCATGGTTTATCAACGTTCTTCATGGAATATGTTTTTAAGCACTATGAGTGTCAAATACATTGGTCAAGCACCTATGGGATATTCCATTCATCACATGGCCAGAAAGACTCTTAGAAATTCTCCCTCACAAAATAATAAATCATGACGATATCATCTATAAAAATCAAGAGCTAGTTCAAATATTATAAACTCTCTCACTCAATGGTATTTGACATTTATAGAAAGAGTCAATTGACTGATCTTTGAAAATCAAGACATCTTGAGGCATCTGAGTTTTATGTTGTGCCGAAGAAAAATTAGAAGAGTAGAATATCAAAAAATTATATTGAATGTGTGTTTCCTTTTATCATGAACCCATGAATAATTACATTTATCTTATGTGAGTCCATTTTTTTATATTATGAATTTGATTGAATCACATGATTCAACATCATTTTTTATAATCATGAACTCAACCCTCTATAACACTATTTCATCCTTGGATGAATCACTATTTAATCCATTTATCAAATTCATGAAAAGTATAGAATTCATGCATCCTGAATAAAAGGGTTATTTACTACTCGTCACGTTCACATAACAACTATGATTTCTTTGGTTATATTGTTGGTGGTTTTAGATGAACTATAGAGAAGATGTCGACCATCAAGGGTCAGATTGATGGAGATGATAAGGATTCGTTATATTTGTGGGGCATGAGAAATCATATTTCATCTATTTATCTTATCTATAATACAAAATTAATTCAAATAAATGTTTAATGGATGAATTTTAGGGAGGATTTATTACCCTACATAGATTCCTCATTAGTCAAGGGAGGGGTATATCAACAACACCTACTAATATTCAGCTAGGAAACTAGAACCCCTTCTAATATTCCAGCATAAATGGTGTCTTTTATTATGCTCCTACCGTATGTTCTTTGTGGTTAAATCTCTACTATGTCCCCTTTATATTTTTTTACACACGCGTGGTTAGTGCTATGCACCACTCTTCTCTGTCACCCCTAGGATTTTAAGGATGATTACCTTTGGCATTGTAGACATCTTTTAAAATGAAAGAGCCCTTAATTGAGAGGGAATGGAATCCTTGTTTTATGGCCTTATTATCAATACAAGAAAAATATGATACATATAATCTTCATATAATAAAGTTCTCTAACAATAAATCAACTTTTAATTAATATTTCAATGCTAGATAACTCACCTATTCGTCTTCTTCTCTCAGTAATCATGAAAAGTATATACTTATATCGTAAGAAGCTCGTCTCTTCACATAATAAGAAATTAAAACATAATTCATCGACATCTCTAATTATTCTTAATGAAATAAATTTTTTCAAGGAAACATTTACTCATACATTCCAAAATAAATCCATCACGCAAAAGAATATGTGGTTGTTCTTCAACTTATAATATTTTGAAGACAATGTGAATTCTCTTAGTAATATAAAAAGATGTTGTTGAAACTAATAATAGTTCAGAAATTATCCAAGTTAGTAAGGATAATATTCCATGTGACATCAAATTCTATTATGTTAATCCTTAAAAATTATATAGGCATCATTAAAAATAATTGATTTTTTTTACCAAATTATAACCAATTATTCAATAAAAATTCTATATGAATCATCACCATACATATTTATTATTTATCAAAATCCTCCTAGGTTTCTCATTCTACGGTTAATCAATATTAATATAGTTATTAACCATATATTGAATATTGAGTAATTATTATAGTTTGAAAACAAATAAAACCATAGTCATCAACCATCCAAATAGATTTTTAATCTCCCCATTTGGTTTTTTTGACAATACAACTTCTATAATGTCAATATACCATATCCTATTTTTTGATAATAAATAATGTGGATTGATGAAGGTATTTTCTACTATTATTATACAAATATGGTAATTAACATATCATTTTTATGAAATTAGTATGTTATTATATGGTTCACATAGAATAGAGGCTTTAGTTTGTCAAATCGAATCCTAAATGAAAAAACATACAATAAAAAACAACATAGATTCAACCAATCTTTTCTATTATATCAATTAACAACCATACATATGATATCATCCACATAATGTATTTATTTCTCAAGGATAGGGCTTTATAAAATAAAATTATAGAAATATATCTTTTTACACACTTCAGAAAAATATACCGAAAATATGATGTGAGAGAATATTTAATCCACTTATATATGAGTATAATCATCAACCAACACTCCCCTTCGAAAATCTAATTGATAAAATAATGAAAAATAAAAGAACAATAATTGGATTACCTCCATTTTGAAATTAAATTTGGATGAACAGATCTTTTAGACAATAATGAAACAATCCATGATATAATATCCTAAATTTGTTCTCCCCCTAAATATATTCAGTCCCATACATTAAACCTGTGGAAAATTTTGTTAGATTGTCTTCATGTTATTCACAATGATAATCCACCAATCGTGGGAAAATTTATATCTCTATTATATCATTAATATTCATTCAAACTTGTTATCATCCACTTTGTTCACTCATTTAGACCATGTTATTCAAGGTCAATATTTCACTATAATTTTAATGTTATTCAAATTCTAAATATTAATCCAACAAACAAGTGAAATAGTTAATCCAGGTATGTTTTATCAAAACATAAAGATTATTATAAATTTTATGTTTAGGCTTACCTAGTGGGAAGCTGTAATGCTAGTCTTTATGACAATAGGCCAACATGGTCTAATTATTAGTCTAACAATAGGATATTCATCAGAGACCGAGTTATCCAATTATTTATGATGTGTGTATAATGATCTGATGTGACCGCACATGTTTTGCATACTAATAAAATTGAAAAAATCATTTAGAGTGTTTTCTAGACTACCTATCTCAATTAAAGAGTAGATACACACAATTTCTGATCATACGCGGTACATATGGGATCCACGATAATTTCAATGAATTCATGGAACTTCCATCTGAGAATTTCCAAATCATGATCTTGTTTAGGAAGTATGACATAAGGATATCATTATGGGATGAAAGATGAGTCTTAAAGGAGATTATGTACTCTAATGCTTACCTCTTATATTTAGGTCCACAAAAACATTATAGAAAGTGATCGAGCATATAGAAAAAATATTAATACTTTATATTCCACTAGAATGTCTAAAATCTAAATAAAGATGTGTTTTGTCAAAAAATACTACTTGGGCCATTGTATTTTAATGATGGGTGTGGCTAATTCATGACGTAAATAAGGAATTAACATCATGGTTTTGTTGAATATCTTATATGTTGAATAATATGTACCCTCTATTATAAACCAAAATAATCTAAACTCATTGCCTAAATTATTAATATATGTAGTTAATTTTGGAATTAAAGCTTCTCATAATGAGTTCACATCAAGTGCTTATTTTATAGGGTTGGACAACATGAGCAGTTTATATCGCAAATATATAATTTTTTCCAGAAAATATCTCATCCATATTTCATTATTCATATCTACAACACATAATGGGAGCAGTTAAAAATCATTTACAAATTATCCAACCAAGCCTTAAACAAAAGAAACTGAACCCTAAAAGATATTCCAAAACATGAAGAGATTCATACAAAGAAAATATGAGGTTTTCAACCCCACCATACTATAATAGCTCATCACAAATTTTTTATCTAAAGAAATTTTGTGGTAATTGGGGAATAAGTTTTTCTATAGTGTACATATATCATACTCTATCTCCCAGTAATCCACTTGAAAACTCCTATAAATACACTACACTCACACTAAAGCCAATGTCTTCACCCATAGACTCCACTCTCTATGGTCTAAGATACAAATCAGACGATCCTCAATGTATGAACCAACATCCTACCCTATGTCATTAAAATATATCTTCAGAGAAGGTAAATTATGATATATCTAAAACTGTGACATGTGAAACATGTAATGAATGAATCTATAGTAATGTGGAAGGGATTAATGTTATGAAACATAGAATAGCATTCCTACAATTCAATACATAAAGAATAATAAGGGAGCTAGATTACCATGATTCTTGATATAGTGTATTGATGAACCAGACCCAATGTGTACCTCTAATAGTCTAGCAAGGATGAAAGGGAGCTACTGAACTTTTAAGAACTGCCTCCAGTAGGCCATAGAATGGTGAATAACACTGAGTTTATAATAAACATACACATGGATGGCATTACACTTTATGTGATCATGCAGAAGATAAAGATAATATAGATAATCAAATCCACACATTCTTAGAAAAATATATAAATAAATTCCATGTGGAAAAATGGGAATTGATACTATACTATAATAAAAGAATGGAAAATGACATGTACCCAAAAGGTAATGAAAAAAGTGTCCACAATGCTTAATTAGATCAATCAAAACTGTGAGCTACTTATTTTTACTCTGATCTCTAAACTGATTCATATGACATTAAACTAGTTTATATATATGTAGTGTGATAATAATAGTATACTCATTAGGTTCCTCCAAAAATCCTCCCAGGCTCTTACATGGCATCCAAAAGACCAAGGATCAAATCTGGGTACAGATTAATTTTTGGGGAACTATAGTAGTGAATACACTATAGCGGCAGATGAACTATAATAGGGACTGTAGTGGTGGTGGTACTGTGGGAGGTACTGTAGCAAAACTATTCACTGAAGGGTGCTTTATTAAAAAAATGGGATTTCATGCCTTTTATTAAGTCCACTTGTCCATGGGCCTTCGGGCTATGTAATGGGTCCCCCTATAACCAGTCTAAAGATGAATTTTCTTTAATTAATAAATGATTCTTCGGGCCGAACCTTTAAAAAAAGTGTATTAAAAAATATTGAAACTGACCCGTCACCTAAATAGGAGTACTATGTTTCGAACCTCATGATTTATAACTCTTATCACGTATTACATACAATATACCATATAATATAATAATTGTACATAAAGGGTACCCTTCTCATGATTTCGTGCTTGTTTAACACTCATCTCCAACACTACACATCCAAATCCATCTCTCTTCCTAATAAGACATCCTAAAGACACAAGGTCAAGTAATTACATTATGCGCCTTGTGCATCAAATCATCACATAACCCCATTTCATATCACCATATATATTGTAACTGTGATGTTTCGGGGAGCCACCATAATTCGTATTATCTATATCAGTCATTGAATATTATACCTTGGGAAAAAATATCTCATATATTGAGGTAGTACCTCAAGCCGTCATAGCCTATACATACCATAACTATAATAATAAAATTTGATATAATATATAGAGATACAAGTGATCGAATTAAATTAATCCATCACATCTTCTTACAATCATATATGGGAAAAAATGACCCTCAATAAGAGCATATGTACCGACCAAGTTAAGAGATCAGGGCTACTAGAGGTATTCAGCCATCCATCCTCCCAGTAGGATGTTGGGGGAAACACCCTCCTAGATTCCACTAGTTTCTATTCTCCTTAACTGAAAAGGGTGGGGAATTATATAAAATCACAAATTACACATCATATAATATATATCACCACTAAAATATATGGATAACCTATTTATATAATCAGGTGCAGCTAACATTTCTTAGAATCTCTTCTTCCACTACTATGACCAGATATCCAATAAGCACATAATAAATTAAAATAGCTACATTAATTAATTCTTTTCACTTGTCTCGTATCATTTCAAATATAAATTCATTATCCACTATTTATCCATTAACATTATTCACCAATTCATTATTCATCATAAAATATTACATGCCCTTAAAGAAATAATCCCAATTAAGTCCACTATCTCTCAAGATTGACATCATTTTAGCTTTTTAATTACATGTAGACCAACCAAATGGATTAATATTTATTAATTTATTAATAGAATCATTACATAAACAAGTTACTTTATGAAATCCATCATAATTTACAAGAAAGAGTAAACATGAACCCATGGACAACCATCTACCTAAATCATTGGGGAATGGAATTCAGATTAAACAAGAATCATTTCAATCATCCTTTAAATATATTAATTTGTGATAATTCCAGCTCTCAACCTCACATCAATATGTAATCCCAATATCATCCCATTCCATCAACTCCAGTTCCACCCCCAACAACAACATACATATATCGATATAGCTCACCATCATATCCATCAACTAATACAACATCAACTATGCATCCCCACACACATCACATCTTCCATCCCAGGATCATCCTTCTTAGGATCATATCACATCATGGCCTACACAATCCATATACCATTGCATAGATAACCTCCCATCTAGATCAAATCATAATGATAGAAAAAAACAAAAAATCATTCCCAATTGGGAAACTGAGCCCCTAAAACAAGGTATCTACCCTGTAGGCATGAATGAGCTCTCAGGGATACGAACACAAGGAGGTTTGGCCTTTACTAAAAGATAAAAAGTTGGGGCAATAAAAAGTATCCTTATCCAATAAATTTTATTATTCCATATTATTTTAAAAAAAATCATTATTCAAAGGCTCTAATTACTTTAAAACTAATGAATTAATCTATAACAATCTACTAAATTAATTTAATCTGTACAAAAAACTACATTCTAGTTTTGAAAAATAAAAAAATCATATTTACAAACAAGTATAAAATTATATTCATTAACAATAATTAACATACATCACATATTTAAAAATTCCATGAATCACATGGATGATTATACTCAATTATACATGTTCATTGAATAAATTTAACTTTTGTAAATTTAAAATAAAACTATGTTTATTACAACATGACACTTAATTAACTGTTATTCAAATTAATTAATCACATCCATTATTTCATTCGTTATAAATTTCAACATTATAATCAAATCATAATAACATTCTAAAAATCCATAGCATGGATATCACTCTATCTAAAAAATTAATAGGAAAATTGTTGTGCCATGAGAAGTATTAACTTGTGATCATACAAAAAATTGTTATCGGTCTCGATTAATAATTATTATTTTAATTCAGTTTGAATAAAAATTTATAATGAATGACCAATTTATGATTTCATGTATGTAAATATAGAATAAATGAATATGTTATTTCAATGGTTTCAACATTATTCGAACGAAAACAAACTAGAATTTCAGATCCCAATGATATATCCTATAGGAAGCTACATCCCTCCAAGGATGCTGAGGCCCAACCACACCAAGCAACACTTAATACATAATCCATTTGAAAAATGTAAAATATCCTTAATCTCATAGAAATATAAAATGAGAGTAACTAGATAAAATAACCATTATAGTGTAGGTAAATCATATCATAGATCGCCATTGAATGAAGACAGTAAATCATATCATAGATCGCCATTGAATGAAGACAGAAGGACATAGATTGATACCTATTGGTATCAATCCAAAACTCTTGAAGGAAGAGTCTTTGGACACCATGAAATTCAGCTAATCAACATGGTTTGAGGAAATCCCTGGCCACTATAGAATTATAGGCATGATTTTTAGGGGATTTAATTGGCATCAATCCCTTTCACTTGTTATAAACTTAATGTTTCAGATATCACCAAAAACCATTATATCTTGAATAATTAAATAAAAAAAATAGACAGTATTTAATACCCCCTGAATCCGCCTCAAAAAAAACCATGAACATATTTCAGGCTATGAATGGGTTCACACTTAAGATCTGAATTATGAATTCATGATAGGAAACATTAACCATCTATAATTTCCCCTAATCCTAAATCTTATTAGCTATCCAACTCTAATAACACTCTATTAATCCTCCAAGAACCACAAGATTTGGAAAAAAATGGGTTGGACTATAAGGATTTGGGCCCTTACATTAGATATCTGACAAAAAAATATCATCCTTGAGAATCTGAAAGCATTTCACGAGAGTAAATGAGTAAGGTATCATCCTAACACCAACCCCAAAAGAGACATCTCATGGATATCTCCATTACAGGATCTCCAACACCTCATCATAAGAATAATAAAGAACATTGAAACATCAAAAAAGAGCATGAATAATTTTTCCGATGGGATATACCACTGAAATGATACGAAATAGGTGACAAATAATAAGATGGAATAATATCAGAAACTATAAATGTCAAAGGAAACAAAAAAAACAATGTTACAAGAAAAGATATAACCATCAAATATCTCTAGGTACCTATTAAACACATACAAATAACATTCCCAAGTATTATACACCATGCCACTATGCAACCACAAGACATGAATTGAGGGAATATCATTCTATCCAACCCCTTATCATGGAGGTCTTGGATCTACAAAGGCATCCCCTTGAAGGGCATTGAATCATCAATATTGAAATATCTCCAATAAATTACTTGAGAGTCGTTATGATGATAATTTCATATATGAAACATGAGAAAACCATCTTGTATCAGGATCATCATTGAGAAAAGTGATTTCAAATTCTCCACATCTCCAACCCGATCTGAATCCTTGAAAAGACAAAAAAATGGGGACAAGCCATCCTCCCAAAACCAACCATTCTCCTCATATGATGAGGAGAAAAATCTATGAATATATGATCTCTAATGTCAAACTCTAGATGTTTCCTTCTAGGATTTGAATAGGATTTATGATTCTATTACACTTCATTAATCCTCTTGGGTATTATTTATACTATATAACTCATATTTTGTACATGTTCTAGATCAAGATTATTGAAATATTCGACTCTAATATAGAACAATATGGAGTGGAAATTTCATTCATAGTAATATTTAAAAGTCACTATACCAATGGTTGAGTGGAAACACTTTTTTTATAATATCTCAATTAGAGAAATGTTCCTCTTCTTTAAACATGAAAAATATAAGACACCCGAGATTAAAATTTATTCAAGGGTTTGGAATATTTTCTATAAATAAACATCCATATATGTCGATCAAATTAATATATATGGCTTAACAAATATACAAAAACAAATTATGGATAACTCTCTAAAACTGAAAAGTAAGATGATGATCTCGATCAGAGATGATCATTCACGGGAAACCATGGAGTCACACCACCTCTTCATGATAATACCTCGAAAAAACCTACATTGAGATAAAATAAAATATCACTATATTGTGGGATGATTTCATAAAATTATATATAATCAACCATATAAAATCTTAGCCTCCCTGGTCGTTGGCTAAACCAGTAACCAAATCTATTAATATGAACAACCCAACTGAAGTACCCTATCAAACAAGTACCTGACCAAGGGCATCAAATACCAGAAAAATGTTTTTGATCCCCACTGGATGGAGTCTATAACCTATTAGACTATAATAAAAAATATAAAATGATTCTAACCAACATGAATTAGACAACATGGAATATATAAACATATTCAAGATAATAAGGTTGATTGAAACAAGAAATGATATATATTTCATTGTATAAATTGAACAATACAAGTGATACAACTGAAAATTTAGAAATAAAAATATCTTACTGACCAGTCCAACAGCAATGGGAATAAACTGAAACAGCTACTTTGATAGTCTGTAAGTGATAGCATGGGAAAACTCACACAATCTCACCATCTAGATACCCAAACCAAGCTAACAAAAAATAGTGTCTCCTCACTAAAGTGTCATTCCTTTCCTTTCATTGAAATACATAAAGAGTTCTACAAACTGAATAAGGGGTATAAAGGCTATGGGATAACATGCTATGTAGGGTACCACCGTGATGTTATATATTAAATATCTAAACAATAATCCATGCATGCTTAAATTTAAATAAAACATGGTATGATATATAATTTACATGTTTTATATCAAAAACATGGGGAAACAGTTTAATTTTTCCATTTTAAAATTTCTAAATAAAATTATAAAATTATTCTCTATAAATTTTTTATCCATATATCAATGTAAGAATATCTTTTTAAAAAATATATTACATCAATTTTCATATTGGGTCCTTAGATGTATAATCAAAACTGTAAAATCCAAAATAAGGCCAAATATTCATAGATGAATAATAGGTCACATCAATCAAAGAATCATACATTATTAGAATAGCTAGCATAATCCTACATGACATAGTTAATTTTACTCTCATAATACCTCTATATATATGCATCGATTCTTGAGAGTATAGGAGCAAACTTTAAGGTTACCACCCCTAAAGACTCACATGTCCCTAGAAAAATAGTCATACTGAACAAAGTAAACATAAGAGAACTCTCAAAAAGTGGAAGAATAATATATCTATATCTTCCACCTATGATACCAAGTATTCTCGTGTTCTCTATTTCCAAAATCATTTCATCAAACCATTTCATCATATCATGATTTGAAAATAATTTATCAAAACCATTTCACAATGATTTTAAAATATATTTTCATTTAAAAAAAGAAGGGTATGCCCATATTTTGTTAAAAATCCATGTTACAGACACAAAACTGATAATTCATTTCTTTTAATTTCATTTATGAAAGCAATTTATAAAAAATAGGATAAATTTTGTTCACTAATATAGGCTAAATATGGAACCACTTACCTGAAAACTTGGGTCGCACATGAAGTCAATGGAATCCACCTCATTAATGAAACCAATAACAATAACAGAATACCTATGATTAATCGTAACCACTTATATCTGAGTAAATTTAAGATAAGGTTTGGAAGAGAAGAGAAAACAACACATACCTCAAGAACACACAACTTCCACACCCTGGCCAATAAATAACCAACCCCTGAAACAAGATCACAAAATAGATCTAGAAAACAATCAATATAAACATCACTGATGATCTATAAAACCAATATCATAATGAATTAATTATATCATGATAAATTTAAATTATTAATCAAAAAGTGTGTCTTAGTTTAAGAGATTCAATGAATCATATCTAATTATCTAATGTCAATCAAATGAATCCAAAAAATATAGGCTCCCAAAATCACTACAGATTATCTCTAGGTTAGTAGGGAAGTTGATGACTAAAGAATTAACAAACATATCATTTCTTGGGTACCCTAAGATCCCTATACACAACATTAAAATGGTGTTTAATACTTTTAAAAATTATTTAAACAATTAGGATAAAATAGATGAAATTGTAACCTTCATATTTAAAACCATATATTTAACGTTATGTGGTGTGTAATCATTCCCATTTTGTACCTGGCTCAAAACCTGATCCTAGAAAACCTTAAATTTCATGTTCACATCAATATATGTGTATGGTTCACCTAGATAGTGAAAATAATATATTCATTAAAAATACATAAAACCAAATCTAACTTTATTTGAACTCTTAAAGAACCAATCAAATGCATTTACATGTTTATACATAGACTCCAACAATTTAATCAAATATAAATTCTATAAATTTATGTAAATTTTCACCGAAAAAATTATCTATCCTTAAAATTCTATAAACATTCCCAATAAAAGAGGACAAATATCAATGAGAATGAAAATACATAAATGGGAGTAATGGTATGCTACAAACTCACTACAACAAGACATTCAATCACATGGAAGTCATGTGGAAGACTGATGTTTTGTAATGTGGTGATCCCACCTCTCCATAATCAATGAAATACAATGAGAAGTATCATGAGAGTAAAGTGCTGTCCTCCATAATACTATGAACAACAAAGTAGAGTTCCCATGAAATACTTTAACTTGAGAGTCAATGATCTCTATTTTTATCTCCAAAACAAAAACCTACAGTTCTAACTAAATCTACTCCAGTCTCAGAATAGAAGAGTGATCATGATAGTATTTCAAATGTTGTGATATATAGAAATATTCCTAAATTCATATCAATTGAATCGATAATTCTATATTATAAGAATCTAACCCATGCATCTTAGTGGCCTCAAATTGTTCAACTTATATTAGAGCCAACATTCCCTATTTTCTAATATGATGGTGACCCAACCAGGGATAAACTTTCCAGAAAAAATGGGCACCTATGAAAAAGTACAAAGGATTATATCAGTCAACCAAATATTTTTTTTTTCAATTATGATCTATAACATGATTAATATATATATATATATACAAAATCTTCCTTGTAGTCTTAGGAACAAATCTTGGTCCCACCAAAGATGACTTTCCCTCTTATATACAACAAATAGATAATCATCATGGGGGACACACAAATCCTCCAAAGTAGTAATTCTAATCAATCATTGAAAATTATATTTATAAGAAAAACCAACCAATCCTGGATGGAAATCCAAATATCCACTAATCTCTATGACATACGTACATGTCATATCATTTAAAATATTAATATAATGATTCATTTGACCACCTCTTTATGTATGATAGGATTTAATCAACCTAAATTGAGTCCCCATCACATCTTGGAGACTCTTATAGAACCTATATGTGATCCAAGGGTCCCTTTAAAATATAAACACAAAAGGAACCCAATGTGACATCATTATTTAATCAAGATATATGTTACCTAGATTTTTAACTTTAATCGTGCCCCTTATCAGATTGAAATGATCTAATTTTGTCAATAAATCAATCACCACCAAGATTGAATTCCTACCTATGGGAGTATATTTTAATCCAACTATAATTTACATTAACTCCCCATCCTTTTTTCAAAAATCTATCCAAATAGGTTAGAGAAAACTATAATTTTTTAAATGTGACGGCTTTATCTTTTCGAAATTGAAACAACCACACACATAATCAGCAATGTCATTCTTCTTACATGGCCAGACAAATCGACATATCATGTCCTAATAGATCTTCAAAATCTATAGATGAATGAGCCTTGAATAATTTGGATAATTAAGAAAAATTGGTCTCCTACATGTTCACAAAATGATAAAATAATTACCAAATCTAATAAAATAATCTGAAGAAAGATACCAATCAGAAATGGATTCCACAACAATTATTACAAATTCATTATCCTGTTATTGAACCAGAATAGTAGAATGAATGTGAGATGATGATAATTTTTTTTGTCAAAACCGTTATTGAAATATCCTCCCAATCATTCAAATGTAATTGAAAAAAAACCACCATACAGTTCTACTATTCCTTTGATTCATGAATAGATTCTAATGAAACATTTCTACTTGGAGAATCCACATGTACATGCCCATACCATTATGGTTTAGGTGATATTAAGGTCAAACGTATGATGGTATTACACCCGTAATATCTATTTTATATTAATTTATTTCTATGAAAATTTATAGCTCAAACAATTATGGTTATAAATGACATTTAACCATTCCATAAAAACATAGTACCCCAAACACATAAGAGAATGGATAACTATGAAATTATATTAATCATGAGTTGATTAATTCTTCCCATGAGGGAAATTATGATAAGAGATAAAATCTATTGCATGATTATCCTATAAAATCTTGCAACCTATACTAGTTCTAGAGGCATAAAAAACAACATTCCACTTAGATGGACTCTGTAAAATCAAAATGTACGATCATATCAAAATAAATTTCAAACAATAAAAAGAAGAGTGACCCATTTCATATCATATTAATTGTACCCCCATTCAAGTAATACTAGTCAATGGTGACTCTAACATTGAAATTCCATTTACCAATCACTATTAATATCCAACAAGGGCAAGGAGTCTATAAATCTCAATGAAATTTTATGGATAACCCCATGGAAAGAAATCCATTATCTTCTTAGGACCAACTAATAAACCATGCTCAGAAATTTCATCCCTATGAATTTCAATTCTTGGATATCAAAATTTTATTTTAAAAATATATTTATAAAAACAGTGACTTATGAAGATTTCCAAATCAAAACAAAAATGATGGACATGCTCATGCTTAGATATTGAGTGATGAAAAATATCATAAACGAACACTACAACCAAATGTTTTATAAACTTATGGAATATCCAATTCATCAAATCCATAAAAACTGCAGTAGGATTTTCAGACCGAACGCCATCAAAATATATAATTAATGGCCATACCTAATAATAAAATCGATGTTCAAGATATTACACTCTCAATATATGTGATAATGATATCCAAACCATTGAAAAATATCCAAAAACCAATTTTACCAGATTAATTTAGCAAATAATTCATCCACCTAAGGGGAAGGGTAATAGTTCTTAAATGTTTCATGGTTCAACTTATGATAGTTGACACAAAAGTAGAGTGAAAAAACTTTTTTCTTAGTAATGAACATTGGTGATGTACATGTGAGATGCTAGGGATAATAATACTAGTTTTAATCAGGTTATCCAACTGAATTAGGATAATTTTATACATTAATTTTTCCATATGATATGAATGTATCGAAATTGGCCAAATATTTAAAACTAGGTAAATCATTAACTCCACCTACATTATCAGAGGAATCATTGATAAATTTTCTATGAAAAATCATGAAATTCCCAGGTGAAAATGTAGGGTCAAGAATATAAGGAACATCATTGGGACCAACTATAATAATTGACGAAAAAATTTAGAGCTTTAGGTAAGAAGTTCCTACATGAAAATACCTCAGATCGAACTCTCCAAAAACAACTTAGGTTCTCCCATAATCCTTGAGATATAGAACATACCAATGAAAAAAATCAACATCATCATAGTGAGAAACAATCTAATCCATTATGATGATGAGATTAAAATTATTTAAATCATGAATAAGAAAACCTCAATCTGACTCTGCATCAACTATAGATGAGGCACTTGAAATACAAAAAATCATTTCACTTTACCCTTCCAAATAGATGTCACGGACTATATAACATAGTACATGTCCTAAATTTTGTGGATAATAATATCAAAATGACTTTTGAATATAAATTAAATTCAATATTCTTTATCTAATAATGAAATCACTATTAGATATCTAATATTGAAAGTACATATCAATACCATTAGAACCACCTAAAATTACTCTACTTCCTGAAGGTGAATCTATATTGAGTCCCAAGGCTATAGAACTATAGACATAGATATAGTAGATTGTGTCATAATAGCCTTTGTAGTAGATAAACCATGAACATATCGAGGAGTATACATAACCTGATAGTAATGCCTCTTATGGCCATAATGTCCCCAAATGTTACACATATTTGTAGGGGAAGGAAAATACGGATTTCCCTATATGACCTTTCCACAATGTTACAAATTCATCGGCACAACATTAGCTTAAACATGAGGTTTTGAATAAGACTATTACTGAGAACCACCTACACTACTCATGTGATTATCTAGCCATATCCACATTCCCCATGACATTCCACTAATGATTATAAAATGATGAAGATAAGTGGAAATATATAACTTTTCCTACCATATTCATCTATTCTATCAAATCCATATACACTATCTGATTATTTTTATAAAACATCTGCATGAATAACTATAATGTGATATTCAGTCGCAAAACATGTAGGTACATCTGAGAATTCATCTCGTTATTCTATATGACCACTTATGTAAAATAAACTACCTTCCTTAACTGGTAAGATTATTCCAAGACCAAATGATCTAATTCATGAAATAGAGAGGAAAATAGACAATTCATCATCATCAAGACTCTATAAAAATATACTAGAAGAATATAGTCACAAAACCCATGTAGTCCAAGACCATGTACCTTTCAACCTATACCAATGAATCCCTCCATTGGTTTTTGGGACCCTCATGTCTAAATATCAATCCCTTCACCATGATACTATTATGTGTATCCTGGTAATCAAAAATATAATCAATCTACAAGATCCATTCCACTACCACATTAGTTTAATTCATACATATAATGGATTTTTGATTCTCATGAAAGAACCCTCATTTTCAGCCACTACCTATTACATCTCCTGTCTATACCCCCATAAATGTGTTCTAAACATTTGATATATTATAATGTAAAGAAAAAAAATTTAAAAATGGTTTTATCGATAATTTTATGATATCTAGGAGGATTACCTTGACAAGCATCATCTACACACTTCTGAGGAACTCACAAAAAATGTATTAGAGGTGAACATCAACGCACTAAAATAGAATAATTGATTATTAAACAATATAATCATAGATAAAACCTAAAAACTCATAATAAAAAACTGACATTAACATCAAAGACTCAAAATAGGATACATACATCCAAACATCCCAGGGTAACATTAGTCTTCAAAGTAAGAGTTATCCAGGAACTAACTGTAATAAACAACTCAAGTATGAAAATCCTATATTTAATATATCAAATAGCCAAAATAAGGGAATGATGGGGAAAAACATCCTTTGATACGAAATTGTGATGAACATGAACGGAGTACCCTATCAAAATGGTACCCAACCCATGTAATCACAATCCCGAATGGAATTCCGGATCCCCATTGGATGATGTATAACACTTGTGAAACATTAAAAAATAGTGGAACGTTTTTTCCAACGTTGATAAAAAATTGGAAATATATACACATCTACACAACTGAATAATGGATAGAAAAATGAAAACATATATGTGTAATAATAGAAAGTGAATAATAGAAGTGATGTAACTAATTGGGTTAAAAAATCCCTAACAGACCAATCCAATAACTATAGAAAAAACCCCATGTAGATATTCTAATTTTTTCTATGGGATAGTGTGGGAAAATACTAACCATATCACTATCGAACTACCCAATCCCAACATACATAAGTCATCACTAGATCATGATGGTCCCTTTCCCTTCCCAATATTGAATGACATAACTAGGACTGTGAACATCAAAAATGGTATGTCGGGTGTGAGAAAATAAGCTTAGTAGGGACCCACCCAGGTGTTCCATGTCCATTCATTTCATAATAATCCAATAATTCTAATCATTAATTAAAATAAGGAATCATTTATAGTTTAGGATCCTTATATCAATCCATGGGATCAAATTTTAATTTCCCAATTTTACACAATTTCAAATAATGAAGGTAAATCTGTTTCAAGGAATTTTATATTAATAAATCTCAATAGACCAATCTTGTCAAAGAAAGAACACATCACATGTCATATAAAATAAATGGTATTATAATAAAAATAGTACAATCCAAAATAATCCCAAATATTCCATGATGTATCATATGTAAAATCATACTAAGGATCACAATTTTTAAATATTTCTTAGACACTCATACCCAATGTAGACAATCTCACATGTATCAAGCCTATATATATTTTCATCGAGTCTACAGAGAAGAGGAGCACTATACAATGTGAACCCTTAATATGTGTAATAAGTACCTATAACAATAGGCCTTGGTAAAAGTGGAAATCCCCATTTAAAAACATTATAATAATGGATGATTCGTATTACTATACCTTCTTAATAGTACCCATGACTTCCCGTGGTCTCTTTTTTACAATTCATTTCATCGAACCATTTCATCGAACGATTTCAAAATTCATTAAAAATACCATTTATTAAACAAAATTTAGGGGGAATAATATTTTATATTAAAACAAATTCCACACATGAAAAAAATCATTCATATTATGAAATTTCATTTAATAAAAAAATTAATCAAAAACATGAGCAATATTGTTGACAAACATAGGCTATATATAGAACCACCTACCTTAAAAGTCTATTCATACGTGCATGTAATAGAATCTACCTCAAGAATGAAACCAAAATCTGAATAGAGGCCCTAGATTCATTTTATAGTCATAAAATTGATTCCATTAAACACAAGGATCATTGGAGAAGAGGAAACAATACATACCACAAGAACACAGACCCACCACATCACAACCATGAAATGATCATCCATCCAAACAAGATCATACAATAGATATAGAAAATTTTCAATGTAAACATAAGTATAGATCCTCAAAACGAATAGTACAATGCAACAACATGACCTTAATCAAAGGTAATGAATAAATCGAAAAGATATCTTACACAAAGTGATTCAACACAACTTCCCAGATGATGCAATTTCATATGAATAAATATATATTGAATGGAAGACCATAATATCACTATAGGAAAGATATAGGTCGATAGGGATGTGTATGAATATCAAATGAACAAACATATCACTCAAATGGTTCCATAAAATCTTTTCTTTCAACATTAACATGACGTGTAATCCCTTTACATCTTGTGTAATCTATGATGATAACATAAACTGATAATGTAATTAAAATTTTATTAAAAACATTTTATTTTTCATTTCATGGATTTTAACCCTTATATGGAATGTTATCATTATCATTGATTACCTAGATCATAAGATGATCTTGGAAACCATTACATGTTGTGTTCTCTTTACACGTCTTTTTACGATCCTATAGACAATGAAAACATTAGGATATTTACAATAACACCAATATGAACCATGTGTTCTACAAACTCATCGATAACCCCCAAATATATAAACATAATTATAACTGAACACTATTAATTCAATCAAATATACATACCTACAATTTGGGTAATATTTTATAAAAAGTTTTCTAAACCATAGGGAGACCCAAGACATACAAAACTAAAGACGAAAGGTATTGAAGAGATTAAAAATGCATGAAAAAGGGTAAAGGGATGGTATCATAATTATTTACTACCACATCAAATAGGTAACATCTAATATATATAAAAACCCATTCGAAAAATAATTCTCAACCTTCACCCTACTGTAGAAAAAATATCAAGAAACAAACTCTGTAACTCCTTGACTAATCCCAGTGCACCAAAACATACCTCTCAAGGATTAGTATATATTTGTAATGATAGGATGTACCAAAATATATTATGTATGAAACTCAATAATAATAATTTCATAGATCTTTAAAGGAATTAAAATCCTTCCCTTGAACAAATCCTATGGCTATCCATCCTCAGACCAACCACCAAGGTGATCACCAAAAGAAACTCAATCTCTCTAAACACCCACCTTAGAATACCCCAATTGTGACTCATCCAAATATTTCAGCTAAAAATACCACACATTAACTTGTAAAGAACAACCTCTACCTCAGGCATATCATACATCTAGACCCACTAGTGAGTTTTCTTCAATCACTCTCTAGGAATCTCCAGATTCATGCAAGGCATCACTAAGTCAAATTCTTATGAGTGCACTGACAAAAACATTTACCTTTAATGGTGTAAAATAAATTAATATATAATTATCCTACCAGATATACATACACCATTTCAGATTCATCTTTTTTTCACACTGGGATAATACATACCTCAGGTTCTTATGCTCAGTAATGACCACAAACTGCTCTACAATGAGGTAATGTCACATCAAATTCAAAGAAATCACAACCACTATAAAAATGAGATTGTTGGTTTTATATTTAATATAATGGGGATGTAACTTACAAGCCGTATACAAATAAAAATATCTTTGATCCATCAAAACATATCATATCTCATGACATGAAGCGTCACTGAACGCTTCAAAATAACTTTTTCTTCTTTCCCTCAAATGATTGATGCACAAAATCATATTTCTATCATGTATTTAAAAGCTTCTGAACAATATTAATTTCATAATAAAACATCATCCTTTATTATTAAACATTTTATAAGTGTCCAAACCTGAGATAAATTGGATACAAACCTCATGTAATATTCTGATGGACCATAGAAACTCTACACCGATGAACCTACCTTGGGGGATACTAAAGAAAAACCTCCAATATCTTCAAAGGATCCAAAATCACCCCCTTAGAGGACTCAAAATTCCCCATGAAATGGAATTCATGAGGCTATAAATGATACATTGATAACATTACAAATAAATAATAATTTTTAAGAACTCCCTAAAAGGCAAGAGGAAGAACTTCCTAATCCTCTAAAGATGTTGGGTACACAAGGATGTCATCAATGTAAACCTCTATGAACATATCTAAGAACTCTTTAAAAACTACCTTCATAAATCACATGAACTTATTTAGATAATTCATTACAATAAATATAATCAAAATTAACTCATAATACCCATGATGGCCAAATAATGCAATCATTAGGATATCCATGTTCTTCACAAACATTTAATGATATATTGAACATAAATCAATATTTGAAAACCAAATTCCTCCATTTAACTGATAAAATAAAACAGAAATTATTGGAATATGATACCATTACTTCAATGTTAATTGATTCAAAAAATGATACATGATAAAAATCAAGAATATAATTTAGTCCTGTTTCACAATCAAAACTGGAGAACATTAATGTGACACACTTGACCAAACAAAAAACACTACAAAAGACCATATAAATATACTCATAACACAAAAAACTAATAATTTCCTATCCTATATGGATCCATCATGAAATTAGACACGCCTATATATTTTTCAATAATAACATGATATCCCTTCAGCGGGGTAACAATACAAACTCTTATAGAAGGACATCTAGGTACTCTTCTAGAAAACTAGGGAACACATACTTATGAACCGAAAATAATCTCAACATCATCCCATACATCATAAAATATTGGGATGAATCATTAATCTAAAACATATAAGTATCCATCTCACAAAAATCCAATGGTTTCTCTATTTTTGTGTCATAATACATGATCTACCTCTTGAATAAATTCTTAATAACCTTCACCGAATACAACCAATTCATATTGTGGATGATGTCTTATGGTGTAATCTATAAAGATAAGAAATCTCCCCAATATATGTGTTTCCCCAACACTAAATCATAGAATCTATATAATTTATATGTGTAAGATAATCCTCAATGTAGTGTAGCCAATTCCATAGATACTGGAAGCCACTCTAAATCATTTCCCAATAAATGGTTGAGTCTTGGTGATATAATTTAGTGAAAAGATTCTGAATCATACAAAGCATGAAACCATATATAAATATGTTATGGTTATCTAAAACGACATCTATATATTTTGGAGATATAAATGTTAAATCATGAAGCTGGCCACGACTAGCTCCATGGCCACTCTTACCTAATAAAGGCTACCTATATGACTATGCTCTACTCTTCAAGGAAAATAAGAATATCTTCGATATAATATACCTTCCCATATTATCTATATAGATCCCATACTGGAAATCGCTTTCAAAAATACCTTGTATGAAACTGCATTAATAGAATAATCTCAAGTAGGAGACTAGGTGAACAATGAATTTTTCACAATGGTCAGCCACTCCTACTGCTAATGACCTTATCCAACACAATAAAAATACACATGTCAACCCATGGAAAAGTTCTCTAATACACCACCCCTAGTGAATTGAGATGACGATGGTAGGGACCTTTCCTTGGATAATAAAAAACTCTTATGTCCTAAAATTATGAAACCCTAAACCATAACCATGATTCATAAATAATACTAATGAATCCCCTGTATGGACAATTTGGGTCTAGCCGTGACCCTCTCTCAAACCTCTAATCTCACCAACACATCATGAAAAATCTTTATCATAAATAGGATGTCCTAGCATTGGATATTGGGATAAAAATACTCTTTAAAATTCCATTATGTATCCTCATTAACTTGAAAATAGGCTGAATCATATTGTAGAAGTGTCCTAAAATGGATCCGAGAATCTCACATGTTGAAACTCACTCGTTGAACGGTACGCATCTCCAAGTGTTGATACACCATAATGGTAAAATAAAGGAACCATTCTTGTAAATAGTCTCATAAATTATCCCATGGGACTTCTGACTCCTTGTGATCCTCAGGTAATAGGAACCATCAGTTCCTCACTTGTCTAAGGAGTATCATCACAGCCATTGAAATCTAGTTCTCATCCCGATTATGTATATAAGTTAAATATGTCACAACCTCCTCCAATAATAATTTTCCGACACAATATGAAACATAAACTTCATACACATATTAAATAAGTCACTAAAACATAAGGATTGTCCTCCTACAAGTGTCAATGATTTTAGCATGCACTCTATGTCGATCTACTAACACATCTTGCCAAACATCTTCAGCGCGAACATGAAAATGAAATCGAAAATGATCCATGAATTTAAAATATTATATGATAGATCCTAAAAATGGGAAATAAAAATTGGAATGTTAATTATATAATTATTTTTTTTCTTTTTATGTTTTAAATCAATGCTAAGGTCTACCGATTTCAATCACAGGTATAAATTAGAATGCCACATGATACATCCCAATTTATCTACCCTGAAACATGTTTCACTTCATTTAGTAGGTACATTACAACTAATGGTCCATGAAATAAATAAATGGTGGACATAAATACCTTTTTATCATTCGGTATCCCTTGTTTACAATGGTCACTAATCATAGCTGACAACATTTTCCTACCATCACAGGGAAACTCACCTATGCCTAGTTAGAATCTCTATCATATCCATCAAACCTTAACCTATGATACTACACTATCGTGATCCAATATCGACAAAGAGTACCCCTCCTAGGTGATAAAATATTTAGGAAAAAATATGACTTATTACATACCACCTCTAGTAGTCCCTAGGATAGTGATGGGCATTGTGGGTAAAATAGTTAAAAATATAAATAGGTTTTACCCACTATGAGAACATGTAGAATAGAGAGATAATATGGATACACAAATCAAAATATTCTCAGAGATAGATAGATAGATATATATCCTAAGTGTAAAATTTTATATTTCATGTAGCACTATAAAAATTTAAAGGAAATATGTAGGTATCAAAAAGGAAAATACATAAGTGACCATGTAGCCAAAATAGATCCTCTAAACGCATGGTATAGTAATCTTTAGCCCAATCTACCACATTATATAAATAAACCGAAAGAAATTATATATATATATATATATAGGTTTAGAATAATAGTATACTCAGTAGTATTTATGTACCCGATTTGTGTATACTTTTTCATACATTTTATTTAGCATAAAAACTTGTTTTCACCAATTATATTTTTTATGGGTAAAATGCATTATTTTCGTGATTATGATAATTTTTATGATATTTACAGCCAAAATGACAAATCAGGACTGATCAAAACAAATTTTCAAATATAAAAGGTGTGTAATAGCATATACATGCCATATACTACTGCCCAGACACGAACTGGGAAGACTGAATACAAGTCCATGTTTCCGGCCAAAGCATACAGGCAGTGTATGTCCCAAATACACATCATGTGTCCCTTATAGAAGTAGTAGGTGGCCGATGAATTCTCTTACACAGTGTTTGGGGCAACAATATATTCCATGTACTTTTACCTACCAGGCGGCACCGTGTTCAACGTCATTGACGGTGTGTTATCTCACCTACTAGCAGAGAAAAGATGGCCGAAACGCATTGTATAGGGTACACACTGTGTGCTTTAGAGTACACACTCTGTACTACTAAAACCTAAAAATCGGTGATAGGACCTATATATTTGGGAGGCATTTATTTTTCTTGAATTTCATGATATTCCATGGGGGATTACTTAGGTGATTTCCTAGAAGAGAATAAGACAGAGAAAGGAGATGATATAAGAGGGGAGAGAAGGTGCTTATGTGCTACCTTCATGATGACCTATTCTACGAAGCTTTCAAGAGATTAAATTTATGTATTGCATGCTTTTTAGTTACTAGCTTCTCCATGAGTTGTTAAATTACATATGTGTTGGGGTTGTGGACAATTAAGTGTCATAATTTTTCAATTGTGATATTCTAATTGTGTTATTTGTTCTTCTTTAACATAATTCCATGTTAACTATATCATAATATCACTAGAAATATTGTATAATACAAAGAATGTGATTTTTAGGGATCTTTAAGAAATCATGATTAGAATCATCCATGACCATTGGGTGTTTTAATCATCTCAAAATGTCTTCAATTAATAAAATTGAAAGAATTCAAATTTCATACCAAGGAATTTATTTCTGTTAATTAAAACAAAACTCACCATAAAAAGGGGGTTATGTTAGTTTTTTTACAAAGATATGTGAATTATCATGTGCAACACAACCTTATAGGAAGTTTATTTAATAAAAACCATTAAAATCCACAAAATCGATGCATTTTTCTCTAAATTTTCATCCAGAAAACAAATACGTGTTTTTCTTTATCTTTCATTTAATTTGTTAAAAAATTGAAATCCAATCACTTCTTGATCAAAACAATTATCAAATCTACACTAAATTTCAGAAAAAATCACTAAATAAATTACAAACTAGATAAAAAACAAAAATATCTCCATTTACCTCTAGATCGACCGCTTACTAGTACCATACATGGTAGGGTAATACAATTTGGTTTGTCGAAAATAACACTTATGTAAAAATAATACAATATTCTGGATCCATTTTTGGGGAACGTTTGTTAATATTCTTTTTGTTTCAATCATGTTTGTATCAATTTTAGTGAAAATAAAAAAATATAAAAAATATAAAAAAATTACATTCATTCTCTCATTTTTATTTTTATTACATTTTGTCTTCATCTTTTACACATGGTGAGTTAATTATTCTGCATGTTCATAAGTGTGTGATAGGTCACATCACTCATTCCAAGAGCACCGATTCATCAGCACTTTTTTCCCATTGACCTATAGATCGAACAAAAACACTTGAAGTGACAACATGCAATTATGGGCAAGAACAACCAAAACTCACCCATGGGGAATACAGAAGAGGGAGGCCCAGCTTCTCTCCCAAGAGATGGATAGCCGTTTGGACCAAATGACAACCATAACCAACAAAGTAAATCAGTATCATTTGTTCCGTGGCATGGATTGCAGCAACTCCAACAATTTTATCCAGAGCAGTTTCCATACCTGCTGCTAGTTTAGGGGCCTTATTTTGCTCATGAGAAAAAATTTGTGCCCCAACCTTCTCAATAGAAACAACCCCTACGACGAGCACTTATGGAGTACAGACTCTACTACATCCATGGGAGAGACACATGAATCTTCTAACCACATGCGGAGGCCCACCACTTCAAAATCAAACCAACCATTATACAGATGATCCAAAACATGGTGCAATTTTATGGTTTACCATGTGAGGACCCGAACGCTCATCTCTCCAATATCTTTTAGATCTGTGATACCTTCTGTTACCATGGAGTGCCAGATGATTCCATCCATCTTCAACTATTATCCTTCTCATTATGTGATAAGGAAAATACTATATCAAGGGACTTCCTCAATGGTGCATCCTTACTTTAGAAGCATTAGACCGTGAATTCTTGTACAAATACGTCCCAACATCGGAGATAGTGAAACTGCGGAACGAGATCCTCAACGTCCGCCAGCATGACCTGAAATCCTTATATGAGTCTTGGGAGAGCATCAAGGAGATGATATAAAAATGTCCTCACTAGGGACATCCGCTCTGGATTCAAGTACAAACCTTCTATGGTGTACTGACCACAAACACCATATATGTGGTGGATGCCACTTATGGAGGGATGGTATTGAGGAAATATCTAGAGGAACACATTGACCTGTTGGAGTATATGTCATCTAACAGATTCTAGTGGAACTCGATGCAGGGAAGCCAATAGAGAGGTATTCACAACATTGACATCACCACGATACTCATTTCCCAGTTGGATGTGGTTCCCAACAATATTGATGCATTGAACCTGAAGAAAAAATCCCATGTTCAAGTATAAAACCATGCTGCATGTAGTGAATAAGGTGACAACCATATCATTGGTGAATTCCTCAGGTCAACTGTTAGACCTTCAACAAGAGAGGTGAGATAAATTTCTCAAAGTTGAGGGAAGAATATGTACCCTCAGTACAAGAACCCTGGACTGCGATAACATGAAAACTTGGGTTACCAGTTGCAACAACATTATCCTCCACCATAGAGACCATCTAAATATGGTAAAAAAATAGTACTAGAACCCATTTCTATGATAGAAACAGCAGGGGAATTACCTATTGAAAGGGTACCAAAACCCTTTCCCGCAACCACCAAGGCAACCACCATCTCCACTAGCTGCACAACAAACTCAGAAAGAACCTCAATAAAAATATGAATAAATGATGAAAATATTTATCAGCCCTACAGAAAATCTATTTAAAAACTAGGAATCTTCAATTCAATGAATCGAAAATCAAATCGAGCAACTATAAAACCAACTCTCCTCGAGGAAACCCAATACACTACCGGGTAACACTTAGAAGACCCCACGAGAAGCGGCACATGCCATAACTTTACGATTTGGGAAGGATCTACCTTAGACACCAACTGAAATGCAAAGTGAGGATCCAAATATAATTCAACAATCACCCCATTCACCAGAAGAAACCACAATGAAGGACCCATACCCATAAAAAGAACCATCAAAAGAGTAGGAGGCCTCACATGGTAAGGGAAAAGAGGTGGTCAATACTTTTGAGCCCACCTTACGATTTCTAGATAGGATTATGAAAGGGAAGTTGGATCACCAGTTTTGAAAGTTCATGGATGTATTTCAAAAGATACACAATAACATCCCCTTCATAGAAGAATTAACTCAGATGCCGATGTACAAAATTCTCATGAAGGATATTATATTAAATAATAGAAATTTGGAGGATCTGTGAAGAATTTCACTGAATAAGGAATGCTGGTCCATTGTAAAATGCTCTCTTCCTCCAAAAATCCAAGATCTATGTAGTTTCACAATCCCATTTACCATTTTATATTGTGAGTTTGGAAAATATCTCTATGAATTAATAGTCATTGTTAACTTGATACCGTTTGGAGTCTTCAAGAAGCTGGGTATCAATGATCTCAATGTAACCCGAGTGGCCCTCCTGCTAATAGATTACTCCATAAAATATCCCAGTGGGCTGCTCAAGGATGCGATAGTGAAGGTAGGAAGGTTAATTATTCCTTTCGACTTCATTATTCTTGACACAGAGGATGACCAGGAGGCATATTTTAATTTAGGAAGGCCTCCCTTTTCCAGTAGTAAGGAATTGATTGATGTCTTTAAAGGAGAGATGTTCTTCAGAGTCAGCAATGATAGAGTCTCTTACAATATCCTCAAGGATGTCAAGAAGAAATCACTAATATAACATGAGGACTATTTTGCGGTAATAGTAATGGATAGGAACTTCATATACAAGTAATATGGTGTGGTAAGATATTTTATCAACGATGACACACTCTTCACAGATATCCAATATGCACCCCAAGATTTAAAATTTCCAGAGGCCAGGACAGTCATTACTTTTAATGCATTGTTGTTCTAGGCCTTTTGGAGCTATCCGTGGTGGAACCAATTGTTCCCTCAATCCTAAAATCACCTAAACTTGATTTAACGAATCTCCTTTCATCTCTAAAATATGGGTTCCTGGGTGATGATAACACTCTTCCAGTAATCCTCAATGATTCACTCACAGAGATAAAAAAGATGCACTTCTACATGTTCTATGAAGAAGAAAACAAGCCATTTGGTGGATAATTTATGATCTGATATAAATAAGACCCACCATTTTCTCCCATAAGGTGTTACTAGAAGAAGGAAAAAATCCCACTCGCCAACCACAATAGTAGATGAACCCTCCCATGAATTAAGTCTTAAATAAGTAGGTAATCAAATTATAATATTCAAGAAGTGTATAACCCATTTCATACATCCCATGGGTGAGTCCACTGCATGTGGTACCCAAAAAGAGGGGTATCACTTTTTTCTCCAATGATAAAAATGAACTCATCCCCAAACGTAAATTCACGGTTTGGAGTGTCTGTATTGAATATCATAAGACGAATGATGCAATGCGACAAGATCACTTCCCACTACCCATCATAGATTAGATGCTGGAACAACTAGCGGAGCATGAATTTTTATGATTCATTTATGGTTATTCAAGATATAACCAAATATTTTTTTCCGTGAATATCAATAAAGGGCACCTTCATATGCCACTACGGTATGTTTTCTTATAGAAGAATTCCTTTTAGGATGTAAAATTCTTCTTCCACCATCCAACGATGTATATTCGAAATATTCCAAAACATGAGAGAGAAAATCCTAGAGGTCTTTATGGATGATTTTTTTTCATCTATGGAAATCCCTTCAGCACTTGTTTGAGGAATCTAGAGAAAGTTTTGGAAATGTGCAGGCACACTACCCAAGATTTAAAATGTGTAAAATGTTATTTTCATGTGTTGAGTGGTATTGTCTTAGGCCACCAGATCTCTATGAAAGGGATAGAACTTGATCCTGTGAAGATATAAGTCATTTCAAATATACCCATTCCAACTTCTATCAGATCCATCCAAAGAATTCTAGGGCATTCTGATTTCTATAGACAGTTTTTTAGAGAATTTTTAATGATTCCCCAACCACTCACCAATATCCTCTCCAAGGATTCTATATTTTAGTATGACGAAATATGTGGCACATATTTTCAGAATATGAATGAACGATTGGTGCAAGCACCTGTGATGATTGCTTCAAATTGGGAGGACAAAGATAATGTTATGTGCGATTCTAGTGACTATGTGGTGGGTGAATTACTAGGGAAACAACTGGATAACATTTTCCATACAATTTACTTTCCTAGAAGAAATCTAAATGAAGCACAGGTGAACTACACTACCACCATGAAATAAATGCTTACAATGGTGTTCACATTTGATAGGTTTTGTTCTTATTTGGTGTTGTCCAATGTTATTGTATATAATGACCATTCATCACTCAAGTATTTTTTGAACAATAGGGATGTGTAGCCACAGATCATCCGTTGGGTGATTCTCTTCCATGAGTTCATCTTGGAGATCCGTGACCATAAGGGCAGTGAGAACATTCTTGCTAACCACCTATCCCACCTAGAACAACCTCATTTGGAGAAGGAAGATTACTTAGACATTAGGAATGACTTCCTCGATGGGAAACATTTTTCAATGGAAGGACCACCATGACCTTGGTATGAAGATATGTCAAAATTATTTGGTTAAATGGTCATTTTAGCCCGATCTCACTTTCCAGCATTAGAAGAAATTTTTATCCGATGTCAAGAGGTACTTCTGGGAAGACCCAATAGTATTTTGATCATGTGTACGATGGGATGATTCATCATTTCATCCCATAGAATGAAGTTTGAGTTCTGATGTCTTGTCACACCTCACGAGTTAGAGGACATCATGGCCCAGACCGTATGATAGAGAAGATCCTATAGTCTGGATTTTTGTTTGCCTACCATGCATAGGGATGCTCATTACATTGTATCTAGGTGTGATCGATGTGAGAGAACAAGTAATATGGGATGATGAGCCGAGCTGCATCAACACCCCATCCTAGAGGTCAAAATATTCGATGTTTGGGGAATTGACTTCATGGGTCCATTTCCCGCATTCTATGGTAAATCTTACACACTAGTATGGGTAGACTATGTATCATATAGGTAGAGGCCACTGCTACAACACATTACATGGCCAAGGTATTTGTGTCCTTTTTGATGAAACACATCTTCAGCTGATTTGGTATTCCACTTGTGTTGATCAGTGACAGAGGAACACATTTTGACAATGCCTTGATGAATGATGTGTTACTTATGTATGGGGTGAAGCATCACATGCGAACACCATACCATCCCCAATCTATAGAATAAGTAGAATTATCATTTCAATCACTAAAATACATCCTAGAGAAAATTGTGGATGATTCATGGAAGGACTGGTCCAAAAATCTTGATGATGACTTATGGGCATACCGAATCACCTTCAAGACAACGCTAGGGATGTCTCCGTTCAACTTTGTCTACGGGAAGTTGTGCCACCAACTAGTAGAGCTAGAACATAAATCCTAATCGGCCATCATGGCCCTGAATATTGATTTAATGGCTGTTGAGGAGAAGCAAATGTTCCTACTGATGGAGCTTGATAAGATCTTACAGGTGGAGTATGAGAACGCCAAATTTTACAATGAAAAGATACGAGCGATCCACTGCCAGATGATTTCCCTAAAAACCATCCAACCTAGTGATCAGGTATTTCTTTTAAACTCTTGTATGAGATTTATTATCCAAATATTAATGTCCTGATGGTTGGGACCATTCCATGTGGTCAGTGGTTTCAACCATGGTATGGTGGAAATTGCTGGTGAACACAGACAACCATTCAAGGTGAATGGAAAATGCCTAAAATGTTACCATCACATAGAGGATATGGTCGGTAAAATCTCTACCATTCATTTTAATTAACTATAGGTAGGTAGTTCGAGCCAACGACCCAAGAAAAAGGCTCTTCCATAGAGGAATCACAGAGGATACACGCCGTGTACAACTATATACATGACGTGTATTGTTATTTTTAGTTTATATTCCTAATATTATAAATATTTTGATTAAATAAATTTATAAACATGGATGATGATGGTTCAAAATGTAATGTCATTTGAGTTTATCTGATCCATCACTAATTCAAATCCTTCCATACCAACATTCGGCACATGGTTAATCCTTTTTATATAACTGTGTTTATTTACACTACACTCTATTATTTTTAAAAATAATATCTATTTTTTTCAAAATAAAATAAATCCCATGATGGGGACAGACAGGATGGCCAGGGTCGTATACTTATTCCCAAAAGACCCAGGTTTGAATCCTATCAACCAGCCCATTTCCATCATTTTTCACAGTAATATAAAACACAAGGCATGCATTTAAATATATGTCGTGTGTGCCATGTTTTCAATGATAATTTAAAGTGTTTTTTAAATACCAAAATACATGAAGGTGAAGTTGGCTGAATGGAAGAGTCTCAGTCCTAGATCAAAAAATCCGGGTTCGAACTTGGATAATCACTCTACCTCATTCATTTTATTCAATCAAGAACCACACACTGTGGATTTTATTCATCTCATGTAGTATTGAACCAGTTCATTAAATATATATAATTATTAAACCAGATTACTATTAGAACCATTTATACAGTGGTTGAGGGATTGAATTTGGATTAGTCGATCACTGTTTTGATCCTCACCCCTTGCACCGGACCAATGGTTGTACTTTTATTTTATAATATTAGAACACACGGTGGGTATATCAAAATATAATATGTGTCTGGATTTATTTTTAGTAAATAATAAATCTATATATATATATTTCTTCTTATTTAATATTAATTATTATATTTTTTACTATAATAATTATAATATATATGTTCTTCCAAAAAAATAGTTATACACTATGTATGGGTCCTGGTACACGCCGTGTACTGCTACTATTTAGGCCGCACCCTACCAGGTTTGAGCCAATGTGGCGCGACCCCCACTCTCTCCCCATTTTCATTCTTTTGACATTGTCACATCCCTTAACTCTTAATTCATCAATTTTGGGTGATTTTGGTCCGTATTTCTTTCACATTGTGATCTTTACTCCAGGTACAGACATCCTCACCCTTTATTTCATGGTTTCATTCATTTTTAGGCCGATTTATGGATCATCCAACCATTTATCTTCCTGAACAACACATCAGATGGATGAAGAACACATGCCATGTATATTCTTTTAAATGGCCACACACTGCACGTTATCACAATTTGTCCAATACGGGGTGTATACGTTTAGTTCACACCATGTATCGTGACTCCCATAGCCTTTTGGCCCTTTCTGTGTGTGTTAAGGGAACAACCACCTTCCCACGTACCTCTACAAATTGTGTATGTTCGGGACACTCCGTGTTCTCTAACCCTTAATAGGACTCTGTATGGAAGGTCTCCACGACTTTTTTACCATGTCACATCACATATCATGCACCCCTTCCACACGGTGTGTAAATTCCATATACCTTTCCCTCGTCAAGAAGTGCCTGGCTCTTTACACGAGTATCATTCCATGTTGACATACATGTCGTGTACACATTGCTACACAACACATAATGTGTTGTTTCCTAAGACATTCTCTCACATCATGTCTATCCAAGGTACATCGGTTTGTACAAAAATCCTACAACATGTCGTGTACCATGGACCTACACATTGTGTTCTACTAAATTTCTTGTTTTCACACATTTTCTTATTTTTATTTTTTTAATCTTCTTTTATTTTGTTTTGTTTTATTTTAGGATCAGGTATGGATGATCGAGATCCTACGAATGGGAATCATCCCTCTTACACTACTATGGGTGAGCGGTCTCCCCATCGTCAGATTCATCTTCGACCTTCTGCGTGGCCATCTATTGATTTTCCAGTTATCCAGCCCCTAGTGATGGATGCTCTCCCTCATCTTTTGAATATTTTTGCATCTATGAATTCATCTGATCATGTCATTCCTATGTCCCTTTCTAGTACTGGTCTACTTGCAGTGACATCCATCCATCAACTAAGGCCAAGATCTCCAGTGCTGCCACTCCATCCATCTTCCATCCCTATGATCTACCCTACACAAAAGCGGTGGACCTGACTAAGACAACACCTCCACCTACTGGCTTGCCCTCTTAGCACTTTCATGTATCCACTGCTCCACCTACATCCTCTGGTTCAGGAACATTTCCTCAGGCCCCATCACTTCTGCCACCACCTGCACCAGCTGCTACCCGCACTCCTCCATTTCCCAACCTGGTTTTTCATGAGGACCATCCTGTAGTAGAGGGATTGAGGCATTTTTTCACCTGCACTATCAAAATAAGCATCATATTCCTTGATATTTCGGTTCCTCAACACCTTTGAATTTGGGAGGTGGTTGAAGGGATTCTGGGCAATACCTATCGGTTGGATAATTTTCAAGCCAACACTCATACTTACCCAATTTATTTTTGGAGTTCATTGCCACCATTGATTTTGATGTGCCCATATATCACCATACACCCATAGATATATCTCTCCAAATTCATTCTTGGCTAGGGGGATGACCTTTCTCACTTTCTATGGCTGATTTTGGCTGAGGGTGTGGATTTTATCCCCATCCTACCACCCCACCTATTGTCTCCACCTTTACCCCCCCAAGCACTCTTATCTTATTATGTTGTGGTGGGAGCTTACTGGGCCTAAGCATAGGTACACACCCACCTCGTAGAAGAGCACACTCATCATTGAACATCGCCTCAATTCCCTTCACCAGTTCATTAATGCCATTATTTTTCCTCGCTACGAGGATATGTGTGATGTGTCTAGATGTGACATAGATATTCTTACCTTTATCATCCAACATTAGTACCCCGAACTCACCTATCTCACCACCTTTTAATTTTATTCTTTGATCCATTGACACCATGGAAACCTTAACAGTGGGTTATATGTCACCCGGGGTGTACACATTTTAGGTGTTTTTGGGCCATCTCTCTCTCATGATCACTTGGGTTCTCCTTAGCATATGGACTTCCACGTGATTATTTGCATTGTGTTGGTTGACTGTTGGGAGAGTGTTTTTTTCTAGTGTAGGGTGCCCCTACTCTTGTAGTGGAGAGGGATAAACCACATTCTCCCACTGTTGTTGCACTTCATGATCCACCCCATACACATGTGTATGTTCCCTTACCACCCTACCCCCTTCTTTTAGAATTCCTTATTTTCCCTCCACCTAGCCATTATAGAACACAACCCGGATCATCTGGATTGGCTTGAGCAGCTGTTGGGGCTTCTTCTTCAGCATCATTGAATTCCACTAATTGAATTTTTTCAAAAAACCATTGTTCATGGTAACTCACCAAAATTTAAATGAATAACCATTGTAACACTTTTAAAACATTTTGTCAATAATCATGAAATTTTTTTTTATAATTCAGCCTCATTTTCAAACCTCTGAGATTAATTTTTATCATTACCTACCAACCCTTACCCACAAAATCATTTGAACCATATTGAAATCCCTCAAGATTTTTGTGATTTAATTTCTACAGTAGAGAATGATAACACATGATAACATATATATAGTGCATATAATTTAGATTGAGCATAATTTTGATTATTAAAATATTTAAAAATTATAAAATAATTTGTGTTGGAAGGGTAAATAAGATTTTAATGTGGCTTCTTATCAAGGGAGTTCATGGTTTATAAGTGTTTTCGAATATTAGATGTAGGGTAGGTATCAAGGTCAATGGGGATGAAAAACAATTAGATGCCACAATTATTTTAATGTGATTAAAAAATCAACATGTTTTCAAGAGAAAAACTAGAATGTTCTTGGTAGTTATGTATATCCCAAGAATCACTCAAGAATGAGGGTTTAAGAAAAAATATCTCAAAAATGTTTACAATACCTCTCCGGAAATGGAAAAAACTAGGTCCAATCAGGTCATGACATGAATACAAAATGATCAGTCTAATACATGAAAATTTTGAAGGCTTAAAAATCTAGAATCAAAATATATCAGCAATCATTTTAAAATTATTTGAAATTTGAAATAATAATTCCTCAATGTTATTTAAAACAAAGGGTCCCAGAGCCAATGATCCATTTTATTATTGGTGGTACCTTAATGTTATTTATATAAAAATGAAATATTTAAAATAGGGACCAAAATCTTTATTACATATTATTGGTTTATGGGCCCATATTGAAAAAAAATGGAATGGTAATGATACCTTTGAGAGATCTTTATTTGGGGATAATTTTTATTATGTTCTATTTAAAATATCATGGATTCGTGTTTTAGAGATCATCCTTCTTTTCGAGACTCTGATATTAATTTTTATCATTACCTACCAACCCTTAGTCATAGAAACATTTTAACCTTATTGAAAGACTTCATAATATTAGTGATTTAATTTCTGAAGTGGATAATGAGAATACTTGAAAGCCTATGGATAGAGTGCATATACTTATGATTGATCATAACTCTGATCGAATAAATCATGTTTGACAAGTGCAGTATCTTTTTGTGACACAAATCAATAAGTGACATGTTTATTTATGAAATATTAGAAACTATGAATGAAATGGGATGAATTTTTTAATTAAAATATATATATAAGGGATTTTTAGAAAATCACTAGAAATGAAATCAGTTTTGTGCCTTTTAAAAATCTTCTTCTATGGTTTTAGTATTTATAGTTATAATTAGTTAAATTCTTCACATTTTAGAGTATGGATTATGTTGATTTTATTTATAAATCATTGATGAGGAGAAGAAAATGACTATGTGTGGGAGAGTTTGACGTACCATATTTTTGCATACTTTTTGATACATTTAATTTAGCACAAAAACTATTTTTCATGAACTATCTTTTTTTATTGGTAGTATACTTTATTTTAGTGAGTATGATAATTTTCAATATGTTTCTAACCAAACCCGAAAATAGGGGATGATCAGAACAAAATTTCGAAAATACACATTGTTTACTGGAATATAAATGGCGTGTACTACTGCCCAGACATGGATCGAGAAGACTAAATACACGCCATATTTCTGGACAAAGCATATACACCATGTCTGACCCATATACACATCATGTGGTTCTTTTAGAAGTGGTTGGTAGCACATGAATTTTATTACATGGTGTGTGGGTGGGGATCTATTTAATGTACACCCACCTAAAAGTCGACACCATGTTAAATGGCAAAGACGACGTGTTAGCTCACCGACCTGTGGAGAAATGACGGCCAAAATGCATTGACCAGTGTACATGTCGTGTACATTAGAGCACATGCCGTGTACTACTAAAACCTATAAATAGGTGGCAGGACCTTGAGGTTCTAGAGGCATTCATATTTCGTTCATGGCAATATATTATAAGGGGGAGCACTCTGGAGACAACCTAGAAGAGAAGAAGAAATAGAATGAAGAGAAGAAAATAGAGGAGAGATGGTCCTTTCGTGATACCTTCCTGATGACCTACACTCTAAATATTTCCTGAGGGTTAATTTAAGGATTGAGAGTTGTTTAGTTACTAACTACTTCATGAGTAGATAAATTCCCTATGTGTTGGGCTTGTGGATGATTTTGTGTTGTAATTTTTTAATTTTGATATTATAATTGTGTTATTTATTCTCCATTCACATAATTCCGTATTAATTTTTTTGAATATCACTAGAAATATCGTATCAGACCATGAATGGGATTTGTAAGGATCTTTAAGGAATTATGATTAGAAACATCCCTGACCATTGGGTGTTTCAATCATCTCAAAAGGTATTTAAATAATAAAATTTAAATAAATCGAATTCCAAACAAATAAATTAGTTTATATGGATTTAAACAAAACTCACATGACCAAGGGGGTACTATTACATTCCTAACCTAGAGATTTGAATTATCACGAACAACACAACATCATAAGAAAATTGATTTAAAAACAACCTTTTAAATCCACAACCACGATGTATTTCTATCCAAATTTTCATTTGGAACAAATTTCATTGTTTTTAAATATTTTTAATGTTATTTTTTCATAAATTGAAATCGAATCACTTCTTTATAAAAAAACGACTCTTAACTTCTGTAAACCTTACTTAATCAGTTAAAAACTAGATAAATAAAAACAAAAAAAACTCATTTTCCCTATGGATCAGCCACTTACTGTTATTATGCATGTTTGGGTAATACAATTTGGATTTTCAAAAACAACAATTTTGAAGATATGATAAAATTATCCTCCCCACAACCTCCCATGAAAAATATAATGAAATAAATCTAAATGACAACGAGAAACAGAGAAACTAACACTTCACCATAATAGTTATATAATGTTATCATCCCCACCATGGCATACTATCACTAAATATCACTTACAAGATATAATATAATATAACAATGAAACATCAAGGGTACTCCTCTCTGACTTTCTAAATGGTTTTCTTATCTTCCCCAATGTCAGATGTCCCAACCCATCACTCTCCAAAATTAATCTGGTCGAAGACACCTAGAAAATACATCACATCACACACCTCATGCGTCAAAACATCACATTATTCTATATCACATAACCATATATTTTAATAATGTAGTTTCTAGGTGTCACCCATTCCTATATGATGGGTTTCATACATATATTATTATATACCAATCCATTACATCCCATACATCATGTAAGTACATAAATCCATAATGACCATTACACATCATTAATATTTTAATATTTTGGATACAATATCTTGGGATAAATGTTTTTTAATAAAACTAATACATTATAGGACACTACCCACATATACGAGAAACAAACCATCATGTATACATGTACATGTAACAACCAAGAAAAGAGAATTGATCCAAAGTTGGTATTTAGTCTTCCATCATCTCACCCGGATGTTGGGGAAAACACCCTCTTTGAGTCTACTATGTGAAAGTTGGCCTAACCAAAAAAGGAGTGGTGGTGTTTAAAACCCCATTATATAAAGGATAAAATAAATATAAAAAACAAAATATTAAAATAACCTAATTTTTCAATCATCTCCATCGAACATCGCTCATAATCCTAGAAAACATATATAAGAATAGATATACCATAAGATCACAAGAAATTAAAAGATCTAGATTAATAAGATATATTACTTCTTAATATCTCCTTTTATTAATTAATTCATCATACATTAATTGAAAATTTAAATTATTCCACATTAAATTATTCATCAACGTAAATTCCATTCCCTCTAAAAAAACTCAAACTAAGTAGATAGTATCCCAAGATTAACATCTATTCAAAATTTTCATTCTATTAAAGAAAACCTCGTGGGAGAAGAATTATATATTAATTATTATCATCACTAAATAAACTATTTACTCTAGGAAAACAATCCTAAGATACCACAAAGAGGACATATGTAACAAAGAACACCCAACAACATCTTGTATTGGGGATCATATCATAGATAAATCATGCAACCTCGCTATCATCCAAAAAATAGATTTACAATAGATCATCCATTCTTTCACCATCACATCAATGATTAAGTATATATTTTCTAAACCATTCTATAATCTCAGGTTCCATAATTGAAATCCACATTCATTTATTGATTCATATTTCTATCACTTCCGTCAACTTATTCCACATAATCCGAGCCTCCCCACCCACATCATAGTTCCCATACTCTATTAATATCAAACTTGGGCCTCCCCATCACATATCACATTGCATGGATAAGGCCACATCTGATGTACATCCCAAAATAGTAGGTAATCAAAAATAATAGTACACATGTAAACCCATGACCTAAAATAAGGCATCTATCCTTCACCCAGAAACAGGCTCTAATGAATCCATACTCAATGTACATCATCCTTCACAAGATGATGGGAAACTCAATACCTATCAATAATAATTATCACAGAAATTGGTCTCATTGAATTTTGAATTTAATAGATTCATTATTATTATGTAGCATCTTTTTGAAATAAATGGCATTAATATGTAACAAGCTAATTAAATAAATGTAAAATTAAATTAACAATGATTCCATGTATACATTCCAGTATAAAAAATATTGTATTCCAAATTATTTAGATGCCATCAATATTTTTTTCAGAAGGAATAAACATTCATTACATAATTTAAAATTCCATTAATTACATGGAATAACAATTTATAATAATCATTTATTATGCATTGATTTAATTTACATCACATTTCAAGAAACACTAGATTAATAAAAACATTCTGTTTTATTAATTTCTAATAAAAATAATTAATTATTTCTTGAATTATATTCTTTATGATTTTTAACATGGAGATAAATTAATGAAAACATGATATCAAAAAAATATTATAGATAAGACACTATCTATAGAATCCATATGCAATATAGTATAAAATAATTTTGCGTCAACATGTGATCACTAAAAAAATTCATTATACCTATAGTTAAATTATTAATATGTTAACTCCATTTCACTCAAAATTGATAAACCAATATCATTTTTATTATTTCATGTAAGCAAATATATTATAGAAGAATCATCTTCCTCAAGAGAATAAATTTAAATCCATGAAATCGTACCAAAAATACGTATTTTGATCAACTCTCCCACAAGAGTTTTCTTCCCTATAAATATTTCAAGGAACAATAGCAAAAAAAAAAACATGTTAAAAACAATATTCGAAACATGCATATAATTTTCCATCTCATGGAAATATGAAATGGGAGGAACTAGATTGAAGAAAAATGATATAAGATGTAGAATAAACCTTGATTCACCACAAACTAAAGATAAAAGGCCAAAGATTAATCCCCATTGGATGGTATCTAAAACAACTAAAGGGAGGGTCACTATAAACCAAAAAATTTAGAGAATCCATAGGGTTTAAGATAATCCTGAGCTGCTATACCATTTATAGGCACACTGCATAATTTAATTAAACATCATGATTCCCTTTTTCATTATGTAAATTTTGGGACACATATTCATTGAAAAACACGTCACCTCAAAGAATTTAATCCCAAAAATTTTCACACCATGAAATACCCCATGAACCTACATAGAAACGACATGGACAACATTCAAGCTCTAATAATGCTCTCACACACACCATGAAATATGAGTTCTTGATGTGAAGAATATACATTCTATGAATTCACCACTCTCCAAGAATATAGTATTTGATCACCTGTAGAACCACTCTAGGACTCCTTCGAGCATCATATTCATTTGAAACATGGAAACGGTCAAATTACATGGATTATGGCCCGTAGATGTATTACCCTGTCTAAGGTGACATATCAAGGAAAACCCAGTGACCAACCTCATAATCCATATGTCATCTCAGATGGTAATTGTATGATTTATAATAGATTTTTATTTTGAAAAACAATTTTTTAATTAATTGAACCTTCTCAAACATCTCATACATGAGGCACTTTTCTGATGATCACGAATTTTCATACCTTTAACTTTCAATGTGGTGAACAAAAATATTTAATATACCATGGATTGAAACATTACATTTGGATAGATTCATGAATGTTTGTCTTATATGAAAACACCATTATCTATTGTTGCTTCCCCCATTAGACACTGAAATAAAAAACACAGGCTTGTAGGCAATCGTATATAATATGAATCATCCATTTAAATTTCCCATTAGTATTAGGATGGTTAGATGTAATATGGATAAAAATCAATCCCAAATACTTATGAGGGTCTTTCTTGAAATAGGTTTTGAAATGAGGATCTCAAGGGGAAGTGGTTACCCTTGGAAGATTGTGCAGTCAAACAATCTCTCATTTATTGTTACTAATAATATTATCAATGGTGAAGGTCTCCCAAATAAAAAAATTATATGTTCATCATTATATAAATGTTCACCCATATTTCATCATTACTGAATGGTGTTATAGGTAATCCTTTTAAAAAATAGTACTGATGTCATCCCACTACAATTATGCAATGTTTTAATACTGTTATAACAACGACATCCTCTGATGCATGGTGGTCACATATTTACATGAAAAATATCTCACCATGTTTCTTGTTATCTCTTTCATCATTATTTAACACTGGTAAAATCTATATATATCAGTATGAATCTTCATCCTTTCTAGATATACTAACGATTTAGCGGCAATGAACTCTCTTATCTACCCATTAGGAAACATAGTATAAACCCATATATGACCCCAAAAAACATTAGCATCATTTCTATGATGAGACCATCTCAATAGTGGTTCCTCACTATATAATATATTCCTATAAGTTATGCACTCAAGATAAAAAATTGACAAGTATTTATCTTGGAAAAATGTATGGGAATTATAGATGTTGATGTTAGCGATACCCCCCTTGGACACCATTACATCAAGATACATTTTTGAAATGATTTCCTTGAGTCACAACTAATCACCAGACTCCTAAACTACCTTTTTCAGAATCTTATAGGTAATGGAATTAATGTTTTTTTTATTTTATACTTTATAACTTATCTCAAATTCAAACACTCTAGATACTCAACCAACCTATTCATCAAAATGATTAAGTCCTACTGAGAAATGATTTATATGATGATCTTTGGTTCTTTGTACACAAAAAATGACTCACCCACTAGATATTGTATTCAGAATCATATGGTGTTTACCATGAAAAATGAAAATAGATCATGAGTATGATTATTCCTATCTCTTGGTCTCAATATTCATGAGACATATAAGAAAACATGGTCCCCCTACATTAGAACTGATCTGAGTTCTATGGTGGATGTGACACAATACTTAATATATCCCCTAATAAGTATAAGTAGGGTGAGGATCATTGTTGACTATTCCCTTATATAAAACTCCATAAAATTCCACTTTTAAGAATATAACCAAATAAACATCACCCAATTAATGATTATCTATGAAATTTGTGATGCCAAACTGGAGACATCCTTTATTAAAGTATGAAAATTTCATATTATACCTAGAATTTTATGAATCAGGAAAAACAATTTCAGTCATTTGAAAGATAGCATGGTTACAAACATCTATAGGTTAAATGAAACACCATAACTATAGATTAAATGACCCTTGTATTTTGGTCTGTCAATCATAAAAATATATTTTGATAGCTCAGTGTAATAAGGATTCTATGTCTGCATAATCAATAAAATATGAATATATTCAGAATTATCCTCTTTATATTACGATTATATAATGATTTCATCGATTAAAACATCCATACATCAATAATGAAATTGATATAATATTTGGATTATTATGTCCATGAATATCACTGATTTGTTTTGTAAAACAAACAACATCACCATGAACTCGTGTAGTTCATGCGTGCTCCAAAAACCACTATGATATATTCGTTGTGATCAAAACCTCAATCAATTACATCCTCACCTCATGTTGGCCTTGGATAAGATCTGGTTACCTATAAAATAATGATAAAAAAATTAATATTGGGAATGGGATACTAGTTCTTGACCATTTTCTTGTATAGTATTCAATAATAAACACATAAGTGAAAAGTTTGGTCAGCCTTATTAGGGAGAAGAACAAGAGAAACGAATAGATTAGTACAAGGATATATAAATATATTTTTATTATAGATCTTCCTATTTATCTTTAAACTCATGTGGTTATACTGGTTCAATTATATAACGTGGGATTATAACTACCTCATCTCCTCCCACAAAAAAAAGAAAAACTATATCCATATCCCTCATGTTGTAAGCTAGAAAAATTATTGGTTATGACATCCTGAAAATGATCCACCATTGGTTGAAGATTATACTTTTTTATTTTTCTATCATACAGAACATGTATTTCTATATGTGATGTGATAAAATCCATTTTTCACATGATTATTGCTCTAAAACCTACCTAAAGATCCAACTCAACCATTTTAGTATAAATATTCCCTTCTGTTTATTGAATGGTATCTATCATATAAAAAAATAAAATTGGTCCTAGTATATTACTACTTAATACCTACCAAAATTAAAAGTGATGATATTAATTTTTCAAAAAAAAAATTCCAAAAAAATGACAACCGAATTTTTTAGGGGAGAACATATGGCATCAATTGATATCCTCTAGCTACACAATTAACACCATGTTAAAGGACATAACTCCAACCTATATCTGTAAAACCATGAATGAAATTTTTATAAATTTAAATGATAATAAGGGATGTGATCCTCCTTCATTAAAAAAACAAATGATAGTGTTGATGATTCATTAATCATACTTCTAACTGGTGTTGATCGTGTGACCACACAACTAAAAATAATTGTTGTATAATGAATTTTACTCACCCCACTTTTCTAGGATATATTCAGACTCTAATGTTTAATTCCCTCTATCAGGTACCGCCACTGAGGTACCACATTTCCAACCCCATACCAAACATTTTCTATAAATCTAGTAACTACTCTGCTGAGGTGTAGCTGATTCCATCCCAAACATATGTTCATATCCTAATACCCTTCTATTATTATACTGTTGAATTATTATTTATAAATTAAATTAATGTACAAACTAGATGCAAGCACGTCACTCCATTACATGTTAAAGACAATAAGGGAGACTGTGGTGAAGCTTTACACAATGAATGAAATGTAAAATATTATGGTTTCAAGATTCCATAACACTACCTTATAAGATATTCCCCCAAATTTCATCCATAATACCCTAATATTTTTATAAGTTTCTCTCTTTAAATAATTTTAAATCTTCAATATATTGCGTTGCTTATAACTGTGAGTTTAAACGAACGGTGAGATGCTAAAAATATGAAATGAAAATTATAACATAGCAATTATATTGGAGTGAATAAATATGAATAACTAATTGATGAAATAAAAATAATGTTCTAACTCAGTGTGATGTTTTTGGTATGTGATTACATAATAAGTACGCATTATTTTTTTAAATCTTATTTTTATTCAGAAATATAATTTCATCAAAAAAGATTTTATTTTCTATTCATTAGTGAATATTAAATAATATATTTTCTATAAAATGTATTTTTAAAAAAAATCAGAATGTTAACATGAGTTTAAAAAATTTATTTTTATGTAATCGTGGAGATACTAATTTTTATAGAAGAATTCATTTTATTTACAATCTTTTACATGGTCAAATTATGATTTTTTAGTTTTAACATTTAATTAGTTAATTTTATTTAATTTAATAAAATTATGATTATTACAAATGATTATTCATATAAATTTTTTATATAAATATTTCATGTTTTAAAAAAAATCAAAAATAAATTCATGAATATTTACATGTTTTTTAAATTAAATTCTAAAACATCTATGTTTCGAATTATAAGAAAGTGATGCAAAATTATGAATCATATGGTCCAAATTAATTAATAGATTCCATTTATTTTTTTCTAATATTAATAGTAATTATATTAAATTGTTTTCACCATGCTATAAGGTAAAATTGGGTAATTTATTTTAAAAATAATTTGTTAAAGAAAATAAAATAACTCTAAAGCATAATAATATTTTATTAGATGAAGATAATTCGACCCTCCAAATATAATTATTTAAATAATGTTGTTTAATGGAAACTTGTTAATTAAAATGACTAATATAATATTTAAATAAATGATAGTCACAAAATTCCACATTCATTGTCTTAAATATCCCTTCTATGTTCAAATATGGAGAAGGAATGTTATGTTCAGACATATATGAATATTTTAACTTTATAAAAATATTTTTATGATAAAAATTTATTTTTTTCTTTTTGGGCCATGTATACGCGATTAAGATATATATATTATCTTATTTTATTAAAAATTAAAGACGTCACATTTATGTTGTAAAAACTGTATCATTTTTAATATAGGGTTACCCAAAAGATATATTATAATGAAATTTAAATGATTTATCTTTGTCATTGTATTTTACTTTTATTCATTAGTTATTAAATTTTTTTATTCAATAAATACACAATGACGATGGAGTAATTATTTTATTAATAGAAAAATAAAATAAACGTATACGAAAATATTAAATTAAGTATAATTAGAGATAATTATTTTAATAGATGAATTTCATATATTAACATTACCTATTATTTAAATAACAATTAAAATTATTTCAAATATAAATTCTCATATTTAAAGTTTTAAATGTCTACGTATGGAATAGTGTCAAAATTGAGAATTCTGATATTTTTTCAATTTTCTTTTTAAATGGATTAAAAAAATAAAACATAATATAAAATAAAAAATTATTATAATATGTTATAGAAAGATTTAAATGGTTCATTTATTTTCTAACTAGAACCAAATAAGAAAATTTTAAAACCTTTTAATATTGAAATATTCATTACCTTGGTTAAAATTTAAATAGGTTAAATAAGGGTTTATCAAAGTGATATAATTTAAAATAATACAAAAACATGTCTAATATTTATTGGAAGATGATTTTAAAATCATATATCATCTTATATTTTAATAAATATACTTATGTAGGTGTTTTTATTGAGATTAAATTTATTTTAAATTAATATTTTTTAAATAATGAATGTGCCCCTCACTTAAGATATAAAGGACACCTCCTCCATTAATTATTCACATCACTTTGAACCCTCAAGCATGACCACCACAATCAATTTCACTATTAAACATCCTTATCCATATTATATAGATTATTTTATTCTCAAAATATCATACCAAGTGTCTCTATGAGGAGATGTAATGGAATTTCGTCAATAAGAGGTAATCATTTTTACCGAATATTTCAAGATTATTTCATCTTATACTGATTTTACATGTTTTTTTTAATTATAACTATATATATATATTATAAAATTTATTCTAATATATTATTATGATTATGAAACTACTATATTCTACATTTTTTTTAATTTTATTAAAAAACAATTACCTCCAGTGCATATATATGATTTACCGTCTCCAAGTCGTGTTGTAATCCATATTAATCACTAATTTATTTGGATATGAATAATTAAGTGAATAATTTATATTTATATAATAATTATAACATGATATTTATTTTGTACAAAATTAATATTCTATGCACTTCCATACCATTTAAACATTAATGGAATTGTATCATCTCTCTTGAGTACATACAACCTATCATCTCTATGACACGATGTTATTGATTTTCCATGTTCACCAATCATGCATGATCATTTAAATGAATATAATTAATAAATATGATATATTACTTTAATATAATAATGTAAAACATGTAAATATATACTATTCATAATAATGAGTACTTATACAATAAATCATGTATAATAAAATGAAGCAGTAAACAATATAAAGAAGGAAAATAATGATGTATTATTACAAAATGTGATATAAGAAGATATAAGATGGTCATATATGATATAAAAAATATGAGTATTTTTAAGGTATTAGATAATAACATTCTTTAAACAATTATATTGTAGTTTCTAATATGATGGAAATCAGGACTATGGTAAGGGTTAAATTTACAATCCCAATATTATTTGGGATTATTTATGCGTATGTCTCTGCTAGGGAATATTTATCATCCATGTACATGTTTCATTAAAAAATTCCAAAATATTTATAGTAATTTTATATACTTTTTGAATTATATTTTCCCCACTCACATAAATTACATGTTTTAAAGGTATTTTTAATTTAATTTTCTTTTATTGCATTATTTTGGTGGTTTCCAGTGCATTTTGGGAGGAATGGGTGAGTTTTCACGATTTGGGCCAAACAGTGAGCCCAATTATGGATTTAAAAATAAATATTATATCCTTTATAATGTCTTTATTTTTCTACATTTTTGATCAATTACTATTCAAACATTTCCTCACCTGACCTATTAACATTACCATAGTAATTTGGATCATTTAGGAATCCATAATCATGGTGTATTTGGGTTTTTATTTAAGGGATTGGGCCTCCCCGGAAGCCCATTTCAAGTTTGAAAAATGAATTTTGTTTGTTTAATAACTTATAAATTATTTACTCAATTTCAGGGATTTCACCTCCCTCCCAAATCTAGATTAATTAGGTATGTACCTATTATATTCTCCCTCTCTTTGGTGCTCTTGTGCATCGTGAATTAGGGATGACCTTCATTTGGGTTCCCAAATCATCTAGATTTGAATAGGTAAATTCTTTCTTTTATAACTCCTTCATTTATCACTATTTTCCCCTCATTATTTTTTATAAATGATATCATCATCATTTTGAGAACTTCTATTTAATTTTTTGATGTTATCAAATTCATCTACTAGTGAATTTGTGGAGATTTCATCAAGATCCCTCAAGAAAGTGGGTCTCCATCATTATTCATTAATTTTTCTTAGGGTTTCATTCAATTTTGTTAAGGTTTCTTCCATTATCATTGGGGTTACTGATGTATATAAACTAGGTTTTCTATCCTAAGGTTTAACATTGGTTTTTCGTGGTCCAATATTTTGATTTTAGGTTCAATCTAACTTTCTTGAGTTGTGGCGGGGGGATATTGAATTTTGGCACAAATGATTCAATGGTTATGGTTAATTTGGTTGGTGATTCCATCTGTATGAGATTTATGTGAATTTTAATGATGTTTTTATGGTATTTTCATGTTCATTTCATTTTGTTATTGTTGTAAAAACTAGTTTTAGTGTATTTTTTAATGAAATTTAATTATAGTGCCAATTTTATGTTAAATGCGTGTGTGGGGGTGTGGGGGGGGGGGGGGGTTCATGATATCTTTTAATGGATTAATTGGAGATTCATTATAAATACTTAGTTTTTTATTGAAATTTAATAGGTAATTACAAAATTTTTTAAATGTTTAACCCATTTTTTGTGGCTGAAAAAGTGGGTTTTAATGGTGTTTTTCGAACCTGTGAACTTTAAGTGCAATGTTTGTTTATAAATGGATGTTTTACAACAATATCATTTCATGGTTCACATGGGGGATGCCATAAACTTCATTCTTTGGATTATTTGAAATTTATTTGGGCTTCCATTTCTATTTTGTTAACTTTAGTGTATGCACATGGTTTGCAAAGTGGTGATTTCAGAGTGTTTTGGGTTCTATAGAATGCGGAAGTTTTGAGGAATTTTTTTATTAAAAATAAATGTGTTTTATTTTGTGTTTTCTGTGTTTTAAAATGTGTATAGATACTATACTGATATTATGTGACTAGTAGTGGTGTTTTATATGAAAATTAATTTGTGTATCATGATAAAATTATTTGATCACAAAGGGGTAAGACCAGGTACCAAGGTGGGGCGGATATGTACTAGTACGACTAGTGGACCAGATGAGTTTTAACCCTATTTCAAATAAAATTTGGATAATATCCAAACTAACTACACTATATGGATGATTATCGGGGACCAATTGGTTATGGGTATTATCCTTACTTGTGTCTTGTGCGTGAGACTGTATTTTAATATGGTTACTTTACATCGATGTAAGAGGTGCATGGGGCCTGAGAGTATCTATTTCCTAAGGGTGTTCTTGATTTCTGTTCTCATTAGATTTGTGGTATTTAACCTTGTATTAGGTTGTTTTTGGTAGAATATTTCATTATATAACATCCCTATTAAAAATTTTTAACATTCTAAATGATTTATCTTGAATAATGTTTTCAATTGAAAGTTGAATTTCTTGGAATTTGTCACTGCTTTTATTTTCATGTTAAAATCGATTTCATTTTCACCTAGAATTTCATTATCTTTTTAATCATTGGGTGTTGTCCACTTGGGATTAGTATCACACCCTACCTACTCCCCATGGGTGTAAGTAGACATTATTAATCATGACTCAAGTAAAGTGAAGGCTTTGGGTGATGGTGGATTATGGTGTTAGTTCCCATCTTTGGGGCGGAGTTGTGGAGACGACTTGTGGGTGGTGACCCCTTGTCATGTGGAGTCCTTGTGGATGTCATGATGATTTATTTATTTGTATTTGGATCTCTCGTACTGTATTCAAATACATATATTCAATTCTATTTTTGTTTAGGACTTGTCTGGATGAAAATTTAATATTTATATTATGGATTGTTTGTAAGGTTTTATACTTGCATACTTGAGTAAATCATTCCCAAGCATAATGGTTTCATACCTAAGCACTTGATCAATTATTTGGGGACAGGTAACACCCTTTAGAACTTCCCATGGGCCAGGTTACATTCCAGTATTGGTGGCGACCAGATTCGGTTTGAGATGAAATGGTATTAGAGAAGGTTAATTTTTTTGAGTTATATTATTATTTTGGGATTAGTCATGATAGAAAAGATCTTGTAAATTGAAGGCTTTGGGTTTCAGTCATGAGGAGGGTGCATGGCCTGCACCTCTTGTGGAAGACCATGAGTCACCAGGGGACATTGGAATTGTCTGATTGACTTCACATCTAGATGAGAAGTGTGGGCTTCTGACCACATGTGGCCACCAAGCGAGGGTGGAGTAATTGTTTCTTTTTGTTACTAAAATGAATTTAGTTTATTTATATTGGATTTATCTAATTAAAATTTTCATAATTTTGGTATTTATTATAGTTTTGTGACTGTTGTATTTTCTAGCAATATGCCTCCCTGGAAAGCTACCACGCACCCACAGGAGGAAGACAGTGTGAGTTCTCCGACACCGATTGATCAGAGGCTAGTCGAGGCTATGGTTCGGGCTGTCCAAAATTTGGGAAAGGGACTGGCTCTTACAACTATTCCTATTAGGGAAGAAGATATGGGTCCTAGAAAAGATAACTAATATGAGTTTCTAAAAAACAATCCTCCTACCTCTTGAGCCAGCTCATAACCCCATGAAGTAGAGGAATGGATCAAGAAGATCGATCTTATGTTTGAGTTATTAGAAACAAAATAGGATCATTGTGTGAAGTGTGCCTTTTTTCTGTTGGAGGGTCCCATCCCTAAGTGGTCGGTGTCAGTGCTTTAGATTGGGAGGAATGATCAGATGCACTGGGGAGATATAAGGTCGTCTTCAATGAACAGTACTGCCCTGAGTTCTTGGCATATTCTTGGTCCAGAGTGTTCATAGAACATGTTTAGAGGAATATTTATATGATGGAGTATGCCAACCATTTCTCTGAGTTGGTTCGGTGCTCCCATGAAGTCATCTCATATGAACAATTGAAGGCCCATAGTTTCGAGAAAGGCTTACTACCTAAGATATACTCCCACGTTTTCATGTTCAAGCTAAGGAACTATGTTGAGGTCATTGACCGGGCATGTATGGAGGATAATGACATGAAAGGCATGGATAGTTTCTCTGGTTTAGTATTAGTAGAGGGTAGTATCAGCTCCTTAGATAAGAAAAGGAAGTGGGAGGAACGTGTGAATAAAGGAGGGTACAGTTCAGGCCACTTTTCTAGGCAGTTTTCATATGCGGCTTCCGATGCGAGATCGGTCATGTGCCACCAGTGTGGGAATCTCAAGCACATCCGACTAGCATCCCCACTTCCTCCAAATCCTTGTTACTAGTGTGGAGGCATGGGGAATTTATAGCACTTCTGTGGTGTGTCATGTCCACTTCCGAGTGGGGTAGGGTTAGTGGATCTAATAATAGTGCTAGCATAATTCGAGCCATCGAGTACAGAGAGATCTTGATTTTTTGACATGGTGGTAGGGATGGATCATCCTCTATGCAGATCTAGTTCAGGGAACAGCCACAGACTAGTGGTCGTCCCCAGGAAGACACCGGAAATCTCCATGTGGTGGATCAAGAATTGGTATGAACAGAGGCGCGATCGTCGATTGTTCAAGGTATAATTTTGATCGCATATTCTATAGATGTTGACATTTCTTATACTAGTGCATCTGTTTCATTAATTTCTACCCGATGTGTGGACACATGGAATTTACCAACCAATTTTGGTTTCTTTTGAGATGAAGATGGTGACGCTGCTGGGAAAGAAGAAGGAGTCGGGTCTAAGGTGTCCCTTAGGTGCAGTTTTTGTGTCAGTGATTGAGATGGAGTGGGACCTATTGATCCAAGATATGGATCTATTTGACATAATACTTTTAATGGATTGGATAGTACACTTCAAGGTGCACATTAGTTGCTACATGAAGCAAGTGAGATTCATGGCACCTGATGGGAGTCGTCATGTTTTTCGAGGAGAATGGGATCCTCGATCGGGTCACACAGGTCCACCACTCCTAGAGTTGAAAAGTCATATCTTCCAGTAATCATTGATCGCGCTAGAGGAGGACGTTCTATCCCTTGATGCTTCACTACCTTATGTTGTGAATGAGTTTCCAGATGTATTCCTAGATAAATTTTTAGTTTTTCCCCTGAAGCAAGATGTGGTGTTTCTGATTGAACTGGAACCAGGAACACAACAAATATTTCTTCCCACTTATCCTAAGGCCCCCACCAAGATGATGGAATTAATGATATTGTTGGATGAATTAGAATCCAAAGTATTCATTACCCCAAGAAATCACTTCTTAGGTCACTCCTATGGTATTCGCAAACAAGGCTGATGGATCCCTCTGGTTGTGCGTTGACTATCGAAAGATGAAAAAGCTAGCAACTAAGAACAAATACCATTCGACCAGAATTGATGATTTGTTCGATCAGTTTAAGGGGGAAATGTTTTTCTCAAAAATTGACTAGCGTTAGAGATACAATCAAATTTGGGTGAAGGTGTCATATATTCTGAAGACGGCCTTCGGAAGAAGTTATGACCACATTGAGTATTTGGTCAAGCCATTTGGATTTACCAATGCTCTGGCAGTCTTTAAGGGACTCAACAACAGGGTGTTCCATCAGTATCTTGATTCCTTAATTGTGGTGTATGTGGATGAAATTCTAGTATACTATTGCTATAAGGAGGAACACACACATCACATAAATATCGTTTTTGGCACCTTGTGAGATCACCGCCTCTATGCAATGTGGTCAAAGTGCCACTTCTGAATCAGGGAGGTGAAATTTTTGGAGAATGTGATCTCTTAGTAGGGGATTTTAGTTGATCCCTGGACGATCAGTGCGGTTATGTAATGGAAGCAACAAAATAATGTGATTGAGATACATATTTTCCTTGGTCTGGCTGGTTATTACATGCGATTCATTTGGTATTTCTCTCGTCTTGCTTCACTAATGACCGTGATCACCTGGAAAGGGGTGATGTTTGTATAGGGCCCATAATTTCACGCATATTATAAGGAGATGAACCCGTCATTGACTACTGCCCCTATGTTTATTTTTACTGAGGTCTAGAAGGGGTATGTATTCTATTTTGATTCTTCAAGTATGGGACTTTGGTGCGTTCTCTAACAAAATGATCACGCGATGTCATATGTCTCTCACCAACTCTTACCACACAAAAATAATAACCTAACCCATGATTTGAAATTGGTAGTGGTGATGCATGATTTTCTGACTTGGCATCACTACCGCTCTGACGCGAATTTTGTGGTCTACTATGATAAAAAAATCATGGCCTATATCTTCTCACAGAAATAAATTAACTTGAGGAATCATTGTTGGATCAATAACTTGCAGGGGTTCGACTTTGAAATTGCCTATACCCCAAGAAAGGGTAATGTGGTGGATGACACCTTGAGTAGAATAGTTCCAGTGCAGGATTTGAGGAAGACCAGTGATGAGTGGGCTTTGATGGGACACTTCGATCATATGCATGTGGAGACCAGGGATCAGAGTGGAGGTGTGTTCTTGGCGAGTTTCCAGTTGACACATTCTATGTTGGAGTTGATTCAGCGATAATAGCCTAGTGATGAAATTTTTTGGCGGTCGAGGTTGTTTCTTCATGGTGGATAGATGTCTTATGATTGGTCAATGTCACCCAAGGTCATCATATGCTTCAAGGCAAACTCAGTAGTTACATTATCTCTGTTGAAGGTGGTGATGCAGGATAGCCACCAATCTCAGTGGGTTGTCCATGAAGGTTCCACTAAGATGTATTATGAAGTGATACGACATTTCTGGTGGCCAGGTATATGACAGTACATAGCGGACTCTGTGTTGATATGACACACATGCCAATAGGTGAATGCATAGCATCAGAGACCCTTCGGTTTTCTCCAGACACTACCCATTCCTACCTGGATGTGGGATGATATTTCCTGGGACTTCATTGTGGGCTTGCCTCATACACCTCGGGGTAAGAATACTATTTGGGTGGTGATTGATCATCTAAAAAAATCATCCCACTTCATTCTGAAAAGACATAATAATTTATTAAAAAAATTATTTATCTAATAAAATCATTATCAATATAATCCATTTAAGGTGGTTATGAAATGAGAAATATAAATTTGTCATTCATGGGAGGTGGTAGTCCACAAAAACACATGTGTGATTATTTCATTTTTCATTGAAAGTGGAAATAGAGTAATATTTTTTTTCATTTTATTATTTTTTCTGGAATATCATAAAAATATATTACAATCCCTATTGGAACCATTCTTGTATGGAAATTATGGAAAATGAAACACATTACATCATGGATGTGGTATCCCGAAAAACTCATGAATGTCATTTTTTTCCTTGAATAAAAAATGGAAAGTTGGTTACTGCTCATACCATTATCATAATATCATAAAATTATAAAAATTAAAGTAATTATTTTTTTGAATGATTCAACAATGGATTTTTTGTATGAATAAGTTCACTTAAACAAATTTAAATGAGAATGAGCGGTTAAAAATTTATACCTCAATTGAGTATCACATTTACAATGGGGATAATCCTTTTAGGGATGGTATTTTGAAAAAAATGGAACATATAGAAGGTTTATAAACTCATTCATCATGTTTTTGTTCATATTTTGGATAGATATATATGGGTTTTAGGGTATGTGAGGATTAGAGTCCCATTTTAATAAGTGAAAAGATGTTTAATTTTTCTAAATACTCACATATTTTCTATAATCTGAATTCACTCTCAAGGAATTTGTTACAAATATTGAAAAATAATTATAGTAGAAGTAATATGTCCAATCAATGGAAATAAATAATCCCACAACTATTCTAACATTTATCTGGACATTTACTCTTAGTATTTTTCTTTTACCATTTTAGCTTTTAATATAATAAATCGTTTTTACCTAATGTAACATATCATTTATTCCCAAAATCAAAATGTGCCTTAATAAATAATTAGGACATAATGATTCAAAATTTGTAATATAGTTTATTTTATAAAATTTATAATATTGATAAAAATGATTTTAATAATTCTAAATTAAAAATCTGTTATAAACAATTTTTGAAAAAATTAACATGTTATGAAATTTAAAATATGAATTTCTAAATTCAAACCAAAATATTGTGAATTATAATGTCACTTATAAAATAAATTTTTATTATTAAAATTTATTATCATGAATTTGAGATTCTTTATTATATAATATTAATTTTATAAAAGTCGTGTTATTTGTTAAAACATATTTTTCACCACTCATATAAAAACATTGTTTTATAAAAAGATGTACTGTAATGTTTTATATAAATTATATATAAATAATGATCTGAATTTTTTCAAATTGAAATTTTTTATTTTTATATAATAAAATTTAATGAAATTGTACTTCTAGTGGGAAATTGAATATTTAAAAAACAATCTACTATTATTCTTTTTTCAACTAATTTACTAATTAATGATAAAAAATATTTCATATAATTATATATTACCATAAATTAATCATGATGTTTATTCCAATACAAAATCATAGTTCATGAAAAGAAATTTCATTTGAAAATTCCATTTCCATGAGTCAATTGATTTTGTAGTGGTTTTTTCTAATAAAAGTAAATTTCAATAGGATTAAACATGAACATTTATAATCCTTATATATATATCATAATAGAATTAATCTTATTCAAAACTACATATTTAATGGTAATATTATAGAATTATAAACATATCAGGTTTTAATTTTAGTTATATGCTGTGAGTTGAACTAGCTATCATACACATTTTTTATGTAATTCAAATGTACAGTAAATTCCCTGGTCCTTACTTTCTGCAGACATTAAATAATTTTTTTCCTATAAATAAAAATTATTCCTAACGAATGAATGAAATTTAGTGTATTATTAAAAAAATTATCATTTCAAATACTATTTCTAAAATGAAATCTTCATTACTTGCTTAAGAAATATCAAGTAACTTATCATTCCTCAGTAAACATTATAATTTCATCAAATAATGTACCATTAGTATGTGAATAAATTCATTATATAATCTCTATAATGTACCTCTCATAAATCCTTTTATATCATAAAATATTAAATCAGTATAAGATTCTTTATTCCTTTAAAATAAATACTATTTTAAACCATTAAATGTATTAATAAAAATTTCATAAAGTAACAAATTAATAATTAAATACAGTAATCATTAAAATTAATTAAGATATAATTAAAATATCTTGTATCACTTTTTATGTAAATAAATAATATATTCCTTTCCTCTCAATACTCATTTACCCACTTTTCATGTAACGACCTGACCCCATTTACCCAAAGTCGGTTCATTATTACATAACATTGGAATGATCTCAAAAGATCAAGTCTTGAAAGACCAATTAGTTTATTATACATGGAAACACTAGAGACATTCATAAGTCTTACATTACATAATAAAGTGAAAATATAAAACAATATAGTATCCATAGTCCAAACTCATATCCCATCAGACTATCCTTGCAGGTCAATTATAAAATATATCTTCAAATCCTGGTAAAATAAAATATAGAAAGGGGTGATCTCAGATGCTCAGTAAGGATAACTATATAGCTGATATTTTCATAAATAAGGATAAAATTTTAAGGAAATGTATAACTAAAAGAACAAACTTTTAAACTTGAACTTTAGTATAATATATAAAAAAATAAAATGAAATAATTCCATTTACTTATTCACATGAATATTCTACTAGTCGAATAATCACATGAAATATCAAAAACCATTTTCATAATGATGGAATGCATAATGTTAGACTATCATAACGACATACTCAATGTCTTGGCCCATGAATACAAATAAGATTTTGTCAAGGCCTTGTAACAAAACACTAGTTTGTCTCATGAGACCTACCGATTCCTCTAGGGGCTATAGTGGGCTCCACCAATCACTTACTAAGTCCAATGTGTTCCTTATATGAATAGGTTTAAATATAACATAAACATTCGTATTAAAACTAGCATAAGAAATGTCAATACTTTCTCCATAAACCATGAATGGTATAAAAATATCACATCCAGAGTCAAACATTTCCCAAAACCTTCAATACAATATGTACGTTTTTGACCATAATAAATCATCTTCAAATAAGCTTAAAATCCATCAAAGGATGTTGACATAGATGAAATCAAAACTATTTGAGAGAAATATCTCTTTTTTGAAATCATTTAAAAGTCACATAATTATAAATGAAAACATTTACTTGAAAATATTCTTATAATCTTGTAAGGGATTCTTCGACGATGTTATAACATCATAAAATAGCCTCACCTACCGTATATGTTAAAAAAAATATTCTTACATTAATTTTGTCAAAAAGGTTATAAAGGACCTTGTTTGGAAAAAGGTGTAAAGATTAATTTATAAACATCTTATAAAAATTATAACAAGGGAGTAAATGACTTTAAACCATATTCTATAAAATAGTAAGAATGTTTTGAAATAAATTTTTATGAAACATGGATGTGGATGATAAAGAGGTCTTAGTTGATACTTACGTAAAAACAACTCGGATAATAAAGAGATTGTGAAAGTAAACCGTACCTTGTACTTTTCCTTAGTCTATGGTAGGTTATCCTCCTATATAATAGTTAAATAATTGTTATTAAATTCTACAAAGAATCATGTACATAAATATGATATCATATATGATCTTCTAATATTCCTTTGTTAATAATATTTTAGTATTATCGTGGTTTCGGGTGTTCACTTACTCATTTTGATTTATATTTTTTGTTACATAAGCCATGTTTGTTATGGATAGGTTATATATTATTCATATCCATAATGATATCAATTCCTTAAAAATTATTTTTAATCATCAAATGAAAATTATTCTTGAATGGAGACGATGGGGAATGAATCTCATCGCGTTCGTGGTGACGGTAATCTGTATGTACACACGAGCGACAATATCATTATTTTGATATTAAAATAATATATAATTGGATGTTATATAATATATACAGAATAATTATCATGTTATATTTATTAATTACATTATTTAAACATCATTATTATACCCATCTAAATAATAACGTATTGAATAACAATTACACCACAACGTGGAGACGGTAAGTCGTACGTAAGCACATATGGTGACTTGTCATTAAAAGGATGGATCGAATAATGAATTTGGTTATACCATATTTATAAAAAAATCACCATATATAGAATATACTGGTGTTATTATTTTATATTGGAAACACAAATAAAAAGGATGTGGAAGAAGAATGGAACTTGAAAGAGGTAATGAAATATTTACCTCTTCTTCGGGTTCTTCCTATTGATTTGATAAAATGGGATCCATAAAATGGATTTCTAACTAAAGGAATGCCTCTAGGATGAAGTTAGGATAGTTTAGAGGGTATTTTGGATGATTTTGGAAGATCCAAATGGCTTTGAAGGTGTGAATTAGAGAGAAGGGGGAGTGCCCTTTTATAAGAGGGTTGAGGGGCACCTTAGGAAAAGGTAGAAATATTATTTTATAATAAAATAATTTTTTGTTTATAACGGATCCAAATTGTATTATTTAAATTATGAAATGGGGATGGGTTGAAAACCACTCAACCAATAGGTTTTAGACAGTATTGGGTTACTATTTTACCCTTATCTTTTAGATTTAACTCTTAGTTTAATAGTTTGACATTTACCATGCCTCTTTGTATTTTTATATGATATGGTTAATAAACATACAATATACTTCTAATAGAACACCAAATGGTTCATTAATGATATTACTATCATTATATAATTCTATCACTTGATCCTTAGATCTTTAGGAATAGAATATTAATTAATAATATAATATTTGTTTAAAAAACTCTTTTATGTCAATTTTGACAGTATTTAGTATTTTTTTTCTAAAATCATAATAGCATTATTACTTCGAAATTTTTTTATCTAACAATCCCTAACGTGTTATATTAACCTACAAAATTATTGTAATTCCAAAAAAGTCTCAAATTATATTTATTTGGATTTTTATAATGTCAATTATTTTAATATTTCATTAATTAGGTAATTACTGCATCATCATTGTGTCATAAATAATTTAAATTATTTAAGGTCTAAAAAAAATAAATAAACAACCATTATCTAGGAAATATCTTTAGCTTAATATTGGAAATTTATAGTCTAATTTATCTTATGTATAACCCTATATTAAAAATGATTTACTTATTAAACATTGATTTTAACTCTTTTAACTCTTCTTTGAATTAAATAATAATAAATGTCCTAATCTAATCCAAGTGGAAAAAAGAGGTTCATATTTTATTCCTATGTTTTCTTTTTGTCAAATTATACTTATCCAATAGAATTAGGACATGTTTTAGGATTTAATAATATCATTTTTACCCTTAATTACCCTATTTACTTTAAACCGTGGTAAATAAAAGTAAAAAGTTATTATTCACCAAAAATTATTTTCATCTCATTGAACAAAATTTTACATATTTATATCAACCGTGTCTCTTATATTTTTGAAATTCTACTCATAGAAGAGGTAAAATTATGTTTTATGTGAATTTTCCAATTTTCCTATGAGGTGGGTAAAAGGCGGTGAAAAGTTCAATAAAATTTTTATATATCTAATTTTATTAAAAAAATGAATCCAATGAATTAAATTTAACATATATAGTTATTATGTATCTATTTTGACCTTAAAAAAATTTAAATAAAATAACTAATTATTTAAAAAAAATTAGGTTTTAACCAATAACTCATTGTTTTTCACTATTCATAAAAAATTGAATGTTTTCCAAAAAAAATACCAAAAATTCAACCTAAGCTAATGTTGATATTCCAAATCCAAAAATGAAGTACATTTTTAAATATAAAATTTTTAAATTTTTAAAAAGTGGGTATTATATTCATAACTTCTAGTTTTATTAGTTGTGGTGTGTTAGAACTTGAGGTTGCGTACAACACACATTATTGTATTATTCAAAGAGAAGCATATCATGGATGTTTTGGGAGTTACATTCTCCTCTCCTTCAAATAATTTATTCCTCAAAATTTATAGAATATTACTGCATAAAAAGACTCTGTAGCTTCTTCATCATATGTTCCTCAGGTTCCCACGATGCCTCTTCCATCTTATGGTTTCTCCATAAAACATTTACCAGATCAGTCATCTATTTTCTCAGCACTTGTTATCTTGTATCAAGAACCTTGACACGCTCTTTGCAATAATACAGATCGAGTTCCAGTTATAATGCCTCTTAGGTGAGTATATGCATTGGGTCAGGAATGTATTTTATTAACTGTGATACGTGGAACACATCGTGTACTTTTGAGAGACTTAGTGACATTTCCAAACAGTAAGCTACAACCCCAAATTTGTTCTAGAATTTATAAAGATCTAATGTACCTAAGACTCAATTTTCCATTCTTATTGAAACTTATAACACCCTTCCATGGAGATACCTTCACGAAAACATGATCTCCTACCTAAAATTCCAAATCCTTCCTTCGGTTATCAGCATAGCTCTTCTGCCTACATTGAGATGCTTTGATGTGGTTTTGGATTACCTTCACCTTTTCCATTGTTTCCTCCTCTAGTTCTGGGCCAACAAGTTTTCTTTCACCAACATCATCCCAACAGGTTGGTGTGAGACATCTCTTTCCATATAATTCTTCATATGGTGCCATCTGAATATTTGAATGGAATCTATTTTTATAAGAGAATTTTACGAGAGGAAAATATTGATCCCACATACCTTGAAAGTCAAGTGAGCATGATATCAATATGTCTTCTAAGGTTTGAATAGTCCATTATGATTGTCTATCAGTTTGGGGGGTGGTAATCAGTGCTCAAACGAAGTTTAGTATCCAGGGCTTTCTAATGACTTTTCCAGAATCTTGATGCAAAACGGGGATCACGATTAGAAAAAATTGATTGTGGTACTCCATGAAGTCTTACAACATAATTAATATATAGTCCTTCCAGTCATTAAAGTGGTAAATCATTACTTATAGCATGAAAATGTGCTGACACAGTAAGATGATAAACAATGACCCATATTGCATTATTTCTTCTAGGAGTCTTTAGTAGTCCCATGAAAAAGTCCATCGTGATATTATCCCATTTCCACTCAGGTATGGGAAGAGGTTGCAAGACTCCTCTAGGTTGTTTCCTTCTAGCTTTCACTTGTTGACAAACAATACACCTTGACACAAAATCAGCAATCTCCCTCTTTATGTTCTCCCAGCTAAAATGTTCCTTTAAATCCCTATACATCTTTGTTCTACCAGGGTGCATATAAAAATTGAAACTATGATCATCATCCAACAATTACCTTTTTCGATTAGGTATATTGGGGACACAAAGCCTCTTCCCAAATTTGAAAATTCCATCTTCATGCACAAATTCACTCAATCTCCCATCATTCACAGCCTTAATCTTCTTTTGAAACTCTTCATCACCGGTCTGAGAATTCTTTAACCTTTCTAGTAAAGATAGTTTAGCAATAATTTGAAAAATTATTGATGTTTCGACTTCCGTGGTGATTCCCATATCCAACTTTACTAGATCCACATATATATGATCCTTTTCAATGCTCATCTTGTTCATAACTCCATGATCTTTTCTTCTCAATGCATCTGCCACCTTATTTGCCTTCCCCGGGTGGTAGTGTATGGTGAAATCATAATCCTTGAGTATTTCAAGCCATCTCCTTTACCTCATGTTGAGTTATTTATGTGATAAAATATACATCAAACTATTTTTATTGGTATATATCTCACATTTTCCATCATAGAGATAATGTCTCTATATCTTCAAAGAAACGATTACAACTTCTAACTCAAGATCATGAGTAAGATAGTTTTTCTCATTATTTTTTATCTTTCATGAGGAATAGGCAATACCCCTATCATTATGTATAAGGAAAAAACTAATTCCTTTCTTCTAAGAATTACAATAAATAATAAACCCATCATTCCCCGATGGTATAGTGAAGATAAGAGCATGAATAATCTTCTGTTCAGTTATTCAAAAAATTTCTCACACACATTTTCCAAAAAAAACTTAAACCCCTTACGTGTGAGCATCGTTAATGGGTTATCCAATCAAAAAAAATTATAGATGAAACATCGATAATAAATTGCTGAACCAATAAAACTGCTTACCTTAGTTATACTCATCAGTGCTGGCCTTTCATGGATTTCCATGGTCTTAGAAGGATCAACAGAGATTTCATCATTAGATACAATATGGCTAAGAAAATAAATCTCTTGAAGCCTGAATTCACACTTGCTAACGTTCCCATATAATTAATGTCTTCTACGAGCCTTTTGGATAATGCGCAAGTGATTTTCGTGATCTTTATAGCTTTTGGAGTATACCAAGATATCATTGATAAATACCACTAAAATTCATCAAGATATTCCTTGAAAACATTGTTCATTAGATCCATGAAAACAGATGGTGCATTTGTCAGCCCAAAAGGCATTAATGTTAACTCGAAATGCCCGTACCTGGTTTGAAATGATGTTTTCATAATGTCTTCCTTCATTACACACAACTAATTATATCCAGATCGATGGTCAATCTTTGAAAAGAATTGTGCTCCAGGAAGTTGGTCGAATAAATCATCAATGCTAGGTAGGGGATAATAGTTCTTTATTGTTATAGCATTGATCTCCCTATAGTCAATTAAAAACCTCATAAAAACATCTTTATTCTTAACAAATAGAACAGGGGCTCCCCATAGAGAAACACTTGGGCGAATAAATCCCTTATTAATCAATTACACTAGTTTCTTCTTTAGTTCCTTTAATTCCACAATGTACCTTCTATAAGGGGTCTTTGATATGGGCCATGAACCAAGAATTAAATCAATGGAAAACTCAATTTCTATTTATGGAGAATGTCCAAGTAAATCTTCTGGAAACACATCAACATATTCTTTCACAATAGGTACATCCTATATTTGAACATTCTATTACTCACCCACAATTATTTCATTATATTACTCATCAATAATTAAATTTAGTTGAGCTACTAGGGTTGGATATAGATAAGAATTAGGTGGTGATGATTATTCTCTAAAGATAAGGTGTTCTTTATCATCATCATAAAAAATAGTAACTTCCATCCTCTTAAAAAAAAAATTTCATCATAATCCAAAATCCAATCCATACAGAGGAATATATCAAATTCAATCATGGGTATAACAATGATATCAATAAATAAAGAACATTTCTATCCCTTAATGGGAAATAATTCGCTAAACATTTTTGGGACAATACTTCCCTTATGATTTTTGACCAACAACTCCCTTGTTAAATAAAATTGGAAATCTTTAATTTTATTAGCAAACTGGAAAGATATGAAATAATGTGATGATCTAGAATCAAATAAATCATTTGCTAAAAATGAGGAAAAATTTAAATTACTAACCACCACATATTTTTGAGCTTCACTCTCAGCAGTAGTGATCACATAATCTTGGACTTGATCCCTTGGCCTTTTATGAGGTAAGATTCCCTGACACTTAAGAAATTCATTGGAATAATTTTTTATCTCCCTACAATTTTAGAATTGAACATTGATAGCTTCTTTCTTCCCCTTGCAATCACGAGCTTGGTGGCCTTTTTCACCACACTTGTAATAGACTCACATTCCCTTCATGCAAGTACTGGGGTTTTTCTTACCACATTTACTGTAGGACAGATATTTAAATTTTCCCTTCTTCCCCTTATTTAAATTTCCAGTGTGATCATCAGATCTCTTCTTCTCTTTGCATTATAGTCATAAGACTTAGTGAATTACTATTCTGTCTTGATAGCACATGAGTCAATATCATCGTATGACGAGAAGGATTGGGAGAATATTTCTCGATGGAGAAATGGTTTTAACCCATCATAGAAACGATCAATCTTACATCTTGGGTTACATATATAATATGCAACATTCCTTGTTAACCCTGTAAATTTAGACTCATACCTTGCAAAATTATCGTCTTCCTTTTGCCTCAATCTCAGAAATTGTCATTCCATATCTGCTCAATGGTCATGAGGAAAATATTTTTCTACGAAAATATATTTAAACTCCCTCCATTCTATACTTGATACTTCTTCATCTTCCTTTGTGTTTTGTATCAATGACCACCATTGATCAGCATCTCCAATGAGGCGATAAACTGCCCTAACAACTTTTTCTCTTTCACTACACCCAAAGCCTGAAATATTTTCCCTATGGAATTTATCTACTGCTCGGATACTAGTGGATTTGTACTCCAATTGAATGTTGGTGGTTGTTTCCTCATGAAGTGATCTAACATTGATCCTCCACCCTGCGGAATAGGGTGCTCTATTCGGGTAAGTTTATTATTCATAACCTAAGCGAGTTGTCCCAATATAATGATATGTTTATAAACACCAGTTGTATCACTAGATCCACTATAATTACCATGAGAAGGATGGAAATCCCTACATTGAGTGCGTGCATTGATACGGTCTCCATTCCATCCACTAGGCTCTATTTCTAAACAATGGCATAAACTACATTAGTTTATGAATGAAAATACATAAATCCCAACTTGTAAAAAACTTAACATAAACTGAACAATTTATGGATACAATCCATAATAATAATAAAACATCATTGAGGAAGTATATTCTCATAAACCCATCATAATGGTTTGTAAATAAAATGGGAATTATCCAAAGCATATCCCCTGGGAGTGTTGTAACCAAGAGTGCACCAAGGCCCGTTGTCATGCACTAGTTTCCATTCGAGTCTATCTCAAAGTGGTGTTTTTGGGTTTTACCCCTCGTTAAATCTGTGCTAGAGCCACCTATACCTACATATATCCAGATAAGGATGTATTTCATGGAAAAATCACAAAATCAATACAATAACAAAATTATAGGAAGTTCTTTTATACTAATCCTCAAAGTTTATCTTAGGGTAATGTTCTCTAATCAGATTTTATCTAAATCTAGTTTCCAAGGTTTGTAGTAACACTCTCTCTGATGCTAACTGTAACGCCCCAACCCCAGTTACCCAGAGTCTGTGCATTATTACATAACATTTTCATGATCCCAAAAGATCATGTCTCAAAATACCGATTAGTTTAGAATCCATGGAAACACTAGATACATTCATAAGTCTTACATTACATGATAAAGAATAAAACTACAACAACATTGTATCCACAGTCCACACTCATATCCCCACATACTATCCCTGCAGGTCACTTATAAAATAATTCTTCACATCCTGGGAAAATAAAACATATAAAGGGATGAGCTCAGATGCTCAGTAAGGATAACAATACAGCTGAAACTTTTATAAATAATTATAATCTTTTAAGGCAATGTATAACTAAAACAAAACCCTTTTAAACATTAACTTCACAATAATATGGCCAAAATAAAATGAAATAATTCCATTTAATTATTCACATGGATATTCTACTAGTCTAATAATCACATGCAATATCAATAACCACGTTTTTATTGATGGAATGCATAATTCCAGACTATCATAACCACATAGTCAAGGCCTTGTTCCAAGACAAAAAATATGATTTTTTCAACTCCTTGTTCCAAGACACTAGTTTGTATCATGAGACCTAACGATCCATCGAGGAGCTATAGAAGGCTCCACCCATCACATACTAAGTCCAATTCATTCCTCATATGAACATATTTATACAAATAATAAACATTTATATTGAAACTAGCATACAAAATGTCAACACTTTCTCCATAAACCATGAATGGTATAAAAATAACACATCCATAGTCAAAAATATCAAAAAACCTTCAATACAATATGGGTGTTTTGTATCATAATAAATAAAGTTCAAATAATCTTAAAATCCATGAAAGGATGTTGACATAGATGAAATAAAAACTATTTGAGAGAAATATATAATTTTTGAAATCATTTAAAAGTCGCATAATTATGAAAGAAAAAATTTAATTGAAAATATTCTTATTAGCTTGTAAGGGAAGCTTCGATGATGTTATAATGGCATAAAATAGATGCACCCACCGTATATGTTAAAAAAAATACTTCCTTAGCTTAATTTTGTCGAAAAGGTTATAAAGGACCTTGTTTGGAAAAATACAGAACGATTCACTTATAAACATCTCATAAAAAGTAAAACAAGGGTATAAATGACATTAACCCATAGTGTATAAAATTGTAAGAATGTTTGGAAATCCATTTTTAAGAAACATGGATGTGGATGATAAAGAGGACCCATTAGATACTTACATAAAATCAACCTCAGATAATACAGAGATTGTGAAATTAATCCTTACCTTGTACTTTTCCTTGGTCGAGGTTAGGTTAACACCCTATATAATATTTAAATCACTGTTATTAAATTATTCAAAGAATAATTTACATAAATATGATATCATATATGATCTTATAATATTTCTTTGTTAATAATATTTAGTATTATCGTCGTTTTGGGTGTTCACTTACTCATTTTCTTTTACATGTTTTGTTACATATGCGATGTTTGTTATGGATAGGATTTATATTATTCATATCCTAAATTATATCAAGTACTTAAAAATTATTTTTAATCATCAAATGAAAATTAGTCTTGAATGGACATGATGGGGAATTAATCTCATCGCGTTCGTGGAGACGGTAATCCGTACCTACGAACGAGGTACAATATCATTCTTTTGATATTAAAATAATATGTCATTGGATGTTATATGATATATAAATAATCATTATAATGTTATATTTATTATTTAAATCAGTTACACATCATTATTATACTCGTCCAAATAATAATGTATTGAATAACAATTACACCACGACTTGGAGAGGGTAAGTCGTACGTACGCACGTATGGTGACATGTCATTCAAAGGATGGATAGAATAATAAATATGGTAGTACAATATTTATAATAACATCAAAGTATATAAAATATAATGGAATTATTATTTTATAATGGAAACCACAATGAAAATGGATGTGGAAGAAGAAAGGAACTTGAAAGAGGTGATGAACTATTTACCTCTTCTTCGAGTTCTTCATTTTGATTTGATCAAAAGGGATCCTTAAGATTGATTTATGAATAATGTATGGGATCTTGTATGAATTTATAATAGTTTATAGGGTATTTTATCAAGGGTTGGATGAGCCAAATGGCTTTGAAGGTGTGAATTAAAGAGAAGGGTGAGTGCCCTTTTATAAGAGGGGTGAGGGGCACCTTAAGAAAAGCTAGAATTATTATTTTATAATAAAATATTTTCCGGTTTATAATGGCTCAAAAGTGTATTATTTAAAGTATAACATGGTAATGGGTTGAAAAAACACTCAAACATTAGGTTTTAGACAGGTTTGGCTCGCTATTTTACCCTAATCTTTTAGATTTAACTCTTAGTTAAATAGTTTGACATTTACCATCCCTCTTTGTATTTTTATATTATAAGGTTAATAAACATACTATATACTTCAAGCGACCCAAAAGTGTTTCGCTAATGATACACCTATAACTATATTAGTCCTTTGACAGATCCTCAGATTCTTAGGAATAGAATATCAATTAATAATATAATATTTGTTTTAGAAACTCTTTTTTGTCAATTTTGATACTATTTGGTATTTTGTTTTTTCTAAATTTATAAGATCGTTATTAATTAGAAATGAATTTATATAACAAACCCTAACATGTCATATTAACCAAGGAAAATTTTTTATTTCTGAAAAGGACTCAAATTTCATTTATTTGGATATTTATAATGTCAATTATTTTAATATTTCATTAATTAGGTAATTACTGCATCATCATTGTGTCATAAATAATTTAAATTATTTAATGTCTAAAAAATATAAATAAAATACCATTATTTAGGAAATATTTTTATATTTCTAATTAATATTTTTAGTTTAATTAATCATATGTATTAACCTATATTAAAAATGTTTTAAGTATTAAACATTGATTTTATCTCTTTTAACTCTTCTTTGAATGTAATAATAATAAATTTCCTAATCTAATCCAAGTGTACCAAAGAGGTTCATATTTTATTACTAATGTTATTTTTGGTATAATTATACTTATCAAATAGAATTAAGAAATGGGTTAGGGTAATAATAATATCATTTTACCTTTAATTTCCTTATTTACTTTTAACCGTGTTAAATAAAAGTAAAATATTATTGTTCACCAAAAAATATTTTCATCTCATTAAACCACATTTTACATACTAATATCAACCATGTCTCTCAGATATCTGAAATTACACTCACAAAATAGGTAAAATTATGTTTTATTTGAATTTTCAAATTCTCCTAGGAGTTTGGTAAAAGACGACGAAAAGTTCAATAAAAGTTTTATATATCTAAACTTATTATAAAATGACTCCAAGGAATTACATTGATATTATATAGGTATGTTGTATATATTTTGACATAAAATAAATTTAAATAAAATAACTAATTATTTTAATAAAAAATCAGTTTTAACCAATAACTCAGTGTTTTACACTATTCAGCATAAAATTGAAAGTTTTCATAAAAAATACCAAAAAATCACCCTAAGATAATTTTCATATTACGAATCCAAAAATGAAGTCCATTTTGAAAGATAAAATATGTATAATTTTAAAAAGTGGGTATTAATATTCATAACTACTAGTTTAAATGTTTGTGGTGTGTTAGAACTCGAAGTTTTGTACAACACACAGTGTTGTACTATTCAAAGAGAAGCATACTGTGGAAGCTTGGTGTGTTACGTTTCTGAAAATAAATCAACCCTTTACTATAACACCATAAGAATTTAAAACATTAACATCATACTCAATACATTATATAATAGGAAAAAAATTAATAAAAGGGAATTTCACATCCCAAGAGTATAAAATATATTTCTTTTAAATATATTCAATCTATTCAATAGATTGAAATACATGCAAAATAGGTTTTAATGAAACATGAAGCTCTATATTATTATCTTAACATTACCATTATAACATTATTGTTTTATTTGTGGGTATGTATATAAAAAACTAAAATATTAAAAGTATATGTTTTAAACATTTATAAAACCATAAAATAAATACCTTGTTATTAATGATGAAATTATAGCCGTTAAGAAGAAAAATAAATGATTTATAAAAATTGTTACTATATTAAAAGATAATGTATTATATCATTCCAGACATATTTTATCATTCATTTTTACTAAATTTTTCATTTTTTTAGAAAAAGTAAATATTTTTTTAATCCTAAATTTCCAAATTACCTTAGAGAGATTTTGTTTTTGTGTTTTTTTAAAATGAAACATTTTTTGATAAATAGAGAAAAATATTGAATGATAATTGAAAATTGAATAATTGTTTAAATTATTTATAGAGTTAAATTATATTTAAAGTTGTTGTCAAAAAGATTTTTCTTCAATAATATACGTAATAATCCAATTTATTTCATATTAATAATTTTCATGTATAATGTTGAGATAAAATGTTTTAATCTTTTGAAAATTTTCTCTTTAAAAACATGGTTTCTCATCGTGCTCGTGGGATTAATTTAAAAATGAATTTATACTTTTATGTGAATTGAATTTGAAAAAATATATAAATTTTTTGGAATAATCATATATTATTCTATCTAGTATGTTCATCATAATTTATCTCCATAATGAATATTAAAAATAGTATAAATTATTTTTTTAGATTTTGGAAAAAACTTATTTAGCAGTTGTCAAACTAAAAAGATAATTTTCAAAATAACATAAAATATTGTATAAAATATATTTTATGCACATATTTGGATATTATAATGTATTATATTTTTTAATAATACATCTTGAACCATTTTGGAAAGGTGAAAAACTTGGGTACACATTTTACTTTTAAAAATTACAAATTCATAAGTCACCTCACATAAAAATGTGTACCACTATAAACTCTTCTTCAAACATAAAAAAACAATTTTGTGTGAATAATAAATATCAAAAGAAATTGACAAAATACATCATATATCTATGAATCCCTAGTTTGAACATAAATAAAACACAAAAATCCTATTGTTTCAATCCTATGATGGATATACGATAAAGAGAATGATAAATAATTGACATGAAGAGTCGAACTCATGGTAAGATCCTTGTAATATCTCTTTTATTTATGGGAGAGAAATGAATCATTGTCACTCATTTCATTTTTTGTTGTATATACATCCCGATTAAAATTTTATATAAAACATTTAAATCTCTTAATGATGTTTTTTGTTTCATTTAATTTTATTCATTCCTGGGGATTTCAATTTAAAGATACCAGATTGGAAATGGTTTTATGTTATGACCACATCATTTATCAAGATTCGGTTTCCAATTATGAAAATTTATGGTCTATTTCCCATGAATCTCATGAATTTATTCTCCTCTAGTTTTTTCATTAGAATACGCGTCCTCCTTTTATTTTCCTCTATTTTTTTCTCAAAAGATCAAAATAATATTGTTAAAAAGTGTTATATTTATTTCTTTTTTAAATAAATAATCAGGGTTTGTGAATTACTATGTTATTTATATATTTACTGAAAAATGACTCACAATTTTCTTATGATTTGTAAGAGACATTTATAACCATGTTTGAAATTTTTCAATGATATTTGAAAAGGATTCTGCATTTCTTTTTAAAAATAAATCCTCTAATATATACAATAGAAAATGTGGAAGGTAATTTGTTAACACATATACCATGAATGATATTTTTTGATTTAACGAGAACTCAATGATTTAATTCTTCCTTATATGTTTAGATGGGTGTTTTGAAGGACATTATTTTGAAAATGATTAATGTTTTTAAAATTTATTTTCAAAGTGGAAAATATTTTTTTCTCATGAAATGATTTAAATGTATTTTTAAAAATTAATTAACTTGTTTTCATAGTTATTTTCCAAGAAAATATTTTCAAAAATATTTTAAATTTTTTTAGTTTTAAAAATTTATCTTTAACAAAATGTTATTTTTCTAATGGAATGTTCTATGTGATATTTGAAAATTTTCAATCATATATGTAGAGATCCTTTTATATTACTTATCCATTAATAGAGAAATAATACAATGATATTGTGCTTATAAATTTTTGATATTGTTTGTGATCAATTTGATTATTGTTACAATATGTTGATATCATTCACTTTACTCTCAATGGTTTACGATTTTGATTACTGATTGGGGAAAGTATTTAAATTTTGTAGTGTAGTTTAAATAAGAATTATTATGTTCATTATGTTTCACCCATTTTATATGATGAGTTAATTGGAAGATGTAAGTGATTGTTGGGGGCCAATATATCTCCACAATTTATCAGTTGTAAAACCCCAAAATTCTAATGTTGTAACATTATATTCACCAGAACATGTGACATGCAACAATAAGAAGTAATGGAATATAATATCCCATGAATTTATAATAACGCCATGATTTTAAATAAATTTATTGTAATTTATATATTTTAATGTGCACAACACTAATTTGGCATATGTTTCATGAAACAATGAGTTTTTTCAATGTACTGTGTTATAAGTGTAAGACCACGTTTTACCAAATAATTATATATTACTAAAATATTATTATTTAACATAACAATATATATCAATTTGATTAAATTTGAAGTTATGTATGTTATTAACTAACATATGATAGCAAATGATTTAAAAAAACATGAATTTAATTCATTTTTTTCTAATTAATTTGAAATGAAAATAAGAACCAATTGGATATAAATGGAATGTTTTTATAGAAAAATATTTATTTACTCACAATGTTGTTTTATAGTTATAAATTATACTAATTAAAACTCGTTATTGTTATTAATTTCATATATATTGATTTAATTATTAAATATTCAATAATATATTTTTAATATAAATATGGTAAATTTTTTGGCAGGAGATAAGTACAATCCCAATATTACACATGAAAAAATATATTTCTATTATGGCACTTTTAATGCAGTTTATTAAAGACCCAATTTTAAATCCAAATTTCCCACTTTTATGAATATATTCAATAAAAATAAACTTAATATTCTAAATAGATACATAATATTAATGTTAGAAAAATATTTTGTTACTGTTTTAGGAAGTTTCACATTTTAAAGAATTGAGAATAATTATTTTTAATTCAAAATTACATTTTTCATCTAAAATATTTATAGAGTGAAATTATATTTTAAATTTGTAATAATGTTTAATTAATTTTTTTATAAATTAATCCAAATTAGGTCCATTTAATAAATTTCACATTGAACATGATTATAAAATCATTGCAAACATTTGGATATTTTTACATTAAAAACTTGCATTGTCGAACCGTCTCTGGGATTAAATATAAATTAATATCTAAAAAATAATTGATTGGAATTTGTAATAATGTATTAAATATCTTTAATAATGATAAAATACAATTTATAATAAGTTAAAATTAGTTTTTTTTTAAAAAAAATTGTGAATTCTATTAAAATTAACTACTATGATTAAGAGAAATATTTTCGTAACAAAAGACTAAACCTTAAACATAAAGTCAAAAAAACATTTTCTCACCATAAATGGACCTTATAAACCCTTATAGAAATTCTTTTCCATTATTGTATCCATTTCAAACGAAAAAATGTCATTGGAATTCCATACTAAAAAAATGTGTCAATACTCATCCATTATAATGAGGCACTCAGGCCTCCCACTTCCTCACAATTCTCAAGATACATTGGATCAACCAACCTAGGCCCAAATAGCTACATAATATCCATAAACTAAAATTATAATCCTCATCATGGTTTTAAATCCATATAGTCTTTCCATTTGTAGAAATCTAAAAAGATTTACACAATGAAGAGGTAAAATCCTTCTTCAAACTCTTTAGTTTTATTTCCCTTATACACCGCCTAAACTCTTCTTATAATACCCATAAATAAAAAAAATAAGTAATATAAATATATTTATATATATTTATGATATATTTTGAGATGAAATTATAGAAAATCCATCTAATGGGAAACAAGCTTATTGTTTATGTGTATGACGAACTAATCCCTCACAAAATGAAGTTGATTATTCTTCCTTTACCACATATTACAATGGAAATTATATTTGAAAAAATATTAATATATGATATATATTAAATTTATTATTTATTTAATATTATTTATTTATATTATATCTCATAGCGTTATACATTCCATTTTGTTTAAGTACGATGAAATCATGTATGAATGTGTGGACCACCACCTCTTCAAAGAGATGTGATTCGTTCATGCAATACATGGAAAGAATTAATGATGATGTTATGAAAATTGTATTACATATATGATATTATTATAATAATACAATTATAATTTATTTATGTATTTATTCTTATCAGTATTTTAATTCAAAAAATAAATGATATGGATTCCATGTGTACGTACGACCTACCATCAATATGAACAGCGCATTTCACATCGTTTGTCCAAACATAATGGATTATTTAAAATACATATATACTAGAAGAATATTATAATTAAATCATGGATTATATTATCAATATTATGATAAAATGAAAAATATATGAATAACAACATGTAACATGTTAAAATATACTCGATAAACTTGGAAAATAACACATGATATTGTAAAGATATTGACAGATTACTAAACAATTGACAATAAGATATTATAAGAAGATAGTATATGAAATTATAAATAATATTATCTATTTTTAGTAGTTAGATACATGATTAATATTATTTTGTAGTATTTTAAATGATTTTCACCTAAAATTAAACAAAATGTAAGGGATTCCATCCCAATTTAAATTCCATACAGACTTATTTGTTGTTATTGACTTAGTTTCATTTTATTGTGTATATACATCCCTTTGAATTGTTCAACCATGATTATAATTATTATAAATAAAATATATATTTTGTTTAATTTTATTCCTTCTTTTATATAATCATTCAAATGTCTCAAAGTGGTAGGGGACACATTGGAACATTTAGAAAATATTTTCCTCGACAATATTTTTAATGGTTATCTTTGAAATCTCACTACCTTTTGTGATTGATAACATTCTCATAAAAAATTAACATTATTTTTTTCACCTAATTTCATATACATAGTTCACATATTTCAAATTTTTTATATAATATTATGATTTCTTCATTCTTCACTATATTATGGGTATAAATTTGAATTATTTCAACTAATTGGATTCTATTTAAAAGTTACCATGTGGAAATTAATTTCATAACCCAATTTATTTTAATTAGGTTATATGACATCCACATTACCTTCAATAATCTATGATTATATGTTTAATGAAATTGAATATATATTTATGTATTTCTAATTTTATAAGGATTTTAATTTGTCATAGATTATCAACTAATTGTTTGAATCCCACACCAGCATTAAAATCTTTTAATGGGATAACATTACAATATCATTTGGTTAAAGATTTCTTACACTTGAATTTACATAAGAGGAAATTATTTGATCATTATCTATTAAACCCCTTAATTTCTCTTCTTCATTTTTTCATCGCCTTTTTCAATTATTAGTATAATTTTGTCATTATTTGGTACATAAAATGATATTGGAAATGTTTTTAACAAAACACTTATTCATTTCTATCTTTAGTCAGAAACATATTTATTTCTAAAAATCACGAATCATTTAAATGTATTTAGAAAATATTTTATCTATTTCAAAATGATTTAGTATATAAATTCATAGCCTATATTATTTTACCACTGTTTCCAAAAGAATATTTTTAACAATTTCTAAACAAGGAATTCTTATAATATCTTTACCATACCAAAGGAATGTTATTTTTACTTCATATGACATGTACATATTAACTGACATTATTTCATTGAATATTTAATTACAATTTAAAATGTATTATTTTTATATAAAATGATTTTGAAGATGATTTTAAAAGGATAATATTTTAAAAAAACTTCAAAAATGAAAAGGATATTATCATTAAGAATGTTTTTAAAGGGTATTTTAGTTCAATTCATTAATGAAAAAACACTATATTTTTAATCCACATGGGATATGTTGTATTTGATACCATCCTAATTCTTCCTACATAGGTTTTATGATTCATTTGGATACGAATATTATTTCCATTAAAATAAATGATTCATTATAGTAACCTTAAAATATTCAATTTCATATAATTATTTGACATTGAATTTCCTCTAAATATCCATATCATTTTTCTTATATATTATTTTTGGATCAATACTATACCATTATTCATTTAGTTTTTAATTTGAAAATTATTATATTTTTATGGTAACCATTGATAAATATAGATCTTTGATGCAATATATATTTTTTACAGGGAATATTAATTATGTTGATTATTCAAATGATGACTTCTTTGGAAATATATGAAACTAGTTGGGACGTATTAAATAAATCCCCTCAATGCACTAGTAGTATCATGAAATGAAATATTTTCACAAACTTTATGGGTTTTGCCTAACATTACGAACCATCTTTGGAATGGTCTTAATGGTAATGGTTTAATTTACATTGAAAACATGACATCTAATAATTAAGCATTTCTCTCATTTATTTTTAGTTATTATTCTTTCTATTATATTTGTCATAAACATATTGATGAATATGGTTCAATTTTACTACCAAGATTAAATGATATATGTTTTATTTTCTTACCGTTATACTTTTATTTTTCATTATCTAGTTATTTTAATGGCATTTATTTCCAGTTGTTAGCTCTCAATATTTTTTATACACTTCATTCTCAGTTTTTATATTTTCATGGAATGTGTTTTAATTTATTTTCCACACAATAATTACTAATCTCATTATTTAATTATTTATTACACTATAATTTTACCTTAAAGAGAATATGAGCTCACCCATATTATTCTTCACTTCCCCAATAATTCAGAAAGTACTCTAAGAATGATATGAAAGGATACACAAAATGGAATAATGTTACCCTATAAATAAAAACAATATGTTTTAAATAGTTCATTAATTTTTAAAATAATAATAATTTATGAATATAGTTTACCAAGAATACTAAAAACATCATTCCTTCAAAATTTATTTCATTGTAATCATGCTAAATAAGGGGTTTTTACACCAGCTACAATATTTTTGGGGTTAGAACCCTATAGTTGGTATCAGATTATGTTTTGTAGCAACATTGTGAACTAGATTTAGGAAAACATTGATTAGATAATATAACCCTAATGTAGAATTTAAGGATTAGAATACAATAACATATTATAATTTTTGTAAGATAGAGTTCTTTAAGGTCATCCTTGAAATACATCCATGACTAGATACTAAAAAATTACATGGTTTCGAAATAGATGTACATAGGGGTAATAAATCAATTAAGGTGTGTTGATCCAGACTCAGCGTAATCTGGTACACGACAATAGTATTTATTGTTAAAATGATTTGACACTCTTATTTAATATTATTATGATAATTCAAATTTAATTTACAAACCACTATGATGATATTTACAATGAATTTCCTAAGTTAAACCTAAGGGGTTTTAGCTTGAATAAAAGGTGTCATGATTTTGAAATCCTAAAAATTATATTATGGATAATCACTAGAATATATAAATACCTACCTAGAATCAAATGGATGATGTATTTATGTATTAGTGTTGTATTAAAAAACATAGGATATAAAATGATTAAAATTAAATGATGTCCATAATATTTATTTCTGATATTTATTAATATATTTCTTGTAAAAGGGAAACTTGTATACCGTGGGACAACCAGTCATGTTTGGAATGTTTGTTGGTCGTGAACCCATGATCGAATGAAAATAAGGGTTTCATACTGACCACCAGCCTACAAAATTTCTTGGTTAATATGTCATTTCCTTTAGTTAAATAATTTAATGAATACATTTTTATTATGGACTAGTAAGGTTACATGTTTTATTTAGAGAATAATCTATAAAACATGTCGGTATTAGAGAATAGTTAGATACAAATGTAATGAATTTTCACTTTTTATGGGCCTTATGATCCACTAACTATTTATTTTTGTGATCTAGTCATCAATGTTCATTTTTGGATACCCTTTCATGGAGTAAGGGATGAATAATAATTTGATCAAAGAAAAAAAAGATGAAAATTTTCTTATGAAACAGAAATATATCAATAAATTATATTTTCTTATATTCATAGGAAGTAAATGAATCACTCAACATTACTAAAATGAGCATAAATAAAATAATTATCTTAGTATATTAATTATTTTTTAACTAATGGTATTATAAATCACTGATGATTCGTGTTGTTAAGGCTATAAAGATTCCATCGATAATTAAATTTTCTATGATTGATGAATTCAATCACTTCATATAAAAAATTAAACATTCCCCCATTTACATATCTCTAATTTCCATCAATTATATTTTATATAGAGACCTATTTTTTTGTTATTCTAGGTGACCTTTGTAATTCTAAATATCTATTTTATTGAGGATTTATTATGAACAAGCCTCATGATGTGGGACTTCCAAAATAGTAAATATTGAACATGTATCACCAATATTGAGTTTAAATTGTGGGGATCTAATGTGTTTATGGTGGGGATAATTTAATGACTCAAAATTCTAAAGTAGGATTATAGTATTTGATAACATGTATGAAAAAAACACAATACACCTAAGGGAATATATAATATTCCCAGAATTTATAATATATTTTCTATTTTAAATAAATTAAATAAAATATATTGCTTTTATTGAGTGAGACACAGATTTACTATACATCCCACACAACAAAGTGTTTTTTGAATGGATTTTTTATATAATAGAGTGAGTTTTGCAGAATAATAATAAATTATTAAAATATTAATATTTAATATAATGAGATATAATATAACTATTAAATTCATTTTTATTAACAAGATAAAATAAAATATGAGAATATATTGTCTAAAAATATCAAATGAAAACATTGGTTACTAATTAATTAGAAATCAATATATGAGGTAACTGAATATGAAGGGAATTTTTTATAGAAAATAATTTTTGTGCTCACAATGCTAGTTTATCATAAAAATAAAATGAATTAAAATTATTGAGTGATGTTAATGTAACATATATATTTTACATTAAATAATTTATTTTTAAAAATATTCCAATATATTGGAAGGGAATGATATAATAATAAACCCAATATTAGACTTAAATACATATATTTTATTAAGGTACATTATAATTTTTTTAATGAAGAGCCTATTTTGAATTAAATTTTTAGATGTTTTATCAATAATATATGTCACAAAAAATATAATATATTTAATAGAAAAATATAAATTTTTTTAAATGGGGTTTTGGTATTGTCCTACGAAGTTTCATTTTTTAATTAATAGTGAAAGTGTTGAATTTTTATTAAAAACTGCATTCTCATCTATTTATTTACAATAAAAAATTATTTTATAATTTTTGTGATGATTAATTACATAATTTTTTTAACAATAAAACCAATTGAATTAACATTAAAAAATATAATAAATAAATAGAATATAAAAACATAAAATGATTTGGGATGTTTTTACATTAAAACCCTTATTACAACCCTATCTATAGGATTATGTCAAAATTAATTCCTCCCACCTCTATTATTGAAATATAGAAAAATGTATCTCATATTTATAATAAGAAAAATTTTTAATTTTTAATATTGTCAAATTATTTTTTACCAAAAATATGAGTGAATGAATGTAAAATTAATTACAACGATTAATAAAAAAACTAGTTTAACAAACAACAAAACCTTAAATGATATTGAAAAATATGACCTAAAAATTCATACAAACTCTAGTTTATAGAAAACCCATATTTTCATTTTTATCGAATTTTTTCCAATAATTGTTCTATGTGAAATGGAAACAATGTGGGTGAAATTCCCCTCTCCAAATTTTAAAAATGTGCCACTCCTCATCCACTGTAGAGTGAAACTCGATCATATCACTTGATCACACCTATAAATCAAATTTTGATCATTTGAGAAATGAAAAAACTTCTCCTCAATATCCCTTCTATCAACCTTGAAGTATCACCTTGTCTTGAAATCCATCCATGGATGCATTTTGGTGCAAACCAAATATAGTTACCCAAAGAAGAGGTAACATCTTTCCTCAAAATCATAATTTTTATTTCCATTATACACCCCCTAAATTCTTGTTATTAAATTAATAAATAAAAACATCAGTATATAAAATACACCTACATAATATTCCATCTAATGGGTACTGGACTTACTAGTTATGTGTATGGGGAACTACCTCCTCCCAAAATGAAGTTGTTTGTTTTTTATTTTACTGCATATCATGGTGTAAAATCTATCAAAAATATTTTTATATATGATATATATGATATTTATTATTTACTTATTAATCCTTAATTATATTATATATATCGTACCTATATACATTGTTTTTTTAATTTTATAGCATCATTTGTGGAAGTGTCCAAATCCGCCTCCTCAAAGTGATGTGATTATTTCACTGTATAAATGGAACATATTAAGGATGAATTTAAAAAAATACATAACATATATAACATTGAAATCATTCTAGATATATAATATTACTATTTTTTATCTAATTATCATAGTTTTAATAAAAAATAACTAAAATAGTGTTCAGGCATACGTATGGTCTATCATCTCCTTGAATGTTTCATTTCATTTATTATCTTCAAATTTTATAGATTATTCTAAATACTTATATACTGATATATACATGTTAATTAAATAATGGGTAAAACTCTAGAAATAATAATAATAACAAGTAACATATTAAAACATACTCAAGATACAACGAAATAAACACCCAAAATAGGGAATATTATGAAAGATTACTAACATGTTTTTAATTATACATAATAAAAAGATGATATATGATATTATAAATAATATTGTGGTCTTGGTGTTATTTAATGACATGTTTAATACCATTATATAGGTATTTAATGTATATTCACACAAAAGGAATCACATGGAATGTTATTTTGTCTCAATATGTATTCCCTTAAGACATATTTGTTGTGATGCACATATTTTATTTTATTTGGTGTACATATTATACATTCACATGTTTTATTATGAATATCATTATTCTCAGGATATTATATATATTTTTAATATTTTTACATACTTCCTATTATGATTTAAAATTTTCAAAAATGGTTTTGGGAAATTTGGAATTATTAAATATTAATCTCTTCAAGAACATTTTTATTGATTATCATTTCAATCTCACTTCATTTCCAGATTATCAAAATTCTCTTAAAATAATAATTTTTTTATTTTTCACCTAATTTATTATATATGGAAAATATATTTCCACAATTTTTGTATAATATCATGATTCGTTCATTCTTCATTATAATTTGTGATTCAATTTTAATTATTTTATCTAGGTGTATTCGAGTTATAAGTAACCATGTGGAAAATAATTTCATAAAAACAATTTACATTCAATTAGTTATATTTCATCCTCAATGTCGTTAATATTATAAGATTGTGAGTATAATTACTTTAAATGTCTATTTATGTATTTCCAATTATATATTTTTATTTATATTTGAGACACATAATCAACGCATTTATTGATTATCACACCAAATTTATAATCTTTTCAAGGAATTAATTTAAAATCTCATTTTGTTTGGGATTTCAAACATATGAAATTATATATGAGGAACTTATTTGATAATTATATAACATTCACATTCATTTTATCATATATTTTTTTATTCATGAAAATTTTCATGTATTAGTTCTATTTTACCAGGCTTTGGCACATAAAATGTTTTAGTGAATGTTTCTTAGATAACCCGACTTCATTTTTCACTCTAGTATGAGAAACTGTTTTCTTCTAAATGAAATATATTATTATAATTATTTCAAAATGGTTTCAACTTTTTAAAAATTATTTTTAAATTAATTTTGTTCATTTTTTTTCTTTTCCCTATTTTTTCAAAGGAATCTTATTCTTAGTTTTTTAAAAAGGCTTTTTTTGCCTTTTACCATGAAATGGGAATGTTCATTTACCTCGTATGAAATGTAATGATTTAATGTTGTTGTTTTTATGTATCTTTATTTTCATTTTTAAAATTATATGATTTTTTTTAAATAAATTTTAATTTAAAATTGTTTGGAAATTTTTTTTCAAAAAAAATTAATATTTTCCTCAAGAATATTTTTAATAGATTTTTTATTAATATTCATAAAAGAAACCCTCCAGTTTTACTCCACATTGGATATATTATTTTAATAAAATCTATATTCTTCCTCTATATGGTTTATAATTGATTTCACAAGAATATTATTGTAATTTTAATCTTTTCTTCTTTATTCCCCTTGAAATATATAATTTTTATGATCATTTGACTATGAGTTACCACTAAATATTCATATATTTTATCATGGAATGATTATTTTTTGAATCACAAACCATTTATCATATAGAGTTTATGGCAACGATTATTTAACTATTTTCAGAGATATTGATAAATCTGTATCTTGTATTCAATATGGAAATTTGATAAGTCACATTATATAATTTAATTACACCATGTTATTTTTTCTTTGGCTATGTATGACGTGGGTGGGGCCCGGTTATAGATATCCCCTTGATGCATCCGAAATATCATGAGAATTTTTTCTGCAAATCAGATGTTCATTTACCCGACATGTTAATCAATCTTGTAAAAAGTTCTTACTGTAATGGTTTCATGTACCTAGGAAACATGTCATCAAATAAATAATCATTTAATTCATTTAGTTTCATTTATTATTTATCCATTAGAATTTTCATTAACATATCTATGTATACATTTCATTTTTACTACATTGTTTAAATGTATTTTTTATGTGTATTGCCATTCCAAATTAATTTTTCCTTATACATTTATATTAGTGGCATGTTATTCCTATTATAACCAAACCAAACTATTTATAAACATCCTTATAATTTTTTTGATTTAATGGTGCGTGAGTTCATGTATTTACCATTCCATAATTATTATACTCATCGATTCATTATTGAAACCACTAAAATTTAACCCAACATAGAATTTTAGCTCACCTTTATTATGTATCCTTTCCCCCATGAATCCAAGAAGTATACTACGAATGATATGAATGGTTACAGTAGATGGAATAATGTTTTCTTCATAAGAAAAAAATAGGTTTTTTATTATTGTATTCATTTTTTATTCAATACTCATGTATGTATTTTATTTACGAAGAAGATAAAATTATTCAGACCATCAGGATTGGATTCCTTCAAATCATGCCAAAAAATGGTTATTGACACTAGCTCTAGGATTTCTGTGGTCAAGCCACTATACAGATACATTCCATGTGACAAACTATAATAGGTTTTTCCAATGGTCTTACCCATTTATTGTTATGTATTTGAATATAGCCTTATTGATATTATATATCTTTCCAAAAGGCCATAAAGGTATGTTTTAGATCTCAATAATTCTATATTACATCCCTACTAATTCAATTGTTGATATCCCATGTGAATATTCAATTACATAGAATATGCATGGTTATTTTTTATGAATATGTGAATATTAATGTTGATTAATTTGATCATTATTTATTCCTTCTATATTATACTCATGTTATTGATTAAATGGATTGTGTTACAATTATTTAAATGTGTATATTGAATATTCCTTATTTATTCATATATTTAGTGGTACTTTTACCCCTTATGAGTATCTAATATCACTCTATACTTATGTATAATTTTCACAATTATATAAGAAGTGGTTTTCATTTGTGTTCTTAGATACTATGGTGGGGATAATGTTGCTCTAAAATAAAATACTTTTTATATTTCACTTTTTAAAATATAAAAAATTATAAAACATATCTCTAGTTTACAAATACTGGACAATTATTGTTTCATTCTAGATGAGATTTATATTATCATAAGTGAATGTAATAAACTAATAACTAGAACTACAGTACTATTTATGGGGGAGATGTAGTTTATATATGTGGATTCTTAGTGGAAACCTTGTGATCTAAATTTTGGAAAACATGTGTTGAGGAACATAACATTATTGTAGACAATGAGGGAATATATGTAAGAAAATAATAATTTTTTTAGGATGATACTTGTTGGGTTTTTTGAGAAAAGACTTCCTTTTATGGATACTTCAACTAGACATGGTTCATGGATATATATACATAGGGGTGTAAACACTAACAATGATGCATTAATCTTGGATCAATTGTCACATGATGCCTAAAAAGTGGTATTACTATAAACCTAGTTTGACATATCTAGGGTATATTGTCAGGATTAATCACATTTTCATTACATACCATTATTACAGATGTTTAAATAATCATATCCCTAAATAATGTATGTTTATGATTTTGAAATTGGATGTGCATAAAATTTTCAACTTCTATTATGTGTTTTACTAGTTTTTGGAATATTCATTATGCTCCATGATGTCATTATCTAATATATTGAATGAAATAATTTATAAATTCTACATTGTACATGATATTGTAACCAAATCGATGCATAAAATCCATATATATTGAATGATAGTTTCTATGATAGTCATAATTCAATATTTTAGTAGAAACTAGTCTGCCAAACATTTTATTAATGTGAGCATGTATTGACTTGATATAAAAAGAGTGAGAATGAATTTTTAGAGAAATAAGGCTTTAAAGGGAAGTAAGAGAAGAAAGGGATGATAGAGAAAAACGAGATAAAGTATAAAATGGAAAGAAGGATTCACCGACATGTGATATTTGGGAAACAAAACTATGGTACGTGATTATTGGGAATGTGATTTTTATATATATATTGAGATAAAGGGAACCATTCATGTGATTTACATGGAATTAAAAGTGTTTCTAATGTTCAATGTAATAATTTTAAGTATATGGGGAGCTATTCAAATTAATTCAGAAAGTGTCAATTGAATATACCTCCAATGTATCTAATATATCATGGATGCATTTATTATATTACAGAAAATAAAGTGGAATGGTTAATGTCCTTGTGTTTGGATTCAATAATTCTGTTATTTTAGTATTTTATCAATTATTTCATTGTTATAAAAATTGATTAATGTATATGGCATGTATTTTATTACATTTTCATTAAGGATTTGAAATATTATGTAAAATGGTACAAATGAGAACGGAAAATGATTTAGTGGAACATTTAAATTCATGGAAAATAAAAGATTCAATGAAAGGCAATTGTTAATGAATATCCAAGGTAGAGATAATATTGTTGGGATAATGATATTATTTATATGGATAACGTAAATTTTATAGTACTAACTAACATAAGAAAAACTAATTTTTAGTTTGAAAATTTCATCATTTTGTCATTAAAGGATTAAAAACCATTTTTGTTGTATTAAGAAATATATCTAATAATCTAAGTGGTATATATGTATTACGAAATATTGTATCTTATTAATATGTTTTTATGGTAATTCAGGTTATCACCATGATTCTATAGAATATAGTTTGAAGCTATTAACATGGTTCGTATGTGATGATTAAGAACTATTTAATGTTTTTTGTGGGATTAATGAAATGTTTGTTGAGGATATATGGTTTCATTATTTTTAATTTTTTAGATAATATTATATTGGAAGTGTTAAAATCTTAAATTACTTATAAAATGGTTTAATTTGGTCATTGGATATGTTTTTATGAATTGATGTCTTAATTCAGAATATGAGGACTTATTCACATTGGATAACCACTTCTCACATTATTTTTTATAAAATTAATTATATATCAATGGAATGAATTATAATTTTAGTAAGGAAATTATGATCCATTAAAATGTAATTCTAGTGATTCGTGAATTAAAAACACATTTTTGGATATTAACATGTTGGAGTAAGTGATTTATTGGAAATTTATCGAAGGAAAACCAATGGATGAAATTTTATTTTTGAAATATAAATGTATCGTGTAAGTCTATTTGCTCATATTAATATATTGTATATGAAATACTTATCTCTAGGAAAAGGATATTGATTACAAATTATATCATAATAAATTAATTTAAAATGAACCGATGGACTTTTAAATTATCATATATTTTTGGTTTTGAGGTTCTTAACATCACATTGATTATTAAATTTATTGTGATTATTTACCTATATCGCTTGCTATAATTATATACGCTTTATTTCATGTCCATATAATCTCTTTCAACTAATGTACCCCTATATAGAATTCTTTTCATTTGTTATTCCATATATCTTTTTTGTTTACCTTATCTCTTATTAATAGTATTTTTTGTAACCCTTATCATGATGTTAGATTTTAAGAATAGTAATATAGAATTTAAAACCCCTGATTTCTATGATCAAGATTAAATTTCCATTATGTAATTTATTTAAGGTGGTAAAATGTAAAACACCAAGATTAAAAAATGAGAGATTCATATTCAAATGTGTGTATGAAACATAATAAACGAATATAATGGAATATACCATCCTAAGACTTTATGATATATTTATTTTTAATAAATTCAATCTATGAAATTTATATCAATGTATGAGACAATTGGGTTTCAAAAATAATGATACACATTTTTTATCATTGCAATTATAACCTAACCATTAAATTGGATTGTATAAATCAAAATTTAAATTATTAAAATTATAAGGATTACAAATTTATATAATAAATAAAATGAATATTTATTGAATAAAGATAATATTAAGGCCATTCAAAATAATAACAATTTTTTTTATGAAATATATATATTCCAGAGAATAAAATTATTTTTTAAAATAATCATGTAAAATTTATTTTAAGGGGATGTTTGGGATTTTTGAAAAAATAATAATTTTTTATAAAGAGTAAAAATACCAAAATGTTAATTAAAAACCACCTTTTGTTTTTTATTATTTATAAAGTAAAAATTATAAATAATTTTTTATGTATAATTAGTATAATTATATATCTATTAATTCGATTTTGGTCATTGGAATCATTTTCATGTAGAATTTTGTAATAAAATCCTTCTAGACTTTTGATGATAAACTCTTTGAAAATAAACTTTCTGATCATGTATGTGTGATTAATCTTTTGATAAAATTTTCCAATTATTTGACATTAATTTGAAAAAATGGATTCCATATTTAGAATAATATCAATATTTATTTTCTAATAAGTTAAAATTACTATTTTACTATAATTATTACAGAAAAAAGAGAATATTATTTATTATTGTTAAGGTAAAAAATGAATTAAAGGTGTTTAAACTAAATATATTAGGGTTAAAATAGACTAAAATTATTTAAAAAATAAAATATATGGACATATTTTGACCTTATAACTTCTAAGTCTAAATAATACTTATCGGTGGTCCCTTTTGGATTTTGAAAAATATCCATGCACCATTTTGTTGCAAACAAATATATGTGTGACACTCACCTCACAAATAAAAATCCACCACTCTCTTCTATTATTCAAACCTTAAAAAATACATTGTCTAGACATTTATGATCCAATATCATCCCAAAATCCCCCTATCATCCTAGTAGCAATATTTTTTTCCTAACGAAAATTAGGTAGTTTTTTGGTTTAATACTAAGGACGATAATATAGGAATTGGAAGATAATAAGTATGTATGATGCCTTTGACTTAAGGAAAAATATTTGCAGTATCTCTATTATTTATTAGATATATATTAAAATTCACCACTTGTTTCTTTTATGTGGGGTAGATAAATGCACATTCCTATGTTATTTCAAGAATAACTAACTTTTAATGATATTATATGATTCATTTTTCATTATTATTTCATGGGACTTATGAATTAATGTAACTAATGTTTTAAGGGGTTTATGATAAAATATCATAATTTATCTATTTTTCCCATTATTATGATTTTAATGATGAAATATTATAATAAATTTCTTAATAAATTCATTTCACTTATTCATGAATGGTTATTTTTATATAAAGCATGTCTTCCATTAATTTTTATCTATTTATTTATACAATAGTAGAAAATTTTGTTTTAATATGAATTGTATTTATTACTCTCTTTGGGAAAAACTCTATTTTCTTCACAAAAAATGTTTTCTAAAATTTTATTACAAATGTTTTTAATATTATACAATGATTTTGAGAATACATTTCTACCGTGTTCTGGTTTTTTAATTTTTTTTAAGAATGAATATTTATTTAGTTTATAAAAAATACATGTTTTGATATTATATTAAATGTGAATGAAATAACCTTTATCTCATACTCCATGAATGGTTTTTCCTCTTTCTCGAACACTCAATTATTTAGCTATTGATTTCTATAATCTAAATATTATTTTAAAAAAATTGAATTTGTACGTTTTTTTTGTTTTAAAAATTATTTTTATAGATGAAAGTAAATTTTCCTTAAGAATTTAATTAAATTATTTGTAATTATTTTATTATTATATATTATGGTTATTTTTAAATATATATATTGTGAAGATATTTTATGAATTTTATGATTTATAATGTGATTTTCAATGTAGGGTAATTTTACAAAATCATTGTTCCATGTGGTCTTTCAAAGTAATTTTCCATTTAAAAGGACATAATTTATATTACTATTGATTTTATTGGGGATATACTATAATTATACCATATTTATTATTTATCCAGATGTGTTATGTTCAGTTTTACTTGGGATGTACCATGTTGACATATTCACTTCAGTCTGGGAGGTTTATGATTATTTTTATAGATCATGGATTTTTTGTATACTTCATATGATTGTTTAAATAATAATATTTATGAGCTTTATGTTTGACCCCTTTCATAAGAGGAATTAATTAGACATATTATGTGACATGTTGGGCTCACTATAGACCTTTGATGCATTGGTATGTCCTATGAGACAAACTGGATTCAGTTTTGTCTGAGGCATTACAAAATTATATAAATATCTTGGAATTGGGCCTTTATAGTATTATATGTCTAGGAAAAAGCCTCAAGGGTGTGTTTTAGATGTCTATTATTATGTATTTCATCATTATTAAATCAATTTCTAATATCGCATATGATTATTTGATTAGTTTGTGTATCCAATTTTACATTTTCAGAATCATGCATTTATTTATATGTAATTATATGGTGATCATTTATTACATTAATATTATTCTCATGTTATTGAGTATATGAATTTTTTTTTGTTATTTAACTTTTCATATTTATTTTGACCTATTTATTTATAGCATTGGTTATACACTTACCCATATTATAAGATATGATTTCACAACTTTGTTTTGTTTAATTTTCACTATTATTAAAGAATTTTTTTATTGATTTTTCGGGATACCAAAAATAGAATAATGTTGTTCTTAAAAAAAATAAATTGGGCATTTAATGTTTTAAAATGTAAAGTAAATTTAAAGTGTGTATCTTTTTTACCAAGTTAACCAAACTATTCAATCCTTTTTATGTGATTCCATATGTCTTAAGAAAATTTAATAATGTATATACAGTATCTAGGGTACTGGGATTTGTGGTAGTACATTTATTACCTCAACCTCATTAAAATATTAAATAAATGAATTTTTTATACATAAATAATATGTTCTCATATAGGTATCCCAAAATTTATAAAATAATCATGAAAAAATCACTATTTATTTCTATTGATATTATATTATATATTTTCCCATAATATTAATAAAAAACCATATAAGAATCATCACTATTTATTATAAATAATTTTCATATGTTCTATAATTTAATATAATATCATTGATAAAAATAAATTACTAATTAAAATACCAAAGGTTTTTCATAATTTATTTCTATTATAAATTTAACAATAATTCCTTATGTTATTAAATGAAATTAATCTATTTTCGATCATAATGAAAATATAATAAAATGGAAAAAAATATATTTATTATCCCTAATTTTGGTATTAGATATAATTATTTCTAGACACATACCTTTCATACCATCATATCAATGAACATAATTAAACAAAATATTGTAACATAAATTGATAATAAATAGATATAGAGTAAATTCTAATGTGAATAATAAAAATCAATCCTAATATTTTTTCTCAAATAAAACATTCATTTTATCATTTTATATGTCCAATTCAATATAGTATTCATTAAGGCAGGTTCTCCTTTACTTGTTAAGAAAATCCATTAAAATTAAATTGAAATATATAATTCATAATGGTATCAAATGTGGATGTAATAGAGAAAACCAATCATAGGGGTACCACTTTATTTTATAGTCATATACCCACACATCATATAATAATGTGATGATCAAGTTAATGATATGTTTGAATTTTTCATTTGGATTTCCCCATAGTGCCATTGTTCAATAGATGTGTCTACTATCCATTATCCAAAAAAGAATATTAGTCCATGAAGAACCATAAATTATTTATATTACCAATACATCATGATGTAATTTTATATATAAACATATGAATTATAATTTTACATATAGTTTGAAATATATATCTATTATATTAATCCCTGAAATATTCAAAAATACCTCAACTAATAATTTTTTTATCTATAACAATGAAAATTGTATTAATATTGACTTTAAAAACATTTGTGGCATTTAAATGTATCAATTGTTCTAGAACTGATAACATCATATATACAAATACAATTAAACCACACTATGATACATACTATAATACCCCAAAATGGTGATTTCCTATTTATATAACATAAAGAGAATATTGCATTACAAAAAATTCCCATGATTTCATTTGTTTATAATTTTATATAATTAGGGAAAATGATTATCTAACAAAATTATTAAAAATATACCACACATTTTTCAAAAAAGTAACTTTTATGGACACAAATTTTATATTAATTTTCTTCATAACTAAGGGAAATCTAAATATGTAAATGGTTAAATCTCGAATTATAAATATGGGTAAATATAGGAGATAATAATAAAAGATAATAATTGAGAATAAGATGAAAATATAGGTGTAATCATGATACATAAGGGAGTTATAACAAAAAAATTATAGATTTTAAATCATGTTATATTTATTTCTATAACATAATATATGAGTAAAAAGAGTGTAAAAATTGGGGATACCAAAAATATTCTCTTAGAGAACAACATAACACAAATTTTTTTAATATTATTTAATATCATTGAAAAACTATTTAATACAGGAAACCCATAAACATTGGGAAGAAACCATGAGAAAACCCATTAACACCACTTTTATGTTGAAAACTCATTATCTCCACACAAAGAATATGAGAAAATGCATTATTCCCACTCCTATGTGAAAAAACGAATTGTGTCTATTCTTAAATATATTATAACTTATGAACATAAACCAATTAATTAGTGGGTGATAATAAACCACACACACCGTCATACAATTTTTTTGGCCATATAAAATCAATCATATCTTAATAAACCCATGGAATTAAAAAGGGTATCACCTTCTTTTTTCAAAGAAAAGACATATGGGAAAAATTTATAAATCCATCAATAATAATAAAATAATATACTCATGAAAAATAAATATGTTTCCAAGAATAGTAACTATTATTCTAATAAATACCATTCAATCAAGATAGTATATCATATGGTATTTACTGAATATTAAATAGGGAATAATTTTATAGAAATAATTTCCATAATGAATAGATGTATGGAATCATTGATAAATCCATTTAATCAATGTAATCAAAAATAGGGTATTCAAAAATGTAATTCATTTAAATAAAGAATAGTTTTGTGAATCTTTAATGATTAATCATTATAAAGGCACTGCTTGATTGTTTATATGATAACAAGGAAAAGTTTTTGTCCATCATGAGAAATAAGGTTGATGGTGTCATTGAAAAATTATCTTTGATCAATAATAAGAAATATGAACCAGAAAAGGAATTGATGAAATAAATTATAATTATCCAAAGCATCAATTTGAAAACATTAAATACTCAAAATATTTTGATTTATATTTGGAATATTTTCAACTAAAATAGGATAATTATAATTTTATTACGAAACTAATATATTTTTGAAGGCATGGTTCATATAAAATCACATATTATATAAAAAATTTTCATCCCATAAAGAAAATATCTATGTAATGAATTTTTAATATTTATATAGAAGGAATACATTATGACTCACTTCCCAAATTTATTTTTTAAAAGGTGAAGTGAAATCACTGAAAACAGACACCATTAAAAAACACCAATAATATATCCATAAAAATAAGATAGGTCTCTAAAAAATATGTGGATTTATATATAAAAATTTTATTTTAAATGGATGGAAAACCCCATATTTTAAAATAGATTGAAATACATTTTTTTAGAAACACCGGACATAAAAATTGTATAAAATTTGTCATTTGAAAAGTCATAAAGGTGAAAATTTGGATCAATGAATGAAATCAATTTAATCCTTTTAAAAAAATATACTAAACGTTTTTGGGAAGGAATATAAGGATTTTAGAGGGAAAACATTATGTAATAATTGGTGTTAATCATTCATATTTTAATTTTTTTAGAGATCATTTTATAAAAGGAATTTTTTTTCATGACGAGAAGTAATTTCCACTAGGGGAAAAAGTAGATGCCTACTAAATTGTATAATGGTATGAAAAATGAATTATTGAATATTATATTCAATTAAGAAATTTTATGAACCAATGTGTAATAGTCCATGGTTCTCTAGTCTGATACATTGTGATTTTGGGAGGTTGGAGATGTTTGTAGGATGTTTGGAGAGGATAGGATGATAAAGGCTCAAAGTGATAGGATTACATGCCATGTAATGAAGTTACATGATTTGAATTTTGGGTTAATGGTTTATCTAGAAGGTTATATGATGTGAGTTGATTCGGGGTCTGAAAAATAAAATAAATCTGAGAGGTGATGGGTTTTTCAGTGAATGAGCACGATGTGAATGGGTATTACATGAAATGTAATACCCCAGTTTAGTTCTATTTTAAGGTTTTTTTCCAATCCTATTATTTTATTCGTCCTTTTCTTATTTTCTTGTCACTCTAGATAAACCCAAGGTGCCCGGATGATATTTTCAATCTCCACTCTTTTATCCTTGTTCAATCGAATCTGGTGATTCTCTATGGAAGATCATTTATGGACCCAGGGTATGTTTTTCACTCCTTTTCACCCATTTCCTCTTGAAAATCCTACATAATTTGATTATGAGATTCGTGTAGGCCTTATATGGACATTTGGGTAGAGTTTTGAAAACCCATTGGTGCGGAATTGGTCAACCGAAGTTTCTAGTGGTGCGATCATCACATGGGGGCATTCTTTCTCACCCTATGGGGCACAAATGAATTAAAAAGTTTCTCTGAGGTAGGGTTTCTCCTTCATTTGTATTTATATTTAGATCAATTAGGAGGGATATACATTCATTTCCTATGGGTAATATTTTTTCCACACTAATTAATTATAAAAATTGGATGTTTAATTAGGAATGAGTAATGGGGTTTGTTCGCATGATTTTATAGCATTGAACATGTTGTGATATTGTGGAATTATACAATCTATGAACCCCACTGAAAATTATGGTTTATGGTGGTCCTTTATTGAACAATAAACAATTTTGATATTGTTTATATCATGGAACACACGTGAAAATTAAAATTAGTTAAATATGTACACATTTCTAATGAAAAGATTCACCAGGATTTCATTACAATGTTTCTATGATAACCCCTAAATTGTGAATATAAATTAATCAAGGGGTAATTTTTAAATCTAATTTTTTTTTTCTATCATATGATGTTTAATTTTCAACGTGGGATGTATTTGGTTATGTTTTTGGGGTGAATCATACATGAAGTATCGATGTTGTGGTGTGTGGGTTTGTTGGGTAATGTGTTGTTATGCTTGTTGAGCACGGGTGTGTGATGTGGGTTGATTTGGAAATTGATGAACATGAGTGGTGTAGAAATGTTTTGGGACTATTGGGTGGTGATGTGTGACTATATAGGGTTATGTGTTGTGGTTTAGTTTGGTTGGGACATGAATTGAATGTAGATGAATGTGGAGCTACGTTATTTTCTAGTCTTTTTTCCTTCTAAGATGACCTTGGTTTTTTTGAAATATTATGTCTTCTGTTTTCTATTTTCCCGATAGTGATGGTTTTGATAAATGAACAATTTAATAACAAAGGTAAATGGATAAATAGAAAATCTTCTGGAAAACATGAAACAGAATTATGCATTGTTATGTAGTACATGAATTTGAAAGGTAGCAACAAATTTATTTTTTTGTGATAGTTGTTGTTTATAATCCCATTGATAAGGTTGGTTATTTTATATGTATATACTTGTATTTATTTGTTAATTATATATGAACGCCACCCTTAGTTTAGAACTATATTCCAAACACCCCCTTTTTTATGGGTAGGGTGTTTTTTCCAAACATATTGGTGGGAGGACGGATAGTTGGCCACCCAATAATCCCTAAGCCTTATTCCAGGAAGTGATAGCCCATTATTCATTAGGGAGGGTTTGTTTTGAGAGACACAGGTGTGAATAAGTGAGTTTAACATCCCATCTGTCTTTAGGATGAGATTCTTTTTACTTCCCAAGTGTCTTTGGGATGAGATGTGATGTTTTTCCTAGGTGTATTCAATATGTGGTATGGTTTGTGTCCCATGTGTCTACGGGTGGGATGAGATGTGTTTTGTAGCTTGTTTTTATGGGTGGGATGAGATTTGGTTGTGAGGCCAAGATTTATATGGTCATGATGTTTTTCAGTATGTTTAAAAGAGGTGGGAGCAGTAGATCATTTTCCTTTAGGTTGTATGAGCGGCTAATCAGTGGTAAAGTGGTGTGGGGTTCCCTATAATCTATTTTCTCTATATTAAATTACATGAAATTCATTATTTGGTTAGATTATTTTGGTGAGTTTGGGGTGGTTAGTTCACCTAGTTAGGTGCTTTTGGTTTTTTCTATTTTCTCATGGGAAAATTAGTATGTCTCCCCCACTTTTGCACAAGAATCATTATAATTCATACAGAGTATACATTTATTCTCACCCTAAATATATAAAACTACATTTAGTATTCAAGGATGACTACAAAGACTGTATTGGGCATTACTAGATTAGACGTTGGGGACAGTTGTTGTGTCGCTTCCTATATTTTCTTCTATTATTTACCTTATAGACTCTTACATTTTATCAGTTACATTTTATAACATGAATTTGGGATGGATTTTTGTTTATTTTAAATATATATGTCTATGATTGGTTTGATAATGGTACATATTACCTCCCAATATTGGTCACTAAAATAAAGATACTATCTCTAATTTTGTGAGATTTATATACCCTTGGTACTGGATGCCAACCCGGGGCCTACTAGAGGTGGTACTCGGGGGTCATTATATCTTATTCTACATTTCCAGCATAGGATGGGTATATTTAGAGAGAGGGGTCATGAAAAAATGGTATCAGGGGTGACAGTCGAGAGATAGGATAGAGTTTGGAGTTAGGCTATTTGAGGACAGCATGGGTTGGTTGGTCAATAGTAATTGGTGATCTTGGTGCATGACATAGGTCAGAGAATTTCAGTTTGGGTACATGATTTTAGGGCCCCTATAATCCGATGCATGGACTCTGAATCTACCGAAAGACCATGTGTGGATTCACTATTTTCTAGTTAGATAACATAGGAAAGGAACAAGAATATAATTTTCTTTTGTTCTTTTTTATGGTTTCCACGTAAAAATTGGGAAGAATAACAATAAAATGAGTTAAAATAAACATAAAATAACATTACATACAACATGGGATTTTGAGTTCCATGTTTTATTTTTAATAATAGAACCTAGTCATCATCCATGAGTGGCTTAGGTAGTAGAGGATGAACAAGACAATCTGGATGATCGACGAATGGTTGATCCATAGTAAGAGGAAAAATAGTGGCAAATAACATTACATGATTTCCAACATAAGACTTTAGTAATGTATGCAGGAATCATTTAAAACATGGAGATGGAGACAAAACATGAGGAGAATAAGATCGCCTCTAGCTAGATCTGGGATCCGATGGAGTGTGGGGTTATATTGATGGTTAGTCAGATCAAGGGAGTGGTGCGTTAGTTTTGGAAAATGTACCTAGGGGTTAAAAAGGATTTCAATGTTCTATGGGTCGATTTTGAGAAGGCATTTTGGGAAGAAATTATTTTTACCACAATGAAGTCTATGAAGGGTAAAGAGTTACCCCACCTCCATCAAGAGAACATATTGGAATGGGAGTTCTGGATCAATTTCACAGATATCCTTTTCATTACTCTGGATCTATTTCTAGATGAAGAATCATTGGTGTGATGCATAGAAGAGGAACTTCATCATTTTCTCTAGTACATGGTAAATCCAATTACACTAATGACATGAATAAGGGTCCAAAAGGAGGTGTAATTATTTGAGAGGATTCACTCATAAGGAGGTATACCATGGTAGGAGAGCTTGCAAGGTTCATCAAAGGGCTAGGATACCGAAATCTTTTCCCAAGAACCAGAGCCTTTGAGGATTCAGATGTTAGGGAGTCGAACTCAACAGTTTCAATTTTGACCTTCTGGCCCTCATGATTATACGACATGTCTGGGATGGTGTTTTTTATCTATGGAGTATATGATAACCTTCAGATTTAGTACCCAAGAACTGTTCAAGCTCGGTATAATGGAGGTGGGAAGGTTCAGTGCTCGCATCAGTAGAAGTTATTGGTCAAGTCGTTTCATCTATGGGATAGTAGGCTCCTGCTCCACTGTGTATGATAGAGGAGGTGGAGGCTAAACTCAAGTTGTTCATTAGGGACCTCGTCTTAGGTGTGGTCTAGGGTACAATATTCACCAAAGGGTCATTGGATTTTGGTGTGGTCATTTACATGACATAGAGGTAGCAGTTCTAGTAAGACTAGAGATTGTTTGAGGTTCAATTATGTAGTTATGTACTCAATCTTGTGTATTGTTTGAGTTAGAGTATTCTCACTCTATTGTTGCACCTATTCAATTCCATGTTCTGGGACTATAAATGTAGAGGATTATTTTGGCCCTAGTGTTGATTACCCCAGTCGAAGGCCAGACCAGCTTGTTTGATGTTTTTTGGGGATGTAGACTGATGATGGGGATACATCAGTCCCATGGGGATCTTTTCCTGCTATAGAATCACTCATACAATTTCATTCTCAAATATAACTAGTTTTATTTTTGACATGTTATTATCTAATTATTCTATAGGGGGTTCATGTTTTCAGATGTAGTTGTAGTTGTGCGTCTTCCATCAGAGAGCAGAGTAGTCAGGTGGGCAGTTAGTTTGTGGACAATATTCTTTCCTTATTGACTGAGTAGATAGTGGAATCAGTGGATGCTGAAAAGGTGGAGTCTCCCAGAGTTATTGAGAAGTTCATGAATGTTTTTCCTAAAGAGTTTCTGACACTACCCCCTCTACGCGATGTTGAGTTTAGGATAGAATAACAATCAAGTGCTTGTCCGATTTCTATTTTTCTGTATCATAAGAAACCTTGTAAGTTGCAGGAATATGGATTTAGATCAAATAATTAATGAAGAAGGTATTTATCCAGGCTAGTGTATCATTGTGTGGTGCTCTGATCTTCTTCTCAAAGAATGTAGATAGTGGTCTGAGGTTGTCATAGACTACTAGAGGTCGAATCAATTGATTGTTAGGAAACTTTATGCAATCTTGAGGATACATGACCTTTTTGATTAAATGAGGGGAGAAATTTGGTTTTCTAATATCGGTATGCGATTTGGGTATCACTTATCGATGGTGAAGGATGGTGACAACCCTAATACTGCATTTAGGTGTAGGTATGGGCACATAGTGATTGTGGTTATGTCATTCAATGTTACGAATGAAATTTAAATGTTAATGGGATTCTAAACACTTCCTTTCGTGAGATTATAGAAAGGTTCAGTATCATATTAATTGATTATATTCTGATCTACTTGACATTATAATAGGAGCATATATAACTTTTTAGGACTGTCTTGGAAGTTCTTAAATTACAATATCTCTATGGATTGTTATCCATGTGTATGTTTTGAACATGGGAGGTAAACTTCTTTGGAGATGTGGTGTCTCAATCGGGCATATTATTGGACCCATAGAAGGTAGAGGTACATGTTTATTGGAAAGAACCCAAGAACACTAAGGTGTTTTTCATATTCATAGGGATAGTAGGAAATTACCAAATAATTGTACTTTATTTCTCTTAAGTTGATGTTTTATTAATGGCCTTGAACAGGATGGGTCAGGGATCTGTTTAGAGTGAGAAGTTCCATGTATATTTTATCTATCTGAAGGGGAATATGGTCAGTTCTCCAATGCTACAGTTTCCATGGAAGGGGTGAAATTTTAGTTTTTTTGGGATGATTCCCATATAGGTTTGGGGTGTGTGATGATTCCACAATGGGGAGTGATCTCTTATGGTTATTGGAAGTTATGTACCCTTGACCTTAATATTTACACCTATGATACATATATATGATTGGTCATGTTTTTGTTTTGGTTGTGGCATCACTACCTCATTGGTAATTTCTTTGTGGTCTTCACAGATCACAAGATCAAGAGGTATATCATTTCCCAACGAGACCTGAACATGCGACATGGAAGATGGATGGATATTCTTCAGGACTATAATTTTGAGATCTACTACACCTCATGAAAAGGGAATGTTGTAGAAAATTCTTTTGGTATGAAGTTAAAGAGAGAGGGAGTTCAGAAATCTACAGATGGTTGGATAGAAGTGGTGGAGTTGGCAACCTTTCACATATATTCAAGAATGGATGGTGGTAGAGGCTGTCTATTTCAAATGGTAGTGCATTCATCATTGATGTAGCATGTGGATGAGTCTTAGTGGGGATACTCAGAGATAGAGTTGATTTCTGATCACGTTGATCAAGGTGACACTCCATAAGGATGGTCAGAGGATGGTAAAAGCAAATTTTGTTCCATGGGAGGCTATTAATTTTAGTAGAAATTATTAAGGGATCCCTATGTGAGTTTTATATCTCAATTTTAGCAGTTAACCCATTGGTTTCCAAGATTTAATTTGGCATGAAATCGAAATTTTTGTGTCCTAGTATGAAGCCGGCTATTCTATGGTTTCTGGAAAAGTTATCAGTGAGCCAGTAGGTGAAGGTCGAGCACCTTCTTCATGGTGGATTTTTTATCCCTTTGATGTCCCCATGTGGGAGTGGAATGAAATATTAATGGATTTCATCGTAAGACTGCCTGGGGATCTAGTAGGATATTATTATATCTGGGTAGTAGTTGATCGATTGACAAAATCAGAACACTTCTTGGAAATCATGGAATTGGGAGCAGTGAGTGCCTTGGCCAGGAGGCATGTGGATGAGGCACTGTGGCTACATGGAGTGTCAAAGTAAATTTTCTTAGACTCGGATACGCAATTTACCTCTTGATTATATAGGGGATTCAAGCATACTTTTGGAACTCAAATAGGCCTTAGAACTGGCCTCCACCCTTAGACATAGGGGGAGATAGAGAAAACCATCCAGACATTGGAGGACATGATGCGAGCATGAGTATTGGATTTTGGTGGGTGTTGGGTATATCACCTTACCTTAGTTGAGTTTTCATACAATACTATATATCAATTTTCCTTTGGAAAGGCTCTTATTTAAACCTTGTAGGGAAGGCCATGTTTTTCACCCTTATCCTGTATAATGGTTGGGGAGATAGTTGTTCTTGGTACTAAGATGGTGTAGACAATGAAATAGATGGTTCTTCATGTCTGTGGGAGGAAGAAGGTAGCACTGAACCAGAAAAATTTATATGTACATCTCAGGAGGAGGACCTTAGAGTCAGAGGTAGGGGAACTTGTGTTCATGTAGGATTCCCCTCAACATGGGAAGAAGAGGTTAGATATATGGATCGATCTTTCTCCAAGGTTTGCCGGACCCATCGATGTGTTGGGACGTGTTGGTGAGGTGGCATACCCTTATGAATTGCAACCACAGTTGGAGAGGATCCATGACGTCTTTCACATCTCTAAGCTTTTTTTGTAACTACATGATCACTCTCACATCATAAAATGGGTAGAGTTTTATATCTATGATGATGACACATTTTTGGAGTAGCCAATATTGATCTAGGATCATTAGGATATGGTACTTCATGAGAAACCCATTCCTTTGATTCACATGTTTTGGAGGCATGGTGGCCTAAAGGAGAGTTCATGGGGGAAAGCACAAATGTGTTCCTAGCATCTAGTGTTGTTTTTAGATTTTCCTTATTATGTTTTACTTTGTAATTATTTGTTTGAACCTTTTATTCTATGAAATTATTCTTTTCCATGTTTTGTAAGGGATGATGAAGTCCCTACATATAAAGGGTGTAACACCTGAGTACTATTAATGATGCATTAATTATATTGTTATTGAACTCATGTGAGTGAGTCTGTTCTATCCTAAGTGGATAGAATCATGACAAAGAGGATGATATTCCCCAATTCGTGTGTTCAAGACACCATGGTTTCTATGATTTGATGGTTTTTGTGTGGTTTTTTGGGGTAGTATATGTTGGATGAGGTGTTATTTGATGTCGAGGTTTCACTCTATCTTTCGAACAATATAGGGTGGTTTATAGTTTTAATATTATGTGTTGGATTATCAATGCTATATCAAGTATAGTAGGATCCTTGAGAGGTATCTCATATAGTGGATGTTTGGGCCCCCTTTCATTTTAATTATTTTTGGATTCTGAAGGATGAGAATAATTTTAGAGTTATATGATAAAATGGTTTGTGTTCACCTAGTCTATTAAATTGTGGCATTTTTAGGTTTGAGATGTTTCGTGGAAGTTTGGAGAGGTTTAGATAATAAAGGCTATAGGTGGGAGGAATAAAAATCATTTAATGTTGTTACTCGACATGAATCATGGGTTCACAGTTTTTCAAGATGGGTTGATGGTGTGAGGGTATTTAATGTGTGGAAAATAAAATATATCAAATATGAGATGATTTCTTTAGAATAAGTAGACCTCAAATGGTTAAATGATGTGAAAAGGTATTACACATCGGGTAATACAATGATCTAGTTTAATTTTAATGTTTTTTTTTCAGAAAAACCATTTATATATTTGAGTTATTTCTTTTTTTCCTCTTTATTTATATTAACCATAGGTGACTTTAAGAGATCTTTTAATTCCAATCCTCCCTCCATGGTCAATATAATCTAGTGGTTTCTCAGGGGAGATCTGTTATCAACCCATATTTTCTTTTCCACTCCTTTCGTCAGTTTTCTCTTGTATATCCCCCAGAATTTACTACTGCAATTTAGGTTGGATTTGGATGAACATTTGGGTAGATTTTTTATAACCATTTTGGGTGGAATATCATGATCTAAATTTCTATTAGTGATATTATTTCTTATAGGATTTCTTCTTCACCCTCAAATGTACTGATGAATTGAAAAGCTTCTCAGAGGTATGGTTTCTCCTTTGTTTATAATTGTTTGTGCATCCAGTGGGAGGGATCTATATTCTTTTCATTCATATCATATTTGTTCCACCCAGATTAAAGATAATTAATAGGATGTTTAATATATAAGGGGTAATGGGGTTTTTTTGTATTCTTTTACAGCGTTGAACTTATTGTGATATTGTTGAATTGAATAGGCTAAGCACCCCGCTAAAAAGTTTGGTCATTATTTGTACCTTCGTGCACACTAAAAATGGTGCATGTTGGTTAGATCTTGTTAAAAACTTGAAAATGGATATTTTTTAAATGCATACATATGGATAATTAAAAGATGCTGAAGGACTTTCCTTCAATGTTTTTGTGTTGACCCAAGAATTACAAAGTGAAATTAATCAAGGGGTTCTTGTTAAATATGGTATTTTTGTTATGATTTGATATATGGGTAATGTACCATGTTGTATAGCTGTGGTTATGTTTTATGGCTGAATGGGATATGAAGTGGTTGTGTTTTGGCATGTGGGATTTTCTTTGTTATGCATTAGTATGTTTGTGGAGAACTGGTGTGTTTTTTGGGTTGATTTGGGAATAGATGAACATGTGTGGTGCAATGAATATAGAAGACAATATGGTAATGATGTGTGGCCATATGGGGTTGTGTGTTGGGGTTTGGTTTGGTTGGGATGTTACTTGAAAGTATATGAATCTGTATCTAAATTATTTTTTTTTCTTTTTTTTCTTCTGAAATGACCATGGTTGTGTTTCTTGTTATGGATTGTGTTTATTAGTTTCTCAGGGGTGATGTATTTAATATATGAACATTTTAATAATGAATGAAAATGGTTAAATGAAAAATGGGCTGGAATGTATAAAATGGGAATATGGTTTGTCATGTGGTGTGTGCATTTTAGATGTAGCATCAATGGTAGTTTTGTGGGATAGTTTTTGTGTGGGACCCATATTTTGGGCTGAGTGTTTGTTACCTATAAATATACATTGATTTAATTTTTAATTATATAAACACCCCACCCTATTTGAGAATAATGGGAAAACACCCCTATTTTTATGGGGCTTGGGTTTTTTCAAAACGAACTGATGGTAGTATGGATGGATAGCCACCCACTTTTCCCAACTCCATCTTCAAGGTGGTGATATCCCTAGATTCTTCAGGAAGGTTGTGTATTGTGTGGCCAGGTGTGTGCGGGAGAGATATACATCCTAGGTGTCTTCCATATGATATTATTTGTACTTCCCTAGTTTCATCGTGATGAGATGTGTTATAGTTCATAAGTTTCTTTGGGATGTAGTGTGGTTTGTGGTCCATGTGTCTTCGGGTGGGATGAGGTGGTTATTTTGTATACGTATATATTAGAGGATGATATATTGTTGTCAGGCCCAAATATTTTATGAGAAGGATGTGCTTTTGTATGATAGGAAAAGGTTGGTGTTCCCTATGGTTTTCATTTAGGGTGTGAAAGGGGATCATTAGTGGGAATGTGGTTTGCGGTACCCTTTAATCGATCTACTCTATATTTCTTTACTTAACATGAATTTTTTTGGTGAGTCCGCCTTTAGTGAGGTTTTGGAGGGTATTTTACCTTGTTAGGTGCTTTTGTATTTTTTTTCTCGTGGTGTAATTATTATGTCTCCCCTACTCTTGCACAAGATACATTGGCTTTCCTATTGGGTATACTTGTATTTAAAACATACATATATAAAAATAGTTTTACGTTTCTAGGATGGTAATAAGGACCATATTAGGTATCACTATTTGAGTTATTTGGGATAGTTTCTATATCATTTATTAGGTTTTCTTATGGTATTTACATTAGATACTATTGCTTTGATTCAGTTTCATTTTTGAGCCTGCATGTGTGATTGATTTTGGCTTCATTTATATATGTGTATTGGATTTTATTGAGGTTGGTAAATTTTACCCCTAGAACATTATTACTAAAAAAGAATAATCCTTCCAACTTTGGGATATATCCATACCCTTGGTGTTGGTCACCACCCTAGGGCCTAATGGAGGTGGGACTCAGTGGGGTCATTAACTATCATTCTCCATTCCCATCTCTGGAAGTGAATATTTAGAGGGTGGGGGTCATGAAACCGTGAAACAGAAATTTAGTTGAACTGATTATAGAACTGATAAGGAGACGATCAAAATACATTGATATGATGATCATGTAATTGATATTAAAATCACTTGTAAATGAATATACATTCATATGTATGATATATTATGTATTTAATAAACAATATAAATAAAAATTTTATGAATTGTATAAATAATACGATATATTTGTAAAACATAGAATGAATCCTTTAGCAGTTTCCTCTATTTGAAAAATTCACTATATTATACAATAAAACAAACATAAATATATTAGTTACCCTTTTGATATATTTTTCTAAATGCATTAAATTTTATTACATTTATTTATAATTATTCTCTTTTTGTATAATAGTTAGATTATTATATATTTTTGATATCAGGTGTGAGTAACCTCTATAATTCAGAAATAGATTTATAAAAAAGTGACTATTATTAATTTTACCCTCAATAATCGTCATTCCCAAGTCATAAATGTTACTGAAATGTATGATTATTAAATTTCTATAATGTGAGTTTTTCATTTTTTTTTGATTTTTTGATTTCAAAATTGAAGAAGAATTTCGAGGTGAACATGCTTGGATGATTCATAATGAATGAGAAGTGATTTTTCAAATAATAAGTTAAAATTTTATAATTCTATTATAGAATAAAAAACACATTATTTACATTTATATATTTTATATTTCATATAAATAAATTCCTACATTAATTTATGATATAAATTTGTTGCATTATTCTTGTAAGTGGTTAAACCAACCCAAATAAGAACATACCATAATTAATGGACTATTATAAAGTGGCCTAGATGAAATTTCATTATCAGTGGAGAATAATGACCACATATAGTTTTTATTAGCATTTTATATTAGAAAAATAAATAATTAGTAGTAGAAAGTTACATATATTGGGATATTGTGTAGTATGAAAATGTATGTTTCATTACTCAGAGAATTATTTCTAGTAGTTGAATTTACCACAATTGTTTTCTAATCATATATATAATAAGTTATCTGAATTTTATTTACATAAACATAATAATATAATAATTTTATTATTTATCTATTAATATAATTTCTATGAAAATAAATTTCATGTGGTGATGAAAAGAAAAAAATTGGTATCTCTAAGGAGGCAATTGTCCAATGATATATCGAGGATACAATTTCATTTTCTATGGAATGAGGAAATGATGTAATATGGTTTAGGATGCTAGAATATAAAATATTCCATAAATATCATACTTAAATATTAAATTTTATATTATGGACATTATTTTATAGTGATGAAGTAAAATGTTTCACATTTCATCTTGGAGTTAGTATTCTGAAAAATATAGAAATAATTATTTCTTGTTTCAAAAAATAAAAGAGAAAGTTGGTTAATACAATTACCATTAATTTAATAAAATATAAGTATTATTTTTATACATATGATAACCTATAATGTTGGTTTACTTTATGTATAGGAATTATAAATTCATATAAATTAATGTTAATTATAATTTTTTTGTTTGTAATTTATACCTCACAACTTGAAATATCTTCAATGCAATGAGGGATTAGAAATAATGGGATGGCCTTTTGACAGGACCAAAACCTATTCAATGGTTCTCAATATGTTTAATATTTGTTTAGTAATAATTTCATATGAACTATTTGGGTTGTTGTTTTTGTGGGGAGTGTGGAGAGTACTTCCTCTTTTATAAGTAAAAATGGACTATATTTTTGGAAATTCCAAAATATATTTAATAATGGTAAATAACTATCAAGGAAAATTTATCCAAAATTTAGACATAATGGATAATACAAGATATTATTTCGTCCAAGGCACAAACCACACATTCCCACATTTGTTATAAACATGTAAAATATCACTTATTATTATTTTTTTATATTTTACATTCTATATTTTGTAGCAGAAAATATTTTTTACCTAAGCTGATTTATCATTTATGAGAAAATATGGAATATATAATATTACATAAAATGGACCTTAAGACTCAAAATATCCAATAAATTATAGTTTAATCCATTTATATTAATAAAAATAATTTAATTTAATATAATAAATGTTTATTTTAATATGAACATTTTTTTTCAAAAATATACCTTATATTCTAAAATGTCTAATATGGGGTTTTAAATTAAAACCATTATTTTTTAAAATGAAAATTCCACATATAAAATAAACATTTTTAATTGTAAAAAAGATTATAAATAACCATTTTATATTTATATACTAATTTTATCATAAGATTTATGTTATTTTTTAAAAATGGTATTTTTCCTTCTTCATAAAAATGTCAATATTTATAGAATAAATAGAAAAAATAGACAATAAATTATAATTAATTATGAAATAAAAAATAAAGATACATTGTTCAAATGAAAAATAAAATGATTACTTTTTAAAAACATTAAATATAATGAAAATTTATTTTTATAGGGGTAATGAGTTTTTAAAATATTATCAATTATTATTCATATATCATACTATTTACCAAATAGTTTAAATTGAAACTTCATGTAAATTTTATTATAATAAATTAATAATATTTTACTTATGATAAAAAATTCACAGTGTAAAAAAAGGTATATAAAAAAATACTGTAAAAGAAAACAATTTCCTTAATTAATTTATATATATAAATTCATTTTCATTTGAATTAAAAGAGACCTTTATATTATAAATACATTAATTTAAATAATATTGTAAATATTATTCACATCTACCATATTAGTGGACAAGTATTTATAGACTAAACTTATTATGGTTCTGTTTATATTAGTGGTCTATGTAGAACATTATGTCAAACACATTGTGTACTTAATAAATATTGAACATGAAATATTGGGTCATTACAAAGGATATATCGACAGGTGAAAAAATAATCTAGTTATAAAAATAAAATTAAAATAATTTTGATATAATTATAGATTTCATCCATGAATTATATCAATCAGTTAAAATGAAAAAATTCTTTGTGTATATTTCCCATTTACGGTGAACTAACAAAGCCTATAGGGTGAGAAAGGGGGTTTATTTTTCTACCTTTCCCATCATGCAAATTTCTAAATTGATTCATCATCAATGATTTCCATATAGCACCAATGATAGTTAGAGATATCTTATAATGGGGTGGTATAATTGTTTTCTACTCTAATTAAGGGCTTCAACAACTAATATTGAGTTGATTAGGGATAATACATCTCCGTGTTTTCTAAAATACTATCGTGTTCCAATGTGTATAAAGCCTTTTCTGGAACAATGGAGAAGAAACTTTTTCATCAATATCGCAATGATAAATAAATATCATTATATTGCTCCATACTAGATTAGGTTTCAATGTATTAAACATTTTTTATCGATAATAACATGAAAAATCACCCATGTATCAAGTCCTGATGTCCTAAGAAAGAATATTTTAGAGAACATCCAAATTACTACCCCTAATATAAAATATTAGTCCATAAAACTAATATATACTTTATATTTAATGATTTGATTCAAAATTTTAAATACGTTGTGAAATTATATTTATAGGTTCCAAAACATTTTTAGCATACTAGTAAAAACATTAAGAAATGGGAAAATTTTGTGATGGGATCCACTTCTCCCTTCTATAAGTGATAGGTGAAACATTATTTATGCTTATACTCTTGAGCAAGTGGGCATATATTTTAGGGGATAATGAGATCATGGAATGATTGAGATTAAATATATTAGATCCATATGTAGGATGTTAATAAAAAAGACAAATTATTGTCCATAATACCATATATTTTAATACCTAAGCAAAGGATGAAATATTTATAATGATAAATTGTAAAAAATCAGATTAGTCCATGTCGGAGTTAAAGACTACATTGAAAAATGTGTTGTGCACACGAGTCATTTTCACACTAATTGAAGTGAACCAGGACTAACATATAAATTAATAATAAAAATGTCCTAGGTGTAGGATGATAAACAATGTAACATTTCAATTTAATACAAAATTATATTATAAATTAAAACTATGTTTGATAGAATATTAAACACGCGTCACCAAGCATACATTACCTGCATAATAAAAACCATTATAACTGAGGTGTTAAATTTATAGGTATGAATAGTATGAACTAAATTATGAAATAATCACACACACAGAGAGATATATATATATATATATATATTTCTTACTCAATATAAATCCTAGATTAAAAATTATAAAACAACCAATCATTTTATTATAATGTATTGTTATTCTTTAAAAATATGTTTTTTTTAAAGAATCATTGATTATATTAATTTGATAAAATATTATTATTATGTTTTAGAAGTAATAGAACATATATTTGAAAATATAAACTCCATCTTTTGAAGATTTATACTAAAATTCACATTGGGAGAATCTTTTTGATTATTTTGGAAAATATAGATTTTTTAGTGTATAATTAAAAATACTAATTTTTTGTAAAATTGTTATTAATTTTAAATAAGGTAAGTAATATATAATCCATAATTTCTTTTGAATATTTTCTTATGTAACATAAATATTATTTTGTTATATTTATTCTAGTTAATTATATTTTTATATTTTTTATATTGTATTTTAGTATAATATTTTATTAAATGTTTAGTTGAATGCGGTTGACGTGTTTAATTCACATTTCCTCCCTTATTATTTAAATAAACATGAAGGACATAAATTTTATGTTATACGAATTTTTTATTTTCTTTTATTTTGGGTATTATTCCCATCCATATCCATGTTTTATAAACTGTTTTAATGACCATTGTTTTCTAAAAATAGAGGATTTCCAAAATATATTTTCGTGATATTTTATCATATCTTAAAATATTTTAAAAGTAATTTTAATTATATTTTCAAAATGGTCCAATTTTAATCCATTTTTAGAAATGTTTTGAAATCAATATTTATTCTTTTCATTTATGGCATAAGAATATCGTGGATCCATACTGGCTATTTTTTATAGAAGATTCCATTATAAGAGTCTACGTTTGTTCAAAATTAAAAAGATTTTCACAAAATATGGTGATGTTTTTGTATCTAAAATTGATTTTTAAAATGAAAATTATATTTTTGTCAAATTTTTTATAATTATATTTTTATGGAATTAACATTAATTGAGGTCAACGACCCTTATTGTTAGATGTGATCAAAAGGGGATATTTTGTAATCAAAATATATTCATTATTTCTCTGTATGGATTATGATTGATTCAATGATATTTTTTGGGGACATTTGATCTCTTCCACATGATATTCATGTTCCATTATGATTTAAATGGAACACATTTCTTCTCCATAGTTTAATCAAGTTTCAAATATAATTTAATGGAAAACCTTTCTTCGTTATATGATAATAATTTTTGAGTGTTATTATTATATATCTAATTTTTTTTGTAAGAGTTAATAATGATTCAATTATATATATATGGAACATGTTTCTTTTCCAAGGATTAATTATCTCTAAAATAGATTGTTAGAGAACCCATTTTTTTCAATGGTATAATCATGTTTTGAAGATATTACCATCGAACCCATTTCATATCTATTGGTTTATCATGTTATGAAATGACTAATGATTTTTACTATGAGTTTATGAGGAAATCTAAGCTCTGTGTTTTATATTCAATTTTTTCTTCATGGAGATTACAAACCATGGGTGTACCAGATAGGGTCGTGTGAGCTCCACATAGCTTATACAATGGGTTCTCCCAGATAGCTTCATGTGATCCCACTATGGCTCATATGATGGGTGCACCTATACTTAACTCTAATTCATTAGGTAATTATTGTTTTCTCCCAGTAATTATAATTTATGATTTACTTATGTTTATTATAATTATATAGATTATATAAGTGTTAAATGATGATTATTATCAAGGATTTAAACACGTTTTATTTATATATTTTGTGTGTTTATAAGGATTCATTTGGTTTTGATTGATATTACATGGTTTTAAATATTTATTCTTATGATAATTCATTTTAAAATCCTTTTTTATTTTTCATGATTAATGATTTAGGTATTTATGGGTATGAATTATTTTATGATTCACTCATGAAAAATTCATATATCATCATACCCTTAGGCATTTATTTTTCTCATCAACGAAATTCAATTGTTAATGCTTATATTTTCCAATACAATGAATTTAAGGTCATCCATAAATTTTTTATTTTCCCCAATGTATCAATAATGGTGTTGAAATAATTATTTGGTGATGGGTTTCATATTTATTATGATGATAAATAAATTTTAAATTAAAAATGATGGGTTTTTTCGGGGAAATTTCTATTTCAAAACATGTTTATAATTTTTGTAAGAGTTTTTTACTAATGATCTAAAACTATAATCCTAAAAGGTCTCAAGGGGGACAAGTTATGTAGTTATTTATTTTTATGTTTAATGTTTCAGATGGGGCAAATTTTTTCACGTTCATTGGTATCAATGATATAGGTTTAATGTTTATTTCTTTAGCACATGATCCTTGAGTGCATTTTCTATGATATTATATTCATCCCCCATATAATACATTAAGTTATATAGCTAATTTCCATTCCAAATGGCAATTAACATATTAGAGAGGGTAATAAAAAAACGAATATACACCATAGAATATCATATTTATCATTTCATAACAATCAACCATATGTAATTTGGACCACCATATACTACCTTTTAGTATATCTGAGATGACCTGAATGTGAGACCCATTGTCATTAAATGAGGATCAGTTCTTGTATTGGTTATCAAGAAATATCATATTTTCTATTATTCCAAGAGATAATGTAACATCATCGTGTTAAAGATAACATGGAATGATACATACAAAATTATTATATATAGTGACATAAATAATATATGTGAAGTGGAAATCCCCAAATCTGAATTGACATCACATTCATGGATGATGATCCTAATAATTTAATTTATTATCCTTATAAAAATATTGGAACTGAAAAAAAAATCTATCCCACTTCCCTCTCGCAAGAGCCATAATTGTTTAGTTGCCATATTAAAGCTATGAGTTGATTAATTGTTTTCATTTAAAGACACATAATGATATATATTATGTAAGACACAACTGAAAAACCCGTTAGCAGCACATTTTTTTATTTGTTGAGCACTAGTTTATTCATTTTTTCATTCCCCTTTTCTGTAAAATTAATAAATGTTTTTATCATTTTTCTTATAATCAATTCATCAGAAAATGCTCCTAAAAAATAGACATCTTAAAATGAACTGAATAAATATTACACCATGTTTTTATCACATGACATAATATTAATTGAAATATATTCCATCATTCTTGTCCATAAACCATACATAGTGTTTTTAACCATTGAAACAATAATTCTAATATTTAATCCATATCAATGTAATTATTATCCCAATATATGTTTACTCTTTTCTATAAACTATGATAATAAAAAATACCCCACATTAAAATTTTCTCTTTTTATGAACTAAGACTATATGTCATTAAAGTCCATGGTATACAAATATTAACTTCATATCCCATAATTCATGTCTTATGAATTTAAAATGTATCAAATTTTATATATCACATGTGATATTAGTTTAGTTTCCAAGGTCAATATCAAATCAAAAAAATACATGGAAGGGTACTTCCACGTGACGTAGATAAAAAATTCCATTCCCCGGTATATGATATTGATTTATAAAAGAAACTATTTTTTCTTAGGGATTAAATAATAACATATATAATATCATACTATTGTGTCATGTTATACCTAACAATTGACTAAAATTGGACTGTATAATAATTATATGTGTTTTTCATTATTACCTATAAATCTCGTTTAATAGTTATCCGAGACTCTAATTTCTAAATTTTACCTATGGAATTCATTGTTTTATGTGGTTCTATAATGGTGATGAGTCCTTAAAGAACCTCAAAAAAAAATTCATCCCTCTCTTCCTCAAATAATGATATTTATTTTCTTAATATTTTTATTTAAATGAATAATATTTATTATAGATGTATTTGATATTATATAATTAAATGTTGATTGATTATGGTTATTTCAAGATATTTATTGATACCCCAATCAAATATCTTGATCCAAACAATGAATCTTAATCAACCCTCCACCTAATATCAATTATTAAGGATTTATTTCAGGTTTGGATTCCTCTCCCTCCTCAATAATTAGATATGGTTATGTCAATTTTTCATGAGAAATAATGATGATAAGTTCTCTACACAGATGTCCTCATTTTATTACCATTAACTGTAGTGTGAAAATATTTCATTCGAACCAAAACATTACTATTAGTGATATTTTATATATGTAAAAAATAATAATTTATATAATCAATACAGTATGTTAATAAATAAATTTTATTATTTATTCATAGTGTAAATTAAAATAGACAAACTGTTTTTGGTGTTCATATAACGAGTGTATAAGAAGCCAATCTCATCATCATAAGTTTTCACTCAATTATTTACAGGTTTATTTTTCCTCCATTTAAACTAAGTTACATTAATCAAATACTATTAAGTTGTTTAGAACTTGATGGTTAAGCTATATTTTTTTTAAACTTTTTTTGACTTCTTCATTTCACTATAGCCTAATTTTTAAATTTGTATTTCTAAATAACCCTTAAATAACACATATGTGTATAGATACTCAACATGGAATCCCATGAGTCATAAGTTAATCATATTGGTTTCCCCTTTTCAACAAAATTCATAAAAAAATTCATGAATAGTCTAAGTATCCCCTAATTAACAATGATTTTCATAATTTCTATTTAAATACATAATTATCCTCTATGTAATATTTTAGGACTAAGAGGTATGGTTTAACATAATATCCATATGTTATTAATTAATATTATAACACCCAAAAAATCGAAAAATAATAAAATTTTATTTAATAGAGAATGTGATATGAAACTCCAAGCTTAAACAACACACACAATCTATTTCATTATATTTAGTCTCTTTGATATGTTGAGGAACATACAAACTTGTGTATAATTGAAATATAATATAATATATCTTTATAACCTAGCCATTAAATCTGAGGGTATGAATTATAAAATCTAATTTATGAAATCTATATGGATTAAAAATGTAAAAATATTTCCTTTGTTAACTATTGATTAGATGTAAACATAAGAATCATTTAAAGGAAATATATATGTTTTCTATAAAAAGTAGTTTATATTGAATGGATGTTTATCCAGGATATGCACAACTAATTTGAAATTATTATATATCACTATTATAAAATATAATTTATAATATTAAATTAAATTATGAAATTATAATATAATAATTATCATAAGGTGATTTTTTGGGGTTTTCCAAAAATGTTTTATTTTTTGATGAATATTGAAAAATATAAAATTTCAATTGAAACCCATTTTTTTGTTTAAATTATTTATTTAATTTTATTTTAATATGAATAATTTTAAATTAAAATATATTCATTATATATTATTTAATCCAATTTAGTTCTTTAGAAATAGTTTACAGATGATTTCTAGAAAAAAGCTCAATGGCCATTTAAAATGTTTATCTATGAAAACCAACTTTTTGATATCATCTATGGTGATAATTTTAAATTAAATATTTCCACTAATCATAATATAATTTGGAAAAATTTATAATATATTTTTTATAAGGATAATTTTTATTATTTAATAAGGTAAAATTAACTTTTGACAACAATGAATAATAAAAATAGTAAAAATTATTTTCTTATATTGAGTTAATAATATTTTCACATGGGATTAAAATAATAACATTATTGAAAAACTAAAATAAAAAATTGTCTAAAATATATTATATGATAATATTTATAAACATAAATTAATATGTATGGATAGTATTACATTTTGGACCCCTTTGGCTTGTGGATAACATGGGTACACCTTTTTCCATTCAAAATGTAGAAGTTTTTCACAAAAATAACTTTTATATAGAACACCCTATCATATATTATTCATATATTATTACCCTTTTATCTAGTAAAAACACTGATAAATTCCAAATTACCCCATCTAATCCTATAAGAATTATTTTTTTCCTAAATTCATGCAATGAAGGATTTTGGTTCAATCCAATAAAGGTTACCAGAAGAATAAGTAATGTTCATTAACACACATTTTAATTTTTTTTACTACATCATTCAAATAAATTATTATTTACAAATAATGATTTAATAAAATACGATTGATTCGTATAATTAGATTTTATAAAATTATGGGAATAAGAAAATCCATCCCCACTTCCATGAAATGTGTTATAAAATCGTCATTCATGTGTAAGACAGACTATCACCTCATGAACCAATATCACTCATTTTTCCAAAACCAGGTAGAAAGGATGGGTATTATAATCGATATAATTTATATATATATATATATAATATTTAATAATTAATTATACCAATGGATTAAAAATATAATATATATATATATTATTTACATTAAATTCCATAGGGGATACTATGACAACACACATGTGTATAGAAAACTACTACCTTCTAAAGTGGTTTGATTTTACATTCATTAACGCATTAAATCAATGAATACAAGGATTGAGTTATTTAGAATATGTTATATAAAGGAAATAAATATGATATTCATGAAATATTTATCATTATTATAATATACTAAATTATTTTCATTCTTTTTTTTCACTCGCATATAGATGATAAGATAGTTCATGTATGTCTGGATTACCACCTTCATGAAGTAATGTTACTCTTTTTTCATCACCACACTATATGGATGATATATTTTTGTTTTTTAAAATAATAATTATTACAATTAGGATATTATTATCATTTTTAATTTTAAAATATTATTTTTAATGTTTCCTTATAATTTTTTAAAATTCTTATAATATTACATTGTGTATATATAACCTACCATATTTATTAACATAACATACATCATTTCTCAAAACCATATTTCATGATCAGTATTAAATGAATAACTCAGGTATAATTATGATAATTATTTCATAATTATCATTATGTATTCTTGAAAACAAGAATAGGAACAAATATGACATATCACAAATGAGTAAACAATGTAATTTAAACTCAAAACAATAAAAATAATGAAGGATTACATACGAAAGGGTGATAAATGGTTATAAAAGAATAACATTTGATATTATAAAAATTAATATGGTTATATTACAAGTCAATAAGATTTTTAAAATAATTATAAATGAGTTTATTATATTTTTAACGAGAAGAAATAATGAGGTATAGGATTTATTAACTCAATTTTAATTCATTGGGTCAGACTTCAATATATTGAATATGTAAATATAATATTATGTGTGTAAAAAATTTATTATTTATGTTTTATTTCAACATTTAAATATTTATTTATATTTTATAAATATAATCAAATCATTGATTAATACCTGATTTAATGATAAGATCTTTATTATGGGATACATATCAATTTCTCTTTATTGAGACATACTGTAATGTTATGTTCCTAATATAATGCAAATGTTGTATATAATTCCCAATTTAAATGGAGTATCATGATATTTTAATAATTTATTGAATTCTATATTTTAATATGAATTATTTCATATATGGGTACTTGACATAAAAGTTAGAAAGTGGTAAATAATTCTAGAACTCAATTGTCTTCACTAGGTAACATTACATATAGATTATATTTGATATTCAATGAATTTATGTGTAATTACATATTGTTATATTATTTTTTCTTTAAAGTTGTTTTACTTTGGATTACATTTGATTCAATTACTCGATTCATTTACTAACTGTTACTTCAATGTTATGACCATTTCAAGGGTTTATTTCCCAATATCATGCTTATCAATATTTCTTATTTTGGAATTCTATTTGATGAATTAATTTTAAAATATACATATAAAAACAAAAAAATATTTTACCATATAATTATTCATGATATTTTCATGGAAGATTATAATTTTTTACAATCGTTGGTAGATAAAATAATTGATATTTTTTTATATAAATTCCGACAAAATTTCCCCCTTCGGTCAAAAAATATGTTTTCATTCAAAACCATGAATTCTAAAAATTTATTAAAAAATGTTTTTACCTTTTGAAAATTACATTGTACAGAAATGTTTTCCCATTTTTACTTTTACTTGTTTTTAATGAAGTGTTTTATTTATTTTCAAAACAAGGAATGTGTTTATTTTATTAAAATTTGAAGGGATTAATTATTTTAACATACTTTTCATGTACAAAATTTAAATCCATCATGTCAAATAATTTTTTAAGTCTTCAATTATCATTTTCAACGATTATTTTCAAGAAAATTTATTTTTATTTTTTTTGGAAACATATAGTTTTAAATTTGGATATTCAAAATGAAATGGATATTTTCGTCATGAATATTTTTTGAAATCAGTTTATGGTATTTCTATTTATAATAGAAATCGTCAATTTAGTAAAATAATAATCCACTTGGATAATTATTATTTTTATACCTTTATTTGTTATTTATATGGATAGTTTAGCATCATTTTTACAAAGTAATTTATTGAAATTCCATTTCATGATTCATTTTCGAAGTCATTATCATTCCCCTGAAATATTCACTTTCTTATGATCACTGGACATTCAATTTTCCTTAAATATACATAATATTTATCATTTATTTAATTATTTCTTAACCTATATGTCTTACTTAAAATTGGTGATCTACATTAAATGAAATTTTTATAGTTATAGAAATATTGATAAATGTGTATTCTTTACTCATGCCAGATATTTGATGATAAGACACATTGTTCATGAATTAAATAAACTATATATTATATTAGGACTACTTTAGAGATATATAGATATGTGGGGCATGAAATTATATTTCCCCTTCACGAATATGTATCATCATGAGGGAAATCAATTAGATATAATTTAATGGGTTTCTCCATATAGTTTTGAACGATCTTATGGAAGGTCATGATGTTATATGTATCACGTTTTCTGATTTCATGATGTTAAATAATTAATAATTCCCTTGAAATAATTTTTAGTAATTATTATCCATGATTTTTTCACAATAGTGTTTTATCTAGAAGCATTTAAAACTTTTTTTTAATTATTAAATATTATGTTTTTAGGTATTTACCTTTCCATATTTATTACACATTATCATTCTATTCCAGATATTTTTCCTTAATAATATTTCTAGATGAATTTAATTATAATATTTTTAAATTAAATGGAATGATTGTTTTCACATTTACATTTACAAGTTGATAATTCACATTGGATCATGACAGCTTTAGCTACACATACACCTTACAGATCATTTGAGATCACCATTATTTTATTTCCATTCCCAAAGTTCTAGGTTGTGTAATATGGATGATATACATTTATATTTGCATGACACCTACATCTATAGATTCCCCTTGTAACATCCCAGGTAAATAAAGAATAATACATTTTCATATTTATTAATATTTGGGAATTAAATATTAATATTACTTTAAAGGGGTTTCTATGTACGATAGCGTACCCGATACGCAACAAAGAGTTTCTTTGAAATCATACGTTGCACACTAGTAATAAAATAATATTATTTTAAATGTTAGTTAACACGTAGCCGTTGTACTGGCGGGAATGAATAGAAATAACTAAAATATGATTATATATGTTTGTTAAATATTTTTACATTTATCTAATAAAGGATAATGGCTTAAAATACGAAAAGAATTCAATTTTAGGCATATATACTATAATTTTCACTAAAGGTCCACTTATCAACTTTTAATGGTGAACCATCATCAAATATAGTTTTGGTCACTTTTATATAGTCTATTTGACCAAATAAAATTCTTCTTTAGAATCGGGACATCAAAATTTACTTTGTGTAAATTTTCTGTATTTTTCCGATAAAGATCATTTGTTATGAATAGTGAAAATGTTGTATTTTAATTCAAAACCTCTTTTTAATCTATTTTTTTAATATGAATAGATTATCTTCTTTAGTTTTTTTAAAGTGAAATTAGAATATATTTTGACCATTTATTCTAATAGTGGTCGTTGGAATTAGTTTCTCTTTGAAATCGGACTTAAACTAGTGTCAATCTTTTGATACTTATTCTTTAATAAAAACACGGTATTTGTTATGACAGCGGGAATTAATTATTAAATTGATTAATTCGAAAAATATGTTTTGAATTTTATAAAATAGACATAATTTTTTAATTCGGAATATCAAATATATCTTAGGGTGATTTTTTGGTATTTTTCTGAAAAACATCAATTTTTGATGAATAGTGAAACCACTAAGTGGTACTTAAAAAAACTGATTTTTCGTTTAAATGAAATTTTACCACCTCTGTGTTTTTTATTTCAAAAATCCTACATACAAGGTTGTCATTAAGAAGTAAAATGTGGTTCAATGGGATTAAAATAATTTTTTTTGTGAATAGTAACCTTTATGTTTATTAATCGCGATTAGAGGTAATTAGTGTAGTTTAAGGTAAAAATAATGTTTTCATAATATGAAATGAACATTACACATGTCCTACCCTTATTGTATGTGTCGTGGCCAACCATGAAAATCCATGGGTCAACTTGAGGACCCCATTGAGCCACTTTGGTTGGAAAATGACATTAATATCTTATTATTTAATGTTAAAATTAAAATGACACAAACATGAGTTGTCTTATTAAAATAATTTTTAAATGGGGTTATACAAGTCAGATGTTTGACTATAAATAGTAATTGGAAAGCTAAAATTATTTCCTACATCATAGTAGTTTTTCTATAATTTCTACACATTAAATAGATTATATTATTTATGACACCATGATGATGTAGGGATTACCTCATTATTTAACGATTTAAATAAAAATGAAAGATAATGTAAAATATAAGACCTAAACATGTCCAAAACCTGTTGGATGGGTTGATTTAGAAAACTTATCAACTTATCCTATAATTATATCAATGTGGGACCTTTTAAATTCGAATCCCATTTTAAAATAAAGTAACATTTCCTTACTTTCCAAGACTGCCCCTCCTCTCGTCTTATAAAAGGCCCCCACCTCTACCTCCTTACCCACACATCCAAAGCCTTTGGCTCGGCCATCCACTACCAATTTTGTCTCTCCACATCCCTCTATTACTCATTGAAGCCTCACTTTTGGAAGAATTCTTCCCATGGAATCCTTTGAGCTCAAATATAAGAGAGTTACCTGATTTTAAGCTAATTACTTCACTTGTGTTATTTTGTTTTATTTTGCTTCTACAACCCCCTAAAATCTTTTTATTAATTTATTTTGTAACAAATCCAGTATATTCAATATACTAGGATTGTTTTATAAGAATTATTCGAGCAACAGTTACACACATCAACATCTAATGGTTAAATAACATACTGTTTCTGTGGTTGGCGAATCTCTGCTTCACGAAACGATGATTGTTCAATATTCTTTTAATCACCATTAATGGTGGACATTAATATGTCACTATATTTATATATGATATATATTATGTTTATATTTTCCTTATGCTTCTGTATTTTTCATTTGTGGTATACCTTTATGGTTTCCATTGTGGGTAAACACGATAATTTCATTTTAGGAAGTGCGGACTACCGCCCCCTCAAAGTGATTTGATTCGTTAATGCCATATGTGGGATGTATAAAGGATGTATTTAAAGTTATTATATATGATTTTATACTATAATTATAATATACATCTACATAATTATTATTTATTTCCAATAAAGTATGAGATATAAATGAATGTAGCGTTCATGCGTAAGTACGGCTTACCGTCTCCATGAACGGTGCATTTCATTTCTTATCTCCAAATTTAATGTACTATTATAAAAACATATATATAATGGATATATATGATTTATATTACATTTAAATGATTAATATAATTTTTTAATTAAAATATACATACCTCTCATTTAGTTTTAATTCCATTAATATGACATAGAAATGAAAGTAGCGTGCATGCGTACGTACGGCTTACCATCTCCATGAACGGTGCATTTCATTTCTTACCTCTAAATGATTATGTGATATTATAAATACATGTATATACTAGATATATATGATATATATGATATCCAAATCAGGAATATCATTCTGGATATAAATAACCTTTGACCACACGAACAACATGTAATTGTAGGAAGTCCACTTTCGACTTAGAAACCAAATATCGAAAAACAAACATTATTAACATAAATGATTAAATAATGTTTATAACATGGAAATAAGTGATATAAAAGGAATACTGAAGTTGAAAAAGGTTCTTAAGAAAGTATAAATTAACTCAAGTTTATTATTCAGGACGTTAAAGAGCGATCGAGTCAAGTCGGACCCGAGGTAAGGGACTTCGTCTCAATCTCCTTTCATTGAGGCATATTTTTTTATACACAAATATCATTTATATGGTGTATAAACCCCTTCGATGTTTACTTTTATACGAAAGGAATCTTTTTCTAAGAAGAGTTTTACTAAACAACAAAAAGGAATTTTTCTTTTAACATACACGGTGACAACGACCTTTTCCGCCACCGTGAGTATTATTTGGTCTTTGGCTTCCTCAACAAGCCGTGATGTTTTTAAAAAGAAATAAATAACATATACTCATTTATGTATTTTGGTATTGAAAATGGTTTTTATAATGGATTTTATATGTCAATATATTTGAGTGATATATTGTGATCAAAGTGTGGAAATTTTTTCTTTCCATTATATTTGTTTTATGTCTTATGATTTTATAATGGAACATGGAAATTTGACGGGTGGTTACGTGATAAACCATATTTCGGGTGGTTCTGTGAATACCAGGATGGGTGGTTATGTTATAACCTCCAATGCATTGGGTATGGAAGTCAGCCGTATGGCTATTCCATTATGTATGTATGGAAGTTGGCCAAATGGCTATTCCATTAAGTGATATGTGTGGAAGTCGACCGTATGGTTATTCCACTTAAGTATGTTTATGTCCCTAGTTACCTTTATATGTTATGTGTTCTTTATATGGGTTTTATGGTAATCCTTTGGAAACAAAAGGGTAAGTAATGATATTTTATTCAGTGAAGAGTTTTTACTACTTCATGAAGGTGAAGGTATTACTTTGATAAAGTATACATGGTTTACTTGATGTGTGAAAAACTAACAGTTTTCATTCTTTGTGTATCCCTTAATGAGATTTTTATGCTCACCCCAATTTTTTATTGAAATGTTTTTCACAGGACTTAATGTGGAATATGGTCATGGATGGGATCACGGGAAAGTCATGATATCTAGAACATGGAACTAGACATGTTTCTTTTTAATAGTTTTTATTTTATGGAAACATATTTTACTTTGTAATCTTTTGAGATGTAACAGTTATGTCCTAATTCTCTAAAACTCTAAACCTGAAAAGATCCTCAATGTGAGTTATTCATTTAATTCAATATTAAGTAATGTTCAAGGTCGGGGCCTTATAGTTGGTATCAGAGGTCAGTTTAGACAACATTAGGAGTTAGAAAATTTTTAAATTATAAATTAATTTATGGTATGATTGAAATGATATAGCATTTACAGATTACCATGTTGCTTTGACTAAGATATTTCTGTGTTTAGAATGGTTTTCCACAGAGGAAACAAGGCAACTATGTTGGGACGACATGAGGGGGAAGACGACCTTCCAAATCAGCAATCAGAGATGGTTGGGATCAGAACTGAACAGTTTGTTGCAGTGATGGCACAGTTGACTCAGGCTATAAATGGTGGTGGTATTCATGCACGAGATCAGCCAGATCAACCGCAGAGAAACATGTCAGTGGTGGAACATTTCATAAGGCAACATCCCCCATCATTCAGAGGATCATCTGACCTTGTGCTAGCTGAAAGGAGGATTAAATCACTGGAGAAGATTTTTGATGTCATGGGGTGTTCAGAACATCAAAAGGTTTGTCTTGATGTTTACCATTTTGAAGGAGAAGCATATAAGAGGTGGTCGATGATGAAAAATATCAGGGATAGTTATGAGATTGATGATCTTCACTAGGACGAATTCAATGGTATTTTTCTTGAGAAATATTTTCCTAAGGTGGTTTATCTTAGGATGGAAAAACAATTTCTAGAATTGAGGCCGAAGAATGACTATGTGGCTGCTTACGAAGCAAAGTTCACTCGACTGGAAAGGTATGCTCCAAACTTTATACGAGATCTTGATAGTAAAATCAATCATTTTTACTCAGGATTAAAGCCAATGTATCCAAGGGCTTTAGCTTCTCGTGAGTTCAAAAATTATGAAAAATTTGTACGATGTGCGGAAAAGGTGGAAATGGAGTTTGTCGATGATCAGGTGTTCTTTGAAAAAAGATAGAATAAGTGGTCCAGTTGGCAAGCAAAGAGGGAGAATTCATCAAAGAAGCAAGGAGGTAAGAAAACAAAATATCCATCCTGTGAGAAGTGTGGTAAAATGCATCCTGGAGAATGTTTATCCAAGTCTGGAAAGTGCTATCGTTGTGGTAAGTCTGATCATATTACTCGTAACTGTAAGGAAGATGATCAGGCAGGCAATGAAAATCTAGTGGTAAGATGTTTTAAGTGTAATGAAATGGGTCATTATGCAAATTAGTGTCTAATGATGAACTCAACTGGGAGAAAGCAGCCAGACTACAAGCAGAAAGGGGTGGTGAAATCCTTTGCAACTACTTCAGCAGATGTTGTGTCGTCGAATGAAGTAGTATCAGGTACACTGTTTGTTTGTTCAGATTATGCCAATGTGTTGTTTGATTCAGGGTCTACACATTCTTTCATTTCTGAGAAGTTTTCTAGTAAATTGGTAATTCCATCACAAGATATGAATCTTGAACTTATGGTAAAAACACCTGAAGGAAACATTGATATGAAAAGAAATTATAAGAACCTTCATATCCTCATGTGCGGAAAGCATCTACCTACAAACCTTATTATTTTTCCTCTAGTAGTGTTTGATGTTATTTTGGGCATGGATTGGATTTTTTATATCATGCTAAGATTGACTGCAGAGCTAAAATGGTTTCTTTTCAAAAAGATTTTCAGTTTGTGTACATGAATGAACACTTAATTTTGATAACATATCAGGAAGTTGAGAAACAAGTAAAATATGGAAATGAATTTTATCTTGCACATATCGTTGAAAACAAGGGAAATATTCATATTAATGATGTTCCAGTGGAAAATGAGTATCTTGATGTTTTTCCTGATTAGTTTCCTTGTATTATTCAAGATCAGGAATTTGAATTTACTATTGTCTTAGTTCCTAATTCTAAGGCAATTTCAAAACCCCCTTATCGAATGGCTCAAGTGGAACTTTTAGAGTTAAAGAAGCAATTGCAGGAGTTATTAGATAAAGGATTCATTCGACCTAGCACATCACCATGGGGTGATCCTGTCTTGTTTGTTAAAAAGAAAGATGGTTCAATGAGACTTTGAATTGATTATAGAGCCTTAAATAACATTACTGTTAAGAATAAGTATCATTTGCCTCATATCGATGATTTTTTTGATCAGCTCTAGAAAGCTCAGTATTTTTCGAAGATTGACTTGAGGTCGGGGTACCATCAGTTGAAAGTAAAAGAAGAAGACGTTCCGAAGACTGCATTCCGTAATAGATATGGCCATTAAGAATTTGTAGTTATGCCTTTTGGGTTAACCAATGCACCTGCTGTATTCATGGAACCTATGAATAGAATTTTCCATGAGTTCTTGGATAAGTTTGTGGCTGTTTTCATCGATGATATTTTGGTGTTTTCTAAAAGTAAAGAGGAGCATGAAAGTCATTTAAGGGTTATTTTTCAAACCATGAATGAAAAGAAATTGTATGGGAAATCAAGCAAGTGTGAGTTTTGGTTGCAACAAATTTCCTTCCTTGGTCACATTGTTTCAAAAGAGGGCATAACTGTTGATCCTACTAAAACAAAAGTTGTTGAAGAATGGCCAAGACCCACAAATGTAACCCAGATCCGTAGTTTCCTTGGTTTGGAAGGTTTCTACAAAAGTTTTGTTCAAAATTTTTCACAGTTATCTAGTCCAATGACTAAGCTAACTCAGAAGGGTGTTAAGTTTATCAGGACAAAAGAATGTGATGATTGTTTTTAGGAGTTGAAAAGAAGATTGGTGAATGCTCCAGTTTTGGCACTTCCGTCCAGGAATGGTGAGTTTGTTATATACAGTGATGATTTGTTGAAAGGACTTGGTTGTTTCCTTATGAAGAATGATCAGGTAATTGCTTATGCTTCACATCAGTTGAAAACTCATGAGGTAAATTACCCTACACATGATTTAGAATTAGATGCTGTTGTTTTTGCTTTAAAAATTTGGAGGCATCATTTGTATGGAGTATAGTGTGAAATATATACTGATCACAAAATTTTAAAGTATATATTCAGTCAGAAATAATTGAACATGAGACAGAGGAGATGGCTGGAATTAATCAAGGATTATGATCGTACAATTCATGACCATCCGGGAAAAGAAAATAAAGTGGCTGATGGTTTGAGTCGAAAAAGTAATAATTCATTAACAATGATGCATTTGGAACGTGATCCTTTGGTTAAGGATTTGTTGAGATTTGGCATGGATGTTGTTGGTGCAGGAAGTTCTTCTGTTTTGTTTCAGGTATCAGTGAGATCATCCCTATCAGATAAAATCAACCAAGCACAGAAGCAAGACAATGAGTTGCAGAAAAAGCTATAGATGGTTCAGAAAGATAAGTTTCCTGAATTTAACATTGATAATGATTGTGTTTTGAGATTTGGGAAGAGATAATGTGTACCTTGTGATTCATAGTTGAAGAATGAGTTGTTATGTGAGGTTCATAGTTCCCCATTTTTAGTTCATCCTGGAAGTACTAAGATGTACAGAGATCTGTGGGAGTATTACTGGTGGGATGGAATGAAAAGGGATATTGTTGATTTTACTATGAAGTGTTTGACTTTTCAGTAGGTTAAAGTAGAGCGGCAGTTACCGAATGGGATGCTTCAGCCTTTACCAGTGCCAAAGTGGAAATGGGCCATGGACTTTGTTGGGGGATTACCGAAGACATCAAGAGGTAATAATGCAATCTGGGTTATTGTTGATCGATTGGCTAAATCTGCTCATTTCCTTCCTATTCGAGATACTTTCTCTCTAGATCAACTTTCCCGATTGTACCTTAAAGAGATAGTCAGGTTGCATGGAGTTCCTCTATCCATTGTATCCGATCGTGATCCAAGGTTCACTTCTAACTTTTGGAAGGGCCTTCAAAAGTCATTGGGTACTGAATTAAATTTTAGTACAGCTTTTCATCCTCATTCAGATGGGCAGTCATAACGATCAATTTAGACCTTGGAGGATATGATACGTGCTTGTTCGATGGATTATCAGGGAAGATGGGACCAACATCTTTCTTTGGTTGAGTTTTCATATAATAACAGTTTTCATTCCAGTATACAAATGGCACCATTTGAGGCGTTATATGGTAAGCGGTGTCGAACTCCAGCTTTTTGGTATGAAGTGGGTGAAAAGAAGCTGATGGGACCAGAATTGGTAGAAGAGATGGCAGAAAAAGTTCAGTTGATTCAGAAACACATGAAAATAGCTTAGAGCAGGCAGAAGAGTTATGCGGATAACCGGAGGAAATATCTATCTTTCGAGGTAGGTGATCATGTTTTTCTCAAGGTTTAACCATGGAAAAGTGTGATGCAATTTGGTAAGAAAGGAAAGCTAAGTTCAAGGTTCATTGGACCATATGAAATTCTGGAGAGAGTTGGATCAGTTACTTACCGAGTGGATTTACCTCCGAGATTATCTCAGGTACACAATGTTTTTCATGTATCGATGTTATGAAAGTATATGCCAGATCCATCTCATGTTTTGAGCCCAGAGGTAGTTCAGTTGGAAGAGAATCTATCTTATGAAGAACAACCAGTCCAAATTCTTGACCGAAGAGAGCAAGTGTTGCGAAATAAGGTAATTCACTAGGTAAAGCTTTTGTGGAAAAACCATATGGTTGAAGAGGCAACGTGGGAATCTGAAAATGCTATGAGGGATAAATACCCCCACTAATTTTGATATGTGAATAAAATTGCGAGGACGCAATTCCCAAAAGGGGGGAAGGATATAACATCTCAGGTACATAAATAATAATACATTTTCATATTTATTAATATTTGTGAATTAAATATTAATTTTACTTTAAAGGGGTTGCTATGTTCTATACCGTACCCGATACGCAACAAAGAGTATCTTTGGAATCTTACGTTGCACACTAGTAATAAAATAATTTTATTTTAAATGTTAGTTAACACGTAGTCATTGTACTGGAGGGAATGAATAGAAATAACTAAAATATGATTATATATGTTTGTTAAATATTTTTACATTTATCTAATAAAGGATAAATGCATAAAATATGAAAAGCATTCAATTTTAGGCATATGTACTCTAATTTTCACTAAAGGTCCACTTATCAACATTTAATGGCGAAACGTCATTAAATTTAGTTTTGTCCACTCTTATACATTCTATTGGACCAAATAAAATTCTTCTTTAGAATCGGGACATCAAAATTTACTTTGTGTAAATTTTATGTATTTTTCCGATAAAGATCATTTTTTATGAATAGTGAAAAATGTTGTATTTTAATTCAAAACCTTTTTTTAATCTAAATTTTTAATATTATTATATTATATTTTGAAGTGGTTTTAAAGTAAAATTAGAATATATTTTTACCATTTAATCCAATAGTGGTTGTTGGAATTAATTTCACTTTGAAATTGGACTTAAACTAGTGTCAGTCTTTTGATACTTATCGTTTCACAAAAACACGATATTTGCTCTGACAGCGGGAATTAATTATTAAATTAATTAATTCAACTTATATGTTTTGAAGTTTTTAAAATAGAAATATTTTTGAATTCAGAATATCAAATATAGATTAGGGTGAATTTTTGGTATTTTTCTGAAAAACATCAATTTTTGATGAATAGTGAAACCACTCTGTGTTTTGAATTTACAAAATCCGACATACATGGTTGTCATTAAGAAGTAAAATGTGGTTCAATGGGATTAAAATAATTTTTTTGGTGAATATTAACTTTTATGTTTATTAATCGCGATTATAGGTAATTAGTGTAGTTTAAGGTAAAAATAATGTTTTAATAATATTAAATGAACTTGAAACATGTCCTACCCTTATTGGATGTGTCATGGCCGACCAATACATTCCATGGGTCAACATGGGGACCTCATGGAGCCACTTTGGTTGGAAAATGACATTAATATCTTTTTATTTAATGTTAAAATTAAAATGACACAAACATGAGTTGTTTTACTAAAACAATTATTAAATGGGGTTATACAAGTCAGATATTTTACTATAAATAGTCCTTGGAAATCTAAAAAGATTTCCTACATCATATTATTTTTTTTATAATTTTTAGACATTAAATAAATTAAATTATTTATGACACCATGATGATGCAATGATTACCTCATTATTTAACGATTTAAAAAAATGGAAAAATAATGTAAAATCTAAGACCTAACCATGTAAAAAACCTATTGGATGGGTGGATTTAGAACCCTTATCATCTTATCCTCGAATTATATCAATGTGGGATCTTTTAAAACCGAAACTCATTTTAAAATAAAGTAACATTTCCTTACATTCCAAGAGTGCCCCTCCTCTCCTCTTATAAAAGGACCCCACCTCTACCTCCTTACCCACACTTACAAATAGTTTGGCTTGGCCATCCCCATCCCATTTTGTCTCTACACATAACTCTATTACTCATTTAAGCCTCACTTTGGGCAGAAGACTTCCCAAGGAAGCCTTTAATCTCAAATCTAAGAGAGTTACCCGATTTTAAGGTAATTGCTTCACTTGTGTTCTTTTGTTTTATTTTGCTTCTCCAACCCCGTAAACTCTTTTTATTCACTTATTTTGTAACAAATCCAGTATCTCCAATATACTAGGATGTTGTTATAAGATTCATTCGAGCTACACTTACACACATCTACATCTACTGGTTAAAGAACATATTGTTTCTGTGGTTGGTGAATTTCTGCCTCACGAAACGATGATTGTTCAATCTTCTTTTAAACACATTTAATGGTGGCCATTAAGATGTCACTCTATTTATATATGATATATATTATTTTTATGTTTTTCTTAATCTTCTTTATTTTTCATTTGTGGTATACCTTTATGTTTTCCATTGTGGGTAAACACGATAATTTCACTTTACGAAGTGCGGACTACCGCCCCCTAAAAGTGATTTGATTCGTTAATTCCATATGTGGGACGTATAAAGGATGGATTTAAAGTTATTATATATTATGTTATACTGAAATTATAATATAACTCTATATAATTATTATTTATTGCCATTAATGTATGATATAGAAATGAATGTAGCGTTCATGCGTACGTACGGCTTACCGTCTCCATGAACGGTGCATTTTATTTCTTATCCCCAAATGTAATGTAATATTATAAGTACATATATATAATGGATATATATGATGTATGTTACATATAAATTATTAATATAATTCTGGAATAAAAATATACATACCTCTCATTTAGTTTTAATTCAATTAATATGACATAGAAATGAAAGTAGCGTTCATGCGTACGTACGACTTACCGTCTCCATGAATGGTGAATTTCATTTCTTACCTATAAATGATAATGTGATATTATAAATACATGTATATGCTAGATATATATGATATTTATGATATCCAAAGCAGGATTGTCATTTTGGATATAAAAAACCTTTGACCACATGAACAACATGTAATTGTAAGAAGTCCACTTTCGACTTAAGAACCAAATATCGACAAAACAAACATTATTAACATAAATGATTAAATAATGTTTATAACATGAAAATAAGTGATATAAAAGGAATAATGAACTTGAAAAAGTTTCTTATGCATGTTGAAATTAACTCAAGTTTATTATTCAGGACGTTAATAAGCGATCGAGTCAAGTCGGACCCGAGGTAAGGGACTTCGTCTCAATATACTTTCATTGAGGTATATTCCGTTTTATACACAACTATCTTTTATACGGTGTATAAACCCCTTTGAAGTTTACTTTTATACAAAATTAATATTTTTCTACGAAGCGTTTTACTAAACGAAAAAAAGTAATGTTTATTTTAACGTACGCGGTGACAACGGCCTTTTCCGCCGCCGCGAGTATTATCTGGTCTTTGGCATCCTCAACAAGATGTGATGTTTTTAAAATGAAATAAATTCCATATACTCTTTTATGTATTTTGGTATTGAAATTTTTTTTTATAATGGATTTGTTATGTCAATATATTTGAGTGATATATTGTGGTCAAAGTGTGGAAATATTTTCTTTCCATTATATTTGTTTTATGTCTTATGATTTTATAATGGTACTTGGACATTTGACGGGTGGTTACATGATAAACCATATGACGGGTAGTGCCGTGAATACCAGGACGGGTGGTTACATTATAATCTCCAATGCATTGGGTATGGAAGTCGGCCGTATGGCTATTTCATTAAGTATGTATGGAAGTTGGACGAATGGCTATTCCATTAAGTGATATGTGTGGAAGTCGACCGTATGGTTATTCCACGTAAGTATGTTTATGTCCCAAGTTACCATTATATGTTATGTGTTCTTAATATGGATTTTATGTTAATCCTTTGGTTAAAAAAGGGTAAGTAATGTTATTTTATTCATTGAAGAGACTTTACTACTTCATGAAGGTGAAGGTATTACCTTGATAAAGTATACATGGTTTACTTGATGTTTGAAAAACTAACAGTTTTCATTCTTTGTGTATCCCTTACTAAGCTTTTTATGCTCACCCCAAGTTTTTTTGAAATGTTTTTCACCGGATATAATGTGGAATATGGTCAAGGATGGGGTTCAGAGAAAGGCATGCTATCTAGAACATGGAACTAGACATGTTTCTTTTTAAGAGTTTTTATTTTATGGAAACTTATTCTACTTTGTAATTTTTTGAGATGTAACAGTTATATCCTAATTGTATAAAACTCTAAACCTAAAAAGATCCTTAATGTGAGTTATTCATTTAATTCAATATTAAGTAATGTTTAAGGTTGGGGCCTTATACCCCTCCTGAGCTAGAAAAAAATAATGCGAGATAATTACCTCCGAGTCCCATCCTCAATAGGTCTTGGGCTGGTGACTTGCACCAAGGGTACGAAGATCAGCCGATGTGGGAGGAATTAATATTTATTAGAAAACTATATCAAGATATAAAATGTATCGTCCTCAATAAACTCCAGTACATATATAAACGAATGCCATAAATTCCATCCCACATGCATGTTTAAAAATAAAAATGTTACAAATGCAAAAAAACCTCATTGTAAGTACCAAAATAAAATCTAAGACATGGCATAAAAATTATTCCAATGTTAGTGCTAGTAATGCCAATCTTGGTCAACATAGTCCTCCTAGAAACATGGAAAAAAATTATATATATACGTTGATCAAATAATTATACATCATAGGAAATCCCAATGTCTCTCATGTAGAAGGGAGAGAACCACATTAATGACCCATGAGAAAATAACATAACCAATAGAACCTAAAAAGGCATACTTACCATCCCCACATCACAATGGAATTCTAACCAAATAATGAAAGTCATGTAAATTATTTTAGTAGGAACATTGATGATAGGTAACCCGAAACCACTTTCCCACTGATTTTCTAATCTCACACCCTAACAAAAAATGACATGGTGCACCCACCTTTTCGAAAAGTACCATGTGACAACCCCCCCCCCCCCCCCCACACACACACACAATCCTCATCCTCACAACTAGACGCATCACCTAGGAAAATGAATCTCATCCCATTCCACCCGCAGACCACAGAGCCAAACACGAAATCATATCCCACCCACAGATAGCTAGGCCCCATAGCACATCATATCTAACCCGCAAACACCTTCTCCTCATTGAACATCACATCCTGAAAATAAATGGGAATGAAAAACACCTCTCATCCATAACAAACCTGGGAAAACACAACACACCTCATCCTGAAGACCCCTTGGGAAAAAATCCATCTCATCCTAAAGACACTTAGTAAAACACAGCTCTCTCACATACACTGAGGCCCCACAAACAACAACCTTCTTGTTGAATATTGTGATATCAATACCTAGAAGATAGAGTAGGGAAGAGCGGGTGGATGACCATAAATCTTACAAATATGATGTTTAGTAAAGACACCATCCCCCATGAAAATGTGTATGTTCATCACATAGTGTAAAACTAGGGTGGTGTGTGTATAAACATCATAAGGAAAATACAACAATACCTATAGATACCAAACAATGCTTTGAACATATGGTTTCTCAACCCACAAACATCCCAAAACACTGCCAACATTACTACATCATATAAATGAAGAACCATATAACAATTCATCACTCAAATCATACCCCCAACCAAATAATTTAAAAAATCATTCTTTATTAATAAATTCATTTATTCCATCACTATACATGAAACTAACAAGCACAAAACATAACAATCCATACACAAAATAAGACAAACGGGGGAAGGAGAACCGAGTTAAAATAACCAAATTCATATTTCCACTCCATTTAATTTTCATTCACATCATAAAGAAAATGGGGCACATAACCCAGGGGAATCTTTATGAATGCTACTCATGGAGGAAATTTGGGTGAATTACACATACTAACAACAACCATAATTATTATTGAAATTCATTCCTCCAAATCCTACCTATCAATAGAGGAAACCCTCAAATCATATCCACACCCTTCAAAAAATCACATCCTAACCACTCTGGTTATGCACACTTCAAAACCACACAACCACCCACAGATTAAGTAATACATACATAACACAACCTAACCATTAACCCACTGTGTAACACTATTCATTCATCTCACAATCAAAAAATATCTCTAACTAAGAATACATTCCACCACCTAAACTACCACATTACCAAGAACCATGTTCATAATCGATTCACCACACCAAAAAAAACAAATTATATTCATATTTATAAAGTCACCAATTCTATAATTCCATTTGTTAACTTTTGGGGTTATCATAGAAATAACTTGATCATGGGACATCCATTTATTAGTCAATTCTTGATGGCTAATAAATTTAGTATACATATATTCATTGAATAGATGACAAACAATAACCATTCTGAATCCATCATAGGTGACCAAACAGGGATCACTAATCGCCATGACTTTCATTAGACATATATTCCATTCAATTCCCAACATCAGCCGAATCAACAGAGTAAATAAGTCACTTTTCCCAGCCCAATATTTGATTTATAAAATGATTCAATTACCATTATTTTATTGTTATATTTATATCATGATAAATATGTCATCCATACACCCTCAAAACATAATACAAAATTATAGAGACATGATGGGATACCTTCCTCAAAAAAGAGAAAATCATTAATTCCTGGTTACACCAAATATTAAGGCATGCTTGAATCTAAAAATTCCTCTAGTGATAAACATGACCAACAAGGTTTACGAAAACTAAAAATATCATTAGTGAAGATGGGTTTGGAGTGAACCAATAAGAAATGGAAGAGAACAAGGACGATAATATCTCATATTTAGAAAGTACATATCCTATATTAATGGGAAAAACTATTTTTAAATTCTATTAATGGTGGATCATGATCAAGACCATGTGGTTTGGAATTAAATGTATGCTTAAAATTTTTAGAATAAATATACGAATAAAAAAGTCCCTCAAAACCATTAAATATGTTATTAAACTCCTTTCACGTCAATGAAAACATTAATGGGGAGAATGTAGAAAAAATAGATAATTTTATATTTTTGACAAACTCTTAAAATAAGTTATAAGGGTGGGGTAAATCTAGAATAGATTCCGGTGACAGGATACTGATGTGAGTCATCATTAAGTGAGCTACTGGTACAAGGTAATGGTGGATGACTCACCATCAGATGAGATACTGGTAAATGAGCTATCAATGAATGAGAAATTTGTGTGATTATCCATTCAGTGATATACTAGTATGTGAAACTAGTGGATGAATCACCATTAGATGATATACTGGTGGATGAATCACTATTGGGTCACATGAAGGTGGATGACATACCACTAGTGACCTATAATTGTGTCCTATAATCATGAGTCAATTGTGCAAGTCAATGTTCTGACTCTATGATTCAAACTCAATAGTATGGACCTCTTTTTCCTGACTCACCACATGAGTCACTGGTGCAAGCCACCTTTGGAGACCTAACATCATGACCTATAGGCCTTGAATCACTATTGGAAAAACTGGATTTTTGAAAATATTTTGAAATGAGACACCCTGAAATTCCAAAATACATCAAACACACAATTTTTAAAAAGTAATGGACAAGAGAGATGCTTCAAATTACATAATATACATCTAAAAGATTATCACCCCCCATGAATTCAAAATCAATACTAGAAGGATAATAGGGGTATGAACAACAACCTTGTGTTATATCTCTCAAATACCGCACTACACTTCAAGCACCACTAACAACCAAACACATTAATGTTCAATGATAAAACAACATAATTTTTTTGAAATTAGGAGTGGAACCTCAATATCCAAGAACACATCTCCCAATATATGATGATCCATCCAACCAAAAGGAACACCACACATGTACAATAACCACAATATCTGTGCACATGAACCATGTAATTAAATCATTACTTTCAATATAAAATCTACACAGGGTGGTACAGACTCACCTATATGGGTTTAATAACATCTCAATTAATGTATCTTGATTAGGAATTAGGTCCTCCTTTTTTCACATGTCAGGACTTCATCACAAATTATATAATATGGAGACAAATCATCTCATATTAAAGAAGGTTATAACATCACAATTGAAATATAATTATTACACAAAAAAACTGAAAACAACACTGGGTACTGAGCCAGAATCTATGATTCATGCTCCCAGTTAATCTCCTCTATTCGACCATGTCTCAAGAACAAAAGAACCAATGGAATGGTCTGTCCATAAATCACATTATCCTGATGGTCCTAGATCTCTACATGCTTTTCCATGTATGTCATTTTTTCATTGATATCAAACATTCCCTAGTCAATGACATGGGATTTTTTGTGAAGATTCTAACAGAGTTGGGAGACATGAATGATGTTGTGCATCCTCTTCAACTATCATGATAATCTTATCTACTATTCCACCTTTAACACATTCCACAAAACCTCAAAGGGTCCAATGAGGCTTGGAGAAAACTTACAACCTATGGAAAATCTCCACTTCCCTCATCGAGGGGAAACCTACATGAACACGGGGTCCCCAACCTAGAACTCCAAGGGCATCATCCTAAGATCTTCATATGAATTATTCTGATGTTATGCAACATTCATTATCTCACAAACAAGATGAACCCTCTCTATAATGCTCTACACTAACTCGGGACTAAGAATAGTTGTCTCCCCAACCTCTATCTTGAAAAAAGGAAAATGAAATGGTCTTTTATACAATATACCAAATAGATCAATGCCAATAGAATAATAATATCTATTATTGTAATAAAAATATACCAAGGGAATGTGTAATTCCCAAGATCTATTAATTTCCAAGATGCATGGTCGCAACATGACTTTCAATATCCGGATAATATGTTCTGTCTGCATATATGTCTGGGGGTGGAAGGTAGTGCTGAGGCAAAACTGAGTTCCAAAATCCTAGTTCAATCCCCTCCATACTCAAAAGGTAAAACCAGCAACCCAATACGAGATAATGGAGCTCATAACTCTGTGCACCAACACCACCTCATTTACATAACTCATTACCAAGGCATCCATTGAGCTCGACTCATTGATCGTTGTGAAGAGTGTTAATTCTGTCATCTGATCCACTACTACCCAGATAGCATCATAGCCTCCCTAAACCCTATGTAACCTTATGAATAAATCCATTGAGATTTCATCCCACTTCAAGTCATGGAATTCCAAAGGATGTAACAAACAACTGGGAACAAAGTGGTCAACCATCACCTTCTAGCACACTAAACACATCACCACAAACTATGTTATTTTAATTTCACACTAATACACCAAAACTGCACCATCAATCCATGGTCCATATTGACATATACTAGTTCACCACTAAAGGTGAGCTATGAATATTATATAAGACTCCCTCAAGCATCACCACTGGAAAGAATAGCCTCCCACAGAACAACATTTGATTCTGACCATTCCACGACCATCCCTATGAAGTGTCACCATGGTCAATGTGATCGAGAATCACCACTACCTTGGAGACTCCCCACAGAGACTCCTCCACCTACTACATCATAAAATATTACGCCATCATCTGAAAAAAAACATTCTCTACCTCAAACCATTCATGCATCTATTCACATGACTACCAAATCCTCCATCACCATCCAATATTTCATTGAATTTCGAACTACCACCTTATATGACTTAATTATCAAGGAATAAGCCAAAAAAGTCACATTTCATGAAGTTTTGGAGATCTAATAATCATATTATAGAAGAAATTATTTATACACCTCTACTTTTTCTATCTCACATCTCACTTGGAAAAGATATACATAAAATTATATTGAACTATATATACATGAAAGTGCTCCCAAATGAGTTAATATCACAAAAATTTTATAAAAAACATGAACGCTGTCAGTTCTACATCATGGATGGAATAGATACATCGATGGGGATGTGACTAACTTGACCCATAAGAGATATCTCCCTTCTACTGCATTAATATTCTTCCCAAGAATAGATGGGAGTCATTACTAAACACCTTAAACATCACCCCATCCCCTAGGAATTGGATCATTGGAGCATTGAAAAACATCCCAATCAGTGATATGAATTTTTCATGGAACTCCTTGCTCCACACAAAATCTTGGTGATTTCTGGTAAAAGCTAACAACAAATATGAATGTTGTGCGAAATTGCGTACAAATATCTTCTAATAGACTACAAGACAAAGAAAACAATGAACATATGAAACATTATTTTGTGATTCACAAAATACAACTACCTAGACCATTAATGGTTCCACTAATACACCATAATATAAAACCACATTCTTAATGAAGTTTACCTCTTTCATCCAAAACATGCACATGGAAAACATTCCATAGTGCAGGTAGTGCTAAAGAAACTATAAGGCAGTTTGGATATGGTCATCATACTCATCCTTAGACATTGAATAGATCTGGATTTCATCAATTAATATGATGATCATCTAGTCCAAGAACTCACAAAAGATGAATTTCAGAAGCTCCCTGATCATATCTGGACAATTCGTAACACTGAACAGTAAGACTATAAACTCGATGTTTCCTTAACTACATCGTAATTTAGTATTTGGGATATCACCATCCTTCACCCTCAAATGGTGATATCCAGATTATAGATCGATCTTAGATAAATAACATAATCCAGTCAACTGGTCAAATAGTTTATATATCCTTAGGAGAGGGTACCAGTTCTTGACTGTCACCTGATTCATCCTTTAATAGTCTATGAAAAACCTCTTTCCATCATCTTCCAAATTTGAAAACAAAATCATAGCACCCCATGATAAAACACTAGTATTTATGAATCCCTTATTCATCATGTAATCAATTTGAGTCCTCATCTCCCACAACTCATAAGATTCCATCTGATATGTATCCATCCAAATCAGACAATTGTCGGGCTATAATTATATCCCGATATCAACGTCACGTGGGGGGGGGGGGTTAGAGTCGCAAAATCCTAGAGGAAAAAATTCAAGAATTACTAAAAAACTATGGGAAAATCCACTATCTCATCATCCATTGATCTAACTAAATGTTTAGACAACAATGAATGAAGTGTCTCTCTATATTGACTGCCCACATAGTAAATCTGCTCGCTAAAGAATACCACACACCAACCATACATGTATGAAAACACAACTCTTCTCCAGAAGTAGTTGATAATGATATGCATAGAATAAAAATCGTAAATGTGGATAATAACTTTTTATGGTTTCATCTGCAGTAATAAGATATCCCCATGTGACTGATGCCATCCCATCATCAATCTACAACCCCATGAAACTTCAAACAAGTTGGTATGACCTCTGACTTGAATACTAAACACTAGGGGAACATGAAACCTCTCAACATAATGTCCTAGGGAATGGGATATACTTGGTGAATAAAAGGAGTTTCAATCTCTTGAATCAAACAACGAACAAGAAAGTGTAATAAAGAAGATAATTTTACCTGAGAAGATCTTGGGTCGTGCTCGAACTGTTTCCTCTTCTATGTGTCACTAACTACACCCAAATCCTCTACCCTTATATTGTATACCACCTCCATATCCATGCCCTTATTGAGGTCCTTGAGGAACACCCATAGTTCAGCCTCTGTCACCTCCATCTCCCCTCAGTGGAGCATGAGCCTACTATTCCTACTACTGAAACAACAAACCAAATAGTTGCGGCAGAGGCCGGAATGGAACCTACCCACCTCTACCAAAATGCACACGAATGTATGTTAGAAACTAGTTCTGAATATTCCCTTGGAATCCATAGAATAAAAAATCATTCCCAATCCTATAGGAAAGGAAAGTAGACTAGGAGTTCGAAATAGAAGATATTGAGTTTGACTCCCTACTGGTCAGAACCTTGAAGGTCCTGGTTCCTAAGACCTACTGCTGGTAACCATTCCTTTTGGAAAGTATTTTGATTTATATCTCATTGTAGGCCCCCTAATAATTAAATCCACAAAATTACCTCTTATTTATTCTAGACTACTAATTATATCGACAACATATAGGGGGTTACTAGAAATTGGATAGGATGATAAAGTGCCTCTGCTAGGTGTCTCGCACAAGACACCTCATCTAGAAATATATCTGGGAATAAATGAAGAAGACACTTTGTATTAATATCCCTCTATTGTACTGACATAATCTCCTACAAGAGGGTGAGTATCTATTGCCTCTTCTCATCCTTATTGGTCGATGAATGGAATTATGCTCAGAAATCATTTCTTAATCAATACACAGAAGGTCAGTCTCCTTCCACTCCCCTAGTTACAGTTCCCACAACTAACGTGAAAATCCTTACAAATGAATCACTACCAAACCGACCCAGAACTATGTTGGTGCCCATATCAAATTGAATGTAATCTCATGCTGCTCAAGCCAACTCTCTGAATCCATGTCTGAAACACTGCCTTCATAAATTCCCATGGACTACCACAAGAAGAAACGTAATTTCATCTTCCACTGGTTGTCCTCCTCCACTAGATCAACCCTCCACTGATCAACTATGTCTGTCTATATAGCACCAACTATCTGAGTCACAAGTTAATGATGACCATGTGTTATAGATTAAAAGTAAACAAGAAATTCCTTAGACATAGCAGTATTGAATTTTATTTAAGATTCATTTTAACTCTTTTAACTCATTTAATTATCCATTTAAAATTCCCCAAAATAATCTAATTATGAAAAGAAATACCATCATTATTATTCATGTAACTTCACAAGGGTCTCTACCCTGCAAATGGGGGTAGCCAAATTTGGTAGTTCAGTAGGCTTAGAGTCCTCTCCTCGGATCACAGGTGCCCTAAAATCCAATATCTTAGTTAGTATCCATTGGATTATGTCACAAACTATGTTCCCTAGACACTATTACTCTACCAACCCATTCATACCTCATTGTTCTTAACCCAAATCTCCATTTTATATCTCAATCATCACATCTGATACAATTTTATAATGACACCCTCCCTCCAAAGATGCCCCCTCCTGGGACGGAAACAAAGATAGGGATATAATGACCCATTGTCCGCCCTTCAGTAGGCCTCTAGATGAAAAATTGCACCAAATGTACAGAGATATCACAATTTGGGGGGCATTATACATTATAATGAAATAAGATCTAGATATAAGATATATCAACCTCAAAAAAATCTAATACATATATTAATGAAATTCGAAAATCCAACCCATATTCATGTTAAAATTAAAATGGTTATAAATGAAACAAAACCCCAAGGTATATACCTAAAAAAATCTAAGAAGAAACCAAACAAGTTTCTCAAATTCCGAGCTTGTAATTCCCTTCTTGGTCCACATAGTCCTCCTAGAAACCTGAAAATATATTTATATACATCGGGTTAGAATACAAGTATTCTTAGAATGAAAAACGAATGACTCTGATTCACAAGTGATAAAATCATACTAATTCCCTCGCTAGAAAACAAAAGAACCAAAAGAACCTAACATGGTATACTAAATATCCCAACCTCACCAAGGAACACCTACTAAATAGCATATGTTAGGCATAGTAATATAGTAAGAACATTGATTATAGGGTACCCACACCACATTACCACTAATTATCCATTATCACACCCTAACCACAAACATCCTGGCACTCCCACCTCCATTAGATGAACCATGTCACAGCCCATTCAAACACACATGGCCTCACAGCTAGTCCAATATCATGGGAAAAAAACTCCTCACATCCCACCTAAAAAAACCTAATACACACATCACATCACATCCTGCTGTAGACACCTTCACCTCACACAACATCACATCCTTCCCACAGACACCTGGGCCTCATACCACACCATATCCCAATAACACCTAGAAAATCAAAACAACTATCAACCCAAAGAAACCAGGTAAATACCAAGACATCTCGCTCGGATGAAACCTAGGAAAACACAACACATACCATCCAAAAGATACCTGGGAAAACACAAATCACTCGCACATTCCGGGGCCCCAAAAACCAAAATGTACCAGAATAATTGTGTTTTATCAGCACCTAGAAGAGGGAGTTGGGAAGTATGTAAGGCCGGAAATCCATACTCCCTCTAGGATGTTTGGAAAAGATACCCTCCCTCATGATGATGGGGTTCTTGGTACATAATTATCAACTAGGGTGGGGTGTATATAGAAGTGTAAGGAAATATTCAAGTAATATATATTGATACTAAATTGTCATCCAATCAAATGGGTTCTCAATCAATAACTATCCCAAATCACTGATAAATTTGTAGAAACCTCTAAATTCCCAACAACACTACTATTATTTATAGAAATAATAACACTATCCAATTAATTTAACATGTTCTCATTTTTTATTAATAATTCATTTATACCACCACTATTTAGGAAATTACCAACCACAACACACAACAATACACACAATAAAAGTTGTACAAGAGAGGATGAACCATGGTAAATTATCCCAAATAAAAATTACACTCTGTTTGAAAAACATTAATTTCATAAAAAATCTAGTATCAAAAACTATGGTGATGTTTTTTGTATGCTACAGATGGAGAAACTCTGGGAAAATTACATATACCAACAAAAACAATCATCATTCGTTAATTTCATTCCTCCTAATCCATCATCTCAACCAAGAAAACACCCAATGTACAATAAAACCTATCAACACATCCCCGCACAACCAATTTTGGAATCCCGAATACATAAACACATCACAACAAAGACATTCAGAAATACAAAAACTACACAACATGATCACAACCCTACTATGGAACTCTACTCATCCATCCTACAATCAAATAATATCTCTACCTGAGTTTCCTTTACCACACCCGATCGACCCCATAATAGAACCTCATGCTCAAAACTATATCTCCACACAATCCAAACAAAGATATTCATATTTAACAATTCATCTATTATTTAATTACACTTGTTAACTTCTGAGGTTATCATAGTAACAGTTTGTCCATGGGGAATACATTTATTTTATGAGTGTACATGGTAAATCAATTTCATCTACATACAATCATTCAATTGAAGATCAGAAATAAGAATTCACAAGGAATCATATCTGTGAAAACAAGGACTACCAAAAAATATGATTTTTAGAATTCATATAGCACTACAATTCACATTATCAATATAATAAAAAAACATAAGTCACATTTACAGTCCCTAAAAGTTGATCATAAACCGATTCAAATATCATTATTTATTTGGAATTCTAATATCTTCACAAACAACACATCCATGCACCCTCCCCGTATGATACAAAAATAAGAGAGAGACGATAAGATCCCAAATTTGAAAAAAAGACGATCAGAACATCATGGTTACTCAGAATAATGAGAGAACTTTTCATTGAAAATACTCCATGGAAAAACAGGATAAAAAATGTGCAGCACAACCTCTTGACTCCTAAAAAATGTTGGGTTCAGTGTGCACCAAGAGAAAATTGGATGACACAATGAAGATAGGATCTCAGATTTATAAAGTCTACATAATATATCAAGGAGAAAATAGTTTTTAATATCTAATAAAGGAATATTGTGACAAAGATCACATGGTTTTGATATCAAAGGAAGATACATGTTTTTAAAAGATAGATACGATTTGAAATGGAAACAAAATCCATTAAATATGGTATTAAACTCATTTAACTTCAAATAAAATGTAAATGGGGAGAAACTAAAAAAAATGAGAAATCTCAAATTTTGACAAACTATTGAAAAATATTCATTGGTGGTCGAGTCACTGTTGTAAGCTACCACTAAATGAGCTATCAATGACGTGCTACCAGTGTGAGTCATCATTCGGTGAGCGACTAGTATGAGCTACTGGTGGATGACACATAGTTACATGAGATGCTAGTTGATGATCTACTAGTGATGACCTACTGGTGAAAGACATTATTCAGTAATCGACTAGTACAAGATACAGATTAATGAATCATTATTAGAGAAGATACCGTTGGATGAGCCACCATTGGGTGACTCACTACTGGATGACTCACTACTTTCATCTAAAAATTGCTACCTACGATCATAACCAACCACCGCGAGTCACCAGTGTGAGACACCATTCATACCCACTAGTCCTGAATCAATAATCTAGACCCATTGGTCATGACTCACCATTGCGAGTCGTTGGTGTGAGTCGCCATTATTGACCTACAATAATGACCTTCCACTCCTATCTCACCATTGGAAAACTATATTTTTTCCCAACTATTGAAAACAATCACAGTAACCACCCCGAACACATAAATCATTGAATTTTTACCAAGTAATGGACATGATAGGTCTGTTACATTATAGATATGTCTGAGGGGACATTGATATTCTTAAAGGAAAAATTTATGTCATTTTTTCATATGTAATATGGTAATCATGTGTGTTCTAATGTAAATAAACTATTTAATCCTTCAGGGTGTTATTCTTGGTAACATACGAAAAATTATTAAATAATATACACTCTCTAGACTACAATGGTCAGGGTCAGGATAGTTGGTATCAAAATATTATTAATATAACCCATGGGTTCTAGATTTATGAATACAAAGATTAGGAATCAAAACGATATGGTATAATTTTTGGGTATGTATAGAAGAAAATCATAATGTTTTCGAAATTTATAGATTATGTGGTTTTTATTTGTATTACATCCATGTTTACATACAATAGTTGAATGTGGTTCTAGAATAGATATACCTTGGGGTAATAACTGTGAAAATGACTCATTTGTCTTTAATATATTCTCACCTAGTGCATGAATATGGGCCTAACAATAAACCTGGCGTGACACTCCTGAGGTATATTCTGTAGATAATTTACATTTACATTACAACAAATTATGAAATATTTGAACATATCATGATAATGAATTCCCTATGTTAAACCTAATGTGTATTAAATTGACAATAAGGTGTGTAAATGTAATGGGAAAATGGTTTATATTTTGAATATAAGGGCATAAAAAATAATTTCTGATGAAAAATATATAATATGGTGGAATGAAATATATATCATCCTAGATATATATTTATAGTAAATTTTATTATATGTGGGGAGACTGTGAATTATTGCAGTCAATTCCCTCTTCAAAAGAATAACTCCTAGACCAAGGAAGGATATAGATTGAAATCAACTCGTGAATATATTTATTGGGATTCCATAATAATATTATTCATGTTTTTTAACAATAGATGTTTTTTATACGAATCATGAAAAATTTAATAATTCGGTTGAATTTCCAAAGTATAGATGTCTTCATTATCATAAGATTTATAGGTAGAATTATATAATTTATTTTTAATATTTGTCAAAATTTTAAATTCATAAACAACTATTTTTTGATTTTATGTAAGGAGAGTATACAAATATTTAGTTTATTTTTGGAGAAATTTATTGAAGTAAACCCCATTGGTTTAGTATATCTTTTATTGAAAATTATTTGAGGAATAAATACTTCACATTTTATTGACATAATTTTAATGTAATATATAACCATTAGTATTGGAATAAAAATATATGATTATTAGAGTTTTTGGGAAAAAGTTTTATTGAAAACCATATTAAAAATGTTCTATAAGGATTGATTTTATTTTGAAGATTTTAATCATATTTTTTTCGAATTTTTTCTTAATTTATATTAATATAGATTTAGAAAAATATAAACCAATATAGCTGGTAAAAAACCTGTGACATTCAATAAGGCTGTGGGGCCATACACACGATTGAAGGACAATAAGGATATAACACATACCATGCGACTACATTATATTGTTATTAATATTTCATTATTAAAATTATTTTATAAATAAATATTAATGATAAAAGTGTGGTTTTAATATTTAGGTATACTGATTAATATATTATATTTGATAAATTTTTTTAAAAATACTTGTTTTTGAAAATTATTTTATATATATGGAAATAGGTTTCAATCATTTATTGATCTTACGATTTGTTAAAAGTGAATTTTTAAATTTCGAGAAAGAAAATAATTCTGTTCTATTCTCATAGAAAATTTTTAGTTTGAAATTTATTAAACCACAACCAAATGATGATATATTGTTTTTGAAAAATAAACATATAATGTTACAATAATTCCTTATATACATAGATATTAAAAAATTTATGAATGGTTAGGAAAAGGGGATTAAAAAATGGTATAATATTACATCAATATCCGATTAATTAGATGGGGTTTTTGTCATAAAAAATTATGGTTTTGGGGTCATTTATTTTAAATTGATTATTTACTTTCTAAAGATTAATTTTCTCATTATTTACTAAAAGTTTTTATTTTTTTATTCAATTATTATACCATCACCATCAACCAATTTTATCATAATTTAAAAGTATATTATGGGTTATTCCATATTACCTTTATACATTAGTTTCTATCTTATTAATCAATTTTTTATTAACTATTTTATGAGGTGGGTTTCAAAAACAATTATCAAACCCATGATTAATGTCATAATTATTAAAATGTGAGGAAATATTTTTTAAGGTATAGATAATAATACTACAAAATAATATAAACTAATAACATTTTATTTGATAGTATATTTGAAATGAAAAAGTGATCTCAAACAACAAATGAAATATATTTCATGAATTTTTTTTCTTTGATAACATGTGGAGCACACAACCCCATGTATAAATAATCTATAACAATGTATACTGTTTTGAAAAATCCTTTGAATTTATAGGTAAGAATAGTAATAAGTAAATTATGAAAAATATATATTTTAATTAATAAAAAAATAAATTTTTACCCATTTGTCAAAAGATATAATTAAAATAATTTCAAATAAATAAATGTTTTCTGAAAAACTATATTCATCTTAATTGACGGTTTAATGACTGTTTGTTCACAGAATTTAAACACAATTTTAACCAAACATATAAAAATTATCTTGAAAAATTAAAATTATTTTTTAAATTACAATATAATAAATATCATATGGTGAATTTTTTATACTTTTCAAAAAATATTCGTATTTGATGAATAATGGAAAATACATAATTATAAATGAAATATAACATTTTTTATAATTATTTATGAAGATATAATTTATGTTTAATTTATAATATTTTAATTTTAGTTTATTATATATCAATAAATACCTTTTTTATTGTAATAATTTTTTATTTTTAACATTAATAAAATATCATTACATTTGAACATTTTTCTATAAAAAGTTGCTTTCTCGTCACTTCTGTGTGATTAATTTTAAATTGTATTTTTTAATAATGTGAATTAAAAAAACAAACATAGATTGAATATATTTAATAAAAATAATTTATATTATCAAAGAGATTGAAAATAATTTCCTATAATAATAAATTGTAAAAACAACAACAATAATTTACTATAGTTAAGCTACAAATAGATTTATCGGGGCTTAACTTCAGAACACAAGGGTTTAAATGATGATCAAACATTGATAAAATATATTTTAATGTTATATCTATAACATATCACATATAATGTAATAAAATGATCCTTTAATGAAAATTTTTTCTTATGAAAAAGTTGGTTACCACTTTTTATTATAAAATGTATAAGGATGACACATGCCTCACTTATAAAAGGGAACCCCGGCTCTTATCTTCTCCAGACCTCGAAAACATTATTTTTTGGCCATTATCTAACAAAATAACATCTCAAATTCCATCCTATATTCACTGAAAACATTATATTTGGTATAAATACTTCATAAGAAAGTTTTTTGTGAAATCCTATGGAGTTTTCTTGGAAAAGAGGTATTGTTTTTCAATGCTTGTTTTTATTTTCTTTTTTTCTCCTCCTACTTCTATTTTTATTTAACCATGATAAAATAATGACATATTTATATTTCGTATACTTTTATTTTTTTATGTTATGGTATGAACTAAAACTATGTACCCACAATTCCATCAAATTGGTTTCAATATCATCATTTGTGTGTATAGTGGACTACCGCTTTATGAACTGATGTCCCTCGGGTTTCCATCACCACCTCTCACGGTTGGATATGATGAAGGATATATTTTGTTTACAATATCATTATAAATAAATTTTACTTAAATTTTCATTATATAATATATATTGGTTTTTAATTTCTTTTCAATAGGGGATATGATCATGTAAATCACGAAGATGAAAAACTACCGTCTCATGAAGCAACATTCTAAATTCTTCACTAAAGCATTACATGGATAGTGATACAGATATATTTAATGATTTTATCTCATATAAATTATACAATTATGATAATAATGGAATATTTATCATTATTAGAAGATAATATATTATTTTCCTTTATAACTAGTCACTCAATTAATAATGATAACGTTGTTCTTGTAGGTGTGATCTACCACATTCATGAAGTAATTTCACTCTATTGTAATCACGAGACCACATTAATATATATAAGAATAATTTAAGGAATAATTTTGAATTTAGTATATTAATATAACTCATTAATTATAATAAATTACTTATATCCTTTCCAAAGTGATCGTTTAATAAAGGGAACATTATCCATGTGGTAATGCGACCATCTATCTCCATGATCATACCATATTCCATTTCTCCAAAACAATATTCATTATTGGAATTAAATAAAAAATTTACAAATAAATATGGTTATGATATTAATATTTTTTTAACAATATATGATTAAAAAATATAATATTAACATGAACCATGAATTTCATGATCATGCATAAAATAGAAAACAAGGAAATTATCATCCAAAATAATGAAAATAGTGAAGTATTTTCAATGAACGAATGTTAAGATGCTATAAATGGATCATATATGATATTATAAATATTAATATTGTTATAAAATAAGTTAACAAAATTTGGAAACCCCTATTCATGAGTTTAAATCATGTTTAACAAAAATGAAGCGTGATGTAACATATTTCATAATTCAATTTCCATTTATTATGTTAAAATTCAACTTCATTGATTATGTTATAGTAATATTATGTGTGTAATAATTTTTTTTATTTTTTATTTCTACATTTTTATGTGAATTTACATTTTATAAACATAACTAATTCATTAATAATCTAAAATTAAATGATTTAATATTTGGTAGGGACTTCATCTCAATTTCTCCTCATTAAAGAGAATTGTAATGTTATGCACAATATTTATTGTATATTTTTTATATACTACCCCATTTTAAATGTATTATCATCTCCCACTAATAATTCAAAGTATCTTAATTTTTGATTTAAATTATATCATCGAAGTTGATTTGACATAAATGTAACCAAGTGGAAAATAATTTGAAACACAATTTCACTTTATTGAATTATACTTCTTCTTCATTGTCATTGTTATTCTATTATTTTGTGTAAAATTTCTTTTTATTATGTTATGAAATATTTATTATTGATTTATTTGGAAATATAGTTGATATTCCTATTCAATTTATTGATTAATTATCACATCCAAATATGGATCATTGGAATGGTTTCTATCACAATCTAATTTTATTTGAGATTATTTATTTTAAAATCTCAATTGAAGGATATTAATTTACAATTTCTAGGTAATGAAATAAATTTTTATCTTGTCAGGTTATTCTTAAAATTTTAATTTAATATGAAAATTTATTAAACACATTCATACTAAATATAACTAGGAAAATGTTTTTAGGGAAATATGACTTCATTTTTATCATTGGTTAGAAATCTATTTTTTTTCCAAAACCATGTTCTCTAAAAATGTTTTCAGTAATTATTTCTACCTTTTATAACTGATTTAATAATGAATTTCTTTAACCAATTTTAAATTTTTCAAAACATATTTAATGTAATATTCAAGAGATTTTATAATCAATTCTTTTTAATCTTTTACTGAAAATGTGAAATAAATATTTGTTTTACAATACAAAAAATGTAAAAAATTTATTTCCATAATGAAAACTCAAATTTTTAAATAATCCGTTACAAATATAAAATATTTTTTAAAAACAATTTCACAATATATTATTAACATAAAATTTTAAGAAATATTTTCAAAATAAAAAATATATTTTCCTCGAGAATATTTTTAAATATAATTTATGGAATTTATATTCGTATATGACAAAAAACCATTTTTGAAAATATGATATGCTACAGATATTTTCTATTGATACTATCCGTATTCATTATATAGAAGTTTTATGATCATTTTTACCAATGAATATATTTTCATCCACTATATTGATTCATTATTTCATTTATTATCATTCCCTGGTAATATTAACAATCATTTGATCATTGGGAATTAAATATTCTTTAAATATCAATATTATATATCGTTAATATTTTTATTACTTAAATAATTTTTCATTTGTACATAATTTTTTTACAAAAAATATTTATTATATATTATGGGGAATTATTATTAAATCCATATTCATTGGTCAATATAGATATTTAATGATAAGATACTTTTATAATTAATTAATTCTATTATCCAATAGATTGAGAATGATTTAGAAATAAAGTGATTCTTGGGTAAAGAAATTATATAACCCCTTGATTTAGTAGTAACATCATGATGAAAATTAGTATTCTAGCCTTAAATATGACTCCACCTATATTTTTAATCCATCTTTTGAAATGTCTTGATGGTGCAAGTAACATTATTCCCAATATCATGACCTCCAATAATTATTAATTTCCTTTTTTTAGAATGTAGTTAACCATGATATTTTCACAATAAGATTATATTTGGATGCATTTATTTTTTATTTTATTGATTAAATGAACGGATTTTTTCACTTATTTACAATTCCATATTGATTATTCCCTATCTTATTATCTAGGATATTTTTCTATGATATTATCTCTCGATGTCTTTAATTATTATATTATAGAATAAATGGAATATGTGAATAGATTCTTGTATTTATATATATTTTTTATTTAATAATGATATATTCTGATGTACTTAACACTTATTGATCATTTTATCTCTATTTTTTTATCTCCCCATGATTTATTGAAGTGTACAATGATTTATATGCAAGAATATCTGAGAGGAGAAAATTTAATTATATAAAAAATAAATTGTATTCTATCTTTTCATATTTAATATGAGAATCATTTCTTATCTAGATTACTAGAGATATAGAATTATTTAGTCTCTTGGGATTTGATTCCATGTATTATATTCCAATTTAATAAAATAAACACCAGATTCAGGATGTTAGGGTCGGTGTCTATACAAATTTTGTGAAACAAGACTCTTTATTACAAATGATACAGCTTCTCCCACGATTAACATGTCATTATCACAAATTCATATAATTTAGATAAAAATTTACTTCATCAACATTAACATGTTCACGAGATACTAAAATATGTAAATATATTTATGGCCATAGTAATTATAAACACTATTAAGGTTGGTCTTTTTCATATAAGAATCAACATTATAACAACTTTTTAAAAACATTTTAACTACAACCTAAAAGAATTAAATATCCAATCTATCGTAATTTTGATTACATAACATAAAATCTATCCTTCATTACAACAGACTAAATTTGCATGGTCCTCATCATATGACCATAATTTATAATGTATATAAGTCTACATTCCATGATTTAAAAAACATGATATTTTTTCATCTTTCATGACCCTAAGCATCGTAGTGTGGTCCATTAAATGAGAACTACTTTATATTCTTATGAACTATATATAAAAATGAATCCCAATAATGTGGTTAATTATTCATAATGCAATTATTTGATAAAATTTACCTTACTTTCAAGAGTTTCCTCCTAGTTTTTTGACCATGTCATTAACATTGTACATCCAGATACTTCTAAATTAATATGGATAAAATTTTCCCATTACAAATAATAAAACAATACCCATTTTTAGTATCATATCTTCTAAATTCTAGGGGATAAAATCTATTCCATCACTATAACACTTTTATTGCATCATAATCACTATAGATGTGAAATATAATAATAATGTTTGGCTAGATACATGTTACTAAAATATGCATAGTGATTCTGAGATCATTTATTTTAGCCCAAGACAAACATCTCAAACGAATAACTTATTAATGTTAATTCCTTTATTCAAAAAATAAATCCCTCAATGATTCCATAACTAATGAAAATCAATATTATTTAACCATATAAATCCCATCACATTGCAGTCTTCCCCACAAAAAAATTAAAATAGGAATGGTTTCCCCATTATTTATTACTCTAGTCTCCTAAAAATTTATCCCCATAATATAACCATAATATTTATGACATACGATACTTGTAATGTCATTATATTCTCTATGAAATATAATTTAAATATAAGGACCATAATCTATGAAAAGTGTTCTTTCTATATTACCCAAAATAACTACGTGAGATATAGATCAATGATAGGATTTTTTGTAAATCAATTATATATTTTATAATATAATAGAAAAAATTAATAATTCCTAATAAATATTGTATCCCTTAAAAATGGTTGATATCATGGATACTGTACTAATTTTGATACAACCTAATAAAAATTTTACATCCCCTGAATTTGATGTAGAAAAAATATATTTTTTAAACTGAAACTAAAGATATGATTATTACCTTTACTATGTGATATATAGTGATTACTAGATTTTATATCAATATTTGCCTTGTAAATTTGTATTAAAAAATATATTATCATATGTTTTAGTTAGATCTTGAAAGAAGTCATTGAGGATTCCTACCAATATGTTTTAAATATTTACAATATGGTATTTTAATTCAAATTCCCTTATAATTGAATTAATTTTGATAAAATATATATGGCCATAAACATTTATACCTTTTACATAATATGTATTTTTCTAAATATTATCCTTACTTGGTCCATTTAGTATACCCTTAAAAACTTTTAACCATTATATACGTATTATAACCATAAAATACAACTGTAATTTTTTAAATTAAAATACCATAAACCAAAAATCCAAAAATTCATAATCAGTTTTTATATGGAAAACCACAAAATGATAATAGAAAATAATTTTATTTCTTCACTCAATTGGACATTAGCATTCATGTCTTATCCAAATGCTTCAAGGTAAAAAAAGAGATAATATAGTTATCAGGTTGAAAACCTTTGTATGGTTTCTTAAAAAATGTTAATACATGACCCATTAATCCATTCAAATTCATATTGTAGGGAAAATATAGAGGATAACATAATGAATACACAATGAAATTTTTATCTATAATATACGTGGAAAAGTCATGAAATTCTCACTATACCGATTTATATCAGAAGAACAAAGATAATATCATCATTTCCATATGAAATCTTGTACAATATACACCAAAATTAAAATATGGTTCACAAAGGGAATACCTATTATAAATATGAAAAAAATATTTTTGTTTTTTATTAATTAAATTTAATTTTATATCCCTTCACTCCATGAATATGTTCAATATATAGTAGTGTGACTCTTATATTATGCATACATTCATTAATATACATTTCTCCATGAACTAATAAATTTTAGTTTTTGATATCATCAACAATGCCTTGATTCATTGTGTAGATACACTCCTCTCAAATACCTATATGCTTGAGTAAATCCACACGGTTTCCCATTTTACATAAATCAATGAAAATATTTGTGACTGGTCTAAATTTATATTTCATTGGATTTATGTTAAAAAACATATCTTCATGTAAGGTGCTATGTTTCACCTATGAGATATTTTGGACATAGAAAATAATTATCCCCTTAATTTCAAAGCACTCTACCCTTAATATGTACCACTACCTTCTCCATTACTAATGTCCAATAACTCCCACCAGTCACAATTTACCATTATCTTAATAATTCATATTATATGACACTCACATTCCATAACCCAACTACTTAAGTTGATTCTAATACCCCAAATATGAGATAATTGTGAATGAACGTACATTCTATGAAAAAATCTATGATTCTTGTCATGTTCCAATTCACATTAGTGTATGAATATACTATAAACAACTAAAAAATTTATGTAATTGACATAAATATTTGAAGATCAAAATCCTTGACGTGAAATTCTCCACACCTAATTTTCCTATACATTACATGGCCCTTTCTACAACTATAAAACACATGGAAAATGTTATAAAAATTATTACACAAACTTTAAATGATATCATATACTATATCGTTAGGCTGTCCATTGCTGTCATTTTTATCAAACATTCTTGATATACTATGTCAGCAATTCTGTTCAAATTCATAAATATATAAATAAATATATTTTATGTGAACTATGATTGTATACCATAGGAACTATACCATAATTTCGTCCATATTAGTGATATTGTGATTCCCATTCATGTAATATTTTCTTCACCCATATATATGTATCATCTACATCATATTTCAGAGAAATTTTACTGTTAACTACTAGTATCACCATTGTTCCCACTTTTATTAATGTAATCTACCTTTAGAAAGAGACATATTAATTTCTAGTAGAAAATAAGGAATGGGAATCTGGGTAAAAACTCTAGTGTCTACTCACATGGACTCCCCATTTCATTATATAAGAAAAAATTGAGTGTTTTAAAAATTATAAGGCATAAAAATTGTTATAATAAAAAAACTGAATACTAGATTAAATTATATTTTTCATCCTACTATGTTACTTCCCATTCAAATAATAGAAATATATTAATTTGAAACATAATCAATATTATGCTGATAGGTAAAAACATCCATGCCTTGGAGAAATAGAGCTATAATCTTGTAGTCCATCAGATTATAAAAAAGATATTTCATAGTTATGTTTCCATATATACATTATTTAAAAATACCTCAAAAAATATTATGTCCTCATCGTATGACCTTATAAAAAAATTATTCATATTTCCTTACATTTTCAATGTAGACTTTTATAATCTATGTCACCCACCACCCTTAAATTAGATCTATATCATTGCATGATCTCCTTATATACTGGTTTACATGTTCCCTTTATGAATTCTACAATTTTCAAATATAAGGATGAAATGATTATATTTTTTATTTTTCATGATGTTATAATACACAAAGACCCTCATTCAGGAAATATGTGTAAATTGTATCCTTTACTTAAAAGATAAATTTCAATATAAATATATCTCATCATATATCTGTATATGAATTCCAAATTCCTTTTGTTCCCCCTATCATATTTATATATTGTGATACTAATTATTGTTGGGCTCTCTCCATTAACCATGTAGTTGGAAATCAAAATCCATGAGTTGATTATTCATTATAAAAAAAACAAAATCTCGTAGATGCTTAATCTACAGAGAGTAGAAAACTCCATGATTAGTGGTTATCCACTTAGACCCCAATTCATTTATTTGAGACCCTCCTAATAGGATATAATCTCTCACTAATGATTTAACTCCAACACCAGGATACAATAAGTCATTCATGAAACACATATGTCTGATCTATGATACATTACAATCAGAATGAATTCATTCCAAAAAAATCAGACCTTAGAATGGTAAATTTTTTCTCACCAAAAAATGGATGCAATAAACTTTTTCATACAACACAAAATACAATCATCACTGAGTTGAAAAAAGTTAGGTTCCTATATAAAAAATATATCTCAACCCAACAAAGATGGTTATGCGATCATTATGTACCACATGAATCATCACATTATATGGGATAAAGATCATTTAAAATCATTTAACAATTTAGAGATTGATATTTGTGAGCCATTCACTACTTTTTTCCAAGTATTTATTCCATTGATGATGAGAATTGGAATTAAATACATAAAATTTATTTTTTAGGGACATTAGGTTATCTATGGACATGGAGAACATCATATAAAGGGGAACCCAATATCCAGCAGAATTATTCAATTTTTAATTCATTGATTTTACTACATATAAATATACTATATTATTTTGGATAAGAAATTACGAACATTCTATGTTGGTAATATTTTAAAAAAAATCTAGCTTAACATATTTTTTAACATCACATACATGCCATACCATTCATGTGTCATAGAATTGAGAAAAACACATCTCCTTGAACAAGTACAGTCACCCAATTTCCAGCCAACATGCTCATCTCACACAGTCATATTGAAAACAAAAAATAATCATTTTCTCTTATCCCATGTTGGTGACACCCATGTCTTTAAATAACAAGAGCACTTGTGTCATTCACCATGGTCACTGAAATGAAGTGCATGTGTTGAATAGGGGAAATGATTTTTATTTATTGAGACACCACACACAGTACATCATAATATAGAGTAATTCCTTCATGTAATTACATTAGAAATTTTTTAGAATACGTTAGGGAGTATAAGTTACACCCAAAAAAATATTATCACCACCGTTTAGATGACACATAAGTCAAAATGAAATTGAATAACTTCCGGGGTTATCATTACTTAGACACCACAGTTATTAAAAATCCAAGATATATTATACTAAAGTTTCATTCTCTTTAAACCCCTTCTTATACTACCCTAGATCTCCACATGTCCTAGAAATACAATGGATTAAACACAGGAGAGATATGAGAACTATCTATATTAGAGGCAGTCTAAAAGGATATGACCTCACTAAGTCCCCAAGTGTTTAGTGAACCTTCAAGGGTGTTCTTACATTAAGGAGATCATTCTTTCAGTTACCTATCCTCGGGATAGAATTCCCTCCAACACTAATACCTGAGGAAGATCATTCACTCAAACTCTATTAATTAATAAACCATTACCTGGTCCTCAATACATTTTTAACCCTTCTCCACAAGACATACAATGCAGTGTGAAGCAATGGTGATACATTCTGGCAAGGGATACAATTAAACATGGTCACCAAGTAGGGAACCCCATCACCCATTTCAATAAACATGGGATTAGAATTTTCATTGATACATAACTATGTGTTCCCTATCCCAGGTCCTTATAATATTTCAAGACATCTCTTTCTTCATTTACCATAAGATCCTACACATATAGGGGCTCCAACAGGATGTGATCCTTGAAATCCATACACTAACAAATTCCATATTAATAATGTATTGGAAAATCATGTGTACTAAATTTTCAATCTCTTATTTTTATCTATTTTAATGTACATTAACATAATATTGAAATTATACTATATTTAATCCTTAGTCATAACTATTAAGGGTTGATTACACATATAAAGGATGAATCATAATGGTATCCCCATTTGTAATCCCTACTCATTATACCATTTTCTGCATAGATTATGGAATATGAGTCCTATAAGGGCCTCCAAATCAATGTAATAATGATGAACCAGACAATACAAGGTCTCAAGCATCAAATAACCCAAGACCACCCCCATAAACTAGGGGAAGGTTACTATCATTGATGTCATGACTAACTCAGGGAGGACTTTTCCTAATTACCTATACACACTCACACATCCAACTCAAAGAAAAATTTCATAGGTAAATAAATAAAAGATGGAAAATTAAATTAATATAAAAATATTGGCATGAAACACTATACATAACAAAGAAAGTAAGTGTTGACTAAAAAGAAAAAGGAAAACTACACACTCACCAAGTAATATGTCCCAACCTGACAAAATAGAAAAGTGTAAATACCTGCAAGTGCGTAGCTCTTGTATCCCAATAAACAACCACTACATGTGGCCGACGAAGCCAATATCCCTATGCTCCTCTGAAGTCATGTTCGATTTGTCCACCGTATTAAAAAGACATTACAAATGTTGGAAAAATATCCCATGTAGAGGTGAGTATATAAAAATCCAGCAAAACTCCTCGTATAGGTGATGGGGGAGAAGTAAAAGATACAAATGAAGAAAAAATTAGTACATAGAACATGGTATGATAAAATAGTAACTCTCAAACAAATAAGGCAGTGAATGTAAACTCATAAAAACACATGGAGTGTGAATCTATGAGAGGAATAACATCTCATTGAGTCTACTATACCTATAGGAGGAGAGTAGAATTGTTCAACCATGAGAAGATAGACACTGAAAGCATGTGGCATACCCACACATCATCTCCTCACAAAGAATTAGTGTAACCAAAACCCAAATAGAAGGTACTAAAATAATATATATGTAATCAATCAAAGAGTCAAAAATGGGAGAGTAATGGAATAATTATCTCATAGCTATGCCCATGAAGATGAGTCACTAAAAATTCTAATGTAAATCCATCTAGGATCCCCAAAACCTCTTGTATCTACCTAGAACACAGAACTCAAAGGGACTCAACCACCATAGCTTGATACTATCTATTTTAGGTGACACTGACTCACTCACAGGGTTTTAGGTCACATCACAATAACACATATCGATGGAAAAATCATCCCAATTTCCCTTGAGTCCAAGGTACAACAAACCAAATCTCTTAATTGTGTTGTATGGTTGAGGATTCACAAGTTTTAGGAATGTTTCCCATGACCTGTTACGACATGAGGGTCCTTCTCTTGTTGTCACTAATGAATTCCACTGGCCATCCCAGCTACTGGGTACCGCTCAGGATGGTCTCCGAGGAACACCAATGCAAAGTCCTATAGGAGGGTATTCCTAGTGAGTTATCAAGGATACACCATTGTCCAGCCTAGATGGAGGGCTAGGCCTTGAATATGTCATTAAAGAATTGCACTTCCCAGCCCATCCCAGTTGGAGTGTATGACCAGAACATCGAGGAACATCACTGTCCATGCCTATAGGAGCGTAACATGGAATGATAATCAAGGAATGTCATTTCCAATTCCAACTAGAGAGTAATACTTGAAAATACATTTAGGAAATACACTACCCAAACCCTTTTGAGGGTAATCCAAGTACAACTCTGTTGATTTTGTATGATCACTTCTATTACCTGGTGTTGCCTCTGTTCATGCCAAACCTGAAGCATTTTCATCTTATCTCAAAATTATCATTCCAAGGAACCATCATATACTTATAAAAAAGGATAAGAATCTCATGTGCCAAAATCCATATTAAATAAAAGAGATACATACATTCTATGATCTCTTGAAATAGCTCATGTAGTATACAACATGTGAGGAGAACCACATTTCATGTGGTCCCTCTATGCTTCTTGTCAATGTCCATGGTTATCCCAAAGGTCTCACTCGTGTTGGGGTAGATGCCATGTCCCACCAATTCAAGGACAAGTCCATGTTTTCTTGGTGTGTCTATGTAGTACGGCCTCATGTCTATGTTCTTTGGTACACTTCGTGTGGTTTGACATGGGATATTACTCATGTGGACAACCTGTGTTTGTGTACTTTGTACATGGTCACTCCTACCATGAAGGTGGACTGCACACCTCACTCAAACAAGAATTCACTACATGGCGCACTATGGGAGTACATTTGATTCCATCCTTATGGGTTCCCAACCCCTAGATCCCCCACTGGTAGGGGCTATATGTCTTGTGCTCTTCACTAAACACAATGTCTTGTCATGATTTTCCAAAACATCCCAAATTCTTCAGATCTTTTCTCGGACTTCGAATCTAGTCAAACAAACTTTGAAGGAACATGTAATCCTTCTGATATCATAAGATCTAGTGGAAAATTTCACTCATTAGCCATCCTACACTAGGACTCAATGACTAAAACATTTAAGGGATTCATTATTCATTATTTACACCATTGTATCTTCAATCATTGATGATTCTCCTCAAATATTTGATTTTTTCATCAATTTGTTGCTACAATTCCAAATATTTTCTTTTTTCAAAGAAGCATTCTCATTTCATTGTCTTTCCAAAACATCTAGCACTGGTATGGGCTCAAGATTACCATTAACTATCGAACTAGAATCCTTTAGGATTCCATGTTGAAGAAAATGAATACTCATGTGAAAATATTACCTAAAATGCATTCAATCATTTTTGGGAAATAATTATTGGCCAACGAACAATATTGCGGTATCAAGGTTAGATAAACCAAAAGAAATATATTAAAATACAATTACTAGGCATATGAAGAGGATTCAAAGAGTGAAAATACATGAAAAGGGATGAATCATACCAATAATTTTAATTTAATGGACTTCAATACCAATAGATGAGTTATATATGATTAGAATAATATTATTTTATTAATAACACACTCTCCACAATGTGTTTCATTCTCTATTCCTCAAATCACCTCGATCCAATGATTCATCATTTGTCGAATAAATTCTCTAGAGGAAAGAGGTTCTATTGTTAGTGAATGGTGGAATATAATCCAAACATAGGAAAATTCTCCTAAAGACCTATGAATAACATTTTATTATATTAGAGGAAAATTAATCAATTATTTTATTCATTAATTGAATTTATTAAATGATACTCGAATGATCATGAAATATGAAATTCCTTTGATAGATAAATTTTTTGTTGTTCATAGGGTGAAAAATGTGTTATGGACCCAACAATGGCCTCGACCTTCCTATCTGATCAACTTTTTGATATTTATTGCTCTTCATATAGCTAACCACACACAAAAAATAGAAAATATCATTAATATTTTTTAAAATTAATTTTGGTCACATCGGGTCTCAGATTCATAAGCATTCCCAGTTCCTAGCTATGGAAATATATATAGAAATATGTCAATGAATTATATGGAATAAATCTAGGCCTATATACTTTTACCACATTCTTGTTTTTAATCCAAAAAAAACTAAACTGTAAACTCAGGTTACTGAGCCCATATCTGGCTCCCCCCTCTCCCATGAAATCTCATATATGTTCTCAGGTTTCCACTACACATGAACCAATGGGACATGTGCCACATAAAGTCCACTATTTTTTATCCTTGATCTCCACCAGCTGGTCATAAAAGATAGATCCATTCTCAATGTCCAACTCTCCCTAGTCAATTATGTGTGTAGGATCATGCACATATCACCTCAGATGTGACACGTAGAAGATTCAATGATATCTCTCCAACTATGGGGGAAAGGTAAGGTGGTGGGATTACTAAAAAATCCTCTGTATGATCTTGAACAACATGATTAATCTCCTGGATAACTTTTTTTCCCCATAAAAACATCCATTATCTTCATCATGTGTTGACTCGTAAGAAAACATGGTCTTCCATCTAAAACTCCAAGGGCCAACGATGGTGATCTACATAGGATTTTTGTCTACTCTTGGCCAACATCATCCATTCATGGATGACAAGAACTTTCTCTGTTGTCACCTTCCCCAAATTTGTGTCCTTAAGAGATGACTCACTAATATCCATCTAGCACAAGGGTGACACGTAGGGTCTCCCATTTAGTTCCTCAAAATTTTACATGACGATGGTGGAGTGGTGACTGTTGTTGTATGCAAACTCTACTAAAGGTCAGTGATTCTCCAAGAACTATATAAAATGTAAAACTCAATCTCTCAACAAATTCTTCTCCACTAGGATAGTGCACTCTATTTTCCATTCGGTCTAGGGTGAAAGGCTATACTCATCCACAACTAGGTCCTGAAATCCTTCTCTGGGCCTCTATACAATCCTGAAGTAAATTGTGTATCAAAATTATATATAATCGTCAAGGGTACCCAGTGAAGGAAGATGATCACCCATATATACCACTACCTCCAAACCAACAACAAAAGTTTACTCCCTGATATAAAGAAGTGTACCGACTTAGTGAGTTAGTCTAATACCTGGCAGATGACATCATTTCCCTTCACTATGCGTGGACGCTCAATGAATAATTACATGGATATTTCATCCCATTTCCACTATTGAATATCAAGGAGATGAATCAAACATGCAAGAACCTAGTGATCAGCTATCACCTGCTGATATGTGAGGCATCGTGAGTTGATCTAAGCTATCCTTTGTCTCAAATCAATCTACCAAAACTACTACTGAACATCTCTATTCTTATCCACACACCGAGATGTATAGCTATGTAGGATGTGTTGAAATCCTGCATCACCTCCTCCTACATCGCTACTGAAATAATTGAGCATCCCTGGAACAAGATCACATGATTCCATCCTTTAGAAAATAAATATGGTGTATCAAATGGGGATAGCTAGTCATGAAAAAAATCACAGTTGATGTCTCCGAAATGAGACTGTTTCACATGCTCAAGGATCAAAGGATCAAACACCATCGATTAGAGAATGAATGGACCCCCATACTCCACCAGAGTCAGTTGTAGAGAAGAATACTCCTCAGAAGCTTCCCACACAAAGTGATCCCAAGATGTCCAGTTATGTGAATTGGTTATAAAATTTCACATTCATGGATTATATATTATCTCAAAATCTTAGTACTTCATAAACTCTATCCAACATCACTACCTATGGTTCAAGTATCTCTTAGTGAAGTCATACCCGAGACTCTGTTGGTCTGATTTAACAACAATGCGCTCTAAAAGAAGGTAGTGTATCCATATCCTAAATGTGATGACCATCACCACTAGATCTAGTTCACGAGTCACATAGATCTACCCATGAACTATCAACTTCATCGACTCGTCTGCAATGAAAGCATGTCGTTTCCTCAAAATGAAATTGATCCCAACTAACGAGGCATCATAATACACTATTAACTCAACCCCTTAAACTAGTGGTATCATAACTGGATCACCCTTAAACCTCTACATCAACTCCTTGAAGTCCTTCAGGCACTTATTAGACAATGTAAATGTAGTCCCTTCAAATTTAAGGTGGTCAAAGGATCAACGATATTTGGGAATCCTTTGAAAAATATCATGTAGTACCCTTCCAATCCAAGGAAACTCTACACCTCATAAACATTCTTTTGATTCCCCTAATCAATAAATTCATTGATATTTTCTAGATCTATGACTAAGCCTTTTTGAAAAATGACATTCCCAAGAAAGTGAACCTAATGTATCCAGAACCCACACTTCACGATATTTCTGTAATGCTGGTGCTCTCGGTGTAAATCAAGAACCATCCTCAAATGATATGCATTCCCCTTATATATTTTAGAGTAAATGAGTATGTAAATGATGAAAAAAATAGCAATCTGGTCCATGTAAGGCTGGTATTTATGGATTTTCAACAACTATAAAAATGTTTTGGGTGTTTATCACACAAAAGGGAATTACTGGAAAATCCTAGTGTCTATGGGGACATTAGATGTAAAGTTTTCAATATCATACTCATGAACCTATAAATGGTGGTAACTGGACCTGGGATCGATCATTAAGACCATCTCTCAGCTTGGAACTAATATAATAATTCCTCAATCATTGGTAATGGGTACTTGTCCTTATCTTGTCTTGATTGACGTGATGATAATCTATGCGAATTCTTAATCTCCCATATTCCCCCTTTATGAATTAATCTAGAGCTACCCGGGGGGACAGACTGGGTTTTTTAAAACCATTATCTCAATGGTCCTATAATAGTTACTATAGATCCTAGTTTTCCTTGGGTGTAGTGCGATACTATATAGAAGATATCTTAATAGTACCTCATTTTAAGTCGATGCAAAACTCTAAATCCCACATCAAAGGTAGACCCTAAATTTATTCAATGTAGACACCCATATACTACTCCAAAACATTAGTAATCTAGATGCATAATGATTCTAATACATAAGGGTTATGCTTTGAACCTGTTTGTTAATAGGTTGTAGACTTTAACTCATAGAACCATCCTACCCTACTATGAGGTCTCTCTCACTAAGAAAGGAGAACCTCATCCCTTCACCGCATATGAATTTGAGTAGTCTATGATGATGGTAAATATATGCTAGAACTGTGGAATGTCAATCCATGCTAAAGATGACGTAATAGGGTTCAATCATGATGAAAAATAGGTCCCATATGAACCTATACCCTCTATGTAATAGCTCTCATTTCATGTAAATGAATGGAATGGATGAAGGGTTCCATGTATGATCCACAATACAATGATGTTATGTTATCTTATCTACATAGAGCTCCAAATCATGCACTAAGAGTTGAGAGGAAAAATAATAGTTATATTCTATGTTTACTAAAACTGAGAGAAGAGTATAATAAACATAAATCATACCTCAAATCATTTTTTTCACCATGGGATCAACAACATCCAAATATTGAAGCTTTCCATGGCCTCAACGACCAGCCCTTTGTGCATGACATGGGTCACCTAGTTCTAGTGGTGGGAGGACCACATATCATCACCCCCACTTTTAAATCATCATGATCCTATTCCATCTCTGCCTCTATGGGTACCACCGTTTCCCCACCTTGGAAGTGTTTGATCACTGGAGTGCCTCTGTTGTGGTGGTCCATTAGCTATCTCCCAGGGAAACATGGCATGTATGTTTAGGTAGAATCATTCCATGTAAAGTTTCCCCTCACAATTATATCATATTCCCACACTTGTATTTCTAGGATCTATGTGCTTACCTGTCATTGTACGACCATGCCCCCGAGATTTCTCAGGGATGGGCATCCTATTCCAAGATCTCTAGAACCTACCTGCTATTGTAGATTTCTCAGCCCTCTCATTCCCACTACCATCACTAGCTATCTTTCATCCATATGATAAAAATATATTTATCACAAGTTCCCTATCTAGCAACCTAACGATAGTGAGGACATATAAGAGGACTACACTAGATCATATCTTTCTATAGAATACTTTCTCAAACTTTTGTACTCAGAAGTAGCCATATATGATCATGTCGAGTGAGTGGAGTGTAAGGTCTGTGAATCAAGAAACATACTATTAAATTGAAATCTATCCCTTTGGATACATTATGATAACATGAATTTGAATGGATCATTGGTATGAGAGCTTGAAATCCCCATGAAACACCTATATTAAGACATCTAATGAAACTGTTAACGCATCTTGCACCTGGGTAACTAGGCTCCACCAATTCCATGATTCTGCATTTGAAATACTAGATTCAGAATCAACCATATAATATATCAAGATTTCAATATGACAGAAGATAAGGAACACCAAATCTAGAATATCTTCTGCCATAAGGGATGTGTCTCATCGCAGAACCTCAATGGTTACATATTGTAGAACTCATGGTGTGCACTTTTCTAGTGCACACTCTAAGGCTTCTCTATTTGAACTATATAATGCACATCATGTGGATGTTATTATACCTACCCATATGGTGTTAGGGGATCAAAGGATGTACCTTGAACTTACTCCTCATCAGTCATAGTGTCTTTATCACAAACCAGAGAAGGTATCCTGACTGTATGGCATCGCAGAGGTATCATAAAAGTTATCATCGAGTGGCACTATCCGATGAGAACATAGATACCTATTGATAATAAAACAATGGGTATATTAATCAATATGTATATTCAAATACTGAATCCTATATGATTCATGTATCATTTTTACTTGCAACAAATTACTCTGGGTGATGAGATAACAAATGGGTAATCAGGGTACTAGTGAATGGATACATTTTACACCCACACCATTAGTAGACTCCCTGGCCTAAGAGCCACACACGAGAATCTTCAACACCTTTTACTTAAATACAACCAATAATTTTTAGGGAATTTTTAAACAACGTCCCAAGGAATAAACCATCTCTAATACCAATCTGTCATGACCTAGTCCATACTAGGACTTGAGCTACAACTACCCCAATCCTGCCTCAATAGGATAGGGATCGATACTAGAAACCAAGAAATTAATAACACAGGGTGGACATTTATTAATCAACTTTACACTCACATGAAACCTTGTAAATGACATAATGCATAGGGAAATAAAAAAGATGTAAAAATTCTATAAATAAATAAAAAGTTATATGTACTAATAAACAGAATAAATCACGGTAGTGTAATCTAAAAAGAAAAGAGAAAAATAAAAACCCACCCAAAAAATATGTCCCAAACTGAAAAAAATTGGAAAGAGTAAATATCTGATATAGACCACCTCCTGTTTTCCAAGATATGACGACCACATACAGTCCAAGTACCTTGTATCCTTATACTCATTTGAAGTCAAAATATGTTTTCATCCATCTGCAAAATACACAACACATGATGCGTAAAGCCCATACATTGGGGGTTATATACATACCCAATATAATTCCATAAAAAGGTGATTGTGGGTATTATGTGATATAAATGAAGAAGAAAGTTGAATATTGAAAATGGTATGCTAAAAATGAATAGATCAATGAAACAATAGAGTGAAATTAAACTCATCTAGACATAAGGAGCTTATAAAAGTGACAAGATGAACACATCCTCTTGTCATCACTACCTATATTAGGCGAGTAAAATATTTTGAACACATGACGCTAGACATTGAATGATTGTGCCAAAACCTGAACATATTCACCTCTCCTAGAAGAGGATTTACAATAACCCATGGATTGCAGAATGAAACAAGATATATATACTCAATCAATGAAACCCAAACAATATAGTAAGAGTATTGTCATCTCACAGCTCATCCCAAGAATATGAGTCACTGATAGTTCCTAATTAAATCAATATGTGATTCTCAACACCTCATGCATCTTTCTCGAACATGCATGTCAATGGAACGCAATTGTGACACCTTGATACTATCAACTTTGGGTGGCACCGACTATCCTGCATAGTTTTAGGTCACATCACCAGAACAAATTTTTGTGGGGAAAGTGTCCCCCTTTCTCTTGTTTTGGATGGTACATCAACCCACCCCTCATCATAATGTTCCACAACCAAAGATTCACTAGTTTTATGAAAGGATCTCAAGCTCTAATATGACAAGAGGGTCTTTCTCTAGTATTCATCGAGGAATTCCATTAACCAACCCAACTGGACGGTACCACTGGGGAATGACAATAGGGAATGCCACTTCCTAGTCCTAATAATATTTATGCTTAGTGTTTCATTAGGGAAATGGGACTTCACATCCTGGATGGTGGGTTATGACTGTAAAATGTCATTTGGGGATTCCACTTACCATCCTTGATAGAGGGTAATCCTATATGGTTAAAGAACATTTCTTCCCATTCATACTAGAGGTTAACTCAGAATGATCATTATGTAATACCACTTCTATGTCATTCATGAAGTTGTTCCAAAAACTACCATCAGGTAATGCTACATCCCATCCTAGGTCAAGTGTAAGCTCAATACTGCTATGGTGATTCTGTATGATCGTTGCTATCATCAGATGTCACATCAACGCATTCAAACATAAAACATTCTCATAGAATCACAAAATACACTTTCAAGGGAATAATAATATTCTGCACAAGAAAACACTTAGTATATGAATCTATCATGCCAAAATACCAGTTCAAACGAAATAGATACAAACTTTCAATGATTTCTTAGGAGAGATCATGTAGTACACATTGTGTGAGGGGATAGATATGGTGTATAGTCCCTCGTCATAGTCTGGTTGTGTCTCTAATTTTTACATAGGACTATTCTGTTTAGGGTTACATGACATGTAGGGGGACTAAATGGCATGTCCCACCAATTCGGGGAATAGACCATGTCTACTGGCTGTGTCCTGGTACTTAGTCCTTGTGTCTATATACATTGGTAACCTAAAGGTTGGTTCACATGGGATGCTACTCATTTGGCTAACCCATGTCCATATACTTTTTACAAATCATGATCCTAGATGTGTAGGTGGACTAGAAAACGAGTTCAAACAATAAGGCACCGCAAATCTTTTCATGGGTGTAAATGACATTCCATACTTATGGGTTCACAAAACATAGTATCGCCTCTGGTAAGGGGCTACATGTTGGGTGTTTTTATTGAACATGGCCTATAGTAAAGTTTTTCTAAAACATACCAACATTAGTGGATCATTTATTAGGATTGGAATCTAGTAATAACACCTCGAATAATTCTAGGAATCATTTTAGAATCATTGGATCTAGCTAAGAATCATAGTCTCCATCCATCGTTCACTGCTAATCAGCAACCAAAATATTCAAGGGTTTCATTATTCATTTTTCATTCCTCCACCTCTTTGATCCTTGATGATTTTGCCTCAATGATTCAGATTTACCACCATTCATCATGATGATTCTATATCTATTCTCCATTTGAAGGGAAATCCTTGTTCCAATATCCCACCACAAATTTGGACACCAGATCCGGCTCGAGTTTCTTGAAAACTATTGAACCAGGATGCACATGGATTCCACATCTAATAACATAAATATCAAATGGAGAAAAACATTAAAAGAGATTTAAACATAACTGGAAAATCATTCATGGTAGATAAATAATATTGGGGCACCATGTTAATATGAAAATAAAATAAATTATATTTCAATACCCAGGAACATGAAGAGGTTTCAAAAAATGAAAATCTATGAAAAATGATGGATCTTACAAACAATTTTAATATATGGGTGTAAAACACTAGTAGACAAGACTTTCTTGGATTGAATTGATCATCTTTGTCAAATAATGTTATCTCTAAGATCTATTTCATTTGTTGTGCTTCATATTGCCTCGATCCGATGATTCTTTATATGATGAATGAATTCTCAAGAGGAAGGGGTTCTCTCAACGGTGAATGGTGTAATATGGAAAAAAACACAGTCAAATTCCACAAAATAGATGATTATATGATTTAATTAGGTCAAAGGATTTTTTTAGAATAATTGATTAATTAAATAAATTGGTTAAACACACCACTAAGGAGAAAGTTGTCCGAACATCCTGTACATACTTCTTTTATGTCACTTTTAGGGTAAATACGTGTTTCAGGCTCAACCGTGGTCTCAAATTTTCAATTTAATAAAACGATTAGTAGTTATTTTACATTCTATAGTTATCCATGTGTGCACAATATAAAATATATTTAATATTTTTATAAAATTTATTTTGGTCACACCATTCCATGTATTCACATTCCATCTCAGAAACAGCTCTGGAAATATATTTAGAAATATTTCATATTCTTAAAAGGGAAAAATGGGTCTCTACAGCAATGTATAATCATTCCTTCTTCTATTTTCTTACGAATATACTGGATATACATAGATGTCAAACAATGAATATTCCCCAACCAATGTCTAATATTATCCTAATAAAATGTACAACACATAAGGATAACCAAATAGATGTAATACCACTTAAAATTATCCCTTTCATAGATGTTAATGGACAAGATGAACCAGAATGTGTATCTTTTGTGTAACCCACTATCAGCAACTATCTTGGAGCAATTTTATAGAACAAGTTTCTTATATTCTCTTTCTTTAATGAGTTTCCCTTACAGAACCACTCTATTTTCTAATAACCAATAGACCCGACAAACAATAATTAAAATATAAAAATAAATAAAATTATTTTATCCAGTTTTATCCAATTTTATAAAAGTGGTATTCAGTATGGGAATCCAAAAGATGTATATGACAATAATAACGTATCCTATGTGTTTAATAATGTTCATGATGAACTAGAATTTTTAGATCATGGATGCACCATAGTTAATATCCATTTTCCCTCCATTTATAACACTAAGGCTCTTCATTAATGAGGTTAAACAACATTGGATGATCTTATTTTCTGTCCTTAAGAAACTCAATAAATACATGTAATGTGATTAATACTGACAATTTTCTGTTGTATGCATTAATTAATTTCAATCTCATTATATAATCAACATGATATTCTCGAACATAAAGGAAAAGTCACATTACTATAGTAATAAATTAATTAAATAGACAATAAAAATTCATATGATATTTTGTTATAGGGTATGATGTTTCCCAATAATATCCTCAATGATTATGTTTTTAATTCAGGTTAATGATAATACCTTGAATTCATCCCTATGTTTCAATCCAAACACCCAACCACTCATGAATTGGTAACAATAATGGATACATAAAAAATTGATTGTTGAAATAATATATTAGGCACCATAAAACCTATTTTTAATGGCCTTGTATTTTTTATCCTATGAAATTGTGATTATTTAATATATTCTTGTTGAATTGATTTTGTGATTAAATTTTTTGTGATATAATAAATATTTTTCATAAAAATAAACCATGATATACAATTAAAATTTTATAAAAATATTTTTATTATAACTGAGGTGTTCATCTTCGGATAAATGATAATAATAACTAAATTATGAAAATTATTTATAATTTTATCCCTAATAAAATGAATAATCATTCAAACAATGATTATCAAGTGCTTAGAAATGATGATAAAACCATTCGATGGTAAAAAATATTTTACATGGGTGCAATTTATACTGTTCTAAACAGAATAAATCAAGAAATATTGATTAATGATTTTAATGAAATGGGTTGATTATATATCCAATACATTGTATTTACATTTATATGATTGGGATGTTTAGGAATATAATGATAATATAGTCCATTTATTCATAAAATAATTTTTTTAATTATGTTTTGGATCACATTTTTTGTGCAGATATTATAAATAATTTATTTCAAATTTATAACATCTAAAAGATGATATTTAAATTCCTTTTATAACAGTATATAAATTATTTCTTATATTCAATTTATAATTTCTTCTGGAAAAAATCGATTTATATGTTACTAGTGAAGAAATAAAAAAAATTATAAGAATTGTATTTTTATTCAATTTATTTAAAAAGTCCCATTCTATTTTATTAGGTTTTAAATTTAAAATATCCCTTTATTTTTTTAAGAACAACTATATTTATTCAATCATAATCATAAAAATCCATGATTTTGGAATAAATTGTTTTTTATGAATAAATAAATTAACTTTATAAAAACAATTCATTGGGCTTCATGCACTAATAACTAATTTAATCTTTACCTATTTAAAAAATTTATTCATTTAAATTGGATTCCATTATATGACATTGTATATTAAAAATATGAAATATTTTCTATGTCATTTTGGTTCATTATTTATAGTAAAAATGATAAAATAATATCACTATGATAAATGGTTCAAAGGGTTGAACCATGATAAAAATTTGATAAAAAAAATCAGACCCTCAATATTGTTTTATTTGAATGTTTTATTTTAAAAAAATCATCATATATTAGGATAAATATAGTTTTTTCCTTCAATATGACTTTCATTTTTTCTTCTATATTGTTTAATATGTGAGATAACATCAAAACGCCACTCTACTTATTTAAATATCTTATAAATTTTATTGGTGGGATATACAGAAGTTACACATGGTTATAAATTATTATATTTAATTTTAATATCTTATTTTTAAAATAGTAATTTATATTTAATTTTTATGTGATTGTGTTATTATATAGAATGTTCACACAATACTAATGTATGGCTTGGGCTATAAGTATAGTAATTAAGAAAATTAATTTAAAAATGGTGAGTATAATATATGTTGTATGAATAATTTTTCATCATGAATTTCAGGGTTATTTTCATTTAATATGTGAATTTTATTATTTTATAATAAAATTCTATTCTAATCAGAATACCCTAAAAGTCAAAATTTGACTATAGCCATGATGATATTAAATTTTATTTAATATATAAACAAAATAAATACTAAAAATATAATAATATCTAAATTGTTTGGTATATATTAAATTATTTCAATAATATATCATTTTATGTGAATTTTGTAATGTTTATGGTTAACTTCATGACCCTTGATGATAGAATCCATTTTCATAGTTAAGCCTAAAAGGGTTAACCATTGGGATAAATTAAAATATATAGTTCAAGATACCACAATTGTTTTTTTAAATAATTTTTTTTGAATTTATATCCACAATAAGATCCTTATAAAAGAATCAATGATATTTTCAAAGCCTTTAAAATTATTGGGAAACATATTGGATATTAATAATTAATATATTTATAATATGTACACCCACATGACTAATACATGCAAACATTCTCCCTCTTTAAGTCACACCTCAACATCTAATTATCCTAAAAATTAACTTACAATGTCCCTTTAAAGTTACCATCCTCATTATAATGTGGTTATAGTCTCACTAGAGCACCACCCTAGTTGGATGAATGTTTAAGCTAAAGGTTGTTTCTCAAAGAGGTGGTGTAACTCTTAACTAGGTGTTTTATTATTTATTTATTCTTCCACCTCCTTAATATAGTAATTAAAAGTTCCCATATAAAAATATGTACCTTCTATTTACATAACATTAATTATATTTAATGAACAATACATATAAATGTCTTTTTAGATCATATGTGAAATGAAAACATCATTCGTGTGTACATGTTGTTACAAACTACCGAAAGAGAAGAATTTTTTTTCATCAATGCCTCATATAGATGGTAAAATGACAAATGTTAAGAATATATATGATTTTTATGAAATTATTATAATTATTATAAAATGTATATATCATTTAGTTTTTTTATTTGGTGGTAAATGATAATGTTGTTTTTGTGTACGTGTAAACTACCACATCCATGTTGAAATCTGTTTTGTTTTCCATTATTTTCTATTTTTTATTACTAAAATTTTATTGTAATATTAAAAAATTAATAATAATAGATGATAAAAATTATCGATATTATGAATCCATGACACCTCTATCCTCTTCCTATATATATATATATTTAGTTTTGGGATTATTAACTGATTGTCGTAAAAAACATCTGACATTAACTTAATTAATTTATTAAATTTATAATCCATGGTTATAAATGATATAAAATGTATTAATATAATATAATAATCCTTAAAACATTTCACATGGTTATAAATAATTATAATAATCTTATAATTTTTCATGATAAATAATGTTTTTATTAAGTTGGGACGTGTGGTAAGGTTTTTCTAAATTAATTTTCCATTCTTTATGTTATATAATTTTATATTGAATATGTTATGATAAAATTATGCTTTTAAAGTATTATTTTCATTTTATTTATATTTATAATTATCTTAAGTTTATTCAATTTTTTTAACATATTCAATTAATTTATCGAATCTGGATTTAAATATTTTGATCATTGTAAGGGATCTTCATATCAATATTTCTTCGTTAGGAAATGATTCATGCTTTGAAACTAGATGGATTTATATGCTGTATATAATACACCATTGATATTGTATATCATGAATAAATTTATATTCATTGTATTGAATGTTTCATTTGGTGTTATTTCTTTCATGTTGGTTATGATTCAAAACATACCCAACCACTAAGTGTTTTTATTTCAATATCAATTTTTTGGTATTATCTATGAGAAATATCCAATTAGAGATATTTTATGATGTTTATCAATAATAACCAATAAATATTATTCAATAATAGTTATTTAAGTTTTTTCACATTATAATTATATATTTTATCCACTTTTTTCTCATAAAATATCAATATAATGTTTGTATGAAATTATGAAATTATTTATTCCTTGGCTAGTGTTCTTTTTAATCCATTCCCATACACATTAAATGATTTATATAATGGTTATTCCTATTATATAATTATTATTTAGCTTTAATATAATATATATTTTAGTTTAATATTGGTGATTTTAAATTTAATTTTGATGATGTTTTATGAACATGTTATTTATGTGTCACTAAAAAATTATTGAAAACAACCATTTTATTAAATTTACCAATGGAATGTATTTTACACTAATTGTGAACATTATTTTCATTGAAGAATATGTTTCAATTTTAAATTGAAAATTTATAATAAAAACATTTCTCAGTAATTCTAAATTTTTTAAATTATCTATAAATAAAAGGATAATTGACATATTTTCAATGAATTGCTTAAAGGCCCACTAATTGTATTTTTCATGTATATAAATATACTTCATATTTCCAATTATTCAATGTGGATAAAAATTAATGATTCCATCAAAATATTCTTTATTTATGACTTATATTCACTTTCTAGGGATGATAATAAAAAAGATAATCAATGAGAGAATCAATTTAATAAGTAATAATGGTTATTTCTATGAATTTTATATTGAAATACTTGATTTATATAAATTATTCATGTAATAGTTAAAAGAATTTATTACTGATAATGGGTGAGCATGATATAGATTATGATTATTATTGATCACAATATATATCATGAAGACAGGTGAGACCAATATTTCTCATGATATTGTGTGAGCCCGATATATATTTCTAATTCATAGTGAAATGTGATGGAGTTAACGATATATAAATAACCCACAGAGATAACAGGTATTACTAAATATAAGAAACTCTTAGATAAAATATAGTTAACTAATATAACCATTTCCTTATTCCATGACTCATTATTATGATCTATTTTGTAATGGGTTTGAATTATCTTATAGTTGATTCATTCACATGGATGATGTTTTCATCCCATTTTAATGATCTTATACTGAAATATGGTATTAAATGGAAGACTATGTTTACAAATAAAAATAAAATATGTTAACCATTATTATATTTCCCTTTATCTTGGTCATGAAAAATAAATCAATAAAAAATTTTCATCGAAGGATTTAATGTGTGGGCAATTTTACAAGAGATGTTGATGGTTTTTCATGGAATAGAAATATCTTGATATGATAGGAAAATGTTCAATTTCGACAGAATGATATGATTCTATTAATATAAAATTTGATATCATTCCCTGAAAAATGAAATCCTAAAAGGTCTTGGGAATATAAGTTACTCAATATTTCCTTTTTATGATATAATTATGGATGGTTATACTCGAGTCACATATATTGGTATCAATTAAAGAAACATCGATAGGATGTTTTTGATAATAGATCCACATGTATGGGTCTATGGAATTATCACTTTTACTATAGGTAGGGTTTATATTTATTTACATTACATGATGTTATATTTTGATGATAATTTAAGAGTTATGAATATCATTATGGGTTAGAGAGTGAATGGTTGAAGATAATCATAATGGCATTAATACTGTTTTGAGGGTTTTATGTAACGGGATTTAATGCGGATCTATACAATATTTATAGATATATTATTTTGGTAGAATATATTATTGAGGTATATATAACCATTATGGTTAAAAATTAATTTAGGGTTATGGTTATTTGGGTGAATGATATTAAATTGTTTAATTTATGACTATTATTATAAATTATATATTGTGATTAATATGATATTTTATGGTGAGGAAAATATTGTGAATTGGGACATATGGTTCATTAGAATTGGAATTATATAAATTTAAATTTCCTATTAATATAAAAATTTATTTGATAATTTCATTATTTTATTGTATTAATTAGTATTCATTATAGGTTTTATCTCTCCCTTTTCTAGAAGATCAATTTGTTCTAATGATGTGAAGAATACATTTTCATCCCTTTTTTAATCTCAAGGTCACATAGATATTGATTTTAAAAAATTAGGAATGAAAAATATTATTTATTCAAAATAATAATTTATAATATCGAATTGAATAGATTATAATTCAAAAAATCATCCATTGGATAAAATTGACATTATATGTATGGTGTAATCAAGAGAGTAAATTTGGTTATGTTACCAATTTTAATGAAAAAATATTCTATGATGCCAAGAATAATAATATGGAAAATGAAATTATTATCCTTTTATAATCATTTATGGGGAATTGAGGGTCTGTTAAATATATTGGGTAAAAACAATTTCTTAAAAATAATTATAAATATCCATCTTATACTCTAATTTTCTAGGACAAATTCTTATTTCCCACCAATGTTATCATTTTTTGGGATCCCAATTTGGTTAATTCCTAGTGATAATGAGAAATTAGTATTTCCAATTTTGAAAATGTTTTTTATTAAAACATTTAGTAATGTGATATTTCAATAGATATATATTTAAATATTAAATATCTTACATTTTTGATAATATATTTTATCGTTATATTCTTCGGAAGGATATCCAAAATGATTCAAATCCATTATTATGTTTTATTCTTAAAAAACTGAAAGTATGTATTTCCTTTATGGTGGTGGAAGAATTTTAATCCGTTATATTTTAGGTTATAACCCATTATAAAGATATTATGTTATATAATTTGTTCCATAGACAATATTGATCTTTAAAAAAATTATATAAAATTAAAAAATTATTTGTGTATGACAATTACAACTATTTCAATGAATTAGTAGTCATGAATAAGAGAAAATAATTATGATATATATATGTAAATTTAATTAATATTATTAATTAACAACATATATATTAATATATACAATTTTTAACAACTGTTTAGTAATGAAGATAATATCAGTAGACAATAAAAAGTGATATTTTATTAGCATGAATATAATTTAATTATCATGGAATAAATTCATCACTATTTAAGAATTATTATAATGAGTCTAATTGACTATATATATATAATAAAATCAACTAAGAAAAACCTTTAATAGATGTTATTAGTCATGGAATAAGTAAAAATTCATTTTATACTCTAAAAATACATTTTTCAGAAGTAATAGTCCTTAATGTATTTATTGTGATGATATAATAAATAATTTCATCCACTTTTGTAATTTTGATTTCATAAAATAGTCATAATATTTTATATAAGTAAGAAAATTATAAATTATAATAATTTATTACGATTTTTCTAGATATAAATTGATATTCAGTTGAAAATTAGAAATGATGATTATTATAATGTTTTTATTTTTTAGAAGTATTAAATGTGATCGATTCTACTTTATATTGGTTTTAAATTTAAATTTTTCTTAAATTTATTAAAAAATTAATGTAGTTAATTGTAATCGGCATTACCCATGGTTCATTTATGTAATTATTTTTATATTTAAAATAGTTCTTTAAGAAGACTCATTTTTCAGGTGTTTGACATAACAATAATAACTTTTTAACATATCAGGAATAAAATAACATAAAATGGTTTCAAAATTTCTTATTAAACATGTTAAAATTCCATATTATTATCCATTTTATTTGTACCCACAATGAATATTAAACATGATAATTGTTTAGCATCATGGTAAAAAGGTAAAATGTCTTAAACTATGTTAAAAAATATGATAATGTTTAAAAATCAAAAAAAAAACTTACCATTATTTTTTGGGATGAGTTTATTTCATCCATAGTCACATTATATTGTAAAATAATTTATTTTTGTCCCACATTCCTTCGAGTGTAACATTAATATTATTTTTTGGAATTATAATAAAAAAATTGAACTCTTATTATTTAAATATCGCAATTGAATTTTCATTGTGATAAAAAGATGTTACAAATGGATAAACAAGTTATTTTGATATTTATAAATTATTTTAGGATCATAACATAATTTTAATTTTTATAAATTGTATAATTACAAAGACCATTTATACCATTCTGATATACTTCTTTTGTAAGTACTTGAAAAATAAAGTACATCAATAAAAAATAGTTTAAGTAATATATTTTTTATTAATTATGATGTTGAGATAATTTTCCAAATATTTTTGATTTATAAATGATGGTTATAAATTTTATACAGTAAAAATTTCAAATCATGATTCAATTGAAGTGAAAATATTATAATGGGTCTAAAAATGACATTATAAGGTATTTATTGTTTTAATTTTTTTAGAAGAGAAATAAAATTATAATAATCCTATTATAATATAATTTTATGGGGAATTATTGAGTATATAATTAAGTGTTCATTTCTATATAAATTAACATTTTTTATATTACTAGAATGGGTCATAGAGATTAATAAATATGTTATTATAGTTAAAGTTAAAAATGTTAACAAGAAGGGTATATAATTAGATAATTGAAAATATTCAACATAAAAATTTGAAAAAAAAATTAATCATTTAATTTTATTATACATTACACTTATTATCTTAGTATTAATAGAAATTTTTTCCAATTAACATGTTTTATTAATCTAGTACATATAATTAATTTTGTTAATTTATAGACGGACACGATAATTACTTATGAAATAGAACCTCTACTATTTCATAAACCCCACACAAGAAATTTAGATATACTTTTCTCTACTAAAATATTTTACTAAAAATCCTCTTTAGGTAATATTTATTTTGTTGTCCCTAAAATTCATACATATAATTCTAATGATGTAATCTGAAGGGAGTTTCTTCAAAGAAGATGTGTAAGTCATAAAAAACAATTTTCATGATTTTTTTATCTTCCAATTCATTCATGTGATATTTAATCATTATTATATAGAAAAATAAAAATCATAAATTTATGAAGATAATAAAATTTGATGGTAAACCCCTTATTTCTTTTTCATCTTATGAGAAATTAAAACATCATTCATGCATACTTGTGTACTACCACCTATACAAAGAGATGTTATGCAATTTACATATACACCTAATATGGGTGGTTAAATTATGGATAAAAATAATATATATCAAATTTTAGAAATAATTTATATTCAATAAAGTGAGTATGTTACTTAATTTCTTAAATTTGTACCAGTTCAAATATTATAATGTTGATTGTGAATCTGTGTTGAATACCACATCCACAAAAAAATTTGATTCATTTTCCAATTATGTATTTCATGAATGGTTCTAAATTTTTTTTATATTTTATAAAAATGATAATATTATAATTTATTTATATTATTTATATTATATGTCTACAATCCAACAAATATTGTTCACTGAACTGATGTTTTTTTATGATTAGGAATATGATATCCTAAAAAATCCTATGTGAACTTAATAGATATTATAACTATAATGAAATTATATAAATAAAATAAAAGTTTTTATGATAAGAGTTTAAACATTAAACTGGTTCTTACTATTTTATACAATGTATATATGTTTATAAGTATTCAATATAATGGACGTTCTTTATAAACGTAGAGTCGAGGTAAAGGGTTTTTTAATAAAACATAATTTATTTTCATTGTATGACATAATTATTTACATTAAAAAAAATCATGATTTAAATAATTTCTGATTCTTCATTATATATTTTGGATATTTTTTGTTAATGTACATTTATTTTATATTATCGATTCAATGATTGAATCCAACACAAAATGTTATTATCATTGTGAAGGTTCTCCATCATAATATTATATCATTGATAGATAATTAATGCTATCTAACTAGTTATATTTGTATGGAATATATATAACAATTTATATTTGTTATAACATTAATATTTATATATTTATTGAACATAATGTTCCATTTTAATTTATTTTTTTAAGTGGATTATGATAATATAGTTTCTAAGGAAGTAATTGTTTTTATTCCAATATAAATTACATTGTTATTTTCTATATTAAAATTACAACGAGGGATATTATATTATACATATAATTTAAAAAAAATATGTTTTCTTAACCTATGATATATATTTTTTTTCATCTATATATTATATTGTTTCCTCACTTTTTTATTTAATGTGACTGATAAATGTTTTTTATGAAAATCACACCCAATTTTAACTAAGGTTGGAAAATATTTTATTCCATGACCATGTTCATTAAAATGATATGAATGGTGTTATTTAGTATTATCCAATTACTATTTATACCTATTTTCAATAATATTTTTCATTTTTAAATTTCTTCAAATTGATTTTTATAGTGTTTTATGAATTAATTACATTTGGATTTTTGTAAAAATTAAGAATGGAATATTTGGTCAATTGTTTATCCAAAAAATGAAATTTCATTCTATCGTGAGAATTCTGTTTAATTTATTCATCATTAAAAGTAATCTTGTGATAGTTTAAATGAATATTTATTGTCTAATATTTTGTGACTAATTTTGTTTTTAATGATATCAAAATAAGAAAATATTATCCATATTTTCATATAATTGTTCAAATAAATATTTTAATGTATTTTTTCATATTTTAAATCACACATCATGTTTTCATTGTTTCACTAGAAATATGGTCTAATTATTACATCCATATCATTTAATGGTATTTCCTATGATGATGTTCTAAAGAATTTGTTTAGAAAACCTCTTATATATGTAAAAATTTAGTGAAAGAAATGGATTTGGATTATATGAATTGTAAGATGAAAATAAATATATAAGTACTCTATTACTCTTATGTATCATGGAAATTGTTTTGATATAATGTGTGATACTGATATAGCTCATTTTGATAAATATTCTGTATATTTATCCTTATAATGTGGAATCCTGATATACCTCATGACAACGAGTGAGATGCATATATCTCTATGTTTTATTAGGTTATGTGACCGTGTTAACTGTATGGATGTTACTTCTAATATAGAATAATGTTTACTGAATGTGAGTTACACATATGATATGGAAGGATAAACTATACGGAATTTACTAGTATGGTAATGATTAATTTTTTTTTTCAGTTTACATGATTTCATGATAGAAGCCTGATGTTGTATGATAAACACATTGTTTTCCTATCTTTTCTATGAGTGTTAATGCTTCCATTGAACATGATTTATTTTACATGGTTCTTGATTTTTAGCTCATATTATTCTTTTATTATGAAATGACTCATATTTTTTTATCTTAATTTTCATAGAAATGAAATATTTTACCCTAATTTCATGCTTAATGATTATTTTCCTGAACCATTATAAACATCTAATGATAAATAATTATATTTTATCGATAAATACGTATATTATTACTTATTGTTTGGTATCACTCTTATTTTGTTACAATTTCAAAAAATTATATAGAATGAAATTATGTATGTTATGTCTTATATTGTTATATATTGGAAGAATTTTTATGATTTACATAATATATGTCATGTAATTAGAACATCTAGGTATAATGGTTAAAATTACCATATTTATAGGCTGATATCTGTTTACTTTTGTTAATTAATTTTTTCAATGTCTATAAAAATATTTCACTTTTATGACATAATAATATACTCTGAAAATTTATTCACATATTTTGGTTTTGATAAAAAAAATATAATCTATTTATTTTAAGAAATATTTTTGGGTGTGCAAGTTTGGGGTTACATATATCATGTCCCATTATGTATCATTGTAATACGTATATTCTAATTATGAAAACAATAATCATAAGAATCATCTCTAAAGGTAATCATATGAACTCCATAAAACCAAAAATCCCCTATGTTGGAAATAAATTCTATATTTTCTAGCTATAATTAAATAAAAAATAATTCAATAAAATCATAACGTGATACTGGAAAACCTAAAATCAATATATTTAAACACATAAATTCACAGAAAAAATGAAATTGTTCATGATGTTAACAGATATCTATATGGTACTTTGAAAATATTCACCAAAAAATTATTAATCTATATTATATTCCAAAAGTATGAAGTGACCCCTATAAAGAATGCAATGAGAAAATTATCTCATCCTCTCGACTACTATATATTGTGGTCTGTTGTTTATATATCCCATAATCCATCCTCTTTTATAATATAGGTATATGGCTAACTATAAAATCACGGCGAACTAAACACTATCAAAAGAAATAAAATTCAATGAATAATGGATAATTTATTTTGGTTAATATATATTAAATAAAAATTATTTAAATAATTATTTATTAATTTAAATGTTATTATATTTTTAATATATGACTCAAAATTCGAAAAAGATAATATAAATTTATCAAGGAATCCGTTTTGGCTCTATGAGTTGTGAGATCCTTACATGCGATGAAGTCTATGGAATCTAAAAATATGTCTATATTTCACTATATTTTTTCCAGGTCAAATGAAGAGTGAAATTCCCCCAAAATAGAGCTTTGTGTAAATGTGTGCTAAATTTTTTCCTGTCATTGAATGTTCTCAATGACTTAATGGTCTCATTGTTCAATTTATTTGATGATGTTTTACATTATAACATTGTCAAATTGCACGTAATTATGATGATATTAAAATTTGGTAGTACACCATTATTAGTCTCATTAATAAATATAATCTTCATAAATATATTAATATATTAATATATTCAAACATAAAATAAATATTGAAAAATAAAATTGAGATGAATTATAAAATTTATTATCGAGTTTACATTTGATTAGAAATTATTCACATAATTTACATTAAAAACATATATATATATAAATGTATATTCTAATAAATATATAATTAAATATATATAAATACATATATAATAATTCTATATTAATTTTTTTATTTTTAGTTTTTATTTATTAACTAAAACTTAATATTTATTTTTCATTCATTGAAATTATTATATAATAGTTATTAATAAAATATTTTAAAAAATATTAATTATATTTTGATTACTAACTATTAACTAATAAATATATATTATCTGTTAGTAATATATAATTATTAAATTTCAATTTTTATTTATCTATTACAAGTAATTTGTGTTATTATATTAAAATTTTAAATACTTGTAAAACATTATTTGTTAATTTATTTAAAAAACATTAAATATTAAAAAAATTAAAAAATAAATTCTAACTAAGAACTTCAAGTTATAAGTTTTTAAATACAATTTATAATTATCAATTCATATAGAGAATATAATTATGAACAATTGTTATATAATAATTATTTCTAAATTATTATTTACTAATGAATAATGACTCATGAATAGTTGTTAAATAGTAATTTTTTGAAAATAATTATTAATTATTTTATCAAATTAAATTATTAGTTAATAACTATTTTTTTAATATATTAATTTTTAATTTTTAATTTTTAATTTGTTTTTTAATTTTGTAAATTGTTAGTTATTAAATTTTTCTATTTAAATGCAATTAATTGTAATTACTAATTTATAGTGAGAAATTTTAAATAATTATGAATTATTAATTCATATTCAATAATTATTAATTCATTTAAATAAATTTTCTATTTAAAAGGAAAAATAATTATTATTTAAATACATTATTTATGTAATCATAATTATTAATTATTTTAACTTTTCAACAATTTTGCATAATTATTTATTTTATAATTTTTATTTATATATTATTAATTGAAAATTATTTATTATGAATAAACGAACCAAGGAATGGGTTTGTAAAATATTTAATTAATAATTAGTAATTATTTCATAACAACGATAATTTAAAATAAATACATGATATTTATTACTAATTAATAACTATTTCATTCTAGTTCATCAATCGTTTTCGAATCCAAATCCCATTACTCCAAATATTCTTTCAAAAGTATATGAAAAACGATAAGAGGGAGGTGTATGTTTATGTATAAAACAAATTCACCATGAAAACATCATTAAAAATTATTCCACATTAGAATGAAATGATATTCCACTTTTTAGTGTTTATTAGATGCACTCAGAGATCCTACACAATTATACAAATGACACTATCTCCTCCAATGAGGATTTTTTGCTGAGGTGGTTTTTTCATTTTCAAAAGAATCTAGAATTATAGTTATGCCCACTTTATACTATACTCATTCTTTTATTGGTAGATCCATCAGGGGATGCTTAGTTTTCTCATCCATTGGTTCAATATTGGGTGGACCCTCTTATTTTTCGTCATTACCATCACTAGGGAGGAAATGTCCATTAAAATTACTTGCAATCCAAATCATCATGAACAAGAACTTTTGTAGTCCCTAAAAATCATCACTTCATTAAAAGTGAGACCCATTTTTTAAGACAACATATTTATCAACTAACCTCAATATAATGCTGATCAACCTCTAAGTTATTAATATTCAAAATAAATACTTCTCTATCTAGGAACAAATAATATATTGAATGAATTATATTACAGAAATTATATATTTTATATCCTTTACTACCCTAATTTAATTTATATTATATCACCACATAATAATATGGATGCATGTTAGAAGAAAATGGCTCTAGTAGTACTATAACATAATTAATTATCACCCCTAGAAGAGATTATACATAGGGGTATTAGCAGATGAAGTGGAAAACATCTACATGTTCCCTGTTAGCCTTTTAAGGGGAGAAATATTTATAACAGTGGAATGAGATAACTTTACAATATTTTATTATTATATATTTATCGTGGAACCAAATAAATTAATTATTCCACTTGTTGTTAATATAATTTATGAATTCATTCTTCATTGTGTTAGTGGACTCAAGAATATAGTCACTATAATATCCAATGACCAAAACTCATATATCCGGTTTTGGAATCCTAAGCATTAAATTTCGGAATTTTATTCCTATAATTTTGATGCATTTTTTCCATCGAATCATTATAACATCAAAATAAAAAACTAGTTCACTTAAAAAATAGAGAACCTTTAAGGAATTGATTTTTCTATAATTAGGTAAAACTCATGCATATGTAATTCACATGAATTTAAATGAGAATTTCTATAATAAAATGTAGATGTTCATTTTCACTTTATGGAATCTTCATCATCCATATGAAGTCAATTTGAGAAATATTACATTCAACTACTATAATTATAACATAGTGAAATGGAATCATAAGATGGGTTAGTTCTTATTCTCATTAAGGGAAAACATAGGTATTGACAAATTAAATCCATCAGTGTTCATAATAAGTGAATAAGATTATGATGACCTAATCAGTGACGATAAGTATAGCATATGAATATTCAAATCCTTAATACCAATTATATCAAACATTAAAACCTAGAATAAGACATTAATAATGGAAAAAGTCATAAGAATAAATAATCATATTTCATGTGATATAAATCTTGATCAGATGAAGCTTTATAAACCCATGACAATTATAGATAAAATATATTGTTATAATGGAGCATCATCTCATCTAAAAAATATAGAATCATTATAGAACTGTTAAAATTATAAAAAAATATGGGAATCATGTAATATAATTATTTAGTAAATGTATTAATTACCCAATGCATTTGAGCACCATCGAAAAACACTCAATATAAAAACTATAATGGGATCACCCTACTATATCTCGATGAAAAATTTGTATATATTCTACAATAAAAGAAACAAATAAGGTATAAGGGTATTTCATCATGAAACTCATCAAAATGCATATTAATCATCTATTACCTAGTTAACCCATGGAAATGAAAATTCTTTATTTTCAATCTATCTTAAACACGATTAACCCGTGAAAAAAAATGGGTTCCATAATAATATTCTTGAAAAAAATCCCAATTCATCCAGGGAATGATTGAGGATAGAATCATTACAAAATATATATAGTGAAGGATTATGAAAAACATAATTTTTTTATTGATGAATAAAATATATTTATAAGATCAATGAAAACATTCATGTAATGAAATATCCATTTCATTTTGAAAATAACATTTTAAAAGATAATGAATTTTGAAAATAATTTTAATTTAATATGAAATTGAATAAAATATTTAAAATTAACCATGTAAACATGAAAATAAAACTTCAAAGAAATTAAAATAAAAAATCATGTAATTTGTTTCATTCTAAAACAAACATTACTTTTTTATAGTAAAAGTATACCAATTTTCAATGATTTGAAATTTACATGATTATTGTTTTCTAATTTTTAGAAAAATAAAAAGTTTTATGGTTTTCAGAATTTAATAATATTACATGGAAAATTTTAAAATAGAAAAAATTGTAAAATATTCCATTGACCAATAATTTTGAAAAGTAAAAAATAGTTTTTGAAAACATTTTTAGAAACTATGTGTTTAGATGCAAACACATTTATGATCGAATAGAGAAATGAACTAAGATTTTCTTAAAAAGATTCCTCAATAATTTTATGTTAAAGTAGTATAAAATTTTAATATTAATTTTTAGTGTAATGAATATCAATTAGAGAATAATTTTCTTGAGTTTGTTGATATATGTTTTTTAATATTTCATCATTGGATGAAAAATCACAATCTATATCAATAAAGTATGATAATGCCGGATATAACTCTTACCACTTTGGTTTCCTTGAATTGTATGCCCAATGAAAGAATTACAATGAATAAAAATAAATATACCATGAGAATTATTATTTTCATGATCTTAAATGTATTATGGTATTTCTAACCACATCATAGAAGGAGTTAGGTGCATAAAATTATATAAGTCTTAATGATGGAAAATTATGAAAAAAATACATTTCTGCTTTAGTATCATTGATACCAAAAACCACACGAATTATCGATCCTGAAGTTGATATATAAATTCAAAAAACATTATGGTTAATAATTATATAACAAATTCATGGTATGTATATACACAAAGAATATAAATTAAGTGGTAAATATAGAAAGTACTTCAACTAAATAATAGGGCTCTGAGAAAAACTATTACTATGAGTCCGATTTAACATAAATATTCTTTAAATTCAAGAACGATATACTTATGTTATGTATCTAAAATATTGATAAAATATTCATGGTTTTTTACTAATTTTATTTCACTTATAATTATTTTATTTATAATTACATAATCAATTATATATTTTTTGTATGTTTTCATGATAATAATCTTATATGTAAAAAATATCTTTTCTAGGTTGACTATGATCAAAAAATAAATTATATAAGAATATATAGAATAATACAAATTAAATAATTGTTTTATTTATATATAAATTACATCATTAAAATCCATCCTGATATTTCTTTAGGAAAAATGATTAAATGTTGTGGTCTTGGAGACAGTTGACCATGCGTACGCATGAGTAACATTTCAATTATTGAATGATAATTAATGAAAAAGGCAAGGAATATTTTATATTTAAATAGTTAAAATTATATCATAAATAAAAAGATATTTAATTATATATACTTATATATATCATTCATTTGATGTCAAATTAATCATATCGCTTTGAAGAGGTTATATTCCACACATCCACAAATAACATTAACATTTTTTCACCATGTGAAAAGGTAAAAAATAAAATGACTAAATAAATTAAAAGAAATATATGTATCTCACTAATAAAATAATTTTAATATATATATTATCAAAATTTATTATCATCACACATATTACCTTCAGTGTTACACATTTCTGAAAAATGCTTCACATCGCATTTCGTCGCTCTAGTTCATCGTACACACAAGAGACGTTATCATATGCCATATGAAATGGAATATGAAATGGGTAAATATATAAAATAATGACTCCAGTGGTATAAAAATTTTATAAATATCATATATCAACATTACATCCATCATTACACACAACCATGAATGGTGGTAATGGAAAACCGAAGGACATATGTTCGCAACGTGGTAGTCTATCTTACACACAAACGATGATTTCAAAACCCATAAGATGGAATTATTTATACATTATAGTATCATTATTAAAATAATAAAATATATTTATATTAAGGATAATAATTTTATTATATAATGAATTTATAATAATAAATTAATGGGTTAGAGAATGAAATAAAACAAAAATTCTCATTGATGAATATTACCTCTTCTATGGGTAAATCCTTTTTTTTAACTGAAGGCCTTTATTGGTTTAATTTATAGCCAATGTGAGGAATCTAGGATGAGAGGATAAATTTTTTGATGTTATTGGTGTATTTTTTATATGTGAAAATTCTTGATATGTGTAATGAAGTGAAGGGAGTGAGTTCCCATTAATAGATAAGGAGTAGTGGAATTCCTCTTTATACTGAAAAGCACTAACTATTGGGAGGTAACCCTTACCTAATGTTCCCAAAAAGTTGTATAATAGTGTATTTTATGGAATATATGGTGTACATATATCCCCATATCATAAAATAATTACAATTTTTATACATTTTTTCCTTAAATCTTATGAATAAATATTTGTTTATTTTGGTATATCATTAAGGAAACTATTTTTCTAACCATAGTTATTTATTAATCAATATTTCATTAAAATAAGAATTATTAAAAATATTAGACACAAATAATCTAAATATTAAATGAAAATTATGAAATTAATCCCATTTGTAATGAAAATTAATTTTAACAGAAGTTCATATAATGGGGAAAACACTACATTAATCCTAACTATACCAAAATAATTTTTCTATTAAAAGAGAAAATATACTAATTATAAAATATCAATTTTTCAGGGAAGGGAACACATTAGATATTTATTAAAAGTTTAAAAAAAATCTAGGAGATTGTATTTCTATTAATTTTAAATCATTTAATAAAATAATATTTTTTATAGAATAACATTATAGTCAATTTTTTATTATTTATTATATTTGAATTTTAAAATTATCAATAGAAATATGGAATTTGAATATATTAATTTAAAACCATTTTAACATGATATATTCATATAGAAAAATAATATAAGTTAATTATTCATTCAATTTTATTCACTTTTAAAATATTATGTATAATTTATTTTATTTCATTATTTACGGAATAATTACTATATTGGAATTTCTTAAGAACGTTAATCAATTATGTATTATCTATATATTAATGATGAATTAAAATTATAAAAAATATATTTTTATTTCAAAAAGATATATATATATATATATAATATGTTTTCTATCCCAATCATTAGGATTTATATAAATTACATATAAAAAGGGTTACATTATTATTTTTTATTCTATAAAATATAATATTGGATAATATCATCGAATTGAGTAAAAAAAACTCCTTAAAATATATCAAAAAGAATAATTGTTGACATATGTCGAGAAAATGGAATTCAGACATGTTTCTAGATCCATTTTCCCCTTATGATTAAATTTTAATCTCTTTGTAAAATAGTTTTTAACTAAATAGTTGTAATTAAATATAACTACATTCAAAAATAAAATTGTTTAAAAATTAAGTTAGACTGTTTATACCATATAAATTGTTATGATTCCAAATGTAGAATCAATTTTTCCAAAATAATTTATATTTATCGGAAATTTTTAAATGCACACACACATACACATATTGGTTGAGCTGGGATAATTTGTGAGATCAAGCTGACTAGTCTTCCCAAACTCATAAAAGTTATAAACACTTCTAAAAACACACACGCACACACATTTTTATATATATACAAATATATATATTCATAAAAAATTAAAAACCACAAAAAATATTCGTTATTAAAAATAATATTCGAGAATAAACAACAAATATAGATATTTTTAATGAAAATTAAAAAAATAATTCACAAGGGAATTTTTAAAGATATTGAAAATAATTTATGACATTTTAATTAAATGAAATTAATTAAAAAAATTTAAAATACTTTTATTTCTACTTAATCAGCTACAAAACATTAAATCTACAACACCATACTAGGGTTTTTTATGTAGTATTATTATATTCTATAATAGGAAATAATAATACTTTGTGATTCATATTTATTAATCATGATTATTCTATATGTACAGATCAATGTACTTGAAAATTCATCTGTAAAATTTTATTCTCTACTATGTATAAGGAGATATGGTCTTATATACATTATGGATTAGTAGGATATTATTGAGGTAGAATGTGACTTCACTATGTATTTTATTATGGGTGTATAATTTATGAAAAATGATTCATTGCAGAAATATTAATTCTTTTGATTACTTTCATTAAAATAGAGTATGATTTATATTTTTACTATTTATATTTATGTAAATCAATATATTTTCTTCACATATTAAAAGTTTTAATCTATTATTTCATACTAGTATTTTAGAATCCCGTTATGCGGGTTTCATTTCATGTTGTCACATATTATGATTTCATTCATAGCGAAGAGTTATACTATATTTTTAATTTAATATATTAACAACTCTAAATGTTCGAAAATGATTGTATGTCATTACAATTAATCATGTTAACTACTATATTATAGATATCATCCCTAGGTGATTGGGGAATATGAATGGAGAATATTTTAGTCCAATTTGGGATATTTATGGGTTTGGATGAATCAATATATCAAGAAAAATTAAATTTTATAAAATAGATATAATCATAGTTGTTATAAAACAATAATATATATACATTAATTATATTATATTTTCATATTATTTAATATTCCTTACATTAAATAAGAAAATTATTTTTCATTTATTAAAAATATTTCATGGTTACCCATATCTACTATCATGTTAGATTCATTTACACACATTGTCATTCCATTCTCTTTCTTGGGTTGATTTTGGTGAAATCATTATATATGAATTATATTAATTTTAAAATCCTCACTATTTTTCAACTCCCTCATTCTATAGACTGTTTTTTAAATAAATAAAAATTTATGAATTATATTTTAATAATTTTATGGCCATAGGGTGTATATCATGATAATATTGGGATTGTTGTTTGATAATAGTAATGATTTTGGTTCTATGTATTATTTATAGTGTAGAGATTTTCGTCTATTGCATGTGTTGATCATTTTATTCTATGAAATTATATTGGGTATGATTGTATATGGGGTTATTTTATTAAATATAATATAATATTGTTTAGAATGTTAGTGGAAAATATTTGGATATCGCTGAAGTTGAATAACAATTTATAAAATATTATATTTAAAAAAATGAACATGAATTTTTTTAGTAATATAATTTATTTATGGGGAATTTTGGAATAGATAAATAATAAATAAATAAATAATAATTAATATTATTTAATTATATTTTAATTTATTCATAATAAAAAATTTGAATAGAATATTATTATGCCAAAAATGAAATTTTAATATATTATGTTTCATTTTATGAATAAAAATTTTGATATGTTATCTTTTCAAGAAACATATGGGAAGACAATTTTAGGTTGTTACATATTATTTATATATTGTATTTCAGGTTTTTTAACCATGATAATGTTATGTGAATGGAGTAATGTATCTTATTAATTTTAATTGAAACACGATAAAATCAAAATAAAATGTTCTCTCACTTAGATTTGTCAAATAAATATATTTAATGATATTTTTATAACACCACTTGATTTTTTGGTACATATCCTTATAAATAATTGTCACATATTGGATAGATTATAATACATGGGAACCAAATCTTAAATTACCTCCAAATTATTATTATTTTATTAGGACAATTATAAACTGGCCAATAAATAGGTGGGTGTGAATTTGATTAATTTTATTATGAAATATATATGGATTTATTTTTTAATATATATTTATTTTCTCTTTGTAAATGAACACATTATTTTTAGTAGAGTTATTTTCCTCTTGAAATACACGATTTCTTCAAAAGGGGTTATTTTTTCATCTATGAGAAATTAAATAAAAACAATTATTTAAACATTTGTAAAATTTATTTTACAAAATAAAAATAATTATTGGAATCATTATGTACAAATTATCTTACCATTAATTTTAGTAAATTTTCTGATATGTTTTATTTTTCCTTGAATAATAATAAATACCAATTTTATGAAAACATCAGTTTCATTACATTTAAAAGTAATTTTAATATTTTAGATTCATATAAAAGTATCATTAGTAATTTTTTATTAGAAAAATAGATACTAATTAACTTTAAAGGATATTTATAACATATTTTAGTATTACTATATTTATTATCTTAAATACACATTTTACCTAAAAAACTGTTATTCGTTCCATTTTTACTGTATAAATTTAATGTAATTTTAAAAACTATATGTTTTTTATTTTAAAAAATGTACTTAATATTTTTAATAAGTTGGTGAAAATGTTTTCGTATGGCCATTATTATTTTTATAAAGAAAAATTTTATCATTGAAAAAAATTGATTTACTATAGTATAGGAAAAATAATGTCGTGGGTTAATGTTAAAAGGTAAAAGCAGAAACTCTATAAAAACTACAACATTAAATGGTTGTTTAATGTGTTTCTTGATAGTAACAATAAATTAAAACAACAATTATCACCAAAATTCATTTTAATTAATAGCCCACAAATATTTTGGCTTTAAATATAAAATAATTATTATTTAATAACATAAAACAACCCCTCCCCAAATATAAATATAAAACATCACCACCCCCTTTTTCCTCAAAAAATGTGGATCTATTAATTAATTTGAAAAAAAAATTCATCTCACCACTCACCAAATTTCCATGTTGTTTTAGTCTTATCCATTATCCAATTTTATGTTCCTTAATGTATTCTTTAAGGATGTGATACTCAAGAGGAATATTTCTCAGACAACCCCTCTTAATTTATTTTCATTTTCTAGAGTCTCTAAAACTCTTTTATCTATAAAATCATAATAAATCTAGTATCATTTATGTTATATAATTTTATATTTATAATGTAATATCTTCTATACACACATTTTCTTACCTCCTATTATTAAAAGTTACAAAACCATCTTCCAAACACTGATTGTTAAACATCTCCATGGATAATTATTTTCTATTTTCAATTAAAAACTTCAAATATAGTCAAAAAATCATTATTCAAGTTCAATCATATTTTAATAGGTATATAATCAATTCTTTCATGTTACAGAACTAATATATATACATAATATTAAATAAATTAAACTACTTCATGATGTTCCAAAAATGGCCAAAATAAACAAAATAGTTATCGATAATGTCTCATCAATTGAATCACCCTCGTACTAGAAAAAATGATATGTGAGAAAATTTAAACACCCATATGATCATTATTAACCTCTCATTTCACGTATTGTGTTTTATTTCCTTTTTATAATAATATCCCTATTATTTCACAAATTAACCGACCATGAAAACATGATATGAATGCACCCAAAAAATGAAAAAAATGCAATTTTATTAATGAATTAGTTGTAACTTATTTTGAAAAGATTATATAAGGAATTATAAAAATTATTTGTGTTCATTAATGAATTAATAAATATATTTAAACCATTATAAATGTTTATAATGTTTGAAAATCTATAGGCAACTATGATGTATGGGTTTCTTGTATCACTTTTACTTCTCTTATATATACCCTTTATTTCACCAATTAATTATTTTGTGTGGTCTATGTAATGACTAGATATATATAATTTCATAAATTTCATTACATTCATGGTATTTAATGTTTTATTTGATAATTATTACATTTAGTTGGTATATGATTCAAATTATTACAAGGTGGTATGGGATTTATTAACCAAATATCCATTCATTATGTTAAACATCAACTTAATTTATTAAGAGAAGTTAAGATTACATGTGAGATTATGTTTTACTAAAATGTATTTTCCCACCTTTGGTTATGTGGATTTACATTTGAAGAACATAATGGATTCATATTATCAATTCTCACATTAATGAAATGATATTTATAAGGATAATATTTTGAAAATTATCCTTTTAATGATCCCATAAAACACTCATTTTAATACATGTCCTTATTTAATTAATTTTATTTTCAAAAATATTTTTAATGTTCTATTATAAATTGTAAGGTTTATTTTTTATTATTTTTCACCGTTTACAAAACAGTTTTAACGGATTCATGTTTTTTTTTTCAAAACGATGCTCATTTAGACCTTTAAGAAAAAATATGTGTAAGAAATGTATATATATATATATATAATGAGATGTTTTTCTCAATGTTATAAAGCATTAATTATTTTATGTTTCATTTATAGTAATACAAGGTTTATTTCCAAATAATATTTCTTCCATTTTAATTGTGCTATAGATAAAAATAGAATAATTTAAAAATGAAAATATTTTTTTCCGGGATAATTTCATGAGATCTGTGAAAATTATTTTCTATCTAAGATAAAATAATTTGAAATTAATTATTATTTACTAGTAATATTTTTAAAGTACGATTTCACTATTACTTTTAATGATTTTTTATGATGAAATTATATTTATGAAATGTACATGTTTTCCATGGGTTATGATATAATGTAATGTTAATGAAACCCTGTATATTTTCATGGGTTATGATATGATTTATTTTATATTATATTAAATATGAAAGGGTTTAATTATGTTATGGGTGGGACCTATATCTCCCTCTAATGAATTGGGGGATGATATTATAGATCAGGATATTGAAAATAATGGAATGGGTAGTGATATCTATTTTGTAAGATAGGACTGAAATGAGAACTGAAAATGGTTCAGTAAGGGACATTTTTTACCATTATAGTATAGGTAGTGAACCTTTCCAACAATTATTTCTCTGTGAATTCATTTATTCAAATATTATAGACTAATAAAATATCCTTAACTACTAAGTAAATAATTTTTTGAGTTTATGTTTATTTCACAACTAAATGTCTTATGTTATGCATTTATGTAATATGTTATTTTATTATTTTATAGTTAATTTTTTTTGAACATTTATAACATATACCATGACTTGATATTAAGATCATTTATATGCATGTTATAATATTCAAATATTATGTTAATTTTATTATTCCCTTATTCTTATTTTATGATAGATATATCCATCATTCACCCTTACTGATCATCTGATATCAACCTTTTGTTATATTTATTTTCTCAGGATTTCAAGGGAGGTTTCAAGTATAATATGTCATAAAGGGATCTATTTATGAATTAATAAGTGGGATAAAATGTAGACATTTTATCAAACTGTGGTTTATATATTCATGTTTCAAAGGAAGAAACATTATACAGTTATTCCATGGTTTTGTTATCTTATATGATGAATATTAATCCCTTTAGATGTAATATCAATGTATGAAATTAATGGGATATCCTATTCGGTATCTGAGAAATTTTTTAGTTATCATTTGGAATGTAGTGTGAGAGAAATTTTGATATAATTGTATGCATCATATAAAATTGTAATGTTTAATAAAAATCCTTAATAAACTGGTTTTTTCCAAATGTGTCATAAAGAAAGGTTCCAATATTATAAAATTACACAAATCATATATCATCATTATGTGTGTTTCCATCGAGACTTCAATTTATGTTCCAATAGAACTCATAACTATGGGTATAAATATTTCAATGAATACAAATAGAATTTTCCCAATTGAGTTATAGGAACTGAGTAAGTCATTTAATGAAAATATTGATAAGTCATTCATATGCCCTAGAGAATCACCATGGGATGAAAATATTCTAATTTTTAGGAAGAAAGATATATACACATATCACTTCGTTGATAATATAGAGCATACCTATATCAATATAAAAAACAATAACTTATTACCCATATTGACAACTTGTTTGATCAGCTACAAGGAACTAAATACTTTTCCAATATTGTCTTGGGTTCTGGATACATCAATTTTGATTTGTGAATGAGGGTATACTGAAGATCGAATTCCATAAAATCATAATGGATTTATGAATATGTTCTTTATAGACAATCATGATCAGTTTTTTTTGTCTTCATAGATGGTAATATTGTATATTAGAAGACTCATGAAGATCATGATGATTACTTGAGGATAGTGATAAAGACCCTGAGGAAGGATAATTAGTATAAGTTTGTATTTTTTTCTTTATAATTTCTCTTTTCTAGGTCATATAATCTCCTGTGAATATATATCAATTGATCCATCCAAGATAGAAGCTATTGAGAAAGATCATAAACCAAACAAAATGACTGAAAGCCATAGTTTAATTCTATGGGATAGATAATATTTATATTTTTTAAATTATTTCTCATGATTATGGAATCTACTCCCCATGTTGAAATTAAAAGGATCTATATTATTATCTATCGATAAATGTGATGAGATTTTAAATTATTTGAAAATAATTTTCTATAGTAAACATATTTTCACTCTACCCTGTAGTGGATAATGGTCTCTAATCTATAGTGATGAATCAAAGAATGGTCTAGGACGTGTTCTCAAAAATAATTATTTTATGTTTTATTGTTCCCCATTCCAATTTATGTTCAATGAGAAAAATATTCCAAATTGTGATTTAGAGTTTTGTGATGTAATTGTTTCATTAAATATATGAAGTAATTATATCTGTGGAGAAATGTGTGACATATACAATAATCAAAAATGATTAAAGAATATTTTCAATCAAAAAGATCAGAAAATGAATAGAAGAAGATTTTTGGGGAATATTTAATATTATGGCCGATCTATACATTACCATTATTGGAATGAAAACAAGGTTTAGATTATTTAATTTTATAAGATCATTCTAGATTATCCATGATGAGGATAAAAAATATACAATATTTATGAATTTACAAAGGATTGACCTAGAAATACTAAATGAAGGTAATGAATATTATCTAGTTAAATTATTGTCCATCCATATATCCAATTATTTATTAAATAATCCTAGAAGAATGATATAGAGCAGAAAATAAGGTAAAAAATATTACAATGTTCATGTCAGACATTGATAGAATAAAACAATTTTGGAACCATGTTTGTGTTCTCTTCATATTAGGTTTTAATAATTAGTTATTATATGAGGATCATAGTTTATCATTATATATTCATCTTTTATGTATAATATTGTACTGAGACTTGAAATAATATTTTTGGTGGGATATCATGGAGAGAGATATTAAAAATTTTGTTTATTTGTGCTAGGTTATTTATCAAGTAATTTATAATAGATAAATGTATATGGGAATGTTACAACAATTAACCGTACCTGAATAAATATGTTAAACTGTCACTATGTTGTTTTTTGATGGACTCCTCAATAATATCTAATGATCAAAATTCTATATGGGTTATAGTCAATAACCTTATGAATTGAACACACATTATTTCTTCTAGTGAAGATTTTTCTCTTTATCATGATTCTAGAATATATATATATATATAATAATTTTTGTTATTTCTAGATTACCACTTTCCATTTTATATAATAAGTATATGAGGTTTTCCTTTATGTTCAGGAAATGTCTTCAGTAGTCTCTAGATATGACGTTATGTTTAACAATTAAAATCATCCTTACACATATGGTTTATATTATTCAACAATTCAGACTCTTGATGGAATGTTGAGATATTTTTATATGTATACAAAATGTTTTTTGGATTAACACATTCTATTGGTATAATTTTCATACAATAATTTCTTTCATTATAGAATTAAAATTTCTATTTATGATTCTCTCTATAGTAAGACATATAGATTAATAAAATGTGGGAATTATGTTGGGGAATGAAATATATTAGGACCAGATCTAATTTATTAGTTTAAATATAATGTTATATAAATTAAAAAAACACATAAGATCAGCATGGAGTCAACAAAAATGTAATGTTTATAATTATAATAGGGGTGTGGAGTTTGATGTGGGTGATAACTTATTTCTATAAATATATACTGAGAAAAGAGTGATGGGATTTGGAAATAATGTGTTGATACTGCCAAGGTGTGTATATCCTTTTGAAATTTTTGATCATTTCAAGAGTTTATCGTATCAATTAATATTTCCACCGAATCACTCTCATGTTCGTGATGTCTTACATGTATCTATCATGAGAATGTACAAAATTGATCATTCACATATACTATACTTGGATTCCATACTATCATAGAAAGATCTATTTTATGAAGAAAATGTAGGGGAGTTTCTAGATCATCCATATAAAGTTTTATGAAATAATACCACTCACCTGGTAAATGAATTGTGGTAAAACCACCAATTTTAGGAATCTATATGGGAAAATTAGGATTTGATTAGGTAGTGTTTTCCTCATATGTTTTCATCAATGTGATTAATTTTGAAGGTGAAATTCATTTTAAAGGCATAATAATGTAACACCCCATGAGTTTTTGGTATCTCTATTTCTAAATAAATTAAATTCCATCGATATCTTACGTTAAATAAAAAATCATTCTTAAATGAACTCTGAAATATTCTTATTTTTACACAACTATTATAAACTAGAAATTAAATTGGGTTGTGTTACATGGATTGACAGTATAATGAAATATATATATATACTCATTAATTTCACTTTTAGTAAAAATTTATTTATTCAATGGACGTAAATTCATAATTTTTTGTAATGTCTTGTTATTCTTTAAATTCATATATTCTTCAAAAAGTGTTTTTTATTGATTTCTATGAGAAAATAAAAATATTAAATTTTTAAATCTTTTAAAAAATTTATTTGATAAAATTAAAATCTTTTTTTCATTAATCATGTAAAAATTATGTTAGGATGAATTTTTTTTTTGGAAAAGTCAATTTTTTTAGTGAATAACAATAAAATATTGATTTCTATAAAACTAAGATTTTCATAAAATTTAAAAGTAATTTATTGATTTTAAATTTATAAAAATGTAATATAATTATTTTTTAGTTAAATATAACCCAATTAATTTTATTTAAACATAAATGAAAAAAATTGTTTGTACAAGTGCATTTTTGGGCATAAATGTTTTTTCCCAAAAAACTTTAATTTTTTGCATTAATAGTTAAATTTTTAATTTGATTATTAAAATTTTTTATTATAAATTTTTTCAAATAGATTAAATATTTGGAATTAGTGGTTTCAAATTTTTTTTATATGTTTATTATCTTTTTGTGCATAAAAATTTATCATGGTAAAAAAATAATTATCACAGTATAAGATAAATAATTTAGTGTGACAAACATACAAGGTAAAATATTTATCTATATAAAAAATGCAACATTAAATTCTAGGTGTATGTGTTTATAATCAATAAAAATCCATTAAAATATAACTTATCATCCAAATTATTTTTAATTAATTTCACCCAATGGTGGTTGGCATTAAATATAAAATAATCATTATTTAATCACTTAAACCACCCTTATTCACATATAAATACACAAAATCCCCACTCCCTTTATCATAAGAAATCCAGGAAGTAATTAAAATCTCTTTTAAATCATATTATCCAACTATCCCAATGGTTATGCACTATTGGAATCAACCAAATACCAATTCCAGGTACGTTAAGAGGACCTTCAAGGAGGTGATAATCAATAAATAACTTATATGAAAAACATCCCTTAATTTTTTTTTATTTTTCTACCTTCTCCTCGCATTATTTATCAATAATTTAATTATAAATCCATAATAATTAATATTTTTAAGGTTTAATTTCTAATTTAATATTTTTTTCCACCCATTTTCTTAGCTCCTCTTATTGAAAGTTAGAAAACCATTATACAAATTATGGTGGTTGATCTTCTCTGTTGATAACGATTTTTTATTTTTTATTACCACCTCCAAGATTAGTTATAAAAGTATTATTATTGGTAAATAATATAATATAATGTATATTTGAACGTATTTATTGTTTTTTAAGAAATAAAAATTTAGTATAATATATAAAAACTAGTTTGGAATGTTTTCAAAACCGGCCAAAATAACAGAATCAATTATCAATAATTTTTTGTAAAATTAATCATCCTTCTAGAAGGAATAGAAATTATAAGAAAACACATTTAAATTTTTGGAATTGAATTAATACCATTTAATTTCACATATTATGTTTTATTATCATTTGATAAAAACCATCATTAAACACAAATGAACTGACCATGATGCTAAGAAACAAACGCAACCAATATATAAAAATAATAAAATATTATTAATGAATGGGTGATAATATGTAAGAAACTGATCATATAAAGTATTATAAATATTATTATACTTTTGGGATTATTTAATAGAATTAATTAAACAACAATACATGAGTTTAAATCATATCAAACTAAAGGGATGTGTGAGGTAAGTGTTTCTCATCTCAGTTTTACTTTTTTTTCGATATATACCATATTCAATTTTATTTTATTTTATGTTGTTTATATACATCAATTTTATATATCATGTCTTAAATGTAATTGTATTTATTATTTTCAATGTTTCATTTTTTAATTAATTAATTTATTAGGAATAATATTCAACTGATTACAATGTGTTCAGCGATTTCTTAATTTAATTTACATGCATTTGGTAAAAAATCTATTTCATTAATTATCCATTGTTTTGATTATTTATGAGTTTAATTTTGATTATATTATATTATATATCCATTATACATTCATTTAGTTATATATATATATAATTTATTCATTAGATTAATTTTCATTTAAATGATATGATTTTTATAAGGGAAATTTTTAAAAATAATTATATGTTTAATATTTCAATTAAAATTCGCTTATTATTAATTGTATTTATTTCCTAAAATTGTCTTCATAATTTTTTTTAAATTATATATTCATTTTTTATTCTCATTTTTAATAATATTTTAATTTTTACAAAATGGGTTGAATGTATTCTTCTTTTAATTCTCTAAATGATGTTCTTTATGACCATTCTAAAAAAATATGGATGGAATATTTTATTTACTTTTATAAAATGAGTGGACTTTACCTAAATCATGAATATATAATGATTTTATGATTAATTTACAAGGTATCAGGGTTATTTTCAAAGAAAACATTTTCATACATAATTCAAAGACCCATTAAAAATAATTGAATTGAATTTAGAAATATCAACATTTCATGAATTTTTTATGTGATTTATAAAACTTATTTTCCATATAAGATAAAATAATATGATGTTACTTATTATTTACTAGTGATATTATTATAGTTTATGATCCTTATTATTATTATGTTTGTTTTTTTATGATCGAATGATATTTGTGAAACCCATTTCTTATCTACGGGTTATGTTGTGATGAAATGTTTATGAGACCAAATATTTTCATGGGTTTTGATATGATTTATATTCTTAAGGAATTTTTTTAAGGTATTCATTCTTAGACAAGTGGGTCATATACCACCCTCTAATTCATTACATAATGATATTATATATCTTCAGATAAAAAGAGTGGAATGGCGTTTGGACGTGTTATGATGAAGCAGAGATCAGTTATTTCTTATGGGTATCTGAATTAGTGTCCCCTTGAACATAACTATGACACCCATGATGATGAGTTAGCATCCGTGGTGATTACCTTGATATTGTGGACACATTACCTCATTGGTGACTGCGTGGTGGTTTTCACCTATTATAAGATCCCGAGGTATGTTTTCTCCCAACATGACTTGAACTTACGACATCGTAGGTGGATGGTGTTCTTAATGAAATATGACTTCGAAATATCATATACACTTGGAAATGGGAATATTGTAGATGATGCGCTGAGGAGGAAGTCACATGGTGATTTAGAGCGTGAATTTATTTATTCTTAGAGAGTAATGGAAGAACTGTCAACATTACATCTTGATATTGGGGATGTAGGGGTAGAGGTTGTCTTTTTCAGATGATGGTGTAGTTATCTTTGGTGCAGTACATAGATGTGTCCCAGTTGGGGGATCATGAGGTGGATGTCTGGATAGACTGAGTTGTTTGTGGCAAGGCCCCTGATGGTTGGTCTGAGGATGAAAAACATCAAGTGTTATATCGTGGAAGGATTTTTGATCCTTTGGAGATTCGAGAGACATTTCTCAGAGAATTCCTTATATAACCTATAGCAGTGTATCTTGGCATGACAATGATATATGGAGCCATGAGGAGTTGGTTTTTATGGCTTGGGTTGAAGCATGCAGTTGCGGAGTTTGTGTCTCGATGTTTGGTCTTCCTGAAGGTGAAGGCTGAACACCATGTTCCTTGAGGTTTGCTCCAGCCATTATATATTCCTCAGTGGAAGTGGGAGGACATATCAAAAGACTTTGTTACTGGTTCACCTCAATCTCATGGAGGACATGATGCTATTTGGGTGCTGGTGGATCTTTTAATAAAAGAATCCCACTTCATATTGATCATGGAGTCATGGTCAGTGGATGTTTTTTCGAGGAAATATATGGGGGAGGTGGTGAGACTTCATGGAGTCACAAGGATGATCATTTCTAATCAAGATCCTTGTATTACCTCTAGGGTGTGGAGTGGTCTTCAACATTCATTTGGTTCTCAATTATGCCTTAGCACTGCTTTTCATTCTCAAATGGATTTTTAGATAGAGAGAACCATCAATACTTTTGACGTCATGATACGCTCTTGTGTCATAGATTTTGTTGGTTTGTGGATGAGGTAATTACCCATGGTATATTTCTCTTACAATAATAGTTTTCACTCTACCATCGGTATGGTGTCATTATAAGCCTTGTATGTCTAGATGTTTCATTCTACGTTGTGCTGGATTGGGGTTCGGAGAGTCGGCAATTCTCAAACCGAAAGTAGTGCAGAATACAACAGATATGGTTCATGTGATTCGTAAGAAGATGAAGAGAACATGAGATTGTCAGAAATCATGTACCGATCAATATAGGAGACAATTAGAGTTTGATGTTGGGATCATGTGTTTCTAAAGGTGACTCCCTGTCATAGGCAGTGATGGTTTGGTGGTGGGAGTAATCTCTCTCCCTCGTTTATTAGGCCTTTCGAGGTGTTATCTCGTGTGGGAGTTGTTGTGTATCGAGTAGAACTTCCCCCACAGATGATCCGAATACACGATGATTTTCATGTATCAAAACTCCATCGTTATCTTCATGATGAATCTTGTTTCATTGATTGGGGAGAGATCAATGTTGATAATGATCCAACCTTTGAGGAGCGACGTGTGGAGATCCAAGATCATAAAGAGAAGGTGGTGCACTAGCATTCTCTCCCCTTGGTTCATGTTTTGTGGTGACACAGTGGCATGGAGGCGAGTACCTGGGAACATCATTTGAAGATATATGCTCAGTACCCAGAGTTGATTGATGTTTTACTCTTTTCATGAAATGAATTTTTCATTGTGGTTATAGACCATTTGTTTTAATTAGATGTCCATGTTTTGGTAACTTCTTGTGGATTTCTCTCTTTTGAGAGGTATCTCAATGCGTGGCTTTTGAGACTTCTTTGACATTTCCTTTTTGGTTGGTTTTGAGATCTCGAGTATGAGAGTGTTTTGAGAGGTATATGATGTAATGGTCCGGACCACTCTGGTCCATTCCTTTGTGAAAATATGGTGTCTAATGTGTTCCGGGAGGTCTAGGTGACTTATCCCCAAAAAATTTCCAATTTTCTAATTCGTTGAACAGTTCCAACGGTATCCTTGTTAACAGTTCCAATGGTAGACCGTTGTGAATAGGTCAAATGCTAACCTTATGTGAATAGTGAAATGGTGACCTTATGTGAATAGTTTCATCGGTAACCTTATGTGAATAGTGAAACGGTGACCATATGTGAACAGTGTTTTTGGTAATCTTATGTGAATAGTGCAATGGTGACCTCTTGTGAATAGTGTTAACAGTAGCCTTTTGTGAATAATGCGATGGAGACCTTATTTGAACAGTTTTATCAGTTGCCTTAGGTGAATAGTGGAATAGTGACCTAATTTGAATAGTGTCCTTGGTAACATGAGGTTCTAATGGAGACCTTTTTCCTTTGCCATATATTGAGTTCATGAAGAGTGCTTCCAGAATAGTGAGGTTCCAACGGTGACCTCTTTCCTTTGCCAAATTTTGTGTTCATGAATAATGATTCCAGAACGGTGATGTTTCATTGGTGACTTATTTCCTTTTCCAAATTTTGAAATCATGAATTGATTTTTCAGAATGGTGAGGTTCCAACAATGACCTTTTTCCTTTTCCAAATTTTGTGTTTGTGAACAGTTTTTTCTAACTGGTGAGGTTTCAAAGGTGGCCTATTTTCTTTGCCAAATTTTGACTTCAGGAACAGTGTTTCCAGAACGGTGAGGTTTCAACGGTGACCTCTTTCCTTTGCCAAATTTTGAGTTCATGAACAGTGTTTCCAAAATGTTGAGATTCCAATGGTGAGGTTTCATAGTGAGGTTCATGAATAGTGTTTCTCCATTAAAAAATATTGAGTTCATGAACAGTGTTTTTAGCTTCCTACAGTTTCGACCCTTTAATGTTTCCTTTGACGTAAATTTCATTTAAAGCCTTCTTTTAAAGACTCTATGGCAGATTCAATGGTCATAACTCCTATATTGATTTCCATACGGGTGTGGATGCTTTTACTTGTCAAACCGCATAGGTCAATGTGATCCGCTCATAATGGAAAATCCAACATATCATAATCCACTACACTGTTAAATCTTCTAACGGGACGCTATATCTTCCTCTCTAGTTCTTCCCCCTTGTTATCGGCTGTGAGACACTCGAACATTTTATTCCATCCCATAGGAGTTGATCAATCAAACTTTCTTCTATGGACAGGTTCCACACTATTTTGATGCTACCAAGTAGTATTGGTCAATAATTGATATATGGTATAATATATCATCATTATTTTGGGTTCATCTCCTTATGTTTCTCCTTAACCTTTTTATGGAATGTTATCTCCATATTTCTAATGGTATTTTCTTAGGTGTTAACTTGTGTGGTGGTTTCTTTGTATCCTTTTTTTGGATAGAGTTGTCATAGGGGGAGGAGATCATAACCCATTGCGTGGGTCATTCTTATATAAAGAGAATCATGAACTGTTTGAGGTAGGGGATTCATTACTTCACTTTTATTTTAGGAGCAACTATGTAGTTAGCATGTTTTATCCCACTAAATCAAAAAATGTATTTACATAATAAATTTTTTAACCGGATAAATAAATTGATATCGATCGTATATTATTGTCTCTTGTTTTTCTAGGTAGTGGGATATCTATTCTTGCTTTGTTTTTATTTCCAATCATGATGGAAATTTCTAAAGAATGTAAAGATGTAATAAATTGATAATTATTTGGCTAAAGATAAAGAGGCATGAAAATGAATCTAGATATTCTTGTTACAATTTTATGTTAATCAAATTGGTGCAGTAAACATGATTACTTATTTGTGATAGATTACTGGTTAGGGTTTTTAAATTTGGAACCTATGAATAATAAATTGGTTAAACCAAGGTGTATTATTGAATTGGTTGATTTATAATAGATAATTTTTTATAGGGTTCTGAGTTACCCACATGATTTTTTAATGGCCAAGATCCCAATTGATGTGATGTTTTTTTCTTGCTACATGTGTTGTGATAGGAGCCTGGATGGCTATTTTGATATGTGGGCACATGTAGGCTTATTGGTTGTGGCATCAGTTGACACCTAGAGTGGAGAGATGCATCGAGTTATGCATGTGGGTATTGGGGAGGACACCAGGGATGATGAAATTGGTTGGATGTAAATTTTTGGATTCATACTGATTATTATTGGTTGTTTATCTACATTACATTCCCCACTGCACATAGTAGATGGTCTTTCATACCCTTCTCTGGAAAGGGGTGATGACACATGGGGTATGCCATGTGGTTTTTGTGTTTTTCTTCGGAAACGAAGGATTTTTCAATGCTTTTTCAATAGGCGGCAATGACTCAATATGTAGTTCATCTACTCTCCGTATTGAGCCCCATTATTATTAGTAGGTTAGAATTTTTTCTAGAATTCCTAGGAATATGGGAAAGCAATAATGTTTTTAAAAAATCATTTAATAATTGATGTTAGCCCAAGGGTTTGGAGCTTGCTGGGATAAAATTTTTAGGTTACAGTTTAAAGGGAAAGTGGGCATTGGGTTTGATGCTAATGAAGCTTAATGTGGAATTATTTATGGTTAATTAATGATTAAATAATTAATTAAATTAATGTGAAACTGACAAAAAGCGAATGAACAAATGTAATAAATCTTTGTAAATGGTTGTGTGATTATAGGATAACTAGACTTAGTAGTGGCAGTCGGGAGTCCGAGAGACGTTAGATTCAGTTGAGTCTAAGACTCGGTTATTCCCATAGTGTAGTTGTGAGATGTAGTATATTCTTAACTTTTTGTGTTTCTAGACACTACTCTACCTTGTCTATTAGAGAAACTAACACCCCGAGGATTCTAAGCCCCGGGGGTGTTTTCCCCAACATTCGGGTGGGAGGATGAATGGATGACTACCCCTTTGGACCAACTCTCTTCTCATGGTAAATACTTGTGCTGGTAGGAAATGTGGTTTTCCCCCATATTTGTGAGTAGAGGGCTGTAATGACTTGTGGTTATTCACATAAATATATTCTGGATATAGTATCACGTGGTCTAATATAGGTGTAACGTGTAGAGGTTGTGATGGCTTGAGGATTCTTACTCATTGCGTGGGTTGTAGTGGATTAAGGTATAATGCCTGACGTATGATACGTGTTATGGGAGTTGTGGTTTCTCTTGGAAACTTCCTCGTTACTTTCTTGTGTGGAATTGGTGGTTTTGTTGCACGAGGTTCATGTTGTGGTGCTTCGCCCATGAGTCCGCGAGCAAGCCTTTTTGGAGAGAGATGCTTAGGATGTGAGACGTTGGGGTAAAGCGGCAAACCAGTGGGGAAGTAGTAGCAGGCTACCCCTTCCATTATTTATGATATCATATACTCATGTATGTGTTACTTAGTGAGAGTAGCCATGGTGTGTCTGGGAACTATGTATACCTATTTAGGTGACGAGTTAATTTCACTTGTTCTTCACTATGCTTTAGCATGTTTTCTTTACTTTTACATTAGACGATTCGGGGAGGATCCTGCAGAGTATACTATTATACTCACACAATGTATATATAAATTATTTTTAGGTCATATGGAGCAGGTTGGAGATCATGATGGTTTCTACTAGATTGGGGTTGCCTGAGCTATTTGGGCTTGTGGATGTTGCTGTTTTTAGATTTTTTTGGGTATTTGGAGTTTTTCCCCATTCAGTTGTAGTAGTTTTCATGAAATTACATATTTCTACTTGGGATTTTTTTTATATTTCATTCTGAGTTGAATTTGGTAGGACACTATCATATCTCTCTCTTCTACATGTGTTCTCTAAGAGGGTAATGCCTCTCATTTGTGTGTTTACTATACACTTGGTTCTTGTCATCAAATCGAGGCCTACTAGAGGCGGAACTCATGGGACATTATCTATCTTCTCACATTGCCAGCCCAAGAGGGGTACACTTTGTGGGGAGGTGGTCGTGACATGGCTGATGTCAAATTAATTGTTTCACTATGTGGAGACAGTGAACCATATGTAGGCATGAATGATACATTCACATCCAGTTTGACGGATAATGATTTCTATAATGGTGTTTTCATAATCATAATTTCATTTCAAAAATAATAATGTTACTAGTTTTATTATTTTTTGATGGATGCTAGATATTTAGAACACGTAATGATGAGTATAAAATAAATTTATCTCTTAAAACGATTATTATATCTTCGAAATAAGTTCTTTAAATGACCTAGAAAGTGCTCTAGGGTTGGTTATTTGGGATGGAAAACAACTATATAATGATTTTATAGAGTTTTAGAAGACAATTTGGATGAATATGGTTTATGTAGAAGGCTCAGGTTTGTTAAATTATGTGAGGGAGGATATGTCCTTTTATAATATAGGGGAGAGTCTCTTTATGACTTTCATGAATGATTAAAATATAATAAGACTGTTTTATTGAAAAATAATTCAAATTAGCCTTTAAATTCAAATTATATAACATAATAGTCCATATATTATCCTAATTGGTCTTATTTATTATTTTTATTATTTTTGAATAAATTAATATAATAAGAATCTCTTAAAACATCATTATTGTCAATTTTGTTACAATTCATTACATTAACATTACAAACATCGCGAAAAATTAAATTTGGAAGATACTATTTTATAATATCCTAAACAAGTCAAGTTCATTTGGATGATTAGTTAATTATATTCATCACATCAACATATATTTATCAATATAATTTCAATGTAAATTATTTATTTTTTACATAAGTTGAGAAATTATTGCATAAACAGTGGGTAAGAATTTTAGATAATTACTTATTCATAACAAATTAAAAAATAATTTTTCAAGATTGATATATATATTTTAGATATTAAAATTGTATTTCATACCTTACCTATCCTCTTTATAACTCCATATTTAAAATAGTATATTTATTAAAAACATAATGGTCACATGTTTGACTTTTTTAAAAAAATATTATAGAGGTCATAACCTTATTCAAGTAGAGTGAAATGGAAACAAATTCAAAAATTGGATTATTATGGTATAAATTTACACAAATGAAAATAATATTTTATCATAATTTTATGAAATGTTCTAGTTCTTAACATATTATTTTTATTCATAATTACCTAATTTACCTTTTTGCGTGGAAATTTTTTTTATGGTTACTAAACTTATTAACCCAAAAGAAAATGGGTTTATTAAATAAATATGGGCTTCTTGGTTCTGTATATGGAATTAATTTATCATAATTTATTATATTTATATGGTAAAAAAATTAATTTAAAATTAAACTATAATGAAAAAATGAAATATAATTCATTAAAAAATGCCCCTTTATATGTAGAAGTTTTATTTACACAAATTTACCTCATAAATCAATTTAAAAGACTCTAATTATATTGAATTTAAATAATTAAATTAAAAAAAATCTAAAATATAATTTTACATTTTCAATTTGATAAAATAAAATAAATTTTTCAATAGAAATCATTTTTAACTATTTAATAGAATTTCAAACATCGTAGAAATTTATAAAACATTTAATATAAGATAATTTAGACATACTGAATTCAATATTTAAGTTTATATAATTAACTAAATTTTCATATAAGTGTGATGATTATTTATATTTTTTTGATAGAGAGTAATAAATTTTTAAGCATATTTTTGAAGAATAAACTGGATTTATTAAAAAAATATGTGCTTATTTCTTAATAATTAATAATTAAATGTGTATTGAATATAAATTATCTTATATATAATAATATGATTATTTATATTCATATACAAAAATTAAATGTCTAGGTTCTATTGGTCATGATCAAATAATAATATTTTAATTGTGTATAGTGTTTCCTTTAAACTCAATGATGCGTACAATAGAAGATAGAGAAGAAATAAAATTATTTAATGAGAAATTTTTCATAAATAACACATGGGTAATACATTCTACTTCCATTAAAATTAATTTCTCTCCAAAGAAATTTCTCAAAAATAAAAAGAGATGTGGTTACCTATGCTTCATCACATCCTTAGGTTCCAACACAACTTCTTCAAATTAGTGTATCCACCACAATACTTATACAATGTTTGTGGTCTTGTTTTGTATAAATTTATCTCTATGATCCAAAATATATTAATTTTTTTCTTAATATAAAATAAATATCTATATTAGTATCCCATATTTTTTAAGTACTTATGATGGATAAGGTATTTAAATCCATATGATAGATACATTGGACACATTATTAACTTTATAGATATTAGGTTGAAGCACCAATTGATAGGCTACCATCCCAATACCATCAATAATTTCAAAATAGTCCATTTCCAAGGGTATTATATATCAATTCATTATAAATTTAATCACTTTTGTCTATGAATATATTCAGAGAAAAACATTTTATCCCACATTAAACTATATATCTTTTATATGATGGTCAGAATATATCTTGTTGATTTTGAGTTGTTATTATTAGTTGTTGAATTAATGTAACCATTTTTTCTATATTCTAATTTAGATCTAGTCCTAGTAGTTCACTTTTATCAAATCCATTACAACTTTTTCGTTTTATTAAGTTCATTCTATAGATATATTCAGATGAATGTGTGTGAATTCTCTATTGAAATCCATTTTGTATGACAATTATACCAATGGAAGTACATAATCACAAGAACCTTTCAAATACATAGAGTAAGATCTCAACATGTATTCTAGAGTTTATAATATTCTCTAATAATGATTATATATTCAGGTGTTATATGGTGTGATGAAATTGAAATCCTTATCAAGATAATGTCAGCGACTTCTCTAGAATGTCAATATAAGACTCAGATTCTAATCAAGTACAATGAGAATTGTCACTCTATGAAATATTAAAAGCATCCATAATATATATATATAGATATACTGATCAAGAAGGAAAACTACTCTAATATCATTGATGGGAGCTGATTTAATAAGGATGCCAATTTTAACCCATATATAATTATGGCCTTTATATGTTTATGGGCATTCGATGAAAAAATCCATTGTGATGTTATCCAACTTCCATTTAGGTATGGTTAATGGTTGTAACATCAACTAGGGCTTCTATCTCTCAGATATAACTATCTAAAAAACCAAGAACTGAGAAACATAATATACAATATCTCTCTTTATGCCATCCGTCTAGAGATATTCTTTTAATTTTCTATAAATCATTATACTTCCTAGAATAATTGATAATAAAGAACTATACACCTCATAAAAAATATCCTTCTTAAAATATATTATGGGATGAACATATATACAATTCATGACCTTTAATAATCAAAATAGAATAATGGTTTAACTCATGAACATTTCTCACATTATATTGTTTCTCTACATCTTCCTTCTGATATAATTTAATCTTTAATTAGAAAGATGATGGAACATTATTTTGAGCTAGATAATTGTTCTCCAATTACATTAAAATTTATAGGTTCATCCTTTGTAAATAAATATATATTGGATATTTTATGAACAACATCCTAGTTAAGATATCATGATTCATTGGGTTGAAGGCATCTTCCAACTTATTCATTTTGACAATATAGTAAAGTATTGTATAGTCATAAAATTTAATCATTTCAAACCATATAATTTGTCAAATTTTCATAATTTTTGAGCTAAAATATACATTATTATTTTTTGATTATTATTTTTGTGACACAATTCTCCATATAGTGAATTACTAGTGGACATTTGGGATATACCCATGCCTCTATACCCACTATTAAACAAAACCATGGGTATAGAGTTTCTGGATCGAATATATACCAACAGTTTGTTAAAATTTTTGGTATTGACCAACAAATACCAAAGGATTAAAAAACCAATAGTATTGGTTTTTATATTCCAAAATTTTGAACAAACTGTTGGAATGTTCTTTTCAATGGTTCCCCACTCCCAACCCCCCAACGCCATTCACGATCTTCTTCCCTAATTTCCCTCACTGTATCGAACCCCAACATCCCAAGCAGTGACCTCCCAACCATAGACGACGTTCCTAGTAGTGGCCTCCTATGTGACTAGTGACCACTCGAGAAACTAGCTATCACTTGATAATCAACCTCCAAGTCCACTAGCGATCGATAGGCTCTAAATGGAGTGATGGACTATATCTACTCCAGTGATATCCTTATTTAAATTAATTTTTATTAAAATATAACCCCACAATACATTTTAATATTTTCATGTTAATATAAATTGGTTTTTTTACATTATACTTAACACCATGTTAAGCATAGTCTACACACAACACTGAGTTAGTATGAATTACATGCGAGATTTAGTTTTACAACCTTTTAATGGTGCACATATTATGAAAATAAATTTTAGAAAATTTTGATATTTTATTTTTCAAAAATAAAATCCATTTATTAATTTTTAATGTTAAAATTATCTTAGGGTGATTTATTTGGATTTTTTCTAAGAGGATTCATATTTGGATAAGTAGTGAAATGTATTAAATTTTAATTAAAGATTGCATTTTAATTTAAATAGTTTTTATTTATAACTTATATTTTAAATTTGTTTTCTAAATTCACTGTCGATCAATTAAACACATTTTACCAAAATTTAGGTCATTGAAATCATTCTTATATTAAAATTAGATAAAAAAATTGAACATCTATATTAAAAACTTGATTTTAGGCTATATGTGTAAGAGTGGAATTAATCATAATTTTTCCACTTTTGTGATTTGAAATTTGAATAAAATATATAAAAGGTTGTAATCAGTACAATATTTTTGGTCAAAAAAGTTAAAATAATTTTTTTACTAAAAATATTAGTGAATGTAATTATAATAATCATAGTGATTATGGTAAAATTAATGTTAGTAAGGGACAAAACCATGATCATATATAACCAAATGACTTGTAATTTTGTCTAAAATCCATTGGTTGTGAAACATTCCTCATATACCCACTTTTTTAAAATTTTATGGGCTATTGGTCTATTACTGAATGGAATTTCCCCATGTAAAATGTAATATGAAGAAAAAAGACAGAAATGAACTTTTTTCATCTTTAACATTTATTAAACAACGAGATATGTAAAATCATATCATATTATAAGTATTATATAGAATATTTAAATGAAAATGGGTTATTTATATCAAAATAATTAACAAATTGATTTTTATAGATGATTTTGTTACATAAAGTTCTTATTAAAGGCCACTATAGTGATTATTTAGTTAATTATTAACTAAAATAACTGATACTATAAATATTAAAAGTGAATTATATTGATTGAAATATTAAATTTCATTATTTATTTAGATAAATATATAATGTTATATATCTCTAGAATCAATATATATAAATTATAGTATTTGTATGATATTTTAAAATAAAATTAAATAAATACTATCAAAATTTTCATTGTTTCTATTTTATAATAAATGATATTTTATTTAATGATTAAAACGTCATAAAAATAATTAAATTTTACTTGTGATTTTAAGTGTTAATAAATATGGAATATGTTATGTTAATGTACCAATTGATATTTTATGATTTACCTATTCGCTAATATTGTGTAAAAATGTTATTAACATGGTCTGAGATTAAGTAGTGTTTTTGCGTATCACATGAAATTGCATTACAATTATCTACAAAAATACACCACCCTTTTATTTTAAATATTATATATCATGTCAATATTTTAGTGGCTCAATATTTTATAAGAAATGTAATTTTTTTAGTATTAATGTTTTAATAAATTTGGTTGAAAAATAGATGCTTTAAAAAAATTAAAAAATAGGTGAATCTGAAATGTTATGGAAACAATTTATTAAAATTCAATTATTTTTTTGTCATATAAATTTTCATAGATTATTATTCTAATTTAATCCAAAAAAATTTCCATTTTGGTGGCACTACTAGTATCGTATACCTCATATTAACTAATACCTTTTGGTACATACAATAGTGCTACTCCACCTCCGCTATAAAATGTAAAGTAGTCTACCCCTATCTCACACCTCTCAATCCACTTTGTCTAAAACATGATCTACAAATATAGCTCCAAAACATCCCTCCTTTAATTATATAATCCCCCTATTAAGAATAAATCCCTAGAAAGAAGGATATTGGTAAAATCTAAAAGATGTTAGCCGATTAGGATGAAACATATTTATTTCATCTTTTTAGTTTATTTTCCATTAACAATCACCTGGAATATTCTTATTTCATTATTTTATTTCAAAATAAGAATCATAAATATACTTTTCTTTGTTAATGACAATTTTCTTGCCTAAATATACAATCACATCTATCTAATGGGTAGTGAACATAGTGTTACTTTTTTCGGTGGACTATTGCCTCATGAAACCATGGTTTTTCATTTTCCATTACCACCTCTAGTGGTGTCCATTATGATAGAAAATATGTGTATATATGTAGTATATGATATTTATTATTTATTTATTCTTATTTAATTATTTAATGACATAATACTTTATACTTTCTATTTTGTATAAATATGATAACATCGTTTGTGAAAGTGTGGACCACCTCCTCAAAGAAATGTCACCCATTCACACTATACATTGAACAGATGAAGGGTGATTTTAAAAAATAAATCACATATAAAACCGAGATATGATACTAGAATTATAAAATACATATTTATCATTTATTTTTTATTGTATTAATATTAAAAATAAATTTGAGTACTGTTCATGCATATGTACAACCTACTATTTGAATGAATTGTGACTTTCATTTCATATCTACAAACAATAATGATTATCTAATTAAATAATTACTGAAAAATTAGATAATTAAGTCATATATTACAATATAGAGATGATTATTTAATGATACAAGTAATAGTATTGTCAAAAAAGAACTCAAAAAACACATGATAAAACTAGGCAATAAACACTCGAAATATTGAAAATTCTGATGGATAGTTATCAAATGGGTAATAGGACATTATAAGAAGATTATTAATAACATTATAATAATTATTCTAGTCATATTATTTGTTATTAATACTTCTTAAACAACTATAAATTAGTAAAAATACTACATAACATAATTAATTCAGAGGTATGGGATTCTATTTCAATTTACATTCCATTGAGACTTATTTTTTGTTATGCACGAATTCTCTTTTATATGGTTTTTATATTTCTATTTGACTTGTAATATAATGAATATCAATATTATCATTTTAATATATGTTATATTTTATTCCTTCATGATCATTATTATTTATTTTTTTAATGTGGTATGGGACACTTTGGAATGTTTAGAGATTATATTCCCTGTGATTGTTCTTAATGATTATATCTAAAATTTTGATTCCATTTTTTATTTTGTACATTAACATGAATCAATCACTTTATGCTAGTAATTTACATATAATATTCCTTCAATATCTATATTTTTATACGTTGGATATTATTATTTCTTAAATAGTATATTATTTTATATACAGGTTTCTCTTAAAAAGTAATTTGATTAACTGAAGAATCATGTATAAATATGTATCCTTCATTCAATATGAATATTTTATAAGGTATATTTTTTATTATTTAAATTGATTCTTATATATTTTGAATTATTTTTGTATATGTGACACCTCTGGGATCTAATTATAGATATCCACTTGATGCATCAGTAGTTTGCTGAGAAAACATAATTGGCCAAAATAGATGTGTTTCTACCAAATAGATAAACCATGTAGTGAAAGGTATTAACTTTACTAGTTCCATGTATCACGTTGAAATATAATACACTAATTAATCATTTAACCCATTTATATTCATTTATTATTCATCAATGTGGTTTTTTGTGGACATATCTATAGATACATTTCATTCTCAGTCTGTTGATTTTGATGGAATGAGTTTCCATTTATTTCCATTCCGTATTAATATTAACTTATCTAGTTATTTGAATGGAATGTGTTATTAGTAGTTTTCCTTTTAATGGTAATTATTTCCCATTGATACATTATTTTTTCAATTCTACTTACCCTTATGGAGAATTTAGTATCATTCTTATTATGTATAATTTCACCGGGTTATGAATAGGAAATATTTAAATTATCCATCAAGGGTGTAGTTTATTATTTTATTTTTTATGTATCATGTTTTTATTTAGTCTTACCAATGTATTATGGGTATCAAGTATGTAACCTAGACTTCAAAGACTGCTAAACTAATTGATTCTTTGGGATTTGATTCTTGGTAATCATATTAATGTAATAAAATAATGTACTGGCTATGGAATTCTTTGGCTGGGGCGTTTCAGTTGGTATTAGGTGATGTTTAGGAACAACCATATAAAAAATATTTAGAATACTTATAATAAGGATAATAACCCTATGATGTATAATGAGTATAATAATTGAGAAAAATCAAATAATTTTGTTAAATTATTGATTATGTGGGTATTCTATGGAATAAATATCTATACAGATATTACAAGTGGATGTGGTTGTGGTATAGATGTAAATAATAGTAACAACTCCCACAATGCATGTCAGGCCTGAGTAGATGTAACATGGTACAGAACAGTGGGTCTTACTATGAACCATGTTTGACACACTTAGGGATATTGTAATGATAATGTTCTATTTTATTATAAACCAACAAGAAGGATTTAAGTAGAAGATGGCAATTAGTAACATAGGGTAAACCAAAGGATTCATTTATTAAGGAAGTAGGATCCATTATTTATAAATCATAAATGAATTTTTATTTTATTATATGGATTTTTATTTTTTTAAAGTGTTTCTCACACTATTATTTATTTTTTTAGTTAATGGCATAAAATATGAGGAATTAGGTTAACATTTAATGTGAGGTAAATATTAATGATGAGAAATTAAATGGAATAACCACTAGGTTTAATTATTTTTTGAGTCCTAGTCGTATTTTATGGAACATGATAAAAAATGTGTACCTTAACCACCTCTCAGACTCACCACAGAAGAGAATAAAGTATTTCACCAATAGTTCAGGTAATGGTTACTTTGGGGGAAAGAGGATTTATTTTTTTCTTTATCATGAATGAGAAATTAATCATCCATGTGAATGCCTTAGAGGGTCATGAAGTTATTTTGACTATATATTAGAAGGACATAAATCAAGTAACATCAATGAAAAAAATGAAGATTTCTATTGATACAATTGATGTGATTACTGGCCTCTCTAAGAGATCATATATGGTTAAATACTTTATGTGTGGAATGACATTTCATTAAGAAAATCAATGTTCTAATTTGAAATTTCATGAAGATAATATTCAAGGTGGTAGGAGTAATGGGTATATTTTTGATGATATTGAGACTAATGGTCAAATGTGAAAAAAAGAGGTTTAAGTAATAAGATGAGTAATACTTGTTATTGGATTAAGGATGAAGTGGAATAATCATAGAGATTGTGTACATGGATTCAAGAACTATGTGATTTGAATATTTTATCAGTGTTGTGTTGGATATAAGAATTATTATATATATGATGATGGCACTATATTAATTTTTATTTAATTATTTGAGATCACAAACTGAATTGTACTATGAGTGATCTTCATATGAATTTTATTAGGCCCTCTCGGTCTTCTTTTACCTGGAGACTGGCTCATGGGAAACATCCTACTGATTGTTTCCTTCAGAAATGTGGCATCTCTCTCTGCTCTTCGTGTGTGTTTTTTCATCAACATAGGGAAGATATTGATCATTTGTTTATTAGTTGTGTCAATGCCTCTTCAATGTGGAAGGCTGTTTTTGATATCTTTGAAATTTCCATGCCTAACATGTCTTCAATTGATCATTTCCTTCAAAGCTGGAATTCTATTTCACTCTCTCCCCAATTGTTGGATCTTTTTAGAGTCGCCACTTCTGAACTCCTTCATTTTATTTGGTTTGCTCGAAATAAGATGACTCATGATAAATTTTCCTTCTCGGTTAGTGGGGTTTTATCTGCTATTCTTGGTGCTATGTGTAATGTTGTTATTCCAAGGAATCATTTTTTTCTTTAACTCGGTTCATGATTTGTCCATTCTGAACATGATAGGTGGTAAGGGTAATTTCAAGCCTCCGCGTGGTACTTTAGAAGTTCTCTGGAAGGAACCTTTTTTTGGTTGGTTAAAAGTAAATTCATATGGTGCTTCTAGGGGTAATCCGGGGCATTCTAGTTATGGTGCTATTTTCAGGAATCATAAAGGGGATGTCCTTGGTTGTTTTCATGGTTCTTGTGGCTTTGCCTCTTCACTTGAGGCTGAAATGCTTGGCATTATTGTTGCTGTCGATCAAGCTATGCAGCGTGGTTGGGATAATTTATGGTTTGAGAGTGATTATTCTGTTGTTGTTTCTGCAATGACGATGGGTCTTTATCAATTGTCCTAGAAGCTTACTAATCGCTGGATTAATTGTTTGGAGACTCTTTTTTCATTGAATCATATTATCACTCACGTTTATAGGGAAGCCAATTATGTTGCTGATGGACTGGCTAATAAAGGTGTTAATGGTGTTGATTTTGTTTGGTTTGATCAAGTTCCTGATGATCTTCTTATTTTTATTAATAAGGACCGTGACAAATCCCCCATTTTTAGACTTTTGTAAGTTTCCTTTGGGGCCTGTTTTTTTTTTCTTTTCTTTTTCTTCAGGATGGAAGTAGAGCTTTGCTGTGTCGAGTTGCTGTGGTTTCCCAAATTCTGGGAATCAGTGTGCTGATCTGGAGCAGGCTGGAGTCTGCAGAGTTGCTGGCTTCATTTGGTTTCCCAAATTCTGGGAATCAGTGTGCTGTTTGGAGTGGGCTGTAGGCTTAGTTGCTGGCTTCTTTTGGTGGAAGGAAGGCTTTTATGTTTTTGTTTTTTGGCTAATAAAGGCCAGGGCTGATGGAGATTCTTCTGTCGTGGAGAAATATTACATGATCCGGATTTGATATTCATTGCCGGCATTGGTGGCCTCTTCCCATAGCCCACCATTTTTTATTGGATGTTTCTCTGCTTTGGTTTCATTCCTTTTCACCTTAACCATTTTTTATGGTTTTGGTGTTTATTGTTTGTATTTTTCTTGTACTGTTTTCTTTTCTCTTTAATAAATTTCCATTAATTGATCTATCTAAAATATGGAATAAGGAAGAATTCATGTTCTCAATAAATGTTTTTGTGATTTTAGTTATTACCATATTTATGGACGACATATTATGACGTTATTAATATCTTTGGAATGTGAAAATTTAGATACACTTCATGTTAATTAAATACTAAAGTTATGTTATTGTGGAAATCCATTGACCTTCTTTCTATGTTGTTGAGTTATAATATTTTTGAAAAGTTAACCATTCATAAAATGGTTTATGTTGACCATTGGATGAAATTTTATAGGTTACTGTATTAGTTCACCATATGATGCATCATGTTCTATAAGATGTAGTAGATATAGATTTGGTTGAAACTAAAGGATAAGATGGTCTTTATAAAATAAGAACATATATTTACATATATTCTTAGAGAGTGAAAGAATTATATAATATTCTAAATAGTATCATAAAACAAAAAAAAATCATACTATAATTATAATTTATTGATATCAATGAATTTAATTCACACCTCTCATTTATGTTTTTTTGTCTACAACATTCGGCTGAACATGTTCCCTATCACTCGCCAACATAACTTCATATTTATATTTCTCTTCTATTTATATATTTTCACTAATGTTCACCTATTAAAAATTCTACTATTGTGGGGAAATTTTCATTTCATTCTCAGTCTTATTAAGAATATGTGTTGTTAACCCGATTTATAAAGTGGGGTTTTTGACATTGTTATTTTCAAATATCAATTCCTTGATTACAGTGATCATGTTTAATTTAGGATGACACAATTTAATAATGTTGGGTATAATATAACACCCCAAGACATTATAATATTTTCATGTTATAATAAATATTATTTTATATCAATTTATAAAATAATCCACATTATTATTAAGCTAAACACCACACTGAGTCAACATGTGTTACACAGAAGTCTGTGTTTTAGCGACATATAATGGAGCAATTATTTTAAAATTAGATTTTAAATTTTTTTAAAATTTTATTTTTCAAAATGAACTTCATTTAATAAATTATAACTTCAAACTTATATAACATGGAATTGTTGTTATTTTCTTGAGAAGTCTCATTTTTGATGAATAGTGTCAAATAATACAATTTAGTTAATAATGAAATTTTAGATTAACTAATTATTCAAGTCAAATTATATTTTAACATTTCTTTTTAAAGTAACAATAGATCAATTATACATATATTAATCCAACATAGTTCATGGAGAAATTTTTTATTAATATTTTATATAAAAACATTTTGAACATATGAACATTTCTACATTAAACACCCTCTTTCTCACAATGTGTGCAGGAATAGAATTAATATTAATTTTTCAACATCCATGATTTGAAGTTTGAAAAATGGAAATAAATTGTTGTAATTAATAATAAAATTTTCATCTCATAAGATAAACTTATTTTTTGACCAAAAATATTACAAAAATTAATAAAAAAATATTTATGATGATTAAGGAACAATTAAACATAATAAGGGACTAATCCTTAAATTTAAGGACCAAAATGACTAGGAAACTTTTCCAAAAACGGTTGGATTCCATAAAATTATCCATATCCTCAATTATATCTAATTCAATATGTTATTTGGATATTATTAGGGGGAAGTCCCATGTATAAATGATTAATTAAGGAAAAAGACAAAAAAGGGAACATTCATTTCCTTAATCATTTATTAAAATTTGAGATACGTAAAAAATTCATATTTTCATTTATACATATCATCTGGAAATAGAAATAGGTTATATTCATCATAATAATTTATCCATAAATTTTACTGATGACTTATTTACGTGAAATGTCATGAAAACCTAATGTCGTGAATATACAGTAAGTCATTGACTAAAATAAATGATACTATAAATATTAAAAGCAATGTATATTGATTGAACTGTTATGTTTAATTTTTTTATAGAAGATTATATCTTGTTACAAATTTATAATCAAAATATATTTGAAATAAAATATTTTTTTTATATTTTAACATTAAAATTATATAAATTAGTTCAATATTTTATTTATTGATATTTTACAATAAATGATATTTTTTAAATGATATAAATTTAATAAAAAAGAAATATTTTTCCAGTTTCTTTTTATGTGTCAATAAGAATTATATATGATCTATTAATGTTCCAACTGATCTTTTATAAATAATACACTAACCCATATATTATAAAAACTTTGTAAACATGGTCTGGGTTTAATTACAGTTTTATTGCATCAATGCTCTTGTTTTATAATAAATTTACAAATCAAAAGAAATTTTTATCCTATAAATTAGATATAATATTAATACTAATGTGTATCCATATTTTCTAACAAATATCACTTTTTTTATTTTTAATGGTATAATTACATAGGTTGGAAAATGAGATACTTTAATAAAACCCCAAATGATAAAATTTTAGAATCATAGAAGATATGGATCCTAATTATTAAAATTCACATAAATTTGTGTGGTGGAGATTTTCATCCATAGTTAATCATAGTTAATCTATTTATTTTATTTTGGAGGTACTTTAGGAAAGTTAAACCTCCCATTAATGAATACATATTCGTATTTATAAAAGTTCTACTCCCCCTCCACTATAAAATGGAAAGCACACTACCCCTTATCACACCTCTCATGCCACTTTGGCTCGATCAATATATGAAAATTAAATCTAGTCAAAATAAAATCCATAATATTATATTCATCCCATGGGAAAAAATCTTTACACGGAAGATTTTCTATACAGAACAGAAGAAGTTACAATATTAAGAGGTAACAAATTGGCTTAATCCCTTTAGTTTTTATTTCCATTATCTACCACCATAATTCTCATTATTTCATGATAGTATATTCAAACCAGTTTCGTAAATATACAAGGTGGTTTTTTTTCAATTGGTTTGACCTAAACATACACACACTTCTATCTAATGGGTATCTAATAAACTATTTCTGTGGATTTTGAACTATTACCTCAAAGAATGATGATTGTTCATTTTTCCTTTAACACATCTCATGGTGGAAATTTTGATGGAAATAATTTTTATATATGTTATATGTCATATTTATTAGTTATTAATTCTTCTTTAATTATTATATAACACATTACATTATACATTACATTTTTTATATATATGATAACATCGTTTTTTAGATGTGTGGACTACCACATTCTAAAAGTGATATGATTTGATCATGATATACATGGAATGTATTAATGATGATTTTAATTAATCTATGTAACATATATAACATATATATGATTATAGATTTATAATATACATATTTATTGTTTATTTTCCATTCTTTTAATATAATAATGAAAATAATGTAATGTTTATGTGTACGTAAGACTTACCGTATTCCTGAACGATCTATTTCATTTCTTATATCCAGACATATTAGATTATTCTATATAAACATGTAATATATGAATATAATAATTATGTACTGGTTAACATTTTTGATATGATAATATAATGATCCATGTAGTGGGATCAACAAATCACAAGTCAAAACATACTTGAGGAAACTAGGCAATTAACATCCAAAATAGTGAAAATAATGAATGATTGTTAAGAAAAGGGTAATATGATGTTATAAGAAGATGATATATAATATTATAAACATGATTATGGTTCTATTATAAGTTATAATGTTATTTGATATCACTAATATATATTATAAATACCACACAACAAAATTACGGTTAAGGTAAGGGACTTTGTCTCAATTTTCAGTCCATTGAGACTTGTCTGTTATTAGGCTCCAATTATATTTCATATAGTTTTTATGATTCCATTTTACATTTTATAACATTAATATATTTCATATCATGATACTCTATGAATTATTTTATTCCTTCATGGGGATTATTATTTAAATGTTTTACAGTGTTATGGGACACATTGGAATGTTTAAATATTATTTTCCTCAAGAATGTCATTATTCAATTTCATTGAAATTTCACATCCTTTTGATTTTTAACTAATTTATGAAGAAATATAATTAAAGAAATAATTTTTCATTATAAATTTCCATGATTATCTATATCTTCAAATAAGATATATTATTATTTCCTATAGAATATATAATTTTACTTATGGTGTTTAATTTTATGGTTATATGATTAACTGTGGAATTATTGATAAATTTTATCCTTCATTAAAAATGGATATTTGAAAAGGCATATTGTTTATTATTTAAATTGATTAATATATATAAGGAATTATTATGACATTTAGGGCATGGGTGGGGCCTTGTTATAGTTATCCCCATGATGTATCAATAGATTCATTAGACAAAATAATTTTCCAATATAGTTGGGTTTTTACAATATCACTAAACTTACAGGAGAAAGGCCTCGACAATACTGTTTCCATGTACATAGGAAACAAGAAATCTAATAATTAATCATTTCCCTCAATTAGATTCATTTATTATTTATCCATGATAGATTTCTTCAATTTCTCTATAGATACATTACATTCTTAGATTATTGATTTATATAGAATGCGATTCACATTCTAACCCTTCCATATTGATTTTGCCTTATCTAGTAATTTTATTGGCATGTGTTATGAACTCTTTATCTTTCCATGATAATGTATTCATATTGATTCATTATTTCTTCCTCTATAATTTCCCATAATAAGAAATTGAGATTACCCTTAATATAATTCCTATCCAAATTTTATGAAGTTTAAATATTTTAATAAGCATTCAAGGATGTAGTTTAGTTTATTTTATTAGGTATCACAATTTTATTTTCTCTTCCCATTGTATTATGGTTATAATGTATGTAATGTGGATTTTAAAGACTAATATTTTAATATATTCATTGGTATTTGATTCTATTTAATAATTCCAATGCAATAAAATAATGCATAGGCTCCAGGATTCTGGTGTAGAGTCATTAAATTAAATCATCATCAACATCACATAAGTAAATTCTGATTTTTATGCTCTTATTTTTTGTATTATTTTCATTTTAATGATTTTTTCCATGAAAATAATTTTAGCATTATAGAATTTTCACTTTTTTATGTATGTGGTCATATTTTATTTTTAGTTTCATGAATTTTTTTGTTTACCAGTATTTTATATCATTAAAGATTTTTTTTACCACAGTTCCATGGATTGGTAGTGTGTGTGCATGTTTTTTTATCAGTATGAGTCCAATTCTATTTTGTAATTTTTTTAGAGGTGTTTTGGAAGATGATTTATTTTTTATTTTTTAAGACTTTGGTTGGTAGTGTGTATAGATTATAGTTTCCATTATTTTCAAATTATACCATCACAATTACACAAAAAATAATATTATACTGAATTTTCGAATCAAATTGTAATATAATTTATTATTCCTTTAATCCAAGGTGTTGAAGGATTCAACTATGAATCCACTAGTTTTTATGATATAATTTCCCAAAAGTTTTTTTAATTAATATCATTCATGATCTTACAATTCTTCTTAATTTTAAATAATAAATTATACTAGTTTCCTCATTTGTGAAACACATTATGTAGCTCATATTTCATTCAAATACAATTCTTTAGAACATTTAACAAAATGTTCCAATTGGAATTATACTCAACACATAATTTTAATTCATATCTAGGAATACACTCCATGTAAATTTATTCAACTTAATCGTCATCAATGATTGAGGACCCATTATTCTTCTCATAATGTGTCATAATATATTTGGAGTTATAATGAACATTTTCATATTTTATTTAGGAAGGGAAATTGTCCTCAATTTATTTTCTCATCATGAATTTTCTTTTCCTTATTGGTAATTTTATTTTTCAATGACCAAATTGTTTAACTACTTTTGATATCTTACTCCATTTCTTTTAATAATTTTTTATATATTTCTCATTAACATAAAATTTATTTCTTTTCATCATTTGAATGTATTTGGGATATTTCTCAACACCTTCATATAAATATAATATAAAGCATAATTTTTCTTTATTCTTAAAAAATTGATTTATAAATAGTTTATAGATTATAGTCATAATGTTTTTACAATACTCATCTATATCAACTATATCATTAGATTTAGTAGATACTTTAGCTTTGTCCTATTCCAATATAATAATACACAGGGATTCCAAACCCATATCTTCATCAATATTCTTTTTAAAGGAATATATCTTTCTAATTTATGGAGATGTGAAAATTATTATCAGTTCACCCATTGAAATGGATACAGTTTATTATAAATTACATTATGAGTAAAATTATATTGTATTTTGTAGATATTGATAAATTTTTTTCAAATAAATAAATGGTTTCTTCTCTTATATGAATTTCAAAACAGAATTCCATCATGTTTTCTTAAAGGTAGTTCATAGAGAATTTGGATGAATTTTAAAGGGAATCAATTATGAAAACCTTTATGAAATTATTTTTGGGTATATTGACATTGTCTTACTTCATGCATGTAATGAAAATTATCTTCCATGAGATAATGTGTTTTTGAAGTATTTTTATTAATTGGATGTTATAATAGATAAGATAATAAAACTTTCCCATGGATATCTGTTGACATATTATGTTTTATATTAAACATTAGATTTGTTTTAATTTTTATGTTTCATGTCTATTGGTCTTCAAATCCCATTTTCAATTGCTCGAGATGTTTTAAATGATTGTTGGATATATCTAAAATATAGTTATTATATTTATATTTTATTTCATTATGTTATAAAATATAATTAATATTTTATTATTTTATTATTCTATGATTGAAGTTTATTTATTTCAAATATGTTTGGTTCATATGTATTATGGTTTACATTTTTTATTAGAATATATAATATTTTCCATGTAATATAATGGATCAAATGTGGATGTATCGTAACAATTAGATTTCAACCTAGTTTCATAATAATTTGGATTGTTTTCAGATTTTCCATTTTACAATGATTTAGATGGAGGTTGTATATAATTTCCATTGTATAATTGTTTTGCAATACCATGGTTAATGTGGGAATAAGTAAGCTACCATATAATTAAATCGTGTTTTCAAAAAAAACTAGTACATTTTGAATCACCATGGAGAGATGTGACAATATCTTATTGTTCATGAATGAAAAGAAATAATTGGAATGAATAATTTAACATCTGATCATTTCAGATTTGTGCATAATCATGAGAGATATTTTCTTCCACTATAAAAAAGCAGTGATTTCAATAAATATCAAGAAAATACTGAATATGATAAGGATCCTAGATTTAACAATTTAAAGGGTGATTCAAGAGCTCTAGTACATTAGGAATGTATTAAAATGACCAAGATAGAATTTTATATGTGGATATATCATGTAAAAACTGTATATGGAATTTATAATTCCAACATTGAATATATTCTTACATTTCTGAAGTACTTGCTTTCGGATGGTGCTATTATTCCCTCAAATCATTATATAACATGAATTTTAATTGAGATGATTTAATTTCATACTAATAAAGTACATTCTTCTTTGAGAGATTATAGTTCTTTTTTGAGAAAAAAATAAACCATATTGAAGGATATAGTTTATCTAGAGGGATGAAAAATAAAGATGTGACATAATCTGATTTTCCACAAAAGGTCATGTGGCACATTCCATGGATTCTTAGGCTTCAAAATCTATTCATGTCTAAAGAAATATTAGTCAATATGCAATAGCATAACTCAAAGATATGTACTAGTAATGGTGAGTCGATTCACTCTTCAAATGGATTAAACTAGTATTTATTTTAGGTAAAAACAATTTATTTTTCATTTGAGGTGTGTAATTTCATGTTGGGTATATCCTGTGATGGTTTTAATAAATTTGGTTATATTTTTACTACTCATAGCACATGGCTAGTTCTTATTCACATTTATAGTCTTCCATTATAGTGTTTTATGAAAAATCCTTTTACATTCTTGATTATACATATATATAGACCTTCTAATTCATTTAGTGATATAAGAGTATACATTCAACCTTTAAAAATACAGTTGAATTAGTTTTGGGAAATGGGTGTACCCACATTCGACATTTCATCAACAAACAATTCAGATGCTTTATTACCTTATATGTATTATAATTTATTTTCATAATTATGTAATGATTTTTTGTTGGACTAATAATGGAAAACTAACATGAACTATTTGTATGAACAATTCAGTGTCAATAAGGCTTCAGTATCACCATATTTTAATTTTCATGGTGTATTGAGGATTATTTCTAATGGATAATAAATAAAGTAAGAATACTTGGATTTATGATAATAATTTTGACACTGAAAAACTAACTCAATGAATGATAAGTACTGTGTGCATAATGAATTGAATTATTATAGTTTTTCATTATGGAATGTTCTGATGAAATCTAAGAAGAGGAAGAATGTTTATAGTGAATAAAATTATAATTAAACAAAGATATACATCATTTTAGAGTTTCTATATTAGTCTAACAATTTTATATGTTATCTTGTAGACAAAATTAATTTTTATAAATATATATGTGAAATTATTATTTCAATTATTTTAATAAAATTTGGAAGAAAAAATATTACATTCTACCTCTTTGGGACTTTATGAATTGCGGTATTCCACCCGAACTACATTATGTGTCTATCAGTGAAAACAAAAGAAATGTTACTTGTTCTTCTTATGTGATGACACGATTTTTGAAAAATAAATTTCTAGTATTATTGGAAAATATCAAGTTTATTGATAGTTATTCCATAAACATATATAAATGATTCAATAGAAGTTATTTGAATCTAAAATCCTTAAAGGCTTGTGATTATCACATCCTTCATCATAAATTGATTCCAATAGTAGTCTTATATTTATTATCCAATAATGTATGGGTGATTGTGATTCAATTGTGTTATTTTATTACAATCCTATGGGCGAAACGTTTTTACATATAATTCCTAGACAAATTTCAATATGCGATGCCATTAAATTTTTGTTAGTGGGAAAAAAATATCTTCCATCATTTTTCACCTGCATATTGCATTTAATAGTTCATCTACCAACAGAAACAGTACTTCAAGAACCCAAATCTTTTTAGTGGTTGTGTTTTATAGAATAAGATATTCTCATAATGTAATCTTATGTACTAAATATGAATTACCACAAAATTTCAATTTTCATAGGTTATATGGCTCATAATTGTTTGGATTTTGGTTTAATTAATTAGTCTGATGTAAGAAAAATATATAACCGACCAATGAGTTATAAAGATGACAATTATAGGGAAATTGTTCCCTCGTTTATGTCCCCTCGACAAATATAAATAATTCTTGGTTCATATACATTGTCAACACTAATCCTTGAAGAGTGAGATATTGAACATCGCACAGTCTTGTTTAACAATGTTTGGTTTGATGAATATATCAAGTAAGTAATTTGGTTATTTTTTTATATTATGAAATATTATTTCCATATACATGTTATAATTTAAGTATAATTTTATATAGGTAATGTAAAGAAACTTTATGTATACTTCATTAATATTTGATATTGAGAATGGTGAGAGGTTTTTTATATCCAAGAGTTTGAAACATGAAAGAAATAAAAGGCATGAAAATTACATTAAATAATGTAAAATATAGATATCCATTTAATTTTATTATTCATATATGTAACACCCCAAGATTTCTTAGCACGTTATATATTTAATGTAATTCTTTAGCTTGCACTACACACAACACCAAGTTCGAGCGCAACACGACTTACCAAACTAGCCATTAAAAAAGCAATTGTGAATAGTATTAACTATAAATTGAATTTTATATAATCCATATAATTTTAACATCCATATTATGTATTTCTTGGACATAATATAAGAACAAATTAATTTTTTTTTCAGATAAAGGATGTATTTTTCAAACAATAAAATTTTAACGCCTTTTAATGTCTAACCTTTTTAAATCCAATATTTAATGCTTTTATATATTAAATTAGACAAAATAATCTTATTCTTTAGAATATGGACATAAAAACAATGTTTTTATAAATTTTTGGTGTCTTTCTGATAACTTTCATATTTTGATGAATAATAAAAATAATAAATATTAATTGGAAACAAATTTTTTAATCAAAATAATTTATTATTTTAAATTATTCATTTGAATAATTTTTAATTATAATTAGACAATATTTTTTTCATTTAATCCAATTTTTGACATTTGAAGTAATTTTACATTTAAATTTGACATAAACACATATAACTCTGTTGATATTTTTTACTTCTCAAAAACCCCCTTTCAGGTTTTGACAAGAGGAATTAATTTTAAATTAATTAATGATACATATATGTTTTCAATTTGCTAAAATAGACAAAATTTCTGAATTTGGGATGTAAAAATTATCTTTGGTTTAATTTTTTTATTTTTTTAAAAACTTTCAATTTTGGATGAATAGTCAAAACACTCTGTTATTGTATAATACTGAATTTTTATTTAAAAAATTATTTCTATGATTTAAATTTATACAATTTCAAAATAGATTCTGTAACACCCCGAGATTTTATGAGATATATTCTTTTATTTTCTTTGATGTCTTCTATTGTACACTACAGCAAGATTAGCTTGTACAATACACAACACCGTATTAGTTTTCAGTATACGCAACATTATTCTTGGCTAGGGTTACACATAATTTCAAGTTCATTTTGTGGAAATTATTCTAAACAACATTAAGTATAGATTTTGTTTAATGTATAAATAAAATAAGTTTTGATTATGTTATATGGAACACCAAAGGGTGCTTCCACTACACGCATCCCTGACTTGGCTTGCACCACATGCAATCGCGATCTTCCTCAATAGCATGTGTAGTATGCAATACCGAGATTCGGTAAACAACGATATATTATTATAATATTATTATGAACTAGAATATATAAATAATTATAAGTATATTTTTAATTTTATAACATTATTGTTCATCTTACACATTTTTTAGAAATGGTATGAGAACAAAATAATTTTTTCGTGTAAAATAAGTATTTTTCCTAAAATGGAGTTTTTCCTCCTTTTGATGGCACACCCACATTAAATCTAGTTTTTTACATGTTTATAAGTTCTATTTAAAAAAATAAAATTCTTCTTTGGAATTAGGATAAAAAAATTTCCTTTGGATAAATTTTTCATGTTATTTTGATAACTTTCAAATTTTAAGGGATAGTAAAAACACGCAATATTTTAATTAAAAACAACTTTTTTCATTACAATAATTTATATGGATAAATTATAATATTTAATAGTTTTAATTTATTAATAGAATATATTTTTATCATTTAATATAATTTATGTCCTTACCATTAATTTTACATTGAATTCATAGGCACAAACATTTCAATCTTTGACAATGTTTTAACTTTAAAACCCATTTTCTAAACAACGAGATTAATTTAAAATTAATTTCTGCATCTTCTATGTTTTGAATTTTGAAAAATTTGTTCCATATTTGAATTCAGTGGTTCCAAATTATGTTAATAGGTTACATTTATTTTTTGATGTTATGAATAGTAACTACTGTAATTTTTCATTATTGCATTTAAAGGTAAATCGTGTAATTAAGGGTAAAAATAAGATTATAAAATTACCCTAACACCTGAAAAAAATGTTATTGGATGAATAAAAGTAGACCCATATTACCTAAGGGTCGGAATATATTCATTTTATGAACTTTTTACCATGAAAATAATTTACATATTATTAAAACCAAAGGAAGTGACAACATGTCACTCTCTTAAATCTTATAAGTATAATAATTTTAATTTAGTGATTAACTTCATGAAACCTCGTTCATTAATAGTATGCAGAAATATAATAAAATTATATACATAATATGAATTTATTTATAATTTTTAGGGATTATATAATTTTCATTAAAGGTGACACAATAGTGATGTTGAAATTATTTTATTGATTGAAATATAAAATAAATGGTTTTATAAAAAATTAAAATAAATATTATATAAAGTATTTAATGTTCTCCACAAGTTTTCTAGATAAATATGAAATGTTATGAATCTATTTAATATATTATTTAGAACATATATTCGGTGTGTATTTGATTTAAATTCAAATAAATGAATAGTGTCAAAATTGACACTATTGTTATTTTATAAAAATAACTTAATATAAAATTGATTAAAAATCACAAAAATATTTAAAAATTATATATTAAAATTTATATGGTCTATAATGTCATATATTATCCAATTATGGAAAATTCACAAGTCATAAGTAATTATTTATAACATTTTAAAATTTATAATCTTATTACCACAAATAAACTTAAATAGATTAAATAAGTATAAATCAAGTTGATAAGGTTTAAAAGAAATATCCAACATGTCTTAATTTTATTGGTTGATTAAATTACAACCCAATATCATCTAATATTCTAATATGAGTCATTTTTTTATGTTTTATGTGGGTTTTTATTTATTATAAATTAATATTTTTGAGGTTTCCAAAGGTGCCCCTCTCCTCCCTTATAAAAGGGAACCTCCTCCCTCTCCTCCACACACAATTTTGAGACTTCAAGCTCGGCCAACCCCATACCATTTCTCTTCTAAACATATCTATTTATACCATAGAGGTTATTTTCATCTCAAAAGACCAACTCTAGTGCCCTATGAGGGTTTTTAAAAGAGGCGCGTCGAAGAAGAGGTAATCTCTTCTACCAATTCATTCAAGTTTATTTACTCTTATACTTCCACATAATTAGTTGTTTAAATATGAATTTATAACATTATTATATCTAATATAGTTATATTTTATTATAAATATGAAACAACCATATTTCATCTTCTATCCATCCTACGGAAAACGAAATCAGCGCGCGTGCGTACGTAAATAATACCATCTCCCCACCATGGGGGAATCTGTTTTTCCATCACCAACGTACTTGGATGGGTATAATGGTTTAAAGAATAAATATATATGGTTATTATAACATCATACCGATTCTGAGATAATATATCTTCTACTCTAATTACATTCAATAATAATGGGAACGATATCATCGCTCGTACGTACGTACGGATTACCGTCTCCACGATGCAATGAGATTAATTCTCCATGTTAACCATTCAATAATTATAATAAAGTTTATATAATGAATTATAATGATATATATGACATAATAATTCTACTGGATATATATATATATATCTCATCTACTTATTTCCATTCAAGTCAATAAGGAATGGAAAAACAGCGTTCATGCGTACGTACGACCTACCATCTCCATGAACGGTGTGTTTCATTTCATTTATCTTTATTATATATATATATATACTGAATATAAATGATATATAAATCATTTTTTAAATTTTTTTAGTATTTAAATCATGATATAAGTAATAATAATATCAAGAACAACAATTCCAAACACGTACAATAAATGAAACGAATATTACCCAAAACATTGCTTTAACATGGAATTGACAAATTAATGGGTAATATAAAGACCTAAGGGAATCGTAAATTATATAATAAAAATGACTATGATTTGGTAATAATTTAATGACATTATTTAAATAATTATACAAGAGGTTTGGATATGTACAAATCATATCAGACCTAAGGTAAGGGATAATTTTTCAAATCTCATTTTATCCATGATTGCTTATACGTAACTGTTTACTGGGGGTTATATTTTTCGTCCATGTCCATAAAAATATTTTTCATAATGTGTTTAATATTCTTCCATGTATGTTTACTGTCAATTTTACCCCTCTTTGTCTTTTACCTTGTGTTATGTAATGAATCTTTTTTTGTGTTTGCGATACATGGTACTATTTGACTTTTCCGTTAAAAGTACGAGGAAAATGTTTTTTTGACTTATATGGAATAAACAGAATTTTATGATTTCATAAAGCCTAATATTCATGACGCTTCCTCTATAATATTTCATGACTATTTTCAGAAAAAATCCTTTTCTTTTAAAATTGAATGACATTTTGTGAAAAGAAAATGATTTTGAAGATGAAATGATATTTTCCTCATGAATTAATTTCAAGTGTTTTGTCAAAACTATTATCCATCTAAGATGACATTATTTAGTATGATTATGTTTCATGTATAATGTCTCTATTATTTCTAGGGATTGATTCTTAATATGATGAAATGATATCCATTTGTTTTATATGGATTATGTTTTTATGGGATTATTTTTATGAAACCCATTTTATTTTTTGGGTAATGATGTATGATTTATGTTTATTTTGTGGAACATGTAAGACTGATTTCATTATGGGATGGGTGGGGCCCATATCTCCCTCCAATTAATTGGCTAAGGAATTATATCTCATGAGATATACATATGCTGAATGGTAAGTTAATCTGGTTAAGTGATATAGGACTGGAACGAGGAGTGAACTCAATTTAGTAAGGGACTTTGTCCACTAAGATGGTCCTGGAAATAAAATGACCCATACATTATATATATTGTTATTACATCAAAATTAAAGAACACTTATTACAACATATAACAAAACCATGAAAGGACCGTATAGGTATAGTGTCTGTAGAAACTGAGAAACATAAACAACTGGTTTATAAAGCATCTACATTGTCCACCATTTATTTCATCATATCTAGTGTCCCTTCTGGCATATCCTACTTAATACACTTCTTCCTGAACTGGGGAAATGAAAACATACAAAAGGGTGAGCTCAAATTCTTAGTAAGGGTAAAAAAATAAATATAAATCATATCATATTCATAAGAACATAACATTTTGAAAATATTAACCTCTAAGAGATATCATATTATCATAACATGGGATAAATCATGGTAGTAAAATTTAATCCCAATACTCATAAAATAAAACATGAAACTTTGTGGCATATACACATATTCATAGAGAATCATTTCATAGTATTCAAAACTCATTTCCAAGACTATCCTAGTGGACATAGTCCATTTTTGAACCGAGTTCACTCCTCGTTTCAGTCCTGTATCACTGTACTGGATTAACCTATTGTTCCAGCAATGTCTATCTAATGAGATATGAATCTATACCCAATGCATTGGGGGTATATATAGGCCTCACCCATCTCACAATGAAACCATTATTATGTGTGCCATGAAATCATATATCATAGCATAACCCATGTAATAAAAAGGGGATTCTAAAACATCATGCCATCATAACATAATCCATATAAGATAAAAGGACATCATAAACATAATTCTAACATAAAATAATAATATCATTTTAAAAATAGTTATAGAAACCGAACCCTATATTATCGTATATGGAAAATAATTTTGATAAAACACATGAACTTCATTCTTGGGGAAAATATCCTTTCTACATCAATTTTTTTTCCTTTCTTACCATGTCATACAATTTTAAAAAGAAGTTAGTTAAAAATAAACTTGAAAACCTGTAAAGGAAGATTCATGGAAATATTTTTCTATGAAATCATAAAGAGCCATTCATTCCATATAAGTTAAAAAACATTCTTCTTGTACATTGGTCGGAAAAGTCAAAAAGTAATTCGTACTAAAAAAGACAAAAGATTACTTTCATATATTTTACTAAAACCTCACCAATGGGTAAAATTAGAATTAAAAAATTGTAGGAGGATATAAATAATATTAAATATTTAGGAAACATATATGTTGATGATAAATATTCCCCAGTAAATTCTGATGTATAAACAATCTCGGATAAAAATGAGACTGGAGGATTTTCCCTTACCTTAGGTCTGATATGCTTCGTACATATCCGAACCTCTAGTATAATGATTTAAATAATGTCATTGACTTATTACCAAATTATATTAATTGTTATGATATAATATATGGTCATATTATTATCTTCTAATTACAAATATTTCATTTCTACTTGTTATTCGGGTATTCATTGCTTTATGTTCTTATGTGTGTTTTGTCAAATAAATGATTATTATTCTTTTTATTTTATAGATACATCATTTACATAATGTTATTAGTATAATATATATAATATTTATTCATTAAATTCATTTATATAATCATTATTCAAAGAAGATCATGTAGAACGAGTCGCATCACATCTTGGAGACGGTAGGTTGTACGTACGCACGAGCGATGATATTGTTCCCATAATTATTGAATGGTATTGGAGTGGATGAGGGAATGTATCAGAATTATTATTATGTTATAATAACCATATATTGTTATTCTTTACACCATTATACCCATCCTTGTATTGTGGTGTTGGAAAAACATATTACACCACAGCCTGGAGACGGTATTCTGTACGTATGCATGCGCAGTGATTTTGTTTTTATTAAGATGGATAGAAAGTGAAATAGGTTTTTTTCATATGTATAATAAAATATCAGTATATTAGTTATACTTATGTTATTACTTTATTATGGAATAACAAAAGAAGAATAAGTAGAAGAATAAATGAATTTGAAATAATTGGTAAAGGATATTACCTCTTCTTTGATGCGCATCATCTAATCTTCTTCTTTGGGCACTAATGTTGGTCTTGGAAGAAGTCCCGAACCTCTATTATTTTTCTATGGATGTTGATAAGTAAATTTTCAGGATTTGGCTGAGAATGAAGGCTCAAAATTGTGTAAATAAAAGAGGGAGGAGGTGCCCTTTTATACGGGAGGAGAGAGGCACCTTAGAAAAAACATAAAATATTATTTTATAATAAAGTCATATTCGTTTTATAATAGCTCCAAATTGTTTTATTTAGAATATAAAGTGGTTATGGGTCGAAATAATATCAAAAAATAGTTTTTAGAAAAGTTTAGGTTACTATTTTATCATTATCATTTCGATTAAACTCTAAGATAAATAATTTGACTTTTACCATGTCTTCTTGTTTTCTTACACTATATGGTTAGAAAACATACTATAACAACCCAAACGAACCCCAAGTGGTTCATTATTAATATATATAACCGTATCTATGTTATTTGGACGATCCTTATATTTTTAGGAATAAAATAACAATTAATAATATAATATTTTTTTTAAAAACTATTTTATGTCACTTTTGATACTGTTTGGTAATTGATTTTTTGTGAAAATACTAACAGAATTATTAGTTCGTAAAAAGTTGATTACATCATTACTAACATGTCATATTAACATATAAAATTATTTTATGTCATAAAAAGTCTCAAATTACAATTATTTTGGTATTTATAATATCAATTATGTTAATATTTCATTAATAAGGTAATTACTACATCATCATTGTGTCATAAATAAATTAAATTATTTAAGGTCTAAAATTTATAAATAAAATACTATTATGTAGGAAATCTGGTTATCTTTCTAATTAATATTTATATTCGAATTTATCTTATGTATCACCCTATATTAAAAAATTGTTACTTATTAAACAATGATTTTAAGTCTTTTAACTCTTCTTTGAATTAAATAATAATAAATGTACTAATCTAATCCTAGTGGACCTAAATGGTCATATTTTAATCCTAAGGTTGTTTTTTGTCAATTAACGCTTATCCAATATAATTATGACATGTGTTAGGGTAATAATAATATCATTTTGACCCTTAATTACCCTATTATCTTTTAACCATGGAAAAAAAGTAAAAAGATACCATTCAACAAAAATTGTTTTTATCTTATTTAACCACATTATACATACTAATATCTACCATGTCTCTCGGATTTTTGAAATTTCACAAATAGAAGAGGTAAAATTATGTTTTATGAAAATTTGCAAATTCTCCTAGTAGGTGGGTAACAGACGGTAAAAAGTTCAATAAAATTTTTATATATCTAAAATTATTATAAAATGATTCCATTGAATTACATTGAACTTAATTTGGTATTCGATATCTAGTTTTACCTAAAATAAATTTAAATAAAATAAATAATTATTTAAATAAAAAATCATTTTTTAAACTGTAACTCAGTGTTTTTCACTATTCATCAAAAATTGAATGTTTTCCGAAAAATACCAAATATTCACCCTAGGTTAATTTTGATATTCCCAATACAAAAAATGAAGTCTATTTTGAATGATAAAATTTTAAAAAGTGGGTATTATTATTCATAACAGCTAGTTTATATAATATTTTAATAACATATCGTTGTATAGTGAAATTGGATATAGCGTACAATGCAAGATATTGATGACGGTTTCTTTTGCGTGTAACACAAGACAAGACAGTATTGTGTATAGTGAAATATTCCTTTTTTGTTGAGTATAACATAACGCATAAAAACAAAATATTTCTCATAAAATCTCAGGGTGTTACCGGAAGCAATGCCTTGGCTACAATGGAAATCATATCATGTGCTTAATGGTTTGCCACAATTACATGTTTTATTCCCATGCTATTTTATCATGATTAATATTCCTTTATGATCTATTCCTTATGTACTTCCAAAATTTATTTCTCAATATATTGATGTTTAAACTTTATGTTATTGTTTTTTTTATGTTTAAATGTATATGATTTGTTTTATTTTCTCCATGCTTACCCTTACTGAGCATTTGATCTCACCCTTTATATGTTTACTTTTCCCCCAGAGTTAATGAAATTTTTTAGGTAAGAAAACAAAAGGGGAAGATCTTAATGGGATATGTTGAAGATCCTTCACCATGATTAGAAGATTACATTATAAGTTTCCAAATACACTAAACTATTATGGTCGTTGAGTGTTGGTTCTTATTATGTATTAATTATTCCACAAAAGTAATGTAATTTCTATGTACATCATGCTTTGGGTCTCTACAGTTGGTATCAGAGAAAAAATGTTTAGTTAACCATTGGAAAATAGGATGCGAAAACTTTAGTGAGATCTATAGAGATATTTCTAAGGTATTTGTAGGGATGTCCCTAAGGATAAGTATACGTATATGTTATAGTCCTAGAATTATTATAACAATCTTAGAATTAAATCTAAGATGTTATATGTTGAAGGTACTCCCCCTATATTATGTTGTTTTCCTAGCAGGATTTTTGCCTCTCACACTGTTCTTTTTGGGTTTTAGATGATGGCTAGAACCCGAAGGAACCGTGTTGATCGATGTAATGGAGAATGCAATGATTTTCCTCTCTAATAATAAAATGTGATGGGAGATGGAGTGAAAAATCTTTTTGTAATTCTTACAGAAGTTAGGAATCATTCTGGACTTCCAAATGAGCAGAGAAAGGAACATTATTCTATTGAGTCCTTCATGAGGTAACGTCCAACTTCTCTCAGTTGGTCTTATGATCCACTTGTTGATGAACAATGGATCAGTACCATTGAAAAGATATTTTATATACTTTGTTGTACAGAGCATGAAAAAGTCATTTTGGCTATTTATCGCTTAGAAGGTGAAGCAGTCCAGTGGTGGACTCTAATTAAGAAAACAAGGTCCCAAGATGAAATTGAATCCATGGAATGGGACGAGTTCATGAACTTGTTTTTCATTAAGTACTTCCCTCATATTCTTCAAAAAATGATGGAAAAGGAGTTACTTTAGCTTATAAAGAAGGATGATGAATCTGTTGTTATATACGAAGCGAGTTTACAAGGCTTGTAAGGCATGCATCTGGCTTTATCATCCAACCTAAAAGTAAAGTTAATCGATTATTCAGTGGATTAAAACCAAGTCTCCGAAGAGCTTTATCTATAAGATACATCAGTACATATGATGAAATTGTTCGTTGTGCTATCAAGGTAGAACTGGAAGTTGGTGTTACGTATCCATCTAATGGTTTTGATAAGAAATGAAAGATGGAGTTCAAGGGAAAATATCAAAACAATATTGAAAAGAAGGCGAATGTTTCTTAATCTCCACAATGCTTCTTTCAACACTTTGAGCATAGTCTTAAAGGGACTAGAAAATGTTTTAAGAGTGGAAAAGAAGATCATCAAGAATCTGAGTGTCGACATAATGGGAAAAAGGTAAATAATGATGTTAATAGAGAAAAGACTACGGAGAACGCACCACCAACACTTCAATGCTTCAAGTGAATGTAAATGGGATCATTTTTATAACCAATTCCCTAATCCAAGGGTTAATGATGATCCGCATCAACAACCTCTTAAGGCAAAGGACAAATTGAAGTCACATGAGATCACTATTGAAGATGTTGAGTATGACAACGATGTGGTGGAATGATTATGTTTTTATGTAATGGTATTCCAAAAAAATGTTGTGGAATCTAATTTATAGTATCATGGAATATAGGAATATATATGTAATGGTTTTTGGAGGATATCGATAATTATATGGTACATGTAACCATGAAATGTGATTGAAATATTTTTGGAAAGCAGATGATATGCGCATAATGAAGGGATAAGAATAAAATAATATGTTTGATAGTATTCAAGATCTCATTATTGAGATAAGGACAAAGTGATATCATTGTTTGAGTATATAGTATTTTTGGAATTTTGGTATATTGAATGAGATAACATTGGGTAGCATTCATGTTTTCCCTAAAGTTCAATGGGTATTAATTTTTCAAGAGAATACATGATTAAGGTATTCACATGTTTGGAATATGACCAACAACAAGATATATCTCATGGGGGATAAATGATGTTATTCACATTCTTGGTAGATGACCTTTCCAGTAGTCGTTTTCTTTATACTATGAGATTGGATAGAAGTATTTCCGATAATCCTTAAGGTTGGATTGCATTAAGTTAGACATAAAATATTATTGTTTAAGGCTATAAATTTTTGATATTATTTCTGTAATGTTGTAATAGTATAGTTTTAGAAAAATGACAACCCGTGAGATGGGCGACAACCCGTCACGTCGAACAAGGATGCGAGAATCGAACCCACAATGGAGGTGCGACATGCCTTTATCGCCTACCACTGGAATACCGGAAGTCCATGGTTAGTAGAAACTAGTTTTATTTTATTAAGCAGGATGATAGATGAATTATAAGTCCATTTTTTGAGCCATATATGAAAAATCTCAACATAGATGGAATTATGTATATAACTTTTTCTAACCATATGTTTGAGACATATGGAATGCCCTATAATTCTATCACATGATTTACTAACACTTTCCGAAAATACAAATTGAACTTCATTTATTTAAGAGATGAAGTGGAAATTGGTCAAGGCACAAACAATAGTGATATTATACCAAAATAAAGTATGTACTTATTTTAATTCAAAAATTCTTCAACTTTAGGTAAATGATCTTGAAAACCAAAAACTATGTCCTAGATGGTACCTTAGATAATCAAAAATATATGGCTTTGGGATTGTTGGATTTTTCATAGCCATGTTCTCTTCCACACTCCATCAGAACATGATAGTTAAATTTCTCTCCCATATCCATATTTTCACATATGTTCTCCTATGTAGAAACCCAGGGCTGAGTTAAATTGGGTAACTGTTACATTTCATACTTAACTTTTTAAAATTAAGTGTTATTATTCCTTTTTACAATGTGGGTGTCTATGAATGAAACATTCAAGTAGTAAATGATTTAAAACCACGATGAATTTCAAGGGAAAAAAACATTTTAAGGGGGATAGAATGTAACACCCTGAGATTTTATGAGAAGTATTTTTTTAAATTTTTTTGATGTCTTCTATTGTACAATACACCAATATTATCTTGTACTATACGCAACACCGTATTATCTTGCAGTATATGCAACAATATTCTTGGCTAGTGTTACACACAATTTCAAGTTCATTTTGTAGGAATTATTCTACGCAACATTATGTATAGATTTTGATTAATGTATAAATGAAATATGTTTTGATTATGTTATACACAACACCAAAGGAATCTTCCACTACACACATCCCTGACTTGGATTACATCACACACAATCGCGATCTTCCTCGATAGCGTGTGTAGTACCCAATACCGGGATTCTCTAAACAATGATATATTGTTATAATATTATTATGAACTATCTGTTATAAATATTATTAACTACATTTTTAATTTTATAACATTATTATTCATCTTACACAATTTCTAGAACATTGTATGAGAACAAAATAATTTTTTTCTGTAATAATAAGTATTTTTCAAAAAATGCAGTTTTGCTGCCTTTTGATGGCACACCTTCTTTAAATATAGTTTTTGACATGTTTAAAATTTAAATTTGAAAAAATAAAATTTTTCTTTGGAATCAGGATATACAAATTTTCTTTGGATAAAAGTTTCATTTTATTCTGATAACTTTCGTATGTTATTGAATAGTAAAAACACGCTATATTTTAATTAAAAAACGTTTTTCATCACAATAATTTATATTTATAAATTATAATATTGAATGGTTTTAAAATATAAATATAATATATTCTCATCATTATTACAATTTATGACATTACCATTAATTTTACATTGAATTAATAGGTAAAAACATTTTAATCTTTTGCAATGTTGTAACTTTTAGAACCCGTTTTCTAATCAGAGGAACTAATTTTATATTAATTACTGCAATTTCTGTGTTTTGAATCTTGAAAAATGGATTCCATATTTTAATTCACTGGGTCCAAATTATGTTAATAGGTTACTTTTATTTTTTTGGTATTATGAATAGTAACTATGGTAATTTTTCTTTACTGCAGTTAAAGGTAAATCGGATAATTAAGGGTAAAAATAATATTATAAACTTACCCCAACACCTTCCAAAGTTTTATTGGATGACTAAAAGTCGACCCATATCACCTATGGGTCGGAATATATTCATTTTATGATCTTTTGACCATGAAAATAATTTAATTATTATTAATACCAAAGAAAGTTACAACATGTCGCTCTATAAAATCTTATAATTTTAATAATTTTAATTTAGTGATAAACTTCATGAATATTCAGAAATGAATAGTCTACAAAAAGATAATACAATTATCTACATCATATGAATTTATTTATAATTTTTAGGGATTAAATAATTATCATTAATGGCGACTCAATATTAATGCTAAAATTATTTTATGGATTGAAATATCAAATAAATGGTTTTAAAAATATTAATATAAATATTATATGAATTAAGTAATGTTCTATATGAATTGTCTAGATAAATATGACATGTTATGAATCTACTAAATCTTTTATTTAGAACATATATTCTGTGTGGAGTTTATTTAAATTCAAATAAATGAATAGTGTCAAAATTGACACTACTGTTAATTTATAAAAATAACATAATATAAAATTGATTAAAAATCACAAATATATTTAAAAATAATAAATTAAAATTAATATGGTATAGAATTTCATAAAGTATCCAATTATGTAAAATTCACAACACATATGTAATTATTTATAACAATTTTTAATTTTGAATCTTATTACCACAAATAAATTTAAATAGATTAAATAATGATAAATCAAGTTGATAAGGTTTAAAATAAATTTACAACATGTATAAATTTTATTTTTTGATGTTATTAAAACCCCATATCATCAAAAATTATAATATGAGTCATTTTTGGAGGTTTTTATATAGGGTTTTATTTATAATACATTAATATTTTTGAGGTTTCCAAATGTGCCCCTCTCCTCCCTTAAAAAAGGGAACCTCCTCTCTCTCCTCCACTCACAATTTTGAGCCTTCAAACTTGTCCAAACCCTACCCATTTCTCTTATCAACATCTATTGTTATATGATACAGGTTCTGGTCTTCTCAAAAGACTAACTATAGTGCCCTAAGAGGAAGTTTAAAAGACGTGGGTCGAGGAAGAGGTAATCTCTTCTAATTATTATTTCAAGTATATTTATTATTCAACTTCCTCATATTTAGTTATTTCATTATAATCTAATAACATGAGTATAACTAATATACTGATATGTAATTATAAATATGAAACAACCCCATTTCACCTTCTATCCATCCTATGGAAAACAAACTCACCACGCGTGCATACGTAGGGAATACCGTCTCCACGCCGTGGTGTAATCTATTTTTCAACCACCACCTAACTCAGATGGGTATAATGGTGTAAGGAATATCTATATATGGTTACTATAACATCATACATAATCTGAAGTATTATATCATCCACTCCAATTACATTCAATAATAATGGGAATGATATCATAACTCGTGCATACGTACGGATTACCGTCCCCACGACACAATGACAATCAGTCTCCATGTTAACCATTCAAGAATGATTATAAATTATATATAATGAATAATAATGATATATATGACATAATAATTCTACTGGATTTATGTATATATATATTTCATCTACTTACTTCCATTCAAGTCAATAAGGAATGGAAAATAATGTTCATGCGTACGTACAACCTACAGTCTCCATGAACGGTGTGTTTTGTTACATTTATCTATCTAGTATATATATATATATACTGAATATAAATGATATATAAATAATGTTTTATATTCTATAAGTATTTAAATAACTATATAAGTAATAAATATATCAAGAAAAACAATTCCAAACATGTACGATAAATGAAACGAATATTACCCGAAACATTGCTTTGGCATGGAATTCACAAATGAACGGGTAATATAATGACCTAAGTGAATCATAAATGATATCATAAGAATGAATATTATTTTGGAATAATTCAATGACATTATTTAAATCATTATATAGGAGTTTTGGATACGTACAAAGCATATCAGACTGAGGTAAGGGATAATTTTTAAAATCTAATTTTTTATGAGATTGGTTATACGTAAGTTTTTACTGGGGTATATTTTTCATCCATGTCCATAAAAATGTTTTTCATAATGTGTTTAATATTCTTCCATGTAGGTTTAAAGTCAGGTTTACCCCTCTTTGACTTTTAATTTGTGTTATTGAAGGAATCTTTCTTTTGTTTACCATACGTGGTACTTTTTGACTTTTCCATTAAAAGTACGAGGAGAATGTTTTTCTAACTGATATGGCATGAACGGATTTATATAGTTTTATAACACATTATTTTAATGAAACATACTCTACATGATTTCATTACTATTTTCAATAAAATCCTTTTCTTTTAAAATTTAATTGCATTTTATGAAAAAAAATGATTTTGAAGATGAAAGGATATGTACTTCATGAATTAATTTCAAGTGTTTTGTCAAGACTATTTTCCATCTAAGATGACATTATTTAGTATGATTATGTTTCAAGTATAATGTCTCTATTATTTCCAGGGTTTGATTCTTCTTATGATGAAATGATATACATTTTTGTATATGGATTATGTTATGATGAGTTGATGTTTATGAATCCCATTTTATTATTTTGGTTATGATGAATTGTTTATGTTTATTTTGTGGCACAAGTAAGAATGATTTCATTATGAGATGGGTGCTACCTATATCTCCCACCAATTCATTGGGTAAATAATTATATCTTAGGAGATAGAAATGGATGTAATGGTAATTTAATCCGGTTCAGTGATACAGGACTGGAATGATAAGTGAACTCGATTCAGTAAAAGACTTTGTCCACTAAGATGGTCTTGGAAGCAATGCCTTGGAAACTATGGATATCATATCACGTGCTTAATGGGTTTTCACAATTAAATGTTTTATTACCATTCTATTATATAATCATTAATGTTCCTTTATGATCTATTCCTTCTGTACAGACACGATTTATTTCTCAAGATTTTTATGTTTAAACAGTAGGTTCATGTTTTTTTAAGTTCAAATGTATATGATTTGTTTTATTTTATCAATGCTTACCCTTAATGAGAATTTTTGCTCACCCTTTATATGTTTTCTTTTCCCCAGGATTTAAAGAAAGGATTTAGGTAAGAAAACAAAAGGAAAATATCTTTATAGGATATGTTGAAGATCATTCACCATGATTAGAAGATTATGTTCCATGATTCCAAAGACACTAAACTATTATAGTCCTTGAGTGTTGGTTATTGTTATATATTAAATATTCCGAAGAAGTAATTTAATGTCCATGTACTTCAAGCTTCAGGTCTCTACAGATACATAATAAATATATAAGCTCAATTTAATTCATTGGAGTCATGTTATAATAAAAGTAGATATATAACATTTTATTGAACTTTTTAATTTCTTTTACTCACCTTCTTGGCACATTTTTAAATTAGCATAAAATGTAATTTTATTGATTCTGTTAATTGAATTACAAAAATCCATGAGACACGGTTGACATTTGTAAATAAAATGTAGTTCAATATGATGAAATGACTTTTTGGTGAATAGTAATTTTTGAATTTTGTTTTTCATGGCCGAAAGTAAATAGGGTAATTAATGTTAATAATAATATTATAATTACATTAACACATGTCCTAATTATATTGGTTAAGTGTATTTCAACCTAAATCAACCTAATGAAAAAAAACGATCATTTTGTTCCCCTTCGATTTGATTAATATATTTAATATTATTTTATTTAAAGAAGAGTTAAAAGTGTTAAATTCAAAGATTAATAAAAAATTTAATACAAGGATATACATAAGATAAAAATGACTATAAATATTAATTATAAAACTAAAAATATTTCATACATCATGGAATTTTATTTATTATTTTTATACATTATATAATTAAATTCATTTATGACACAATGATGGTGCAATGATTACCTCAATAATGAATGATTAAAATAATTGATATTATAAAAATCCAAATAAATGAAAATTGATACTTTTTAGTCATTAGACTAATTTTATATGTCAATATGAAATGTTAGGATTGATTTAGTTAATTTTTTTAAGTAATCATGGTTTTTTTACTTTCACAACAACCAAATACTAAATTGTGTCCAAATTGACATAATTGAGTTTTTAAAACAAATACTATATTATTAAATGATATAATATTCCAAAAAAATATATGTTTTAGCCAAAGGACATATATAATGATATATATTTCATTAAAGAACCAGTTGCGGTTCTCTTGTCATTTTATTGTATGTTTATTAACTATGTAATATAAACATGCAAGAAGTCATTGTAAAAGATAGACTATTTAAGTAAGAGTTAAATCTAAATAATATGGTTTATATGGTTACCTAAAAAAGTCTAAAACCTATTGGTTGAAATTATTTCGACCAATAACCAACTTATCCTAGAAATAAATCCATTAAGATTCACTATAAACCGAAAATGATTTTATAAAAATATAATATTTCATGCTTTTCCTAAAGTGACCCTCACCTACCTTATAAAAAGATAATTCTCCTTCTATAAAATCACATCACCAAATCCATTTGTCTTGGAAAAACCCTGCTCAAACATCTTCCCAACAACCCTCACTTCATCCAAGAGTCCTTATTTTGATCAAAAATCCAACCTATGGTGCCATTTATATCAAATCAGAAGGAATCACCCGAAGAAGACATAATAATTTAATAACCTCTTTCAATGTTCTTTTCTTCTTCCGCTTCCTCTTTCTTTGTTTTTTCTATACCAAAATAATAAATAAAGTATATTATACATATTGTGATGTTATTATAAATATTGTGCAATCATATTAATTATTATATCTATCTTTTGAATGATAATGTCACCATACGTGCATATGTATGGCTTACTGTCTCCACATCGTAGTGTAGTTTGTTATTCAAAACGTCATTATTTGGATGGGTATAATAATGATTATAATTGATGTAAATAATAAATATAACTTGTCAATGATTTCGTATTTATGATATATCATCCAATTACATATGATTTCACCATCAATATAATGATATTGTCACTCGTGTGTACATACGGATTACCGTCTCCCCAAACGCGATGAGATTCATTCCCCATCATAACCATTCAAGAATAATTTTTATTTTCAAATTTAAAATAATTTTTAAGAACATAATATCATTATGGATATGAATAAAAAAATCCTATCCATATCAAACATTTCTTATGTAACAAAACATAATATGGAAAACGAATCAGTGAACACCCAAAACAATGAAACTACTGAAATATTATTAATAAAGAAATATTAGAAGATAATATATGATATCGTATTTATGTATGTGGTTCTTGTATAGTTTAGTAAAAATTATTTAACTATTATACAGAAGTTTAACGTACCCTCTAACAAGAAAATGTATTTGGTAATGGTTAATTTTATAATCTCTTTATTATCCAAGGATGTTTATAAGTAAAATCTATTAGGAATTATTTATCATCCTCATTTGGGTTTCATTATAATGTATTTCAAAAAAATTTCTATTTCCTAGAATATGGGTTAAATTCATTTATACTATATTTTGAGTTTTTATAAAATGTTTTTAATGGAATATTTTCTTCATTTTCAAAACAAGGCACTTTATGACCTTTTCAACGAATTAAGGTAACATGTTTTTTAACTTATATGGTGGGTGTAGCTATTTTCCACACTTATAACACCATAAAAGCTTCCCTGAAAATCTTATAAATTTTTTTCCAAATAGTAAATTTCTTTTATAATTGGGTGCCTTTTAAATGATTTCAAGATATAAAGGGAAATTTCTCCCAAATAGATTTGATTTCCTCTATGTCTATCCTTTGTTGGATTTTACGATTATTTGATGTTGATTTATTATGATACAATCTTCAATATTTTATTGAAGGTTTTGTGATATGTTTGACTTTAGATGTGATATTTTTATACCATTCATGTTTTATGGTTTAATTATTGACATTTCGTATTCTATTTTTACTACGTTAGTTTAGGTTACGTTTCAACACTTTAATATGAGGAATGCATTCGACTTAGTATGTGATAGGTGCAGCCCACTATAGCTCCTCGATGCATCGGTAGGTCTCGTGAGACAGACTACTGTCTTGGAACAAGGGCTTGACAAAATCTTAATTATAGTCTTGGCACGAGGCTGTGACTATGTGGTTATTGTCAGGACCCATCCTCGGGGCTCATGTCGTGACTAACCCAAGCCCGCCTTCCATAGGCCAGGGGCTGGCGACACGCACCAAGGCGTAAATCCTGGTAAAAAGGGAAGACATTTCCTTTGTAAAGTAAACAAACACCACAGAGCAAGCAAGCAGTAGGAGTAATCACTAAGTAAAAACTGAGTACAATAGTAAGTGCAGAAAAGTAAGTGGGCCAGAATACAAACCCAAACTGAATGTAAAGTACAACTCGAAAGGGAAAACATCAACTGAAAAGTAATGTCGCAGCGTCGAGCCGTCCAATGGAAGTCTCACCTGAAGGGTGAGTACAGATAGCCTCCAAAGCTCCTCAAGAACAGTCGTCCGCTCCGAGTACGTCTCGCCCATTGGTCCACCTCCAGGTACCGTCCTGCTCTGCAAGCCTCAACCACGATCAGCACTGTCCGTTGTCTGCAACCAACACAACGTAGTGCGGGCATACCCGTGCAGGGGTGAGTATAAGCTACTCAATAGGGACCCCGAGACCCCCGAAGGTCTCCCAGAATCCACTAAGGAAAGATTAAAACACGAATTAACATCTGAAACTGCTTAGGTATATGCCCATACATATACCTAGGTCACCAATTCTAGTTCGCTCCATCCTCCGATCCCAAGTACAACACAGTCTACACGGGAAAAAAAAACCCAATCCACACAGGAAATCAAAACGTAATCCACACAGGATAACACAACACAATCCACAAGGAAAGTAAAAAAACATGATTCATCTCACAAAGGTATACTTATTATTATGACGATAGAGATGATAAGATGTAGCCACTGATTCATATAATCCGTCAGAACCACAAAAAATCGATAGGTACTAACCCCCGCAATGATCCACAAAGGATTGATAGGTAACTAACCCCCGCAAAGACCCACACAGGATCGGACCCACACAGGATCTGTATGTGCTGGCTCACACAGAACCACTGAGCGCTGACCTACACAGGATCAAACCCACACAAGATCGGTAGTACTGATCCACATAGGATCGCTGAGTGCTGTAGTCGTCGCCATCGAATCCACTGAAGATCTCTGTACTGTCGTCATCATCGTCACAGTCGCAGCCAGCTCTAGGGTTCCCGCACACAGCAAGCTCGTTCGTGAGGGTCCGCTCCATGAGCCGAGAGGCTGATACATCAACTAACACAAAGTCTGTAGTTGATGTATCCAAAAGTTCCATATAGTCAACAAGAACACAACGTCACAGACGACACGTCAATCGGACGCTCGGTCTGGAAGTTATTGGCTTTTTCGTTCCAGGGGCCCAATTGGTTTTTAAGTCGAAACCAACCCGACCGTACTCCACCTGCATGAAAACCTCGGGCAGAGTAATCCAAAAGATCCATATCACTCAGAGGAATCCAACGAAGTTGACATCATGTCAATAGGACTTCCGGAACTAAATATATGAGCATTTCCGCTCTGAGGACCCAGTTGGTTTTGTGTACGAACCAAACCGGCCGAACACAAAGTATTCTGAAACCTTGAGTGCGATATACAGAAACGACCGTCTCGATCCAAGGATCGCATCGCAGCTAACGGTGCATCGATTAGAGGCTCGTAGCTCAGGATATGAGAAAAAGACAGAAGAGGGTCCGAAAACGGGGGTTTCGGGCCCAGACCGACCTGACCCGAGACCCCCTGGGTCGTCCCGAACTGGGTCCGGGTCGGCCCGGCTGGGCGCGGTCCGGCCCGGCGCGCTGGCGCGTGGCACCAGGTAGCTCGGCCAAATGACCGAGCCATTCAGATAGCGAGGGGGGGCTGCCCCCAGTGGTTTGTAACCGCGGCCCCCTTAATGGGGGCAGCTCAGCTGGTCGGCCGGGGGTTTGAACCCCCGGCTTTTCCTTTGTCCGGCCGGCCCGCCCCGGCCGGCCGGTTTCCACCGCCACAGGACCGGCGACAGCCGGTCCCCTCCCTGTTCCGTCACCGGCGGCCCGTTTCTGGCCGCCGGTTCCCACGCTCCGTCGTGGCCAGGTACCGGCCACGACCTTCATTCATCCGGTGCGGCGTGATGGTGCCGCACCCCTCTGCCGTGGCCCCGCTCCGGCCGCGGTGCTTTTTCGTTTTTCCGGCGCGACGCGACGGCGCCACGACTTGGTTCAATTTTAAGGCACGGCGCGACGGCGCCGCGCATTCCTTTCCCCATGATCTCGCGCGGGGCGACGACACAGCGTCACTTTCCTTCATACCGCAACAACAAGAAAATAAAAAGGGAGGGGGTCAGCTGTGTTTGTGCGGTCCGGCCTCCTCCTATAAATCGATAGCATGCGGTCCAAATATACGTGGATAATGAATGAGAGTAAATCACGAAAAGAAAATCACATAAACCCCTACCTCGAGCGTAGCTTGAACGGGGGTTCGTCGATCGAGGATTCGTCGCGGAAAGAAGACGTCGTCGGCGTCATGGTATACGACATCGCGTAGTTGATTTCCAAGGACTCAGTGTTCTTCGTCGGAGATCGATGCATTATTCATGTTCTTCGTTGAATACGAAGAAGTTCCTCAAGTTCTTAGCCTTTTCTTCCAAAGACTCCACAACAAGAATCCAACCCTTCATAAAATAAGCCCACACTTATTTTATTAACATGACATTAGTTTGAAATTCAAACACTCATATTTAACTCACTTCATTAATATCATAAGTTATTAAAACTTAAGTTATCAAATTTAATAGTGAGTTGAAAGAGTTAAGGAAAGTGAAGGGGTGGGGTTTGTGTGGTCCCCACCAGCCTCATAACCTCCCAATGGAAGTTGGGTAGTTACCCAACTTCTCCCGAAAGCTTAAATCCACTTAGAGAAAATAAAAATTGTAGTTAATTTTTCATTTTAACTTCCACAATTTTTATCAACCTCTCTCATGAAAACGAAACTCCGGAAAAGGTGTTCCTAAGAAATTACCAGTGATGAGGTTCCATCGGTGCCCTCAGAATTCTATTCCGAGCACCGGTTCAAACGTTAGAAATTTCCGCTCGTTCATTCGCTGAACGTACCCGAGCTAAACTTCGGATAGAAATTCTGGGCACACCGGGCCTCGAAATCAAGTGCCGTCAGAAACTGCGTTCTTGTAAAATCCCAAAGAAAATTATGAAAAAAGTTTCCTTGAATTTTACGAGTCATTATAATTATGATGTCCGAAATTATGCATTCTATCATTATGAAAGTAGCTATTGATATTGCATGCGATTGTTCACCTAATTTAATATCCATGTAAATAAGTAAAGGAAATTATTTTATTTTTCATTTCCATATTATGATTAAGGATAAGTTTAAAAGTCTTGTGTTTTTGTCTTATACATTTTCTTAAATGTTTATAATTATTTATGATAGTTTCTACTATATTGTTATCCTTAATGAGCATCTAAGATTACCACATTCTTATGTTTTCTTTTTTCCAGGATATGAAAAAGTATATTATGATTTTTATGTAGGTATAAGATAAGGGAATAATGAAATTATCAAATGAGTATTTATTCCATGATTTATTTTATAAATTTTAATTTAATGTTCATGTATGTAATATAATTTCCAAGATTGCTAAACTGATTGGTCAATCGGGACTTGATTCTTTGTAATCATTCCATTGCATTAAAAAAATGCACCGGCTCTGGGTAACTGGGGTTGGGTAATTAAAGTTGGTATCAGAGAATGTTTAGTCCAAAACATGGAATCTATATTTAAAAAAATATGATTAGAGAACATTACAAAAAGATTAGCTTTTATGATTAGTATAGAAAAACTTTCTATAATTTTGGTAATGAAGATATTTTGTGATTTTTACAAGAAATACATCCATGTCTGGATATGATCAGGTAGAGGCGGCTCTGGCACAGATGTACATAGGAGTGAAATCTACAACAAGGTGTTTCATGCTTGACCAGGGTTATCCTATTACATGACAACGTGCCTTGATGCACTATTGGTTATGACAGTTCTCGGGCATATGCTTAGGATAATTCATATTTTCTATCGAAACCATTATGAAGGATTTATCAGTCAATAATTCCACAAAGAAATTATTTTTATGGTTAGGGATTATATACATAACCCTTTAAATTTACATTAGGTATTTTACAAGTTTAGAATTTAGGTGTCGCGATTCATAAACTAACCTATTTTAGGTCATTGTTTAGAAATAGTGCCCAGAATAAGAATGAGAACTCCTGCAATACACATGATCCAATGATTAAGAAATATCATATCTTTCATGGTCTTAATCCAGAATTTATAAGGGTAATAGTTCCCCACTTATTCTCATCATGTGGAGTAATATTATCATGTTTCAATAAGATATTTAATGAATTTTCTAAGTCATATGGCTTTAAAGAGAAGCGAGAGAAGAAAAGGATAGTAGGAAAAAGATGGATAAAATGAAGAAGGGAAAGATGGATTTTCCCATAGGTGACAACTATGGAATGTATCCCCTTTTTAAATGCTAGAATGAAATGAGGGTTTGTTATAAGTGTAGAGAAATTGGACACCACGTTCATTATAAAATGGGTAAGAAAAAAGTTTCAAATGTACTATGATTCATTTAATTAGAGTTGTTACACTACGTGAATCAATGTCCCAATCATCAAAGTATACCCAAAATGACGTTATTGGATAATATTCAAGTTATGATACTACTGCAGATGAAGATGAATAATTAGTGTTATTATATTTGTTTTATTAATGAATTTTTTCATTTGAGTGTTGTATCAATGTTTTACTAGTTATATTAATTATGGAAATAAATAAATATTTTAAGGTAGTACTATATCATTGAGGATTTGAGATTATATGTTATTAAGAAAAGTGAGTAAAAAGAAAGTTAAACATTTTATAAAATACACGCATAAAGGAGATATAATCCTTAATAATATTTAATGGTAATTCATGGTGTTTCCATGTTTTAATAGAAAACATGATAATGGTTCTCACATGTTACTATGTGGGAAAAAGAGATCTATATTATGTTATATTGACCTTACTTATAAATTTTTGGACTTTGAGATTTGACACAAGTATCTTGGATAATTCTAAAGATTGGAATTGATTAAGATGGATATTGGATAATATGGTTTATGTTTAAAATAATTCTGTAGATTATTATTGGATTTTTTATAAAAAAGAAAACCCGATGGTCCGGAGACAACCCGTCGAGTCCATTAAGGCCACGAGACTTGAACCCGCAACCGAATGACGGCAAGGGTGCATCACCTACCACTGGTCAATTTGATGTCCTAGTTTTTATAATGTAGTATTTTAATTATTTTATAGATGAATTATAGATTCATTTTTTTTGAAACCCTATACGATTAGGATAAATAGAAGATTTTTGTGTTCTGTTATCTTTTGGAGTGAAAAATGAGTTTGTGGTAGAAATTAGTTAAAGGATGGAAATCTTCTTTTCAAGTATTTGTTTCTTATTCTATGAGAAAATTAATTCCTAAAATTTAATGAATGGATCTTAAAACCAAATATGTATTATCCTAATACCTACTGTTTTGCTAAACTAATAATATTTTAAGTCATCATAGTTTTATATCATTGAGGCCCTCAATTTTCTATTTATTGTTCACTTGTTTTTGATTGATGTCCCCAATCACTCCCTATAAATATTTAAATTTTCCCTCAAATTACATGTCTCTAATATCCACCAATGATCTATTATTCAAGATCATAATTTGGTGGTGACTTTTATATTTCCCTTTTTCTCCTATTAAGACAGAATTTTATTAACCCTTTTTACGATATGGGTTTTCCACAATAGTGTTTTCTATTTTTAACCTTTTATTTTTGCAGAAAAATATCAAATTGAGAGGAAAAATTTTACTGAAGGATGAGAGAATGTAACACCCCAAAATTTCAATGAACATTATCTCTTTAATGCAATTCAATAGTTTGCACTACACGCAATACCGAGTTCGAGCACACCACGAATTACCAAACCAGCCATTCAAAAAGCGGTTTTGAATTTTATTTACTACTTTTTGAATTTTATATACTCCATATAATTTTAATATCCATATTATAAGTCTCTTAAACACAATACATGAACAAATTTAATTTTTCAGATAAAGAATTTTCCAAAAAATTCAATTTTCTGCCTTTTTTGGTGAACCCTTTTTAAATCCAATATTTGACACTTTTATATAATAAATTTATCCAAATAAACTTATTCATTAGAATATGGACATAAAAATTTAGTTTTGATAAATCTTTGGTGTTTTTCTGATAACATTCATTTTTTGATGATTAGTAAAAAATTATTAAATATTAATTGGAAACAAATTTTTAATCAAAATAATTAATATTGTAAAATTATACATTTGAAAGGTATTGATGAATAATTATATTATATTTTTTTCATTTAATCTAATCTTTTTCATTAGACATAATTTTACATTTAAATTGGACTTAATCATATATGAATCTTTTGATAGTTTCTTTATCACAAAAACCCAATTTCTAATTTTGACAACATGAATTAATTTTAAATTAATTAATGCAACTTATATTTTTTTAATTTGATAAAAAATAAATCATTTTTTAATCTGGAATATCAAAATTATTTTAGGTTGAACTTTGGGTATTTTTCAAAAAACATTCAATTTTTTATGAATAGTGAAAAACAATGTGTTATTGTTAAAAACCGACATTTTATTTAAATAATTATTTATTTTATTTGAAATTATTTTAATTAAAAATAGATATATAATTTCTATATATGTTCAACAAAATTTATTGGATTAATTTTATAATAACATTAGAGATGTGGAATTTTATTGACTTTTTATCGTCTTTTACCCACCTTCTAGGAACATTTGAAAATTTTCATAAAACATAATTTTACAAATACTATGAATTGAATATCAAAATTTCAAGAGACAAAACTGACATTAGTATGTAAATTTTGGTTTAATAGGATGAAAATAATTTTTTTGGAATTGTAATTTTGCATTTTTTTACCATGGTTGAATGTAAATGGGGTAATTAATGCATAAAAACTAATATTATAATTACCCAAACACATGTACTAATTTTATTGAATAAGTTTATTTAGACCAAATAAATCTTAGGAAATAAATATGTTTATTTTTATCCACTTGGATTAGTTTAGGACATTTATTATTATTTTATTTAAGGAATAGTTAAAAGTGATAAATTCAAAGTTTACTAACTAAACCATTTTTAATATAGGGTTATACAGAATATAAATTTGATTATAAATATTCCATTTAAATATAAATGGATTTCCTACATAATGGTATTTAATTTCAAAATTTTATAAATTATATAATTAAATTTATTTATGTCACAATGATGATGTAATAATTACCTTATTAATGAATGATTAAAGTAATTGAGATTATAAATATACAAATAAATGTAAATTGAGAATTTTGATTAATTAAACTAATTTTATAGGTTAATATGGGATGATAGTATTTATTTAATGTATTTATATCTAAGTAGTCATGTTTTTTAACTTTCACAAAAACTAAATACTAAATAGTTCCAGAAATGACATAAATGAGTTTTTTTAAAACAAATACTACATTATTAAATGATATAATATTTTTAAAAATATAAGGAATGGCCAAAATAATTATATAATGATTTATATGTCATTAAATAATCACTTGGGGTTCTTTTATAATTGTTGATCATTTTTACTAACCAGGTAATATAAAATACAAGAAGTCATTGTAAAAGATAAACTATTTTACATGGAGTTAAATCTAAAAGAAAAGGTTTATATGGTGACTTAAACATGACTAAATACTATTTATTTAGAGGATTTAGACCCATCCCCACATTATACTGTAACTAAATCCATTTTAATACATTATAAACGAAAAATGATGTTATAATAAAATAATATTTCAATCTTTTCTTAAAGTGACCCTCACTTCTCTTATAATAGGGTACTTCCCCTCTCTCAAAATCACACCTCCTAAGCCATTTTCATTATTGAACCCATGCTCAGATATTTTCTCAACTACCCTCACTTCAACTTAGAGTCCTCACATTGACCAAAAATCCAACCTATAGAGCCCTTTTGATCAAATGAATTGAAAGTACTCGAAGAAGAGGTAATAATTCCCGCTCCTCTTTCAACGTTCTTTTCTTCTTACACATAACCTTTATTTGTATATTCCATACCAAAATAATAACTCTAGTAACTTCTACATACTGTGATGTTATTATAAATATGGTACAGCCGTATTCATTATTCTATCCATCCAATGAATGAAAAATTCACCATACGTGCGAACGTATGGCTTACCGCCTCCATGTCATGGTGTAAATTTTTTATTAAACACTTAATTATTTGAATTGGTATAATAATGAGTGTAATTTATATAAATAATATATATAACTTGAATATTATTATTTCTATATAATATATCATCCAATTAAATACTGTTTAATTATCAATAGGATGATATTGTCTCTCGTGCATAAGTACATATTACAGTTTCCACGAACGCGATGAAATTCATTCCCCATCAAAACCATGGAAGATTAATTTTTATTTTATGATTTAATTTAATATTTAATAACATAACATCACTATGGATATGAATCAAATACATCCTTTCCATAACAAACATGACTAAAATAAAAAAACATATAAAGGAAAACAAAGCAGTTAACACCAGAAACAATGATGCTTCTGAAATATTATTAACCAAGAAATATTAGAATATCATATATGATATCATATTTCATTATGCGTTTATTTTATAATTTAATAACAATTATTTAATGATTATACAAGAGGTTAACATACCCTTGACTAAGGAAAAGATTATGGTAAGGTTTAATTTAATAATCTCTTTATTATATGAGGTTGTTTATACATATGAATATACTAGGAGTTCTTTATCATCCTCAACTGTGATTATTAAAAATGTATTTCAAAATATTTTTACTATTTTAAATTATATGGGATAAATTTTTTTTACAATTTTTTTATTTTTAACAAAAAAACATGAATCAATATTTTTGTTGTTTTCCAAACAAGGTACTTTATGACCTTTTTGATGAATTATGGTATTAATGTTTATTAACTTATACAGATGGTGCGACTATTTTTCACCATCATAAAATCATATAAGCTTCCCCTGTATAATTATAAAAATATTTTCAAAAAACTGTTTTCTTTTATAATTTTTTGACTTTTAAAATTTTTCAAAATAGAAAGAGATATTTCTCTCAAAATAGTTTTGATTTCATTTATGTCCAAATACTTTGTTTTAATTTACGCCTATTTGTTGTTGATTTATTATAAAACAATATTCCATATCGTATTAAAGATTTTGGGTTATGTTTGACTATGGATGTCTTATTCTTATACCATTCACAATTTTTAGTTAATTTATTGAAAATTAATATGTTAGTTTTAATACGAATGTTTATGTTATGTTTCACCAATTTCTTATGAAGAATGCATTGGACAATGTAAGTGACAGGTGGAGCCTAGTATAGATCTATATGCATCTATAGGTCTCATGAGACAAACTAATGTCTTGGCACAAATCCTTGACAATATCTTATTGGTAATCTTGGCATGAGGTCTTGACTTTCTGGTTATGATGTACGACATTATTCATTGTCTCATTATGAAATTAGCTATTGATATTACCTGTCATTATTTGACTAGTATAATATCAATGTGAATAAGTAAATTTAATGATTTTGTTTTTCTTTTCCATATAATCTTGATTTTTATGTTTAAAAGGATTTTATTTTAGTGTTATAAATTTCATTAAATGTTTATTCTTATTTAAGATAGTTTTAGCAATATTGTTATCCTTATAGGGAATCTGAGATCACCACTTTATTATGTTTTATTTTTAACTGGATGTGAAGAAGTATCTTATGATTTATATACAGGTTTAATCTAAGGTAATAATGGAATTTTCAGTGGATTATTTATGCTTTGTTTTATGTTAGAAATTGTAATGTAAAGACCACGTATGCAATATATTTTCCAAGACTGCTAAACTGATGGATCTTTAGAGACCAGATTCCTTGTAATCATTCCAATGTATTAAAATAATGCATCAACTCTGTGTAACTGGATATGGATCTTTACAATATATATTTTCAGTATTTAGTTTACCTGATGACTTGGTTTCTTATGATTTAAGTGTGATTGATTTTAGTCCCAATTCATTGGTCTGTTAATGAAAATAATTAATAATCAATTGCTATAAATTTTTTATAAATAATCAATCTATGAAAATGGAAACACAACATGGTCGTGTTATGTTAACTACAAAAATAGACATTTATTCTAGCTGATCAAATAGTCTCTTACAATATGTATTTTTATTATTATAGACTTGTTGAGATAATATTGTTTTAGGATGACTACTCTCAAGGTCTAGTAACTATGATGAAATTTAAATGTTTGGGATCAATGACACAACATGGTAATTTCCTTGATGATTTTGGATTCAGAGTTATTGAAATGAGTCAATTCTAGATTACGGATGAACCATACATCTTGCAATATATGAAAGCATAATTTTTTTTGGAAATATCATTTTAGACCAATTTATATTGTCATTAATGAAGTAATTCCAAGACATATTTTCTATTATGATGGGGAAAAAGTAGACACCTTTTATTCCCCCATTGGTGTTTACCAAAATATTTCATTTTATGACTCAAATATTCTAATTTTTAGATATGATGTTGAACCTAATGTATTGGTTCGTATTATATTGAAAAACCTATATATTTTCAAAGTTCATTCATTTTACCTAGAAATGAGTTTCTTATGTTGGTATACTTGTAATTACCTTAATTTAGTTTCATATTTCAATGATATGTCAATATCATTGTTGTATAATTTAATTACATTTAATTAGATTTATTTCTATTCTGAAAAACTTGTTTAAAATATGTTTTTATAAAATTTATAACTTTGTTTTAAAATACCATTATTAAAAAAATGTTGTGACATTTTTTTGACTAATTTGAATTATATGTTCTATGCCTAATTTTTATAAAATATTTACAAAAACTATACATTTCCTTCTTACACAGATTCTAAAATAATCTCAGAGGATGTTATTGTTTGATGAAGATCAACAGATGTGTTAGCAGGTGTTTGATCTTCTACTTCCCTTAGTCAGTATAATAATTTGAATATTTCTCCTCTTCATTAAATATAATATCCTATTAATATTATTTATCATTTTTAGGGATATTTAGTTGAATCAAAATTGACTCATCCTCATCATACCATCAGGGGTTTGAGTGGGGATGATCTTAGACCCAGATGGAGAACCTATCTTAGATGTTCCCACCAAAACCCACCAGTGAACACCCCACATACCACAATATTCCATCTTCTGCTTGATCCTCTAGGTTTGATTCCTTGAAAACCTCCATAATCATATCATTTAGACTCTTCTTTCCATATCATGTCTACACTGACTTTGGGGATGTTCCTACACATGCCTCCATCATCATCAAATTTAACCACATTCTTCGCATACCATGTCTACATTAATAGAAAATATTTTCCTACCATATCCATCATCATCATCTCATTTATCATCATTATCCCAAACCATGCTTACACCCCCTATAGAGATGGGGAAACCAATACTATTTCTAAATCCATTGATGAATCCTCAACCCTACTACCCATATCATGTCATTTATTCATCACATACACTTTCCTTTATCCATCTAGGAACTGATTATTCTATTCCTTCACCTCTCATGGAATTGTGTGTGGATAACCTAAAGAATGCATTGGATTTGGAAATTTATACAGAGGATACTGATATTGGATAGAGAATAGATCTATTAGAACCTACCAAGTATCTCATATCAGATTCCCTTTATTTTAACAATTCCAAATTAAAAAATTTCATTTTTTCCCTATTGTACCATATCTTAACTAATCTTTTTTTCTCCTTATTAGATTTTTATTTGGGACCTTTAAGTATGAGATGTTGGAGTACCAATATTTGAGAGCACTAGAATTACCAATCACAATTTATGATGGATTATAATGATGATAAACAGTTGATATGTAAAACATTCTAGGCAGTGTTGATGTATCATGGACAAATTATCCATGTACCATGATATCATTCCTATGGAACTATTCTCATGGAGTCACCATGGTAATTCTATTAAAGTAATGTAATTGGTGAATATATGGGTTTGATTATTTTATCAAATTATATTTAATTTATTATTGTATTTATATGAATTAACATGTTTGTTGTAGAGTTAGTTTATCATTCCCGATGCTGAAGCTGCTAAGGTTGCATGTTTTATGAATCTTGGGGAGTTATGGAGATCATCAAATCATATGTTTTATGTTGGTTGGAGGAGTAGAGTTGGTTTTGAATTATGGGTGTACCCATATACCCAAATGTCCAAAAACTCAACATCAAAAAATGATTTCATATTTGAAGATTGGTAAGTTTAAGTTATTCATAATCTTAAATAGTTTTCATATAAAATTTAATTCTTATTGATTTTATTTATTTAATTTTGAATTTTTTTTAAAGAAAAAATACTAAATTTCATATTAAAACACATTGCGGCACACTATAATTCTGTAGAGTAAGAAGCACCGTGTAATTTAGAATTAATAGAAATAATATCAATAGTTATATTGTCACTTATTTAGAAATGTATATTTTCATGCCTTATTTTTATTCAAAATTTATTATTGATATAGGATATCTCTGAATTATTTCATATTATTATTTAAGATAATAATTAAATACCATAATATAAAAAAAATTTAACATGACAAATTGTATCCTTGCATTAAGAATAGTACAATAAGATAACAATCATTTAAAACATAAAATATAATGATATTTTAACATCAAAAAATCCCATTGGAAATGTGATATTGTGCCTATATCATACATTACATAAAAGAAACCCCTCAATTATCTAATTAAAATGTAAACTATACTCAATAAAAAAATTTCCTCACCATTGGTTCCTATATTCGTATTCCACTCTATGAGTTAAATATTTTCTTAAATATATAATATGTTAATTTTATTAATTTTATTAAATTATAAAATTATTAACATATTATATGTATTATATTAGGATTTATTCTCCTTCAAATCATTGTAATTACTATTCTAAGAATATATCTTTCCTCATGTGATTTAGAAAGCCTTGTGATTATTTTTCTAGGATAGTAATATTCATTTTCAATGAATGTATTCAATTTTCTCTTGGATTTTATATCCATTTTTACGTAATAAATAATAGATGTCATTTATGGAATTTTCATAAAGTGTAGCTATAATTATTCATGGTTTATGATTATATTTTATTTATAAATTTTTTTGCAATGTTTATCGCATTTTTACATTTATGAAATAAAAATTAATTTAAAATTATATATAATTTATTCTAATTTAGGATTATAAAATGTTTCTATTATGAATATGTTTATACTAATCAGTTTTATTTTCAACTAGTGGTATTGGGAATCAAGGCCACATTCCTCAAAAAATTTATTTTTCATGTGTAGAAGAAATAGTATGGAAGTGAATTAAATGAAAAAAGAACAAGAATATTTTGTAGTTATATTTTTGGTATTTCAAATATCTATATGAAAATAATAATTAAACATATTTTTTATATTTTCAATAGTCTTCCCTGGATTCCCTATATGATAAAGAATATGACAACATTGGAAAAATAATCATTTGAGTTACGTATTAAGTGAGGATTGTCATGGAAGGAATCAATAACGACCAAGGAAAGACCTCAGGCTCTATAGGTATTCATCCTCATCATTGTCATCTCTAATCGTTCATACCACCCCAAGCTTTAGTGAAATCATTTAGAGGTAGTTAAACAAAAAAATTACTTTCCAGGAGCATGAATGAAATAAATAAGAGTGTGAAAGAAGTAAGATGATGTTCAAACACTTATGGATTCTTATATCAGTTATAAGAATATAAATTCCATCATATAAATCCACTACTATTGTTTCATATATGGAATATATTTTCACTTTAAATGATTCCTCAAGTGATGATAATGCTGGTCCTAGTGTCGATGGAGCTGATGGTGGTGGTGGAGATGTTGATGATGATGATGTTGCTACTCAATCTGATGTAGTTTATTCTCTAGATGAATTTGTTCATGATGATTATGTTACTAATGTTGATGATGATGTTAATTATGGAGATGAATATGAGGATACTGATTATGGATGAGAAATTGATTTTCTCCATTTTTTACTTATGTGAAATGATACCTTTTGATGTTATTAAATGCATTCATTTGATTTCTTGTATAGATGTATATGTTTGTATTAGTAATGAATATGGTTTGAAAATTATTAAAAGATGATGGTTTAATGATAAATATATAATTTTGGTACTTATTTTCCTATATACTCTGTATTTTGTTTTATCTGTTTTTTAGGAGCTGGTGGTGATAGTGTTGTTGTTGCTGCATCCAAATGTAGGCATCAACCTATCCCCACATTTTGGAGAACCATAGTTTTAGTTCTCTGATGGGATAATCTATAGCCACATCTCTTCTAAACATGGTAATATATATACCCAACCATGTGTAGGTTATAATATCTAGGACCAATAACCACGGATTGTAAGAAAACTTATGTTATAAGTCTACACCCACACCTCCATCATCCATGTTTTCTAAAACCTATTGTTTATAACCATATATATAGAGTGTTTTTTCTGTAGTGAATACTTCAATGTATTTAATATAAAATTTACCACACCAAAATCCAAATCATGAGTTGTTTAATTTTTCTCATGGTCGATAATTTTTCATAAAGAATAAGATATCACCAAATAATTTTTCATCAGAACGCGTCTAATTACATTCTTTAACAAATAACTGTAAATCAATAAATGTATTCCACTACTGGTTAGTATAGGCACAATTGCACCTAAAAACTTATTGTTGGACACTTTAAATTTTATTCATATTCCTATATCCAAATGAACTTATCTCAATTTTGAGTTGACATGGTGACTATACAAGATAATCGTGAGAAATATTTTACATAAAATTAATAATATATAATCAGACCAAGAAAACTATGGATTTTTGTTAATTTGGTTGGGCTGTGATAATTCTTAAAAACTTATTTTTTTAGAGGATCTAATGATATAACCTCACATGATATTATATGATCCAAAATGAATCATTTTGAATCCCAAATTCACAAGTCTTAAAATTTTCATAATGAATTTCAATCCACGAGGACTTAAACAAAAATGAACATCATGTTCTTGCATACTATTTGAAAATACAACAATATAATCAATATAGAATACCATAAATTGATCAGCATAGTCCCCAAATAATCTTTTTGTAAAATAAAGGTAGATTGGGGGCATTACTTGGACCAAAGGCTATCACTATAAATTCCAAGTATACATACCTTTTATAAAATTCAATATTTTGTATATCCTCATTGATGTATCTTAATTGATGAAAAACACATTGATAGTCAATATTGGAAATATATATATCTCCATGTAGTTGATCAAATAAGTCATCATTATGGGTTAATATTTTTTTAGTAATTGTGATCTTGTTATGTTCTCGATCATCTATGTAGATTGTCATTGATCCATCTATATTTATAAACAAACAGAACTAGTGCACCAAATGGTGATGCTATAGGGATTATGAATCCCTTATCGAGATTCTCTTGGTGTTTCTTCATTAATTCTTCAAATCAACTATATAAAATTTATAGGGAGAATTTGAAATTGGAATAACACCATGTATTAGTTCTATTGAAAACTCGACATCATCATTCACTGGAAGACCTGTAAATTATGTTGGGAAGGAATTAAAAAAACATGTAAAATATGTGTATCTTTAATGTTGAGTTTTTCTGTATATATATAATAATGATATCCTTAATTAATATGAATTAATACCCACAACATTGATGTTATTTTTATTGGATGTTCATATCCAACCATGCATTGATTAAATATTATACGATCATTTGGAATATAAAATTTGACTACCCTTGCACGCAACTTACTATGATATCTATACATATAAAACCAATACATGTTAGTAATTACTTAATATTCAACAAAATTGATAATCAAAATAGTATATGGAGGCATGTTCCAACATAATTCAATCTCAGAGGAACTAAACATATGAGGTGAAACTATTTTTCCATTAAGAGTTTTCAAATCTAACTCGAAATCTAAGTGTAGTGGTGATATATTTTTACACATAGAAAATTATTTTTAAATATAAATTTTAAAGGATCTAGAATCAAATAAGTCATTATTTACTCTAGAGTGGATGATAAGGGTACATGTCACCATGTAATTTTCATAAGCCACTTCGATGATTATGATCACATGATATTTCTCATTATCTTTTGGATTAATAGGTTGTTGATGTAGAACATAAAAAATGGGATTTTTTAATGATTGGAATAATTCCCACAGTCATTTCATTTATATTATAGGAACATGGTTGGATCATTCTACATATTTTTTCCCCTATTTTAATCATTTGATTAATTATTCTCATCACATCAACATTCATTTTCCCAAAGAACTATTTTTCCACACATAAATCATTTAATAGTCTTCTTAATAAAATTTCCTCAGGATTCCTAACAAACATTGAGAAGAATGTAAAGGTCATATTCTATTCTTCATATTATTTAAAATATACATTGAATTTTATTCTTATTTTTTTTACCAACGAAAATTATTTCTAGGTAACTCCAATATCTATCTCAACCTTGAGACTACATTGAATAATTTATTAATAGGTACTATAGTCCCATGGGGATAAAACCCAAAAGAGACGTTTTTTTATGACAATTAACCATTGAAAACCCTTAACATAATGTTATATGAAAATTCCATAATCATAAATGTCATGTATTGAAATACGTTCTTCTTAGGTTCGAACAGATTCATGTGGCATACACATTCATGTGGCATACACATTTAAGTTTTTTGATGATAATTCATTAGATAACATAGAGAATCCATGACAGAATCATATTTGTCTAGTGTCTTTATTAAAATTTAAATATAAACAACTATTTCAAAAATATCAACTTCATCATCCACTAATTCATTCATAAAATGAATCCTTTTGATATATCATACTTAATAACATTTTCATATATTGGTGAAAATAAACATAAAAAAGGGTGATATTATATTAATTATAATGGTGAAAATAGAAGACATCAATAATAACATGACCATGAGGTAATAATAACAAGATCATAACAATTCAATATTATAAATTGCATATTGATGTTCGTAATCATTATTCAAGGAATAGATAATGGAAGTCCATGTGAAAAGAATCATAATATTATATTAGACATGAATAAGTAACATCGACATAAGACTTGGAATTGTTAAATACACATAAAAATTGAAAATAATTTCCCTCTTAGTAAATTATGTATTCTAAGACTATCATATTTTAATAGGATAACTTACCAAACATTCATTTTAGTCAATTTTCACTCCCAATACTATCATAGAGGACACATTCCCTTAATGAACTATTTTCACATACTATTCCATTCATGTCTATATCAAGAGATATAAATCCTAAATAATTCATTAGAGGTAGATTTTTTTCCCAATCATAACCTAATGGAAAACATAAATGTTTATGGCACATGAATATAAATCATTCATCATATCAAAACCCATGAAATTAAATTTTTTTTATAATCATTTTATCAAAACATAACCCATGGAAAAGGAACATGCATTATAAATATCAAACCATAATAAACATAAACCTCCCAGAGTTAGTGTATATATAGAATACTCGGATCATATTCCTAGTAAACCATAGGTAACATAAAATAACATTATATTTGATTGAAAATGATTTTTAAATATCAATAGAAATAATTATTTAGGAAAATGTAATATCCATTGTGAAATCATTTCGTTCAAAATACAAAAAATTATAAAGGATAAAATTTTATTTGAAAATAATGATGAAATATTATAATGTATGCTTAAAATCATTAAATATTCATGATTTTCAGAAACTATACTCATTCTTTATAATATAAGAAATCATTCCATCCTTATTTTTGTTGATGATGTTTCAAAGAATCACATTTAGAAAACAAAACAATGATTCCTTTAAAAAAAATAAAACATTGGTAAAAATGATTTAAAATAATTCTTAGAAAATATGTAAATTCATTCTCAAAAAATATTTAGAAAACATGGACATGTAAGGGATATATTCCCCAATGTAGAATTACATATAAAAAATCATGATAATGAAGATATTCTGAAAGTAACATATACCTTAGGTCTCGCAACAACTAATTCATGTTCAATACTCCTATATAATAAATAGGGATTGCATATAGATTTATTCCAAAACCATATATATATATATATCATACAATATATTATTTATTTCTAACATCTTATCACTGATTTATCAATAAGATTTTATTAAAATCAATGTTTTGGGTGATAACTTCTTCATATTACAAGCATGTTTTAGTTCTTCTGTCCTGATAATTATATATTGATCAAGGTAGAATTATATTTAGAGTCATTATTATATCATATATATAATATATATTCATAAAAATTCATTATTTCCATCCATATGAAATACAAATGAAAAATTTATCACATCCTATCATTGAGATAGTAGTATATGTGTATTCATGAGGGAAGATGTAATTTCGAAAAATATTGGACGATTAGAAAATTGATATTAATGTATCATTACATATGTATAGTTATGAAATAAATATCCTATATAAATAGTTATCCTAGAATTATACCCATCCATAATATATAGTGATAAAAAATTAATTTTATCACAATGTGGAGACAATAAGAAGTACGTACACGCAAACAAAACTTTTACATCTTGTTTAATGGGAAATAGGGTATATAATGGTGGTTTCATTGTAATAATAAATTTTGATAACATTGAGTATAATGAAGTTATTTTTTATTAGATATATAATATATACTGTTGATGTATAGAAGATAAGAAAAAATAAAGTGATCGATTTGAGGGATTACCAGTTATTCAAAATGACTCATTTAGATCTCTTGTAAAGGGCTCTGAACCTAATATTTAGGGATATTTATAATCGATAAAATATTTATATGAATGTATAGAAGATAAATTGGAATATTATGGTTGATCTATAGGGCATTTTTTTTATCCTCACTGCTAGCTAATGGTGTCTTTAGACCACTCAGAGAAAATCCTATTTTGAGTGTATTCACAGCACTTGTAAAAGCATTGTCGTCACGATGAAAAGATTATTAGAAGAAATGATTCAGAAAATAGATAATTGGTAGGATTATATGTCAAACTGGTCTCTCATATTCCTTAAATATCATATTTCTCCTTCCCTGAACACAAACCTTAGCATATGGATTCACTAGATCACTCTAGAGATTGGATTGAAGTTAGACACAGACGACTAGTGCACCACATGTGTGATGCATGGAGATGAACTAGTGTGGTATGAAAATGGATTTATTGTTATGGAATTCAAAGACTATACTATATAGGGTTAATCACTCTAGGATGAAGCCAATTTTGATCTTTCTGGTCTTAATATGTGCAATAGAAGGAATATTAGGCATGTAGTGTTATAAAATGACTTTCTACTTTATTTCAACACTCTAAATGGTCAATTTATAATCCCTTAGTCTATCTATTCTTAGATAAAATGGTATAAGTGATTCATCAATGATTGAATTATAATCTCCCATAATAAGTTTGAGGGTACTGAAGTGACTAATAATCATTTTTGACAGGATCTGCCTTCCAATTCAGTTACCTTCTTTTCTGGACAGGTGTCCTCTCTCAAGGTAGGAGCTATCGTTGTCATTAATAATGCCCTCAGTATCCATTACTAAAAAAACTATCTTTACCCCTATATAGAATAGTAATGTTGGCATAATTTTTTCTTCTACAATAAAATAAAGTCAAATGATGTAAGTGATAGCGGAGATGTCCATTAATAATGCAGCTGAGTGGAAAATTTGGAATTTCGAAAAAGTTTGAAATTATATGATACTATAATAGAGAAAAAAACATCCAAATAACATATATAATAAAATTTAATGAATTTTTATACCCTATAATAACCATGTTTTTATTATTTAATATTTATATTTTTTACAAATAATTTAATAATACAGTAATCTCGTACAATGTCATAACAGTGGATTTTTATTCTATTCATTACACGTACTTTAAAAACATCAATACTAAAGTAAATTTTGAAAACAAACTATTTTATTATATCAGAAAATTTCATGTTCATAAATATAATTTGATTATCACCATATATATCTCAGATTACATTTATTTTAATTTTTTTATTTTCATATATTAAAATTTTCCCTTAATTGAATAATTACTACATCACAATTTTGTTATAATTAAACGTAATAATTTATTCTATACAAATTAAAATTAACTTACCGTGATGATAAATAAATATTAAATATCAGAATCATATATATAGTCAAACATATACTCTGGATAACCCCATATTAAATATATTATACTTATCAAAAAGTTAACTGTAACATTTTTGAATTTTCTTTAAAAAAAATATTATAAAGGTCATAATCTAATTCAAGAGACCTAAAATGGTAAACAATTTACCATTGGAAGATAATAGTATAAAATTATTCATACAATCATTTTTGTTGCATGTTTTAGAATAATTTTATAGTCTTTATCACATTATTTTTTATATCAAATACCATATCAACCCTTTAACATGCTAATAAAAATCACTTGGTTAACTATTCATATTCGACATAAATAAAAAGGGGAATATTTAACAAATTTGTTCATCTTGGAAAAAATATTGAATCCATTTTTTGAAAATACAAAATATTCATGTGGAATAATTTAATTTAATATTCAAATTGTAATGCACAATAAAAACACTTTTTAGAAAAATTATATTTTAAATTTAAATTTTTTAATTTCAAAATTCATGAATAAAATTAATTTCTAAGAGAAATTATATTAAAGGGAATGATATAAATTTATAACTAATCCAAAATAGTGTTTTACTATATAATTTCATGACATAAAGTATTGTTTTTATGGAAAATTTGGGGTTTTTATTACCCATTATTAATTTAAACTTTTTAGAAAATTGTCAAAAAAAATATAATTAGAGAATATTAACATTATGAATTGAAAAAAAATGGCAAATAAAATTTTTCAGAGTGTCAAAAATATATCTATTTATTTTCTCATAGAAAATAATAGAAATTATTTCCAATGAAACAATGTCTTTATGAATAAAATGGCTTTACTTGAAAAAAATAGTGTGTGTTTTATAATAATTAATAAATAAATGTATTTTCATTATAAAATTAACATATATAACATAATATGATTATTACTATTAATTCCCACCAATTCAAAGGTTTAGATATAATAGTTATGTAAAAATAATAGTATTTTAATTAGATATCATGGTTTTTTTAAACTCGGTGTCGCGTGAAACCTATGATATAGAAGAAACAAAATTATTTAAAGAGAAATAATTCAAAACAACTATAAAATAACTTAAACCATTATATGAAAACATATGGTGAATTTAAATATAGGATAGACCTTCAATATTTGGATTCATTACTTATAATGATACATACGACTTAATGTAAGGGTTTATATTAAAATATCAATAATTTATATGATTGATTATTTTTTATTAATACTAATGGAATAAATATGATACATATACATTAAAAAATATATTATATCTTATTATTTTTTCTTTATATAATTTTATGTTATAGTAATATTTTCTACACATTGGTATATAATAAGGTTGTGGAATTGTTTTTTGAAAATTCAACCACATTTCAATATTGGTTGATGAAATGGTTTATCCATGTCCATATTAATTAAAATGATTTCAAAAGTTATATTTTATACGATAAAATTATTATTTAAATTTATTTTATACTATATTTTAAATTTTTTCAATATGTTAAAATGATATTTTATAATGTATTTTGAACATTTCATTTATAACACTTTAGAAAAAAGATTGAAAGGAATTTTTTTAATGGTTACTAAAAACCCAATTTTAATCGATCGTTAATATTAGTTTCATGGAATATTTCTCTACATGTTTCTATGGCTATAGTCAAATAAATATTTTTTCTTAATATTTTATGAATTTCTAGTTTTTAACATTATCTGAATAAATGTGTATTATTATTATTTTCGAAAATGTTCAAATCATATTCCAAATGTAATTTTCATCCATATTAACTTTCTTAATGGATTGTTACGATTATTTGTGTATATATTCTTATGATACCTTCTAATTTATTTTTACCATATGGGATATTATATCGATGAATTAAGTAATATTAATTAAAACCCATTTCTCTCTGATGGGTTCATTATATAATAATGAAAAATTTATGAAACACATTTATTTTTCTTCTTTTAGGGAATTATGAAATAATTAAATATATTAGAATCATATTTATTTCTTAGGGTTCTATTATAATGGAATTATGAATGTTTTCATGAAATTTTGGGAAACATATATATTTTTCTAATTAGGTTATGGTTGGGACCATAATTATATACCCAACAAATAAATTGGATAAATATTGATATATCAAGAGATAACATGCACTAAAATGTTGATTTGGCCAATTTTAATTATAGAATATATCAAATATTATCTTGTAGGGAGTAAACCAGGACTAAATAAATTATTAAATGGGTAGTGAATCCTATCCACTATGATATTATTTTCATTTAACCAATAATAAAGAAAGGATTTTAATTAGTAATGTGTATACAAAAACCCATGATTTCTGATTACTAAATGTTCGCATGGATAATGAATTATTATTCATGTTTCTACAGAATTATAACTTATGTATTCTATTATGAAAAATCAATATTACCTAATTTATTATTAGACATCATTGAATTATTAGGATAGTCTTTCATATTTTATGATCATGTTATGAAAACTGTATCATTATCTCATGTTAACTTATAATCATTGAATGATAACTCCTATGTTCACCATCATTGAGAATCCTTTTTTCTCCCATTCATATGTTCCCTTTACCCTATTTGTGAATAAAGGTTTTATTTATGATATTTTTAACAAATTTAATTTGTTATATTCATTTTTTTGGAAATATTGAATATCATTTATAGAAAATGATTATTATGTATCTTGATTTAAGATATAAAATTCCTTTACTTTTGTGGACTTTTTATTGATTAATATGTATTGAATAATAATCTAAAAATCTATAATATATATTTACTTTATTATAGGTTCACCTATGTTGGAATCATAGAAGGTAATAATTATCATTTGAGATTAATATTAGAGATCCTTACTGAAGGCTAAAGAGATAAGTCTATATGTAAGATAATGACATAATGTTTCATAAAATAAATATATTGTGGTTTTTATGATATGAAATCCTATACATGATACATTCATTTGTAGGGGATATGTAACATATTCACATTGTTTTAAATACCATAAAAATGGAAATTTAAGTATTAAATGAAAAATTACACTGTACATGATTAGTGGGAATATGACTTCACACATGGATAAACACTCTTGGTGGGTATACATTTCATAATTAACATTTTATTTTTGAAAAACTAATATGATACCCTAAATAAACATTCCCTATTAAAGACCCTTGAGTTGAGAATAATAGATGATCAAGAGATCTTGGCGATTCCTCCGCAACTCCAAGGGTTTCCTCGCATTGCTCTTAACTTTCGCTTTGAATTTCTTTAGCACATTCTCATCATGGAATCGTATGATCCTGAATGGGAAACAACTTTTAAGGATCATTAAATCTAGTTTCATATAGGTGAATACCTTCTTATAGAACGATCAAAATATATCTCTTTATTTTAATCTCTCAAGGGTAATGATCAGTGAAAATCAACCATGATGAAAGTGTCTCTCTACAAGAAACTCGATCATGGTCGATTCAGAGTTGAAACCAACCATGAGGTTATTCAATAGTGATCGCTACTTTGTAGGTTTTTTATTATGGGTTGTATTTCATATATCATCGGAGGTAAACCTTGGTTGAACTCTGATCTAAAATATAATATATCTCATCTATGGGGTTTCTCCAATTGGAAGCTTGTGCCAATATAAAAGGGTTACCTTCAAATGGTGTTGAGATCCTTGGGGGAACATTATTGCATATGAAAATTAGGGAATCTATAGCTAAAACCATGCATACTTAAAATATATGAATTGGATTTTCCTTTCTACCCATAAACCTCTAGACACACCATGGCCCAAATCTAGGTTATACTTCACAGAATCAGATGGTTCTTCTGGCATCCCAAGATCATGAACTACACTGCATCATGCATAGGTATCCCTCTCAAAATCGGTCAAAGAACTCTTAATTCTAAGATTGGTCTATATGAAAGGGTGATGGTAGAAGTTGATATCACCTATAAACCTCATATGGTAATTTTTTTCAATGAAAATAATTACAAAATAAAATTTCGGGTTGAATTTGAACTTATGAAACCATATTGTGAACTCTGTAAAATTATAGGAAACATTTTGTTGAAGTGTTGATTTGTCAAAAAGATAGGTAGCTCTACCAAGTGATAATGGATGGACTGAAATTATAAGGAAAAAAAGGATAAATTCACTGCCTCTAAAAATATCGATCCCTCCAAAATGAAATCTAATGTCTTGGTAAATAAGTCAACTTTTCTGAAAATAATTTTCGGTGTCCCCTTGGTCGAACATGTGGTACAGAAGAGAATAACAATATTGATCATAGAATCATTGAGTAAATAAAAATTCTAGTTATGGATTCTTGTTAACAACCCCAGGTGGGTACTTCATTAGAGGACCCATGTCGACATTCCCTCTGTTGAAACTAGACATTCAAAAGAGGACACATCTAGTGGGAATCTCGATTAAGTATTGGAAAACAATAAGGACTCCACCTGTAAGAGGAAACACGAGCTTATTACAACTCTAAATAGATATGAAAAGAATTAAAATTTCTATGATATAACTTTTAACTCACTATCACAAGATAAGGGAGAGCCTAATGAACTAACTCACAAAGATGATGATGGAAAAATAGATGTGAAATATGATGCTCGAGATCTCTTGAATGGGAATGAAATTATGAATCCTAAAGTTGATTTAGGTTTATTTAATTGGAATCTAATGGCAGTGTGTACAAAGCCTGCACTGATTTTGTGTACTGACACTGGTCCCCTAAATAATAATTCATGTTATCAAAATAAAATAATCTTATCAATTTAGTTAGCAAGGTCATTAGGGATGCAGCCTACCCCTATGTCACCTATTGTCACTTAGGTTATGAATTAATGTATGGATTCAAATGATAAACCCTTGACAATCCCCATGAATAATAAATCCCCTGAAATGTATCAGTCTATTGATAATACAAATACTGGTTATAATTTTTCCATTTCTCCTATGAGTAAAAATGATAAGAACCCAAGTCCGAACTCTTCTAAAAATCTTAAGAGATAAAAGAGGAAGAAAGGATTGAGTTGATCATAAAAGAAAAAATGGGGCTCAAGCTCCAAATCTAGGTTTTAGTGGATATTTTATTTTGGAATTGTCATGGTATTTCAAATCCGGACACGCTTACTATTCTTAAAAGACTACTTTTGACCCATAATCCTAAAATATTTCCTATTTTCGAACTACAAATTATCTTTTCACTATAATTTATTCATCTTTGTGATTATGGTTATAACATTCTAGGTTGTTGAAAAAATAGTATTTCATTTTATTATTGTTGGATATTTTATCATACCTATTTATAGAATGTCAATTATTTTATATTCCCTGATAAAATGTTTACATGTGACTTTTCCCTTGATGGATTGCATATTTTTGTACAATGGTTTATGCTAATAATAGATATCAACGCTGAAGACCTATTTGGCATGAATTTTTTTCTTTATCTAATAACATTCATAACCCCTAGACTATGATCAATGATGTTAATGAAATTCGTACTCTCACTAATAAAATTGATCCATCATACTCTTACATTTTCTCAAGAAAATTTAAAACATTAATATAATATTTTTACCTTATCGAAATTAACTTTATGGGTTCTTAATCCACATAGTATAGGAGACAATACAATATAACCGTTTCTAGATAAATGGATAGGGATTTTAAAAATATCCAGGATCTGCAAAATTGGGACACCATCTCTATAATTACTTTTCCCAAACTACATTCGGACCACCACCCCATACTTGTTTGTCTCTTCTCAAAAAGAATTAAACCCAGTCTTCCTTTCAGATTCAATTACTCTTGGTTTACTGACATAGAATGCTCACACCTCATAAATTTTTTTGAGAGTTTGTGAAACATCATAATGATTTTTTTCCTATATTACTAAGGTAAAACAACTCAAACAGTGTGTCAAAGGTTGGTGCAAGGAAAATTAAAAAAAATGGACAAGGAAATATCCACCCTGGAGAATAAGCTTAACAAAGTCAAAATATCACCAGTAACCCCGATTTCTATTTTTATCCCAAAAATGAAATCAGAATCTCTAGGAATCTTAATCATCTTCTTGTTTATAAAGACAACATTCACATGGAAGTATTCAAAACTAAATGGCTTTTATATGGTGATAGAAACACTAAGTTCTACAATTATGTTCAAAGAATAAGAAATCCCAGCAGACCTCTTTCTTCCTTAGGGACAATAACATTGTCTTTGACAGTGAGGCATCTATTTCTATTCAAGTGGTCTCCTAAATTTAAAATATTTTTAATGGCCAAAATTTCAACAATGACCCCCCTCCCTGAGGTCATTCTGGTTGTGGTTAATGAAGAACAACATGTATTTATTTTGAGCATCTCTCTTTCCCATGAAATCATAGACACTATCTTTAGCCTCAATGCAGAGAGTTCCCTGAGTTCCGATGGCTTCAAAAATGGATTCCTCCAACATTAATAATCAACCATCCACATAGATGTTTGTAAACTATACAGATCATTTTTTTCTAGTGGTGTCCTCCATCATGGCCTTAAATCTCAAATTCTAACCGTAATTCCCAAATTGGATAATGCCTCTAAAATTCATATATTTAGAAGTATTTCACTCATAACTATGTTTAAAAAATTACTAATACACTTCTCACTGACAAAATTTCATCTATATGTAAAAAAATTATATCATGGTATCACTTTGGTTTTATCAAGGGAAGGACTACAATAATGCATTTTCATTCCCTCAGAATGCACCAACTCTTTATATATTGTAACCAGAGGAGGAAATATTTATATTAAACATCATATTAGAAAATCCATTGATACCATTGACTGGAGTTTCCTTTTTGAAGTTCGTTAGGTTTTTTTAATGATACTATTATCAGAATGATAAACACATTATTCATAGCAGACACTATCTCCATCCTTGTTAATGGATCTAGTAAAGGGTATTTTAAATGCACCAAGGGTGTCAAGAAAGGTAATCACTTATCTAATATTCTTTTTTTCTATATCTTATGATTATCTTGGTATATTTCTCACTCTCCTTTTTGATAAAAATAATCTTAAACCCATTTAGACCGCTATAAACCTAAATGTGGCTATTAATCTTTTATATGCCAATGACATAATTCTGTTCTTACAAGGTGACAAAAAAAATATTCAAAATCTAAAAAATGCATTATCTCATTATGAATAAATCTCTAGTAAATCTATTATCTAGAAAAAATCACTTTTTTCATTGGAAAAATATTTTCTCCAAATTAGAAAAGTTACATAACTAATATTTTAGGCATCGAAAAAGGATCATTCCATTACACCTACTCAAGAGTTCCCATTTTTGGGGGAAGGCCTAAAACCATATAATTGAACACTATAGATGACCAAGATATCAAAAAAATTTCCTCTTAGAATGGAAAATCCCTCTCCATGGCTAGAAGGATCTTTCTGGTGAAATCAACCATTTACTCTAAAATGGTATATTATATGATGCTCTATAAATGGGCAATCAGTCTCCTTATGAAAATAATTTTTTACATCAAATTTTTTTTTGGACTGGCATAATTCTTGAAATGATGATTGTTACAATCCCAAGGACTACCTATTACAAACCTCTTTTGAAGGGTGGTATTGGTATCAAAAATATCAAACACTTTAATGAGGCCCTTTAAGCTAGACTCACTTGGAGATCGATTATTATCAACTCTGAATCAATTTTTTCTCTTAGAAATGAATTATATATGATGTTAGAGAATGGAAATTTGAACTATGTTAATATTTATATTTGAAAATCCATTATACAATCTTTCTATAACATCATGAATAATTCTAGATGGATGGTTAGCATTGATTCTTCCAAGAATTTTTGGCTGGACAACTGGACTGACTCCCCCCTTATATCCATGTTATCTCCTAATTCCCCTCTGGATAACACCAACTACACTATAAATGAGGTGATTAAATCTTGTAACATGAACTGTCCAGATAACATCATACATGTTATTGATAATTACCCTCACCCAAACTCTCATTATTTCCTTATCTATGTGCCTTCCCTTATTGGTGTTTTGGATTCTAAAATATTTTACATCCACAATTTCACAATATAAAATCTTAGATTTTGTTTGTTTGAAATTATTTGACAAACCCAAGAATAATCCCTCAATAATAAATATTTTTTTGTATATTTCTCAAAACCATATTCCCATTGAGGTTGTCTTCAGTCTTTGGTGCCCCACATTTCTGTAAGTGTCACTTTTGTTAGCAGTATAGATAGGATACTAACGATATATTTTTGTCTTGTGATATATCTTTATCCATTTTAAATTATATTATTGTCATGTTTAACGACAGATGGTTATTCCATGAATACATTTTCCCCCAATTAAAATTTTCCGTGGAGATTTATTCTTCACAGAAAATCAAGAATCTCTTCTTATCCTCTATTGTTGTGATCCTCCATGTGATCTTGTAAGATAGAACTGGTATTATCCACAATAACATCTCATTAAATATTAATTCAGGTCTGATATAGATTTTCATTACCATCAGAGATGCTTCCTCGATTTAAAAAAAATATTGTTAAAACACAGTGGGAGACTTTCATATTCTTCATCGACTTAAGATTGAAGGTCTCTACAAACATTTGAGGCACACCATTGAGGTGTTCTAGCAATAAATTCTCGTATGATAAATCAAATGAAATGTGGATGGATCTTGTAATGTCAATCTATGACATGCGGGCTGTGTTTCTATCTTCATAAACATTGTTGTCTATTGTGATGGATGCTTCATTGGTAGCTTTTGTTTGGAATCTTATCTGGAAGTAGAAATTATGGTTTTTATTCATGCGGTTTATTTTGTTAAAAAATGGCTAGAACCAAATTTGGATATAAAATTACTCAACCACAATTGTGTAATCAATTTAGAATGGTGTAGTGAACCTCTCATGGCTGATTACTACCCATTGGAAGAGCTGCATCGCCTCACTTCTAGATATCAAATACATTGTCACTCATGCCATTCGTGAAGAGAACATGGTTTCTATTGGTATTTCCAATAAGGGAATCAACCAAGGCATTAAATGGATTGGTGATATTCCTATTTATATTCTACCTCTTTATAAAAAGAGATTTTAATGACATCCCCTTCTTCAAAATCATGTACTTCCTTTCTTTCTATTTAATAAATTATGTCTTTATCATTGATTGGCGTAACACCTTCTTACAAAATGAAAATATATGATCAAAGAGAGGATAAAATCTATATCAACTTATGATAAACAATAGCAATATGAAACTAACATAAAGTATAAAGTTGTTAATGATGGTATCATAATCAATGAAATAATTAATATAAATATAATATTCATATTTTATTACTCTGATTATAAATCAATGATTATCAAAATAAGGTTTTTTTCCATAGTTATTGGATACAACTAAGAGGAATCATGTGAATAATTAATTTGATATACATTTTAACAACTACCCCCATTTGAAAAAAAATCAATTGGTAGTGGAGATATGAAATATTCTGTATATTCAAAATCATCATTCTCAACATATTATATTAAATAAAATAACAGTGAGTTTTCTATCTCACCAAATAAGAAATGTCCATAATATTATAATAATCATCGAGGAAAATTTATTAATAAAATTAATGTTGTCTATATTTAAAAAATAATGATATATAGAATGTAATCCATGATGAAAACTTATTGTCTGATTGGGAGAAATAAATTAATTCATGAAGAACTATTTTGTTAAATTTATTATATTTGGGGAACATGATAATTATAGAATTCTATGTATTAATATAATGGATTACTAGTAATCTAATGGTGGTCTTATTCTATGTCTTATTTTGTTGTGGGTCATGATAAGTAAAGAAAAGATATCATCCACACATATTATTTAGATTCTATGATGATATTTGTAAGAATGCGAACAATGAAAATCACACTAGGATTTATTTTGGGGGATTTAATGTGGTTTTATGCATTAATTCGCTATATCTGAATAGATTTTATATAAATTTCATGGATAAAGAAATCATAACAGATATTATTAAGTAACAGTTGTTGTTTTTCTATGTGTGGATGAATTTGAATGTTTAATATATATTATATCCATAGTATGGGTCATAATACCATTTATTGAGTAATATATATCAAAAATGGTCAGGGATAAACATAATTTTGAAGATATTGATATTTTCTAGGAATATAATGAGGTACTTAGTAGTGATTTTATTATTATTCCCTTAAATAGTGATATTGAATTTTCAATAGGACTCATAATGGGTGTTATACCTATATATTATACCTATTAGTGTTACAAGGATTGAAGACCCTACCATAATTGAATCATGTAAATGGATTTATTTATTTAAGTAAATCAACATTGTGTAAGAATATAAAACATTTATGGTGAAATATGGACTATTTCACTTACCATTGGTTATAGAGAACATGTAAAGTGAACTACTAAGAACAATTTTTCTCTTCCCCGTGTGGATGATCAGTTTTCCAAATTATGTGCAGATCAATATTATTTTTAGGTTGGTCTTCTATATAGATATCATTAGTTGAAGGTATATATGGAGGATACAGACAAAAAACCCTTCTATATGAGGAATAATCATGATGAGTTTATAGTATATCATTTGGGCTTACCAATTTCCAATACATATTCATATATTTAATGAATAATATTTTTAGTGATTATTGTGATTATTTTGCTATAACACTTGTCAATGAAATTAATATATACTAAAATTTCAAGGAAAATCATGATGGTCATTTGGGGACTATTTCGATTATCCCAAGGAAGGAAAAACTATATTCAAATTTTAGTAAGTTGGACTTTTTATATTATGTTTCATTCATGGACCATATATTTTCAAGATAGGTACCATTTATGGATCTTGAAACGATGGATGCTATTGATAAAAAACTCAAAATAACCATCCTGGTAGATATCCAAAAAAAATTATGGATACTATCTTTTAATTTTAAGTTATTTATGATTACAAAATAATACAATATCTATGTTGAAATGTAATGGATGAATTTTTCATGGGGTAATTAAATACAAAGAAAATTTCAATCAGTGAATTTTTTTTGATATTATACATATACTAAAACTATACAATAGTAGAGATGGGTTTGTGATTTATTTTATTTCAATGAAGAAGGTGTTGGGTTTCATCATCATGTAGACATATATGATTCTTTTTTATGACTCATTACAATCAAATAATCATGAAAAAAAAATTACATGGATTATGATTTGGTTTTGTCCATAGAAATTTTTTCATTATAAATAATGAATCATTACCATTATGGGGAAAAATGTAATATATATTCTAATTATAAAATCATGAAGTATATATTCCAAAATAAAGGGTTAAATATGAAATAAGAATGATGTTTGGATTTGATTATGGATTATGATTCATTAATAAATTATTTCATTTGGAATGTGAACCTTGTTGATGATAGTCTTGTTCAGAATGACCATTCTACCCTTTCCATTATGTGGATTAAAAGAGATCCAATAATTATGTACTTGCATAAGAAAGATATGTGAATCATGAGTAAATGTGTAAAATCATATCTTTTTTAGATAAATTATTCACCATCGATCTATGCGAGAATTAATGAGGTGTACAAATATGAACTATAACTAAAGAATAAAATCGATAATTCTCCTAATATAATCTATGATTTTAAGGTTATTATAATCATCGTGAACTATTTATGTGTTATTTAAATATAATATTTGAAATAGAATCTGTTTTTTCAATCACAAATAATATTATTCTATATTCATATAGAAATTATGATGTTGGATGGATATCTGAAAGGGTATTTCAGGCAAGGAAACATGAAAATGGATATTCCATATTATGTATCTCAATATATTTTAAAAAAAAGATATTTCTAAAACAAATATTTTAATTATTATTTTATAAACATCATACAATATGTAACAACCCAAGATTTCATAGTATGTTATCTCATTAAAGTAATTCAGTAGTTTCGCTACATACAACACCATGTTCGAGCGCACCACAACTTACTAAATTAAGCATTAAAAAAGTTGTTATGATAGTATTTACTGTATTTTAAATATTAAATAATATATACAATTTTAAAATTAAAATTATTTTTTTCTTTGACATAATATAAGAAAAAATTCATTTTTTATGGATAAAATAATTATTTTTGAAAAAAATGTAATTTTACCACCGTTTAATGGTGAACCCTTTATAAAACCAATATTTGAAAATTTTATAAATTAAATTAAAATAAATTATATTTTTCTTTAAAAATGGGACATAAAAATTTAGTTTACATATATATTTGATACTTTTCAGATAACTTTTATATTTTGATAAACAGTGAAAATTACAATCCTTTAATTGAAAACGAAATTTTTAATTGAAATAGTTTAAAGTGATAAATTATGCATTTGAAATTTTTATAAGTATAATTAGATTATATTTTAATCATTTAATTAAATTTACGTCATTATACGTAATTTCACATTTATATTTTACATAAACACATGTCAATCTTTTGATAGTTTTTAGTTTTTAAAAACCCACTTTTTGGTTTTGACAACTGGAATTAATATTAAATTATTAAATGAAAATTTAATTTTTTTAATTTGGTAAAATATACTTCTTTTTTGAATTCATAATATCAAAATTAGCTTAGGGTATATTTTTTGTATTTTTCTGAAAACATTCAATTTGTGATGAATTGTGAAAACCACTACGTTATTATATAATACAAACTTTTTATTTAAATAATTAGTTATTTTATTTTAATTTATATTAGGTAAAAATATATTCATAATACATATACATGTTCAACGTAATTCATTGGGTTCATTTTATAATATGATTATATATATATATAGATAATTTTATCGAACATTTTACCATCTTTTACCCATCTTCTTAGATAATTTACAAATTTTCATAAAATATAATTTTACCGCTTTTGTGAGTTGAATTTCACAACTCCAAGAGACATGGTTTACATCAGTAATTAAAATTTTATTTAATAAGATGAAAACTATTTTTGGTGAATACTAACTTTTGACTTTTATTTTACCAGGGTTAAAAGTAAATAGGGTAATTAAGGGTAAAATTGATATTATAGTTACCTTAACACATGTCATAATTCTATTGGATAAGTATAATTAAACCATTAACGAAATTAAGAATAAAAAATTACACCCTTTGGTCCACTTGTATAAGATTTGGAAATGTATTATTATTTTATTTAAAGAAGAGTTTAAAGTGTTAAATTCAATGTTTAAAAACTAATCCATTATTAATATAGGGTTTTACTTCAAATAAATTCCACTATAAATATTTATTAGAAATATAAAAAAATTTCCCACATAATTTTATTTCATTTATAATTTTTGGACATTAAATAATCTAATTTATTTATGAAACAATGATGATGCAGTACTTACCGCATTAATGAATGATTAAAATAATTGATATTATAAATAACTAAATAAATGTAATTTGAGACATAAAATGAATTAAAAAAATTTTCTAGGATAATATAAAATGTTTTGGTTGGTTAATTAAATTTTATTTAAAGTGATAATGTTTTTATGGCTTTCAAAACATTCGAATACTAAATAGAGTCAAAATTGACACAATTAAGCTTTTAAAACAAATATTATATTATTAATTGAAATAATAGTCCTAAAAATATAATGTTCAACCAAAGGAAATATATATGTATATATATATTAATAATTAACCATTTGGGGTTCTCTTGCCTTGTTACAATACATTTATTTACCATATAATATAAAAATACAAAGAGGCATGGTAAATGTAAAACTATTTAACTAAGAGTTGAATCTAAAAGATAAGGTTAATATGATGACCTAAACCTATTTAAAACCTACTTGTTGAGAGGTTATTGACGCATACCCACCTTATCCTTTAAATAATTTATTTAAGAGCCATTATAAATTGAATGTGATTTTATTATAAAATAATATTTCAAGCTTTTCCTAAAGTGACCCTCATCTCTCTTATAAAAGGGAACTTCCCCTTTTCATAATTTCATGCATCAAAATCCTTTTGGATCAGCAAAAACCTACACAAATATCCCTCCAACATTACTACCTTAATCATATAGGCCTTTCTTTGTTCCTATAGCCAAATTATGAATCCATTTTGATCAAATCAAAAAGAAAGAACCCGAAGAAGAGGTAAATATTTCATCACCACTTTCAAGATCTCTTCTTCTTCCACTTCCACTTTCTTTGTTGTTTCCATTCTAAAATAATAACTCCCATATAATCTATAAAAATTTTCTGTTATTATAAAAATGGTACAACCATTTTGATTATTGTATCCATCATATAAATGACAAAGTCACCATATGTGTGTACGTACGGATTACCGTCTCCACATCGTGGTTTAGTTTATCATTCAAAAACATAATTATTTGTATGGATATATTAATGTGTATAAATCATGTAAATAATAAATATAACATGTTATTTATTCTATATATATGATATACCATCCAATTATAGACTATTTTATCATCAATATAAATATATTGTTGCTCATGCGTACGTTCAGATTACCGTCTTCAAGAAGCGATGAGATTCATTCCCACGTTCACCATTCAACGATGATTATAAAAATATATATTGTTAATAAGTATGTAATATATGAAATAATAATGATAATTAAGGGATATATATATGTATGTACGTATTTACTAATATATATCTTAATCTCTTACTTCCATTCAATACGATATGAAAACAAAAATAGTGTTTTTGCCTACATACGACCTACCATCTCAAAAAATGGTGCGTTACATTTCAAATATCTATATATTCTAAATATTTATATTCTAAATATATATGATATATAAATAAAATTTTATATTCTAGATGTATTTAAATCATTATATAAATGATACGATCAAGAATAATAAGCAAAAGCACGTACGATAAAGAAAGCGATTATTACCCAAAACGTTAATTTAACATGGAAATAATTATTAAATGGTTAGTATAAAGTCATAAATTTATCATTTATGATATAATAAATATGAATATGGTCTTTTTATAATTAAATAACCTACTATGGTCATTATACAAGAGGATAAGTGTACCCTGGTCTAATGAAAAGTGCAAGGTAAGGGTTAATTTCACAATCATTTTACTATCTGAGGCTGTTTTTACATAAGTATCTGATGGGATGTATTTATTATTCTTATACATGTTTCATGAAATAGTTTTCAAATATATTATTTTAAGGTTATTTTTAACTAAAACATTATTTTAAATGATTTAAATATTTATTCTTCTAAATAATTCTCATCAATGTCCATGTTTTCAAAATGGGGTTTATAGATTTGTTTATATGGACATGGTTTTTTTAAAATATTAATTCCATACAAAAGTTTCAATGTGTTATGGGAATCATTGATTCAAAAATGTCTTTAAATGTATTCCTTTCTAAATTGTGTGAATTTTAATTGATTTCATTAAAAGGGATATTTCTCCCAACAAATTTTACAAATCAATTTATCTATGCCAACATCCTTTGATGAATTATAAATTTTATTGAAGTTGATTTATTATGATACAAATATTCCATATTGTATTGACGGTTTTTTGATATGTTTGACCGTGGATGTGTTATTTTGATACCATTCATGGTTTATAAATAAATTAATGATATTTATTATGCTAGTTTTAATATGAATTTTTAAGTTATGTTTAAACCTTTTCATATGAGGAACGCATTGGGCGTAGTATGTGATGGCTGGAGCCTGTTATAGCTCCTCGATGCATCATTAGTTCTTATGAGACAAACTAGTGTATTAACACAAGGCCTCGACAAAATATTATTTGTAATTGTCGAAAAAGTACTTGACTATGTGTTTATTATGTCTGGAGTTATGCATTCCATCATTATGAAAGTGGTTATTGATATTTCATGTGATTATTCGACTAGTAGAATATCCATGTGAATAAGTATATGGAATTATTTTATTGTATCTTTTCCATATTATGCTGAAGTTTATTTTTAAAAGGATTGTGTATTAGTCTTATACATTTCCTTAAATGTTTATTATTATTTAAAAAAGTTTCCAATATATTTTTATCCATACTGAGCATCTAAGCTCTCCCCTTTCTATGTTTTAATTTTCCAAGGATTCAAATGTTTATTATGATTGATATGTAGGGTTATGCACGAGGATTAATGGATTTATAAAAGGATCATTTATGAAGTGTTTTATTTTCTAATGTGTATTGTAATATTCATGTATGTAATCTATTTTACAAGACTAATAAACGTATTAGTCTTCAAAACTTGATTACTTATAATCATTCCAATGTATTAAAATAATTCACTAACCTGGGTAACTTGGTTCGGGGCATTACAGATGGTATCAGAGGAATTATAGAAATAACCTTGGAAACTATATTTCAAAAAACACTGATTAATGAACACTACCCTATGATATACTTCTAGGATTAGTATAGAAAAACTTCCTAGAATTTTGGTACTATAGAGACTATGTGAGTTTTCCAAGCAATACATACTTTTCTGGATATAAGCAGGTAGAGGCAGCTCTATCATAGATGTACCTAGGGGTAAAACCCAAAATCACCGCTTTGAGCTAGACTCAAACATGAATTGGTGCACGACAACGAGCCCTGCTATACTCATGGTTATGACACTCCCAGGGGATATGCTTAAGATAATTCTTGTTTTCTTTACAAACCACTATAAAGGGTTTATGATTATATAAATTATAAAAAAAAATTATGATTATGGATTATATTCATAAACTATTCAATTTATCTTAACTATTTTACAAGTTTGGAATTATGAATTTTGATTCATAAACTATCCTAGTGTATTACATTGTTTATAAAAGGCACCCAGTATATATAATGATACCTCCAATAATACGCATGATCCCAATAGTAAGAAAAATATATATTTAATGGTATTAAGACAACATTTAAAAAGGAAATAATCTCCCCTGTATTATTATCATATGAAGAAATAATATCATGTGTTAATAAGATATGTAAATAATTTTCTAAGTCTTATGGATTTGAAGGGTATCGAGAGAAGAAAAATATGGTAGAGAGAAAGATGGATAAAGGAAATAAGGGAAAGAATAATTTTCCCATTTATGATAACTGTGGAAAGAAAATCCTTGGTAAATGAGTTAAGGGAATATGAGTTTGTTATAAGTGTGGAAAAAAGGACAACATGTACGTGATTGAAAGGAAAATAAAAAGGTTTAAAATCTACAATGCTTCATGTGCAAGGAGTTGGGAAACTATGCGAATAAATGTACAAATCATCAGAGTATGTCCCAAATGCTTCTACTGGATAATAATCAAGTTATGATACTACTAAAGATGAAGAGGAATGATTAATATTTACTATGTTGTAATTAAATTATTGTGTCATTTATGTATTGTATTAATGATTTTCATGTTAAAATAATTATACAGTATATAAGGATTGTACAACATAACTATTTCATTAAGGACTTGAGATTGTGTGGAACAAAGAAAAGTGACACAATGGGAAGTTAAACGTTTTGGAAAATACATGGTTGAAGGAATGAAAAATCATTAATATGGTCCTGATACTGAGGTATTGTTTTTGGAATAAGATATGATTGATTTTGATAATTTATATTGGTTATTATTGACATCCTTGAAACTGGTTAATGGATTGTTTATTCAATCATTACTGGAGTTTACAAAATTTTTTGATATAAGGACTATATCTAGTATTCTATTAATAATAGGGGAGCATGAATTTAATCAATATAGTTATATGATAATTCATGGTGTTAACATGTTTTAACAGAATATATGATGAGGGTATTCACATGTTATTATATGGAAAAAAGATCTTCATTGTGTTTACCTTCCTTATAAATTTTGGACTGTGATATTGGACCGATGTATTTTGGATAAGTTTAAAGGTTATAATCGATTATGTTTGACATTAGATACTATTTTTAATGTTAAATCATTTCTTGAGATTATTTTTGGATTATTAAAAAAAGAATAACCCAGAGGCCGGACGAAAACTCGTCGCGTCCGGCAAGGCCGTGAGACTTGAAGACACAACCGAAGGGTGGAAGGGGTGCATCACCTACCATTAGCCTACGTGATTTCCTAGCATGTATAATTTAGTTTTTTTAAATAGTCTGACAAATCAATTATAAATTCATTATTTTTGGAACCCTATACGATTAGGATAAATCGAATACTTTTTATTTATATCATCATTTTGGGTGAAAGATGAGTTTGTGGTATGAATTAATTGAAGGATGAAACTCTACTTGTCAAGTATATTTTTTTTATCTTATTCAATGAATAAATTAATTCATAAAGTTCAGGTAATGGATCTAAAAACAAAAAACTATTTATCCTAACACCATATGTTTTGTTGAACCGTTGATATTTTACATCTTCTTACATTGATGGCTTTGAGGCCTTCAATTTTATACTTATTGGTGATTGATGACTTCAATCGCTCTGTATAAATATTTACATTTTTCCATCCAATTGTGTGTCTCTAATTTCGACCAATATTCTATTAATCAAGATCATAATTTGGTTGTGAATTTTTCATTTCCCTTTCCCTCTTATTAATAGATAATTTTATTAAACTAATTTTTTATGTGATTTTTCCAAAACGGCATTTTTCTATTTTTATCATTTTCAAAGGACAATTACAAATTTACAGGATACAATTTTTTGAAGGATAGAAGAATGTATCACCCCATGATTTCATAGTACGTTATCTCATTAAAGTAATTTAATAGCTTTCGCTACATGCAACACCGAGTTCGAGCACACAACAACTATCTAAACTAACTTCTAAAAATAGGTTATGAATAGTATTGACTTCATTTTGAATCTTATATAATCTATATAATCTTAACATCAATATTATTTGTTTCTTAGACATAATAGAAGAATGAATTCATTTTTTCGAATAAAATAAGTATTTTCCAAAAAAAAAAATTTTACCACATTTTAATGGCGCACCCTTTTTAAAACCAATATTTGACCGTTTAATATATTCAATTTAATGAAATTAAAATTATTTTATTAGTAGGACATAAAAATTTAGTTTAGATAATGTTTTTGGAAATTTTCATATTACTTTCATATTTTGATGAATAATGAAAAATACTATGTTTTAATTGAAAAAAACTTTTTTAATCGAAATAATTTATAGTGATAAATTAGAAATATGAATGGTTTGGATGTATAATTTGATTCTATTTTTATAATTTAATAAAATTTAGGTCATTTTAATTAATTTTTCATTTAAAATTTACATGAACACATGTCAATATTTTGATAGTTTTTACTTTTTAGAAACCCACATTTTGGTATTGACAACAAGAATTAATTTCATATTAATAAATGCAACTTCTATGTTTTTAATTTGGTAAAATAGAATTCATTTTTGAATTCATACTATCCAAATTAGCAATGGGAAAAGTTTTTCTATTTTTTTTATAACATTCAATTTTTGATTTATAGTGAAAACACTGTGTTATTATATAAAACCATCTTTTTATTTAAATAATTAGTTATATTATTGTAATTTATTCTTGGTCAAAATAGATACATAATACATATATATTTTCTACATAATTAATTAGAGTCATTTTACAATATGTTTATATATATAATTTTATCGAACATTTTATCGTCTTTAACCCACCTTCTAGGAGCATTTACAAATTTGAATAATACATAATTTTACCACTTCTGTAAGATGAATTTAAAAAATATGAGAGACATGGTTGACATCAGAATGTAAAATATGGTTCAATAAGATTAAATAATTTTTGGTGAATAGTAACTTTTGACATTTATTTAACACGGTTAAAAGTAAATTAAGAAATTAAGGGTAAAAAAGATATTATAATTACCATAACACATGTCCTAATTTTATTGGATAATTATAATTTGACCAAGAAAACATTAGAAATAAAATATGACCCCCTTTAGTCAACATGGATAAGACTATGACATTTATTATTATTTTTTTTAAAGAATCATTAAAAGAGTTAAATTCAATGTTGAATAACTAATCCATAATTAATATAGGGTTACACATAAGATAAATTAGACTATAAATATTAAATATAAATATAAAAAAATTACAACATAATAGTATTTTTTTATAATTTATAGACATTAAATAATTTAATTCATTTATGACACAAGGAAGATCAAGTAATTACCCTATTAATTAATGATTAAAATAATTCATATTATAAATATACAAATAAATAGAATTTGAGACTTATAATAAATTAATCAAATTTTATAGGATAATATTATATTTTAGGGTTGGTTAAATTAAATTTATTCAAAGTGATAAATTTTTATGGCTTTCAAAAAAATAAAATACTAAATTGTGTCAAAATTATCATAATTGAATTTCTATAAGAAATATTATATTATTAATCGATATAATATTCCTAAAAATCTATGGTTCAGCCAAAGGACATAAACAAGGATATATATATTAATAATGAACTACATGGGTTTCTCTAAGCTTTTTATAGTAATTATATTAACCATATAAAATAAAAATACAAAGAGACAAGGTAAATGTCAAACGATTTAGCAAAGAGTTAAATCTAGACGATAAGGTTATTATGATGGCCTAAACATGTCTAAAACCTAATTTATGAGAAGTTATTGAACTATCCCCATTTTATTCTTTAAATAATTAAATTTTTAGCCATTAGAAACAAAAAATGAATTTATTATAAAATAATATTTCAATATTTTCTTAAAGTGACCCTCACCTCTCTTATAAAAGGGTACTTCCCCTTTTTTTAATTTCACATCTCTAAAGACTTTTGGCTTGGCCAAACCCTACCCAGATGTCCTCCCAAAATTCCTCCCTTTATTCTAGAGTCCTTCCTTTTTTCATAAAGCCATCCTATTGATCCATTTTGATCAAATCAAAAGAAATAACCTAAAGAAGAGGTAAGTATTTCATCACCTCTTTCATGTTCTTTTCTACTTCCACTTCAAATTTCTTTGTTTTTTCCATTATAAAATGATAACTCCAGTAAATTATATATAATTTTCTGTTATTATAAAAATGTCACAACCATATTCATTATTCTATCCATCCTATAAATGAAAAAGTCACAATACTTGTGTACGTACGGATTACCGTCTCCACGTCGTGGTGTAGTTTGTTATTCAAACACATCATTATTTGGATGGGTATAATAATGAGTATAACATATTTAAATAATAAATATAGAATGTTAGTTATTATTTATATATGGTATACCATCCAATTATATATGATTTCATCATCAATATAATGATATTGTTGCTCGTGTATACGTACAGATTACCATCTCCACGAAGCGATAAGATTCATTCCCATGTTTAACATTCAACGATGATTATAAATATATATATTATTAATAAGTATTTAATATATGAAATAATAATGATACTAGAGATATATAAATATATATATGTATGTACTTATATATATTTTATTCACTTACTTCTGTTTAATATGATATGAAAACGGAAACAGTATTTATCCATACGTACGACCTACAGTCTACATAAACGGTGCATTCTATTTCATATATCTATCTATTATAAATATTTATATTCTAAATATATATTATATATTAATAAAGTTTTATATTTTGGAAATATTTGAGTCATGATATAAATGATATGATCAATAATAACAAGTTAAAACATGTAGGATAAAGAAAGCGATTATTACCCATGTTGTTAATTTAACATGGAAGTAATTATTAAATTGGTAGTATAGAGTCATCAATTAATCATGTATAATATAGTAAATATGAATATGGTTCTATTATAATTTAATAATATACTATGGTCATTATACAGAAGGATACACATACCCTCGACCAAAGGAAAGTGCATGGTAAGGGTTAATTTCACAATCTCTTTATTATCCGAGGTTGTTCTTACGTAAGTATCTACATGGATGTATTTATTATCCATATCCATGTTTGATTAAAATGTTTCCAAATGGGTTATTTTACGGGAAATTTTTTACTAAAACATCATTTTAAATGTTTTAATTATTTATTCTTCTAAATCATTCTCATTAATGTCCATATTTTCAAAATGGTTTTCAAGGGTTTATTTATATGGACATGAATGTTTTTTTAAATGTTAATTCATTTCAAAAGTTTCAAAGTGGTATGGGACAAATTGATTCAAAAATGTCCCTAAATGTCTTCCTTTCTAAATTGTGTGACTTTTAAATGTTTTCATGATAAAGGAATTTTTCCCTCAAAGAGCTTTACAAACAAAATTCATCTATGTCAACATCCATTGATGGATTTTAAACTTTTTTTAAGTTGATTTATTATGATTCAAATCTTCCATATTGTATTGATGGTTTTGTGATTTGTTTGAATATGGATGTTTTATTTTTATACCATTTGTGGTTTATGGATAAAGTATTTACATTTCATAAACTAGTTTAAATATGAATGATTATGTTATGTTTAAAAAATTTCATATGATGAAGGCATTGGACTTAGTAAGTGATGGGTGGAGCCCACTACAACTCCTCAATGCATCGGTAGGTCTAATGAGACAAACCTGTGTCTTGGCACAAGGCCTTATCAAAATCTTATTTATAGTCTTGTAACAAGGCCTTGACTATGTGGTTATGAATTATGGCATTATGCATTCAATCATTATGAAAGTGGTTATGGATATTGCATGTGATTATTCGACTTGTATAATATCTATGTAAATAAGTAAATGGAATTATTTTATTGTATCTTTGCCATATTATTCTGATTTTTATGTTTAAAAGGCTTTTTATTTAGTCTTATACATTACCTTAAATATTTATTCTTATTTATGAAAGTTTACACCATATTTTTATCCTTACTGAGCATCTATGTTCACCCATTTCTATGTTTTAATTTTCCCAGGATTCCAGGAAGTGTATTATAATTGATAACTAGGGATAATCTAGGGGATTAATGGGATTATCAAAATATCAGTTTTGTTGTGTTTTATTTTCTAATGTGTAATGTAACGTTTATGAATGTAATCTATTTTCCAAGAATGTTAAACTAATTGGTCTTTTGGGACTAGATTCCTTGTAATCAAGACAATGTATTAAAATAATGCACTGACTCCGGGTAACTAGGGTAGAGGAGTTACACATAACATACTTGAAAAGTGAATACATCATTGATGATTTCATCATTGGTAACCCAGAAAATCTAATGGCCTTAATTCTTTTTGGTTTCTATGATATCACATTATAAAGTAATCAAATTTTATTTTAATCATAGAATGTATCCCACATGTTCTCCTTTTGTGAAGTATATTATGTTATTAGTATTGTGTTCATAGTGTTCCCATTCAATTATATATATAAATATTTTAGTTATACCTCTTTGATTAATGCAAGATTTAAATACACATTGAATATATATTTGGACATTATCACTAAATGAAATAATCAGATATAATGAAAATATCGGAGTAACATTCAATCCCTAGACGATTTTTTTAATAGAATGTTCATTGGTTTTAAATGTTCATTTGGATCAGATGAATTATCTAGTCTTAAATCTAATAAAAAACAAATTTTACTCAGGCATTTATATCGTTCCTTTTGAATCCCACTATTATAGGATGTGCATAAATCCAATGTTCATGGTTGAATTATAATAAAAATATCGATTGGGTTTTATGATATATAATGAAACAATAGAGAAGGATAGAGTCATTCATCCTCACATCATAGAGGCATAAAGTCAATAGAAAATACTTTTGATAATAATCAGTGGGATAAATATTTTAAGGATGTTAAATGGTATTATACTAAATATACCATTATGAAAAGGGTTTTATATTTTATGAAATTGAACAAATAACCAATGATATATCATCACCTTTAATGTTCCTGATTATGTAGGGATTATTTATTATAATTTTGTTCTTCCATTAAGTCTCCACCAAGATCCCGATTCATCCCAATATCTGTGTTATTAAGTACATACATGATCTTCCACGTGTATTTAAGATAAGGATATTACCATTAGAGCATTATATCTATTATGAGAAAAAAAAAAGATGATCCAAGATCAATGATTGAATATTTTTCATAAAAATGACATTGACTTGGTATATATTTTTTATAAAAACAATAAATTTGAAGTGGTTATGTGGAAACCGGATTATGTGACAAGATAAAAGAAGCCGATGTTTTGTATATTTTAGTGATATAATTTAGAATGAAAAATTTGTATATGAGGGAATAATGTATAACCACAATTGATTATTACATATTTCTGTTTTTATTAATAGTATGTATTTTATAGATTTTTTAGAATATTATTTGAGATTAAACAAACATCAATATAATATTCAATTATTATTATTTAATGTTAATGTTATCAGCTAGCTATTGTAGTTGTGGGTATTAATATGATTAATAATATTTTATAATATATTCTTCGTATTAATCATAAAATAAGTAATTATTTATCAATTGGATATAAATCGAAATAAAACAGATTACATTTAAAATGAAAAGCTTTTTTAAAAAATGGTTTTTATAGAAGAATTTTTTTCATATTAATAATTTAAAATATTAACAGATGATTTTTTTCATCAAAATGTATAGATACTATATTTAAAATAATATTTTAACTTTTATCGAATGGGTTTTAGTGGTAATAGAATATGAATAAATTTAGTTGTACCATTAAAAATTAATTTTGTTATGATTGTTTTTAATTTATTTTTACTCTTATTTAATATTACTTTCTTCCACATATATAAATTCAAACAAGAAACATTATTTCCCTATATATAATCATAATATAGATATATTGAAATGTTTTCATATTCATTTTAATTCATTGTGATTTCTAAATGGAGTAAAAAATAATCAATATATTAAACATTAAAATGGTTATTGGGGGTTAAACTAGAGATACAATAGTTATAATAAAATAAAAAAATATATGTAAGTCAAATTGTATATGACTATTTAATCCTAATGTTATCATATATTTTTATTTGAATTTTTTTTGTGCACATTCACTAGAATATGAATATATTATTTTTTATCATTTTTTTATTTACAATACTACCACTCACCATACTTTAAAAATGGAACCTCTTATCCTATCTTTTTTTTTCAAAACATGAGATAATTAGATGAACACATATCTACATAAATACTATAAAATCATACACTATAATTGAATTGGGGTGCTAGATTAAAAAATATATCCATCCATTAATTATTACAGTGCATTTCAAATGATGATTCCTGAAATATTGGTGGCTTTAACACATATAATTTTAGATGAGGGTAATTATAAATTTTTTTATTAAAATATAATTTCATTTTGTGGTTTTTCTATTTTATTACCATTAAGTTAAAATGACATATCCAGATACTATAAACAATATATATTTTATTCTTATTTGAATACACTTTATTTTTTATGTATTACTTCCATTTTACTATCTCTATTACTTTAAAAGATTAAGAAAATGTTTTTTAAAAATAATTTTTTTTATTTATTATATAATAAATGAATAACTACATCCACGTCTATTTTCCGAGAAATGTATTATATAATTTTCTTTGTTATTATTAAATAATTATTTAATATAATTATCAACACATAATGAACTTCCATAACTAGTTTTAAAAGGATCATTTACAATGTTTATCGAACATGTTGTTTTTGACTTTTTATGAAATGGTTTAAGGAAATATTTTTTTAAAATTGTACTGCATGGAATCTTTTTATCATCTTCATGAATACTATTTTTCTGGATTCTTCTATTACATATTTACATGGTTATTTTCAATGAAATTATTTTTATCAATATTATAATATCATTTAGTTTTTAATGATATAGCTGGAAAAGGGTATGGTCAATATTTTCCAAGAATCATTCAGATGATTTTATAAAGGTATTTCTCATGTATTTCATTTTCAATTTATGATTTTTATCCTTCACTAAGTAAATTATTTTATAATATCATCAATTTTATTTTTCATATGGATTATGATGATGAATATTAATGTTTTATTATATGACACATGTTTCCTTCCTATGGGTTAATTACGTAATTATTATACTTCATTAAGTTATTATTTTCAGTGGTGTATAAAATCAAGAAATTAAATATTTTTTATAAACCCAATTAACTTCCTATAGGATATTATATGGTTATATAATAATTGATTTTGTGATTTTTATCAAACATATGTATGGTTTCATTATGTGAAATATAGTCTTGTAATTACATAATCATCCTTTTTATTTGGTAAATATTAACATTTAATTATATGATATAGATTATAATTGGGGTTAAACCAAAAAAATATGGAATTTTTCCATTATGATAGTATTTGAAGTGATCCTTGGTAAATGATATATTTGAATGGGGAGTGAACCTAATCCACTCTGATAGTCATATATGGGAGCCATGACTAATGAAATTATTTTCCACGATAATGTAAAAATGATAAACATATATCAATTCATGATATATTATTAGGGATTATGATCGATTATTTATCATTCCTCACTATTATATCATATTTCTTTTTTATGAAATTTTTTTATTTCATGTTTCATGAAAAATAATATTTTAATGATTTTGTATGAATGTCATATGTTATGATCATGATAACAATCATTTATTCTTGCCTTTTGAAAACATATGATCAATGAATGATATGCCTAATGTTTTCCATTGCTACAAATGTAAGATAACACATTCTTCTAAATCCATTTTCTCTGTTATAATTTTTTTTGTGTAGGTTATGTATAATAAAGGTATTATATTGAGAAAGGCAATGTGGGAGATGTTTAATATCATTCATGAAATATGACTATTGTATCTAAAGTCTCAAAATAGAATAATCCGTTATAGTTTTGGATTATTTTATTTTTAGATTTATTTAATATTAAAATAAAATTATGTCATTTTAAACAAGTGAATTTCAGGTCCCCTCACAAAATCCAACTAAATTTCTCAAATTAAAATAAATAAGATGATGTAACATATTAAAATGAAAATTGTTAGTCTTTAACATAATAAGACAATTCTATAACTACATCCAGAAATGTAATATTCTTCATTAATATTTTAACAAGTGTGATTGAATGTAAAATTCTAGTTAAAATGATAATGAATAAGTTATATGATTTCTCATACATCATCATTAATCTAAAGACCATACATTATGAAAAAAATCATGCATAAATATACACCTAAACATTTTCTTGATTATTTTAACAATAAAATATGATCAATATTATCCTATTATATCTTTTTCAGTATAGAATTGATTCTAGATAATGACATTAATAGATCTTAATTTTTTTTAACACGGATATATAAAATTAATCTGGAATGCAATTATATAAAAAATGTATATCAATATGGTATATGAAATTGTCAAACGTTTTATAAAAATTAGTATATGTGGTGAGGATATAAATTATCAATCATATAATTTATCATGTTCCCCAAACACAGTGACTTGGTAAAATATGTTCTTATATACTAAATATCATCAGAAAAATATTTATTGACATAATTAATTCATTTAAATGAGGATGTATCTAGACACATATCTATCTTTCTGTTTTTTTATAGAAATTTTTATCAAAATTATTTTAAAAAGAGATGATTCATCTATCTCTATTAGAGATAGGGTAGATTGATAAGGTCCATAGTTTCTTTCTTCAAATACATCCATTGTTATAATTACATTATATTTATTATTATATGAAAATTAATCCATTTAAATACGTTAATATTATGACTCATAAAAACTCATTATACGATATTTTAAAATAATCTTCAAACCCTATAAATTATGTTTAGTATTGTGATCTAATCAAGGATGCAAAAATTAATGAACTGTAATAACGCCCTATAAGAAAATTCTATATTCATAAAAATCCCATTAGAAACCATAGATCAATATAAAATAAATTTATATATATATATTGGTATTATATATAGATTAGAATCATTATGTATATGTATATATATAATCCATATATCCAATTTAATGGGAATATGAAATTTGTATAAAATGCACTTATAGGGTGACCATATCAATAATCACAATAATTGAATATTTTATCTATGTATTATTCAACATGACAATAATGAGGGTTGTAAAACTTCATAAGTATTTTCCTATTTTAATATATAATGGTATTAACATGAATAATAATTTTTAATGCTCCGTCATTACTTATTGATATATAAGGCCTAACACATCATGTAAATCTATAATTTTAGCATACATAGAGAACCAAACTTTATCATAGATCATTATAAATGAATATTACACAAGGATATGAATAATAAATTGAATAAATAAATTTTATGTAACTTCCACACTTTTATGTCCCTAAACACATAACGATTACCCAATTACCTTTCTGTTTTTTTTTTTCACATTTCATTGTAATACATAGAATTTAAATGAAAAATATTGATCAAGAATTGATATGGGTGAATATAATATGTTTTAGGTTGTAGAAGGTACTAGGTTACTAATTTCATAGTACTTGGTACATGGTGAGGGCCTACATGATGCAGCTTTGCTAATTCTAGATACCAGGTACCTGATGTTTTGGTATAGTGTAACTGATATGCCCCAATATAGAATGATCATAATAAGGGTAATAACATTATTTTTTATACCCTTAAATTAAATCTATTTATATCCTCTATTTAAATTTTCACCCAATTATGGTTGTTTTACATCCTTTTAAATATTATCCTCCAATATCTTATTCTCTCTGTCAATCATAACACTATCGTTGATCTAGGAAGTTCCTCAAAGATTCTGGTCCTCCTACTCAACATGTTATGGTCATTAAATTCCTCTAAATTTGTTATATTATATATCTATAATTATATTATATGTATTCTATTATCCCATTATTTTATGTCTCATTAAATCATACTCATTTTTAATATCCTATATGTTGGATTTAGTGGGTGATCCTCATATAAAATATTAATTTATTACTTTGTATTTACATTTCGATTACATTATCAATGATATGGGTTGTCCCCTCTATAATTATATCAATTTCATTGGGTAACTATAATAATAATATGGTATAATAACCATATCCTCTATACCCTGACTAAATATTCTAAAAAATATTATGCTATAAAACATCATGATTATCATATATTCATTATATATTAGTTTTATAATGGTTCATGGAAAATTGAATATAATTTTATTCAATGTGTTTACATTTAACAAAATCTTCTTCAAATTGTTGTATGGAAAAAATGGATATGGAAGTCATTGTTTTTATTGTAATATTTTCTCATAATGAGATTTTTTTAATTTCTCCCATATTAAATGTTGGGAGATGAAAGATCATGTATTTTAATTTTTGTGAGATGATGATTCAAATAATATGCATTGTATTTATAGCTTGTGTTTTCTTAATTCATTACCTATATGGTTTGATTCATACCCATGTATGATAAGATATATTTACATTCTAAAAATATTCAATTCAGTGATATGTATGTTTTATGACCTATTACAAATAGAAGAATTCTATGCATGTATATAATGGTTCTAAAGAACACATATCATAAATGAAAATGTATAATGATTGAGATAGGATCAAAATTATTGAATATATTTTATCACTTTCCTCTATCCAAGATGGCTCAATCTTCATAGATAATATGAATCGATTAAACATGATTCCACCCCCTCTTGAATAAAATTTTAATTCTTCAAGGGTTATTAATTAAGTTATTTCTTCTTGTCCTAATTAATATCTAGGATATATTTACAAGGATATATGATTAATTATGAAAATTTATGTGGTTCTTGAAGTCTAATATTTTTTTAGGGTTGTAAGCATGCCTCGATCTACTTTTGTGATGATGTGAGTTTTTATTCCTCAAGTGATCCATCCTCATATGTTTCATCAATTATTACCCACGTCCATGTGTAACTAATCATGTATGGTCTCATTGATTTTGATTATTGTTTCCACATGTTAAATAATACCTTCCCTCATATTAGAAGAATATAATGGTATTTTTGTATAGAGAATGATTGTGGTGTTATATTTGTATACTATGATAATTCTTCCGAACATATACAAAAAATCACATTGTAGAAATATTTTTAACAATTTTGGTATATATATAGAATATTTATGGATGAAATAATTATTAATTTTATGGAATTCGAGGTAATTTGTTTTATTAAATGGACATAAAACCCACTATTTGTGTATTTATCATTATTGTAGTTCTCTATTTCCCCAATGGGATCACATTTGTGGATTCTTAAAATCTATAGATGTCTAATATAGAGGGATAAACCATAAATAATGTGTTCATTATCCCCAATTATGTATTTAGTAAATGATTTAACACTTCTATGTCAGAAGAGATGGTGAAATACTTCACGATTCTTTATGGGTCACCATGGGTACCTCATTTTCATAATATAAATGATCAAATAATATTCATCAAGGAGAATATAACATCATAAAAGGTTTTCAAGACTATCCTCAACTAATTTTAGTTATTTGGTGAAAATAATTCCAATATATATACAGATTTATTATTCTAATCCTCTTATATGATATTCTATATATATATCCTCATTGAAAATTGCATTAGTTTATCAAAAAAACTTCACTATGTGGTATTTGTGTGTCCACATTACCGATTTTAAGATCTGAAATTATAATATTTAAATCATGATTAATATAATTCCATCCAGTATTTTAAATTTGAAGAGTAGAATCTTTTCTTTTATTGGGATGTTCATTATGATTAACATTGTTATCCCTATTATATCATGCATTATTATTTGGCTGATTAGGTTTCCCAAGGTAATTCTCAGTAGGGTTTATAATCTTATTAGATTATTTCTATAGTAAATGGATGGTGGGAGGTGAGGTGAGAAATATATATGAGACAAACTATCTAATCTATACCTGATATCATAGACCACAGGCTACCATTCAGGACCTAGAAGCTAAGATTTCATGGTACTACATAGTGGATGGATTATTTTGAGGAATTTCCTTATGTGAAATAATGGAATACAAGATATCATTGAAACTAGGGTTTGTCCAACAATTATACCCTATATAATTTATTATTGTGAATAATCCCTCATATATAGATTAATTCATTATATATTATCATGTTTAGGGAGGTTCTTTCCTTGAGAATTAATAAGGCTCGTGAGATTTTAATATTTCTTGGAACACATGTTACAAAAATCGATTTCAATATTTTAGTCATTATCACATTCATTATAACATAGTCGAAGATGTGGTACAATATTAGATGATTTAAAATTATATCCTTATGGTAATAGAGACAATATTTTATTATGTTTGGTAAGGAATATTAATGTATAAATAAGGTGTTTTGGTTTTTTCTATACTTAGCGTCAAAAGGATTCCATGGGAGACATCGTTTGCAAGGGGGTTCTTCCAAGAAAAATATTTCTCATGGGTGAATTCATCCATATTCCCTCATTATTGAATATGTTATTCAACATTGAGGAATCTATCTGGGGTCCTGTTTCTGGTACTATAACAATCCCAATTTTTTTCCGATCACATATTCATCCATCAGTATTGGAATGGTCATCTTTGGTAAAATTATGGTTTCATTATCAAGCTACCTAATAAATTTTATAGGTTTGATGATATCCTTGACTTTATGATCTCAATAATTGTGCTTCAAAATTTATGGGATGAATTAGGTGTCTAATAATTCTAGTTCTGTAGGATTCTTTGCTAGATGGGTTAAAAGATAATAATTGATGGGACGGTTTTCAAGATACAAGATATTAAGTTCATTTTATTTTTTTATTCCTTCTAGAAATATCTTATATATATTTCATTTTTATAGTGAAAACCCATGATGATAATTCCCTATGCATGTAGGAATTTTTGCTGAAGAACATTAACCCAACTTATCTACTTTACTTATTTCCACATTTTTTCGAATAGGTCAATATTTAATTCAGATACATATAGTAATTCAAATATTTTTTTATATTTATTTTGTTATATAATGATTGTTTATTAGTTTTTAGGCTTCATGACTACATATTAATTACATTATTCTTCCATACTGATATGAGATTATATATTCACATTGATATAGTTTTCTATTTTTGAAATGGTTTTTTGAATATGAAGGTTGCATTTTCTCATGAGTTTGTTCTATTTCTATTGAATCATCACGTACCGAAATTTATTTATTTTTTCTTAGAGTTTTTCTAGCATGTATACTAGGTTGGTTCTAATGTTAGTCACAGTCAATGTTTTTATTATTGATGTTTTCAATTGTTAATTACATATAGTTGGAGTTCATTGATATAGATTTTAATTATGTTTATTATATTTTGAAAATAATATTGGAATAATAACTATATTTTTATTTTTTTTGGAGATTGTGACCCAAATTAAACCCAATAGACCCTAAGTTATTGAATGGGGAAAGAACCATAATGTAACTCCCAACAATTGGTATCATATCCAAACAAAGATTAATTTTAAGCCATTCGAATTTCATATTTCTTTATTCACTTCCATAGATGATTTGGACAGTTAATTTTTCACTTAATAATGTCTTGATTTTTTGTTTATCTAGGCCAGTTCAACTATTTGTATATTATTATCAATATGTTTTTTTATTGTTGTTTTAATTTCATTTTTCTTATGTTATCCTGTTTGATATTTTAGAGACCCTTGATAAGTGGATTATATTATTATATGTAAGGGAGAATTTTGTGTGAGGTTGGCTTCAGGGATATTGTCCTAGTCTGTAGTGAATTGAGAGGCAAGGTCAGGTTTTTTGGTGTTGAGATTTTTCACATTATTTCCATAAGAGTTTAAATTGGAAATTATATTAGGTTTTATATTTTTTTTTCTTATTTGGAATGTTGTCTATAGCTTGTGGTCCATTAAAAATTGTTATATTTCTTTGGAATTTTTATAGTGGTAGTGTTTTGTGAATTTTTTTGTGATTAATAGGCTTCATGTGATTTTTTCTATGATCTATCTAGTTTCTTGGAATAAGTAACTCATAATTACGAATATTTTATCATTAGGAAGCTATAATGGGAGGTTTTTTTCTTAGTCGGTAGCTTTTTTCCCTTGATTAATTTGTTTTTATCATCATTAATATGTTTCTTTGGAACATGGGACTTCATGGGTATTGTAGTGATTCATCATTTTTGAATAACCTCTCATGTTAGTTATGTATAGGTAGAATGATATTCTTATATAAAGATTAGTTGTTCCTATTAATATTTTTAGTCCTTTGTTTTTTATGGTTATAGTGGATATCCATTATTCCTTTTCTATGTTTGTTTCCTCATTTTTTATTCTATTAAAATTGGAATTAATTTTATTGATTTTTAATTTTTATTTATATTATTTATGAATTTCCAAGTTCGTTTTCAATGATTTTTGAGGATGGGTTCCATTAAATTTACTAATTTTTTATAGTACCTGATGAGATGTTATGGGGACCTATGTCTTGATTCAATTAAGTAGTCGAATACTTCCTCATAGAAATCAAATCAGATTCTAGCTTAACTAAGTGTTGGTTTTCACCCTATTATTGTTTAGAAGTAATATAAATTCATTAACATGATTAAAATAATTATAATGTTAATAATTTTGGGATGAAGGTGACATATATATTCATAATGGGAGATTATTTGGGTTATAACTTATAGGTCATGTAACATCTAATTACCTTCATTCATGTATTTTCTATATCATTATTTTTTTCATTTGTAATTGGGTGAATCTTGAGGCTCTTATTTATATAGAACATTTTATGAGAATAATGTCTTAATATTTCAAGATGTATGTTATTTTATTAATGTTCTTCGTGAATAAATTTTTTCATGGATTTGTGGTATTCTTCCAGTGATTGGAGGATTATCTAGTTAGTTTAGAGTTTTTATGAGGATGTAGTTATTCTACTATGTGTTGGGAGATTATATGGTTTATAATGAGGTTACACAATTTCTACATTGTCACAAGAAAGAATTTTTGATTTATATTCAACATGTGAAATGAGTAAGTGTTTTCTAATGGTTACACGACATCTAATGTTCAAAAATTGAGTTTTAAAAAAATCATTAGGCTTTTCATCATAATTGAGCCTCATATATTAAAAAACATGGAATTATATTACACATAATTTTACAACTGTTAGGTATTATATTTGGGTGCTTAATTGATTTAATTCTTATTCATTCCTCTACATCCATCCTTGCTCCCATCCTACATCAATTCTCTAATGATTTTTGGAGAATACATTCGATCCAAAATTATTCGTTTGGTGATTAATCAATAGAGTTGTTGGATTTTTTTCTCTGAGAAAGTGATTATTTATACATGTTCATTTAATTGATTATTATAGAAACATTTCATTTCTATATTATTTCCATTGATCTTTTATGTTTTTTACAGTTAATTTTGTTTAGATTTATTGCGGAATTTTATTTAGGTGGCCACATCCTTGTTGTCTCTAGTGAAAATTGTGGGAATAATTGATTCATTTTTTGTTTCCACTTCTCTATTTACCCATTTAATGAATTAGGTCAATTATAAGTTGTGTATATTAATTATATGGCCTCAATTATTCTTGATTGTCTTTAATATTTGGTGGATCCTGTTGTGAGTGTGTATGGCCTGGGTTTTGAGATAGTTTTTTCTATCTATAACCTATGTTTGTGAACTGCATTGAACCTATTATTTGGTAAATTATTTTATAAAATGGAATGGTGGGATATAAAGGATTAGTTTCTTTTTGAGGAACATGGTTATTATAAAAGACAGTTTTCTCATGGATTTATAAATTAAAAAGGGGTTTCCAATGAATTGTAAAATAGTTTTTTTGAAATGGATTTGAAAGCAGGATCTGATGAAATGGTTTTATGTACTGTTTTTTAAATTAGGAAACATGGTAAACCTTGGGTATTTTGTAAAGTTATAGTAATATAAATCATCCACAATTTGGGGGTTCATTTAGGGAATTTCCTCAACTATATAAGCATGTTTTTAGGGACTTCATAGACCTAATTGGGTGGTACACTTATTGGGATGTTCCTATACTCTCTAGACATGACGTATATGTATAGTGGCATGATTTATACATGGTAGTCTATGTTGGATATAAGTTTCCTATATTTTCTAACTTATTGTGATCCTTTCCATGATGTTACCTATTCTTTCTAGTTGATTGGGGATACTTTATCCTTTTACTATTTTGTTGTAAGACAATTAATTTTATGTGATATGTGAAAAATGATTTTTAAAAAAATGATATAACATCTATGATATATATCTTTACAAAATTATTTAAAAAGAATTTATGTAATTTATTTGAAAATTCTAAGAAGGGTAATTTGAATTTATTTTCCATTCTATTGATACAATAACTATTGAAATATTTACTTTCCATACATTATTTAAATATCATAATACATAAATTATAGTTTAGAAACATGATATGTAACACCTAGGTGTGAACTAATTGATCCTCTTAGTTCATACCATGTATAACCCTTGAGTGGTGTGTATTCCTGGTTATATCTCTCAATGAAAGGATATAAATTGCACTATAGTGAAGTGGAGGGGTTTTTGGTCAGTAGAGTTTTTGGTAATGGGTGGGGAGATGGTGGTAGGGTTACAATGATTTCACATAGATCTGTTGGAGTATCTATTTGGTTTTATAGTCCATCATAGTCGGACTTTTCCCTTGTATATTTTTTCCCATCCATTTTCAGTTTTATTCCCTTTCTTATTCGTTATCTATTCTGAAATATATTTATATCTTGCATAATTTTTTTTGTTATGAGTATATATTCCATGTTTTTTAAAAACAATATTTGGTGTAATATTTTCCTTAGGTTTATGATTGATTCATAGGTTCAATGTGACAACCAATGGGGATTGATAAATCTGTTCAGGTATGTGGTTGATCAGATCATGTACTAGTTTGAGAGGGTATTTCGGTCAGTTTGTTACATTTTGGTATCTTAGGTGGTCATTCCTCGAGATTACCTATATTCATACATTTTAGACTAGATATATGATTGTCATTACTTGGGGTGTATATTCATTTGAGTTCACAGAAATCTATTTCTATGATGAGACTCAAGTTACCATAAAACATTGGGATGTGTGTCTCTTGTTTCGAGTTGTTGAAGTTAATCGTACTTTTTCTTATGAGGATTATAGTTTGGGATGATATAGTCATACCATTAGATAATTTCATTTTTTTGTGTGAAATATAATTCCTCTGAGATGTGTTCTATGAGTTTCATAGGGGTGCAGCTGATGATTGTGATGGGGATCCTCAAAAAGATCATAATATTATTGAGTCTATATCTCGGATAGTTCTCACTAGAGATTAAAAATTATTTCAAGATTAGAACAAAATTTATGAGGTAAAAGATGAACCTATAAGATAAATTAATCTATTATTGGAGATCTTGTGTAAGGGACCACTATCTATTAATTGTATGAATTAAACTATAGGGATGAATGACTAGCTTGAAAAGAGAGATAAGATCATTTACTTCCGGGATAATCCTCAAAGTATCAAGGTGAAATGTGCATCATTCAGGCTTGAGGGTCCTAACATTAGTTAGAGTGACTATATGTAATAAGATGAAAAGCACATGGGATTATACTGTAGGTGTTTCAAGACCAATTTTGTCGTATAGTTAATTTACAGTCTCTCTAAGCGTGGAAATGTCATTAGAGTCACTCACATTATAGTATAGAGAGTATTTGGTTTCATCCTACACCATTTAGGATTCTGATATGGTTTGATTTGTAGATGTGGTTTTGGAGAATAACAAACTATATTATCATATGTCCTTTTAGGGTTTGTGACCAAATATCAGATCACAATTATTTATGTTGAAAATTTCATCCTATATTGGGATAGTGGATAGGGATATGGTGGTATAAATGAATATGGACGGAAGGGGTGGATATTTTCACTCTTATCATATATATAGTCATAGCTTTATTGGTTTTTTAGGGAAGAAAATAAAGTGGAAGGATCATCCATGAGTGGTTGGAGCTCTTCATGGTAGTAAGACTGTTTGGTACCTCCAGTGTTAGCTAGTTTTGTCCCTCTGGCTTGATTTTAGTGTTTAAATATTAGACACACACAAAAATTTTGTCCTTCACCTAAAAAGTGGTGTAATAGTTATTGATTTTTTGTCATGTAAAATATTTTTTCTAGTATATGATTATGCCACGGTATGTTCAAGGATCATCGGTTCGAATGGATACAATAGATTACATAGATATTTCAAATACTGTAATGCTCAATCGATGTGATTTTTGAGTAAAAAACATTCACATAGTATATGAGTTTCAAATTGAGGTAGATGTGGGTCCAGTGAGAGTGAGACATTGTATCATTATTGCATTCTTAGTATCAATTTATTTATTTGATATTCATGCCTCCCACAGATTTATATCATTCCATTTTTTTATTCTTAACATCAAATCATAACACATTTTCATTGTTATGGATTTAGAAACACCACCTTGGAAGTGTAATGAATAGGGATTTCAATGTCCATGTGATCTATCAATATCTGGTGTGGACATATTATGGTATATTCATATTTATAATCAAGATCTCTTTGATGTCTTCATTGGGATGGATTAGTTTATTGACCATTGTGTTGAGGTTTATTTTATTCATCATCATTTCTCATTTAATTGGGCAATGGGATCTCACAAGTGTTTTAGGGAGAGTGGAATCTGAGATTTTTTCAATCAAATGTTTCCCTCGTATATTTTTGGGTTTTTTTCTATAGAAGATGTCTTTTATAAACACAAATCATGCATCGGTTCACATATCACTATTGTTAACAATTTTCCAAATATTTATCTAGATTAATTCAGTGTGATTATTGTTTCTGACACTTTCTTCGGGGTGTGTGCATCCATCAGTAAAGGGTGCGCAGCTGCTTCCCTACATTAAAACATTACAAAGGTGGGTAGCATCTGTCTCTTATTCAAGGAAATTTTCTCCATGATCAAAATGGGGTAATGAGATTTTGGTTGCTCCTTTCTTGGAATCCTTCTTAGAACTTATCACCTAGTCCGAGTCTCCATTATAGACTAAGATGTTGTTCGTAAAAAATTTCCCCGTTCCATGTCTTCAAGGATGCCGGATAATTACATTTCTTCTGTCAGGACATTCCATGGGGTCTGGTCAGTGCAGCGACCTTCTATCGAGGGAGTAGTCATGTTGGACATCACTGGCATGTTTAGACGCCTGAACACTAACGCGTCTAGGTTTCTTCACCTTATTATAGGGCTTCTCGAGGGTGAAGATGCTTGAGGCAACCCACATCGGACGTGGTGAATTATATGCCATAGGCATGTATCTGAGGTTTTCCTCACCTTCCCATGTTTAAAAAAGTGTATTCCGCAGGTTTAACATCTAGAATAGATGGATCAAACTTATCGTAACACTGACTATAGTGGGTCAGATATGAGGAACCCCTGGAGGGAACACTGATGTTAGTGCTAAAACATGGTTAGCTAATATATTTTTGTTAAAGGGAATGGGGAATGTTGTGGCATGTTCCCACTGGGATGTGGAGGACCAGCTAAGAATCAAGAATTATAATAGATGGTTATGTGATGTGGGTAGAGAATGAGATGGAGTCTACTCGAGGATGATGGTGAGGTTGGGCTAGAGCCTCGAAGTGACCTCCTACATAACCCAATTGCAAGGAATGAAAGTGCGTGTTGTTCGGTAGGATGATGGGACAACTAAGGAGGTGACCCGTGAAAATGGACTCATGGATGGGATCTCGAGGAAATAAAATGTCCAGGTTGGGTAATGACATTCCCATAAGACATGGGCTCAAGGGGGAGATATAGATGAGACATTAGTGATGGGTTTGAACCTCGGGGAGGCTTACTACGTATCCCGTTGATAGGGATCAATGTCCATGTAGTTCATCTGAAGATGGATTACTGTCAATTGGGAACTTCAACAGCTTACTGTCGAATGGTGATTACAATGGCTTACTGTTGGATGGGGTTGACAACGACTTAACACTAAATGGGATAGAAAACATCTTACTGCTGAATGTGGGTCGCAACGGCTTACCGCTGGATTGGGGTCACAACAGCTTATCACTGGATATGGGTCGCAAAGACTTACTGTTGAATGGGGTTGACAATAGAATACTGCTAAATGGTGATAACAATAACTTATAACTAGATGGGGGAAGCAACAGCTTACCACTAGATGGGGTTGATCCTCCAGGAGGCTTCTTATGTACCTTCTCCAAAATGCAAGGATCAAAGCCCACATAGATCGAACGAGTACAGTTTATCATCTTTCAAGAAAAAAATGCGGTGTATATTTTAACATCCTACAAGACTGAGGAGGACTGACGTGAAGTGGTCGGTACCAATGGATGAAGGGAATGATCCTTAGAGAGGCTTCCTACGTACCTTGCCTTGGCAAGGATCAAAGTCCACATTGTTCAGGTGGAGTGGGAACTGATGTGAAGGGGGTCAGAACCAATGGATGGTGGGCTTGAACCTTTGGGACACTTTCCACATATCTTTCTATGGCAAGGATCAACGTCCATGTTGTTCAGGTTGAGTGGGAACTGATGTGAAGGGGGACGGAACTAATGGATGATAGGGGTGGGGGTGAACCGATGTGTTTATAGTCGGGACCAATGGTTGTTGGGCTTGAACCTCAGGAATTCTTCCTATGTACCATTTTTGGGAAAGGATCAAAGTCTGCATATTTAGTGATGGTGTTTGGGGATTACACACTAGCCTACCCAGAAAAGATTTCATGGTCAATGCTTACTCTTAGGCCATGTGAGTCATTCTCTGTGTGAGAAACAAGAGGAAGCAAAGTCCTAGCGATCACGTTACATAATGTGAGTCCATGGGAATTGGAATGAGGGTTTACACATGGTTATCGACCCAAAGAGGAAATACGGGCTTACACGTGGTCTGCAGCCTGAAGAGGAAGCTTGGGCTTTAACATGTTTAGTGTCCTGGGGTGATGGAGATTGGGACATACTCCAGGATGGAGGCCCGAGTGGTGACAAAGCCCAAAGGGATTCGACATTGTGGAAGAGAGGATCTGGGATTCTACCACCTACAAAGAAATCTAGAGGCTTACACAAAGGTGGATTCCCTTGCACTAAGGAAAAATACCACTCTGATAAAGAGGATCTCATCCCATATAAGGAATGATTTCACTCCCATGGAGACCAGTTGGCGTAGAGAATGTACGAGATGGGGTACCCCTCCTAGAGTGCGTGGGGTGAGGTCACAGTTTAACGTCATGTGTTGATGATTATGTCACTTGGTAGTTTAATTCCCTTCATCTCGGATGAGGTGGGTTCACATTACACCCCTTAGGACTTACATAACTGATATCTCCCTCCCCATGGGAATGGGATGTAATCATCAATGTCGTGGTGAGGGGGTGTCATAGAGTGATCCATTGAGGGTTCCATGTTAGCATGGATAAGAGAATAAGAAATAGTTGTTAGGGTGCCTATGTGAAGAAGCATGAGGTAGAGCTACCCAATCAGATGCACCGCCGAAGGGACTTTGATCTTACGTCATGAAATCCTAGAAGGTCAAACGGGAAAAGGAATTTTGGATAAAATGAGTTCATAAGTAGAAGCCTCATGAAACATTGGTTGCCCATATAGTGGATGGGATTATCCAAGGGGTATTCTTCATGAAGTTACGGGGACTATCCTAGTCATAGGGTATTGGATCACATGGAAGGTTCTTCATGAAATGGAAAGGCACTCGTAGAGAAGAGCATCATGAACCAAGGGTGCCTTGTTAAGTGTAGCATTGTGAAGCAATGTGCTTCGTGAAGCACGGGGACCCTACCTTATTATGTTGGTCACATGTTCATGGAGGGTTCATTGCAATGAATATGTGCTTCATAAAGACCTGAGTCCCCGTATGGATCCCCTTCCATTGTGAAGGCCTATGGGCTTTGTGAAGTGCATACCTCCATGAAGAGGGCCCAGATTCATTCAAAGGAGGAGGCACTTCACAATGAAAAAGTACCTTGAAGAGCGCATGGTTCGGATAGCAGAGACTGTTTTGCGATTTGAGAGCTATGAAGAAGAATGTTTGGATGATCCTTTCTTTAGTATTTACGGTAGCCTAGTAATTGTAAGCAAGAGGCGTTGTGATGCTGTGCTCACTCGGCGTGATGCCAAAGCTCGCTCTACGGTGGGTTTCTGAATGTCAAAGGGGTTCGCAGAGCATACCTCCTCTTCACTCTGTTGTGGGTTCTCAAACGTCCAAGGGTTTCGCGGAGCATCCCACCTCCTCACTCTACAGTGGGTTCATGAAGTAGGATCATTGCGCTGACGTGGGTCCCTAGGGGCTCCATGAATAGGATTTTTGAGGAAACCCCTAATGCTTTCTGTGTGTTCTTTGTGCATCCCAAATTTTGGCCCCACAAATTATTCTACAAATGGAGATATATCATACCATTGGCTAATTTCCAGGTACACACTCAATATCAATATCTTTTTATCATATGGAACTAGAAGATATAAAAGATCTATTGAATTAGATGGATTATTTAATGGTTAAGTGTTTCGGTCAGCATATTTCTTCACCTAGGGAATCCCTAGTGATAACTTTCAAGAATTAAGATAGTTCACTCATATTGTGTGTGTAATATAGAAGTTTAATTGAGTGATATTTAAGAATATGTGTCTTATAACTCATGTGGATGATTTCTTGATCAGTAAAAGGGGGAAATGTGGTTTTGGAAGATTTATCATCAGTCAGGTTAATAATTGCTCAGTGTTGAACTGTGTGATATACTGAAGATGTTTTTTAGTAGAAGTTATGACCATTACAGAGATCCTAATATTCCATTTTTTATGAATAACTCTCCTATAGTTTTTTTACATTGATGATTCATATTTTCCATCAATATCTTCACACCATTGTGGGGGATTTCATGTGAATATTTTCTTACTTCACATATATGCTCTATAATGATACAAATTCCAATTTGGTTATAGAAATATCGAAGAGTCCTTGTTTTTATGAAAATATTTGAAAATTATTCTTATGGAATCAGGAAGTAACGTTTTTATGAAATGTGATATATAGGAATTTCTTATCGGTTTATCCTGGGAATTTAATGGCATAATTTTTCTTGTAAATAACCAATGAATGACATTGAAATTCATTATTTCTATTGTCTTCTTAAATAATATCAATGATTCAAAAATGATTTCTCAAATTATCAATCACCTTTAATTTCTCTTACTAAGAATGGACTAAAAATAATAAAGAATTAAATGTGTCTTAATTAATTCAATGATTATAATATACTTCTGACATTAAATATTATCGTAATATTACATTATCCTAGAAAAAGAAATGTTGTTTTTTATTATGATACAATTTTTGTTTTGGAATTTATTATCATGACAGATGATCATGTGGTGGAATATAGTTATCATCATTTTATACCACATGAGAAAATTCACCTACTCAATATTTAGAGGATTTTGAAAATTTCAATAATCATAAGTGTTTGTGGTATTATCTTCTTGGGGAAAGGATCGTAGTCCTTAATGACCAAAAGAGTTTTAGTTATATCTTTTCTGAGATTGATGTAAATTTAAGTCCATGTCAATGGGTAGATTACCATCAAAAGTTTGACTTAAAAATCACCTATATCCAAGAGAAGTGGAATACCATTGGAAATGATTTTAGTAGGATATTATCAATTCAAGATATTTTTTAATTAAAGGGTGGATCCATATGGGATTTTTTTTTCAATTTCATCTGGATACTTAGAAGAATGTTCCGGGTATGATTCTAACTAGTGTTCAATTGTCATCATCATATTTTATTAAGTATATTTTACCGAGTCAGCAGAATAATTATAATTTCATAGGAATTCATGAAACCCAATATGGTGGGGAGGATATTTCTTTTTAGTCACTCTCTTGGAAGGGTATTCTATATGTTAGGAATCAATTTTCATCCCAACTTCAAAAAAGAGCTCTATATTGTCTGAATTACATAGTTATGCCAGGTATGAACATCGTGGAACAAATAATGTAAATTATGAAATGAGATTTTTATTCTGGTGACTGGTTATGAAGCAAGACATATCTAATTATGTGTCCTACGATTACACCAACCAATATATAAAGGCAAGGTTTTAAAACCTTATGGTTTTGTTCAGACCATTTCAGTTCCAATTTGGACATGGGAGGAGTTATATATGGCCGTTGTTTTTGGATTAAATTGTACATTATGAAGGTGGAATGAAATATTGGTTGTGAATGATATGTTGAAAATGTTATATAATGTTATTATGAATAGGGACAATGATAATGTTGAAGATGTTGGTAGGATGTATACAAATGAAATAATGAGGTTACATGAAGTTCCTTCTCCCATTTTTTCTATTAGGTATTCTACATTTACATAGAGGTTATGGAGGGATCTATAGGAGGATATGGTGACTCAAGTCATATTGATTAAAAATTATCATCTATAAAAATATGGTCAGATGAAGTGTACTCTTTAGATTCGGGTGGATATGATCAGTGTTTGTGCCTTGGATTTCATTGGATCACAATATATCCATATAATATTCATTGATTATTGTTATATTAGTAGTTATTAGTCATTGACCAAAATTTCTCCTTTCTAGGATATTTAAGGTCACCTATACTGATCAAATATTTGTTGGGAAGAGATGGGAGAAGCTTCTTTAATGGCACTGGGTTTGGTTTAGGAGATACATGAAGAAATTCATGATATACCTCAACATATAGATACGTAATAGACTTAGAATAAGTCTTATGTGGATTAAAAACATCATTCTATAGAGTCTTATATAGCTGAATAGGTTTTCTGTAATGATTCACACCAGTTATGTCACCATCATCTTCAAAAATATAGAGAATTTTCTCTAGGATATTTTCTCTTTCTAGAGGTCACTATGGGTGTTGGTATGGTTGCTTATTGGTTAGCATTTCCGATTCAGTTGATATACATTAATGTTATTTTCCACATATCATAGCTCCAGAAATACCATCCTCACCAATATCGTGTTTTATATGGGGAGGAGATTTAGTTAGATCTAGATGTTTCTATTGTTGAGAAATCATGAGCGATCATCATCTCTAAAGTGAATGTCCTATGTGGAAATTCAATGACAATTGTCAAAGTGTTATGTAATCCTGAATCAAATTCTCATTATATTATGAGAGAATGATTTGTTGAAGAGGGTGAATTTTCATCACCTCTTTAACAGACCACATTCTCTTACATGACATCATCGGGATAAAAAGTCTTATAGTTGGGAGTTTATGACAACCTATTACCCATTTTGGGCATTTTCCACCTCTTTTTTTGTTTTCTTTTATAATTTGGTTTCTCTTTGGACTCTCAATCATAGACACTTTTTTTGGGAAAATTGACATAATTTTAAAGAATTTTTTTGGTTGAATTAATGCATTCCAGATATTAATGTGTTAAGGGATTTATGTGGTTCCCCGTATGTTCGAAGAATACCATACATGGTTTCCAGTTTTTATGTAAGAATATTTTTTCCTATTCTGTGTGGGGATAATAAACGGAATTTTAATGGGTTACATGATAAATACATGGTCTCAAGACATATGTGAATAAATATGTAGACATCATGAATGGACTACACAACATCTAATAGTCACAATATGTTTAATGTGCATCAATCAGGTTTTAAAAGGGATTATTTTTTCCCGGAATACTGGAGCCCCATAGATTACATGATTTGTAAAGGGGATAGGCATTATGTAATTTCCATATGATCATCATTGTGGGAGCCTCGTCCATTTTTTTCATTCATTCTTCTATATCAATCATTTCTATCAGCCTATATGCCTTCTCCAAGGATTTTGGTAGAATCTGTTCGATCCAGATTTATTCCTTTGGTGATGGATCTCTGTTGTTATTATATAGAGTTTACCTAGGTTAGTAATCAGTTTTGTTTATTCGTTTTCTTTTATCATGATAGGTTCATTTTATTACATTACCAGATCCTTTGATCTGGGATGATGTTTTCTCTCTAAAATATTTTGATCCATTGTGAGAAGTCATTCCAGGGTCCATTTCCATGTTGCTTGTGGTACGTCAGGTGGGAGTTCATGAGGTATGTATAGTATCCTCTTCTCTAAAAACCTTTTTTCAAAAATTAATGACTTATAATAAAGGAATGTTTATTCTAGGGTTTTTGTTTATGCATACATCGTTTTTGTTGGATACCTTTTCCATTGTGTGTGAACATTGATTTAAGGTAAGTGATTCCATTTTAACATATGTTGATGAACTATATTTCTCATATATTTGGTATGAAAAATTAGATAAATGAAATTTCATTATATGATTAAATAGGGTTTTTGTGAGGAACATGGTTTTTTTATAAATTTTTTTTCTTGGTTTTGGTAAATGAAAATGGGTATTCAATTCATTGTGAAATGGTTTTGTGAAATGGTTTTCCAATAATGAAATCATGAAATAGTTTGATGAACTAGTTTGGAAAATATATCACATGGGATCCTTGTTCAGTATTTAAGAATTTATAATGATTTCATTGATCAAATTTGTTGTGGTTTTATCATGGGGCTTTCCTATATTACATAGGCTTGTTGTTTTATGGACTTCTTAGATATATTGGGGGATTTACTTATTAAGGTGTTCCTATTCTCTCTAGACTTGATTCATAATTCTATTAATTAGATGCATGTGTGATTTTCTCTGTTAGGTAAGTGTTTAATAGCCATCCTGGCATAGTGTTCAGACTAGAATGATGTTACCATTGCTTTTTAACTGATTTGGAATTCTTTCGGAATGTAATATTTTTTTTACCTTCCAAATATATTATATGATATCTGATGCACAATTTTTTTGACATTATATATCTTCTATGAAATATATTTGTTATAAAATTATTTGAATAAGATTTACATATATTTTTTGGAAATGGGGAAATTAGGGAAATAAAATTGATTTGTCAACTTTTTATGTATATAATGTTAAACTGATATTATGCCCTATTTTCTTTATTAATGAGATTGTATAGATTATGGTTAAAAAAATGATATGGAAAACCTGGGTGGGACCCTATTGAGCCTATTATATCACACCCTACATACCACATATCTTGTCCATAGACCTAGTTATGTCTTTTATTGCAGTGAATAGAATGTTTCCACATTGTGGTACTGAGTTTTTCTATCCGATGGGTTTTAGGTTGTTGGTTGTGAGACAATGGGAGGATTCCCACATTATCACATGGAGCCTTTGTTGAATCTATATGGTTTTTATTCCTTCCATGTTGGAATTTTGACTTATAGATTGATTTATACCTTTTTTAGTTGTCCATCCTACATTGATCCTTATCTTTTATGGTGGAAATTTTTATGATTTGGTATTTATTTCTTTAATTTTATATATGACTTGATGATCCTACCCAATGTTTGGAGAAACCATTTCCACATTTTGTCGATCGATGCGATAATTATTTTCACCAGGCCGTGGGGATTGGGAACCCCCTTTGGGTATGAGGAAGATTAGGTCGAGTAATAGGTTGAGAGGCTATTTAGGTTGTTTTGTTGTGGGTGAACTATTTTATTTTTATGATGGGAACAAATAAATTGTGTTAGGTGGTGTAGAATTACCAAGATGATAGGAATCTATTTTTCATTGTTGAGTATATATAGTATTCATACACACTAAACTAGGATTAAAGGATTTAATTACTATAATAGCCCGACCCTAGTGACCCAGAGACTGTGGGTTGTTACATAAAATTGGCATGATCACAAGATATCATGTCTCGAATGACCGATTAGATTAGTATCCTCGAATGTACTAGATAAATATAAATGTTTTACATTACATAATGTAATTTAAAAAAACATTGTGTCCCCATTGAACACAATCATATCCTTGGCTTATCCATGTAGGTTAATCATACTTCTTCACATACTGAAAAAAAGAAAACATAAAAAAGGGGTTATCTCAGATGCTTAGTAAGGATAACAATATAGAGAAAACTATCATAAATAGGTATAATTATTTAAGTAAATATATAAGATTAAAACACATGACTTTTAAACCTAAAATATAGAGTAATATAGAAAATATAAATCAAGTAGTGAAATTAACTTATTCACATGGATGCCATAGTATTCGAATAATCACATGTAACATAAATAGCTAATTTTATAATGATTGTATGCATAATTATAGACATCACGACAACATAGTCAAGGCCACTTGCTAATACTACAAATAAGATTATGTCAAAGCCTTCTTCCAAGACACTAGGTTTTATAATGAGACCTATCAATGAATTGAGGAGCTATAGAAAGATCCACCCATCACATACAATGTCCAATGCATTCCTCATATAAATATGGTGAAAAAAATCTAAACATTCGTATTAAAACAAGCATACTAAATGTCTATACTTTAACCACAAACCCTGAATGTTATAAAAATAGCACATACACGGTCAAACCAAAATAATTAAATAAAATATCAAGTATTTTATTATCATAAACAAACCTCAATAAATAATAAAATACAATGAAGGATCTTGACAGAGATGAAAATAATCAGTAAAACCATTTGAGGGAAATATCCCCGTATTTCTTGGAAACATATAAAAGTATCACTATTTATCAAGATATAGATTAAAAGAGATGTTTGAATCAAATTGTTCTTACAACATTGATAATTTTAAAAGGAATATTAATTTTAAAACACTAATGTCCAAATAAATAAATCCATAAATAATTTTTAAAACTTGGACATAATGAGAATGATTTTGAAGAATAAATCTTTAAAACATTTAAAAAGATATTTTAGTTAGAGTTCCTAACCAAATGAGAGACACTTGAATAACAATAATTGAGTTAATAAAAACATTACAATATCTTCAGAATTAAGGGATTCATGATATACTATGTCAAAGTACAGTATGTACACCATATAAAAGTGAATTGGCACATAATAACAATGAATTTTTAATGGGATGTAAATTGAGAAAAAATCCCTTATAAATACTGTAACCTTATGTTAAGGATAAATCAATGAAATAATTATGTGTGAAAAATATAAATATGCTCAATATTATTAGATTTTCAGTGTAAATAAATCAGAGAAAATTCACACATATTCTTTTAAAAACCACACCAATGACTTGTATTTTTAAATCAATGAATGGAAATTGAGTTAAGACTACTCTTATCATGTTCATATCGATGAATGAGAATTTTTATCAATGGAGTGAATATGTGTATCATAATTATATCCAGTCAAATGGTGGTGGAAATTACTACATAAATAAAAACATAATGATTTCACACATAATAAATAAGTAAAATAATTAATGATGTTTGCGTAAAACCAAATGAGTGGAAAACGAAATTAGAAATTACCATATCAATTTGTTAACATACAAAAAATACACCCCATGAAATAAGGATCATACAATGAATATGTAAATACCCATAAATTAATTTATATTACTCAAATAATATATTCATGGGAATTATCTACACCATAGAAATGAAAATAGTGGAAATATTGCATGAATCTCACAGGAATAAGAAGTGAGATGAAAACCCCTTATATTGTACTTTTCCTTAGTTGAGGTTATTTTAACATGTTGTATTATAGTTAAATAATTTTTATTAAATTATACATGATCCATATACCTAAATATGATATAATATATAATCTTCTAATATTTCATTGTTAATAATATTTCTGTAGTATCATTGTTTCAGGTGTTAACTGATTCATTTTTCTTTATATTTTTTTGTTATGTATGTCATGCTTGTTATGGATAGGATGTATTTGATTCATATCCTAAATGATATTATGTTCCTAAACATTATTTTTAATCCTAAAATAAAAATTATTCTTGAATGGTTGGGATGGGGAATGAATCTCATTGCGTTTATGGAGACGGTAATCCATACATACGTACGAGCTACAATACCATTTTCTTGATGGTGAAATCATATGTAATTGGATGGTATATCATATATACAGAATAATTAACATGTTAAATTAATTATTTACACAAATTATACTCATTGTTATACCCATCCAATTGATGAAGTGTTGAATAACAAACTACACCACGACGTGGAGACTATAAATCATACCTATGCACGTATGATGACATTGTCATTCATAGGATTGATATAATAATGAATATGGTTATACCATATTTATAATAACATAAATTTATTTATAAGTTAATCGTGTTACTATCTTGTTATGGAATCGAAAATGAATGAGGAAATAGAAGAAGAAAAGAACATTGGAATAGGTGATGAAATTATTACCTCTTCTTTGGGTGCTTCCTTTTAATTTGATCAAAAGGGCTCCATAGGTTGGCTTCTGATCAATGTAAGGAATCGAGGTTTAATTGAGGTAGTTGGAATGATATTGTAGTATGGATTTCCTGAGCCAAATGGCTATGGATTTGTTATTTTGAGAGAATGGAAAGTACCTTTTTATAAGAGAGGTGAAATTCACTTTAGGAAAAGGTTGAAATATTATTTTATTATATAATCATATTCAGTTTATAATGGATCCAAAAGGATCTATTTCTAGGATAAGGTGTGGATGGGACTAATACCACTAAACCAAAAAGGTATTAGATAGGATTAGGTCACAATATTAACCTTATTATTTATATTTAACTCTTAGTTAAATAGTTTAACTTTTAGCATTCATTTTTGTATTATTAGAATAAATGTTTAATAAACATACATAAATAGTAAATGGAACCCGAAGTAGTTAATAATTGATATATAAAACCTTATCTATGTCATTTTTCAGAAACATATATTTTAAAAATATTATATATTATTAATAATATAGTTTTTGTTTTATAAATTCATTTATATTAGTTTTGACACTATTTAGTATTTAGTTTTGGTGAAAGTCATAAAAACTATATCACTTTGAAAAAAAATTATTTAATCAACCCTAAGATATCATATTAGACTAGAAAGTTAGTGGAATATATAAAAAGTCTAATTATACAATTAAATTAATATTTATAATATCAATTATTTTAATAATTGATTTATAAGGTAATTTCTGCATCATTATTGTGTCATAAATAAATTTAATTATTTAATGTCTAAAAGTTATAAATAAAATACCATTATGTATGAACTCTTTTTTTCTTTATAATGAATATTTATATTCCAATTTATCCTCTGTACAACCCTATTTTAAAAATGATGTACTTATTAAACATTGAATTGAACACTTTTAACTCTTCTTTATATAATATAATAATAAATGTCCTAATCTAATAAAAGTGGAAAAAGGGGTCATATTTTATTAATAAGGGCTATTTTGGTCGAAATACCCCTATCCAATAGAATTGGGATATGTTTTAGTGTAATTATAATATGATTTTTACCTTTAATTACCCTATTTACATTTAACCATGGTAAATAAATTTCAAAAGTTACAATTCACCAAAAAAAATTGTTCTATTGAAACATATTTTACATACTTTTGTCAACTGTGTCTCTCAGATTTTTGAAATTCAATTCACATAAACTATAAAATTATTTTTAAAAAAATTGCATATGTGCTTCGATGGTGAGTAAAAGACGGTAAAAAATTTCAACAAAATTCTATATATCTAATCATATTATAAAATTAATTTAATGAATTACATTTGAATAGTATATTTATTATGTATCTATTTTGTATTTATAATTAATTAAAACTAATAATAATTTTTTAAATATTAATTCTGCTTTAAACAATAACACAGTGTTTTTCACTATTCATAAAAAATTGAATGTTTTTAGAAAAATACTCAAAATCAACCCAAAGATAATTTTGATATTCCCAATTTAAAAATTATGTCTATTTTAACAAATTAAATACTTAGAATTGGTATTAATTAATTTTAAAAAATATTCCTATTGTCAAAACCAGAAAGTCGGTTTTTTGGAAGTAAAAACTATCAAAAGATTGATATGTGTTTATGTCCATTTTAAATGTAAAATTAATTCCAATGACTGAAATTGGATTAAATGATAAAAATATAATCTATTTATACTTCAAAAACATTCAAATTTATAATTTAACAATATAAATTATTTTGATTAAAAATGTTGTTTTCCAACAAAATTTTGTATTTTTCATTATTCATAAAAATATGAAACTTTTGAGAAAAGCACAGAAAATTTATCCAAACTAAATTTTTATGTCCCAATTCTAAATAAGAAGTTTATTTTTTCAAATTGAATATATAAAAGAGTCGAATAATTTATTTAAAAAAGTTTCTCCATTAAAAGGCGGTAAAATTTCATTTTTTGAAAAATACTTCAGTTATCTGAATACTTGAATTATATTTATATTATGTATAAGAAACATATATTATGGATGTTTAAATTATATGGAGTATATATAATTCAAAACTTGGTTATTAAAATACATAACTGCTTTTTAAAAGGCTAGTTTGATAGGTCGCGGTGCGTTTGAACTCAGTGTTGCGTACTTTGCACGCAATCTTATTATTCAAACAGAAACGTACCATGGAAGCTGAGGGTGTTACATTCTTATATCCTTTAATAAATTTCATCCTGGAAATTTCAAATTATTTTTCATAAATTAAAGGTTAATAAAATATAAGATACCTTTGTGGAATACCCGCATCGAAAATAGGGTTAATAAAATTTACTCTTAATAAGAGGGAAAAGGAAATGAAAAATTCACCACTAAATTAGGATTTAGAATCAGAGAACATTATTGTAAATTAAAATTTGTGGAAAACATAAATATTAATAGGGAGTGACTGAGGTCATCAATCATTATTGGAAATTAAAATTTCTGGAAAACATAAATATTAATAGGGAGTGACTGAGGTCATCAATCATAAACAAGTGAATCGAAAATTGGGTATCTCAATGCCATAAATCTATGATGTTTTAAAATGTTTTCAGTTCAACAAAACATAAGGTATTAAGATAATACATTTTTGGTTTTACGATTATTTCCATAAGGTTTATGAGTAATTTTATTTATAGAATCATAAAAAAGAATACATGACAATTAGAGTACCATTGTTTAACTAATTTCTACCACAAACTCATCTTTCACTCAAAAGATAAGTATTCAATATGAATTAGTCACACATAATGAACTAGAATAAAATTCTAGAGAATCACATAGTCCAAAAAAGATGAACTATATATTTCCATTGTCTTTAGACATTAACCAAAACCAAAATGGCTATTACAAGATCAGATGATCCCCAAAAAGGATAATAATTTATTGAAGTAAATACTGATCTTAATCTATAAAATTGAACATACAATACCCAAAGATAAACAAAGACCATTCAAAGAAAATTGTCTACAAATTTCATCAAAATAATCCAAATTAATATTGAAACCAAATATTTAGGACTTGATCACATAGTCTTCCATGATATATCTTAACATTTATCTCCAAGTAACATCGACTACTCTTAAAGTCTCATACATAGAATTAATTATCCTAATCACATATTCTCCGTGATAGTTTAATCAATTTTCATAAATAACCCATATCTCTATAAGTCCACAAAAAACATACATTATTCCAAAATAAAAATCCCCCATTACCCTCCACCCCAAATGAAATCCGTTAGTATTCTATTTCCTTTAGGCATAGAGTGATCCCAAAATAAAGAACGTCTTCCATAATAACATTTATCACTTAATCACCATATCATTTACATATACTAAGGATAAATAATAAGTTCCCAAAATGAACATAATATTGAACAATAAAATCATTTAACTAAAAATAATTATTCATATTTATCACAAACTTCATGTAGTCCAGTGGTAGGTGATAAATCCCATTCGCACTTTGGTTGTGGGTTCAATCCCCACAGCACTGTTTGATGTGATGGGTTGTCACATAGTGTTCGTGTTTTCCTTTTTCATATACTGTATAATTTTATAACATTCGAAAAAATGAGATAAATTCCTAAAAATAACCATATCAAATTTAAATCACATATTTTATCTCATACCTTGCATTTTCATCCCAAAAATAAATAACCTATAGTTTAATAAAATTCTAGGATCATATAAACCCAAATGGGTCTTTATAACTATATGTAAAAAAAGATAAGATAATTATTCCTCAAATAGAACTTTCACATAACGAACATCAGTGTTAAACATTTAATAGAAAATTCTTCCAAAGTAATCCCATCATCTAAGAGAATTAATACTTGTAATCATTTCCCCTTACATTCATTTCCACATATGTTTTTCCTTGACATAGAGAATATCCTATATAATAGGTCATTGACTCGGGTAATTCTTAGGTAGTCACAAACCATGCTCTGGGGCCCTTGTTGTGACTACCCCAAACCCGCCTTCCATAGGTCAGGGGATGGAAACTAGAACAGAAAGTCGTATTACTTAAAACTAGGAAGGCATTGCCTTTATAACTAGAAAACTCACACAACTAAGCACAATGAAAGATAAAAGTAAAAAGTGAAACTACATAGTAAATAGGGTGTGTACAAAAAGAAAAAGTGGCCAGAATACAAGAACAACTGAAAAGTACAAGTAAACCAAAAAGTACAGGTAAAAATGAAACAACTCCAGTGGACACCCACCAAGGATCCTACCTGAAGGGTAGGTACAACTCTGGAACAGTGGTCCCTGCAGTACACCTCATCTAATGTCCACCTCCGAGCTACCTCTAGTCCTAGTACCCTCTTCCTCCATTAGTGCTTCATGTCATCTACACAAGACACAAAAAGGTGTGGGCGTAGCCCATGCAGGGGTGAGTATAACGATACTCAGTAAGGACTTCAAGACCCTCAAACTCACAAAATCCACAAAGGATAAACCAAAAAGCATGGAAAAAAAGTCATCCCTACATAGGTATATGCCCATACATATATCTAATTTATCGAGTACACCCCTGTCATTCATTAATAAACACAAGGCCCAACTCAAAATCCCAAATCTCAACTATTCCAAAGAGGAAAGATTTCCACGAAGGTAACACCACAAAGGTATGTACCATAAAGGTAAATCCATATAGAAGTATACCAAAAAGGTATCACCACGATGATAATACCACAAAGGTATCTCCACACAGAAGAATTCCACTAAGGTATCACCACAAATGTCAGGACATAGCTCACACCAGGTATAGCATAGGTACGATAGAAAATATTATTAGATGTAACTACTAAATCATCTTACTCTATTGAATGGTAGACCCACATAGGATCCTAAATCATCATACCCATGTAGGATCATAGGACATCCGACCTACATAGGATCATAGAGTAGTCCCATGTGGATTCCTAGAGTGGATCCATGTGGGATCCTCGAACACAAGCCCACGTAGGATCCCATGAAAAAGGCCCACAAAGGATCCCTTTCTCAGGTTACAGCCAGCTACATTGTTCTCGCTCTAAGATCACATGATTCCAGGAGGGTCTGCTCCTCATGCCACAGGTCGATACTCCAATAGTAATGAATTCCCATGAATAAGTATCCCAATGGACCGTCACATAGTAGGGTTCTCAACACAACAAATGGTGCGTCAATTGGACGGCTGTTCTGTAAGTTCTTAGTATTTTAGCCCCAAGGGATCAGTTGGATTCATGTTCGATCCAACCCGTTCGTACCCCAACATTATCCAAAACTCATTTGGGGTATACCAAAAGGACCATCTCGATCCAAGGTTTTTGGCGCCACATATGGTTCGTCTTACGGACACTCGTATATCATTTTATGGATGAACGAGTGGAAAGGGGTTGAAGTTGGTCCGGGTCTGGTTCCACCCGATTGGACCAACCCTGCCCAACCCAGCATGGTCTAACCTGACCCGATTCTGGTCGACCCAGACTTCTGGGTTCGACCTGGCCTGCTGGGTACAGCCGAGCATGTCGGTCTGTCCCGGCCCGCGATGAGCATCCCATGCTGTGCGGCCCCCACTGCCCCGCGGCTAGGTGGCCGCACTGTGTGGTACGCCCTAGCCACCTCACAAGGGGGAGTCGACCATCAGTACATCGAATAGTCCCATCATTCAGGTTGGGTGGCTGACCGGCTAGCTCCACATGGAACTGTTAGCTAGAACGGGGGAATCAGAGTCTTGTGCGGCTCCCCGGCTGGCCGAAAAGCCATCCGTCCTCCATAGTGCAGTCACGCTCCGCGCCACCACCGGCATCCAGAAGCATGTTGGTCGCCCTCCCTTATCCATCGCGGCCTCATTCTGTGGATCTTGCACGCTTGGTGGTGCATACGATCATTGCTGCCCCCTTAAATCGATTGGTTGTACGTCAGCCACCGCCATTGCTCCGCCGCGGCAGACGGGCCGCAACCCTTAATATGTGGCGTGGTTGCACCGCTGCCATCGTCACGGCCGATCGGAGTGCGTATCGCCGCTCTCGAGTCGCACTGGTGCTGATCGACGACACAGACACTGGCGTCATTCCTCAGGTCAACAGGTGTGCCCCGGTGGCCCAATATTCATTCCTAAGATACCCACACTCTTGTTGAGACATCACCAACAATTCAAGACCACCAAAATCCACCAAGGATTTTTGAGGGGTCGGGCCATATTCATTTTCCCTGTACCCTTCACATTATAATAGTAAAAAGATACATAGTTGTTCTTTATTTAAGGATAACAAAAGGAATGGGGTAAGGTGTAATAAAAACAAGAATCCCTACCTTGATTTCTTGTTGGAAGTTTCGCGAGATTAGGTAGGTGAAGGTGATGAGGGTGCCAACGATTGTCACTTCTGCAACACTCTTCTGATATTGAGCTCATGCATCATCCACCCTCTTAATTCTAAAGTATTTTATTCATTGGAGATGGCATTATTCATTTGGAGGATATTTTTCTCCAATGTTCTCCCAAATCACTCCTTTACCTATGATATCCACTATAGAAATGGGGAGCCAACCTATTATTAAATAAGTCTATTATTTAATTAAAGTTGGCACAATTACTAATATAGATTTGAAAGGTTTTACCACATTAAGAGGGGTTTGGGTGGTCCCCAAACCATGAATTAAGAATTGTATGTTTTCCATCTCAGGTGGTCCCCACCTTCATAATTCAAAAAAGAGAGGTTTCAAAAGAAATATAAAGTGTTAATTGTTTTATATTTCTCCTTCCATGAAAAACAGAAATCTATCTGTGACCCTCGACCTATTAAGGTTGATATGAAGGTCTCCTTAAGTGAATATCAACACTATGAGTTCAACGGTGCACTAATATTTCAATTCTGATCACCGTTTCAATGTTACAAAAACCCACTCACACGTTTACTAAACATACATAAAAAAAGTTCAGAAATTCATTTGAGGCACAATAGACCACATAATCACGCACCGTCAATATTCAAGGACTCATATATTTCCATATAATTATAAATAAAATTACATGGAATTCATGTGTCATTAAATTCTCCCCACCTCAGAGCTTTGCATCCCCAAACGACACATCACAAAAACTAGGAAAACAGGTTGGGGTACCGAGAATGAATCTGAGCCTCCCACTCCCACGTTCTCTCCTGGAAGATCCCATGCCGCCAATGTACATGAACTAAAGTTATTGATTGCCCATGAAGGACCTGCTCCTGTCGATCCTCAATCTCTACTGGAACCTCCGTAAACGTCTCCCCATCGTCGATGTCCATCTCGCTGTGGTCGATGACGTGAGATGGGTCGTGTAGGTATCTCCTCATTTGGGATACGTGGAAAAATTCATGCACCTGGTGAAACTGAGGGAGAAGTGCTACGTGGTAAGTCACCTCCGCAACCCTTCTAAAGACCTGAAAGGGTCAGATGAACCTCAGAGATAACTTTCTGCCCTAGCCAAATCTCTGCAAACCTCATCGATGTGAGACCTGTAGAAATACATGGTCTCCTTCCTCGAAATCCAAAAGTATCCATCTCCTATCAGCATAAGACTTATAACTAATCCTTTCAGTATTCATCCACTCATGGATAATTGGAACCTTCTCCGTTGTATCACATACCACATCTGGTCACATGAGTGCTGACTCCCCTGGGTTAGTCCAGCACAAAGGTGATCTGCATGGTTGGTTGTTCAGAGCCTCAAAAGGGGCCATCCCAATGGTGGAGTGATAGTTGTTGTTGTATGAAAACTCCACCAAGGGCAAGTGATCATCCCAACTATGACCGAAGTTGAGGGCACAAACACACAACATGTTCTCAAGGGTCTGAATGGTCTGCTCAGTCTGTTCATCCGTCTAAGGATGGAAGTCGGTGCTTAAATGAAACTGTGTCTTGAAAGCCTCCAACAACCTCCCCATAGACTGGATGTGGAACGTGCATCATGATCGGAGACAATCGTCGAGGGTACACCATGTAGCCGCACAATCTCCTGCACATAGAGGTGTCTCAACATCTATACTAAACCCTGCCCTCTAATTAGTAGGAAGTGGGCCGACATGGTGAGTCAGTCGATGACCACCCAGATAGAATCATGACCCCTGAATGTATGTGGATGTCCTATCATGAATGCCATGGATATCCTGTCTCACTTTTACTATGGGACCTCTAAAGGCTGAGCTAAGCCTGCTGCTACGTGATGCTCCACCTTCTCTTGCTGACAAGTGAGGCACTAAGAGACAAACTATGCTATGGATTCCACCATTCCTAGCCACCAGTGCTATCGTCGGAGGTCCTGATACATCATTTCCACACATGGATGTACTACTAGAGTGGATGTGTGGAAATACCATCCTATTGAAGCGACGCTGGTATGACGGTACGTCCTCTGAAGAAGATGACGTGCTCCCCACCTTTAGAAAATCCATCAGGTGCATGCCCTGTGGATATCTGAACAAATCGAGCCTTGTAGTCAGTTTCCCCACACTGTTTCTTCCCTCAGAATTCGGGGATGACCTCCTTGATGGGAGGTTCAAACGTTCCGATCGGTTTCTAATGGGTTTGTTCGTAGAATCAGAAACATCCAATGATTCCACATCCATTTGGACCTACATTCCAAACGTAGGCGGTCATTAGTTTGTGGACTGATGAGGCTTAGGAATTTGCATTGGTCGAGAGGATGGGAGGTCAGACTCATCATACCTTTTTGAGGGGAATTATTGTCTATTCTGGGACTCTCTTTATAGAGTTATGTTATGTTCGTGAATCCTTATTACATTACCAAGTATAAAATGTGCTTTCCTTTAGATCTGACAATCAATGATAAAATATATACGAAATTTAGAGAATATTTTATATGTATTCGAGGTTCTTCATCGATAGATAATCATCTGTATTTATTAAAGATTCTTGGTAAATGGTATCCTTCAGCATATTTATATAAAAGTCTCTTGGTCATTATGATGACCATGCTAGTTTCAAAGACACTCAGTGGGGCACTTGATGTTTATTGTCATTCAGAAGGACATGGATTATTTCAGAGTTGGGATCGAACCCGTAGATGGGCAACCTACGTATCCTTTGTTTTGGAAAAGGAATTAGAACCCATGTAGTTCGAGTAAGGGAGTATGATGTTTATGATTGATAGATCAAATAAGGATTTCATAATTACTTTTACCCTCTAAGCTCACGTGAGTCATGCTCGGTGTGAGAAACAAGAGGTATTGGTAAAAATTAGACAAATTGAGCCATGAAAGATGCAATCATAAGAAATGATGTGGGACTTATGTATGTATGACTGCCCAAAATAGAGGAAGATTATGATTAACTTCAGAGAAGAAATATAGGAACAAGGTTTATAAAGGTATATGTGCTTCCTGGAGATTTGAATACTCTAACTTGGGACTTACTCCTGAAAAGGAGGCCCAAAATTAGGAGAGGATTGATGATTAGGTTTTACTCCTGAGAAGGAATCCCAAATCAAGGGTAAATTATGATTGATTAAGAGAAATTAAGACTGGGGATTACTCTTGAGAAGGAGGCCCATGTTTAGGGGACATATAACTGGGGCTTACACCTGAAAAGGTGGACCAGGTTAAAGGAATTATGACTGAGACTTACTCTTTAAAAGGAGGCACAGGTTAAAGGAATTATGACTGAGACATACTCCTGAAAAGGAGGCCCAGATTAAAGGAATTATGGTTGGAACTTACTCTTGAAAAGGAGGCCCAGTATTGGAATTATGACTGGGACTTACTCCTAAAAAGGAGGCACAGTATTAGATTCTCTCATCTTAAAGGATGAGGTTGATTGAATGAGATCTCAATCTTTAGTGACATAAAGATGTTTAAATCACCATGTTTTGAGGGATATTCCACATAATTCCTTTCAGATAAAGAAGTAAAATCAATACATCATTCCATAAATGGCTTTGAAAAGTGTATTGAAGACTAAATCTTGAATAGGAAAGGTGGAATGGATTAAGAGGGGTAAAATGGGCAATAAGAGCACCCAAAAAGGCAGGGGCGCGCAAGTCCTGGCAGGCGCGCAGGTACTGCGTGGGCGTGGAAGTCTTGGTTGCGCAGGTATACCTGCGCGACAAGTTGGGTACTTGCATGGTGTTCTCCCAGCAGGGTAATACTTGAGTGACTTTAGGTTAAGGCCTTTAGAATCGTACTGAGGTTCTTCCAAGAGAGGGGCGCGCAGGTTCTATTGAAGGAGTAAGGCGGCGCGCAAGTGTGGTCATTTCCCTTAAGGGCTGGCCACCTAGGCGCGCAAGTGTTGATGAGTTTCAACACTTAGGCCTTCCTCCCCATCTTTAGATCATCCGTTCTAGGTAATAAATTACCTTAGAAGTATTCTGGAAGCTTTGAAAAGAGACTAGGGTGCTCGGAGCCCAAATATGAGTTTCTGGAAAAATTCCTCTCTGAAATGGGGGGCCCACATGATCTATTTATAGGCAGGGGAAGACCACGGGAAGTTATCACATAGGTCACGCAAGTCACTTGCATGTCCATAATGCATCGCGCAAGTGGACGTGCGAAACTACGAGATAACATGTGCGACTTATGGTCAATATTCTCCTTGTTCATCCCTTTGTCAATTTTTGATATTTTCTTCAATGGATGAATCAATTTGAGCTAAGATATTCCCATTTTCCAATCTTTATACTCTATGACGAAAAGGAGCATCAACAAAATTCCCCCCTCAGAGTTGGATATGATAGAAAATGAGGATGTGCTCTGAGGAAAAAAAAGAGACATCCAATGGAATGGTGGCGCGCAAGTGTTCAGTGCGCAACACTTGGCTCACAGGTTTGAGGCACACAGGGCTTGAGCGTACTTGGTGTAGGCGCGCAGATATGCCTTCTGGCCTATAAATATTGGATCATTGGTCGCGCATAGTATCTTCTTCCAAATTCCCGAGCTCTCACCGCGCATGTTATCTTCACCACGCAATTCTATTCTTTCCGTTGTTTCCTTGCCGCCGCGCTGCTGTCTAGGTATCTGTACATGCGCAGTTTAGACTTGCACGGTAAAAACTAGCGCGGCACAAGAACAATTGCGCGCCAAGTTTTGTCTTGCGCTCCTTAGTGCCTTTTCCATTTTTCAGATTTATTTACAAAGTTTTTTAAAAATCAATCCATTTAGGAATTTAATTTATTCAACTTTTGTGTAGAATCAATGGCTCTTAGACCCAGAATAGTTGATGAACTGGCTAGCAAGCGGATATATGATATGATGAACATCATTGGCCATGATTAATAAACTTTCAAAGATATAACTCTTCCAAATTTTGCTAAGTATCTGATGAAATATCAGTGTGACTTCCCACCGAGCACTTATCTGCCTTTGTATGGCTATGGTCATTTGCAAGAAGTCACCATTCCAAAAGAAAAGAACTATCTTCCATTTTCATGGTTTCAGAATTACACCAACTATGCTTCAGAAAATATCTCAGGTGGAGGAGTATTTCTAAATGATGGAACAGTGGAGAAGGCCTACATGATGCATCATAGCCCTTGCACACCAGATCTGAAAAATCATACACATGAGCTACAACCACATTGTCATCCTTCAATCTTCCGAAATGATCAGATGGATCAATCCAAAGGCTGGAGGAAAAGTTGGGACTTCCGTCCTGGGGGAGGCGTGAAGCCAACTTGGAAGTGGGCATACTGGGTGCGACAAACCTGTGCAGAGTTTGTTGAGGATTTGAAGAGAGCTGCAATATACGAAGCTGTATGGGTTGGGAAACATATGTTTATAGACATGATAACTTCATGCCAGAGATACTCAGCCACTGGAGCCCATCAACTAGTTCTTTCCATCTGACTCAGGGAGAAGTAGGTATCAGTTTGTGGGATTTCCACAAGATTTTAGGGGATGCAATTTTGGGAAATATGTATGATGAATTCATTCCTCCCAAGGTGACTTGGAATGATTCAGAGAAGACTCCTTCTTTAGCTCGAGAATTATTTAAGATCTTCCACAGGCTCAAGATTTCGGAGACCTCATTAACTCATTTTAGAAAAGATATTCATCTGGAAGAATGGATGAATGTATCTCTTATTGAGAAGAAAGAGAGGGAGACAAAGGAGAAGGAGCCGAAAGAAAAAGGATCCAGGATAAAGAAATCCAAGGACAAGAGGCACAAACGTCCTACCACCTGCCCAAAACCTGAGAAGAGGGGTTCTCCTGGAACATTCTGGCCAACTCTAGAAGCAGGAGAGTTCGAGAAGTGGGGATATGAGGTGAATCAAATAATACCAAAGAATACTCGTCTGGCGGGCTTCTTGGCAATGTGGCTCAGTGTTTATCTCTTGCCGGTCAAGGATTCGAAGGGAGGCATCAAGCCAGGGACCTTCATTATTGCGAAAAAGTTGGCTGAGGGAAAAATGGTTGGGTTGGCTACCCCCATTTTGGTAAAGATTCAGAGTAGTTTACTTCATGTCTTAATGGGTAAATATCCTTTAAGAATAGTGGGACCATTCCAAGTTTTCTGGGGATGGATCGCTACTCACTTGAGGACTTACAATGTACACAATGGATTACAAATTCCTGGAAGTTTTTTCAGGCCGTAAGTGCAAGAATTTTCTGGAGTTACTCCATTAGATGTTAATGCTTATGAAATGAAAGTGAGGCTGAGCATGTTTAAGGAATTTAACATCTTTCCCAATGGAAGTCCGCTAACTGGGCGGTTTGTTGATGATGGGACAACCCAATTGGATTTGAGGGCATACATGCTTGCTTTCAGTGATGGTGTTCTAGTTTCCAGGAATGACGGAGAAATCATATGCAAGGCCTATGCTTCATATAGATTTGCACGTCAATTCAAATGTTTGCAACAGATTTATGTATCTCCTCCGGTACATGTCAGGTTAGAGAAACATCTGATGGTTGCTCAGCAACTATGGCTGCTGATTTCAAGGGAGAAAATTGGGGTAGTATTTGATTTACTAGTTGAAAAAGATGTACATAATTTGACTACATATTATGCTGAACCCTGGATAGCATCATACCCTAAAGGGATATTGAATCACCCAGTATATCAGGTGGGGAAAAGGAAGAGGACTGTAGAGAAAGAAACCCTTCCTGAGGAAGGTGATGCTTCCCCACCTGAAGTTGATTCAATAGACTCCTCTTCTAGAAATGATTCACTGGATTACCATGATGGGGATGATGAGGCACAACCAGCAGCAAAACAGTTTTGTGCCTGATATAATCCTCCGACCAGAATTAAAAGACCCACTCCATCAACTCCTGGTGAGTTTCTTCATTGTAGTAATTTAATCACTGCTACTTTATAAAGCAATAAGTCTTACATTATTATTATCTATCTGTAGTGGCAGGAGCTGGGATGAAATTGAAGTCAAAAATTGTAGGAACTTCCTCAAAGCCTTCATATCTAAGAATAGCGGTTGTCCAGCTATGGCAGAGTTTATATTGTGGTACTGAGACTACCTGGCTGGATATAGGCGAGGGCCTATAACTCCCTGGAATAGGGAATCTTATGGCTTCTACAAATCTTCAATACGAGGACAACCCCAATGAAGTGAGGGCTTACATCAGAGATCTGGATATGCTCATATATGCCATTGATGAGTCTGTTCATGTCACCAGGCGGGTGAAGGAAATGATCTATCGTGGCGCCACTGAGGGTGCTGGTGGTTCTGGAGATGAGGAGTGTCATGAGTATGTGGCTCCTTAAGATTTAAGTTTTCTTTCCTTATTTTCTTTGCAACTTGATTTCAGTATAAGAATTATTACTTAAGGAAGTTATTTTCTTCATCTTGCGGCTTGCAAAGAAAGGAACTGGGGTTCCTTCACCACAATATAGCCCTGGTGGTACTACCATTGGGGATACTGTTGATTCTCCTCACAAACCGGGCGAGATATCTCAAGGCCAGCATGCCATGAATGAGGCGCTGGACATAGCCTTCCATTCTCCAATCCAAATTCCAATAAGGGAGACTACCAATACTCCCAAAATACCAATGAAGCAAAGGCAACGAAGGAGGAAGTCCACAGCTAAACGTTTCATTAGCAGTGGTAAGTCCTTCAAGTAATCATGAGTTTATACTCATGACCACATGGTTACTCATATTTCTGGGTATTGCAGGGGATTCTTCAATTTCCCCCTAAAGGAAAGGACTGATCCTCCTTCAAAGGCCATGGAGGGTGCTGTGGAACAATCACAGATCCAAGCTTACTTGGCTGCTCCTGGAGAAGAGCTAGCATCTATTCCCAGTATCCCTCCTGCTGCTGTTGCAAGAAGAGAAGAACCTGTTTCTGGTAAGTCAACAATACTTCATAAAAATGTTAAACGAAACAACGACCGGCTTCCATTATATGATACATCAGGTTCAACTCCTGCATTAGAGCTTCTGGCGACTATTTCAACTGATGTTGTGATTACATCTAAAGATGTTGTCCAGGGTCAGGGGTTGCAGGACGTAAGTCATCAAGATGATGCAAAAAACGCTCCCACTGGTGAGACTAACCAGGATTCTGAAATGTCATTGGATGAAATGATGAATCATGGAATGACTTTCGAAGAATTTTATGATCATGCTATGTTGTCATGTGATTTAGAAGACCATGGTCGTGAGTGTTATCCCTCTCCCAGTAATTTTTTTTTAATTTAGACTTCTAATTATGACTAAAAATAATATGCAGTTTCATCCGTATAAGCTTCTGAACTGCCAATTCCTGAAGAGGGTGTGGACATTGATGCCAACCCTACAATTGCAGAAACATTAGCTCAAGTAGAGCTAAACCCATTAAACCCTCCTGATACCCATCTTTAAGATCCTGTTGAAAATAGGAAAGATGAGGAGGATTCTTCTTAGTTTGCTGACCCACCGTCGGGTAAGGGATACCAAAATTTGTGATTGTACTTAATTTTCAAGACAATCGATTCTTTTGTTATCCTTTGAAGCTAACCAACACTTTCAGTTAATCATGCAGAGCCACCAACAACAGTGGCTAGGTCTGGAGGTGGAGCCTCAGCCTCTGCCCCCACGGGAATTGAAAGAGAATAAGCACAAGCCAGGGGGAAAGAGCAGAAAAGGGAACTTCCTTAAGTGCATTAATCCCAGATTACTGCCCCCCTGTGATGATAATGTTGAATCAGACCCAGAGATACTAAAAGCGTTCATCATTTCACGACGCAAGGCATGGAAAAACAAATGGAAAATCTTATCTGAGGTGCCTTTAGAAGAGCTATCATTGAAAATTCCTCGATTGTCATCCCAATTTTTCATACTAGGACTTGGCGGTTTTGGATATGAAAAGATCCATACCACGGTGAAACGGATCATTTTCAGGAGGAAGCAGGAGCAAAAGTTCCGTAAAGATCTGACCAGGGTGAAATTGTCAGTTAATATTTGCGAATTTGAGGCTGCAGTATCCCATGATGAGGCTGGTTATGCTGCGATGATGAAGGAGGTGAAGCATAAAATCAATGAAAAAGTCGTCCAACAGATGCATCTTCAGCAATAGTTGGATGTTGTTACCGGGGAACTTGACCAACTCAATAATTCACTGGAGGGAGTTCAAACTAATGGTATGAAGACCATTTCGGATGCCAAGAAAGAACTTCATCTGGTTGAAAAGAGTGAAGTTGGTCATGTGCATGAGCTTCAAGTAGCTGCTGATGAATCTCAAGATGTGGTTCATCAATTGAAGACTTATGTTGAAAGCCTCTTGTAATTCTTAAAAAGAGAAGAGACTTCAATCTGTGGATGTCCTTCTAACTCTTATGTATCAATGAAAAACACTTTCACCTTAACTCATTTGTACCTGCATCCTCTTTCGATACATGCTTTAGATTTTATCTAAGCCAATGAGCCTAGTAAGCATAGTTTGATTTTTACTAGGATTAATGTAAATAACCCTAAAAAATTCAAACCTTTTAATTGATCAATGTTACCAAAATCATACTAAATATATTTTTAGTGAGCTGGAACTTGACTTTTATTCAGAGTTCCTTTGTCTTTTGTGGGCAGTTTAAAGTCATGCACATCGGATATAAATAGGCTAATGTTTAAGGTCGAAATATCTTTGAACGAAATACATTATAATTGACACAATTCCTTGAAAATTCATCTGAAAACATATTACCATACTCATGTATGAGGGAAAAAATGTAAACTATGGCTTAAGACTATTTTAATCTGAGGAATGATATGAAAAAAGATCTAAAAGGCATCAGAAGTAGTTTCCAAGAATGAAGTTACTATTATTTAACAAACCCGTTAGGGGGTTGAATTATACAAGGCCACCTAAGGGCATTGGATGCGTAGTCAAATAAAATAGTATCTTTTGGCTAACAAGTCTGTTATGTAGACTGTTTATGCAAGGCCGCCTATGGGCACGTGCTGCATAGTCAGGCAAAAGAACTCTCAGAAATTTACTTTCCTAGTGTTAAAAGCCAGTGAAAGATTATAAAGATTCAAATCTTCCAAAGTATAGAGTTTGTTTAATGGAAAGAGGTACTTGAATATGGAGAATATATTTCCAAACAAGATTATCAATGAACTGGATGAGTATTACTCCTACGAAGGTCTGAACCAAACGTAGGGAAGGAGAATATAAACCATAGGCTTGAATACTTTCAGATCATGAAAAAGGATATGGGACAAATATGTTAAGGTTGTCTGTTTTTTTGGATCCCTACATACTGTCATTTTAGACAAATAAGGACAAAAGAGTCATTCCTCCCAAGAATGAAGTTACCACTATCCGAAAAACCCGTTAGGGGGTTGAATTATACAGGGTCACCTAAGGGCATTGGCTGCATAGTCAAATAATAGTATCTTTTGGCTAACAAGTCTGTTATGTAGACTGTTTATGCAAGGTCGCCTATGGGCACGTGCTGCATAGTCAGGCAAAAGAACTCTCAGAAGTTTGACATTTTTGTGACTAAAAGTCATGAAAAGGGTTATGAGGATCTGAAAATATTTAAGGTTAGGATTACGACACATAAAGATGGATATTGTTCAATGTACACAGAGATACAAAGATCAATTCTAACCATAATCATGTTGTGGTTGGGTCCTGAATTGAAATGTTGGACTTCACTACGTATCCCATAATAATGAGAATCAAGCCATACATAGTTCGTAAACCACAGTTTAACGTCGTGTGGAACAAAAGGATTAGAGATCTTAGTTTAGGGTCATAGATATTGGACCATTGTAATATATACACAGTTTGTGTTTTCATGGGTACTTTTCAGCCAAGGGACTGAAAGTGGAATTTGGGGTTAAGCCCAAAGACTTGGGGCTGGATTCGAGGGAAACTCGAATGTTCCTACATATCCCATAAGGATGGGAATCAAGCCCACGTAGTTCAAGAAATACACTTTGTACAAATTTGGTTCGTACATGTGAATGGTTACCGGGGAATTTAGTACAATGATGGTTTAACCTAAGATAAAAGGTTTAGGCGTTGCCATGTATGCATGTAGTCTTTGAAATGAAACATGATTGAAAAATCAATGTAAATAATGGTTCCCTCTCCGGTGAGGGTATCATAGAATATTGTAGTTTATTGTCATATTGGACAAAAGTGTTTTATAGTTTAACGTCGTATAACAAAGACGGATGTGAACCAATGTAAATATATTGATTCTAGGGGCTGTTTCATGAATCAACATTGTATGAGATGGAGGTGAACCGATGTGAAGAGATTGGTTTTGGGATTGAACCATGGGAGGTTTCCTACATACCCAGCCTAGAAGGAAAGGATCAAAGTTTGTGTAGTTCAATTAATTAAAAAAATGAATTAATGATCAAGTTGTTCTTGAGGACAACGACCTAAAAAATGATGTTGGGACTTACACATGGTTAGTAGCCCATAGAGAGTGTTATGGTTGAGGTTTTCTCTAAGATCACATGATTCATACTCCGTGTGAGAAACAAGAGGTAAAACAACCTTAACAATACATAGTTTAACGTCATTTAGGACGTATGAAGGGATTATGCAGTTTAATGTCTTTCAGTTAGGACTATTGGTGCTGCACATTTTAGTGCCATGTAGCAGGGACACAAGTACAGTTTAATGTCATGTAGGACGTATCACAGACTTTCTGTACAGTTTAGCGTCCTGTAGTTAGGACGATGTGGACAATAGAGTTTAACATCATGTTGGACGAAAGGGGGACTGTGCATTTTAATGTCCTAAAGTGAGGACAAATGAGTACACAATTTAACGTCATGTTGGACGCATTGGGGATTTTTCCCACAGTTTAGCGTCATGTTGGACGAAAGTGCGAATAGTTTAAGGTCATATGCATGGACCGTGGATGGTGGAGTTTAATGTCATGATAGACAAAAGTGTAGTTTAAGGTCATACATGACCTTTGATTCTTATGTAGTTTAACGTCTTTCCGGACGTAAGGGACTTCTATACAGTTTAGGGTCATGTAGTTAGGACATTACAGTTTAACGTCTTGCTAGAAGTAAGGGACTCGCAAATAGTTTAGGGTCATATGCATGGACCGTTGATGATGCAGTTTAAGTTCATACAAGACCTAGTTGCAGTTTAAGGTCATACTGGACCATTTAGGGACCTTTTTCACATTTTAACGTCGTGTGGGACGAAGTTGCAGTTTAAGGTCATACTGGACCATTTCTGTATAGTTTACTTTCATATAACAAGGATGAACTGGTGCTGCATAGTTTAGTGTCATGTTGCAGGGACATGAAAGGTACTTTGCATTTTATACAAAATACTTCTTCAAAAATCTGGCATTGGTTGGAGTAGTGATGAGTTCTCCATCCAACAAGATTAATGAATAAGCTCCATTGGAGTAGACTGTATGTATTGAATAAGGTCCTTCCCATTTTTTCCCAAGCTTGGGAGGTTTTTTTCCGGGTATCATTGGAGTTTTGAGAAATAATACCAATTCTTCCTGAGTGAATGGAAGAAGACGAAATTTTTTGTTAAAACATCGTGCTATTCGATCCTGATAGATTTCCAAGTGGTGAAAATTTCACAATCTTTTCTCATCTAACCGTTCCTATTCATTCAATCTCTTTTAATATTTCTCATCTGTAGATGACTGATTGCAAATGGCTACTCTGAGTGAGGTTAATTAAACTTCAATGGGAAAGACAACTTCCATTCCATATACCAATGAATATGGAGTTGACCGAGTTGCAGTGCGGGTGGTAGTCCGATAAGCCCATAAAGCATGAAAGAGTTTATCAGGCCATGAACTCTTATCTTTATCCACCATCTTTTGTAGTATATTTGAAAGAGTCTTGTTAAAGGCTTCTATCTAGCCGTTGGCCGCTGCATGATACCGAGATGAATGGTTGGATTTGATGTGGTATTCTTGATACAACATCTTTACCTCAGATGAACTGAAGTTGGTTCCATTGTCCGTTAATATGATATGAGGGACACCAAATCTGGTAAGGCTGTTAGACTTGATGAAGCTAACAACACATTTAGAACTGACTTCCTGAGAGGTATTGCCTCTGCCCATTTGGAAAAGAAGTCAGTAGCAGTAAGAATGTACTTAAACTGCTTAGCTGTAGCTAAAGGGTAAGGTCCCACCACATCCATCCCCCATGTGGCAAATGGCCACAAGTATTTTGCTGTATGAAGCAACTATGGAGGTTGATGAATGAAGTTGGAATGTACTTGGCATGAATGACACTTCTCTGTGAAATAAACACAATCTCGTATCACTGAAGGCCAAAAGTATCCAAGCCTTTGAATTTGATCAGACAATCTATGTCCAGACTGGTGGGGACCACAGACTCATGCGTGCACTTCTTTCATGGCAGCCATTGTCTCATCACCATCAATTCATCTGAAGAGAACTCCATCAAAACCACATTTGTAGAGAATTTATTCTAGGTGATCTGGGCTATCATAAAGAGTAAAATTAACCACACGTTGCCAGATTTGTTCTTTCTCGGCTCTATTAGGTGGAAGTGTTCCATTTGAAGGTATTCCCTGATAGGTGACATCCATCCTGTAGTATGACTATACGGTTCAAGAATGGGACTAATTTCATTAATTTCCTCTGTTCTGATTCGACCATAAGGTGAAATTTCACGACGGTGGGCAATACTGATGGTTGTATCATCCCGATTTGGATCTTCTAGAGATGTGGCTATATTAGCCAGTGTATCATCTTGAGTATTTAGTGATCTTGGGACATAAGAAAATGTCAGTTCTGATGGGAATTCCGTCATTAACTCTCTAACATAATCATAAAAAGCGATTAGTTCTTCATTTCGGATGGCATAATCCCCATATACTTGTTTGTTTACCAGGTCTGAATCACCCTTCACCTTTAAGTGATACAGTTGTGCTTGAAGCGCTAATTCCAAGCCTGCGATAAGAGCATGGTATTGGCTTCATTATTGGTAGCACATTCCCACAATAAGAAGGAATAAGGTAACACTTCCTTTTCTGGAGAAATGAGTACAATTCCTAAGCCATCTTTTTTGAATTTAGGATTTTCCATTTTCTTCCCTGTTGGTCTTCTAGAAGAACCATCAAAATACATTTCCCATGCTTGAGGAATTTCTTGAATATATAAGACTTCCTCATCAAGGAGTTCAATATCTGAAGACGTGTCTTCCACTGAAGGGTGTTCGGCCAGGAAATTATCCAGATCTTGGCCCTTTATTTCCTTTTGAGACACATATTGAATGTCGAATTGCTGCAAAACAACTTCCCACCTTCCTAGATGTCCTGTAAGAATTGGATGACTAAAGATGAATTTGAGCGGGTTATTGCGAGATTCCAATTGGACCTCGTGATGTTTCAGGTAGTGTATCAACTTTTGAACTGCAAAGATTAATGCCAGCCAGCACTTATCAATACTTGAATACCGGGTTTCTGCTTCAAGCATAGTTCGACTGAGATAGTAGAGGCTGTTTTCATTCCCCGCATTATTCTTTTGAGCAAGAAAGGCACCCAATGATCGCTCTAGAGATGTCATGTAGAGGATAAGTGGTCTTACTTCAACAGGTGGAATGAGAACCAGTGTACTCAAGAGGCATTTCTTGAGAATATCGAATGCTTCTTGACACTCTTCAGTCCACTGGTAAGTGACTCCCTTCTTCATCAATTTGGTAAAGGGTAAACATTTGCCTGCCAAATTGGTGATGAAACGCTGAATATAGGCTAATTGTCCTTGAATTCCTCTTAATTCCTTTAAATTTCGAGGAGGTGACATACCAAGGATTGACTTGGTCTTCTCAGGATCGACTTCAATACCACGATGGTGTACAACAAAGCTGAGATATTTTCCCATGGTTACCCCGAAAGCACATTTTAAGGGGTTTATCTTCAAATTATGTTGTCGAAGCTTGCAGAATATGACTTCTAAATCAGCCAAGTGATTAGAATGTTTTTTGGATTTAACCACCAAATCCTCTACAAAGAATTAAACAAACATCCCTATGAAGTGTTTGAAGATATGATGCATGGCGTGCTGATATGTTGCACCTGCATTCTTTAAGCCAAAGGGCATTACCCGGTAACAAAACACACCCTGAGGGGCTCTGAAGGCTGTGGATTCCTCATCTTCTGGGTCCATTCGGATCTGATTATATCCAAAATATCCATCCATGTAGGAAAGTGCTTCATAGCCAGTTGTTGCATCAATTAAAAGTCTTGTAATCGAAACTGGAAAGTCATCTTTAGGACAATGCCGATTAAGATCTCTAAAATCGATGCAAACTCTAATTTGTTCGTTCTTCTTCTTTACAGGGAAAATATTGGCCAACCACTTGGGATACTGAACTTCTTTGAAAAAGTTGGCTTTGATAAGCTTATCAACTTCAGCTTTAATTTTAGAAGCATAAGTTGGGTGTGTTCTTCTCGCGTCTTGTTTAAATCCTTGATGTTCTTCTGGTAAACCCAAATGATGAGTAGCAACATCAGGATCAATCCCGGGCATTTCTGTATAGTTCCATGCAAAAATATCTCTATTTCTCTTTGGAAAAGATATATATAACTCTTTCTCTTCTAGGTTCATGGCCGCACTGATTAATGTGGGGCGTGGATCTTCCTTTGTACCCAGATTTATTTCTCTGAGTTCATCCACAGTGGTAGAGATACCCTCTTCAAATGCTGGAGGAGCATCTCTGAGATCTTCCTCTTCTTCTTCATCATGTGTTATTTATTCCATTTCTACTTTCATAGTAGATGACAAAGCAGAATTTTCATGATCAGAAGAGATGTTAAAATTTTCACATTTTGAAGAGGAAGCTTCCATTTTTGACCCTATTGATGATGAAGGGTCTTCATTGGGAAATAAAGAGGAAATGATGGATTGAGAATCGACATCATTATTCTCCTCTGATTTTGCTATAACTTCTTTTGGCCTAATTGGAGAATCATAGACTTGTTGGATTTCAGAAGATGAAATGAAGACATCACCATTTTTGCTTTCATTACTTCTTGGTGGGTTACCAATTTCTCCCATGTTGTCTGGCTTGATTGTCGTAATTTACATTACAGATCTTTCCATAAGAGTATTTTGATTTGAGTATACCTTGTCAATTTGACTGATAGGCAACACATAATCTGTACTCACATGTGTAAATGGATTTACTGTAATCTTATCCAAACCATATGGAGCATTAACTTTGGTAATTTCCATTGTTGTGGATTTCTCCTTTCTCTTCATGTGATAGAATTCTGCTTCAATGTATTGAGACTCACATGTCTTGAATGGGGCCTTATCACCATATAATGTTATAACTTGACCATCAAAACAGTATTTGAGAAATTTATAGTATGATGAAGGGATAGCCGCATGCTGATGTAGCCAGGGTCTTCCAAGCAAGACGTTGAATGCTGAGTCTTGATCAACAATCATGAAATCCGAATTGGATACAAGATCTCCAAACTGAGTAGTGAGTGTAACATTTCCTAGTGGTTCTTGTTCATTTTTATCATATCCTTGTAACATCATGGTAGAAGGAGATAAATTAGATTCTGTGAGGCCCAATCGACAAAGTGTACGAATAGGCATGAGGATGACTCCTGAACCATTGTCAATAAAAGCTCTTCGGACGTCTACACCATTGACGTTTCCAGATAAATACAAAGGTCTGATATGCCCATGCACAACATCATCTTCATCTTTATCCGTAAAAGATATTATTACATGGAATTCTGCATGATTATTCACTATGTGATAGACTTCAGTTGCAGCAATTACAATTTCAAACTCTTGAAGACTTGACAAAGCCTCGATGAGTACTTCGCGAAGAACTTTTGACAGATTCAAAGCATCCAAAATTGATAACTTGGCAGTTACATGGGACAAGTGTTTCAATATATCATACTTTTGATACAGAGGTCTGCGTTTCCCAATAGAAGTATGTGGTTTAGAAGGTACCTTGGAAGAAGATGCTTTGGAAGTTGATGCATCTTGTATTGGGATAGGAGTTGGCAACATCCTTGGTTTTAGAAGATTAGACTGATTAGATCCATTAACTTTATGAGAGGAAGAAGATGGAACCTTCAATCGGTCTTCCAAAATAACTGTGTCAGGACAGAATTTTCTATTGGTAGAAGAACGTTCTTGTTCTTGCTGAGCTCACTGAAGGGCTCTACCACGAGTTTCGGCTACATACACAGTTCTAGCAGGGGTAGAATTGGGGTAGTGGATTCTGAAAGATCCATGTCTTCCCCTATATCCTGTACCTCTGAAGCTTCCTCTGATTCCTTTGTTTGATAAGAGGAATTCAGGATCATCAAAATTGAAACTGCGACCAACATATGGATCTATTAATTGAATCATATTAACAGAACCAAAGATTAACTCTTCGTCTGATGAAGGCTCTGCCTGATTAGCATGTTTAGGTTGTGCTATTTGGTGGGGAAATTCCTGTGTCTTTGATGTAGATGGCATGAAGTCTACCAAAGTCAAAGATGACTTATGATTTGACACATACTCATCCTCTTCTAATTCTTTTTCTTTATTTGAATCATGTCGTTTCTTTTAGGGCTTTCCCTCTGACGAAGAGGGTTTTGCCGCATCATTCATGGAAGAAGACACAATTGGTTTCTTTAATTAGGTTCGAAAAATAGCATGAGTTCAATTGATTGTCTTTCTAACCATCCAATCATCATACTTCTGTGCAATTTTCCTTTTGACTTTTTGACATTCACTTTCCTCCTCTGGAACTGTAGTAGTAACACAAGCTACCTGAGCTGAATAACCTTTAAATTTCACTTGTCCCGAGTCGACCATATTTTGTAGGAGGTCATTGACGACAAAACACTCCTGGATGGGATTCCCCAACATTTGATGAAAGGGGCAATAACTGGTATGGTATTTATCTCCTTCCTCGTTTGTCATTTTGGGCCATGGGAATTGAACCAGATTATTTTCTAGATCCAAAATGAAGTAACCAGGAACATGATCATTTCGGAAAGAGTATGTTTTTCACTTAAAATCATCAAATTGTTTTTGTCTTTGATCTATTTGATCATCTGGATGAAACATCTTTTGTTGTTGGCGCTTAGGAGGTGGAGCCCTTCGAGAAGATGAAGATTTTAATGTAGATGTAGGCACAGGCGCTTGTTTAATCATAACTGTAGCAGTTTATACTTTACCCATTCTCTTTCCTGGAGATGATGGAATTAAACGAGATTTAGCCTTAGCCTGTATAAGAGAATATTCAATCTGTTGAGTGATTGAAGTAAGGTCTCGAAACCCTCCTATGTATTTCACAGGAATCAACGGCGTGCGTAATTCGTCACGCAGATTTGCCACACATATTGGCAACAGTTCCTCTTGAGGGAGTTCTAAGCTCAGAGAATACGTTAACCCCTTCCAGTGAGCAATGAAATCAGAGACTCTTTCATTCTCCCTTTGCTTACAGTTTGTAAGAACGAAAACTGTCATATTTGGCAAAGTTGAGCTGAACTGAAGGAGGAATTTTTGACGAAGATCCTCCCATTCGGTAATTGACTGGGATTGAAAGCTTGTATACCAAACAAAAGCTGGTCCATGCAAGGTTCGCAGGAAGCATCTGAGTTTCACTTCTTCTTGCTGCTCCTGAGTTCCCATTATAGGATCACAAAAAGACACATAATGCGTCAAATGTCTCTCAGGATCTCCTGATCCATTGAAAGTAGGGAATATAGGATTCCTAAAACTGGATGGAGGAGAAATTGAATCTACCCATTCAGGGTAAACATTCCTTTCTGTTAGAACTTGTGCACATTTTCATTCCATATTTTCTAAACGAGCTGTTAATGACTCAATAGTAGTTATTAACTTTTGAGAAACATCAGGTTGAACTTGGACTTGGGTAGGTGCAATGACTGGATCTTGGACAGATGTGGCGATTGGTGCTGCAACTAATAGTAGCACTGTCAACTATTGTTGTACTTGACCCATAGGATTAGATCTGTGAGGGTGTACTGAAAGAGGGCGATATTCTTTATCCATCTTAGTATCTGCAAAAAATTCATTTGGCTGACTGACTCTAGAATGCTTTAAGAAGAAGACTACTCTGAAATAGTTCTGCATTCAACCTTCTTAATTCCTTCCTTTATTCCTCTTGTTGTGCAAACCTTTGCTATAGTGAGAGCGATTGGCCTTCTCTAGAGGAAGGATATTTGACCTGATTCTTTCCCCTCCCTTTCTTGGAACCCTTTCGGAGAGGGGGAAGTGGGTTACTCAAAGGATTACCTAGGTTCTGAGTAATCCTTTTACATCGTGTATGCACTCCTTCTTCAATTGTGTCGGTGTGTATATCTTCTTGAGCAGGAAACTCTTCATCTGAGTCCCCTGAGTGAGCCTCATCTGGTGGATCAGCAACAACGGCATTGATGACATTGATTGATGTATAACGCATCACATCCCTTATATCATCATTTCTGTGATATTTTCTTCTCCCATGTATTTGACGATACATTAACTTTTGTTGATTCAATCCCTCAGGAATTTCTTGACGAACCTTAATTTGGAGGGAATCTCCTGATAATTTGGCTCTCCGATCCTCTTGAAGCTTCTTCCCCAATCCATAAAAGACTGAAGTTCTCTGAGAAGGGGATTGTTGATTTGAAAAAGGCCCCAGTCTGGTGGACTGGGGCTATTCCTGTTGTTCCCGCTCAACTCCTCAAAACCTATATGTTGATTCCGATGGTTGGTTTAAAAGATTCCCTAGTCTGGCAAGCTGGGGTTGCTCTTGACATGCTATGTCTGAGACATTATTAAATTCTCTCTTGTTCTTGCGAACCTTAGTCTGGAAATTAGCTGGATGTATTATCCTGTATCCACTTTTATCACCTGGTTCAAAAGATCATTGGATGATTTCCGACACTTCTGTCGCATAATGATGTGCTTGCTCTATACGGGAGGCCTGTTCAATATTCTCGTTTGCTTGATGTAGGAGTAATTCAACAACTTGTTCTCTGTATGCTTGATTTTGAGAGGAACTAGTTGAAGCGTGTTATTGAGAAAACATTTGATTACAAACAAAGCCCATTGACTGTGGCCGATCATGGGCAATAACATTGCATGAGACCATTTTCTGTGGGATTTGCTGACAGGAGAGCATTGGGAAATATAGTGCTCCATGAAAACCCCACCCTCTGATATGAATACCAGATGGGGTATTGGAAATTAACTAACTCAGTCTTCTTAGTGCGCCAAGGCATGAATGTTGAAGGGCTCTCTACTGCTTTTCAGCATTCGGATATCGAGAAACTGATAGAGATGCCAAATCAATCTGACGTTGTAACCCTTCTATTATCTTAAGATTATTTTCATATTCATCATAAGATAATACCTTCTTCTTAAATTGACAAAGATTTTTCCATATGTTTAGACAAATATCATGGATTCCATCATTCGTCAACATTTTTGGAATGTCGTACTGAGAGTCATCCAGAGGCCAAAACATGACTGGTACATCACATTTTTCCAGTTGTTTTCTCTTGTTTAGCATTTCCTATTTATAATTAATTGAAGATTCTTCTACTTGTTTTGACCAGATTTAGAGTTTCCTTGTTGCTTCATTAGATTCAACAAGATTGGTAGAGAAATCATTGATCAAACTAGATGATGCATGACTTAGGGGTGGTTCGGAGAGTGACCTACACCCTGGGCTATCTTCTGATAGAGAAAGTATTTCACCTGCTAGCAATGAAGCATCAGACATGACTGGTTTCGCATTTGCAAGTGCCTCAAGATAAGTGGGCTTTCTCGGCACTACATTGTCCACTGGAGAATTTTCTAGGAAATGTGCATCACTACTGCGGAGAGGACTTTCGCAGTGAAATTCATCATCATGGGGAGGACCACCATAATGGGTTACAGTAAAAGATGAGATCTATTGCTCCTTGGTCTTCTGACCACACAAAGGGTTCCTGTGGCTTTCATATGAAGATGAAACTTCAAAATTGACCTAACTGTCATGAAGCAAGCCTTCATGAGGAAGTGGTTGTTGAAGATCTTCGGAATTAATGTTCCCATTATTGGGAAATGAGGGAGTAAAATCTTGAATTCCAACAGATAACTGTTTTAGTACTTCAAAAACTCCAGCATCGAGCAAGGCCATGTTAAAAATTGGCCCTTGATTTCCTGACTGTGTTGGGCGGGTATTTTTCTTTGACGCCTTCTTACTCGCTTTGGAAACCACTTGTTGACGAAAGTGGCTGCTCTGAGTAGATGTATGTGCCTGATCAAGAAAGATTTCCAGGTTATACTGACGATCTCCACTCAAATAAGGTGTATGTGCCGGACTTGGTTGTCCGTATGATATGGGGGAGTATGCCCCAAAACCCTCTTGGACTGGAACAGATGTGTGTGTCTGTTCCGGAGTGAATTCTTGATGTGTCACCCCACTGGTAGGGATAGATTTTTTTGTATTTCCCTGAGATGTCGCTAATGTTTTTATAATAACCTAGAAGGCATCCAGAATATGAGAAAGGATTTTATTCTTCTCTTTCACCATTGATAAAATATGCTTGGTGACTTCAGCTGCCGGAACGGGGATATGTGTCCATTATGTGCTTGGAGTAGGTGTATGTGCCTGCTTCTGTCCTCCTTTTCCGGTCAGTGAATCCTGACAGTACTCAAGTGTGGGGGGAAAAGAGTTGAGTCTGCTTCCTATTTGTTGTCGGGGCTTTCCAACTAACTTCTCTGAATGCTACCAAGAGAGACTGTTGGTAGGCTTGATTAATATCAGATGATGTATGTGCCTGCTGATTGCACTTTGCCAAACGTGGTTGACGAGATCCATCATATGTAGTCAGACAGGCATCCTGACTAGCTGATGATGTATAGATAGGTATATGTTCCTACCTATAGTACTCCACCAGAATTACCGGGCAGGATTAGCATGATGCTACTAGATGAGTCTGCTAGACAGAGGAATTAAAATGCGAAAGTGTATGTGCCTGCTCATTGCTTGCCACCATGTTAGGTTGGTGGACTTCTCCAGAGATGGAAGAGATGAGAACCTGCTCACTGTTGACCAGATTCTGCCTTTGGTGGTTCGTCTTTCCTGCTCGGGTTCGAGGAACCTGAGCTGAACGCCTGGAGTTGGTACCCTCATCATGTGGAGGGCGCACTGCCATACGAGTCTGACAGCGATTGTTGGTGGGAGCATTCAGGAAGGACTCTTGTATTCTTGAATTAAGGCCCGGAGGGACCTGCTCATTCACTTCCTCAGAATAAGGGAGTGAATGGTGATTGCGTTCCGGGGATAACGACCCGAAACGGTTGGAGACGGTAGTTAGCACTGCCTATTTCTTGATCACTGGTCATCATTGTCCGGACGACCAGTGTGAGTTGTTTTCTTGGAGGGCTTGTCGGGCAGCCTCCAGAGATGGGATGGTACCATGTTGAAGGTACACCTTAACCAGTGCATTAGATACCCAGCGTTGAAGACGCTGAGTAGGTGATATCATCCGTAGAGCGGACGATGATCCAGCAGGAGTAGCAGTAGTGGAATTTGCAGCAGCAGTATTCACAGGTGTGAACATAAGAGCATCCATTCTAGAAATGCATAAGATCTTGGAAAAGAGTACCTGTTTGATATAACAGACGTAATCAAGATAAATTCAGCTACTATATATTTTAGATGAGCACATATGTCAATGATTGTTTTTTCCCTCTCATTGAGTTTTAAATAGTGGCCTAACAAATAGGTAAAACATCATTTTAACTTGGTTAAGGATTCACGTCGGGTTCAACATTTTTTGTTTCCCTCGGAATTCAGGGATGAACTCCTTGATGGGAGGTTCAAACGTTCCGATCGGTTTCTAACAGGTTTGTTCGTAGAACCAGAAACACTTAATGATTCCACATCCATTTGGACCTACTTTCCAAAGGTAGGCGCTCATTAGTTTGTGGACTGATGAGGCTTAGGAATTTTCATTGGTCAAGAGGATGGGAGGTCGGACTCATCATACCTTTTTTAGGGGAATTATTGTCTATTCTGGGACTCTCTTTATAGATTTAAGTTATGTTCATGAATCCTAATACATTACGAAGTATAAAATGAGCTTTCCTTTAGATCTGACAATCAATGATAAAATATATACGAAATTTAGAGAATCTTTTATATGTATTCGAGGTTCTTCATCGATATAGAATCATATGTATTTATTAAATATTTTTGGTCAATGGTATCCTTCGGCATATTTATATAAAAGACTCTTGGTCATTATGATGAACATGCTAGTTTCAAAGCCACTCAGTGGGGCACTTGAAGTTTATTGTCATTCAGAAGGACATGGATTATTTCAGAGTTGGGATCGAACCCGCAGATGGGCTACCTATGTATCCTTTGTTTTAGAAAAGGAATCAGAACCCATGTAGTTCGAGTAAGGAAGTATGATTTTTATGATTGATAGCTCAAATAAGGATGTCATAATTACTTTTACCCTTTATGCTCACGTGAGTCATGATTGGTGTGAGAAACAAGAGGTATTGGTAAAAATTAGGCAAATTGAGCCATGAAAGATGCAATCATAAGAAATGATGTGGGACTTATGTATGTATGACTGCCCAAAATAGATGAATATTAGGATTAACATCAGAGAAGAAATCCATGAACAGTGTTCATAAAGGTATATGTGCTTCATGGAGATTTGAATACTCTAACTTGGGACTTACTCCTAGAAAGGAGGCCCAAAATTAGGAGACGATTGATGATTAGGTTTTACTCCCGAGAAGGAATCCCAAATCACTGGTAAATTAGGATTGATTAAGAGAAATTATGACTGGGGCATACTCCTGAGAAGGAGGCCCAGGTTTAGGGGACTTATAACTGGAGTTACTAATGAAAAGGAGGCCCAGGTTAAAAGAATTATGACTGGGACATACTCTTAAAGAGGAGGCACGGGTTAAAGTAATTACGATTGGTACTAACTCCGGAAAAGGATGCCCAGGTTAAAGGAATTATGGCTGGGACTTACTCCTGAAAAGGAGGACCAGTATTATAATTATGACTGGGACTTACTCCTAAAAAGGAGGCCCAGGTTAAAGGAATTATGGCTGGGACTTAATCCTGAAAAGAAGGCCCAGTATTAGATTCTATCATCGTAAATGATGAGGTTGAATGAATGAGATCTCAATCTTTAGTGACATAAATATGTGTAAATCGCTATGTTTTGAGGGATATTCCACAGAATTCCTTTCAGATAAAGAATTCAAATCAAGAAATCATGCCATAAATGGATTTCAAGAGTCTCTTGAAGACTAAATCATGATTAGGAGAGGTGGAATGGCTTAAGAGGGGTAAAATGGGCAGGAAGAGCACCCAGAAAGGCAGGGGCACGCAAGTCCTGGAAGGCGCACAGGTACTGCGTGGGCACGCAATTCTTGGTCATGCAGGTATACCTGCGCGACAAGTTGGGTACTTGCGCGGTGTTCACCTAGTAGGGTAATACTTGAGCGACTTTAGGTTAAGGCCTTTAGAATCCTCTTGATGTTCTTCCAAGAGAGGGGCGCGCATGTTCTATTGAAGGAGTAAGGCGGCACGCAAGTGTGGCCATTTCCCTTAAGGGATGGCCACCTAGGCGCGCAAGTATTGATGAGTTTCAACACTTAGGTCATCCTCCCCCTCTTTATATCTTCCGTTATAGGTATGAAATTGCCTTAAAAGTGTTCCGGAAGCTTTGAGAATAGACTAGGGCGTCGGGAGCTCATATCTGAGTTTCTGGAAAAATTCCTCCCCGAAATGGGGGGCCCACATGGTCTATTTATAGGCAGGGGAAGAACCCGGGCGGTTATCACTTAGGTCGTGCAAGTCACTTGCATGACTATAATGTGTCGCGCAAGTGGACTTGCGTGACTATGAGAAAACTTGCGCTTCTTCTGGGAAATATTCTCCTTGTTCATCCCTTTGTTGATTTTTGATATTTTCTTCAAAGGATGAATCAATTTGAGCTAACATATTCCCCTTTTCCAATATTTAGACTCTGTGACGAAAAGGAGCGTCAACAACTGTACCTCCCTGGATTGCTGCAGAAGAGGGGAAGTGACTATATGAGACTGAAGAAAAGATTCTCCATATCGATACCAAAAGAATATTTGAAAAGCAGCCAGCTACTCGGTCGCCTCACCTAGAAGCTAAATACAAGATCTCCTGATTAGTGCATCTACTACAACGTTCCCATTCCCAGGAGTATAGACTATTTAAAAGTCATAGTCCTAGTGGAACTCAAGCCAAAATCACTGTCTAATGTTTATGTCCATCTAGGAGGAGATTTACCTAAGACTTTGGTGATCAGAGTAGACCGTAAATCTCCTGACCATCAGTTTGTGCCACTAGATCTTCAAAGTGAAGACCACTGCTGATAACTCAAGGTCATGGGTAGCGTTGTTCTTATCATGATGTCTCAAAAATAGAAAACGGTATTTGATAACTACTCGCTCCATCTATAGGACACATCTGAGCTCAGTCCCTAATGCATCGCAGTAGACTATATACCCAACACCCTCATCCGAAAGCCTCAAGATGTGGTCACTAGATAGCATCTGCCTTAGCTCCGGAAAACTCCGATTGAATATCTCCAACCACAAGAAGGGTTCCCCCTTAATCTTTATCACTAATAAAGGTGATGCAACTCTGGATAATTCTGGCACAGTCCTCCAGTAGTATACGTCCAAACCCATGAAACTTCATACCTCTATCACACTCTTTGGGTGGGTCCCAAGAAAGTACCACCTAAATATTTGATGGATCCACCACAAATCTAGCCTCCGACTTGAAATTTCCCAAAAATTGAACCTCTCAGATCCAGAACTAGCACTTCAATAGCTTACCATAAAGCGCGTTCTCTCAGAGTGTGTCCAGATCTACCTGCAAATGATATGCATGCTCCTCCTCAGTAGCCGAGTAGATCAGAATGTCGTCGATGAAGACTACTAAAAAGAGATCAAGGTATGGCTCGAAGAACCTGTTCATGAGCCCCATGAACACACGTGGAGCATTGGTCACGCCGAATGGCATAACCAAAAACTCATAATGTCTTTACCGACTTCTGAAAGACGTCATCTACACATCCTACTCTTGTACTCTGAGCTGTTGATAGCTTGATCTAAGGTCTATCTTTGAGAACTACCATTCTCTCTTCTTCTGATTAAAGAGGTTTTAAATTATAAGGAGTGGGTATTTGTTATTCACGGTCACTTGGTTCTGGTTCCTTTAGTCAACGAAAAGTCTCTAGCTCCCATATTCCTTCGTGGAAAATAAAATTGGGGCTCCCTAAATAGAAACACAGGGACGGATGAACGCATTCCCCTATAATTCCTCTAGCTATACTTGCAGCTCACGAAGCTCCACATGAGTTATCCAATATGCTGGTGTAGATATCGGTCTCATCCCAGGGTACACATCAATGTAAAAGTACACCTCTCTGTGAGAAGGTAGACCCAGAACATCATCAGGGAAGACATATGCGTACTGGTCCACTACTACAGGATAGCTCGGACTCTCCACATCAACCGCTCTAAGGTTAAGGCTAGCCAGCTAATGAGTGATCATATACACTCTCCTCTGGGTAATTCCATCATGTCCTGCAAAGGCTCCCTTCTCACCAGTGAAGGTAAACCTAGTCCCATCTGTGCAGACTGTAACGACCCGAAATTTTGAATAAATCATGTTTCTTATTTTTTTGTGTTATTTTTTTTATACTCAACAAAATCATTTAATTGGATAACATGAGTATAATAAAAATGAGATTGTTGGGTTTTGACTGTTATATGACCATTGGTCAATATGACTGCTGGAAACTGAACATTTCGATATTTGTCTATAAATACAAGTGATCTTGGTTAATTAATATAGAAAGAAGATTTTATGGCCTTACCCAGTAGTCTTGGACCGATCGAATCCCATCTAACATAACTTGGGAAGGAGTTAGCACCAATGGGCTATGCTCTAGACCAAACCCAAGCCGAACTTCATCGTATAAAGCTAGAACGGAATCTCCTTCATGAGAAGTTCAAACTGATAGAAATTACTACTCGTGCGATGTTGGCTGAGCCTCCCTCTGATTCTCTCACCATAGCACACCTTACACTTAGGTCCTATGCTGGTGTGATAAGGGGCTACGTAAGAAGATCGTAACTGCATTGTGTAATCCTTTGTTTTTAATAATAATTTTCATTTCTTCTTATGATGAAGTTTATGAATTTTCAAATGTCCAGATAAATATAGTATGCATATTTTTGGTGAATTTTAGAGAAAGTATATTTTAAAAAAAAATGTTTATGCAAACCTTAAATAATGAAAAATGTGTAATGATTTTTGAAAAATGGTCTTCTAAAATTATGTTCAGTACGAAATTAAGAGTCTAATAAGATAAACTTAATTTTTGATGAATAGTAAATTACGAATAGTGATTTTATGCTTAGGATTAGTAATGTGACCAAATGGATTAGTAATCTTACTTAAATAAAGAATTAATATAATCTAGGCACCTTGATTAAGTAATGTGATTCAATAAAATGGTTAAATAACAGTTTCATAAATTATTAGTCAACTTTTAGTTTTTTCGGGTGAATAGTGTTTTTTAATTAAAAATTTAATTAAAAAAATTAGAAAATTATTTTTTTAAAATGGATTTCATTTTTGAACTCAGAGCATAGATATAATGTTAAGGTAATTTTTGGGGATTTTTCTGAAAAAAATGAATTTTCAGTGAATTGTGTATTTATTTAAAAATTAAATTAAAAATATTTAGAAAATCATTTTTATAAAATGGAGTTTGTTTTTGAAATCGCGGCATCAATATTTGATTAAGGTGAAATTTTGGGATTTTTCTGAGAAAGATGAATTTTCGATGAATAGTGAAAGTACAGTTTTTAAGTTACAGGTGTTTAATGATATCATTAAATGATGTATTAAGTATGTAATAAATATGGACTACTTATGAATAGTAAGATAAGGTTTTAGGTGTCTCAAGTGGCAAATACCATGGCCAAATACCATGGGCACGCCCATGGTTTTTCCAAAACCACTAATGAGGTGTCCCTTGGCCATTAATACCTTGTCCCCTAACTTTCCCTATTAATTCCACGCCATCCCCTCATCCATTCGACTACCAACTCTCCCCCAATAAAGCTCTAGTCTCATTACCTCCCAAAGAGTCCATCCAAGGTGCCCCCAAGCCCTCAAGGTTCCAACCGTTGAGTTTTAAGAGGTACGTTTTAAGGTAAGGGATCCTACCTCCCACTTTCTTTTCAAGTTATCTTTTTTATGTCATTTCTTTTATGCTCCATGCTCTTATGTTGTAGGATGTTCTTTTATATAAATACTACTGTCTTTTTCATTTCATATGATTATAGACCCCCTCTTTCTCTCATCATTTCATTTTAATAATGTTAATGTGGCGTCGTTAGGTTGCCGAATTTTAAAGGGATTCTTTCACCCTTCTCAAGTTCTATTTTCATGTCAAGTTCCTTTTTATTTTTTTGGTGTGTGATCTCTATATCTATCATACTGAACTCCGATGTTCATATGATGAGAGACCCTATTTTATCTCTTTAATTCAGTATTTTGTTGTTTTAAGTGGCACCGTTAGGCTGCTGAATTTTTAAGGGATTCGTTCACCTTTCACATTTTTCAAAGTTCTACTTTCATGTCAAGTCTTTCAAGTTCTTTTTTATTTTGTTGGGGTATAATACCAATATCTATCATACTGATATTTTATTTCCATATGATGAGAGACCGTATTTTATCTCTTCAATTCAGTATTTAGAAGTTTTATGTGGCGACGGTAGGCTGCCGAATTTTTATGGGATTCGTTCACTTTTATCATTTTTCAAAGTTCTACTTTCATGTCAAGTCTTTCAAGATCCTTTTTATTATGTTGTGGTATTATCTCTATATATATCATACTGATATTTTATGTTCATATGATAAGATACCCTATTTGATCTGGTCAATTCATTTTGTGAAGTTTAAGTGACGCCGTTAGGCTGCCGAATTTTCATAAGAGAAATGTTATTTTTGTCTTCCTTTGATGATCTTCGTTTCATATAGTATATCTTTAAAATTTCATTAAAATGTTCATTTATCCTTCATATTCTGTCCCTCTACTATTTTATGGGTCAATTATGAATGTTTGACCCTTGTACCCTCTCTTTTCAATTTTTTCTAAATCCCTGAAACACAGTCGTTATGATGCAGAATTTCCATCTCAAAATGTCTCTCTCTCTTGTTCTAGAGTTATTTTATTTTATTAAGTGAATACACAAAGCTCTCTCTTATATAATGGTATTCACATATATACCAAAATGTTCTATTTTAAATTCTGGGATTTACATACATGATACCCACCTTCCTTTTCTGTGGGTTTTAAAGTGACACAAAGATAATGTCTTTAAAGCAGTTTTTAAAACGTTACGATTATGAAAAGAAACCCATTCCTTTTATTCTATATGGTTTGTTTATTAAATGATTTATGATGATATATGTGGCTCAAATTATAAAAAATACATGTCAAGGGTGTGCCCTGATAGCGCTCCAATGCATTGTGTAAAGACTTAATCTATAGAGATGACTATTTTTAACGATGCCTTGGTGAATAACCTTGGTAATTTTTAATGACACCTTGGGGATGGACTTTGGCGAAGCAGAAATGATTGTCACTATTAAATGTTGTAGCCACATCTTCACGTTATGAAAAAAAAATTATTATGATATTCCTCATGATTTCTTTCTCATGCCTTAATGTTCTTTTTCATGACATTGTTGATGTATCAAAAGTTCACATGTTAAATGTTTCTCCGTGTTTCCCTTACTGGGCCTTCTACTCACCCTTTATTTTGATGTATGTCCCCAGGTTATTATATTTAGTAATGAACCTAGGATGAACATAAGGATAATAATTTCAACTATTTAAGAAGAATGTTTTATGTTTTCATGTTTTATGTTCCTGGTTTCCAATACACTAAACCTTAATGATCCTCGGTTTTTTAAAATGTAATGAAAGTTTATGTGATAAAATGCGGGATTCTATAGTTGATATCGAATGATGGTTTAGTTATTTGTGGAAATTAGGATATGAAAACATTAGGAAGAACTCTATAGAAAAGTTTAAATATAGGAAACCTTCCTAGTATTTTGGTGAGTATTGAGTAAGGGGTTGCCAAGAAAATACATCCTTTTCTGGATACGAGTAGTTAGAGGTGGATCTGGCACATATGGACATAGAAGTAAAACCCGAAAACACCGCTTTGAGCTAGACTCAAACGGGAACTGGTACACAATAACGGGCATTGTTTCACTCTTGGTTACGACACTCCCGGGGGATATGCTTTGGTAAATTCATAATCTTAGTATGAACCATTATTAAATGAACAAAGATAAAATAAAATAAAGATTCACATAAGAATATTTTATCATGGATAACCTAGATTGGGACCTATGGGATCACATGTTAGGTTATACTTTTCTTCTAAAAGTTTATCCTTCTATGATTTAAGTTTCCTTTTAATGATTATTGGCTTAGTATTTAAACCCCTAATTGTACTTTCTTTCCATAGTTAATGGATGGAAATGGAAGAACATTTCCCAACAACCAATGTGATAGGAAAAGTGACGATTTCCGTATTAATATGACAGAGATGATTATTGGATTAAAAGATGATTATTATTTTGGAAGACGTTCACTATTTTGGGAACCCTATTTGATCGAGGTAAATAGATTACTACGGTTTTTTCATTCAGGTGTAAAGGATGACATATATTTTGAAGAATCTATGAATTTAAGGCGGACTTATGGAAATGATTAACCTATCTTGGGTAAAATATGTTTCGGTTAGCTAATTTTGTTATAAGATGTTAGAAGTGGTTGATGTTGTTTGGAGATGAACAATGCAGTTTATTTTGGAAGACTATGTTATCAAATCCTTCTTACATTTGGGTTTCAATCTTAGTTTGGTTTATTTTGAATAATTTTAAGGACAGTTATTTACGGAATGGTCTATGATGAACTCTGGGTAGTACCTTGGAACTTTGAAGATTTAAAAGTAGTTTCTCTTCCTATGGGATTCATTCTTTTTGAAGAGTTGTTTTATCCTACCCTTTCTGTTTTTGGGATAAATGTTTAAAGATAGATAGTTTTTTATTTGTGGAATACATGATTCTCTAGAAGATTATTCTTGTGCTTTTGATGAACCTAAGTGTTTTTGAATGCTCTTCGTTTGGAGAAAAGATTAGTTTTGGTAGAAACTTATTAAAGGATTAAACTCTACTTGATGGTAGGTATATTTCCTTATGTTTTTATTCTATGTAGTAAATGAATTCTTCAAAACTATGAAAAGGAACATAAAACAAAAAAAACATTTTCTGTTAACGTTTCCTACTAGGAAATAAAATACCGTTTTACCCATCATAACTTTGTGATTTTCTTGTTGTTAGCTTTCTTTTAATCATGTTTTCTATCACTCTCCCTTAGAACGTGACCCTTTTTTCACCATGTCTATGTTTTCCAACATGTTATCCTAGTATGGGTTATCTTGGGTGACCTTTCTACTTCACTTTCATTCTTTTAAAGTAATAGTTTTACTGACTCTTTTTTCCGGTGTGGGACTTTCAATGAAATTTCAAAACCCAATTTTAAAAATTGCGAGGACGTAATTTCATAATGGGGGAAGATTGTAACGACACGAAATTTTGAATAAATCTTGTTTTCTATTTTTGTGGGTTTTTTTTTATACTCAACAAAATTGTTTCATTGGATAACATGAGTATAATTAAAACGAGACAGTTGGGTTTTGACTGTTATATGACCATCGGTCAATATGACCGCTGGAAACTAAACATTTCGATATTTGCCTCTAAATACAAGTGATCTTGGTTAATTAATATAGAAAAAAGATTTTATGGCCTCACCCAGTAGTCTTGGACCGATCGAAGCCCATCTAACAGAACTTGGGAAGGAGGTAGCACCAATGGGCTTTGCTCTGGACCAAACCCATGCCGAACTTCATCGTACGAAACTTGAACGGAATCGCATTCGTGGGAAGTTCAAACTGATAGAAATTACTACTCGTGCGATGTTGGTCGAGCCTCCCTCAGATTCTCTCACCTTAGCACAGCTTACACTTAGGTCCTATGCTGGTGTGATAATGGGTTAAGTTAGGAGACTGTAACTACCTTGTGTAATCCTTTTTTTTAAATAAAAAGTTTGATTTCTTCTTATGATGATGTTTATGAATTTTCAAATGTCCGGATAAATATAGTATGCATATTTTTGGTGAATTTTAGAGAAAGGATATTTCAAAAAAAATGTTTATGCAAACCTTAAATAATTAAAAATGTGTAATGATTTTCAAAAAATGGTCTTTTACAATTATGTTCAGTACGAAATTTAGAGTCTAATAAGATCAACTAAATTTTTTATGAATAGTAAATTATGAATAGTGATTTTATTCTTACGATTAGTAATGTGACATAAAGGATTAGTAATCTCACTTAAATAAAGAATTTATATAATCTTGGCACCTTGATTAAGTAATGTGATTCAATAAAATGGTTAAATAACAGTTTCATAAATTAGTAGTCAACTATTAGTTTTTTCAGGTGAATAATGTTTTTTAATTAAAAATTTAATTAAAAATATTTAGAAATTTATTTTAATAAAATGGATTTCATTTTTGAACTCAGCGCATTGATATTATGTGAAGGTAATTTTTGGGGATTTTTCTGAAAAAATGAATGTTCGGTGAATAGTGTATTTATTTAAAAATTAAATTAAAAATATTTAGAAAATTATTTTTATAAAATGGAGTTCATTTTTGAAATCAGAGCATCGATATTTGGTTAAGGTGGAATTTTGGGATTTTTCTAAGAAAATTGAATTTTTGATTAATAGTGAAAATACAGTTTTTAAGTTACGGGTGTTTAATGACATCATTAAATGATTTATTAAGTATTTAATAAATATGGTCGAATTATGAATAGTAAGATAAGGTATGAGATGTCTCAAGTGGCCAATACCATGATAAAATACCATGGTCAAGCCCATGGTTTTTCCAAACCCACTAATGAGGTGTCCCTTGGCATTAATGCCTTGTCCCCTCACTTTCCTTATAAATACCACGCCATCCTCTCATCCATTCGACTCCCAACTCTCCCCCAACGAAGCTATCATCTCATTACCCCCCCCCAAGGAGTCCTTCCAAGGTGACCCCAAGCCCTCAATGTCCAAACCCTTGAGTTTTAGGAGTTTCCTTTTAAGGTAAGGGATCTTACCTCCCTCTTTCTTCTCAAGTAATCTATTTTATGTCATTTCTTTTATGATCCATGCTCTTATGTTGGATGATGTTCTTTTATATTCATACTAAACTGTTTTTAATTTTCATATGATGAGATATCCCCTCTTTCTCTCATCATTTCATTTTAAGAATGTTAAAGTGGCGCCGTTTGGATGCCGAATTTTTAAGGGATTCTTTCACCCTTCTCAAGTTCTATTATCATGTAATGTTCCTTTTTATTTTTTTGGGGTATGATCTCTATATTTATCATACTTAACTCTTATGTTCATATGATGAGAGACCCTATTTTATCTCTTCAATTCAGTATTTTTATGTTTTAAGTGGCGCCATTAGGCTACCAAATTTTTAAGGGATTCGTTAACCTTTCTCATTTTTCAAAGTTCTACTTTCATTTCACGTTTTTAAAGTTCCTTTTTATTTTGTTCGGGTATGATCTCTATATCTATCATACTGATATTTTATTTTCATATTATTAGAGACCCTATTTGATCTTTTCAATTCAGTATTTTTATGTTTTAAGTGTCGCCGTTAGGCTGCCGAATTTTTAAGGGATTCTTTCACCTTTCTCATTTTTCAAAGTTCTATTTACATGTCAAGTCGTTCAAGTTACTTTTTATTATGTTGGGGTATGATCTCTATATCAATCATACTTATCTTTTATGTTCATTTGATGGGAGACCCTATTTTATCTCATCAATTCATTTTTTTAAGTTTAAGTGACGTCGTTAGGCTGCCGAATTTTCATAAGAGAAATCTTATTTTTGTCTTCCTTTCATGTTCTTCATTTCATATGGTATATATTTCAAATTTCATTACCATGTTCATATATCCTTCATATTCTGTCCCTCTACTGTTTTATGTGTCATTTATGAATGTTGATTCATTTCCCCTCTCTTTTCAATGTTTACTAAAACCCTGAAACATAGTCGTTATGCTGCAGAATGTCCGTCTCAAATTGTCTCTCTCTCTCTCTCTCTCTCTTGTTCTAAAGTTATTTAATTATATTAAGTTAACACTCAAAGATCTCTCTTATATAGGGGTATTCACATATATACCAAAATTTTTTATTTTATATTCTGGGATTTACATACATGAGACCCACGTTCCTTTTCTATGGGTTTTAAAGTGACACAAAGATCATGTCTTTAATGCAGTTTTTAAAACGTTATGATTATGAAATGAAACCCATTCCTTTTATGCTATATTTGTTGTTTATGAAATTATTTATGATTATATATTTGGATCACATGATAATATAGACATGTCAAGGGTGCGCCCAGATAGCGCTCTAATGCATTGGGTAAAGACTTAATCTCTAGAGATGACTATTTTTAACGATGCCTTGGTGAATAACATTGGTAATTTTTAATGACACCATGGGGATGGACCTTGGTGAAATAGAAATTATTGCCAATATTAAATGTTGTAGCCACATCTTCAAGTTATGAAAAACGTTATTTTTATTATGATATGCCTCGTGATTTCTTTCTCATTCCTTAAAGTTATTTTTCATGACATTGTTGATATATCTCAAGCTCACATGTTAAATATTTCCCCTTGTTTCCCTTACCGGGCCTTCTACTCACCCATACTTTTGATGTATGTCCCCAGGTTATGAGATACAGTAATGAACCTAGGATGAACATAAGGAGAATCCTTTCAAGTGTTTAAGAATAATGTTTTATGTTTTCATGGTTTAAGTCCCTGGTTTCCAAGACACTAAACCTTAAAGATCCTCGACTTTTTAAAATGTAATGAAAGTTTATGTGATAAAATGTGGGATGCTATACAGACACACTTCACTTTGGACCTAATACATTCAATCTAAGCATGGATTTTAGATAACTAGTCCATTACTAAGATGACATCGTAAGGCATTGATGCTGCTACTAGGAGATACCAGTCGAAGCTATCACCTCCAAGATTATGCTAACACTACTGGAACCAGTGTGTAATCATTAGATCGTCTCCCATAAGAGTATTTATTCCTTAAGATTGAGCAAAAGGCTTCAACGGAATCTCCGAGCTCTGAACGAGGTCCATGGAAATAAAATAATGAATGGAACCTATGTCTATAAGTACTGTAGATAAGGTGGAGTAGACATATATCATACTTCGTATCATCTCCGGAGTTCCATGGTTGTATGCCTCAACTGTCTCGAGCTGATATCACCCATATCTAGATGCTTCCTATGGTTGGAGTGGGCTACCAGGTGGTGGTGGAGGTAACACCTCAAATCTTCTCCCACCACCAGCTGCACAACCAGCTCCACTGTAAGTTTGCATACTCCCTGTGGACCTCCTCTGTCGAACATCTATCTCTACCAAGGTGATCCTTAGATCGTCTAATGATCATCTGTACGGTGGTTCGGGCAGTCACGAGCCATGTGACCCTGTCAGCGGCATGCATAACATTGCCTGATATTTGCATTACTGGATCTATCTTGGGTGCCCCACACATCTGACCCTGAATTCTACTGTATTCCATCTATAGGTCAGGTCCTCTTGGACCTCTGTGACATCGGTATGCTACCAGCTATGGAAGACTCTACTAAGTAATGCCTGTTGGTGGGTCTCGATGCTGGTGACTACTCATCAAGAAAACTCCCCACCAAGAGGGCTCGCTCTAACACCCACGCCTGCATCAGGATGCTGAGTGAAATCATCAAAACCCTGATCTCCCGCCTGAGTCCCTACTCAATGTTTCTGGCCCTGAAGAATGGATCTCTCACCATATCAACGGATTAGCATGTGTGGCCGGTGAACCTTGCTGAGTACTAAGCCATAGTCATGCTGCCCTGATGCAAATGAAAAAGATTCTATATGTGCATTGCGTGAAGGGTCGCTGGGACAAACTCTGCCCAAAACAGGCTCTCAATGTCTGACCATAGAAGTGTCTCATCATCTTGAACCTGGAGCATCAAGGACAACCATATTCCTACGGCTTCCTGTAGAAGTCTGGCAGCAAGGATCGCCATGAGAACAGCTAGTGTCCATACTAGTCGGAACACTCTTAACATGGCCTCCATCCAATCCTCATCCACTTGTGGGTCTGTCACACACATTGAAACTAGGTGGCCTCTTGGTCTGGAACTCAGGTAACACGATCAAGCGGCGTTCACTCTTTGTTGTTGCGGCTGGTGGCATCGGTGGCCTAATAGGTAATGGTACCAGTGGTTCCTCCGCGGGTGCCTCTACTGATAAAGGGCCCTGCAACGAGGCCTCATCACTAGGTGGGCTATAATCGCATAATATACCCAAAACCCTGGCTAGTTTTCTACATGGAGGCATCCTAAAAATAAAGAGGTGAACCATGGTTAATAAGTTATACCTAGTGAGATAACTCAAAAATATCAGAACGAAAACTTTTCAAAACACACACACAATCAGTGTTTTTGTTCACTGAGTCAGAATTCAAAAGTCAGGGTACTGGTGTATGGATACATTGGCCACTACACCCACACTGGATTCCATTTCATGATAACCACACTCACATCACTTTACACTATTTCTGTTAAAAAAAATATCAAACTCCAATGTTCTACGGTAGAACCGACTCCTCTGATACCAATTTGTCTCGACTCGTCCCCCGGGGCCCATGGCGTTACTACCCCAAACCCGCCTTCCATAGTCTAGGGGCTGGCGACTAGAATCGAAAGGCGTATTTCCAAAAATTGGGAATAAATTGTCGTTATAACATAAAAACTCACAAAACTAATCACAATGTAGGATACAATCAAAAACTGAAACTACATAGTAAACATGGTGTGTACAGAAATAAAAGTGGGCCAAAATACAAGCCCAACTGAAAAGTACAAGTAAACTGAAAAGTAAATGTAAAACAGAAACAACTCTAGTGAACACCCACCAAGGATCCTACCTGAAGGGTAGGTATAGCTCTCGAATAGTCATCATTGTGGTACAACTTGTCTAATGTCCACCTCCAGGATTCCTCTAGTCCTGGTACCCTCTTCATCTATCAGCGTTGTCCATTGTATGCAAAAGAAAAAACATAGTGCGGCCATATCCCGTGTAGGGGTGAGTCAAACGATACTCATTATGGACCCCGAGACCCTCAATGGTCTCACAAAATCCACAAAAGATAAACCAAAAATCATGGAAAAAACAGTCAACCCTACTTAAGAATATTCCTATACATATACTTATGTTATCATGTACACCCATCTCATTCATGATGAAACACAAGGCCCAACTCGAAATCCCAAAGGACAACACTTCAATGGAGGAAGGATTACCCCAAAGGTAACACCCCAAAGGTAAGTACAACAAAGGTAAAGCCGCACAGAAGTATACCATAATGGTATCACCCTGAAGGTATGTACCACAAAGGTATCACCACATATAATAATTCCACAAAGGTGTCTCCACAAATGTAAGGACATATCTCACACCAGGTATAACTTATGTACGATAGTAAATATGATTAAATGTAACTACTAAATCATCTTACTCTATTGAGAGGCAGAACCACGTAGGATCCTAAATCATCAGACCCACATAGGATCCTAGTACACCATATCCATGTAGGATCCTAGAGTAGTCCCATGTGGATTCATAGAGCAGATCCACGTGGGATCCTTGATCACAGACCCACGTAGGATCCTAAGTCAAAAACCTACATATGATCCCTTCCTCAAGTTACAGCCAGCTACTGGGTTCCCGCACTAAGCTCTCTTGTTTATTTGTGGGTCCCATCTTCAAGATAAAGGTTTATAATCCAACTATTATGAAGTCCCATGAAGATATATCCATATGTACTGCAATGTAATAGGGTTTTCAACGCAACAGACTGTGTGACAATCGAATGCCCGGTCTGTATGTTATTGGCCTTTTAGTCTCGGGGGCCCGGTTGGATTCATGTTTGATTCGACTAGGTCATACTCCAACATTATCCAAACCTCTATTAGAGTATACCAAAAGGACCATCCCAATCCTAGGTTTTTTGTTGCAATAACGGTTAGTCAAACTGACACTTGTAGATCATGTTATAGCCGTAAGAGTGGAAAGGGGTAAATGTAGGTCCGGGTCCAGTCCGACCCAGTCTGGCCGACCCTGCCCGACCTTGCTTAGGCCGACCCAACCCGATTAGGGTCGAACCAGCTTTCTGGGTCCGTCCCTACCCGCTGGGTCCGGCCCAACCTACTGGCACGACCCACTGGGCAGCCCACGATGGGCGGCCCGCTGGCCTGTATTATCCCACGGCTGGGTGGCCCTGCAGTGGGTTCCACCCTAGACACCACCCAAGGGGAAGGTTCCCTCTGGGTACCCCAAATGGCCCAATCGTTCGTGTTGGGTGGCTGACCGGTTGGATCCACATGGCGCCGACAGCTGGCACATGGGACATGGGGCCATGCTCGGCTCCCTGGCTGGACGAATGACCATCTCTCCAGTAAGAACCCGGTTTTTACTGTAAATGACTCTGGAATATTCTTGATATTATTCAAGAGCAGCGCCTTCAGACGGCGTATGATTCCGATCCCCAGTGTGGCTGGAATTAAATTTTCAGTGCGTTCATACATGGAATGCCAAATAAATAAGATAACTCCATAATGGTGATTTAGATCAGTAATCTGAGGGTATGAATGGGTCTAAAATGGGGTGTTTACCCTAGACAGGACATAAAACATGTCGGCGAGGGGAGTTTGGACCTCTCTCTCTCTTTTGGAATGTTAAACGAATAAATTAAATAAATAATTTATTCATTTAATGGTTAAAATAATGTATCTTTTAAACGGTGGCTAGGATTGGAAAACTGAGGGCACCTTTGATCCCGAAACGTGCTGTTTACCCTAGGAAGGGTGTAAGTTTCGCGGGTGCGGGCCTTCTGTGGAAAATGGCTCTGGGGATGTTTTCGTAATTTAGCGACCTCGAGCATTGTTTTTAATAACCATTGAACGGGGCCTCATAATAAGATTCTGAGACCGCTGTTGTTCTTGGGAGGTAATTTTTACCCTAGGGGAGGCTTATCCTCGACCCCGGCGAGAGTTTCAGATGCGGGTAAATTTTGAGGTTTTAACTTAATTAAAATTTTATTAAGATAATTCCTAATTTCCCTTACTTAAACACTCAAACCCTCATTCTTCCTCCCCCTGGTCCAAATCTCTGGCGGAAGGAACCCAAGAAACCAGGAGCACCTCCCATCTTCTTCTCCTCTTCCTCCCAAGGCAGTTGTGGATCCGGCCGACAGATCGCTACGAAGCGATGAGATAAGCCCATCCAGGTAGGAGTTTTTCCGTTTCATTTTTAATTTCAAACCCCTCCCTTTGAGCTCATTCTGCATCGTCTAAATTCTGCTTAATCTTTGAGAAAACCCCATGGTTGTGCATTATGAATTCTATCCTTCCCAATGCACATTTCGGTTTCGAATTTGGAGTCTTGAGTCCTCTGTATTCGCCTGCGGATGATTTCTGGTTTTTGGTGTTTATCTGACGGTTTTGGGGTGGTCTGGCAGTTTTCCCAGGAGGCAGAGGCTGGTTCGGCCGGGTGAGCGCCGCAGAGGCACGTCGGCGGCCGGTTCACCCGGGTGAGTGCAGCAGGGAGCTGCAGCGGAGCAGGGTGGCTCGGCGGTGGGGGTCCTCCTCGTCAGCGATGGCGCGCGCAGCGCAGACGGAGGCAGGCGGTCGAGTGGAAGGAGGTTGCTGGAGATGACCTGGGTCGCCCTGGAGGAACCAAGACCCGCATCCCACGGGTCTATTGAGTTTCCAATGTTGAAGACGATCAGGAAACAAAAAGAAGAACGTGACCTCTCTACTTGATTGGAGAGAGGGGAGAAATAAAAAATGGGGCTTGCGTGGAATAAGGGTGTTAAAAAAAATAGGAATTTAATATAATTTATTAATAATATAATAATAATATAACTTGTTATTGTTATAAAATCATATTTCAGTCGTAACACCCTCATATGGGGTTTGATTGTCACGTCGTCTGCAGTAGTGCGACCCAGCTTTTAATGCTGTCATTTTGAGGTTAATTTTAGATGTCTTTTTCGGGTTTGCATATCGGTTCCCCAAAATGCTCAAATAATAAAAATATCATATTATTGTTTAAAACCTCGACCCACAATAACTTGTGCATGCGGAATCCGATTGGAGAGCTATCAGCGACTGCATGACCCTCGCGTAAATCCGTACTTTTCATAACGGTTTCAAAAAATTAAAGATTCTTTTTCAAAGGCGCATTGTGAGAAACACTCACATTAGTAATAATAAAATATTTATTATTATTTGCGGACTCTTCGAACGAACACTGCATCCACATCTAAAGTCCGATTTGAGCACTTTCAGTGACGTTGCGACCCTGGTGTCGAGGCAAAGTTTTCTAGTGTGGTTTTGGGCATTGAAACCGGAGTTGAGTCATGGGCCCCACAGCCCATCTTTCGAGCTGTACGCGACATTTTGATACTTTTTCATCATATGTCCTTTCGAGGCGTGCGACCAGTCAATTTTGGGTGTTTTTATGAGGGCATTGCATTGGCGCAATCTTCTCGCCTTAATTCCGCACATTGGTGCGGGCCCATCGATGGTCGTTTTGTAGTTGGCGGTGATTTCCAGCTTAATCCCCAGGTGTCCGTTTTGGACAAGTGAATAATCCCTCTTGTGTACTTTTTCGAGAGGATCGCAATGGTTTGATCTGTTCGTTGTACTTCGGGACTTGGGTGTGGGTCCCATGCAGCATCGCTCATGTGCGGTATGTCGGAATGAAACTTTTTCTCCGGATATCCGTTGCACGCAAGTAAGCAGTCAATTTGACGTTTTTCTCCGAAATCATCGTGATGGCGCAGTTTGCCCGACCTTTTATGGGTTTGTGGTGTGGGTCCCACCTGACCTGGCTACGGTGAATAGTAAATTTTTCACCGGGTTTCCATTTTGGGCAATTGAGTAGTCAATTTCGTCTGTTTTTCTGAGGGGATTATATTGATGTGATCTGTTGGTTTAGTTTAGAGAACTTGGGGTGGGCCCCACACGGGCTGGCAACAATGAATACTACCATATTCACCAGTTGACAGTTTCGGGTGAGTAAACAGTCTATCTGGCATGTTTTTTCGCGAGGATTACAATGGTGAGATCCATTTGGATGTGTAGAGTCTCTTTCGAGACCTCATTAAAATGAGGAAGCAAGTAATGTGCTCAGGTGACGTTTCTTCTACTATGTTTGTAGTGGACCCTTGGCGTGTGATCGCATGCACTCCCGTGTGAGTGAAGTAATGCTTGATGAGTTTTAGTTGGTCGTGTTTGGGCCGATGGGGTGGCGAGTTGGAATTCTTACGCTTACGCCTTCGCATTGACGTTCGATTCCCTTTGCACGTTAGCCTTTGGGATGGAAACATGGTATACTCTGGGAGTATACGAGAATGACTGGAGGTACACACTGTGGTTTGTAACCAAGGACGTTTGTGAACCCTGTTGGGGTTGACATGTGACCACACGTCGTGTGGGCCCCATGTGTGTGTCGTGTTCTGCTTTACGTACCTTCGACCTCTCACAACATAGAGGGTCCTTCTGTTCACGATGGTTTAGACTAGAAGAGTTGAGTGGTTTCCCTTGTTTTTGTTCTAGAGTTGGGTGGTTGCACGATACCCAGCCCGAGTTATGTTGGCTAGTGTTGTACCATTCAGTAGGGATGACCAGAGAAGATCCGAGTTTACCCTCTAGCAGAGACTGGGCAGTGGGTTTCTCATCGACTTCTAGGGTTTACCCTCCAGCAGAGACTGGGTAGTGGGTCACCTGACGACTCTTGAGGGTCTACCCTCTAGTAGGGCTGGGCAGTGGTTCGCCCGTCATCTTGTTTTGGGTTTACCCTCCAGCAAGGCTGGGCAGTGGGTCACCTGTAGACTTGATCAGGGATTACCCTCTAGTAGGGCTGGGCAGTGGGTCGCCTGATGATGTATTAGGGTTTACCTTCCAGCAGGGTTGGGCAGTGGGTCACCCATTAGAATTTCAGACTCATGCCTTCTTATGAGGATAGTCAGTGACTTTTCTTCGTGACTATCGGAGTGGGACCCTTGGTTGTACGGGTCATCGTGGTGACCACCTTGACTTTTAAGAGTCCTCTCGACTACGGGGCAGTGAGGAGGTGTGGTTCGACTTTCCCCAGAACTCTCAAGTACTAGGGGCACTTTCCCCAACGAGACGTATCCTTGTGATGTGACCTAAAACCGTGTGGGAGATTCAGTGCCACCCAAAGCAGATAGTATCAAGGTGCAGTGATTTGATCCCCTTGACTTGCAGTTCAGGGCAGACACGCGGGATGCAGGGCATCGACGGTGTTTACTTCTCAGACTGTTGGCTACTCAATTTCTTGGGCTATGTTACGGGATAGAGATCCCCTTACGTTCTTGTTCGGGTTTCTTGAAAGATCATTTGGATATGTATATACGTTGTACTAGTACCCACTTCTTGGGCTTGTTTACTCTCCCTACAAGAGAGACGAAGACGTGCAGGGTATGCCACGTCCTTTCCGTGTCTAGCTTCTCGTGCTTAGACAAGTATACTCTTCTGCTATAGGTAGCGAAGGCTCGATGGGAATTTCATCTTCTCACCGTTTCTAGCTCCTTGTGTTAGGACAAGTCAACTTCCTACCTCTTGTTGGGTTGATCTACACTCTTTACTGAACTCTCTGTTGTACTCCTTTAATTTTCCCCTGTTCGATCTACTGCTAACCCTTCGGTACCTCTTTTATGGCTCCTTAGAGATTTCGGGGTATCCCACTATGTATTCTTATACTCACCCCTACTTGGGATTTTCCCGCACTAGGTGTACCCTTGCAGACAATGGACAGGTTGGTCGTGACTTCAGTGGAGCATAGGAGTTCTGGAGCATGGACTGCGTGCGGTGGTCAGAGTCGGGTTCCAAGTGGGGGACCCTTCCATCTATTTTTCTTTTGTTTACCTGTTTCTGGGTTGTGGCACCTTTTCTGGTGGGGCACGTGTTTTCCTCTTTCCTTTTTCAGTTTACCTTCAGCACTTTTTTTGTACTTTTAGAGGTCGATGCACGTTGTGGTTTATTTACAGTAGTTGGTACTTTTTTTTTACTCTTCACTTTTTCATTGAGTGTGTTGCATGTGTGTGTACAGGTACTTAGGAAAAGTCCCTCCCGAGTTTTTGTGCCTTCGGCGCAGGTCGCCAGCCCCTGACCTATGGAGGCGGGCTTGGGGTAGTAGTGGCTCGAGCCCGGGTAGGGTCAGGTCATGGAAAAGTGGTATCAGAGATGGTTCGTTCATTGGGACATTTTTCGGACATCCCTAAAAAGTAATTGGTTGGGATTTAGGGCAACGGTGTTAAAGTGTCTTGAGAGTGGCTCTCAGGCTAGGGAGTCCAGTGATGGTACGACAGCCGATATATCCATTTACTAGGACCCTGATAACCCACTTGTCGACTCGGCATGTTGAGACACTTGTTGTGGGGAAAATTGGTTTGTGCATCAGATAGGATTGAGTCTTTGATTATCATTCTTGAGTTAGCTACCCATTGTTGTTAATATTATATACATATATGCTCATCTGATCGCGACACTCCTTGATAATGTTCAGGATGTCTCCGCGGAGTCAGCCAACCAAGATACCAACTTTGGTTCGTGACGACGACCCTATGAGCTATGAGGCCTCAGTACATGACCCATCATGCGAGCCCCTTTCTTCGGGTTGGCCGAGAGCAGTACCCCCACCCGTTGAGCAGCAAACAGCTTCAGTAGAGCAGGATGAGCTTGAGCGCAGGTTGAGCGCCCTCCGCAAGTTCCAGCGGCAGATAACGCTGAGGTTTAGTAGTGAGCCAGACCCTCAGGCAATAGGGGCTTGGCTAGAGGCAATGGTTCTCCTTTTCAGTCTTGTACAGACGCCGAAAGATATTATGGGGGCTTTGGTCGCCAACCTTTTCCACGGAGTAGCTTGGCATTGGTGGGGTCTGGTGACTCGGTTTCTTGATGATTCGTTTCTTTCATGGGTCGACTTTCAGTTTTTGTTTCGTGAAGAGTTGTTCCCCTCCTGCTTACGCTCCATTCGGATTCAAGATCTCCTGTTGTTTCAGCAGGGAGGGATGACGGTGGCTGAGTACGCGGCTATTTTTGCAGACCGTGCACGCTTTTACCCAGACTTGGTCCATGGCGACAACATCCAAGCACGGAAGTATGAGAGGGGTCTTTGATGAGAGATTCATGTTGTCATATTACCCTTTGAAATTTCCACATATGCCGGGGTGTTAGAGCTGGCACTGCTGACAGAGAGCTTCCTGTCACTTTCTACAGTTGGTGGTACAGCAGGATCGACAGAGCCGAGATGTCTACCGCAGCTAGTGGGCGTCGGGTGGCAGGACCTTGACGCAGGTGGGTTTCTGATAACCGGACTTAGGGGCATGGTCATACACCACAGTGGCACCAGAGGGAACCAGTGCACCCCAGAGAGCGATGGTGCTATGCTTGTGATGGGTGAGGTCACCTGGCATGGGACTGCCCGCCCATGAATGCGAAGATCTTCAGGCAGACAACCGGTGCACCACCACGATGGAGGCAACATCATGATCAGAGTAGTAACCAGAGAGGTGGTGATACCAGAGGAGCGGGAGGAGTTGGAAGTGGAGGGCGACCTCATGTGGTCTTCCCATCAGCACTAGGCATTCCATGTCAGGCTCCGAGAGCTGACAGTTGGGACCGTGGATAGCCTTGAGCTTTGGATATCTACGATCTTGTAGAGCATGAGGTGATAAGAGGTACGCTCTACATCTCTTCTACTTTTCGCAGTAGAATTGTTAGACTATGTGTGTGATATTATTTTCTCCATGCTCCTTGTTTGATTTGTCACAAGGGTGGCATGGGTTGTCAGTGTAACCCTATGTTGGTAAGGTAAAAGGCTTGGGACATTTCTCTTTAGTCGATGGTGTTGACTCTTTCTCTTATGAGCGTGTAAGAGGGTCTTGGTTGTGGGACATCGACTGTGAAATCTTATGTAACCGGATATCCTTGGGTGTTTCACCATATGGATATTCTAAAGGAGAGAATCACTTGGCTTGTCCCAGGTTCAAGTGGTTATTCCAGTTGCAACGTGCGACGTAGGGGTTCAGTCAGGGAGGTGAGCAACCCCTAAGAGCCTTCGGGCCATTTGAGACCGTTCAAAGGGATGGTGAGGTTCCCTACTGCCTTTACCTAACACCAAATTCAGGAGTGGGTGCACGATGTTTCCCGGGTGACTCACCTGAGGATATGTGTGTGTGCTCCTATGCACGTCATCGGCAAGGGAATACCTCACGTGAACATATCAAATCCTTTAGTCTATGTGTGGTGACGTGGGACTGTGTAAGAGTTTTTCTGTGTATGGGAGAGCCAGGTGTGGGCTTAGTACCCTGGGTTGTTCCCTGGTTTTTCTTTTTGGGGACACAAATCTTGAAGGAGGGAATGATGTATGAACCCAGTTTTTACTATAAAAGACTCTCGAATATTCTTTATATTATTCCAGAGCATCGCCTTCAGGCGGCATGAGATTCCAAGCCCCGGTGTGGCCAGAATTAAATTTTCAGTGAGTTCACACTTAGAATGCCAAATAAATGGGATAAACCTTATACGGTGATTCAGATCAAAATTCTGAGGGTAGGTATGGGTCCGAAATGGGGGGTTTACCCTAGGAACGACATAAAACATGTCGGGCTGGGGGCATTTGGACCCCTCGCGCTGTTTCAGATCATTAAACGGATAAATTAAATAATTAATTTATTCGTTTAATGGGTAGACTCAGGTATCTCTTAAATGGTGAATCGGATTGGAAAACTGAGGGCACTGTTGAGGCCGAAACGTGTCATTTACCCTAGGAAGGGTGTATGTTTCACGGCCATAGGCCATCTATGGAAAATGGCCCCGGGGGTGTTTTTGTAATTTGGAGACCCCGAGCGTGGAGTTTAATAACCATTGAAAAGGGACTCAGAATAAGATTCTAAGACCGCCGTTGTGCTCGGGAGGTGGTGTTTAAGCTATGGGAGGCTTAAACTTGACCCCGTCGAGTGTTTTGGATGCGGTTAAATTTTTAGGATTTAACTTAATTAAAATTTTATTAAGATAATTCCTAATTTTCCTTACTTAAACACGCAAACCCTCATTCTTCCTCCCCCTTGTGCAACTCTATGGTGGAAGGAACCCAGGAAACCAAGAGCACCTCTCATCTTCCTCTCCTCCTCCTCCCAAGGCGGTTGCAAATCCGGCCGGCAGATCACCGCGAAGCGATGGGCTAAGCCCCACTAGGTAGGAGTTTTTCAGTTTCGTTTTTAATTTCAAACCCCTCTCTTTGAGCTCATTTTCAATCATCTAAATTCTGTTTAATCTTTGAGAAAACCCCATGGTTGCGTAGTATGAATTCTTTCCTTCCCAACGCACATTTCGGTTTCTAATTTGGAGTCCTGAGACCTCCTTAATCGCCCGCCGAAGATTGTGGGTTTTTGGTGTTTATCCGGCGGTTTTGGGGTGGTCGAGCAGTTTTCCAAAGCGGCAGAGGCTGGTTTGACCGGTTGAGCGCCGCGGAGGCGCGAAGGCGGCTGGTTCAACAGGGTGAGCACCGTAGAGGCACGACGAAGCGGGATTTGGCTGGGTGAGGGCCGCGGAGGCACGGCGGCAGCTGATTCAGCCGGGTGAGCGCAGCAGGGAGCTGCAGCGGAGCAGGGCGGCTCGGCGGCGGGGGTACTCCTCGGCAGCGACAATGAGCGTAGCGCAGACAGTGGCAGGCGGTTGAGCATATGGAGGTTGCTGGAGACGACCTGGGTCACCGTGGAGGAACCAAGACCCACATCCCGTGGGTCTGTTGAGTTGCCAAGGTTGAAGACGACCGGGAAAAAAAAGAACGTGACCTTTCTCCTTGATTGGAGAGAGGGGAGAAATAAAAAAACGGGGCTTGCATGGAATAAGGGTGTTAAAAAAAGAGGAATTCAATATAATGTATTAATAGTATAATAATAATATAAATTTTTATTATTATAAAATCTTATTTCAGTCGTAACACCCTCATATGGTGTTGGATTGGCACGTCGTGTGCAGCAGTGCGACCCAGCTTTTAATGCAGTCATTTTGAGGTTAATTTTAGATGTCTTTTTCAGGTTTGCAGATCGGTTCCCCAAAATGATCAAATAATAATAATATCATATTATTGTTTAAAACCTCGACCCACAATAACTTCTGCATGCGACATCCGATTTGCGAGCTGTCAGTGACTGCGTGACCCTTGCGTCAAGCCGGACATTTTATAATGGTATTGGAATATTAAAGATTCTTTTTCGAAGGCACGTTGTGTGAAACACACACGTTAATAATAATAAAATATTTATTATTATTTGCGGACTCTTTGGACGAACGCTGCGTCCACATCCGAAGTCCGATTTGAGCGCTGTCAGCGGCGTTGCGACCCTGGTGCCGAGGCGATGTTTTCCAGTGTGGTTTCGGGGATTGAAGACGAAGTTGAGTCGTGGGACCCACGACCTGTCATTCGAGATGTACGTATATTTTTGTAACTTTTTAATCAGATGACCATTCGGGGCGTACGACCATTCAATTTTGGGTGTTTTTCCGAGGGCATTGCATTGGTGCAATTTGGCCGCTTTAATTCCGCACACTGGTTCGGGCCCTGTGAGGGCCGTTTTGGAGTTGGCGGTGATTTCCAGCTTAATCATTGGGTGTCCGTTTTGGACAAGTGAATAGTCCATCTTCTGTACTTTTTCGATAGGATCGCAACGGTGCGATCCGTTCGTTGTACTTATGGACTGGGGTGTGGGTCCTAGGGAGTACCGTTCATGTGCGGTAAGTCGGAATGCAACTTTTTCACCGGATATCTGTTGCATGCATGTAAGCAGTCAATTTGACGTGTTTTTCAGAGAGCATCGCGATGGCGTAGTTCACCAATCCCTTTTTGGGATCGTGGTGTGGGTCCCACTCGTCCTGGCTACGGTGAATAGTACATTTTTCACCGGGTGTCCATTTTGGGTGATTGAGTAGTCAATCTCGTGTGTTTTTTCAAGGGGATCACATTGGTGTGATCTGTTTGTTCGGTTTCGACATCTTGGGGTGGGCCCCACACGGGTTGGCTATAGTGAATAGTACAATATTCACTGGTTGACCATTTCGGGTGAGTAAAGAGCTTATCTCATGTGTTTTTCTATGAGGATTACAACGTTGTAATCTGTTTGGATGTGCAGAGTCTATTTCAAGACCTCATTTAAATGAGGAAGCAAGAAAGGTGATCCGGTGGTGGTCTTCTACTATGTTTGTAGTGGAAACTTGCTGTGTGATCACATGCACTCTCGTGTGAGTGAAGTAATGATTGAAGAGTTGTAGTTGGTCGTGCTTGGGCCGATGGGGTGGAAAGTTGTAATGGTTACGCTTACGCCTTCACATTGACGTTGGGTGCCCTGTTCACGTTACCCTTTAGGCTGTAAACGTGGTATACTCTGGGTGTATATGGGAATGACTGGAGGTACACGTTGTGGTTTGTACCCCAGGACATTTGTGCACCTGGTTGGGGTTGACCTGGGACCACACGTCGCGTGGGCCCCATGTGCGTGTCGTGTTCTGCCTTACATACCTTCGACCTCTCACGACATAGAGGGTCCTACAGTTCACGATGGTTTAGTCTATCAGAGTTGAGTGGTTTCCCCTGGTTTTGTTCTAGAGTAGGGGGGTTGCACGATACCCACTCCGAGTTCTGTAGGAGAGTGTTATACCATCCAGTAGGGATGACCAGAGCAGTTCCGGTTTTACCCTCTAGTAAAGACTGGGCAGTGGGTTGCTAATCGACTTCTAGGGTTTACCCTCCAGCAGAGATTGGGCAATGGGTCATCTGACGACCTCTTAGGGTCTACCTCCAGTAGAGACTGGGCAGTGGGTCACCCGACGACTCTTGAGGGTCTAACCTCTTGCAGGTCTGGGCAGTGGGTGACCCGTCGTCTTGTTCCAGGTTTACCCTCTAGTAGGGCTATGCAGTGGGTCTCCTAATGATGTATTAGGGTCCACCCTCCAATAGAGACTGGGCAGTGGGTCGCCTATCGACTTGTTCAGGGTTTACCCTCTAGTAGGGTCGGGCAGTGGGTCGCCTGATGATGTATTAGGGTTTACCCTCCAACAGGGCTGGGTAGTGGGTCTCCCGTTGGAATTTCAGTCTCAGGTCTTCTTATGAGGCTAGTCGGTGACTTTTCTCTGTAACTACCGGAGCGGGACCCTTGGTTATATGGGTCAGTGTGGGGACGACCTTGACTTTGAGGAGACCTCTCGACTGTGGTACAGTGATGAGGTGTGGTTCGACATTCCCCAGAACTCTCAAGTACAAGGGGAAATTTCCCCACTGAGACACGTCCTTGTGACATGACCTAAAACTGTGAGGGCGAGTCAGTGCTGCCCAAAGTGGCTAGTATCAAGGTGCGGTGATTTGGGCCCCATGACATTCAGTTCGGGGTAGACGTGCGGGATGCTGGGCATCGATGGTGTTTACATATAGGACTGTTGGCTACTCACTTTCTTGGGCTGTGTTACAGGATAGAGATCCCCTTACGAGCTTGTTCGGGTTTTTTGACAGAGCATATGGATATGTATATACCTTTTACCAGTACCCACTTCTTGGGCTTCGTTACTCTCCCTCCAGTTGAGACGAAGACGCGTGGGTTATGCCACGTGCTTTCCGTGTCTAGCTTCTTGTGGTTAGATGAGTCTAATCTCATGTTATAGGTGGCGAAGGCTCGATGGGAAGATCATCTTCTCACCGTTTCTAGCTCCTTTTGTTAGAACGAATCTACTTCCTACCAATTTTGTTTTGAGCTATACTCTATCCTGCACACTCGGTTGTACTCCTTTACTTTTTCCCATGTTTGATCTACTGATCATACTTAAGTACCTCCTTTTTTTCTCCCTCGAGCCTTCGATGTATCCTAATGAGTATTGTAATACTCAACCCTGCTTGGGCTTTGCCCGTACTTGGTGTGCCCTTGCAGAAGAAGGATAGGTTGGTCGTGACATCAGTGGAGCTTAGGAGATCAGTAGCTTGGACCGCGTGCGGTGGTCGGAGTCGGGTTCCAGGTGGGGGATCCTTCCAGCTGTTTTTCTTTTGTTTACCTATTGCTGGGTTGTGGCACCTTTTCTGGTTGGGAGCGTGTTTTCCCTTTCCATTTTCAGTTTACCTTCAGCACTTTCTTTGTACTTTTAGAGGTCGATGACTGTTGTTGTTTATTTATACCAGTTGGTACTTTTGTTTTCTTTTTTACTCTGCACTTTTGAATTGAGTGTGTTGCGTGTGTGTGTACATATACATAGGAAAAGGCCTCCTCGAGTTGTTGTGCCTTCGGCGCTGGTCGCCAGCCCTTGGCCTATAGAGGTGGGCTTCGTGTAGTTGTGACTCGAGCCCGGGTTGGGTCGAGTCGTGACACCTCCTCCGTGGCATGGTCGCACGTTGTGCCACCATCGATGGCCGACAGTGAGCCGACTGCCCTCCCTTCGCCATCGCAGCCTCCGGTCGCAGCTCATGCATGCCTGGTGGTGCGAACGCGTGCTGCCGCCTTTTTCATGTGGGCGATCGTGCGCCGACTTCCTCCCTTTCTCTGCAGCGTACGATGGTCCACAACCGTTCTCTGGCGGCGAGGTTTCACCACCGCCATCATCACAGTCATCCTTAGTGTTGGCCGCCTCTCTTGAGTCCAACCGGTGACGGTCACCAGCACGATCGCTGACGACGTTCCTCGGGTCACCGGTTATGCCCCGGTGGCCAGATCGTCATTCCGATGACTACTGCACCCATCTCGGGAAGTTCGCATCAATTCAAGAACACCAAAATCCACAACAGTTGCGGGGGGGGGGGGGGGGGTCGGTCTATGTTCATTGGGCCCGCACCCTTTGCGACAGAACGGTAGTAAGCGGTATATTTGTTATTTATTAGATAAGAACAACAATATCAGGGTAATGGGTAATAGAAACAACAATCACTACCTCAATTTCTTGTGGAAGTGTCATGAGATGATGTAGGTGAAGGAGATGAGGGTGCCAATGATTGTCTCTTCCGCAACACGTTTCTGATGTCTCGCTCTTTCATCGTCCTTGCTCTTAATTCCAAAGTATTCTCTTCACTGAAAAGGGCATTCTTTGTTTGGACGAAATGTTTCTCCAAATTTCTCCAAAATAACTTCTTTTTCTAATGATTTCTAACTCAAAAATGGAAAGCGAAACTGTTAAAAAATAAGCCTAACTTTTTATTAAACTAATCACAATTAATTAATTGAAGTTGGAAGAATTAATCATGGATATTTGAAAGGTTTTCCCACATTAATAGGGGTTCGGGCGGTCCCCACCACCATGAATTCATAATGGGAGGTTTTCAAGTTCGGGTGGCCTCCACCTCCATAATTCAAAAAACAGTTGTTTCAAAATAAAAATAAAGTATTATTTATTTTATTTTTCTTCTCCAATGAAAAACTGAAAAACTGTCTTCCACCCTCAACCTACTACAGTCAAGGTGAAGGTCTCCTTAAGTGAATATTGGCACGAAAAGTTCAACGGTGCCTTCACATTTCAATTCCGATCACCGGTTAAAAAGTTACAAAAACCCACTGGCACATTTATTGAATGTACTTAAAAAATGTTCAGAAGTTCATTCCGGGCATACCGGGCCATGGAATCAGACACCGTTAATTTTAGCATACTCAAATATCAATATTTAATTTTTAATAAAATTACAAGGAATTTATGGGTCTTTACACAGGTCCCCTAAATTTATGGAAATTGACTGTAAATGAATACTTAGGATCATTTTTATCTTCTTCCATAGTACTCTTCATTTTCCCTCGACAATCCTTTACTTTTTTTCCTTCTTTCTGACACATAATGAATTTCTTTGTTCCATTGATACTTTTATGGGTTTCTCCTTACACATTTCCAACATGATGGAAAATGACCTTTATTTTCTCCATAATCTCAACTACTGGAGCACTTATCATTATCCACCATTATGTTCATTGTTGAGTTAGGGAGTTGGTTAATTTATATTTTATTGATCATATTTTTGGAAAATTGATTCGGCATGAACACGATATCTTTTATTCCCATCAACAGTCCATTTTTTTCATTTCCACCACTTTTTTCACCTTTTAAATCATATTCTATGTTACTATGGTTTTCTTGGAATACAACCATTGACTAAAACTAGAAATCATAGTGTGAGAAACAATAGTTATAAAATCATTTAGACAATAACATTACACCTTATTTTCAATCTAAAACACCATAGGATTCATCATGGTCTTTTATCCTGATATTATATCAAAATCATTCAAATTAGTTTGTAAAGAAAACGTGAATTATCTTAAGAATATCCTATGGGAGTGTCATAACCAAGAGTACAACAAGACTCTTTTTCATGTACCAGGATAACCCGAGTCACGCCCAAAAATCCTTGTCCGAGTTTTCACTGCAATGTACATATGTTCTAGAGCCGCATCCACCAGCTCGTATTCAGACATGGATTTATTACATGGAAAATACAAAAATACAAACATTACCAATATTCTAGGATGTTTTTTATACTAATCCTCAATGCCTATCTTAGGATAATTTTCTCTAATTAATGTTATACTATATCTAGCTTCCCTGGTTTTTACTAAACATCCTCTGATACCAAATGTAACGCCACGACCCTAGTTACCCAGAGTAGGTGCATTATTACATTACATTGGAATGATCACAAGAGATCATGTCTTGAAAAAATTATTATTTTAGTAGCTTTATATGTACAAGATATATATATAAGTTTTACATTATATCATGAAATAAAAATAACAACATTATTTCACCTTTGAACACACTCATATCCTTGACCTATCCATGCAGGTTAATCATAATATACACCTTCAAATCCTAGGAAAATGAAACATAAGAAAAGGGTGAGCTCAGATGCTTAGTATGGATAACAATATAGTGGAAACTGTCGTAAATAAGCATATACATTTAAGGCAATGTAAAATATTGAAAAACAGGGCTTTTAAACATAAACATAAACATAATATGGAAAAGAAAAATCATATATTTCCATTTACTTATTCACATGGATATTCTACTAGTTAAATAATCACATGCAATATCGATAGCTAATTTAATAATTATGGAATGCATAATGTCGGACCTCATAACCACATAGTCAAGGTCTCATGCAATGACTACAAATAATATTTTTTCCAAGGCCTTGTGCCTAGACACTAGTTTGTCTCATTAGACCTACTGATGCATCAAGGAGCTATAGCGGGCTCCACCAGTCACTTACTAAGTCCAATACATTCATCATATGAAAATGGTGAAACATTATCTAAACATTCTTATTAAAACTAGCATATGAAATGCCAATACATTAACTGGAAACCATGAATAGTATGAAAATAGCTCATCCACAGCCAAAAATAAATCATTCAATACAATATAGAAGATTTTATTATAAAAACTTATCAGCAATGAAGAATAAAATAAAATGATGGATATTTACAAAGAAGAAAATGATCAGTAAAACTATATGAGAGAAATATCCCGTTTTTCATGAAATCATTTTATAGTCTCACTATTTATCAAGAAGTCGTTTAAAATAGATTTTTTAATCAATGTGTCCCATACAACTCTGAAAATTTTAAAAGGAATTTTAATTTTAAAACATTAATGTCCAAATAAATAAATCTATAAATTTTTTTTAAAACATGTACATTAATGAGAATGATTTATAAGAATAAATATTTAAAACATTTAAAATAATATTTTAGTTATAGTTACTAATCAAATGAGAGACACATGAATAAAAATAATCGAGGTAATAAGAAAAATATAATTTCATGAGAATAATGGGATTTGTGATATACTATGTCCAAGTATAGTATGTACACTATGTAAAAGTGAATTGGCGCATGACAACAATGAATCCTCAATGGAATGTAAATTCAGATGAAATCTCTTATAAAGACTGTATAATTAGGTTAAGTATAAATCAATGACATAATTATGTGTGAAAAATATAAATACACTCAATATGATTGAATATTCATTTTAAATCAAACAGATAAAATTCAAACATATTCTTGTAAAAACAACACCAATGACTAGAATATTTAACCCAATGAATGGAAATTGAGTTAAAATTACACATATCATGTTCTTATCGATTAATTGAGAATTTATCAATAGAGTGATTATGTGTTTCAAAAGTAAATCCACACAAAGGGGATTTTAAATTAATACATAAAAAATAAATAGTTATTTCACACATAATTTTAGAGTAAAATAATTAATGAAGTTTGTGTAAAACCCAATGACAAGAAATCGAAATTAGAAATTACCTTACCGATTAGGTAATGTATGAAACATAAAACCAATGAAAGAAGTATCATAAAATGAGGATTTAAATACCCATAAATTAATTTATATTACAAAAAGAATACAATCATGGGTAGTACATACACTAGACAAGATAAAATATTGGCAATATAGCATAAATCTTACGAGAATAAGTAATGAGATGAAAACCCATTACCTTGTAATTTTCCATATTCGAGGGTAACTTAACCACATTTATAATAGTTAAATAATTGTTATTAAATTATACAAAAAACCACATACCTAAATATGATATCATATAAGATCTTCTAAAATTTCTTTGTTAATAATATTTCAGTAGTATCATGGTTTCAGGTGTTAACTGATTTGTTTTCCCTTATTTGTTTTATTATGTAAGTCATGTTAGTTTTGGGTAGGATGTATTTGATTCATATATAAAATGATATTATGTTCTTAAACATTATTTTAAATCATAAAATAAAAAAAAATTATTGAATGGTTACGATGGAGAATGAATCTAATCGCGTTCATAGAGACGGTAATCTGTACGTACGCAGAAGCGAAAATACCATTCCATTGACGGTGAATTCATATATAATTGGATGGTATATCATATATAAAGAATCATTAAAATGTTATATTTATTATTTACATAAATTATAATTATTATTACTCCAATACAAATGATGATGCGTTGAATAAAAAACTAAACCATGACATGGGGATGGTAAGCCGTATGCACGCACGTATGGTGACATTTTCATTCATAGGATAGATAGAATAATGAATACAGTACTACCATATTTATAATAACATCACAGTATATTTAAGGCACTAGAGTTATTAAGTTGTTATAGAAACAACAATGAAAGAGGAAGTGGAAGAAGAAAATAACATTGAAATAGGTGATGAGATTATTACTTCATCTTCAAGAGCTTCCTTTTGATTTGATCTAAATGGATCCATAAGATGGATTCAGATCAACGTAAGGCCTCTAGGTTGAAGTGAGGATAGTTGGGAGGATATTTGATTAGGTTTTGGCTGATGCAAATGGCTTTTGAGGTGTTATTTTGATATAATGTGAAATACCCTTTTATAAGAGATTTTATGGTCACTTTAGGAAAAGCTTGAAATATTTTTATTATATAATCATATTCGGTTTATAATGGACCCAAAAGAATTTATTTGGAGGATATGGTGGGGTTGGGTCGAAAACCTCTAAACGAATATGTTTTAGATAGATTTAGGTCACCATATTAACCTTATTTTTTAGATTTATCTCTTAGTTAAATAATTTAACTTTTATCATGTATTCTTTAATTATTATAATAAATTGTTGATGAACATAATATAAAATACCAAAAGAACCCGAAGTGGTTAATTATTGATATATCTAACCATATATATGTACTTTGGGTGATCCTAATATTTTTAGAAATATTATATCAATTAATAATATATTATTGGTTTTAAAAAACTCATTTATGTCAATTTTGACACTATTTAGAATTTGGTTTTTGAGAAAGTCATAACATCTTTATCACTATAAAAAAATTATTTAATCAATGCAGAAATTTTATATTAGCTTATAAATTTCTGTAATACCGAAAAGATCTCAATTTACAATTATATTAATATTTATAATATAAATTATTTTAATCATTCAATAATAAGATAATTACTACATAATCATTGAGTCATAAATAAATATAATTAATTAAAGTCAAAAAATTATAAATAAAGTAACATTATGTAGGAAATTTTTTTAACATTATAATGAATATTTATTGTCGAAATTATATTATATAAAACATTATATTAAAAATGGATTCATTGTTAAACATTGAATTTATCACTTTTAACTCTTCTTTAAATAAAATAATAATAAATGTCCTAATCTAATCCATGTGGACCAAAAGGGTCGTATTTTATTCCTATGGTTGATTTCAGTCGAAATAAACTTATCTAATAGAATTAGTACATGTGTTATGGTAAACATATAATATAATTATACTTCAAAACCATTCAAATGTATAAATTATCACTATAAATTATATGGATTAAAAATGATGTTTTCAATTAAAATTTAGTATTATTCATTATTCATAAAAAACGAAATTTATCCAAAAAGCACTGAAAATTTATCAAAACTAAATTTTTATGTTCTTATTCTAAATATGGATTTCATTTTGTCCAATTTAAAATATAAAAGATTCAAATATTTTATTTAAAAAGGGTTCACCATTAAAAGGCTGTAAAATTGAATTATTTGAAAAATAAATCTTTTATCTGAAAAAACGGATTTCTTCTTATATAATGTCTGAGAAACACATAATATGGATGTTAAAATTATATGGAGTATATAAAATTAAAAATTTGGTTATTACTATTCATAACAACTTTTTAAACTGCTAGATGTATAGGTCGTGGTGTTCTTGAACTTGGTGTTGTGTACTTCACATGCTATTGTGTAATTCAAAGAGAAACCTAGCATAGAATCTTGGGGTGTTACAATTACTATGATGGGGAATTTTAAATTTTGGATTTCATAATATTTTTATAATTTAATTTTTTTATTAATGTGTAATCTTGAGTTTTGTTATTCATCTATCATTGTCAAACCAATTAGGCATCTTCCACCATATTCATGTCTCATATCACTCACATTCCTTATACCACCATTGTGATTTGTAGGGGACTCCTGATATATTTGAGGGGTTATATATTTCATAGAGACCTACATGAACAAAATATTATTTTCCTAAAGTTTATATCTATAGAATATCCTCATTGGTCAATATATAGATATAAGGAGAAGGGGACCATCATTGGGTTCCTTATATCACCCTAATATTTTCTGAGATATTCTTTTCAAGTTAATTTTTTTCATACTTTACACTACACCCAACAATCAGATTATATTGAGTTACACATAATAGTTAATTTATCTTTTTTTTACATATAATAATTAGTGTTTCATGAATTAATTGAAACACCACATCTTATTGAATCATGACATAAAATTAAAATATTATTAATCAATATGGTACACATAATGTAGTCATTAGAATGGAAAGTATGAATTCAATTAAAAATTTTAGGAAATTATATGGTATAAATATATATAATGATTTATTTTTTGGCCAATGGATTAGAAATGAAAATCAAAATCCTTTAAAAATAAAAAAAATATATTTATGAAAAAACAATTTTTATTCATAAAAATTTATTTATGATTAATAAATTAAAAAAACCGTTTTGGTGAATGATTTAAAAAAAATTATATAATATATAGCCAAGAATGTTTTTAATATTCACCTTAATTATTTTCATGAAAAATTATAATAATGAATCCTATATTATTCTAAAAACGGTAATTTTTTATATAAATGCTTGGTCACCTATTGCGCACATAAAATAAAATTAATTTCAATAAATATTATTATCAATATTTGAAAAAATATAATTAATTTTTTGAAATCATCATGTCAAAATTATCTTTCAGTGAATTTTTAAAAAAATTTGAGAATATAAATTTGATTATTAATAGTGAATAATACTGGTTTTTATTGAATATTTTGGGTTTTTAATGCCACTAAAAAATTAAATTTCTTAAGATGGTATTAGTAGAATCATTGGTTCAATAATATATATATTAATCTAATTTATTTCACTAGAAACATATTAATATTTAATTTTAATATAAAAACTTTTTAAACTCAGAAACAATATTCTCTTTGAACACCTACTTTCTCATCGGTTTGAGGATATATTTTAAATTTAAAATATTAACTTATATGAATGGAAAATTGAAAAATGGAATGAATATTAGAATTAAGAATAATATATATTAAATAATAAGATAAACATGATTTTTGTCCATAATTAATAATAAAAATAGTTTTAATTAATTACTGCATTTAAGGTAAAAATAGGTTTACCAATGGGGGTTAAACTAAACAAATATTGGTTGAAAATGACCTAAAATATGTCTAACACCTATATAATAGTGATATTTGGACCTTATCTATTATATAATAATTATTGGTTCATTTTTCGTCTTTTTAGAATGTAGAAAATGTGGTTACGCCTTATTTCCAAAAAATAGAAGAGTGACACTCACCTCACAAACAAATGTCCACCCCTCTCCATTCCACTTTAAAATTTTAAAACACATTTTTGGGGCCATTATATAGAAAAATAAATTCCTTATTTCCCTCCAAGCATACTATATTACTTATTTTATTCATAATTATATCATAAGAATCATTTTGGTGAAAACCAAGAGAAGTTGTCTAATGAAAAAGTAACAGCCCAAAAGGAGAATTTTTTTAAATTTCCTCCTACAACAACATAAATTCATATTAACTATTCTGATGTAATGGATTAATTAAATTCTATATACTGAGATGTATTTTATTCAATATCATCACCTATATCAGTTTCCTCTTCCATAAAATGCGACACAAAATCATTATTTATGTGTACGTAGAACTAATTTGACACCAACCAATGATATTAGTTTTACATTATCATCTATCATGAATTCATATAATTATGGATCTAATTTTTATATGTGATATGTTTTTTATTATTATATATATGTATTATTATACTAAATATAACCATTTACTTCATATCTTATTGTAAAATAATAATGTCGCTCGTGTGTATGGAATACTACCTTCTCGAGAACCAACATGTTGTCTATTTCATTTTATTCTATAATGGATATTAATAAGCACATATTTACTGAATACGTATTATATTTTTAATTTAATTACATTTATGGATTTATGATATCACATATACCTTCATACATTCTAATCTTTGGGGGGATTTGATAATATATTTCTTGTGTATGGTGAGGTACCACCTCATGAACAGATATGATTTGTTTTTCATATCATCTATACATAGAGGTAATAATATAACCCCTAAATAAAAATAGATGATGTATAATAAATATAAAATGATTATTTAACATTAATATATCATTTATCTGTATTTATTTCATTCCATTATGAAAATGTAAACAACATTGATGTGCATGTATGATCTATGGTCTCCATGAATGATGTATTTCATTTTCTATCTCCATGATTTACATAATATGATAATGAAATATATAATAATTATATATGATATTTACATCATGCATAACATTTGATATATTATGTAACCATGATAAATGTATAAGGGCAAAAAAAAAAACAAATCAATACATACACGAAAAATAAATTAGTTTTTACCTCAAACATGATTTTAATAACGAATAACTAATAAAAGAGTAATAAAAGGTAATTAGTAAACAATATATTGTAGCATACATATTAAATTTTATTATTTAATATAGTTATAATAAAATTTAATTTGATATACATTATGTTTCAATTTTTATGAAGGAATGATTTAGGGTAAGGGATATTCATATATCTTTTACTTTTGTGGGACACATGTCATCTTCACCACCAATTTCATATATGATTTGTATATATGTTCCATGAATTAATTTTAATATTATTATCAAAACAATTATTGTTAATTTTATATCAATTTTATGATCACCATATCATAGGGTTTGTGATTCAAATGTTTCAAAAGTGGAAATGAATTTTTGTATCAATTTTTTTTCTTTGAGAGCTAGGTTATATTATGTAGCTATATTTTTTTACGAGGTTTATATAAAACCATGTTGACATTTAATGTCATGAAAATATTTATTCTAATGATATTTTATTTATCATTTTTTTACACTTTTATGGTGATTATTATTCAATGTTTACAAATTTGAAATGGTATTATGATACAATCACCATATTTATCTTTATTGTTTAGTATTATGTTTATGATGATTAATATTATGATCCATATCTTGAGAAACTAATTTAATTTATTATCCTAAAGATATATTTTAATATAATTTTACCATTATTCTTCTATATTTATATACTCATCAATTATGGGGAATGTTTTTCAGAATAATCCTTTGTATATCTCTCTTCCATCGAAAAAGATTTTTCATCAAAAACCATGTCTCCTAAAATTTTTTTGAAGATTTTTTTATTTATCTAATTGAAATTTTTAATAAACTTTTAATGATGTTTTAATTTTTCCATAAATAATATGAGTATAATATTCATGCCAATTTTCAAAAAATTCTCATTTTCTTTAATTTAACATAGGAATGATGTTTTTTTATTATCATGTTTGATATGAAATGGATTTCTGTCCATCATGAAAATTATTTTCTTTGATGATTATTTTATAATTTTTAAGGGGCATTTTTAAAGATTTTTTTAAAGATCATTTCTATTTAAAAACATAAATGTATAAATGAAATTTTCCTCATGAAATTATTTCATGATTTTTTAAGATTCCTTGATTTTTTTTTCAAAGATTATTCTCAATGAAAAGTGTTTAAGAAAATATTTTATAAGGTATATTTTAAAAATTCTATTTTAAAAGAAAGGTTATTTTAATCAATAAATGTTCAAAGGGATCATTAAAAATCATTTTCCTTCTAAGATGACATTTGATGATGTTTTATATGCCTTAATGGGGATATGATACATGGATACCTTTCATATTCATTCTCTGGATGGTTTATGATAATGATCAAATGATATTTATCAAACAAATTTCTCTTCTAGAGGTTATACAATGATGAAATCTTATGAAACCCGCATATTTTAAGGTTTATGAAATGAGGAAATTATATCAAAACCTTTTCCATTTACCTAGGTTATTATATAATGAAATTTTTAAGAAAACCATTTCATTTCATGGGTTATGGTATAATGAAATTTTTTATGATCTTCGGTTAAACAAACATGTGTTTTTCATTATATGATCGGGGGATCTATATCTTCCACTAATGAATTGGGTAATGATTTATATCTAAAAATAAATATATGACTAAAATGACGGGTAAGCCCTATTCAATAAGACACTATATCATCTATCATATTCATGGGTATGAACCGTGACTACTATAATGATTTGTGGAGTGAATTAATTCACCTATAATAATTTTTTTAAATAGCCCTGACTTCTAAGTAAATTATTTTTTTATGTTATGTGTTTTCCAAAATTATATTTCCAATGTAAATGTTATGCTATAATTTATCATTTTATTTTATTTAATTTTGACTCATTTATTATGAAATGACAATATGTTTTCCATGAAACGTGATTAATATATTTGATATGTAGCGTATGGTTTTCATGGGTCATGATCATGTTATAATATAATTTCCTCAAACTATGTTGACTTATTTCCCTTTTTACCTTTACATAGCATTCACATTCTCCATTTATTATGTTTCATTCCCTATATAATGAGGGCTGGTTTTAAGTATCCTATGCCTATAAAGGGTACTAAATGGGATGATATATTAGGAAACCATTGAAAATTATTCACTAAATAAGAGGATTCATTACTATGTGTCCAATGGATCCAAACCATTTTAATCCTAAAGAGTGTGTTTATGTAATGTTATAAATAATTGTCTAAATTATGTAATATTTGTTTCACCCCTAGTTTGTGGTATGTGACATTTTTTTACCTTTCTATGTATATAAATTTGTTGGAAAATGTTTGGGATATTTTGGTAGTGTTTTGAAATGTTTTGGAAGGTTTTCATGTATTTTTAATGATTCAGGGTTTGAACAAGGTTAGGGGAAACCATGTAAGAATCCCAAGTAACAGTGCGATATTCCACTATTTGGATAATAGCTTCTTCAGAGCTGGTGCATGATTTTTCCAATCGTGCGAGCTAACCGTTCTAGCCAATAATAATTATTTTTAAATGGTGTTTGTCAGGATTTCCCCTAACTCACCCATTTTTCACCCATATAAACCCTTTGAAGGATTCTTCAATCAAAAGGGCTAGAGGGGCTCTCACACCAATTTTGAAAGAAAATCACATGTGTTTCATGGTGGTTTGAAGGAATTACATCTTGGGGAAGGTGATCTAGAGTAGTGTTGGTGGATCATTTTCTCGGATTTGTGGTGTAGTTTCTTGTGGATCAATTTATACAGAATCGTAAAGGTAGGTGGATTCTCTCTCGACTCCATGTTATTATAAATAGAATTATTCTTCCAATTAATTGTTAATTATTGAATTAATAGGTGACTTTGATGTGTGGAATTGGTTGAAAATTCTTTTGGTAATGTTTTGTGGATTTTTTGGGGAAATTGTTATTTGCGTTGCAATGTTCTTATTATTTGATTTTTAAATGTTGATTTTAATATAGGAAACATGGGTTGTTCTATGGAAATGGTTTTCATTAAAAATGGGTTTCATTTTTGAAATGTGATATGGAATGGATGATTCATCATGGTATTGTTTGATTATGAAATGGTTATTGGCATGTTGTTATGGCCAAGGTGTGTTATATTCTAGGGTACTGGATTTTGAATGTAATGTTTGTGATTAGAATTATGTGAAGGTGGTGGGGATTACCACTATAAAAAGATGATGGAGAGTGGATGGAAGGTCCACCATCAAGGATAAGTGGGTGAGAAGTACCACTTTATTGAGAAATTAGTAGACATGTTTGGACTGGATGATCCACCATATTTATTTCCTTGTTGTGTGTTGCTATACAAGATAAAAATGGTTGTGCTGATATGTGATTGGGAAATTATTTATTAGACAATTGTTTGTCTTTTCCTCATTCTGTGTGGATATGGGTAGGTGTTTCATGGTAAGGGTGTGTTTGGAATGAGGTAGTTATTCCATGTTTTTTGTTTAATATAAATTGTTTTATGTAATTGTGAAAATGGTATTATCATACTCGCATGTATAGGGATGTCATTTGGGAAAGTTCTACTAAGTATTTCTATTCACCCAAGATTTGACACTTTGGTTGTTTTTTATATTTTGTATTCTGAGACATAGTTAAGAGTAAAGAATCTCATTTTTCTGTTGGTTCTTCATGATTCCCGGGTGGTTTGGTGGTGCATATAGCATGGATTTTGTTGTGGAGTAGTGAAGGGTATATTGTATTACTTTGGGTCTCTTGTTAATTATTCTTCTTATTACTCTAATTTTGGTTTGGTATGGTTTAGTCGTAGTGATATTTTGAAATTTTTATGAATTAGGTGGCTGCATTGTGGTAATATATCATCTGTGTTGCTATGTTAACATTAATCATGATGTTTTATTTGTAATACCTTATTTTGTTGGTTGGATTATGTAATGAGAAATCATTATAAAATTTATTCATAAAGCAACATCATTTATTTACAGCCTTTAGAGACTTGGAATGTCTCTTTAGTAAAACTAGAACCTGATAACCTTCTCAAGACAATGAGGAAGGGGCAGGGCATTACAATTGGTATCCATTTTTTCGGTCCTTTAGTTTTAATTGTTGGTCTTTGTGTTGAGATTAATTCTTGGTATATTCTTTGACTCTGGATAGTAGTAAGGTGTAGAATTGTCCTAACATGGAATATTTGGCACAAAAGGTTATAGATGACCCTTTTATAATGAACTTCATGTTACCATGGAATTTGGGTAGTGAAGTTTTTTAGATACACATATAGGCATTGTATATCTCATTGTTGTCGGTGTAGCCAATGAGATGTTAATCGCATTCATATTAGAAAAGAATTCCCTATTTGATGCATATTTCATTTGGTGTAATGAATTATATTATGGTATGAATATATGAATGGGTGTAAAATCTGAAAATTAATTCAAATGTGCATATTTGAAATGTGAATGGTTTTGGTATTTTAAAAATGGGTCCATTTTCAAAGCATGATGTATTTTTTAGAGTAGTGAAACATGGGAAGTGTGAACATGGAGAAATCCTCATGGTGAAAGCTTTAATGTATCTAAAATTTAATTTTAAGACTTTTCATGCTATAGGTACAATTCTTATGGTTGTTTTTGTATTGATAGAAAGTAAACTATGTAGGTATCGTAGAGACCAACTGGAGGAGGCTGCTAAAAATATGGTTTCATCTAAGCCTTAGGTGAACCAAACACTGGTACAGAGTATAGTGCATGCTTTCCATGATGTTGAAAGTGGGAGTAAAGCGGATGAACCAAAGAATGTGGATCATGCAGATCAGTTTCAAAAAAAAACTTCCTCCCCTTTAAGGGGTGTTTCAATCTAGAATGGGCTGAAACGTGGTTAAATACAATTAATAGTATATTTGAATTATTGGGAACACTAGAAGTTCTGAAAGTAATGTTATTCAAGTACATGTTTGATGATATTTCCTGTCAGTGGTGGGAGCTAGTAGTCAAAGCTGGGACGGAAAAAGGTGTTGCATGGGATGATTTAGAGTAATTCTTTAATGAAAAATTATACCCTCATATAATCAGAATTCATCGCACAATATATTTCTTCCATTTGAAGAATGAGAATCCATCAGTAATGAAATATGAACAAATTTATATGAACTTAGTGTGATTTTACCCCAAGGTATCAGGTACCACATCCTTGAAGTCATGCATTATTTATTCTACGTTGAGGTAGGAAATTCATTCTAAGATAGCGGTGCTTTGTATAAATGATAACATAGAAATGTTGAATAAAGATACAATGGATGAGAAAGATATTTTGGGGGTAACATGCAGGGGAAGTATGTTGGTACCCATAGAAATTGGTGGGATCTCTAATATTGGGTTCAATATAAATAGGGATACTTATTTCTAGGGTGGGATTATGGCTTCGAATCTGACGGAAGGGTTGGATAATCTTCCTCCGATGCATCAGAGTAAGACATGATGTTTTTAGTGTGGCTCTACGGTACACATCAAGATGGATTACATGAAACAAACATGAGCATTTAATAACTATAATAAAATGGGGAATCTTTAGCAGTATATCCATAATTATATGATGTCGAGTGTTTTTGAGACTCCATAGGGGTCGCATGCGTAATTTGCCTCGACGGGATGGGGGTAATAGGATAATACATGTTACCATTTCCATGTTAGTCATGGTGATTCTAGAAATAACATTAATCATTCAAAAGGTAATAAGGTGTAGATTATTGAATGAAAATAGTTGTTTGGAGTTGAACAGGTTATGATGGATGATCAGTCGGTACTATCCATGGTGTGAGGTATGGTTCTTTTAAATTCCTTGTTGATGGAAGCTTTTGTTGATACAGGTTCTTCACGCTATTTTTTTCTTCTCGTGTTATTAGTTTGCTGGGTCTAACTATGGAAATAAATCCATATATTTTAAAACATCAATATTCTCTGTTTTAACGAAATTATCAAGCCTTCTTATGTAGAGAATGTTGCTTACTTATAGACAATATTAAATTCATCTGGGATTTCGTAGTGCTTGATATGGATTCTTATGATATAATCCATGGAATGGATTTGTTTGTAATGATTAAGGCCCACATATATTGCTATTCATGAAAAGTATGTTTTATTATGGAGGATGTCATTGAACACCACTTTATATGGTAGAACAATGAAGATAAAGGTGAAATAGATTTTTTTGGCACCGACTAATGGCATGATCTCATCTTATATAGTGGTTTTTTAATTGGGATCATTTAAAGGTGTTAGGAAGAGTGTTCTCCTAGCAGTTTTGGATTTGTTTTTGGATTTATTTCCAAAATAATTTATAGGGTTCCCACCCGTGAGAGAATTGTAGTATACAATTGACCTCCTTCAAGGGTCCAGTTCTATCTCCTATACATCTTACTGGGTGGCACTAAAAGAATCCCGAGAATTTATGGTGTAGTTGTATGTGTTAAAGAAAAAAGGATTCATTCATCATAGCACATCTCCGTAAAAAGTGCATGTTTTATTTGTTGAAAATGAAGATGAAACACTATGTCTCTGTTATTATTATCAATGTCGTAATTAGGTTTCTATAACAAACTGATATCTACATCCACACAATTATTATTTGTTCAAATAGTTGATAGGGGCTCAGTGGTTCCTCAAGATTGAATTTTGGTCATGATATCATCAATTTCGAGTGAGGAAGAAGGATATTTGAAAAAAAGAATTCCAAAGTATATATGGATATTATGAGTATGTGTTTATGCACATTGGTCTAATGAATTCACCAACAATGTTCATGGTATTGATGAATAAGATAATTAATAGATATCGGGATTCTTTTGTCATGGTATTTGTTGATAATATATTGGTGTTTTCAAGGAAAAGGGTGGACTGTGAGAAGCACATAGAGATAGTGGTGGGGATATTTTGGGATCATCTATTTTATGCCAAATTGACAAAGTGCAGCATTTGTACACATGAGGTTTATTTCCTTGGACATGTAATTTATGTGAAGGAATTTTTATTTGATACAGAAAATATAGTGTTTGTTATCTCATGCAAACCGCCAAAGAACATTTTTGAGATACATATCTTCCTTAGTCTATCAAGCTATTATTGAAGTTTTTTTCATGATTTACCATAATTGGCCTCACCTATGACAGCTTTGACAAAGAATAATGATCAATTTCAATGGGATGAGAAGTGTTACAAACGGTTTGAATAGATAAAGGGTAACATTCAATCCACACTAATCAAGGTTTTTTCAGATCTAGGGAAAGGGTATGCGGTGTATTGTGACACTTTGGGATAAGGGTTGGGGTGTGTGCTCATGAATGAAGATCATGATGATTCATTTGGATCATGGTAATTGTTTTTTCATTAGGATAACTTCCCCAAACATGATTTATAATTGGACATAGTGTTTCATTCTTTGAAAATTTGTTTTCGTTATCTCTTCGGTGTGAAATTCACGGTGTTTACCGATCATAAGAGTTTAAAGCCTATTTTCTCATAGAGGGACATGATCTTGAGGAATCAGAGATGGTTGGAGTATACCTATATGTAAGATTTTGAATTAATTTACACCCCATGTAAGGTAAATTTGGTGGAGGAAGCATTCAGTATAAAATTATATGCTTAGGTTCTAAAATATGCACAAGATTAGTGGAAGTTGATGTCGGTCAAAGCTGACATGTTTTTGGAATATGAGGATTGGTTTGACAGAGTTGTCTTCTTTCTAGTTTCATTGGTTTCTAACATGGATTTATTGGTTAAAGAGGCATAGGAATCTGATTCAGAGTGTATGGAGATGATGTCGAAACTCAATGGTAGGGACACCATTGATGGCTAGGAACTAAATGAGAATTCAGTTTCCTGTTTTCAAAATCAGATGGTGATACCAATGCCTTGTTAGAAGAAAATTATATGGGCTTATCCTCATTCTCAAAAATCATTCTATCATAGAATTCTTAAAAAAGTATAATCCATTGAACTAATAGTTTTGATGGGTTGGTATGAAGAGAAAAGTGGATATATTTATTTTGAGAATTTTGACGTTTCAAGGATTTAAGGAAAAGTATCAACAGATTGGATGAATGTTAAAATCATTTCCTATTATAGTGTGAAAGTGGAAATAAATAGCAAGGTATTTTGTGACAAGTCTCCTGAGATTGTTTAGGAAGCATGATTCCATATCTGTGATTGTGGACTGGCTTTCAAATTCATCCCATTTCATCCCAATTTGTGAATCTTATATGGTGGAGGATATATCAAAAGTCTATATCCTGGAAGTGGTAAAAATGCATGGGGATCTAGTTTATGTTGTATTAGTTAGATATTTGAGGTTTAAATATCATTTATTGAAATCCTTGCCGCTATCCCTTGGGACAAAATGGACTATAAAAACATTGTATCATCCTCAGACAGATTCTCAATCCGAGAGGACAATACAAACATTTGAAGATAATTTATGGGATTGTGTGATGTATTTGGTGGTTCATGGGAGGATTACTTACTGTTGGTGGAGTTATCCTATAATAAAAATTACCATGCTTCAATATATATGGCATTATTTGAGGCATTGTATGTGCATCTGTGTCTTTCTCCACCATGTTGGCTGGAAACGGGTGAGACCTCGATGGTTGGACAATGCCTCATCAAAGAGACTATAGAAAATATCATGCTGATATGTATGGGAATTCAGATGGCCCAGCATCATCCGAAATAATATGTATACCATCGCTGATGACCTTTTCTGTATAATGTTAGTGATAATGTCACTTTTGAAATCTATACTAGGTTGAGACATCGTCGGTTTCAAAATCAGGGCAAGTTATATTCATGGTATATTGGGCCATTTTAGATATATGAGAGAATTAGAGGGGTGGCATATCAGTTGGTTGTAGCACCATAGTATAGTAGAGTGCAAAATGTGTTTCATCTATCATAGTTTAAATAGTATCAAATAGATCATGACCAAGTTATTTGATGTGATCATGTTGAGCTCGAGCGAAATGCTTCTTTGGTGCAGGTTCCAACGCAGATTGTGGATATGCAAGAGAATTTTCTTCATGGAAAGAAAATCAGTGTAGTTCTTGTTTCTTGGAAGAAAGGTAAAATTCATGAGGAGGCTTTGGAGTGGGAGAAAGAGATGATTGGGCAATGGCTTGATCTCTTTCAGTAAAGATATTGTCCTCTACTTTCTGTTGATGGAAAGTCCAATGGTAGGGATAATGTATTACCCCTGGTGTGTGATATGTGACCTTTTTTTACATTTTTTTATGTATATGATGTAGGTAGGTAATTTTTGGGAGTGATTGGAAATATTTTCGAATGTTTTGGAGGCCCTTTAAGTCCATATGGTCTGAGCACTGTTAAGGGAAACCATGTTATAATCCCAGGTAACCATGTGATATTCCACAATTCAGAAAAAAGCATCTTCATGGTTAGCACATAATTTGTCTAACCATATGATCTAACCTTGAAGCCAATTTAAAATGGGATTTTTTTTAAACATGTTTAGTTTTGATTTTCCCTAACTCACCCATTTATTCTCCTATACAATCCCTACATAGGATTCCTTGATCTCGAGGTCTAGATGGGATCTCCAACCCATTTTAGAAAAAAATTGAAGGGGCTTAATAGGTTTTATGAAGGTGGTTCATATTATAGAAGGAGATCTAGTGTGGTTTTGGTGGAGCTTTTTCTCTAATTTGTGGTGTGGTTTCTTGTGGGTTGATTTTACAGGAACCCTAAAGGTAGGTGGATTATCTCTCGAATAAACATTGTTTGAACAAGAAGGATTGTTCTAATTAATTGGTTTTTCTTGAATTAATTCATTATTTTTACATGAAAAATTGGTGAGAAATCCAGTTGTTAAATTTTATGTATGTTTTGGGGGAAAATGGGGTTTGCAGTGAATTTTTATTATTGTAGGGTTTTAAAATGTATATTTTAAAACGGGAACATGCGTTTTTTTATGGAATTTTTTTTGTGGAAATGGTTTTCTATAAAAAGGGGATGCTTTATTGAAATGTGATATGGCATGGATGATGCGTCAAGTTATTTATTGATTATAAAATAGTAATTGGAATGTTATTGTAGACATAGTGTGTTATATATTTGGTTATTGACTTACACAGGTTATATTTTTTATTGGAATGATATGAATTTGGTGTAGAGTACTGAGTTAAAAAATGGATGGAGAGTGAACAGAAGGGCCACCATCAATGAAAAGTAGGCAGGATGTACCACTTAGGTGGGGAAGTAGTAAATATGTTGGGATGGGACGTTCCACTATGGTTGTTTCCATGTTGTATGTTGATATGCAAGATAAAAATGGTTGTGCTAATGTGTGATAGTGCAATGTGTTGGAGAATTATAGTTTTCCTTTCACTCATTTTGTTAGGATGTGGATATAGGTGTCTTGGTAAGGGTGTTTTTGCTGGGAGGTAATTATTACACTATTTATGGTTATATATAAATTATTCTATATAATTGTGCTAATGGTTTTATCCTAGTGGTTTGTGAATAGAAATAATTTGTTGAAATCAAACTGTGTATTATTGCATACCCTTTCATTGGCACATTGGTGATTTGGTAGATGTTGTATTCCGGGACATAGTTATGTAATCAATATCATTTTGCTATCATTCATTCGTGATTCTCAGGTGGATTGGTGGTTCATGGAGAATACATCTTGTTGTGGAGCAGTAGAAGCTATCTTGTTTTACATTGGTCCTCTATTCATGTATTCCACTTAGTACCCAGTTCTTGGTTTGGTGTGGTTTAGTTGTATTGGTTTTTTGGAATTATTATGTATTAGCTGGTTTTCTTTTTCTAACAAATGGTGCATGTTTATATGTTAACATGCATCATGTGGTTTTATTGGTAATGGATTGTTTTGTTGGTTTGTTTATCTAAATGGTAATTTGTTCCCCAATTAATTTATGAAGACCTTGGCGTTTATTGACAGTTATTAACAACTTGGGAATGGATCTTAAGGCCTAGTACTTCCTCACCTCCTTCTCAAAACAAGGAGGAAGGGACATGGAATTACAATATCATTGTATTTGATTTTTGGGGTTCTTATAGTTGGTATCAAAGGAATGGTTTAGTTATAATTTAGAATCTATTATAGGAAAACTTTAGTGAGAACTCTAAGGATCTATTTTAGGAAAATTCTACTAGTGAGTAAATGTAGAGAAACATTTCTTCAAATTATGTTAAAGGATAGAGGAAGTGGTTTCTAGGAATTTCAATTCTCGTATAGATACTCCAAGTAGATGTTGATCTAGATAAGAGATACATAGTGGTAATAACTCTAATAATAGTTCATTGATCTGGACCCATTCGTCACCAAGTGCCCAAAATAATGCCTTTATGTACAGCTAGTTTAAAACTCTTGAGGGGTATGGTTATGAAATTGGAAAATTCTCTATGAACCATCATGAATAATTTTAATAATGACCAAGAATGTCCTAAATTAAACATAATGTTACATATATTGAAAATAAGGTTGAATTATTTATAAATAATAATATTGATTTCCATTCTTGTGTGTTTCCCAATATGATTAGTATTTATTAGAAAATTATTTTTTGTTTTAGTCAATAACCGGGACTATAAGTAACTAAATTGAAATTGAATATGATATAAAATGTGTTTTTGAGATTTAAAATTAGATGATAACTAGAGTGAATTATATTGGGATTATGACTAACCATTATTCACGATATATTATTCCAAAATTCACTTTAACCAACTATAATAATCACTAAAGAGAATTATAGAGTTTTCAAGAATTTAGATGGGGAATATCATAGAGGAATGAAGATTTAGTTTTCTATAATTTAATAATGTGGGAATAAGTGACCATGTGGATTACTAAGAGGAATAAGAATAAGAATAAAATTTGGAATATTAGGACAATGAAAAAGTATTTTGAGGTAAAAATTGAAAAGATATTTAACCCAATGGATGAGAGTAATGGTGTCCCAAAGGTATCACCGATGGTTAAATGTTTCAAATGTCGAATGTTTGGGAATTATAAATATCGATGTACTAAGAGTAAATATCATGAATAGAATCAGATATGTTTTATGAGTAATGGATATATTTATATTGATGATTAAACAATAAATTACATATAAAATTAAAGGTTTATTACTAAATAAGATGGTTGAAACACCCTAATATATTGTAACTAATTTCTTCCCAATTAAATTATTATTTTTGATATATTTCACCTCTGGAAAAATTAATAATAGATTATATTATATTGATGCATTGTGTTTGGATTTTGTTATATGTATATTCATGTTAATCATGCCAATAAGAAAATTAAATGTAATCTTCCTCTACATGGATCACAAATGATATATTATGTTACACGCAACAATGACTATAATTGATGTCTTCTATAACACATAACACTAAATATGGATTATAATATATTATAAAAATATTATTGAATATAAATTAGGTATGAAATTATTAGTTATGAAACTGGTTAAAAATATATGAAAATATATGGATTACAAAAATATAAAATTAATTCATTGGATATAGTTGAATAAAAAATAATACTAAAACTAACGTAATATAACAGAAATTGTTTTTATTATTATTTTCCCACAGATATTTTTTTACCGTAATAAATTAAATTAATAAAAATTAGTTATCAATTTTAATTATATATATATATTTATTTATTCAATAAATTATTTTAAATATTCATTCAATAGATTCTTTAGGCTTAAAATAAAAAACCTTATTTTATACATAAAATATTATAATTTTGAAAAGGCGTTTTTACCGAATTTAATTGGGAAAAAAATTAAAAATAAAATTATTGAATGATTTTGAATTATATATATTTAGATAAAATTTATATTTGAATGATATTAATTAAAATTAAGTTAGTGTATATTTTCAGAATTTTACAATGAATTTTCATTCTTTTATGATGATTTCAAAATGCATTTTAATTCAAACAAATTTTATCATCTAATTTATTTATAAGTATAAATTATATTTTGAGTTAGTATTAAATTTTAATTTGATTATACTTTTATAAATTAATCTATTAGTTTTCATTGGAATCAATTTCACTTTGAAATTTACTATCAAAACATAGAAAAATGTTAGAGGTTTTTACATTAAAAACATGATTTTTCATCTCATCTTCATGATTACATTTTATTAATTTATTACTATAATGTCTTTTAAATTTGGAAAAATATATTCCATATTCATAATTATAATAAATAATAACACCAAATAAGAAAAACTAATTTTTTTACAAAAAACATTATTAAATACAATTAAAATTAATTATAGTAATCAAGGTAATGTTGATCTTAAAAAGTGACCTTGAGGTGGAAGAGGAGAACCATAATCATGCTGGTTGCACAATCGGTTATGGCTTTTTGGAACTAGTTTTGACAGTATTAGTCTCCATGGATTCAGGTTTTTCTTCTATTATGCCAATGAATCGTTGTGTTGATTCTGTTGAGAACCTCACAGGATATGTCTTTCAGGATCTGGTAATGAACATGATTGAAATAGAGATCCATTGCCTGATTTCATCAAATCGAGCATCATCATTCCATAATCTATCAACTTCCAAGAAGGCCCTCACCTGATTTGAAAATAAATTTATGGGTTCTTCATTTCCAAACTCAATTCCCAAAAAATTAGTGTGTATGTTTCTATGATTCCCTTGATTTATCAAAGGAGTCTAGCTCCAATGGTTTGCAGGAATCTCGTACATCTAGATCTGATGATGGAAGATTTATTAGAATTTTTCATCCTATAGAGGCCATGGAACGTCTTTAGGTTTGAAAATTCTCTCTTCTTGGTTGGATAATAATTTATAAGGGTAGAAAATCATAGAATATTGAATAATTAATTCTCACACTCTTTCAAATTTGTGGTTTCTTGGACTGAAGGATAGTCCCTTTTGGAAGAGCATGCATCCATCTTATTTTCTCATATATAAATAGAGATCTAGGGCATGGATAAATGGGTTCTACACTCTTAATCGAGGATATTTTTGATTTAATATTTCGGATTTATGTTTTATCCCTTATCTACAAGAGAATTGAAATGATTAGATTTGGGTTAAAATTCATGAAAGATATTGGTTTTTCTGAGATCCCTTAATTATGAATGACTTATTCATTTGCATTAGTGTCCCCATAAATATAGATGAGAATATAGTGAATGAAAAATTTGGTTACTCTTTCAGAGTTTTAGTTGATGTGGAATTATAGAAGAATTTACATGATTGTGGAATATTGGTGGCCAATGGAGATACTTTTGAGGTTGAGTTTTTTTATGATTCAATCCCTGCATTATGTAACTACTTATGGTTAGTGGGGCATGATGTAATTGAATGTGGGAATGTGAAAAAAAAATATAGATGAATGTGGGATCTTCTACTCACATGAATAAGTATCGTGGCCCATATATGATGATAAAATATAGTGGGACCCATGCCGTTGTCTCTAAGGAGGGGCTTAAGCCCCGTGACCAGGTGAAAGGACACCTTGGTTCCCTTTCGTCAAAGGAAGGTGCAGGCAAGGAAACATCAGAAACAGGAAGGTGTTAAAGAACCAGTAGGATATACATCAATAGTGACGGTTTGTTCGCTATATGGGTCTGCGAACAAAGAGGGATTGATATTTTGTAGGGAAAATTCTATTGATTCTATTTTTGGCATCCATTCATGGAGTTCTTGTGGTAGAGATTCATGGTAATAATGATCAACATGATGAATCTAATTTAGAACATTATTCCCAAATTCAAGATGATTCTCAATTTTGAAAAGAGAAATTTACCACAAATAACCTGAATGGAAAAAATCTTTACTCTCTCATACCATTGCTCAAGGATGGAGTTGTTGCTCAGAAGGTAGTTCCAATCCCTCTAATAGATAAATCAGCTGTCAGTCCAATGACATATGTACCATATTTTAAAAAAACACATTTAGTCTACATTAAATCCTTAATAGGTCAAAGATTAAGGTAGTTTTCCTTGATGAATTTGGGATCACCCAAGGATTTGAAATGATTACTATAAAGAGAGCTTACTTGAAGTTGAGGAAAGGGTGATATAAATAGTCCTCACTGATCTTCTCCTATTTTATGGATGTGTTTTTATTTTGTACTAGTGCATGTTTTACTGTTTTTTATTGAACCTCCATCTTGTATGTTTCTTTTATCTTCTTTGAATATATTTTGAAACAATGGACTTATGAACAATGGTATGTACCATTTTTTTGAAATGTCCCAACTGACTTAGACACTTTTCAAATACCCATTATATAAAAAAAATTTCATCCATTAACCATAATGTTTTTCATTTTTTATTATTTGTTATGACTATTGTTTGGTAAAAACATGGGTACACATAACTAGTCTTAAAAACAATAATGTGTCTCTATTCCCTTCAATATAAATTGAGACCACCTCATCCATGTCCTCACACCTCTTAAACACCTTATGTTTGTCCATGGTCTAACCAATATACTTTTGAAAAACTCATCCTTCCTCCCTGAAGCCTCCCTTTGGAAATAATGTCTTTTGATGAATCCCATTGATGAAAATAAAATGGATTTACTAGATTAAGAAAGTATATAAATGAGTATGAAGAGAGTCATGACACAAGGTAAGGGAATGTCATCTTACTTTTTATTTATGTGATATATATTCTTCATTCACCACCCATTACTTTTGAGTGGTGTGTATACTTCCCATTGATGTATTATATGATTCCTATACAAAAACTTATTGGTATTTATGTATCCTTTTTAGGATATATATTTCAATGGGAATAGGTTTTAAAATTTAACGAATTGGTAAAGTAATTTTTTTTATCAATTTACCTTTTTTAAGACATATGCCATGTTACACACCTATATTTTTCTATGTAGATCTACCACTGACACGATAAATCCTGAATATACTTCTATTACTGATTTTTTAGGATACATTTAATATGATTTTTCTTAAAGGTAGAGTTTAATTAAAAATTTTCAATTGGTAAGACTTTATTAAAATAATCTCATCATTTATTAATTTTTTTTAATAATATAGTTCCATTGATGAAATAATATAATGAAACTCCCAATATAACTCTTGAATTCTATTTTTCTCTATATAATAATGATATATTAATTTATTAGTTCCATATTTGTTAAATTTTGTACATAATATGATCATGAATTTTTTTTAAGGAATACCGACATTACCTCTTCCTTTTCTCAGAAATATATGTTCCCTGAAAACTATGTAATCAAAATAGGGATTAAAAGAATATTTTACTATCCTCCTATATTATATAAAGGGCAATTTTCCCATTTTATCATGTACCAGATGTTTTCAGGGTAATATTATTGTCATATTCTGCAAAAGGAATATTTCAAACCTTTTTATCATACATATGGAATTATTGTTTTATTTTGTATGAAATGTATAGATTTACCCACCATCATTTCTTTGAATATTACTTTTAATGTTTAAAAGGATAATTTTTAAGAATCTTTGTTTACAATTAATTATCTATGAAATGGTTTTCAAAATGTTTTAAAAAATATTTTATATGTTTTGTAGAAATGTTTTTTTCAAAATTATCTCAAGATTTATTTATATGCTTTCAATGTATTTTCATGTAACTAGTTTTCAAATATTTTTCAAGATTATACTAAAAGTCTTCATAGAAAATGGTTTTCAACTTTTTTTCATTATTATTGCATATGATTTCATGGAAAATTTATTTCATGATTCTTTTATAAGTTATAAAGGGAAAATGATTGAAAAATTATTTGAATCTATAATTATATATTTTTAATGATTTTAACAAATTATTTTCTCAATCTATTTTTCATTAATAAAACTTTTCAAAGAAGAATGGATATATTTTTCATGAAATGTTTTGAAAATATATTTCTAACCTATTTTCAATCTAATATGATAGTGTTTGATTTTGCTTATTCCCTCTCAGGAAATGATCCATAGGATTCATTCATATCAATTCTTGAATGGGTTAAGTTTTTATGGAATGATTCTTATGACACCCATTTCTATTCCACGGGTTATATTCTACTGAAACTCACTTTTTGTCACATGTTATTATTTGATGATCTCATTATGAAACTTATCTAATTTCCATAGGTTATGATGCGATGAAATGTTAATGTTAACAATTTTATTACATTTTCTATGATTTTTTTCTTTTAAAACACTTATATTGTTATACACCATGATATGATAATTTTTTTGTGATCTTATTCCATTTGTATGAAAGATTTTTTATAAATTGAGGGGGAAATATATCAACCTCGAGTGAAAATGATAATGATTTATATCTAATGAGAAAATTATATGAATCATATCAATAGGTTTGATCAATTGTGGGAATATGGGGAACCCACATCCCTTACAAGGAATGAAATGTGATTAGGATGGGGGGTGTGTACCATCCAGTATGTGTAGTCACCATGATGATGGAATATGGGGGAGCTCGATCAATTATAGGAAGATGGGTAACCTTATCCCCTACCATGAAATGACTGTGATTGGGGATTATGGTATTTCTCTCCCATTAGGTTAAGTAACCATTAGATGGATGACTGGAAAATGAAATCCATTAGGGGTATATGGGGAAACAAAATACCTTATAAACAATGAACTGTGACTCAGGATGGTGGTGTTTTCTGAAAAATAGGTGCAGTTCCCTTAAAGTGACCTAATGAGTTTTATCTATGCATCTTGACTTATGGTGAATGATATCACATGTTTATGTATTCCACAATTCCATGTATGATTTCCATGTTATGATATCATGTATTTTTTTATTTAATTCCATATTATTCATCACTTATGAACTTCCATGATTTATGAAATGATTAATATTTCTGATCTCTGATATGTAGGGTATGGTTATATAATGTTATGATCACATTCTCATAACATTATGCTTATGCTTATACATACATGTACTCCTTGTTTACCTTTACTGAGCATCTGATATCAACCATTTTTATGATTACATCCCTAGGTTATGAAGATATGTATTGAGTAAGATATGTCTAAGAAGGTTGGTAGTTAGAAATTACATAGTCGGAGATAATACATATCACTTATGTGTCAGTGATTACAATTCCATGTTTCTTGTTGAACTAAACAAATAATGTCTTTAATAATATGTTTATGTACTATTTTAAGTATTTTGCAAAAGTAATGAAATTTTAATGTTGGTTATGACTGGGTAATTTTAGTTGGTATAAGGGAAGAGATTAAGTTATACATTGGAAATACTAATGAGAAAACTATAGTGAGATCCCTATAAATATTTGTAAGGAAATATCAGGGGGTGTATCTAAATATAATTATACAGATGATTTAACATTTAAAAAAATGTCCTGGTATTTTTTAAAGGAGAGAGTAAGATTTTTCCTAGAAATATATCACTTTTGGATACTACAAGTGGATTTGGTTCTAGAATAGATGATCATATAGGTAAAAACTCCAACAAGAAGTGTCGGGAATAACTCGGAGTAATCTAGTACATGACAAAGGGCCCTTCTACACGCATAGTTTGACACTATTAAGGGATATGATTTGGAAATTCTCAAATTATTCACGAACCATCATGAAAGATTTAAATGGAAGTTGAATTTGAATAACCTTTAATAAACCTACAATTTCATCAATTAAAAAAATAGGTGTTATGATTTAAAAATCATATAACTAATTTTTATGGATTATGTGTTTTTCTACAATGATATATGTTTCTCACCCTATTCTTTCTAGTTTTAGTCAATTGTGGGAATTAGAAGGAACATGGTTGACATTGAATGTTTCAAACAAGTAATGTATATAAACTATGAAAATCAATTTCCCAAGTGGAAATATCATAAATTAATTTAGGAAGGCAACGTGTGTATTGGTTATAATTTTATAGATAAAGAGACTAAAAATGACATGTGAATGATATGTGATGATCACCCAGTATTTTTTACTTTAATAATAAAAAATATTGATAAAATTTCGAATTTGTAACCTTATGAAATCCTTAATATTCTTTATTTTAGTAAATATGCATTGAGGAATATTCGTATGATGATTTTGTAGTTGATCAAGAATAACATTGGATGAATGATGTATTTATGTTTTCTAAATAAAATTTTATCTTAATTAAATCATGATAAAATATAATTAATTTTATTAAGAGTGTTTCCTAAAGGATATAAAAGTATAAATTTAATGGTTATGAAGACTTATAAATGTGTTTTTTAATTAGGGAGGAAAACCCGTAATGTGTAAACAATGTTAATAATTATGTTTATCATGGATAATGAGATGATTGATCTGTATAAAGTAATTTGGATAGTAACAATGACCCAGGAACTAAATAATGATTTTTTGACAATGTAGTATATGTCATCATGGATGAAATTTATAACTTCTTCAATTCATGGAAAATATCCATGAAAATTTGGAATAATGATTCATGAATTTCTTCCAAATAGATTTATGGTAACTAAGGTTATTAGTATGTTTCAATGGGATTTTTGGTTGGGGTATTCACATGACAGGAATGTGAAAAAAAATATAAAATTTGTGACATATGGGATATCATTGTTAACCTGATTTCCAGACTTTCTTTCTAATGATTTATATTTTCATCATTCAGAATATTTATAAGGATAACCATTTATTGAAAGATTAATTTATTCTTTGGATGATGTTTGTGACATTAAATTTTTATCCCACCACATGTGGGTTTTTTTCATACTGGATAACATGTTCTAACATCTTTTTGTTGATGATAAACAATGATAAATTAGATGTAATATCATATATATCATGATATGATAGTACATTAGGACTGAAAAATTCACCTTCCTTTTTATGGAATGGTGTAATGTGAATCCAAGAACAAAAAAAGGCGAGGCTATCCTAAAATCATTAATGTACATATTTTCATAAAAATTATTCAACATTAGTTAAAATTATATAGAAACTATAAATGTTATCATATTATCTATATTTTTTATGAATCATACAACCCCTTTGATCATCATTGATTTACGTATTTGTGATTGTTATATTTATCATATCCACGTTTTCTATCACTATCCATAAGATCGTGATAAATATATTTTTCACCCATGTCCATATTTTCTATTTCCTCTTATGTTCGTCAACGTGGAAACATAATTTAATATTCCTTTGGGTAACCGCTAAATTGTAACTTTAATTATTTAATGTAATATTTAGTATTCATTTTATGATTTGGGTTTCTATGAATGGAACATTAAATTATTAAACCATTTATAAAACAAATAAATTTCAATGGTTAAATTCATTTTAATTGGGATAGAACATAAAACCTTGAGATTGTATGAGTTATTTTATGGATTAATTAATTCTTTTTGATATTTTCTGTATTAAGAAACAATAAAACAAATTTATTTTGTATTAAATAACTATTTTTGGAAATAATTATTTGATAAAAAAATTTAATCATGAAATACAAGAAACATAAATTTTATATTTCTATACCAGAGAAATAGGAGATATCTTGAGTAACATGCATCAATAACATTCCTTGATGGCTTGTGTAACATGCAAGACTGAATAATGATAATGATAATGATACATTATTACATAATTATTTAATATAACATGGATGTAAAATCAGTATCTATGAACATTATTAACTAACTTAAGAAAATATATGTATTTCAAAAATATAAAATTAATTCATTGGTTACAAATTAATTATAATTTCATATGAAATCTAAAAGAATAAAACATAAATTAATATTTTTTAATAACCACAAATAATTTTTAGCATAATAAAATATATTAATTAAAAATATAGAGTGATATTAATGTTATATAATTATTATATGTTAAATAAAATACAATATTTTTATTAAGGAATTTTTACTGACTTTTAATGGAGAACCTATTTTAAATAATTTCTTAGGACCTTTTTCAGAGAATATATATCTAAATAAGCATCATATTTTAGTAAGAAACATAAAAAATTAGGCTATTTAATGTTTTTTATGTTTCCATGAAGATTCCTTTTTAAATGAATAGTTCATATACAGAAATATAAATCAAAATAGTTTTTCATAAATTTATTTATAAGGATAAATTATATTTTAAATTGGTTTTAATGATTAATTAGATCATGTTTTTATAATTTCATCCAATTTTGTTTAATGGACTCAATTTCATATTGAAATTTACTGTAAAAACATAGCATTCTTTGGGAGGTTCTTACATTAAAAACTTGATTGTCATCAAATCTTTGAGATTAAATTGAAATTAATTTCTACCACTTATATGCTTGGATTTTGGAAAAATGGCTTCCATATTTTTAATATGGGTAATTTATAATTTTTAATATGGTAATTGCAATTTTTTTGCCAAAAATATTAATGAATGTAATTAAAAATAATTACTGTGTTTAGGAAAAAATTAAGCTTAAGAAGTGAATAAAAAATAATCATACATGCTATAATGATCGAGAAACTAGTCCAAACCCCATTATATAGAAATATTTTGGTCATAAAACATCCATTATTTATTTATTTTGTTTGTTATGACATTGGTTATGTAAAAATGTTGGTACACATAATTTGTTTCCAAATATGAAAAGGTTGTCCTTTCCCATCCCCATAAAATCCCCCCCCCCACTTCTTTACACCTCTAAAACCACTATGGCTTGGTGAAAATATTCCCAATCCACATAATAAGAAACTTAACTTCTAATATTAAGTATCCCTTTGGGTAAAACTACTTAAAAGGAATCTATTTAGAGAAAACCAAAAGGAGTTACCTAATTAAGAGGAGGTTTGAATGAGTATGATAACAGTCAAGACACTAAGAAAAAGAATTTCATCTCCCTTTTTTTCCATGAGATACAAGATTTTTTCACATCCCATTACTTTTGAGATATGTATATAATTCCCAATGATGTATTCTATGATACCTATACATAATGTTTTGGGTATTTATATATCAATTTGATGATATTATTTTCCTGGGGTTTTGGTTTCTGATGTTACCAAATTAATAAATAAATTTTGTATCAATTTACCTTCTTTAGGAAACATACCATAATGTACACATATATTATTCAATGATGTTTATATAATTTCTTTGACATGTTAAATAAAAAATATCATTCTATTCATGATATTTTAATATTATTTTAATTTCATATTATTATATGGGGAGTATAGTTCATATTTTCCATGTAGTAAAACATTATTGAAACAATCTCATTATATATCGAGGTTGTTTATGAATATGATTAAATTGATAGAATATTATTATCCATCTATTAAGATAAATCATGAATTATCTTATTCTAGGTATATTAATTATACCATCATGTCTGGGTACCAATTTTTTGATCTTTGGTACATAAGATGATCACGAAAGTGTTTTTCAGAAAATCTATCATTACCTCTTCCATCAGTCAGAAATATATGTTTCTTAAAAAATGTGTTTTCAATAATGGACTTCCATGAATATCCTAATATCAACATATAATATTTAAAAAACATTTTACCATTTTTTAACATATTAATTTTTTTAAATCGAATCTACAAATCAATTTATGAAGTATGAATTTTTCTATCCTTTTTACCATGCATAAAGAATGCTTTCTTCACCTCATATAAAATATATAGATTTACCCACCATCATTTCTAAAAAAATTATTCTTCATGTTTAAAAGGATAATATTTAATCAAATGTTTTTTAAAATTTATATTCAATGAAATACTTTTCAAAACATTTTGAATATTCATTTATATGTTTTCATGGAAAATAGTTTTGAAATCCTTTTCCATCAATATTAATATATTTTCAAACTATTTCCATTTAAAACATTTTCAAAATAGATTTCTAGATTATTTTATAAATAAACAAGGATATATGAATTCAAAAAGATTTCATATATATTTTATGAGTTTACAAATAAAAATGTTTTAAAAATATATTCATGATTCATTTTTGAGTTCTAAATGAAAAATGTTTTCAAAATTATTTCAATCTTTCATTTTAATTTTTCGATGCATTTTCAATGATAATTGTTTAAAAAAATTATTTATTAAAAATAATTTTAAAATAAGAAAAGATATTTTCCATAAGAAATGTTTTCCAAATATTCTTCCTAGTTTTTTACGTTTAAGATGGCATCTATTGATGTTACTAATTCCCTTCTTGGAAATGAGTGAAACATTACATACATATATTTCTTTAAATGGTTTATGTTTTGATAGAATGATACTAAGGATAACCATTTATATTGCACAGATTATATTATTTTGAAACATGATTCTATTATTGTATTATTATTTGTGGAAATGATAATAAAACCTATAAATTCTTTCTAGGTTATGATGTGATGAAATGTTAATGATACCAATTTAATTTCATGGTATATAATTTAATGTTTATAAAACACGTCTATTTTTATGATTCATGTTATGATAAGTGTTTAATTATATTTTGTAACATGTATAGATTATAATTTTATGAGATTGTTGGGATATATATATCCCTCCGATACAATGGATAAAAATTTACATCTCATTAGATAATGATCAGAATCATGTTGATAGGATAGATCCATGTTTGGAGGATTGGGAAACCTGATCCCTTACAAGGAAAGGTCAGTAATTGGGGATGGTGGTGTGTCCTTCCGAATTGGTTTAGTCTCCAAGAATATGGAATACGATGAAACCTTATTCACTATGGGAGATGCGGAAACTCGATACATTAAAAGGAAAGAACATCAACCGAGTATGGTGGTGTGTCCTACCTTTTAGGTCTAGTAACCATGAAATGGAAGATGGGGAAGCCCAGCCCATGAATGGACGTTAGGGAAACCCAACCCATTATAATGAATGAACTACAACTAGGGATTATGGTGTGTTCTTCCCAGTAGGTTCAGTTCCCATGAAGTTCCCTAATGAATTCTAGCAATGTGTATTGACATAAAGTGAATGATATCACTTATTTATGTATGCCACGATTCCATGTCTTATTCACATGTTATGATTTCATTGATAATTTTCTTAATATCCTTAATATTAATGCCTTATGAACATACCATATTTACCCCATGATTCATAAATATGATAAATTATATTCATTGAAATATATTATAATGTTTTGATCATGTTCTCATAGCCCTAATCTAATTTTTATTCTATCAGGTCTCCCCTCTTTACCCTTACAAAGCATCTGATCTCACCCATTTCATTTATACATACCAAGGTTATTAAGATATTTATTATATATGATATGTATAATAATGATTCTATTCATTATGAACATAGTGGGAAATAAAGTACCTCATTTATATCATAGTCTTTAAGTTTTTCTGATTCCAAAGGCACTAAACTAATACAGTCATTCAATGTCTGTTTATGTAAATAAAATGGTATTACAAAAATGTTAGGAAGTTTTTATGTATGTTATGATTGGGTCATTTTAATGATAATTTTTTGTATGTTTTTTTCAATAACATACAACGATCGTACAGTTTGTTCATTAGAATTTAAGAATTATGAGATCTATAAGTATTGTCAAGTGTTATTTTTTTGTTATGTATTTTTGAGAATATTTTTAACTTTGATGATTAAATAAAAAGTTAATGATTTAAAATTTAATTTTTCATTAAAAAAACAATTAGGTGGTAGATAAAAATTAATATGATCCCGATATAGATATAATGAGGTTGGTATAAAAAGCTAATTTTTTTGGATAACGTAAATTGGATAGTGCTGATTAACTTTGATCTTATTAATTATTTTTTGGAGAAATTGTCTTATGGTATCATTGATGATGTTTATATCATTTTATAATTTAATGAACATATCTAATAATATCTGTTTTATGTATATAATAAATAATCATATATGTTTTCAATAAGTTTTTATGATAATTTAGTCTATTACCATGTTTCAAGATAATACATAATGCTAATATTTACATTTTTTGTATGTGACAATTAAGTGATTGTTCCTGTTTTATAGGGATTATATTTATGTTACTTTTTGAAATTTATTGGCCATATTTCAAAAAAATTGGATTTTAATATTTTGGAAGTGTCATAAGATTAACCATTTATAAAATGGTTTATGTTGAACATTGGAAAAGGTTTTATATATTAATGTATTAATTTTATATATGTATATTTATCTATATTTTATAACTTATAATATGAATATTGTTTTAAATAATGATAGAAAGAAAGAATTACAAATCTTTTATGGATCATCTGATCCATATGTTCTTCAGATATCTAAACATTTATATTAATTTTATTGGAGAATGAGATGTGGAAAAATTGATCTAATAATAACCAAAATATGATATTTTCATTATAATAAATGAAAATTTATTCCTTAGTTATATTAGTGAATTTTAAAATATTGATCTTCTAGGTACCATAATTGATTGTTTGGAACTTCCCCCAAACATCTCTTAGGATCATGATATTTTCCTTATATCTCTCCCCCATATGTACATACCTGATCCATCATATGTGTTTAATATTGTAGTCATTGCTCTGGAGCATGATATATCTTATGAGGAACCACTAGTGGAGATTGAAGATCACACAGAGAAAGGTCTGTGAATCATGATCACTCACAAGGCCATCATTTTTGTGTTGAAACCACCATATATTCTATTTTATATGAGAAATTGGGGGTGTGATGATGTATAAGTTTAGTCAAATATCGGTTGGAAATTGATGAATTCATAGGGAGAAATTCATTTCAAGGGGGTAGAATGTAACACCTAAGAATTTTGTGAATCTTTTTTTTCATCAAAATTTAATCTTTTTAAACAATTTGATACATGAATTATAATATTTATCTTTCTATTATAATAGTAATGATTTTATATTTTATTATATGAAAATATATGTATATATTGGATTAAACGAATCTCCGAGCTAAAAAACATAACATACTATTAAAATATTATGATTTAATATGCATGTTGTCTCCAAGCTAATGAAATGGAGGGTATGAATAAATTAACTAAATTATAAAAATATATGTTTTAAAAATTTATATATAATGAATTCTTTGGGGGAAATTTTTTTATAAAATTATATAAAAACCCATTTTAAAACAATGATCATACATTTTTTAAAAAATATTTTTTTTGCACACAAACCAGTTTTACCTCAATAAATTTAATAGAAATTTTTTTGATAATTATTTTAATTTAATTAATATATTACATATTCTCTTGAATAGACCATAGGCCTTCATTTTTATTAATTTTTGATAACCCCCCTTTCAAGGGATGGGGGGAACCGTTACAAGGCACATAGGCTCAGAGATTACATGGCCCGTAGGATTAGGAAATTACATGACCCTAAAGTCTTAGGGAAATCAACCATACTATCTACAAAGAACTGCCCCTCCCCACCATCTGCATATTGATAGTAGCTCTCATCCTTTGCATGACCATCTGGCTAGGATTCCCATGCAAGCACAGGCTGGTGCCGATGACATAGTCATACCCTCTCATTCTGACATTCCATTTGGCTCTGATCTGGTGAGTGCACCTGCTCTGAATCCTTTTCTGGGGCAGCACCTTTTTTGGTAGTGTGTCTGGGGCCTGTATTCATGTGGACTGAAGGCCTTGGGGTGGCCCTAAGGCCTTATGGTGGCCCAAAGTCCTTGAGAATAAACTTCCTCGTAGGCATTAGGTGGCTCGAAAGCCTTGCAGGACCCGAGGACCAAACCGGTGGCCCGAAGGCCCAGATGGATGAATAGTTCCTACTACTACAGTACTAAACAGTTCCTGCTACAATTCCTGGTACAGTACCTGAAAATACGCCTCCACCCGGATTTGATCTTGGGTCTCTTGGATGCACATAGCGAGTCCTCACCAACTGGGCAGAGGCACTTCTCCTAATATATTACCTATTAAATCTAGTTTTTAACATTAAACCTATGTTTTTTCTAGAAAAGTGATATTAATAAATCTAATTTTATGATTAATAACTATATATTTCTCGAATGATTAATTGTGAAAAATTTCAAACTTATTTTAAAATATATTTTATTTTATTTAGAAAATTTATTTTTAATAATTAAATTCATTATTAAAATATTTATTTTAATATCTAATTAAGGTTAATTTTATTTATTTATCCAAATGGATAATATTTTTAACTAACATTGAAAAATACCAATTTTTTAAGAATTATGATTTCAATTAAATACTTTTGAAGATAAGAAATTAATATGATTTTAAAATAAAAAATTACTTCAATTATATATCAATTAATCCATTTTAGGTCATTTTAATAATTTTCATATTGAGTTTTTGTATAATATATTATCATAATTTAAAACATTTACACCTTTTAAACTCACTTTGTCAACGCGTATATAAGATTATTTTTAAATTACAATTTTCTAATAATTTGAATAGAATATGGGAAAATGGATCCCATATTCAGAATCATATTATATTATATTATATTATATTATTTGATGAACTTAATTTTCTACTATAATGAATAGAAAATGATGTAAAAATTATTTTTCATTGCTAAGGAAAAAATGGGTTTACTAGGGGTTAACCTAAAAAGATTGGGGATAAAAGGTCTATAAGTCTTCCAATACCCATTTAAAAGCCATATTAAGACCTTATATATTTTACTATCTATAATTATCCATTTTTTCCATTTTTTAATGTGAATAATGTAGGAATGACTTTTTCTTTTAAAAAATTATAAGTGTTCTACTCATATAAATTATTAAAGTCCACTACTATCCTCTCTTCATCTCATTACTAAAGCCCATTATTTTTTAAAAAATTAGGTAAAAATAACTTCCTTAATTCCATATAATAACTCTATAATATTTTTTGTCATAAATCCAAACTCATGATCATTTTGGTGAAAATAAGATGACGTATTATAAAAAGGAGGTAATGTTTCGAACAAATCATTTTATTTTATTTCATCCTCTACTTCCATCAATTCCAACTAAACCATGAGGATAAAATAAAATATTTATCATAAATATAATAATATAAATGTTTTAAGGTGTTTTCCTATAATCATATCCTCTTCCATCAAATGGGATACAAAACAATCATTTACGTATATCACAGATGATTGCCTCACGAACCACTATTATTTATTTTCCATCTTCTCCTTTCAATGGTTTATATAATTACATATTTAAAATTAATATATAATATTTAGTTTATTATTATACATAAATAATTATATTAACATTTCTAACTTCATATATCATGACCCATTTGAAAAAATAGTGTCATTCCTGTGTATGATAGACTACCTCATTGCGAACCGATATTTTGTGTTTTTAATTTATGATTTAGATGGTTGGTAGTAAGGGTATATTAAATTAAAAAATATGAAATTATTAATATAATTACACAAATATAGTTCTTATATCACATATAACTTCTTAAATTACATTCTATAAGTAATATTATAACGTTGTTCATGAGTAAGATAGACTACCCAATTATGAAGTGTTGTGATTCATTTTTCAAATACGCTTTACGTAGAAGGTAATAACGATAGGATTAAATAAAATTTTTTCTATATATATGATATTATAATTAATATTGTATTTTTAAATATCATTTACTATTTTTTCTTTCCTTCCATAAAAATTGTAAATAAATTATTTATCATATGTATTACTTACCTTCTCTTTGAACATGGTATTTAATTTTCAAAATATAACATTAATGGATTTTGTTAAATAAATATATATTGATTATATATGATAATTATATAAAATTTAAAATTAATGATATTATATAACAATTATCATAGTAATATCACCCAAAATATCACAACATACCAAAAAATTATGTAATTATTAATCAAAATGTGATTTTGATATAAAAACATTGATAAACAAGTAATAAAAAGTCATAATTAAATAATATATGGTTTTATTGAATTATTTTTTTTATAAAATATATTTATAATAAAATTATCTTTATTATACATTATTTTTTAAACTATATGAATCATGTCAATAATAAATGTATGATATTTCATTCTCTCATTTACTTATATCGGAGACATGTCATATTCATTACCAATTTGTCTTATCCGGTATATATTTTGCCTAACAATTTATTTTATGATTATTTTTATGAATTTTTATTATTTCCCTATTAATTATAGTATCTCTCTTTATTGGGTATTACAATTGGAAAACATCCAATGTATTAATGGTGATTTTTCTCAATTTTCGTTCATTGAGACATATGTTGTGTTATGAACCAGTTTTCTTTAATGAGGTGTATATACAACCACATTTCATTCTAATAACATGAATATAATAATTCTCTTGAAATTTTATGATTTATTTCTTTTTATTTCATTAGGGGGAAAATAATTCATTATTATCAAATTTGTAAGGGTTTCCTGATATAATCCCATTCTTTATTGGGATATTTACAATTATGTTTCCGATGATGAAATATTATGTTTCATATAAAAAAATCATTATTTTTCTCTGATATAGATATGTGATGAGAATACATGTTTTCCATTCATTTTCCAATCATTATGTACATAAGATTTCAAAATAAGGGTTTGAAGAAAAAACATATTAATTTCTCTCTTTTGATGAAAAACGTTTTTTTTTCAAAACCATGTTATCTAAGAATGATTTTAAAAAAGTTTATAGAATTATAAAAATGATTTATTAAAGATATTTTTACCCTTGTTATATGTTTTAATATTTATAATGAAATATTCTTATCATTTTTCAAACAATTATAGTTTGGATTTTACAAAAAACCTGAAAGGAATCATTTTATAAAATATTTACCATGAATGTAATTTCTCACCATAATGACCCATATTTTAAATAAATACTTATTCAAAAAAATTCATTCGTATTTTCAAATAAATTTTTTTTTGTGTTTTAGAATTTTTTTTCATAAATTGAAGAGGATATTTTTCTCAATAAATGTTTTGGATGAATATTAAAATTTTATATTATATGTTTTCATAGTTAATTCTAAAGGAAAATGAATTAAAATATATTTTTTAATGTATACATTTAATATTATATATATAAGTGATAGGTTATGATCCTCAAGAAATATTCCATGTGATCTTCTAATATATTTTTCTATTTATAATGACAATCATTGATGTTACCAATTCCTTATGTGGGATAAGATCCAATTTTACCTTTATTATCATTATTTCATGGAATGGTTTATTTTTATGATGGAATGATGTCTATAGAACACATTTCCCATACAATTCCTATAAAAATATAAATTTTTATGAAACACACTTCGTTTAATGGGTTATAATATGATTAAATGATAAAATTCTTTTGAAACATGTCTGTTTCACATAGGTTGTTAAATGATGAGATTTTTATGAAACCCATTTTATTTTATGGTTTTTGATATTTTGAATGATTTTTTATCTTATGGAATACACACAAATGATTTTCCTAATGTCAATGGTGGGACCTATATCTCCCTCTAATGGATTGGTCAATAATTTACATCTCATTAGGTATATAAGGGTTGAAATGGGAGTAAACCAAATTCAGTAAGGGAAACTAGGCACTATGGTAGTCTTCTATGTGAACATTTACTATTACGATGGTTTGGGGAGAGAACTAATTCAACTATGTTAATCTTGGAAATGATACATGGATAATAATTGAATTATTTTCTATGATTATGTGTATGATTATATTCTATGATTTCTGTCATTATTACAATCTTATGGAGCATGTCCTATTATTTCATTAGGATTCATGTCTTTTGTACTGAAAATACTTTTCCAATGACTTAGGATCCTGGTATTTGATTTGAATGGTATGGTTTTCTATATTTTATTCTCATGTTCTTGTACCCTTATTCTCATGTTCTGTTTACATATTTCTCAATTATACCCTTAATGAGTGTCTAATCATACCATTTCTTATGTTTCAATTCCCTACGTTATGAAGAAAGGGTTTATGTAGGGTATGACTATATAGAGTACTAAATATAAAGATCATTATGGAAAAAATTTATGATATTTAACTATATATTAATTCTTTTACCTAGTCTATAAAGGCACTAAACCATTACGACCCCTAGGAATGTGAATTAATAATGTAATGAACTTTTTCTCTAAATAATGTAATATCTATTTATTAGAAGTGTAGGGTCCCTTTGTTAACTTGTTATTCAATGTTTTAGGAGGATATAGAAACTCAATTTCATTTCTTGGGAACTGTTATTCACCAATAAAGTGGGTTATTAGAGAAGGGGTATCTAGGTTCTAGGTATTCAAATTTATTAGAGGTAGAGATAATTTAGCTTAAAAAACAATCAACATCCATGTTAGAAAAGGATTAATCATTACTTTTCCACTTCAGTTTTTATGTATTGAGTATTTTGTTTTTCTCTATTTCATATTCGCCAAGTTCATTGTAAGAACATGGAGTGAGACAAGTGATGTGGAAACCCTAGTCTATATTATTTCCATTTATTTGGAGAGAATATATGGGGGGAATGAACTTGATGATGTATTTATTATTCAATGGATACTGAGAAGTGTTGGATGTATCCAACATCACAATCTATATTGGGAAGGAACTCCATTAGGCCTTGTTGTTTCCCAGTTACAACACATGAATTATGACCCTAAGCAAGATTTTGGATTTGGTGCATGAACATGGAGAGTTGATGATTCTTAGAAAGAAAAAATACACTTAGTTATCTTTGATATACATGGATAGTAATTCCATCCATTGGGGATTGTATTTTTGAACAAGGATGTGTGCATATAGATATGGATTCATTGAGCACATAGGATCAATAACATAGGTTATGTCAATCCACTAGTAAGGGAGGTCTTTACCTTGTCCGTTTTTTTATTTACATTTCTTATATTTCAATCTATTTTTTATTCCTACTGTGTTACTCTTTTCACATCATTTCATGAATATTTTTATTTCATTCTGAAAAGTTATGACCATAATATCTATTGAACATATACTAATTAGATAAAAAATGAAAATCCATAATGATCTATTTATAACATACATCATTTCGTTATAATCCTTATTTATATTAAAAAAAACTTATTAAACAAATTGAAATATGGTTATAGATTTTTTCTAGGATATATAGAGGTAGTCAAAGCATTTTTATTCATGTATTTTATCATTTCATACATCATTCATCATTAATTTTTATTTTTACAAGATTAACTAATTATGTAGACCTTGATTTAAAATAATAAAATTCATTTGTTAAACCCAAATGTTCTGTTTTATCATAGTTTAATTTTCATTTTGTATAATAATCATGTATATAAATTTATTTATGTGTTTTGATAATTTTTATAGCAGGGTGACTTGTTTAGTTGTTTTATTGGTCACTATTAGTGCTTTTATCACTAAAAATTTCATTTTTTTAATTCCATGTAGTTTTAGTTCATTAATAATATATTTGTTTCGATATATTTTCAAATTTTAATAACAATGGAATAATAAACATATTTTTCGATTTTGTTTTTTATGTTTTTAATCCAAAAAATTACACCAAATGGATCAATTACTTAGGAATGGAGTCTTCTCCCACCACATACATTGATTATATTGAGGGAGACATAAAATATAATATATGTAGAATATTCAGTGTATTTCTTGAATTCATTGTGTATATGGGTGTTTCATATTCTACAAAATCCCATTTGATATGCTAACATAAATAGTGTTAGATGTAATTTCTTACTGTATTTTTTATAGATCAGAAATGATAGATCATGCATCAATGGTATCTCAAAAGGGGTATGACTAGTATAGGACTTGTTTGGCTCAGTCATGGTATCATTTTAGGTACCCCTAGGACCAATATCATGTCACATTCTTGAAGAAAAGGTTTATCATTTTTAGATATTAATTTATAAGGAATAAGGTATCAATATCCCTAATATTGAGGAATAATAATGATTATTTCAATTACTTATTAATTGATTTAAATTATCAGTGGCCAATGAAATTTTTGTATGGGATAGAGGTTGACATAATAACTTGATACACCTGGTTGGAGGAAAATGTGGTGGAAAATTCATTGACCTATTTAGGTCAAAATGTGGCCAAGGATCAAGCTTATTATAAACTTAGTTTTTTAATTATTTATTTGTAAGATTTATGTTTTTTACTATATCATCCTCTATTATTATATACATCATTATATTTCCATTTTCCTATTATTTTCATGGGTTTTAATAAAATAGTAAGTAGTAGTAGTCATATAAATCATGTATTTCATATTTATTGTAGTCAAAATAATTCTAAACACCCATATGAACTCTATGAAATGTATATTAAACGTTTTTAACATTGGGAGATTGTTAATTTGAAAATAATAACACATTATATACAAGTATCCATGTAAAAATGGATATACTTGAACACATTCATCCCCAATCAAATCCAGTTTCTTCAAATATAATTTGACAGTCAATAATTTCACATATCTTTATATTTTTTCCAAATAAATTAATTAAACATAGATAATGTCTCCACATCTCTCTGAGCATTAACTTTATTAATGTAATGATAATAAATTAATGAGAAACTCTTAAATTCCAATTTATCAATTGTAATATTAAATCATGATAGAAACTCAAAAATCTATCTCCTTTATAATCATAGTTATGAATTCAAATAATTATATCATTCCCAGAAAGGAGATTTCAATTATCAAATTCTAATAATGAGTGAGAAATATTACATTAGGTTATTATAATGAATAATGTAATTATCAAATATTTTCATAAATAAATACATAGTCGACTTACATCACCATCTTTTGAACTAATTGAATTAATCCATAATAGTTGAATTGAACTAAATTATATAATAACATATTCAGTAATAATTATATTTGTACAAAAATATTCCATTTATAAAATCATCTCATAAATTTTATTTATAAAATATCTAATATAAATTCATAATAGATATTTATGCTCATACTCAATATACATTAAAATATAGTTCAATTTCACCAGCTGACAAAGAGACACAAAACTCATAGATTTACACACACATTATGTACATTGAATCTAAAAATTTATCTTTAAATTTCCACCACAAAATAGAATACACTACTTTAATGGGAAAAAATATTTCTCATAATTTATGTTTTTATCACTCACTGTGACAATAACTTCCAACTAAATCAAGGGAGGGGGATAAATCATTTACCATAACCTTATGATACATTATGTTGAGATTTAATTAGAAATATCAATTTCTAAAATGAATATTTATCTAATGATTTGGACAAATTATATGCTATATTTTTAATTTATAGTGAAACATTTTGACTTTGAGATTCATTTCTAAATCCATTATTAATAAATTTTAATTTTTTTTAATATGCATTGATTGAGAGTATAGAATTAAATTATTTGATATATTAATTATGTTGTGGGCCTAGAAATGTATATTGATAGAGGGGAGGGGTATGGAGTGAATCAATGTACCAATATTTAATATAAATTTTTACAATTTCTTATGCAACCAACTACTATCACTAGTTAGATTGAACGATCTCACTATTTAATACCCACATACTAATGCAAGCAAAAAAATGGACACTTGTGGTACAAGGTTCCCTACTCAAAATTATTATTTATACTCCATAATTATTTACTTTCATGTAAGACCACATAATCCACTTGAAATTCTATTTTAGATAAAAATTTATTATCCTTGATCTCGTCTTATAGGAATGAAAAACACATATCTCCTGAGATATGTATAAAGGATTTAACCTTTATCAAACCTATTGTTAAGATTAACATGTCTTCATAGAGATGAGGTTTATAATTTTAATTTGAAATATTATCTTTTAATAATATTATAATTCTTATCCACTTATTAATTATATTGAACTAAAGGGACTTCCGTGTAACTCATAACATAGAATAACTATAACGATTACACATAAAACAATGTGTTCTAATAATATTAGTATTTTTCAAGTAGAACTACACGAAGTATTCTTCTTGGTTAAATTTAACTACACACTATCTACAAACATAATTAAAAATCTATCTTCTATACAAAACAATATACTAATATATATATATAATATTATATATATATATATTTGAATAGTATTAATCCTATTTTTTTTGTTTAAATTTGAATTTCAATTAAAATTCAAATAAATTTTTTCCTTCATCTTTCTTAAACATCAAATTCCATCGTATCCTACATCTTCTTCATTGAAATTACATATGTCATAAAAATGTGAATGTGCGTGTCACATCAAAAGAAAATATTTATATAATATTATTCTTCCTTTATATGGTGCGGCATGTGATACCAAATGATTTTGTGGTATGTCTCTTTTTAAAACAATTAATCTCTTAGATATCATTAATTGCATGCAACCTTGAGTTCCAAAGAACAGATATATATAATTATTTTACCATTATAACCCACCTATCAAATTGTATTTTTTAAATAGATTTTTTTTAAAAATATATTTTTTATAAGTTTAATGAATGAGTTTTAGGGGTTTTAATTAATTTTAAATAAAAAAAATTAATTAAAGGAATTTTTTTTGGAAAAATATATTTGGTCGTGCAATATATTTATATCATAACATAATGATTTAGTATCTATGTGTGAATGATATTAATTAAATTTATATATTAAATATTATATAAAATCATTTTGCATTCGTATGATACTTTTATTATGCATGAAATAACAATAAATCCAACATTATTCTTAAAAAATTATTTTTTTCAAAAAAAGGGTATTATTTTAATTTTTCCCATATAATAAAATTAATTTCTTCCACATATAGGTATTCATTTTGATTATATTAATTTAAAATTTACAATATAGTGGCTTCGGTATGGAAATCTGACCACTTTATTTTTGGGAATATGATTAGTAAACGTTGTAGAATTTTTCACCTCTATAAAGGGTTAATTTGGTTAATTTTGGTTAAATTTAATTGATAAGACCATACTTATTCTTCATAATTATTATTGGATTAATAATATTCAACCATTAAAACCTTAGTGCTAAATTTAAGTTTTTTAATGTATATTTGTGAAATAATAGGCATTATATATTATTCAAATCAATGATAGTTAATAAATGTGACTCTCTTTGTTAAACATATTTTTATGTTTCCACATAGGGTCAAAAGTAATATAAGTATGACTATAAATTTAAATCACTATATTAATGAAAAAATATTCATCATATAAATTTATATTTATTTTTTATACAATATATATTTATCTTAAATTCTTGTGTAATGCTAATAAATTATTTTTCTAATTAACTGAAAAATAAAATAAATGATATTAAAAATGTTAGTTTGGATATATTTTGAATCAGTTAACATGTCTAATTAATTTTATAGATCAATATTACCTATATGTGATATTTTAATGTAATATATTTCAATTCTCCATTTTTCGTGATGTATTTGACGTCAAACTAAATGAATAGTTACAAAATTAATAAAATGATATTTTATTATAAAAATATATTATTAAAATATTTTCAAATAATATAATATTTAAATAAAAATATATTTATATTTATTGGTTAAAATGTTATAAATTTTTAATTTATGGTCCAATTTTCAAACTGTAAGTAAAAAATTACACATATATAATAATGGATTAATTATTACAAAATATAGAAATTAAAATAATGAACGAATGGGATAATATAAATGACAAGTTTTAAAATGAAACAAAAACATTCTTAATTTCTATTAATTGATTGGATTTAAATATTATACCGATATATCCCGTCAATACCATTCCATTTTGAGGAATTTGAAATGATAATGAATCTACTATACTTAATAAACCTGGGTGTTCCCTTACTGACGTGTCACCGCCACAATAAACCATGTCACCCAATCCATGTATCCATTTACCGAATCCCCTCCACTATCCGCTCGCTTCCTGGAATTACCCCTCACTTTTTGACTCCAGAAAATGCAAAACTGCAAGCCATCTTCACAATTAGGGTTAGCTTCTTCCTCATCCTCCCTCCCGCGACGAGCTCAATCTGCAACCATTTCATCCCACGATTTGATCATAAATGCATGTAATCTCTCCCCTAATTAGTCGTTGACAGAAGCTAACCTCGATTATTATTCTTCCTTCTTCTTCCTCCCGCGACGAGCTTAATTTGCAGCCATTTCATCCCACAGTTTACTCAAAAATCTACTTAATCTCTACCCCGACCAGTCGTTGACATAAGGTAACCTCGATTATTCTACATTCGTTTCTTTTGTCCATTCATCTTTCACCTGCTTCAACAACTAACTTCTTCCCTAAAAATATCAGATCAACCCGCATCATCCACCGAGAACTGTATGCGTTTACTAAAAATCTACAACTACCTTTGGGTCATGGATGTCGACGATCAGAATCGCCTCTAGCAAACCCAAACTATTATTTTTCTTTCCTCCAAAGCGAGAACCATGTTAAATTGAATTATGGATATGCTTCGAAGTGTTGAACTGACTAGACTCGGAAAATAGAGAAAGTCATGTTCATATTGTCATCAATTTTTTATAAGCATGCACCATGTTCTAAATTTTTATTGCCTCATTTATTTCCTTGTGTTTATTCATTTATGCGAATGTAGATTAATAACTATAATGGATACGGATATGATAAAATTTCCAAAAACAATGCTTACAACCGTAATCTATGGATTGAAGGATTCAGTTTTAGGTATGTTGATAATATTGCATGTTATCAGGTGGAGGATATATTAGTATAATTTGAGTTCTTTAGTTTTTTCCTTCAGTAGATCTCTTCATCACCATTGAAAATTTTGTTGCTCCGTCTTCTACACCAGACTCCCCTGTATGTTCAAATTTATTAACTCCAGTTTGTCTTCTTTGTTTATTCTATATTACATTTACTTCTAATTTTATTGAATTATTTACAATCTAATCATATATTTAACACTCACTATCTCTTATTAATTCTGGGAATGTTGCAACTATATTTCCACATCTCTTACCCAACCAATGACAAAGACCTACTATCATATTACCTATACATCTACTTTGAATACCAAGATAAACATATTTCAAGGGTGATATCATTATCTCTGGTGATGAAAATTCAGTTAAAGGGAAATGAATTATCTTCCTACAGAGGCTGAGATAGTTTCTGCAGTTATGGGAAAAAAAGGCATGTCCAGATTGGTATATTATATTTTCATATTTTCTCTATGTTTTATAATGTAGGTTCCAGACTGGTATATAATATTTTCATATTTACTAGTGCATTCATTTTTCATGTTGGATTTTCTACTTTCTTTTAGATACTCCCATGATTCATACAATTAATCACATATCAATTTAGATGTTTTATATGCTCTATATGGTTTGGGTATTTCCTTTCTCTAATTCATTAATTCGATATATTTATGTGGTTTCTAAATTTTAGGGAGACTACAAACACGAATGATAAAACAACTTACGTGGAAGGCTGAATTAGGTTTCACTCCAATTCTTTAAATTTAGTATATTGTGGTATATTTTTTTTAATGTTTTGGATATATTGAAAAATATTATTTTAGATTAAATTTGTAATTTTTAAATGTTTTGGATTCTTTAAATATTTTGTACATATTTTATTGTTTAATTCTCTTAATTATTTGTACATATTAATGGTTATAAACCGGTTACTGCTCTCTGATTTTAGGTGGACACCTCCTATACATGCCTTCCTATCAACAATCGTTCCCATATTCTCTATTGTTGTTCAAATTTTGACCTCCTCTAAATCACATCCCAGCTGTTGAGATATTGATAGATTTTGAATTCTTTGACTGACCATGAGTAAATATTATTATTCTACATAACCATTTATTATATTCATGTAGTATCACCATACCTTTCTTCATAACTTTTCTTACAATACTAATGAATCCCATACATTTATTCGTATATATTGTTTTTCTATCACCAAATAGACATTCTTTCGTCATACAAGAGAAGAGAATACGAAGGTCAGTTTCCTATTCAATTCATACAGCTAAATGTCTGTTGATTTAACTATGTTTCATATCTGTTTTTAAGGGCTGCCAATAATAGATTTTCCAAACAGTGCTACTATTAATGATATTATTAATGGTTCTTTCATTCTCTTCTTCGATGCATGTAACTCAACTGTATGTTATTCTCTAAATTAACATCTCACAGTTTCCATGAATTTCTTTTACAACACATTCATTATTCATGTTTGGATTTCTACTTTATATCATCTACTAACTTGGTTCGAGGAATAAATTTGTTTTCATGGGCTCAATAATGAAGATCACCCATCAAACCCATTTTGTGATGATTGAATTCATATAATAAGGAACTTTTTTATTTTTTAATATGAATTCACTTATTATTCATTCCATTTTCTACATGTAACAATTTATAAGGCTTCAAAGTTGAATTTAATGGTGACATTGATTCTCACACTACAAAAAGATGCAATTTAGATTCAAATATATTTTTTAATTAATTATCATGTTTTCAGGTCTTTTAAAGTGGTTGAGAGATCTATGTTGAAGGTTCTTGGCATGGGTTAATTTCTCCATTCACTGAAAAAAAATCCAACATCCCCAATGGCATTGACAGTTCAGTTCAGATTTTTATGCATGCTGAATATTCAGTTTCATTTGAATATTTATTATCATTAGTTGAAATTAAGTTAAATTATGTTTTCATCATTTAAACTTATATATATAGGAAAATGAATGATCAATATTAATATATGCCTTTGAAATTTTACAGAAATTACACGTGTGCTTTCATATTTTAGTATTAGAGGGATTATTAATATTCAAATTCCATGCTTTACACTACATCCTAATTCGTTTGTTTAACCTTTGATTGTTCTTCTATTATTGCATATTTTGGGGCAGTGGGGGGATTGGTTATAGGGCTTGTGACATCTTTGATGGTGGTGAAGGTCCGTGTTCTCCCCGCCATGCCCCCCATCATATACGGTCATTGCCGCCAAGGAAACCGAGAGGTTAACAATCTCAAATGATTCTTAGAAGGAAATTACTAACGTTTTGAAGGTGCGTATGAAGAAGAAGAATGAAATTATGGAACAGTACGTGAAAAACACAAATGATTTCCTAACTATTCTATAATTTCATGTAATCACTACGGATATGGGTCAAATGTAAGAGCTATTCTACGAACTCAACCTTCATCATCGAGTCTATTTGATGGGGTCAGTTTTCTGGATCAAAACATTCTTTGTTTCTTCTTATAAAATTCCAAACTAACACAACTTCTGGCGGATGGCTGTTTTCAGACATGATTATTTTGGGTACGTACAATCTTTCGGCAAGGTGCATTCTACTGCTCAAATGGAAAAATAGGATTAATAATCTCAAACTTTATAACTTTTGGTAATTGTTTATATGGGCTTTATATAAAAAGGGGGAAAGAGTGATGCATTGAATTTCAATGGACTCTACCTAAATAATAATAATAATCAAAGATCAGTTCAAACACATGAGATTAGTGGTATTCTCATCCAAGTGAGCATAACACTTATGCTGATATTGAGGCTACCTATAGATTCCTGGAAGAGACTTATGGGGTTAAAAAGGAAGATGTTATTTTGGATGGACAATCCGTTCAGGATTCTAATTGAAACAAGGAAAACCATATTTTGATGAATCTATGTTTTCATTCACCCTCTTCTGTATTGGTTAGGGTGTAGTTATTTTGAATTATTTCATATGATATAATTTATTTGATTTGTTACTTATTCTTACCGGATATTACTGTATCAATTATTTTCTTTTTCATCAATACCTTGTAGTTGTCCCCTCTGATATTGGAATCTTTTACCCAACAAATACACATAATTCCTCTCCTTTGGTTTTCATCATTGAAATGATAGTATATGAAGAAGAGTGGATGAGTAATTTTCAATATATCATGTTACTATTTACCACAGCAAATTAATTTATCATCCCTGAGAATTGTTCTTCATTTCGCAATTTAAAAATGCTAAAATTGTTTACTACCAACTTAAGTGCCTCATTCCATTATGAATTTGTATAGATGAATATGGTTTTTTAGGTAATTACTATGGTGATGATGTCTTGGAAACTTCTACAACTATTAATTATAATTTGAATAGTTTGTTACTTAATTTATAGGTTTTTTTTAAGAAAATTTATCTTTCAAATTTAGGATATGTGTTTTGGATGGTCATGATCCTATATACTATGTCACAAGGTGGATTTAGACTAAAATTTGGTTAAATACCCCATCATGGCAATGGGGGTAGTGAAGAATTTCGGAGCTGTGGATCTTTACAAATTATTTGCAGCATGGGTTAGTTTTTATTATTCGATCATGTTTGAAAAAACATTTATTTTACCATATCTGTTATATCTCCAATGCACACATATTGGGTTAACCAGTTATTTCCAAAACATTTTTGTACATTACACATAAAAAACTGAAGACCGTTCTATGTTCATATATGTTAGTCAATTTTAAGATAATGTATCTAGCTATACATTTCATGAAAACTACCCATACATCTGAATTGATTTTACAAATTAATGAATGATCATAGAATATTGTATCGTAGACTACTATTTAGAAATTCATTGTTAATAAAATGATTCTATTGTATGCTTTCACTTTTCATCCTCTATTATTCCCACTGAATGTCCATTTTTTTCTACATGTACTCATAGATTCAATAAATATGGCCAACTATTATAGAATAATGATCGATGTGTTTGTCTATTTCGACTCGTGTATATTCATTCTATCAACAGATATGTTCTCTTAGATTTTATTGTTCAATGTACCCCTCTATTATATACTCCATGGAGCTTTAGGTAATATGTAATGGATCATCTGTTATATATTATTTTTTTCTACACATAAAAAGGATCCTTCTACTGAATAAGTATTTTAACATTTAAACTGTATGGGTGTGTTTTTTTTTCATTTTCTAACATATAGGTCGCTTTTTTTACACCATTTCACTTAACTTTTTTATTCTGTTCAGGTACATATGTGCAAACATGAAGCATGCAACCGGAAATATGCACGAGTTGAAAGGAATGTCTTAAAAAACAATTGCTAAAAACAAATGTATATTCTGTATTTTAATTTTTTTAAGACATTCCTTTCAATCTAAATCTGTATAATGTTAAATAACATTAAACTGTTAATTCTATGATATTTGTTTCAATGATTTTAATTGCAGCATATTCAAGCGTCAAATATTCTAACAATATTTTCTATGTAGCAAATTCTGTCATGTGATTTTGATAATGAGGATTAACTACAAGATAATGTGCACATATGTTGACACAAAAATGCTACAATGACTCAATATACTAAATTAGATAGAAGAATTAAGGGAAATGTAAACATGAAAACACAAAAATAGACTGAAATGTGATGCTGTAAGAATATGGTAAACATATCTGTTCATTGTTTAAATTGTTTTCATTATTATTTTTTGAATTCCTATTTTCAGTGAAATTATTATTAAATTATGCATAGTACAGAAACATTAATTGAAATTTATGTTGCTCTATAGAAATAATTTAGACATTTAATATTCTTGTTATCTATTTTTTCGATCCACATTGCATGAATTTTTATACTGTACAAAAACGACATGGATGTTTCCACTTATCAATTCAATTTCCTATTTTGGGGTGGTAAACAAAACCATTATGGTATGTAATATATAAACACCAGACTTTTTTCTAAAATAAAGAATTTCTATACACATTTTGATATGTATACTTTATTCCAAACTATCTATTTTCTAGATTTCATGTAAAATTATTTCCTAATTGTTCATACATAGCGTTTTCAATTTTTTTGCATAATTGTATCCATATTGATAATGACGAACAACACCTAAAGCAACCATTTTTACCCAAATCTCATTCAGAGAATTGACCTTTTATTGTTTTTTCCATGATGATTTTTTATTTGTTCCCCAAGAGTACAGTAATAGGGATCTGGAAGAATTCGCTTTGGCATGGATTCATGGACTGTCCTATTGGTGGAGAAATTCCTTCCAGACCATAATGAGAGCATCTCCATTGTTCAATATTTATGGATTCATAGACATCAATACCTATGGAGTCGTTTCTATGATAGTTAATATTATTTCCCATAATCATCAACCACATCAAACCATGTAAGAATTCGCATTTGGCATGATCCCTTGTGAGCTTGTGATTCTTCTTTGTCTTTTTTCAACTATTGTGCATTTAATTGGGGTAGGGGATCACTATGTGCGAAGTAATTTAATGATAGATCATGTTGGGTTTGTAGAGTTGTATAATTTTCAATATTTCTTTATCCTTACAAGAGCATGAACATTGTATCTTTGATTAAGAGAGTTCCTTTCAATATAGTCAACGTTAATGTATGATTTCATTCATGTATTCAATGTGACAGGGATTAAACTAACCGGAATTTAGTGACATACAATGCAAAAGGAACTGATGCACACAACAACAAAAGGAACTGATGCACATAAGGATGGCTAGAAGCCTGCCTTCATCTTGGATCTAATGCATTGTTTTTCATCTAGGTGGGTTGGGTCAGTTCTGTTGGTTTTGGTTAAATGTCAAAAGGTGTTATCATTTGAAATAGTTTGATCACGGGATGATAAAGGTGTTGGGTAGTATGATACATTATTGTGTAGCGTCTCTTGGGAAATATATATTATTTATTCTTCCATTCATTGTCTTTTGCGTATAATTTTTTTGTTTGATATGGAGGTATTAGGTGCATTGTAATGGTTAAGCTCTCTAGGGAATTTGTGATAATATTTCCACCTCCCTCATTCAATATTATTCTATATACATCATGAATAGTTTCACTCCATTTTTTTCACAAACTACCCACTCATACAATTAATTATTAATTAAATCATTGCCACATGTATCATTTTTATTATTACAATCACTGTCTTGTCTTTGATTTATCTTTCTCTTTTTATTTTAGTGTACACATTACTGTTATTGTGATTGTTGAAGTTGAAAATGAATTCAAATTTCCATCCTCAATTTTTTTGAAATTCATATACTTTTTATCTATCCTTTTTAGTTGTCATCAATTTGAATGGTCTCTTTATATTTTATACACTCCAATTTCATTATCATACACCATAACATTCTAATTAAAATTTATTCAACATTATTTATTCTTATAAACTTTTATATATACTAATCACATATTAAAAGAAAAACTAGTAATCGAATACGTCGTGAAATAGCATGAGAGAGTACTAGTTTATTATAATTTAAGATTTTAAAAAATATCAAATGTTCCCGTGACTCAATTATAAAAGGGATCCTCCTCCATCACTTATTGACACCGCATTGAGCCATATAGGTCACCCAATAACAACCCATTTATGTTATAAATATAATTATAAAAATTCTAGTGTTTTTTCTCTATAAAAGTGAAAACATAAATACCTAAAGAATGGATCTAAATTGGGCCTCCAAAAGAAGTGGTAATTGTCTTACCTGTCCTCTTTTAATCAATCCATTCTTATAAATCATCTAAATCTATGTAATTTGTCAAAAAATAAAAAATTCAGTATCATAAATATATTGGAATTTTATTATGATTATTAAATCATTATTTCCCACCCTTTATCCATCAAATGATAAGTGAAAGTCTCACTCATACATGCATACAACTAACCATCTCTTCATTGTGACAAATTCACTTTTCATTTTCACTATTTATGGATGAGATTTAAGAAGGATTTAATATTCATATATGATATATATATTATTATTAATATTATGGTGATTATATATAATTTATCAAAGTGTATATGGAAATACTACATAACCATAACATCAATGAAAAACGAATCATATATAATCCAAAAGGGGGTTTTTGTCAAAATGTTCTTAAGAAATGAGTGACCAAAAATTATACATATGTAATTAATGGTATGATATATATATATATATAGTTATATAATATATTTATAATAAATTGATATTTATTATAAAAGAGGATTGAACATGTATGAAGGAATTTAAACATTATATAAGGGTTTATTTCACAATCCCATAATTATTTTGGATTGTTTACTTAAAAGTATCGACTAAATAATATTTGTATTCCATATACATGATTCAAAAAAATAGTTTCATATTTTTTTTCTATTCTATAATATTAATGGTTAATGTAAATTTTACACATGTTTTTTATTTTTTATTTTTAAAGGATTCATTTTTTTCCAAGCGAGGTACTTTTCAACCTTTTCGGGAAAAATATTAATAGAATGATTGATTTAACACTTATGGAATGACAAAAATTTCCACTATCATAAATATTCTATTATTTGAAGCTTAGTTAACATGATTTTGTGTTTCTTTTATATTTTTTATATAATATGTTCAATGTTTTTTTAACAAAATATTTTTATGTGAATAGTGTATTTTCACCACAAGTTTTATAGTAAAATATTAAATGTATTTAAATAAATATCAACATCATTTGTAAAATTTTATGATTTACTGAATTTATTCTATTGTGGTACGATCTACCGTATTTTATTTAAAGATTTATGATTTTTTTGGTAAGACATGTTCTACATTAAAATAATTCTCTGTATTTCATTGGATGGGTTATGATTATATTTAATAATTGGGTAAACTAATAAAATTTCATATATTAGTTTTTATATTATGTTTTTATGTTGATATGTTTGACCCCATAAATATATATAATTCATTTGTGTTAGTAAGTAATTCATGAGGCCTTTTATATCCCCTTGATGAATTTTTAGGCATAATGAGTCAATCTATATTAGGTATTGACTGTCATCTTATCAATTAGTGTAAGATGAATTAAAATAAGGCCACAACAATATGTTTATGATATCCAACCTTATGCAATTACTTTATAATGATATAAGATATTTAATTCAATTATGTTATTTTATTATTTATGACATCCATTGATAGTTTTTAGCCCGTGCGGTTATTTATATTGCATTATTATATGTCTATTTTTTCCAAACAAAATTAGTCATGCATTTTTTAGTTTCTAATGTATTCTCACCCTTAAATAGAATCTAGGATCACCCATTTTCATATGTTTATTTTTCCTCAAGATGTAAAGATGAATATTATTATTGATATGTATGGATATGCTAGGAGAATAACAGTCTTCTCAAATGAATTAATTTGTTTCATTTTATGTTTTCAATAGTAATACATTAAACGAGTATGTATCATGTTTTCAAATACCTGTAAAATATTTGGTCACTTGGGATGATATTATTTATATATAATAGTCATGTAATAATATAACAACATACAATGGGTTACTAGGGTTGGGGTCTTTGTAGTTTGTATCTGAGAAGGTTTAATAGAATCATTGGGAACATGATTTAGGGAAACAAAGATATCAATAATGTAACCCTATATTATACAATGATAATATTCTCAAGGAAACCATGATTTTTTTTATATCAGTTAAATATAAATTTTCAAATTTTGTTATGTTTTTCACTATTTTTTTAAATAATAAATTATCATTCATAATATAATATAGTGTATGAAATTTTTTTTGAAATGGTTCATAGTAGAATTAATTGAAACCATGTAAACATATTACATAATTTTAGAAATTCTTCAATAATAAAAGAAAACGATTTTAGTGTTAGAGCTATAACTACAGTTGGTGCTAAAAATATATAACTATATTGGGATAATTGCCCAGTTTTGTGAAATAACCTATCCCATTTAGAGTATCTTGCTAATATATAATGTGGTTTAGCAATTCTAGACTATTTAATTAAAAAACTATCAGTCAATGAGACTAAAAATGCATTTTCAATAGAGAAATGTATATGTTCCATAGAGAATATACTTCTATCATTAGTAGGTAATGAAAAAGAGAAGGTCTTCAGGATGGTTTATAATATCCATAGATATAATGATCATTGTTTTTCTTTGATTCAATACACTAAATTAAGTAATGAAACAAAAGACATAGAATGTAATTATTTAAAGGAAATTTTCTAGAAAAAATATATTAATCGTGAATAAAGAGTAAATATAGGGAGATAATCCATGAGTTTGTAAAAAAAAGAAGGATGATAATGTTACTATATAAGAACCCAATCATACAAGGATATCATTAAATCTCATGGAGTATATACATAATCCAAATAAAATCATATAGAATTTATTTTATAGGATTAATATAATTTTTAAAATTTCATTCGTCTGAAAAACATCTCATCATTTGAGTATATAATAACATGTGAAATAATAAGAGGGAATGAATTCTATATGTATTATGGCCTCAAAGATAAAATTAGTACCAATAAGTTTATTTAATATTCCAAAATTGGAAATAAAAATGGGATAATGGATTAGTGGAATTTCTAAAAAGTAATAAATATAGAAATAAGTATTGTAGAAGATGCCTATATTTAATGGGAGTTTTCTAAATGTGTGGCGAAAAAGACCTTTCAATTCGTTATTGCAAGGCTAAAAAATAATCTAGATATGTAAAATGATTCTATTATAATTAGATTAGACACTATGATAATGATTTTCCAATGCATAATCGGAGCAATACCTTGAAACGGCTAAGGGAGAAATGCTGGTATTATTTGATCACTAATGATAAGGGTGATGTTCCTAATGAAGTAGTGTCAAGTAAATCAATAATATCACTAAATTAATATAATAAATTATTTGATCGGGGTTAATAAAATTTTATTATATCACACATGTTTTAAAATAGAATTAATTATTCCGCATTTACCTTAATAAGGGAATTTTTAGTCAAAAATCCTAGTGGAAAACTAACCGCAATAAATTTGTTTCAAGGATTTCCTTTTAATACAAATCTAACATTATGTATTTTTTTATCATACATATGGTTTATAATGATAAAAATATTTGTGGACTATACATCAAAATATAATGAAAATTTTTATTAAAAATAGAAGAAAATTATTATTCATGATGAAGATGTGGTATTTCTTATCATTATAGGGGAGGCTTGATCATTTGATCTATCATTGAATCCACCCCCAATAGCTCCTCTAAATGGTATTATTATAGAAAGAGAGATAAAACAAACTACTGATGAAATTGGTAATCCTAAACCTGATTATATAATTATTTTATAGGAATAAATTGATGTATTTCCTAATGAATTGTTTAGATATCCAAAAAAGATGGAATTTTAGTTCTCCATTGACAGAATAACTTATGCAGGACCTATATCAATGAATCTTTATAGAATGGTCATTATGGTGTTAGAGGTGTTGAATAAAGAACTAGAGTGTTTTAGTTGAAAGGGATTTATATACACCAGTGCTTTATCCAAGGGAGACGCTATTCTTTTCATTAGGAATAATGATCGTCCAATGAGGCTATTCATTAAATATAGGCAAATCAATGATTTTAAAATAATGAAAAAGAATCTGATTAATCAAATTAATAAATTATTCGAAAAAAATATAAGATATAAATTTTCATCAATGATTTACCTTAATTTTAGATATCATTAACTGTGATTAAATGATGAAGATATCCCAAATACAACATTTAAAATGAGGTCTGAAAATTATTAGTATAAAATAATTACATTTCGGTTGACTAATGACCCCCTATTTTTAAGGACCGAATAGCTAAAGTATAAAATGATTATCTGGTTATTTTTTCATATTTATAGACGATATTTTGGTATACTACAATGACTATGTGGAGAATTAAAACATCCTATAGCTCATTCTTTAGACACTCGGAAGAAAATACTTCTATGGGAAATTTAAAATGTTTGAATTATGGTCTCTGAAAAAATTCATTTATTTTTTATATTATATTCAATTATGGAATATAATTTGATCATCTAAAGAAAAATGATGTCCATTAATGTAAAATATTATAAACGTAATATAGGTACATAGTTTCATTGGGCTATTAGGTACTTTTCATGATTTGTTTCAAAAGTTTTACAAATTTTCTAACCCAGAAACCATGATTACTCATAAAGGGGTTATGATTTTTTTGGAATACGAATTCGATGAATGGTTTTGAAAATTTAATATTATGTTAGTGAATTATATGATCTAGACTCTACCATAGGGAAATGGTTGATTTGGGATATAATGTGATTCATCAAGGATGGAAATTAGTTTTATCCTTATAAAAAATGATAGATTTTTTCCATTGAAAGAAGGGTGTTAAAAAATAATGAAAAGAACTATCTAGATCTTAATATTGATTTTCATTCCATAATATTTTCAATGGGGATATAGAGACAATATATTTATACTAAATAATGTGTGATATATATAGAAGAGTTTGAAAAGAATCATTTCACATAAATAACTCAAAATAATGCAATGAATTTGGCTCTATCTAGTCATGGATTATGATTTCACAATACACTACCACCTAGGATAACAAAATTATGTATAATATGAAATCAATAAGAAGGATCAGGAAATTTTATAAAAAATGATGAATTATAGGAATATATTATTCATGGATTTAGTAAATATGGATATAGTAATTATTTAGAAATGGAAAAACATCACTTATTTTTAGAATAATTTACAATTTATCATTATCAGAAAACATAGAATGTTATATTTTATACAATGAAAATATTAGAATGAAAATTAATGTTATGAATTATTGGAAATTGGATGTAATCAAATATGAAGAAGGTGTTATAAAATTTGGATGGTGAATTTTTATCCCCTAAATTCCTAATCTAAATAGGTAATTATTGTACGATGTCTATACATATAATTTTACTATTCCCCATGGCAGCACCGAGATATATAGAGATTTTTGGGAATATTTTTTAAGGTTAATATAAAGCGTAAAACAACTTATTATATTTCAATATACATAGTTATATATCATGTGAATGATGAGAGACAATTTCCAAGTGGGTTCGTGAAACCAACAATGATTCTTCTATAGAAATGATATGACATTACTACGGAATATGTCACTGGATTACCAAATACCCTTATAAATAAGTATACAATATGGGTTATTATTGACCGACATACCAAATCATTAAATTTTGTCACTATAAGAGTTGATTTCCCATCTAAATAAGATGAAATACCATATATTAATGATGATTTAAGACTTCATGGTGCACGACATTAAATTATGTCTAATCATGATCCAAAATTTACTTCAAAATTCTAGAAAAATTTGTTAGAAGGATTGGATTTAGATCTGTATTTGACCACCACTTATCACCCTAAAATTGATAGGTATTCATAAAGGAATAAGTAATCATTAGAAGACATTTTTAGGTATTTATTATTTGAATGTAATGATATATTGGATTAGTAATTGTCTTTGGTAGAACTCACCAATAATAATAGCTTCCTTTCATGTATCCAAATGAAAATATTTAACAAATTATATAGAATGATATGTCCGACATGAAACAATTATGTTGAATTTAGTGAATGTGATCCCAAAAGGATTTTAACAAGAGGAGAAAGTATTTACAAATAACATGATTAATAAAACCCTTATAAATGTAGAAAAGAGTTGAAGAAATAGACATTCCAAAAAACAAAAAAATATTTATAATTTAAAGTGAGATATAATTTATTTTTGATGGTATCTCTAGAGAAGGATATTATTATATTTGGAGACAATATAAAATTGAACCCTAAGAAAATAATACCTTCCTAAATCAAAGAATTAATTGGAGTTGTGGATTACTGTTTGGGAATTCAACCTATATTTTCTAAAGTCTATATTGTATTCCATATATCTTTGTTAAGTAAGTACATTCTAGAATCTATAAATGTTATAAATTATGGTTAAATATAATTTGAACATTATTATAATATTATGATGATCCTGTCTGGATTTTGGACACTAGAGAATGAGTGTTGAGGTATCAGAAGAATCAACTGGTAAAGGTACTTTGGAACATTAATAAGTTAAAATAGGTAATACGGGAACTTGAGTAATATATGATGAAGAAATAACAAATTATATTTATGTGGTTACATTATAGACATTACAAGGTTTAATTTTTTTAAGGATTTATGACTTTAATAACACAATATTTGTTTTCATGTCCAATTTTAAATAAGATTAAAATATTCCCAATATTTCATTTCACACAACACTAAGTTCAATAGAATGACTGTCATTTATTGTTAGAAATTTTAATATAGATATTAAATAATAGGTTGTAAATGAGAATAAATAAATATTGAAAAAAACTATTAATTTTGAATTTATGGATAAAATTTCTTTCCAATTAATTGATTAGAATTAGGAATTTAAAATACTAATTAAAAGATGTTTTTTCATAAGAATTTTTTTGCAGAATATATTTACTTAATATTTAATTAAATTATAAACTATTGGTGAATTAATTTAATGAAATTAATGTATTTCATATTTTTTCAAAGGTATTAAAAGTCATATAATATTTATACGCTACTTGGGATAAGAATAAATCCATTTTTATTTATGAAAACATGGTTGTCTAATTTTAGGGATTTGATTAATTTTTCAACATAATTTCAAACTATTTTCTTCACCTTATATATGTTGAATTTCATAAAAATTGATAACATTGTTATAACCAGATGTTTCAAATATGTTAATTAGTTCCCTTTTATTTTTATTGAAAACAAAATGTAATCGAGCTAAAATTTATCACCTAGAAAAACAATATGTTCAGATAAGTTAGTTTAAAAAAATGTGAAAAGTAAAAAATTACATAAAAATTTACTTATTTTATAAATGAGATTTCACCTTTATTACCTTAGTCTCAAATTGTATTTTAATCTAAATTTGTTTATAAAATTTATTATATTTTATTTGAATCAATGATAGCTAAAAATGTCAATATATTTATTTTAATAACATTCATGTGTCCAAATAGGATTAAAATTAAGACATGTGTGATATTAAATGAATATGTTCATATTAATGAAATTATATTAATAATATAATTTTATTTTAAGTTTTTAACTTATATAATTCTCTTAAATTATTTTGTAATGTTAATATTATATTTATTTAATTAAGAGACAAATAAAACAAATGATAAAAAAATATTTAGTTTTAAATAATTGGATTTATTTAATGTTTAACATTAATTATATATATATATATATGAAATATTATATAGGTTTAAATGTATTTTTTTTAATTTTCCTTTTTTTGTTTAATTATAAGTCAAATTAAATTATTAGTGTCAAAATTCACAAAATTGATATTTTTTCAAAATAATATGTTATGAATTTATTTAAAAACATAATGACTTGAAATAAAAAGTTTGGATTTATTTTGTTATAAAAATTCATAATCATTCCTTTTATGTGAAAATTTTTACATTATATGTACAATTATGGGAACACTTGTTACAATAGTGATAATTAAAAAACAAATTAATAGAGATGTTAATAAAAATGATATTGTATAAAACGACACCAAAACATTTATAAATTATATTGGATGATGTGATTATGACCATATAAAACATTATATTCAAATCTCATTCTGTTTGGAGGAATTTAAAATGAGAATCAATTTATTAAAATTTAATTTTTTGAGGGAGTCCAAAATTACCCCCCACATCAATTACGAAATGCCACATATTCCCTCACTTCTTGAAACAATATTAAACCTTATAGATTAAAAATATCAGAAAATTTATATTATAAACATACTTTTAAAACTTCATGATGAGTGTTTCCCCAAAAAATACTAATATTTGGTCCCTTAATAAAGGATCAAAAGAATGTCTCATGAAGATGAGTTAATTGTCTTTCCCAATATCTTGCAATTTATTCCTTCTTCTACCTATTATAAATTATTGAATATTATCATAATACTATTAATTAATCTTAATAAATAAACATAATTATTATTATGAATATAAAACCACCATTAACCATCTTCATTCCAATAAACTATTAAGTGAATGCATCACTCAGGCATATATATGACTTATCGTCTCCACATTGTGATACAATTCATTTTTTACCACCACACATCATATATTGGAATGGAAATGTTAATAATTCCAATATATGATATTTATTTCATTATTAAAATTCATTTGATTATGTAACCATTATAAATATATAAATATTTAAACTATCAAAACCAAAAATTTATGAAAAAGGAACAGTTATTAATAAGAACAGTTCTTTTGATCAAATAATTTTTTGGAAAATAGTGATTTAAGGTTATAATGATTTCATAACTGGATATATATATATATATTATGTATTATATCTATAATAAGAATATAATTATTATATATTATGTCTAAATGTGTATTAAGTAATTCTAACTCGATATAAGGGTTTATTTCACAATCTCATCATTATTCTTCATTCTTTATGTGTAAGTCTCAACTAAAGAATATTTATATTCCTTATAAATGTTTCTAAAATAAAATAAAATTTAATTTTTTTAAAATTATCCTTTAATTTATATATTTCATTTTTACCCAAGTATGAATTTGTTAAAAATTATTAGAAAGGAATAGATTTGTCATTTTCAGAATGATGTGTTTCTCACCATTTCTATCAAAAATATAAATGATTTGGTTTTACCTTATATGTAATGTTCAGATTGTTCAACTGTCATTAATAATATTTATTTATGATTCATTTAAAATTTTACATGTTTTTTTCAAATAAATTATTTCCTTTAAAATGTGCTCAATGTTTTTTAAAAATAAGTGATTTCAATGTGAAAGTGTGTATTTTCATAAAATGATATCAGATTATCTTTTAAAAGTATATTCATCTATGATAACAAATTTTTTTAAATTTTTTATGGGGGTTATTATACTATTATAAAATAAAAAAAAATTCATAGGTTTATTTTTACTTCAATTGAAGATGTGATATTTTAATATCATTCACCATAATACCTTAGATGGGTTACGATAATGTTTCTTGATTTGAGTAATTATTAAAATTTAAAATTATAGTTTCAATTTGAATTTTTATATGATTATATGTCATCACTTTAATATGAGTAATTCATTGGACTTATTGTGTGATGAGTGTGGACCTCTATAGAACCTCTTTGCATCGGTAGGTCTAACGATACAAACTAACATGGTTATTGGTTGTGGCCTTATCAATTTCTGTAGGATGTATTAGAAAGAGGCATTGATGATTGGTTTATGATGTCCAAAATTATGTGAATACCTCATTATGATATTAATTATTTATTTCCATGTGATTATTTTTATTATTTATGATAACCATGGAGTGATTTTATTTCTTCGGATTATTTATATGGCACTATTTGATTTCCATTCATTTTATGCCATATTAATTATGATGTATTAACATTATATTGTATTCATACACAGACAAAGAATCAAAATATAAACCTTTTTCTTATGTTTATTTTTTCACATGACGTGAAGAAGTATATTTTGATTTATATATATGGATATTCTTGTAGAATAATGGTTTGATCAATGGAATTGAAATGTTTTATTTTATTATTATATTTTATTGTATGATTTAATTATATATCTATTTTATAATGACTAATAAACTATTAGTTCCTTTGGAATGTGACTATTTTAATTTTGTACTAATGTAAAAAATATAACCACCAACTTTGGGATACTGGTATTTGGGTTATTTCTTGTCTTATCATATTCGCAATTTTTCCATTCAAACATGAACATGTTGTAACAACATGAATTATGGAATTATATATAAAACAATTAAAAATTAAAACATATAATATTTTCATATATTTTCATCTTCCATTATTTACTATAAATAAAAGACCAGTTAATGTCATTGGGGCATGATAATAATAATCATGGCATGGCAAATATTCATCAAATTATTATATAATTAATCCCCTCCCTGATATTAAATAAATAAAATAAATGGATTTATCATCATCATAAATATTTTCCATACACTTTCTTATAGAAATTACTCTTCTAGAAATCCCTCATAACATTTTGAGACATCACATTTTTCCCATGTTTTTTACCTAATCAGATCACTCTATATATAATAAATTACTCTTAATTATTTTTGAAATGCCTATTTCCATGGATGAAATTTCCAAATTTCAACTCCAACTACTTCAAAATGAACCTTACATAAACAATAAATTAATCTTACATATGAAGAATTTGGAAAGATCCAAACCAATTTTTTTTTCTTTTTATCATATTTTCTTTAAAAAATTATGAGAATATTCTTTTGCATTGAGGACTTGGTTAATTTCCAAAACAAATTATGCACATCTCAAAAACTATTATATATTGCTGAAAACATATTCAAAATTCAACCAAATCACATATAAAACTTGGAATCCAAATTATTGACATCACAAAAAATGAAACATTGTGTAACACATCTGTTTGAACATTATTTGTGTATTGAAAAAATTGAAAAAACAAAAACTATTTCAACTTATCTACTCCAAATATATTTCACTAGAGAAATACCAATATTATAGGGGATACATATTCCACTACAATTATAAGAAAGGTCCCCTTATGTCATAGAAATATCCACATGGTCCCAATAACTAATTCTTATCGACATCCTCTTTATGGGATTAATATTCTCTTAATTTAGATTTTATTGTATGTCATTTAGAATAAATCAATATTCAAACTCAAAATGCTTATAAATTAATCATTATTCAATAATTATTAAAAAATTCGAGAAAAATAAATATTGGAAAAAAATATTATAAATAAATTAAATATTTATTTCCATTAAAGTGGCATGCATAATATTTTGGATAGCTCTTGATACCACATGTGAATAACTCTTCATCCAAATCCAAATTCTAAATCTTATACGAATTTGTTCTTTAATCCAACATACAACATGTTTCTCTATATATTCTAAAAAATAGTTTTAATAGTTCAAATGAAAAATAAAAAAAAACAATTTATTAAAACTAAATAAATATATTCTCCGACATATTTAATATAACTCTACCCCATTATGTTAGATGCATACAACTATATTCCTAGATTATTTAGTTACCCTTATTATGTACATCAAATTATTGAAAAAAAGATATTTATATTTTATTTCTCCCCATTTATCCATATTATTCGGAATAAAAAGTTAGTGAGAGTGTGACATCCCGGACCTAGATGACACTTAACGGTGGCCCGAGCCCTATGGGCAACATGGCCTCATGCATATCACCCCTAACGCCAGAGGATGTTGACTAGTAGTGAGGGCCTAGGGTGTGCCTGTGGGGAGAAAATGCCTTCATTATCAGATTGTAGCACATATTAAATAATATGAATTTATAGTAAACAAAAGAAATATAAATAAACATGGGATGAAAACTTTTGTAATAGATAATGAGAATAACATTAAATGTATCAACTGGGAAAATGATGAAGAAATTTCATTTTAGGAGAAAACTAAAAAAGATGGATACAAGACAATAGGTATAACATGTTCCGAAAAGTAAAGGAAAATACATACTACTCCAAGAATTTCGAGATACAGCTCATTCATATACTATCAAGATCCATCATATTCTAATGAAATCAAGTTTTCGAATTTTTATGTTTCCCTTTATCAACACCTTCAGTAATATAATCTACTTAAGGCACCAAACTGTGCTCGGAGAGGGTGTTAGAAAAATATTAGTGGACCCATACCAATAGTGTCTATAAAATCCTTCATGTGTAATTGGATATAGTTTTGTATATGCATTAATATATAATGTGAAGAAAATAGTAAAATATAACTAAATACTGAAGTAGCTGCTTTATCCCCTGGCTAGAATATAAACATGTAACTGGTTCATTAACACTCTAATTACCATTTAATGTTAATAGGTTGTGTGAGGAATTATGTTTACTAACATCACATTGCGATAGTATAAGTATATAAGGTTCCAAGACAAAATAATAAAACATGAAAATGATATCTAGTGAGGGAGTTCCAGGGTAACAACCAAGGTAAGGTAGATCTCACGAAATGATAACTCAGTAGTATCTGAGTCTACCTGAGGGGTAAAATGTAATCCAAGGAGCATAATCTGAGGCATTCCACAATAAGGTGCCTACTAAGTCCAATGTGATCAACCAAAGTAAAATGGTTCTATACAGAGATAGGGCCCTATGGGATTTCACCATGGCACCTACTGGTTAATGCTGGATCCAAGGAGTGTATCTGAGGTATCTTATAAAAATTTGAAGGACCCTATGGTATTTTACTAGTCATCCTATGAATATATAATAGTGGGTGTCTAGGTGGGTATCAAACAAAGAAAATTTCATCCTTGAATGAGAATGGGGTTCCTAAGACCCAAGGTAATATCCTCATAGAATCCAAGGTGAGATCGAGTCAGTCTATTAATTTTTCATATTATAATTAGGTAATTGTTAATTAGGCTCAATCCTTGTCTTCCATTAGTTTGGATAGGCTATGTTGTGTTGCAACCATTTAATCATGTCTTAATTAACCATCAAGGCATATTCATTTATTGAGGTTAACTTCGCTACCTTCCTTCAATATGGAAAGGGGTGTTATGAACATGTAACCTTTATATAATCTCTTTTGATAAGGCGAATTCGTATACTTATTATGATTTTCATTTCACATTTCACATTTAATAATCAATTTGATGCACTTATCATATGCCAGTCAAGTGGTGATCATACTTAGAACATTCCATTATGCAATACTCGTTAACAAAAATCCATTTACTATAAGAAGTCATTCCATTAGAATGGTCATAAAAGGGTGAACACGAATGTTGGCACCAACATGCTGAAACACTAAATCCCAATTATTACATAAACTTCAATATGAGGAAGATTGTGTTATGGGTGTAACCACTAACAAAAAATCACAATTTTGGAAAGAGTATTACTATACGATTCTAATAATTATAATCTTGGTGTTTAAATTGAAAAAAAAATATTCCAATGAAATCAGTGGGCCCCACACAAGTCATCCAAAATCAATGCATATCAGATATGAGTTATAGACCACCCACCTTAGGGCTGTATGATCCATCTCCTCCTATAGCATACCTTTATTTCCCTCTATTTGGAATAGATATAATAAAAGGTTAAAAATTATCACACTATGACATCTAGTTTGAGAGCAATGGAGATGAAATATAATTAATGGTGACTCGAGTATGTACTGTAGTGCATCCAACATAACTAACTGAGGCTCGATTAGATTCCATATGAAGAAGATATCTTGAAATGTAAAATTGGCCTTCAAAAATATCCTAATTGAGAGGTAGAGGGGTCTAGTCCCGATGGTTCGTAGAATAATGAAAAATGAATGGGGTAATAGATCATTAAGGGAGAAACTTGAAATTTTCCTAGAAATTTAGCTTGTTCCTGATTTGTACGCACGGTTTGTCAAACTGTGTGAAAGCTATGTGAGATGGATCTGCCTGAAAAAACATCATCTGCATGGTTGGATCAAATCTTGGGGAAACCATGCACGAGTACCTGGGAAAAATGGGTAGTCACATGGTTAGGTCGCACGACCGTGTGCCAACCGTGCGAGATGGATCTGTCTGAATAAATCACCATCCACATAGTAAGGCAAACCATGCAAAATTCTTGCCCACTTTACTATATATTGTTCACTGAGATTGTTTTCTCCAAAAATCAATGTTCTAGGCTCCGAACAAGCCTTAGACACCGTCTTAAACCTTACTAACTCATTAGGAATCTATAATAGGTCCAACATAAATATTTAGACAGAAAATTAAATGATCCATACATGAGTGAAAACTAGGGTTATTGTAGTCATTCCAACATAAAATAACTCTCCCCCTGATTTCTCCTTCCAATGGTAAAGAAACACTATCTGAGAACCGCTCTGGCCATTGTGAACTTATGAAGGATTCCCACTACCAATTTTCATCATGTACTCAGCCATGCTGCCATAACACCCGTACGAGAGGAACATACATTCTCCCAAGATCCTTCGTGCTTCAATCAACGATGTCTACCAGATATTTCTCAAAGGTAGCATTTATATATAACTTATCATTCTCAGGATCAAAGATATGGGATGATTTAGCATGATATTTTTGAAGCTGTGAGACATGAGACGTTGTGCATGGCACGATACCTTTCAGGTAGTACTAACTGATGGGATACTATTAGGTCTATCACTAGAATTTCAAATGGCCTGACATTTTGAGGAGACAAAATTACATTAATTCTGAACAGTCTATTCCCTATATTAGGCGATACATGATGAAAAAAATAATCCCCATCCTCGAACTCCAGATATCACTGACAGAAATCAGCATAAGATTTCTTTATAGACTGAGGAGTAGTCATAAACTTCTTAATCACCTGAACCTATACTAAAGTCTACTTTAAGAGATGAAGTCCTAGTAGGGATCCTTATCTTTCCTCAAGCTAGAACATGGGTGAACGACATAGCCTACCGTATAAGACCGTCAAAGGAGCCATATGAATTATCTTCTAAATACTATTATTATAAGAGAACTCGAATATAGGGATATAATTCTCCCAAAAAGGTCATTAATCAAAGATACATACTCGGATAATATACTCTATAACATTTAATATCCGTTCTGATTGTCCATCGGTCTGAGGGTGAGAAACTATGTTTAGAATCATCTGAGTTCCCACGATGTTCTGCAATCCTTTCAATAACTGTGAAGTGAAATGAACATCCCTGTCTGAAATGATAGTATGTGGGACACCATGTAGTCTTATAATCACATGTACATATAGTTTTTCCAAATCATTAATTGAGAAATTATGTTATATAGGAATAAAGTGGTATTATTTATTTAGTCGGTTAGTGACTACCAAGATAACATCACTACCCCTCAACGACCAAGGTAATCCGACTATAAAATCCATAGAAACATATTCTCATTTTCATTCTGGGATTGAAAGCGGTTGTAAAAATCCTGCTAGTCCCTAGTGATCTATCTTCACCTATTGATGGGTGGAACACATAGTGATAAAGCTTACAATATGACATTTCATTCTAGGCCACCAGTACTGGCATCACATTTATTGACACATCATTGAGATTCTTGGATGTACATATTTGTAATATGTATGGATGTCTTTTATCAACTTCTCTATCATATCTTCAAGAACCTAGATACGTCCATATAGATTCTAGATTTCATCTATGTCCACATAATAATCTGGAGGTGAGTTATCTTCTAATATTTTACCACTGATAACCAATCCTTTAGGATTTAAAAACTACGTAATCTTGAACTTCTCAAAATGGTAAGAGGTAACTGTTTAGGCTGTGAGGAAAGACTACTCGTGACTGTCATGAAACTCTAGATGATGTTCAGAAAATGGGGCCATTATCATTCTTTCATGACAGAAATTTTGTACGGCTTGCATTTGAGTTTTTCGACTCAGTACGTCAGCAACCACAATGCCAGTTCCTTGCGTATAGAAGAGCTAAAAATCAAAGGATTGCAGATACTCAACCTGTCCCCACTATATGACGTTCAAGTCACACTAATAAAATATATATTTGAGGTGATTTTGATTATTATACACCAAAATTCACACTCCCATGATATACTGTCTCCAACAACATAAGTCATGGACACCTACTACTTGATCGAGGTTGTGTGCTGCGTAATTTTTATTGTGAGGAATCAAATTCCGAGATCTGTACACAATGACATTATCTTCATGCATCAACAATACTACTATTACAATGCCTAATTCATCTCAGAAGATGATATAACCCTCAACTAGTTCTAGAATAATTGGAATTTATGTCGAGACAAGCCTCCCTTTCAGTTCCTAAAAGGCTTTATCACATGCTTCTGACCACATGAATATAACACCCTTTTTATGTAAAGTAAGAGGTATTGAAGGACAAGAGATGTCAAGAATGAAATGCATGTAATATCCAGGGAGCCCTAAAAACTCATAATATCAAACATGTTTTTGGGCTGCTCCTAGGAACTATAGAACTAACCTTTTCAGGGTCAATAGATACCACATATTATATGATAATAAGACCCATGAAGTGGACCATATCAATCATGAAGATTCATAAAGTAATCTGGGAATAAATAGGATGATCTCCTATTATACTCATAATTATCTCAAGATGTTTTTCATGGTCGTTACGAGTACGAGAATACACAATTATTTGATCCAATGTGACCATGAAAAAAGAGTCCAAATAGGGGTGGAAACCCATATTCATCATTTCAATAAAAACGGTAGGTGTGTTTGCCAGATTGATTGTCATAACAAGAAACTCGTAATGACCATAACAACATGGGAAAGCTATATGAGGTATATCTGATTTTCTGATTGGCACATGATGATAACATGATCTCATATCGATCTTAGAGAACATTGTTTCTCATCAGAGTTGGTCGAAGAGTTCATCTATTCATACAAGTGGATAGTAGTTCTTGACTGTAAGATGGTTCAACCATTTGTAATCATTTCTAAAACAAAGAGTTACATCCACCTTCATAGAAAAAAACATGGGGGAACCCCAAGAGGATGTACTATTCTATGTAAAACCATTGGATTATATGTCTTTTATCTAAGAATCGAGCTCCTGATGATCAGTAGGTTCTATTCTGTATGGAGGAATGGACACTAGACCTACTCCTGAAAGACATTCTATTGTAAAATATACATCTCTCTAGGGAGGTGAGCTAGAAAAGTCATCGAGAAAGACATCCCTGGCATGAAAAAATACTAGAGGGAAATCAGTTTGAAGAAAACCCTAACTCTCTATGAAAATATTTGAAATCTGGGTGGTCAGTTCACCAATCCCATGATTCTTTGGTCGAGATCTCATAGCCTAAACATCCCCCTCACATTTGAAAAGATAACTACTGTGTTCTGGTGATGTAAAATTGACCATTCAATGACAGATATCTACAAAGAATTGATATTGGACTAATAATTTCATCCCATGAATGACATTGAAGCATGTCATCTCAAGAACAAAGAGATTCCATACGAAAGGTTAACTGCCAACCATACGGGGACAATCCCTGTACTGGCATATTCCCTCCGTCCATATTCTAACAGTGTATCAATGGTCCTTACAACATAATGATATAGTATCTCTAATCAAATACATCCCACAATAGTTACATAAATGAAATAGTCTGAAGAAAATGGATCAAACAAGGAAATAAAAGTAGTGGAGACTACCAGAATAGTACCTCGTAATGTAGATGGTCCCGTAGTCTGATCCTCGAGTATCAGCTATAAAGCATGAAATTGAACAGATTCATAGCCCTATGAAAGCGATGGACTACCACAATATTGAATGATCTGCTAGTGCTACTAGTGATCGGTCCTCAGACTACCATGGCCACAACCTCCTCCTCCTGCACCAGACCTTCTGGTGATACTCCAACTCTCTGGTTGAAATGGTGCAAAAAACTCACTCCTATAGGTGGAGCGGATCTACATTATTTTCCACATGATGCTAGTGGAATGGTCTTGCAGAAACACTAAAGATGACTCATCCGGCCTCAAGGCTGACACTCTATAGGGTATCTATCACATTGAGGATTATTATTCCCTACTCGTCCATACTGATGAAACATCCCAGTGTTATCAAACTGGATACTCTGGCTACCACTTTCCTAATGAGAAACCTCACAGGAATGTTTCCTTCCTAGAGAAGAAATACTGGGCTGACACAGAACTGATCCTTTAAACCCAATACATATGTCATACACTAGGTTACATTCATTGATTTGGGCATGATCAAATATTTCATAAAATGTAGGAAGGTGGAATACATTCACCTCACTTCAGAGGGTGTACTGGAGCCCATATTGAAAACATCATTCACGTGAAAGCTCATCACTAAGTACAAGTGGGGAAAAGAACTGCAAATCAGTGAATCATGTTGAATATACCTTAACAGACATAGAAACCTACTCAAGATTGATGAACTCTATGGATTTTTTCTTTCTTTGTTCCTAATGAATGAACTTATCATAGAAGGAAGACTGTAAATCAACCCCTAACAAGCCATGATGATAACCTTCCTTGGTAACCACATCCCATAGATGCTTAGACGAATCCTGAAAAATGTATGTAGAATGATTGAATCTCTACTCTGTAGGCATTTTCAGATTATCAATGATAGTCAATATAGACTCTAGCAAGGACTCAATAGCTTAAGAACCACCATCCCTAGAAAAAGATGTAGGATGCTGCTGTTGGAACTTGTAGGTCAGATCGACCATCGTAAGTGCAACCTGTATAGCACAGATAATGGAATGAATCATATGTATGAAACTATCACATACATGGGCATTAGTGACCAGATCATGTACAACTGGAAGTTCCTCATGTGGCACTCCTGGAGTTAAGACTGGAGTCTTAGGGCCCACCATGTCTGGAGTATGGTCATCACCACCCTCCTGGAAAACGACGTGATCACATCGTGGCATCATTGGTCTATAGAAGCTAGGAAGACACCTCAGAATAATCACAGAAGAATAATAGATCATCATTATAAGAATATGAACATATGAAAACTCACTACCCAAGGAATACTACCCAAAATACCTGATTAGATTGCCAAGAATTGGTATGTGATCAAGTATATGTTTCATGTCATTTTGCAGAAAAATTCATGGTATACTCTTTTACCATTAATAAACATGACAAGAAGGTATAAGGATGTGTAACCAATTCATTTTTTATTTCATTATTCACTTTATAATGGATTAAAATTTCCTAAAATTCATCTCCCATACATGTATCAACAAAAATGACACCCAATTACTTTTAGCATAATGGCTCATGTCAGTAAATTACTCATCCCAGCAAAGGAGGGCCCATATACCTCTTGATTTGAGATAAATAATCACAGAACAATAGACCAAGTAATACTATTAAAGGTAAAATATCAAAAAATCCATCAATAATAAATGGAATATCAACCAATTCAAAGTATTAAAATGCACCAATATGACATAGAAATATGCAAGACATGTAAATTCTAGGTTCATATAGTGATTCATATAAAAATTATCCTTTCCCTCATATCATCACGCCATGGTTGAAAGAAAATCCTCAACCACAGTAATAATAAACCACACCACATTGTGACATCCTGGACCTAGATGCCACTTAACGGTTTCCCTGATCCCGGTGGGCCACATGGCCACAAGCGCTTCTCCCCAAACACTAGAGGTTGCTGATTAGCAGCAAGTGACTAGGGTATACCTATAGAGAGACTATTACCTCATTAGTAGAGTGAATTACAATTAATGTAATATGAATGAATAGTAAATAGTGGAATCAATGTAAATAAATAGCATAAGAAAACTATTTCAATAGATAATGAGAATAAAAATAACTATATCAACAGTGACAATGATGATATAATGTCAATTTACTAGAAAACTGAAAAACATGGATACATGACAACAAGGATAACATGTTCCACAATATAAAAGAAAATAGTAATACACAAAGTCACCTAGGATCCAACTCGTTCATCTGCTATCATGAAACATCCTATTGGAAAGAAATAAAATGTCTGAAGCTGTATACATCCCTTTGTCAACACCTGTAGTCAGTTAAAATACTCAGTATAAAAAATGGTTCCTGAAGTGTGTGTGAGATAAATCTCTGTGGGATACCACCAACATTGTCTATAATATATGTCCCAAGTAATGGAATATAGCAGTGTGTAGACATTATTATATAAAGTGAAGAAAATTGTACAATATATCTAAATATCCAAGTACATTCTTAATCCCTCAGATGTTGTTTGAACATATAACCAGTTCATTAATTATGGGATTACCATTTAATGTTAATAGGTCACATGAGGTATATCGAGCACTAACATCACATTGTGAGGTATCTGAGGTATATGATAATAATGTGAATAGATCATGTGAGGTATCTGAGGTATATGATAATAATGTGAAGGACCCTACTGTAGTATACTGGGAATCTGAGGAATAGAAAAGAACTCATGTCTAGGTAGGTATCAACCTAAGAAAACAACTTCATTGAATTGGAATGGAGTTCCCGAGACTCAAGGTATTCACCTCTCGAATCCAATGTGAGATCAAGTAAGTCAATTCCATTTTTCTGTTGTAATCACGTCATCATTCATTTTGTTCAATCCTTGTCCTGTATTGTTTTTGGATAGTCCATGTAGTGTTTCAACCATTTAATCAAGTATTAATTAACCTTTAAGTCATATTCAATTATTGAGGTTCACTCTACTACATTACATCAATATTGAAAGGGGTGCTAAGGAATTGTAACCTTTATTCAATCCTTTTAGATAAGTCCATGTCATATATGTAGTATACATAAAAATTCACATTTCACATTTAATAATCAATTTGATTCACTTGCCTTAGGTTGGTCATGTGGTGACCATGAATGGTACATTCTATTATGTAATTCTCATTTATAACAAGCCATTTACTATAGGAAGACTCACCTTTAGAATGGCCAATCAAGGGCACACTCGAATGGTGGATCAAGCATTTTGAAACACCAAAACCAGATTATGGAAAAAAACCTTTGACATGAGGAAGATAGATTTTTGGGTGTAATCACTAAAAACTAATCACATATTTGAAAATAGTGTAATGATATGATTCTAACACGTATAAGAATGGTGTGTAAATTTAAGAAATGGATTCTGATGAAATTGACATACCCTAAAAGAATAATAAAATATCAATGAACATTATGGAGGATTTATATAACCCCCCTAGGTTTGTATGATCATTCTCCTCTTGTATCGGCCAATGATTTTCATCGGATCAGAGTAAATCTATGAATATACGAAAAAAGATCACATGAAAATAACTAGGTTGAGAGCCAAAGAGAAGAAGAATGGCTAAAGTGGACTTCATTACATATCGTTGCACATCCAATGTGATGAACAGAATCTCAATCAATTGTCGAACAATGGAGATCTCTTGTTCCCTTGTTTTGGTATTCAAAAACTCCAAATTGAGAAGAAAATGGTTTAATACAGCTGGTTCTTGGATTATGGAGGAAGGGTTGTCTTAAAAGTCATTAATGAAAATACTAGAAAGTTTCCTATAATTTTATCATGTGCACGGTTGTTCAGAACATATTGTGAAACCATATGCACACCGTGAAAGTCGACTCTACCCAAAAAAGATCCTCCACATGGTTTGATCAAACCTTGCACAAGCCATGCATAGGTATTTGGGAAAAGGGGTTTTCACATGGTTAAGTCACACAATTGTAGGCCAACTGTGTGAGATGGATCATTCCAAAAAAACACCAGCTGCATGGTTTGTTCAACCATTTAGAATTCCTACATGGTTTACTCTAAATGGTGAGCTAATCCTGTTTCCCCAAAAGGATGGTTTCTGGGCTCTGAACAATCCTCAAACACCCTTGAAACCTTTACTAACTCCTTAGGCATCCATAATAGGTCCAAAAGGAAGATTTAGACAAAACAATAAAGAATTTATACCTGATTAAAAAACTAGGTTCTTCCATAGGGGATATGATCATACCAAAGACATTGATGAGTGAAGGCTGATATTTTTCTTCAACCCCCATGGATTTTTATTCCACACATTGTTTAACTAATGACAATACTCTCTAGATATATTTTTCTTCAATGCCCATTTTTTGTGAGAACTCATGTTTTTATTTACTTCAACAACATAAAATCACTATGAATATTTCATTTTTATACCCTACACCACTACGCCCTTTTCATAGAATTGAAAATGCATAACTAAAGCAGAAAAAAATCATTATACATCCATTTCTGATATATTGTTCTTTATATCACCCTTTAATCATACTATTTATGTATACATGTTTTAAACCATCTTAGGAAAAATCTAAATTTTCATCTCAATATCTTTCTTATTCTTCTTATGATATATCTTCCTTTCCACTATTTAACTAACATAAAATAGGTTTCCTATTTTTTATATCCTCTCAAAAAAAATATATATTCAGATTTCAAGTAATTCAAAAAACATTATTTATTCCATGAAAATACTTCATTTCCTTTATAAAATAGTTGAGACACACATAGAACATAGTTTACCAGCCCATCATTAAACAATGTGTTCATAAATTCAATATTTTCTTCAGTAGTTATTACTAAATCAATACCTCAAATTTTTATGACCCACCATTCTAAAATGTTATGAGTAATTTTTTAAATTTCATAACATAATTTAATATATTTAAATATTATGTCATATAATAATATATTTCACTGTCCAAGATACATTTATGTTTCCATTGAAATGTGTTTTCTGAAATCTAACCAATCAAGGTCTTTTAATATATTTAATCGTAATATTATATTAATTTTGATTATTATAATACAAATTCAAATGGTTAGGTAAAGTGTTAATACATTCCTCTACATGGTATCCCAACTAGTCATTTTTTCATTAATCATTATAAATGGGTTGGAACATATACTCAAATTAGATTACAAATTTTCATATTTCTTCTAAACGTTTCTATTTTTTTTTGAATTGACTCCCCATATTACATTGTCTCCCATAACTTATATTTTTTATTTTAAATTAATAAAAAATTATTTTTCCATGCGATAAGATCTCTCCCAACGCCAGAAATACCAATATATTTCATTCCTTCCTTTAAAAAAATCTTTCTATAGAGACGATGAAACCTAGTATTTATATTTCTTTTAGATGTAAAATTTTACTCCTTCTGTGAATTTTCTTGACCGAATAATTAATTTTTATTTTATTTATTCTTATTTATACAAATTTTTGAATTAATATTTTTTTTATTTATTATACTCAAATATGTTTACCAAGAATTTATAAATTTCTGAGAGTCATTATATTTTTATATAAATATGAATATTTTCAATTGTTACATTAAATCATGATATTCACAAACAATTTTGATATCCTTTTAAACAGTGAAATATAATACTTACTAGAATACATAAATCCCATAAACCATTGATACTTATAATCCTTCCATAAACATCTTATATGATCATTATATAGCATTTTGAATATAATTATAAAAGTAGTATGTTTCCATGTATTTCTTATTTTCCACATTTGTATATTTCTATTAGAATATATGTAGCCCATTATCCTTTTAATTTACCTTCATTTCCTATTTAATATTCAGATTATACTTCTTTAATAAACTTATTAAAAATATTGATCTCATTTTTCAGCATGAACACTTTATCAACAAATATTTTTTCATTGTTAATAGATAATTGAAAAATGTTTTTAAAACTTTTTTGCATCTGTCAATATTGAGAAATATTCAATAGACTTAATCTAAGCTCCTTATTTATTATTAACTCCATTTATGACTCTTCATCGAATACGCCATTATTGTTCTCAACACATGGGAATTCATTGTCATTCACCTTTTCTATTTTCATCCCTTCACCAACTTCACTAGATAAATCTGTTTCATCATCATCTTCAATCCTATCACTATTTTCAGAATTATACATGTAGTTTCTTTTATTTAATTTATATAATTATATTATTTCCTCATAAAATAATAATATCATTCTTAAATAATAATGGAAATTGTTATCCATTCATCATCATCATTAAAATAATTCATCATCATCCATTTTTTAAGAAATTTATTCAAATTATCCAATAATCTTATCGATAAAACATTTAAAAGATAACATTCAATGAAATTTATCTTTGTTTTCTTTAAACACCTCATAGAATGAGTTAAATGTGATTGTTATCATTCAAATGAACATCCTAATATGAATATGAAATTCCAACTTTATCAATACATTCTTTTACTATTCACTATTTTAAATGTTCATAAGTATACTTCTAGATTATTTTTTATTTTATTATTTAATAAACTTCCATTTTACATTTCATGAGTAATAATTACTTTTTTGAGTCCATCAAATAGAACTGTATCTCAATAAAAATCATTTCCCACTATGACAGTTTCATCAATCCCATATAGATAAATTCATATTATCTTCTGAAAAACACTTCTATCCTCAAACAACTCACAAAAACAACATAAATTTTTCAAAATTTTATTTACTCTATTATATAATTCATTGGACATTTTACCAAAAATTACTATTGATTTTTTTATATCTCAACCTATAAACTATTACATTATCTTTCATATATTTTATAATTAACTCATCTATTTATAATTTATACAAATTGAATATTTGATCTCTTCATCCATTTATACTTGAGAAAACCATTACCTAGAAGATATTAAATGGAATTATTCTAGGTAATAAAATCACTATCCTAATTATTACAATATAATACCATAAAAATAATGAAATTTACATGATGAATAATTCCATCTATAATAGCCCCAAAAATAATATGACTAATTAATAAGATATATAGACTAATGTAATCATTCAATATTTATTTATTCCTCCCATTGTATATAGAAATTCATTTTATGTCCACTGAATTCAGGGAGAACATATTTAAAACAAAAACTCATTGAAATATTTATTAACCATTGAGGATGACAACCGTGATACCTATAGAGAAAACTCAAATAATAATTGAGTAAAATTTTCAAACTTATTTATCCTTTCGGGAAAGCCAAACTACATTGATACCAATTACAATGGAAGAAAGCACAGTGAAGTATCACATGTGTTGAATTAGTGAAGCAGTATAGCATATTCTAATATTTGATTTCATATGTAACTATACATCATATGTTTTTAGAGTAAATGATCTCACTAAAAAACAAATGTACCCCTGATATACAATGTTCCCTGGTAAAAATGAGTATACAATCCTTGTAATGATATAAAAAAATCTAGGACCACAAAACACACTATAATAACCATTTTCGATAAAATGCTAATGGTCTATCCATGAAATCATGTATGAAGAATGAAATATAGTTTTACCTTTTCACAAGAATAAAATATTTTCCCTTCCTTAAAAATGTCACTAATGATGACTTGTCTTTCCCATGTAAGGGATTATTCATTTTTCATTAAATGATTGCCTATTTTAATTTTTTTCCCACCACACTTCATCATTAATGAAATAAATGTGAATTTGTTCTTACACACCACATGAGACATCTGTGATGATTACACACAAAATTTTGTGTAATATTTTAAAAATTAATGTTGTTTTAATTTAACTTCTATAAGTAATATTCATGTTTACACTACACTACACCCATAAAACTTATATGTTACATTCTCTCTCTTAAATATAAAACACAACACTATTATACATGAAAGACCCAATTAAATTTATCTTCAAAATCACCATTACATCATATTTCTATTTAAAATTCAATTTAAAATTAAATTAGAAATTACTAAAATCCATAAAATATAATAAAATTATATACTCAACATTTCCCACTTCTTTTTTTAAAATTGTATTGGTCATCATAGTGTGACACCCTGATCAATATCATATTCAACACATAACACTTAGATTAAACACGTAACACTAAGATTAAATGACGAATGGAATGTGTAATCATTCTAAAGTATACATTTAATTGTATGGTAGGAATAATATTAACTAATTTATGATATATAAATTTATATATGTGTGTGTTTATCACCTACTCAATATAAATTATTGATAAATTCTAAGTAACTAATAAATTAATTTATAGTAATGAAATTGTAATTTCGAAAAAAATGATTTCTTTATAAGTGATTTTTGTTGAAAAAGTATTATAACTATTTTTTATAACTTTTAGAAAATGTATTTTAAAAATAATCCATAGTTATTGATATCATAATATAAAAATTCACTTTAGGAGATATTTTGTTATAAAAAATATTTTTCTAATTATAATTTTTAAGTGGATAATGATTCCATATTTTAATACATTACCACAATACCTAATTAGGAATGTTTTTAATTAAATGTATAGATTATGTATTAATAAATAATAATTTATATTCAAAAACTGTTTATTATTTATCATAGATTTAATATAAATTTTTTTTCCCAAAAAATGACTTTCTTGAAAACCTTTTTTTGATCATGTCTGTGGGTTTAATTTTAAATTAAATTATCCCACTTTTATGAATTAAATTTGGTAAAATGAATTCAATATTTTTAATAAGATTAATTTTTATTGACTAAAAATTTCAACTATACATTTGACCATAATTAATAATGAAAGTGTACAAAATTATTATCATAATATAGGTGAAAACAGTTTTACCAATGGTTAAAACTAATAAAATAAGGGATAAAATGACATAAACATGCATAAAACAAATTATATTATAATAACGAGTCCTTATAATTGATAGTTAAAAAATGGTCTATTTTTGTGTCTTTTTCGTGTAAAAAATGCACTCATTCTTTTTGAAAAATAAAAAATATGACAAGTGCCTTACTTATAAAAGGCCACCTCCACTCCTATGATATTCACACAATAAAAGAACTTTGGATTTTTACGACTAATTAAATATCCTAAATACTACCATAAAAATAACATATATCAATAATTAGGACTGTAAAACCATTTTATGAATTATTTTTGTGCTTAACGATGGAGGTTGTATGAAGAAGAGGTAACTATTTTACTATGCATTTTCTATTTCTTATTACACATCCATTAAATCCTATTTAATTATTAATATATATATATATAAATAAGTATCTTATAAAATTAGTTTTTTTTATTTTTTTAGAACAAATCCATATCGTATTCCATCAAATGGTATACAAAATCATCATTCATGTGAACGACAAACATCCATCTTTTCAAACTGATGCTATTCATTTTCAATAATTTCCCCTCACTTGTTTTAATAATGGTGCATTTAAATTATATATCAGATATTTTTGACGTATATATAATTTTTTGAGTTATTATATCACATATAACTTCTTTCTTTCCATTCAATGGGGGATTCTTATAACATCACCGGTGTATATGGATGACTACCTACGTGTGAAGAGATGTAAATAATTTTTCACTACCATTTTACATGAAACTTATAATTGAAAAGGTAATTAATATATGTGATATAAATAGAATAATTATTATAATATGTAATTGTTTATCTATTTCAATAGGTAATTTCTCATTTTATTTCTAACACTAAAATGTGATAACATCATCCTTCTCTAAGTGTGGACTACTACCTCAAAGAAGCAACATGATCCTTTTTTTCCCTCACCACCTCACATGGATTATATGTAAAAGTTTAATTAGTAAAATTATATTATACTTATTATATATTTATTATTCTATAAATTATAAAAAATCATTATCTTCTTTCAATAATGATTGTTGAAAATGGAAATGTCACTCACACGTACATATGACCTACCATCTTCAGGATCATAACTTAGTTTTTTTTTATAACCATAATTCATGATTGTTTTTAAAATGAAAAATTATTTATAAATATTCTAAATATTAATGACTATTATTCATGATATTTTTAAATAATGACCACTTTTTTCATAGGCAACAAACCAATGTTATTTTCAAATAATGAACAGAACATCTTTAAAACACATGACATGGAATTAACAAATTAAGTATTTAAATATGTAATTAAAAAATATGATGAATTATTAATTTATAATTTATTAAACCTATAAATATTTCTTATTAAATAAAAAATTTAATATATTTTTAATATATAGGAGGCTCGAACATGTATACAGAATATTGTACCAGAGGTAAGGTTTTCTCATTTCACTTTTTTTATTTCGGTGATACATACACCATATTAATGACATGTTTTTATTGTATGGTGTTATACTAAACACTAATTTATTTTATGAATACTTTTTATACAAATTAATTTTATTTATGAATCCATATGATGTTCCATATTTCAATATGTTTTGATCGAGATATTACCGTAATAGTAAGGGACTTTGTCTCAATTTTCCTTTATTTAGGTATATTTGAACTCCATTAATCTATTTTATTTTATATGGTCTATATAATAAAAATTTTACATTTAATATCATGAATACATCATAATTAATGGTATTTTCATTCGCAATTTTAATTAATATACTTGATGGGGGTTTATATGAATGTTACAAGGAGGTAAAAGAATTCCATAACTCAATTTATTATCATTAGGTTATATAACAACTTAATTGTCTTTTATATTATATGATTATTTGTGTAATGAAATTTTATAATATTATGATCTATTAATTGTTTTTTTATAGACATGTACATTTAATATACATAATAAATTAATTGAATAATTCTCAAAATCAATGGTATGATAATTATTGGGGTTATTCATCTTAATTTCTCTTCATTGTCACATATAATTTTTATATGAACCTATGGTCATTTTGGAGGTGTATATATAGACCTTTTTACTTTTTATATAATTAATATACATATTTTCAGAACATTTAAATTATAAATTTTTATTTTTCTATGGGGATTAGGATTGATGACTTACCACTAGAGATAAAAATTATGTTAAAATTTATTTTTGAATCATAATTCATTATGGAAGAATATACATTCAAATAAATTATTTGATAACTCTCTCATTAACCCATTTAAGTTTTCTTATCCTCTAGTTATTCACAATGTTTTGTAATAATAGTACTATCAATCTTCTATTCAGTACTTAAAATTATTTATGGATATGTTTTTATGAAAATAAGAATTCACTTATCTATTTAGATAGAAATATATTTTCTTCTTAAACACAATTTTTTACAATATACATAAAGGTTTATTTCCAAACCATAACGTATTTCTTAACACTATTTTACATTACAATTACAAATATTTAAATGTTTTTAAAAAATTAAATTCAAAATTTTTTCCAAATATTTTATTTCTGGTTCCCTTTAAAAAAATTAACTTTTTTTACATTTTTAACCTCCACGTCATTAATGGAATTTATTGACATCATGAACATTTATTTGAAGATTATTTTTAAAATTTTATTTTTAATTTTCAATTAAAATTATTTTCATAATATTTTGTAAATTTTTAGTTTTTTATAGATATTTTTATTGAGCACGTTTATTTTCCATAGGTTAATCATGTTTGATAAATATTCCCATGGAACCAATTTCATTTTTACATGTGAAACAAAGAAAAGAAAGAAAATTCATTATATTTATTATTGATATTTTAATGTTTGGGAATTTTTATTCATGATATGGGTTCTAAAAGCTTCTTTTGATGATATGTGGTTCTATTATAATCCCTATATGGGTGGTTCTATGATAAAACAATGGTATTTGGTTTTGTTATAGTCCCTAGATGGGTGGTTCAATTACAAAACAAGGATTTTTTGTTCTCCAATTAACAATGTTTGGGTGGTCGTATTATTTATCGTTAGTGAGTGGTTATTTGATAAACCAAGTTTTTGAGGGTGTGTGATATCCCTCTAATGCATTGGGTACATCTTCAACAGAATTCATCCATATTGGTCCTTCTATTTGAAAGAAATTATATGAAGACAATGTCCAAAAATACCAATTTGTTTTCATTATTAATTTTGAAGTCGTAATTGTTTCCTTTAATAAGTATTAATATCAAAATTCTTCTGATTATTTATTATAATTACTCTTCCATTGTGAAATCCTTATGCTATGTTGTCATGTCTGGTGATCCTGGTATTTATGGGTTTGAATATTATTCTGCTATGTCTTCATGTCTGGTGATCCTGAGCATTTAAGAATACTTTTATCTTGATTCTTTTCCCCTAAAAACAATGAATTTTCATATGACTGATATAGAAGAATTACCTAGATAAAATAATGTTATTATTAGAAGAAAATATGTTATAATTTGTTCATTTCAAATATATTATAATGATCATCTATATATATATTTTTTCATCACTACTAAATTGATCAACCCTTTAAAATTTGATTGAGTGTATCTTCTTCCAACATAATGTTTGAATGAACCAGATATGGGCTTTTAGAGTTGGGATCACTATATTTATAAAACACCAAATTATGTAAATCTATGAATGACATCAGAATAAAAATCAAACACAAGTTAAGATATTCTTATTAACCCAATTGAACCTAAAGAAACTACATTGAAATTTATCAAAACATACTAGTGTATATAGTATTTATTTTTAATTTTATTACTGAAATATCACTAAACTCAAATTTATATAATCATACATGATTATGAAATCCTTTATAGATTAATATTCAATGAAAACATCTTGATTTTTTTTTGACATCATAGGTATCAAAAACATTTTATCAGACACCTAAACTATACAAAGGTTACCAAGTAGAATGTATTATATAGAGTTAATATGTGTTCCATTAACATAATATAATTATAAATCCAAATAATATTATTGATTAGGGGAACAGTTATAATTAAATCATATATTAATTTTTAATGAATAAAAAAAATCTCAATCCTCATTCACTGAGAGACTTCCAAAATAAAAGGGATTACATTTATAAACCATTCATGTTAATGAAAAACCCATTATATGTTCGGCACATAAGAGATTAATCCTAGTTATAAAATATTATATAATTTTTAGAAACTAAAACTACATGTGGATCAAGGGTTTTTCTATAAAATGGAAAACTACACCTTTCAATGAACCCCAAACATGGGATAAGAGTATGAAGTAGTAAAAAATTAGGATAAATAGATAATAGATAAGAGGAATATTAATAATTTTCTTCCATGAGGGATAATAGTTGAATATTGAAGAGACATACATTTTTTAAAGGGGAAATATCTCAATCCCCATAGTGTTTTGCATCTATTTTGAATGGTTGGGGTGAAGAAATCATTTCATCTTTTATTAGTTTATGATGTTAAAAACATAATATTATAATATAATTTGGTAATGATTATTATATTTCCTCTTGAAATATACCCAATAAATTAAAAATATTTATATTATCATATCATCATTCACTCAATTAAAATGTGACTAATTCAACATTATTAACATATCATGTCTTTTATTATAATTATAAATAATAATAAATTTTTAAAAATAGAGATCAAATCATTTATATATATATATATATATATTATAATAGAATAATCTAAATTTATTTAACAAAATTATTTAATTTTTTAATCCACTAATAATATTTATGATCATCGTGATATCATAATTTTTTAAGGGGTCATAAGAACCTGATAAATGAAAAAAATAATTAGGTGGAAAATTAATGAAGGCATGGTTTCCACAAATAGTTTGTAAAATATTATTTCTATATATCAGTAGATATTTAATTCATAAGAACCACACATGGATAGTGTAAATGATGTCCATGAAAATACATTTAATCTTTCTTATGAACAAAATATTTAAATTTTTGTATCATTTTACAATGATACTAAAAATAGTAGATCTGTTACAATTTCACAACATGAATTTCTAGGACACTATGAAATTAAAACAAGCATCCCAAATTGAGTGACATTCTCTTAATGATTTATTCAAACCATAATAATTCTTCATTAGCTGTTACACATGCCAATAATTACCTCAAAAAAATTCCATTTTCAACATCGATTCCTTCTTCAATATCAACCATCAATAATATAAAATTAAAAAGAAATAATTTTTCTTCTATTTAGGGTGGTGATAATAAGAAATATTAATATAGTTATAAGACTTTAAGTAAGATAAAATTGTAGTAAAATTTTAACTCATTCAACATAATAGTATCCCATACAGACTATTCTCAACTTGTTACATGGAACATTACTAATTTCAGAGCAATTATTTTGGAAGAGACATTTTATTCCAAAAATATTCATATCAATTTTCTTCATAAAGAACACCCCTGTGTAATTTCATCCAATATAGTATATTTTTGAATTCATTTTTTCTATCCAAACAAGATGTTTCAATATAGAATTTACATCCAATGGTTTAGATTGACAAATTAATGTGGTGGGAGATGTTATTCTAAAATAAAATCATTCTTAAAGCATTTGATTTTTATCCCCACTAATACAATGTGATTCAGAATTATGTTAAAACATATTTTTTATATTTATTCATCTTTACTCAATCAGTCTGTTGGAACCAAATGTTGTGAAGAAGAGGAATTAGAGGGAATTCATCGATGTAGACTCGCAAATACCTTTCAGAGAGCTCCATGGCCCTGTGCCTGCCATGGAGCAAGGAAAGGGAGGATTCACAAACACCATTGACGTTCACGACCCCTCCACGGAGCAAGGAGGCCGGAGGCTCCGTGAACCCCTTTTACATTTGTGACCACACCACAGAGGAAAGAGGCGACATGCTCTACAAACTCATTTAACATTCGTGACCCCGGCACTGAGCAAGGAGGCGGGAGGCTCCTTGAACTCCTTTGACATTCATGACCCCACCGAGGAGAAAAGAGGCGGGAGGCTCCGTGAAACCCTTTAACATTCGTGACCCCACAAAGGATTAAAAAGGTGGGAGGCTCCGTGAACCCCTTTGACATTTTATACCCCACCATGGTGAAAGGATGTGGGAGGACCCACGAACCCCTTTGACGTTTGCAACCCCACAACGATGTAAGGAGGCGGGATGCTCCACGAACAAATTTGACTTTCGCGACCTACCGAGGAGAAAAATCTGTCTTTGCACCAAGCGAGCTCTATTTCATGGAACCTATTTTCAATAAATACAGGGCTCCCCTCGATCCCAAAGGAAGGTCATCCGACATTTCACCTTCTCATCTCTCAAATCACAATGCACTTCTTGATTTGCGAACGATGAGTTTCTCAAAACTTTTGCAGTGTGAAGTTCCCCCCATTTTCTTTAATTTAACTCCTCTTCCAGGAGAGATTCCTTTCACGAAGCCCACGGGCCATCACGATGGAAGGGGATCCCCATGGGGACTTAGTTCATCACGATGCATTTATTCTTTGTGAAACAACCTCCATACACATGCGACCCACATGCTAAAGTAGGGTCAATGTGTTTCACGATGCAAATTTCTTCACCACAACTTGCTTCGTGAGGCACCCTTGCTTCATGAGGCATTGCATTGTGAATGGATTTCCACATTGCGAAGCTCCTACCATATGCACATATTCCTTATGCCTCGCCTAGGTGACTTCACTTAATGATGTACATCCCTTCACGAAGCCCCTCCACTTCATGGATCACCAGAGCTTCCTTAGGCTTCTACCTAAGAACTTGTATTCCTTGCTACTCCTTTTCCCGTGCCTCCCTCCAGGTTTGCACAAAACAACTTCAATGTCCCTTGGGTGGGGCTTCACAATGCATTGCTTCGCCTCATGCACCTTCGCATAGGAACACTAACAGCTATTTCTTTTTCGCATAGCCACGCTAACATGGTCCCCTAATGGGATCACCTCTCGACACGCCCATGTCACGACATTTCTAGTGCCTTATTTACCCAAGGGTGGTCGAGTATCGGTTATTTATGTTCTAGGGTTGCGGAGTGAAACCCCCTCATCTGAACCACAGGACGTTAAACTACCAAGCGTCATCGTCCTCAACATATGACATTAAATTGCGACTTCACCTCATGCCATGCACGCAGGGCGCCCCACCATGGATGTTCTCTATGCCCAATGGTCTCCACGGGAGTCAAATCATTCCTCACATAGAATGACATCCTCTTTATTGAAGCACAGTTCGTCTTCGGGGAAAGGGAAACCACCCCAGTGTAAGCCTTTAGCCTTTCCTATAGGAGGCAACACCCCTGCTCATCTTCTCTTCCTGGGTGCCAAATCCCTCACCCGCTGGGCTTTTTCACCACACGGGCCTCCCTCCTAGAGTAGTTCACAATCATCATCACCCTGGGATGAAAACCACGCGTAATCCCCTATTTCCTCTATGGGCCACCAACTACATGTAGACCCAATTTACTTCCCTCATATTCACCTTTCGCGATGTGATTGTCAGGTCTTTGTTGCCTCTTGTTTCTCATACCGAGCAGGATTCATGTGGGCTTAGAGTAAGCACTGACCATGACATCCTCTCTAGGAAACCAAAAGTGTAAGCCCCAAAACCCTTCAGAACTACATGATATTTGATCCTTTCCAAGGCTAGGAACGTAGGAATCCACCCTAAGGTTAAATCCCAACACCCTGTCACTCTGACCACCTTCACATCGGTTCACACAAACCCACCATGAACAATGAGGTCATTGATCATTGCCAAGACACAGTGCATAGGAAGCCTCCCTGAGGATCAATAACACCATCCATTGGTCCTGACCATCCTCACATCGGTTCACCGAACCCTTCTAAACTACGTTGTATTTGATCCTTGCCAAGGCAAGGTATGTATGAAGCATCCCTGAGGTTCATTCCCAACACCTAGTCACTCTGACCCACATAACGTTAGTTCACCCAAACCCACCATGAACTACGAGGTCTTTGACCCTAACCAAGGAAAGGTATGTAGGAAGCCTCCCTAATGTTCATTCCCACCATCCATTGGTCCTGACCATCCTCATGTTGGTTCACCAACCCCTTCTGAACTATGTGGTATTTGATCCTTGTAAAGGAGAGGTACATAGGAAGCCACCCTAGGTTCAATCCCAACACCCGATCACTCTAAACACTTCATGTCGGTTCAACCACTTCTTCTGAACTACGTGGTCTTTGATCCCTGCCAGGTAAGGGTATATAGGAAGCGTCCATGAGGTTCAGGCCCACCATCTATCTGGGCCCCAGGTCGTTCTTCACGTCAGTTCAACAATGTCCTGCATGACGTTAAACGGTGGACCTCAATCAGTAGGAAGCCATTGTTCCCCCAGTCAACGATAATCCATTCCACTCACCCGAACTCCGCGGACTTTGATCCGTTCCAAGGAAATGTACATAGGATACCTCCCTGAGGTTCAATACCAAGAACCATTGAACCCCATTTCCTCTTACATGTCAGTTCACTGACCTCCATCCCATAGGAACTACATGGTTTTGATCCTTGTCTCTTGGATAAGGTACGTAGGAAGCCTCTCTGAGGTTTGATCCCGACCAGCGGTAAGTCATTAAGATCACGTCCAGTGGGAGGCCATTGCGACCCCATATAGAGGTAAGTCGTTTTAACCCCATCCAGTGGTAAGCCTTTGCGATAGACCATCCAACAATAAGTTGTTAAAATCCCCAATTTGTGGTAAGACATCATCAGATGAACTATGATGACTTTGATTCCCTACCACAGGGATACATATGAGTTCTCCTCAATACTCAATCCCAACATCACCATCGTCATTGAGTCACCTCTATCACAGTCTACACCCACCCCGTTAATCCATCCATCATCTATCCTAATTATTACCCTAGCCGCCACATTACGGTGGGATCATGGCACGTCATAATCCATTACCCTTAAAAATAACTGAGAAGCTAACCACACATTGGCCCCAACAACAGTGTTCCTTCCAGGGGTTGCACCCATGTGATATACTCTAATCAGTGTTCTGATCTGTCAGATTTGTCATCGTTAGACTTTAAACTCGCAACATGCCCTTCATTAATCATGGGAAGCTAAAAAAACTCAGATACATGCCTATGGAATATGATTCCATACATCTGATGTTGGATGCCTCAGGATATCGCGCCATCGAGAAGCCCTATAATAAGGGGATGAAACCCAGATGTGCCAGTGTTCCAACATCTTGACACACAAGTGATGTCCAACTTGACTACTCCCCTGACCAAAGGTTGTTTCCCTGACCAGACCCTTTGGAATTTCCCAACAAAAGCAGAGTAATTAACTGGTGTCCATGAAGATATGTTAATAGGAAGAGTTTCGCGAAAAACGTCTTAAAAATATCAGGGAGACCCAGACTAGGTGACAAATCTTGATGAGGAATCCCTGGAAGGAAGAACCGACATCCCATCATCTCATTCCGATCAGGGAGGAAACGTCTTTGTTCAAGGAATGAATGTCGCCCGACATTGGAAAGCGGTAATGCGAGGCAACAAATATTGTCACTGTCTGTGAGCAAGACTAAAATGTGTGCCCCAGCGAAAGCATCAGAAATAGAAATAGTGAACCCGACGTGAAGATCTTTTACTCAATATTGAGATTAGTAGTGTTTGAGACATCATTGTATTTGTGTGTCACTAGATCCAGCTATCCAGTGCCAAGTCCCACCAAGTGAATAGCGGGCCTAGGGGGAAACTCACAAGAAGTTAGGGCAGTCAAAACATTTGACATTCTAGTCTGCGAAGTTGTCAGCGTGGATCCATCTTACCAGCCATGGAAGACAGAATGGAGTTGGGGCATTGGTCAATGATTCCATTTTTCTTTCAGCACTGTTGAGTTAATCTCCTTTCTTTTACGCTATTTCAACCGGAACTCATTCACCACCTGCCCACCATTGCAGGGTCGGGGGCATTACCATCATGACAATCTTGTGCGGTTCCTCCTCTTCTATGATGGTCTCAATGGCCACGACTATTGTGTGCCTCCAGCCCATCTCTCCCTTAGAGTTCATCCAACAACGTGTGATCAACGAACTCGTATACTAGTACCAGGAGGTGGGTATTATCTAGAATCTGGATATGGACCTCATGGATTTAGAGGCATTTGTGCCACGTCATCAATGTCACCCCCGAGGGACGTGCATGGAGCCACTACTCCCCACTCCAATAAATAACCATTTCGGGAGCCTCTCCCTGGAAGGTATCAATGAATTCCTTCCCTATGCCAATGAGGTAAGGGATATTTGGGTTTTCCCATCTAGGATCCCATCCTAGGGGCTCCCAAAAAGGGCTCCCACCAAGCCACCTCAGCACCGTGACCCAGTCTTACTAGCTGAGGAGCAGGTATATCGGGTACCAGAACCACCATATCTGGTCTCTATAACACAACCACAGCATCGGGTGAAAGCTGAATAGGACATACACCAAGGGGCATCAACGTCAGTGTCTACTATGGCCCAAGACACCGCTATCGCATATCACCAAATCCCAGTGTATGCTGAGTATGGACATTCATACGCCTGACCTGGATCAAGGCCCCAACCGCCACACAGGCTAGCTGGGTTGACTCTCTTAGTTGCAAACATAGGCAGTGGCCGTTGCGGACTAACCCACAGTGATTCCACCTAGTACAGAGGTCCTCCCCATACCTCTACCATGGATAACACAGGCCTTCACCACTTCTAGGCTCGGCATTGAGATCCACCCCGTTCCACCTTCAATCTAAATGAGGGTCCTCCCCGCGGCGGTGATGCTATGCACAAAATTCTATGCCATCCCCACTACACCAGATATGGAGGCATTCATCCCATCACAGACCCTTGGTATAGGGATGTCACACATCCTGTCACTCCCCAACATGGGGAACCTCCCCATTACCTAGTAGAAACTGGCGAATGTCCTCCTCACCCTAGAAATTTGATGCCTGAGGGCCAGCTTCACTTCACCAGTGCCCAGCATGGAGGTCCTACCCATGTTTAGATCAAACAGTACGAGGACACTGGTCATATTGATGTCAGCAGGGTAAAAAAGCATGGAGGTCCCGCCAATCCCTTACCAGTTCTAGCGAATGTCTTACCTGCTCCAGCGCTACCCACCGAGGACCTCCCGATGTCCACTTTTATAAATATCCTGGTGCACCTCGCACCCAGGATTATTCGGGTGGAAACCCTCTCCCCCCCAACATTATTACGACCTAAGGACCTCCTTGTGTCCAAAATCTACCATGTCCTTAAGAGCCATCCAGGGGCAGGAAGGTGGCTCAACTCTGCCAAAAGAATAATTTTGGTAAGGTACAGACAAAGATCAAACCATTCCACTTTTATGACTCCGAATCAGAGTACGGAACAATGCATGAATCCTCCCCTCAGTCCTACGAGTCAAGGGATGGGGTAAAAACGAGGCACATCAGCAAAGTACTGCCAGAATGAAACGTCCTTTTGATTCCTACCTCCCACCATAAGTATATCCATGGGGAAAAAATTGGCAACCCTGTAGGTTACAGTTGGGAAATCCCCGATGTCGTCACTAGAAGCACTCTCTACCTCGAATAGAGATCACAAAGAGCTATTTAGGGGACAAATAGAGGTCGGGAAGCAGTGCGGCCCATCGCCAGTATCCCCAAACCATGAACTAGGAACTTCATCCACCATCCCATCCTACCATGCTGTGGTGGATAAATCTCTACACACTTCCGAGGATAGCTCGATATGCGGCAGTTTGTTAGCTCGCTCGTCAAACTCTCCACCGGCTAGCCTACCTTACCAACAGTCTTCTTTGCTGTCACTACCAGTTCCTCAGCCGCCTCCGGTTGATGAGTGGGGTAATGGAGGTCCAGAACCTGAATCCGAGCCAAAGATATTATGAAATATCGTCGCAGTGGACCACTTCCTGGGATGTTTTGGCCCGTGGTAGAGCCAAATTTATGTGCACCATAATCCCTCACCCTAGAGGAAGATGAATGTTTCCATCAAACACTTTGGGTGACACACATTTTCCTTCATCATTAGTGAGTGGTTTATCGTAGGAGCCAGGTGCATTTTGAAGACATTGGCGAGCAATGTTTTCTAGTTCATTTGGCCTCACTCCCTATGGCACAGCGCCCTAGGTCACTATGTTGCCATAGGGACCTCCAACATCAATGAGTTAAATGTTTCATGGTACTCCACAAGATTATAAAAGAGGCTTCCCCCCACCTATAGATCCGTGGAATGGGGAAATATGATGTCCTCCTCTTCAGTCCTATTCGACGGCAAGCCATCTCACATGGAGAAAAAGAGAACATGCCCCCAAGTAGAGTCGCGGTCAACATGGCCACCCTATTAAAATAAGAAATTGAGCGGGAGATCCTGGACGGGGACCTCGCCCTTAAGGTGTTCCACATCTATTGGACTCCTCGGGGAGGGTTACATGTCCACAGAGGAGCCTACGGGGTCTCCCTACTCCCACTGAGGTATTAGTCCTAAGCCAAAATCACAGTAAGGGTATAGAGCATCTCAGAGCCACCAACCCCTTCTTCCCATCCGGATCAGTGTAGAGGATGGTGGAAGACCCTGAAAAAGCCTTTTTGCATCAACAACTTGTCGAACATAAGATATTGGTCGATGAACTCTTGGCTGAATGGGTTGCAGAGCGATTACCAGACTACGAAAATCCAAGGCCAGGGCAGTAGGGACAAGAAAAACTTCCCTTCAGCGAGCTACCTCTAGGCGATTCTGACCATACTTCCCTTGTAGATAGGTTTGAAGCCAAAACATAAACCAAGAGGGCATGGTGTGTCTTGGAAAACCCTCCAGAACGATGCTACAATACAAGGGACCCAACTCAGGTTCCCACAACTTCCCTGAGGGTTATTCCACTAGCCGCTCCACAAGCCGTGGAGACTGTTTACCATGTTGATGAAACCTGCCAACGCACTCGTGGTTAAAGATACCTCTCAAGACAGGGACCCTCTCCTAGATGATTCAATGGAGGCAGTCATTGCAAGCCATGAGGCATTGGAAATGTGCTGGGGGCACTCCCACCTGATGGAAAGCCATATCTAGTGTGGGTGGATGATATGCCTGCACCCCCAGGTTTTGGAAATACCACCTCCCCCCTTTAATGGGATAGGGGACCCACCGTAGCTCTAAACCCACTTTACCTCAAGGTGTGGCCCCATGTTGGAAATTACAGCGCAGTAGGAAGCCACAAAACTCTGGTTTTTTGTGAAGACATTGGAATTCTCTACATTTTTCTGGTACAACCAGCTCCCCATCGGATCAGTGATCGACTGAGATAAACTTCCTAGGTAATTTCTATACCGGTTCAGCTCCACCATGCGGAAAACGACTATCGCTGACCTCTTCATCTGCAAGCAGAGGCCATTTGAGCGCGTCGCAGACTTTGTCACTTATTGTAAAGGAGTCACATATTCTCTCGACATTCCACTGAATCAAGAGAAACTAATGAAAATGTGTGTGGGAAATGTTAAGACAAAACTATTTCCCTCCCTAATAACCTAGATCTATACCGGGGGGTTTCAAGACTTCTCTGATAAGGCCCAGTGCCAAGAGAAATCCTTACATCAAGATTGTTTGTTGCCTCCTACAATCCCAAGAAAAGGGCCGCCAGTGTCGTGCCCACCGTAGTGGCCCAAATAGAGGCCCCCATAAGATTAGAGTTGTTTCTAGTGGATCCGCCTTCGCAACCTTGCAGAGGCCCGCCACCACAGGAACAACCTTCAGCCCAGTAGTGGCCGCCTCAAAATCTGAAGGTGCCCCCCCCCATACATTGCGCCGCCACCGCCTAAACAACATAACTGAATTCCACTTCCTCAAAAGGATCTTTTAGCACCTGTCCGGTTCAAGCTCCAAGGATCCCCTTTTCAGGCAGGAGAAACCGTACCTACACATTCAGTGAGACACATGTTCTCGGATACATCTGCAGTGCCTTGGAACAGGGGTTTGTGTGTTTTCATGTGTGTTGAATACCTGAAGAGGCAAACCTTACTGATCAACTTAATTAATTCTCCTGTCATCAGATCCTGGGTAACACTCTCAAGAAGTTATATGTGTTTAAATACTAGTTCCAAGGCTTGGTCCGAAAAAACATAGTCATGTTGGACCGAGCCCCGGCATAGATAGCATGCGTCTTTGTGAGCCCAGACAATAGCAGCGACAATAAGGGCGAGTGGCATCAGGTTTCCAGTCAAAGTAACAGAAGTATGACGACTGGATGGCACAAAAAATAGTCACATGTTCCCATGGAGTCATTCGGGCATGCCTGAATCGACAACATCCTTTAGAAGCTGAAGCCACCACTTCTCCATCGTCGTCTCAGCTGGCCTCATCCAAGAAGAGAAAACATCGGTGATGCAAGGGAAAGAAAAGTACCTTGTGGATTCCATCGTCATCCCGCACTCTCAGTGAATTCATACCCACGAAGATGGAGATCCCTCCCAAAATCGTTCTTGTGGTGGATGACTCTTCAAGTGATGGTCAAGGGTACACCTCGGTTAACAACATAGAGCTGGTAAATCCCTACATTATTCCTGACTATGAGGAGTTCCAAACGAATCATCCAAATGTCCCTAGTCTTCGCTAGACTCAAAAGAGCCGTGGATATATGGGTCATCAGAGCACCACAATCATCACTTCCAGCTAGGTTTTGCATGTTACTGAAACTAGGCAACATGCTCAACGTAGAGCTCACCATGCGCAACCTCCTCATCTGGTGTCATCAGGACCGTATCCACCACTGTTTGTGCTACTGGACCATGCAGGGCCCCATAGGCCTCACTGTGATCAACAACGCTCCACCTCAGATAGGTCTTAGTCGGCTAGCCCCAGTACGGTAGTTACTCCACATGCGTCGATCAATGGACAGTGGGATGTTCCCAGTACCAGTCAGCAACTGGTACAGTCGGCAGGACCCGCCATGCCTCCTGTCATAGATCAACCTCATGCAAGCATAAGTTCACACCTTGCACAAATGTACGATGTTCTTAAGCATCTTTACAGTATTTCAGCAAGTCTCTATATCCTCAAGGCCCTTCTCCTGTCGTCAGATATGCGTGAGGCACTTGCTGAAGCTTTAAGGTTCCCCCTCTAGTTTGAGACGAAGGTAGCAGTTGTAGAGGCCTTTCACGCAGAGTTGATCGAGAATGCTGAATTCCAGACCATTATCTCATCCTCTAGAGAGTATGAATTCTCCCATATATAGGGGCACATTCTCCCAATGTACATCACCATCCAGTTCAATGGTGTGGTGGTTTGTTGTTGTCTTGTTGACATAGGCTATGGAATTAACGTAATCATGACATGATCACGACGAAAGATGTGATTGTCTGATGTTGATCTGATTCCCTCTAACCTATGAATCCAAGGTTATAAGAGGACGTAACAGACACCGGTTGTTAAGATCCATTTGAACACCCAATTTTCTGGCATAGTTTCCAACACCAAATTTATCGTAGTCTCCAAGGACCCTACCTACAATGCGTTGATAGGAAGGCCATGGATCCCCGTACATGCGGTGGTTCCCTCATCATATCACCAGTTCCTCAAGTAATCCCTTAATGGTCGAGTGGAAATACATCAAGGTGACACATATCCTTTTGAATATTTTGGGGCCCGCTATCCCGATGCCAACTACTACAAGAGAAAAGACAAGAAGATTCATACCAACGAGGATGATTATGCCACAACTATGACTGACCCTTGGATATATCTAGATGATGCCTACATCTTTCTAATCCACCGATTAGATGCTATAACCCTGAACATAGGAAAATGCTTTGTTGTGTTTAGGACAAGGGTGGAACACATTCCCATGTCTAATAGATGGTGTAAAATCACCTCATACTCCTATACAAATCAGGCTCAGGTGATCCCGGAGCCCCCTACCCTCATAAGGTATCAAGATGTCCACCCCATGGAAATGACAGTAAACCATATGTGATTGTGACACCATGCTATAATTAACCAGCTCAAGACAACACACCATTGTTTCTTTAATATCATTAAGCCTAGCCACTTGGTCTGAAGGCTTGATGGGAACAAATGAATAGCCTTCATCGATATGGTTTCGACATCACACGGGTCCTCCAATGCGGTGTCCATTAACGCTCAGGTGAATACCAGCATCCTGTCAGGATCTTCTAACTCAGAAGCGACTCCTCCCACTGAGAATTCCCCATCCATAAGTGATGAAGAGGGTTTAGAGGATTATCCACCCACCTTTAAAGAGGGTGTCACTGCCACAATCGATGAGCTGGTATAGGTGAACCTTAGTAGCGAGGCAGACCCGAGACCCCCATTGATCAGTGCCACCATGCCCCTCGTGGAGAAATAGCAGTACATAGGCTTATTGAAACAACACCGCGATGTATTTACCTAGAGTTAGGATGAGGTCCTTTGACTAGATCCTCAGGTAGTCGTCCACCGCCTCGGTCTCCCTACAAATCATTGTGGGTTCAAGAAGACTCCTAGAGAGATGCACCCTTATCACAGTGTTATGGTAAAGGTGGAAGTTGATATGATCATCCGAGCCAATTTCTTTATGGAGGTCCAGTACCCCAAATGGCTAGCCAGCATTGTGCTTATAAGGAAGACAAACTGACAGATCAGAGTCTGCATTGACTTCTAGGATCTCAACCATCACTGTTTGATGGATAATTTTCCCCTTCATATGATAGAGTTGTTTAGTGACACTACAGGTGGATTCCATGCCCTATATTTCATGGATGGGTACTTCGGGTACAACCAGATCTGAATGGTCCATGAGGATGAGGATTTCACAGCCTTCATAACACCATAAGGTACATTCTGTTACCATGTCATGCCCTTCGTTTTAAAGAATGCAGGTGCCACCTACTAGTGGGCTATGCATTGATAATTTTAGATGACCCTTTAAATGTTGGTGGAATGCTATGTGGAAGATCTGGTGGTCGAATATCGCCAATTTCATGACCATCTCAAAGACATTGAGAAAGTGTTCATCTTCCTTCGTTTCCTTCACCTGAAGATGAACCCATTAAAGTGTGCCTTCTAAGTCACCTCTAGAATGTTTCTCGACATCGTTGTGAGATACATGGACATTGAGATTGACGTAGAGACGATCAAGCCAATTATCCAGATGTCTCCTCAGAGCAACATTCAGGAGATTCGAGGTTTCCAAGGCCACATAGCCTACATTTTCTAATTCATCGCTATCCTGGATGGAAAGTGTAAGCCCTTTTCTCGGCTCATGAAGAAAGGCACTGCATATGAATGGGATGAAGAGTGTCAGATTACTTTTGAGAATATCAAGTAGTATCTGCTCCAACATCCAGTCTTGATGTCACCTGTCTCTAGAAAACCACTAGTCCTTTATGTGACCACCATGGAATGATATCTTGGCACCCTTATCACCGATAAGAACAATGAGGGGATAGAGAAAAACCTTTACTACATTAGTCATATTTTCCTCGTTACAAAGACAAGATACCCCCCCCCCCACAATTCTAAAAGAGATGCCTTGTGCTGGTATTTGGAGTACAGAAATTGAGACCGTACTTGCAGCACCATGAGGTACAACATGTATCTTGGTTAGAACCACTAAAGTACATTCTGAATATCCCAATGTTGACAGGCCATCTCTCTTAGTGGGCAGTAATCCTCCAGAAGTTTGACATCAGGTTCATTCCCCAGAAGTCTATCAAGGGAAAAACATTAGCGGACTTCCTTACTGCCCATCCAACCCCGAGGACCAGTCTCCAGGCCAAGATTTACCCTATGAGGTGATCCTTTTGGTGGAAAAAGATAGGTCGTCCTAGAATATGCACTTCGATGGTGCTTCAAGAAGCCCCACTGGCAGGAGTCTCAATTATCCCAGGCTCGACAAGGTAGGCTTCAGTATATTCTTTATTAGCCCAGCCAAATCCATTCTTCCGTACTCATTATTATTGACAAAAGGTTAAACCAAAAATGAGGCAAAGTATCAAGCTCTCATCATTGTCCTTGAGTAGACCCTTGAGATTGATGTGCCCCATTTTCATGTGATAGGGGATTCTGAACTAGTCACCAAGAATATAAATGGTGACTACACCGTCAGAAATCCAGAGCTCGTACCATTGTTGGAGTTCTCTCTACATGGCCAAAAGATACTCATGTCCCTCGATCTCAGAACGGCCACGCTGACGCCCTGGCCAGCCTAGCTACATCACTTGAAGAACCTGAGCATGATGATCTGCTTATCCATGTGGCACATTAGAGAGTCATTTCTCCCATCTCTTCATATGACGACAACGACCTATAGGTGAGACATCATACCACCTAAGACTCTATGTCAAGACCCCCATATGAAGTGGTTGATGTGACTCTTGACTACAGATCCCCCTTTGTCGAATATCTCCAAAATGGTTTCCTCCTGGCTGATCGGGCCGAGCGCAAGCAAATCCGATGTCACAAATCACAGTTTACCCTCTATACTGGTCCCATGCTTGATCAGATCCACTAAAAGATCTTTATTGTTGGTGTTCTACTCTATTTCATCCAAGGAGTCGAGATTTACCACACAATACAAGAGGTTCATCCCAGTTCCTGCGGTGCCCACCAGACCGGGCCGAAGTAGTCTCACCAAATCCAAAGACTAGGGTATTTTTGTCCCTCCATGATCCATGACTGCATTGAGTTCGCTAAAAGATTCTATGTGTGCCATGTTCATGTTAACATTATGCATCGGCCGACAGAGACTCTCCACTCCACCAAGTACTCTTGGTCATTTGTTGTATGGGGACTCGACGTCGTGGGACCATATCCACCGGAGATAGCTCGCCAATGCAGATTCATGCTGACGGCTATAGATTTCATTTCTAAGTGGGTAGAGGTAGTTATACTGAAGGAGGTCAAGGCCCATTCCATCATTGAATTTGTGAGTTCCAACATCATCTACCAATTTGGATTTCCTCACGTAGTTGTCACCAATAACATCATTAACTTCCGAGTAGTTGAGCTGAAGAAGTTGTACACTAAGTATAAAATCCATTCTATACATACCTACCACTGTCATGCAAAAGAAAATTGACATATCCAAGCATTCAACAAAACCCTCTCTAACATTTTTTAGAAAATGGTTGGTCAGAATAAGAAGAGTTGACCAGACAAGCTCCCCAACGCCCTCTAGGATTACCGGACAACGAATCATAATTCTACCCAGGTGACCCCATATTCTATGGTGTATGGAACTAAGTCCTTCATGCCCATAAAAATTAAGTTGCCTTCCTTACCCAATGTGGTATTTGACCAGTAGGTGACTAATTAGGTAGATTAAATCTATATGGCTAAATTAGAAGCACATGACAAGAATAGGATTCATGCCCTCCACAATCTGGAAAGGCATAAAAATAAGATAGCTAGAGCCTTCAAAAAAAAAGGTTCGCCTCCGCTCTTTCCTACATGGTGATTTGGTATTGGCCCTCAGGACACCAATGATGAATGGCATGAAACCACCCATGTTGGAGACAAAATGGTAAGGACCATTCGTTGTTCAGAAGGTTTTCCCCAATGGTGTGTACTCACTAGTAACCATGGATGGTGAGCATATAACTCCTCCCACCGATGCCAAGTTCTTCAAGAAATACTTTGGTTGAGCCAGCTTGTCCTACATGTCCCTAATCTGTTGGGTCTGGAATGATCCTAAACTATTTGGTCCCACACATCCTTAAAATGTCTGGTCCTACATGACATTAAACTATAAAATGTCATGCAAGTCGTTAAAATGTATTTCGTCTTACAAGATATTAAACTACACCCTTAGAACTAAGTGTGGCTTGATTCCCATATACATTAGATACATAGTAACACTCAAACATTTTTTCTTTATTCTAGCCCCCAAACTCTTTTCTTTGACTATTCCCCCTGGGGGTAGTCCTCTTGGAGGATCCTTACATGGCATAGTTAATGCTTCTTTGGCCCAACTCGTGTTATGATTATTATGATTTCACCCTGTGCTCCCTCAATGTTATTCTAATCTCCCACTTCCTCACTAAAAGATGCTAAACTGCATGGCCATTAAGAACTATGTACAACTCGATTCCAATCCTTATGGGATATGTAGGAATTCCTGAACATTTCATTTTTTTTCCCAGACGAAACATCAGAATTCCCTCTTGGGTCGGGACACAAGGTATGGTTTAGGATTTTTCCCCAATTCACATTGATCTCATCTCGATCCTTCCATATTCCCCACTCCCCGGAGATGTCCATCACTTTCACCACCCTACATAACGTTAAAATGAATTGGCACAACTTTTCTTCAGCCACTCCTTTGATTGGGACTCTATCATCTTTCACATCCAAAAGGACCCTCGACTAGCATGGATGATCGGCTTAAGGGCTCTACTAACACATCAGGCCAATGCCCTCACAAATATTGAGAAACAAATTGATACAAGTCCCACGTTGAAAATATGTTCAATAGTCGATGCTCATTTTTGTTCCCATTTAAGGTCACACTATAAGGATATTGTGTTTCAGACATGGTCAATGGCTATCCTTTTTTGTTGTCACCACCCCCGTAGATCCCAAACATTGAGTGTGGTCGTTCATCCTGCCCGCTATATCTTTGAGTTGTGATTTCCTTCGAGTGATGCCCACTATCAGATCCTTATATAATAGGGAAAGTCGAATCCTTCTTCTTGTTTCCCACACCAAGAACGGATCATGTTGGCTTAGGAGATGTGATGAGGTTGTAACCACACAAGAGGTCATATGGCTACAGTTGGCCGGGATGACCAACTTCAGGTCCTTCAACCGCTTCGGGACCCTAGCCCATGTTCTCATTTAGGGCTGTGTGGTGCGATACAGGATCATGTCCTCAATCACATCAGGCTATTTTTCCACACCACAAATACCCCATTGAGATCTCCCTTCCTTCATTTATCATTTGTTCCATGAGCACAAGCCCTTCCATTCTCGGCATGACCCATCATTTGGGTTTTTGTCACCCTCTATATTCAGAAGGGCCTCGAATAGCATAGATGCCCAGCCCAGGGGATCTCCTACCATTACGGGCCAACATCATCAAGGGTTTCAGACAAAAATTCGATACAAATCCCGTATTGCGAATCCGGTCAATGGTCGATTCTCAATTGTTTTAACAAAATTCTGGTCACACAAGCGTGGATACTATATTGCGAACCTGGTCTACAGTTTCCCTCAATCATCATTGCCACTTTGTGGTCATCCATAAGCACTATTTTTCTCACATTCGGCCCCACAAAAATGATATAAAACTAGTTATATATGGTCCGAGCTCTATGACCCTAAACTAAGATCACCTTCGTCCTCACATCAAGAAGTTAAACTGGAATCTAGCCAGGGTATTATGTCAATAGACTATCCTCAAGCCCCTCGGCCTTTTTGGGCCCCTGGTCCAAGTTCTCACTTAGGGGTGTACAGTGTTGTGTGGGATTATGTACTCATTCACGTCGGGTTACTCCGCATGACAAACATATCCCTGGATGAGATACCTTACCCCTACCTTCATCCTCACTGCAAGATGTTAAACTTCAAACTGGATAGAACTTTCTGCCCAAGGCCTAGCCTCAGGACCGTTGGCCTTTTTGGGCCCTGTCCCATGTTCTCACTTAGGGTTGTACGGCATGGAGTCATGTTTTATTCACGCTGGGTTACTCGCTGTGCTGTACATGCCCCTTGTTGGGGTATCTGGCCCTTATTTGCATCATCCCTTTTCTAGAGCTACGTGTGGCGTGATTCCCATCCTACTAGGATATGTAGGACCGCCTGAACGTCAAGACTTCGTGTCCAGCCGCATCTCCTAGATATCTCACGATTATCTAGGCCCCTTTGGCAGAATTCTTCTATGATTGTGATATACGGTGTGGTATGGGGTTATGCCCTCATTAACGTTGAGTTTGTAACAACCACGCCATGTACATACTTCTCCTGAGAGTTCTCTATCTCTTTCTTTTATACTCATCATTCCAATTTGGCTTCTCTCAAGTTGATCCCCTTGACCCTCTACGACGATTCACCAATTGTCCCATGAGTACTATGGTCTAGAACCCAGAGTGTCAGATTCTACGTGGAAATGCATTCGCCCATTTTTTAGGATTTGTATTCCCCTTCATTTGTGCATCAATAATCATTCATACCCAAAGGGACCCCCAAATGGCCTGGATACTAGGCCTAAGGTATCTCCTACCATTACGGGCCAACGTCCTCAATGGTTTCAGACAACAAATCGATACATGTCCCACATTATGAATATGTTCAGTAGTCGATGCTCATTTGTTTGTCCCCATTTCAGGATAACTCAATATGGATGTTTTGTATCGAACACAGTCTACAGTTATCCTCCACCATCATGCCAGCCCCATCAGGCCTTCAATGTTGGTTATAAGATTCACATTACTTTCCTCCCCATCATGTCTAAATGGATTTTTGACACTCCTGGTAGTATCCCTGAGTGCGCATTTGCACATTAAGAGGAAAAAAGCCACGGTAAAGGCATCACTCGCGACTCCGCACCAACCTCTAATTCGTGTGAACTTTAGGTATTGAAAAAACCTCTTCCGCACTTTTTTTTCACACCGAGTTTGACTCACGTGGGCTTAGGGATTGGGTTGAGGTATGCACTTAGATGGATGACTTTCGCTCAACTATGGTCCGAGCTCTAAGACCATAAAATAAATTCTCTTTTAGAACTACATACAGCTTGATTCCCATTCCCATGGGATACGTAGGAACACATAGACATCTTGATTTTGGGTCCAGCTTGAGTTCCACTTATTTTTCCCTTCTGGTATGTCTTTGGGTCTCTTACTCTTATGGGAACTTATGTCATGGTGTGGGATTATGTCATCATTCCCGTCGGGTTTTCATCACCCACACCATGTATGACCCTTTCATGGAGTTATCCCCCCTTAGATCTTGTCCCACATGACATTAAACTATCTGTTATCCCAATATACATTAAAGGGAACCATCAAGAACTACGTTCTTCTTGATTCCCATTCCCATGGGATACATAGAAACACTCGAACATCTCATATTAGGGTCCTACTCAATTGGGAGCTAGTTTCTCCTTCCCCTTATCCTGTAATATTTACTACCCCCTCTGCCCATGGTTTATTCCTCGGGATCGCACATGGTATGTTGTAGAACTCATCCTCATTCATGCCGGGTATGAATTATCCCGCCATGCACATCCCCTATGGAACATAATCACTCATGTATACCTCTGATCCATATGAAATTAAACTATAATGCTTATTCCCACGTGACTTTAAAATATTGTGTCTATCCCGAATGATGTTAAAAATGCATGGTTGGTTCCATCACATGACCATAAACTGTGATAGTATCGTCCTGGCCACACGATGAAAAATAGCATTGCACCGTGATATCCTAACTCGAGGGGGAATCATGTTTGGTATCTGTTGCACGTCATAACATTTTTGAACGCCTACATACGGCATGATACTTATTGTGATGCCTGTAATTTCTATCCTAGGCCCATCGCTTCACATAAAAAACACTCATCATAAAGGACAAACAAGATATATCATATACCGTTTCTTTTGGTGTAAGAGCCAGACCCCAACAATGTTATTATCCCTAGCACCGGTATCCTACCATGCCATCCTTAGAACTACGTGAGGCTTGATACCCATCCGCAGGAGGTTCATAGGAATGTACATGCACCTGTCTCAAGATCAACCTAACATTAGTTTTCTATCCCTCGACCTCAAACCTCCCCCAATAAGTGAACGGTGATCAGAACCAGGTCTTCATTCATGTCGGGTCATGTAATTACATCACTTTGTGTCTTTAATTTCCTACCATCTGTGGTCTAAGCTCTATGACCATAAAATAAGACTACTCCAATTCCTTGACGCATAATTTTCAAATTAAAGACGTCTTCCAATACTATGATTGTCTTGACCCCCATCCTCAAGGGATACGTAGGAACACCCATACATTTTTTGTCTCCATGTATAGCCCTTGGAATCTAAAAATCATGTCCCTTAAATTTTGGTCCCTTGGCTCAAACTCATTTGGGAACATGTGGTGTGGAAATTACTTCTTAGGTTTTCATTCACGTCAGGTTTTTCAATAGCTTCACCATGTACTTATCATATATTTTCCCAGTTTTTTCTGAGTTCTATGACCATAAACTAAGATCTCCCTATGAGAACTGTGCGAAATGTTTGGCTATTTCTTCACCCTTTGCACAGTTTTTTATAACAAGACCTCCTTAATGGTCCACTAAAGAACTTATGTTGAAAGCGTGCGACCCAAAGACCCTTTTCCTTGGGAAGGGAATCGACTCCTTCTATATGATATTTTTTATAGTTTTATTTAGATGTTTTTTTGACATAGAACCCGAAGTATGGAATTTTCACGGGTACATTACCCTAGTTCCTTGTCCAACCTTTGTGAGCCCATCATTTGGATCTTCATTATCATCCCTATATGAAGGGACCCCTTTGTGGCCTGGTATCATGCCACACTGGCTCACATACCATATTGGGACAACATCTCTAAAGATCTCAGACAACATTTGCGACAAGTCATGTGTTTCGAACATGGTCAACAGTCGACCCTCATTGGTCTGTACCCATTCAAGGCTAACACGATATGGATACTATGTTTCGAAAAAGGTAGAAATATATCCCCTATCATCGCACCACCATCAGGTTGGTCCAGATATCAAGCATCATAATTCACATATTTCCATATACTTATGTTCTATTAGAATTCCAACATACTCAGTTTTACTCTTTTGTGAATCTAGGTGCATTATATTGGTGGGTCATCATCTATGGGATGCCATTCGACTACTGTACCATAATCCCTAATGTGTGCCATCATGTTCTAGATATGTCCCATCACTAATTCTTATTTCTCACATTGAACAAAAATCACATGGTCTTAGTAGTTCTGGTAGGACGTGTACTAGCGCAGTCATGCCACACATGCCTTCCTCATCCTGTATGACATTAAAATGAACTTTAAGAACTACATATGGCTTGATTACCATCCTCATGGAGCATGTATGAATGTCTGGCACTTTGCTTCGGGCCCAAACTAATTATCACTTTTGGTCCCTTGACCTAAAGAACTTCCTCTGAAGATACTTGGTGTGGTACAGACTCCTTATGTCCTCATTCACGTCGGGTTTAAAGCTACTGCACCACATACTCCCTTCCTGGGATCTCCCCTTTCACTCTCTGTCCCATCATATGATACTAAACAGCACGAGCCCACATGTCCTTCAGGCATGACACTAAAATTTGGTTCTACGCTAAACAAGTTCAAAATGCCCTGTCTCAGTCATGGGACAATCCATTTCCCTTTCTAAAGAGGATTTCCCCTGTCATTGTTCGCCTCTCAACACAATATGCCCCGTTAACTAAATTTGGCTTGATTATCATATTTATGGGATACGCAGTGATTCCCAAGAATTTCACCTTGGGCCCAACCCCAGGGTCATTAAACCTCATGGCCCCTCATACCCCATCACAGTCCACTCTCAATGGATATAAACTAAAATCCTACAATTCATGTAACATGACATTAAACTGTTAACCATGGTCCTGATAGTATGGCATTGAATCTATGTGCACCACCTCTACCGTATGACATATAACTATAGGTCCTTTGAGGTTCTTTCAAGAGAGATCCTATTTCGAAGTAGGTTTGATCCTTGATTAGAATGATATACCCACCAAATTTGTTTCCACCATGGTGGCATAATTTCAATAGTGTTGGACACCAGTCGAACAACTCATCACTCCACTCTCCATTCTTTGCGTGCTCTTTATTTGGATCCTCGCCCTCTTTCATGTTAATAGGAACCCCTTAATAGTATGGATGCATGGCCTATGGCTCGACTACTATCCTCTTTTAACATTTTGGAAGTCTAATGGATGAAATTTTGGTTCAGGCCCCGTGTTTCTAACATGGTCAGCAGTCGGCCCTCATTTTTTATCCCCATTTCAGGCTAACAAAATAAGGATACTATGTTTAGAACATGGTCAATAGTCATTCTTAATTGTCACTACATCACTACAGTGTTACGAATCATCGGTATTCTGATTCACGCCTTCAATTACCTACTATTCGTATTTATTCCAGTGGCCCTGGACTTACCGCATTCGTGCACTAGAGCACACTGAGAAAATGGTAATTCGACTGTTCCGATAGCTTCATTCTCCAGTCAGGTCTCCCCCTTCTCTTCCTAGAAATTTGTGTTGGTTATTCTAACCACGGATTCCTGAAACTTGGTCAAAACTCTTATGTTCAAACGAAATAACATAGCATTCATCCCTTGTCTCTCACTTTGGGCTCAACCCACGTGAGCTTAGGGATTGATCACCAGGCATTTCATGAATATAACAGATTCATGTAAAACCAACACTAATAATAGGACTCATGTATGCTATGGAATCAAATAATCAATGCATGAAAGTATGTTAGAGTTTTTGGGATCTCTATATCCCTCAAGGGTCTATCCCACCCATGGACGGGTTAATCACTTCAAAAGAAAGTTGTAGCTCTGCCACCCCATGTCTTGTGACATCCAAGATTTTCGGCTTCCTGTTTAGTTCCCACTCCTCCTTGGCAGCAATGGGGCACAATTCATCAGCCACAATCTGGTCCCACTCAACGTCAATCTGGATGATGGTCATCTCTTCGGAGGATCACTTCATGACCTCTTCAGCCTCTACCAAAAGGGCCTTCAATCAAAATATATGCTCGGATTGCACGTTAATTGTGGATGAGTGCTCATCCACCTAGAACTATAGGTATTGAACTTTGCATTCAGCCTCCCAATGTTTCTTGATGTTCACCGATTTCCTTAGCTGCCAACCCACACTAATGCCATAGTCATACTCCCGAATCTTCTCCACCATAAGATCTCGGACGATCATGTGAGGACTCTAAGGGTTCACTCCCCCAACACACAATTCACATAGTCGTGAGTGAAGTCCGTCCATCTCATCCAACCATAGTTATTAGGGGAGTCATCAAAGAAGTGCTTAATCAGCTTCCATGATCAGTGACAGAGCATTTTTATGTCCTCTTCATCAGAGGTGGCATCATCCCTGTCAACATGGTTGGTAGATTCATATTCGGGGAACTCCCTCAGGAAGTCATCAACAAGATCCACATATGGAATTTGATAAGGCATGGTGGGACTTGGGCTATTTGGTCGATTCTCATCATCAAGTGCCACCTCAATAATCTCAGGCATAGCCTTACTGGTAGTCCCACCAGTGATTAGGAGTGCCTCAGTTCGGTCAGTCTGGATATCCGCCTCCACGATCACTGACATTCCCCTTGGAAAGGTGCCACCAGAAGTCCTAACCAACTCCACCATTGCAGCCTAGGCCAATTGAAGAACTATACACACCACAAGGTGAATGGATTATAGTTAACATGGTCAATTAGTGAAATCTATGAATTTGGTAGAAGAAACTTACAGAGATAAAATTCATGGTCTTGTTCATGGTTTGATGTTATCGGGAATCTTATGCGTGGTCCCCCGTATATTATCGGAAGATCTGAATGCTCTGGAAGGGTCACCTCAGGTTCCCAGGCCCCACTGGATATAGTAATTGATGAAACCACAAGTGTGGATCCCTAAGTCCCCTAATCTACATCAACTGAGGGACGAGAACGAGTTCTGTGTTTGAGGTCCTCTTGTACAATTCAGATGTTTGTAAGGAGTCCAGAATGACTTGGAAGCATACCCAGAATAGGGGGCTTGTCATTTTACCTCAAGGGCCTCTGTGAACTCTTTAAAGTCCATGTCATGATCGCAAAATTCTCCCTCCTCCGACAAACACCCTCTACCATCCTCGTCCCCCCAGGAGGACTTCTTCGATTCTTCCGGTAGAGGGAAGTGCTATCGATGCTCAGCGGCTGAGAATTGTGGAGGGACCATACAATCTAGCAACACCTTGATACAGTTTTTCATTGGACGCGGGGCACCTTGGAAATGTACAATGTCCTTTAGCTCTTCCAGGTATTGCTTCACCTCCACCCGGGACACCGTAAAGCCGGCTCTGATAGGGCCTATCCCCAGAAAATCAATATCGAGATGGTTCAACTATTTCCACATCTCAGACGGGCTGAGGAATTTCTGTTTGACTTCCTAGATGTCGCAGGCCTCTGGGAAGACAATATTCTCTAGCATGTCCATGTGGCAAATCCACTTCCCCAGAGCCTGGCTAAGTATCCTATGGAATCCTCTCAGTGGCCTCCCCTATGGATGACTCTATTCTTCTAGAATCGTTGGGTCTTCTACTGATTTGGATCTATCGCTGCTACTTCACCCTCAACTAGTACGAGTCTCGCTTGCATGGCAGCCCCACCACCGGAAGTTTCCTTTACCGCCTTCTGGCCGTGGCCTCGAGGTTTGGGATGCTCACTATCACCGACTTGATTGGATGCCTGCTTCGGCATCTCCCCCAATTAGGCCGCCTCCCATCTTTGGTCCTACTATTTTACCAACCCGATGTTAGCAGTAGGCGGAGGTAGCTCATTCCGCATCTTCATGTCTTTCCATGTGAACAAGAGTCACTTCTAGCTCATCACACAAAGGTGTTTCTCATGGAAGACCCATAGATAGACCCACAGGGTCAGTTGCAGCATACCCTGAAGTTTTCGGGAAATTCAGTGCGGGGTGTACGACACATAGTGGGGCTCATGGTCCACCCTTTCCACTATGACTCCACCTGAAAAGGCCAAGAGACATGACCTATTATCTTTCATCCCTTGTCCATAATTAGTAGAAACACATGTTGGAAATGAAAATGGGTGAAAGTTTAATTTCTCCACCTTCCAAATCCAGTTTAGTACCAATGGTGTGGTTAGCTTGGTGGGAAAGATTCCCGTGATGTTTAGAATATAGGGGAAGAAGTTAGACCCCAAAGGAGAGATGGGGTTAGAGTACTCATAAATCACCCCTAACATGCGCCGCTATCCACCCATACAAGAGGTGGAATGGTCCATATATTCTCTCCAACATGGAAGCCATGATGAATGTTCTGGGTTGCACAGCCATGTTTGTATCCTGCACAGGCAGGATACAACTGCAAATGAGAGCTGCGATGAATGCTGCCAGCATGACTATCATCTATTGCTCGGTGCTGAAGCTAAATCCGGTGGTTTTCCACTAGCATTCCTCCATGATCCTCTAGTACGAGTGCTCCTTGCCTCGTTGAGCCTCCTTCGGGAAATACTGAGGCCTCAACAGAAACTGGTTGTCTTTTGGGATGTTTAGAAACATCTTGAACCACCACCTAAAATAGAAATCCCTTACAGCTTCTTTTTCCTCTCATGACACCAGATCCATCAACACCATCGCTGACCACGACATTTTCTCAGGATCCTCCCACCAACCAATGATGAGGAGGAATTCATCATACATCACCCCCAATATCGGGACCCCAGAGATATGGTTCACATCCCACAAGCTGATACCAACCACAACATAGTGTAGGTGAAAGGTATTGGTTCTCGATGAACACCGACTCAGAAACTCCGACATCAGCTACTTCGGCAGATAGATGTGAAACTGGGAGGCCCAAGACGCCTCATATAGGCCCACTCTCCTCAACTCAGCCGCAAACTCATTACATGAGGCACCTACCCAGTAGGTCCAAGCCCAATAATCTATGAAGTTGCCACCCTGGCGCAGGTCCCACTCCTCAGACCATCCCTTCCCCAGGTTCCTCAAGTATGACTTCAAGATTGTCTGTTATAGGGGGGGATCTCCAGCTACAATGCCTTCCAATCCACATTGTTCAAATGGTTATACAAAAAGTCAGAATCAACGAGCATGGAGTCTTCTAAGGTATGGTTGTTAGCTGCTCTGAACCAATGGCGTTGACACGATGTACTCCTGAACTAGTAAACTGGCTCGTCCCTACTTGCTTTAGGAATGAAGACTTCATCCCTCATCCTGAAGCTGTATAGAGGCACCCTTTGGAATTATGGATAGTTCCTCAGGCTCTCCAATAGATGCTCCACAAGTGAACTCTTGGTAAAATGGATCTTAATTAACTCCCCTAGGCCCAAGCTATTTGTCATATTCTCCCTTCGGCAACATCCACAAGGACCCCCCTGACTGCCTCCTGGCGAACCATTCAGTTTTATGTTTGGGTGTTTCCTATGTTCGGTTTGCGAAGCCCTTTCATGGAGTAATGTCACGGAGCTTGTTTTCTAAGAATTTTCATGGATCCCTACCCCGAACTTTGAAAGATATTTGCTAATCACTATTTTAGAGTCTAATAATCGATGTTCACCGCGAAGTAAAAGGCCCAATTCGTGGAGAGAAAGCATAGAGTACGTGGAGATTCATGAATCGAGATTGCTAAATGACAAAGTTGAAAAGGAAAGAAAGTACCAAATAGAGTTCAGATCCCCTATTTATAGGCAACGACCTTTGGAGCTTCTCAGCGTATCCATATAGCGCTGAGCTTCACGGTGCACTCAGCCTACATGTCGGCTATCTACCTCGCGAGCCCTCTTCGTGAAACAGCTTCGCGGATGGCTGAGGGATTTTGGTGATTGACCCTTAGACTTTGACCCTTCATTTCTCATTGGCTCTAAGTCTAATTAGGGGGGAATTTGTTGGCACCAAAAGTTGGGAAGAAGAGTAACCACAGTGAAGTCTTCGAGGCGGCCTCACAAAGAGCTTTCGCGAAGCCCCATGGCCTTGCACCCACCATGGAGCAAGGAGGCGGGAGGCTCCGTAAACCCATTTGACATTCGAGGCCTCACTATGGAGCATGGAGGAAGGAGGCTCCATGAAACACTTTGACTATATCGACCCCACCATGGATCAAGGAGGTGTGAGACTACGCAAACCCCTATGACGTTCGCAACCCTGCCTCGAAGCAAGGAGGCGGGAGGCTCCACGAACCCCTTTCACATTCGTGACCCCACCGCAGAGCAAGGAGGATGTAGTCTCCGTGAACCCTTTTGATGTTTGTGATCCCACTGTGGGGCAAGGAGGGGGTTTTCTCCACGAACCCCTTTGACATTCGCATCCCCGTCGCGGAGCAAGAAGGCAAGATGATCCGCGAACAAATTTGACATTTGCAACCCGCCGTAGAGTAAACATTGTCTTCACACTGACCGAGCTCTACTTCGTGGAACCTCGTGCCTATAAATACAGGGGTCCCCTCAATCCCAAAGGACAGATCATCCAACCTTTCACATTCTCATCTCTCAAATCGCTAAGCACTTATTGGTCTGTGAACAATGAGTTTTTCAATGTACTTTTTTATTGTGAAGTGCCTCCCCCTTTTCTTTAATTCAACCCATCTTCCAAGTGGGATGACTTTCACGAAGCCCAAGGAACTTCGTGAAGGAAGGGGATCCCCACAGGGACTTGAGTCATCGTGAAGCATTTATGGTTCACGAATCACCCTCCATGCACACGCGCCCCACATGCTAAGGCAGGGTCACTTTGCATCGCGGAACACATTGTTTCACCACACCTTGCATCACGAGGAACCCTTGTTTCACAAGGCATTTCAATGTGAATGCCTTTCCACTATGTGAAGCTCCTACCATAAGCACCTATACCATATGCCTAGCCTAGGAGACTTCACTTCACAAATAATATCCCTTCACGAAGCCCCTCCACTTCATGGATCCCCAGAGCTTCACAAGGAATCTACCTATGAAATCATATACCCTACAACAACTTTTTCCATGCAGTCCTTTCGGTTTTCACAAAGAAACTTCAAATTACCATGGACGGTGCATATTAATGTGTTTCTTCGCCTTATGCTCCTTCAAATAGGCACAATAACAACTATTGATTCTTCGTATAACCATGATAACGTGGACCCCCAATTGGATCACCACTCAACACCACCTAGTAATGGAATTGCCGATGCCTTCCTTCCCCAAAGGGTGGGTGTGTTTTGATTATGTAAGTCCTAGGGGTGTTGAGTGAACCCACCTCTTCTGAGAAATAGGACACTAAACTGCCAAGCATTATCGTCCTAAACACATGAGGTTAAACTGTGATGTCACTCTATGCCTTGCACACAAGGCACCCCATCATGGACATTCCCTACACCCACCGGTCTACACGAGAGTGAAATATTTCCTCACATTGAATGAAATATTCTTTATCATAGATGTGTTCATCCATGTGGAATGGGAAACGTTCCCGGTGTAAGACCCTATCCTTTCCTTCAGGAGGTAGCACCCACGCTCATCCTCTCTTCCTGGGTGACAAATATCTCTCCCATTGGGATTTTTCACCAGCCAAGCCTCCCTCCCAGAGTAATTCCCAATCTCTATCCCCTTGGGATTCTAACCACGCATAAGGCCATATTTCCTCTTTGGGCCACCAACTATGTGTAGACCCAGTGTACTTCCCATGAACACACCTTTTATGATGTGGTCATCAGGTCTTTGTTGCCTCTTGTTTCTCACACTGAGCACGACTCACATGGGATTAAAGTATTCATCAACCATGAAATCATCTCTGAGAAACCTAGAGTGTAAGACCCAACCCATTCTGAAATATGTGGTATGTGATCCTTTCCATGGAGAGGTACGTAGAAATCCACCATGAGGATCAATCACAACACCCAGTCGCCCTGACCCCTTCATGTTGATTCGCCCAAACCCACTATGAACTATGGTTTCTTTGATCCATGCTAGGACATGGTACGTACAAAGCCTCCATGGGGATCAATCCCACCATCCATTGGTCCTGACCAACCTCACGCCGGTTCACAAACCCCTTCTGAACTACGTGGTATTTCATCCATTCCAAGGCGAGGTACATAGGAAGCCTCCCTGTGGTTCAATCCCAACACCTGGTCGCTCGGACCCCCATCACGTCGGTTCTCCCAAACCCACCATGAACTATGATGATTTTTATCCTTTCCAAGGAAAGGTATGTAGAAATCCTCCTTGAGGTTCAAGCCCACCATCTATTGGTCCCAATCATCTTCATGTCGGTTCACCAAACCCTTTGGAACTACGTGGTCTTTGATCATTGTAAAGGTGAGGTGCGTTGGAAGCCTCCCCGAGGTTCAAGCCCAACACCCAGTCTCTCCGACCACTTCACGTTGGTTTACCCAATCCTTTTGAACTATGTGGTCTTTGATCACATCCATGGCAGGGTATGTAGGAAGCCTCCATGAGGTTCAATCCCACCATCTATGTGGGCCCATGTCCTCCTTCACATTAGTTCACCCTCATCCTACATGATGTTGAACTATGGACCTTAATCAGTGGTAAGACGTTGCTCCCCCAGACAGCGGTAAGGCATTTCACCCACCCAAACTACATGGAAATTGATCCTTTCCAAGGAATGGTACATAGGATAACTCGTGGAGGTTCAAGACGAACAACCATTAGACCCCATTTCATCCTCCACATCGGTTCATCGACCCCCATCCAATAGGAGTTAGGTGTGTTTGATCATTTCCTCCTATATAAGGTACGTTTGAAGCCTCTTTGAGGTTTGAACCCATCCAGCGGTAAGCCGTTACAACCCCGTTCAGAGGTAAGTCATTGTGAACCCATACAACGATAAGCCGTTGTAACCCCATTCAATGGTAATTATTTTCTATCCACTATCCTGTGGTAAGCTGTTGAAATCCCCAATCAGTAGTAACACATCTTCATATTAACTATGAGGAATTTGATTCCCTGCCACAGGGATACGTAGGAGGTCTCCTTGAGACACAAGCCCAACATCACCATCGTCCTCGAGTCAACTCCATCTCATTCTCCACCCACATCATTAAACCATCAACCATCCTTCCCGATTCTTACCCGAGCCTCCACATCCTGGTGGGATCTTTCATCCTCATTCCACATTCCCTTTAACAACAAAATGGGAAGCTAAACACACGTTGGAACCAATATCTATGTTCCCACTAGGGTTTGTGCCCATCTGATAAACTCTAATCAGTGTTTTCATCAGTCTGATCCATCTCTTCTAGACATTAAATTCATGGAATACCCTGTGTAAAACATGGGAAGCTAAGGAAAAAACCTCAGATACGTGCCTATGGCATATAATTCCCTGCATCAGACATGGGATGCCTCGGGCTTCCACACCCTTGATAATCCCTATAATAATGCGACGAAACCTAGATGTGCCATTGTTCCAGCGTCCAGACATGCCAGTGTTGTCCAACAAGACTACTCCCCTGACCGAAGGTTGCTGCCCTGACCAGACCCCTTGGAATGTCCCGACAGAAGCAACGTAATTAACTAGTTTCCAGGATGATATTGTATAAGAAACAGTTTCACGAACTACATCTTAAATATATAAGGGAGACCCAGACTAGGGGACGAGTTCTGAGGAGGAATCCCCGGAAGGAAGTACTGATATCCCATCATCCCATTTCGATCCAGGGGAAAACATCCCTGGACAAGGAACAAATGAAACTCGCTTTTGGGAAGAAGTAATGTAGGACAACAAACAGTACCACCATCCTCGAATAAGACAGATGGGTGCTCCCTAACCAAAGTCTCGGAAACACGGTCAAATTCATATTATTAACACAAATTTTCACTAAAAATTTACACAATTTTTAAATTTCCATTTTTTTGTTTAACAAAATAATGACATTTCTCATTAACATACACCAAAATAATAATCATTCAACACAAAAAAAATTGAATGAAATTAAAATCTATAAAATCAATAATATTTCATTCCTCCTTATTGTGATGGTAGTAGAATCATTTATATTGTGAATATCCAAAAAATATTTTATTGCATCCAAAGGTTTTTTCTTGGATTTATATCAATTAAAGTATTTTTTTTATCAATATGTACTGATAATTTAATTTAATTTGTAAATAATGAATACTTTGGAATTTCATATTCCAATATGATATATTGGGGAAGCATATAATTAAAATTCTATGGTGGTCTCAAAATCAAAGCCTCGAAGGAGGATTATAAAAATGAAGGTAATGTCATAAAATTATAGTTTTATATAAAACATTCCAGGTTATTTTGAACATGAAAAGAGGTTATACATTATCTTATTTTTGGGATGTTTTTAGTAGTTAAATAAGTCTATAACTGCATATTAATGATTTTTTTAATTTTTTCAATTAATGGAGATGTTTTCAAAATTATGATAGTCTTTTTGAAATAAGAATAAGAAATCATTCTATAACTTGTTTGGTCACACTATAATGGTTTTTTAGGATTAATTGTTCCTCAAAAAAGGGTTTTATGGTGTAATAAGTAAAAGTATATATAGATAAATCATTTTGAAATGTTCATGTGTTTCACTATGATGTTTTACATTGAATCCTAATAAAGAAGCTATAAAATTTTGAGTTCCTTTAATAATTTTGAAATGAAATATAATGAAAAATATCATCTTTGTACTATTATATGAGATTTATTAATTGTGTGAATCAAGATTCATGGTAAGGCCCCAATATTTTACATCTCTAATTGATGTTATGGGGTGGTATTTACACAACATTATTAAACTATAATGTAAATAAGTAATGAAAATTATACTATAATGTATAATGATATAATATAACATTTTTCTGGGAAATATATATAGATATTACACCCTGGATTATTCAGGTGTATATTTATATCATAAAAGTGATTAGTTGTTGGATATTTTTATAATTTGTGACCACAGTCAATCCGGAAGATGGAGAACAAAGCAATGAAGGACATGAAGATAAACTAAGATATATTTTTTATACCATAGAGGAAAATGTAAAAGGAATGATATATGAAATTAAATGGGAATGAGGGGTACAAATATTTAATGATATAGATAAATGGAATGATGAAATTAATGTCTTTAGGAGGTTAATAATGAAATTTTCCTTGGTTTCAGATTAGCTTCATAAATATTTATGTGTCATTATGATGTATAGATAATTTAGGATCTTGAAAATTAGATATATTGATATGGTATTGATGTCTAATGTTAGGGTATATATGTTTTAATTCTATATAAATTAGTAATAGGATAAATCATCAATAAATTTTCATATTTTTTAAGATATTTGAAGACTAATTGAATCTATGCATAGTGATTTATGGGATGCCATTTTTAGTTAATTATCAGTGTGGAAGATATTTTTAGAGATTTAATTTATAAGGAAAGGATAGGTAATAATAATTGAAGATTCTAATAAGTGATCTTCATAACCTAGTATTGAAGTATTATTCTATGAAATAAATTTGTTTATTTCAGACTATATGGGAATATAAAGAACCATGAATTAATTCTATGGTATTTGAAAGGGATTTAGAGTATAACTGGATCGTAGTATTAATATGTTTGGGATGGTATTTTTAATTGGATTGAAAATTCACGGAGATGATTATATAATTAAACCTTGAATAGGGATAAATGGTTTTATATGGTTTTGAGAAGTGTTTATGGATGATTAAAGAATATGGATAATCATAAATATTTAAACATAAATAATTCGGTAATAGTAAATAGTTTCTTTCAAAACATATATCATATTAAATGAGAAGAGGTGAACTTACATTAAATTTAATCTAATTTTTTCAATGTTATATAATAGTAAATATGAGTCTTTGTAAAAAATATTTTGGTTATTCTTACATAATATAACATTGTCTTTGTCTTTTTGAATGCTATAAAAGAGTCGACATATGTCTACATAAGAGTATATCAATATTTCTTAAATTTGAGTTATATTATTCTGAAAAACACATATATGAGTATGAATTTATAACCTAGTACAAAATATTAAATCATATATATGAACACCATATAAGAATAAGCTGATTTTATTAATATTAATATGAATGTTTTAAGGAGGCCAAAGAATTAAAAAAATTATGAAAAACATTAATGTATAATTCTGAGTACAATTTAAGATAAAACTAAATTGAATATATTATTATTATTATTTTTCAAATGTAGAATAAGATAAATAAAATGTCTGTATACATTTTGTTATTTGAATCATGAGTTTTTTAAAGAATACTATAGGTGTTTTGTCAGTTTATTAACTGTAATACATAATTTATTTTTTTCTTGAAATTCATAGACATAATATATAGAGGTATTATTCCATGTGTAGAGGAAAAAATGACTTTTATTTATGATTATTGAAAACAATTTTTTAGATATCTAATTGTATTAAATCATATATATTTGATGAAAATTTTTAATGATGAAAACTTGTTATTTTTAAATTGATAGATTAAAATGTAATGTGAATGAATCATGGAAATTAAAAATTTTAATTTTGGATTATATATATGGGTGATTTCAAGGTTTTTATCTATTGAATATTTAAATGATCATTTTATTGGAGATTTATATAGATATATAATTAGATATTTCAATGTGGAAAAGATTTTTATTTATAAGGGAGATTCCATAGAGATATTTTATATATTAAATAAAATGATTTCCTTTTATTTTTAAAAATATTTTAGATGCATGTTTTTTAAGATAAAATCAAATAAAGATTATAAAATTATTATGTACATATTTTACCAATATTTTATGTAATATTAAAATAAGTATAAGTATAATTTTTAAATAAATATATCAATTTAAGACTAGATGAATTTTATATATAAGGAAGGAAAGTAGACATAAGTAGAGTAGAATATAAAGTGATTGTTATATCTAGATTCATAGATAATAGATATATATTTCATATCAAAATTACACATTGGATAAAAAGAACATATTTTTATATATAATGTGGAATAATAAAATGAAGGACATATAATAAGAATGAGATCTACTAATTATATCCTTTTTGTTAAAAAATGAAAATGATGAGGAATATAACATGATAACTTTGGTGTGGATTTATTATTATCTAGAAGAGTTATTACTACTATTATATTGAAGTGGAAGATAAAGATATGACCCTCCTATGAATTGGTCACCCTAATAGTTTTGAGTAGAAGAAAGGATGAAGTAAATATGGACTTAAACATGTGATACTTCACATTTTATAATATATAGTGATAGTACAACATATTTATCATAGTGATATCCTAATGTCTATAAAATATTTAAGACCATTATTATAATATCATATTGTGTTGAATAAGATTTAGGTCCCCTTGGGTGTGGAGTTAGCAAGCCATACATTTCTTACATTACGCTTTATGGGGATTTGTGTTACTGTAACTATAATATATATGAACTGAATGTGATTATAGTGGATTTTGGAAAATTGAAACATAAATGGTGTATTATCCTTGTATTAATCCAAATCATGGAGAATCAAGGAAAATAATTTTATCACTAAATTATTTTTATTCATATTTGACGGATGTTTGTGTGCGAGTATAATTTAGAGTTTTAGAGATAGATCGTGATCCTTCAAAAAAACAATGATATCCGATGAAGGGGAATACATGATCATGAGAAATAATTTTAATTAGATAATAACACTATTCGATATACATATCACTATTTATATACTCATGTTGGTATCGATAAAAATTCAATACACAAATGATCATTACATTATCATTTAATGAAATTATCATTTTATATAATGGTAATTTTTATTCAATGATTTGGGTAATTTTTACTATTATTATTATATTTTATAATATTTAAAAAAAATTATTGGTTATTTTTATTGATAATATCCAGCAATATATCTGGTTGAATATGAAGACTCATTTATCAGTGAAACGTGGTGGCTTTTATAGAAATTATATAAAATAAAGATATTGAAAAAATTTAGGGTTATATTTTTGGAGAATATTTTGTTGATCGCAGACAATGTTGGGACATTGTCTCATTGGATAAAGAATGAGAAGTTATAGATTCAATATTTATTGATATTTAATTGACCATGATATTATAGATCATTAAATGAGAATCAATTTTGGGAATTTATAAATTAATTTGGAAGTAATACTTTTTTAATTGACATGGTAATAATATTACCCATTATGTTAGGTCACGGTGGAGAATATCAAATAGAAACAATTATGTTGTCCAAAAAATCAGAGTGATACCTCATCATATTCATCAAATTGATTATATTATTCCTTAAAGTTCATAGACATATTCGGTTTACTATTTTAGTGATAATGGTTAATACAATCTATTTTATCAGTTTATTAGATACAAAATGATTGATCATAACAAAGATTGATTATAATAACGATTATTTTATTTTTTGTAATTAATCTATTTTTCTGGAAATATTTATTATTTTTGACAATTTAGTAGATATAAATTTTAAATATCAATAATAAATGAGTCATTTACAATTTACATAAATTATATTAATTCAATATGTTATATGTTAATAATGAATGATTTCAATACATTGATTATTTAGTCACATAAGTTTTCTCATTTTGATCTTCACGAAAAATACACTAATATAAACTTATAATTCTCAACCTGATGCAGTGCATTGAGAAAGAGGAAGAATATGTATTACATAGGTGATTATAAACTGATATATAAATATTTATTATATGATAAATGAGACATAGGGAGTTATAAATCCACCTAGTTCAATTTATCGACACAAACATTACATTATTAATTAATTAAAAACAAGGACACATCACTATGTGTATGATCGTTAGATGCATCCAATTTGATTGACCCACATAAAATAAGTGTGGAATGATGTGGTTTATTTTTTCTATAATAATTAAATTTTATTGTGGATTATTTTAAGGGATATATATATATATAATAATGTTGCCAGTAAAGCGGAAATGAGATCCAATAATGATTGAGGGTTCTAATGAAATGCTTTAATCAGTCAATACCTGGATGTACCCCCTTATATGATGGTTACATGGGTCTGAGATCCTAACTATTGGTCCCCAAAGGAGATATTACAACATTAATATTCTTTCTTGGTGACTAATATATAATTTTTTTGATTTTTTATTAGTATATATAATTATTCATAATGAATTTTAATTTTAATGGTAATCACATTGATGGTTGTAAAAAAGATACTTTTTATCATTAAACATGTGGTGAGGATGTTGTGGGTTACATATAATATGATATTTATTTTTAGATTTATAATGATAGTGAAAATGATGATAAAGCATAATATATATTAGTTATTTATAAATTCAATGAGGTATTTAAGTAGTCTAAAAATTTATCTACTGTGTTTTTGTTGTGGGAAAAATGATGTATATTTATGAGAAATCTATAATAGAAAAAGTTGTTGCCATATATTATTTATTATTTGATTGTAGATAGAGTACTAATGATTTATTAATGAATAATTTTGTTCAAAATTTCTTAATTTCAAATGGAATGAAGATGAGAAATAACACAATCAATACACCTGGGAATATAGATACCTAAATCATGTTTATTGTTTCCAATTATATTAATGAATATTATTCTATCCTTTTTATGGTAGTCTATTATATATATATATATTCCACAAAATTACATGAAACTATGTAATTAATATAGTAATTAATTTGAAACCATACTTATTTTTCATTTCAAAGGATGGACCTCCAAAATTCAGGGATTGATCTAATCATTATATAAAATTTTTGATTAATTAGAAACTATTTATGGATTGAATTTTCCATTCCTGGGAAATTTGATTATAGAATATATTTCATTAAAATGGAAAAAATAATCCCTAAAAGGATTGATTTAAAATATAATTACAAATCATAATATTAATGAGATATAATTAGAGATTATGAAAATGAATTTAAGGAACATATGTCATCGGAGAATATACTAAATGAAAACATGAATTGTCTCAATAAGAAGTAAGTGATAATTATATTTAAAAAATAATATAGTTTGGGGATAGAGGTAGAATTATTCTTATTAAAACAAATATACATGAAACCTAATAAGTATGATATTAGGATTAAATGAACAAAGGGAATAATGACTATCACATGTAAATATTCCACAACACGTGGATTTGGAAAAATGAAAATTTGCAATTAGTTGGAAAGAGGGTAGTTCTTAATATATTTTGAAGGAATAATTCACAAGTAATTTTGAAATTGTATTTTTATTATCATGGTGAAATTAGCCACACCATGTATGTGTATTTCGAATCCAAAGAGTTCAATAATTAATGGACATTTATTAGAACATGGTAAATTAGACAAGGATATGAGATTTATGCTTAATTTGTCAGTTGATTTATTTTCTTTGATAATTGTCATATTTTAATATATTTCACCATTAAAGTAAACAAATGATCCAATTGGAGAACCTCTATTCCAATATCATAAGGGAGTAAAGTATAGAAGGATGTGTAATATGAAATTATAAAAAAACCATATTTACGGTATTAGAAGATAATATTTATAGGTTGAAATTGAAGGTTAACTATTCCCCCTTTTCTAAAAATATGTCACAAACATTTTCTAATGAATAAATATAATAATGGAGAATTATGAATAAATACATAATAGTAGAATAAAAAATATTAATTTTCATTGTATTATTTTCGATAGAAATATATATTTTCAGTAGTGTTAATGGATATTGAAGTCTATAAAACATATACGTTTCTATGTTAAATCACTATATACACAATAGGGAGATATATAAATACCGATGGGATATATATTACAAAGGGAAAGGATTATAAAGGTTAATATACTGAAGACACATCAATGTATGAGATCACTATAATTTGATTAAGATCACAATTTAAGTGGATGAAAATCATAATGAAAATGATTTCAAAATCTAATACCAATGATGACATTTGTACAATTGGGATTACAAAAAATAGAACCACTAATAATGTTTGGTACTATAATTAAATAAAATTGTTGGTTTATCAATACCCACCACATTTTTCAAGTATGAAATGATAAGGGAGTACCCCACCCACATTTTTTATAATTTACATAACTAGTAATGAAATATTATTGGATTAGGGAGATTACATAATAAATTATTTTTGTTCATTTTATGAAAAAGATCAAGAGATTGAAGTTGTATATCATGAATAAATATCATCCTAATCCAACATGTAATTTCAAGTCACTTAAACTCCTTCTTAGAAACTAAAAGTGGTGCATAAGAAAATATATAATTTCAAAATTTGTATCATGAACCAAAAAATAGGTTCATACATTAAAAAGGAAGAGAGAAAGAGAAGATAATTTGTAAAACATATTATATAGAAATATATGATTAATTTTCATTTGAACCAATAATATAATTATAATATTTTTAGAATACCAGCTTGCAAATCATTCTTTTTCACATTATCAAATAGCTGGTTTATAAGTGTTGTCGGGACCCATAAATACAACCAAAAATTTCAAAATTCAAAGATCACCCAAACAGAAGGAAACCACGCAACATCTCGAGCCGCGAACCCACGCGCCGGCCTCGAAACCTGGGATCACCTACCACAGAATCATCAGCCTCAAGATACGCCCCCGAGGCGACTGAAAAACCCACTTTTACGATAACACCAGCAAGGTTCACTGGCTCTCGTCGTCATCTTCACAGGCGACTGTCATTGTCTACTGGCGACCGTCGTCGTCTTCACTGGCTAGCTTCACCGATATCAATGTTATCACCATTAGAGAAAATCCCGACACCAGATCCCCAACATCATCACATAAAGCACCAAGAGAACAGAAAAGGCACCACAGCATCCCCCTGACTCGGAAGATCCCGCCGCCACCAGAACAAACGACCACATCAGACACAACAAAACCCCAATGAACTCACTGGAGAAGAGAAGGAACCCCACAATCTGTCGACAAACGAGAATGACCACCCAATACTAAAAAAAGATCACCACAGGACAACAACAAGAAGCTGAGAACCACACCAGGAGCGCTCCGAAGAAAATGTCGTCGACGGAGACCGGTCTGACACCCGTAGATCCGAACCAGCCACCACTGAAGCCCAAAGTGAACCTCTACAACAAAAAAGAAGACCACAAACCCGCTAGATTCCATGACCGCAGAGAGCCCCCACAAACCCACCGAACGCGTGGAGAAACGCCGTATCTTCCGCAGCGAAGGAGCGATGACGGTGAGAGGAAAAACCTAGGTCAGGAGCCCTTTACGGGCACATCTTGGATTTTATGAATGTAATATTAATTTCTTTTAGAATACTTCCTTCGACAATATGATATTTTTGTACATGATTTACTTTAAACAAATACTATTTTAAATAGAGTGTATCACAATAAATAGATAACTAAAATTAAACTGTGTGTATTACATTATAATTAAAGATAAAAATTATTTCACTATGAGTATAAACTATGAAATATCATTTTTCAAATATCAATAAGAGTATAACATCAAATAAATAAATAGATAATAAATAAATAATTTTTTTTATTTTAAAATATTTTAATCTAGTTACTTATGTATTATTATTAATATTTTCATTTTATTCATTTTAATACCATTAAAAAATTTAGAATTTTTGTTTTTAAGATAAATAATTCATTTGATGTTATTCAAATTAAATAATGTAAAAAATAAATATTTTTTTAAAAAAATATTTTAATTTTTTCTGTATTTTCATTATATATATAATTAATCTTTTATTAAAGATATTTATATAAAAAAGATCAATTTACAAGATAATTATCTTTGATTTATATTGAAATTTTAATGATGTATGAATCAAAATAAAAAATATTTAAAATTATTTTAAATATAAATTAATTTTCATTACAATTAATATTGTAATTTATATGTTAATATCCAACATTTTAGATTTTTAGTTTCATGAAATGAAATTTTATTTTGGATTCTTTATTTTAAAATTATTTCACAATTTTTTTCTATCATTTTCCTAAAAATTATTATTTTTTAATAGAAAAAAATATTTTTCATATAGAAAGTGACTATTTGGAAGAAATAAAACAAATTTACTAATTTAATAATTTATAAGACCTTTTTTTTGTGACAAAAATTTTATTTAGGAAGAAAAATAAATCATTTGTAAATATTATTTTTAATTTTGAAACCATTTATTGAATTTTTTGATCTTATGATTTATTTTAGTCAAATAAAAAAGTATTCCTGCTCGTTTTCTGATTATATAATATTCAAAAGATTCCATTAATTTCAAAAAAATCCAATTTTTTAACAGTAATAAAATAAAATAAATTAAACTGTATATTTTTTCCCTAAATAAGTAAACACTCATTTTATACTTAAAATAAATGTTTTCTAAAAATAGTTCAATTTACGTAATGCATACTAATCTTAAATTTATTTTTCATTAATATATGAAATTGAAACAAATGAATATTATTATATATTTTGATTTATAATAATCAATATTACTTTATATGTTCAAATTTATTTTCAGGAATAAGCATTAGTAACCAGGGAACAGATTAGTTGTCACTGTATTGGAAAAATGGTAAAAGTGTTAAATCTAGAGGAAAAGTCACAAAATATCTAAAAAATTAATATCAGTATTGGTAGTTAAGGTAATGAGAAAACATAAATTAAATTATCCTCACAGATTATATTTGTTTCCATATTTTTGGATTTTGAAATACCATTTAATATTTAGAAAATAATATTTAAAAAGCCGTCTAACTTATAAATAGATGTCCTCAACACACCACTAATCCAACAACCTAAAGCCTATTAGATCATAAAAATATGAAAAACCATTAGAAACAACTTTATAAGTTCATGAATTTTATGTTATCACCAATAAACTAATTTAGGAAGGCATAAATAGTAGTTAAATGAGGATGTTTAAGGAATGAATAGTTCTTTCAACCGACATATTTCTCGTATATTTATTCTTTTAAATACTCTAAATAGATTTATTACATAATAATTTCATTATATAAATATCTTTTGTTTATTAAATGGTTATTATATTAATTGAATTTTAATATTTCAACCATATCCCCTTCATTATTTTTGAAATGAAACCATGAAAAAAATATAGTTCACCGCCTCCATGGATGATGTGTTCTATAACACATTAATACAACACATAGATGGATTAAAAATGTATTTAATGAATAAAAATGATATCTAAGTCATTTTTTTGATTTTATAATTTTAAATTTCCATTTAATATTTTTTATATTTACAATAAGTGATCATTGTGATTTTAACCACAAAAAAATGAGCATACCGAGGCATCCTTCATATGGTTAATATTTTCCATATTACCCATTTAAAAATATAAATATTTTGATACTAATTCGATATGACCTTAATATTTAAATAATTTTTCTAGTTCTATAATTATAATATTGTGATTTAACAAATTATTTTTATCTGACCTTATACTCACTAAAAATGAATAAATTAATCATATTGCATAGTTCATCATAGAGAACTGAACAAAAAACTCCCATGGAATGAACTAGGAGTTTCATGAATTATTAGATAATAAATATTATATAACGTTTACAATTATATATATTATGAAATTAAATCATACATTGATAAAAATATTGGCATCAAAATAAAGAAGGAATGAATAAAACCACCACCATTGATGATTAATATAAACTAAAATAAATATAAAATATGTCATAAATAAATATAGAATATATATATATATTTAATGTAATAAATATGAATATGTTTATTTAATATATGTTTAATAAGTCTATGGTTATCATAATCGATGTAAGATCATTCTCGAAAAAGCATATGTATAGGGTAGGGTTTTTTCATCCTAATTCCCCTTCATTGAGGAATATTTTAATATTATGTACCTACTATCATTAAATATGTTTTATTTACTACATAATTCAATTATTTTATCATAAAGTAATTTTTAATCATTTATTTTTAAATACCATTTCATATACTCAATTAAATGTTCATTTTATACATATAATTCCAATCATGTAATGGTTTTGTCAACATTATATTCGTTTCTTTTGTTCCAAAATGTTTTATATAGATGTTTAACCCCTATTTAAATTATATCCAACAATTTATTTTTATAATATGCTATATACTACTTATCTCTGGAGAATTAATATTTTTAGATCCAAATATTATTTATTGATGGATCCCATTATCTCTAAAAAAATTGACATTATTAAGAATAATTATTAACTTTTCTAATTTAAATATCTTCTAATTCTATATGTTCATTCTAACTAAAGATTTTATATTTTATAAATATAAAATTATAATATTTGTAATCAATGGTGTTTTGAAATTTGTTTTGTCTATTTTAAAAATTTTCTTTTTTTCCATTTTCAAAATTTATTTTTCTTAGTCTATTCGATAGAGCTTTTCAATTAATGTTCATAATAGATATATATGTTTTTCATATCATACTTATATATTTTATCATCCACTAAAAATAAAATATCATTTAATTTAATTCCATTAAATGTACATTATTATATAATCACATAATAAAATTTCATGAAAATTATTTATCCTAATTTCATGAGAATATATTTTAAAATTATATTATAAAATTGTCTTCTTTTTAATAGTATAAATGATATTTGAAAACTATTTCCATTAAACAATTCCCATTTTCATATCTATTTCTATTTTTTTTCTCTTAGCAATAATGATTCAGGGTTATTCACTAAATTATTTTACACTTCATTTAAGAGATCAAATTTTTTGAATAAATTTATCTACTCTTGATGATATGTTATGGGATACCATTAGGACATGATATGAATCCCATTTTCCATAAAAGGGGTTTTTCAAGACATGGTTGATCATTGATTTAATTTGGAAGACATATATATTTTATAATGATATATTAAATTCAAGGTCTAATATAAACCTCGTTTTTATTTCGTAATTATTCATATCACATGACATAATTATGGAAAAAAGTAGTAATTCAAAATCTACAATTGAAAACCAATTGTTTCGATCAATCCATTGTGAGGAAGGGATAATGATGACTGGCCTAAATGTTTTTGGGAAATAGGTAATGATGCAAAATAAACAATGATATTATTTTCATGGTATCCAAATATGATATATGTTATAATTTCCCATTCTTATCCTTGTGCCACATTTCTATGTTATTCCACCATCAAATGGTCTTATTACATTATTCAAGATTATTGTTATATGTTTAATTGAACCGGTATATATTTTAATCTTTCATGACAAATATTTTATGGCCTTATATTTATATTCAATGATCGATGTAGTTCATCCATGTCTGGGGATCACCAATTATAATCCTCTAAATTTTTTAAGGAGATATTTCTTTAATTATCATGTTTTTAGTATTTTTATGATTTATTATTTTATGATATGATTTCCATTACTATGAATTTTCGATCACCCAATATTATATTTAAATTTATTAAGGTTATTAAGATGTGTATTTTTATGATATATCTAGATGGGCATCATTTTTACGTAATTTTTTCTGATATGTTTAATTTCAATCTAGAGATGAGGAATCCTTAGTTTAGTGGGGAAAATACTCATTTTATATGAATTATATGAATTCTCTTAGTTACTAGTTTTTAAAAACACACTAAAAATATAAACCTAAAAACTCATCATTATGTAACCGACTCAATAGGTTTATTGATATTTCAATTATGTATGTTTATTTTTTACCTCTTGTAATCTCAAATATAGTATGTATTGAATTTGTGTTTATCACTGGATTTGGGAATGTTGGTGAGAGGAATAATTTTTGGATTCAGAGTATAGATTGAATATCTTTTTAGGTTTGGATATTACCATATGAGGATATTTTAAAAGTTATAGATATCATCATGGGATAATGTGTTAAGGAATGGTCATCAGTTTATAGGCATAAATTCCCCATTTGAGTTCTTAGGATAATAGATTTCAAATTTATTACTACAATTGTGTGAGTTGTTTATTTGGATTTTAAGAAGAATACATTAATTATGGTTAGTATGTGATTTAATACTAGGGTATTTATGATTCATTGGTAAAAGGGTTAAATTATTTTTCTGAATATAATATGAGATAATATTGGGGATATAAAATTAATTCCACGTTAGGTGAGTTCATAATATTTTTAAAAAAGATTAATATTTTTTATGAGAATATATGATTTACCAATACAATACAATGATTATTAAGAATGTTTTTAGATATATGTGATGATCTACTTCTCAGAGAACAAGTTTTTATGATTTTTTGGATTTAAATATATTAATATGATCTTGAAAAATTTGGGTTTAATTTTTTTGGGATTAGTTTATGAGACATTAGTGTATAGAACATAAAATCACCCATCTTGAACCATCAGTGACGTATTATAACAGTAAAATGTAATATCATACAATAGTTGTTCCAAATGATAATATATATAGGATAAATATATCAAAATCATAAGGTTGTTTAATTTTATATTTTAGTAATATTGTATGAATCTATATAATAATTTTTTTGTATTTGATTGAGTATGAGCTCATGAAAATAGAAATTCAAATTCTCTCTCTCTTGAAACACATATGTTTATAAAAAATAATATTTAAGAGAAATAATTTAATGCCTCTCATGGGAGAAATGTGACCTTTTTAGTCTTATGGAAGTTATTGTGGTCAATTTTCTATTTATAGTTATGTCATTAGTTATGAATAAATTAAGAACACCCACATATATTTTTATCTATAAGTGAAATAAAACTATGAAGAACCAATTTATTTAGGGTGGGTAAAATGTAACAACCAGATATTTTAGTATCTGTTATCCTTTAAAATAATTTAATTTCAAATTTCTTATATCACACATAAAATTTATATAAAACAATCCATGGTGTATTTTATTATAATAGAGGATAAAATTTGTTACATTAGGGGAATAAAATGTGTAATATAATTATGAAAATTACAAGAAGACAAAAAACTCAACTTAATAAAATGATAATAATCAATTTATAATAATTATTATCAAAAAAATGTATTCTAACTTCCTTTGTATTATTATTATTATTTAATGTTTCTTAATAAAAATTAATTAATCAATATATAATAGTAAGAAGATAAATAATAAATGGAATGTAATTAAAATTTATATATTTTTAAGAAAGTATTTTTATCAAAAAATATTTTTGAAGTTATTTTATTTTAATATTAAATAGAATTGATCACATTTAAATCATTTTATAAAAGGTTTGAATATAACAAATATCAAAAATAAATTAAATATTAATTGATATAAATTAATATTATGGTCACATAATGTATAATAATGAATTTTTAAAATAAATACAAATTTAAAATGTAGTTCTTGTTTTCATTTAGAAGATAACTCTCCAAAATTTAAAATATGAATAAAAAATGTATTTTATTTTTGGAATAATCATGTAAAATTTATCATCGATTCAGTATTACTAAGAGCAATTAATTAATTATGAATTTTTTTGTTCTGATTTGTATTTTGAAACTTAATTGACATTTTATTTTAAAAAAACATAATTTTTCCAATTCATTAATAAATTATTTGATATAATACATTCCATTTTGATTTTTTTTGGAAATATAATAAACAAAATTTTTAATATTAAACAAATAAAATCCATAAAATTAAAAATGTTTTTTCAAAATTATTAATAATTATTTTATTTGCTTAAAAATAAATATTTTCTAAAAACAATTTTTATTGCATTATGCATACTTATGATAAATAAATTTTTTTATCACTTTTATAAATTGAATAAAATGAGATGGGTTATATATTTTAAATCATCATAATTATTATTATTTATTAATTTCAATTTAATTTTAGGTTATAAAAATAGTTGACTGAGGTAAGAAATATTCAACATAGAAAATGTTAAAATGAGGTAAAAGAGTTAAATCAAGAGGAAATGAATATAAATATATTATAAATTCATAACTAAATGGGTGTATTGTGGTTTTTACGTCCTTAAAAATATATTACTCACTAAATATCCTTTTTTAGGAACATTTCTTTACTATGAAATCCCTTTTAATTTTAAGAAATCATTATTTACAAATAAAATTCATCCCCTTACAATTCAAGGGACCCCTTCACCCCACCAAATTTAATCACACAAAAATATAATTATATAGAAATAAATCTTCCAAAAAACCCACATAACCCATTTTTCAAAATCTTATAAGTCTTACTCCCACCAAAGGACCAATTTATGTTTGATTAAGGAGTTATTTGAACGTGGTCATCCATGGAAGAGGTAATTATTTAAACAATGTTCATTGAAGTTTATTTGTTCTTTTTACACATCTAAATATATTTAATGTATATTTTAATTTTAATAGTACGTTATTTATACATAAATGTTACCATATCATTTTAATTACAATTATCTTACTCTCTCTTGTTTAATTTAAAAAATAAAAACATCACCCATGTCATAAACAGTTTAGCTTCTATTAGAAATATATGTACAATTTTACATTTAAAAAAGTATATTGATGGTTATAAAAATAAAATTAATATATAAAAAACATATTTATGAAATTATTAGGATTTGTAATGACACATTTACTAATATATTAATGACATTAAGAACAAATGATCATAGTGTTTTAACCATAAAAAATTATATTCAGACATCAGTCATAATTTTAAATTATTTCTGGAATTTTTTTGAAAATTATAAAAACAATATATTAGTATTATATGATGTTATTATGTAAATATTTTTTTGGTTTATATAATGAAATGGAGGGATTAACTAATTATTAATATACCAATATTTATTAAATAAATATTATTAAAACAATCATATAAATGATTTTATATTGGATAACGATATGTAAAACTCTCATGGAGTGAACATAATACAACATTAATTTGTATGGATCTTCGATTATTGTACCATTACTACTCCATATATTATTAACTCGTGAACATGTAATGATAACATAAACTATTTTATTAAACAATACAAGGATCTAATAAAATAAGTAACACCATTGATATATATTAACTGAGAATAATTAATAGTTATGTAATAATTATATATAAATATTAATATAATACATATTAATAATAATGTATATTTATAAATATTTGTTTAATAATACTTTAGTAATTAGATAAGATGTAAGATAGTGTATGAATGTGAAAAAATATTATATATTCGGTTATCATCGCAAATCCCTTTTACTAAATAATGATTTCATGTTATGCAATACTCTTATTCAACATGGTTTATTTTCTACCTCATTTAATTAATAAATAATAAATCAATATTGAATCATGAGGTATACATTTCCATTTTTAATCTCTCTTCCATACTCATTTAAATCATATACCACCAATATTGGATGTGTATTTTTACTCAAATTTAATTATATTTAGAAAAAAATAGACTTTTATAATAAACATTATTGTTCCGTATATTTTTAATTTATTTATTTTATATGGTATTCCCTATTTATTTATGGGGAATTTAAATTATATTATCAATGCAATAACTTTTAAATGACCGTTTTATCTGTAGTTTGTTTCCCATTATTGATAATAATTCACATAATTTCTAATGACTCATTTCACTATATGGAAATGTTGTTTTTTACTAAATAATATTTAATTTTATTTAAATCAAAATATCCATCATACAATGTAGTCCACATATTTATGTTTATCTCGTTTGAGAAAATTAAATCTTCCTTGATATGGGATTTCCATTAAAATTATATAAAAACAAATATAATATTGTCATTTCAAACTCACACTTTCCCTACAAAAAAATCATTTATATAAAATTTATTTTTATTCATTGCTAAATTATTCATTATTTTTAATGGTTATTTTTTAAAATTTATTCCAAAAAGATTCTTGAAATTGAATATTTAATTTTACTCATAACATTGAATTTTATCAAAATCGTAAAATATATTTTCAAAAAATATTTTGTATGCCTCACATCAATTTTCTTATACATCTGAAAATGTAGTATCACCTATGGATAATTTTCCATGATAAATCACTAAATTATTTTATACATATTTTTTAGATAGGATATTGGGAATCATTTCACCTACTATTGTCTTCATGTTATATGATTCAGTTTCATAGTAATATAAAGCCCCTTATATTTCCTTTGGGTATTTATGATATTTTAAATGATTAATTTAAAGTGGTAAACATATGTATAGTATATCATTATCTTATTTTATAGAATCAATATAAAATTTTAATGAAATAGATAATGATTTATATCACATTAGATCATAATTATAAATGAATTGGGATGCTTGATCCATTATGGGAAATATTTTCTTATTCTCTATATACTAAGGGAATCCAATGGTGATTTATGTCCCACTCTATTACAATAAATATGTAGAAACTCCCGATCTACTATGTTTTGTAAGAAAAATTTACAATTTTTTTATTATACTTCATTTTTTTCTAAATTTATATAATATTCAATATTAATATTTTATTAATCCATGGTTCATGATTATTATTAGTTGTTTTCAATATATGGTATATCTTTTATAATTTCATGATTAAATTTTTATGGTTTTATGTTTCTATTCCTTGAAATATGATGTTAATCACTGTTCTATTATTGTAACTTATGATATTTTTCCATTTTTATTCAGTTATTTCTCATATGTTCATGTTTTCGTAAATATTTATAATATAATCATTTATTACTTATTGATAGATTTTACCTCAATGGGTGTTTGATCTCACCCATACTTATAATCTCATTTCCCTTGGTTATGAAAATGACTATTATGAATGATATTTATATAACGGTATCATGTATATAGATTTTTATGTGGGATAAAATAGACATATAATAAGTCCTGGAATTATAGTTTAGGGGAAATGTCTATTTATTTGGAATGATTTCGAATTTTTCATATAATGATTTTCTATAACTCACTAAAACATGAATCCTAAAAATGTATTAGGGTTATATGTGACTAATTATTTTTTTGATGATATTGGAATTATTGATTATTATGTTGGTTCAAGTTAATTTGTTATCAATTCTAGTGTATAAATAATGTTTTTTTGCACATGGTATGAGAGTACAGGTCTAGGTAACCTCATTTAGTCTTAGAGAAGGTATTAGATAACTTTAGTGGTTATGATGTTATCTTATGTGGATATTTCAAGAGTTAAGGATACCATACTACATTAACAATATATTTGATGAGCATAATATGCATAATATTAATGGAATGAGTAGCTATTTCGGGTCCTTATGTGATTGGATTTTAAGGCCACTGATGATATTTTTTATATGATTATTTATTTTTTAGGTATAATACATGATTTTTTTATGATATTCATTAATGTTTACCATTGATATAATGTTGAGGAATTATTCATAACTGGTACAAAGAGTTAAATGATTTTTGGAATATATCATGTGATAACCTAGGGGATTGAAATGTTATTTGATGTCTAATTAATCTAGATCAATTAGGGAAAATATTAATATATTTTTTCATAGTATATATGATTAAGGTATATATTAATTTATATATGATTTATGTATTTTTGGAAATGTTTAATAATGATTTATGGAAGCACAAGTTGTTTTGAATTTTGGGTTTGAAATGTGGTAATAATTATTATGATAAATTTGGGATTACTTATATTTGGTTACAAGTTTGTGAGAAATAACACGATAAAACAAGAAAAAACATATTTTTAACCAAATGTTATGCTTAATGATCCCCATATTTTTTTTAAATAAATGTTTCATAGGATAACATAGATTTGGTATTATATTATATATTCATATAGTGGTAAAATTTTATTTTATTAGATATTCCATAAATTTTTTAAATTATTTATTATTTTATATTTTGTTTACTACATGATTTTGTAAATTATATTATGAAAGGTATGACACTAAAAACCCCAATTTCATATAACCATGTATATTACACACAAATTGATAGGATAAATCTAAATATAAAAATATTTCTTTTGTTATGGAAAGAGTGTTTGTTTTCCTTACTGAGGATTTTTTATTTAATTTCCAATTTTATAATATGTCACGAGTTTGGAATATTTTAATAACAGACTCAAATATTCTCATATGTAAGAGAAATTAAATTTATTATGTTATAATTTATTTAAGGAGGGCAGAATTCAACACCTGAAAATTTTAGTATGAGTTTTCCTTTAAATAAATACACCATTAAATTGATCATATCACAAACAATATTAACCTAAATAATACTATGATATATCTGATAATAATGAATGATTCCAAATAATATATCCTGAGAACAAAATTTGAACGTTCATTATGAAAATTACAAAAAAAATAATAATGCACAAGTAAATTATAATAAAATGTTTTTTTAAAATTCATTATTATGAAAACATATTTTCTAATTCCGTAAATATTTTTACAATTTTATTGATTTTATATGTTCTATTAAAAATTAATTAATAAAAATTTAATGTTTTGATGATAAATAATTAACAGGATATGATTAATATTAATTAATTATAATATATGATATTTTTAAAATTGAAATGATTTTAATGTATATTTTATTTTAGTCATAATTTAAAAACATCACACATAAAAATATTATTAAAATATAATAATTCAATGATAAAAAAACGTTACTCATTAAATTAATAATTGATATATAATAATATTGAAAACACAATAATTTTAGAATTTCATTTTTTACAAAAAATAGTTTTTCATTATATTTTCCATATTAGTTTTAAAAGAAAATTCCTCATTTTATGAATTTTATTTTTCTAAAATCAAATTAATTCATGGATTAATAATTTAAATATATTCTTTTAGTGATTTTACAATATATATATAAAAGGATTTATATGTATTGAATAATAAAAAATCTAGTTTTTATAAAAATGGAAACTCTTATGACATAATAATTATATATGTATGAATTAAAATTTTATAAACCATTCTCTCCAAAATTGATGAATTTAAGGTGTCATAAAATCGCTTAAAAATAATATTTTAATTTAAGTAACCTATGATTCACATTTTGGACCCTTGGTTATATTTTCTTCTAATAAAAATAATATTTTATTCACATAAAATGAACTCAAAAGTAATAATATGTAACTAGGGTTTGGAATTTCTGAAAATAGAACAACCTTAATTTGTTATTATACAACATTAAAATAAATAAATAAAAAAATTATTTGTCCAATATAATTATAAATTCATTTCTAAACATAAAAATTCATCTTTTCTAAAAACTACTTTATTTGTGTTATTTGTTCTTATATGGAAACAAATTTTTATCACACTGATAAAATAAATCATAATAAATGGATGTATTATATATAATATTAATAATAATATCATTAAATAAATTCAATTTCCTTGTAGGGAATAAAAATTACATAATAATGTAAAAATAAATCACCATAGTAAAAGCGAAAATGATGTCAACTCATTATATCATGTGGTAAAGGCTCAAAATATATTCATAACTTTTATCTATTTTTTAACAGTGGATTTTATTATATTAATGATTCTTTATCTAAAATTATTGTCAAATGTTAATCTTTTTTTTCAATTTTACATTCCATTAATTGTTATGAAGATATAATTTACAAAAATTTCACCCCTCTAACTTATAAATGGAACCCTTCACCACTGCACTTATAATTACACTTAAAAAAATATCTATATTTAAATCTATAAATACACCTCCCAAAAAAAATTTCCATGTTTAAGAGGTTATAGTGTTGTAATAATACAAATATAATAAGTCATAAAGAGTTGTTTGAATGAGGATGTCCAGGGAAGTGGAGACTATTTCAACTAAGCTCTTTCAATTTTCATTCTTTTTTTACATCCTATAGATATAATAGGTAAATAATGTAATAATGAAATAAAAATCATATTTATACTTAAAATGTTATTATGTCAATGGAATATCAATTATCCTTCTCTTTCCCTCACATTATTTCAAAAATAAAATCATTTCCCATATTTGGTCTAATTCACTACCTTGATGGATAAGGTGTCCCATTTCAATCACCACATTTTTAGTATGGAAATAAAATTATAATTAATTATTAAATATGATATTAATTTCATAATTTATATTTTTTAAAGAGAAATTGTAGATTGGAATAATTATATTAACAATAAATTATCATAGTGATTCTATCATCCCCCAAATGAGCATACCATGAAAACATTCATAATTTAAATCAATTTTGGATAACCTACTAAAAAATATAGTTTTTATATTTTTTTTATATGTCATTATTAATCATATAATTTTTTTAGGTTATAGAAGATAAGGACCCGTAAATTCCATGTATTTGTTTTTTTTAATTAGATGTGAATGTTATGATACAAAAAAAATTGAGGGCGCATGATTCTGAGGCCCGGTGTGGCTAGAATGAATTTCTGGACTTTTTTTTCAGTACGATCAGTATACATGTAAGCGAGTTTTTGTAACATTTGTACCGGTGCTCAGAATTGAAATCTAAGGGCATCATTGAACTCGCAACACCGATATTTTCTTAAGGAGACCAATATCTCGACTACAATTGGTCAATGGAGAAGGATAATTTTCGTGTTTTTCATGGAAATAAAAAAACAAAATAATTAATAACTTTTATTTTATTTTAAACCTACCATATGAATGATCTATGGTTGGGACCACCCAAGCTCGACCCCCCCCCCCAATGTGAAATTAATGATGGGGACCACCCGACCCTTGAACTCCATCTTTAATGAGGGAGGTGACTCTTGGTTCACTTCTAATTAATTGAGCCACCTTCCATTTATTTACTTTTCCAAAATCAACATAATTAATTGCCAACTCTAATTAAATTAATAAATAATAATTTAAAAAGATTCCTATTTCATTTTGGTGGAATTAAAAGGATGTGATGGAAAAGGGGATAACTTTTGAGAAACACATTTCTCCAACGAAGAGCACTTTCTCCAACGAAGAACACCTTCACCAACGAAGAACTCCGTCGAAGGATCACCAACGTGGAAAATATTAAAGGATGAAGAATCGATTTATGTACCACCTCTCTCCTCATCGATGTTAATGAACCCTTGAGGCAGAGTTTGTTATTTTTATAACACTTTCCATGTTCGTGATGTTCATCGTGATTCAATAATAAACAAGCCTCTTGCTACCATTCTAACGCAGAGGGTTTGGTCCAGATGAACATGGCCCGACCACTCCAAAACCTTGGTTAATTTGAATGGTATTGAAAGGATGGACACATCTTGAGACAACTGTGGAAGTATTTGAAATGAAGAACGGGCCACCAATGCATGCCCGGTGACCCAAGGAACGTCTCTGGTGACCTGAGTCGGAGGGACTCGGGAATGGAAGTTGGCACTCTTGCTAGCCACGATGAAGGATGATGAGTGACCAAGTTTCCAGAGAAAGCCCACAACCCGTTGGCTGAGGCGAAGCATGGGCGGCGGCCGGCGAAGTTCGACCATGAGATAGAGCGGCAGTGCGCGTCCGTGTCGCCCGGCGTGCAAGATCCGCGACCACAAAGCCTCAGCGTCGAAGGAGGGTGGCCGGCCGCCGGTGATGGCAGGGCACGTGACCACGCTACCCCAAAGAGTTTGGAGAACTGGCCTGTTATGGATCCGAGTGGGCCTCCCATCACTGGCCCCACAACGGGCCGGATTCGGGTCAGGCCAGGTAGACCCGAACCAGGTCGGACTGGACCCAGATAAAATTCAATCCCTTTTTGCTCTTTCGGTCATATCTTGAGCTACGAGCATCCGTTTGAAGAACCGTTTGTTGTGACAGAAACCTCGGATGAAGACATGACATTTGGTATACCACTATTGAGTTTTTGGATAATTTTGGGGTATGGATGGGTTGTATTTAACACAAATCCAACTAGGCCATCTAGACTAAAAGGCTAATAAAATACAAACCGGGCTCCCGATTGATGCACCGTATATTGTATTGAGAACCCTTTTTTGTGGAGGACAATTGGGAAAATACTTCATGGGACTTAATGGATTTTAGAGTATTAACCTGTGGATTTAGTATAAGACCCTCCTAGAATCAAGCCAGCTTAGTGCAGGAACCTTGTAGCTGGATGTGACATGAGAAAGGGATCCTATGTGGTTCTGTGATTTGGGATCCTATGTGGATCAGTGTTTGAGAATCCCAAATGTATCCGATCTTTGGAATCCACATGGCACTACTCTAGAATCCTATGTGGGTCTTTTATACTAGGATCATTTGTGGGTCTGATCATTTAGGATCCTACATGGATCTGATGATTAAGGATCCTACGTGGGTCTGATGATTTAGGATCCTACATGGGTCTACCTCTTAATAGGGTAATATGATTTAGTAGTTACATCTAATCATATTTACTACCCTACCTAAGATATACATTGTGTGAGATGAATCCACAACTTTGTAGTGATACATTTGAGGTATTATTCTGTGTGGCCTACCTTTGTCGTACTTATCTTTGTTGTGACACCTTTTCTGAATTATTCTGTGTGGTATTATTTGTGGTAATTAAATTTGTAGTGATACCTTTGTGGTATTCTTCTATGTGGCATACATTTGTGGTACTTACCTTTACGGTGAAACCTTTTTGGTATTCTTCTGTGTGGCGTTACCATTGTTGTACTTATCGTTGTTGTGTTACCTTCGTGGTATTCCACCCATTGTGAAACAATTGTTTGGGATTTTGAGTTTGGACTTGTGTTTCCTCATGAATGAGATGGGTATACATGGTAACTTAGGTATATATATGACCATATACCTAATTAGGGTTGACTTTTGTTTCCATGATTTTCGGTTTATACTTTGAGGATTCTGTGAGACATTTGAGGGTCTTGGGGTCCCTACTGAGTATCGTTATACTCACCCCAACACGGGATACGCCTTTACCTTGTTGTGTTTAGTGCATATTATAGATATCACAAAATGTGGAAGAGATTACTAGGACTGGAGGTAGCTTGGAGGTGGGCATTAGGTGATGGGTACCGCACAGACAACCATTCAAGAGATGTACCTACCCTTCAGGTAGGATCCTTGGAGGGAGTTTATAGGAGCTGTTTCAATTTTCTTGTACTCTTCATTTTTCTTGTACATTCCTATTAGGATTGTATTCTGGCCAAATTATCTTACTGTACACAATATTTTTACTATAATGTATACTTGTGTTCCTAACTTGATTTGTTCTTGGATGTGTGTGTTTACAGGTTATAAAGGAAATTCCTTCCCAGTTTTAGGCAATATTCCTTCCGTGCTAGTCGCCAGCCCTAACCTATGGAAGGTGGTCTTGGGGTATTCACAACACGAGCCCTAGGGGATGGGTTGTGACAAATTTCTATCAAAATAGATGGTTCTATCGTAGAACATTGGAATCATATCTTTTTAATGGAAATAGTGTTATGTGTGGTGAGTGTGGTTAACGGTTTAAGGAATCCAGTGTTGGTGCGGCGGCCGACATATCCATACACTAGGACCCTGCCATCTGATTTCTGAATCAGTGCATGAAAACACTGATTGCGTGTCAATTTCAAAAAATATTCATTGTGATCTTTTTGAGTAAGCTCGCCAGGTATAACGTACTGACCGTGGCACACCTGTTTCTTTTCAGGATGCCTCCACGAATCCATCCAGCTAGGGTTACGAGTATACTACGCGATGATAGTCCACCATGTGACGAGGCCTCGGTGCAAGGCCCTTTATCATTAGAGGCACCAGTAGAGGCATTATCGATACCATTACCCATTAGGCCACTGATTCCACCTACCCCAAAAGCAGAAGTTGCACATTGCTTGAGTGTGTTTCCCGAGTTCCAGTGCCAGAGGCCACCCAGGTTCAGGGGTGAGATGGACTGACATGCAGCTAAGGATTTTTTGGAGGTCATGGTGAGATTCCTCTAACTAATAGGGACATTAAATTATCTCATAGTGATCCTTGATTCTATTCTTCTTTAGGCAGGAGCAAGTATATGGTGGAGTTTGATGGTCTAGGCTCATGATGAGGTGAGAGTTATTTGGGAAGACTTTGAGAGCATGTTTTAGGTAGAGTTTTTCCTAGTGACCCTTCACACAGTGCGAATATAAGAGCTTCTTCATCTGCAGCAGGGCATCATGACTGTGGCTTAGTACTCAGCGAGGTTCACCTACATCTCGCGCTACTCCACTGATATGGTGTGAGACCCTTTCTTCTGGGCCTGGACCTTTGAGCAGGGACTCAGGGGGGAGATCAGGGCTTCAATGATTTCTCTCAGAATCTCGACGCAGGCGAGGGTGTTAGTGAATTCCCTCTAAGTTGAGAGTTTTGTTTAATAGAAGTCACTAGCAGCAAGACCCACCATCGTGAATTATGTAGCTGAGTCTTCTACAGCTTGCAGGAGATAGATGTCATAGAGGCCCAAGCGGACAAGACCTACAGGTGGATGGCTGCACGATTCAGGGTCAGTTGTGCATGGAACCGGAGATAAAGCTAGTCATGTTAGGATAAGCTAGTGTTACACATAGGGAGGTTAGGGTCATGGGGATCATAACTATCTGAACCGTTGTATGAAGGATCAGTAGATGGTCAAAGGACCACCCAGGAAGAGATAGAGGTTCGACCAAGGAGGTCCACAGGTAGAAGGAGGATGTGGAAGAGGCGTTGGCCATGTAGTTGGAGGTGGGCGACGATTCGAGGTGTTACTACCACCACCACCAGGTGGTCCGGATCGAACACATGGTGTAGGTGGACAGGGGTGATCTCAGCTCCAGGCAGCTGAGGCTACAACCATGGTGCTCCAGAGATGATACAAAGTATTATCTATGTCTACACTACCTTATTTTTTGTACTTCTATACACAGGTTCCAGTCATTCTATTATTTCCAATTCCCTCATTCAAAGAACAATAATTCATGTGGAGATTTTGGCTCGATCCTTATGGCTAGAGAATCCTATGAGAGAGTATTCGATGATTACACACTAGTGCATGCAGTGTGAGCTTACTGTAGGAAGCGAGAGCTTTGGCTGGGTTATCCAAGTAGCAGCGTCGAGGCCTTCCGACGTCATCTTGGCTATGGACTGGTTATCTACATTCCATGATCAGATTGACTATTTTAGGTGCAAAGTGTAGTGTGTCTGCACGGATAGGACTATTTTTACCTTCACCGGTGACAAGGGAGCCTTTCCAGCACAGGATGAACTTACCCATAGGAGAGTGTAGTAGATAACTTATCAATTGGATGCCCATACCCTCAGAGCGATTTTTTTGGAGAGTCTAAGATATCTTATAGTGGTAGACCAGTATGTGGATGACTTCCTTGATGATGTTGTGGGTCTCCCTCCTCACATAGATCTAGAATTTTACATTGATTTGTACCCCGGGATGACACCGATATCTATCATACTGTATCGGATGGCTCCTGTGAAGCTTCGTGAGCTGTGGGTATAGCTATAGGACTTATAGCTGAAGGGGTTCATTCGGACCATTGTTTCTCCTTGGTCATCCCTGATTTTGTTCGCCAAGAAGGCATATTTGAGCTTGAGACTTTATGTTGACTATAGATACCTGAACCATGTGACCTTAAAAACATGTACCCACTCCTGAGGATTGATGACTTATTTGATCATCTGAAGGGAACACGACGGTTCTCGAATATAGACCTCATATCAGGCTATCACTAGCTCAGAGTACGAGACAAGGATGCGTGGAATATTAATTTCAGATGTCGGTATAGCCACTACGAGTTCTTGATTATGTCATTCGGCGTGACCAATGCTCCAGCAGTGTTCATGGGATTCATGAACAAGATCTTTCATCCATACCTTGATCGCTTTGTTGTAGTCTTCATCGACGACATTCTAATCTACTCGGCTACCAAGGAGGTGCATGCCTATAATTTGTAGATAGTTCTGGACAAACTCCGAGAGCACCGGCTTTATGGTAAGCTCTTGAAGTTCTATTTTTGGATTCAAGAGGATCATTTTTTGGGACATATCATCTCGGAGGCTAGAGTCGTGGTGGATCCAGCGGAGATTGAGGTGGTACTTGATTGGGAGCCACCAAGGAGTGTAATGGAGGAACTGAGTTTTCTGGGATTGGCTCTATACTCCCAAAGGTTTAGGCCAGATTTCTCCAGAGTTGCAGCACCTTTATCCGCATTGAAGAAGATGGGGGTAACCCTTCGTGTGGGTGGGGAGATGCTAGTGGAGTTTTCATGGGCTCAGGCAGATGATGACTAGTGCCCCAATCATGAGGCTACCAAAGGAAGGAGTTGGGTACGTAGTTTACTATGACACATTAGGGACTGGGATAGGATGTTTCCTAAGGTAGGAGCGATCATTTATCGCGTATGGTTCTCAAAATTTGAGACAACATGAGAAAAAATACACTACACATCACTTGGAGCTAGAAGCATTGGTATTCACCTTGGAGATTTCCATACATTACTTGATGTGAGAACTTTTTATATTTTAATCGAACCACAGGAGTCTTAGGTATATCATCTCACATAAGGACCAAAACCTGAGATAGTGACATTGCCTTGAGTTCCTCCAAAACAATGACTTAGAAATAGTCCATACTCCTAGGAAGGGGAACGTTGTAGCAGTTGCACTCAGTATTTGATCCGACATACAACTTCTAGGTGAGGTGATAAAGTAGTGGGCCACTTTACATATATCCATTGTGAAATGAGATGGAGCAGCTTTTCTTCAGTCCATATAGTCACACCCCCATTTCTTTAGCGAGTCAGGGAGATGCAGCATGGGGACACTGACTTTGAGGCTCGACGTGCTGAGATTTCGACAAAACATGCACCTGATTGATTTTCTAAAGGAGGGGAGCAAGTAATTCTTTTCAGAGGACATACCATGGTAGCCGTGTCTCTTTGGGATGAAGTGTTGAGGGAGTTCCACACATCCCCTCTAGAGGTACATCCAAGAGTTGAGAAGATGTACCAGAATCTTTGATGACAAAACTGGTTACTCGGAATAATGATAGCATTATCAGAGTTTGTCTCTTGGTGCCTCATTTTTCATAAAGTGAAGGTGTTGCATCAGGTAATACCATGCTTTGTTTAGCCTTTAATGTTCCCAATGTGGAGGTGGGATGGGATATTCATGGACATCATTACATGATTTCCATGTACATCTAGGGATCATGATTCTATCTTGGGGATCATTGACTGACTCACCAAGTCGGCCCAATTCCTATCGATCAGAGAGTAATGTTCTGTAGAGAGTATGGGTCGACTATACATGCAGAAGATTGTGTTTCTAAATAGAGTACCCTCGACGATTATCTTCGAATGGGATGAAAGTTTCACTTCCCCTCTATGGAAGGGATTGCATGAGGCTTTCAGGATGCAGCTTCATTTGAGCACTGCCTCCCATCCTCAAAGAGATGGCCAGAATGAGCGGAACATTCAGACCCTCGAGGACATGCTACGTGCTTGAGTCCTCGACTTCAGTCGTAGATGATAGAATCACTTTCCCTTCGTGGAGTTTTCATGAAACAATATCTACCACTCCACAATTGGGATGACACCTTTCGAGGCGTTGTACATTCGACCTTCCAGATCGCCTTTGTGCTGGACTGAACCGGGAGAGCTATCACTCATGGGACCGGATTTGGTGTGGGCTACAATAGAGAAAGTGTAGATCATCCAAGAGAGGATAAAGACTGCACAAAGTAAACATATGTCTTATGAAGACTGGAGGAAGAGACCTCTGGAGTTCGAGGATAGCGACCATGTCTTTCAACGGGTCTCACATCAACGTGGTTTGAAAATATTTGTCCGGGGTGGCAAGTTATCTCCAAGGTTCATCAGAACATTTTAGATACATAGTAGAGTTGTTGAGTTTTCTTACTTCGTTGCACTTCCCTCTCAATTTCATCGTTTTCACGATGTTTTTCTTATATCCCAGCTGAAGAGATATGTACATGATCCTTCACACTCATTGACCACGTCGAGCTAGACATCATAGATGGGGTGATGTTTACAGAGGTTCCAGTAGATATTGAGGATCTACAGGATTAGGTCCATCGTGGGTGTTCTATACCTTTAGTGCATGTATGTTGGCATCTCGGAAACCTCCAGGATAGCACATTGGAGCAGGAGGCACAGATTCATGCTCAGTACCCCCACTTGTTTTTCTAATTTTTGTGATGGGCATTTCAGGGATTCAAATACCTGAGGTGAGGAAAATGTAAAGACCCAGAAACTCCATGTAATTATTTTTAATTATATGGGGATTTTATGAGTCAATGAAAATTGACGGTGCGTGGTTCCGAGGCCTGGTGTGATCGGAATGAATTTCTGATAATTGTTCTGTGCGTTCCGTAAACGTGTGAGTCGGTTTTTTTAACTTTTGAACCGTTTCTCGGAATTGAATTCTGAGGGTACCATTGAACTCGTAGTATTTCCATTCACTTATGGAGACCTTCACCTTGTTCATTGTTAGTTGGGGGTTAAAGTTAATTTTCGTGTTTTTTTGTGGAAATAAAAAAATAAAATAATGAATAACATTTATTTTATTTTTAACCTCCCATTTGAAGGATCAATTGTGGGGACAACCTGAGCTGGAACCCCCACCCCCACCCCAATTTGAAATTAATGGCAGGGATGACCAGAACCTTGAACTCCCTCTTTAATGAGAGAGGTGACTCTTGGTTCTCTCCTAATTAATTGTACCACCTTCGATTCATTTATTATGCAAACATCAACTTAATTAATGGCCAACTCTAATTAAATAAAAAATCATAATTTAATAAGTTGGATATTTAATTTTGGTGGAATTGGGGGGAAGTTTTTGAATGGGGGAGAAAATTGGAAAAACTCTTTTCTCCAACGATGAACACTTTTTTCAACGAATAACAACTTCTCCAATGAAGAACCCCATCGAAGGATCACCAACGTGGAATGTCTTCAATGACAATGAACTGAAATTAATCTTTTATCTCTCCTCACTATTGTCAATGAACCTTCGAGGTAAGGTTTTTTATTTTTATACTCTTTGCCCCTTTCTTGACGTTCTTAATGATTCAAGAATAAACAACCCGCTTGCTACTGTTCTAACGTGGAGGGTTCGGGAAAAACAAACATATCTACCCTCTCCGCAACCTTTGTGAATTTGGATGGTATTGAAACGATTGTTACATCATAAGACGAGTGTGGAAGTCTACGGAATGATGAATGGGGTACTAGGGCATGTCCAGTGACCCGAGGAACGTCGTCGGTGACCCGTGCCGAAAACCGACACCAGATGGACTCAGGAATGGCAGCCGACACTCCGGTCGGCCGCGATGAAGGCGGTGGCACGACCGCGACACCAGAGAAGGGTTGCAGCCTGTTAGAGAAGGTCCGTAGCCAGCCATGCGAATGGGATGTGGAGCGTATTCGTGCAACCTGATGTGAAAGATCCGTGGCATGAGGATGCAACGACGAAGGAGGGTGACCAACTCGCAGTCGGACGCCCGGGATGTCACGGCGCGTGACCGTGCCGCGAGGAAGAGGCTGGCCATCAAGATAACCTGGGAGCCGAGCGGGATCCACCACGGGCCGCACCTATGGATGCCCAGTAGGCCTCCCAACACGGGCCGCCCCTTGTGCTAGTTTGGTCTGGGTCAGACCGGACCTGTACCAACTTCGACCCCTTTTCGGTCTTTCGACCATATCTTTAGCTACGAGGCATCTGTTTGACGAACCATCTATAACACCGGAAACCATGGATCAAGACAGTCCATTTAGTATACACCACATGAGTTTTTTTTGATAATTTTGGGGTATGACCGGGTTGGATTGAACACAGATCCAACAGGACCATCATGATTAAAAGGGTAATAAATTACAGTTTAGGCATCCGATTGACGCACCGTCTATTGCGTTGAGACACCTTTTACATGGCAATCCATTGGAATACATATTCATGGGAATTTTTGGAAATTGGAGTATCGACCTATGTCTTGCGAAGAAGACCCTCCCATAATCTAGCGATCTTAGTGTAGGAACCCTGTATCTGGCTATATCATGAGAAATGGATCCTATGTGGGTCTATTCATTGTGATCCTACATGGGTCTGTGTTCAAGTGTCCCACTTGGATCCACTATAGGAAATCCATGTGGGACTACTCTAGGATCTTATGTGGGTCTGATGTACTAGGATCCTATGTGGTTCTGGTGATTTATGATCTTACATGGGTCTGATAATTTAGTATCCTATGTGGGTCTGATGATTTAGGATCCTACGTTGGTCAGCATCTTAATAGAGTAAGATGATTCAGTAGTTACAAAAAATCCTCTTTACTACCATACCTAAGATATAACTTCTTTTAGATGAATCATTACCTTCATGGTGTTACCTTTGTGGTATTATTCTTTGTGGCGTACCATTGTGGTACTTGTCTTTGTGGTGAAACCTTTGTGGTATTCTTCGGTGTGGCGTACATTTGTGGTACTTACCATCATGGTGGTACCTTTGTGATATTATTCTATATGGAGTGCCTTTCTTGTACTTACCTTCGTGGTGATATATTTGAGGTATTCATCGATGTGGCATTACCATTGTGGTACTTATCTTTGTGGTGTTACATTCATGATATTCCTTCCTTTGTTGACAGGTTTCTTATGCTTTTGAGTTGGGTCTTGTGTTTCCTCATGAATAAGATAGGTATACCTGATAACTTAGTTATATGTATGGGCATATACCTAAGTAGGGTTTAATATTTTTCCATTCTTTTTGATTTATCCATTGTGGATTTTGTGAGACCTTTGAGGGTCTTGGGGTCCTAACAGAGTATCGTTAATATCACCCCTGCATGGGCTACGCCCGCACTATTTTGTGTTTGGTGTAGACGACAGACAATGCTGACTGAGGATGGGTGTACCAGAACTGGAGGAAGCTCATAGGTGGACATTAGGCTAGGAGTACCATAGAGATGACCATTCGAGAGCTATACCTACCCTTCATGTAGGATCCTTGGCGGGAGTTCACAAGATCTAATTTAGTTTACTTGTAGACTTCATTCTTCATGTACTTTTCTGTTGGGCCTATATTTTGGCCCCTTTTCAACACTGCACACACTCTTTTTACTATACAGTTTACTTATGTTCACAAGTTTCTATGTGCTTGGTTGTGTGTGTTTACAGGTTATAAAGGCAATGCCTTCCCGATTTTAGGTTATACGCCTCCGTTTCTAGTCACTAGCCCCTAACCTATGGAAGGAGGGCTTGTTGTAGTCACAACATGAGTCCAGGAGGATGGGTTGTGACATAAAATAATAATATTATTAAATTAATTATTAATATAGAACATTTTATTCTCTAAAAAATTATAGAATCAATTACATTATTGATTTCATCTCAGATATCATTACCCAAATGTCAATTATAGTAAACTAAGAATATAATGAATCATCATAAATATTCTATTATAGTATAAGGAATATTATATATATATGATGAAAAAAATTATATAAAATGGAAATTTAAAAAGATCGATCAAAACTGGAAAAGAATAGTTAAAAAATAACAATGATGATGAATATTAACATAACATAAACAATAATTTTATAAAAATTGAATACTAATGGTTAATATGAAATTAAGTAAATAATTATAAGTTATTAAATTCATGGTTAATATTTATATGAATAATGTATATGATATTTTATAATGGTAACCAAAAAAGACGATTAATGTATATTGGTTTCTCTTAATTCCCCTACATTGGGAAATGTTTTCCTGCTTTGCACCTACAAATCTTTGATTAGGTGTATTTATTACACCACAGAATTATTATTTCATAAATTAGTGTTTATTAATTTGGGTAAAAATTATATTTCATAATTTCTCTTTCATGTTCTTTAACTAAAATAGTAATTATGTATTAAGGGTTATTTCAATGCATTTTTCATATCATCAGGTCTCAATCATTCTCCCTGGATGATACACTTATAGTTTCCTTACAATATTATAATTTTTTATTTAATTTTTTATTTCATATTTTCATTTGGGAAATTTAAATTTTTATATGTTATTTCTTTTTTTCATATGGATGAGTGGTTCCATTTGGTCTAGTCTAAGAAAGATTTTTTCCAGTTTAAATTTGTTTAACTATTTTGAAGGCCTAGAAACAGAAGAGCTGTTTTTGGACAAAGTTGATCCCTATCAAGTACATAAAATTAATGTATTGAATTATATATCTAGAGTATATTCACTTGATGGGTATTATGGATATATTTCTGAAGAATGATCATAGATACTCCTTGATAGAGGGCTTCATAGCCCAAGGAGGTATAATGAGTTTAAGGGAATTAGGGACTTGGGGAGGTGCATTATGAAAAAGGGGGATATATCAAAAGGGAGTAAGGATTATTAAAACCTTCCCATAACAATGGAGAAAATATTTGTGTTAAAATCATGCCCAATGTGTCGAACGATGTATTAACTTCTATGTATAAGGAACCTGAATGTAGAGTTTATATGGATCAATATATTTAATATGTTGGGATAAAGGATCATAACATGTTTTAGGGAAAAACTATAGCGGAATATCATTCCAATTATGACGATTTCCCTAGGTTGGCCGATGAGTAATGATATTTAGGTAAGAAGGATACATATAAGGGGTCAACTTAAGATCTTATTATCTATTCAGAGGAGAAAATTTTGGAGGGGGAATTATGATTAATTACCCTATAGAGGTCATAGACCCTATTTTAGAGTGATTGATTCTTATGGACACAAATAAGGATTAGTTTGATTAGATCCAAAATAATCACCACATTATGACAATATGATTCTTTAAAAGGAAGATTAATGGGAATGAGAATATTTAAATGTGGGAAAAGATGCCTTATTTTGTTAAAGACCTAATGATGGAAGACTTGAATAAATATGTAATTAGTATTATATAGAATATATTTAGGGATAATTCATATAATATAATGAGACATAAATTTAATGTTTTTTTCTATATATTTTGTTTCATTATAATTTTTGGATTGGATACTTTAGGTTTCCCAGTTATTCCTTTATTGGCTGTGAAAATAATAAAATGGTAATTTTCAATCATTAGATATCGCTAAATTATCAACGGTGTTTCTTTCGCTGTAAATTTGTTAACATTATTATAAAAATTTTGTATATAAAATCTATTTCTTTTAAAAATTACACAATAAGTTCTTATTAAAACTTTATTTTCTATAATGTCATACTTTCCAATTCATGAAAAATAATTTTGAATTATTTTTATAATATTGGATTTTATTTAAATGATAAAAGTGATTTATGAAAACTATTTTCATGACCTCATTTATATTTTCATATAAATCACTAATTTTTTTTCTTATGAGAAAAAGGTCATGATAATTCCATAAATGATTTGAATATATATTTTCATAGATTTAATTTTGTGTGTCAATAGATATACTTTTAATGTCATGTAATTCAATACCATTATGAATTAATATGATTCTAATTTTATTTCATTGGGGGGTTTCATGGTATAATGAATTATTTATTTTATATAACACAAAGATTTGTGAAATATAATTATTTATTGGGTGGGGACCTATATATCCCTAAAATTCATTGGTTAAATATTTACATCTCCATTAATATTGATGACAATGTAGTTATGATTCTTGATCCACATTGGGAGACAAGTTGTGATGCATTATTTACAATAGAATAAAAGATGTGGTACAAGATGAACTATATAAAGGAAATTAGTAAATGTTTTCTAATGAAACACATTAATATTGTCTTGGTAGAAATCCTTGACATCATCTTGGATTTTCCCTTCCATTTAATATGCTAAATAATTATGGCATCACTACTGGAAATTAGATCTTTCCCAATGCTTCAATACCAACGGTTTGCAAAAACCGTTGGTATAGGTCCCCTTTCCCAACGGTTTGGCCAAACAATTGGGGAAGGCCCCCAAATTGGACACTATTCCCAACTATTTGGCCAAACCGTTGGGAAAGGCCCCCAAATTGGACACTTTTCCCAACGGTTTATCCAAACCATTGGGGAAGGTCCCCAAATATACCACACTTCCCAACGGTTTGGGCAAACTGTTGGGAAAGGTCCCCAAATATGCCACTTTTCCCAACGGTTTGGCCAACCCGTTGGGATAGGTCTTCCTTTCCCAACGGTTTGGCCAAATCGTTAGGAAAAGTGGGCCAAAATTCAACATCCTCCACAGAATGAAAATCACAACCAAAGAACTATACCAACGGTTGTTAAAACCATTGGTATAGGTCTATACCAATAGTTTTAACTACTGTTGGTATAGGTACATTGATTTTTTATTGGACCTTCATACCGAGAACATTAAATAAATCAAAATTTAAAATATTTATGAGAAATTATATATATATTTTTATAATTATGATCACAAAAGTCTTGTTATGTTAGTGGTTGAGTCGTTCAATGATAAACGAGGGGTCCTGGGATCAAATCCCAGCGGATGTTTTATTTTTGGAATTTATATACCAACGGTTCCATTACAGTTGGTATAGATTTCATATTACCTATACCAACAGTTTTTTGGAAAACCGTTGGTATAGACCTATCCGAATGGCTTACTTGGATACGGTTCTCCAAACCCTTGGTATAGGGTATACCAACGGTTTGGAGGCCTATACCAACGTTTCCAAACCGTTGGTAAAGGTTCGTTTTCCAGTAGTGCATACCACATTCCAATGTTATGCTACCACTGTTTTAGATTCTTGTAACATGTTTCTAAGACATTCTATTTATATATACTATATATAATATTTATTTATGGTTATGTGTTTCTATTTTATGTTTTATAATGTTCATTCAGGGATTATGATTCCTCATATGATCCTTTTCTCTTTTAATTAAAATATATGTCTCGTAATCCTATTTTTTCTTATCCTTAAAATCATACATTTTTTCATTAACTGATGGGTTGATCCTTACATATATTTTTATCTCACTCCTTCTAATTATTTAATTTCTATAGGTTATGAATAAAAGTATTTCTTTTAATATGTCAATATATGTATCATTTTCATAATTTTTTTTGGAAATGTAAAAAATGTATCATAATAAAATGAACCCTTGGATTAATAGGAAAAATTAACCATTGATAGCAATGATATGGGCATTTTTAGATAATATTTTTTTTCTAACTCTATAAAAATGTAATCATAAAATATCATTGGGTGTGTATGTGAATCAATATTTTATATTGATATTTTAATAATTTATGATTATGATTTTATAACATATATTAGAATTATATCTATTTTGTATGGAATTTGTTTTTAGCACCAAATATGAATTTGTGGTTATGAGGTTTCTCACAATCACTATGTTAAAAATAGATTTTATGATAATATATATAATTATTTAGGTTGGGAAATAATTTAAAAATTCTAGGGGATTTATTAGTATGTATTTTGAGGCTATTAGACTTATTTAATAATGGAGAAACACCATGTGGAATAAATAAAATTGGATTGACATGTGGCATGTTTCAATCAAATTTTGGATTCATGATTATTATTTTCCCTTTGAAATGTGATGGTGATCAAAATAATATTCATAATGGAAATGAATATTTTAATGATATGATATTATGGATATATGTGAGGGAAAAAACTAATGTCGTTGTTATTGAATTTTTTTAATATTTCAAAAATTATTTTTTGAATCAATAACTTAGGTGAGTTTATGAGGGATCTTTGAAATGTGGTGAGTTCAATCATTAAAAATCATTGATGATTGAAATTAGGAATTACATAGTATGTATATAATTATATTGGATAATAAATTTTATGTTGAAGTTACATTAGGTAAATTTTTTTTTATTTCTATTATTTTAATGTCAACAAGGTACTCTATTTCCTCCATTCTATTAAAAAATAGAAGTACCAAATCTTTAAGAATAAGTCCTTTAAATATTCTCATCAATGAAAGATAGAAATATAAACAATAAATTCATTTTTTAGATCCATGTGTTTAGAGGTAAAGGGGGAGATATATCTCTTCACGTCTTGAAAAATAATGAGTTATAATATTCTTATGAATTTATGAATGAGTTGAAAAACATATATAGGAGAATACTATATCAATATTTTGCGTATAATATTTTTTTATTTTTAAGATGATTTTTTAATCAATATATATATACCATATCATTTTTATATTATAGGATGGTTATCTTGGAATATCTTAGTACAAGTACAAAACATCTAGATATATGGAATCATAAAATAAATAACTACTTATGGTTTACATTAATCACATTATCTATATAGTTTATGGAAATGGAAATTGGAATAGTAATTTGATGGTTTTATATGTAAATGATTAAGTTTATATTGAACCTATACAGTGGTTATCCACTGTTTTGTTTTGATATAGTTCTTCACCAATTCAAAATATCTCAAGTATCTTATTATGTGAATGGGTGAAATATGTTGATAGTTGGAAATGATTTATGAAAAAAGCAATTCAATTTAGATATCAATGTATAAATCAGATAAGAGCACAATCTTTCATACAATACATGTTATTTTTCAAAATTATTTGTTTTTATGTATGGCTCTATATAGTTTCACAATGATAGAAATATAAGGATAAATTACAATACAATTTTTAAGAGTTTCATTAAGAACCGTGACACTGTTTCATAATGAAAGTGAAATAGAAATACGATTTTCCTACAGATTATATTTCATCCATACAATATATTATCATGCAAAAAATAGTTGTTGGGATTTTGTACAATATTTAATCATGTTTCATGGGATGTATGTTATACATTGGTTCTATGATATACATTAAATGAAGTGATTGATATTTCAATAGGATGATGTAAGTTAGAATAGGGATTGATGATACACTATAATATAATTCTTTATTCAATAATATGAATATGGTGGTAATATATTGAGAATAAAAACCTTTTTGAGGAAAAATTTCAAAAAGATCATGGTTTTTAATGAACTTCTAGTCTAATTATATTATTATATTATGGTAACCATCATGTTATGAATTTAATAAAATTTAGATATTTAAAAAACATATCATATTATTAAATTTGAAACCATTTGATTATTTTTGGGGGTTTTAATTCACTTTTTCTTGTATTTAATAAATAATTATCAATATTCTATGGTTGTTATTTTTGAAAAAAATCAAGGGGACATGCTGAGAAAACAATTAGAAGATATTTTAAAAGAGTATTTTATAGAACATTGGCTATGATGGATACATATATTGGGGGATGAGGAAATATAATTCATTGATTCACAAATTTTGGATATATATTTTCTAAAGAAATGGTTGAATTTTAAAATAGATCACATTAATTTAATATCTGTATAAAAATTATTATTACACATGGAAATATTACATTGTGGAAATAATTCCCTTGATTTTAGGTATTTATGATAAGTTTTATCTATAAATATGGATTATATGATCAAAACAATAGTGGGAGAACCCATAACATTCCTAACATATCTTGATTAATGAGAGGGAGAGGGTTATATGTGTAATATCATAAACATATCAGGTTCCATTTTTTATAGGGGCATGATTTATGGAATCTTAATGAATTATTTGGTTTATTGAAGAATATGGAGTGTAATAAATATTATATCATTTTTTGAAATGATTTAATCTATATAACTAATTTTAAACATTTGATTACTTTTTAGGTATTATTTATAACCCTCTTAATTTAAAATTGGATTCATTGGTATTAGAAGGAATGATGGTAGAATTGTTGATTACATTATTCATAAATACTCACTATAATGGTTGAATAATGTTTTATGATTCATTCTGATCATAATCAATGGTACACATACGGTGAATATCATATAAATAATATAATGATATCATTACTTTCATATGATTCATATATCATAATAAATAGGTTTTTCTCGTGATATATGATATCTGGTGCATGGTCATAGCCATATCTTCAATATAGTTTACCATCCAATAAGAATAAAATAGTATATTCATTTATAGAATGAAAAATATATTATGATGATTGAATATTCAATCTATCATAATAATACAATTGGAATATATATTGATTAACATATTATGACTTTTAAATGTTATTTAACTATAATTGAATTCTATTATATAATGAAGGGATTCTATATAAATGATTAGATCCACATATTTGGAGTGTGTAATAATTCTTCATGAGAATCTAAATATCTATTCCCTTATGATATGTATTTTCCTTTGATGAGAATGTTCTAGAATTGGTTTGGAATTTTTTAGGACCTATAATTTTACTCATGGATTTTTCTATATATTGTACTACCAACAAAGGTATGTTTATAAAGTCCCTAGCCAATTATTAATGTTTTTACATGATTTTTAAAATAAATATCTTGTAATTATAAGATAAATATTTGGATTCTAGTGTCTTTGAATGATTAGTTATATAATATATCCAAAGGAAACTAAAACATGAAATCCTTATTTTATACACTATAATATACTCAAAAATATATTTAATATCATATAAATACAAAGGATATCATGGAGAATACATAAATGAAATTGGTGACTAAAAACAACCAGTAATATAATAAACATGACAAGGAAACATAATCTGAAAGTCATCGGTATAACATGATATCATTAAGGGAATGTTAATGAGTAACCATTGATAATAAAAAATTAAATAACATGATTACATAAGATCATATAACCTTAAATATTTTGTTAGATAAATATTACATGACATAAACAAGATTCAAGGCTACCATCTTAGACAATATCACATGGTGGACAATGATCCGTAACTAGTTATGTTTTCTCTCTAATCTCATATATACCATCCCTTAAAAAAGGATTTACTGAATGCATTGGAAAAATATTTAGGCATGCACATCATAACATTACATGATTATGTTTTCCATAAATATTAATAAATAAAAGTAATAAATTAATGAATTGATCCAAGGAATAAAATGGGTTGGATAATCATAAAACATATAACTATAAAATAGTTTTCTTTAAAATTGAATATAAAAAATAATCATAGGAAATTTATTACCCTATAAATGGAATGGAAAATAATATTTTAATATATATTAGAAATGTATCTATATAATTTATATGCAATTATTTACATTACATAGATAAAAAAGTTATCTAGAGGTAGAAATCTCACAAAACATCCCTTTTGTATTATATAAATGAAGTCAAAACATTCCATAAATAAAGTAAAAATATTCATTTTGAAAACCTTAAATGAAGTCAAAATAGTAATAAAATTTAATTTATAATTCACTTATTTGATAATAAATATAGTAATAAATCAATTTTATAAATATAGAAATCGAAGATAAATATTTAGAAAATAAATATTTAAAAACATTAAAACATAATTTTTAATGTAATGTATCCATGATGTAATTCAATAAAAATAAACCTTTTAAAAACATTGTGAATAATGTGAAAGATGGTCAGAATAAAAAGTATAAAAAATTGAATTCTAAATTAAAAAATTGAATCATCATTAAGAAAATTGACATGAATGAAATGTTTTTTCATATAAAACATTAAAATGGGGTATTTGGACAGAAAGACTCATACTGTGAGTCTGAATCATCATGTACATTCATTATATTTCGAAAAAATGAAAAAATATTAATTATTTAATTTCATAGTATCCTTTATCACTTTCATTATATCACATTTTTATTATTATCAAATTAAATTCAATTATTTAATCTTTTATTTTTTACATCAGATGTTTTGATGATATTCAGCTCATAAGTCCAAAATAAATTCAGTAGGATGTAAATGATCTCTATTCCATTTTTACCTAATCTCTATAACAATAATCATGAAATAAATATCAATTTTATAAAAAAACTATAATTCTAAAATGAACCATAAAATATGGTTACGAAAATTTAAATATGATATATTAATGGAGAAGATAGGTAGTATGTACGCACGAGTGACTTCTCTATTTTTCAACGACTATGAAAGAAAGAATTTAATTGTTATATTGTCATTATAGAATTATAATTATACAATAAATATCATATTATTTCTGTAATTAAAATTATATGTACCATCTATATTATGTGGTAATAAAAAACAAATCACATCGCTTTGTATATGTGGTATTCCACACGTACATTGAAACGATGTTATCATCTTTCAATGGATGGAAGTGTAATAAAATATAAAAAAAATTAATTTATAAAAATGATAAATTTTTTAACAATATAATATATATATATAATTTAACTGCATCATCATATATAGTCATGAAAGGTGATGATCGAAAATGAATTACATCTGTTCGCGATGAGATAGTTTGTCGGACACATGAAAGATTATTTCCTTTCCCAATTTATGGAAGAGAAGATATATGTTAGTTATTCCATTGACGTAATAACATATCAATATTTTTAGGACATCTTTTATATTAGATCATTATGGTTTAATAATATTTTTAGGACGTGGTAAAATAAATAAAACAAAAATTATCGGTTAAAAACGATACCTTTTCATCAAACAACCCCTTTTGTTTTTCACCAAAAATCATCCTAGGATAGTTTTATAATAAAACATATGATTCTAGGAAGTGATTTGTGAACGAATTAATTGAATTTGTTTTAGAATTTTTTAAATATAAATTCATTTTATATTTGATGAAAAATGATGAGGAAGATCCCCATTATAATTAAGATGGTGTGGCATTTTTGTAAATACCCAAGAATATTATATAATGGGAGGTCACACTCTAGATAAGAGACGAAAAAATAGATTAATGATATATTTTATGGAATATATGGTCATGAAAAATGTTTAATATTCAAAAAGAAACTCGTTTTAAACATGATATTCCCTTTACCTTTATGGTTACTTGATAGTACATATTTTGTTTTTACTGTATTAAACAGTTTTTACCTAGGTAATTTATTCATTAATCTGAATTATAAAATGACCATTGAAAGATAATTTTATAAAAAAACTGTTAATATAAAATATGATTTATTAAATAAAAATCCAATGTTTTTTGAAAAATATTATTTTTTAAAAATCCATGTAATGCACAGAACCCCATTTTAACTTTAACCGTTGTTATATATTTTTAATGTTTTTACTATTCCCTATGAAAAAGGATTAAAATTACATTATTACCTAATATTAATTATAAATTTTAAAAATATGGATACAATTTTATAAAATCAATATTATATATTTGGAATAATTTTATTTAATATTAAACTATAAAAATGCTATGAAAAGTGGGTTTTTAGGAAAAATGAATTTTTCTAGCAATACATAATCCAATATTACCTCTATGATAATAAATAATCATTATATTTATTTTAATTTAAGAAAATAGATATATAAATATAATCAATAAATTCAATTTTATTATTTCTATCATAGAGGTTATTTTAATAAATAAAAATCTATAAACTATATGCACTTAAAAAGATATATAAAAAATGTGTGTTTTTATGCTTAAAAAAATCTTATGACAAAATCAGGACAATTTATTTCTTAAATTAAATGAAATATATTTTTATAAATAAAATCTAACATATTTAATTATAATAATAAATCCATAATATTATGTTCATTTTAAGTTACATGTTTTAATGAAAATAAATGAATGTATTTGGAAAATATATAATTTTTACTATTCAATAAAATTAATCATTTCTGAAAAATAAAAAAAAATTAACCTCAGTTAATTTTAACAAAATGATTTTAAAAATTAAATTCATTTTATCAAATAAAATTTCATAAATTTATAGATATTTATTTTAACTTTTTCTCATAAAAAATAAATAAAAAATATATTTGACGAGAATATATTTTTTTAACAAATATAATCAAAATTAAAATTTTGTTCATATTTCATAATAATTTCTAAATAACATTATAGTTATTAGTTTATTTATATATATTTCATAAATCATCTAATCATATTTTGTACTCACCAATTAAACATCTTAATTATAATGATTATATTTAAATAGTAGTATTTCATGTTTCATTTGGGCTTGGTGTCGTGCGTCATATACGATATAAATCATATTTTTCTTTTCATAATAATATTGTATTAAATTCTACCCAATTTTATAAAATATTTTCTCTCAATTGTTAATCATATTGAGTAAACAAATGATTTAAAACTTCAAATAGCATTGTGAAAGTCCCACATTGTGAAGGGACTTAAAAAAAATTACCCTAAAAAGTTGAAAAGGGAAATATGAATGTCTTCTATTAAAACACAAAAATATGATAACAAATAAGGGAAAATTACTAATATGTAAATATATATAAATTTAGAAAAAATATAATATCTAATTAATAATTTAAATTGTGTGAGATCAATGATCCTTACAATTTTAATGATCAAGATATAGTTAATGACTATAAATCAATGATGTGTGAAAAAGGACAGAAATTTATCATACATAATGGTTATAATATAACAATTTTGATTCAAGATTTTATTCCCTGATTTTTATAACTCATTAACCTACTAGACTAAGAACATAATGACAATATACTTACTTTTAGAAATCCATTTCAAACAAATTAATTCATTTTTTCATAAAATTATGAGTACTCAATATGAGTTTTTTAATACCTAAAAAATCAAATCACTATCCAACTAATCACATAAATCTGTAAAATAATAACTAAATATCTCTATTGACATTATATATTAACCAAAACGAAATTTGTTTTCACAATTTATGAAAATTACCCAAAATATTAAATCATTATATGAACGAAAACAATTTTAATCTCTAAAGCACAAAAAATATGAAAAAATGCTCAACTTATATAATCTGATAAATAATTAAACTAAAAATACTTCAAAATATTAATGACCATGTATGAAACCCAAAAATATGAAATATTTGATCATATAATCTTTTATGATTTTTTTTTAAATTTATCTCTAATAATCTTTAGTCACAAATAAATTCATATACAAAAAATGAATATGCCGAAATAATCACATCTAGAAAATATTCAAATCATTTCCACAAATATCATGTGTCTGCATAGAGCATGTTGGTCAGAGTGGAATCTCAAGAGGGGGAGAATTGACTTATTACATAAATTTTTTGTTAAAAACATTTCTTATAAGGATCCCCCAAATATGAAAAATGGCCTAGTTAATTACAGCAGTATAGATATAAATGTTTAGTTGGTCAATAGGTTTCTCAAAGGGTGATTAGTCCTCAGTTGAATTAGTGTATAACAATTCTTCAACTTTTAAAACTAGTTTACTGAATTAAACACCTGTACACACTAACCAGAACTGCTTATCAATGTGAATTCAAAATATCTTTATGTATTAGAAATTAATGAGCAGTAGAAAATAGATAAAGAGGAGTATTATAAAAATATAGAGCACAGTAGATTAAAATAAGAGGTTCAGTATCTAGCTGAGACTTAATCCTCTCCATTTGGTGATCCCCTACCACCATAGATTTTATATTAACAATAAACATCATACACAACTTGTATTAGGATTTACAATAGTTTTCACAACTATCAAGGGTTCACACCCACAACCATTGTTATTCATGGGAAAAAGAAACAATACAGATCACACACGATCTCTTCCATAGTTATACATGGGAGACAAACAAGATAGACCACACATGGTATATTCCACATTTATACTTGGGAAATAAGATGTATGTGAAGTTTGATGTGAGGATATTCAGTATCCTCCAGTTCAAGCACATGAGACAGTGGGTGTAATAGACAGACACACACACTTTTCAAAAATGTAAAATAAAAGTACAAATTAGAGAAAATAATATAATATTGAGTTTAAAAGGCTCTATGTTTTTTTAGTTCATCTATTGACTCCTTGGAGTGAAGAAATTGCAGATCAAGTCTTTCTCTGGAAGTTGAATCCAAAAAAGAGTATCACAACTCGTGGTTTTAGCTTTGAGTATTCTACCTCTGGTGTGTATCGATAGTTGATGAGGCACATAAGGCAGAAGTATGTTTTTCCCAAATGATATTTGTGATGATTGGGGGCCCAAAGTGTAAGTGGAGGATGATTCTTCTTCGATCTAGCATGTATGCTCCTTCACATTCACAAACGCGCTTATCATGCCACACTCACACACCATTTATTCCTCGGTCTTGTCTTTTATATTCGAGGTCTGACAATAGGAATTAGTACATCAAGTTCAATCATTCTCGTACCTTTTACTATCCAGATACAGTCTCTTGATATGGCTACAATTAGTATTAATTAATGTCAGAAGAATTTAATTTATCAAATATGACCGTTATAATAATATTTAGAATGTGACAATGTATGGAGTAGAAGAGTATGGTAGACTGGTAACGGTATCATTCACAATGGTATGCTTTAATAGTGGGTGTATATAGACAGCCTTTATCGGTGATCTTCTCAATGGTAACCTTCCATTGGTAACCTTTATCGGTAGCCTTCAATGGTATCCTATTCAATAATTGCCTTGCATCGGTGACCTTGCATCGGTAACCTTGCATCGGAGCCCCTTGGATCGGGGACCTTTCATTAGTGACCTTTGTATTGGTGTCCTTTACATCAATGACCATTGCATCGATAAAATTTTCATTGGTGACCTTTTTATCGGTGAAAATTGCATCGTTGACCATTGCATTGGTGACCATTGCATCGATGACCTTTGCATCAGTGACCATGCATCGACGACCTTTGTACTTAGAGAAATTTTGATCTGTGAGCTCAAACAAGAGAGAAATGAGATTAAAAGAACATAGTTATTACTTTCATATAAACAAGATTTTCACATAAATGATTATCCAATAAGAGAAAAATAATTATCAAATAAATTAAACATTTTTTTGGGATTATCAAAACATGTTTTGGGATTATCAAAATGGGATTTGTGATTGTCAAAACAGGTGAGTCCAATAATCTCTCCCTGTTTGATAATCACAAATTATGTCATTATATATAAGCAATAATTCTAGGTAACTAAAACTTATTTCTATAACTTCTCCCACCTTGTGTAACTATGGGGAATTTGAAACATCTACCCAAAATAGATAGCATAAACATCCAAATATTCATGCAATGTAAAACTTCTCCCCCTTTTGATTAACAAAAGGATTGTAAGATAAAATGAAACATAAGAGGTTTTCTATTAAATAATCAATAATACAATATCCAAAAAATAATACAAAGATCCATATCATCTAAGACATCCCACATTCAATCAACATCAGATATGTCCAAGGTAACATTGGATTTTGAAGGTGAGGAGTCTTGTTCTAAAGATGGAGGGATATGTTGAGACATGGTAGTCATGAGGGTAAGAGGAGCTAAAACAGAGGTTGCAGTAGATCTATAGTGTGTAGATATTTGAGGAATAATAGGGGTCAGACTTCTGATGGCCTGTGCAGGAGACATCATTGGTGCAGTACTGGTATATCCGAAAGTTTCCAAGGTAGGAGTATATATTTGAGGAACAATGATAGCAGTGCACTCCACCTGAAGGAAGGTCAAAAGAATATTTCTAAAATCCATAATTATACATCCTCATCTTCCCATAGTTGAGACAAAGCCATCCTTATTCTCCATGAATTTCCTTATGGCATGATTCAACATTCTAAGACTGCTAACCTGATCCATATATGCTTAGGTGACAGGTTGAATCCTCAAGTTCTCTAAGGAAAACTTGATGTGACCATCGATATGAAGCCTAGTATAAACACTTTTGTAGTAGAAATCAACCTTTTCTTTGATGTCCAATTGATCATTAGTAGCTTCCCTTAGATAATTTACCACATGGTTATGAATTTATTTGGTAGTAGAAATGGCATGAGTCATAGACTGAGGGTATGAGGTACATGAACCAAATAACTTCATTATTTCTTCTCTGACAACTGATCTGAAAGCATCTAGATCTATAGGAGGAGTAGCTGAAGATGTGGCAGATACATACAGAGGTGCCATAGAGAAATCCACTATCTCTATAAAGGATTTGGTCATCCCACTAATCAATCTTTTCACATCACCATCTTTTCCACCCACATATGTCTCCATAGTCTTCTTAATGTCCTCAAACATAGTAACCATTTGATGAAAAACACTTTTACAATATCTATGATCTCAATCCACTAGACCTATTGAATCTATAAAGGATTCTATACTAGAAATAGATTACTTCCCATATTCTAGATAATTTTCCAAGGTTTTGATATAATTCTAACAGACCTTTAATTCTTGTAGCATGATGGAGTGAGAGGCAGAAACTATCATTTCCACTAAAGAAGATACAGCTTCTTGATTGTGAGTTATACCCTCTCTAACCCAAAAAATATCTCATTGAAGTGGCTCTTCAGATCATATTTTATTGATTCTAAATCATCATTCTTCACATTGTCTTGAGGAAAACGAACCAGTAGCTGCACAATAATAGTCTCTATCACTGAAGGAATTGGAGGACTTCTGATAGGCTGGTCATCATCAGAATCACCATAGTCAAATCCTAAAACCCCGAAACCAGGGAATTTTGACTAGTCTTCTATCCCATGAGCAAAAAAAACTGAATATATGGGAACATTTTCCTCCCCCCTCACATAGATAATTCTTTTGACTAACCATATTCCATCAGCCATACATGTTTGATCTACCGCATCAACAATAGGGTCCACAACCACATCGTCAACATAATATTCAACAAACTCCATAACAATTCCCAATTTTACCAAATGAGCAACCTTTTAATCTATATTTTCAACCGTTTCTATATTCCCAATCAAGGGACTAATACTTATTCCTTCATCTTCACCTTCACATGCAACTTTCTCAAAGTCATCGTGACTCGATTTAGTGACCTCATCCTCAACGGAGGTCTATATAATGTCTCTAAAGGCATATTTTCCACTTCTTTTTTAATAGTTTATTCATCATAAATATACCTTAGGAAAATATCCCTTCTAGGATATATCTTTTTGGTGGACGGGGCTCACCAAAAAATACAGTATTAGCACAAGGATTTGAGGGAAAGTCAGGATCGCTTCTATCATCTATATGATAGTCCTCTCTTTCTAACACAACAAAAATATATTCCTCTTCATCAGAATATATTGGTTCCACCTCATCAGGCTTCATACTAGGATCTCTCATATCCTTAGGGCTAGTAGGATTAGTGATAGGGTTTAATTACTCATAAATCATAGCCTCATCAGGCACCCAACATCCTTGCCAAGGGTTCCAATTTATCTTCATCAACATGAAAATCACTTTTGTAATACAGAAACTGTCCCTTACTAAAATTTTCTCCTCCATGTTCCCAACAAATACTTTTACAATCAATATAAAGGATATCAATCTGGAAAAAAATAATAAATTTGACTTGGAATCGGGCTTCGTCAAACAGTAGCTTGTCTTCTCCTTCCATTTCAGCAGCAATGAATTTCCATGGGATCCCAGTCCCTATCAGTTCACCTAATGATTCTTCATAATAGAAGAACTCAATAGAGGGAAGAACCACTCCTGAGTAGTAATCATGAATCCCATCATGTGGTACTCTCAAACACTCAACCCAATCAACAGAGGAGAAGCATACACTTACTCTATTTACCCTTGAATTCATTCTATTCACATCCTTAGCTTGTTTGAATATCAAATAATCATAAATATCCTTCACTATCATCAGGTAATAGGGTCCATTGTTTTTTGAAAAGCATTCAACCCAGTCTTGAGTTTCATGTTCCTTTAGCACTATAGATCTTCTCGTTAGAAACCATTTAGAACTAAGCTCTTTTTTAACCACGATTTTCCTCTTTGACAAATGAGTGTTGATCAACTTTGCCATTGCTTGTCTTAAACTACTCAACTCATCTCGAGGTTTCAACGGATTTGGTGCATCTCCATACTAACTGATCAATGGTCTCTTCATCATTACCATAGAGATGGAGCACTAATTGGGTTTTGGCAGAAGGTGAGGTTCTTAGGATAGGGATCAAGAGGTTCTAGAGAGAGTAGATGTGGATCTAAATGCAGTATGTTATTTAATTTTATCATTTAGGGATCGACATAAAAATGAAATAAAGGAAATAAGTAATACTTAAAACGTTTCAGATTCTTGAAAATAAAACACTAAGTCCTGGAAAAGTTCAAATATCGGTATGGTGAAAACGTTGAGGTCTATCGGTGAGGTCCAAAAGTGGGGTCTATAGGTCAGGTTAAAACAGTTAGGTTAATTGGTTAGGTTCTAACAGTGAGGTTATAGCAGTGAGGGTTGAATTTCATGGTTTTAATGGTGAGGTTCTAATGGTGACGTTCTAACGGTGATGTTCTAAAGGTGAGTTTTGAATAGTGATGATGTATCAGTGAGGTTCCAATGGTCTGGGTCAAATGGTGAGGTTCAAACGGTGAGGTTCCAATTGTGAGGTTTCTAACGGTGAGGTTCTAACCCTTAAAATTTTATCATACCTAACTCATGTTTGATGTAACTTACCCTCTCAGAATTTAAAGGCTTAGTGAATATATCAGCCAATTGATGTTTAGTGCCAATGAATTCAAGAGTAATATCACATCTTTGATAATGATCTCTCAAGAAGTGATGTCTTGCATCAATGTGCTTTATCCTAGCATGAGATACTATATTTTAAAAGATGTTAATATAACTTGTATTATCACACTTTATAAATTCATTTATTAATTGATATCCCTAGTCTAGTAAAGTGTGTATCATCAATAGAATTTGAACACAACAACTAATAGCAGATATAAATTCAGATTTAGTAGTAGATAATTCCACAAAATTCTGTTATTTAATACACCATGATATTGGTGACTTCCCCAAAATGTGACATTTTCCTGAGGGGATCTTTCTATCTAACTTTCAACCAGCAATGTCAGCATCTGAATAACTTATTAAATGAAATGATTTTACTCTTGGATAAAAGAGTCCTATGTTTTTAGTAAATTTGAGATATCTAAAAATATTCTTAACAACAGTAAAATGAGAACCTTTGGGATTGGATTGAAAATAAGAACACATGCATAAATTGATCATAATATCAAGTATGATTGCTGTAAGATAGAGAAGAATCCAAAACATACCTCTGTAATTGGATTGATCCACTGGTTTACTAGTTTCATCCACATCCAACATACCTATGGTACTCATAGGTGTATCACTACCTTTATTGTAGTAAAAATTGAAACGTTTCAAAATATCCTTTGTATATTTAATTTTATTTAAAACAATATCATTTTTATTTTGAAAAATTTGAAATCTAAGGATAAATTTACGTTCCCCCATTTAATTTTTTTCAAATTCATCTTGCATCAATTTTGAAAATTCAGTACATAAGGAATTTTTAGAGGGTCTAAAAATAATATCATCTACAAAAATCGTTACTGTTAAAAAATCATTGGAAATCATTTTAATAAAATGATTAGGATCCCCTATTCCTTTAGAAAAATGTTTTGAAATAATAAAAGAAGTATGTCTGTCATACCAAGCTCTTGGAGATTGTTTCAGACCATATAAAGCTTTAGATAGTTTGAAAACAAGATTTGAAAAATGAAGACTTGTAAAACCTGGGGGTTGTTCAACAAATACATCATCAACTATGTACCCATTTAAAATTTCACTTTTGATATCCATTTGATAAATTTTGAAATTTAGATGAGTTCCATATGAAAGTTGTATCCTAATGGATTATAGTCTACCTACAGGTGAAATGGTTTCCTCAAAGTCTATTCTTTCTTCTTGACTATATTCTTGTGCATCTAGTCTAGCCTTGTTATAACACCCCAAAAATTTTATGGTATGATTCTATTAAATAAATTCTATTCATAGACTATATTTCATGAAGAAATATGTATCTTTTGAATCAAAACATTATAGGAGAAACTTATAATATATCAATTAAACTCAAATTTTCCCCTTCTATGTATTGAATTTCAAAAAATGGTCATCGAGAGTTGTGACCAGTAAGTCATTTGGAGTCTGATAGAACCAACATGATTTTTTGACGAATAGTATCATAACCTTATGAATAGTAAAATGAATAGTAATATGATCATTATAAATAGTACATAATGAAAATATATTATTTTCTTAAGGTAATATGATAATGGGAACATAATTAATTTTACAAGTTGGTATAGAACTAATTATACCTTTAAAATTGTTATTTTTGGAATTAACTGTGATTTTATTTAAAAATTAAATTAAAAATACATAGAAAATTATATTCAAAAAATGGAGTTAAATTTTTAATTATACATGTCTAAAAATGGTTAGGGTGAATTTTTGGGATTTTTCTAAAATACATGAATTTTTCAAGAATAGTAAAAATAGAGTTTTGAGTTTTTAGGAGTTTAATGACATCATAATGATGTAAAAATTAAATATAAAATTATGGTCGACTATTGAACAGTAACATATAAAATGAGGTGTCCCATGTGGCTAAAACCATGGGAAAATACCATGGGAATGCCCATGGTTTGGCAAAAACCACTAATGAGGTGTCCCTTTGAAATTATTAAAATATCACCTCTCTTTTTCTATATATACCCACTTATCCATTCGTTTTCATTCATTCCAAATCCAAAATACTAAAATATATGGTGGTTTTATCTCTCTATGAGTCCTCCCAAGGTGTCCTTAATCCCCCAAGGTCTCATCCTTCAAGATCTAGGAGTCACTCTACAAGGTAAGGAAATCCTTCATTATCTTCATTTAATCGTGAACTCTTTTTTGTTATCCTTTTGAATTTCCATTATCATATGTTGGGGTTTAATTTTATCTGTTATTATTACTACCCTTTTTATTTAAATATTATGATATACCCAATTGTTCTCATCATTTCATTTTACAAAATTTTAAGCACCGCCGTTAGGCTGCCGAATTTTCATAAGGGTTCTCTAAACTTTTCATTTATTTTCAAGTTCATCTCATTTATTTTTCTCCTCTCACCCACTATTTAAAAATGTCCATGATAAACTCTAGTATAATCTATATTATTGAATTATATCATGTTAATGTAATAACCATCGTCAATATTCGTATTCCCCCTTTTTATTTTTATAAGTGAAATCAACGTCCATGAGGTTCCAATTTATATCCTTTGTGGACGATGGAGTTTTGTTCTTCAATTTCTACTTCATTACTTGTCATGAAACCCTTTTAATGGTTGAAACAAATAATAATATATGTATTTCATATCATTAATATTCCTTAATCTATACACACTCATAATATGTAATAATAATATGAAACTAGTTCATTGTATATAGAACTGCCTAGCTAAATCCAAGCGTTTATCAAACAAAATTAACTAATGATTAATCCTCAATTATATAACCTATAATCATTATAAGATCGTTTATATATCATATATTTCACTAATAATATATATTAACAACTCTTTATATATATCCACATTTCAAATGAACTTCCATTCATGAATGCAAGTATACGAATCATGAAAACCAATGAAAAACATGCTTCCAAAACAATAAAATTGAACCTAATAAACCCATTAAAAGGGCCATGATTGAACATAATGAGGTTATAAAAAATAAATTAATTTTATTGGAGGTTCTTGAATTATTAATTAATGGTTATAAATTTGATTATTATGGTCATTAAAATTAACGAAGAACACAATAGAGCAAAAGGTAAGGGGTTTCTCGTGTCACTTTCTTTTCTATAAGAGTTTCATTGTTCGCCACTTATTTCTTGTATGTGGTATATGTGTACTGTAATTTGATATATAATAACATGATTCTCATTATATTAATTTTATTAAATTATTCATTTTAGGGTTATTATGTTCTGGTCATATGATTCGACCGATTAAATTGTTGTAAGACACTTTGTCTTAACTTCTATTTTGATGTGACTTACTTTTTGTGGTGCACCTAATAATACTTATGTGGTGTACCTAATTCCCATTTGAGATTACATTACATTTGAAATTATATTTTTATGAAATATCCTTAATCTCATATCATGGATAAGTTTGTTGTCTACGTTGTATATCATTTTACATACAGTGTGCATTTGGAAAGTTATTTTAAATATGGAAATATTGATGAATCATTATACTCTACACTATATGGGTATTGAAAAGGCATATTGACCTTGTATTGAATTAATTTATAAATAATTATATTGGAATGAAGTGTTAGGGGGGCCTGCTATAGCCCCTCGATGCATCGGTAGGTCTCCTGAGGAAAATCAGTTGGCGACAAACACTTCGAGTTTGTGTCAAACAATTAGACGGGTTTCTACCCATAGAACTAAACTGTATTTACGGTATTTTGGTTTCATTTTCCCGATACATGACGCCCAAATAATTAGAATTATATTTATTCATTATCAGTTATTATTATAATCCATGTCATTTTCACTATGACAAAATCTATGGATGTAGTTTCATTCTCAGTTTATTAATTGAAATAGTTTTTCATTTATTCACCCTGCCATATTGATAATGTCAGATTGACTATGATTGAATTTTGATTTTATTCATGCTTCCACTAATTGTAACCCTTATTAAGAGTTTGATCTCACCCCTTTCACTGTTTACTTTCAATAGGTGAGAAAGAGGGGATCATTTATTGAGTTCCTGAGGATGCATTTTTTAGTTTCGTTGTGTATTGTATTTTTTAAATTTTATGAATTTAATTTGAGAAACATATATGTATATAGTTTCTTCAAGACTACTAAAATGATCATTCCTTCCAGATTATTATTCCTTCTAACCATGCCAATATCAAAAGTAATGCATTGGCTCCATCCAAGTGGGGTCAGGGTGTTACACTTGTTTCAAACTATGTTTTCAGATTCATCAACTTTATTTATAAAAATAAATTTAGTACCTATGGTCAATGTGTATTTATATCTTTAAACTATTTCCCAAATACCATTTCTTTCATACTAATTTAATTATTCTTGGAAAGCTATAACCAAAGATTCATCATTGATTTAATCATTGATATTTTTATGTTCAAGCTATGAAAGTAAGTCTTGATGTTCAAACTAGTTTCTTAGAGAAGCTCTAGTTTGTGTACCTATATATTAATCACAAATTACAACATATAAAGAATGATTCATGAGAGTTCTGAAAACTCTATAATGAGTTGAACTATACTCCTCATTATTTTATGTAGGTTCATATTTACCATTAACAGATTCTGGAAAATTTCTAAAACTGTTTTTTTTTTCACTAAGGGTTCACTGTGTTTATCATTAAGGTTTGGAATTGACATATCTTCCTCAAGATGTTCAACAGAGGTTTTGGGTTCAAGTGGATCAATCTCATCAAATTTTCCATGAACTGATACTTCCACACATTTGGTTCTCTTATTGAATACTCTATAATCCTTACCAATGATTGAGTAACCTAGGAAAATCCCATCATAAATTTTGGAAGAAAACATGACAAGATTTTTCTTAGTGTTACGAATAATAACATTTCAACCAAAAAAATTAAAATAAATAACCTTAGGCTTCCTATTTTTCAAGAACTCATGAGGTGTATTCATAAGAACTAGACTAATAAATACTTTATTTATAATGTAACAGGCTATATTAACAGCTTCAGCCCAAAAATATATAGGTATAATATTATCATTTAGCATAGTTTGGGAATTCATGTGAAGTGTCTTAATTTTTTTATTCAACTCTATTTTGTTGAAGTGTTCTAATAGGAGAGAATTTTTGATTATAGCCATTATGTGAGAAAAAATATTCAAATTTTTTATTTTCAAACTCACAGCCATGATCACTTCTCAAGGTATTAATTCTATATCCACTAATATTTTCTACAGACATAGAATATATATTGAAGTATGAAAAAGAATCACTTTTGTGATCTAGAAAGTATACCCAAGTATATTTAGAAAAATCATATACAATAACATAAACATAGTGCTACCCAAAAAACACGAATCTCTTGATGGTCCAAAGAAATCCATGTGAGCCAACTCAAGAAGTTGAGAAGTAGAAACATATATATTTGATTTGAAAGAAACTTTGTGATGTTTTCCCTTTTCACAAGGATTATAAACATTGTTATGTGGAAATTCCAATTTAGGAAAGTCTCTAACTAAGCCTTTCCGAGTTAGTGTTCAAAGTGAGTGCACATTGTAGTGTCATAATTTTTTATTCCATAGCTAGGATTCCTTATGAAATGAATTTAAACAAGTAACATTTTTCTTAGCTAAAGAATTAAAATCAAAAGAATATATATTTTCTTTTCTCAATGTTGTGAATATTAAATTATTTTTATAATTGAAAACATTGCACACATCATTTTAAAACATAACACTGAAACTGTCATCACATAACTGAGATATATTTATTAAAATGTATTTCAGGCCATCAATAAAAAGTACATTTAAAATAAATATAGTGTCAGGGTTACCAATTTGGCCTAAGCTGACGATCATCCATTTTGCATTATCAATGAATGTGAAATGTGCACCATCAACTTTAAATAAGATCTTGAAGCATGAACAATACTCTGTCATATGTCTTGAACATCTACTGTCCATGTACCATAAAGTTCTACATGAACTCTTAAGATAATTTTCCTGCAAAACAGATTAAGTGTAGGGTAACTTTGATACCCATATTTTCATGGGTCCAGAGAGGTTAGGAAGTAAAACATATGGAATCCATACTTGTCTCACAGGTTTCCTAAAATAAAAAAATAAATTATGAGACAAGAAAAAATAGTTAGGTCTTTTAGAAAAATCAAAATATGGTCCAAAACATTAATAAATATTGAACTATACAGATATTAGAACAAATTTATTGTTAATTGTCGTTCTCTATCATGGTTGATATCCTAGAATAGTTGTATATTTTGGAGTAAATTTTTCCCTAGAAACTGAGTCAATGTATCTCTACCAAAAGTAAACTTCTGAAGATATGTTTTTAATTTCTCATTTGATAATTTGATTTCATTATTATCTATTAACATCTAAGCACATTTTAATTTCTCAATATCCAGATCAGACTTATAATTGGCATTCAAAGCATATTGTATTTTTAATAACTTATATTTATCCTTGAGTTCATTAATGGTATCTTCATGCATTTCATAATATTTAAATAGTCTATACATAGTCATATTCTCCACTTTATTTGATTCACTTACCTTCCCATAATAATAAGCATTCGGTATTGGTGAATTGGGTGATATCTTAGATATTTCGGTCATGAAACATAGGATTTCATGTTTGTTCTTCTCAATAATAGAAGTGTCAGATCCACTGGATCCATATTTTTAAGCAATCCAAGTAGATTTCATAGCATTTATATATCCATTTCCATTGTCTTAATATTTATTTTTAAATTTCAGCTTGGGGAAATCACCTTTCACATGACCTTTTTTTACACTCATAGTAGACCATCTCATTCTTGTTGTCATTCCATTTTCTGCACATTTTTCATTGTATTTTATTATCATACTTACATTTATATTTTGATTTTATAAATAACTTCTTCTTGTGGTAGAAATTCTTGAGCCTTGTAGAAAGATGACACATCTTGTCATCAATGTCATAATCTAAGTCTTCCCTAGTGGAAGTGTCTACACGAGATTTTCTTTTTTTCATTTTCATTGTTCTTTGAGGTAGCAGACTTGAATACTACAAATTTATTTCTTGGTTCTTAATATACTTCATTATTTTTATTGATCTATGATTCATAAATCATATGATTTCAAATTATTTCCTTCAATAGAATCATTCTATTGTCGCATGATTCTCCGATGGAAATAGAAGTTCCTCTCCATCTGTCAGGTAGGCATCGAACCAATCTCAAAATCTGATCCCTGATGTCTACTGGTTTCCCAAACAGACTCGTTGTATTTACTATTTCATTGATCTTGAGATACATTTCAGATATACGATCACCATGATTAATTATAAAATTATCATATTTGATATTATAATTATTTAATATCTTTTCCTTAACATTGGTTGTCCCCTCATGAGAATCAAGCAATGTATCCTAAATTTCATAAGCAGTATTACAGGTAGATATTATATTGAATTATTCTTCAAATAAGAAATAGTTCAATGCATTCATTTATTTACAGTTATTGTTATATGTAGCTTCATTCAACTGAGACCATGTGTCAGTAGCATTAGTAAGTAACAAATATTGTTCTTCAATTGTGTCTATGATTTCAGGACCCAAGCTCTCAAGATTCATTATTAATTTTTAAATTCCACTATGCATGGTTAATTCCATTAAATAAAGGTGGTATGATATTAGTGTCACCATCAAGCCTTTTTTCTATTGTTAATTATAATTTTATAGAATGGAAAATTTAGATATGAAATAAATTTTATGATCGATAAGATACAAAGAAAATAACTTTTGAAAAGAATTTTACAACTTGAACAACAGTTCAGATAGTAGCAGAAAAACAAAAAAATCTCTGATACCAAATGTTGGACAATGTGAAATCTCAATAGGGGTGAATTGAGTTCCAACTTACAATTTATGTTAAAAAACATCTTTATAAAGATCCCCAAAATATGAAAAACAACCAAGTTAATTAATGTAGTAGATATATAAATGTTTAGTTGCTCAATAGGTTTCTCAAAGGGTGATTTTTCCTCAGTTGAATTATTGGAAAACAAATTTTACAACTTTTAAAACATATTTGATGAATTAAATACCTATACACACTGACCATAACTAATTACCCTTGTGAATGCAAAACAGTTTTATGTTTCAGAAACTAATGAGTAGTGGATAATATATAAAACAGAGTATATCAAAAATATAGAGCACAATAGAGTAACATAAGAGGTTTAGTCTCAAGCTGAGTCTTAATCCTCTCGACTTAGTGTTCACCTACCACCAAGAAATTTATATAAATAATAATCTTTATAAATATCCTTTATCGGGTTTTACAAAAGTTTTTAGAACTATCCAGGGTTCACACCCTCTACCACATTTTTTGTAGGAAAAAGAAAAAATACAGACCACACATGGTTTCTTCCACAGTTATACGTGGGAAACAAACAAGACTATCCACAAACGGTCTCTTATACAATTATACATGGGAAACGAGATGTAAGTGAAGTTTGATGAGAGGATATTCAGTATCCTCCACTTCATTCACATGTGACATCATGTGTAACAGAGAGACATAGACACACATCTCAGAAATACAAAATAAAAGAACACAATAGAGAAAATGATATAAGATTTAGTTTAGAAGGCTCTATGTGTTTGAAATTCATCTCATGACTCCTTGGAGTAACGAAATTACTGTTCGATTCATTCTCAAGAATTTGTCTCCAAAACAGTGTGTCACAACTCTCAGTTCTATCTTTGAGTATTTTTCCCCTGATCTTGATTGAGAGTTGATGAGGCATAGAAGGAAGAAGTGGGTTCATCTCAAATTATATTCGTGATGCTTGTGGGATCATAGTTTATGTGTTGGATGATTCATCGTTGATCTAAAATGTATGCTCCTTCACATGGACAGATGCACTTCTCATGCCACACTCACACACCTTTTCTTCCATGGTCTTCTATTTTATATTTGTGTTCCGACAAAAGAAATGAGTACAAAACGCGCGATCTTTCTTGTACCTTATACTGCCTAGATACAGTCTCATAATATGTCTACAAACAAAATTAATTAATGTTATAATCTTTTAGTTTATCAAATATGACCATTATAATAATATTATGTATTTCAAAAAGTATGGAGTTGAAGAGGATGGTAGACTTGTAACGGTATCCTTCACAACGATAGGCTTCAACAGTAGGTGTACATTGGCAGTATTCATCGGTGATCTTCTCAATGGTAACATTCCATCAGTAACCTTCATCCATAGTCTTCAGTGGTATCCTTATCATCATTAGCCTTGCATCAATGACCTTAATCAGTAACCATGCATTTTTGACCTTTTCATCGGTGAACTTTAATTAGTGACATTTTCATCAGTGACCTTTGCATCAGTGACCTTTGCATCGGTGACCCTTGCATCAGTGAACTTTGCGTCATTGGACTTTGCATCAGTGACCTTTTCATTGGTGACCTGGCATCGGGGACCTTTGTACTTAGAGAAATTTTTCACTGTGAGCTTAAAGAAGAGAGCATCAAGATTAAAAGTATATAGTTATTACATTGATATAAACATGATTTTCATGTAAATGAATATCCAATAAGAGAAACATAATTATCACATAAATGAAACATTATTTGGGATTATCAAAATATGATTTGGGATTATCAAAATATTATTTTCGATTATCAAAATATGATTTTTGATTATCAAAATAGGTGAGTCCAATAGAGCCACCTTGAAATATTTATGCTTCTAAAATATAATTCAAACATTATTCCAAAAATATAATCACATAAAATTATATTTACCATAATCATATATGGAAATAGAACTATAATTAATCAATTTAAAATCACATCACATAAAACTATAAAAGGGGGTTTATTCCTCAGTACACTGATCATCCATAAAAATATAAACCCATTATGGCATCCAAAACATTTATGTTATCCTCACAATAAATAACCATATCTATATATTAGTCAAAACGTTTTATCATATACAAATAATAGAGACCTATTCATTTTAAACATATTACTAGTTGAATTTTTGTTTAAATATTCATTACATACAACTCATATATGAAGAATAATAGTGTATTTGGATGACAAGTTTCATAATACATTAACATAAATATAAAACAACAAATATTTATTTTATTCTCTATATGGGGATCCTAAATATAATATTAATCCAAAGATACATTAGATAACCTAGGGAATTCATAAAAAATAGGGTGAGATATAAAATGAACAAGAGAATAAATAGGATAAGGAAGAAAAACATATGAGTTAATGGTATAACATTATATCATAAAAGAGAAGGTTTATGAGTAATCACCTAGAAGCATAACATAAATAACATGGTACCATAATTTCATAAAAAATATATAAATCATTGCCTTATCACGTAAATTGATATAAACATGAGACAAGCCTAAATTTGTAGAAAATATCTCATGGTATACAATGTCTCATAATTGATTAGGATTAATACCTAATCCCATACATAATGACTCATGAGACAAAATATTTACCCAATGAATTGGTTTTAATTTTTGGAACTCTCGTCCGGGACATTACATACATATGTGTTCGACCAAAAAATAAATCATAATGAATAAATTTATGAATTAACCATTCAATTAAAATGGGTTGCATAATCATTATTCATATTAAATCAAAAAATATTTCTTTTTAAAATGGATTTCATGATCACATGGAATATATAAACATATTAATGAAATGTATAATAATATAATTATATATGCAAGGGATATATGCACATACTTTATAATTGTTACATACATTAAATAGAGAGATAAAGTGAGTTTTAGAAAAAATTTCATAACCTAATAAAAAGGGTGATTTATGGACACTCCTTAAACTTGTAATGAAAACATTTCCCGATATCAAAATATAAATTTCATTAAAAACACTTTTATAAATTTAATTATAATCAATTTAAAGTCATATTTTCCATGAATAAAAAATGGAAGATTATAAATATATAATTGTTTCGAATATTTTTTTCTGCTGCATAAAATGGAAATGATGTTGAATACGATAAAATAAATTACTCATTTTCTCATTGTTTTTAAATAATGTGAAAACATTTCATATGAAACAGATAAAAATAAACCTTTAGAAAACATTTGAATGACATTAAATAGGGGGATTAAATTTAGATTATAATTCATCTATGTCCATATTAATACATTACTAATATAATTTTAAGAATATGGATAATTGAGATAATGATTCAGAAAATAAATCATTAAATATTTTAAAACGAGTCTTTTAATGTAAAATGTATCTTACATTAAAATATAAAGATAAAACATTTCAAAAACAGGATAAAGGAATTCTAATATGGGGAAAATTACAATTAGAATCCATTGAATCAAAAATTAAAATGAACTTGATTAATTTTGAAAAAAATTGATATATAATAAAAAGTGTTTTAAGGGTAAACATTAATAAGGAGATTTCAAAACTAAGTCCCTCTCCCTGAGTCCAACTCATGACATACATTCCTTATCATCAAAAATAATAAAAATAATATTATTATTTAAATAATTATTATCATATTCATGTTTATTAACCCATTTTAAATTATTTATTATTATTACTTATTCATATACATATTCATTTATGTTCATGTTAGATTTTTTGATTATATTCATCTCATAAATCCAAAATGAATTTCGATTGATAAATATGGTAAAAGACTAATTTTTTTATTCATCACAATAATAATAATAATGATATAATTTTCATATTTATAGATCAATATAATTTTAGAAAGAACCATGAAATATTTATTATAAAAATAAACAATATTATAATCATGGATATACTATGCGATATGTATGTGAGATTATCATTCAAAATTTTCAATGATATTGATGAAAATATTTTTTGTTTCATATTATCAGTAAATAATTAAAAATATGTCATAAATATCATATTATTTAATCAGATGCACTTGTATTTACCATCCATGTAAAGTGGTATTGAAAAATAAGTCACATCACATCATAGAGATATCAATATACATGTTCGTACGAATGAGGTTATCATCTCTAAATAAAAGGAATTTTAATAAAATATATGATCTATAAATTTTTCATAATACTTCATTAATATAATTTTTATACATTAAATCTAATATCAAATATAGCTTTTATAGGCAATGATGGAAAAAATTATATTCATTCGCGAGGTGGTAGTATTTCTTACAAACGAATGATGCATTGGTTTTCATTAGATAGAAGAGATTATAGAGAAATTTTATTCCATTAATATAATGAAATATTAGTATATTTCAGAATATTATTTCATTATATATCTATTGTTGAAAAATATTTATAGGTGTTGGTAGAAAAAATAAAAAATGATTTGTTAATAATGAAACCTCTTCTTCAGACAACATCTATAAGTTTTCATAAAAACCATTCCTATGAGGGTTTTATAATAAAAAAGAATTATATGACGTGGTAAGGGATGTATGGAATTTATTTGGGTGGGAATTTTCAATAAAAATTGTCTTTTTATGTGTTAATATAATAGAGAAAGAGGTTCCCTTTTAGAAGTAAGAAGGGGTGACATTCTTGTAAATACCTAAAACTATTCATTGATGGGAGTCACTATCAATCCAATTGGAAAAAATTGATAAATAATATATTGGAGGATATTTATTTCTTATTTAAACCAAAAATATTAAAAAAATAATTGTTTTTCAATAATTTCGTTCTTTTCCTATTTTGATTCTTACTTTCACTAATTCAGTTTTCACACTGGTGGCTGGTTTTTACCTAGGTAATTTTTCTTTTATGCCAATAATTAAAATCATCTCTTTAGATATTTTATATACACTAATATTAAATATGATATTTTATAAAATTGACATACCATTTGTGTGTACAATTAATATTAAAAAATCACTTATAAGATGCATAACCTTGTTTTAACCTTAACCGCAGAAATTAATTTTTTTTCCATTTCTACTATCCATTATGACATAGAGTTAAGAATAATTTATTAATTAATAATAATTATTATCATTAAATATTTTTAATATATATATCATATTCATTCCATATAATTGGTATAAATAATATTAAATATAAACCCACAATACCCGATGAAAAACGGGTTTTCCGGAAAATATACATTCTATGAAATATATGATATTATATTAACTCTATGACTAGATATTATAATTTAATGAATTAAAATTATTATTATATATATAATATATAAGTTTATTCTAAATAATTATTTAAGATTTATTATTTTAATTAATTATAATGGGTAAATTTTATGCACTTAAAAATTGTTTATAGAAAAAAATGTTTTAAACTGAAATATTAATCTTATACCAAAATCAATAAAATTTATTAATAAAAATGAATTTGATATAAAATTATAAATAAAAGAGTTCATAATAAATTTCAAAGAAATATAAAAATATAATTTGACATTTTCATTTATTGATATATTAAAAATAAATGAAATAATCTTAAAAATATATAATTTTCATTATTTATTAAAAAATTAGTCTAGACATAAAAATAAATAAATTTAAATATAGTTTATTTTTAACATATTCATTTTAAAAGAATTAATTTTTTAAAATATATTTTATATAATTTTCGAAATTTAATTATAATATCTTATCACAAAAATAAATAAGAATCCTTTTTTAAGAAATCATATTTTCTGAGAAAAAAATTTTTATTTATTATTTCATAATATTGTATTAGTACATTATTATTTAGTATGATATATATATATATATATATAATTAACAATTTTAACATATCCGTAGCCTAGATTTTAATCAATAAATTTTAAATCGGATATTTATATAACAATATTTCATGGTCTGTTTATGTTTGGTGTTTCATATCATATACGCTATCCAAGATAGTTGAATTATTAAAATATAATGGTCTTATACAGTTCATGGGTTATGATTCTCAGTGAACTTTATTAGGAATAATCCATCAAAAGATTTTTTGTATGGGGTTATCTAAACATGAGTAATTTCTATATATTTTATTTTCTTCATTTACATTTTGATTATATGATGATTGATCCAGTTTTTTATTAGGTTTTGTATCCTATTATAAGATTACGTTTTCAACCAAAAAACACTAGTGGATTTATTATAAAATTTACCAGTAAATAATTTTTTTTAGACTTTTTTTAAGAACATTTATATCATAGTATTCTTAATAAGATATAAAATAATATTATATTAAAAGGATAAACATAGCACAATTAGTGTTTAAGATGTAGGATTCTATAATATACGAATAGAAAGTTTTCTATGTGGTAGGGTATATTAGCATGTTTCATTGTATATAAATAATCAAACCCCATGTTTTTACATTGTATAATAATAAATGATAAGAGTTATTACTTTATATGACCAGTACTCCTTGTTTCAAAATGTATATTATCTAATTATAATAGTGATATAGGTGTTATCACAAAATAAGATACATGTCACAAACCGAATGTTTTTGTTGCTGAAACCGACACCAAACCTAGCCAACGACATGGCCCGATGGGTGTTCCTGATCCCCATGTGCTAGAACATGTTTTAGTGTATCATAAAATGAGTGTTGTGAATGATTTAAAAGTGTTTATAAACATAAAACAACAAATTAATAAAATAACACGAAACTGGATTTTTCAAACCAAACAATATTTTAAAAATATTCAGAATTGAATTACATAGTTTAAAACAACTCACCGATACTATAAAAAAAGGTACAGAACCACAAGAAAATATCCCAAGAACCTCCCCATGGCAAGAGGATTCTATGTGATAAACATTTAATTATTAAAATCTTGCCAGTTTTGATAAATAAGAAATGCTAGTGACAATATCTAGAAGATGCAACTTTAAATTATAAAAAAAAATTCTAAGTTGGCTAATTTAAAGAACCATCACTTTGAAAAGTAATTCCAATGCTACTAAATTTTCATCCAAATATACTGTATGCTAACAGTAATTGTAAAGGATCTAATGAGCACAAAAAATGGTAAATAAATCATAGGTACTATCTCCTTATGGGTCCATGGTACCTCGTATCTCAGTGAATGTATACATCATAATATATATATGTTCTCATGCACGAACCACTAGTAGGAAACATAAAAATAAACTATTGGTCCCCAATCATCATAATAGTTTAGTTAGTGTTGTATTCTTCACTCATGATAATTTAAAATGAGGCCAAACCCCATGGATTCACTAGCATACTAGTACACATCCACCTACCTAGATACACAGGTTTTCTCCTTGCGCTAAAACAAGTTAAAAAAGTAAATAAATATAATTTGTGCATGAAAATATCATTTTGAAATAAAAATTTCACCAAACATTCCACATGTATACCACACAAGTCAAAAAGTCCATTTATTATTCAAATTGATTTTGAAATCCGGATCACACCAAAATAGACCACAACACTTTTCAAATTTATGTTACACTTCCAAAAATCGATTAAATTTCTTTTATAAAACTATTATATGATATTCTAAGACACATAACATCCCACTCACATGACACTTAATAGCCTTTTCATAACTAAAATCCATTTTGTGCATCACACTCATAGAAAACATCCCACCGAACTTTCACATCTCTTACACACTTTAAAAAATCCTTCAAACATTTTTATAAAACATTTCAAAGATGGAACACATCACAAAACATCCCCTTTCACATTTAAAATGTACCATTTCAAAAGATACACTCTCCAAAATGGTTTTCTAAAATGGTTTCTTCTCTTACATAAATCATTAAATCGTTCAAATCTTTCATAAAACAACTCTAAAGAGTATACCTAAACAATTCTCATAAAACCCGTTTCAAAACCATATTTCAAGGAAAAATCAACACCAAAACACTACCAAAATATAATTTTCAGCCATAGATAAATTTATAAAACCAATTTCAAGTGTTATAAAATGAACATGAATAATACTACGAAAGATATAAATGAACAAACAATTTTCATAAATTTCTCTCAAGAAGTATAATAATGTTTTACACACCAAACCTATACCAAAACCCCCTTCCAGGTTCCACATGACACCAAGGCTTTAGCAAAACATAATTTTTATCCCCATTAAACAACTAATAAATCAATATCATATTTTAAAAAACAACCACAACTGATACCACATGTATTACATTCAAAAAGTTCACAACTTCAACAAAAATACAATTATAAAATTAAAGGCTTAACCAAATCCCTCAAAAATGGTTTTCGCACCACAAAAAGCCAATGGAGTACACGAAAACCCAGTTAAATAATAAAAATAACTCATCAAGGAATGGTTAACCATGGAATCACCTACCTTTTGAGTCGAAACCCTCATATCATGGTGTGAAACATCAAGCGCACTTCCACCGCACCACAAATAAGTGAAGAAAAAAACCTAAAAGATCATGATTACACCAAAAATAAATCATTTCAAACCATATTTTCAAACCCTAACTTCTAGAAAATCTGTAACATCAAAAATGATGGATGAAACTCAAAAGAAATGGAAGAAATGGAAGGAAATAACACTTAATTGAAGGAATCATGGAGAAATCACCTTACATCCACCAGTATCTGAATTTTAAAATAACCAAACATTCTAGTGAGGTTTGAACAAGGAATAGGATATCATGTCGAAATTGGAATTGGGGAAAATAGATAGAACTGAAGGAATCATGATGGAATCCATTTACCTCTTCAAATCCGAGCGACTTGTGAAATCATGATAAGTTTCACCCGAATTAGAGATTCTATTTTACTCCAAATTGGGGTAGTAGAGAATGGGGGCACACATTGGCTAAGTGGGCTCTGGTGAGATTTTGAATCACCGACAAAACATAAAAATTGAATGATATATTAACGAGTTAAAATATATCTTTAATGTAGGAAAAGGGATTTCGGGTAGGCCCTATCTCTCAAATAAAAACCCATATCCACCATGATTATGGATTCTTAAATGGTCAAAATTAATATGTAGGTGTTAATATGTCAGTTTATTCCATGAATAAATTTTAATTGATGAAAAATGTTGAAAAATGGACGTGTTATAATGGAATCAAAGTTTGTTTTTAAATATGGAATTGGGCTCACTGTTTGGCCCAAATCAAGAAAAATCACCCATTTTTCAAAAAATTCATATGAAAATACTAAAATAAAGCAATGCTGTAAATTAAATTAAAAATACCTTTAAAATAAATTCTGTATGTGAGAATTATCCCCACCATGAAAATGTTCCACCATGGAAAGTCAAAGCAAGGACAAAGCAACAATCAAACCCAACTGAGAAACCAAGAAGAACTTCCTGACGAGGATTCAGACACAAAGGCCTAAACACATCCAGTGATCAATTATGAAAGGAATACTCTCACAAAACAAAAACAAACCACTTTCCTAAAACAATGATTCACATTTAGGATTTTTCCCAAAAGGAAACTCAACAAACACAATCTGAACAAGACTCATGCAATTTACCCAAACAAACAACAACATCGAACAAGGTTTCACTTACCATGCTATAACTAAACCATTGGGAACTCTCCAATCTAAATGTTTACCCAATGAAGATGTAGTTATATAGATTGTTCTGAGTGAGATTACCCACTTCCAATCCATTACCAAGGAAAAAACTATGTTACTGGTACAAGGAGGCAAAAATGGGCTCCCAACCATAAGAGAAAACATAAATTTTTCCCGACACATAACCATGACACAAACAGGGGGCCTGAATGGACTCTCTGGTTTAATGGGTATACTTCCATCAGACCTCTACAAATGAATTTATATAAGACTCATAGTAGGTATTCCAACTATAATAACCGACCATCTTAATCGACCAGCACATGTTAGTACATCATGACCCAAAAATTTAAAGGGTTTGGACGACCACATAGTTAGTCCACACTTTTTAGAAATCCTTGCGCTAAACATGGCGATCCTTCTATCTACATGATTATCGGGGGAATTATCACTAATAAATATGTGAAAACCATGCACTCAACCTATCTATCCAAACATCAAAACATTCACCAAATACCCTGTCGAAACCAAAAAGGGAAATCATGAACTCATGCTACAACAAGGAAATAAGGTTCTACCACCTCTACCACCAAGCGAGAACAACTAGAATAAGATGATGACACCAGAGGTTGAAACACTTCCTATCATTCATTCTGAGGATAAGACACTGTACTAGTGTCTGAAAGACCCTGAGATTTCCCATGACCATGTCATCTTCTCTTTGAGACCTATGGTTGAAGCTCAAATGATTGAAGCATCTTTAGCCTCATAGTTAGGCTTTGTAATCCACCTGAACAAAACTTCTTCATCAAGTGATACAAACATATACACCCCAATCCCTGAGAATTTTACCAAGATATAAAACATTCTAATCTCACAATACCCTAACTGAAAATTTCACTGAAACAAGGTCTTAGAATATTCACACACATCACACCATGTTTCTTAGGGTGAGAAACAACAGAAGGAAATGATGTATATAAACAACTTCCTCTAGAATAGAAGATTTTGATGCTTTCTCCAAGGGAGACATACTCCCAACATAACAGAGAGTCTCAGATGATTACATACCCTTCACTCTCCCTCTACAAGAGGATGCAAAATTCAATGAAATTAATGGGTGTAGACTTACAAAAAAATGATCGATAAAAAATTCATTATATTGATCAACTGGATGATTTTCCAATGGTGAATCAATATAGGTTGCACATCAATTGTGCATTAACCCTTAATGGGGGTGTAACTTATCCAATGAGAGAACCCAAGGACCCAAGCAAGATGGTCCCTTATTCAAAACATTCCACAAACTAGATCCAAACACATGAAGGGAAAAACCTTATAGGAGTCCCAAAAAATATCTCTGAAAAGACTAAAAACTGGTCATTCTCCTCACCATACTGACCAAACACAGATCCAAAACACGGTTCGAATAGGAGGGGTTTTTGGACTCAAAAAATTCCACAACATCCAAATTTCCAAAAACACATAATACACACCATCCCAAAACATTCACCAAGACATCGTGTTTTTCTTTTAAAAAATATCTTTGAAAACAAATGGTTCTGCGGTTAGAGTATCCACCAATGGTATTTCATGGGCCTCACAAATGCAAGTTTCTGTGCCACACCGGGCAGACTCCACATATCCATCCCGGAACTGATCCAGTCATTCCATTAACCATCCATAATTCCATATAACCCCATGCATGTTCTCTCTCACAAAAATACCAAAGTTTAAAACAAATACACTTTTGTCTTTTAAAAACCTAAACAATCAACCAATACTTCCTTTTTCTCAATACATATAACCACGAATGATAACCCAAATTACCAGTTACAAAATTTTTAGAAAGGAACAATCATTCATATAAAAGTAACTTTAATTTTACACACATTAATTTCAAAACATATCATACCATTAAAACACCTTTTTACAGTTTACAAGGCTCTATTGGAAACACTTTTTCAAAACAAACATTAAAATAATTCTTGGTTTCAAAAGAGGCGTAAACACACGATTATCCTAATTCGATTTTTTTTGGAAATTGTAGTCCCACCATTTGAAAAATAAAACCCTTCCCTCTTTATTTGAAAACCATTTCACAAAAACCATATGCTTCTTAAAACCAAGTCATTTTTAATCTAAAAACAAACTTCCAAGATTTCAAAACAAAAGGACATAAGACAATGTGAGGGGGAAATAGCATTGGTGGGTCACTTGGACATATGGTTCATGGCTATATTCCAGTCACTTCACCATAATAGAGAGAAAAGCTATGGAATATCCTCAGCTCTGCATGGCTTTCTAGGCCTGACGAGCTCACTAAGACCATTAACCCAACTCTCTTCATTTCCCCTAATCATTATCAAATCATGAAAACCAAAGGACTTAGATAAAATCAGACTTCCCCTCGAAATATAAATTCCATAATTATGTGTGGTGATCAGGAAAACTTCCCATAACTAGAATATTATGTCCCAAAAATCGTAACTCTAGAAAATCCTAACTCTTCCCCAAATAACATGACCCAAAGATTTAACCCCAACCTCCTCTGACACAATTTTTTCACGAACTAAATCTGGTCACCGTGGAAACCGGGAAAAAACCAATCTTGTGACATGACTTTATGGTAATTCACGTTTCCCATGGTCTATCCATAGTTCCCAGGTATCATAAAATGATAATTGGGAATGATTTACCCGATATTATAAACATAAATCAATAAATGAATCCAATAAAATGAATCTGGAATTTTCAAACCAAACAATCATTTACAAAAATTCAGAACTGAATTACATTGTTTAAAGATTCTCACCAAAACTATAAAAAAGTTATAAAACCAAAAGTAAATACCCCAAGAACCTCCACACTGCAAGAGGCACTGCCCACAATCCATCCCCATAACACTTCACCAAGAAGAACCTCTAAAAACCCAGACCGTTGGCACTAAATATTTTACCCACACCTATGAGAAAAGATTCCCAATCTACTTACACCCAAATGTGTAAGAATTGTGTTAGCCAAATTATATTAGGACGCCACCACTAAATAATTACATGCGATAAATTTTCAATGATGACAATAATGCAAGTTGTGGTAAATAAGAAATGCTAGTAACAATATCTAAAGGATGAAAATTTAAATAGAAACACAATTTCTAAGTGGGCTAATTTAAATAATCAACACTTTAAAAATAAATTCTAATTCTAAGAAATATTCCACCAAATATACCGTATGACGATGGTATGTGTAACGTATCTAATGAACACAAATTATAGGAAATAACCCTTAGGCACAAGCTCACTGTGGGTCTCAGGTACCTTGTATCTCTGTGAAATTAATCATCACAATATATATTTTTTCTTAGGAATGATCCACTATTGTGGAAAAAACCCATATCCTAGTGGTACCAAATCATCATCATCATAGTTTTTTTAGATTTGTATGTGTCAATCTTGCTAAGTGAAACTGAGGCCAGACCCCACGGATTCACTAGCATACTAGTACACGTCCACCCACCTAGATACCCTGATTTCCCCCCTATGCTCAATCATGTTCAACAAGTCCTGAAACATACTTTACACATGAAAATATCATTTCCACATTACTAATTCACCAAACAGCCCACATGTATACCAAAAAAATTTCAAATGTCCACTTTTCATAAAATTGATATTGAAATCCGACTCACACCAAAATAACCCACAACAGTTTTCCCATTTCATTAACACTTCCAAAAATCTATTAAACAATTTTATAAAACTATCCCAAGATATTCCAACTCATATAAAAACCCAATCACATGTTACATAATACCCTTTTCATAACTAAAATCTATTTTACACATCACACCCACACATAACATCCCACATCACAGTCACATCTCTTACAAACTCTAGTAAATCCTTAAAACATTTTTATAAAACCTTTCCAAGATGGCACAAATAGAAAAACACCCCTTTTCACATTTAAAATGTACCATTTCAAAATATGCACTCTCCAAAACTGTTTTCCAATATGTTTTCATCACTTTCATAAATCATTAAATCATTCAAATCATTCATAAAACAAATCTAAAAACTATTCCCAAACTTTGCTCATAAAACTCTTTTCAAAGCCATGTGTCAAGGACAAAACAACACCAAAACACTATCAATGTATAATTTTCTGCCCTAGAAACATTTATAAAACCACCTTCAAGTTTTATTAAATCCCCTTGAATTATATCACAAAATATACAAATGAAAACACCCATTATCATAAAATTGTTTCAATAACTATAAAAAAGCATTACAAACCAAACATATTCCAAAAACACCCTTCTAAGTCCCACATGACACTAAGGAATTAACAAAACATAATGTTCATCCCCTTTAAAAATATTATAAATCACTTTCATATTTTATTAAACTACCACAAAAGATACCACATGTATTACATTAGAAATGTTCACAATTTAAAAAAATGAAATTATAAAATTAAATGATTAAATAAATCACTAAAAATGGGGGTTTCACCACAAATTGCATATTAGGAACATGAAAACCCATTAATAAAATAAAACTAACTCATCAAGGAATGGTTAACTATGGAATCACCTGCCTTTTGAGTCAAAACCCCCAAATCATGGTGTGAAACATCAAGCGGACTACTGCTGCAAAACAATGAAGTGAAGTGAAACCTAAAATACCAAGATTACACCAAAAAGACACCATTAACCCCTAGGTTCAAACCCTATCTTCTGAACTATTTGGAACATCAGGAATGTGGGATAAAACACTAAGGAAATGGATGAAATGGAAGGAAGAAAGACTTACTTGAATGAATCGTGGAGAAATATCCCTAAATACACATGTATATGGCTTTTAAAATATACATTCATGTGAGGTTCAAAAACGGAAAAGGATACCATGTAGGAATTTGAATGGAGGAAAAATAGTTAGAAATGATGGAGTTATGAAGGAATTAATTTACCTCTTCAAATCTGGGCGATTTGTGAAATAAAGATAAGTTTCACCCAAAAGAATGATTATATTGAGATCCAAATTTGAGCAGGAGAGAATGAAGGCGTGCCTTGGGTATGTGGTCTCGGGTGAGAGTTTGAATCGCCAAAAAAACATGAAACCTGAATGATATTTTAAAAAATTTAAAAATATTTTTAATGTAATAAATGAGCTTTCAGGTAGGCCCAATTCCTTAAATAAAAACCTAAATCCACCATTATTATGGATTCCTAAATGGTCCAAATTAATATAGTTGTGTTAATATGTCAAGGTATACCAATTATGAATTATAATGGATGAAAAATTTTGAACCCTGAAAGATTTATAAAGCAATCCATATTTATATTTAAATTTGCAATTGAGCTCACATTTTGGCCCAAATCATGAAAACTCACACATTTCTCCAAAACATCATAGGAAACCCCTAAAACAGTGAAATAATGGAAATTAAATAAAACATATCATTAAAATATGTTATGTCTGTGACAATACCGGTCACTACTATTCATCAATAACAACATCTATCATATATTATTTTTGAATCAATATGCATGGTAGAAAAAAATAATATCTATCATAAAATAAAATATTGGATAAAAATGATACAATCATAATATTTTGTTGTAAAATAGTATAGTTTGTCAAATTTTTTTATAAAATATAATTTTTATGATTTTACAATGGATGTTTTAGGTCTAATGAATATATGAAATATTCATATTGATATCACTTGTTTATAAATTTAGTGTAATGTTTATTTCATTATTAGTTTCTTCTAAATATCCATGTATATCAAATATTTATATGATGTGAATATTTTATATCGTTAAATTCATATTAGAAAATTTCATCTTATAAAATTTTCAATTTATTTGTTACATCCAAGGTACAAAAAAACACAATTTAGTTTTCATCATACAAGAAATTGGATTATTATAGAGTTATAAAATTTAATTTATTATCCTATTATGTTTTTTATGTTATATTTAATATTTATAATGATGTTTATTTTTTCTTATGTAAATACCCATGACTAGAGGGTATTTAGGTTAGATTTTTTACTACACTAGAGGCTTTTTCCTTTTCTATTAAATAATTAGTTTGATATTTCCCACAAGATTCTTATTTATGTTAAGATTATTATTTGATCAATTTTGAGGCCTTATAATAATTTGTTTCATAAACCTCATACATGTGATGTGATTATATTTGTGAAAAAATGTTTTTATCCTATTACTGGTGAATAAATGAAATGTTGAGTTGAATGAAGAGTTTAACATTAATATGGATTAAAAATATTAATATGGTGGATGAAATATATATTTTAAAAATAAATATTAATAATCTTGTATGCATATTGGGATAAAATTTGTTATAATAACGTTTGAAGGTGATGAGTTAGTTATGTAATTTATATTAATGTGATCTATTCTAAAATAATAAGATTATAAAAAACCCTCAAATAAAAAATTATGATATTCCTTCAAAAACTAACAAATCCCTAAAACCTGACCATCAAAACCGACCCATCATGTTGACGTTATATGCTAATTGTAGAGATTATGTAATTCATAATGGGTATGGGTGACACTAATATTATTAGGTTCTCATATTAATCTATAAGAATTAGGTTATAGTTGGATATGAAAAATTAATCAGATTAGAGTACCAGAGGAATAGATTTGAGATATTCCATATTTTATATTTGAGAAAAGGGTATCCCTATCGACTATCCAAGAGACATAAGAGATATGATTTTCATGATTTGTAATATAAATTTTTAAATGGTGAATTAAATTATATAGTGGACCAAAATAATTGAAAATATTGATCTAGTGATACTAAAATAAATAATGAATGGGATCAATAATAATGTGGGATTATATTTATTAAAAATCAATAGTGGAATGATATAAAACATGATACTCACCCATAGTCATGCCTTAGTTATAGATTTTGCAATGCATTATGAATATGATTTTCTAGGTCTTATATAATATTAGACAATATTATAATATAAATTAATTTTTATTTTGACACCAGCAAAATGATAAATATTAATTTCATTAACGGGGTAATACAAAAATATGGGTAAAACTTATCCCACAGAGAAAATAAAGAATGAGGCGTCCATCATCATGAGGATCACATGATTAACTATAAGGCACATGATCACATGACTTTCTAAGGGTCACGTGGATGAGAATTCACAATACTAACCCAAAATTTATCCCATGAATCACATTTTGACAAACCCTTCAACTCTTGTTATGGAATCCCAAAAAATAAAAAATCACGCAACAACTTATAAGAAAGCACCCTCATGTCATGCAGTGTATCAACTGGTGGAGGCCTGTCAAACAAATCCAAAGTTCGAGGAAAATCGGACAAAATATCCAAAATATGGTAGCCTTTGGTAGTCATAAAACTCAAGAAACACATCACCTAATTGAGAGAATGATTATTCTAAGAAACAATTCATGAAATTTTATGATATCCTATAAAAGTTAAAAATTATATAAATGATTTAAAAGGGGGATAAGGTAGGAGCATCATGCAGTCACAAAAATCTCATGATCCATGAGATGCAGTAATACCTGAGTAACATGTCCACCTCATCTCACTAATTCCCAATTGAATTTATTCCTCATTACGTGAGGGGCCTTGGGTGTGTCTATGAGATCTCATGATCCCACATTACCCCCATATGAAAAATAGATGGAATTTTACATCAGATTATTGTGCACATCCATAGGATCATTAGTATTCTTGCACCACATTATATATAGGTAGAGTTATTTTCTTCGACAATAATTTAGAAACCATGCAGAATACACATCCTTTATAAAATAAAAAATGAAAAAAATGGAGGAGTAAAGAGCCTCTCATAGTTGTAAAACTCTAATTTTGGGCCACATATATTTAAAAAATGATCTCATAGGACCCCTTGACATGCCGATCTGATCTCAATATGGCCTCTTAAAAACATATTTGTCTCAGGGAATGTCCCATTAAAGTTACCTGAGATCACGTTAAATCCTTTGAATGGGAATCCTAGTCTCAAAAAGTCCCTTGGACATGTCAACTAGAGAATATAAAAGTCCCATGGAATGTATGAATAAGAATACCATAAACCTAAAATTTGTAATAATCCAATAAAAGATCCATTGGCGAGGTAGTCTTTTTGTCACTGAAAGATATGTGACAAACCTATAGGAATTCACTGTAGGACCTCATGAAGATGCATGATGTTGAGGACCTCCATTGATTTTAGAATGGATTCATGCAATGCATGTTGTGAAAATTGGTGAACAACTTGGGTGGTGAGTCTTACAAATACCTCAACATAGAAACAAAGAGGTTGTTGTCTTATTGCAACCAAAGGCACTAGCTCACCCAAAAATAGAGAATATTTCATGGAGTAGAAAATATCAAGACTAGAAATGATTACCCTTTGGAATGATCTGGGTAACCATATGAGGGACCATGCTATATGCATAGGCACATCATGTGATCAATCATAGATTATGTGAATGACATATGGAAATACCTGAAAAGAACACTCGACATATCTAATAAATAACACAATATATAAAATAAGATAGCACTGAAAAAATCTAATACAATCACAATATAATAATAGAAAAACAACTGTGGGATGGGGGACATCATGAAAATAATTATATAATAACCTTTATTCACGTCCCCCTGAACCCCTAATGTTATGTGACAACACTATTATATGTCATCCATATCTCTTTACACTCATCTGGTATACGATTTGGATTATGTGTAGTCCTTGGGACATGTAAAAATCAAGTCACATGGGACACCTTGGGCATGCCACCTGAGTCTCTTTAAACCCTCTGAGATCCCATCAATACCTTGTGATTTTCATTAGACATGTTTTTTCACACATATAATTCCATTGGAACATATTAGGAAAGTCTTGAGATAACACCTCAGCATGTCGAATGGATCTTGAGACACCCTTCAGGAAGGATAACTGGGATTCATGATGACATCTATACATGTCAGCCTAGGCATACATCAACCTTCAAGAAAAGTACCACTGACTCCCTCTATTCCCTCTTATAATTTCATTATGCTCTTGTGATGACACCAGGATGAGTCAAATGGATCGTGATTCACCATCTTATCATGTTAGAAAGGGTCTTGATATCGATTCCGGAATAGGATGGGAAGGTCTCACAATTTCACCAAAAAATTAGGTTGTAATCATGTAAAAACTCCTACACATGCCATCGAGGATATGTGACATCCCTCAAAAAAGTCAACTAGATCATGTAATTCATATAAGACTTTTCATGAATACATCATATGAAATATCAAGAAGATAATCAAGGCCTGTTGAGTGAACAATAAACACATGTCAAGAAAAAATGTAGGCCTTGTCAATAGGGAATCCTAGTACTTGATAAACATGTTAAATCCTTTGTTTGATAGGCCATATTATAAAGGAAAATTCAGCATTTAAGACGAAAAAAATAAAATTCAAGAACTATGATTCCTTACACAACAAACATACATAAGACAACATCCTAAGTTCGGAGACGCATATCAATCCTCCTAATAGATGTCTGTATATGTTAGTCCAATACTTATATGTAATGTGACTAATTATTTTCCATCATGTTTTTCTCACACCAAACATGGATCATGTGGGCTTAGGAATTTCAATCTCCATGTCACTTGCATCATATATCTTCAGTAATGTTACTGTATATCCATATATATATATTACCTTACAAATTGAACTATGAGATATCTAATTATATCCACAAACATGATGAGAATGCTGCCTTCCTAAGGCCCAATCCCAAACACAAATGGGAATCCAAATATGTTTATGTCCCACCATGTCTGTATTATTTCATCCATTATGACCCAATAATTCCAATGGGATGATAATAATACCACATCAATTAATAGACAGAGAAATCAACAGAACTACAAGAACTCTATTTCCATGAATTAAAATGTTATTTTTGATGCCTTCCTAAGGATCGAGACCATACAAAAATGGGCATACACAATAGTGTAAATACTTTTATGTCTCTAACATTTCAACCATTGGGACCCAATCATTCCCAGGAGATTATTTTTCTACCTCATTCATTAGTTGAATGGGAGAAAAATTGAACTATGAAGACTCTGATTCCTTATGTAACTAGAATATGTAGGATATATCCTTAAGGAAAAAAGCACCATATTAAAAATCATAGGGTCATTCCTTGTACATATGTCCCAAATCCATATTCCAAGAGGTTTATTACTTTCTATCCCCATTTTCTCATTCCAAGCCAAGATTTCATGGTCTAAGGGATTCACAATGAACACAGAATTCTAATCATGAATCTCTAATAGCCAGGGAAATCCTACTGTGTAAGCCCCAATGAGTGGCATCATATATAACCCACATATAATAGAATATTCCTCAGGGTCGGTCGCAAGAGAATGATCTAAATATGATAAATCTAATTCTTCTTTTTCCCAAGATATGTATGATGTCTACTTGAGACTCATGATAAAATATTCAATTCCCAAGTGCCCACACTTTTTCCCTTTCCACATGAAATTAAACTAAACTGGTTTAAAAAAATATGTGGGTTTCGATTCATGAAAAATCATGGGTATATTGGATTCCTCAAAAAGGCTAAATACCATCCATGGAAAATTTACTACCTCCCAGCATAATACAATATTCTGAAGTGAAATGTTATATAGATTCATCATATGACTAGCTACCCATCATTTTTAAATGAATGAATAGACTCATAAATAAATATATATATATATATATATATATATATATATATATATCAATTCAATATTGAGAACCCCTTATTTTTTGTATAAAAGTGACTTAACCTATATTCATGTCATAGAGTAACCAGTCTAGTATCATGATTTAGAAGAGATTCTATGAAATACCATAACTATAAAAGTGATTCCTATATTATTTAGAAATTCTCTTTTAGAAAGGTGTGATGAGCTGGACCTCCCATCCACTCACCCTACGTGAATCCATAAAGAAACTTTGGTTTGAAACCCCAATAGTCTAACTACCATTGGAATGTACATTTCAAACCATTTATTGACAAGGGAATCATTTGTAGTATACATTAAGAATAAAAACAGTGACCCAATTTCCATGATTATGAATGAAATAAAACCCCCCAGAGTCAACCATTGGGACCCACTAAATCATTCTACACAAGTGTTATTTCTCATCCATTAAAGATCAAAAAAATAATGGTGAACCTGACTAGAATCATTAAAATAATAAAATAACTGGTTATCCTCTTTGCAGCCATTTTTTACCATATACACTAATAGAAATGGTGAATCCTATGTGAATCTATAAAATATGAAATTTATTGTGTGATCATCCATTGGACCATTTTATTTTCACAGTATTTGAAAAAAATAGTGAAGTAATCATAAATCAATCAAATTACTAAATGATCAGTTTTCCATGTATGAGGTCACATTGTTCTTATAAAAAAATATGGTATGCCTAACATAAATCATACAACAGGTTTTAGGTGACTAGGGTTCCAACGAAATATTTCCATCCTTTAATTAAGAAGTCTACATGAGTAGGATGGCCATATCATGAATTAATGGAAATTTATGTTATCCATAAAAATATTATTGATCAAATCATTACTACGATAGGTCCTAAATCAGTGGCCCTATTACATTTAAATACAATGACTGAAGATTCATCAATGATAAAAAAACATCCAGATCCCATAATTATATCATCTAATGAATATTCCGTCAAGTGAGTTGTGGCTGTAACCCTCACGTGTCACAAAATTATCCCACCCACCCACAAGCTTCAATTTGTGGTGGAGAATATGAATGTCTGGAAGTACCTTCGACGTGGTACAATATAGACCCTGAAGACTACTCATACGGGTTTCCAAGTACTGAAGCCAACATGTTTGCACCATTTAGAGAATATTGTAGCAGATGTAGTAACCCTTGTTGTATCATTTTACCACATGAAAACCTTATACCTAGAGTGTTACAACTATAACGTTAATTATATAAAGAAGGTGGATTTTGATGAAAAATATGTTACCCTTCTAGTTTATGGGATGAAAATGAGGGATCATATCAACCATTGTCACAAGCATCCTCCAACTAGTACCCAACAATTTCCTTTTGAGGGAATCACCTGACACACTGCCACCTCTGATGCTTATACACAGGAAGCACAGAAGATGAATAAGTAAAGTTAGTTTATGTAAAACTTTGACTAGGATCATATCCCACCCCTATGTACTATTTTTGTGATAATATTCCTCTAGTAACGAGTGAGAGGGCTCATATCCCTACTCACTCAAAATAACTCCATGGGCATATTATTACAAGTGGCATGGATGATCGACATACCCTGAACCATGTGCATGATGTACATCAGAATACTCAATTAGTTCAAGGAGGAAAGAAGTGGGCTCATATCCCCAATTCAGTCAAATATATTTTCTATTACCAAGTGGGGAGATAAAATGTGTTGGTTTATATCCTTGCACACACATTCCTTAAATTCAAATACATCCTAGAAATAGATGGAGAACTCCACTAAATTATTTAGAAACTGTTATAGATAATGGGATAGGATAATATTCATATATATAGATCAAGGATATCTCAGCACACAAATAATCACGAAAAATTGGTTGATCTAGAGCAATCACATATTATTGATCCTATCTAGGAGGTTTATAAGCATATTCCGTTATAGTAAGAGTCACATGACCGGGTTCATATTCCCATTCCAATTAGGGATCAATAGGTGAGAGTGTCAAATGTATTAATAGAGGGGAACATTAATATACAATATTTCTGACATCATATTATAGAGTCTCAGCTTCAGGCTCATATCCCCATTTTGGTCGGGACTCACTAAGGGATTGGGGAACATTCCTTGGGACATGCTCATATTCATGTATAATAAGACTGGAGGCATATTGCAAAGCATCAGGATTATGAATATATCCTCATTTTGGTCAGGGATAACCACGTGAGAATGGCTCATGCCTCATAACATGATCATATTTCCCTCAATGAATCTTTCTGGAATATTATAGTAGATTATGGATTCTAGGAACATATTACTACTTCCTCCACAGAACATCACTAATAGCATCAATATGAGGGAATATAAGAGAAGGATCATATCTCTTCACTCATTACGGAGGTCCATCGACATATTACAGCTGAGAATCTATATTCGTACAGGGATTATATTCATGTTCCAATATAGAATCACCATGTGAGAGGTGAACACTCTTTGGGGAATTCTCATATCCCTTCCATGAATGAAAATATTCATATTCCAAAGGATGAGGATCTGAATAATAATTTTATTCTGATCAAGGTTCTTTATGTGAGAGAGAAACATGCCTCTGGATAGGCTTTTATTTATGTCAATAATGAGACATCTCATTAGAATATTCCAGTATCTTCTCAACCATTGGATCATATTCCTACATCACTAAACATTTTTAAACATGTTCAGGAAACCGTCTTACAAAAAGATCATATATGTTTACAATTCCAAAATGAAGCTCATCATATTCTGACCACGATGCATATTGTAACCAATATTGTTAATCGACTCAATGCATGAATCATTTAGTTCATTTGAGACACAATTTCAGCACCACGGGTTTATATAGACTCTTTAATTGAAGTAGAAGATTACCATTATCATGATTGTCCTCCACAAGATAGTTTGGAGATGAATGACAAGGACTCTACTCCTAAAATACATTTTGTTCAACCTAATAATAATGATAACTACCATGGATAAGGAAATCACCCCATTTACAAAACAACTTCGTATATAGATTTTTCCAAAACTCAAATGCCTTTCTATGAGAGGCTTTCAAAACATTGAGTTCTACCACATATAGTTCCCCGTCGACTTCAAAAAGAACTCCCCTATAGTAAAAATGAGACACTCATAATCTTCATCTATGTTCTGACTAGATAAAGGTGTGTTATTATGATTATGAGGAGGCTAACATTGTCATATAGAGAGAGTTAGATGTAAAACCCTCCACATCATGTTTTGAACAATATCTACTAATGACTATGTGGTCCTAGTTGTGATCAAATTTGAGTGAATTCCTTATCAATGATAAATATATGGGCTACTCATCCGAGAAAGAAGAATAGAAACCATCCTTATCAACAATATGAGGGACATCTTCACCCACAAGATACTAAGTAGTCAACTAGACCAGGAAACTATATCAATCGATTCAGACCCCATACAAAAAAACATAACTCTAATTATTAACACAATTAATGCTATATCATCATAAGTATTCAATAAATGACATGTAAATCCATGTCATGAATATTTATTAGAGGATGGGGAAATTTTTGATAATTACACTTCAACAGTCCACTACAATATAAACTCCCCTTCAGATATAGTGTCATGTGGTTTCATAGCCTTTGGAGAAATTATGGTACCTGGTAATGCTCAATCTAATTTGTCTCTAAAACAAAATTAACATGCCTAAATTTTTTATAATCATCAAATACATAGGGTGGTATATAAAATAAATATTTGAAATAGGCCCCTCAAATAAAATAAAATTCATTCTAGACATCTAATATGAAGTTGCGATCAACTGGAAAAGTTATAGAAAAGAATGATTCCCATCATGGGCTTCCATCACACACAAATCATATTCAAGTACAACCATGAAGCATAAAACTAACCATATTAGAATATTCCACATCACTTGTACAAGTGGGGACCCATCTTAATAGGTTGGGGGAATATCTACCACAACCTCTACCACATAGGTCGTCATTTTTATAGTGTATTTTGGACCTATTGGAAGCATCTATCCAATATTCCTTGCCCACTAGTTAGGGGAATTTTATATCTCAATCACTATAACTATATTCATCATCCCCTGAGAGGGTCCTGGGAAAATTATGTGTGATTCTAGAAAAAATTGATTCATTTGGGATTTTTAATTTATATCTCAATGATCTTCTGATGCATCATCAAATCCCCAATGGGAATCATCGTATTATTAACAATAGGAATATTCTCTGCCAATTGTTATTCTGAATAACCCCCATCTCGTAGGGATGTGGAAATTTTCTAAATTATAATCACCATAGAGACAATCAATCTTCTCAAGTACAAATTAACAGTCAACATCCCATCCATTCCTCCACTCACTAGAAAACCCTTTACCATTTAGCGCTCATTGGAAAATTATGACTGGAAACTCCTAAAAATTCACTAATAATGGACAATGATGTGATGAAATTTTGATAATGGAGATCATACCCTGTAGTGTTCACAAGGAGAAATTTCTTAATATGACCAAGGGTTTGAATAACTTCCCTAATGAAGGTAGTAAAAATGATCATGTTTCATTTAATGTAATAGGAAAAAAGCCAGTGTATAATATGCTTATATGAAAGTCATCACTATCTATAAAATATATATGGTGGATTGAGTTGCCAATAATCTGGGTTGCAACATGTTAAATATACCCCAAGAGGAGGGTGATTAGGAATTAGAAACTAAGGCTGAACACACCCAAAACCAATGAAGGTTCCAAAACCCAGTACATTCGAATATCAATTATACACCTCTCCAGTGAAACACATACAAAGAGAAAGGTAATGATGTGGTTAAATACCAAAAAACACACATCATAGTTGAGGTTCCGTCTATGGAGGAAAATATTTTACAAATGAGAGTGAGGTACTAACTCTCAGATGACTTAATGAGGATATACTCATGTTAAATATTCCCAATGGAAATCATATTCCAGAGGTGATGAATAATCTCCCTCTCATAGATGATTTTCCATCAAAATTGGTATCTGAGCATCTAAATATCTCTAGATCTAGTTATATGGTTTATATAAATGAGGAATTAGAAAAAAATTTATTACTTCTCTTTGTTGCAGTGACAACATTGGCTTCTCGATTCCCTAGCTACATGTAACACCCTATGTTTTTATGAAATTTTTCCTTCAATAAATTTATTTTTGTTTATTTTGTTTGATTCATTAATAATTATGTCAAATTTGATTTATATGATATACCATTTTAATCATTCATTTCATGTACCAACAACACTCCTCGCAATACCAACAACACTAAATTTCTAGGAAACACAATATTTTTTATAATTATTTAAGGCGGAATAAAATAACATAGCCATTAAACATAGTAATATGAATAGTAGTAACTAATTTTTAAATATTTGTTAATATTTTTTTTGTAGAAATAATTTAAATTGATAACAGGAGATTCGATTTTTGGTAATGTATGTATATGTTTGAAAATAATATTTTTTTAAGGAACATGTTTTTATAACCTTCTTTGTAAAGTATTAAAAATAATGTCAGACACTTATAGAAACATAATTTGATAATATAAATATTTTTATTTCATAATTTAATAATTTTAGTAGGTTTATTATTTAGGATTCTATAGAGAATCTTTGTTTTTAGATGAATAGTTATAAAACTAATGAATTTTATCAAAAATATTTTGTTACATTTTATTTCTATAAATTGTTATATATTTAGTTGTTTTTAAAGACATTATTTATCAATTATAAGTTGATAAATAAAATATATGTCATTGGAATCATTTTTTTCTTGAATTTAAATATAACATCGTAATGACTTATTGAACATTCTTATTGTAAAATCGCACTTTCTCATCACGTATGGGGGACTAGAATTAAAAATAGTTTTTATTTTGTAAATTGAATTTCAAAAAATAGGCATAAATGGTTTCTTATATTATAATATTTATAGACTTATAATATTAACTAAATTTAATACCAAAAATATTATTTCAAGTGATTAAAATCAGTTATAGTTTTTAAGGTACAATTAATCTTTACAAGAGACTAAAAAATAATCATAGGGGAAAGAATGACAAATACACTTGTAAAACACTTATTTAATGGCTATATATCGGACATATACTTTCTATTCTTGAATTTTTTTTGTTTTTTATGACTATTTTTTTAAAATTATGGTACACCTAACTTATTTTAAATAATTCAATGTTTGTACCCTCCCTCCATTATAAAAATAAATACCTTCTCGCAGTTTTTAAACCTCCCAGACCACATAGGGTTTGAAACGATCATACCATTTAAGATCCCAACATTTATACCCTCCACATTTATGCCTCCCTTTGGGAATAAATCTATCTATGGATGCACTTTTTTCATTGAAAAAAGAGTTTCCCAAATAAGTGGTAATATTCTTTCCCAGGATCCTTACACTTATTTTCTTTCTGCACCACCAATATTATTATTAATAATTGATTATATAATAACACCAATATCCTAATTATTATAATATATTTTTATTCTAGGTATTTGATCTACATGTAAACTCCCTTTCATCTAATGGGTAATGAAAGTTACCAATCTTGTGTGTGTCGATCTACTGCATCACGAAAGGATGAGGTTCATTTTTTTCATTACCACATCTCATGGTAGGTAATTATGATGGAAAATATAACTTGATATGTTATTTATAACATTTGTGATGTATTTATACTTTAGGAATTATTATATAACATATACCTTTACATTCCATTTCTTCTAAGTATAATAAATTTGTTTGGGTAAGAGTGGACTACCGCCTCCTCAAAGTGATGAGATTCACCCAAACCATACATGGAATATTTTTGGGGTTTGTTTAGTGAAATTATATTATAGATATAAAATAATAATCATTCTTTCATTATAAAAAATTTATTTACATTTAATTCATCTAATTTATTTCATTCAATAAAACAATAAAATAAAAACAACATTCATGTTTACGTATGACCTACCATTCTCATGAAATGTGTTTTCTATTTCGTAGTTATATATTATGTATATTATTATAAATTAATTTATAAAAATATATACATGTTATTAATAACTTTTTTTACATTATGGGAATAATTAAATCTTTATATAAGTAACAATATCAAGAATAACAAGTCAAAACATATATTGAATATTAAGTAGATATTACTCGAAACATAACATTAACATGAAGTTGTCAATAAAAAGTTAAAATAATGTAATAAAAAATTCATATATATTATTATATATAATAATATGGTTTTTTTAGATTTATAGTAAACATATATTCATTATATAATTTGTTTTGATGAGTATGAAAACTTTCAGCACTTAAGGTTACAGAATTTAGTCTCACTATTTATTTATGTGGTATACATATCACATTCACCAACCATTTAATCATTTTTTTTGTTTCTATTATATATAAAAATCTAATGTATGTTTTATATAATTTAATTTATGATTATTTACATATCCATTAGACAATATTTATTTCATGGCGTATAGGTTTCAAAATTTTCAAACTCAATAAAGTAATTTTGTCTTAATTGTCCTTCTTTAAGACACATGCCATGTTTTATACCTATATTTTCTATGAGATGTTTATACTAACATTAAAATGTTATATCATGAATCTAATTATTTTTATTATATTTTGAACTTCATGTTATTTTGTTATTTCCATTGTATTATGATTCAACATTACCAAAGTGGTAACAATTTATTCTTTTAATCACTTCATTTATTGAGATTGTTTATGATTATGCTTCCATGGATGAAATATTATGATCAAAATCTCAATAAATATAATGAATTTTTATATATTTTTTTATTTAATGTTATATACAATTAAGGGTACCATTTTTCTACTATTGATACTTAAGCTAATTAATAATTTATTTTTTCTGAAAATCTAATGTTATTTATTCATTTCGATCGGTAATCAATGTTATTTAAAAACAGTGTTTTGTAGAAAGGTTTTAGTAATTATTTTAATTTTATCATATGATTTTAATGGAAATTTTAATCCTTGGTTTTCATTTTCACAAAATTATATTAAAATGAATATTCTTGTTATTTTTTGTTCAAGTGATATTATCAATGTTTAAGGTGAAATATGAATGTTCGGAATGTATAGACATACTCTCCATCATGATCATTAATTACTTGATGTTTCCAATGTCTGTTTACAAGGATTTTTTTTTAAAATAGTTTTTTCTAATTAGTCAAGAAATATTTTTATTCTCAAATGTGTAACAATGAAAAAGGGTTTTCAAAAAAATTTCAAGTGTAGAAATTATTTTAAATGATTTCAATTATTATAAAAAAGTATTAAAAGAAAACAGTTTTCAAAATGATTTCAAGATTATATTATATGTATAAAAGGAAAATGTTTTAAAATTATTTTCAAACATCCTTTATAAGTTTCAATATATTTTCAATGAAAATGTATTTATAAAAACATTATTTTTCAAAGAGTTTTTGGTGAACCCACATGTGTCATTTAGTTCACACCAGATGTGGCTAGATTAGTTTTGATTGTTTCCAAAACCATTATTTCTACTGATACATATTATATATATAGTCAGTGGTTGATCCCATGGGTAATTATGTATGATATGGAAAAATTTTATTGGAAACGTTTGGGGTAGTATTCTTAACAAGTTTGGTTCATTTAGGATAATCTATTTTCTAAAGCAGTAAGGTTTTTAAATATGGACACAGAAGGGATTAGGTTCAATTTTGGGGTTTCAGGAAAAAGATAATCTTTATCCTATCTTGGGGTGCTACTAAGATCTAGGTTTCAAATAAAGTTTCTTTCACTAGTAAAATATTGTCATCCCAACTAGTTCTAATTTGGAGGTGGCTATTACTTGGTCTAGATTTAACCAAAAACTATGAGAATTAACCAAAGATTCAAAGAGAGTAAGTGTCATAAAATATTGGTAATAGCATAATCTACTACAATCAGACCTGATTCATTCATCCAATTCTCCCATGTTCAGTGTTTCATGAATGAATTGGATAGAAATTTATAATTGACCCTGATTACTATTCTTAGTATTACCAAGATGAGAATTTAGAGACTAAATAAATAGAGACACCCCTACTCTTGACACCTACCCTAGGTTGTTTAGCAACTCATTTTAGAATTAATTGAAGGTAGAAGATGAATTGAAATCACGATTAACATTCCATTAGAAATTGAGAATAAATGATTGCAAAACATTAAATTATTTAGATAAACTAATTAATTAATATAAAATCAGGAATTAGTAAAAATGGTCTCAAATAAAAACACAATTCTAGTAGATTAAGAACAACAAATAAGAACGATAAAAACAATGTGAAGAAATTTTTTTTCTTTATAAATGCTCTAAATGATAAACCTATTAAGAAAACTATTGATAAAGAAAAACATGTTGAATAATGTCATTAAAATTAATTCACATGGTACATATTAAATTAAAAAAAATAAAAATTGTTGAACACATTCCATTTTTGGGTAGAGGGAGTAAAATGGAATGAGACAAGTATGAATGAATCAATGAATTATAATCATTGAAATAATGTGTGTGGATACAGAATATAGATATGGTAAATTACATTATTTTTAATTGGTCTTCTCATCATGTAATAATTATATGAGGTTTCACAAAAATATTTGAATCATTACATATCTTGCTCAAATCTCATTCTTGATTTTGAATCTTGGATATGTTTATGACATGTAATCGGATTTCAAATCATGAAACATCCTTTAACTAGAGGGAAATGTGATTTTAAAAATTTATGTTATGGACTAGTGATTCACACCATGTAAGGAAGGTACCTGTCATGTAATAAGGATTCACATCCTGTATGTTTCCCAAACATTGAAATTCATAATGAATTGGCTTCATGACTTACATAATTTTGTGTAGTGATACTACATTTTTGGTAACGTGGTTTCACGATGGGTAACAGACAATTTTAATAATTTTATACTTTTTTCCTTTGAACCGTGAAATAAAATTTCATGTAATATTCAATACATACTAGGAGTATTATCGAGTAAAAAATTTAAAATCCTTGGTCCAATGGAAAAAATGTATATATGATTTCAACTTATCAAATTCCCCCACACACATACAATTTATTTTATAGAAGAAAACATATATCTATAGGTCTTTCAAAAAGGTAAGAAATTTCTAATGTAGAATACATTTTTATATCCAGATAAATAAAATTATGTCTATTAAAGAATAGTATTTCTCCAGAATCATTGTTGCATAAGAAATTAGTTATTCCCCATAGCTTAGTTAATGAAACAAATTCTCAATCCTTTAATAATTTTTTTATCAATTCATTGAACTCTATACCCATTTTCAATTTTCCACAAAATCATCCTTCTCTCATTACATATGGTGATGCAAAACTGGGGTTATGCTCATACCCCATGTATGATATACTAACTATAGTATTTCATTGGTTCTATTATCTCCACTTTATAAAGAAAAATAAAAAAATCGATCATAAGGGATTAAAAATAGGTTACAATGACTTTGAGGCATTGGGTGGGAAGTAAAATAGGTAGGAATAATGTCCAAAATGATGGTAGGATCTCATACTATAATGCATGAATGTTCAAAAAGTGTAATCATATGACTCTTTCATAGCTAATAAAGTCCAAAAAACTAGTTTCTCATGTTTCACCCGTGAATATATATATAGTGGGTGAAAATATGGTATCATGTAACTTCCATTTTTTTGATTCTTTATTTTCTGATTGTCATGTCTAGGCTAGAACTCATATCCACCCCCAAACCACATATGATCCTTCAAAGGATTCTTCAGTTTTGAAATTGTGATTTTTAAACATCCTAGTACATACCCTAAATCATTTTCCCTTATTTTTTATTTTTCAAATGAATATGACCCATGTAAAATAATACAAATTACACATATATAATAAACAATTTGTCTAGTAAGAAACATAATACATCTTCACAGTATAGTCATCCCAATATGGATAAAGAATGTCCTTGTGCTTTTCGAAAGTAAATTCTTGAATTATACAAATAGAAGGGTAGGAAGGGATAATAGGATTGAAATATCTACATTAACTAAGTTCATTCGTGGCTACTACGGGCTTAATGAAGGAGAAATGTAATGTGGGTCTAAAAATTAAGTATCTCAACAATGACTTTTTCAATAATTTTAAAATATTATTTTTTCTTTCATTTACTCAATAAAATATCAATATATTTCATGATAGGTTTACATGTCCAAAGTGTCAATCACAAAATATGATCAGAAATAAATATGTGATTATAGGCTCAGAATCCTCTTAAGAATTGGAATAATGATAAAAACTTTAAATCACAATGTATATAAATCCAAGTATTAACTCAAATAATAGTAATATCCACTTTATTTTATTTAATTTAAATTACTAAGTTCGTTAATCAATCTAATAATTTAAATATTTAAGAGACATGGATTTCCAATAATTTTCAATTATGATTTTATTTTATTTAGATGGTTCTAATGTGTCATAGGTTTAAAGAATGATTCTAAATTGAAAAATGTGTCCTATAAAGATAAGAATATGAAAAAAGATTGTTTATCAAAAGGGAAACTCATAAAAACTCCCCCACAAATATAATAATACATTTTAATCATAGTTAGTTGAAGTAGAATACAGGGGTTCGGGAAAATACAGATTTGAAAAATGAAATGGAAACTAAACAATAAATTTTTGAGGGAATATATAGTACCCTATTAAAAGGGTCATCCAATAGGGAACTTGGGTTGTCTTGTTTTTTAATTTTAGCTACATTAAATATGAGATATAAATACATGTTATATAATATATAAATCATTAGTCCATATGTTTGAAACATTAGTATGAAGTAAAATATGTAGGTGCACTGTTTGATGAGCAATGGAATCAAATTTTATTTAAATGAATGAATATTTCTATAATAAATATTTATGTATCTCATAAAAAATAAAAAAGACTCTAGAAATAAAATTAACATAATGACTCAAAAGATAGAAGAGATGAAATATAGTTTACACCCATAATTTGCTAATAAACTCGGCAATTATCCAGACTATTGTACTACATTATCAGGATGTTTCTTTCTTAATCACAATGCTTTATTTGTCTTTTGTAACTACTCAGGGAAGTGTAATCTAGCTCTCAAGGTCTTTTAGGAGGATGGATCACATAATAATCATATAGAGCATGACTCTAATGACTACATTAGAAGCTAATAATTTATATCATCATTCTATTGATTCATTCATTGAATAAGGATAGATGGTGTCATAGGAACATTGAAAACCATAGATGAAATAGAGGAGCAATACATGGATACCATATAATTATAATGATTTAAGAATTAATCAATGTAAATTGTGTAAAAATCAATTTTGCATGTATATTTATATATATAATGTATAATCCTAAAAAATGAAAGGATGCACAAAAAAATTGATAAATCAATAATCCCCTATACGTATGACCAAAATAGATATGGGTATTGTGGTCATATAAGATAACCTAATAGACTCAAAAATATCATCGAGCATCCAATCCAGCTCAGGGGGTGGAAGTGGATGTCCTACCGATTCAGTGGTAGTAATGGCATCAAGTGATGTTGGTTCAGCTATTGGGGGATGTTTTATGGTGTTGGATAGATTCTTCTGGGTAGGGGTGTAAAGGTACTGATCCTCTATGGGGATGTGTGATTGGTAGCATGATCAACAATTTATACCTTGATGGATGGTGTTATAATTGATACATTGCCCTGTCAGGCCTACTATGCCTGGACCTCTTGCTGGGTAGTAGGATCTGAGATCTCTGATGTCACGTTGTATAGGGATATGTGTGGGTGGGGTTGTAGAATAAGTTTTCAGGATCTTGTGGTGGCCGATATGGAGGGGTGGTGAATTAGTAAAACTTTTTATAGGGGATTATAGATTCTCGGTGACGAAAATAAGATTCTCTAGGTTGCATTGATGCATGAAAAAAATACATCCTATATATCATTGGGCAGGTGGTGTGGTATGGTAAGTTGTGGGGGAAGATGTAGGCATATCGGATATAGGGGATGGAAGTGAAGAGGTTTGTTGAGCGGCACTAGGGTTTTCTGTAGGATCCCATAGTGCCTTGTCAGCTACCGCATTACCTCCAGGCTTCCATCGATAAGTGTCATCATCCCTAACCATGAGCTAAAACCTGTGAATTAGGAGAATATTGAGGGGCACCACTGGTCCTAAATAGGTGAGTGGATGTGTGGCCTTAAATACACCAAGATGTCGGGCTATGTGAGTGATGAAAGAAATGAAATTGAGTGTGCCTCGCATTTTCTTGGTGTGGGATCAGTAGTAATATGAAAACCGAGAATCCATGTTGACGACATGGCTACTCATGGATAGTAGAAAGACGAGGAAATCTACTTGGCTCAAACTACCATAAGATTATTCCCAATCATCTAATGCATTACTCAAGGACCAATGAAGGATCCTATGTGATGGGCTACACAGATGTGTAGATTTGGTATTCATAGGATCATTCATTGTTTAATAATATTAGGAAATTATCTACCAACGATGCATCGAATCAGTCCTAGGAGGTTAGAAATAGAGGGCTAAAATTATATTATACATAACAAACATCTCTGTTTGAATGTTATGTGCTATCTCGAATACTGAAAATGATATGTCATGATCCCAGCCTCAAATTATGAAGTAGAGTCCTTCCAATAGAAACTAAAATGTAGATAGAAATGATAAAAACACAACCATGTATGTCTCCTAATGTTCATAAATAATGTATTAAATATAGAGGCACTCAAGGAGATGGAGGATCTCATCGCAGATATACGGGGGGAGATAATGGCATAGTTGATGGTCTTGTTTATCTTCATGTGTTTTTCATATTGTCGGTTGAAGGAGAAATTATTTATTGAGCATATTAAATGATGTATTTATTGAAAATTTGGGTTTTTATATCTAGATGATTTAGTGGATCTGGAATGGGAGTCAGAAATAGAATTGTGTTCATAAGGGACTACAACTGGGAGTGGAAAAGATACTACCCAAGGTGGTGAGGGGGAGAGAAGTGCAACCCCTTGTGGACAATTGGCTGGCAGTGGATCATTGTGGTATGATGTTGAATCTGTAGGTTGAAGTTGAATTTAATTTTTTTTCCATTCCTTTATTATGGTGGAGGGTTGTGGATGATTACAAGGATGGTTTTTGTGGGGGTATGTTTATGCCAAAATGGAATAAGGGGTGGGGGTATTTTTGCAGACATGAAGGGTAGGGGTTGAGGTGCACTTGTTTGAGGGATAAGGGGTGTTATTTTTCTACTATTAAGGGAGAACATTGGGTCACTAATGTAGTAAGGGAAGGTTTCCATAGAGAATAAGGGAGGAGGGGGTGGGGGGGGGGCTTCAGGATGCGCTGTCGAGAGGGAGTGAAGGGGAGGTGTAGTGGGAGGTAGGAGGGGGTCGAGCCATGAACCCTAAGTTCATGACCTATTTTGAATAAATATCTTTATTGAATTAAAAAATTTGTAATGATATTTAATGTCTTTTAATTATGGGTTTTATCAAATTTTCGCATAAAAATTACCCATATTGAAATAGGGTTACACGATATATATTTGATTAGTTTACACAATTTTACTTCAAACGTTGTTCATTTTCTCCTGGAAAGTCCTAATATTAAAAATGATTATTCTAACATAATCGAGCCTAAAGTTACATATACTAGTTTTAATCCCAATCATATCTTATTTCAATATTGATATTATAAAATATTGAGCCTCATTTGAATATTGTGTTCACAAAATAAACTTCAGGTATGATTTCTTGATATATTTCTTATCATTGACCATTGAATTTAAATGGTTTTCCAATATCCTTGTGAATATAAATGGTCCCATATAGAAAAACCTGAATGAATTATAATGGTCCATAAAATGTTGATTTTATCTTCCCAAGGATCAATTTTAATCTTGAGTAGAGTAAAAGGACCATATTTTTTGGGACAAAGATTTGTCGTTCAATGTGAATATCATGAAATTTCATTGATTTTTCTTTTTGGACTTTGGAATTGTTATAATAATATTTTTTTATATAATAAAATTGATCCAATTATATCATCTATGCTTCTCTAGCTTGTGAATAATCTAAATTTATCTTTTTTAATTGACATGTATGAGTGCTTTTCAAATTTTAATGGAATATGTAATGGTTTCCCAGAAACTACTCAGAATGATGTGGTACTAATGAGTGTTTTCTACTCAAATAATTATGACCATAGTGTATTATCAAAATTCACACTTCAATCACATCAAATTGTGTTTATTGTCTTCTCTAGGATATGTTTGATTTAAATATTTTACAATTCAAAATATACCACAAGTTTGTTAGAGGTAGAAAGATCTTCTGTTACACATAATTCCATATTTCTCAAGAAGTAATCAAATTAAATGATTAGTAAAATGTGTTCCTATATCCATAATTAGTAATCTATGAAATCCAAATCATTAAAACACTTTATTTTTTAGGGAATACATTACCACTTTCTTTATGTCATGCACAATAGCTTTATATTCTAGCCATTTGGAGACATAGTAGCTTCCAAAAAGGACACAACATTATCTATGTGAATTAGGAAATGGTCCCATGAAATATATTCTCCATACATCATGGATTTCAACTTCCATGATTTCATTTTGATTCATTTAATTTAATTTTAAAATGGTTCATGTTCATTGGAACCAATCACATATTGAAAATATTCCATTGTGTCTAGCAATAGTGTGGGATAGAAATCCCCAATTTGTAGGGTGTTTTATATATTGTGATGGATCCCATGATGCCCTATATTATGTGATTTATAAGACTTGTCTATCAGTTTGTGTTTTCATTTTTGGGAATGCAATGCCACAATAGTCCATCATCCAAACACTAGAATATAAGTCGGTCATCCTAGTAGTAGAATGTCGTTTCAGCTAAAAAGCAGTTCCATTTATAGTATGAGAGATCTTGGTGTAGAAATTTCATGTAATGTTAATTTTAAATATCATAAAACTATAGTTTCACTTTTATATACAAATGGGTTTCATTAGAACAATTGTATTCGATGTAGATATCATCATAATCTTTGATGAATGGAAGAGGAGGTTTAGAATGATGATCAACAATCACCTTTTCCATGCATTTGGTATCATTGATGAAAATATATAATTCTTGGATCATGAGGATCCAACTTATTAGCCTTGTTTTGGTATCATTTTTGTACGAAATTCCTAAGGGTATCAGGATAGGTTTTCAAAATCAACTGAGAAATAATCAAATAGGAATAGAATTTACTGAAGCATAAAAAATATTTAAGAGATATTTCTCTATAGACGTGTATTTGACATAAAATTAATTATGTGTGAGTATGGCATAGTAGGATGGTTAGAATATGTGACCAACAAGTTACCCTAAAAAAATCCATAAAAAAGTCAGTAGTGTCACACATAAATTAAAAGTCATTGTCCTAGACTGTTGAAATGATTAAAGGGGTATCTATCAGGACTTTCATTAATATTTTGAATTCATACTAACATTATTTAGTGAATAAAAAGGAACTTACTTTCAAATAAGGTGAGTCATATGGTTTGAAACTTTTTCAAAATCATTTAAAAATTGATTGTAGAATCCACCTTGCCCTAGAAAGATTATTATACCCTTAACTATTAATGATTCATGAAAATATTTGATGATGTTTATGATAAAAGGTTTAAATTATATTCCCTCATTGAAAAAATTATGTCTAAGGCCTACGCATCCTTGAACCATAAAATGACATTTTCATATTTCAAAACCAAACATTTCACATAACATCATTGTAGAAGTAGCACAAGATTTATTATGAAAACATAGAATGATATTCCATAGACAAATAATTCACCTATGAAAATTTATAAGAATTCAACCTCTATATAATTTAATATATTCATCATGAATATTTGAAATTTTTCTGGTTCATTACACATAATGAATGACATGAACCTATAAGAAAAGGTACCATGTGGATTACTAAATCTGGTTATAGGTAATCAGCTTGGTCGGCCACAATATAATTGTATCCTGAATATCCATTATGAAAATAATTAAATTCATGTAATTAATATATCTACATTATTTTATACATGAAATCATTAGGTAAATGTTCTTTTTAGGTCACTATGAGATATTTTTTTATCCACACAAACTCGTCATCCAGTGATAGTGCGTGTTGAGATCAATTCATTTCCTTTTGTTTCTTCCACTATGATCCCACATTTGTTAGGATCTACTTATTTCGGTGTAACCCACTTATTTTCAAATATTAGAATAGATTAATCTAGCAATAATAAGTTTTAGTACTTCCCTATTAATAACATCATTCTTAGGTGTTGTGAGAAACATCAGTGGTTGAGGTTTCAGGTTTTCACCATCCTCATGTACAATTTTGTTGGTGCATTCAACAGAATTGATTCTATTAATGTCATCTAATCCCTATGAAATTGACTTCTTTTGTCTTTTAAAGACATATACCAATTTTTACTCTTGTAGCTAAGATCTTTTAGAGTTAATGATTACTAGAATAGGGGTTAAAGATACTAAGTCTATATACATAAAGGAACTAGGTAGAGGCCTCCACTCTAGTTTTAGTAGTCGAATTATTTAGTGTTTTAATGGTCGGAATGTATCCCTTATGGGGGGTTAATTTATGAAAAACTCCTCAAAATCATAATCATCATCTACATTATGTAGTTAATACACAATTATTTTTCTATTCCCATATATTCAATTCTCTCTTGGGTAGGAGAGAAAACATTATAATTAAATTCACCATCTAATTGTTTGGTTGCACCAAGGAGGTTAATGGCTAGATATTCTTCTCCAAATATAAATATTAATCACCCCTGATTTTGGTATAACATATAATTTAATGTGTCTTGGAATGGTATTCTAATAATAATTGGGATTTCATCATCTGTTTTCTATTTATAATTCCAAAACTTCTTCATTAAAGAGGAAATTTACAACATTAACTGATACATACTCATGATTTAGTAGAGGGTAATTTACTAATCTATCATCATGTTGTGGAACTAATATTGTTTTTGAGCCCTTCATGTCTATGAATATTAAATAAACTCACTGACATAAGGCTAATACATTCTCTGAGATCATACAGAGATCATTATAATTTACACAGTCCAATTGCTCCTAGAATTGAATAAATTTTGGGGTCTCTAATCATAGGTTGAAAATTATAATGAAAAATAAAAGATCATTCTTCATTTAGAGAGATGAAATGTAAATATTCCACTTTTCTTATATTATATGGAATATCATTTGGTAATTTGGCATAAACCAGTATCTGATAAATACCCTCTACAAAGGGTATGTTTGTATGTAATGGTTTGACATTTCAATGAACTTCTTGTATTGTTCCTCCTTTATTCCTTGTCTTTCTCTTTCTAGAAAAAAAATTAGAGGCTTGTATTGTATTGGAGAAACCTAGAGCGGCTCTTTTGGTTATTTAGGTGTTTGGGTGTTTGTGGCTGGTGATATCTCCGTGGGTGTTACCTGAGTGACCCCAACAACTTCTTCTTTTACTTTTGAATGTTTCTTATTGTATTAATCATTTTTACTATCTTCTACATGGTTTATGAAAATAAAAAATTATCCCACTCCTTAGCACTATATCATTAAATTATTCCTGTGGGTATTCCTCTATATTACCAAGTAGATTTCCCAGAAATTTGTCTTGTATAGTCATTGAGACCTAATTCATATGAATCTCAAGAATTTCTTTGGTATCTCATTAATTCAACATCTCAATCTCTTGGTTTGTAATTCACTAGTATACTTTTTTAACAAAAAAAATTGGTTCTCTATGTTACTTAGGAGAAGATAAGTTTTCTGTTGAGGACATGGTTGAGATTGTTTAAACTGATGTTCTTATCTTGGAGGGAACATTTTTTATTGTTTTTTTATTGTGATCTAGTAAAATGGTCTATGGGTGGGTACCCATGTGGCCTTTGAGTATGATGTGTTTCTTATCGAATTATCAGTTTATAATAGCCATGGATATTTTTAGATGTATGTTGATCAAACATATATTGATATTACTACTACTACTATTTTAATGGTTGTTCTTGTAATTTATGTAATTACATATTTGGGTTTGTTCATATTCAACACCTACGTTGCAGTATTGTTATATGAATTGGCCACCACACCTTTTTCATGGAAAAATCATCATTATTGCATCTAGAGTGTGTTGGTAGTAGGCATCTGGAATGACTATAACTTCATTGTGAGCATAAGGACTTATGATTGTAGATGAGTACTCTCTTCAACAGGGTGGATTCCATGTCATGGTATTCAATGATCACCAAGACCTAAAATTGAATTGTGAGATACTTCTTCCAAAAAAGATCTTTGTACTTCATGTATCGTGAACATAAAGCCTCCACCAGCAGAAGCATCAACAACTTTGTGGGGCACTAGTTGAAATGATATATTTAACATCGAGTTTTAAAGGTTAGTTCCAAGAAAAAGACACAAAGTAGTGATGAAAATTTTTTCGACATCAGTTTTCAAAAAAATAGATGCGGAAAATAAAAATCATAAGGTTTTCAGCATAAATTATCCAAAACAACGAAGAGAAAAAATAATAAAAACAGTATTTTGGCATCGATTTTAATAAAAATAATTACCCATAACTAAAACCATAATATTCTCATCATTGGTTATCCAAAAAACTCATAGAAAAAATAAAAAATGAAATATTTTTTGTGGCAGTTTATGTAGGAACCGACGTCGAAAATAAACAAAATTGTTTCAGTGCCTGTTTCTCTTTAAACCGAAATCAATAGGGATTTTAAATTTATTACACATGTGTTATTCCATCCCAAAACCAAAACCACATTCATTTTATCATCTCTCCCGAATCGCGATGGCACCGATGGATTTTGAACGACCACCCATGACTCATTTTGGTTGATTTTTATCATTTTATTCATTATATCATGACCGATTGTTCTCATTATTTCAACATTTACCTATGTGTTTTTGTTCAAGTTTGTATTTATTGATCCAAATCATGTTTAAAACCATACCTAAAAGGGTTTTATTTTTTTGTTCGTTCATTATTATCTATCATATATACTACTTATTTTGTTATATTTTCTTGTGTTTAATATTACAATGAATTATTATGAGAAATTTGAGATTGTTTTTCAATTTTTAATATTCAAATATGAATATTTTATGTTTTTCTGTATATTTTAGAAATAAATTATTTATTATATAATTAAATCATATCAATTGGATTTACTCAATTGTTGATTATTTTTCATTCTTTTATTATCTAATTTATTATTATAAATTTATTTTGATGAATATATTGTTTTTTATTAACATTGGAGTAAATTGATGACCACCACTATAATAGATCTATAATTATTTGAATTGTTGTTGATGTGAATCATTTATTTTAGAATTATTTGAATTTATTTCTATGAGTAGTATGCATGTTGTGAGTGATTCTGACACTGCGTGTTATTAATGAATTGATATTTAAATAAATTGAATTGGGAAATTAATATTCATGTTATGTGTGATTCTAAAAATTAATTTTAGTGTTGAAATATTATTGATTCAATGACACTTTTGCATCATTATTCTCAATAGTAACATTATAGTAAAAAATAAGTTTGGTTGAACATAACGTTTTTATATGTTTATGTTATGTTTTTATGTTTAAATTTTATCTATATATATATACATTTAAATGTTTTAATATATCACTGATTATATTAGGATTTTATGAACTAACTGGATCATAATTGGATAAATTTACCAGGAACCACTAATGAATATAAAAAAGGAGTTGAAGATTTATTGGTATTTTATAATTGTAATCATCAAAAAACAGATTTGATTTTATATTCATGAGTGAGGTTTTTAAATATGTGAATGATAGATTCTAGATAAACAATGTATCATAACATTTTCTATGGTTTCATCCTTAACAATACATATTAGATCTAGAATGGTAAAAGAATAGTAACTTATATAGATAATGTTTATGATAATATTCATAATGTGATATAGGGTCGTATTGAAGATTTAACTCAGGATTTATGTGTTGAAACTGTTGAAAAAATACCATGTGTTTAACTATTGTATGGAGATTATGGAAAACCATTATTATGAGGATGTTGTAAATATACAATGTTTCACATGTTTTGAGTTTGGTAAACTTATATTAATGTAATTGTTTGAGTTATTAAAGTTTCCCTATGTTACTAGCACTTATAAAGGGATACTTCTAGAAGCCAACAAGCTTATAAATTCCAAATATGTGGTGAAGAAAATATTATCCCCAAAGGGATTAGGGTAAAAAAAGATACATGGTTACCCAAAGGATTGTGTGTTGTATAGTAAATATTAATAATTTTTATCAAATTATACTACATGTGGAACATATCATTAAAAGATGAATGAAAATGTCAATTCCAATGCATTCTTAGGTCTGAACATCTAACCTCATGTTAAATGAAATGATTTATTCCAATAATCCCATCATATGATTATTTTAAATTAAATATGATTCATTCTCAGATACAGAAATAAAACCACCTTCTAAATAAATTTGGTACCATCCAATAATTATTTATTTAAAGCATATATTTTCAAATTCAATTGATGAAAAAAAGGTTAAGATGTAATTTAGATGAAATCTTACCTAATTTTAAATTTCATTATCCTCTTGACTCAATAGAATAGAAGATATTGGATAAAAATTTCATGATTTTGGATGTGAAGTTTGAAATTTGATAATTGTAGTGTGTACAGATGTAATAAATTCATATCGAAGCCTAATTCACCAAAACAATTGGAGGCCTATTTTGTTGGTAGTTTACTACTTATCCCCACAAATGTGTATGATGACAAAAATATGTTATGATGAGCTTGATGATTTCAGGAAAAAAATAGCAAGGACACGATATTGATGTGTATCTTTCACCGTTGATTGATTATTTGAAAATTCTATGGGTGTAAGGTGTTAATGTTTTTTATATATACATGAAAGAGTATATTCTATTATGTTCTATGATAATGTCCAGTATAAATGAATCGTCTGCATATGGAAATTTATCTGGATAATGTGTAAAGGGACATAAATCATGTCTTATTAGTGAAGAGGAGACTTTATTTTATCAATTTCTTAACGGAAGAAAGACAATGTATATTGGGCATCGAAGATTTTTGAAAACTGATCATCCTTATCATAGATTGAAAATGGAATTTAACTATTTACATGAATAAAATCATCCCCTACAACCATTGTTAGTTATAAAATATTACATTATAGTGAACATTTTTTATTCAAAATTTTGAAATAAAATTACTTTTGGTCTTCACAAAAATATATGCATGAAAAAATCTATTTTTTAACCACCTTATTGGTGTTTTTTAGTGATTAAATATAACATTAATGTTATGCATGTTGATAAAAATATATGCAATATTTTTATTTGAAATTTATTATAAATAAATGGAAATACAATATCATGGTTGAATTATAGATTGGTCATGAATGTATTGGGAATACATTTAATGTTACCGCCTGCTGTGAAATTAAATAGTACATATTTTACCTTTGTATTGTCACACAATAATCTAGTTTGTAAGGATAAAATTTTGTCAATGTTTGTATTGTATAAAATTTCCCAGTGGTTATTCATAAAATGTGAAGAATTATATGTCACTGAAGTATTAAAAAATAAATGTTATGAAATATCATGACTATTATGTATTGATGTACCAACAGTAACTGGTCGCACTGCGTGTTATATTTCCATAATTTTTCAAAAAGACAATCATCAAGTTATGTAATTTTTTCAAATCCATTTGTATCAATGTTATTGATCAAAATTATTTAGATGAGTTAGGGAATGATTATGCTCTTATATATTATCAACTAGAAATTTATTTTCCACCAACATTTTTTGATATAATGGTTCATCTGGTGGTTCATCTAGAACATGAGATAAGAATATGCGGGCCTATTTACATTAGTTGGATGTATACGTTTGAAAATTATATGAAACATTTAAAGTGATATATCAAAAATACTTATCTAATAGAGGCCTTTACTGTTAAATAATATATATTGGAAAAAGAGATTGAGTTCTATACTAATTATATGTGTGAAGTGGAGCATATTTATCTCCATATATATTGATATTTGACAGCTGATAGTGATGGTAGAGGGATTCAATGCTTAAAGCTAATGTTTATTCCATATGATGAAGTAATGCAGACCCATTTTCGTATATTTAACAACACAAATGATGTTCAATCATATATCTCATCATATGTTTTGGAATTAAAGAGATGATATCCAAAAAAAAATGTAAAGTAGTTAATGATTTATCATTATACGACATTTGTTTCTTGTTTTAAATGGTACTGAGAACATATATATCTGCAACCAAAATGATGAAATTGTTGGAAGATGGATCATCTGTTAATGTGATAAAAAGGACTTGTTTTGATATTTTTTAGTATACATTTTACACAAAAGGTAGATGGAATGAAAATCATTAAAAATAGTGGTGTGATGGTTATTGTTAAAAAAGATCAATATTCAAGTGAAATAAATAAAACCCCAGTTTCTTCTTTGTAGGTATGTTTTGGAGTTCTTGGAGATATATGAGAAATTTATTTGTACAAAATTTCGAGTCACTATGTTTAAGTGTAATTGGGTTGATAGAAATAGTGGTGGGAAACATGATGGTTCTGTATTTACATGGGAATATTTTACAATATTTATTTACAATGAGGAACAATTTTTTATGGAGATACATTCAAAGAAGATATTTTATGTAATTCACCTACCAAATGATCAATGTTATGTCATTTTTCAGGGGAACACGAAACAATTTAGGTTATTAGAATGATGATAAAGATGTTATTGATACACATGAGTCTTATTCATCTATTACACATTTACTGAATAATTATAATGAACATAAGTCAGAGACAATGCATGCCGTAAATAATGATCATGATAAAGGCTTATGCTAAAATAGTAAATTAGTCTCATAATTTTTCTTGTAATTATTTTGATTTTTTCTTTTTTTGAAAAATAAAAATGAATGTCTATTTTTTACTTAATTTTTCATCTTATTTTCTAATTATTATTATTTTTAATGATATGTAGCTTCAAAAAATCCCATTACACATTCTTGTGTCAATTTAGGATACTGAGAGGGAGGATCAATTACCGAGGTATATCTTTTTTATCATATTGTTAAATATTCAGTAATATACTAATTTAATGAATGAAACATTTAATTTATATATTTTTTTCAGGACTATTCAGGTGTCCTGAGTGGAGGGAACATTTCATGTTACTACAAAGAAATCATGTTTCCGAGTTGGTAAATGTGGCATTACACATTAACAGAAACATTAACTTACTCTTGGAGATGTGAGATTACATATTAATTTTGATGGTAATTATAACCCAACAAAAAAAATGGAGTTTTGTTTACCTGTTATATATCAAGGAAAAGCTGTTATAGTATTTTTATTTAATACTATGAATGGATGTCTATGAAAAAGATGGAGAAACATAATCTTTGAGAGTTTGTGATGTATTTTCACTCGTTTTTTTAATTATTAAATATTTTAAATGACATTTTACATTTATTTAATTACTGATGACATTCAATTTTGAGGAAACCGAAGAAATTAAGAAGATACATCTCTCTTTTTCAGTTATTCAATAGAGAGATTTTAAAACAAACCTAAAAAAATATGTTTTTGCAATGAAAATTTTAAAAAACCATTTTTATGTATCTATATATAGATGTAAACACATGGAAACAATTTTATGATAGCTTTCATAAAGAAAAATTTTAGGTATGATAATTTTCTTATATTGTAAAATTTATTATATATTTATCTACTTACTTATTAGTTAAATTTTATTTAATAGTCTTTCAAAGATCTCATATAGAGATCCTACTGAAAAATGTATACCCTCATTCTTTATCACATGGTGGTTATCCATTATTTGTGAAAATATTATTGATGAAAAATTGGTTGCATTAAGAGCGTGATCTTGTAGTGGTTCAGAAGAGGTCCAGTTTGTTTCTCCTTCTCCTCCCAAATGCCATGAAAAATGGAAACAAGCATAAAAAGGGAAAAATAAAAAGTTTAGTAAAGAGGAATCTAAGAAAGTAGTTGATAAAATTTTCATTAAATATTATTTATTTGTGTTGAATGTTTCTATTTTATAAATCATATTCAGTAATAGAAAATTTTAATTTTTCATTTAAGGATGAACTTCAGGAGAAAAAGAAACATGACTCTTTTATCTTTAAGGGTAGGATGGACATACTATCCACTTGTTTAGGAATGGTAGAACAGTCCATCCATGTTAGATTATATCAGGTGAGTGTAATTAATCAAAAAAAATTTGGTTAGAGTAATCAATAAAAATACCTAGTCAAATAATCCTTATAACCAAAGATGAAAGAGGTAAAATAGTCTATAGGTGATCATATTCAAGCAGTCATGCAGTAGACTTTGTTATAACACAGGAAAATATAGTCACAATCTTCATAACCTTCACATCCTTCTTAGCCTGCAAATCCATCTTACATTGATCCTCCACCTCCATCCCATCTAGACTACCCTGTCCATCCTACCTACTTTGATCCTCCACTACCTCACTCAGACCAAACAATATACTGTGAGTTGTTTGATAGAGATAATCATATATATATTTTTGGAATATTAATCATATTTTATTTGTGATATTATGTACAATAGAATCTTATTATGCAAGGTTATGGTAGATTATTGGTAATTGATATTTCTAATTTTAAAACTCTACTACCATTTCCTACTAAAAAGATTAACAGAGTTGGGGATTGTTTGGTTCATTTTTTAGTTTTTCCAAAAGGACACCTTCATTATATTTCATTTGAGGTATATGTTTTTTAATATTAATTACATATGATATAAAATTAATTATAATATTTTTTGACATTTAACTTATATTGGATTACCAGAAAGTAAAATAAATTGCACAATTGAAACAAAACATTCAAGAACAATCGACTATAGATTCATCTGATATTTCTTATGGGATACAATGATTATTTCGGCCTTATTTATCCTTTTATAATATCTATGAGTTTCATATTATGTCCAATATATGCATAAGATATTATCCATTAAGTTTACTGAAATAATATATCATGCATCTAGTTGATTTTGAAGAGCTCGTACTGAATGTGTTTCAGTTGTTTTGCATGTATGTAAATTGTTGTTTGAATTTTTATTTATTTAATAAAATATGGTTAAAATTGACTAACTATATTTTATTTTTAAATTATTTATCTAAACATTCTTCTTGTAAAAAATGACATAAAAACTCTTTATGGTTTTGTAGATCTAGAATACATTTACATGGTAGTGCAACATGTGAAGAATCCTAGTAGAGTTGCATATATATGGGGGAAATTCTCACATATAATGATTGGATGCTGGTTTTTTCTAATTATTGATAAGTTTTAATAGAAAAATATTTATGAAATTATTATCATTATATTTTACTTAATTTAGATAATTTTTGTATTTTAGGGGGTGTTAGATGTTAAGACTATTTTTTCCAGGTGAATGGTGCACATATTGGATTTTCTCCCTATCAAGGAGTGTTCTTAAATGCATTGACACCTTATTAGATAGGTATGTTTTTTTTCATAAGATAATTATTTTTATTTATCATTATTTATACAAGTATTATTAGTTTAGATATATAAAAATATTGTCCATGGAAAAAAATTAACAGAGAACACATGTCGATAAAGAAACCAAACACAATCAATTATGTGAAAGTAAAGGTAATTATTTTTTATATTATATTTTTTTCTAATTTTTTGATATATATATATATATATTTGTTATTATTAACGATTTTATTATTTACAACTGTATTTTTTTCATCAATAAAGAAATCTTAAATGTGGTTACTATGTTCTATGATTCATGTATTAGATAATCCCATCTGGGATAACTACTGAATTATATAAGGTTAGTTATATTTTTTTAATATTTTTTGTTATTGTATTCATTTTTTAATCTCATATCATTAAATGTTATTGTATACATTAAATAATAATGAGTCTTATACCAAAAATTAACTTACCCATCTTCAATCATTGATTGTGTAGTATTTGTTAAGTCTGATTAAAATTTAATGTATGTATATTCTAATGTTTTTGAATATTGTTACATTTTATTAATAACATCTGTTCAAAAAACTGAATCATTAGTTATAATTGGTGTTTTAACACAATGATATCAAAATAATTTTTCAATAATTACTAAAAATGATCATGTCGTAAATTTTAGGTTTGTTTATTTTAATTCTACTTTATAATTTAAATGCTTAAATCGATTTTGGATTAAACATATAAATAATGTATGTATTTATAGATATTTATCCAATGATAAATACTATTTGATTTTTTATACTGTGTTTTATTATATGGATTTTTGTTATTTTGGTAGTGTAATGTTCTGTATTTTCTAAAAAAATTAAATTTCATCATCGGTTTTCATAAAAACTGATAATTTTTTTTAAAAAAATACATGGTTTTCAGCATTGTTTTATCTAACAAACTGACACCAAAAAAGGTTTTATGTATTATTTTTTAAGAAAACTAGTTGTAATACGGGTCTATGGTCTATTTTTAGCATCAATTCATATAATAATCGACACCAAATATCAATTTTTGACATAGGTTAATTTTTAATACGGTTTAAGAAAACCTAGCACAACATATTTTTTGGCATTAATTTTCAAAAACCAATAACAAAAATTTTATATTTTATGTCACCTTTTTATACATCGTTTAAAGATCATCAAAAAATAAAAAAACAATAACATTAAATTCTAGATTTTAGACTATTGTGTGTTACTAGTTGGAAGCCTCGATAGAATTCCTTGAATTGTATCGATGTCTATAGTAAATTTGGAAATAATATTCATATCAATTCCTTAAATCAATCCAAAGAATCCCATTGAAACACTCTATAAATATGATTGATTCCCTGTATATCATTCTTGAGAATCCAATTCTGCATGGGTGGGAAGTATTTGTCTAAAAACTTCTTAGCTTGATCATCCCAAGTCATGATTAACTCAAGAGGTTGAATACTAAGATAATATATACCTCAATATAATAGAGAGAATGGAAATATCTAATTTCCAATAGCATCATAAGAGACTCCTTATTTGTGATAGGTATCATAGACTTCTATAAAGATTGATATATATTAATGAGGGTCTTATCTTTGGAACCCACTAAACTAGAACATGTTCTAGATCATACAAATTATTCCTGACTTTATTTCAACATTTTTTGATCGAATAAGAGGGATAAAAGTACATGAAGTATCACTATATAATGAAGGAAATCCATAATCCATGATGGTTCATTCTTGATGTGTTAGCTTCTCTCAATGAAATAACTATTACATTTTGGATGGTTTGGTGGGATGTGTCTTTCTGGATTGATATGGTAATCTAGGTTTGATAGGAGGCTTGAAAATAGATAACTTTTGATTTAAGGCTTGAAGGATAATAATTATTGTGCTTCAAGGCACCTAGAATGAGTCTAAGGGCCCTAATTCGTGAATTATGCCATAAAAAAGAGTTATATAGTGGAATCCGAAAGACAATTGAAACAAAAATGATGTGGTAAATGGTAAAATTCAAAGGTAGTCCCAAATCATTGGGCATATGATACAATTTAATGCATAAAAAATAGTCCTTATAAATTCCTTTCAAATATTATATGCAGAGAAGAACCTTTTAATTCACATTGGCTACAGTTAGATAATATTTTATTGTTTCCAAAACTGCACTTTCTACTAAGACATGTTATTGAAATAGTCTGGGGTTGATCCCATGGGGAATTAGGCATTCTATATAATCCTTTGGATTGGAACCCTTTAGGGTAAGAGTCCTCAATCGTTTTGATCAGTTTGGGAAAACTATTTCTAAAGTTGGAATCAATGATATAGAAGAAATCAGGGTCAATTTCTTGGTATTATGTAAAACGTTATCTTTATCCCAAAATGGTGATGTTCAATGATATGGGATATAATGAAAGAGAAGTTCATTAGTTAATTATGTTCAAACCAACTAATTATAATTAAGAAGAGGCTATTCATTGGTCTAGAAGTAACCACAACCTTAGAACATTAAGTGTCACATCAATTAAAATAGGCATCTGAGGCTATTGGTCATAACCTACTATACTCTAATATGTATAGTGTTTTTCATATTAACATCCAGTGGTCATGGACACATGAATTAATTTGATAGTCAATTTTTTTTAAATTAATTACTATTATTTGAATTGATATTTTGAGAATTTAGAAGACCATTAAATTCAGGAACTCCTACTCTTGACCCATAACCTATATGGGACATCCTATCATGGTATAATTATTTTTAGTTAGTTAAATAATTGAAATAATTATTAACATGAAAATAGAAATTTGGATTAAATGAGTTAAAATTATGCAATGATTCAAATTAACTAATTAATAAATATGGAACCAGGAACAAGGGATATAGACCATGAATCAAAACACAATTTCAATCGATTACATAATTGATATAGGATCAATACAAATAATTTCAAGAATAGTTTTATGGATGATCAGTTCTCAATGTGACTGATGTACCACGAATGGTGTTGATGATGCAGAACAGGTAAAATAAATTCATTGAAATCAATCCAGACCACATCTATTACAGAAAATCAGTGACTGATATTAATTAAATTTTGATTTTGGGGTATAGGGAGTAGTAGGGAGTGAGTGAAGAATGAATGAAACAAATACATCCAAAAACCTAAATCTTGTATGACACTACAATATATATATATATATACATGAGATATTACATGATGAGTAATTGGTATTCACATTGTGTAATGCTTTTCTAAGGTTTTTTCTTTGAATTTTGAATCTACACGTATCTCACAAAAGTATCATCTGAGAATTGGAATCATGAATCCATTTATGACATATAATAGGGTCTCAAATCTATAAGCATCTCTTGATTGGAGGGAAATATGATTTCATTGCTTTATGTCGTGAACTCGTGATTCACACTATGAAAGTGAGGTTCAATTTTGTTAATTAGGATTCCTGTTCTGTAACATTACAAACCTTTTAAAATATTCATGACATGGCTTCACAGCTAGTAGCATGAGATGAAATTATATTACATGTCGTGTAGTGAGGTTTCGTGACATATAATAGACAATATTCCAGTTTTTTGAATTTTTTCCTTTGAACATTAAAAGCTTATTTTCAGAAGTATTCAACAAATATAGGGGGAATTATCGAGTAAATCATTAAAAATACTTAATCAAATGGAAGTAAAATGTATATATAATTTCATCTTATCAAATTTTATAAAAGTGGAAAAGATATATTGCACATGAATTGCTTTAAATAAAATTTCAATGAATTATTTACGGGAAAGTGATTTTTGTAATGTTTTCATGAAATGTATTTTCAAATATAACTTATTTTCATTAAAACACACTCTATGTGAATTAAAAAATATTTATCCATCTAAGAGTGTGTTGTTTGATATAGATAATGGTTTATTGGGCACATGATTCAAGAATACCATTCATATTATTTCATGAATGTTATCTGTGTTGAAGGATTGATTTTTATGAAACCTGTTTCCCTTCAATTGGTTGTACTAAGATAAGTTATCTTGAAACACATTTCCCCTTAATGGGTTATACCATGAAAAAATATTTTGAAACCCTCTTCCTTTCATAGTTTATTATAGGATGAAATAACTATATAACATATATATTCTCCCTAGGTTATGGTTTGATTAAATGTTTTTGATACCCATTTCATTTAATGGGGTATCACATGATTTTTATGAAACCAATCTATTTTTATGAGTCAAGATATGTTTTTAGTTTTATTATATTGTAAAATATGTATGTGTCATTTTATTATGATATGGTTCATAACTATATATCCCACCAATTCATTGGATAAAGATATATATATCAAGAGATAATAATGGGAATCATGTGGATGGGCTTGATCTACTATACAAAGTTAAGGAAACATGATCCCTAACAATGAAATTGATATGAATGGGATGGTCATGTGTCCTACCCAATAGTTTTACTCCCCCTGAATATGAGAAGATAGAGAAACTCAATCCATTATGGGAAGATGGTGAAACTTTATTCACTATGGAAAGATGGGAAAACTGATCCCTTATGTGGAAAGGTATACAACTGGTGATGGTGGTGTGTCCTTCCCCATAGGTTTAGTCCGCATGAAGTTCCCTGATAAGTTCTATAATTATGTCTTGACATATAGGGAATAATATTACATGTGTATGTTAATGCCAGAATTCTAGGTCTTACTTATACATTATGATTTCATGGAACATGATATTTATTTCATTATGATTAATGTTTTATGAACTAACAATATTGTTTCCATTATTAATCTTTATGGTCCATGATAGATAGAGTATTATCATCCATTTTCATGATCACATTCTCATATCATTATTCTCAAGTGTATGCTAATATATCTTCATTTATTACCCTTACTGACCATATGATCTGACCCCTATTTTTGTTTTTATTCCCCAGGATATGAAGAGATATGTTCTGTGTGATAGGGATAAGAAGTTTTGTAGTCATGAAGAACCTTGTGGTAGATAACGTATCTCAATTATGTACCACTTTTTATGATTCCATGTTTCCCAAGGATGTAATATTATATATTATTTGTGCATTTATTTGTATACTGTTTTATGTATTCAATAAAAATACTGTAATTTCTATGTACATTATGACTAGGTTATTATTGTTTGTTACATTTTAATGGATTATTATTCCACTGGAAACTAGGATGAGAAATCTGAATTAATATCCCTAGGTATATTTCATTGTATACATCTAGGAATATCTCCATTGATAAGTCTAAAGATTAGTTAATTTTAAGGAAAATGAATTAGAATTATGGTAAAATATAGAGTTACTATTTTCCTAACAATAATTCCATTTCTGGATTCGACAAGTGGATGTGGCTCTGGAAAAGATGTACCTAGGGGTAAAAACACCAAAATGGTGAATCAGGCATGCCTCAAGTGTAACGTGTTAGATGACAATGGGCCTTACAACACACCTAGATTCACACTCTTAATGGATATTTTTTAGAAACTCACAAAATCTTTACCAAATATAGGAAATGATTTAAAAGGAAGTTGGTTGTGAATAACCAATGATAAACCAATGGTATAATAAATTATGTAAGGATTCATAATTTAGACATAATATAATTTGGTTTCAATGATTAGGTATTCCACAATATGATTATAGTTTCTTACTCAATGATTTATGGTTTTAGTCAATGGAGGGTACCAAAATGAGCTGGGTTAATGATGATTGGGATGGAAAATTTCCCAATGAGAGTCCAAATGGGATGGTCCCTAGAGTGAAAGATTTGTTTATCATGCCTAGTCATTTTTCATGGAATGTGATTAAAAATTTGTACTATAACTAACTCTATGACTATCGTAGGAAGATAATGAAGGAGTTCCCTAAGAATTAGGGTAATATATGCCAAATAAGAATGAATATTCTTTTTCAAGTGTGTCAATAATGTGGAAATAATCACATAAGTGGATATATTATAGGAATAATTAGTTGTTTTACTTTTGGAAAATAAGGAAAAAAATCATGTAATGGAAACAGAAAAAATGAAGGTTTTAGTTAATGAAATGGATGGGAATATTGGTATCCCTAGGACGTCATCAAATTTTAAATGCTTTTATTATGAAATGAATGTTCAATAAGAAAATAGATGTCCCATGTGGAATTCTAAATAAGATAATCATCATGATCATACGAGTAATTGTTATACTGCAGATGATGATGATAATAAAGTTGAAATGCAGAAGGAAAATAGTAGTAGGTAATAGGATGATGTATCCATCTTATTTCAATAGATTAAATGGGATAATGTATGAATATATTTATTTTTATTCAATTAATATGTTATATTAAATTTTAAATATATATGTATTATTCATATTATATTATTTTCTCTCAATTTTTAGGTTTATGTTGAATAGTACCGATGGATGGAATAATTTATTAAGCGGAAAGGTGAACTTGTGATGGAGAAAAATAACACATAATATGTAAATTGAATTAAAATAATGTTTTTTTGGATAGAGATAATATGCATATGAATAAGTAAATTTGATGGTACTAATTACCTTCGAACTAATCAAGGAGTTATTAACAAGTGGTTATACTATCCTTAATGAGGTTCATATTATTTTTATATTTACGAAATATTTCCAATAAATTAAATAATAATGAAATATGAATTTTTTCAACACATAATTTTGTCAATTTAGGTTATTTCTATGTTTCCGGGGAATACATTATAATGGTATTCACGTGTTTTGTATGTGAAAACTAAGCATTATATTATGATATATGGTGGATCATTGGAATTCTATTTTAAGATGTTTAGGGAAAATATTTCTTGATTTTGGTAATTTATCCTTCTAAAATTGTTATATGGATAACTATTTAATGGAATGGATTATATTAAACATCATACAAGGTTTTATATATTAAAGTATTCTCTCACCATGTGAGGTTTTATACATATTTTATAACATGTGATATCCCTTTTTTTATAAAATCTTATGAAATTACCTATCATTATACTCATGGATATCATGATCACATAATGAAACAAGAATGAAAAAATAACCTTCACTTCATCAAATGAGAGATGATGAATAATTTTATCAAAGAACTAAAATGGGTATGGTTTTCCTGAAATCATGTAAGTAAATCTTTTCCTAAAAATTCATTAACATTAGGAAAAATATATAGAAGAAAACTACTACAATAATGACATAACAATTTTTTTAAACCAATGGGATTTTAAATCATCACATATTTATTATTTGTATTCCCTAAACATTCCATTGATAATTTACTTGTTTTGGAATGATGACCTCACTCAATCCTTGAAAATATTTTCTCTTTTCATTTAAGTCAATCTTTTCACTTCCCACCTATGATCTCATCGCATCTATATATTTTTGTGTCCCAGGCATACACATAGGCTAGTAGTTTAGGTATAAATTGGTGACCCAACTCTAATGCCTATGATGCCACCATCATCTTTATTGTAAGGGAATCAACATCTAAAAAATAAATAATATCCCATCGATTATTTTAAAAATCACACAATGTCAGGAAAATCTTCTTCATGAGTTCATATAGTGGTTTTTGATCTATGCCACATTCCTTGAGTCATGATATAGTCAACGAAGGCTTTCTACATGGCAATCAAATGCTTCCAAAGGATTTTTAGTTAAAAAGAACGATTCAATTTCTAGACCATCCTACATCGAGTCTATGTTTATGTGACTTATTGGATGGTCACACAAAAATTATGAATAACTAGTTGAGCTAGAAAGGGAATACTCGAGGAGAAAAATAAATCCTCTTTCCAAAATAATAAAATATAGTTTCTTATAATAGAGTGATTATTTATTCAAATATTTAGTCCCACAATCGATACATTCATGGTCATTATGAGGGTGATTCCTTAAAGCCTCAAAATAATCCTTAATCTATCCCATCATCACCATTTATAAAGGGGTTGGTGAGGAAATTGACATGTCTACATGAAAAACTATTCGACATAACATACCAATTTGATAGGATACTATCCACAATGTGGAATAGTCCTGGGTATGAAATGATGAAGAATAAATGGGAAGAAGAATGATCTTATTATTAGTGTATTCAAATATAAACATCAACCTAAACTACTGGGTAATCCTATGGTATCTCTTTTTATGCACACTAGCTAATGGAAAAATGTAGATCTTTGGGTGTAGAAAAACCTGATGAGAAAACAAACAAGGTGTATATGAATTTTATATGCTTAGTTTATACACCGTATCTTCTAGAACCTTATCCCAAAGAAATAACATATGCAGTCATTCATCAAGGGAGTGGTTTCCACTATCAATTATTATTCATTTGTTTCATGGTATGGGAGAAATCAATTCAATCAGATTGTATCAATGTATATGTAACCTCATTAGAACATTGTGAGAGAACCCAAAAAAAATATATTTTCTAACCGGGTATGAGATAAGAAATCTAGGATCCTAGTGGAATTGAATTATTCAAAACAATTAAAATATCTTCTTATCCATCTAAATAAAAAATGAATATGCCCACTAATCAGGTAGGGTATTATGCAATATCAAATGTGGACCAGCAGTTGATAAATCCATACAAGGGTTCTCTTTACCAGATTATTGTTTTGTCCCTCTACGATCCATGATTTAATCACCATCTTGATTATTCACATTGATAAACAGGCTTCCCTAGCTTGGAAAAGCCATCAGTTTAAGAAAATGCCCATAAATACTTCCAAATACAATCTCTCATAGATCATTGAATTCATGCTATATCCACATTATGTATAATCCCTAGCTAATATAATGAATTAGTATGAGTCTAAAATATAACATAAATCTTTTGAAGGGAACATATGGGGGTGTATAGATGCTGTCCAAGCACCTTGGTGATAGAGGGAAATATTGATCCACCCTTTGAAAGAGATAAGTGAGCAAAAATTCATATCATTTCTCATATTCTCCTTAAAATGGTGATAATTTACCTTCCTAATATAGGAGTCTATAGTGGGTCCTCCCAAACATCTTTGTCTAGGATAAAATCATTGTACATATCTCTGATAGGGGGGATCCTACCTATTTTGAAGATATCTCATATATTAATTCCAACCTCCTCATGGAAAATATGAAATGTTTTAGAGCCAGGGAACAAAAAATGATTATTTCTCTAATAATTTTATTCTGGTGATAAACTCTAAATTGATAAATCAACCTGGCTACATAAAATGTTCACTGTATGCCTGGTCAAAAAACACTAATAATAATTTTCTGACCAAGAATGGACATAAAATTCATTAGAAAAATCCCAACTAGGAAAAAGATCCCATTTTGAGCTCCATCTACTACCTAGGTTGTCCAGATAAGAGATGAATATACTTGAGTAAATTCATGTAATAATATGATGATCAAAATCACATCTCTATGTGCCTAAGTGGTAGCTTTTAATCATATAAGGCATCCCTTGAGGTTGAGCTTTAGCCATCCGGGCATCCAAAAAAATTGTTGTTTGAATATACATGGAAGAAGTAAAAAAATAGTGAGATAGAATAATAAATCATATGAGAGTAATGAGAACATCATCCCACAAACTAAACCCACATAGAGGAAGATAGTGTGATAGATGATAATCTTATATATTGTGTGATAGGAACATCTTCAAAATTTCTTTATCAGAATTCATGCAATATCAAGGGGTCAATATTTTGATTTCTAAAAATCATGGAACATTGATTAGACATTAAATGATAATTTTGATGAGAACAAGAAGTTATATAAATAGACGTAAGTGGTTAATGTCCAAGATATAATGTAAATTTATTTCAATGGTCAAACATAATGTTTTAACAACATCATGTGTATCGAAAGAATCAATTTTTTTTTGAGAAATTCCTAATGGGTTCATGAATCACATAACACATAAAGATATAATAGGTTTTATAATTTCGTAGGGAATCAAACAAACACAGTACTCCTCAAAATACTCAAAATCATGAAATTATTTCATGGTATTGTGAGTCGCAATATAGTCAAAATAGCATGAAATATGGAAATAATATCCTGAAAACCCATCAAGACTGTCACATCCCCAAGGAAAGGATCATAAAATTATGTATGTATAGTCTGTCATTTGTTCGATCATTCCCCTAAGAATTATTGAGGGGATGATGTCACTTAATGACCTCGTAATGAGTTCTCATGAGTAAATTTTATATAGAGGTCAAGCGATATGGAAACGTGACAGAAGTATCGTATATGAGCTTTGGGGAATAAATTAGCTAGTGAATGAATCCAATCTCCACTACTCTATTTATATAGCATCCCAAATAATTCCAAACTCACCCAGAATACCTTGTGTCGCAAAATAAAAAGGTTTTTTATAGTGACAAAGGCTTTGACAACAATTTTATATCCTTATTACCGAGCCCTTATACCCATAAGAATTTGATCCTATGGTGGAGGGAGGAGTTTATTGACTCCCTCAAAATGAGCATTAAAGTGTATATAAATGTATGAATACCTAAATATTGGTTCTATTTCTCTTGTAATTGAAAGAAAGAAGAATATCTCCATGATTCAATAGATTTCATGAATCTCCCTGAGGCACAATACATGATGACTATCAAATGGTAATGATGATGGAAATGTTTAAAAATAACCAATGGAAACTCCTATGAATCCCCTTTTGAAATCCCATTATGCTCTCAGAAAGGAACCCAAGATAATAATTGATCAAAATATGGCTATGAGGAAAGATCCCCCAGTTGATGAGGCTTTCCAACTAGTGGAATCCACAGAAAACCTCCACAAATACATGGAAACTAGAAGAAGCATATTGAAAATGTGGGAGCCTCTTTTGGCCATAAACTTCATGCGATGTCCCCCTGGCGATCAACAAGACACCACAAGGCCTTAGAGAAATGTACTCCTCATCTCAAAAGATCCGATTTGTAGGTAATTTCCATCACATGAATGGATTTGGTTATGAATATGAAACCTCATGACCCACTCCCTAGACATGAAGAAGGGGTTTCCCTTTTTTTAACCAAAAGAACCATCACACTGAAACAACATTGTTGATTTTTTGGAGAGGATGATCTCGAGGTCACAGAAGAATAATGACATATAAGATCTCAGGAGCCACCAGAGTGACCATATACTGTGAATAAAAGCATTTTCTGATCACTCATGAGGCACATGATGATTTTTTGGAAATAAAATCGATGGAAATACAATATATATTCTAGATCACGTGAGACATAAAACAATATATCACTGAGTAGATAAGATACCTTTTTAATAAAATGATATAACTAAGAATAAGATATGAGATACTTATGCAATGAATATATTCATGGATCTCCATGTCTTCGTATGAACCACCTAGGACAGAAGATAAAATCCGGACATTTTTTCCAAATAATGATTCACTACTTTGGTATACTATTTGGATTTTGTAAAGTCGTCTTGACCTGTAAATATAATGTCACATGGAACCCCATGGGAATTCCAGTTCAGTCTCATGAAACCATTCAGGCTCATGTACATACAGTGAAATTTTATTCAATCACATATTATAAAAAACATAATGGCACTAACACACATTATTTGAGTCTCATGATAACACCCGAGCATGTTGATTGGATATTTTGACACCCATCTTGAATGCGAACAAGGTTTCATGATGAACTCCATACTTCTCAGCCTAGGCTTACACCACCCTCCAAGACTAGTCACAATGACTCTCATGAAACCCTCCAAACATGATAATAACCAATCATAGGGATATTAGGAAGAGTTATCATGATCATGAAATACCATCTAGAAAATTAGGCCGGGGTCACGTGATGGCTTCTAAAATTGGTCCGTTGGGACATGTGATTATTCTCAATAAAATTCGGTCTCAATCATGCAATACCCCCCTGAAATGAAAACCTAGAAATGTGTTATCCCACATAAACGTCAAAAACATAATGATATTTACTTATGAATTTTCATGAAAAAATCCACGTACATGTAAATTATGTAACCAAGGCAGATTGATTAGGAAATCAATTCATTTCATGAATGAAAGAAATCCATATCAGTATGGAATCATATGATGTGATAACCTTGTTCAAAACTTATTGTGTGAGCCATGATTACAAGGTAAACTTCATAATGTACTCCTCGATCAAAATAAATATGAAAAATCTATTTCCATCCATAATCATGACACCTAGGATGCCTTCCTATAGCCAAAACTACATATCAAACCTCCAAATGGTTGTCGCAATATGAATGTCCCACATTAATAAGAAATGACATTAATTATTTTAATCTATTGTTTCTCACACCAAACATATGTCACATGAGATTTGGGTGTTTTAATGGTTATTACATTTTAATAATAAGCATTCACTTATGATATGTGCAATCCTAGTGTGTAAGCCCCTACAAATTGAACTTTGATGACTCTAATTATGACCATATGTAGGATATATAAGATGATATCATATGGTTTAATCTGGAACACAACTGGGCATCCAAATTCGTGTATGTCACAGTATTTCCCTGAAATTTCAATCATCTGAACCCAATAATTCACCTGGGGAGATCATTCTACCTCATCCATTGAAGGACTGATAAATCAGTTTAACTACAGGGACATTGATTCATTCCATAACTTGATTATGCAGGACTCATTCCTAAGGCCCATGCCCATAATTAAATAGGTATCCACATTACTGTAAGTCTTTTTATGTATCAGACAATCCATCAATTGGGTCCCAATCTATCCCATATGGTATTTAGTCTTTTTCATTTGTTAGTGGATTGATAAATTAATTAAATTATATAGAATCTGATTACTACCCTAACCAGATACACTGGATGCGATTCTAATGCCTGAGCGAAATATTAATCATCTTAATGGAAGCCCTAGTACATAATCCCAACATCCATATGTAATGAGTTTGATAACTTACTTTCAATTGTTCCTCATACTGATAATGGATCACATGGACATAGAGAGTCATAATGAATACATCATTGGCTTCATATATCCCCGTCAACCAAGAAAATCTATGTATATAATACCCGATGAGTCGAATGATATAAACACCTCCCATATATAAGGATATCTACATTTGGTCCAATCCCAAGGGCATGATAGGACTATGATAATTGTAATTCCTAAAGTGACTAGAATTCATTGTAAATCTCCTTGAGATAGAATCTCAATAATTCATTTCCCTAGTTCCTAAGTAGATGTCTTTATACATCATTAAACATCACGAGTTTCAAAAATTACACAATCCTTTATACATTCTGTAACCGGGACATGTAGGACATATCATAATAGTTTAACACTCTAGTCATAATATTAATCATATCCATGAATGATAATAAATTATTATATGCCTGGTTTTATAACATCAATATATAAGTCGAAAACTACCGTTGGGAAATAAAAAAACAACATCCGATATATACATGTGGATTGAATAATGAGATTGAATTTTTTTAAAAAATTATTCAATCAATAAACATTTTTAGGGTAAATGATATCATACTAGGATTAGGATGGGATTATTTAACATATCTTAAATCAGTAAGAGTGTTCTAGAGTAGCCAACAATTTCCCCTAAAATTTTGATATGATAGCGATGTCCCATCATAATGACCAATAAAAGTCTCTGAGGGTCATTGGGTATGTAACCCCAATTGACTACATCCCTTTCTAGAGCATGTCCATACCTAGTAATGGATGAGGGTACTGTTATGAGTTTCTTCTAATAATTAAAATGGTGATATGATATTAATTCATATGAATGAAACCCCCCGCATAATAAACTATCGATCCAGAAAGAATCCACCGCAATGAGGGTAGCATTTTATCTATTCCCATTTAAAAAATCTTTGATCGAGAAATAGTATCTATAATAACCTGTAATTTGAAAAAGATAATGTTTTCCCAATATAAATTTGTGTTGTATAAGTATTATAAACATAAATTACATAGTGAAACAAACAACACTTCATTTTTTTAATGAAAATTCTTACATTGGTAAATAAATAAACCCATTAAAATCTTATATATCATAAGGTGAGAAAAAAAATTAAAAACAATGATAGGAAAAAATTAATCACCTCGATCAACAAGAATCACTCCTCCCACAAATAATTATATGGAAAAGAAATTGAATAATTATAATAAAATAACCATTATAGAATTTGGAAATGTAAAACATTGTGGGGAATTGGGGTGACTAATGAATAGTGGAATGATGTAATATTTATATGAGAAATTTTTTCAATTAGAATAGTAATGTTTCCAATGGAATATTAACATGACTATTGTAAATAGTAACCCTACCATTTTCAAAAGCACTGAATAGTTTGGAATAGTGACATGAACATTGGAATATTTATTTGACCTTAAAATATTAAAATTAAATATAAATAATTTTAATCAAGATAAATTTTTGTAAATATAAATATAATAATTCCATAAAATAAATAATGTGTTTATAAACTCAAGGAAAATATAAAACCATTTTTAATAGACAATATATTAATGCATTTGGTGAAAATAATAATTTTTATATTAATATTTTAAAATACATATGTTAGAAAATTATTCTGAATGTTGGAATGAATATGACAAAATAGAACAGGAGAAAGATAAAAATATCAGTATGTATACTAGAAAAAATACACAGGGAGAACTCTAACAAAAGTCATAAAGTTATAAAATCTAAAATTGAAAACACAAGTTCCAAAAAATGTTATAATAACCCAAGCACTAATAGAAAAAAACTCCCCGATCCTAAGAAACAATAACTGCCACCTTCTATATGTGGCTCCTCAACTCAACTCAAAACTAAAAGGAGATAATCTATAGACACTTGAAGACACTGGTTGGTTGTGAGCTAAATGTCCATTATATTCTCAAAATTTATTCCATACTATGATGCCACAATTACTTAATCAATTAATCATTAAATTTTAAATTAATAGTTCTGGAAGTTGAAAATAATATTCAAAAAAACTTCCTTAAATTTTATATTATGTAAATACAGTAAAGAAATGGATTAATAAAAAAATTATATATAAAATTATATATAAATTAATAAGGCACGTGTATTTTTTTTTACTATCAATGGAATATATTTCAAATAAAAAAACAAGGAAATCATTTAAAATATATGATTGTTCTAGGATATGGGATGGAGTCACACTGAAATAGCTATCATTTAAATATTTTTACACACATCCCTCACACAATGGTCATAGTGAACTCATCACCATCCCAACCAGGATGTAACCTAATGCATATTTATTGTTTGTGTTGTTTATCATTGAAATAGTGTTTTCACAAATAACTCAGTAAGTACATAGGAATTCGTGAGATCTAATAACAATCACTGAAGAAAATTTTATATTAAATTTTTTTCAAATACAATCCAACCCCTTATTCCATTTCATGTATGCAAATTTCCTTTTAAAAACCAATGTATGTATTTTTAATCATGTGATTCATTTCTCAAAGATAAAACCACTGGGTTTCTATCAAAACCATATTTATCCATTTTTTGTTGAATAACATGTTCAAATCTATATCAAATATTAAATATCAAAATATTCCAAAAATATCACAATCACACCCCAATTCATTAGAAATGGATGGTTTTCCCAATTTCATGCCAAAACAAATCGAAATCACAAATTCACTGGAATTGGGTTTTTAATAAACCAATTGAAAGAAAATTATTTGAAATCTTGGGACCTAATTTAAATAAAAAAATGTATTTAAATAAAATAATTTAGGGCTAATAAAATTCATCATTCATAATGGAACCACATACATTGGGATCACGTGATCATGAATCATAATACCCTAACATGGAAAATCTTTTGAAAAAAATTAGCTATAATGAACTAAGATTAAAACCAAGATTCAAGAACTAAAAAATAAGGACTATATCCCAAAATATGGAGATATAAGAAACCATTTGATGATAGATAAGAGAACATGATAAAGGGAACAAGAAGAGGAAACTTATCATGAAGAGATTGGCCAACATTTTCATATCTTTGATATTCATCTAGAAGGGTTTATAGAAGCCAAAATGACCTCTTAGGGGCCTACAAGGAATAATAAAATATATTAGGGTCAAATGATCTATTCAAGAACATAATCCTAGATCTTAAAGGTTTTAAAATATATTATTGGATCAAGGTAATCTCATACTCTTGGTTAGTTAGAAAAGGCAGTAAGGTTAGACAAACCGTGTGGCCTAGGCATGCACCCATTTTAATTATGTTCATAGTTTGTACTAAGTTGGTGAACGATTATTCAAACCATGTTAGAGCCTTCCAAAACCACCACTATTTTAATTTTCATTCATTCAACTATGTTGGTGCCTAGTTTGGGATATCCATGAACTAACTATGTATAGAATAGAAATATTCAAAATATCCAAAAATTCACCATAAACATTCCCAAAAAAACCCGACCAAATAAATAAAAATAGATGGGTTTAGGAGCACCTAAAATGTTAATGACATGTTAAAACATCTCCACCATATATTATTTTTGTCGGGAAAAATCCTTCTAAGATTCTTCCATGTCAAAAATATGTATCCATTACTCCCTCAATAATTCCTCCCTCTCCCGCATCAAATGTAAATCATAACAGTTCTACTATAGCACTTGAAATAAATGTATCATCCACCAACAAGGTACTTTGGTTTTAGAATAAAATATCCTAACTAGATTCCCGTCAATGTATAAATCAAGTTCAACGTCAGGATCCTTCAAGAAAAGAATATGAGATGGATCAGAGAGATACTTTATTACTAAGATACATAGATCGCATTATGTATCGACATTAGTAGTGGTGGATGTTTTAAATGTTATGACAATTTTACTTCCATCTCAACAACCTCAAAGGGATCCATAAAACAATTAAATAGCTTCACTTGCATTACAATCCATCGATGACCCCACTAAGATGAAACATTCAATAACTCTTGATCACCAATTGAAGATTTTAACATCCTTTGAAGATAACAATAAAAAGACGTACACCAACTCTATTCCATAATCAATATCTACAGAATCAAAAATACAATTATTGTTGTCTCATAGACCATGATCAATCTAAAAATTATCTTTAACCAATCTCTAACCAACAAAATAGAGATCTACTATGTCATCTATACAAGGCCTCAAAAGGATCAATAATAATCAGGGAATGATATATTTTATTATAATGAAACTAAACATTCAATATGTGATCATCCAAACATCCTCCAATGTGAAGGATGCATGCACAAAGAATACCATGAATAATATATATAACTATTTCTATCTAGTCAAACATATTTAGATGGTATTTGATGCTCAAATGGTCCATGGATCCTAGTGCCTCATGAAGGCCCCTCTAATATAAATATGTGATATAAGGATCTCTATCAAAAACTATAGCAGGTGGAGCTTGGTGAAAGAAAAAATTATCTATCACAAAGTGATTTCTATACTAATCATCCTTAGTTGTATCATGACTGGGTATAAATAGAGAAAATTTGATTAGAATATTAACCACAACATGTATCACATTCTTCTTCTTCTTGTTATGTGCAAACCTAGCTAGAAAGCCCATTGACATCTCATACCACTTCTATGTGGGGAGTAGTTGTGGCGGATGCAAACCTGATAGTTTATGGTTCTCAGCCTTGAAATGGTGGAATGTATAAATATGAGACACAATGTCACCAATTACTCATCTTATAAATGTTCTCTAGAATATATATCTCATATCATATAACATCTATGTTTTCCCTAGACACCTCCCACTAATAATCTTGGAAATCACCCATCACACCTTTTTTTACCACTTGAAGCACAACCAACCATTTCTAATTGAATAGATTTCCCTATGTTGTGAATGAAGAATCAGGTATAGTCCAGCTACCATAAATATAGTCTCTTATTCTATGGAATACATCATCAATATGTTGTTCCTAATAAACAGTCTCAATGTGATTTGATTTTAACTAAACACTATCTAAAAAGACCTCATACGCTGATTCCCAGACTCCAATGTGAAACTATACAATAAGTGCAATCAATTACCATTTATATAATGACTCTTTCACAACCTGGGATGGATGTTTCATTCTCAAAAAATCTACAATCACATTCCCTTTCCCTATTTTATAAAGGATTTTGAAATCAAAATATTGATTGTAACCCACCTAATTCCTCTAAAAAATATATAAATATTTTTGTAAGAGTATATAAGAAAATATATTATAGATGGAATAAATGGTAATCCAATATCCTTAAAGGTAATGCGATAAAGTTTTATGTTCATGTGTCATATATTTGAGTTCAAGGTTAGGGGTTTGGTAATTATTCTTATGTGGCCTTAGAGGATGAGATCCATAATAAATGACTTGATCACCCTGCATAAGAATTCATCACAATCATAAACTACATTCATCATTGAAGAAAACATATCCCTCCCAATCCTTTAAAAGATTTAAAACCAAAATAGTAGTTATAGTATATTTTAGCTTTAAATGAACTCTAAATTTTTTCACCCCAAGGAAACATCAACCACTTCCAAGTTAGAAATGAAATTCGAGAATCCTCCTACGAGAAGTAATTTAAAATCTGTTGACAATGGTGTACTAATTCAAAGAAGCTGTAATTCTAAAAAACACTATTTAGTTTTCCCTATTTCATAACAGATTTTATATTTTTAAGATAAAAATAACAAAATTCTTTGACACCATGTTTCCCAAGAACATCTCATCCCCAATCCAAAAAAACACATTTCATTATGTTGTCATAATATCAGTGATTTTTCAATAATTTCAGAAAAACCCTCTGACAGTCCACACAATCCTCCTCATACTATGACTATAATGAGATTTCATACAAAGCTAAAACCAAAAAAGTATAAATATACTTAATGAATATCATTTTGATCAAATCCATAATGACTATAGGATCATTGGTTATACCAAAATGCATGAAAATTTACTTATAGTGGTCATACCTGCTCTGAAAAGAGTTTTTTCAAATGAAATTTTTTTTCTCAAATGATAGTAACCAGATCAATGATTAATATTGGATAACCACAGCCCCCCATTAAATTGGTCAAACGTATCATCAATTATAGTAAATGGATACTTCATCATTATTGTAATTTTTTGAGTTTTCAATAATCAACAGAATGACAAAGTATCCCATCAAATGTTTTTACAAATATATCTCTTGATACCCAAGGTGACATACTCAGACATATGAATCCTTTCTATTTAAGATCATCCCTCATTGTATTTCGATCACACATCTCAGTAGGTGACATTATTTATGTGCGAATATACACTGGATGAGTTCCATGAACTAATTAGATAAAAAACACTACCTCCCTTACTGTTAGAAAAAACATAAATGTTAGAAGGAAACATAGAAGGAAACATGAAAAGAATTTGAGGTATATAAACACTTAATATTATCTCTCTAGATCAATAGTTTTCATAGATATCACTTTACCCATCTTCATATAAGAATTTTTGTCTCTACATGACCTCAGGTCCTATTCTCTAGGAACGATTCAGAAAACCATGTAAGGAAGTATACCCATCAAAGATAAAAATCAATCCATTATTTATTTTGAATGATCACATCCATACTAAATTTTATATAAAGGGGATTCATTTTGTTAACTATATAACTCCATGTATGATTGATATCTGATAAATAGAAAACACAAATAGGACTATATACACCCTTCTATCTCTTCATTTCAAGGGGTATAGTAATATATATCACCTAAGACTAAATCTCCCTAAAATGTTTTATAATATTAACAATATATGTGAAAATAAATTTATTAGATGCATCAATATCAAATAAACAAGTCACTAATAATGACGTTGTAGAGATGGTACCTCTTACAGTCACTAAACCCTTATTGGATTCCTATTGATACACTTCCACTGCTTGAAAAATATTCATTCTGAATGCATGTTTTTATAACCCCTTAATTCATGAAGTATATTATTTCACTAATGTTTAAAACACACAAATGATAAAATTCCACTATGTAAAGTATAATACAGATGGAATAAATTTTATATGTGACCTGATCATCCCTTGGATCCATAGATTTTCGGTTCCTCAGTGAAAAGGCATTTAGATTTCCTAGTTGTTCCAAACTGGATGAAAAATAAAAGGTCATCTTCTAGGAACTATAAGATTTATATAAAATAACTTTAAATTGGGAAACACCATGGGAATCATCAATATCCTTTTTTCCATTGACAGAACATGCTGAACTTCTACTAGGATAAAAAGGATCTCCAGTCATCCTTGACTAGTTATGTATGTCAATATAAACCATAAACATTATATCTGTCACATCTACATAAGAAAGAAGCTTTGACAAGGAAACATTATAATGATTACCAAATTGAAGGCATATCTATAAAAATTTAGTCTTAATCTTCTCATTTAATACAATCTCATGTGAAAACTACACAACCTTAGGAAATCTATTTGTATACTCCTTCACGATTTTCCTAGCATGTTCGAGTTTGAAAAAATCAATTGCCTTGGCCAACACCAATGAATCTATATAGATCTAGTGAGTGAAATGATCATAAATTTCTTTCCCCTATAGACCATTGTGCTACAATTTTGTCACCATCATGTCCCACCATCTCATAATAGATTAATCCAACACGAAATTTCCACTCTTTACCGTTTCCTCATCAAAGTGTTCTCGATAACACAAATAAATGTTTAGTCTAATTAAATAATTTAGATGCCTCTTTAGGATCATTTTATCCCAACAATATTGGTGGCATATTATGAACAATCTCAGGAAAAATTATTTTGAACATTATCCGTTGGTCGTTACTCATCTATTTCTTGAATGGGAACTAGTGTAGGTTCATGTCCCAATGCATGGGAAGTACACACAAACACCTTCTGTAAAAGATATTTTATTTGATAAATAATCCATTTTAAAAGATAAAAATTATTTTAAAACCTAAAAATTACATTCCAATGCTAAAAATATAATTTAATACATTAAAATATTATTTTTTGATTATTCCACATTTCTATTTGATTAAGTAAATTTATTTCAATTATAAAGAGATTAAAATTACTAAAATTAAGATAATTAATTAAAATATGGTTTATAATGTAAATTAGAATACTATTAGTTATTTTGACCTCAATATACTATATTAATTAATATTTTATCCAAAAAATACTCATCTTTTCATGTATAAATAACGCCTCTAACTCCCATTAGAAAATAACTCATCTCCCTCTTCCTAATTAAAAATATATTTCTCTAATACTTTTTATTAATACACTTATCATAACTATGAATTTTCTAGATCCATAAAACTCTATTAATCAAAGGTTTTTAGATCTATAGAGAATAAGAAATAGTGAGAATAGGATATCCTCTCACCAATTCTACATCTAATTCTCCACTCTTTTTTCTCCTTTTCACCATCTATTTCAATAAAATAAAATAAGGATAATAGATTATTTTTTTAAAATTATTTTAATGATGTTAACCTTATTATTTTATTAAATTTTTACATATTAAATAGTAAAACATCTCATTCCATCATTTTTTATTATATCTTATTAATTGTTTGTTAATAATAAATTAGGAAAATTCTAATTATTTAGTTTGGAAAATAATCAGGATGGTTATGATAAATTATTAATGACTCATAAATGTATAGTTTTAGTTACATTAAACTATTATAATTCATTATTGTTTTTTATAAATTAATTTTAATAAAATAGAAAAATAAAAAACGGGAATTTTTTATGGATAACATGATATCTAAATACATTAACATTAACAATGAAAAATTAAAAAATATAATCCAATTGTTATAAATGGAAACTAATGATATATTAATATATTAAAATTTTGTTTGATTTTTTATTAAAACTATATTTATTATTCATGGGGAGAAAAGTAATAAAATAAAACGAGGCATAATTTAGGGGGATTCAGGAACCGAACACCCTATCATTGGGTTATCCCAATTTTAGATCATTTTTGATATGGATATTACTATAATGATAATTAAAGAATCTTTCACTATTCTCTCATTATATTATATAGGATATACATGTTTCACCCATGATTTATAATCCTAAAACAATTTTTTTCCAAAAAACATTTCTTTCCAAAGCACATGTTTGACTCCACTAGATTTCATTCATGTTTATTAATGAATGATTATTTTTATAATAAATATTTCTTACCATTTTAATTTAGGAACATAGTTTTTTGTCATGAAATTATATTGGATGAAACCCCTACTAAATCCATTATTTCCATTGTTTATTTCTTGTGTACGATTAGAATATGTTTATGTGACATTTATGATTAGATGGGTATTATGATGTGATTAGTGGGATAAAAATTATATTGTCCACCAATTCCTTAAGAAATGTGATATATCTCATTATATTATTTTTACTATTCATTAATTATAATATAATTTTTTTCAAAATTATGATTTTATGATTTATTAACAAATGTTATCCATGGACATGATTCAAGCTTTGTCCAAGACTATCTATGGTATTTGACCTCTATAACTTGATGTTTCATTTTTATGCATCACCAAATTCCATAATTTTTTCCTATATATTATTAATGAATATGATGACTATCCCATTATTATTAATTATTTTTTATGATTATTCTCTCCAATTTCATATTGAATAATGTCTCTTATTTTTGATATTTTATTTTTACCATTATTGAGATTTTACCTCAAACTATTCTATCATGTATATTATAAGGCGAATACATGTTCTAAGGTGAGTGTGATATATATCTTAAAGATATTTAATGGTCATTTTAATAATGTCATGTTTTACTATGTATATGGGATTATGATCCCAATTTTCTCGATATTGTAAATTTTTTAATCTTGAAATAATATGTATTATGTTTTTATCAGTAAAATGACGAAATAGTCATTTAAAAAATAGTGGGGTCACTATAGTTGGTAGCCATGGAAATTTATTGTTTCATTAGGAATTAAAATTATAAAATTTTAATGATAACCGTAATTATATGTTTATGAAAACCTGTAAAAAGAATAATTTTATAAAATGGGATAACAAAGGGATCCCCTGTGATAGGCAAATATAATTTATTTTCACATAATAATAAACTATTTATTCATTCCTTCATTACTGTTATTTTATTCAATATTTTTCCATTTTATAAAATGGGGTAACTAAGAGAACCCAAGAAAATAACCCATATAGGGGATTGTGTACTGATTTTCTAATTGAAACCCCCATTCCATGGGAGGTGGATATCATTTTTTTAAAAGTCATACCAAAATGTCTCATACTATAAATAATAACCTCAACCATAGGAACCATATGCTTTGAACCAAAAATGAGAAACATGATATTGATGCTATTATGTGAGAACCACTAATTATGTTTTTATTGGATCATCCAATCCACATTTCCCAAAACTGTATGATATCTCTATAGGGAACATATTTTCTGTCCTCTACTATTCTGAGAAGAAGATATTGACTTATTCCATCTATAATTTATATGGAGAATATAATAAATTTTTTTTATTTTATAAGTAATAGAAAAACGAAGGATGAAATTGATGATTTGAAGAGGGAAGCCATTAAATAACTATTAATAATTATCTACATCATTAATGTTGAACAATGATGGAGACAGATTTACATGTTCTTATGAATAAAGAAGGTGAATCTATAATGGATTAATAGGAAAAGGTTACAAGGATTTGAAGATATGCCTCAATATTTTTTATCAACAATGAAAATAAAAAATAGATAGATTCGTCGTGGGATCACAGCTACACCATTTAAATGATCTAGTTATTGGATACTTCGGGAGTTATGAAGAATCAGTTCTATGTTCTCTTGAAATAGAGATTGAATTTATTTAATTTTTCTTTTGGTTAAGGGGATACAGATAGAACAAAAAAAATTCAAGATACTTGGTGGATTAAAAAAGGATAAAATAGGATACAATTACCCATATATTACTATAATGGGAAGAATCATAATGGGAATTTCTAAAAATGGATGGAGAAATGCTTCATGTGAGAGAGAGAAGACAACCAGGCTCATGATTATTTAATAGACACAAAGGATACTAAAAACACGATGAAGGAATGGAATAAAAATTATAGTTCACAACCCAGGGATCAATGCTTCAACTATAAGAAGAATATAAATTATGAAATATAATCAACTAAACTATGTGTACTTGAGGGTAATCAATGTATTCAACCACTAATTACAATGAAGCGGGGAATGATTATTCCATCACTAATGCTAATGATGAGTTTGAAAATTATTTCATACAAGTTACACATCCTATTCACTCAGGAATAGAAAATGTAATTTTATATTTCTTATATGAATTTATTTGTATCATGAATGTTTTCTAATTCTATTGAACTGAATCCTATGTTTCTTGATGTAATGATATTTGCAAAATCACATAAGATGTGATCATTGAAACCAATTTTTTGGAATCTTACCTATAAGAATTTGTGGGAAGATTCTTCAATAAAATCATGTAATCCATACCTTGATATAATTTTACACTATACATGACATAGATTGGATGTTATTATATCAGTCAAAAATAAAATTTCGAGAAAAGGAAATATCTTTTCATATTTGTAACTACACCATGTTTCTATAAAAATGTTATAAAGATCATGAATAACAGTTGTAGAATCCCTCAAAAGTGTGGGTGTTGATACACTATAGGGGCTAATACCTTTCCCATGTGCATGAGTCAAATAAAGTTATCAACCTAGATTATATTTTCATTTTGAAGGAATACACTGGAGAATTTACCATAGTATTACCCAAAATTCCTACAAATATTCTGGAAGATATCCCAATAGATCTTATACAGAGATCCTCTCTCCTCTCAAAATGAACCTATAGGATGGTCTATATCAAACATGTGGAGTTGAAGAAGCTTATATAAGAGAATTTGGATAATGACTTTATATGAAATAGTCCATTAACATGGTATCACCTATTACTTGTTTTCAAGTAATATAATTGAATTTTTTTGTTGTGTATCATTTTACAGGATTCTAATATGATCACCATAAAAAACATGTTTCCCCTTGAAAAGATTAAATACATTATCGATCAAATAAAAGTACCTCATAAATTATCAAGGTTATATCATTATTATGGATAACATCACCTAAATATGAAGAAGGTGGATATTAAGATGTTGAACATAAATTTCTTTTATGGAAACGATGAGTTCATATTTATTTTTATAAAACTATTAATTCCCCTAAAATATTCATATATTTGATTAATAGAGTCTTTAGAAATTATGTCAATGTATTTGTGGTAGTGTATATTGAAGATATTCCCATTTGACTCCAATATAAATGAGGATCTTTAAGGGAATACAAGGATTGTTCAAGAATTAGTATGAAAGGATAAGTTAAAAGATAATATTATAAAGTGTCACATTAGGATGCATCAGGTCTCATTTCTGGGGTACCTCATTACAAGTAAAGTAATTTATGTGGAAGCTTAAATGAATAATGAAATTGAGGAATGGATTAGAACTACTGCTGTATCTAAAATATATTGATTACTTGTATTAGAAATGTTCCACCAATATTTTGTGATAAATTTATAATTACTATCTACCACATTAACTATGTTGAAATAAAAAGATTTCATATACATGTGGATAGAAGAATGCAGTGAAATTATAATATAACTCAAGAACATGATAATCAAATAGACTACACTCACACTACCAAAAAGTCAAGATGAAGTTTTGATATATAATTATTATTCCAAGAAAGGATTGGTTTTTTTACTCATGCATAATGACCATGCAATACTCAACACCTCATGACAATTGATGATCTATGAGTAAAACTACACAAGAATTGTTCTGGTGTTAGTGGATGTGAGGTTTTCCTTGAAAATTTGTTCAACTGCCTATTCATTGGGAACTATGACACATATATATATTCTATAAGAGTCTAAATTATATATTCCCATAGAGGGAACTAAACATTAATTGATAAGATATTTAGATCTAATCAAGGACTATGATTCCTTACTATCTACCATCCGCAAAAGGAGAACAATTTAGTTGTTTCTATTAGAAGAAAATAACCTTCTACTATATCCATTATTTAGATTCATAAAGATATTATATTAATTGATATGAAAAGGATGTATCTGGATATGAGAATGTTTTGGAATACATCTAACCTTTCCCTAATGAGTTCACAACCATATATCCCATAGAAGATCTTGGAGGCACAAAGGGCTGATCTAAAGAATAACAAAGATCATGAAATTAGAAGAGGAATGGAATCCTACATGAGTTCATCATAAGTAAATATGGTTTCATCCAACTTGGAACTATACTTTGTGTGGATTCACCAACAAAGGTAAAGAATATTATATTGGATAATGCGCATAGGTCATCTTTCTCAATCTGTCCTAGAATAACCATCACGTACTGTGATATTTTAGAAAACTTCTAGAGTATTGAGATACAAAACGGGATATCTAAGTATATCTAATGTTTATTGGTATGTCTATAATTTATATCTCTTTGACTTATTACAAGATTCTAACAAAAAAATTTTATATAACCATGTGGAAATGAGAGAATATAACCATTGATCATTTCACTGGTTGTGTAATGATATCCAAAGGAAACAATGTGATATTGGTTGTGGTAGATCAACTCACTAATACTACTAACATAATTTCTATTTTCAAGGATTTCACATAAGAAATGTTTCAATATATATGTAAAAGAAGTGGTGAGGTTTCAATGGGAACCCATTTCAACTATCTCTGATCATGATCCATTATTCAGCTCTAATGTCTACTTAAGTCATCATTAATCATTTAATACTGACTTCAATTTTAGCATTTACAATATCCCAAACTGATGGCCAATTTGATAAGAGTATTTAGATTCCTTAATAAATGTTGAGATCATACTAAATGGACATAAAATTAGGTTGGGGCCAATATATCCCATTAGTTGAGTTCTCATATTAAAATAGTTTCCACTGAATTATTCAAATGGATATATATATATATATAACACTATATGGGAAGTGACAGAGATTGAATACTTTTCAGAATGATGTTCGAGAATGAATAATACATGGAACTAGAATTTATTCAATGTATTTTGGTAAATGTTAAATCTATCCAATAGTTGATTTATCTACATAGAGTTAACAAAAGTTCTATACTGATAATAGTCTAAGGTATTTGGTGATAGAATTTGGAGAAAAAATTATTTTAATTATAACAAAGGAATAATGTCATGTAGTTTTGAAATAATATAATAATTATCCCTAGGTACATTGTCCCCTTATTATCCATGATCATATATGAGTCATTATGTATCAGCATGCAAATCAACAAATATGGCTCAATTTCCTGATGTTTTACACATATCTCTCTTGAGGTGATACATACCCAACCCCTCACATGTACTTAATTAGAATTTATTATTATGAGAGAATGATCTCTCATATGAGGAGCATCTGTTGAATATCATGAACCATGGAAAAAATTTACAATGCAACAAGACAAATCAACATGTAAATGTGTGGTTGAAAAGCCATATGTTTTAAGAGGAAGCATGGGAACCGAAGGAAAAACTAAAAAACAAGTAACCTCATATATTCTCAACAGAAAATATGAGTTGAAATATCATGGATAAAACATGAATTTTTTTGAAGAATTTAATCACCTGATCTTTTTAAATGAGGATCATTTCTTAAAATAAACGTGTTCTATGTATGTATTATACACTTATAGAATATTTAGACACATGGAAAACATTTATTCACTAACGAAAATCATTAAAAAAGTGAATGAAAAAACCTAATAAAATGAAATAAATTATAAGGTGGAAGGAAATATAAAACAGAGAAACTAAAATAGAAAACGTATTATCACCCTATTCTCATATAACATTATATCCTACAAAAAACTCAATTGATAAAAAAACAAAATAATTGTAAAACAATCCCCATTATAGACAATGGAAATGTAGAACAATGAGTGGAATTGGAATGGATAAATAATGATAGAATAAAGTAGTATTTATTTAATGAAATGTGACCATTAGTATAGTAATAAGACCATATGAGAAGTATCATAATAATTTGGAATAGTAACACGATCATTGGGAATAGTGAGACAATTATTGGGAATAATATCCTAACCATTGGGTATAGGAACCTCACTTTTGAGAATAGTAACATGGTCATTGGAATAATTATTTGACCTAAAAATCATAATTTTTTTATAAATATTTTTTCTCATGAGTAATTTAATTAAATATAAAAACTATAATACATTAAAATAAATACCATGATTAAAAATTAAAAATACAGTATCAATTCATTATTAATAATAAAAATTAATATATTTCAAAATTAGTATTAATTTTTTATTAAATATTAAATATACCTTTTACAGAAAGTTATTTTGATAATATTAATTTTATTTTAAAAATAAATGCATCAAAATTGTTCCAGAATGATTTTTTAGTAATTTTCATAAATACATTAATTTTCTAGTGTATAGTAAAATTATAGTTTTTACCGAAATTAGTTGTTGTTGAATTTCATCCTTCATGATGTAATAATAACCTACTAGTTTCAAGAAATTGATCATATAAATATCATATTTCATAAATACTTAGTCAAAATAAATCTAACCAGATTTCTAAAACTAAAAAAGTACATACCAATGTCTAAAATCTAATGTATTACATTAAAATAACATTTTTATCATTTTTCCATCATTCAAATTGATTAAAATATTTAATGTGATATATGAAGTGATTAAAATTATTATAATAATTATATTTAATTATTATATTAGTTATAATGTAAAAGTATCACTATTTTAAGTTTTACCATTGATATAGTATTTTTTTTTCTAGAAATACCCATATACTCACATGTAAATTACCCCTCTCCCTCCAATTTGGAAACCCACTCTTTAACCTTTATGAAAAAAATATATACAAACATACACTCTCATAGGACCCATGTCATGAATTGTAATTTTATAGAACCATCCATCTCCATGAATCAAATTAATTTAGAGTCATTAAGAAGAATCAATACTCAGAAGAGGGTATGCTCTAACAAATTATCCCTCTCATTATTCTCTCCTATTTAAAATTTTCACCACCCCTATAAAGACAATATATGATAAGGATAATTAATTAGTGAATTAAAATAATTTTAATTATGTCAACCTACTGTAATTATAAAATTTATGCCATACTACTTGTCCATATTTCACATTCCATGTCTTTTGAAAACATCATGTTAATACTTTTTTAACTATAAACAAGTATGTTCCGAATTACTTTTTATCATGAAGCCTATGTATGGTTATTAGAAATTATTTATGACATATAAATGTTTACTTATATATTTTTTTCTTGATATTTAATTAATTATACTTATGTATAAATAATAGGGATATATTATAATTGAAGAAAAACATGAAATTTTTAAAGAAAACAGAACATCAAAATGCTTCAATGTTAACAATATAAAATTAATAAATATAATTTAATTTCCATATTTTTATTAATAGTGAAACACATTTACATAAATAAATTATGGTAAATATATTATAGTAAGCCTATGTAAATTATCAGGAGGGGGAAAACTATGAAATAAAGAAGGATTTACGGTAAGGCGATTCTTGAACCCAACTCATATTTTTTTTTGGGTTAACCATGTTTCATTTAATGTTTTATTTGGATATTCCACTAATTTTCATTAAATATCTTCTAATTTTTATTTTCATATCTTTTTTGGGATATAAATGTTTCAACCTGGATTTTTAAAAAAAATACAATGGTTTTCCAAAAATTATTTTCATTCCAAAAAACATTATTGACTCCACTTGAGTTATTTAATCACTGCTCAAGAATACATATCATTATGAAAACTACTTTTTATCTAATAATTCTGGTACCCCCATTTTACACATGAAATTATTATTTATTATGTCCTTAAAAATCATTTACTCTTGTGGTTAGTTCATTACTACGATTGTTATATGTTATTTGTGGCATGCATGATTACTTGAATAATAAGATGTGACCAGTTGGACCTAATTATTATTTCCCACCAATGAATTATCTAAGGTGATGCATTTCTTTAGATTTTTTTTACTATGCATGAAAAGATTATAGGTTTGTTCATAATGATTATTCTATGATTTATGCACAAATGTTATGTGTGGACATGATGCTTGCATTTTTTCCAACTACTTCTTGTACTTGAAAAGTGTAACATAGTGGATGGTTTTCATGATTCACCATGTTAAATTTTTTTTTCAAATGTATTCCTCATTCTTATAATGATAATATTATTCTCATTACATGATTAATATTATTTTTATTACCCACGTACTATTTATTAATGTATCGTATTTCCAATAGTTTATACATCTCTTTCTTATGCATTTATTTGACCACATTAATTGATGTATATCCTCAAGTGACTACATTTACTAAGGATAGTATGAATGATTCAAATAATTAAAATAATAATACTTTTCCTACATTTATTTTTTATTATTTATTAGTAATTTATTATCCAAATTTTACCATGATACTAATCATTTTCATCCTTGAATGTATAACTATTATGTTGTATATTTCATATTTGATGAAATAATATTGAACAAAGAATTAGGTTAACTATATTTTTAAAGGGAATCATTCTGATCATATGTGTATGAAATGAATATAAATCATTGTATCAAATTTTCACTCGTGGTTATTTGATTTTGGGTTTTCATTACAAACACTAAAAAATATGAGATAATTGGAAAACAATTTAATTACATCTACCTATTACAATGGGGAAAGAGTTATTTTATTAGAGGCTGCTTAATACGATAAATGTATAAAAATTATATTAAAATTATAGTTGGAAAACAATTATTGTTCTCTTTTGAAAATAGAAATTTTATTTTTTAATCAATATTTTACATGGTGGCTATTTAATTTTATTATCAATAATAATTTTTTTTATACTCATGAATTACATATTTATTTGAATTAGGAATAGAGTGAATTATTTATATTTCATGTACATAGATTTTACAATATATAAAAATTTTAATTAAAAAAATTATGGTCTATTATAACACCATTAATAATTAGAAATATTACATTGAACCTGTAAATTATAAACCCGTTAAAATACTATATAGAAATGGACTATTAGAATCAACAAATAATGAATAATTTTACACAATTAAATATTTATTAATGAAAAATTAAAAAAAAATCTAGTGTAAAAGTAGAAAAAAACTAAAGAAAATTGGATTCTACAAAAAAAATTGATGTATACACACCAATGAGTACTTAATCTGGTGGTTGATTCTTATATAGTATAATCATTATTAATTACCACAATTAACATGGTTATGTTTTTTATGAGATGAAAATTTCAATCCTTTTAATTGTTAAAATAATAAAAAATTAAGTTATATATTCCAAAAGATAAAAATATTAATGATTATGTGATCATATTGGCATAGTGAATAATGGATCATGGATTTTTTTAATCGTCATAAATATTAAGAAATATATTCACAAATCACTCCACCTAAAACCCCACAATTGAATGTTGTATTATATAGGAGGAATCATTCCTTTTATTACATTGTTCATTCGATGATGATTTAATTTTTCCTTCCAAATTAATTCTAGGGATATGTATAATAAAATAATATAATCATAATTATCTTCATTACATCAAAATAATTCATAAATACACCACATGAGATCCAGAATGAGAAATAACACAATTTTTTTCTATCTATTTATGTTGGTGAATTATATTTACAAAATATATTTTCTGATAAACATAACTCTAAATAAAAAAAACCATTGTTTTGTTATTTCAAGGAGTTGATGGGATATTATTTCTATATTCCAATAAAATAAATTTTTTATGGTTAGAACTGGTATATTCCTTGAGATATAATATATAAATTTTGGTGATATCGGGAGTAACATTCAACACGAATATATTCAAAAACAAAAAATATGAATTTTTACTAATAAAGATTCTAAAATGATTCTATAAATAGTTATAGAATAATAAATGACTAATTTCACATAACCAACTATAATGAATTGTATGATACATAGTGGACATGAGAGACGAGTATTTCTTTTAGAAAATCAAGATGATGTAATAATTTTAGATAATGAAATTGTTCCCTACTAACTAGCCATATAGAGGTCTAATTATGATAAATGGATTAATTCAAAGAAATTTGACATGGATTTCATTTAAAAACACTTATATTAGAAGATGTTCGATGACCATAATGGGGTGTGATCCATATAGTGAATGTGGGATTCTTAAATGAAAATTGATATAGATATTAGAGGTGACTACTTGTAATGATCATATCGTTGAATGGTGTGATAAAACAATTATTGATATATAAAATAAAAAAATAATTTCTCCATTTTTGATGATAATGTAAATTTGTATATTTCTTACTATATAAACTATTAATGATTATGAGACATTTAAAATGGATGAAAAAACTGATTTTCATAAAAAAACATTACACCACAATGTGAATCTTATACAATCAAAATGTTTTGAAGTGATAAATGAGTCTATAGTGTTTTAAGTGACCCAATTATAATATTATGGAATGAATCTAGATTTTGAATGATGCAATATCTTTTTTATAATGGAATTAAAGAGTACGGATTCATTAATAACACAAATAATTCTTGGGTATGCATGCATGTTAGTGAGAGTTTATTTATATTATTGTAATATATATATATGAAATACATATTATTATAAAATAAATCCCAACATTATATTTTGTAAATATGTGTCTAGAAGAATTATTATTGATAAAATAAATGTGTGAAACATCCCTAACACTAAGTACAGAGATATTGAGAAATAAATATAATATGTTTCTTTGATTAAGTAAAAACACCTACATTGGTAAAGTGGTATTCAATGTATAACTCCAAGAATTATTATTTACCCAGGTTTCATGAAATGAATCATTGAAATAGTAATGATCCTTATAATGATTTATAAAATGGGATTGTGATTATTTACAAAATATTAATAATATATATCATGTATGTCATGTTATGTGTTTGAACCGGTCTTTCTTGTGGTTTGATCATGGCCTGTATGTGCGAATATAATCACGATAAGAGTCAATAAATTTCACTAAAATTATCTTCATGTACATTACAACAAGTAAATATATGTTTTCAAAATTTAGTAGACATAATGATATCATTGAAAAGAGTAACACTAGTGTTATTTTCCAACCAAATAAAAGTTATATGATATCTCAATTTGGATTTATTTTTTCTTAAATGATGTATCTAGTAGTTCTAATATTTTCAAATAAACCACCTTGGGTGGCTCCAAAATAGAGTTGAATTACATGACAATATTAGATAGGGTGAAGAAAACTGTTTGGATTATGCTGTTCATAAATAAACATTGGATGGCTGAGAATATTTATGGAGTATTTGAGCTTTACTATAATAAAAATGGAGCTATGGATCTTTAAATGAAACCTTGATCTCACCAAACAACCAAACACATCATTCATAAAAACAATACCATTGATTATAATATATAGAGGGTTAATGTAAATATTTTCTATGTGGACTTTAAAAATAATTTATTAGATCCTTCAAACCCATTAATGAAGTAAAATTATTATCTTTATGATGAATATCATTTTAGCAGAAACATGTGAGATTGTATGTAGTGGTTGTAAAATTTATCATCATTTTCAAATAATGGTAATCTCAATTTATAATAATTCATGTGTTTTTATACGTTACAGAAATAGTGAAATAATAATATATTATCTGCGTATAACATTGATTTATCCTTATTTGATGATCATCCTAGAGTATTATGGGTTGTGATGATATATTAATATTATCATTAGTAGAATCTTGTATACGATAAAAAGAGTTGAATAGCGAAATAATATATAGAAACATATTTTCTTTACCTAACTACATTTGTATATAACATCGAATGTCATATAATTATTGATATAATTAAGTGTCCTAAATAGTATTGAATCCCCTTTACATTAGATTTTATAGGAAAAAACAATAAAAAATTTCATACATTGATACCTTTCTTACTCTATCCTTATGGATGAGCTAATCTGGGTATTGTGGGTTTTAATGACCATGTAACGAGTTGATTTTAACCATGTTATGTATTTATATTAGCATGATTAGAAATAAGATTCATTTCTTTTATTGAGTGGTTTATGTGAATATTTTCCATGCTTAGTTAAGTTATATGTTCTGTTATTTTCAAAAAATATAATTGAAATGCAATGAAATCATTCTATATGACCTATTTACGTAGATAATAATAAATTATAAGGTTTCACTATAATATTTAAACATGGTCCATAACAATTGGTCCCTATATTCCATAAAAATGGATTATATATTTTTAAATATGATGTATATAGTACATTATATGGTGGGATTGCTAATATATATGTATCTGTGATTTTGGAAAAGATCATTCTATAAAACTATATATCACAAGTAATAAAGAATTATTTTGAGGCCTCTCTTTTATTATATATATGAATTAAAAAATTATGATTCCTTTTCTATGAGAAAATGGCTCATAGGGTCACACTTTTAGTTGTTTAATAAAGTATTACATTTTGGGTAAAGTGTTTGTTCTAAAATGAAGAGAGTATTGTTAACCATATCCATGAAAGTTATGACGGACTCACGCTGTTTTATAATGTTTTTCATATATACATATGCGATTTTATTGAATTTTGTAGATTGAGTTATGTCCACTTTTAGGATAAATTTTATTTTATGATTATTTCATATCATATGCCATGATATGCATATTCTGTATATTACAAACAACAATAAAATTATTTCATTAATGTTATATAATTCTAGAATTACATTGTATGATGTAGCCATTGATATGTTACACATTGGGTCAAGTTATACTCATGTCTTCTAAATAATTTACCTTCATATATGATTTATTCATAGATAGAAAATATATTATGATACTTGAAATGTTAAAATGATCATAATAATCTTATTGGTATTTATTATTGTTATCATATATTGGAAATAGATAATTGGATTTTGATGACACAATTCTTCAATAAATGAAGAAATAGTATGTTACACCCCAATATTTTAGCATATATTTTATGTCAATAAAATAATTTTTCGAATAGCTTCCTTGACCCGAAACACAAAACTAAAATTAAACAGTGATCTGTTTTATTGATTGAAAATTATAAGTATTTAAATGTAACCTTTATAATGTAGAAATAATCTTCTTATATATAAATATAGGTATCCAAATTATGAAATACATATTGAATTAAAAATAAATATAATTTTTCATAAAAATTGATTTATAAAATTAAATTAGTGTATGAAAAAACTAACGCAATTATTTTAGGGCGTGATATTTAATTACATAAAAATTACATTTTTAAATAATATAAATTTAATTATATTATTTTAAAATTTTTATCTTAATTAAATATATTGATGATATATAAACTAAAATTTGTTAGCATATATCAAATTTTTATCACTATGAGTATAATAAATTCAGATTATTCTTATATGATTTAATTTTTCGACCTTTTTTTTATCTATTATGCGATATTACATTAAAATTAATATTTATCAGTTTTAGTAATAGAATTAGATAAAATTGTTTTAATATTTTTAATAATAATTTTAAAATTATGTTATATAGTTAATATAATTTTTAATATAATAAATATGTTAGTGAGAATAAAATTAAAATCTATAGTAATGGTAAGTGGTTTATTTTTAATAAATAATTTTTTATAAGAATTTATTTAGTTATTATTGAAGTAAAATAAGTTGATAAATTATATATAATAACTATAATATAAATTTTTATAAACTCTCATTTATTTTTTCATTCATAAGTGATTAGAAAAGGAAAAATTCACATTAAGAAATGAAATCCACTAAAACTATTTTTCTATTTATTTTATTATTTAATTCAAAATATAATTTTCATATACATTGATATTCATGTTTATTACGTGGAGTTATAATTAAGCATCATCACAACTCTATATTTTAATAGTGGGGTCATATTTTATTTTTAATAAAATAATAATTACCATGGTTAATTTTTAATCAATGTTAATAAGGATAAAAATGAGTAAGAAATGGTGGCTCATATGTTAATAAAATAACATTGAATAAACATTATATAATACCATTTTTAGTTTTTAAATTCATAAATACATGTATACCTAACACTTTTTAACAAAAAAATTACATAAATATCATGAAATTCCATTTTTACCCCTCACTGACTAATCAATTACAATGAAAAGTAATTATTTTATCCCTATAAATGGATATCACCCTAACCCACATCCAGACATGCCAATGAATGTTTATTTTCTTAAAATTATTCCTATTTTACATGAATTACATTATTGTAAAACATTTTTTATCCCCATTCTTCAGTAACAATTTTTATGCCCACTATTTCAAATGTATCATTAAAGAGAAGATTGAAACTCTCAAGATGAGTATTTCAGAGTCCGTATCATTATTTTTATATTTATTTCATCCAACCATCTCTATAACACTAAAAAGTTAATATAATTAACTAACCATCATTATTATAATTATTTTCATTATATTTATGTTACAACCTTTATTTTCTTTCTCCCTTATCTTTAGACAAATTAAAATGTAATCATTATATACATGTAGGCTAATGCCTCCAAAAGTGATGTTTTTTTTATTTTTCATAATTGCCTTATTTTTATTGTTCAATACAAGTATTTAATGAATAAATATTATACTTATAACATTAATATTATTCTTAATTGTTTATTAAATTTATATCTTGTATCAATTCATGGGATAATTTATATTTTTACCTATGTATGTGTGGACTACCACCTCCATTGAATGACCTATTTCATTTTTCAACACAATCATACATGGAAGGATATATTTATTTTATGAATATAAATTTATTATGTAATAATTTGTTTCATAAATATGGTTTTAAATATGTGAAAAAATGAATGATAATTGAAATGTAATATGTTAATATCAGTAAATTACTCGAAACCGGTTCACCATGTTTTCCATTCTTTAGACCCATGCCCATAGATTCCAAAAATGTGAAAAATAAGATGACTATATCATTTAAAAATAATTATTTAAATGTAATTTCTAATATAGACATTATAAGAAATGTTTAAATGAATGGGGTTCGATGACATTGTTATGATACATGTGCAAAATAGTTGAAATTACTAATATATGGTGATGAAGATTAACATTTTCTTAAAAATATGTGTGTAGTGATTGATTATAACTGATGAATATAAATATTAATATCTAGTAATATGGTTCTAAAATAAGAAAATAATATATTTTTATTTATTATATAAAATGATAATGGTAATTCATGGATATTGATATTAGAGTTAAGGGTTCCCATCTCAAAATTCTTACTTTGAGACATTTTACATATTAACCCCATGTTTTATATTTTTTGGTTTATATACTACCATATGGTTACCTTTTATAAAAAAAACTCTCCATATTTAATAGAGTTACTAATATACATCATGTTATCAATTTTAATAGGATTTTTACTCAATTTTTAATAAATCCAATAGGGATTATTTTAAATCTAAATATGAAATTGAGACATTTATGAATGGATATTAAATTTGGAGAAAATTGTAAGAGATTTATCTGTGAATCAATAAACATATCATATATTGTGGTTATTTTTTATATTTACTCTATCAATTTCATTTCCCTCAGTATATAATCTACCTAATGTGATTCTTGTATCTGAGATCAACCCCACATATTCTTTTCAGTCATGGACTATCCTCCTCTATATAAATATTTATTTTATGCATGTCCTTATCCATTATTCAATAATGTATTAAGGACATTTTTTTAATATTTTTAGATTATTTCATAAATTATGAAAATATTTTTTCTAAAATTTTCCATGTCTTTAATTTTATAGAAGTATTGATTTTTATCATATTCTATGTGAACAAATTATTTAATCATTATGATAATTATTCAATATGAGGAATAATTATATTTTTAAAATGTTCATGCAATGGATTTTAGTTATTAAATACATTAGCAATAAAAATAAATATTTTTATATTTTTATAAGTCAAATAAATATTTTCAAAAGGATTTCTTAATTTTAAAAATAATTTTAAAGGCTTCGGTTTGAAGAATGAAATATTTAGTGTTTATAAGTGTTAATAAAGAATGTTTACGAAATAATATTTATCAATTATATATTTCTATTTTGAAACCACAATTTTCATTTAAATGTTAATTTTAATAAAAAAAATTCATGATCATTATTTTCCTTTAAAATGACACAATTCAGTAGATTTAGAGAATTTCAAATTAGGTATATTTTTTTATTATATTTAATTTAATATTTCTATTAATAATAAATGTGGGGTTTTGACTATGTAATCATTCATTGATGTTGTCAATATCACACATTTGATATTTTCTTATGATACATTCCACATTCCTTCTATTTATGGATATGACGAGGGATGCTTATATATGTTTTCATGAAATCTATTTTTTCCCATTAGTAAAATAATCTATAATTTAATAATGAATGTTTTTATTTTATATTTGGAATAATTATATCTAGTATTCATTATCTAATTGGGGCCCAAAATTATATTTCCAATAAATTCATTAGGGTAATTCTTATATCTCATGATATAATTATGGGAATGATCTATTGATTCTCGTTCCAATATGAGAAAGGAGATATGATCCACAATATAAGCGAAATTTTGATATGTTTACTCCTCTACTATGATGCGTGAATCAAGAAGTGATGCCTTATCCACAATTTCATTGGAGTTAGTTTGTGATTCATGAACTAATATGTTATATGAAAATATTAGAGATTCAAAATCCAATATTTTATTATAATTATATTTATTTTTATTGCAAATTCATATGTTTTTTATCATCATAATTTTATATTAAATTATGTCTTATTTTATGATCAGATATTTGATTTTTATCTGCTAATCTATGTTTATTGTGATATTATTACTTACTATTTTTTCCTTATAGTTTTTTTATTTTCTCATACACAATTATTTAATTATTCTCAGTTCTAATAATCAATTGTTATCTAATATGTTTTTTCTATACTGAGCATTTGAGCTCACTATTATCTTATGTTTTGATTCTACATGTTATCAATATGACTGTAATGAATGATAATTATAGAATTGGGTTTATATGGGTATGATTGAGGATTAATATTCAATTTTTTTTAGAAATATGTATTTTATATATCTAATATCCAAATATATTAAACATCTGATTCTTTTAGTTGTGAAAAAATGTGTCTGATGAAATTATTATTCATGTAAAATAATCAAATATGTGTGTTTATATATCATGATTCACCTCAATTGTTAAAAATAAGGGTTTTGTTATTTTTTAGGATTAATATTAGAAACCTTTAGTGAAAACCCTAAGGTTATGTTTTAATATAATATATTTCAATTTTTTTAAATTATAGAGTATGCGGTTTCAAAAAATTATAGCTCTATTTAGATACATGAATGGGGGTATATACTTTGAATAAATGATCCTCACGTTAATAACCTTATCATGGGTTTTTTGGTAATTAACATAGAATCTACCTCATGATAAAAAATATTTTCGAACTGATCATAATGATTGAAATTCCCATAATATATTCTTGTTTTAATATATATGCTCATTATGATCGACTATAAATGATTGAAATAGAATTTTGGGGTATAATATGTAATTATTTTTCTTAGAGAACCTTATTAGAATGTTACCATGGATTACTAAGATCAAAATTATAGATTCATAATTTAGGATATGTTTGTCATTTATGAGTAATGTTCATATATGATTATAGTTTGCATTTATAAATATATTTATTTATGTATTCTCATACATTAACATTACATTATTTAATTAATTAATATAGAAAAGAAAAATTTATTTAACAAATGATTTTTTTGGAATAGTTGTGATTATCCCAATGGGAAAATTAATGGGAAGGAATATCATGTTGAAAACCATAATATTATGATAACCCATTTCTTGTGACTTGAAATTAACAACCTGAACCATATCAAACTCCAATACATACCAATGAAGATAATGGTGAATTTCGATAAAAATAAATGGTAAAAATGTATATATTCAATAATAAATTAGTATCCTATGTTTTGAGGTTTTTTTAAGAAGAAATGAAGTGATTTTCTTAATGTAATTGAAAAATATTTCAGTTGTGGAGTTTTTTCCTATACCACTTCCAGATTTATGATTTATTTGTTTTTGGATAAAATTAATTTCTTTTATTGCTTTTAATATATGAAATCCCAATTATAATTGATCCATAATAAAATATATCATTATAACCTAGCCATGAACATGGAAGAAAGAATAGTAATAGCCAAATTGTTGAAATATTTTAAAAACATTTAGAAAAATTATATATTGAAAAACATGTATTAATGTTTTTGTAATGTCATTATATTCATTAAAAATAAATTTTCCCCAAATATGGTTTTTATTAATTACAAAGGGAAAAGTATAAAAAAATTATTTGAATTTTAGAAAATGTATTTCAATAAATGAATATTATTTTTGAACCCACCATATCATAATTATCTATGTGTTAAATTTTGGTATTTTTCAAAAATGAGGGATTTTTCAGTGAATACTGAAATATTTATATTTACTATATAATTTCATTCTTTTTCAATATTGTAAGTAATTTAAAATTAACATTATATTTTTATTATTTTTCATAATTTAATATATGATCCATTTTATATTTAATTTTTAAATTAATTATATTTTTTTTCAATTATAATAATTATTTGTTTACATATTAATTTATATTCGTAAAACCTAATTAAAAAACTATTTTCTGTAGCATTTTAAATATTTATATATAAAAAATTTATGACACTTCGATATATTGATCCTTAAAATAAATATTCCAAATTTATTTTTATGGGATTAAAATTTGGATGACATGCCACATTTATTTTTGGTCATTAATAATAGTATCGATGGTTAATATGTATGACCTCAGAAAGGGTAAAATGGGTAAAATGAGGTTAAACCCATTAGATAATGAATTAAAACCCAGAAAAAAATTACATTATTTCACTAGATATAATAAATTTTCAATAAAAGTCTTAAATTATTATATATTTCATTTTGATTCCATTTTCCATTTATAATTAAATTTATATTTTGTAATGAAATTTATGAAATGTCACTATGTTGAATTTATTATATCTAAAATTCGTTCATAAGGGTAAAAAGTAGATAAGTTCAATTATAATTCTTCATTTTAAATATGATTTTTTATTTTTTTAATATTAATTATTTAAAAATTAATATTGATGAGATAATTAGAATAAATTGTTACACAATGTCAAAAAATTTCTTGTTCATGAAGTATAAAATGTCATGTAAATGTTTTTTTAAACTGTAAAAGTAATATTTTTACTTTTATATTTAGAGTTCCCCATTAAGTTTATATATCAATATAACATGTTACCTATTTTTTAATGGTTTATTTTTAAATTATAATACTATATTCATATCTTTAATGTCAAATTTAAAAAATAGTGTTGAAAAAGTCATTAATTATATTTTATGTAGAATAATATTTTATAAAATTATTAAATTTCCATAAAATCGTGAAATTGGAAAATTAGGATTATAAATCACCTAAAGTCTCACCCATTGGTTATTTATGAAAAACTTGTTAAATTATAGGTAAAAATATAACCCTTTAATAATGAAAAAGTTATTATTACATTTTGTGTTAAAATTAGTTAATGAAGTGGTTAAACCAATAGTTATGGTTTAAAAAAGACACCAAAACCAGAAAAAATTTAATTAGATGATTATATTTTGACAAAATTATTCATTTTCTTTGGACTTATATCGAATTTTATTTTTTTGGATTTAAGACTAAATAATTATATTTTAATCCTTTTAATAATTCCATGGGTGCCCTCCCACTTATAAAAGGACACACATCTCTATTTTCACTACACAAATTTGACCTAACTATCTCAACCAAGACTTTAAATACTATCTTCTAAAATTACATATAAATGGATTTTTATGATGGTATTATTAAAATACCAGTCCAATATCCATTAAGGAGGGATCTAAAGGATGTTTACCGAAGAAGACATAATCTTCTTACCCAACTAAATGTAATTTATTTCTTCTTACACCTTATCTAAATCTATGTTATTCATCATAAATTATTATATTTGTTATCATAAAAGATAATTTAATGTTATTATGATTATGTAAATACAATTATCAACCATATTTTCCATCAAATGGAATATGATTTAATCCCTCATGCGTACGTGGGCACTGCCGTCTCCATGTACCGATGCAATTGATTTTCCATCACTATAATGCATGGATTGTTATTATAATTTTTTTAATGTTTATATATGATATTTTATATATAATAATGTCTATATAATTATAACATCATATCTTTCTTCTCCTTTTCTAATCTATTAGAAAATTATAACATCGCTCATTTGTACGTATGGACTACCAACTCCACAATGCGATGTGATTAATATTTCATTTCTTCATTACATGAATGTTAATAAAGATATACGTAATAAAAATATATTATATATATGATATAATAATGATTATGTAACATTGAATTTTTTTTCATTCATTACATCCCTTGAAAATTAAAATTAGCATTCAATTTTACAAACATCTCACCATTTACATCAATGGTGTAAATAATTTTTTCTATCGATAACTCTTACAAATGAATCAAAATAAAAATATAATGACTATATATATGATATTTAACATTATAGAGATTATGTAACCATGATCAATGTATACTCAATAAAATCACGAAATCAAAATTTTCATGAATAATGAACGAGTGAACACCAAAAAAAGATGATTTTAATAAGAAATTATTAATAAATGGGTGTTGAAATGTTTCAAGTGGATCATATATGATATTATAAGAATGTAAATTATTCATTTATATAATTATAAAAAAATTTAATTTATTAAATTATAAGATAAAGTGTATATAAATAATCTCTAACTTGAAGTAAGAGAGTTGTAGTACATTTTCATTGATTATCAATATTAATTAGGATTGGGTTTTGAATGATATATTTAATGGAACTAAACTCAATAATGACATTAATTTTGTTAAAAATAGTATTTTTTTATAAAATATGTTTTCCATTCATTTCCCCCCATTATATACTCCTGATATAAAAATTATTTTTTAAGAGAAACCAATATCATTTCGATCTTCAACCAAACATATGTTTTCATTCATATCCTTGTTTTATTAAAAGGATTTAAAGAATTATTTTTTGTATTATAATATGATAACTTAAATTCATACAACCATGATTTAATTCTGTAAAAATGTTTTAAAATAAATCATCATATCATTTTCCAAATAAAGTAATTATAGTGTTTTATGGAAAATTTGAATGTAATAATTATTTTCACATAGTTGGAATCTAAACAAAATTAAAACTTCATTTACAACGAATTATTTGATAATTATTTTAAATACGTACAAGGATGTTTCCAAAAAAAATATTTTTCATAATATTTTGTAAATTTTAATATTTTAATTAAGTGATTTCAATGTGAGCATGGTATTTCCCTACCAAAATTCTCAAGTGATGTTTTAAATGAATTTCTATCTACGATGATATTCACTAATAACATATATAATTTATTGGGGTTATGAAAAAATGATACCATACTTATCCATTCTATGGATGGATTATGGTTATGATGAAAAGATGTTCATAAAACAAGATAATTTTCTAGGGGTTGTGAAATAATGAAATATTTATTAAAAGAATTTACCTTCCATAGGTTATAATATATGATTAATGATTTATAGTAATATGAAAAACACACGAATAAAATATAAATATTTAAATTCAGGACCAGAATTATATATCCCACTAATAAATTGGGTAAATATGAATATTTAATGATACAATATGAACCATAATAGGGATTTAACTGTGTTTAGTAAGTGACTATGCATGCAATGATTATTTTGGGAGTAAACCCTAACTATGGATATGATGAAATAATGAAAAAATAAATACACAATGATGGTATTTACAATTAGAATTGACTAAGGAATGGATTTTATATTCTTATGGGTGTGACAAAAACTTATGCCACATGCCAAATTTAGGTTATCATGGATTTTTTTGATGATTCCGTTATGATTCATATCAAATGAAAATCCATTATTTATTCCAAGACTCAAAATTATGACATATGGTATGAAGGGTAATTTTTTTGATAATAATATATTTCTCATAGATCCCTATACCCATAATATACGATCGTAATCATTGATATGTAGATTTTTTACCCATATTGAGCATCTAAGATCACCCTTTCTTATGATTCATTTCCCCATGTTATGAAGGAAGGTTTTTATATATGATATTTTTATGAAGGATACTGTATATAAAGAACATATTATGATATAACGTAGTTTTTTAATGAACGTTTTTTTGTACCCATGTTTCTGGAGGCACTAAAAGTATATTATTATTTTTGTGGGTCATTATCTTATTTACATAATATTCTTATATTATGTTTTAATATATATGTATGAAATTTTAAATATATATTTTTGGTGTTAAATCATGGTTTATTATCCTTTTGAAAAAAGCATCAGAAAACATTAGTCTAGACCCTTAGATGATGTTATGTGTAGGATAACCTCTTATTTTATTGTAATGAAATGAGATCAGTTTTTTGAGAAATAAATCCATTTCAAGATATTACATGAGACATAGTTCTGGAATACCTAAATCTAGGAGTAATAATCCTAAAAATTGTTGGTCTATTATATCTCAAACATCAATTTAGTGCATCGACAATGTAACATTATTGTGTACCTTATTTTTCCATGATAGGGGAAACAATTAGGTTAATTCACATTTTCATTAAAATGTATGTATATGGATTTAAATTAATGATGGTCATGGATGGAATAAGTTAAGTCGGAGATGTTATAAACCGAAGAGAATTAATTTTTATTCCTTTATATTTTGGAAATCCCAAACATATTTCATTATTAATTACTCTATAAATATGTACATTTATATAAGTGATAGTTTAATAGCTATTTCTAACATTTAGTTTCTAAAAATGGATTTGTTACTGGAATAAATCAAATCCTTAATAAAACACAGAATATTTCTTACATTCTGATTCACCTAGTTTTTCAATTCCAAATCAGTGCATTAATTCGATTCTGAATCACTCAGAAAAACTGATTTCAAATCAGTAGATTTATTAGATTTTGAATCACTCGGAAAAACCAATTTTGAGAAAGTGCATTTCATAGATTATGAATCTATCACGACCCATCCTCAGGGCCCGTGCAGTGACTACCCCAAACCCACCTCCCATAGGCCAGAGGATGGCGACTAGCACCAAAGGCGTAAATCCCGATAAAAGGGAAGGCATTGACTTTATATAAGAAAACAAACACCACATAGTACACAAGCTGAAGTAATCACTAAGTAAACTGAGTACAAAAGTAAGTGCTGGAATGTAAATGGGATAGTATAAAACCCAACTAAAAGTACAGTATAACTGAAAAAGAAAGTACATAAGCTTAAAAGTAGAGTAGCAACCGCCAAGACGTGCTCTGGAACTCCCACATGAAGGGTGGGTACAGAAAGTCTCATCGGCTCCTCGAGTCCAGCCATCTACTCCATGTATGTCCCGCCTGATAGTCCACCTCCAGGAATGGTCCTGCTCCACAACCTTAACCATGATCAGCGTTGTTTGTCATTTTCATCCAACACAATGTAGTGCAAGCGTAGCCCATGCAGGGGTGAGTATACGATACTCAGTAGGGACCCCGAGACTCCCGAAGATCTCCCATAATCCAAAAAGGATAAACTAAAATGCTAAAATACAAACATGAAGTATCAACTAACTCTACTTAGGTATATTCCCATACATATACCTAAGTGAAAAATTACAAAAGACTCCCACTCTCGAGCCCGAGCACAACCCAGTCCACACAGGAAATCTCAACCTAGTAACACAGGAAATAACAACCCAGAACACACAGGATAGAAGAAAAAAGTCCATATAGGATAGCACAACCCAGTACACACAGGAAAACACATCCCATTCCACTCAGGAAAGAACTACCCAGTCCACACAGGGAATCACAATCCAAACCACACAAGAAAATAAGTCAATCATATCAATGATAATGATTGAAAATCAAGACTCATCTCACACAGGTATACTACTTATGAAGAGAGGTGGAGATGATTAGATGTAGCCTCTGAATCATCTCCTCTGTCGATCCCACGTAGGATCCTAGTACAGAAGTCATCACTGCCGAACCCTCAGAGGATCCAAGTATAGTAGTCATCGCTGCCAAACCCATGGAGGATCCAAGTATAGTAGTCATTTCTACGGAACCCATGGAGGATCCTAGTATAGTCAACAATGCTACTGAACCCACAGAGGATCCTAGTATAGAAGACATCGTCGTCAAACCCACAGAGGATCCAAGCATGGTAGACGTCGTCGTTGAACCTACGGAGGATCCCAGTATGACAGACGTCGTCGTTGAACCCACAGAGGATCCTAGTACGGTATTCCTCCTCATCGAACCAACTAAGGATCCTAGTACGCTAGTCTTCCTCGTCGAAACCACTAAGTATCTTAGTATGGTAGTAATCCTCATCTAACCCAATGAGGATCCTTGTACGGATGTTATCATCTTCATCGCGGCCACCTCTAGGGTTCCCGCACACAGCACACTCGATTCCGGGAGGGTCCGCTCCACGATCCAAGGGGTCGATACATCAACTATCACGAAGTCCAGAGTTTATGTATAAAAAAGTTCTGTCTCGTCAATAGGAACTCAATGCAACAGATGACACATCAATCGGACGCCCGGTCTGAGAGTTATTGGCTTTTTCGTCCGAGGGACCCTGTTGGTTTTTAAGCTATAACCAACCCGACCATACTCCAGATGTGTCCAAACCTTGAGCGGAGTAATCCAAAAGAACTATCTCACTATGATGAATCCAACAAAGTCGACAACACATCAATCGAACGTCCGGAGCTCATGTTATAAGTGTTTCCGCTCCCCGGGCTCGGTTGGTTTCATGTTCGACCCAACCCGGCCATACCCAATGTTGTCCAAAACATTTAGTGTAATATACCGAAACAACTGACATGATCCAAGGATCCTAACTCAACTAACGGTACGTCGATCGGAGGTCTGTAACACAAGATATGGGCATTTGAAGAGATTTGTCTGAAAAGAGGGGGTTTGGGCCCGGTCCAACCCGGCCCAGTACGCCCTGGGTCGGCCCGAGCCGGGTCAACCCGACCCGAGTCAGGTTCCGGCCTGTTAAGTTGTGGCCCAGCCCGCCGCTGGTGGCCCAGCCCAGCGCGGGTGGTCCGGCGCAGTGGAGTGGCCCAGCTCGGAAGCCGGTCGCGGGGTGCGAAGGGGGGCCCTTTATTTTGAAACGACGGCCCCCATCTGTCGGGGTCCGCCCTAAGCTGCTGGATGGGGGTTTTAATCCCCCCGGTATTTTCGAATACGACCGACCATAATGGCCGGACAGTGAGTTGTTGTGGGACCCCCACGAGTCCCACCTTATGGTGTGCTGGTGGCCGGTCGAGCTTGGCCACTTCCTACCGAACCGTCGCGGCCTAAGGTCGCGGTTTCTGTCAGTCCGGGGTGGCACGATGGTGTCACGCCCTTCCACCACAGCCTCCTTCGGCTGGACCAGCATTGCGCGATGGCGCAGTGCTCCTCCGCCGCGGCCCGCTCCGACCACGGTCTTCATCATTCATGCGCGGTGCAACGACACCGCACCATCTTTTCCTCAAACTCCATTGTTAATAAACAAGAGAGAGGGAGGGGAATCATCCGTTTTTGTGCGGTCCAATTTCCTCTCGTTATGTTGCTAACAGTTGGAAATATAATAGAGATACATCAACGTTAATTCAACGCACAAACATAATTAACCAATAATGAATTTAACCCTTACCTCAACAATGATGAAGAAAGCTGTTAACAGCGTCACGTGGTGAAGTTTTGATGACAACGTTAGCATGCGTCCAAGGATGGAACTCACACTAGCTGTAGAGATATGAAGGAAGAGAATGTCGTCTCCCCTTGCGGTGACGGCGTTCCTCGTCGAAGGGTCTTTTTCTTCACGGGAGGATGAAGCTCTTCAAAAATAACTCAAGAGCTCCCTCCCCTTTTCCTCACACAAGAAATGCCAACCAGAATATAATAAGGCTTTTCTTTATTTTATTTTCTCATGCCAACATTTCAAAACATCAAAATTCAAAAACAACTCAATTAATTAATTAAACATAAGTTGTCTAATTAATTAGGTGTTTAGTTTGAATGAATTAATGTGGGAGAGTTACATAACTTATGAGGGGTTTAGAGTAGGTAGGGAATGCGAGGGGTTGGGCTTGTGTGGGCCCCACCTCACCATTATGTAGTCAAGGGTGGTTAGTATCTAGCGGGTCCCACCCAAACATCCACACATAGGATTAAACCACTTAGAAAAAGTAAATAAAATTGTAACACAAATTTTATTTACTTCACATTTTATCAAATATTTCTAACAACTCCACCAAAGAAAAAGCACCTTTGGTAAAGGTCCTCTTAAGCAAATACCACCGCTGCGGTTTCATCAGTGCCCTCAGATTTCGATTCCAAGCACCGATTCAAAAGATAGAAAAACCTTCTTGTTCGTTCACTGAACGTACCCGAGCTAAATTTCTGAAGTTGATTCCCGGCACACCGGGCCTCGGAATCAGGTCCCGTCAGAAACTACGTACTTGTAAAATCCCAAATAATTTAAGAAAAAATATTCCTTGAAATTTAATGGTCTATACATTACTCCCACATCAGGGATTTACGTTACTGCTAAATCATAAACAATTGTAACAAATTAGGGTACTGTTCATGCATCTGAGCCTCCCGCTCCCATGTGCTCTCCTAGAGGTTCTCGTGCTGCCACCTGATGCGAACTAGAGGAATCGACCTTCCACATAGGACCCGCTCCTGTCGACCCACGATCTCCACTGTGACCTCCGAAAAATTTGCCCGTCATCGATGTCCATCGCCCCGTGATCAATGATATTCGTCGGTTCTTGAACGTATCTCCTCAGCTGAGATACGTGGAAGACGTCGTGCACCCGGTGCAACTAAGTTGGAAGAGCCAGGAGATAAGCCACCTCGCCTATCCTATTAAGAACCTGGAATTTTCCGATGAAGCACGGAGATAACTTTCCACCCCATCCAAATCTGAGTAATCCATGTCGAGGTGAGACCCCTAAGAAAATGTGATCACCATCGTCAAACTCTAGTGGTCTCCGCCTCCTGTCAGCATAGGATTTCTGTCAACTATGAGCAGTTCTCATCCGCTCATGAATAATCCGAACCTTCTCCGTCATGGCCTGGACCATCTCTATTCTTACATTTACTCTCTCCAACACTATCCACAGAGGATAACTGAATCACCACCACCTATTGTCTCGCAACTCCTAATAGCTGAATGCCCGATCTCCTACTAAGAGCATCTGATACAACGTTCCCCTTTCCAGGAGTATAAACTGTCTCTCTATCATAGTCTTGGAGGAACTCAATCCTTCACCTCTATCTCATGTTCATGTCCTTCTAAGAAAATATACACCTATGACTTTTGAGTTGGTGAGAACCATAAATCGTTCGCTCGACAAACAATGGGTGAGACTAGCCATTTGTAAGAACTCAAATCCACCCTTCTTTTTCTACGATCTATAAGAGCTGCTGATATTCCTCCTCTTCCAAAAAGAGAAATGTGGTCTCATCCCCTAGATGAACCACATCCTTTTCCTATTACAGTCAATCCTGGCATGAATGGTACTATTTCATGCCATGGACGACGTCGTACGGCCTCGACGCTACTACCAAGAGATTCAACCATTACTCCCACCTCCAATGGTCGAGTCACACTCTTTACAGTAGTGTGTGGTCATTAGGTCTCCTCCAGTAGGAATCTTGAATGTGAGGATTAGGTAAGTAGTTTTAAACTAGAACCTTTTATTATCAACCAAACAAGTGTATAGGAAGGTAAAAGTCACAATGAACAAGTGTCTTCTATTACTATAGCTCAAGTACAAGACAGAAAGCATCCACAAACAATGTCATTAACAAAGATAGACACAACATGAACCAAAGTCTCCATGCCTGGAGCTAGTCCCTCTCATACCCGCCTGCTCCCAAAGCTCTATGGTTGTAGGCCTCGGCTGCCTGAAGCTGAGCTCTCCCTTGTCCATCCATTCCCTGCGGTCGATGTGGTCCTCTTGGTTGTGGTGGTGGTAGGGACTCGAAACGTCATCCACTACCAACTACTTGGCCAGCCCCTCTTCCACGTCTGCCTGCTCCCGGTGGACCACCATAGTTGAACCACTTCCTGGGAGGTCCCTCTACCGCCTACTGCTCATCTGCAGGGCGGGTCGGGCAGTCTCCAGCCATGTGACCATGCCCGCCGCGAGCATAGCACTGCCTGCTCCTCGTATGGCTGGCTCTGTGTCGTATTCCCCGCACAGCTGAACCTGTATCCTGAGGTCGCCCACCCGACGGCCTGGTCCGCTTGGACCCTTCCATCTGCTATCTACTGCTGGCTATAGAAGAATCCACTATCTAACGTACTGCGGAGGGCCTCACTTCTGGTGAAAGCGAGAAAACTCTCCACTAAAAGGGCTCTCTCTAGCACCCCCATCTGCGTTGGGATGCTGAGGGAGATCATCGAAGCCCTGATCTCATGCCTCAGTCCCTGCTCGAAGGTCCAGGCCCTGAAGAACGAGTCTCATACCATATCTGTGGAGTAGCGCAAGAGGTCGGTAAATCTTTTCGAGTACTGGGCTACTATCATGCTGCCCTGCCGCAGCTGTAGTAACTCCTGAATGCAGACCGCACGGAGGGTGGATAGAATGAACTCCGAGCAAAAGAGGCTCTCGAAGTCTGTCCAAAGTATAGATTTCTCGTCGTGCACCTAGAGTATCTGGCTCTACCATCTTCTTGCTGCTACGTGCAGGAGACTCATCGCAAGGATCACCATGAGATCAGCTAGTGTCCCTACTAATCTAAATACTCGGACAATAGCATCTAGCCAATCCCCTGCTGCCTGAGGGTCCATCTCCCGGCGGAACCTGGACGGTCTCTAATGTTGAAACTCGTGCAGTGCAATCAGGTGGCATGCACTCTCAACTGCTTGGGCTGGTGGCATCAGTGCCTCAGTGGGTAGAGGAACCGCTGATGCCTCCACTGTAATTGGGCCCTGCATCAAGTCCTCATCGCTCGGTGGGCTGCCATCTCACACGTAACTGGGAACTCTAGCTGGTTGTGGACGTGGGGCCATCCTAGAAAGAAATAGGTGGTCCATAGATAATTCAGTATACCTGGTGAGATGAAACAAAATAATCACACTGAAAACTTTTGAAACACACACATAATCAACATTTTCGTGCACTGAGTCGAAAATAAGAAGTCAGGGTCATGGTGTTTGGATACGTCAGTCCCCGCACCAACTCTGGACACCCTGGACTGATAACCACACTCAATACCATTAAAACTATTTCTTCACATGAAGAAATTATCAGAGTCCTGAGTTCTGCGGTAGAACTGACTCCTCTGATACTAATTTGTCATGACCGTCCTCGGGGCCCGTGCCGTGACTACCCCAAGCCCGCCTCCCATAGGCCAGGGGCTGACGACTAGCACCAAAGGCGTAAATCCCAATAAAAGGGAAGGCATTGCCTTTATATAAGAAAACAAACACCACAGAGTACACAAGATGAATTAAACACTAAGTAAACTGAGTACAAATGTAAGTGCTGGAATGTAAATGGTCCAGTATACAAACCCATCTGAAAGTATAGTACAACAGAGAAAAGAATGCACAACAACTGAAAAGTAGAGCAGTAACCACCAAGACATCCTTAGAAACTCCCACCTGAAGGGTGGGTATAGATAGTCTCATCGTCTCCTCGAGTCCGACCATCTACTCCGTGTACGTCTCGTCTGATAGTCCACCTCCGGGTACCATCCCACTCCACAACCTCTACCACAATCAGTAATGTCCGTCGTCTGCATCCAACACAACGTAGTGCGGGCGTAGCCCGTGCAGAGGTGAGTATACAATACTCAGTAGGGACCTCGAGACTCTCGAAGGTCTCCCAGAATCCAAAAATGATAAACCACAATGAAAAAATACAAACATGAAGTATCAACCAACTCTACTTAAGTATATACCCATACATATACCTAGGTCTACATTTACAAAATGACTCCCACTCTCGAGCCCAAGTACAACCTAGTCCACACAGGAATGATCGACCCAGTCCACAAAGGAATGAACAACCTAGTCCACATAGGATATCACAACCCAGTCCACACAGGATATCACAACCCAGTCCACACAGGAAAGCACATCCCAGTCCACTCAGGAAAGCACGACCCAGTCCACATAGGAAAGCACAATCCAATCCACACAGGAAAATAAGTCAATGATATAAATGATTATGATTGAAAATCAAGACTCAACTCACACAGGTATACTACTTCTGAAGAGACGTAGAGATGATTAGATGTAGCCTCTGAATCATCTCCTCTAGCGATCCCAGGTAGGATCGTAGTACTGAAGTCTTCACTTCCAAACCCACGGAGGATCCAAGTATAGTAGTCATCATTTCCAAACCTACGGAGGATCCAAGTATAGTAGTCATCGCTTCCGAACCCACAGAGGACCCAAGTACAGTCGACAACGTTGCTAAACCCACATAGGATCCTAGTACATAAGTCATCGTCGTTGAACCCATGGAGGATCCCAGCAGGGTAGACGTCGTCGTCGAACCCACAGAGGATCCCAGTATGATAGACGACATCTTCAAACCTACAGCGGAACCTAGTATGATAGTCATCCTCATCGAAACCACTAAGGATACTAGTACGGTAGTCTTCCTCATCGAACCCACTAAGTATCCTAGTACGGTAGTCGTCCTCGTCGAACCCACTGAGGATCCTTGTACGAAAGTCGTCATCATCGCCGCAGCCAGCTCTAGGGTTCCTGCACACATCACACTCGATTCCGGGAGGATCCGCTCCACGAGCGAAGGGGTCGATACATCAACTATCACAAAATCTAGAGTTTTTGTATAATAATGTTACATCTCATTAATAAGAACTTAACGCAATATACGGTGCGTCAATCGGACGTCCGGTCTGAGAGTTTGTTGGCTTTTTCATTCGAGGGGCCCGATTGGGTTTTAAACTAAAACCAACTCGACCAAACTGCAGCTACATCCAAACCTCGAGCTCAGTAAGCCAAAATAAACGTCTCACTAATAGTAATACAACAAAGTCGACGACACATCAATCAGACATCCGGAGCTCATGTTATAAGCGTTTCCGCTCCGCGAGCCCGGTTGGTTTCGTGTTCGAACCAACCCGGCCGTATCCAATGTGCTCTGAAACCTTTAATGCAATATACCAAAACGACCGACTCGATCCAAGGATCCCAAAAAAACTGATGGTGTGTCGATCAGATGTCTGTAGCCCATCATATGGGCATGTGAACGGATCTATCCGAAAACAGGGGGTTTGGGCCCGGTCTGACACGGCCTAGTACCCCCTGGGTGGGCCCGAACCGGGTTCGGTTTTGGCCCATTACGGTGCGGCCTGGCCCCGCTAGTGCGGCCCAGCCCGGCCCGTCTGGCATGACCTCTCCCGGCCGGCGCGGCCCGGCACGACGGGCGCGTCCCGGCCCGGCGCGGGCGGCCCATACCGGCGCGGGTGGTCCGACCCACTACGGCGGCCCGGCCTGCGGGCCAGCTCAGAAGCTGGACACGGGGTGTGAAGGCGGGGGGCACATCCCCACTTTGTTTTGAAACGGTGGCCCCAATCTAGCAGGGTCCACCCTAGGCGGCTGGCTGGGGGTTTCAATCCCCCTCGGTATTTCCGGAAACGGCCGGCTATAATGGCCAGCCGGTGAGCTGCCACGGGATCCCCGTGGGTCCCGCCTCCTAGTGTGCCGACGTCCGTTCGAGCCCGACCGCTTCCTACTGAACCGCCGCGGCCAAAGGGCGTGGCTTCCGTCCATCTGGCGTGGTGTGACGGTGCCGCGCCCCTCCACCGCGGCCCTCTCCTGGCCGAGGCCTCCGTCGGCCACACCGACACAACACGATGGCACTGTGCTCATCCGCCGCGGCCCGCTCCGGCCGCGGTATTCAATGTTCCCGCGCGGTGCAACAGCACCGCGCCATCTTTGCCTCAAACACCATTGATAATAAACAAGAGATGGGGAGGATAATCGGTCGTGTTTGTGCAGTATGATTTCCTCCCGTTACGTTTGTAACAGTTTGCCAAATAATTGAGATACGTCAATGTTAATTCAACGCACAAACTTAATTCACCAATATTGAATTTAACCCCTACTTCAACAATGATGACGAAAGTCGTTGATGACATCACATGGTGAGGTTACGATGACAACATTGGGGTGCGACTAAGGATGTAACTCACACTAGATGTGGAGAAATGATGGAACGACATGTCGTCTCCCCTTGCGAAGACAACGTTCCTCGTCGAAGGGTGTTGTTCTTTGTGGGAGGATAAATCTATTCAAAAATAACTGAAGAGATACCTCCCCTATTCCTTGCACAACAAAATCCATCCAAAATAAAATAACTCTTTGCCTTATTTTATTTACTCCTTCCAACATTTCAAAACATCAAAATTCAAAAGCAACTCACTTAATTAATTAAACTTATGTTGTCTAATTAATTAGGTGTTTAGTTGGCAATAATTATTTTGGGAGAGTTACATACCTTATGAGGGGTTTAGAGGAGTTAGGTAATGTGAGGGGTTGGGCTTGTGTGGGCCCCACCTCACCTTTAACCACTCTAGGGTGGTTAGTATCTCGCGGGTCCCACCCACACTTACACACATAGGATTAAAACACTTAGAAAAAGGAAATAAAAGTGTAACACAAATTTTATTTACATCACATTTATTCCTCAATTTTTAACAACTTCTCCTGAGAAAACGCACCTTCGGTAAAGGTCCTCTTAAGAAAATACCACCGCTGCATTTTCATTGGTGCCCTCGGATTTCAATTCCGAGCACCAGATCAAAAGATATAAAAACCCGCTCGTTCGTTCACTGAACGTACCCGAGATAACCTTTGGAAATTGATTACGGGCACACCAGGCCTCAGAATCAGGTGCCATAAGAAACTGCGTACTCGTAAAATCCAAGAGAATTTAAGAAAAAAAATTTCCTAGAAATTTATGGGTCTTTACAGAATCAATCAGAAAAATTGATTTCGAATCAAAACGTTTCTTAGATTATCAATCACTCAGAAAAGCAGATTCTGAATTAGTGAATTTCATATATTTTGGATCACTCTGAAAAACTGATTTTGAGTCACAAAAATTCATAGATAATGTATTGATATGAAAATTTAATCTGAATCACTATGTATCATTTATTCGAATTCAAATTATATTTTATACAAGATTCTTACCATTCTTAGAATCTAATTTTATGTCTTTCTTTATGTTTTCAAAACTTTATTAAAGATATAACATTTCCATGATGAAATGATTTCATAACTTTAATAATGATTATATAGTTTAATAATGTTACGTTTTAATAAGTTTTCTAAGGATACTATATTAAATTAATTTTTCATACATTCAATTTCATATATATTATTGTAAATATAATATTACTTGTGATAGTTCTTTTGTTATAGTAAATGGTTTCATTCTTTTAGTTTCAATATGACCATTATGAATTCCACCTATCCACACCACAATGACATTTTAAGGAAAATATGACAATTGGAGGAAAATGTCAGAGTTAGATGTTTAACTTATAATACTTAATAATTTTTACATATTATGTTCTACGAACATTTTGGGTAATTAACACTATGCGAGAGCTCTTCCAGATTTTTTTTGGTGAATGTATTGAAGATTTTATGTTGTGAACATCTTGTTCCACATACTTAATTCTTCAACAAAAGTTTTCAAGTAAGTGTGATTCCTATTGTTTCTCTATAAATTTGAGGGATTCCAAGATGGAGTAATATAGAGGTGAGGATTACCTACTCAATCAAGAGCATCAAAGTAGATATATGACACACGTACCTATCACCAAACATATTGTTAGCTTGCAAGGATAACAAGACATATTTTGATATTCTAATCAAGGGATTACCATGGTGTGGTTATTACATACTTTCATAAAAGTATAAATCAATATACAATTTTCCAAATATGTTAGATAGCATTGCATTTAGGTTAAAATATTTATTACACTTTTATTACCTATTTATTTAAAAGTTCTTAAAATTCTGCTGCATTTTTTAAAGATAATTGTGTAACATTCTAACACATTCCTTGTTATACGAACATTCATTTACGATTTCATATGCTTTAAAGTAGAATCATAAATAAGGTAAGTTTTTTGATTATTAGAATACAATATCTTTTTAAATGGACATTGGTCCCTTCTGATATATTTATTAAAGGAAATAGCGGTTTTTGTAAATATTTTTTGTTTAACCTTGTTAACCCATGTTTCCTTATAGATAAAAATGAATGTTTTAAATCATAAAATTCAACCCCTAATGTAATTGATTATCTGCATCTTATATTTTGATCCTAAAATTTGTATCAAAATACTTTTCTATGTTACAGATCATACACTTGGTATCAGAAGTTAGATTTTCATTACTCTTAACCTACACATTGATTACTACTCCAAGTTTTCCATAATTTATTTTATTAACTCTTTTTTAATAAAAACATTATACAATAACATTTATTGTGGAAAATTATTTCTTATTAACAATAGTGTTGAAAATATTGTTATGATTATTGGAGATTATAAGATACCTAAAAAAGAAGTCATAATGTCTAAAAATCTAGAAAAGAAAAAATATAATCTAAACTATAAGGAATGTAATAATTTTATTTATTCTATGACTAGGAATATATATATTCATATATCTTCTTATGATGCAGAAAAGTTTGTATAGAAGAAACTTGAAGTTATACATTTTAGTACATCGAATGTTATTGAGACAAACAAGGCCATATTGAGAGAAGATTATCATTTTTTTGTTTTTCCATATAAGGAAACAATAGTTAATGTTTTACAAAGATTCATAACTATATTTAATAGTATATAGTTAATGGGGGAAAAATCATAGATGATGATATTCTTGTTGACAAGATTATCAATATCATGCCCTATGAGTGGGAATCAAAGAGAACAACTATTAATAAATCAAGGAAAGTTACAACAACTACTCTTGATGAGTTATTTGGTACTCCCTTACAACATGAGAATAGGATGACGAGAGATATCGGTCATATTTTGAATATGAATGAGAGTGTTGATTTTACAACTACATCTAGTCATATGAAATTCAAGACTCTCGAGAAATTTCTTAAGTCAACAATGTCTAAGAACATTGTTATTTATTCAGAATCGTATAAATCTAAATAGTCATATAATGAGCTAGCCAATATTTCATGAAGTATGAACAAGATTATTAGAAAGAGGGACATTCAGTATATATATAAGAAAAACAACATGAAGGATAAGAAAGATTCTGAAGTATCATGTTTTGAATGTATAAAATCAAGACATATCATACCTGATTTTCTTAAACATAAAATAACATATATGAATGTTATACAATCTATGAGGGATCAGAAAATATATTACAGACCCATGGTAAAGATATCATAAAGGAAAATGATTCCCAGAGTTCATGTGGTGGAGACCGAGCTCATTAATCTTTAGATATCGAATCTTCTTGGATAGAAGAATATTAGTATTATTTCACAAATACCTATTAAAACCCAATATTTCATGGTCAAGGTAAACACTGCATAATATTTAACCAATATCTCTTTAAATTATAACTATCATGATAATGATGGATGTATTTCATCATATATAGAATCTTATCTAGAAAAATATACCATACCTTTTTTGAATAAGATTATATGTTTTCCAATTTTCATAAAAATGAATATAGTAAGATAAATAATAAATGTGACATGAAAACATATAGAATCAAAAATTTTAAAAAACATGTATTAGATCATTATTATGATTAGGATGAAAAATATTTTCAGATGATTCTATCTCAAAAAACTTTAAGGATGTTAAATATGGAAAGGACAAACATTCTAAGGATCGTAAAAATTATTATTCTTTGAAATATTTTTTAGTGACTAACCCCAATCCTATTACAAATTATTAAGAGGATGTGAATTTAGTAACAAGACAAAAACATGAAATATTGTCTTTAATGAAAATTTTGTCTAAATTTCATGCAGGTAAATTCAATTTTGATTAAATGTATTCATAAATTCGCCATCTTAAAAATAGTTCTGGATTTGGTTACTCTTAGTCAAAACTAGTTTTTAGTAATCAAAATTGTGTTCCCAAATGTGAAACATTTTCCACCAAGGGTCATTGTGGTGGAAAATTGGAGAATTTTTTTTCTTTAAATAGAATTCATTCCATAGGTAATCATAACGCTTACTTTTCTAAGAAAATGTGGATACCAAATATTTTACATTCTAAGAATTGTGGTTCTAAACATGTTTGGATTTTGAAAGTCTAACAATTTTTTTAGGAAAGCAAAGGATGTTCCAACAAAAATACATGGTATATAAATAGTGGATGTTCCCTACACATGACTCGAATAAAAAATACATCTTTTGAAAGATTACTAATATGGAAGGTGGAATAGTCACATATGGGGATAGTTATCAAGGAGATATTATTGGTATATGTAATATTTTTCTTCTTATATATGCATTAAATTAAAATATTTTATTTGTTAAAAGTAGATAATATTCTACAATTTATCTGAATGCATGAGAAACTTGCTGATATTTTCACAGAATCATTACCTTCCAAAAGATTTGAATATATTAAATAATAGTTATAAATGATTTATTTAAGGTAATCATCCATATCTAATTTTTTTAAAAAAATGTCCTAACATTAATATAGTCCTTGTAATAGGGGGATTATATTTGTTTCCATTAATGTTTTTTTCATATAAAAATATTTTCATAAACTCAAGAAATGTTTTTATAACCTTAACAAATGAGTTTGTAAGCTTACATAATGTATTCGTAACATTTTCAAAAAAAATGTTATAAATTAAAAAAAATTGTATCCTTAACAATAGTTTTCATAACCTTAATTAATTTTTTCATAACATTAAAAAACGTGTTTATAAACTTAAAAAAAGATTTCAGAACCCAATAAAAATTTTGAACTCAATCAAAACATTTCAGATCCTACCATTTTTAATAAAATATTACCATTAATAAAAAACCATTCGTGAACTCTGAAAGGTACATATTATTATATGTTACATATTATCATTTATTTTTTTGTTGGTATTTAAATATTTTTTTAAGAAACACCTCAATAGATTCATCTTTCCATAAATCTGTTTTTTTTTTCTTAAAACCTCAAACGATCCGAACCTATACACCATTCATGGATTAATCCCATCTGTTGGAAAATATCTATGTACTTCCAACTGTGGGATAAATATAATGATAAATATTTTTTCCTTGATGACTATATAAATAAGGGACACTCTCCATCTCCCACATTAGTTTCTAGTGATTTCTCGCCAAATCTTTGTTTCCCTTAAATTTCAACTTTATGGTTTCCTTCATCCTATTTGAAGAACTAAACTTCTTTGGATATATCTTCCTTGACATGAATTTCTAGTTATGAGGAACATAAATATTTGGATGTATTTATAGAAATTTTATTCGATCAATATTTCATAGTTAAATAGGATCCCTTGATTTCAAATATCATTAATTTTCAAGGCTGAGAGAATGTATGCATCTTAAAGAATAAGGTAGAACATGATCTGCCGTATGAATATTTGGTTATCAAATTCTATAACTCTGTATAATTTTTTCTCAAATGTTGAAAAGATAAATACATGTTTAAGAGTTAAGGAAATATCTATTTGATGCCTTATAAACATTATGCTACTATTATTCGGATACCTCATGATGTAGATTAATATTATCCTTCACATTAGATACCCGATGTTGATTTTACTTTTAAAAGAGTAAATTATTTTGAATCATTATGAATTAATGGAATCAGAAACCCCCAAACTTTAGCATATTTTAGAAAACATCTGGATATTATCCTTACAATTGGTATTTTAACTGATGAGAAAATAAAGTCACATATTAATCTATTCCTTACAATTTTTTCTAATTTCATCATGAGTTCCATAGATATTTTCGATGTCCCTATCATCTCAAATTCCAATATGTTTAAGGTCCTCTTGTTATGCGATGACACTTGGATAATAATGAATTACTCCTTCTATTTTGATACAAATGAGTTAGTTGATCTTATGGAAAAACAAGACAATAAGGAGAAAGTTATAAATTGGAATCGATGAAAAGAAAATATCATTTATCAGAATCATGGATAGATCATTTTTATGAATCCCCCTAAGTCTAAGAAACAAAAATCCTAACTCGATGAATTTTAATCTAAGTAGAGAGAAGATAAGTAGAAAATAAAAAAGGAGGTAATTTTTTTTCAATAATCCTCTATGAGGTGATATAATTAATAATTCATGCTTTTAAAGACCCTAATAGGTAGGCTAATAAAAATAATTATAAGAAGAATATCTATGAAGCTAAGAAATTTGAATATTTATTGAATGATACAGAAAGGTGCTTATAATATATTCAGGTTCCGGAATACATTCTCTTTGAAATTGATCCTATTCTACAATTACATGAAATAGTTTTAAAAACCCATTCATCAAAGGGAAAGGTAGTTGTTCCTATAATAGTTATGAATTTATGAGAACCATATCAAGTAAAAGAAGAATAATAATAATTAAATATTTAATAGTAGGAATGTATTGATTAGATTAGAACAATTGATGAACCTTAAAAGAAATGTTATTCAGATAAGTTATAGATAAGAACATCCTTTCCTCATATACTAAACAACAATGAGATGAAAATTTAGTTCAGATAATTATTCAATAAATAAGGGAATCTTGTTTAAACTACTTTAAATATAATCCCATATGAGGATGACATTAATGTATATAATGATGATAAAGAAGATGATGTTGGTCATGTTAATTCTGGTAGTAAATATGATGATAATGATGATGATGATGGTAATAGTATTGTTCATATTTCTAAATAAAGTAAAGTAGCTTAAGAAACTAAAAAGAAAATTTCTTAGAAAATGAATGGAAATAAAGTAGATTATGGGAAAAATATATATGTAGCATCGGAATCAGAACAGTCTTACTCCTCTATTGGATAATACTTTTTTCTTCAATAACAATGATGTTGGTGAAATCCATTCCTTATTTTCCAAATCATGAGTCCAGATTCCATCTTATTCACGAATCAGTACACTATAAGGTAGAATCTATAAATCCCTTTTGTGGAGAAACTAGTAAAACATAAATATGATTTCATAAATGTTTATCTAAACTACGACTCTCATAGGAATTCATGAAATGAAATCACAATGGGGTAAATGTAAGCAAACCATGATCTTATGTTTTTGAATGACTGGTTTCTGATGGTCAAGGGAAAATACATAGAATCTGAGGATAACATTAATGATCTTTCTAACAGCTTCTCATAGAAGATGACTAAAGAGTATGATATCGAGTTTCAAAATGCTATAGATCTGAATGGGAAACATAAAAATGTTTCTATTGATTTTAAAATAATAAACTCTTACAGAGATGAAGCGGGTGAAAATCTTAAGTATTTAGATGATATGATCCAAATCCAGTAAGAAAAGATCATGTTTCTTTAAAAGAATGTAATTGATTAAGAAGATCTCATCGCGAAGTTCCAAGATAAACACAAGCATCTGAAAACAATTAAGGATATTCTAGAAAAGTTAATTCTAAAATATGGATAACTAAGTTCAGATTATTCTGATCATTTTTTGGTAGAAACATTCTCCTTAATAGAAATATTGTCATCCATTGTTTCATATTGTATGCTCCCTAACATTTTAAGATACTTTATAGTTTCCTCTAATTCTTTTAGAAAATCACAATGGGTGAAAATGGATTAGTTGTTATAAGAATAATATAAATCTATGGAAGATAATATCTATGTAAGGGGTATATTACTTAATGAATACATTCTATAATAAACATGGAGTTATTTCCTTAATAAAAGAAAAAATTTCATAAATTCAATAATATGATCCTTAGGAGGATTCATAACCTAAGGGGGAGTTAGTCATATTCACTCAATGTTATAAGAAAATAGGGGAGAGAATTATTTCTTTTATGATTAAAATATGAAGTATTTTAGTCTAAATATTCATTTCATAAATATTTGTTTATGCTTTCCAAAACGGGCGATATTGTTGAGTAAAAATCATCCTTATGACTTTTAACAGACTTTTATGTTTTGGAAATCAAAATCCAATTTCCTTATTAATTCATTATAATTATAAGGAAATTTATATACATGTTAGTTTTATAGATATGTCTATAATTTTGTTGCTTACGTCAGGATAGTTACTAGAAAAAATTTGATCCTTAATAAAACTCAGGATCTTTCAAACATTTTAATTCACCCAGTTTTTTTATTCTGAATCAGTGTTTTTCATAGATTTTGAATCACATGGAAAAACAGATTCCGAGTCTACATATTTCATCAATTTTTAATCCCTCAGAAAAACCTTTTATAAATCAGTACATTTCATATATTCTAAATCACTCAGAAATACTAATTCTGAACCAGCGTATTTCTTATATTTTGATTCACTCACTAAAATCGATTCCAAATCAGTGTATTTCTCAGATTCAAAATCAATTAGAAAAAAGTAATTGGTATCACAAAATTTCATAGATAAAGAATCACTCAGAAAAATGAATTTGATTCACTGGGTCTCATATATTCCAATTCCAAATATTTCTCATATATGATTATTAACATTCTTAGAATTTAATTTCATTTCCTTCTTAGTGATTTCATAACATTCTTAATGTTATGATATTTTCCTAATGATATGATTTCATAACCATCATACAGATTCTATATTTTTATAATGTTACATTTTACAAGCATTCTTAAAGTTAAAATATTACATTAATTTATGTTATATTTAGTTTCTTACATATTATTGAAAATAAAATATAACTTGTTATAGTTATATTGTCAATCTAAATGGTGTGGTTCATTCAATTACAATATTACTGTTATAAATTCCACCAATAAAAGAAACTTCAAGATTCTAGAGAATATACAACTGTTGGAGGAAAGTGTGACCATTAGAGATCTCAGCTATAATACAAAATCATTTCACCGTTTTCAGTGCTATGATCTTTTGGGAGAATTTAAACTATGTGAGATCTCTACCATAGATTTTCTATTTAAAATTAATGAAGAGTTTTAGTTGTGAGCAACATGTTTCACATATATAAATAATCATAAATGTTTGTTATGCTTAGTGTGATTACAATTTTTTCTTACAAAATCGAGGGATTACATGATGATGGAAGGTAGAGGTTCCAATTACCTACTTAATTTAGGGCTACCATGTTAATGGAAGAAAGAGTTACTGATCACCATATAGATCAAGGGATTTTAGGGGAAACAAGATATATTATGATCTTCATATAGAGGGCTTACCCTTTTGTGGGTATGACAAAAATTCTTGAAAATTTAAATCAAGGTTCCTTTATTCAATTTTTTTAAAAAACACTATATTTTGGTTACAAAATTTCATTACACTTGTATTAATTATTAAATTACATGTTCTTCAAATTTTGTTTCATTTTTTTAAATAATTAAAGTGTAACATTCATATATATTCTCTGTTATATTAATTCTTATATAAGATCATATACACATTAAGATAGAATCTTGCATAAATATACATGTGAGCTTATTTGATTACAATATCCTTGTAATTAAACCTTTAGACATTCCAATCTCTTTTAAAAAGATAGTATATGGTTTTTTGAATCTTCTTTGTCAGCTATGTTAAAAAATATTTCATTATGATTCACAATTAATGTTTTTAAAATTATAATTCACCCCCTCTGGTAATTGAGTATCTCTATCTTATATTTCTATTTTACAATTTTCCTTAAAAGAATTATATATGGACAAGAATTGATAATGGTCATGAATAGTATAATTTTATCCGAAGGTGTTATAAATTTAATAAGTTTCAAGAAGTTTATATACTATTATTGATTTTTCATTATCATGTTGTTACAGACTATTATTATTGTTGATAAAATAATGGTTCTTGGTTTTAGTGAATAAATACACCATGAAAGAACCCCATTAATAGTGAATGTGATATAAAATAAAATGAATGTAATATCGAGAAAAAAAATTTTAGGGGATATATAATACAATATAATGATCATATTCATAAAAAAATGTCTCATGTAATTAATTAGGATAATCTCAAAATCAAGAAAATTAAGGAACAACATTATGTTGAGTCCTTTATGATGAAACTTCCATATTCATTTCATGGGTATGATAATCTAAGAGTTTCTAAGAAATGGATCAGTACCACTGAAAAAAATATTTTTCATTCTCTAATATTCATTAGAATAAAATATATTTTTTTGGATTTTTCTCATTTGGATGGTGAAACACATCAATTGTAGACTCTTATAAAGAACATGAGGCAACATGAGGAAATTCAATACATATAGAAGCATGATTTTAAAAACTTATTTTTGAGTATATACATTCCTCATATTATTTCTTCCATAAACGGAGCTTTAATTAGTTGATAAAAATTATATGGATGAGGAATCCACTAGTACTATTGATATAAATTTAATAACACTTTTGAGGAATGTTTCTAGTAGTATCATCTAAACTAAGACTACTATTAATCGATTCTCTGTTAACATAAAACCAAGCCTATTAATGTGTTTACCAATAGAGAAATCTCGTTTTAATGAATAAATTAGTCCATTTGAAATCATGTTGGAGATTGGAATTAGATTTACCAAGTGATATCATGGTCATTACAAGAAAATATTGATTGAATTTAAAAGAAATTATAAAAAATATAAAGAAAAAAAGATGATATTTATATTATGATAAAAGTGAGGATAGAAAAATAGATCGAATTTAATTATGGGTATTGGTAATTGTTTTTGGATTGTAAAGAAACATCATCAGGAAATAAAATACCAATGTTTTGGTAAGTAGAACACAACTTACAGTGGACACAAAGAACCACGTGATTAACTAGATACAATCAAATGTTTTAAATTTATGTTGTATTGTAATTATGATATCTAGTGCATAAAAATGTATGGTAATGGTGATGATAACTATTAGAAACCACTTATGACCATAGAACAAGGAAAATATAATTTCATCTCTATTACTAAAAGGGTTATGATAAAGAATTGGTGAAATATACACTTACCATTAACTCTAGAATTAAATTTTCTCAAATTATTCTATATCTATCCACTCATTTAAATTTATTGATTTTTCTAAGGGTATCACGGTACCACCAAAAAAATGAGATGTAGAATTATATGGGAAAAATATTAGTTTTTCAATGATTTCTTACTGATCCTATGATACATATCTAATTAATGTATGTGGGAACGTTCTTCCATAAAATTTTATTATTCACCCTCTAATGTAAATTTGAGGTTTTTAGGTATGTATTTGATTAATTTTTATAATTTTAATATCTACTCTAAGGGAATCTATGTCGCATTGGATATTGAGAATATAACTATGATCATTTACCATAGGAAAATTATATATTATCTTTTAATTTAAATTCCATCCATTTTGTGAATCTTGATTCATTTTGAAAAGAAGAATTTATTGAACGAATCCATAGTTCACTGAAATGAAATAGAATACAATGAAAGACTATATATATGAAAGCATGTACATAAAAGATTACAAACATGATGAATTTTATGGATCATTTCCTTAGTATTAAATAGAATAGATAAACATATATGAAAGGGTTAAATAAAAATGAAAATGAAAAACTTATAAATATGAAAAATATTATTTTAACTAGATATTCTGATTCTAAACTGCATGATGGGTAAAATGAGATACATCTTATATTTTTAATGCTATCTAAAAAATAATGAAAAACAATGAATTTATGAACTTATTTATAAGAAATACTCAAAATTAAAAATAAAATGGATATAGTAAATATATAACTAATAATAATTCTTCAAATGTAAATTATTTTATTGAATATAAAAAGTGAATATCATGAATATTCCAATAACTAAATAATATCGAAAAAATAAATAATATGGGGAAACTTTATTAGGAATATAGTTGTAGTTGTTTAAAGAATCCAATTCAAATGACCAAACTAGAAATGGTAAATAATATATTATCGTATTCTTTATATAGTATTTGAATGAGGATAGTGATTCTAGATTTTATTTTATTTTTTTTCTAGTTCTTACTATGATTATAAAAATCCAAATTTGTCTGAGTTAGAAAATGAAATTGAATGACTGATAAATTTTGTTTTTAAGGAAAGATATTTATAAAATAATATTTAAGATGAAAATGATTTTCTTTCTATAATTAAATGACTTTAATAAGAAAATTAAATACTAAGGACTTCTAATTCAGCTTCTAGTTCTAATGTTAATGATGATATTGAAATCATCTCAATATTTTAATTAAAATTTGAAAAATAATGTTAAAAGTTAAAACCAATGATAAAATATTTTTATTCAAGGTTAGGAAAATTATAAAAAATGATTTATTTAAAGAATGAAAAAAAATATATATTGTGTTGGATGTTGATGAAGATTAATTAAAATGTATCAAAATCATTTTATTAAAAGTAAAAATGGATATACTTGTAATGTTACATGTTTTCAATTTGTCTTGAAAGAAAACTATATAATAATAATTATCTTAGATTTAAATATTATATGGGATTTGTAAATATACATATTTTTAATTCGTTCATATTATGTTTAAATAACATGACATATTTGAATTAAATATATTTTCTTTAATTTTTTTTATAATATGATTTAACTGAATTAATATTGGGTACCAAAATTTTCATTAAAGTCATTTTTAGAGAAATTAATTGTATGTCTCTAGAAATATATATGTAACATGGACAAAATATTATATAGGAATAGGATCATAGGCATATAATTTATTATTACATACATCAATTTTTTTGAAGGAACAATTACATTTATATATAATTATACTGTCAAGTAAAACATTTTGGTAAATTTAGTGTTTCTATTTATCCTTTTTTTATAATGATATACATTCATAGGTATAAAACACCCTTATATAAGTATATATTAATAATGTGAACCTGATATAGATGTTAAATTTAAAAATGATAGGTGTATTGTTTTTAGGGACAATTATTTATTAATTTTTTCTAATCGAATGTAAGATATTTATACTATATAATATTATGAACTAATAGTTCGAGAATGATACATGTTTGAACACTACATAGAGTGACATAAATCGTTGGAATCAACTATTATGTAATTTAAACATCAAAATTTTATATAATACATGTAAACCTGATATTGTGTTTTATTAACCCCTTACGAAGAACAAACAAATTCATTCTGGTGATTCCTTCAAGAAAGGGAAAAACATAATGATTTATTCAAAACATTAATTTAGAAATATAATAATATTAACTTCAAATTACTCTATCCTGATTTATTTACTAGTACAAAATTATTTTTCCTTGGTGGAAACAAAATATAAATTATTTAATATAGATTCTTATAATAGATTTAAATGGGTGTATTTTCTTATATATGAAAATTATTCATTATCATGATTAGTTTATATTTTTAGATGGGTCAAAATAAAAAAGGTTATAAGATTGTTTTAATTCATATTGATAATGGATGTGAATTTTATAATTCATTATTTGATAAATTTTGCGAAAATAATCTCTATTTTTTTTAAAAAAAAACATACTACTATAACACCATAATAAACTGGTACTTTATAATAGATAATAGATTTATTATTAAAATGTGTAATACTATTATTTATTAATATAAGTTTCTTTGATATTTTGGGAATAAAGCATTATTTGAATCGTTTTATATTTAAAAATAATGTATTATAACTATATTGAATAGTACCACTTATGAATTTTTTTGCTCGTACAAATCCTAAAGTATTTTTTTCTATAGCGTATAATTGTAATTTTTTTATTTTAATTTAGAAGAATATTTAGATAAATGGGATTCTAAAAGAGAGGAAGTAATTTTTTTAGTAATTATATTATTTATATTTCTTATAGGGTTCCTAATAAAATCATTGTGATTATTAAATAATGTGTTCATTTAATATTTGATTAAAATAACATGAAGATGAATTTTGTTTATAATATAAGTTTTAATAATTTTTATATCTGTAATTTGATGGATAAAACCATCAGGCTAAGGATGAATCAATTGAGGTGACTATAATCCTTCTAAAACTGGTCTTATATCATGTAAGATTCTTTGATATGGTAATATTGAAAATTTTATTAATAATTTAGACTATGGTATTAAAAATAAATATTCTATTGTATGTTATTGTGATAATTCTACTTATATTTATTATATTGTTCCTAATGATATTAGTGATTCTTTTAGTGATTCTAGTTCAATTATTTCTATGAATTATAAGACCAGAACATGTAGTCATAATAATTGTTGGTCTTTAGTTTTACCCAATTTATATAATCATATTTTTTTATCTACCTTTATTTTTAAAAATAAGATAAAATGATCTGGGAGGTTGTTTAGATAAATGTTTCACTTATTGAATAATTTTTTTTATTAATAAGAAGGTACTGATTTGGATGATTCATTAACACATGTTACTGGAATTGAATCTCTGAGATTTTTCATGATTTTCCACTTTTCAAGGATTTATGTTTTTTAAAACTGATATGAATATTCATTTCAAAGTTATGAAATTTTTCAATATGTGTATGATTCTTAACCCCACTATTTTGAAAATATAAAATTTACATATTATGTTTTTATGTTATCAAACAAAATATATAGAATTAAAAAATAACCATAAGCTTTATATGACAAAATAAATATGTTTTTATGGAGAAGATATTTATTGAGGGTAAAGTTAATCCCAATTGTTTTCAAAATTATATATCATGATACTTTAATTGTTGACATTTATATTGATGATATTATTTATGGTGCATGATATTTTTTTATTGAAAATATATTTCAAATTCGATGGAAAATGAGTTTGATATGATTCTTATGGTTGAATTTATATTCTTACTAGGATATAATTATTTAACAAAAAATGATGGAATATATTTTAATGATACCTATTATGATAAATATTTGTAAAAAAATTTCGTTATATTTCAAATTAAACATTTCAATTTCAAATGATTAATTATTATAAATCAGAATAAATTAATTTTATAAAATCAATAGATTCTAAATTACAAATTGGTCTGACTAGATGTTCTTTGTATTTAACTGCTTATTAAGATGATGTAAAGTTTAATTATTATGTTATTGATTTCTATCAGATCATATGTAATCTTAATTGTGGGATATCAAATATATTTTTAGAGATGAAAATCAAGCTATTAATTACAGACTCTCTTATTCTAAATTTTTTATATGATTAGTTACACTAATTATAGTTTTGGAGGATGTAGATGTGATATAAAAAGAACATTATGTTTGTGGAATTATCTTAGTTTGATTTTATTATCATAGAGCTAATGAAAACAAAACGATGATGAATTATCTTCTACTAAAATGAGTATATATCTATAGCATGTTGTTTCTCTAAACTTTTATGGATTAAACAATATTTCTCTTGAAATAGTTTATTTTTTGAAAAGATACCTATTTATTGTGATAAGCCATATTCCACTTATATTTCAAAAAATATTTTAATTAATTGTAAATCTAATCATATAGATACTTTCTTCTATTTTCTTCTAAAATATATTAATAAAGGTGATATTATTCTTCAATATATTCCAATTCAAAGTCAACTGTAAGATATTTGTAACAACCCAATGAATTTCACAATGCTTTACCATGTAATATTTGAGTAGGTATGATATAATTTTTTTTCAAAATATTATTTAAATGTGTTTATTAAATTTTTTTTTATATTTCAAAATATATTATTTAAAAAATTAAAATAGGGTGAGAATATATAAAATAATTTTACAGCTTTTCAATTTTACCAAATGTGGAGTTTATTATTCATTAAATTTATTTTAATTTATCATTTATTTATTTAATATTATAATTACTCATAATATATTGTTTTACTCATAATTTCATTAAAATATGATTTAAAATTCCTCATGGTATATTTTTTATATATTGAGTTATGGTTCCTATAATTTTATAATTACTATTTCATATAAAATATAATACATTTATTTATATTTCATTTAACCACATGTGTATTTATTTATGTGACTATATGATATGATAATGTTACTCCATGATTATTTTTCTCCAACCAACTATAAGTGTATATCTGAACCTTCCACAACAAAGAGTGTAATCATGATAAATCAAACAACCACTTGTGCTTTTTAAAATTGACAATACAATTTTTTATCCTAGAACACACCTTAAACTAAATCCTACCATGATTCTTCATTCAAACAACCACGATCCTTATTGTATATCAAGAGACTACACATTATATTATTTATAAGGTCAGTATACCATCCACAAGACTACTTGAACCAACCACATGCTTTGATGATATTTTATTTTCGCTAAAAAATGAATATACCTCATTATCTATCAACACTCACATTTAGATCAATGACTTATTTATTTTTCTAAAATATGAATTTTTGAGAATGATGTATTTTTCACCATTTTAGATATTCTGATTTACTGATTCTAATGTAAAATATATTATGTATTTTGTTTATTTAAAAAACTATGTAAAAAATATAGAATCCTTGGGAATAAATATTGTATATATTTTAAACATATTTAAATGGTGATTAATACACTATTTATTCCCAAATATCTATAGAGATGATGTTTTGGTTATTTAAATTTTATATATTTTTATTTTGTGGAATATAATGTAGTATATTTATATTATAACTAATTACACACTACCTGAAATGAGAATTTTTTAGGAATATATATTATAATAATCAAATTGTTATATGGATTTTATGATATTTATTTTATATATTATATGAGGGGTTATTAGACTAATTTAACATGTAATTCAAATTAGTTTTAACTAATCGTTAATTTTATAATTCGATGGATTTTTTTATGATTATTATAAAATGATAATTCTCTCTCATGTAGAGAATTATGATGTTTGAAATTGAATTACAACACCCATTTAGTGGATAGAAAGTTAATTTTTTCATATCCCTTGTAATGGCTTCAGGATAAATTCAATGTATCTATAGTTATTATTACATGAATGCTAGGGAGCTGAAAGAGGATTACATTCAGTATTGGATGGATGTATAAACCATATCATGTGAAATAATCTTTTAATCTATTTTATATATTTTTAGGATTTGAATGAATACTTTAACTACTTATATTATATCCTTTTATTAGATTATTAATACATTACTCAGGAACTGATAAATTTTCTTATTTCATTTTCCATGTTTTGTCACCATTATTCATCTATTTGTAACACTACTTCCCATCTGTCACACATTCTATCATATTCTATTTATGATTTCACATTGAAAAGAAATATTTCCCAAAATTTGGGTTGGGACACGCATATTCTAATGTCTCAAATGTTCTGGTTATGAATCCTATATAATAATTCCAATATTGGAATATGTTTATGAATCCCCCTAATACCATATGTTACTAGGTTATACTTTTACTACAATAAATAATGTGAAATCGAGTTATGAATCACCTTAAAAATTCATTTCAGTGGTTAATGTATATCTCATAATAAATATTGTTTTAAGAGCTAAATAGGTATAATTTTTATAATTCGATCAAAGAATTTATCTATATTCCTTAATTAATTTTAAACTACAAGTGAAATTTTTATGTTAACATCTAACATATGTTTATCTAGTTAAATTTTTTAGTCTAGTCTATTCACCATATGTTACATCTATCTGCCATCACATTTTCTGACCCATTATCATGTAATAGTTCCAAGGTAGGTATGTCACACATAATACAGAGGTGAGACGGGTTAGTGGTTAGATTAGTAGATTATGGAATACAAATTATGTGTTATCCAAGGTATCAATTAGGGGGGGAAGGTTGTTGACTTGTCTATGACATTCTTGGCATGTGATCTCCTGTGGTAGCAACATTATTTGATCTAGGGGGTGGGTTATTCTTACGAGGTAATTTATTTAATACATCCTGCACATAGAATATTTGACTATAATTAGACACCCCTATACTAATGGAAAACTATTCGATGAATATCCATAGAATATACAGAATACATTAGGTTGATGTACATTTAGTTATGAACAAATGAGTGGTATAAATGGAATTACATAGATGTTATATTTTTCAAGAACATTGTTATTGATACTAGAAGTGAAAATCAAGACCATTAGTTAATTCACTTAAAATAGTGAGAGAAATCAATTATTGAATATGTTGGGTGATTTATAAATTTTATGTGATATTCAATTTTGATGGTGGGAGATGAGGTCATCATGGATTAATTTTTTGAGAATAGTTTACTAAAACCTATTTGGGTGTAGGTACACATAATCAATGTGAATTTAATATTACAATTTGTTAAATATGTGAAAATATTTTATTACAACCTCATATATGGGATTATACCATGCCAGGTAGTTAGGTCAGGAGAGATATGATGTGGAGGTTTGTGTAGGCATAAGTAGGTTCTTGAGGTGACCTCACAAGGAATTTATAGTCTATATTGGATTATTTCACAATAGATTAGATAATAAATGATGTGTTTCTTGTGTGGTAAAATGGGAAATGTTATATCCCCCAGAGATTTATTTTTGAAACATTAATGGGAATTTAGTTAGACGAAGGAATATAAAAGGGTTTTGTTAGAGGATTTCACTTGTTTGTAGGAGTCATTGATGACATCATACTCAAGGATATGAGGTTGTAAAGGGAGTGGTAATATAGGACATTGACTTCCATTAATATTCACATATGGGATGTGTAATGGGTATAGATACCAATATGTGGGGGTGGTTGATAGTTTAGGGTATAACAATATTTTAATTATAGGCATTTGGAAGTCTATATTTAGAATAAATTCATATAGTTGATTCAATATATTTATATTTCTTTGGTGGGATGAAGATAGTCATATGTACACCATGAGAAGTATGGAATGGTTTTTTATTAGTATTGGTGTATATAGTGAACATATGATATATGACTTATCTAGGTGCTGGTAAATATGTTGGATTCATGTATGGTTCTTAATAAATACGATTTTCATTGACAATCGGGATTTATGTGTGCATCATGTTTGATTTTTGGTTTTTGTGGGATTCATGTTCCATGTGGGATTTATATCAGAATGAGGTGTAATTAATGATTGATCTGTGCATCAGATGTGTTATAATATTTATGTGGGAATTATTCATGATTTGAGATTTATATTGGAATAAAGATCTATATATGATTTATGTGTACATATGGAGTTATTTTATAATTATCTTTTCACAAGAGTGATGATTAATTTTATAATAATATCTCATAATTTGGTGTGAAATAGAAATCATATTTTATTTTGGAATTATTTTTTGAGATTCATATAACATGTTTGTTATGTGATGGTGGATTGGTTGGGAACAATCATCGTATTAAGAAGTTGGGTAGAGATGAAAACATGTAGGAGATTCTTATGATGGGGAGTTCTCACTAATGGAATCAGTGGAAAAAATTGGGTAGTTAGGGTATTATAGGAATGGATTGAATAGATGGACATGTTTAGTGTCATCATTGTATTTGAGAATGTGTAGAGTGAGGTGTTTAGGTGTCTGATAATAGTTAGTGAATATGTTGTTAAGATATCCCATTGATGATCTATCATATTGTGGATAATATTTATGTTAAAATGTTTTTGGAATGGTTATTCTGGTTGGTTCATGGATCAAACATGTGGCCATATACCTCGTAGAGGTGTTGGATGTGCTGATATATGCCAAGGAATGATCCATGGGACTTTTCCCAATCATTGAGGTTTAGATATTATAAAATGGTGTTGTGGGTATTGTATAATGATTATTCAACTATTGGAGGTCATGGGTATTTTTATAATGCTTAATTATTTTTTGTTTTATGGGTTTTTGGATGTTCGAAACAAGTTTTGGAATTTGGAAAAGTCTTGATTGACACCCAATGAAGTGAGTATAAGTCATTATATTACTCACACTAAAGCGAGTATTAACATTTCTTGTTAAAATTTGTATATGTTTTGAATGAAGAACTACTGGGTTAGTATGAAACATTCAATGAATCACTATAAAATGATTATGATATATTGTTTGATATTTTTGTATGCGTGAAATGACTCACTATAAAGTGATTGCGAGTCATATCAAGACTCACTACGATGTGAGTATGAGTGATTCCTGTGTTTTCCAATTTTTATCTATGAAAAAAAATTCTTTATATAATTAAATATTATTATGTAGAATTTAAATCCACCTATTAAATGGGAATTCGGGATCGTTCATTCACAGTATGATATGGAATATCATCTAAACTCTCCCACATTCATCTCTTCCAATTTGAGTTAGAATAAATTTTTTCCTATTGAAATTTTATTTCATCTAAAACTATTTGTAGATATCAATTTTTATAACTATATATATACATATATTTCTTTAATAATGAATTATTTATTCATCCCTCACTAAAAACTCAAAATCTTCAGATTGTTTTGGATTCAATTGATTTAATCAATTTAATTTAAACATACCAATATTTAATAATTAGTGGAGTCCAATGAACATTATGTAGTTAGTGCCTAATTTATTCTTATGTTATATGTGTTATGTGATTCATGGTAAACAAGTGTGAGTGAGGAAGGGTAGTTCATAATTATAATAGTATAATTTAGAGTTTTTATTGTCACTAATAGTTAGAGAGGGTTGACCCATGTGTTAAAATATATGTTTAGGTATGGTATGCTGTGTGATTTGTGATTTGTGATTTTTGGTTTGATGGTTGGTTGGTAAGATGAATCCATTTAATGAAAAAATCCATGATTTTTTTTATAGTTCTATGTGAAGTTTATGGGTGTTGTTGAATGGTTATGGGTGATGTTGATCACTAGAACTAGGGTTATTAGTTCATTGAGATGATATAGATGTTCCTGGACATTTTTGTGGATGGGGAATGTGGTTTGTAGCTATGTATGAACATTATCTATCTGTGTGGAATATGATGTTATATATTCTTCAATACATTAATTGGTTGATGAGGTTGTTGGGGTCGTGTGATAAAAAATAATGACCTATTATATGGATTATCCCACTATTTATGTGTGCAGGTGACAATAGATTATGCTACAGAGTGTTTTATGTTGACTATCTTTATAGGGGATATTCTAAATATAGAAATCAAGTATTAGTGGTAGTTTATACCATCATATGGTGGATGAAGGACCAATATGTTTTATGGGGCTAGTGGACCGAGATTATATATGGATTAGAATCATCAATCCTTGAGTTCATTAGGCTATTAATCTGATGATTGGTAATTAAATGTGGATGTCCTTGGAAACTGTATTATATGGTATGAAAGATACCATGGGTTATTATAATGTATCTTATTTTCAATGAAATTTTGGTTTTTGTGTTATGATTTGGGGTATGGAATTTGTTGGATAGACAAAGGAACTTTTAGTTTTCTAGATTATGGATGTAACATTCCTCGCTAGATTTTTCCAGAGTATGTGAAGACTCACTATGCGATGATTGATCCTATGATGATTGGGTGTTGAATTATTTTTTAGTTTAAATTTATTTATGGTTTTATATAAAATGTTATTCATATGAATATAATCAAGGGGAATCATTAGTGGTGTCCAACCATGTTCTTAGTCAGACTATGCTCGGGACCTCCTGTATGAATACTGTCATTATTGTTCAGGGTACAATAAATTGAAAATGATTGAATTATAGTTCATTATATAAATGGGTGTATGGTTTGTGTATATACAATATGGGAAAAAAATTATGTGTGGTGGGTGGTCCACCAAAAATGGGATGGGACTATTTTTTGTTATTTTTTTCAATTTTATATATGTGATTGGCTAACATGTGATGCTTTTTATTGTTTTATACAGGTAATGACATCGTATATTGTTTTTAATGGTAGATTATATATATTGATTTATTTTTTCTATGTTATTTATGTTACTTCTATTTACAATATTGAATAGATATATTTATTACTCACAAGTGGTTATAGTCTCTACATTATCACAGTATAGTCCCTCACTACAATTCTAATGCCATAGAAAAATGGGGAGGGGTGAATAATATCATGTAAAAATCATAGATTTAGTAACTATAATGTTGAATAGGGTGGGATGATCATTGAAACACCCATGAAGTTCTTTGGAATACTCTGAATGTAACTATTGATCCACCATATGGGGTTCTCACCCATGATGGTCGATGATCACACTATATGAAAACAATTATGATTTAATTTCTCACCCCTGCCACCCCAATAAGAATGTGAAGATCCATGACTCAATATGGGTAATCTATAATCTAGGAGGAATACCGTATTCGTGTTCCCATTGAAATTCTTATTGATCATTAGAATATTTTGATATTTACTCTTGTATCCACTAAATTTTCCTAAATAGGGTATGGTGATTGTAGTAATAAATTTCCTCCCTAAAACCACATATCAAATATCTCTATAGGTTATTCCCAAACTACCTATTTTCGAGGTTCCCCCATGAAAAAATAATGATTTGTACTAATGTTCCTCCACAGGACACCAGATGTTATGGTCCTCCCCACAACATGAAGGTCACCTAAAAAGTAGAACCTCATATAGAAAATTAATGAAAATTATATAAATATAATGATCCTACTTTTAAAATTAGAACATGTTAACCTATAGTCCCTCATCATGGAATATATTGTATGAGTCATCTATTTGATTTATTGAATGAATAATGTGAGGATCCTCTCCCTGAATAGAAAATCCCAACAAATTAACATAGAGATAATCACTATATAAACACAAAAATAACATTATATAACATTATATCTGAATTTGTAGAATAATTCATCCATATAATAAGTAATTGTGTCCAAATAAAGGTCCTCCCATGGATGGTGAATTATGAACCAGCCATGATGGTCCTCCCCATGGTGCTCATTATGAAGGACCTCTAATAATGACTCATATTTTCAGTATGAAGTCCAAAAAAATTACATAACTGGTAAGATGTTCCATTTATGTTAGGAGGCACCAATAAATTTGAGTTAAATTACATTTGGATCCTCATTATCAATTAGTAATATATCATCCGAGGAAAAAACGTTTACGATGATGATCAAAATCTCTACCTAACTTAAACCCTACACCATTTGATGCAACTGACGAGATTATATATTATCACAGTACTATTTCAAAAGTTGATAATTAATGGATTTTATTTTACTATAATGTAAAATAATCCTTTATAAAGGATTGTAGAGACCATTTTATTATGCAGGGACATTGAGTGTTGATGGGGTGAATCAAAGTACCCAAATTTTATTAAGTTTAAAATTTTCATTATGAATCACCTCTTAAATTAAAACCTCAATAAAAAATAAGAGGTATAAATAATTGTTATGTGTAATCAACCTCCACCATGATAAGTAATATATAAATAAAAAGTAATAATAAAACCTAATTTTTTTACATGGATTGACTCCAATAAAGAAATGAATTCCTTTTCGTGTTTGAATACCATCGAGACATGATTTATCAAAACATTGTTGAAATTATTATAAGTTTCTAATAACATGGTAAACAAGGTTATGGTATGTGTCATAAAAATTAACCAAGTGAATAATCATCCACTTCCATACATAGTCTTTGGATTCATTTTTTAAATTACATCCCAAGTATTTAGCTCATTCGATGTGATGGAAATGTTAATACTAGCACCTCTAATATTTAAAGATAAATTTTTTATACCACGAATAGGTATACAATCACATAATAATAATAAATAACTATTCATGTTTTGTTTCCTTTCCCATAAATTTAGATACACTATAATGTCTGATTATGGTTGATTATCAGTCTTTTACAGTCTCAATGTCAATGAAAGACCTCAAATAAATTTTATATATTCCACTTATAAATTACACTTCTTCACTAATGTAAAAGATCAATATTAAATTAATTGAATTTCACATATTGAATACCCAAAAAAGAATGGATGATTTCAATATCATGATTTTATTCTTATTGTTCTATTAGATATTTTTTCAAGGTCCAACGACCCTATCAATGGTCTCTCACATATTTCATCTTTTTCCTAAATATTAATATTCATGTATAATGGGAATATTTTTCCACATTTAAACATATAAATCTACATCTATTAATTGTATCATAAATTTATTCTGAATCAAATTCAAATTTATCCAGGATTTTTTTGATTCTCATTACGACTAATACATTCCATTATTATGTGATAATGCAAATATTTAAAATTCAAACTAAAAAATTCATAGTATTAATATAGTAAAATATACTTGTGTTTAAGGTAATTTGATTTGGATCTTATCCACTTATATATGGATATACAATTAATTATTAGATCAAAAATATCATATAACTACTTGTGATGGTTAATTTGTTAATTAAAAATCTGTTTCCATTTAATGATTTATTTATTATTTTTAGGAAATTTATTTCTAAAAAATTATTTGAATTATAGTTCAAGAACAATATATTTTATTATTTATAAGTTGAACCTTGGATCCAAATTATTTGAAGAGTATTATTTTTTTATTGTATGTATTGAAATATTATATGAGGTTTCATTATTATATGAAAACTCAACATGCACATAACTCATCTTGAGGGATCCATATATGATATGCATTTTCCATATTCGACATTGGGAATCATGATGATTTCACATCATATGATAGTAGTCTATCATGAATGTTCCACAGATAATACTATATTTTCCTCTGGTATAAAAATTCCATGGAAATATCTTACAAATTGGAATTTCTTATGAGATTCTTGTATCAAGGAGGAAAACTATCATACACACGAAAAATCTAACAAGTATATTTATTTCACAACCTATTATCATATGAAATTATAAATTTTATGGGAATTATGAATCATAAATTAATAACATCTCTTTTAAAGATGTATCATATAAATCCTATTTATTAAATGAGTATCCATATCTTAAATAGAACCAAATATCATATATGGTCAATTTACCATACGATAATATCTACATTATCTATATAATTACCAAAAAAAATTCTACAAAATTTCAACCTATTCTATGAACTTATTTACCGTATTAAAAAACATCAAATTCCATTCAATGTATCACCATACAATGATATAATAGTTTCTAGGATTATTTATTCCGGAATAGTTTTTCATAACCTCATATTTCATTACATTAAATGATATTCATTGTAAACCTAAATCAATAGATATAATATTAGAAGAATCATATAAAATATTATACAATGTGTTATATCATTATAACATGACATTAACTGGAAGAATATCTTATTAATTTTCACATGTGCTGTATGTTTTTAGAATCTGTTAAATAAATATACCTAAGGGAAGCGACATATCATTCATATTTCATTACCGAAAAATCATATTTATAAAGATTCTCCCATTTTAATATCTCACACTTTTTTATTACAAACATTCCATTTTAATGGAAGAACCTCACAATTTTCATATAGTGTTCCATCAGTTATTGAAAATAATTATTACCAATAAATTGAGTCCATGTATCATAATTTCAATACCTCGTTCATTTTTTTAACATATAACTACTCTAATAAAAATATGTATGATTATATTGTTTCAAGACCTTTTTGGGAATATATTAAATGTAATTTTGATCTCCTCTCAATTCATATATATACTTTTGAAATTAACATATTCTCTATAAATAGATATGAATTATAACTATAAAATATAGTTGGTAAAATAATGACACAACATAAAACGTTACCAATAAGAATTAGTTAACAAATTATATGTTTATAATGTCTAACATGGTCTATGAAATCAGGGATATTTAATAAGATATCAATGTATTCCATAAACCAATCAAAAATAAGATACAATTATCAATGTTCTTATTTTAAGGGATGTTCAAATGACATATCATGAATTATATATTATGCACTCTACTCAAGAAAATGCAACAAAACATTCATGTGAATAACAAATTACTCCATTCTTATCAAAGATTAATGATTAATCTTCACTATTTCATTTTAAAAATGTTTGATAAATTAAAAATGGTAATAGATATTATATCTATAATAATTCTAAATATATATTCATAGGGTTTTTAAAGAAATATAGACTACCTGAATAACACACCTTTGACAGCTCCACAACAAATTTTCTTCCCCTAAATGGAATCACTTACCTTCAATTCCCATTATGGTTTAATTTCACCAAAATGACCTCTATGATGGACTATTATTTGTGTTTTCAACCCTATAATAGACACTCATTTGGCTCCTCTATTTTTCAATAAATCATAAAATTATAATCATGTTAATGGGAATATGTATGTAATATAATTAGAAAGAGATATTTCATTTCTATTTTGTTATGAGCAGTGAGCATGAGTCTTAATTCTCATCTAAAATTACATTTTTCTCGCTCACATATTTGGAGATATATTCATAATTTCACCCCATTCGATCATCTAATTATATTCATATCTAGGCCACATTATGGTATTCTAGATATTATCTTTATTCCTTCGTTAAATTGGTTTGTTCACATTTTGTAATAATAAACTTTCAGCCTCTTTTTGTTTTCTATTATCTTCAATATATTTCAATATCTCTTCTTGATTCCAAAATAAATTCATAATGTTGTTTTTAATATGACTATATTTCCTGAAACATCAAAAAAATTTATTCTTCCTTCATGTGAAATTATATTATTTCATAAATAACTATGACTTCATTTTTCATCCGCCTAAAATCTCTTAATTTTTCTATCTACTTGCAAATTAATATGAAAAATAATTAGGAACATTTTATTAGTATATATTTCATTCATTTAGAATCCACATGTTCTATTCACATCCACTATGTTACCCCTTTATGGAAACTCCATCTCTAATTCCATTGTGATTTCAAATACTATACAAATCATTTAATCTATTTCATAGACTTTTTATCATCATTGATTCCACTTACTACAATTAATATTTATTTTATCATCCTAATTATTATGATATATGATGTGTATCCATTTAGCATAGTATAATAATTTCACATTTATTGAGACATACTTTTTTATTATTCATATCACACTTCTTGAAAAAAAATATCATATATTCCCTTTAAGCACTATTCTTTGCATTATTTTTGAAGTATCACTTAATTTGTTTTCTCACAAAATCTATTTTATCTAATCAATTTATATATTTTTACTATATGAATGATGAATTATGGGTAAATAAAAGGAATCATCGTAGTTGTGACCAACAATTTATATGAATTCACAAAATAAATTTGGTATTTCAGAGCACTTAACAACTCACAAAATTATCATTTTATATAAGTTATTATTTTTTGAAATTAAGCATTGAATGTCATTCGCATATTCTCCTATGTAGATAATTCCATATATAAACAAATAAATTTATACATTAATAATAAACTATATGGGCTTATTAACAAACAACTAGAAACACCAAAAGTGGGTGATAAAACTTCTCTATTTTTCCATTGCTATAATTTGGAAATAAATTTAAATTTTTGATTGTTTATTTTTTGAAATTTTAAGACAACCCTATTGTGGTTATCATTGAGTGATGATTTTTTTAATGGTCACATCCACCATTTATTATATTGTGATATTTGAAATGTTTTCTGAAACCATTTTTTCCCAATTTCATGTCTGAACCTCTACAAATAGATGAAAAAATATTATTGGAAAAACCAGTTGTTTTGTTATTGGTTACTTGCCTCAAAAAACCTGAAGTATATGCTATGTTAGATGATATTGGAAACATTTTTTGATTATTATTATTATTTTTTGTGTATTATTTCATTTATGATATTATATGAGGCATATTTCTTATCAATAACGTGGGATGTTCATCTTGTGTTAGTTCTAGATTATATCAAAATATAAATTTTATTCATAGCGCATATTTAATTTATTTATCCTGTTATCCAACATGTGTAATCCCAAAAAATTCATTCATTATACAAATATACAATAATTATAAAAATACATTATATAGTAAACATTATATCTCTATAATTCATTGTTTTAGGAATTCTTGACTCTAGATACAAAAACCCCTTGATTATTAATTACTGTTATCATATCCAAAAAACATTAAAATACTAGATCTTCTTCTAAATATCATAAAATTTAAACTTATACTAATGATATGTTAAATTAAAATATAATAATACAGTGTGATCAAATTCCTAGTAATGTGGAAATAAACAAATAAATATGTTTTATAAGGTGAGATCCTAATTATATGAGAAAACATAATATGGAGAGAAAACACTGATTAAAAAAACATGGGATCAAATAAATGAGACAAATGACATGATAAGAGGAATTATTCCATTATTGTCAAATATATATCATGATCTAAATACTATATAAAATCATGACACATAAATAATGTTAAAGGGAGTATAATATAGTCACTAATCAAATGTTTTTGGCACTAACATAATAAAAAAATCATGAATCACCTATTTTTACCATAGTTGATCAGCCATTACAACATATTTTCCATTGAATACTTTTAATCCCAACCTATTTCCCTTATACGATTGACATTATGACATATTTTACATTTTATACAAGCATCACTACATGTTTTTCTATTATATCATGAGATGTAATATTGTACCCAATGAATTATAAGTATATATTAGGCACACTGATTAGTTTAAAACTTACCATACACAATGGCTATATAGGACCATCATCTTTTTTCAAAACTAACCATGCACATGTTTTCTATAAGAAAACATTAAATAATAACATCATCAAAATATAAGTATAATAATGGGTTTAAATTATATTTCAAAATGTTTAATAGTGATTTCCACACAAACCCGATCAAATGATACCAAATTCAAACACCCAAAATAGGATCATCAGAAAATCATTTTTATGTTGTTCCATAAAACATATCATTAGGAAAAATAGATCCATTTTTGGATAATCAGGAAAAAATAACCCAAAACATATAATTTATTATTGAATATTATCATAAAAATTAAATTATGCAGATCACATGAATTGATATAAAATTTTATTTCCAAAACACAAAGGAAACAATTGGATAGTGAAAACATGTACTTGTTGGGAAGATTCATCTTAGATAAATCAATATGCAAGAGGATGAGAATTATTCATAACATATTATAGTTTAATGTAATTGAAAATAAATCATACACCAGTATTTGAATTAATTACTCATTATCAGATAAGAAAATAAATTATATATCATATCTAAAAAATTCATCATTGAATATATTGAACATTGGTTGTTGATGTTTAAAGGAAACACGATTACTTGAGTAATAATATTTGAGTTACCAAAGTCCACTAAGAAGGATGGAAATATGAATCAATATAATAAAATAGTGGAACATATAAATGATGCTAAAAATAATAGTAAGTGTAATAGTTTTATTCTATATTACATAAAATGGGAAATGAATACCCAATTTCAATGAATCGAAGTTATATGAACATAAATGTGACTTATTGGATGGAAAATTGAGACATATAGCCCTTATATTTGATATTTTGTTGTCAAAATACACTATAACCTCTCAAAAAAACATAAATATACTAATATATTTTTAGAAGAATAATTATACCCAACACTATATATATATTATAGTTATAATCATTATCTATATATATATTAGTTAATTTTTACATATTGCCTATATAAGGTGTTTATTGTTTCATGAAGTTTTACTATTTCTGTAGGAGCTTTTTTAGCCTCCATTATTCTTCCATATCAATAATTTAAGTATTATTAATTTTATTTTAATGGATTAATTATAATTATTTATGATGTTTCAATTTCATTTGATGGTTATTTCATTCTTCATAATTGAGGATAAAATTTAAAATAATAACACTTTAGTGATTCTAATAACCAGTGAGTTGTGTTCTCTTAAATATTTATGAAAATAACTATGTATTTTTTATAGAACCAAAATTAATAATTTCTTTAATAATTATATCCTATTATACCATTAATTATCTCTTCATTGTAATTTATGACATAATATCGTAGCATTTATTAACTATGTGGTCAAACCGATCCAAACACGATCACACCATGATTAATGGTTGATTATGAGTTGATTTTCATTATGTGTCATTATAAATGCTTCATAAAAAAATAATTAAGTTTATATTAGTTTAACATATCTGAATTAGACATAATTATATAAAGATATTTTGGATAAGAATAAATTTCATAGTATGTATAATCTATTTTAACTTCTTAGTTATATTGTTTATGGAACATAATTTTATAATTATTTTTTTCATTAATATACAAAATAGGTCATTCAATATTTATTTCATGAACAACATAATTTCATCAAAATAATATTTATACCTTAACAACATTCTTATATCCATCCATGATATGTATTAATTCAAAACCAAATTCACTGATCCATGGAGGCAGTTGTCCATACACATGAATCGATGATGATTTTTGTTTTCATATAATGAAACAGAGGATATATTTGATATTATCATTCAATTAAACTAAATGAGTCATAAATAAAATAATTATATATTAAATTCCATTTTTAATGATTCATGTCTGGTATTTAAGGAAAAAAAAACATGTTAAATCACCGAGGCGGTAGTTTGGATATACACATGCTCCAATTTTTTTTATTAATGGAAAATGAAAAAAGGGGGATAATTATTTTACTATAATATTAATAGAGTATTGTGAAACTAGTTATAATTAATTTATAAGTTTAACTTGATTTAATTCAATTTTAAGAATATTAAGTTCATAAATATATAGAAATGATGAAGTGGCAGTTTGAAATTTAAACCTCACTTATTTCAATATCAATATTCAAATAGTGACTAAAACATTGAATAATAGTATTCTAGAATAAATTAACCTATTTAATGTTTTCAAGAGTTTTGAAGACATATTTTTTTTCAAGATTTTGATTTTAAATTAGGTTGTTTTGGTCTGAGGAGATGTGTGTAGAAGAGCGCCTCATTTGTAAGTGATATGGGATGCCATTTACAAAAATTCTGATAAATGTTTATCAATAGAAATTCAGTTCAAATGAAATTGGATAAAAAATTTATAAATAATGAATGAATTATGTGAAATGGTCTAGAAATCCCCAATCCAATCATTCCCAAACATTTGTTGAAAATATTTGATGTCATTAACTCTAATATTTTTATTTTATTATTTTATGTTTAACTGAGATGACATTTTTTACCCAAAATAATCACTATAAAAAATAATATATACCTTAGTATTTAATTTTTACTTATTATTCCAAATTTAAATCCATTTGTTTTACTTAAATTTATCATAGTGATAAAAAATAAATACGAAAATAATGGGCCTATAATGTATTAAAAACAATTTCATGAGGAAATTATTAATTATGTTCTCAATGGTCAAATAAATATTTTCAAATTTGAATCAATATTTTTAGATTTTTGATATAACCTATAAATTGAATAATTTCTCTAGAATAGAATTTCATAATTTGTATAATTATTTTTATTACCTAATAATTATATTAAAGGCATGGTATTAGAAAAAATATTATTTTTTAGTATCTTCTTAAAAATAAAAGTTTTAGATATTTTTTATAAAAATATTATTAGTCTAAAATTTATAATATAAATGAAAAAAATAAGTTATTTTTAAAAAACTTTCATTACGTAATTTATATTTTTTATTTTTAGTTAATTGAAGAAAATATAGTGAAAATATGGTCTTAAAACAAAATAACGTTTCTTATATTAACTGTTTTTTTTCTTATAAATTTGTAATAAATCTAGTGTAAAATTAGATGTCAAAAAGTCTACATATATTAATATTATTCATTTATTTGAAAACTAGATCCATAAAATAAAATAGTAATTTATAAAAACATAAAATTTATGTATAAAATGAATTGAGAAAAAATGACCTTTAAAAAAGTATAAAAATTTATGAAATGTATATACATATTAAATTATAATACATTTTTATATAATTATAATTCCATTTACATAACCCCTTATGATCTCCATGTATTCCCTATATATTAGATAAGATTATATTGTAGTTATGGGTGGTCCTACAACTAGTATGAATATTTTGAAAATCTGTATTATCATGAAATTATCTTATATGTGGAATTTCACAATCCATAATTTATAATGATCTTCTTACTAAGGGTCTATGGAAAACCCTAGAAAATCTACCCACCTTTCGAGATTAGAAAATATGAAATCATAATGAAGATTTTGACATCCCGATGTCATTTCATCTATATTTTTTTATTGATTTTTGAATATTATTATATTAATTTATACCATCTAATTTAATGTCTATGTTTCAAGGTCATATTTTATATTCAAACTATATCACGTGTTTTCATTTCAATTTGGTATATTGTGTGAAAATTATTATTTAATATGGAATTTATATAATAAGAATGTATTTTGAAATCTTGAGTCTTTATATTTTATACACTTAAATAAATATCATCATATGAATTTTAATTATTAACTAAAAATTTGGTTTTACATGTTAATCAATGATATGAAAAAAGATTAAATATTATAAACAGTTATAAATCATAAATATTAACATATAAGAAGACCAATCTCAATATTTTGTTTCTTCTTAACCGTTTTTGTTTATTAAAAATAATGGTTTTGTGTTAATACCTATATTATTCATTCATTATGATCAAAGTAAGACATACTGGTACATAATATAATGAATTTTTCTTATATATAAAATATTATTCCATATTTTCATAATAAATACACTATACACAACTATATCTTATCCCTTATGCTTCATCAACATTGAGGTGATCATATACATTTGAGCTTGAAAGATGAAATCAATGAATAATGATTATCTACCACGTAAGGATCCTTGTGATCCATGTTAGATCCCTCTTAGACATTTTTAGAGTATCCACCGCAACTTCACCTACCTGCACCCTCTCTGGCTAATTTATTACCACTGTACATAGCCTAAAAAAATAACAACCCATAACCTATCCCACATTCATCACTTGTGCGTACAAATTCCTTTATATGAATCCCTCATGTCATGAGTGACATGGTTTTGGATTTTCACTACAGATTTTAATTATGTATTTGAAGATGGAATGAGGCCCTTTGGTTAAGAATTACTAACCAAAAAAGATCAATTGATATGGTAGGATGATCAAAGAGGAATATAATGGATGATTAGTGTAATGGTTGGGAGGTTCTAATTCCACATGTTTTTACGATGGTCGAAATGCAATAGGATTTCAAATTATTGGGAATGATGGCTGGTTAGGGTTGATAAATATGATTCATATGGATGATCTGTGAGTTCAATAACCCCAATATAATTTTTTTTTCATATGGTTTTATTAGAAGTGATTAAATTAGATTTTTGGGAAGCTTTGGGATCTTTGAGTAACATTTTGGGTGTTTTGGACAACTGTGACTAGGAATTATATTTTGGTTTTCATGGTTTAAGGGAAATAATGGATGTTAACATATGATGTATAAGTTTCTATTCATTTATTATAGAGAATGATTGAGATTCATGGTCAATGCATGGTTGAGGGTTAGAAATGTAGGATCCTAGATTGAACCAGGATAGGTGACTTGACCTAGGGTTTGATACATGATTGGAAAATTATTGAATAATAATAGTACATGGTGTTTAAGAGGTTTTGTAGGAACATTTTTCCTAGTTAGTATTTTTTTTATTAAACAATGTATCCAAATCATGTGTGGTGGGTTTTATTGGGCAGCGACTGGAACACTGTTTGTTCATAGTTTTTCAAACCATGTGTCCTAACCACGCGACCTTCATACATTGGAATGAATTTTATATTATAATTTTTTCACAATGAATGTTAAACGGTGGATCCCATTCATCATGAAAACTAACCCCTCCCCCTCCCCCATTTCCTCTTTCAATCCCTCTAGTTTGGGGTAGATTTGGTTGTGTTATTTGAAATATATAGTTTTATAGAAATTTAATATCTCTATCCCTCTCTCTCATTCCTTACCTATATTATGATATGATTTCCACTATCACCTCTTAGGGTTTTCATTGGGATTAATCTAGAGAATAGTGTAATAGTCAAGCATGATTCTTTTTCCACTCTACCTTGGAAGGGGGATTCCCATAACTCTATCATCATGCAGTTTCTCAGTGATTTGATGAAGGAATGTAATTGATAGAAATTTTATATGGGTTTCCAAAAAATTAAATGAATTTCTGAATAGAAATATAATCGTATAATGTGGATCAAGCTCAATATATATTTAGTGGTGTGGCAGGGTTGGTCGAAACCCCATTTCTCATAGATGCAAGAAACATTAATGTGGTATCACGACCCATGTGGTTGGAGGGGGATGGTCGGATAGAGGTGATTCTTGGATGGGAATTGGCAGTATATTTCAAATGTTTACATCAATATAAAAGAATATTTATAGGTATATGGTCATAATACTAGTCATATAGACTTATTCATTATTATTATATGTATCTATATCTATAACCCCAACACTAATGTTACGAACCACTTTAGTAAAATAATTTTTTATTTTAATTTAAATTTCCTAATATAAATTAAAATTTTAAACATGCATTAGAGACTATGAAAAAATATAAAATTTTCATAAGAATCTACGAGGAAAATGAATAAGATATAAACATAAAAAACAAATGGTTGGTTCTTTGATTAATGGATGGCCTTAGTACTTGAACACCATAAGGGGTGCTCATCAACTAACCTCAATTAGGAAGGGCGAAGTTTCCCTCACCTAAAAATACCTTTAATCCTACAAAAGGGGTTGTGTGATGGAATGTGTGGGGAGACCCTATTAGTCATTAGAAGAACTTATTATATAGATCATTGGATCTTGCATTATGTTGGTGGGAAATTTTTTAGTATTTTTTTGCCTCGTAATTTCATTATTGTTAAACATGATATCTTATAGACATAGGGATTGGTGGGATAACCTAAGGTGTAAGATGGTATATAATCCATATCCTTATATTTTTTCCCATTGGACATACCCCCATTAATGCCAATGAGGCACAACTATGTATACGATTTTATCAAGGAGAATTAAAAAATTTATGAGGATGGTTATGTGCGAGTGGATTGTTATGATTTAGGGACCAATATAATAGTTCATATTTAATGAAATAACATATGAGTTCATAATTAGTGTCCCAGTTAATGAATCAACCAAATATGGTGTGATTGGTATTCAGTATAGATTGTGGAAAATTTTAATTTATTATATTTTTGTTGAATGTAATCCTGTAGGGAAATACATAGTGTTAATTGTTTTATGCATTCAAAAAGACACTTAGAATTAATTTATTATGTCAAATTTTTATGTAGAATTTTTTGATTCCTTAATTTTTTCATTAGGATAAATCTTATGTTTATAATATGATATAAAGTTGGTGAAATTTTTAATACTGGGTTGTTCTCCCTATGATCCCAATATTTTTTCTCATACTATATGATGACATGATTAATGTGGATTCTAAACATCCATTTTTTTCTCTGATTGTGATACTTGTGTAGAATACCCAGGATTATATGTTTTTAACTTAGGTGTATATAGGATTACCTGAATTCTAAGGGAGCCTAGGACACCCAGAATGTTTATGATCCAGACATGTATTATTATGAGATTAATATTTATCAGGATAATTATAAGATTCTATGGTTACCCCTAGGATATAGCTAGATAATCATGACCAAATTCCATTTTCCAAATTGGAATTCCAAGAATTCCTAAGATCTGCCCATTTGGGAAGGTGGCATAGTGATAATCCTGATTTAGTGCCTTCGTAGGATTCCTAGAAATTTGATACATGGTAATAAATTATTATAGATTTTGTAGAGATCCATGGGATGCCTATCATATGGATTTTTATCCATTTATTATATGATTTTCATCCATTTAAATATCTTATTATATAGATTCCTAGAAAAAATAATAGGATCTAGTTTTTATCCTTAGTGGAGGAATGCACGTGGGATCATAATGTAGGATTTATATCCCTTTATAGTGTTATATCATACTAAGTGACACTCTGAAATGAGCTAATGTGGGTGTAGCCTATCGGGGTAAGGGAACTGAGTATCAATGGTGGGTTTTTATATATTTATGCTTGATAGAATAATTTTTTCAATGAAAATGTCCCATTGACATATCAATTAATTCCCAATATATATATGGAACCACATCGGTAGTTCCCTAATAAGATTTTTACTCACACCCTACATGGGAGGACACTTCTCTTGGTTACCAATGAAAAAACTCACTTGGTTGCAAATAAAGGGAAAGCTATGGATGAGTATTATGTATGTTTTCTGGAATATATTGAGTGGGATCAGGAGCTGGGATGGGAGGCCATGATATTTGGTATGTAATTCTAATATTGTTTTTTACAATATGTTTCATATGTGATCAGGCCAGGGTTTATCTATCATTTATGTATATATGTAAAAACATCAAGACATTATTACATTCATACATAGATAGATGATGAATGTTCATGGAATTTGGATGTTTATTTTACAATTTCACACTCTTATATTGGGGGTGTCACGACCCGTCCTCGGGGCCCATGTCGTGACTACCCCAAGCCCGCCTTCCATAGGCCAAGGGCTGGCGACTAGCACCAAGGCGTAAATCCCAACAAAAGGGAAGGAATTGCCTTTGAAAAGTAAACAAGCACCATAGAGTAAGCAAGCGGAAAAGTAAACACTAAGTAAAAACTGTACAAGCTGTGCTGAAAGAAAAAGGGGCCGGAAATACAAGCCCAACTATAAAGTACAACTGAAAGGGAAGAACAAAAACTGAAAAGAAAATCTGCAGCGTCGAGCCATCCTCTGGAAGTCCCACCTGAAGGGTCGATACAGATAGCCTCCACTGCTCCTCGGGTCCACCTGAACGCTCCGAGTACGTCCCGCCCAGTGGTCCACCACCAGGTACCGTCCTCCTCCGCACGCCTCCACCACGATCAGCACTGTCCGTCGTCTGCAACCAACACAGCGTAGTGCGGGCATAGCCCGTCCAGGGGTGAGTATAAGCTACTCAGTAGGGACCCTGAGACCCCCGAAGGTCTCCCGAAATCCACAAAGGATAATCCACAAATGAAAGATACAATCACGAAGTAACATCTAACCCGGCTTAGGTATATGCCCATACATATACCTAAGTCATCAATTCCCGTTCGGCTCCAACGTCCGCGCCCAAGCACAACCCAGTCCACACAGGAAAGCAAAATGTATACCCACACAGGACAGCTCAACACAATCCACAAAGGAGAGTAAACAGTAAATCCACACAGGATAGCTCAACACAATCCACAAAGGGGAGTAAATAGTAAATCCACACAGGATAGCTCAACACAATCCAAAAAGGAGAGTAAACAGTAAATCCACATAGGATAGCTCAACACAATCCACAAAGGAGAGTAACACAAGATTCAGCTCACACAGGTATACTTCTTCGGATGACGATAAATATGATCACTGATCCATCTAAGTCGTCGGACCCACGAAGGATCAATAGGTAACTTACCACCGCAATGACCCACACAGGATCGGGCCCACACAGGACCTGTAGGCGTTGGCTCACACAGAACCGCTGAGCGCAGACCCATACAGGATCGGACCCACATAGGATTGGGCCCACACAAGACCTATAGCACTGATCCACGTAGGATCGCTGGGTGCAGTAGTCGTCGCAGTCCACTGAGAATCTATGCACAGTCGTCTCCGCAGTCCACTGAGGATCTCTGCACGGTCGCCGTCGGAGTCCACGGAGGATCTCTGCACAGTCCTCGCTGTCGAAAAACCAGTCGCAGCCAACTCTAGGTTTTCTGCACACAACAAGCTCGTTCGGGAGGGTCCGCTCCACGAGCCGAGAGGCCGATACATCAACTGTCACAAAGACCGAAGTTGATGTATCCAAAAGTTCCGTATCGTCAACAGGAACCCAACATCGCAGACGGCGCGTCAATCGGACGCCCGGTCTGAGAGTTATTGGCTTTTTCGTCCTAGGGGCCCGGTTGGTTTTTAAGGAAAAACCAACCCGACCATACTCCACCCTCGTCCAAACCTCGGGCGGAGTGTGCCAAAATATCTATCTCACTTAGAGGAATTAAACGAAGCTGACGGCACATCAATCGGACGTCCATAGCTCAAGATATGAGCGTTTCCGCTCCGAGGGCCCGGTTGGTTTTGTGTACGAACCATCCCGGCCGAACCCAAAGTACTCCAAAACCTTGAGTTCTATATACCGAAACGACCGTCTCGATCCATGGATTGCGTTTCTGCTGACGGTGAGTCGTTTAGAGGCCCGTAGCTCAATATACGACCATTTGAACGAAAACCGTCCTTAGACGGGGGGTTCGGGCCCGGGCCGACCCGGGCCGACCCCCCTGGGTCGGCCGAACCCGGTCCAACCCTGTCCGACCCGGTCGGATGGGTCTGGCTCGGCCAGCCCGGCCCGGCTCGGCCGACGCGGGGGGAGCCACCGCCCCGCGTGACACCCCCGCGGCACCCGCAGGGTGCCGGCCAGACAACCGGACGCGGCTGAAGCCGCGTCCCGAGTGACGCGGGGGGGAGCCTCCGCCCCCGCGTGACACCCGCGGGACACCCGCGGGGTGTCTCCCTGGCGCCGAATGCGGCTTGAGCCGCGTCCCACAGTGCCGCCGCCGCGGCCGGTGCCTCGGCGGTCTAGTCCGGCGGGCCGCCAGAGTCACTCCGGTGGCCCATTTTTCATCTCGTCTGCGCCGTTGCTCCTCCCCGGACTCATTCTTCACTGCGGGATCATCAAACTTCCGTTGCGGCACGTTCCGTCGTCGCCCGTCAATCTGCACAAGAACGAAGAATGGTGGAGGGTTGTCGGGCCGTGTTCGTTTGGCCGGCACCATCCGCGTTAGATATAAACAACGAGAGAATTTTTATTCCACACAGGAAACAACAATTTTAATAAGTTTAAAATTGTTCACAAATCTGATTCATTAACTTTTTAAAGAAACATTTACGGGAATATAAAAAGGGGGTAATCCAAAAATAAAATCCCTACCTCGTAGTCGTCGTGCGTGAGCGTTCTTCGCGGAATCCTCATCGCGGAAGGCGGAGATCGTCGCGTCGTCGCGGAAGGGCGTCGTGTCGTTGCAGAATCCAGCGTTGAGTCGGCGAACTCAACGGACCAAGAACAACATATTTAAATTATAAATAATTAAATCTGTGTTTCGTTTTAAAACAAAAATAACTTTTAGAAGAAACCCGAAATCACTCACCTCAATCGGTTGGTGATCGGAGATCGGGGCGGGGAAGAACGTCTCGGATTAGAGCGTCGTCGATTTCCGCAGTTGACGGCGTTCTTCGCGTTCTTCGCATTCTTCGCGAAGGAGAAAGAGGATGCAAGGATTTTGTCAAATCCTCTCAACGTGCAAACTTCCAAAAGACTGGTTGGTCTTATTTTATTATTATGCCAACACACGAAAAAAGGGAAAGTAACGACCCATCAATTCGTTAAATTAATTCAACAAAAGAAACAGCTCATTTAATTTACGAAATAAACCGCCCAATTAAATGGTCTGTTAAGAAATTAAGAAAATGCGTCAGTTGACTTTCATAATGACGGGTTTTCGCGGGTGCGTTACTTAGCGGAAAGAAACGGCGGGGCTCGTGCGGACCCCACCTCAAAAATATCCTACCGAGTGGGTAGGATATTTCCTGGATAGCATCTTATCCGGATCAACCCAGTTTAAGCGGCTTTAAAGTGGCTTCAAGTGGCTTCCAAGTGGCTTAAGTGAAATAAAATAATGTTGTCGCAAAATTATTTTATTTCTTAACTTTATGCCCGAAAATTAAAAACCACACCCGGGCAAACTCAACTCCGGAAGAGGCGTTTCTAAGCGAATATCGGCGCTGCGATTTCATCGGTGCCCTCAGAATTCGATTCCGGGCACCGGTTCAAAAGTTAGAAAAACCCGCTCATCCGTTCACTGAACGTACCCGAACCAAACTTCGGAAAATGATTCCGGGCACACCGGGCCTCGGAATCAGGTGCCGTTAGAGACTGCCCTCTTGTAAAATTCCAAAGAAAATTAAGAAAAAAAATTCCTTGAAATTTACGCGTCTTTACATTACTCCCACCTCAGTGATTTACGTCCCCGTAAAGATACATCATAAACTAGGGAATCAAATTTGGGTACTGAGCACGCATCTGAGCCTCCCACTCCCAAGTGCTCTCCTGGAGGTTCCCGTGCTTCCATCTGATGCACACAAGAGGAATCGATCTCCCACGTAGGACCCGCTCTTGTCGATTCTCTATCTCCACTGGGACCTCCACAAAAGTCGTCCCATCATCCACGTCTAGCTCTCCATAGTCAATGATGTGTGTCGGGTCGTGCACGTATCTCCTCAGCTGAGATACGTGGAAGACGTCGTGCACCCGGTGCAACTGAGGTGGAAGAGCCAAGCGATAAGCCACCTCTCCAACCCTGCTGAGGACCTGGAAGGGTCCAATGAAGCGTGGAGACAACTTGCTGCCTCGTCCAAATATCCACAAACCACGTCGAGGTGAGACCCGCAAAAAGACGTGGTCGCCATCCTAGAACTCTAGTGGCATCCCCCTCCTATCAGCATATGACTTCTGCCAGCTCTGTGCTGTCCTCATCTGCTCCTGGATGACCTGGACCTTCTCTGTCATTGCCCAGACCATCTCTGGTCCCACAAGTGCTGACTCCCCAGGGTCTATCCAGCACAAAGGAGATCTGTAAGGCCTGTCCTACAACGCCTCGTATGGTGCCATCCCGATGGTGGAGTGGTAGCTTTTGTTGTACGCGAACTCCACCAAGGGAAGGTGGTCCTCCCAGCTGTGACCAAAGTCAAGGACACATGCGCGGAGCATGTTCTCGATAGTCTGAATGATCCTCTCCGTCTGACCATCCGTCTGAGGGTGAAAGGCGGTGCTCAGACGTAGCCACGTCCCGAACGCCTCCTGAATCCCCTTCCAAAGCCGGGAAGTAAAGCGAGTGCCCCGATCGGAGACGATAGTCGATGGCACACCGTGAAGCCGTACAATCTCCTGAACGTAGAGACGCCCCAAGCTCTCCACTGATCCCTTCTCTCTGATGGGTAAGAAGTGTGCCGACTTGGTGAGTCGGTCAACAATCACCCAAATGGAGTCGTGACCTATGGAAGTGCGTGGAAGTCTAGTCACGAAGTCCATATATATCTCGTCCCTCTTCCACTCCGGGACCTCCAAGGGTTGTTCCAAGCCTGCTGGTACCTGATGCTCTGCCTTCACCTGCTGGCAGGTGAGGCACCGTGAAACGAACTCTGCCACAACCTTCTTCATGCCCGGCCACCAGTGCTGTCGCCTGAGATCCTGGTACATCTTCGCCACTCCAGGATGTACCGCCAAAGGAGAAGTGTGAAACTCTCTCAGCACCTCCTCTGGTAAAGTGACTGGTACCAAGGTACATCCTATGAAAAGGACGTCATGCTCTGCTCCAAGGGAGAAACCATCAGGTGCCTGTCCCAATGATATCTATGCACGTCGTGTCTCACAGTCAGCGTCCCCACGCTGAGCCTCTCTGACCCGATGTAGAAGTGGTGGAGAGACTGTGAGAGACTGAAAGAAGGCTGCTCCATCTCTATCCACGAAGGATATCTGCAAAGCGGCTAGCTGCTCCGTCGCCTCCTCAAGTAGCTGGATGCCCGTCCTCCTGCTGAGGGCATAGGCTACCACGTTCCCCTTCCCAGGAGTATAGACTATCTCAAAGTCATAGTCCTAGAGGAACTCGAGCCATCGCTGCTGTCTCAAGTTCAGGTCCTTCTGAGAGAAAATGTACCTGAGACTCTGATGGTCAGAAAAGTCTGTAAAGCGCTCGCCCATCAGATAGTGCCACCATGTCTTCAGAGCGAAGACCACTGCTACCAACTCCAGGTCATGGGTGGAATAGTTCTGCTCATGTGGCCTCAAATGACGTGATCCGTAGGCAATCACGACCCTCTCTTGCATCAAGACACACCTGAGTCCGGTCCCTGATGCATCGCAGTAGACTACGTATCCAACTCCCTCCTCAGGAAACCTCAAGATAGGTGCATTGGTCAACCTCTGCCTCAGCTCCTGGAAGCTCTGTTGACATCTGTCTGACCACACGAAGGGCATCCCCTTCATCTTCAACGCTGAGAGTGGGGCCGAAACTCTGGAGAAGTCCGGCACAAATCTCCGATACTATCCGGCTAAGCCCAAGAAACTCCGCACCTCTGTCACGCTCTTGGGTGGCTCCCTAGCTAGCACTGCCTCGATCTTCGCGGGATCCACTGCAACTCCCGCCTCAGAAATGACGTGCCCCAAGAAGTGGACCTCATGTAACCAGAACTGGCAGTTTGAGAGCTTGCCATAAAGCTGGTGCTCTCGGAGTGTGTCTAGTACAACCCGCAGGTGGTAGGCGTGCTCCTCCTCCGTCGTCGAGTACACCAAAATGTCTTCGATGAAGACCATGACAAATCGGTCGAGGTATGGCTGGAAGATCCTATTCCTGAGGCTCATGGACACTGCTGGAGTGTTGGTTACGCCGAAAGGCATCACCAAGAACTCATAGTGGCCATACCGACATCTGAAGGCCGTCTTCTTCACATCCTCGTCTCGAACTCTGAGCTGATGATAGCCTGACCTGAGGTCTATCTTCGAGAACCACCGTGCTCCCTTGATATGATCGAAGAGGTCATCAATCCTCGGTAGCGGATACTTGTTACTCACTATCACCTGGTTCAGGCGACGATAATCGACACACAGTTGCAAGCTCCCATCCGCCTTCTTGGCGAAAAAAATCGGGGAAGCCTAGGGTGAAACACTAGGCCGGATGAACCCCATGCCCTGCAAGTCCTCCAACTGTACCCGCAGCTCTCGAAGCTCAGCGGGGGCCATCCGATATGAAGGAGTGGATATCGGGGCTGTCCCGGGGTAAAGATCAATATAAAAGTCTACCTCTCTGCGAGGAGGTAGCCCTGGAACGTCGTCGGGGAAGACGTCCGCATACTGATCCACCACTATTGGAAAACTGGGACTCCACACGTCAACTACTCCCAGGATGAGGCTAGCCAACTGATGAGTGATGGGCTGACCTCTCCTCTGCGTGAGTCCATCCTACGCTGCGAAAGCTCCCTTCTCGCCGGTGAAGGTGAACCTTCTCCCGTTGGTGCGCACACATCACACCTTGCGCCTAATGGAGTCAATCTGTGCATGGACAGTAGATAACCAATCCATGCCCAAGATGACGTCGTAAGGCCTCAACGCCGCTACAAGAAGATCCCAGACGAAGCTCTCTCCTCCTAGAGTAAGCTCACACTATCGGCACCAGTGCGTAATCATCGAGTCTGCTCCCGTAGGAGTCTCTAGCCGTAAGGATCGAGCCAACGGCTCTGTCGGAATCTCCGAGCTCCGAACAAGGGAAGTGGCTATGAAAGAGTGACTCGCTCCTGTGTCTATAAGAACTTCAGCAAGGGTGGAATAGACACAGATCATACCTCGAATCATCTCTGGAGCGCCGTGGTCGTAGGCCTCCGCTGCCTAGAGCTGTGCCTGTCTCTGCCCGCCAGCTCCCTGTGGTTGGGGCGGGCCTCCTGGTGGTGGTGGTGGCAGAGCCTCAAAGCGTCGCCCACCACCTTCCACTCGGCCAGCTCCTCTGCCTCGTCCGCCTCCTCCCTGCGGACCACCACGGTTGACCCTCTGCCTCGGCCTGGGTGGTCCCTCCACCGTCTGTTGCCCCTCGGTATGACGGGTCGGGCAGTCACGAGCCATGTGGCCCTGCCCGCCGTACTCGTAGCACTGCCTGCCTCTCGGAAGACTGGCTCCGTGCTGTGTGCCCCGCACTACTGAGCCAGTGTCCCGAGGTCATCTGCCGGAAGGCCTGGTCTACCTAGAACCCTGAGTCATCCGTCGGCTACCAGCTGCGGAAGACTCTGCTACCTGCCGCCCTGCTGTAGGTCTCGATGTGGACTCAGCCAGAAAGCTCTCGATCAGAAGGGCTCGCTCCAGCACTCCTGCCTGGGTCGGGATGCTGAGGGAGATCAGTGAATCCCAGATCTCGTGTCTGAAACCCAGTTCGACGGTCCGGGCCATGAAGAATGGGTCACGTACCATGTCTGTCAAGTAGCGAGAAAGGTCGGTGAACCTCGCTGCGTACTGGGCGACCATCAAGCTGCCCTGCCGTAGCTGAAGATGCTCCTGGATGCGCATCGCACGGAGGGTGGACGGGACGAACTCTGAGCGGAAGAGTCTCTCGAAGTCCATCCAGATGAGGGAGGCCTCATCGTGTACCTAGAGCATAAAGATCCGACATCGCCCTGCTGCTGCGTGCAGTAGTCTCACCGCGAGGATCACCATGAGGTCTGCTGGTGTCCTCACTAGCCTGAAAACTCGGACGACCGCCTCCAGCCAGTCCTCGGTGGCCTGGGGGTCCGTCTCCCCACGGAACCTGGGTGGTCGATGGCGCTGGAACTCGTGCAGAGCTCCGAGGCATCGTGAGTCGTCAGCTGCCAGTGATGGAAGCATCGGGGGCTCGGCGGGTAAAGGTACCGCCGGTGCCTCTACTGTCAACGGGCCCTATACCGAGGCCTCGTCACTCGGCGGGCTATCGTCGCGCTCTACTCTCGGAACCCTAGCTGGCTATCGTCGTGGGGCCATCCTGAAAAGGAAACAAGAGAGCCACGGTCAGAACAGTATACCTGGTGACCTGACACATGTAATCACAAAGAAAACTTGAAACACACATGCAATCAATGTTTTCGTGCATTAAGTCGGGAATCAGAAGTCAGGGTCCTGGTGTATGGATACATCGGCCGCTGCACCAACACTGGACACCATGGACTGATATCCACTCTCAATATGCTAAACACTATTGCTTCACATAGAAGAAAGATCAAAGTCTATGGTAGAACCGACCACCTCTGATTCCATTTTGTCACGACCCGTCCTCGGGGCCCATGTCGTTACTTCCCCAAGCCCGGCTTCCATAGGCCAGGGGCTGGCGACTAGCACCAAGGCGTAAATCCCAACAAAAGGGAAGGAATTGCCTTTGAAAAGTAAACAAGAAACACAGAGTAAGAAAGTGGAAAAGTAAACACTAAGTAAAAACTGTATAAGCTGTGCTGAAAGTAAAAGGGGCCGGAAATACAAGCCCAACTGTAAAGTACAACTGAAAGGGAAGAACATAAACTGAAAAGAAAATCAGCAGCGTCGAGCCGTCCTCTGGATGTCCCACCTGACGGGTGGATACAGATAGCCTCCACTGCTCCTCGGGTCCACCTAACCTCTCCGAGTACGTCCCGCCCAGTGGTCCACCTCCAGGTACCGTCCTGCTCCGCACGCCTCCACCACGATCAGTGCTGTCCGTCGTCTGCAACCAACACAACGTAGTGCGGGCATAGCCCGTACAGGGGTGAGTATAATCTACTCAGTATGGACCCCGAGACCCCCGAATGTCTCTCAAAATCCACTAAGGATAATCCACAAAGGAAATATACAATCACGAAGTAACATCTAACCCGGCTTAGGTATATGCCCATACATATACCTAAGTCATCAATTCCCGTTTGGCTCCAACGTCCGAGCTCAAGCACAACCCAGTCCACACAGGAAAGCAAAACGTATACCCACACAGGATAGCTCAACACAATCCACAAAGGTTAGTAAACAGTAAAATCCACACAGGATAGCTCAACACAATCCACAAAGGGGAGTAAACAGTAAATCCACACAGGATAGCTCAACACAATCCACCAAGCAGAGTAAACAGTAAATCCACATAGGATAGCTCAACACAATCCACAAAGGAGAGTAACACAAGATTCAGCTCACACAGGTATACTTATTCGGATGACGATAAAGATGATCACTAATCCATCTAAGTCGTCGGACCCACGAAGGATCGATAGGTAACTAACCACCGCAATGACCCACACAGGATCGGGCCCACACAGGACCTGTAGGCACTGGCTCACACAGAACCGCTGAGTGCTAACCCACACAGGATCGGACCCACACAGGATCGGGCCCACACAGGACCGGACCCACACAGGACCTGTAGCACTAATCCATATAGGATCGCTGAGTGGAGTAGTCGTCGCAGTCCACTGAGGATCTCTGCATAGTCGTCGCCGCAGTCCACTGAGGATCTATGCACGGTCGTCGTCGGAGTCCACGGAGGATCTCTGCACAGTCGTCGCTGTCGAAGAAGCAGTCGCAGCCAGCTCTAGGTTTTCCGCACACAGCAAGCTCGTTCGGGAGGGTCCGCTCCACGAGCCGAGAGGCCGATACATCAACTATCACAAAGCCCGAATTTGATGTATCCAAAAGTTCCGTATCGTCAACAGGAACCCAACGTCGCAGACGGCGCGTCAATCGGACGCCCGGTCTGAGAGTTATTGGGTTTTTCGTCCCCGGGGCCCGGTTGGTTTTTAAGGGAAAACCAACCCGACCGTACTCCACCCGCGTACAAAACTTGGGCGGAGTGTGTCAAAAGATCCGTCTCACTTAGAGGAATTAAACGAAGCTAACGACACGTCAATCGGACGTCCGTAGCTCAAGATATGAGCGTTTCCGCTCCGAGGGCTCAGTTGGTTTCGTGTACGAACCAACCCGGCTGAACCCAAAGTACTCTGAAACCTTGAGTGCGATATACCGAAATGACCTTCTTGATCCAAGGATCGTGTTTCCACTGACGGCAAGTCGTTTGGAGGCCCGTAGCTCAAGATACGACCATTTGAATGAAAACCGTCCGAAGACGGGGGGTCCGGGCCCGGGCCGACCCGGCCCGACCACCCTGGGTCGGCCGAACCCGGTCCGACCCGGTCAGACCGGTCTGGCTCGGCCCGCCCGGCCCGGCTCGGCCGACCGGCCAAGTGGCCGACGCGGGGGGAGCCACCGCCCCGTGTGACACCCCCGCGGCACCCGCGGGGTGTCGGCCAGACAACCGAACGCGGCTGAAGCCGCGTCCCGAGTGACGCGGGGGGGGGGGGGGGGAGCCTCTGCCCCCGCGTGACACACGCGGGACACCCGTGGGGTGTCTCCCTGGCGCCGGACGCGGTGCTAGCCGGGTCCCGCGAGCGCCGCCGCCGCGTCACGCGAGCGCCGTCGCCGCGTCACGCGAGCACCGCCGCCGCGTCCCGCGAGCGCCGCCGCCACGTCCCGCGAGCGCCGCCGCCGCGGCTGGTGCCGCGGCGGTCTCGTCCGGCGGCACGCCGGGCGCCGCCGTGCCGGCGCCCCGCGCCGCCGCCGGCTTCCGCGGGCCGCCGAAGTCGCTCCGGTGGCCCTTTTTTCTTTCCGTCAGCACCGTTGCTCCTCCCGGGACTCGTTCTTCACTGCGGGATCATCAAACATCCATTGCGGCACGTTCCGTCGTCGCCCGTCAATCCGCACAAGAATGCAGAACGGCAGAGGTTTGTCGGGCTATGTTCGTTTGGACCGCACCCTCCGCGTTAGATATAAACAACGGGAGAATTTTTATTCCACATAGGAAACAAAATTTTTAATAAGTTTAAAATTGTTCACAAATCCGGTTCTTTAAATTTTTAAAGAAACATTTACCGGAATATAAAAAGGGGGTAATCCAAAAATAAAATCCATACCTCGTAGTCGTCGTGCGTGAGCGTTCTTCGCGGAATGCTCGTCCCGGATGGTGGAGATCGTCGCGTCGTCGCGGAAGGGCGTCGCGTCGTCGCAGAATCCGGCGTTGAGTCGGCGAACTCAACGGACCAAGAACAATAGATTTAAATTATAAATAATTAAATATGTGTTTCGTTTTAAACCAAAAAGAACTTTTAGAAGAAACCCGAAATCACTCATCTCAATCGGATGGTGATCAGAGATCGGGGCGGGGAAGAACGTCTCGGATTAGAGCGTCGTCGATTTCCGCGGATGACGGCGTTCTTCGCGTTCTTTGCGAAGGAGAAAGAGGATGCAAGGATTTTGTCAAATCCTCTCAACGCGCAAACTTCCAAAAGACTGGTTGGTCTTATTTTATTATTATGCCAACACATGAAAAAAGGGAAAGTAACGACCCATCAATTCGTTGAATTAATTCAACGAAAGAAACAGCTCATTTAATTTACGAAATAAACTGCCCAATTAAATGGTCTGTTATGAAATTAAGAAAACACGTCAGTTGACTTTCATAATGACGGGTTTTCGCGGGTGCGTTACTTAGCGGAAAGAAACGGCGGGGCTCGTGCGGACCCCACCACACAAATATCCTACCGAGGGGGTAGGATATTTCCTGGATAGCATCCTATCCGGATCAACCTAGTTTAAGATGCTTTTAAGTGGCTTCAAGTGGCTTCCAAGTGGCTTAAGTGAAATAAAATAAAGATGTTGCAAAATTATTTTATTTCTTAACTTTAATCCCAAAAATTAAAAACCACACCCGAGCAAACACAACTCCGGAAGAGGCGTTTCTAAGAGAATATTGGCGCTGCGATTTCATCGGTGCCCTCGGAATTCGATTCCGGGCACCGGTTCAAAAGTTAGAAAAACCCGCTCGTCCGTTCACTGAACGTACCCGAGCCAAACTTCGGAAAATGATTCCGGGCACACCGGGCCTCGGAATCAGGTGCCGTCAGAGACTGCGCTCTTGTAAAATTCCAGAGAAAATTATGAAAAAACATTCCTTGAAATTTACAGGTCCTTACAGGGGGTATAGGTTCCCCACATCACTTATATAGAAAACAATTCAAATCTGTATCCTTCAGCATATAGGGAGGCTTTAATGAGTTCATTGGGTTCATTGATATGGGTAACCTTTCGGGTGGCCTACAGGAAGTGATGATGGATTTAAACACCCATATAAACACAAATTATAACTATTATATTACTTTTCTTAAAAGTTCCTAATCAAAAAAGACACAAATTTTTTTAGGTATGATCTACTTTCCGTAGGAAAGGTATTATTTTCACCCTAAAAAAACTATAAAAAAAATCTTTATGTTGATTCCAAGATTACATAGGTCCCACTGGTCAAGTATATCATAAAAATAATCGATTATCCACAATTTGGATCAGATGTACAATAGAAAAGTTATCCAGGCCGTGTCAGACATCTTCTAGAAAACAAATGGAAATAAAAAGAATAGTGGCCACACATGTATATCTTCCTCAAAATTCAGGAAATATGTGTAAAAAAAGTAGAAAATATATTGTGTATATTCCAGCTAAATTATATGTGGTAGTGTGTTTTCTTAAAATATTGTGAAATCACACACACATCGTAATGTGATGAAAATAAATAGAAAGGGAAAATAAAATTATTACGAATGACTTTTTTTCTTTGTCCAATATGCTAAATATATTTTAAGTATATTAATGTATCTTGAAATGAAGCTCATGTCTTATTTCTAAAAAAATTATTAAAATAGATTTTCATGAACTCATTTTTTTGACTGTGTGAAGGAATTATTTGTTCAATATGCTTTACTTTATCATATCCTTGTATAAATAAGATTTAGTATATATAGTCTTATAATGTTTTAATCTTCATGTTTCTATTAATAACATTATGTGTATCCATGTGTCTACTATTTCTCCATATGTATCAACATGGGGGATTGTATGACTTAATATAAAAGAAATATGAAAAGATAAATATCCAGATATTCTTCTACTCATACTGGGAAACATAAACAATGATTAATTAATTCATGAAAAAGTTTACGAACAATAACTAAATTCACTATAAACATTAAATTCCATAATTTTTCCATTATTAATATTTAATTCAAAATGTTTATAAATAGTGGTACTAACTCCATTGAACGGTGACACAACAATGGCGTTGATTTATTGTAAGAGTGACATAGGCTAGAGATGATTCATGCCAGCTGTGAATCATATCAACACGAGGTCATACAAAAACATTCACAAATTTCTATTCTAATGGATGTTATTCTAATGAAAACACATCCTCTGGTGGGATGTATTTCTGGTACATATCCAATTTTGAATCCTATTGGTGACTCATTGGATACTGTATATCCCTTCCATATATTTTCAATTTCAAAGTATCGTATCTGATGGTAAGTTTTTCCCACCCTTAGAAAAATTTCTCATATTCAATGGAGAGATATATTTTATGGTGATTGTTTCCAATATATTTCCAAAATTTCATCTCAACGGTGCATCAACACTATATGTGACTCATATTTAATGGTGGATGATCTCTAGAGATGAGTGTTCTCAATATTGAGTTAAATTCAATCAGTCTACATTATATTGTAAAATGAAACCATAAAACATAAAACTAATTATTAAAATAAGAAACATGACTTTTTGATCACTAAAATAATGGTTTCAACAATGTCCCCCTTTTGACAGTTATAAAAATGACATTTTATAAACTACGATATCAATGGTGAAAAACAATACACAGAGTATCAAAGGAAATTACAAAATCAAAAGTATCAAATAAAAGAGGGTATAAAGGAATTAATTAAATATATATGGAAATGAATAACAAATAATAACAAATGAATATTATATTATAAATAAATTCCATTTATTATTTCCCCATATTGGTTTATAAAAATATTAACAAAAAATATAAAATGAAAATCAAATAAGATATGAAGAAGATAATATATATTACATTTTGTAAAAATTAATACAACATAACTACATAAAAATATCCCCATGAAATACAAAAAAATAATCATCTCAATGATTTTTAGAATGGGTAGATGGATCAAGTGGAGATTTTACCATCCATTTATCCAAAGTAGAATGGTCAAAAATTGAGCCTGAGGACACAATTGTGTGGAGTTTCTAACTACAATCACCACCTGTTCATTCACGTCCAACACAATACACATATATATAAATGGTAAAATAAATTCATAAATTAATATTAATTATCAAGATGTATCCATATTGAGGAAGATAAACATATTTGACATTTTTTCCCAATAATTAAAATAACATTTAATATAGAAACCGTATGTAAAAATGGCGTACAATTTTATAAATAATAAAATAAATAGATTATGTGTAATAACCTTAAATCCCCATAAATGAAGTATAATTTAAAAATGATAAATTAAAAGTCATTTCACATGTAATCTTATAATGTTATAATCAATGAGTGATAACTTTAACCAATTGAATGGAAATCGAGATACGAAATCCATTACCACTTTCCAATCAGTCAAATCAAATTCCTCTATAAATGAGTATAATATAAAAACATTATAAATTGTGAGAATAAATAAATTTGTGACATTAAAATTCAATTGTTTTTAAATAAACCTCCCTAATGGGATAATTGTTAAATAAATACTATGTCACATAGTAATAAATCTGAGAAAAAAACTCATATGTCATACTTACATTTGGTTTTATGTGATGTATTTTACTGTATAATTTTTTTAGAATATATTTAATTTATACCAGAACCAATTTAAAATTTATTAAATCTTATATGGTTCTATTAGGTATTTTATCTCCCTCTTGTTAGTAATATTTCATTTTTACCATGGTTTAAAATTTTAAATGCTTTATTTTCCAATGCATGTTTTGTGGTGTAAGTCCATATTTTTTTTAATAAGATGTAGTTATGTATTATCAAAAAATATATTAATTTTATTAATATAATATTTAACCATTAAATACTTTTTTATAATCATTCTTTAATACTGGACATGAAAAATGAATCACATCACTTCTTGGAGATGGCATGATGTACGTTGGCACAAACAACAGTATCATTCCCTTAATGGTAAAAGGGTAAGGAATTTGATGATATATTAATTATACTAAATCCATATAATTAAATAATTATTATATATATATATTATTTCCTTCATTATAACCAACCATGTAAATTGGTGATGACGACAATTACACCATAGCATGGAGAGAGTAAGTTGTATGAACACGCGTGTGATGTTTTCATTTTTAAAATGATTGATAAAATAAGGAATATGGTTTTACCATATTCATAATAAAATCTCATAGTATAGATTATGTTTTACTCATTACTTTGTCATGTAAAAAATTGATTAATAATATGTATAAGAAGAAGGATTTTTGGAAGAGTTGGCAATGTCAATTACCTCTTCTACAAAGTAGATACTTTATAAAAAAATCTAAAGGGACCAAGGGTAGGACTTTATGAAATATCATGAAATCAACAACCTGTATAAGGTTGTTTATTAGAGAAAATTATATGTTATGTTTGAGCAATAAGGCATACATTTTTGTGAATAAGTTGGGGAAGATGTTCCATGTTTTTATTGTGCAATGTGGCACTTTTGAAAACTTTGAAAATATTAAATTATCAAAAATTAATTATAATATAAAAAAGAATCAAAAGTGATCAATTTATACTAAAATATGATGATTATTCTAAATCATATAATTAAATAATTTTTATTCATTATTTGGTCACATTACTAATCTTATCTTTTTGATTTAACAGTTATTTATACCCTTTAACTCTTACATTGACAACATGGAGTGTTACTCTTTATGGGGTAATATAGATACTAGAAAATTCCACAAGTACCATAAATGAATAATGGGTGACATATTAAACAATATAAAAAAATTGGAAAAATTCTATTTTTTTTATTAATTTTATATCATTTAATAAAATATTATTTATTTTATAAAATCATTAATATCAATTTTCACACTATTCAATACACGAATTTTTAAAAATATCATAAAAACAAGATATAATATAAACACTATTTTACATCCTAAATAAATTCACACATTCATATATTAAATTATTGAATGAGATTATTTATATAAAATTTTATTTATTTTCATATGTTTTATAACATTTATTTGATATGTCCATTAATTAAACAATCTATTCTTCTTTATTGTTCAAGACTTTGACAAAATTATTTACTCACTAAAATTAATAATAATTTTTTTATGATGAACATAATTATTTTGTCTTTCAAAATGATATTTATAGTGAAACATATTACATATATAACCCCATATTAAAAATAATTTACATGTTTATTTTCTTGACAAGGTTGCCTTTTTTGAATAATATACTATAAAGGTATTAAACTAATCCATGATGTAACAAACTAGGTACTTATAAAATAATTAGTTTTCATTAGGGAAATAAATATTTAAATTTATTTTAAATATATAATGAAATGATTGATATGTTTAAAAATTAAAAAAATTATACAGCTGGTAAGGTAAAATAATACTAGGAATAGTAATTTTGTCCAGTAGAATAGTAACATAAACTCTAAGAATATAAAAAAAATTGTATCTTATAAGTGTAATAATCTTGTATTTATATCATGTTATAGGTTACTAAATATTTTGAAAATGATAACTTAATTGTTTATATTTTTTATGACATAAATATGGGTTTTTAATTTTATAATTAACCTAATAATTAAAAATATTTTTTTCATAAAATAGATTCATAAAATTATTATTATATTATCTTATGGCTATAATATAATTTTATTAGGACTTGATTTTTTTCTCAAGGTGATATAAATTCAATTATAGTTTTAAAATTTTTATTTTTTGAATATATAATGATTTTATATAAAAATTAAATTTATCATATTTAGAAAATTATTTTAAAAATTCAACTTCCAATTTGAAATATACACATCGAAAATTTGTTGGGGTTTATTTTTCATATATTTTCTAAAATATATCAATTTTTTTAATAGTGAAATACGCTAATTTATGATATAAGTTACATTACTGATTTATTGAGTCATATAGGATGTAAAGTATATGTATGCCAAAAATATGTAACTCTCAATCAATGAGTTAATATATTTGATAATAATTCTCAAAATATTCACTATATTGAGAAAAAATAATAAAATAATGATTAAAATAAGGGAAAACCTACTCTCCTCTACTATAAATATCACCCCTTACCCCCTCTTCTCTACACACCTCTCAAGAAATGAGAAATCTAAAAATTCTTCCCAATACTCATCTCATGCCTCTTCCATGCATCCAATTCCTTTTAGAATCACCAAAATTCCAAAACAAAAGGACTTGAGGAGGTTCTCAAAGAAGAATATTCAAAAGGTAAAAACCATCTTTCATTTTCTTTTACTTTCTTTTCAATTATATTTATATTATAATAATATCTTCACCTACCCTTACCAATGTGTCATAATAAATCTAGTATCATACATATAATGGAATTTTAGTCATGTTTATGGAAATATTCATCATCATACTTCTTCTCATATCCTTCTTATTCAAAAAGTAAAAACACCATCTCTGATGTCTATATTTACTGACATCGTGGATGATGTGTTTCCAAGTACAATTAAATCCTTAATGGAAGTACATAAAACCATTTAAATGGAATAATTTTTTTAAAATATTTTATGATATTAAATATTTTATGTTCTATAATTAAAATATACAAATTATATTAAATTATATAACAAAACTAATTTGGGATTATTGAAGAATCACCAAAATGATCTAAAGAAATATCATAAATGTTTTATAGAATGATTCATCAAAATATCCGATCAAAAATATTATGGTATCATTTTATTTTCTGAAAACATATTAATATAATCACATTACACTCCTAGAGTTTTCTATCCATTCTATAAGAAAACCCATTATGAACCTACCAGGGAAACCTTGTAAAGAACGCACCTGAAATAATGGAGAAAAAATATTTTTTACCAATAAATTGGTGGAATTATGTTATAAAATTATCATATAAGGTGAATGTTTTTTATAAAATATTAATATCACTCTTCTAACCATTTTACTTGAGGTTTAAGAACACAAATATCTGCTGATCCCAAGGTAAGATAATTCTTAAACAAAGTTCCATTGTTTTCATTAACCTTCCACATTAATGATTATATCATACAAAGATTATTTCTGAAATAAAATATGATTATATTATGTTTTAATATGAGTATTTTTAGTATATATACAAATTCCATTCATTTTATCATTTCTCTCTATAATTATTTTTTATTTTTATAGGACTTTTCTTTAATATATTATCTTTTATATTTATACTTTTTAAAAAATAGAAAAGGAATGTTTTTATGGTTGTCTTCATATAATATGATTATTTCATGGTTAATGTGAATGGTTTATTTTGAGGGATGGGATATATATCCCCCTATAATTTATTCATATTTTTTATGTTGGATTGTAGTCATATGGTTACTCTAAGTGTAACTGCGATGATTACACCATAAGGGATCCATGTGGGTTATATTATAAGGCAGTCGCGAGGGTTAAAATTCATAAGGTAGCCATGAGGGTTACAATACGAAGTAATTAATTCCTCATGTTATGTATATGGTTTATTAAGGATTTATATGTTTATTGAAATCTCATCTTTTAACAATGTAAATATATCATACTTATTGGGTGAGTAGTTTGTAATTTTGAGAATTGTATTTTATGTTTAGAAGTATTCATATAAAAACAATTTATGTATTTCATTTTATGTCACTTATAGATCATTATTTTCTCCACCCAAGTATTAAATTTTTTTCATTGGGTTTATGGATGGGTAAGAGAAATATAGAAGCCAACATGAATCTTGTGATGACATTTCATGAAATTATTCCATGTTTTAATTAAAAAAATTTTGTATTATAAAATAATGGATATAGTTTTAGTGGTGCCCACATTGTTTTCTTGTGGGTTGATATGTATGATTTATGTCATAATTTTATAAAAAACTAAACCTAAAATATCTTTGGTAATGTAAAGAAGTGAATTATAAAGGAATTCACTATATTATGTAATATTGAAATACATGTCCTTATTATTGATACCATAGCACGGTTTAGATAAAATTTGGATTTAAAATATTGATAATAGAATACTATAAAATATTTTTTACTCTATTGTTAATTTAAAGTATTAAAATATTTTTATATAACCATGTTTCTTCTTCTAAGATATGTCTATTTATAATGGTTTTCTGTAGAATAAATATGTAAGCTGAAGTAGGAAGGCACCAAGAGGATGATATATTTCTAAATATCCATCCTTCAATTGAAGAGATTGGAAATGAGAAGTTATTATTGTAATATATTATATTATGTTTTCAATAAATATAAGTGGAATCCAATCAAGAGAATAACACGATCTAACATAAAGGGACATGACGATAGTGGTACATTTTATAAAGAAACACCCCCTGCTTTCATGGGGTATTCTAACCTAGTGGCAGCTAAAGAATGGATTAAAGACCATGAAAATATATTCGATGTCTGGGGTTGTTCATATAATCAATGTTTTTGTCATTATATTTAATGTTTTGATGTTTAATTTTACCATTGTTGGACGATGGTCAATAATATAAGAGATAATGAGAAGATTGATTCCATAGAATGGGATGATTTTAAGACCCATTTTCTTGAGAAATATTCTTTTATGGTGGATTGACATAGAATTGAAACGAAATTACTTTAATTTAAACAAATGAATGAATTTATAGTGGACATGTGTAAATAAAACATCACCTCATTGAAATGGTATGCTCCAAATATTATTCAGGATCTTGATAGAAAATTTAATCGTTATTACTGATGATTGATGCCTAAATATCGGAGGCCTTTGGCCTCCCAGAAATTAAATATCTAAAAGAAAATAATTAGATTTATTGATAGGGTAGAAATGGAGTTCAGTAATTATCACATGTACTTTGAAAACAAGCACATGAAAAGGTCCACGTAGAATACAATATGTAAGAATAAGTCAAATAAATTCCGAAGGTATGAAGATTCAAGTTATAGATTGTTGGATTTGTGGTAAAAATCACCCTGTGGATATCCATAACAAAAATGGGAAGTGTTCTCGATAATTTATTTTCATAAATATGGTATGAGATTTCAGATTGAATTATTTTATTATTAATTATATTAAAAAACAATAAAGGGTTTCAAATGTGGTGAAATAAGAAATTATGCAAATACCTTCCAAATGAAAGATTTGAATGATGGGAAGCATCCAGAATACAAGTAGAAAGGTGTGTTGAAATCCATTTTGAATATTTTACATGTGGTTGGTCTATCCAATGAAGTGGTATCTGGTAAATTGTTACATATATTTCTCTAATGTATTATTTTATAATGGTTCTACAGATTCCTTTATTTTTTAAAAATATTCTCGTAAATAAGAAATTTTCCCTCAAAAAATGTGACCGATACATATGGTCAAAACAAAAGGAGGAAATATTAGATAAATAAGAATTTTTATAATAATTATATAATTAGATTTAGAAATACAGTACCTACAAACAATGTTGTTTTTCCTTAGTAGAGTTTTATGTAATTATGTGTTTGGATTTGCTTTCTTTTTATCATGCTTATGTTTAATGTATTGATTAAAGATTCATTTTTTGAATGACCTTTTGTTTGTATATACTAATAATGAAATACAATTGATAACACATCAAAAATCTAAGAAACAATTGAAATATGTAAATGGAATATATTTTGCAAATATTTTTGAAATGATGGGAAATATTCAGATTAATGTTGTTCTGGTGGTAAATGAATACCTATATGTTTATATTGATGGATTTATTTATGTTATACCTAATCAGGAAGTTGAATTATCTATTGAGTTTGTTCCTAACAGTAATCCAGTTTAAAAAAACCCGTATTCAATGGACCAAGTGGAACTTCTTGAATTGGATAATATGTTATGGTATATTCTTGATAAAGCTTTCATTCTTCGTAGAACATCACCATGGGGTGATCTTATTTTCATTATTAAAAAGATTGATGGTCCCATGAGGTATTCCATTGATTATAGATTATTTAATAACATTACTACTAGGAATAAGAATCCTTGGCATCATATCCATTTCATGTTTGACCATCTTCAGGGAGTTCAATATTTTTCCAAGATTGAAATGAAATCTTGGTACCATCGGCTGAATTTGAAGGATTATTACATCCCAATAAATGCTTTTCATAATAGATATGGGAATTATGAGTTTTTTATGCATTTATTTTTGAAAAATTCCCCTCTTGTATTTATGGATCAATGAATACAATATTCTATGAATATTTGGATAAGTTTTTTATTGTTTTTATTGATGATATTTTGGTGTTTTCCAAAATTAATGAAGATTAATAAAAAAGTAAAAACATTTCCATAAAACTCTCAATGAAAAGAGGTTTTATGGAAAATTTAGAAAATATTATTTTTGGTTGCATTATATTTATTTACTTATGAAATTGTTAATAGGACGGAATAACAGTTGATCATACTAAAGAAAAATTGGTTGTTGAATGTATAATAACTAAAAGTGTTGTATAGATTCGTAGTTTTATTTTATTAGGAGGTTATTACCAGTGGCATGATAAAAACATAGCACAATTATATTTTATGTTAAATAAGATACATGAAAAGGGGTTAAATTTATTTGGATAGATGAAAGTGATTTTTTTCAGGAACTAAATATATTATAGGTGAATGATCTAGTTTCGGACCTTCCTTCTAGAAATGGTGAATTTTTAATCACTTGAGATGTTTCATTGAAGGTATTTAGTTTTTTTTTCTTGTAGAATGATCAGGTTATTGCTTATTCTTCAAAGAAAACTAAAACCTCGTCAGATAAAATATACAATAAATGATTTAGGATTATATGTTTTCTCATTCACTTTGAAAATTTGGAGGCATCATTTTAATGATCCAAATATAAAATATACACAGACCTAAAAAGTATGAAGTGTATATTCACTTATATGTAATTAAACATAATTAATTGAAAATGGATTTAACTAATAAATGTTTACGATTTCATGATCAATTACCATCCTATAAAATTAAACAATGTGGTGGATTCCAAAAGTCAAAAACATTATTCCTCATTAACCGTGATACATTTGGAACAAGACAACAAGGATAATGATTTTAATAATTTTTTCAGGGAAGTTATTTGTGTAAAAAATTACCCTATTTTTTTAGGTTTCATTACAGTCATCTATGTTAGATGTAATTATAAATGTATATAAGGGAGATGAGAATTTTGAGAAAATAGTAGAATTGGTGAAATAAGTTATGTTTCTAGAATTTAATGTGGATAAATCTCATGTTTTTAGATTTGGGAAGTGATTATGTGTGACATTTCATTCACATTTGATGAAAGTGTTTTTGTGTGAAGCTCATAGTTCCCTATTTTTAGGTCATCCTGACAGCACAAAAATTTCCAAAGAACATTGGGAGTATTATTGGTTGGATGGAATGAAAAGAGGTATTGCATATATTACCTTGAAATTTTCACTATGTCAAACGTTTGAAGCTGAGCGAAAACTACCAAATGGGGCCCCTCATATTTTTCCCATGATATATCATAAATAAAAAAATATATGCATGGAATTCATGGTCAGACTACAAAATACATCTAAAGGAAAAAATAAAATTTGGGTTATTATTGACTGATTAAATAAATATGAACATTTCCATCCTATTTAAGAAAATATGTCTTTGGATCATATATCATGACTATAAATAAAATATATTGTCTGGTTATAGGGTGTTCCTCTTTCCATTATATCTGACTGTAACCCCAGGCTCACTTATAAAAATTGGAAATGCATTCAGTAGTCATTGGGAACAAAATTAAATTTCAGAACTACTTTTCATCCTCAATCTGATGGGCATACTGAGTTGAAATTTCAGACCATGGAGGACATTCATTGAGCTGGTTCAATGGACTATCGGTTATGTTTGGATTTACATAATTTTTTTAGTTTTCATATCATAATATTTTTTATTCCAGTATACATTAAATTATATTTGGAGCATTATATGGAAAGCATTGTTGATCCACATCTTTTTCAGATAAAGTCTGTGAAATAATGTTTTTGGGACCATAATTTGTAATGGTAGTGCCTGAGAAAGTGATGATGATCTAGAAACACATGAGGAGAGAATAGGGAAGGGAGAAAAGTTGTGTAGATAGTTGGAGGATAGATGTTTCTTTCAAGGAAGGAGATAATGTTTTTTTATAATCTTATTATGGAATAGTTATATATTTTTTTTAATTTAGGAAATATAATTCCATGGTTCATTAGAGCTTTTGAAATCTTGGAGAAAGTTGGACAAGTTTTTTACTGTGTACCTTTGACTCTAAGTCTCTCATAGGTACACACTGTTTTCCATGTTTCAATGATGATAACTAATATTCTAGATTCATCTCATGTTTTGGGCCAAAATATATTTCACATAGAATAATAATATTTTTATGAATAAAAACCTTTTCAGATTCTCAATCAATAAGAGAATCTATTGTGGAATTAGTTAATTCTCCAGGTTAAGGTTTTTTTGGAGAAACCACATGGTTGAAGAAGAAGCATGGGATTATGAAAATTATATGAGGTAAAGTAAACCTCACTTGTTTAGTATGTAAATAAAAAATATGAGTTTTAAATTTACACAAAGGTGGAGAGAATGTAAAAAACTAATTATATATAAAATAATTTGTTTCCATTTTAGAATTAAATATATAAATTCATTATAAATTAACAATGAAGTAATTTATATTTATATAAATTAGGGAATTTATATTAATGGAATAGTAACATGACCCTAGTAATTGTAATTTTGACCAATATAATAGTAACATCACCTTTGAGAATATAAATAAAATTTATGCATCTTATAAATGTATTCATGGGGTATTTATATCATATAATAAATTAATAAATTTTTTAAAAATGATAAATTAATTTTTTGTATTTTTTAAGTCATAAATTTTTATCTATAATTATATAATTATTTTAATGTTTTTAAAAAAAATTATGGTCAAAAAATACATTTATAAAACTAATATTTTTTTGTCTTATGGTTACAATTTTTTTAGATCTTGATCAATTTTTCAATGTGTTTTAATATTAGTTATTGTTTTAAAATTGTTATTTATCAAATAAATTATGATTTTATATAAAAATAAATTATCTCATATTTAGAAAATAATTTTCAAAAAGTTTAAGTCATTTTCGAATTATACACATCAAAAAAAAATTGGGTTGAATTTTATTGTTTTTTTAATAATACATGGAATTTTAATGAATAGAAAAATAAAACTATTTATGATATAATCAAAATACATAATTTATTGTGTTATAGATGATGTAAGGATGATATAATCCCAAAATCATGAATTTTCATTAAATATTTTAATATATTTGATGATAATTCTCAAAATGATCATAGTATTGAAGCCAAATAATAAAATAGCGATTAAAATAATGGGAAAACCCACTATCCTCCACTATAAATACCACCCTCACCCCATCATCTCTACATACTTATTAAGAACTGATATATTTCAAAATTCATCCAAACCCTCATATAACAACTCTTCCACCTGCCCAAGACATATAGTTATCACCAAAAGGAAAAAACTAAAGGCCTTAAGTAGGTTCTCAGGGAAGAGAATTTAACAAGTAAAAATCCGCTATCATTTTCTTATATTTTTTCAATTATTTTTATTTTCATACACTCTATTAACATAAACATATCCTAGTGGAATTAAAACACAAATATCATATATATATTAGAATTTTTTTCATGCTTATGGAGCTATTCATCATAATAATTCTTCTCCTATCCCTATAATTCTAAAAAACACCATCCGTGGTGTGTCGATTTATCGATATCATGGATGATGTGTTTTCAATTTCTGTTAAATCCTCCCAGAATAGTAATAAAATAATTTTAATGGTTGAAAATAAATGGTAAAGTGTATTATATGACCACATTTATGTTCTGGAATATGTATATATACATAACAATAAATTATACACTAAAAGAAGATTATGATTATCAAATAATCTCCAAAATGATCTAAATGAATATCATTAAGTATTTATCAAATGATTCATCAAAAAATCTTAAAAAAATTAATTCTGTAATCATTTAATATTACAGAAACATATTAATACAATTACATTCACTTCAGGTGTTTTTCATCCATTATCCAGAAAATATATTATGAACCAACCATTGAAACAATGTAAAGAATGCAAAATAAATAATGGATATATAAAAAAATTAATAATTAATGGGTGGAATTATTTTATAAAATGATCATATTAGGTGAATGTGTTTTTTAGAAATATTAATAACACTATTTTAAGCATTATACATCAGGTTTAATTAGATTTCAAGTAAGAGGAAACTAAGGTAAGGTAATTCATAACCTAATTTTTATTCATTGGGTTTACATTATAATTTAATGATTTTGTCATGATAAGATTATTTTTGAAATGAAAGTTGATAATATTATGTCTTATTATGTGTATTTATAGTAAATATAAATTTTAAATTAATTTTATCATTTTTCACTACAACGATATGGTATTTGTAAGGGACATTTCTTCAAAAAAATATCTATTAAATTTCAATTTTTACAAAAGTAAAGGGAAATTTTTTCTATAAAGTGTTAATGTTTTATTTTTATGTCATGGTTATTTGAAGAAAAATTATGATGAATTGTGGGATTTATATCTCCCTTCAATATATTTGGTGTGTTTATATTGAGATCATCGGTATGGTTACTCCATGTGTAACTGAAATTATTACACCGTAATTTAGCTGTGAGGATCACATAGTAAGGTATCTATTAGGGGTAAAAATCATAAGGTATCCATGAGGGTTTCAATATTAAGTATGTAATTCTCCAGGTTACTTATTTTGTTTTTTTGGGATTTTATATTTTTTTGGTAATATCTTGTTTTCACAAGTAAATATGTGATACTTCTGTGGTTAGTAGTATGTTTTTGTGAGAATGATTTCTTATATTTATATGTATTTATGTACTAATGTTTTAAATCATTTTTATATCCTATATTGAGAATTTTGTGCTCATCCCATGTTTTAAACTGTTTTTAACTGGTAATGGCACCAAAAATTTATACCTTAATATGGATAAATGGAACCATAGAAAAATACCAAGAGGGTCTACCTCACGAATCCACTTTGCATAGAACATCGACACTATGGGAAGAATATAGACGGATGCTAGGGCTCTTATTCGACCTCTTTCGAGAATATTTGGAATCCAATGTGGGTCTGATGAGTCCATAAAGCTCTAAAAATGTCCTAGAGAAAGTATAAAAGTCTCTCTGAGTCCAATGAGTCTAATGAACTATGTGTCCACTATGGATAAAAGCCCGAAGCCTCTACAATATGATGGAAAAATGTCTAGTTTTCAATCCCCATTTCCCCCATGGTGTTCCTTTTTATTACCATGTTCCCAGGAGCCTATAAACAGATGGATCCCCCTCGACCATCAAAATGATCGAAACCATATCCTTTCTCCTTACATGATATCAATTACTGAAGCGTCCTTTTCTCTATGATCCATCATGATAAATTCATCACTCAAGGTACATGATCATTGAAAACCACCTTTCCCTTTGCTCTTTTTTCACTCCACTTCAAGTGGGGATTCTATTTCAGGAATAGTTATAAAATTTTCCTACGTAGAAGAAATTTTGGGTACTTAGGTTTTCAAAAATGACATTCCATGGATAGGTTGACTCCATGCCTAGATTCGTTCATCATTATTCAAAATGATCATCTATTTTCATGCTTCCTTTTCTCAATGCATTGTGAGGATCTATCCATCGTGAAGCCTCATCTCTTCACAAATCACGCATTCTTTATAAATCCTTTCTCTGCGAGGTCTTCAAATTCATGAACCCCTCTCTTGTGCATCCCTCCAGGCTCATGTAAACTGAATTCATGGTTCCCAAAGTGGTTCCTCATGGTTTTTTCCCCGCCTCATGATTCTTTTCCCATTCATGAAAATAGATATTTCATATTTTCATAGCCATACTAATGTGAGCTGCTCTGGAAACCACTATTCCACCTCACTCCCGTCAGAGAAATTCATGATCCTTCCTACCCCCAAGTGTTGGTTTGGGAATGTTATGTAAGTACATGTGGTGAAGATAGAGTCCTAATCATTTGATCTGTATGATATTAAACTACAAATAAAACCACATCTCTAAAACATGATGATAAACTATGAGTTTTTGAATGTGTGGTAGGCCTGAGATGACTATAAAGGGGATGGAACGGGGAGCCTCCTACTTCCTGCCTTTTTGATCTACCTCCTCGCTTCCTCTGCTCTTTTACACAGTAAACGCTTTAGGAAATATCCACATAAACCCCAACCCACCTTGATGTGGCGATCCTTGTAAAATTTCAATATCCTGCTCATGCATCTAGAGAACCTCCTTGGGTTTCCGTTCTTGTGTATATATTGATCTCAATATCCTTAGGCCACTAGAAATTCATATGACTCATACCATTCCTCATAGTCAAATCTTTGAAACGTTACCATCTGGTTTTATGGAAACTATTATTTCTCTAACTGAGAATGGGTCATGTGGGATTAGGGTAAGCATTGACCCGAACATCCTCTAATTGTATGTAAGACACACATAATCCCCATGCCCCTTTTTCTTGAACTATGTGGATATAGATGCTTGCCATTTTTAAAAAAGGTATCTTGGAAGCCTCATTAACATTCAATCCCATCATCCATTAGTCTCAGAAACGTCACATCAGTTTACCCTCATCCACCATGACCTGAAACTGTGAGGGATTTCATTTCTCCAACTATGTCTGTTTTGATCCCTCTCTTCTAAACATGGTATGTAGGATGCCTCCATGAGGGTCAAATTGACCAAATGTAAACTTTGGTGCTCCCTCTTATGGATGTACCCTCCTGATGTGACATCATCCCTTCTTGGGTCCTGTCTCTTGGATCACCCTCTATGAGGCATTTTCATCCATATAGGAAAATAACAATTCATAATCCCCCACACACTTCACCATACTCGTCCATCCAAGTGTATCCCTATTGTGATGGGCCACTAGCAATGCATAAGACCCACAACATTATTTGTGGGTTTATATTATGTGACATGATCACCCATTATAATGCTACCTATTTTTCTAACACTGAGCATGACTCATGTGCGATTATAGTAACCATTAAACTTGATATCCTCTGATAGGCTACTAGACACACATAAGGCCCATTCCCTTTTTCACCGAACTATGTTGAAATTGATTATTACCCTTTAAAAAAGGAACATTAAAATCATATCTTTGTACAATCGGATAATTCATCATTCCCAACCACTACATTTCAACTCACCCTCATCCGACATGATGCTAAACTATGAGGTACCGCCTTTCTCGAACTACATGGGTTTTTATCCCTATCTTCTAAACAAGGTATGTAGGATGCCTCCATGAGGATCAACCCGACCAACAGTAATCTTTGGTTCTCCCCCCAAGGGATTTACCCTCATTAATACGACAGTATCCCCTCATGGGAAACATCTCGTGGATCCAACTCCATAAGGAGTTTTTATCTATCAGGGATGGAAACCCTACATAAGCCCCAAAAACATCACCATGCACATCCAACCAAGATTATCCCTCTTGATATGGGCTTCTAATCACACATATACCCTAGAGTGCCTCAAGGATGTTTTCCTCTATGCACATCTATATTCTGTGCCTCTATTCCTAAAATACAAGGACATTGATTCTATACCATGTCGATATATATGAATCCACTTTGAGTTTCATGACCGTCACTCATGCCCGATCATGGTATCTCTATAGATCCATTGTGTTTTGGAAATATCATACATCAACAAAGGGTTTTACTTCCTTTCGGTCCCAACAATGTCTCCATTCTCATGAGGCACCTCCTGAGGTGACTCATTGCCCCATTTTGGAACTACAAAGATTTTTTTTTCTGTAATGTCGGACCCTAGTTACCCAGAGTTGGTACATTATTACAAAACATTGGCATGATCACAAGAGATCAAGTCATGAATGAAATATTAGATTATTATTTATGGATATACTATATACATAAATAAGTTTTATATTACATCATGGAATAAAAAAACAACATTGTGTCCCCTTCGTATACACTCAACTCCTTGTTCTATCCATGCAGGTTAATCATAATATACTCATTCACATCCTATGAAAAAAAACATAACAAAGGGGTGAGCTTTGATGCTCAAGGAGGATAATAATATAGTAGAAACTATCATAAATAAGAATAAATATTTAAGTCTCTGTATAAGACTAAATCAAGAGACTTTTAAACTTAAATTTCAGAATAATATGGAAAAGATAAATAAAATAGTCTCATTTTATTATTCACCTGGATATTCTACTAGATGAATAATCACATGTAATATTGATAGATACTTTCATAATGATGGAATGAATAATACCAGGCATCATAACCACATAGTCGAGGACTAATTCCATGACTACAAATAAGAATTTTTCATGGCCTTTTTCCAAGACCCTAGTTGTTCTCATGAGACATACCGATGCATCGATGTGTTATAGCGGGCTCCACCCATCACATACTAGGTTCAATTCATTCCTCATATGAAAATGGTGTAACATAATCTAAAAATTTATATTAAAACTGGCATACTAAATATCAAAATATTAACCACAAAACATGATTGGTATAAAAATAGCACATACAAAGTAAAATATAAATCATTCCATACAATATAGAAGATTTTATTATAATAAATAATATTCAATAAATGACAAAATACAAATAATTATATTGAAATAGATGAAAATAATTAGTAAATATATTTGAGAGAAATATCAAATTTTTCATGGAATCATTTAAAAGTCTCACTATTTATCAAGAATCCATTTAAAAGAGATTTTTTAATCAATGTTTCCCATACCACATTGAATCATTTAAAAGGAATTATAATTTTAAAACATTCATGGATTAATATATAAATCGATAATACATTTTAAAACATGGACATTAATGGGAATGATTTAGAAAAGTAAATCTTTAAAACATTTAAAATGATATTTTAGTTAGAGTTCCTAACTAATTGAGAGTTTCTCGAATAAAAAAATTTTGGTGATAAAAAATTATAATTTCATGAGAATAAATTGATTCATGATATACTATATCACAGTACAATATTTAGACCATATAAATGTGAATTGGAACATAACAACAATGAACTCTCAATGGATTGTAAATTGAGATTAAATATCTTATAATGAACTTATAATTATATTAAGGATAAATCAATAACATAATTATATGTGAAAAATAAAAATACAGTCAATATGATTTTATATTATGTGTAAATCAATCAGTGGAAATTCATATATATTCCTGTAAAAACAACAACAATGACTTTGATTTTTAACTCAATGAATGAAAATTAAGTTAGGATTACTCTTATAAAGTTCGTATCGATGAATTGAGAATTTATCAATGGAGTGATTATATGTTTCAAAATTATATCCACGCAATGGGGAGTGGAAATTTCTACATAAGAAAATAAATAGTAATTTCCCACATAATCTTGGAGTAAAATAATTAATAAAGCATGCGTAAAACCCAAAGAGTGGAAATTAATATTAGAAATTACTTTACCGGTTTGGTAACATACGAAATATACACCCCAAGAAAGAAGTATCATATTATTTTTTATGTAAATACCCATAAATTGTAGTATATTACACAAAGAATACAATCATGGGAAATACATACACCACAAGAAAGAAAATAGTGGCAATATAGCTTGAATCTCACAAAAATAAGAAGTGAGATGAAAACCCCTTACCTTGTACTTTTCTTTAGTTGAGGGTAAGTTAATATCCTGTATAATAGTTAAATCATTTTTATTAAATTATACAAGATTCATATACCCAAATATGATATCATATTTTTTCTTCTAATATTTTATTGTTAATAATATTTCAGTAGTATCATTGTTTCCTGTGTTAACTGATTTGTTTTCCTTTATATGATTTGTTATTAAACTCGTGTTTTTTTATAAGATGTATTTTATTCATATACACAATTACATTATGTTCATAAAATTTATTTTTAATCATAAAATTGAAATTATTCTTGAATGGTTACGAAGGGAAACAAAACTCATCCCGTTCATGGAGACGGTAATCCGTACATACGCACGAGCGACAATAGCATTCTATTGATGGTGAAATCATATATAATTGGATGTTATATCATATATAAAGAATAATTAAAATGATATATTTATTATTTACATCAATTATACTAATTATTATACCCATCCAAATGATTAAGGGTTGAATAACAAACTACACCACAACATGGAGATGGAAAGTCCTACGTACGCAAGTATCGTGACATTGTCATTCATTTGATGGATAAAAAAATGAATATGGTTGTAAAATATTTATAAAAAAATCATTGTTTGTACAAGGTACTAGAGTTATTAATTTTTTATTGAAACAACAAAGAAAGAGGAAGTGGAATAAGAAAAGAATATTTACAGAGGTGATTAAATTATAACATCTTCTTCAAGTGATTCATTTGGATTTGATCAAATGGGATTCTTAGGTTTGATTATTCTCAAAGTAAGACCTATAGGTCGAATTGACGTTTTTTGTGATGATATTTTACCAGGGGTGGTCCAAGTAAAATGGATTTGGAGGTGTGAGTTTGAGAGAGGAGATAATACCCTTTTATATGGGAGGTGAGGGTCCATTTACGAATAACATGAAATATTATTTTCATATATAATCATATTCAGTTTATAATAGCTGGAAACAGATTTATTTAGAATATAAGGTGGGTATTGGTATAAAATCCCTCATCAATATTTTTTAGAATGGTTTTTGTCACCATATTAACCTTATCATTTAGATTTTACTATAAGTAAAATAGTTTATCTTTTACCATGTATTCTTGTATTATTTTAATAAATGGTTAATAAAAATACAATAAAAACTCAAGATAACCCCAAGTGGATCATTATTGATATATATAATCTTATCAATGTCCTTTGGAAGATACTTATATTTTTTGGATTATTATATCAATTAATATTATATTATTTGTTTTAAGAAATCATTTATATTAATTTTGACACTATTTAGAATTTTATTTTTGTGAAAGTCATAACAAATTTATAACTTAAAACAAAATATATTTAATCAACCCTAACATTTCATATTAACCTATAATACTTTAGGAATACCTAAAAATTTATTATTTTAAATTATAATAATATTTATAATATCAATTATTTTAGTCTCTCAATAATAATGTAATTACAACATCATCATTGTGTCAAAAATAAATTTAGTTATTTAATGTCTAAAAATTTTAAATAAAATACCATTATGTATTTAATATTCTAATATTTATAATTAATATTTATAGTATAATTTATCTTATGTAAAAACCTATATTAAAAAAGGATTAGTTATTAAACATTGAATTTAACACTTTTAACTCTTCATTAAATAAAATAATATTATTTGTTCTAATATAATGCAAGTGGACCAAAAAATCATATTTTAATACAAAGGTTGATTTTGGTAGAAATAAACTTATCCAATAGAATATGGAAATGTGTTAGGGTAATTATTATATCATTTTACCTTTAATTATCCTATTTACTTTTAACTGTGGTAAATTAAATTCAAAAGTTTCTATTCACCATAAATTATTTTCACCCTATTAAACCCCATTTTACTTACTGATGTCTACCGTGTCTGTCAGATTTTTTAAATTAAAACCAAAAAAGTTGTAAAATATTGTTTTATGCAAATTTAAAAATGTGCATATAAGGTGATTAAAAGACTGTAAAAAGTTGGACAAAATTTTATATATCTAATATTATTGTAAAATTACCTCAATAAATTAAATTGGACTAATATATGTATTATATAAATATTTTGACTTTTAAAATAAATTTAAATTAAAAAAATTATTTTAATAATAAGTCGGCATTCAACAATAACACAATGTTTTTTTACTATTAAGCAGAAATTGAATGTTTTTATAAATATACCAAAAATTCACCCAATGATAAATTTGATATTTCAAAATAAAAAATGAAGCCTATTTTACCAAATTTAAAATATAGATGTTTAATTAATTAATTTAAACTATTATTCTCATTGTCAAAACTAGAAAGTGGGTTCTTGAGATGTGAAAACTATCAAATGAATTATTTGTGTTTATGTCCACTTTAAATGTAAAATTACTTCTAATGAAAAAAAAATTATATTAAATGATAAAAATATAATCTAATTATACATCAACCCCATTCAAATATATAATTTTAAAAAATTAATTATATTGATTAAAAAATTTGTTTTCAATTAAAATGTAGTATTTTTCCCTACTCATCAAAATATGAAAGCTATCAAAAAGGACTAAAAATTTATTCAAACTAAATATTTATGTCCTGATTTAAAATAAGATATTTGTTCTTTAAAATTGAATATATAAAAGTGTCAAATATTGGATTTAAAAAGGATTCTCCTTTAAAAGGTGGTAAAGTGTCATTTTTTGGAAAATACTTCTTTTATCAGAAAAATTGAATTTGTTCTTATATTATGTATAAAAAACACTGAAAATAGATGTTAAAATTATATTAAATGTATAAAATTCAAATTTTGGTTATTACTATTCATACCCGCTTTTTAAAATACTAGTTTGAAAGTTCGTGGTGCGCTTGATCTCGATGTTGCATACTTCACACACTATACTATTATTCCAAAAGAAACGTATCGTGGTTGCCTGGGGAGTTACATTATTCCTTACTTCAAAAAATTTTTGCCTTGCAATTTCAAATTGTTCTTCGGAAATAAATGGTTAAAAAATAGAAGATACCTTTTTGGAAAACCCATGTCGAAGATTGGGTTAAAAAATTTAGTCTTAATAAAAGGGTAAGGGGAATGAAAATGTCACCACCAAATTTGGATTTTGAATAAAATTACATTGGTGGAAATTATAATTGGAGAAAAACGTAAATATTTATATGGAGTGATTGTGGTCATCAATCACAAACAAGTGAATGGAAAACTGAGGGTCCCAAAGCCAAAAATATATGTTTATTTAAAATATCTTCAGTTCAAAAAAACATAACATATTAGGGTAACACATTATTTTGATTCAATTTCATTTCTAAAAAATTTATGAATTATTTTATTTATAGAATAATAATAAAAAATAATTTACAAGTAGAGTTCCATTCTTTAACTAATTTGTTCCACAAACTCATCTTTCACTCTAAAAGATAAGTATTCAAGATGACTTGGTCACACCTAAAGCACTATAATATTCTTTTAGAGAATCAAATAATCCACCAAATATGACCTATATATTTCCCTTGCCTTTATACATTAACCAAAACCAAAATGGATAGTACAATATCAGATGATCTCTAAAAATGTTAATCCTTTATAGAAAGATATACTACTCTTAATCACCATAATTAAACAAACAATGCTCAAAGATTAGCACAGACCATTAAAAACTAATTGTCCTTAAAATTCTTCAAAATAATCCAAACTAAGTTTGAAACATAAAATTTAGAAGGATTTGATCACATATACTTCTACAATAAATCATAAAATTTATCTCCAAATAACATCAACTAATATTAACATCACATACTTAAAATTATTCATCTTAATCACATATAATCTATGATAGGTTAATAACAGTTATTAAATAACCCAAATCACTATAAGTCCACATAAAAAGTAAATTCATCCAAAATAAAAATCATTCATTAGTCATGAATTGAAATCCCATAGTATCATATTTTCTTTTGGAATATAGTTTTCCCAATAGAGATAATGTATTTCAGAATAAAATTTATCAACTAATAACCAGATAATTTTCTTATACTAAGAATAAATAATATTTTCCCAAAATCAACATATTCTTGATCCATAAAATCATTTAACTAAAATGAATTAGTCATACTAACTAGGGACTTCAATTAGTCTAGTGGTAGGTGATAAATCTGAGTCGCACATTGGTTGTGGGTTCGATTCCCGCAGTATTGTCTGGCGCAAGGGGTTTTTACTGGGTATGCATGTTGTCCTTCTTCAAAAACAATATATTTTCATAACATTACCAAAAATGAGATAAATTTCTCAAAATTAACCATAACATATATTAAATATAAATGTCATATCATACCTTTCATTTTCATCCATAAATGTAATAAACCACAATTGACCCAAATTAAAGGATCATATAATACCAAATGGTTCTTTATAAATATAAACACTAAATAAAATATAATTATTCCTCAATTAGCATTTTCATATAACAAACTACAGTGTTACACATACAAGATAAAAGTCTTCCAAAGTAATCTAATCAATACAAAATTAAGTCTTTTAAATATTCTTCCATCCATTTATTTTCCCATAGCTTATTCCTTTACAAAGAGGTTATCCTCTAGAATAATACATTAACTCTAGTATTTCCCAAGTCCCATACATTTATGGAAAATGACTGTAAATGGATTCTTAGGATCATTTTTTATTCCATAGTACTCTAAATTTTTCCTTGAAAATTATTTACATTATGTCTTTCCTTCCCACACATAAAGAATTTCTTTATTCTATTGAGACACATTCTTGGGTGTCTCCTTCCACATTTCATACATGATGGAAAATGAGCTTTCTTTTCTCCATGGTCTTAACTGCTAGAACTCTTATCATTCTCTGCCTTTATTTTCATTGTTGAGTTCTTGAGTTGGTTAATGTATATGTTGTTGATCATATGTTTGGAAAATTGATTTGGAATGAACACGATATCCATTACACCTATCAACATTGCATTTCGTTGTTCATTTCCACCACAGTTCCCACCCTGTACATCATGTTCAATGTTACAATAAATTCCATGGAATCCATCCATAGACTAAAACTAGAAAGTAGAGTACGAGTAACAATAGTCATAAAATCATTGAGATAATATCAAGAAACATTATTTTCAGTGTAAATAAGTATAGGATTAAACAAGCTTATTTATTTTGATCTTATATTAAAATCATTAAATTTTTTTTTAAAGAAAACAGGAATTATCCTAAGTATATCCCTTAGGATTTTCGTAACCAAGAGTGTAGCATGGCCCATTTTTGTGTACCAAGATACCCCAGGTCAAGCCTGAAACTCCTTTCCTATGTCTTCACTCCTAGGTACATCTGTGCCAGAGTTTCCTCTACCTTCTCGTATCCCGATATGGATGTATTTTTTGGGAAATATAAAAATCTCTACATTACAAAAATTATAATAAGTTATTATATTCTAATCCTCAATGTATCTGTTAGGGTAATGCTCTATAATAAGAGTTTATCTAAATCTATCATGAAGGGATTATACTAAACTTCCCCTGATACCAACTATAACGCCCCATCCCACATTACCCAGAGTTGGAGCATTATAATATGACATTGGAACGATAACAAGAGATTAATTCTCAAAATAATGATTAGTTTAGTAGCTTTGGAAATACTAGATATGTATATATGTTTTACATTACATCATGAATTAAAAAAACAACATTGTGTCCCCTTTTAACATACTCATATCCTTAGGCTATCACTTAAGGTTAATCATAATATACATCATCACATCCTGGGAAAAAGAAAACATGTGAATGGTGTGATCTCAGATGGTCAGTAAGGATAAAAATATAGTGGAAACTATCATAAATAAGAATAAACATTTAAGGCAATGTATAAGACCAAAACATTTGACTTTTAAACTCAATATTCAGTATAATATGGAAAAGATAAATCAAATAGTACCATTTATTTATTCACAAGGTTATTATACTAGTCGAATAATCACATGTAATATCGATAGAAAATTTCATAATGATGGAATGCCTAATACTGGGCATCATATCAAGATATTCAAAGCCTCTTTCCAATACTATAAATACGATTTTGTCAAGGCCTTGTCCCAAGACACTAATATGTCCCATGAGACTTACCGATGCATGGAGGACTATTGTGGGCTCCACCCATCAGATACTAAGTCCAGTGCATTCCTCATTTGAAAATGGTGTAACATAATCTAAACCTTCGTATTAAAACTATTATATGAAATGTCAATATATTAACCACAAACCATGAATGGTATAAAAATATCACATCCACAGTAAAAAAAATCATTCAACAAAATATGGAAGATTGTATTATAATAAATAAACATAAATCAATAATAAAATACAATAAAGGATATTAAAAAAGATGAAAATAATTTGTAAAACTATTTGAGAGAAATATCCCCTTTTTCTTGGAAATATTTAAAGGTCTCACTATTTTTCAAGAAACCGTTTAAAATAGATTTTTGAATCATAGATTCCCATGAAACTTAAAATCATTTAAATGTAATTTTAAATTTTAAAACTTATTTTTCAAATAAATAAATCCATAAAACATTTTTAAAAATTTGACATTAATGATAATTATTTCCAAGAATAAATCATTAAAACATTTAAAATGATATTTTAGATAGAGTTCCAGACCAAATGAGGGACTCTTGAATACAAATAATTAAGGTAGTAAAAAATTATAAAATCATGAGAATAAAGGGACTAATGATATTATATTTCAATGTACAGTATATACACTATATAAAAGTTAATTGGTATATAACAACAAAAATGTCTCAATGGAATGTAAATTGAGATGAAATCCCTTAAAAAGACTGTATTTTTATGTTAAGGATAAATAAATGAAATTATTATGTGTAAAAAAATAAATACACTAAATATTATTTTATATATAGTGTAAATAAATCATTGAAATTCACTCATATTCTTGTAAAAACAACACCAATCACTTGGATGTTTAACTCAATGAATGGAAATTGATTTCAGATTACTCATACCAAGTTCATATAGATGACCTGAGAATTTATCAATGGAGTGATTATGTTTATCAAAAGTTTATCCACACAAAGGGGATTGTAAATTTCTACATAGATAAATAAATAGTGATTTCAGACATAATCTTTGAGTAAAATAATTAATTATGTTTGCATAAAACTCAATTAGTGAAAATCCAATTTAGAAATTACCTTACTAGTTTGGTAACATAAGAAACATACACCCCATGAAAGAAGTATCATATAATAAAGATGTAAATACCCATAAATTGATGTATATTACACAAATAATACAATCATGGGTAGTATATACATAACAGGAAATGAAATAGTGGCAATATAGTATGAATCTCACGGGAATAAGAGGTGAGATGAAAACCCATTACATTGTACTTTTACTTAGTCTAGGGTACATTAACCTCCTATATAATAGTAAAATCATAGTTATTATATTATTAATGAACCAATTACCTATATATTATATCAAATATGATCTTATTATATTTATTTTTTAATAATATTTCAGTAGTATCATTGTTTCGGGTGTCAATTGATTCATTTTTCATTAAATTTTTTATTATGTAAGACATGATTTTTATGGATAGGATTTATTTTAATCATATCTAGACAGATATTAAGTTCTTAAAAATTATTTTTAATCATAAATTTCAAATTATTATTAAATGGTTATGATGGGGAATGAATCTAATCCGGATCGTGGAGATGGTAATCCGTACATACGAACAAGTGAGAATACCATTCAATTGATGGTTAAATCATATGTAATTGGATGGTATATCTTATATAAATAGTAATTAACATGTTATATTTATTATTTATATCAATTATACTCATTGTTATACCCATCCAAATGATGAATTGTCGAATAACAATCTACACCACGACCTGGAGACAGTAAGTTGTACATATGCACATATAGTGAATTTTTCATTTATATGATTGATAGAATAATAAAAATGGTTGTACCATATTTATAAAAACATCACAATATTATTAAGGTATTAGAGTTATTATTTTTTATGGGAAAAAAAATAAAGTGGATGTGGATGACGAAAAAAACATTGAATTTGGTGATGAAATTATTACCTCTTCTATGGGTGCATCCTTTTTATTTGATCAAAATGGCTCCTTAGGTTAGATTCTGATCAAAGTAAGACCTCTAGGTTGATTTGATGATAGTTGGGAGGATATTTGAGAAGAGTTTCATAGAGCCAAATGGCTTTGGTTGTGTGATTTTGAGAGAAGGGGAAGTTCCCTTTTATAAGATAGGTGAGAGTCACTTTAGGAAAACCTTGAAATATTATTGAATTATATAATAATATCTAGTGTATAATGGCTACCAAGGGATTTATTTAGATGCTAATGTGGGGATGGGTTTAAATCCACTCAACTAACAGGTTTTATATAGTTATAGGTCCCATATTAACCATATCTTTTAGATTTAACTCATAGTTAAATAGTTTAACTTTTACCATGTATTCTGATATTATTATAAAAAATGTTTAATAAACATTAAATAAAAAAGCCAAGAGAACCCCAAGTGGTTCATTATTGATATATATAACCATATCTATGTCTTTTTGGTGAACCTTATATTTTTAGGAATACTATATCAATTAATAATATAGTATATGGTTTAAAAACACATTTATGTCAATTTAGATACTATTTAGTATTTTGTTTTTGTGAACATCATAAGAAGATTATCACTTTGCAAAAATTTATTTAATCAACCCTATAATTTAATATTAACCAATAATATTCGTTATATATATCAAAAGTATCAATTTATAATTATATTAATATTTATAATATCCATTATTTTAATCTTTCTATAATAAGATAATTACTGCATCATCATTGTGTCATAAATAAATTTAATTAATTAATATCTAAAATTTTAAATAAAATATCATTATTTAGTAAATATGTTTATCTTTATAATTAATATATATAGTATAATTGATCTTATGTACGACCCTATATTAATAATGGTTTAGTTATTACACTTTGAATTTATCATTTTTAACTCTTCTTTAAATTAAATAATAATAAATGTCCTAGTCAAATAAAAAAGTACCAAAAAGATCATATATTATTTATATTATTGATTTTGGTCAAAATATAATTATCCAATATAATTAGGACATGTGTTAGGGTAATTATAATATCATTTTACCTTTAATTACCCTATTTACTTTTAACCATGGTAAATAAAATTCAAAAGTTACAGATCACCGAAAATTATTTTCATCCTATTAAACAAAATTTTACATACTAATTTCATCTTTGTCTCATAGGTTTTTTAAAATCAATTCACCGAAGTAGTAAAATTATGTTTTATGCAAATTTGCGAATGTGCCGAAAAGGCGAGTAAAAGATGGTAAAATGTTCAATTAAATTTTATATATCTAATATTATTATAAAATTACATCAATGAATTAAATTAGACTAATATAGGTATTATTTATCTATTTTTAGTTTTAAAATAAATATTAATTATATATCATTTTTTTAAATAAAAATTCGGCTTTAAACAATAACACAATGTTTTTCACTATTCATCAAAATTTGATAGTTTTTAGAAAAATACAAAAAAATCACCCAAAGATAATTATGATATTCTAAATTAAAAAATAATGCCTATTTTACAAAATTCTAAACATAGAAGTTGTATTAATTCATTTAAAAAATATTCTCATTGTCAATACCAAAAAGTAGGTTTTTGAGAAGTAAAATACAATCAAAATACTGATATGTGTTTATGCCCAATTTAATTGTAAAATTACATAAAGAGACCAAATTTGGATTACATGATAAACATATAGTCTAATTACAATTAAAAAACATTCAAATGTATAATTTTACAAATATAAATTATTTTTTTTAAAAAAGTTGTTCCAATTAAAATTTTGTAATTTTTATTATTCATCAAAATATAAATGTTATCGTAAAAGCATTAAAAATTTAACAAAACTAAATTTTTATGTCCTACTTCTAAATAAGAAGTTTATTTGGCCAAATTTAAAATATAAAAGTTTTATAGGTCATGGTGCGCTTGAACTCAGTGTTCCGTACTTCACACGCTATGATATTATTCAAATAGAAACGTACAACGTAAGCTAGGGGTGTTACACATTCCCTCCTATGGGGATATTTAAGAAACCTCCATGAGGTTCAACCTTGAAATTGTCATATCTGTATCGGTTCCCTTCACACTAGTTCCATCTACATTCATCTCCCCCCATCAACACTTCCTCCATAACCATACTTTTTTTACTCACGCTGGCACATCCTAATTAGATCATGCCATCCATAAGGACCCACTCAGTTCATATTCCCCATTAATTCATATGATTATACTCCTAGAAACACCCAGGACATCTCAATGCGTAATTGAAAAGCTAAACATTCAACTACATGGGTTTGGATCTCTATCCTCTATGTATGGTATGTACGAAGCCTCGCTAAGGTTTAATCATAGAGTATGGTCAACCTTAGTGTTCCACTTATTGGGGTCCATCCTTTCTGATCCTCCATTAGTGGTGTTCAGATCATCCTTCACGGTGTGAAATCTTCCTGTTGTCAGGGACACACCATCCTGGGTTCATCCTCACTAGGTATTATAATCCATCTATCTATGAAACCTTCTTAGTTCTCCCTTCAATGGATTCCCTCAATTGGTCCACCCTTGTAATTTTTCTTATCATTCCAATCTGCCTCAACTATATGATAAACTTTCGTCACACCCCATGTTAAAAATAGGAATCTGAGTAAATCCACAAAGACATGCCTATGGAATATGATACCCCACAATTAATGTGGGAATCCTATGGTTTCTATTACCAGGAGAAGTCCTCTACCGAGGAAGAATATATGTGTTCTAGTGTTCTAGTGTCATAACAAGCCACATATGCCTCAGCATGACTACTCTCATATCTAATGGTTTTTTCCCTGAATAGAAACTTTGTAATGTCCTAATAAAAGTATAGTAATTAACCAACATTCACAAGGAGGTGGAAACTGAAAAGGGTTTAACGTATAACGTCTTAATCATTAAAGGAAACTAGACTAGGCGATGAGTTCCAAGGAGGAATCCACATAATGAGGAATGTACATCACATCATCCCATTTTGATCAAGGATAAAATGACCCCAATGAGGATACAAATGTCAATGACCTTTAGAAAGTCTTATTGTAGGGTTCAATACCATCATTAGTGATTTTCGTGCACATGCTGGAGGGTGTTCCCTATAAAAAAACATCAGAAACCGATATGGTGATCCTAATGCTCAAGAATTCTCCTCAACATGAAGATTAGTATCATTTGAGATATCATCAGATGATCATGTCACTGGATTTAGATATCTAGTGCCAGGTCTCGCGAAGAAAATAGTGGGCTAGTTGTTGAACTCTCCAGAATATGGGGAAGCTGACCACTGAGAATTTCGGTCTTTAGAATTATTAGTGTGGATATTTCTCTCTAACCATGGAAGACTAAACTAAAATGTGGTATTGAAAATTTATTTTACATATATATACAGATGTATGAATCTACCTTTTTGGTCGGACCCATGATGTAGTTACAGGGAACTAATCACCACCCACCTATAGAAGTAGGGGCATAGGGAGTGTAAATGTATTATTTCTACACAACTCTACATCATCCATAACAGCTTCCATGAATATGACTAATGGGCACCCACACCCCATCTCACCTTCAGATATTATTTATAGAAGGGTGATCGACACTCATGTTCAAGGATATGAACTCTATGGGTCATCCCGACTAGGGAAATGGACCTCCATGATTTGGAGACTTTATGCCTCAACGTCGACACTGCCCCCAATGGTCGTTTTGGGATCTCCTACTCTCCACTCAAAAATACAACTTTTTCCGGAGTCTCTCCCCGAAATGCGCCTATGATTCACTCACCAGTGCCAATGGGGCAAGGGATGTTTGATTCATTCTGTATTCGTATTCATTCAGGGAGCATCCAAGGAGGTATCCCACCATGACATGTTAACACCACTATCTGGTCCCATAGACTGAGGTTCATGTGGTCCACACCCCTGCCCAACTGACAGTAGTTTGGCTGATTTGACATCAACACCGGGATCATGCTCAAAAGATGCTCATCAGGGGGTGTAATATTCAAATTCTTTAGGGTCCCATGCAAGCACTAAAACACACTATCTATCCCCTATTACAGTAGGGTATGCACACATTTATTCAAGGTCAGGATTGTGGCCCCCGCCACCAAATGGTGGGTCTGGGTTGACTCTTTTGGTAGCTGGCACGAGAAGCAGTCTTCCAGGGACAACCCATCATGATGACCTTCAGTATAGAGGACCTCCTAATGCCACCACCGAATAGTGTGAATTTACTACATGCTCGCACAATTAGTGCAGAATACATCCTCGTATCATCCCTTGTCCGAACAGAATCCTCCCTGCCTCATTGACACCCGGTACAGAAGTCATCCACGTTTCCCCTATTCCTAGTTATGGAATATTTTACCAATTTTGAGCTCATAAATGTGAAGGACCTTCCCACATCATCATATGCTCAAGTAGAGTCCATCCCCATGGAAGCACTAATCAGATCGATGGTCACTTCCACTAGTTCACCTTTTAGTATGGAGGTCATTCCCATGTTCTCGCAAACACTAGTGGAGGCCCTCCCCTCTCTAGCACACCCTACCAAGAAGTACCTCCCCATGACTCAGGCAGAATACATGGAGGTTCTCCCCTTGATCCATTCATCATATTCCCTGGTGCTCCTCACACCTCGACCCACCAAAGTAGAGGCCTAGTCTGCTCCAACGGAAACCAATATTGAGGCCCTCCCCATATCCCATCCAGTTTAGATTTTGGTGCTCCCTACCACAGCACCGACTAGTTTAGTGGTACTCCTCATGTATAATATTCACCTTGCATCAAAGAACCATCCCAGAAGAGGAGGGGGAACCATAACCTTCAAAAAAAGTCCCCTAACAGTACAGTATAATAATGATTTAATAATTGTTTTAGAAACCACAACTAAATATTTTTCCGGATAAAATTCAGCTATACATTTTTATATGCATTCATAAAATATTTCACTAAATGATTTTAATATATTTTTTAATTTTTTTATAAATATTTTATAAAAAATGTCATTTTTTAGAGGAGCTTATTTAAAACGACTGAGAAAAAGGAAGAAAAAATTAAATAAATTGAATAGATAAAATAATTATTATTTATTATTTATTATTTATTATTTACTATTCATAAAATATATAGTTTATTATTTATAATTTTAATTAATTATAATTTTTTAATTAAAAAATATTTATAATTAATAGTTAATAAAAACATTATAGTCACAAAATATACAGAAACTGAAAACGAAGTCTTTGGTATCAAAGGACCATGACAGTCGTTCTGAGAGTCTGTTTGATCTCCACTACCAGTCAAATCAATTATTAGGGAAAAAGATAAAACCAAATGATATTTAAATCATTTTATAATCAAAGGAATAAAATATATAATAGTTTCAAAAAAGTCAGAGATTAAACTCGAACTTAAAACAAGCACAACATTTGATCATGTTTTATGTTTGGGATCTACCTCAAATCAAATCGAAGCCTACGATAAGCTCTATGACATAGATGGTCTCAAATTGATGATAAAGAGATTTTTTTGGATTTTTCATTCCTATATTAATCTAAAAGGCCTCTAAAACAATATTTTTTGCAGACCCATGTTTCTTATAATTCAAACGGTTATAACATATAATTTTGGTGTCTATTTAGTTTGTACCATATGTCATTTCAAATTTTCATTTCATGAACTTCGATATGACTGGTTGTGGAGCTAAAACAAACTCTGAGATCAGATGTTATGGTTGTTTTATTGTTTTTATGGGTTTTAGGGTTTTCAATGTTTCTTAACATTTTTATGTTTTTTAAGGGTACCCCGTTTATTTATTCATTTTTTGATTAATTATTTACGGATTTATTTTTTTAATTATTAACTATTTCTCAGTTATTAATTAATTGTTTTTATTTATTTACTATTTTATTATTACTTAGTTATTATTTATTTATTTACTTATGTATTTATTATTTATTTATTCTTTATTATATATTTACTAATTTATTAATATTTATATATTAATATTAATATTTATTTATTATTTATTATTATAAATTTATTAGAATTTATTATTTATTATTAAATAATTATTATTATTTTTTCATTGCTTTTTAATATGATTATTTTATTTTTGTAACATCATTATTTATTTATTTGTTTACATATTATTTATTATTTGTTATTTATTATTTATTATTATTATTATTATTATTTATTATTTATATTCTATTTATTATTTAATATTTATTAGTTATTAATTATTATTTAATATTTATTAGTTATTATTTTATTATTTGATTATTTTAGATTTTTATCCAATTTTTATTATGCTATAATTTTGTTTTCATAATTTTAATAACGATGTATTTATATATTATTATTTATATTTTATCAATTAATTATTAATTCACTATATATTAATTAATTATTAATTATTAATTAATTAATTAATTATTTATTATATGTATTTGTTATTATTTATATATGGTTTATTATATATTATATATTATATATTATATATTATATGTTATATATTATATGTTATATATTATTTATTATTTATAATTTATAATTTATAATTTATTGTTTATTGTTTATTGTTTATTATATATATCTATTGGTTATGTGTTGTTTGTTTTTTGATTAATATATTTAAGTATGTTAATGTCTGCTAATTCACCACATGAAGAGTCTACTGATGTGGTAATGTTTTCGGAGAATATGAAAGAGATACGATGGTCAAATCTCACCCAACACAAAATTTCTATCTATGGCGTATGAATGTACATTATCATGTGCATAGTAATAAATATTAAAAATCAAATCAATAAATAATAAAAAATAATAATAAATAATAAATAAAATTATTAAAATAAAATAATTAAAAATAATATAATAAATAAATAATTAAATAAATAAAGAAAATATTAAATAATAAATGATAAATAAACAATAAATTAAAATTTATTAAATAATAAAATAAAAAACATATAAAATAAATTAACAGAATTATAATGTAAAAAAATAAAAAAATACAATGAGTAAAAAAACTAAAAACAGTAGTGAAACATGAATTTTGGCACAGTGCGAGAAACATAAAATTATCATTCGACATGTCCTCTTTTCAGGTTCTCAAGTGAAGAATGTTTCGATGATGGAGCTTTCACCCGAATCCTCTATATCTGGGTCTAGGGCAGGAACACGATTTATCAGCTTCATCCTCCCAAATAGAGAAGTACACCAGATCCATGAATTCCTATGTTAATATATACAGGTGGAGGAGGACTGGTCTCTGTTACTGGGTTTTGTAGTGTAGGATTCTCTACAATCACCTGATTCACTCTATACCTTAAAATGAGATCACTATGATTCATTGTAGTGGTTGGTAGATGATGAACACCATCCTAACATGCCACCAACGACCGCCTCCCTGCTACAAGATATAGTGGTCAGCACCCCATCCTGTTGGGATGTGGTGATATATTCAGTATAGTCCCTGGGAGATAGCCCAATGTGAATTTGTTTTCCAGCTAACGTGTTTTACTCTCAACCAACCTATCCACCTCTACAATGATTTGTGTCACTTCTGTTACCAGTTCCCTATTAACCTCCAATTGATGAGTGGGAAAATCAAACATTGGATCCCAATGCTGAGAGAAAGAGTATGTGGGGAATTTTCACTGCAGATGAATTCCCTGAAATGTTATGCCAGCCTACAGATCCAGACTTCAGCATTTCGGAGTCCCTCGCCAAGGAGCAGATCTCATGATTCAATCAGACACTTTGGGTGACGTGTTTCCACCCATGCCTTCATCAGTTGGTTTATTTATAGAGAAATGAGCACTGTGACTGCCTATTCAAGCAATACCAATTTGTTTAATTATCCATGCTCTCCATGGATAATCATCCTACATCATCAAGTTATCCTTATATCCTCTAACAATGATGTATTTAAGGATTCACTATGCTCTTTGGAATTGTTTTTGAGGCATCCCCACATTTGTAGATCCGTGGTTGGGGGTAGTATGAAACCCTCCACTTCAATTCGATCATAGTTTAGGAAAATTTACCTAATGATATCAGGGAAATTCATATAGGTTCAGTCACCGTTAATATGGTTGAACTCACAGAGAAGGAAGCTGATAGAGGACTCCTCGAAGATAACCTACACCGAAGGGAAGTAAAACATCTTTTGTATCCCCCATGCATGTCCACCCTTCAATAGAGAAATTTTCTCATCCTCACTAGCCCCACCGAGTCATTATATTTCAATCGGGACACGAAATGGGGAACCCCCCCCAAAAGATGTTGATCCCTCCAACCCGTCTGTTCCAGTGCTTAAGATGGAGAATGATCCTTAAAAGGCTGTGATGCGTTCACAACTCATGGTGTATAAAAAGGCCCTAAAAAGATCCTTACCAAACGTATTGTGGATCGACATCCAGATTATGGTGATCCTTAACCGGGGAAATATGGTTAGGTATAATGCCTTCCTGGTGAGATGCATCTTAGAGACCCTGATAACACTTCCCATTGAGTGAGGTCAGATTCTAGATTATAGTAAAAGAGAAAATGGTATGTGTCTCCAAATCATCATGAGTTTCCTAAGAATATTTCCCATTATCCACTCAGGTGGATTGATAGGTTCTTCCTATAGCTTCTTCCCAAGTCGACCATCCATTAGAAGCATGAATTATTCAACTAGCTGCTCCATGAGTCATTTCTCGCACCTATCCTACTGAAGATCCCAGAAATACGTTGGTTGTTAGGAAGCCTCAGCAGCATACGAATCCAACTTCAGTTGATCTACTGGATTCTCCCACTTCCCATAACAAGGCTCTTGAGACACAGTAGGTAGCTATCCCTTCTGATGGAAAGCCATATACATCATGGGTGGACGAAATTCTGGAATCCGCTGATTATAGGAACCCCACGTTCTACCCTTTCATTGGGATGAGCGACCCACCACAACACCTAGCCCACATCATCTCAAGGTATGGAGAAATCTTAGAGACTTTCTCCAATATAGTAGGAATCCTCCAAGATCCAATGTATTGCACACATACTATAAGTGCATGAATTCATCTAGCGCAACCAGTTTCCCATTGGGTTTACAGATGGCTAGGAAGATCTCTACACAAAATTAATGAATCAGTTAAACTCCACTAACTGCAAGACAAGAATTACTATCCTCTTCATGTGCAAGTAAAGGCTAAATGAGCATATCACAGACATTTATCTATATGGAAGGGCCTCGCGAATTAACTCTACATGACACTGACTTGGGGGCAGTGTGGAAAATTTTAATATTTAATTGGTTCCTTTCCTCATCACTTATAACATCCCATTTAGATTCAACGATTTATCTAACATGTATAAATGTCTAATGGAAGCCATTAAATAGACTAAACAGGAACGTCAATTACATGATGCAACTCATTTTTTGAAGGGGGAGCTAAATATGCGACAAATATCAACGTGTAGGTAGATTCCCCCCAGACCAATGGAATTGTTGCCGATAGAACCATCTCTAAAACCTCACTATGGACCACCACCTCAGACATAGCCTCAGTTTCAGAAATTCCTCCCATTGAATTGAATGAAACCCCCTTGTCAACCGCCACCTCCTAGTCATGAAAACCCGCTTCCACATCCACACTAGGCTCTATCCCCTTTTCAGGGACATACTCCCATAGTGTGTTTTGTAGACAAGAAAAAAGGCCTACACATTCGAAGAGGCTCAGGTCTCCAGCTACTTCAGGAGTGCTTCAAAAAATGGAATCATGTGGTTTCCAGAATGAAAGAGGCCCAAAGAGGCTAGTCTTATTGATCGCACAACTACTACCATTGTCATCAAATCCATGTACATAATCTTATGTAATTTTATGTTTTGAAGTATTATCAACATGAAAAGGTTGATAACAACGTAGTCATATTTTTTCTTGCCACGACACATGTATAATGTGTGTCTATAACGTTTTGTTATAACAGTGTGGGTGAATGGAGATAGGTTTTTAACTGCTAATATGAAAATTATGACGACATGATATCTCACAAGGTAGTCAATTGTGATCACGATATTAGTTTCACATATCTGAATCATCTCGAACCATCTATGATCTCCACACCTTTCCCAGTTTTCTTTGTTGTATCCACATCGCAGCATTCATCTTCTTGGAAGGGTATGCACCAAAAATAGATGGGAAATAGATGTCCCCCTCTGGTGCCAATGTTTTCCCAGACTCATTGATAATTCAGGCCCCTGGGGATAGATATTTGACCTAGTTCCCACATAGTAATGAATGATTCTTCAAAATATGATCAATAGTATGTCTTGGTATACAACGTCGTGTTTGTGGACCATTATATGGTTTCTGAGAATGATGAATTCCATGAAGACAATCATAATGTCCTCTATCATCTCCAATGACGGTGATGTCGTGGATCTTTGAATCCACATAATGCAAAGTCTGGGGCTTCTAATTGATCCGTGCATGCCATCGAGACCAATCAAAGGGCTCCGCGCATAGCTCCTTATGCAACAAACCCTCATCCTATCTCGCCTGAAGCCCTCCCACCATCGTTTTTGACGCTCAGTCAACTGATTCTACTGAAACCATGTTTTGATCATCTGTGTTTAGTATTGGACTTAAATTAGTCATCTATCCATTATCTGGAATTTATTTTCTATTATAATACTAGCGTGCAGTGATAATTCCCAGACACTAAACAAAATCTACCGGTACCACTAGTAGTGCTATGCAGACCTCCAACAGAAGAGTATCCTTCTGTCAGTAGAAATGTGCACATGAAATGTAATTATTATTTACATAAACAAATATATAGAATTCCTAGATTGATCTTTATTCCCTATTACCTCCACCTATCTGAAGATATGCGTGAAGCCCTTACAGAGGTTTTGAGAACCCCCTGAAATTTGAAATAGATGTACAAAAAATAGATGATTTCCATGCATATGATACTGAGAATGTAGAATTTCAGGCAAACATATCATTATCTAGAGAATATGAAGGTTATCCCATACATGGTTAACATTATCCTACTATAAATAACGGTTCAGTTCAATGGCATTGGATTCAATCTATGAATTATTGACATAGGTTATAGGATCAATATCATCCTGACCTAGATTTTTCAAAAATTTGAACTACTTAAGGCAGATATGGATCCCTCTGAAAAAAGTATCAATGGTTATGAAATTATATAGGAGGCCTCTATTGGATAAATCAATCTAATACCCAATAAAATGTCCCTATAACTAGCACCTAGTTAATGGTTGTCTCTAACGACCCCCCTACAAAACATTGATGGGTAGAACCTGGCTCCCCCTACATGTTGTAGTTCCTTCCTCAAATCACTAGTTCTATAAGTACTACATTAATGGCCATGTAGGCATATGATAAGATTATGTTTCTTTCTATTCCTATTGTTAATCCCACTAAATAAATTACATCTATTAAAAGATAAATGATAAGAATGTTTAATCCAATAGGGATGAGCACACTTTCATTGTGGTTGATCCATAGATTGACATGGAAAATGCCTTCATCCTTCAAATCCATCAGTTGGAATCCCAAAACCCAAAAATGGGGCATTTAAGTTTCATTTTTAAGACAATAGGGAATCCACTCTATGATATAAGGAGGGCGATAAGATCACATCTTACTCGTACATAAATAAGGCTTATGTTATTCCAGATCCCCTTTCCCTAGTTAGATGTCGGGATGTTAGAATAAAGGCTATAGTAATATATCATAAATGCTTGTTTCACTAGAGTTGGTTGAAACAATTTAAGGCAATGTTCCATTATTACTTCAATATTATCTAGTCTGGCCCCCTCTATTGAAGACATGGTGGGATTGGATTGAAATATTTTGTCACAATGGTTTCAGCAATGATGGAATATGTTAATGAAGGTTCCACCAACACTCAATTTAGATCCAACATTCAGTCTACGTAATTAAACTCATAATAAATGAACCCCTACCTATGATAGTCTCTCTATAGATAATGATTAGGATTTTGAGTATTATCCTCCTGCATATGAGGAAGGTGTCTTCACCACCATCGATGAGTTTCTATAGGTGAATCTCCGTATTGAGGCATACTGATACCAACACTAGTCAGTGTATCAATATCTATGGAAGAGAAATAATAGTATGTGGTTTTCCAAAAGTAGCATTTTGATGTATTTTCTTGTTGGTATTACAAGAGGCCATGGCTAGGTTCTCAAATTTTCACCCACCATCCTGGCCTTCCAGTAAGTCATTGTGGTTTCAAATATCCTTCGAGGATGATGCCCCCCTAATGGTGCCATGGTCGATGCCATATTTGATAACTTATTATAGACAAAATTTCAAGGATGTACAGTACACTAGATGGTCAACCAACATCCCATCCATTAGGATGTGGAACAGATAGATCAGAGTCTGCATTGACTTTCGATATGTCAACGGTCACTTTCTGAAGTATGGGTTTCCCCTTCCCATGAAGGAATTATTGATTGACTCCTCCACAAGATACCTAATACTCATTTTTCTCAATTCATATTTTTGATACAACAATATTCTAATGGCCCCAAAGGATGTAGATTCTATCACCTTTAGAGTTCCATTAGGTACTATCTATTACCAAGTATTGCCTTTTTCCAAAATAACGAAGGATCACCTATCAACATTCCATGCACCACATATTCAATATGATCATGGGATATTTTTAGAAGGATATGTAGATGAACCAGTGGTCATATCCCACTATGGTGAGGGCCATATCACATATCTTGAAAATTTGAGTGTCTTCTTCTACTCCCCCCATTTTAATATGAACCCCTTAATGTGGTTCTTTGAGGTCACCTCTAGAAAATTACTTGTATTTTTTAGGCATAGAGGCATCAATATCGATCTAGAAAAAATTAATGGTATCAATCATACTCATCAAGGGAGTAACCTTTGAATGATCTGAATTTATCAAAGACACATAGCCTTTATACACCGATTCATTGTGAATTTGGCCAGAATGTGTGACGACTTTTCCATACTCAAGAATAATGTTATTTCTACAAGTGGGATGAAGAGTGACACCACTTTTGAGGAGATCAAGTTGTATATTATACAACCACTAGTTATGATTATTACCATATTTAGAAAACCACTTTCCATTTATGTGAGAAAATTGGAATGTTCTCTGAGTTCCATTCTTTCCCATAGGAATAATAATGGGACATTAAAAAATTTATACTATCTCAGCTGCATGCTCCTCGATAAAAAGACCATATATACCTCTATCGAGATATTTTTCAATGAACTAGTATTCACAGTTAAGCAGTTATGACACTATCTACACCACCATGAGATACTTCTAGTGTCCCTTGTAGACATTATAATGTATATTCTGAACCACTTCATGTTAACATGATGTATTGCTCAGTGTGAATTATTCCTTTAAATGTTTTACATCCTAATTATTCCACAATAATCTATCATGTGTCAGGCACTAGATTACAACCTTGTATCACATCCATACCCCAAAGAACAATATCAATATTTGACTTCACATATGATGCCACCCTCTTAGAAGATCATGACATGTCATGTTGGAAGATTCATATCAATGGTTCTTCCCAAATTCTAATTGGAATAAGGCTCAATAGTCAAAAACTCAATATAAAAGGATTGGGTGTCATCTTCATCACGCCTACATATGCTCTCATTCCCTATTAATTCATGTTTTTAGTATATTTCACCAATAACGTTGTTCCATATCAATCTGTAATAATTAGTCTCAAACCATCCCTCCGGATTCACATCCCTCACCTGCATGTGATGGGGGACTCTGAGTTAATAATTAAGATAATAAATGGGGAGTGCATTGTCTGAAAGTTGAATATCATACATGTGTTAGTGTGCACTCTCTCGACAATGGACCTATTCCCTCTTCTAGTATAGGTTAATCATGTCCCTCAGTCGCAAAGTGATCGATCTGATTCCATTTCCATCTATTTTTCTTCTCTTATAGAGCCCAACCAAGATTATTTTATTATCCATGTGAGGAATAAAATAATCATTTCTCATATTAATATGGACAATGATGATATCCATCATGTAAGCCATCTTACTACCAGTGCATCCACATTGGGACATCCAGTTCTCCCAAATAGAGTATAAGAGACCCCAAATTTAGAAGAATTCCTTTATTGAGTACCTCCAGCATGAGAATATCCCAAAATACAGAGCCGAACGTGAAAGAAATTATCGTCGTGCAGTATAGTTCACCCTCTAGACTAGTCTGAACATTAAGAAGAACATCAACAAACACTGGTTCAATAGTTTCATCCTCCAATACATTCAAGGAAATGAGATCACCCTGGTTATGTAGATAGTTCATGTGAGTTTCTGTAGATCTAATTAAAAAGTTCAAAAGCTCTACCATCGGATTTGAAGGTTTGTCTACTTCTAGACCACAAGAAACATTATTGTATCATGTTTTCATAGAGTTTTCACATATTTATAGTCAATTATAGTTCTGTGAATTGACCGTGAGAGTCCTTTTATACAAAATATTACTCTTGGACCTTTTCATTATGGGGACACTATTTTGCGGGAACATATTTACTTGAAAAGGTCTCTAATTTTGGTTCATCTTGATGGTCACAGATTTCATTCACTGATTGGTATAATTAATACCACTCAATGAAGTAATTGATTGTTTCATCATCAGATTAATGAGCCACAACATCATCAATATATTTTGAGTTCATCACATCATTATCGCTGATAACGGAACCAAATTATAGGTATCCATGCCGATGAAATTTTAAGGCATGTATAGTATTTGGTCCAACCATACTTCTCGCTATCTTGTGCAAGAAATTGGAATGAATGAGGAATTCAACAAGAACATATCTATAATTATGAAAAATATGTTTTGCCGAAATAATAAATGATTGTGGAAATGATCCCCAATTATCTTTGGTCTTACAAGATAATGACTCACAATTCCACCTATGTGACCCATATTTGTTGGTCAATGGAACAGAGGTAGTCTTAGCTATTGAAATAATGTTTTCATCACTCTGTACATCCATTTATGATCAGTAGAAACCATATAAAGTAGGCTATGTCTATCTAGATGAAATAGAAGGTATCTTTGAGAACATGCATTTGGCCTTGCACAATCTGGAGAGACCCCAAAAATATATATCCTTGGAATTTTATAAGAAGTTTTTTCATTTCTATTTACTTTAGGGTTATGTTGTTTTGGCCCTGGAGACATCGATGATACATGACTGAAAGCCACTAAATATGGATATCAAATGGGAGGGACCTTATATTCTCAACAGGGTTTTCATCAACAATGAATACTATTGGTAACTATGGATGTCGAGTGTATTTCTTCTCCCACCAATGCCATGTTCTTTAAATTGTATTTCTCAGAAAAATACCTTGTTTTTTCATATGAAATTATTCTGATCGATCCATCTTTTCTGAAACACATAAAACTAAATATCATTTTCCCAACATTAAAATAAACTGAAAACATTAAACATAACCTATGGTTATAGTTCTATAACCATAAAATAAGATCTCTTAAATCCTTACCACATGATGTTAAACTGCACGACATTTAAAGAACTATGTGCGGCTTGATTCCTACCTCTATATAATACGTAGGAACACCCAAACATTTTTTCTTTTGGTCCATCCCCATGCCCATCCTCATGTGTTTTCTAAACTTATGGATTATCCTAGAGTTTGTGGTGTGGTTTGAGGCTTATTTAGTATTTATCGACATCTGGTTTTAAATAGTAATGTCATGTCCCCCCTAATAAGATCACCACTGTGTTTCTATATCTTTAGTGCATGACATTAAACTGCACAAAATATCAAAAACTACATGTGTATTGATTCCCATAATCATGGAATTCATATAAATTCTTTAAAATTTAGTCTTTGGCTCTAGACCCCAGTATAAAATTTTTTTCTTTTTCTTTGGGTCCATTTTCCGAAATTCTTTCTTAGAGATGTGTGGGGTGGTGTGGGTCCTATTTAGTATTCATTAAATATGGTTTCTTATTGTTCTATAGAACCCCCTCCCATCTCTGGGACATTCCACTCGTAGATGTCCTTATAACCCACCATTAAAATCCCCTAAATCTCAAAATATATATATGGATTGATTGTTATCCTCATGGGATAAATAAGTACTCATCGACATTTTTATTCATGTCTAGCCCCATGTTCCACAAACCTTCTCTTCCCCTTGTCCGTTTTGCCTCAGTTCTTATGGGATCTCGTGGTGTGGTGTGGAAATATTTGTTTCTCATCCACATTATGTTTACAATGGGCACACTGTGTTCTCCCACTCAGGAGTATCCCTCATCACACTCATCCTTAACACATAATGTTAAACTACATAGTACTTTCTTGAATAACATGTGTCTAGATTCCCATCCTTATAGGGTTTGTAGGAATGAATGAATATTCAATTCTAGAGTCCAACATTAAGTTCTTCAACCTATTTTTCCTCATTCTTTTTCTCATTTTCCTAATTCATCCCTATCAATGGTGAGACCCTAAACCTATGTCATTCTGCATCAACGTGCATGAGATGCATTGTGGTATAGGGACTATAGTGTTTGTATCTTCATGGACATGATTTCATTCCATATTCATGCTTTATAAGTACATTTATTTCAGTCCCTATAATCTTTTATATCTGAATGGACCCCTGATGCTATGGATGCTAAGACATAGTTCTAGTCTAATATCATAGGACAACACCTCATAGGATTTCAAAGAACAATATGTTACAAGACCCGCATTAAGAATATGATCAACGGTCGATCCCAAATTTTTTGTTCCCATCCCATGTTAAAATGGTATAGATACAGTGTTGTGAACATGGTCAGTAGTTATCCTCCATATTTATTTCCAACCCAATTGTGCTTAAAATATTGGCCTCATTATTTACATCTCGTTCCTCATCCTTTTGTCCAGGTGGAATCAACACCCTTTGTGTTATCCCTTAGGGTTCCATTTAACATTGAGGGAACGAACCAGCACTGTTAGTATATTCTTAACCCACACCTATGTTTCCCTATCGTATGATTACACATGTGGTTAGGAATGTCTCCACCAATTTTTCCCACCCCGAGCATGTCTGACTTGAGATTAGTGGTTTTTATAAGACTCATTACCCTGTAGAAGAGATGTTAATCTCATTGTCCAAACTCTATGACCTTAAAATGTGAGCTCCATTACCAAATACCAAGCATCAAAACATTAAAATTTATGTTTTCTTTTGGTAATATGTGATGTGGTGCATACATCATAACTCTCATTCACATCAGGATTCCATATGGAACAACATCATGTATTTTTTCCTTAGGAATCTTCCCTTCATGGTCTGAGCTCTATAACCATAAAATCTGATCTCTTTAATCCTTATATAATGATGTTAAACTACACATTCTGCATCCAAGCTATATGATGTTAAACTACCTAACTATATGATGTCTTCATCTGAGAAGAAATTTCTCTTTTGGAACTGGGTATCTTCTAAGAAATCATTAAGAACTACATGTGGCTTGATTCTCTCCCTCATGGGATATGTATTGAACCCCTGGAATCTTCTCCCTGGGTCCATCCATATCATCATGAACCTTTTCTCCCCCTTAGTGGCCTAGGATTATTCTATATGTATATGGTGTGGTGTGGGACCCCTTGGTCCTTATTCACACCATCTTTTCAGAAATGCACATTGTAACTCCCTAAAAATACCTAGTTATCTCTATCCTTGTCGTATGATGATAAAATACATGGGCATGTCCCACCCACATGACATTAAACTAGGCACTTTACTGCACAAGTTCTATAACATTTAACTATGTTTCTTACTGTCCAAGGTTGCATGAAATTAACCCACGTAACAACTATTCTATTTCAAGATCAATAGCATATTTCCCTCATTCAGTATTGGCCGTCTTCCATGACATATCAGAACTACCGATGGCTTGACTATCATCTTTATGGGATATGTAATGATTCCTAGACTTCCTATATGAGGTCCAGAAATGACCTCTTTCATATTATTGGCCCTTTTGGCCTCTGTTCTCCCAGAGGTATGTGGTGTGCTATGGAATTATCATTTCTTTATTCACATCAGTTTTATAATTGCCGCACCCTATACTTATATTGAGATTACCCCTCATTGTACTCGTCTGTACTAGATGATGATTAAACTGAATGGTTAGTATCCACCCATCACACATTCATTCATTTGGGTTTCCACCGTCTTTAACATCCAATGGGACCTCCTAACAGAAGGGATTCATGGATTCATTTCCCACCTACCGTCCTCAGCCAACACAATGGTTGATATCGAACAATAATTTTATACAATCCCCATGATTTGAATACCATCAGCGCTCGACCCTAAGTTGTTTGTTCCCATCCCATGTTAATTTCATTTGGTTTATGTGTTTCTAACATGGTCAATAGTTATCCTTCATCATCAAAACACTCTAATTACATCCCAAATATCATATGATGTTCTCCATTCCACTTTTCTTATCTTTGACACCCCAAGGGTTGTTACACTATGCATTATCACATGTCATGTATGAATGTTGGTGTGCCTGGAATATTTTCCACCTGAAATTTCCTTACCTATGTCAGAAACTCTTATATGATGGTGAATTCTTGAGATCACTCCTTTTTCCTACACTGAGAATGGCTTACATAGGTTGAGGGGATTTGGTAGGGTAACTCCCACGCATCAAACTATTTGACCCCAAACCCAAGCTCTATGAACATAAACTAGGATCTCCTCTGTCCTAACCATTTGAAATTAAAATACATGGAACATTTTTTCATATAACCTTAAACAATGACATTAACATATTGGAAACAAGATGACCAATAGGAAAAAAATTTTATGTTCACATTTGAGAGGGCATCACCTTGGGAACCAGTTATTTTGCATGTCATTTTTCATGACCTATGAGGATTGACTCCCATAATTATAAGATATGTAGTGATTTCGTGTAATTTTATAAATGAGATAAGTCCCATGTGTTAGACTTTAAGGAAATTTTCCTCCAAACATGTTCTGAACTCTGCGACAATAATCATGGAGACCTCGGTCCACGTAACATGACTCTAAACTATTGTACGGGGTCTAAGTAGTATTACCTTAAACAATGTGTAATTTCATGGGAATATGATGTTAAACTATTTCATTTATATTCCTCACTGTATGTCGCTATACTAAGCATCAATCATATATATTACCAAGATGTAAAATGACTAGGAGTTATTGTCACATGCCAGAGAGTTCATATATGGAGTGGGATTGATCTTTTTTCAAACTATTATTCTCACCTTATGATCATTCATCACGGCGGTGTAATTTTAAGAGTTTTGTACTTTATTAGAAAATATCATTATTCCAAACCCATGTTTTTTTACCCTTTTTCATATCCTCATTCATTTTCACTTTTAAAGGAACCCCATAATGGTTAGGATGATCATCCTTATGGATTACAAGGTAACCTAGGTCAATGTTCGAAGGGAAATCTGATGACACGCTGAGTTTGGCCAAGTATTTTCAAATACGGTCAGTGGTTGGAATTCATTAGTTTCTTCCTATTTCAGGCTAACGTAATTCATATGTTGTGTTTCAAATTTTTTCAATAGCTATCCTTCATTATAATGTTTCCCTCATTGCGTTCATAATTTTGGGTGTCATGATTCACACTTCTCTTGTCCCTTTGTTCAGACTGATTCCTATTCCCCTAGAGTTATAATGTCTGTGTGCTATAAAAAATTGGGAAATAGAAATTTGTTTGTCTAGAGAACCATATTCTCTAATCAAATTCCCTCTATAATCATGATAATTATACGTGGTAATTCATACCCTAAGGTTTTTATGATTCAATGACTCTCTCATATCAAATAAGAGAAATTACATAGTTATCCCTTGACTCTCACACCATACATGACCCACACAAGAATAGGGATTGATCATTATTTGTTTCATGGATATAATCAAGGAACTATAGTCAAAGAAAGAAGAAATATTTCTACTCATTAAAACAAAATAGCCATTAATGAAATGTGTTTGTTAGTTTAATTGAGTACAACCCCTATAGATTGGTCCCTTCGATGGACCATCTCAGATCCACCACCCTTTGGCAAGTGGAATCTAGCATTCACTATCGCCACATGAACTCCCATAATTCCTTGTTAGCTATGGGGTAATGTTAAATAGCCCTAATATACATAGGATTCCCCTAAACCTGTGTGTCGTTCTCTTCATGGGATTCTCTCCTCAACTTCTATTCATATTCTACCATTTGGGTCCTTAACTGTGATTTGATTTCCAACCGTGTGGTGGTGAATGATGATTGATCTTTTAGTACTGTTTCCCTGAATTAGATCTCTTATTCATCTTCCTGAAGTATTTGAGTATTGACAAACATCATCCACTTCCAGCCAATGTTGAGGCCATTGTCATACTCTCATATTTTCTTCACCAGTTAATCCTAGAAGATAATGTGAAAATTTTGTGCATCCACTCCTCCAGTGCATAGGTTTCAAAACTGAGGGAAATTTTTTCCCATCCGAATTATCCAATATGATCATGTGATGTCATCAATGATGTTCTTGGTCACTTTCCATGACCAGCGATAGACTTTCTTACTTTATCCCACATCATAGGAGGTCATATCCCTCTCATCTAGGTCAATAGGTTCGTATTCCCAGAATGACCCTAGGAGTCTGGTAGCAGGATCGTCCATTAAAATTGTACCTGTTTAATTAAACTATATATCATCTGTTTGATTTTCATTGCCAGATCTCGCCACGATAAATTTCAGTTCTATCATTCTAGTTGTTCTATCCATAGATGTGATTACCTCGTTCTAATAGGTTTTGACACCTCATTCCATGAATATATGTTTTTACCGTGGTAAAGGAGTTCTTGTATCTTAATGATTCTTATAAGCATGGAACTTGCCGTTTGAAAAACTATTCAGAAAGAAAATACAATGTTAGTTATCCTTTTTCGACTGACAACTAGTGTGACTCAATGAGGTAGATGACATACAGAAGTCAAATAGATAATATTTCCATTGGTTTTTTACTCTTATAATCCCATCATTTTCCCCCTTTATATGGTTCGGAATGCCGAATATTCTAGATGGTCACCCTGGTTATCGCAGTCTTGCTAGATTCTGCAATTCCCATCATCCCAGATTCAGGAATTGACAATTTGTTAGCTGTCATACAGGAAAGGTACATGTGGGTTAGGATAATTTTCACATGAAGAACTTCTATTGAGAAGCCATGATGATCAGAGTATGTGACACAACAGAATGGTTTAGAGTTTACCTCAAGAGTTTCAGCATACTCTCCCAGCTCTTAGGCCGTAACGTCAGCTTCTTCCAAAGGGCTCCCCCCTATCAGCCTCTTCTACCAAAGACCAAACCATTGATTCATCAGGTAAAGGTAAATTATTACTCATCTCAATAGTAGACTATAATGGTGGGGAAGATTGATTGAGAAACACTTTAACCTGATTCTTCATTGGACACAAGGTTCTCTGAGAATGTACGTAGTCTTCCATCTCAGTGACGTATTGTTCCCCGTTCACCTGAGACACCATACTTCCTTCCATGGAATATTATATCTCTGAAATATCCATAACTATATGTTTGAGGTAGTCCGACATTTATATGGACAAAGAAATTGTCTCTTGAATTCACTTATATCCCAAACCTTGGTATTAATATAATCTTCATGCATATCTATGTGGCACATTCACTTCCCAGGAGCCTAAGTGGGTAGCATGCCGAACCCTAGGGGTGGCCTCCCTCCCTCATAGATCTACCAATATGGATTCGTTGGGTCATTAATCATTCATCTTCCACATAATCCTATATCTGGCCTTTTAATCAGTGACACTACGGCTGGTACTACTACAATATTGCATGTTTTTGGTGATGTCCAACCTCTAAATCGGGGTTAAGGGGGAACCCTGTCATCAACATGTATATGTTTTTGCCTAGTAATTTCACAAGTTATGCTTTCTCTTTTTTATTTTCATAAACCACAACTATCCAATAAATGGAGGTTGGTTGAGGCATCCCATTCCTCATTTTCCTATCTTCTTGTGGGAGAATGAGCCATATATGCCTCAGCACACATAGGTGGTCCTCATGGAGAAATCCCAAGTAAACTTGTGGAGTCAACTACTTCATGAACTATGACTTCCTTGAAAAATAGTGTGGGTGTAATACACATATGAAACATAGAAGGACTAACTCAGAGATCTTCTCAATTTTAGTTAGCACACACGGTAGTGTAACATGCATATTCTTTTGTTTTTAAAATCTAATAATTTGAAGATGTGTAATATTTATTATATCCAAGAATAGAAAAGGTTTCCTATTACATAAATCTCTATGTATATTTCAGTTATATTTCATATAAAAAATACACAATACGTTTTAATCACTAAATCTCAAAACGTGGGTTCAGGGAAATATGATGAGTGTGGAAAAGAATGACATAAATCAAGTAATTGTAGTGTAATAAAATGAAAATTTAGATTAAACAATAAAAAAATGGACTCTATCAGGTATCATCATATTTTGAATTAATTAAAATTAGAAATTATCGTAATTTTGAAAATAGACACCCTATGGATAAATCTTTGGATGATAATCAACAATTCTAGATGATAAATGGTTTTATTATTGATGATGAAGAGATATAGAATGATACGTGAATGGATTGAGGTATTATTCACTAAGAAAATAATTCTTATTTAAAAAGTTGATATGTAAGTAGAATTATTGAAGAATTTATGTATTGAAATTATGTAATTATGAAATATATAAGGATAGATTAGTATAAGTAATTTATGGATTTTCAAGAATATATTAAATTTTTCTGATGACCTGGAAAAGTTCATTGATATCAAAGTGATATTTTGATTAAAGGGGTGTAATCAATAGAATTTTTATAATGCTGATAATTTTATTAGTTTAGAAAAATATAAAATTCAAATATATGAATTATAGTGGATAAAAATTATGTATTTGGAACTAATTATTGATTTGTTGATAATGTTTCTTATAAAATGTCTGATGGAGTTGATTTTGTTTTTTGGATTTAGGTAATATGACTAATAATCGTTGTTTTATGTATGTATAATTAATCAAGTATGTTTTCAATAAATTTTTATGATAATTTAGTTTATTACAATGATTTAATAGAATACATGATGAATGTATCAACATGTACTGTATATGACAATAATGATTTAAAATATGATATATGGTGGTTTAATGATAATAAATTTAGTTTCCATCTTTCAAATGTTTTTCATTTTAATCATTTCAATGGGTCATATTGATAAATATTTATTAAATTTATTATGTTGAACATTGTATGAGGTTTTATAGTTTAAAGTTTATTATGACTTATTGATAATGGATAACCCATATTAATCATTTTTTTGTGATGATAACTAATGATAGAAAATATTAAATATTTTTATATTTATGGATCTCAATATTTTTTACTACTTCACCCACAAAGAATTCACCATTATTTCTTTGAGTAAGAGACGAACATGAAATAGTTCATGGAACAACCAATTTGTGATATTGTGCTTATGAAATAGAATGAAATAAATTATATCATCATATGAAAATTATATAAATTTAAGAAAATGATCATGAAATAAAATATTGGCTTATTCTCATTATGTTTTGTTAATTCAATGTCCATTTCACACGTATCTTATTATGGTTTTTGGTTATTTACATTCTCTAGATCACCCAATTTATTATGATCAGTGAACTCTTACACTCTATATAATTATGTTCACTTTTCTTATATTTCCAAATATTCACCTCCCAACTATGTTCTCTTATATTTAAATCTTTTTATGAGCTACTTATGGTAACCTTTATATTTCCCACATTAAAATTTTAAGATAAGTTTTATTATTTATTTTTATGATGTGTGTTTTGGTAAATTAATTTTTAAATGATATGCCTTTGATGATTGAGGCTAATCTATAGGATGAAATTAAATTTTTGTGGGGTAGCATATAGTGCTTTGATATCTCATTAAATAAGTTTTTTCAAATATATTTAATCATTTCTATATTTTTCAAAACAATGATTTTATTTTTAAATACATGAATCCCTATAGTTGTATTTTATTATATACAACAAGAATTTTAACTTCTGTTACCCTCATTATTGATTTTAACTTACGTTACATGCAATATAGATTTTATCTAGTGTTATATGTAATATTGAGATTTAACAACCCACAATGCATTATAAATATAAATATTTAATATTATAGTAATCGCATAGCCATAAGAATATCGATTATGAATTGTATTATCTATATTGTGAAAATATGATTTAAAAATGTATGTGAAATTAATTATTTGGTGATAAACTAATTAGAAATAAAAATATGTCCCTTTTGAAAAGAAAAGATATATTTTTCTGAAAAACTAATTTTGTACACCCAAATATATTTTACATCAATAAATTAAATAATTCTGTTTCTAAAATATAATTGAATTAAATTTAAATATAAATTATTAAAATCATTTTTTAATTTTAATCTTATGTGTTCTGTATACATGAGATAAGAATATCTCAAATTTAATGTTTAGCATTGTATTTTTCTAGAAAGACGTTTTTTTACATTGGATACCCATAATATGAAATATAATTTTTCACATATTAAAAAGAAGTTTTACAAGATAAAATTATTTCCTTAAATAAATAGTTCAAAATTATCATAGGGTGATTTTTTTGAATTTTCAGAAATGTTTATTTCTTTTGAATATCTGCAAAATACTAAGTATTAATGGAAAATATAGTTTCTGTTTAATTTATATATAAATATAAATCATATTTAAAATAATTTTTAAGAGATAAATAGTTAAATTTTACATACATTAATCCAATTCAGTTTATTTAAAAAAATATCATGTTGAAATTCGTTATAAAAATATTTTAATCTTTTTATTAGTTTCGATTTACAAATCAACTTTCACATTAGGTTTGCGAAATTAATTTATAAATTATATTTCTTCACTAAAGATTATTGAATTTGGAAAAATTATACCATTTTTTAATAAGAAGTATTTATTTTATATAATATAGCTTACTTATTCATTTACCAAATTGAATTGTAAAAACAATTAAAATTATTGATTATGGTTAAGGTAAAGATGGGTTCATTTGGGGGGAACTAAAATGATAACTGTCAAAAATGAACCAAAAAACTTACAATTATCATTTATGTCTATATATCAACATCCTATCATACAGATTCTAGAATAGTTCACTATTGGAGCCCTTCAACTTGAAAAAACATAGGTGGAATTATTTATTCCAAAAAATAAAAAGTGTGTCAATCACCTCACATAAAAAATGAAACGCATTATACACTCTTATTAAAAACTTAATACATTTTTGTATGGAAATTTCCAAAAAAAATTAGTCCCTAAATTCCCTAATCTCACTAAAGATTCCATATTTTGGAAAAGCATTCAACCCATAATGGATTTTTGTGCAAACCTATGGATAATAACTAAAGAAGTGGTGATGTTCAATAATGAATATTTTTTTATTTATTCCAACATATCATTGAATTATTATTTTGTAATTAATATATATAATAAATATAATATTCCATATAATGGGGCATTTTTATGTCAAATTAATTTCCTACAACAATATCATCTTCGATCAATTATGTTATGAAATCATCATTCATGTATATAGAGGACTACTGTCTTGTAGATAGATTAAAGTCATTTTTCTATTACCAACTCACAAGAATAGAAATAATGATGTATATATATTTTATTTATTATATTATTATATTATTATTATTATAATTGAATTTATATATCTCACCTACCTCCCTACTTTACAATTTGGGTTGATACGAAAATGTTGCTCGTTTGTATTGTAGACTACCGCCTTGCAATGTGATGTGATTCATTCATGATCTAAATTTAAGGTAATAAGAATAAGTTTAATAAAAATATATGATATATATGATATAATAAAATATGTAATAATAATATATAATGAAAATTTAATTCCTTCAACACATCTAGAAAATTGATACATTTATTTTGCATACATTCTAACAAAGGTCTCCAAGAATGGTATATTTCATTTTAAATCACTATATATTATAGATTACTATAAATACATATTTATTGAATAAATATTCTATTTATATAATATATAACTTTTTTATATTATGGAGCCATGATCATTGTAATAGGGAAAATATAACCAATTATAATAAACCTGAAATAAAGTAGTTACTACCCAAAACGTGACATTATCATGGAATTTTTAATAAACTGACAACAAGAAGAATAAGTAAATAATATATGGTATGATAAATATATTTATTATTCTATAATATAGATATGTTAAACATTTATATATTATAATTGAGTATTTGACGACTATGATTGATGTTGACATATAAGTTTTGGGATTTTTGTCTGACATTTCCTTTTTTTGAGCCACATGCTATATTATCCACCTATTTCTTATATTTAGTACATAAAATTCCCCAATAATTATATCCTGATGACTATAGTGAAAATAATTTGAGTTTTCATATACATTTTAGGATATATTTTTAATGGGTTTTCTTGTTCAAAAGTTACCAAATCAAGAAGGGATTTGTTTTCAAAATTTACATTATTTGAGTCAAATGATGACGTTAAACACATATCTTCTAGTATCGTTAGAAAACAAAGACCCTTTTGATATGTAATATTATTATTTTATTATTCCTCGTGATATTATATTGATTATGTAATGATATTCCTTCATTGGTATATTTCAATGTTACCAAAATAGTAATGATTTTATGTTACAATATTTTCGTTCGTAAGGATTATTTACGATCCAGTTTCTAAATTTATAATTTTTTGATGGAGGTTTCTGAAAACTCATGACTTTTCCTGTAATTTGTTTATCTCTAGAAAATAATTCTTTCTCTTTATTTTCTACAAATTATGTACCCAATAGTAAAATATAATATTTTTGAGAAAATTTTATTATTTCTCTATTCCGTCAAAAACCTACATTCTTCAAAAAAATGTTCTCTAAAAATGTTTTCAAAAATTTCTTTTTATAATTTTTAATTCGATTTATGAAATACATATTTTCCATTTTTTTAAATAAAATTACCCTTCATGTTGTTTTAAAAAAAAATTGTAACGTTTTGAGCAAACATTGTAAAGGAATCATCTTTTTAATGTGTATCGCATGAACATAATTTCAAATTCTAGACAATAAATTTCTTTTAATATTCCTTTATATGTTTCCAAGGTCATTTTTAGTGAAACAAATTTCATAATGATTTATTTTATAATATTTTATTTTCAAATTTTAATTAATTGTTTCCCCACCAGATGTTTTAAATTATTTTTAAAATATTCCTTTATAATTTTTTTGTGTTATTTTCAATGAAACATGTTTTAAAATATTTATGTTTTTAAGATTTATTTCCCAAGGATGGTTATTTTCTTCAAGAAATATTCAATGTTATTTTATATTCAAAATTCATCATCATCAATGATGAAATCCATTGAGGTTAATTATGATTTACTAGGGATATGATATAAAGATAAAATTCAAATTCATTATATGAATGGTTTATGTTTTATATGAATTATTGTACATTAATCATGCTTCCCTTCCAAGGATTATACCATGATAAAATTATTATAAATCTTTTTTATTTTTTCATGTGTTATGAAATGAGGAAATTATGGAATTATTATGATAAATTCATCTTTTTCTTAGGTAATGATAAGTTAAACTGTTTATGAACCCCATATAATTTCATGGTTTATGATTGTAAGAATATATTTTTATATATGTAACACATGTGTATGATTTTAATTTTGTGATAGGTGGGACCTATGTCTCACTCAAATTTATTAAGTAATGATAATTGTTCCATGATAACATAAGTTACATGAGTGTTTATCCCAATACTAAAAAGAACAATACACTGGTTATTATATAAAGCCTAAAAGAGGTTATATAGTAGTTTATCTGATTAATGAAGTTGGTACATGGTAGTTATCCCAATTCTAACATGTTATGAACATTATGGTGGGTATCCTTGAAATATAATTCTTTATTCTTATTTGTATGCCAATAATCAATGACGTATGTCAATATTATGCTCTCATGTCTCATTTTCATTGATTTCATTATGATTCCTATTTTATAAACTACCAAACATTATTCAATAACTCTAGATTAGATAATTGATATTCGGGGCATGGTTATCAAATGTTATGCTCATGTTCCCAGAACCTCAACTTCATGTTATTCTTATTCTCATGTTCTAATACACTAATGTTCATATTAAACATAAATATGTCTCTTGTTTACCCTCACTGAGAATTTGAGATCATCCTTTAAAATCTTTCCTTTCCATTGGTTATGTAAAAATGATTTACGTATGGTTTTTTAGATAATAGTACTTAATGGAATGATCTTTGGTGGTAAACATTGTATATAAATATTTAATCATAATATTTTGTAGCTAGTATCCAAGGAAACAAAAAGAAATTAATATCCTTGGGAATGTATGTATGTAATTAATTGAATATTCACCTAAAAATATACAATATATATGTATGTGAATATTGAGTATATGTTGATGATGTAGTTATACAATGGGATTCTAATGTATAACCTTCCATATTTCCTACCACACATTATCACATGGACCACTGAAGAAAAAATGAGCATTGGATTGAATTAGTTCAGACAAGAAGGAATATGATATTATCGAGCATCATGTCTTTTATTGTGAATATGATATCAATGTTTTAGGTTATATCAAACCTTTAATGAAGATAAAACATGAGTATCCAACATATATATCCAATGATTTGTGGTTATAACTATAGTATCATCATTCTCAAATAATATTCTTCATTGGAATAAAAAATTAGGATATATTCCACTAAAATAATAGTCTCCACCAACTGTATAATAATATAAAATGGCGATGATCAACTTTTCTCTAACCTGTTCATCAACTGGAGTAACTGGTATAGTTTATGAAATAAAATATTTATCAATATTCCAAGATTAGGATTTTAGATAATCTTAATAAGATACATAATAAACCTTGTCATTCATATACATGAACTCCCTTTCACCTTAAACCATCTCAAAAGGACTCAAAACACACTTAGAAGTTTTTATTAGAATAAGGTAAGTTTCATCACATTGTTTCATTAATAAATCAATATTATATTATAATAAGGTGTTCCTGGTCATCAAAGATAACCTGAAATATTAACCATGTTGCCTCAACTCATGTAACTGGAGGATTTATTTAATACTTAATAATTTATACTAATAATGAATCCACATCATTGACATGTAAATAAAATTCATGAATTGAGACCTCATTATTTATATGCGATGATTAGGAATTTGAAATAATTATTCCCCCCCTTTGTAGATTATGGATATGCCTCAACAACAAGAACAATAAAATTTAATTGGTACTCAAGAAAATCATAATCTTATCTACTTAAAATATAATGAAATAATATTTGAAACAAAGGTATTTGTCATTTAATGGGAAATATATTGGAAGACCTAATCAGATATATGGATCTAGTTTACATTGTAGGGGTTCATTACTATAGGGCATATGTTCCTTTACCTTATCATTTGGGATTTTATATTTAGGATCCCACTCTGAGAAGTGAGAATCTAATATTACAAGGATTAATATATCAATACATGAATAAAGAATTACATGTAATGCAATTAAGGCTTAACTCTTTCACCAATGTTAATTTCCTCTGATAATATTTCATTATTTCATCAATGCATGACAAGGGAAAAGGGTTATAGGGCCACACCTATGGGATAAAAGGTCCCCAAAATGGATGTTATAATGAGGATCCTATAAATCTTTCTCAAAAAGTATAATCTAACTAGGATAAATATTATATTTACTTTAGGTGGACTAACTCTTAAAAATAACCCTCAAAGTTCCACGCATATCATATGGAGAAAAAATTAATATGACCTCTATCATTTCCATTCTCTATAAAAAGTAAAATATATAATAATGATAGGTTTAATTTTATAAAGGATGAACACCATTTTATGGGATCTTCATAATATGTATTTATGGTCAAGGTAGCCATCATAATCTTCATAAATGGTTTGGTTTTTGACCCCATGGCCATTCCCATTAGCTAGAACCTCCCACACATTCCTAGTAATTTGAATTGGTTGTTGATAGTATCCACTAACTTTCATCTCACTAATATACATTTCATAGTCGACATTATTATTATTAACTACAATTAAAATTTTATATTTAACATTCCCTATTAATGGGATTCATATGCCATATTCAAGAACAACCCATAGATCCACATCCTTCTCTGTGACTATCAAACTACTCTAAAAATAGAAATCAACTATATATATTTCATGGATAAGAATCATCCCCCATTATCATTGGATTATATTTTAATTCCCTATAGGTCACATTTATGCTTTTTTATTCACATATTTTATCATTGACTTTATTCTATATGTTTTTAAGAGTCTCTGTTTGAAAACTAGGATTTTTTTAGGAAACATGTTAGGGACCTCATGTGGGTGCATGGTTATTACTAAATATGTTAAAACTATTATGTAGGTATAAATGGGATTATAGTCGAATTTTTCATGTTTTAAGAACAATTAGTCAAACCATATGTCTCCCAAAGGTTTACTGTATTGGCATCTGGGTGGTTGACTAGGGGTTTCTCACGACATGATTATAGTTTACCAAAACCAAACAGTTCATCACTATCAAAATAAAAACACTATTTTTTATCAGATAGTGGCCACAATGTTTGGAAAATGTTTTTTCTACTCTTGTGGATAAACAAGGTGCACTTAACTAAACCTCTAAAAAGTTCAAAATTATCTATTTTTCATTGTTATTTTTAAAATATAATCACCCATAATCATCAGTTTCTCCAAAATGAACCATCACTAGTTCTCTAGATGATTCTCCCCTTGGATTTTGGATGAAATTCCTCTATTCATAGTAGATATATGTATGGTATATTCCATTTCTAATCCATTTTTCTCTCAACTTCTTTTATCCTCAAATTATAGTCCCACCTTTTATCTCATTGAAACATAGAAAATAATTTTTTTTTCAAATATAATGGGTTTAAAATAGGTTTAATGATATATCCTATTGATATAGGAACATGAGGGACTTCTATACTCATTACCTATATCAATTTTTACTAATACAGGTTTTCCTCCCTTCATGAGGTTTGATTCTCTATAAAAAAGTGTATAATTCATGATTTACATGATTTTATTGTCATTACCATCATAGTTGGATAGATTGAGGGTTATTGATGGTCACATAGAGATTATTTTTTACGTTATTTTATTATATTAGGGTTTATCCCTTTGAGATTGAAATTATATATCCCATGTATATCTATTCTTATTTTTCTATATACAGTATTTTTGCATTGGTTTTACATGATACTTGTTTCTGATGTTTTCATTCTATCTACCTTTAGGTGTTCCTACTGTTGTGACATGTCATGTTCACCCAGGATGGGCCAATACCAAATAATGTTAGATGGATTAACCATCGTGAATAGTTAAGGAACAAATTGGGTTTGTTTTAGTGTCTTTTGTTTATAAGAGTTGGTAAAACTGAAATTAGGGTATTATTTATGTTAGGGGATCCTGGATATCTCACATGTGTGACTATACATTATATTACATGAATTCTATGTAATTTTTTCCATTATTCATACATATTGTTTTATATTATTGGATTGAATAGTATTTGTGGTTTATTTCAATTAATATGTTCATTGTTAAGGTATTTGCTTTCATTCTTTTCATCCGTGGTTGTTTAAATATTTGTTTGTTTGAAGGGATTCATAAATACACTTGGTATAATTAATTATTTGAATATTTTATCTCAAAATAATGGGATATAATTTTTTTTGTTAATTAGATATTTCCTCCAAAAATAGATCATGTAAATATAAGAGAGGAAGATGTGATACAAGTTCAAAAATAAAATCATCCAAAGGATACTTCATTTATAGAAGATGAAATCTACACTATAAAGGATCATGGTTAAGCATGTGTTGGTATCCACAGATGAATGGTGGATCATGGTTCGGAATTTAGTATGAAATGTCTATCAATCTTACATAGTGACAATGTATCCCATGAATACGAAAATTTTCTTGAGCAGATCAAAAGCATTATATTTTTTTTGATAAATCTAGAGGAATATAAGGTTTGATTTTCTATATAAATTTTTGAAGGATATCAAATAATATGGTGATACTCTATCTAAAAAAAATTTCACAAGGTTTTTACCCTGACATATTTTAATTAAATATTCATCCTACATTTTTATACTAAAACATTACGCATAGTGAAGACTATTAATTTCAAACATTAGAGTCTGGGAGAATATTATTTTCATGTATCCAACCCATTTTTTTGAGTTGGTGCACTAGGAACATATATTTGATTCCAATTTTTTCCATAAATATCAATTTTAAAAAATGGTTATGAGGGTTTTCATTCAATTGATGATGATTCTTCTATTCATTTCTACCATTGTAGATGTGGACAACAAAGATGTTATTGCTACATAAGACGACCCTAAAATAACTGATGTTTGTGGATCATTGGTCATTTTTGTTTCGAAAATTTGTTTTCCTTATTTATATAAAAATAAATGGATATATCTTGTGTTTTAATTAGGAACAATTTCATGGGCTTCACTAGGGTAAAATAGGTTTTTTTTTCTATTTGTGTGGAAGGCCAGGTCATACCAAACCTAACTGTATGGATGTTCCCTAAGCCTTTAATTAATGTGGATAATATGGTCATCTCAAGAATTCATTGGAACAATTTCTCCATTATATATGTATGGATCCGCTCTCAAAAGGGTTTTCATGGTTTTTTCTATAGAGTCCATGGTTGTTGGGTATTATCCTTGGTCTAAAGGGGGTGTTCTTTTAGATATAAGGGTTCAAGAAAGAGTTCAGACCATACATCTTTACACATTGAAGTATCTTATAGAGTAATATATGGTACGACCTAATAGTATTAGAGTTTTATTTTTTATTTTAACATCAACGGTTCTCTATTTATTTGATATATGTGAATATCAATGTTTTATATCATCAATGTTAATTGACATGGAGGGATTGTGTTAGTAACTTATATTATTCATGATGGATCTTTATACACCATTTGGAAAGAGGTATGAGCATGGTATTAAGAGTGACATGTGTCAGGTAATAATAGAATGCATTTATGGGGTGTGGTTTTTCATAACTATTGATCTTAATATTTTCGACCAAATTTTTTAATAGATTGGATTATCAAAATTAAGGCCCAAATCATTTTTTATCAACAAAGTGTTTTGTTTTTATATCCCAATGGAGTGTCTATTGTATTTTAATGAGATTAGGTATATAAATTTAGTATAAATTGGTTGGTTTTTTTCTTTTATAGAGTGATATTATTCCAGTTATTATTGATGTTCCTTGATTTTGTTAACTCTTTCTTCAGTAGTCCACTTCCTACAATGGTGAGTGGGCACCCTGAGGACATTCCTAATGATTTTTTCTTGGTTACCAATATATAGAGTTATCATTATTACTATATAATTACTCCATTATATGATTCCCATTTATATTCTTTTATAAAAAATGGAACCCAATGAGTTAATGGAACTTATTGTCTAGCTTCTATTCTCTGAGGATTAATAATTTATTCATCTTATCATGTCACCATTGGATCCTCCAGTACTCTTCTCCATGCAGTTAAATGGGGGACTTAAACATTTCTAAATTATATAAACATTAATAATGTCAAAATTAATAATATGTATCTTTTTTTAGAATTTTTGATCAATTTTATCAAATCAGTGGGGCTTTTTTATTTTCATGGAATGACCTCTGATTGGGTACTAGTAGTTTGGAGTCTAATAAGAGGATATAACTAAGGCAATGTTTAGGATCCTATGTGAGAATTTTGAGTTTCTATTTATGAAAAATATAGTCAATAATTTATCTAGGTTATTTATGATATTTATGAACCAAATGATTCATTATTTACTATACATTTTCACAATAATGTTTGGTGATGCTATTTTTTGTACTCTTGATTAATATATGATACCCATGTTAATTTGGAAATCATCATTAGAAAATTTGGGGAACATTACTTATATTTTAAGCTATATAATTGTGAATTTTGGATCCAAGAATTTTTATATAATGGGTATGTTATTTTCGATAGGAGATTCTTATGGGATACTAAAAATATTCAATGGTAATGTCATGGTAGAACTCCAAAACTGTTATTTAGATCTAGTTCTTCTTTGTATTGGTGGGTTATTACATGCTATTTTTTCTGGACTTCACCAATATAGCATCTCTAATGATATAATAGAATCATAAGGGTGTTATATAGGACTCGACTAAAAAATTTCATGGATAATTCTTTGGATCAAAGAATTGGTTGACTTTAACTCAATTTATAATTCTTCCAAGATGTAGTCTATTTTAAATTATTTTTAGTGAAACCATAGGTCCATGTTGGGGTGAGTTTTATGATATATGGTATTTAGTTTTGGCCTATTTATTCTTCCAACTATACCATAATGAGAACAACTACACTATCCATAGTTTTGAGCTGGTAGTGGTTATGCATTCAGTCAATACATGGATTCACAATATATTTCAAAATAAGTTGTGGTATATTTTCATCATTAGATTTGGGAGTATGTTTCTACTAAGAGGTATCTGAACAAGTGATAGAGAATCTCGGTTGATTATCTCCAAAAAATTATATTTCTTATCATCCTTGGAAAATATAATTTGTTAATTGATTCATTTACCATGAAATTAATAACTGAAGCCCTAAATGAATCACCGGAGTAATATTCATTGATGATTTTATTATAGGAATAGCATTGGGGTTGAATGGGATGATGGGAATGTGTTCATATATTTTGGGAAATTTGACACATCATTTGTGGATTGGATTTGGAATGGATAGTAAATATACAAATATTTAATGCGCATTAGTAAAATCATAATTGGTTTTGAGAACTCAAGATAATCATATAGGTGTATCATTGGCACTTTGTATTTCAATAGTAGGTTGTTTGATCCTATTTATTGAATGTTAGAGTAGTTAGAAAATGGTCATCCGTTTTTTTGATCTGTAATCCATTGAACTAAACATTTGTATCATTATATGAGACATCAATATTTTATACCATTTATGAAGTTGTTGATTAATAAATTCATGTTCTCATACCATACGTCAAAGATAATAAGGTAAAGAACCAGATACATAACAATTTGTTCAAAAAGTATCCCTTTTCAATGTCCATATTGTATTATATTTTAATTGAGCTTACCATCATGTTTTCAATAAATTGGACTGGGAAGGATTCAATATGGGAAATCATTGATCGAATTATGAAATCAGTTAATTTCCTCCCTATCAAGGAGAAAAAGAATTTGGAAAATCATGGGTATTTTAATGTATCGGATTTTGTAGTACTTCAATGGACTTCCCTTGTGGTTGTTTTTTATAGGGATATATGGTTTACAAACAAATTGTAGAGAAACATACAAAATGAGATGGGATTTCGGTTGAAATTACTCATCACATATCATCATTATACATATGTGAAGGCTAAGAGATCTATTGATATTCATAAGGATATTATATGATCATGTATTATTCATTTTTTCAGCTCTGAAAAAATTTATCTTCCCTTTTATGACTTTTCCTATATAAATTTTTATTAGGATTTTAGTAATATTTTTACCTCTGAATCACTTTATGGGTAGCCGTGTAGATCCCCTTGTGTTGGGGAGATTGGGGAGAGTGTCACCTCATTAAATTGACAATTATTCTAGAGATGTTTGAAAACATGTAGATAATAAAAAACGATTGATCCTGACATAGAATCATCAAAAAAAATTATGCAGACCATCCTTGTACACCATTTGTGATTATGGTTGGTGAAAACAATTTCATACATTTTACCTCACATGGGACACCATCGATTGGGTAATCATGGTATGTTGGAACTAAGGTTTTTTCTCCCAATTGAAATCATTAAATGAAATGAGTAATTTGTGTATTAGTTGATTTATCCATTTCACATTATATATATCCACAACATGTTTTCTATTTCCCCACTGAGGAGGTAATAAAAAGATCATTTTTTAAGAAGGTTGTTCCTAGACAGAAAACCAAGTCATAATTATTATAAAAAATTGATGTTACAAGAGCCTAATAGATGGAAAAATATTACAATGTTTGTATGGAATTGAAGTAGATCAGTAGGAAGATAATCAAGCCAAGTAATATCTATAATAACCCTCTTTTTTCATGGACATCAACAAACTTGTTAGCTTCACGATACATATGAGTGGTAAATTAGTTGATGTCGAGAAGAATGTAGATTCAGCCCCTCCAGTAGGTGGTGATTGGCCACACAAGATCAATCACACCATTATAAATTTTTTTCACAATGTAGGTTGAGTCACTATAAATCTAAATGTTCTCCAAAAATGTTGTTTGAAAAATGAAACAGTATGAATCATACTCATCATTTCAACTTCCAGTGAAGAGGCAAGGCCACAACTACAATAAATGCATCCATGGATCTGACCAACATGATTCTTAATGAATGAACCACTACCCATAGGGCCCAGATTTCCTTTGGTAGTACCATCCAAAAAAATATTAACCCAACTAGGGAGATGGGCGTTCCTAAATAGTTAAAAAGTTCCATGAGGCCGGCAACAGTTTCCATCAATACGAAGTCAACAAAGAATTCCAATGTCATGCACTGTGTTTTTTCAATGTCCCATTGGGATCGAAGCTGCTTCACGAGTTGAAATGAGAATCCACATTTTCCATTCATTATGAATGAATGAAAATTTATTATGAATAAGATCATTACTATCATACCAGATCATGTGGTGAAGGTCAACATCAGTATAAAGGAAATTGTTATTAATTTTTCGAGAATTATCTATATCTACGCATCTTGTTAATTGATATTCAATAGCAACAAGGAAGATCCATTGTGGAAGTGTAGATGGGATAGCCATGAGGTACGAGATCCTGAATAAATTTTCAGGTAGCAGTGGCCATATCATTTGATGATTTTAGAATATTTATCACTTTATTGGGAAACAAATATTTTGTTTTCAGAAGAATTGTGACGTCCTCTAACTTACAATTATTCAATAGATTCTCCTAATTTTTCCCCCAGGGATACTATATATATATCTAGGATTTTTTTGGCTAATAACATTGATTTTTGGAGGAAATATAACATAGGAATAGGCTAGAAATTCCTTTAGTACTATCCCTGAGTTAACAATATAATATTTCTATGTGTAGTTCTAATAGGGGATTTCATATTTTTAGCATGGGTGGTCAAACTATATGGTTCTCCAAGGAAACAATGTTGTTGTCTAGGTGGATTTATCACAGTTTGACACAAATGAATCATGATTTTCACAATATCTGAAAATTATATCAAGGAAATTGTGTGCCCTTTTTCGTGTGATGGAGGACACACATGTTTATAACATTATTTTTTTCTAACTGTGTGGATGAATTGTATTCCCCGATTTGGTCGTCTAAAAAATTAGGAAGCTACATTTTCCATTGATCACATTTTTTAATAATCGTGGCCTAATCAAAATTTGGATATATTTGAACAGTAAAAAAATTTATATTCCTCTCCCCTCATATTCTCAATTGAATTTTCCAATTCTTGGACAATATCATCATGGTATGTTCCTTTTTATATCTATATTAGTCTCTTATTCTTAGATACTCTATTGATATTCCATTCTATTATCTCATTGAAAATTGAATGACATATGATTGTTATATATATGTTATTTGAGAAGTTTGATAAAGATTACAAAGGATCTAGGCTTCTAAGAACACGATCAACTTATTCCCAATCACTATTTTTCAAGGAAACTAGAATTCTTCAATTATTATGTTATGTGTCACCATAAAAAGGTTATAATATATGATTTACATGATATTATCATAAAAACCCATTTGTTTGTTTTATGAAAATTATTTATCTGATATCAAGGTGTATTTTATTGTTTAGATACATGTTTTCGTAGGAGTTTTTTTAAATATCTTTTTCAGCACTATGTGTTCACTAAAATCCCATAATGGTGAATTGGACTATAAAATGGATTTTCAATCATTGAATTGGTAGTATATTTATATGATAATTTTGTTAAATAATTTAGAATAGGTTTCAAATTATTTTAGAAAACATAACACATTAGGGTCCTTGGTGTTTTATGAAATGTACATGTAACATCAATTTGTATAGTTATACTAGAGGGTTGATATTGAAATATTATAATTGTAAACAATATCAATTGGATTCATGTAATTCCTATATTAGTTTCCTTATTATGTGTGGAATTATATATTCCCATTCTCAATAGACCAAATCACATGTTTTTTATTATTCATTATTTTACACATGATTGTAAATTTCATGTCTGGTTTCTCATTTTATTATCCTATGATATAAGTTTCGTTGGTTTTCTATACTATATTGATTTAAATCTTATACCTATCATATTACTTGTTTTTGTGAATTTGAAAGGATATTATGATTACCAAATATGTTTATAAAAATAATTATTAACATGTTGACATATTGGGTTTATGTAAATATATAGATAACATTTTAATTGTATTATAATTTGTATATAATTTTTTGTTAAATCTTGTATTCCTTAGTACTCATACAATTTTCTTTCCTTTGGGTATTTATAGATTTTGTTTTATCAAACTCTAACAAAAGGAAGGGAATACAGTAGTTCACATAGTTCTCATTTAATTCAATTCATTTATAGTAGAATAGTATATTGGTGATGAATAGTCACATAGAGAATCGACATATATATTTTCTTGTTTTATATTTAGGTTTTCTCATTTTGGGATTTACATTGACAATATCATGGATATGTAATATTATTACCCAATTTTAATTCATTTTTCATTGGTCACACATGAGATGTGTTTTTTTGGCTCAGTTACTCTCAATATTGTTGTATTCCTACTTGAGGAACATGTAAGGTTAACCCGAAATGTTTTTTTATCGATTTCATGACATGTTTCCTATTAATTGGGTGGTATTGTGTCTATTTTTAACTTGTTCACGTCGTTTAGGATAAATATTAATCATGTTTTAATAATGATCTATAAGGACGACAATGTGCATCACCCGCATAGGTGATTTGATGAAACCACCATGGCCGTTTATTTATATGGTTTCCGAGCCTCACATCTCCATTATTATTAATATATAATCCTATGACATGAGACATTTTTTTGGACAATATTATGAAATGATAAGATGAAATCCATGCTAATGTATTCTCTTACATCAAGAAAGTAAAAATTTCTAGGGAAGGATATATTATTATGACATGTAAATCCACTCATGTCCTCATTTAAGTACGTTTTATAAGTATCATAGGAATCTTCTCCATCCTTGAATCCAAAAAAAATAGATATAACCAGTCAATATATTCACATTTATTAATGTGCGAATTGGAAGGTTCTTTATAATATGTAGGTAATGTCACAGTCAATTAGTGTTTAGAAGATGTAGTAATGAATAACCATTATATATGATCATTGTTAATATACCCGATGACTATCAAATACAATAATTCAAATGGATAATTGACCATATTTTCAAAATTTTAACATAGATTATATCTTCAGAGTCTGATGAACTATCAACATATCCATCAATAGTTTTTTAATTCTGAATATATTCTTGATGAAGGGATTAAATTTATATATCATAATAGCATTCATGTTTTCAATAAATGTAATAGTAAAATGTTTTATTATGTATGTATATATAATCATGAATGGTCTTGAAATAAAAATTGGTACTTTTATTGATAAAAATGTTGCAGACATATGTTTTTCCTTGAATGAATTAGAAAAAACTGAACTAATAGGCCTTATGTTTACATTAAGAAATACAACCACAATCACAACTGTTATTGGTTTCATACACTTGTGAAAATTAAAAAAAACAAACATATAGTCACTAATAAAATATTATTATAATATGGAAATATTGTATCATTAATTTAAATCTATATAACCATATAGACACATCATTTGTACTGATCAATCTATTTTTCGATAAAATCAGTACTTAAATACTCTTGTTTTTCATAGTGGGACCAACCATCATGCATGGATTGTTGGGAAACCCTTATTGTTATTTAATTTTAATTAATGGTTTATTACATAAGAGTACACATAATACAACCCATAAGATCTTGAATAATATTTTTTATTGGAATTCTGTAGATTACACAGAAACCTAAAACATGCTATTGAACAATATTATTGAAAACATTATTTCCAAGATCAAAATATTCCAAAAACATAAATCTTACTAGGAAAAACTGGACACATACATAAGAAAGGGGTGAGATATAATGTCATTTAAGGGAATAAAAAAGAGATAACATGAATAAATTAATATATATTGCATCATAAAAATGCAAATAAGACATAAAATGCATTTGAATTGTAAACATGAACAATTTGGCATAATATAGCATGATAATCATAGAGAAATCATGGGAAATGTGGCAATCACATAAAACATTGCATCCAAAAACATAGTTCAAGGATAAATTAAAACACATAATGATAGAAGAACTATTGTGATGAATTTTATACACTATTTAATCCACTTCATGATTTATCATGAGAATCAAACATTTATGAATTCATTGGAGGACTATAAATTATGGGTACACGTACCACATCCCTTCCATTCTCATGATTATGTTTGGACATATATCATAAAACATGGAATCATTTATCCAAACAAATTATTCCATTATAATGTATTTTGGAATAAATACATTTAGTTCCATAATAACATAATTATAATTTCATAAATGTGACAACCCCTGATAGAAACTTTCTCTGGGTACTCACTACAAGTCTGTTTAGCATGGAAAATCATGGTGAACTTTTGGCCACCTCACTAGGGTGTTTGAACTTTAATGGGAGGTATTAATGAGAGGTAAATATATATTTAATAATTTATAATAAAAATGGATAGTGTTAATTAAGAACATATACTAACATTAAGAAATCAAAATAAATGACATAGTACAAAGAAGATAAGAAATAAAGAGGAGAATGAGAGGATCCCTTACATTAATGGGGCGATTCCAAATTCATGTAAAGAGAATCTTGAATGCTTGGGGGAACCTTCAAGGGACTTTAGAGTGGGATAGGAAGTGTAAGTAAGTCATCCAAGGTTTTTAGGGAAGTTAAATGAAATATTGGGTGGGTTTATACAGGAAATGTCTGGGGAATTATTTATTCTTTATCAAATATATGTTTCACACATTATATAACAATTTAATAAAAGAAAAAAACCATACAATTGTTTTTTACCATTGTTACATCAAAATTGGGTAGGTTTTTGTTATTTTATTTTTCTATAGATCAAAAATATAAATATATTAACATTGCTGATGCAGAAGTGAGTCATGTCCATAACTAAATGAATTTAAAACATTAAAATATATTATTAGTTGTAGAGGATACAATATATAATTACTAAATTAATAAAATTACATAAAATTCATAATATTTTTAACATAAAACATATATTTGTTCGTGGATATCATTTATTATTTTTATTACATAATTTTAATTCATTATGTAGTGATAATAGACATCGTATATTTATACTGTATTTAATTTTTACATAAAATTTGATTGTCCTAGAAAATTATAAAATATTAACTGTTGGATAATTTGGATGTTATGAAACAAAAAATAATATTTTTTTTAACAAAATAATTATGAAATTGTTTTCATTTTCACTTCTAAAAAAGTAATAGGAATTTATTTTGAAATGTAGGCTTTTTTATAAGAATAAATTATGAAACCAAATAAAAAATACATTTGAATTCATCAAAAAATATGGTCATTTATATTTGATAAAACATATTTCATAAAAATATGTTATTATAATATTATTTATTTAGATAATATATTCATTCATCAAAATAAATGTTTCATTTAAATTTTAATATTTCATAAGAATATATTTTTTGTATTAAATTAAAAATCGTTTAGAGAGTATAAATAAGAAGTAAACATTGAAATTTTTATACTAACACATCAAAATATATAATCATATTATTATGGTATTAATATATATCCCCATAATACCCCACCAAACTCCCTAATGGTATGGTATGTTGTTGTTCAGAGTAAGACACTCAAGAGGGGGTGAATTGATTACTTATAAAAATATCGATCTAACACACTTATTTTAAATATTCCAAAATATGAAATAAAAAACAACCCACATAACAAAGGTATAAAATTTATAAAACTTTAAATCTTTTAAAATAATTCTCAAAGAGAATTTATTTCTTAGTTAAAATAATATATATTATCATTTTATCTTTTGAAATAAATATAAAAATTTAAATTCTTATATAAATACTATATAAGATTAACTACCAAAGTAAAGTGAACTTTTCTGATAGAATAAACACACAATAAAAAATTAAACTAGAGATAACACATTTAAAATAAAACATGGGGTTCAGTCTCAAGAAGATTCATACTCCTCTCCACATTGGGATCACCTACCACAAATTATTTTATATAAATGAACATTAATCCACACCTTTGATTGGGATAGAAAATAGTATACACAATGTCTTAATAAAAAAGACCAATTACAAAGTTTTCATGGGAGAGATAAAACAAACATTCCCCATAGAGAAATCATCCACCATTATCTTCTAGGGTGTGATGTTTGGAACGATGGTATGTGATGATATCAATGTATCTTCCGGTTTGGCATAGGATTCATTATTGGTTTATAGAATAGAGAAACCCATATAGCTTCATGTATAGAAACAATACACAAGTAGATAAAAATATATAGAATAGATTTTAGAAGGAAATTAGTGATTTGATTTTAATCTTGTGACTCCTTCTAACTCATATTGAAATGCACCTTGAGTCTACTTCTGGAATCAGAAACCAAAAAAGAGTTTTATAATATATTCTGTCTACTATTTCCAAAGAGAAAGTAGTTTAATCGAGTAGTGTTTCTCATCTCCTTATTTTTTTACTATAGGATGTTATTTGGATTAAGTTGTCATTGGTATCATTGTGATTATGTAGTTTATATTTCTTTAGATTTTCTATAGTGCAGGAGCATCTCCCCACCACCTATCATCAGGATTGGAAATTCCCATTATAAGCAGTAGTTGGAAAGAAGCATGTTTTATGGTACCTCGTACCTCATACTTGTCTCTAAAATTGATATTAATGTGTTATAAAAAATAAGGAAAAGTTATTAAAATAAATAATAGAACTATGTTTAATCAATATTATTTTTATAATAAATTTTAATTTAAATGAAAATGTATGAGTGATTGTGTGTCATGAACGATAGGTCAGTTAGCGGTGTGTCAGAACCATTGTTTCACTATTAGATAATTTTTTAGTATGAAATAGCAAGTCATGTAGTGGAGACTCTGGAACGGTAGGTTATTTTTGTTGGTAGGTCATATTAAAGGTGAATCATGAAATTCATAGCTCATACTAGTAACTCATTCATAGAAAAAAATTCAGATTTTATTTGTAAGTCATTCTGTAAGTAGTTTGGTGGAATTGTGACTTAGCTATCAGTATCTCAATGCGGAAGTCTCTCATCCTTTGTGAAAATTATTAGATCATCTGTCGGTGGGTTAAAAAACAGTGACTTGGTGCATAGGTATATTGTTTGTAGGTGTCTTATCATTGTTAATAATTCAATATTTATGCTGACAATGAGATAGTTTACAGTGAGATATTTCATTAGTAGGTCCATGATATTAGTAGCTCATACATAGTAATTTTTATATCATTAGTAGGACATCCATTAGTGATTCCACCTTAATAGTGACCCATATATAGTAAAATATTTACAACATGAATTGTGATATAAAACAATAAAAAAATAGATTGACATGATAAGTACTCATGAGTAGACACAATTAATCATTATGAAACATGATGTAACCTAATAATGCTTGATTATCGATCATTAAAACTAGAGGAGGCCAACAATATCCCCCATTTTTATGATCAAAAATCATGGAAATAATAATACCTTCTTAAAAATGAATTTAAAAATATCTATTATTCTTAATATGTCGTATAGATCATGATAATGTAAATTAAAAAATAAATAGACTCAAATAAATCATAATTCCATCTCATATTTCTCCTCCGTTCTGGGATTATCAAAATGAAAAAAAATTGGAAAAGATAAAGAACATATAATATGGGAAAAGAGAAAATTCTTTTTTTAATAAAAAAAAGTACACAGGATGGGAAATATTCCCAAAAATACATCCATATTAAAGATCAATCAATAATCAAGACTTCTCTAAAGAAGGATCTATGACTTCTTTACCCTTATCCATAGTGGCAGGTTGAAGAATAGTAGGTATAGATGGGATGATGTATAGTGATAATGAACAAAAACTACAAAAGGTATAGTAAGAGTATGATTTAAAGAGTTATGGGTTTTAATTTACCTATAGACCACATGCCCTAAATAAGCAATTTCCTAAATAGAGACATGGGAAAATGTTGAAGGGTTGTATGTAATAGAGTAAAAGGATTCTGATAAGAATAACATTGAAATGGGGATCCACATATCGGTAGATGGTGCCTGAAGGTAGGTACTCAAATACAAGTCCAATAGTAAATGCTTTCGGAGCGATAATAGCTTTACTATGGATATACATGTATGGATCCAAAGGGCAATTAAATCAAATAATATCATCAGAATTTTATCCATAACCTTAGTAAAATCAAATTTTATCTCCATAAACATCTAAAGAGTAGGTTTAAGACCATTGGGATATTTGAAATGTTCCTTGATTTCTTCTATGATAGGAGGTATCCTCAAATTATAATCCATCAATTTGATATGACTATTCATTTGATGTTTTGTATAAATTGTTTTAAAGTAGAAATAATCATTCTTTGTGATATCCTCTTGAGAATTAATGGTCCATTATTTGTTAAACCTTGACATGTAATATATATAATCACAATTTTGTTTTTTTTCTTAGTCTCACCTGATCTAAACTAAAAAACAGAGTCTTAAATTCATCCATTTTCACCAATCTGATCATATAAATGTTAGAAGACTGAGTAAGAGTAGCAGAGGTTGGGGCATAATGTACTATATGATTGACTACTTATCTCTAAATATATTGATCATGGTTTGAAGGAGGAGTATCATCCAATGAATATTTGTCTTCGATATTTTTTGAAACATTTTACAAAGATGATGCATACTCAAAAGAAATTTCATTCCCAATAGGAATGAGTATATCCAACTCATCACATAGAATCTTATTTTAAAATCATACAGATTGATGTTCTAAAACTATATATTGATTAATCTGGGAGAGAACACTCTCTACAATTATAGTACCATCAATTTCACTATGAATTTCCATAGGTGTAGATTGAAAACGAATTTTTTCTCTAATAGGCAAGAACAAATCCTCTTTAATGACATTAATGTCATGTTGTGTCATATAAACTATAGGCACATGTGAAATCAAATGAGTTGGATAATGAGTAGTTACAAACATCAACTCTCTCATCATTAGCAACTCTTTCTATTAAGGATCCCTTAGAATCAAATGTCTAATATTTTGAATCTATATAATCCAATCCTAAAGTGACATATCCTGGTTACTTCTCCCTTTAAGCTACTATTATATCCAATGGAATAAGGGTGGAAACATTAACGCTTTGAGTCTATTTATTCCCATCAGCAGGTTCTTCCATCTCAATAAGTTTTTTCTTTCTAGAATAGAAATTTTATTCCACTTGAGCAACTAGAGCTACTTAATTAGGTAAAATTGACTCAGGAGCCCATTGAGTTTCCACCACGTGTTCCTTTTCCACAACAATAATTTTATCTTGATCTGTTGGTTCTATGGATTTTTAGGTTCCAAAACATTGTCCTTCTCCACAATTTTATTTTTAATATGTGTCAAATTATTCAATAGGTTCTTGATCCCTAACAGGAGGGTCAACATCACCACTAGTTCTGCCATCATTTCTACCACACTATTTTTTTATTTAATCTTCATGTTTATCACAATCAACTTCTTCTTCAACCTCTTCATCTTTATACTCTTATTCTTCCTCTTTATTTAAATTTTTTCTACATATTCTTCTTCAGGTTCCTCATTACTATATTCACTATTCTCTATCTCTTCTTCACTTCTACATTCAATTTAAAATCCACTAGCATACATAACATTTATAGATTCCTATATATCATCATTATAATCATCATTTATGATAGGTTCATTCATTGGAAGTCCTTTTGGAGGCCTTGGATATCAAAAAAAATTACTTTAGGGATTTCAACAATATCATGATCAGTACTATCATCAATAATAGATCATATCAATTCTCTACGTCATAAAGTTTTTTCCCATATCTGAGTACTCTGCCACTTCATTTGGGCCTAAAGCAGGGTCAACCATATCTTTTGGACTAATGGTATGTTGAACAGGATAAAATTATTCATAAATTTTCTTGTTATCCTTATCCCACTGCCTCTTCGAGGGATTCCAAGTGATATTCATTATTTTTTATATGGATTTTATAATAAAAAAATCATCACAATTGGCCTCAATTTGTGCTCCCCCATTTAAAACTCATTTTTCATTCATCATTGTAGAAATCAACATAGAATAAAATAGGGAAGTTAACTTGTATTATATTTTAATAATATCACTCATTTAGATGATGAGGTATCTACAAAAATTGATCATATTTCGTTCTATCATAAGTTAAAAAATAGACATCATGATATTTGAAGGAAGTAAAGTCCCCTTTTTTGGGAGACGATTGATACTGCATAGACATAAATAACAACCTACATTCACCATATAGCTCAGTTACTATAGTTTTTTTTAGAATACTATCACTTTTAGGCTTAATTATGGCTATTTCATAATAGAAAATATCACTTGGAGGTAGAGGAATACAATGGTAATCCTAAAAAACACCTTCATGTGGTAACTTCAAGAATTCTAAACACTACATAGAGGAGAATTCAATAATTTATCCAATGACTCTGGACTTGATATAAAACTATTCAATTTCTTCAAAAATAAACATGACAAAAAACTAAAACATACAAAATAGCTTTCGATATAGAGGACGTGTTTTGTTGGAGAACCACTATAACAAACCTCGCTCTGTAAAAACATTCAAAACGAGAGACTTACATGAGAGAAACCATTTTACATGTACTCCATATCAAGCATGACTATTTTATTGGCAAGATATTGATTAACAAGTTTTGAATTTGGAGCACTAGATTCAACTTTTTCTTTCTTTAATGGAGGAGACTCATCCACATACATGTAGTGATAATTATTCACTCAAGACATTTGAAATATTTGAAAGGCTTGGTTTGAGGGGAGAAGGTAATGATGGTTTTGGAGACAATGGTTTAGTTTTGGAAGAGTAATTTACTGAGAAATGACTTTGGATCAATTCAATATTTATCATTTAAAGATTTTAGAATCTTTAATCAAAAAAGTGGTATATGATAAATGAAAAAAAAAATAAATAAATTTTATTTGATTCCGTAAAATTAAAAAAGTAAAGACTGGTAAGTTGCAATCGCGATTCATAATGGCGAGTTTTTATTGGTGAGCCAACAACATCGAGTCCCCAATGATGATTCATAAAAGTTGAGTCATCCTAGGTGAGTCATCAATGGTGTTCCATCAATGGTAATTAATAAATGGTTAGTCATCAATGGTGAGACACTCAATAGTGAGTCATCAACGAAGAGTTATTCAAGGGCGAGCCACTCAAAATTGATCATCCCTACCTCACATTTGATGTAACACTTTTTCTTATAATTTAGTGGATTCCTAAAAATATAAGAAGGATGATGTTTAGTAACAATCAATTAAAGTGTTGTATCAATTTTTTGATAGTGATATCTAAAAAAATGATGTCTTACATCAATATGATTTTAGCATGAATGAGAAAATGGTTTTTTAGAAATGGTAACACTATAGGAAAACTGCCGTTTCACGGCTGTTTAAAAAACTGCTGCGAAATGTGTAAATTTATTTTATAATTTTTTTGTAATTTTTTTTGAGGATTAGAGGCGGTTTTTTTAAAAACCGCTGGGAAATAGAGGCTTTTTGGATAAACCCGCCGCGAAATATAAAGAAAAAAATAAAACAACAAGAGAAACCCATAAATAACTAAAACGACCATAACTTTTGATCCGGGTGTCCGTTGGAGTGCCACGACCAGTCAAATCAAAGCTCATGAATAGATATAGAAGCACGTATAATGAAATCCATGAGACGGTCTAACGTACAAAATATATGAGAGTTGTAAGAAAGTTGAAAAACTTTCTTCAACTTCAAATGGTCATAACTTTCGCTCCGGGTGTCCGTTTGGGCTCTACCACATATCAAATCGAAGCCAGCGAAGAGACATACACACATGATCAACACAAGGATGCTTCTGTCATGTTTTTCAACCACAAACCCCCCCCCCCCCGAAGGCCTCCGAAACCTCATTTCCTTCACCGGTGTCCCTTCAAACTTGTCTTTAAAAGGACCTAACTTTCGATCCTCGTGTCAGATTGGAATCCTCCGCCTGCCTGATCGTAGGTCGTTCCATAAGCTTCGGTTTGACTGGCCGTGGTTCCCACATGGACTCATGGATCATAAGTAATGGCCTTTTTAGTGGGTGTCAGGTTTGTTATGTTTTTCGATGCCTCGTTTCTAGCACTGATTCCCCGTCAGCTTTTTTTAAATAGTCCTAACTTCCAATCCGTCGGTCCATTCGGTCACCTTCACCTATCAGCTCAAAGATCGTTTTAGAATCTTTGATTTAACTGGTCGCAGATCTGGAACGGACTCTCGGATCATAATTTATCTTCGTTAATGTGAGTCCAATGTTTTTGTCAATTTATGACCGTTTTGACAGGCCTTAATGGTTGCTCTATTTATTACTATTTATTTGGGTTTCCATGACTTAGTATCATTATCAATGGTTTTGTGTGGGTTATTATTATGATTATGTTGAATTCTGAAGGGTTTTTTCAGAGTTTTCATGAGTTTTCATGCATTCTCATTCTTTCTATTGCCTCATTCTTCATGCTTCTCCATCTGTTTTCACGCATATTCATGATTTTTCATCCCTTATCACGCATTTTCATACTTTTTCATGTGTTTCATTTATTATTATTTATTATTTATTATTTATAATATATTTTTATTTATTTATTATCTATTATTTGTTAATGGTTATTTATTATTTATTATTTATTTATTATTTATTATTTATTATTTATTTATTATTTATTATATCTTATTTATTAGTTTTTATTAATAATAAAATATTATTATTATTATTTGTTACTGGTTATTTATCATTTATTATTTATTATTTATGAATTATTTCTTATTTAATATTTAATATTTATTATTTATAAGTTATAATTTATAATTTATTTTTTATTATTTTTTATTTTTTATTGTTTATTGTTTATTGTTTATTATTTATTATTTATTAGTTATTATTTATAATAATACTTGTTACTGGTTATTTATTATTTATTATTTATTATTTATTATTTATATTTATTTAATATTTAATATTTAATATTTAATATTTATTATTAAGTATTAAGTATTAAGTATTAATTATTAATTTTTTATTTTTTATTTTTTATTATTTATTATTTATTATATATATTTATTATTTGTTTGTTATTATTTATTATTTGATTATTATTATTTATTTTTTATTATGTATTATTCTTTATTTTTATTATTTATTATTTATTATTATTTATTATTTATTATTTATTATTTATTATTATTTATTTATTATTTATTATTTATTATTTATTATTTATTATTTATTATTTATTATTTATTATTTATTATTTATTATTTATTATTTATTATTTATTATATATTATATATTATATATTATTTATTATATATTATTTATTATTTATTAATTATTAATTATTATTTATTATTTATTATTTATTATTTATTATTTATTATTTATTATTTATTATTTATTATTTATTATTTATTATTTATTATTTATTATTTATTATTTATTATTTATTATTTTATTTATTATTTATTATTTGTTTATTATTATTTATTATTTGTTTATTATTATTTATTATTTATTATTTATTATTTATTATTATTTTTTTTTTATTTATTATTTATTATTTATTATTTATTATTTAGTATTTATTATTTATTATTTATTAATAATAATATTTTATTTATTATGTGTTATTTATTATATAATTTTTTATTAAATATTGATTTATTTCGTATTTATTATTTATTATTATTTAGTATTATTTATTATTATTTATTATTTATAATTTATAAATTATTATGTATAATTATTTATTTATTATTTATTATTTATTATTTATTATTCATTATTTAATATTTAATATTTATTATTTATAATGTATTATTTGTTTATTATAATTAATTATTTGTTTATTATTATTTATTATTTATTATTTCTTATTTATTATTTATTATTTATTATTTATTATTTATTATTTATTATTTATTATTTATTATTAATAATATTTTATTTATTATGTGTTATTCATTATTTAATATTTATTATTAATTATTTTTTTATTTTGTATTTATTATTTATTGTGATTTATTATGATTTATTATGATTTATTATTATTTTTTATTATTTATTATTTATTCTTTATTATTATTTATTATTTATTTATTATTTATTATTTATTATTTATATTTATAATTTGTTTATTATTATTTATTATTTGATTATTTTATTTATTGTTTATTATTATTTTTTATTAGTTGTTTATTATTATTTATTATTATTTATTATTATTATTGTTTATTATATCTATTAGTGATATATTATTTCTCAATTAATATATATAGGTATATTAAATTCTGTTTATTAACCACATGGCGTGCTTGATAGTGTGATAAAGTCAATGTAAAATATGCAAGAGGTTAGGGGTTCATATCTCACCAAACGTAGTATTTCTTTATATTGCATGGGCATGTGCATGGACATGTTCATGGGCATGTGCATGGGCATGTGCATGTTCATGTGCATGGGATGTGCATGCATGGATAAATAAAGAAAATGAAGTAATACGAAATAAATAAAATAAATACGAAATAAATAAATAAATAAAATAAATAAAATAAATAAATAAATAAATAATATAAATAAATATAATAAATATAATAAATATATTAAATATAATAAAAAAATAAAAAAGTAAAAAAGTAAATAAAAAATAAAAAAAATAAAAAAAAATAAAAAATATAATATTAATAATAATAAATAAAAAACCCTCCGATAAATCATTTAGAGGCGGTTTAAAATGCCGCAAATGTTCTATGATGGTTTTGAAAACTGCCGCGAATAGTTTCCCGATGCCCGATTTCAGGTCGGTTTTCCAAAACTGCCGCCAATCTATTTAGCGGTGGTTTAAACGCCGCAAAACGTAAAACCGAAACGCCGCTAAATGAATTTTTTTTCCGTAGTGTAATATCACTTATGTTGTCATGATTTATTAGAAAATAATAAATTGATATCAATAGTCTAGTAATGTGTGTTTCATCTAAAACATTTGTGCACTACAACTACCAACAACTATTTTTTAGCTTCAAAAGTAGATTATGAAATGAAATTTTGTTTCTTGTTATACCATGAAACTAGATATTTTCCCAAAATTTTACATTTTATAGATGTTCTTTTTCTATATAACATGATACCACCAATGTCAGCATCAGAATAACTAAATAAGTCATGTGGTATTCCTCTAGGATATAATAGTCCTATGATGTTCATTTATTTGAGGTACATGAAATTCATTTTAACATCAAGACGATGTGACTCTTTTGATTTTTCTTCAAAACAAGAACACACACACACTAAGAATAATATCAGGTTATCTAGTAGTCTTGTAATTAATACTTCCAATCATACCTCTATAATTGGTTTGATCCACTGATTTTCCATCATCATTAATATCCAATTTATAGGTCGTACTCATAGGTGTATCACTACTTTTAGTGCTATCCTGATTAAAACACATTAAATGATCATTAGTTTATTTAATTTGATTTAAAATAATCCTTCTTTATTTTGAAAATATTAAAATTCAATATTGAATATGATTCTACCCATAAACTCCTTTCAAAATCATTTTTCACTGTTTTTAAAAATTAACACCTAATGATTTTTTTGAAGATCCAATATTAATATCATCACGATATATTTGAACAACTAAAACATATTTAGAAATTATTTTAACTAACGTATTAGGATCATATATACCTTTTGAAAAACGATTAGAAATAATAAAAGTGTTGAGCCAATCACACAATGATCTTATAACCTGTTTAAAACCATACAAAGCTTTTATTAATTTAAAATCATGAATTGGAATATGGTGATTTGTAAAACTAGGGGGTAGTTCAACAAAAATATCCCCAAATATATAACCATTCAGGAATTCAAAGTTGACATCCATTTGATAAAGTTTCAAATTAAGATGTGTTTCATATCCAGATAATTATTCTAATGGATTCAAGTCATGTTATAGGTGGAGATATTTCTTTATATTATATTCATTTCTATTGATTAGAACATTGACTAAGTAGTGTAGCTTTATATCATACTATTGTAATAGCTTCATCCACTTTGTTTCTAAACACCCACTTAGTTCCTATTTTCAGTGTTTCTCAGGGTCTATCAACAAGTTTACATATATTGTTTCAGTAAATGTAATTTAATTCTTATTTCATATCCATTATCCAGAATTCATCCAGGATTGCATCATTTATGTTTTTAGGTTGAATATTTAAAAAAAGACACAATGTTCAACCTAATATCTTATACATGATATAGTTTAGGTTCCTCATCCTAATTCTCTATATACAACATCTAAAGGATGGATTTTAAGGGTTTTAACGAAACATGAAAACGATGGGTGGGTCACATTTGGTTCATCTATGGCTTCGGGTTCATTTTGGTCTGAATATGGAGTGTTTCCAGAACTTGGTTTTGCATCTTGTTTAATAATTGAATTAGAAGGATTATGATTTATGTCTATACTAAATAGATTATCTCAATGATTAGCTATGGAGGTTGTGGACTATTATGGGTCTATTTAATCAAAATTGATATGCAGATATTATACCACACATTTGGTTCTCTAATTAAATACTCTATAGTCTTTACTAGAGATTTAATAACCATGAAAATACCTTCATCACTTTTTGCTGAAAATATTTTGATGATTATATTTGTATCATGGAAAAAGACATTTCACCCCTAAGCATTTAAGTAATTAACATCTGGTCTCCCATTATTCCACATATCAGAGTGAGTTTTCTTCAGTATATCTCTAATTAAAAATCTATTAATTATATGGGAACATGTATTCATAGATTCTACACGAGAATAAACAGGAAAATATAATCCATTATGCATTGTCTGATTGACATATTGTAAGGTTATATTTCACATTTATACGACTCCATTCTTCACGGGAGTCCTAGGGGTACAGAAGTTATGACTATTTTCATTTTATGAGAAAAAAGATTCAAATTCATTATTTTTAAATACACGGTCAAGAAATCTTCTTACGGTTTTGATCATATGACCAATTATGTTTTCTTGTATCATATTATACTTTGCGAAATTAAAACAAGACACGAATTTTTGAAAAAAAAAGAGAGTGTATATGTTTATTTGGAAATGAAATCTACTAGATCATAGAAATTATTATTCCCATTTAAACATGATACTATAGAAGGTCCAACAAATCCATGTGAACCAACTCAAGAGGTTGGGATGTAGAAAATTCTTTCCGTGGTTTGAAAGATATTTTAATTTTTTTCCTTCTTGAATAATATTACAGAATTTATCATTTGGAATCTCTAGTATAGGTAGATAATTTACTAATACTTTTATAGTATGCTTTATTATAGAGTGAGTGTTAAAGTGGCCTAGTATCCCTTGCCAAAGCCATGTATCCTTATGAAATTCATATTAGAATGAATCTTTCCATGAGTGTAAGGAATCCAAATTAACATCATTGGCATTTTAATTTGCAAATGTAGTAAAGAATAAATATTTTATAGATTTGAAAATATTACAAGAATAATATTAAAATTTAACTTGAAATCCATCATCACATAACTGTGAAATTCTACGAATATTGTACTAAAGAGAATCAATATCAAGATAATTAGAAATTAAAACCGAGTTACTGTTACCTATTTTGACAAGGCCAATAAATTTTCTTTTTTCACTATCTAAAAAGGTAACATGTCCACCATCCATATTTTTTGATGTTCTTGAAGCTAGTGTAGTCCCATTTCATGTGTCTTGAACATGCACTATCTATGTACAATATGCTTTTACAATAACTCTTGAAACAAAATTTCTATAAAAATAGTTTTTGAATGAAATTACTTTGGTACCAAGTTTATCTTGGATCAAGTAATATTATTTATTAACTCTTTAAAAATAGACATTTACTTAATGGGTTTCCTATAAACTGATTTTATGGTTTTGGAACGTATAGAAGAACTAGAAGCAGTAAATGATGTTTCACTACTGGAACTTGCAGAAAATTTTCTAAAACATTGTAGAAAACCTAATTTTCTAGGTTTGGATAAAAAATTGGTTTAAACAAAAACATTTCCCATGTTGATAACCAATACAAATAGCATATTTAGGATACAATTGTTTTCCAATATTTTAAACTAATTTATCATTACCATTAGTATATGTTTTTAAATACTAATTTAATTTATCATTAGAAAGATTAATTTCATTGTTCCCATTAACCTATTGAGAAATATTCTATTTTTTTTACAATGAGTCATATTTGACAGCTGAAGAATAAGAATGTTTTTTCTTGAGATATTTATATTTATATTTCACTTCATTGTAGGTACCCTCAAGAATTTATAAATATTCAATCCTATCTTCAGTAGTCACATTTTTATAATTTTCAGAATCAGATTCACCTCTACAATAATAAGAGTTCTGTAAATTAGATGTTAATATTACATCAGATGTGTTTTTCATAATTTTTTTTCCTCTTTAACACCCTTCTCATCATGAGATGATTTAGATTTACTGGAGAAACCATCAGAAGCACTCCAGGTAGCCTTAATGTGATTATTGTTTTTTCTATCGTTTTCCTCATATGTTTTTTGGTATGTTCGTTTTGGATAGTTGGCCTTCACATGATCTATTTTTTTCATTCATACTAGAGTATCTCATTATTATTATTTATTTTCCAATAAATTTTTGTTACCTTTGTTATTATACTCCCCTATGTAGACAGGCATTCTAAAGAACATATTCTTTCTGTATAATTTCATAAACCTCATGGATAACTGACCCATTTACTCATCACTTCCACGTAATGTATATTCACTACTAGAATATTCATAATGAACATGAATTTTAGCATTTCTTATTGAAAAAAATGATTTTGAAAGCCACATACATTCTTTTAGGTTTATCATATTATTCTCTATTATATTTCAGTTCGTCCTTGCACATCATCAGTTGTCTAATCCACTCATTTCCAAGTAGTTCATTGATGTCACATGATTCTCTAATTGTTATTGAGATCACTCTCCACCTTTTTAGAAGACATATCAATATCCTCAAGATAGATCATTTGTAGTGATTGTATTTCCTTATGAGATCATTGTATTTACAATCTCACTGAACTTGATATGCAGCTCACATATAGGATCACCAAACATCATTTTGAATTTATCATATTTAATATTATTTGTGTTAAGCCTAATTTATATAAAATTAGTGATTTTTTATGTGAAATATATTATGAATCTAATACATCAAAGGTTGTTTCACATAAATAAATCAGACTGAATCATTCATCACCTAGAGTGTAGTATAATTTATTAATAAAATTGCAATTATTTTGGATGGCTTCCTTATTTATTTCATCCAATGTTTTTCTAGACGTTGAAGAAATCTTATATTGATATAACATTGAAGAACAAATATCAAAACCCATTCATTCTAAATTTATTTTCATCATCAGTTTCCACTAAGCATAATTTTTTCCATGAATATATAGAGGTATGTTGGTAGTATCACCCTACTATCTATTATCCATATTAATGAATAAAATAAAGTTTAAAATAACTATAAATTTTGAACAAAAAAATTCATATCCTTAAAAACATAACTAAAATCACAGTTGAAAGGTTTTAAAGAAATTGAAAACAATAAAACTTAGAAATTAAGAAATATTTTAATAGAAAATTTTGTTCAGAGTAAGACACTGAAGTGGGGGTTAAGTGAGTAATGGTATTTTTTTTCTAAAACACTTATTTTAAATATTCCCCAATTTGAAATAAAAAATAGCTCAGTCAACCAATGTAACATATTGATAAAACTTTTTATATTTTAAAATAATTCTAAATGAGTGACTAGTTCTATGTTAAAACAATATAGATTGTTATTTAATTTTTTTAATACATATTATAAATCAAATTATAATATAAACACTATCAATGATTAACTATAAAATTAATGTGATGTTTTCTGATTAAATAAACATGTAACAGAAATAATAAATTTGAAATAACACAACAAAAGTAGAATAAGAGGTTCAGTATCAAGAAAAGGCTTAATCCTCTCTATATGGTGATCACATTAAACCAATACGTTTATATAAATAAATTAATATCCATGCCTTGGATCAGAGTAAAAATCAATTTACAAACTATACAGATCAATAAGACAATTTACATTGTCTTTGTGGGAGAGATAAAAAAACTAGGCCACACATGTACCTCTTCCGCTATTATTCATTCGAGGTAATGTTTAAAAAAATGGATTGTGAAGATATCATTGTATCATCCAATTAATCATTAGAGTTAGTGTGTGTGTATTGAATAGAGAAACAAAAAATTCATTAAATGTAGAAATGATACCCATGAAGTGAAAATATATAGAAGTTCATTTATAATGATCTATGTGATTTGATATACTTCTTCCGACTCCATTGATGTTATGTTTAGATGAAGGTCAAGTATATTCCTAGAAACAGATACAAAAACAATGTTTAATTAAATATTCAATAATATATTTCTAGTGAGTTTGTATCTTGATTGATTAGTGCTTATCAAATATTTAAATTATTTCTGCAAGATATTATTCTATTTAAGATATCAGTAATATATTCGTGATTCTATAGTTTGATGTTTCTGTGTTTTTGTCAAGCATACCATCTCCCCCATAAATTATTTCAGGCTTTTGATCAGTTATTTCTTTTATACACTACATTTGGTAAGAAACATGTTCTATAGTACCCCATACCACTTTCTAGTCATTGAAATCGATAATAATATTGTTTATAAAAGATAGACAAAGCTATTAAAATACGTAATAACACTATGTTACACAAATAAGACCATTATAATACATTTAAAAATAAATGAAAAAGTAAGATTTGATGGTGTATCTGAAATTATAGGTTGGGTAGTAGTGTCTCTGATCCATAGTCTTATACATACATAATTCTGCAATCTAGAACGGTGAGTCAAGTAGTGGTGACTCTGGAACTATATTTCGTTCTAACGGTAAGTCGAATTGATAGTGACTCATGCTATCAGTAGCTCATACGAATAACTCATACATTGAAAAAAAATTTATTCCCTCGATAGGTCATTTTATTGATAGTTTTATAATATATTACCATAGCTATTGAAAGCTCAATAAAATGGTGACTCATCCTTTGAAAAAATTCTGAGTTCAGCTATCGGTTAGTTGAAGAACGGTGACTTTGTTCATTAATAGATTGAATGACGATGTCTCATCCTTGGTAAAAATTCAATATTTGTGGTAAAGGTGAGATAGTTGATTGTGAAATATTTCATTGGTAGGTCCATTGCAACAATTTCTTATACTTATCCATTTTGTTCATTAGTAGGATGTACAATAGTGAGTCAATCTTAACTATGACTCAATATTTGTCAAAAATTGAAAACATGTCTTACAATATGAAACACTAATATAAATTATTATGATGACATGTAAAAATGATTAAACATAATTAAAAATAATGAATCTCGATGTAACATAATTATTCATGATTATTGAGCATTAAAACTAGAGGAGGTCAACACACGCTATGGTGAGATTTTCATGGGGTGGTTTGGAGAATATGGTTTCGACTGTGATCTTGATGACCTTGATATTCTTCCGTAAATAGTTTCTTTCATGCTTATGTTTTTGGATCCCATCTTGGGAATGGTCAGTGGGAAATACCATTGGTTTTATCTCACTTCGATGCTCTTATAACTTGGCTTCAAGGGGAACAATCCTACTAGTTGAGGCCATCACATTCTTTTCTTGTCCAATTCGATTTGTTAGAACCCTAGATTTATATAAATAGTGTGATCACTATTAAATGTATATATTATCATCAATAATGATACATATCATAATATTAAATATGGTTCAATATAATGGAACAAAAATAGTTCATTTGGTTTCTAAATAAAGAATATATAATAATTCATTAAATTAAATCAAATGAATTTTTTAATTTATAAATATTTTTGTCCATAAAATCTTCCCTCCATAAAAAATATGACTCTCAGAATTTTAATTTAATCAACTAAAATTGATGAGGGTAATTTTTTTCATCGCCTATATGGTTTACATTATTATTAATTTATTTATTTTTCCACATATCATTTCCATGGTTAATATTCTAATTTAATAGAACTTTGTCACTATAATGTATGATTTTAATTGTCTTCTCCTTATAAGAGAGATAATTCTCCAATAGTACCACATATGGATTGACTACATTTCTAGGGTCTGGTATGTACTTATTCATGAGTTATAAATTGAATACATCGTACACTTTAGATAGGTATATGGGAGTCCTAGTTTATTGGACACCATTATGATGAAATCACATACCTCTAAGAGACTAATGTATCTTGATATATGATTTTCATTCTCCCCAACAATAATGAAATTCATAAATAGAGATATGTGGAGGGGTATCTTGTCTCTACCCTCATTCTCTAGGTCTCATCGATGGTTATTATAATATCTATTTTTCAACTATGGGGATCCTTGATGTCCTACTGAATGGTTTTGATCTTTTCCATCATATCCTTGGCCATATAAAGACCAAGTTGTTTATGTTCCCAAACATCTACCCAACATGAAGGTGTTATGCACCTATTATGATGAAGGGTTTCATAGGGATCCATTTGGATGATTGAGTAGAAATTGTAATTGTATAAAAAATTGACTAGAGAATAATGTTGATCCCACCATCTTTTTAATTCAATTGATCATGCTCTCCCCATATCCTTGAGTGTATGGATGGTCCTCTTAGTTTGGATATTGATTTTTCGGTGATAATATGTTCTAAAGATGAACTCAATATTTAGATCATGTTGAATATTGTTCCACAACATGGATGATAAAATTAGATCATAATCAGATAAAATTTATCATGTTGTTCCATAATGCCTTAAACAAGTTTAATGTATATCCGTGTACATTTATCAAATTATAAGTCCTCTAAAATATCATTTTTGTGATAATTATTTGTATGAAAATCCACCACAAACAATATTAAAATATTTTCCCATGATGTCTTCATAAGACCCATGATAAATTACATGGTGATTTTTTCACATATCCATGTAGGTATGGGTAATAATTTCATCATCCCCATAGACGTGTTCCATACCACCTTCACATTATGGAATACAAGACATCATGATGTATATTATGTGATCTAATTCATCATATAGTCCAAAAGTATCTCTCTCAGAGATCTCGTTACATCATTGATCTTCCATGATGGATGGAGAAGGTCAAGCTATGTCCATCATCTGACAACATCTTCTTTTACTCAAGAATTGATGGTAAACATTATCCTGGAAAAAATCATATAACTCTTTATTCATTAACATTGAACTCTAAATATTTCCCTTTTCATATAGAATTCACTTTTTTAATAATTCCCATATCATCAATTTGGGAATCCCTTTTCTTCACTAGAAATGATTTTTCGGAAATTATTTGGGACAATATTGATGATTTTCCTTCCATTATGATTCCCATGTCCATATTATTTAATTCTATGAACATTGGATCCTTCTCAATTATCATTAATGATAAAATCATGGGATCTATCCTATTAATAAAATGTACAACTTTATTATATTTTATATGATGATATTTTATTGGGAATAAATAGTCCTTGATCATCTCTAACGATATTGGCTAGCACATATTCCACTCTTTATATGTGAATATATATTTGAGAATATTATAGAAAGTATATATTTTACACTTCTCCCAATAAGATAATGCCGCTAAATTTTCAATGATAATATCAAGACAGAAAAATCTAGATCATGAATTATATAGTTTAGTTCATGATCCTTCAATTTTATTGAATTATATGATATCACCTTTTCATTTTCATTTACACATAGCCCAATACAAACTTTTAAGAAAAACTATATATCATAAAAATTTCCCAACATGTGGTTTTTTTGAGTACAGGTGCATTGATAAGCCTCTACATCAACTCCATGTCTGTCTCTTCACATTTATTATTCCAAAAAATAGGGAATGCCTTCCAATTTATCTATTTATGTGGATTTACAATAATGAAATATTTCTCACGAATTGATGATAATAACCATATAATACAATGAAAATATGGATATCTATCATATATGTTGTCCATGAGAATCATTCAATTGAATCAATATTTTACGGGACTATAGATATCATATTTCTTGTGAGAATATTTCAAATGATTGACAAATAATTCCACAAGAACACACATTTTATGGAAATTTCATAATTACTCCATTTTCATATATTCTTTAGAAATTTTATTAGATTCACCTCATAATCCCCCTTTATTTTGTTTTATATTAAAATATCATCTATAAAGACTCAAAAAAAATTCAAGGCAATCTATAAATACACTATTCATCAATTCCACAAATATATTAGGATGATTTTTGAGACAAAATGTCTTTAAAATGAATTTTTAATGCTCAAACCTTGTTTAGAGAGGACTCTAGGGGATATCCTGATTCCTTACCGTAACTTGGTAATATCTCAATCGAAGATCTACCTTGGTGTAGTATTTTTCTCCACATAGCTCGTAAATAATGATGTCAATTAGTGGAAGAGTACAATTATTTATTTATCCTGATCTTTTTTAGTTCATAATAATTAATTAAAAGGCGTATTGACCTATCCTTTTGTTGATGAAGAGGACCGATGCCTAGCATGGAGAAGCCCTAGGGATTATGAACCATTTATCCAGATTATCCTATAGTTTTTTTAGCTCTATATGTTCCACAACATTCATTCTATACAATTTCATTGATAATGGAAATACCCTAGGTATAAGATCGATTGAAAATTAAACCTCTTGACAAGGAGGAAGTTAAAGAAATTATTTTAGAAACAATTCATCATATTCCGTCAAAATGAGAATGTCTAAAAGGATGATAGGTTCATTAGACTCAATCATTTGAATTAGATATTATTGCTTGCAGGGAAATAATATGAATTCTTGAGATGTTACTATTTATTAATATTCATCAATATACTTGATTTTATATAGAATCATAGGAAATTTTTTTAAATAGATTGTGACCTCCTTCTCATTTAAATTCACGTGGTCCATATAAATGGAATTATAACACATGCCCATAATTGCATAAAATTCAAATGAATGGTTTATCAGAAGGATAAGTAAGATGGTCAACCCCCAAATTTTGATAGGTGGAGAGTGATAAACTTGGGATGAAATAATCTTAACATTTTCCATTATCACTGAGAACTCTACACCAAAGCTTTGTGATGGTTTTTGAATAGTTCTACTAAAATTGTGTGATATGAAGGAAATGACAATAAACGAATAAAAATGAATGTTATCTATTATTGAATGAATAAATTTCATATATTATACCACAATGTTTTCAGGATCCACCTTAGTGGTAGTGAGGGAATATGATAACCCTACCAACATTAGAGGTTGTTGAATGTCTGAAAAAAACCATTGACTTTGGGAATTAGTTTTCAATGTTCCTTGTTTTATTAAAGTTGATGCAATGAACAATGAACACATAGTGGACTGAAAAAATCCTTTCCTCTAATTATTTAGTGGGGTTATCCTTTGGAAAATCACTATATAGGTGTCCTTACTTCCCACACCTAAATAATTTTCTCAACCACCATATTCGATTTCAGGCTGCTTTTTTCAGCACTTCTGACAAGTATGTGTTAAAATTTCATATCACAGTTAGATTTATCCATAATGTATCCATAATTTTGACTCTACTTTTTGACTCATATATCAATGATATTATTTTAAATCAATGATATCCATTTTTACAATGATGGTACATCCTAATATTTTCTTATAGATATAAATTTCTCATAACATAATGGGTTCTCATAAACTATTTTTTATCCCACAAAATAAGTAGTCAACCATTCACTAGAAGGGTAATGAATACACTACATGCATATCATTAATGACTTTGGATGGTTTAGCAACAACCCATATAGAGTCTTTGACTATTTTAATTATGGGAAAGGAAATAAAATAAAATTTTAATTTTGAGATTGTGAGAAATATAATTATCAAAAAAATTCTAGAATTTCTTCCCCCACATCACTTTGATCTCTTCATCATGTTTTTATGCTTGATCAATGTTCACCACTAATGAAATTATCCCTATATATGTTAAAAAGTAACTTAAACCTTCTTTAACATATAAAATTGATTGATGTTGAATGTATTATAAATGGATTTGATCTATGGTTTCATTATTAAGGGATCAAACTATCCCATGAAATTTAGATTTCCTTTACGTATTATAGTATCAATTGAAACATGCTAATTATTTGTAGTGTTTGGGTTCTCCATTTGATCTTGGATTCTATTCAATACCTAAGTCTATTGATAGAGTATCATCATAATGTTTTTTATAAATGCACCCACAAGGTTGGAAATATCATTTATGATGTTATAAAATTTCCCTACACATTGATGGTTTACTTGATTCCTTTTATTTATGATCATTGGATAGAATATAAATTCTATTAGAGAAGAATATTTTTAAACTTTTAAACACATAGATGATAATCCAATGAAATTAAAATGATATATTGTAAATTAAATATATTCCATATCTTAGGAATTTATAATATTCAATATATGATATCATGGATCTAATTCCTAAAATAGATTCTTATGGGAATTTTTTATTCCCATAATAATGGTTGCTAAAATGAATTTGAATTTACCAAATCATATCCCCTATGAGTGTAAAAATAGTTGTTTATCATGGTCCATTTCCATGTACAAGTTCCTAGTTGAGCCTAACTCATCGTGGTGTTTTTGGTTGTACCCTTATATACATCTATCCAAGATCCATATCCACTTATAGTATCCAAACAAGGATTTATTTTCTTAATAAATAACTTACTCATTACATTGTCAATATTTTTGGATGTATTCCTATGTTTAGTTATATCACAATGGCATTATCTAGAGTTTATAATTCTAATAAAAAACTATACATTTCATAGGATACCAAATACGATTACCCTACTCTTTGTTAAATTTTAATTAATCGTTTGTTACATAATATTACATATGATAAAACCTAAATCAATGAGAATTATAGTTTATTTTGGAATTAGGTACATTACATAACAACATAAAATATAGGATACAAAAAAATTATTGAATAATTCATTAACAATATGTTATTATTGTATTGTACTTAAAACTGCATGGGATAACCTATAGACATACATAGGAAATGGGTGAACTATAAATCTTAGTAAGAGAATTAACAAGAAATCACAAGAATAAATTAATTAATTTTTGGAAATAAGGATATTAGTGAGACATAAAATGGGTTAGAATCATAAACATGGACAATAAGGAAAGATATAACATGATAATCATAAAGATATCATGGGAAATGTGGAATCAAGTTAAAATAGTACCTCATAAACAAAGTTTAAGGATGGTTGCCAATGAAATATGATGGAAAATTTCTAGTGATAGATTATGTTCATTATTTAATCCCTTTAAAGATGTATCATTGATACTAAATCATTACCCAAATCATTGGAGTACTATATAATTTTGAGTACACCTGTAACTTTCATTTCATTCTAATACTTAAGTGTTATAAATAGATCATAAAATAGGAAATAATTTATCATCAAGTTTTATTCCATCATAATGGAGTGTTTAATATATACATGTAATAACCCAATAAAAAAGTCTATGTGAATTAAGGTGATAACCTTTTATATGAAATGGGTCTGGGTATTCACTACACATTTTTTTCCATTGAAAATCAAAATGAAAATTCTGCTGCATAACAGGAGTATAAAAATGTTGATTAGAGGTATAGATGAGATTGGAAGAGGTATCTCATCATTTATACATAAAGTGGATAGTATGGTGTATATTTACCAACATATCCCAACATTAATAATTGGGAAAAAAATATATTGGATAATGGTGAAACTTGAATAATGAAATGAATGATAGAACCCCTTACCTTAAAAGGGTTATTTGAAATGCTTGGGAGGACCTTCTTGAGAGAATGGGGGAATCTTGGGAAGAATATACAGAGGGTAGTTCATAATGAGGACGTGATCCAAGGTTTTTGAGTGAGAGAATTTTCTATCCTGGGTGGGTATATATAGGAAATTACTAGGTAATTCATTATTATTTTTAAAACATAGTATATAGACTCTATATAATAATGTAATCAATAATACAAACCTTCACATGGTTTTCTAACATGGTTTCTTCCTAATATGGGATGTAATAATTATTTTATTAGTCTCAGTGATGAAATAATTAAAACATTTCCTTTGATGATATGGATGTGAATCATGTCCTTAAAAAATGAATTTAAAACTATAAAACATTATATAGGCTTTGGATGATTCATAATGGATTTATAAAATAAAAAAATAACCCGAAAATAAGATAATTTTAAGGAAAAATCATAAATTTGGTCGTTTATACCATTTATGGTATTTATTACGTAATTTTGTAAAATTATTGTCATAACACACACCATATATTTAAACTCGATTTAATTTTTACACATATTATTGAATATCTCATAAAATTATGAAAAATAAACTGTTAGATGATTTTAATGTTATGATTTAATTTTTTTCCCTTTTTATAAATTTCAAAGTAAATATTTTAATATTATAATTTTGAAAAATAATTGATATTAATTGAGTAATGCTGGGTTTTTTGGACAATAAAAGTTTTCAAACCCTTATAAAAATTACATTTCACTTCAAAAAAATTATTTGATGATTTATATTTTATAAAAATTATTTAATAAGAATATTTCTATTAAATAATATTTATTTCATTAATACATTTATTCATATAATCAAATTTTATAATTCAATTTTAATATTTCTCCAAAAAAATTTTTTTTATTGAATCAAAATAAAAATTGTTTATAGTGTAAAAAAATAAGATAATATAACCATTAGTATTTTGAAAATAAAATAGGCATATAATCATATATTATCGGGTTGATACATATTCCTTTAATACACATGCAAAATACCAAAGGGTAAAGTGCTTGATTGTGTAATTTTAAGGGTTCTTTGGTATACATGGTTTTGTATTGATCTTGATAAGATTGAAATTACTTGTTAAACATCTTTTCTCATGATTATTCCATTGGATTTCATATTTACAATTATCAAGGTAAAATCCAAATTATTTTATCACTCAATGGAGGAATAATAAATTGGATACATAAGGTATGATACAACTAGTTGGGACAATAACTTATTTTGTCTATGTTACTTGGTTTTTTTTAAACCATATTTAGTTACTAATAATGTGATCAATATTCAATAGATATATTATTAATGGTAGTTAGACGTAATAGTATTTAAAAAAATATATTATACAATGAAACAAAAAAAGTGGATGATTTATCAATTTATATAAAATTTTATATTGTAAAAAATATAATCACAAGAAGAATTTTATTCATAAATGTTGAGTCATTATAAATTATTCGGTATGCGCACATGATTAATCAAGAATGCGTTCACCAATATATAAAATTGAACACCAGTTAATGAGAGATTCTCATTTCTATGAATCCTTATTGGATTTCATCCTGAAATCTAGTACCAGTGGTGGCATCAACTCAGTATCCCCTTAAGTGGATTAAGTGGAAGGAATTAAATGTCCATATCTATAAAGATGGTTTCCCCAATAGAATATACATGTTTCAAAGGCTGATTCATACCTCTCATTGGTCCAAATATTAGGTATTTTTTACGCATCCATCTACATTGAAGATTTGAAATTTTTTATTAATTCTTGTATACATACATTTATGAAGTTCATAACATCTTATATATGGACATTTATTTCTATTGTCATTAGAATAATTTTCATGTATTCATAACCTATAAATCCCACATCAGCATAGGTTTCAATTCAGTTATATGGATATGGTATTAACCCTAATTCCACACATGGTGTTAGTCAAATGATTCCTGAAAGTAGATCGATGTGTAGCATTGTTTTTTAGGATTTAGTTATGGTTTAAATTTATTATGCTTGAAATTCATACAGTATATGATACATATTGGGTTCAAAAAAAACTCTATAATAAATAATTTTGTTATTAGAATATTTTCACACACTGTAATCCAGTTTTGGTAAATCAAATATCTTGGTTGGTTATGGTCTAGATTAGTTATGTATGAATACCTCATTAATATGCATCTATATTAGGGAATGAAAACAAATAGTGGGGAATGTTGAGGATATTTTGGAAGAGTCTATATGGGAGCTGAAATATGCAGTTAGAACTATATAATTAACCCCAACCTTTTTCTATTAGTTATTTCCTCTACATGATAATATACAACATCACAAAAGTATAATGATTGAGGATCATTCCAATTCCTATAGGAAAGATCAGTGAAATTTAATTTATGGTGAAATGTATATAAATGAGAATTAAAGAGTGAGAGTGTGAGATGATTTATATAATTGAGTGGGAGAAAATTTGACATAGTATAAATCTTATTATACCTCTGAATCATTATTTCATGGATCTTATGTCATTATTCCTAAAAACTCATTCTAATAAGTGGTTGAATAAAATAATAGTCAGATTCATTGACAAAATATTCACTCACAAGTGAAGTTATTACAGAGAAACCCATGAAATGTTTCTTATTATCTTCTCTCATGATCTATTATTAACACCTACTGTCATAAATAGAATAGGGACAAGGAATTACTAAGAACACAATACATTACATGATTTGAAATAGGTATATTAATTTATATGATTCATCAATTTTATGAGTTCATTGATTAAGGTGATCAAAACCTATTTTATATTCATGGCCATTAAATAAATAAAACACAAAATACTAAAAAAATCTTGTAATACATATGTTTTGTTAGAGTGCATGTTCACTCATTCTATTTGGGATCATGTGGTGATCCCATCTCATTCCCAATCCATATTTATCATATAATTTGAACTACAATATACTAATTGAATACACATTTAAGGTGTAGAAAATTGGATAGTGCCTGAATTTTGGTGAAGGAATGTATCCACTAATTCCATTAAAGGGAATACAATAAATGGAGATGTAAACATCTAATTATATATCTCATCTCATGTTGAAATATATAAGATGACCATACACCCTAACTATATTTAACTAATTAAACCATATGTATTTAGCACCATGTTTTTGTTGAGCTATCGGGTCGAGAGAGATGAACACCCCAAGTGGTTATAACTATTTTTATTGGATCCCATCCCCTATTACCTATAAAAGGGCCCCCAACCCAAAAGTTTACCACCGATATAGACTTAGGGATATGGAGTACAAACATATCATGGAGAAGAATCCCATGTAGCACATTAGTAGGATGGAATCTTTTCCCATCATCTTATGACAACCATGTTGGATTTTTTTTACTCCACACCAATGGGAAGTAGATGTATGTAATGTGTATTTATGTATTTCAATGGATGTCACAAATAAAATCCAATTATCCTTGGTTATATCTATGACCGAGTGATGGATTTCTCTTAAAAGGATCATTAAATAGGCTAATACATGATATCTATCTTCCTTATCATTCTAAATGTGGTGTGAATAAATACAGTAGAAATTATTGTTTATATATTTTTTAGGCCACTCAACTGAGAAAAATATTCTTAGACCTTTATAGCCAATACTTTCTAATATACGGGCCCATATTCATATTATAGTCACGTCTTCTTAAGTTTACCTATTCTTTGGTCCTCCCAAAAGAGTCATTCTTAGGTCACTTATCTTCGTGCCTCCTTCAAAAATGTTTCCTATATGGGATTCATCAAGCATAGGCCATTCATCTAGGATTCAAATTCACCCAGTTCATCTATAGGGCTTCCTTATTTTCCATGGATGGAAATCATGGAACCCCACTCTCTCAGGCCCCCATATTGGTGAACCCTTATTCTAGATCACATATTTATTATCCCATTCATGTATCCCACCAACTTAGGATTCTAATTACCCATATATCTATAATTAACTACACACCTTCATTACTAGAATATTAATCCCCGAGTCATCCCATGTGATAGTGCATAAAATTCATAATGGGAATCATACATCCTCAGGTTTTCACCATAATGGATAAGACTGTCGAGGTTGTGAAAAAAACGTATTCCCCTGATGATAGGGGAACATATAGTTTAGATATTTATAAATCCTCACTTTTTCCATGTTTTTTACCCTGTAAACCAAATATGAAGAATATTTTTCACTTTTTGATCATAGTGTTGGATTTATATGAAGTATGAGATATATATCATGGACCTTTAATCTATTATAATTCATGACACTTCCTCTTGGGTTCATTCGACCCATGATTCATATATTTCATCTATGTCTATTTATCAATATACAAGAGAAGATAATGAGCGGTCAGAAGAGGTCTGGAGATTTATCGTTGTTCCGTATTGGGAAATAGGGTTTCCACTACTTCTACAACAGATGGTGTGTGATTTCCTATGACAAGGACAATTCGATTTGTACCAACACGCGGAGTCTGGTTTGTGTAATCCAATACCTGCGAAGAGAGATTCCTCTAATTCTAACCCTATAGAGGATAGTTTTCAAAAACACTCTTTCCCTTTTTTCAAGGGTTCGAGTGTTGGAATTTGGTCGAAGGGTTATATTGCGCATGTTGAAGATGATCCGCTCGTGATATCGTAGAGGATTGAAATTGGGGCACACTCGATCATTGCTCACCCCATCCTACCCAAAGAAACTACACCATGGATGATTTAGTATCTTACTCAAAGACTATCATAGATCTAGGGTTTTTACTCATAGATGTGTGTCTCACATGGGAAGGGTTCTTACCACTTTCTCTTCCCCTCTGAGGAACTCATGATGTCGGCATGGGGTTTCAACTCAATTTATTTCAAACTAAGAGCATTACATATTAGAGAATGAGATCAAAAATTCAATATTCTATAAATTGGTAACACTTCCATTCCATATTGGGTTAATGTTTTTTTATAAAACGGGTTCATTTGAATAATAGTATTTTATATTACATTTCATTGTCCATAGGGGTATTAATAAAAATTTAAAAAGGAACGTAAGTCTCTAGATACGACCATTATTCTAGTTTTTTAGTTGAATTTGATCTATGTTCTACTCTGATTGAAATGGTTATAGCTTTAGTGACGATAATGAACATGATCTAAGAATTGAATTTGAGAATATTCCAAGGTTCTGTCTAGAATGAAATTTAATTGGCCAAGAAACTTCAAACGGTAGAAGATCTATCACTTGTGATTTTTTATTATTGCATGAACATGATATCAATTCATGTCTTAAAAATAATAAGGCCACGAAAGGAAGTGAGAACCCACTGACCTCCCAGACTCAGAATCCTACTGAGTTAAGGAAAAGAAAGGCTATAAGAAATAAACCAATTATGACCACTGATGGTAAATAAGGAAACAATCACTCATGGGTTGACATAGTTGACCGGGGTCCTACTAATATCCCTATCCTTCCAGAATTACCAAAGCCCTCAATGTCAAGTGACACTATGGATATCAATACCCAAATTGTAAGTGAATATTCTTTCCCCATGGTGGATGGATCCTTTTATGGTCCTATGGTTTCTACTAATATCTCAAATGATGGAAATAATTCACTAGTTGAAGGCCATTCTGCTAATGTTTCTTTTGTAGTTCATCCAGGAAAACAGGTTCCCTCTCCCTCCAAGTAATTGGTCAATGTAGTTTTAGGAGAGGCTTCATCCCCCATGAAACGAATGGAATCATTCCCAAACATACCTTCCAGCCACGTGTAAGTAAAAATTATATATTCTCATGCATGAAAAACCTGTGTTGGCCCTATTATGGGTGCAGTAGCTAGGGCCTACCTCAGATACTCAACAATGTGACCTGACAAGATACAGGGATACCCTACTTTTTCTTCCCAGGAGCATATGGGCATAAAAGATACTCCAAATCCACACACACGGATGACAAAAGGATATAACTATGGCCTTATCTCCTCTCCAATGATGCATTCTAATCTGCTTCATTAATTACAGACTCCAATAGAGCATTCCCAACACACTTCCATAGAAGATGATGAGATGGGTGATTCTTGGTAGACCGAATGTTCTTAGAACAATGAATAACATTATAGAAATCAATTAAGAGGATGTTGAAAAGAAGAACCAATGTAAAGGAATGATAATGCGCCATCAGATGTCTTAGGCTCAGAAGAAAAATATATTGAAACAGTTATTCTGAAAGTGAGGGACATGGAATATCTTCACTATTGGGGATGTGGGTGTAGCCAAGGCTAGGGTATAGATTTGGTAACTTTTCAGGATAAAGAATGAAAGATTGCAGAAAAATGAGATAAAATATTTGAAACTCATGATGAGTCGTTTGATGATCTATAAGGACATCATATTCTTTCCTTGTTTTGATGTTTTTATTTTATAATTCAATAAAAAAGATCTTGAGCCCCACATTTAATATAAAAAACCAATATACAAGTGGTATGTGAGAATATATGGGCCTCTTATATATTATATTAACTGATTAGATTCCTACTGTGGATCTCATCCCTATCCAACATCAATTAACAATACATATCATGGGCCTACAACTTGGGGAATTCACTAAACAAACAATATCATATTTAGTTTTCATCAAACAAGATAAAAAAAATTTTCTTATGAATAAGTCATATATAACTATTTAAATGTCCATTTCACCTAGAATCCAAATATGTAGAACATTAATATGTATTTAATTGAGTGTAAACTATGTGAATTTAAAATACTTAGAATTGGTTATGGACTCAAGACCATAATGGAATATCATTATCTATGGATGCATTAACAAAAAAGGAACCAACATGGTCCTTATAAAATGACATCAAATTGTATGGTATGTTTAGTTCAATAAAAATGAACTATATGGATTATAATTCCCATCATCAGGATACACTTATTCTCAACTTATGGGACTAATCTCTATACCATAACATCGGAAACCTCCCAAAATTAATACAAAATATCATGATTATAACTATGTGGACAAGACCATGATATAATCAACCATTATGGATAATATGAAGGACATATGGTACAAACATATTTTCACATAGAGGCCTGATATAGATTAATTACACCCACAAACCTGGTAAAAAAGTTTTCTACTATGAAATATTTTGATAATATGTCATAAATATATATTTAGTTTAGGGTTATGATTCATGACCCATTAAGGTATGTGATAACATTTTATCTTATTATTCAACGTGTAATCAAAATTCTTTTTGGAATGTACCTAGAAACTATGACCTCTAGATATTAAGTCCTCATCTGACTTAAAATGAATCCATGATGTCTGTATGGCGGAACAATATATATATTTCATAAATTTATTGTTATAAATTATTAATAATATATTATTATGTATAAAAAACCAATATAAATGATAAAAATTAACATATATATGAAGATTTTTTATTTTTACATCCTCTAAAAATCAACCATGAAATGGGTATCCACCAAAAAATAGTAATAATTACTTATAAGTAATATATTCTAAAGAAAATAATAGAACGAGGAATTATCGCAATATTTAGCTTTGATTTTATAAATAATTACTTAAAACATACACTAAATCAGTGTATTTTTATAGTGTAACTTTAGCATTCGATGAATAATTTGGATTTACGATAATATTTCTAGATGGAACATATTTTCATTACATTTAATTTTGAATGTGAAACCCTTATCCCCATTCTATTTGGATTTTCTTTAGTATTATTCTTCTAAATTCTACGTCCTTTTACCCATAGAATGAAGTCTTTAATAATTAATTTAATCACAAAATTATTTTATGTTACTATATATAACAAAATGTAAACTGAACATTAAAAAAATATAATTTGTGATTTTTAATAGTTAATCTTGATCATGTAATCTAAATCCTCTAACACATACTTCATTGTAATTTTATGTTTTTTATTGGGATTTAATTTCCCTATATTATTAATAAATGATATTCTTTTCTAATTAAAGATAGTCTTTAAAGCATACCACTTAATTCAATAACATATCCTCAATTTAACATTCAATGTTATTCACCTTATTATATGTTTGTGGCTTCATTGTTAACATCATAATGTATTTATCTAATGTATTGATATTTTATATAACTTTCATATGCATTAATTTCATTATAAAATCCATATATATATTAAAATCAACTTTATTACTAGATAATTGGTCTTCCGTCACATTATCAATATAAAAATATTCTTCATGACCTTTATGTATTGATACATCGTTATTTTCACCATCAACACTTTTATCTCCATCCATTAATAATAAAATATTTATTTTAAATGAATTTAATTAACACCATTCTTTTCCTTGGAAGGTAACATTTGATTTATTGAAATGAAATTATTAATTTTTAATAGGAAATTTGGGACATATATTTTCAATAAACTAAAAATAAATAACCAAAACAATAGGAAAAAATATTATACAATAACATGCACTACTCCAAAAAACATTCTCAACCTTGGGATGAAGAGACCATGAAAATATTCACTCTGAGGATTTTAATTAGGTAATTATTTTTCTCAACCATTCTATTAAAAACCAATTCATACATTCATAAATTTATATGATTAAAAAACTATGGATGTTAAAAAATGTATGTGATAGAAATAAATAAAAACAAAACATAAAACAGAATCACATTCAAGTTGAAATAGTTAAATGTATTCAATTACAAAATTTTCATTCCCTAGAAATAATAATGGGTATACAATTCACATGTAAAAACTAGTGAATACAAATGATCAATGAAGGATCATTAAAACAATATAAAAAATCTACTTGGCTAATCTTTCAATTTTGAAAAAAATAAAGAAATATTATGTAGTCAATCAATAATTAAGGTTATCCACTTAATCGTACCCTTCAAAACTATATTAATTCTTTTCTATGTGTCTCTACTTATTTAAACATCACATATAAGAGAACCTATTATTAAATTAAAAAACAATATTGCAAAAAAAACATTGATAGATTATATTTTCATAAAAGTTAAAATTCAACCATCATTAAGATGCTTTTTCCTTCCATAATACAGAGAATTTTGTTTCAAAACCTTGAAACTTATCCTCTAATCACTCATCCCATTCTGATGGTGATTTATTATTCTCAAAGACTTGTATAATGGTTGATAAACCACTCTCTATTTTATATTTCTAATCATATAAATTCTTATGAAATATATATATATATATAGATTACAAACTGATATATGATACTTTAAAATACATGCTATTTATAGTGACTTCTTTTGGCTATTACATTATTATGATAAAAATATATTCTCTCTTAAAAAAAATATACCAAATTAAAAATTAGAATGTTACTTTCTAAATCATCTGAAAAAAACTATAATATGTGACATAATAGATTCCTTGTTATAAGAAGATGAAATTTATACTTTTATAGGATATAAAATAATAAAAAGTATTCTAACGTGTGTTAGTCGGTGGATATGAATTCAAAAATATAAATTCAAATCCATGACATTTATTCTCTTTAGGGATAACTACAGTCATCCTGATGCACACTATGATATGTAGTCATGAAAATTTTTCCATATCCAATCAACTGGAGAGAATACCATTATCTATATCCCCAAAAACATATCATGGTTTTTTTGAAACCTATATATTTATTATATAAAAATATTTTCGATCCATTATTAACAATTCAATTCTTATTAGTAATCATGAAAAATGTTTTTACTATTATTTACAATGTACGCATATTTCATCCTTATTTTATTCAAATAATTTCTAGACACTTATTGAACATTGAAAACATATATATCAACCCCTTCTGAACATTTTGTATCATAATTATGTTGAAAAAATGGTACAACACATTGGAAAACATATAAAATTAAAAATAATCATAATGGAAAAAATTATACCTCGACTAATTATATCTTATTCTAATATGATGATGTATGGTAATAACTTGTGGTATAGCTGGATGGAGACTTTTTTGGGACCAAGAATTTCTTAACATTTTACTATAGATAGAATTACACAGTTTTAAAAAAGTGATTAATTTTTATCTCGGATTTGGTGGACTATTTTTGGTGCTTGTTTGGGAACATAATTTCTTCTATATAACCAAGAATTAAAAATATATTCATGATCTATCACCTATGGGGTAGTTTAATGAACTTTTATTAGTAGTAAATTCAATGATGATGGAACATTTTTTTTGGAAAACCAATTCCATGTGGGGAGTTTCATTATAATAATTGTATTCCCTTGGTGAAACTGTTAAGGATCTATATTGGTGTTGAATAGAGTACCTTAGAGAATAAGTCAGATATGATGGAGTAATACAATTATTTTTTTAGTTTTACCCCATTTTCACACCTTTTTATTTCATGATGTCTTCTTGCATATTTGTTATATGAATGTGCTATAAATTAACTATCATGACATTTCAAAATTAAAATCATTAAAACAATTCCTGATAATATGAACTAAAGTGGTGAGTGGTCAACCCTACAGTAAGTGAGGATTATTATTTGTATTATCACTATTATATAAATTTAAATCAATAAAATTAAATGTCTTTGCTGATGTGAGATTTAAAATTGAACTGAATAATATATAATAACAAAATAACTAATAGAAATTTATAAAATTATAGGGAAAATAACTTTACACATGTTATGGAATACTATGTGCAATTTTCATAGATTTCATTTGTTTTTAAATATATCATACATACATTTTATTTCAATTTAAAAAAAATTAATCACAAAAATATTATATAAATTTATAAACATAATATCAATAATTTATTATATGTATTCCCATTCTATGTTATATAAATCATTAAATAATTTTTTTCTCAAAAATTTCATTAAAATTAATATTTTAATTCACTATTTCATGACTGAGATTAGTCATCAGGGTTATAAAATTATTTAAAAATGATTTCTATTATCACAATCTTAAATAGATCATAAAAAATATGTTTTATATTAAAAATAAAAAAAAATTTATTTTTTAGTAGAAAGGGTTGGTAATTAGAATATAAAACATATAAAATATCAAACAAAAATATCAAAGAACATCAATTTTTCCACATAATGGATTTACCCCCAAATCTTATTTGAAATAAAAAAAATCTATCTAGGGTGTGAGAATAAAATATTATAACAACCTAAGAGATATAATAAAAGGGATGATTATTTTTTCTTAAGATATATCCTCTATTCTATTTTTTATGAGGAATATAATTTTTTATCATCCAATCCAATCATAGTACTATTTTGGTTACCAATTTTCTTCTTCCCATTTATTTCTATAGTTTATAAAATAATACATGTCACATATCTTTAATATAACCCCTATATATATGTTGACTCATTTTTACAGAATTAGACCATATATTCATAGATACATTAAAATTAATAATCCACCATATAAAATTATAGCATTTGACTACTATCCCCAAATATTTATAAATACAGTCTATTTTCTACTAATATATAATCCTATTTATCATTTCAATATTTATAAACATAATGTATTATATAAACAACGATTAAATTATATACATATTATATAATTTTAGATAAATATTTAATAAATATCACAATATTATATTCCCAATAATAATTAGTGTTTACTGTAATAGGATACTGTATTGGTAGTTAATTAATTTCATGAAGTATCATTAATATATCCCTCAATGTTGTTTTCTATTAGTAAACTTCTTATAAATATAATACTTAAATAATTTATTTATAACCTTGATAAATGTAAATATTAAATGGTGATCCCTAATGCTCAGGAAAGAGTAAACATAAGAGATATCAATCGATTATCACAAGTGAGTATAAGATAAAAATAATTTCAGGAGAACATGATCATTACATAATTAAACATACCCAATATTTCATACACTAAAATTCATGATTCATAGAATAATAATTTTTCATAACAAATACATGAGTAATAATAGTACAAACTCATGAATAATAATTCATGAATAATGAGAGCATATCATATGTATATGAAATATGTATTTTGAATACAAAAATGAATAGGAAATAATTTACCTAGTCAAGACTCACACTTATGACTATCATAGTGGGTATAGTCCTATAATATATTGGGACCACACAATATTTCCATAAAAATATTGGTTAGAGTCCCACTGTTTATTGAGTCACTATCCACTCCAATAAACATAGTGTAAATAGTCCTATAGTGGGTTGGTTTTAAAACCCATTCTATTTCATATTATATAATAAGATTTAAATATTTACTCAGTTAATTGGTGGGAAATATTTTTTTGGGACCACGTAATACATAATTAAAACAATACATATTTGTTCTACCAGATAACAAAAACATTCATCATATCTTAATTAACCCATTGGAAGGAAATGTGTTTCATAAAAACCACCATTGGACATAATCATCACATATAATCAAGTGAATGAATTTATAAAGTACCATTATTACATATATGTAGTGAAAAATAATAATCCTTGAAGTATATTGACATAAATGATAAATAATTCTATAAAATCATTTGAAATATGATTTAATAAACAATATAAAACATCATTTACATTTGATAACTTATAAAAACACACATTTTTAGAAAATTTGGAAGAATTTTTATTTATGAAAAACATTTAATCATGTAATGTAATCTTCATAATGAAAAATGTTCATAATGGTGTGACAATATTTTAAATCGAATGTGTAAAAAACATTATTTTCATAATTTTTAAAAAATAAAATATTAATTTTGAATAAAATAATTAAAAAAAATAAAATTATACAATCAATGAATGTACAATGTTGTAAAAAATTAATTTATTAAAAATATAATTAAATTTAAACATCCATAATACAATATAAAGAAAACCTATTTGAAATATAAATATTCCTTCCCAAAACAAATTAATAAGTCCCTATTATCTTAAAACATTCATTTTATTATTTTGAGTACCAAATAGTGAAAAATAGAAGAATTACCTAAGAAAAATAAATTTAAATATATAATAAGAAAATATATAGAGTTCTTTAGATAAATAATATACTACGCATGAATCTTATTTATAATTATATTCATGGAAATTATGGGGATTGTAAAATCCATCTTGGGTTATCTATTTCATATGTATTTGATTCATATATTACCAAATCTATAATTTCGCACAATGTAAATTGAAACTTAAATAGACCCGATTAAAAGTGACATTACAACATAAAATCTTATAGATTTGGTAATATCTGAATCAAATCCTTATGAAATAGATAACCCAAGATGGATTTTCAATCCCCACAATTTCCATGAATATAATTATAAATACGATTCATGCGTAGTATATAATACATATAAATTATTGATGTTTTTGAGTAAACAATATTTCTCAAGGAAGAGAAATTGGGATGAGGAAAACCTTACCTAAATTACCGAATTGGTTAGTATAAATTATAAACTCCTTAATAATAAGTTTATAGTTATTATATATTTAAAATTTAGATAAATCAGTTCAAATATTACTATATAACATTCCACTATAATTTCCAATCACCGAAATATTATTAGTTTTACAATAAAATCAGTATTTCTATGTTAACTGTTTCGTTTTCCTAGAATGTTTTAGTTGGGAAATTAATTTACCATTTCTATTTATATGGATACATAATATTTATAAGGTCATTAAAAAATATATTTTAATATTTTATACTTATATAAAAATCCATGTATTGTGGTGAGGAAAAATGAATTACATCAGTTTGTGGATGTAGTAGTATTCAAGTACACATAGGTGGTTATTGAATATTTCAGTGAATGATAATAAAGGAATTAAAATAAAAAAATTATATTTCTAGAATATTATTTACAAAATATAAATCATATATATTCATTAAATACATCTATATAACTTATTTAAAGATATGGTGAAGAAAATTGTATTATATAGCTTCATGGAGGTGGTAATCTACATGATTGAAAGAGTAATGATTTCATTTTCCACTATGTTGAAATGATAATGAATATTGATTTAAAATTAACATACTAAATTTTTTATTTTTTAAATATAATTATTCAACTATATTAATATGGATAGATATGAATTGGTTGGTATGAATGTATTCCTCTTCTTTGGATTATCTCAAATGAATAACCCCTTAATAATTCTTGGATAGGTCTTTTAGAAATATTTGATCATATATGACACATATAATAGTTTTTAGATAGTATATTGTAATAAATTAGTTAATATAATATGATCATGTGGTGTTTATAATTTACAAGAGGAGTTTACCAGTTATAAATGAGTGGATTGTTAACATTTAAAATACCAATAACATTAAAATATAATAGTTTTATTTACATCTGAAAATGATCTAAAGAAAAAATTAAAAATATATGATATGGTAATTGTAAAATATATAAAACCAATTATAATTAGATACCATTTATATATAATTGAATATGTATCTCTTAGTTTAAATATCTCATTATCTCTTTTAGCCCTTACCATTGTGAAACAATTTTTACCATTATAACTATTCTATATGTGAAAATATTATATAGACCTTATAACCTGATATTTATTATTTTAATTCACCACATTTAATTATTATTAAATGATTCATATCCCAATGTTTTTATAAATTACATTAAATATAATCATGAAAAATGATACTAAAATCGTTTTTAGAAAAATAACATTTTAAGTATAAAATAAATTTACACCAAAATAATATATAAAAATTAATTCCCATGTAATTTATTGGTTTATGGATAAAAAACATGGGTTTGTTACTATTAAAAATATCCAAAATTTAAATTGTATTTGAAAATACGTAATTAATTCAGAAGAAGAAAATATGTTTTCATTAGAAAATTATAAATTTTCGTCCAAAAAGGGAAAAAAGGTTCCAAATATTACAAAATTGTTTTAAAGGACTTATTTTACTTTGTAAAAAATATTTTCAAAATGAAAATTTTTTATTTATATATATGGGATACTTATACCATAATATTATTATAAAATATATGGTACTTTTAAAATATTGATTTTTATACTATTCACATAAAAATATACCATTTTTGAAAAATTTAAAAAACATCCAGAAAGATAATTTTGACAAGATAAATTCAAAAATAAGTATCAGTTTTGGAAGTAAAATTTTTAAATTTATAAATTGGACATTTAAATAAAACAAAAAAAATATATAATAAAAACAATTAGTTTAAAAAAACATTTCGATGAGTTGTGAATAATAATAGTAGAACATCATATAATTTGATTTTAATAATTATGTTTTGTTTAAATTTCCCATAATATATTTCTATTTTCTTATAACCAATCATAATCTACTTTATAATGGTGTAGTTTTTGTGACATTTTTTGAATTACATCGAATTTAATTTTAGTGGAAATGAATTCTAAAATCTCATTGTGTTGCATTCGACACTGGTTACAATAATTTTTCATTCAAAAATACTATTCTCAAAATAATAAAATGAATATAATTCTACATCCTTACATATATTTTCCCTATATATATTGATGAAATTATGGTTTCAATTAAAAACATTGATCACGTGAGTGGTGATGTTCTATAACAACTTATCTCTTCGATCTAGAATACCAAACTGTTATTCATCATAATATAGATCAGGCTATAATGGTATAACCAATAAGTTTTTATATGTGAAATTTCAATCATATACTTCTTCAAAAGATATACATATATCACATAATTAAATTGGAATGGTTCAGTGGATGTTTGATGTGACAAGTTACCATTATAATATAATCAAGAGTTTATATGGACCAAAATATATAGAGCTTAACTACCCAATAAATCAAATTATCCAAACGTTATTCCAATGATATATTAGTTAGAATAACTATGAATTATATTTTAATTATAAATAACACCAATTGTTTTCAATTAATTTGTTTAGTCAACATTTTTTTTCATTGATGTGTTTTTCAATAGATTTATCCTTCTTTGTCATATCCTCAAATATTTTTAGTCATAAAAGCCAGTGTTCTCCAAAATCATCCTGAAATAATTGAGTTTTAAATAGTTTCATACATTGGTCTTCATAAATATACATTTTAAGTCTTGGTTGAATAATATTTATTCAAAACAATTCAACCATAGGATGGTTTTTATCCCAACCACCTTAAAAATCCATAAATCAATCAATTATTATATCTTATGGGTTTTGTATTATTATCCCGGATAAGAAATTTATCCGAGGATGATATGTAATTTTAAATTTCATCTCTATACAAAAGGATTACTAAATATTGATAGAGAAAATTGAGTTAAAACATATATCATGATAAGATTCAATAAAAAGTGGTACTCTATTTAGGCCCACCACATTCTTAATGGAAATCTTAAAAAATTGTTGATGTTATAAATATTCAATGATAGAAATGTAATTTTTGAAAATCATAAAGAGATCAACTATAAAAAAATGGTTTTATAAAAATTAGATGTATTGGGGATTCCTACGGTGAATCAAAGTTGATGTTTATAAATTTACATATATATATATGGATAATGGTTTCATCACCACCATATACTTCAAATGTTCAACCTTGAATTATTAACAATCCATTCCTTGAGATCTGTACTCGACAATATCCCCTTTCATGTAATACGATTTTAAATTTATTTGGATATATCAAGACAAAATATTTTCTTGTAGGATAGATAAAAAAATTAGATATATGATCAATAACCAATAGATCTTCATTTAATTATGGAATTAAAGGGTTAAATATCTAGTTCCTACACCTTATCATTCCATAACAATCATGGATCATCTATAGAACAGTCTTTACATTATTTTATATCTTCATATGCTCCATTAATGCTTATTTAATCATGACATGAATCGATGGTTGATTATTCATTTGAGAATATTTGATTTCTCCACTATCCTTTTTATTTAAAGCTTTATCCTTTGTAATTACTGAGGTATTTGACCTCTTTCAATCCTCATCATCAACAGTATATCATGATCAATCTAACTCCCATAATTGACCACCATGTTCACCACCACATGATGGTAATGTATTCAGTCGTCCTAGTATTTAATCAACTCAAACCATCCCCTTTATATTATATTTAAATACTAGTATGTGAATATATATTTTAATATTTTATGATCTATATATATATATATCATACATTACAATAAAAATAAAATTCCACCTTATTTTTAGAGAAAAAAATTCCCACTCCTTCCTCCAAATCATGGGTCTGATAATTTCTCACACGAATCATAAATTAGAAATGGAAATATAAAATTTTTATATCATTATTATTGATTAGACATCCTATTAACTTATCTCAGGAATTATTATATATCAATAAATCATTTCCATTGAATGGTAGTGAAATCATTGTTCTATTAACAAAATATCATGCCATGTCCATGAAATTATCTTCTTATTTATTTATCATAATGAACATGGTACCATTTCACACAATCCTGGTTATTGAATTTGATAGTTGTAAGGAATTCATCAACACAAATCACTATAATCTATAAAATATAAAAAAACAATGGATCATGGTCACCATGGGTTCTCTATAAAATTTTTTATAACTTTTTTCTTTTATGGATATATAAATATACCATCACTTTTAATTACATGAATGAAATTGTGCATTCCATAGATAAAAGTAAAACATTCCAAATTTGTATTATTTATTCTCCTTCTTCTGGAAACCAACACAATCCTATAATGATATTAATTATAATCATTTATCAAGGAATATATTAGAATGTCATCGATAAATAGTCTAACACAATGATCAAAGTAATCTAAAAATATATCCACCCATAGTTTTTATACATAAATATTAAATGTTATTACATAAATATTCATTACAAAAAATAATGATCTATTCAATAACTATTATGGTTTTGTTTCTTCAAAAACATGGATATATAATATAAATGTATATAAATGATCAATTAAATATCCGACTTAGTACATCACTATGATAACCCATCTTAGACACATCACACGTAAAAACATTCGTTAAATAAATAGGAAAATGAAACAAATCAAATGGAAGGTCAAATTCTATGTTTGGGTATATAATAGAGTAATCAATGACCGTATGAAAAAAAACAAGAGTTCAAGTGTATTAGAACATTCTATTTAACTTTTAAACCCCTAACCACTATTTTTTAGATTATAAAAATGTGTCAATGAGTAATTCATGGAAGGAAATATGTCTCTAATCATAATGTAATAAAAGAACATGATCCATGAGACTATGTCATTGGCATGTGATCATGTCATAAAATTATACCATAATATGATTCGTGTCTTTAATCATATAAATATTATTTCAAGGCTACACACCCATACATATATAACAACTAAGTCTTAGGATAACTACCTATATACTTTATTTTGGATTCGGATAACCTCTAGTGTACCCTCTTTCAGGTTTGGCATAAACTCCTATTTACCCAATTTTGGGATTGGGATAACCTATCATGTACCCATTACGAATATAGAACATTATTATTTAAAAATTTAACTATATGGATATGAAATTACAGAACCACAAACTACATAATCATTATCCAATGATATATATACAATAGGATCATAACACATTTAGCATATTATTATACAATTACACATTCAAAATAAACTAGTTTAATAATATCCCCATCATCAAAATCACAATCCATCTTGTGAAAGAATAATAATTGTACCATTAGATCATATAATAATATGTAATATCAGTGGATGTTAACATAGATGAAAAATGTCTTTAACAAATTAGAGGAACGTTTCATTAGAAAAATATCATTTTCATCTTGAAATAACTTATTTAGAATTTAAAATTTTCATAAATATTATGGAAAAAATAGTTTAAAATAACAATAGAAACATGTAAATGAAGATTTAAATTATTTAGTGGTAATGGTGGTGGGATATTCCATTCAGGTTGTGCACCATAAAGAAATTATTTCATTAAAATTTTGTTTAAAATGGAAAAATTAAATCATTATGAAAATAAAAATAAGATTCATTTCATACATTTTTTCATAAAAAGACTAAAAAGTTTAATTATTTTAATCAATAATATTAGAACAGTAACAATATTGTTCATAACATTTTAGATAAATCATGGATATTAAGGAAAAAGAGTCCTCACCAATGATTAACATTTTTTTAAGAACATTTTATTAATCATTTAATGTCAAAAATACTGAAAAATGATGATATTACATGAATATTTTATTAGTAAATAGTCAAGAATATATGTAACTATTATCATAAATGGTTTATATATATTCTTTGAATAGAAATTAAAGTATTTAGAATCCTGATTAAAATTATTTTGAAATATAAATATTTTACCTCATGTTCAACATGCATCGAACGTTCATCAAACTAATGTATAATAAATGTCAATATTATTAGAAATATAAAATATAATAATATTAACAAATAAAATATCATATATTATCCACTAATAACATTAAAAAACCCATCATTTAGTTGTTCTTTATTTAAATCTTCGTTTCTAGGTGTAATCTATTTCATTTTTTCATGGATGTTTCATTATGTTCATCCTATTCTTGTAAATTTATCATTGATGAATCATATATATAATTTTTTTTCAATTTAAAAATAATATATAATCATTATATAAATATTTATAACCATTGGAAAATAACATAGATATAAAAATTATTTCTAGCATTCATGGAAATGGTGGTTCGTACAAATGAAAGAAAATGGTTTCCATTTTATTTATAAAAGAATTATAAATATTATTATATCATTAAATAAAATTAAGTATAAAATAAATAAAATATATTTATATATACCAAAAAAACTGTTCTTATTACCATCCATGTGAAACTGAAATTAAAAACAAATCTCATCGCATCGTGGAGGTGGTAGTTCACACAAACACATGTGTTCCATTATCATCTTTTTGTAGATGAGATGTAAAAAAAGTAGATTAAATAATATAATTATATAATAAGAAGTTTTTCATATTTATCATATATAAAAATTTTCATATAATATTTTCTTGCCTAAAATATGGTAATGGGAAATTAATTTTATTGCTATGTGGATGTGGTGTCCACATGTACACAAGAGCAGTAATTTCACATCCAATTTTATAGAAAAGTGGTTCAATAATTGATGATACATAATAATACATAAATTTAATTATATTTATAATATTTAATTTTTTATTTTATAGTGTAAATCATAGATTTTGAATATCTTTACGAATAAATTATTTAAACGAGTTTTGATATGATGAATGTAATGGACTAAACCTCAAAAGTACATCACTTTTTGAAAATATAGTGGATGATGTTTTCAATGAAGTCACATGGAATTATTTTAACACATTGAAAATATTCCTATTTTTTATGTTATCCAATAGTAGGTCTCTGACGGTAGGTCAAGACAGTGTGTCCTAGTGGTGCCAAGCGATAATGAGTCACGACGGTGGATCGAGATGGCGAGTCACAATGGTGACATGCAATGCTAGCTCGTCCAGTAGTGAGTTATCCAATATTGAGTCATAATTGATGGTTGTGATTGTCAATTGTAACAGTCAGTCATGATGGCGAGTCATAATGGTAGATTTTATAGTTGTTAATCATCCAGTAGTAGCTCATCTGGTGGTGAGTCATCCAACGGTGACTCATCCCACAATAGAACATTCTAATAGAGGGTCATTAGAAATGTTTCCATCATTTTATAGTTTCATAGATTTAAAATTTTCCAAGATGTAAAATTAGTTTAGAACAACATTTAATGGACTTGGAGTTGTTTCTAATCATATATATCTTTAATAAAAACTCAATCTTCTTCTAACAACGAAAAAACATGTTCGTGGTTAAGATATTCCTTCAATGGATTTTAAAAACATTTTCATTTGTTGATTTAGGATCTGACCATTCTAAAGTTGATAACATTTATATCTTTTGATCTTCCCATTATCTTTCTGTGAGACACCACATACCTTTCCTTCCCCCTGGGGGAGTCTTGAAATTATGTTTTATGCTTCGGACTATGTTTTCCATGGAGGATTTTCTTGCTTTATGTGTTCCCCCTACATTGGTAAAACCCGAATGTGCTAATCGTAAAGACTGTATGATTGGCGTACATGGAAATAACATTATATTTTCTCAATAATTAATATATTACACAGATACACACCCAATGTACATTTTATTTTAGTTTATTTGGAAACATGGAACACATTATTATAATTGGTTAAAGGTTTTTAACATCTCCTATAAAGATCACCCCTTTAGTTTTTCTAAATAAAACCATTTTTTATATCATTGGGAAAAATATGAAAATTTTGATCTTAGATGATAAGTATGGGTAAACAAAGAAAAATATCAACCAAAACATCAATGTAATAAATTTAATAACATGAACATAACTTTTTAAAATCATACCATATATAAAATATATCAAAATATAGAGGCATAAAATTAAGCTTGGATGTTCATAAGTCATAAATCAAAAAAGAACATGATCCAAGAAAAAAAATAATTTTCATAAAAAATGAAATTTTTTCTAACATAAATTTATATAAAATCATTTATATATTTTCCAAAGCTCATTTACAAGAACATCCTAGTGAAAATTCGCATTACTAAACTGGGATTACTTGTCATTCGAGCCCTGTATTACAAAACCATAATTTATTTCCATTCTAGCCCTATATTATTGTATTGACTAAACTTTCTATTCTATTAATATCAATACAATGAGATATAAATACTTACCAAATGAATTTTAGGGAGATATAGGTCCCAAAAATCACATAATGAAAACAATACATATATGTACCACAAAAACACATATCATTTTTCATAACATAACCCAAGGAATAGAATGGATTTCTTAAACATAATTTCATCATGACATAATCCTTGGAGAAAAAATGGATTTCATAAATAGAATTACAACATAAAAATAATCAAACGAAATAATAATAGGGATATTATACTTTAAAAATAACCTTAATTATATATAGAAAATATTTTTTAAAAAATACATAAAATTAATTCTTGATAAAAATATCATTTTATCTTTCAAAATGTTTTAATTTCTTAAAACACCAGTAATATTAAAATGAATTTACTTTTTTGAATACAACCATGAAATCATGTAATAGATTATTCATGGAAATAAAGTGTTTTGAAAGTTTGAAAATCAATTCATGTCATATAATTTAAAAACACATTCCTCTTTTACTTTTGTCGAAAATTTAAAATGTAAGACATATATAAAATTAAAGAAATATTTCTTCAAAAAAATGTAGTAAGAGTAAATATTGTGTAAAACTGACATGAAACATCCATAGTATAATAGTAAACATATTATGAAAACAATTTTAGAAAACAAGGACATAGATGAAAAATATACCACAAATAAATAATTATGTATAATCAATCTATTATAATAATGAGACTGAAAAATTATCATTTACCTTATGTATGCTATCATTTGTATGTATCTAAACATCCTATATAATTATAGAAGTGAATTTTTTGACTTATTTCGGAATCATAGTCATCATATATGGTCATATTATCATCTATTTTTTAGTAACATTATTACTCATCCATTGGGTATTATGTTCTATATTTTCATGTGCATGTTTTATCAGATAAGTTACTATTCTATTATTATTGTTATATCATGAACACAATTATATTAATGTAATATATATCATATTTATTCATTCAATTCTTTTATATAATCATGCTTCAATAAAGATCATGTTGGAAGATTCATATCTCATCATGGAAATGGTAAGATGTATATACTAATAAGTAATGATATCATTTCAATAATGGTGAATGTTTTTGATATGAAAGGTATAAATTATGTTCCAAAATCTGTATCATGTTATGAATATCACATATATATATATATAATTTCCATCATTATATCCATCCATGTAAGAGCCCCGTTTTTTTACTCGGATATGGACCCTTTATTTTTTCTATCGAAATCTTCACTTTGGACATAATATGGATGCATAATGTCTTAGAAAAGTTATCAATGGTTTTTGGAAAATGTTCAAAGACAAGAACCCATATATCTGTGACAAACACTCTTGACACATAGTTTATAGTAAATCTTATAGGAATTATGCATGGTATGACAACCCATACATATTGTGGTTTTCTAGATAGAGCCACCTCACATGGTTGGAACACGATCATGCATCTTAACCATGTGAGCACCCTTTTTTCCTGGTACCTATGAAGGGATTGTGGATGGTTTGTCACACTGTGTATAAAAACCATGAAAATACTATTTTAAGGTTAAAATTGTCTTTTTCCATTAATTATCTAATTATGAACCCTTTTTCTTTGATAATTCAATTTTATTTTTGATAAATCTAATTCTCTCGCAATTTGTATATTTTTTATGATCTAAATATAGAATCAAGAGTTCTCCATAATCCAACAACCAATCAGAATTTATTTCATCACGTTGGTTGTGCAACGGTATGTACTCAAGTCCTATTGAGTTGGTCTCCTTCTCTTATTCTCTCGACTGGGATATCATGGTATGAATGTTTTTATCCTTTTCATAGATATACATTAATCCGAGGAAAATAAATGTTTGATACTGGAGGAGGATATGCATACAACCCTAAGGTGGGTGGTCTATAATTTATCCTTAATGGTCATCAACTTTGGAATATATGTGTTGGGACCACTATTTTCGGGACATGTGATTTCTCAAATTTATATTCCATGATTATAATCATTGGAACTGTATGGTTATGCTCTTTCCAAACATGTGATTTTTTATTAGTGTTTACAACCACAACACAATCCTCCCCATGTCGATGGTTATTCCCTATATGGGTTTTTAGTGTTTTGACACGTTTGAGAAATCGTTACAGGGTTCCTTTGGTCGACATCTCTAAGCATAATATTTCTATATTAAATGGCATGATTATATAGTGAATCGTACAATGGAATGTACCATTTGTTCTCACTACATGACTAGCCTATGGTAAGTTCTTCAAATTGATAATGAAATGTGAATTGTGAATTGGAACATATACTAGGTATAAGAATTGGAATAAAATGTAAATGATCAATTGGTTGGATATCTGTATCACCCATTACCGCGTTAATGGATGGTATCAGAACGAACCTTAAATCTAGAATATGACCAAAATGGATTAAATTGTGGCATGGTACTTTTTATTGTCACACTAATGAAAGGAATGGATAAAACCAAATGACTATATAAAAAGGATTCATTCTACTTGACCTTGTCACACTAATTAAAGGAAAGACATGAAACGACAGATATATTACATGACATAATAATTAAACAAAAATGGCCAGACTCATGCTCACTTTGGATTCTGATTGGAGAATTCCATGAGCACTTGAGAACCCCATTCCAATTTAAGGACACAGCTTTCATAGGATGATTCCCACTGAGATCCCAATCCTTGTATGTTCCTTGATTCCTTGTATGACACTATAAGATCCTTTCATTATCATTATAGGATTTCTTAGATACACTCCTTAGATAGAACATTTTCATGTAGGTGCCATGGTTACAATCCATAAGGCCTTGTCTCTGCTTAACCTAATTTTACCTTGGAAGATCACCATGGACTCAGTATGACCATTATTATAGAATTCCTTGGAAAATTCTCTTTGTATTACACTATTATCCCTTGAAAGGCTATATTTATTATTGATTTAGAAACCCTTGAAGACTATGTTTCCATGGGGACTACTTTGTAACATCAATATTATGTTTCATTGATCATATTTTCTCATTACATCATGGATACTTAATTATCTATTCTATTAGGACATGATGTTAGTGTTGGATATGCCTCATGTGACCTATCAATATGAAATTGGTAATTATATAATTAAATGAAATGGTTACAAGTTCAGACACCAATCGATGTCTAGAGTATGTACATGGGTATTTAGGTATATTGCACTACTAAATTATATATATATATATATATGCTCTCACACTTTTATATTCCCATTACACGGGCTGGATGTTATAAACACTATTGGTGGTGGCCCACTAAGATTTATCTCAAACCCTCTCCGAGTGTTGTTTAGAGCCCAAGGGAGATTACATGGTTGCAGGTGTTGAAAAAGTGAAGAATACGGCTTTGAACACATGATTCTATATTTTTTAGTATGTATCATGATAGAAGAGGACTAATTTGGAACTTGGGATGCTTGGGATAGTGTTTTAATTCCTTTTATCATTTGTAAAACATGATATTCTTGTTTTTTGTATCCACATTTTCCATCTTTTTAGTACATTTGATATCATCATATATTGATTAATTTGGTTATAGTTGTTTCAATTATTTTTAAATTTGCCTATATTTTATGTTGTTCCATATAATTACCTATATTTCTTCCTCTATTTACATATTTTTACATCCACCCGCAATGCTACACTTTGGTAATGAGGGAATAGAATCCCAAGGGGCATACCCATGCCCTCACTACTAGTGGACAGCCTCTGGTGTTTGGAGAGATGAGTCCATGTGGCCACCGGGATCGGGGCACCAATCGAGTGTCATCTGGGTCTGGGACGTCACAATGTGGTATTAGAGGGTTTTTTACTTTCATCCCTTATGATTTGAGACATAATATTAGAGAATATAAACACTTATGACTTTTTCCTAAGTCATTATTGGGCACCGCGAACCCATTTCTGGGAAAAAACAATGTTTCCTAAATTATAATTGTTGTTCTGATTTTGCTTATTACAGTTGATATTATTTCACCATAGGGTGATGCGCATGTTGTGTGGTTTCGTTGATTATTATTATGGATTTGTATTTTCTTTCATCCATGTCTTAATGATATGAGGGTAAGGATCATTGTTCCATGCATCATTATAGGAACCTATAATTCACATGTCATGAGTAATTCTTTTCCATATAGGGAAATTTCACTACATTGAATTTCCTGATATGCCTATGACTGTTGAGTGATTTTGTGGTAGTTAGATTATTCTTGTATTACATTTGGTTGTGATTGATTTCCAATCTCAATTCATGTGGTGTATCATTCATCAATGGGTAGGATAAGTAATTTACCTATTCAATCCATTATGTTATAAATAAATGGGTGTTATTTCTAGTGATTGGTGTATGGTCACTAATTCATCAGAAATAGATATCCACTATAAAGTGAATCATGAAATCTAAAACCAATTGGTTTCACATTCTTATCCTTCCTTTTCATGTCTGGTAATGGTAAAGGAGTGAACCTGAAAATAAAATGTAAAACGAAATGAAATAGATACTTGATCACTTACCGATACCTAGCCGACTCAGCTGGTTGTTGGGGTGGTATTCCTTAGGTAGTGAGTTCACTTACTTTTAGAATATACTATTGATGTTATCTTTTGTTTTTATATTTTTTATGTTGTTTGTTCTTTGAATTTTTATTCCAATTCCACTGTGAAGTTCTTGTGTTTTTCACTAAGAGGGTGGTGACGACCATTCTCCTGACGTGTTGGGCCCTGAGCTTCCAGTCATAGCTCTAGGAGGTCCACAGGTGGCATTACCTCCTATACCCAATATATAAGCTGTTTGCTAGGTTTGTGATAGTTTCTTATGTTTGATGCAGTCTATGCATAGTTTTTCATGTCTCTTTGATAGGATGGCTGATCTGACTCATGTGTTCTAGCAGCATCATCCCCCTACTTTTTCAGGGGATGGTGGTCTGATGGCTACTGAGTCTTGGCCAAAGGCCATCCCATTTATCATTGAGCATCTATAGACACCTTTAGAGTGGTGGGTCATTATTAAAACATACATGATTTGGGATTTGGGCAAGCATTGATGGGATGTGATTACCCAAGATAGTCATCATCAGGGAAAGATATGGGCTAATTTTCAGACTACCGTCTATGATAATATCTTTCCTCAAACACTATGGGATGACATAGCCACAGAGTTCAAACATAGGAAGCTATTTTCTTTGATAGTCAAGGAATATTGAGAATGTTTCATGGAGTTAGAGATCTTTTCACTACTTATAGCTGGTGATGAGCACCCACTTGCCAGATCTTGCGAGGATGGGCTTCTATATGCCATTCATACATAGGTCAATTCCTTCATCTCACCCTCTTTTTTCATTAGTCTACCAAACACTTATCTCTGAGAATAACCTGAGGGATGGAAATAGTACTTGGTATATATGACTATTGCAGTGTCAGGACAGTAGTTTCTATAGTGGAATTAGACGTTCACTCGAGGTTTCATATTAGGACAGTGACAACCAGAGTACCTATTTCGATAGATCTGTAGAGTGTCATCAGTGTGGAAGATGAGGGACCATGAATTGATAGTATGGTAGTGACCTAATGGAGTGTCGTGATTGCATCCATATGGGGCATCTTCAGCATTTATGTAAGAAAATTCCACCAACATTGAGTGGGAAAGGATCCAATCCAATGTCACCATCTCGAGTAGATTCTTTTGCACCATGTTAGGTGGGGAGTTGGAAGAGCATCGACATGTCTAGCCAAGGAGTAGGATGTGGCCATGGTAGCCATTCCCTTGATCACTAGAAGAACGAAAGGTGAAATTACGATCATTGTAGTCCATCTATTACATAGGGTTGTGGATTAGGCCAGTTTCATGCACTTCATCCAATAACCGAGGATCAGGCTACATGACCATCTATAGAATGTGGTACTATTATAGTAACCTCGACTATATTATCTTCGGGATTTGATATAGGTTATTCATACTATTTTATCTCTATATCCACTGTGGAATGTCTTTGACTAGATATAAAGTATTTCAGTGGTGTAATGAATCTAGATACGTCATTAGGGGTACAAAAAGATGGAATATTCCAGTGTAAGAACTACCCCTTTATGGTAGGAAGTTGTCATTGTGTATAGAACCATAGTATTCTTGAGATTATGGGATTAGATGTCATTATCATAATGGACTGGTATGTTCACTATCACACTTTTATTGATTTCTATCGCTATAGGGTATCATTTATATCACTATAGGGAAATAGTTATCTACATTACAGTTAGTGGGATGTCTAGGATGGTAGAGAGGGAGTAGAGAATCATGGTATAAGTGAATTGACTGCCCTGATTACAAATACTTTTAAAGAGGATCAATGTTCACATCATGCTGATTTCCCTCTAGTAGTGGATAGTTTCAAGTATGTTTTTTCAATAGTTTTTCTAGATTACCTCCTGATATTTATTTAGGGTTTACAATTGATCATGTTCTAGATGTATCTCATGTTTCCACTCCCCATTATAGGATGGCACCTACAGAGCCTCAAGAGCTCATGCAGTAGTTATAAGATTTTAAATACCAAAGGTTTTATTGGTCCCAGTACATCCTATTAGGGTCTTTCTGTGATTTTCACCAATATGTGGATGGAACCATACCTTTATGCAAGAATTATAGAAGGGTAACATCGCTTATGATCAAGAACTAGTATCCACTTCTTCGAATAGATGGTCTATCTAACCTCCTCCGAAGTGAAAACCGCATCTATATGATAGACCTTAGATCGGATTATCATCAGGTGAATGTCAGATCATTAGGCATACCTTGTACAAAATTCCATAGAAGGTATAGTCTGTAAGAGTACCTTTTTATGTCATTCAGTTTTACAAAAAAAACTTTCATTTTTTGGCTTTGATGAATTGTTTTTTCCACACCTATTTGGACTCTATTGTCATGGTCTTTGTGGAATAAGTCATGGTGTATTATGGAAATCGCAGAGACGATCAAAAACATCTTGATATCATTCTGACTACATTGAAAGAGCATAAACATTATGCTAATCATGATTATTTCCACTTCTAGATCGACACATTCCACTTCTTAGGCTATATTATCCTTTAATATTGAGCATTTGTTAACCTTGAAAATGTTAGTGATATAATTTCTTGGGAACTTAAAAAAAGTGATTGATATACTGAGTTTCATAGGGCTGGATGGATATTATTGGCATTTCATATAATAATTATATTTTCTTTATTCACGACATACTAGTCATAGAAAGAAGACTGCCAAGTTCATATGGTCAAAAGATTGTGTAAAAAACCATTCAAGAGAGGAAATGAAGGCTAGAATAATTACGTATTCTAATTATTACCGAGATCGATATAGGTTATAAATTTTTCTATAATTCATTGATAATAGCCTTCGTATAAATTTTTATGTATTATGACAAATCCATTACATATGAATCTCAGTAGTTGAGGCCCCACGAGAGAAATTACCCAACACAAGACCCTGGGCTAGCAACAAATGTCCATACCTAACATTGTAGGAGTTATTATTTGTTGGGTGAGTTCATTGTGGTGTAAATGGACCAAAGGATCCCCAAATATATCTTAACTCAATGTGACATGAAACAAATAGAGCAGAGATAGGTTGAATACATTCAATATTTTGATTTTGAGCTTGCCTATATTCTAGGGAAAGGCAATGTGGTTGCAAATGCATGGACTCAGAAAACTATATCTCATGTTTTACGGGAATCTTGTGATGAATGGATGTTAATAGACTTATTTTATGTGTTTTATCTGTAGTTTCATGATAGTCACAAGATGTCTTACCTTTTAGCATTGACAGTTACCTCTTCCCTTTTTTAGAAGGTGAAGAGTAGGTAATTTTCTAATCTTGACGGCTTGGTTATCCATGATAGTATATCAGAAGACAACATGACTCTGAATTATTCTATAGACAGAGAAAATGTCATGTATCATTTTGGACATAATGGGTTACTACAGATATTATATGGGAGTTGATGAAGGAGTCCTACACTTCTTAGTGCGCAGTTCATCCAACCATCTCATTGATGTATCAATTTTTGTGATGCATGTATTGGTGGTCTGGGATAAAAAATCAGATATATATTTCCCTGAACCTAGAAGCCCTGAGTCTATGAATTATTTTAATACATTGGAATGATTACAAAGAATAAATTCCCAAAATACAGATTTGTTTAGCAGCCTTGGAAAATATACTACATACATGAATGTTACATTACACATTAGAATATAGAACACAACATAAAATCATCATTTTAGAATGCCATTAATCCCCAAGATTAACCCTTATTATCAATTATAATACACTTCTTGCAATCCGGGTAAAATAAAACATAAGAAAGGGGTGAGCTCAGATGCACAATAAGGATAACAATATAACAGAAACTTTTATAAAGAAGCAAAACCTTTAAGGTAATATATAAGACTAAAAAAAGGATTTTAAACATAAACTTTAGCATAATACGGAAAATATAAATCAAATAATGCAATTTACATATTCACATGGATATTTTACTTTTCAAATAATCACATGTTATATCAATATCTAATTTCATAATGATGGAATGTATAATGCGGGACATTTTGAAGCATTTTTTATAGGACTTAGCCAAGATGCCTAAAAATTATTAAGGCCTTGGCCAAAAACATATATTGATATTTGGAAAGGCCTTGGCCAATTACATGTCTAATTATCTCATGAGACCAACCGATGCATCGAGGAGCTATAGCAGGCTTCACCTGTCACATACTAAGCCCAATACATTTCTCTAATTAATAGGTTGAAACATAACATAAACTTTCGTATTAAAACTAGCATACGAAATATCAATACTTTATCCATAAAAAATGAATGGTATAAAAATAACACATCCATAGTTTAACATATCATAAAACCTTAAATACAATATGGACAACTTGAATCATAATAAATCGACCTCTATCAAGAATAATATCCCATAATGGATGTTGACATAGTTGAAAAATATCTGAAAAATTATTTTAGAGGAATACCACTTTTCCCTGAAATCATTTAAAAGTCACATAATTTATAAATGAATTCATTTAATTGATATCGCATTCCAATTTTAAAAATTTGAAAGGAATTAACATTTTAAAACATTCATGTCCATATAAATAAATCCTTTAAACCATTTTGAAAACATGGACATTGAGGAGAAAAGTTTAAAATAAAAAATCATTAAAATATTTAAAATGATGTTGTAGTAAAATCGTACCTTAAAAAATTCCTTTGAAAACACTTTTATGAAACATGGACTTTGATAATATATATGTCCCAATATATACTTATATAAAAAAACCATTGATAATAAAGACATTGTGAAATTAACCCTTACCTTGTACTTTAACATGGTAGATGGTATGTTAAACTCCTATATAATAGTTAAATCATTGTTATAAAATTATACAAGAACCACATACATAAATATGATAACATGTATGATCTTCTATAATTTCATTGTTAATAATATTTTAGTATTATCATCATTTTCGGTGTTAACTAATTATTTTTCTTTTATATTCTTGGTTACATAAGCCATGTTTGTTAAGTATATGATGTATGTGATTCATATCGAAAATCATATTATGTTCATAAATATTATTTTTAATCATTAAATGAAAATTATTCTTGAACGATTATGATGGGGAAGGAATCTAATTTCCTTCTTGGAGACGGTAATCCGTACGTACGCATAGGGGACAATATAATTATATTTATGGGGAAATCATATGCAATTGCATTGTATATCATATATAAAGAATAATTAAAATTTTATATTTATTATTTACATCATTTATACTCATTATTATACCCATCCAAATAATGAGGTGTTCGAATAAAAAACTACACCACGACGTGGATATGGTAAGCCATACGTATGCACGTATGGTGACTTTGTCATTTATAGGATGGATAGAATAATGAATATGGTTGTAACTTATTTATAATAACATAATATTATGTATGAGGAACTGGAGGTATTATTTTGGTATGGAAAAACATATAAAGAGGAAGTAGAAGATGAAAAGAACTTGAAAGAGGGTGGTGAAATTATTACCTCTTCTTCTGGTGTTTCCTTTTGAGTTGATCAAAAGGGATACATAGGTCGGGATTTTTATAAAATTAAGGACTCTAGGTTTATGTGATCAATGTTGGTAGGATATTTGGGCAGGGGTTGGATGAGACAAATGGATTTGGAGGTGTGATTTTGAGAGAATGGTAACTTCTCTTTTATAAGATGGATGAGGGTAACTTTAGAAAAAATTAAAATATTAATTTATTATACAATCAAATTTCGATGATAATGGATCCAAATGATTTTATTTAAATAATTTGGTGGTTGTGGGTTCAAATAATCTCTTCTAATAGGTTTTATACATGTTCAGGTTTCCATATTAACCTTATCTTTTAGATTTAACTCTTAGTTAAATAGTTTAACTTTTACCATGTATTCTTGTATTCTTACACTATATAGTTAATAAACATACCATGAACATAAAAGATAAACTAAAGTGGTTGATTAAAGACATATATATATTATTTAAGAACATTGGATGAACATTATATTTTTAAGAATATTATTTCTACCAGTAATACTGTATTTGTTTAAAATTTAATTTATTTCAATTTTGACACTATTTGGTACTTTGTTTATGTGAAAGTCATAAAAACTCATCACTTCAAAAACAATTTATCTAATCAACCCTAACACGTAATATTAACCAGTAAAATTAGTGTAATTCATCATTTGTCTCAATTTAGATTTATTTGGGTATTTATAATATCAATTATTTTAATATTTCATTAATAAGGTAATCACGACATCATCATTGTGTCATAAATGAAATAAATTATTTAATGTATAAAATATATGAATAAAATACAATTATGTAAGAAATAATTTTATATTTTTAATAAATATTTATACTATAATTTATATTATGTGTAACCATATATTAAAAATGGTTTAGTTATTAAATATTGAATTTAACAGTTTTAACTCTTCTTTAAATAAAATAAGAATTAATGGCCTAATCTAATCCAAGTGACGAAAGAGGTTCATAATTTATTCCTATGTTATTTTATTCAAATTAAAATTATCCAATAGAATTTTTATATGTGTTAGGGTAATTATATTAACATTTTACTATTAATTACAATATTTAATTTTAACCGTGATAAATAAAAGTCAAAAGATACTATTCAGCAAAAATTATTTTCATATTATTGAACCACATTTTACATAAAAATATCAACTGTCTCTCTAATATTTTCTAATTTCAACTCCCAGAAGCGGTAAAATTACGCTTTATGCAAATTTGCAAATGCTCCTAGAAGGTGGGTAAAAAACGTTAAAAAGTTCAATAAAATTTTATACATCTAATTTTATTATAAAATGACTACAATTAATTACATTTAACTTATATAGGTATTATATATCTACTTTTACATAAAAAAATTAAATAAAATAAATAATTTCTTAAATAAAAATTCAATTTTAATTAATAAGGCCGTGTTTGTATCTGTTCATAAAAAATTTAATTTTTTCAGAAAAATACCCAAACTAATACCTAAGATAATTTTGATATTTTGAATTCAAAAATGAAGTCTATTTTACCAAATTCAAAACATATAAGTTTCATTTATTAATTTAAATTTATTTCATGTTTTCAATACCAAAAAGAGGGTTTTTAAAAAGTAAAAACTATCAAAAGATTGACATGTGTTTTTTTCAAATTTAAATGTGAAATTACATATAATGAACTAAATTGTGTTAAATCAAAAATATATAATCTAATTATACTAACAAAAAATTCAAATGTATAATTGATCACAATAAATTATTTTGATTAAAAATGTTGTTTTCAATTAAAATTTAGTATTGTTCCCTATTCACCAAAATATAAAAGTTATCAGAAAAACACAAAAAATTTATCAAAACATAATTTTCATATCCCGATTCTAATGAAGAAGTTTATTTTGTCAAATTGAATATATAAAAGTGTAAAATATTATATATAAAAATGGAACTCCATTAAAAGGCTATGAAATTTCATTTTTTGAAAAGTACTTCCTTTATTTGAATAAATGAATTCGTAATTATAATATGCCTAAGAAACACATAATATGGATGTTATAATTTATATGGAATATTTAAAAATAAAAATGCATATAGTACTATTCATAACTACTTTTGAACAGCTAGTTTGGTATGTCGTGGTGGACTTGAACTCGGTGTTGTGTGAAGCACAGGTTATTGAATTACATTGAAGAAATAACGTACTATGAAATCTTGGGGTGTTAAATTATCCCATCCTTTAATAAATTGTGTCCTCACAATTTTAAATTGTTATTCAAAAAGAAAAGGTCTAAAATTGAAATATAATTTTGTGGAAAACACACATCTGAAATTGGGTTAATAAATTTTAGTCTTAATAAGAGGGAAAGGAAAATGAAAAAGTCACCACCTAATTATTATCTCGATTAGAATAACATTGGTGGAAATTTCATACACATAATTGGAGGAAAAACGTAAATATTTATAGGGAGTGATTGAGGAAGTAAATCACAAACAAGTGTAAAATTGAGGGCCTCAAAGCCATCAATCTATGATAATTTTAAATATCTTCGGATCAACAAAACATAAGTTATTAGGATAACACAGTTTTGGTTTTAAGATCCCACCCCACTATTTTAATAATTAATTTATTAATAGAAGAAGAAAAAAAATTCTTGACAAGTAGAGTTTCATCCTTCAAATAATTCTTACCACAAACTCATCTTTCTCTCTAAAAGATAATAGAATTACAAAATATTCTATTTATCCAAATTGTATAGGGTTCAAAAATAATTAATTTATAATTTATGTGTAAGACTATTAAAAAAAATACATCATAAAAACTACAACTCCATGTCTACCAATGGTAGGTGATCCACACTTGTTGCCCTTCGGTTGCAGGTTCATGCCTCGTGACCTTGCCGGGCACAACGAAATTTTTCCCGACCTCTGGGTTGTTATTTTGTTATGAAAGTCAAAAAATAATCTCAAAAAAATATTTAACCTGAACAATATTATCCAATGTCAAACATAATTAATTCCATCCTTTAGACTTATCCAAAATACATTCACCTAAACTCACTGTCCAAAATTTATAAAGAAAGTAAACACAATGATGATATTTTTTCCACATAATAACATGTCAATACCCTCATCATGTATTATTTTAAAACACTGCAACACCCTGCATTACCATAAAACATTATTGATTACATTCATTCTCCCTTATTCCTTATAGAATACTGGATATACTCCTTCTATGCAAAAATGTTTTAATCTCCAACAATGATGGAATACACAAATAATTAATCAGTTTTAAGGTAGTCAAGAATATATGATATAATTTATCCAAATCAATCATATATTATTCCAAAATCACTACCATAGTATTAGACCAGTATTATGTATTATCTTTCTCTCAAACATATATTTTCCAAAAAAATTAACCCGATATTGAGTCACATTTCTTGAGTCCACACAATCTCAAGTCCTTAATGAAATAGTACTTTTGTAAAATCGTTATATACTTTATAATCCTTATAACATGTGCATCATTAATAAAATACCCGAATGACACAAAAATTTAATAACAACTTAAGAAATCTAATAATTATTCTTCATATTTGGCAGTATCATAACATTATAATTTTTTAATAGAAACACTCTGATGATTTGGACATTGATTCATGTAGTGTCCCAACTATTTACAGATGAAGCATTGTACATTTGAAACATTTTAATTACCCTTGCAATCATGTAAATGGTGTCATTTTTCTACACAATTATAGCAAACTCCCATTCCCTCCAATTATTTATCAAGGTGATTCTCTCCAATGTAATCACATACAGAGAAAATCCTTCTTTCCCCCTTCCCTTTATTGATTTTCTCTCTTCCATCATTTTCTTCTCTTTCTTTCCTTCAATGCCATTGGAATTAGAGAAGTTTTTACCTATCTTATATACACATGATACTATTTCTTCATATGATGAGAATACGTGGGAGACTATTTCCCTTTTTAATGATGTCTTAATACTGTCAAAGATATGATCTTTCTTAATCTTTCAATCATGAGTATTGCTGGAATTCTCATTCATTCTAATAGGCACCATTTCTAAAAAATGGCATACAGAAGTTAAGTTTATGAATCGCAATGCATAATTCCAAACGTGTAAAATACTTATTGTAAATTGAAAAGATTATGAATATATTACTTAATCACAAAAGGTTTTCTTTGAGGAAGTATTTAATCTTAAATACTTTATAATGGCTTGTAATGAAAATGTGATTTATCCTAATCATGTCCCATGGGAGTGTCATAAACAAGAGTGCATCAAGGACCATTGTCGTGTAAGAGGATACCCCGGGTAAAGCCCGAAACTCCTTGTCATTTTTTTCATTCCTAGGTACATCTGTTCAAGAGATGCCTCAACCTGCTCATATCCAGACAGGGATGTATTTCTTGGAAAACACACAAAATCTCTACATTACCAAAATTCTAGGAAGTTCTTCTATTCTAATCCTCAATGTCTATCTTAGGGTAATGTTCTCGAATCTGATTTTATCTAAATCTATTTCCAAGTTTGTTACTAAACTTTCTTCGATACCAATTGTTATTCCCGGACCCCAGAATCCCCGAGTCAGTAATTTATCTTAATACATTGGCATGATTAAATGGAATGAATTCCCAAAATACTGATTAGATCAGCAATTTGGGAAATTATATTACATACATGAACATTTCATTACACATTAGAAAATAGAACACAACATAAATGATCATTTAAAATGAAATTAATCTCCTAGAATAACTCTGATTATCAATCATAATATACATATTGGAATCCTTGAAAAATAAAACATAATAAAGAGACAGGAACATATTCTCCGTAAAAATAACAATATAACAGAAACTTTCAGAAAGAAGAAAAAATGTTTAAGGCTATTCTTTAGACTAAAAGAAAAGGCTTTTAAACATAAAAATAAACATAATATGGAAATGAAAAATCAAATAATTCCATTTACTTATTCACATGGATATTGTACAAGTCGAATAATCACATTTAAAATCAATATCCAATTTTATAATGATGGAATGTATAATGAGGGACATTTTGAATTATTTTTCAAGACCTCATTCAAGATGTCTAAAAATGAATAAATCCTTTTCCAAAACCATATATCAATATTGGTAAATGCCTTGGCTAATTCCATGTCTAATTGTCTCATATGAACTACCGATGCATTGAGGATCTATAGCGGGTTCCACCCGTCGCGTACTAAGCCCAATACATTCCTCCTATGAAAACGTTGAAACATAACACAATCATTCGAATTAAAACTAGTATATGAAATGTCAATAAATTATCTATAAATCGTGAATTGTATAAAAATAACATATCCAAAGTCAAACTTGTCACAAAATCTTCAATACAATATGGATGATTGGTATCATTATAAATCAACCTCGATCAAGAATAATATCCCTTAAAGGATCTTGACATAGTTGAAAATGATCAATAAAAATATTTGATAGAAATACCCCTTTTTTATGAAATCATTTAAAATTCACATAATTTATTAAGGAAGTCATTTAAAATATAGTTTTGAATCAATGTGTCTCATACCAAATTGACACTTTTGAATGGAATTAACATTTTAAAACATTCATGTTCACATAAATAAATAATTAAAACCATTTTTAAAAAATGGACATTAATGAGAAAGGTTTAAAATATTAAATCATTAAATAATTTAAAATGATGTTTTAGTAAAAGAGTAAATTCAAAATAATCCATTTGAAAACTCTTTTATGAATCATGGACATGGAAAAAAATGTCAAAGTAGATACTTACGTAAAACAACCTCGGATAATAATGAGATTCTTAAATTAAACCCTACCTTGTACTTTTGAATGGTTTATGGTATGTTGACCTCCTATATAATAGTTCCATAATTTTTATTAAATTATGCAGGAACCATATACCCAAAAATTATGTCATATATTATCTTTTAATATTTATTTGTTATTAATATTTTAGTAGTATCATCATTATGGGTGTTAACTGACCCGTTTTATTTTATATTCTTGGTTACATAAGCCATGTTTGTTAAGGATAAGATGTATTTTATTCATATAAAGAATTATATTTTGTTCATAAACATTATTTTTAATCATAAAATGAAATTTATTCTTGAACTATTATGATGGGGAATGAATCTAATTGCATTGGTGGAGACGGTAATCCGTACGTATGTACGAGAAACAATATCATTATATTGATGTTGAAATCATATGTAATTGGAAGATATATTATATATACAGAATCATTAAAATGTTATATTTATTATTTACAATAGTTATAATCATTATTATACCCATCCAAATAATGAATTTTTTGAATAATAATCTACAACAAGACGTGGAGACGGTAAGCAGAACGTACACAGGTGTGGTGAATTTGTCATTTATAGGATGGATTGAATAAGGAATATTGTTGTAGTATATTTATAATAACATCATAGTTTTTATTAGTTACTGGAGTTATTATTTTGGTACAAAAAAACCAAGAATGAATAAGTGGAAGAAGAAAATGACTTGAAAGAGGGTGGTGAAATTATTACCTCTTCTCTGGGTGTTTCGTTTTGAGTTGATCAAAAGTGGTCCTTAGGGTGGTTTTTTGACCAATTTAAGGACTCTAGGTTTATTTGATGTAATGTGGTATAATATTTGGGCAGGGGTTGGCCAATCCAAATGGATTTGGAGGAGTGATTTTGAGATAAGGGGAAGTTCCTTTTATAAGAGGGGTGGGGTCACTTTAGGAAAATATATTAATATTAATTTATTATACAATAATGTTTGGTTAAAAATGGATCCAAATGAATTTATTTCTATATTTAGGTGACTATGGGTAGAAATACTCTCATCCGACAGGTTTTAGACAAGTTTATGTTACCATTTTGACCTAATCTTTTAGATTTAACTCTTTGTTAAATAGTTTATCTTTTACCGCGTCTTCTTGTATTCTTACACTATATGGTTAATAATCATACTTTAAACATCCATGATAACCTCATGTGGTTTATTAATGACATATATAATATTACCCAATCTTTTTGGCAGATCCTTATATTTTTTGGAATATTATATCAAAAAATAATATAGTATTAGTTTTAAAAATTAATTTATGTCAATTTTGACACTATTTGGTATTTTGTTTTTGTGAAAGTAATAGAGACCATAACACATAGAAAAAAAATTAAATAATCAATCCTAACATGGTATATTATCCTATAAAAATAGTGGAATTCACCATATGTCTCAATTTTAATTTATTTGGATATTTTTAATATCAAATATTTTAATATTTCATTAATAAGGTAATTACTCCATAATTATGTCATAAATAAATTTAATTATTTAATGTGTAAAATTTAGAAATAAAATACCATTATGTAGGAAATATTTTTAGATTTTTAATGAATATTTTTAGTCGAATTTATATACTGTGTAACCCTATATTAAAAGTGGTTTAGTTATTAGACATTGAATTTAATACATTAAACACTTAATTAAATAAAATAATTATAAATGTTATAATATAATCCAACTGGACCAAAAAAGATCATATTTTATTTCTAAGGTTTTTATTTGTCTAATTACTCTCATCCAATAGAATTAGTACTTGTGTTAGGGTAATTATAATATCATTTCCCTTAATTTTTCTATTTTCTTTTAACCATGGTAAATAAAAGTTACTATTCACCAAAAATTATTTACATCTTATTGAACCAAATTTTACTTACCTATGTCAACCATTTCAGAATTTTTAAATTCAACTAACAGAAGCAGTAAAATTATGTTTTATTCAAAGTTGAAAATTTGCTTAAAAGTTGTGTAAAAAATATTAAGAAGCTCAAAAAATATTATACATCTAATTTTATTATAAAAGGACTCCAATTAATTACATTGAACATATATAGGTATTATATATCTATTTTTACTTAATATAAATTTAAATAAAATAAATAATTATTGAAATAAAATGTCAGTTTAAAATAATAATGCATTGTTTTCCACTATTCATTAAAAATTGAATGTTTTAAGAAAAATACTAAAAATTCACCCTAAGATAATTTTTATATTCTAATTTCAAAAATGAATTCTATTTTACCAAATCAAAAAAGTACAAGTTTTAATAATTAATTTTAAATTAATTACCACAATTAAAAACAAAAAGCATGTTCTTAAAAAGTAAAAACTATCAAAAGATAGACACGTGTTAATGTCAAATTTAAATGTGAAATTACTTTTAATGACTTACAATTTATTAAAGGATCAAAAATATAATATAATTATACTTATATACCACTCAAATGTATAATTGAACACTATAAATTATTTTGATTAAAAAATTTGTTTTCAATTAAAATTTATTATTTTTTACTACTGACTCAAATATGAATGTTATCAGAAAAACACTAAAAATTTATTTCAACTTAATTATTATGTCCCGATTCTAATGAAGAAGTTTATTTGGTCAAATTTAATATAAGAAAGTGTAAAATATTGGATTTAAAATGGGTTCTATGTTAAAAGGTGGTAAAATTGAAGTTTCTAAAAAAATACTTCCATTATCTAAAAAAATGAATTTGTTATTATAATATATCTAAGAAACATAGAATATGGATATTAAAATTTATATAAATATATAAAATTCAAAATAGAGATAATACTATTCATAACCTCTTTTTAACAGCTAGTTTGGTAAGTTGTGGTGTGCTCGAACTCAATGTTTCTTGTAGCGCAAGTTGTTGAATTACGTTGAAGAAAAAACATACTAGGAAATATTGGGGTGTTACAGGGTACATGGATTTATCAATAGTTGTTCCACCTATCAGCAAGTGAAGGAGAAGCACCAGAGACCTGCATGCTTGTCACATGGTCTTCTAGTCCTTGAATGGAAGTGGGAAGATGTTTTTATGGATTTTTTAGTCACCTTACCCAAGTCAAATAGAGGTATGGATTCTCTATGGGCATTCATTGATAGAATAACAATATCATAAAACATATTTTCTATATGGGAGACTTTCTCAGTTTCTGAGTTGGGAAGACTGTTTTCCTGTGTGATCATATGGTTTCACGTGGTTCTTTATAATATTGTTTCAGATCAGGATTCTTTATTCACTTCATGGTTCAGGTAGGGTTTCTATAAATCTATGGGAACCTAGGTGATTCGAAGAATATATTTTCACCCTCAGACCAAAGGACAGTTGGAACAAATGACATAGGTTATCGAGGATATGCTTGGAGCACGAGTCCTTGATTTTAGTGGTTCCTGGGATAATAATATCCTTATCCTCTAGTTCGGCATTAATAATAGTTTTCATGTGATGATTCATATATATCCTTTTAAAACCTTATATTTTAGGCCATTTTTATACACTTAAGCTGGATTGAGGCAGGTCAGGTACCCCTATTAGGTTCTTGTCTCATTCAGGAGGCATCAAAGAATGTTCAGCTAATCAGGAAGCGTATGATTTCTACTAAGTATAGAAAATAATATTATGTCGAATTCTTTTGACGACCACTTGAGTTCGAGGTTGGTGATTGGGTTTTTATTCTCGTATTAACCATTCTAGGACATAGACTGTTACGAATGATGGGAAATATATCTCATCGTAACATTGAGACATTCAAGATTCTATAGAGTGTATGGATGGAAACCTATTGGTTGCTACTACCTTGAAGATACCATTCCATGCATGACGTCTTCCATGTCTCACAACGTCCCCAATAACATTCCTACCCATCGAATGCTTTTTATCCCAAGTCTGTAGAGTTATATTCTAATGCAACTATAGAGGAGTATCCAGTATACATCATTTACAATAAAACAATGGCTCTCTGACACCACTATGTCCCTATAGTATGGGTGATATGGAATCATAGATGAGTACAGGTTGAGACATAGGAGTGGGAAGCTGAAATTTGTTCCTAATAGAAATTATTTTTTCTAGATATTGGTTCTACACCATTTAAAGATGATCTCGAGGATTAGTTCTTTCAAGGGGGGAGACTGTAAGAACATGGTTCTTCACATAGGCATCAATTTTTTTATTTTTTTGAGTCTAATTATTTACTTTACACCAAATATGGATGCCTAATGGGTTAGAGAAGGTCTGATGGGTATTTGAGGCATGTTTTGATCATGGAATCTATATTTTTAGGGAAAATAGGATTGTTGCATGGTTTATATTAAGCCGTGTAAAAACTATGCATGGTTTGGAGAACTGTATGGATTGGGTTTCTCTAAAAAGAGTCACCTCGCATGGTTGGTGCATATCTGTATGGCCTAATCATGTTATCACCCCTTTTTCGTAGGTACTCGTTCAAGGTTTGTGCAAGTTTTTTCAAACCATGAAGACAAACCATGCACATGCTATTTTAAAGGTAAATACCATGCACATGCTATTTTAAAAGTAAATTTTCCTTTTTGCCTAAATAATATAATTCATCTCCCTCCTTCTTTAAGATGGTTTTATCTAGGAATATCCTTTTCATATTTTTTTTTATTTTTGAAAACCCTAACATGGAATCAAGATATATCCTTCATCTAAAAACTAATTGAGCTTTCATTCATCACATTGGATGCATAATAGTGTGTAATCGAGTTCAATAAATCTATAATCCTTATTTTTTTCTCTATGACAAGATATCATGTTATGATCATTTTCTCCTTTTCATATATCTACTCTGATCCATGGAAAATAATGGGCTCATACCATAGGAAGATCGTCGGACAACTCTACAGTGGGTGGTCAATAATTTATCCTTAACGTTCGTCAATTTTAGAATATATTTGTGGGGTTACTGATTTTGTTAGGTTCCATTTCTCAAATTAATATTCCATTATTATACTCAGTAGAACAATATAGTTATGATATTTTAAAATATGTGACTCGTTGTAAGTTATTTCACCCACATCTCAATATTCCCCATGTCAATGGTTATGCCATATTTGGTTTTTTAGTGTTTTTAAACGTTTGAGCCACCATTCTAATGAGCCTTATCCTTACGTCTCTAATTTTAAGATTTATATATTAAAGGTAATTATAAAATAGTGAAATTTATAATGGAAAGTACCATGTTCTTAGATTACTGAAGAAATCCCATATACCCACGGTTTAAAAGCTTGGGTATAACCCCTAAAACTGCGGGTATATGCTATACCCATAGTTTTTGGAAGTGTGGGTAATAGAGGTATTGGTATAGCTCTATATCCCATACTCAAAGATTTAAAAACCATAGATATAGCTTTTTTCCACCTTTTCATGGCCATATATTGACTTGCCACCCTGTCTTAGCCTCATACTCATGGTTTTTAAACTGTGGGTATAAATATTAGAAAAATACGGGCAACATTTGTCGAACCTATGACCTAGCCTTCAACCCTGTGGTGTCTCAGCACTCTAGCTGCATCAATTAATATATATTAATCTAATTTAAGATAATAATATTTATCACACCTTCCGTATTAGAAAAAAATGTGTCGTAGGTTTCAATCTAGTGTCCTCCACTTCTAATATCCAGCACCACACCCCTACAGCTACCGAACCTACGATTATATATATCTATATTTATTTAAATATATTAATATAAAGTTATAGTAATTGAAAAATTTCATTAGTGATTTTATAACCCAAAACGTTTCATACTACTGTTGGGGCCATGTTGGATGGATAAGAAGATTATTGACATTTGTTGTAAAAAAGGGGATAAATCAATTCACTTTGTAACAGCCTTCAAAAACCAGATGATGGTTTTCTGATTTATATTTCCCAAATATCATAATAATTGTAGAACTTTTGATGTAATCCTTAATGAAAGAATGTGAGAGAAAAATTGATTCTGGTCATATTCAGTTCTGATTAGAATGAATGATTTTGTTAGAAGATAGAGAATTTGAAGTACTTTCCATTGAAAATCTAATGATGCTAATGGTGTTCGAAAAATACTATATATCACAATAGATATGGTTCATGATGATATAATTTTCCTATTGAATATTCCAAATGATAATGAAGAAGCCTTAGTGTTCTTGACAAAATAGATTTTTATGGTGGCATAGTTTTATAGTGTGTGCCAAATTTATTGGGTAGAAAATCGGGAGATGGAGATATATACTTTTGTCAAATAAGGTAGCGCACATATTTGAATATTATCTAGATTTTTTCATGCATGTACTAATTAAACTTCATAACATCAAAAAATAGAAATGGCATGATGTCTGTGAATGATTCATGAAGTGTTCAAAACATTAGGTCGGCGCGAAAGAGACTTATGCTCTCAATTCGACGACAAATGCCGGTTTGTGCGATGCTTCAGTGTTTTTCATGACACATCAAGGTTTTTTCATACTATAGACAACAAGGCCTACAAATGATAGGTAACCCCATCTCATTTTTGATTCTCAATACATAGTTAAATCCAGAGCTCTGGCGCGTGGAATAATTTTATGTAAAGTGAGTTGCATGAAATAAATAGAGGTGTGAGTAATAAAGAGAAGTTGCGCGCAAGAAGTGTGTGACGCTCAAGTGGTGTTTCACTTCAAAAGTCAACATTTCATGCATGGAATAAAAGTTCCAAACAAGACACATAAAAATTTGATTGAAATATTTTGGTTCTTCCCACATATTTAGTTGTGAGTAAGATAGTTCTTACCAGCTTCTGGGTAAGTAATTGAATATTTTTACTTCAGAGAGTACATCTTTTTAATTGTAAAGAAGCACTGAAATACTGTAATTCCAAATTTGTGGTCATAGGGTCCACAGACACATGAGGATTGTTTTCAAATCACTATACGAGTGTAGCGGTATATCCTACACATCGCATTCCTCATCATCGGTGTGTTTTCTAATTGATATTGTGGTATATGATTATTTCCATACCATACCAAGAAGTTACCTACTCTTGTTGATTAGTGAACCTTATAAATATTATATTCTTATGGTTGTGGGCATTTAGAAAGAAAAGAATTATTTAATAGTAGGAAATGTTTTTTCCACAAGGAATGGAAATAAAAATGAAAAATATATCATTGATTCTCCCCTCCACCACTCAGTGATAGTTGGAACCTGACTGGGAAACTTCAACTACAACATAGTACATCACCAACCCACCAACATTGATTAGGTTTATATTAAAATATTTGTACCTAAATATATTAATCTAAACTCTGGGTATAAGTGTTTGAACTGTTAGTAAAGGGTTTTCCTGCCCTAATTTTTTTCTCACGTTCACACAGGTATCCTGTACCCATGGTTTTATCAAACACAGGTATATGGTTTTTCTCCCAAACCTATACCCACAGTTTTTCAAAAATAGTGGTTATAGGATGAGACATATCACTATACCCACGGTATTGAGATAAATGTGGGTATAGGGGGACCTATACCCATTGTTTTTTCAAAAAAAACCATGGGTATAGAGGCTTTTTCTAGTAGTTCCACTTGGCCCGCCAAAGGTATGTGCTTCAAATTGATAATTAAATGTTAAACGTAAATTTGAAATTATTCAAGGAATATAACATGACCTTAAATTTAAATGATTAATTGTTTATATATCAATAGATCCACATAACACATTAATGGAATGCAACAGAATGAACCTTGAATCTAGAATTTGCCTTAAATGGATAAAATTATTGCATGATACTTCTCCCTTTCACACTAATGAAAGGAAATATATGAACCAAATGATTATAGAAAAAATTTACATGGTACATTACCTTATCCATTTAATGAAAGAAAAGGCATTAACCGTAGTAGATGTTAGCAAACATAAAAATTAAAAAAATGACTATCTTGGTCCCAACTTGTATCCTGATTGGTGAATCCCCTGAGCACTTGAAAACCCCATTTTAGTTCCTGGACGCAACATGATTACGTTGATACCCACCTATATCATGATCATTGTTTGTTATTTAACGCCCGATACGACACCATAAGATCAATTTATTATCATTCATGGAAACCTTGTATATACACCTTGGATCCATCACTGAAATATAGGTCCCACAGTTACAACCCATAGGTCCCTATCACTACTAAACCTTGTTTACCTTTTCTTTTCAAATAAGACTATGTAGGAACCATACCGTGGAATTCCTTGGTACATGATCCTTGGATTACACTCTTATCCTTAGTTAGGCTACAGTTACTACTGAGTTGGCTACCCTTGAGGTCTATGATGCCTTGGTTACTACCTTGGAACGTCATTATTAAGTATAATTGATCATGGTGTCCTTGTTACGTATTGGAACCATCATTATATTTACTATTACAAGGTGATGTTACTTTTGGTTATGCCTCATGTGACCAATAAATAAGAAATTGGTAATTACTTACATAAATGAACCGGTTACATGTTCAAACACTAGATAAGGGATGCAGCTATTAATTGGGTATTCAGTAACATTACCCTAATTGACTTTATATATATATATATATATATTCTTTCACACTACTATATTTCCATTACATGGGCTGGATTTTAAATACACCATTTGGCAGTGTCCCACTGAGATTTATCTCACACCGTCCATGGGCTTCGTTTGGTACCTGATGCCAATTACAAGGTTACATGAGTTGAAAAATGGAAGCATATGTCTTCAAAGACATGATTTAAAACTATTTATTATAAATCTTGATAGTATTGACTAATTTGGAAGTTAGGATTCATGGGATTTTATTTTGATTCCTTTTTTACTTTTGTGAATCCTATTATGTGTGTGGTTTGTATCCATGTCTTCCAGCTTTCTAGTATGTGAAATATCATCATTTATTGTTCAATGTTATTATAGTTGTTTTGGTTATTATTACATTTTTTTCTATTTTATGATGTTCCTTCTATTTATTTATATTTCTTTGCCTATTTATATTTTTTTACTTTCACCTATTGTTCTTTACATTGGGGATGAGGTCATAATCTCCCCACAAACCCATCCTAGGCCCACACAACTCGTCAACAACATAAGACATTCAGGGATATGCACTTGAGTACATGTGGATCACTGGGGTCTGAGCACCAATCATGTGTAACCTGAGTCTAGAACATCACAATCCATGTAAGTTGATGGTGAAAAAATATATTACATCATGTTGTCGAGACTGTAAGTCGTAAATATAGAAGTGTGGTGATTTCATTTTTCATATCATGCCTAGAAGTTGAAATATGGTTGTTCAAAAAATAATAATTAAAATTCATAATATAATTTATACTATATTTAATGACCAATAATTGAAACAACTCATGATGAAGAAGTAGAAGAAGAAAAAATATCAATGAATCGGTAGAGGATATAACCACTTCTTCGACATGTTCCCTATAAATCTTCGCTTAAAGTCACTAGAGTTGGACTTCTAACGAGAACCAAACCTCTAGAATGTAACTAGTGAACTTGAGAAGGTAAATAGTTAGTGTAAGTCTGAATTTTGAAGGTTCAATGTGAATTTAAGTATTGAGGGAGGTGGTGCACTTTTATAATTGAGGTGAGGGGTAATTTTGGAATCTCTAAAAGTACTAATATATAATAAATAAAAACCACATTCTAAAACCTAAAAATGATTTAATTTAGAATATGATGTGATATAAGGTTTTAGTATCATCAAATAATAAATTATAGACATTATTTTATGTCCATTTAAACCGTTTCATTTTTTATCACCTACTCCCTCTATTTCATTTTAACTACGGTGACAAATATATAAACATTAAATGGGTGAACTGTTTACTAATTTGATGCCCACTAAATCATAAATAAATTATTTAGATTATTATAAAATATTTCATATTTATTATATATTTTAAGAAATGATTTGTGGTATTTAAATCATTTAATAAACCATTATTTAGTGAAATCAAAAAAAATGTCAACTTTGAAAAAAAATGTCATTTTTGAAAATATTAAATTCTGCAATTTTTTAAAATATCAGGATAAGTTGTTATTCTCTAACCAGATATTTTATTATATCCCTATAGGGTCAAGGTAATCTTTAAAAATCATTGGATATATTATTTATCTGAAATTGTGTTTATTTTAATATTTTTAATAACAATAATTTGATATTTCCAATAATAAAATAATTACTACATCAGTTTTGTCTAATTATAATATATATATACTTATAAATTAAAAAATTGAAAATAAAATTCTATTATGAAGATAAATATACAAAATTTTATAAGAATACTTTTAGTCGAACATATCTTTTGAAAAATAAAACATTAAAAGGGTATACTTATAGAAACATGAATATGACATGTTTAACATCACATTAAATTAAATAATATAACAATCATAATCTGTTATAAAAAATATCCAAATGTTCAATAACTCAACACATTAATTAATATGGTTTAGATAAACTTGAAAAATAATATTTATGAATTTTTTGTGTCTTTTAAAGGTTATTATCATTTAAAAAAATAGTTTATTTTTACATGAGTTAAATAATTTATGCATCATCATTATATAAACATATAATTTAATTATTTAATATTTAAAAAATTATAAATATATTTCCATGATGTAGATAATTTCATTATACTTTTTGGGGATATTTATTATCTATCTTATCGCATATTTATCTCAATATTAAAATTATTCAACTTATAAGAAATTCAAGGTTGATATTTTGTCTCTTTTATGTCACTTTATTTTATTTGGATAATTTTTGTATCATTTTAATAGACAAAAGTCCATTGAAGTAGTCAATTATGATCCTTACATGTCAAGGTTCAATGGTTACTAATCTAATAAGATTTTTGAATGTGTTAGGGTAATTGTTTTATCATTATTATGTTATCTGTCACACTAATTTACTCATTTTACCTTTAGACATCGTAAATAAAAATTATCAAAGTCACTATTCATAAATTCCAATTAGTAAAATTAACATATTATCATAATTTTTACCCACTTATTAGAAATATGGAATACATATTCCAAAATATGAAACATATCAAGGTAATTTAATTAAATCAATCCTGTAGAGGGAATGTAAAAATGGTTCATTAAAAAGTAAAAACCATCAAAAGATTGACATGTGTTTATATAAAATTTCAAGATAAAGTATGATTTGTTGACCAATATTGGATTAAATAATAATATTTTAATCTAAACACACATTAAAACCAATTAAAATAATAATATATCAATACAAATAAATTATACGAAGAAAATAATTTTTTATTTAAAAAGGAGTATTTTTCACTATTAATTAAAATATGAATGTTATCAGAAAAATAACAAAAATTTAAAAAAACTAAATTTTGATTTATTGGTTAAAAAACGTTTAATACGAAAATATAACTAATAAAAATGTGAAAACTATATTTTAAATGGGTTCTCCATTAAAATGAGTAAAAATACATTTTTTGAAAATACATATATTATTTGAAAAACTCATATTTTTCTTATATCACACATAAAAAAATATAATAATAATTTTAACAATATATTGAATATATTAAATATAAATTTCACTAATAAAATATATCAAGAGTTTTTTTTATTTTATAAACTTGATTAAAATCTCATTGTTCTAATCAATGAATTCTATCAAAATAACTAGAAATTCTATATAACTGTATCTAAGTATAGTGTTGCATATACTACAAGATAAGACATTTTTTTGGTATAATGAAATATTATCTTGGTATATCATACAACAAAAAGAATCAATGAAATTAATCGATATCATAAAATTCTTGTGGTGTTACATTGTACCCCCTTAAAATGAATCTCACCCTCAAAATTCGTTTGGGTTCTAAAAGGATTAAAACAAGAATTTTTTTCTTCAAATAAACCCACATAAAAAATATGTGTAAAACAACCTATTAAAATTAAATAGTTTTAAATAATAGTTACGAAAAGTAAATCATAACTTGGTATATTTGTAGAAGAAAATAGTTGATGATTTGGTTATGGAAGAAAAGGGTAAATATTAATTAATATCGATAAAGCTTAATGATAAAAAAAGAGGGTGATATAGAGAATGTTAACAAACAGAAAACCATAAAATAATGAATCTTGATGCAGTTCATTGGTATAAAAAAACGACGAAAATGTGACACCAAATTAATCCATGATCCACTTTCTTAATTTTGATGAATTTTCCTAAGAATATATACCTACTTGACTTCAATAAATCATACAATTGGTGGTTCCATAAAAAAATTCCACTTCAACAATTATTCAGTGAAATGAAATTGGATTTGTTATCTGATCATACGATCCATAAATTGATTGATAATTCATTCTATCTATCTCAAAAAAATTGTATCACATGTTATCAAATATGAATAAGTCCACATAATGTGAGATAATAAATTAATCTAACAAACATCATCAAGATTTTAAATTATAATATCCATATATGGATTACCGTACAATCCTTCAGAATGTTGGAAGTCCAAAAAATTTAGACAGAGTTAATCTATTTTGTCTTAACAATTATCCCACAAAAATCATAAGGTATTGTTTTTTTAACATTCCAAACATTTGAACACCTTCATAATGTATTCTCTTGATTCATGGTGATAATTTTAATTCCCATATATACTTATTGAAATCATGCATGTCTATTTATTCCTTAGTCCAAAAAGCTATAAAAATCTGTAAGAACCCAGTTTTTTACTGCAGAAGGATTTGGAATATTCTTGATGTTATTCCAGAGCAGCGCCTTCAGACGGCGTGCGATTCCGAGCCCCGGAGTGGCCGAAATTAAATTTTCAGTGCGTTCACACTGGGCATGCCAAATAAATGAGATAACTCCAAAACAGTGATCCAGATCAAGGATACGAGTGTACGGATGGGACCATAATGGGGTGATTACCCCAGAAATGACATAAAACATGTCGGTGTGGGATGTTTGGACCCCTCGCTCGCTTTCAGAACGTTAAACGGGTAAATTAATTTATTTATTTATTCGTTTAATGGTGAAACTCAGGTATCTATGAAACAGTAGCTCGGATTGGAAAACTGGGGGAACTGTTGTGTTCGGAGCGTGCCATTTACCCTAGGAGAGGTATACGATTTGCGGGTGCGGGCCGTCTGTGAAAAATGGCCCCAGGGGCGTTTTCGTAATTTGGCGGCCTCAGGCACTATGTTTAATAACTTTTGATCGGGGCCTCGGATTAAAATTCAAAGACCCCCGTTACGTTCAGAGTGTGGTTTTTAGCCTAGGGGAGGCTTAATCTTGACCCCGTCGGGAGTTCAGGTTCGAGCCAACGGACGGATGGTTAAGTGTTTTCTATTTAAACACTTAACCCACCCCTCTCCTCTCCCCCTTCTCCCATGGTGCCAGCAGCTCCCAAAAGCGACGGAGGAAGCTCTCCTCCATCACCTCATCCTCTCCGGCGAGGCGCGACTCCAACGGATCGCGGCGAAGTTTCAGGCGAAGCCCATCGATGTTGGGTCATGTTGCATTTTTCATTCCCCCACCTCCTTTGAACCTAAATTATATGCTCGAATTGTTATTGGATTTTCGAACGAACCACAAGAATGCGTAGTAGAGTTTTTTCCCTTTCCATCGCTTGTTTCGGTACATAAAACTGCGTTCTGAGGACCCCGCATACGTCTGCCGAAGGTTGCGGGTTTTTGAAGGTGTCGGCGGCGGTCCGGCGGGCAGCGGGCAGCGCGGGTGTTAGGAGCGAGGCGGCGACGCCGTGAGCCGGACGGTGGCAGAGCGGCTCCAGGATGAGGCGGTGTCTCGGCAGCGGGCAGCGCAGGCGGTCGGCGTTGTAGTGGAGCGGCCGCGGAGGAGGCCGGCTGAGGGTGCTGGCCGTATTCGGCGGAGGAGGAAGGACCCGCGCCGCGTGGGTCTTCCTGGGGTCAACGAAGACTGGCTTCGGTCGGTCTGTTTCGGAGGAGGCAAGGACCCGCCTCATGCAGGTCCTGTGTGGCGACAGAGACCGGCCATTCGGCCGGTCGGTTGAGGAGGGTCGGACCCCCTCGGGTCCGGCGGTTTGAGGCGGGCAATGGCGGACAGGGCCGGACCCGCGGCTGGGCAGCGGGCCGGCGGCTCGGACCGGGCCGGCTGGGGTGGACCGGCCCTGTTAGGCCCACTTGCATTCGGGGGGCCGTAAATCTTAAACGGCGCGTCTGATTGACGCGCCGTCTGTGGCTATGCGACCGTGTTGACGAGGCAGTCCCTTTCAGGTGGGTCTAGTGCTTTTTCAGCTATGCGCCTGAAGGCGGGCGACCCGAGAGCTTTAATTAAATAATATTAATTTATTATTACAGTTGCGACAGGCGTGGCTCGTGAGCCAGACGTCAGTTTGATGCGCCGTCAGAGGCGTTGTGGCCCTGAGGCTGAGACGGTCCTTCCAATGTAGTTCGAAACCTTTTAGGGTTGGTTTCGTTGCTCTGCGGCACGAAACAAAATGTGAATAATTAATTAATTAATTAATTAATTAATTAATTATTCTCGCATCGTGGCTAACTCCCTCTTGGGAGAGTCTACTCTCCTGCTATAGATAGAGAAGACTCGACCGAAAGTTCATCTTATCACCATTTCCAGCTCCTTGTGCCTGGATGAGTCTACCTTTTTTCCTCTTGTTGGGTTGAGTTGGACTCTCTATTATTACTCCACTGCACCCCTTTTTGTATTCCTTTAATTTTCATGTTTTCTCTACTGCTCACACTTTGATACCTCCTTTTGTTGCTCCCTCAAGCCTTCTGGGTATCCTATTGAGTATTTTTATACTCACCCTTTCTTGGGATTTTCCCACACTTCGTGTGACCTTGAAGATGAAGGGAAGGTGGAGCATGGCTTCCGAGGAGCTTAGGAGTTTGGGAGCTTGGATTGCATGCAGTGGTCGGAGTCGGGTTGTAGTTGGGGGACCCTTCCAGCTGTTCTTCTTTTGTTTACCTGTTGCCGGGTTGTGGCACTTTTCTGGTTGGGCGCATGTTTTGCCCCTTTTCTTTTCAGTGTACTTTCCGAACTTTAGTTGTACTATTTAAAGGTCGATGCACTCTTGTGGTTTATTTATATCATTTTCTGTTTGCTTTTCTTTTTTAATATGCACTTTTTCATTGAGTGTACTGCGTGTATGTGTGTACAGGTGCTTAGGCAAAGGCCTCCCCGAGTTGTTGTGCCTTCGGCGCTGGTCTCCAGCCCTTGGACTATGGAGGCGGGATTGGGGTAGTTGCGGCTTGATCCCGAGTAGGGTCGGGTCGTGACAAAGTGGTATCAGAGGCGGTTCGTTCCATGGGACATTGTACGAATGTCCCTAAAAGAAGAATTGGTTGGGATTTAGGGAAATAGTGTTAATGTGTCTTGAGAGCGTCTCTTAGGCCAGGGAGTCCAGTGATGGTGTAGGGGCCGACGTATCCATTCACCAGGACCTTGATAACCCGCTTGTCGACTTGGCATGCTGAGACACTCGTTGCAGGGTAATTGGTTTGTGCATCACATTGGATTGATTCTTTGACTATCCTTCTTGAGTCAGGTCCCCATCATGGTTATTGGTATATACATATATGCTTATCTGATTGCGGTACTCCTTGATAATATTCAGGATTTCTCCGCGAAGACATCATTCCAGGATACCAGCTTTGGTTCATGATGACGGCCATGTGAGCTATGAGGCCATAGTACATGACCCATCATGCGAGCCCCATTCTCCGGGTGGGCCGGTAGCAGCACCCCCACCTGTTGAGTAGCAGACAACTTCAGCAGAGCAGGCTAAGCTTGAGTGCAGGTTGAGCGTGCTCCCTGTGTTCCAGCAGCAGAGACCGCTGAGGTTTAGTGGTGAGCCAGACCCTCAGGCAGCAGAGGATTGGCTTGAGGTAGTGGTTTTCCTTTTCAGGCTTGTGTAGACGCCGACATATCATAGAGTGGCTTTGGTATCCTACCATTTTCATGGATCAGCTTGGCCTTGGAGGAGTCTGGTGACTCAGTTCCTAGACGAGTCGTCGCTTTCGTGGGACGATTTTAGTTGTTGTTCCGTGAGGAGTTTTTCCCCTCCGGCTTGTGCTCCAATAGGATTCAGGATCTCCTTTAGTTTCAACAGGGAGGGATAATGGTGGCCGAGTATGCAGCGAGTTTTGCAGACCATGCACGCTTTTACCCAGACCTGGTACATAAAGACAACATCTGAGCGCAGAAGTTGGGGCAGGGTCTCCGCTGAGAGAGTCGTGTTGTCATAGTAATCTTGGGCATTTATACATATTCCAGGGTGCTAGAGCAGGAATTGGTGATAGGGGCTTCCTATCACGTTCTAGAGTTGGTGGTGGCAGTAGGCACGTCGGAGCCGGGACGTCTACCGCAGCTAGTGGGTGTCGGCAAGGGGAACCTCGACGCAGGTGGTTTTCTGACAACCGGACTCAGGGGAGTGGTCGCAAACCACAGTGGTGCCGGAGGTCACCAGTGAAGCCTAGAGAGGGTCGGTGCTATGCTTGCAATGAGCGAGGTCACCTAGAACGAGACTCCCCGACCAGGCATGCAAAGATCTTCAGGCATGCAGTAGGTGCACCACCACGACAGAGACCGTGCCGTGATCAGAGTAGTACCCAGAGAGGTGGTGCTAGCAGAAAAGAAAGAGGAGCTGGTAGTGGGAGATGACTTTACGAGCTCTTCCCATCACCACTAGGTGATCCAAAACAGGCTCCGGGAGATGACAGTTGGGACCGAGGACAGCCGCGAGCATTGGATGTCTACTATCTTGCAGAGCATGGGGTGATAAGAGGTATACTCTACAACTCTTCTAATTTTTGCAGTAGAATTTATAGACTCTGTGTGTGGAATTCTTTCCTCCCTGATCCTTCCTTCAGGTGTTACTAGGGTGGCACGGGGCATCAGTGTAACCCTGTGATGGTAAGATAAAAGGGCGTGAGACCTTTTCCTTTAGTCGATGGTGTTGACTCCATCGCTTCCGAGAGTGTAAGAGGGCCTTGGCTGTGAAACATCGACTGTGAAATCTTGCGTGACCATGTATCCTTGGGTGTTTCATCATATGGATATTCTGAAGGAGGGAATCACCGGGCCTTCTTCCAGGTGCGGGCAGTGATTCCAGTCGCGACATGCGACATAGAGGTTCGGTCGGGGAGGTGAGCTACCGCCGGGAGCCTTCGGGCTATTTGAGACCCTGCAAGGGGATGGTGAGTATCCCTACCGCCTTGCCCTAACCCCAAAGTCTATAGTGGGTGCACGACATCGGTGAGGGTAGAACTCGCGTGAATGGTTCAGTTCTTTGGTCTTTGTGCGGTGGCGCAGAGCTGTGCGTGAGTTATTCTGGGTACAGAGGAGCCGGGTGCGGGCTGAGTACCCTGAGTTTTTTACCTAGTTTTGCTTTTCGGGGACGAAATGATTGAAAGATGTAATGATGTAAGAACCCAATTCTTTTGCTGCATAAGGCTTTGGAATATTCTTGATCTTATTCCAGAGCAGCACCTTTAGACGTCGTGCGATTCTGACCCCCAGAGTGGCAGGAATTAAATTTTCAGTGCGTTCACACTGGGCACACCAAAAAAATGAGATAACTCCAAAATGGTGATCCAGATTCGGGATCCGAGTGTACAGATGGGTCTGGAATGAGATGTTTACCCTATCAACGGCATGAAACTTGTCAGTGCGGGATGTTTGGACCCCTCGATCGCTTTCGGAACGCTAAGCAGGTAAATTAATTAATTAATTTATTCGTTTAATGTTGAAACTCACGTATCTCTTAAACAGTGGCTTGGATTGGAAAATCGAGGGCACCGTTGAGTTTGGAGTGTTCCATTTACGCTAGGAGGGGTATATGTTTTGCGGGCGCGGGCCGTCTGTGAAAAATGGTCCCAGGGGTGTTTTCGTAATTTTGTATCCTTGGGCGCAATGTTTAATAACTTTTTATCGGGGCCTCGTATTAAAATTCCGAGACCGCTGTTACGTTCATAGTGTGGTTTTTATCCTAGGGGAGGCTTATTCCTGACCCCTTCGGGAGTTCAGGTTCGGGTCGACGGACGGGTGGTTAAGTTTTTTCTATTTAAACACTTGACCCACCCCTCTCCTCTCCCCCATCTCCCCTGGCGCCAGCAGCTCCCAACAATGAAAGAGGACGCTCTCCTCCATCAACTCCTCCTCTCCGGTGAGGCGCGGCTCCGAAGGATCGTGGTGATGCTTCGGGCGAAGCCCATCGAGGTAGGGTCTTGTTGCGTTTTTCTTTCCCGCACCACCATTGAACCTAAATTATATGCTCGAATTTTTGTTGGATTTTTGAAGGAACCAGATGAATTCGTAGTAGAGTTTTTTCCCTTTCCATCGCATGTTTTGGTTCGTAAAACCGAGTTCCGAGGACCCCATAGACGTCCGCCGAAGGTTGTGTATTTTTGAAGGTGTCGGTGGCGGTCCGGCGGGCAGCAGGCAGCGCGGGTGTTCGGCACGAGGCGGCGACGCGGTGAGCCGGGCGGCGGCAGAGCAACTCTAGGCTGAGGCGGCATCTTGGCAGTGGGTAGCGCGGGCGGTCGATGGCTGGCTTTGATGTGGAGCGGCTGTAGAGGAGGCCGGTTGAGGGCGCTAGCCGTGTTTGGAGGAGGAGGAAGGACCCCCGCCCCGCGGGTCTTCCTGGGGTCAATGAAGACAAGCTTCGGTCGATCTGTTTCAGATGAGGAAAAGACCCGCCTCATGTGGGTCCTGTGTTGCGAAGGAGACCAGCCATTTGGCCAGTCGGTTGAGGAGGGCCGAACCCACTCAGGTTTGACAGTTTGAGGTGGGCCGCGGGCCGGTGGATCAGACCGGGCCGGCCGGGGTGGACCGGCCCGGTTAGGCCACCTTTCATTCTGGGGGCCGTAACTCTTAAACGGCGCATCCGATTGACGCACTGTATGCGGTTGTGCGACCGTGTTGACGAGGAGGTCCCTTTAAGGTGGGTCTAGGGGTTTTTTGGCTATGTGCCTAAAGGCGGGTGAATTGAGATCTTTAATTAAATAATATTAATTTATTATTAAAGTTGTGACGGATGTGGATCGCGAGCCAGACGTCCGTTTGACGCTCCATCAGAGGCGCTGTGGCCCAGAGGCTGAGACAGTACTTCCAATGAGGTTAGGAACCTTTTCGGTGTGGTTTCTTTGTTTTGCGGCACGAAACACAATGTGAATAATTAATTAATAATTTAATTAATTAATTATTCTCACGTTGGACCTAACTCCAGCTTGGGATGTCCGATTGATTCTCCATCAGCGGCAGCATGATCCCAGTCCTCGTACGCACTTTTTGAGGAGCTTTCCAAAGCGATCGGGTTGGAGACAAGGTGCGGGCCCCATGGGTCCTAGTTCGCACATATTACGGTGAAACACCACTTTTTCACCCGACATCTGTTTGGGGTGTTTGAGTACTCGTTTCTGAATGTTTTCCCGAGGGGATTGCAATGGTACAAATTTCCCTCTCTAATTCGGCATGATAGTGCGGGCCCCACGAGGATCGCTTGGGCGTCGACGGTGGTTTTCTATCTCTATCATCGGGCAACCGTTTTGGACAACTGAATAGTCCATCTTGTGTGCTTCTTCGAGAGGATCGCAATGGTGCGATCCGTTCATTGTGTTTCGGGACCGTTTTGCGGGTCCCGCGAAGCTCCTCTCGTGTGCGGTGCACCGAGATGCACCTTTTTCGTCAGATATCCGTTGGAGGCGTGCGAGTAGACGATCTCACATGTTTTTCCACAAGGATTAAAATCGTGTAATCTGTTCAGGCGAGCGGAGCCTCATACGTGATCTTATTAAATGTGGAAATGTGATGGTGCCCCGGGGGCGGTTCTTCTATTGTGTTCATAGCGGACCCTTGGCGTGTGAACGCGTACACTCCCGTTTTATTGAAGTAATGCTTGAATAGATGTGGTTGGTCGTGCCCCAGTCATTGAGGTGGCAAGTAGGAGATGTTACATCACGCCTTCATGTTGATGTAGGGTGTCGTGTGCACAATTGCCCTTGGGCTTGAAGTGAGGTATACTATGGGAGTATACGGGAGCGCTTGGAGGTACGTGTGGTTTGTACATGAGATGTTCATGTGCTTGGTTGGGGTTAACTTGGGGCCACACATCGTGTGGGCCCCAGGTGCGTGCCGAGCTCTACATTGCGTACTTTGACCTCTCACAACGTAGAGGGTCCCTCGGCACTCATTTGTTTGACTATCATGGTTGAGTGGACTCCCCCTAGCTTCGTTCTTGATGGATCGGCCGGTAGCGGTGCTAGTGACACCTACTGATGGAAAATGCGATGAACCGCTTTGGGTGAGTTGTGCTGGAGTTGGATGGTTGTGTGATACCCAATACGTGTTCAGTGGGCCAGTGGTCTACCCTCCAGTAGAGATGGCTAGAGCAGTTCTGAGTTTTACCCTCCATCGGGGCTGGGAAGTGGGTTAGTCATCGACTTCTTCGGGTTGACCCTCCAGCAGGGCTGGGCAGTGGGTTGCTCACTGACTTCTAGGGTTTACCCTCCATTAGAGACTGGGCAGTGGGTTACCCAAGGCACTTATGGTCTACCCCCCAGCAGATACTGGGCAGTGGGTCACCCGATGACCTCTTATGGTCTACTCTCCAGCAGGGCTGGGAAGTGGGTCGCCTGTCATCTGGTTCTAGGTCTACCCTCCAGTGGGGTTGGGCAATGGGTCGCCTGCCGACTATTTCCAGGTCTACCCTCTAGCGGGGTTGTGCAGTGGGTCGCCTGTCGACTTATTCCAGGTCTACCCTCCAACGGGGCTGGGCAGTGGTTCTCCTGATGATGTATTATTGCCTAGCCTCTAGCAGGGCTGGGCAGTGGGTCGCCTGATGATGTATTAGGGTTTACCCTCCTGCAGGGTTGTGCAGTGGTCACCTGGTATCTGGTTATGAATTACCTTTCAGCAGGGCTGGGCAGTGGGACACCTGTTGGCATTCCAGGCTCAGTCCTTTCTTCTAGGCTAGTCTGAGGCTTTCCTCTGTGATTACCGGAGTGGGATCCTCGGTTATACAGGTCAGTGTTGTGACATCATTGACATTGAGATGACCTCTCGACTACAGGGTAGTGACGAGGTGTGGTTTGACTTAACACGAAACTCTCAAGTATGGGGGGTGCTTTACCCCCACCGAGACGCGTCCTTGTGACGCGATCTAAAACCGTGCGGGCGAGTCAGTGCCGCCCAAAGCGGGTAGTGTCGAGGTGTGGGGATTGAGCCCATTTGGTTTGCAGTTCGGGGCAGACATGTGGGATGCTGGGCATCGATGGAGTTTACTTCTGGGACTGTTGGCTACTCATTTTCTTGGGCTGAGCTACGGGATGGAGATCCCCTTACGACAATGTTCGGGCGTCTTGTTGAGCATAAAGTGATGTATATACCTTGTTCCAGTACCCACATCTTTGGTTTGAATACTCTCCCTCCAGGAGAGGCGAAGACGTGCGGGGTATGCCACATGCTTTCCGTTTCCAGCTTCTCGTGGTTGGATGACTCTACTCTCATGCTATAGGTAGCGAAGACTCGACGGGAAGTTATTATTCTCGCTGTTTCCAGCTCTTTATTCCTCGACGAGTCTACCTCCTTTCCACTTGTTGGGTTGAGATGGACTCTATACTGTTTCTCCACTGCACTTCATGTTGTACTCCTTTACTTTTCCTATTCTCTATACTGCTCACCCTTCGGTACCACCTTTTGTTTCTCCCTCGAGCCTTCGGGGTATCCTACTGAGTATTTTTTTACTCACCCCTTCTTGGGCTTTGCCCACACTTGGTGTGCCCTTGCAAATGACGAACAGGTGGAGCGTGGATTACGAGGAGCTTAGGATTTTGGGAGCATGGATCGCGTTCGGTGGTCGGAGTCGGGTTCCAGTTAGGGGACGCTTCCAGCTATTCTTCTTTTGTTTACGTTTTGCCGGGTTGTGGCACTTTTCTGGTTGGGCGTGTTTTTTCCCTTTTCTCTTCAGTGTACTTTCAGCACTTTACTTGTACTATTTAGAGGTCAATGCACTCTTGTGGTTTATTTATAGCAGTTTCCCTTTAATTTTCTTTTTTACTCTGCACTATTGCATTGAGTGTGCTACGTGTATGTTTGTATATGTGCTTAGGCAATAGCCTCCCCGAGTTGTTGTGCCTTCGGCGCTGGTGGCCAGCCCCTGGACTATGGAGGCGGGCTTGGGGTAGTTGCGGCTCGAGCCCGAGTAGCGTCAAGTCGTGACAAAATCATCCAAGATAGCATGACCCACATGTTAATAAATCCTTTACCGGTTCCAAGGTATCTAGTATCGTCAAATTTACTTGCTCATATCAAACATGTCTTTGTTGAAATATCATTATCCCAACATATGGTATATATTAAGGGTTATCTTTCCCTTAACCACGTTTTCTACAAATATATCATCAGACACTTAAATCCTTACTCTATTTCTTCAAAACAATTCAATATATACTTTTCAATCCTTAATGAAAAACTTATACCAAAAACACACACACACATATATATATATATATATATCATGATTAATATAGAATAATCATTGAATTCTGAAAAAAATACACTTAAATCATCCCAATTTATTCTTAAACTATTAACAAGGATCAATAATCTTTGAAATTCATAAAATTTTAATCATGTCTTACAGTTCCTCAACCATAATCTGACCAGGCTTGTTCGGTTAAATGTTAAGAATAATTATTAATCTTCTCACATGTTTCACATGTTGTTTACATTATCATTATCCTATGTAGTATAACCAACACTCGTACCACATTCATTATTCAATTTTTTATATTTCCACTTAGGAAATTTGATTTTATAATTCACATACTTTCCATATCAAAAAAATTCAAGGATAACTATGTTCAATCAAGTTATGTCTATTGAATAATACCAAGACAATTCTATGATAAATAAATATTAGAGATTAAATAAACATATTTAAGGGAAATTACTTATAATAAATCAATATATGATATCTTAGGTTTTATCCTATGTTTTATATTTTTATCACAAATCTGTAGGATTGTATACTATACTTAGACTTATCCTTGGGACATCCCTAGGCATATCTTTAAATATATTTCTAGGGATATCACTAATGTTTTCACATCATATAAATATCTTCCCCTTTATTTTTCCTACCTAAAAAATTACTTTATATCCTATGGAAATCAAACATATAAAATGGGTTTTCTTATATCCTCAGTAGAGGTAAAAATTAAAATATCAAACAACACGTGAACATAATAATGTAACAACATGAACATAAATTTTTTAAATCACAAAATTTTTAACGTATATCAACGTATTCATACAACAAATAAATCTATGTAGTTCATAGAGAATACTTCATAAAGGAATAAAATATTTGAGAAAAATAGCATTGGAATAAAATATTGAATTGTGGAAAACAAGTAAGTATATAAAATAATTTATATATTAGATAAGGCTCATTTACAGGACTATCATAGTAGAAAAAGTCCATTACTAAAATTGGTTTATTGGTCATTCCATACCTGCATTGTTGAATTGGTTAAAATTGTTATTCCATCCATATATTACTGAATTGGAATTACTTGTTGTTTGATTCAGGTCTATACAATGAAATACAAAGATTTACATAATGCATTAGAGAGAGATATGCCTCCCAGCCATTAGATAATGAAAACCATACATATGTGTGACTCAAAAACATAAATCATTCATCATATCATAACCCAAGGAATAAAATCGGTTTCGTAAACAACACTCCAACATAACATAATCCATGTAAAATAAATTGATTTGATAAATTTAATTTCACCTTAAACCTAATCAACTGTAATAATATTAGGGATATTATACCAATTAAATATTTTTAATCATAAATGGAAAATAATTTTTATAAAACACTTGAAAATAATTTTTGGGTAAAATAACCATTATTTTTTGTAAACATTTTATATTCTAAAAACACTGTTCAATTTGTAATGAAGATAATTAATTTGAAAATTAGCCATAAAAATTAATAATGCAATATTTATGTAAATGAGTAATTATGAAAGTGTATAAATCCATCCATGCAATATAAGTTAAAAAACTCTTGTCGTATATTTTCTAGATAAATAAATGTGTAAATTATATAGAAATTTAAAGAATGATTCATTAAAAACCATAATGTAAAAGTAAAAAAATGGTTATAAATAAAATTATGAATTCATATGACATATGTAAACATTTTCCAAAAACATTTTTAGAAAAAAATGGAAATAGATGATAAATACAGCATAATAAATAATTATATTTAATCAATATTAGATAATAAAAAGATTGAAAAACTATATCTTACCTTTTGTATGATATCTAATATATGCATAAAAACCCCATGTATATTGATTTAAATTATTTCACTAACTTATTCAAGAATCAAAGTCATCATATATTATCATTTCAACATCAATTTTAAAGTAACATTATTACACATCCATCAGGTATTAACTTAATTATTTTCATACGCATGTTTTGTCAGATGACATATTATTATTAGGTTATAGTTATATCATTTAAAAAATTATATTAGTATAATATATATCATATTTATTCATTCAATTAATTTATATATTATTTATTTAATGAATATCATGTAGAAATAATTGCATCCCAATGTATGACGGTAGATTGTATGTACGCACGAGTGACGATATCATTCCCATAATTGTTAGATTGTATCATTATCTATGGCATATATTTGGATCCATAATCCATATCATGTTATACTAAACATGTATTTATATTATTTCCATCATTATTTCCTTCCATGTAAGATGTTGGTGAAAGAAATATTACATTAGGGTGTGGAGACGATGAGTCGTACGTACCCACATGTAGTGATTTTAGTTTTCATATGATTTATAGAGGGTTGAACATGGTATTCACATAACCATTATAATATATCATAATATAATTAATATTTTATTTATTAATTTATAATTGAAAAAACACATGAAAATGATGTACACTAAGAAATAATTTGAATGAATCATTATAGGAGAATAAATCTTCTTCGACGTGTTCCCTTTAAATCTCCTCTTAATATCACTATATTTGGACCTTTTAGAAAAAAACAACCACTATAATATTTATATTAAATTTTATAAGGGAAATGGGTTGGGTATGGACAAGCATGAAGGCACAATTTGAAATAAATATGTGAGGCAGAAGATTCCCTTTTATAATTGAGGTAAGGGGAAATTTTTTAATCTCTAAAATAATTAATTAATAATATACTAAAGACAAATCCAAAAACCCTTCCAATGACTTAATTATAAATCTAAGATGATAAAAGGTTTTAATATAGTCAACCAATAAGTATTAGATAATTTGTATGTCCATTTTAACCATATCATTTTAATTTATCACTTAGTTGTTTGATTTCATTTTAACTATGGTAAAAAAGATTTTCATATTAAAAGGGTTGAATATTTACTTTTGTGATATAAATTAAATAGTAAATAAATAATTTAGAATATTTTTTACTATATCATATTTATTCTATATTTTTTAATTTGCTTTATTATTTTATATAATGCAATAATTAAAATCTTTTGACAAAACAGTAATAATGTCAATTTTGCAAATATTAAATTCTTGTTTTATTAAAAATATAATGAAAAGATGTTATCTTCATAAATGATATTTTATTATATCCCTAGGTGGTCAAGGTATTCTAGAAAAATCATTGGATATTTAAATTATCCTAAATTATAATTATTTTACTATTTTAATAACTTTAATTTGATATTTCATTTATAAAATAAATACTACATCTATTTAGTGTAATTGGTTAATAAAATTTTCTGTTGAAGATGAAATAAAAAATATAATAATATGATGATTTTAAATAAAAAAGATTTCTTAATTCTACATGATGTTGAACATATATTTTGCAAAATTCAATATAAAAAATGATATACTTCTTAAAACTAGAATGTGACAAGTTTTACATCACATTAAATAAAATAATATAAGTATCATAATCTATTATATAAGGCCCTAAATGGTCAAAAACATGCCCCTTGATAGGTTATGGTTGAGATATACTCAAAAAAATATTTATTCATGTTTTTGGGTCTTGTAATGGTTAAAATAATTTTAATAATAATTACTCTATTAATTTTACATTTATTAATTAATTTAATCATCATCATTATATACACTTTTGAGGTATAATTTATTCTCTAAAAATTATAAATATATTACCATGATGTGGATAATTGTATTATATTTCTTGATACTATTTAATACTGATGTTAGCTCATATTTATCTCTAAATTAATTTTTTTCTACTTATACTAAATTAGAGGGTGAAATTTTTTCACTTTCATTTTACTTTTTTTACTTTATTACTATTTATGTCATTCGCATTGAAAAAGTCCATTAAATGAGTCTATTATAATCTTTAGGTGTTATGGGTTGATGGTTACTCATCCAATAAATGTTTTGAAAATGTAAGGGTAATTTTTTTACCTGTATTATATTATTTGTTTCCATAATTTACTTGATATAACTTTAACTATGGGAACAAAAATTACCATGGATGCTATTCATAAAATCCAAAAAAAATAAAGTAATATATTAACATAATTTTGACATTAATATTCAAAATATGGAACCCATTTTCCAAAATTTGGAAAAAATAAGATGATCTTATGAAATTAAAATTAATCTCATTGAGGGAATGAGAAAACAGGTTATAAAAAATAAAAACCATCAAAAGATTGACGTGTGTTTTGATCAAATTTCAAGGTGAAATTATATTCAATGACAAAAAAATTATTACATGAAAAAAACATAATCAAATTATACTTTAAAAATAGTTAAATGTGAAATCTATCAATATAAATAATTTAGATGAAATAATCCATTTTGAATTAAAATGCATTATTTTTTGCTATTCAACAAAATATGAATGTAATCCAAAAAATTCCAAATATATAACCACACTAAATTTTGAGGTCTGTATTGCAAAGAATGTGTTTTTCTAAGATCCTAATATATAAAAGTGTCAAAACTAGATTTAAAATGTGGTCTCCATCCAAAGGTGGAAAAAATGAATTTGTTGAAAAATATTTATTTTATTAGAAAAATTGTTTTTTATTATATATAATGTCTAGAAAACATATAATATGAATTTAAAATTTGTATTTACTTTATTACAATATGTATTCCATTTATACGAAATATCAATAGTGATATAGTTTTATTTTATAAACTCAATTAAACTCAATCTTGCATGAAATAAATTCTATCAATATTAGTAGAAATTATCAATATAAGAACCCAAGCACAGTGTTTCATAAAAAATAAGATAAGACATTGTTGTCTATACTGCAATCTTATCGTGGTTTATAATACATCGCAAGACATAAAATAAAATAATCAATCTCATAAATATCTTGGGGGTATTACACTGATCATATCTTCTTCTAGGTAATTTTCCTACACCCCAAAATTGTGTATCTCGCATTTTGGGTGTAAAAATGTATCCCATGTTAAGATTATCAAATCCATATTTAATAAATATATTTGAATCGGATTATGATCTGTATGTATGTGGTGTGGAAAAGTGACGTATAAAATCTTGCTATTTCATTTTAGCTGTTATGGTGAAATTGTATGGACTAACTACCCATTGAATATCATAGTTGTTGGGGTCATTATATTTGCATAGTATTTTTATGTAATGCATATAGTTTATTTTACTTAAACATGAATATATATTTAAAATTTTAACCATATTATTCCATTAATAAATGTACTCCCCAGGATCATGTTGTTTATGCAATAACCCCTGAATTAATTAGTGGAATTTAAATAAGAAAATCCTTGTTAAATATGAATATTACATGATTTGTTTTATGTGGTTATGTGGCTAGGCATAATTTTCTGCACAGTGGGTTGGAGTTTGAGTGTGGTAATATGGACGTGGTGTTTTTGTGCAAAGGGGTTGAAGATCAAGTTTTGGTTTACCATATTTTGGGATGTGTTTGTGGGATAGGGATTATTTTGGTTTAGATGATTGATTGGGTAAGATGACATTGATGAATGATTTTGGTAGCTGTTTTAATGGGTAAATGTAATGGAGTTTTTCGATGAGTATCATGAAGAAACCATCATCATGGGTCTCAATATCAATATACTGTCTATCATGAATGGGAGTTAATAATAGATGAATGTGATGGGGGTTAATTTACCATGGTTCTTCTCTGTCAATGTGACTTTTTGTGTGTGGATTATTTTTGGCCACATATTGTTAATTCCAAGATAGTAATAGAATAAATGAATAAATAATGTATTCAAAATGTTTGTTGATGGTATCTGTTGTTGAGATTAATATAATGGTATTCGGTAGATGAAATCAATTTGAAATGTGAATAGAGTTGTGGCTTGATGTGTGGTATTGTGAATTTAGAGGTTGAAGTGAATCTCGTGGTATTGTGTTCTGGTTATTTGTTTGATAACCCATTTGTTGGATAGGTTTTTTAGTTATTACACCTATATATACATGTATTTTTTCATTGTTATTTCAATACGAACCCCTCCATAGTTGAGAAATATGTGTTGAACACCCCATAATTATTGTGGATGTTGTCTTTTCCAACATCCTTGTTGAAGGATGGATTGTTGGCCACCTAATCCTCTATGCTGGTTCTTCTAGGTGGCGGTACCACCAGGTTCTTCGGGAAAGTTGTTGTTAATGGGGCCCAGTTTGTGCAGACGAGTTCTGACCTCCAAGCTATCTTCAGGATGAGATGTGTTGGAAATTACCAGGTGTATTCAGGATGAGGTAAGCTATGAATACCAGGTGTTTTCGACATAGGACATGGTTTGAGGCCTAGGTGTCTACAGGTGGAATGTGGTGTGGTTTCTGAGGGCCCATGCCTGTGCAGGTATGATGTGATGCGGTTGTGGCCAATGCGTATGTGGGGGGATGCAATATGGCTCGGGGCCCATGTTATGGGATGATATGTGGTTTTGAGGGCCCATTTGTTGGTAAGTGGGTTGTTATGTGGTTCTTTTGGATGTTTTCTATTATATAAGAGAATGTAAACCATATGGGATGTTGTTATGGGTACCAAAATAATTAATGTTCTTATTATATTAAATTACATGAATTGAATTATTTACTGAGAGTTCCTTGGTGAGGTTAGGGTGGTTAGTATACCTTCATAAGTGATATTTAATTATTCTATTTTCTCACAGGGGCATTACTATGCATCTGCCACTTGTTCATCAGAGACCTTTGTTTTCCTACTAAGTATACATTTATTCTCATACTACCTATAAAATGTTGCTTTCAAGTTTCTAGAAGGATTACACAGACCATGCGAGACATTACTAGCTCAGACGTTGAGATTGTTTCCATGTCACTGCTTAGGTTATATTGGTATTTATTTTAGAGTTTTCATGGTATTATTAATATTTTTTGTTAAACATGCATGTGGGATGAATTTGGTTTTCTTATATATATATATATATTAGAGTTTTTTTTGGATGAAACATATTATATTCAAAAACTGTTTTAAAAAGAGAACTACCTCCCATTTTGTGAGATTGACTACCCTTGGTGTTGGTTACCACCTCGAGGCCTACTAGATGTAGTAGTCAGGGGGGTCATTATCTTTGGTTCTTCATTTACTGCCTATGAGGGGAATAGTTGGAGGGAGGGGGTAATGGAAGAATGGTAGAAGAGGGAGATTAAGTGATAGGATAGATTTAGGAGTTATGGACACTAAGGATTAAATGGGTTGTTATGGAAACAGTGTGAGGTGACCTTAGTGCATGAGAAAGGCCATGGAAGGCTTGCTAGAAAATGGGATTTTAGGCCCCACTAAGATATGAATAAAGGACTCTGGACTGGTGAACGACAAAGTGTGGCTACAATTTTTATTGGATAGATACCCTAGGAAGGTCACTTGCATCATAATGAAATTTTTTATTCTCAAATTTGTGATATTTTTTTTGGAATTTTAAATAGATGAAAGTATATGTTAAATTAGTTAAAATGAATATCAAATAAAATTATACACAACTTATGCTTAAAAATTCCTTGTTTACCTTTTTTAGGTATTAAAGTCGTTCTTCATCCGTGTTTATCTTGGAAAAGTTAGGTTTCAGATGCAAATATTGCTGATCATTGGAGGGATTTACCAGCAAAAGTAGATGAGCTATGTTAGAGAACATTAAATTCTTTCTAGCAGCAGGACATGGGGAAGTACAAGGAAAGTGCGTCAGACATGTAGATGAAGTGCTGACTCGAGGATATTGTGTTCAGCTTGATTTTGATTTGAGCTCTAACAGAGTATTAATTTCCATTGGTTGTGAGATAGATGTGGGGAGCTGTTTGTCAGGGGTGGAAACTGTACCTACGGTAGAGAAATTAGACAGAAGTTTTGTGGGGCTATATTGAGATGTATTTCCAAGCATAATTTATTTCATCAATCATGTAGGCTAAGAAGATTTAGGAGTTACTCTCCCTCTAGCATGGGAGTATGTTTATATAGTAGTTTCGTATTATGTTTATGTATCTCATTTATTTTTCCAAGATATACTTCCAAATTTGGTGTCTCGTGTGAGACATCATTATGAGACATTACATCCATCTATCCAGTATGTGGTTACTCCATTTACATTGCTAAACTACTTGTTTGTTCAAAATAATGATGATGTGATTGATAGGATTCACGTGTGAGGATGTCTACTATGATTAGGGATACATCAGTGTTCTTATAATGGTAAGAGAACCTCCATCAGGTCTCATGTGATAGGGCCTTCGAGGATTCTACTGATGTAGAGTAGACCTCAACAGTTTCTGTTTCGACCATCCGGTCCTCATGCCTATCATGTGAACATTGGACTGAGGTTTTAAATGAATGATTATGTATCCATGTTCAGAACTAGTACCTGATGTCCATTTGATTCAGTAGGATGGAGGTGGTCAAGTTCAATGCTATACTCATCATCATTTTCTAGATAGGAAATTTCCATTGCAAGGATTGCAGACTCCTACTCCCTTTAGGGGAGATGGAGAAGGTAGAGGCTGACCTTTGGGTGTTCATCAGGGACCATGACCCAGGCATGGTCTTGTGGGCGGTCTTTGGAAGATGGGAAAAGGTGATGGTCATGGTCAAAGAATGCTATAGGAGTAGGACCATAGGTCGTCATAGGTACAATCGGTTTGTTTGGTACCCTTGCTTTCAAAATCATTTTTTTCACCCACTCTATCCCATGCTCTGGGACATGAAATAGATATGCTTCCCGTTCCCATAGTTTTGAGTACATAAGTCAGAAGATAGACCAGGTTGATTGATGTGTGCTAGGATGTAAACTGGTGATGGGGACACATAAGTCTTGTGGATATCTCTACATGATACACGTGCAACCATATGATGTCATTATCATCATTTATTGGTTTTATTCTGTGCACTCTATTATCGACTGATTATTGAGAAGAGTCATGATTTTAGACATCTGTGGCCAATGTGTGGCTTTCATTAGCAACAGTCATTTTCAGGTGGCCTATTGGCATGAGGAGGCCAATATCTCTTTATTGGATGATCTATCAGTGGAATCGATTTATCTTGAGATGTTGGAGGATCCTAGTGTAGTTGAAATATTATTGAATCCTTTTTCCTAAGAGATTATTACTCAACCCCCTTGATGTAATGTTATGTTCGAGATAGAGTTATAGTATAGTATTTGTCTTTTCATGATGTATTTTTATCATATGGATCCTTCTGACATACTGTACTAGAGGATTTAGATTTAGGACCTTATGATGAAGGGATTTTTTGAGCCTAGTGTGTCTTTGTGGGGTGCTCTGATGTTATTCACAAAGATGAAGGATGATGCTCTGTGGTTGTTCAATGATTAGAGGAAGATAAATCATGTGACAGTCAAGAACCGTTACGCTATTTCAAGGATATATATTCTTTTCAACCAACAAAGTGGGGAAATTTGGTTTTCTATGATCCATTTGTGATTTGGATATCACTAATTGAGGATGAAAGAGGGTGATATACTGAAGACTACTTCCAGATACCGGTATGGAAATTTAGAATTTTTGGTCATGTCATTCGGTATTAAGAACTCACAAGTCCTATTCAATGAGCTTATGAACTTCATTTTCTATTAGCTCTTGGATCGATTTATTATCATGTTCATCGATGAAATCATGATATAATCAATGTAAGAATAAGTGCACACATAGAATCTCAAAACTGTAATATAGGTTCTTTGATGTGACAATCTCAATAGAAAGTTGTCCAAGTTCATTTTTTTGTACATGATATTTTCATTTCCTCAGGCACACGGTGTCTCAACATGGAGTTGTAGTATACCCATCAATGGTCAAAGAAGTTGTTTCATGGGTAGCACCCAAGAATGTTGTAGTGGATTGTAGTTTTCTTAGTCTTCTGGGCTATTTCTGAAGGTTTGTACATGATTTATCACGAGTTGTGGCTCCATTTATATCTCTGAATAGAAAATACCTTATTTTTTAGATAGAGTAGTTCCAGGTAGTATTTGGATATTTGGAGGTGATGTGGGTAAGTGCTCCAGTTCTCTGAATGCTAGTGGAAGGGGTGCTGTTCATGGTGTTTTGTGTGCTTCATGTATGGGGTTGGGATCTATCTTCATGACCCAACATGCAATGATCTATTATGATATTATGTAGATACATCCCCATGACCATACCAATTCCACCAATGATCCGGATCTTGCAACGGTTGTGTATTCACTAATGTTGTTGGGGTATTACCTTATTGGGGAGTGCTTTGTGGTCTTCATAGATCATAAGTGTTTAAGGTAAATATTTTCCTAGGGAGATATGGACATGAGATAGTGTAGGTTCATGTATTGTTTGTTGGGATACGATTTCAAGATATCCTACACCTCAGGAAAAAAGAATGCCCTGACTGATTTTTGGAGTAGAATGTTGCAGAATGAGGATTTTTGGGAATATGCAGACACATGGAAGGCAATGTAGGAGTTACCAGCCTTATACCTAGATTCATGGGTGGACTACAGTAGATTTTGTTTATGTTAGATGATCGTAAAGTCTTCTATGATGAATTAAGTTGAGGATTCATAGTGACAAGACTCAGAGGTAGAGGTGTTGTGAAATCATGTTGGTAATGGTGATGATTCATATAGCTGTCTTGAATAATGTAATAATCAGATTCTATTCTATGGGAGGTTTTTTTTATTGGTATAAATGCATGATGAAGTTCTTCATGAGTTTCATAACTCAACATTATTGGTAAACTGTGGATTTTTTTATGTTTATATTTTCATGAAGAGTCAATTTTGGTGGCTCAAGATAGAATTGGTAGTGGTGGAGTTTGTAGAGAAATTATTATTATGCCATCAGGTAAAGGGGGATCCCCGTATCCCCAGTGGTTTTTTGCATCTATTATATTTCCTCGACTGGAAGTGGGATGATAGATCAATGGACTTCTTCATAGTGTCAACCAAAAGTCAGGGAGGCTACGCCACTATCCGGGTATTAGTGGTTCATATGAAACAAATATTTCACTTATTAGTGATCAAGGAGTCAGACATAGTGGATGGGTTGGAAAATAGTTATGTTGATGAGGTGGTGGGAATGAATTGAGTTATAATATCTGTATTATCATGTAAGGATACACCTTTTACCTCATGATTATGGAGGGGATTACAACATTCTGTCAGCACTCAGTTACTCCTCAATAGAAACTTCTACCCATAGAGAGATGGGAAGCTAAAACAGACTATCCAGACATAATAAGATACATTTCAAGCATGCGTATTGGACTTTGGAAGATTTTGGGTACAACAAATTTCCTTGGTAGTGTTTTCATATAATAATAATTATCACTATTCCATTATCTTGGATCTATTTGATGCATTCTATAAGAGACGTTGTCATTCTTTATTATGTTGGATAGATGTTGGGGAGACAACTGTTCTTGGACTGGATTTTATATAGGGAACAACCGAGAAGGTTAATATTGTTCATGAGAGGATTAAAGTGGTGTAAGATAAAAAGATATTGTATACAGATCACAGGAGAAGTCCCGTAGAGTTTGAGTTTGTGAACAATTTGTTCCAGATATTTTCCCCTAGAAGTGGGCAGTGATGGTCTGGTAGGTGAGTAAGGTATTTTCTAGGTTCTATAAACCTTTTATGGTGTTCAGGTGAGTTTTCCAGTTGTTATACCATTTGGAAATTCCACCATGGTTGTATAGGAACCACGAATTCATTCTGTCTGTCAACTCAATTGGCATCATCATAGTGACTCCATTGTTATTTTCTGGGGATAGTTGGACATAGAATACGATAAAAAAACATGGAGAGGCCAGCAGGGATCTAGGATCATCAAGAGAATGATTTTTTTGGGAAAATTATTCCTTTTATTCACATGTTGTGGATGTACGGTGTCCTAGAGGAGAGTATATGGGAATGACAAACACATATGTGTGCCCAATATCGAATTTTTTTTGATTATTTGCATGTTTTGTCTTTCATTTTGGTGTAATTAGTGATCTTTGTTTTATGAAATAAGATGTTTTACCTTGGGCAGAAATGTGTGTGATGCAATGTGTGACAATGTCCTGACTAGTGAAAAAAAGAGGAAGAGATTACTAAACATGATGCATTAAATTGTATTGATTCAACCTATGTGGGTGAGTTAGTGCTGCATAGAGAGGATAGTATCTTGAAATGGAAAATGGAATTCCATGCTTTATGTCTTTAGGATGTCATAGTTTTTGTGCTTCTATGGAGTGTCTTTTTTTCTATTGGGTTTGCAGATTTCAGAGGGGGTGTTCTTGGATGTCATCCATTCACTCTGGATTTCGAACAACACATGTTCGATTATCTTCAAACATGGATGTCAGTAGTGGTGTTTCATATATAGAAATATTATTTATTTTCTCTTTTTTAATTGAGAAACTACCATATTGTAAATACTCAAAACTATTCTATATCCATGGGTATTCACCTAGATTTAAAAAATGTCTTAATTTTATAGGTACATACATATATGAAACCCATATTACATTTTTGTTGGTAAAAAATGATGTTATGTTCAAGTCTTTATGCACTCTATACAAAATTATTTTCATATAAAAATCGTTCATTATGTTCCAATGGTTATTGATATAATTTTTTTAATGGTCATGGTTGATCTTATGAATTATTAAATATAAAGGGTGTTTCCTAATATCACTCCAAAATATTGGGTAAAATATTAATCTCTAGGTAATGCATTTTTATGATACCTTGGTGTATAACCTTGGTAATTATGACTTTTCACACCATAGAGACAAAATCTGGTGATATTCTTATGAATGTATCATTTTTATGTTCTATAAACATTTACATTTTATGATTCAGGTTCTTTAAACTTTGATATTACTCATGTTCATAAGATCATTCTTAATTCCAATTTGTCAGATGATAAGTATCTCTATTGACCAAATCCTTGCTTGTTATTATGCTCACTCCTCTATTTGATGAATTCCCTTGAGATACGTGATGAAGTAAAATTATCATAGGATGTACTTGTGATGAAGTATTTTAAGTGAACTATAATAATTTATTATTTAGTTTTTTCATGTATTATGTTTATATTTCCAAAACACTACACCTCAAAAATCATATGTATTGTCAAATGTTTCCAAATTTAATTAATGGTTTTTGAAACATAGAGGAGGGTCTCCATAGTTGGTATCAAATGATGGTTTACTTATTTTTGTAAATTAGGATTATAAAACCTAAATATAAACCACTTATAAATGTATAAATATTTTAAAACATAATGTATTTATATGAATTATTCAGTATGTGGTTTCTGAAATATAAATTGATGTTTGGATACTATAAGTGGATATGTATACGAAACATATATACAATAATGCCCCAAACCCAGTTACCCAGAGTCGGTGCATTATTTTAAAACATTGGCATGATTACAAGGAATCAAGTCCTGAAGGACCAATCAGTTTAGCAGTCTTTGAAATTAGATTACATACATGATTGTTACATTACACTTTATAATATAAAAAACAACATAAATAATCCTTTATGAACACTATTATTCCCTTGGCTTAACCCTGCATATCAATCACAATACACTTCCTGGAATCCTGGGAAAAATAAAACATAGAAAAGGGGTGATCTCAAACGATCAGTAAGGGTAACAAATACAGCGGAAACGTTCAAAAATAAGAATAAACATTTAAGGCAATATATAAAACTAAAACAAAAGCCTTTTAAACATGAACTTTAGCATAATAAGACATAAATATAATGAAATAATTCCATTTACTTATTCACATGGATATTCTATTAATCGAATAATAACATGAAATATCACTAACCTCTTTCATAATGATGGAATGCATAATTCGGAACTTCTGTTTCTTTATCAAGGCCTTGTGCCAAGGCCTAAGGGTTTACTATAACCGGATCCCAACCCGGAGTGCCTCTAATAATCGGACACCAACCTGGAGTGCCTCTAATAACTGGACACCAACCCGGAGTGCCTCTAATAACCGGACACCAACCCGTAGTGCCTCTAATAACCAGACACCAACCCGGAGTGCCTCTAATAACCAGACACCAACCAGAAGTGCCTCTAATAACAGGACACCAACCCGGAGGGCTTACTTTTACCGGTCCCCAACCTAGAACATACTAGTCCAACACATTCATCTTAAGAATAGGATAAAATATAACATAAAAATTTGTATTAAAACTAGCATGAGAAATGTTAATACTTTACCCATAAGCCATGAATGGTATAAAAATAACACATCCACAGTAAAATATATCACAAAACCTTCAACACAATATGGAATATTTGTATCATGATAAATAAACTTCAAAACAATTTTAAAATCCATTAAAGAATTTTGACATTGATGATATTGATTTGTAACTCTTTGATAGAAATACCCTTTTTTCATGAAAAAATTTAAAAGTTACACAATTTAGAAAAGAAGTCATTTAAAGACATTTTTGAATCAAAGTGTCCCATACCACTTTGAATCTTTTGAAAGGAATTAACATTTTAAAAATATTCATGTCCATATAAATAAATCCTTAAAAACAATTTTGAAGACATAGACATTAATGAGAAAGATTAAGAAGAATAAATATTTAAAACAATTTAAAATGTTGTTTTAGTAAAAATTCCCTTAAAATAATCCATTTGAAAACTCTTTCATAAAACATTTACATGTATAATAAATATGTCCCAGTAGATAGTAACATAAATACAACAACCTCAGATAATAAAGAGGTTGTGAAATTAACCCTTACCAATTTGGTAACATACGAAACACACACCCCGTGAAAGAGGTATCATACAATGAATATGTAAATACACATAAATTAATGTGTATTACATAAATAATACAATTATGGGTAGTACATAAACCACACAAAAGGTAATAGTGGCAATATGGCATGAATCTCACAGGAATAAGGAGTGAGAGGAAAACCCCTTACCTTGCACATTCCTTTAGTCGAGGGTACGTTTAACCTCCTGTACGAAGAATGTAGTATGTTATTAAATTACACCAGAAACATATTAATATTAATGATATCATACATGATTCATTTATGACTTTATATTACCCATTTAATAATAATTTCCATGTTAAATTAACATTTCGGGTAATAATCGCTTTCTTTATCGTACGCGTTTTAACTTGTTACTCTTGGTTGTATCACTTAGATCATGATTTAAATACTTCCAGAATATAAAACAATATAAATATATCATATATATTTAGAATATAAATATGTATAATTTACATATATATGAAATGGAAAACACCGTTTATGGAGATGGTAGTCCATACGTACGCATAAACGTTGTTTCTATTTTCATATAGTATTGAACAGATGTAAATGAATAAGATATATGTAAGTACATAAATCCTTATATATATATATATATATCTCCCGTAGAATTATTATGTCATATATTACATACTTATTAGTAATATATATTTTTATAATCGTCGATGAATGGTGATCTTGGAAATGAATCTCAGCGCGTCGTGGAGACGGTAATCCGTACGTATGCACGAGTGAAAATATCATACTTTTGATATTAAAATAATATATAATTGGATGGTATATCATATATAAAACATCATTATCATGTTATATTTATTATTTACATGAATTAAAAATCATTTTTATACCCATCCAAATAATAATATATTGAATAACAATTACACCACGACGTAGAGACGGAAAGTCGTACGTATGCACGTATGGTGACATGTCATTAAAAGGATGGATAGAATACTGAATATGGTTGTACCATATTTATAATAATATTACAGTATATAAGAGATATTTGATTCATTATTTTATAATGGTAATAACAAATAAAGAAGAAGTGGAAGAAGAAAGGAAATTGAAAAAGGGTGGTGAAATCATTACCTATTCTTCAGGTTCTTCATTTTGATTTGATCAAAAGGTCTCCTTAAGTTGGATTTATGACTAACGGAATCCCTCGAGGATGAAGTGAGAAATGTTTATAGAGTATTTGGGAAGATTTTGTCCGAACCAAAAGGCTTTGAAGGTGTGAGTTAATGAGAAGGGAGAGTTCCCTTTTATAAGATGGGTGAGGGGAACCTTTGGAAAAGCTAGAAATATTATTTTATAATAAATTAATATTCAGTTTCTAATGGCCCCAAATTGGATTCGTTAAAGGTTAAGGTGGGGATGGGTAGAAAACCACTCAAACAGTAGAATTTAGACAGGTTTGGGTCATTATATTAACTTTATCATTAAGTATTAACTCTTAGTTAATTAGTTTCACTTTTACAATGTCTCTTTGTATTTTTATATTATATAGTTAATAAACATACTATATACATCCAAGAGACCCCCAAGTGGACCATTAATGATACTCCTATCATGATATAAGTCTCTAGGCCGAACCTTATATTTTAAATAATTTAATATCAATTAATAATATAATATTTTTTTTAAAACTCTTTTATGTCAATTTTGACACTATTTAATAATTGTTTTTTGTAAAAATCATAACAGAATGATTACTTAGAAAAAAGTTAATTAAGTCAATCATAACATGTCATATTAATCTATAAAATTAGTATAATTCATTAAAAGTTACAAATTATATTTATTTGGGTATTTATAATATCAATTATTTTAATTTTTTCACTATTATGTTAATTACTGCATCATCATTGTGTCCTAAATAAATTAAATAATTTAAGGTTTAAATATTATAAATAAAATATCATTATGTAGGAAATAATTTTATCTTTCTATTTAATATTTACAATAGAATTTATCTTATGTACAACCCTGTATTAAAAATGTATTTGTAAATAAACATTGATTTTAACTCTTTTTACTCTTCTTTGAATTAAATAACAATAAATGTCCTAATCTAATCCAAGTGGACCTAAATGATAATATTTTATTCCTAAGGTTGTTTTTGGTCGAGAAACACTTTTACAATAGAATTAGGACATGTTTTAGGGTAATATTAATATCATTTTTACCCTTAATTACCCTATTTACTTTTAATCGTGGTAAATAAAAGTAAAAAGTTACTATTCACCAAAAATTATTTTCATCTCATTAAACCACATTTTACTAATTGATATTAACCTTATCTCTCATATTTTTGAAATTCCAATCACAGAAGCGGTAAAATTACGTTTTATGAAAAATTCAGTTTTTTAACTACAACTTAGTAGTTTCACTATTCATCAAAAATTGAAGTTTTTCAGAATAATGCCAAAATTTCATCCTAATCTATAATTGATATTCAAAATTATAAAATGATTTCTATTTTAAAAAATTACAAAAATATAAGTTGCATTAATTAATTTTATAATTAATTCCCATTGCCACAACAAATAGCGTGTTTTTCAGAAACAATATATATCAAAAGATTGACAATTGTTTATGTCCAATTTCAAAGTAAAATTAATTATAATGAACACCATTGGATAAAATGGTAAAAATATATTCTAATTATAATTTAAAACCACTCAAATTAATAATTTATCACTATTAATTATTTTGATTAAAAATGATGTGTTTAATTAAAATTTATTAATTTTCACTATTCATCAAAATATTAATGTTATCCGAAAAGTACCAAAATTTCACCTTAAGAAAAATTCGATACTCCGAATCCAAAAATGAAGTCCATTTTGGAAGATAAAATTTCTAAAATTTTAAAAATTAGGTATTATTATTCATAACGGCTACTTTGATTGGTCGTGGTGTGTGTTAGAACTAGAAGTTGCATACAACACACACTACTGTATTATTCAAATAGAAGCATAACGTGGAAGCTCGAGGTAATACATTCTCCCCTCCTTCAATAAATTGAGTCCTCTCAATTTGATATTTTTATTTGAAAATAATGGTTGAAAATAGAAAATATCTTTGTGGAAAAACCCACATCGGAAATTTGGTTAATAAAATTTAGTCTTAACAAGATGAAAAGAGAAATTAAAGGGTCACCACAAAATTATGATCTCGATTAGGAGGGAATTGGTGGAAATTATAGGCATATAATTGGAGGAAAACCGTAAATATTTATAAGTAGTGATTGAGGTCATCAATCACAAACATGTTTAAAATTGAGGTCCTTAAATTCATCAATATATGATGATTTAAAATACCATCGGTTCAACAAAACATAAGGTATTAGGATAACACATCTTTGACGTTTCAAAATATATTAGTTGAAATCCCACGTCAGAAAAATGAATTAATGAGGCCTCTATTTAAAATAAAGCGTGGAAAGTATGAAGATTACCGACAATAACACATACTAGGGTTCCATGTAGGAAAATATGGATATGGAAGAAAAAATCTAACCATCAATTATCTGATGGAGAGTGGTATAGAACATGGCTATGAAAAGGCCAAAAATCTCAAAGCCATAAATTAGTGATGATCTAAGGTACCATCTAGGACAACATTTTTGATCTAAGTTCCTTTTCTTAATGTTGAGGAATTTATTTATGAGATTGGATAAGATCATAAAGAGATATACTTACTTTATAATTATAGTTTTATCCATTATTAAATTTCTACCACAAACTCATCTTTCACCCCAAAACATAATATAACTCAAAAATACTCTATTTATGGTAATCGTATAGGGTTCCAAATATAATGAATTTATAATTCACATATCAGACCCTTTATATAAAGAAACTACATTATACAATCTAGGCACTTCATGGAGCACAATGGTAGGCGATAAATCCCAATTTCACTATGTTGGTGGGTTCGATTCCCGCAGCTTTGTCTGACACGATGGGTCGTCACACGGTCTGCGTGTTTTCCTTTTATAAAAATCCAAAAAAATAACCTTTGAAACTTAATCCATTCCAACCATTAGACTTATCCAAAATACTATTATCCAGACTCACTGTCCGAAATTTAAAAGGATGTTAAACATAATGAGGATCCTTTTTTCCAGGTAATAACATGTGAACGCCTTCCTCATATATTCTTTTACAACACCACAACATCTTGAATTACAAAAATAAACCATCTCTTATTCCAAAATCACAACCTCAATATTAGGACCATATTAAGGTTTATCTTTCCTTCAACCATGTAATTTCCAAAAAAAAATTAACTCGATGTAGATTCGCTTTTCTTAGTACCATAAAATCACAAATCCTTAATTAAATAGTACTGCAGTAAAATCCATATTTATTTCCAGAACATCTTTGATACAACACTTAAATGAAATAATTATAAAATAACAACATAGGAACACTAGTCATTCCTCTTCATCCATGGTAGTATCACAACTTGATTATTATCCAATAGCATCATTTGCGGCATAGTCTGAGGACTGGGACATTGGTTCGTGTAGTGTCCAAACTCATTGCAATGAAGCATTGTACATTTGAAACCATTTTCATACCCTTGCAGTCACGTACTTTGTTCCCATTTCCTACACACTTATAAAAAACTCACATTCCTTTCAGGAAAGTTCCAGGGTGTTTCTTCCCACAGTTATCACATATGGGGAAATTCTTATTTTCCCTCTTCCCTTTATCCATCTTTCTCTCTTCCATCCTTTTCTTCTCTTCCTTCCATTAAAAGACATAGGACTTAGTAAACTCCTTAGTTATATTATCCACACAAGATAATATTTCTTCATATGATGATAATATGTGGGACACTATTTCCCTTCCAATTGATGGCTTAATACCATGAATGATACGATCCTTCTTACTCTTTAGATCATATATATTACTGGAGTTCACATTCCTTCTACTGGGTGCCATATCTATACAATAGCATAAACTAGGTCAGTTTATGAATTGCAATGAATAATTCCAAACTTGTAAAATACCTAACACAAATTGAACAGTTTATGGATATAATCCATAATAATAAAAATGTTTTCTTTGAGTAAGTATATACACATGAGCCCTTCATAATGGTTTGTAAAGAAAATGATAATTATCCTAAGCATATCCCCCAGGAGTATCGTAACCAAGATTGCAGAAAGGCCCGTTGTCATGCACCAGTTCCCGTTCGAGTCTAGTTCAAAGTGGTGTTTTCGTGTTTTATCCCTAGGTACATTTGTGCCAGAGGCGCCTCTACCTGCTCGTATCCAGACATTGATGTATTGCTCTGAAAACTCACAAAATCTCTACAATACCAAAATTCTAGGAAGTTCTTCTATACTAATCCTAAAAGTCTATCTTAGGGCTATGTGCTGTAATCAGAGTTTATCTAAATCTAGTTTCAAGGTAATTTCTAAACTTCCTCTGATACCAACTATAACGCCCCGACCCCAGTAACCCAGAGCTGGTGCATTATTTTAATACATTGGCATGATTACAAGGAATCAAGTCCCAAAGGACCTATCAGTTTAGTAGTCTTGGAAATTAGATTACATACATGAATGTTACATTACACATTATAACATACAAAAAAACATAAATAATCCTTTATGAACACCATTATTACCTTGTCTTAACCCTGCTTATCAATCACAATACACTTCATGGAATCCTGGGAAAAATAAATCATATAAAAGGGGTGAGCTCAAATGCTCAATAAGGGTATGCAATATAGCGGAAACTTTCATAAATAAGCATAAACATTTAAAGAAATGTATAAATCTAAAACAAAAGCCTTTTAAACTTGAACTTCAGCATAATACGACATAAATATAATGAAATAATTCCATTTACTTATTCAAATGGATATTATACTAATCAAATAATCACATGCAATATCACTAACCACTTTCATAATGATGGAATGCATAATTATGACCTTTTAATTCTTTATCAAGGCCTCGTTCCAAGGCCTAGGGGTTAAATATAACCGGCACCCAACCAAGAGTGCCTCTAATAACCGTACACCAACCCGGAGTGCCTCTAATAACCGGACACCAACCCGGAGTGCCTCTAACAACCGGACACCAACCCGGAGTGCCTCTAATAACTGGAAACCAACCCGGAGTGCCTCTAATAACTGGAAACCAACCCGGAGTGCCTATAATAAATAGACACCAACCCGGAGGGCTTACTTTTACCGGTCCCCAACCCAGAACATACTAGTCCAACACATTCATCTTAAGAAGAGGATGAAATATAACATAAAAATTTGTATTAAAACTAGCATGAGAAATGTCAATACTTTACCCATAAACCATGAATGGTATAAAAATAACACATCCACAGTTAAATATATCACAAAACCTTCAACACAATATGGAAGATTTGTATCATGATAAATCAACTTCAAAACAAGTTTAAAATCCATTAAAGAATATTGACATAGATGAGATTGATTTGTAAAACTCTTTGAGAGAAATACCCCTTTTTCATGAAAATATTTAAAAGTTACAAAATTTAGAAAAGAAGTAATTTAAAGACATTTTTCAATAAAAGTTTCCCATAACACTTTGAATCTTTTGAATGGAATTAACATTTTAAAAACATTCATGTCTATATAAATAAATCCTTAAAAACCATTTTGAAGACATGGACATTAATGAGAAAGATTTAGAAGAATAAATATTTAAAACATTTGAAATTTTGTTTTCGTAAAAAGTACCTTAAAATAATCCCTTTGAAAACTCTTTCATAAAATATGTACATGGATAATAAATATGTCCCAGTAGATACTAACGTAAAAACAACAACCTCAGATTATAAAGAGGTTGTGAAATTAACACTTACCAATTTGGTAACATATGAAACATACACCCCGTGAAAGAGGTATCAAACAATGAATATGTAAATACACATAAATTAAAGTGTATTACATAAATAATACAATTATGGGCAGTACATACACCACACAAAAGGTAATAGTGGCAATATGGGATGAATCTCCCGGGAATAAGGAGTGAGAGGAAAACCCCTTACCTTGCACTTTCCTTTAGTCGAGGGTACGTTTAACCTCCTATAAGAAGAAATTAGTATGATATTTAATTACAAAAGAACCATATTAATATTTATGATATCATACATGATTCATTTATGACTTTATATTACCCATTTAATAATAATTTCCATGTTAAATTAACATTTCAGGTAATAATCGCTTTCTTTATCGTACGTGTTTGAACTTGTTACTCTTGGTTGTATCACTTCGATCATGATTTAAATACTTATAGAATATAAAACATGATAAATATATCATATATATTTAGAATATAATTATGTATAATTTACATATATATGAAATGAAAAAACACCGTTTATGGAGACGGTAGTCCGTACGTACGCATAAACACTGTTTCTATTTTCATATAGTATTGAACGGAAGCAAATTAATAAGATATATGTAAGTAAATTAATCCTTATATATATATATATATCCAGTATCATTATTATGTCATATATTACATACTTATTAGTAATATATATTCTTATAATCATCGATGAAGGATGAACTTGGAAATGAATCTCATCGCGTCGTGGAGATGGTAATCCGTACGTACGCACGAGTGAAAATATCATTCTTTTGATATTAAAATAATATATAATTGGATGGTATATCATATATAAAGAATCATTATCATGTTATATTTATTATTTAGATGAATTAAAAATCATTATTATACCCATCCAAATAATAATATATTGAATAACAATTACACCACGACGTGGAGACGGTAAGCCGTACATACGCATGTATGGTGACATGTCATTCAAAGGATGGATAGAATACTGAATATGGTTGTACCATATTTATAATAATATCACATTAAATAAGAGATAATGGATTCATTTTTTTATAATGGTAATAACAAAGAAAGAATAAGTGGATGAAGAAAGGAACTTGAAAAAGGGTTGTGAAATCATTACCTCTTCTTCGGTTCTTCCTTTTGATTTGATCAAAAGGACTCCTTAAGTTGGCTTTTTGACTAAAGTAAGGCCTATAGGATGAAGTGAGGGATGTTTAGAGAGTATTTGGGAAGAGTTTTTCCGAACCAAAAGGCTTTGAAGGTGTGAGTTGATGAGAAGGTAGAGTGCCTTTTTATAAGAGGGGTGAGGGGCACCTTTGGAAAAGCTAGAAATATTATTTTATAATAAATTCATATTCGGTTTCTAATGGCTCCAAAGTGTATTATTTAAAGGTTAAGGTGGTTATGGGTCTAAAACCACTCAACCTATAGAATTTAGACTGGTTTGGGTCCTTATATTAACCCTATCTTTAAGTATTAACTCTTAGTTAATTAGTTTCACTTTTACAATGTCTCTTTGTATTTTTATATTATATGGTTAATAAACATACTATATACATCCAATAGACCCCCAGAGTGGTCCATTAATTTTACAAATATCATTATATAAGTCTCTATGACGATCCTTATATTTTTATGAATTTAATATCAATTAATAATATAATATTTGTTTTAAAAACTCTTTTTTGTCAATTTTGACACTATTCAATAATTGATTTTTGTAAAAATCATAACATAATGATTACTTCAGAAAACGTTAATTAAGTCAATAATAACATGTAATATTAACCTATAAAATTAGTTTAATTTATAAAAAGTCTCAAATTATAATTATTTGGGTATTTATAATAACAATTATTTTAATTTTTTCACTGTTATTGTAATTACTGCATCATCATTGTGTCATAAAAAAATTAAATTATTTAATGTATATAAATTATAAATAAAATAAAATTATTTAGTAAATCATGTTAGATTTCTAGTGAATATTTACAATCGAATTTATCTTATGTACAACCAAATATTAAAAAAAATTTAGTAAATAATCATTGATTTTAACTCTTTTATCTCTTCTTTGAATTAAATAATAATAAATGTCCTAATCTAATCCAAGTGGACCTAAATGATAATATTTTATTCCTAAGGTTGTTTTTGGTTGAGATAAACTTGTCCAATAGAATTAGGACATGTGTTAATGTAATATTAATATCATTTTTACCCTTAATTACCCTATTTACTTTTAATAGTGGTAATAAAAGTAAAAAGTTATTATTCACCAAAATTATTTTCATCTCATTGAACCACATTTTACTCCTTTATATGAACCGCGTCTCTTGGATTTTCAAAATTCCAATCAAAGAAGCGGTAAAATTAAGTTTTTTGAAAAATTCAGTTTTTTAACTACCACTTAGTAGTTTCACTATTCATCAAAAATTGAAGTTTTTCAGAACAATGCCAAAATTTCACCCTAAGCTATAATTGATATTCCAAATTGTAAAATAATGTCTATTTTACAATATTAAAAACATATATGTTGAACTAATTAATTTTATAATTAATTCCCGTTGTCACAACAAGTAGCGTGTTTTTAAGAAACAATATATATCAAAAGATTGACAATTGTTTATGTCCAATTTCAAAGTACAATTAATTCTAATGAACACCATTGGATAAAATGGTAAAAATATATTTTAATTATACTTTAAAACCACTCAAATTCATAATTTATCATTATTAATTATTTTTATTAAAAAAGTTATTTTTAATTAAAATTTCGTAATTTTCACTATTCATCAAAATATTAAAGTTATCCGAAAAGTACCAAAATTTCACCTTAGGCTAAATTTGATTCTCCGAATCCAAAAATGAAGTCCATTTTGAGAGATGAAATTTCTATAATTTTAAAAAGTAGGTATTACTATTCATAACGGCTACTTTGATTGGTCGTGGTGTGTGTTAGAACTCGAAGTTGTGTACAACACACGCTACTGTATTATTCAAATAGAAGAGTACCATGGAAGATCGGGGTGCTACATATACAGAGGGTTAAAAACCATAAAACAAAATATTGATCAAGGATTCATTAAGAACATGTACATTGAAATGGTCAATGCTGCTCACCTACTTTGTCACTACCAAATGCTATTCATTAGTTAATCACAACATTATACAAAACAATTATGGATGCATAGATAATGTAATATTTTTTCATATTTATTTATAAAAACCTATATGAAGGATATAATATCAGTATATTATTATTTATGATTTTATAATTGTTATTATTTGATTCCCAGTAGTAATAAATTAATCATTTACTTTTTATCCTTATAAAAAATAATTGGAAGTAAATATTTGGAATCATTTGAACAATGGATGCAATATAAATTGTGATGATGACTATGCCAATATAGGGGATATAGGGTTAAAAACGTTATAATTATGAGGAATTAGTTATCTCTGGTCATGAAAAACTACTATAATCATGTAGAGCATCATTATTTACCACAAAATCATTAACAGGTATATGAATCGTTCATGAATCTATAACCACTTGTTTATTTTTGAAATAACAGTGTCTCGCTAATATCGTAAAAATAGATCAACACTAGAAATAATATTTTCTATAATCCGCTATTCCAAACCCGGGAAATATAAAGTAGTAGTATATCACCTATAGGTGGGAAGTTGATCAGTGCTGAAAAATGATTAGGATCCCAAATCCAAGGGATGAGGTGGATATCATGGGATGGGAAGACTTAAAAAATATATTTTTCAGCAATTACATTACATGTTACCTCAAAATTAAAATAAAGATGGAATTCCTTAATTTGAATCAAACATAAAATAAATCGGTGTAAAATTATGAGATGAATATTACAAGAATACTATATTCTTAATAAAGAATTGTCACAAATTATGATGGTAAGATAAAGATATTATCTGGTAGGTTGAGACACCATCTACTGAATGATGTAGAAATATGATACATGGGTAGTTATGAGGAGATAGTGTGATGTGCTCTAAAATATGAAATGGAGGGTGAATATTCCTAGTTGACTCATGGAAAGAATACAAACAAGAAAAGGAATTGTGTTTTTTCTAGAAGAATATGAATAAGACGAAATTACAACATCCCATGTGTAACAACTATGGGAAGATAAAATAGTTGAATTGTTTTCATGGAAGGGAAATGTGCTAAAACTGGGGAAGAGATGGAAATATATAATTAATTTTTCATGTAGATGAATTTGTTAAACATCTATATTACAATAATAAGGGAATATTCTCTATGAAAAAACCACTAGTTCAATTTTTCATGTTAAGGGATCATCATAATTTTTCTAACCATTATCCAATTTAGAAGATAATGTAGGGAACCCACCATCGTCACCAATAAATTCCAATGGATAAAGGTCATGATTTCACAATTATGATATTTATTTTCATGTAAATAAATTGTGTTGTGGTATGTAAACTCATTATAAACTCATGTATATAATTTACATGGTTTGATTATAGTTAAGCACATTCTTTTATTTCATTTATGTTTTAAATGAACATTTTGTTAAAAACATAACTTCTAGTGGTCGTGTTTTCTATTAAAATCACCTAGATGAAATATTCACACATAAAAGTTATATATGGGTTAAATTATAAATGTTTTTGAGTAAAATATATCTATAATTATGCATATAGTTCCATTGGTGGAGTTTGACATAATACATGGGATGGATTTTTCATCAAAGTGTAATTATAGGATCAATTATCGATGTAATGATATTTTAAAAGTCTTGAAGGGAACACCTCAAATCATAATCAAATGATATATTTATAAGAAATGATAATTGAAAGAACCAATTATTATTTCCTTCATTGTTGATATTATATTTAAATAATAATGATAATGTTGAGAAAATGTAAAGATAAAAGACATTCATTTTGTATCAAAGTAAATTGGTGTATTTCTTAATGAGTTATATAGACCTCTCCCTAAAAGAGAGTAAGATTTATCAATTGAAATCTTACCTAGATCCAAGAAAATATAAAATATACCTCGTAGAATAATAATGTGGTGTTAAAGGAATTAAATAAGTAATGTTTGGATATGTTGGAGAAGGGTTCTATTTGACCAAGTCTGTCTCCTTTGGGATCACATGATCTATTTATAGTGTATATGTATTGATAAATGCATCTGTGATTGGGTTATAGAGAACTTAATGGGATCATAGTGAAGATAAAATGCCATATCCTAAGAAATGATTATTGTTTTTCCATGATTCACGGAGATCTATTCTTTTAGAAAATTTATTTTACTTCTATATATCATAAATTGTTGGTGAATAATAACGATGATGTAAATAGTAACATCTAAGAAATATATTTTAATTATGAGTTTGTTTTTAATCAATTATACATGACTAATTCACCTAAAATAATTATATATTTAATTAATAGATACTTTGATTACTACCTTTGTAATTTATGGTTTCATTTATTGATGACATTCTGATATATTACATAATCTATAAAGAGAATGAAGATCATAAAAGAGTCATGTTATGAACTATGAGAAATAAGGTGTTATTCATTAAATTCAATAATTATGAGTAGAAGATAAAAGTAGTTTCATTATTGGGAAACTTTGTATTTTGTATGTGAATCATAGTGGATCCAGTAATGAAAATATTCATAGGGGACTGACCATGTCATTCAAATATAACTAATATTCAATAAAATTTCCATTAGGATATTATTGAATTATTATGAAAAATAATAATGACTTTATAATCTAGTAATAATGTTTACTCGAAAGCACGTTCATCTTTTCTATACATGTTAGTGTGATGCTATCTTCCAAGAATGGAAGAGTTGGTTGGTTAGAAAACATATGCTAACATTACCATCTAAGGGTATGTATTTGAGATTTTAAGTGATGTATCCTTAAAGGTAAATTTATGTTCACTAAAGAAAAAATAAAAAACTGATTTCCTATGAATTGGGATGGTTAAATACTCATGAATAGAATTTTACAAACCATGATCAAGATTTAGTATCAGTTAATATTTCAATAAATATGAAGAGATAATGTCTTTATGTGAAAAATTATGATATGTAAAAAGGACCCCAATGTTTAAGTACAAGTTTACACATATGTAGATGAAAATGATAAAAATGATACTGTTAGTGTTTATTAAATACTCAGATTATTCAATCCACTACATCCCTATAAGATAAAATAATGTTGTAGATGCATTGAGTATAAAATATACTAGTATTGTTGTAGTGATGATGATTGAATGAGAACCATTTCTCTAAGACCATGCATGTTTGGACATTATTATCATAATGGAATGGACATTATCAATTCCAAATGATATTATTTCTTAACCCAAATTTATATAAAAGGTATATAAATCTCATGAAAATAATATTTTTTTTAAAATAATATCGAGGCTATGAAAAATAATATTTCCATTCAATTAAATATTTATCTGGAAGGTGTAAGATAATTTTGTACACATCAATTTATATCATCTATTTCATAGATAAAAAATGATTTGATGGATGAAGCTAATAGATCTGTATTCTCTATAAAACATGGATGTACTAAAATGTATATGGACCTTTATGATCATTATTATTTGGATAATAAGTATGTGTAGATTTTGGATTACAGTCCAACGTGTATTGTGTATGAATACGAAAATGTGGAGAAACAACTTCTTAACAGGGTATTACGACCATATACCATACCAATATGGATATAGGATGACTACACTATAGACTATGTCAATAGAAATCTAAAGACACCCAAGGGAAGAAATGTTTTCTTCGTAATTATCAATATATTGACAACTTTGGCCCATTTCATTTCCATAAGTTAGGATTTATCCTTGAAAAAACTAGAAATCCTCAATATTCATGATTTTGTGAGACTTCATAGAGTACCACAATCGATTAATTATAATCGATACATAACATTTACTTCTATATTAGTAGGATCCTACAAATATATATGAATACAAAAATAATGCAGAAAAAAACCCTACCATCCTCAAACTAATGGGCCATATTAAATGAAAATTAATTTATATTTTATGTTATGGGATAGGTCACATGATTATATTGGGTGTTGGGAGGAACATATTCCATTCATGAATTCTCCTACAACATCATCTTCCAATCATCTATTCAAATCACACATTTTGTATTCTTCTAAGGAATAAGCTGTAGAACTCTGACATGTTGGCATGATGTTGGATAAAGGAAAATTTTGGGACTAGACACTATGAAGGAAACTTTAGAAAAGATTCAATTGATTCATGACCACATCAATGATTCATAAAGTAGACTAAAGAGCTTTTTAATCAAATGATGGAAGGAATAATAGTTTCATATTTTATATCATGTATTCCTTAAGATACCACCATGGAAGTGAGTTATGATTTTTTTAAATATTGGGAAACTGAGTTCATAGTATGGTTGATTGTTTTATACTTTATATATTATTGGATATGTTTACATTTGATTAGTATTACCACTAAATCATTCCAATTCCCATGATGTCGTCCATGTTCCCATACTAAGAAATTAATTTTTTAACCCATCACATATAATTGATATTGATGTTTCAAATCTTGAATATGCCTTTTCATATAAATAGAAAACGATCCAAATACATGAAATAATGGAACAAGTGTTGATGAACATGAAACAAACTTTTGATGGCCCTATGGAGAAATCAAAATCTTTAATATGATACATTGGAATCGTAAAATGAAATAAAGATAGAGCATCCTTAAATTTTTTTACCTTTTTATGAGAAATAAAATTTAAATAGTGAATTTATTTAAGGGGGAAGAATTTAATAACCACAAAATAATTCTACTTTTATTATTGAATCCCTTTTATCCAAATAATTTTTTATTTTATTTTACAATACAAAACGAGATATAATATAAAATTTAATCAAAAAATTTTAAATCATTTGTTGAAATGAAGTATTATATCTTTGAATAGTAATAGATAACACACAGTAGAAACCATAATCACTTAATATAGTTCTTTAATAACATTACATGTGGTCTAAAAATGAAACCAACATCAATACCAAATGTTAAAATGGGCAGAAAAATTTAGGATAAAAAATGTGGAGCATAAAAATATTGGATTCTTTTATCCACTAGAATCATTTAACCACAAAAATCCCAATAATATATGAACAATTTGTTAATAACACACCATTCAATTTGAAAATTATATTCATCCTTGATCAAATGAATTTTAATGATAACGTGTAAGAATAGTTGCGTACTGATAGAAAAATATAACAATTGGTCTTTATATCTCTCAACTAAAACATTTTAATGTAATTACTCCCATAAGTCAGTATAATAGTTAGTCATTAATATTATTGGTTACATAGATACATTTAAATGATCATCGTGATTATTTAATGATATATTCAAAAATGTATTTTTTGGGATACTGTAAACAAATTATATTAAAATATGTTTTATCTGTATGAAGTTAATTAATTGTTTTCATTAAATATTATTATATAATGTTTGTTAAATGATTTAATAAATTATTGATGTCCGTAGTATTTTTTATAATGACTGAAATGAATATTTTTTAATTAAATGGTTTATTTTTATTAAATAAATATGTTTCTAAATGATAATATTCTAATATGTATAGAATTATTTTACTAAAAGAGAAATAATTTTTTAAATTAGAAAATTAAAACTTCCTTACAGTTTATTTATGGAAATATTCTAAAAAAATATTATTTCGTTAAAAATTTAGAATAATGTTTATCTGAAATAAAATAAATTTTCTGATAAAATTAAGTTCTGATCAGGATTAAAAAATTATAATCCCTATTATTAATCAAAAATTATTTTTGTAAAAATATATTCTATAATCTATTACATTTAGAAACACATGGATAGTATTTTTAAGATCCAGAATTTTAACAATTAATATACTATTTTTATGATTTATTCACCTATCAAATTTTTAATTCATTTTTTGAATATTATAAAATGAATAATGTAAAATAGATTGAATATTTTGAATTAGAAGATAAAAATTTGGTAATGAGGTTTATTTCATATTTATACATATAAAATTAACTATGGTAAAAAATGGAGTTCCCATAATTCATATAAAATAATATAGATGGTTAATGATAAAAGGTAAAATCATAAAATTCTTAATAAATTAAAAATTAAATGGGTTTTAGATTTTTTGAGACCTTAAAAATCATATAAAACATTAATTTTCAAAAAAAATAATTAGAATTTATTCTACCCAATAGTGGTTAATCTTAAATAAAAAAATAATCATTAATTATACACTTCATGGCACCCCTACTCAATTATAAATTCCCCCTTTCCCACCACAACTATCTAAACAAAATTAAAAAACCAAGAACTGATGGTATTTCTAACTCCCAAATATTATATCCACAGTGCCTTAAAATTTCATGGTGACACTGTCATGTTTTATATTTAAAATCTCAAATTTAAATGAATTATCCTCTTCTAATTTATTATCCATGTTCCCAATTTTTTAATAACATATAAATCTTAATAAAATTTATTTCTTTATATATTTTATGTTAACCATACTGAAATTTTTATCAATGGAAAAACTAGTTCTCTCATATAATCCATTTTATTAAACCACAATGTATATTGTCATGATGTTGAACTCATTTATTGAATTTATGTTTTCTAAATATGAAATTATCATATTATGAATACCCAAACAACTTTTATTTCCATCATTATTAAACATGATGAAATGTTGTCTTATTTATTTAGGGATTTACATATATGAAACTCATATTTCCTTATCATGTGTTAAAAATGATATTATGTTCACGTATTTAAGAACTTTTTAGGCATTGATTTTCATATGATAGCCATTATTTAATTTCTATGTGTTTTTGATGGAATGATTTTTTTTTTATAAATGTGGCTCACATAAATTGAGACATGTGAAAGAGGCACCCTGATAACACTATAATGAATTAGGAAAATAATTAATCTCTTAAGATTATATAATTTATGATAACATGGTGAATAACCATGAGAATTATATTTATGACACCATGGTGATAAACATCAGTGAAAATATTATGAATGTGTCGTTTTTTTGTACCAACATTTCTATGTTATGATTTATTTTTATTAAATTATCACACATATCATGTTCATATGATAATGGTTTATATCAATATTCAACATTATAATTATCTAATTTTATTATTACATTACAAGGAATTATTCTTATCCCTATGTTTGATGAATTTCCCTAGGATATGAGATGAAGTATAAGTAATTTTTTTATGACCCTATAATGATTTCATTAAAGTGGATCAGAATAATGTTTATTGTTTATGGTTTTTATGTGTTGTGTTATAATTTTAAATACACTAAACCCTAAAAGTACCCATGTATTGTTAATTTTTTTACCATGAATTGAAAGGTTTTTTAAGTAAAATTTTTTTTCATCGAATGTGATCTTTATAGAGATATCCAATATAGGGAAAATTCATATATAATTTAACTATAAAGAGAATTAAAATATATCATGGAAATAAATTACAAAAAACATAATTCATAGAAAAGATATATACATGAGTTTAAATCATCATAACATTATGGTTACTCCTAAATATTCTAATATATAATCATTTATGTGGTTCAATGATAAGATTATAAAATTATTCAGATATAAAATAGTGGGTAAAACCATACATAGTAATGACATTCGATGTTTATAAATTCATAAAAATAATATATTTATCAATTTTTATTTTTCTCTACATCACATTATTTATTTTATAAGGTTATTCTGAGTACGAGTCATCATTTATCAGTGGAATAAATAATATGATAATGTAAATCATTTTTGGACATGTCCTAAATTATAAAACATTCTTTCCACCAATTCAATTCAATGTTTTAATCTCTATATTAAATTCCCATATCATATTATTCAATCTAACCTTATTGTTTTTAAATAAAATTTAATGGTTCACTTGGAAGATATAAATTAACTAAACAATATCCCCCAAGAGTGACAAACTAGGTGTGTAGTCAGTCCATTTTTTCATGCACTAGGTGAAGATCATGTTATTACCAAACTACATTTCATTGAGTTATTTTATCAATGTGCATCTATTTTTGATATTGCATCGGCTTATTTGATTAAATATATGGATTCTATTTATGTAAAACTAAACACTATATATATAAACAAAATTAAAAATATTTCCATTTTTTAGACTTATTCCTAGGGTTCTTGCATTGGCCTCCAAATTTACCAATGTAATTTCCCTTCAAAATATATAAATATTTATTATTTATAATTTTTGTATTATATAAAGAACATGAACCATATGATGGAAAAAAAGTTTCTTAAAATTTACATGAACATTAAATTTAGAGAGTAAATATATCTATAAAAATCCAATGTGTTACAATGGTATAGAAATTAGAAAATAAGGAAACTATATTATGAAAATGTGAATATTCACAATCCCCTAGATTTATTACACTTAGAAAAACCACAATATAAATGGAACATAATATTATTAAAATAATATCCTGTGTGAAATGAAAATATATATATCCTAGAAAAAAAAATATATGTGAATTAATAATGAATGAAATATAAGGTATATTTGGGTTTAAACCCATATGACTATTACAAATCAGACAGTTGGAATATTAATTTTAAAATTGGAATAGTTTTCTATACAATATATTTATAATCTTATGTAATTGGAAAATAATAATTTTTTAAAATATAAAATTATAATATATTAAAAATATGTCATGATATAAATAAACAAACATTTTATAAATGATAAAATAAGTCGTTGTATTTTTATAAAGCACATATGTTTTGTTTATATTTTATGATACTTATTAAGAATAAAAAAGTTATATTCATAAAATCGGGTTTTAAAACAATATTTATTTTAATTATAATGATAATATAATTTAATGTTACCATAATTAAATTTTCAATGGTTTTGAAAATTAATCAAAATATAAAAATTAGATTTTTTTCAAATATTTAAGTAGTTTATTTAAAAATTATTTTTCCAAGATTTAGACAATTATTTTCATAATTTTTATTTAATTGAGTCAATATACATATCAGATACATTTAAGCATGTTTTTTTTATTTTTCAGCAATAATTTATTTTTTTAAATAACGACATAAGAAAAAAAAGGTTTTGTAAGATATAAGTTCAATACATGAATTAATGAGCCACCAATAATTTATGAAAATAATATCAAGAAATCACCTACACTAATTAATTTATATAGACTTGATAAAAACTAAAGGTAGTCCATTGAAAATAATAAGAAACTAATCAATTTTATATTAAAAATCTATTGCATCCTCCCCTTATTAATCCCTACCCATCCCTTTACACATTCTATGCCTTTTGGATAGAGTAAACATTAATAATAGTTCTCCTGACCCTAATCCACCCACACAAGGAGTTTTGGTCCAATAAAAATACAAATATATGTATCAATAATGGGTTCCCCAATAGGATACATCTATTATAGAATGAAATACTCTCAAATGATCTTTTTAATAATTTTTCCACTTCATCGTCCAAAACAATGCCATACAAAGTCAAATTATATAATTCGAATCATAAATATAATATAATATAATTTTGATAATGTAATTTCAATAATTTATCCTCTAAATATTTAATTCTAAAATTAAAATTATTTTTCATATTTTGGTAGGCTCACCGACTCCACAATCAATATATGTAGTTTTTAACAATACATTCAGAAATGGCCTTAGTGAGTTTATTATGGTGAAATATTTTGAAGATTACTATTATATATTTTCTTTCATACCTTCTAATGGATATATACTCATATTATTGTAGTATTCCCAACAACATAATCACGATTAGAAAAACTCCCTGAATGAAATTTCGGTATAGAAATAACACTCATACACTATGAATCATTCATATTTTTGAATAATATATGATAAAAATAACCATTTTAAATAATAGAAATTGAGTTACTCCAAACCATTTTACATATTGAGTTGTCATATAATTTTATAAGTAATTTTCATAATCAACCATAAGTGATCTAAACTCCGATCCATGAAATGAACTACAACTGGATTGTGAATAAAAACTAGGTATGTAAATTAAATGAATCTATACTAATATAAAAATTTTCTAAAAAACCAAATATATATGAATATGTTTCTAAATAATTTTTTAAATAAATCAAATTTTATTATTTTGGATTTAATGTGAAATTACATAGCACACCAAGACCTGAGTTAATGGAACTCTTTGAAACACCCTCTTTTCACCACGTTATTACTTTATCTATATAGCTCAAATATTCTATTTATTTAAATTTATTTTATTGTTATAAACATTAGAAAATGGGGACTCGTTCACATGGTCTCTCTCACTCTCAGTTGCTCCTCCCCTAGGGTTTTTAAGACCCTCTCAGTAGTGATGGATCTTCCCCTCTCCTCCTTCTCTGGCCTCCCTCCATTGGTTTTTATTATTCCTTTTTGTTCTTTGTTGTGCTGTGTAAGACCTCAGACACACTTCACTACAATGTTCTCGCAATTCTATAAATTTATCCTTGTTGGCGTTGGGTCAGAGGTTTATATTAGTCATTGTGTTATGTGGTTCGAGAGAAAACGAGCGTTTAGGCACTACCAGAGTAGGTTTTCTCTTACTTGGATAACATTTGGTCTTGTGCCTATTCAATGCTGTCGGTGTTAGGATACCTATGGAATTTATAGTCCTTCTATAACCTCAAGTTCCTCCAAAAATCTCCAAGTCAGATCCGGAGTGGTGGTTACATTAATGTTTTAGAATTTTCATATCAGTATCCTTATCGACTTCATGAACTGGTTGAGTCAATTTTTTTCGGATGAAGACAGTTTATAGTTTTTTATCTACATTTTTATTATTCCTCATTGTTATTGGTTATTTTTTTCTGTTTTTATGCTAATGATTATCCTGTTTAATGTTATCTTATCTATAAAGTCAATTTGGTGTCTGGTTTTGTATTTTCTTTTTGTGATTTTATTTTCTATTGGAGTGTTAGATTTTGGTAAAGAGGTGATGTCTTGGGTGATGGGATGATAGTATGGATATTTTTTACGAATTGATGGTGTGATTTTTTTTTGAAATTCCATGTGATGGTGTCGATAGTGTATGATTTCCTCCGTGTCGACGATTACAAGGTTCATGTCATTGTTTACTAAAAAAGCCCACACTTCTCTCTTCTATGGATCTAGATTCCACCATTCTATATGAGGTGTATTTATGTGGTGGTATTCAAGGGTCTCTAGGATGTGATATTGAATGGGAGGCATAGGGATGTGGAAGATGATGATGATCTGACCTTCGATGACATGGTTCTGTTCTGCTCTGGTGAGATGATGATTGTGGTTGGCAATGATGACTGATGCTGATGATTTTATTACGGAAGTGATGTTCTCGAGGGTAGGTATCTTGGGTGGCGTAGTGGAACATGGTCTATATTCCATTTGACAACATTTTTAAATTTTAATTTAAAATATTATCTAGGCGTGGGTTTTGGATTCTGATGTGGGTGGTGTGGTTTTCTTATCTAGATGGGATGAATATGGTGGTATATTGTTACGGGTCACACATTCCCACTAAAAGTTTCATTAGAAAAAATATGGATTTTAATTATTGAAATTTCTCTATATATGTCTCCTATATATACACCTTTTGAGTTATCCCTCTTCATTAATGCGGTAATACATGCCTTACATTCATTTTTCTATACCTTCATTAAAATCAAACCCGAATAAAGAGAACTATTCTCCCCATTAATCCATTAAAACTATTTTATTGTCTCTTAACATTACATGATTTAAAAATATAAGAATTATTTTAGGATTATCCATTTAGGTAGAACTTTTTTTCAATGAAAATTCCAAATTAATTACTCTTAAAATGAAATTTAAAAATTCCCACAAAACATTATTTTAAATTGTTCATTTCAATATCAAGTAATCTACCATTTCACATGAATAATTATCTAAATAATTATAAATTTCATTCATATTATTATTTAATAAAATAAGGATTTCACAAATATTTAATTTCTCACACTATATGGAATCATTATAAAATATCCACTGAGTATGCATTGAGGCAAGATTATGATACCCATTACTCTTCATTGGTATTTCTTATTCTTACTCCTTATAATAGATTCTTTTATGTGTCACACTGATGGATGTATATTTTTTTTATGGATCCACCTAGATAGTTATCGAAATAATTCACTAATTTTTAAATCTCATGGCGTGATATGTGTGGGATTAGAGATTAAACCTAATCTACAATTGTACTCCATGCATGATGAAATGTTATCTTAGCAGTGATCCTTGATATATTCTTATGATATGTCATATGTAGTTTCAACATTCCTGTAATACCAAGATATTCTAATTCCATCTTATTTATGTCACAATTCTATATGATTACCATGAGTCATTCAATTGATGATATTATTTCACTTGGATAGTTTGATATGCTTTATTATCTTAGTCAATCCATTATAGGTATTTATATGTCACCAATTTTTTTATAACCCATTATTTATTATAAAATTATATAATTTCAATGGGATCTAGGATAAAATTATAATGATTTAATAATTATTTTTATTTTAGTTTAATATTGATGTGTTATGAATATATCCCCTCAATGAATGTACAACACTAGATTATTGAGTTGTGTTTGTATATTTTTATGTTAAAAATTAGGTAACATTATTTTCAAAATGATTTGGTCACTATAATTCTCACTATGTTTTTATAATCCTAAAAAAATTAGTGATTCCATCCCTGATAGTATCTATACTGACCTGAGCATCTCTTATACAAATATTACATATTATTAAGATTAATATTTAATACATATTACAATAATACATACCAAAGAACAATAAATGTTTACTTCCTTTGGATAATAGATACATAATAAAAATATTTCATGAGATATATCAAAATATATACCAAAACATTTTTCTCACATAGTAATACTCACTGAAATATCTTATGAAATAATTTCTGTTTAAACTGGGAAAATAGAAACATAAGAATGGTTGATCAAAGATTCAATGTAAGGATAAACATGGGTGATATTAATAAATTATCATAATTTACCATTATATAAGTATAAGGGTCTTAGAAAATAAATATAACTTATGAAAATATACCAATTAATTCATAGAACACAAATCATGGGCCATGGAATAAGGCAAGGTTATAACAAAATACTAGTTTCCTAAAAATACAAAATCATTAATAATTGATATCAAGCCATGTGAGAATATTTTATGCTTATTAAATAATTCTTTTGATTAAAATTTATAATATAAAATAATTTTCATATTCATGGTTAACTTAAAAGACAACCATTTTAGAATGAGTCATGTTGTGGATTTTTTTCACACCCCATTCCCATAAACATAGTGAACAGAGTCTCGTAGTTCATTTGGATCAATTCATTTTCCCTTTAACATTATCTCATGAGATTTCTTGAATTAAAAAATTCATTTAAGGGTGAATAATTATGGGACCAATTATAACATAATTAATTCCATATATATTTCTTACACAAGATCAAAAAAACATTCATTATTTTATCATAGCATAAATAACTCATATGAAAGAAAGTGGTTTCATGAAATGTTCTATAAAAAATCATCAGCATAATTCATATATTTAAATAATGTGGATAGTATCAATAATTAATATCCCTATTAAAACATTAAATACCAAAAATATATTAACATTTATGAAAAATATTTTAAGAAATGCATTTGAAATATTCTATGAAAATAATAAAAGAAGCATCCTATAGTTGGTAACATTTAGAAACAAAAAATTCTTAAAATACATGTAATATAATTTTATTTTAAAACCTATTAATAAATGTAAAATATAATGAAAATTATCAATTGTCATAATGGTGGGAAATAGAGTTTGAACCATAAAAATTAAAATAAATTATTTTTAACATTTATCAAAAAATCAAAATCGATACATATGGATAACAATTGAAAATATTTATTTTATACAACTTTTAGAATAGTGACTGGTTATAGAAATTAACATTATAAAAAATATATTTATAGAGTAAAACATATAAAATTATTTTTAATTACATGGATAGGTAATAGAATGAGTTATAAAAAAATGAAAAAAATTATAATATTTTATGAAAAAAAAAAATATTTTATATTTTTGAGTTCCAAAGAGGTTTAAATGGAATGAATACATGAAAACCGAAAAATAACATAAAAAATACAAATTAAATATAGTTTAGGAGTTAAATAATAATAAATTTCCCAAAATAAAAATCGAATCTTAATAAATCAGTATTGAATGTTAAATTATAACAAAAATGGTTTTGGATTGGGTAATCAGTGAATAGAAACATCATGAAAGAGAGTGTCAAAGATAAATTTTTAAATATAATATTTTTACAAACATATTAATAAAATAAATCATGATTTTATATAGAAAAGTTGGATAAATATGGTGGTGAATGTATACTAAATCAAAAAATGGAAATTCTGATAAGAAGACTCTTATCTCATGTCCCCACAAACCTCATATTCACTATATACTCAATTTTAGAAATTTAAATATTTTTATAAATACATAAAAACACATATTAATAATTACATTTATATATATCATTTTCATATAATATATATAGTAATTTTTTAATAAATCTATATTAAAAACTATATTTTAGTGTAAACTTATTTTATTTCCATTCATGTTTTGTGTTGATGGTTTAGATCTTTTTTTACCCGAAGAGAGTAAAAAAAATTCTCATGAGAGGGGGATATAGATGAAATGAGTTCATAATATTTGTACACTAATTTAAATCATCCATCAGACTATTCTATAATCCTTAATCATATAAAAAAAATAAAAAAATAGAAGAACATATCATAGAGGATATATACTAATTTAGGGCACATGAATATAGTTTTACACTCTACAAATAATGTCTTAGTGATCCAGATTATTATCTCAATGAAATTATATTTAGTAGGGACCTATACAATAGATTTATTAAAACCAATATTTTTTACAAAAATGTTCCACGATATTTTACAGTGATTTTAATTTCAAAAATACCTATCCACAATATTCACACACTCATAATACAAAGTATTAACTTTACAGAATATGATTATATAGTATAAGCATACAATGTCATCTCAAATATCAATGTTAAAACCTAATAAAAGTAGGGTGGTACTTTTAAAAAAATAATAAGGCTTCGATTACCAACTATAAAACATCCCTCAAATGTGTTTTATATGATCAGAATAGAATATAAGGAACATGTTTTTCCACTTCGTAGAAAAAATATAATAGATCATATATATATATAGAATATAAGAATCATTTGTGTTTTTCATAAAATATATTGTTTTTAATGTTTATTATTTTATTATAATTTACTACGTTTGCCCATAATATTGAATTTAAAAATCAATATATGTACTCCAATTGTTTAGAGAACATCTACTAATCCAAAAATGTAATGATCTATTATTTTAATTGACCATTAAATATGAAAATATAAATCATAGACATCATTATGACCAATATCCATAGACAACATTACAAATACATGAGTTTTTTTGGAATATATGTATCATTTAATTAATATATCATTTTACTAAAACATCAATTTTAGAAAAAATTTAAATGTTGGCATATACATTTCATGAATTTTAATAGGGGTAATAAATTACTTTTTAGAGTGAATAAATATTCATAAAATAAATAACTTTAATGACTATAACATCAAAGGGTTTTATAATTTTATAGGTTATTTATGCCTTTAACACATGATAAGACATATTGAAATTCCTAACATCATATTTTTAAGAACACATTTACATTGGATGATATATTTAACTTCGTAGGCTAATTTTTTATGAATTACAATTTATTTTTTCATAAGATAATAGTGTCGTTATAGGATAATAAACCATTAAATATTGTTCCATGAGGTAAATTTTATCCACATACAATTCTTGATTAGTGTGTGATAAATCATCACATTGTTTGATAATTTCCTCTATCTAATATTAGAAATATAAATTTTCGAGCTCATAGAAAAAAAAGACACATCCTACGATACATTTATCATAATACAATAACATTATTTTCAAAAATAATGATTCATATAATTTTTGCACTTTTATATGATAATTATAATACACAATACTTATAAACGATAATTTACTATTAATGGAGTCATAATTTTAGATGAAATATGTTTATTTCGTTGTATATCGATTTCCATTGTAGGAAAATATATTTTATTTGATAGAAATACAAATAAAAATTTTTATAATAATTTATCACCCCATATGATAATGTATTAAATCTAATGATATTTTACTTTTAAAATTTATATTAGAGTGAATAAAAAATTTATAAAAAATATTCACAAGAATAACTTATAAATAAAAATAAAAAATACGCAATATATCAAAAGATATTAATATGAGTAAAATAAATGTGTAATGTTTAAATATAAAAACCTTTGAAATTTTTAGATATGTAAATTCAAGAATATTATATCCAACAATCTTCCCATTTTGTTGATCCAAAAAATCATGAAAATTTATATATAATATTTTATAAATACAATTCTTCAGTATTTTCTTTTTTATAAAAATGTGTGATATATACGAAATTTTACATACACATTAGCCCCCCTTTGTGATATAAAAATGTAGTACAATTGGTTTGATATAATAAAATGAATACAGAACAATAAATAATGATGTTTATAAATGTTTATAACTGATATAAATATTATTTCTCATTTACATAGTTAAATATTTCTGAAAATAGTAATATGTATATAATGGAATCAATGTTGGGGAAAAAGAAGCCATAATTAATTTAATTTCATTAAGCCAATAAATTGAGTTTTTAGGCAATATTGGATGATTAAGAAAATATACATACATATATAGATAAGTTTTATTCCCCTAGTATAGGCTTGAGGGAGGTAGGTCCATGATAAAAGATTCCATAGTTATGTATAGATATAGAAAGTTCATTCTCAACAAAAAAATGTAGTATCATCGGATGTGTAACACTAAATTTTTATGAACCATTTAATTTTCAAAATAAATTAAATTTCTTTGTGGGGTTTCATTATAGGCCATACTATGTTTTCATTGAACAACATGAAACCCCGTCTTAGCTTTATTTACAATCAATATTATGTTTCTACGAAATTTTTTATTTTTTTTATAATTATTTAAAAGAGATAATTATAACATATCTGTTAGAATGGTATGTATGAACAGGAATAATTGAATTAGGAAATTATGGTTGACACATAATACATTGAGTTATTAAATACAAATGACTGCAATATCCTTTTTTTAAAATAAAATGGTTTTCTGAAAAATAATTCAAATGCGCACAACTATATTTTATAACAATAAATTAATAAAAATATCATATGGAATTGTATTAATTGAATATATATATATATATATATATAATATTAAATATTGTATTTAAAATTAATCTTATCTGTTTTTGTGACATTATAAAATAACCAAGCTATTTTTATATATAAAAGAGATATTTTTCAAAAATGTCATTTCAAGACCATTTTATGGCACAATTGGTTTAAATCTAGTCATTGGAAATTTTATAAGTTATATTTTTTAAAAAAATATCTTATTTTAAGGTGTAGTATCAATATTTACATTTGTTAATTTTTTTCCTTTTTTTATGACTCATTTTTTGATGAATATTGAAAAATACTTTATATTAATTAAAATCTATTTTTGTCTTATTTAATTATATTAACAATTTATATTTTATATTTTTTAATATTAAATTATATCAATAAATTATTAATTAAAACAATTAATTTAATTTGAATAAATTTAACTTTAAATTAGCGTAAAATAAAATTTCATTCCTTTGGGTGTCTTTAATTAAAATGCATGTTTTCTCTATATGTTAACACGATTAACATTTTATTAATTACCAGAAATACAATGTTTTGATTTATGAAAAATGGATTCCATATTTATAGTAATAATTTATTGATTTAATAAGTAGTTTGTTTTATTTTTTTACATTGTTAATAATAACTTTAGAATATTTTATTACAATAGTAATGATAAGTTGGAAAATTAAGGGTAAAAATAATATTATAAATATTATAAAAGTTCTATAAAAATTTACTTAATATTATTTTATGATATTAATTCAACCCTTAACACATGAGTATCTATATTTAATATTTTAATTGATAATTTAATTGGACAATTACTTAACTATTATTAAACTCAAAGGGAGTAAAAAAATGTTACAAATTGATTTTTAATTAGAATATTATTTTTTATATGTTAAAAAATACAATATATTATAGAATATATATATCATTATCTACTATTAAATTTTTATATACATCACATTAATTTAATTTTCTTTTTTAATGATTAATTAAATACCATAAATTTTTACACAATGATGATGCAATAATTATTCAACTAATAAAACATACAATTTAATGATATAGAAATATTCATATATATATATATATATATAATTTAATTAACTGATGTTATAAGAAAATTTTCTAGGTTAATATGGTATATTTGGATTTTATGAGAAGAAATTTTTCTTTGTTATCTTACCTTATTTATTTTCATAAAGTCAATGTTATGAATTGGGTAAAAATGGACTCTAATGATATTTTGTGAGAATAATATTCTATTAATATATATTGTTTAAAATAAAAATAATAAATAAATACCAGCGGAGAAGATATGGTTACCAATGTCTTAAATTTCACAATAATATTCATATTTCATTTTGATATGTAAAAACCACATCACTATAATCTTAAAAAACTCGATACCATAATTTGAATTAAAATGGATTAACTAAGGGTTAATCAAAATGATAGGTTTCAAAATGATATGAATATTTCTCTATAATATATTGATGGGTATTATTACAACAATATAATATCTTATATTCAAATAAATTAAATTTTTTTGGTATTTGGATTGATATTAATTTAATTATAAAATAATATTTTTTGAAATTCCAAATGTGCCCCTCAGCTATATGATAAACTGACACATCTCCTTATCCACTATTCACACTTGAAAACAAATTTGTTTCATACAAACTATATCTAATTAATCTCCATAAAAAAACTAACACTATAATCCTCACTATTGGAATGAATATAACCAAAGTATTCATTTTGAGAAAATCAAAAGGAGACACCCAAGAAGATGTAATGTTGATTAAAGAATGTTGTTGTTTTATTCTTTTTTTAAACCCATAATATTATTTTTATTTCAACTTCATATAAAAGAATAATAATACTCAATATAATTTGATTTTTTATATTAATTCATCTACGTCAACTCACACAAACTTCAATCAAATGGGTAATGAACATATCGTTCTTGTGTACGGTGAACTTCCACCATATCAAAAAATATTGTACGTTTTTCATTTACCACATCTCATGGTTGGGAATTATAATGGAGAATATATTTTTATATGATTTATATGATATTTATGATTTAATTATACTTCTAAAAATATTATATTATACATACCTTAATACATTCTATTATGTGGATATATGATAACTTTCTTCGTGGTCGTGTGAACTACCGCCTCCTCAAAACAATTTGACATTTTCAAAAATTAAATATACTATATTAAGGATGGAATTAGTTTAATTATATGATATAAATGAAAAAAAATTATATTTTAATGATATTATATATAAACATATATGTAATTTACTGTCATTCTTTAAATATGACACAAAATAGAAGCAGTGTTCATGCGTACGTACGGCCTTCCATCTCCATTAACATTGTATTTAATTTTCTTTGTATATCATGTTTATATAACCATTAATACATATCTAATGAATATATATGATATTTAAATCATTTGTATCATAATAGTGATAATTAAATCATAATCTATGTATGAGGAACAAGAATAACAAGTGAAAATATGCACGAGAATCAAATGAGTTTTTACTAAAAACATTACATAAGCATTGAATTGATAAAAAAAGTAATATATATTCACAAGTAATTAATATATGGTATTATATATATGAATTAGGATCATTAAAATATTTATAATAAAATTCTATTTTATATATATGATTCTTTCACGAGTATGATGAGTGTCAAGATATAAGGTAAGGGGATTTATAGTATCACTTTTATTTATATGAGACTTTTCCCATATTTACAACTTATTTATTTTTTGTGGCTTATATAATAACTATAAATTTAATATTTGATTATTTTACTTAATTTTATGTCTATTTAAATATCAAATTGTTCAACTCCCCTTCATGGGGTTTACAGTTCAAAATATACCATGTTGGTAAGAGAATTATGTCTAAATTTTTCTTTATCTAATTCAAATGTAATGTAATGAACCTAAATTATTTTACAAGTTTTTTATTCTTCCATTTTATATATTTTTATCATGAATATAATTATTTCATTATATTATCTGTTTAATTTAATGTTATTCATTCTTCAGCAATAAATCATTGTTGCATCAAAACAGTTTTTTCTAAAAATGGATTAATTTTTTTAAATATTTTATTAATAATTTTCATGAAAATGTATTTAAAATATTTTTTAATTGGATTCATGGGCAAACATATATGTTCTCATGGTTATTTTTAATGAAAATTGTATTTCAAAATGTTTTATATTCTTACTGGTTTTTTCAAAGGGGAGATGTTATTTTTTTAAGGAATTTTCTAACAAGGTCATTCAAATTTAATTTCTATCTAATATGAAATATATTGCGTTTACTCAATCGTTATTGGGAATATGTGAAATGGTTACCATTAATATTATTTATATGAATGGTTTGTGTTTTTATTACATTTTTTTAATAATTTTGTTTCTTTACTATGAGTTATGTAATGATGAAATGTTTATGAAACTCAGTTTTTATGAGTACTAGGATTATTTATGTTATTATAGAACACATATGTATGGTTTCAATTATTTTATGGTTGGGACCTATATGTCCCTCCAATTAATCGGGTAAATATGGATTAATCCTAAGGTATATATGTTATTCATGAACCTGATATCATGTTCACAATTCTATGCATGGGCTTTGTTTTCAGCTCCATATGTTTATGTATGGGCATAATTTCATGTCTCTAATTTTATAAGTGAACATGTTAATATTAATACATGTTTGAAAAGTGACAATATTATGTGTATACCACATTTTCATGTATTTAATCAATTTTATGTTTTCTTGGATTATGTTCTTTGAATTCCTTATGATTCATGTCTTATAAACTGCCAATATTAATTAAAAGGTTCACGATTTTGGTGTTTTATATACAGGTCATGATATTATAATGCTATGATGACATTATCATACCCTTATTATCTTGTTTATGGTTAAAAAAATTCTAGGATTAGCTTTACTAAGCATCTGAGATAACATTTTTTATGTTTCCATTCCACCTATTTATAAATAAACATTTTATGTATGAGTACAAAAAGAAATGATCTTTTTGGGAAACATTGATAATATCTCTCCCAGACTAGATGTTTGGGTTTTATGATTCCAGTGGCACAAAAATAATATTGTATTTGAGGGTGTGTATGTGAATTTATAAAATAGTTAGAAAAAAATGATTTATTATCAATGTACGTTAATCATAGGTGGTTATATCTAGTATTAGAGAAAACATTAGTCATCTTTTAGTAACTAGGATGATTAAACCTTAGTGATATCTCTAATGATATTTTTATTGATATTCCTACAGATTTATCTAAATATAATTTATTTGTAGGTTATAATAATATATTTAGTATAACAATCATACATAATGCAAAAAAACCATTTATGTCATGTATTGAAATATTATAAGTATTTTCCCATGATTAGTTGTTTCTACAACTCTGATTAGTGTTGCTCAAACTATTCTATCAAGATTTCTTAAATGGATGAAGCCTCGTGGAATCTTGTTTAGGATGAATTTGATGGGAAATGAAAATTTTGTACTCATGAGAAACCAAATATTTTGGAGTTGGAAGGAAAAATATTATCGTTATACTCACAAAAGTTATGAATCATGTTGGGCTTCCAAATGAGTAGTGGAGGGACCCACATTCTATAGATTCCATCATGAGGAAAAACCACCTTCTATTAGTGGGTCTTCTGATTAAATGGTTTTTGAGAAATGTATTAGTACTACTGAAAAGATATTTTTTATATCTACAGTGATTGGTCCATGAAGGAGACGTTTTAGTTGTTTATCGTTTCATACGTGAAGCTGGTCAGTTGTGAATTCTTATTAAAAACATGAGAGAACAAGAAGAAATTCAATCTATAAAATGATATGTGTTTAAGATGGAATTTTTTAGTAATTAATTCCCTAATAGTCTACAAAAAAATAATTGTAAGGAATTCTTTGTGAATAATAAAACTGATGATAAATCCATTGGTAACTGTGGATCTAATTTTAGAAGACATGAATGGTGCAATTTTTTGTTAATGATCAGACCTGGAAGACATATTTACCGATTCTTTTGTGACCTTATTTCAAAAGTCAGGGATTGTAATCTTTTGGAAGGTTCACAAGTGTATCCATTTATGAATTTTTTAACTTTGAAATGTGGATGCAGATTTAGATATTAGTGTTTTTATTTATGACTATTGGATAACATGTGCTAACCACTTAGTTTCGATGATAACTATAGATAGAATGAATGACTTATGATATCATTATGAATCTTAAGATCCACTAGTTCTCGAGGAATTTAAATTTTAACCACATTTCGTGGACTAAGGGTTGAATCTACAATTAATCAAGGCATAACCGATGGATTATATCATGCTTACAAAATTGAATGAATTCATAAAAGAATATACTTTTGAGATAATTCTTTATCATTAAGAAAATTAGCTTGAAAAAATGATTTTTCCTAAAGCCATAATTTTCAATTAATCAAAATTTCCCTAAAAATATCAATGATTTATCATTCTATGATGAATAACATTAAAATTACTACGTTATCCATCACTGTCCATCAGAACATGAAAGTTGGAATTATCTTCCGTGACTATGTGTTCACATTCAGCTAATCTATGTCTTTTGGTTATATTATTATTTTACCTTGCCTCTATTTAAGAGGATATTTTAATAACCCTTTATACTATTTGTGTTTTCCACAAAGAAATTCTCAAACATCAAACATTTATTTTCGAAGTGTAATTTGTAATTTTAATAATGTGATTTTGATTTTTTTAAGTCATGATCATATTGGAACTGTAACCTATCCATTTTGAATTCCTGAAAATCTATTTGATGTTCAAAATGTTTTCCATGTATATCTCTTTAGTAGGTACATACCTTATCCTTAAAATATACTAAACTCAAAGGTCATACCAGAGGTGCAAGATCATTCATTTGAAGAGAAACGAGTGAAAATTTTGGATCATAGAGATACTATTTTAATATTCAAGACGACTCACCAATTTAATGAATTTTGAAGAAAACCACTGGTTTGAAGAACTATGTGGGAACCTGAGGATACGATAAGGTATAAGTATACTCTTTTTATTCATAGAATGGTGAATTTTGAGGGATAAATTCCTTTTCGGGTGGGGGGTTTTAGAATGTAATACTCCATGTTTTTATGAACCTTTTATTTGCTTTAGTAAACTTAATTTAGTTAATGACTTTGTTATATGCTACACCATGTTATGATTACACTACAACTATCATGACCCATCCCCTGGGGCCCATTTCATGACATACCCCAAGATGGCTCCCAAATGCTAGTGGAAGGTAACTAGTGTCGATGGTGTCAACTTAAAAGTGGGTGTCATTTTCCTGAGTGCATGTAGGGATGCACACAAAACCCCATCCCAAAGCTGAAAAAAACACAAATGCCAATAAACAACCACGGAGTAAAATTAAAAACTGTAGGTATAATGGACCAGAATACAATCCCCAAAAAATATATACTCAAAAAAGAAAAGTACAAAGAAAACCATGAAGGTAATTAGCATGAATCCCCCCTCAGATGGGGAAGTGTATAGTTTCTACAGGATATCATTGAAGTGCACCCCACTTGCTTGGTCTCCCTGGGTACCATCGGGTCATGGGACACGAAGCCCTCATTGAAGGTTTATGTTGTCTTCACTAGACATAATATGTGTTGGAGAATCCCTTGTAGGGTTGATTAAAAAAATAAATAGTAGGGACCCCAAACCAACAAGGAATGACAACATAGTAATCTACAAGAAAACCATAATGTATGATCACGATACATGACCATGGAGCCAAAATTCTTACACATGGTAATCTAGAGTATTGAATGTAGGACCATCAGTCATTTCATCAAACACCTTAGGCTACTAGAGAACTCATCATCAATGTGTACATATGACCTACTAGGTCAAATAGAAGCCACATCCCACTAATCGTTGACTGATGTTGTACTCATCCCTGGTGAGTATCTTGGGAATGATAAGTCACATAGAAGTCGCTCCACATCGTGGGCATGGATGGTCTCACAACAGATATTTCCCACCTTGGACATACTGAGGTACTTCTTTTTTTGAGCACCGTGGGTCTGCTGGGTCACACAGATGTGCTCCCCACTATGAGCCCGATGGGTCACATAGAAGTCGCTTCCCACTTGGCCATCATAGCTAATCCACATAGGGTCAGTTTTTATAAACCTTCAGTTCTTAGCCAATCGAAGGGTTTCTGCTTGTAGTGCACTTAAATCGAAGAGATCCACTCCTCAATACATTCATCTAATTTAAACTTCAATGAATTACTCTATATAATATTCCAAAATATCCATCTGATTGTGAGGGTTCCAACACCACAAAAGGATCATTAGTCGGACACACAATTTGATAGATATTTGTATTTTTTCAAAAACGGGACGACTGGGTTTGGTTATGTTCTAACCCAGTCATACTAAAAAGACCCAACCCAACCTGGGGTCATCTGAACCAACTTGGGTCCACCGACTTGACTTGAACCTACTAACCCCACCCAGTCCAGGCCCAGCCTACGACCGGCCCAACCCGATTGGGAAGGTCTTCCACACTAGTGTGGACCGGTTCCGCATATCTGGGAAGAATCTGGAATAGTCTTCTAGCTCCCCCTACAATGTGGGTCATCTTTGAGGTCATCTTTTCAACTTTAGTCAATAGACCATGACCTTTTCCACATGCCGCATAGGCAGTGCTGCGTTCGTGAAGCACCGATGTGGTCGGGTAGCTGTGTCCTCCCACCACAAGCCACCAGCATAGAGTCCAGCGTCTCTTGTGGCACTGTCACACCCCATGCTAGCCATGACACATCATCCCACGCACCATCGTGCCACACTAGTGGGTTCCTTCATAGAATACTGTATCTTCCCTGGTGGCCTTATCATCACACTGCTTTTTCCCACAGCCTACTGAGGAATCCATCTTCCCTATGATGGCCTTGAATCCCCCATACTGCCACTTTTAATTCATGATCTAAAAAAAAGCACATAACAAACTAGGTGAAGGGGATCATTCCTTGTTCATGTTGGAAATATCCCTCCACATTTGAGGTTTAAAAACATGCGATAATGATTTTATGTTCCATCACAATTTAATTAAGTAGTATTAGGGAAAATTTCTATGAAAAGTACCCTCCTGAAAGAATGAGAAATCCACAGATCAACATGTTTTTGGGTTGATCCGCCTTCATAATTTACAAAAAAGAATGGGGATTCCTAAAACAAAATGAACCCCTAAACAAATGGTGTTTTCATTGATTCGATCCACCTCCATGGATTCTTGTTATGTTCAATGTCATCGGTGTTTTTCTCCCTCTGATCCCATTCTTTGATGTGTGTTGACGTCACTAGTGATTATCAAACACTCATCATTTGTCGTTGGAGAGGACTTTCAATATAGGGTAATCAGAGAAACACGTCATAGAATTTATTTTACACTATACTTCCACATCGTTACAATGTTTCATTAATGAAACAACGTGTCTCTTTAGCATTCGTTAAGTAGTCTCATTAAAGCGTCTTATCGTCGCCTCATCACATCACTGTAGTGATGGCATGGCATAACTCAATGTTGAGAAAATAAAATAAAATGTTTTTTAATTTATTTTATTATTTATTAAAAGTCTATAAACTATTTTTTCCAGTCGACCCTTTCCAGTCAATGATAAGTCTATTCCAGGTGAATCTCACTAATCTGAGTTCAATGGTTCCCTCATATATTTCATCTGATAGCCAGCATAAAATTTAGAAAAACCATCTCACACGTTTACTTAAAAGAACATAAAAAGGTTCATACTTTTATTCCAAGAATCAGAATCAAGTGCTGTCAAAGCTCCTGGCATCAAAATAATTCCATATAATTAAAAACATTCATTGAATTCATGATTCATTTTATTACTCCCCCCATTTTGGGCATCACATCCACATAAGGGAAAAAATGCTAAATAATCAAATGGGGTACTAAGCCTGATTTAGTTCATGCTACTCTCATGTGTTCTTCTATATATTCTTGTACTTATACCGAACACCCCATAGGAATGAAACATCCATGAAGTACATGCTCTTTTATATCCTCTATCTCCCATGAGAACTCTTAAATTGTCGCCCAATCATCAATGTCAAGCCCGCCCCTATAGATGAAGTGTGATGGGTCAGTCATGTACCTCCTCAAAAATGACAAGTGAAAAAATTGGGCACCCAATGAATATATGGGGGATGATCTAGGTGGTATGCTTCCTCAAAAACTATTCTAAAAATATTAAAAGGTCCAATGATCCTTGGATATAACATTACTCCATGGAAAAATCTCTGCAATCCCTGTTAGGGTGAGACCTGAAGGAAAGCATGTTATCCCTCCTCGAACTCCAAGGGACTCTATCTCCAATTAGCATACAACATTTTCTTACTCTATTCAGCCCCCATATTATAATATATTATATACACCTTATCATTGGTTCTCATGATATCTCTCGACCCTAGAGTGATGAATCACCTAGGTCTATCTTGCATAGAGGTGATCTGTATGGCCACCCGTACAAGGCCTCAAATGGATCCATGCTAATGGTAGAGTGATGTCTTTGGTTGTGTGAAAACTCCACATATGGCAGGTGATCTTCCATACAATAAAAAAACTCATGGATCCAATCATGAAGAATTTCCTTCATTGTCTATATGGTCCGCTCCATCATAAATTCTATCTATGGGTGAAAGGGGGTTCTCACGCATAGTTGAGTCCTGAATGAAACTCCAATTCCTTCTACAACCGGTATATAATTTGAGCTTCATGGTCTGAGACGATTGTTAAAAAACCCCATGTAGCTCTACTATATCTTGGATGTAGTGGTTTCCTAATCCCTCTACCGATCCCAGCTTCCAGATTGGTAGAAATTGAGCAGAATATGTGAGTCCTTTAGTGATCACCCAGATATAATCGTGGCCCCTAGACATGAAAGGTATCCTCATTATAAATTCCATCAAGATATCATCCCATTTACATTCTAGAACCTCATGTGGCTGGGAAATCCTTCAAGAAAATGATGCTCACCCTTCCCTTGCTGATAAGCAAGGCATCGTGAAACGAACATTGCCACCACGATGATCATCCCTAGCCACCAGTTCTGACGTCAAAGGTCCTGGTTCACCTTTTCGACACCAGGATGTACCACCAAAGGGGATGTATGAAACTCCCTTAACACCTCCACCCGCAGTGTCATTGGTACTATGGTTCACCCTCTGAAAAGGACGATATTTTCCCTAGCTATAAAAAATCCATTATGAGCATTTTTTAAGGATAACTGAGCACATTGGGCCTCACAGTCAACATTCACAAGTTGTGCCTCAATGACTCACTATAACAGTTTAGAAGTGAAATTCATCGATTAGAGGTATGCTACTCTATCATCATCCTTAAAGGGTATCTTTATCATGGATAACGACTCCATATCCTAACTCCACACCTATAAAAAATACCTCATACTGAGCGCATCTTTTACCACGTTCCCCTTCCCAGGAGTAGAGAATTTCTCAAAGTCATAGTCCTAGAGGAACTATATCCATTGTTGCTACATCAATTTTATGTCCTTATATGAGATGATATTCTTGATACTTTTTTGGTCTGAGTTGAAGTTAAACCATTCACCCATCAAGTAGTTCCATCACATATTCAAGGAAAAGACCATTACTGTTAGCTCTAGGTCACAGGTCACAATGTTGTGCTCATGCTACCTCAACCACCATGAGCTGTAGGAAATCACGGCTCACTCCTGCATCCTGAAACAATCCAATCATTGCAATAATGTGTCACTGAAGACTACAAAACCAAAACCCAAATTTGTTAGTCATAATATGGGGTCACCCATCAATATCTGCCTCATCTTCTGAAAAAATTGTATGCACTTCTCTTTCCACATGAATGGATCTTTTTCAAAGGTGATAAGGTTTATTCTACCCTATAAAAGTCAGGAACATACTTCTAGTAGTATCCATTAAAACCTAAGAAACTCTACACCACATTCATTTTTCTTGTGTGGCTCCAAAGCTATCACTGCCTCTATATTCGTGGGATCCACCACCACTCCATCCCCTAAGATGAAGCGTCCTATAAAGATGACCACTAAAATACAAAAATAGACCCTCGAGAGCATACCATGGATCTGGTTCCCTGAGAGTCTATCTAGGACAATCTGTATGTGTGAATCATGATCCTCCTTCGACACTATGTACACAAAGATTTCATAAATTAATACCACCACAAAACTATCTATGTAAGGATAGAATATTATGTTTATGAGTCCCATGAACATTGTTGGGGCATTGGTCATGCCGAAAAGAATCACCAAAAACTCATTGTTTCCATACCGACATCTAATGTCTATCTTCGATACATCTACATCAGTACTCAATGTTGATTATAGCCTAATTAGAGGTAAATTTTCGATAACCACCTCTCCCATTTAGTTGGTCGAAGAGGTCAACAATCCACGATAGTGGATACTTGTTCTTCACACTCACTTGGTTTAGGTGCTGGAAGTCCATGCCTAGCCTCAATCTCCGATATTCCTTCTTGGAAAAAACATTTCAGCTGCCCATTGTGAAATGCTTGGCCTCAAGAATCCCTTCTCCTATAATTCCTGCAATATACCCTCAATTCAAGAAGCACCACGTGAGCTATCTGATATGCCGATGTGGATATCAGTGTCATCCCTAGGTACTTGTCACCTCCAATGTCTACCTCTCTACGGGGAGGTAGTCCCAAAACATCCTCATGAATGATATCGACATACTCATCCTCCACTACAATAAATATTGGACCCCTGTAATCAACCACACTATGGGTGATGCTAGCCAATCAGTGAGTGATCGGCTATACCCTATTCTATGAACATCCATCCACTGCTATAAAATATTCCTTCTTGCTATTGAAGGAAAACCTAGTCCCATCCTTACAGAAACACCAAAAATTGCACCTAATATAATCTATCTGAGCATGGGATGTAAATAAAAATTATATACCAAAGATGGTTTCATAAGGCCCCAATGACACTACATGGTGATCGTAGCTAAATCTATCCCCTCGTAGAGTTTTCTCAAACTGCCAACACTGGTGTGTAATTTTCAAATCCAGTCTCATAAGATTATATAATCATTAAGATCGGGCAAAACGCTCTATTGTAATCCCATAGCCTTGAATGAGGTCCATGTCATTGAAAGAGTGATTGTAACCTATTTCAATAATAACAACAGCTAAGGAGTAGAAGACACATATTGTACCCATAATCATATCTGTAGGACCATGTTTGTAGGCCACTGTCCCTTGAAGATGGCATTTCCCTTGTCCACAGGCTACCTGAGCCTATGGTGGACCACCTAGGAGTGGTGGTGGTAACACCTACAACTAGTGTCCACCATCTCCCACTAGTCATGATTACCTACATCATCTGCTCCCATGAGGACCTCCTCGTCAAAACCTCTACATATTCCTTGGCAGTCCCTCAACTGTATGCTGATCGTCTGTGCCGCGGGTCAGGAAGTCATGATGCATGTGTCTCAGCCCACTTCCCGGTAAAGACAACCCTTTACCATGTTGGATCCCTCTACTCTAGGATCACTACACTATAGGCCCCGAGTCATGGGGTCATCCACTGAGAGATCTGACATGCATGGTTCCCCTCACTTACTGCATGTTGCTCACCACCGAAGACATTGTTTCCTGATGTTTGATAGTGTCTACCGTTATTAGTGATTTCTCCTCTAGTAATATCTCTATAATAAGGGATCAATCCATCACCCCAGCCTAAGAGAGGATACCAATAGACACAATAGATGTCCTGATCTCCCAACTAAGTCCCTTCTCAAATGTTCGTTCCCAGATGAAAGGGTACCGCACCATGTCTGTAGAGTATCAAGATAGGACTGTAAACATCATAGAGTACTCAGCGACTGATATGAATCCATTTTTATGGTGATGTAGATCATGTATACAAACCTAGAACAGATTTTTAGGGAAGAAATACTCCCATAAAATGTGTTCAATGTCAGCCCAAGAGAGTGTCTCCTCATCATGAGTCTAAATTGCCAAACTCCACCATCTCTCTGTAGAGCTATGAAGAAGGCTCATATCTAAGATTTCCATCAGATTGAGTTCTATCCCCACTATGTAGAAGACCCTCGTCACCTCCCCCAACCTATCCTTAGTGGCCTAAACATCTATCTATCCCCTGAACATGGGATATATCTATCTCTGGAACTCATACAAGGCACTGATCTTGCACGCGTCCTCTACCAGTAACACCGATAGTAATTTTCGATTAATGGGTGGGGTTAACACTGGTACAACAGCTGGCGATGCCATATCTAGAATGAGTCCCAAACGGGACACCTCATTGCTAGGAAGGCTATCGTCATAGTCACACATCAGAATCCTAGCAAGCTGTCTGCAAGGTGGAATCCTGATACATATCAAGTTGTTCTTCTATCAATAGATTATACCTTGTGATCCGACTCTTATCAAAAACAAAAACATAAGGAAACACTCAATTCAAATATGATACGTGAACATATTTTTCTTATGTATATAGTTGAAAAGAAGAAATCAAGTTCATGTTATATAGAAATTTCAGCCTCCACACCAACACTTGTCTCCTCGAATCTGAAAGTGAAAATCGAAACATTTTAAACTGTTTCCAAAAAAAAAACAAAACAACAGACTCTCAATCATTGATAGAGAACTGAAAACCATTTATACCACTTATTCATGACCTATCCCTGAGGCCCATGTCATGACATACCCCAAGCCCTCCTCCCAAAGGCTAGGGGTTGGAGACTATTACCAAATCTATCAACCAGTATGTTCGAGTCATTTTCTTTAGTAAAAATATGCATACACAAAAAACCACATCCTAAAGCTAGAAAAGTAATCATTTGTGACACTAAACAACCATAGAGTAAAAGTATAAATTTTATGTCATATAAGCTAGAATAAAATCATAAAAAAAGATACATTGAAAACATGAATGTGAAAGGAAAACTCTTAATGTAATATACTATATAACCCATGTGATGGTTAAGTATAGAGTATCTATTGGAAGCCATAGAAATACACCCCGCTTGCCTGGTCTCATTGGGAACCATCGGGTCCAAGGCCACCAAGCCCTCCATCAAAGCGGAAGCCTTCTGCACCAAACAAAATATGTGTGAGCGAAGCCCATACAAGGGTGAGTGACAAAATAAGCTATAGGGACCCCAAACCAACAGGGAAAGGCCACAAACCAATACACAAGCAAACCAAAAAATATGATAATGAATCATGATTATGAATGAAGACATATCTTACCATGTATAATATAGGGTATTGAATATAGGGCCATTAGTCATATTACAAAACACCTTGGGCTACGAGACATATTTTCCTCAATATGTATATTGGGGCTGCCAGGTCACATCATATATTCTTCCCACTAACACTGGAAATCTTCGGTAATCAGACCTAATGAGTACCGTGGGTGTGTGGGAAAAAACAGAAGTCCATCCCCACAAATGGCATGTCATGTCACACAGAAGCTGCTTCCCACATTATCCATACATAGGTACTCATTCTGTCGAGTACGTTAGGTATGCCAGTTCACACAGTGATGCTCCCCAATGTGGGCCTTCAAGGTCACACAGCCGCCGCTTCCCACAGGGCCATCGTAGGTCATCCATACAAGGTCTCTTTTAAACATTCATCAGGTCTTATCCAACCAAAGCATTTCCACATGAAGATTGTTTGATTCGTAGAAAACATCTACTCAATTCATTCATCTATTTTCCTCTTCCATGAAATCCTCTGTAGAGTATGTCAAAAGATTAGACACATCGTGATGGTTACAATACCTCAAACTACTCTTCAATCAGATGCATGGTTTGAATGTTATTTGTGATTTAAAAAAAAGGGTCGGTTGGGTTCGGGCTCGGTCTGACCTAGTCAAACCAACAAGACTCGACCTAAACCAAGGTCCCCTATACCGACTCGGGTACGCTAACCCGATCTACTCTATCCCCCACTAGGAACTGGTCTGGCCCACTGGGGATGACCAGTTCTGCAAGGACAAAATGTGGCATGAAACTATGTCCGGATCCCACTGCTCTTTGGTTCATCCTCAGGGCAACCTCCTCCATCACGGTCAATCGAACATGAAATTTTTTGTGTGTTACGTGGTGCAGTGCAACATCCAGGGTTCACTGATGAAGCTGAATTACTGAATTTTCCTGCGGCCATCTGCCGGCACAGAGGCTGGCGACTCTTTCCGCATCGTCGCAGACCGAGCAGACCATGGTGCATCAACCTGCATGCCAACAAGGCTCACGAGTGGGTTATTTCATAGACCTCTGGGTCTACTCTCGTGGTTCGTTCTTCAGGCTGCTTGCACCTATGGCCTCTTGGGGATGTCATCTTCCTTGTGAAGTCCTCAAATCCCCCATTCCACCAATTCAGAGAAAAATCCAAGAATAAAGCACCAAACACCCGAGGAGAAGGGGCTTGGGCCTTGTTCTTGTCGGACCATTCCAACCACGTTATATGTTTAGAAAAAATGAGATAATTATTTAATGTTCTATCAAAATTTAATCATGTTATTCTAATGAAAAACCCCAATAGAAGTACCCTCCTGGAGGAATGAGTGATCCTCAGATCAACCTATTCGTGGGTTGATCTGAATCCATCATTTATAAAAATGAACAGTGATTCCTAAAACAAAAACCCCCCCTACCTCAATGGTTTTCTTCATTGAAGAGATCCACCTATGAGGATTCTAGATTTGTTCGATGTAGTATGTGTTCATCACCCTCCAGTCCCATTCATCATGGTTTATTAATGTTTCTTGTAATTATCCTATTTTCTTCATTCTTCATTGGAGAGTTTTTGCAACATAGGTTCTCCTGAAGAAAACCCACATTTGATTCCCCAACGTTTTATCTCATTAATAGAGAAATGTGTCATAGTGTTTCAGTTACACTACACCACCACGATATTACACTTTTCATTATTGAAACATTGTGTCTATTTTTCTTCTGTTAAAAATTCTCATTAATGGGGCTAGTCTACTCCTCGTTTCCACACCACAATGATGGTGTTCCACCTACCAATGGTGAGAAAATAAATTAAAATAAGTTTTTAAGTTATTTTACTATTTTGTGAAAAGTATGATAACTATATTTTCTAGTCGAACCTTTCCCGTCAATGTTAAGTCAATTCTAAGTGTATCCTACCATTCTAGGTTCCTCATTTCCCTCAGATTATTGATATGATCACCAAGTTAAATTTTAGAAAACTCTTCTTGCAATTTTACTTAAATGAACATAACAAAAGGACAAAATTCTATTCTAGGCTCACTAGGCCAGGGAATCAATTGTCATCAAAGCATTTGGTCTCAAAATAATTCCATATAATTTTAAAAAAAATTTGCAGAATTTTTGAGACATTACAATACTCCCCCCGTTTTGGGCTTCACATCAACATAAGACAAAACAAGGCCAAACAAAAAATGGGGGTACAGAGCAAGAATATGGGCCTCCCCCTCGCATGTGTTATCCTGTAAATTCTTGTGCTGCCACTGATTGCACACCAAAGGAATTTACCATCCATGAAGGAGATGCTCTTGTAGATTCTCTATCTCTACCAAGAACACCATAAATGTTGCCTCTTAATCAATGTCCATCATACCCCAGTCAATGACGTGTGATGGGTCATGTATGTACCTCCCCCAATATGACACCTAAAAACAGCATGCACTCGGTATATCTATGGAGGAAGAGCATGATAGTACATTACCACTCCAACTCTCCTAAAAATCATAAAAATTCAGATGAACTTCAGAGATAACATTCCTCCCTAGGAAAATCTTCGTAATCCCCATCGATTTGAGACATGATTCAAAACATGGTCTCCACCCTCAAGATACAAGTGTAGCTGTCTTCTGTCCGAATATGATTTTTTCCAAATCTCTGAAATCCTCATCTACTCATGGTTGATCCGCACCTTCTCAGTGGTAGTATGTACCGACTCTGGACCCATGTGTAATGAATTCCATTGGTCCGTCTAGTATAGAGGTGATCTTTCAGACAGCCCGTACAAGGCTCCAAACTATTCCATGAAAATGGCGGAGTGATATCTATTGTATGATAACCCCACCAGTGGAATTTGGCCCTCCCAAAAGTGACCAAAATCAAGGAAGAATGCAAAAAAAATTCTCTATGGTATGAATAGTTCACTCAGTCGGACCGTTTTTCTAAGGTTGAAAGGCGGTTCTCAAGCATAGCTGAGTCACGAATGCCTCCTACCATCCATTCCACAAATAGGATGTAATTCAAGAATCATTCTCTGAGACGATCATCGAGAGGACCCTGTGAAGCAACGATATCTCATGGACATAGTGGTGTATCAATCCCTCTACCAATCACAGCTCCCTGATGGGTAGGAATTGAGCAAAATTGGTGAGTCATTCAAGGACCACACTTATATAATAATGGCCCCAAGATATGCGTGGTAACCCAATCATGATTTCCATCGAGATAACATCACATTTCCACATCGGTACCTCAAGTTGATGGGAAAATCCTTATATTAGCTAATGATCTACATTCACATGCAGATAAATCTGGCATCGTGAAACAAACTATGGAACCACTTTCTTTATCTCAAGACACATGTACTAACATCAGAGGTCCTGGTACATCTTCACCACACCAAGATGTACCACCAATGAGGATGTATGAAACTCCCTTAAAACATCCTCCTGTAATGTCATTGGTACTATAGTGTTCCCAATGAAAATGATGATGTTCTCCCCACCTATCAAAAATATATTAGTAGACTTTCATGAGGATAACTGAGCACAATGGGCCTCACAGTCAACATTCACGAGTTGTGCCACCAAGACTCACATTAAGAGTAGATGAGTGATAGTCATCGACTGACCATAATCTGCTCCATCATCATCCATGATGGATAATTACATCATGGATAACATCTCCCTCACCTCACTCAATAGTTGTAAACCAAACCTCCTACAGAGAAAATCTACCACTACATTCTTCATTCCATGAGTATATAATTTCTCAAAGTCATTGTCTAATAAGAACTTCATCCATCATCACTGCCTCAGGTTTAGGTCATTCTATGTGAAGCTAAATATGATACTTTTTTGTTCAGAGTAGATATTAAACCTTTCAATCATCATATTGTGCCACAAAATATTCAAGGAAAAGACCACTGGTACTAAGTCGATGTCATGGATTAGTTAGTTCTACTCATGAGGCCTCAGCGTTCATAAGTCATAGGTGGTCAAGGCTTTCTAAAACATCAGGAAACCACCTAGTTAGGTCCCTGATGTGTCATAGATGACTACATACCAAACACCTTCCTCTAGTAGTCTCATGATGGGGGCCCTCATCAGTCTCCACCTCAGTACCTGAAAACTCTGTTGGCACTTCTCCGCCCATATGAAGGATGGTCCTCTCCTTGTAAAAGCATATTAGGGAGATTTTACCTTGGTAAATTTGGTCTCGAACCTACGGTAGAATCCATACCACCTAATGAAACTATGCACCTCAATCATTCCCCTTGGTTTCTCCAAGAAAGATCAACCTCTATCTTCACCGGATCCATCATAAATCCAACCTCCGAGACGACATGTCCTAGAATTTGAAACTATTGGGTCCAGAACTAGCAATTTGAAAGCTTACCAGAGAGCAGGTTACATCATAGTGTATCCAAGACTATCTGTTGGTGTGTAACGTGGTCCTCCCCTGACACTGAGTACGAAAAGATTCCATCAATGAAGACCACCATGAAACGATTAAATTAAGGCTTGATGATTCTGTTCATGTGTCCCATGAACATCATTGGGGAATTTTTCATGTAGAAAGGCATCACCAAAAACACATAGTTTCCATACCCATATCTAAAAATATCTTCAGTATGTCCTCATCCCATTCTTAAAGCTATTTATATCATAATTTGATGTTGATCATTGAGAACCACCTCTCTCCATTCAGTTAGTTGAAGAGTTATCAATCCATGGCAGTGTATACATGTTCTTCACGATGACCTGCTTCAAGCATCATAATTCCACACATATCCTCAAGCTCCCACATTCCTTATTGGAAAACAACAATGGGGCTACCCATGGTGAAACACTAGGCCTCACGAATCCCTTCCACTATAAGTCATCCAAATGTACCCTCAATTCATGAAGCTCCGTGGGAGCCATCTAATATTCTGATGTGGAAATCAGTGTCATCCTAGGGTACATGTCAATGTTGATGTCTACCTCACTGTAAGGTGGCAGTCCCAGAACATCCTCCATAAATATATCCACATACTCATCCACAACTATAGGAAGGATTGGACTTCTCTCGTCTACCACACTATGGGTGATGCGAGGAAATTAGTGAGTTATTGGTTGTACCCTCCTCAAAGAATGTCCATCCTATACTGCAAAATATTCCCTCTTGCTGGTGAAGTAAAAATTGGTCCCATACTAGTGATCAAACCACACATTTCACCTAATACTTTCGATCTGAGCCTGGACTGTAGATAACAACTCTATACCCAAGATGTCGTCGTAACGAATTGATGATGCTATAAGCAAACCCAACTAATGATTTCAACTCATAGAGTACGGTCACACTATCGAAAAAAATGTGCAATCATTGAATCCCCTCCCATAGGAGTCTCTAATTATAAGGATTGAGTCGATGGCTCCATCAGAATCTCCGAGCCTTTTACGAGGTCTGTGAAAAAAAATAGTGACTGGAACATCTGTCTATAACAACTATAGCTAAGGTGAAGAAAAAACAAATATCACATATAATCATCTGTAGAGAGTTGTGGTCATTTGCTATCATCGCCTAAATATGGCATCATACCTATTTCCTAGATCCCTGAGACCATGGTGGAAAACATGGTGGTGGTGGTGGTAGCACCTCGAACCAACGCCCACCGCCTATAGCTCAGCCCACTTCCTTACCACATTTTTCAGCCAACAAACCTCCTCTTTAGATCTTATCCTTCTACTTTGGCAGTCCCTCGACTGTTTTCTGATCGTCTTTCCGCCTGGTTGGGCAGTCACGATCCATGGGTCCCAGCTCTCCACACATGAAGAAAAATTTGTTTCCATGCCGGCTCCCTCTCCTCTGGGAGCCCTGCACTACCAACCCTAAGTCCTAAGGTCATCCCCTAAAATATTTGACCCTCCTGGGTCCCATCGTATGCTACCTGATGATAACCATTGAAGACTCGGCTGCCTGATTTCTACTGGTGGCTTCGACTATTGGTGCCTACATTGCTAGGAATGACTTCACAAGAAGGGATTTCTCCAACACCCCAGCCCATATGGGGATGCTGAGATATACCATGGATGCCCTGATCTCGCATATGAACCCATTATCCATGGCTTGAGGCCTAAATAAAGGGTCACGATCGATGACTGTAAGGTAGTTAGAGAGGTCTGTAAACCTCACAGAGTACTCATAAACTAACATTCTTCCCTTTTGATGGTGAAGCTGGTCCTAGATGAACACCAAGAGCATGGTTAGGGAGAAGAAATCCTCCTGGAAATCCATTCAAAGTCAGCCCTATAGAGGATCACCTCATCATGAGACTGAATCATCAAAATCCACCATATCCATTTCGAGCCATGAGGAAGGATCATATATAAGATCGATATAAGATTTAGTGGTTTCCTCACTATGTGGATGTCCCTCATCACCACCTCTATCTAGTCCTCAGTGGCCTAAAGATCTATCTCTCACGGGAACCTAGGTGGTGTCTGTCTCTAGAAATCGTGCAAGTCTCTAAGGAAAAACATGTCATCTACCAGTATTTCCAGTAGTAACTGTCAATCAACAGGTGGTTGAAACACTAGTGCACCACCCGACATGGCTATCTCGAGCACGAAACCATAAACCGACGCCACATCTCTAGGTAGGCTATCCTGAAATTTTCACATCGAAATCCTAGCTAGCTGTCTCTAGGGAGGCATCTTGATATAGATCAAGATATACCACAATCAATTGATTATACCTAGTGATCTAAAATATTTTCTTGGTAAACATAAGGAAATTCACAGTTTCAATATGATGCATGCTATATGTATTTTTATGTATAGCTTTGAAAAGAAAAATTTAATGTCATGGTGTATAGATAGGTCAGCCACCACACCATCATTGGACTCCCAAAATCAAAAAGTTGAACGTGATATATTTAACACTATTTCCCAAACACAAAACAACAAAATATCATTCATTGAGGTATAACTGACCACCTTTGATACCACTTTGTCAGGACTCGTCCCTCAGGGAGCATGTCGTGACACACCCCAAGCCCGCCACCCAAAGGCCTGGGGTTGAGAACCGGCGCCGAAGGTGTCAACCTACAAGTGGGAGGCATTTTATTAAGTACATGTATGCACGCACACACAAGCACATCCAAAATATTGAAAATTAAACATGTGTGACACTAAAAAACCACCAGGTTAATCTATAAACTATATTTTAAATAGGTAGAATACAATTCCCACAAAAGATGTTATGAAAATAGGAAAGTAAAAAGAAAACTCTAAAATCTGTCTATTAGAGAATCCAACTAATGATTATGTGTAGAGTAGCTTTTAGAAGCCATAGATGTACACACTATCAGCCTGGTCTAACTAAAATCCACCATGTCCTAGGCCACCAAACACTCTGTCACTGCAACAATCCTCTACACCGGAGAAAATATGTGCAGGTGGGGCCCATGCATGTGTGAGTAACAAAATACTCTCTAGGGACCCCAAACCAAAAAGGGAGGACACAAATAAATCCACCAGTGAAACCTGATGATTGACCACGAGCGATGATTACAAAGAATGAAATCTCACATAAGGAATAATCTAGAGTATAGAAAGTAGGACCATCAGTCATATCATCGAACACATTCCGCTGCTTGAGATCTCTCCCTCAGTGAGTATAGTGGGCCTACCTAGTCACACAGAAGCAAATTCCCACTAACATTGGACTACTTTGGTACTCATCCATGATATGTACCATGGATATGATGGGTCACATAAAAGTGTCTCCCAACCTGGGAATTTCTGGTCACACAGAAGTCGCATCCCACCTTGGCCATAATAAGGTACTCTTCCTCTCGTGTACCGTGGGTGTGCATGGAAACCTAGAGCCACTCCCCACCATGGGACTTTTAGTTCAGACAAAGGCTTCTTCCCACTGGGTCATCATATATAACCCATACAAGGTCTATTATTATCAGTATTTAGGTGTCAACCATCCGATGGGTTTCCGCGCATAGTGAGCTTGATTCCATGAAATCCACTCCTCAAGAAATTTTTCAAATTTCAGGATCCATGAAATCCTCTGTATAGTATTACAAAAGATCTGCATTGTCAGGAGGGTTCCAAAGCTGTAAACAGCTCGTTAATTAGATGCTCGATTTAAATGGAATTTTATTTTTTTAACGTATTCACTTGGGTCCGAGGCCGGTCCGACCCAGTTGGACTAACCTGGAACGACCAAACCCAGGGATTACTGACCTGAACCAGGTCCACCGGCCCAACCCAAACCCTCCATCCTTACATGGACCCAGCCCATCCCGGGTCTGGCCTACTGAGGCTGCCCACACCCTACATGGTCTCCCATAGTCAGACCAGATTCTTCTACTAGGGAATGGATGGATACCACGTCCAGCTCCTACTACGCCATGGGGTTTCCATGGGGCTGCCTCCTCCACCACTGTCAATCAACCTTGGCCTTTGCTGCATGTGACATGGCGCATTGCCTCATCTACAGTGCACTGACGTGGTTGGGTGGCCATGTATACCCACTGGCAGCCTCTGTCATAGAGGTCGGCGGCTCTTAATGCTCCCCTACGGCCCAAGATGGACACAATTCATCATCTGGAATGCCATCGTGGCATGCCGCCACCCACCTATGGCGGCCTCCATGGTCCATCGCTGACATACCGTCGGGTTCTTCTGCATACCTCTAGGTCCGCTCTAGGGGTCCGTTCTTCATGCTTCTTGCGCCTATGACCTCTTGGGGATGTTATATTCCCTATCATGGCCTTGAATCCCCATTTCCAAAACTTCAATGATTGGGTCCTGAAGAACACACAGAACTCACAAGGCGGAGGGGCTCGGGCCTTATTTGTGTTTACCCACAACTTTCGCATTAGGGATATAGAAAACATTGGATATTGATTTGATGTTCTATCATAATTTAGTCATGTACATGGGGAAAACCCCCAAGATTAGTACCCTCCCATAAGAACAAGAAATCCATGGATCAACCTGTTCGTGAATTGATCCATGTTTGTCATTTAGAATGATAAATGGAGAATCATGAGACAAAACAAACCCCTACCTCAAAGTTGTTCATCATTGAAGTGATCATCTCGGAAGGATTCAGGTTCCTTTCAAATTCATTAGCCTTCATCCCCCACTGGCCCCATTCTTCGAAGGTAATTGACGTCTCTATATATTCTCTATAGTTCTTCATTCTTTATTAGAGTGTAGTTTTTCTGTAGTTCCTGCATAGGAATATACACTTTTGATTCCCCGACATTTTATCTCATTTATAGTGAAACATATTGCATCATTTCTGTTACATTGCGTTGCCAAGTCATTATTCTATTTAAATAATTAAAAAACATGTTTTTCTCTCTTATCTTAAGGATTTTCATTAAGGGAGAGTGTTGATGCCTCGTCACCACACTGTAGTGCTAGTGTGCCACCTCTCAATGGTGAGAAAAGAAAACAAAATTAAATTTTATGTTATTTTGTTATTTTACCAAATGTCTAAAAATAATCTTTTCTATTCATCCATTTCCAGAAAATGTTAAGTCCATTCTAGATGAATCCCACTATTATGAGGTCAACAGTTCCTTCAAATATTTTATCGGAGCACCAATTTAAAAGTTATAAAAAACCATTTGAACATTTATTTAAATGAACATAAAAATTGTTCAAAATTATATTCTGGGATCATTGGGCCTTGGAATCATGTGTTTTCAAGGATTCTACTCTTGAAATAATTCAACACAATTTAAAAAAATTTACACATAATTTTCAAGACATTACAAAACCCAACATCTGGAATGATATCTGTAAACACAATAGTGAATTTTTTCGAAACATCATTTTATTATAGTACTTTTTTAAATGTGTGAATTATAACCTTTTTGTTAGAATGAAATGGATAAATAAGATTACCTAAATTATGCCAATATATGGTTTTCACATAATTATTTTAATAATTAAATATAAATTAATGTAAAACTCTTTGTAAAATAAATAGAAATATTTTTCTGGAATGTTATTTAAGACAACACAAGTGTAATTTTTACCAAAAAAATTAATATTTTAAGATTTATATTAAAGGAATAAATAAAAAATAAAAAAATACAATATTTAAAATTCACATTATGTGCTTCCAATACAATATAAATGAACAATTCAAAATTTTAATATAAAAGAAGTATTTTTCTAAAAAGGTTGATTCACGGCCCTCTAATAAATAAATTTTTTAATTATACATATTTATACATTTATAAATTATACCTGAATATAAAGATTATTTTAAATAGTAGTATCAAAATTTAAATTGAATATTTTTTAAATTTTTTTTATAACATTAATTTTTTGGAGAATAGTAAAAAACTATTGCATTTTAAATGAAAACTTCATTTTCGTCAGAGTTATTCATATTGTAATATTATATTTTAGACTGTTTTTAAAATATTTATAGATCATATTTTATCCACTAATCCAATAAATGTCATTCAAATATCCATTACATTTTTTATAGATGTAAAACAGTTCAATTTTTATACATTATTACTTTAAAAACACGTTTTCTCGATCCATCAATATGATTTTTTTAAATAATTTCTTAAAATTATATGTTTTTAGTGATGTAAAATTGATCCCATATTTGGAGTCATGTTTTCCAAATTTATTAAAGAGGTCCCTTTTATATTTGTACAATATTTATAGTTATATTTGTAATTATTATTACCATCGTTAAGTGTAAACCTAGTAATTAAGGGTAATAAAATTATTATAAATATCAAAAAAACTACCCTAACACTTTACAAAATGTTATTGGATGAATTTAATTCGACCAGTAAAACATAAATATTTAAATTTAATAAATAAATATGAATGTTTCTAGGAAACAATATTTAAATATTATAATACTCAAAGGGAGTGACCAAATTCCAAACTGTTACTTTTAATATTTTTAATACTTTTAATATAGTGATAATTAGAAGACATGCTTGAATATATAATGTTATGGAATAAACCATATTTTTATATGATATAGAAATATATTTTTAATTCTTATTGAATAAATAATATCATAAATAATTACACAATTATGTTGCAGTAATTAATAAATTAATTAAACAATCAATCAAATTATATTAGAAATATTAAAAAAATATAAATTTTGATTTAATTATGGTTATACATTAATTTTATTAGATAATATAACATGTGATGAGTTTATTTAGTGAATTATTTCTAAATTATCTTTTTTATTGATTTTCTTAAATACAATGTTATCAATATTGTGAAAATTGACACTCATGATATCTTACGAAACAAATATTTTATTAAACTGTTTAAAACCCATAAAAATATTAAATAAGGAAAATAATATTACATATGGTCTACCATATATAAAATTTTCTATTTACTAAATAATTAACACATTATATGTAAAACATTATTTCATCTTAATATTAAAAACAATGATACCATAGATAATATTAAAATGTATAAATTAAGGTTTAATCAAATTGATAAGGTCCAAAATGATAAAAAAATTTATAAAAACTATAGGTTAAAGATATTAGAACCATATAATATATTAATTTTGAATAAATTAATATTTGTATTTTTTTGAATTTATATAAAATTTACAATAAATTAATATTTTGAGAATTTAAAATAGTTCCCCTCCCCTCTTATAAAATAACTCTTCTCCTTCTATTCACATCACACATAATAACCTTTCTGTTTCTCATAAACACTATCAAAATCTCCTCCCGAAATCCCTACCTTCATTCTAGAATCATTTTGTTGTGATTAAATCACACCAATGGATTACTTTTGTTGAAATCAAAAGAAGCTACCCAAATAAGAGGTATTGTTCATCAACGAATATTGTTATTTCATGTGTTACTTAAACCCCCTAAATTATTTTTATTTCATATTTATATAAATAAATATGTTTTATTGATATACATATATGTTTTTATATTATGTTCTCTACCCATACTCAATGACACTTCCATCAAATTGGTAAGAAACTAACTATTCTTTTGTACGGAAAACTACCTTCTCACGTAACAATGTTATTACTTTTTCATTTACCACCACTCATGGTTTGAAATTATAATATAAAGTATATTTTATATGAAATATATTTTATTTATGTTGTATTTATATTTCTTTAAATATTATATAAAACATAAATTTATGCTTTCTATTTTGTTGAAATATGATAACATCATTTGTGGATGTGTGGACTATCGCCTTCTCAAGGTAATGTGACTCATCCACAAATTACATGGAATTTATTGATGAAGGTTTTAGTAAAATTATATGATATATATGACATTATATTTATTATTTAATGTTATTATATATACTTATATGTAATTTATTTACCTTCTTTATTTCAATATGACATTAAATGGAAGCAACATTTATTTGTACGTACAACCTACTATCACCATGATTAGTGTTGTTTTTTTATTTTTCAATCTGTTATATATCACCATAAATTCATTTTAAATTAATATATAAAATTTAATATAAAATTTAATGTTATATATATTATTAATTCAAAATCTATGTTTGATTACCAAGCATAAATAGTCAAAACATGATTAAGAAAAAAGAGGTTATTACTTGAAACATAACATAAACATGGAATTTTTAACAAGAAGGAAATATGTTGTCATAAGAATGTCATACATGGGATCATATATATGAATAAAATCTTTTAATATATTTATAATTGAATTATATATATTATAAATGATATTTTTATGAGTACGTAGAATATCAAGACATAAGGTACGGGGCTTTATTTTCTGACATTTATATCTACGAGAATTTTTAAATATTCACCACTCATTTATTTTGTGTGGTGTATATTCATCCCAAAAATATAATATATGATTCTAGTTATTAAATTTATTAGTATTTACATATATATTTTATTATATATCCTTCATGGGTTTAATGGTCCAAAATTTACTAAAGCGGTACATAACTAATGTCTTAATTTGTCATCATTTAGGCACATGTTATGTAATGAACCTCAATTATTTTATGATTTTTGTATACATACCTATGACACTATTTATATTTAATATCCTTATTTTTTCTAAAAATAAATTTTTAATTTAATTTTATTCTCTCTTTGGTCAGAAATCTATGCTCCATAAAATCAATGTTTTCTAAAAATGGTTAAAAAGTGTATTAATTGATCTTTTAATCATTTTCATGAAAAAAACATCAAATATATTTTAAATTGGTTAAATTACTACTTTATATGTTTTAAATTTTATTTTAAATTAAAATGGGTTTTCTAAATCTTTTATGAAAAAAATTCAAAGAGGAATTGTTATATTACTCAAGTAATTTTCTAACAGGGACTTTCAATTTTTTTCATATAAGATGGTATCTGTTGGTGTTACTCCTACATTACTAGTGAAATGATCCATGGTTATAGTTAATAGTATTTATATAAATGGTTTATGTTTTTATGAAGTGATGCTTAAAAATGAAGTTCTTTTACATGATTTATGTCGTGATGAAATGTTTATGAAACTCATTTATTTTATGGGGGTTGATATGATTTTTGTTCTTGAGGAAAAGATCTATATGGTTTTTATTATCTGATGCGTAATACATATATCATCCTTTAATGTATTCAATATATATGGACAATTAATGAGGTATATATTTTAGGAGTGAACCTTATTTCAGGTTTTGAATTTAATTTTTGGACCTAGTTTTCATATCCATAATTTTATGTGTGGAACAGGTTTTCATGTCCATATGTTTATTCAAGGTCTTGATTTCATTTAGTTAAATTAATGAGTGAACCTGTTACTGTTTATACAAGTTTACAAATTTATAATTTTATATCTATTACATAATTTGTTTTCAAATTTCAATGTTATGTTCTGATGAATTATGTTCTTTAATTTCCTTATGATTTATGTCTTTTAAAATGCACATATATATTCTATAGTGCATGTTTATGTTATTTATGAGGGTAATTATCTTCTAATGTTATGATCAAATTCTAATATTAATATTATTATTTTTATTCTTACATATATTCCTTTTTTACCCTTATGTAACATTTTATATCACCACTTTCTTATATTTCCATCCCCCCATGTTATAAGAATGTTTTTTACGTATTTGTACTAAAGGGAATAGTATTTGTCAGATTCATTTATGATCATCCTAAAAACTATAATTCCTTAATCCATTATTCCAAAGGAACTAAACTAATATGGTTAATGGGGGTTTGTTTTTGTAATGTATGAAATATTCCAAAAAATGAGGCAATGTCAATCTATTTTAAGCATGGGTTGTTATAAGATGAATATCTGGGAATATTGCTAATATAGCATGCAAATTCTTAGATCTTTATTCATCCAAAGTATCATTAGTTGATATGATATAGTTGAAAATCTTAAAAGGAATTGGTGGATAAGATATAGACACTTCATTCTGAATTTTATCTTCCACTACAATATTTTCACTTTCAATAGAACTGGGGGGAGAAAATTTATTTTTAATTCTATCACTAATATATAGAAAATAATTAAGATGATTATCCCTAATATGAATCATTCTCAAAATCAATAATAGTGACTTTATACACCTTTCTAACTATGATACAAGATCATCCTCAAAGTTTTTTATCAATTTAAAAAATCCATTCATAAACTCATATCCAAATAATTCTTGATAATTAGAAAGTTTATTCTTTGACAAGTTATTTATGAAATTAATGTTGTTATTAAAAAATTTAATTCCTTTGAATGTAATAAAAAATATCTCCTATCAAAATTGATGCACTGGAATTCCATCATTTCAAATTACTGGTTGTGAAAAAAATTTAAGGCGTTTGGAATAAATATTCATAATATTAGTTAGCCTATCATAATTCTTCCTTGAATTATCTAACTTATATTAATGAGTATCTTCATAATGCTATAACTAATATTATTGAATTTTTTTATGACATATTTTAGTGAGAATATCTTTTTTTAGATTTATATTAATATTATATTTTGTTCAATTAAGAAATTTTAAAATATTCAGCATTAGATCACATTTTATTACTATAATTTCATTTATGTAGAGAGAAACATATTAAAAAAACCAATCCAATTTATCTATTTTATATCACATTACCTGTCGTCCTCCCTAATAATGATCTTATAAAAAATATAATTAATAATTTATCCCTTTTATTTAGTATTTAATTGTTTATAAATACACCACATCACATTTAACATATTAAAATCATCCCTATAAGATCATCATATATGAGGATACATTCCTCATATGATCAAAAATAACACCATATTACATTGAATATTAGTATAGTGTAGAAAAAGTTGAATTTTTTTCATAAAAAATACATATTATACTCCTTTTTAGATAATATATGTTTATTTTTTTATCTTGGTTTTTTCCAGAATAGAATATTATATTTTTTTTAAAAAAATGGATGACTATTTAGCACTACTATTTGACCTTGCAACATTTTTTTCTCATTCAAATATTAATTTTAAATATTTGTAGAAGATATGTGTACCACTTATCTTTTAATCAATTATATAGTATTGTTTATCAATTTGTACATATAATATATCATACCATAAAAAATCATGGTGTCTTCATCAGCCATAGATCTCTCAGGAACTTCTAAAATATGATTTTCAATCAATATATATAAAAAATATGGGGATTTTTATCTAGTGGACCACCTCTTCAATCATTAATCACCATAGATGGTTCACCATGGGTTTCATTTTATTTTGAACAAACATGATAAGTATGTTAATTCTTCATCCATAATAAAATATTATAAATTTAGTATATTGATTTTTATGTAATTCATCATGATAGTCCTTATCCCTTAATTAATGATGGTCCATATTCGAGTAAACACCCTCAAGAAAAGAAATTTTACTTGACTCAAAACCACCATAGAAATCAGAATAATATGAAAAACACATAGGGAATGCATCGTCATTTTTCATCTCAGCATCATCAACATTGTATTCATTAATATTTTATTTATGTTCAACAAAATCCACAACAGGTTCTTAATTATCATAATGAAAATTGATGACATCAACTTCACTTCCAACATTTTCATCCTTAAAATCCATTATATAAATATTTGTTTCTTCCTAAATATAACTTGAGAAAAAAATTGAATGAATTTATATATACTGAATTCTTCTAACACTATTTCTCACAAATAGAGGTTCATAACTTATTATGTCCTCAATATCATCTTGAATAACAACATGATAATTTGGATTCTACACATTTATATGAGTAGTGTCTTACAATATTTATTTATCCACAACAATAAAAAATCATCCAAAAAATGTATCTCCAAAAATAGATATTTTTTCAGAATACCGTCTTTATTAGTTTTTATTCAAGGAGACTTAATTTTCATAGCTTCACATTACTCTAATCCTTATATCAATTACTAAGTGGGGATTATTTAATGATATGGAAAAAAATATAAGGCATTTAGAAGAAATAGTGTATATACCTAAGGATATAACTCTCTAGGTTACCTTTTTTCTGGACATATAGTATTAAGGGACGATGAATACAATGTTGTGGAGATTCTATGGTCTAAACATTTCTATGAAATATCATATTTTGGAAAAAATTATCATATATGAATCTTTATCTTCTAAATCCCTAATAATATATTTTTTATATTACTATAGAATGGAAATATATTTCTTTTTCATCATAGGCCACACATAATCAGCATTAATAAGAGACTATTTAAAATAAAAAACCCTACATGTGAGAACACAAGATCTTTAGAAAAACCCATAAATGTTATCCACAATCCCTTCCCACTAGAATTCAATACGATAAAATCTTGAAAATCATAAAAATTTAAATAAAAACTTTCATATAAAACATAGCCTTTATTCTCATTAAATAAGAAAATTTTATTATTATCCAACATAATATCCAAATCACTGATGTTGAAAACAATTTTTACAAAAAATATATTCATTTTTTCTATGAAACAACCACAGATTTTTTTATAGAACGTAGAAAAAAATATTTGAGCTATTAAAAACTCCTAATGTTCTTTACTTAGTACCTTTTTACATTACCTTCTTGTGGATGAAAGATGTTGTTTGAGGTTCATAATGGTTTATTAAGGTTGAAATGGTTTCAATTTAGGAAAGAATAAGATCATAGGTTCTGATAATGTTCAATATTTTTAAGTGACTATATATTTTATATTTAATATCTAGAGTAACCTTACAAATAAGAAGTAATAGATTAAATAAATAAAATTATAAAACATGATATGGGGTTTTAAACTATCATACATGATAGAAAAAGAATGAAATTTATTCATAAATTTAGTAATGAAATCATCTCCGAAGATATTAAAAAATAAGCAAAAAATAATTAAAACAAGAAAATTATTTGAAATAATAATAATTTAAATAAACTAAATTCAATTTTGTTAAGGAAAAAATAAATCAGTATAAGTTTTTTTGTTAAATAAATATGCTATAGGAATTTTAATACAAATAAATTCAAGAGAAAAATGGACTTTCTGAAATTGATTTCTAAGTTAATAATGTCCCAATCAATATCCATGGTTTCTAAATACTTTATAAAATATTTAGAAATTATGATATCAAAAGTGTTATAGAATTTTAATTGAAAAAAAATAAAATAATCTCTAAATTCCATTAAGATGTGTTCCATCAACAACTATTGCACCCAAAAACTATATGCTACAATGTACTAATCATGAGTAGTTGATAATAAAAAATAATTTTTTTGCTTTTTACTTGACCAAGAAACTATAGATTGTTTTAATGATTAACTTGATATAGAATTAAATTTTATACCTCATACAAAAAGAGAAAATTAAACCTAAAACAATACATTTAAATCAAATTCATAAGTTAATGAAATAAATTTTGATAAAGGAATCATTCTATTTAAATATCAATAATTTATTTACTTAAGTATTAAATTAGATTCCTTTTTTTTGAAATCGTTATCATAAATTAATTGGAAAAAAAATATTTCTTCTTCTTTATATTAAATAAATAATGATTCTAATTATTCCTTTATATAGTTTTTGTCATGTGGTTTCATTATTTCTCCATGTGATGCATAATGTTAGAACTCATAGGAGTTGAATAAGTATTAATACTTTTATGTCTATATGCCCATAAAAAATTATGTATGAATTTATATTGGATTAAAATAGCCAAAAAATAATTTTTCATAATATCAAATACAAAAAAAAAAGTTTAACTCACTCGTCATGTTTATCTCAAACTCTATTTACAAGATTTTAAAAAAATCATTATAATGTTTTTGATTTTTTGAACCAAATATTACGACATCAAAAAACATTTTCAAAATTAGAAAATATATTGTTCGATTTTTATTAAATAAAACAAGATATTTCATAGTAAAAATAAAACCATTTGAAAAAATAAATTATTTAGACTTTCCTATAATGGTAAAGTTTTTAATTTGATACCATACCAATATTTTGATTTTCTAGAACCTATATATTAAAATGCGGGACTTCAAAAACTATTTTTTGTTCACTGTATAATTTTGCATTAAAATTACTTTTTAAAAAGTCTATTTAATATTTATCTTGTGTAATTTAAAATCTATATACGATTTATAGGTTGAATAAATTCAAATTGATCTTATCCAAGAAACTATGAATTTTTTTTATATATTACTTATTCTTGATTAAAAAAATTATCAACTAATATATACTTATACAGATTTATCACACCTTTATCATTCGACTTATTTTTGAGTACCCATTTAATTCCAAATGTAGGTTCATTATAGGTTATATGAACTATCTAAAAAACCATTTTAATTTTGAATTGGATTAATGATTCATTCATATGAACATCCAAAATATCGTCACAGAAAACAATATTATTTGAATTTAGGTTATATCTAAGAACAAATTCATAATACTCAATGAGATTTTGAGTATGTATTCTAGTCATAAATGATTCATCTATTTTTTCAATAATTGGTCATAAGGATGGGTTTTAAGGGTCCCAGAATACATAGGTTCATTTTTTGACCATAAGATTATTGTATATATTGAGTATATTTTTCATGTTAATGTACCAATTCATCATACTTTTTTAAGATAGGTTTAAGTGAAATGTTATCAACTAAATCACTCATGTCACAAATATGATTTTTTTATCTAATGGTTCACATTTATCTAATTCAACATGATTAGATTATTATAAAATTGAGGAATTTATTTTCAATGTTAGTAGTCTTTAGATGTAGTAGAATAAACTAGAAACATCCTATTATTATAATTTTGTTCAAACAAACCTAGAATATCCATGATTTTAAAGACTTAAACATTATATCCAATAATCATAAAATAAACAACCTTTGGTTTTCTATTATTCTATATATCAAGGTTATATTTTATTTTGGATAATCCTTTTAGAACTGTATTAATGACATATAATTTTGTTATCACATCATCATACAAATGTTATTAGGTTAAACATATTTCAAAAACATTATTCCACAAATTAAATACAATTTTTTATATATTATTTTAACAACACATACATTTTGAGGTATTCAAGGGAATAAAAAGGGTTGTTTAATTCCATGTGTTCATAAAAATGAATTATATTCATGATTCTCACCTTCTAGTTTAAGATCACTTCTCAATGAAATAAATTTCAAACCTTTTTCATTTTGAACGAGATTATAAAAATTAACAAATATAGAACGAGGTGAAAAATAATTATAAAAAAAATAAACCCATTAAATTAATAAAAACCACCAAGAAAAGAATAAAAAATATTATACATATATTATTATATTAATATAATATGATAATATATCTATGTAAATATGTTTATGTATTTTCGAATAAAAAATTTCAACAATTATTTAAAAAAATCATTTTTTATTGATGATATTTTTTCATGCATCACATAATTTTATACTAACAAATTTTTATTGTGGATAATGGAAATCATATTTTTCAAATGTCATTTTCTTAAATAATAGACATTATAATTTCTAAGCTACCTATGGAAATACTTGATTAAATAATTGCAGTAATCATATAGTTCACATTCTATTTAAAATAATAATTAGGATTTACTTAGTAATCATTAAATGTTCTTTGTAAACTAAATTTTAGAAATATATTTTTAGAAATATAACATAAATTTTAGAAAATTAAAGAGATTTTATATCATAAAAAAATAATATTAGAAAAATAAATATGATTTATTGAACCATTAATTAAAACATAGATTCTATATTATAATGGAATGGGAATATTCAACATAACTGATTCCAAAAAATTATTTCTCATGTCACTAAATTTGATATTACATTCAAAATTTTTTAATAGTGATTGAATGTTATTGAAATATATAATCACGTTACATTGATAGATCCTTTCCATAATCAATTTGGAATCACTATTTTTTAGTTACATTCACAAAAAATCAGAAAATGAGAGTTTTAGAATTCAAATTATATTTGATTGAGTTGTGTTATCTATAAAAAATGTTGGATCCCAAATCTTATTATACATTTATGAATTTTTCGAGGGTTTAATTGAGTTCATAAAATTTAAAGCCCAATTTATATAGACCCTCTATTACGTAATATATTATTTAATAGATAGAAAAATACAAAAATAAAATGGAGGTATAGATCATTGAGTATTTATAGTAGTTTTGGATATATCCTCTAGTACAATCCATCAACATTCAATATATGAGCATAGTGATTTCCAAAATATCTTTCATTCTCTCATGGAACTCAACATTTGAGTACAAGAAATTAAAACGTGTTATAAATTATTACAATATATTTTACAGGGTAATCACTTTTCTCATGGCCATTCCATGATTGTAATTCCCATACTCCTACAGGTGTTCATATTTTGAGAAATATCCAAAAAAAATTACATAGTTACTTGAAAAAAATTCAAATAACACACATACAATGATATAATAGTTCCAAAGATATCCTAACATGAAATTGTACATGAAATAAGTCACAATAAGTATCTGAGAGTTTATGGGAGTGTTAAAGAATAGTTGAGGTGTATTCTTCAAATTAAATTAATATAAAGGCCAGTTTATGGGAATGATAAGCTTAATATTGGTGTCTATAAGTGGATGAAGGAATATCATATATCCATGTGCTAATATGTGGGTTCTATCACCTTTCCAATGATATTTAAAAATATTGATATAAAAAAAATACCAATTCGGTTTTGAGGAGTTTTCGGCCCACATCTCACTTTTTTTTGGTGTACACAGTATCATGCATTACTCTTCATTCATCCCTTTAACACCCCTTTCTGTGGGATTTATTTGGGGTGGTTCATTGATGATTTGTGGTTAGTATAACCTTACACTAACATGAATTTATATTCCCTCTTATTATCCTTAATTTTAGTTTATTAAGTATAGTTTTTTTATTTAACAAATAAATGATCGAATCATCCATTTCGTTCATTGATTATGTTTTTCCTTGTTAGAGTATATCCCAATGTGGTGGATACTTGTTTCTAGTTAGTGTTTCATAATTTATAATGATGCCATATTTTTTATTATTTTATTCCTAAATTTGGTTTAAATAAACTATGGAGATATAGTTATCTCAAATAGATTTGGATCGGAATGTATCTCGGGGTGCGTTATGAGTAATTGGTGAGTGTTTTTTCTTGTTTCTAGAACTGTGTGATCTACGATTGTTTTTATATTTCATATTTCATTTATTTTTAGTTCAAAAATCAATTATTTATTTTTAATTTTTTGATGTTGGGAAATTAGTTTTGTCTATGGAAGGTGATGCTAGCCTTGTGGGAAATGGAACCAGCTTCCCACATCTGGTATTATGTAGTATATACTCCAATTGATGAAGGTTGTCACTAAATATTTCAAATAATCATAATTATTCATTTAAGATCATGTGATGGATTTCAAACTGGTTTCCAAGTTATGACCATATAATTAACTAAGTGGTTTCAATGACTGTTTTTATTATTTATGTCCATTTTATATGATTTTTTCCATTGGGAAGTCGGTTATAAGGGGAGAACCTTATTATTAATTTGATAATAAGATGTGGGAAATTAAATGGGGTTTTAAGTAGAAGTGTAGATTTATAGAATATGAAATTCATAATAGAAACAGGAAATTGTACTTGAAATAAAACTTCAACGATGGTAGTTTGGTTCATAATTTTTTAAAATGGATATATTGAAGCAAAATTATCATTATATTAAAATGAGAAAATGTGGAATATTTTTGACCAAATGTGTATTGTATTTTATATTCGTATTAGAAATAAAAATTTTGATTATTTATTGAATTTGTCATTCTTCCTTGTATATATTTATTAAGTTATATGGAAATAACAATATATATTTGTCCCCTATGGGTTTTTATTGTGAAACATGTTAGGCCATAGTAATACAATGATAACACAAGAGGCTGGGGGGTGAATTCTTTCTTTTCGAAACTCTCAACAGATTCTGGGTTTTAAATATATTTTTGATAAATGAAGATATGAAATAATCTCTTATATATGAAATACCAGTTTTAGATAAATAAAAATATTAATCATTTCGATTTTGTCATGATTTGGGGAACAAATATCACATTTTCCTCTCCACCAATGTTATATTTGCGAGCTTGGTGTATTTCACTAGAAATGTCCTCTTATCACTAGACATTCAAATTCACAACAAATTTCAAACATTGAAAACCTATAAAAAAAAGGATAAATAATGCCAACAGGTCCTTTTATAGGTAACCGGTTATATAAGTCCCATAACAAGATGATGATAATTAAACCCCAACTGAGTGCGAGAAGTTGATACTCTAATAAATGAAAAGAGTTTGATTTTTTGAAAGTTTTTCATGATATTCACAATTGACATTATAGAAATTGGTAGTAGACATATCATCTTTGTAAAAAATGATGGTCTTAATGAATTAATAACCCTTAAGTGATACTGGTTGTAAATGATATTCGATTTGTGTAGAAATAATTAACCGTCGTAATCATACAACATTATGAGGTTGAAAATGTTTGACTCCAAAAGTGTAGCCTCTTTAGATAATAATTTATTGGATCATTCATTATAGAAAAACTATAAAATACTTTCAAATGAATACAAATGTTTTGGTATATGTGTTTATATATTCAAATTGAATTCTGATAGAATATATAGAGCATATAAATTGATTTATTATTCTATATCCCTAAAAATCGACTGACATAATGGAGATATTAAAATTTCATAGGGGATTTATAACATTCTAGAAGAATAAGAGTGATTTTCCTTATTGAATATAATTCTTTAATCGAACCTAATGATTATTTTAATTATTAGTAGATAATATTTCAATCATCATGTAAAAAATTTAAAACCATTGCAAGAATCTCATATTATATCTCTACACTAATAACCAATCATTGAATAGTAAAATGTAGGGATAAACTCTGTAGCATATTGTTACTTTTTTAGCATAGGGTTAACTTGTATTGTATATTGTTTCTTTGCAATGTTTTGGGTTCATTTACATAGTGTAGGGTTCATTTTCATAGCATAGGGTTTGTTTGTGTAGCATAGTATTCCTACCAAAATATGGTTATATTACCACTCTTTAATCTTCTAGTAATGTATGAAAAAAATTTAATGTAGGAATGACAATCCATATGTTCATCCTTCTAGTTCAAGGTACATACCAAACAGATAATTGACTAACCATAATTTCAAAATCCCAAACATTTGACATGACAATGTTTCCAAGTTCTAATATAGGGTTGATATTCCATGTGTTTTTTATTCTTTCAAATCTAGTGTGTCTAATCCATATGTTTAATTTTAATCATAGGGATGATGATCCAAATGCAAAATGATTATCATAGCATAGGGATTAGGATCCATACATTCATTTATAAAATGTACGGTTTGAATAGTGTTTCCATAACATATCCCATATATTTTCATTTCGTAAAAGATATAAATAAAGTCATGAAATATTTTTCTAAAAAATATTTAACTCAAATTTATTGGAAAACAATAAGGATATTTATGAGAATCAAATTCATTATATATGATATATTATTTGTTGATACATTACATGGGAAAAAATATCCCCTTTTTTATTGATTACAAAACCCATAATTTAATATATAGAAAATATATGATTTATAAACACTAATATGATATAATAAAATATTTTAAATTCACATTTTTATTTCAATGAAGGAAAAAATTATACATGAAAATTGAAATATCCCAAAAATTTATAATTTTCATGGTTCTCAAATATTCTCCCCCTTTTTTGATATCAAAAACAAATTTTGAATGAATAAATAAAAGAAACCATAATTAATACAACAGTAAAATGTAAATGAATGTTATATTCTACCGTGTATAAAAATAAGATATGTGATATTGATGTGTAAATTTTAACATAAATAACTCAAAAATAAATGTATCAAATTTTATAGAACATAGAATAATAAAATTTATGTAAATTTAATCTTAAATTAAGACCACATTTTTATGATTAATTATGAGTACATTCGCTAATCAAAGAAAGGATTCATTATATTGAGGGTTATTGATCAAATTGGAGTTCTTGACGAGAATCTACATGGGTAGTAGGTGCAGCTAGATGAGGAAACAATTGAACAACACCATGAATATCGAACACCGTTACTAATAAGATCTAAATAGTCTTATTAAATAAAATTGTCCACTATTGAAGCATCTTATTTGAATCTTGTTGAAAAATCACGATTTCAACCAAAATCACCGTAAAAAACTCATTAACTTATTCATCAGACTGAATGAAATTAATCAATCTATCTCTAATTGGATAAATGAATGGTCCCAATCCAGATTCATTATATATCAACTGACATAACAAATCACTCTTATTATGTAGATAAATATTCAATGAAGTATTATCACACAAAATAGTGTGAGGTCATTCATTGAAATCCTCTAACAAAATAGTTATTGCCTCAAATCATCGAATATGAATAGAAATAATCCGTTGAGATGTAGATATTGAATCATGATTAAATTCATTGATAAATTGAAATTATTAGCTTAATATATATTACCGCTCATTAAAATATGACTTCTTCACAAATTCAACATTTAATATTCTGAGCTCTATGGATATATATATGGTAATATCTTCAAGGAATCCAAAAAAATGAAACATTTCATGAACTTATCTTAATTTAATTAGAAGTACCTCTAATTCAGCTTTTGGAACTGTTGAACATTGGTTTTCTTTAGCAATTTTCCTTTCAATTTCATATTATTTAATTGAAGACAATTTTAGGTTCTCTAAACAAATAAACATACAAATAATATCTTCATCATAAGAGATATAATATTATGTTGAATTGTCTATTGATGGTTGTTTAGCTTGTATAATTGAAAAACTAGGCTCTATAAGACATTTTGATCTATCTATCAATGATTATCAATCTCTAGCTACTGAATTAGGAACAAAGAGTAAATGGATTTTAGGGTAAGGGACATCATCCAAGTGTTTTCTTATTTTTGACCCTTCTTCTCAATATTCTCATCCACTTAAGCCCCATGCCCAATGTCGTCTGTAGATTCATCCATAGTCATAGGAATTTAGAATGATACTTATATTCTATATAGAGTATTACTCTACTAGAGTCTTGATTTAGAATCTTCGCATGGGCTTGGTCATACAAAACCAACTGATGGTATCAACCTATACTCCCCCTATGCGGCATCCATCAACTTCTAATTTTTTTCATTGTAATTGGTAAAATACTATTGCATGAATTTCTCTGAAAATATCTCAATTTCTTGACAATACTGTCAGTTACAATTTTATTATGATAACATATATATATATATATATATATATATATATTCATAAGTCATATATATGATTTTTCCCATTCTGTGAAACAAGTAAATTATTATTCCATAGGGATAGAATCCCATATATTCATTCATTGTTATAAAAATTACATAAATATCTTAACATAATGTGCCACAAATTGAACCTAATTTGTTTCAAAAACCGAAATAGAACATATATTTATCGATACAATAATTTCCCAAAATCAACTCTTCATGGTTTAATTCCACTTTGAATAATCATTATCCGGAATTTTTGATTTGGATAAAGAATATTTGTCATTTATTTCTTAATATATCTTATTCCAAAAAAGGGAACATAATCTCATCATACATATATTTTTCATCACCGAAATTCCATAAGTTAAAATGAGAATCCCCCTATTTTGGATAGTGAAAAAATGATCAATATCCATTAAATAAAGAGAAAAATAATCATTTTGTATCTTATGTATCATAGATTCTCTATTGACATAAAAATTAAACAATGAGTTTCTATATAGCTCTATCACTTCTATATCAATCATCGAAGGAGTGTTACTATCTAAAAAAAGTAAAATATAATCCTTTAAATATAAAGGATGTATTTAAAGAGACATTTGTGTCTTTTAAATACATATGATATACCCCTTTATATTTAATAAGTTTATAATACCTCACTGGTAGGTATGTAGGTGCACCCAAATTAGCATTTTCAATTTTTCTTAATGTTTCAAATTTTGAAGGTTTTGAGATTGAAGTTTCATAGGTTTAGGGTTTGGAAATATTAGAATGAGAAGCGCTCTATAAACCTAAAGGATGTTAAAGAGTAGGATGTGTGGGACAAGTATGATGGTTTTATAATAGTGATTAAGAATGTACAGATGACATTTTAATTTGAAAATATGAAAAAAAGAAATTGAAAAGAAAATTTTAATTAAAATGTAATAGAATAAAAAAATTAAATTTAAATTCATATAATAAAACAAAATAAATATTTTTTTCAAAAGTAAAAAATAGAGAGACTTTGAAAAAATTAATAAACATTCATTTTAAAATAATTATTCCTAAATCATAATTAATTGAATAAAAATATGATGGGGGAAGAGGTTAGGTTAGAATATCAACTAATAGATATCTGGTCTTTAAAAATTCTAATGATATAACCTTTTTATGAACATGATCTCTTTTAAAATGATTTCTGAAATATGTATTATTCGTCCAAATATGGAAAATTGTAGTTTTTGGAATATTAATAAAAGTTGTATTATCATAAAAAATAGGTTTATTATTGGTATTTAGTACAAAACCTAGTAGATTTTTTTTCATCCACAATTCATATTCATAGAAACTTCAAGTAGAAATATATTCTTTATCATGTTTTGACAAGGAAATTGATTGTTGATTCATACTCAACCACGATACTAAATATTTTCCACAAAAGTGACAACTTCCTGAGGTGATTTTTCTATATAATCTCCAACCTCCAAATTTAATATCTTAATATGAAATTAAATTAAAATAAAATTTTTATAGATAAATTACTGATTGAAATATAGTTCCTTTTAGATATTTGAAGAATATTTTTACAGAAGTAAGATGGGATTATTTTTTATTTTATTGAAATCTATCATATAAACATACTGACAACATATTGTCTGGCCTACTAGTAGTATGATATAATAAAATTCCAATTATAACTCTATAAAAATTGTTTTCAAATGGTTTTCCAACTCCATCCATATCATGTCTTATATTAGTACACATTAGAGTTTTATATGTATTACTATTACCATTTGAAATTTTTTTCAATAAATCAATAATACATTTACTTTTATTTACATCATTTGTATAATATTTGTTGTATATTTGAAATCTTAAAAATAAAATTTTTTATCCATTAATACTAATTTCTAATTTTTTTTATTATATTTGAAAAATTAATAAAAAGATATTTTATTTTTTGAACAAATGAATATCAAAATCAATATAGATAATTAATAAAAATAGATTATAACAAATGTTTTTCGTAAAAAGGTTTGGGACTACCCTTCCAATAATAAATCCAATTTTAAAAACAAAACAATGTACGAATTCATACTAAAATTAGGTTCTTGTTTAAGTCCATAAATGTTTTTAGTATTTTTAAAAATAGTATTTGTTTAATGAGGATTTTAAATAATATGATATTGTTCAATATAATGTTCCTCCAATAAGAATCGCTTTAAAATAGTATATTTAATATCCATATGATATAAATTAAAATTCATATGAGATTCATACACTTAATGGATTCTAGTGTAGCAACATGTGAAATCGTTTCGTCATAATCTATTCCATCTTCCTGATTACATAATTTATCTACTAGTCTAACATTGTTTCTAGTTATGATCCATTTATCATATTGTTTATTTCTAAAGATCTATTTGGTTCTTCTTAATAGATAATCTGATGTACATTCAACTAATTCCAAAACATCATTTTCTTTAAACATTTATAGTTCTTATTGCAAGGATAACATCCAACTCTCATCCTTCAAAACATTATCAATTGATTTAGGTTTTTACTGAGAATGAAAGGTAGATAATTCAACTAATTTTCTTATATTTTTTTAGTTATAATTCATCTACCATGGTCTGTTATGAAGGTTTGTAACAAATTTTTATTTAAGGTTATATACTCTCTATATAAAACAATTTCAGGTAATTATATTTCTCGTTCTTCTGAACAGGATGTAAGTTATTTATATATTATTTTCAAAATCATATTTTATTGAATAATGATACATATTTTCAAAATAATTAGTAAATTTATTTGTTTGATCAACCTTTTTATTTATTGGGTCAGTTTTATCAAATACCACATGAATTGATTCCTCAATAATCATTGACTTATTATTGAACATTCTATATGATTTTGAAGTTGCGTAATATCCCAAAAATGTACCAACATCATCTTTTGGATCCATTTTACAATGGTTTTCATTAGTATTCAAGATATAAAAATTGCATACAAATACTTTATGGTACATTAATTTTGGATTTAAATTAGTATATAGTACATAGGGTGTAATTTTAATAATAGATATGATTTAAACTCCATTCATGATATATTATGATATGCTAACATCTTCATCCCATAAGTAGGTAGGAAGACTGTATTTTTTCAGCAAATTCCATTCCATTTATTAAGTAGGTCTATTTATATTATCAATAATTTCATTTTATTGAGTTATTCTTGGTGTATAGAAGGTGTGTTTTGTACCTAGATTTGTGTAAAAATAATGACAGTATTTAATAACAATATCAACATATTGAAAACATATTAAAAAAACTATTTTTAATCCTTTTTCATTTTGATTTTTTTCCCCAAACATTCAATGATATTGTATAATTCACTGTAGAGTTTTAGAAAATATTACCAAGTAAATTGTGAATAATAATCAACTAAAATATAAACATATAACATTCCATCCTAAATTTATTCTCCAGATTGTCCAAAAAGTTCTGTTATGGATATGTTATAATGGTTTAGATGTAGTAGTTTTGTTAAAAGATTTGAACGATTATTTTTGTTGTTTGACGATTTGGCATGCATCACAGAATATATCATGTTCAAACTTAAGACTAGGAATATAAAAAACTAAAAGTTTTTTACATAATTTATATAATTAATATATGTTTTATTGTCCACATATTCTATTTGAATCCATGATTCATTTTTATTTTTACATAATAAATTTACTTTCTGTTTACATAAGGAATTTAAATCCAATGTATATGCATTTTCAGGTCACGGTGCTATCAAATTTAACTAGTTTACCATTGAAAACATAGCATGTGGTTGAAGTAAAGTAAAAATAAAATATATTTTCCTAATTTTGAGGAATAATTACCATGTTATTTTATCTCTTTCACGTACAATTCATTATTTATTTATACAATAATTGGATTTCCAATAGTTCCTAATCTGATGAGCTTTCGTTTTTCATTGTCACAAAAAGTGACTAGACCTCCATTCAACTAGGTCAATCTATTGAAATTTGTTTAATCTCCAATATTTTTTCCTGAAAATCCTCTATCCATATACCATAATTACTTTTTATTCCATGGGACTTTTCCTAATATTAAATTAACCATTTTTTTTGTTTTGGTACCAAAATTTTCATGGGTCCCGCAGTGTTTGTGAGCAATGGTCTTGGAATCCAGATATTCCTTATCTATCCCAAATTTGATTTCACACTTCTAAACCTATTTTTTGAAATAGAATACTTTTTTATACCACTATATTTAGGATTTGGAAGGTATAATTTTTTAGTGTAGTGTCCTTTTTTTCCACAAATATAATAGGAAACATTTTTTTAATTTGGTAGATCATTATTTCATATAATAATTTTCCATCCTTTATTCCTATTCCAATTTTTTTTAATAATAATCTATCAAATAATCTCATTTATATTTTCTTTATCATATAGTAAAATTCAAATAATAACTTTAAAATTATTCTACTTCATCGGATTATTCTTTTATCCATTTTCATGAACAATATAGTTTGATATTGATCTATAGATTTTTCAATTAGGTCTGGATGTTGATTTAGCGTAGTGTCTCTTTCACCTAAAACATCAGAATGAATATTTTTTAATTATGTGTTATTTATTAATAATGAATCATATTTATATTCTATCATTGAAATTTAAGAAGCTAAATTATCATTTTAGAAACAATCAATGTCAAAAGAAAAAGATTAAAAGGTTTGAACTCTTATTTTTCCTTAGCCACAGAGCATTTCTTAGCTATGAGATTCTATGGATCTTTCTCAGATTCATATTTTGAGAAGCATATAGAGTGTTCATACACATTCCATGTAGCTTTCATAGATCTTTTTCATTTCTTATCATAATAAATATTCTTATGATATTTCCTTCTATTCCTATTTCTTTCATCATTTATTTGGGGAAAATCATATCTATCGTGGCCTAGTTTTTCCATTCCTAGTATCTTACATTATGAAGATCTATTTAAACCATATTGAATGTTTTTATAGAGACCTTTTTCTTCTTGTAGAATTTGAATAATATCCTGGCTTACTGACCCAAATCCATTTCAGAATAAGATGAGTTTGAATTTCTTTGTATTTTGACATCATTTTTTTCAGTTATAGTTCTGAGATGTTAGTTTGAGAGCATTATTATTCTTTTTTAAAACTTCATGTAATCATAACCTTTATCTTTCATTTCAAATTAATACATCATTAGTGTTCCAATCAGATCATTGATGTTTAAAATCATGACATGTTATAATTGTCGGATAGTCGTAGATATGCCATACCGTTTAAATTTTATAACCCTGAGTACATTCAGTGCTTTATTAGATTGATTGATATGATCTCCCAATATATTAATGATATGGAAAATATCTATTAACCGTATATTCATCTGGGAGACGGTCTCTCCATAAAACATTCTAAAAGTCTTAAACATGATTTTCTATAGCATATCTCATATGCCTGATCTGTTCTATTCATTCATATGAAACTATTATAGTTTTCCTCATTTAATATGTAGTAAGAAAATTTGAAACCTAATTGAATTTATCATGTCCATGTACATAAATAATAACATTAATTTCTATTGAATTGTTGTCATATTCAGCTTCTGTTGAAGTATTCCATGTTTCCGGATTTTTAAAAAATTACATAAGGAGAGATGATCTGTGAAGAACAATCAAATCCAAGATTCTATAGACAAATTATCATATATGATTTCCAACATCGATATTTTAACCATTAAAATATGGATCATGAATCAAATACACACATTCTTTCAGATCAACTCGTCACATATTCTTTTTATAAATGTTATTCTTTTCATCTTGATAAAACATTATCTAAAAAATTCATGTATAAAATCACTAATTTGGTCACAATAATACATATATAACACAAGAAAGGGTTGTGAATTGTATCTTTCCAAAAATCTCAGTACATTCTAGTTTGTAAATTTATTTTTGATATTCGACAATATCTAGTGTTATCTTCTACATGAAATATAGACATCTGATAAATAAAATTAATGAACACCATAATTTTAAAGTGGGTTAGGGAACAAAGATCCCATAGTCTAATACATCAATTATCTCTGTCTGAGATTGGTAAATTTCACTAGAAGGGTCATCTTATCATTATACCTTTAAATGCACAACTGAGTGCAGGCACATGACACATTTACAACAATGATAAACATAGCCTTCTGGTTTATTTACAGGGATCTTAACTTCCACTACATAAAATAATATGATTATACATAATCTAAAACTATGTACGAGGTATTGATACTCTAATAAATCAAACATTTTTTATTTATTGATGGTTTTTATTGATCTTTACAATTTTAGTCTGAAAATTTGATAATAGATGGACCTTATTCTTTATAAATGAAAGTCATCATGAATGAATAATTGTGAAGTTATCCTATTTTCAAATGATCATAAATTTGAGTAGAAACAATTAAAATATTGTTATATTATATTATTATGAGGTAGATCTTACATATTTTCCAAGAGTTGCCTCTTGAAAAAATATAAAATTTGACCATTCATTGCAGAAGCACTGTAAAAAATATTAACAAAAATACAATCATATGTGTATATGTTTTTCTATATTCCAAAGGAATTGTGATAGAATATAGATATTCGATATCCTTCTTTAGTATTATAAACCCATGAAAATTAGATAATAGTATGAGAATATTCAAATTTAAATTTCCATGGGAAGTCATAACATTATTTAACAATAGGATTGATTAGCTCTGTTGAATAATATTATTGAATTGATCATAATAAGACTTTGAAATAGTAATTGAATATTATAAATTTGAAAGTAAAATATTCAAGACTGGTGCACGAATCTCAGATTATGTAATGATATTAAAACTTTACCAATGAATAGTCATTAAATGGATGTTCAAATACATAGAAATAGGTTTCTTTTTTGTATCATCAGTTTCATTTTCATAGAGTAAGGTTCTTTTACATAGCATAGGGTTCATTTGTATAAGGTAGCATTCTATTGCATACTCTAGGGTTTCTATCAATTCATTGTTCCTTAACCATACATTCATAAATACATAATCTAGGGAAAAATGTGATGTGGGGATGAGAATCCATGCGTTTATCCTTCCATCACAAAGGTTAATCAAAATATTTCACTGATTAACCACAAATTTAATCTCTTGAACGTACAGTATGTGTAGTGTTTCTAGGTTATAACATATGGTTTATATTCCATATGATTTTCATTACTCAAAACATAAGGTTTCTAATCCATTGTTTTAATGTCCATTATATGGATGTTGATCCATATGAATAATATTAATTATAATGTAGGAATGATGATTCATATGTTCATTTACCAAATGTAGTGTTTTAATTGTGTTTTTATAACATATACTATAGCTTTCCATTCCATCATATATATAAATAAAATAAATATAATCGTGATAAATATTCTTGAAAAATACATAACACAAATTTATTGTAAAAAAGGAATGGTATTCTTGAGCATGAAAATCAATGTTTATTATAGAGCATTGATGAGACAATACATTCCCAAAAAACTGAGAGTAAAAAAATCCCCCAGTTTCACGTTATGAGGTATTTTTAAAATCAAGGTAAACATATACCTTGAGTTAGTATAGAGTTTGATAGTTAAAATTAGGATGAATAAGGTCCCTTGGTGGATGTGGAGTTTGATGGTTAAACCTGGCGTGAACATGGACATCAGGTGGATTCCAACCTCTCCCCCTCCTGAGGATGTGTATATTTCTCAGGGCATGAGATTTGTTTAAACAGTCACCATGACATGCTCAGAGATTCATGAACACTGGTCGAAGATGGTATGTACTATTCCTAGGGTAAATCCATCCATGAGGTTCATTATTTACTTTTACTCATTTTATTTTAATGGTTTCAATTGTTTTTATTAAAATTTTTTACTTGGACACTAATTCATGGTCTTGATTCAAAACAACATATGTTTATGGACACCACTAGCTATGGATTACTATGTTTTAATCAAACCATGTTTGTGGTTCCAGGGAATATGGCTACATGAGAATACCCTATTCTTGGTTGGAGATCCAGTTTCATGGGAAATTCCATTTCCAATGCATGGATTTTAGATTTCTAAAATGGGTTATATTGTGGGATGACAAATGACACGAGATAATTTTGGGATAATATTTTGGCCCCAATTTTATTTTTAATCTTGACTATTTCTTTCATATTATACATCCATTGGGGATCTTGTGTAGTTTATATTGGTAATTCATCTATTATTTCATAGGATGATTATATTGTTTATATAAACTTCCCAAAAATATTAATTTTACCAGTATATTTTTCTAATTTATATTATTTTTACATTTTTAACTCAAATATGGAGGGAATGGTCCACCCATGATAAACTTGTGAACCATCACCGCCTATTGGAAGCATCTTCTATATTGTGGGGTGCACCTAAGGTCATGTGACTCCCCCAATATGGCTAGTGGTCATGGGTCATAGGTGTAATTACATCACCAATTAGAATTAATGGTTTCATTCAAGTTTCAATATTATAATTATATAAATTGGACTTATATATCATAGGAGCAAGTTCATTAGATTGTGTGCAGGTGAAATAACCCCACGTATGGGGAATATCTATGTTTATTAGGATGGGAATATATGATCATTATTTAATATATTATTTTTGATTTATTTAAACCATTAATGGTTCACATGGGTGTGATGTTATTTATTTATGTTATTTATACTATTCGATGGTATTATAAGATATATTTTTTATTCATGAATCATGTTAGGTATATATAATTGTTATTTCATCTCTATTTTTCATGAAATTAATATATCTCTATTATTCAAATGTTTTGGTTCATTATTAACAATATGTGTTTTATGTATGATTATAATTTTGGACTTCATATGGTTTTTAATAATTTTACAGGTATTGTTTATTTAAAGTGTATATAGAAATTTATATGGTATTTTAACAAATAAATTTATGGTGGGCTTCTACATGACCAACACTTTAGGTGAAATGTGGTTATTGGGATGATATAAATGAGTTTTCAATTTATGGATTTTGTTAAAAAAAGTTCAATTAAGAAACATATAATTTTATTTACAATAAAACAAATGAATGGAATTGTATCTAACAAAAACTACAATATAATATCTAAATATATAATGGAAGATTAAACCATGAACTTCCAAATAATAATGGGATGTTTTAAAATATTGATTATCTTGTTTAAATTATGTAAATTTAAATAACATTAAATGATATGTGATGGAACTATTATGGATCATAATGAGGTATATCGCTTGTGTTTTTGGTATGACCTGATGTGTGGGATGTTTGGGTCTAGATAAAGATCTCAAGTGGTGATACCTTTGGATATGAGTCATGATTCCATGATGGGTTGGGGTGTACCAAATAGTGGAAAGATAACTCCAATTCCATCAGTTGGCTTATGAACCTGCGGTTGTGAGCTATTGAAAATTACCTCATTTACATATAATCCTTAGGGTTTCAGATGCTTATGGGATGTGCAGAACCCAAGACCGAGTGTACTGTCCTTCCATTCCATTATTTAGTGGTGTGTATATATTGGTGGGGGTATAGTGGGTGAGAGGATTGAGTAACATAGATGTTGTTAGTTTTATAATAGGGATTGTAGTTCCACCTATGAGGAGTGTATTGTCTAACAGATAACCATCAAGGCCTAGTGAGAGCCAAGATTCTTTTGTAATTCCTCTCTAGATACTGTTGTGTCATCTTGTTTAAACATTTTTGGGAGACAGTGAGAAGGTTTAACCGGGTATGTTGGTTTATTTTACACATAATAGGAATATATAGATGATTCCATATATGTAATTCGTGAATGGAGGATGATATCCTATTTATGGTAAAGAAATGATAAAACCTTCGATGGATTGTAATGGATGTAACTGAGGGATTCTTATTTTTTTGGATGGTTTTGAAGGGACAAATCCATTTGGTTCCTATACCTATTGTATTTAGACGTGTTATTCAATAGGGTGGGAATATTTGGCCTTGGGTAGATGGGTCTATGGATGTGGAAGAATATGTTAAATCTTCTTGTGATAGAGAAATTCTCAGATTGATAGCAACTCCTATAGTTAGTATTGAATCATGATGACATCAAATCATTTGATATATGAATCAAGGATGACTCATGATTATATTGATGTACCACAAGTCATTATTAGATTATCTAATATAATGTTTTCCTTGAAATAATGATGCATGACACATGTGACTATAAGCTAGGTTGATAAATTTTTATATGTTATCGTCAGACCATGGGGTTTCGATGAGATCAAGGTGGAAAGTGTGTTTTAGAGATATGTGATATCAACAGGTTATTTGACTGGCTGGGTCAAAATTATGTACATGTTACTTTTTTTTGGACAAGGTGATACATGTTGTCTATTCCTATGGACTTTTGAGTTTTGGGTCAGTAAAATTTACCATATATTTTTTATTTTGAGTGTTCGAGTTCTTAGAAGATATCATGTGTCGTACTTGAGGTAGTACCAAAATAAAAATTTACCCAATATTAATATCCTTAGAGTTGTAGGGCTTTGAAATTTCTCGGTCAATGAGCCCCAAGTCATGAGAGGAGATTGGGAGATTATAATATACATACAAGTAGAGAGATCATGTGATTTTAGATTGTTTTTGTGATTTCATTATACTGAGGTGTAAAATAGTTTTTATATCAGAGTGTGTTGGAAACGAATTCTGATTTTTCACTCGATAGAGGTTTTAGGGGTCTATGGTTGTATTGACTGTGGCCTATAAGAGTAGAACATGGATATTTTATGATAGAAAAATACTAATTTTTCTTGAAGAGTAGTATTAATGAATCCATATGTTTCCACAAGAGAGTGATTCCCTCATCATATTCTTTGTATTGATGAATTTTGTGGGTATCCTTCCCAAAGTCTGCAACCATGATGTATTAGTTTATCGATCTGAGGGGAGAAAGATAGCCACACACAATCTTTGATATCAGTGATGATGGTGAATGGGAGGTGATAGTTGGTAGTTACTCATATATACATATTATAATTACACTAATATAGTTGGGAGTAACATATATGTCATGGGAATGTGACCTTTTGTGATTGATGGGTTATAGGTGTGTAGATCTAACCATGTAGATGTATTGAGGTTTTAAGATTTTGTGAGTAAGATTTGATGTGAGTACATAACCTACTCATGTAATTCAATGTATGAAATTTAGTGCGGTATCTGATATTGAATGAGTGTTGACTTCAATATCGATATGGAACTATTGAAGGATTAGAGGAATAACAAGAGTGTGGGTAGGTCATAGTTCCACATTCGGGTAATTGATGCTATAAAGATTGAATATGATTAGGGGTTTGGTCTAGAATCTAGTGATCATTTTTTTATTATAGGTCCCTTCTAGGAATGAGGAAACCATGACCAAATAAGTCAATATTGCATCGATAATTGTAGTTTGGCCTTTCAAAAGGAGTCAACCAATGATGTTTTGACATTTATTTCTCATGGATTTGGATGTTCTCAGTCACAAAATAATTTCAATGTCTCTTTTATATAAATTACATGTGTGTTTGAGAATTGAACTAAGAATTTCATTGAAAAACTTGTATGTGACTTGATTGTGCATGGATGAAGGTTATGAATTCATCCTGGTTTGAATTCAGTGATCATGAAAGGTATAAAATTTTAGATATAATGATCATATATTTTTTGGTTCAGTGAGTTAGTAACCATGATGGGTGTATCATTGGAAGATTGGTTCAATTATTCTAAAAGAAATTGCAATAGATGAGGAACTAGAGAATCAGAATTAGTGGCTATAATATGAATCATATGAAGGATAGAACCCTAATCCTATTATTTTCTTGGATGATGTCCCAGCAAATGTTTTTAGACATATAGTCTCGATTAACTACCAACTAAATGTATCAGTGTTTCTAATTTTCATTAGATCATGTTTTCTATTTCAACTCCTTCGGTTGGATGTTTCACCTTAGAGGTGTTTTTATGATTTCATAATGGATCCAGGATATCACTCCAGGATTGGTGACAAATTATATATGGGAAATTCATAGACATTACCATTTATAATTTTTGAGGACATGAAGTGTTATAGTGGTAATTTTTACCACCTCTTCTCGTATGAGTATTTAGAATTTGATAAAAACAAGAATCTTTAGTTGGGGGACAACCCATTTTTGACCCAAGATTCAGAGTAAAATACCATAAGATAGGATGTATAAAAATGTATAAGTCATTATGTATTTGGTCTCATGAAGTATTAGTGACCTCATTGGTGCATCAATTAATGGTTTGGATTTCTACTACATAATTCAATAAACAACTAACCAGCATGTAGCCTCCCAAAAATTCTTGAAAGTATTTTAAAATTTAAAATAAAATAATTTACACCTTATAACGTCCCGGACCCGGGTGCCACACAATGGGTGCCCTGAGCCTGGTTCGCCACATGACCATAAGCACATTTCCCCAAACGCCAGAGGCTGCCGACTAGAAGTGAGGGCCCAGGTCTGATAGTGGGGAAACTATGCCCTCATTTGTCATTGTGTAGCATAGTGGAATAAAAAAATAAAACATACAATGACAGCGGATGTAGTAATCCATACAACTACTGAAATAAAAAACTGCAATGGATATAACCAATAGTATATAAAAGATGATGCTACATATTTCAAGTTCTAAGAAAACAACCAGAACATGTTATACATCAATATAGTATAGCAGAAATCAGAGTACAGCAAAGCAAAGAAAAAAGCTGGTAGCAGCATCACGAGCCTAGGCTCGGTCCCATGCCCTCCTACTCCTCTGCAACAGTCAAGTACCTGTATAGGGACTCTTGCCCCTATCTACACCTACATCAACGTAATCTGTTTGGGCCGAAAAGCGTGACCCAAACATGGTGTGAGAAATATATCTCAGGAGGCACCCACCAAACGCCCGGGCCCAACTGCATGCTAACATGCAACAATAGTGTGCGGTGGTAAAATTTAATAAAGTAAGCAGTTCTACAAAGTAACTAACATAACAGTTAAATTTCTATTTAATTATTCATTTAATCCATTTTATAGAAGAAATCACCACAGTGCATTTCTACGTAAACATCTAGTGTCCTCAGACACGTTAACTCTTACCCACGGGTAATGAGTATCCAACACAAGAATATTCCCTCAGGCATAACAGAGTTTTCCCTCAGGCGTAGGTAGTGTTTCCCACAGGCAAAGACTCAGCTGCCCACATGCACGGAAGAAGTTGCCCTTAAGACCAAATAACTACTTCCCACAGGCTAAATAGTGCAGTGCCCACAGGCTAATCACAACAACTCCCTCAGGCTAAACAAGTAACTGGGCCATGCCCAACATATCAAAATGCGGTAAACATGCAATTCCTCACAGGGAAATTCTACAATTACGACATTTAAGGCATACCCTCGGGTATCCTGGCCAAACGACTAAATAGTGAAACACACCCCTGGGGAGGTTTTAGATCCAAGAAACGATCCCAACCAGCATTTTATTATCAAAATTTAATCACCTATGCAATTCTAGGAATTAAATATAGAAACGGCCTCATCCACACGACACCCCGACATGGGTTCGTGGTACAAAAACGCACAAAAAAACACGACAGTTGGAAATTTACACCAAGCCACCTACCTTATACATCAACGAGCGTTATACCCGAACGCTGACTCCTGAAATGCCCAAGAACGTCGTAGATATGACGAAGAACAGAACCCATTTAATTGTAAATAACTTACGTTATGAGAAGAATTGGTAAAAATGATACCAATAGAGGAGAGGGCTTAACCGTGTGGTTCCAATGAGATCGTCCGAAGCCGAATCGGATTCTAGACGAACGCCCGGTGGATCATCAAAGATCCGGCCTCCTCCTTTGGCTCCAAAACGGTTCAAGAGTCTCCTCTGCCAAATGAGGAGGCTACTGCCTATTTTAAGCCAAAAAAACAAAGTACACGGTGTGTACTTTTGAGTACATGGCGTGAACTTTTTTTATTTAACTGTTCATTTGGCGGCACTGCCAAACTGTTCATCCGTCGACATGAGTACACGGAATGTACTCCCAAGTACACGGTGTGTACTGTCACCCAGTTAGCGGAAACTACAATGCCTTACTATTCATGCCCGCCAATTGACTACACGACATGTAAGGCACCACTACACGGCGTGTAGTTGGTTCCTACACCCTTCGTCTCCAGCATGGCTACACGCCCCGTGTACTCATCCCAACATGGACAAAAGTACACGACGTGTGGATAAAGTACACAACGTGTAGTTCCAAAAATCAGGATTTTTCTCCGTTTTCCATATTTTCTCAAAAACACTTAAGGAAAAGGAAAAGAAGAAGCTCGTACCTCTAAAATAAGAACCGGGTTATTACAAACATTCCCCCTTATAGCAATTCGTCCCCGAATTGGACCTCCAAGGGTGGCGAAGATAAAGCTCAGAACAGCTCTGGCCACTGAGCATGTACTTCAGCCTCCCACTCCTAGGTCTCATCCTGCACTCAGCCAAGCTTCCATAGCACCCATACGAGAGGAATTGACCGGCCTCGGAGAACCTTCGTGCTCCTGTCAATGATACAGATTGGATGCTCCTCAAATGACGTATCATGCTAATGCCGAACCTCCTTAGGCTTAATGGTGTGAGATAGGTCTGAATGGTAGTGACGCCACTGAGACACATGGAAGACGTCATGCATGGCTTGGTACCGTTGCAGTAACTACAACTGAAAGGCAACCAGACCGACTCTCTATAGAATCTCGAATGGCCCCACATACCTCGGTGAAAGCTTACCCTGTCTCATGATCCGTCTGTGTCCCAGCCTCGGCGAAACACGTAGGAAAACCTGATCCCTGACCACGAACTCCAAAGTTCATCTGCGACGATCAACATAAGACTTCTGACGAGACTGCGCGATAGCCATCCGCTTTCGAATCAACTGGACCTGCTCAGATGTCTCCTGCATGAGCTGTGGCCCCAGTAAAGCTGCCTCACCTGCCTCTAACTAGCACAAGGGTGATCGGCATGTCCTACCATATAAAGTCTCATATAGTGTCATCTGAATAGTTTCCTGAAATATACTATTATAGGCAAACTTGACTAAGGTTATATGCTTCTCCCAAGAGACCCCAAATTCTAGGACACATGTGTGCAGTATTTCCTTTAGTACCTGTATCATCCGCTTTGACTGGCCATCTGTCTGAGGGTGGTATGCTGTCCTCAAAAGAACATGTGTACCCAACACCCTCTAAAAACTCTACTAGAAACGAGACGTAAAGCGGGCGTCCCTATCTGAAATGATAGAACGAGGGACCCAATGAAGACGCACGATCTCTCGGATATACAGCCTTCTGAGCTCATCCACACCGAAGGTCTCCTTGATCAGCATGAAGTGAGATACCATTTTGAGTCTGTCCACAACAACCCACACGACGTCATTACATCGAGGTGACCTCGACAATCCCGTCACGAAATCCATCACGACATCATCCCATTTCCACTCTAGAATGGGCAACTACTGTAACAGCCCAGCTGGCCTCTGGTGCTCCACCTTCACCTGCTGATAGGTGGAACACCTCATAACGAAACCAGTTATCTCTCTCTTCATACTCGGCCACCAGTACTGAGGCTTCATGTCATGGTACATCTTGGTAACCCCGGGATGAACTGCCCAAGCTGAAGCATGAAACTCCCACATCAACTCCTGGCGTATATCCCCTAAAACCCATACACGTCCATGGAAACGTAAGACCTCATCATCGCCTATCGTCTAACTGGGAGGAGGGTCCTCACTTGCCACCTTCTCTCGTAGTACCAGACCTTCTGAAACCGATAGCTGCCTCGTACTCACTCTGTCAAGGAGGGTATAAGTCACAGCTAACGAGGAATGATAAGCCTGCCCCTGGCTGTCATGCACCTTCAGATGCATCTCAGAGAACAATGTCATGAGCTTCCACTCACCACTGGCCTCCTACACTACCTATATCAAAGTCTTCATGCTCAGTGCATCAACTACTACATTACCTTTTCCAGGTGTATAGGAAAGCTCAAAATCGAAGGATTGTAGGTACTCAACCCACCTTCTCTGCCTTAGATTTAGGTCGTGCTGAGTAAAGATATACTTGAGGATTTTATGGTCACTGAAAACTTCAAAATGGTCTCCCAACAGATAATTTCTCCAATAGCACAACGCATGAACAACTGCAGCCAACTCGAGATCATGCGTCAGATAATTCCTCTATTGTGGCCTCAACTGCCGAGATCAGTACGCAACAACTCAGTCGCCCTGCATCAAAACGTCTCCCAGCCCAATCCATGATGCATCACATTAAACTGTATAGATCTTCCCCTTCTCTGGGAGTATCAGGATCGGTGCTGATGTCAACCTTCCCTTCAGGTCCTGAAAAGTTGTCTCGCAAGCTTCTAAACACACGAACTTCACACCCTTCTTAGTCAGACCTGTCAACGGTGCTGTTAAGCGGGAGAAGTCCTGTATGAAGCATCTGTAGAAACCCTCCAGCCCTAAGAAACTCTATATCTCAAAAATGTTCTTAGGCTGCTCCCAAGAAACTACCTCTCTCACCTACTCTGGTTCTACTACAACTCCTGACTCTTAGATAATGTGACCGAGGAAGTGAATATGCTCCATCCAAAAGTGGCACTTTGAGAGCTTAGCATACAACCGATGCTCTCTTAGTGTACTCAATAAGATCTCAAGATGGGTGGAATGGTCGTGTCGAGTGTGAGAGTACACCATGATGTCATCCACGAATACTACCACATAGGAATCAAGATACGGATGGAACACACGATTCATCAAAGCCATGGAAACTGCTGGCGCGTTTGTGAGCCCGAACGGCATAACCGGGTACACAAATAGACCATACCTACTCCTGAAAGCTATGAGAGGTATATCAGATACTCTAACGCACATCTGATAACATCCGGATCACAAGTCAATCTTCAAGAACACTCGTGCTATTCGAAGCTGATCAAATAGAGCATCTATCCTCAGCAAGGGATATCGGTTCTTAACCGTCAACTGTTTCAGCTTCCGATAATCCACGAAAAGTCTGAGGGTACCGTTTGCCTTCTTTGCAAAAAGGACCGGAGAACCCCAAGGAGAAGTACTGGGTTAGATAAAACCCTTCGTATGTAGCTCCTCTAACTGCCTCTTGAGCTCCTACAACTCAGGTGTGGCCATCCTATAAATAGGAATGGACACCGGTGCTGCTCCTAGAACTAGCTCAATAGAGAAATCCACCTCACGCTCCAGAGGTAGACCTGAAAAGTCATACGGGAAGACATCCCTGAAACAATCAACAACTGGAGGGAAATCCGTCTGACAAGTCCCTGGATCATCCAGATATAAACTCACAATCAGGGCTGTGACTCCACCTCGCCCATGATGCTCTGGTCCAGCTTGACTCACCTAAACATCCCATTCTCCCTTGTACAGAAACTCTCCTCCCTCTGGTGACATGAAACACGCCATGCGACAATAGCAGTCTTCAAAGGCTCGAAAAGGAACCAACCAGTCCATCCCGAGAATGATGTCATAGCTCGTCATCTCTAGGGCATAAAGGTCCCAAAGAATGTGACATCCACCAACCTCAAGGGGGAACTCCCTGAACTGATGCACACCTGTCGTCCTAGTCCCCAACGGAGTGTCTAGCGTCATGATATCAGAAGAAGTAGGAACACTGAGCCCTAGTCTCACCAAAACAGGTACAGATATGAAACTATGTGTATCACCCATATCAAAAAGTACCAAAGAAAAGACAGAAGCTACAAAAATAGTACATCAGACTGTAGAAGGTCCGGCATCCCGCTCATGCTGGGTCTGTTGCACTGCATATGCCTGCCCAGTGCCGCGGCCCTGCGACACAGCCTGGCTACCCTGAGCTATCCCGCCCTGTTGCCTCTGAGATCATGGTGTCTGGCTACCAGGGCCACGACCACTATCTCTTCCTATACGCCCTGACGTATTCCAATTCCCTGACTGGTAAAAAGCCACTGGTCCTGCTCCTGCACGCGGAGTCTGCACGGAACCCCTCTCCCTAGCTGGTGGAAACTCCCTGCAAAAGTATTGCAGATGACCTATCTTCCCGCAAGCTCGGCACTCCACTGGGTCTCGTGGACACTGCAAAATCTTATGCCCCTCTCTACCACACTGATAGAACATAACCTAGACACTTGAAGCATTCTTCTGAATGGTACTGCCGCCCTAAGAGAATTTTATCTGTCTCTTCCTCCTGCCAACAGAAATAGTACTAGTAACTAGTGTTGAACCACCCTATCCCACACCACAAGATTCTCGAAGGTTCCTCTCTGTGATCATTGCCTAATTCACAATAGCGTGTAAAGTAGGCCACCGGAAGACATTCACCAGCACGCAGATTCCATACCTTAGACCATCCTCAAAACTCCTGGCTCTCAATGCCTCATCACCCACCAGTACGGGTGCAAAAAACTGAAGCTCCGTAAAACGATCAGAATAGTCCATCACCGACATAGCTCCCTGCTGCAGATTCATGAACTCTCGAGCTCTATCTACCATCATCATCTTGGGAAAGAAGAAGTCATTGTAGACTTCTTGGAAATCTTCTCACCCCATGTCCCTGTGATGCTCTGACTGGGTGGTAACATCCCACCACCTCTTGGCGGAATCACGCAGCATGTAAGTCGTGATCTTGACCCACCGCCCTGGAGGCGTCTCAAGATTCTCAAAAATAGTCTGCATTGATCCTAGCCATGACTCTATAGCCTGTGGTCCACCATCCCCTGAAAACGTAGGCGGATGCTGCGGTTGAATGATAACCGTCAGCTCGGCCATAAATGTGGCATGATGCGGTTCTCCCTAAAAGATCTGCATAAACCGCATAAAACCTTCATGGAACTGCGCCTCCGCGACTGTGTCCAGTATAACAGTGTGTGTCACATCTGGATCTACAGGTGGATCAATTGGTATCCCATGGCCCACCATATGTGGAGTATAAATGTCACCGCTCTCCTGGAAAACAAATCGTGGTCGTCTAGGCGGCATGACACTACAAGGTCAAAAGCACGCCTAAGATTCATGATTATTAAGACTGAAAAGCGAAGGAACCACAAAGTAAACAAGAGCGAGAATTCATTCAAAATTTGAAAAAGAAGACTACACGGTGTGTACAATGACTACACGGCGTGTACTTGACTTCCCTTCCCCTTCCTAGGTCCTTCTACATGGCTAAGCCACACGGCTTCCGTCGAACAAAACTACACGGTGTGTATAATATCTACACGGCACGTACTGTGTTATTTCCCAACTGCCTGTGTCATCTGTGACACAGCCGACTACTCGGCTTTACACCACATGGTGTGTTACACCCACACACGGCATGTACACCATCCCGTTTCCCCGCCACACAGCTAACTCCACATTGTCTATCCTCGAACAAGACTACACGAAGTGTCCCACAGGTACACGGCGTGTCCAAGGAGAGGTGACACTGGCCCGTGTTGTTAATTACATGGTTGAGTCCCCAGGTCACACTACAAGGTGTGTCTATTATTAACACGGCGTGTTCTGTCAAGGAGTTCACTGACCCGTGTTGTTAGTTACACGGCCGGACTCCAGGTCACACTACATGGCATGCAAAAAAACTACATGGCATGTTTTACCCAAGCCCTTCCCTACCCCATGTCTCTACCCACACGGTTTGTGACACGGAAAGAGAATAAACGACATGTACTCGGGGTACACGGCGTGTACTCAAAAAGTTCATTTTTCATCTGGAACACAAGAACACACATGGCATGTATGAGGTCCTACATGGCGTGTATTCTGGGTTTTCCAGACAGTATGCCTCAGAAACTTCCCTGGAACCCAGAATATTTTAAAAACCAACACCTAGGGGTCAAATTCTGATCCATGAGGGCCCATACTCCCCACGAATCAAAGTTTGACATCTTATATGTGTTATAATAAAAATAACAGTCAATGATCCACCAAATTGTAGTCAATGGAGGCCCATACTCCCCAAAAACCAACTTTTGGCATCCATTCTATAAACAAGCTCAAACAAACATACCATATCACAAGGCATGTATTTATCAAGTAGCTATCACAACAGCATGCTTTATTAGCACAAAAACTATCACAACAACATGAAAATTTTAATGCACCTACATGGCATGGAAACTATGCATAGAATGTGATATCTAGCATGTGCCTATGATGCATGAGATGGCATACCCTCATCTCATCAGATTGCAACTAAATAGAACACACCGATAAAATATAAACAACACAATCCAAGTGCGTCACCCAATGGTGAAAACATATCAACCGTAAAATTGCAAAATCAAAAGAATGAAAAATACGAGGTAGACTAGCTTTTCCCTGTACACGGGTTAGCTACGCCCATGCACAAATTATTACCAACTACCGTTCCGTCCTATCCCTGAATACGAATCCAAATAATAAGTCAAAGAAAATAAACTCCTTTGATACCACATTGTATTGTCTCGAACCCGGGTTCCACGCAACGGGTGCCCCGAGCCTGGTTTTCCACGTGACCTCAAGCAAATTTCCCCAAACGCCAGAGGCTGCTGACTAGCAGCGATGGCCCAGGTCTTATAGTGGGGAAACAATGCCCTCATTTTTCAATGTGTAGCGTAGTGGAATACAAAATAAAACATACAACGACAACGAAAGCGGTAATCCAAAAAACTACTGAAATAAAAAACTGAAATGGATATAACCAACAGTATATAAAAGATGATTCTACATCTTTCATGTTCTATGAAAAAAACCAGAACATGTTATACATCAATACAGTATAGCAGAAAGCAGAGTACAGCAAAGCTAAGAAAACAGCTAGAAGTGGCATCATGATCCTAGGCTCGGTCCCATTCCCTCATACTCCTCTTCAACAGTGAAGTACCTGTATAGGGACTCTTTCCCTTATCTACACCTGCAACAACGTAATCTGTTTGGGCTGAAAAGCGTAACCCAAACAGGGTGTGAGAAATATATCTTAGAAGGCACCCACCAAAGGCTCGTGCCCAACTGCGTGCTAACATGAAACAATAGTGTGCAGTGGTAAAATGCAATAAAGTAAGCAGTTCTACAAAGTAACTAACTTAATAGTTAAATTTCCATTTAATTATTCATTTAATCCATTTTATATAAGAAATCACCACAGTGAATTTATAAGTAAACAACTCGTGTCCTCAGACATGTAAACTCCTAACATCGGGTAATGAGTATCCAACATAAGAATCTTCCCTCAGGCATAACAGAGTTTGTCCTCAGGCATATGTAGTGTTTCCCATAGGCATAGAGTCAGCTTCCCACAGGCACGGAAGAAGTTTCCCTCAGGCCGAAATAACTACTACCCACAGGCTAAATAGTGAAGTTCCCACAGGCTAATCACAACAATGCCCTCAGACTGAATAGGTAACTGGGCCATGCCCAACATATCAAAATGTGGTAAACAAGCAATTCCTCTCATGGGAATTCTACAATTACTACATTTAAGCCATACCCTCAGGTATCCTGGCCAAACGGCTAAACTATGAAACACACCCCCGGGGTGGTTTCAGATCCAAGCAACTATCCCAACCAACATTTTATTATCACAATTTAATCACATATGCAATTCTAGGAATTAAATATAGCAACGGCCTCAGCCACACGACACCCCAACATGGGTTCGTGGCACAAAAACACACAAAAAACACGACAGTAAGAAATTTACACCAAGCCACCTACCTTAAACGTCAAAGAGCGTTATACCCGAATGCCGACTCCAGAAACGCCCAAGAATGGCGTAGATCAGACGAAGAACAGAACCCATTCAAACGTAAATGACTTACGTTAGGAGAAGAATTGGTAAGAAAGGTACCAGGAGAGGAGAGGGCTTACCCGTGCGGTTCCAACGAGATCATCCAAAGCCAAATTGGATTCCATAAGAATGCCCGGTTTATCTTCAAATATCTGGTCTCCTCCTTTGGCTCCAAAATGGTTCAAGAGTCTCCTATGACAAATAAGGAGGCTACTACCTGTTTTATGTCGAAAAAACAAACTACATGGCGTGTACTTTTGAGTACACGGCATGTACTTCTTTCATTTAACTGTTCATTTGGCGGCACTGCCACACTGTTCATCTGTGGACATGAGTACATGACAGGTACTCCCAAGTACATGGCGTGTACTGTCACCCAGCTAGCGGCGACTCCACCGCCTTACTATTCAAGAATGCTGACTTGCTACACGGCATGTATGGTACCACTACATGAAGTGTAGTCTTTTCCAACAACCTTCGTCGCCGGCATGGCCACACGACCCGTGTACTCATCCCAACACGGCCAAAAGTACACGATGTGTGGATAAAGTACACGGCGTGTAGTTACAAAATTCATGATTTTCCCCATTTTCCATATTTTCTCAAAAACACTTAAGGAAAGGGAAAAGAAGATGCTCGTACCTCTAAAATAATAATCGGGATCTTACACACCTTATATATTTTTAGGTGGAATCCCCCATTACCCCATTTTCATATAGTTCACATGATCCATCAACCCTCTAAATTCTTCCCTTCAACTCCCTATGGTATTGGGACTATTTTGGGGTTTTTATTTAGTGATTTAATGGCTATGTATATATCCAAAAAACTACATTTACATCCAATGTTTTTAATAGTAATTTCAAATTCATCAGTTTAGTTTTTTTGTGATTCCACAAGAGCACAGTAAAATTTCCCTTTTCATTTCATGATTTTGTTAGTCTTCTATATAGGATGTTCGAGGTTTTTGGGTTTTGATAGTGTATTGGTGTTTCATTATTTAATGAACCTAAAGTTGGTATTTTTTTTATTGAATTATGTTTTAAATTGACCATGGGACTTATGTTGACTCTATTGTATTTTTAAAAGAACATATTCAATATTATGACATGTTTATTTAGATAGCATCTTCTCAAGGTTCTATAGTGATTAGATCTTTATCTTATATTACGTTTCTTCTTATTTTTTATGTAAATTGTTAAATCATTCATAATTTTCTATAACTGGATGTTTCTGATGTATTGAGGTGATTTTGGTACTATGTTGATGATGTCAGCCTCAGACACCATTGGATAATGATGTTTCCCATGGTATTAAATGGTAAATTTCCCATTAAGGTAGGTGGTCCCTAATTTTTTCTTATAATATTTATTATTATTCTATGTGATTTTTTAGGGTCACACTAATTGTCGAGTGATGGGCGTATAAATAACTACATGAATTAAATTTTAAATTTATTTGTCATCCTCTGACATGCTTGATAAATATCGGAAGGTTTTTTATAGTTGAACACCTAGTTATTATTTTTTTGCATGTAATTTATCAAATTTTATATAATTTTTAATATAAAAAGTATTATTTTTTGAAAATTTCATTTTAAATTAATATTGGAAATGAAACCTGAATGGTATTACATATTTATTATGATCATTTGTATATTGTTTTTGAAATATTTATATAGAAATTCTATTTTCAATGTTTTGAATAGGAAAAGGTGAAATGGTTTTGATAAAATGAGTTTGTTATTTTAAATTGGTATTAAAAATGGTTTTTTGAAATTTTGATTGGGAATGGTATTTTGGAATCAACAATAAGTCATATAAAATAATCCATGTGCTGGGAAATTTCTTTATTATGTGACATGGATATAATGGTACGTATTGGTTCCTTGTGGTAGTGATGGTTATGCCATGGGTGAAAACCACCCAGTGGTGGATGTTTGGAGTGATGGTAAAACCTATATTCAACAAGATCACTGGGTGGACACTATATTTGATATGTAAATATGAGGGGAACATTTCCACCAGGTCGATGGTGGATTTGATGGATAAATCATGGTAAAACTGCCCCTGGGTGGAAATTGGGGCCTAGATTATGGGTATGTTACCATGGAGTGCCTATTGTTTAGATGGATATAGATATATTACCACTCTAGAGAGATGGGTTTGAACAGTCATCATGACATTATTAGGGAAACAAAGGAACATGTTGAAGTAGGTATGTTTGGTTCCTTTGGTGAATCTATCCCTCATGTTTGTTTTCTTTATTTTTTTAAATTCCATTTTAACTACATCAGGTGTTTTAATAGCAACTATTTATCTTCTTCACTACTACATAAACTCAATTTAGATATTCTATGTCTATATATTTTGTTTTGGTGGCCTAGTAACTAATACTCACACCGTACATGGGTATAAATCAAACTTATGTACCTTAATATATACTATTCTTGGTTATAGGCCTAGGTTTTGATAAAGTACCATTGGTCATGCTTTCCATTTGGATCACATTTTTAGGTTGGCTGATGGGATCTGGCCTGAATCATAAAAATTTGAGGAGGGCAGTTGGCCTTGGTTTTTTATCTTATGTTATTACTTATCTCTAATCTAATCCTAGAAGATTAATATTTGTATGTATAGAACATTTATTTGTTTTTGAATCATTTTATTATATTATTTACCTGATCATTACCTATTTTTTATACATGTTTTTATTTGTATCATATTTTATTATTAATGCTATTTATTATACTATGATAACAAGGGAATGGTTTCCCCACAACAACTTTACATGCTCTTTCCGGAAGTTGGTAGCCTATATCATATGTGGAGATTCAGCTATGGTCATCTTGAAATTCCTATTCATGAAATGGTTAGGGTCCCTATGCAATAGGACATCACAACATTCTACACATTATTAGAATAAAATAGTTTCACATTAAGAAACACTAATGATGCAGGGCATAGTTACATATTCAGCACATAATTGAAAGATTCAACTTCACAGAAGTTGAATGATTTTTATAGAAAAATAATAATGCTTCATCTATCATCATAGGATGATCTCTATATTATATTTTATATGGTCATCAAAGAATATAAGGAACAATTTTTTATTCTTGATAAAAAATAATGAATTACTCATTTATATATGAAAACAGAGTATCGTATGGGTAATTTAGATAGTAATCTATTCCATGAGTGTTCTTGATTTTCCCCCCGTATTTTTCAATAATTATTAATAATAAAATATTATATATATACCCCAATGGTTAATAGTAGATATAATATTCTAAAAAATCAAGCTATATTATTTCATTTAACCATCAATCCCAAAAATTGGAATCATATAGACCATTATTAACTATAAGGATAATGACCCATCCCTTTATTTATTAAAAGTCCACTTGATATAATTAAAAAACATTAATGTAAAATGGTTATATAACATATAAACTTATTTTGTTTTATGATTTTGGATTTTAAATTATGTTTTAGAATTGTGATCATTGCTAATATAGTCGTTGAACAGTGATCACATGATAAATATAAATATAGGGCTTTAAAAAATCCAATTTACTCAGAAAAAGGAAGTGATGACCTCATCTAATAGAATTCCTCCATACGAATACCATTTTTCAGAGCTCGGAATGGAGATAGTGTCACTGGGCTTTAATCTTGACAAATCCCAAGCATAGATTCAACATGTTATGCTCAAACAAAACTACATATGGGAGAAGTATAAGTTTATAGATATTACGACACGATGAATTTTATCTGAGCCACCCCAAGTGTGTTTCACCATCGCACACCTTACCTTTAGGTCATAGGTGGGTGTTATAAGGGGTTATGTGTCCAGACCATAGAACAATGATTTTGTGCATTAATTTTTTATATAATAAATAATATAAATTCTTTTTTTTATTGTTAATTTGTAAATAGTTTTTATAGAAAAATAGTATTTTTTAGTCAATATGAAATTAATTAATATATATTGATGAATTAATGAATTTTTGAAATAAATAATTTTTGCACAAAATTTTGTTACTAAATTACTTCTTATTAAATATAATTGATCACATAACTTTTATAAATATAATTGTGATTTTTAATATGGTCTTAAATCCATTTATATCAAAACCTATGAATTTGAAATAAATGTCATTTATTATTTTAAAAGTAAAAAATCACATATTTAGAAAAATATATAGATAAAATTAATATTATTTTTGGAATGAGGACTTCAAATTTATGCAATGGTTAATTTTTCATAATTTTCTGATACATTCAAATGTTTAGGTAAAAATTAAACAATTTTTTATTATATAATGTTTTTATGACATCATAATGAACCAATAGTGATTTAATAAAATACTATAATTGTTATGTTCGTCCAATAATGTTTTACCATTAAAATAATCTGATTTTAGGTTTGTTTTATTTATTTTAAAATGCCTTAGTGGACCCTCCAAGACTTAAAAATAATTCTATTACTTTTATTTAATTTTATTTAGAGTGTGACTCACCTCCACATAAGAAAAAATAATATAATAATAAGTTACGCCATTGGCCTTATAGATATGTGTTTTACAATCACTTTTGGAAAATACCATTGGTTGGATTGTGGGTTGGTTAGTTTAATGTGTGGTGGCCAAAACATAAATAATAAAGTATTCCCTCATTTTTCCTATATAAAACCACCCAAGCTCCCACATCCGCTTCACTCAAAGACTCTGGAGCATGACCAACCTATTCCCTCCACAGTGTAGAATCTTCCAGAGGTTCTCCAAGCTACATAGAAGCCTCTCTTAAGCCTCTCCCAAGCCTTTGGGACCACACATCCAAATAAGGGATTCGTTCCTTTATCATTTTTATCCAAATTTCCTTATAATTTTATGCCCTTTTATTTTCAATTAAAAATGTTTTGGTATCATTTTTAACCTCCCCATACTTCCATAATTATGTTTGAATTGTGTGATACCCCATTCTCTCTCACTAAGTACTCACATTTACACCTGTTACCTTGCCAAAATTTTGTGTGGAGTTTTTTTCTCCCCATTTTCATTCAAGCAATTCATGTATATTATGAATCTAAATTCAAGTACATAAGTTAGGACATGTATCTATATAAACGCCTTTAAATTAAATTAAATGTACATATTATGAGACACCCTTTATACTCTCATAATCCATTTTTATTAATTATTATGTCACGTCGTTACACTGCCGAAATTGCACTGTGACTTTCCAATCCAAATTCATTGTGTAGTGAATACCATTCCCATTTCATTATCAAAAGTATTCAACATTATTAAAATTTACATTTTTATAATAGATTTTTATATATTAATCAACCCTTCCATTATCGTGGAATAAATGGTGATGCATAATGAATCTATGTTATAATATCCATGTGGCACAATAATACCTGAAATGAAATGATTAAGAAGGGTGCGCCCTGATAGCACTCCAATGCATTGGGAAAAGTTTAATATCATGATACCTTTTGTGCAATGAGAGTTTAATTGTGAAAATTCAAGTGAAATTGTGGTTTACTCATGCTCCATGGGAAATTATTCTTGTATCGTGCTAATATCATGTTATTTTTTTTGTACACATTTCCATGTCATGATAATCTTGCTATATCATTCCTTTATGATCATGTTTTTATTATTCTCTATTGTTATTCCTATACAAAAACATGTACCACATTGTTCATGTTATGACTTTTTTTCTCCCTTACTTGGACTTATAGCTCACCCTTTTCTTATGCATGTCCTCAGGTTATCCCATGCAATACTATGTACAATGGAATGTTGTGGTCATGTGAATGAAGATTTCAATAAAGATGTTGTGTTTTATGTTATAAGTATTTATTTAATGTTCCTAAGCCCCAGAGATAGTAGACCTATAGATATAATCTCTTGTATCAAGTGAGTATTTTGTGTAAGAAAGTATGTTTACATTTGAATCTTATGATTTTTATAGTTGGTATCAAGGGATACGATTAGTTATTCTTTAGGATTAGCATTAGAAAACCCTTGTGAAAGCCATAGGGATAAGACTTGGAATAATAAAAACATCCATAAATTCAAGAGAGTATTTAGTATATTTATTATAAATAAAATGCATCCATGTTTGGATATGAGAAGGTATAGGCGACTTTGAAATAGATGTATCCTAGGGGTAATACCTAAAAACAATGCTTTGAGCTAGACTCAAAGGGGAACTGGTGAAGAAAAAAGATCCTTACTACACTCTAGGTTACGACACTCCCTAGGGATATGCATTGGTAAGTTTATAAGCATAGTATGAAACAATATTAAATAAAAATAAAAATGCCTCTAAGAATATTGTTTTGGAAGTAGATCATGGATAACCTAGATTGAATCCTATAAATTCATTAGATAAGGAAATACAAGTAATTTCTAAGTCATCTATTTTTGTATTTGGATTACCCTTTATGTATTACCACTATATTCTTTTTTCCATCCAATGGCTGATAAAATGAGGACTTGGTCTAACATCAAATGCAAAGATCCATGCGATGAATATTATAATTAGATGCTCAATCTGATGGGAGTGGGAATCATGAACTTTGTCCCAGTACTCTCTCAGTTAACCCATGTTTTGAATATAAACATGGGTCAAGGGGAACATTCAACCCCCCCCCCCCCAAAAAAATAACAACTCACAATTGAGTGATTTATGAGATATAGGACTAATACTTTTAATGGATAATTTGATTCCTTGATCCCCGAACAATGGATCAACTCCATTGAAATGATCTTCTCCATCCATCAAAATTCCAAACAAGAGAACGATTCTTTGAATACTTATCATATAAAGGGTGAAGCTGATCAATGGTGGACATTGATAAAAAATATGAATCCTGAGGAGGATATCAAGGAGTTGGAATGAAAGGATTTCTAAAAGATGTTTTTTGATAAGTATTTTCTGCGCACCGTCATACATAATATGGAAAGGGACTTCCATGAACTAAAGAAAAAAAGATGACAAATCCATCATAATTTACAAGGAAATCATTACAAGGCTTGCAAAAAATGCCTCTGGCTTTTTTGTTACCATTTAATTCAAGGTTGACTGCTTATTTGGTGGGCTAAAACCATGCCCAGGAAAACCCCTGTCAATCTGTGAAATTGAAATCTATATAAAAATTGGCTGATATGCCCTCAAATTCGAAACATATATTGGCGGATCTTAGGGGTATCATGGGCATAAGAAGAATAATATGTAAATCAATTCTAGCAGTATTAAGGATAAATCGATCAATGCTATGAAAATCCAGCACCCCACATGCCAAAGGTGAAGAAAGAAGCACCCATGAAATTTCCTAAAGGGGATGAGGAAATACTTTAGGTGTGGAAGATAAGGAAACCTAACATTTAACTGATGACAATAGAAACCAAAAGCTTCAAAAGAGGAGAAAAATTGTCCATGATACCCTCCATGGATTCTTCATTACTTCAACTACAATGAACTGGGGAACTTTTGAAACTGATTCCCTAAGCCAATGGTTTTTTGAGGCAACGAACAACCTAAAATTTAGAAAGGGAGATATTTTTCCATCACTACCACCGATGTGAAAAATAAAAAAAAGTGGTGACAGGTGTGCTAGTTAATTATTCAATAATAACGAACATAAATTTCGATTATTGTTCTACACATTGGTTTATATCTCGAATTTTTTGTAGAACAATCCCAATACCACCAAAAATCATCGAACTAAAGTTGTTGGTGAGTACAAAAAATGGTAAAATCATTGAAACCCATTAGTATAACTCCTCCCCTATCAAATTTTTTTTATTTAACTCTCTAGTGAACCTCATCATACTCCCTCTAGTGAAATTTGATGCAATTAATAGAACGGATTATATTTCATTATATAGAGCTAACATAAATTGCCGTGAGAGGTAAATTACTCTCCATATAGAGAATTGACCTTTTATTCTATACATGTGAAAGGAGGGGGATTAATCCTCCTTAGAACTATCATCCCATGAATGGATATTACTACCCATTGTTCACATGTATCTTTCTCAGATGATTGAGTCCAAGGAAGAATCCATCCCTAATGACATGCCTATTGCGAGGGAATTCACTAATGTGTTTCTCGAGTAGTTTCATGGTCTTCCTCGTATAAGTGATGTTGAATTATAAATTGATCTCATACATGGGTAATTACTAATAACAAAGAATACATATTGAATTGTATTTGTGAATCTTAAAGAGATGAAGAAATAAATACATAAGAATCTGGATAATGGGTTTATACACCAATATGTTTCACTATAGAGTGAACCAGTCCAATTCATCATGAATAAGGATGAGTTAATGCACCATCGCATTGATTCTCACGATCTCAACTAAATCACGATAAAGAAAAAGTGTCCACTTCCACAAATTTATTACTTGTTCAATCAGATAAGTGGAGAACAATACTTCTCCAAGGTGGATTTTCAGTCAGGATATTACCAAGTTAGAGAGTATATGGAGGATATTTCAAAGGCATATTTTAATAAAAGATATAGGCACTATGAATTCACAATAATTCATTTTGGACTCACTAATATTGAAAAATTCTTCATATACTATATGAATAGTAGCTTTAGAGATTACCTCAAAAAAATTGTTGTAGTCTTTATAGAAGATATACTAATATAGTTCAATACCATGGAGGATGACGAGGATCATATAAGAACTATACTACATACTTTGTGAAAGGAGAAGCTTAATGCGATGCACAAAAAGTGCGAGTTCTGTATGAAGGAGGACTCTTTATTGTATTATGTCATCACAAGAAATGGGATATATTTGGATCCCACCAAGATAGCTGCAATTGATGGATAGTTGAGGAAAATATTACTAACGGATATCCAAAGATTCCTACTGTTAGCTAGATATTATTTCTGATTTGTGAGAAATTTCTCATGATTTTCAAACACAATTACCTTGCTAACTCAGAAGTGAGTCATGTTTTCTTGGAGTGATGAATGTGAAGAAAGATTAAAGGAGTTCAAATCGAGGCTTATCACTGTGCACGTTCTCACACTACCCACAAGTGGAGAACATTTTGTGTTATTTAGCGCGATTCGAATAAGAGAATGGGTTGTGTGTTGGTGAAAAATTTAAAATTCACTGCCTATGCTTCAAGGAAACTGAATGTTAATGAGAAAAACTATGTAACACTTGAATTGGAGTTATATGTAGTGATCCTTTCTTTGAAAATTTTGTAGTATTTACTATTTGGGGAGAAGTGTGAAATATATACGAACCAAAAAATCCTAAAGTATATATTGACAATGAAATATTTGAACATGCACCAATAAAGATGGTTAGATCAGATTATATACTATTATTTATAAATCCATTACTACCCTGGGAAATAGAACAAGGTGGAAGATGCTCTAAGTAGATATGATCTACGAATTCTATCATTGATGAGAATAGAAAAAGATCTAATCTTCTTAAATTTGAGGAGATTGAAGATGGAATCATAAATAAGGGAATATCATCAATACTTCCACAAATGACTGTTCGAATGTATCTTTTGGAAAGGATAAAGGATTCTCAAAAAGATTATGTGAGAATTCATCAGAAAGTGGAAACTATCATAAAATGGGAATCCTTATAGTTCACTATTAATGAAGAAGGAATTGCAATATTTGGGTCAATAATATTAGTTTAATCAAATATGGAGTTGATGAAAGAACATATAGATGATACACATAGTAAAATATTTCTGTTCACCCAGGAAACAAAAAAATCCATCAGGATCTCTCAGAGAATTATTCGTAGGATAATATTAATAAGGAGAATGCTGAGTATACATGAAAGTTCCTGGTATGTTAGAAAGTGAAGGATGAGAGGCATAATTCTATGGGGATGATGAAACCATTACCCATACCAACATGGAAATGGAAGAACAAAACCATGGACTTTGTACCCATACATTCGAAGACATCGAAAGGAACAGATTCTATCTTGGTTGTCATGGATCATCTTATAAGGATTTCACACTTCATTGAAATTTGGGATGCATTTATCATTGGATCAACTGGAAGAGATATATATCAGTGATGTCGTAAGTCTGCATGAGGTACCACTATATATTTTATTCCATCACGATCCAAGACTCACCACTATATTCTGGAAGAGTCTCTAACATGCATTGAATCTTCAGTTAAAAATCAGTACGGCATATAATCATCAAAATGATGGAAAATTTGATTGGACTATCAAAACACATAGTGACATGTTGAGAGAATGATAAATGAAATTCAAAGGTGGATTGGATAACCATCTTCCTCTAGTTGAGCTCTCTTATAACAATAGTTACCATTCAAGCATTCAAATGGATCCATATGAACCCCTTTATGAGAAGTGGTGTAGGACACCGACATGTTTGTATGATTTAGGGGAGACCAAACTCCTAGGACGAAAAATGGTTGAAGATATGGTGGAGAAGGTTAAGACCATCTTGCAGCACATTAATGTTTCTCATATTCACCAGAAGAGCTTTGCTGTTAATTGTCGACGAGACCTGGTGTTTGATTTCGTACACATGGTATTCCCTTATATATCACCATGGAAGATAGTTATGAGATTCATGATGTAGGGAATGCTCAGTACAAGGTACATCAGCACTTTTGAGATCTTTTATTTCATTGGAGTTGCGGCCTATACACTAGAATTCCCACAAAATCTATCTCAAGTACATGATGTATTTCATTTGTCACTCTAGAGGAAGAACATACCTAACCTATCGCATGTACTCAATCTAGAAAATTTACCTTTGGGTAATTCACTATCTTATGAAGAAAAGCATGTGATGATCTTAGATCATAATAAAAAGGTTTTACTAAATAAGACAATGCCCCATGTCAAGGTTTTGTGGGGAAAAAAAATGTTTGAAGAAGTAATGTGGTAATTAGAGGAAGTGATGAAGCAGAGTTACCCGCATCTATTTTAGAAGGGGAAAAGGAAATTTTGAAAGAATTTTTTTATGGGGGAAATATTCTAGAGACCATTAATAATGGAAATTCCTCTTGATCTAATTAAATGTATTATTAAGTAAAATTGTTATATAACATATGAACTTCTTTGGTTTTATGTTTTTGTATTTTAAAATACCGTTTATAATTTTGAACATTTCTAAAATAGTCGTTGAACAGTAATCACATGATTAGTATAAATATTGAGCTTTAAAAAAAATCCAATTTACTCAGACAAAGGATGGGATGACCTCATCTAGTAGAATTGCTCTATACAAAGCCCATTTTCCAGATCTCGGAAAGGAGGTGGAATCATTGGGATTCTTTCTTGACCAATCCCAATTTGTGCTTCAACATGTTATTGTTGAACGGAACAACATACGGGAAAAGTGGAAGTTGATAGGGATTACCACCCGAGTAATGTTATCCAATCCACCCCCGGAGTCTGTCACCATTGCATACCATACCATTATGTCATATGTGGGTTTTGTAAGGGGTTATATAACAAGAACCTAGAACTATGATTATGTGTGTTAGTTTTTCATATAATAATGAATATACATTCATTTTATTTTTGTTACATTGAAAAATGATTTTAAAGAACAAATATTATTTTTAGTTAATATACAATTAATAAATTTATTTTGATGAATTAATGGATTTTTAAGTTAAATAAAATTTCAATTAAATATAATTACAAAATTAATACATATTAAATAAATAATAATGTATAATTTTTATGAAAAAAATTTGATGTCTATTATGGTTTGAAATCCATTTTTATCGAAACCAAAGAATTTTTGTTAAATTTCAGTTTTTATTTTTAAAAGTAATTAAACATAGATTTAGAAAATTATTTAGATAAAATTAATATTATTTTTGGAATCAGGATGTAGAAATTATCCAATAGTGAGTTTTTTCATAATTATTTGAGACAATCGAATTTGTGGGTAAATATTAAATATTATTTAATTATATAATGTGTTTTATGAAAACACAATAACCCAATAGTGATGTAATAAAATACTATAAATGGGTTTTTCGGCCAATATATTGGGTTACAATTAAATTAATGTGATTTTTGGTTTGTTTTATTTATTTTACACAACCTTAGTGTACCCTCCAAAACTTATTAAACATTTTTTCATTTTAAAATGATTTCCTTCAGAGTGTGACTCACCTCCACATAACCAAGACTAATATTTTAAGAAGTTAGGACATTGAATTTATATACTATTCTATCCAATCCACTTAAAAAAACATTGAAAAAAACATGGATTGGCTTGTGGTTTTAATTAGTTTAATGTGTGGTGGCTAAAACCTAAATAATAAAAAATTATCTCTCTTTTCATATATAAACCAACCCAACATCACACTTACTCTTCACTCAAAGACTTTGTAGCTAGGCCATACTCTTCAATAATTTCTCGATAATCCTCTAAAGGGGCCCCAATCTCCCAATAAGCCGATCTAAATTATCTCCCAACCGTTTGGGATAACATATCCAAGTAAGGGATTTCTTCCTTTCTCATTTTTGTCCAAATTCCTTTAAGTAGTTATTCCCATTTATCTTCAATTAAAAATGTTTGGGTATATTTTTCCACTTCCCTCATATTCCCCTACTTATGTATGAATAATGGGTGACCACTTTCTCTCTCATTAATGCCTCCTATGTACACTTGTTACCATGCAGAAATACTAAAAAAATTCTCTCTCATTTAAATTCATGCTATTGTTTATTATTGCGAATCTAAATTCCATTACATGAGATGGAAAAAGTATATATATGAATGCCTTACATTCAATTTCATTTATATATTATGAGACCCTAAAAAACCTCTCATCAACCATTTTTATGAATTCTTATGTCACACTATTACGACGTCAAAATTGCACTGCGTTTTTTCAAGAAAAATTCATTGTGTAATGAATACCATCCTCATTTATTTATCAAATGTATTCACCTTTATGAATATTTACTTATTGATGTTATAGTTTTATGTATGAATTCGACATTCCTTTATCTTGTAATAAACTATAATGTTTAACGAATCCATTTTATATGATCCATGTGGCACAATTATGCATGAAATGAAATGATTAGGAAGGGTTCTCCCTGATAGTACTCCAATGCATTGGGTAAAGATTAGTATAATTATAAATCATGTGAAAAGAGGGTTTACACATGATAATTAAATATCAATGAGTTATTACTCATTCTATATGTGTAATGAGCCTTGCCTCATGGGAATATCATCTTGAATGTTGTTTCCACATTTCCATGTAATGATAATCATGCTATATCATGACATTATGATAATGTTTCTCTTATTATACAATGATATGCCTATTACCTAACATGTATTGTATTCTTCATGTTATGATATTTTTTATCCCTTACTAGGTTTTACAACTCACCCTTTTCTTATGAATGAAATCAGGTTATCCCAAGAAATGATAAGTACGTAGGAATGTTCTGGTACTATAAAAGATGTTTTCAGTACAGATGTTATGTTTTCTGTTCTATGTTTTTATGTAATGTTCCTAATCCCCAAAGACAAAAGACCTCTTGATCTTTCATCTTGTATCGAGTTAATATTTTATTTATTAAATAATGTTTAAGTTTGAAATAAAGTTAAAGGATTTTATAATAACCATGATCAAAATAATAACAATATGAGTTCTTGAAAGTGAACATATAATTTAATTCATATTTCCATATCAGGACACCGAAATATCCAAAAACAATGATTGTAATCTATGAAATTTCTTGAATTCTAGAAACATGGTATATTCCTTGAATGAATGAACAAATATACTTAAAACACATACATCAAATGACTAAAACATCAAAGTGAATAATCTTATACATTGGTCATTTCCAATGATAAAGCATTTTATGAAAAAAAATCAAAATTTTAGACTTTAAACAATAATATTACTTTGAATTAAATATTCAACATTGTAAAACAGTATTTTTGTTATCATATTTCATTCTTTCAAAAGACATTCTTACCTTCTTTAGATAATCAGACCGTAAACATTGTTCTATAAGAGATATTCACTTATCATATGATATTTGATCTATCAATAATAAATATTAACTCCCTTTGACAATTTCCTTTGATTTTCAACATCATTAAGACATTATTATCATATAGGAGAAAACATTGATTGGAATGATAATTTCATATTCGTGCGATAGTTTACATTTCCAAAATAATGGGTCGTAATGCATTCATCTACCTCACATGATAATTCTCTTATATAATTATGGAATAGTAGAATTTATTCATTATAGTGTATAAAATCTAATGAATGTATTTCAATCTATTTTTAAAATGATTTACATTGAAAAAAATATTTCATAATAGTGAGAAATAAATAAAACCCCATATGATAAATTCTCACCTCAAATAGAAATTTCTCTTCTCATGTAATATTTTCCAGAGAAATGTCCATTTAACATAAAAAACCCAAAAATATTATAAAATATAAATTATATATGAAAGCACATAATTGACTTAAAATACATATGATATGATTATTAATTAAAAAAATTGGAATTTTTGAGCACACAAACATAAAATATATTGATATATTTTAGAAAAACATTAGTATGTCTAAAAAATTTACCTTGGTCAATTTGGAGGATAATAATCAATACAAAAATATCATATATATATATATATATATTATTCACACTTATAATAATTCATGTATGTTAGTGGTGAAAATTAATTACATTAATTCCCTGAGGTGGTAGTTTGAATGTGCACAGGAGGGACAATTTCATTCTTTAATGACTAAAAATACAATTGTATCCTTATAGACTTATAATTATTTAATAAATATGATAAATTTTAATTAAATTCATCTATATTACCCTCATTGGATGTTTTTGATGAAAAATGAATTACATCACTCTATAGAGGTGGTTGTCTCCATACACACATGAGTGGCTCTTTCATTTTAAATTTGTTAGAAAAGATATAGATGATGCATATAACCATAACATGATTATATTTAATTATTTTAAGAGACATATTTCATCATATTAAGATCATTATATAATATTTGGAAGAGGTTTTAAGAATAATTAAACTCGAAAAAATATTTTAATTATATAAACCTCTTCTTTTGATTATTTCCTTTCAAAGAACTAAAGGATTCATTGATTGTTGTTTCAGAAATATAAAAACCAATAGTTTATAGAATTGATTCAGTGCTCAAGTGGTGTGTAAATGTTAGAATAGTATGTTCCATATTGTAAGTGAGTTGAGTGGCACAAATGTTAATATTATTTTCTTTAAAATAATATAAATTTATTTTCATGGAATGATGAACCCAAAATTCATATTTTATAATATATGAGAATTTATTATCAAAATACACTCAATAAATTATAATAATAACAATTTTAGTAATATATGAATCTTTATCTGGTAGTTTAACTCCCTCATTTAAAATTTAATAGTTAATGCAATGATAAGATTTTAAAAATGGAAACCATTAAATGGGGGTAAAAAATTTGTTTTCCTAATTTAATTTATATTTATTATGAGGTTTTAAAATATTTAATCCAGTTTAAATGATTAAATTAATTAATGGGTAATAAATTATATTAAATATTATTTGTAAAAACACAATGAAAATAATTTTTTTTGAAAAATATACATTTATTTATAAAATCTAATATACACCAAAATCCTGTATAAATGTTAATATCATGAAATTTATTTTCTTATACATGAAAAAGAGATTTTTGAATTTATAATAATGGGTATTGTGTATTGATCAATATGAATACTTCATTAATAAAAAAAAGAAAAATTGGTGTTCAATAGAATGTAGTAAAATATATTTTTAAAAACACAAGCATGGGTTTCAAATTAAAAATATCATTTTATGATATTTATTTTAATCAATAAACACAATACTAATAGATAAAAATGTTTAATACTATTTAAACCATTCTTATATCATAATGTTTCCACAAAAGATGTATTACTTCTAAAATCATTTTTTATTATCCACCTCAAAATATACCATTTTAGAAAAAATATGTTAATTTCACAGTTAGGGAAATTTGATATTACATATTAAAAAATGAAATTCATTTGTCCAAATTAAAATTATTAAATTTTAAAATTATTAAATAATATATATATATTATTCCATAAAAAAATTTTGTGCAATAAAACATTTCATTGAAGATATGCATAATGTTTCAATTCTTATAATTGATTCTATTAATTATGTTTCATTTAACTAACCCATAATATATTTCAGTTTATGTTATAATAAATCATTATTCGATTTAATTTTATGTTTTTTTTCTTCATAAATCATAGTCACAAACATCCTATTTATTCTTATGGAAAATATATCCAAAAATATTACGGTGTTATAAGTTTCTCCTGCAACATTTTATTGATGAAATAATTTTCCAAATAATAATATAGTGTTGTAAAAATATATCATGTTATTAAACAGTTTAATATTAGAATCTATATTAAAAATATTTTGAATAAAAATTATCAAAATATCAATATAATTAAATAAAATGCAAATTTTTATAGCATTTGTGTACTATAAGCAAAAATATTCTAAAATATATTAAAAATGAATTTCAATTGTACACCATATGGAATCTAGTTTCTAAAAAAAATAATGAAAATAAATTTTTTGACAATAGAATCATCAAATATTATTATTTAGAAAATTATAATAAAATGATTAAATTTAAATATCCAATAAAGGGATATAAAAGAGCATAATGTTTTTAAAAAATGTAATCATGTCTAATTATTTAATATTTAAATTATATCATTTCTTCAAGTAAATAAATAAATATCATTTTTAATGATATAAACATATACTACATAACGTATTTCCCATTCATGAATACACATGTTTTAAATAAAACATATCATTATTAAATTCATCTTGAGAAAATATATTATCATTCTTCTAAGGTAAATAATATGATAAGATAAATTTTATAGATTATAAATTTAATACAATGTAACGATAAATGATATTAGAATAGAAACTTCCATTTCTTATTTAATATAATTTCTTTATAAATACATTTTTCTATTATGAATCACACACACAATGTATTAATTTTAATATAATTTAATTATATTTAATAATAATTTTTTTTATTATAGCATTTATTTTATATTTTGAGGTAAAAATCGTTATATCTATATAATCAATTAATTATTACATCATTAATTACCTTGTGGGTATATTATGATGTGAGGTTACTCACTCCCTTGACTCTAAAATTTGTTAACAAAGGTTGAAAATTATATCAAGGAGAACATATATATTAAATTATTGGATTTTGACCACACCATTTTATTACATACTAGATTAAATCATGTTCTAAGTATTAATATTTCATAAATCAAAAATATCCAAACATGATAATATTTTTAAAATAAATAATATAAAATTAAATAGATAAATTTGTTCCATTCTACATGGTTTTTTAAAAAATGTATTACTAGGGGGAAAACAGGTCACAAAGAATACTACATTGACTTAGTTGTGATAACTATGAAAATTATAATATACAAGAAAATGTAAATAAACACACCAGTTTTCAAATTATATAAAACTTTAGACATATATACTAAAATTTTATGAAAATAAATTTACAAAAAACCAATGAAAATTATAGTAGAAATAAATGAATTTCATATATAATATATGACTAAACCTTCCCATGAATATAAAACTCACCGTATTCCTTAGATTTATATTCTAATGTTGATATTGATTATTTAATCTATAAACCTAATAAATATTGAAATGAATAATAGAGTAAAAGACTAATAATGAGAGAAATAATCCCAAGATGTATCATTTCTGTATCATATAATGTAAGTTCATTTATATATTTAAATATCCCTTATGTTCGAAATTATAATCCTTCAATGTTGATTAAGTTATCTTCCATTAAATAAAAAAACTAAATTTCATATTTGAACACAAATGAAGATACTCATGAGAGATATAACTAGGTTTTAACAATTAAATGTGCCATCAATTCTATAAACCTATAACTAATCATAAAAAAATAAAATAAAATGATGTATGAAAATTTATTGTGATGTAATAAAAATAATTACTCTAGAAAATAAATTTAAAAAAGAAAACCATAATGAAAACCATCATCTTTCTTCTACGCATTGCTGAATATAATTTCATTTATCAAACTCTACTATAAAAATATCAATAATATAATTGTAGATATAGTTTCTTACCTTGGAAACACAAAATGTGGTCATCTACATCACTTCATTGTAATAAAATATATCTACATGTTCACAAAAACTAGTTATTATAAACATATATATCATTATATCGAACACTACTTGGAATTTTTTATTATTCCATAAGAAACAAAACATTTTCATCGCTCTTTTTAGGAATTTTTTGATGTTAACGAGAGGAAAAATACATACCATATATTTTTGTGTTGGACATTCACTAATCCTACCTTGAAATACCTAATTAGTCGAATACTATTGATCACTTTTATCTTGGGAAAATGTACATTTAATAAATTACTCTATATCCGTAAATGAAACATGTAATTTGAATTAATCATTAAAAAATAATAAAAAAATTATTTTTAAAAATTATTTTTCCACTATCATGTCCCTAAAAGATTATTTCTTTTTGATGATGAATTACATCGAAAATATATCTTTTATAAAGTTTTAAATATTTTTTCCCACCACCAATTTTATCTCAAAAATCCGCTCATTACCCAAAAATGTCATATTAGCCCAATGTTATTCTACTTGTTGCTTATGTATAGTCTGATATGATTCTTAATCATATTTTACTTCAATTACATGAATATTACAAAATATATAGATCTATTATATATATATATATATATATTAAATATTAATCCTCTTAATTTTTTTGATTAAAATCAAAATCTATCCTTATAATCCACTATTCTAATAACAATTACATTTAATTTTGTATATTTTTTTCCTTTATATAATATCTATTTCAATTATTGAATATATATCATTTTCCATTTATTATATCGAAAATAATTATAAATTTTTAAAAAATATTCATATTATTGATTCTATCCCAAATAAAATGTGATTTATTTTGAATAGATAATAAAAGATCTAATTTTTACATTAAATCCCATGCCAAAAAATACTTCCAAATTTTAGTATTAAATTTTCATAAAATAATATTAAAGTTAACTATATAATCTCAAATTTATATTAAATATGTAAATTAGTAAAAAAAATTACAATAAATAAGGCTTCAGAAAAATAAATATTAAAAAATTAAATAAAAAATCAAATAAAGGAATAATAATAATAAATGATTAATGTAGAAAGAAGGGGAAAATTATTTCATAATTAATGAATCTTAAAAAAAATCACTGATTAAACCCTCCCCCTCTCAGTGAAACATGAATCTAAGAGGGTTAATCTCACTGTTATTTTGGAACAACTACTAGTCATGACCATATAACTTGTTTCCACCCAACCCACTTTTCAAAAAACCTTGTCCATGAATTTCCCTAGAAATCGGTACTGAATAACCCACCCTCATCTATTTCTTGAAACATATCCCCTTGATGAGAGATAATGTATGATCTCACAACATCATCATGTGAGGGAGATTCTATAATCGTATTCGTGGGACCACACAGACACCCTAATTCTCCCTTGAATCATGTTAAACCTACATTGATGATAACAATACCCAAATCACCCATCAAGAAGGAAAAGAATAATCTATTTTTATCTCAGTATACCCATATATTAAATCATTATAGGTGGATGTAGGATAAACCATCCCCCTAGTACCCATCTATTCATCCTCTAGAAAAACTCATGTTGTTCCAACATTTGAGTGATTGAATATTTAATTCCATGTTTCATAAATGGGATAAACATATACCAATGAAGTAAAAAAGCCCTATGTATTATAAATAGATCATTACTAGTAACTAATAACTTACACTACCTCTAGATCACTACATTAATGAAATTGAGCCTACAACATCAGATCAGTGATGTGAATAGGTGGCCAATTCATTCCACAACAATCGATCCTCATATCCTTTCACTAGTAATTTTTCATACACCCATACGTAAAATAGGTGGAATTGTCCACTAGATGCATACACAATGAATAGAAGGCCACTCGGGATTCATAAAAGACCATCTTATTCCAACAGAGTTCCCCATTGACCTCAAGACATATGAACTACAATGGAGATATTCAAACATCCACATTGATATATACTCCTAGACAGATGGTTTGAAATATATTTTGAGTTTGAATATATTATTAAAATATTAAACCCATCATTTTTCCCATCATCGTTAGTATTTATGAGTTTTGGAATGGAAGGAGAATCCTGGTTGGAGAGATCTAGATCATTGTGCAGGGGTGGTCATTATTGAGGTGAAAATCGATCATCCAATGAAACAGGGAAATAGAAACACCAAAAAGTGAAAGAGGAGTGTTCGGACAAGAACATATGATATCTTTTTAGATGAAAAAAACAAAAATTATAGTGTTCACGAACCCCAATGACATCCCAATCATGAAAACCCCATGAATCAGTGATAAACCTATCAATGGATTCCAATGAAGGTGGAATCATTCTAAAACTACCCACCAGAGAGAAACCCATCATTGATGATATATGTAAGAATAATATGACATAAATCTTGTGTTAAAGAACACAATTATTGTGTGACGAACTTCAGGGAACACTTTGCATTCATGGAATTTGGGGAGAAATTGAGGGTCAGTTACAAGGGAAATGAGTGGGGTCAATAAGAGGAAGGATTCAATGAAGAACATCCCCCACATACATAGGGGTAGTGGGAAAAGTATGGCGTCCATTCTTTCACCTGCGTCGATAAGGACAAGAGGGGCGGTTATACAACCGCCTTCATTTTTCTTTTCACCTGCGTCGATATAACAACATATTTCTTAACATGAAAATCAGTAGTGCTTGAAGAATGAAGGATTATATCATATAACATGAATTATTTGGAATATATATCATATCTAAAAAAGAATTAAATTTACATATTAAAAAAACATATAATTATATATCATGTTATAATTTGTGATTAAAATTACCTCACGACTAGTGATTTTTTTTAATAATTATAGTTTTAGAAAAAACTATAAATATGTTATAATACATCAAACTGAAAAAAAATCTAAAATCCCAATCAGAATCATTATCTTCACTTCCATCATCTCAAAATCTTAATAGTCTAGAAATTTTTTGAATATCTTTTAATTGGTTCTTCTATTTTTGTAGTGGTAGTATGCTATGTTATGGTATATGGAGGAATGGAAGGGGATAACATTTTCCCCATGACTATTTTATTTGATAAAGGTACATTATGTATGACATCAATAATACGGTTTATTTCAATATCTTTGTTAAATAGTGCTAAAATATGAATATTATTCTATATAATTATGAAATTTATAGGCAATATTTATTCAGTGGTACCTTATGTATCTTTAAATTCATATAATGTTTATATAGGTTCATGTTTCTCATAATCGTTGTATTTATATTGCCATGGTATGATATTAAATTTGAACTCTATGTGATTATTTAACTATTTCTAGAGTTTATGTGACATACGAATATATGTAATATTAATAATGATCAATTAATTGAAAATAGTTCCAAGATATGAAATCAATATTTTTAGAAGAATATATCACGTCAAATACAATCTCAAAATCTATAACTAATTAATATTTAAATAACCCAAAATATAACTTTAATATAAATAATAAATAGAAAATAAATGAAAATTATCCCAAACCATGAGAAATTTCACACCATGAATATTTAGAAAAAATTATAATCAAATCAATCATGGGTTATTAATAGATTGAATGACTCTACCATAAGTTATTAGGTAAAAATCATCATACTAATCTACCAATTATGATTTTACGTTTAATATATAATGAATATTAATCATTTCTGATATCCTAAATCTTATCATAATACCTCTAGAAGAAATATAGGGCATATATGTAATAGTGATTAAAATATTTTCATATATGCTTTCAAAAGAATAAATCCAACTAATTCTCAATCATGTGACATATAATTTTTTTTAAATTAAGTACATTTATAAAAATGGATAAAACATATTTTTTTAAAAAGAAAAAAAATATATTCTTATAAATAAAATCATTAATTTCATTTATTGAATGAAAATAAAACTAACCTAAGGCCATAAAAAGTTGTATCTTGAACTAACAAAAAATAAGTTATAATATATATGTAAAATAAAACATAAATACCAAATTCATAACTATAAATTTATATTAATATAAATTTAAAAACATAGTTTAGCCATATCAAATCATAGTAATTATAAATTTTCATGTTTATAGGAATAAATATCAAATATCAACAAGGGTTTTATTTGAAAATAATACTAATTCCTATTAAAAATAATCATCATCCCATCATAAAATAAAATCTAAAAAATAATTTGGGGCCATATATTTATAACCAATGTTGAGATACTTCATTTCCATATTCATAGTAATTTTCACTATTCATGAATGAATTTCCAATTAACTAAATTTTAAAATTATTTTTAAAATATATTCAAAACCACTCACTTGATTCATTGTTAAATACATTTTAAAAAATATGACACCTATTCATATTTAAATTATATTAATATCACATACTATCCATCCACTTTTTTGAATGATTTTCAAATGTACAACACTAATTTTTCAAAATATATCATCTTACTTATCATTTAAAATTTCTAAAAAATTCCAACCACCATTCTAATATTGAATTAAAATAATATATTTCCATCATTGATTCATCAAAACATAAAAATATAAAAATAAATAAAACCATTTAAATTATTATAAAATTATTACTATTATAATAACTATAAATATGTTTTTGATAAAATTACAATTTTTTATAAAATTTAGTATTATAAAATCCCAAAAAACCCCCACACATTTATTTAATCAATGATTTATGAACATTTAATCTAAAAAATATTTTATAACTCAATTCAAAATTCCATTATCATATAATTTAAAAAAAATCAAAAAATTTATCATCCATTATTACTAGGATAGATAAACACCACATAAATTATATGAATTTCAAAAAATAAATTGATTCTAAAAAGTATAGATATTTTATACTGAATGATCATCAATTTGTATGCCCAAAACTTATCATATATATATTAAATATTTTTAAAATAATATTCATTAGATTATATAATCACACACATGGGGATTATAATAGTCTGGTTCTTATAGTGAATAGGTACACAATATTCATATTTACTGAAATATCTTCAATGTTTCCCACAATGTTCTTCCCATTTTCTACTCATTAAAATACTTATCAAAAATATTTATTCATAAAATAGGGAAAATATACCTAATAAAGGTTGATATCAGATTAATAGTATGGTTAAAAAGAGAAATATTGGAACATAATTTGAGTATAATTGTATTGAAACATGAACATAACAAATTAAAACCAAACACTTCATATAAAAGATTAAAATATTTAGTGATTGAATAAATATTGGTAGTTAGTAAGACATGAATAATATGGAAATAAAAGTACATGATTCATGATATCATGAAACTGGTATAAGATATGGAATTTTAGCATACAGATAAGATAAAAAAATAATTTTTTAGATGTCAAGGATTATTGAGAATACCATCATAGTGGAATTGGTTCACATCTCAAAGCATCATAAAATACATGATTCACTCCAGAGACTATCATAATAGATAGATTCCCTTACTAAAATAGGTTCACTCCCCATTCCATTCATATCAAACTCATGTTATGTAAATAATTACCCAATGTATTAGAGAGAGATAATGTTCCCACATATCACATAATATAAATAATAATACATGTGAAAAAAAATTCATAAATAATGCATCATATCATAACCAAGGAAATGAAAAGTGTTTTAAAAACAAGTAATTATATCATAAAATATAAAAAATTGATAGCTTTCATAATCCTTTGTGAGTTATTGCAACCACCAACAGATTTCATCATATATGGAAATGATTTTGAATGGGTTTTTGCAACATTTCTTGAGTAATCTATCATCTCAAATGTCAAAATAAATATAGTTTTTTAAATCATATTATATTATAATTTATGTGTAATATTATACAAAAAGATTCAATGAAAATATTTTTCATCGTGGTGGAGAGTTTTATTCATGAAATACATGTTATATAGATTGATTATTTAATATTTTAGGTAAAAAAAAATAACATTTTTTTGGTGAATGACATGAATATTCCATTCATTACAATCCATAAAAATATTTCAATGTAGGGTACAATTTTCTTTAAATAATTTGTATAATATTTGAAAAATTAGTACAACATTTAATAAACAATGATTTGGATAAAATATTAGTTTTTGATTGAAGAGAGAAATAAATATGATTTTTCATTAAAACAATATTCCGAACACCTGAGTATACAATAAGATGAAAATTATAGAAAAATTTACTCTCATAGAATTAATTGGGGATAAAAGTTTTCATGATTTTTATTTTATATAGGCCATGATATTTCTTTAAATGTGTCAAAATCATTAATTATCTTTATAATTGAATATATTGTGTCATACAATCTTTACCTCAATGGTAACATTGAAGTGTAAGCCACTTAAAGTAATTATTGTTAATGAAAATTAAAATATAAAGAGAATAAACAAATTTTTGTTATTTAAATGTATAATGGATATTTTAGACACCTCATAAATGAATATATGTGCATACCATAATATATGTCTCATAGAATGAAAATTGAGACAAAAATACCTTACCACTTTTGTACCTTTTAAAACATAAGCAACATGAAAGATATATTCTAAAATGGTTTTTTAAATAAAAATAAATTTAAATTAATAATCCTAATATACATTGAGGGATATTATATACACCACATAAAATATTAACATGGTAAATATGGAATGTTTCTCATATAAAAAGAAAATTTATATAGAAATACCATACCTTAATCCTTAACCTCCTTCGTACACATTTGAAACACAAGTAAAATACATATTAGTTTAATTTAAATCTATTAAGAACCCATAATTACATATATCATACCATTTATTATCCACATATAATTTTTTATTACCCATTTATCACCATTTCATTTTTAAAATCATATTTTGGGTAATAACTGATTTACTTTTTCTATATGCTTTGATTTTATATTTTCAGTCCTCTTAATTCTATCATGGTTAAATCATCTACAAATTTTTTCCCAATATATAAATATCATATAAATTCATTATATATGTATTTATTTTAATACATAAAATATTAATAAGGAAAATCAAATTCACCATTTATTGAGATTGTAGGTTGTACGTATTCATGGAAATTCTTTCCATTTTCACTACGGATTGAATAAATGAAAGTAAATTATATATTAAAATTCAAGAATAATTTTTATTTAATATATATATATATATATATATATATATTATTTTTACTCAATAATATTATTATTTTCATTCTTTAAAAGCATACATGAAAAATTAATCACACCGCTTAGCAAGGAAGAAGTATACCGTAGACATGCAAGTAAATATCATATTACAAAGGAATCGAATGTAAGAAGATATAATATCATTATTAAATAAAAAAATAATAACATTAATAACATACATACAAATTAAATATATCTTTATATCCATCTATGAGATGTTGTGATGGAAAATAAATAATATCAGTTCGTAAGGTGGTATTCCTTTGTATACACGAATGATGATTTCATAAGGTATTTTAGGGAAGAGTATAAAACTTTTTGTGATTAAATTAACATAATTATATATAATAATCATATAATAATCATATTTTTTTATGTTATCATGGTTTAATGTTAATTTGTAGAGTAATAGGAAGAAATATTATAAAACTCTTGGTTAGGGTCATTACCATTTCATCCTAAAACATCTTTAGTTTTCCACCAAATGGAATCCTAGAAATTTTTTTTGACCAAAATATTAAATCTAGTTATATATTATGTATTGAATAAATTTATCTATAATTATATTTGGAAAATTCAATGGTTTTGAAATAAATAATAGGATAGAATAGGGGGATCCTTTCATATGTTACATGAGTGGATGATTTGTAATTTTTGAAAATAAAAAAGTTGAATCTTCATTTTTCATATGGAAAAAGGATCTAAAAAATATTATCTCAAATATTAGTGAATAAATTGATATATGTCCATTAAATGTATTTTTGAAAATTTTGGGGGTAATTTTTAAGCCATATCATATTTGTTTAATCTTCTTAATAAACCCGTTTTTACCTTAAATATGGTAAATAGTGTATACTATTTTTTACTATACATTATAGAAAATTAAATTTCACCTTATTAGAAAATATAAATTATAAACATTCCAAATTTGAAATCAATTTTTTAACATTCTACAAAATTAATTGAGAAATTTTATTTTAAAATTAATCTTTTAGAAATGATGGGAAAACATTTTTACAAATAGAAAATGTCCAAATGTTTGAAAAGATTTTATATAATAATTCAATATAAATTTTATTACAATGAAGTAAATCCGATTAATATATATATTTATATATTTAATTTATATTAATTCAATTTTTAAACTAGATTAATATAAATGTGATGTTTTTTATATTTTTAAATAAAGAAATTCATAACAAAAACATCTATTTTTCACATCTCATTGAAAATTTATCTTCGCTTAAAATTATAAAATATTTAACCATAGTAATTTTAGCATAATTTTTTCAAAATTAAAAATAACCTTTTGAAGGAAATTTTAAAAAATTTGAAAATTTTAATTTCAAAATATGTGTGCAAAAACAAAAAAACAAATTTTAAAAAAATATTGTTTTATTCATAAAATTGGATTATTATTATAACTTTTAAAAAGGATCAAATAAGAAAAATATTAAATATTGAATTGGTAATTTTATATATATTTCATTTAAATAAATAAAAAAAGTTTCATTTATAAATTTATTGATTTAAAATGTATTTGTGCACATAAAAATAGTTTATCTGAAAAGGTTTAGCTTTTTTAAAATGGTATATTTTTTTATTTATAACTAATTGGTCAAAAATAATTCATTGTATATTCTTATGAAAACATTATATATTCATAATTTATTTAATCCTTTTCATACCCCCCATTCCAATGTCTAGGGGAAAAATATAATATTAATTAATAATAATTTAACTATATGTGATGTTTCTATTAATCTCATTGTCGCATGTAACACAATCTACAATCAGTGTTGTGTGTATAACATGAAAAACTCAGTGTTTCATGTAATGTGTGATATACATGGTGTTGTGTGTAATGAAAAATATCAAAATTATACAATTTATTTGAAAAAATATATTTCATAAAATATCATGATGTAAATTTCCAGCCCCATGAAATGTATTTGTCCCTAAAATAATTACTTTAGAACCAAACACTGAGGATAATTCTACCTCATTACATCCTCAAGTTCCCACATAACATCTGTAATTTAGTAGTTTTTTAAAAATTCTTTGACCATGTGAATGGTCATATTTCATATAACATTCTATGAATGATCTTAAATCTCCACCAGTTGTTCCCCACAAAAAATTTCATTTTCCCAAAGTTGGGTCTCTAAGACCTGTACAAGTGATTGATCAAATATGTACTTCCTCAGGATAGATACATGAAACAAATTTTGACCCTCTGATGGGTTTAGTGGACATTCAACTATATGGTTATAATCCCAATACAATCATGAATTTAAAATGTTTTGATATCCATAATGATTTGTTTCTATTTATTCCTAAATCTCATAACTATAATATATAAAGAAATTATTAGGAGAACCATATCGTTAATAAAAAAATATATTTAATGTTGATTATTATTAGGATACAATTTCCAATTAATTTTTTGTCTATTAATGGGTTGTTGAAAGTCTCTAAACTTCCCCACTATTTCATCATATAACTCATGTCCCAATTGATTTATTTATGTAAATTCATTCAACTGTGATGGGTTTCTATATTAACATTCACAAAGTGATTCATAAGTAGACATAGAATTTCTTATGTGAAAGATATTATCATATGAAAACTCAACTAGGGAATTTTTAGGATCCAAACAACCTTTGAAAAACATAGATTAAGATATTATAATATCCTATAGGGATTCAATGTTTAGATCTAACTGCCCATAAATCTGAGTATGATATGTATTACTGATCCATAGATATGTGTATATGTCTTTAAAATGAATTATCTATAACTCCATGGTAATCCTTGGAATCATATCATATATAATAGAATGTGTTACTCCATTCAACCATAACACTTCATTAATGTATCATATGACATTATCATTTACAAAAAAAAATTATATGATTTAATATAAGCGTGATGCCTCTATAATTTTATCAAATACAACCCATAATTACCTCAACATCAATGATAAGTTATGTCATAAGTTTTAAATATACCATTAATCATATGTTTAAAATGTTTATTATTGTTCATTCTCAAATAAATTTTTCTATAATACATATACAAATGAAAAGTGTTTTATTTAAAAAAAAATCCCTCTTAAAATATCCATATACATGATAAAATCCCATAACATATTACCCTAAAATACATGTTTAAGACTTCGAACTGATGATCAACGTTAAATTCTTATACCCCTGATTGTATCCATAACTCTTATTAAGACATATATTCTTTTAAAATTATCTCAATCCTTAGATGTTTCTTGATTCTTACATCCCAATTACCATTAGAAAAATATTTCTATAACCTAACCCCTGAATCACAATACTGATTAAAATGTACATTTTATTGTGAATTTTTTTTATGAAAATTGAGAAACCATCTAAAAAAAATTAATAACCATTCCTTTGAATATAAATTTTGAGCCCACTTGATTTAATATCCATAAATAATTTCCCTGAAATAGTGCTAACCAGAATGTCTACATCACCCTTCTTGAGATCTTTGAACTGAAATCCGAAAATCTCTTGGGACTATATGTACTATTCTCTAATGATGTTCCCATTTTTGAATTTTCTTATTATAATCACGCCTTTTTTGTTGATATAGGTTCATTGTTCATCACTGGGATCCACCATTAATACCTATCCCATAATTTTATTGGCATCATTAATAGTAGAATTAATTGACAGAATGATTTTAACAATTTTCACTTCTGATTTCATAAGCAGTTTGATGGATTGAACAAGAACATCCTCATACAACCACTAATATCTGGAAACCTTGGAGGATAGGTTGGGACCAGTGTCCACCTACATGTATTTCAACTACATCGTGGATATAGTCTCTATTAGAAGTTCTAAATATGAGTAATCCCTTATCTCTTTACGATTTCCCATCCAGATCATACTTCTCCATGAGATTTTTTACATACTACCCTGAACAAAATAATTAGTATCACTAGAAAAGTGACTAGTTCTCTAATTGTTGGATTCATTCATAGGGAAATATTTCTCATCCATTGAGGTTATAACTATATTTTTTTTCAATATCCTGAATTAAATAATAATTGGCCAACCATTCTAAATGATTCCCAGAATAAGACCTTCCACCTCCATTCTAAGACTTATCCTATTGGGGTTTTTAGGAATAACTGTCTGACCTATATCACTGATGACATTCCCCATGAATACCACCTTATAATATGAAACATAAAAGGGATACATGGAACCTCCCTTATCCACTGTCAATAATTTATCTTCATATTTATACCCACTACATCTATGAGGATCCTCAAGAGGTGTGTCCAAAATACCAGCATTATTCTCCACATTCAAAATCGTTTACAAGTGTGATGACTACATAGAAGGTTGAGGAACACCCAAATCCTTCCTCAACTAGCTAAAGACGTCAGCTACCAGTTGATTTCCTTCTCTTGATATGCCTTAAACATCCGTAGTCAAAATGAAATTAGGCTGCACATCGACTTTCTCCTAAAACAGACGATCCATCCACACAAATATTCTGTTCCCCTCTATTTGAAATATGTTTCTAGGCAATTCATCCTACATTATTAAAATATAGGTTGATTAATCATCATTCCACTCTATTAATTACCACATAAACTTTCCTAAAAGTTTATTCTAATTTTATTTTATGATATAAAATCTCATCGATGTTCACATTTTGAATCATATGTCATGATAATTAATTAAGCATAATAAAATTGTCTTTTTGTGTAGTCATTATCCAATTTGGTAACTCATATTCATATTATTTAATTATAAAAAATATTACATCTAGTTCTTGTTAGTTACTAAAACAAAAAATAAAAGTACGAGGAATAATAATAAAATTTGATTAAAAAACATAATCTGGAAAAATTAATTATAGGATGTCTTAATCCTGAAACATTTTTCTCGGTCTATGAAATTTGAGGCTTAACCTATTTCATTCATGAAATTTATTAAAATCCTTCATATTTTTTCATAAATAGTTTATGAATTTCTATATAATATCCACTAAGAGTGTCAGTCCAGGTGCGTAGAAAGGCCTATTTTCAAGAACAAGGTGATCATATATTCCAACTAATTCTTATAATTTATGATTTTTTACTAATAGGTACATCTATGTGAGATATTTATAAACATTTATTATCCAAAAATTTATTTAATATAATTTAAACAACTCTATCATTCCATTAAATAAATTCCATGACATTTTCCAAAACATTGACCCATCTTTATATCTATACTTAACACATCCCCAGAAATATATATATAAATATCCCTATGGATATCACAAAATCCCCATTATCTTATTTTCCAATGTATAACTAAACCTACCCACTAATACTAACTATATAGATCCCAAAAACTCATATAATTATATTAAATCTATTAGAAGAATGGTCATTACACTTAAAAATGCATGCATGGGTATTGTAATGGTATATTGACTTTGGAGACTTGGTACCCAATTGTGTTAGTTAGTCCAAGTTAATCAATGGTTCCCACAAAGAAATTTTAACAAAGCATTCCATATAGATATATTATACTTAAAACCTTTATTCATAACCTAGGGGAATGAAATATATGAATGGGAGGGCCTATATTATTAGTAAATAAAAATAATGAAAAAACATAAGCACAATGTTAAAATATGAATCTGTAAAATGGTTTATAGCATGTGAAAACCACACCATGTATATAAAAAATAAAAAACATGAGTGATGTAATAAATATTATTATATCATATGACATAAATCATAAGTAAATAAATGAACATGACCTTATGAGAGGATAAAATTTACAAAATAAATGGAATAGTGGCATAAAAATAATCTTAGAGAATAATTTACTTAGTAGTCAAGGATCATTTCCAAAATAATCATAGTGGAATGGGTTCACTCCATAAACCATATTTGTAGTCGAGGATCACTCTCTGTATTATCCTAGTAGTTAGACTGTGTTACAAAACTAGGATCACTCCCCATTATAGTTCTATATATCTCATGAAATATACATATTAACCAATGCACTAGAGGGATATATAGGTCTTACCCATAAGATTATTAAAATCAGACATATGTGTTCTACAAGATCGTGAAACATTAATCATATCATAATCCATGAAATGAAATAAATTTCATAAAAATTTAATTACATCCTATCCTTTGGAAAAGAGACATGTTTTATAATATAATCATCATTTCATAATATCATAACCCATGAAAAATAATTGGTTTCATAAGAATTTTTATATTGTATAACCATAGTAAGATGAACAAGATTCATAAACATCATTCCATCATAAACATAAACAATCCATAGAATGAATAATAATTTTATATTTGATTCATATACCTAGTAAAAAATAGGAAATATTAATGAATTTCTTCTAAGATAGAAAATGAATTTGAAAGAACATTTAAAAAAAATCATGGGGAAAATATCCATTCTTCAATGAAAACCATTCATAAAACATAAAAATATTTCTAATCCCTTTTATCATAAAATATTATTTGATTATTTTAAAAGAATAATAATATAAAATATCATTCAATATATTGTAGAATTGTTTTTTTTAATATAATTTTAATTGATCATTATTTTATCTTTTTTGGTAAATTTTAATAGGATTTTTTTGGAAAACGACAAGAAGACTTCTTTCAAATTTTTTTGTAAAAGTTTTATACACTGGTAAATATTTATATATTTAATAATTCATAGAATCATAAAAGACATTTTTTTAAACATTTATAAAAATTTTTTTTTGATGAAAAATGAGTTTTCAATTGATGATAGAAATAAATATGATTTTTTTAAAAAAAATTATTTTGAACTAATGAGTGCATAAAGAGAATAAAATGACGGAAAAACTGTATTCCCGTGAAATTATAATAAGATAATATGTTTCAGAAGTTTCATAAGATATTTATTTAAATATGTAATCATATGAATCAAAATCATTAAAAGTCTTATTAATCAATGATATCATAACATAAAATCTTTACCACTTTTATAACATTAAATTATAAGTTACATGAAGGAATATAATCAAATTAAAAATCAAATATAATAACAATAAATAAATGAATAATATTAAATTAAAGAGGGTATATATATACCTCATTAAATAAGATATCTATTTAATATAACTTCTATCTCATGGAATGAAAATTGAGAGAAAATCCCCTTACCTCTTCTGTAAATTTATTACCATAAACTCTATGAAATAGAGAACATCAAATGGATTTTTAAATCCACATAATTTTGAGAATAATAATAAAAAAATCATGGGAATTATATACACCACATAAATGAAGCATATTGCAAATATTCTATGTACCTCTCAAACAAGTAAATGTAAGACTAAAATCTATTACCTAAAGTCTCAACTTCCTTCATACACGTATAATCCTCCAATATAATAAATTTACATTTATTATAAAAAATTATATAACCAATACACACACACACATATATATTTAATACCATATATTATTTACATAGGAAATTTTCTTATATATTTATAAATAATTACTTTTTAAAATAATTTTTTAGGAAATAATTGATTCATTTTCTGTAAATGTATTGATTTGTCATTTTTCAACCTGTTAAAAAATGAATTGTTAAATAATATCCTGAATTTTAACCATGATATAAATATAATATAAACTATTTATCTATATCTTTTTAATTTAGTCCATCAATTTTTGGAATATAAAATGAAATACATAATTTATTGAGATGATATGTTGTATGCATACATTAAATATGTTTCAATTTCCTCATGGATTGATAAGAAAATTTCCAAATAATATATTACCTTAAATGAATAATCATTATATGGGATATATATATATATATATCACAGATGTTTTTCTAATCATATTATTGTCAACTTCCATGTAAATTTTACATGAAGAACAAATCACATCGTTTCATGATGTTGTAGTTTGTCGTATATACGAATGACGTTATCTTATTACAATAGAATGAGAAGTAAAAGAAGGAACATATTATGTAAGTATTAAGGCATCATAATAATTTCAAAAATATAATATATATAAACTATATCCATCATTATATCCATTGGGGATATGTGTTGATGGAAAATAATAACACTGGTTCGCGCTGCGGTGGTCTATCATACAGATGAATGATGATTCTATAAACCATTTAATTGATGAGGGGAAAGATTTAGGTTATTACATAATTATAATAAAATATAATTATATATAATTTATTTGGTTTGTTATATAATAATGGTATAATAATAATTTTATATATGGTTGAAGAAATAAAATAAAACACTCAGTTATAGGGATTACCCCTTTTCCAAACAACTTCTTACAGTTTGCACCTAAAGGATTCATAGGATGGAGTTATGATCAAAATAAGGAATATAGGATGATAGGAGGTATTTTAGAATGCTATTTTTGACTTTATTTATGGAAAAAAATTTGGATATCTGAAGTAGAGAGGAGAGGGGTGGACATATATATTGGAGGTGAGTGGCACACTTGTAGTTTTTGAAAAGAAAAAGAAATACCCAAGTTTTTCAGATGAATAATTTATCCATAATTTTACATTAATGAAAATATATGATATATAGTGTAGTTATTTAATGAAAATTGTTGGTGTTCATGTTTGTGGTCATTTTACAGTTTTATATTATAGCTTAACACCTGAATAATCCCATTTTAATCTTAACCATAGTAAATAGTTATTTTACTTTTTAATATTAAATATGGTGAAAAATTATTTTTAAATTATTTGATAATATACATTATTATTATTTCAAATATTTAGTCTATTTCACCACAATCCATTCAAATATTAGGAAAATTTAAATATAAAATTTATCATGTAGACGTAATGAGAAATTAGATTTCAAAAGTGAAAATATTCAACGATGAAAATGTTTTTTTTAAATATTCAATAGTAAATTTATTAAGATAAAAATAAATATGATAATAGATATATTATTTAACTAATTATACATTTTAAACAACATTAAATGAAATTATTATTTTTAAAAGATAAAAAAATTGATAAATATTAATCAAAATTTGTATTTTTCTTATACAACAAAATATTTATTTTCTAACAAAAGTATAAAAATAAACCATAAAAAATTATTACAATATAATTATAAAAATTAATTAATTTTTTAAAAATTAATTTTATACTAGTTTAAGAAATTGATTTTAAATTAACTGCGTAAAACATGGATAAAATACTCATTTGGGAAGTATTTTTATGAAAAAATTAGATATATTATAACGTGTATAAAAAGAACCATAAGATGAATTTAAACATTTTATTGAATTTATATTATATTTTTCATTAAAATAATTCTACAAAATTGGTTTGTATAATTTTTAAGGTAATTTTTTTTAGTTAAAAATAGTTTTTCAGAAGAGTTATATTTTTTTAAAATGGTTTTTATTTTAATTTAAAAATTAATTTTCTAAAATTAATTTTTTATAATTACATGTCTAAAAAATATATTCAAATAATTTATTTTATTCAATTCATACCCTCTATTTCTATGCCTAGTTTTTTAATTTTTATGAAATGAAAATATTTTAATAATATATAACTTTTTTTTAGAAAATCTGTGACTGTTAGAACACAATATACACTTGGTATTGTGTGTAACGTAATGTGAAATCAATGACACATTAAAAGAATGATAATTTTTGTGTTTTATATAACACAAAATATCAAAATGAATATATATATTTGAAATATATATTACAAAAAATATCGAGGTGTTACCAAGTACCCATTAATATAAAAATGTTCAATTTTAAAAATCCTATCCCACATGATCACAAGTACCCATTTTTGTTCTCCGATTAATATAAAAAAAATATAGAAATTATTTGGTAGAAATGACAACTCATGTACAATTTAATCTTCAATTTTATAAATTATGGGTAGTAATTACTAATGAATAATGAATAAGAAGCTAAATCACCCTATATAATATATAAAAAGTGTCACGACCCATCCTTGGGACCCACACCGTGACTACCCCAAGCCCGCCTTCCACAAGCCAGGGGATGGAGACTGGAACCAAAGGCATAATCTCGATAAAAGGGAATGAATTTCCTTTTAATCTAGTAACACACACCCAGTCTGAACACAAGCAGTAGAGGAAACAACTAGAATTAAACACTAAGTAAACTAAATACAAAAGTAAGTGCTGAAAGGAAAGGGGCCGTAAATACAATCCCAACAGTAATGTACAACTGAAAAATTGTAAACAGAAACTAATAAGTTGTCCTCTGGAAATCCCACCGGAAGGGTGGGTACAAATGGCCTACTCAGTACCCAAAGTTTGTTTGTCCACTCCGTGTACGTCTCGCAAAGTGGTCCACCTCTGGGTACTATCCAGTTCCACAAGTCTCTACCTCGATCAGTGCTTCCCGTCGTCTGCAACCAACACAACAATGTGCAGGAATAACCCGTGCATGGATGAGTATAATGATACTCAATAGGGTCCCCAAGACCCCCGAAGGTCTCCCAAAATCCATGAAGTATAAACAAGAGAATAAAGATATAATCACGATGTATCAACCAACCCTACTTAGGTATATGTCCATTCATATACCTAAGTTATAAATCACAGTTCGGCTCCAACTCTCGAGCCCAAGCACAATCCAATACACACAAGAAGTAATGTCAATCAAATCGAAGATAATGATTGAAAGTTGAGACTCAACTCACACAGGTATACATTCTTTCGAATAGTGATTCAGATGATCAGATGTAGCCACTGATTCATCTATGCTTTCAATCCCACATACGATCCAAGTACAGAAGTCATCACTGTCGAACCCACATAAGATCCAATTATAGTAGTCATCGCTACCGAAGCCACGTAGGATCCAAGTACACCAGTCGTCGCTTTCGAACCCACGTAGTATCCAAGTATTGTAGTCGACACTGCCAAACCCAGGTAGGATCCAATTACAGTAGTTGTCTCTACCAAACCCACATAGGATCAAAGTACAGTAGTATTCACTATCGAACCCACGTATGATCCAATTATAGTAGTCTTCGCTGCCGAAGCCACGTAGTATCCAAGTACAGTAGTCGTCGCTGCCACAGCCATCTCCAGGGTTCCCGCACACAGCACACTCGATTTTGAGAGGGTCCGCTGCTCTAGAAAATGGGTTCGATATATCAACTATCATGAAGTCCAATGTTTATGTATCCCGAAGTTCCGTCTCATTAAAAGGAACCCAACTCGATAGACGACTCGTCAATCGGACGCCCTCTCTAAGAGTTATTGGCTTTTCCGTTCTCGGTTCCTGGTTGGAATTGCGCTCATTCTAAACCTATCCATCTTCCAATGTTCTCAAAAACTCAAATAAAGTATCGAAAAAGGATCATATCGTCTCGAGGATCCCAGTTCCATAGACAGTGCATCATTTGGATGTGCGGGAAAGAAGATATCGGTGTTTAAGCAAAACGAGCCCGGCCCGTCGAGCCTAGTGGGCTGGCGGGTCTGCTCGACCCGGTGGGGCGCGACCCAGCCCGATGGCTATGGCTCGGCCCGCAAGAATGGACCGTCTTACATGGAAGGTGGCTCGGCCCGCACGGTAGGAATCCCGGCCAGCGTAGCAGGCGGCCCGGCCTGGCGGCAGATCACGGCTCGTTCAGCTGGCCGAGTGGACCGGGTGGCACGAACCCCCGGTTTCCTACCATGACGGCGCCGAGTGGTGCTGCCTCTCTGGGCATGCCGGCTAAAGCATGTTGTTTTTCACTAGCACTAGTATCATGAAGAGCAGGCCGCTTTCTTCCCACATTCTCCTTTGGGTGCCGCGACTTCCTTCAACCCGGCCGGCAGGCGGTCGGCCGGTTCGCCCGCCGAAGCGGCCCGCCCAGCACCGGTCGTGGTTCCTCTGTAGCGCGGCACCAAGAGGCGCCACGATCATCACAGACAGACCAGTAGGTGGTCGACCAGTTTTCCATAAAGAAGCGGCACGCATAGCAGGCCACGGTCTTCCTGTAAAGTGGCGCCAAAGAGGCATCACAGTCCTCCAGCCCGGCCTGCTACAGCCAGCCGGTTCACTTCTCCCTAGAGTCTTACACCGCGGCCCGTGGTTTCGTCCATATGCCCAGTGTGTGGTTGCCGCTTTCGGTCACCGTCGCCTCTAGTTTCCATTTCCCAAATAGTCACAAACCAATAGAGGGTCGTCAGGCTGTGTTTGTTTAGCCCGCGCTATCCGCGTTAGGTGATAACAAAAGGCAGAAAACAATCCAAGGTATTCAGCGAAGAATGAGATACAATTTTATTCAAATAAAATTGATCAAAACCGCCTACCTCGTTTGTATTTCATAGACGAAGTCACGATGTGGCTGCGTCAATTTGTTGACATTGGGTAAGAAGGATCCCAGGATAGTGCATCATTGGCATTCCTTGCTGGTGGCTTCTTCTCTTTTGGTTTAGCAGAAGTTCGAAGGAGAAGTTCGTCATTCTTCAGCAGTTCATCATTGGAAGGATGAAGCTCTCCTCTCTCCAGCCTTTCCAAAGGATTATCCCAACCCTAAAAGAAATAGAGGTGATCTCTATTAATCCTTCCGCACAACAACACATGGTTTTATTTAAATAAATGAGGTGACTCATTTAATTAATTCTTAGGATTGGTTCAAATTCAAATCGTAGAAGAAGTGGAGAGTCCCAATTAATGAGGGGAGGTGTAAAATTAATTAAGGGGTGTTAATGGGGAGTTTAATGGGAGTTCAGGGGAGGGTAAAAGTAGGAGTTCATGTGGGCCCCACCACACATTATCCTCTCATTAGAGGTTATGTGGGGGTGGGCCTCACCTCTAACCTCCCATTGGAGATAAAAACTACCAACTAAATAAAATTGTATATCACATTAATTTTATTTAATTTATCATGAAACCCCAAAATTAAATTTCGCTCTTTATAAAACGCAATTGCAGTAATGGTCCTCTAAAGAGAATATCAGCGCTGTGAGTTCATAGGTGTCCTCATATTTCAATTCCGAGCACCAGTTCAAAATATAGAAAACCCTGTACGTTGTTTTACTAAACATACCCAAAAAAAACATCAAAAATCGATTCTGGTCACACCGGGCCTCAGAATCAGGTCCCGTCAAAAACTGCAGACTCGTAAAATTCCAAAGAATTAATGAAAAAAATTTCTTTAAATTTCTAGGTCATTAAATTACCGCCACATCAGAGCTTTACCTTATCGTATAGCTACAACACACACTCGGGAGACAAAAGTGGGTATTGAGCATGCATCTGAGCCTCCCACTTCCATGTGCTCTCCTATAGGTCCCTGTGCTGCCAGTGAACACGCGCCAGAGGAATCGACCATCCACACAGTACCCGCTCTTGTCAATCCTCAATCTTCACTTGAACCTCCATGAATGTCACCCTGTCATTGATGTCCAACTCCCCGTGGTCGATGATATGGTCCGGGTTGTGCACATACCTCCTCAGCTGAGATATATGGAATACGTCGTGCACCCGATGCAACTGAGGTGGAAGGGCCAGGCGATAATCCACCTATCCCACCCTACTGAGGACATGAAAAGGCCCAATGAAACGTGGAGATAACTTGCCACCTCAGAAAAATCATTATAAACCTCATCGATGTGAGACACATAGAAAGACATGGTCACCATCCTAGAACTTCGGTGGTCTCCATCTTTTATCATCATAGGACTTCTGTCTTCTCTGTGCAGTCTTCATCTGCTCCTGGTTGATCTATAACTTTTCGGTCGTAGCATGCACTATCTATAGTCCTAAAAGTGCTGACTCCCCTTGGTCAGTCTAGCATAGAGGTGATCGGCATGGTCGGCCGTATAGTGTCTCGTAAGGTGCCATCCCGATGGTGGAGCAGAAGTTGTTGTTGTACGCAAGCTCCTCCAAGGGTAAGTGATCATATCATCCTTGAACAAAGTCAAAGACACATACACTGAGCATGTCCTCGAGAGTCTGAATGGTCCTCTCTGTCTGACCATCCGTCTGAGGATGGAAGGTGGTGCTCAAGCAAAGCTACATGCCAAAAGCCACCTATAACCCCTTCCATAGCTGGGAACTGAAATGATAATCTTGATAGGAAACGATATTCGATGGAACACAATGAAGCCGAACGATCTCCTAAACGTAGAGGCATCCCAAGATCTCTATTACACCCCACTCTCTGATCGGTAAGAAGTGTGCTGACATGTTGAGTCGGTCGATGATCACCCAGATAGAGTCGTGTCCTCTGGATGTACGTGGAATCCCTGTCATGAAATCAATGGATATTCCATCCCACATCCACTCTGGGACCTCTAAGGGTTGTACCAAGCCTGCTGGTACCTGGTGCTAAACCTTCACCTACTGACAATTGAGGCACCGTGATACAAACTCTGCTACAGCATGTTTCATACCCGGCCACTAGTGCTGTCGTCTGAGGTCCTGATACATCTACAGCCCTACTAGATGTACCGCTAGAGGGGAATTGTAGAACTCCCTCAACACCTCCTTCTGTAGTGAAACTGGTACCATGGTAAGTCCTCTAAAAAGGATGACCTACTCTCCACCTTTAAAAAACCCATAAGGTGTCTGCCCTGAGGATATATGAGCATGTCGTGTCTCACAGTCAACATCCCCTCAATGTGCCTCCCTGAGTCATTGAATAAGTGGAGCAGTGACAGTGAGAGACAGAAAAAAGGCTACCCCATCTCTATCCACAAAAGTTATTTTCAACGCAGTTAGCTGCTCTGTTGCCTCTCGTAGCATCTGAATGCCCGATCTTCTGCTGAGAGAATCTGCTACAATGTTACTCATCCAAGGATTATAGACTATATTGAAATCATAATTCTGGAGGAACTCAAGCCATCGTCATTGTATGAGGTTCAGGTCCTTCTCTGAGAAGATGTACCTAAGACTCTAGTGGTCAGAGTAGACTGTAAAATGCTCACCCATCAAATAGTGTTGCCACATCATTAGGGTGAAGACCACTGCTGCTAACTCAAGATCTTGGGTAGCGTAGTTATGCTCGTGATGTCTCAACTGTCGTGAACCATACGTGATCACTTATCCTACGTAAATATATTTAGGGGAGAACAATTAAAAAAATTATTTCTCGTTACTATTTTCCCATAACTCATTGATAATTAACAAAATAAGAAAAATTTCTAAATCAATATTCCTTTAGTAAAACTATATTTTTAATTTAATAAAACTATATATCAAAATTCGAAAAATGTTAATAACTCATCCTGAATGGTAGAAGTGTTTCATAAATTCATTTTTTGATTTAATAGAAACAAATTACATGATCTCTAAAATTAATAGTCAAATTATCTTACAATGTCTAATAGTCAATGGTATCCTCACTATTTATGTTATGGTGTATCCTATTATATTATAAAACTAATTTTGAGACAATGTTAACTGATATAAAATTATATATGTGATTTTGGTTTATAATAATATTATATATATATATGATATTATTTAATATCTAAATGAAATTATTAAAATAATTACATAATGGTCAATTGATTTTATGTTACTCGTATTATAAATGTATATTAATTATAAATAAAATCATCATTTAATATGTTTCCCTCTATCAATGTTTTTTTGTTTTCTCAAATATTAATATCAATGTATATTAAACCCATAATTATTTTTCTGAATTTAAAATCAATTGAGAAAAATATTATTCACCTTCATGTTGTCTGATATCTATAAATTCCCCAAAAGAAATATGATAGATCTCTTTATTTTATGTCATATGAAGTATTATTCAAAATAATTCAAAGGGTAATTCTTTTTTGTGGTCTTATTAACCTTATTTAATAACCAACAATTTTTATTACTAGAATAATCACAAAAAACAATACTTTTTTTAGATGATTTACAAAACACATAGATAAATTAATATTTTTAGAAAATATCAACATTAGAAGTATAACATGTCTTCTAGTAAATACATTCAACGTATCTCAATACTTTTTATCCCATAAACTTTTTTATAATTAACTTATCATAGTGGTAATAGGTAAATAGAAAATAAAATATTCTTGATTCAAAATTTCATAATAATTATTCAATCTAAATAAATGTTGAATCATGAAAACATTAATGGGTGATTACTAGGGTTTCATTATAATTAATTTTATAATAATAATATAAATTCACATATTTGAAATGACTTAATTAAGAAAATCCATCTCTACTATATATATGTGTAAAATAAATAACTTATAATATAACATGTTTTGAAATTAACTATCATTGACTATTTATGAATGATATTAATTGTTAAAATATAATTTTGACTAATTTGAATACAATTAAAAAATACCATGAAAAAAGTATTAATATACTTATTTACGACTTGAATCATATATTAAATGAATATAGAATAAGTATTTGAATGTCCAAATATAATTTCTTGAAATTCAAAATCACTATATTGAATTTGGAAGTTCATTTTTAAAATATCATGCTCTCTTAAAAAAATGAGGGTGTATTGATGATAATTCAATAATAGAACGAAATATATCATCACTGAATTGTTAAAATATGTTATCAGTACAGGGTGAAGGATATATATTATTAATAATCACTTGATTAGTTTTGTGATAATTAATGAATATGTATGTAAAATGATCATTATTATTGTAATAAGGAATTATAATTTTTAATGGGGATACATTTTGATAAATTGGCCACTTATATTTATATTATCATGTTTCTACATTAACACATGCAATTTTAATGGTGTAATGAAATAATATGGAAATAATTTTGTCGCAAGTGAGTTATAAATAGTGAACTTTACATATATTTTTTCACCGCTACAATAAATATATAGAAATAAGATAATCCTACATTAATGGTTGTATAAACCATTACACCATTAATGGTTGTATAAACCAGTATAAAATTAAAAAATAAGTATATAGAAATAAGAAAAAGCAAAATAAACCAGATGATATATTAATGTTTGATTATCATGTAGTAAAAGTTCTCCCCATTAGAAATTGGAAAAAATAGACTATTCTAATTGAAAGTGTTCTGGTTAATGATATCAATGATTTTTCACATAGTCAATCTTAAAAATATCCTAACCATTTTTATATTAAAAACGATATGTAATACTCATTATATAAAATTCTTTTATAAACAATATGTTCGACTTATTAAATTCCTTTACGTTAATTTTTTGATAATTTAGTACACACATATAACATTATTATATTTATAAAATAAAGATTATCACCTAAATACTTCATTTAATGAGCATGAAAAACATACAATTGTGTGTTTAAATCAATATAATGTTGAAGGTAAATATTATTTATAATAACTGGTTAATAATGAATGATAATAAAAACATTATATTCCTATTAATGTTTTTGTAATCGACTAAAAGAATACATGAAATTAAATATTCATCTTTCAAACATTTGAAATTTGATATTTGCATTTTAATGATTTTTTTATTATTTATCCCCTGGTATGATCATTCACACGTGAATAAAATACCAAAAAATAAATATACAAAATAAAATATATAATAACTATTTGATAAATAATTAAATTAATAAAAATTATTAAACACATACAGTAGGTCAAAATATATAATTATGTGAAAAATATAGAAAATAGGGCATCTAAAAACATGTTTTATCGACTACAACGAATATTGATATTGTGTATGGTAAAAACCTACAATAGTTTATACATTTGAGTAGTTCAATGGACACAGTTATCATAATATTATTCATAAAATGAGACAGTACGACGTATGGTTGATCAGAATTAATCAAGCGGTCAATCATTTTATTCATATAATATTGATTCTAACATGCAGAAGATAAATGAATTTTTAAAAGAAATAGGTACATTAAATAGATAAATTTGATTGGTTGATTCTTAATCCTATGGTAGATTCATTACAGATAAAATTTATACTTGAATGAAAATTTTGATATTTTATATCTCATCATTTTTCTCTGGTATTTTAACAAAAAACTAGGATACCAATAAATTAAACAATTATTAAATAGATTTATCACTTATAATTATATATCAAATAAACATTTCAAAATCCATAAATTATTACATATATATAGATTGATCTTTATAATGTTAAAATTTATAATCCCCAAAGTAAAAATTATATAGATTTGATATTAATAAAATGAAAGGAAATTTTATAAATTCAAATTGATTTTATATTTCAATCATATATTTGAAGTCAAAAAAAGGATAAAAAGTATTAAAATATAAAAATTACTTCCGGCATCAAGGAAAAAACTCATAAAATGGTAATATTAAATACATATTTTAAGGAGACAATACAAGAAAGAAATCCCTTTAAATATTTGAATTTTTTTTAAACATTTATCAATTGTTTTGAATTTCTAGATTCATGAATTAGAAATTTAAAATTAAGTAATACACTAAAAATATGATATTAAATAAATAATTAGAATCCAATCATGACAAGATAAAATTTAATTTTCTAATATTTTGATGTATTCAAATGTTTTATAAAAATTTAGGAAATTAATTTTTATATATGAAAAAATTTAGGATTTATATTTCCCTTATGAAATTGATCTATAATGTTTTGAAATTTAATTACATTATGACTTTTCATATAATTTTCAATGTATTTTTAGAAATATAAATCTACGACATGTTATCATGATAAATAATTATATTTTAAAAAGTACATTGAAAATTAGAAATATTTTATGTAATCTATAAAGATTATGGGAAAGATTTTGTAACAATAACATAATTTTTTTGAATGATAATGAATCTAATTAGTTTTAATTCATATAACTCCCCGAAACTAATAATTTATCAATAAAAGAAATCATTATTATTGTGAATTTTATATTTATTTTTCATCCACCAAGATTTTAATTTAAAAAACTAGTCACATGAAGTGATATATGTGTACGGTAAAACAATCTCAGATTGAAATACCATTTTAACAAACTTAATAATAATTTTAAATACAAATAAATTCATTTTCATAGAATTATATTAAAATCTATAATACTTGAAAACACTGAACATTAAATCATTCCTCATAGTAGTTTAGTGAAAAATAAAAAATTTAGTCTTTATTATTTTAATATTAATTGATTTTCATGATACATTTTTATCATGTATACATGATGTACACACATGATTATTACAACCATTTCTTGAATCTAGTGAAATTATTTTTTCCATATCTTTATCATACTTGTAGTCATTAATAAATATATTTTCATCTATTTATTAAATATTAAAGAACAAGAATGAATTCTAGGATACCATTTAACATCATATCAATGTCACATATCACTAATTCAAAAAATTATTAAGAATTTTTTTCATAAGAATATCCAAAAATATCATCATAAAGTATTTGAATAGTTGAAATATCATTATAAATACTTTTTAATATCATATTTTGAATAATTTTCCCCTTTTCAAACACAATATTTACAGAAAAGCTGGATAATATTTCACACAAATATTAATAATCATATATCAATAAATAAATTCCTTTTAATAAATTTAAAACATTATTAGATTTATCTTCATTCTTAAAATTTAGGGGTTGTATCAGAAAAACATCCTCATAAATATGTCCTTTTAAAAATAATATTTGGAAATTGAAAATAAAATGGTTTGTCAAAAAAAACAATCATAATTAAGTAAATTCCTATATATTTTTTCTTAAAATTATAGTAAATAAGTATTCAAAATCAATAAATTATTTTTTATTGAAACCCTAAGCTACCAATAAAACATTGTTTTAAATTATATTAACAGATACATCAAATTTATATTTAAAAATACACTCAGTTATAAAAAAAATGCCTTTTAGGGTTGAAACACGTTTCATAATTTATTTCTATTAAACATAATAAATTCATCTTACATTTCTGTAATTTATTTTGAAGAAGATAAATATTCATATACATTTCATGGTTCAAAAAACTAAAATAAAATCAGTATTCATATAAGAAATTTTTAAAGAATTTATAGTTTCAAAAACATGAATTAAATCAACAATTAATTTTTTAATAAGAATATATTTCAGAAATTTTACTGTTTTTTGTGAAATAATACCACCTTAATTGATCCATCAAAGTATGAATTTTTAGGTTCCAAAAATTTATAATATCTAAAGTCTTGTTCAACATTCTTTAAATCATATTTCATTTCTTTTATATGATTTTCGTTCGATTTATCGTTAATAGATAATTCATAAATAAGTGATATTTTTTTGTAAACCCTATATTCCTTACCTAAAATGAAATATTGTAGAAAATTTTCATTTTTCAAATATGAATTGAATTTTTTCAATAAATACATGGTATTAAGAATATATTACTTTCATAAATATACTCTATAATATCCAGTTCAAGGATTCCTTCACCTTCCAAATTCATAATGTGTTTTCTTTTATAATGGTCAAAAAATAATTTTATTAGAAAAATGAAAATTTGTACTAATAGCCTCCTCTTGTATGAATTTTTTTAAATCATAATCATTAAACCATATTCTGTAAATTTCATAAAATATCCAATATTTCCATTCTACCACAACATTATGTTCTGTAGAATAACTAATATGGGCTTCAACATGACTATTTTTACATTGGTGTTTTGCAACCTATTATTAAAAGTGAATCAACAAACTTTTAAAGTTTATTTTTTATATAAAAATTTAAATTAAACTTAATTTGAAATGAATTTTAAAATCATTTTTATAAAAAAAATGTTTGTAATCTTTTGAAATATTACTTATAAAATTTCATTTGTAAAAAAATGAAAAAAAAACATTTATGAAAATCAATCGTACCCCAAAACCATCATTTATGTTTTATCAAAACACATCCCCTCAACTAAATATAGAACCAAGTAGTGCTAGGAGACCATTGATATACATAAATCCTATATTTCTATTTATTTATTTCATATTTTGACATTTTATATCCAAAATCTTTCATCCTTCATCAATGTTTTACAATCATCTAGCTATCAAGGTCCACACCTAATCGTAGTTTAAGGTTTTTGTTGGATTATTTTTTAACATGGGTTGTTTCACTTGTTTTTCTTCAATCATGTAGTCTTTCAAATATTTCCATTGAAATTATTTGAGTTGATTTGAATTCATTATCTATTTTCCAATATCATCCTCCATATGTATTTTTTTTATTTTTAAGATAAAATTATTATTTGAGAGTTATATGTTTTATTGATCTATTCATTTGTTTTTATAATTTTATTATCATTAATTTAATAAATAAAATTAATGAGTTAATTTTTTTAAAAAATGATTCAAAAAAATAATTTTTTCTAAATATATTGTATTTATAAATTTTGATTGTAATAATTTTTTTGTGGTTGAAATTGTTTGTTATTCAATTTTTATCATTTATATGTTTTTTAACCTATATTTTATATTAATATTATTTTTTCGATAATAATTTATTAATAAATTTATGCATGTTTAAATTATCTCTTTTAATATTTTTTTAATCAATTTTATTTTAAAATGTCTTCTATATATTTTTATAATTATTCATAATTTTTTGTTATGATCAAATAGTTTTTTATAAATGAATATTCTTATTATTAATTTATATATTTAAAATTTATATGTTCATATATATTGAAACGTTTTTATGTTTTAAAATATTCATCTTTTATATTGTGATATAAGGTTATTAATGTATCATTATAAGATAAATTTACAAATAACCACTGATGTATAAGAAAAATGAGTTTATGATATTATGTGATTTTCTAAATAAAGTATTCCAAAAAATTATTTTACTTCTTTTCCATCAGTGATGTGTTTGAAAATAAAAATGTTCAGTTCCAGGGAAATCGTGGATAATTTTATTTTTTAATATTATATCCATAACTATTCACTTTTGATCTGGCATGGTGAAATTATAAAAAATTCATCATCTAGTTTTGATAATAATATTCAACATGAGAAAAATGATGTTATTAAAGAAATAATTCATTATGTAGGTATTAAAACCATCAGAAATTAGTATTTGATTAATGATTGAATGAATATTCTAAGAAACCACTATTCATAGGTTGCACAAAATATATAGTGTCTTTTTATGTAAAAATATTTTTTAAAGGGGAAGAATGAAATGGTTGGAGGGATAGATGTTTCAGTGAAATTATTGATCTTTGCAAGGAGATAGTTTAATAATTCCATGATCTTCTAGAATCCAATTATGGCATAATAAATTATCATGGCCAACGAAATTAGAGTATAAAATGATAAATGACTCCCCCAATTATTGTGATTTATACAAGAGGGGATGTGAATGTTTATCAAAATTTATAAAATGTGGTATATCACTGTTGATGCTCCATTCGTCACAGAATCTAAAGATCAGAAAAGGGGAATATATGAGCTCAAAGTGATTCAACCTTTGAAGAAAACATAAAAAATTGACCAAGGGATGAACAAGGAAAACTTTGCCCATAGGCCGCGCTAGTTCCTTCATGGTCGCGCAAGTGAACTTGCGCGACGCACTTGGCGCGCAAGTGGCTTGCGCGACCTAATTGATATCCGCCCGGGTTCTTCTCTGGCCTATAAATAGACCCTGTGGGCACCCCATTCGAAGAGGATCTTTTTCCAGAAACTCGAATTGAAGCTCCCGATGCCCAAGTCACTTCTCAATGCTTCCGGAACACTTCTAGGGTAATTTCTTACCTAGAACGGAAGATCTAAAGAGATGGAGGAAGGCCTAAGTGTTGAAACTCATCAACACTTGCGCGCCTGAGTGGCCAGCCCTTAAGGGAAGTGGTCACACTTGCGCACTGCCTTACTCCTTCGATAGAACATGCGCGTCCCTTTTTTGTAAGAACCTCAAGAGGATTATAAAGTCTTTAATAAAGAGTCGCTCAAGTACTTGAATGCTAGTTGACCATCGCGCAAGTACACCACGTATCGCGCTAGTATACCTGCGTGACCAATACTTGCGCGCCACCTCAATACTTGCGCGCCTTCTAAGACTTGCTCGCCCCTTCCTTTTTGGGTGCCTTTCTTTCCCATTACACCCCTATTAAGCCATTACACCTTTCCTTTTCAAGATTCAGTCTTCAAGACACTCTTCAAATCCATTTATGGCATGATTTCTTGATTTGACTTCCTTATCTGAAAGGAATTATGTGGAATATCTCTCAAAACCTAGTGATTAAAATATTTTTATGTCACTAAATATGGAGAGTTAATTCATTCAACCTCATCGTTTAAGATTAGAGAATCCTTACCCTGGGTCTCTTTTTCTGGAATAATCCCCAGTCATAAGTCCTCTAATTTGGGCATCCTTTTCAGGAGTAAGCCTCAAACCTTAATCCTTAACCTGGGTATCCTTTTCAGGAATAAGTCCCAGTCCTAAATATTGGGCATCCTTTTCAAGAGTAAACCCCAAACTTTAATCCTTAACCTGGGTCTCCTTTTCAGGAATAAGTCCCAGTCCTAATCTTGGGCTTCCTTCTCAGGAGTAAGCCCCAAGTCCCCTAACCTGGGTCTCCTTTTCAGGAATAAGTCCCAGTCCTAAATCTTGGGCTTCCTTTTCAGGAATAAGCCCTAAGTCCCTTAAATTCTCTTTAACCAGTCCTAATTTACGTATGATCTGGGACTCCTTCTCAGGAGTAAAACCCAGTTATCTATCTTCTTCTAATTTGGGTTTCCTTTTCAGGAATAAGTCCCAAGTTAGAGTATTCAAATCTCCCTGAAGCACATATACCTTTATGGACCATGTTCCTGGATTTTCTCCCTAAAGTAAATCCTCTGGGAAGTCATACATACATAATCCCCAAATTATTTCTTATGATTGCACCTTTCATGGCACAATTGTCTAATTTTTACCAATACCTATTGTTTCTCACACCAAGCATTACTCACGTAAGCTTAGAGTGTAAAAGTAATTATGACATCATGCTTTGAGCCATCAATCATAAACATCATACTCTTCCATTCGAACTACGTGGGTTCCGATTCCTTTTCCAAAAGAAAGGATACGTAGGTAGCCCATCTATGGGTTCGATCCCAACTTTGAAATAATTCATGTCCTTCTGAATGAATATAAACTTCAAGTGCCCCACTGAGTGGCTTTAAAACCAGCCTGGTCATCATAATGACCAAGAGACTTTTATATGAATGTTTTGAAGGTTACCATTGACCAAGAATCTCTAAATAGATATAGATGATTCTCTATTGATGAAGAACCTCGAATACATATAAAAGATTCTCTAAATTTCTTACATCTTTAATCATTGATTGTCAAAACTAAAGGAAAAGGTCATTTTATAATTGGTAATGTAATAAGGATTCACGAACATATCTTAAATCTATAAAGAGAGTCCCAGAATAGACAATAATTCCCCTAAAAAAAGGTGTGATGAGTCCGACCTCCCATCCTCTCGACCAATGCAAATTCCTAAGCCTCATCAGTCCACAAGCTAATGAGCGCCTACCTTTGAAAGTAGATCCAAATGGATGTGGAATCATTGGATGTTTCCGGTTCTACGAACAAACCCGTTAGAAACCGATCGGAACGTTTGAATCTCCCATCCAGGAGGGCATCCCCGAATTCTGAGGGAAACAAAAAATGGTGAACCTGAAGTTAATACTTAACCAAGTTAAAATGATGTTTTAAATATTTGTTAAGCCCCTATTTAAAACTCAATAAGAGGGCTAACAAAAACAATCATTGACATGTGTGCTCATCCAAAGGATGAAGTGGCTGAATTTTATCTTGATTATGACTGTTATATCAAATAGGCACCCTTTTCCAAGATCTTCTGTATTTCCATAATGGCTGCTCTCAAATTCACATCTGTGAATACTGCTGCTGAAAATACCACTGCTGCTATTCCTACTGGATCGTCATCCGCTCTCAGGATGACATCACCTACTAAGCGTCTTCAACGCCGGGTATCAAATGCGCTGGTTAAGGAGTACCGTCAACACGGTACCATCCCAACTTTGGAGGCTGCCCGACATGCCCTCCAAGTGAACAACTCACACAGGTCATCCGGACAACGACGACTAGTGATCAAGAGGCAGGCGGTGCTGACTACCGTCTCCAACCGTTTCTGGTCGTTATCCCCGGAATGAAATTTCCATTCGCTCCCTTACTCTGAGGAAGTAAATGAGCAGGTCCCTCAGGGCCTTAATTCAAAAAAACAGGAGTCCTTCCCGAGGGCTCCCATCAACAATCGCCACAAGACTCGTGCGGCAGTGCGCCCTCAACATGATGAAGGTATCGACTCCAGGCATTCAGCTCAGGTTCCTCGAACCTGAGCAGGCAAGACGAACTGCCATAGACGGAATCTGGTTAACAATTGGAAGGTTTTCATCCCTGCCATCTGCGAAGAAGTCCACCAACCTAACTTGGTGTCAAACACCAAGTCAGGCACACACACCTGTCCATTTTAATTCCGCTGTCCAGCAGACTCGTCTGGCAGCATCACGCCAATCCCGCCAGGCAATTCCGGTGGAGTACTATAGGCAGGAACATACAACTGCTTATACATCATTAGTTAGTAAGCAGGATCGCCTTACTACATATGATGGATCTCATCAACTGCGTTTGGCGAAGTGTAATCAGCAGGCACATACATCTGCTAGTACTAATCAAGCCTACCAACAGTCTCGCAGGGTAGCGCACGGAGAGGTCAGTCGGAAAGCTCCGACGACAAACATGAGGCAGACTCAACTCTCTGCCTCCACACATGAGTACTGTTAGGATTCACTGACAGGAAAAGGAGGACATGAGCAGGCACATATAGCTACTCCAAGCCCGGAATGGACGTATATCCCTGTTCCGGTGGCTGAAGTCACCAAGCATATTTTGTCAATGGTGAAAGAGCAGAAGCAAATTTCTGCTCATATTCTGGATGCTTGCCAGGATATCATAACAACTTCAGCATCATCTCAGGGAAAGAAACATAAATCTATCCCTAGCAGTGGAGTGACACATCAACGATTCACTCCGGAACAGACACACACATCTGTTCCAGTCCAAGAGGGTTTTGGGGCATACTCCCCCATATCATACGGACAACCAAGTCAGGCACATACACCTGATTTGAGTGGAGATCGTCAGCCTAACCTGACCATCTTTCCTGATCAGGAACATACACCTACTCAGAGTAACCACTTTCATCAACAAGTGGTTTCCAAAGTGAGTAAGAAGGCATCTAAGAAAAAGATATGCCCAGCACAGTCAGGAGATCAAAGGCTAATCTATAACAAGGCCTTGCTCAATGCTGGAGTTCTTGAAGCCCTCAGACATTTATCTGTTGGAATTCAAGATTCTACTCCTACAGTTCCCAATAACGGGAACATTAATTCAGAAAGTCTTCAACAGACACATCCTCATGAAGTCTTGCTCCATGAAAATTTGGTCAATCTTGAAGTTTCTTCTTCAGATGAGAGCCACAGAAACCCTCTGTGTGGTCAGAAGACCAAGGAGAAAAAGACCTCATCTTTTGTTGTAACCCATTATGGTGGTCCTCCCCATGATGATGAATTTTTCCCGGAATGTCCTCTCTGCAGTAGTGATTCACATTTCCTGGAAAATACTCCAGTTGACAATGTAGTGCCGAGAAAGCCATCTTATCTTGAGGCACTTGCAAATGCGAAACCAGTCATGTTTGATGCTTTATCGCTAGCAAGTGAAATACTTTCTCAATCAGAAGATAGCCCAGGGTGTAGGTCATTCTCCGAACCACCCCTAATTCATGCATCTTCTACTTTGATCAATGATCTCTCTACCAATATTGTTGAATCCGATGAAGCAACAAGGAAACACAAACTCTGGTCAAAACAGGTAGAAGAATCTTCATTTAATGATAATGAGGAAATGCTGAACATGAGGAAAAAGCTGGCGAAAAGTGAGGTACCAGTCATGTTTTGGCCTTTGGCTGACTCCCAATATGATATTCCAAAGATGTTAACGGAAGATGGAGTCCATGATATTCATCTCAACAAATGGAAAACTCTTTGTCAATTGAAGAAGAAGGTATTATCATATATAGAATATGAAAATCATCTTATGATAATAGAAGGGCCACAACATCAGATTGATTTGGCATCTCTATCAGTCTCTCGGTATCCGAAGGCTGAAAAGTAACAGAGAACCCTTCAACGTTCATGCCTTGGCGCACTAAGAAAATTGCATTAGTTAATTGCCAATGCTCCATCTGGTGATCATATCAGAAGATGGGGTGTTCACGGAGCACTACATTTCACAGTGCTTTCCAATCAGCAAAGCCCGCCCAAAATGGTCTCATGTAATGTTATTGCCCATGGTCGGACATAGTCAATGGGATTTGTTCATAATCAAAATCTTTCTCAAGAATTGGCTTCAACTAGTTCCTCTAAAAATCAAGTATATAGAGAACAAGTTGTTGAATTGCTCCTACATCAAGCAGGCGAGAATATTGCACAAGCCTCTCGTATGGAGCAAACACATCATCAAATGACATAAGTGTCGGAAATCATCCAATGGTCTGTTAAGCCAGGTGATAAAAGTGGATACAGGATAATGCATCCAGCTAATTTCCGAACTAAGATTCGCAAGATCAAGAGACTTTTTTAAGAAGGTCCCAGACATAGCATGTCAAGAGCCACCGCAGCTTGCCAGACTGGGGACTCCTTTAACCCAACCCTTAGAGTCAACAAATTGGATTCGAGGAGCTGAGCGGAAGCAGCAGGAACATCCCCAGTTCTCGGGACTGGGGACTCTTTCAAATCATCAATCCCCTTCTCAGAGAATATCGGTCTTTTCTCGATTGGGAATGAATCCCCTAGAGGAACGAAGAGCCAAATTATCAGGAGATTCCCTCCAAGTTATAGCTCGTCAAGAAGTTCCTAAAATATTAAATCAACAAAAGTCATTGTCTCATCAACGACATTAAAGAAGAAAATATCACAGAAATGTTGATAGAAGGGATGTGATGCATTATACATCAATCAATGTCATCAATGCCATTGTTGCTAGTCCACCAGAGGAGACTCACTCAGGGGACTCAGATGAAGAGCGTCCTGCTCAAGAAAATGTATGCGCCGATACAAATGAATAAGGTGTGCGTACATGAATTCAAAGGATTACTCAAAACCTAGGTAATCTACTTTCTTCTCTCCAAAAAGTATCCAACAAAGGGAGGGGAAAGAATCAGGTTACATATCCTTCCTCTGGAGAAGGTCAACCACTCTCGTTAGAGCAAAGGGTTGCACAACAAGAGGAAGAAATGATAGAATTAAAAAGTTTGAATGCAGAACTACTTCAGAGTAGTATACTTCTAAGAATTCTGAAGTCTGACAGCCGAAGGAATTTGTTGCAGTTACTAAGATGGATCAAGAATATCCTCCTTTATCAGTACACCCTCAGAGGTCTATTCACGTGGGTCAAGCGCAACAACGGTTGGAAGTGCTACCATCAGTTGTAGCACCAACCACCACATCTGTCCAAGCTCCATTCATTGCACCTACTCAAGACCAAATTCAACCGGATGTTTCTCAAAAGTTAATAACTACTATTGAGTCATTAACAGCTCGGTTAGAAACTATGGAAGGGAAGCGGGCGCACGTTCAACGAGAAAAAAAGTTTACCCTAAATGGGTAGATTCAATTTCTCCTCCATCGAGTTTTGGAAACCCTGTTTTCCCTACTTTCAATGGATCAGGAGACCGTGAACAACATTTGACGCATTACGTGTCTTGTTGTGATCCAATGATGGGAACTCCAGAGCAGCAAGAAGTAGTGAAACTCAGATGCTTCGTGCTAACCTTGCAAGGACCAGCTTTTGTTTGGTATACAAGCTTGCAATCCCGGTCAATCATCGAATGGGAGGATCTTCGTCAAAAATTACTTCTTCAGTTCAGCTCAACTTTTCAAAAAATGACAGTTTTCAATCATACAAACTGCAAGCAAAGGGAGAATTAAAGAGTCTCTGATTTCATTGCTCGCTGGAAGGGATTAATGTATTCCCTGAGTTTAGCACTCCCTCAGGAAGAGCTGTTTCCAATCTGTGTGGAAAATTTGTGTGACGAATTACGCACGCCATTGATCCCTGTGAAATACACAGGAGGGTTTTGAGACCTTACTTCAATCGCTCAGTAGATTGAAGATTCCCTTATACAGGATAAGGTTAAATCTCGTGTAATTCCATCAGCTTCAGGAAGGATAATGGGTAAAGCAGAAACTGCTACAGTTATGCTTAAACAAGCGCATGTACCTATTTCTACATCAAAACCTTCATCTTCTCGAAGGGCTCCACCTCTTGAACGCCAACAATGAAGGCCGTTTCGTCCAATTGATAAAAAAGATCAACGACGAAAACAATTTGAGGATTTGAAGAGTAAAACATACTTCTTCCGAAATGAGCAAGTTCCTGGTTACTTCATTTCAGCTCTGGAAAATAATTTGGTTCAATTACGAGTGCCCAAGAGTCCAAACAAGGAAGGAGATGAAGACGGTCCCAATTATTTTCCCTTTCATCAAATGTTGGGGCATCCTATCCAGGAGTTTTTTGTCTTTAAAGACCTCCTTCAAAAGATGGTTGACTTGGGACAAGTCAAGTTGAAAGGTTCTTCGACTCAGGTAGCATGTGTTACTGCTACAGTTCCAGAGGAGGAAGGTGAATGGCAAGAAGTCAAAAGCAGAAATGCACAGAAGTATGATGACTGGATGGTCAGAAAGACAATCAACCGGACTCATGCCATTTTTCGAACACAATTAAGGAAACCAATTGTGTCTTCTGCCATGAATATTGCGGTAAAACCCTCTTCGTCAGAGGTAAAATCCTCAAAGAAACGGTTTGATTCAAAGAAGAAAAAAGAATCAGAAGAAGATGAGTATGTGTCAAAGCCTAAATTGTCTTTCACTCTGGCAGACTTTATGCCATCTACTTCAAAACTACGGGTACCTCCCCATCAAACGGCACAGCCTAAACAGGCTAGTCAGGCAGAGTCTTTATTAGAAGAAGATTTAATCTTCGATTCTGTTAATATGATTCAATTAACAGATCCGTATTCCAGTCGTAATTTCAATTTCGATAAGTCTGAATTCCCAATATAAAATAAGGGAATCCGAGGAAGTTCCAGAGGTTCAAGATACAGGGGAAGACGTGGATCTTTCAGAAGCCACTACTCCAATTCTACCCCTGCTAGCACTGTGTATGCAGCAGAAACTCATGGTAGAGCCCTTCAGTGAGCTCAAAAAGAACAAGAAAGTTCTTCTGCCAATAGTCAACTCAGTCTTGGCACAATTATTTTGGAAGACCGATTGAAAATTCCCTCTTCTTTATCTCAGAAAGTAAATGGATCTAATCGGTCTAATCTTCCAAAACCAAGGATGTTGCCAACTTCTATCCCAATACAAGATGCATCAGCTTCCAAAGCATCTGCTTCCAAGGTACCTGCTAAACCGCATATTCCTGTTGGGAAACACAGACCTATATATCAAAAGTATGATATATTGAAACACTTGGCCCAATTACCAGCCAAGTTATCAATTTTGGATGCTTTGAATCTGTCAAAAGATCTTCTGGAAGCACTCATCGAAGCTTTGTCAAGTCCTCAGGAATTTGAAGCTGAAATTGCTGCAGCTGAAGTCTATCACATAGAGAATAATCCTGCAGAATGCCATGCAGTGATATCTTTTACTGATAAAGATGAATATGATGTTGTGCATGGGCACATAAAACCTTTTTACTTATCTGGAAAAGTCAATGGTGTGGATATCCGAAGAGCTTTCATTGACAATGGTTCAGGAGTCAACCTCATGCCCATCCGTACACTTCGTCGATTGGGCCTCAGAAAATCTGATTTATCTCCTTCTACCATGATGTTACAAGGCTATGATAAAAATGAAAAAGAACCACTGGGTGAAGTTACACTCAGAACTCAGTTTGGAGATCTGGTATCTAATTCGGATTTCCTGATTGTTCATCAAGACTCAGCTTTCAACGTCTTGCTTGGAAGACCCTGGCTACATCAGCATGTGGCTATCCCTTCATCATACCATCAATGTCTCAAATACTGTATCAATGGTCATGTTGGAACATTATATGGTGATAAGACCCCGTTCAAGACATGGGAGTCTCAATACATTGAGGCAGAATTTTATCACATGAAGGGAAGAGAAAAATCTACAATGAAAGAAATTACCAAAGTTAATGCTCTATATGGTTTTGAAAAGATTCCAATAAATCCATTTACACATGTGAGTATAGATTATGTGTTACCTATTAGTCAAATTGACAAAATATGCCTAAATCAAAATACTCTTATGGAAATATCCATAATGTCAATTACAGCAATTGAGCCAAACAACATGGGAGAAATTGGTAACCTACCAAAGGGTGATGATAGCACAAGTGGTGACATCTTCATTTCATCTGCTGAAATCCAATAGGTCTATACTTCGCCAATCATGCGAGAAGAAGTTATAGCAACATTTGAGGTGAATAATGATGTCATTTCTCAATCCATCAGCTCCTCTTTATTTCCCAAAGAAGGACCTTTATCATCAGTAGGGTCAAAAATAGAAGCTTCTTCTTCAAAATGTGCAAATTTTGACATCTCTTTTGATCATGAAAATTTTGTTTTGTCATCTACTATGCAAGTAGAAACGGAAGAAATAACAAATGATGAAGAGGAAGAGGATGATCTTAGAGATGCTTCTCCAACATTTGAAGAGGTTATCTCTTCCACTGTGGATGAAATCAGAGAAATAAATCTGGGTACAGAGATAGATCCACGCCCCACTTTAATTAGTGCGGCCATGACCCATGAAGAGCAAGAAATGTATACTTCTTTTCTAAAGCAAAATAAAGATATTTTCGCATGGAACTATACAGAAATGCCTGGGCTTGATCCTGATATTGCTACTCATCATTTGGGTTTACCAAAAGAACATCGAGGATTTAAGCAAGCTGCGAGAAGAACACACCCAACTTATGCTTCCAAAATTGAAGCTGACGTGGATAAGCTGATCAAAGCTAACTTCATCAGACAAGTTCAGTATCCCAAGTGTTTGGCTAATATTGTCCCTGTAATGAATAATAACGGACAAATTAGGGTTTGGATCGATTTCATAGATCTTAATCGGTATTTTCCTAAAGATGATTTCCCAGTTCCGATTAATGAACTCTTAATTGATGCGACGACTGGCTATGAAGTACTTTCCTTCATGGATGGATATTCCGGATATAATCAGATCTGAATGGACCCAGAAGATGAGGAATCTACAGCTTTCAGAGCCCCTCAAGGTGTGTTTTGTTACCAGGTGATGCCCTTTGGTTTAAAGAATGCAGGTGTAACATATCAATGAGCCATGCATCGTATCTTCAAACCATTCTTAGGGAAGTTTGTTGAATGGTATGTAGACGATTTTGTGGTTAAATACAAACAATGTTCTTATCACTTGGCTGATTTGGAAGTCATATTCCAGAAGCTTCGACAACATAATTTGAAGATGGACCCCTTAAAATGTGCTTTTTGTGTATCCTTAGGAAAATTCCTCAGCTTTTTTGAACGCCATCGTGGTATTGAAGTCGATACTAAGAAGACCAAATCAATCCTTGGTATGTCACCTCCTCAGAATTTGAAAGAATTAAGAGGACTTCAAGGATACTTAGCCTATATTCGGCGTTTCATCTCCAATTTGGCAGGAAAAATTTTACCCTTTACCAAATTATTGAAAAAAGGAGTCACTTACCAGTGGAATGAAGAATGTCAAGAAGTGTTTGATGTCCTCATGAAATACCTCTTGAGTCCACCAGTACTCATGACACCTGTTGAAGGTAGACCACTTATCCTCTATGTGACAGCTCTAGAGTGATCATTGGGTACCTTTATCGCTCAAAAGAATGATGTTGGGAATGAAAATTGCCTCTACTATCTCAGTAGAACTATGCTTGAAGCAGAAACCCGGTATTCAAGTATTGAGAAGTGCTACTTGGCATTAATCATTGCAGTTCAGAAATGGAGACACTACCTGCAACATCACAAGGTCCAATTGGTATCTCGCAATAATCCGCTCAAATTCATCCTTAGTCGTCCAATGCTTACAGGATGTCTAGCAAGGTGGGCAGTTATTTTCCAGCAGTTCGACATTCAGTATGTATCTCAAAAGGCAATAAAGGGCCAAGCTCTGGCTGATTTCCTGGCTGAACATTCTTCAGTAGAAGACACGTCTTCAGGTATTGAACTCCCTGATGAGGAAGTTTTTTCTATTCAAGAGTGTCCTCAAACATGGGAAATGTATTTTGATGGTGCTTCCAGAAGTCCAACAGGGAAGAAAATGGAAAATCCTAAATTCAACAAAGTTGGTTTAGGAATTGTACACATTTCTCCAGATAAGGCATTGTTACCTTATTCCTTTTTATTGTGGGAAGGTGGTACCAATAATGGATCCGAATACCAAGCTCTTATCACAGGCTTGGAGTTAGCGCTTCAAGCACAAGTGAATCACTTAAAGGTGAAATGTGATTCAGACTTGGTAATCAAACAAGTCAATGTGGATTATGCCATCAGAAAAGAAGAGTTAATCACTTTGTACGATTACGTCAGAAAGTTAATGGCGGAATTCTCTTCAGAACCGACATTTTCTTATGTCCCAAGATCACAAAATGCTCAAGCTGATGCACTAGCTAATATAGCCATAGCTCTAGCAGATCCAATTCGGGACGAGACAACCACCAGTATTGCCCACCGTCGTGCAATTTCACCTTATGTTCAAGCCAGAACAGTGGAAATTAATGAAATTAGTCCCATTCCTGAACCGTATGGTCATACTACATGATGTATGTCACCTATCAGGTAATACCTTCAAAATGGAACACTTCCACCTAATAGAGCCGAGAAAGAACAAATCCGGTGACGTGTGGTCAATTTTACTCTTTATGATGGCCCAAACCACCTAGAGAAAATTCTCTACAAATGTGGTTTTGATGGAGTTCTCTTCAGATGCATTGATGGTGATGAGACAATGGCTATCATGAAAGAAGTGCATGTTGGAGTCTGTGGTGCCCACCAGTCTGGACATAGATTGTATGATCAAATTCGAAGTCTTGGATACTTTTGGCCTTCAATGATACAAGATTGTGTTGATTTCACAAAGAAGTGTCATTCATGTCATGTGCATACCAACTTCATTCATCAACCTCTAGAGTTACTTCATACAGATAAATACTCATGGCCATTTGCCACATGGGGAATGGATGTGGTGGGACCTTACCCTTCAGCTACGGCCAAGCAGTTTAAGTACATTCTTACTGCTACTGATTTCTTTTCCAAATGGGTAGAGGTAGTACCTCTCAAAGAAGTCAGTTCTAATTGCATTGTTAGCATCATCAAGTCTATCATCATTACTAGATTTGGTGTCCCTCAAACGATATTGACGGAAACCGGCACCAACTTCTGTTCTTCTGAGGTGATGAAATTGTATCAAGAATACAACATTAAATCCAACCATTCATCTTGGTATCATGTGGCAGCCAATGGCCAAATAGAAGCCTTTAACAAGACTCTTTCAAATATACTGCAAAAGATGGTGGATAAAGATAAGAGGTCATGGCCTGATAAACTCTTTCATGCTTTATGGGCTTATCGGACTACCACCCGCAATGCAACGCGGTCAACTCCATATTTGTTGGTATATGGAACAGAAGCAGTCTTGCCAATTGAAGTTCAATTTTTCTCACTCAGAGTAGCCATTTGTGATCAGTTATCTATAGATGAGCAATCCCAAAAGAGATTGAATGAATTGGAACTGTTAGATGAGAAAATATTGTGCACTTTGCACCACTTGGAAATCTATCAGAATCGAATAGCACGAGCTTTTAAAAAAAATGTTCGTCTTTGTTCATTCATTCAGGGAGAATTGGTATTAGTTCTCAGAACTCCAATGATACGAGGAAAGAAACATCCCAAGATTGAACCAAAATGGGAGGGACCTTATTCTATACATAGGGTCTACTCCAATGGAGCTTATTCATTAATCTCGATGGATGGAGAACTCATTACTACTCCAACTAATGCCAGAGTTTTGATGAAATATTTTGTATAAAATAAAAAGTATTCACAGAATGTCCCCGCAACATGACACTAAACTGTGTAGCATCAGCTCGTCCTTGCTATATGATGTTAAACTATACAGAAATGGTCCAGTATGACCTTAAACTCCCCCTTTCGTCCAACATGACGTTAAACTGTATTGTCCTCGCAACATGCACTAAACTGTACAACACCAGAATATCCCCGCAACATGACACTAAACTGTGCGACACCAGCTCGTCCTTTCTATATGACGTTAAACTATACAGCAATGGTCCAGTATGACCTTAAACTCCCCCGTTCGTCCAACATGACATTAAACTTTATTGTCCTAGCAACATGACACTAAACTGTACAACACCAGAATGTCCCCGCAACATGACACTAAACTGTGCGACACCAGCTCGTCCTTGCTATATGATGTTATACTATACAGCAATGGTCTAGTATGACCTTAAACTCACCCTTTCGTCCAACATGACGTTAAACTGTATTGTCCTAGCAACATGTCACTAAACTATACAACACCAGAATGTCCACGCAACATGCCAATAAACTGTGCGGCACCCACTCCTCCTTGCTATATGACGTTAAACTATACAGCAATGGTCCAGTATGACCTTAAACTCCCCCTTTAGTCCAATATGACGTTAAACTGTATTGTCCTAGCAACATGACACTAAACTGTACAGCACCAGAATGTCCCGACAACATGACACTAAACTGTGCAGCACCAGTTCGTCCTTGCTATATGACGTTAAACTATACAGAAATGTTCTTATATGACCTTAAACTGCAACTACATCCCACAGAACGTTAAACTGTGAAACTGTTCCCTAAATGGTCCGGTATGACCTTAAACTACATCATCAACGTTCCATGCATATGACCTTAAACTAATTGAAAGTCCCTTACGTCCAGCAAGACGTTAAATTGTGACGTCTTAACTACATGACGCTAAACTTTATAAAAGTCCCTTACGTCCGGAAAGACGTTAAACTACATAATCATCAAAGGTCCTGTATGACCTTAATCTACATCACCGTCCAGCATGACATTAAACTGCACCATCCACGGTCCATGCATATGAACTTAAACTATTCACCCTTTCGTCTAACATGACGTTAAACTGTGAAAAAAAATCCCCAATGTGTCCAACATGACGTAAATGGTGTGTTATTTTGTCCTTACTGCATGACATTAAACTGCACAGTCCCCCTTTCGTCCAACATGACGTTAAACTGTATTGTCCTAGAAACATGACACTAAACTGTACAACACCAGAATGTCCCCGCAACATGACACTAAACTGTACAGCACCAGTTCGTCCTTGCTATATGACGTTAAACTATACAGCAATGGTCATGTATGACCTTAAACTGCAACTTCGTCCCACACGACGTTAAACTGTGAAAAAGTTCCCTAAATGGTCCAGTATGAACTTAAACTAAATCATCAACGGTCCATGCATATGACCTTAAACTATTCTCCATTTCGTCCAACATGACGTTAAACTGTGAAAAAAAATCCCCAATGCATCCAACATGACGTAAATGGTGTGTTATTTTGTCCTTACTGCATGACATTAAACTGCGCAGTCCCCCTTTCGTCCAACATGACGTTAAACTCTATTGTCCCCATCTTCATAACTACATGACACTAAACTATACATAAAATTCATGATACGTCCTACATGACATTAAACTGTATTTTTTCCCTGCTACATGACACAAAACTGCGCAGCACCAATAGTCCTAACTGCAAGACTTTAAACTGCATAGTCACTTTATATGTCCTACAAGAAATTAATCTATGCATTGTTAAAGTTGTTGTTACCTCTTGTTTCTCACACTGAGTATGACTCACGTGAGCTTAGAGAAAACCTCAACTGTAACACTCTCTTTGGGCCGCTAACCATGTATAAGTTCCAACAACATTTTTTTCATTTTTTTAGATCATTGTCCCTAATAACAACTTGATCATTAATTCATTCTTTAATTGGAGTACACGGACTTTGATCCTTGCCCTCCAGGCTGGGTATGTAGGAAACCTACTAGGGTTCAAGCCCAAAAACAATCTCTTCACATCGGTTCACCACCATCTCATATGATTTTGATTATTGAAACCGCCCCTAGAATCAATATCTTTACATTGATTCACTTTCTTCCTTGTTATATGACGTTAAACTATGCAACAATTTTGTCCGGTACGACAATAAACTACAATACTCTTTGATTTCCTCATTTGAGAGAGAACTATTATTGACATTGATTTTTCAATCATGTTTCATTTCAAAAGACTACGTGCATACATGGTAATACCGAAACTTTTTATCTCAGGTTAAACCGTCATTGCACTAAAGTCCCCTTTCACCCTTCACATGTACGAACCAAATTTGTACAAAGGGTAGTTCTAGAACTACGTGGGAATGATTCGCATCCTTATGGGATACGTAGGAATGTTCGAGTATCCCTCGAATCCAGCCCCAAGTCTTTTGGGCCTAACCCCAAATTTCACTTTCAGTCCCTTGGCTGAAAAGTACTCATGAAAACACACACTGTGTATTCATTATTATGGTCCGAACTCTATGACCCTAAACTAAGATCTCTCATACATTCATCATGCACGACGTTAAACTGCATTTCAGGAACTATGTATGGCTTGATTCCCATTCTTATGAGATACGTAGTGAAGTCAAAAATTTCAATTCAGGACCCAACCACAACATGATTATGGTTATCATTGACCTATGTATCTCTATATATATTGGACAATGCCCATATTTATGTGTTATAATCCCAACCTTAAATATTTTCAGATCTTCGTAACCCTTTTCATGACTTTTAGTCACAAAAATGTCAAACTTCTAAGAATTCTTTTGCCTGACTATGTAGTACGTGCCCATAGGTGGCCTTGCATAAACAGTCCACATAACAGACATGTTAGCCAAAAGATACTATTTATTTGACTATGCAGCCAATGCCCTTAGGTGGCCCTGCATAATTCAACCCCCGAACGGGTTTTTCAGATAGTGGTAACTTCATTTTTGGGAAGAATGCCTCTTTTGTCCTTATTTGTCTTAAACAACAGTATGTAGGGATCCGCAAAAAAATAGCCATCCTTAACATATTTGTCCCATATCCTTTTTCATGATCTGAAAGTATTCAAGTATATTGTTTTTTTTCTTCCCTACATTTGGGTCAGACCTTCATAGGAGTGATATTCATCCAGTTCTTCAATAATCTTGTCTGGAAATATCTTCTCCATATTCATGTCTGTCTTTCCATACAGCAAACTCTATACTTTAGAAAATTTGAATCTCCATAAACATTCACTGGCTTTTAGCACTTGGAAAGTAAATTTCTGAGAGTTCTTTTTGCCTGACTATGCAGCACGTTCCCATAGGTGGCCTTGCATAAACTGTCCACATAACAGACTTGTCAGCCGAAAAATGCTATTTATTTGACCATGCAGCCAATGCCCTTAGGTGGCCCTGCATAATTCAACCCCCAAACGGGTTTTTTGTCAAATAATAGTAACTTCATTCTTGGAAAATACTTCTTCTAATACCTTTTATCTCTTTTTCATATCATTCCTCAGATTCAAATATTCTTAAGCAATAGTTTACATATTTTCCCTCATACTTGAGTATGGTAATATGTTTTCAGATAAATTGTCAAGGAATTGAATCAATTTTTAATCCATTTTGGTCAAAGCTATTTCAAACTTAAAACATTATCCCCTTTATGTCTGGCGTGCATGACTTTAAACTGCCCACAAAAGACAAAGGAACTCTGAATAAAAGTCAAGTTCCAGCTCACTAAACATACATTCTGTATGATTTAGGTAATATTGAGCAATTAAAAGATTCAAGGTTTATAGGGTTATTTCTAAATAATCCTAGTAAAAATCAAACTATGCTTACTAAGACCATTGGCTTAAGTAAATTTAAAGCAGGTAGTGAAAGAATACAGGTAAAAATGATTGAAGATGAAAGTGTTTTTCATTGATACACAAGAGTTAGAAGGACATCCACAGACTGGAGTCTCTTCTATTTTTCAAGAATTACAAGAGGCTTTCAACATAACACTTCATTTGATTTACGGCATCCCGAGCTTCATCAAAAACCACCTGGAATTCATTCATTCAACTGGATACAATAAGAGATACAGTGATACCAGCTCTTCTTGGAATAATTTTAAAAGGATGTTCTTGAGTGCGGTTTGAGAAAATTTCTGCTGATCAAACAGTGACCCAGTTTCTGTCCAAGAGACTTGGAAGATTGATACATGGATTTGATAATGGAGCATTGGAAGTAAAGAGCCATTTGGAGAGAGTACTCTTTTCAGATATTTCTCTAATACCATGTTGGTCTTCTCTCCACCAATCGGCAGTGGAAAACATTTCAGCCCCAGGGGTTGGTATTTTCATATCTGCAAGGAAATGACATGGAGGAAGAATTTGAAAGTTCACACCATTGTTGTTTCTATTAATGCACAGCATAACCGAAATGAAGGAGTTGCAGTGCAGCTGCATTTCAGGTGTATAGTTCTTTGCATCTAGAACATTGACTCCTTGCTGGTGACCATGACCATATAGAGGTAGGTGGATGCTCTGTGGGAAATTAAGATGATATTTCTTCAAGTGCTTAGCCAAATCTGAGAGAGTGCTGTTGCAGATATCATAGTAATCATGGCCAATGATGTTCATCATATCATCAATCTGCTTGCTAGCCAGTTCATCAGACGTTTTAATTCCATTAGTAGCCATTGAATCTTCCCAAAAGTTGAATAAATTAAACTCTTAAATGGGTTTATTTTTAATAAAATTTGTGAATGATTTTGAAAAAATGGCTAAGGCATTAAGGCGCGCAAGTCTAAAAATGGCGTGAAAGTATTCGTGTGCCGCGTTAGGTTTTGACGCACATGTATAAACTGCGCAAGTACAAATACCTTTACAGTAGCGTGACATCAAGAAAAACACTGGAAAATAGAGAAACCTGCGCGGCTAAGGTGTCCTGGGCGGCGAGAGCTCGAAGGTATGAATTCTGGAAATCCGGATGCTTGTACGGAAGTGAGGCCCTATATTTATAGACGCAGCCAGGACCCTGCGCGACATACCCTGCATGATCGAGGGTCGTATCCCTGCGCGATGCACACTTGCGCGCCACATTTACGCCATCAAGACTTGTGCGCCCCCTTTTCCATTTGATGTATTCGATTTCCTCAGAGCCAAATCCTCTATTTCTCTCCAGATCCAACTCTGAGGGGGGACTTTTGTTGACGCTCCTTTCATCACAGAATCTAAAGATCGGAAAAGGGGAATATCTGAGCTCAATGTGATTCAACCTTTGAAGAAAACATCAAAAATCGACAAAGGGATGAACAAGGAAAACATTGCCCATAGGCCGCGCAAGTTCATTCATGGTCGCGCAAGTGAACATGCGCGACACACTTGGCGCACAAGTGACTTGTCCGACCTAATTGATAACCGCCCGGGGTCTTCTCCTGCCTATAAATAGACCATGTGGGCCCCCCATTCGAAGAGGATCTTTTTCCAGAAACTCAGATTGAAGCTCCCGACGCCCAAGTCTCTTCTCAAAGCTTCCAGAACACTTCTAAGGTATTTTCATACCTATAATGGATGATCTAAAGAGAGGGAAGAAGGCCTAAGTGTTGAAACTCATCAACACTTGCGCGCCTGAGTGGCCATCCCTTAAGGGAAGTGGTCACACTTGTGCGCCGCCTTACTCCTTCGATAGAACATGCGCGTCCCTTTTCTAGAATAACCTCATGAGGATTCTAAAGGCTTTAATAAAGAGTCGCTCAAGTACTTCAATGTCGGTTGACCATCGCGCAAGTACTCCACATATCGCGCAGGTATACCTGAGCGACCAATACATGCGCGCCTTTCAAGACTTGCGCGCCCCTTCCTTTTTGGGTGCCTTTCTTTCCAATTCCACCCCTCTTAAGCCATTACACCTTCCCATTTCAAGATTTAGTCTTCAAGACACTCTTCAAATCCATTTATGGCATGATATATTGATTTGACTTCCTTATCTAAAAGGAATTCTGTGGAATATCTCTCAAAATCTATCGATTTAAATATCCTTATGTCACTAAATATGGAGAGTTCATTCATTCAACCTCATTCTTTAAGATGAGAGAATCCTTAACCTGGTCTCCTTTTCTGGAATAATCCCCAGTCATAAGTCCTCTAATTTGGGCATCCTTTTCAGGAGTAAGCCTCAAACCTTAATCCTTAACCCGAGTCTCCTTTTCAGGAATAAGTCCCAGTACTAAATATTGGGCATCCTTTTCAGGAGTAAGCCCCAAACCTTAATCCTTAACCTGGGTCTCCTTTTCAGGAATAAGTCCCAGTCCTAATCTTGGGCTTCCTTCTCAAGAGTAAGCCCCAAGTCCCCTAACCTGGGTCTCCTTTTCAGGAATAAGTCCCAGTCCTAAATATTGGGCTTCCTTTTCAGGAATAAGACCCGAGTCCCTTAAATTCTCTTTAACCAGTCCTAATTTACGTTTAATTTGAGATTCCTTCTCAGGAGTAAAACCCAGTTATCAATCCTCTCCTAATTTGGGTTTCCTTTTCAGGAATAAGTCCCATATTAGAGTATTCAAATCTCCATGAAGCACATATACCTTTATGGACCCTGTTCTTGGATTTTATCCCTAAAGTAAATCCTTTGGGCAGTCATACATACATAATCCCCACATTATTTCTTATGATTGAATCTTTCATGGCACAATTGTTTAATTTTTACCAATACCTCTTGTTTCTCACACCGAGCATGACTCACGTGAGCTTAGAGTGTAAAAGTAATTATGACATCCTTCTTTGAGCCATCAATCATAAACATCATACTCTTCCATTCGAACTACGTGGGTTCTGATTCCTTTTCCAAAACAAAGGATACATAGGTAGCCCATCTATGGGTTCAATCCCAACGTTGAAATAATTTATGTCCTTCTGAATGAAAATAAACATCAAGTGCCCCACTGAGTGGCTTTAAAACCATCCTGGTCATCATAATGACAACAGACTTTTATATGAATGTTTTGAAGGTTACCATTGACCAATAATCTCTAAATAGATATAGATGATTCTCTATTTATGAAGAAACTCGAATACATATAAAATATTATCTAAATTTCTTACATATTTAATCATTGATTGTCAAAACTAAAGGAAAAGCTCATTTTATACTTGGTAATGTAATAAGGATTCACGAACATAACTGAAATCTATAAAGAGAGTCCCGGAATAGGCAATAATTCCCCTCAAAAAGGTGTGATGAGTCCGACCTCCCATCCTCTCGACCAGTGGAAATTCCTAAGCCTCATCAGTGCACAAGCTAATAAGCACCTACCTTTGGAAGGTAGATCCAAATGGAAGTGGAATCATTGTATGTTTCCGGTTCTATGAACAAACCCGTTAGAAACCGATCAGAACGTTTGAATCTCCAATCTAGGAGGTCATCCCCGAATTCCAAGGGAAAAAATCACAATACAAGAGATATGAAAATATGATCATTGATTCATTATTAGGTACTGGAATCTAAAATCCTATAAAATAAATTTCATATCTTTTGATAATTCCTCATTTGAAGAATCTACTTTATAATTCAAGTAATGAAAAAATATTAAGATGGCGTATTGATGATCACATATTCAATAGAAAATTACATCACCCTGTAGATTCCCAACTGTGGAATATATTTCATTATGAATTTCATTATTTTTTATATGAATCTATAAATCTTTGAATGAGACTTTTCACATATATAATGAATCTATATCAGTTCCACTGTATCCACCATAGTTAATGTCCTTTTTTGTAGCTTATAATTATTCCCTATAGATATGTATAACTAGATTTTATGTTCTAACAATCTTGATATTTTTTGGACTAAAAAAATAATAAAATATTATTGACGTATATCATTAAACATTAGTTTGTATTTGAACTTTTAATAAGAGATATATTTTACAGTATTTTATTCATACAAAAAAAATATTTTCTTTTTCTTAGTACGATAATTTTCACTATAATCCAATTTAATGATTAAGGAAACATATATATGTATATAGTTTTAAGGGAAATAATTAATATCCAATTTGTAAAGAAGAGGCCCCATAATATAAATTACAAAATAAATGAAAGACATTGTATATGAAACATCAATTATTTTTTTCTCAATCGATCTATATTATCGTAAATTTTAACTATGTATTTATTAGTCTATATTAATATAATATCCCAACACAACCAGTGTTAGAATATTTATATTTGAACTCGGTGAAATAGATTTATCTAATATTTGAAAATAAGGTTTGTTCTAGTCATCAAAAAAATATCTACAATAAAATAGATATCTTATTATAACTCTTTGATTGATATTTTTATAGATAAAGCATAACATTTACGTTATGAATGTTGAGAAAAACATATATAAATGTATGATCAAAACTTCTATAGACCTAAAAATGAAAGAAAAAAAGATTGATTTAATGTTAGATTATTGTTAATATCAATGGGAACATTTTCAGATTTATCTCCTACTGTGGATGGTAACATAACATATTCTTATATTTCTTATCATATATTAAGAAAGAGATGGATTTTGAATTTTTTCAGCAATTTTATGGTATTAATATACAAAATAGATATTATTCAAATGTGAAGAAATTTTTCTCATTTAAGAATTTTTATTTAATAGGAATGAATTATCTGGAATGTCATATATTTATGAAACAACTACATCTAATCGTACTACATGGTGTATATACTAAACCATTCAGAATGTCTAAAATTAGGTTAGTTAATTATTTACAATTTTTTTTAGAAGTCATTTATCCAAATTTGTTATATGTTGTAGAGACCAACATTCTCAAAATAAGATAAATAATTAGTAAAAAATAAATCCCATATTCTAATAAATATTTGTGAGATATATTTGAATATATTGATGAGATACGTTAAAAATAATCTGTGACCATAGGCCTATATTTTTCACCAATATGATTTAGAAGAAGTGGTTGATTTTTTACTGATTATTTATTTGAGTTAGAGTGTATTGGTCTCCCTGTATCTCAATATTTGAATTTAGATAGTGAAGGTATAGGGATATTTGGTTTAAAGGTAATTTCAATTCCACATGATGATGTGATGCATGGACATTTATACAATTTTAACAACACAGATAAGGTTAAATCCTAAATATAATGATATATTATTTGATTAAACAAATTAAATCCAAAAATAATGAATATTTTTAAATGATTTATCACTAAAGGATTGTTTTTTCATGTTTTAAAGAGAAATACAACAAATATTTTTCTACATAAAAAGCATTGACATGTTTGGTAGGGAAAAATCCCTTAATGTGGTCACATTTTCAAGTTTTAATATTAATGGTTGCACATTTGACATAAAAATACACTAAGACAATAGTATTATTCAAAATAGTTGTTTAATGGTCTTAATAAAGAAATGCATTCTTTGAGGGAAAAATATAAAAAGATAATTTTAGCATAAATGATATAATTTGGAATTCACGATGATATATGTGATATATATTTTTTATCTTTCCATAAAATGATTTTTTTCCATCATTTCAGATGGGAAAATAATTCATTTGGGTGATGAGGATGATGATGATATTATCAATTTATGTGATGTTTTATTGCCCACTATATGATTTATAAATGATTACAATGAATATTATATATACATACATCATGTTATATGAAATTATCTTGTTTAAGGGGTATGGGAAAACATAAAATTAATATCCTTATTCATTTGATGAAAATTTATAATCTATTTGTCATTATCATCCACCGATTGTATGTTTTATTTTTTTGTCAATTCGGTTTTCATTTATAATTTATATTTTCATTATAGTGACTTCTGATTTTGTTTTTTAGAATCTAGTTTCTTAGTTTAAATTTTTGTTAATATATAAATCATTTTTCAAATATTATTAAATTTTTTAATTAGTAATTATTTATATGTGTTATATGTTATCTTAAATATTACAATATTTTATACTTCACAATATATTCATGTGATTTAAATGAATTTATGGATCTATATACAGCCATATTTTGTATATAATTTTATTTAATTTTTATGGTAAATTAATTATCTTATATTTATAAATTTAATTCATCCAATAATTTGTTTTTTACAATTAATTATAAATTATCATTTTTCAAAATGTGTTCAATATTTTTGATTTTTTATGTGTATAAATTATTATGAAATAAATTTGATTTTTGTTATAATTTTTTATATATATAACTATTTTTAATTATAAATTTTTAATAATAATAATATGTTTTTTTGTAGAGAAAAAAATTTCCTCAATTTTGTCATCTATACATTCATTTTTATCTCTTATGAACAATATAATATTTATTTATTCCAATCATATAAATTTAAATAAGTATATTTACACAAACATGGGTTGAGATATAATACATCTTTAAACATATATAACACTAATAAATGGAATACGGAAATATATATTTTCTCATTTTAAAATATATTTATAATAATTAGGTTATTAAATGAAATTATTTTATATTTCATAATATTTTTTTTTCATATATTTCATTTTCCTATATTGGGTTTTACATAATAATGGAAGGTATGGGATTACACCTATAGAATATCCTTCAATTAAAAAACAGAGAGAAATGTTTGAAAATTATCTTTTGTGAAAACATCTTCTCCGAGTTCCCAAATGCAGCATATTTTAGGACATAACTAGTTGTACATATCATTATTGGATAAGTATTTGATAACATAATTGGAATTGAATCCACCAGTGGTTGAAAGATATTTATGTGAGTCCCTAATGGATAAATTTATAAACTTCCCAATTATCTAAATGTTATACATTCATTAATATTTTATTTATTTAATTATTTATGTAATTAAATCTTTAAATATAAAAAATTAATTTTAATAAATGTTTTAATCCATTATAAAAATAAGAAGAATATATTTTATGAAAAAAATAACTATAGAATATAATTTTTGGAAGAAAAGAATAAAAATTCATGCCCTATGTATGAGTATATAGATAAGGATATACTATAGACGTTTTCCTCTAGTTAAAAGGAGGATTAATTTGTGGAATGGTTTTTTATTTGTAATTTTTTTTGAATAAAAAATTTTAATTACATTAAAACTTATTTATTTTTTCTTAGGTGAAACATTTCTGGAAAAAAGACCAAGTGATATTGTATCACAATTTATACCCATATACATTTTCATGACTAGGGTATCCATATTTAGAAGAAAAATTATTTCTCGAAAACTCATTTAATTAAGATCCAAGACAATTATCAACTCTAAATAGGTTCTTCTCGACCTTTCATCTCCTCCTACTCCTCATTAGAAATGTATAAAGGTCAGAATATAATCAAAGGGAAATTATTTTATTGATCTAACACAAGAAGTAACTGATATGATTTTATGTAATAAATTATTAATTTTAATTAGTTATTATATTTAGTAAATTTATCATAATAATATTACATTAGAAAACATTACAACTTGTTTTCAATCAAGTAAAATTTTATAGGGGAACATTATTGATGGGGGTAGGATGGGAATTCATAGTATTAATTTATTAAATTTATAACACCATTAAGACATCCCAATGTGTATGGAGGTTGTCATATTTAAATTTTTTTCGATGCCCCTAATGAGAAATCTATAGTTGTGAAAAGTAATAGGGATATATATTTTATGAAGGATATACAATGAAAAATGAATGATTCAAGGGATGATAAGAATAAATTTACTATATTATAAATAATTATAGAAGATATGAGATAGACACAACTACTGTAGCCTGCACATCCTTCCCACCCATATTTTCCACCTCTAATTTGAGACCCGATGGTGTACTAGGAGATTCGTTTTATGGATCCCCATGTACATATTGTATAATAATGAATTTTACATTATATATAGATTATATAAATCATCATCTTATATATTCAGGTTAGGTTAGGGTATTAATGAAATAAATTATTGATCCTACTACTCCTGTTACACCACATACAAAGGATTCTTCCATAGTTAGACAATGTATTTTTGATTTTTATTTTATTTTATTTATATTCATGATGACGATGACATATTATTTATGATTTTATATTCATCTTTTTATTTATCATTATGTTAAAAATTACTTATAATATTTTTTTTTACAATTATATTGTATTGGAGTATTTGAAATCAAAGGAATAACAATAATATAATGGAAATATTTTGATTTAACTACCATAATAGATTCAACAGGAAGAAAATTATAGAACAATGTTATCATAGGTTTTTCCTATAATAAATAGTTGTTATACTATATCAATGAGTACAAATATATCTAGATGATATTATTCAAAAAATATTTTTAAAACCAACATCACGAATTTTTTAGAGAGGGATAATATCACTATACTAGTGTTTCAGTTACATTACATGTATGAAAATTTCAATTATTAATTTATTTTCAATAGTTAAAAAAATTATATTAAGTGACATAATTTTTTTTATAAATTTTTATCTTTATTGTATTTACATCTTATATGATAAAACTTTTTTATGGTATTTTTGACCCAAAATACAATTCAACATAAGTGTATTGCATGAAATTATTGTGAAAAATTTAATATGTGTCTAAAATATTAAAAAACATATAAATCACATGTTTTTTTTAAAATTAATTATGGGTAGGAAAAAATATATAATTATGTAAAAATATTCATTATACTATAAGTCATGATGAATGTTTTTTTAGTGTAAGTTGTATCATATCCATATTTTTTCCAAAATAAATTTAATCATATTTGTTATGCTCTTTATTCGGTGGCATTCAAAAGAATATTTTTAAAAATGTTAATGAATTATGTATTATTCCATGATTATAATACTCTAATAACAATTCATTCAATTTAAATCATTTTTTATAACTAATATTTATAATTACAACAAGACTTGTATTTTAGTCAAAAATTATTTATATTAAAGAGTAGATCTAGAAAACATTGAATATATTATAGTTCAGGTAATAAATTTTATATCAGTGACTGTTTAGTTTTTAATACATATGGAAATATTTTACTTTTTAAAATTTGTTTTATAAAAAAAGTTTAATCATCAGTAAGGGATATTGAATTTTGATATTATGTATTATGACTCGTTTATGAGATAATCGCAACTAAAAGAACAAAATATCTTGAAACGGTTGGTTTCCTTACATCATGAGTAATTTATGAAAATATATAATTTCTAATTTTAAAACAAATATATTTATTGGATTCATGGGATGTTTCTTTAAAAATATACAATGAGAAAAAATGAATTAAAAATTATTTTACACAATGTTTTATACGATTGAAAATTTTGATATTTAGTATTATTTTATTATATATTTGGAAAAATATTGTTAATGTTACCAATAAGTTTCTTTAATTTTATGAAATATTTTTTAGAATGGGTTTTTATATTTAGTTATTATTTTAAATAGTAGATGTTGGATTTAAGTAGTTCTAAATATTTTTTAAAAAAAATTGTCTTTTACCAATAGTTTTTTAATAAATTGACATTTATATCCTTATATATGGTTTTCTACATTTTTGTTTACATAAATCCAATGATGAATGTGACACTAAACATAAATTTTATAAAATGATATGTTTAAAAACCATTAGATATTAGATTTATTTTGATATCAATTGTTTATAAAACTATAATGGATTTATTCCCAAATAGATTTTACACATTAGATTTATAAAAAACCAACATCAAAATCCCTCATGGTAATCTTAAGATGTAAATTTCATACAAAATTGACATCAAAATTATGCTTTAGGTCCGCACTTATAATTGTTTTCAATGATATTTTTCATAAAATCTAGTGGAATGTATCAATTTCAATTCTTCTTATATAAATATTAGTAATAAAAAGTACTCAAAGGTAAGAAACTAATATAAATGGTTATCTAACACCTGTGGAGGTTTCCTTGAAGTGGAAAATTTTTGAATATATCCTCTATCAACATAGCAACTATGAAATTATATATATTAATACTGACTACATCTTTTAAATCGAATTAATAATTTTTTTCCCTTCACATTTTTGAATCAATTGTCAATAAGTAATAAAATTAAATAAAAGTCAGAGATTTAGGTGTAATAAAATAATTTGATATAAATTAGGCAATGTCATATACAAATAAATACATTTATTTTTCCTCACAGACTTTTAGTTCTCTTTAGTCTAAATAGTATTCAACATAAAATAAAAAATGATCAATGAGTTTGTACATCATGATTGATTTAAACAACTTCTTATCCTGATTAGAATGAATAAAAACATTATGTGATATCCAAATTTTACACAGTGAGATCCAACTCAATTTTATTTTGTTATCGATTTGACTAAAATGTACAATTTTCATGATTCACTAATTTATTCCATAAATCATTAAAATTTTACAACATTAAAATATTTCAAATTTTGATAATTTAATTCAGCAAAATTGATTAAATATATATATTTTTTAACAGTATAAAAATGAAATATTAAATTTTAAAAAAATACACTTATTGTTTTCAAATTTCACATTAATATTATCAGAAAAAAGATTTGACATACCAATGAAATTATGTTTTAGTCCATCATTGAAAATATATATATAAATATTAACATAATTTGAAAATATAAATTCCCCAAAACCTTTTAGTTTTCCATTTGAGTTATCACCATATACTACACATCCCCCATAATACTTACTAAACTATATATGTTTAGATATATAACTAGTCATATTTCATGAGCATTCATTTTTCATCTAACATATGTCCTTTTTTATACATCCAAGATATAATTCCTTCAATCATAGATTTAATATATTTGTATTACCCCTAAAATATTGGGTCTCATTGGGTTAGAAAATTAAATCAACCAAACAAAAACTACTTTCAAAAATGTATTCAAATGAAATATATAATTGAAGGACTTATAAAAAAACATTTATTGTAATGATGATTTTATAAAAATTTCAAGGAACATTTTTTAATATAATGGCTATAAATTTGATATCTAAATAATTTATCACATGAAACATTTCCAATATAACCTATAAAAACAATGTATTATAAATTTTTCAATAAATTTATCATAACCCATGAATGTTTTTGATTTTAATTAAACTCATCATTTTTTATAACATGTCCAACCAGAGGAAAAATTTTACAGGTCTTATTTCAATATAAAAACTTTATCCAAATAATCTAAACTTCTTCTAAATGATAATTGAATATAATTTTTTAGCTTCATAAAATTTAGAAAAATATTACTTAATTTTAAAATTTTCAATTTTATCAGATTATTTATAGATAATTTATCATTTTAACTCCAAGAAATATTTATATATTTTTAAATTCCAATATGAACTAGTTTATTCTAACACTTTTTATTTTTTATTGATATATTTATATTTTTATTATTAAAATTTATTATTTCAATATATTCATAGAAATAAAATTTTTTGGATCATATTCATAATTATAAGTGATAGAATACTTCTAATCACATAGATTCATTGATATAGAATTTGAATACTTGTTTATAGATTCGTGTTCATCACCATATTCATAAACAGAATACGAGTCTAATGTGTAACTCCAACCATCATCTATTTCTTTCCCTTTCCCTGTAGTATTATTCTTGTCGTTTCTTTTTCATTCTAAATAATATATAAATTAGTCTAGAAAATTCTTCATTTTCAACAATAAAAAAAAATTAGAATCAACATTATAAATAGAAATACCATTTATCATATCCGTGTTAGTATTTTAACAATGACACTTTTTAAATCATAAAGAGTATAATTTGTTCTTTATTTATTCTCCCCCTGAGAATAGAGAATCACTATCTCCATTAATAAAATATAAATAAGAGTTACTTGAGTATTTAAAAAAATTGTATTTAAATGATATTAATCCCTATTTAGAAATATCCTCTTAAGAAATGTTTTTGAGTTCTAACTCATATTGTAACAATTATCGAATAATATTTGTCATGACCCATCCTCGGGGCCCATGTCGTGACTACCCCATGACCGCCTTCCATAGGCCAGGGGCTGTCCAGTAGCACCAAAGGTGTAAATCCCAAAAGCAGGGAAGGAATTTCTTTTAAGAAATAACATACACAATAGTGTATGCAAGAGAAGTAAACACTGAGAAAATCTAAGTACAAGGTAAGTGATGGAAAAGTAAATGGGCCATAATACAAACCCAACTGAAAGTACAGAACAACTGAAAAGAAAGTACTACAACAGTATGAAAAATAGCAACACCGAGTCGTCCTCCGGAAATCGCACATGAAGGGTGGGTACAGATGGTCTCCTCAGCTTCTCGGGTCTGGTCGCCCGCTCCGTGTACTTCCCATCAAGATGTCCACCTCCGGGTACCATCCAACTCCTCAAGCCTCCACCTCGATTTGTGATGTCTGTCATCTGCAACCAACATAACGTAGTACGAGCATAGCCCATACAGGGGTGAGTATACGACACTCAGTAGGGACCCCGAGACCCCAGAAGGTCTCTCAGAATCCATGAAGGATAATCCACAAAGGAAAGATACAATCACAAAGTATCAACAACACCAAATAGGTATATGCCCATGCATATACCTAAGTCATCAGTTATAGTTTGTCTTCATCTCCCAAGCACCACACAGTCCACAAAGGAAAACACAACGCAGTTCACACAGGAAAAAACAACCCAGTCCACACAGGAAACCATAACCCAGTCTACACAGGAATGAAAGTCAACCACATAAATGATTAGGATTGATAATCAAGACTCACCTCACACAGGTATACACTTCGTAAGGCGATAGAGATGATCAGATGTAGCCACTGATTCATCAAAGCTATCAGACCAACATATGATACAAGACCAGCTAAGCTATCGGACCCACATAGGATACAAGACCATCTAATCTGTCAGACACACTCATGATACAAATACAGATGTCATACTGCCGAACCCACATAGGATACAAGAACAGTGGTCATCGCCGTCGAAGCCATAGATGATCCCAGTATGGTCATCATTGCTGCCGAATCCATGGAGGATCCAAGTACAGTCATCCACGATGTCGAACCCATGGAGGATCCAATTATAGTCGTCCTCGCTGCCGAAACCACGGAGGATCCATGTACAGTCGTCCTCACTGCTGAACCCACGGAGGGTCCATGTAAAGTCATCCTCGCTGCCGAACCCACGGAGGCTCCAATTACATTCTTCTTCACTGTCGAACCCACTAAGGATCCATGTACAGTCGTCCTCGCTTCCGAACCCAGAGGAGATCCAAGTAAAGTCATCACCGTTGCAGTCGCAGCCAACTATAGGGTTCCCGCACATAGAATGCTCGATTCCGGGAGGGTCCGCTCCTTGAGAAAGAGATTCGATACATCAACTATCACAAAGACCAGATTTGATGTATCCTAAAGTTCCGTCTCAACCAAAGAAATCCAACGCGACAGAAGGTGCTTTAAACGGATACCCGGTCTGAGAGTGATTGGTTTTTCCGTCCAAGGGGCCCAGTTGGGTTTTTAGCTAAAACCTACCCAACCGTACTCCAACTGCATCCAAACCTCAATTGTGGTATTCCAAATGGACCATCTGAACAAAATAATCCCCACGCAATTGACGTCACATCAATCGGACGTCTGGTCCTTGAGATATAAGCGTTTCCCTTCCGATGGCCCTGTTCGTTTCGAGTTCGAAGCAACCCGTCCACACCCAAACATTGTTGAAACCTCATGTGAAATATACTGAAACGACCACCCTGATCCGAGGGTTCCTACGCAACTGACATTGTGTCGATCGTAAGTCTGTATCTCATGTTATGGGAAAAAGATCGAAAATGGACCGAAGTGGGGGGTCTTGGCCCAGCTCGACCCTTCCCAACCCCTCTGGGTCGGCCCGAACCGGTTCGACCCGACCCGGATCCAGGTCCGGCCCGGCAGGACGTAGTCCGACACGATCTGCGCGACCCGCCCCTGCCCGGCCGGGGGTTGTGCTGGCTGGGCTAGTAGCTGAGCAGGGGGGATGCGTTCCCCCCCTTTGTTCCGTGGACGCAGCGTCGGTCGTCGCGTCTCCCCGTCTCCACGGCTTCAGCCACGGCGGCTCCTGCCTAAGGCGTGTCAGGGCACCGGCGACTCGCGCCGTCAGAAATTTCCACGGGCCACCGGAGTCGTTCCGGTAGTCCGTTCTTGCTTCCGTCTGTGCCTATGGTCGTCTCGGGACCCGTACATCACTAAGACAACCTCTAATCACCAAAACAGTCTCATTTTGTCATCGTCAACGATTCCGCACATCATGAACAAAACAACGGTGGTTCGGACTTGTCCGTTAGTCCTCACCCACCGCGTTAGTAGTTCAAAACATCTCCAAACAATTTTAAATCATGCTGAGGGTATAATTCACATAATGAAATTAAAACCAAAATTTGTACCTCAACAAGGAATATGATCATCGGCATCGCGGTACATGGCGTTGTGGTAGACGACGTCATGGGGAAAAGGGTTCGTAAGCGTCGTCAGAGTGTCCCGAGGAGGAAATGGTGTCTCTTTTATTGTCGCAGAGAAGAGAATGGGTGTTGTGTCATCGATCTCCGAGGAACTGGCGTTCTTCGTCATTCTTCGTTAGAGGCCAACATTCTTCCTTGCACAACGAAGCTCTCCTCCTTAATAAAATTATAGGTTCCCCTGTTATATTATTATACAAAAATAAACTCTCCCATAATTAATTCACCACACTAATTAAAATGTGTTGAAATTTAATAAAATGATAGAGATAGAATGTTCCCCATAATTAAACGCGTTTGCAGTTTAAATTAAAAAGGGGAGAAGGAAGGTTCATCGTTAAATTATGGGTTGACATAATTTAATGGATTGAGGAGACATTTAATTGTGGTTTGTCAAATTAATGGGGTTTCGTAAAGAGATTTAGAGCGAATTAAATTGTGGGGATCATGCGGGCCCCCACCTCTCTAACATCCCCACATGGGTAGTAATGTGTCTTTGGGACCCACTCTTATCTACCCATGGGAGGGAAAACCCACCGTGAGAAAAATGAAATTGTTCCGACATTTTTTATTTATTTTTTAATCAAAACCGCAAAAAATGTTTTCTTCTCTTTTGCGAAATCAAATATGGTAAGGGTCCCCTTAAAAAATTATAGGTTTTGCGAGTTCATCGGTGCCCTTGAATTTCAATTCTGAGCACCAGATAAAAAGAAATAAAAACCCGCTCGTTCGTTCACTGAACGTACCATAGCTAATCTTCGAAAATTGAATCCGGGTACACCGGGCCTCAGAATTGTGTGCCATCAAAAGCCATAAACTCGTAAAATTCCAATGTATTTAAAAAAATTCCTTGAAATTTCTGGGTTTTTATATCACTCCCACCTCAGGGATTTACATCCCCGTAAAGATACAACATAAAATAGGGGAACAAATGATGGTACTGAGCACGCATATGATCCTCCCGCTCCCATTGGATCTCTTGAAGGTTCCCATGCTGCCAACGAATGCGCACCAGAGGAATCGACCGCCCACATAAGACATTCTGCTGTCGATCCACGATCTCCACTGGGGCCTCCACAAAAGTCGCCCCATCATCGATGTCTAGCTCCCCGTGGTCGATGATATGTGTCGGGTCGTTCATGTTTCTCATCATCTGAGATACGTGGAAGACATCTCTCACCCGATGCAACTGAGGTGGTATGGCCAGGCGGTAAACCACCTCACCTACCCTTTTGAGGACCAGAAAATGCCTGATGAAGCGCAGAGATAACTTGCTGCCCCGGACATATCTCCATAACCCATGTCGAGGTGAGACCCGTAGGAAAACGTGGTCGCTATCCTCGTACTCCAGTGGTCTATGCCTCCTATCCGCATATGACTTTTGTCTGCTATGTGCAGTCCTCATCCACTACTGGATGACCTTCACCTTCTCCGTCATAGTTCCAACCATCTCTGGTCCTACGAGTGATAACTCTCTAGGGTCAGTCCAGCATAGAGGTGATATGCATGGTCGGTCGTACAATGCCTTGTAAGGTGTCATTCCGATGGGGGATTGGTGGATGTTGCAGTACGCAAACTCCCCCAAGGGTAGGTGATCCTCCCAACTATGACCAAAGTCAACGACACGTGCACGGAGCATGTACTCGAGTGTCTAAATGGTGCTCTCCATCTAGCCATATGTCTGAGGGTGAAAGGCAGTGCTCAGGCGTAGCTGCGTCCCAAAGGCCTCCTGCAACCCCTTCCAAAGCCAGGAAGTAATGTGAGCATCTCGATCAAAGACGATAGATGATGGCACCTCATGAAGTCGTACGATCTTATGAATGTAGAGGAGTCCTAAGCTCTCTATTGAGCCATGCTCTCTGATCTGTATGAAGTGGGATGACTTGGTGAGTCAATCTATGATCACCCAGATGGTGTCGTGTCCTCTGGAAGTACGTGGAATCCCTGTCACGAAATCCATGGATATCTGCAATATGTTTAACTGCTATATCATCTCCGCAAGTAGCTGAATGCCTGATCTCTTGCTGAGAGCATCAGCCACAACTTTCCCCTTCCTAGGAGTATAGACAATTTCAAATTCATAATCTTAGAGGAACTCAAGACATCACTGCTATCTCAGGTTCAGGTCCTTCTGCGAGAAAACACACCTGTGTATTTGGTGATTAGAGTAGACCGTAAACCAATCGTTCAACGAACCATGGGTATGACTGGCCATTGAAAAGAACTCGAATACACGTTTTTTTTTCTTACGTCCTACAAGAGATGCTAAGATTTCTCCCTTTCCGAAAAGAGAAATATGATCCCATCCCCTGGATGAAACACATTATTTTCCTAATACAGTCAATCCTGACATGAAAGGTATTTTTTCATGTCATGGACGACGTCGTAAGTTCTCGACACTACTACCAAGAGATCCAACCGTTACTCTCGCCTCCAAGGTTCGAGTCACACTGTCGGAAGCAGTGTGTGGTCACTAGGTCTCCTCTAGTAGGAATCATGAATGTGAGGGTCAAGTCAGCATTTTAAAACGGAACCTCTCAGTATCAACCTCATAAAAAGGCCAGGGAAGAAGAAGTCACAATAACTAGTGTCTATTATTAATATAGCTCAAAGTACAAAGACACAATGCATCCCCAATCAATGACATTAACAAGCTTGAAGCAACATGAACAAAAGGCTCCATGCCTGGAGCTAGTCCCTCCACTATCTGCTGCTCGTTTGCATGGCGGGTCAGGCAGTAACGAGCAATGCGGCCCTGCCCGCATCATGCATAACATTGTCTGCTCCTCGGAAGGCTGGCTCTGCACCGTGTGCCCCGCATAGACGAACCCGAATCATGAGGTTTCCCACCTGCCGGCTTGGTCCGCTTGGACCCCTGTGTCATCTGTCGACTTCCAGATGTAGAAGACTTTGCTCCGTGCCATCCTGTGGTGGGTCTCGCTGCTGATGGATGTTCGGTGAGAAATCTCTCCACTAGTAGGGCTCGCTACAGCACACCCGCTTGGGTCGAGATACTGAGTAAAATCGTCAAAGCTCTGATCTCATGCCTCAGCCCCTGCTCAAAGGTCCAGACCTGGAAGAAGGGGTATCGTACCAAGTCTTTGGAGTAGCGAGAGAGGTCGGTAAATCTCACTGAGTACTGGGCTACTGACATACTTCCCTGTCGTAGCTGTTGTAACTCCTGGATGCGCACTGCATGGAGGGTGGATGGAACGAACTCTGAGGGGAATAGGATCTCAAAGTCTATCCAAAGAAGAGATGCATCATCGTGCACCTGTAGCATCAGGCTCCACCATCTACAAGTTGCTGCGTGTAGGAGACTCGTGGAAAGGATCACTATGAGGTCTGTTGGTGTCCCTACCAATATGAAGACTCTAACGATAGCCTCCAGCCAATCCTCAGCTGCCTGAGGATCCGTCTCTCCACGGAACCTAGGTATCCTCTACCTCTGAAACTCGTTCAATGCGCTCAGGCGGTGCACACTATCCGACACTGGGGTGGGTAGCAACGGTGGCTCAGCGGGTAGAGGTACCTCTGGTGCCTCCGTTGTAATAGGGCCCTGCCTCGAGGACTCATCGCTCTGTGGGCTCCCTTCTCGCACAATGCTATGAACCCTAGCTGGCGGTCATCATGGGGATATCCTGAAAAAGAAACATGTGTGCCATGGTTAATATAGTATACCAGGTGAGCTGATAAAAAGTAATCAAAAAAGAAAACTTTTGAAACACACATGAAATCAATGTTTTCATGCACTGAGTCGGAAATCAGAAGTCAGGGTCCTGGTGTATGGATACGTCGGCCACCGCACCAACACTGGACTCCCTGGACTGATAGCCACACTCATTACTCTAAACATTAATGCTTAACAAAGAAGAAATTATCAGAGTCCTGAGTTCTGCGGTAGAACCGACTCCTCTGATGCCAATTTGTCACGACCCGTCCTCGGGGCCTATGTCGTGACTACCCCAAGCCCGCCTTCCATAGTCCAGGGGCTGGAGACTAGCACCAAAGGCATAAATCCCAAAATTAAGGAAGGAATATCCTTTAAGAAGTAACATACACAACTGAGTATGCAAGTGATGCAAAAACTAAGAAAAACAGAGTACAAGGTAAGTGCTGGAAAAGTAAATGGTCCAGAATACAAACCCAACTGAAAGTATAGTACAACTGAAAGGAAAGTACAACAATAGTATGAAAAACAGCAACACCGAGTCTTCCTCTGTAAATACCACATGAAGGGTCTGTATAGATAGTCTCCTCCACTCCTCAGGTTCGGTCGCCCGCTCTGTGTACATCCCGTCAAGTGGTCCACCTCCAAGTACCGTCCAACTCCTCAAGCCTCCACCTCGATCAGCGTTGTCTGTCGTCTGCAACCAACACAACATAGTGCGGGCATATCCCGTGCATGGGTGAGTATATGATACTCAGTAGGGTTCTCGAGACCCTGGAAGGTATCTCAGAATCCATGAAGGATAAACCAAAAATGAAAGATACAATCACTAAGTATCAACGACACTACTTAGGTATATGACCATACATATACCTATGTCATCAGTTACAGTTTGTCTCAAACTACCAAGCACCACACAGTCCACAAAGGAAAACACAACCCAGTTCACAAAAGAAAACACAACCCAGACCACATAGGAAAACAAAACACAGTCTACATAGGAAAGCAAGTCAATCACATCAATGATAATGATTGATAATCAAGAAACAGCTCACACAGGTATACACTTCGTAAGGAGATAGAGATGATCATATATAGCCACTGATTTATATAAGCTGTCAGACCCACATAGGATACAAGACTAGATAAGCTATCCGACCCATATAGGATACAAGACCAGCTACTCTGCTAGACCCACTCAGGATACATGTACAAAAGTCATACTGTCGGACCCACATAGGATACAAGAACAATAGTCATCACCGTCGAACCCACAGATGATCCCAGTACGGTCGTCGTCACTGCCAAACCCATAGAGGATCCTTGTAAAGTCCTCCATGTTGCCGAACCCATGGAGGATCCAAGTACAGTTGTCCTCGCTGCCGAACCCATGAAGGATCCAAATATAGTCTTCCTCGCTGCCGAACCCATTGAGGATCCAAGTACAGTGTTCCTCGCTGCCCAACCCACCATGGATCCAAGTACAGTCGTCACTGTCACAGTCATAGCCAACTCTAGGGTTCCCACACAGAGCATTCTCTATTCCGGGAGGGTCCACTCCTCGAGAAAGAGAGTCGATACACCAACTATAAATAATTATAGAGTTGATATATCCCAAATTTCCGCCTCGACAAAAGAAACCCAACGCGATAGATGGTGCGTCAATCGGACGCCCGGTCTGAGAGTTATAGGCTTTTCCGTCCAAGTGGCCCGGTTGGTTTTTAAGCTAAAACGAACCCGACCGTACTCCAACTGCATCAAAACCTCAAGTGGATTAAGGAAAATGGAACTTCTCAACAAAAGGATCCAAAAAAATTTTATGGAACTTCAATCGGACGTCCGATCCTTAAGATATAAGCGTTTCCGCTCCAAGGGATCAGTTGGTTTTGAGTTCGAACCAACCCGACCATACGAAACTTTTCCGAAACCTCAAGTGTAATATATACAGAAAAGGCCTTCTCAGTCCAAGGATTCTTATACAACTGACGTTTCATTGATCTGATGTTCTTATCTCATGTTATTGGCAAAAGACCAAAAATGGCCCGAAGTGGGGGGTCTGGGCCCGGCTCGACCCATGTCTGGGTCCGGCCTGGCGGGGCGCGGCATGGCCTGGTCCGTACGACCCGCCCCGGCCCGGCCAATGGGTGCGCTGGCTCGGCCAATGGCCGAGTAGGGGGGACGCAGCCCCCCTTTGTTCCGTGGACACGGCGTCCGTCGTCGCCTCTCCTCTGATCGTGCGCGACCGCGAGATATGACTCCCCGGACCTCGCGCGACCGCAGGATCCGACTCCCTGCCGCCCCGGCGACCCGTGCCACCAGAAATTTCCTCGGGCCACCGGAGTCATTCTGGTGGTCATTTCATGCTCCCGTCTATGCCCGCGGTCGTCTCAGGACCCGTACATCAATGTAATGGTCTCCAATCACCAAAATGGTCCCGTTTCATTGTCGATAATGATTCCGCTCATCAAGAACAAAACAACGGTGAGTTCGGACTTGTTCGTTAGTCCGCACCCACCGCGTTAGTGGTTTAAAACATCTCCCAACAATTATACAGCATTCTAAGGGTATAACTCACATAATGAAATATAAACCAAAACCCCAACCTCAACAAGGAAGATGATCGTTGGCGTCACATTACACGGCGTCGCGGTAGACAGCATCGCGGGTAAAAGGGTTTGTAGGCGTCGTCAGAGTGCACCTAGGAGGAAGCAACGTCTCCTTTTTTTTGTCATAGAGAAGATAAAGGGTGGCGTTTCGTCGATCTCTAAGGAACCAGCGTTCTTCGTCGTTCTTCGTCGGAGGCCAGCGTTCTTCACCGTTCTTCGTCGAAGGCCAGTGTTCTTCTTCGTTCATTATCAGAGGCCGACATTCTTCCTCGCACAACGAAGCTCTCCACCATAATAAAATAATAGGTTCCCCTTATTATTTTATTATACAAAATGAAACACTCCCATAATTAATTCACCACACTAATTAAAATGTGTTGAAATTTAATTAAAGGAGGTAGAGATAAGGTTCCCCATAAATAAACCCATTGGCAGTTTAAATTAAAAAGGGGAGAAGGAAGGTTCCTCATTAAATTATTGGTTGACCTAATTTAATGGATTCAGGTGACATTTTTTGGTGGTTGGTCAAATTAATGGGGTTTCATAAATATATTTAGAGGGAATTAAATGGTGGGGCTCATGCGGGCCCCCACATCTCAAACATCCCCACATGGGTAGTTAAGTGGCTATAGGCCCCACTCTTAACAACCCATGGGAGGGAAAACACACCTTATGAAAAAAGAAATCGTTCCGACAATTATAATTTATTTCTTAAACAAACCCCCAAAAATTATCTTCTCCTATTTTACGAACACAACTATGGTAATGGTCCACATAAGCAATTACTGGCACTACAAGATCATCATTGCCCTCATATTTCAATTCCGAGCACCGGTTCAATAGATAGAAAATCCTGCTTGTTCGTTCACTGAACGTACCTGAGCTAAACTTCAGAAATTGATTCCGGGCACAACGGGCTTCATAATCAAGTGTCTTCAGAAGTCACAGACTCATAAAATTTTAAAGTATTTAAAAAACATTCCTTGAAATTTTTGGGTCTTTACAATATCACCCAAATTTCATTCATTGATAAATTTATTTCCACTTTTTTGATTTTCGTTGCATTCCACATATTTGGTACATATTGAAATATCATTCATCCAACGTTTAATTATATATTTTTTATATAAAGGATATAATACCATTTATGAAAATGGTAAATATTTGAAACATTTTATTTACTCTCTCTTCCTACTCCATTTTAAATTCATGATACTCATCCCATAGTATTCCTAAAAAAATTCTTAACAAATTTTCATTACTAAGCAGAGTAACATGAAATATAATCCATATATCTTGTACTATTTAGCATATTGATATATGACTATATAAAGTTCTACTAATTTCTCAATAGAAAATATTCATCACCTTATAATTAAAAACCTATTCTATTTCATTATTACTAATTAATAAATTGATATCTACTCTAGTCGTTTTGTGTGATTTTAAAATAATTTAAAAAATTCAGTGCTTAGGTGATTTAGGAAATAATTATATAATGTTTATTTATGTCCAAAATATTTAAAAATATAAATCTATTTGCATACCTTATTTTCTAAATAAAAATGTACAAGAAACATGGGTTTTTTCTATATTATGTATCTTGTGAATAATTGATTTCATGTTCATTAATAACATACATATATGGTTTATATTTGACATTCGAAAATAATAAATAGGTTGTACAATGATATGATAATAATAATTGGGTTTATTAATAATTTTTTCCCAATCAGGTTCTTATACTTCTCGCGGAAAAGATGTGAGATAGACTCTTCAAGTTAAAAAAAAAATCAAATTTAAATTATACAATATATTAGAAAGTAGAATGATTATTAATTGGCGAGGATGATCATTTAACCCTTCATATACATCTTCTAAATAAAAATTTCTTGCATAAAAATATTTATTAAGAATTGTTGAAACAATAAGATTTTTAAAAAATAAAAAAGTGCAGTAAATTAAAATACATATATATTAAGTAATATGAAAATAGAGCATCTGAGAATAGGTACTATTGATTTCATAGGATCTAGTACATATAATAGGTCAGAATGTATTGTAGGTTAAATATTGTGTGAGCTATTTATAGTGACTGGTCAATCCATTTGGTATGTCATTGTAACGGTCTGGATTACATCCAGTGGACTATAATTGATACTTATCAAGGAACTCCATGGGTGGCTACACCCCCTGGGTGGGACACACCACGATCCGCAGTGGCATCCATTTCCTCATGAAGCCCTTGGGCGGAGATCCATGCCTCTTCCAATTCTCACATGTGAGAGTTCACAAGGATCAGATACATTCCTACCTCCTGTTCCTCTAATACCAACTGTAGAGACCCGATGCTTGATGTACGTGGACATTACATTACTTTTGCAGAATACTTAGTACATAACAAAAACAGATACATAAGGAACATAATAGTTTAGTGTCTTTGGAAACTCAAAATGTAATCTTCTAATCGTGGTGAAAGATCTTCGACATCTCCCATAAAGAACTTCCCCTTTTTTTCTTACCTAAAAACTTTCCTTATATCCTAGGGAAAAGAAAACATAAAATGGGTGAGCTCAAATGCCCAGTAAGGGTAAAAATAGGGAACATAAAACAATCCATAAACATTTGAATGTAAAAACATGAACATAAAATCTAAACATCAAAATCTTGAGCAAAGACATGATTCTTGGAAGTACGTAAGGAATATATCATAAGGGAACATCAATCATGATAAAATAGCATGGGAATAAATCATCTAATTGTGGCAACCATTAAGCACGTGTTATGATTTGCATAGTAGCCAAGGAATTGCTGCCAAAACTATAAGGCCCCAGCCTTAAACCTTACTTGATCTTGAGTTATTACAAGATTACACATTGAGGATCTTTTCGGGTTTAGAGTTTTAGAGAATTAGATCATTAAACTTGCATTACATTCCACATATAAACAAAGTGGTTACATAAAGATAGGATTCTTCATTCCCATCAATGGAAACACATTTGAAATAAAACATGGATTATTTCTTGACACATCCTTGACTCTATCATGTTATCATGTACCTTTCCCTTGACCTGTGAAAAACATTTCAAAAACTTGGGATGAGCATAAAAACTCAGTATGGGTTATAAAAAAAACATGGAAAGGAATCATGAGTTCATATATACATAAAAATGAAATCATAATTTACCCATAAAGCATAGTCACTTTAACATACCTCATAAAATCATAAATAAATCATAGAAATCATAAGACATAAAGGTAACTTGAGGCATTCATAACATTCTTACGTAGGGGGTAACCCTCTTGGTTACGTTTGGAATACCCATCACAGTATATTCCCAAAAATCTCTTCGGAGAAACCTTAACGTTTCACTCCTTCGTGTTACCCAATGCATTGTAGAGCTATAACGGGCTCACCCGCCCTTAGTTTACCATGGAACCACCCGTCTTCATAATAATGCCCAAGAACCATAACATAATCGTATCACATTAAACATGCATAAAGGAAACATAAAATTTCCACATTTCAATCACAAGATATCAATACAACACAAAAAACATTGTGAAAACCATTTTCAATACCAAAATAAAAGAAAAGTAAAACATGGTATTTATATTTCTTTTAAAAAGAAGGTATGGCTTGTAAAGGAAGTCGAAACTCAAATAATGGTCACGGCGGCGGAGAAGTCGTTGTCGCCGCATATGTACGACAAAAACATTCCCTTTTGTCGTTTAGTAAATGCTTTGTATAAAAAATATTCCTTTTGAATAAACTTAAAAGTCAAAGTGGTTTATACACCGTATAAAAGAAAGTTGTGTATAAAATAAAATATGCCTCAACGAAAGGAGATTGAGACGAAGTCCCATACCTCGTATCCGACCTGACCCGACCGTTCTTTAACCTCCTGAATAATAAACTTGAGTTAATCTCTACTTTCTTATGAATCTTTTTCTAGTTCATTATTCCTTTTATACCATGTTATGAACATCATGTAATCAGTTAAGTTAATAATGTTTATTTTGTCGGTATTTGGTTCTTAAGTCAAAAATAGACTTCTTACACTTACATGTTGTTAATTTGGTCAAAGTTTCATTATATCCAGAATAGTATTCATGATTTAGATATCATATATGTCATATATATCCAGTAAATACATGCATTTATAATATTACATCACATTTAGAGGTAAGAAATGAAATGCACCGTTCATGGAGACGGTAAGCCGTACGTACGCATGAACGCTACTTCCATTTCTATTTCATATTTTCTGGAATGGAATCATAATGATATAAGAGTATATTATAATTCCAGTATAATAACATATATAATATCATTAACTTTATCCTTTACACATCCCACATATGGTATTAACGAATCAAATCACTTTTAGGGGGCGGTAGTCCGCACTTCCTAAAATGAAGATATCGTGTTTTACCCATAATGGAGACCATAAAGGTATTCCCAAAATGAAAAAAACAGAAGCTTAAGAAAAACATAAACATATTATATATCATATATAAAAATAGTGACATCATAATGGCCACCTTTGAAGGTGCTAAATGAGTGTTGAACAATCATCGTTTCGGGAGGCAGAATTTCGCCATCCACGGAAACCGTATGTTATTTAACCATTCGATGTAGTTTTGTGAGAGTGTACCTCAAATAAATCATATAAAAACATCCTAGTATATTGAAGATACTGGTTTTGTTACAAAAGAAGTAAATAAAAAGAGTTTAGGGGGTTGGAGAAGCAAAATAAAACAAATGAACATGAGAGAACGAATTACCTTAAAAAGTGTAACTCCTTTTGATTTGAGCCTAAAGGCTTCCTTTGAAGGGATTCTGCCCAAAGGGAATCCTCTAGGATGAGTAGAGGGATGTGGAGAGAGCAAATGGGCAGGGGTTGGCCGAGCCAATGGCTTGAAGAGTGTGTGAAATGAGGTAGAGGTGGGGGCCTTTTATAAGAGGAGAGGAGGGGCACTTTTGGAAAGTAAAGAAACATTACTTTATTTGAAAACGTTTTTCGGTTTTAAAAGGTCCCACATTGATATAATTCGTGGATAAGGTGATAAGGGTTCGAAATCCACTCTTCTAATTGGTTTTGTCCATGTGTAGTTCATAGATTTTACATTATCTTTCTATTTTATTTAAATCGTCAAATAATGATGTCATCACTGCATCATTATTATGTCATAAATAATTTACTTTATTTAATGTCTAAATATCATAAAAAAATACTATGATGTAGGAAATCTTTTTAGCTTTCCAATGACTATTTATAATCAAAATTTGGACTTGTATAACCCCACTTAAATTTTTTTTCGTAAAACATATTATGTTTGTGTCATTTTCACTATAACATTAAATAAAAAGTAATTTATGTCATTTCCCATCAAAAGTGGATCCATGGGGTCCCCAAGTTGACCCATGGAATGTCATGGTCGGCCATGACACAACCAATGAGGTTGGGACATGTTTCTAGGTCATTTCATATTATTAAAGCATTATTTATACCTTAAACTATCCTAATTACCACTAATCGCGATTAAAAACTTAATAAGATACTATTCACCAAGAAATTATTTTAATCTCATTGAACCACATTTTACTTCTTAATGACAACCATGTATGTCGGATTTTCAAAATTCAATACACATTAGTGGTAAACTTTCATTTAACAAAAAAATCATTTTGCTTGATTACCACTTAGTGGTTTCACTATTCATCAAAAATTGAAGTTTTTCAGAAAATTACCTAAAATTCACCCTAAGCTATATTTGATATTCCGAATTCAAAAATGAAGTCTATTTTACAAAATTCAAATCATATAAGTCACATTAATTAATTTAATAATTAATTCCCGCTGCCAGAGCAAAAAGCGTGTTTTTACAAAACAATAAGTATCAAAAGATTGACACCAGTTTAAGTCCAATTTCAAAGTGAAATTGATTCCAATGACCACCATTGGATTAACTGTTAAAAATATTTTCTAATTTCACTTTAAAACCAATTAAAATAACAATCTAATCATATAAATAATTTAGATTAAATAGAGGTTTTGAATTAAAATACAACATTTTACACTATTCATAAAAAAATGAACTTTATCAGAAAGGTACCAAAAATTTACACAAAGTAAATTTTGATGTCCCGATTCTAAAGAAGAGATATATTTGGTCCAAAATAAAGTATAAGAGTGATCAAAACTATATTTAATGATGGTTCAACATTAAAAGGTGATAAGTGATCCTTTAGTGAAAATTAGAGTACATATGCCCTAAAATTGAACTCTTTCCGTATTTTAAGCCTTTATCTTTTATTGGGTAAGTGTATAAACATTTAAAAACATATATAATCATATTTTAGTTATTTCTATCCATTCCTGCCAGTACAACGACTACTTGTTAACTAACATTTAAAATAATATTATTTTATTATTAGAGTGCAACGTAAGATTTCAATGAAACTCTTTGTTGTGTATCGGGTACGCTATCGAACATAGGAACCCTTTAAAGTAATATTAATACTTTATTCACAAATATGGATAAATATGAAAATGTCTATTCTTCATTTACCTGGGGTGTTACATCCTTCCCCCCTTTTGGGAATTGCGTCCTCGCAATTTTAAAATTGGGCTTGGTAACATCTTAGAAAGTCCCACATCGGAACAAGGATCGGTAAAACAATCACTTTAAAATAAATAAAGATAAGTACAAAGGTCACCCGAGTTAACCCATACTAGGATTCGAAGTATGAAAACATGGACATGGAGGAGAAAACATAGGGTCATGTTCTGATGGAGAGTGATAGAAAACATGTTTAGGAGAAAGTTAACCATGAGAGAATCACAAACTTGTGATGGGTTAAATAGTATTTGATTCCCTAGTATTAAAAGTTAATAGACAACATTTTTCTTTTAAGTTACTTTTCATTTAGGAATTTAGATTTTGATCTTAAGGAAACATACTTGTCATGTTGACTTTCAACTCTTTCTAGGTTTCTTACACAAACTCATAATAGCATACCTTGATCATGGCGTCCACTCGGTTTGATCGTCATCTTGTTCACGTAGGAAGAAGTCCCATGCATTACAACAATGATTTAGAGATCCTACAAAATCATTTGCTTCCTCAATCCAAATAGACCTCGCACAACATGGGTCATATGGGTATTCACAGAAAAACAGTTTTGGAAAATAATCATGTAGGACATATAATTCCAAAACATCTGATAAAACATGATTTCTAAAAAATAGTCGGACCGAAATTGAGTTGAAACTTTCTATCATTGGTCCTTTTAAAATACCATAAGTATGACATGTGAGACTATATTTTAAAAGAAAATATAAATAGGTTGTGCAAGGGTCTCCTTCCTCAGCACCATTTTTAAAATCATAATATGATTCAAATTCTTGTGATAAGGTAAAATATTTGAAAATACCTTGATAATATTTACCTCTCTTGAAAACATGAGCATATTGTGAAAATAGTATTTTTCTAAAAACAACCCATGATCCACGATGATAACGAGGTATAGCGGAGGTGTTTGATATTTCAAACAAATGCTTGCAAGTGAGTTGTATGCTAGAAAAAGTTTCACAATCATCCGAGGATGACTTTGCAATAATTATTGCAATCATGTCATCAGGGAGAGATAGGAATTTCGTTTGAGATCCTCCTCCTTCCATTCGTAACCGACTTTACTTGACCTGAAAAAAGTTATAAAACAAGGATTTAACTGAAATAATAGTTATAGGGACTAATCATGTGCCTCACAAAAACTCCTAATCCCTAAAGTTGTCTAAACCGTCCTCTGATACCAACTATAAGGCCCCAGCCTTAAACCATACTTGATCTTGAGTTATTACAAGATTACACATTGAGGATCTTTTCGGGTTTAGAGTTTTAGAGAATTAGATCATAAAACTTGCATTACATTCCACATATAAACAAAGTGGTTACGTAAAGATAGGATTCTTCATTCCCATCAATGGAAACACATTTAAAATAAAACATGGATTATTTATTGAAACATCCTTGACTCTATCATGTTATCATGTACCTTTCCCTTGAACTGTGAAAAACATTTCAAAAACATGGGATGAGCATAAAAACTCAGTATGGGTTATAAAAAAAACATGGAAAGGAAACATGAGTTCATATATACATAAGAATGAAATCATACTTTACCCATAAAGCATAGGCACTTTAACATACCTCATAAAATCATAAATAAATCATATAAATCATAAGACATAAAGGTAACTTGAGGCATTCATAACATTCTTACGTAAGGAGTAACCCTCTTGGTTACGTTTGGAATACCCATCACAGTATATTCCCTAAAATCTCTTCGGAGAAACCTTAACGTTTCACTCCTTCGCGTTACCCAATGCATTGGAGAGCTATAACGGGCTCACCCGCCCTTAGTTTATCACGGAACCACCCATCTTCATAATAATGCCCAAGAACCATAACATAATCGTATCACATAAAACATGCATAAAGGAAACATAACATTTCCACATTTCAATCACAAGATATCAATACAACACAAAAAACATTGTGAAAACCATTTTCAATACCAAAATAAAAGAAAAGTAAAACATGGTATTTATATTTCTTTTAAAAAGAAGGTATGGCTTGTAAAGGAAGTCGAAACTCAAATAATGGTCACGGCGGCGGAGAAGTCGTTGTCGCCGCATACGTACGACAAAAACATTCCCTTTTGTCGTTTAGTAAATGCTTCGTATAAAAAAGATTCCTTTTGAATAAACGTAAATGTCAAAGTGGTTTATACACCGTATAAAAGAAAGTTGTGTATAAAATAAAACATGCCTCAACGAAAGGAGATTGAGACGAAGTCCCATACCTCGTATCCGACTTGACCCGACCGTTCTTTAACCTCCTGAATAATAAACTTGAGTTAATCTCTACATTCTTATAAATCTTTTTCAAGTTCATTATTCCTTTTATACCATGTTATGAACATCATGTAATCAGTTAAGTTAATAATGTTTATTTTGTCGGTATTTGGTTCTTAAGTCAAAAATAGACTTCTTACACTTACATGTTGTTAATTTGGTCAAAGTTTCATTATATCCAGAATGGAATTCATGATGTAGATATCATATATGTCATATATATCCAGTACATACATGCATTTATAATATTACATCACATTTAGAGATAAGAAATGAAATGCACCGTTCATGGAGACGGTAAGCCGTACGTACGCATGAACGCTACTTCCATTTCTATTTCATATTTTCTGGAATGGAATCATAATGATATAAGAGTATATTATAATTCCAGTATAATAACATATATAATATCATTAACTTTATCCTTTACACATCCCACATATGGTATTAACGAATCAAATCACTTTTAGGGGGCGGTAGTCCGCACTTCCTAAAATGAAGATATCGTGTTTTACCCATAATGGAGACCATAAAGGTATGCCCAAAATGAAAAAAACATAAGCTTAAAGAAAACATAAACATATTATATATCATATATAAAAATAGTGACATCATAATGGCCACCTTTGAAGGTGCCAAATGAGTGTTGAACAATCATCGTTTCGGGAGGCAGAATTTCACCATCCACGGAAACCGTATGTTCTTTAACCATTTGATGTAGTTGTGTGAGAGTGTAGCTCAAATAAATCATATAAAAACATCCTAGTATATTGACGATACTGGTGTTGTTACAAAAGAAGTAAATAAAAAGAGTTTAGGGGGTTGGAGAAGCAAAATAAAACAAATGAACATGAGAGAACGAATTACCTTAAAAAGTGTAACTCCTTTTGATTTGAGCCTAAAGGCTTCCTTTGAAGGGATTCTGCCCAAATGGAATCCTCTAGGATGAGTATAGGGGTGTTTAGAGAGCAAATGGGCAGGGGTTTGCCGAGCCAAATGCTTGAAGAGTGTGTAAAATGAGGTAGATGTGGGGGCCTTTTATAAAACGAGAGGAGGGGCACTTTTGGAAAGTAAAGAAACATTACATTATTTGAAAATGTGTTTCGGTTTTAAAAGGTCCCACATTGATATAATTCGTGGATAAGGTGATAAGGGTTCGAAATATACTCTTCCAATTTGTTTTGGCCATGTGTAGTTCATAGATTTTACATTATCTTTCTATTTTATTTAAATCGTCAAATAATGATGTCATCACTGCATCATTATTTAGTCATAAATAATTTAATTTATTTAATGTCTAAAAATCATAAAGAAAATACTATGATGTAGGAAATCTTTTTATCTTTCCAATTACTATTTATGATCAAAATTTGGACTTGTATAACCCCACTTAAAAATTGTTTTCGAAAAACATATTATGTTTGTGCCATTTTCACTTTAACATTAAATAAAAAGTAATTTATGTCATTTCCCAACAAAAGTGGATCCATGGGGTCCCCAAGTTGACCCATGGCATGTCATGGTCGTCCATGACACAACCAATGAGGTTGGGACATGTTTCTAGGTCATTTCATATTATTAAAGCATTATTTATACCTTAAACTATCCTAATTACCACTAATCGCGATTAAAAACTTAATAAGTTACTATTCATCAAAAAATTATTTTAATCTCATTGAACCACATTTTACTTCTTAATGACAACCATGTATGTCGGATTTTCAATATTCAAGACACATTAGTGGTAAACTTACATTTAACAAAAAAATCAGTTTGCTTGATTACCACTTAGTGGTTTCACTATTCATCAAAAATTGAAGTTTTTCAGAAAATTACATAAAATTCACCCTAAGCTATATTTGATATTCCGAATTCAAAAATGAAGTCTATTTTACAAAATTCAAATCATATAAGTCACATTAATTAATTTAATAATTAATTCCCGCTGCCAGAGCAAAAAGCTTGTTTTTACAAAACAATAAGTATCAAAAGATTGACACCAGTTTAAGTCCAATTTCAAAGTGAAATTGATTCCAATGACCACCATTGGATTAACTGGTAAAAATATTTTCTAATTTCACTTTAAAACCAATTAAAATAATAATCTAATAATATAAATAATTTAGATTAAAAAGAGGTTTTGAATTAAAATACAACATTTTACACTATTCATAAAAAAATGAACTTTATCAGAAAGGTACCAAAAATTTACACAAAGTAAATTTTGATGTCCCGATTCTAAAGAAGAGTTATATTTGGTCCAAAATAAAGTATAAGAGTGATCAAAACTATATTTAATGACGGTTCACCATTAAAAGGTGATAAGTGAACCTTTAGTGAAAATTAGAGTATATATGCCCTAAAATTGAACTCTTTCCGTATTTTAAGCCTTTATCTTTTATTGGGTAAGTGTATAAACATTTAAAAACATATATAATCATATTTTAGTTATTTCTATCCATTCCCGCCAGTACAACGGCTACTTGTTAACAAACATTTAAAATAATATTATTTTATTATTAGAGTGCAACGTAAGATTTCAATGAAACTCTTTGTTGTGTATCGGGTACGCTATCGAACATAGCAACCCTTTAAAGTAATATTAATACTTTATTCACAAATATGGATAAATATTAAAATGTATATTCTTCATTTACCTGGGGTGTTACAAAAACCATCTTAGTGGACAATGTCCCTTTCTGAATTGAGTTCACTCCTCATTTCAGTCCTGTAACACTGAACTGGATTAACTTTGCATTCCAACCATGTCTATCTCATGATATATAAATCTTTACCCAATGCATTGGAGGGAGATATAGGTCACACCCATCTCATAATTAAATCATTCTTACTTGTGCCACAAAATAAACTTACATCATTCATAATAACCCACCGAATAAAATGGGTTTCACAGAGATCGTCCCATCACCACATAATCCATATAAAATAAATGGATATCATTTCATAATAAGAAAACTAAAAACATGTAAATCATAGATACATTATACTTGAAACATACACATATGAAATAATGTCATCTTAGATGGAAATTTGGTTTTGATAAAAAACTTGAAATGAATTCTTGAGGAAAATATCCTTTCTTCTTCAAAATCAATTTCTTTTCACAAAACGTCATGAAATTTTAAAAGAAACCTATTTTGTTGAAAATAGTCATGAAATATTTTGGAGGATGCTTCGTGAAAATAAGGCTGTATAAAACCGTAAAAATCTGTTCGTTCCGTATAAGTTTAAAAAAACATTCTTCTCATACTTTTGCCGGAAAAGTAAAAAAAAAGTACCTCGTAACGTAAAAAAAAGAAATATTCCTTACATACCATGTAGTAAAAGACAAAAATGGGTAAAAATGACTTTTAACATACATGAAAACACTTTAATAAAACATGGACATGGATGATATAAATAACCCCAATTATTACTTATGAATAAGCAATCACGGATAAAAATGAGATTTGCAAAATTATCCCTTACCTTAGGTCCGATATGCTTCGTATGTATTCGAACCACCTGTATAATGATTTAAATAATGTAATTGAATTTTTACAGAATCATATTCATTGTTATGATATCATATATGTTTCACTAATGACATTATATTACATGTTATTTTGTAAATTCCATGTTAAAGCTGCGTTTTGGGTAAAATAATTTCATTTATCATATGTGTTTCGACTTGTCGTTATTGATATTAATACTTATATCCTGATTTACATAATTCCAGAATGTAAAAAATGATTTATATATAATATATATTCATCATATACATATATATATATTATAGATCGATAAAAGGAATGAAATACACCGTTCATGGAGACAGTAGGCCGTACGTACGCATGAACGCTGTTTTCGTTTCCTTATTGAATTGAATGAAACTAAAAAGATGACATAAATATATATATATATACATAAATCCAGTAGAATTATTATTTCATATATTTCATGATTAATTATTATATATACTTTATAATCATTTATGAAAGGTTAATCATTGAGAATGAATCTCATCGCGTCGTGGAGACGGTATTCCGTACGTACGCACGAGCGATGATATCGTTCCCATGATTATTGAATTGAATTGTAGTGGATGGTATAATATATCATAATCATTATTATGTTATAATAACCATATATAGTTATTCTTCACACCATTATACCCATCCATGTAAGGTGTTGGTGGAAAAACAGATTTCAACACGGCGTGGAGACGGTATTTCGTACGTACGCACGCGTAGTGATTTCATTTTCCATAGGATGGATTGATGGTGAAATAGGGTTGTTTCATAATTATAAAAACATATAAGTATATTAGTTATACTGATGTTATTACTTCATAATGAAACAACTAAAGAATAATAAGTGGAAGAAGAAATAAAGTTGAAAGAATCGGTAACAAACATTACCTCTTCTTTGAAGCGCCTCTTTGAGACCTCCTCTTAGGGCACCAAAATTGGTCATTGAAGAAGACCAGGGCCACTATCATGTTTCTAGGGATGTGGATAAGTGAATTTTTCAGGGTTTTCCCGAGCATGAAGGATCAAAGTGGTGTGAGGAAGAGAGGGAGGAGGTGCCCTTTTATAAGGGTGGAGAGGGGCATCTTTGGAAAAACTAAAACTATTATTATATTATAAAGTCATATTCGGTTTTAATTAAATCCAAATTGATTTATTTAGAAGCTAAAATGGGGATGGGTCGAAATCCTTTCATCCAATATAACTTATACAAGTTTAGGTTCCTATTTTATCCTTATAATTTAGATTTAACTTTAAGTTAAATAAGTTTACTTTTACCGTGTCTTCTTATGTTCTTACACTATAAGGTTAATAATCTTACTATATAAATCCAAAAGAACCCCAAGTTGTTTATTATTAATATATATAACCTTATCTAAGTCATTTGGCCGAACCATTGATTTTGAGGATTAAAATAACATTTAATAATATAATATTTGTTTTAAAAACTATTTTATGTCAATTTTGACACTATTTAGTAATTGATTTTTGTGAAAATTATAACAGAATGATTAGTTCTAAGAAAGTGAATTAAATAAATAATAACATGTCATATTAATATATAAAATTATTGGACTTCATAAAAAGTCTCAAATTACATTTATTCTGGTATTTATAACATCAATTATGTTAATATTTCATTAATAAGATAATTACTGCATCATCATTGTGTCATAAATAAATTATATTATTTAATGTCTAAAAATTACAAATAAAATATCATTATGTAGGAAATATTTTTATCTTTCTAATTATTTTTTATAGTCGAATTTATCTTTTGTATAACCCTATATTAAAAATGATTTACTTATTAAACTTTGATTATAACTATTTTAACCCTTCTTTAAATAAATTAATAATAAATGTCCTAATCTAATCCAAGTGGGCCTAAATGGTCATATTTTATTCCTATGGTTTTTTTGGTCGAATTACACTTATCCAATAGAATTTGTACATGTGTTAGGGTAATAATAATATCATTTGTACCCTTAATTACCTTATTTACTTTTAACCGTGGTAAACAAAAGTATAAAGTTACTATTCACCAAATATTATTTTCATCTCATTGAACCACATTTTACATACTGACATCAACAGTGTCTCTCAGATTTTTTAAATTTCACTCACAGAAGTGGTAAAATTATGTTTTATGTAAATTTGGATATTCTCATAGGAGGTGGGTAAAAGACAGTCAAAATTTCAATAAAATTATTATATATCTAAAATTATTATAAAATGACTCTAATGAATTTCATTGAACATATATAGGTATTATGTATCAATTTTGACCTAAAATAAATTTAATGAAAATAAATAATTATTTAAATAAAAAGTCAATTTTTAAATAGTAACCCAGTGTTTTCACTATTCATAAAAAAATGAATGTTTTCAGAAAAATACAAAAATTTCACCCTAGGATAACTTCAATATTCCAAATCCAAAAATGAATTCCATTTTGAAAGAAGAAATTTAACAAATTTCAAAAAGTTGTTATTACTATTCATAACAGCTATTTTTAATAATATTTTAATAGCATATCATTGTTTAGTGAAACTCGGTATTGCGTACGACACACTCTATCAAGGAAGGTCGTGATTGTGTGTAATAAAGCCAACTTTGGGTTGTGTGTTGTGTAAGACTCCTTTACTGTAGAGTACAACACAAGAAATCATTAAAATTAAAAAGAATATTTTTCATAAAATCTCAGGGTGTTACAGTCATGACGATCTTAATAATGTATATTTGTTGAACTTGTGTTCAATCAGTATTCAACATGCAAAAAATCATTATTTAATGTGGAGATGAAACAATCATGCATTAAATTAGGAAATTATATGAGATAAATTTATAATATAAAATATATTATCCATTGTCGATTGATTGATTCATTTTATTTAAAATTGATCATTAGGTTGATTAAAATTTTATAAAAGTTGCAATTATTTGACACAATTGTTAAAATTATGGGCAATAGTTATGCTATTATTTTCATTTAATTAATTATATTTTATACATTTATTCTTTCATTAGATTGTGGATATATGAAATTTTTTATCAATAGATAGTATTCCCTATGTATTGTCAAATCACTTCATGAATAAATAATTATTAGTACACTTGCATCACAATCACATGATTTTAATGATCAATCCATTACTATACTAAAATATTTTAGATCAAACTATCGACACATGTATATCATATTAGATACTAATTTATATTACATTGGATTTAGCTTTAAATCTAGTTCACAAAATAAAAAATAAATAATTAATGTAAAAATGTAAGCATAATCTATAATATTGTTTCTTTTCTAAGTAGTGTGAACTTTTTTAAACCCTACTTTATGGAAATAGTGGTTTAAAAAACCTATGACAAAATATCGTTATTCTATAAATTTGTATTATAATTACCAATAAATACTTAATGTGGAATAGATCCACATTAACATATAAAATTTAATTGATACAAACCCAAGGTCTCAAATAATAGGGACAACATATCTCTACATAATGTATCACTATCATTGATAAGTGTGGAAACTAATATTCAATGTGAAAAAAGAAACCATATAAAAATAAAAATCACTAAAATCATTATACCTCTCTAATAAGACTATTATGATAATATTTTAACATGTGTTCTTTCTTTGAATAAGAAATTCCTTTATGATATCAACACATACTATCATAATTTATCAAGATGGATGAATCATTATTTACATATATGTACCTTCCCAGTATTATTATTATTAACTGGAATTAGGACATCATAAATTATGTTTTAATTGATAATTTTTTGTTATTTTATTATAAAAAAATAGAGAAAATTTAAAGGAAAAATGGAACAATGAAAATCACATAATATATTTTAATATAAAATCATTTGGACCTTGTATTAAAACAAAATTAAATTAAATTCCTTAATTTTTTTTGAAATGATGGTGTTGACAAAAAATTATGTATGACTACTATTGTAGCTGTAATATGGTTTGAATAATAAATGAAACATAAAATTGTTTTAATTCTAGATTAAACAATAAATTAATCAATCATATCACTAATTTTTGATATCCAATAATCACTTTCAATTCAAATATAATAGGAAATCCTAATTAAACTACTCTATAAATGGCTCTTATGGATATAATATATGAGATATTTTCAAAAACATTCATTGTTGTGATAAAAAACATTTATTTTATAGTATTTAGACTTGTAAAAGAAGCTATCGTTTATGATAACACATTCGGGTTAGTATATTTATATAAAAATAATAATTTATAATAGAATGAAATATTTTTTTGTTGTTCCACAAGGATATTTTACCTTCAAACATTAACTTTAATAATTTTTTCATGGATAAAATTTTATAAATCACACTTTTAATTGGACATGAATTCTGAATAATTTATTTTGAAGAAAATTTATTCATTTTTTATGAATTATAAGACCACAATTTGAATTATGATAAAATAAATAAGTGGAACCTAAATTATAAAACCCCATTACATTTATTATGGTAATTATTCTCTTTTGTTTTTATTTCACATTGTTTTTGGATTATATTACGTTAATTTAGGTGATTATTTGGAATTTTTTATTGTTTTTGGGGATGTGCATAGTTGGTGTTGATTGTGGGAAAACTATGTAATTTGTCCCATGAAACCACGTGTCCAACAACGAGCCATTGAATAGGGGTGCATGTTTAGAGAAAATAATATAACCACCACTCTAAATTATTAAAAATATTAATACTATTTTTCTCATATTTTTTTTCATTGTAATTTTACCTCTGTGCAGAAAAAATTCACCCCATTCAAATTTCAAGTAGGGGTTAACAGATAGTGCACAAATTTTCCACTAACATTATTGTCCATATAACAGACCATGCACATGGTTTTAAATTCCCCAATATTTTTAGGAAAATTTCCAAGATACATGATTTGTACCCTAAACAACCCCATTCAGCCCTAATATGATTCATTGGTCTTTGTATTCTCTCAAGATGAATAATTTTCTCCTCGAACATCTTCTATTTGTGGATGCAAAAAACAATGATTGTGTTTGACCACCCTTATAGTGTGTTTTCCAACTCTCATGTTGTTTCTATTGATATCCTTTTATCTCCTCCTTTGGGAGTTATAGATCACCATTTTATTGATAAGTATAAGATCCATTTTAATGGACTATGATTTAAGGATTAATTTTAGGATCTCATTCATCTCAACTCTTATTAGTCTTACAATATTGGGTGTGGATGTCATCATGTGATTAATATTAGGTTCTTCCATATCAATTTACCCGTAAATATAAATCTTATTTTTCTAGAATAATTTTAAATGATTTTTTATTTATTTAAAAATACATATTATATATTATTTTAAGTTTCATATAGAAACAGAATGAAATATTGAAAACCTCCAAAAAACTAGAGAATTGAAATAGTTGTGATTATTTTGGGAAAAAAAATTATTTATATTTAATGTAGATTTAATTAAATTATTTTATCTTGATTTTTGAGAAAAATGTTTTAACGTAGAAAATGATTTTAAAAGCGATTAATATGATAAAAATTTATTATTATGTTTTGAAATGAAAAGGAATATTGAAAAAAATATTGGGAAACTGAACTGTTATTGATGTAATGATTTTTAATGATAAATATTATCATGAATGATTGGTTTTTTGTTTGGATAAAATGTGAGATTGGGTTGTTCATGGGTGATTGGGACAAAAACACTAGGACTTTGACTCCCGAGTAATGGACTGAAAATGATTACACAAACTAAACCATGTTTGGAATCATTCTTTGTAATGGGTCCTTTAATAGGATGGTGATATATTTATCATATTGTGTCCCCAATTAATGTTTATTATGTGAGTGTGACCGCAAATATTGAGCCATAATAATTAGTGAGAAGTGTTAGGATTATATTTTTATAAAAAAAGTAACTAAGTGATTATGAGAATAGTTCATTGTTTTGTTAACATGATAATATATTCCATTTACTGTAGAACTATTTTATTCATTCCAATTATTTTATATTAAATAATTTTAAAATATATGTTAGTTCATGATTTTTTAGTTATTTCTTCAATATTTTGATTTGAAATCATGTTTTTAAATTAATATTTTTAAATGACCTCCCATTCCTTGTTTCATTTTAATTTGAAGTATAAATTTTTTATTGATATAAAATTTATTATGGAATTTTTTGTTGTATATTACAAGAATATTTTTCACACAACCTAACATATCCTTTGAGAATTTATAGATTACCTTATTATAGAAATTATAAAATTTAAGGCATCACATGGAGGTTTTTGGATTACGTGATTCAGGAGAACCAATTTTATGGAGGTGACTGATTGAAATTTGAAATGCCTATTATATGGGTTTTATTATTTTTTTTCATTGCTATGTTTTGTGTATTTTTTTGATGTACTACTTGGGTATAATTTTAATTTTTTAATAATACATCATTGAAGATAATTGGAATAACAATTTTTATCTTTCATATTACATTTTTTTCTTGGAATATTATTTCTTAGAATTTTTGCATGATGCTATATTTTTCATTATGAACCCAACGAGATCATGAACATCCTTTAAAACATGTCAGGTCTAGTTGATAATCACTATAATATGGTATTATCCATGGAACATAAATATATATTATCAAAGGTATATGTGTTTTTGCATCTTTCATTGATGTCAATATGTAGTTTAGGTTCCTATGGTTGACATAAGGGTGGATTTTTGAGACATGCGAGGTATTTATGAGTGAATTATTTTCGGTACCTCATCATAATGATCCATATGTCAGTAGGGGTGTTTGGGAAAAGTGAATTTGAAAAAAAATAGATATAATTATTTTATTTACCAAGTTTTATATTAGAATCATTGCGAATGATTTTTTATTTTTTGATGAATTGTATGGAATCGTTCCTACGAGAAGTCATATTAATATTTCATAAGAGTTATCTACTAGTGAATCAATAAAGGGGAATCCTATAGTGTAAAAAAACATTTTTATTATAGTTTTTATTTTCATCCATGCTCGGAGATAGTTATATGTGCCCCTTCTTACTCAGGATTTGGTAGTGCAACCAAAAATGGATGAATTTAAAAATATTTCTCAACATATTATTTTCTAAATTACGTTTTCATTCCAATTATATAATGATCCTAAAGATGATGAGGATTGATTGAAAAAGATAATGACACTTTTTGAGTTCTTGTAAAATACATATTTAATTAATGAGAAATGTTATATCTACATTCTTGAGGGACCATGCCGAATATAATGGGATTTGATGATAACAGTGAAGAAACATTAAGGTTTTTCCTGGAAAGAATTTAGTCTTTTTTCGCGAATCATTTTTATCTATAATCTATATTCGTAGAAAAAAACATGTAATTTCTCTTCCTAGTGTAGGATGAAAATATCATGACATAGTATTTGAACCATTTTTTAGAGCTTATTGAATTTTTTATCGAGCTGGTTAAAGATGAGAAACCGAAGGATCTAATATTTAATAAATTTCATCAACCCAAAATTTCTTTTGAATTATTTATATTAATGGTAAGATAGTATGTTGGTTTATTGAATATATTTATTCTAGAAATTAATAACCTAGATTAAATTTTAGGGTCAACAAGAGTTTCTTTTTCATCTATTGGTAGCTTTTTTTTCTTTTAAATGAATGATAAAGAACGATGAGTACCATAATGGCTCTCACTAGTAGGCATCATCCACAACTCTTCCAGTTCTAGGTGTATTCCTTATAAATATTTTTTTAAATGTCATGGTTGGTAATTTAAATAATATTTTCACTATGGTTGCATTAATATCTGGTTTATACAAACACTAAGGTCCCTGGGAGAATTTATTTCATGTCTTTTCTACACCACTTAGTGGCACATGATCATCAACAAAAAAAAGTAATGTAGTACAATTAGATGGTTCATGAACTAAGGGAAACCAACCTAAATAATCAAGAATAAATAATTATCTTATAAATGAATAGTTTCCAGCAGAAGAAACTATGGATCTCAAGATAGTTATTAGTACTATAACTATAGCTTCATCGTTATTGACTTATTTATTTGATACTAATGAATCCCATTAATTTGTATCTACTGATGTGGTTTATTTTCAAAATCATTATATGAATCATTTTTGTTACACGATGGATATTATTATGCCCCTCATAATGAAAAAGACCTGGGTATTTTTTTCACTCTATCGTATATTCAGTTCACTTGAAATTTTTTATTTTGAAACATGAAATACTTGACATCATTCTAGAGATGGATAAAATGATTTCTCATAATCCCCAAATTTATTATTACCTTTATAGTGTCTCTGTTACTATAGCATACGAGGTATAATATTTTTATACTATTATGGTGCCCATGGATGATTGTAGATCAAATATGATTTTTAGAGTTGTTAAGGGACATATTTATTTATTTAGACCCTGTGGGAGAATATTTGAATTATAATCTCCCAAATGTTTTCCACCAGTTTCTCAATGTGATTCCAACATAATTATTTGAATTTTCACTAGAAATATAGGTGATATTATCTTCTGATATTGTGAATGTAACTCATTTTATTTCTCTTCTGTGTTACTATATGGAATTAGTTTAATATAAAGTGTTGAAATCTTATACGGATGATATGATAGAGAAAGGTTTTATACATAATGAATATCACTATGTGTGGTTCATGTTATTTTTGAAATGAATGCTAATCAAATTTTTTTTATTTTTTTTATTACAATATTCATAATTGAGATGTTGAAATGAATAATTTGAGGTTACATCAGATTGATTATTATTTTATCCTGTTTAAAGTGGATAAGTGGATCTCAAATATAGATCTTTGATCTGGTTATCACGAGTTTTTAATTAATGAATATGACATCAGGAAGACCTCCTTCCGAAGTATAGATGTTCATAATTATTATATTGTTATGAAATATGGAATAAACAATTATACAATTTTTTTTTGGAATATATGACTATTTTATTCCCTGAGATCTTTGACTCATTCATGAAAGCCTTTATGGATTTTATTTTCATTTACTCTAACACCACAGGGAATTATCTACATTATTGTGACACCTTTCTTTTTGTGATGTTTTTCTCTATTAAAATAATTTTTTTAATTCATCCATTAAATGATACACTATTACAAACATTCATTTTATGCTACACCATTATAATCTTGTGCTATACATAATACCGATATGGCTTGCGTAACATACAACACCAAGATTATAAGAATTTTTTTTTTCTTATAATTATTTAAATGATTTTATTATAACTTATAAATTCAAAATATTAATATGAATACTAATAACTGAGTTTTTAATATCAATTTTTTATGGATATATATAAATATAACATATTGATAATTTAGCATGTAATATTGTTAATGTCTTTATATGTTTGAAAACACTATTTTCCCAAATGAACTTATTTTTATATCCTTATTTGATCAAAATTAAAATTAATTTTACAATATTTGAGAAATGTAATTTTGTATAAAAAAAATTAATTCAGTGTTTATTAATCATGTTAGAGTGATTATTTATGATTTTTATGAGAAACAACATTTTTCGATGAATATTAAAAAATACTAAATAATAATTCAAAATTGATTTTTTTCTAATTAATTTATATAATTAAATTATATTTTAAGATTGTTTTAAATTAATAATAGATTATTTATAAATATATTAATCCAACATAGGATATTGTCATATTTTATATATTTAATTTATCTATAAAATCTTAATGATCTTTTGAACATTCTAACATTAAAAACCCGCTTTATCGCCATGACTATGGGGTTAACATTAAATATAGTTTCTTTTTTCTTTTATAAATTAAATTTTAAAAAATGGATATAAAGGGTTGTATTCCTTGATTATATTTTCATTAAAATCATCAACTTAATTTTTTTCCAAATATGATTAGTAAAAGTGATTGAAATTAATTATCGCGATAAAGGTAAAAATAATTATAACAATAGACTAAACCATAATCATAAGTGAAAAATGAACTACAAACCTATTAAAAAAACATTTTATGGAAATATTACGTCAATAAAAATTCTATTAATGTGATTTATTGGGTAGGGATGATTTCTTTAGTTCAAACTGTTTGTACACCTAACTTTTTCCCAAAAATAATGAGTGTGTCCCCTCCCCCCTTAAAAAAGGACATCACATATCCCACTTCATAAAACCTATAAAACCACTTATTTTCATATAGTATCTTCCAAATAAAATTCCCAATATCCCGTCATTCCTTTTTTAATCCTCCCATAGGGCATAAATCCAACCAATGAAGCCCTTTGGTGTAAACCAAAAGGAGTTACCAAAAGAAGAGGTTGCATACTTCCACAATCTTTTTTACATGTTTTTATTTCTAAAATAACTCGATTATTATTATTCCGTGAATAAATAATAGAATATAGATACTAAATAGATAGATATTTTTTATAGTATGTTTTATACCTTAACTAACACACACATCCATCTATAGGGTAATGAACTTTACATTCCTATATAAGGTGAACTATCACCTTACAAGATGATGTTTTTTGTTTTTTCATCTACCACATATCATGGATGAAGATTTTCAGAGAAAAAATATTTATATATTATATATATGATATATATAATGTATTTATTCTTATTAATTTATTATATAACTCCATCCTTTCTATTTCTTTTTCAAATACAATAATTTTTTGGGGAAGTGTGGACTACCGCCACCTCAATGAGATGTGATTCGTTCAAACTATAAATAGATCATATTAAGGATTATCTTTTAATATATATATATATGAAATACTAATTCTAAGGGAATTTATTTTTATACATAAATACATATATGCGATTTAATTTTTTATTTTCATACTATAATTAAATGGAAACAACCTTCATGCGTTTGTATAACTTACTATATCCACAAATGTTGTGTCCTATTTCATATTTCAATCTATCATAGATTATTATAAATAATTATATAATAAATATAAGTGATATTAATACCATTTTTTACATTTTTCAAATCATGATATGTGTATGATGACAAAAAATTGACAAATTACGACACCTGTGAAAAACAAAGATGATATTATTTGAAACATAACCGTAACATGGAATTATTAATAAAAAATTATTATAAACCAAATATAGTATTATATATAAGAATATGGTTATATATAATATTTATATTAAACATATATAAATTATAACAGTGTTTGGAATGAGTACGATAAAATTCAAGTAGTGTGTTAAGGGTATTTCTAGTCTATGATTAATTACTGTGATATTTTTGCCTTTTTCACTACTACTTCTTTTTTGTGTTATAAAAACCCTGCTTTTTATTACACACATAAAATAAATTATTATATTAAACATTCATTTGATACAACATATAAAACCAAGGGGTATAGTGTATTTAGGGATTAAGAACATTACATGACAACTTAAAACATGAAACATAACATCTTAATTGAAAACTTCTTCTACATGACCACTATATTCCATCACAGTTAACATTTCATGGGATGAACTGATGAAATTCATATGTAAAGGGTGTTCTATAAATACCAGTAAGGGATTAATAATTCATAACATGAATAATACAATACATGTTAGGAAATATGTATATAAATGGAGCTTTAAATAAAAATGAACATAACAGCATGATATAGAATGATTATCATTACAAGGAAATGTGGAAACAACACATAACATATGATTAGCATGAGCCAAGGCTCATTGAACATGGAGAATTAAAAATCACTCATTTGAATTGAATTATAATGTTTAAATCATCATTGCACATTAATATTCATGAGTAAATACTCACAACACTTGACATATCATAATAATAATCTTTAGCCAATGAATTGGAGTGCTATCAGGGTACACCCATCTTAAACATTTCACTTCATGCATAAGTGTAACACATGGATCCTACAACGTGGAATCATTAAAGAAAATCATTTTCCATGATAAAGTAATGTGGAATACATACTTGAACCTCTTTAAACAATAAGTAAATGTGCATAAATGTGAAAACCATTGATAGAGAAATGGGCATTGTATTCACTGCACAATGACTTTGGTTCGGAAAATCACGGTGGAATTTTGGTCACATAACGGCGTGACATGAAAATTTAAAAAAATTATTGATGAGATAGAAAAGGTATTCTTATCGTATTTTCGTGAAATGGACAGTAAGTGGGACGTATATATACATGTTCCAAAAAATTTAATGGAAATTAAATTCAACACAAAACATTAGATTGAATTCAAATGAGAAGAGAGAAATTACGTACGGAATTTTGGAATGGTAATAGGTGTACATGGGAGGCATTAATGATGGAGAAAGAGGCCTCTCGTCATTTCAAACAAACGAAGGGATATATAAGGAAGTCCTAAATTATAACTAAACATTTTTAATGGAAAGTAAAAGGGTATTATAACCTAAACAAACATGGATAAAAATATGAAATGTTGGAATCCCTAACATGGAAGTGCGATCCCAATGGATTGGAAGAGGCATTAGAGAGGATACATGGGAGCATGGGGCTCCATGGGAGGGATCTAGAATTATAAGGGCAGATATTGGACAAACTCCAAATAAATTGAGTGAAGAGGAAGTTGGAACTTGGGTGGGTATATATAGGAATGGAGAGGAAGTTATTTATTATTTAGGATTGGGAAACCACACATTAAACTAATCAAAACCACAAAACATCCCATTTTTTTACAAAGGGGAGTGGAAAAAAATATTTTATAAGGCCAATGACCAAAAATTTTATACTAATATGGTTACGTATGTGGAGGTGAGTTGCACTCTCATTGAAATCAATTAAAAAAGCTATAATGTTTTATATGTCTTAGAGGGTTTACTAACAATTTTTAAAATAAATCCCAAAAACATAAAATCACAATATTTTAATTGTAAAACAGATATTTCCAGAACATAATGTTTATAGTATTTTATTACATCACTATTTGGCCATTATGATGTCTTAATACACATTATATTTTTAAATGGTATTTAATTTTTATCCAAAAATTCAACTATTTCAAAAAATTATAAAAAATTCACTTTTGGTTAATTTGTAGTCTTTATTCCAAAAATAAAATTAATTTTTCCCAAATAATTTACTAAATATGTGAATTTTCACTTTTAAAATAAAAATTGACATTTAGTGAAAATTCATGGGTGTTGACAAAAAAATGCTTTAAAGCCATAATAAAAATTACAATTGTATTCATAAAACATATAAAATCATTTATTCTTAATAAAAAGTATCTTAATTATAAATTTTTTTATTAAAATATTTTTTTATTAAAAAATCCATTAATTTATCAAAAAAATTCTTATTTTACTTAAAATGATATTTTTTCTTTACAAAACAATTTAAAATATTGCAATAATAAAATAAAAGAATATTATCTATACAAAAATAATGTACTAAATCATTGTAATAAGGTCTCATTACACAAACCCTTATAACACCTGCATGAGACCAAAGGTTATGGTGTGCAATAGTGGTAGACTCTTGGGGTTTCTCTGATAACATCGCTCGAGTGGTGATCTATACCAACTTCCACTTCTCCCATAGGCAGTTCCGTTCGAACTTAACGTGTTGAAGCTCAGCTTAGGCTTGGTCAAAAGTAATGACCAATGATTCCACCTCATTTCTGAGCTCCAACAAATGGGATTCATATGGATCAATTCTACTCGATGATTCCATCACTTCCTTTGTCTGAGTAAATATGATTTTTTAAAGCCCTATTTTTACAGTAATAATTTCATCATTATATAATGACAATATTAGAAATAGTCACCCTTCGAAACAGTATTTTAATAATCCAAAATGATAAAACCAAATAAGTGCATATATTATATAACTATTTCAAATATTAATAACTTCAATTAGATCAAGATAAATTTCTATTATTAAAATATTGGTTTGTTAAAGTGTCGTGTATATTCATCACATTAATATATTCTATTATTAGTATATTTAATTATATGGTTATTTATATATACATTAATGATCTATTTTTTTCATAAGGTTTATGTTTCAATAGACACCAAATCAGTAAAGTAGGTCTATCTCAATTTTACTTCTTTTGAGACATATTCCAAGAATTTCAAAAACCAATTTTTAAAAAAATATTAAAATGAGTATATAATGATGATATTTTAAAGTTATTATCATGGAAAATGTGCTTTTAAATATTATTATGGTTTTAAAATAACTATTTATAAGTTTCCAAGTGTCTTCAATTAAATGGTTTTAAAAAACACGCTTTATTTATATGTTTTGAATGTTTTTTCAAAGAAATGGTTTTTAAAGAAATATTAAGAATTATTTATAAGTTTCCAAAGAGTTTTCAATGACATGGTTTTCAAAAAAATGCATTTTTATTTATAAATTTTTAACTTGGTTTCAATTAAATTATTTTCAAAACACAATTGAGATTTCATTGTATGTTTTCAATTTTTTTAACGAAATAGGTTTCCATATATTTTCAATATTTATTTATAAGTTTTAAATCTGTTTTCAATGATATGGTATTCAAAACATTTCATACGTTATTTCTATGTTTTTAATTTTATTCTCAACGAAAATGGTTCTAAAATGTTTTTATGTTTTAAAAATAATTTTTCAATGATGAAATGAAATTTTCACCAAGAAATTTTTCAAATTGTAATTTCAACCATGTTTTCCATCTAATATGACATCCAATAGAGTTAATCAAGAAATTATGGGAAAATTATCCAACGGATTCATTAATATAATTCCTCTTAATAAATTATTTTTTTAGGGAATGATTTTTATGAAAAACATCTCTCTTTCACAGGTTATATGTTTCTGAAACCCTTTTCATATTCAAGGATTATATTTTTATGAAACCTTTTAATTTACATACAATATCTCTTATCATGCATTAATATCACAGTACATTTATGGAATATATAAAACATTATACACATCTATTACTAAAGACTATACTATTATATTTCTATTGGAAACATGGTAATAAAAACCCTAATAAATAAGTAAGATACATAATCTTACACTAGGGTATACTTGAATAACACTCTTCTTAGACACATAAAACATAATAAATAACTTCATAACATAGGGATGAAAACATAAAAATGGGTGATCTCAAATACCCAGTCAGGAAAAACAAGGGTGATATGTCAGAATAATCATGAGAATAATCGTATGATAACATGATTCGGAAAATAGAATATCATAGCCTTCATATTAATGATCATATGCATGAATCATAATTAAATAAATAGCATAATACATGAAATAATAACAATGTAATAAAACATGTAATTATGTCAGACACATAATAATATAATTTTATTTCCATTTTAGTCATGACATCACTTCCATCACCACCATTGTAGTATGGATTCACTCACCATATTACCTTGGTAGTCATAGTTAACTCCCATTGTAATCATATCTATATGATTTCACTACACATACAATCATGGTTTTCATGTAACACTCTCATAGACAAATTAATATTCATGTTTCACTCCCATTTCCATCTTGGTCTATCTAATTAGATATAAATCTTGACTTAATGAATTGGAGGGAGATATAGGTCCCACCAATCTCATTGTGAAATCATACATACTTGGGACACTAGATCAAAAAAAAATGTTATCATAACCCATGAAATGAAATGTGTATCATTAACATGGAATCATATAATAACGATTGGAAAAAGATATAGGTTTGATAATCATTTCATCAAAAAACAGTAACCATGAAAATAAGAGAGTTTGACAGGCTTAAAACTTGTGAAAGAGAAATGAGAATCATAATAATCATTCCATAAAAAGATAAACAGTTAATTAATGTATATTAATATATTAATTGAATAATTCCCTGGTAAATGAATGAGTAACACCAATGGGTTTCATCTTATATACAAAATTATTTTGTGATATCCTTTAAAAACATATTTTGAGGAAATTGTATTTTTTTCATTGAAAGATTTCTTTTAAACATAAAAAATTTTGAAATCCTTTTTCATTGAGAATATATATGAAAATATATAAATTAATATTTTAAAACAAATAAAAATAATTCTTAATTAAAAATTACATTCATAGATCATCTGATTTTTTTTAACATAGATTTTGAAATAAAAAAGATTTCAGATCGATGACGGAAATATAGTCAAACTTTTCATAAAAATATTGTCATAATTATTTTGAGTAAAAAATATTAGAAATGGTAATAATAAATGTATATAAATCTAATAATCATTGGATATTATAAATCATAAATTTTCGTGAGAGAATAATCATAATATTTCATCAATGAAGAAATAATCATAAACAATCTTGAAAAATAACGAGATTTATTTAATAAACTCTTACCAATTGGTACCATTTGATAATACTATCAATGTAAGAAACTGAATATAAATGATGATTAAAATTGACTAAAAATAATTATATTTATTATATAATAGTTAAAATGGAAATATATACACCTCTAAAAATAATGTTGGTGTATAACAAAACACGTGTCTCAAAGAAGAAAAATTGAGAAAAACTATCTTACCGATTTGATTTCATATGAAACATTTTCCCAATGAATGAAATAGAATGTAATGGATGTGTAAATACACATAAATATAATTATAATAATCATATAATTCATTATTGGTCACTACATATATCACAAATCTTAACGAAGTGGTGTCTAAGGAATGTATCTCAAGGAAATAAAAAGTGAGATGAAATTTCCCTTACCATGTGTATTGAATCATTTCTCACTAATTATATATTCCTATATAATAAATTTATTTTAATTATAAATATCATATATAATAATATTCCTATATCTAATACACTGTATTGTTTTATTATGACTTTGTATTACCTACTTGTTAACAATTATATGTTATGGTTTCGCTTCAGGTAATATCTGCATTGTTCTTTTCACGTGCCTTAATTTGTTATATAATTGTTCCTTATACTTATATCACGACTTCTATAATTTAAAACATGATATAAATATTATGAACATTGTATATGTTATTATTATCACATGGAAATAAATAACTAAAATGGTGTATAAATTTCTATATATGTGAATATATAATTATTGAAGAGGAAATATTATATCATATATGTCATATAAGTTAACTAAATTCCTCTCTAATACATTCAATGTAGTGTGTAAATGTATCAGATTTCTTTGTGGGGTAGTAGTCTATACATCCTATAACGAGATTATCATATATACAATAAATGGGATGTATAATAATATGTGTTATAAAAATAATTATAAAGAAATAAATACATAATAAATATAATATATAATATATGTAAACATATTTTCTACCATAATGTCCACCATTATAGATGATAAAGTAAAAATGAACAATTATTATTTCTTGAGCTAGTATTTCAACGTACACATAAACAAAATGTCTGTTACCCATTAGATGAAAGTGTGTAATATTATGTTGAAACCATAGAATTAAAAAATCCATGTACGTTGAGAAAACCAGTGTTTCTATATAATCATGGAAGAAGAAGAGTTTATTGGGTAGAGAATTGAAATAATGTAGAATAACTTGAGGAAGAAATTTAACTCTTATTTTTGTATCTCCTTAATGTTTTCACTGAAGGTCTACCTTGGATTTATTTTTGCCTATGGTAAGGCTTCTAGGATGAGGCATTTCATTTTTAGGAGCTATTTTTGTAGAGCATGGTTGTACATCAGTTTCATGACAGGATTAAGGAATTAGGAGGAGAGGAGGCCTTTTATAGTAGAGGAGGTGTGTAACTCTTGTAAATTTTGGGAAAGGTACTTCCACCTAGGTGATTCCCTTGTGAAGGAATCACTTCTAAGACCATCTGGGTAGTATGTGTTCACTCCCAATATAGTCTTGGTGGTCATGTTCCAATCCCATGACCATATTAGTAGCACGATTTCCATTATGTAGTGATGGTTAACTCTCATGGCCATCTTATTAGTCATGTTTTACTCCCAATACCCTCATAATCTATATCAAGAGATATAAAAAATTTCCCAATTCATTGGAGGGATATATAGGTCCCACCAATCTTATAGTGAAATCATACATACCTATACCTCAAGATAAATAAAACTATTTTCATAACCCATGAAATATAATTGGTATCATTAACAAGTAATCTTATAATAACCTATTGAGATTGATATAGGCTTCATACTCATTTCATCAATATCATTACCCAAGAAAAAGAAAAAGTTTTCAAAGGAATATAACTCATGAAAGAGAAACATGAATTATTGAAATCATACCATCAATACATAAAACAATAATTGAATTAATATGAATAGAAACATGGTATAATTTCCAAATATATGAAATATAAACACCAATGGATTTAATATTATTGGGTAAATATTTTTTTTGGATATCCTTTAGAAATATTTTTTGAGGAAAGTATTCTTTTTTCACTGGAAAATGTTTTTTAAAACATAAAACATTTTTGAATAAATTTTTATTTTATAATATCTTTGATAATATATATATAATTCTTTGAATATTTTATTTTCTCTTAAAAAATTATCATTATGAATCACTTGAAAACATTTTTAAGAAATTTTTTTTTGAAATAAAATTTATTTATGATCAAAAAGGAAAATACAGTCATATTTGTCTTAAAAATTGATGTTAATTATTATAAGTCCCAAATTATAGAAAATGTTAAAAGTACATGGATATACCTTAAATTTGAATAGGATAAAGAAACTCATCTTTGTTATTGAGATATGAATCATATTTTTACATCAATGAATTCATAATCACAAAGAATCTCGATAAATAATGAGACTGGTTGAATAAATTTTTACAATTTGGTAACTTTGGATTATAATATCCATGTAATAAAATGAGTAAATTATCAGATAAAAATATCATAAACATAATTATATTATATATATAAATTCAAATTTATGTATATACCACTCAAAAAATAACGTAGGTGTATAACAAAACATGTGTCTCAAATATGGAAAATTGAAACAAAACTTTCTTACCGGTTTGGAAACTTTGAAAAACTTAACCCCTTTAAATAAATATCATTGGATGGATATGTTAATGAAAATAAATATAATAAAAAAACATAAAATAAATTCTTGGTATGTATATAAACAACACAAAATAAATGACTGTTGTCTTAGGCATTTATCTCATGGAAATAAATAGTGAGATGAAATTTTCTTTACCTTGTGTCTTGACTCTCTTCATAAATGCATAAGATCTCTATATAATAAATCAATGTTTATAATAAATATTTCTTAAAATAATATTATAATTTATGATAAAATATTTTTTTATATTACCTTATATTACACTCGTTTAAACAATTCTATTTTTTGTTTTCAGTTCAGGTAATATATGATTTGTTCTTCAAAGGTGTCCAAATTTGATTTATCTTTGTTATTTAAAAATATTTAATTAATTTAATGTTTTAAATAATGATATAAATATCATTTATATAAATTATATGTTTATTATAATTATAAATACAATATAGAAGTATAAAATGTAATACATTGTCCACGGAGATAGTAACTCGTACGTACGCCAGAATGTTGTTTCAATTTTTATTATCATGTTGAAAGAAATAATAAAAATGAAATATAAGAATCTATATATGTATATATATAATTATTCATGATAAATTTTAATATTATATATATTATATAATTTCCCTAAACCCATATGTAACATATTCCATTTAGTGTGTGAATAAATCACATCATTTTAAGGGGGAGTTTGTCCACACTTCCTGAAACAAAATTATCATATTTACATAAATTTTAATGTATAATGATATGTTTTGTAAAAGTGATTAAAAAATAAATAAATAATAAATAGTATTTATAATATATATAAACATATTTTTAATCTTAACAACCACCAGGAGAGGTGATAATTTAAAATTTATCAATTTGTGTGGTGGTAGATCACCGTATATGTAAATAGTAAATTCATTATCCATTAAGTGAAAGTGTGTGAAAGTTTTGGTTGAAAATTTGGTCAAAAAAAATTCCTAATATATTGAGGATACTAGTATTTTTATAAAATCATTGAATAAGAATAAATTAGTGGGCCATAGTTTTTAAATATATTAAAATAATTTGAGGAAGTATATTACCTCTTAATTACGTAACTCCTTTTACTTTACACCAAAGGTAAACCTAATATGTTATTATACCCAATTTTAGGCTCATAAGATTATATTATTTGTATTGAGGAGTTATTTTCTCAGAAACTAGTATATATAATGTGGCTCGATAGGTTTTATTAAGTGGGAGAAGAGGAGGCCATTTTATATTGGAGAAGGAGTGGCACACAGGTTAATTTTTTTGGAATGACATTCATCTTGCATTTTTTCCATCTTAAAGGTATCGAATAATTTAACCACATAGATCCAATGGATGATATGTTCTGTATATTGATAGAATATTTCCCTTTCCCATGTTTCAAGTTCATTTGAGACTTTAATATTAATGTTTAGTCCTATATTAAACTTTATCAAATCATAATCATTGAAAAAAATAAATCACATTTCGTAAAATGTTTGTAAAAAACTAAGATGAATATATTATAAATTATAAATTATATTGATTCCAAATAATGTATCAAATTTTAAAAAATCTAATAATATGACTAGAATAAAATAATATATATCAAATCCCTCCGATGGGATGACACTAGAGGTTTTTAATGTACGAATGATCATAATCTCGCTATGTTTTTATATCCAATTTCATTATGAAATTTCATACAATGACATAAGTTATAATAATTTATAATAATATGTGGTGATAAATATTTTAAATAAATTAGAAATAAAATTAATCTTTATTAATAAATTATATGAAAATTCATTTTTGAATTAAAATTTAGTATTTTTACTATTCATCTAAAATATGAAGCCTTTTAGAAAATTAATAAAAAAATCCACCAATGGTACATGATAAATTATAAATTATAAATTGATGATTATTTCATAAAATTAAATTTAATAATTTTAAAAACAACTAATTTTACAATTTTTCATATAAGTACATTAAAACGAGTTCATTTCAGAAAATATTAATTTTAAACAATATAAGGACATTGAAAAAACATTGTATAATTCATTATAAATATGATTTATTTATATAAAAGTTTTATCAAAAATATTTTAAATTTATTTATTACAATTTATATATCTAATTTTTATAAATCGAATATAACTATTTTATTTAAATATTTTAAAAAATAAAAGTGATGTTGGCTAGAAATTTAGTGTTGCATGTATCATACATCAAGACGGTGTTGCATGTAACGTAATACAAGATGATTACATGTGAAAGGAATGTTTGACCTAGTGAAATAAAATATATCAATGATATTTGATTCATAAAAAATTATTTAAAGAATGGTTTTTACATTCTTCTCCACATGATTTATGTTTGTGAAACCTATTTTTCCATCAAGAGTTATTTGATTATGAATCCTACCTATTTCACTAGGTTATTATTTTATGAAATGAATATGTAACCATTCCCCTTTTCCATGGGAAAACTTTTATTACATGTTTGTGAAACACATATAATTTTATGGATTATGATATAACTATTCATAATCTAATGTAACATGTAGAAATAATTTAATTATGAGATGTGTGGGGCCTAAATCTCCCTCTAATTCCTTGGGTAAGGATTTAAATTTCTTTAGATAATGATTTAAATCCATTCAATGAGCTTGATCTAGTATTGGAATATGGAAAATCACAATCCCTTACAACAAAAGGATTTTGACTGGGGATTGTGGTGTGTCGCTCCAAGTAAGAGTCATCCTTATAATGATGGGATGATGGGTAGAACATATCCACCATGGGAATATAATAAAATCCAATCTACTATCAGATGATCCTGACCCCTGATCCACTATAAGATTATGGGGAAACCTGATCCCTTACAAGGAATAGATAATGATTGGGGATGGTAGAGTGTCCTACCCCATAGATTTAGTGCCCATGAAGTTCCATGAAATGTTCTAGAAATGTATCTCCAATTATAGGAAATGATAATACATATTTATGTCTATTCAAAAATTATATGTATTATTGGAATATTATGATATCATGGATTATTCTCTTGATTCCATTACGATAAATGTATTAGGATCTAATAATAATTATTACATGATTCGTGTATATGATCCTTAATATGCCTGGTGTGATCTTATAATGTCATGATCACATTCTCATACCATTATTATCAAGTTTATGCTTCCATATATCCCTTGTTTTCCTTTACTGAGCATCTATGATCACCCATTTTATGTTTCCATTACCCATGTTATGAAGATATATATGATGTAATATGTGTCCAAGAAGGTTTATATTCCTTAAGAACATACTGGGAGATAATTTACCTCACTTATGTAGCATTTTTTATATTTCCATGATTTCCAAGGAAGCTGACTAATGTGCTCTTTGGGCATTTGTTAGTCTAATGTATTAAGTAACCATAAAAAGTGATGTAATGTTAATGTACGTATAGTGAGGGTCTCTGCAGTTGGTATTAATGAGAAATTATAGGAATCCTTTTTTAACTATGATGTGAATACCATAGAGATAAATCTATGTAAATATCAAAGGATTAGTATAAGGATAAATAAATGTATAAGAAAAATTCACATAATATTGGTAAGGGATAGAGTGACTGATTTCCTCGAAATAAATCTCTATCTAGATACTGTAAGTGGAAATGGTTTAGGAACATATGTACCATAGAGTGACAGCTCTGACATGATGCATCAAGAAGAACTTGATTGTAACCCAGTACCCTATAATAACCATTACTACTCACAAATTTTGACACTCTTGGGGGATATTCTTTTGGGATTTCACAAAATATATAGGCACTATCATGAATGAGTTAAAAATTATTTTGTAATGAAAATCCATTGATAAACCTAGGGATTCATAGATTATGGAAGGTTTCATTATTTAGATATCCTATAAGAGGATTTTCATGATTACGTCGTTCCTCATAATGATAAATATTTCATATTCTATTTTTTTCGTATCCAATATATAAAATATAGAATTACCACATTAATGGTGATTGAAATAGAGAATAAAATGATTTTCCTCTAAAGTATTTGAATGATATGGGATCTATAATTAAAAATATCTTTTCTATTCTCACCTAAATTTATGAAGCTATGAATCATTCTAAGCATAGAATCAAGAAAATGAGGAGACAATATTCATCTAAGTTCTTAATAAGGAAACATCCACCTTCATCCAGTAGGTCATCTGATTCACTTATTCATAAACAATAAATCAATACCATTAAAAATATATTTTCCACTGTTCAGTTCTAGAACATGAGAAGTTAATTATTTCTATTTATCAATTAGAATATAAAGATAAATAATTATGGGATCTAATCGAGAATATGAGGATGAAAAATGAAATTGAATCCACAGATTGGGATGGGTTTAAGTATTTCTTTCTTCAATAAGTATATTCTATATGATCATCATATGAATATGTATTATAGTTTCTTGATTTGATGTAAATGGATGATGAACCTTTTTCTACCTGTAAAGAACCCTTAATTTTCATAAAAACTATTACATAATTTTAATTATAAATAAAATAAAATTATTACACAACCAAGATCCACAGATTTATTGTGTTGGTAAAATTATAATGATACAAAACAATTACCAAATAAAACATAAAAAATTATTTAATTAATTCTTAACTATATTATTATTATCCCTTGTGTTCTAATATATACATTTAATCACCTATGCATATATATAAAAGAAAATTATAGGCTAACATCCCAGTATGAGGATGAATTGATGACATGAAATTCAAGTGATCATTATAATTATTATCATTATAATATATGAAAAGGATCATAATCATAATCATGATAGGAAACATTACATTTAGGCATGGAATGTGGAAATTCATAAAAATGGGACACCATGTATTTGTGGTGAAATACAAATCATAGTTATGAAAAAATATGAAATCATGTTTATTCATTTTTAAATTTAACTCATGATATTCCTCATATTATTAATTGCATTGGAGAGCTATATAATTATATGTGGACCCATAACATTATACCATTTCCATTATCATGATTGAAACATAGAACATATAAAAATCATGAACATAAAACAATCCATTGAAATGAATAAGATTCCTTTCATAAAGAATACTTTTCTAATCATTGGTGTTCAAATGATAAAAAGTTAATAATATACATTATATAAATCTTGATTTAAGTATAATCAATCTCATGAGACGTAAAAGGTGTATTTTTTAAAAAAAATAGTTCTCTTAGAAATGAATAATTGAAATTTTCATAAAACCAGATTGGAAGAATTTATATCCAATAAATTAAAATCAAAGTAATATTAAATGATATTTATAGAAAAATAATGGAACATCCATACAGTTTATGGTGTAAAAGAAGGAGAATACAAAGAAAAAGAGTTGGGTTTGTGAATTTTGTTTACTATATGTATAAATTCGTTCATCACATTTATATCTTTCACAATAACAAATAATTACTTAATTTACATTTACAGAACCATTTATACATTAATTGTATTCATTATTGATTTATTAAGTTCATGTTTGGTAATTTTGATGAGTTGTCAAGTTTTGTTTCATCATCCAGGAGGGTTTGTTTTCTTTGTTTTCATGCTCAGGTCACTTGTATACATGGCTGGATATCATGAAAAAGGGTATTAAGTATACATAATTTTTATTATATGTAATTAATGAACATAAATACTTTTAAATGATCTTATAAATCAATTTTATATCGTATATGGATGAAATATTAGATAATTGTTAATGATAATCGCTTTAGGTTACTTTTGGTGGTTTTTGATCATAACAAATTTTTTCTATTTTTTCATTTAATATTATGTATATATGTTAGGTCAAGAATAATAAAAGGGTCAAAAAAATAAAATATATTTTCCTTCCATTATAATGGTTTTAAAGTCATCCATGAAGGCAGTGATGGAAAATGAAAACAAGTCATCCTTGCAGGAAATAAAACAACACCACACATATAACGTTTCCATTTTAGAATAAAATTTTGAGGAGAATGGGATTGAAGATGGATGATTTCATTAGAATAATAAAATTATGTTATATTTATGTTACTGGATCAATAATACCATTTGGATGAGGAGAGTTGAAGAGATAATAAGAAAAGAAAATAATTTGAAAATAATTTAAATGGAAAGAAAAAGGATTTTACCTCTTGAATACTTCTTATTAAGAAACTCCTAATGGGGATTGGTTTTGTAAAATTTTTTGAGACCAAATGACTATTTACATTTTATAAGGGATTAGGGTGAGTTTTTAGTAGAATTTTAACAAGTCTTAAATCTTGAGAGGTGTGAGAAAAAGTGGTGGGGATGGGTGATATTTACAATGGAGGAGATGGGTGTTTTCTCATTATTTTATTCATTAGTTTAATATTTTTTCTTATAACTATGAATAGATTGGTAATTTTCAATTAATATATTAAAATAACGAAGGAGAGATCTATAATTTCGTCTTACATCATCCACACATCATTTATGACTCCATAATTTTTGTTTTTGGATTTTTTTTAAATTGTTGAAATTTACTACTCAGAAAAATCAAATATTATAGTAAATTTCCAAAAAATTCAACCTAATTATATTTGAAATGTAGAATTAAACTATGATATCATTTTTATGAAAGTAATTTCCTAAATATAAATATTTTAATTTCTCCATAAAATCATTATTTACTTGGAAATTTCCGATTTTATAATTATAAACTATTTTATAACACTTTGATAAATTATTCAAGGCCTCCTAAAATCATTTTACACTCATAAGAAAACCAAATATTAATTTATAAATGAATTTTTAAAAATAAATTTCTTTTAAAATTATTTTCCGTGTTATAAAATTATAATTATAAATTTATGACTCATAAAAATAACAAAATTTAATTAATAATTTTTCAAAAATTTCATTACTTATATTATGATACCATTAAATTATATAAACATTCATAAGATTCGTTAATTTTTTAAATACATCCATGGGTGAGGTTACTGTTCTTTTTGGCATTTTAATATTCATGATGTTAATATTAATATTCCCAATTTCATGTCACAATTTCATTTGTATGGGTTCTGTAACTCATAGAAATACTTATTATTTCATTCATTATAATGTATAATTATTTTATTTGGTTATCAATGTGATTGTTTTAGTGGGTTATACTATATGAAATTATTAAAATAATGGAATTTATGTAGATAATATTTTGGGCTGTTGCATTCTTCCCCCCTTGTAAAATCTCACCCTCAAAATTTTGTTTTAAATAAATAGGTGTTAATATTTTCCACTCGTCACTTCCTCGAGTTCCTATGTTGCCTTGTCACATATATGTTTTCTGAATACTATATTAACCAGGTTGTTCATATTGTTATATAAGACTCAATATTTATTTTCCATGATCATTACGAGTTACTCCACATAAGAGATATCATTTTTCAATCGTACCACATGTGCATTATTTTCATGGGAGGAATCTGGTATGTTCTTCCTAAAGAGGGATACATGGAAAAAATCATGTACATCATACATGGTTTTTGGAATTTCATACTGATAGGCCACATCTCATACATTATAATGAATCTATATGGGGTGATGTACCTGGGACCCATCATTCATTTATTCCCAAATCCCATGACCATCTTCTATAGATATATGTAAAGTAATACCATGTCTATAGCCCTAAAATCAATGTTTTTCGATGATTTTCTAGATAAAATTTTTATCGACTTTGGGTTTAATTGATATATTGATGAATGGTTTTCATATTTTCCCCCATTTATTAGACAATATCTAGTCCGAAAAATGTACTTTCACCGAGCTAAAATTGATATTGGTACTCCATAAATCATTTCCACTTCTATAGTGTATATCCATTCAATTATATCCAGTGATAAATCTTCTTGAATTTAGATAAAGTGAAAAATCTTTGTAAGATGATCCGTAACAGCCCATATAACATTATTTCCACTAGAAGTCATCAAATGTCCAGGGACATATACCATGGTGATGTTTTCATATTTCAATGTTGGTATGGGTAATGTTTGCATCATCCCCTTATAATTTGTCATTAATTAATCACTTTTTAAATACTAATAAAGTTGATGTATAATCAACAATATATTTTTTCATATTTTCCCACCAATAGTTATCTTTGATATCTCGATACATATTTATTCTTCTTGTCTGAATAGAAAAGTTTGAGCTATGTGTGACATTCAGAAGATCCTCATTTATTTGTTGATCTATATGTATTGATAATATTGATCCAATTATTATAACTCATTCTTTGTCAATTTTTAACTCTAAGGATTTCCCATTTTTCATAGCTTTGTCCATCATTCGAATTTCCTCACCATTTCATTGATCGTCATTATTTCACCATTAGGGATGGTTGGGAATTCATTTGAAAAATGATTGACAATGTTCCTTCATTAATGATTTTTATTCCCATTATATTCAAATATATGATGATTGGATCGTTCTTAATTCTCATTTTTGATAATTTTTCAGGATCCTTTCATCATAGAGAATCCAGGACTTTATTTTCTTTTCAATGATGGTAGTGGAATGAAGAGTCTTAATATTTGATAAGATATAACCTTCATCGTTTGAGAATAATAATATACTTCTGTGGGAATTTATATTTAAGACTCTTATTATTAGTGTTTATTTCACACTTATCCTCATATATATGATGATGTCGTATTTTTAACACACTAACCACAACTGACAAATTAAAATCATGCATGGTGTAGTTTTGATCATGAATTTTCAACACACATAAGGCATATGATATCAACATATCATTTTTCAGCATTAAAAAACTACAAACATTTTTATGCATATCTATATACAAAAAATTTTCCCCCACCATTCAGAAGTGTTAGTAATGGTGTAGTGATACGACTCCTTTTTGAATATTTGAGGAAGTCATCATATTCACGGGTCAAGAAAAACAGTTCTTCTTTCTATGTCAGTTTATTTGGAAGGTTTTAAAATCATGATAAATTATTCATAAATCAACCGTAATACCTATGTAGACTATGAAAACTTCATATCTCCAATCAACAATGTTTTCTTGGGCCACTCTTTGTTTACCTTTATCATGGAAGGGTCCATAAATATTACATTGTTTGTGATAAATTTCTATATTAATGATACTTTATCCATCCATAAATCACAATTATTATAATTTTTAGAATGTTTCTCCTTTTTACATTTTCTTTATCTAAATATTCAACTTCATCACATATTCATCCTTGGTATCGGAGTATATCAGAATATCATCAATATAGTGACACATCCATTTCTTACATTACTATAAAATCATTTTAATGATAAAGAACATAATATTAGTACACATAGAGGTTCAAAATGTTTAGTGTCCTGGGAAATCAATGACTATACATAATAATTACAACATCAAGAAAAAACATTTATTTAATTCTTTGTTCTCTAGATTCTTATTGTCACTTGACCTCTACATAGTACATGTAGCCACCTGAGGATGTACATCAAAAGGGTGAGGTAAAATCCCAGTAAGAGGATAGATAAGAACAATATAGCATGGGGTGAGAAGAAACGTAAAATCGGAAAAATATCATAAACATGATAGGAATCAATAATAAAAGACTTGAAATGTGGAAATGCATAAACAATAAAACATAATGTATTAGTGGTTAACATCTGCACATACTTGTAAAAAATTCTAGAATATATTTCACACATCATTTAACAAAAAATCACTAGATTCATCACATTACCCAATGAACTAGAGCGCTATATAATTCTAGGCACACCCGTCACATTGAAGCATTCATGTTAAGCTATAAAATTCCGGGTACACCTGTCACATCATAAAATTATCATTATCATGAATGCCAAAATGAACATATATCAAAAGTTAACATAACTAAAATATGGAATGAATGGGGTTCATTTAAAATTAACACAGTCATAAAATTTGGGTTCCCAAAATAAAGTGGGTATAACATACTTGATACGATAACCATAAACCTTGAGTGAAAAGTAAAAGGGGAGTTTTTGAAAGAAGATTTATTTTGGAAAGAATTTTTTTGACATAAATAGTAGTACCAAACATTTATATCCTAGAAAAGGTTATATAATGAAGAAAAAATTATTTTTAAGGAGTTTCCATATAAAAAAAGAGTGAAAGAGGGAGAAACTGAAGAAAGAAAGTTGGGTTCGATATTTTTCCCTTACCTTATATCTTAACACTTTCTTCACTTTCACATCATGTAAAATGACATTAGAGAAATTAATTGACAATTATAGAACCTGTTTTAAATTAATATATTTCATTATGGTTTAATTATGTTTTTATGGTCTTTAGGATGTGTTATAGAGTTTAAAAAACTTTGTTCAGAAATGTTCATTTCTATGGTTTTCTTGACCAGTTCACATTTATTCATAAATGGATGTTCATATAGAACATGGGTAAACAAAAATAAAGTGATATTTCATGTTATTAATGATATTCAAAAAGTATTAATTATCTTTTAATGAATTATATTATATACAATGTGGATGAATACTTATATTAGAATTAAATGATGATTATTTGGGTAAATTTGGGCGGTTTTTCATCCCCAACAAACTTATTTTCATTAATAATTAAGTAATATATATATCATTTAGTTCCAAAACATGAAATATGATATAATAAAAATAATATAATCTGGTTCAACCATAAAAATTGTTTCATGCCCGGATCTGAAATATGTAACGTAAATGGAAAACATGTTGTTCTTGAAAGTGATAAATTCACACCGCATGAACAACATTCTATTTTTTATAATTAGAAGAAGAAGAGAAGGGGTTTGGAAGATATAATATCCCACTATTATCATAATATTTCATTATATTTATAATACTGGAGTTATCATACCGTGTGGATTATGATAGGTGTGGAGAGATTACGAGATGAACCTGAAATTGAAATGAATTTAATGGAAAAGTGAGATAGATAAATTACCTGTCGAGTCTTACTCTTGAGATCCTCATTATGGAAGTTAGGCATGGTTTTTTTATGATACAAAAAGCTCATGGACGTTGAGAAGGGTCTAGGGAAGATGTTTGGGATGATTCTAGGAATTTATTAAAGCCTAAGATGTGTGAGGAAATGAGGGTGTGAAAGGTGGTATTTTATAGTGAATGGGAGAGGGGATTTCTCAATATTAAACTAATTATTTTTTTATTTACCCAAAATACAATGAAAATTGGCTATTCCATGAAAAATAATAGTAATTTTATAAGGTGAACCAGAACCAATTGGGCTTATATCAACAGAACATCAGGTATGACTCTATTAGTAGCTTATTTAACGTATTTTGTAAATTATGGTATTTCACTATCCATAAAACATTCATGTACTTTAGAAAAATACCAAAAATTCACCCCAAAAATTTTTTATGTGAAGAATCTAAAAATGAATTCATTTTCAATAATAATATTGTATATATGATTAATTTAATTTTTAATTAAAATCATAATTTTCTAGAAAAATTCAGTTTTTAAAATTTCAAGTGATTTTATAATGCATTCAAAAATTACGTAAGGTCTTATAAAATTATCTTAAATCTAAAAGTCATTGAATTTTTAATATATGAACACATTTTACGAAAATACACTTTATTTTAATTATTTAATTAACTATAACTATTTATTTATTACTTATGAAAATACCAATACTTTTACTATGGTCAAATTGATACATATTAGATGCCTAAATTTTATTAAATTATTCATGGATATGGTTACTATTATTTTTGGATATTTAATATTCATAAGGTCTATATTACTATTAATAAGGGTACGTTACTATTCATATGCGTATGATACTATTCACCAAAAATTATGTTTTTTCAGTCGGACTCCAAACTTATTACAGATCATAGTCATCTATGTCAGATTTTTTAAATTCAAAACATATAAGTTGAAAAATTATGTTTAATGGTCACAAACTATTTAGAATCATAATATGTCATTTTTTTTAATTAGAGTAAGTCGTAATTATAAGAACATAATTCCATTGATAAAAATTTGGGTTGTTACATTGTTCCCCCCTTATGAAATTTCACCTTTGAAATTTTGTTTTACATAAATAGGTTATGGTACTTCTCTTTAATTTCCTATTCAGATTCCCATGTAGCTTTTTCAAACATATGGCTTCTCTAAAACACATGGAAATGGTGGTTTTTCATATTTCTTATACCATTATCTCTCCTATACATACTTTTCATTGGTTTCCCCTCAAAAGAGAGATTATCTTCCAGTTGTACCACCTCTGAGTTCGGAAATTGGGAGCAGTGTGGTTTGTACTTCCTCGAGAGGGATACAAGAACCACATCATGAACATGAACCATATTTTGGTGGAAGTGCAAGATGATAGGCCACGACTCCTATGCAATCAAGAATCTCAAATGAGTCAATGTACCTTGGGCTTAGCTTCACTTTCTTTCTAAACCTAATGACCCTCTTCCATGGTGATATTCAATGGAAGAATGTATATCCAATGTCGAACTACAAGTCCCTCTAATGTTTGTTAGCATATCTCTTTTTCCGACTTGGAGTAGATTTGATTACTTTTTGGATGACATGAACCTTCTTTGTCATCTCTTTCACATGATCGGGTCCAAGTAGATTTTTTTCTCAAACAACATCCCAACATATTGGATTTCTACACCGCATTCCATATAGAGATTCATATGGAGCCATCTGAATACTTGAGTGGAAGCTATTGTTGTATGAGTACTCAGCCAATGAGAGATGATGGTAACATCCAGCATTTATTTCTAGAGAGAAGCCTCTTAGTATATCTTCATGAGTCTGGATAGTTTTTTTAGATTGGACATCATTTTGGGGGTGATAGGTCGTGATGAAATTCAATTTAGTACTCAAAGCATGTTGATGATTCCTCCAGAATTTATATGTGATCCTTGGATCACAATCAAACACAATTGATAGTGGAACTCCATGCAGTCTCACCACATATTCACGTATATCATGGCATGTTGTTCAAGCGATCGGTCATCCCAAATATCAATAAAATGGGTAGTCTTGGTGAGTCGGTGAACCCCAACCTATATCGTAGTTTTTCCCTTCGAAATCTTTGAGAGATCTGTGAATAATTCCATAGTGACATTATATTATTTCAACATTGTTATAGTATGTCGATGCATCAAACCTTTTTACTATTTTCCCTCTTCTTTAACATGCTGACAGACAAAGCCCCTTGAGATATATTCTCTAATCTCATTCTTTATGTTATTACAACAGAAGTGTTATTAGAGATCAGGGTACATCTTGGTACTCCCAGGAAGGATAGAGAATGTTGAGACATGTGCATTTTCTAATATCTCATTCATTATCTTTGGAAATGCAGGTAGAAAGTGTCATATTTCAAATCTAATCTAACAATCATCATCGATATGGAACTCTTGCAGCTTCCCTTCATTACTGCATTCTTACTCTTTTCTACCTCCATATCATCCCTTTTTGCTTCTTTAATCTTATTTTGGATTGATGGTTATGAAATAATTTTTGAATGATAGGAGGTACCCCATGGATTTATGATTTATGAATCCATACTTTGCATATCTACAAGGATATTGACTTTCTCAATCTGTAACATGGATTGGGTAGTAGGTTTTTTTCTACATAGGGCATTATCTACCTGGTTTGCCTTTCTAGGATGATAGTGAATAGGGAAATTGTAATCCTTGATTAGATCTAACCATCTCCTTTTACGCATGTTTATCTCCTTTTGAGTGAATATATAAGTTGTCATTTTCTATTCAGTGTATGTGTCACACTTCTCACAATAAAGGTAGTGCCACTATATTTTCAGAGAAAATATCATGGCTTCCAACTCTAGATCATGGGTAGGGTAGTTCTTCTAATGGATCATATGTTTTCGTGAGGAGTAGGATATCAAATTATCAATTTTCATGAGTAAGAAACCCAATCCTTTCTTTGAGGCATCATTTTACATCACAAAACATTTTCCAATTTTTGGTAGTGTGAGTACTGGTGTAGTGATCGGCCTTCTATTTAGCTCCTTGAATCTTCCCCCAAATTCTTCTGCCCAGACATTATTTACCCCTTTCATTGTTATTATAGTTAGTGGGTATGACAATTGTGAGAATTTTCTCACAAAATTTCGATAATACCCTTATAATATAATAAAACTACATAATTGTATGGCACTAGAGGGCATGTGTCATTCCTTAATCGCCTTTTTTGAAGGACCACATAAATTCCTTCACTTGTTATCAAATGTATCAGGAAAGTGACTTTCATCATCCAAAATTCACACATGCTGAACATGGAGTATCACTTCTCCTTTATAAATGTTACCAACACAAGTTTCAGATGTTCTTCATTTTCCTCCTTATTGTTGGAGTAGATGAGAATATTATCAATAATCACTACTGCAAATTTGTCGAGGTAATGTATGATGACTCTATTCATCAAATCCATGATGATTTTAGGGGAATTAGTGTGTCTGAAGGGAATCAATAGAAACTCATAGTTCACATACCTTCTACAGAAGGAAGTCCTCTGAATATCGTTGTTCATCACCTTTAGCTAATGATATCCAGAACGAAGATCCACCTTTGAGAAGTATTGAACTCTTGTTAACTAATCGAACATGTCATCAATCCTTGGAATAGGATACTTTTTATTTTTGGTGATCCTGTTGATTTCCCGATAATCGATACACAACCGCATTGTTCCATCTTTCTTCACAAAGATCACTGGCACACCCCAAGGTGATGTACTAGGGCATATGAACCCTTTTTCCAGATGCTATTATAGATTCATCATTATCTCCTCCAGTTTGTTAGAATCCATCCTATAGAGACACATTGAGATATAAGTAGCTCTGTGTATGATTTCTATTTAGAAAATTACCTTAGATTATGGGGGAATTCCAGGTAACACTTCGGGAAGTACATCATGGTATTCACCCATGATGGTAATTTCTCCATAGTTGGTAGTTTCCTTTGACTCAACAATTTTGGCCGAGTTGTGATTCTTCATAGGGAACCAACACCCACACCATTGAATTATTTTTAAAAGGAGACTCATGATCTTACATTAATTTGTATAGGAACATGGAATGGTTCGGAATATGAAAAAATATTTCTTTTCCCTGACAATTTATAAGTGATCTACATACCAAGAGACAATCTATTCTCATTATAGTGTCTAATTCCACCAAGGGAAGTATTATGATATTTGAGGGAAGTATCTTCCCACATACTCCAGCAGGAGAAGATTCAAACACATGGGTTGCAATGAATACACCACATGGAGTTATTATAGATATCTTTACTTCATGGTTTTAGGGAATCAATTCTATAAATCTAGAAAACATTCATGATATAAAGTAATGCGTAGAATCATAGTCAAATAAGACATTTTCCATTATTGAGTGAATAGGATGTGTACCTTGTACAAATTCATTATCATTATCCACATACATTGTAGTGAGGGAATAAACCTTCGCCTTTTCTTTTTTCTTTGGTGGCTACTGATGCTGATTACCATCAAGAATATGAGGTTTAGCGCACCAGCTAGCATTGTTCCCCTGCTACCTGTAGTTGTATCATTTAACCATGGGTTTTCCCTCTTTTCTTCCACCACATTATCCATCCTTTTCATGTCATCGTGACATTCTTGAGAATAGTGTCCATATATCCCACACTTGAATCATCTTCCCCTACCATTGAGGCGGTTCTGATGGTACAACTTCCCGCATTTTTGTCATGTGGGTCATTGAGTTTTCATCCCACCTTTTTCCTTAGATCCTCCGGCTTAAAACAACATCTTTTATTTATTATCAACATATCCATGATACTATTCAACACACTCCGTATCCACTTTTAGATAGAATAAAAAAACGTATTCATAACTTCTATAGTCTCTAATTGAATGATCCTTCCGAAGGAGTGGTTTTAATCCACTAAAGAATCTATCAATTTTTCTATCATTGTTGATAACAAAACATTAAGAATACCTTGAAATCCATTAGAAATTCACTGTTTTGGTTGTGATTGATTGTCTTTCGTTTTCCTTGAAATCTATAAATTTTATCTCCATCTTCATACGAATATTTCGTGAGAAATATTTATTATGAATCGTGATCTTAAAGTCTTCACATTGCATCTCTTCAATTTCCTTCCTTGGCATGGTGTTATTAATCAATGATCACCATTGTTCTGCCACACCATCTTGAAGATAAAAGGATATTGTCACCTTTTCCATCTCAATATAGTTAAGCACAAAAAATATCTTCTCAAATTAGTTGTCCCACTATTCAGTAACTATTTTATCGGAATATCTACTAAACGTCCGTGGTTGTTGCCTCTTAAAACACTAGATATCCAGTTTCTTCCTCATTGGTGAAGGAGGATGTTCTCAATTAATATGGTTATGGTTCATAACATGAGATATTTGAATAAGAATTTCTAGGTTGGTTTGAACTCCACCTCCCAATTCATTGGGGATGTCATTCAGTCAATCGTTTCATTGGCCCTCGCTCGAGTTGTTGGCCTGGTTTCTCTTGGTTCCCAACATTTTATAAAATATAAAATGTTAGAAAAAAACACAAGTCAACAATTAATGAATAAATAACTTATTAATTGGTAAAATTTTCACAAATATTTTATCAATGAGATCCCTATGTAGAGATTATTGTGTGCATATTTTTACATAGTCTCATGCTAGAGGTTTTCCCTAGGGTTCTCTAATCGCAATTCACAAATTAACTAAACCTTTACTATGATACCAACTATAGTGAACCTACATTTTCTTACATTACTATTATATCATTATAAAGATAATAAAAAAATAGTATTTTACAAAGATTATAAAAAGATTTAGTGTCTTGGGAAAACTCAGACCATTCATAAAAATTACATCATCAAGTATCAATTACGTCATCAAGCATAAACATTTATTAAATTTATTCTACCGTAGCTTCTTACTGGCACTTGACCTATTCTATGTAAATGTTTTCACATTAGGATATACATCAAAAGGGTTGATTTAAAATACCAGTAAGAGGATAGATAAGATCAATATAGCATGGGGTGATAATAATCATAACATAGGAAAAAGAACATGGAAATGAGAGGAATCAATAATAAAAGTCTTTAAATGTGGGAATGCATGAAAAATGTAGCATCATGTCTTAGTGGTTAACTACCAAACATACTTGTGAAAAAAGATAGAATATTGTTCATACATCATTTCACTTAATATCATGACATTCATCACTTTACCCGATGCATTGGAATATTGTATAATTACGGGTGCACCCGTCACATTGAAACATTCATATTGCGCTATATAATTCTGGGTGCACCCGTCACATCAAAACATTATTATTATCATGCATGACATAATGAAAATATATAAAAATTTAAAATAAACATACCATTTAATTTAATGTGTTTTATCTCATAAGAACACATTCATAATCTTTGGTGTCCTAAAATAAAGTGGGAATAACATACTTGAGATGATAACAATCAACCATGAGTGAGAAGTAAAAGCTATGTTTTTTAAATAAGATTTCTTTTGGGAAATTTTTTTTTTGACATAAACATCAATAGAAGACATTTATATCACAGAAAATGTTATATAATGATAAAAAAATTATTTTTAAGAAGTGACCATACCAAAAATGGATTTAAAGAGCGAGAACTCGAAGAAAGGAAGTTAGGTTCAAAAATCTCTCATTACCTTGTAACTGAATGCTTTAATAAAATTAATGTCCTATATAACCACATTAAATTCATTAATTGAAAATTAAAGAACATTATTTACATGAATATGCTTTATTATGATTTCATTATGTAATTTTATGGGCCTTGGTATGAGTTATCGTTTTTAAAAACATTGTTTGGGAATGTTTCTTTTATGGTTTTCTTTAGCAGTTCACATGTATTCATAAATGGAAGTTCGTATAGAACATTGGAAAACATAAATAACTGATATATCATGTTATTAATTATATCACATCTATTTAAATGATCTTTTAATGAATTATATTATATACCATGTGGATGAATCATTATATAAAAATTAAATGTTGATTGTTTGGGTTAATTTGGGCGGTTTTCGGCCACAACGAACTTGTTATGTTAAATCATTTTGTAATATGTACAGAAGATAGTTCCAGAACATGAAATAGTATATAATAAATAAAATATAATCTTTTTCAACTATAAAAATGGTTTTATGACCATATCTCAAAGCTATAATGGAAATTTAAAACATGTTGTTCTTGAAGGTCATAAATAAACATCTCACGAACAGCGTTCTCTTTTATAAAATAATACGAAGAGGAGAAAGGGGATGGATGATATAATATCACCTTAGTATAATGAAATTAAAAAATATATATAATAATATATTTAACATACAATGTGGATAAATATAGGTGGGGGTATATTAATAAATGAACATGAAATTGAAAGTAATTTAAAGGAATGAGAGAGAGAGAAATTACCTCATGAATCCTCTCCTTGCTATCCTCCTTAAAGAATCTAGGTTTTGTCTTTTGACGAGATCATAATCTCGTGGACATAGGGGAGGTGATAGAGAATTTGTTTGAAAATATTTTAGATAATTATTGAAGGTTCATAGGTATGAGTAAATGAGGGTGTGAAGGGTGGCATTTATAGTTGAGGGTAGGGGGGATTTCTCAATATAAAATTAATTATTTTATTATTTCCCCACAAGACACATAATAGTGATAATTACATGAAAATGAATAGTAATTTTATCATGTGTACCTGAACTAATTGGTCTTACCTCAGCAGAACATCATGCATGAATCTATAATTAGCTTATTTAGCATATTTTTATATTATGGTATTTCACTATTCATAAAAAATTCAAGGATTTCATAAAAATACAAAAAATTCACCCCAACCATTTTCAACATGTAGAATAAAAAAATAAAGTCCATTTTTTAAAAATAATATTCTAATTATGATTAATTAAAATTTTAATTTAAATCAAAAGTTTCATGATAATTAAAGTTTTTAAAATTAAAACTGATTTTTAATGTATTAAAAAATTACGTAAAGTAATATAAAATTATATTAAATCAAGAATACAATGATTTTTTAATTTATTAAATAATTATAAGAAAATAATATTTATATTATATTAATTTATTAATTATAATTATTAATTTATGACTTACAAAAATACTAATACTTTTACTATGGTCAAATTGTTACTTATAAGATGCCTTATTTTTATTTATTTTTTTATGGGTAAAGTTACTATTATTTTGGATGATTTAATATTTATAAAGTTTATATTACTATTTATAAGGTTAGAATACTACTCATAAGTCTAGGTTACTATTCACAAAAAATTTATTTTTTCTAATAAGACTCCAAACATCTTACTAATCACAACTATTATGTCAAATTTTAGAATTTCAAAATTTATGAGTGGAAAAATTATGAGTAATGATATCATAGTATTTGGTATAATAATATTTTATTATGCTTCATAATGTTATTATACTGTAAGGAATACATATAATATGGTAATTCCATTGATAAATCTTTGGGTCGTTATAGTCAATAAATACATCAAATGATTATCCAAGGTAATAACTCAAAAATTTATTCCTAATGTCCATGAATATTAGTGGAATATTAAAGAGTCAAAAGTTAATCATTATGAACTCATAGCTTCCATACCTTGTTACAATTTTTGTATTAGAAATATATTCTTTCCTCATGTTTAATTGTTGATATCCCATCTAAAGGTCCACCTTATATAAATAAGAAGCCCCACATAGTTGATTGAAAAAATAATCTATTCAGGGAAGGGGATACCTTTTCAATATCATGATATTATTAATCTCATGATAATAAATTCATAGGGGTATAAATATTTCCTTATTCATGATAACGAGGTCTAGGGAACCCTATGGTGAATCACTCAGACATATAAAACCCTAGTATAGATTCTCATGTAACTGCTTTATCCGGTTTTCCATTGAAATCATGGCCAATATATATGGTTTTTCTGATATAGGATGAGATCCAGTAATATGTTCAATTTAGAACTAAACATTTTGATAAATAGGAAGACCAGGATATTCATTGAGGAACACACTATTTTATTCCCTCAAAGTGGGAATGTATTTGAGAATGATTCACTCCTTTTTTGTCAATAATTTGATCTAGATATGGTTGATTATAATGAAATAATATCAACACATGAGATGATGATTTTGGAGGATATTCATCATCCTCCTTACACATTTACATAATTAGTGGATTCATCGGGATATAAAAAGTGATATCTCTTTCCCAATTGTTGATGCTGGCTTTGAATAGATCTATACAATATTTGCCCCATATATCATCAAACACCACCAATTGAACTATAAAAATTGTCATAGAGAGGTTCAATATATAAACATTAACTGGGGAAGAATTATATACATTAGATTCAATATTTTCTAAAAATTTAATTTTCATAGATAAACCATATTCCATATTTTGTTGTAGTATTTGACTAGTTTGACTGAACATGAAATATTTGAAAGAATACATAGAACCATAATTAAATAGTATCTTCACTATTACTAAATGAATAAACAGTATACATGAAACTATATCATTTTCAGGATCCAAAAAAATAGTAGTGATGGCATAATATTTCCCTTTATCCACTGGATTTGGTGGTTTCTAATTGTAATTACTCATGAGGACTAGAGGATATATTCACTGAATTTAATAGTTCCCCAATTCGATACTATTATGGAATTGATCTTTAGGTGGTTCTACACTTTCTTCCACCACATTTTCCTACATCCATGTGTATTTTCTTCATTAATGATCTTGGTGGCATTGTCTACCATACTTGTAGCATTTACCCATACCATTACGATAGTTTCCATGTGGTATTTTCCAACAATTTTTAAATTTATGTGGTTATTATTTATTTCCATCATTATCAATAGAACCTATATAAAAAATATTATCTATCATTTCATATCAATATATCTATGGGATTCTTCTCCAAACACTATCTCTACTTTGATAAAATATTGAAAATATTCTTTATATCTCTAGATGTTTCGTATTTAAAGATCCTTTCAATGGTGTGGTTTTAAACCACAAACAAATATTTCATGTTTTCTATCATTGTTTATTACAAACCCAAATCATTCCTTACAAGACTTTTGAAATTTTATTCAAAATCCATGATAAATTCAAATTCCATTTTCATCATATATATGAATTCCATGTCCTTATTTTTATGAATATTCCAAGGGAAATACCCGTTAAGAAACATTATCAATATTTATTCCCACTCCATCTCTTCAATTTCATACTCATGATTTTTTTTCTTAACTAATTACCACTATTTATAGGAATATTTGTCTTAAAAAAAGTCATGATTCATCTTCTCTATCTCAGAATACTGGTGAAAAAAATATATATATTCTCAATTGAGTTGACCCAATATTCTATGATGAGTGGATCATAAGGCCAACTAAATTTCGGTGGTTGTTTCAACATAAAAGACTCTATATTTATTTTTTACCTCTTAGGTGAAGTAAAATGTTCTACATTATTCAAGATATTGTTCATAGCATAAGAACGATGGGTAAGAATCTACATGATGTTTTGAACTCCACCTCTATAGTAATTGGGGATTTATTTCATCCAATTTATCCATGATCCCTCATATGGTTTGTTAGATTGGTTTCTCCTGGTTCTAGACATTTTCAAAAATATAAAAGGAGTTAACAAAACATAAGTCAAAAAGTCATGAATAAATAATTTATTCCTTTGTCTAATTAGGTCTAATGAAATATCATGTGGGATCCTAATGTTTACCATTTTAAAAAAACAAATATTCATGCGTTACTAATTAAAAATATTCTCATAGTAAGAGTTATCTATAAGGATATCTAATCCTACTTCAAAAATTTACTAAATTGTGCTCTGATACAAATTAAAGAAACCCTAATTTTCTTAAAAAACAATTAAATAATCTTAATGATAAATAGTTTAAAACCATTACAAACCCATGATCTAATGGTTTAGTGTCTTTGTCAAATTAGTACCGTACATACAATTTTAAAAAGAGAATATAATAATTAAATTAAATATTACATCTCTAGTATCATAGTGACCCTTGTGTTCTCTTTATTACAAGTAATCACCAGATGATATACATAAGAAAATTGTGAGCTAAAATCATAGTAACTGGATGAAAGAGAGACTTGAAACATGGATCAGAATTATAATAATCATCATAATATAATAAATTAATAATAATCATAATCATGTTTGGAAGAATTAGATGAAGGCATGGAATGTGGAATTGCATTAAAAAGAAACATCATGTATTCGTGGTCAAATACCCACGTTGTTGTGAAAAAAGATATCATAATGTTCTTGCATATATCACATTACCTCATGATATTCATCCAATTACCCTATTAATTTGAGTGATATATATATTTGTTTTCACCCATAAAATCATAACATTCTCACTTGCTCTATACTTCTGGGTGCACCCATCACATTATAACATTTACATTATCAAGAATTCCACATAGAATGAATAGTATTCATGGACATAAATTATACCAAGGAAAGTATTTTGTTTCATATTAGAAAACATACATCAAAAAACATTTCATTTCATAAGATATTAATGGAATGTGATGCTTGGTATCAATCCTAATTGAAGAAGAAACAAAATCCTAGGATTTAAAATATGTGCTTCTTAAAAATATGAGCTATTTTTGAAAAAAAATATTACTTTTTCATTAAACCATATTGGAATAAATTATATCCATAAAAAGAAAATGTAAAGAAGAATTAAATGATATTTATAGAAAAATAATGTAAAATCCAAAATGAAAATTGGGTAAAAAGGAGAAACCCCTAGGAAAGAGAGTTGGGTTTGAGAGTTCCCCTAATATTGTGTCCAAAGGATTTATTCAATTTAATATCATGGATAATAAAATAAAATTTATTAATTTAGAAAATAAAGATGTTTTATACATGAAAATGATCCAATATAGTTTTATTCAGTTCATTTTTTGACATTTGATGAGTTATAATGTATATTTTCATCATGTGAGGGTCTTTATTTTTTTGGGTTTTTATGATCATTTCACCTATATACATGAATTAAAGTTCATGTAAAATGGGATAATTTATCCTAATTTTTTAATATGTTATTAACGAAATTATAAAATTATAAAATTTATTATAAATCATTGGTTTATTTGGTATGTTAATGAATAAAAATATAAAAGTTAATTACAATCATTTAAGGTTAATATTGGTAGGATTGGATAACAAGGAACTCATTTTGTGTTTTCATTTAGTATTATGAATATATGTTATTTCTATATTATAAAATGGACTATAACATAACATTTAATATTTATTTCAATCATTATAATGGATTTTTGACCATACCTAATGGTGGTGATGGGAAATGAAAACACATCATCTTTGAAGGTGAAAAGACAACACCACACGAATAACGTTTCAATATTTAGAATAAAATGGAGAGAAGATTGGTTATGATGATGGATTATTACATTAGAATAGTAAAATTATAGTTTATATATGTTACTTATGTTATATTATCATTTTGATGTTAGGAGGTGAGGAGATAACAATAAAATAAAAGAACGTGAAATGAAAATAAAAGAAAAGAAATGTGATTTTACCTATTTAATCGTTCTCCTTGAAATCCACCATTTGGATGGTGGGTTGGTTTTTGACTTTTATTGAAAAAAACATTACTATGGTCGGTGGGGATGGTCTTGAGAAGATAATTTAGTGTAATTTGTAAAATTTTCAAATCTTGAGAGGTGTGAGGCGGATATTTGGCGAGGGCTGGTATTTATTGTTGAGGAGAGGGGTATTTTCTCATTATTTTATTTGTTAGTTTAATAATTTGATCAATACAATGAATTATATGATAATTATAAATAAATAAATTATAATAATACATTATATATTTATATTTTTTGATTACATTATACATGCATCATCTATGAATCCATAATATTTGAATTTAACATTTATCATGAATTATTGTATTTTACAATTAACCAAATATTCATGTATTTTAGTAAAATCCAAAAAAAATCACCATAACCATTTTTCCACACGTATAATTAAAAAAGAAAAAAACTTTAGGAATATAATTTTATAAATATGAGAATTTTAATTTTTAATTGAAATTATAATATACGTAGAAAACATATATTTTAAAATTATAACAGATTTTATAACACTTTGATATGTTAATCCATGTCTTTTAAAGTCAAATTAATATTATTATGATAAAAATATACTAATGTATGAATAATTTTTATAAAAATATAGTTCCTTTTATATTATTAAATTAATTATAAAATTGTAATTAAATATTAATGTCTTACAAAAATATAATCATTTAATTAAATATTATTAGGAATTTATTTAAAGATAATATGAAATAATTATTCCATATTATCATTATAAGATGCTAAAATTTTAATTATAATTCATGTGTAAGGTTACTGTACATTTTTTAACTTTATAGTTTCAATGATTCAGACAACTATTTCTAAGGTCAAGTTAATATTTTATCAGTGTATCTTACTTAACATCAACAAATATTACTTATTTAATTGAATATTCAATTATAAAGATTTTATTATATTACCAATGTGAGTTTATGTGGTTTATAATATATGAAAATATTTTTAGAATGGGATTTCCATTGATGTAATTTTGGGACATTACAACATGTGAGGATTCATTCACAATACCGGTGAAGTATGCTTATCGAATTATCATCCAAAAAGATATTAATGGTAATGGGTTCTTTAGTCGATTAATTCAAAGTCTCATAAGGTAATTGACCATAAGATACATTATTATAAATGATAAATATGTTGGTTGTGAAATAAAAGTTGAAATGAAAGTTAGAGTTACATATCAATATCATGGTTTAAATAGGAAAATGATGGTGGAATTCAATACAAAATCTAAAAACCATGAAGAAAATAAAATGATCCAAACAATATGATCTATGTGTGGAAATAATCATGGATGAACTTATCATATGGGGTATAATAAGTTTCTTAAGTGAATATCGTAATTTCATCAGTGAATTTATTTCTAAATTGATGGGAAGATATTGGCCAATGATGCAAATAGAGGAAAATCTACACTGAATTAATATCCCACTCAAAGGTGGATTAAGTGTATGGAGGATGGTAATTATGATAACCATTTCCCAAAACCAAGGGATAGTGATTATTATTTTTGATAGAATCTTCTTAATCCACGAGACAAGGGGAAACTTCATTTTATCATGGTTTTTGATGAGGTGTTTCATAACAATGTTGTGAAAGGTACACTCAATATTGAGTCTTCAACTACTAATGTCTTATTTTATTCTAGATCCGTCAACCCATTCATATATAATGAATTTTTTAAATTTTTTAATATTCCACGCGAACAATTAGATGTGTAATTATTAGTGAAAACCCCTAATGTTATGATGATTTCATCTCATATATAAGATTCATCTGTAGTTGATGTTTGTGGAAATGTTCTTCTTAAAAATATTGTGATTCTTCATTTATTTGAATTTTATTTCATCTTGGGAATGTATTTGATATATATATATCCTAATAAATTTTTATTGGAAGGAATTTATATTTGATATTTCAAACCAACCTATGTTTGTCTATCAATATGACGATATGTGTAACCATAAATTGGAGATTACATCAACTGCATCGGTCTTAATTCTCATTCCTAAGGATTTTTTTTCACTAATGATTGAGGAGAAACACATCATAACATATATGTATATTTTTTTCAATGTTGTGTGTGTTTTCCAAATATATTTTCATAGTATTCAACAATTTTGTAAAGATTTTATCTCAATAGAATTCATACCTGGTTCCACATCAATTTTAATGACTCCATAGAGAATGACCCCAATTGAGTTGCATGAATTAAAGAAGTGACTCTTAGAAAACCATGATAAGGTATTAATTCAGCCATATGGGTCACCTTGCAGTGAACATTTTCTCTTTGTGGGAAAAAAATATAGATCAGTGATAATATGCATTGATTATCATTATTTGAAAAATATTATTATCAAAAACACATATCTTGTTCAACATGTTGATGGCTTATTTAATCAACTACACGTAGATCAATATTTTCCAATATTTTCCATCATTTAATATATCATCAATTGAGAGTCATGAACGTGGATATACCGAATATTTACTTCCATAAAAGTCATGTACACTCTGAATATATAGTGATTATATTTTTTCTTACTAATTATCCTTCAATAAATATTTATTTGGTGAATAGATTATTTAGTTATTACCTCAATTATTTTGTGCTGGTCATTTTATATAATATTCTTACCTTCTCAAATCAAAATAGAGAACATGAAGCACACTTGATAATTTCAGTAATAACCCCAAGGATGGATAAAATGAATGAAAAAATACAAAGTGTGATTTTTTTATTTAAAAGGATTACATGTTGGGAACCATAATCTCAAGATATGGTAAAACATTAGATACATTAATGATGGAGGCTATTGAATGTTTTCCTAGACCAACCACAAGGATTGAGATTCCTAGTTTTCATGGATTTGATAAATATTGTGGATAGTTTGTGATGAATTACTCATGAATATTTAATCCTTTGACTAAGTTAACTAAGAAGGGTTATAAGTTCTTCTAGATAGTTAAATGTGAGTAAGATTTCGAATAACTAAAATGATGTTTATTCACTGAAACTGTGATTAAAAAACCCTATAGTGGAGAAGGTTTTTAATCATCATTAATTCATAGAAAAACGTTTTGGTATCTATTCTATTGAAAAATAATATTATTATCACTTATTCCTCATTAAAATTGACGATCCATGAGAAAAATTATTGAAATCACGATTTGGAGTGAACTATGGTAATTTTTAATTATGTATATGGAATAATTATATTTTTTGAGAAACTGTGACATATATAATATTAATAAAATTATAAAATATATAATCACATATAATGACTGGAACATTATATAGAAAATATGATACGAAAAGATACTAGATTATGACTGTTATATACATATCCACCCTAGGAAAGAGAATAAGGTGGTTGTTTCATTGAGTCAAATGCATTATTATATCTTATCCATGAAATGGATTAGAAAATTTCCACTATTTCTTGTATTATTATTAGATGGATATAGAAATCATAAAGGAATGTGAAATATAATATCATACTCAATTGAATTATCAAACCCTTATCCAATTGAAGAATAAGGATTTGTAGAAGCACTATTTAGTGTAGTATTATAATCCTAGAAATGTTGTTGATTTTAAGCATTATAAGGACAGAATGGAAGGGTTATGGTTAATGTATGATTTCCTTCTATAAAGAATTTGAAGAAGGTGCTATAATAAGAAACTAAACTTTCATTAGTATATATTTATCTAGGAATTATGACGATGTATAGGTATTTTAAAGAATACATATGGGGGGATGGAATGACTTTTGATATTTCACAGTTTATATTTTTGTGTAAACATTTCTAACAAGTTATGTCTAGAAGAAAAATTTATGGGTGGATGTTGCATCCATTCCCCATACCATAATCGAAATGGGAGAACATCACAATTGATATTTTCATTGGAATCCCTAAAACATATATAGTGTTTAATACTATATGGGTGGTAGTCTATCTCATTACTAAGTCAGTACAATTTATTGCTATCAAAGAAGACTTCTCTTTTGATTATTTTTCCATGATATACAATAATGAAGTTATAAGGATTCTTGGAGTACCACATTATATTGTATATGATTAGGATATTTTTCTACCTCAATGTTCTTGTGAAGTATTCAGGAAAAACTTGATATAAAATTGGGTTTTAGTACTACATATAATCATCAGAATGATGGACAGTCTAAACGAAGAATTCAAACCCTGGAGGATATGTTGAGATCATGTTAATTGGATTTCAAAGGCAGTTTAGATCAAAACCGTCCACTAGATGATTTCTCTTAAAACAATAATATTCACAAAATCATTCAGATGGATCCTTATTAATACCTATATGGTAAGAAATGTGGATATCTAGCACTATGGGATAAAGATGGAGAAAAAAACTATTGGAACCTCATATTGCTGAAGAAATGGCTAAGTAGGTTAGAACTATTATAGATATTTTCAAGGAAGAAAAAGATTGATTGAAAGGTTCTGTAAAAAAATTTATGTGTGATCTAGAATATAATGTTTGAAAATTTGTGTTTTTATAAATGTCTCTCGGGAATAAGGTTATGTGGTCTAGTAATAAAGGGAAAAATCCCTATTTATTTATGTCCCTTTAATATTATTGATAATATCATAATGGTAGAATATCTCTTGGAAAATCCACCAAATCTCTCCCATGTCCATGACATGTTTCATGTGTCTTTCTTAAAGATTTATGTACATGACCCTTTACATGTACAGAATATAGCGGTCATATCGTTGGATTGTTATCTCTATTAGGAGGAATAACTTATTGAAATTTTAGATCATATAAGGAATGTTGTACAAAATATGACACCCAACAAGTAAATGTTTTAATAGAAATCACAAGTTATATGAAGCTACATTTGGAAATGATCATAGGATTATGCAAAAATATCCTAAATTAATTGTTCTAGAATAATAAATTTTGAGGGGAAAATTCATTTTAATGGGGGTATAATGTAACACCATAATTTTTTTTAAAAAAAATTTCTCTCCAAATAAATTTATTTGTTATAATAAATTTCATGATACAATAATCCAAACTTTTAATGTATGCTACACCAAAAAATGTTTTTGGTTCACACAATGACTATATAGATTGTGTTACATGCAAAAATGAGTTTCTATGAAATAATATTTTATTATTATAATTATTTAAAAGTGATAGCTATTACCATTACATAAAACATAGTTATATGAATAGAATTAATAGTTTTTAAGTATTATTAACAATGGTTATATATACCTAAAACAGAATTATAATAAAATAAGTAATATTATTAATTTAATTTTATGTTGAAAAATATATTTTCTCAAACGAACGGATTTATAGGTTCTTATGTGAAATATAATAAAACAAATTTCAAAATCATTCAGAAATTTAATTTGATAAAATATAAATCATTTTTGAATTTAAAATTTTGGAATTATCATATAGGGAATTTTAGGGATTTTTTTGAGATACTTTATTTCTGTTTAATATTGAAAAATACCGAATTTCAATTCAAAGATTTTTTTGTATAAGGTATTTATATTTCTAAATTACAATTTATGTTGGTTTGAAAATTTAAATAGTTCAGTTATATATCTATTAATCAGATTTAGTTCATTGGATTTTTTGAATATTTTATTTAGATATAGAATCTTAATGAATTTTTGAAAATTCTCACATTAAAAACAATTTTTCTCACCAAAATTGGGGGATTACATTTAAAATTAAATTTTCTACTCATTTTAATTTAATTTTGAAAAAATAGGCAAAAAAACTTCAATTCCATATTATATTTATATGCAACAAATATCAAAAAAAAATTTACTAATAAAATTAATGATGATGATTAAAATAAATTAGAATGCTAAAGGTAAAATTATTCTTTACAAGAGGATAACTGTTAAAATTGAGGTCCAAAAGGACATAAAAATTTGTCCAACACCCATTGGATGGCCAGATTTCACTCAAAACCCTTCTATTCTTGATTTTTTTTGGGTTTTTATGTCTTTTGTAGTTAAAAGTATGGATACACCGAACATGAATTCAAAAATTCAAAGTGTGTCCCCTCTGTCCCTTAAAAAATGCCACCAAATATCCCCCTTCTTAACACCTAGAAAAAAACTTATGGTTGGACATTATATTCCCATTTCTCATACAATAATCCCTCCCTTCCTATTAAAAGCCTCACATTAGTCATAAATAAATCTATGGACTCCCTTTGACTCAATCTAAAAATAGAAACCCATAGAAGAGGTAACATCCTTCCTCAAGCTCCATTCCACTATATTATTTCTGAACTACCTAAATTATTCTTATTATAATGATACATAAAGGTATCAGTATCCTAAATATACTAATAATTTTTATACTATGGTTTAAACTTTAACATACTCACACTTTCACCAAATGGGAAATTAATCGACAATTTTTTTTCTATATTGAACTACCACCTCATGAAACAATATTGTTTGTTACTCATTTACCACCTATCATACATAGGAATTGTAAATACCCTACCCTAGTTACCTAGAGTCGATTAATTATTAAATAAAATCGGAATGACATGAGGAATAATGTCCCAAATGACTGATTAGTTTAGTATCATTTGAAGTATTAGATACATACATAAGTTTTACATTACATAGTGAGATAAAAACAACAACAACATTTTGTCCCCTTTGAACACACATATATCCCTTAGCCTATCCCAACAAGTCAACCATAAAATACATATTCACATCCTGAAAAAATCAAACATAGAAAGGGGTGATGCCATATTCTTAGTAAGGATAACAATAGAGCAGAATCTTCATAAATAAGCATAATCATTTTTGGAAATGTATAAAACTAAAACTAAATATTTTTAACCATAAAAATCACCATTATATGGAAATGATAAATCAAATAATTTCATTTACTTATTCACATGGATATTCTAATAGTCGAATAATCACATGAAATGTCAATAACTTATTTCATAATGATGGAATGCATAATGCCGGACATTATTACCACATAGTCAAGGACTTGTGCCAATACTACAAATAATATTTTGTGAAAGCCTTGTGCAAAGACACTAGTTTGTCTCATGAGACCTACTTATGAATCAAGGAGATATAACGGGCTCCACCCATCACTTACTATGTCCAATGAATTCCTCATATGAAATGGATTGAACATAACATATATATTCATATTAAAACTAGCATATCAAATGTTAATAAATTTACCATAAACCATGAATGGTATAAAAATAACACATACACTGTCAAAAATTTCTCCAAAATATTAATTAAATATTGAAGATTTGTATCATAATAAATCAACTTAAAACAAGTATAAAATCCATTAAAAGAAGTTGACATAGATGAAATTAAAACTATTTGAGAAAAATATCTCCTTTTATTTTGAAATAATTTTATAGACATGTAATAATAAAGGAAATAATTTATTTTGAAAATATTTATATAATATTGTATGGTACGTTACTAAGGTATTATAATGGTGGTGCATAATCTCACCCTTTGTACAAGATAAAAAAACATTCTTACATTAATTTGTTGAAAAGGTCATATGTACCTTGTTTAGAAAACATCAGATTGATTCTATTCAATCCATTTTATAAAAAGTCAAACAAGGGTATAAATGAATTTAACCCATAGTCTAGTAAATAGTAAAATGTTTTGAAATACATTTTTACGAAACACGGATGTTGATTATAAATAGGTCCTAGTAGATTCTAACGTAAAAACAACAATAGTTAATAAAGAGATTGTGAAATTAAACCTTACCTTGTACATTTACATGTACAATTGTTAGTTAACCACCTATATAATTGTTAAATAATTTTTATTAAATTATAATGACTACATATATAATTATTATATCATATATGATCTTCTAATATTTCTTTGTTAATAATAATTTATTAGTGTCATTGTTTAGGGTGTTGACTATTTGTTTTCCTTTATATGTTTTATTACGTAAGTCATGTTTGATATGGATAAGATGTATTTGATTCATATCCAAAATTTTATTCTGTTATTAAATATTTTTTTAATAATCAAGTGAAAATTATTCTTTAATTTTTATGATGGGGAATGAATTCATGTTTGTGGAGATAGTAATCTGTACATAAGCACGAACACTACTTCCATTTCATTTTTTTTATTTTAAAAGAATATAAAACCAAAGGATATATAGGTATATTAATATTCAAGTATGATATAACACTTTATATATGTTATGTATGTTTATTAACAACATCTTTTATACATTCCATGTATGGTATGAACGAGTCATATAACTTTGAGGGGGCGGTAGTCCGCACTTCCTAAAATGAAATTATCATAAATATAAAACATGAAAGGAATAAAAGTATAACAAGAAATATAATTAAAAAATATTATAGATAAAATAAATATCATAAATATAATATATATAATTATAGTTCATTCATAATGTCCACTATATGTGGTGGTAGTAGAAGATTGAACAATCCTCATTTCATGAGGTAGTAGTTTTCCATCCACAAAAACATTATGTTATATACCCATTAGATAGATGTGTGTGTAAGTGTAGATAAAATAATTCTCATATAAAAAACCTAGTATATTGATGATTTTTTGTTATAAATGAATATAATAATGAGAGTTTGGGGGTTGGATAAGTAAAATAATAGAAAAGAACTTTAGGGGAGAAGTTACCTTTAAATCATGTAACTCCCTTTGGTTTGAACCAAAATGATTTCTTGAAGTGCCTTTTCCTTAAGGTAAGGATTATTTGATTATGTTACTGATATAAGGAGCTTAATTGGGAAGAGGTTGGATGAGCCAAGGGGATTTAGTGGTGTGAAAAATGGGCTACAGTTGATGGATATTATAAGGGGGGAGGGGATCGTTAAAATAATTTGAAAATATTATTTTATTAAATAATTATTTTCGGATTCTAAAGGTAAAAACTCATTAAAGTAGAATATAAGATGTCTCATGTTAGAAATTAAATCATCCAATAATAATTTTACTTGTTTTAGATATTTTTTTCTTAATTTTTATAATCTTATTTATTCAAATAATTTATTAATGACGTAAACACTACATCATTATTGTGTCATAAATAATTTTATTTATTTGATGTCTAAAAACTAAAAAAAGATACCATGATGTAGGATATATTTTTATATTTCAAATGAATATTTATAGTTGGAACAATAACTTATATAACCCCTGGTAAATATTATTTTACTAAAAGATATATGATTATGTCATTTTGCCTTTACATTAAATTAATTAATATAAAGTGTCATTATCACTCTCAAGTGCCACCATGAGATCCCAAAATAGACCCTAATATGCCCATGGGCTTACATTTATCAAAAAATAGGAATAGTAAAAAATTTAGGGAAATTTAATATTATCATAATATTATTTTATACCCTTATTTACCAGATTTACCCCTTTAACCATGGTAAATAAAATATTTATTGAGGTAATTATTAACAATGTCAAAAAAAGTTACCTATCTACACAATATGAACTTCTTGATTCCAAATATGGAATCCATTTTTTCAAATTCAAATCACATAAGCGTTATAAATTAATTTAAAATTAATTTCAATTTTCAAAACAAAAAACATGTTTTTAAGAAATAATAACTATCAAAAGATTGACACTTATTTATGTCCAGTTTAAATGTAAAATTAAATCAAATGACTTAAATTATATTAAATGATAAAAATATATTATAATGATACTTAAAAACCATTCTGATTTATAATTTAACACTATAAATTATTTTGATTAAAAAAAGTTTCTTTTAATTAACATTTAGTAGTTCTCACTATTCATAAAAAATTTAACGTTTTCAGAAAAATACCAAAAATTCACCTTAAGCTAATTTTGATACTTTGAATTCAAAAATTAAGTCCATTTTGAATAATAATGTTTATAAATTTCAAAATGTGGGTATTACTATTCATAACATCTAGTTTTATTGGTCATGGGGTTTTAAAACTCCAAGTTGCGTACAACACCAACTATTGTATTATTGAAAGGGGAATGTAACTTAGAACCTTGAGGTGTTACATTCTCCCCTCCTTCAAATAATATCATCCTCAAAAGTTTTATAAAATTACTACGTAAAAAAATTTGGTTGGTTCTTCATCGTAAGTCCCTATGGTTTCCATGTTTCCCCTTCCATAATATGATTTCTCCATAGAACATTCACCAGACGAGTCATCCGGTTTCTCAACACTTGTTCTTTGGAATCAAGAATTTTGGCAAGCTCTCCCAATAAGAAAGATCATGTTCCAGTTCTATTGATTCATAGGTGAGTACATGCGTTGGGTCAGGCATGTATTTTCTCAACAGTGATACATAGAACACATCAAAATCTTTCTAGAGACATAGCGACATTGCAAACCAATAATCTACAAATCCAATTCATTATAGAATTTGAATGGTCCGATGCACCTAGGTCATAATTTTCCATTCTTACTGAATCATATAACACCCTTCCATGGATATACCTTCTTGAAAACATGATCTCCTACATGAAATTCTAAATCATTCATTCAGTTATCGACATTTCTCTTTTGCCTAAATTGAGATGCTTTGATGTGGGTTTCGGTAACCTTCACCTTTTCCATAGCCTCATCAACAAGTTCTGGGCCTATGAATTTTCATTCACTAACAGTAACGCAACAAATTGGTGGGCAACATCTCTTTCCATATAACTCTTCGTTTGGTTCCATTTGAATACTTGAATGGGAATTATTGTTATAGAAAAATTATACTATACGTAAATATTGATCGCACATACCTTGAATGTCAAGTGACCATGATCTAAACATGTACTATAATGTTTGACCAGTATGTTCTAATTGTCCATGAGTTTGAGGGTGGTAGGCAGTGCTCAAATGAACTTCAGTATCCAAGGCCTTTTGAATAATTTTCCAGAATCATGATGTAAAATGAGAGTCATGATCTAAAAAATCGATATGGGTACTCCATGAAGTCATACCACTTTATTAATATATAGTCTTTCTAGATGTTCATGTGGAAAATATTATCTTATAGCACGAAAATGAGCTTACATGGAAAGACGATAAATAATGACCCATATTGCATCATTCTTTCTAGGTGTCTTCTGTAGCATCATGACAAAGTCCATTGTAATATCATCCCATTTCCACTTAGGTATGGGAAGAGGATGCATGACTCCTCGGTGATGTTTTATTCACAATTTCACTTGTTAAAAAACCATAAATCTTGAAACATAATTAAAAATCTCTCTCTTCATGTTTTCAAACCAAAAATGTTCTTTCAAAACTCTATACATCTTAGTTCTACGAGGGTGTATAGGGAAATTGGAGCTATGAGTATCATCCAAAAATTCTATACTTATATCAGGTATGTTAGGAACACTATGTCTCTTCCAAAATTTCAAAATCCCATCTTCATATATGAAGTCGATTAATCTCCCATCTTTTACAGCTTTAATTTTCATTTGAAACTTCTCATCATCAGTCTGAGAACTTTTTATCCTTTTTAGTTAATATGGTTTAGCAAATATTTCAAAAAGTATTTATGTTTCACTATCCATGATTATTCCTATATCTATCGTTACTAGATCCATGAAGATAGAGGGTGAATTAGTCAGTTCAAAAATCATTACTATTAACTCAGAATGCTCGTACCTGGATTTAAATGTTGTCTTTTTAATGCATTCCTTCTTCATACATTACTTATGATATCCATATCGAAGGTCAATCTTCGAAAAATATTGAGCTCAATGAATTTGATCAAAAAATCATCAATGTGAGGTAGGGGATAGAAGTTATTTATTGTGATAGCATTGATCTCCCAGTAGTCAATTCACAACATCATATATCCTTATTTATTCTTAATAAAATGAATAGGGGCTCCCCATGGAGAAACACTAGGGAGAATAAATCATGTATTACTAAAATTCTCTAATGTTTATTTTTCTCCAATAATTCTATAAGGGATCTTAAATATGGACCTTGAACCTGGTATTAAATCAATAGAATACTAAATTTCTCATTATGGAGGATATATTGGTAAATCCCTTGGAAATACATCAATATATTATTGTTCAATAGATACATTGGATATTTAAACATTCCTTTCATCACCTATTTTTATTTCACACTCTTCCCCCATAATAAATGAATTTAGTAGAGCTATAGGGGTGGATCTTGATAGGAATCAAATGATGATGCTTCTGCTCTAAAGATAATATATTCCTTATCATCATCAAAAATTGTATCCTCCTTATTCTTATAATAAATATTCACGTCATGGTACAAAATCCAATCCATACCAAGGATTATATAAAATTTATTCATTGGTATGTCGATGATATCAGTGGTTAATGAAAATTTATAAGACCTAGTGGGGACTGATTTACAAAACATTGTTACAATAATACTTCCCTAAAGAGTTTTTACTAATAACTCCCTTGTTAATTTACATTTTAAATATCATATTTTTATTGAAAACTAGAAAGATATGGAACAATGTGATGATCCCGAATCAAATACAGAATTGGGTAGACACAAGGAAACAATTAAATTACCTTCCACCATGTCTCTCAAGGCATTAAACTCATCAGTACTTATCATATAAGCTTTCCATTCTCCTTTTTCCTTTTCGTAGGTAAGTTTATTTTGTTCTTAGGAAATTTATTTTCATCCTGACCCATTACATTAAAATTGTAGCATTCAACATTGACAGCCTCTTTCATTCCCTTGTAATCACGAGTTTGGTGGTCCTTTTCACCACATTTGTTACAGTATCTCATTCCATTCATGGAAGTACCTGGGTGTTTCTTCCAACATTTACTGCAGGATAGATATTCATATTTCTCCTTGTTTCCCTTATTTCGATTTCCAGAGTGTTCAACAGATCTATTCTTCTCTTTATTTTTATTAAAGTATTAATACATAGAGAATTATTTTTCTGTCTTGACAGCACAAGGGACAATATTTTCGTATGATGAGAAGGTTTGTGTGACTATTGCTCGATGGAGAAATTGTTTTAACCCATCGAAGTGTCGATCAATCTAAATCATTGGATTATGTATATAATCTATTTCATTCCTTACTATCCTTGTAAAGTTATCCTTATACTTTGCGACATTCTCGTCCTCAGTTTACCTCAGACTCCGAAAATGCCTTTCCACTTCCACTCGATGGTTACGAGGAATGTTTTTTTCAATGATAATCAATTTAAACTCCCTAAATTCTATATTTGATACATCTTAATCTTTTTTTGTGTTTTTAATTTATGACCACCAGTGATCTTCATCTCCGGTGAGGCGATAAACTGCCAATAAAACTTTTTCCCTTTCACTGCTTCCAAAACATGGAATATTTCATTTAAGGAGGTTATCTGTTTCTCAGCTACAAATGGATTTGTAGTCCAATTGAGTATTGGTGATTGTTCCCTCATGAGTTTTTATAACATTGATCATATGCATTGTGGATCAGGGTGCATTATACGGGTAAGGTTATTATTCATAACCTGAGTGAGTTGTCTTAGTATGTTGATAAGAGGATCAACACCAGTTGCATCACTTGTTACACTGTAATTATCTTAAGTAGGCTGTAAATACCTACATGGATTATATGCATTGATATAGTTTCTATTCCTTCTAATGTGCACCAATTCTAAACAATGGATTACACTAGATAAGTTTACGAATTGCAAAATATAATTCCAAAATTGTAAAACACTTCACATAAATTGAAAAGTATATGGATATAATCCAGAAGAATAAAAACATTTTGTTTGGGGAGATATATAATCATAAATTTTTCATAATGGTTTGTAAACAACATGTGAATTATCCTAAGAATATCCCTTGTGAGTGTCGTAAAAAATAATGTTGCACGACCACTTGTCATGTACTTAGATACCCCGGGTCAAGCCTGTAACTCATTGTCAATGTTTTCACTCCTAGGTACATATGTTCCAGACCTTCCTCTACCTACTAATATCCAAACATGGATTTATTTCTTGGAAAATATATAAAATCAATACATTACCAAAATTCTAGGAATTTCTTCTATACTAATTATCAAAGTCTATCTTTGGGTAATGTGCCCTTATCAGAGTTTATCTAAATCAAGTTTCCAAGGTTTGTACTAGACAACCTATGATACAAACTCTAATTCCCCAACCCAAGTTACCTAGAGTCTTGGAATTATTACATAACATTGGAGTGATACAAGGAATCATGTCCTGAAAGACCGATTAGTTTAGTAGACTTGGAAGTACTAGAAACATACATAAGTTTCACATTACATCGTGAGATAAAAACAACCGAGAACATGTTTCCCCTTGAACAAAATTTTATCCCTTAGAATATCCCAAGAGTTAAACCATAAAATACATCCTCACATCCTAGAAAAAATAAAAAAAGTAAAGGGATGAGCTCAGTTTCTTGGTAAGGATAACAATATAGCTGAAACGTCAATATAAGCATCAACATTTCAGGCAATGTATAAAACTAAAGAAAATTCCTTTTAAACAAAAAAATAATCATTATATAGAAAATATAAATCAAATAATTCAATTTACATATTCACATGGATATTCTAGTGGTTGAATAATCACATGTAATATCAATAGCTAAATTCATAATGATGAAATGCTTAATGCCAGACATCATAACAAAACAGTCAAGGTCTCATGCCAAGACTACAAATAATATTTGTTCAAGGACTTTTTCCAAGACACTAGTTTGTCTCATGATACCTACCGATTAATTGAAGATTTATAGCGGTACACACACGTCAATTACTAAGTCCAATACATTACATATTTGAAAATGTTGAAACATAACATAAACATTCATATTAAAACTAGCATACAAAATCGTAATATATTAACCATAAACCATGAATGGTATAAAAATAACACATCCATGGTAAAACATATTAAAAAAATTTTAATACAATATGGAAGGCTTGTCTAGTATTAAATTAACTTCAAACAAGTATAAAATCCATTAAAGGATGTTGACATAGATGAAATCAAAACTATTTGAGAGAAATATCTCTTTCTATTTTGAAATCATTTAAATGTCATGTAAATATAAAAGGAAAAATTTATTTGAATAATATTCTTATATGAATGTAAGAGAATATTCAAAGGTGTTATAATAGCAGAGAATAACCACAACTATCGTTCAAGTTAATAAAACATTCTTACCTTAATTTGTCAAAAAATTCATAAAGTTCCTAGTTTGGAAAACGACGGAAACATTACATTAAAACCATTTTATAAAAAGTCAAACAAGGGTATTAATAAATTTTACCCATATTCTAGTAAATATTAAAAAAAATTAAATCAATTAATAAGAAACATATATTTTGACGATAAAGAGGTCCCAGTAGATACTTATCTAAAAACAATATCAGATAATAAAGAGATTGTAAAATTAACCCTTACCTTGTAATTTTACTTGGTTGAGGTAATGTTAACCTCTTATATAATAGATAAATCATTGTATTAAATAATAAAATAACTATATAAATATATATGATATCATATATAATCTTCTAATATTTCTTGGTTATAATATTTTAGTAGTATAATTGTTTCAGGTGTTAACTTATTCATTTTCCTTTACATGTTTTGTTACATAAGTCATGTTTGTTATGGATATGATGTATTTCATTCATATCCAGAATGATATTATGTTCTTAAATATTATTATTAATAATCAAATGAAAATTAATCTTGAATTGTTATGATGATGAATGAATCTAATCTCGTTCATGGAGATGGTAACCCGTACGTACAGACAAATGCTTCTTCAATTTCATTTTTTTATTTTAAAAGGATTGAAAAACAAATGATACCTAGGTATATTATTATTCCATTATAATATAATATTTTATATATGTTATAAAAATTTATTTACACCATCATTTATTCATTCTATGAATGGTATGAATGAGTCATATCACTTTGAGGGGGCGGTAGTCCGCACTTCCGCAAATAAACATATCCTATATATATACAACATGAAATGATTAAAGGTATACTATAAAAGAGGATTATAGAAGATTATGGATAAATTAAATATCATAAATATCATATATAATTATTGTTCCATCATAATATCCCCCATAAGAGTAGGTAGTAGAAGATTGAACAATCATTGTTTGGTGAGGTAGTAGTTCGCTGTCCAGAGAATCATCATGTTCTATACCCATTACATGGAGGTTTGTGTATGTATATTTAAAATAAATCTCATAAAAACAACATATTATATTGATGATTCTGGTGTTTTAATAAAATAAAGTAATAAAGTGATTTTAGGGGGTTGTAGATGTAAAATAAAAGCAAAGAACTTAAGAGAAGATGTTGCCTTTAAATCTAATAACTCCATTTGGATTGAACCAAAATGCTTCCTTGAAGTGCCTTATGCCTAAGGTAATGATTCTAAGAGGAATTTAGGAATTTATGGAGACTAATTTTTCAGATTTTGTACAATCCAAGGGGCATGAGATGTATGAGAAATGGGTTGGATGTGAGAGATTTTTATAAGGGGTGAGGGGCTCTTTAGGAATGGTTGAAAATATTATTTTATTATATAATGATTTTATGTTTCTAAAAGGTACAAAACTCATTAACATAGATGATAACATTCCTGGTGTTCGAAATAAAATCATACAAATAAAATTGAATAGATTTTGGATATTGTTTTAATTTTTATAATCTTGTTTATTTAAATAATTTAGTAATGAGGTAAACACTATGTCATTATTATGTCATAAATAATTATTTTTATATTCTATCAATGAATTATAAAAAAATACCATGATATGGGAAATATTTTATCTTTCATATAAATATTTATAGAAGAAAATATATCTTAAATAACCCAATTTACAAAATTTGAACCTCCTGATTATAAATATGGAATCAATTTTTTCAAAAATAAAAACACAAAAGTGGAAGAAATTAATTTAAAATTAATTGTCGTTGTCAAAAGAAAAAAAGTATTTTTATGAAATAATAACTATCAAAATATTGGCACTTGTATATGTCATGTTTAATTGTAAAATCACATCCAATGACCAAAATTATATTTTGTGATAAAAACATAATATAATTATACTTCAAAATCATTCAAATTTATAATTTAACACTATAAATTATTTCGATTAAAAAAAATTTGTTTTTAATTGAAATTTATTATTTTTCAGTATTCATCAAAAATTGAATGTTTTCATAAAAACACCAAAAATTCACCCCAAGAAAATTTCAACATTCCAAATTCAAAACTGAAGTCCATTTTGAAAATTATAATTTATAAACTTTCAAAAACTGTTTATTACTATTCCTAATGGCTAGTTTTATTGGTAGTGTTGTGCTAAAACTCCAAGTAGCGTACAATGCACGATATTGTATTATTCAAAGGGAACATACCACAGAAGCATGGGGTGTTACAGAAATGATAATATACATTTTTTTTATATAATATATATCCTATATATGAATTAATTATTCATATGTCATTATTATATAATATATACCTTCATGCTTTCTGTTTTTTATAAATACAATAAATTTGTTTGGGGAAGTGTGGACTACTACCTCCTCAAAAAGATTTGATTCATTCACACTATAAATTGAATATATTATGGATGGGTTTAGTTAATTTATATTATATATATGAAAATATAATCCTACAATAATATGAAAATATAAATTTATTCATATATAAATATATCTCACATACTTTATTTATTTCAATGGAATAATTAAACAGAAATAGTGTCCATATGTATGTATGACTTACCATCTATAAGAAAGGTGTTTCCCATTTATTATTTATATCTTTAATAGAATATTATAATTACATATATACAAGATATAAATGACATTTATATCATGGTTCATATTCATTAAATCATTATATTAGTATGTGGATGAAAAATATTACAAATTTAGAGAAATATGAAAAACACAATGGATATTACATTTAACATACTCATAACATGGAAGATATAATAAGTGGGCAATATAAATCCATATAAAATATTAGATATAAATATATGGATCAATGATATAATTATAATAATATTATATTTATTATGAAGTAGGATTGTATGAGTATGATGAGATTGAAGACATAAGGTAAAGGGCTTTCTAGTTTCACTATTATTTCTAAGAGATTTATTCCATATTCCCTACTCATTCATTTTTTGTGGTGTATTTACATAAAAGGAATATGTTATGTTATTATTATAATGAAATATATGTGTATATACATATCCATTTTATGATCTCTCTTTAATGATGTTTATGTTTCAAAAGATACCATATTAGTAATGTAATTTTGTATCAATTTTACATATTTGATAAATATGCCATGAATTTAAAAAAACATGTTTTCAAAATGTTTTTAAAAATGATTGTAAAGATTATATTTTAATCTTATTTTAAGGGAAAAATAATGTGAAAATTTTTATGGTTTTCATAAAATACTTTATATGTCATTAAATTTAATTCAAATAAATGGTTTTCCCAATGTTTATAATATTTGTTTTATATGTTTTTATAGTTTTTTCACTGAAACAGGGTTCAAATAAATGTTCATCATTCTTTAAAAGATTTAAATGTGTTTTAAACAAATTTAGTTATAAAACAACTTTACGATTTCATTATAAGTTTTCAATTTTCTATCATATAAATGATTTTTCAAACATTTTCATGAATTATTTATATGTTTTTTAAGACATTTAGAATAAATGGTTTTCCAAATGGTCTCAATATTTCATTCTCTGTTTTAAAATTGATTTAAAATAAATGGATATGAAAATTTTCTAAAGAATTATATATATGTTTTCAAGTTTATTTATAGTGAGAATATATTTTAAAAGAGTTTATGTCATAAAAATAATATTTCAAAGAAGAAATTATATTTTCCTCAGGAATTGTTTTTATATGATATTTCAAAATTATTTTCTATCTATGATGACTTACCTTGTAGTTACTCATTAGATTTATAGAAAATGTTCCAATGGTTCCATTCATATTGTTTCTATGAATGGTTTATGTTTTTAGCGATTGATTTTTATGAAACATGTTTATATTTCATGGGCGATATGTTTAGGAAACCCATTTTTTCAACACATGTTATATGTTTATGAAACTTATTTCTTCTTAATATTTTTTTGATTATGAAACTCGTTTTTTATTCATGGGTATTATGAATATGATACGTTCTATTTTCACAATTTATGATTTGATTAAATGATTATGAACAAATATTTGTTCTATAGGTTAAGATACAATTACCTATTTAGGATACCCATTTCATTTCCTGGTTTATGATAAGAATATTTAGGACCATTTGGCACATGTATTTATGATTTCATTTGGAGATGGGTGGAACCTATATCTCTATTCAATACATTGGGTAACGATTTATATCTCATGAGATAATTATTGAAATCAATTCAATGGGCTTGATCAACTATGTTATGTTGGGTAAACCCAATCAGTTACTTCAAAAGGACTATTATTGGGGATGGTGTTGTGTCCCCCCAAAGGTGTAGTACCCCACAGAAATGATAAGATAGGGAAACCCGATCTTCAATGGAAATATTTGGAAACTCGATCCACTATGAGAAGATGGGGAAACCCGATCTTCTATGGGAATATGGGTGATACCAATCCTTTACATGTAAAGGACTACGACTAGGGATGGTGGTGTGTCCCTAGAATTAGGTGTGCTCTCCGTGAAGTTCCATGATACGTTTAAGAAATAAATATTATCTTACATGTAATGATATAATTTTTTATGTGTATTCATAAATTCCATGTCTTATTCTTATGTTTTGATTTAATTTTTTATTCTCCAAGTTCCCTTCAAATTCAAATTTTATGAGATTACAATCATTATACCAGGATTCATATTTATGATCTATGATATGTGAGGTATAATCTTATAATGTCATGATCATATTATCATATGATTATTCTCATGATTTTGATTATATATCTCTCATTTTTACCGATACCGATCCTCTTTCCTCACCAAATTTTTTGTTTCCATTACCCAGTTTATGAAGATATGTATTTTTAATGATGTGTCTATGAAGCATTCTAGTCATGAAGAACCTAGTGGTAGATAATGTATACTAAATATGTACCAGTGATTTGGTTTGCATGTTTCCAATTGAACTACACTAATACAGTCTCTAGGTATCTGTTATTGTAATTTATTTAGTATTCTTCAAAAGTAATGTAATGTTAATTGATGTAAATATAGGTTTCCTATAATTATTTGAGAGAAGTTATGAAAAAAATTTAAATCACAAAATTTTGATGAAGCATTCATTATTTAATTTCATGATTTTCAAAGTGATGTTCATGAGACATGTCTTCACAAAAAAATGGTATTTTAGTTGATCCTAGGAAGTTGAAATATATTATTATAGTGACCCTAACATTCAAAAACATTAAATTTTTTATAACTTTTGTAGAACACTTAAAAATTATACAAAAAGGTGCCTAAATATCGTAATTGGTCTACTGCCTATGGAATCATGGAAACATAAACACATGAACATATCTGAGGTTAATCATCTCCCACTAGGTTCTTCTTGACTATAACCCTTCGTAAAAATATCAAACATAGTACATATCATCATATTCTGGGGGAATGTAAACATAAAATGGATGAGATCAAATGCTAAATAAAGGTAAAAAAGGGAGACATGTCAGTGTATATATTTTCATAAGGGTATGAGTTTGTGATCATGAAATTATAAGATCATACCATGCATATTAGATAACATAATAGAGATTATGTCATTAATATATAATGTTCATAATACATGAATCATTATGAAATAAATAGTATAATATATGAAATCATAATATATGAATGAAACATGGTATTATGGAAAACACATAAGCATATAATTATTTCTATAGTAGCCGTGTCATCACTTCCAAGACAATCTTAGTAGTATGGGATCACTCCCCATAACATCATAATATTCATGGTTCACTCACTTGGATATCATAGTAGCATGATTTCACTCAAAATACATTCACAGTAGTCATGGTTCACTCCCTTGACCATCGTAGGCAATGTCATGAGATATAAATGTTTTCTTTATGCATTGGAGGGAGATATAGGTCCCACCCATCACATTATTAAATCATACATACATGTGACAATAGATCATAAATAATAAAATCATTACCCATGAAATTAAATGGGTATAATAAACATGTGAACATATAATTACATGTAAAAATAGATAGCTTTCATAATCATGTCATCATAAACACAACATGTGAAAAGAAGCTAACTTCAATAGCATATACCCCGTGAAAGTGATACGAGATTCCTAAGTATCATGACATCAAAAAAATCTATTAAAAGAAATAATATTAATGTAAATATTCAATAATTTACACATAATTAAATTTTTGACATCAGTGGATGTAAAAAAAGATCATAAAATATTTTCAATGATCTTTTAAAAACATTTCATGAGGAAAAATTCCATTACCCATTGAAAAATTCTTTTTAAAAACAAAATCCTTTGAAAAATATTTTTCATTGAAATATATATTTTAAAAAATATAAAAAATATATATGAAAAAAAGAAAACATTTTTGAAATTTTTTTTCATTAAAAAAATCTTCATGGAGCCTTTGAAATCCTTTGGAAATAGTTTTTAAAATATGTTTTCGAATAAAATAGATTTTCGAATGAAGAGTGTCACTGTTATATTTTACATAGAAACATTATATTAATTACCAAAGAGTGTAAATAAAGTACTAAAAATAAATGATATCATAAATAAACATAGGATACGTAAAATAATGAATATTACTGATATATGGATCAGAATATTTCATCAAGGTAATCATAAAAATAAACGATCTCGAAAAGTGATGAGAATTTCTCAATGAACCCTTATGACTCAGATATGTGGTATCATACTCTCCATGTAAGGAAATTATATGAAATGAATCATAATATACTATTAAAATAAGATTATTAATGATATAATATGTAATATAGATGTATATACACCACATAAAATATTTTAGGTGTATAAAAAATATTTATCTCAATGAAGTAAAATTTAGAAAAAACTATTTTATTAATTTGGTACCATTTGAATATTAAACCCCATGAAATAAGAATCATAAAAATGGAATGCGAATACCCAAAAATTTTAGTAGATGATACACATAATACAATCATTGGACGTTCATTCATCACACAAAAGGAAAGAGTTGCGAACATATCTTAGATCACATTGAAATTAAAAGTGAGATGAAATCCCCTTGCCATGTGTCATGATTCCCTCCATACTCATACACAAATATTGTATAATAAATATATGTTAATTATAAAAACATTACAAAAGAATATTATTATACATAATAATGTATAATATTTTATTATGACCTCATATTACCATCTTGTTATTGATATTAGGATAAATTTTTACCTCAGGTAAAATTCTATGTGTTCTTCACGTGTGTCTTAATGTGTTATATGATGGATCCTTGTACTTATATAATGATTAAAAGATGTAAAACATAATATAAATATAATCTATATAATTAATATTTTTATTATAATAATCTATATATTGTTTGAATATGAAATGTAATACACCATTCAAGGATACAGTTAGTTGTACATATTCATGAACATTATTCACGTTATTATTATCTTATTGAAGGAACGTATGTAAATGAAATATGTATATATATGTATATATCTATCATTATTCAAGAAAAATTACCATATAAAATATATCATATATGTTCATTAAAAACATCGTTAATACATTCAATGTGGAGTGTGAATGAATCACATCACTTTTAAGGGGCGGTAGTCCACAATTCCTCGAACGAGATTATCGTATTATAACCAAATACAAATTAAAACTATCTGTGTTGTAAAAGAAATACAGAAGGTTAAATACGTAATTAATATAAAATATTACATATATATATATATATTCAATTTTAATTTACACTATGATAGGTGGTAAATGAAAAATGAACAATCATCATTTCATGAGAATGTTGTTCACTGTACACAGAAATAGTATGATCGATATCAATTGGATCGAGGTTTGTCTAAGTCTAGGTTGAGTTAATTCCTAACAAAAATACTAGTATATGTTGGTTAATATTTCTGTAATAAATGTATGTAATGAATAGTTTGGATTGGGTGATGAAGGAAAATAAAGGAAAATAGCTTGAGGGAAGACGTTACTGCTTAATCGCTTAACTCATTTTGGTTTATACAAAAAGGCTTCTTTGATCAGATTTCTGACCAAAGGGAGGCTTCAAGGTTTAAGGGAGGTTTTTTTGTGGAATCATGGGATGAGATATTCTGACCATAAAAGGTTTGATATGTGTGTGGAATGGGTAGAGGTTGTGGCCTTTTATAGTGGAGGAGGAGTGCTCTCTTGTAGATATTTGAAGAGAGAATTCCACCCACAATTTTCATTTTTCATGTAGATCATATAATAGAACATGGTTGATCGAATTGATGAAATATTCATTATATGGACATTACATGGGCTTTGGAAATGTTTCTAGGACATTTTGTCCTTCAATGTTATGGTTTGGTCCATAATTAAGCATTATTTGGCCTTAGCCTCTGTGATTGTTTTAAATAACTTCTAGTAATCATATTTTTTTAAAAACGTGAACATATTAGAAATCATAAATTATTATGATTCAAAATATGGAATCCATTTTTCCGGATTCAAATAACAAAAGTGGCAGAAATAAATTTAAAAATATTCCCGATGTCAGGACAAACCTACGAGTTTTTATAGAAAAAAGGATGCAAATTTCGTTTTGACATTATTTACAATTTAAATCTGGAAATTGTTCTAATGAACAAAATTTGATTAAATGATAAAATTATTATCTAATTCAACTTTTAATTTAAATTATAATATATTTTTTCCTTATAAATTAATTGAAATAAAAATCATTTTTTAATTAAGAATTGGTATTTTTCATTATTCATCTAAAATTGACGTTTCTCAAAAAATACATAAATTTCACCCTAAGACAATTTTGACATTATAAATTCAAAGAATTGGGTTTTTTTATGAAATTAAATTTCCAAATGTTTATTAATTTTGTTTTATTGTAAGTACATTATAAAAAATAATTTTATTCATTGAAGGACTTTTCCAAAAATCATATCGTTCATTATCAATATGTTTTATTTATATAATAAAATTGAAAAAAATATATTAAAAGTATTTATTAATATTTATATAACAATATTTAAAGGATATTTCATGATTATCTTATTTAAACAATAAATTTATTTTCTGTAGAAACATAGTGTTCGATGTATCGTATGAAAACTCAATGTTGCATGTATCATATGCTAACTGAATGTTGCATGTATCATATTACAAATCATTGGTGCATGTAATGTTTGATATGTATGTGATTTCTTTAGAGTATGGAATATTGGTTAATTTTGAAAATAATATTTTACTTCATTCATTGTAAGATACAAATTTTAAATTATTTGAAAAATGTCCCATAAAAACTATCAGTCTTGAATTCTACCCCCTTAAAATGATTGTATCCCTAGAACATCATCACTCTAGAAAATAATGGGGATACATATTCTACATCATATACTCAATTTCATATGTATGTTCCACTAACTGGGGATTTTTTTTACAAAACCCTGACCAAGTGAGTGGTCTTGTTTCGTACATTTTTCTCTGGTCTGTCCAAAATTTCAACAGGTTGATCTTCTTAATAAAGATCTTGCTACAACATTATGCCATATAGGTTTAGTACATAGTAAGGGTTAGATATGTATGTCTTCATGAGAGATACATGGAACACAACATGTACATGAGAGAGCTTTGGAGGAAGTGACATGTGATAGTAGACCATCCTCATATGATCAATAATTTTAAAGGGTATGATATGCCTGAGGTTTAGTTTACATTTCTTCCCAAATATCATAAATTTCATTCATGGTGAGATTCATAGAAACACCTTCTCACAAAAATCAAATTCTATATCACACCAATGGTTATCAGTATAACTTTTTATCTAGCATTGAGCTACCTTGATATTCTTTTAAATGGCTGTAACCTAGTCGACCATTTAATTAGTGATATCATGTCCTATTATCGTTCTTTCTCCAACCTAATCCTAGAATGTGTGATATATAATTTATTCCCATTGAAGACATTATAAGGTGTCACCTGAATTATTTAATGAAATCCATTATTGTAGGAAAACTCAACTAAAGTAAGAGTGTTCATCCCAACAACCTTTGAAATCCAATGAACAAGATATCTACATATCCTCTATATTTTTAATTGTTTCATCAGACTGTCTGTTTTTTAAGGATGATAATCTATGCTAGAAATCAATTATGTATAATATTATTTCAGAAGATGTAGCTATACATTTGACGTAAACCATGTATTCCAATATGATACAATAGAATGTGGTAATCCATGAAACATTACCACTTCTATAATGTATATTCTGGAAAGATGATCAAAAAGAAAAATATTCTCTGATAGCAATGAAGTTTACCAACTTAGTATTGAAATAAACTTCCATCCATATATCATTACACTGTTTTTAGTTTTTGGGTTGTCGAATGCCAAAATACATTGTGATGTTCTCCCCATTTCTTATGGTATGGGTAATGAATGTGATAACCCTTTAGAATTTTTTCTTTCAACCTTAACGTCATGGAATAACAATAACCATGATACAAACTCCACGATATCTATCTTTATTCCACCCCACTAGAAGTATTCTCTTAAATCCATATACATCTTCTTACTTCCAGGAGGAATAGATAATGAATGACTATAAGCATCCTCCAACATATCGTTCATAAATTCTTTCTTATAAGAAACACATTCATTGAACTAGAACCTTATCATTCATTCCTGGTCAAGGATAAAATTATAAGAATTTGTAACCTTCTTTATAAGTTCATTATCCTCCACATGTTCCTCCTTAATATTCCCATGAATATAGCGTTGATCAATAATTTGATAAAGATAATATTTTTAACCATCCATTAGGATTTCAAGATAGATCCTTTGAAAATCTAGAAATAATGGATCTTTTGTGATCTTCATCATATGAATTTTAGAATGATCATTTCGACTCAAAGCATCAGCCTCCTTGTTCACATCCCCATGGTGGTAATGTATTAAGCTGTCTTAATCCTTTTTCAACTCTTACAATCATCTATAATGTATGTTCAAATATTTATGTGTGAATATATATATCATTAAATTATTATTGGTATATAAATCACACTTTTCCCAATAAATTTAATTCCTTCATATCATTAATGAAAAAATTACCACTGCTAACTCCAAATCATGAGGTAGGTAATTTTTATCATGAATCATCAAATGTCGTGAGGAATAGGATATTACCTTGTAAGGTTTCATAAGAACACATCCCAATACCATCATGGAAGCATAACTATATATTACAAACCCTTATCTATTAACGTGTAATGCAAGAATAGGTGAGTTGACCATCCTTCTCTTATGTTCCATGAAATATTACTCGCATTCATCTATCCATAGGGCCATTAAATATTTATGAGTTATCCTATTTTAATTATTAGATATTCTAAAGAATTTACCAACAAAAATTTGATAATATCTTTCAAAATCATGAAATCTATGGATCTCAGTCACCGTGGTTGGTTTAGGCCATCTTTTAACAGCATAAGATTTTGTGACCGAAAAATGAAACCTTTTGCAAGAATAATTCACACATTATATATATATATATATATTATATTACTTATCATTCCTTAGTATATTTAGAAAAATTATCATGTGATCTTCATGATCTTCCTCAATTTTGGAATAGATAATAATATCATATATAAATACCACATCAAACATAATGATGTAATATCGATAGACTCTATTCCTTAAATCAATGAAAAAATATTTTGAATTTGTAAGACCAAAAGGCATCACTATATTTTCATAGTTACCATACCATATAAAAAATTTCATCAGGGGTATATCCTTTTTCTTGACCCTCAATTGATGATATCAAGAATGAAGATTAATATTAGAAACCTATTGAGATCCACAAAGTTGATCAAACAAGTCATCAATATTGGGAAGAATATACATGGTCTAGATTTTGATCTTGGTCAACTCCAGATAATCAATGTAGGGTCACATTGACAAATCTTTCTATTTCAAAAAAAAGTGCACCCTAAGGTGACACACATGGCCGAATGAATCCATTATCATGGTTTTCTTGGAATTTCTTCTTCAATTCATACAACTCAATCGAAGAAATTCTATAAAAAGTACTTGAAAGTGGTTTGGAACCAGGTATAAGTTATATCAAGAACATAAATTCCCCTTTTGGTGGAGGACTAAGAAACTATTCCAAAAATATATCCTTAATATCCCAAAAACCATGCACATCATCAATTTCAATATTCTCCCCAACCGTTTGAGATAAACAACCCTTTTGAATGGGAATAATACTAATACACTGAATTTAATATCCATAAAATTTTCAGACATATAATCACATTGATGGATGATAATACATGGTTCAAAATATCGATCCAACTTCCCTAAATTAACAATTGGTGTGGGATTTATGAAGAGAAATTAAATCCATTAATAATATGACATCAAATTCAACTATTGGAAGAATAAAATGATTTATATGAAGAAAATTTTAATAATCATAAAATGGAGAGGAATCTTAGACTAGAGATGTGATGTTCGTAGCATTAAGGGTTTTGACTACTAATTACACCTCCCTTTATTTATGAGGAATATTTAAACCCTTATAAAATTCTTCATCTATGAAAGAATGGTTTCATCTAGAATAAAATATTACATTAGCAGTTGTAGAGTGGATGAGAATTGTTCCTTTCATCACATCATTATCATACCCCTAATTAGATATAGCAATTTCATGAGATTACCTATACTACATAGACTTAATAAGTTTCTAAAATTAATAAACATCAATATCCATTGGGTTTTGGAAGTACTTATCATAATTCCCATTCACCTTACACAAGTAGCACTGAATCTGGGGAGGTCCATTCTACGTGGCTTTTTCCCCTTGACCATTTGAGAAGACATATTCCATCCACCTTTTCAATCAATTTTTCAATGGCCTTCCATTCCGCACATAAAATATTTATTATACCCCTTAAGAAAATTTATTCCATGATTCTTTGAACACTTAGATCATAAAAGAAATTTCCATCTTCTTTTATCCTTTGTTTTGGGATTTTCCATTGAATTATATCTTCTTCTTCTTGGAAAAAGAATGAGATTGATATATCAATAAAACCTACATTTCAAAATTAATTACACAATGAAAAATATCATCATACCTACTATAGTCTCTTAGGTACAGTTGCCATATATGAATTGTATTTAATCGATTGAATAACCTATAAAATTTAATTTTGGGATGGATGGGAATTCCTAAAGCATACCATACAAGTCTCGTGAAACTAGCCTCGCAGGTAACAACCGACTCATTATCCGTTTTATTCAACACAAGAAACACTTTATCCATATTGGTTTAAATAATTTTAGGAATGTACTTATTGAAAAATATGATAAAGATCTCATCCCAGACCATGGATTCTGTATCATCCATGTACCTAGTATTCTTGATTAGATTCCGCCACTAATCTGCTTCTCCTTCTAACTGATAAACATATAGAATGACTTTCTCATGATCTAAACACTGAACAATAGAGAATATATTTTCAGTGGTACAAATAAATTGTTCTTCAGTACATGGATTAGAAGACCATATGGAAGAAGTTGGACATTGCCTAATGAAATACACGATAGAATATTGTTTCTTCTGGTTCCGACTAATGACTAAAACCAGAAGCAAAGAGTACGATATAGTTATCATAATGAGAAACCACCTAAAAATGAAAAATCACTTTTATAATTTCTATATTATGTATCCATCCATAGTTTATGAAATAATTGGTTTGTCATTGTTTATTCATAGCCAAAATATATTGTAATCCTTCATAATGGTTGAGGAAGAGTTTGTGATATCCCAATGAATGTCCCGCAGGAGTGTCAAACAAGCTGAGCGGAAAATCCCATTGTTATGTACCAGATTATCACAAGTCAAGCCTATATCTTCTTGACAGTTGTGTTACCCCGAGGTATATATATTCCATATCCACATGAACTTTTTTATTAAGGTAGGGATGTATTTCATAGAAACCACTCACTCAATCCTTCCCCAAAATCCTGGGACATTTTTTTAGTTTTTTACTTATACATAATTATACATAAGCCATGTACATTTGGTTCTCACTATGTTTTTCTCATACAAGATTCAAAATGTTAACTATACAATTTCTCTGATACCAACAATATTTACCTTATTTTTTTAAATAATTAAAAGAAAATTACCTTTGTGGAATACTTATATATTATAAATAAATAGTGTCAAGACCGTAATTGGCCTTCTGCCTTTGGAAACACGGAAACATAAACACTGGTACATTGGTTTGATATATCATTTCCCTTTGTGTTTTTATTATCTATAACCCTTCTTAGACATATCTATAATATTACATATACTCCTAACTCGAGGGGGAAATGAATCAAAAAGGGGATGAGCTCAAATTCTCAATAAGGGTTAAAAAGGGAGACATGTAATCATAAACATGAACATAAGGATATGAAAATGTGATCATGAAAATTATTGATCATACCCTACATATCAAAGGTCATAATAGAGGTCCTGGCATAAAGATTATATTTTCATAAGATGTTAATCATTATGAAATATAGATAATAATAAATGAAAACATAATATAATAATAAAACATGGGATTGTGTAAAAAATATAAGAATATAAAAATTTCTATAGTATCCATGGTATCACTTCAATACCCTCGTAGTAATATCGATTCACCCTTATAACATAATATTAGTCATGGTTTAATAACATGGACATCATAGAATTATGAGTTCACCCATCAGTCTATCTTAGTAGTCATGGTTCACATCCATGACCATCAATGTTGATCTCTTGAGATATAAATATTTACTCAGTGCATTTGAGGGAGATATAGGTATGACCCATCACATAATGAAATCACACATACTTGTACCAAATGGTCATAAATAATAATATAATAACCAATAATTTGAAATGGGTATCAAAAATATGTAATCATGTCATAATCTATGGGAAGAGATAGGTTTCGTAATAATTTCATCATAAGCACAACCCACGAAAAGACACGAGATTCAAAAGAATATAACCTGTGAAGGGAGATACAGGTTTCATAAGTATCATGACATAAAAAATCTATTCAATGAAAGAATATGAATGGATAAAATTGAATAATCACAAAATAAGAGGTTGATTAATAGAAATGGATGTTAAATTATATGCGATATATTTTTAAAGATCTTTTATAAACATTTATTTATAAAAATATATTCTCTTATTTGAAAATGGATTTTATAAGATAAATCATTTTGAAAACCTTTTCATTGAAAATAGATGGAAATATTTTAGAGGAGACTTTAAAAACAATAAAACATTATTAAAACCCTTTTCCCTAAATATTATCTTCAATGATCATTTTAAATCATTTAGAAAACATTTTTGAAAACATGGTTTTTGAATTGAGTAGATTTCTGACTAAAGAGAGAGGGAGTTAGATTTTACATAAAAAACAATATCATAAGAAAAAAAGGATAGATAATGGTTATAAAAATAGAATATATCATGAATAAATAGAGGGGAATAAAAATCATGAATATTCATAAAATATGGATCAAAATATTTCATCTTGGTAATAATAAACATAAAAAATCTTAGAAAGAGATTACAATGTCCCAATAAACCTGTATCACTCGGTAAATTGGGATCATACTCTCTATATAAGAAAAGGAAATTAAATAAAGTGTATGATATCATTAAACAAGGATATTCGTGATATAAAATGTAAAATTTAAGTATATACACCTCGAAAAATAGTTTAGGTGTATAACCAACCATGAATCTCAATGAAGGCAAATTGAGGTAAAACTATTTTACCGATTTGGTAGCATTTTAAATTTGAACCCAATGAAAGAAAGATCATAAAAGGGGAATGATAATACAAATAAATTAATGTAAAATTTACAAATAATACAATATTTTTAAGTATATAAAACACACAAATGTAATGATAGGTGAACATAGCTAGTATCTCACATAAATTAAATGTGAGATGAAATCCCCTTACCTTGTGTCTTAACTCTCTCCGTACTCAAACAAGTTAATGTATAATAAATATAAGTTTCTATAAATAATTAAAATAATAATATAATTCTAAATAATATAGTAAATTGTTTATTTATGACCACATATTACCTGCTTGTTAACAATACATTTTTAAGCTTCAATTCGGGTAAAATTGACATTGTTCTTTACATGTGACTTAATTTGTTATTTCATTGGTCCTTATACATATATCATGATTCCAAAATGTATATCATGATATTAATATTAGGTATATATAGTATATGTTTATTTTAAAAATCTATATAATATTGGAGTGTGAAATGGTAGACATTCTTCATGGAGATAGTAATTTGTTGGTATGCATGGATGTTGTTTCCATTTTTCTTCTCGTATTGACAGAATGTATATAAAGGAAATATGTATATATATGTTTGAATATATATAAATATATATAATTATTATAGTATAATTTATATATAATATATATAATATATGTTCACTAAACACGTCCTTAATAAATTCTTTGCGGTGTGTCAAAGGATGACTTCTCTTTGAAGGGGCAGTAGTCCACACTTCCTCAAACAAGATTAACATATTAACAAAAAATCAAATGTAAAGAGATGTGTGTAGTAAAAAGAATGAATAATATTAAATAAATAATAAATATAATATATTAAATATATAAATATATTTTTTGTTCTAATTTTTACCATGATAGGTGGTAAATAAAATAATTAACAATCATCATTTTGTGAGGCAGCAGTTCACCATACACAAAAAAATTATGTTTGATATCTATTGCATGAAGGTGTGTGAATGTTAAGGTAAAATTATTTTCATAAAAACATACTAGTTATGTAGTATACTATTTTTTCACAAAATAATTTAAAAATGAGAGTTTAATGGGTGAATAGTGAAATTAAGTGAATAGAGAATGAGAGAAGATGTTGCCTCTTAATTGGGTTACTCATTTTGGTTTATGCGAAAAGGATTCCTTGAGAATATTTCTGACCAATGGGAGGCTACAAGAAAAAAGGGAGGATTTTTTTGAAGCTACATGGGTAGAAATTGAATGATCATAACAGGGTTTTGAGGTGTGATGAGTGTGTAAATGTGGTGTCCTTTTAGAGTGGAGGATGAGTGGCAGTCTTCTAAATATTTTAAGAGAGATTTTTCACACATTTTCATGATGAAAGTGGATCAAATAATAGTCCGAGGTAGATCAAATTTATGATAGGTCATAAATGTGGAAAACATTGTTTTTGGACATGTTTCTAGATTTTTTGGGCCTTTAATGATATGGTTTAGTCTATAATTAGGCACAATTCAGACTTAACTATTGTGAATAATTTTAATCACTTTTACGAATAATTTTGGTAAAAACGTTCCCTTATTATATTTAATAAATTAATATGACTCAAAATATGTAAATCATTTTCCAAATTCTATTTACATATGTTTCATACATTAATTTTAAAATAATCCAACATTCGGGATGATGCTGCAGGGTTTTACACTAAAAATGATCAAAAGTTTGAGAAGTCATTATGTCTAATTTAAATGTGAAAATGGTTTCAATGTAAAAAATTAGATTACATGATAAAAAATTATCAAATTAATATTTTAAAACAAAACAAAATAAATTTTATCTTTATAAATAAATATAATTGAAAAATATTTTTGAATTAAAAACACGTATTTATTACTATTCATCAGAAAAAGTTGTTTCTTTGAAAAACCCAAAAACATTCACTCATATATAATTTATAAATAAAAAATTCAAAAATTATGTTTATTTTATCAAATTAAATTTTAACATGTGTCTAATTTTTTTAATTAGATGTTCATTAAAAAGGGTATTTTAGACATATAAAGACATTTTAAAAAATCATATCATTCATTATCAATATATATTTATTTATAAAATTTGAAGAAAATAGTTGAATAATAGTTATTAATATTAATATAACATTGATTAACATATAGGTTATGATTATGTTACTTAAATATTAAAAGTATGTTTCTTAAAAACTCAATGTTGCGTGTATCATTTGACAACTCAATGTTGTGTGTAACACACCACAAGTTAGTGTTGCATCTAATGTACGACATGTTACTTTAGTGGGAAAAGAACCATTTACATAATATATTTAAATATTTAAATTTTAAATAATTTAAATAAGGTCTATAAAAATTCAGGTTGTTAATGTTATGTCATTGGAGAAACATCACATTGATTTTAATATACAGTTTTTATTAGGATTATTGGGATATTAACATAGGTTCATTAATGATTTATTGATATTGGACTCTATAATGAAAACTACCACCCATGATGATGTTATGATATTATGGGATGTCAAATATAAGAGTTATTTTTATGATTTGAAACATATTTTTAATTATTCATTTCGGTAACTCTTCTAGATGATACATAATGATACATTTTATTTTCTAACACATATGATATAGGTTTGTGTTATTTCATTACGGATGATAATCACATGGTAGAATATGGTTACAAATGTTTTTTCCACATGAGAAGATTTATCCAACCCATGATCTTGGACTCACATATATGATTCATGCTCTTGATATTTTATATAATTAGCTTTTCCGTGAAATGTTTTATATTTATTCCACCCACAATATCATTAGCGATTTACAGTTGAAAATATATTTTCTCCTTTGACATAGATGTGGGGTGGAGTTCCTATAGTCTTCATATTTCTACATTAACTAGTCCCCATGTAATGAAAAAGTATATTATGGGGATTTGATCAAGAAAATTTTAATGAAAAGCATGAAAGGATCATTAGAAGAGTGGAATATTGTAGGTATATTTTCTCATTTTCATTAGGATTTTTGAGAAAATGTGACTGAGTTTGTTTTAAAAAAGTTCATTTGTGCTCCATTATTTTCAATATTATTCTTCTAGTGAGGCATCATTTATATGGATTTCATAGAATTAGGGGATCTCTTTATGGTGGGAACAACAATAGGAAGTGGTCATTGTCTTAAAATGGTGTTTCATGTTATTGAAAACTATAATTTTATTTTATACTCTGAGAAACTATATGATGGTGGATTTTTATAAATCATTTTTAGATGTTCACCCCAGTACCATGAAGATATTACATTATTTTAAAAAATAATTTCTCTTTCTCATACTTTGATTGTATTTTTTATTTTATAATTTTATTTATCTCTGAATTTTTTTTTGGTGTGGGCTGGGCCCGATTGAATTTATGTGATTTATTTGATAAATGAGTTTTGCTAGTTTTATATCATCTAGCGCGTGGTTAGGTCATAGTTGAAGCCATGTGGCTTAACCAAATCAGTTCATAGCCTTCCCGGTCTGTGGCTCATTAACTAATTAACAAAATTAATATTTAATAGAACACAAAATAAAATGAAGAAAAAAAATTATTTTAGTGATTTTATATTCATAAAAATAATAATGATAATAATATTATGATGATGATTGTGATTACTATAATTATAATTATTTTTTCAATATTTTAATAAATTTGTTACAATAATGTTACTAATATTACTATTAATTATTTTAATTATTATTTTATATTGGTTTTATGTTTTTTAGGTTTTAATACATTTTTCTTTGTTTCTTTTTTTTTCTTTTCCTCTCTTCCACCCCAATTCTTATTCCATCGCGCTATAACCCCTCTCCCCTAACCCTAAAGTTCTGCTACAGTTCTCCTCCTCATAGCCCCCCTTTTGGCCAGTGCTCCCCCTCCACTCTCCCTCCTTATAGAATGCCTTGTCATGCCATGCCCTCTATGATGACCACTAGCACCGCCATCTACCCTACTCCAAACCCCCAACACTCCTCCCTCTCATGGCCGCAACCCCTTTGATACACACCACATTTGGCAAGGCTCTAGTCAAGGCGTCATCCCTATTGTGACATTCTACCCGCACAACCATCTTCACTGACCCCTCATCGTAGGTTCATCATACTCTGGTTGATTTTTTATTTTGTATATTTTTTTGTTAGGGTTTTGTTGCATTGGTTCCTACTTTGATAATTTCTATTAGAATTTGATAATTATGATAAATATGGTTTTCTGGCAGTTCGGTTTTCTTGTCAGTGATGTTTTACTCCAAAAATTTGGATTTTTCTTCAATGAGGTAGGTGGATCCACTTATAAATATTAATATATGAATTAATAATCTATTCTAATAAAACTAGAATATTCTTTGATTAATCATCTTGGTATGAACATATATTTTTTTGATGTTTAATATGAATTTTACTTTTCATTAGTTTCTCTATATTATATAGGTTTATTTTTTCTAAACACATAAATTTAGTAAATAGTGAGTGTTTTATTAGGTTCAAATGTCAGTTTATTAATCTGTTCAGGTTCTGTGGATTGTGTTCTTGGTGTGGCGTTGTGTGTGTATGGTAATAAAAAGGGTTCTATGTGGGATTTCGAGTAAATAAAAGTGTAATTTTTTAAATTGATTTATAATCATTTATATATGGTTTTTTAAATTATTTGAATTGTGTGAAGGTGATTTATAAATGGTTTAAGGTTTTTATCAAACAATTATTGCAGGGAACGTCACATTTAAAAAGTGTTTTGGAGTGTGTATGATGATGAAATTCATTTTTAGTGTTTAAATGGTGAATTTTGTGTGTGTAGGGTATTCTTGGATGTCTTTAGTGAATGTGGAATACCCTCAAAACCTAAATCATGATTGATCTATAATGCAATCTTGGGTAACTATGTGGGTAGACTTGGACTAGTGTGTTAGTGATACATAATTGGCACCATCCTCATTTCACGTAGCTATATTTACTACTAAAATACTAAATAAACATTGGGTAATGATTGGAGACCACATGGATTATGAGGATGTCCCCAACTGGTGGCTCAAGCACGAGAACATAGTTTGTCATATTTTCTATACCACTTTTCATAGGGAATTGATGTTCTAGGGTCCCACTATTTTCTAGTACCTATAAGGCTGCTCCCATATTTGGTTCTCTTTGACTAATTTAAACTCCCCATCAACATAATGTAAGATGTTTTTGGTTACTGTAAAAGATATGGAGTTTTTATTAAAAAAATGATTTATGTTATAGATGTTTTCATTAAAATTATCCTCATTAAAAAGTTTCTATAAAACCGTTAAAACATTTATTTCCTTTCATTTATTTACCATTCAGTTGTATTATTTATTTAATGTTTATTTGTGGACTTGTTTCTCAGTGGAATTCAGTTGGACATTAGATCACACCTAGCATACACATTTGGATGTAATTAGATTTGGTTATGTTTGAAATAGGGAAGGGATATGTTTTTTGAGATGAAGGATCATGTTTCTAGTAGTCCTTCTTGGTGTCGTGTTGTGGAGATGGCTGGAAGGTGGTGTCATTTTGACATGTGATGGTTTATTAGCTAGTTGTTTTACACCATGTTGTATGGTTGTTGTTTGGGATCTAATTTAAACATATAACTCAAATTTTGGTTTTTGTTAAAGACTTGTTTGGTTGTGACTTATAGATTTTTTATTTTTTATTTTTGTTTACTTATACTAAATATTTGGATGAATTGTTCCAAAAATTAATATTTCATACCCAGTCACTTGTGCCAACCCGTAGGGATTGGGAACAAACTCCACGACATGCCTTATATTGTTTCGGGTGTCGATTGGATTTCTACCAGACTTGGTTCATGAAAAAACAGTATCAGAAGTAGTTTTAAAATATTTCTTTTTATTTTATTTTGGTTGAGCTGGTTAGACATGATCTAGGACTTTTTGGGCTCAGATTACAGTTTGTGATTAGGGTTCCTGGCCACCACACCTCGTGGCGGACCATGATTTTCCATGGGATTTCGGGATTCTTCATTGACTTCTTCTATAGGTGGGATTTGTAAGCTACAAACTATACATGTACAACGGGTGGGGGATAAGTGGGTTGTTTATATGGTTTCTTCCCCATGATTGGATAACTAATGTTAATTAGTCATACATGAATTTTACTTTTCATAATTGATGTATTAATTATATTTATATATGAATATTTATTCTTCTAGTATCATTACTCCCTAGAGAGTTCCCCTACACCCTTGAGAAGAATCTGAAGATGGTTCTCAATCACCACTTGATCAGAGGCTGGTAGAAGATTTGGTTTGAGCTATCCAGGCTCTGGGGCATAGAGAGGGTAATAATCCTACTCTGAGTATGAATGATGAGTCTAGTCCCAAGCAGGATAAGGATCAAGAGTTTCTGAATATTAGGCCCCATACTTTTTCGCGGCAATGTGGAGCCTCTGGAAGCATAGGAGTGGCTTGAGAATATATAAAGAATTTTAAAATTCCATGGCACTCAATATGTGGTTAGGGTGAAATGTGCCTCATTTCTGTTAGACAGTCCCAGTAGCATGTGGGGGGAATGAATGCTTCATGGTGGGAAGCCTGACCAGATGAGCTGGAAGGATTTAAAGTGTATATTCAATGATCAGTAATGTCCTAAGATCCTAGCCTATTCCAGATCAAGAGAGATCATGGGCCACTCCAAAAGAGATCAGTTAGTTATATAATATACTAACTGGTTTATGAGTTAATGTGGTATATGACTGGGAAAAATTCTAATGAATCTATGAATGCTCATATGTTTGACAAGGTGTTATTTGTATATATTTAATTTCCGGTATTCTGGTTCATGATGGGAAATTATGCTATGTTAGTTGGTCATTATTGTATGTGTGAGATAGATCATAAATGACAGTCTATGTTTTTTGGAGTGGTGTTTTCTGTGGGCAGTGATAGTTCATCCTAGAAGAAGAGGAAGCACGATGAGAAAGGTAATAAGGGTGGTGGTAGCTCCAGACATTTTTTATGAAGGCTTACATTATGGATTCTAGTGTAGGGTTTGTTGAGTTCCATCTGTGTGGGAAATCAGGACACCTCAAAATAACACGCCTTTATGTCCACATGACTTTACATCGATGTGGAGTTTTGGGGAACCTGAAATGATTTGGAAGGGACATACACCCTTTTTAGAATGGGAAAGAATATGTGGATTCTCTTGTAGTGTATGTTCAATAAGAGCCAACTCGGATGATGGGATCCCTATCTAGTGGTCACAGAGGATGGACCAAATCATCTTCTGGGTAGAACCACATTTTTTTAGAGCCACAGGCGAGTGGTCATTCTCAAGAAGGGAAATTTCATATTCATGTTGCGGATCAGAAAAAATTAGGATCAGATCTAGGACCATCAACTATTATAGTTACTATTCTGATTTCATATTATATAGCTACTGTTATTTTTTATATTGGTGCATATGTATCTTTTATATCTTCTGGTATTGAAAATATTTTAGACATTCCAACTGATTTCTGGTATTATTCAATGGATTTGGAAACACATTTAGGTAAGAAGAAGGAGAAAGGCCTCATGGGTCTATCTTGTACGCATTCTATGTCAGGAGTTGAGATGGAATTTGATTTCTTGGTCATGGATATGGACCTGTTTGATGTTATGTTCGGCATGGATTGTCTTCTGCACCTTTAAGATCATATTGATTGCTATCGCAATAAAGTTAGTTTTATGGAACTAGATGGGATTTATTAGGTATATCATGGGGAATTGGATCCTTAGTCAGGTGGAATGGGTCCTCCTCTTCAAGAGATAGGATATCATGCTTATCAGTTATCCTCACTCACACTAGAGAATGATAGTGTCTCTCTTTAGGGGGGATTACCTCCAATAGTGGATGTGTTTCCGAAGGTATTTCAAGATTATTTTTTGGTCTTACCCCTAGTGTGGGACTTGGATTTCTCGATTGAATTATCACGAGGAACAAAACCTATATATCTTCCCTAATATCACAGGGACCCCACAAAAATGAGTGAATTACTGATACAACTGGGCTATTTGGAATCCAATGGGTTCATTCACCTGAGTATCTCACCTTTGTTCACTCTTACACTATTCGAGAAGAAGGTTGATGGACCTCTCCAGTTATGAATCGATTACCAAATGTGAATAGGGAAACTATAAAAAATAAATACATGTTTCCACAAAGATAGATTTCAGATTTTGGTTTGGCCACTTTGAGTATTTGGTCAAGAATTTTGGATTGATGAATGATTCAGTTGGTTTTATGGAACTCATGAATAGGTTGTTTCACCAATATCTGGATTTCATTATTGTGGTAATCATGGATGAAATCCTGGTTTACTATGCATTAGAGGAAGAGCGTGAGCATCATTTTTGGATCTTGTTGGTCACTATGTGGGGTCAACTCCTTTATGGGATGCTTCCATAATGCAACATCTGTGTTAGGAAATAGTTTTTCTAGGCCACTTCATTTTGTAGAATGGGGTTTCATAGGATCTCATGAATAGTAGTGCAGTGATACATTGGATAATCCAAATAATGTGTTTGATATAATGATTTTTTAGGCCAAGAAATCTATAATGGGCGTTTTGTTTTCTATTTCTTATGTATTTCTTCATCTATGACCGCAATAACCTATAATAGGGTGATGTCTGAGAGGATAATAGGTTGTTAGTAATCCTTTTAGTATTTGAAGTGGTGGTTGACTGTCGCACATATGTTGATCTTTCCAAAATCTCGGATGGTCTATATGGTTTTTTATGCTTCAGGTATGAGCCACATGTGTGTGATCATGCATGAAAATCATGTAGTGGCCTATGGTTCTCGCATGTTTTGACAATATTTGAAGAACTACCCAACCCATGACATGGTGTTGGAAGTTGTGATTCATTCCTTGAAGAATTGGATACACTACCTCTTTGGGATGAGAATGGTTGTCTACACTGACCCTAAGATCATATCTTACATCTTCACAAAGAAGGATCTTAATCTAAGGTAGAGCCACTAGATTATATACCTGAAGGGGATTGACTTCTATAATTCCTATAACCTATGAAAATATAATTTGGTGGATGGTAAATTGAGTAAGAATGTGATAGTTCATGAACTATGGATGTCCAGTGATGAGGGTATTTTGATGATGCTCCTTTCCCAGATGCACATTGAGATAGAAGAAAACATTAGGGGTGTGTTATTTGTGATCATTCAATTGATTTATTTATTTATAGTTGATTTAGTGGGATAATACCTATAATGAGTTGTGCTAGTAGTGTAGGTAGTTTTTCATTGTGGGGAATAATTTTCTGATTGGCCTTTGTCTCCTAAAGGATTTTTTTTCTTTAAGGGGCGTGCGGTGGTGCAATTTTCTCTGAGGAAGGTTGTGATGTAGGATTCCTACCAGTCTTTTAGGGCCATCTACTCGGGTTCTAACATGATGTATTATGATTTTCTTCAATAGTTCTGTTAGCCATGAATGAGGTGAGACATTACTAATTTTATATCGATTTTCTATACATTACTGTAAATGGATGCATAGCATCAAATACCTTCTGGTTTGCTTCATTCATTACCCATTCCAACCTGGAAGTGGGATGAGGTCTCCATGGACTTTATAATTTCCTTTCTTCATACACCTTGGGGAAGGGACAATATTTTGGTGGAGATTGACCATTAAACCAAATCATACAACTTTATTCTGATCATAGATACAACCAAAGTAGTTGAGCTATGTTGATTGTATATTCAATAGGTGGTCAAACATCATGATGTTCCATTAGATATTGATTCTAAAAGAGACCCCACACTACCTTTCGCTTCTAGTAAGGCCTTGAAAGGGCATTGGGGTTGCAGATAAAAATAAGTACAACATACCATCCTTAAAGGGATGGTAAGACCGATAAAGAAAATCATAATCTAGAAGACATTCTTTGAGCATGTGTTTTGGATTTTGAAGGATTAACCAATTTTATAAAATTCTATTTGTGAAGGAGATTTTTATTTTTCATGGTTTTCAACTTGATATAATTTTTTTATAAGTATTCAAAATAGTTTTTTTTTATGATTCTCATTCTGATAAATTTTTGTAGATCGACAACTATTTTTACATGAATTTCAATACTGATTCACTAAAATTAAATACACGTAAGATATAGTTACTCTAAACTTATTGAAATTTTATTTCTAATACCATCTTCCTTATGATTTCCCAAAATATGAATAACTACTAGAATTTACATCAAGACTTTTATCAAAATATAAATATTAAATAATATTAAAATAATTAATGTTATTTGTTTTTATCCTCATTACCCTTTCTTCCCAATTAAAATATGATCATTATATTATCCTATAGAGTCAGTGAACAAAAAGACTTAAAATCATTGTTACATGAATATTTATTTATTTCTATCACATTTCTTGGTATTTGTTCATGATTTTTTAAATTAAAAGTGTAATTTACTATGTTTCATAATGCTTCATCAAAAGGAATAATTTGAAAATATAAATTGTTCATAATTTATAAATTTTTATAGGATAATGGTTCACAATTAAAATTTATATTATGATTATAGAACTCATAAATTTGTAAAAAAATAAAAAATAATTAAAATAAAAAAAAATAGGAACAAGTCAGTGTTTTATTAGCCTTTTAGTTTTTGAATCAATTATAAATAGTTAATAAAAGATATTTTATAGATGAGTTTCTTTTATTAATAATTTTGTTATGTATTTTTATTTATTTTAACTGATATCATACATTAAAATTAAAAACTATAGACTCTTTTTAGAACACTTTTAATATAAATATCATTATCTATCAGTCCCTTAACTTTATAAAACACTTATTATAATCCGTCATGATTTTCAAGTTGTGGTTTATAATTTATATATTACAATAAATTTCTAGCGTATGGATATAATGAATATAGTTGAGATATGGGGAAAATGCAATCAAATGATCTTTAGTATAGAATAAAAAAAATTTTGTAATTTAAATCAAACCATAATAATTGATATTATCGAGAACATGAGATATTCTAGTGGAATAGAATATAAGTTATAAATTGATTTTTTAATGAATCCTGATTGAGTTCTTTTGAGGATGACTAATTTTCATTGATATTAATTTATTATATCTTTTTCCAATATATATTAGGTATTTTTTTCATATATTTTTTTATAATTTTTAATTTAGATCATTATATATTTTTTTTCATATTGATGGTAACAAATACGTATGTGAGGTTTGATACATTATTTCAATATATGTATATTCATATTAATTTTTATTAAATATAATTCATTTTTTCAAAATTCTTATTTTAGTGATTTTTATGTAGTTTACAATACATTATAAATTTGAAAAGATAATATGTGTAAAAGAAAACGAATGAAAATCTTGTTTCCATGGTCAAATATTCACAAAATAGTGTATGTGTTACACCGAAGAAAAATGAAACTCATAGAAGAATAGTTGTAATGATTTAGTTGATAAAGGAAAACAATGTTCCCAAAAATACAATTATGGTATTAATGATAAAAAAATTTCCATAGGTCATTATTTAATGATTAAATAAGAAATAATTCAATCATACATACTCATTTTTTTCTCTAAGAATTTGGCGGAATTCAAATGAATTTTATTAATTAGATTAAAAACATAATGGAATTTTATTTATCAAATAGATATAAGAGAAAATTTCCTTTTTTGGTTAGTCATGGTGTAATTCTATTCGATTTTCATCATTGTATTGTAAAACTAACCCATGGTTTATTCAATCATTTTATATATTTTTAATTATATAAATACACATCTATTAGATAATTTTATATATAGAGTTAAGATACTCAGTTAATCGATACACGCCTCTATTTGATGATTCACACTTTCACACTTATTAACTCACAACCCAACCCAAGAGGGATCATGCCATAATTACTCTATGAACACATCTATAGGCCAGGAGGTGGTGGCATGTGATAAACGGAACATCTAATATTTTATTCCTTTTCCTAATGTAAATGTATGCATACCCCCTACTAGTTCAATACAGAAGTGGTGAGATATAACAATAGAAATCATAATAAATAGAGAATAATCATGCATGAAAAAATATACTAGGGTGTACAATAATATGATTGTGTAAAATGACATGTAATGAGTAAAAATATATGCCCAACTTCAAATATGTCTTAACCAGAAGAAAATGGAAATGAAAATGTTGGTAAATCCTAAATGGTGATCTAAAAATCTATACACTATACGTTGTTTAATGAACATGGTGTCTATATACTGCTCTGTTGTCCCCGAAGATATATATGTCTTATCCATAAGACATGAATAATGGGAGAAAATCCCATGCAGGGGGGATTATTTACATTACCTGTAGGATTCCCCTAAATTTGAAGAGAGAGTGGTAGGACACACAATATGAATACTCAATTAACAACTAAACAAAAAAACTAAAAAATCAAAAATTATGGATGTATATAAACATAAATGATCAAGAAAAATAAACCCAAATTAGAGAGAATGGTATCTCAATCTCAGATCCTATCCCAAGAAAATTTTCCATCAATTCGAAAATTCCATCTATGATTCCCAACTTCTCACGTGCCTCTTTAATGATATATCAATGATAGTCCAAACTTATCCAATGTGTTGCATCATTGGGGGGGGGGGCATAATCTACAAGTTGAGGACCCATTCCCTAGTACAATAGGATGGTTCCTCTCAATGTATATCCAGAGGACCCATTCTTTATCCTAAATGGTGGGTTCTACCTAAGTAATCAATAGAGGACTCATTCCCAGTCCCAACTAGTGGCTTTCACTCGAGTAGTTTGTACCCGAATGATTCCAATACTAATTGGATGGTACCACTCTTATTTTAGACAAAAAATTCTTTGATACAATAGGTGGAACCAGTCAGAATTCTGATAGAGGACCCAAGCCCCTACCAAAAGGTGGGTTATACTCTCATAATCAAGGACCCATACCCTCTACCCATTGGGTGGTTCCACTATGTTGATAGAAAAGAGACACATTCCCTATACCATCAAAAGGGTACCAATGTAAGAATAGAAAGAGGATCCATTATATTTACCATAACAGGGTTTCAATATGATGGTAGATAGATGAAACATGCCTATCCAAGATAGAGGGTTCCACTCTAAACCCCCTTGTGATCCTTTCGGGTCATTTTCATTACCGACAATCGCATAATGAAGAAAAAATAGGAAAATAATGAATCATATTTCAAAATCCAATATATTGGCCACCATCATGTTATATATGAAAATTCACATAGCATAAGATACTTTTGGGAGAAAATATGAGTCTATGTGAAGATGGTTTAAGGGGATGATCTTACCTAAAATGGAAATAAAGGGTACATGGAGAGTTAAGGGACCCACAAAACACGTGTAACCACTTCATTGGATGGATAGTCCTTGATGGTATATGGATCACTTTCCATGTATCCAAACATGGTTTTTATTTGGAATAATTTTTATACCTTGACATATGGGGCCATGTTCGTGCTCCCTGGCTATGTCTGTGTATGATTACTGTGAATGTGTAATCTATCAACCGGGGTGTGGCTAGCTCTTCCAGTACTTATGCACTCTTAAAGTACATTATAGACCACCAAAATATGTTTCACATTAAAGGTAGGTGTACCAAATATTATGTGATATTAATAATTTCATGTAAACCCTCACGCTACTGAGGTGGGGGCAACACATTATGGGTTCATCATGCTATACAACGTGTAGTCATGTTTTTTCACAGAAACAAAAAATCTGCTCCATCATTTTTCATATTGAATTATCACCTCATATATCACATCTAGGAATCCATAAATTGATGTATCGTTGATCTTTTAATCATTTCCTCCCATCATATAGCATAAAATTTCTTTTTCATCAACTCGCTCATAGCATGATGTAACACCTATTTCTCCAAAGTCGTACCTGCTTCTAAATGGGTTCCATTTTGAAACATAAGTCACCCATAACCCGAAAAGACTTTATATAAATCCTTAATAATCTGTTCTGTTATTCTCACATTATTGCACCCTGAATTTAGGGTTCTGATCAGGCTTGGTACCACCAGACAAATCAATCAATTACTCACATTTCCAAATTGAAAAAAACATGTATAATAAAAGTTATGAATGAATAAAAAAATATTTCAAAATTTTATTCAATGAATTCAGGTAAAAAACATGAATGGGGATATCTAGGGTGTTAAAAAATAATAAACTATTTTAATATATCGATGGGGGCATGCAATGGATCAATTTGAATAAATATTAAAGAAACAGATGATCATGCTAAATCAATTTAATCACTGGGGAATAAACAATAAATTGAAGGGTTGTACCTATTTTTGGGACATTATTAATATAATATGGCACCCACCAATTAGGTATAGGTTCCATTTCATTGAATTCATGTCTATCTACCTCGATCTGGAGGTCAATGATCATCAGATTCATATTTTCCAATGAGAGGTTGACGAATATGTTCTTTAATTCTCTCTAGGTGTATGGGGATAAACCCATATTATTGGCCTAATGATGAATTTAACATAATTTTAGAAGGTTAATTTAATTATATGTACAAAATTATTTTATTACATAAATAAATTCACACTCCGATGACTTCATTAATCCAAATATCCATCACCGACATTTTTTTGGTAGCCCTTATGGTGAAAATCATTCTCTAAACTCAAATGTGGACATGAATTTCAGATTCATGATTATGTATAATAGTTATCTCATTTTATTTATGAATGTGAGAGAATGTAATAAAAACATGTTTAATATTTTTATAAAAATAATTCTATGAATAATGGACCTGATAATAACAGGTTGTCTCAGTTACTGACTCCAAAAATATATATATAAATATTTCATTGCCTTAAAATTAAAACATATGGTCTCTACCTCATTCCCTTATTCAGGATTTTGATCCCTAAAAAGAAATAATTTAGCAAAAATATTAGGATATTGATCCCTCTTCTAGATCTCCCACTCCAGTGATAACTCCTATATTCACTCATTCTATCACAACACACAAACTAAGTTGATGGTACATCCACATGGGGTCCCCTTCAGTTAATCCTTGATCACCACTAAATTCTCCAAAAACATTGACCCATCCTTGATTTCCATGTTTCTTGACTCAATAACATGTGTGGGGTTATTCTTGTATCTCCACGATTAAGACACAAGGAATATATAATTCACCAACTATAATTATGGGTGTAGGGAGATATAATAACAAAACCCACCAACCCTCTACAATATCTCAATCAGGTTGATTAACATTAGGGATAATATTCCTCAATGTTGGAATATCTACAATCATTGTTCTAGGGATACACTCATGAAATAATCATCTCCATGATTGATCTCCAAGAGCCTACAACATCTACCTGAATAATATTTATGCCTGCTCTAGGATATCCTCATCCAATCACAAGTGAACTAGACCTTCTTCGTCATTTCTTGTACTACCTATTGTCTTAAATAATGTGTCAGAATGAACTTTACCCACCCAAGGGAGACTTTCTAGTTTTCGCAAACAATATTCAATAGGTGTCATTCTTTTAATATAGTTGTAGCTATTTTTGTACACATATTCTACCAATGAAAATTGATCCTCTGAGATCCATCCACTGACTAGCATGAAATCCCTCAACATATCCTCCAAGTGGTTAGTTTATTCAATTTTCCTGTCTCTTTAAGGGTGGATGGTTGTAATAATCCTCATGAAGGTACAAAAATAATCATAAATTCGTATCTAAATCCTTGATGTGATCCATGAATCAGGGTATGATATAGTACTCGAGGTAACCAATTCAATTTGAACAACATCCTATAAATATATCTTCCCCCAACAATCCACAATATTATAGTCCCTAAATTCATGTTAGTGCCCAATCGTCGTGAGTCCGTAAACTATCACCCAAATGATGTTGTGTGCCTTCTCTATCCATAGATTACCAATCATACATTCCATGGATATTCCATCCCACTTCCACTCTAGTACCTCTTGGTGCTGCAAAAAACTTGTTGAAAGTTAGTTCTCAGCCTTCACCAACTAATAGTCGAGGTACTAAGAGACAAACTCAGCAACAATATGTCTCAATACATCACACCAAATCTATCATTTACGATCATTAAGATTCTTCCCTACACCAGGATTTAAAACTAAAGGAGAAGTGTGAAAATCCATCATCACCTCCTATCTCAGAAGAACTAGGACCACCATTCATCCCTATAAAAGGTTGACATGATTCCCTCCATTAAAAAATCCATCGGGTGAATATCTTGGGGATATGTAGTCATGAAAGACATCACAGTCTATGTATCCCATATGGGACTCTCTCATGTTCTCAAATATTAGAGTATTCACTAATATGTACTATATAAAAACATAAATTTGTTTCTCATATAAAGATCTCTATAGGGAATAAAATTGTTCATAAGCATCACGATCCAAACATGTTAGGAAATATTTGCAACTTGTTTCCTTTCCCCTGAGTATAGTCTATCTCAAATTCATATTCTAATAGGAACTACAAAAAACACCATTGTCTCAGGTTGAAGCCTCTCTATTTGAATGTATACATCAGACTTTGATAGTCTTTGTAAACCATTATGGTCTCTCCTATAAGATTGTGTCTCCACATCTTTAGAGTGATGACTACTACCTCCAGATTTAAGGCATGATCTCTATTGATAAACTTTTAGGGTCTCAAAATCCTATACTCATAAACATTAATTTATATCTTTTAATCAACATGAATCTAATCCCATATCAAGATACATTGCACTACACTATGTACTCCACTACCTCATTGAGTAGTTTCGTAATATGATTTCCCATATCCCTCATCCTAAACTCCATAATGGTTCTCTAGCAATACGTTATCAATGTAAATAGCATCCCCTTTCGAGTAAGGGTGGTCAAAGTTGATGAAATTATGGATAATTATTTGATAAACCACTGGTAGTTCCCCAAAAAATGATGAGAAATATGCACCTATGTCATGATATTGGGTGGATCCCATGAAAATAAAGCATTGATTATTTTCATGGTCGAAATATAAACCATGATCAGAAAAGAAATTCCCTAGAATCTGAACCTCATGGGATAAGAACTATCACTTAGAGGGATTACCAAAAATCAAGTTCTCATGAAAAAAATCTATGAACTTTCCTATTTACTCTACATGGTCCTCCTCTAACACAAGGTATATGAGTTTGTCATTGATAAAGAAAGACACAAACTCATACAAGTACTGCTAGAAGCCTGGATTCATCAAAATATAAACATAGAGGGGGAATTAATAACCCCAAAGGCCATCACTATGAACTCATAGTTTCTATAGAGAAATTGGAATGAAATATTCATAATATCACCCTTGAAAATTATCATATATTGTTATATAAAGTGTATATTATTCTTTGACATCCATATCACACTTTTGAAATGAACAAAGGTAACCTCATTCCATTGAAATGGGGACTTTTTCTTTATTGTGTCCCAGTTTAATTGAATATAACTCACAAAAATACATATGTTCATGTCCCCAATTTTCCAAAAAAATGAGTTCCTTTTAGGACACACTAGGTATAATAAAACACTTATCTCTAAAGACCTCCAGCTGCAACTGCAACTCATGGAGCTAAGTATGGGCCATATGATACGCAAAATAAGATATCTGAATTGTCCTCGGATGTATGTCAAAATAAAAATCAATCTATCACCTCAAATATAGTCTGAAAACATTCATGTGGAAGATGACCATGAGATTATCAATGACGGATGGAATCTAGATTCTTGTAGATGGTGTATCACCACGGTCTACTGTCTCTATCTGATCGGTGATGGGATACCACATCTTGATCTCAAAACCAACTAATCCCATGATAATATCTCTCAATACACATAATTATAATCTATTACTATCATTTATAAGGAATAGGTATCATCTACAATGATAGTAAAAGTTGGATTAGACCTTTTAGAACCAATATATGACAACACTGTGTTGTCTGAAAAGTTCCATTTGATACGCTCTTTAACATGTTTTAGATCTCACATCTTGTAGAAGAATGATATAAAATAATGCTTCCATATAAATATATCATGGAAATTCTATGGGATAGTCACTAAACTAAGAAATCCATCTCTTGAAAAATGACTAAATTTATGAAGGAATTATTTGTACATGTTTCTACTAATACATTGAAAAGTGTAAAATAAACCCATATCGTACCTCTAATCTTCATTTGTGCCCATAAGTCATAATATTATATAGTCTACAATTGTTTATGACCCCATATGATAATATATTGGGCATCAAGTGGGACTCTTGGTGGTGGTGGTAGTTAAATGAACTCATAGGATCGTTTATAACCCATAGATACTCCTCTTGGATCTCCAGCTACTCCTCTACCAGCTTCACCTTCCATGGAGCCACCATTCCATTTCCTATGAAATATATGACCATGGAACAACCTCAGTCATGATGATCCATCAACTATCATCATGTGCTACTCGTCATGTCTGGTTGGGAATTCATGTGCTATGTGACCACTCCGATCACAAGTATAACACCACCCCTCCATGGGGTACCATGATCCTCCATTATATCATAGACCATGTTACCATGAATGATTATGGGAAAATCAAATCGAATATGTTTCTACCAACAAGATTCTACTAGATAATGTAGGGGAATCTACCTCTGTTTCCCACTACCAGCTCCAGCAACCTGGTGTCCCTTTAATGGGAATATCTCTCCCCCTATGGCCTATCCCAAGACCTCGACATAGGTGAGAATTCACAAGGTCACTATAATTTCTTGTATATCTCAACAGTTTCTTTGTTCTATCATCCTTGCAAAACATATCCATCCAAAATAATGTTAAGGGATTGTTGTTATGGTCTGTAAACATCACTGTATACTCATCCACAATCATCCCTCCCTGATGTGTCTCTTGAAGCTCCAAAATCTGAATTGATCACAAACATGTTGGGTGGTAATCCTAATGAAGCAAATATTTATGTCAATCAATGATAGTGTCAAATCATCATGCATCTAGAGAACAACACACAACCTTCACCAAGCTAATCTATAGAAAAAAGATAGTTGTTAGTGCAACCACATGATCTATCAGTGTATAGATAGGCCTAATAACATGGACTAGCAAATATATCTAATACCCTTCTTCATGGGAATATTTCTCCATGGAACCTCAATGGCCTCTAGCAGTAGAACTTGCAGATTGTGCTAAGAATGTGCACATCCTCATACTATACATCTTGTATGATCAATGGTTCTATAGGTTTGGGTGATTCTAGTTATCCACCTAAAAGAATAATCACACATGATGGACCCTGAACTAAGGACACATCCATCATGGGATCATCATCTTAATCTAAACTTGTTTCATATATGGATTTCATTAGAGTGGAACCTAGATATTTTAATCAAGATGTATAATGGTCAGATGATAATATATATATATATATATATATATATATAATGGGGATCTAATGGAAGAAGTGCATTCAATGACTCAATCATATACTAGGCATATACAATTTGAACCTAGAAACCAATGTCACTATATGAAAAGTCATCAAGAAGGTAGTCGAGGTCCTAGTGAAGGGATTCATCAACTTCCTCACCAACACTATATTCCAAAGCCTAAAAGTAGTACTGGATAATTTCTAAAATTTTTTGTTAAATCTCAACAAATTCCATATAAGAGGTATTCATCAAACACCATCCCAAATATTAAAACACCATTGATACAAATATATACCCACCTAACCCAACATGGAATGAGCATCAACTACCCCAAGCCAGTCTCAATAGGTCAAGGGATGGTGTCAAGTGCTAAAAGTCTTATCCAACAAGTGAAGACATTTCCTAATGTACATGTATGCTCACACATGACTATGATAATGTAATTTATAGGAGAATAATTATAAAAATATTAAATATCTAGAGAATCACCTTGCATGAAAAAACCCTCTTGAGTACACAACGGTAAAAAAGTATAAAATGATATGTAAAGGGTAAAAATAAACACTAAACCATAATGATAGTCTCATTCTAAAAAATAGGAAATTTTAATATTTAGAGTTCATAGATCCTGATCATGAAGCTCCGACCACCATACACATTCTAATACACTAGTATACTATTTATCAACTATATTCATAGAAGACCTATCATTAATCTACATAATACATGAAACTCGAAGGAAACTCCTATGTTGGGGGTGAGTATATACCTACCAAGTATGATTCCCTAAAATATAGAGCGGGAATAATTTGATAAATTGTAGGAATAGACCGTTGACAACTCAACCAAAAAAAAGAAATTACAATATCAGATGACAAGGATGATAATGTATATATATATATATATAATCAAATAAAAGAAACAAAAATGAGAGATAAGGGCCTCGACATCACATATCCAAGCCCAAGAAATAGTGTCATTAGTTCAATAAGTCTGTCAAAGATGCCAACAAGATCTCGTGTCTTTATAAAGGGAAAACCATGTATAAACAGTCCTCACCACTACTCCGCATAGTCAAGGAGAGAACTATATAATATAATACCTATTCCTGGTACAAGATAATGGTTCAACAAAGAATATATCTAGGGGACCCATTCCCTATCCTTACACGTGGGTTCCAATCATGTAATTAATGAGGGACACATGCATAATCCTGACTAGAGGGTGCCACTCTATGTTTCAGTAGATGACCCATTCCTAGCCCATCTGGGGGGTTTCATGTTAATAGTGGAGGACATAAGCCTTGATATAGTAGTATGGTCCTAGTCATTAATAAGATATAAGACCCATTCCCTATCATGTTAGAGGGTTCCAATCTCATAGTTGATAACCCATATCATATATCATCTAGAGGGTGCCACTTAGTGGATAAGTAGAATACCCATATTGTATCCTAGTAAATAGGTTACACTCAAAGAATAGATATTGGTATATTCCCTGAACCACAAAAGGGATCCAATCTATAAGAAGGTAGAGGGATCATACCCATCCTAGCTAAAGGGTTACACTCTAACGTCCTTGGTGATCCTGCCTAATCCATTCCATTATCAAGAGTTTTATATAGAGGTTACATACCTAAAACATATTTCAATGTATCTCAAAATACACCATAAAGTCTATAATCATGTTCTTTCTGGGAAAAAACACATGATACGATACTCATGGATCAAAATCAATGTCCAAACAACAATTATATTAGTGAATGATGTTTCCTAAAAATAAAATACAGGGTAGATTCTATATATGGGGAACCAAAATGTGTGAGGTCCTACTCCATCACCTGATCATGTAATTTAATTAACATTTGTTTCTACCCATTTAGCTATTCAGAATGTGTATATGGAAGACATGGTGTGCGTTCAGCACTTGTAGTCCTTCCTCGTGTTCCATGGTAGTGTTTGTGTATATTATATGTTTCTATATACAATATAACATGGTGTGTGTCTTCATATTTCAATGCCTATGTACTCCTGTAGTACACAACGAGCCTCCACCCCATGTGTAACAATGCATATGGGGTTACCACATGGCATGTGGTATTTATAATTCTACGGGAACCCGAACGCGTTATCGTAGGGGCTACACGTCATGTGTTTATAAGACTATAAGGTGTATAGTGATGTTTTTTATAGAATATCTAAATATAATATAGTATTCCAAACCCATCATTTTAACCTTATATCCCACCTCCAAGACACATTAAATCAAATGATCTTGACTCTATGAATCATTTTAGTCTATATAGTGGGTGAAAATTTGTTTTATTTCATCCTGATTGATGCCCAATGCACCACACATTTCTCCCATGTGGAACCTTCTCTATTGCGTATTCTACATTGAAAAATCAAAGATCCTAAACATAAAAATAATCTATATATATCTTACATTTGAATTTTTATTCCTCATATTTTTATTCCATCATGAATATGGTGTTTGATCTAGCTCGATAACACCCTGAAACATCAAGCCATGGCCTCAAAGTCCAATATAGAATAATGTAAAGAATCAAATAGAGAATGGAATAAAAAAATGTTTTGAAATTATCTTATGGGTTTATAAGCCAATGAATATGAACATGGATGTGTTGGGTGAGAATAACTAAATAATACATTTAAATATATACATGGGAACAAGTAATTTCTCTAGTCTATCATAGTTAATGAAAGGTATGATCATTTTCAATCAATATTATCAATAGGGTAAAAAACCAATAATTGATGTACCCTAAATAATTTTGGATAATCCTTCATCAAACAATGAAGTCTCCAACAAATGAGAGGGGATGTTTTGTTGGTTGTGTCTCTATCTTCCTCGATCTGGAGGTTTTTCTTTGTCATATTATGATTCTCCAATGATAAGAAAGAAAATATTATCCTCAATTATCAAAAGGATTAGGAATATAAACATAAAAAATTGAAACATTATTGAATTTATATGAATTCAAATTTTATTAGTGTAATAAAAAATAAATATTTATATAATGAAACACACCCACACACAACTAATTTTATCTAAACATTTAGTATAGAACTATTTTGTTTACTAGGGTAAACATCATATTCAATACTTAACTGTGTTGTTATATTTCTTATATGAGGACTAATTGATAAGGTACCCTATTTTCATTAATAATTTTTGAAGAAATAATATAAAATATAATTAATATTTTAATAAAATGAATATCAGATGAAACATCCCTTAGAATTGCATACCATCCCAGTGTATGGATCTGACAATATATATATATACATATATATAATTTTATACAAGGAAACAACATGGTCTCTACATAAATATTTTTGGATATTATTATGTGTTTTCATCTCCCTGTTTTTTGTTTTAAAAAATTAGTCAATTTTTAACTCATTAATATAATTTCATGAGATTATTCTTGTATTGATAACTGCTTAATTTTAAATTATTAGTTTCTAGTTTATTATGAATTTTTTTGATTCAATATTAGAAATATTATTTCATAAATTTTAAATAAAATTTATTCAAATTGAATTTTTCTAAAATTTGGAATCATCTTTTGACTTTATTACAATAACATTTCTTAATAATTAATATAATATGAATTTTTTATAAGAGTACGTCCATAATTGTATAGTGGAATAAATTATTATTTAAAATTTTGATTAATATTTTTCTTATAATTTTAAACATAGTTTTTATATCGTAATGGAATAATATAATAATAATATATAGTGGTTTTATGTATAATTGATAGAAATGATAACATTTACACCAATTACAATTGATAATCATTAAACTTTGTTCACACATTAGGTTTAGGATTGAAAAGGATAATACATTTTATTATCAAACATCCTTTTAGTTTCGTTTCTTATTTATTTCTATGTTATTTTTATTTTTTTATTATTATAATGTTGTTTTTTTAACAATTTTAAACATATTTTTGTTTTTTATAATGTTTTTAAATTTTATGATAAACAAATTTGAAATATTTATTCAAAATATTCATTGGAATTCCCTTTTAATTCATCTACAAAATTTTTTAGTAGGGGATTGAGTAAAAAAATTAAAACAGTGATTGTGATTTATAATATTAATTCCATTGGTTATGGTGAATATTAATTTCAGTTGTAACACCCATTTGTTATAATGATTATTTATTTAATATCATTTTTATTATATTGAGATTTTATGTGTTTTAGGATTTGTGTTATAATATATGATGTTTTTTAGGGGATACAATTTTATGGTAAGGTTTAGAACAATCCTTATTCCAATATTGTATAGGGTGATACAAATTTTGATTGTACGGTTTTTCAAATGTGGAACATGATTTGGAAATCCATGAAGCAACACTGTGGGGTTTCCTCGTAACATTCTCATGCACATTAAAAATTTGGTGTATGATTTTCCAAATCATGTGGCCTATCCATTATAGAAACCTAAAATCCAAGGAAATTTATTTTCTAACATCCACCAACATTTTTTATTTTCATTTTACCTCCCTATCATGACTCACTTTCAGATGATCCTTATATAATCCATGGATAGGTCTCCCTCATCATCCTCCTCTCATGGAAATCCTTGAGAGTTATGAAACTAGTAATATAGAATTTATTTTTCAAATATGATGGATCTATAAAAATAGTTTCTTATTATGGTCACAATGATTCATAATTGAGTTATCCAGCCCATGTTGTAGCCGAGTGCTACTCAGTTTTAGCTATTTCTACCAGCATCTAGGGTATATCATCTAGTTGTAGTAAAATTTCTTCCCCCATTTGGGGGGGGGGATTTATATTTTCCCCACATTCAATCATTGGATTGTTGGAGGACACTGTGAGGTAGGATTATAGTGTATGTGGTGGGTGGGGATGGATAATCATAAAAGGTAGTGGAAGTATACTGTTGGGAGAGTGAAATTAGGAGGAACAATTTGGTATTAGGTTATAGCAAATTTCATTGGATTTATGCAAAATTGGATTCCCTCTTTATATTGACCAACCATAGAACTCATATCATTGGTATAGGGTAATATAGGTAACACATTTTTTATTGTGGAGCCACTAGGCCTATGGAGAACCACTGTGAGACGGACATAGGCTATGATGCCTTCAAGACACATATATTCTATTTAATATGATCTTCTAGGCCTGAGGGACTTGTATTATAAAAAATAGATCCAATTGTTTTCATTCCCTATGGGGAGGGATGAGGTTTGACCCACTTGGGATACCAGATGTGTTTGTGGTCTACATTCTTGTAATCCTATTTCATTATATTAAATAATTGTTATGATTCACATATTTTCCATCCAAAAAATACGTGGTGAGAGAATAATTAATGTGAAATAATGACATTTTTCAATATGGATCATATAACACTTAATAGAGGTTATATATATGGGAATCATTTTTATTGGGGATAATTTTATTACAACTCATTTATGAAAATATCAAATGCATAACACTCACCCATATACGTGCCTCTATTGTAATTTATAAATTAATTAATGATATAAAAATTTGGATCCACAACATTATTTACATATTTTAATATATATATTTATATTTAAGGTTGAGAAATTTTATAAAAGTAAATCATTTTCCTCATTTTAAAATTAATGTTATAGAGTTCATTTTCACAAACATCAATTCATGCATATTGTCTACTAGGTGTGTGTACCATATTTGTGTTAACATACATAGAGATAAAAGGTAATTAAAAAATTGGCCAGTGGATATGCATGCCAATAATAGACAACTAGTTCCTATATATGAAGTCCACACTTGTGATTTGATAATATAATGTGAATTAATATGAGAGCTATAAAACGTTTATTATGTCACCATCATAAATAAAATTTTATTTCTATTTCACATTTGGAAATGAAGATATTTACATTCACACATAAGAAAAATAGTTTTCTATATATGTAAAAAATTATTTAAGTAATTGGGAATATATATAATGATTTATATATTTTATATTTGGATAATCTTATCTATACCGTCCAGAATAAGAAAAACATTGTTGATATTACAGCTAAAAATATTTTTCATTATTTCTATAAATATATATATTACTTAAAAAATAAAATACTCTATAATAAAGGATTATTTTAAATATTTAATTATTTATAATTTGAAAATTGTGAATTTTTTTTAGGAATGATGAAAAAATAACCTTTTGTAGATTTGGTAAAAGGGTCAGTAGATTATGTAATCCCAATCATAGTGATGCATGTGAAAAAAATGATCACAAAAGAATGAGGATGTTTTCGGTACATCATTATATTTAATGATTAATTTAGTCAATATAGATATGTTTTTATGATGAGTCAAAATTATGAATCTTTTGAAATGTTCAGAGGGTTTTAGAACAATGTATAGATATATCTTGGAAAATATAAATTTATCATATGATTGGATTATGATAGTGAGTAATTGATATATTAATTAATTTATCATCTATGTGTTGGTGGAATATTATAACATTTTTATCCACCTAGAACACCATAACTGAATGAATTGATTTAGAGGTGGAATTAGATATTTTTTAATGTGGTTTGATCAATGATTATTTAATGTAATATTCTTATTGTAATCTGGGGTATGTCTACGGAGACTAATACATTTTTAATAAATTAAATTCCTTATAAATAATTGATAAATACACAATAATCTATATGGACATGTTAACATCCCATGATATAATTTATTAATATTTTAGTATGTGGATCATTCAAATAATAATTATTTTACGAAAATATTGACTCTAAATCAATAAAAAAATTATGTTTTCATTATCCTAAAGAAACTAAGGGATATTATTTCTGTTAATAAACTGAGAAAATAGTGTTATTATATTGATTTATTTCATTCCATGGTAATTAATTTATCAATTATTGATTCAGTGTGATATGTGTTGAACCTATGAGTTCAGTAAAATAAAATATGAAATGTTCATGGGTTGCGAATTAACATAATTTCAAAAATAGTTGTATGTATAGAAATAAGTAAACTTACACTTGAACCTTGAATTAAACGATGGGTTCTATCAAGATCATGTCATATAGGGATTTATTATATCTAATTATGATTTAAATATATATATATATATGATAAAGAAATCGATTGTGGGGGTGTTTAATTTAAGAAATGATTAAAATAGTGGAATCCAAAATGTAATCTATTTTTAGAAAACTTCTAGGACATAGTTTAATCACTTGAAAGGGAATTATGCATAGTGTGTGAGTGAGTATTCTAAAGGAAAACTATCATTGATTATAGAGTTTATTCTTATAAGTCATTCCAATTTTTAAAATAATGTTATAAAATTCTTGGTAATGTCTATGAATAATATTTTTAAACTATAATATTGATAAATTTTATTCATATATTTCTCTTTTTATAGTATCTTATATTGATTAAGATATATATAAAATGGGTGTCAATAGTTTTTTCCGTAATGAAAATTTATCTATGGAATTGTTTAATATACAATACAGAGGTTATGAAAAACCAAATAATACTTTCTTCGTATGAATGTTTTCATTATCCATTTATGTATTAAAGAGAGGTTCGCAACATTAGATTATTTGGAATGATAATGCAATCATAGAGTTTCATTTCACTATAAACAAGGATGACCATTTTATATAAAAATTCAATAGTGGTAGTGGTGTATTGATTAAACTATTTTATGTGGATGAAAGAATACTTATGAAAAATGATATGCCAACACATCACTCCCTGAAGATTTCATTACCGTAGTTATTCTCGTGGAATGAAATGGGTGACAAAACCTACATACTATGTATAGTAATTTATAAATTATGTTATAATAGTTTTTTTATAATTAATAGGGCACATAAATTTATTAATTCATAATGTTTTTTATATTGATTAATTCTATAAGTGGTGTTTATTAGAAATATAAAGACTAAATCATACGAAGATCCAAGACCCTTCCCAAGAGTATGAATGGATTGTAAATGCTCTATATGAATATTCTATATTATTTATTATTAATAAAATGTTGTATATGTTACATTGTGTTTCTTAAAATAATATATATATATATCTGTGTGTGTGTGTGTATATTTTTTATTGTTGTGGGTCAGTGGTGTGCTATGAAGTACACACATGAGTACAAGAAAAGGTATATGGTTATATTTTTGTCCTTTTTATGATAGGATTGTCAATGTTTAAAGGGTAACACATATGGTAGATTCTTATATGATAGAGTATATATGAAATTTAATTATGGGTTTTTTATATAGTAGAGGTATCAATATAAATATTTCAAACCAATCTAACATATAATACATGAAATATTTTGAATCGTACATCTCTACATCAGATGTTCTAATGGAATATATTTTGATTAGATTTTTTGGCTTCGAATCTCAGGTTATTCCTATCATTGAGGGAGAAATTGTGCATTACAGTGCCCAAAATAAGGTAATTTTCTTTTTTATGTAACTCGTGTACAACCATTGGATCAAAGATATACTTTGAAAATATAATCTTATACAGGAGATCATTTAGAGGTGTAGGTAATGTAGAAATCATATAGTTGGATTTACTTTTCAATATAGGTGATCCATTAATGAAATAATTTACATAGAATAATCTTCAGGGTCATGTTGAATTTATTGATATATAATACATAATATACATATTTAATTATTTTATAATTTATAATTTCATTTTAATAATGGTTATAAACATTTATATTTTTTTCATCCCGATTTTCATTCAATTTTTATGAACAATAGATTGATACTATCCCCTAAATGTACAATATTGAGTTGTTGATATTTGATGATAATAATAGATTAGTATGGTTTGTTTTGATTTTATAAAATCAGAATCAATGAAATCTTTTAGTAGTTATAAATGGTTTGATATGGGAAATACAGAATAGATTCATGAGTTAATAAGTAAATATTTATTCCTTAGATTTCCCTGAAAAATTATATCCCCTTGAATATATTATAATCGTCGCTATGCATTGTGGGTTATTTTTATTATCAATCCTTCTTACTTAAGAGATGTTATATACCTATTCTCTGAACCATTATCATTTAATACCATTTTTTGAATGATAAAACTGATATATATAATTAGTGTCGGGTTTGTATGTTGTTGATCAAGTAATAGGTTAGATAATAACTATGATGTGATTTTTCCAATTGTATAAAAAAATGAGAATTTTTCCACGATAAAATGAGAATTATGACATAGATTTATAGGCTTATTTGATTCACATATGCTGATTTATAAGTCATTAAAGAAGGACATATTATTTAATCCTCAATTAGATGAATGACACGTGATTTATTCATTAATATGGTATGTTGTTTATATCAAATCAACATATGTTTTAATGAATTATACTAGATTTATATTTTTCAATGTATAGTGGTAATTGAATAACATGGGAAAATTAATTATAAATTCCTAAATATGATATATTTGTTATATATTTTGGTGTACATGATTATATTGACATAAGTATTTTTTTGGAAATTAATCCAAATCCATTGGAATATTAAATAACATTTATTATTTTCAATAGGATACACATTACAAACATCTACGAAAGAAATATGTCATCTTTTTTTAAATTTTTTGATGTATAATCAGATTACATAGTCATTCCATTATATAAGTATTAATTTTTATAAGATGTGTTTTATTCAAAATCTATTGAGTTTAATGAAACTCTCTCCAAAAAGAGAATCAGATGAATTCAAAATGAGTTGTAATGTTTTTTATAAATACATTAGGAATTTTAGTTCATGTAAGAAACTGTTTCATGTGAACTAAAATATAATTTTATAATCTATATCTATTATGTAAATTTTGGTACCAATATAACCATAAATTGTAGCATGAAATTATATTGGGGTCAATGTAGTCAATTTATATGAAATACAACATGATACTACATTGAAAAAAATAAAAAACAATTTGTGTGCATGCATTTAACACCTCCCTCTAACATTGATTCCATTAGTTTTTAATTCAATATAGATGTACAAATCATGGTGTGAATATAAATTTAATGGGTTTAATCTGTTCTTTAATTTTTTAAAATGCATAGGATGAAAAGTGATAAATTTATTTTGGGAAATGTGATTTATTAAATTGAGATCACTAGGTATGTCATGTAAAGTGGACTGTGTTACTTCATTGGTGGTATTAATGAGCATCAGTTTTAGGGAAATATTTTTTAGGATATATTTATTTTTTGAATTTATTTTATCATGATGTGATAGGGTGGGACTCATTCAATTTTTGGGAGTCCCCATGAAATATGTATAGATCCTAAGAATGAATAATTACTTTGAAGAAGGAACCCTTTTTACTACTTTTTTGATCATTATACAGCTTAATACATCAATATAGAGACAACTATATCAGTGATACATGTATGTTTTTTGATATTTTTTATGATTTTTAATTATATGATTGATAGATTTTCCATATATTAGTTTATATCCACATCCATAATTCATTTGATAACCATTGAAAAGTATAATTACACTCATCTCTGACATAAAATAATTTTGGTTATATTTAGTTAAAAACTACTGTTTAAATATTAATAACTCAAAAAAGTACATTAATACTCTAAATTAGTAGTATAGTTTATTTATAAAAAAACTCTCATACTTTTGTTGATAATGTAATATTAGACTAGAAATGTTCACTGAACAATATTCATATCATTTATATGTAAAATACATATACATATTGGAAATTATTCAAATTCATTACAACATATACTTCCTTCCATAAATTAAGTATTGATAAAAACTCATCCTAAATAATTTTATAGAATTGGAAAAATAAAATATATGGTTTATCCTTTGAAAAAGTCATCCTATTAAATAGTTTTGAAGGATACTCTAAATATTTCAAATGGTCAGGGATGGGGAACTACAAATCTACAAAGAATCATGAAAACACACACATTCAAGAATCCGGGGAGACACGTACCTAAGACCTTTATGACACACCACAATTCCATTTACCACCTGGCTATGCCATACTAGAAATTTTAACTCTAAATAAAATAGGAATAAACCTTTCTAATAATGAGGTTATATACATTTTGTAAACCTATATTTTTTATCACTTACAATAAACTAAAATATGTATAATAAATGTTTTAAAAATATCATGGTCAATAAGAATATATCCCATGTTCATTCTAACTCCACCCAAACTATAGACAGTTTCTTTTCTGGTATTTTTTATATTTAAAAATATTGTTTCCCATAAAATAAATTCAATATAAAGAAAATTATAATATTTAATTGTATCAAGAACCAATTTGACCCATTTTATCAAAACACAAATTTCCACCCTATAATTAAAATATTCAACACGAATAAAAATATCACATTACAAACAACTATAATTTCTCTATTATTATATAATTTAATCATTCCTTGAACTCTTTTATCTTTCATCACTTAAAATTTCATGAAAATTCGTTTAAAAACATCCAAAAATGCTTTTTAAAATTAAAATTTTAAACAAATTTTGAAATCATGAGTTAATTACAATATCAAAATCATGGAAATGAAATGAAATTTATAAACATATATGATGTGATACATTTAAAAAGTTTTTTTCCAACCCATCATAGGAAACTCCATATATAACAGTTCATAAAAATAAAATATCATAAAACATATTATCTAGTATTCTTATGACTTGAGTTCTCTAATTTTTAATGGTTAACCATAAATATCCTAGGTAATCCATTTATATCTACATTTCAATTTATATACAAATAATATCAATATATACTATATCATTTCTATTTCTCACTAATAAATCAATATATAATAAACATTTTTTATTCTATAACACAAATTCATGAAATAATTATAGATTTTTAATTTCTCATCTTTTTTATGTGATAACCATTCACTAAGTAATATAATGTAGTACTGAACGATCAAATAAAAAATAATGGTTGAATAATTTAACTTCTTTTAATAATTGACCATATATAGATGATTTTTCTTCACATAAGGAAATTAAACTAAATAATTTTTATACATAATTAATTAAGAAGGTAGTCTTAAATCATGATATATATCATAAAAATAAAAACATTAATAATTATTAAAAAAATACCACTATATTCTACATGGAAAATCATATTCTGGCATAGGATATGTAGATGAAAATGATCATACATCTACATTTGTTTATCCCAACTTTTTTGAATGTATTAAAAAAAATTTCTCTTTCCCTAATCACAATATAAAAAATATAAATTCATGCATTTTGGTGTGATTAAAGTATTACCTAGTTCAATTTCCCTAACATTCTCACAAATATTTGTTAGAGTTTTATAAAAAAATTCATGATAATACTATATTCAATAATATATGAAAACATTTATGTATTGTCTTTGTAATGATAAATGATTTTAAATATTAGATGAATCATCATCAAAAGAAATTCCAATGCACTAAAGATTTTAAAATATTTTTTATGGTTTAATATATATTTTATACCATAGATTTGAAACCCCAGTCTTTGTTTTCGAGATTTCAAGAAGGATATTTCAGAAAAAATGTTTGACATAACATAATATGAAACCCAACCAATAAAATTATAGATATGGTATAATATATATTTAAACAGTTTTTGTTCAAACAAAGTTGATTATGGGATGATATATGAATATGGTTGTTTTAGTGAAGGAATAATTAATTTTATTAATTGATGAAATACAGTTTAAAAGGTATAATAACATGTTATGTTTTTTCATATCTGTAAAAATAAGAATAAATTTATGGATGAAAATCAGGATCCTGGATTTTTTTTTTCGAATTCTACACATGGATAATGAGTGCACATCATTGTTATGACTATTTATTCATTAATTTTATAATATATATATATATATTGTTGTAAAATATAAATATATTTTCATTTATTGAAATATAAATAGATTTTTTTGGATGATTTGACACAACCCATTTCAACTTGTTTAACACTATATAATTATGTAACATGTGAAATATAATTTAAGAGAATATATTTTAATGGTCTTTAAGATATTAAAGAATAAAAAATAGAGACAATACTTTTAAAGAAATGTGTGGAAAATATTAATTATCATAGATAAGATTTGATGTTGTGGTGGTGAAAAAGAATTCATGATTTATATAAATATTTAAAATTATACAAGGGGATATATCCTAAAATTATCACTTTTTTGTCTTGGTATACTTGTTTACATTGAATATTTATTTATGGTTTCCTTTGATATAATAATATTTTAAAATGTTCTTAATAAATAGGAATAATGATAAGATGGGGTGGTGATCCTTGTTTTTATTATTAAATCCATCCTAAATAATTATTCAATTATTAAGTTTATAACTAATTTCTAAAATTTTTTGCATCATAATAGTGTTCTCTATACTATTACACCATTTTATTGAACCATGTAATATAAATATTTAATTTTTATTTATTCTTGTAACTTTGTAAAAATTTTGTAACAAATTATCATCTTTATTATAACCACATAATAATGTCCATTCAATAAGAAAAAATCATGGCTTTATTCACATCCATTTCTAATAGGGTGTTTTGGATATTTTTAGGTCAAAATGTATTCAATATAGTTTAATGTATATATTTACCTAATATATCAAATAATATTATTGATATAGATATTATAATCATTACATTGGTAGTTTTAATATTTGAATGAAATAATCAAAAAATATTGACAAATAAGATGTTTTCTCATATATAGTCTTTAATGATTGATATTTTATCAACTATAAACAATGAAGTTCAAATTATTTATCCGATAGTGATGTCATAGAAAACAATTGAGATTGTATTGAACAATGATAAAAAGAAAAAATGTCCTAAATAAAGGTTTTTTAATCCAAATTTAGAATAATCTTACGAATGAAACATCATCCAAAAGTTGTTTTCGAATGTTATATGTCATATTTTACTATTAATGAAATTAAATGAGGATATAATCCAGGTTTTATAAATAAATTATAATTATTTAGAGATTTATTATTCATTTTTAATTAATGATTTCATTAAATAAATCATAAAATTAATCCATGATATTAGATAAATTATTGAGTAGATCTTGTATATTTACGTAATAAAAAATCATTTAAGAATAATTGTACTCTTTTACATTTCAATTTTTATGGTTACTAAAATTGAAATCTAGATATATTATCTCTTAATTATCATTATAATCTATTCTCAAAATATGATATGCTGCTAAAATTTATTTGAATGACAAGTAACTGATCCGAAAATATTTATTTCAAAATTGTGATGAATCTTCAACTTAATTATGATAGAAAGAAATAGATATATGTGGAATTTCAAAAACATTAAGGAAGAAAAAAAATATGTGAAAGTTATAATTGAATAAAAATTTACATTTGTATATTTATATTATTTGAATGTTAATATCTTATAGATATAAAAATATACCTGATTAAGAAAATATTAAAATTTATCTCTATTAAAAAAACAAAGAATATTCCCCAGAATAAGAAAATCCAAATATTTTTTTGGAAATGTAACCTGATCAAAATATTAAATGAATATATTTATAAGGGAAGAAGAAGAAGAAAAATTATTGATTCAATAAATATGGTATAACTAAATTCCAATATTATGTGAAATAAAAAAATAGTAATCTCATTAAAACAACAAGTTAAAAAAATTGTAACTCATGGGAAAAAATTTCTTTTAAAAAGATAAAGGAAAAATTATGGAGGTGGACATTTAGATGAAGAAAAACTAAAAGAGTATTTTATTGTTAATAGAAAACACTGAGTATGATGATCAACTCTATGCTAAAATAATTTGAATATAGTATGTCCTGAATGGGAAAAATACGACATAAAAATTAAATAAGTGGAATCAAATTTGTAGATAAATAATTGTTGAACATGATAATTTAATCAACTAGAACAAATATTTTATATAATAATAATAAACATTAGAGAATCATTTGACTTATAATTGTTAAACATGAAGAAATAATTGATACAAATAAATAATCCACAAATTTGATAAATAATTCATAGTTTAAAATATGTAACAATGAAATTTGAAAAAAAACCTTAAATGTTATAAGTGTTATATATGAGTGATTGAATAATTTTAGACCCTATATTGTGATAAATATTATAGTTACATATTATTAGAGTAAATATAATGTTAGTATTTAAAATTTATTTATAAATGAAACTAAAAAGGTTGGATTAAAGTATTAAAATTGAAGACCATTCCAAAAATAAGAAAGCTAATTTCATTATGTAGGAAAAATTATAGTTTGTTTACACCCATTAAAAATATTTTATTTGTAACGACCCGAGAATTCTTGTTTCGGGTAATGATATGTTTCCCTTTAATTGGACCATCTTTCAATAAAAATAAAATGAAAATAAAAGAAAACTGTAACAACAAGCATGAATGAAATACTCCTTTATTAAGAAACACCTTGACGATTACAACTCCCCACGATCAAAACATCACTAACCAAAGATCCCAACCAAGAACCAGATTACAACGATGGGAAGACTGCTTAGAACTACTAGGAGCCCGAGAATGCGGTAGGGATTTCGAGCATCCATCATAAGGAACATAAGGATTGTTGAAGCCACCGCGACTGTGCTCAACACCAAGGGGATCACACGAACCATCTTCCTTTATCTTGTTCGGTCACTTGGAGTAAGGGACACCCGAGACCAAACCCTTTTATAAGCACCCATATGACCGTTGGACCTCAAACGGTCACAAATCCGACCGTTGGTTTCCCAAAGAATCCAATGATCATTTTGACCGTTGGAAATAAAATGATCCGAATGATAAATGTGTAGTTTTGCTTTAATATTTTAAAATGACCTCAATGTCAATTATCTCTTGTTTTCCAAAATAATAATTTTATTTTATGTTTCAAATGGAGAAAAATTAATATTACTGTCCTCTTCCACTATACAATTTGATTTGAACAATTGAACTTCTGTTTTTCTAGTTATACCAAACCTGATGGATTTCTTTTATGAGTTATATATTTATATTGCATCAAGTTAGATATATTATTTCTCGTATGATTTAACCTTTTATTAACTATTTTAGAAACTACATCAAATTATGGTTTCTTTCACTTGTGTGTTTTGTGGTGATAATATTTTCATCAACACACTTTTATGTGTTGTAAAATATAGTTGCATTAAATAATGATAATTAATTAAGGAAATTAGGGTAGTTAACTAGCAAAGGAAATTAAAATATATATATTTGTGTTATGTTTTCATTACTTAATGTTCATAATATTTGATGTTCATAATGAAATATTATGTAGTTAAAAATTAAGGATTAATAATAATGACAATATAATATTAATTATTGATGTTTTAAATATATATATATATATATATACATATATGTATATACATATAATAAAACGTTTTGATTAAATCAATATATAATTTTTATTATTAACCAATGATATATTTTAAATAAAAGTGGTTTGATAATAATAATATAAATTAGTTTTGATTAAATCAATTGACAAATGACTTTTATTAAAATAATGAATTTTAATTTAATAATTGAGTTTAATAATGTTGTATTAAATTAATACTAATATTTTTAATAAAGCGATTTTATTTTTTAAGAAAAACCTGTAGAAAAACCGTGTTTTAAACCGTAGTGGAATTCCAGCCGTCCGATCCGCTCCTCCTCTAATCGCGGCCTTTGATTTTTTTTCCCTGTCGCCTTTTCTTCTACCTCGCGCCGCATCTTCTTCATCCACCGACGCAACCTTCCTTCCTCCTCGCGTCGCCATCCCAGTATACTAGGGTGTTGTTTTTCCTCCCTAGGCCAGCGGAGAAGACCAGGCTACCTCCTCCTTTCCACAGGTCGACACCGACCCCGGATGCCTCGGCTGAAGATTCCTCCCGATGTCTTCCTCATCTTCTTATTCTTCATTTTTTTAAGCTCCCTGTTGCACCGAAGGCCGAAGGACCGGCTCCCTCGATCTCCTCGGATTTTGGATCTAGTTTGCAGCCTTCCTTCCCCTCCTCTTCGTCGTGTCCAGGTAAGGGTCGTTTGTTTTTTTCAGTTTGTGTAAATACCGGACTTTGCATATAGTTATATACACGTTTATACTTGTTATATATATATATTCTATATACCCTCGGCTTCTGGATTCCTCAGTCGTACCCTACTCCTCCTCCTTCTCGTCGAGCAGGTAAGGGACAAACCAGTTCTAATGTTGTGGTTTTATGCTTTGGTCATAGTACAAATATAATCTTACCCGGGTAGTGTATATATATATATATATGGGTGAAAACCTCCATGTTTATTCCCCCGTACTACGTTTATTTTTTTTATCTCCTGTCCAAGCCAAGGTAAGGATCAGTTCTTTATTCTTGGGTTTATGAAAGCTTCGGTTTTCATTTAAACATATGTATACCTTATATATATATATATATGTGTATACCATTTATATCATTTTTGCCTTCGGTTTCTTTTACCCTGACTGCATCCCCTCTCCAAGCAAGGAAGGAATTCGGTTATAATTTCAGTTGGGTTTCTCTTTTACAAGAATCGGTTTTTATATAAATATGTATATATTTATATATATTTGATATATAAATATATACTTTCAAACACACATATTATAGGATGATAAGCAGTATTTTCTCAATGTTTATACCCCATTATTTTTTTCATTCCTATTATAAAATGGATATTTTAAGTAAATGGGTGAATAGGTAAAATTGTGCAAGTGAATGATGTATATAATTGTGGTATATACCTACCCGTATGTGTATATACCTCAATATGAATTTAGAGACCATGTTTACAACTGTTCTAAAGCATTACGAGGTTTATGGGTTGGTTGGATTTCAAAATCGTTCTCGAAACTGAGAATTTTCATTTATCACTGCTTCAGATTATCGGGATTTTTCTTAAAATGGATTGTATGGATTTCTTGAGCTTTCATAAATGCATTCATGCATTAGTAGGTGTGTTTTCATGTGATAATGGAAGACTTTACACAAATATACATGATGAACTTGATTATTCACCTTGTAACCTCAGCTGCCAGTATCAAACGCCTAGGATATCCATTTATCATCACATGTGTAAATAATGAGTGACCATGCTTTAATTGGAAATTTTTTATGTATGGAATGTTAATTGTTATGTTTACTTTCTTAAAACCCATGTTTTCGAATGTTAGATTTTTATGTGCACAAAGCATGAGCATGCATGTCTTAAGGTTTTTAATGAATGAACTGTTTTTATGTAATGTATGTGAAAATGGGGTTGAAGTAAGAATGCATGGAACCCCATTAACAAATGACCGTGTCATGATATGTGAGGGATGTATAGGACTTACATGTGACGGGTGCACCCAGAATTATATAGAACAACAAGAATGATGTGACGGGTGCGCCCGGAATTATACATCACTCCAATGCATTGGGTAAAGCAAGAGTCTCATGAGACGAACATGTGCGATGGTCTTGGCAGTTAGCCTTGACTTTTGCTAAAGAAACCGGGCGGGGGGTGAGCCTCGACCTGTTAAGTATGTTATACGGTCATGATGAATAGTCAGGACAAAGTCCAGGATTATACATACCCTCTGCATGTAATGATAAAGGTTAACCAGGGGTTAGTTCAACTAACAGGACAACCCCTAGTTGAAAGCTCCTAAGATTATGAAAATGCACTTTATGTGACAAGAACTGTTTTTCATATGGTAAACTGTTAGATGATCCGCTTTCTACTCATGAACCATGATATGCATGTCTTTCCCTGCTTAAGTCATAGGATTATTTTAGAATTGAAGTAACCTTGTTTCAACATTATGCATTGTTTATATTGCGCACTCTGATCATGTTTACATTAGAGCTCACTTCAAGTACGTGCTTCTTTGGGAAAATGGTTTTCAAAGAAAGATGGATTTCATGTTTTTAAGAAATGCTAATGTTTAAGAAAATTATTTTTATTCTTTTCAAAAGGACTTCTTTAAGAAAGGATTTTCTTAAAAATGTTTTAAAACCCCTTACTGGGCATTTTTGCACACCCTACGTTTTGTTTGAAATTTTTCAGGCACAGTTGATACTAATGAAGTTAATCAGATGCAGCTGGTTTCCCAGAATCCTGAGCCTCGCGATCTTCTGTTGTAAATGAGACATGATATTTAATTTTAATGATGTAATGTAAAGTATATCATGTCTCATTAAGCACCCCGGTTTTTGGGGGTCGCTACAGTTGGTATCAGAGGATGGGTTCAAGAATCTCTGGAAAACCAGGTGATATAAATATATTTCTAAGACTAACTAAGTAAAAATAATTTTCAGATGGCTGATGTACCTACCGAACTTTTGTCACTTCCCATCGAGGCTCTAGAGAACATTATATCTCTAGTCAGCCGTGAAAACTTCCTGAACTATGCTCACATTCGCATGACGTGTAAGCACATGTACGATGTGTCGAACTCATCTAGGGTGCTTAGTCTCCACCGTGGAATGGGGATGGACTATCTCCTAATGATGATGACTCAGTTTCCCTTGTATGCACGTCGGGGAAGGTATCACGAAGGACTCTTCCGAATGTTTACAGCTGGCAAGGAATTTGGCACAATGCTAGATAACCCTTTCCAAGAAGCTGCTGCTGCCGGAGATCTTCGAGTAGCTTATCTGTGCCAGGTCCTGCACTACGGCTTCTGGGGCTAGTTAATGGACTTCTTAGCGTTGGAAAATGAGTCCACTCGTGTGTCTCTTAGGAAAGAAGTGTACACCGATGTTTCCCAACTCCACACCCCTCACGCGAAACTCAAGAGGCGGTATAAATGTTCCCACGAGTTTAGTCATGTATGTTCATCTTGTGTTTGGTTTGTGGAGTTAGAGAGTTTCTCCTCTCTTTGTGGTGTCCGTCTGGAAAACTCAGACTTTAATGTGTAAACCTTCTTAATTAAAAAAATAGTTTATGATCTCTCCCTTCTCAGTGTTGTTAAGTGACCTCTCGTGTTTACCTTTTCTTACAGATGTAAGGTTAGATGAACCTCTCATCTATACCTAACGAGTTGGTAGAGGTTATCTTGATCAGAAATTGTATGGTGGACTTTCCCTCTTTTCTCCACCTATGAGGGTCCTGTCAACGTCTTCTGGACATAGCGAATAGTCCAGAAATTCTCTGCGCATGTCAGGAGAATGAACATGTGACCCATCTCCTTGCCACCACCCAGATCCCCTACTATAGGCAAAGGGGGAGATACAATGAAGGGCGTTTTCAGTGTTTCTCTATGGCACAGAACTTCTACGCCAGAGCTTTCTTTCTCATAGCAGCTCAGGATGGCCACCTCAGAGCTGCCTACATGTTCCAGATCCTGAACGCCAGCCTTCTCAATCGCGTCGTTCCCCTTGACTACCTCGAGCGTGATGAAGTTTGAAGGGTTACTAGGGGATTCGTTCGCTCGGACATCTCAGAGTTGTTTATTGCACGGGCCTCCCTGTGGAAGCCTGTGTGTAGTGCCCATGAGCAGGAGTACAAGTATTATTGCTCAAAGTGTATCTGGGTCAGGGAAAAAGTGGAGCTGTGTACCAGTTTAGGGGTTCCGTTAACCGGGCCAGGCCTTCAGTTTTGGTAATGTTGTGTGACCGAGGTCTTTTTCTTGTTTTTTTACGAATAGAATTGCGAGGACGCAATTCTTTAAAGGGGGAGATGATGTAACGACCCGAGAATTCTTGTTTCGGGTAATGATATGTTTCCCTTTAATTGGACCATCTTTCTATAAAAAGAAAATGAAAATAAACGAAAACCGTAACAACAAGCATGAATGAAATACTCCTTTATTAAGAAACACCTTGACGATTACAACTCCCCACGATCAAAACATCACTAACCAAAGATCCCAACCAAGAACCCAATTACAACGATGGGAAGACTGCTTAGAACTACTAGGAGCCCGAGAATGCGGTAGGGATTTCGAGCATCCATCATAAGGAACATAAGGATTGCTAAAGCCACTGCGACCGTGCTCAACACCAAGGGGATCACACAAACCATCTTCCTTTATCTTCTTCGGTCACTTGGAGTAAAGGACACCCGAGACCAAACCCTTTTATAAGCACCCATATGACCGTTGGACCTCAAACGGTAACAAATCCGACCGTTGGTTTCCCAAAAAATCCAATGATCATTTTGACCGTTGGAAATAAAATGATCTGAATGATAAATGTGTAGTTTTTCTTTAATATTTTAAAATGACCTCAATGTCAATTATCTCTTGTTTTCCAAAATAATAATTTTATTTTATGTTTCAAATGGAGAAAAATTAATATTATTGTCCTCTTCCACTATACAATTTGATTTGAACAATTAAACTTCTGTTTTTCTAGTTATACCAAACCTGATGGATTTCTTTTATGAGTTATATATTTATATTGCATCAAGTTAGATATATTATTTCTCGTATGATTTAACCTTTTATTAACTATTTTAGAAACTACGTCAAATTATGGTTTCTTTCACTTCTGTGTTTCGTGGTGATAATATTTTCATCAACACACTTTTATGTGTGGTAAAATATAGTTGCATTAAATAATGATAATTAATTAAGGAAATTAGGGTAGTTAACTAGCAAACGAAATTAAAATATATATATTTTTGTTATGTTTTCATTACTCAATGTTCTTAATATTTGATTTTAATAATGAAATATTATTTAGTTAATAATTAAGGATTAATAATAGTGACAATATAATATTAATTATTGATGTTTTAAATATATATATATATATATACATATATGTATATACATATAATAAAACGTTATGATTAAATCAATATATAATTTTTATTATTAACCAATGATATATTTTAAATAAAAGTGGTTTAATAATAATAATATAAATTAGATTTGATTAAATCAATTGACAAATGACTTTTATTAAAATAATGAATGTTAATTTAATAATTGAGTTTAATAATGTTGTATTAAATTAATAATAATATTTTTAATAAAGCGATTTTATTTTTTAAGAAAAACCTGTAGATAAACCGTGTTTTAAACCGCGGTGGAATTCCAGCCGTCCGATCCGCTCCTCCTCTAATCGCGGCCGTTGATTTTTTTTCCCCGTCGCGTTTTCTTCTACCTCGCGCCGCAGCTTCTTCATCCACTGACGCAACCCTCCTTCCTCCTCGCGTTGCCATCCCAGTAGACTAGGGTGTTGTTTTTCCTCCCTAGGCCAGCGAAGAAGACCGGGCTGCCTCCTCCTTTCAACAGGTCGACACCGACCCCGGATGCCTCGGCCGAAGATTCCTCCCGAAGTCTTCCTCATCTTCTTCTTCTTCATTTTTTTTAAGCTCCCTATTGCACCGAAGGCCGAAGGACCGACTCCCTCAATCTCCTCGGCTTCTGGATCTAGTTTGCTGCCTTCCTTCCCCTCCTCTTCGTCGAGTCCAGGTAAGGGTCGTTTGTTTTTTTTCAGTTTGTGTAAATACCAGACTTTGCATATAGTTATATACACGTTTATACTTGTTATATATATATATTCTATATACCTTCAGCTTCTGGATTACTCAGTCGCACCCTACTCCTCCTCCTTCTCGTCGAGTAGGTAAGGGACAAACCAGTTCTAAAGTTGTGGTTTTAAGATTTGGTCTTAGAACAAATATAATCTTACCCTGGTAGTGTATATATATATATATATGGGGGAAAACCTCCATGTTTATTCCCCCGTACTACGTTTCTTTTTTTTATCTCCTGTCCAAGCCAATGTAAGGATCAGTTCTTTATTCTTGTGTTTATGAAAGCTTCGGTTTTCATTTAAACATATGTATACGTTATATATATATATATATATATGTGTATACCATTTATATCATTTTTGGCTTCGGTTTCGTTTACCCTGACTGCATCCCCTCTCCAAGCAAGGAAGGAATTTGGTTATAATTTCGGTTGGGTTTCTTTTTTACAAGAATCAGTTTTTATATAAATATGTATATATTTATATATACTTGATATATAAATATATACTTTCAAACACACATATTATAGGATGATAAGCGGTATTTTCTCAATGTTTATACCCCATGATTTTTTTCTTTCCTATTATAAAATGTATATTTTAAGTAAATGGGTGAATATGTAAAATTGTGCAAGTGAATGATGTATATTATTGTGGTATATACCTACCCGTATGTGTATATACCTCAATATGAATTTAGAGACCATGTTAACAATTGTTATAAAGCATTACGAGGTTTATGGGTTGGTTGGATTTCAAAATTGTTCTCGAAACTGAGAATTTTCATTTATCACTGCTTCGGATAATCGGGATTTGACTTAAAATGGATAGTATGGATTTCTTGAGCTTTCATAAATGCATTCATGCATTAGTAGGTGTGTTCTCATGTGATAATGGAAGAGTTTACACAAATATACATGATGAACTTGATTATACACCTTGTAACCTCAGCTGCCAGTATCAAAGGCCTAGGATATCCATTTATCATCACATGTGTAAATAATGAGTGACCATGCTTTAATTGGAAATTTTCGATGTATGGAATGTTAAGTGTTATGTTTACTTTCTTAAAACCCATGTTTTCGAATGTTAGCTTTTTATGTGCACAAAGCATGAGCATTCATGTCTTAAGGTTTTTAATGAATAAACTGTTTTTTTGTAATGTATGTGAAAATGGGGTTGAAGTAAGAATGCATGGAACCCCATTAACGAATGACCATGTCAAGATATGTGAGGGATGTATAGGACTTACATGTGATGGGTGCGCCCAGAATTATATAGCGCAACAAGAATGATGTGACGGGTGCGCCCGAAATTATACAGCGCTCCAATGCATTGGGTAAAGAAAGAGTCTCATGAGACGAACATGTGAGACGGTCTTGGAAGTTAGCCTTTACTTGTGCTAAAGAAACATGGTGGGGAGTGAGCCTCGACCTGTTAAGTATGTTATACAGTCAGGATGAAAAGTCATGACAATGTCCAGGATTATACATACCCTCTGCATGTAATGATAAAGGTTAACCAGGGGTTAGTTCAACTAACAGGACAACCCCTAGTTGAAAGCTCCTAAGATTTTGAAAATTCACTTTATGTGACAAGAACTATTTTTCATATGGTAAACTGTTAGATGTTCCGCTTTCTACTCATGAACCATGATATGCAGGTCTTTCCCTGCTTAAGTCATAGGAATCTTTTAGAATTGAAGTAACCTTGTTTTAACATTATGCATTGTTTATATTGCGCACTCTGATCATGTTTACATTAGAGCTCACATCAAGTATGTGCTTCTTTGTGCAAATGGTTTTCAAAGAAAGATGGATTTCATGTTTTTAAGAAATCATAATGTTTAAGCAAAGTATTTTTATTCTTTTCAAAAGGACTTATTTAAGAATGGATTTTCTTAAAAATGTTTTAAAACCCCTTACTGGTCATTTTTACTCACCTTACATTTTGTTTAAAATTTATCAGGCACGGTTGATACTAATGAAGTTAATCAGATGCAGCTGGTTTCCCAGAATCCTGAGCCTCGCGATCTTCTGTTGTAAATGAGACATGATATTTAATTTTAATGATGTAATGTAAAGTATATCATGTCTCATTAAGCACCCCGGTTTTTGGAGGTCGCTACATTATTTATATTGATAATTATAGTAATTAAATGACCAATTATCATGAGTTGTAGAGTTACTTTTAAGGATAACTGTTAAAATCATGATATGAAGTATGAGAAGAAATCCACCCTAACAAAGAAGAAACTTTTTCAATGAGTATAAATATGTATTAAAATAAAGATATATGTAATTTTGTTATAGAAAACTAAGAAAACAAATTAATATTTTAGAATATTTTCAATGTTTGTAAATTTAATTTATGAATATCATTCCATTTATAAACTTAATCATCCAATAATAAGAGGAAGAATATAGTATCAAGACTCTTATAGTAAGAAATAGGGAGTGTCCAATGTTTATCTCCACTAATCCAAGAATTCCATAAAAGTAAAATTTTTCTTATGAAGAAGGTGCAGTTGTTTAAAATTTCACCCAAATTTTTCTTTATTAGTACAATTTAGATTATTTATAGTCTGTTTCAAACAATATTATGGATAATATAATCTTATTAAAAAATTTAGAATAATAAAATGGAATTAAGGTATATATTTGGGTAATATGTTACATTAAAGATAAGGTATCATGGTAAAAAAAATTATGGGTTGATATTAATTGAAAAATATGGATATACACTTAATTAGATAACATTAACATAAACAATTGATCATGTGTAAATTATTTAAATAGGATATTGAAAAAGCATTCAACCATAAGTCATTTATTATTAATTTAATGGATAACAAGTATATAAAGGAATGAGAGATAATTGAAAGAAATAATACCCATGTAAATATCAAAGAGATATAATTATTTCTCATGGTAGAGGAGAAGAATATTGTTTTTACAAAAAACATTGGAAGATACATTAAACAAATAAAAATATATCATATCATAATGTGGTGGTTAGTTTTATTAATAAAAATTCAATAGAGAGGATACTTCAGATACATGAATGATAATAAAGATGATTTAAAACAATTATAAACAAAATAATAAGAGGGCCTCACACTTAGATCATTTGAATAAATCTATTGGTTTTCAAACCATAAAGAGACATCAAGGATAATTTATCTCATCTTATTTTTTGATGAATACATTGGGATGCAACATATCATGTTTATGAAATTTAATAAAGTGGTGATAAAATATATCAAAAGTTATCATAGTTAATTGAGAATGGAAGTTGAAGGATTATTAAAACTCTATGATAAAATAAAATAAAAATATATTTTTCCAATATTGATGTATACAACTACTAAATGAAGAATCAATCCAAAAATGATATTTAATTTGTGAGAAGACCATAAAAATGTGATTGAGTGGAGGAACCACATAGTTAGAAATATAGAAAACATTATTAATCGAGAGTGATATTTGGATGAACAATTTATAGGATGAAGTTAAAACAACGGTTTATCTATAAAATTTTACTTTCCTTAGTATTAGAAATAAAACTGAGATCAATTATTATTATAAATAAATCATAAAAATTATAAATAATAATAATATTTTTAAAATAATGATTTATGTAAGTAATAAAAAAAGTCTGTAATGTAACATACATTCATAGATAAATGAAAAAAAATTGATAGTTATTTATCTATGATTAAGGATTAAAAGTTATTTATAATGTTGAACAATTTTAATAAATTAGAATATGTAAAATTTATTTAATAACCTAGTGTGAATTCCAAGATATATTATTGAACTTGAGTATATTTATTAATGTAAAAGTGAGTATTATCTTATTGTAATGATTCTCCACTTATTATATAAGGATCAATGTTTTAGTCCTATAAAAAGTGACAAATAAATAGAACATTATTACTGGACCTAAATCTCATACTCCTATATTCAAATAATACCAAACAATAATAAAAAAGACGGCGACCCATCGTACTGATAACCAAATGAGTACCACAATATGTACCATCAGTATACCTCCCTTATTTTATTGAACCTCTAGTTTTATTGTTTCAAGAAAGTTCTAGAATCTAGAAATATACATCACTACATTCCTACCTCTTAGATAATGGGGTTTATCAACCACAAACATCCCTTAAAATAGTGTTCCCATCATCCCCATCAATCTAAATGTCACTGAATATGCCTACATCGTTACTGGGTTCATCATAAATATTTTTGAAAGTTCAAAGGTATTAATTACATCTATAATGGTAATATTTTATTATATTTTGTTTAAATAAATTACAATTGATTTTATTTAGTGGTTTGCATATTTAGTATGGGTTCAATATTCTAAAGTAGTAATCAATCTTCAATAATACCAATCTTTATCTTCATATTTGTTTTGAAATGATTATTTATGTTATCTGTAGTGGTCAAAGACACCCATGTGTAATATTTTAGATTTATCCTCTCTTCTAATGATATATAAATTTCAATAGGAGGTTGCAATACAATCATGTGTCCCTATAGATTTATTTGTAAAGAATCATGAAAATCATAATCTGTTTGATGATTAATTTTGTTTCTTCTAATATATTTATGAAATATCTATTTAAATAAATTATAATTGTGTGGTGGATATGTATTGGGTTTGACCATTTAAATACCCTCAACCATAAACTATAACTCATTATTAAATTATATGAATGATTCGTGAAATAAATCTATTTTGAAGAGAAAATTAAATAATATCCTTCTATCCATTACAATGAGAAATAAAATGAGTTGTGTAATATCCTTTTGTGATATGGACATCACCTCCTAATTAGTAATTATCCATGATCTATTGCTCTAGAATCATGTAGTTCACCTTCAATGGATATTGGGAATACCAAATGTGGCATATCAATAGTTGTTCCTGTATTTTTCATCATGGATTCATCCAATTCGTTAATGATCCATCTATATATGTTAACCCATGAATTTTTGGATAAAACTAGTGATTTTGGGTCATGTGAGACTCATAGGGCATAGGTCACTCACATCGAATAACTCTCAACTCTATTTTTTCACCAACTCCAAGCCTTTCCATAAGAACATTGGTCTTTACCCAATAAAGATATCATCTACATGTTTATAATGATGTGTCTTTATATGTTTATCTTATGTATTATAATGTTTAACTATTTTAATTAAATGATGATCAGTTCGTTATATTGGAAAAAATATGTTTCTATGTCACTATTTCAATTATAATTTATCCCCCCCCAAGTTCAAATCAACCAATATCCAATGCTCCTAATTGGTCTACCATGAAAATGCTGCTCATAGTTTCTCATTGGGATTATGAAAACCTAGAGACATGAATGGGAAGGGGAAATTCAATGATTGTGGTTCTTAGGATGAAAATATTACCATTAAGGGATCATCATTCATTACTTATTAAGAGAATATATTTATTAATCTTATAAGAAGAAAAATACGGTGGAGAGTGTAACCCATTACTCGAAGGGAATAAACAAGGATGGCCCAACAATTGAAAACTCTAAATATGTTTATAATCAGGATTAATTTCCATAAAATTAAAGAATATTTTGGGAAAAAACCTTTCGTCGAAATAATTATACAAGTGAGTCCATAACTAAATTACCCGATCAAAAAGAGTATCTGAATCATATATATTCCTAAACCTGAGTATCATATAATCTATTTTTATTATCAGAGTCATACTAAGAATTAGAACATGAGGAACTGTAATTCAATGGATGTATCTGACCATGGAATCTCTCAAGACATATTTATGATATTTATTAAAAAAATACCATAAGAGATCAGAATGATTAAATTTTTTAGAAATACCTCTCCTGGAAAGATGATTTTTATTATCAGTAAAAGAAATATGTTAAAAAATCATTGGATAATGAATTTTAATAAAAAAATGATAAATAAAATCTTTCTTCTATTTATTCACTATATTAGTACATTTATCCTAACAAAATGGAAAAAATTGGATATGAAGTTCATGTATAATAGGATGACCTTGAATCAATATCATGAAAAAATAAAAGTACATTATAGTAATAAAAATATAATATTTAGATTGTAGATGAAGAATATATGGAGCCGAGTCATTTATATGTTCAATTGAAAACATGAAGGGATAAAAGTATTATGAATAAAATCAATTATAATAAAAAAATTAAAAAACATATAAAATATATGTGGAATTATGAAAAACTACGTTTTCATCAGAAGTGACGAATCTATCTTTCAAATAGTTAATGAAGTTAAAATCATAAGTTAAATCCAATAATATAGAGATTAAAAAATTTCTGATGAATATGACATGGGAAATTTTGAAGAGGAAATTGATCACAACATCATTAAATCTAAATGTGTACTCATGGATACCCATGATGTGAGAGGAAATGTAATGTAAATTAATAAATGAATAGTTTTTAATTGTTATTATATAAGAATAAGAATTGAATTTATTGATAAATTTAAAATAGAAGAAATATTTTAGTCAATCCATTTATTTTTATTGTCATAATACAATGGGGATTTATGTTCTATCAAAATTATGTGAAGAGAATATTCTAGAACGGTTTTTATAAGTTGGTGGTATATATTGAACTAGTAGTGTATTTTTAAATTAGTGATAGATAAATAATTTAGTTTCATTTCCAACATTCTTTATATGGGTTAAATAAAGATCTATAATCTTGATGTACTTAGTTAAACACACATATACGGATAGTTTAATTCAAGAGAGGTATGTTAAACCATAGTCTATATGTGAAATTTTGTATAGAAAAAAATTCAATGGAGTAGTATATTATAATGATATCGTTTTGTAGGATGTAATAATGAATGAGATGAAACATTTTAGCTTTCATGAATTTAGAGATTGAAATATTTTGGATTATTGAACTCACAAATTTTTTTGTATGATAAATAAATATAAATTTCAAGAACATATTAATTTCTCAAGAATAATATATAAATAAATTATTAATTTACTTAAAATTCTATATTTTAAATTTCATTAATATTTGTTACGAATTGGAAGAAAATAACTTAAATAATAAAGATAAAAATATGTTGATTTAATATTATCCTATGAAATAAAGGTAATGCTAATCTATTTTATATAATCATTAGTGGGTATTGTTTATGAAACATAATTGGAAGTGCGCTTCCATTAAATTTTAAGGGGTAAAAGTAGTAATTAATATAGTAATATATGTTAACAGTATAATTGATTATGGTTTGGTCCATGTAGGAGAAAATAATTCAGAATAAATGGAAATATTATAATTACTAAAGATATTTATTTATATATCATGATTTAAATAATAAGAATACCCTTTATGTTTTTTGTCAATGTAGGAGAATGGTAATTAGGATGAAATTATTTCCTAATATAGTTGAATTAAATACTCCTATATACACTTTTAAAACAATATGGAAACATTAAAATGAATCCAATTTTTATTATTAAGAAGTTTATTTTTGAAAATGAAGAAAATATATTAAGTGATACGTAATCTATGGGGAATAACACATTGATAATAAAGATAATTATATTATGAAAATAACTATGATTATTGGAGGATAATTGTTTTTTTAAAATAGTGGTATATAAACCCCCAGAATAAATTAAATATCATAGAATTTTTTATTAAAAATATTGTTTTCTACAATGATAATACCTTATATAGAAATAATGTGATAGGTTGGTTTTTTATTACCACATTTATTTGGGGGATCTAATGAAGATTATAGTAATTTGTAACAACATATTTATATACTTGAGAACATCAGAAAGGGTAAAAACACAAAAGAGATTAATGTTGAAACCCATGATTGGAAAATATATTAGAATATAATAATGAATTTAAAAAGAGTTATTTCATTATCAGTTGGTTTTAAATTTTGAAATAAAACTATGATAGAATATTTTAAAAATATACAGATGTCTTTAGAAATTTTTGTAGAATATTTTTCGGAATTTGAACAAACCATGACATTTTTATATGTGTGATGAAAGTCATGAATATGACTAAGTGTTCATGGAAGAATGTTTCTGTCACTGGTTACTATAAAAAGTTAAACTACATCATGTTTTATAATAATATTTCATTGATAGGGAATTATAGAAAAATATATTGGCATTTCAATTATGTTGTTTTGACAATGATGTTAAATTCCATAGGATTAATAACCTAACAAAAAATATGTTATCAATGATAGGAAAATTTTGTTTTAAATAATATATATATTCAATATAGGATTTTAGATAATATTTAAAAAAATATTTAGTGTTTTTAAAAAAGGAATCTACAATATTATTTAGGCAAAATCTATATAATAAAATTTATGTGATTAAATTATTTTTTATATCATATATTAAATTATTATCAACTAAACATGTTAAAAATCAATATAATAATGATTTTACGGTTTATTTAAGTGTCAACACTTTGACCAAGAAATTAATTCATTGTTAATGTTATTTCATCATGGTTTTTATGATATACAATATTAGATAATTTCAATATCATTATAAATACTAAAACATGTATAAACATTATAGGATATTTAATATGACCTATATGACATTTTTTGAAACCAATTATTTGCTAAAACATGAAAAAAAAATATTTAGAATAATATAAAGGTTACGACTTATAGATATTGAAAAAGATATTGTAATAAAACAATTCATAACATGGTGTAAAAAATACTAATTATTTGAATGAATAGATATTATAGAAATAAGATAGATAATTTGTGTTTCAAATAATTAATTAGATTAAAAAATTTATGTATAGTTATATAGAAACACATATATTATTTTATTTTATAGATTTATATATAGTGTTAATTTTAAAATCTTGTATGCTAATTATCCATTACTAATTATGTGAGTGGAATTATGATAGAATGTGGTGTTCATTAGACTGAATAGTGACCTAATCCTAAAATTATATTCACATAATTCTATATTAGTTGAATTTTTTTCTTTTGAACATCATTGGTGTGTGCTACATAGATTATCAGATTTGGTTGAAAAATATAAAATCTCTAAATCATCATTATTTATTTTCTTTACGATGGTATTTCAATTAAAATTGTTTTTATAAAACATATTTGAGTTCATCAGAATACTATGAAAAGATTAATTTTAAATGAAATTCATCTTTATATACATCACCCCCACTCATATGGTATTGGGGATACCTATGGGTTCTGTATTTTTTAATTTTTTTAATGTGTCTTAATAAGAAATCCAAATTATAGATTGTGGAACTATTATTATCTATGGTTTATAGTCACACATCAGTCAAAAAAAACTAAAAACATTTGGTTTTAACTCAAAATGAATTAATATGTAAATAACAAATACATAAAGTGTTTATGGGGTTACAATCATGATTCGTTGTGCTAAATGGGTTTTATAATACTATTTTTTATAAAATGAATATAATATATTCTTGTAGTCATTAAAACATTCATAAATTTAAATAGTGTTATCAATTAAATTTTTAATTAACCATTTTTAAAATAGAACCATAATTTCAAAAATTATTGTGGTCTTATTATTCATATCAATATATTTATGATTTGAAATTTTATGAATGATGGTATGATTCCATTCACTAAAATATTATGTTTTCTAACATATGGATTCAAATTTTCAAATATATCCATGTAATGTTTTCAGAATTTATCTTATCCATACTTTGACATCAAATATAGTATTAGACATAGCTTTTTCTAATTCAACCAAATTCGATTACACTGGAGGATATATAGATTAAAATACATATCTCCCCATATCAGTTATATCCATTTGAACATTATTATCTATCCCAATATACTATATTTATCCTCATTGATAAAGGATCAATTTACTTGATAATATTTGGATACATATGGGTCACTATGTTTTTTATATTCCTAGAAATTGTTTATCCATTTTATTTTAAAATATGAAATTATTTAGTAAAAATATTCTACAATATAAAAATATATAATATAAAATCATATAGGTATTTATGAGTGAATAAATTGTTTCATTCTATATCACCATCTCTATAAAAAAATCTAGAATAGAAAAAGTTTTTTACTTATTTAATCTTAGTACCATCAATCCAATATTATCATTTATCTATAAACTGATCGACATGAAATAGTAGTTGATAAATTACATAACAATAGGGTAACTATATAGAGCTATTATAAAATTAACTCCATTTAATATTTGTAATGTTTCCCCATTTAAACTCACATTCATATGAACATCAATTAAACTACTTTTTCTGACATCATCTCCATGATTATTACCAAATTTCTCTTGATAAAATCATTAACAATAAATTAAAATCAAAATTTATTATATTTATGAGATATTTTAATTATTACTTTTTTATCAATCACTAAAAATATCATTCCATTATTTATTCTTTCTTAGGAAACATTATTAAGAAATATTTAATTTGAAATGACAAGATAGATTCCAGATTTTAACTAACACTTAGTGAAAAATCATCAATGGAATAACCATATTTTTTTTTCTATGTGATGATTTTTTTAATGTTATCTCCAATTTTAATTTATAATTTTAATCCATTAAATTTATTTTTATTGATTTGTAATAGAATAATAAATTTATCCCCATAGGTTAAATATAATAAATATATATATATGGATCCCAATTATATGAAGCATTAATATCATTTTTTTTATAAACAATAACTAATTATTTCAAATTTTATCACAATAAAAACATGTAATTGAGTTTCTTCATCATAAATATCTCCAAAAATTTCAAAAATTTCATTTAAATTTTTAAAAATACCTCATCAATCTCCAAATCAAAGAATCACAGAAACTTAAGTGGAGTGAGGTTCTTCACATCAGTGTAATATTTAGAAATGGATGTTTTTTTAATTTTAAATAATTTATAATATATAATTATTATAAAAGATGAATGAATTTTATAATTGTGTTGAATTTTTTAAAAATTATTTGGTAAAATATTTAAAAATTACATCATGATCCTGGGAATAATTGAGGATAGGGATTCAAATGAGTATATAATTATCAATGTAGTATTTATTGGTTATAATATGAAGAAAACTAAAAAATTATTTACTCCGATATGTTTTTAATGAGGTTTGTGGTTATTGGATTTCTAAATAAGACCCTATTATAATGTCACTCAAAATTAAGGGAAGTATTATAAACCACTCAATGGGTTTAAAGATGATTGAAATTTCATTCTATAGGGTAATTTTTAAATTGTTAATGGAAGGAGTGTTTATGTTGTTTCTAGAATGGGTTTTTCTAGAAAATAGTTCTCATAATACTATCTATAGTTGTAGGTATTGTAATTTTCATGATGTATTCTTCAAAACTGTCCTTAGAATAAACACATAAAAAAATGGTCCAAAACGTATTGTGGATATCAATAAATATTAATTTCATAATATAAAAATTATTTAACATTTAATAGCATAATTACTTCATTACTATGGTTTTCTATGTCAAAACATTGACCTTGAAAATATATCATAGATAAGGAGTCCATATAATGGTGTTTAGACTATCTTTGAGTTTTTAAATTTAGATCATCTTTTCAATTATTGTAATATATTAACATTATCTAGGAAATTTCAATGGAATTTATTAGATGGTTTTTAATACCTATTATGTGTTTTAACATGGAATACCAACTTAGATAAATTTAAATCGGAAATATTTAAGATATTGAGGTCTTTAAATTAATAACTATGAATTTATATCATGATGATGAACTTGTTAATTATTTATGGGAATAAGAGAGTGATATTCTGTTATAAATGAATATCATAGATTTATTTAAGAGTAATAGAAACATATAAAGAGAGATATAATTTAAAATAATTTTCTTGATCTAGTGTACTAATTATCATTGATTATTTATTGTAATGGATTGTTGGCTAAATCATTCTAACCATGTCATTAATAAATAATTTTTTAGATAATACAAGGATGTGATCTATGTGATCAATAAGGGATTAATAATATATTTTATGTACAAAATATGATGTTGGTATATTTTGGAAGATATAAAAAATTCGATTATATACTCTTTGGTTATACCCCAGTATAGAGAAGCGAGTACAATATATATTTCTTCATGATTTTTCCATTACTAAAATTATATTCTGGTTGGTTATTTGTGACATATTTTTCGGTTCATTCTAACACGAGAACAAGATATATTTTGTTAAAACTATATACACCCTCTAATTCATTCCCTCCAGTTGCGTGATTGAGAGAAATATGTCTATAATAGGTTGTATAATATTATAATGAACTTGGTAAGGAATATATATCCAAGGGATTTTAGCATTTTGAATACTTTCAATAGGAATAGATCATGGATATTTGATATAGAAAAATTATCTAATATGGAATAACATTATAATCCATCATCGAAAATCTATTTTAATGGAATTTTTCTCTATTATGATGCATGGAATTCCAATTAATATGTCCATATATATTTCATATTATAAATAAAATATGTAATTTTTAAATAATAATGCAATAAATAAAATTACCACATTGGATGTCTTGATAAAAAAGTATATATGATGTTGAAGAGATTAATTTTCTCATAATTAACTTGGGGTAAACAAATTAATATCTGATAAGGTTGTTGTACGTTGAAGGAATCCAATATTCTGGTGTTAAAAAATTTAATGATTTTGTGATGTATCTTAATGATAATTTTAATTATTTATTTATGTTAATAATCAATGTGTTTGAATCTATATGAGTAATTTCTATGTATATCAATGATTTGGATATAATGAGGGAAATATTAAAAAACTCGATATTTTTAAAAGGAAAATGTTAGGATACATAAAAAGTGAAATTTTGAATAATTTTCTCTTGATGATTAATAAATTAAAATTGTGTAATGAAATTTAAACTTAATGAAAAAAATAGGCAAGTAAATTATTTTAAAAAATAGTTTTTAAATTAAAAAGTATATTTTTATCAACCATGATAATGGAAAATTTTAGGTGAGTGAGGAATTTCCTTCACTTGTGGATAGAAAATTCAATCATAGAATAGGGTGGATTCAGTGATGTCTATTAGTACAATGTTTTAATTATTCATATTTTGGAAATGTAGTTACATGATTCCAAAAAATAAAATATAAAGAACAAGGTAAGATAAATTTCCCATAAATAGATAATAAATGTTTTATCCATGAAAATACATTAAAAATACATTTGGAAAACATTTTGCATTAATGATTCAATAAAAGGAAATTGTGAGTAAGTAAGAATATAAATTCATATTTTTTCAATAATTTAGACCTAATTAATGAAAAATATATATAACTATATGATATAAAATATATAATATAATAAATGAAAATTAAATCCAAGGATTTTTCAAAATAATTAGTTTGATATTAATGTTAAAATGGGCTGATAACTAGAATAAGTTGATATTAAGAGGTATAAAAATTGGAATATTAGTGTAATGATGAAGTAATTGTATAATTAAATTAATCAAATTAAATATTAAATCACCCAAGAAGAGTATTATATGGATGATCAAACTTCAATATAATGGAATTAAGAATATTTAGTATATTTCAATAATACAATTGTATAAATGGATATGTTAATTGAAGAAAATAACTCTCACATTAAGAAAACAATAAATTCGATTTAATAATATAATGAATAAAGGGAATAATTCAATAGTAATATTGATATTCAAATGATATAAGTAAATTCAAACAATAAGTTTCAATTTGGTTGATTTATTGAACATGATAGGTATGAAAAATCTGGGGTAATTATTGAATAATCAATGGAAAAATATAGTGGAAAATATTATAAATGTATATAATGGTGAGATAATCAAGGATCAAACAAAAAATGATACATGAGTTTTTAATTAAAAATTTAATTTGAAATTTATGTAAAAACTATCAAACATCAAGATTAATCAAAGGATGAGAATGTTATTTCGATTTTATAGAGAGGAGAAGTGATATTTTATTCAAATTTTTGAAGTTCTAATTTATGGTGAGGCACCAAGAAGAAAGACACTTTGAATGATGAAAATTATATGATGAAAATGGTGCTATTTTTTTGATGTGTGTTATTTTAATTTCTCTATCATTATCCATAAATAGCATGGATATTTGAAATGAATAAAAACAATAATTATATCAAATGCTCAAAAATACTAAAGGGTTATTGTGAACATTTTCAAATTTCTGAATAAATTACATATATTTTGAGATGATTAAGATTGTATTACTGATAATGAAGTAAATAATGAGGGGAAACTAAGTTAATAATGAACTAAAAAAAATATTTTCATAGATGGAATTGAAGAAGAAGTGGAAGGAAAACATTTATTAAATAACATTTAAATCATATCAAAACATTAATACATGGATACAAAATATTAGATATTTGTCATAAATAATTAAAATGTTCATCATATTGATGATATGAAGAATAATTTTGATGAATAATTTTATAATTCAAATTATTTATTATTGGAAAATCAATGATTTTCTAAAGATAGGTATTGATATGTATGAAATTAAAAATTTATATGTACTTATTATTAATGGATTTTGACATAGTATATTAAGTTTAAAATAATTGTTTTGCACTATGCTTCATGTTAAAATCATTCTTAAGTAATTTTTTATTTATTTGCTGTATTATTTTGTATTTACACATGGAAATATGACCAAAAATATATTTATCAAGCCAATTAAGGTGGATATTCTAGTTTCACCAAGGTGAAAGATTAATAAAACTTGTAAACTCAATGAATCATGAGCATAAATTAACATATCATGAAAATTAAATAAAATAGAAAATCATTAATTAATATTCCTAATTCAAAATTAGATACATTAAATAATATGATTAATACATGACCGAGAATATGGTTTGATGTCCTTATAATCCAATTAATAATAAAACCTCCCACATTCATGATTATATTGAAAATTATATATTTAGTTCTATGAAATATTAATTAATAATATGATAAATCCATTTTATCTTGGTTCATGATGTTTATATGTAAATAAAATGCATATTTTTTATTTAAAATTTAAATAAGTTTTGGATTCTAGAAAAATAATACATAGGTGGGGTAAAAAACAAAGTAAAGGATGATCCAAACATTATAATTATAAAACAACATATTATATTACTATATTAATATATATAATAACATAGTAAATAATTCTACCAACCCTTATGTATTATATATAGATATTATACAACTAAATTGAGTGATTAATATGAGAAACTAAATATCAAAAATATAGAGAAAAATATAATCAACAAGAGTAGAATCCTAAACAAATATTATAATGGATGTGGTGAAAATTTTAATATATACCTAAAGTAAGAATTTTTAAATCCCAATAAAAATGTGGAACCAAATTAGATGTTACATGAGAGGATACTATCCCTCAATCATTTTATAACTGTCTTATTTAATATACATATTAGGAATAAAGACGTAATATATGGTTAATTTTGTGATAGGGAGGATGAGAAATAACATCTTAGAAATTTGACTATCTGTAAATCCTATAATAATTTTACTACAAATCATTAAAATTATGTTATGATTATTGATGTAAATGTTATTTATGATTAATTAGAAAATAAATTATGAAGACTAAATATTTAGGGACATCAAGGAGAAGATTTTGATCATGAATAAATTCATACATAACCATTGAAGACATTACATGAAAAATATTGTGATATTGAGTCAAAATATGAAGAAGTATTTTGGTTGATCAATCATGAACATAATAGGGAATAATATTGGATGAAGTAGATGAAAATAGTATCAATTTTAAAAAAAATTATCAAAAACCTGATAGATCACACATGTTGAATAAATTATATTATAATAAAAAGTAGAGAAACATGTTTTGTTTACGTGGTAATTGTTATGTATTAGAGTATAATATATATATATATATATATTAAAATAATGATAAAATTTTAAATATAAATAGTTCTAGATTTCAAATAGACCAAATGATCACCATTACTTTGGAATAGAATAGGATTTAAATAAAAAACATGAACATCATGATAGTGTTACTAAACCAAATAATGATTAGATAGGTTTTAATTCCTATGAGATAATTGATGGAATTGAAATTGGGTATATATGTATATATATAGAAATACATGAATTAATTTGAATAATTTTCATATGGGAAATTATAAGGGGGTTCATGATCTATAAAACAGGTGTTATGATATTATTCAAAACTGGCGGTCTTTATTAAGGGGGCTATATTGAAAAATTACTTGAATTTAAAACCCATAAAAATTATTTATTTGATTTCAATAATGTAACAAGGGATTGGTATGATCAACTATATACATTTTTTAAGATAAGTAGATTTTAAAAGCAGTGGTGTCGAAGATAATCTCAATGTGAGGTGTTCTTGTAATGAATAATTTTTCATAGTTTTCTATCTTTACATTATTATATATGATATAAATAAGAAACTAATATTCAAAGAGATTGAACACATATTTAGATAAGTATATGAAATCACTATTATTCAAGAGGTCACATATTTAATTGCATAATAATTCAATCAAAACATTGAATACATATATTTTTTGTATATATGCTAAATAGTTTCTTAAATTTTTTATTTAAAATATTTTCTGTATGTTAAAACTTCGTCATAATTAAAAACAAATTTAGATAGTAAAAAAATATAGAAACTATGAGTTCTAAATTATTCTATAAAATAAATAAAATAAAACTACATTTGATACTGAAAATACTAAATATATTTTATATGAAATTATTTGTTGAATAGTTTTAAAGTAATAAAAAATATCTTAAGTAAGTAAAAATGATTCATGTGGTTTCTATACGATGAATATAAATATATATTAATTTTTTAAACCAAAATAAAGTATTAATATGATTCATATTCAGATATTTTATGTGATAGAGACATAATAGATAGTATTTCTCTGATTGGGGGATCATTATTTTTTGGTGCTTTTGAATTTTTGTATTAGAAATTTAAAATAATGAATATCACTAAACCCTATCAAAGAAGATTATATTTCGTGATGAAGGAATGTTCCTAGAAACTTTTAACAAATAAAGAGTTATAGGATAACTTTATTGATATAATGATTTTATGGTAGTGTTTTTAAAAATAAATATCTGATTAATCATAATAACAATCTTTTATAATAGTAACTTAAATAATATATTTAGATTCAATACAACATTATTGTAATGACCCAACATGGATTCCATATCTAATTCCATGAGATGGTCTTCCAAAATTAATCAAGTATACCTATCTTATTTTAAAGGCTACTAACTAGCAGTTAGTGCCTTAGGAATTTTCATGGAGATACTATGTTCTCATAAAAATGTTAAAAAAGTATAAATAAGAAGATATTATCGAAAATAGTGAATAAAAAGATTTTGGATGAATAACATAAACAAAAATAAAAAAAATTGATAAAAACATAAATTATATAATATCCAAAACATATATGTCATACATACAATACTAGTCACCCACTTGACTGAACATACATGCTAAATTAGATAATTGACTGATGTAGAAGTATATGGATCTAATACTAACTCTGAGATAGAAAATATAAGTGGTATCCAATAAAAAATTGATATTTTATGTCCAAATAATAATAATACACAAGATCAAAATCACACGATCATTCATCTCTCGGTCTCATCACTATCCATAATGAATTTGTCCACATCCAAAAAATAGACCTAAGGTATGCATGAACACTGAGATTAATGTAAAAGGGGTGAGAAATAAATCTCATTAGTCCATCAAAAATGGGGAACCTATAAACTACATCCATATGTAAATTCTCATGCAATATTCTCATCCTAGTTGATAGACATCATGTGTAACAAAATCAGAAACAAAAACCATAAAAAAGTAAGCATGATCCTAATCCATTAGACTATGATCCTTATTGTCTTGAAAAAGTATCATCGTATATACATGTATATATGAATCAACATGTATCCTTATAAATTAATGTATATATATAAGGTGATAAAAAACATGTTTAGTAAAAAGGTGTACAATAAATCCTTGGGGTGTAATCTATTTCATCACGATAAACTGTGAATGAGTGAAAAGGCTTAATGTCATGCCACTCCTGTTGTGTAATGTTATGTCAATCTTAAGTCCATAATCTAGAAAAAAATAAATTAATCATATTATTGTAGAAATATCTCTAATCAAGCTACATCACTATTGTGGAATAACTTTCAAAGAATTGGGTTCACCCATACTCACCAGAAATCACTAAAATTGGGTCTTACAAGTAAAATATGGATGTCCTATAAACATGGAATGTTACATGATTCCAACCCATTAAATCATATTATATTTTATTCCAATGTAAGATTCCTAAATCCTAGTACATAGAAAATCTTGACATCACAACCCATACAATACTAAAGGGGAATTACCATTATGTGATCTAACTGAATACTTATGATTTTAGGAAAAATACCTTCATCAAATAGCTAAATATCCCCATTCATATATTAATCTTGTAAATATAGTAAAAATTCATCCACTTCTCCCCATGGTGAGTCCAATACATCATTAGTGGACATTAGTTTCCATCCTCGTGGATTTCAATAACATCTAAAAGTAGTTGTATGTTCAACTACCAGTAATCCTCAGGTTATCCCTTGGATATTTTTAGATATGAATCAATAGAGTGAAACCATGTAATGTGTTTATGTAATAATATTTGTGTCCACCTTATTAAAAAATACATATATATGGGGGAGGTCTAGTGATGAATGGACATTCCATAAATAGTAACAATCCGAAAGAATGATCATGAGTGAGATCGATGAAGTATGACTAGTAATATAAACCTTATCATGAAATCAATGTAGGCCCATTCAGTGAGTACCATGAGGAAATTATGGAACTCATCGTTTCATCATAAGTAAATAAGATTGAATTCATAAATAAAAGAGTTAGGGTGGCTGAATTCATAAACCATACACTACAACGACAACCACTATGATTACATTCTTACTAAAAGTTCTATGGTGACACCTACTTCCATCTCAACTGAAACCCAAAATAATGTATCTCTGGTTCAATCAAACATCAGGGCGTGCAATGTGTCCCTTTCTTCAATCATTGATGGAGCATCCAACATGATATACGAAAAGTATATACATAAGTGATCTGTCATGGGATCTTATAAGTAATATTGTATAAAAATTCATCCCTCCTCGGATCCTCAAAAATAGTAAGTTAGAGTAGGAATCTTATATGGGTTTTTTAATTCCAAAAAAGTTGAGGTATCTTTTATGGGAACCAACAAAAATATGTATGAAGTGAAATCCTACATGGGAGGAACTATGTAAAAATTATTAGTGGCTACCATCACCGGATCCTTGTAAATACCTTATTTCAAGACCAGTTTTTCTCAAGGGGTATATCCTAAAAGGGGGAAATCCGCATCAGATAAATTCTAAAATCATTAGTCAATATAAATATCTCATAGCCCATTTCATATCAAGGACTCACTATTTCATGTCAAATTAAAACATTTACTATATGGAGAACCTCTATATGATTTCCCACACTCTCAAAAAAAATATTTGGGGACCTCAAATCATCGCAAGTCTTGTACAATTATGATTTATATGAAAAATCATTCAAAATGGAAAAATCATATTTCCAATTTTATCAACAAGTTACCAAAACATGAAACCCTCTCAAATGTATATAAAATTAGAACAACATGGTTTGTATACCCTAGTACATGTTGTGATATCTCAAATCCCATCTTGTTCATGTACTTCATATGAAAATGGATTTTAAAACCCATACACACTGAATTTGAAACATGTATTTTGAATGCACCCTACATGTGTTCATAAACATTTCATTCACATTTACAACTAATTCATTTAGGGTAGTTCATGTATTTTTAAATGGTTTGTAACCCAAATAGGTTTTGGTAATGTACTCTATATGGATAAGTTCCTCTTAATGGGCTATCATTTTAGGTTCTCAGAGAAATAGAAAAGGACCAGTATAAAGCTTCGACTCATATTACATGGTGTGTACTTATAATAAGTCATATTACCAAATATAGAATAACATATGGTGTTATTTCCTAAACAACATGTCATGTGTTTTTTATATTTGAATGGGAAACCATTACAGACGACTTTAAACACCGTTTTCTTTGACCAAATCTATAGATCAACCCTAAAAGTGTCTATAAGAATCATAAAAGAGATTTAAAATGAATAATTAACAAATACACAATTATTTAGGGGGAAAACCAAAAACAAAATACATTGATAAGAATCCAATGAATCATTACCCATATTCATGTTTGTGGCTATCAGAGGGTGATCTAGCTCCCCCTGTTGATCGTGATGGAACCTTCTTTCCTCTCTCTTCTATTTCCTAATCTTAACCACTCCCTATAATATCAATAAGATGTATAAGAAATCCCATATGGGTACATATTTGTAATGTTTGGGATAAATTATAAATGAAAAATGGCAATGAAAGGAGTAAAACGAAAAGAATAAGAAAAATGGATTCAGGCCTAGTTCCCAATATGGGTGAATTCTTTTACTAGGAATACCCCTATTTTTGAATCCATAGAAGAGATAAAATGTTATTCACATACATCATTCAACATATATCAACGTAAAAAAATTAATAAATTAATAGTTATTTAATTATTTATTAATTGCTAAATTTTAATTATTCCACGAAAAGTAGAAAATCATAGAATTGGTATATAATCTTATCGATTATTAAAAACTATATTTTGGGACCAAATGTGTTGTTAAAAAAATTAATTAAAATAATATGATAGTTAAATTTTCCTTTTTACCCATTACAAAAATCCGAAATAAAAAGTTAAAAAAATTCATTTCAATGTTTGGTGATATCTGGGTCCTTACAACCTCTCCTCCAAAACCATTCCAATACCAAAGAAGCCTTGTTGGTGAAATATAATCCATGATTAAATCCCAAATATCTCCACAACTATGTGAATTTGGACGTACATTGATCGGTCTCAGAGCATTGAAAACTCCCTTAACACATGAGAAGTATTTCTGTGAAGGATATGATACTCTATGTCATAAGATAATTTTTACCATTGAATCTCAATCATGATCTTAAATTCAAGCAAATATCTCTTTCCATCCATAATGTTTATGAATGTAATGGATGTAAGTAATCATACCTGAAAACTGTAAATCAAGCATTAAACATCATTTCCCACATTGTCAGAATGGTTTCCACATAAAATTAAAAATTTCAAATCATAATAAGGGTTAACATAATAAAATGTGAAATTTTTCACTACCTACTATATGTATTACCTTATATCACTCCTTTAGTGAAACCTCAATAGGATCCACTATCAAGCAAGAATAAAATTTAATAAACATTTTGTACTGTTGATTATTTCCTAGAATACTCAGTATAATACATGATATAGGGAATTAGAATATCTAACATAGAGTATAATAAGATTCCATATATATAAATATATCACTCTCTTTAAATCCATTATCTCATTAAAAATAGTTATAAATTCCTTTAATTGACCAAATACATCACATTTTCCAACAATAAGTGTTCATGTCCCATCATGTGTCACTCACCTCATAGAACATGATCTATTTCTAATGCTTCTCATACCAGATAGATACATTTCTCATTTCATCACAACTACTGGGAAGATCTTACCACATCAATTATTTGAAAACAACATTCCTTATATCACCCATGTCGACTCATCAATTTAATATTTAAATGGTTCCACAAAAAACCAACATGTAAATTTTATATCTCATAATACACATTGTGTGTTGAAAACAATACCATCCAGTCATCCATCAACACATGATATTTATAGTCATCTATTATAAGTCTTGCTAACTATTTTAAATAGAATCTCAGTATAAAAATCCATAATATCCCTTAATACTCTTTTTTATAATCAATATCCTTACATATCAAATGATATCTCCATAACCACACATCAAATGACATTATTCGCATCACAAATGTATACCCATTCAATAATTGTGTTAGCAATAGAGGAAATAGTAGTCACTGGACTAGGAACATAAATATTCATTGCTATCCAATCTGATTTGGATAACCAAGCACTCAATATTGTTTCTAGAATCTGATGGAATAATTATTCCAATATCAAAAAACCTAAACACATATTTTGCATCAATCCCAAATAGAGTATTCAACAAAGCACATTTTATAGAAAGGCTCCCCTAAACCCATGTAAACCCTCAGTCAAGATTCCCTTGGTCAAATATAATTTTTACCTACAAGGTTTTGATTCACAAATGGGGGCCTCTAAGTCTACCATCTAGCCCTACTTATTTAGTATATTATATTAGTAAATATGATTATTCCCTTATCCTAATGTTCAAACCTATCAAAAAAGATACATATCATGGGTATCATCCATAGATCTGTCTCAATGTAAGGAATCTAACATGACCATAAACCCTCTCAATGTTAGGTAAAGATAACATCAACGTACATGGGTCAAAACTATAATGGATCGAACTACGAGGGATCATTTCTTTCTCTGCATCCTCGCAAGGAAATTTCACCTAGAGTATCACAAATTCAACATATAAAAGATAACACACTAATAATCCTTAAGAATATGTATATAAAAATACACCCTAAAGGTTTTAGTCCACTAGGAACACTATGATAACTATCATAATTGAAAAAGGGGATCGGAGTATATATCGATGAGAGAAGGTTGGCTATTTAAAATATCACAGTAATATAATTTGTAAAACACCATATAGGTGATTTGGAAATTTTGTAAAACTCATCTGAAAAGAAACACCCACATTGGGTAAACTAAAAATGAATCACTTTCTAATTATGTCCTACAATGGTTGGAATTACTTATATAGTTCATATAAGTAGAATTATATTCCAATATATGTTGAAAAATATTGTATATAATGTAATTTACACATTAAATAACCCATCCTATGAATAAAATACCTAAAGGGAACCCAAACATGGAAATAATGTGTCATATTGACCGACTAGCGTAACTGATCGTACCATGCATAAGGAATAAATCAATATCCACATGAACAGAGGTCTCACTGAAGATCTATATAGCATGCCATCAAATGGAAATATGTATGTAATTAAACCCAATTATGAAAACATACGCCAAGAAAAAACATGGAAAACCTGATTTAGGTTGTATTAGACACATTAAACTGTATTAATATGTTTTACTTGTAAAATCACCTACCATCAATACTATAACATGTTGAACTTATGTGCCAAATATTATGTATGGGATTTCTCTTTCCTTTACTATCCATGTCACAAAAATCAATCACTATCCACTTTCTAATTATCCATTTCCTAGAAATCCATATCTGGACTCTCTCTAATGGGATGATATCCATAAATCCATATTAAATCCAAATATCCACATCACATGTGTTTCACTCTATGTGAATATAATATAATACAATAACATCACATATCATGAATCGTAAGACTTCTTCCAACAACAAGTGATCTAGACAGACTAGTTTGATATCCATCATAGGTTCCAGCATGTTCCCAATAATCCTATATACCACATAAAAAATAGTAATACAATAGAAAAGGAATAACTCTTATAAAAATTTATAATGTCTCAAAATAGATAACTCTAATTAGATCCCTGAGCTAGTTTTCCACAAGGACTCAAGCATGATTCACTAAATACTAGAGGCTTCAAACTATATGAAATGGCCAAGGTAAAATTCATGGTGATAATATACCTCATATCATAGTAAATAATAGTTAAAATCAACAGATATCATACATATAAGTAATCAAACTGAGTGTATAATAAATCAAAAACCTAAAATAAAAAAATTCTAAAATAATAAATTAAATGATATAGAACCCCAAACATTCATGTTATACATATGAAAATTGTATCCCACTAGACCAACCATACATAAAAGAGAGAATAATGTAATATAAATAAATATAAAATGCTCAAGTACTAACCCATATTCAAAAAATAATCCTAGTCTCTAATAAATTTGCATGCTTCTATATATTGATCATAATAATCTACACATGCATACATTATCAATAATTAATCCATGGGCCTCTAACCCATCTATCATGTATTTCATCTCATCCTAAAAAAAATATTTCGTTCATAGAAACTTTCTTTCAGGTATAGTGGGAGAGAAATAAATCTTTCTATGCCTCTCCCAATGTTGAAACAATAAATGGAAACCATTTTTTCATGTTGATTTATTATGGCATGCCTAGAGGAGACACATTCAATGTTTCAAAACATGAAAAAATGATAAAATAAGTAAGCCCATAGATTATCTTTGGGTATGTGATCATGATTATCTAAAAAATGTTTTTTCATATATATATGTATATATGTATATATATATATATTACCATATATATATATATTTATATGTGTGTGTGTGTGTTTGTGTGTGTGTGTTTCTATAAGTAAGGTAGCAAATAACATTTAAAAAATAAGTCTACATCTAACCATTGGGTCCTTAATTGCGATAATCCAGATATTGTTTGAATAATTTGTCATTAATGATTTCATGCCACTTAAGATGTGTAAAATTAAGTCAATCCTTGGGTTCATAATCTTAATTGTCAATAAATGCTTCAGTCAATGTTTTAACTATATCTAAACAAGCTATGTAACAATAGGGGGATACATTTCCAAGCCTTGGGTTCACCTGTACTCGACTCCAATCACTATAATGATGGATTCCCTATATGATATAGATGTTCTATAAATAGGTCATTGTCTTCTATTCTAGACCAATAAAGCTTGTTATAATCTATTCTGATGTCATATTCCAATGTCTCGGTCTATTTGAATACATCAAATCACAACTTCTATAATCCATAAGTGGAATGACCCTTAGGCATTAGGGACGAGTCTTATTTGGATCCCGGATATCACTAATAATCTGTTAAAAAATGGCACAACATACCCATTACTAGAGAGCTCTAGGGAATATAGTAATGGTTAATAAACAAAAACAGAGGGAGTATCCAAGGAATCACTAGAAGATAGCTATGTTAATTTTCAAGAATTACAATTGTATCTAGTGGATGAGGAAAGTGCACATACTATGAAACCTCTCATAATCCCATTGATAATAGAGGGTTAAAATCAATGAGATAGGCCAAGAAGATGGGTTAATTGATAAACTCATCATCCACCTCTAGAAATAATCCCTCTATAAAGAGTAATTCCTTTTAAAATTGGGTATTCTGACAATGATAACAATCAATATGAAGGAATATGATGCATATCCAAGAAATGTATCAAGTAGTCCACACCATAGCATCATGTAAAATTAGGATCACAATTTGAGTAACTGGATGTACCTCTATAAATCATTGCTTCATCAGTTTTAATGTAGTGAATACATTAATAAAGGGTAAGGATGACTAAACACCTAAACACTCCATGACCATGAAATCTTATTTTCTCACTAGATTGGTATGGTGTTATATGGTGACACCCACTACTATCTCAACCCAACCACATAATGGAATAGATAATGATTATTCATACAATGAGGCACCAAATAGATCCCATTAATTCAAACATAGAGGTAGAATTGAACTCTATATTATTGATGTCTACACATATGAAAAGGTACGCCTCTTGGGAGCCCTTAAATTAACTTATAATAAAATGCATCCCTATTGGGACCATCAGAAATGTTATGTTATTAGAGGAATCATATATTGGAACCCCTATTTCAAAATATTTGAGAAAATAATATATTGTATCCTCATAATGAATAGGTATATTGGGGAATCCCACACTGGTTCCTCTATGTTATAATTAAAAGAGTCTTACTACATGTTATCCTTAGAAAAAAATCATCTTAAGACATCGTAGGATAGAAGGGCATATATTGCATGGGAGATACCCCCAAGGGATAATCTAAGAAATAATCAATTGAAAGAGATATCTCATGGACGATCTCAGATCAAGGACACACTATAAGAGATATTTGAAATGATAATGATGGAGAAATGACCTCTACATTATAGCACACTCACCTAAAATGGATAATTAAGATTCTTCCAATCACTAAGAAAGTCCCACCATTATGATTGACATGGAAAAAGTCTCAAAATGGAATAAGAGTATGTGTAATTGTAACTCCGGGGGTTCAAAAACATTAAAATTCCAAAACAATGTATATAAGGAGAAGTAAGTAGTGTGCATGCCTTAGTAAATGGTGTGTACTCTCAAATATCTATAGGGGTGTTCAAATTAAATAAAAATGGTATCAAAATGTCAGGTACACATCATGTTAAACATGTACACCATGGAAACCCTATATGGGGTACCTTAATGTGTACCTCACATGTCCTAGTAATGTATTTAGTTTTAGTCATTTATATTTACACGCCGGATAACCCACATAGGGTATGGTTGTCTACTCCACACCACCAAGTGCCCCTACATGGGATCTACAACCATGTTCCTCGATAAAGGGACAAAAACTAGTAAACATCATTTACGCCTAGTATATGGTATATACATATCAAAAGTAATATCACCCAAATGGGAAAAATAGACAATGTGTGTTCTTGGACTAGACATTGTGTGATTGGGATTTCCGAATAGGGAACCCTAGTAAATGGAATGAAACACTATTTTCCTTCAAAAAACATATAGATCGAACTTGAAGGGATCCAATGAAGCCTTAAAAGGTATTTAAAACTATAACGTATGAAATATATATGGATTAATAGAAAATAAACTAAAATATCCAAATTTTCAGAATAATTCGTTGAATCTTCCCTAATATTCGTGCTCTACATGTACTGGACGATGATATATCTCATATTGAGCTCCAACAAGGCACATAATTATGATTCTAACATTTTATCACTCTCTATACCACTCTCATATCTCAATAAGTGTAATGTAATCCCATGAGAATAATATTCACTAGGGATTGGGAGAAAAATTAAAATAAAATGGTAAAATAAAAGAATAATAATAAAATAAAATAATGCTCATTCTAAGACCTAGTTCCTAACACGAGTTTATGAATTTTTAATTAAACCCCCACATTTACATTCAATTGCTGAGATATACATTAATTAAAATGTTCTGCTCAATAGATATAAGTAATTTAATATTTGGAAATATATATTTTAATAATCCATTAATTACTAATTATTAATTATCCCATGAAACATAAAATGTCAATTAATTATATCATACAATTGTCCTGGCTTAAGAAACCCATTTTAGTAATAATGTAGTGGTTATAAAATTTAAAAGAGATCATATGCATGGTTAAAATACTTTTTTACCCATCACTAGCATAAAAAAGAGTAAATTCTAATTTCGACTAAAATTAATTAATTGGAAAAACAATAATCCTTACATCTATCTTTGAGATGTAAGAGGAATTTTTCATAATATTTTTATTGGATTAAATACAGATTTAATAGTATTTTTTGGTATTAAATTTCCACACCTATATCTATGAATTATTTTTTTAATCATAGATCTTAATGTCCTCCTAAATATTATGGGGGATTCTCTCATTTCTTATTCCATAATGTCTTTTTAAAAAATATGATATTTTTTATTATTTTAAATGTTTTAAAATAATGTTTTATACTATTGGTTTATTGTTAAAAGGACGAAAAGTTATATACCTTTTGAAAATCAAATTCAACTCTTAAAGTGATAAAATTCTCTTATTATAGATAATTATATTATAATAATATCGATGAATAAATGATGATATATGATCTATGGATTATTACATGAATATCCTACTAATAAATATATATATATATATAGTAGATTATTTCAAGATAAATTTGTTTTTGCAAAAAATTATATATATATATATAAATTCATAAACCATTAAAAACTCTAGTTTTCTATGAAATGATAATTTTATGTTAATATAAAGTGTTATAAAAAAATTATTTTCATTTTAGAGGTGTTAGAGGACATTATTATTAACATCAAAAAACATTTAGTGCACATTAGAAAATTATGAGTTACTTGCGTGCATAATATGAGAGAAAACTAGAACCAAGGATGATTAAAAAGATAACTTCAGTTCAAAATGAAAGTACATTATATTTATTTAAATTTTATTTAATAGAGGAAATATTTTATGATATAATTTTTATGAAAACTAAATATGATTTTATTAATTTTAGTTTCGGGTTTTAAGATGGAAAAATTATGTCATGATCAGTAAAGTAATGACATTATTGGTTATGATGGATTCTAAAAGAAACAATATGTTAGAGATTTATAAACACAAGTAAGAACAATACATTGTGTTTGACTATTATAATTCATTAATAAAATACCAACAGAATTCATATGGGTGGTATAATGAATACATATATAAAAATTCGCTAGATTTCATTAGATGAATGATAAACGACAACATTTTTTTAAAAGTGGTGTAATTTAAGATTTATAGGATTCATTATAAAAATAATCAATAACATAATTATGTTATTGGTTTGAATGATTTATTGTATAAAATTTTGAAGTTATTTACTATTAAAAAAGTAGATATGGAAACATTACTAAAGGAAGTTACTTATTCTTTATTATAAAATATACAGCATAAAAATAATGATACCATTCGGTTTATACATCATAAATTAATTTCAAATTTTAAAACATTTAAATCATGATAAAAAGATTCATAGGCCATATATTTCAAATTCAACCCATAGATTATGAAACAATGTCATGGTTATAATTTTTATATCAATTATTTTATGATATATAAATGATTAAAATTGAATGTATTTTCAAATATAGATTCATGTAGATGTATTAATGAAAATTTTACATGACCATATTGAAGTGTTTTTTAGATCTATCGTGAGGTCATACAAAAAAATCCAAATTGTCATATGGAGAATAATTTTTATAGTTCTTGAATATTTAATGTATATAAACCAAAATTTATAAAAATATAATGGATGTATTAAATATTTCTATAAATAAGAGGGATCTATCCTAGAAACATTTAAGATCAGATTCTCAAATAAATATACATGGACACATCTGATAATGAACAAAAATAGAATCATTGATCTTGAGCTAGTGTACAAATTTAAATATATATCTTTACAATGATTTCCTTCATTTTAAAATAGTATTACTATTTATTAATGTAGTAATTGTGGTATGTGAATAAATAATGACATTGGTATCAGTAGTGTATCTATTATAAAAATGTAACAGCATATTATGGTATTAATGGATTTTGGAACATCAGTACAATATCATTTCATTATCTTTCAATATATCCCTTTTAGGTGAACTGATACAAATTAAAATATCATAAAGTTTTGTTTTCATTAAATAGACGAGGTTATTGGATTGTATGTCATAAGAAATTATTGAGATCATTCTATGATGAGAAAAATAACCATTCATTAATAAATGATGCTCAAACTAGTCCCATGGCTCCTATTTTGGTGATTGGGACCTCTATGGTTACAATATTAACCTTCCTCAAAAATGTATTTTACATTTTAATAAATGACAAAAGTATTATATGGAAGGTTTTATAATTTAGAAGTATATTTTCAATTCAATTTCTTATAAATCATAAAAAATCAAAAAAAAATTATCTTCTTTATAGTTCATAACTCTTATAAGGATAAATACATTATTTAAGGTTACTGCACAATTTCCCATTATTATGTCATTCCAAATGTTTTCAAATTTTACTCTTTATTCTCATAACAAAATATAGATTTAAGTCATTAAATATCAAAATATTATTTTAATTAGTTAAAAAAAATTAATCCCCATTCTATTTAAAAATATTTTTTAATAATAAAGTATTTATAAAAGGTTCTCAACTCAATTTTATATAGTCTCACAAAGGGGTTTCTCTCTTTTATCTAACATAAGATTTACCATATCTCCATCTACCTTAGACTTTATAATTTTATTTAATTTTTTAAATAAACTAATAATTTAACAAAAGTTCATAAATATATCTTTTTTAAAATGGTGTTATTGTAGTATTAAATTATGTTTATCAATCCTTTATCCTTTATCAGAACCTATGTAATTGAACTATCTATTTTAACCCATGCTGCATCAAAACATTATCTAGTGTCAATATAAAATTAATATATAAGTATTTATTAAAACATATGAAGTAAAAAAACAATACATATTAATTTCATCAAATATAAAAATAATCAATACAATAATAATGAACTACAACTAACATTCCCATTTCTGCATTATAATAGTTTAAAAATTTATAACTATTGGTTCACTGGATAATTCATTTAAGTGATTGTGAAATGAGAGGTTCATAAAATGACATTATTTATGGTTCATTTCAATTTTACATATTTCTAAAAAATAAATTGTTACGAATACTGATAATCATTTCAAAAATAATTAGTGTGGATTCAAAGTTAATCTATGGGCAATAATTCATAGAATATTACTAAAATATAAGAACCAATAATTATTAAAAGAACTAAAATTTAAAACATTCATGACATATCTACCATAAAAGTACATCATTCATTATATATCCAATGTAATGGAACATATTTCTTATATAGATAGAAAAATTTAAACTGTATAGTTTTATACACCAAAAAAAAATAATGCCTTATAAAAAGTAATGATTTAATTAAAAAATAAATTCAATAATACATAATTGAAATTTATCTCACAAATATATAATGTTATTTAATACTCATAAAATCATTTAAATAGTAATCAAATAAGCTGTGAAAATAAATCGACACTTATTAATACCAAATCCATGTTTAATATTATTAATTTTAGATGTATTTCTGGTCCTGTAAAAGTTTTCTATGATACGAATCACAATTCTAATAAAATATTGCACAACATTACCATTTTATAATGATTTTCAAAAATTTTAATTCATTTCCAATTTCATTTATCTTGGAATGGGTCAAAAAATTATTAGATATATTTATATCAGTTTTTTATCACATTTTATGGGTTCATCGATAAATATGAATTCATATTTTATCATTGTTTTTTGTATCCATAGAATGTTTAAATAAAACCTTCCAACCAATCTCTAATCATCATTTAGATTATATAATGTCAAATAAAAATGTTTAATATTATACAATGATATGAAATAATTAAAAATATTCTTTAATTTATATGCCCGTTTACTATATAATATACATCATCCATAATCAATATCAAAATAACAAATAAATTCGATGAAATACATTTAATAATAAAAAAACTATAAGTGTTTTAAAGAGATTCAAATATCTTTCGATGAAAAAAAGATGAGAATCTGTGGTATTTTTTTAAAATCTATCACATAGGATATAAATAAACATAATACTATTACTAATAATATTAATTTGTTAAACCTTAATTCATAGTTCTATATATAAATAAATCCATTGGATTCTAAACTCACAAAATATTTTTTTAGAAATTTTACTGAAGGGAGTATAACATTCCTAATTAATATTCACAATAAAAATTTCAATAAACTTCACTCATTTACATTATTTGATATAAAATAAAACTAGTTTTTTAATATATATATATAAATATGGCATAAATTCTATTTCCCATAGTAAACTCAAATCAAGTATAATTTTCATAATCATAGAAAAAGATTTATTGATAATTTTGGGTATATAGGAAAAAATTCAATATAAATTTAAGATGTAAAAATATATTTTATAAATAAATTTATAAATAAATTCTATCATATTGAAATTTTGTAAGTATATTTTTTAATATTAAATCATTATTCTTATGTGTTGGCTTAGACTGACACCTCTATTTTTAAAAATACCAAATCATGTATATTATATTATTAATGATCATTATGTTTTATTATAATAAATAATTTACAGAAAAAAATTAGAAAAACTTATAAGTCATGAAGGGACTATGTCAACCTACTGCATTATCAATGTTAACTTACTATGAATACCATGTGACCATGTGGATGCGACTGAATTATGAATACAAGTGACCACTAGAACAATCAAGTAACTGTGCACCAGATGATAAGTTTCATTCTATGTCTTGAACTACCCACATATAGAAGATGATGTGACTAAATTAAGGATTCATCCTAAAAAAATAATAAAATAAGATTCTATAATAATAACATAACTATGCATGAAAAGTAATGAAGTAACAACAATAATAAAATAATTTATTGTTAGAAGTTAGAATGTGACCACAATAAAAATTGAGGTGTCCACAAAATGAAAAGTAGTTTTAATTCCATGTAATTGTGCCAAGTTATTATGTGATTTAACCATAGAAATCAACCATATAAATAAACTACATTATCTTAAGTGACATTGACTCTGTCCAGACTATGTTACCATGTCTAACAAAATTAGCGAGGTATTTTTAAAATATCTAATGGCTATAATTTGATTCATTAATTGAATTTTAAAATCATTTTTGTTTGAAATGTGTATTAAAAATAATATATAAATATCCCCAAAAGAATATTAGAGAATATTTTCTATTTATTAACATGTGTCACTCATGAATATAAAGAAAAAAAATTAATGGTAGAGGCATTATGAAAGAGTAATGATTTACTCTAACATTCTACAACACACAAACAATATATTTTTTGGAGTCCCAGTGGAAGATTTTGTTGAATATTTTTGAATATATTTTAAAATAAAATTAAACAACCAAAATTTATTAGATTTATCTATTTAGGCATTTTTTTCTTATAGAAATCTCTCTCAATAGTTGATCTCATTTTTGAGTTATTTTTCATTTACTCAATGTAATCCATATCACATGCTACTAATTTTTACTGAAATTTACACGATACAATTTCCATTATTATTAAGCATCTAATATCCCATTTATAACCATGGAAGAGGCGATGTGTAGCATATATATCCTTTGAATATTTATTTTTTTGTAAAACTCAATCTGTTTTGTGGATCTGTTAATTTTTTAATAAACTTATTAGAATGAGTGATTTACCTATAAAAGGGATTGTGTCTCTTATTGGAACTGACCTCTTTATATTTTGGTAATGTCATTTCATATTTTTTTATTCTATATTTAAATCAAACTGGTTTTCATTTTGGAAACTATATAGAAAAAAAAATTATATTGATTTTTTTCCATAATAAGGGTTGTCTATACTAAGTTTAATATATTTAGATCTATTTAAAAATTCAAATTATTTTCAGAAATTATTTTACCTTTGCTATAATGGAGATTTTTAGAAATGCTTTAATGAAATTAAATTGTATATTATTAGTATTTTAGTTAACTAGGAAGTCAATACCACTCCTAGTGGGCCCCGTTCCATGACTACCCCAAGCCCACCATCAATAGGCTAGGGGTTGGTGACTACCACCGAGTTGGAATATCCAAGAAATGGAAGGCATTTACCTAATGTAGCTTGACACACACACACATATCTCCAAGACATAAAATTATGAAATGTAAAAATATTAAAGGATGCATGCATAAAAATATTATTCCACATCCAAATTACAACATGATATCATTGGAAAGCAAACATGCCCAAATACAAGCTCCCCACAATGTTTCAGTACACAAATATAACTAAATCTAAAAATAGTCCCACCTTTTCTATGGGAGAGGACTAAGTCCAAGGTATAGTCAGAGAAAACACCTCAGTCTTCCCAGATCCAACTATGCTCCACCCGGTCCATGTCATATTAGGACTTTGTCAAAAGGCCGCTCATCTGTAAAAGACACAACACGACCAAGAAAATCCTTGTAAAGGGTGAGTATAACAATACATAGTATGACACCCTGAAAACCCAATGCAATAATATCTATGTAGTAAGATCAATATATTATGTAACACTATATAACATATACAAGAGGTAAAGAAAACCATGATATACACAAGTGATACACCATGCCATCAGTGGGTCATAACCAACTAGCAACCATAGTTTTCTACTTGAATCATGATCAATTCAAGAGAACTCATTCCGTGATCCGTGATATCATCAGATTCGCTCGAAGAATAGGTCTACCTCATTTTTCCCCACCCAAAGAGAACACATTGGTCCAGGACATCAATGATTCACAGTGAGGGGATCATGCCCAGAACTGCTGGGGGACACAAAGAACATAATCTGGATAAACCCTCTACACAGGGGATATCATGTAAATGATTATGTACACCCCACCGACATGGGCCGCTAGATGGAGGATCAACTCCCTACACACAATGGTCATTAAAATTTCACTAAAATCACAAGTGGTGTTAGAGCACCACATTGTAGTCTCATATAACGATTCCATAACTCTATCTGATAATTTTCTTCTAGTGGGGATCACAATCTATTGATGTGGATGTAATGCCACATTGAACCCTCATGGAAAAGTAAAAGGGACCTCTATAAACCGATATAGGTCTTAATTATAAATCCACTATTGGTATCAAGATTAAAATCTCAACTTTAATGTCTCAAATCCTTATATGGATCATTGATTGGACACTCTGTTTAGTATTCATGGACTTTTGAATGAAACTGCCCACAAACCTGTATGGTCCCTTTGGAAAAACCACCACGGTCGGTCCACATATCACATGGATAGACCCATCATGGACTGAAATTCATGTTCTATCCACCTATAGCACCTGGCTGGCCATTGTGGTCGACCAAAAATAGATTGGACACATAGTCACTGCAAATGTGGCTTCCCCACATACTACTTCCCCTTGCAGTTGACCAAAACTAGGCTCTACCCTGGTTTCCCCTGATTAGGCCTCGGCCTCACCTGGATTTGACCTAGGTCCTCCTCATTCGAACCTTCCCACCTAATTGACCCGACCTACTTATCCTACCTAGCCTGCCTAGCCCGACCAACTGTGCGTCTATCACATTCATCCCGCATCAACTGCCACATCATGGGTCCCACACTACATCTATTTCCTCCACATGGACTTCCATCACCATGTCCCACCATCACCACATCCATAGCACACACACACCATCACTCATGGCACAAGTCACCACCGACAACCACCCACGTTGTCGTGCACCGCTGCCTACTCCTTTCCTTACGACCTACATTGGCCTTCGGAACCTTGTGAATGTGATAATTTTTGTGAACCATTGTGCCTACTTTAATTCCTAAAAAAATAAAACTATCATATATCTATGATTATTGGGTCCTGATATTAATATATCATGCCTCATTAGTCAATTCTTCTTGAATTAGGGGTGTCCGGTCGAGTTTAAAACCACCTGGAAAAGTCAATCTAGGAACCAAAATTTTCCAATAGAGAAGAAAACAATGAACAGAGAGAGGAATTCACAAGAATTAAATTTTACCATCATCGGCCATGTATTCTTTTCAAACAATAATGATCAAGGGATTTGGGAATAAAAACTAGATTAAATCAATCCCAACATACAATATGCATTATCTTTTAATGATTATGTTTCTAGATTGATCCATGTTCGTCATAGAAATATGGTACGAGGAATAAACCAACTTAATAAATGCCCTTAACTCAATTTAGATTGATCACTGATCAATAATGAAGCTATGTGATCATTTTGGGTGAGATCCTTCATGATTATCATTCACTAACCAACAATTTGATGATCTTCCATTGTTTCCTAGAGTGGATTCTCTCGAGGATTCTTCCTGGTGTGTCCATATAATTCTATGTTAATGAGAATAACCCTGGATCTCTTATAAACGGTTTATCTCAATATAAAATGATCATTGTTTTGATAAAATGAAATAAAATTTTCTTAATTAATTTTATTCTTTTAAAATGTTTTTCAAGACATTAAATAATCGACCCACATCGACCAATGTAATGTCATGTAGATGGTAAAGATTCTTTTTTGAACTCCATGGTTCCGTAATATTTATGATCTGAGATTCAATTTTTTAATTACACCACTTTTTCCAGAAAACCACGAGTGCGTGTAATTAAATATTTTAATATTTTTCAATCATTTGTTCTGGGTACACCTGCCTTGTAATCACACATCATTGTACTTCCTATTCTCTAAATCAATCTATATAAAACCAGAAAGTAAATCATAGAAAAATAAAAGACATCACAATCTGCCAACCATTGTGATTGACATTCCATAAAATCCGAAACAGTGGATACTCTAATAGATGAGTGTACTAAGATATAATATGATCCTCCCACTCTCAAAAGTTCTCTTATAGATTCTCGTGATACCATTAGACACCAACTAAAGGAATAGATCACTTACAAAGGATACTTTTCCACTGATCGTCAATCTCCATAGGTTACTCAGCAATGATTAATGTATCCACATTATCCAACATTACCCATTTGATAATGTGTGATGGGTCATACATGAACCTCCTCAAATGCAACAAATGGAAGACATCGTGTACCCGACCTAACTGAGGTTGTAGATCCTTGCGGTAAGCCACCTCACCAACTCTGCATAGTATCTAGAAAGTGTCGATGAACCTCAAAGATTGATTTCCTCCCTGACCAAATTACTATAATCCCCATTTAGGTTAAACTCTAAGGAACACACAGTCCCCTTCCTCAAACTCCAATAGACCCCGTTTCATGTCAAAATAATAATTATGAGGGATCTACATAGCCTTTATCATCTCCTATCTGATCTTCACCTTCATTGTAGTTGCATGCACTAACCTCGGGCCCAATATTCATGACTCTCCTTGGCCATTCCACCAAATTGGTGACCTGTAGGGTCTCCCATTCAAATCCTTGAATGGTAAAAAACTAATGGTTAACTTATATTTTTTGCTGTATTCAAATACTATATGTTTTTGGTGATCCTACCACTATGATCGAAGTCTAACATGAAAGACCATAACATATACACCAGAACCGGGATGGTATGCTCAGTTTTCTCATTCTTATATGGTTTAAATGCTCTTCTCAGGCGTAGCTGGGTCCCGAACACCTCCTATAATCAATTCCACATCTAATATATAAAGGGAGAATCATGATCATCATCAATCATTCGTGGAACTCCTTGGAGTCAAATTATTTATTGAATGTAGAGGCATCCCATTATCTCTACCAATATCTATTATTGGATATTTAAAAAGTGGGATGACTTGGTGATCAGCCAAAAATCACTTATATGTGATCATATCCTATAGAGGTATGAGGTAAACCAATCACAAAGACTATTAATATCCCATCCCACTTCTATTTTACAACCTCAAGGGGTTGAGCTAATCCTGATGGAACCTAATGATCATCCTTAACTAGATGACTAGTAAAGCATCATTAAACACACATTTAAACTACCTTCATCAGTTATTCCACAATAAATAACAATAGAGGTCTTGGTACATCTTCTTCACAACCAGATGTAACAACAAAGGGTATGTATGAAACTCACTCAAAACCTCCTCCCCCAATGCTACTGGTACTATTGTGCACCCTATGAAAATAATGATGCACTTTCCACCTTATGAATACCCATCAGGATCATGCCATGGGGACATAAAATCATGTGTTTTTTCATTGTTGGAATCACCGGGTTGTGCCTCCCTAACTCACTATAAGAATGGAGGGCTGACAACCATCGACTGGAGGTAAGTTTCAATATCTCTATCCATTAAATATATCTATAATGAGGACAACCGGCCTAATTATTTTTTTAACAAATGCGAACTGGATCTCCTACTGAGAACATCTACCAACATGTTCCCCTTCCCATGATTATAGATAATCTCAATGACATAGTTTGTGAGGAACTCTATCCCTCACCGCTATCTCATGTTCATATTATTCTGATTCAATATATACTTGAGACTCTTTTGAGCAGAGTAGACAATAAACTACTCGCACATCAGGTAGTGTTTCCACATCTTCAATGCGAAAAATACCACTACTAACTTAATATCATGGGTAAGGTAGTTAAAAATATGTGGTCTCAAGTGGAATGAACCATAGCTAATCACCTCAATCCCCTACATCAGAACACAACCAAGACTATTACACAATGAATTATAGAACACCATGTACACCATACCTTCCTCTGATAGGATCAGGATAGAGGCGCTCGTCAACCTATAACTCCTCTTTTTAATGTATTTCTAGTACTTGTATATGTTTCTGACACTTTTGCTGGGGCACACACGTTCGTCTCTTTTGCGTGGATGGCTACGCTGTTTTGTTTCCTGGTATTTATGCTTTCCAAAGGCTGGTGCCACCCACTCTTTATTTAGGGATATTTTCTCCTTGTTCGAAACAAGATGATGGGATGTCGGTTCTTCCTTCCGTGGATTCCTCCTCGGAACATGTCACCTAGTCTAGGTCTCCCTTATAGATTTAATACATTGTTCATGAAACTCTTCCTTGCTTCATATCTTCATGGACACTAGTTAATTACACTACTTCTGTCAGGACATTCCAAGGGATCCTGTCAGGGCAGCAACCTTCAGTCAAAGGAGTAGTAATGTTGGCCATCACTGGTGCGTCTAGATTCTAGGGGATTCGAATGTCTATCTTCTGTCCCTTATTATAGGGCTTCTCTAGGGCACGAAACCTGTGCCATCCCACATCGAACGCGAGGAATCATATGCCATGAGCATGTATCTGAGGTTTTCCTTAACTTCTCTTGTTTAACACAGCTTATGATGCAAGTTTAATGTCTAACGGAGACAGATCAGACTGATCAGAGCACTGGACATAGTGGATCAGAAGGAGGAACCCCCTGGAGGGAACACTGATACTGGGGCCATCATCTGGGTGGCCTCTCGAATGCTGTTAGTTGGAATGGGGAATGGGGTTGCATGATTCCTCCTGAATGTGGTGGCCCAGGTATGAATTAAGATGGATGATGGATGGTTTTGTGAGGGTGGTGGTGAATAAGATATAATCATCATGAGGATGACGATGGTTTTGGGCTTGAGCCTTGAAGAGGAATCCTACGTATCCCAATGGTAGGGAATCAAAGTCCACATAGTTTGTCTAATGGTGCCTTTCCACTGAACGGGGTCACAACGGCTTACAGTTCGATGGATTCACAATGGCTTACCACTGGATGGGGACACAATGGATTACCTCTGGATGGGGTCACAATAGCTTACCGTTGAATAGGGTTACAACGGCTTACCGTTAGATGGGGTCACAATGGCTTACATGTGGATTGGGTCTACAGTGTAACGTAATGCAGGACGATGGGAGAAACGACATAAAGATGGGTCATATCTACTGGATGATGGACTTGAACCTTGGGGAGGGTTCCTACATACCTTACCTTAACAAGGATCAATGACCTTGTAGTCCCTGTATGGGGAAGTATTCGGTGAACTGGCGTGAATAATGACCATGGGTCTGGGTGGATGGTGGGATTGAACCATAGGGAGGCTTCCTATGTGCCATGCCTTAGAAAGGATCAATGACCACGTAGTTCAAGATGATGTGGTGAACCGATGTGAAAGAGGGGACAAAACATCCAGGTGTTGGGCGTGAACCTCATGGAGGCTTCCTACATACCATGCCTTAGCAAAGATCAAAGACCACATATTTTAGGTTGGGGCATGGAACCGAATGGTTGGAACCAATGGGTGTGGGGAATGAACCTCGTGGTGGCTTCCTACGTACCTTACCTTGTCATGGGTCAATTTCCATATAGTTCAGGTTGCATGGGGCCTATGCTCTAGGGCGGCCCGAGGTGTTGGTGAACCGACGTGAAGATGGTTGGAACCAATCGCTATGGGTGGGAGTCGGTGAACCGACATGAAAGAGGACCTGGAGTCCCAAGGATGGTGGGCTTGAACCTCAGGGAGGATTTCTAGGTACCTTGCCCTGGAAAGGATAAAATTCATCTTAGTTCAGATGGGTGTTTGTGGGGCTTGCACTCTAGGCTTCCCAAAGTATTTATCCTGGTCGGTGCTCACTCTAAGCCCACATGAGTCATGATCAGTGTTAGAAACAAGAGATAGAAGAGACCTAATGATCACGTCACGAACGGTTCATCCATGTGAAGAGTAGTGAGGCTTACACGTGATCGTATCCCAAAGCGGAAACATGGACTTATGCATGTTTAGCAGCCCAAAGTGGTTGGGACTTACTTCAAGAGGGAGGCCTGATGGGAACAAAGCACAGTGGGAGAGAGATTGGGGACGAAAAAAAGGGGGAGCACCATTCCCCATAATTCCCTTTGCTGGCCCTGGGGACCGATGAAGAATGGAGGACTAGGGATGCTGCCTCCTACAATAATACTAGGGTATTACACCGAGATAGATTCCCTTTTCCCACGGACAGACGCCACTTCTATAAGAGGGATATCATCCCCTGTGGAGACTAGTGGATGTGGAGAATGTCCAAGGTGGGGGTACACATTGCTCGAGGCACGAGGCGAGGTCATAGTTTAACACCATGTGCTTAGGATGAAGGTGTTTGGCGGTGTTGTCCAGGGGACTTTGATGATACTTCGTGCAAGCCTAGGAGGTTGCACGGGAAATTAGTATATAGAGAAGGTTCTCTGGGTGTGGGAGGCTTCCTAAAATGATGCCCGGAAGAGGGACATCACGGTCGCACAAGGCAAGAGGATTGCACACAAAAGGGACTTTTGCGCCAAAAAGGGGTTGGCCGGCGCGAAAAAGAAATTGCATGCGCGAAAATGTCCCGACCGGCATGCAATTGGGCGTTGGGTGTGAAAATGATCGGGCTGGCGCGCAAAAGGAATTGCGAGCCGAATCCCTAATTGAAAGCAATGAAAAGTAATTGTGTGTATGGTAAGGAGCTCAAGGGGATTTGGGGAAGGATCAAGACAGAGTAGTCGCGCAGAAAGGAGGACCTCCGGGTGTCCTGGCACTAAACATTTAGTACCTGAGAGCCATCTTTTTGCACGCATGGGAGAGGAATTTCACATCGAGGAGACGGTTCAGATTCTTCATCCTAGAAGTTGAAGGGGTGGCCTCATATTTATAGGCACTCTGAATCGTGTACCCACGCAAAAAAAAAACTTCGGCACGAAATATTGTGCTCCCCGATGTCAGTAGCACAGAGATCAACTGTGCGGAGCGGTGGTGGGAAATAGTTCTATGCCCACCCAGAAAACTGTTGAAAATCCTAGAGTTTTTCGTGCGGGACATATTTTTATCACGTGACTCGGTATTTTTTTCATGTCGCCCCTCCGTGACACCCGAGATGGATCACCGGTTCAAAATATGGCTTTTATTTGTCGCGCCCAAACCATCCATAGCCCTGAAGCACTTTTCAACGTCTACAAATTCCCCCTAGGAATCTGATTGGAGATGGTCCACAATGGTTGGATTCTGAGGGAATGTCCGAGATACAGGACTCCTTGGGGCAGTCGCACGCTTAAAACTGGAGCGTCGTGAAAAACCGGCATAGAGCGCGCAATCCGATTTTCACGAGCATGAAGAAACCACATTTATCACCTATTAAAGGCCCCACATGTCCTTCAGTCAGTACAGATTTTTTCACGCGATAAGCTTGGAGACCTTGTGCGTGTAACAATTTCATCTGTCTGCACGAAAAATTCTTCATTCGCACATAATTCACCATGATCAGTCATCTTTTTATGCGCTATCCAAGGATTTTTTCCACCAGCTCCTACTTTTTTTCCCCGGTTGCTGATTGTTCGTGCCAACTCCTTAAAATATTACCAGTAGGAGATGCCTGCCAATCAGGCTGACAGTGAGTGGGAAGCCACATCTATGGCTCAAAGGGCTGAGATGGTCTCCAACTCTATGGTTTATGTTTCCTGAAGTATTGTATCCAAAAATCATACTCTCTTCTACATGTTAACCCAATCATAGAAGGAGTATGCACTGCCTTCCAATTTCACGATCTGGGACATCAGAATCTTGGAAGAGGTTCCTATGCGAAGGTTTGAGGTTGACACACTGTGGTCATGGGTGGACCACGAGGATGAACACCCTAGTATAACCTCACCTAAAATGGACATCCTACTAGAGAAACCAAACATCTATACATTTATATCTTTAATCCCAGGACCAGGACCATCTTGGGGGTGACCATGTCGTGGAGAGTTCTCCGGCCCTTTACTAATTCACATTTCGTTAGTGTGTTACTGACAAGACCAGATGCTGTCTGAAGGATTGGGATCTATGGTTTGGAAGAAATTTCACTAGTTAATGGACCTGGGCATATTAGGTTCGCTATACATGCGACCAGTTTGGGGTCAAGCTATGGCACATCGGTTTGTTCGAGGCGGTGTGTACATCGCTGTTTCATTTCTATTTCCAGCTTGAGCTTGAGATAGAGTTATTTACTCAATGGTCTCCCGACACCAATACCTTCAACCTTCATCTTGGGGAAGTCATCATCAGCATGTGGGACATCCATTGCATCGGGGGTATCCCTATGGATGGCCATCGGTACGATGAATTCCTCCCAACAAAGAACACCTAGGGTGATGGATCATGAACTCCTATTCTAACTTGGAACATGCTGAAGCTGGATAAGGAGAGGTTGGGGGTCAAGGGTTTCTGGAAGGACATTGCTTACTATAAATGGTTCATCTTGTTTCATTAATGAGATCCGAACGTCAAAAGGTCGGGGCAAGGGAGTCGGTGTCCGACCGTGTCACAGATAAGAAAGAGCGTGTTGTACTGGATGATCTTGGAGGTGGGGGACTATCAGTCATGGGGCTTCAACATAAATGAGATTCGGGCTCCAAACGTCCAATATGCCAGGTTCCTTTCCACACTTATGACTGGATGGCTCTTGCTGGTGAGGGACACAAGGATGGTTGTTTGCCCAGCGACCTAGGTGATGGTCGACATCATGGACACCAATCAATGATTCAATCTGGGAGTCCCCATGTTGGCTCGTCTGTATGCCATTTTGGGATGTATTTTGAGAGGAGGGTCACCAAAGAGGATTTGTGGCCCCTTCCAGATCTTTTATGGCTATGTCACGGCCCATTATGGAAGGTACACCTTCCCGAACTCCTTTCATCCTCCAAGTAATGTCCTGCAACCTTCCTTGCTAAACATCGTCGGGGTCATGCCATTGACGCTCAATGAGGTGGGAGTAAGAATTAGAATCAGCAATCACACCAAATTCACTTTCATCCCATTCCCAACCCCGATAGGCCAAATTATAGATCATAGGAAAGGATCGCTATAGTATAGGTAATACATCTAGAGCATCAGAGATGGGGTGCTCATGGTCTGGATTGACGGAAAGATCTTCTGTGAGCCATACACACCGTCCAGGTTTTTCATGCAGTTTGGATGCCTTCAGCGGATTCCAAAGATGGATTACATAGAAATTTTAGAGAAAAGGCACCCTTTCATTATTCTACAAATGTGGATATTTTTCATAGCCCTGGGCTCTGGCGATGTCATTACCTTTCCCCCCACCATAGTTGACGCAGGGCTCTCGACAAAATATGCCGAACATTGGGCTATAGCGTACCCCGAGGGAATTTTGTGGAAGCGAGTCTAGTAAGTTATGGTAGCCAGTGTAGAGCCTAGGTGGTAGGATAGTAGAAAGGGTGTTGTTGAGGGGGGAAGGTCGGAATCACATCCATAAATTGGGCCCGCATAGGCCGGGACATCCCTAGTAGGGACATCGCATGGTGCGGCTGGGCCGTCATCGCGTTGGGGGAGGGGCTCATGTAGTGTCCAAGAACATCCAGGGAAGCAGATAAGGTATCTCCTCCAACCCTCCAGTGATGCAATATTCCCGGCTCGGTGGTCATCCTAGTCGACCTTGCGATAATCAATGATTACTGATGATCTTCGGAAAAAGATAGTGCGAGATAGAATCCAGCCGCCAGAGGTCAGACTTATTCGGGTTGTCGATAGGGTGAACTTGCTTCTTCGGCATGCATATCTAATATCCATGGATATGTATGAATGCCATGGAGTTCAGTGTGAGGAGTCGTCTTTCTTGGTGAAAGTTATGCTCGTCCAGGAGAATGATCTAGAAAAGATGCCATCAGGAGATGACGACAACTATGATGATCCAGAGGGCACCGACACGGAAGAGAAGGAAAAAGGAGAAGGTGAAGGAGGGGTGAAGGAAAATAGGATCTTGATAGTGGAGGGTCTTTGGGGGCGTCCCATCAAGGGAGTCTCTAGGAGAGTGGCAAGATCATTGGCTCTGATGTGGATATGACTGAACTGCATGAGGTACGTGTCAACCCATATCTATCCTTTCCCCTCAACATTTTTTGTACCCCTAAATTAGATTTCCTTAACTTGTTTAAGAGCATATGGGCGCTATCCAGGGGTCTCCATTCGAAGGGGAGGAGGTGTCGGTAGAACAAGTTCGGGAGACAACACCTATTATTGAGATGACGAGTGTCGATGGATCCCCTATAATGGCCGCTCTTGTGTCAGCTAGAACACCTCAGGAAGATGCTTTGGGCTCCTTTAAGTTCATTACTTCACCTCCGGTTAATCACCATTGCAGATCTCAATTGATCATAGTGTTTCTTTTTTGTGCAGTAATCATAGCCTTGGTGGCTCATTGGGCTGTCACCGAGTCATCTACAATTTATTAAACTGCAAATGTGTCGTCCCATTCAGGGCACACTTCTCAAAATGAGGCGGCCATGGAACATGGTGAGAAATGAGTGGTGGACATTAGTAGTAATCATGTCAGGGAATGCCCGGAAGTCGTCGAGGGAGCTACTGAGACTGAAACGGGAGGGGATAGTCTCCCAGGCATTGAAGAGCCCAACCCCTCAGAAGGGGCACCCGAAGAAGACCCTACCGTAGGTATCTTGGCTATCTTTTCCAACTATCGGCCTATATATCCCGATGAGATAGGTGATTCTGACTTGGAGGTGGCTGGGGAGAGCTGAATGATGCAGTTCAAAGGGTGGAAGTTCATCAAGATCTTTCTCGTTCATCCCCATACAGAATGGCTGAAAAAGATGGGATCACTCCAAACCTGGTTGTGCTTTCTCATTGCTGGAGGGGTGGATGCTCAGTGCCTTCATTCGACTATCTGGGACTACATGGTTGAGAAGCTGCATGAGATAAGCTGACGCTCCTACATTTCCAAGTGTCAAGAGGAGTTAGGGAGTACCCAATCGTTCTTCGAGGCAGAAAAAAAGGCCCAACGCCTTGACGAACAGGTGAAATCAAAGGAGATATTCATTAAAAAATATTCTGAGCTTGTGGATCAGTTGAGGGCCTAGCTGGTAGGTGCCCAAGAGATACTAGAGGAGGCGGGTCACAAAATATCCGCACATCAAACTGAACAGGCGCAAGAATGGTCTAGAGTCAGTGGACTATGCTCTAGGACCGCTGATTAAGTGAGAGTCCTCAGGGGGTGGGAAGCAATCCTGGAGGCCAACAACCAAAAGGTAGTGGTGCTGGAATGATCCATCGAAGAAGCTGTCCCTTTAGGGCCTTTTTTGGCTGGACTCATAAACTCATTTGTCCTTAATGCTTCTTATTCTGGACTGCATGTATGGATAAATTTATTTACTTGTCTGTTTGGTTTAATACATTAAACTATGATCCATCACTTCATTCGAATATAGGAGTTTCAACCATGATTTGGGGATCCGAGTTTTGAATAACCGGGCCGGATTTCCAGGAGGAAATGGAAGAGACCTGACTGGATAATGAAGCTCTCAGAACAGCAGGATTACCGTTTTTCCAGTGTGCTCATGTGCACGAACAGGATAATGCCAAGGGTGATGGAATCAATCCGAACAGGTGGAAATGTAAGGTGTGAATCATGAAACCTGGGATTCGGAACACTGTGGAGGTGGTGTGGAAATGGAGTATAAATGCTGACCACATTCTAAACACAGTATCCTTATTGTGTTAGCCTAGAATGGGGACAAAAAATGAGGTCCGACCACTGACCATGTTCAAAACAGGGGGCCTGACTCAATATGTCATCCATGAGCCTTCTAGAACGTTTTCCCGGGACAATAGGTGGGTCATAGGCTGAGCATCCATATTGTTAGGGGGTTCCCTTAGACATGAAAGAGGACGAGGGTCCGAATAAGTGGCATGCAAAGTGTGGAATGTGGAGCGATGGTTTGTTCGAACAGAATCCAAACCCCTTGAAATTACGCCACCATGGGGGAAGCTCATTAGATGGATGCAGCAGTCTGATCATGTATCATTCCTATTTTTTAGGCAGGACCTCTCTAGAGAGGGAGATTCTGCTTCCCAAGTTTATCGTGGGGCATCCCAAACTTGTTCTGGGTGAAGCTAAAGATACATGGTTCCCCACAGTTGGTTAGGCCAAGGGGCTAGAACTGAGGAGGAATAGGATATATGATTCCTAGGGTTGGACCCAAGGGGAAATGTCTGGGTGTCTCTATGTATCCCATCAGGATGGGAATCAAGCCATACGTAGTTATAGATGATGTCGTGCAGTTTAACGTCTTGAGGAAAGGATGCATAGTGGTCTTAGTTTATGGTCATAGAGCTCTATCCATGGATCAGTAAAGAGTGTAGGGGACACATGGTAAAGTAATTATGAAACCCGGCGTGAATGAGGACATAGTCTCATATTACCATACGTTCCCTAGAATGGTTTTTGGTCGACCGACCAGAAAAGAGAGTGAAGCTGGGCCTGTTAGGGAATCTCTCGGGCGTTCTTATGTATCTAATGAGGATGAGAATCAAACTATAAACAGTTTTATGTATAATGGGGTGTGCGAGTGTGGCCCTTGATCCAAAAGAAGTGGTATTCGATGTATCTTGTTTGTCCTTTAAGTTGAATGGGGTTTTTTTAAGAGACATGCCAGGGTAGAAAGTCCTAGCATCACCACAAGAATGAAGCTGTATGAAGGCATTGAAAATTGGTATGGCGTGCGACCAATACCAAACATGGTGTCCCCTTGAGCAAGGACATCACGATGCAGTGCCATTTTTGATTGTGCGACCATGATGATAATGTCACAGTTTAGGGTCATGTGATGGGACTAGGTGTTCATTTTAACGTCATGTGGCACATATGTAGTAGAAAAGAGGATAAAGGGGGGATGTGCACGGTGCAATAAAACATACCCTACGTGAATGTGGACATGATCTCATACCACACCGTATGCAATTCTATGAAATAATCCTCGGGGCTAGGGGCCAAGATAGAGGTAAGAGGGTTAGGGGCAAGATAAAACAGCTCCCAATTGAGCTGGAACCAAATACGATACATCTGGGTGTTCTTGAGTATTTGTATATGATATCATAGTTTATGGTCTTAGAGCCTGGACCATGGAGAATCAGGACTATCCCGAGTAAAGGCGGACCATAACCCAATCTCGATGCCTACGTGAGTCAAACTCAGTGTAGGAAACAAGGGCGGAAAAGGTATCTTTAATACGTGAAATACATGCAAAGAGGAAATCGGTTGATCCCCGAATGACAGCCTTATCACAGCTTTTTCTTCCTAACGTGCGGATGCGCACTGAGGAATAGTACCAAGAGTTTCGAATTTCTACGTGGACATGATGATGGGGAGAAGGATGTGAATCATTTAACCAACATTTTGGGCTTAATAGTGGTATCGTGATGATGGAGGTTAAAATTTACCATGTTCGAAACATAGTATCCATATCGCATTATCCTGAAATCGAGTCAAACAATAGAGCACCAACAGCTGACCATATTATCAACGCGGGACTTGTATCGATTGGTGTTCTGAAACCCTAGAGGATGTTGGACCATATGGTAGGAGGTACCTTTGCCCGAGCATCCATTCCATTCGGGGGTCCCTTTGGATGTGAAAGGTGATGGGAGCTCTAATTAGGGAGGACACAAAACCTAAAAAATAGGTTAAGGAATGTCCGAGTAGAGTCCAACATTCTAGGTACTATACCAAAGCACCCTTAGGCACATTGTTGAATCGCCAAAGAGGGTCTAAGAGGGTTCTCAACATTAGAGTCACTGATTTGAAGGGATGAGTATAGAATTCAAGGATACATAACTCCCAAGAGGGAGACGTACGTCACATGGTAATTACAAACCCGACGTGAATAAGGAAATAATCCCATGCCACACAATATACACACCTCCCTGAGAAAGGGTAGGTCACGGGGCCAAGGTGGAAGGGAGATTTCTGAGAGATGGGGCTAGACCCGAAGTATTGACATTCGGGCGGTTCTACGTATCCTATGAGAATGGGAATCAAGCAACACATAGTTCTTAAAGGCACATATGGGTAAGATACCCTAACGAGGGGGGTGTAAGGCACGAATAATAACCTTTTGTGAATGAAGAATTAATATCATACCACATTGTATAACCCTAAATAGGAACTTGGGTCGGGGGCCTGAAAAGGAAAAGGGACCTGAAGCTGGGCCTCAGAGGGGAAGGCCCAACCCGTCTGCAGTTTAACATCTTGCAGTGAGGACGAAAGTTGGTAAGATACAACACATAAAAGAGGTGTACGACGCGAAAAATATCCCAACATAAATGAGGACATAATCCCATGCCACACCACACAATCCCATGTGAGAACAGGGGATGGGGGTCTGAAAAGGCCAAGGGGCATGAGGTTGGGACTAAAATGGTAATCCATATGTCCTCTTGTGCAGTTACTGCCTCATCACACCTTATAATCCCACATGAGAAGTTCTTAGTGTGGGAAACAAGGAGCCATTATCGGCTCTACGTATCATATGGGGTCTAGTAGCTATAATCTCATGAGGGGAGTTTGTCGCTTGGATATAAAATGGGGCATAATAAACCACTACACTCAATGTTTTGGACATATTGGGGTGGCTCTAATAAAAAAGGATAGATGATGACCATATTCGAAACAATGTGTCCTTATAGTGACCTGAAATTGGAACAACAAATGAGCATCGACCGCTGACCATATTTCCAATACAGGACTGGTATCATCTTGTTGCAAAACATCTTCGAGGGCGTTGGCCCAAAATGGTAGGAGATCCCTTGGGCCTAGCATCCTTTCTCTTTGGGGGCCCTTCCAGATGAGAAGGATGATGGATTCCCAATCAAAGGAGAGGGTGAAGAATAGTTGTACCAATACATTTCAAAATCAAGCAGGGGGGTAAAAAAGGAAAACATTTCAATGGATTGGGATGTATGGTGGAATTGAAATGAGCTCGACATATCTTGAGGCAAGAACCTGCACCACACCATATGTGTTGACTCGAGGGGAGGTTCTAACATTTGGGCTGTGCCAACAAACAAAAGGTTTGGTCATTCCTACATATCCCACAAGGATGGGAATCAAGCCGTACGTAGTTCATGGAGGCCATGTAGTTTAATGTCATCTGGTGAGGATGTTGGAGGATATAAGAACGTGGAGCGGGCACATGGTGAGACCGTTATAATACTGGCATGAGTGGGGCTTAGGAATCCTACACCATATCATACAAGTTTCCTCTGAGAGAAATATACCCAGGGGGAATAGAAAAATCGAAGAGTTTGGGATGGGATCAAGATGAGGTGTATGAGCGTTCATACGTATCCCATGCAGATAGGAATCAAGACATACATATTTCTAAGGGTGTAGTTTAACGTCTTGTGAGACAATGCATAGTTTAAATTCTAGTAGGACTGGACAGTTTAAGGTCATGTTGAACTGAATAGATTAAGGTCATGATGGAACTACTAGCTCGGGATAAATATTTCTTGAGAAATTTGGCATTGCTGGGAGGAGTTATTCGCTCACCATCCTTGGTCAACAGGGAGTATGGTACATTGGGGTAAACCCTATGAATTATGTAAGGTCCATCCTATTTTGGCTCCAACATGGGTGGTTTCTTGCCATGGATCACTGACACCCGGAGGGACAATCCCAAGTCACCTTGAGGGAAAGAGAGGAGGGGATCCTTCTCATTGAAGGCTCTAGATATCTTATTCTGATGCCTTTCGAGACTGTGCAGGACACAAAGCCTATTTTAATCAAGTACTTCTAATTCAGCCGGATGAATTTCGGCTAACTAATATGTCACCTGCTGGTCATATACCGCTGTGTGTTACAATGGAAGCTGGATCCCAATGGGTAGTATGGCCTCAGCTCCACACACCAGGGAATACAGGCTCATTTGGGTGGAATTACGAGTCATCGTCCAATAAGCCTAGAGGGTGTTGGAGAGCATGTCCGGCCAACTATTCTTTTTTCGACCCTCCATTTTTTGTAAAATTTTAGAGAGGTTTTATTGAACACCTTAATCTGTCCATTTTACTGTGTGTGATAGCGGGAGGTATGGTTCGAACAAATGCTGTACTTTGCATAGAATTTTCTCAGCTCGGTGCTCTGAAGTTGGAGCCATTATTTGTGAGGATAGCGTGAGGAACTCCAAAATGGTGGACGATGTTAGAGCTCACAATGTCAAATATAGAATGGGCATTGACCTCCTTGAGTGGAACTGATTCTTCCCACATAGAAATGAAATCTGTAGCAGTCAGGATGAACCTGCATTGACGAGCTGTCACTGGTGGATATGGTTCCATGACATCGAGTCCCTATACCGCGAACGTCCATGAATACATGGTGGATTGGAGAGGTTCTGGTGCCCGATGCATGAAGTTATCATGGATTTGGCATTCATGACACCTTTTGGAAAACATGATGTAGCCATTGTTCATGGAGGGCTAGAAATATCCCAATCTCTAGATCTGGTGGGACAACATCGGCCCAGTCTGGTGACCCCCAAAGGAACTGGTGTGAACCTCCTTCATGACTTGAGAAATATCAATTTCATGGATGCAATGGAGGAGGACACCATCAATCCTATGCTTGTAGAGGACCTGCTCAATACTAGGACCACACTAGAGTGTGAACTACAGCGCGTGGCGTCAGATTCTCTCGCACGCGGCCTGATCAGCTGGGAGGAAACCATTTTGGAAATACTCGACCAAGGGGGATCTCTAGTTGGGCATAGCTTCAAACACTACATCTGAGGACCCTAGGGGTCCTAACTTGGAGGTTCTGGGGGTAAGATGGCTTACTCGTAGCTGTCATCATCCTCTAGGGTGACGGGAGAAATGACTCTCTGATGTGCCACGTGTATAATCAGGTTGTCATACTTGGGTTCTTCATGTCATGAAACCAAGATGTCCAGGGCATCGACACGACTATTCTGAGATCTAGGGACATGAGTAACTTCCGCCTGAGATGGAAACTGGGCCATTAGCTGGAGGGTGCGCTCCATCAATGGTGTGAGATCTAGCTTTCTGACGACATAGTCACTGTTTAATTGCTCGATAACCAGTTTGGAATCCCCTTTCACATTCAAATGGGTCACATCAATCTCGAGGGCCAGCACGAGGCCAGTAATGAGGGCCTGATACTCTACCTCCTTGTTGGTAAAGCCTTCGGACAACATGAATGAATATGGGAGAATGGATTGTGAAATAATTGATCTAAATCCATGGAGGGAATAATATCTATGCCATTATATCATATGAATCTAATAGAGTTTTATAATATGCTAGTATTGTTGGAATAATATTAAAAGGTCATTGTTATACCATGTGTTTTACCCTAGGTAGTCGAAGTTTGGTTTTCAATAAATTAAGATGAGATGTTGAAGTTATGTGCGAACTATCACATCAATAAAAAAGGTGATTGTAATGAAAATGTATCAAATATTATTGATCAATTAACAATTCATCAATTGAGAGGGGAATAATGGATTTTAAAGGATGTCCTTAGACCATGCAATCATCAGTTGGGAATATGGGATGGGGATATACCGAAGATGAAATTTAGATATTTCTAAATTGACCCTGAGTACTTTTTTATTTCCATTAGCATGATGAACACCCCAAAAAATATCAATGGTCTCTCAAACTCGATATGTCATTCCTTATTATACCGGTTCATGGTCGTCTTCATCGATGATATCATAGGGTACTCGGCATCTGAGGAGAATCACTCAAGAAACATGAGGATGCTTATAGACATACTCTAAAATCTATATTTATGGTAATCTCTCTATGTTATATTTCTATATTTATGAGGTCAACTTCCTAGAACATATTATCTCATTAGATATTGTATAAGTGAACCTTGATAATGTTGAGGTAGTGTATGTTTGGGAGACTCCAAAGAGCATGAAAGGTGTGTGGATATTCATTGGGTTGGGGGTATTACTACATATTTATACATAAAATCTATAGGATATCATCCACCATAAAGTCATTAAACTAAAAGGGAAAACATATTGTGTGTATAGAGAGGCTCCATCATGATATTCAGGTGTTCAGGTAGGTATTGATGAGCAATTCAGTCTTGATATTTATAGACGAGGGTGTCGAGTAAGTAGTGAACTTGTGGGCAATAATTTCATATAGTTTGCATCAGCTAGGATGACTGGAGAAGAACTACACGACCCATGATCAAGAGTTAGTATCAATGGTCTTCTCACTAAGGATGTTCGGAAACTTCCTGATGAGAGTGATTTTTATCATCTTATCTACCCAAAAGTGTCTCAAGTATATATTCTCTCAAAATGTTCATAACATTAGTTAGAGGAGATGGTTATAAATCATATATGATTATAAAATTTATATTTCCAATAATATTTTGAAGTGGATTGTGGTAGCATAAACTCTTAAAAAGAGATATTGTTTATAGTTTTTGAGAGAGGAATTCGGGATGTTTACCGTATTGTAGATATCATATTGGATGGAGCTAGAAAAGTATACATTAAGTTGATGGTTGTGAATCCATTTATTTTATATTGAGTTAGGGAATCATATTATGGAGATGTTGATTATGTGACCCTACAAACTCAGATATCCACTGGACATTCTCCTGATGGGATTTTTGATGTGGAGTACCATGCCATTATTTATAGTGGATGCACGATGGGACCCACACTATTTTGGGAAGGGGTTATGATATAGATTCATAAATCTTCTTTTATGGTACATCCTGGCATGGAAAATATATATCAGGACCACCAATTTTAGATTGGGTATCTAGTCGTTAAAAAAGAGTTTTAGTGTTTTTCTCTCGATTCCGTAGTTTTTAGTAGGTGAAGGCTGAGAACTAAGTTATAGAATGTTTCGGAGAACACATAGAGGTGATATAGTAGATGTAAAATGGGATATTCATGGAATCCATGATATGATTACCATGTATGTATAGAAAACATGAATCAATCTTGGTTATATTAGACTAAATCACTAATTTAGACCACTTTCAAAATAAACAAGAGAAGAGTTTAGTAGAGTGCTTGGGATACCTCTACATGAAAAATAATTTTCTAATCCATGGAGTTCCATTTAAGATAATTTCAGAAAATGATTATTTGTTCACATCTCATTTATAGAAGTTATTTTAGAGGAAATTTTATACTCAATTTGATTTGAGCATAGTTATTCACCCCTACACTAACAGTCATACAGAGTGGACCATTCTGGTTATAGTGGACAAGAAACACGCTTTCATTTTGGACATTAAATATTGTTTTGAGGATCACCTACCAATAGTGATGTTTTCTTTCAAAAATATATAACATTACACCATTGATATGGCACTATTTTAGGCTTTGTATGATAGAACCTAATAATCTCCATGTTGTTGGATAGATCCTGGTGAGTCAGTAGTCATGGTCTTATAGTTAGTGGGAGCCACTACTGAGAATGTGAATATCATCGAGTACCATATAAATACTGCATACATCCATCAAAAGTCATATGCTGCCCGACAAAGGAGGACATTGGATTTCAACAAGGGAGATCATGTGTTTCTTTTCGTTTCACATTGATGTGGATTATTGAGATTTTCCTCGGGATGAAATATATATTGGAGCTTCATTGTCCCCTTTTAGTTAATTTATATGGTTGGAATGATGGAATACATCCTTGATCTATCTCTATAGTTACTCTTGGTACACGATTTATTCCATGTGTCATAACAGAGGAGGTATATTCATGACCCATCACACGTTATATAATACGGTGATCTATACATTAGGGATATAGAAACCGTTGTAGATTACCCAATATAGATAAAATTTAGGTATGAGAATATCCTTCGTTGGTGATTGGTTCCTTTCGAGTGAGTCCAGTGTCAGCACTAGAATCATCTAGAGAAAACCTTGGAGTGTGAGGCTTAAGTGAATACTCAGAACCCACATCATTTTTAATAGTAACATGATTTTTATTTTTGGGAGGTAAATCCCCAAACATTGTTTATTTTAATTATATATAATTTTCATTATTATTTCATGATGATTTATGGAATATTTTCTAGACTAGACATATAGACGACTTGTGATTCTGAGGCGAGGTGTACCCAGATTAAGAGATGGGAATATATTAAAAATTATAAATATTACGCACCAGATGTTTTTAAAATAAAGTGGAATAAAAAATATAATTAATCTTGTACCAAAAATATAATGGATCCATTTAGTTCATAACATGGATTTTACCATAGGCACGACAAAAAAAAAATTCGATAAGGGGAGCTTGTAAAAATGCTATTATGGGTGTAAAATGATAAAAAAATACATAAATTAAAATAATTAATTTGTTCATTTATTTGATATCTTATCCAATACCTTATATATTATATCATATCTAAAATTGAATGGTTATCTTTATAACCCTATAATTTTGAGAAAATGGTTGGAGAGCCATGTGGGAGGATCCATTTACATTTGAAAAAAAAGATCGAGTATCATTAATTGATGTGAAATAGGATTTGAACATCTCACCAAGGATTATAAAAAACATAATTCCTGGTTATTTAATTATACAAATATGATTAAAACATGTATTTATGTGTATATATCAAGTTCTTAGGATTCTAATTATTTGTGCTAATCAATTAACTAACAAATTGATTCTCATAATTTTTTGAATTGTGGGTGAAATTATTACCATCTAAAATTGGGGGATAATTATTTGTGATAATATATTTACCTTTTAATTCATCATTCTAATGGAAAATTATTGATTCCAACACAAATATTTTTTGGGGATCATTCTTCATATTTTTGGTATTTATTTTCATCCTCCATCGATCATTCATCATAAATTTTTTTTATTAACCAACAGTTTTAAAGTTATATAAAAATATAATATTATAAATCCATTTCATGGTGAAACAATTCAATATCAACAATATGAGCATGTATTGTGGACGTCATCAAGCTATAATATATATGAAAATGAATCAATTTTGGTTTTAGGACATCAATATTTTTTTCGTCAAGCAAAGGGGGACTAGTTTAAAATCAGATGTAACTTGAATGAAACGGATGGATAGATTATGGATAATGGAGACAATGCGGGTTATCTATACATGATACATCATCTATGGTATGATTCATGGCTATATTTGGTCTTATAGGGATAGAAAAATCCCCAACAGGAAGAATTTATATTTTTGGATAATTCTGAGTTACACATCATACATTGAAGGGGAACATGTTATGTTGGACACTAAAAGTGGTGGCTACAGTTTCCAGTTGAGCTTATGCATCTCATTATTTGTGATAATTTCACAAACTATGCGACCCTTCCTCGTTAGATCAACATGTATTTAGGATAGAAAACATGGATGGGAGTGTACATGGGAATGAATATCCATACACAGACATAGACACGTTCAAGAGTGCATGGGAATCGACACATCGTGTAATCTTAAATGAACATAGACATAGGAACATTCTATGATACACATATTGAACCTAGTGCTAAAGGGACACTAAATTTATTTCTGGTACACACTATGTAATCCATCAATATAGTCTTGGATCCCTTGTCCATTGTATCATGGAAATGTTTCATTATGGAATGTTTCCAATATCCATCCCCTGTGAGTTAGTATGGAATCAATGTCTATACATATGATAGTGATCCATACAATGGTAATTATCATATAGATTTATTGGAATCCATCTCTGTGTCGAGGAGTGAGATCCTCTATCAAATTCTTCCACTGTGTGGATTTCATGGTTTCGTTGTGACCAACAGAACAGAGTTGTGGATCCTCTACATAAAAGGGTTTTCTAGATTGAGTTGTTGGAATACCATATGGACTTGGGTGTGATCCTCATTGGTGTATGAAATGTCTTCATACTTCCATAATAAACTTTGTATTAAGAGACCCAAGGTGAAGGAACTCTCAAACAGACAACATCAGTGATATCTGACTCAGTGAGTGTGTTTTCAGGGATGAGTGTAATGTAGAACCTTCATATAAAAAACCTAGGTTGGCATTTTGTTGTGAATTTACATCGAGATTTTTTTTATTTTTGTTATATATGGATATATATTTATATGTTTTGTTGACATATACCTATGTAGAGATGAATATTATTATTTTTCATATATTATTTTTGGTTTGGGGTTCCTTATTTGTTATTCTAATACTCACCCCTATATGGGAATTTTCTACACCTATTGTATTTTTAATGATGATCAAACATTTGATGGAGTCCTAGAGGGACCAAGACTAGGAACTGCTTAATGAGATAGAAATAATTGGGTGTGGTCTTATGGTTATGTTAACAGTTATCTCCATTTTTCATTCAAAATGTAATTTACCTTAGGTTCCTTATGGTGGGATTGTATTTGGCCCTACCAAAATTTTATTACTACTGGTCATACTCTAGTTATGGGATTTAGATGTATTTATTTTTACATTAATAGTTTTTTTATTTTTCAGAATTGAATGGGATTTGAGATAAGATTTATTGTGTTTGTAGGTAAATAATGCTATAGCCAACCAAGTTATATAAATTCCTTCTCAATTCCAATTGTCACCCCCTAGAATAATGGTGTTGAGCTTCCAGATTCGTAGCACAAGCTCCACTGGAATAAGTCATGATAGCCTCCTTCTTTTAATGATAATAAATCATCGTTTTTATATCATTAAGGATATTGATATTTTTTGACATTAAACTATTTTATACCCAAAATAATAAAACTGTATTTATATTGAAGTGACCATTGTCAACCTACCAAATGATGATGTTAACCTAATTTTTATGTCCCAATGACTATGTAAAAGTGGGAACTCATTGAAATCCAAATAACCAGATGAAATATAAAGTAACAATTCTTTATAAGATAATTTCTTTTATAAGCAATTAAATAAATTGATGTTAAAGATATGGTGATAGCATAAAGTATTAGACATAGAACATAAATAATATAATCTACCACAATATGAAATTAATTTTATATGAGAAGTAATGATGTTACCATATGCTGAATGGTTGTGGTCATGATGAGTAATGAAGTGACAATAATATAAAGTGAAATGAACACATTAATAAATGAATAAAATTTTCCACATGATCATATAAAGTGATAGTTCTATGTGGTTGTGGCATGTAACCATGGAAATCAACTATAATATCTAATGTGATGGTTCATAAGTAAATTAAAAAGGACATTCCCTCGTATAAAAAGTGATGCATATTCCAAATCACTAACAACTATATTTTAAATAATTTATTATTGAGTTATATAATTTAAAGTTTCTATGACTACAAGGAAAAACTGATAAATTTATTCCATTAGATAATTAGAGATGGTTCCCTATTTATGAATCATATCAACATGTTGAAGAAAAACATGCACATGAGATACATTTTGACACACTGAGGGATAACTCTGACATTCTATAATAATGGACAGTTACAGAATAATTTGTTTCCCAAAATCTAATTTCCAAACTCAATTGATCCTTTTCAATGATAGATTTAACTGAAATTTTACTGCCAAAGCTAATCAGATTGAGCTGCATAACACAGTGTATCTTATCATATATTTCCCTCTCCATTTTACCTTTCATTTTGATATATTTTTGATTAACTCTTTATGTTAAATAGAAAGAGATCATTATTTTTATTGATTAGTACAACATTATATTTCTATTAATATTTTACATAGGTTATCCATGGTATTACTATAGAAGAGGCTATGGGTAGCTTGGATTACCAATGTGAAACTATTTTTTTCAAACTAGATCAATATTTTGGAACAATTTGTATGTATAATGAAAATATTGGAAGAAAGTGATTTCAATGTGGAGAGGGATAGATCCTAGAATGATAATTTTACTCGTTATTTTATTATTATTTTTGGTTTATTATATTTTTAATTTGATTGAAAATTAAACTAGAAAAATATGTAACACCCAAATATTTCATAGTACGTTATCTCATTAAAGTAATTCAAAAGCTTGTGCTACACGCAACACCGAGTTCTAGCGCACCACTACTTAATAAACTAACCATTCAAAATGATTTTTTGAATAGTATTAATAATATTTTGAATCTTATATACCATAGATAATTTTAACATCAATATTATGTATTTCATAGACATAATATAAGAAGATATTCATTTTTTTAGATAAAATAATTATTTTTCAAAAAAATGCCATTTTAACTCATTTTAATGGAGAACCATTTTTATAATTAATATTTAACACATTTATATATTAAATTTAATGAAATTAATTTATTCTTTAGAAGTGGGAAATTAAAATTTAGTTTGGATAAATTTTTGGTACATTTCTGATAACATTCATATTTTGACGAATAGTGAAAAATTCAAAGTTTTAATTGAAAACAACTTTTTTAATAAAACAATTTATATTGATAAATTATGAATTTTAATAGTTTGGAAGTATAATTAGAATATATTTTTATCATTTAATGCAATTTTGGTCATTATAAGTAATTTCACATTTAAAGTTGACTTAAACACATGTAAATCTTTTGATAGATTTATCTTTTTAAAAACTCGTGTTCTGGTTTTGACAACGGGAAATAATTTTAAATTTATAAATGAACTACTATTTTTTGAATTTGGTAAAATAGAATTAATTTTTGAATTCATAATAACAAAATTAGCTTAGGGTAAATTTTTTGTTTTTTTTTTGAAAACATTCAATTTTTTACGAATTGTGAGGAACAATACGTTATAATTTAAAATAGACTTTTTATTTAAATAATTAGTAATTTTATATTAAATTAATTAAGGTCAAAATATATAAATAATACCTATATTTTTTAACATAATTCATTAGATTCATTTTATAATAAGTTTAGATATATAAAATTATATCGACCATTTTACCGTCTTTTACCAACATTCTGGGAGAATTTACAAATTTAAATAAAACATAATTTTACTGCTTCTGTGAATTGAATTTAAAAAATCAGAGAGATAGGGTTTAAATCAGTATGTAAAAAGTGGTTCAATCAGTTCAATATAATTTTTGGGGAATAGTAACTTTTGACTTTTATTACCACAGTTTAAAGTAAATTGGGTAATTAAGGGTAGAAATGATTTTATAATTACCCTTACACATGTCCTAATTCCATTAGATGAGTATATTTTGACCCAAATCATCATTAGAAATAAAATATGACCACCTTTTTTCCACTTGGATAAGATTAGGACATTTATTATAATTTTATTTAAAGAAGAGTTAAAATAGTTCAATTCAAAATTTAATAAATAAACCATTTTAAATATTGAGATATATATAAGATAAATAGGACTATAAATATTAATTAGATATGTGACAAAATTTACGACATAATTTCTTATTATTTATAATTTTAGATAATAAATAATTAATTTATTTATTGTATAATGATGATGTAGTAATTACCTTATATATTAAAGATTAAGTAATTGATATTATAAATATCAAAATAAAAGTAATTTTAGACTTTTGATGAATTACACTCATTTTATAAGATAATATGACATGTTAGTGTTGATTAAATAAATATTTTTGGCTGTAATCATGCTGCTTTGATTTTGACAAAAACCAAATACCAAATAGTGTGAAAATTTTCAGAAATTGAGTATCTAAAAAAATACTATATTATTAATTGATATAGTATTACTAAAAATCTATGGTTTTGATAAAAGACTTATATAATGTTATATATATATATTAATAATGAACCACATGGGGTTCACTTGGCTTGTTATATGATGTTTATTAACCATATAACATAAAAATAAAAAGAGACATGGTAAATGTCAAACTATTTACCTAAAAGTTAAATCTAAAAGATAAGGTTAATTTGATAACCTAAAACTATATGAAAACTATTGGTTGAGAGTTTTTCTACCCATCACAACTTTATAAAATCAATAATTCATTTTGGTTCCTTTAAAAACTAAAAACTCTTTGATTATAAAATAATATTTCAAGATTTTCCTAAAGTAACCCTCACCTCTCTTATAAAAGGGAACTTCCCCTTATCTTACTTTCACACCTTCAAAGCCATTTGGATCATCCAAAACCAGCACAAATATCCTTCCAACATTCATAAATTCAATATAAATGCCTTACATTTATAATAAAGTCAACCTAAAGAGTCATTTTGGTCAAATAAAACTGAATAACCCGAAGAAGAGGTAAATATTTCATCGGCTCTTTCATGTTCTTTTCTTCTTCAAATTACTTTTTATTTGTTGTTTCTATACCAAAAGAAAAAATCCAATAAATCCTATATACATTTATGTTATTATAAATAATATACCACCATATTCATTATTCTATCAATCCTATTAATGAAAAAGTCATTATATGTGCATACATACGGCTTACCGTCTCCACATCGTGGTGTAGTTTTTAATTAAACACTTAATTATTTGGATGGGTATAGTAATGAGTATAATTTATGTAAATAAAAAATAATAAATATTAATTATTATGTATATATGATATCCATCCAATTACATATGACTTCACCATCAATATAATGATATCGTTGCCCATGCTTACGTACAGATTACTATCTCCACGACGCGATGTAATTCATTCCCACATTCACCATTCAATAATGATTATAAAAATATATTTTATTAGAAATTATGTAATATTGGATACAATAATTCTACTATATATATATATCTACTTACATATATCTTATTCACTTAATTTCGTTCAATAAGATATGAAAACGAAAACAGCGTTGATGAGTACGTACGACCTATCGTCTCCATAATTGGTGCCTTCCATTTCATATATCTATCTATTATCAATATTTATATTCTAAATATATATGGTATAAAAATCAAGAATCATATTCTGGATGTATTTAAATCATGATCTAAATGATAGGATAAATAATAACAAGATAAAACCCATACGATAAAGAAAACGTATATTGCCCAAAATGTTAATTTAACATGGAAATAATTATTAAATGGGGTGAATAAAGTCATAAATGAATCATGTATGATATAATAAATATTAATATGGTTCTTTTATAATTTAATAACATACTATGTTCATTATACAAGAGGTTAAATGTAACATCGACCAAAGGAAAGTGCAAGGTAATGGTTAATTCCACAATTTCATTATTATCTGAGGTTGTTTTTACTTAAGTAACTACCGAGAAATATTAATTATACATGTCCATTTTTCATAAATGAGTTTTCAAGTGTATTATTGTTAAGTCAATGATTTTTACTAATAAATCATTTTAAATGGTTTAAAGATTTATTCTTCTAAACAATCTTCATTAATATATATATTTTGAAAATGGTTTTAAGGATTTATTTATATGAACATGAATGTTTTAAAATGTTAATTCATTTCAGAAGTTTCTATGTGGTATGTGACACTTTGATTAAAAACTATCTTTCAAATGACTCCCTTTATAAATTATGTGACTTTAAAATGATTTCATGAAAAATGGATATTTTTCTGAAAGATTTTTACTGATCATTTTCAACCATGTCTGCATCCATTATAGGATATTATTCGTGATCTATGTTGATTTATTATGATACAAGTCTTCCAAATTATATTAAAGGTTTGGTGATATGCTTGACTATGGATGTGTAATTTTAATACCATTGATTGTTTATCGGTAAAGTATTTACATTTTGTATGGTATTTTTAATATTAATATTAATGTTATGTTTAAACCTGTTCAAATGATGAATGCATTGGACTTAATAAGTGATGGGTGGAGCCCGCTAAAGCTCCTCGATGCATCGGCAGGTCTCTTGATACAAACTAATGTCTTGAAACAAGGACTTGAAAAAATCTTATTCGTAATCTTGGAACAAGGCCTTGAATCTGTGGTTATGAAGTCTAGAATTATGCATTCCATCTTCATAAAAGTGGCTATTGATATTGCTTGTGATTATTCTACTAGTAGAATATCCTTGTGAATATGTAAATGAAATTATTTGTTTTTATCGTTTCCATATTATGCTGAATTTTATTTTTAAAGGGATTTTCTTTTACTCTTATACATTGCCTTAAATGTTTATGCTTATTTATGAACGTTTTTTCTATATTGTTATCCTTCCTAAGCATATGAGCTCACCACCTTCTTATGTTTTATTTTCACAGGATTCAAATAAGTCTATTATGTTTGATAATCAAGGTTAATCTAGGGGATTACTGACGTTATTAAATGATCATTATGTTCTGTTTTATTTTCTAATGTGTAATGTAATGTTCATATATGTAATCTATTTTTCAGGAACGCTAAATTGATCGGTCTGTCGGGACTTGATTACTTATAATCATGCCAATGTATTAAAGTAGTGCACCAACTCTGGGCTTCTGGAGTCGGGGTGTCACAGTTGGTATCAGAGGAAGTTTAGAAATAACCCTGGAAACAATATTTAGAAAAACCCTGATTAGAGAACATTTCCATAAGAAAGAAATTGAGGATTAGTATAAAAGAACATCCTAGAATTTTGTTAATATATAAATTTTGTGAATTTTCCAAAAAATACATCCATGTCTGGATACAAACAGGTAGAGGATGCTATGTCACAGATTTACCTAGGATTGGAAAATCTAACAAGGAGTTTCGGGGTTGACCCCGAGGTATCCTGGTACACAACATTAAGCCTTGATGCACTCTTGGTTATGACACTCCTGGGGGATATGATTAGGATAATTTACATTTGTTTACACACCATTATGAAGGATTTAAGATTAAATACTTCTTCGAAGAAATTTTTTTATGATTATAAATTATTTTCAAAATATTTTCAATTTATGTTAGTTATTTTACAAGTTTGGAATAATGAATTGTGATTCATAAACTAACCTAGTTTATTTTATTGTTTAGAAATGGTGCCTAGTATAAGGAAATATAATTCTAGCAATACGCATGATCGAATGATTAAGAATTCTTGTATCATTATTGGTATTAATCCAACATTTAAAAGAGAAATTATCTCCTACATATTCTCATCATATGAATAAATAGTACCATGTGTTACTAAGATATGTGAATATTTCTTTGACCCCTATGGCATGGAAGGGACGCAAGAGAAGAAAAGTATGGAAGAGAGAACGATGGATAAAGGGAATTGGTTAATGAAGGATTTTCCCATATGTGATAACTGTGGAAAGAATCACCTTGGTAAATGATTGAAGAGAATGCTAATTTTTTATATGTGTTGATAAAAGGATACCAAGTACATGATTTCAAGGGTATGAAAAAGGTTTCAATTGTAAAATACTTCCTATGCATGGAGTTGGGACACTACGCGAATCAATGTCCAAATCACGAGAGTATTCCCCAAATACTACAATTGGAAAGTAATCATGTTTTGATAATACTAATAATAATTTTGTTATTAAATTATTGTTTCATTTGAGTATTTTATTAATGATGTAAACGTTATATGATTTATTGAGTATATAAGGATTTTACTACTGTACTATTTCATAAAGGACTTGAGATTGTGTCGAACCAAGAAAAGTGACTCAAAAGAGGGTTAAATTTTTTGGAAGATATATTGTTGAGAGAAAGATAAAACATAATATGGTTCTGATACTAATGTAGTGATTTTGGAATAATATATGGTTGATTTGGATAAATTATTTTGGATATTCTTGACTACATTTAAACTGATTAATGATTTGTATATTCTATTATTGTTGGAGTTTACAACATTTTTTGATAGAAGGATTATATCTAGTATTCTATAAGGACTAAGGGAGCCTGAATGTAATAAATATAGATTTATGGAAATTTAGGGAGGTACACTGTTGTAAAGAAATACATTAAGAAGGTATTAATATGTTATTATGTGGAAAAAAGATCTTCACTATGTCTACTATCCTTATAAATTTTGGACTGTGAGTTTGGATAGAAGTATTTTGGATAAGTCTAGTGGTTATAATTGAGTAAGTTTGAAATTGGATAATATTCTTAAGGTTAAATAATTTCATTAGATTTTTTTTGGATAATCATAAAAAGGATAACCCAGAGGTCATAGGACAACTCGTCGCGTCTGGAAAGGCCGCGAGACTTGAACCCACAACCGAAAGGAAACAAAGGTGCATCACCTACCATTGGCCTATGTTATGTCCTAGTTTGTATAATGTAGTTTTTTAAAAATAGTCTGACAAATGAATATAAATACATTTTTTAACCCTATACGATTAGGATAAATAAAATATTTGTTAATTTTATTTTCTTTTGGAGTGAATGATGAGTTTTTTTTGGAATTAGTTGAAGGATGAAACTCTACTTGTCAAGTATATATATATATATATTCCTATTATTTTATGAATAAATTATTTCTTAAGAATTAGGGAAGGGATCATAAAACCAAAAATGTGTTATCCTAATAACAAATGATTTTTTTGAACCGATGATATTTTACATCATATTAGATTGATGGATTTGTGGCCCTCAATATTACACTTGTTTGTAATTGATGGCCTTAATCACTCCCTATAAATATTTACATTTTTACTCCAATTATATGTCTCTAATTACCACGAATCTTCTCCTAATCGAGATCATAATTTGGTGGTGACGTTTTCATTTCTCTTTCCAACTTATTATGACTAAATTGTATTAACCCAATTTCGGATGTGGGCTTTCCACATCGGTATTTTTCTATTTTTAACCATGTATTTTATTTGAAAAAATTTAAAATTGCGAGGATGCAATTTATTGAAATAGAGGAGATTGTAACACCCAAATATTTCATAGTACGTTATCTCATTAAAGTAATTCAATATCATGTGCTACACGCAACACCGAGTTCGAGCGCACCACAACTTACTAAAATAACCATTCAACAAGAGGTTATGAATAGTGATAACTACATTTTGAATGTTATATACTCTATATACTGTTAAAATCAATATTATGTGTTTCATAGACATAATATAAGAACAAATTCATTTTTTCGGATAAAATATGATTATTTTGAAAAATGCAATTTTACACCCTTTTAATGGAGAATCCTTTTTAAAAACAATATTCCATATTTTTATATATTTAATTTAATGAAAATAAATTGTTTTTTATAAGAGGTACATTAAAATTATTTTTGGATAAATTTTTGGTACTTTTCTTATAACTTTAATATTTTGAGGAATAATGAATAATACTATGTGGTAATTGAAAAGAATTTTTTAATCTAAAACATTTATAGTAAAAAATTATGAATTTGAATGGTTCGGAAGTAAAAATATATTATATTTTTATCATTTAATACAATTTATGTCATTATAAATACTTTCACATTAAAATTTGGCATAATCAAATTTCAATCCTTTGATAGTTTTTACATTTTAAAAACCCACTGTTTGGTTTTGACAACAAAAATTAATTTTAAATTAATAATTGAAACATATATGTTTTGAATCTGGTAAAATGGAATTAATTTTTGATTTAAGAATATCAGAATTATCTTAGGGTAAATATTTGGTATTTTTCTGAAAACATTCAAATTTTGATGAATAATGAAGAACACTACATTATTACTTAAAACAGACTTTTTATTTTAATAATTAGTTATTTTATATTAATTTATTTTATGTCAATATAGATACAAAATAAATATATATTTTCAATGTAATTCATTGGAGTCATTTTATAATAATAGTATATTATTAAAATTCAATCGAACATTGTTCCGTCTTTTACCAACCTTCTAGGAGCATTTACAAATTTGCATAAAACATAATTTTAATGGTTCTATGAGTTGAATTTCAAAAATCCAAGAGACATAGTTAAGATAAATAATTAAACTTTCGTTCAATATGATTAAAAGAATTTTTTTTGTGAATAGTAACTATTGACTTTTATTTACCATAGTTAAAATTAAATAGGGTAATTAAGGGTAAAAAATTTATTGTAATTACCCTAAAACATGTCATAATTCTATAGGATCAGTATAATTGGACAAAAACATCCTTATAAATAAATTATGACCCCCTTTAGTCTACTTGGATAAGAATAGGACATTTATTATTATTTTATTTATAGAAGAGTTAAAAGAGTTAAATTCAGTGTTTAATAAACAATCAATTATTAATATAGGGTTATAAAAATGATAAATTTGACTATAAATATTCATTACAAATATAAAAAAACATCCTATATAATGATATTTTATTTATAATTTTTAGACATTATATAATTTAATTTATTTATGAAACAATGATAATGCAATTATTACCTTATTAATTAAATTTTAAAATAATTGATACTATTGATATTCAAAAATTGTAATTTTAGATTTTTGATGAATTACAGTGATTTTATAAGTTAATATAAAATGTTAGGGTTTATTAAATAAATTAATTTGGAAGTAATCATTTAGTTATAATTTTCAGAAAAACTAAACACTAAATAGTGAAAAAATTGACAAAATTGAGTTCTTAATTGAAATTCTATATTATTAATTGATATAATAGTCATAAAAATCTATAGTTCAGCCCAAGGACGTAGATAATGGTACATATATTTATAATTAACCACATGTGGTTCTATTGTCTTGTTATAGTAAGTTTATTAATCATATAATATAAAAATACAATGAGACATAGTAAATGTAAAACTATTTAACTAAAAGTAATATCTAAAATATATGGATTATATATTGAACATAGCATTTATAAAACCAATATGTTGAAATATTCTTGACCCATACCCACCTTACCCTGGAAATAATTATTTTTGTAGCCATTAAAAATCGAAAATGATTTTATTATAATATAATATTTCAAGCCTTTTCTAATGTGACCCTCACCTCTCTTATAAAAGGGCACTGCCCCTTCTTTTAATTTCACACCTCCAAAGTCATTTTTTTTCGCCATACCCTTCCCAAATATCATTAAAAAATCCCTCACATCATATTGGAGGTATTATTTTTATCATAAATCCATTATAATTATCCTTTTTGATAAAATCAAAATGAATAACTTGGAGAAGAGGTAAATATTTCATCACCTCTTTCAAGTTCATATCTTCTTCCACCTCCTCTTTTTTTTCCATAAAAAAATAAAAACACGAATATCAATTACATAAATTTATGTTATTATAAATATGGTACAACAATATTTGTTATTCTATCCATCCTATAAATGACAAAGTCACAATACATTTGTATATTCGACTAACCATCTGCACATCATGGTGTAGTTTGTTATTCAAATACTTCGTTATCTGGATGTGTATAATAATGAGTATAACTAATGTATATAATAAATATAACTTTTTAATTATTATGTATATATGATATAATATCCAATTATATATTATATCACCATGAATATAATGATATTGTCGCTCGTGCGTACGTACAAATTACCGTCTCCACGATGCGACATGATTCATTCCCATGTTCACCATTCAAGGATGCTTATCAAAATATATATTATAAATAAGTATGTAATATATAATAAAATTATTCTATTATATATATATATATATATGTATGTGTGTATCTATGTATGCACTTAAATATATCATAATCGCTTACTTCCGTTCAATATGATTTGAAAACGAAAACAAAATTTATGCATACGTACGACCTACCGTCTCCATAAACGAAACCTTCTATTTCATATATATATATATATATATATAATAAATATTTATATTATAAATATATATGATACATATATAAATTTATATATTCTGGGAAGTATTTAAATATTTATCTAAATGATACGATCAAGAATACCATGTTAAGACAGATATGATTAAGAAAGAGATTATTACCCAAAATGTTAATTTACCATGTAAATAATTATTAAATTATTATTATAAAGTAATAAATGAATAATGTGTGATATCATAAATATTAATATGGTTCTGGTATAATTTAATAACATACTATGGTCATTATACAAGAGGTTAAACAAACCCTCGACCAAAGTAAAGTGCAAGGTTAGGGTTAATTACACAATATCTTTATTATCCGAGGTTATTTTTACGTAAGTATATACTGAGAAATATTTATTATCCATGTCCACATTTCATAGAATATTTTTCAAAGGTATTCTATTTAAGTTACTTTTTTTACAAATACGTCATTTTTATTATTTTAATGATTTTTTCTTCTAAACCTTTTTCACTAATGACCATGTTTTCAAAATGGTTTTTAGGATTTATTTATATGGAAATGAATATTTTAAAATTTTATATACATTAAAAATTTTCAATTTGGTATGGGACAATTTGATTCAAAACTATCTTTTAAATAAAACCCTTTATAAATTATGTAACATTTATATTACTTCATAAAAAAGCAATATTTCCCTCTATGGTTTTTACTGATCATCTTCAACCATGTCAAAATCCTTTAGGGAATATTATTATTGATCTAGGATGATTTATTATGATAACAATATTACATATTTTATTTAAGGTTTTGTGATATTTTTGACTGTGGATATGTTATTTTTATACCATTCATGCTTTATATAAAATATTGACAGTTCATATGCTAGTTTTATTAAAACTGTTTTTGTTATGTTTAAAACCTTTCATATGAGGAATGCATTTGACCGAGTAAGTAATGGTTGGAGCCCACTATTTCTCCTCAATGAATTTGTAGGCTTCATGAGAGAAACAAGTGTCTTGGAACAAGACCTTGAAAAAATATTATATGTAGTTTTGGAACAAGGCCTTGACTATGTGGTTATGAAGTATGGCATTATGCATTCCATCATTATAAAAGAGGATATTGATATTTCCTGTGATTATTTGGCTAGTGGAATATACATTTGAATCTGTAAATTGGATGATTTGATTTTTTTTTTCTTTTCTATATTATGCTGAAGTTTATGTTTAAAAGGATTTAGTTTTAGTCTTATACATTGCCTTAAATGTTTATGCTTATTTATTAATGTTTCTGCTATATTGTTATCCTTTCTAAGCATCTGAGCTCACCCATTTCTTATGTTTTATTTTCCTAGGATTCCAAGAAGTGTATTGTGATTGAGAAGTGGGGCTAATCTAGGGGATTAATGATGTTCTCAAAGGATCATTATATGGTGTTTTATTTTCTAATGTGCCATGTAACGTTCATGTATGTAATCTATTTTCCAAGAATGCTAAACTGATCATTCTTTCAGTACTTGATTCCTTTTAATAATGCCAATGTATTAAAATAATTCACTGAATCTGGGCATCTGGGTATGAGGCGTAACATTATATTTAAAACCATGTAGATATACATTACAGTTATAGTTAACTTCAATATATTTTTTGTATATAATGATCAAAGTAATTAGATATATTTGAAAATTAATTGTAATTTTGAATTTATTTTAACTAATATATGATCAAAAATTCCATAAATCAATTTATACTATTTTATAAAACCAAAATATTTTTATAATTTTGGGGATTTTCATTAATTTCTTTTAAATAGATATTTTAATGGGAAACTCAATTCACAAAAACTCGTGAGATTTCCACTCTGAAAAAATGGGTTCTAGTGTCAATGTACATAATTAATACTAACAAATGTTTTAGATAAATTAATATGATGATTTAGAAGAAGATAATTCATGAAATTAAAATTTTTCCAATAATTTTTTATTAGGAATACAATAATTTACAGAAATATTTTAAATCAGTTTACGAGGATTTAAATTCAATTAACTTGAAGAATGTTGAACTATTATGGCCAACTGTATTACAAATAAAAATGAAAACATTTATTTATATACACCCACACACTTTAGAATATTCCAAGGAGAAAAAACTATAGTTGGAATATTAAAAAGAACTCCTTAATCATCAAACATATTCCTAAAAACACACATTAACATAGTCAACCAGAACATCAATATTTTACAATATTTAGATACTTTATATATTTGAAACAGCATGACCCACCCCACAAGGGTCTTCAGGGGTGGATGAAATATGATTGTGACACCCTAGGCCTGCCTCCAATAGACCATGGGCTAGTGGCGAGTACTGAGTTAGTACAAAATGGAAATGGGAGGCCTTAGCATAATGTTTTTAAAGGCTTTCACACAACTGACTATATGGAGAATTTTATAGATATAATAAACAACTAAAATACATAGAGATTAAACCATGCACGAAAAAACTCCAGGAAATAAAAAAATGAAAAAAATATAGTTTTAAATATATAATGTGGAAAAATAAAAGCCTATATATAAATGTGGTACAAAATAGAAAATTGATTAAGAGAGAAAGACTGAAGATATCATGACTATAAATATATATGTCAGACAAGTACACAAGATCTATTTGATGAATCGTAATGCTCCACAAAATCCAGTTCGGGAATGAAACCATTTATCTTCCATTCATCTTCATAATAAATTACACATACATGAAGATCCCATATAGGGGGGACATTATACATACCAATAAGATTTCATGAAAAAAATGGACAGATACAAATATAAATATTCATCTGGATGCCTAAATAAAGTGTATAAACCATATAAACATCCAATATAATCAATAGAAACCAAATAAAATAGTGAAATGAGATTTCCACCCCCACAACAATGTATGAAGGATATTTAATCCTATATCTAATAAATCTCTCTCTATGAAACCCATGACGATGAGCAATGTCACAATAATCTTGGTGGAATGCATGCACTATGCCACTATGCTTCACAAATGAGGAAGAACTAACTCTAGTTCAGGACCTACACCTTGGTAGAGCATGATTAAAAGGGTGTACAACTCCACATATAGATGAATCAAAACCTTGGTAGTGTGGGGGTTAAAAACTCTACGTTTGAAAATAGTATAGTGGACATGTACCACATGTGATAAGGTTGAACTAACTATGATGTTTCTCTAGTGATCATGCCTGACCACTCCAATTGGCCGAGTGTCACTGAATGTTGTCTATAGGATGAGTGTTCTTCAAAATACTTGTTCTATTTGTCGACATTTTACAGAAATCCATGAAACCTTCACATGTCACTCCCAATCCATGGTTACCACTATATCTTCCCAAAATCACACTTATGAAATCGGTATTTGAGTTATCCAAACACAATTCATCCACAGTGGCTGGATTTCAGTGACCCCCCAAAAACATCTTCCTTCAGGATTCATCCCAAATTTATAACACCTAGTAAATGAGAACTCCATATCCCAATCCAAATACTCATCATCCTTATGCTACACAAAACACCTTGATCCATCAAAAAAACACATATTTCATGATTTTTAACTCACTCCCATAATGACTCTATAGGTTCGATCATGATCAATTATGACCCAAATATATTCAATCATGACCCCATGGTCCGTCGCTAATGATTAAAACAAAGTTACGAAATAATATTGATAGGATTAAACCATCATTTGGTGATGCAATAATTTCGGATGATTACAAAATTTTGGTTACCAACTGCAGAATGAAGTCACAATAAAAGAATAAATAGGATCAAGAATGTCGAAAGATAACTGAGATCATGTGAAGAATATGGAATGCATAAAATAAGATGATATAATTTATGGTCTTTAGTTAACAAACGTGGAAAATAAATTCACGAAAAAAGCACCCCAAAACAAGAATATAATAATGATTAGTGAATTACATTTCCGAATTTAAATAATGTGATGAATTCATTGCATTCATCCCTATCATTATCATATTAATTCATTCTCTATTGATCCATGTTCCAAGGTAACTAATTCTAATGCGCTACTCCTCTTATCAAATATCACAATGTTATTAAAATAAACATGGGGATTTTCCATAAAACGGTATGTTAAGAAGGTGATTAGGTTTTTAGTTCATTTAAATAAATTAATAACATAAATTAATTAATTACATATCATTCCCACCAACAATCATGCCTAACCGAACCCACGATGCTGACCAAACTTATATCGCTAAAAACCATATTTTGGAAATAAATGTATTATCATGTATTCCATACAAGGTCTTGATTAATGAGAAATAAATGTTTTATGAGAGGATGTGTATGTGTTCACTAATATGTACTAATATTTAAAATAAATTTATTTATGGGTCTTCGGACACCAAAAAACAGCATCGAGCCCTAGAAAAATCCAATGATATATATATATATATATATATATTCAAAAGAATGAACTATTAAAACTAGATTAACTAATTTCTTCCATCATTTATGAAAATTCACATAGAAAATTAAAATCTGCAGAAAAATTTTTGTTACTGGGTCCACATGTGAAACCCAAGTTTCCTGGAGCTCTCCTCACTCGAATGCTACCATAGCACTTGAAACATAATAATCGTCCATCAATGTAGGATAATCTCCTATTAGACCTTGATTTTAAATATCTACTATGTAAAGGTATCTCTAGCCTCAATGTCCAAATCACTTTATTTAACAATGTATATCAATTCAAACACATATCTCCTCATATGCTACACAAAAAAGATGGCATGCACTCGATTTATCATAGACGATAAGGTTGATTGGTAAGAAACCTTGCAAACCATCTATAGAATCTAAAATGGCCCAATGAACCTAATGGATTGATTTATTCATTGTAATTATCTCTACAATCCTCATAATGGGAGGCATTTAAAAAAACAAGGCCTTATTTCTCAAAATCTGAAGGCCTATGATGCTTATCCATATATAATTTTTTTAGCACCACGCTATCCTGATATGTTCACATATCACCTATACATTTTCTCTCATTTTTTGCACTAGAATTATACCAATAAGAGATGTATCTCCAATATAAGTACAATATAATAGAGACTTGTTAGGTCTCCTGCATAGGGTCTCAAAGGGTTCCATGCCAATAGTGGAGTGATAGTATCTATTATAGTAAAACTACACTAATTGTAAGAGATCCTATCTAATATATATAAATATTAACACACAATAATTCATCATAGACTATAATACATGGATAGTCTACTTTTTATATCCCACAGTTTGGGGTTGAAATGTTGTGCTATTGTGAAATTGGTTCCAAAAATACTAATTTAATCCTCTCCACAACTGTGATGTAACCAAAAAATCACAATTTGAGGAAATATTCAGGGGTACCAAATGAAACCATAAAATCTCCCACACACACATTTTCCACCAAATCCCAACTAAAATCTACTCCCTAAAGGCCAAAAATTGTGGTAAACATTCTATGTCTATAAAAAATCACCCATAGAGAATTTTGACCTCCAATTTTTTTGTGGAATCAAAAATATAAAATATATCAATATTCTATCACATTTCAATTATAGTACCTCCATAGGTTGTGTCAATCATATTACATCTTACTGTTCAACCTTTACTGCTGACATGTGATACATCGATAGGAAAACTCAATAATTCTCTACCTCATGACATCCCACCAAAACTGATTATGAAGGTATGTGTACATCTTCTCCACAAATAAATATCACATAATGGGGATATATAGAAATACCTCAACACCTCCTTACACAGTGTAGATGAAACAACAATTCATCCTTGGAAATAAATTAAATTCTCCTCTAATTCATAAAATCCATCATGTGCAGATATTAAAGATATATGGTTCTATAGAACCACACAATTGATATTCTTCCAACCTAGAATTTCTCACACACTTCAAAGGTACTTGGATCATCACTGTGGAATATAGGTAATATGAACCCATATCCTACTCTATGATTAGTTAAATGAGGGAATATTCTCTTAAACCTCATCCACCATGTGAGAGTAGGATTTCTTACTAACGGTATCTTTCTCCATGTTTCCCTTTCTTGGAGTGTGTACTATCTCAATGTAATACCATTGTAGAAACTCTACCCAACTCATAGGACTAATTATAAGAGAACATTTAGTTAATATTTTTTGACACCCTAGGGGTATTGGTATTGAAACAATATTTTCATATAAACTAATAACTCAAAAAATTAGGATAAAGACTATTTCTACAAACTCTATATTTTGGATTTCATAATTATTGTCATGGAATGATATTTTCAATGAAATATAAGATATCATCTCATTCCTTTGAATCATCAAACAATTTACCACAAATATATAGTCATTGAAAAACCACGTACATAGTTCCCACTCCCGATATCCTCAAAACATAAGAACATTCCATTTAATACATACAATCACTGAGGCATATCTAACGTATTTTTTATAAGAAATTTCAGCTCTTTACACATCATGGTAGTTAAATGGGATGCATCCTAGATTTTCTTTCCACAAAACTTTTGTAGTACCTAGCTAAACCAAGAAAACTTTTCACCTTTAACATTATCATGGGTGGTTCACACAAACTCACTGCAATTTTCTTCATCATAATCTTAGCTACACCATTCCTAGAGATCACAATCCAAAAAAAAGTGAACTTATAAGATCCAGAACTGACACATAGAGAGCTTACTATATTGATGGTTCTCTCTATGGTATTCTATAAAAAATCCTTAAATTATGTATGTAATAATTTTATAACATTGATTATATAATAATGTTATCATTGAACACATCTATGAATTATTGTGTCTTTGGATACAAGATTTGATTCATAAGATCCATGATCATTCAATGTGAAATTTTCACTCTAAAAGGAATCAACTTGAAGTCGTAATAAATTTAGAGACATAAAAATTACATCTATTGAATTTTATCTTCTAAAACAACCAATTAATTTTATCCATACATGCTATCGATCATTGATAACCAAACCACTCCATTTAACAGGTTGAAAAGTTCAAAAATCCTCAAAAGGTGTACTTGTATGTAATTTTTTCTTTCAATTTGGGAAGAATATACAACACAAAACCCCAAACCCTACTATGAAATTTCACAAACAAAACTAAATATTACTAGGGAGACACATTGGGTCTAATGAAACCCTTATCATTATTGTGTTTCAATTTCACCCTAATATCCATGAGATCAATGGGGAATCCAATATGTCATAGAATATATTAGTGTAGACTTGGTATTCATGTCAGTATAGATGGGATTGTCCCAACTCATAGGTAGTCCTAATATATTTTCTAAAAATACATCCATATAATCATCCAGTATCATTAGCAGCCAAATGAATAAAGATCCCACTACACCAATGGTTAAACTCACCCACGAATGGGTTATAGGTTGTAGTTGTTTTGTTGTGATCCCCTAATTCTCAATAATAAGATCTCCCCCACCCATGAAAATGATTATTGATCCATCTATATGAAATAATATAACCTTTTTTGTGATGAAAATCTATTTGGGAATGCACCACAAACAACATGTCTAGACCAAATATGTTAATATATTAATTAATCATAAGGATTACGAGGTCTCATGAGATATTCACTCGACTGAGCACCAAAAACTACTATCAACATTTGTGAGATATTGAATAATCACTCCATGTTCGAAAATCTAGCCATAGATTCTAGGGTAAATACATCAAAAAGAATATTTATCTCCCACAAATGGGATATAATGATAATGTAATGATTCATGCCTATGTCTATAAGTATAGGAGATAAGGTATAAAATACATAGATCATACCTTGAATCATGTCATCAGAATCCTGATCGTATCCCTGCATAGTCTACAAGTGCATATGATCATGAATGATAGCCCTCTTAGTTTATTATAGCCTACTAGGTGGCAGTGGTGATAGTAAATAGTAGTTTAATATTACACCTATATCTCTTCCCTATATAGCTCTATATACTCGTATATTGGCATTGCCACCATGAGGGATTCTCTAACCACACCCAGAATAACCTTGATCTTGATGTTTCCTTTTCCATGGTGAACTATATACTAAATGGATACCTACCTTAGCATGACTTTTCATCCAATCTTGAGACATGGGATTTCTCATGTCATATTCATAACAACATCTCTCATCAAACATAGAAGATCATCTTCACAAACCATGTTCTATATATCTACATATCTGATTTGGTGTATTATTTGTCCTCCTATGATATATTCTTGATGACTGACCCCTACTAGCTATGGTGGACAACTCAACCCCATAATGACCATCACCATCACCAGCTTCTTGATGTCCCATTGGTAAGAGTATCTCTATAACTAAATCCATATATATCACTCTTATATAAATCTGAATTTATAAAAATACCATTATATGAAATATGAATCTATAAAGTCCCTCTCCACACTTCCACATGTACATTTATCCATCATGTAACATTTATACATAGTAACACATGTGATTGGTAAGAATTAAAACATACTCACAAAGTAACATATTACCCTTCTACAACTCTAGAAGGCTATGATTCTACATAGATCACTATCTCAACATGAAATAATAATCAAAGAATAAATTATGGATGTAAAACTATTATAACATCACCTAATCTTGTGTTTCAGTTAACCAATTCCCCCAATTACTTGATACTCCAGGAAGTGGACTAGTCTAATGCTTACCTTTCTGACCCGGTAGGGTTGAAACAATACATAATAATCAGACAACGACCTCTATTCGATTATATTTTTCATATGGGTGTGGGATACTATGAATATCAGAGGTCCAGGATGATGCCACTCACATAATGTAGTAATACATTTTGGATCGGGTTCCCAACCTTCTAGAACTACTAGGTTCTCAATAAGTGTTGACATTTCTCTATGTCCTCTAAGATGAATAACCTCATGATTTGGTCTCTGAATAGTGGATTCATTACTTAAATGATTATCATCCTGATCTTGTATTAATATCCTTCTTATTTTTCCTTGAAGTGGAATCCTAAATGATATCTGATGTACCATAGTCAAATTATAACACATGGGGAGGTGACATAAGAAGTAAATGGAATTCATTATACCCAATTCTACATGTGACATGAACCATTTGATTCGGAACAATGGATCAATCGATATGCCGAGTTTTTAGGAAATTATTTACACTCTTGGTGTATGGAAACTTCATCCATCACACCATAAATATGTTCCCTAGATTGAGAGTTTAATTAAATACCCTCACACATAATTTAATTATTTTTAGAAAAGAAACCTCAAACTAATGTCCAAATTAAAACACCAATCTGAGGACCAACCTTTATTTGAAACCACTATGTCATGACTCGAACCTTTTAGTGCCTCTTAGATGATGATAATCTATGTGTGACAACCTAAGACTACTACCATAAGTTAGGGGTAATGAAATGTTCCGAGTCTGAATAAAAACAAATGAAAATAATTATCTTAATTTAAGCATACGAATACATAAAACCTACCCCATGACACAATGCAGATATATAATAAAATACTGAAAAATATAAACTGTGAATCATGGATGCAATGAACTATTAGAAATACATAAAATTAAAAATATTAAGTGTAAAATATGTTAATGGGAAAATAAATTATCATTGAGAAATCACGTCCCAACAAGAAATCAACAATAAAGTGATAAATACTTAGGAGATCCTAAATTAAAATCTCTGTTGCTAACCACTTGACATAGTCAATACTATGAAAAAATATGTTCAACCAAAACCCAGTCCACTAAGATCACAAAATTTCATTCTTTAATTTGAATAAAAAACATATGTGAGAGAACTCATGTAGGGGTGAGCATATACATTCCGATTTAGACAATCAAAAAACCAATAAGGGAAGAATAGAATTATCGATTGTTTTCTCAACACATAATGAATGTTGTTAAAAAGTCAAAATCAGATATAGTAAAAAGAAAACCAATATAAGAGGGAAAGGGGATCCCCATCTCCAAATCTATATATTAATAATTATTTATACAATTTATCAAAAAGACCAATATTTGATTCCTCGCACTATGCATAATCCTACTAGAATCCATGTGGAAGGATTCCACCTCACCACTACACATTATAGTTAATGATGAACTAACTCCAAAAGAGGACATACACCAAGATAGTGTAGGATGATGGGAGATCAACTACATAAATAGAGGACCTAAATCTTCTATAACATGGGATAATACTAGTTATACCCACTTGTAGACTAGGGGGGACCCATACCATGGTGATAAAGGGAGTTCCAACCCCTAGATCAATTTGGATACTAAAACTGATTACTATTATCATCCAATAATCACTAAATCAATCCCCCTAATTGTAACTCATTATTATGAATCTGTGATATGAAAATTAATTTTATTTTGATTTAATACATTTAAATCTATTAAATATTGGATACTCATAGCCCCAAATATGTTTCAAACCAGTGAATCCAAATTAAATGGTTCCATGAAAATGATACAAGATAGGAACATAGCATCACATGATGTGTAACCTCTCTTGGACTCCAAATAGTGTCTTTTACAGAACATAGATTAGACATTCATATGGATATAAAATGAATTAATATACTATAAATTTAATTTCATTCAAATCCTTTGTGTTTTTGTGTCCTCCGACCAATCCTAGTGTACTCTGGACTATTCCCAAATACTTTGGTTATGCTCGTGTACTCAACTTCATGCCCATGTACTCTAGCCATGTAAGGGAACTATGTCTACGATCGTTCCTATATACTCCATGGGTAAATGTTGAGCCACCGTCATTTGGTCACACTACTTTTTGGGTCTGGACATAGAATGTGATATTTATCCTTTTTTGTTACCCTAACTAGCATGAAAAGGATACTACACGACCTCTTTTCTATGAAGTATGCATCATGTATGCCTGGGTTTACTATAAATACTAGAAATATTAATATTCACATCCCTCTCCTCTGATTAATTTTATATACCAAAAATAATTCACATGAAACATGTATCTATGTTGACCTAACCTGATTACTCTGTAGTAGTCAGATTCTTGCCACCTCTTCCACCTTGGGAATGTCCATTGTCCCAATTCATCACTATAATGCCAAAACCGATGAATTGATAATTTGAAATCATCTTACAAATACTCAATGAAAGTCACACACCACGAAATAACTCGATCCATTATGTAAACAATACTTCCTAGGTCATTCACACATCGTAGATGTGTCCTTGGGTTAGATCCATCTCATATCTGGATCAAAAATGCTGATTTGGGTACCTTCGGGACTAAAATGATTAACAAGATTAATGATGGAAGAAAAGAACATGAAAATTGTAATACCATATTTATTTAGAAAATAATCAACCATAAATTTACATAATTGCGATATTTAATGGTGGATTCATTGAGAAACAAAAGAATAAACACGCTCAAGAATGTCAAAAAGTTACTGGAATAATGCGAATAATATAGAATTCATAAATTAAGAAGATATATAATTAATTCTCATCAATTGAATCAAATAGGGAATAAATATAAAATATTAAATTTCCTACCACATGAATGGATTAATATGAACTGAAGAATTTTTCCACCTATAAAGATGATGATGATCCCACAACATTCATGCATCTCCCAATATTTTGTGATTGGTCATTGTCAATCAATATTCCTTGGTCTCTAAACCCAAATCTATCATGTTATTCTCTAATATTCATTGTTCATGCACATACAACATGGGATTTTACATAATATGGCTTATAAATATGGTGTTTTTTTCATTTAATTAAATTATATAAATATATTCTTCAATTTATTAATGCACCTTCAAATGGCCTACCTTAACTGAAAGACAAATACCAACCAATATAATGTCATTTATAGGGTAATCCCTAGTTTTTAGAAGAAACCTTCGTCTCATATTTCTATACATGTACCAGATCAATTTAAACCCACTAATCATGAATGTATGTAGACACACACTTCAATATATATTATTATTTTTAATTCTTCCATCCTCTAACACCCAAACACAACTTCCACACCAAGGAAAAATCCACATATATATATAAATAATCAAATGATCATTCAAAAATAACTAATGCTGATATAAAAATTAATTATGTATTTATTAAAGATAAAGAATCTAATTATTATCCATAACTAATTAATATTTTTTCTTGGGTTAATGTATTATAATTATTCTTTTGTTTTATTCATGGTTCGTAAATAAAATATTGTTTGATATTCTTTATTAGGGGTTTCTACAACATTATCCAATTGATAGTGTTTTAAGATATTAATGGTAATTATATTTTAGAATTTCCCTTCAATGTAATATTTCATATAAATCTTATTTAGGGCCAATGTTCTAAAAAAAATTATATTCACTTTTAAAATCTTCCACAATGTATTGAACTGATGTATTGATCTCATATAGATTTTTCATATAATCATTTAGAAAAGAATAATCCTATTTAACTTTTTTTCATAATGAGTTTATATAATTTATTATTTTTATAATACCTAATTAATTAGATAATATTATTCTATATATATTATTTATAACCTATCATTTAGGTTGATAATAAATACATTTTCCCCAAAAACTCTAAATAAAATTTTCTAATATTTTTTTCAATAAATTATTCACAATTTGTGCCCACTAAACATTTTAGATATTTAAAACAAATGATTTCATTATAGTATTTAATAATTGATGTATCCTAACAAAATCATTAGATCATGCACATGGAGAATGTTCAATACCATCTTGAGGATTGTTTTATTTATCCTTTTAAAATTTCATTTATTCTGGTGTTATGTATGCAGTTAAGATTATTTTATAAAAATGTTGCATGGAAAAACATTAAAAATAATGATTTCAGAACTAAAATCTGTCCTTACATTTAAATGTATTATAGTTAGTTCCACTGTACATATATAAGAACATCATAAATTTATAAATTATAGAGTAACAATTACGTTCTATGCTTGACATATATAATTTTGGTATTTGATATATTGTGATTTATATGTTTTTTTTTGGTAAATAATAGTGTTTTATATCTATTTAAAGGTGATTGGTTGAAGACCTATTGATGGGGGGAACATGTATGAATCCTATCATATCAAAAAAGTTATTTGGGGAAAAGTAGAGAGGGATTAATATATTAATACATAGAATCTAGGGAAATTCATTTTGATATTTTTATTTCTAGTGAGGATTGCATATCAACATGAATTGTTGTCAGGAAATTGATTCAATTTCATACACTAACATAAAATGGAAATGAGACACTTATTTTAGTTTTTTATTTTTTTTTCAAAACCTCGATGTTCATTCTGGAGGATAACTGGATGATGATCATCTATATTTAACAGAGGTTCTAAAACCCCTAGTAATTTTTTTTGTTATATAAATATTTAAATTAAACTATTTTAGTTTAAAATTCATATTTTAAATGTGTGGATGTTATTACGGATGGTGTGAAGGTTCTGAGAGTGTTTTGAGAGTCATAGGGTCTATAAGTATGAAATTTGGAGTCACAAAATTGGTTTGATGATTTTTGAATGATTGGGGGTACTGTGCATCAAACCGTGTGAAGTTTTAATATAAGTTTAATGTTTTTGAGGATTTCATAGGGTAACCAAAAAAATCATGATATATAATTACAGAGTGGTTTCTCATGATTTGTACATCGTTTATTAAACTGTTTGGAAAAAGAACAAGACATGATTAAGGAATTATTGAAATTATATTAATGACATTAAACACCCTTGAAAACCCTCAATGTTCTTTAATTATATAATGATCTATAATTATCACCCTTCATTGGGATATTTTTGTCATTTCACCCCTCTTTTTATGCATTTCTCATTGATTTAGACAATGTTGGATCATATATATCAGAGGTAAGATTCATGTTTCTGAAATTTTATCTCCCTTTTTATCATTTACACTTGAGAGAAAACCTATACTCAGTATTCAATTAATTTATCAATGGTTTGAGAAATGTTTTGTTAATAAATTTTTGTAATTTATACACCAAATAGAATGTTGATCCAAAATCTCTTAATTTTTTTTTCTCACCTTCACAACAAACACATTTAAAGTAGGCGGTATATTAACTATCCTGTAATTCTTACTTCATTTATTATTATTTTAATTTTTTTTCATTCCATATTATAATATGATCAAATTAGAATTGAAAAATAATATATTAAATAATATATATTATTCTAGGATTTGACTCCCTGAGTAGTCTATGTACCCTAATTTAAAGAAAAATTCAAATGGGATTCCAGGATATTTATTCTATTAAATATTCAATGATAGAAAAATAAATTAACTTGAATTATTTTGAATAAATTATAAATGGAATATATTTATTTATGAAATTGATATTTATGTTAATTTATATGATAATTGATGATTTTATAATGGTGTTAAAAAAATTTGATTTAATTTTAATAACAGATAGTTATTTTCTATGGATATTTCTTTTATAGAAAAATTGGGTTTCTAATGAAATGTTGTGGTTTTAATGATATGATATAATACTTTAATTTTATAATATAATTTTTATGGTTTCAGTGTTTCTATTTTCATGGGGTATATCATTTACTGTTATAGATATGAAAAGATATTTGGAGTTACTATTATTCCGAGATGGTTATATATTACAAAGATTTTATGTTTAACCAATATTGTAATATTTCCCACAATGCGAATATTATTTTGGGATGGGTATATTTCCATGGATGATTATTGTTTTAAGAAAAATATATTTCTTAGAGTGGAATTATTATTTTTGGATGGGTATATATTTTTGGGTGTGACAATTGTTTTAGGGTGGTTATATTTCCCCATGTGTGACTATTTATCAAATAGGATTATATAACCTTGTGTGTGACTATTTTTTTAGGATGGGTATATTTTACAGGGATTGAATTTGTCACTGGGATGGGTATATTTACCTAGAATTATTATGATCATGAGATGGGGTATATTTCCCTTGGATAGATGCATATAGTTTCGAGGCATTTGATATAGATCAAGGACTGTATAGTTGGTCTCATGTGTTATCACCGAACACCTGGATCCATGAAGTTTATTTATTTACTTTATTCTCATGAGATACATGTTTATATATATTTTATATATCATAATTCACTTAATTAGAAGTGATATATTTATAGAACATATTGATGGTGTCTTACTTAGTTATATTCACACACTATTTTCGTTGTTATTCGGTACATATGTATACATCATGGTTGTAGGATTGGATAAGGTAAATAACAAAAGACTATTTCATAATTAAAAATTTGTAGTTAAATTATAGGATATGAACTCTAGAAATTTTGAGGAGTCTTGTAGTTTTTATGATTTTTTTGTTCTTTGGATCTCAATGGATATACTATGTTATAGTGTGATGGTTTAGTATGTATATGGTATATTTCTATATTACTTGAGTTTGTGATTTTATATTAGTACCTATCGTGATGTGTCAAGAGTCATTATTTTGATGATGTATTTATTTATAATTTATTATTTAATTTTTATTTCCCTTAATATTTTCATATTTTCTACATTCCACACAAATTTAGACCTATATTACGAGTTAGAAGCCTTTCACTTTTTTAGAGGCGAGCATGAGTAATAGTAGAGACCTAACCAGTTTACTATTCAGAGTAAACCGATGTGGGAACATTATAATTGTAGTCTCATTCTCCCTCTCTAAATATTGTATCTTTTTCTTCTGGATATATGCCTAGAGATTTTGTAGGATTCCCGTTATTGAATCCTTTTTTTTCAAGGAATGGGTTGATAGAGCTATGTTATGTTACCTATAGATCTCTCCCATTATATTTACTCTAACATTTCCTTTGGTAAAACTAAAATATAGTATGGTTTGGATAATATAAAATTGTTAATCATGAATGAAATTTTTTATTTTGGATCTATGTAATTGAAGAGGCTTTAAAAAATTTGGTTTTAAGTTAAGTGGTGTCATTGGGTTAATATAGGTTGTTCTCATATATATAATGTTGTGGAAAATATCCTAGTAATTTATTATAATTTAATTGTTTCGGTAAAATTAATTTTATTTAATTATTATGATTTTTTCAATTGAAGAAATTATTTTTTAAAAGGACTATGGTAAAATGGTAATGTATAAGATTTTTTGTTAATCGGTTATTTAAGACAACATTAATTACAATTGAAAAATTATAGTTGGAATGGGGTTTAATGTATGTATTCATTGATATATATATATATATATATGTGATGTTTCGTTGAATTGAGTGTTTTTATTATTAATTTAATTTTCATTAATTAATTTATGGGGGTGATTTAAAATAATCCATAATTTTTACCTGAGTGTATATTTGTAGATAAGGATTATATGGATAATAATTTCTACACAATTATGGGTCACTCTTCAGAGTTGAAGGGGTTATTATAAAATTTTTGGGTAGTTTTTCCACATTGATGTATGAGGTTACCATTATGTTTTTTTATTGATCATGGTATTAGAGTTCCCTTTTTCCATATTTACGGTTTATGTGTGTTGATTTTTTTTCATAAAAATATTGAAATTTATGATGTATTTTTCTTCAATTTTTGAGATGAATATTTCTCTTAAAATATTATTTAAATTCATTCTCTTTTATTAACTATAATAAAATCAGGTAAATATGTATAAAACACCATAAAATCATAGTTATGTTTCAAATTCATGTCGTTCATGTGACTTCATTGGTATATAATACATTTCTTTATACTCACTCTTTACTCACCGACCTAAAAGGACCAGAAGATTGTATAAAACATGTACCAAGTTAAATAAAATCATTAAAATTCACAAAGGGGGAACTACGACCATAATGGTGTAGCCAGAGAGTGGGAGTTCCCATTTATGGGGTAACCCATTGATGATTTATGTAGGGATATTATACATATTTGAGGATTTTCATTAGATGTTTCATTGTCAGTCATAGTCAGTTATCAATTCATATTTCATAAATTTACTCACAAATTGGTTGTGTTTTTACTATTTTATATGTTTTAAAAATAATTTAATATGCGATATATTATCCAATATTTTATTTCATTAAAGGGTTGACATGTGATTTTGATTAAAAGATCATTGGAAACATTTTATAACCTAACAGTTTTCATGTATCAATGATTGTAGATTTATTTAAAAAATGATTGTTAGACATGGGAATTATGGAATATACTTTGTAATTTAATTATTGAATTCGTTTTTACTAATGTAAGGTACTTTTGTACTATAGATGGGTGGGAGGTTTGATCTAGGATTGAAACCAGACATATGTCCATATGTAATTATGTTTTGAATTTAATCATGTTTATATTTTCTAAATAATGAATTTGTCTTAGAGAATTAAAAATTTTAGTAATCATTTTGGTAGAAACAACAATAATAAAACATATAAATCTAGTGGATCATGTATCTGGTAGATGATATTGTGGGATGATACTTTTAAAAAAATTGAATCATATTGTCAATAGAAACTAATTCACTCCACTAAGATATAGATGGGTATATAGGTTTGATAACATTATATTTATTTATTTGATATCGTAAAGAGGTAGTTCCCATGAAAACCAATTAATTTTTTTAAACATATAGTTTTTAAATTCCTAAAAAAAAATTTAATGAATCCCATTTGTACATATACAGGGGATGGATATAATAAAATAAATATATCACATGAATTGGTGGATATATTGTTAGGGAAAGGATCACTCCAATAATTAATCTTTATAAGGACTAGATCTATTATTACTCAGGGATCCCACCAAGCACTATTTTAAATACCAAGATTAATACAATATAAGATGAATCTAGGTAAAATTATTAAATTGAAACATGAACCAAAAAGGGGAATATGTTACATTATACTATTATTTGTTGGACCTAATTTCTTTACTATTTGATATTAATGTAACTCAGTGAATTTAATTTGAAATAAGTAATAGGGTAGTTGGGATTAAAAGTAGAAATGATGTTTCCTTACATTGACATCTAAAAAATATTAGTAGAATAGGAAATTCAAGGAATTGGGTTCTCATTATGCACTATCATTATACTATGTGCACAAATATCTTAGGAATTTCCTATCAATGATGTGGATATATTTTATATACTTATATTTGGGGAATTTTTTATTACATATAACACTCACATCAAATTCTATGGTAAAAATGATATTTTCTCCACTGTAGAGGGTGAAATGAATACCTTTAATGGAATTATAGAAGAGATAAACTTACAACTGTGGGTTTTAATTTTATATTATAATTGTTAGAATCAATTTTATTATATAATGTATCATCATATTGTTAGGAAATTCTTTACATGTTTGTTATCTAAGTACGAGATTCCATTCTAGATTATTTCTGTCATCTTCCACTAGATTATGAGGTAGACCATTTCACGAAATTATTTCTAGGGATGAACCCCATATCCATCAAACTATATCAAATTTTATTAGTTAAACAATTTGACTCAATTTTTTAGTTTTAGGATTTAGAGAATAAAATATTTATAACATTGGACATCTCAAATTATAATGATTTGTTTCAATTTGTTAAAAGATAATATGAAACACTATATATTCATGTAAAATATAGGATATTGAATCAATTTACCCTCAAGAATATATATTTTTTTTCATAACTTCTAGTTTATTTCAATTAGATTAATGGATCTATATTTGTTTCAACAAATAATATAAGGTGTAGTTATAATCCATTTATAGTAAAAAAATATAATATACAAAATAATTTTTTTACATTAGGTGTGGCCATTATTACTATTTATATACCCAATTTGGTGGTACTAATCAACTATGAATATTTATAGAAGTTTTGGATCAATTTTTTTTCAATATATATTATCTTTTTTATTGATTTTATTGACTATATAATTTTTTATTTGATATCAATGACTAATCATGATTAAAATCTAGATACTATTTTGAGATCAACAAAGGATAATGATATCTATATAAAATTATACAATTGAATATTTGGATTTAATGTATATGAAATCTCAATAATTTGTTTTATATATGGAAATATTAGTTAACCTTAGAATGAATGAGGTGATAATATTAAAGAAACCATCAAATAAAATCTTAGTGGAATGATGTATTTTTCTATTAGTGGAGTATTATAATTTAAATATTAATAGTTTCTCTTTTTAATGTTCATATATAATGGAATTTATTTGAAATTATCTAATATTTTTCATAAACACTCATGGTCAGAAATATTTTGAGGAGTTAAAGAGAAAATTGGAATCTGAACCGATTACCATATTATTTTAGTGAGGTGATATATATTTTTCCTATGATTATTCATTAGGATAATAAATCATTTGTGTAATAAAAGAACATTATCATTTAATTGATTCTATCTCATTTTAGTTATGCTGTTAATGAATAGATTTATAAAAAAATATACTTCTAATATATAATTGTTATGCATGTGTGGAAGTTATTTTCCCACAAATGTTTATTTCTTGAACACCACTATTCGATCTCTTAATAGGTTTTTATGTATATATTCTCACAATATTGATCTAAATTTGGAGAAACATTACTAGATTGAGTAATTTAAAAAAATTTACAATGACATACCATCTATCCCTGGAAAAGAAAATATTTTAATCAATACATTATTTCATAAATCACATGATGACATAGATAATGATTATAAAGTTGAATGGAATGATACAAGTTTATTTATAGATATGTAGATTCATATAAATGACAATGAAAAGATGTTGGTATTATACACAATTTTTGATATAAAAACTCTGATAGAATGAGTTGGGGAAAAATTATTTTATGATTGGAATGTGTGGTAACGAGGGGATTCATTAATGGTATCAATAAATTTTATGGATAGATGAATGTGTTAGTGTATTCATTGTATTTCAATATGATAATGGGAATCCCATCATCAATAAAAGAGGTAGTGTTAAAGGAATTCCCATAAACCAATTAGGTAGTTCCATTAAATTCTTAAAAAATATATAAGGATATTAAATATTTATTTTCTTGGTTATGTATAAGGGGATATTTCATAGGTATGTTCTGTAAGATTCCTTGTTATTCGAAAAATTATAAACACAAAAATCCAATGGAAATGTTTAAAAAATTTCATATTCTTGTTTTTATGTGTAACCATATTTGTAATAATTTTATAGTCTATTTAATAGAAACCATAAATAAAAATGATTCCATTATGTATTAATAAATATACTAACAAAATTGAAATACATCAAACTACATTAGAAATGAAATATAGTATATGGATTTACAATGTTGTATGTCTGGTTATTGGTCAAAAACAATGGGGCATCGATATCATCTAATTTATATAGGTACCCTTATATTAGTTTTGTTTTTTCGAATGATTTGAAACATTTTGTAGATAAAATTTTTATTCTAAAAAATGCATTCTGTCCTTAGAAGGATGGTTAGACTAAGCTGACTGTTCAGATATTGGAATACATACACAAGGATTTCATGTTGGGTCATTATTATAAACACTCTATATAGCCTTTGTTAAAAACCAATAGAATATATTTAAAAATATTGTATATAAGGTATATTTATGGATTATGGAACCATGTATATAGGTTTAATCTATACAGTTATACTATTACAGGTGAAAAAAATATAGTTATAAATTAAATATAAAAATGACTTTTTAGAACCATGATTATATGGGTCTAAAGTAATAATATAGCCAGGATATGGAATCATTAAATATATATTGGATATAATAATGTTTTCTGAAAACCTTCATTATATAAATTATATCTTCACCCTTTAAATAACGATGACTATAGGTTGATGTTTTCTAAAAATTAAAATAGTTAAATTGATCCTAAATGAATTGAAATATAAAAAATATCTACTATCTATTTAATAAGTATATAACATAACCAATATAATTTATATACCATCCAAAATGGGTCCAAGTAATCCTAAAAAATAATTCTCATTAAAAGGTAGTTAATAAAAAATTTATTTACACATTTTTTTAAACAAACTCAAATTCATCCATATATGTAATTATTCATATATATTCTGAAAAAATAATATTTACACCTATCACATATACACTAAATCAATAAATTAGAACAATAAATATGAATTAAAAATTATACTTATATTATATATATATAGTTATAAATAAACTTACATGTCAAAATAAAAAATAAAAAATATGCATATACATATTAATCCTAAAATTCTACACACACACACACACACAAAGTTAATGTAACAATTAGCACACTATAATTTTCAATACATTTTACTTGGGAAAAAGATTATTAAATATTCATTAAATAAATAACTCAACACATAAAAAACAAGTTATAACCATTTAAAATAAATAAAACAATAGGAAATTAGTCTAGAAACTTTAATTCTAACATATTATAGATTACATAACTGAAAACATATTTATGTAATAATAAACCTATTTTAACCAAAAAAGGAATGACTTGATAAAATGATGAAAACATCATAAAATAATTTCATTATATAATCATTCTTAAATGGAAATAATAAAATCTGTTTTTACACTTATACTTATTAAATATTTTTAAAAATTTTAAAATGGTATTTTCAATAATTTTCCAGTATTTTCCATAAAACATACCATAATGAACTAGAGAACATCAAAATAGATTATTTATTACAAATTCAGTATTTGTGTAGGAATGATAGTTTAGTATCATTACGATATTTTTCCAAAATATTGAATTAATTTATTCATGAAATTTTGTTACAGTATTACATTGTATATTTTATGTTTGTTCATGAAGGAAAAAAAATAACCAACTCAAATCTATAAAAGAACATGGTTAATATAGTCTGTCATAATTCAAGCATGACATTAAATCTCTCATCAAACATTCATAAGAAAGAAAGAGTCAAATATATCGAACATGGTATTTTCTAATATAATCACTTAAGTCCCTTTTCTCATTAATTCATTGTAATTTCATTCATTGATTTATTACAAAAAATATTTCACATATAATCAAGTTAATTTTCAGGAAATCTATACCGACCATTAACATAGTAGGTTAATTACACCCTTATATCCAAATAATCATTCCCTAAATAATTATACTAATAAATTATCACTCATACATTGATTATAATTAAATAAAACATTATTTGGAAACATTAATAACACAAATACCTTAATGAACCAATTTTTTATATCCATTTATTTTTTTATTAATAAAAAAATAAAAATAATTTATTTAATTCAACTTAATTAACTACCAATGCATGAAACTTCATGTGAATGTGACTCATACATAAACCTACTATTTTTTAATAAGGTAAGTAACTATTTTTTTGAGTGAATTTACTCTCCAATTAGTCACCTAAACACAATAGTAAAAATTGAAATGCTCAATTTATGATTATAAATACATTCTAAAATAGGTGTAAATATAATTTTATTACAATATCATAATTTTATATCATATTTCAATAATTATTATGATTAAAAATATTCTGCGTCCCTGAATTACCTAAAAATAAAATTATTTTGTAAATAAGATAGCATATAATAAATAAATATCAAAAATAATGTCATATGTAGATCATCAAGATCATATAAATTATGAATGTAATATGACCATAATGGAATTTATTTTATTTTACAACAACACAATTGGTTAATAATATTTATTAAAAATGTTATATTTTGATCATGGTATCCAGTTCGTAGGTGATCAGGTATATTAACATTATTTTAAGCCATATCATATATACCAAAATTTAATAAATATCATGGTATTATTCTAGAAATTAAAAAATGAATCCTTATTAGTTATTTTAAATAAATGAAAATTTATCAATTAGATTCCAATTTATAATGATAATATATTTAATGATAATGATCCATGTACACTACTATAAAACTATATTTTTCATCTAGAATTCCTTATTGAGAAAATGTATTGAATTAGTTATATTTAACAAAATAACTCTCCCTTTATGATTATAATATAATATTATTACTCTCCCTACTATTCCTTAATAATATTGATATTTTGAAATTGTAATCACTTAACCTATTATATTAGGATGTTTTATTTCAATCGTTTACATGAAACTATAATTTTAAATTTTCTAATTTACTAATGTGATTTTAATAATATACCTGTTTACACTAACATACCACCACATTATCAGTGAATGGATTCTCTCTATTCTGATGAGATGTATCAGTACATGGTAATTTAGAAAGATTAATTATATAAAATACACAATTATATTATTATATATATTCCTAAAATTAAGTAAAAAATCTACAAATTTATACATATATGTGATATTTGAACTATTGAGATTATTTTCTCCCATGAAAAGTCTCTCAACTTTTATGTGGTAAAGAATTTTGAGATCTATTTTATGAAATATTTAAGAAAAAAAAAATTTTAGATCAATAAATTAGGAATATAATTTTAGATAAAATTTAATTTAATGATACATATAATTTATCTTACTTTATTTAATAATTCAAATATAAATTTGGAATTAAATAGTAAAATGTAATATGATATATTAATATCATCAAGGTTCAAATTAATTAATATGCATGAATGTCAAGATCAACCAATTTGTGGATCTGATGGAATTTTTTTCTCAATTAGGTCATAGTATTATTATTCAAAAATCATTTATAAATTATATCTTTTATTTAAATTATTCAGATATAATGATTAAAATTTATGTGCTCATATTAAATGAAACCATTAATAATGGATCCCTATTAATAGTAGGTATTTTTGGCATAATTTTTTATTTTTTTATCATCATTTTAGATGGATACAAACAATGATAAAAAATGGGACCCCTAAAATGAACTTCTATTTAAATATGTATAGAAATATACTACATGATATTGATGATATACGATGGAACTAATTTTTGTAATTTATAAATAATGATCACTTCATATTGATACATTTATTCACATTATTACTAGTTAATTTCATTGAAAAAATATTATTTGTATAAGTTTCACATAAATTAAAAATAAAATCTAAATTCTATTTCAATATGTTTCAAATAATTATTTTATGAAACTCATATAAAATGGCGTGATAGTAATGATATTACAATTATCACAACATCTCATATATAATATCTACTCTTGTAGATATATTGACTAAATAAACTTTTTGAACTATGAAACTCTCTAGTATTTTTTGAAATTGTTTCTCATGATAGAACTCATCACATAATATGCAAGTGGAACAAAAAATATTTATATACCAATTATATTAAGACGAGTTTTTTTAGACTAAAATAAACAAGAAAATATTGGATTACTCTAATTTCATCCTTCATTTTACCCATGGGAAATATGTTTTTGGTTGAATTTCCACTCTAATGATTAATTATCATGCTAATAAATAAACCGAATCCATTCAAATATAATATATTCAAGAACACATTTCTCACTCCCTTAAAAATTTTCTATTTATTTAGTTATTTATTCATTGTAGATTCATTATTCAATGTTTTCTTGACTCCAAATCTAATGATATTATAACTCAATTCTTCATGAGTTAAGCATTGCCTTACATTAAAATTAAATCAAGGGAACTTATAAGTTCCCTCCCTTGAATTATTAATGGTGAAATCCAAAATTATTTTAAACATATTCCAAAACTAATTATACACTATATTAATAGAATAGATACAAATTTTCATCCATTTTGATTTAAAGAATATAAAACTACATGCATTTAAATGAATCCTAATTTAATAATTTAATTTTTTTAAACTAATCATTATGTTAAACAAATATTTAAATTGGAATATTTTAAAAAGTATAGTGTATACAAATTATCAAATTATATATATTTACAATTAGTTAGCAATATTTGACATATACAGGATTAAACCTGTATTATTAATAATTTATAAAAGTGTAAACAATATATATATATATATAATTATAAAAATTATATATAACCTATAAATGTTTATATAACTTATAAAGGTATAAATAATTTATAATATACCATAAATTTATATATTTATAAAAATAAAAATGTATGATTTATAATAATAAAATTTATAAAAGAATAAAATTATATACCTATTTTTAAATTAGTCAAATTATAAATGTATAAATGTATAAATTATTATTTTATATAAATATAAACTATTATATAAAATTAAAATTTAATATAATATTATAAATGTATCTATAATTATTAAGAGAATATATATTTTATAAATATATGGATAATATTTAAATGTATATTTATTTTTAAATGTATATTATATTAATTTTTATAAAAAAATATTTATATTCTATAATGTACATAGAACTAAAAAATTATTATTATTTAATAAAATATATAAATTAATAAATTATAATTATAAAAGGAAAATTTATAAGAATATAATATTATAGAAGTATTGACCAAATTTTAATAGTATAGAAATATAAAATCAATGATTATAAATTCATATAATGTTAAATTTTTTATAAAAATATATTGGAATAATAATTTATATAGGTTAATTTAATTTATAATGGAATATATATTTTATAGGCATTTAATTAATTAAGAAGTTATATTAAATTATTAAAATTTTATATATTTATAAATATGTATATTTTTTAAAAAAGTATATATAATGTACAAAATGTGTTTGGATTTATAAAATTCAAAAAAGTATATTGTATAAATTTATATAAATTTATACATATATAACTCCATATAATTATATATAATATATAAAATTATATATATAAATTATAAAAAATTTGAAATTATTCATAATTTATATAAGTATATATATGTATAAAAAATATATATATGAGTATAAACAAATGAATTCATATAACATTTAAAACTTACATTGATTAATATTCATAAATTTGTAATAATATTGATTATTATGAATAAAACATAATTAACATACACAATTTACATCGATAATGATAAAACATTACATGAAAACCCTGAAAATTGACCTTCGATAATAATAAAAACAACCACACCCAAATTAACATAAGAGATACTACAAATAAATTTGAAAAAAAGTAAAAATTTCAATAATTATATACCTTTCATGTAGGAAACACAATTTTAGATGTTGGGATTGGGGTATATAATGTGGATTTCTAATGTGAGGGGAATTTGTTAAACTAAAAGGTGATAGCCAGAATGATACTCAATAAAATGAAAACATCATGATTATTATACAGTAATAGATCATAAGGATAATTCTATCATAGTGCCTTGGATCATTGATGGATGTAGGAGTATAATGGGGAAGGGGAGGAATAATGTTATGATGGAAAGGGTTTTTCTTGATAAATATTATTAACACTATAGTTGTTGTTTTTAAATTTGAAACTATAGTCCTCATACTGTTATGGACAACTTAAAACTATAATAGTATGTAGTATACTATTATTGTTTGATAATATTAAAAAAATCTGTTACTATAGATTCTATGAATCATGAAAATAACAATATATCATCATGGTTATATATTTATGAATAACAAATTGTGGCTAGAAAAAAATATTGACTAGCATATTTTGGATGTCCATGGGAAGACCATATATCATTAACAAGGTTTTCTTACAAAATGAATCATCATAACACAATCATGATTTCTTATATAGAGGTTATCTATGGGATTCCATGTTATTCTTCCTGAGTATGTTTATAAACTAAACAACCTTATTAGATAAGAGATTTCATGGCCTACAAAATACTGAAGATTAAGTTATTTCTTCAAATAGATCATTAAACAATTATTTATGTAATATTTATCATTCATTCATCATCAAAAATCAATATTGTTCATCGTAATGGATTATAACTTTTTTAAGGTGCCACTATGGATGGAAAAAAAGAGGATTAGTAAATAAGTAAAATGAACTCCTTGATATGTCATATGGTTTGAAATAGTTTTGTGTATTCAAGAATGTTGAATACCTAGAAAAATTAATTATTCATTAATATGTTATTTATATAATGATCCAAATGTCATGGTTACAAAAAAACATGCTCGAACAATCATATATTATAATTTTTGATCGAATGAAACTAGAACCAGATGTTATCATTGTGTTAGATACCAGCAATATTGTTCATAAATTTTTAAATGTGTTTTGTATTATATATATTACATTGGTCCACATTCATTCAAAACACGGTTCCACGATTGAAAATATATTGAATTTATAATCATTGATATGTTAACAATGAACACGATTTTCTACAAAAATTATACAATATAACATATCAATGATGGGATATAAAACGAAAGAGAGTATTTTATTTTCCTGGAAAAGGAATAATGTGTAATTTTTGAAGTATTCTTTTTTATGGTGGTTTGATTGGAAAATTTAGGTGTTTTTGAGATATTTATAGGCCTTCAAGCGTAGGTTCACCACCATAAGACCATATATAATATTCAAGAGACCATTAAAAGTAATATTATAAAGAATTTATATATTCATGGTTAGGTGGATAGTCTTTAGAACTATGTATGTAATCTATACATGTTTAAAATTTTCTTCTATTAAGTAGTGTAATGTATTTAATACCATGATGATGGTATATGTATTAATACAAAATGGGTCCTTGAATAATTATTTTTTTCAAATATTTTTGAATCTAGATTAATTATTCCCCTCTCACTCCTTGATTTCAATATTTGGGCCATGATATTCCATTTCGGTGGTTTCCCTCCATTATAAATTTTTTACATAGATGATTAGTTTTGTGTCAATAGTAATTAACCTATAGATCACATAACTTTGGTCTTCTTTTAATTCACCTTTGTTGAATCCCAATAAATTTTGGGAACGAATTAAATAATATATTTGATATTGAATAAATTTTATGGTATTTTTTATCAATTAATGTGGATAGATAAACCACCGATCTTGAGTTTGATAACAAAATTTCATCTCATATGTAGTCTGCGGTAACAAGATTCTCCAATACTAGGTGATTTTCTAGTTCATATGGGTTTTGATATTGGTTTATTTAATTTATTATAGTGTTTAATTGATTTAATTATTTATTTTTTATTAAAAATTTACTTTATATTAGTGTAATTATTAAAAGAGTACACCATTCAAATTTTAGTTGTGTGTTTGATTTTCCAAAAAAACATGAAAATAAATAAAATTGAGGTTCAAATGGCTTATAAAAATGGTTGAATTATATTGAAAATATTTTTATGTCTTTTATTGGATTAAGTTAATATATTTGAAATTTGTATTAAAATTTTTATTTATGGGATATGTAAAGGATGGATAAGATAGGTGGTGAAATTCCCACATAAGTGTAGGTGTTCTGTCATAGTTTACATGGATAATAATTACATATAATGTTTTAATGCCACATCAAGGATACATGGTTATTAGATAAACAATGATTATTATTTTTTTCCCATTTTTGTAGTACAAATTAGATTGTTTGTTGTTTATAATGGTTATATTGTGAACTCATGTTTGGGTTGAGGTTTGTGTGTTTTTCGATTTTTTTTAAATAGGATAAATTTATTACATGATTTCCACTGGTTTTTTTAATAAAAATGTATTTTATAAAATTTTACATGCCATAATTTTATTTTAGAATGTACCTTGTGATTAGGGAGTATTTTTTAAAATGCATTAAATTTATATTTAGAAGTAATATTCATGGAATGTGTGCATGTTCAATAGGATATCACAACATCATAAACCCAAAAAAACTATACTTAATAGTTAGATGAGTAGATTTTATAAATTTTTAAAAATGGAGTAGACATATTAAATTACCAGTAAAGGACCATTTCCATTGAGGTAGATGTAAGAATCTGGAGTTGTTTATGATGAGATAACACATGGATGTTTTCAATATGTATGTAAGGGTTATTTGGTGCTCCAATTTAGTTGCTTAATTATAGTGAATGACCATTCGTACCTTTGGATTATATACACTTATATATTCATATGTTCTTTTTGAGTTATTGGGAATATATTGAAGATATGTTTACGCATTTATGTTTTCTTATATGTTATTTCCATGATGTACTTGTTATTTTTAGAATATAGTCTGGGTTTTTATGATATGAAAATAAATCACACCAAACATTTTCTAGAGTCTTAACACGATAATGGTGGCTAATATTATGTAAAACACATCCCTTTAATGTGTTTTATAATTCCTCAATACTTATATTCATCCATTAGTGATAAATTGTTTTACATATGTCATATTATAATTATGATTACAATATGGTTCATTTGAGTGGTGAATGATCCAGTATTGTTTTTAAAAATATTTACTCATAAAATATATAAATTAGATTTATGTTATTCTGAAATAGTCTATGAAAATAATATAATAAAATATATTTTAATTGAACTATAAATTTAAAAAGTTATTAAAATTACATAATAATGGAATGTATTTTTTTAGAGGTGGAATCTCCTATGTTCAATATGTATAAAATTTTATTTTTATTAACAATTTAACAAGGTATCACGATTTCTATTTTACAAACTCCAGATTTGGTATCCCCATTAAAAAAAATATCTATTGTTTTTGTTTCTTAGATTAAATTTATTATTTCTTTAGTTTAATGTCATATCCATGACAATCTATGAAAATCCATTTAAGAATCGCTATTCTACAGAATAAAATGATTTAAATAAATTGTGTAATCATTCTTAAATCGATTGGAAATATAATATTAATCATTATTTATAATAAGAATTTTTTGGAATTATTATCAAAAATTAAATGATATCTATAAACATGATGACATATAATACTAATAATATTATTTTTAAAACCATCAACAAATTTTACTCTCAAAAATAAAAATTAGTTAAAAATACCAAAATTTCAAGGGATTATTATTTTACCATTTGTATATCATCATAATTTCATATGAAAAAATATAATATTCTCCATGATATTGAAAATTATGTAATCACATTTCCTTTTAAAAGAAAATCCTTTAAACATGTATCATAAACTTTTACAGGTAATCTTCATGTTGCTAACCTATAAAATTATTACAGTTGAAAGCTAAATTCTCCTTGAGAGAACTATTTGGCACAATATTTTTAGTTGAAATATTGAATCCAACTAATCCATATCATTAATCTGCTTAATTATAGAAAAATTTAAATTCAACCCGTTGATGTGATTTCATTATGGGTTATTTTTTTCTATAATATTTTAAAAAATATTTGTTCTTTCAGAAGTACGAGTAACCAAAATAAATAATATTCTTCAAACAGTAAATCCAAATGGTGATTAATATTTTTCTAAAAATTTTAAATTTTTTTATATAAACATATGATCAATACACTTTATTTTAAATAAATAATCAGGAAATACTTCTTAGATTAGTTATTGTGGTATAATGTGTATGTTCATAATTTCAATCTCATACAATTTTTTTTATTTTAGTGTTTCTATAAGGATATGGGTTAAATCTAAAATTATTTTCAATTTCATAAATTATTATTAATGAGTATATTTAATTAATTTGTTTATATTATCATTTATATATAAATTTTATATTAATAAATTTAATTTATTTGGTACATAGTCCGGGATGTAACTTGTATACTCATTTCTCAAGTTCATTTAAATATTGTATTTTTGAAGTTTTAATTTAAGAATTTTACTTTTTTATTGAAGAAGATACTTTTTATCATAGATAAATTATATAACATAGAGTATTAACATAATTTTTAGCTTCATTTTTAATGATGTATATAGTACTTATCCTAGGCCATGAAATTTAAGTTGGAAATATGATGATTAAAATGCCTGATGGAATAGATTATGGTTTCTAAAATCTATATATAAAAGAATATATTTTTCATAGTTATTTAATATATTAATTATTTTATGTTATGATATAAATATGAATGAAATTTGAATATGAGAATCTCGAATAGAAGGAAATTATGATTTTTTGGAGGACGTTCTGAAATTATTTTTCATTCAATAATAAGATGTTGAAATAAAATATTAACTTGTTTAAAAAAAATTTAATATATATTTTAAAACTAACTCTAATAAAAAGTTTTTTGGAATATAGAGATACATTATGCAAAATGTTACAAAATAAATGTCATTGGATAATCATATGAGTGATTTTATTTTGATATGAATCGTGTGATGTTTCTAAATATAAAAGTCAAAATCAGTCATAGGGTGTAGGAAAACTATCTCACTAGAGATTTAAAAAAATATAACTTAGTCAAGATAAATTTAAAAAGATAAATTAAAAAAGATAAATTGGAATGGGTGAGTGTAATATAATGGTAATTTAGAAGGAAAAATAATTTGATGAAATATTTTAAATATATAATTTCATAGGATTATCTAAAAATAAAATTGCTTAGAAAGATATTTTTTTATTAAAATGGAATGTCAAAATTCTATTTCATTCATGGTCAATTTATTTTGAAGCATCATTTCTTTATATATCAAATAGAGGATATAAGGCAAAAATTGATGTTTTTTAACATTTTCATAGTTAATAATGAAATTTTTGACATTTTATAGAAATGTAATATTGATGATTGGACCAAGAATCAATTATTTTTGAAATAATAAGGGATAAGACAAATACTAATATTCATAAATAATTTAGTTTATTAATTATGTAGGATTTTGTTGGGTTTTGAATGAAATTTAATTTAAAACGTTTATAAAATCATATGTTATTCAATAGTGGTAGCCAAGGGGTTAAAATATGGAACATTGAATTTGACGAGAACATTATATGAAATAATTATTATTGGTAATATTGAAGATTTATTGTTTTTTCATTTCAATCATAGTCACATGAGAGTGAAAAAAATTAGTGTTGTTGACAATAAATTAATATTTAAACTCAAATATATATATATTTGGATCAAGTGAATTGTGCATCCATAGAATAAAGAAAATTTTAATTCTCATACACAATGATGAAAACCCAATTGTTAAAAGAGTGATCATGTAGATATCAAGGTTTATTGAGAGACTATATATTTTCCACATTGTTTTTATCATTAATAGGACACCATCATTAATAATATTTAATGGAATGTGTTAATTTTTTTAAAAATCATACATATTTAAAACATCTATTAGGTAGTGAGACAATGTGTAAACATATACCTTTATAAATTTAATATTATTTTGTATTTTGGATAATAGTTTCTATTAAATAATCTAACAGTTTAATATATTCTATCTGAAAAAAGTGAAAATATTTTCTAAAATAATATAGTAAACATCACTATAAAATGATGTGGTTGAATAGATGAATATTACATGAATGATAGTTCTCAGAGTGTGAGAATGAATATAAAACTTATAATGGAATTTTATTTAGAGTTTGTGATGTTAATATCCTATATAATAAAAATTTTCCGATCAATACCATTTGTGAAGATGTTATAAATGAATATTTAGACCAGATTTTTTTTCATGCATCGCATCTGAATTCTAATTAATGTACCATATATATACATTTTGATTTTAGTAAAATAAATAATTCTAAATAAATTTATGAGACATTATCTTCTTATGAATGGTAATAACTAACTTTGATTTTTTAATTTTGGATAATTATAAATAGAAGGTATTCGTAATAAAAAATTTAATCTATAATGAAGGTATATGGTATAAATGCCATCACTAGATGGAAGGAACAATTGAGATAAAATATTCAATGGAGTCTGGTTATGTGGAATTGAACTATATAGATTTACTAGAATATTTAATAACTATAAAATTTATATAGAAACATTATATATAATATCTCAGAATTTTAAAAATTCGTTCCTCATTTATTTTTATTATTCCTTTGTTTTATTTTGTACATAATATTTAACATATATCTATGATGTAAAACAAATATATGTGTTATTGTATTAATTAAATTATTTCTTTCAAAATAAATACATTCAGAGTACTATAAAATTATAACATAAAGACTTTTTAAATGGAATAAAATTAATTTAACAAGAAATAAACATGTAATGGTAGAAAATGATAAATTTTATTTATAGAAGTATTAATGGAAAATGATCAGAATATTTTAAATCATAGGATGAAAATAAAATCTATAAAAATAAAAAATTACATTAAAAAATATAATTTTTCTATAAGATTCATTAAATATTATCATTAGGATATGGTAATTTATATTTCTCCCAACTAAAATAATAAAAGTTACAACTTGAATTTATTCACTGTAGAATATTTTTGTTATATATAATTTATATTTAATAAATATATAAAAATTAAAATAAAATATATATAATAAAAAAATATAATTTTTTAAAAGTATAAATAATTTATTATTAGACAAAGATAGTCAAAAAATTATATAATATAGAAATATAATGACTAATAGAAAGGGATGTTATTTTTCTTGTAAATATAATTATATATATATATATATATATTGTATTCTTATTTTTAAAAATTATATAATTCAAATAGGATAAATTATTGAATTATATTATGTTATAAAAATTAGAAGAATGTCGAGTAGAATAAATAAATATCATCCAGTGAATAGTAAATTAATTATAAAGAATAAACATTTCACTATTTTTGGTCTAATAAATTTATATATACTTTTAATATATGACATTATTTAAAAAAATTCATATTTGGAAAATAAAATTTAATATAATTTATAATATTGATGATATGTGATAAATATAACTTAACATTCATATTTTTATTATTTCATTGTAATAAATAATTATATATTCAAATAATGCCTAAATATATTTTTTTAAAATTATTATTTTTATCATTTTTACAATTCATATTTTAAAATTACTTTAAATTATTTTTATAAACCTCATTTATTTAAATGTATTTAATATTAATAATACATAGTATAAATAGGTAGTAGAAAAAATCTAATTTTTGTTAAAAAAACATATATTACAGAAATAAAGGGTTATGTATCACGGTAAAAAGTAAAATGGTCTATTGACTTAATATACAGTTTTATGTGATAAAATATCTACACATAATAAAAATAAATTCTATATATAAGTTATATATCACATCATCTCCTTTATCATAACATTTTGGAACAACTTATCTATTAAAATTGCATTACCTCTACATTAAGGAATGAGTATTTGTGAATATGGTACTCCAAATCAATTATAAACAGACAATTCCTCTAACCAATAGAATCAACACCATAAATTCAGCTTCAAATATAATTTTTTTCATAACTTTCACTCCCTAACATTTTAAAAGCACATTTTCATTCTTATGGTCTCATGATAGATCCTTAAATCCTTTCTACTTTCTTTTTATATTATTTATCTATATCATCATAAATCATATTTATCATGTAAATAATATTTAATGTATGATTTTATTCCTCTATAAAATCAATTTTATTTTTATGATACTATATATTTATACTCATTCATTTATTAAAACATGCTCTTACATAGGTTTGTTTTTCCACTAACATGAATGATGATATAATTTATAGATAATTAATTACATATAAAAAATTAATAATTATAAAATGTTGTAATAATGATGAATTTAATTTATATTTTCAATATTGATATTCTAAATCATTAATGAAATCAATTGTATTTAATATTTCATTACTGAGGGAAAAGGATAATTTCAATCCATGCATTGTAAACCATCATTGTTACTACAATTTAATATAAAAGATGAATTTATAAATATATTAGACACATATATATAATTTTCATTAAAAATATTTATATGTTGAATATATTATCATGGATCAAAAACTGAACATTCAACGCCAAATAATTCATGGATAAAAATAGAATAAATAGGATCTCATGAATAATTTTTTTAATAAATTATTAAAAATTTTGTAAGAAGTACAAATAAATGAATGTTATTAAGTAATATAAATATAAAAAAAATTTCATATATTAAATTAAAAAAATAATGATTATAGAGGATGTTATAGGGTGTTTGACCTAGCTCAAATCCAATGTAAGGGATATTATATCAATCATTCTTGAAATTTGACATTCTAATTATCTTATCATTATTTGTGGATGGCACTTCATTATCTCCTCATGCATTGTGAAGACAATGCATGGACTTCTAACAATGTTGTGACATTGTATCGTCTTGATATAAGTTCTTTGAACATAAGATCAGCTCTACAGTCATCTAATTTTGTCTGGATAATGTTTCAACCATTTCCTCCTATTCCACTTAGTGATTCTCCTAAGTGACATGATTCTTATTACCATAGTCATTCTCCAATCATCACCATCACCTTGTCATTCACATATTGAAACTCCTTGTCATACATTCAATCATTGACACCTTAATGACAACATCATTATCACCATCACTTCCTTTTTCATTCACTTATTGACAGTCCTTATCATCCATTCAATCCTTGAAACCTTATTGACAACAAATGAAACACAGTGCACAACACTAAGGAAATTCCTCTAATAGGTTCGGATCTGAAAAAATTTCTCATCATATGAAGATATAGTCTCATGTTCTATCAAGAATGAAAATTAGTTCTCTATGTCTTATAATGTTAAAGGTAATCAAAAGAAGAAGTGTGTTTCTAAAAATTATGTAAATGGAAATAATGAAATGGGGAAGAAGGTAATAGTTGACTCTACACCCTATTATAGTTGTGGAATAAAACACCCTTGTGCTTACTTAAAAGGAAATGGGGTGTGCCACAAGTGTGGAAAAAAGGCTATCAGGCATGTTTATTCAAGGGGAATAAAGAATCTATTAAAATTCCATGCTATAATTGTTGTGATATGGGAAATTATTCTAATGATTGTCAAATGCGTCTCGGAAATTTACCTTAAAAATGCTCGAGGAGAAGGGATAATCTTATGAAATCACAATTTCTGATATTGAAGTTCATATTTATGTGGTGGAAGGTATATTAATAATTTCTTCAAAAATATAAAATTCTTAATTTGATTATATATCATTTCACTATTTCATATCGTCATAATTTTCTGAGAAAATTTGATATTTCCGGTTTGATTTAATAAGGGTTTTGTCAGTAAAAACACCTAAATGAAGCACCATTGCAACAATTTTGGGTTAGGAAGTCCCCATTATAGAATATAAAATGTGCTATATCTAATTATTTTATTATCATACCCATGATTTAATTAGATATAATCCTTGGTATGGAATGACTTTCTAACCACGATAAAAAAAATTATTTCAAGAAGAATGAGGTTACAATTATTGAGGATGATGTAGAATCCCTTATTATTAGAGAAAAACTTCACCACCTGATTCTCATATAGATTCACCCCAGGAGGCTCTAATAAATTCAATTATTGGAGGTGACGGTAATATAATAACTATGGGTTAGGAATGTAATAATCAAATAGAGGAAAACCCTATTGTAAAAGAATATGTTTATGGGTTTCCATAAGTTTCACCTGGACATCCTTGAGAGCATGAAATTCGGTTTTCCATTTTCTTAATTCATGATTCCAGGACCATATAAAAGATACCTTATAGAATGAACAATATATAATTAGTGAAATGAATAAACAACTAAAGTAATTGAGTGATAAAGGATTTACTTCCCCTCATGTTTCTCCATGGGAGCATTTTATTTTCGTCAAGAATAATGATAGATCTATGAGGTTGTGGATTGACTATATAGAGATCAATTCTATAACAACATAGAACATGTATCTTCTACCTCACATTTATGACTTATTTAATCAACTTCATGGATACCAATATATTTTGAATATTGATCATCAATCTAGATATCATTAGTTTCATATGGGAAAGGTAGATATTCCAAAGATAGAATTTCGAACCAGGAATGGTCATTAAAAGTTTACAAAAATGTATTTTAGACTGACTGATGTACCCTTTGTTTTCATAGATCTAATGAATAGAGCTTTCACAAAATATCATTATTATTTTTTGGTAGTATTCATTTATGATATCTTGGTATACTACAAAATCTATAATGATCATGAAATCAGTTTCACACTATTATAAAGACTCTTAGAAGAAATACATTATATGGGAATTTTAGAATTTGTGAATTTTGGCTTCAATCAGTTTCTTTTCTTTGTCACATTATCTCTAAGGATGGAATATCTATTGATCCAATGATGAAATAGGATGTAAAATAATGTCCAACTATAATAAACATAACGGAGGTACATATTTTTATTGGTTTAAAAGGTTATTATCATAGTTTTGTTCATAAATTTATCCATTTATCCAAACCAATAACCAAGCCCACACATAATGGGGTTAAGAGATAAAATAATATGTGGACTTTTAAAGAAGAATTGAAGATAAGATTAGTGAATTATCTGATCCTAACTCTACCATTAGAAATGATGGGTTAGTGATCTATATTGACTCATCAATGAAAGGACATGGTTGGGTCCGTATGAGAAATGATAGAGTTACTGACTATGCCTCAAGGTAATTAAAAATTCATGAAAAAACTATCATACTCGTAATCTTGAGTTAGCTGTTGTGAGTTTTGATCTAAAAATATGGATACACTATCTATTTGCGGAAGAATGAGAGATATAAATAGATTACAGTAGTATGAATTATATCTACTCACATAAAGAAATCAACATGAGGCAATTGAGATGTCTCGAACTACTCAAAGTATATGATTGTTTCGTGTACTACCACCCATGAATAGAAAATAAGGTAGCTAATGCATTGAGCCATCAGGATCATGGATTTCTCAACAAAATGATGATTGAAAAGGATCATTTGTACATCGATCTTGTGATTTTGGGTACGAGAATTATCAAATAATGTGAACCATCACTAATTTTACAAATGGTGGCCCAACCATCTTTATTATAAAGAATTAAATATTCACAGTCTGATGATGATAATCTTCATAAAAATTCTATGAATAATGGGCAGTTGACTGACTTCGTGTGTGTGAAGATAGAATTTTCGAATTTGGGTTGAGGTTATGGGTTCCCTCAATAACTATGTTGAAAAGGGATTTATTGGATGATGCTCATAGCTTTAATTTCACTATACATTTTGGGAGAATTAAAATGTATAGATATTTGAAGGAACATTTTTATTGGGCAACATGAAGTGGGAAATTTTTTATTATGAATCAAGATGACTAGTTTTTCGAGATGTGAATACCGAATGACAACATCATAGTGCAGTCATGAATCCTCTACCTATTCTTACATGTAAATGTGATGAAATAATTATGGATTATTTCATTTGATTAACCAAAACACCATGAAAAATGATGCAATATAGGTAATTTTTTATCAACATACAAAATTTACATATTTCTTCACAATAATGGAGGTTTTTCCACATGAGAGCATATAACGATCTGATATAAATATAGTTGTGAGACTTTACAGAGACCCTCTTTTAATTTTTTCTGATCGTGATCCACGATTTACATCAAAATTCAGAAAATGTCATGAGAAATAATTGGATACTGAGCTCTGATTGAGTACTACTTATCACCCACAAACTGACAAGAAATTAGAAAGGACAATCAAAACCATAGAGGACATGGTGATATGAAGTTCACATGACTTTAATGGTATGTGAGAGAAATATAATCATTTATTGGAGTTCTCAAACAATAATAGTTTCTACTCGAGTATTCAAATGACACCATATAATGAATTTTACGGATATATATGACATACACCAACTTGTTGGGATAAAGTTGGAAAAATGGGGTTTGTGGGCCCCGAACATATGGAGGAAACAATAGATAAGTTAAATATAATTTGAGGTCATATAAAAGTAGCTCAAATTATAAAAAAATTAATTTCTGATAATCAAATAAAGTATTTGAAATTTCAATTGGGTGATCATGTTTTCTTAAATGTATCTCCCTGAAATAGTTTTTTATGATTTGGATAAAAAGGGAAAACGACCCCAATGTACATAGGCCCTTTTGAAATTCTATAGATAATTGGAGTTGTCACATATAGTTTTGTTGTACCACCTAGCCTTTCTATAGTACCCAATGTGTTCCATGTCTCATTATTGAGAATTTAAATTTCAGACCCAACCCATGTGCTTACTTCTGAAGTCATTGAATTCTAACCTGACATATCTTACTGTGAAGACCCTATCTAGATTCTGAACACTAATGAACAAGTGGTGAGGAATCGAACGACCTGACTGGTAAATATACATTTTAAAACTCATAAAATCAAAGAGGAAACATGAGATCTTGGGGATATTATGATTACGAACTAACCACAACTCTTAATGAGGTAACATTATGATAATTTTAAGGATGATATGTTTGTAAAAAGGGGATAATGTAACACCCCATGATTTTGAAAATAAATTTAATATTGAATGCATGGAACATTAATTCACTACAAGACACCACTTTGTTATAACCTATCTTGTAAACATAATTTTTCCAACTCTATGATTTGAATTTTAAAAAACTGACATACATGGTTCTATTCAGTATGATATTTAGAGTTTGATAAGACAAACGTAATTTTTGATTAATAGTGACATACGCTTATGAAAATTAACATACCCTAGTGAATAGTAATGCTACTATTATGAATAGTAATGAATATAAAATCATCTAAAAAATAGAAACCTCGCCTATTTGTGTATAAATAAAATTTTGACATATTAGAAGTGATGAAAAGATCATATTATAAGTATTGGTATTTTTTTATGTCATAAATATTTAAATTACAATTTTTTGATTACTTTAAAAACATAAAATGGAAATTTATTTTCATAAAATGTAATAAAAAATTCTTATTTTATTATATTACAGTTATAAGATAATTTTATGGGTCCTTGATTAATTTTTCATGGTTTTATAAAACAAGTTATATTTTTAATGTTTTTATCGAATAAATTATGATTTTATTTCAAATTAGATTAAAAATATTAATAAATAAAATATAAAAAACTAATTTCATTTTTGTATCATTCAGGTTGAAAAATTTTTGGGGTGATAGTTTGGGATTTTTATAATTTACATGAATATTAGGTTAATATTAACATATTATAATTTACTAAAAATTCTAAATACATGATTTATTGAGTCATTGGTTATGTGAGAGTTATTTAATCTCACTATGTTCAATATCACATGATCATTTTACTATTATGGGTCACATGAATCCACACTATTGGTTATCTTGTGGGAAATAAAAAAATAAAGAATAAAATATTCACAAATCACCCCTCTCCTCCACTATAATCCCCCTCCCCCTCACCCCTTATTCTCTTCACTCCTCTCAAACATTGTGATTTGTCTATATTCTGCACAAATATCCTCCCAATCTCCTACCCCACATACATAATCCATTTATATCATATAAATACCAAGACCATTTCCCTAAAGAGGCTCTCTATGAAAATTAATTCAAGAGGTAAATTTCGCTTTTCATTTCTTTTAGTTCAGGTTCAATTATTTTCTTTTTTATTTCTTGTATCCTTTTATAACATTGTTGAGATGACTCTAGTAACATAAATTTACAAGAATTTTTTAATGATAATTAAATATATTTTTCATCATATCTCATTTTACGCTTCTTTTATATTACAAATGAAAACACCATCTGATATGTGTTAATTTATCGCATTCAAGGACGACGAGATTTAAATATCTATTACTGTAATAAATCCAGGTCATGAAATAATTATAATGGCTTAAAAAGACTATAATATATGTATTATTACTTATTTAATGTTCTTAAAACCTTTTTTAAACTTAATATATATTTATAAATCAAAATGAGTTCATTGTGATCAAAAACCTTCAATAAACCCAAACAATTTTCATTATTTCTTTTTAATGACTCGTCTTATCTCACAACAACCAAAAAAAACATAAAAACCATGTAATATCATTTTTTGTTCACTAAAAACATTCAAATACTATTATAGAGAACCATTGTAATTCTATACTTTTATCCTTATATTGATATAAGAAAACTGATCCAGGAATCCAAGGAGGAAAATGCAACCAAATGATGGAATTGAATATCATAACCCAAAAAAAGGCCATGAATGAAACTATTAAGGTTATAATAAATAAATGAATAATATCATTTGTTATGGGATCATTAATTTATGAGCCTAAATATGATTATTCATGTCATTAAGATCATGTGAGTAACATGGTTGGACTTAAGGTTAGGGTTTCCTCATCTCACTTCCATTTTTTGTGAGATACCCCCTATTCCGTACAATTACTGTTGTATTGCATATGTATACTAAACATTTATGTAAAAAATAAATAATATATTTATATTCATGTTATTAAAACAATAAATTTAATAATAAAAATTTTGAGGCATACGAATTGATTGATTACAATTTGGTAACGGTCAACCACCCGAGCCTTTATTTTCATTCAGTTTTCTTTTATTATCTACCTACCTAAATTACATTCTTATTTACTCACATGTACTACTCATATATTATGTGATAATGTTCTATATATCATTAATAACCAGATTCATACTTTCGTTTAGGGGTATTTCAATGTTTTAAAAGGTTCTTTGAAAATTTCTACTCGAAATACAAGCCTGTTTGATGGGAATTTCTCAAATTAAAAACTATATTCAAGAGAAATATAAAACATGTTTTTTGAAACCATTATATTTATAAAATATCTCAATTTTAAATTGATATACTACTTTACTTCACTTATGGTTTTAAACAAATATTTTTTTCCAAAATAACACTCATTTTCAATGTGAAATTGTATTTTTCTCAAGAATTACTTGATAATTTTATATGAGTATATCCATATATTTCAACATTACAATTAATTATTATGTATTATAATGACTAGTATTTTCAGATAATATCTATGATATTTATTTGAATTAATTGTGATTAGTTAGAATTTGTTTATACTATCTTAAAATCATTCACCAATTTACTCCGAATGGTTAGGGTTTATGGTTAATGTTTGGGGAATGTTATTTAAATTTCATATGTTAGTTTTAATATGAATGAATATGTTATTTATGTTTATCCTTGTTCATATGAGCAATTAATTCGATTTATTAGGTGATGGATCGGTCCTACTATATCCCCTTGATGCATCAGTAGGTCTCATGAGACCAATAGATATTGACATGGTCGAGGCCTTTCCCATTTTTAGATATGGATTGGATGAGATGTTAATAATTTTTATATGTATTCTTTGAGGCCTTGAAGATATGTTTCATAATTTAAATAATATGAATTTACCTAATTATGAAGTTATAAATTCAATGTTCGTGTTGTTATTTGATTAGTTGAATACCCATGAATATGTTTTATTATGGAAGTATTTACTCAACTCATATTCTTTCCATATTGTGTTCATGTATATTTCTAAAGGCATGCTTTTCAATTATTCAGCATGCCTGATGTTTATGTTATCTTCTACGTTAATTTTTACCATCACTGAGCATTTGAGATCACCCATTCAAATGTTTCATTTCTCACAGGACATGAAGTTGTATATTATGAGTGGCCTACAAAGATGAACATATAGTTTTGTATGTTCCCAAAACAAAATACATGTTTTTTTTATTTCAAGTTGTACTTTTGAATATAGGTATACATCTTGTTTAAAAATATACTAAACTTCTCATTCCTTTAGGATTAATATTCCTTGTTTATATTGAAATGTAATAAAACAAGTCATTGCTTCTATGTAATTAGGGTTGGGTATTTAAACCTACCCACATAGATAATGGACCTTATGTGGTTTTCTCCTGATGTTATTCTTGATTTAATATTCTAAAATTTAATATTACTTAGATAAATTAAGTAAATACTAATATTGGTGAAATTTAATAATTTATAACTTTTAATTTTATTAGTTATATACTTTTTTATGATTAATTATCGTTATATTTTTTCACTCTTCCCTTTATTATTTTTCATGATGAGTTGGAGGATATGTAGGGTAAAGTGGAATCTCTTCAGAGATGATACATTACATGTCTCTTAATTCACTAAACACGTGATCAATAATATTTTCCTTATTTAATGGATTCCAACAACATTACAATATGTGTGGTTATATGTTATGAGATTGTATCTCTTGGTGAAGTATTCTCGGTTTCTTGTCACATAAGTAAAAATAGATAAGATATAACATAATAAAAATTATTTAAACAAAATAAATATACAATGACCCAAAACAAACAAAAAACTTTTCCTCTTACAAAATAATTATACTCTTATACCACGTCTCTATCTGTAAAACCATATCTAAGGTGTGGGTATTTATAATTTTTACTCCCTATAATATAAATTCACGTCATATTTAGTATATGATATTTACATATTTTGAGTTAAAGGAATGATTTTTTAATTCCTTTTATATATTAAATGTTAAATTTCATATGAAATTGAATAAATAAAATATTTTGAAATTTACAATATTAAAAACATTCAAAAACTAAATAAATTTTTTTCAAATTATTTCTATTGGGGATGTGAATATTAGATCTTTTACAAAGTAGTTTATACTCCACTTATTAGATGATAAATTTATTTTTATACAAAGACTCTGTATAGCCATTTTAGTTCAAAAATTTGTTTCATTTGGGCCAATTCAGATCCATTCCTTATCAATGTTAATCACCACCCCTTTCTCTCCATATGAAATTGAATGATTTAGTAAATGTGTAATTCAGCGCATTTATTCTTTAGGTACCCTCAACATAATTGAAATGGAAGAGATAAAATCATTTTTTGAAATATAAATATAATTTAATGAGATGATTAATTTACTATTCATATACATTTAATTGAAAAAAATATATATAGTAGTTATTTTATCTTAGTGTACGTCATTTTCAAAAATGTTTTATTCCTCAACAAAATTATGTGTACCTGTAATTGATTAAAATTTAATTACTATAATAAAAATTAAAATAATTGTTCATGAGAGAAAACAAAACACTGAATGTTATATTTTTCAACCAAAAAAGTGCTTCAATAAAACAAATGTATATTGAAATTATAAACAAAATGAAATATATTTTTATCATCTATAAATTGATAATTTTGAATAAATATAATTTTTTTAAAATAATTATATATTATATGTAATAATATAATTGTTCCTAATAGACTGAAAATTTTAAATATTTGATTAAATAAAAGTGTATACCGGCAAACTAAGAATATAAATAAAATATTCACAACATATTGATGAAGGTAAAATTTTTCAACCGGAAAATGGATATATGAATTTTATTGATATAAATAATTTAAAAAAATAATCATGTAACATAAACCTTAATTAATTGAGAGAGTAATATTGGGTGTTCCCTTATCCCTTCTATATAACCATTTTTTGTTGAATGGAAAATTTCCACATTATAGACACTGTTATAATTATGTAATAATATAATTGATGATAAATCATTAAATTAGAATTTAGAATCATAGTTAATTAAAAAAAATTCAATGAAAAAAATATACCACTGATCCTTTAATGTGTAAACAACATAAATTTATTTTTTCTTGTTTCATGATGATAAATGGTTCCTCCTTAAAAAAAATATTTTAAAATATATATCTATAATTACATATTCATCATGTTTCAAAAAACTATTACTATCTACCTTGTTACAAATAAATATTGGTACCAAATTGTTATTATAATCAATATCCCACATATTCTCAATAACTCCATGAAAATGAGGTTGATGTAGAAATTCATTTTTTATCATTGGAAGTCAATAAATGTAGTGAATCAAAAATAACCATTACTATATTATTTTGAAGGGTTTTCTTTTTTCCTAGTTTTTTTAAATGTGTAACCATTAATATAATACCTTACCATATAATAACATTAACACTTGGAACCATGCTAAATATTTCAATGATTCTAATGTGGATTATCAACTGTTTTTTTTAACGTAAAATAAAAAATGTGTTATTATATTCACTAATAAACCAATTTTCATATCTTCTTGGATGTCATAATACTAGTCAATTATTTTTTTATTATTTTTATGGTAGAAAATCACTAATATTTTTTAATATATATAAACGTTAATTCACAACCTAACATTGTGAACTTATTATTACCATTAATAAACGAATCCATTTACATTCACTATCAATTGTCAGATTTTGTAATACAGGGAGATCAACCTCCCCCACATTAGATGAATAATTAGTATACAACTCACTTAGCTCATTTAATATATATTTTTGCACAATTGGGGACTCTGGCCGATCTATAATATCATCATATCCCTTTAAATTTATCATATATCAATCAAAGGGGTATATCAAATGTAATTAAACTGGTCTACATATTCTTATCTCTCACATGAAATGAACCAACATATGAACCATTATATCAAAAAATTATGGAGAAAACTATATTTCTATTTGAGGAAGTATGAGTACAACTTAATTCAACAAACAATCATATAAATATGGATATATGACTTTTAAAAATTATATAGAAAAGGTAGCACGACATGATTATATAATTTCTAATTGATATCAACATTTTTCCACACAATGAAACTTGTAGTAATTTCAATATCAATATCTTATACTCATAAAATTTAAAACCTATTTACCATTAATCCGTTAACAAAACCAAATTTTTAGCTATTGAGGAAAATCCTCCATGTACTTAAATATCATTAAAGCAATGATAAAAATTTATCTTCTCACTTATTTTTAATGTGTGAAAGGTGGAAGAAAATACATTATGTCTCGTTTATTTGTGGGATCATACCCATAATGTATTCTCATTGTTATTAAGTCTATTATTTCTTGTAACAAAACATTATTTATTTCATTTAATATCAAAAAATATTCTGATTATATTTTCAAAAAATATTTTTCCCAATTTTAATATTTTCAATGTAATGATTACATTAAATTTTCAAATAATGAATATTGAATAAAATAAATTGATTCTTCCATGCATTAAATTACCATCCTAATCTACCTTTCAGTCAAAATTTGAGATCAACATTTTTCTCATTAGGTTAATATTGTTATAATAAAAATGGTTATGGGGTAGAATAAAACTAATTTAAATAATTTGATGAATTTTTTAATAATTGATAACTATGATATATCTCAAAAAAATCTCTAATGCCGCATATAAACTCTTTTTTCCATTATATACATGAGAATATGATTTCCCCTCTTCCTACAATAGGGAATATTAATTTTCCTTCAAAACACTATCCAAAAAGGATTAGATATGCAGGAATGTGGATTTTAGTGAACATTATCAATGAACATAATATAGAAAACTATTTCTTGTAATCATCAAATAATATAAAACCAGCCTCCCATTTAAATATCAAATAATCAATTAATTTTTATAGATAACAATCAATATCAATTACAATTTGTTTCAATCTAGAAATCATCAATCACATCATCGCTAATTTTATTTTCATACATATCTATGGGGAAACATTTTAGATTTTTATATCTTTGTATTTTTTTTAACAGAAGACAATTTTCAATAGCATAAAAAATATTCAACACCAAGCATAAACAAACCACTACATATTATTATCGAAATATGGTTATTATAACCTTTTCATTAAATTGGTGGGTATGTATAGAAATACCTAAGTTTTAAAAAATATTTATCATGGTTCTAATATATCATAATGTATCGATTAATTCATTGAATATATTCAATAAATTTTTACTAAAGTGATTTTATTTTCAAAAAATATGCTTTGTTTAAAAATAATATCTATAACTTCTTATGAGAAAATATTATACTTAATTTTTGAAAAAAATATAATTTTTTGTCATGAAATGAGATTACTTTTTTTAAGTCGTCCTACCATAATTATATTATGGTGAAATGATGTAAATTTTTTGAAAAGTTTTATTTTTCATAAATATGGAAGAATACAAATTTTAATGAATTTTTTTTATTAAATAATATTATTTGAAAAGATAAATTCTATTGTTGGATACATTTTAAAAATTAAATATATTATTTCTATTAAAAAATTTCTATTATCTTATTTTCAATTACTTTTAAACATTAAATTAGTAAAAAAAATTATACTTTATTAGAATATTTTTTTAGAAAACTGTTTTTCCATAAATTTTTTAGTTTAATTTAAAATAAAATTTCTAACAATTATATTGTTTTAAATTTTAAAAAGTGATTCAATAGTTTGAATTTGTGGGTCTAAATTTTCTAAAAAATCCCAATTTATTTTTAGTAAATATTAATAGTAATCAATTTATTAGCTTACCATGGTAACAGATAAATCAGGTAATTAATGGTTAACAATAATATGATAAAAACTATAAAATGACTCTAAAACATTGTTTAATCTAATTAGAAGAGTATATATAATCAATAATAATCAATGATTCATTAATATGGTATATTTTTCATTTGTATGTAATTATGACCTTTTAAAGATTTTATGTAAATATAATTAAAAAACGTAACTCTCATGATTTTAATAACTATATTGTTTTTATCAATTGGGTTAATAGAACATATCATTGATTATAAATAGTTTTTTTTAAATATATAGGTTTATTTTTATTATGGTAATTTCTGAAATTTTAGTGAGGAAATAATTAGAATAAATTTTCCGACAACGCTGACACAGAAATTATTCAATATATAGAAAAATAAATTAAATTTCATATAAAATATTAAGAATAGTATGATTTGAAATAAATAAAGTGGAACATGAATTTTAGAGATAAAATAAAAATATTATTGATCTAATAAATTATTCTATTAGTAATTTATATTTTAATTTATTATTAAAAGAATAATTAAATTAATATTTCTAAAATTTACATTTTTGATATTTTATGGAAGTACTTTTTTATCAAAAGATATAAAAATAAAAGTAATAATATATTCTAAAAAGTTATTAGAATATTTTATAAAAAATCGAACATGGTCTTTTTATGTGATTTATTTTCTTTTATAGTTACTATATTAACCAAGAATGTGTAAAATACATTGATGTCAAGATAATGGTGAAAGAGTTAAAATGGGGTGAAGACCAAATTAAAATAATACCAATTAGATCTAAACTTGCCCAAAACTTTTTTTTAGAGTATTTGTAAAAATTATATTATTATATTATAATATTATTACTTTGGATAAATTTTTAAATATAAATTTTTTTATTTTAATATATTATTTCTAGAAATTGCAAGAGTGAACCTTCCCACTCTTATAAAATGGAACCACTTATTCTCTATTATTATCAATTAAAACCAAGTATGGTTACAAATTATTTTCATAGTAAATTAATAACATCCCTAAAAATGTTATAGAGGCCATATATTAGTCATAATAATAGTCTCAAAGGACATTAGTTCTTAAGAAAATGAGATTTTCTTAATAATAAGTGTTTTTTTAACGACATGTTTTAGGTTTATTTATTCTTTCAACAAATTCAAACATATTATACCCTTAAAATATAATAACAAATATATTATAAATATAATTATCTTCTATTAAATGAATTTAATAACATATATCCTTCTTCACATCAATGAAATTGGAATAAAAAACAACATTCTTGTTTATGACAATCTACAGCCTCACGAAGAGATATAATTATTTTTATATCACCGTCTCCTGATTTTGAATTATAATGAATAAATTACTTTTTATATGTAATATAATTTATTAATTTTTCATTATTTAAATATAATATATCATTTAAATTCACACATTTCCATTCACAAAAAAATTAAAATGTTGTTTGTGCAAACATGTGGACAACCACATCCACGAAGCAATGTTATTCATTTTTCATCACCACGTCACATGGATGATTTATATATCTATATTTAATGAATAATTATAACAATTATGATATTATGATAATAATATAATTATAATATAATACTTACCTTATTTACAAAATTATCATTGAAAATTTGAAATGTCAATCATGCATACGTTTGACTGACCAACTCCATGATTGTACTGTATTTCATTTTTCATGAAAATAATTCATGATTAGTTTTATAATTATAATTGATATATAAAAATTATAATTAAATAATGTTAAAATATTATTAATGTGATGTAATAATTATCTCTCTGACCATATTCAACCCACCAATGTCATTGTGGATATATGTTCTAAATATCATGAATTCTCTCAACATGATGTTAATTGATTGAATAAATTTATATAACATGTTAAAAAGTTAAATAAAATGAATAATAAACATAAATAAGGTTCCAAATAAAGTAAATTATTAATATATTTTTATTATTTATGATATTAATAACACACATGACAGGTAGGAATCAAGATAAGTCACACTTTTCATTAAATACCTTAGTTTAAATGTTTTCACATTTAATTTTCTAAATTATTAACATCCAAGTCAATTTCAATATGATACAAATATTAATGAGATATGTAATGGGATATATCATATTTATTCTTTTTACTTGTTTTTATTTTACAATTTTGGGATTTAATGTGGGTGTGTTTTGGTCAAAATTTGTGAATTCTAGATGGAATAGGGGTTGTGCACAGCTGCCACACAGTTTTATAAAATTATGGAAAACTAATATAGAGGATTCCATCATTTCTGAAACAGTATGAAAAACCATGAACCCTCTTGGGATAAACTGTTCTTCCCCTCTAAAGAGGTTCATGATTAAGGGAAATGGATTAAAAACTGTCATCCTCTACCGAAGAAAACATGCACACGGTTTTAATTAACCCAAAAATTATATTTTTAATTTTTTAAACCCCGTTATTAACTTTATATTTATCCTATCTCTGAAAAGAATGTATTTATATTGTTTTTATAGGCTCCCAAATGAATTCTTGAGGAATCAGTAATCTGTTCCTAATGATTTGATTTCCAGATTGATGATATTCCCTACATTAGGTATATTTTGTCTTCCTGGTTAGATATTTATCTCTCTCTCTCCTTATCACATATAATATTGGCCTATTTATCTAATGTTGGGTTTAGATAAAGATATAGGTTTTATGTACTATGTTATATTTGATCATTTATATAGGATTCAAATCTATATAACATTTATCCTTGTGAATGTAGGTTTTTTTCTAAAATTTAGGGGCATCTATTATGAAGCATTCATCATCAATTTTTTGTAGGTGGAAAATTATACAAATAAAAATGTCTTGTATTCAATTATATGTATTTAATTTTTTAATATCTAATGTATTACTCTAAATTTATTTTATTAAATTTTAAGTAGTTAATTATTTAAATTAATTAATGAAGGGATAATGAAAATGGGGATATTGAATTGATTGAATTGAAACTATTAATTTGTTAATTATTTTTTGGGAAATTGGAATTGTGAAATTGGATTAATTAATTTTAGAAATAATTAATTTTAAGCATTATGATTTGTTAATATAATGAATTAAATTACTTAATTATTGAATTAATTCATAAATATTGTTGTGATACATTAATGGAATTGATGTGATTAATTAATTTTTGAATTAATTAGTGGAATTGATATGAGTAATTAATTGTTGAATTAATTAATGGAATTTTTTTGATGGTTTAATTTTAAATTATATAATAGAATTTATGTGATTAATTAATTGTTAAAACAAATAAAGGAATTGATGTGGTTAATTAATTTTTTTAATTAATTAATTAGATATCATGGTACAAGTTATATTGTGATACATGTGAAATATTTATTTTATGATACATGTAATTGTGTGATATTTTATTTTCGGAAAGGTTTTTCTATATTCATATGCAATAGTTATAAACATAGATATTCTTGAGTGGGAAATGGCATACTATATAATAAAATTCATAGTGATAAACAATGATATTCATGTGTGGGACATGGTCGGTTGCATAAAAACCCCATCCTGAAAAATATTGATATTCGTGTATGGGACATGGTCAAGAGAATCAAATGAACATACTGATAAATTGATAAATTATTGTGGGATAGGGACTAACACTTAAAATGTCTATCTGGTGTTATACATGATGTTCTATGCCCATGAGTTGGTATTGTACCCTAGTTCTACTTGGTCGTGTTATTAATTGAGATGATTTGATATGTGGGACTATTGGTATTATGATATTTGATATCCCTTGGGGACAGTTTAGAATATGGATTGGGTCGAAAAAATGTATTGAGAGTTTCATTTTCCTCTAGAACCAGAGATTTATGTGGTTAAATAAATAGTAATTGAATAAATGTGGTCTATTTACGTTATCTGTAATATTTTATTCTTTATATAACTGAATAAACTATTATTTACAAGATATTGATTTAGAAATTGTTGTTGGTGGCCTACTGAGTTATACTCACACACTAATCGGGCTACCTTATTAGTAGCTGAATATATTTCATGGTTGCAGGACATGATAAGGGAAAGGGCTGGGTGTTAAATGGATGGGTTGGATGAAGCGTGAATGAGGGAACACGTCTTGGAGTTGAGACATGATTTTTAGTTATAATTTTCTTTATTTATTTTATATTTTTAATTTTGGAATATGAATTTTTTTGTAATTATATATCTATTGTTTAGTTATGGCTATAGTATTTCCAGTTTGGCAACCACGTGATATTGGTATTATTCTAGTTAAGGATATACCTTTTGGTTTTTATGTTTTTTCTCTACATTAGTATAACACTGATAAATAGGGAATATTCTTTACATGATCAATATTATTCCCTCATTTTTATTTATTAGCCTCTGGAAGAAGTGGAAGTGGGTTTGGGGTTACGTAGCAGTCCGTCAAGGGGAACTAGTGTGTGGAACCCAGATCAAGATGTTACAAAGTGGTATTAGAGCCTAGTTTTAATTCAATTTATTTTATCCATCTATTTTTGAAAGGTATAAAAGATACAAGGTATACTTAATAATCGTTAATGATATCATGTGTGGTAGTATCTTACCAATGTATGGGGGAACACCCAAGTACCTATGATGGGATTTTTGTTATTATTATTTGATGTTATAGTAGGATGTTATTTAAAATGGGGTGATGCACTTGGTGTGTGATGTTATTTCTTTCTAATACCTTTTGAGGTTTAAAATGTGTACAAATATGGAATGAGATCTGATTATGCTTGCATCATTTTAGGAACAAAGAATTGTTTTGTGACATGAATCATTTTAGGAACGCATAACAAAATAATGTTCTAGGTAGGTTGTTAAAATGATTTTGTCCCTTTAATGTTTGAAACATAATTAAAACATTTCTCTATAATTAAATTGACAAATTTTTCAAAAATATGTAAGATGTGAATAAATGAGAGTCTAATTTGAAACTTGAATTACAAAAATTGGATTACAGATTCATAACCATGACTAAAATCTAGGATGGTTAATGGTAGTGATAGTTCTTCAATTTTAAATGTGTGTTAGAAAAAAGGCTATTGAAATGTTATTGAAATATGTAAATTAATATTTTAATCTATTTTAATTATGTTTTATGGGTCTTAGAATGTGTTTTTTTAATTGTATAGATTTACCTAAGAGGTGCAATATTTTTATAGGATAACTAGATGTTGTGGCTGGAGACGCATCACCACTTGAGTAACCTAAGGAAGAAATTTTACTGGGTTAGGAAAATTGAGAGATGTTCTATGAGAACCATTCTCACAATATGATGTATATGGAGAGATAAAAATAGTGTTTGGTCATGGTAGTTTCAGTTACAACACCCTCTGACTTTTTTGGGAGATGGTGGACCTAAGGTAGAATAGTTCTGTGTTGATTATATCTAGACTGTGCTTGACAATTTAGAGACTTTGGCTGAGAAGAGGGAAAATATGGATACTTATTTTCACTGAGTATTAGTGAAATATTTGTGGGATTCTACATCTCATACTATAAAAGTAGATGGTATGTTATGAATGTGTTATTGGATAAATTTGTAGAGAACTATTATCCAGAGATATTGGTACACAAGAGAGAAGATAAGTTCTTGAGTTTGAATCAGAGGTGTATGTAAGTGATGAAATATACTATATTATTTAGAGATTCATAGTTATTTTCATATGTGTTAGAAGGATATAATTCTATGAATAAAATAAATATGGATGGGGTTATATGAGAAAATATGTCCTAGGGTAATATCTTCACGGTGAAGATGTTTTTAGAATTGGTGAATCAAAAAATCATATTTTAGGGAATACTTAAGTATGATTCCAGTGCTAGAATGTTGGTTTCTTCTAGATTTTCAATAGATACATCATTAGAGTGCTGGATGTGTCATAATGATAGTTCTTCATAGGGTTAAACAAAGAAGAGTAATCTGGGGGAAAGATCTATCAAATATGAACTTATGTAGATTATCTATCACTAGTGTGGTGTGTAATGAAAGTTTCATAGATAGTTACCCTGACAACTAGTAGAGTGCCTATTCTCGGAAAATATTTGTAATCTATATATTTTTTATAGGAATACATGAATTTTGGGTAATTATGGAGAATCTATACATATCCAAAGTGTCAGATGTAGATTTTTTATACATTATAAGTCTACTAGTTATAGTTTTAATTGTCATGGAGGTAGAGTCTGTGGACTATGTGATTATGGGAAATAGTTCCCATAGTAGTAGATTGGTTCAAATATTGGTCCTTATAATGCATCATTTGAAAGAAGGAAATAATAATTATGTTTGGTCCATCCTACACTGGTAGATATAGAGGTTGGGACATTGACTATTAGAGGTACTATTCTTCTATCTTCTATGCTATCTAGTGCCTTATTTGATACTGGTGTCTATTAGTCTTTTATTTCTACCCAAATTTTGGAATTATTTGGGACCAGTGGTGGAGTTCGTCAATGGGGTGTCGATGATAGATACACCATTGGTATTATGGTAGAGAAATATATTTTCTATAGGGGTATTTTCTCAATGTTTTTCGGTATTGGTTTGTGTGGGATCATAAATTTATTGATAAGTCATGCTATGAAATAATTCTTGTTATGGGCTGGTTTGTAGAATTCCAAGACCACATAGATTGTTACCGTATGAGAGTGACATTTACATCTCATAAGGGTGAAAATTACTTCCATAATAGAGAATGGGATATAAATTTGGTCTGTGTGGGTACAATTCACTAGAAACTAAGGGATATTACCTCCCAAGTTGCAGCATTATTTATAGATGATGGAGTCTTAATCAATGATGTCATTCGAACAATAGTGTACTAGTTTATGAAGGTTTTTTAAGATATATCAAGGATTACATGTATGATATATGTGAATTTTACCATTGATATCATTTTCATGGTTGATCCATTTTCTATTCCACCAAAAAAATGGAACTGAATAAGCATCAAAATCTCAAGAATCAGTTAATGGAGTTGATGGATAAAGTGTTTTTCTTCCTGAGTACATTGCCTTCATGTTCTATAATTTTGATTTCTTATAATGGTTACATAACTCTATGCATATATGTGGATTTTAGGAATTTGAACCAAATGACTATGAAAAATTGATATAAATTTATATATATCAATGACCTATTTGTCAAATTAAAAGGAGATTTTGTTTTATATAATTTCAAATTGATATCATGGTATCATCAATAAGAGTTCTACCGTTTGATATACTAGGGACTACATTATGAAGAGGGTATTTACTTTATGAATTCTTCATTATGTCATTTAGGTAACCGAATGTTCCAGAAGCATTTATAGAATTGATTAACAGAATCGTTCATATGTATTTTATCAGTGTGTTATAGTATTTGGGGATGAAATCATGGTTTTCATTATTTCACAATATAGTGACGAAATCCTTTTACATATAACATTTAATGATTTTAAGAATAATTATTAATCAGAGTAAGAGCCATGGATCGTTATGTCTCGGGTCTTCTAAGACAGGGTACATATAACATAAAACAAGGGTCTAAAAACACTTCTTTATTTAATCTATATAATGAGATCATAACTCTTTTTGAGGCCATAAATCGGTGTATGGTACAGTGGATAACACATGAATAAAGGGATGAGCTAAAAATCCGTGTAAAGAAATGAACATAAGAATACATCGTAAGCACAAGAGTTAGGAGGCATGACATAATGATATGCAAAGAATCGAACATATGAAATCATATCGTATAGGTACAGGATAATATAAAAATAGAATCATATAAATGAGATAGAATAATTTATTTAGTATGGTTTAAGGCTAACCACCAATACCTTTCCCAATTTTGTACGGGTCAAGTCTAACCGTCAATCCTATTTCACATCGCATCTCATGAGACATAACATTACCCAATACATTGGAGCGCTATCCTGGTGCACCCATCTCAAAATTTTCATGAATATTATTTCCACATAAATATTTTTACAAAATAAATATTCATTTTACATATATAATCATATATAATCAACTATATAATAACATAAGAGTACCCATGGAAAGAATTGAGTACCACGAACCTGACATAAGTAAAAACCTATTGGTGTTTCATGAAAGTGTCCATGAATGAAAAGGATTAGAACATACATGGACGTTCATAGGGTAAAATTGGAATATAACATGTTTATTGGTGCCCAAAATATGGTACTACATATATGAAATGTATTTCAGTAACATTTACATTAAAACATTTTTGTGCAGTTTTAATGAAAATGCTATAGAGATTTTAAAATAGAATAGAGGAAAATAATTTATATAAAACCAGTATTGAACCATTGAGGATTCCATAATAACATGAATAATTTTATAAAGATAATTTTTGCTTAAAATAGAGTATACAATGCACATGAAATTGGGAAAAAATCTGGGATGTTCCCTTAAAAGAGGTTTTCTTATCAAAAAGTTCTTTGGATAGAATCTTTTAAAAACATGTTTATCCCCGGAAGAGAGTGATGAAAAGGTATTCATATATGAATTTTTTAAAAACTAAATAGAATTTATAATATGTACATAAAAATATATTATAACTAAACTTTGATATAAATAAAGATAATGAAATTTGAATGAACAAAAAGTGATCGGGTATAATTCGTTACAGTTTATTGGCCTGGAGTTGGGTGTACCTAAGAGGGCCTGATGAGAGAGAAAAGGGGTTTATCATAACTTATACATGATGATGGAAATATGGGATAGGTTTTAAAACATACCCTATCATTTTATATTACAAATAAAAATGCATATCATAGAGGACGATTTTGATTAAGAGTGAAATAGAGAGGATCCCTTAACTTAATTCCATTGGTGTTATCCCCTTATTATTAATGGCATGAATAAAAAAATTAGGATTATTAATTAATAATTATATAAAATATTATATATATATAATTGGTTTTTTATAATCATTTTATGTTCATTTATAACCATTTTTATTGGTTATGAGGTTCAAGTTTATTGTTCGTGCTCATTTGTTTACATGGTTTTAATGGCAAGTTCGATTATATTCATATTTGGATATAAATTTAAGATGAATGTGGTTTTACTGAATTGAAGTTATAAGAAATTATTAAACATACAATAGATTACATGGTTTCAAATTTTATTTGGTAACTTAGTGTGAAGTCAAATTATTATATAAACCCATAGTGAGAACCATTTTTGTTAATTGTTCGGTTTGATTACAAAAAACATGTTTCTGTTTATAAATTAATACCATATGTACAAATGGATTACAAAACCAAAATAAAATATATTACCTATATAATAATCTGGTTCAAACATAGCCCAAATGGTTTCATGATCATTATTAATTATAATAATAGAAATTGATAAATCGTTGTCCTTGAATGTGCTAAATTAGCACATATCAAACGATGCTTTAATTTCAATAAAATAAAAGGTGTAGAACTGAGAGAAGATAATGAAATTTACCCTTTATAGAAAAAAAATTCCAGTACATGTATTCTAATAGAGTTATCATACTATTTTGGGGGAGGGAGGGGAGGAAAGAAACAAAAAGAAAATAACATAAAATAAATTAAGGAATTTGAAAGAGGAATTTACCTCTTGAGACTTCCTTCTTTGAGAACCACTTAAGGGGATAGGTTATAGTATTTTGAAGAGGTTAGGGTATTTTGGACGTGGGGGAGGAGCTTGGGGATATATTTGGGTATAATATTGGCAAGGCACAAGGATTTAGAGTAGTGAAGAGAAGATGGAGTGAGGTAGGATTTTTATAGTGGAAGATAGGAGGGATTTCAAAATATTATAATCATTAATTTATTATTTCTTCACAAGACATGGAATAGTTAGTATTCTAGACCATGAATAGTAATAAATACCATTGAGTTTGAGATATGTGTGCTTATATCACTTGTGAAGTCAGGAATAGTGGATTTTAAATATAATGTATTTATACGGTAAATTAGTGTAATTTACTATTTAGTAAAAATTCATGTATTTTAGAAAAATATCAGAAATTCACCCAAACCATTTATCGACATGTAGAATCCAAAAATGAATTCCATTTTTGAAAAATAAATTTCTAAATTTGTTTATATTAATATTAAATAAAAATAATAAATTATTATCAAAAACCAGTTTTAAAACATTCATTTACTTACTCTAAAATATAGGTATATCATACTTTCAACTTGAATATTATTTATTTATTATCATAGGTAAGGATACTATTAATTAGGGTATATCACTATTAATAAGGGTATGGTGCTATTCATAAGGGTAGGTTATTATTCACCAAAAATTATGTTTTTCTTATCGGACTACAAATAATTTACTGATCGCAACCGTTTATGTTATATTTTCAAAATTCCAAACAACAAAGTTAGAAACATATTTTTAAAGGTCATGTAACACTTATGAGTTCATTATATTGTGTTTTCATGTGATTTTATGACATGTTTATAATAAATTAATTTCCATTTAAAAACATTGGGTCGTTACAGTCCCCCCTTATGAAATTTTGACATCAAAATTTAGTTTTACATTCTATGCCAAAAACTTATGGGGGTACTATTCCTTCATTACTTACTCCAGTTCCCGTGTTGCCTCTTCATACTTATAGTTTCACCAGAGTACCTTGGATAGATGAGTAGTCTTGTTGTGTAGAACTTTGTCTCTATGAACCAAAACCTTCACTAGATACTCCTCATAAAAATGATCATCCAAAAAATGTTTGTCATTCATAAAGAGAGTACATGTGAAGGGTCGGATATGTACATCCATAAGAGGGATACATATAAGACATCATGTACATCATACACTGTAGTTGGATTTGATAGTCGATAGGCCACATCCCCGACTCGATCAAGGATCTTCAATGGGCCGATGTACTTAGGATGTAACTTCCCTTTCTTCCCAAACCACATTAACTTCTTCCAAGGAGATATGCGTAGAAATACCATGTCTATGATGTTGAACACCAGGACCCATCAATGGTTATCTTCGTAACTCTTTTGTTGACTTTGGGAGGCCTTGATATGTTGCAGAATGGTTTTCACCATCTACACCATTTCATTAACCATTTTAGGTCTTAGAAGCTTACGCTCACCAACTTCATACTTACATGTCGGTGTTCTGCACCTTTTCCCGTAAATGGTTTCATATGGTGCAATTCAGATGCTAAAGTGGATACTGTTATTGTATGATAATTAAACTAGTGGAAGATGTTTGTCCCATCCTCCTTTGAATTCCTTAGAACAATCTCTAAACATGAATTCCATTGTTTAAATAGTTTTACATGATTGGCCATTAGTAAAATATTGATAGGCCATACTAATGTTTAGTTTTTTTATAGAAATTTTTAGATACATTTTCATAACATCGAGGTGAATCTTAGATAACAATCGGATAAAATAGATATTGTTACTCCATGAAACCTTACAAATTCTTTGATGTAAATCAATTAATGTTGATCCAATTAGAAGTCCTCTCAAACCATGATGATGTGAGATTTTTTTCTAAGATGATCCATAACGTCCCATATAGAATTATTTCCTGTGGATGTCTTTGGAAGTCCAGTGAAAAATTCCCTTGAAATGTTCTCCCAATTCCATGTTAAAATGTGTAGTGGTTGCATCATCCCCTTATACTTTTGGATAACATCCTTCACTTGTTGGCATACCAGGAAATTTTTTTTATATTCATAAATCTCTCATTTCATGTTATCCCACCAAAAGTTGTGTTGGAGTTCTAAATACATCATTGTGATCCCTAGGTGGATTGAGAAAGTCAAGCTTTGGGAATCATTCAATATCTCCTCCTTTATCTCTGGATCTGATGGTACACATAATCGTGTCCAAAATCATACAAATCCATCGTCATCAATTTTGTAATCGAAGGATTTTACATTTCTGATAGCTTCCACACTTTTCTGAATTTCCACATATTTTCTTTGAGAATCCATTATTTTCTCCAAGAGGGATGGTTGATCAATCATTTGAGAAAGGATGAATGATGTTCCTACAATAATGATTCCCATTTCTATCCTTTTTTAATCTAAGAAGATCAGATCCCTTTCAATTCTCATCATTGATAAAGATGCATGATTCTTTCTCCATAGAGCATATGCCACCTTGTTTACCTTACTGAGATGGTATTGGATTGATCAGCCATAATCCTTGATGAGCTCTATCCATATTCACTGGAGCATATTAAGCTCTTTATGTGTGAATATATATTTTAGACTCTTGTGGAAAGTATATATCTCACATTTCATCCCATAGAGATAATACTTCCATGATTTCAATGCAAAGATCACCACCTCCAACTACGGCTCATAGAGGGGAAATATTTTCTCATCGATTTTTAGCTTTTGGGGGCATAGGCTATCACATTATCATTTTTCATTAGCACACAATCTAAGCCCTTCATAGAAGCATCTGTATACAGCACATATAGTTCTCCACTTGTAGGGAGTGTGAGTACTAGCACAGTGATAAGCCTATTTTTCATCTATGAGAAATAGTCATCACATTCCTGTGTCGAGACAAAACTTTACTCCCTTCTGTGTCATCTTGTCTATTGGGTTAAAAATCCTGAAATGTTCTTAAAAAATCGTCGATGATACCTAGCTAGACTCAAAAATCTGAGGATCACTCTTACAAAAGATGGTTTGTGCCACACATTAATTTCCATCATCTTGGAAATGTCTGTAGATATCCCTTTACAGGTGATAACATGCCCCAAGAATGGTACATCCACCATCTAGAAATCACATTTACTATACATTTCATACAATTTATCCATTCACAAACTCATTAACATAGTATTCAAATACTCCTCACGTTCCTCCTTAATGTGAGAGTATATCAAAATATCATCAATAAAAACTACCACAAATTTGTTGAGTAAATCTCTATATACTCTAATCATTAAATCCATGAAAATTTCTTCAGTATTAGTGAGTTTGAAGTGAATCACTATGATGTCATAGTGTTCATACCTCATTCGAAAGGTAATCTAGGGAATATATTTCCTCCTATCCATTAATTTGGGATGTCCCAACTGAAGGTCCACAATAGAAGAAAAATTGTCCCCACAATGCTGATCAAACAAGTCAACAATCCATGGAAGGGGATACTAGTTCTTTATCATGATTTTATTGATCTCATGATAATCAATGGAGAGGCGCATTGATCTGTCCATATTATTGACGAAGAGGACGGGCGCACCCCATGGTGAAGAACTCGGGCATATAAAACCCTTCTCCATATTCTCATTTAACTCCTTCTTTAGCACATACTTCTCTATGGTGGCCACGTGTTAATGTGTTTTTTAGATAAGAAGAGATCCAGGGATAACTTTAATTAAGAACTGAACCTCTCGGTCAAGAGGAAGACCATGAACATATTTAGGGAATATATCAGTGTAATCCCTCACTATGGGAATTTAATCAAGCATTATTTTCACCTTAGCCTCAGTCATTTGAGATAGATATGATATGACAACAATATCCACACATGATACAATGATTCTATAATAGATTCCTCTTCTTCCTTACACTTGTAATGAATCGGAGGATGCTTTGGGATGTACAGAGTGATCTCCATTTCCTGACAGTTGATGTTGGATTTGTATAATGATATCCAATCTCTGACCAAGATAGCATCGAACTCCACTAAAGTAAGTATGATGTGATTTTATGGGAGGATCAATCCACAAACATTAACTATGGAGTAGTTAAAAACCTTGGATGCCATGATTTCCCTATTCACTGTTCTCACAGATTACTTTACTCCCAAATTTTGTGGTGGTGATTGAATGGTTATACTAAACATGCAAGATAAATAAGAATTCGTAGAACCAAAATCAAATAGTATGTTCGCTATTCATGAATGAATAACTAGCATACCTGTCACCACATAGTTTTTGATCTCCACCTCAGCAATAGTGATAGCATAATCTATTCTTTGTTTCCTTAGAGGTTGTTGTTGATTGCCTCTGACAACCCTCGGCTTAGGGAAATTGTTTGCATAATTCCCATGCTCCTTATAGTTGTGACACTGCACCTTAGGCTGAGTGTTGATATGAACTATCCTTTCTCCTTCGACAGTAGAGGGATTATTCATATCCCTTTGGTATTTCACATCTAGATGACCTAACATCCCGCATTATTATAAATTCTTGGTTCCCTTCAGAGAGTTACCATGATTCTTCTTCCAACAAGTTTTACAAGGGGAATATCCAGTCTTCATTCCATCACGAGATTTCATTGATCAACCACCCATGTTTTTCTCCATTTTCCGCTTCTTGAAACCTAGCCCATGAGACCACTGAGAGTATCCAATATCCATTTAAACCATGAGGTCACAAAAAAATATCCTCATAATGGTCAAATTCTCAAATCACCAATGCTTTTCATAGAGTTGGATTTAGTTACCTAAAGAAGCGATCCAACTTGATTTTAGTGTTCATAAAAAACTTGTGTTGTACCTCAAAAGCCATGTATTGTTTACCTCGTATGCCTGGATGGGATCATCTTCCTTCTGAATTAGTGTGAGGAACTCTCTTTCCATCTTGAGATGGAGGGATCAAGGAATTTTTTTTGAAAAACATCCTCTTGAATTCCTCCCAATCCACGAAATCAATTTATTCTTGGGATGTTGTATTCTAGATCAGTGTCCACCACTGATCAGCTTCCCCATCAAAATGATAGACTACCAGTAACACCTTCTCTTCATCCGAGCACTGGAGGACAAATAATATCTTTTGAATGGTGTTAATCCATTGTTCCACGATGAGGGGATCATAAGATCCGCTAAACATGGGAGGCCTTTTCCATATGAAAGATTCTAAAGGAACATTCTCTTTTTTGGAGGAGGAGGGAATTTTGCATGATTCAAGTTATTATTCATAACTTGAGCTAGTTGAGATAGTAATGTCATGAAGTATTGATCACCTAATCCCATCATATCGGGTATATTATTAGGGAAATCTTCACATTGCCTATCACATTGGTTTTTGGAACGTGTTCTTATATTTTACTCCATTAACTGAGAAAAATAAAGTATAATTACTGATTTTGAATACTTAAATATTGAGCATAAAAAGGAATATATTAACATAAGAGGATAAACATATAAATGATAAGTATATACTAACTTGTGATTCTATAGGATTAAATCTAGGTTATCTTTGATCTATTTCATAACATATATTCTTATGGGATTTTTTTTATTTATCCCTTAATAATGGTTTTCACCAATCTCAGGAATCTACCAAATCATATCCCCCAGGAGTGTCGTAACAGAAAGTGCTGCAAGACCCATTGTCGTGTACCAGGATACCCCAGGTCAAGTCCAAAACTCATTGATGGAGGTTTTACTCCTTGGTACATCTCTTACAGAGCCGCCTCTACCTGCTCATTTCAAGATAGATATTTATATTTTTGATAAACCAATTACTCAATACTCAAAAAAATTTGATTGTTTTCTTATACTTATTCTCATCCATAAGGTTCTAATTAAGGTGATCTATTTGTAATCTCCAAAAAAACAACATCATACTCTGATACCAACTATAGAAACCCATGTCTTTTACATAAAACATTTCAAGATTTTAAGTATAATTATTCATCAGAGTAAAATATAAGGATCTTTAAATCTATTGTCTTCGAATAATGGTTACATAAAACATAAAACAAGGCTAAAAACACTTATTTATTAAATCTCCATAAAGATATCCTAAATTTGTTTAATAACATACATCTTCATAGGGTACCCTGGGGAACACATTAATAAAGGGATAAGGTAAAAGGCCCAGTAAAGTAATGAACATAAGAATACATCTTAAGAAGAAGAGTTATGAGGCATGACATAATGATATCAAAAGCATGAAACATATGAAATAATCTCTCATAATCATGGGATAATATAATCTTGGAATCATATAAATGAGTTAATATCATTTCTATAGTATGGGACAAGGCGAACAACGAATATTGTTTCCTATTTTAGTACAGGTCAAAGCTAACCACCAATCCCTATTCACATCGCATTTCATGAGACTTAAATTTACCCAACACATTAGGGTGCTATCTGGGTGCACCCATATGAAAATATTCATGAATATTATTTCCACATAAATATTCATAGAACATAAATATTCTTTTGACATAAATAATCATACATAATAACCCATACATAAACATAAGGGTACCCATGGAAAGAATTGGGTACCACAAACATGACAGAAATCATAACCAATGGGTGTGTCCAGAATGTGTTCATGAAGGAAAAGGATTAGAACATACATGGATTTTCATTGGGTAATATAGGAATATAACATGATAAGTGGTGTGAAATAGAAAGGACTACATATATGAAATGTATTTTAGTAAAATTTGCATTAAATAATTTTTCTACGGTTTTAAAGCAAATGCTATAGAGATTTTAAAATGGAAGAAAGAATAATCATTTATATTAAACAAAAATTGAACCAAGAAGTATTCCATTATAAAATGTGTGATATTATAAAGATAATGGGGGATTAATACAGAGGATTGATTGCACTTAAAATTGGGTAAAATTTGGAAGTTGCCTAAAAATAGGTTTTCTTATAGGAAAGTTCTACGGATGGAATATTTTAAAAACATGTATATACAACGAAGGGAGTGATGAAAGGTCATTCATAGATTAATTTTTTAAAACATAATAGAATTTATAATATTTAAATAAATAGAAAATATAACTCTACTTTGATATAAATAATTATAAGGAAACCCGAATTAACAAAAAGGGTTCATGTAGAATTCGTTACGGTTTATTGGCAAGGTGCCTTGTGTACCTAAGAGGGCATGATGAGAGATAAAATGGGTTTATCATCAATTATAAATCATGATGGTAGTATGGGGGAGTTTCTTAAACATACCCCATAATTTTAAATTAAACATAAAAATGAATATCATAGAGGAAAATCTTGATTAAGAGTGAAATAGAGAGGATCTCATACCTTCAATCTGTTGGTGTTCTCCAATTGTTATTAAATACTTGAATAAAAAAATAGGTTTATTAATTAATAATTATAGAACCTATTATATATATAATTTGTTTATTATAATCATTTTATGTTTTTTATAACCGTTTTGGTTGGTTATGAGGTTCAATTTCATTGTTCGGGGCTCATTTGTTTACATGGTTTTTATGGCCAGTTTTCTTATATTCATGTTTGGATAAACATGTAAGATTAAATTGGTTGTACAGAATGGAATATATATTATATTAGTGAACATCCTGAATATTACATGGTTTTAAATTTAATTTGGTTACTTAGAGAAAAGTCAAATTATTATATAAAACCATAGTGACAACCTTTTTTTTTAATCGGTGGGTTTGATTAAAAAGAACATGTTTTTGTCTTATAAATCAATACCATATGTAATAAAAGATTACAGAAAAATAGGATATATTACCTATAAAATAATTTGGTACAACCATAAATCAAATTGTTTCATAACCATAAATAATGATAATAATAGAAATTGATAAACTGTTGTCCTTGAGTTTTCAAAATTAGCACATCTCAAAAGGTTCTTTTATTTCTTTAAAAAAGGTGGGGAAAGGGGAGAAGATGATGAAATATCCCATTATCATAAATAGATTCTAGTACATGTATGTTAATGGAGATATCATACTATTTGGGTAAAGGGAGTTGAGGAATGAAACAAAATGAAATGAATTAAAAGAAATAATGGAATTGGAAAGAGGAATGTACCTATTGAATCTTCTTCCTTTGAGAACTTCTTAAAGGGAGATGTTTTTGTATTTTGAAGAGGATAGGGGTTTTTGGACATATGGGAAGGACATGGGGAGATATTTGGGCAGAATATTGGCAAGTAATAAGTCTTGAGAATAGTGAAGAGAAGTGGGAGTGAGGTGGAGTTTTTATAGTTGAAAAGAGGAGGGATTTCATAATATTATAATCATTAATTTATTATTTATTCACAAGAAAAAGAATAGTATGTATTACATGACCAATAATAGTAATAAATGCATGTGATTTATAGATTTGTGTTCTTAAATCACTTTTGATTTCAGAAATAGTGGATTTGAACTATAATTTAGTTATACTGTAAATTAATATATTTTACTATTCACTAAAAATTCCAGTATATCAGAAAAATATCAAAAATTTACCCTTACCATTTTTCGACATGTAGATTCCAAAAATAAAATCCATTTTTCAAAAATTATTTTCTAAAGATGAATATTTAAATATTTAATTAAAATCATAATTTAGTATCAAAAACCATTTATAAACATTTATTTACTTATTCTAAAATATAGGTATATCATACTTTCAACATGAATAATATTTATATATTTTGATTGGTAAGTTTACTATTCATTTTGGTATATCACTATTCAGTTGGGAATGATACTATTTATAATGGTATATTACTATTCAGAATACATTTAGTTTTTCTTATCTAACTCTAAATAACTTACTAATTGCAATAGAGCATGTTAGATTTTCAAAATTACAAACACAAAAGTGACAATCTTATCTTTAAAGGTAACTTGTCACTTAGTAGTTCATTATGTTGTGTTTTCATGTGATATTATAACATATTTATATGAATGGAATTTCCATTTAAAAAAATTGGGTCATTACAGACAAGATGATCATTCCAAACAACTCAACATCTTTCAGAGAACACTATACGGGAATTGGAAATACGTGAAGCTATCTATATTTCAGTTTTGGTTTAATCTACTACACTTAATGGGTCACATCATATCAGAGTATTCTATATTAGTGGAACTAGATAAGGTTTAGGATGTTTTTCTTTTAAGATCATCTCAATAATGTTTTTGATATCTATATATTTAAGGGGTTAGACAAAACTTATTAGAGGTTCATACAAGACTTTTCTAACTTGACAATACAACTTTTAGTCATAAACATGAGTGGGGTAATGTTTGAATGGCCAGAAATTAAGAACCCTATAACACCCTTAGAGGGGAGGGGTGAATCAATGTGTCAACCTTTTCTTTAAAATAGATGGATCTTGATCCCATGTTTGTAGGAAAATGTCAATCCAATCTGATGAGAAAAAAACAAACAATTACCTGCAAAGGGAAGACATAAGAATTTTACATGGTTCTCTACTAATGGCTACGTCCATGGAGCATTAGCTGATACATTTTTGGACATAAAAAATTCCACTAATGTTCATTATTTGTGGAGTCAAAATTTTATCACATTCATTATGTTCAAGGTACACTGCCTTTATAGGGTTGTAGAGATATCACACTATGTACCTCAGATAACATCCATTGACTCCCTCTTTATCACTTCGTTTCGAAGAATATGAACTCAGTTTATCTAAATGATGGTCTATTCATAGGGTTGGCCTTAAATCCTGCATCCTCAATTGTATATTGATTCTCTTTTGAAGTCATGTTCTCACCTATAGAATTATTTCCCTTTTTTGTTCTCTGTTAATTTGTGAAATATTCTTCTACATACTAACATCCTTCATCCATGAACTATACCACACTACTTACCATGAGTTTTTTCTCTTCAAATTATTCTTACTCTTACTTCGTCACGTATTGTACTACTTACACTCTATACTGCCTTTCCATGCATACTACAAGGCTTATTTGACATGCATCCCTTCTCCTCATACTATGAGGCTTTCTTCTGCATACTTCCTATGAAAACCGCGACCACATACTGCATTCGACAAACCACACATGCATGCTACTTCTTCTAATTAGACCAAACTCACCCTCCGTGAAATGTCTTACATTAACATTCCTTCATCCTCTGCGTACTATCTTCAATGAACCATTCTGGATTTCACTGAATTCCTATCAGATTTTTTATTAATTCCATTTCGGGTTTGTCTTCCCAAAAAATAATTCTACATTTCACTAAATTACCCTCAGATTGTTAATCTCAGTGTCATGATCTAATGATCGGATTAATGATCCTTATATTGACATTTAAAATCACATATTCTACTAAATATATATTTACCAAATAATTGATATGGAACCACTCTTACCATGTACTGTTCAAATACCACAAACCATGTTCCCTACGCGATCTGCATATCGACATTCTCTATATGCTCGGACCCAAATCACTATATGCTTCTCGTAAACAATACCCTTCATGGATTCTCAAAACTCAACCTCATTTTTTTGAATGAAAATCCATCCCATTTACCTTTTTCCTTCCACAAACTGTATGCCTTCATGAGAACCTCCATCACTTCACGAACTATTCCTCCTACACATTATGTAAACCATTCCGACTTCTTGGTTTGCGGTTCACCATTCTGTGTATCATATTTCATGATCTGCGAACTATTCTCGGAACATGGTTCATGGTATACAATATATTTGATTAAAATATCCCTTTTCCAAAAACTAAATCTTGATTTTGAGGCCTAGAAATTTTTCAAATATTGTAGAACAGTGCCACCATCAATACTGATTTCTAAATCAATTTAATGAAATAATTCTGTGAAAAATACTTGACCAAACCAATTTGGATTAACTCAAAACACATAAAACAATCCATTTCTATTTATGAACATCCTTGTTTACAACAATATCTCTCTTTTGGTGTGTTCAAAATCTGTAGATAAATTCAATGAAGCACCAACCAAAACCTGATAAATGAAAAAAAAATCATCCAGATCTCTATATATTTGTGAGAAATTCATAGTGTACAAAACAAGAGGGGAATAATTAATTGGGTTTTCTTGATAAAAAAATCCCAAATATTCATTGTCATTATCTACAGACTTTTCCCCCTTTTTAAATAATCATTCTCCGCCATTGTAACATGTTGGAATTCCTCTATTATTCATCATCATTTCATATTTCATCCACCTTATTTCAACCATAAAAAAAATTAATTTATCCATTCTACTCCTTTGAAAAAAACCAAAGAATAAAATTTCGACATAAATATATCAAATGACCTTCCCCCTTGAACTCATCTCCTACATAAGACATTAATACATCACTAAAAAAGTAAAAATAGTTATTATAATTAGAGATAGGGGAGAAATTGAATACTCAAGAACTAGGATGTGGTTGAATACTGAGGTTAATATAAGGTTTCTCAAACACATGTGTTGATAATGGCTTGGTCAGTATGTCACCTACTTGATCATCAGTTCCAACATGATCCATTTTAATAATACCTATTTCAACTCTTTTACATGATGATTATATATATGATTTCAATTTGTTTTGTACAAGAATGATGAATATGAATCTTTTTAAGATAAATTTTTCTCTTGTTATCATATTTAACCACAGTTGTTGATTTTCCCTCACCACCAATATCAGTATGTTTTTTCTTTATCCATAATAGTAGAGTTTAATCCTTCATAGTAGAGATATACCCAACTTCATCAGTACTAAGAGGTATACCTTCCTTTTTCACACTCAACCAACCCACATATTTATTTCCAATAAATAATGACCAACCACTGGTGAATTTTATATCAGCAACATCTCCATAACATTCTATATAAGAAAATGATGATATTACACTACCTATTCCTGAAGAAACGTATGGTCCATAAATGTGTGTTCCATGAGTGTACCTCATTATTATTTTCACTACATCTATATGGTTTTATTTCATTTTACATTGAAAGAGGGCGACTAAGAATATTTCACAGAAAATATCTGGTTGTGTTGCAGTTATGTGTAGTAGGATTCTAATGATTCTCTTATACATGTTGAGATCTACATAATTCCCATCCTCATACTATCCAAGTTTAGTTTCAACTAAAATTGGAGTTGAAATTGGTTTAGATTCATGCCTATTGAATTTTATAATATATTATCATTCATACTTCTCTTAAAAAATGAATGTCTAGTCTTTACTTTGAATCACTTGCAACCCCAAAAAGTAAGTGATTTTTCCAATCATAGACAATTCATATTCTGATTTAATGTGATGGGAAAATTCATCCACTAATCCATGAATGTTTCCTAAAAATTAAATATAATCTATGTACACCAGAACCAGGAACTGATCTTTCTGAGAATTCATCACATAAATATTGTGATCCACTCCACCTATATTAAATTCGTGCTTCTTCATATAAGAATCCAACTGAGTGTACCATGCCCGTGGTTCGTGGTTCAGACCATATAGAGACATCATTAATCTTCAATAGTTTATTTCATCATTACCAAGATGGAATCCCACTATTTGTTCAATATATACATCTTATACAAGATCACCATTTAAGAAATCTATCTTGACATTCACTTAATACAATTTTTATCCTCATTGAATTTCAATTATAAGAAATAGTTTGATTAATTATATTATGTCCATCAGGGTAAAATTTTCTTCGACATCAACACCTTAATTATGTGAATATATTTTATACACAAGTTTTTCCTTATTTAATATCACATTTCCATGCTCATAAAATGTATTTTTTAAAATCCCCATTTTATAACTATAACATTGTTGTATTCAATTATCTTAACTAGATCATGTGTTTGTATCTTATTGATTTGATCCAATTATTCATTCATGGAATAAACCCATGATTATATTGTTTCAGTTTGTTTAATTGAGGATGGATCCACAATTTAAAGGAATGTAGATTGTTCACTATTCAACATTATCCTTTCTTTTGTGGGAGTTTCCCGATCCCCAATGAGGTAGGATTGATCAATTTTAACTCTTAAGTTTATCCTTTGAGGTTCAAAAGAATGTTATTGATACCTGGTATATTCTATTGAAACTTCTTCTAATTCAAAATCATTAGGTAAATATTAGATGTTTTTAATTCCTTATTCTAATTTTGTTTTTGGATCTTTTCTATGTTCACATTTTTCCTCATCTTCGATCATGCCAGCTAATGAATTCATTGATCCATTTGTGGTTTTATCTTCAATGATCATCATATCACTAATTTCCACAATTTTTACAACATGTTTACTAAAACATTTTTAGGCATTTATCTTCATTGAATATTAGAGGAATATTTAATCCTACGTAGAATCTCCATACATTCCTTGATTTCTTTTATTTTTTTAGATAATACATTTACGTCCAAAATCAATCAAATAATTCAAAGAGGGATTTCTTCTATTAAATAACTCATATGGTGTCTTGGTTTCCCCCGTATAACACCCAGTTTGGTTTTTAATATAAAATATAGCTTGAATAGCCTATATCCAATAACGGTGAAAGATATGACTCCCAATGAACATTGTTATGTCAATATTGTTCACCAGTTGATTCTGACACACAATAACTCCATTTTTCTGCATGTTCTCATAGAAACCACCTCATTTTGTATCCCATTTTTAGTATATAGTTTTCAGAGTCAAGTGATGTATATAATCCACCATTATTAGACTGCAGAACAATAATTGTCCATCCAGTATCATTCTCTTCTGTATAGAGATAAGTATTCATGCAATTAAGAAACATTCATTTCCTGTGTATAACCATCACACAATTAATTCTACTATAATCATCATTAGAAATAATGAAGTACCATTTACATGATTTTAAGCAACATGTATCAATCTACATATGGATGTATGAATGAGATCATGAGGATTTGATTCTCTTTTCATCATTGGAAGATATGAACTACAAAACATCTTCCCTAGAATGGATGAATAATAAGTATTTTCCCAATTGGGAATAATTGGGGATATCCATGATTATTCTCATCAAAGATATAATTTCTATGTATTTTTGATTTATTTTACCTAACCAATGGTCCCACAAGTTTGTTTCATCTTCAATAATCATGCTGAAAAGGTAATCTCCACTATCAACTTGATATAGGTTTTTATCTATTCTGAAACCATTAATGAGATAATCCCATTTTCATCCTTTTATAGTGCACCCATTTTGATTGAAATTCCATATATGTCCTCAATAATAGTGTTGAATCACACTGTAAAGATTGTGATGAAAACCATCCAGCTAAAGGACATTGGTCTTCTTCAGATCAACATTGGACAGTTCTATACTTCCACTACCTTTGAACTTTTAATCACCATAAATACAAAAAATCAATGTTCCATTGACTTTATTCTTGACATTAAATAATAGGTCTTCATTTCCCATCATAGGTGATGATCATACACTATAATTAATCTATGTGTTTCTATTCTTGGTAGATTTTAGAGCTACACCATCATGGATGGATTTTTCAATTTTCTTATTTTCCTTCCATGAAATATTAGTTTTATTTAAGGAAAAATATGGATTTTCAAATCCCTTTACCATGTTCATTGGTTCATCATTCTCACACACAAAATCCATAGGAGAGAACCTATTTGTAAGAACAACACCATCTGTTTGGTGATTATTAACTGGTCTCTAAGTTTGAATGAAGTGTTCCCACCATTCCACTACCTACAATCAACAAATTTATTGCCAAAAGATTAACAATGAATAAGATTTCTATAGAAAAAATTTCTCCTATAATAATTAGTATATCAATTAGCCACCCATTTGTTACATCAATGATCTTCCCCATTCAGATAATACCTTTCCTCCTCACCTTTTTCCATGGAATGGACCAGATTGCCATAAAATTAAAATTTAATAAGTTGAAATGTATTTTCATTTATATTTCTACTCATATCATATTTTTTATAATTGTAGTTTGAATATCAATCATCTTGGGAAACTCAGGGATAGTTTTCAATCCTCCTTTCAATCTGATTCGAGACATTATCTATTTTTACATTAGGTGACATTGTAATATGTTTAATGTAACACCCCTAGATTTTATGAAAAATATTCTTTTAATTTCATTAATGTCTTGTGTTGTATTCTACACCATTATTACCTTGCTCTATACACAACACCGTATTAGCTTGCAGTATACGCAACACTATTCTTGGATCGTGTTACACACAATTTTGATAATAGTTATTCTACGCAACATTGAGTATATATATATATATATTCAATGTATAAATGAAATATGGTTGGATTCTATTATACGAAACAACGAAGGATTCTTTCACAACACGCAACCCTGACTTGGCTTGCATTACACACAATCGTGACCTTCCTCGATAGCGTGTGTTGTACGAAATACCGTGTTTTAATAAACAATGTTATATTATTATAATATTGTCATGAACTAGCCGTTATGAATAGTATTAACTAAAATTTGAATTTTATAACATTATTATTCATCTTACACAATTCTAGAACATGGTATAAGAACAAAATAATTTTTTTGGGTAAAATAAGTATTTTTCAAAAAATGGAGTTTTGCCGCCTTTTGATGGCGCACCCACATTAAATCTAGTTTTTGACATGTTTATAAGTTAAATTTGACAAAATAAAAATCTTCTTTGGAATCAAGAAATAAAAATTTACTTTGGATAAATTTTTCATATTATTCTGGTAACTTTCACATTTTAATGAATAGTAAAAACACGCTATATTTTAATTAAAAACAAATTTTTTCATCGTAATATATTATGTGGTTAAATTATAATATTTAATAGTTTTAATGTATAAATAGAATATATTTTTACCATTTAATATAATGTATGTCATTAGCATTGATTTTACCTTGATTTCGTAGGTTAAATCAATTCAATCTTTTGCAATGTTTTAAACAAAAACCCGTTTTTATTCGACAACGGGATTAATTTTAATTTAATTTCTGCAACTTCTGTGTATTGAATTTTAAAAAATATTCCATATTTGGAATCAGTGGGTCCAAATTATGTTAATAGGCTACTTTTAATTTTTGGGAATTATGAATAGTAACTACGGTAAATTTTATTTACCATAGTTAAATGTAAATCGGGTAATTAAGGGTAAATATAATATTCTAAAATAACCCTAACAAATGTTAAAATCCTATTGGATGACTAAAAGTCGACCCATATCACCTAAGGGTCAGATTAGATTCATTTAATTAAATTTTTTCAATAAAAATAATTTAATTATTATTAAAAACAAAGAATGTGACAACATGTCACTTTCTTAAATCTTATAAGTATAATAATTTTAATCTAGTGATAAACTTCATGAAACGTCAAACATGAATAGTATCCAGAACTATAATACAATTATATACATCATAGAAATTTTTTTAAAATTTTTAGGGATTAAATAATTATCATTTATTATAACACATAGATGATGCAGTAATTGTCTTATTAATGAAATATTGACATAATTGATGTTATAAATTCCCAAATACATGTAATTTGAGACTTTTTATGATTTAAACTAATTTTCTAGGTTAATATGACATGTTATTGTTTATTTAAGTAACTTGGTTAGAACTTATCATTCTGTTATAAATTTCATAAAAATCATATACCAAATAGTGTCAAAATTGACAAAAAATAGTTTTTAAAACAAATATTATATTATTAATTGTCATTTTATTCCTAAAAATCTACGGTTCGGCCAAATGACTTAGATAAGATTATATATATTAATAATAAACAACATGGGGTTCTTTTTTCTTGATATAGTAAGTTTATTAACCATATAGTGTAAGAAAACAAAATGACACGGTAAAAGTTAAATTATTTAACTTAGAGTTAAATCTACTTGATAAATGTAAAATAATAACCTAAACTTGTCTAAATCCTATTGGATGAGAGGATATAGACCCATACCCACCTTAGCCTCGAAATAAATCAATTTGGATCTATTTAAAACCAAACACGACTTTATAATAAAATAATATTTTTAGTTATTCCAAAGGTGCCCCTCTCCCCCCTTATAAAAGGGCACCTCCTCCATCTCTTCCTCACACAACTTTGAGCCTTCATTCTCGGAAAACCCCTGACAAATTATCTTCTCCACTTCCCTAGAAACATCCTAGAGGTTCTGGTCTTCCTCAAATACCAATTTCAGTTCCCTAAGAGGAGGTCTCAAAGAGGCGCTTCAAAGAAGAGGTAATTTCCGTTACCGATTCTCTCACCTTTATTTCTTCTTCCACTTCTTCTTCTTAGGATGTTTAATTATGAAGTAATAACATAAATATCAATCATATACTTATATGTTATTTTATGTATGAAACAATCCTATTTGACCATCTATCCATCCTACGGAAATCGAAATCACCGCGCGTGCGTACGTACGGAATACCGTCTCCTCGCCGTGGTGAAATGTATTTTCCACCACCACCTTACTTGGATGGGTAAAATGGTGTAAATAATAACTATATATGATTATTATAAAGTGATATTGATACTGAAATAGTATACATACACTTCAACACGAGTTCAGAAACATGAGAATGATATCATCGCTCGTGCGTACGTACGGACTACTGTCTCCACGACGCGATGAGATTCATTCTCCATGTTAACCATTTAAGAATGATTATAAAGTATATATAAGAAATAATAATGAAATATATGACATTATAAAGCTACTGGATTTATGAATATATTCATGTCATCAACTTACTTCCATTCAAGATAATAAGGAAAGGAAAACAGCGTTCATGCGTACGTACGAACTACCGTATCCATGAACGGTGTGTTTCATTTCATTTATCTATCTATTATATATATATATATACTGAATATATATGATATATAAATCATGTTTTATATTCGGGATGTATGTAAATCATTATATAAGTAATAATAATTTCAAGAACAATAAGTCCAAACACCTACGATAAATGAAACGATTTTACCCAAAACGCTTCTTTAACACGGAATTTACAAAAGAACGGGTAATATAAAGTCATAAGTGAACCATATATGATATCATAACAATGAATATGATTCTGTAATAAGTTAATGACATTATTTAAATCATTATACAGGAGTTTCGGATATGTACAAAGCATATCGGACATAAGGTAAGGGAAAATCTCGCAATCTAAATTTTTATCCGAGATTGTTTATACTTTGAAATTTACTGGGGTGTATTTTATCATCCAAATTCATGTTTCCTCAATATGTAATATTATTTCCTTCCACATACAATTATTTAAATCCAATTTTACCCTTCGGTGAGTTTTTAGTAAAAGATATGAAAGGAATCTTTTGTCGTTTTTCGTACGATGTACTTTTTGACTTTTCCGACAAAAGTACAAGAAGAATGTTTTTTTATCTTAAATGGCACGAACGGATTTTTACAGTTTTATAAAGCCTTATTTTCATGAAGCTTCCTCCAAAATATTTCATGACCTTTTTCAATAAAATCTCTTTCTTTTAAAATTACATGACATTTTGTGGAAAGAAATTGTTTTTGAAGAAGAAAGGATATTTTCCTCAAGAATTAATTTCAAGTATTTTATCAAAATTATTTTCCATCTAAGGTAATATAGGGCTCTGTTTCTATCCCTATTATTACATTGATTTGATTATTTTGTGATGAAATTATTTTTATAAATTCCATTATCTTATATGAATTGTTTTACGATGTCAGGATGTTTAAGATTCCCATTTTTATTACATGGGTTATGCTATGATGTATGATTTATGATTTTGTGGCACACCTTAGAATGGTTTAATTATGATATGGGTGGGACCTATATCTCTCTCCAATGCATTGGGTAATGATTTTATATCTCATGAGATAGACATGGCTGGAATGGTAGGTTATACCGGTTCAGTGAAACAGGACTGAAACGAGGGTGACTCGGTTTAGAAAGGGACTTTGTCCACTAAGATAGTCTTGGCAATGAGTCTTGACTAACAAGAAATGATTCTCTATGATTATGTGTGTATGCCACAATGTTTTATGTTTTAAGTCATGATTATTGTGATTACATTTCACTGATATGAGTTATTCCAGGTTATGAAATTATGATCTCTTTTACAGGTTAAGATTTTCAAAAGTTATGTGCTTATGTATATGATGTGATTGATATTTTTTTGTTTACCCTTACTGAGCATTTGAGCTCACCCTTTCATGTTTTCTTTTCCCCAGGATATATGGAAAGGATTTAGGTATAAAAAAAGGAAGATATTTATGGGAGATGTTGAAGATCTTTCACCAGGATTAGAAGATTATATTTCGAGTTTCCAAAGACACTAAACTATTATGATCCTTGTGTGTGTGTTTTTGTTATGTACTAAATATTCCGCAAAAGTAATGTAATTTCCATGTATGTCAGGCTTCGGGACTCTACAGTTTGTATCAGAGGAAAGGTTTAGTCAACCTTTGGAAACTAGGATGTGAGAACGTTAGTGAGATCCCTGGAGATATTTCTAAGGTATGACTAGGGATGTCCCTAAGGATAAGTATACGTAATGGTTATAGTCCTAGAATTGCGCTAAAGATATTATAATTTAACCAATGATGATAGATATTGAAGTTACTCCCCCTTTATTATGATTTTTGCCTCTCACACTATTCTTTTTGGGTTTTAGAAAATGGCTGGAAACAAGATGATTCACGATAATGGAGGATATGATGGACAATTGAATGATATTCTTCATGAGAAACCAAATGAAATGGGATTTGGAGGTCCAAACATCATTATTATTCCGAATCAGCAGTCTCATAATATGATCAATAAAGTAAAATTTGGTATGTTTCCTGACTCGTCTAATAAGAGAAAGATGGAGTTTCATGATGATCATAGAGGAAAGAAAGTTCAATTTCCCCTATGTAAATCATGTGGGAAGAGGCATCAAGGAGAATGTTTCAAAGGAACTGGAAGATGCTTTGGGTGTGGAAGAGAATGACACAAAGCCAGTAATTGCAAAGGAAAATGTTCAGTTAACACCAGGGATGAGGATAATGGTATTGCTACGACATCAACAATGGTTAAATGTTTTAAATGTGGAATATACGGGCATTATGCAAACCAATGCCCTAAGGGAAAGTCTCATGAAGAGAATCAGTATGGTCGTATGGGTAGTATTTATGTGGATGATGATGAAGAGACTAAAAATGATATGTGAGATGAAAGAATTGTTGAAGCTCAGTCAATGGTTTAAGAATGTAGTGGAATGATTACATGTTTATCATGTGTAATGTTGTATAAGTAATCTCATGGTATTATGGAATAAAGAGACATCTAAGGATTGTTACACTGTTGTCTTTCCTTGAGTTTTGAGAATGTATGATTAATGTTATCAGTATCCATGAAAGGTTATTCAGATATTTTTAGAATGTAGATGATATGTGCATAATGAAGGGAAAATGAGAAAACGAAATGTTTAACAGTATTCATGAGCTCATGATTGATATAAGGACTAATTGATATAATGGTTTGAGTATAAATAATTTTGAAGATTTTGGTTTATGGAATGTGTTAACTTTTAAATGCATTCATGTTTTCACTAAGGTTCAATGGGTATTCAACAGAATACATGATTAAGGCCTTTGAATGTTTGGAATGTGACCAACAAAACATATCTTATGACATATGGGGATCAACGATGGTATTAAATCTTTGGTAATCGATTTCACTATATTATGAGAGTGGACTGTAGTATTATGGGTAAGCCTAAATATTGGAACTAATTATGTTGGACATAAGTTAGTATTGTTTAAGTATAGAAATTTTGATATTATTTATGTAGTTTTCGAAAAAGGACAACCTGTAGGACGGGCGATAGCCCATCGCGTCGGGCAAGGCCGTGGGAATCGAACCCGCAACCGAAGTGCGACTGGCCTTTATCGCCTTCCACTGGCCTACAGGAAGTCCCTGTTTAGTAGAAACTAGTTTTATTTTATTAAGCAGTATGATATATGAAGTAAAAGTTATTTTTTTTGAAACCATATACGATTAATCTAACCATAAGATGGACTTATAACTTTTGCTAACCTTTTGTTTGAAAGAGATGGAATGACCCATCATTCAATCACATGATCTGCTAACACATCACGAATAACAAATTCAACTTAATTTCTTTAAGGGATGAAGTGGAAATTGTTCAATTCACGAACAACAGTGAGATTGTACCAAAATCATGCAAGTATTTCTTTTAATTCATCAACTTTAGGGAAATGATCTTGAAAACCAAAAATGTTGTCCTAGTTCCCTTATATCCGATTAATAAGATGGTACCTTAGATCATCACAAATCAATAGCTTTGTGATTGTTTGCTTTTTCATAGCCATGTTCTCTACCACTCTCCATCAGAACATGATGGTTAGATTTCTCGTCCATATCCATATTTTCACCTATGTGGAAACCCAGTGATTAGTTTATTTGGGTAACCGTTATGATTCATACTTTTGTTTTTAGATATTGGTTTTGGTATTCCATTTTACGATGTGGGTTTCAATTAAAGAAACTTTCGAATAGTAAACCATTTATAACCCCGACGAATTTCGAGGGCGAAATTCATTTTAAGGGGGGTAGAATGTAACACCACTAGATTTTATGAAAAATATTCTTTTAATTTCATTAATTTCTTGTGTTGTATTCTACACCAATATTACCTTGCGCTATACACAACACCGTATTAGCTTGCAGTATACGCAACACTATTCTTGGATCGTGTTACACACAATTTTGATAATAGTTATTCTACGCAACATTGAGTATATATATATATATATATTCAATGTATACATGAAATATGGTTGGATTATGTTATACTAAACAACGAAGGATTCTTTCACAACACGCAACCCTGACTTGGCTTGCATTACACGCAATCGCGACCTTCCTCGATAGCGTGTGTTGTACGCAATACCGGGTTTTAATAAACAATGTTATATTATTATAATATTGTCATGAACTAGCCGTTATGAATAGTATTAACTAAATTTTGAATTTTATAACATTATTATTAATCTTACACATTTCTAGAACATGGTATAAGAACAAAATAAATTTTTCTGGTAAAATAAGTATTTTTAAAAAAATTCAGTTTTGCCGCCTTTTGATGGCGCACAAACTTTAAATCTAGTTTTTGACATGTTTATAAGATCAATTTGACAAAATAAAATTCTTATTTGGAATCAAGAAAAAAAAATTTACTTTGGATAAATTTTTTATATTATTCTGGTAACATTCACATTTTAATGAATAGTAAAAACACGCTATATTTTAATTAAAAACAACTTTTTTCATCGTAATATCTTATGTGGTTAAATTATAATATTGAATGATTTTAAAGTATAAATAGAATATATTTTTACCATTTAATATAATTTATGTAATTATCATTGATTTTACTTTGATTTCGTTGGTTAAATCAATTCAATCTTTTGAATGTTTTAAACAAAAAACTCGTTTTTATTCGACAACGGGATTAATTTTAATTTAATTTCTGCAACTTCTATGTATTGAATTTTAAAAAAAGGATTCCATATTTGGAATCAGTGGGTCCAAATTATGTTAATAGGCTACTTTTTATTTTTGGGAATTATGAATAGTAACTACGGTAAATTTTATTTACCATAGTTAAAGGTAAATCGGGTAATTAAGGGTAAATATAATATTTTAAAATTACCCTAAAAAATGTCAAAATCCTATAGGATGACTAAAAGTCGACCCATATCACCTAAGGGTTGGATTAGATTCATTTAATTAAATTTTTTCAATGAAAATAATTTAATTATTATTAAAACCAAAGAATGTGACAACATGTCACTTTCTTAAATCTTACAAGTATAATAATTTTAATCTAGTGATAAACATCATGAAACTTCAAACATGAATAGAATCCAGAAATATAATACAATTATCTACATCATAAGAATTTATTTAGAATTTTTAGGGATTAAATAATTATCATTTATTATGACACATAGATGATGTAGTAATTGTCTTATTAATGAAATATTGTCATAATTGATGTTATAAATTCCCAAATAAATGTAATTTGAGACTTTTTATGACTTAAAATAATTTTCTAGGCTAATATGACATGTTATTGTTGCTTTAGGTATCTTGGTTCGAACTTAGCATTCTATTATGAATTTCATAAAAATCATATACCAAATAGTGTCAAAATTGACATAAAATAGTTTTTAAAATAAATATTATATTATTAATTGTTATTTTATTCCTAAAAATCTAAGGTTCGGCCAAATGACTTAGATAATATTATATATATTAATAATAAACAACTTGGGGTTCTTTTGGCTTGATATAGTAAGTTTATTAACCATATAGTGTAAGAAAACAAAATGACACAGTAAAAGATAAATTATTTAACTTAGAGTTAAATCTAATTGATAAGGGTAAAATAATAACCTAAACATTTCTAAATCCTATTGGATGAGATGATTTCAACCCATCCCCACCTTAGCCTAGAAATAAATCAATTTGGATCTATTTAAAACCGAACTTGACTTTATAATAAAATAATATTTATTGTTATTCCAAAGGTGCCCCTCTCCTCCCTTATAAAAGGGAACCTCCTCCCTCTCTTCCTCACACAACCTTGAGCCTTCAAGATCGGACAAACCCTGCCAAATTCTCTTCTCCACTTTCCTAGAAACATCCTATATGTTCTGGTCTTCCCCAAAGACCAATTTTAGTGCCCTAAGAGGAGGACTCAAAGAGGCACTTCAAAGAAGAGGTAATTTCTGTTACCGATTCTTTAACCTTTATTTCTTCTTCCACTTCTTCTTCTTAGGTTGTTTCATTATGATGTAATAACATAAGTATCACTAATATACTAATATGTTATTATATGTATGAAAAAATCCTATTTCACCATCTATTCATCCTATGGAAAACAAAATCACCGCGCGTACGTACATACGGAATACCATCTCCACTCCGTGGTGAAATCTATTTTCCACCACCACCTTACTTGGATGGGTAAAATGGTGTAAATAATAACTATATATGATTATTATAAAGTGATATTGATACTTAAATAGTATACATACACTTCAACACAAGTTCATGAACATGAGAACGATATCATCGCTCGTGCATACGTACGGACTACCGTCTCCACGACGTGATGAGATTCATTCTCCATGTTAACCATTTAAGAATGATTATAAAGTATATATATGAAATAATAATGAAATATATGACAATATAAAGCTACTGGATTTATGTATATATGTATGTCATCTACTTACTTCCATTCAAGATAATAAGGAAAGGAAAACAGCGTTCATGCGTACGTACGGACTACCGTCTCCATGAACGGTGTGTTTCCTTTCATTTATCTATCTATTATATATATATATATATACTGAATATATATGATATATAAATCATGTTTTATATTCTGGAAGTAAGTAAATCATGATATAAGTAATAATAATTTCAAGAACAACAAGTCCAAACACCTACGATAAATGAAACGATTTTACCCAAAACGCTTCTTTAACATGGAATTTACAAAAGAACGGGTAATATAAAGTCATAAGTGAACCATATATGATATCATAACATTGAATATGATTCTGTAATAAGTTAATGACATTATTTAAATCATTATATAGGAGGTTCAGATACGTACAAAGCATATCGGAAATAAGGTAAGGGAAAATCTCGCAATCTCAATTTTTATCCGAGATTGTTTATACTTTGAAATTTACTGGGCTGTATTTTATCATCCAAATCCATGTTTCCTCAATATGTAATATTATTTCCATACACCTACAATTATTTAAATCAAATTTTACCCTTCGGTGAGTTTTTAGTAAAAGATATGAAAGGAATCTTTTGTCGTTTTTCGAACGAGGTACTTTTTGACTTTTCCGACAAAAGTACGAGAAGAATGTTTTTTTATCTTAAATGGCATGAACGGATTTTTACGGTTTTATAAAGCATTATATTCATGAATATTCCTCCAAAATATTTCATGACTATTTTCAATAAAATCATTTTCTTTTAAAATTGCATGACAATTTGTGGAAAGAAATGGTTTTTGAAGAAGAAAGGATATTTTCCTCAAGAATTCATTTCAAGTGTTTTATCAAAATTATATTCCACCTAAGATAATATAGGGTTCTGTTTCTATCCCTATTATTACATTGATTTGATTATATTGTGATGAAATTCTTTTTATAAATTCCATTATCTTATATGAATTGTTTTATGATGTCATGATGTTTAAGATTCCCATTTTTATTACATGGGTTATTCTATGATGTATGATTTATGATTTTGTGGCACACATACGAATGGTTTCATTATGAGATGGGTGGGACCTATATCTCCCTCCAATGCATTGGGTAATGATTTTATATCTCATGAGATAAACATGGCTGGAATGGTAGGTTATACCGGTTCAGTGAGACAGGACTAAAACGAGGGTGACTTGGTTCAGAAAGGGACTTTGTCCACTAAGATAGTCTTGGAAATGAGTCTTTACTAACAAGAAATGATTCTATATGATTATGTGTGTATGCCGAAAAGTTTAATGTTTTATGTTATGATTATTGTGATTACATTTCACTGCAATGTGTTATTCCAGGTTATGAAATTATGATCTCTTTTACAAGTTAAGATTTCCAAAAGTTATGTGCTTATGTATATGATGTGATTGATATTTCTTTTGTTTACCCTTACTGAGAATTTGAGCTCACCCTTTCATGTTTTCTTTTCCCCAGGATATAAGGAAAGGTTTTAGGTATAAAAAAGGAAGATCATTATGGGAGATGTTGATGATCTTTCACCAGGATTAGAATATTATATTCCGAGTTTCCAAAGACACTAAACTATTACGATCCTTGTGTGTGTGTTTTTGTCATGTACTAAATATTCCCCAAAAGTAATGTAATGTCCATGTACATCAGGCTTTGGGACTCTACATTTAACAATCAGCTTTTTTTTATTTTGGCCCGCAATACTTCTTGCATTCTATGTTTCATCGTTACAACCAATTCATACTATTAATATTCATGAGGGTCATTGATATTTTAGAACAATTTTAACTCTATAAAATCCTCCCTTAACTCTCTCTAGCAGCTCAACATATCTAAATTTTTTAAACTAAATTTTATTCTTCTTTTCATTTATATTCTAGTTCACTCTTAAGAGTCAAAACTCCACTTCATGTACCTCAATTGTTTTTCAATTCTCCTATATTATAAATTTATGGTCATTATTGACCTTCTCTTGTTCTTCAATTCTATGATTTAGTTCAACTATATCTTCAATGTTTTCAAAAATTCTTCAATGTTCCATCACTACTTCTTTAATTCAATAAATTTTAGCATCCAAAATATCAATATACCAATAACTCTTCAAAAATTTAATCGCATATTTTTCATCTCTTGAATTGATTCTAAATATTACCAATATAATCCTTATGTTGAAATTTGACATCAATATAACTGGTCAACTGATTATTGCTAGATTCAACTCCCGATAGTTATTATTATTATACGGCGTCCATAATTGATCCATGGGATTCAAATTTATACAATGGTTATTCTTTATTAAATAATTTACTATTATTATCTTCTTCTTTGCAAACAAAAACCAATCCCTGTAGTTTCTTACCAAACATGATATATCACTTTTTGAAAAACCTTTTCAGAGGTTTTTTCATGTATCCAACTTCAAATACATCCACATTGAACTTTCTTGAGAATCGATATGAAATGTTCCCAAATCATTCATAGTGAAAAAATGATAGAGGTAACTTTCTATCAATTTTTATTTCTACCTTTTTGGATTTCGTGGCAATGAGAGAAATAATTTTTGTTTCCTCAATATCATTATCACTACTATCTCTTTAAATACCATGTTTGTCCATGGATTTTAATTCTATTTATTTTTTACTTGATTAGTTACATCTTGTATATATAATATCATCTCATATGATACTATGCTACTCAAATATCATTCAATAAATGCTGGGAAGGTTTCATTTCTTCATGGGATAAAACCTTTTCATTGTCACGAGGTGGAAGTCTTCAAAATATTTTATTCACAATTACAATGCATTTTTTTTCTTCACCATGTCCTCATATTGTTCAACCATCTTTAGTAATTTGATTGAAAAATATATATTTAGTTTCATTAGGATGCATCTTCATATCATAAAACCTATTATGTGAAGCATGTTGTTTTTCCTCCTTCACATTGCTATCACATTCGTAAATATTCATTAGTATTTCCTAGATTAACATTGTAGATTTACAACTCATTGCCTCTAGATAAATCTGATCATAAATATCTATAGTGAAGCAATATTGTTCCTTGGAATTAATATCACGAATTTTACTATTTATATCATTCATAGACAACCAGTTTGATCAGCGACCTATATTTCTTGTGTGGTGGTAAAAATTAATTCCATTCAAGGAGATATTATATGGGATATAATAATATCATTTTAAATCTATATTTTTCTTCTATCAAATCTTTGTAATAACGTGACATTAACTGTATTAACCATAGTGGAAATGAATGATATATTTAACACCAACAACCATTACCCTTTCTTGCTACTTGAAGGACATTGAAAACCCATGAGATATGAGAGGTGAATTAGTGTGTCATCATTTTCTTTTAAATTGATGGATTTTATTACTACATTGGTAGGAACCAATTAAAATTCAATAATTAGAATTAAAATAAAACCAACAATCCCATACAATGAAAAGACACAACAATTTTACTTCATTCATCCCTAGGAAGTACATCCATGGAGCATACATGTAATGGTTTTAGAATGTACTTAAGTACAATTATCTTCACTAGTTGTTGAGTAAAACTGTTTATCACTATCACTTTGGGCCAGGCGCACTACCATGAAAATGTTTTAGGGGTATCATAGTGCATCCCTCAGACTATATCCATTAACACCTCTGGGAACTAATTTGGGAAGAATCGAAACCAAATTTATCAACTAGATGGTAACATCAATGGTTGTGATTAAATCATGCATCATATACTATAGATATATGATATTTTGATTCACAATTTTAACTTGTAGACATATTTTAATTTTTATTGCATTGTTAGTTCACAAACTATTTCTCTATGTACTGACTTCCTTCCTATTCAAACCATACCACTAGACCTACTGTGATTTCTTCCTTCGCAAACTTCTCATGTTACTATATGTACTACAATTCCTACTAGGAGGATTCCATCACAGACAACCAGGCTCTGCGTACTGTGAAGATTACCCCATGTAATTCTTCTACAAACTGCAACTGCATGCTACCTTTACAAACCATGTTTTCATACTTCTTCTTCTCTAGAGATCAAACTCTTCCTATAAGTATTGACTTTTGAAAATCGGCATCCTTCCTCTGCAAATTTTCTTCCACGAACTGTTATGGACTTCACCAAATTCCTTTCATATTTTTAATTAAAATCATTTCAAGGATTCTTCCCATAAACAACCTCACGATTTCATTGGTTTCCTCATGCCTTTTTTATCTAAGAGGCCTGCTTTAATGAAGGGATTAGTCCTCCTTACATAAGAAAAAAAATTCATAACCCGCTAAACCAATATTTATAAAATCTTATATACAGAACATCCTTTACCATGTACCATGCATCTCCCACGAACCATATTCTCTATGAGGTCCACATACTGCCTTTCTCCCTACATAGAAGCATGAATAACCCTCTCGTTTTCTCAAATAACACCCTTCGCGGCTTCTCAAAACTCTTCATTGTTTTCAAAAATTACACAACATTACATGAACTCTTTTCCTTACATGGACCGTATAACATTATACAAACCTATTTCCCTCCATGAACGATACCTCCTACATGGTATGCATATATTTCCCAATTCACATTTCATATTTCACCATTCAGTGTACCATATATCATGATCTGGAAATCATTCCTTGATGATGGTTCCTGATCCTCTACATCTTTTTCAAAACATATCTTTTTCCTAAAACATTCTTCAAATTTTAAGGCCCAATAACTTGTCAAACACTAGGAAACTGAGCTACCTCCAATACTGATTTCAACCTCAATTGTACGAACACATTCCATGCATACTCTTTAATCAAAACAATGTCTATTTCCAAAAAACAAAAACCATACTCAATTACCCGTCATGAAAAAACCATGTTTAAAATAATAAATATGCAATAATTCCATCTAGGAGATGAATTAGTTTATGAAATCTATAGCAATCTGGATCATACCTGAGCCATGGGATGAATATATTTTATTTTTTAATGATACTAGTATCAAACATGGAGAATTTGAATGTATGTAAATTGATGTGTGTTATATACATCTTAGTAGGTAAGGCCATATGGATAGAACTACCCTATGAATGACATCATGTTAGATGTAGTGGTTTATTCTATGATGTGTTGGTCACATTAACTATTGATAAAAAAAGTCTACTATGAAAATAGATTACAATATCTAAGATTATATCATTTCTATGTGAGAATATAATCTCTAATAGTAGAGGTGGTATGAGTATATATAGATAATTAACATTTATTTAGTATATATGTTTGATAATGGAAAAGGTGTTTCTGAACTCCATAATAGAATACATAGACATAGGATGTTTAAGAATTTACTATTGAGTGGAATATGATGACTTTATAGGTTGAGACAAATGTTGTGATTCAAGAGAGTGAGGAGAAGATGAATCTCTTTTCAATTAATACAGATTAAACACTCATGAAGAAAATTATGGATAAACAATATTGGGCACATAAATTTTTTCATTTGAGGGAATGACATGAAGCAGAGAATTCACCTTTAGATGGGAAAATAAATTTGGTTGAGATCATCTATTTCATGAATCGGGTTCTTGTACCAATTACCATGTGAGAGGTTATGATGCATGAATTTGATGACATGATGTGGTAAATGATTATAGGTATTACTAAAATTTTCAACGACCATTGAGTAAAATTTTGATTGATGGGAATGAAAAAAGATTGCATGGTTTGTGGAATAATGCTAATGCTGTCAATATTTGAAGGTCTAGCATAAATGAACCCATGGTTTAATACAGATATTTCCCTTCTGGAAATAGAAGTTGGATGATACTGCTATGTATTGTCTGGTTGGTCTCCTATGGAATCATTATAAGAATGATTCTATTTGGTTTTTTGACCATATGGAAAAAGTAATGAATTTCATTCCAGTATGATACACCTTCTTATTAGAACAGTTGAGATAAATATATATTCAATATATTTTCCATTAATACATGATTCCATAGAGTGTAGTTTCATACCATTAACCATATTTTACATTCTAATTATAGAAAATATTATATAATTCTCATGGTATACATGTTTGTTTTGAGTGTGAAATGCAACCCACATGTAGATATGATGCAAAAACCTACTATATAGTTTCTTAAGGATATACTTTCAGAATGTGTCTTAGACATCAGTGGATCCTGGGAGAATCACATAGCTTTATTGGAGTTTTCTTATACAAAATATTGTTAGGTAAATATTATGATGGAACAATTTGAGGCTATTTTTTGTATGCAATGAAGATCATCTCTATGGTAGATATAGGTATGTGAGTCAATGATTTTGGGACCGAGTCTCATACATGAATCATTAGAGCACATTAAGATGATTCAAAAATATATGTTTATGGATCATACTAGACATAATTCATAAGCTAATAGACATAGAAGACCCTTATATTTACATAGGTTGATCATGTATTCCTTCGGGTGTCACCTATGATGGTTTACCGTAGGATACAGAGCCAGGGAATGTTGAAGCCTAGGTTTGTGGGACCTTTTGAGGATATGGAAAAAGTTGGGTTGGTGGGGTAATAATTGTCCCTTCATTAAAAGTGCAATGCCATTCAAGAAATTATTCATGATTCACAACTTCATCGTTATCATATAGACCCTTCTCACATGAGCAATGTGGATTTTTTTTAGCTTGAGACTGATGCATCATTTCAGGATCATTTGATATGTTTGTCGGATTATAGTGAGAATGTGTTTCATGTAACAATCATTCCATTAGATCTTGTGTTTTGGAAAAAAGGTCCTGTTTTGGAGGAATGATGGGAGATATAATAAGATATGAGGTCGCAGTGAAACCAATTTTTTTGACTCGGAATCTTAAAGTTGTTTGGGAGTATAGCTCGAGGAATATCTATTATATGATGGGGATATTATCAGATACTGACCTTTCCTAGAGATGTCTCCATATTATTAATAGGTATTGTTTTCCTTTTGTTGAGTGTAATATTATTGGGTTTTATCTTCTGTTCTTTTGGGAAATATTTGAGATTTTTTTTAAAGAAGATGGGATTTACATGGTTGGCACATGGTTTTCCCAAATTGTGCAACTAGCCCAGCAAATCATGTAAGAAAAAACATTGAGGATTCACATGGCTGGTACATTGAATTCTGAACTGCGCACCATATTAGGAGAGACCATTCACCGCTAGAATAGGTGCATGAATAAGGTAAATTATTTGGAAAACAATGATCCCCTACCTAGACAACTATGCACACGATTTTTATAAAAAATAAGATTTATTTTAAAATTTCTCAAACCCTCATATAATGTAACACCCCAATCGACCATAGTAATTTATTTTCTTTAATTCAATAGCTTGCGCTACCCGCAACACCGAGTTCGAGCGCACCACAACTTACCAAACTAGCCGTTCAAAAGCAGTTATGAATAGCATTAACTGAAACATGAATTTTATATACTCCATATAATTTTAGAATCTATATAATGTGTTTTTTAGACAAATTATAAGAACAAATTCATTTTTTTCAGATAAAAGAAGTATTTTACAAAAAAATGCAATTTTACCACCTTTTAATGGAAAACCATTTTTAAAACCAATATTAGAAACTTTTATATATTCAATTTAATGAAATAAAATTATTCTTTAGAATCAAGACAGAATAATTTATTTTTGATAGATTTTTGGTACTTTTCTAATATCTTTTATATTTTGATGAATAATAAAAAATACTATATTTTATTTGAAAACTACTTTTTTATTTAAAATAATTTATAGTGTTAAATTATTTATATGAACGGTTTGGAAGTATAATTAGATTATATTTTTATTATTCAATACAATATAGGTTTTTATAACTAATTTTACATTAAAATTCGACATAAACACAAGTCAATCTTTTAATATTTTTTACTTTTTAAAAACCCGCATTTAGGTTTTGACAACGAGAATTAATTTTAAACTAATTAATGCAAATTATATGATTTTAATTTGGTAAAATAGAATTAATTTTTGAATTTGTAATATCAAAATTATATTAGGGTAAATTTTTATTATTTTTCTAAAAGCATTCAATTTTTGATGAATAGTGAAAAACACTGCATTATAGTTTTAAACCAAATTTTTATTTATATAATTATTTATTTTATTTAAATTTATTTTAATTCAAAATAGATATATAATACCTATATATGTTCAATATAATTCATTGGAGTCATTTTATTATAAAATTAGATGTATAAAATTTTATTGAACTTTTTACCGTCTCTTACCGACCTCCTTGGAGCATTTGAAAGTTTACATAAAACATAATTTTACCACTTTTGTGGGTTGAATTTTAAAAAGCTGATAGAAATTGTTGATATCTGTAAGTAAAATGTGGTTCAATAAGATGAAAATAATTTTTTTTGAATAGTAAATTTTTACTTTTATTTACCATGGTTAAATGTAAATTGGGTGATTAAGGGAAAAATGATACTATTATTACTCAAACACATGTCGTAATTCTATTGTATAAATTTAATTCGACCAAAAACAACCTTAGGAATAAAATATCATTCTTTAGTTCCACTTGGTTATGATTAGGACATTTATTATAATTTAATTCAAAGAAGAGTTACAATTGTTAAATTTGATGTTTAATCACTAAACCATTTATAATACAGGGTTACACATAAGATAAATTCGACAAGAAATATTCATTAGAAATCTAAAAATATTTTCTACATAACGGTATTTTATTTATAATTTGTTTACATTAAATAATTAAATTTATTTATGACACAATGATGATGCAGTAATTACCTAATTAATGTAATTTTAAAATAATTGATATTAAAAATATCCAAATAAATGTAATATAAGAATTTTTATGATCTAAACAAAATTTTTAGGTTAATATGAAATTTTTTTGGTTAGATGAACTCTTTTGAAGTAATAATTCTGTTATAAATTTAGAAAAAACATATTACCAAATAGTGTCAAAATTGACATAAAAGATTTTTTAAAACATGTTTTATATTATTAATTGATTTTCCTTTCCTAAAAGTCTAAGGTTCGGCCAAAATACTTATATAATGATAAGTGTATCATTAATGAATCACTTGTGGTTCTCTTGGATGTTTATAGTAAGTTTATTAACCATTTAATATAAGAATACAAAGAGACATGGTAAGTGTCAAACTATTTAACTAAGAGTTAAATCTGAAAGATAAAGATTATATAGTGACCCAAACCTGTATAAAACCTATTGGTTGAGTGTTTTTCGATCCATTTGACCCTTTTACTTTAAATACTTAATTTTGGAGCCATTTTAAACCGAAAAGTATTTTATTATAAAATAATATTTCTAACTTTTCCTAAGGTACCCCACATCCCTCTTATAAAAGGGGACTCCCCCTTGTCTCTAATTCACACCTTCAATGCCATTAGAATTGGCCCAAACCTGCCCAAATATTCTCCCAAATCTCTTCCATTAATCCTAGAGTCCATAATTTAGTTTGGAAGCCAACCTGTGGAGGCCTTTTGATCACATCAAAAGGAAGAAACCGAAGAAGTGGTAAATATTTCATCACCTCTTTCAAGTTCCATTCTTCTTCCAATTCCTCTTTTTTTCTGGTTTCTATTCTAAAATAATAACTATAGTATGTACATCTTACACGTCGTGGTATAATTGTTATTTAATACATTATTATTTGGATGGGTATAATTATGTTTAATTGGTTTAAATAATAAATACAACATTTTAATTATTCTGTATATATGATATATCATAAAATTATATATGATTTTCATATCAAAAGAATGATATTGTCGCTCATGCGTATGTACAGAATACCGTCTCCATAAATGCGATGAGAATCATTTCTCATCATATCCACTCAAGAATAATTTTCATTTTATTATTAAAAATAATTTTTATAGACATAATATCATTCTGAATCACAATAAGGTACATCCCTTCCATAACAAACATGCCTTACATAACCAAGCATATAAAGGAGAACAAATTAGTTAACACCCAAAATGATGATAATACTAAAATATCAATATTAGAAGAACATATATGATATCATATTAATGTATATAGTTATTTTATAATTTAAAAACAATTATTTCACCATTATATAGGATATTAATGCACCATAGACCATGTAAATGTACAAGGTAAGGGGTTTCTTATCTAACATTTAATTCCGTGAGGTTTCCATTGTTGGCCACTTATTTATTGAATGTGGTGTATTGTGTACTACGATTTGATATATATATAGTCATGATTCCATTTATATTCATGGTATTTTGTGATTCAATTGGTGTTTATTACCGCTCTGTCATACGACTTGATTGATTACAACAATTTAAGGGTTTTTCATCTCATTTTTTATTCCCATGAGATTCATGCTATATTGGCCACTGTTTCCTTTTGTGTGGCACATGTACTGTCCATGATTTTATTCTTGGTGTTTTATAAATTAATTTTTTAGTATTTACATCTTCATTGTATGATCCTTCTTTCATGTGTTTTATGTTTCATAAGTTACCAAATCGTTAAGGTAATTTCAAATTTAAATTTCCACTCAGTGGCCATTACGCATAATTCATTGATTATTTTACTCCATGATTATGTGTGGAATAAATATTTATTATTTATGTAGTATTTTTCTGTAACATACCAAGTAAGTAATGAATAATAGATATTTTTATATGTGTCTATTAATGAATTATATAGTGTTTTAGAGGCTTAAAATGAAAATAAATCCAATCTTAAGCATGGAATACACTAATATTTTTAAAAGATTGTTTTACTACCTTTTGATGGAAAAACATTTTTGAATCTATATTTTGACAATTTTATAGGCTATTTTTGTCAAAATAAACTTATTCTTTATTATTGGGACATCAAAATTTACTTTGTGTGAATTTTTGGTATTTTTTTGACAATGTTCATTTTTTAATGAAGAGTGAAAAATACTGCATTTTACATCAAAACTGCTTCTTAATCTAATTTATTTATATGATTAGATTATCTTTTTAATTGGTCTTAAAGTGTAATCTGAATATAATTTTACCATTTAATCCAATGGTGGTCATTGGAATCAATTTCACTTTGGAATTAGACTTAAACTGGTGTCAATCTTTTGATACTTATTGTATTATAAAAACACGTTATTTGCTCTGACAGCGGGAATTAATTATTAAATTAATTAATGTGACTTATATGTTTTAAATTTTGTAAAATAGACTTCATTTTTTAATTCGGAGTATCAAATATTTCTAAGGGTGAATTTTTGGTAATTTTCTGAAAAACTTCAATTTTTGATGAATAGTGAAACCACTAAGTGGTACTTATAAAAACTAATTTTCCGTTTAAATGAAATTTTTCCATCTTTGTGTTTTGAATTTCAAAAATCCGACATACATGGTTGTCATTAATAAGTAAAATGTGGTTCAATGAGATATAATAATTTTTTGGTGAATAGTAACTTATTAAGTTTTTAATCGCGATTAGAGGTAATTAGTGTAATTTAAGGTAAAAATGATATTATAAAAATGTGAAAACACGATGACACTTGTCCTACCCCTATTTGATGAGTCATGGACGACCAAGAAAACCCATGGGTCGATTTAGGGGACCCTATGGAGCCTCTTGGGTGAGATAATGACTTTAATGCCTTTTTAAAAAAATAAAGGGGAAAATGACACTAACATAAATTGTTTTACTAAAACAATTTTTATAAGTGGTTATACTAATCATAATTTTGTCTATAAATACTCTTTGGAAAGATAAAAAGATTTACTACATCAGGATAGTTTATCTATAATTTTTAGAAATTAAATAAATTAATTTAATTATGACATCATGATGATGCAACGATGACCTCATTAATGAATAGTTTAAATAAAATGAAACGATAATATTAAATCTAAGACCTACACTTGTCCAAAAACTATTGTATGGGAATATTTCGAAGCCTTATCATCTTATATTTGAAATATATCAATTTGGGACCTTATAAATTAGAAAACACTTTTGAAAATAAAATAATAGTTTCATGATTTCCAAATGTGCCCCTCCTCTCCTCTTATAAAAGGCCCCAACCTCTACCTCATTTCACACACTCCTCAAGCCTTTGGCTCTGCCATACCCTGCCCATTTACTCTCTCCAAATTCCTCTCCTCATCCTAGAGGATTCCATTTGGGAAGAATCCTTTAAAAGGAAGCCTTTAGGCTCAAATCAAAAGGAGTTACACTTTTAAAGGTAATTCGTTCTCTCATGTTCATTTGTTTTATTTATCGTCTCCAACACCCTAAACTCTTTTTATTTACTTTTTTGTAACAACACCAGTATCTTCAATATACTAGGATTTTGTTATAATATTTATTCGAGCTACACTCTCACACAACTACATCAAATGGTTAAAGAACATACGGTTTCTGTGGATGGCGAAATTCTGCCTCCCAAAACGATGATTGTTCAATACTCATTTAACACCTTCAAAGGTGGAAATTATGATGTCACTACATTTATATATGATATATAATATGTTTATTCTTTCCTTAAGATTCTGTATTTTTCATTTATGGCATACCATTATTGTTTCATTATGGATAAACACGATATCTTCATTTTAGGAAGTGCAGACTACCGCCCCCTGAAAGTGATTTGATTCGTTAATACCATATGTGGGATGTGTAAAGGATAAAGTTAATGATATTATATATGTTATTATACTGGAATTATAATATACACTTATATCATTATGATTCCATTCCATAAAATACGAAGTATAAATGGAAGTAGCGTTCATGCGTACGTACGGCTTACCGTCTCCATGAACGGTGCATTTCATTTCATACCTCTAAATGTGATGTAATATTATAAATACATTTATATGCTGAATATATATGATATATATGTTATCCAAATCATTAATATCATTCTGGATATAATGAACCTTTGACCAAATTAACTACATGTAAGTGTAAGAAGTCTATTTTTGACTTAAGAACCAAATACCGACAAAATGAACATTATTAACTTAAATGATTACATGATGTTCATAACATGGTATAAAAGGAATAATGAACTTGAAAAAGGTTCTTAAGCAAGTAGAGATTAACTCAAGTTTATTTTTCAGGATATTAAAGAATAGTCGGGTCATGTCGGATACGAGGTATGGGACTTCGTCTCAATCTCCTTTTATTGAGGCATATTTTGTTTTATACACAACCTTCTTTTATATGGTGTATAAACCCCTTCGACTTTTATGTTTATTCAAAAGGAATCTTTTTTATACGAAGCGTTTACTAAACGACAAAAGGGAATTTTTTTGTCGTACGTATGCGGCGACAGCGACTTCTCCACCACCGTGACCATTATATGAGTTTCGGCTTCCTCTACAAGCCATACCTTTTTTTAGAAGAAAAATAAATACCATGTTTTACTTTTCATTGATTTTGGTATTGAAATTTGTTTTCATAATGTTTTTATATTAATGTGTTTTATTGATATCTTGTGATTGAAAGGTGGAAATATTATGTTTCCTTTATGCATGTTTTATGTGATACGATTATGTTGAGGTTCTTGGGCATTATTATGAAGACAGGTGGTTCCGTGATAAACTAAGGGCAGGTGAGCCCGGTATAGCTCTCCAATGCATTGGGTAACGCGAAGGAGTGAAATGTTAAGGTTTCTCCGAAGATATTTAGGGAATATACTGTGATGGGTATTCCAAACATAACCAAGAGGGTTACTCCCTTTGTAAGGATGTTATGAATGCCTCAAGTTACCGTTATGTCTTATGATTTCTATGATTTATTCATGTTTTGATGAGGTATGTTAAAGTGATTATGTTTTATGGGTAAAGTATGATCTCGTTCTTATGTATATATGTACCTATGTTTCCTTTCCATATTTTTATATCCCTTACTGAGCTTTTTATGCTCATCCCATGTTTTTTTGAAATGTTTTTCACAAGTCAAGGGAAAGGTACATGATATGATGATAATGTCAAGGAAGTGTCAAGAAAGAATCCATGTTTTATATTGAATATGTTTCTATTGATGGGAATGAATAATACTATCTTTATGTAACCACTTTGTTTATATGTGGAATGTAATGCAAGTTTTATGATCTAATTCTCTAAAACACTAAACCCGAAAAGATCCTCAAGGTGTAATCTTGTAATAACTCAAGATTAAGTAAGGTTTAAGGCTGGGGCCTTATAGTTGGTATCAAAGGTTGGTTTAGATAACTTTAGGAGTTAGAATTCTATTAAATTATTATCCAAATTTTTTTTAAATGATATAAAATTTGAAGATTACCATGTTGCTTCATCTAAGACATGTTTGTTCAGAATGGTTTTCCACAGAGGAAACAGGGTAGCAGTGCTAGGAAGGAATACAGAAGAAAATAACCTTCCGAATCAGAATCCTGAGATGGTCGGAATTGGAACTGAACAGTTTGTTGCAGTAATGGCGCAGTTGACTCAAGTGATAAATGGTGGTGGTATCCATACACGAGATTAGCCAGATCAACTGCAGAGGAACATGTCATTGGTGGAACATTTCATGAGGCAACATCCCACATCATTCAGAGGATCATCTAACCCTGTGCTAGCTGAAGGGTGGATTAAAGCAATGGAGAATATTTTTGATGTCATGGGGTGTTCAGACAATCAAAAGGTTAGTCTTTCTATTTACCATTTGGAGAGTGAAGCAGATCAGTGGTGGTCGATGGTTAAAAATATCAGGGACGCAGATGAGATTGATGCTCTCAACTGGGGTGAATTCAAAGGTATGTTTCTTGAAAAGTATTTTCCTAAGGCTGGTTGACTTAGGATGGAGAATCAATTCATGGAATTGAGGCAAGAGGAAGACTCAGTGGCTACCTATGAAGAAAGGTTCACTCTATTGGCAAGGTATGCTCCAAATTTTATCTGAGACCTTGATAGTAAAATCAATCGTTTTTACTCAGGATTAAAGCCAAAATATCGAAGGGCATTAGCTTCTCATGAGTTTAAAAGTTATTAAAAGCTTGTTCTATGTGCTGAGAAGGTGGAAATGGAGTTTTCTGATGACCAAGTGTTCTATAACAACCAACAGAAGAAGATACTGAGGTGGTAGGATAAAGGTAAGAATTCTTCAAAAAAGTCTGATGGTAAGAAACCTAAGTTTCCAGTTTGCGATAAATGTGGAAGAAGGCATGCGGGGGAATTTTTTCTGAATTCTGGAAAGTGCTACCGATGTGGTAAGATGGGACATAAGGCTCGTGATTGCACTGAAAAAGATCAGGGTGATGGTAAGACCAAATTTGATTTACAGTTAGTGAAATGTTATAAGTGCAATGAGATGGGTCACTATGCAAACGAGTGTCCGACAAAGAGCTTGAGTGATGGGAAGCAGTTAGACTACAAGAAGAAAGGGTTAGAGAAATTCTTTTCAACTACTTCAGCAGATGTCGGGCCATCAAATGAAGTTGTATCAGGTTCTTTGTTTGTTTTTTCAGACTATTCCAGTGTGTTGTTTGATTCGGGGTCTACACATTCTTTCATCTCTGAAACCTTTTCTAGTAAAATGGGAATACCATCTCAAGAAATGACTCCTAAACTTTTGGTAAGAACATATGTAGGGAATGTTGAGGCAAAAAGAATTTATAAGAATCTTCTATCCTTATCTGTGGAAAGAACCTACTTGCAAACCTTATTGTTCTACCTCTAGTAGAGTTTGATGTTATCCTGGTTATGGATTGGCTCTCTATTTACCATGCTAAGATTGATTGTAGAGCTAAAGAAGTTTATTTTCAGAAAGAATTTCAGTTTTTGTACAAGAATGAACCCTTACCGTTGATAACGTATCAAGTGGCCGAGAAACATGTAAAAGATGGAAATGAATGTTACCTTGAACACATCGTTAAAAATAAAGGAACTGTTCAGATTAATGATGTGCCAGTGGTAAATGATTCTCCTGATGTTTTTCCTGATGAGTTGCCGGGAATAATTCCAGATCGGGAAGTTGAGTTTATTGTTGACTTAGTTCCTGATGCTAAGACAATTTCAAAACCCCCTTATCGAATGGATAAAATTGAACTTTTAGAGTTGAAGGAACAATTTCAAGATTTATTAGAGAAATGTTTCATTCGACCTAGCACATCACCATGGGATGCTCCTGTTTTATTTGTTAAAAAGAAAGATGGTTCTATGAGACTTTTCATTGATTATAGAGCCTTGAATAACATCACTGTTAAGAACAAATATCATTTGCCTCATATCGATGATTTGTTTGATCAGCTCCAGGGAGCTCCGTTTTTTTCAAAGATTGACTTGAGATCGGGGTACCATCAGGTGAAGGTAAAGGAAGAACGTGTTCTGAAGACCGCGTTCCGTACGAGATATGGCCATTATGAATTTGTAGTAATTCCTTTTGGGCTAACCAATTCACCTGCTATATTCATGGACATAATGAATATAATTTTCCATGAGTTCTTGGATAAGTTTGTGGTGGTTTTCATTGATGATATTTTTGTGTTTTCGAAAAGTAAAGAGGAGCATGAAAGACATTTAAGGGTTATCTTGCAAACCGTAAAAGAAAATAAATTGTATGGGAAATTCAGCAAGTGTGAGTTTTGGTTGCAACAAATTTCCTTCCTTGGTCACATTGTTTCTAAAGATGGGATAACTGTTGATCCTGCAAAAACAAAAGTTGTGGAAGACTGGCCAAGACCCATAAATGTAACTGAGATTCGTAGCTTCCTTGGTTTGGCAGGCTATTACCGAATGTTTGTTTGAAATTTTTCACGGTTATCTAGTCCAATGACTAAGCTAACTCGGAAGAGTTTTAAGTTTATCTGGACAAAATAATGTGATGATTGTTTTCAGGAATTGAAAAGAAGATTGCTGAATGCTTCAGTTTTGGCACTACCTTCCAGGAATGGTGAGTTTGTTACCTACATTGATGCTTCATAGAAAGGACTTGGTTGTGTCCTAATGCAGAATGACCTGGTAATTGCTTATGATTCACGACAGTTGAAAACTCATGAGGTAAATTACCCTACACGTGATTTGGAATTAGCTGCTGTTGTTTTTGCTTCAAAAATTTGGAGGCATCATTTGTATGGAGTAAAGTGTGAAATATATACCAATCACAAAATTTTAAAGTATATATTCACTCAGAAAGAATTGAACGTGAGACAAAGGAGATGGCTAGAATTAATCAAGTATTATTATTGTACAATTCATTACCATTCAGGAAAAGCAAATAAAGTGTATGATGCTTTGAGTCGAAAAAGTAATGTTTCATTAGCAATGTTGCGTTTGGAACGTGATCCTTTGGTTACGGATTTGATGAAATTTGGAATAGAAATTTTTGGTGCATGAATTTCTTCTGTTTTGTTTCAGGTATCAGTGATATCATCTCTATCAGATAGAATCAAGCAAGCACAGAAGCAAGACAGTGAGTTGCAGAAAAAGGTAGATCTGGTTCAGAAAAGTAAGTTTCCTGAATTCAACATTGATAATGATTGTGTTTTGAGATTTGGGAAGAGATTGTGCGTGCCTTGTGATTCACAGTTGAAGAGAGAGTTGTTATGTGAAGCTCATAGTTTTCCGTTTTCAGTTCATCCTGGCCATACTAAGATGTATAGAGATCTGCAGGAGTATTACTAGTGGGATGGAATGAAAAGAGATATTGCTGATTTTACTGTGAAGTGTTTGAATTGTCAGTAGGTTAAAGCAGAGCGGCAGTTACCGAAAGGGATGCTTCAGCCTTTACCAGTGCGAGAGTGGAAATGGGAGAATATATCCATGGACTTTGTGGTGGGATTACCGAAGACTTCTCGAGGTAATAATGAAATCTGGTTTATTGTTGATCGCTTGAATAAATCTGCTCATTTCCTTGCTATACGAGATAATTTTTCCCTAGATCAACTTTCCCGTTTGTATCATAAAGAGATAGTCAGGTTACATAGATTTACCCTCTCCATTGTATCTAATCATGATCATAGGTTCACTTCTAACTTTTGGAAAGGACTTCAGAAGTCATTGGGTACTAAATTAAATTTTAGTACAGCATTTCATCCTCAATCAGATGGGAAGTTAGAACGAACAATTCAGACCTTGGAGGATATGCTACGAGCTTGTTTTATGGATTATTAGGGAAGTTGGGACCAACATATTTCTTTGGTTGAATTTTCATATAATAACAGTTTTCATTCCACTATACAGATGGCACCATTTCAGGCATTATATGGGAAGCGGTGTCGAACTCCAGCTTTCTGGGATGAAGTGGGTGAAAGGAAGTTGATGGGACCAGAATGGTAGAAGAAATGGCAGAAAAAGTTCAGCTGATTCAGAAGCACATGAGAACAGCTCAGAGCAGGCAGAAGAGTTATTCGGATAACTGGAGGAAGGATATATCTTTCGAGGTAGGTGATCATGTTTTTCTCAAGGTTTCTCCATGGAAAAGTGTGATGAGATTTGGTAAGAAAGGAAAGTTGAGTCCAAGGTTTATTGGACCATATGAAATTCTAGAGAGAGTTGGATCAGTTGCATACCGGGTGGCTTTACATCCGAGTTTATCTCAGGTACACAATGTTTTTCACGTTTCGATGTTGAGAAAGTATATGCCAGATCCATCTCATGTTTTGAGTCTAGAGGTAGTTCAGCTAGAAGAGAACCTATCTTATGAGGAACAACTGGTCCAGATTCTTGACCACAGGGAGAATGTGTTACGGAATAAGGTGATTAATCAGGTAAAGGTTTTGTGGAAAAACCACATGATTGAAGAGGCAACATGGGAATCTAAAAATGCTATGAGGGATAAGTACCCCCATTTATTCGAACAGTAAATAAATTGCGGGGACGCAATTTTCTAAATGGGGTAAGGATGTAACATTCCATGTAAGTAATGAATAATAGATATTTTTATATGTGTCTATTAATGAATTAGATAGTGTTTTAGAGGCTTAAAATGAAAATAAATCCAATCTTAAGCATGGAATACACTAATATTTTTAAAAGATTGTTTTACTGCCTTTTGATGGCTAACCATTTTTGAATCTAACTTTTGACAATTTTATAAGCTATGTTTGTCAAAATAAATTTATTCTTTATGATTGGGACATCAAAATTTACTTTGTGTGAAGTTTTTGTATTTTTCTGACAATGTTCATTTTTTAATGAATAGTGAAAAATACTGCATTTTACATCAAAACTGCTTCGTAATCTAATTTATTTATATGCTTAGATTATCATTTTAATTGGTCTTAAAGTGTAATCTGAATATAATTTTACCATTTAATCCAATGGTGGTCATTGGAATCAATTTCACTTTGGAATTAGACTTAAACTGGTGTCAATCTTTTGATACTTATTGTTTTATAAAAACACGCTATTTGCTCTGACAGCGGAAATTAATTATTAAATTAATTAATGTGACTTATATGTTTTTAATTTTTTAAAATAGACTTAATTTTTGAATTTGGAGTATCAAATATATCTTAGGATTAATTTTTGGTAATTTTCTGAAAAACTTCAATTTTTGATGAATAGTGAAACCACTAAGTGGTACTTATAAAAACTGATTTTCCGTTTAAATGAAATTTTGCCATATTTGTGTTTCGAATTTCAAAAATCCGACATACATGGTTTTCATTAATATGTAAAATGTGGTTCAATGAGATTATAATAATTTTTTGGTGAATAGTAACTTACTAAGTTTTTAATCGCGATTAGAGGTAATTAGTGTAATTTAAGGTAAAAATGATATTATAAAAATGTGAAAACACCATGACACTTGTCCTACCCCTATTGGATGAGTCATGGCCGACCAAGACAACCCATGGGTCGATTTAGGGGACCCTATGGAGCCTCTTGGGTGAGATAATGATTTTAATGCCTTTTTTAAAAATAAAGGTGAAATTGACACTAACATAAATTGTTTTACTAAAACAATTTTTAGAAGGGGTTATACTAATCATAATTTTGTCTATAAATACTATATGGAAAGATAAAAAGATTTCATAAATCAGGATATTTTTATATAATTTTTAGAAATTAAATAAATTAATTTAATTATAACATCATGATGATGCAACAGTGACGTCATTAATGAACAGTTTAAATAAAATGAAACGATAATATAAAATCTAAGACCTACACTTGTCCAAAAACTATTAGATGATAATATTTCGATGCCTTATCATCTTATATTTGAAATATATCAATGTGGGACCTTTGAAATTCGAAACACTTTTGAAAATAAAATAATAGTTTCATGATTTCCAAAAGTGCCCCTCCTCTCCTCTTATAAAAGGCCCCCACCTCTACCTCATTTCACACACTCCTCAAGCCTTTTTCTCGGCCATCCCCTGCCCATTTAATCTCTCCACATCCCTATACTCATCCTAATGGATTCCATTTGGGCAGAATCCTTTCAAAGGAATCCTTTAGGCTCAAATCAAAAGAAGTTACACTTTTAAAGGCAATTCATTCTCTCATGTTCATTTGTTTTATTTTGCTTCTCCAACCCCCTAAACTATTTTTTTTAATTATTTTGTAACAACACCAGTATCTTCATTATACTAGGATGTTTTTATAAGATTTATTCGAGCTACACTCGCACACAACTACATCAATTGGTTAAAAAACATACGGTTTCTGTGGATGGCGAAATTATGTGTCCCGAAATGATGATTGTTCAATACTCATTTAACACATTCAAAGGTGGCCATTATGATGTCACTATTTTTATATATGATATATAATATGATTATTCTTTCCTTAAGCTTTTGTATTTTTCATTTATGGCATACCATTATTGTTTCCATTATGGGTAAACACGATATCTTCATTTTAGGAAGTGCGGACTACCGCCCCCTGAAAGTGATTTGATTCGTTAATACCATATGTGGGATGTTTAAAGGATAATGTTAATGATATTATATATGTTATTATACTGGAATTATAATATACTCTTATATCATTATGATTCAATTCCAGAAAATATGAAATAGAAATGGAAGTAGCGTTCATGCGTACGTACGACTTACCGTCTCCATGAACGATGCATTTCATTTCTTACCTCTAAATGTGATGTAATATTATAAATACATGTATATGATGAATATATATGATATATATGTTATCCAAATCATTAATATCATTCTGGATATAACGAACCTTTGACAAAATTAACAACATGTAAGTGTAAGAAGTCTATTTTTGACTTAAGAACCAAATACCGACAAAATGAACATTATTAACTTAAATGATTACATGATGTTCATAACATGGTATAAAAGGAATAATGAACATGAAAAAATTCTTAAGCAAGTAGACATTAACTCAAGTTTATTATTCAGGCGATTAAAGAACGGTCGGGTCAAGTCGGATACGAGGTATGGGACTTCGTCTCAATCTCCTTTCATTGAGGCATATTTTGTTTTATACACAACCTTCATTTATATGGTGTATAAACCCCTTTGACTTTTACGTTTATTCAAAAGGAATCTTTTTTATACGAAGCGTTTACTAAACGACAAAAGGGAATGTTTTTGTCGTACGTATGCGGCGACAGCGACTTCTCTGCCGCCGTGACCATTATTTGAGTTTCGGCTTCCTCTACAAGCCATACCTTTTAAAAAAAAAAAAATAGCATTTTTTAATTTTCTTTTATTTTGGTATTGAAAATGGTTTTCATAATGTTTTTATATCAATGTGTTGTATTGATATCTTGTGATTGAAAGGTGGAAATGTTATGTTTCCTTTATGCATGTTTTATGTGATACGATAATGTTGAGGTTCTTGGGCATTATTATGAAGATGGGTGGTTCCATGAAAACTAAGGGCGGGTGAGCCCGATATAGCTCTCCAATGCATTGGGTAACGTGAAGGAGTGAAACATTAAGGTTTCTCTGAAGAGATTTAGGGAATATACTGTGATGGGTATTCCAAACGTAACCAAGAGGGTTACTCCCTACGTAAGGATGTTATGAATGCCTCAACTTACATTTATGTCTTATGATTTCTATGATTTATTCATGTTTTGATGAGGTATCTTAATGTGCCTATGTTTTATGGGTAAAGTATGATCCCATTATTATGTATATATATACCTATGTTTCCTTTCCATATTTTTATATCCCTTACTGAGCATTTTATGCTCATCCCAAATTTTTTTGAAATTTTTTTCACAGGTCAAGGGAAAGGTACATGATATGATGATAGTGTCAAGAAAGTGTCAAGAAAGAATCCATGTTTTATTTTAAATATGTTTCCATTGATGGGAATGAAGAATACTATCTTTATGTAACCACTTTGTTTATATGTGGAATGTAATGCAAGTTTTATGATCTAATTCTCTAAAACTCTAAACCCGAAAAGATCCTCAAGGTGTAATCTTGTAATAACTCAAGATTAAGTAAGGTTTAAGGCTGGGGCCTTATATTTTCACTCCCCTTTGTGTGGATATCGTTTTCATACACATAATCACTCTATTAATAATTTCTCAAGTCATTGATATAAACATGATCTTAACTAAATTTCCATTCATTGAGTTAAACATCCTAGTCATTGGTGTTTTTTTAAAAGAATACGTGTGAATGTCCTCTGGTTTATTTACACTGAATATCAAATCATGTTGATTGTATTTATATTTGTCACACATAACTATGTCATTGAGTTATGCTTTACCTAAGGATACTATCTTTATAAGGTATTTCATTTCAATTTACATTCCTTTGATACTTATATTTTGTTATGCACCAATTCACTTTTATATGGTGTCTATATTGTCCTTTTACATAGTATACAATGAAATCCTTTATTATCATGGTATTATAAAGTATTTATTAACTTAGTTGTCTGTATTCAGGCATATCTCCTTTGGATAGTAACTCTAACTAAAATACCATTTTAAATTTCTTCAAAATTTATTCTTCTAAATCCTTTTTATTAATGTCCATGTTATAAAAATGGTTTTAAGGGGTTATTTATATAATCATTAATGTTTTAAAATTAAAATTACTTTTAGAATTTTCAAAGTGGTATGGGACACTTTGATTCATAAATATATTTTAAAATGGATTCATGACAAATCGTGTGAATTTTAAATGTTTTCAAGAAAAGGGGGATATTTCTCTCAAATAAGATTGTTGATTATTTTTATCTATGTCAATATCCATCATTATTCTCGATTGTGGTCAATATATTACAATACAATCTTCCATATTGTATTGAATGAGTTATTTTTGACTATGGATGTGCTATTTTTATACCATTCATGGTTTGTGGATAATGTATTGAAATTTCTTATGCTAGTTTTAATTCTAATTTTTATGTTATGTTTCAATCTTGTTAAATGAGAAATGAATTGGACCTAGTAAGTGACGGGTGGAGACCGCTATAGCTCCTTGATGCATCTGTAGGTCTCATGAGAAAAACTACTATTTTGGCACAAGGTCTGGATATAATCTTATTTGAAGTCTTGGCATAAGGCCTTTACTATTTGGTTACGAAGTCTTGCATTATAAATTCCATCATTATGAAAGTTGCTATTGATATTGCATGTGATTATTCGACTAGTAGAATATACATATGAATATGTATATGACATTATCAGATTTTAACATTTCCATATTCTGCTAAAGATCATTTTCAAAAGGATTTTGTTTTTTGTCTTATAAATTGCTATAAATTTTTATGCTTATTTATGAATGTTTTTGATTTATTTTTATCCTTATTGGGCATCTGATCTCACAGCTTTATATTTTTTATTTTTCCCAGGATGTGAAAATTATATTATGACTGACCTGCACGGATAGTCTATGGGATCTTAGTGTTGTTTCTGGAAACAATGTTATTGTAGATTTCCATTTTATTATGTAATGTAAACCTTATGAATGTATCTAGTGCTTCCAAGGCTACTAAATTAATCGGTCTTTCAAGACATGATCTTTTGTGATCATGCCAATGATACGTAATAATGCACCGACTCTGGGCATCTGGGGACGGGGCATTACAGTTAGTATCATAGAATGTTTAGTACAAACCTTGGAATCTAGATTTAGATAAACTCTGATTAGAGCACATTACCCTACTATAGACTTTGAGTATTAGTATAGAAGAACTTAGAATTTTGGTATTATATAGATTATTTGGAGTTTATAAATAATATATCTCTATCTGGATTTGAGTAGGTAGAGGTGGATCTGGAATAGATGTACCTAGGAGTGAAAACTCCGAAAATTAGTTTCGGGCATGACCTGGAGTATCTTGGTACACGAATACAGGTGTTTCTACACTCTTTCTTAAGACACTCCCAGGGTATATGCTTAGAATAATTTACATTTTCTTTACAAATGGATTTTAAGGATTTTAATATTAGATGATAATAAATAACCTTCATTAATCTTAAGGTGTTTTAGATTGAAAATAAGGTGTTATGATATTCTCTAAATGATTTTATGACTCACACTATGCTTTCTTGTGTTAGTATATGGCTTAATTCCAAGGAAGTCATAGTAACATTGAACATGATGTACTAGGTGGGAATAGCGGAGGAAATGAGCAACTGAATGGAATATTGATAGGTGTAAAAGATATTGTGTTCATGATGAATAATGTTTCCAAAAAAATGTGATCAACCACATATATATTAACCAAATCCCAGAATCAACAAATAAGAGATACGCAGTGAATGATAAGTGCACTAGTAGTGGAGATCATGGATAAAATAAAGCTCAATTTCCATCATGTAGGAAATGTGGAAGGACACACCTATGGAAGTATCTTAAGACAACAAAGAAATGATTTATGTGTGGGAAAGAAGGACATAATGTAAAGAATTTCCAAGGAAAAATGAAAAGTACTATGGAAGAAAATAAAAATGATCCCAAGAATCCACATACAGTCATTTGCTAAAAATTTAGTGGACCTGGGAATTACCCATGTGAATTACCTATTCTACAGGATAAACCCTTGTTCAAGGAAGAACTTATGTGAAATAAATGGATGGTCAGGTGTTTAAAAGTATTAGTGCTCTTTATTGATTGGATTACTTTGAAAGACTTTTCTCCTATGTATAACCCTGAAATTTATTATATGAAAATGATATTTTAGGACGAATTGTGCATTCTATTGTTGATATAGTTATAAATAACAATTTAGGATTATGTGATCCTTGAATTTGAGGAAATTACATGTTATTAAATTTTGGGTTAATAATGCGATGTATGAGATTAAATTTGTGGTGAAATTATGTTATAGTTATTTTGAGGAATTTATCACATTTTGGGAATGTTATAAAATATAGTTTTTTGGAAAAAGGAATACACACAGACCGTGTGGAAACCCGTTTTGTAGGACAAAGCTGCAATAATTAAACCCACAACCACAGTGGGATTGGGATTTATCGCCTACTACTACACTACATGAAGTACCTAGTTAGTGTGACAAATTCTCTTTAGTTAAATTATTTTATTTATCAATAATCAGTTGATTTGGGAACTTAAGTCTTATGAAATGGATATCCATAGAATAGGAAAATGATATTTGGATTTAATGATAAATGTTATTTTGGAAGAAATTCACTCTATTGGTAACATTATATGAGTAAGGAAGATAGAATACTACATGATTTTATTTGATGAATAATGGTGGATTGTTATCTATGTTCTTATTGTATATTTATAGTGATTTGGGATATTTATGGAAATGATTAACATATCATATAAAATATGTTATCAGTTAAAATTTATTTTAAGTATGTGACTTTAAGAGTAGTCGATGTTATTTGGAATTAAAATTTTACGTGGAAGAATGTGTAATAAAATTCTTCTATGTATTGGGTTTCAATATTAGTTTGTATTATATTGATGTATTATAAAGACAATTGTTTATGGAATGGTATTTATTGAACTACGAGTATTATTGGTTTAATTTTAGAAATAGAGATAAGTATTTATTTCTCTAAATAATTATCCTTTTAGGGGATCATATGATCTTGTACTAACCATTTTGGTTTTGGTTAGTCTCTAATTAAAAGGTAAATATATATAGTTTATCCTTTGTGGATAATGTAATTCTCTAGAAGTTGATTCTATCACATCAGGTGTGACCAAGTCATCTGGAATACTCATCGTTTGAAAGAAAAGATGAGTTAGTGGTAGAAATTTTTTAAAGGATGAAACTCTACATAAAAAGTAATTATATGTAACACCACAAGATTTTATGAAAAATATTCATTTAATTAATGTCTTGTGTTGTATGATACACCAAGATTACCTTGCGCTATACGCAACACCGTATTAGCTTGCAGTATACGCAACACTATTCTTGGATCGTGTTACACACAATTTTGATAATTGTTATTCTACCCAACATTGAGTGTATATATATATATATATTCAATGTATAAATGAAATAGGGTTGGATTCTGTTATATGAAAAAATGAAGGATTCTGTCACAACACGCAACCCTGACTTGGCTTGCATTACACGCAATCGCGACCTTCCTCGATAGTGTGTGGTGTACGCAATACCGGGTTTTAATAAACAATGTTATATTATTATAATATTGTCATGAACAAGCCGTTATGAATAGTATTAAATAAATTTTTTATTTTATAACATTATTATTCATATAACACATTTCTAGAACATGGTATTAGAACAAAATAAATTTTTCGGGTAAAATAAGTATTTTTCAAAAAATGCAGTTTTGCCGCCTTTTGATGGTGCACCCACTTTAAATATAGTTTTTGAAATGTTTATAAGTTCAATTTGACAAAATAAAATTCTTCTTTGGAATCAAGAAATAAAAATTTACTTTGGATAAATTTTTCTAATTATTCTGGTAACTTTCACATTTTAATGAATAGTAAAAACACGCTATATTTTAATTAAAAACAACTTTTTTCATCGTAATATATTATGTGGTTAAATTATAATATTTAATGGTTTTAAAATATAAATAGAATATATTTTTACCATTTAATATAATGTATGTCATTATCATTGATTTTACCTTGATTTCGTAGGTTAAATCAATTCAATCTTTTACAATGTTTTAAACAAAAACCCATTTTTATTCGACAACGGGATTAATTTTAATTTAATTTCTGCAACTTCTGTGTATTGAATTTTAAAAAATGGATTCCATATTTGGAATCAGTGGGTCCAAATTATGTTAATAGGCTACTTTTTATTTTTGGGAATTATGAATAGTAACTACAGTAAATTTTATTTACCATAGTTAAAGGTAAATCGGGTAATTAAGGGTGAATATAATATTTTAAAATTCCCCTAACAAATGTAAAAATCCTATTTGATGACTAAACGTCGAACCATATCACCTAAGGGTCGGATTAGATTCATTTAATTAAATTTTTTCAATGAATATAATTTAATTATTATTAAAACCAAAGAATGTGACAACATGTCACTTTCTTAAATCTTATAAGTATAATAATTTTAATCTAGTGATAAACTTCATGAAACTTAGAACATGAATAGTCTCCAGAAATATAATACAATTATCTACATCATATGAATTTATTTAAAATTTTTAGGGATTAAATAAGTATCATTTATTATGACACATTGATGATGCAGTAATTGTCTTATTAATGAAATATTGACATAATTGATGTTATAAATGCCCAAATAAATGTAATTTGAGACTTTGTATGACTTAAACTAATTTTATAGGTTAATATGACATGTTATTGTTTATTTAAGTAACTTGTTTTGAACTTATCATTCTTTTATAAATTTCATAAAAATCATATACCAAATAGTGTCAAAATTGACATAACATAGTTTTTAAAACAAATATTATATTATTAATTGTTATTTTATTACTAAAAATCTAAGGTTCGGCCAAATGACTTAGATAAAGTTATATATATTAATAATAAACAACTTGGGGTTCTTTGGGCTTGATATAGTATGTTTATTTACCATATAGTGTAAGAAAACAAAATGACACGGTAAAAGTTAAATTATTTAACTTAGAGTTAAATCTAATTGATAAGGGTAAAATAATAACCTAAACATGTCTAAATCCTATTGGATGAGTGGATTGCGACCCATCCCCACCTTATCCTCGAAATAAATCAATTTGGATCTATTTAAAACCGAACTTGACTTTATAATAAAATAATATTTTTAAGAATTTCAAAGGTGCCCCTCTCCTCCCTTATAAAAGGGCACCTCCTCCCTCTCTTCCTCACACAACTTTGAGCCTTCAAGCTCGTCCAAAACCTGCCATATTATCTTCTACACTTCCCTTGAAAAATCCTAGAGGTTCTGGTCTTCCTTAAAGACCAATTTTAGTGCCCTAAGAGGAGGTCTCAAAGAGGCGCTTCAAAGAAGAGGTAATTTCCGTTACCGATTCTTTCACCTTTATTTCTTCTTCCACTTATTCTTATTAGGTTGTTTCATTATGAAGTAATAACATCAGTATCACTCATATACTGATATTTTATTATAAGTATGAAACAATCCTATTTCACCATCTAACCATCCTACGGAAAACGAAATCACCGTGCGTGCGTACGTACGGAATACCGTCTCCACGCCGTGGTGAAATCTATTTTCCACCACCACCTTACTTGGATGGGTACAATGGTGTAAATAATAACTATATATGATTATTATAAAGTGATATTGGTAGTGAAATAGTATACATACACTTCAACACAAGTTCACGAACATGAGAACGATATAATCGCTCGTGCGTACGTACGGACTACCGTCTCCACGACGTGATGAGATTCATTCTCCATGTTAACCATTTAAGAATGATTATAAAGTATATATAAGAAATAATAATTAAATATATGATATTATAAATCTACTGGATTTATGTATAAATGTATGTCATCTACTTACTTCCATTCAAGATAATAAGGAAAGGAAAACAGCGTTCATGCGTACGTACGGACTACCGTATCCATGAACAGTGTGTTTCATTTCATTTATCTATCTATTATATATATATATACTGAATATATATGATATATAAATCATGTTTTATATTCTGTAAGTAAGTAAATCATGATATAAGTAAAAATAATGTCAAGAACAACAATTCCAAACACCTATGATAAATGAAACGATTTTACCCAAAACTCTTCTTTAACATGGAATTTACAAAAGAACGGGTAATATAAAGTCATAAGTGAACCATATATGATATAATAACAATGCGTATGATTATGGAATAAGTCAATGACATTATTTAAATCATTATATAGGAGGTTCGGACACTTACGAAGCAAATCGGACCTAAGGTAAGGGAAAATCTCGCAATCTCAATTTTTATCCTAGATTGTTTATACTTTGAAATTTACTGGGGTGCATTTTATCATGAAAATCCATGTTTCCTCAATATGTAACGTTATTTCTATCCATCTACAATTTTTTAAATCCAATTTTACCCTTCGGTGAGTTTTTAGTAAAAGATATCAAAGGAATCTTTTGTCGTTTTTCGTACGAGGTACTTTTTGACTTTTCCGACAAAAGTACGAGAAGAATGTTTTTTTATCTTAAATGGCACGAACGGATTTTTACGGTTTTATAAAGCCTTATTTTCATGAAGCTTCCTCCAAAAGATTTCATGAATATTTTCAATAAAATCTCTTTCTTTTAAAATTTCATGACATTTTGTAGAAAGAAATTGATTTTGAAGAAGAAAGCTTATTTTCCTCAAGAATTCATTTCAAGTGTTTTATCAAAATTATTTTCCATCTAAGATAATATAGGGTTATGTTTCTATCCCTATTATTACATTGATTTTATTATGTTGTGATGGAATTATTTTTATGAATTCCTTTATCTTATATGAATTGTTTTATGATGTCATGATGTTTATGATACCCATTTTTATTACATGGGTTATGCTATGATGTATGGTTTATGATTTTGTGGCACACATAAGAATGGTATCATTATGAGATGGGTGGGACCTATATATCCCTCCAATGAATTGGGTAATGATTTCATATCTCATGAGATAGACATGGCTGGAATGGTAGGATATACCGGTTCAGTGAAATAGGACTGAAACGAGGGTGACTCGGTTCAGAAAGGGACATTGTCCACTAAGATAGTCTTGGAAATGAGTCTTGACTAACAAGAAATGATTCTCTATGATTATGTGTTTATGCCACAAAGTTTAATGTTTTAAGTTATGATTATTGTGATTACATTTCACTACCATGAGGTATTCCAGGTTATGAAATTATGATCTCTTTTACAGGTTAAGATTTCCAAAAGTTATGTGCTAATGTATATGATGTGATTGATATTTCTTTTGTTTACCCTTACTGAGCATTTGAGCTCACCCTTTCATGTTTTCTTTTCCCCAGGATATAAGTAAAGGTTTTAGGTATAAAAAAAGGGAAGATCTTTATGGGAGATGTTGAAGATCTTTCACTAGGATTAGAAGATTACATTCCGAGTTTCCAAAGACACTAAACTATTACGATCCTTGTGTGTGTGTTTTTGTTATGTACTAAATATTCCGCAAAAGTAATGTAATGTCCATGTACGTCAGGCTTCGATACTCTACAGTTGGTATCAGAGGAAAGGTTTAGTTAACCTTTGGAAACTAGGATGTGAGAACGCTAGTGATATCCCTAGAGATATTTCTAAGGTATGACTAGGGATGTCCCTAAAGATAAGTATACGTATAGGTTATAGTCCTAGAATTGCGCTAAAGATATTATAATTTAACCAAAGATGTTAGATATTGAAGTTACTCCCCCTTTATTATGATTTTTCCCTCTCACACTATTCTTTTTGGGTTTTAGAAAATGGCGGGAAACAAGATGATTCACGATAATGGAGGATATGATGGACAATGGAATGATATTTTTCATGAGCAACAAAATGAAATGGGATTTGGCGGTCCAAAGATCATTATTATGCCGAATCAGCAATCTCATAATATGATCAATAAAGTAAAATTTGGTAAGTTTCCTCACATGGCTAATAAGAGAAAGATGGAGTTTCATGATGATCATAGAGGAAAGAAAGTTCAATTTCCCCTATGTAAATCATGTGGGAAGAGGCATCAAGGAGAATGTTTCAAAGGAACTTGAAGATGCTTTGGGTGTGGAAGAGAAGGAAACAAAGACATTAAGTGCAAAGGAAAAGGTTCAGTTAACACCAGGGATGAGGATAATGGTATTGCTACGACATCAACAATGGTTAAATGTTTTAAATGTGGAATGTACGGGCATTATTCAAACCAATGCCCTAAGGGAAAGTCTCATGAAGAGAATCAGTATGGTCGTATGGGTAGTATTTATGTGGATGATGATGAAGAGACTACAAATGATATGTTAGATGAATGAATTTTTGAAACTCGATCAATGGTTTAAGAATGTAGTGGAATGATTACATGTTTATCATGTGTAATGTTGTATAAGTAATCTCATGGTACTATGGAATAAAGAGACATCTAAGAATTGTTACACTGTTGTCTTTCCTTGAGTTTTGAAAATGTATGATTAATGTTATCAGTATCCATGAAAGGTTATTCAGATATTTTTGGAATGTAAATGATATGCGCATAATGAAGGGATAAGGAGAAAATTAAATGTTTGATAGTATTCATGAGCTCATGACTGATATAAGGAAAAGGTTATATCATGGTTTGAGTATAATGAATTTTTGGATTTTGGTATGTGGTAAGAGTTAACTTTTGAAAGCATTCATGTTTTCACTATGGTTTAATAAGTATTCATTTTTCAAGAGAATACATGATTAAGGTATTCACATGATTGGAATGTGACCAACAAGATATATGGGGGACAAATGATGGTATTCACATGCTTGGATGATGACATTTCAAGTAATCGTTTTCTTTATACTATGAGCTTGGACCGAAGTATTTTAGATAATCCTAAAGATTGGAATGGATTATTTTGGACATAAGTTAGTATTGTTTAAGGATAGAACTATTTTTGATATTATTGATAGGATGTTATAGTAATATAGTTTTAGAAAAAGGACAACCTGCAGGATGGGTGACAGCCCATCGCGTCGGACAAGGCTGTGGGAATCGAACCCACAACCGAAGTGCGACTGGCCTTTATCGCCTACCACTAGCTTACAGGAAGTCCCTGGTTAGTATAAACTAGTTTTATTTTATTAAGCGGTATGATATATGAATTATAAGTCTATTTTAGGAACCATATATGATTAATCTCACTGTAGATCGACTTATGTATATTTAAAAACTTTTTCTAACCTTTTGTTTGAGACAGATGGAATGACCTATCATTCTATCACATGATCTGCTAACACTTCATGAATAACAAATTCAACTTCATTTATTTAAGAAATGAAGTGGAAATTGTTCAAGGAACAAACAACAGTGAGATTGTACCAAAATAAAGTAAGTATTTATTCTAATTCAAAATTTTAAACTTTAGGGAAATGATCTTGAAAACCAAAAATGTTGTCCTAGTGCCCTTATATCCGATTAATCAGATGGTACTCTAGATCATCACAAATTTATGGCTTTGCGATTGTTGGCTTTTTCATAGCCATCTTCTCTACCACTCTCCATCAGAACCTGATGGTTAGATTTTTCTTCCATATCCATATTTTCACCTATGTTCTCCTACGTGGAAACCTAGTGATTAGTTTATTTGGGAAACTGTTACGTTTCATACTTTTGTTTTTAAATATTGGTTTTGGTATTCCTTTTTATGACGTTGGTTTCTATTAAAAAAAACTTTCGAGTAGTAACCCATTTATAACCCCGACGAATTTCGAGGGCGAAATTCATTTTAAGGGGGGTAGAATGCAACACCCCAAGATTTTATGAAAAATATTCATTTAATTAATGTCTTGTGTTGTATGCTACACCAAGATTACCTTGCACTACACGCAACACCGTATTAGCTTGCAGTATACGCAACACTATTGTTGGATCGTGTTACACACAATTTTGACAATAGTTATTCTACGCAACATTGAGTGTGTATATATATATATATATATTCAATGTATAAATGAAATATGGTTGGATTCTGTTATACGAAACAACGAAAGATTCTTTCACAACACGCAACCCTGACTTGGCTTGCATTACACGCAATCACGACCTTCCTCGATAGCGTGTGTTGTACGCAATACCGGGTTTTAATAAACAATGTTATATTATTATAATATTGTCATGAACTAGCCGTTAAGAATAGTATTAACTAAAATTTGAATTTTATAACATAATTATTCATCTTACACATTTCTAGAACATGGTATAAGAGAAAAATAAAATTTTCAGGTAAAATAAGTATTTTTAAAAAAATGCAGTTTGGCTGCCTTTTGATGGCGCACCCACTTTAAATCTAGTTTTTTACATGTTTATAAGTTAAATTTGACAAAATAAAATTCTTATTTGGAATAAATAAATAAAAATTTACTTTGGATAAATTTTTCATATTATTCTGGTAACTTTCACATTTTAATGAATAGTAAAAACACGCTATATTTTAATTAAAAACAACTTTTTTCATCGTAATATCTTATGTGGTTAAATTATAATATTGATTGGTTTTAAAGTATAAATAGAATATATTTTTACCATTTAATATAATTTATGTCATTAGCATTGATTTTACCTTGAATTCATAGGTTAAATCAATTCAATCTTTTGCAATATTTTAAACAAAAATCCGTTTTTATTCGACAACGGGATTAATATGAATTTAATTTCTGCAACTTCTGTATATTGAATTTTAAAAAATGGATTCTATATTTGTAATCAGTGGGTCCAAATTATGTTAATAGGCTACTTTTTATTTTTGGGAATTATGAATAGTAACTACAGTAAATTTTATTTACCATAGTTAAAGGTAAATCGGGTAATTAAGGGTAAATATAATATTTTAAAATTACCCTAAAAATGTCAAAATCCTATTGGATGACTAAAATTAGACCCATATCACCTAAGGGTCGGATTAGATTCATTTAATTAATTTTTTTCAATGAAAATAATTTAATTATTATTAAAACCAAAGAATGTGACAATATGTCACTTTCTTAAATCTTATAAGTATAATAATTTAAATCTAGTGATAAACTTCATAAAACATCGAACATGAATAGTATCCAGAAATCTAATACAATTATATACATCATAGGAATTTATTTAGAATTTTTAGGGATTAAATAAATATCATTTATTATGACACATAGATGATGCAGTAATTGTCTTATTAATGAAATATTGACATATTTGATGTTATAAATGCCCAAATAAATGTAATTTGAGACTTTTTATGACTTACACTAATTTTCTAGGTTAATATGACATGTTATTGTTGATTTAAGTAACTTGGTTAAAACTTATCATTCTGTTATGAATTTCATAAAAATCATATACCAAATAGTGTCAAAATTGACATAAAATAGTTTTTAAAACAAATATTATATTATTAATTGTTATTTTATTCCTAAAAATCTATGGTTCGGCGAAATGACTTAGATAAGATTATATATATTAATAATAAACAACTTGGGGTTCTTTTGGATTGATATAGAATGTTTATTAACCATATAGTGTAAGAAAAAAAAATGACATGGTAAAAGTTAAATTATTTAACTTAGAGTTAAATCTAATTGATAAGGGTAAAATAAAAACCTAAACTTGTATAAATCCTATTGGATGAGATGATTTAGACCCATCCCTACCTTAGTATAGAAATAAATCAATTTGTATCTATTTAAAACCGAACTTGACTTTATAATAAAATAATATTTTTAAGAATTCCAAAGGTGCCCCTCTCCTCCCTTATAAAAGGGCACCTCCTCCCTCTCTTCCTCACACAACATTGAGCCTCCAAGCTCGGACAACCCCTGCGAAATTCTCTTCTCCACTTCCCTAGAAACATCCTATAGGTTCTTTTCTTCCTCAAAGACCAATTTTAGTGCCCTAAGAGGAGGTCTAAAAGAGGCGCTTCAAAGAAGAGGTAATTTCCGTCACCGATTCTTTCACCTTTATTTCTTTTTCCACTTCTTCTTCTTAGGTTGTTTCATTATGAATTAATAACATCAGTATCACTCATATACTGATATGTTATTATAAGTATTAAAAAATCCTATTTCACCATCTATCCATCCAACAGAAAACGAAATCACCGTGCGTGCGTACGTAAGGAATACCGTCTCTACGCCGTGGTGAAATCTATTTTCCACCACCACCTTACTTGGATGGGTAAAATGGGGTAAATAATAACTATATATGATTATTATAAAGTGATATTTATACTGAAATATTATACATACACTTCAAAACAAGTTCACGAACATGAGAATGATATCATCGCTCGTGTGTACGTACGGACTACCGTTTCCACGACGCGATGAGATTCATTCTCCATGTTAACCATTTAAGAATGATTATAAAGTATATATAAGAAATAATAATTAAATATATGACATTATAATGCTACTTGATTTATGTATATATGTATGTCATCTACTTACTTCCATTCAAGATAATAAGGAAAGGAAAACAGCGTTCATGCGTATGTACGGACTACCGTCTCCATGAACGGTGTGTTTCATTTCATTTATCTATCTATTATATATATATATAAATACTGAATATATATGATACATAAATCATGTTTTATATTCTGGAAGTAAGTAAATCATGATATAAGTAATAATAATGTCAAGAACAACAAGTCCAAACACCTACGATAAATGAAACGATTTTACCCAAAACGCTTCTTTAACATGGAATTTACAAAAGAACGGGTAATATAAAGTCATAAGTGAACCATATATGATATAATAACAATTAGTATGATTCTGTAATAAGTCAATGACATTATTTAAATCATTATACAGGAGGTTTGGACACTTACGAAGCAAATCAGACCTAAGGTAAGGGAAAATCTCGCAATCTCAATTTTTATCCGAGATTGTTTATACTTTGAAATTTACTGGGGTGTATTTTATCATCCAAATCAATGTTTCCTCAATATGTAACGTTTTTTCTATCCATCTAAAACTGTTTAAATCCAATTTTACCCTTCGGTGAGTTTTTAGTCAAAGATATGAAAGGAATATTTTGTCGTTTTTCGTACGAGGTACTTTTTGACTTTTCTGACAAAAGTACGAGAAGAATGTTTTTTTATCATAAATGGCACGAACGGAAGTTTATGGTTTTATAAAGCCTTATTTTCATGAAGCTTCCTCCAAAAGATTTCATGACTATTTTCAATAAAATCTCTTTCTTTTAAAATTGCATGACATTTTGTGGAAAGAAATTGATTTTGAAGAAGAAAGGATATTTTCCTCACGAATTCATTTCAAGTGTTTTATCAAAATTATTTTCCATATAAGATAATATAGGGTTCTGTTTCTATCCCTATTATTACATTGATTTGATTATGTTGTGATGGAATTATTTTTATGAATTCCTTTATCTTATATGAATTGTTTTATGATTTCATGATGTTTATGATTCCCATTTTTATTACATGGGTTATGCTATGATGTATCGTTTATGATTTTGTGGCACACATAAGAATGGTATCATTATGAGATGGGTGGGACCTATATCTCCCTCCAATGCATTGGGTAATGATTTTATATCTCATGAGATAGGCATGGCTGGAATGGTAGGTTATACCGGTTCAGTGAAACAGGACTGAAACGAGGGTGACTATTTTCAGAAAGGGACTTTGTCCACTAAGATAGTCTTGGCAATGAGTCTTGACTAACAAGAAATGATTCTCTATGATTATGTGTGTATGACAAAAAGTTTAATGTTTTATGTTATGATTATTGTGATTACATTTCACTACCATGAGTTATTCCAGGTTATGAAATTATGATCTCTTTTACAAGTTAAGATTTCCATAAGTTATGTGCTTATGTATATGATGTGATTGATATTTCTTTTGTTTACCCATACTGAGCATTTGAGCTCACCCTTTCATGTTTTATTTTCCCCATGATATAATGAAAGGTTTTAGGTATAAAAAAAGTAAGATCTTTATGGGAGATGTTGAAGATCTTTCACCAGGATTCGAAGATTATATTCCGAGTTTCCAAAGACACTAAACTATTATGATCCTTGTGTGTGTGTTTTTGTTATGTACTAAATATTCCGCAAAAGTAATGTAATGTCCATGTACGTCAGGATTCGGGACTCTACATTATAACTTTTTATGTTCTTAGTAAATCTCAGAAATAAATTCCTCAAATTTATAAAATGGAAGACAAAACAAAAAACGTTATCCATTTACTTTTCCTACGAGGAAACTAATGAACGTTTATCTCATAAAAAGTTTATGGTTTTCTTGTTGTAAAATTTCTCCTAATCATGTTTTCTATTACTCTCCACTAGAACTTGACACTTATTTTATCTTCCATATCCATGTTTTCCAACCAGGAATCCTAGTGTGGGTTATCTCGGGTGATCTTTGTACTTCTCTTTCTTTATTTTAAAGAGATAGTTATATTGACTGTTTTTCCGATGTGGGACTTTAAATAATTTTCCCAAGCCCAATTTAAAAAGTTTGACGATGAAATTTTCAAAAGGCGGGAAGAATGTAACTCCCCAATATTTCATAGTAAGTTATTTTATTTAATTCAATAGCATTCCCTACCCGCAACACCGAGCTCAACCGCACCACGACTTACCAAACTAGTTGTTCAAAAGAAGTTATGAATATTATTAACTGAATTATGAATTTTATATACTCCATATAATTTTATAATTCATATTATGTGTTTCTTAGACATAATATAACAACAAATTCATTTTTTTCAGAAAAAAGAAGTATTTATCAATAAAAATGCAATTTTACCACCTTTTAATGGAAAACCATTTTGAAGACCAATAATTGACACTTTTATATATTAAATATAATGAAATTAAATTCTTCTTTATAATCGGGACATAATAATTTATTTTTCATAAAATTTTGGTACTTTTCTAATAACTTTTATATTTTGATTAATACATCAAAATAGTAAATTTTAGTTGAAAACAAAATTTTTAATCGAAATAATTTATATTGTTTAATTAGTTATTTTAATGGTTTGAAATTATAATTAGATAATATTTTTATCATTTAAGACAATATAGGTGATTTCATATTATTTCACATTAAAATTTGACATACACACATGTTAATATTTTGTTAATTTTTACTTTTTAAATACACACTTTTCGGTTTTGACAAAGGGAATTAATTTCAAATTAATTAATGAAACTTATATGTTTAGAATTTGGTAATATAGAATTCATTTTTGAATTCAGAATATCAAAATTATCATAGGGTAATGTTTTGGTATTTTTCTGAAAACATTCAATTTTTGATGAATAGTGAAAAACACTTCGTTGTAGTTTATATCTGACTTTTTATTTAAATAATAATTTATTTTATTTAAATTTATTTTAAGTCAAAATAGATATATAATAACTATATATGTTCAATATAACTCATAGGAGTCATTTTATAATAAAATTAGATGTATAAAATTTTATTGAACTTATTACAATCTTTTACTCACCACCTCAGAGTATTTACAAATTTACATAAAACATAATTTTACCGCTTATGTGAGTTTAATTACAAAAATCCAAGAGACATGGGTGATATCAGTAATTAAAATGTGGTTCAATAAGATGAAAATAATTTTTGTTTAATAGTAACTTTTAACTTATATTTACCACGGTTAAGAGTAAATTGGGTAATTAATGGTAAAAATGATATTGTTATTATTACCCAAACAGATGTCGTAATTATATTTGATAAATTTAATTCGACCAGAAAAAAAATTTAGGAATAAAATATGATACTTTAGGTCCACATGGATTAGTTTTGGAAATTTATTATTATTTAATTCAAAGAAGAGTTAAAAGATTAAAATTCAAAGTTTATTAACTAAACCAGTTTTAATATAGGGTTAAAAATAAGAGAAATTAAACTATAAATATTAATTAAAAACTAAAAAAATTCTTACATAATGGTATTTTATTTATAAATTTTATAAATTAAATATTATAATTTATTTATGACACAATGATGATGTAGTAATTACCTGATTAATGAAATATTAAAATAATTAATATAATAAATATCTAGATAAATGTAATTTGAACCTTTTTAAGAATTATGCTAATTTTATAGGATCATATGAAATGTTGGGGTTGTTTAGATGAGTTCTTTCGAAGTAATAATGCTATTATGAATTTAGAAGAAACAAAATACCAAATAGTGTCAAAATGGACATAAAAGAGTTTTAAATACAACTGCTATACTATTAATTGATATTCTATTCCAAAAAATCAACGGTTCAGCCAAATGACTTATATAATGATAGATGTACCATTAATTAACCACTTTGGGTTCTATTTAATGTTTATAGTACTTTTATTAACCATATAATATAAAAATACAGAGAGACATGGTAAATGTAAAACAATTTAACTAAGAGTTAAATCTAAAAGATAATGTTAATATAGGGACCCAAACCTCTCTAAAACCTATTTTTTGAGTGTTTTTTGACCCATACCCACCTTATAATTTAAATAATTAATTTTTTAACCATTATAAACCTAAAAATATTGTATTATAAAAGAAAATTTCTATCTTTTTTTAAGATGCCCCTCATCCCTCTTATAAAAGGGCACTCCCCTTGTCTCTAATTCTAATCTTCAGAGCCATTAGGATCGGCCAAACATGGTCCAAATATCTTCCCAACTCTACTACCTTCAACTTAGAGGTCATACGTTAGTCATAAATCCAACTTAAGGATCCCTTTTTATCAAATCAAAATGAAGAATCCGAAGAAGAGGTAAATATTTCATTACCTCTTTCAAGTTCTTTTCTTCTTCCATTTCATCCTTATTTATTGTTTCCATTATAAAATAATAAATAATGTATCTTCTATATACTGTGATATTATTATATATATTTTATAATCATATTCAGTATTCTATCCTTCCTTTGAATGAAATGTCACCATACGTGCGTACGTACGGCTTACTGTCTCCACGTCGTGGTGTAGTTGTTATTCTATACATTATTATTTGGATGGGTATACTAATGATGTATAATTGGTGTAAATAATAAATATAGGATTAATATTATTCTGTATATAGGATATATCATCCAATTATATATTATTTTAATATCAAAAAATGTTATTTCTGTCGTGCGTACGTATGGATTACCGCCTCCACGAACGCGATGAGATTCATTCCCCATCGTATACATTCATGAATAATTTTCATTTTATGATTAAAATAAGGTTTAAAGAATTAATGTAATAATTAATTTTAATAAGATACATACCATCCATAAAAATCATGGCTTACGTAACTAAGCATATAAAGTAGAACGTATTAGTTAACACCCGAAACGACGATAATACTAAAATATCAATATTAGAAGATAATATATGATATCATATTAATTTATATGGTTATTGAATAATTTAGTAAGAATTATTTCACCATTATAAAGGAGATTAACATACCTTGGACTAGGATAAGTACAAGATAAGGGGTTTCTTATCTCACATTTAATTCGATGATATTTCCATTGTTTTCCAATTTTTTATTGCATGTGGTGTATTTTTTACTTCAATATGATATATATAATCATTATTATCTTTATATTAATTTTATTATGTGATTAATTTGGTGGTTATTATATTTTGGTCATACTCCTGGATTGATTAAAAGGAAGTGAGGGTTTTGCATCTCACTTTTTATTCACGTGAGATTCATCCTATATTGGCCACTATTTCCTTTTGTGAGGCATACGTACTATACATGATTTTATTATTGGTGTAATATACTTTAATTTATTTGTATTTAAATCTTCATTGTATGATAATTCTTTCATGGGATATATGTTCCACAAGTTACCAAATCAGTAACGGAATTTCAAATTTCAATTTCCACTCAATTGGATTTATGCAAAATTCATTGATTATTTTACTCGAAGATTATGTGTGGAATCACTATTTATTATTTATGTAGTAATTTACACTCCACTTTGTGTGGATATAATTTTGATACATGTAATGAATCCATTGATAATTTCTCATGTGATTGATATAAACATGATCTTAACTTAATTTTAATTCATTGAGATAAACATCCAAGTCATCAGTGTTTTTATCAAGAACATGTGTGAATGTCCGCTGATTGATTTACAATGAGTATCCAATCGTATTGAGTGTATTTATAATTTTCACACATTACTATATTATTTATTTATCCTTTACCTAAGGATACTATCTTCATAAGTGATTTTATCTCAATTTATATTACTTGGATACTTTTTTGTTGTTATGTACCAATTCACTTTTATATGGTGTATATACTGTCTTTTGACATAGTACATAATGAAATTATTTATTCTCATGGTATTATAAAGTTTTTATTACCTCAATTTCCTTTAATCAAGCATCTCTCATTTCGATAGTAACTCTAACTAAAATAGCATTTTAAATGTTTTAAAAATTTATTCATCTAAAACTTTCTCATTAATATCCATATTTTAAAAATGGTTTTAAGGTTTTTTATATAGATATTAATGTTTTAAGATTAAAATTCCTTTTAAATGTTTCAATGTGGTATGGTACACAATGATTCAAAAATCTATTTTAAAATTGCTTCTGGATAAATAGTGTGACTTTCAAATATTTTCAAGAAAAAAGGGGGATATTTCTCTCAATTATTTTGGATGATTATTTTCATCTTTGTAAATATCTATTATTATTCTCGATTGAGTTAATATGTTACAATAAAAGATTTCATATTATATTGAATGAGTTATGTTTGACTCTGGATGTGCTATTTTTATACCATTCGTGGTTTGTGGAAAAATTATTAACATTTATTATGCTAGTTTCAATAAGAATGATTATGTTATGTTTCAAATGTTTCATATGAGGAATGCATTAGAATCAGTAAGTGACATGTGGAGCCCGCAATAACTCCTCGATGCATCGGTAAGTCTCACGAGACAAACTTGTGTCTTGGCACAAGGTCTTGACAAAATCTTATTTATATTCTTTGCACAAGGAATTGACTATGTGGTTATGAAGCCTGGAATTATGCATTCTATCATTATGAAAGTGGATATTGGTATTTCATGTGATTATTTGACTAGTAGAATATTCATGTGAATAAGTAAATGGAATTATTATATTTTAACTTTGCAATATTATGCTGATGTTCAAGTTTAATAGAATTTTGTTTTTAGTCTTATACATTGGATTAAATGTTTATTCTTATTTATGAAAGTTTCTACTTTATTTCTATCCTTACGGAGCATCTGAGCTCACCCCTTTATATGTTTTATTTTTCCCAGGATTCAAAGAAGTATATTATGGCTAACCTACAGGGATAGTCTATGGAATTTTAGTATTGTCTATGGAAACAATGTTATTGTAGATTTTCATTTTATGATGTAACGTAAACCTTATGAATGTATCTATCACTTCTAAGGATACTAAATTAATCGGTCTTTAGAGACAGGATCTTTTGTGATCATGCCAATGATATGTAATAATGCACTGACTATGGGATTTTAGGGTCGGGGAATTACATATTAACCCCAAATTGACCATAACTCAAACCTAATTTATTTATCTCATTTTTGGGATTCTAAAAACTTACTGAGTCTTATAACATGTTTTCATGTTGATTCAAATCCTGGTATTAAGATTTTCACCTATCCAGGTATGTTGTTTCTTCACGATTAGATATATCTCTCTATCTTTGTCATCATTCAAGATAAAATTGGGAATTGTACCCTTGTTAATATTAGATATTGATCTTGGAATGATGGATCATGATCTATTTTATCATTGATTTAGAATTTAGATCTGGACCTTGTTCTTCGTCGTGATTATAGTTGTTTCGCTTCAAATTGGGTATTTTCATTTGCGTGTGTTCTTCATAAATATTGATGTAGGTTGTATATTATTCAAAAACCAAATTCTTGACTTCAATTATCTATAAGATATATTATAATATCTATTTCATAATTACCAATTGAGTTTGATATATAAAATTTATTAATTTGATAAATAAATAAATTAAATTATTGTGAAATTGGAGTATTTAATTGGTCGAAATGAAATAATTAATTGTTGAATTAATTATGGGAATATTGGGATTGTGAAACTTGATTAATTAATATTTGAAATAATTAATTAAAAAAAATTAGATTAAATAATTGAAATAATTATATTATTTAATTGGTGAATTAATTAGTGAATAATGTTGTGATTATTTAATGGAAATGATGTTATAATTAATTTTTGAATGAATTAATTGATTTGATTTGATTAATTAATTGATAAATTAATTAATAGATTTTTATGATTATTTAACTGTTGAATTAATTAATGGAATTGATGTTACTAATTATTTTCCAATTAATTAATTTAATTGATGTGATTAAATAATTATTGCATTAGTTAATGAGATATCATGGAATATGTGATATTTTGATAGATATGAAATATTAACATTTTTATAAATATGATTGTTTTATATTCATGTGTGATACATGGTATGGTGCTTTAGAATCCCATTTTGCTAAATATTAATATTTCTCTATTGGACAGAGTCTACTACATGAAAATATGATAGTGAAAAATAATGATATTCATTTGTGGGACATAGTTTGAACATCAATAGACCATAGTGATAATTGTTGATATTTAGGTGTATAAAATGGTATGTCCGAATTTAATCCAATAGTAATAAATTGATAATGAGTGTGGGATATGAATTACTGATTCAAAATCCCATGGGGTATTAGACATGAAATTCTAATCACATATGTTGGAATTAGAACACAGTTACAATTGGGCGTGCCATGAATTATGATGATTTGATGTGTGAGGGTCATGGTATTGTGATATTGGATATCCCTTTGGGAGAGTTCAAACTTCGACACGGCCCAAATTAGGTATTGAGAGTTGGGATTTCCTCGGTAACCCGAGGGTATGGTGGGTAAATAAAGAGTAATTAAATATACTTAAAAGGCTTACATTGATTCTTATATTTTATTCTTTATAAAAATATATAGCCTTTTAATGACTGGGAATTGATTTAAGTGATGTTGGTGGTGGCCTATTGAGTTGTACTCATACCATACTAGGGTTGTATACCCAGTACCTGAATATAATTCATGGTTGTTAGACATGTTATGGAAAAGATCCTTTTGTTAGATGGTTGAGTTGGGATACAACATGGATGAGGGAACTGAACATGGTGTTGGTACGCACATGGGAGTTATGAGTTTATTTATTTATTTTCTTTTTCTCATATTTTCACTTAAAAATTATTGGTATCACATATCTACTGTATATTTTTGGATATTGTATTCCAGGATTTGGATATCATGTGATATTTTTATTATTCTTGTTATTTTTATATATTTTATTTATTCTATATTATTTTAATGATGGAAGTACTCTCATAAAGAAGTTACAGTCTCCTTATGATCAATATTATACCCTCTCACATATTTAGAAGCCTCTACCATATGGGTATTTGTGATTTAGTTCACATTATGGTTTGGATCATGGAACCGATGTGTGGTACCCATGCCATGAAATTAGAATTTCCTTCATTTTTTATGGAAAAAATATGATTTTAAATAATTATTTTTTTAAAGATTATTTTTTATAATATTTGAAATTATTACTTGTATTTTAAAATAATAATTATTTTTTAAAATTTATGTATTGGGATTTCATTTAAAATTCCAATTTTAATGATTCGCATAAAAATATATTTTTCTCCCATGTCATTATTTTTTAAAAGTTATTTTTTGGATGTTTTTATATGGACCTAAATAATTTATAAAGGAAATTTTATGTCTCCTTTAAATTTACTTTAGTGGTATTAAAAAGGAATATAATTAACGAATGGTCTGATATTCATTACTGAAGGACAAAAGTAATATTCCATTTTAATTATTACGGAGAAAGTGACTTTTCTAGACAATATATCCATTATTTGTGTTTTTATTCATTTTATAGTATCTATGTTTTTTTCAAAAAGTCTATATTCCCCTATATTATGGTTATTTTTAAAAAGGAGTTTCAAAATGGATATGATATTTCAGTATATTAAAATATTTTCATATGGATAAAAAATATATTTTTTAGTTGGAAATTAAATTATTTTGTGTGTTGTGGTAATGATAAGGATCCATTCCATTTTTTGGATGGAATGTATTTCCATTATAAACCATGGATGGATGGTAATGTTATCAACCAGTTATGAGTGTTTCATTAATAAACATGTGAAGGGTGGTCCTTTAAAATCCCTCCAATGCTTTGGGTGTGTAAGTAGACCATATTATTATTCCTCATGTAAGAGTGATTGTAAGAGTGATATGGAAATGATATACCTAATAATATAAATTTTTATATATTATTAATATTTATTTATGGTAATATAATTAATTTTATGGATTTATATGGTATTATTGTGATTTATCAAGGTAATATAATTAAATTATGTTTAAATAAAATATTTCCCTAGTTTTTTAAGATGAAAAATAAAATATAGTGAAAAGTTAACATTCATTTTGCATGATTTCAATGAAAAATTAATAGTTTTATTCTTAAATTAAGAGATATTATAAAATTTTTTATGAAATTTTTTATGTCTATTAGGTAATTTATTTTTATGAAAAATTTTATTTTGAAACCAAGGTTTATTTTGAAAAAGGTAATTGTTTATAAGTTTTCATGAAGTAAAAGTTTTTACCTTCTTTTTGTGTTCCATAAAATATTTTTTGTGACCATCCTACAATTTTAAATTTTACTATGGGATTAATTGGTACATGGTGGATTTCAATATGTAAATCATAAAGATTATACATAAATATAAAACATATTTTTATTCTTATTTTTGTTGAAAAAATAAATAATGAATAGCAGTGTACCCATTTAAAAATATTGTTTTATTATGTAAGACTAGTTACCTAGCTCACTAAAATAATAAACCTGAAAAGGTTCTTAAGAATATATGAAAGTTAATTCTTGACTAAAAACACATCATTTTGTTATGATTAAGTTTAGGTCATTAAAATTGGATTCAGGTCATGGTTTAGAAGAATTTAGAGATTATAATGTTTTCAAGAACGGTTTTCTACATAATTATGGTTTCTATCATGGGTATATATATGAATGATTTATATAAGAATAAATATATAGGGAAAATATATTTTTATGTGATATATTTTATAGTGAATAAGGATATTTTCAGTGAATTTATTTATAAGGTTAATTGACATAGTTTTAAAATATTTTATTATTAATTTATTGTGGAGTTTAAACAGTATTGTCTTTATAAGGACTTCATTTATTTTAATATGAAATAATTCATTTCATGTTTTAATGGTGTTCCTTTGTAAATATAAAAAATACTTTAACATGATGGATGGAATATGATATTTTATAACCTTTTTATCCATTAAACATTATTTCATTATCACTACTATAATAATTTCATGTTCAACATATTGTGATAGCATCCTAGTTATTCCAATCACTTTTTGAAACTGTTTTATCTTTTTGATATCTTTTTATTTCACGAAAAAATTTATAGATCTTGGTGTTTCTTTTATTTTATTTTAAAATTACAATTTTTCTATATCATTAGTCATGGGAAATACGAACAAGGGAATAACTGCTTTTTCTATAGATATTGACATCATTTTATAAGAGAGTGGTGATATCGACAACATAAAAAAGACTTTGATGTCAGGATTTAATTTATGATATTTTTCTATGTATGAAATATGATTGAGTTTATATTTAAAAATCGTAAAGAAATATTCCATATATTTTATTTATAATAATAGAATATTGAATATTATGATATTGATTGATCGGTAATGTTTTTCTTATGTGTTCTGTAAATATTTTGAGAATTATAATATATTTGTATTTTATTAATATTACATGAATAATGAAGTAATTATAGATTATTTTATTGTAGTGTTTATTTCAAAATAAAATAAAAAATTAGTTATATTTAATTTATACATTTAAAAAATGTGATATTGATAATGTTTTCACTTTTTTGGACATATTAATTATGTTTCGGTAAATGTTTTTAGTATATTTAACCACTAATCATAACATATGAAAACAAGTTATTTGTGGTTTTATTCCTTTACATTTGGTTTCATGATCGTTAAAGGTATCGACAGAATTTAGGGTTTATATGACCTCTAATTTTAATGTAATTATTGGTTATTACTATTTAGGATATAATGTTTTATCATATGGTTAACCATGGTATTGAAGGTTGATTTGCTGATTAAGTGATTATTGTAATTTTAGAAATATACCACTATAATAATTTTAACGTTGTCCTCTATCACTCCCCATCAACATATGGTCATTTTGTTTTTCATTTATGTCTAAATGTTTTCCCACCACTAATGTTTCCTTATGTAGAAACCTTGTATGTGTTTTCCCATATGTCCTTCTATATCCCATTCACTATTTTCAAGATAATTATTTATTAAACAAATTTATTATGTGGGTTTTCAAAGTTGGTAATTCAAAATGATAACATTTTATTATTGAGATAAGGTTGAAATTAATAGAACATTATTTGTTAATATGGGAGAGTGAAATATATTTATATTTTTAAAAATTACTATTTTGAATAAAGAAAAATAAGCAAAATAGAGAATAAATGAACCGTAAAATATTCTTATTAAAATGTGAAAATTATAACCAAGCCATTAAATTAGTGGAAATGCATAAGATTAGTAATTTTTGAAATATATAATGTTTCTAATAAATAAAACTATATTGATTAATTCATAGAAAATCAGAACTCAATTTTATGTAAAGACATTTAATTACTAAAAAATGTTTTCTTTATAGAATAATATTATTTAATTTTATGAAAAAAAATATTCTTTATAATTTTTTAAACATTTAGAATATTTATCAAAAAAAACTAACTTCACTTTTTAATCAATATAACAAAATTATATTATGTTGAAATTTTTAGAAATTTATGAAAATATTTTTCTATCAATAAATAGTGACAAATAAAAAAATTTTAATAGTGTATTTTCATTTTAGGTATATACTTATTAAAACTCAATTTTAGGATTGGTTATAAATAATATATAGTTAATTTTGAGTAAAAAAATACAATTATAGTCGTTTGAATGAATTTTAATCTTGTATTTACTATAAGTAGTTTTTTTATAGAAAACACTTTTTTGAATAAAAAACTATTTTCCATCACATTATATGAGATCAATTATAAATTAAATTCTCACAGTTCATAATTTTGAATTTGGAAAAATGTATTTCATATTTAGAACCAGTGGGTTCAAATTTTCTAAACATTCTACATTTATTTTCTTCTAATATGAAACGTATCCGGAGTAATTATTTCTACTAAGGTAAAGGGTAAGTCACGTAATTGATAGTAAAAAATTTATTCAAAAAAACTCTAAAATGACAGTATAATCTTCATTAATTTAATTTTATCCATAAACATTATTGATAATAATCCTGGATTGGGTTAAATGACATCCATTTTCTATTTGGGTTTATTGTTCACTTTATAATAATGCATGTAATGAAAAAAAAATCCACACTCTTTTTTAATAACTAAAAAATTTGTTACATGGGGATAAATAGAAAATAAGATTATGTATAAGAATATACTTCTAATATAAATTATTATTGTTAATAATTTTAATTTATTTTTCAAGTAGATATATAATTACTTTATATTCTTAAACAATGATGACGTAGTAATTCTTCAATTAGTTGAAAATTAAAATATATTATATTAGAAATAAATAAATAATGTATAAACTAAAAGAAATAATGTTATCCACAAATTATCAAGATAGAAATATCATGTTAGGGATGTATTGGAATATTTAATTTCAACAAATTTATTATTTATTTTATCAAAGTCAATGTAAATTAATAATTAAATTTACATTATTGATATTTTTTCAAAATAATATTATATTAAATGGTATGAAATTTTTGAAAATCTAAAACCTAAGATACATATTATTATACAATTTATAATATCATATATTTTATATTTATGAACCTTTCCGATTTATAATAACTATCATGACCATCATATAGTAAACAATTGTATTGGAAAGGTATGTCTGAAAAGGTATAATTTGGGTTAAAACTAGATGAAAACGGTTTATATGTAATATAAAAAAATATTTAAAATATATTATTAGATTATTTAGACTCATAATCAAATTTTATTCTTAGAATATAGATTTTGAGTCATTTTAATTTCAAAATTAAATTATATTTAATAAATTCCATGAACATCCATCCCTTCTCTTACAAAAGAAGCACCAATTATTCTACATTATTCATAGTTAAAAATCAATTAGGTTTTTATAACATATACCAAAATACATTAATATCATACCTAAAACAATTTTATCAGAAAAATTATAGTATTAATTATAAGGCCCCAGTCTTAAACCTTACTTAATATTGAGTTATTACAAGATTACACATTGATGATCTTTTCAGGTTTAGATTTTTAGAGAATTAGATCATAAAACTTGCATTACATTCTACATTTAAACAAAGTGGTTACATAAAAGATAGTATTCATTTTTTCCATCAATGTAAACATATTTAATATAAACCATGGATTCATTCTTGACACTTCCTTGACACTATCATCACATCATGTACCTTTCCCTTGACCTGTGAAAATCATTTCAAAAACTTGGGATGAGCATAAAAAGCTCAGTATGGGATATGAAAATATGGAAAGGAAACCTGAGTACATGTTTACATAGGAATCAATGAAATCATACTTTACTTATAAAAAAATCACTTTAACATACCTCATCAAATCATGAATAAATCATAGAAATCATTAGACATAAAGGTAACATGAGGCATTCATAACATTCTTACATAGGGAGTAACCCTCTTGATTACGTTTCGAATACCCATCACAGTATATTATCTAAATCTCTTCGGAGAAACCATAACGTTTAACTCCTTCGCATTACCAAATGAATTAGAGATCTATATCGGGCTCTCCCGCCCTTATTTTATCACAGAACCCCCCTGTCTTCATAATAATTCCCAAGAACCATAACATAATCGTATCGCATAAAACATACATAAAGGAAACATACAATTTCCACATTTCAATCACAAGATATCAATACAACACATTGATATAATAAAAACATTATTAAAACCATTTTCAATACCAAAATAAAAGAAAAGTAAATCAGGTTATTTATTTTTCTTTTAAAAAATGGTACGGCTTGTAGAGGAAGTTGAAACTCAAATGATGGTCACGGCGGTGGAGAGGTCGTTGCTGCCGCATACGTACGACAAAAAAACATTCGTTTTGTCATTTAGTAAACACTTATTATAAAAATAATATTCTTTTTGAGTAAGAATAAAAGGCAAAGGGTTTTATACACCGTATAAAAGAATGTTGTGTATAAAACAAAATATGCCTCAATGAATGGAGATTGAGACGAAGTCCCTTACGTCGTATTCGACTTGACTTGATTGTTCTTTAATCTCCTGAATAATATACTTGAGTTAATTTATACATTATTAAGAAAATTTTTTAAGTTCATTATTCCTTTTATATAATTTATTACCATGTCATGAACACTATGTTATTATTTATGTTTATAACGGTAGTTTTAACGATCATTGGTACTTGAGTCAAAAATGAACTTCTTATATTTACAAGTTGTTCACGTAGTAAAATATCCATTATCTCAAGAATGATATTCATGATGTAGATGCAATATATATCATATATATCCAGTATATAAATGCATTTATAATATTACATAATCATTTAGAGGTAAGAAATGAAATCCACCATTCATGGAGACGGTAAGCCGTGTGTACGCATGAATGCTACTTTCATTTCTATGTCATATTAATGGAATTAAAACTAAATGAGAGATATTTATATTTTAATTCAAAAATTATATTCATCATTTATATGTAACATAAATCATATATATCCATTATATATGTGTACTTATAATAGTACATTACATTTGGGGATAAGAAATGAAATGCCCCGTTAATGGAGACGGTAAGCCGTACGTACGCATGGACGCTACTTCCATTTCTTTCTCATACATTAATGGAATTAAAACATAATGATACATAATATTATTCTAATTCCAGTATTTTATCATATATAATATCATCAAATCTATCATTTATATGCACCACATATGGTATTAATGAATCAAATCATTTTGAGGGGGCGGTAGTCCGCACTTGCTAAAATGAAGATATCGTGTATACCCATAATGGAAGCCATAGAGGTATGACATAAATGAAAAATACAGAAGCTTAAGGAAAAAATAATCATATTATATATCATATATAAATATCGTGACATCTTAATGGCCACCTTTGAAGGGGTTAGAAGAATATTGAACAATCATCATTTTGTGAGACAGAAATTCACCATCCACAGAAACAGTATGTTTTTTAACCATTAGATGTAGGTGTGTGTATGTGTAGATCGAATTCCTCTTATAACAACATCATAGTATATTGATGATACTGGATTTGTTAGAAAACAAATGAATAAAAAGATTTCAGGGGGTTGGAGAAGCAAAATAAAACATAAGAACACAAGAGACGACACTACCTTTAAATCGGGAAACTTTTTTTGATTTGAACTCAAAGGCTTCCTTGGGAAGACTTATGACCAAAGTGAGTCTTCTAGGAGTAAGATATGTATGTAGAGAGACAAAATGATCTGGGTATGACCGTACCAAAGGCTTGACAGGTGTGGGAAAGGAGGTAGAGGTGGGGCCTTATATAAGAGGAGAGGAGGGGCACTCATGGAAAGTTACAAAATGTTACTTTATTTTCAAATGAGTTTCAGATTTTTAAGGTCCCACATTAATTTATTTCGAGATAAGGTGATAAGGGTTCGAAATATACTCATCCAATAGCTTTTTGACATGTGTACGTCTTAGATTTCATATAATCTTTTAATTTTGTTTAAATCATTAAATAATGAGGTAATCGTTGCATCATCATGATGTCATATATAATTTAATTTATTTAATGTCTAAAAATTATGAAAAAAATACTATGATGTAGGAAATCTTTTTTAGATTTCCAATGAATATTTATAGTCCAAAATATCATTTATTTAGACAAAATTAAAAATATTTTACTCAGGTGATACATTCATTGTTATATTAAACTTTCATTAACAATAAAAAGATAAAAAGTCACATTCATACAAAAGTGATTCCATGGGGTCCCCAAGTTTTGCACAAGGAATCCCATGGTAGGAAATGAGATAACCAGTAGCATTAGGACACATGTTGTTGTCATTTTTTATTATTATGATATTATTTTATTATCCTTAACTACCCGATTACTCATTAACCAAGATAATTAAAGATAATTACCATCGTTACTATTCATAATGTCCAAAAACAAAAGAGTCTTGATTACATAATTTGGAACATATGATTCCAAATATGTAATCCATTTTACCAAATTCCAAACACAGAAATTGCAATAATTTGTTAAATAAAATAATTTCTGTTGTCAAAACAAATAGTGGGTTTTTTTGAAAAAATATCTATGAAAAGTTTGGCCTTATTTTGTGCCCAATTCCAAAGTGAAATTAATCCAAATGACCACCATTGGATTAAATTGTAAAAATATATCCCGATTACACTTTATGACCAATTAAAAAAATAATCTAACCATATAATTAAATTATATGAAAACGCAGTTTTGATGAAAAATGCAGTATTTTTCACTATTCATTAAAAATGGACATTGTTAGAAAAATACCAAAAATTTATCCAATGTAAATTTCAAATTCCCAATCATAAATAATATGTTTATTTCGAAAAATAGAGATTATAAAATTTTCCAAAGTTTGATTCAAAAATGGTTTTCTATCAAAAGGTAGTAAAACAATCTTTTAAAAATATTAGTGTATTCCATGATTATGTTTGGATTTATTCTCATTTTAAGCCTCTAAAACACTATCTAATTCATAAATAGACATAGATAAAAATATCTATTACCCATTACTTACATGGTATGTTACATCCTTCCTCCCTTTATGAAATTGTTTCCCCATAATTTATTTACTTATCGAGTAAGTGGAGGTATTTATCCCTCATTACATTTTCAGATTCCCATGTTGCCTCTTCAATCGTGTGGTTTTTCCACAAAACCTTTACTTTATGAATCACGTTATTCCGCAACACTTTCTTCCTGTGTTCAATAATCTGAACCGGTTGTTCCTCATAATATATATTCCCTTCCAACTGAACTACCTATGGACTCAAAACATGAGATGGATCTGGCATGTACTTCCTTAACATTGAAACATGAAAAACATTGTGTACCTGAGATAAACTCAGAGGTAAAGCCACTCGGTATTCAACTGATCCAACTCTCTCCAGAATTTTATATGGTCCAATATACCTTGGACTCAGCTTTCCATTCTTACCAAATCGCATCACACTTTTCCATAGTGATACTTTGAAAAAAACATGATCACCTACCTCAAAAGAGAGATCCTTCCTCCTATTGTCTGCATAACTCTTCTGCCTGCTTTGAGCTGTTCTCATGTGATTCTGTATCAGCTGAACTTTTTCTGCCAACTCTTCTACCACTTCTGGTCCCATCAACTTCCTTTCAACCACTTCATCCCAGAAGGCTAGAGTTCGACACCTCTTCCCATATAACGGCTCAAATGGTGCCATCTGTATACTGGAATGAAAACTGTTATTATATGAAAACTCAACCAAAGAAAGATGTTGTTCCAAACTTTCTGATAATCCATCGAACAAGCACGTAGCATATCATCCAAAGTCTGAATTTTTTGTTCTGATTGACCATCTCATTGAGGTTGGAAAGCTGTACTAAAAATTAATTCAGTAACCAATGACTTTTGAAAGCCTTTCAAAAAGTTAGAAGTTAACCTAAGATCACGGTCAGATACAGTTGAGAGAGGAACACCATGTAACCTGACTATCTCTTTAAGATACAAAAGGGAAAGTTGATCTAGGGAAAAAGTATCATGTATAGCAAGGAAATGAGCAGATTTAGTCAAGCGATCAACAATAACCCGAATTGCATTATTACCTCGAGATGTCTTCGGTAATCACACAACATAGTCCATGGATATATTCTCCCATTTCCACTCTGGCACTGGTAAAGGCTGATGCATCCCTTTCGGTAACTGCCGCTCTGCTTTAACCTGTTGACCTGTCAAACACTTCACAGTAAAATAAAGAATATCTCTTTTCATTCTGTCCCACCAGTAATACTCCCGAAGATCTCTATACATCTTAGTACTGCCAGGATGAACTGAAAATGGAGAACTATGCGTTTCACATAACAACTCTCTCTTCAACTGTGAATCACAAGGCACACACAATCTCTTCCCAAATATCAAAACACAATCATTATCAATGTTGAATTCAGGAAACATACCCTTCTGAACCAGCTCAACCTTTTTCTGCAACTCACTGTCTTGCTTCTGTGCTTTCTTAATTCTGTCTGATAGAGAAGATTTCACTGATACATGAATCAAACTAGAAGGACATCCTGCACCAAAAACTTCTATGCCAAATTTCATCAAATCCTAAACCAAAGGATCATGTTCCAAACACAACATTGTTTATGAAGCATTAATTTTCCGACTCAAAGAATCAGCCACATTATTTTCTTTTCCTGGATGGTAATGAATTGTACAATCATAATTCTTTTTTAATTCTAGCGATCTCCTCTGTCTCATGTTCAATTCTTTCTGAGTGAATATATACTTTAATATTTTTGGATCGGTATATATTTCACACATTACTACATACAAATGATTCCTCTAAATTTTTAAAGCGAAAACAACAGAAAATAATTACAAATCATGTGTAGGGTAATTTACCGCATGAATTTTCAACTGATGTGTAGCATAAGAAATTACCTAATCATTTTTCACTAGGACGCAACCAAGTTCATTCAATGAAACATCACTGTAGATAACAAACTCCCCATTCCTAGAAGGAAGTTCTAAAACTGGAGCATTCACCAATATTCATTTCAGTTCCTGAAAACAATCATCACATTCATTGGTACAGATAAACATGACACCCTTCCGAGATAGCTTAGTCATTGGACTAGATAACCGTGAAAAATATCTAACAAGAATTCGGTAATATCCTGCCAAACCAAGGAAGCTACGAATCTAAGTTACATTTGTGGGTCTTGGACATTCTTCAAAAACCATTTTTTTTGCAGGATCAACAGTTATCCCATATTTAGAAATAATGTGACCAAGGAAAGAAATTTGTTGCAACCAGAACTCACACTTTCTGAATTTCCCACACAATTTCTTTTCTTTTAAGGTTTGAAAAATAACCCTTAATTGACTTTCATTCTCCTCTTTACTTTTAGAGAACACAAAAATATCATCAATAAAAACAACCAACATTTTTCACCAAAGTCAAATGAGCCATCATAGCAACAAACTATTTAGTTCTGATTCTGACCATCTCAGGATACTGATTTGAAAGGTCATTTCCCTCTGTATGTCTTCCTAATACTACTTCCCTCCTTCCTCTGTGGAAAACCATTCTGAACTAACATGTCTTAGATGAAGCAACATGGTAATCTTCAAATGCTATATCATTTCAATTTTAACATAAAAAATATTTTTGGATAATCATTTAATAGAATAATAACTCCTAAAGTTATCTAAACTGACCTCTGATACCAATTATAAGGCCCCAGCCTTAAACCTTACTTAATCTTGAGTTATTAAAAGATTACAAATTGAGGATCTTTTTAGGTTTAGAGTTTTAGATAATTAGATCATAAAACTTTCATTACATTCTACATTTAAACAAAGTGGTTACATAAAAGATAGTATTCATTTTTTCTATTAATAGAATCATATTTAATATAAAATATGGATTCTTTCTTGACACTTCCTTGACACTATCATCACATCATGTACCTTTCCCTTGACCTGTGAAAATCATTTCAAAAACTTGGGATGAGCATAAAAAGCTCAGTAAGGGATATGGAAATATGGAAAGGAAACATGAGTACATGTATACATACGAATCAATGAAATCATACTTTACTCATAAAAAATAAACACTTTAACATACCTCATCAAATCATGAATAAATTATAGAAATCATAATACATAAAGGTAACTTGAGGCATTCATAACATTCTTACGTAGGGAGTAACACTCTTGGTTACGTTTGGAATACCCATCATAGTATATTCCCTAAATCTCTTCGGAGAAACCTTAACGTTTAACTCCTTCGCGTTACCCAATGCATTGGAGAGCTATATCGGGCTCACCCACCCTTAGCTTATCACGGAACCACCCGTCTTCATAATAATTCTCATGAACCATAACATAATCGTATCACATAAAACATACATAAAAGAAACATAACATTTCTACATTTCAATCACAAGATATCAATACAACACATTGATATAATAAAAATGTAACACCCCAAGATTTCATAACTATGTTAGTTCTTCAAAATAATTCAATAACTTTCACTACATGCAACACCAAGTTCAAGCACACCATGACTTACCAAACAAGCCGTTCAAAAGAGGTTATGAATAGTATTAGATAAATTTTAATGTTTATATAATCCTTATAATTTTAGAATCCATATTATGAGTTTCTTAGATATAATGCAAGAACAAATTCATTTTCAGTATTGCACTTTTATCAACTTTAATAGTGAACCCTTTTTAAATACTATATTTTAAACTTTTTGACTAAATGGGGACATCAAAAATTTAAAATGAAACATCCCAAGCTTCTACGGTACGCTTCTCTTTGAATAATGTGATAGCGTGTGTTGTACGCAACACCTAGTTCTAACAACCAATTAAACTAGCCGTTATGAATAGTAATAACTACTTTTTGAAATTATATATATTTTATATTTTAAAATGGGCTTCATTTTTGGATTCAGAATATCAAAATTAGCCTAGGGTGAAATTTTGGTACTTTTCGGATAACTTTTATATTTTGATGAATAGTGAAAATTACTAAATTTTAATTAAAAACAACTTTTTTAATCAAAATAATTAATATTGATAAATTATGAATTTGAGTGGTTTTAAAGTATATTTAGAATATATTTTTACCATTTAATATAATGTTGGTCATTGGACATAATTTTACAATTAAACCAAACATAAACAAGTGTCAATCTTTTGATAGTTATTATCTCTTAAAACACGCTTTTTGTTTTGACAGCGGGAATTAATTTTAAATTAATTTCTGCCACTTCTGTGTTTAGAATTTAGGAAAATGGATTCCATATTTGGAATCAGGATGTTCAAATTGTGTAAATAGGTAACTTTTATTTTTAGACATTTTGAATAATTACTGCGGTAAATATTTTATTTACCATGGTTAAGGGTAAATCCGGTAAATAAGGGTTAAAAAAATAATATTATAATAATACTAAATTACCCTAAAACGTGTCTTAACCTTATTGGTGGACACATACCCGACCATGAGCATCCTTGGGTCAATTTGGGGACCCCTTGGAGCCACTTGTATGTGGTAGGGACACATTATATTAATAAAGTTAAAATAAAAATAAAAACTGGCATAAGCTTACATCTTTTAGAAGAACAATTTTTACATAGGGTTATACATGTTGGATTTTCGATTATAAATATTCATTAGAAAGCTAAAAAGATTTCCTACATAATGATATTTTATTTATAATTTTTAAACATTAAATAATATATTTGATTTATGACACAATGATGATGCAGGAATTACTAAAATAGTGAAAAATTTAAATAATTGACCTTATAAATACCCAAATAATTATAATATGAAACTTTTAATGAATTAAAATAATTTTCTATGATACTATGATATATTAGGATTGATTTAATTGACTTTGTTCGAAGTAATCAATCTGTTAGGAGTTTCACAGAAATCAACTATTGAATAGTGTCAAAATTGACATAAAAGAGTTCTTAAAACAAATATTATATTATTAATTGATATTAAATTCCTAAAAATCTAAGGTTCGTCCAAGAGACTTATATCATGATAGGTTCATCATTAATGGACCACTTGGGGGTATCTTGGATGTATATAGTAAGTTTATTAACCATATTATATAAAAATACAAAGAGACATTGTAAAAGTGAAACTAATTAACTTAGAGTTAATACTTAAAGATAAGGTTAATATAAGTACCCAAACCTGTCTAAATTCTATTGGTTGAGTGGTTTTCGACCTATCCCCACCTTAGCCTTTTAATAGTCAACTTTGGAGCCATTGGAAACCGAATATGAATTTATTATAAATTAATATTTCTAGCTTTTTCCAAAGGTGCCCCTCACCCCTCTTATAAAAGGGCACTCCTCCTTCCCATTTCTTCACACCTTCAAAGCCTTTTGGTTCGGCCAAACTCTGCCCAAATACTCTCCCAACATCCCTCACTACAACCTAGAGGCCTTAGTTTGATCAGAAAGCCAACCTAAGGAGCCCTTTTGATCAAATCAAAAGGAAGAACCCGAAGAAGAGGTAATGATTTCACCACCCTTTTCTAAGTTCCTTTCTTCTTCCACTTCCTCTTTCTTTGTTCTTACCATTCTAAAATAATAACTCCAGTATCTTAAATATACTGTAATGTTATTATAAATATGGTACAACCATATTCAGTATTCTATCCACCCTTTGAATAACATGTCACCATACGTGTGTACGTACGGCTTACCGTCTCCACGTCGTGGTGTAATTGTTATTCAATATATTATTATTTGGATGGGTATAATAATGATGTGTAACTCATATAAATAATAAATATAACATGTTAATGATTCTGTATATATGATATACCATCCATTTATATATTATTTTAATATCAAAAGAATGATATTGTCGCTCGTGCGTACGTACGGACTACCGTCTCCACGAACGCGATGAGATTCATTCTCCATCGTATCCATTCAAGTATAATTATCATTTGATGATTTAAAAATGATGTTTAAGGACTTCGTATAATTCTGGATATTAATAATATACAACCTATCCTTTAAAAACATGTCTTACGTAACAAAACATATAAAAGACAACAAGTAAGTTAACACCCGATATAATGATAATACTAAGATATTATTATCAAATCAATATTAAAAGATCATATATGATATCATATTAATGTATATGATTCTTGTATAATTTAATAACAATTATTTCACCATTATACAGGAGGTTAACCTACCCCAACCAAGGAAAAGTACAAGGTAAGGGTTATTTCACAATCTCTTCATTATCCGAGGTTGTCTATACGTAATAATCTACTGGGATTTCTTTATCATCCACATCCATGTTTCTTCGAAATGTATTTCAAAACATATTTATTATTTACAATAATATGGGTTAAATTCATTTATACCCTTGTTTGACTTTTTGTAAGAGGTTTATAAAGGAATCTTTCCGTCGTTTTCAAAACAAGGCCCTTTTTAACCTTTTCGACAGAATTAAGATAAGAATGTTTTTTTTTCTACTTATATGGCGGGTGCGGTTATTTTCCGCCGTTATAAAATTGTCAAAGCTTTCCTTACAAGCTTATAAGAATATTTTCAAAGAAAATGTTTTATTTTATATGGATCTTAAATGATTTCAAAATAAAAAGAGATATTTCTTTAAAAAGAAGTTTGATTTCATCTATGTCAACATCCTTTGATGGATTTTACGCTTATTTGAAGTTGATTTATTGTAATACAAAGCTTCTATATTGTATTGAAGGTTTTGTGATATGTTTGACTGTGGATGTGCTATTTTTATACCATTCATAGTTTATGGTGAAATTATTGACATTTCGTATGCTAGTTTTAATACGAATGTTTATGTTATGTTTAAACCTTTTCATATGGGAATGCATTGGACTTAATAAGTGACGGGTGGAGCCCACTATAGCTCCTCGATGCATCGGTAGGTCTCATGAGACAAACTAGTGTCTTGGCACAAGGCCTTGACAAAATCTTATTTGTAGTCTTGGCACGAGGCCCTGGCTATGTGGTTATGATAGTCTGGCATTATGCATTCCAACATTATGAAAGTGGTTATTGATATTGCATGTGATTATTCGATTAGTAGAATATCCATGTGAATAAGTAAATGGCATTATTTCATTTTTATTTTTGCCATACTATGTTGAAGTTCAATTTTAAAAGGCTTTTGTTTTAGTAATTCATTGCCTTAAATGTTTATGCTTATTATGAATGTTCCGCTATATTGTTATCCTTACTGGGCATTTGAGCTCACCCCTTTTCTATGTTTTATTTTTCCCAGGTAGTGAAGAAGTAAATTATGAATGACTTGCAGGGATATTATGAGGGGTTAATAATGTGGATATGATGACTTTGTTGTTGTAGTAGTTTTTCACTTTGAAATGTAATGTAAAACTTTATGATTATATCTAGTGTTTCCAAGGCTACTAAACCAATCGGTCTTTCGAGATTTGATCTTTCTTGTGATCATGCCAATGTTACGAAGTAATGCACTGACTCTGGGTAGCTGGGGTCGGGGCATTACAAAAAACATTATGAAAACCATTTTTAATACCAAAATAACAGAAAATTAAAACATGGTATTTATTTTTGTTTTAAAAAAAGGTATGTCTTTTAGAGGAAGCCAAAACTCAAATAATGGTCACGGCGGCGGAGAAGTCGTTGTCGCCGCATACGTACGACAAAAAAACATTCCTTTTGTCATTTATTAAATGCTTTGTAAAAAAATAAGATTTCTTTTGAATAAGCGTAAAAGTCAAAGGGGATTATACACTGTATAAAAGAATGTTGTGTATAAAACAAAATATGCCTCAATGAATGGAGATTCAGACGAAGTCCCTAATGTCATATCTAACTTGACTTGATCGTTCATTAATCTCTTGATTACTAAACATGAGTTAATTTATAATTGCTTAAGAACCCTTTTCAAGTTCATTATTCCTTTTATATCATTTATTACCATGTCATGAACACTATGTTATTATTTAAGTTTATAACGGTCATTTTACGATCATTTGTACTTGAGTCAAAAATGACCTTCTTATATATACAAGTTGTTCACGTAGTCAAATATCCATTATCTCAAGAATGATATTCATGATGTAGATGCCATATATATCATAAATATCCATTATATACATGAATTTATAATATTTCATAATCATTTAGAGGTAAGAAATTAAATGCACAGTTCATGGAGACGGTAAGACGTACGTACGCATGAACGCTACTTTCATTTCTAGGTCATATTAATGGAATTAAAACTAAATGAGAGATATTTGTATTTTAATTCCATAATTATATCCATCATTTAGATGTAACATAAATCTTATATATCAATTATATATATGTACTTATAATAGTACATTACATTTGGGGATACAAAATGAAATGCACCGTTCTTGGAGACTCTAAGCCGTACGTACGCATGAACGATACTTTCATTTCTATCTCATACTTTAATGGAATTAAAACATAATGATACATAATAGTATTATAATTACAGTATGTTATCATATATAATATCATTATATATATCCTCTATATGTACCACATATGATATTAACGAATCAAATCACTTTGAAGGGGCGGTAGACCACACTTCCTAAAATGAAGATATCACGTATACCCATAATGGAAGCCATAAATGTAATCCATAAATGAAAAATTCAGAAGCATAAGAAAAAAACAAACATATTATATATCATATATAAATATAGTGACATCTTAATTGCCACCTTTGAAGGTGTTAGAAGAACATTGAGCAATCATCGTTTCATGAGGCAGAAATTCACCATCCACAGAAACAGTATGTTCTTTAACCATTATATGTAGGTGTGTATAAGTGTATCTAGAATTCTTCTTATAAAAACATATTATTATATTCAAGATACTAGATTTTTTACAAAATAAATGAATAAAAAGAGTTTAGGGGGTTGGAGAAGCAAAATAAAACATAACAACACAAGAGAAGACACTACCTTTAAATTGGGTAACTCTTTTTGTTTTGAGCTCAAAGGCTTCCTTGGGAACACTTCTGCCAAAAGTGAGGCTTCAAGGAGTAATAGAGGGATGTGGAGAGACAAAATGAGTAGTTTTAGGCTGAGACAACATCTTGATAGGTGTGGGTAAGGTGGTAGAGGTGGGGGCATTTTATAAGAGGAGAGGAGGGGCACTCTTGGAAAGTTACAAAATGTTGCTTTATTTTCAAATGAGTATCAGATTTTAAAGGTCCCACATTGATTTATTTCAAAAATAAGGTGATAAGGGTTAGAAATATACTCATCCAATAGTTTTTTGACATGTGTAGGTCTTAGATTTTATATTATCTTTTCATTTTATTTAAATCGTTAAATAATGAGGTAATTGGTTCATCTTCATGATGTCATAAATAATTTAATTTATTTAATGTCTAAAAATTATGAAAAAAATACTATGATGTTTTAATTATTTTTATATTTCTAATCAATATTTCTAGCCCAAAATATCAATTATTTAGACAAAATTAAAAATGTTTTACTCAGGTGATACATTCTCTGTTGTATTTAACTTTCTTTAACAATAAAAAGATAAAAAGTCACTTTCACAAAAAAGTGATTCCATGGGGTCCCCAAGATTGGAACAAGGGATACCATGGTCGGACATGAGACAACCAGTAGCAATAGGACACATGTTGGTGTGATTTTTTTTTATTATGATATTATTTTATTATCCTTAACTACCAGATTACTCAATAATCAAGATAATTAATGATAATTACCATCGTTACTATTCACAATGTCAAAAAAAAGAGTATTGATTACATAATGTGGACCTTATGATTCCAAATATGTAAAAAAAATTACCAAATTCCAAACACACAAATTGCAATAATTTATTTTAAAGAATAATTCTTGTTGTCAAAACAAATAATGGGTTTTTTGAAACAATATCTATGAAACGTTTGGCCTTATTTTATGCCCAATTCCAAAGTGAAATTAATCATAATGACCACCATTGGATTAAATGATAAAAATAAATTCAGATTACACTTTAATTCCAATTAAAAAGATAATCTAACCATATAATTAAATTAGTTGAAAAAACAGTTTTAATGTAAAATGCAATATTTTTCATTATTCATTAAAAAATGAACATTGTCAGAAAAATACAAAAAATTCATCCAATGTAAATTTCAATTTCCCAATCATAAAAAATTTGTTTATTTTGAAAAATAGAGATTATAAAATTTCCAAAAGTTTGATTTAAAATTGGTTTTCCATCAAAAGGTAGTAAAACAATCTTTTAAAGATATTAGTGTATTCCATGCTTAAGATTGGATTTATTCTCATTTTAAACCTCTAAAACACTATCTAATTCATAAATAGACATAGATAAAAATATATATTACTCATTACTTACTTGGGATGTTACATCCTTCCCCCCTTTAGAAAATTGCATTCCCTCAATTTATTTACTTATTGAATAAGTGGGGGTATTTATCCCTTATTGAATTTTCATATTCCCATGTTGCCACTTAAATAATGTGGTTTTTCCACAAAACCTTTACTTGATGAATCATGTTATTCCACATCACTTGGTCCCTTTGATCAATAATCTGAACCGGTTGTTCCTCATAAGATATATTCTCTTCCAACTGAACTACCTATGGACTCAAAACATGAGATGGATCTGGCATCTACTTCATTAACAATGAAACAAGAAAAACATTGTGTACCTGAGAAAAACTCAGAGGTAAGGACACTCGGTATGAAACTGATCCAACTCTCTCCAGAATTTCATATGGTCTAATAAACCTTGGACTCATCTTTCCTTTCTTACAAAATCGCATCACACTTTTCCATGGTGATACTTTGAGAAAAACATGATCACCTACCTCTAAAGAGAGATCCTTCCTCCTGTTGTTCGCATAACTCTTCTACCCGCTTTGAGTTGTTCTCATGTGTTTTTGTATCAACTGAACTTTTTCTACCAACTCTTATACCACTTCCGGTCCCATCAACTTCCTTTCACCCACTTCATCCCTGAAAGCTGGAGTTTGACACCGCTTCCCATATAACGCCTCAAATGGTGTCATCTGTATACTGGAATGAAAAATGTTATTATATGAAAACTCAACCAAAGAATGATGTTGGTCCCAACTTCCTTTATAATCCATCGAACAATCACATAGCATATCTTCCAAAGTCTGAATTTTTCGTTCTGATTGCCCATCAGATTGAGGATGAAAAGCTGTACTAAAATTTAATTTAGTACTCAAAGAGTTCTGAAGGCATTTCCAAAAGTTAGAAGTGAAACTGGGATCACGGTCAGATATAATGGAGAGGGGAACTCCATGTAACCTGAATATTTTCTTAAGATGTAAATGGGAAAGTTGATCTAGGGAATACGTATCTCGTATAGAAAGGAAATGATCAGACTTAGTTAATCGATCAACAATAACCCAGATTGCATCATTACCATGAGATGTCTTCTGTAATCAAACAACAAAGTCCATGGATATATTCTCCCATTTCCACTCTGGCACTGGTAAAGGTTGAAGCATCCCTTTTGGTAACTGTCGCTCTGCATTAACTTGTTGACATGTCAAACCATTCACAGTAAAATCAACAATATCTCTTTTCATTCCATCCCACTAGTAATACTCTCGAATATCTATATACATCTTAGTACTGCCAGGATAAACTGAAAACGGAGAACTATGAGCTTCACATAACAACTCTATCTTCAAAAGTGAATCACAAGGCACACACAATCTCTTCCCAAATCTCAAAACACAATCATTATCAATGTTGAATCCAGGCAACTTTCCCTTCTAAACCAACTCTACCTTTATCTCCAACTCACTGTCTTGCTTCTGTGCTTGCTTAATTCTGACTGATAGAGAAGATCTCACTGATACCAGAATCAAAACAGAAGGACATCTAGCACCAAAAACTTCTATGACAAAGTTCATCAAATCTTTAACCAAAGGATCATGTTCCAAACGCAACATTGTTTATGAAGAATTACTTTTTCGACTCAAAGTATCAGCCACTTTATTTGCTTTTCCTGGATGGTAATGAATTGTACAATCATAATCCTTGATTAATTCTAGCCATCTTTTCTATCTCATGTTCAATTATTTCTGAGTGAATATATACTTTAAACTTTTGTGAACGGTATATATTTCACACTTTACTCCATTCAAATTATGCCTCCTAATTTTTAAAGCGAAAAAAACAGCAACTAATTCCAAATCATGTGTAGGATAATTTACCTCATGCATTTTCAACTGACGTGAAGCATAAGCAATTAATTGATCATTATTCATTAGGACGCAACCATGTCCTTTCAATGAAACATCACTGTAGATAACAAACTCCCCATTCCTAGAAGGATGTGCCCAAACTGGAGCATTCACCAATATTAATTTCAGTTCTCGAAAACAATCATCACATTCTTTGGTACAGATATACTTAACACCCTTCCGAGTTATCTTAGTCATTGGACTAGATAACCATGAAAAATTTCTAACAATCCTTTATTAATATCATGCCAAACCAAGGAATCTACGAATCTCAGTTACATTTGTGGGTCATGGCCATTCTTCAACAACCATTTTTTTTGCAGGATCAACAGTTATCCCATCATTAGAAACAATGTGACCAAGGATAGAACTTTGTTGCAACCAGAACTCACACTTGCTGAATTTCCCATATAATTTATTTTCTTCTAAGGTTTTTAAAATAACCCTTACATGACTTTAATTCTCCTCTTTACTTTTAGAAAACAGAAAAATATCATCAATAAAAACAACCAACATTTTTCACCAGAGTCAAATGAGCCATCACAACAACAAACTGTTTAGTTCTGATTCTGACCATCTAAGGATACTGATTTGAAAGGTCATTTCCCTCTGTATGCCTTCCTAACACTACTTCCCTATTTCCTCTGTGGAAAACCATTCTGAACTAACATGTCCTAGATGAAGAAACATGGTAATCTTCAAATTCTACACCATTTCAATTTGACCATAAAAATTACTTTTGGATAATCATTTAATAGAATTCTATCTCCTAAAGTTATCTAAACCGACCTCTGATACCAACTATAAGTCCCCAACCTTAATCCTTACTTAATATTGAGTTATTACAAGATTACACATTGAGGACCTTTTCAGGTTTAGGGTTTTAGAGAATTAGATCATAAAACATTCATTACATTCTACATTTAAACAAAGTGGTTACATAAAAGATAGTATTCATTTTTCCCATAAATGGAAAAATATTTAATATAAAACATGGATTCTTTCTTGACACTTCTTTGACACTATCATCACATCATGTGCCTTTCCCTAGACCTGTAAAAATCATTTCAAAAACGTGGGATGAGCATAAAAAGCTCAGTAAGGGATATGAAAATATGGAAAGGAAACATGAGTACATGTATACATAAGAATCAATGAAATCATACTTTACTCATAAAAAATAATCACATTAACATACCTCATCAAATCATGAATAAATCATAGAAATCATAATACATAAAGGTAACTTGAGGCATTCATAACATTCTTACGTAGGGAGTAACCCTCTTGGTTACGTTTGGAATACCCATCACAATATATTCCCTAAATCTCTTTAGAGAAACCTTAACGTTTAACTTCTTTGCTTTACCCAATGCATTGAAGATCTATATCGGGCTCACCCACCCTTAGTTTATCACGAAACCACACGTCTTTATAATAATTCCCAAAAAACCATAACATAATTGTATCGCATAAAACATACATAAAGGAAACATAACATTTCCACATGTCAATCACAAGATATCAATAAAAAACTTTGATATAATAAAAACATTATGAAAACAATTTCCAATACCAAAATAAAAGAAAAGTAAAACATGGTATTTATTTTTCTTTTAAAAAAAGTTATGGATTGTAGAGGAATCCTAAACTCAAATAATGGTCACGGTGGCGGAGAAGTTGTTGTCGCCGCATACGTACGACAAAAAAAAACATTAATTTTGTCATTTAGTAAACGCATCATATAAAAATAAGATTCCATTTGAATAAGCATAAATTTCAAAGGGTTTTATACACCATATAAAAGAATTTTGTGTATAAAACAAAATATGCCTCAATGAATGGAGATTGAGACGAAGTCCCTTACCTCGTATCCGACTTGACTTGATCGTTCTTTAATCTCTTGAATAATAAACTTGAGTTACTTTATAATTTCATAAGAAAATTTTTCAAGTTAATTATTCCTTTTATATCATTTATTACCATGTCATGAACACTATGTTATTATTTATGTTTATAACGGTCGTTTTAACGATCATTGGTACTTGAGTAAAAAATGAACATCTTATATTTACAAGTTGTTCACGTAGTCAAATATACATTATCTCAAGAATGATATTCATGATGTAGATGCCATATATATCATATATTTCAATTATATACATGTATTTATAATATTACATAATAATTTAGAGGTAAGAAATGAAATGCACCGTTCATGGAGACGGTAATCCGTACGTACGCATGAACGCTACTATCATTTCTATGTCATATTAATGGAATTAAAACTAAATGAGAGATATGTATATTTTAATTACAGAATTATATTAATCATTTAGATGTATCATAAATCATATATATCCAATATATATATATGTACTTATAATAGTACATTACATTTGGGGATATGAAATGAAATGCACCATTCATAGAGACCATAAGCCGTACGTATGCATGAATGCTACTTTCATTTCTATCTAATATTTTAATGGAATTAAAACATAATGAAACATTATAGTATTATAATTCCAGTGTGGTATCATATATAATATCATTAAATCTATCCTTTATACGTACCACATTTGGTATTAATGAAGAAAATCACTTTGAGGGGGCGGTAGTCCGCACTTCCTAAAATAAAGATATCGCGTATACCCATAATGGAAGCCATAAAGGTATGCAATAAATGAAAAATACAGAAGCTTAAGGAAAACATAAACATATTATATATCATATATAAGTATAGTGACATCTTAATGTCCACCTTTGAAGGTGTTATAATAATATTTAACAATCATCGTTTTGTGAGGCAGAAATTCGCCATCCACAGAAACAGTATGTTCTTTAACCATTATATGTAGGTGTGTGTAAGTGTATCTTGAATGATTCTTATAATGACATCCTAGTATATTGAATATAATAGAGTTGTTACAAAATAAATGAATAAAAAAAATTAGGGGGTTGGAGAAGAAAAATAAAACATAAGAACACAAGAGAAGACACTACCTTTAAATTGGGTAACTCTTTTTGTTTTGATCTCAAAGGCTTCCTTGGGAACACGTCTGCCCAAAGTGAGGCTTCTAGGAGTAAGATAGGGATGTGGAGAGACATTATTACTAGGGTTTGGCCAATCAAAATGCTTGAGAGGTGTGGTTAAGGAGGTAGAGGTGGGGTCCTTTTATAAGAGGAGAGGAGTTTCACTCTTGGAAAGTTATAAAATGTTACTTTATTTTCAAATGAGATTCGGATTTTAAAGGTCTGACATTGATGTAATTAAAGGATAAGGTGACAAGGGTTAGAAATATACTCATCTAATAGTTTTTTGACATGTGTAGGTCTTAGATTTTATATGATATTTTCATTTTATTTAAATAGTTAAATAATGAGGTAATCGTTGCATCTTCATGATGTCATAAATAATTTAATTTATTTATTGTCTAAAAATTATGAAAAAGAGAATATGATGTTGGAAATATTTTTACCTTTAAAATGAATATTTATAGTCTAAAATATAATTTATTTAGACAAAATAATTTTTTTTACTCAGGTGATACGATCTTTGTTATATTTTACTTTATTTAACAATAAAAAGATAAAAAGTCACTTTCACACCAAAGTGATTCAATGGGGTCCCCAAGTTTGGAACAAGGCATCCAATGGTCGGCCATAAGACAACCAGTAGAATTAGGACACATTTTGGTGTCAGTTTTTATTATTATGATATTATTTTATTATCCTTAACTACCTGATTACTAATTAATCAAGATAATTAATGATAATTACTGTTGTTACTATTCACAATGTCCAAAAACAAAAGAGTCTTGATAACATATTTTGGACCTTATGATTCAAAATATGTAATCCATTTTACCAAATTCCAAACACAGAAATTCGAATAATTTATTTTAAAAAAATAATTCCCATTGTCAAAACAAATAGCGGGTTTTTTTGAAATAATATCTATGAAAAGTTTGGCATTAGTTTATGCCCAATTCCAAAGTGAAATTAATCCTAATGACCACCATTGTATTAAATGGTAAAAATATATTCATATTACTCTTTAATACCAATTAAAAAGATAATCTACCCATATAATTAAATTAGATGAAAAAAAAGATATGATGTAAAATGCAGTATTTTTCACTATTCATTAAAAAATGAACATTGTCAGAAAAATACCAAAAATTTATCCAATGTAAATTTCAATGTCCCAGTCATAAAGAATATGTTTATTTTGACAAATAGAGATTATAAAATTGTCAAAATTTTGATTTCAAAATGGTATGTCATCAAAAGGCAGTAAAACAATCTTTTAAAAATGTTAGTGTATTCTATGCTTAAGATTGTATTTATTCTCATTTCAAGCCTCTAAAACACTATCTAATTCATAAATAGACGTAGATAAAAAATATATATTACTCATTACTTACTTGGGATGTTACATTAATACTTATCATATAAGTTTTATGTTGTTATGAAAAATAAGATTTCCAATGAAGATGTGTAGTTTTAAACCACATGTTCTAGTTTTATTAGTTCTTCCAACCCCATTTAATATTCATAAACAATTAAAAATAAATAAAAAAGATAAATATTCACTAATATTTTATTTGGTTAATTTCATAACCTATATCAATATCCTATTTTTTCAAATGGTGAATTAGACAATAATTCATTTGTATGCAAGAATACCACCAAGAGAACTTATGTGATTCATTTTCTATCCCATCTCAAATGGATGAATTATAATGATGGTGGTAATTTTTAAAAATTATATTCATGATATATTTATATTTATGAAATTATAATATACCATTTAAATTATAAAAATTTCATTAACTAAGAAATGATAACTTTGTTCCTATGTACGTGTGGACTACCACATCCACGAAGCAATTTGATTTGTTGTTCGTCACCACATAACATAATTTATATATAAAAGAATAATTATATAATTAATATTATATTTAGGATATTATCATTCTTTTGGATTTATTGAAAAATAATTTCCATCATTCTATAATTATCATAGAAAAATTTTATAGTTAATAATGTGTAAGTATGACCTGTCATCTCCGTGATTGTAACGTATTGAATTTTTCAAAACTATCATTAATTATTTGTTTTAAAAAAAATATTACTATTTAAAAATATTTATTATTTATTTATTATTATAATTTATATTATATTCCAATTATATCTTTGACCATAATCAGTATGCTGAGGTCATTTTGGCCATATGAGCCGAATATTTTCAAAACTCCCTACATGAATTTAATTGATTAAGTAATTGTATATGACATGGTAGCTGAGGAAATTAAAAAAATAATAATTATATAAATTTTTCTAAAATAATTATATAACCAGAATAATTTAATTATTCATGATGCTAAAAAAGAAATGTGGAAAGTCATGCTTTATTTAAGGGACACCATTCTTTGAAAACTATTTTCAAAATTTTTAAAAGTGTTATTTTCAAAAAATTAACATTCTTATCCATATCCTTGTAAATAATTTAGGAAAAATTTTATCTATATGTAAATGGTTTATAAATATAATTTATGGCATTATTTTTCATCATTTATTGATATAAATAATATTTTCAATATTTTATGTCAGGGAATTTGTTTTAAAATTCCCATTGTTAATATTTTGTTACAAGACTATTTTTCTTCCATTTCCATAATTTTTGAATTTTAATTTTTTGATTTTTTATATAGAAAATTATTTATATATTAATGATATTATATGGACATTATCAATTTTTTCAACGATTTTTAAACAGAGTCGCTTTACCGAATATTTAAAGGTTCTCTAGAAAAAGAAAAAGGAATATTATATTTTAAAATATATGATTTAATAGAAATTTCTCTCTACAATAGATGTTATTTTATCATTTTTCTCCATGGAAATAATTCAACATTTTTTTAAAGAAAACCCTTTCACTATATTATTATTTTTTTAAATGGGGTTTTAAAATAGATTTTATATCTTAATATCTAGATATATGTTCTTATAGTTCCATCGAATAGTTTTATGACGGTATTGTAATTTTTTTAAATTTTTTTGATGATGTTATGGTTCATGATAATTATTATGATGATATATGGTTACATTATAAACCAATTATTGGTGGTTATGTTTTCATCCAATGATATGTGGTTCCATGATAAATAAAAAATATGTGGGTTTGTGATAGCCCACTAATACAAAAGGTATTGAAGTTGATCATATGGTTATTTCATTTGTATGAGTGATTTTAATATATATATATATATATGGAAACGATATCTCATGTATCCAAAATGTTTTATCTTGTATTATTATGTTTTTATGGGAATCTTATGATTTCTTAACGTAATATAATGTTATTAGGTTTGAAGGAACATATATTTTACTTTATAAAAGTGTAAATTATAATATTGTGAATAATTTATTATTATTATTTTATGATTTCAATTAAACCATTATGATTTTTATTTTAAATCAATGATAGTTGTGATTTTTTTGGAATATATATAATCGTAGAATGTTTTTCATTATATAAGAGAATAATTATTTTAAGAAAAATGTTTATTTTTAAAATGGAAAATATCTATATGTATTGCTTCGCTCAGGGTTTATTTCATTATTATTTTGTCTCTAATTGATATTTCATTCCTCTCTCCATGTTTTAAATTTTTTTCACATGATGTATATGTACAAGGAAATTTACATGAGGAAAATTGTGAATATGTTTCATGAAATAAAACATGAATTTTCTATATTTCATTTGGTGTTAAAAATGATACATCATTGTATTGCCCATATTTTAATATATGGGTTTGTTTAGTAATATTTATAACCTAAATATCTAACAATCTAAACTATAAAATATCTTTATGAATACAACAATGTTAATAATTTACTAAAAACAAAATATTGTGTAATGTTTAATGATGGGTTATTACGTAGACGTCCAAAAAATATATTTCACAAACTATGTTGGATAATGAGACTCTAATATTGATTTATTCATGAATAGAAAAATAGATTCGATGATTTCAAATTTGATTTCCAGAATGAAGAAGTATTTGATCAAGTTTTTCTCATTGTGGTAAATCAAAAGGATATAGTAGGTTTCATCAAATATTTGAACATCCATTTTCTATCTTATCCTCATCACATAATTTGAATTTGAAAAGAGATTATTAAAAAAATAATTTATTGGAAGATAACTTATTGGTCTAGTGGGCGGTTTGGTGGCTTTTGTTTAGAATAAATATTTATGGGGACAGAGCCCGCTCCCCCTCCCGATTGGAGGCGGAGTCTCGCGATCGACTAGGAGAAATGACACTTCTTCATGCTATGTCCTTCCTCTATCATTCCCTTGGATTTCTATTTCCCTGAAATATTTAAATCTTTTCTGGGAAGCTCCCCAGTTATCTTTACTTCCAGAGGAGATTAATTGTGTTGTGGATCTATGAAAATATACCTTGGTGGTTCAATTTCGTCTTTATCGACCTTCGGTGGAAGTCTTTAATCAGTTCATCTCTGATTCCTGGAATCTTCGCGAGTGCGTGGTCGTTGGGCTGCTTGACCGGAGACACATAATGGCCCGATTTGGATCAGAGGAAGACATGATTGCTACATGATCCAGGGATTTGAGGAGGTGTGGTGGATCATCGTTTAATTTGTTTCACTGGAGCTTTGAATTTGATATATAGTGTGAACCTCCATCGAATTCAACATGGGTAATCCTTCCTTTTCTACCGCTTTCGTTTCAAAATCCCTCTATTCTCTGTGCTATTGATAATTTGATTGGAAGATACTTATGCTCTGATCAACGGACTGAGTCTGTGTCACACCTGATTTTCCCATGGATCTATCCCGAGGATGATGTTGAAAAGCCTATGGTGCATTGTATCTAGATCACTGATGGGAAGGAGTTCTCATAGATGCAAGATGTTTTCTTCGAATCATGGATGTAGTTCTGTGTCGGGTGCAGAAGGTTCAGGCATCTTGAGGCTATCTTCCGTAGTGGAAGGGTGGGTAGTGCCATACGAGTGGTAGAGTGGAATTATAAAGATTGTAGTAATTCCAGAAGGATAGCTCAGGCGGTGATGAATGTTGTACATGGAGTGGCTCTACCAGATTCTGGAAAGATGAATGGGGATATGTGTTCTTCAATGGAACCTGCTGTGTATACCACTGCAGGATAGTCTTCTGGGTAGGGAGTCCGGCTGGAAGCCTCTTGTACGGTTGTTGCATTAGTGGAAGATAAACCTGATGGAATTGTGGAGGTGGAGGTGAGGAAGGACCTTCTTGTTGCTGCGCCAGACCTTTCTTGCAATATGAAGACAATGCATGTGCCAATAAATCGAACAGTGTTGAATGTTTTTGACAGGTTGAGGGATGATCTTGGAGTAGTGTCTCGGTCTGAGGATGAGGGAATTTTCCATTTACAGTTGTTTCCTCTCACTGAGGTTCTGTTGGATAATTCAGATGATATCTTTAAAGCTATTAATATGAGTACCCATGGCCCTGATGGAGTGGTGACCTATAACCGATTTGAGTGTTTGGAGAATATGGAGATACCATTGCTGATGGAAGGTATCCAGGGAATTGAAGGTGCTGATTTGTAGGATGTTGTCACTACCGAAGGGGGAGTTGTGGAGGAGGCAAAGGATATGGAGATTTCTATTGGTCCCAGTAATCCTCAACTTGTGGAACATGCACAATGTTTAGACATTGTCAACTCGAACAGTCAATTTGAGCAAGAACATGGGCGAATGATGGTTATCAGAATGTGTGCGCCTCTGGAAAATGGGGTGGCCTCTCAGATATTGACAAGGAGAATGATTGTAGTAGGACTCAAATATCTTATAGTGATATTGTTCATGGTGGAAAGAGGAATGCTTCCGGTATTGAGAATCATGTGACTGATCAACCAAGGAGAAGGAAGAGGAAAGATTACTCATATATTATTAAGTCGTTGACTACTAGGTCCTCTGGCCTGCAGTCTTCTAAGGATCTTCAGTATTTGGAAAAGTTAAATCTCATAAAGAAATATGAAAATATTCTGAAATAAGTTGACAACTCTGAGTGGGATTCATCTACTGCGGATGAAGCAATGGATCATGATTATGGAGACGAGTATGAATGTTACAACTTGTAGTTGTTTTTATGGGTTTTAATGTTTCTTTTTCTATTATGGTTGTACTTTTCCTTTATTTTAATAAACAGTCGGAGACATTGTCTCTGGATGTCCTTTTAGGTATATTGTGTTTTGTTCTCACATTTTAGACATCCTTATAGACATTCATATTCATTATTATACTCCACAAAATCATTATGTAAATATGTAACTTTGGATATAGTAACCCCTTTTGACATTACAAATTGTTTCCACGTAATTTGAATTTGGAAGCATGTTTCCTTTTTGAGTCATATATTTTAAATGTTCATGGAATTCAATGAACCTATTATCACTCCAATCAAATCATACAATTATATTAACTATTCACATCAATTATGTTAACACTATAAATTTAGTATAACCATATAATAGTTGTTTCTCATCATATCTATATAGTTTTTGAACACTTGTTTTTTAGTGATGTGAATACATGCCTCATGAATTGATTATTATTGATGATAATATAACTTTTATTTACTGTATTTATCATCATTAAATCTTGACTGGTTTGTTGTGTCAACATTCCACATCTAGTGTGTACAATTCAGTCTAATCCCATTTAATATAATATAGATTTTGATTTCTAAAAATCAGAATTTACATATATTAAAAATTTCAATACACAGATAAAAAATCACTTATCTTTTCATGTTTTTTTAATTTAAAATAAACTTTCAACCACTTTCTCGTCTTTATTGGATATTCATGCATTTATCTAGAGATGATCCATTAATTAGCTAAAAATCACAATATAAAATATAGCTATATTTATACGTATAATATATAAATATGTATATGTATATATATATGTAAAATATAATCATATAAAAATAATTATAAAATAATTTAAACAAGTATTTTTTCAAAATATAATTTATACCTTCACAAAATTTGAAAATTGAAAAACATTATATGATAAAAAAATTAATCAAAATAAATAATAATGAAAAAAAATATATGAAAAAACTTGATTAACAAAAATTATTTCAACCACAAACACGTTATAATGATAGAAAAATTATAAATATAAATAGTTATAAATATAAATAGTTATAAATATAAATAATGATAAATAATAATAAGTTACATTCAGAGAAAAAATTTAATCATAAAAAAGTAATAACATTAAATTAATTTTATCAAATAATATAATTGATGATAAAATGAAATTAAATAAATACCGTATGAATTGAAATAACATATAATCAAATTTCATTTAATGATAAAAAACATAACTTGCACAATTTTGATGTTTTTTGATCCTAAAATCCAATTAACATTGTCAATGTCGGTGGAAGCCGAGTGAATTCTACTTGAATAAAGATAAACACGTAAGAATATAAAAAAATAGATAATTTAAAAATTCATTAATTTTAAAAAAATAATTTATATCCAAACAACAACAATTAAAATGAAAAACAACTTATATTTAAAAAATTAATGCCAAGTAATTATAATGAAAACAAATTTATAAAAGAAAAATTAATGAAAAACTATACCAATCATACAATATTATAATGATTAAAAATTCGTGAATAACGAAAATAATAAATATAAATAGCTACAATAAAAAATATGCATTGAATACAAATTTCAAGTCTTAAATTATGATTATTTTAACAAAACAAAATAATGACATACAAAATTTGAATTTGGATAATGAAGAATAGATATTGAATTCCAATTAACTCACTTGAAGGATGTGTAACATAGTGACCAATGAAATATTAAATAGAAAGAATTAAAAAATATATTTTCTAAAAAATATTGATCAAAAACCAAGAACCGCAGTTGCATGTCTTTGATATTGGGGTTTCTGTTGACGGAGTAATGCTAAGGATCATGAAATAATGATCAATGATAGTGTAACAGACCACATTTTTTTTTGAAAAATAAATTTACAGTTCAAAAAACACTTTTTTAATTATATAGTTATAAATAGCCTCTATATATAAATTTTCAACTTCTATGTTTTGAATTTCAAAAAACGGTCACATGCAGTTGTGAATAGTAACTTATTTGTAGTCTGATAGAACCAGCATAATTTTTGGTGAATAGCATCATACCCTTCTGATTAGTAATATGAATATAATGAATAGTAAGTTTTATTATTGTTTTATTCAAAGTATATTATAAGAAAACTTTGATGTTGATTAGTTTTCACTGTGTTAAAAAATTAGTTATAGATATAAAATTGTTATCTTTGAATAAATTATCATTTATTAGGAAATTAAATTTATAATATTTAGGAAAATTATTTTAAAAATTTGGATTTCAATTTTTAATTCTACACAATGAAAAATGGTTAAGATGAATTTTTGGGATTTTGCTGAAATTCTTGACTTTTTGGCGGATACAAAAATACGGTAAAATACTATATATTCAAATTATTAATTAGATTTAATATTTTTGACAACATTTCTGATGTAATCACACTTGGTTCCAACTAATATGAACTTATTTATATTTTTTGTCACATAAATAAATAATTTTCATGGAATTGTGAAAAAAAATTAAACTAATGATTAAAATAATGTAAAACCCCTCCCCTTCTCCAATATAAATACCACCCTCATTCCCCTCTTCCTCTCACACCTCTCATGCCTTGAGCATTGTAAATGTTCAGCCAATTTTTTTTCCTAAGAATATTACTGATGTCCAAGTCCATCTGGTCTCACAAAAATTCAAAAACCAAAGGCTTTAAAGAGGTTGTCATTGAGATGATATCAAGAAATAATTATCCTCTTCATTTTTCATGTATTTTCTTTTCAATTCCTTTATTTTAATATATTATCTTATCCTCTACTTTACCAAGAGGTATAAAATATAAATAATAATATATATATTTTATTATACAATTATCATGTTAAACATTCATCATCATTATTCATCTCTTCCCTCTGTTATTCTAAAAAATAAAAAACACCATCGTTGATGTGTCTATTTACCAAAATCATAGATGATGTGTTTTCAATTTCAGTTATATCCAAAAAATTTATTCATAAAACCCTTTTAAAATTTTAAAGAGAAATTAAATTTTATTATTTAACATATTTTATGTTCTCAAACTCACACATATTCCTGACATTAAATTATATAATGAAACGAGTTCTTTATTATCGAGGAACAAGATAAAATCTAAACAAATATCATTAATGTTTTATATGAAGAGTCGTCAAAATATATGGTAAAAAATGATTTATGGAATCATTAAATATTTTTTATTCACATTATTACCATTTCATTCCACTTTAGAAATTTCATTTCCATACAACAAGAAAATAAAATACAAACTGGCCATGGATATCATGTAAAGAATCCACCCAAAACAATGATAGAGACAAAATACTAATAAGTAAAGGGTGATTTATGTTATAAAATGATACTATAAGGTGTTATAAACAAATATATTTTTCATTAGGATATTAATAACACACATTTAACCATTATAAAGAATTTTTTAAACTTGTTTGATATAAGAAAAACCAGAGGTAAAGAAATTCTTAACCCGATTACATTTCTTTGGGTTAACATTATACTTCATTATTTATGTGGTATTAATTTTTTTTTGATGAATTTTGATTTTATTATGTTGAATTTTTTGTATTTACATTGTATATACATATTCAACCAACTCTATTAAGTATCACTTCAATTATATGAAATCAGTAATGGGATTTTCTTTTAAAATCCTCTTTTGAAAATTTTGTTTATCAAAATTTCAAAGCAATGTTTTGATGAAAATTTTCATGTTGTATGATTATGTTCTGGTTCATGGGGATTATAATGGTTAATGGTGGTTAATATATCTCTCTCCAATTCATTGGGTATGTGCATGTTGGCGGTTGTCCATATGGTTATTCAAGTTGTAACTGCAATGGTTAAATAATAAGGTAGCTATAAGGGTAACTTTGTAAGGTAGCCATGAGGGTTATAAATTGTATGGTTTCATAGATAGTAACATTATTATGTATATAATGACATAATATATGTTTATGGTTCTATTTATGTTTTATCTGTTTTGTGCAAATCCAAAAAAAATCTCTTGTTTTACAAAGTATGTTTATATGGGTGAGAATTATTCCTTTTTAAAAATAATTACATATGTTACAAGTATTCATGGGATAATTTTTTATTTCCTTATATTTATGATGTTTACAGAAATTTTTTGTTCTCGTAACATGTTTTATAATTATTTTCACACATTATATGGATTTTTAAGACAACGAAAGAATACATGTTAAATGTTATGAATATTTGTCAATTTAAACATGTTTTATTAGAAAAAATTATTATTTTGGAACAAAATGGATATGGAATTTGGGGTATCCGCTCATTGTAAATGTAAAATGTTATGTCTGTTTGTATGTATTACCCGTATCTCTAATACTCTAAACTTGATAAGATCCTCACAGTGAATGGAAGTGAGTTCTTCAAAAAAATTCATGATTATGTAATGCAATATGGTCGGGTCCTTATAGTTTCAATCAGAAGATGGTTTAGAATACATTAGGGGTTAGAATGAAGATAATAAAATACCATAAATTATTTTTACTCTATAGTTAAATTGAAATGAAATTGAATTTATATATTACCATGGTCCATAACTACTATATGCTTGTTCAGAATGGTTATCCATAGAAGAAATAGGGAAGCTGAAGTAGAGAGGCAGCGATAGAATGATATCCATCCGAATCTTCACCCTGGAATGGTATGGATTGGAATTGAGCAGTGTGTGATAGTAATGGATCACCCGATGCTAGAAATAAATAGTGGTGGAATCCATGTAAGAGAACAGCCAAAGGTACCATAAAAGAACATGAAGATAGTGGAACATTTAATAAGACGTACCCCTCATATTTTCAATGGATCCTCTAACCAGTAGTGGCAGAAGGATAGATTAAAAACATTGATGAACTTACTTATGTTAGGGTATATTCTTATTAATAAAAGGAAACTATTTCTATATATATTTTTGAAGTTGAATCAGATCATTAGTGGTCAGTGGTCAATACTATTAGTGATAGAGAAGATATTGGTGCCTTAGTGTGGGATTATTTTAAAAGTATATTCCTTGAATAATATTTTCTTGATGCAGTTTGACTGATGATGGAGATCAAATTCCTTAAATTGAAGACAAAGGAAGAAGATTTAGTGGTTTTTTATAAAGATAACTTCATCTGACTGGTAAGGTATTATCCAAATCTTATTATAGATCATGATATAAAAATCAACTGCATAAAGCCTAGGTATCAAAGGGAATTGGCCAATCATTATTTAAAAAGTTACCAGAGTCTACTTTTATGTGTTAAGAGGGTATATAAGTATTTTGTTTATGATCAAATTCACTTTTTAAACAAATATAATAAGTGGTCTAAATGGAATGTGATGGGTATGAATCAATCAATGAAATATGATGGTAAGAAATTTGAGTATCTAGTTTGTGATAAGTGTGGAAAAAAACACCATGGGGAGTAAATTAACTTAATTGAGAAGTGTTTTAATTGTGATTTTTTAAATATATGAACCAATATTGAAATGAAAATGATCCTAAGAAAAGTACTGATACGAAAATTGTAATGTGTTTAAAATGTGGTGCGATGCGTAATTATGAAAATTCATTCCCAAAGAGAGATCTATATGATGAAAAGAATCCAGATTATATGAAAATGTGTAATTATATAAATTATGTATACTTCATAAGATGTTGGTCCATCCAATGAATATGTATTAGGTTCCTCGTTTTTACTGTCAGATTTTTATAATATATAGTTTGACACGGGATCTACACATTCCATTATTTCTGAGGAATTTTCTGGTATATTGGAAACATCTTCTCAAAAAATTAGAAAGGAAAATTTTTTTATACCCTAGGGATAAAATAATAGAAAATTTATATTAAAATATTCTTTCTGTAGCTGTATGTGGAAGTACTTGACATGAAAACCTTGCTGTTTTTCCTTTAGTAGAGTTTTTTGTTTTTCGTGGAATGGATTGGATTTATATATATCATACTAATATTGAATATGGAGATAAAGAAAATGTTTTTAATAATTTTTTTTTAGTTTTTATAAAATATTTAACTCATACAATTATTAATATATCAGGAATATTAGAAACTATTAAAAGATGTAAATGAATGTTATCTTTCCCGTATTGTGGAAAACAATGGAACTATTTATATTAATGAAGTGATAGTTGTAAATGAATATCTTGTTGTGTTTCCTGATAAGTTACAAGGTGTTTTAAATAACTGATAAGTTGATTTCATAATTGAATTAGTTCCTGATGCTAACCTAATTTCAATATCCCTTTACAGAATGGCTCAAAAAGAACTTTTGGAATTGAAAAATCTATTTTAGGAGTTCATGGATAAAGGATTCATTCATCCTAGCACTACACCATGTGGTTACCAACATTTGTTAATTAAAAAGAAAGATGATTCCCTGAGACTTTTCATCTATTATCACCCATTTTTTAACATCACTATGAATAACATGTATCATTTTCTTCATATCGATGGCTATCTTGATCCGCTCCAAGGATCTCAATACTTTCCCAAGATTGACTTCATATCCAGATATCATCTGCTGAAGTTGAAAGAGGATGACATCCTGAAGGTAGCTTTTCATACTAGATATGGGAATTATGATTATATTTTCCTACCATTTGGGATAACTAATTCACTTATTATAATCAAGGATCATATTAAGAGAATATTTCATGAGTTCTTGGATATGTTTTTGGTTGTGTATATTGATGACATTTGGTTATTTTCTATGAGTAAAGTAGAGAATGAAAAAAAACATAAGGGTTGTTTTTCAAACCATAAAAGAAGAGAAACTATAAGAAAAACTAATCAAGTATGTTTATTTATTGATAGAGATTTATTTTCTTGGGAACGTTGTAAATATAGATGGAACAACTATTGATCTTGACAAAAAAGTGTTAGATTAATGTCCATGACCCATAATTGTTAAAGAGTATTAGCAGGTTATTACTGACAGTTTGTTAACAAATATTGATGTTTTTCAAGCCCACTAAATATGTTAACACGAAAAGAGAATAATTTTTATGTGTACATAAGAATAATTTTTTAGGAACTGAATTAATATATTGGAGAATGCTCATGTTTTTGTATTTACTTCTTGAAATGGGGAGTTTATAATCTACATTTATGCTTCATTTAAGGCATTCAATTTGTGTTTTGATAAAGAATGGTAAGGTAATTTCTTATTCATCAAGACAAATAAAACCTCATGAGTTAAATTATCCCACACAAGATTTGGAATTGGCATCTGTGGGTTTTTGATTTGAAAATATTTAGGAATCATCTATACAAATCCAAATGTAAAATATATAAGGACCATATAAGTATTAATTATTTATTTAATCAAAAGGAATTGAACATTTGGTGGAGAAGATGGCTTGAATTGATAAAGGATTATTATTTCATGATCTGTTACAATCTAGGAATCGAAATCAATTTTTCGGATTCCTTGATTCCAAATCATCATGCATTATTAACCATTTTAGATCATCCTAGAAGTACTATGATGAACAAATACAATTGGGACTATTACTATTGAGATGGAATGAAAATAGATATAGCAGATTTTACAGTGAAATGTATGACATTTAAATAACATAATGCAGAGTTGAAGTAATCGATGGGGAAGCTTCAGCCACTACCAATGCGAGAGTGGAAATATGAGAATATATCGATGGAATTTGTGGTGAGACTACCTTATACTTCTCTATGTAACAATAGGATTTGGGTTATTTTTCATTGGCTAAATAAATTGGTAATTTTTTTTTGTATTCATGATACAATGATTTTGGATCAACTTTCCTGACTTACCTCAATGAAATTGTCAGGTTACATGGAGTATCGACATACATTGTATCTGAACAGGATCTCAAGTTCACTTCTAATTTTTGGAAGGGCCTTTAAAAGTCATTGGGCTTATAATTAAATTTTTATACAGATTTACATCCTCAACCTGATGGGTAGTCATAAATAATAAATTAGAGTTTGGATGATACTCTTTAAGCTTGTTCAATTGACTACTATGGATATAGGGATTATAAACTTTCTTTAGTTGATTTTTTTATAAAAATTGTTTTCATTCAACTATACAGATGACAACTTCTGAGGCATTGTATGGGAAGAATAATGGAACTCCATATTTTTTGGGATGATGTCGAGAAAAGAATGTTTATGGGACCATAATTAGTAGAAGAACTGTCTAGGAAAGTGAAGATGATCCATCAACACATGAGGAATGATCAGAGGAGGAAGAAAGGATATGCATAAAATAGGGGGAATGAATTTCCTTTTGAGTTAGTTCATCCTGTTTTTCTTGGAATCTGACCACAGAAAAGTGTTATGCATTTTGGTAAGAAAGGAAAGTTATTTCTATGGTTCATTGGAACTTATGAACTTCTAGAGAGGGTTGAAATGGTTTCATATCGAGTAGATTTTCCTTCGATTTTGCATAATTACAAAATGTTTTCATGTTTAAATGTTTAGAAAGTATGTGCCATATTTATCTCATGTTTTGAGCCCTGGGGTAGTTCAGTTGGAAGATTAACATTCTTATGAAGAGAAGCCAGTTCAGAATCTTGATCGAAGAGAACATGTATTATAGAATAAGTTAATCTTCCGGATAATGTTTTTATGCATAAACCCCATGGTTGAAGAAGAATCATGGGAATCTGACAATGCTATGAATAAAAGGTTCCCTCTTTTGTTAAATAAGTAAATAAAATTTGTTAATACATAATTTTTAAAAGGTCGGGATAATGTAACTACAAATGTTTTTAAAATAATAAATTGAAAATTATTGTAACTTTATTTTATGTAGATATTAATGACAACCCATTAAACATAATTTTTCAGCTTTTATGTTTTGAATTTCAAAAATGGCAATCTACGGTTGTGATTAGTATGTTATTTGGAGTCTAATAGAACAAACATGGTTTTTGGTGAATAATAACACACCCTTATAAATAGAAATATAAATTGAAATATGAAACTAACAAATATTAAATTATATTATTATTTTATTTTTATAAGGTTATAAGTTAATGAGATTTAGATTAATTTTTCCAGGTGTTAGAAAATCAGTTATAGATTTAAAATTATTATTTTTGAATAAATTATGATTTCATAATAAAATTAAATTATTAAAATATATAAAATTATTTTAAACAAATGGATTTTTTTTTCAAATCTACACGTCAAAAAATAGTCATGGTGAATTTTTGGGATTTTTTGGGATTTTTGAAATTCCGATGAATAGTGTAGTACGGTAAAATACAATATATACAAATTATCAGTTAAATAAACTATTTTTAATATCATCTATGATGTATTCCTACTTGTTTTGAATTCACATGAACATATTACTATTTTGCGTCACAGGAATCTTGACTATTCATAGTCTTGAGAAAATATATTAAACAAATGATTAAAATAATGTAATGCACATCCTCTCCTCTACTATAAATACCACCCTAATTCACATCTTCCTCTCACACCTATAAAGCCTTGATAATTGTCAACACTCTATCAAATACCCTCCCAAAAGCCTTGTCATGCTTCCAAGACTTTCTGGTCTCACCAAAAGGCCAAATTCAATGGCAATTTGAAGGATCTCAATGATAATATATCATGTGGTAAGAATCCTCTTCATTTGTCATGTATTTTCATTCAAATTACTTCATTTTATTATACTCTCTTATCCTACCAGTATCAAGGAGGTATAAAATATAAAATATCATATATATTATTTTTTTTAATTATATTTATTTAAAATATTCATTTTCTTCTTCCTCTCATCTCCCTCTTATTCTAAAAAAACATCGTTGTGATGTGCAAATTTACAAAAATCCTGGACAATGTGTTTCCAATTTCTATTACATCCATAAAATATGATCATAAATACCATTTAATGGATTTAATGTAATCTAAATTGTTTTATTTATCCTATTTTATGTTTTATAATGAACTCCTATTCATGAAATTCAATTATACAAGAAAACATGTTCATGATTATCAAAGAACCCCAAATAATGATCTAATAAAATATCATTAATGATTTACATATAGATTCATCATCATATATGATAAAAAATTACTAGGATATCATTATATTTTATGGTAATTTATGAATATTATTTCATTAAACTTTTATAATTTCATTTCCATACAAAATGAAAATCAAATACAAACTGGCCATGGATATCAAGTAAGGAATACCACCAAAACAATGGAATGAAAAAAATACTAATAATTAATGGGTAAATGATGTTATGAAATTATCATATAAAGTTATATATAAACAAATCTATTTCTTTAAGATATTAATAACATTATTTTACCAATTATACAGGAGGTTTGAACATCTTTGAATTAAGGCAAACCCGATGTAAGGGAATTCTTAACACAGTTTCTATTCTTTGGGGTAACATTTGTTTTCATTATTTATGTTGTATTAGAATTGTATGTGTAATTTGTTTTTAATATTTTGATTAATTATGTGAATTTAAAATGTACATACATATTCCATCCACCCTATTATGGCTCACTAAAGTTGTATGATATTAGTAGGGGATTTTCTTTTAAAATCCTCTATTAAAAATTATGTTTTTAATATTTTCAAAGAAATGTTTTTATGAAATTATTCTTGTTCTATGAATATATTTTGAATTTTTGGATTTATTATGATTATTTTTTAGGCCTAAATATCCCTCCAATTCATTGGGTATGTGTAAGTCTGTGGTCTGTCGTATTGTTTCTCCAAGTATAATTGTGATGGTTAAACAATAAGGAGGCTGTGAGAGTTACATTATTAGGTAGCTGTGAGGTTTACAAATTATAATGTAGCTGATAGGGTTACACTATTTTGTATGCAATTAAAAAATATACCTATATGGTTCTATTTGTGTTATATATTTTTCATTTAAATCTCATGGAAATAACATGTTTCACAATGTATGTTTATATGGGTGACAAATATGTCTTTGGAAAAATGATTTTATACATTACAAGTATTCGTGGAATAATGTTTTCGATCATTCTTTTTTATATCCTTTAATGATATTTTCATTATCATTCCATGTTTTTAAATGATTTTAAATTATTTTAATGACACATAAGACAAATAAGGATTCCACATTCAATATTATGAAATTTTTTCAATGAAAACATATTTTATTTTTGAAAAGGATTATATTTTGGAAGAAATGGATACTGTTTTTTGGGTATCTGCTCTGTATTAATGTGGAATGTTTGTATTTATGTATTTACCAAATCTATAAAACTATAAACATTAAAATATCATCAATGTTAATGCATGTGTGTTATGGACTGAAATAATAGATTTGGTAATATAATAAGGTCGGGTACTTATAGATAGAATATTGAAGATAAATAATGTTAAAAGATGATAAAAATTAATTTAAGGTGATGTTCAAGGGTCAAGAGTGCTATACAGGGCTGAGAGAAAAGGCTTTCAATTATTTTGGTTTGAATAAACGAGTGTTTTAGATGCCCATGATTTTAAGATAGAATATAAATTTTCTTTACTAAAAGGTTATGTTAATAATTTTTTATTACAGATAATGTTACTTTCATATAAAACTGGAATTAACTACGATTTCAAATACCTTTAAACATTGGATTGCTAGAAAACAAAATTAAATGGATTATTTGTAACTTTTATTGTCTGTTTCAAATGAAATTGTTGGTAATGGCCCAATATGAAGGTTTATTTTTTTACATGTTCTCCAATATACAAGTATTAATTATTTTCAAGATATTTTACTAAAAATTACCATTTTTTAATTCATTATATAATAAATTACGAAAGAAATTCTTATAGTCTATTCTTCAAATTTCCATGCATAATCTCTTTAATTTCAATTTATTATCGATATAATTATTTATAATTTATTTTTAAATATTTTATAATCTATAAATACTTTTGAATCATAGTGTATTTAATATTTTCATTCACTTTTTTTCCTTCTGATTAATTTTTTTAGTATTTTCAATTTACCATAATTTGTAACCATTTTTCATCTCAACGTCTTTTCTGTGATAAAAATTTTAATTATGATATCATTTTATCATATTTTATCTTATTTTGTATATATACAAAGTAGTTGATTTTTTTGTCATAGTTTTTATTGATAAATTGTATTTGAAATTTTATTTCATGTATATTATTTCATTAGTGTTTTCAGTATAGATTACTAATGTTATAATGGATTTATTTACTCAATCTTATTTTCATGTGTTCCTACTATTTTTTATTGAAATATGTTTCTATGAGTATGATTTAATATAGACCTTCCCCATATGATATTTTATTTTATCTTCATATTTGCGGAAATTATATTTCAATATCAAAATATTCATATTTTATTTATATTTTACTTTAGAAAAATATAACATTATTAAAATAAAACCCCAGAGCATCATCATATATTGACAGAACTTATAAAATGTATATTATTTTATACATGGCCCATTTATTAACATAATTATGAACATCTACTATAGTAATAGAATGTACAGAGGTTGGAAAATTTAAAATGTTAGGAAAACCCAAGATTAATCAATCATTCTTCATTATTAGTTTAATAATTTAAAATCCAAAACAATTTGAAAAATACATAACAATGAAAAAAAATGAAAAATAGATTTTGATGAATTTTTTATGGAAAATATGTATTTTGATTTAATTTTAGTGAATTTATTTTTTAAGAATATTTATTCTTTATCATATTTCATTACATGATTGATTAACATAAATATTTTCAAGGGGAAATTAATATTCATTTGGTCAATTTTGATGGGTAATACCATGTCTTATTCAGTGCCTTATGGTGAAAAAACATAGTTAATCTATGGTTTATAATGATAAAATACTTAAAACATATGTGTAAATGCTACTATCATATCCCCATACCAATCTATTATATTGGGGTTTCTCCGTTAATTATATGTTCAATAAATGAGAAATTATGAAATGGGATAAAAAAAGTATTGTTGTTATAATAATAAAAAAATTACCTATATAACAAAAAATATCATTCATATATTTTGAGTATCCTACTAAACATGCATCAAAAAATTATAAACAAATACAAATTCATGATGGAATCAATATTCATAATTATTAAAATATTAATTATAAGATATGTAGGAATACAACACATGGATGGATGAAATGAATAAAAAAATTAAGAGAATAAAAATAATATAACTCACATTCAATAATATATGTGAAAACCAAATAGTAAACATGTAACAATTTTATTTAAAAGTGACTATGTTTCCTATAGGGTTAATCTCTCATTAACACCCCCTTTATAGTAAACAATACAATATACATAAACACATTTTCCACATTATGATGAAATAATTATTAATTTATGTGAATCATTTAAAATCCTTCATTTTCACCTTTTTACATCATCATCAAGATATAAATCATGTGTTGTAACATGAAGTTAAAAAGTTTTGTATTTAAATGTTTTTTATCTTAATAATCATTTAACATACTTTGAATTGTTCTATAATATTTTGATTATCATTAAATATTAAATTGAATAGGTTATGGTGTAGTAGGATCATTGTGACATGATCTCACATTGGGTAAAAATGATAGATCTATATATTTTTGTAAATCTTTTCGCTTGTTATGATGCTCAAGACATGTAACCATCCCATATTTTACTGAAATTTATTTTAAAAAAATTAATATTTCTTCAGATTTTCTCATTATATTTGGGTCTCTTTTTTATCTCCTCCACATTTAATCTTTCACCATGGTCGATTTTCAGGTGTGTAGTTATTGGGGTGCAACAAAAAAATCCTTCAAATTACCATTTTATTTAATGTATCATCTTTATAATGGAGTATAACATGTAATTTTTTAATTAAATAACATTCCCCATGTCTTAAAATTGTAATTATATTGTAACGATATCGACTTCATGAACAAAAATGTGGAGCCCAATTTCTTGAATTGTTGTTCATCATTTTTGGGATTTTTTCAAAGTAAATGACTCCCATTAAAACACCAGATGGGTTATTTTATATAGAAGTGACCCACCATATGTATTATTACAATATATGTCATTTTATATGGTATTAATTTTCATCATTTCTTTTACTGGACTTTCGCCCAAACTATGTAACTTTCCAATAATAAGGTTTTCATGGACTCGGTTGACATTCCTTATGTGGAGCCCATTTTGATGCTAATTGTTTTATGGTTGGATCCAAGGCCTCAATATATTATTAAAGAAAATAAATATTTTGTATTGGTAGAGGGAGATGCATTACATATCTCAAAGGCCCAAGGCCATGTGACCTAATACAAGGTATGAAAGCCCATATTTTGGCCTAAAGGAGTCCTCGGTGAATAGTACTACTATAGTAACCTCCCTACTATAGTAAACGCTACAGTACATCGGCCGTTATAGATTCACCACTGCTACAGTTCCACCACTACTATAGTACTACTATAGTGCACTACTACAATATTAATGATACACATCCCTGTTAAATTTTTGAATGTACTATCATATTGTATATAATATTCCTTATATAATTCAAAAGTTACTTCTAAGTAAGAACTATGATGTTATTTAAAATTTTTTCTAATTCTTACATAAGGTCATCGGCTCTCAAATTATACTCATCAAAACTATGTTTCAATCATAATGGCTATGGAATGATACTTATTATATTTATTAGATTTTCCAAAATCTCTTACATTATTCTCCAATTCAAGTACTTTCAATCAAAAAAATTATGGCGCAATGTAATCATAAAAAGAATAAAAATAATGTTCAAATGTTGTTCACATGTTTACATTATCATGAAGAATAATTATTGTACACTATACAGGTTTTTTCTCTTCCATTTGCATAAAATTTATTACCAAAATTATCTATATTTCTTATTTTGTTGATAAATATTTATTCTATTTTCACCATTCATGTTTTTTATTTATTTGTATTCAAAAATAAATTTAAAAATTCTTTTATATATGTGGGATTCTTATAATAATTTAAAAATATTAAGACGATAATTATTCACACTACCATACATTTTGTATCCCATTCACAATATATAATTTTATTTACCCATATTTATATTCAAATATATAATATTAGTATTTTTATAAATAAATTTTTTTATAAATAGTTATCACTTATATAAAATAAAATTCCCTATATTATATGTATTATTTTAACAAAAAAACTACCATAAATTTAATAAAACTATTTTATTAACATATTATTCATTTATATTTATTTATTTTTTAAAAATATCCACTATATATAAGTGTTATATATCACTATTGTATCACTTGGAAAATGATCTTAATATTTGTTTCTTTTGAATGGTTTAAATTTTGATATCACTTGATCCAGTAAATAATTAATTATTACATGATAATATGGGAAAATTTTATGAGCATAAATTATTTTGACGGGTTACATTATAATTCATGCATGATTTATTTTATGTTTCACAAATATGTATGGTTATCTCATTATGTTATAAGAAATCCCAGAATTATATCTCTCTCTAATGGATCAGGTAAAGATTTATATCTAATGAGTTAATTAGGTTATGATTCAAGATGTTTTGGTTATATTTGTTCATACATTTATATGTGGACATGAAAAAATTAGATATGTTAACAAATTTATCCATTGAAATTATGTGTTTATCTATGTCTATGATTTTAAGATTTTCTGTTATTATGTTTTGGATACAATCCAATCAATTCCACAATTCATAATTATTATTTCATTATGGTATCACATTCATAATTTATGGTATATGATGCTTCTTAATGATGATCCACATATGTTTCAATATTCTTATTCAATGAGCTATGATTTTTAAATAAACCCATATGATAACTTATTACTGTTCCATGACCTTATTCTATTAATAAATCCATTTCCACCATGTTATTGTAACTCTCGTTTTTATGATTAATGAAATATTCATTTTAAACGAATGATATTTTTCCCATACTGATTATTTGATCTCACATTTTTCATAGGTTTCATAATTCCCTAATAAGTAAAAAAATTATTATAAATGATATATCAAGAAGGGAATTGTGTGTGATAAAATATTATAGAATAAATATATGTAATGATATTGAGAACATATGGTTTTATAGATAATATCTAAATACCCTAACCCTTTGGTTTATAATTGTGTATTGTATATGCAATATATAATATATAATTATTAGGAATAATCTACAATGTACTTCAGTCATGTTTGTGTTGTCTCGGTCATTATGAGTGTAAGGATTATTTGTTTTTTAGGATTATTTTAATATATATACATATAACATAAATAAAATTATGTTTTATCAATAGTGAAAAATAATGTGTCAATGGTTAAACCAATTATTTCATAGTTTTCACCAATTATGTTATAAGTCATGATATACAATGATGAAATCATTATATTTATATAATTAATTACTTAAATTTTATTAGATGATGTCATTATTCAAACTATTTAGTTTTGTACAAATAATTATTGGAGGAATTGATATATGTTTTAATGATAAATTCAATATTTAATTTATTTTTATTATTGATGGCATTAATTATTTGTATTGATAAGTTTTTTTATAATTTCTAATGATTGAATTTTTTTCACAGAGTAATGTTTATTACTTCAATAAAAAGGGTTAGAATTACACACAACCCCTGTATTTATCATAAGATATTTGATTTATATAATTATAAAAACGAATTTTTAAAGTGATCTACAGATATTTTTAAAAATTTATTTCACATGAAAACAACTACAGAATATATCCAACTCTTCTTCCACCCATCGAGAATAACGTGGATCTTTGTAAATTTTCAATCATATTGAACAGGTAAAAATTAGTTATTTTCATGAAATGTAACTTATTAGAAGGATATTTATTGAATTATCATGGTGTTACATTTAAAAAAGTATATTAATGTATCTAAGTAACTATAGTGATGGTATATCTTTGTGAAGCATTTCTCTATATTATTTTTGAAATAATATATAATTTGTATATAGTTATCAAGTCATATATTTATTGGGGAATTTAATTTTGATTATATATAATTTATTTATTGAAAATATTTATGACTTTATTTGTCAAAAAATTATATTCAATATAAAAAATTATCTTTAGAAATATATTTTTATACACATATATTTCAATTAAATTCTATTGATTATATATTGAAAATATAAATAGTGTAACTTATGTTTTTTTGAATAATTGTGTTACTTTATGAAATCAATCTAATTCACCATATATCATGCACATAAATGAACGGACTGGAATAACATTTTATTGTTTTTTATTCTACGAATGAAAATCATTATTTTTATTTAATATAATAATGAAAATTTCAATTATGTAATTCAAATATCGAGATAATTTAATATCTTATAATTTTAAAATCATACACCCATATCTGTTACTTATTCTTTTAAATAATTTTAATAATAATATTTAAAATATATCTATAACTAAAAAATAAATAATTATGTTTCATTATTATTTTAAAATTTTCTTTTTGGACTAAATATATAGAGAAAGAATAATAAAATGATTGAATGTCACTTAATATTTGTTTGAAACTATTAAAAACACTAAATTATAGAGAATAATAAATATTTTTTGTATATGTGTTAATAGATACAAAATTGAAACTCTACACTAGAGGGATGGACATCAAACATCTAGAATAAAATAATTGTAATAACTCCGAAAATACATGGTTTGAAGAAGAATAATTATATATGGTTATTGGTGGATGAAATTTTGAATGTTACCTAGTTAATAAATTAGTGTAAATACTTGCAATATATCTATTTTAATATTATTTTATTACATATTTTTTCACAAATATTCAATATGTGTAAAATAAATTATTTATTATATGTTTGAAAATATTTATTGATTATTTATAAATAAAAATTGTCATTAATATAAAAATTAATAAATTATAACATGTATAAGTATAATAACAAATTGAAACATATATATTCATATTATAAATATATTTTGTTCTACTTATTATGTATTCTTATTTAAATAATAAAGCAATCAACATTTATCTATTGGTTATTACCTAGTAATATATAACCTAAAATTATTAATTTTTTAAAAATTCATAAATAAAAATAACAAAGTATATATTATAAATTATTATTTTAAAGATGATGTTATTAACATTTTAAAATTAATTTCATTAAATTGGATTTGAATTTTTTATTACTCATTAAAAAATATGGTAATATTTTTTATTTTATTTTTTGGTTAAATCTATTTTTCCCAAGTAAAAATTGAGTTAGCATAGTAAGGGTATGAATAAAATGTTTCAATAAGTTTTATAACAATAAAATAAACAAAACACAAGTCATCTGAAAGTTTGGATGATGTATAATTACTCAAATCTACATATTTTTACATTTTATGAAATCATTCCATGAAAATATAAATTCCCCATACATTAATGAATTTTTATTTATGAATATATCAATAAAACATGCCCCTAAAAGGATATATCATTTTCTAACTTCAAAACATATAATCTCTTTGGGTTCCACATAAATATCATAAAAAATTACCTTTCCAAAAAATCTAATTCAATGATTTAAATTCTTTGGTCACAAGAACGATCAACAAATCCTTCAACGCCGAAGATGAATTCCAATGAAGGTCAACATCATACATAGTATGTGAAAACAACATTTTATTAATTTTACATTATCTCTATCATACACATATTATTCAATATTGTTTAAAAAATTAATAAAATGTACAAGAAATCGTTATTCCTCTATAAAAGTTACATTACAATTATATACAAAGACATTGGTACGTAATCATTCATTATAGAATGAAATTTTTTGGATTGGTTTTACAAACTAAAAAAACGACCCAATAATAATTATATCATTAATCATAATGAAAAATCATGTATTGTTAATATATAGTAATAATGATTATTTTATTTTATTTTTTAATTATATAATTATAATATATATGTATATATTAATGAATAATTAAATTTATTATTTATTTATTCCTTATTCAAATAGAAGGATAATTTATTATCGTTCCTTATGAACCATGATTTTAGTTTCCCTAAAATATTCATGGGACTACAAAATCGATTAAACCAAAATATATAATATTCAAGACTATCTCGGAGGTTATAAAAACATAAAAAATTGTATTTTAATTAATATTATGAGAGAGATGAAAGCATGGAATAGAAAGATAAATAACAGAAGATGATTAATTTTAAAAATTATATATTATCACATTGGTGAATATAAAATAATAATTTTGTTTATTGATAAATATAATTTGAAATAATGTTATGATATAAATAAATAATAAATATAAATTTATTATACAGTTAGTTTCTCTGTACCCGACCAAGAAGTAATCTATGAAAATGAGTTTTCACAAATATCTCTTTCAATATCATCATATAAAGGCCATATAGTTATATAAAACATTATTATAAACATAGGATTTAAATTTTTATAATAAACCACTTCATAAAAAATTCTATTTAAAATTAGTTTTAATATTTCCCTTTAATTTTTCATATTGCATTACTTCATATGGTTGTTAAGGTTCATATTCTAAATTTTAAACCTATGATTAATATTCATAACATTTCCCATATTCTCATTTATTATTTTATTTTCAACCATAATACCTTTATAAAATACATAAACCTATATTTTCTTTACTATATTGATGTCCATTTAATATCCTTAGTTTTCTTTGTTAGTAATTTAATTTTTATCAAAATTTATAATTCATTGTCATCTCAAATTTTATTCATTAATTCACATGTAATATTATGAATCTATTTTCTTTTATTTTAACTATATACTACCATTTTTAAACCATTCATCATTATTAAATATGATTCATGGGATTTAAAATTCTATTTCATGTTCTCAATTTCATTTTATATTGATTCATTTCATACCAATGTCGTATTGTATTTCATGACTCAATCCCAATTTTATTTGGTCATACATTTTCTTCTCTGTCTATATTATTTTAATATTTATATATTTTTCTATTTATTTAACTCATATTATATTTTATCATCCCTTTTTTTAAAAGAATTAATTTGAAAAAATTCTCTTCCATTTTTTTTATTACATTATAACAATACTATATTGTTAATAATACTCCTCAATCTCTGTATTGTCTATTTGTCTTCCATGTCTATTTTAAATCATTCCAGAAAATGGTTTCTTCTATAATATTTCAATATAAATAAGTGTTCTCTTATATAACCCCATGATTTTAAATGATGAACACCATAGTTTCAATAACGTGACTCTCCAGGCATATAAGGGAATATAACCAACCAATATTATATGATAAGATTATTTTTATAAAAAATTAATCACATTGATTTGTTATAGTGATCATGTTAAAATAATAATTATTACTTTTCATGAAAAATGATTTTTTTACATTTTCTGATAAAATAATACAACAAATTTTTTCCAGTTTTAAAACATTTATTTGATATAAGTAATTTCAATATTTAGATCAGTATATCAAAATGATCAAATGGTGAAATTTATATATTATTCTAAAATGATTTATTTTCTGCTGAATGATGAAAAATACTGTTTTTATTGGAAACTGTATCTTTTTTTAATAATTTTAAAATATAAATATTATTTTAAAATTATTAAAATTTAAAATTTACTATATAATATTATTAATAATCTAATTTTTCTCTTTATATTAAATTTAATGGTTGAATTTTGAATCAAAACATTTTTATCCTTAAAATGGTAATGATCTGAAAAACTATTTTTTCTTGGGTTTGTTAGGTTATTTTTAAAGTATATTTTTATACTTTATGTTATTTATTTATTTAAATAGAATATTTATTTGCACTAATTCAGTCCAAACATTTTTATCCTGAACATATTATTTTTTCTAGGAATAGAAATCTTAGTAATATTCCTTTACACGGTAAAAGGTAAATCATGTAATTAGGGATAAAAATAAAATGATAAGGACATAAAAATGGCTCTAACACTTTCATAAATATTATTTGAAGTGTTCATTTAAGATATACTCATCAATGATTCAGTTATATGTAATTTCATGTCTATTTGGATGAGATCATAACCTTTATAGGATTTTATTTTAAGAGAAGACAATTATGTCACACTCGTATTTAAATAATTATAATATTTTAAAAAAAATACGTTGAAGATATTTTTTACTCTATATCTTATTTTGAAAAATAATTTTATTCCTCATCATGGATTTTTTTTAATTTTTTTATGAAGAAATAATTACACTGAATTCATACACAATGCTAACATAGTAATAATTAAATTAACGAAAAAAATCAAATAAATGTTATTTAAAATTATAAATGTATTATAATTTAATATAATATATATATAAAAGGAATATTATAGATTAAAATTACATTGTATTTATTTAGTAATATTTTTTATAATTTTTATTGTTTTCCAAATTTTTTTATATCCAATGTAATGAATATTGTTTAAATTGACAATGATAATATTTTATAAAAATATTGTTTGAATAAATTATTTAAAAATCATAAAAATATTAAATAAAGAAATATTGGATAAAAAATAGAAAAACATATAATCCCATGATAATATATAGAAGAATTCAAAGTATTTGGGCTTACAATAATTTTATTATAATTTAATCGTTTAAGAATTTCCAAAATTACCCCTCGCATCATTTATAAAAGCCACCACCTCCCCCAAATCATTTCACCACAATAAGATATCTATATCATCCATATCCTAGAAATATACATTCTAAACACACTTCTCTATGCTATTGAGTTTCTTTAACTTTGTAAATATAAATCTTTTGTCCCTTATGAAAAGATCTAAAGAAAGTCCCTCGAACAATACATATTCATCTTTACCTATTATTTCAAATTTATTTCATCTTTTACATCCTATTATTATCTTGAACCCATCCCAAAATAAGAAAAATAGTATCAATATACTAATATATTTATTATTATTACTATTATTATTATTATGGGAAAACAATATTTCATTTAATTTTATTCTAATGAAAACAAAAAATATCACTTTTGTGTTTGTACAACTTACCCTCTCCACAGAACTGTGAAATTATTTTTTCATCAACACATTACATTGATGGTTATAAATAAGAAAATAATGAATATATAAGATATTTATTAAATAATAATTGTTTTACAATGTTTTTTATCCATTTCCATTCTTTGGTATCAGCCATCAAAAAACTAAAACAGCATTCATAGGTACATATGTCCTATCATCTCCATGAATGGTGTGTTTCATTTTTCTCTTTATATATTTATAGAAGACTCTATCTATATATGTTATATTATAATTAAACAATAAATAATATTCAACAGTTTATGAAACTAAATTTAAATTATAAGTACTATAAATACCAAATCAAAACATATATGTCCACCAAATCAATTACCTTTCAAAATACTTATTTTAATAAAGAATTGATAAAAATTGGGTGATAAAATATTAATATTATATCATATATATTAATATATAGAAATGATTATTGTTCAATAACCTATTTTTTTTCTAAATATATATTTATTATACATGATTTTTAAACACGTACAATGGAAAGAGAACTTGAGGTAAGGGTTTCACGACTCACTTTTACTTCTATGAGACATGTTCCACATTCATCACTTCTTTTTTTTTGGATTGTGTATATACTAACCATGTAATATATTATATCTTGACTCTATGTTTTTCATGGTTTTTAATATTTCACTCAAATTTATTTGTTCTATCGATCTTTAAACTTAAATGAAACCCATGTGGTAAGAGATTATTTCATAATCTCATAATTATTAAAAAAAATACATTCTGAATTGAAGAATATTCAACTTCAATATTCTTGTTTTCTATAAATGTTTCCAAAAATATTTTTACTATTATCTTATTTTTTATGATATTTTTACTAATGATTTAATTTTTATAAAATGTTTTAAAATGAATCACCCCTGACTATTTCCAAATTTTTTTTTCTAGAAAAAAGTGTGAACGATCTGTTTTTTAATATATATTGCATTAATGGAATCTCATAACATCATGAAACCTATGTGCTTGAAGATTACATGACATTTATACAATTATTATTTTTAATTAAAATTAGTAATTTATTACATGAACATTTTTAGTTTTCAAAAATTATTTTTTAATAAATAATGTATTTTCTATAAGAAATATTCCAGTATTCTTTTTAATGACTTATAATAAATATCAAAATCTATTACGTAAAATTTTAGTAATAATATAATCTAATTATATTATCAACCTTAATTACATTTATGGGTAATGGTTGGTTTTTTTGGAGTACTATTTTGATACTATTATCCATATTACATTCGATGGTTCATGATTATGTAAATTAATTTGTGCAACTATTAACATTTTGTATTATAGTATCAATATGAATGTTTATGATTATTATGTAACAACCAATTCATATAAGAAATAAATATGATATTGTATGTAATTTTTGGGCCCTACTAAATACCCTCTATAAATTAATAGATCTCATGAGAAATAATAGCTTTTGTATTAGTTGAGGCCTTACCCATTTAGGTAAGATGTATTGGAATGAGTTCTTGATGGGATGTTTTTTATTTTTGGAAGTATTTTTAAAATCATTGTGATATTATTTATTAATATCCAAGTGATTCTTGAATTATTTATAATATCCATGGATATGTTTAATTCTAATGTGGTTATTTATATGGACTTATTTTTATCATCATTTATTAAAGATATAGTATTATATATATATAATTTATTGATAATATTGAATTTTTTTAAATAGTATTCCTTTCTATAAATAATTATTTCTTATTTATTTTTGATATCATCCACTATTAATATTCTCTTACTAAGCATTGTTTCTCACCCATTTATTATGTTCCAATTATATAGGATTGAATTAAATTCGATATCATTGATAAGATAGGATATCCTAGAGGGAGTGAATTTGAAGTCAAAGAAACTACTCTAGTTTATTTTATGTTTTTTAATTTATTTGAAATTTATGTATGATTCTAATATACCAAGAAGAACAAACTATCCAGTCCTTTGGGATTCTATTCCTTGTATCTAGTGACAATTTAGTAATGTGACCACTGATATTGGGATACTGGAGTTGGTGTATTTATAGTCTATATCAGAGGAAGTTTAATAAATTCATTCAAAATAAGATTTAGGAAAAATTAGATTAGAGGTATAATCCTCTGACTAAATTTGAGGATAAGTATAATTATAATATAACATCTTATATATTAAGAGGTAAATATAGAAAAAATAGTTTAAATATAAGGATTTATCAATAGGGAAAAAGGTATCATTATTTAGACACAATTTTAACTATATATCAAGATTATTTAATAGACCAATTTTATGATTTTAGTATTACAATTAGAAATTTCTTTTTGGTATTCTTTAATGGTAAGAATTAGAAGGAATTTAGTTGAAATTAAATATTCTAGAATTTTTTTATGATATAAAAAATAGAATTATTACCATAGTGAAGGATATATTGATTTTTCATAAATAGTTATCACAATATATCATTAACAAACCACAACATATCCACCTCTCATAATCACAAAAGAAAAGAATGATGGATTCTTCTATGATCATAAATTGTAGATACCATATAGTATAGAAGGCATGTTTACCTTCATGTTAGAAATAGACAAGTATAAACCATGGAGAGTGTCTCAAAGGAAGAAGAATTTGTATATATGTGGAAAATAAGGACACAAATAATGTAAATTTATTAGGAAAATGAAATGTTTTGTTAACATAATGGATGAGAATAACGATCTACCTAATGTATTATCAAAAGTTGAATGTTTTAAATGTTGAATGAATGGGAATTATAAAAATTAATAATCTAAGGGTATATCTAATAAATAGAATCAATAAGTTTTTATGAGTAATGGTTATACATATAAGGATGAATATATTAAAAATGAAATATAAAAAGAAAAAAGGTATTATAGAATAAGGTGATGAATACCATATAATGGTCTAAGAATAAAGTGCAATGATTAATGTACTTTTGTTTTGGAATAAAGAATTATGTTATAGGTGTATTTCATCAATGATATTCTGGATATAAAAATCATTAAATGATTAAGGATAATACTATATTATTATTTCATTAGGTATTTAGTATAATATGTTGAATTCTATTAATCACCAAGAAAAAATATTAGTGATGTTGTAAATGAAAATGATAACTATTAATGTGTTCCTGATGTCTAGTTAATAATTTTTATTTGGGATAAATAATATATTGATGTAAATTAATTAAATGAGATAGTATTGATGGTCATGAAGAATATTTATTAATTAAGGAAAATTATTATTATGATAGAGTTTGATGAAATTTTGGATTTATGGAATATATTAAATAACATGATATTTTATCTAATGGGAGACTTATATTTTTGAAGATTACATGTTTTCATTATTGTTTTATAGTGACTCATGTTATTAAAATATTTTAGAATAATATGTGATCATGATAATGAAATGTGACATTAAAATATAAAATTTTTGTTATTAATGAAAATTTTATATTTGATATTTTGTGTTATTATTCAAAATTTTTTTTGGGAGCAATAAGATTGAGAAATTTTGGAATGGATAAAAATTAACCAGAAAAATATTATTTTTAGTTAAAGTATGATTAATCATATTCGATAACATGTGCTACCAATATTTTGGTTTGATGCTGATAGAATGATTTTTTGATATTTTAATATATTAAAACTCAATTAATCATGAAGAATTAATCTTGAATATCCATTTTCAAGTGTAATAGATGAAGTGGAAATAGATCAAATTATAATAAATGGATGATATTATGATTTAAAAATATAAAGGATTATTTATGTATTCTTGAATGTGAAACAATCCCTTGACCTTAACAAAATGTCCTTGAAATAATCAAAATCATATCCATTTACTTTTTTTACCAAGAAATCAAGGGCCTTTTAACCCTTCAATGATTTATTTTTTAAAAGGTTTCATCAAAAAAGAAAATATCTTCTATCACGTTCCATTAATCTATTTGAAGTATATTTTCCTTCCATCTCTATGTTTTCACTTCCTAACAATGTTCTCCTATTCTGAAACTAAGTTACTTGTTGGCATTAATACTTCCCTTTCATAATTTTAAGATGATATTTTATTAAAAATATTATAATGTGGGTTTTCAAAAAAGGTATATTCAAATTTCAAACCCTTGATTACTAGTAACATGTATATATTTTATTGAATAAATTTATTTAATGGAGAAGAATATAACACACTATTATTTTAAAAGAGGAACATAATATTCATTAGTGTAAATGACACATAACACCATGCATTAAATAGAATACATCACCTTATGAATTTATGGAATGTTTCATTTTAAATAAATTTAATAACTTTGAATTATTTAGTTTCATGAAACTCTATGACAATAAAATTAAATTATTTTTCTATAGATTATACAATATACAAAAATATACGTAACTAAATTGTCATACACTACTAAAATAATTACAATTTTATGGTGAATATTATTACATAGACATTAAATCTGTGTTCATAAGTAGTATTAACCATATAATGAAATATATATAGAGGTGTTTATCAATACAAATTTATTGATTAATTTTTAGGTAATAAACTATCAAATTTTACTAAAGTCATTTTTATATTTTTTTTAAAAATGACTTTATTTTAATTTATAAGAAAATAATATAGATAATTTCATCTACATTTAAAAAGTATATCTAATAAATAAATTTAAATTTTTTATGTTTATATATCAAAATTATCAGATGGTGAAATTTTATATTGTTTTAAATTTTTTTTTCAGTGAATAGTGAAAAATATAGATTTTTATTAAAAATGACTTTTATCAATGACTTTAAAAGTTCGATTTTTTAAATGTTTTTAATTTTACTTAATTATATTCTATTTATAATAATAAAATTATTTTAATTTGAATAAAATTCATTATTCATGTTTGAAAAAAGATATTTATACATAAAAATTTCATTTTTCTGGTAAAACATCTTTTCATTTCATTTAAATGGTATATTTTTAAATTAAATTCATCCAATTATATGTTTTAAATGACTAAAAATGAAATAAATATTTGGATTCATGATTTCATGATTTAGTATGTATTTCACTTTTATTTTTGGTCAATTTGACTATTTACCATATTAATTAGTGTTACAATGATAAAAGGTAAATCAAGTAATTAATGTTACAATTAAAATGATCGAGACTACAAAATAAGCTTAAATCTAATACCCTGAAATTCCATGTAAAATTATTAAAAATTTAATTGGTTTATTTCGAGACCAATATCTGGGAAGACAAATGATTCTGAGGCCTGAAGTGGATGTAATGTGATTTCAAGCTATTTTTTAATGTTCATTAATTAATCATGTAAGCGGGTTTTTCTGACATTTAATTTAGTGCCTGAATCAAAAATCTGATGGCACTGCGGAGCTCAAATAATGATGATTTTCTTAAGAAGGGCTTAACCTCTACTTGTGCTAGTTGAGGGATAATGTAAATTTATGGACATTTCAAGGAACAAATATTATAAACATAAAAAAATTTATTTTATTCAGAATTGTTTTTCTATAACATAGCAATGATCCAACTATTTCATTCCATAAATCAACCCGCATAATGACTCTTCAATGAAAAAATAACCAAAAAATTGTTTTATAAATGAAAAAGTTTAATGATGATGACTCAGCATAACAGAATTGATACAACACATTTTCTCCGTTTAATGGGATAACAAGAATTGGATATTAGAGCTAGAACATGAAAATCACTCTGAATCCCTATAGGATCACTGTTGACGAATGATGAATGGTGAACGATGCTCGTCGACAACTTTGAGCACTCTTCCTACCATTTGAGAGATCTCTCCCTCGATGAAGGATCAATGTCTTTCACAGATAGATCACCTTCAGCGATGAATCCTTCTTCTGAATAAACCTACTCTCAAGGTAAGGGTATATTATTTTTTTATCTTATTTCATGTTGCTTCTTTCTAAAACAACGAATGTGGACCAACCCACTAATATATTGATTTGTGTTTCATTTTTTCTTATGGAAATGGGTTTTTCATGCAAGGAGTGATGGAAATTTGATCAATGTTATATTCATAAATGTTATTCCAACCAGTTTATAAATTCTGACGTGGAGGGATCAGGCGAACACAAAAAACTCCAAGATCACTCCATTGTAGGTATTTTGTGATCATTGTTACTGAACCCCCAATCAATCTCAAGACAACATGGATGACGTATTAGTGACAAAAACAATCCCCGAATCCTAGAGGCACTCGTGGGCTTGAAAATGGATGATTAGATAATGTCTGGTGGCCCATAGATGGAACCATCGGCCCGCTGACATTAGATGGCAGTGGCCCATGGTGAAAACTGAGGGAAAGAGGTGGCCCACCTCGGTACCGTGCCGAGGTGGAAGAGGCTACCGCCAGCAGGGGACGTGGTGGGTGATAGTGCTTCTTTGATCGAAGGACACATCAAAGGGAGTCGCTCATGGAGCGGGCCGTAGTGAGTGCAAGCTTATAGTCAATGCTGGACAGCGTGTGGGGGGTGGAGGGCAGCCTCAACTCGATTCATTGTTGTGTGAACCGAATTCTAGAGGGCATCCTGGATAGACCCATGTTAGCTCTATTATGTGGAAAGATGTATTAAATCAGGCTGTTGAGTGGCTTGGGCTGGATAAGAGCAAACATGCTGATATGGGCCAGGCCAGATGGTAAATTAGGCAGCTGGGTGGCCAGGTCAGACCAGGTCAGACTAGACCCAACCGAGTAGGGTCGGGTGGGACGAAATGGGTCGAGTCATGCAGGACTCCCATGTCGGGTTGGCCAGGTAAGCTCGACCAAGTCGGATCCGTCCTAGATACAACTGACCCCTATTTAATAAAATGACAATACCTATTAGAATATGTGTCTAAATGATGAACCATCTATGGTGTTAGGACACTTGGGACAAAGTATTCCTTTGGGTATACTCTATGTGAGTTGTTATGGTTTTTGAGATACGACTGATTTCTTGAGGAGTAGATTCTCTCCCAATCAAGTGCCCTAGAGGGTGGGAATCCCACAACTGGCTGTGGGATTATGGATATGACATGTGGGACCCTAGTGGCCCTATATCAAAGAGAGAATCAGTGGTTCAGTATCCGAGAAGACTTCTTTGGTCCATTAGCTGAGCAGACCTCATTTGGCCAGTAGCCGAGAAGACCTTAGTGGTCTAGTAGCCAAGTAGACCTTAGTGGACCAGTAACTGATTATACCTCAGTGGTCCGGTTGCAGAGAGGACTTCAGTTGTTCAGAAGATGAGCGTATCTTAGTGGTCCAATAGTTGAGATGACCACAGTGTTCTAGTAGTTGAGTGATCTTTATAGACTCATCAAGGATCGTTCTTTAAACAGTACAAGATGATTCATCTTTACGACTGATAATCATAGATTCATTACTTTGATTTATGGTACGTGTGATTTGTCCATTATTTTTTGTTTTTCAATTTGGTCTTCCCTCTGTGGTTTGGGTCCCTACAGGATATTGTGTTACTCACCCCTACATGGGCTTCACCCACACATGATGTGTCTCGTGCAGTAGATCGACGCTTTGACAGAGACCTTGGGGGTCCAGAACCAGGTGGTGCGTAGTGATATGGGAAGAACATGCACATATCTACGATAAAAGGGTTCTACCATTCACCTACCATTCAGGTAGGGTCTTGAGCAGAAAGATCATGACAGTTTTACATTCTATTATTGTTTTAGTCCTGTATTCTGGTCCATTTTTCATTCAGCTATATTGTTATCTCAGTAGTTCTCTCAGTAAAAGTTGTGTTTTACATAGTGTTTACTTTCCATTGTTTTTTCATCATGTGTATATATATGTTTAAATGATATGACTTCCCTTTTGGGGATATTTCTACTCCGTGATTGTCGCTAGCCCATGGACTATTGAACATGAGATTGGGGTAGTCGCGAAATAGACATGGGGAATGGGGTGGGACAAAGTGTTATCAGAGGGAGGTTTTTTCTACCAGAAGAACTATGAATCTGTAAATTTTTACGGGGAATAAATTTTATGTTCTTCGATCTCGACATTCAGGACATAGAGTCTAATTTTGGTGCGGGGACTGACATATCCATACAACAGGACCCTAAATTATTAATATTGACTTTGTACCTGAAAACACTTTTTGTATAACCCATTTAATGTATTCTCATGATATTTCTAAGTCAGAGTCATCTCACTAGGTGTAATCTATTAATTGTGATTCATGTTGATCACTTTCAAGATTCTTCTACACAGATAGTTAACCAATATTTTAGTGTGTGACCATGAGGATGGTCCACAGAGTGGTGATGCATTGGTATGTGGACTATTTTCTGAGATAGAACCATCAGGAAGGGTCCCATCTATACCACAACATGTTGGACAGTAGTTACCACTGACGCTATGGGTTTATGATGCACGAAGGAATAATTCCTTAGACGAGTTCTAGTGACAGAGTCCATCTTGGTTCAGGGGAGAGATAGATCCTTAGGTTGTTCAGGATTAGTTGGAGGTTGTGACACGAGTCTTATACATAGTGAAGATGCCACATTACCAGATTGTAGTTCTATCCGCGATCCTTCTATAGGGCTTGGCATTGAGATGGGGGAGTTTGATAATCCAAACACATGAGGATGATACCATCACCTTTTTTGATTTCAAGTGACTTTTTAGGGATGATTTATTCCCCTGAACATTGGCCTTAGTGTTCATATAAGATCTGATTCACATATAGTAGGGATGCCTCATAGTGGATGTGTACTCTACAAGGTTCACAGACCTCTCCTGTTACTCTACCTATATTTTATCAGACCCATTTTTAGGGACTAGACCATTGATCATGAACTCTAATGGGATATCAGGGCACTGATGATTTACTTTAGCATCCCTTTACAGAATAGGGTTTTGGAGTGAGGTCTACAAGTGTAAATCTTCCTCACAGATCATGCACTGACATTGGGAGATACCACTTGGCGACAGGTGGCCGAGTCATCCATGGCGGGTAGCTGATAGATGACGTAGAGGCCCAAATGGGAAAGACCGTTTGTAGGACGACCGTAGGATCCATGGATGGTGGATCAAGGCTCTCGTGGTAGATGGTGTAATTAGAGGAGTAGAGTATTCAACCCATTTGGATTGTGTGGGCACATGGCTCATGATTTCCTGACTCACCCCACAGAATACCGATAGATGGTCGAGGGACTATCAGGGAAATGGGCGAGATAAAAACATGGCAAGTATCAATGAGGTGGATGTGGAATAGGAGTAGGACGAGTGGTAGAATGTGGTTGTTTGTAAAAGGTACTACCATCAACACCCCCAGGTGGTCCACCACAGGCTCTAAAAGCAGGTGGATAGGTGTGGGCTCAATTATAGGCAATAGTGGCATATGATCCTGATTACCAATAGATGATACAAGTTATGATCTATGTCTTCTCCACATTATAAACAGTTTTTATAAACATATATTTTAGTTAATCATGCCTTACCATGGACCTTGTTCGGAGCATGAAAACACTAATCTATCTATTGGCTCAATCCTTACTTTTACAAACTACTTTGGTATAGGATTCGACGATCACAAACTGGTGTCGATGGTGTCATCTTATTCATGGATGTGAGATCTTCGACTAGGATCCCCTAGTAGTGGAATTGAGTCCTTATGAAGTAATTCTGGTTATGGACAATATATTAGTAGTTCATGCTTAGATAGAATGTATTAGACACAAAATGTGGTGTGCCCACAAAGATGTGAACCATTTTTAATTTATTTTTGAGATGGAAAATGGAGTAGAGAGGGTTGGGCTGGCACATAGAAGGGTGTAATGGATCACTTATTAGTTGGATAGAATGGACCTCAGTGAAGTGGATGTGATGTGTCCACTGTTTCCTATAATGGTTGATGAGTATGAAGAAATTCATTATAGATTATGTTACCGAACTACCTCTTTATAGAGAGGTATAATTTTGCATTGATCTCTACCCCAAGATGAAACCAATATCAACACCTGCATATCAGATAGCTCTTGAAGATCTTCGAGAGCTAAAGTTATAGTTGGAGGACTTGCAGAGGAAGGAGTTCTTATGGCCCAAAGTTCCACTATGATCATCCTCAGTATTGTTTTACAAGAATATATATGGATGTTTTAAAATATGTGTGGACTTATGGTGCATTAAAAAAGTGACCATGAAGAACATGTATCCTCTACCGAGGATTGGTTACCACTTCGATCAGCTGAAGGGAGAGTTATTCTTCTCGAAGATAGTCCTCATATCATGATATCACCAGCTTCAAGTGCAAGATGATGACATCTTGAAGACAACTTTTAGATATCTCTATAGCCACTATGTCTACAAATTTATTCTGTTTGGTATGAAGAATGCCCAAACAGTCTTTATGGGACTCATAAACAGGATCTTCAAACCGTATATAGACTGTTATTAGTGGTCATTATTGATGACATCTTAATGTATTCAGAGTTTGAGGAGGAGCATGTAATACACTTGAGGATGGTTATGGACACCCTTTGTGAGCACCATCTTTACGAAATGCTCTTGAAGTTTGATTTCAGGATATTAAATTTCCACTTCTAAGGAAATCCATCTTAGAGGATGGAGTTGCGGTGTATCCAGTGAGTATCGAGTGAGATCTTTCTTGGGACTCACTGAAGAGTGTTAATCCAGTTGGTAGTTCCCTTGGGTTTAGTGGGTACTAACGGAGGATTTTACATGACTTCTACAGGGTTTCAGCACCAATGAAGACACTGAACAAGAAGGTAAAACGCTTCATGTGGAATGAATGGTTCCATCATAGCATTCAACATTTGAGACATATATTGAAGAGTAATCCTATCTTGAGGCTTCCAGATGAGGGCACCATCAACATTATTTTCTATGAAGCTTCAGAAACTAAGCATGGATGCATCCTAATATAGGGGAATGTTATGTTCACTTATGAATCACAACAATTGAGACCACATGAGAAGAACTATGTGACTCATGAACTTGATCTGGCAGCAGTTGTCTTCACACTAACGATGTAGTGACACTAAATTATGGGAGAACGATTCATTACCTACTATAACCATAAGGTTATCATTTATCTATTTTCATATAAGTATCTAAATATTAGAAACTGACATTGAATAGAGTTCCTCTAGGACTATGATTTCGATATAGTCTATACTTCTGGGAATTGGAATGAGGTGGTAGAAGCTCTCAACCATAGATCGAGTTCACAACTACTGAGCGAGGCCTCAGAGTAGTTGAACCCACATCATTTATCCTTCATGGATATCAAGGATATAGAATTTTATTCATCGATGGTAGTTTCCCCACCCATCATACAGTGAGTTCGGGAGGCACAACTCGGATATTCTAGCAGTAAAAATACAAGTGCCCATATGTCCACAGGATATGTCCTTGACAGATATTCGAAAGGTGGGGAGAATATCATTATCTTTAGAGGACACACCATATTACCATTGGAATTAAAGTTTTTAGGTTTTGAGGGGATTACATTCATTCTATTTTTCAGTACATCTATGTGATTTGAAGATGTACCAGGACCTCCGATGTTAGTGTTAGTGGTTGGGGATGATGAAGGAATTGGCATTGTTTGTCTCAAGAAGCCTCACTTATTAGAAAGGGATAGAAATGCACCATGTTCTAGTAGGATCGACACTACCCCTTGAGGTACCATAGTTTAAGTGGGATGGGATACAAATGGAATTCATGAATGGGTTACCCTGAATGTCCATGTGGAATGATACCATCTGGGTGATCGTAGACTGACTCGACATGTCGTTCCACTTCCAACCCATTCGAGAGCAGGGAACAATTGAGGTCTTGGGATTCCTCAATGTGTTGGAGATAGTTAGACTCTATGGAGTCCCATATAAGATGGTATCATATCGTGATGCAATAATTACATCTAGGTTATGGAAGGTATTGTAAGAAGAGTTTGGAACTCAACTGCACTTGACCAGAGGTTTTCACCCATAGATGGATGGTCGGATAGAGATGACCAGACTGACCATGGATGACATTTTTTAAGTTGGTGTTCTCTATTTTGGTCATAGTTGGGAGGACCATCTACCAGTGGTGGAGTTTTCCTACAAATACAACTCCCACTCCACAATAGGTGTGACCCCATTCAAGGAACTAGGTGGATGACCAAGTAGGTCATCCTTGTATTGGAAAGACCTAGGGGAGTCAAAAATCATTGGTCCATAGATGGTACAAACTACCACTAAGAAGGTGCAGCTTATTTGAGTGAGAATGAAGACTACACAAACCCTACTGATGATCTATGCTGATAGGCGATGGATACCCTTGGAATCCAGGTGTTTATTCATACGGATCTCTACTCGATGAGGGATAAAATGATCTTCTCAGGAAGGAAGTTATCTATAAGGTTCATCAGACCATTCCTGAAACTATGTAGAGTGGATGAGGAGGTGTACTTCCTGGCTCTACCACTGCAGTTAGAGATGGTGCACAACTCCTTCCTCATATCATAGATGAGGAGATATGGGCATGACCATTTTCATGTCATTTACCATGGAGAGCATGATATTGACGATGGGGAGACATTCGTGAAGTACGCGGTGGATATAGAGGATCGATATGAGAGGATCCTTTATGGAAAATCGATTATTCTGGTGTGTGTTTGTTTGTATCAAAAGAATCTCCAAAAGAGTTTGTGGGTGTAAGAGGCTCAGATTCGTGCCCAATACCGCCATATGTTTCATTATTATTTTTTGGCATACAAGGCCATAAATACCAAATGGTGGGGGTAATGTAATACACAATAATTCCATGTATATTTTTTGATAATTAAGATGTATAATTTCCAAACCAATCTCTGAGATGGTACATGATTATGCGACCTGAAGTTTCCCGAATGTATTTTTGAAATTTTTTTATAAATTTCATTAAATAATCATGTGATAGGGTTTTTCTAATATTTAAACAGGAACCTAAAAAAAATTGATGAAATCATTGAACAAAAATAATTGGGATTCACTTAGGAAGGGATTATACCTGACCATCATGGGTCTATAAAAAAAGATAATTTTCATATGTTTCAAAGAAAAAATAAAATAAATACAAAAAGTATATATTTTAGTCAAAACGTTTTCAGTGCAATGCAACGATGAGCTGACTGTTTCATTCTATAAATGATTCTATGTAATAATACTGCAACACAAGGTAATAGAAATTCTACTTCATAAATGAAATAGTGTAACGTCGGCTACTCAACGTAATAGAAACGCTACAACGTGTTTTATGTTTTTAATGGGATAACAAGAAATTTTTGATCATGGATGGATATTGCATATCACTCTAAATGACTAGAGGATCAAGTTGATGAAAAAAATGATGAAAAAATATTTCCAACTACATTGAGTAGTATGCCTCATCTTAGAGACATCTCTCCCTCGATGACAGATCTAGGAATTTCAAGGACGAATCACCCTCAGTGACAAAGCCTTCCTCCGATCAAACCTCTTCACTAGGTTGGGGTTTAGTAATTATGAATTTATTTCTTGTTCCTTATTTTTAGAACAAAGAACCTGTACCAACCCACAGATAGTTTGATTCATAAGTCATTTTCTATTGTTGGAAGAAATATTTAATTTTGGGAGAGATGAGAAATTTGATCCATGTTAGATTCATAAGCCTTCATCAAACATGTTCATGAATTCTAAAGCAGTGGGATCATGCTGAGACGAATAAGGCCCATATCCCTGGGTTTTTGGGTGTTCTTGTGTTCTTCATGACCAAAACCTCAGACCAATGGTTAGGAAAATATGCACACAATGTTGTGAAAGTAATAATCCTATGATCCTGAATGTGATTTTGTTCCAGAAAACGGACCACTAGAGCATATCTAGTGGCCCCTAAAAGGAATCATTGGTGCGCTAGAGCTGGCGCTGGCTGTGGGTGGGAGACAGAATTCTCTAGAGACATGTGAAGTCAGTAGAGGTTGTGATTAGTAGAGGCCGCATCGGTGTACGGATGAGCACCTGTCGGGAACCGCATCAAAGGAAGAATCTCATGGTGTGCGTGGGCACACGGTCAACGCGGGACAGTGTGCAGAGGGAGGTGACCGAACTCAGCCGGTAGTGTTTCTCCGTGAACCGGATGCTAGTGGGAATCTGGGATGGACCCATGATGGGTCAAAAATTCTGGCAAGTGTTGTAAACTAGGGTGTTGGACTACATGACTAGTGAGGACTGATCTGACTGAGTCAAAACAGACCTGATAAGAACTGTGTCGCCGAGCGACCCAGCGAGCTGGACCCATGGTCGAATCGGTCTGAGTCTCGAAATGGCCAATGGGCATAACCACTGGGCCAAGAAAAAACGGTTTAGGTCTGGTCGACCAAACTTGGCCAACTCATGTGAGACCCTCGGGCTGGGTTGGTCGGGTCGATCAGACCAAGTCAGACCAGTCCCTGATGCAACTGGACCCTATTTACTAAAACGCCAATCTATTATAATGGGAATCTGATTGACATGTCGTATATGTTATTGGGACCCTTGCTATGAGATATACATTTTGTTATACTCTAAGTTAATTTTCATGGAATTTGAGATATAACTAATAGCATTAGTAATAGATTATACTAGAATCAAGCACACTAGAGGGAGTGAATCCCACGACTAGCTATGATGCAAAGGATATGATGACCCGGACCTAAGTGGTCTAGTAGAAGAGAAGACCTTAGTGACTCATCAAGAATGAGTCCCTCAGTAGTACAAGATGGCTCATCTTTATGACTGGTAATCTTACTTTCTATACATTGAGTTGTACCTGGTGTGAGTTGGCCTTTCATTTTGGTCTTGGTTTTTGGTGTTTCATTTGTCTTTTGGGGTCCCTAGTGAGTATTTTGTTACTAACCCTTGAATGGGCTTCACCTGCATGTGTCTTGTCTCATGTAGGTGATCAACACTCCAATATAGGCTATGGTGGTTTGGGACCTGGAGGTGCTTAGTGAGACGGGACAGACGGTATTACTTTTTCATCTAGAGGTCGTTATCCTTCCCATACTCTTTATGTAGGGTCTCGAGCAGAAGGACCATGGAAGTTGTAACATCCATTGGGGTTTCTGTATTGTATTCTGACCCTTTTGTACTTTCATTTTGTACTATATTCTCTGTAGTTTCCTCAGTGAATGTTTTTTTTACTTTTTGTTTACATTATGTAGTTTTTTCTCAGTGAATGTGTACCGGTTTAAAGGCAATGCATTTCCTTTTTTGTATATAGCTACTCGGTGCTAGTCGCCATCCCTTGTCATATGGAAGGTAGGCTTGGGGTAGTCATGAAACAGGCCCTGGGGGATGGTTTGTGATAATGAAAAATTATTAAATATTATTTTACTATTTTATTTCATCGATAAGATTCATAGGTTTGGTTACATGGAATTTTTATGGAAACATGGACGATGTTATTACATATATAGTATATAATTTCATTAAAAGTTAAACATCTGAAACTCTTGTTTGAATAAATATAAAATTGTATTATGGGTTTATCCCTGAGATATTTTAATCTAAAGAAATTATTTTTAAAGGTTAAAAATTTCTGAACATCATGGTAATTAAGATTTAGTTTTTATGTAAGATATGATTATCTTAAATTCTAACACAATATTGGTGCAGTAATTATTTAATTAAAGGAAAATTAATACAATTGAAAGTAAAACTATTAAAATTATTATAAATTGAGATTATCTATTTGATACAAAACATTTATAAATGAAAATGTTATTTTATGGTTTTTTATAAAATATTGTTCGAAGTTTATATTTTTTCATGTTATTAGAGTAAATAGAATGAATTGTGTTAAAATTAAAAATAACAATATTGAATGAAAATAATATTTTATTAAAATATTTAAATATAATAAAAATATTAAAGAATGATAGAGTAGATAAAATAAGGAAAAATATATCATCGCGTATGAATTTATTTTTCATTTTGAATTATTTCCCTCAAAAGTAGTGTATTATAATTTAATGTCTTGCAAAATTACAGAAGTATCCCTTACCTAAATAATAAAAGGGCCCCACTCCCTCACTTATTAACATAATAAAAATATTTATATATCTCCAATACAATATAAGAATTCTATTATAGTAATCATTATATATGTACTTTAGGTTCTTACCCTTTCAAAATGGAAATCACAAGTCCCTTAGAAAAAGAGATAATGACTGTCCAATAAAAAAGATGTAATCATCTATATCAAATCATTAAAATTTAAATCTAATTTCACTTCCTATTCAATTTTTTCTCATGCTAAATTAAAAAATATAGTATCCTGAATATATGGATATTTTACTATGATTATTTGACAACCATAATCCATCTTTTTTCCATCCTATGTAAAGTAAAAACATCACTGGGTCTGTGTATAGCATACCATATTTATATGAGAGTGTAATTATTTTTTCATCACCACATTAATTATATGGTATTAAATATTTAAATAATGAATATATATGATATATATGAAATAAAAATTATTCTATAAAGGTGGATCATTATTTTAAAATATGTCTTCTCATCCATCAAAAAATGAAAAAAGTGTTCATGTGTTCGTACGGCCTACCATCTCCATGAACTGTTTAATTCATTTTTCTATCAAGATACTTATTGAATTATATAAATATAATTATATTTAATATTTATGGTATTGAAATAAAAATTATTTTTTTGATATTACTTAACTATGATAACATTATAATTATTAGAACTTCTAAATCAAAACATACTTGAGAAAAAAACATACCACTTGTAAAAGTGCTTTTAACAATTAATTAATATAATATGGGTGATAAAATATTTTATAAAAATAAAATATGGTATGATATATATTATTATGGTCATGAAAAATAGTTATAATAAAACTCTCTTTATTACATAGTTATTTAAAAAGCTTACAAGTGAAATCAATAATGGGGTATGGGTTTGACATCTCACTTTTACTTCTATGAGACATGTTCCATTTTCAACACATGTTAGTTTTTCATGGCCAATATACATTACATTGGATAAATTATATAATATATATATATATATATTATCATATATTTAAATATATATTTTAATTTATAGTATTTAATGTGAAATTTTAATTTATTTCTTTCTCTGGGATTTCAATTCAAAAGAAACTCATGTGGTATAGGTTTATTTAAAAATATCATAATTATCTTGGATTATATATTTGTATTCCTCAATTGAATAATATTTACATTACATGTTCATTGTAACACCCTGAGATTTTATGAAAAAATATTATTTTTAATTTTATTGATGTCTTGTATTTTACGCAACACCAAAAGGATCCTGCACTACACGCATCCCTGACTTGGTTTGCATTACACGCAATCGAAACCTTCCACGATAGCGTGTGTTGTACGCAATACCGAGTTTCACTAATCAATGATATGATATATAAACTAGCCGTTATTAATAGTAATACCAACTTTTTGAAATTTTATAAATTTTATTTTTCAAATTGGACTTCATTTTTAGATTCTGAATATCAAAATTAGCCTAGGGTGAAATTTTGGTATTCTTCTGAAAACATTCAAGTTTTGATGAATAGTGAAAACACGAGGTTTCTATTTAAAAACCGACTTTTTATTTAAAAAATTATTTATTTTATTTAAATTTATTTTAGTTCAAAATTGATAAATAATACCTATATAAGTTTAATGTAATTCATTGGAGTCTTTTTATAATAATTTTAGATATATAAAAATTTTATTGAACTTTTGACCATCATTTTCCCACCTCCTAGGAGAATTTGAAAATTTACATAAAACATAATTTTACTACTTCTGTGAGTGGAATTTCGAAAATCCGAGAGACACGGTTAATATGAAGGAGTAAAATTTGGTTCACTAATATAAAAATAATTTTTGGTTAATAGTAACTTTTTACTTTTATTTACCACGGTTAAAAGAAAATTGGGTAATTAAGGGTAAAAATGATATTACTATTACCCTAACACATTTACTAATTCTATTGGATAAGTGAAATTCGATCAAAAACAACCTTAGGATAAAATATTACCCATTAGGCCCACTTAGATTAGATGAGGACATTTATTATTATTTTATTTAAAGAAGAGTTAAAATGGTTAAAATCAAATTTTAATAACTAAAACATTTTTAATATAGGGTTATGAAAAGGATAAATTCATCTATAAATATTAATTAGAAAGCTAATAAGATTTACTAAATAATGGTATTTTATTTATAATTTTTAGATGTAATATAATTTAATTTATTTATGACACAATGATGATGCAGTAATTACATAATTATTGAAATATTAACATAATTGATGTAATAAATACCCAAATAAATGTAATTTTAGACTTTTAATGAATTCCAATAATTATATAGGTTAATATTACATGTTATTATTGATTTAATTAACTTTTTTCGAACTAATAATTCTTATATGATTTTCACAAAAATGAAGTACCAAATTGTGTCAAAATTGACATAAAATAGTTTTTAAAACAAATATTATATTATTAATTGTTATATTATTACTAAAAATCTAAGGTTCGGCCAAATGACTTAGATATGGATATATATATTAATAGTGAACCACTTTGGGTTTTTTTGGCTTGGTATTGTTTTTTATTAACCATATAGTGTATGAAAACAAAAAGACACAGTAAAATTTAAATTATTTAACATAGAGTTAAATCATAATGTTAAGGATAAAACAGTAACATAAACTTGTCTAAAACCTATTGATTGAAAGGATTTAGACCCATCCCATCCTTATAGTTGAAATAAATCAATTTATAGCTATTAAAAACCTAATATGTCTTTATTATAAAATTATATTTTAAGTTTTCTTAAGGTGCCCCTCTCCTCCCTTATAAAAATATCACCCCTTCCTATTCATTTCACACCCTTTTGACCCTTGAAGCTCGGAAAAACCCTATAAATTCCTCTTCTAAACCACTATTTTTATATCATAGAGGTTATGGACTTCTCAAAAGAGCAACTCTAGTTCCCTAATAAGATGTTTAAAGGTGGTGCGTCGAAGAAGATGTAATCTGTTCTACCGATTGTTTCAAGTTTCCTTCTTCTTCAACTTCTTCTTATTTAGTTGTTTCATTATAAAGTAATAACATAAGTATTAATTATATGATGATATGTTATTATAAATATTAAACAACCATTTTTCACCTTCTATCCATCCTACGGAAAATGAAATCACCGTGCATGCGTACGTACAGAATACCATATCCACACTGTGGTTTAATCTATTTTTTTCACCACCACCTTACTTGTTTGGGTATAATGGTGTAAAGAATAACTATATGTGGTTGTTATAAAATCATAATTATTCTATGATATTATATAATCCACTCCAAATCCTTTCAATAAATATGGAAACGATATCATGGCTCGTGCGTGCGTACAGATTACAGTCTCCACGACGCGATGAGATTCAATTTCCATGTTAACAATTCAAGAATGATTATAAAGTATATATAATAAGTAATCATGAAATATATGAAATAATAATTCTACTGGATTTATGTATATATATATATATGTATTTCATCTACTTAATTTCATTCAGTTTAACAAGGAAACGAAAACAAGGTTCATGCGTACGTACGGCCTACCGTCTCCATGAACGGTGTATTTCATTTAATTTATCTATCTATTATATATATATATTTACTAAATATATATATGATATATAATTCATGATTTAAATTCAGTAAGTAAATAAATAAATATATAATTAATAATAATATCAAGAACAATAAGTCGAAACATGTACGATAAATAAAATAATTTTACCCAAAATGCTGCTTTAACATGGAATTTAAAAAAGAAGGGGTAATATAAAGTCATATGTGAACCATATATGATATAATAACAATTACTATGATTCTTTAATAATTCAATGACATTATTTAAATAATTATATAGGATTTTTAGATACGTACGAAGCATATAAGACCTAAGGTAAGGGATAATTATTCCAATCTAATTCTTATCTGAGACTGTTTATTCAAAGGTATTTACTGGGGTTATTGTTATCATCCATGCCCATGTTTTCTAAAAATGTATTCATGTATTTCTAAAGTCCTTTTTACCCATTTTTTAAATTTACCCCATGTTATGAATGGAATCTTACTTTTTTTACCACACGAGGAACGTTTTGACTTTTCTGACATAATTACGAGAAGAATGTTATTTTTAACTTATTTGGTGTGAATAGATTTATACGGTTTCATAATGCCTCATTTTCATAAAGAAGACTCTACAAGATTTTATGACTATTTTCAACAAAATACTTTTCTTTTAAAATTGCATGGAATTTAGTGAAATGAAAATTATTTTGAAGAAGAAATGATATTTTCCTCAAGAAATCATTTCAAGTGTTTGATCAAACCCATTTTCCATCTAAGATGACACTATTTCAAATGTGTATATTTCAAGTATATTGTCTCTATGATTTACAAGGTTTCAATTTTCTTATTATGAAATATCTTTTTGTTTTATATGGATTATGTGATGATGGGATGATGTTTATGAAACCCATTTTATTCATTGGGTTATGATGAATGTTTTAAGTTTATTTTGTGGCACAAGTAATAATGATTTCATTATGAGATGGGTGGGACCTATATATCTCTCGAATTCATTGGGTAATGATTTATACGTCATGAGATAGACATGGCTGAAATGGTAAGTCAATTTGGTTTTGTGATACAGGACTTGAATGAGGAGTGAACTCGATTCAGAAGGGGACTTTGTCCACTAAGATGGTCTTGGAACCAATACCATGGCTACTATGGAAATCATATCATGTGCTTGATGGTATTCCACAATTACATGTTTTATTCCCATGCTATTTTATCTTTTTAGATGTTCGTTTATGATATATTCCTTACGCACTTCCAAGATTAATGTCTTTGCTCATGATTTTGATGTTTAGATTTTATGTTCAAGTTTTTGCATTCAAATGATTATGGATTTTTTTATATTCTCTATGATCACCCTTACTGGGCATTTAAGATCACCCTTTTTTATGTTTTCTTTTCTCCATTATTTAAAGAAAGGTTTTAGTTAAGGAAATAAAAGGTGAATATCTTTATGGGAGATGTTGATGATCTTTCACCAGGATCAGAAGATTTTGTTCTGAGCTTCCAAAGACACTAAACTACTAAGGTCCTTCGGTGTTTGTTTTTGTTATGTATTAAGTATTCCTCAAAAGTAATGTAATGTAAATGTACAGAAAGCTTTGGGTCTCTATATTTGGTATCAGAGGCAAAGTAGGTATGAATGATTCTGATCATGGGGAACTCTCACATGTGAGCGTTGGACGAAGCATGGCTCTCCACCCAAGGGCTTCATGAGGAAATAGCTGCCCCTGGGGATGGTTGTGTGTCCTACCCAGGGGGTGTAGCCGCCAATGGAGTGCCCTAATAGGTATCAATTATAGTCCACTGGATGTAATTCTAGAGCGCTATAGTTGGAATCAGAGGTTCAGTTTAGTTAACATTTAGAAACTAGAATGCGAGAACTTTAGTGAGATCCCTAGAGATATTTCTAAGGTATGTCTATGGATGTCCTTAAGGTTAAGTATACTTATAGGTTAGAGTCCTAGAATTATGTTGACAATCATGAATAACATACGGTGAACTTAAGGTGTCATGGATTAATGAATTTTGGATAAGTTAGACATCCCATAAGTGACATTTTATGATTATGTGGTTCCTAGTTATTTTAATTGTTTCTTACAATATGGTTCTTGGTCATAGTCAATGGAGGGAATGAGAAGTAATTCAGTTAACATTGATTCCAATGGAAAAATTGTTGACAATGACCAATGAAATTTTGTAATAAATATAGAGAAAGATATTGTGATTATGTCGAATCAGTCATCTCGATATATGATTAAAAAGGTGAACTTTAGTTGTATTCCTAAGTCATCAAATAAGAGGAAGGTGGAATTTTATTCATGTTCGCATGGTGAGGAGCATAGATAATGGAATATTTATATTTATAAAGAAGGGAATAAGGACCTTGAGGAATACCTCAAATGGAGGGGAAGATGTTATCTATGTGGAGAAAAGGGTCATAGAGTGACAGACTGTTAAGGAGTCCAATGTATTATCTGTGGAGAACATGGGAATTACCCAACTTAATGCCCTGACCTAAGAGGTTACTTCTATGTCAAGGAAGGACTTATTTCATGGAAATCATTGAAGAGTAAGGATTAAAGTGTTTATGTATTGGTATTCAAGAATAATGTTGTTGAGGTACTTTTATGGTATATTGGAATATCTATGTATTGGTCCATTGTGGTTTTCTATAAGAATATGGCATCAGTAACCATGAAAAGTGATTCAAATATTTTTGGAAAGTATATTATATATGGATAAGGAGAAAATAATATGTTTGATAATACTCATGAGCTCAAGATTGATATATGGACTATGTGATATCATGGTTTGTGTATATAGAATTTTTGGAATTTTGGTATGTGGAATATGTTAAATTTTAACAGCATTCATGTTTTCACTAAGGTTTTGTGGTTATTCATGTTTCAAAAGAATACATGATTAAGGTATTCCTATGTTTGGAATGTGACCAACAAGATACATCTTATGATATATGGGGGATAAATGATGGTATTCACATACTCGGATGATGAAATTTCTAATAATTGTTTTCTTTATACTATGAGCATCGACAAAAGTATTTTGGATAAGCCTAAATATTGGAATGGATTATATTGGACATAAGTTAGTATTGTTTAAGGATAGAACATTCTCGATATTATATATGGAATGTTATAATAATGTAGTTTTAGAAAAAGGACTTCATGCAGGATAGGCGACAACCCGTCGCGTCGGACAAGGCTGTGGGAATCGAACCCACAACCGAAGTGCGACATGCCTTTATTTCCTACCATTAGCCTACAAGAAGTCCCTGGTTAGTAGAACCTAGTTTTATAAAGCAGTATGATAGATGAAGTATAAGTCCATTTTTGGAATCATATACGATTAACCTCACCATAGATGGAATTATGTATATTTAATAACTTTTCCTAACATTTTGTTTGAGACATATAGAATGACCCATCATTCTATCACATGATCTGCTAACACTTCACGAATGAATAATTCAACTTCATTTATTTAAGAGATGAAGTGGAGATTATTCATGGCATGAACAATGGTGATATTATACCAAAATAAAATAAGTATTTCTTCTAATTCAAAATCTTCAACTTTAGGGAAATCATCTGGAAAACCAAAAATGTTGTCCTAGTTCCCTAATATCTGATGAATTAGATGGTTCCTTAGATCATCACAAATTTATGGATTTGTGAATATTGGATTTATCATAGCCATGTTCTCTACCACTCTCCATCATAACTTGATAGTTAGATTTCTCTTCTATATAAATATTTTCACCAATGTTCTCCTATATGGAAACCTAGTGATTAGTTAATTTGGGTAACCGTTATGTTTCATACATTAGTTATTAAAGATATGTTTTTTTATTCCTTTTTATAATGTGGTTTTCTATTAAAACTTTCGAGTAGTAAACCATTTATAACCCCGACGAATTTTGAGGGAAAAATTCATTTTAAGGGGGGTAGAATATAACACACCGAGATTTTATGAAAAATATTATTTTAAATTTAATTTATGTCTTGTTATGTATGCCACAACAAAAGGATCTTTCACTACACACATCTCTGACTTTGATTGCATTACACGCAATCACAACCTTCCATGATAGTGTCTATTGTAGGCAATATCGAGTTTCACTAAACATCGATATGTTATATAAACTAGCCGTTAAGAATAGTAATAACCACTTTTTGAAATATTATAAATTTTATTTATCAAGATGGACTTCATTTTTTGATTAGGAATATCGAAATTATCCTTGGGTGAAATTTTGGTATTTTTCTGAAAACATTCAATTTTTGATGAATAGTGAAAACCCTGGGTTACTATTTAAAAACTGACTTTTTATTTTAATAATTATTTATTTTATTTAAATTTATTTTATGTCAAAAATTTTAAATAATACCTATATAAGTTCAATTTAATTAATTAGATTCATTTTATAAAAAATTTAGATATATAAAAATTTTATTGACCTTTTGACCGTCTTTCACCCACCTCCGAGGAGAAATTGAAAATTTACATAAAACTTAATTTTAACATTTCTGTGAGTGGAATTTAGAAAATCCAAGAGACACGGTTAATATCAAAGATTAAAATTTGGTTCAATAAGATATAAATAATTTTTGGTGAACAGTAACTTTTTACTTTTATTTACCACGGTTAAAAGTAAATAGGGTAATTAAGGGTAAAAATGATATTACTATTACCCTAGAACAAGTCCTAATTATATTTGATATGTGTAATTCGACCAAATACAACCTTATGAATAAAATATTATCTTTTAGGTCCATATAGATAAGATTAGGACATTTATTATTATTATATTTAAAGAAGAGTTAAAATTGTTAAAATCAAATTTTAATAACTAAAATATTTTTAATATAGGGTTATTCATAAGATAAATTCTCCTATATATATTCATTAGAAAGTTAAAAATATTTCCTAAATAATTTTATTTTATTTATAATTTTTAGACATTAAAAAATTAAATTTAATTATGACACAATGATGATGCAGTAATTACCTTATTAATGAAATATTAACATAATTGATCTTATAAATACCCAAATAAATATAATTTTAGACTTTATATTAATTAAACTATTTTAATAGGTTAAAATTAAATGTTATTATTGATTTAATTAACGTTTTTAGAAATAATAATACTGTTATGATTTTCAAAAAAATAATGAACCAAATAGTGTCAAAATTGACATAAAATAGTTTTTAAAACAAATATTATATTATTAATTTTTATTTTATTCCTAAAAATATAAGGACTGTCCAAATGAATTAGATAAGGATATATATTAATAATGAACCACTTTGGGTTCGTTTGTCTTGTTATAGTATGTTTATTAACCATATAGTGTAAGAAAACAAAAAGACATGGTAAAAGTTAAATTATTTAACATAGAGTTAAATCATAATGATAAGGATAAAATAGTAAACAAAACTTGTCTAAAACCTATTTGTTGAAAGGATTTCGACCCCTACCAACCTTATATTTTAAATAAATCAATTTGGAGCTATTAAAAACCTAATATTACTTTATTATAAAATAATATTTTATGTTTTCCTAAGGTGCCCCTCTCCTCACTTATAAAAAGGGCACCCCTTCCCTCTTCTCTTCACACCCATTTGAGCCTTGAATCTCGGACAAACCATTCCAATTCCTCTTATTAACCTCTCTAGTTATATAATATAGGTTCAGGTATTCTAAAAAGACCAACTCTAGTTCCCTAAAAAGAAGATTAAAGGAGGTGCGTCGAAGAAGAGGTAATCTCTTCTACCGATTATTTCAAGTTTCCATCTTCTTCAAATTATTCTAATTTAGTTGTTTTATTATTAAGTAATAACATGAGTATGAATTATATCCTGATATGTTATTAGAAATATGAAACAACCCTGTTTCACCTACTATCCATCATACGGAAAACGAAATCACCGTGTGTGCGTACGTACAGATACAGTCCACACGCCATGGTGTAATCTGTTTTTTCACCTCCACCTTACTTGTATAGGTATAATGGTGTAATGAATGACTATATATTATTATTATAAAATCATAATGATTATAAGATATTATATCATCCACTCCAATTCCATTCAATAAATATGGGAATGATATCATCGCTCGTGCGTACGTACGGATTACCGTCTCCACGACGCAATGAGATTTATTTTCCATGTTAACAATTCAAGAATGATTATAAAGTATATATAATTAGTAATCATGAAATATATGACATAATAATGATAATGGATTAATATATATATATATATATGTATGTATGTAATCTACTTAATTTCATTCAATTCAATAAGGAAACGAAAATAGCATTCATGCATACGTACGGCCTACCGTCTCTATGAACGGTGTATTTCATTTCATTTATCTATCTATTATATATATATATACATAATATATATATGATATATAAATCATATTTTAAATTCTTGAAGTATTTAAATCAGGATATAAGTAATAATAATATCAAGAACAACAAGTCCAAACACGTACGATAAATAAAACGATTTTACCCAAAATGTTGCTTTAACATGGAATTTACAAAAGAACGAGTAATATAAAGTCATAAGTGAACCATATAAGATATCATAACAATGAATATGATTCTATAATATGTAAATGTTATTATTTAAATCATTATACAGGAGTTTCGGATACGTACGAAGCATATCAGACCTAAGGTAAGGGATAATTATTTCAATCTCATTTTTATCAGAGATTGTTTATTTGTAGGTATTTACTAGGGTTATTGTTATCATCCTTTACCATATTTTCTAAAAAAGTTTTCATTAATTTTTAAAGTCCTTTTTACCAATTTTTTAAATTTACCACATTTTATGAAAGGAATCTTACTTTTGTTTACCACACGTGGAACTTTTTTACTTTTCCGTCAAAAGTACGAGAATAATGTTATTTTTAACTTATATAGTGTGAATGGATTTTTATGGTTTCATAATGCCTCGTTTTCATTAAGATTACTCTACAATATTTTATGACTATTTTCAACAAAATACAATTCTTTTAAAATTACATGGAATTTTGTTAAATGAAAATGATTTTGAAGAAGAAAGGATATTTTTCTAAATAATTCATTTCAAGTGTTTTATCAAAACCATTTTCCATCTAAGATGACATTATTTTATATGTGTATATATTAAGTATATTGTCTCTATGATTTAAATGGTATATATTTTCCTATGATGAAATATCCATTTGTTTTATATAGATTATGAGATTATGGGATGATGTTTATGAAACCCATTTTATTTATTGGTTCATGTTGAATGTTTTGTGTTTCTTTTGTGGCACAAGTAAGAATTATTTCATTATGAGATGGGTGCGACCTATATCTACCTCAAATGAATTGGGTAAAGATTAATATCTCATTAGATAAACATGTCTGAAATGGTAAGTTAATCCTGTTCAGTGATACAGGACTAGAATGAGGAGTGATCTCGATTAAGAAAGGGACTTTGTCTACTAAAATGGTCATGGCACCAATGCCTTGGCTACTATGGAAATCATATCATGTGCATAATGGTTTTCCACAATTACATGTTTTATTTCTATGCTATTTTATAATGATTTATATTCCCTTATGATATATTCCTTATGTACGTCCATGATTCAAGTGTTTGCTCAAGATTTTGATGATTAGATTTTATGATCAAGTTTTTACATTGAAATGATTATGTATTGTTTTAGGTTCTCTAGGTTTACCCTTACTGGGCATTTGAGCTCACCCTTTTTTATGTTTTCTTTTCCCCAGGATTTAAATAAATGTTTTAGGTAATAAAATAATAGGGGATGTTCTTTATATGAGATGTTGAAGATATTTCACCAGGATTAGAAGATTTTTTTCCGAGTTTCCAAAGACACTAAACCATTACTGTCCTTCAGTGTTTGTTTTTGTTATGTATTAAGTATTCTGCACGAGTAATGTAATGTCCATGAACGTCAAGCTTTGGGTCTCTGCATTCATGGTTCCTAAAATTGTTTTCAATTTATTTTTAAAATTATCCAATGATTTTTTTATTTTATTTTTACACATGTTTGAGTTTTTTTTAAATAATTTAATGGATTTTTCCGAATTTTTCATTATAATTTACTTTTTGACATTACATTAAAAACTGTGAATGAGTTTTTTTAATTTATATCAAATGAATGTATTTTCATACATCCATGACAGCTCAATTGTATACATATTACATTACAATTTTACTAGGTTATTTTGATAGAAAATTATATTCTATTACATACCTAGTATTGAAATCTTAATATTTATATTCAATGTAAAAAAGATATTTTCCATAGGAAATATTCCAGAAATCTTTTTAAATATTTTTATTGATGTAAAAACAATTTATTGAATATTATTATATGAAAATTTTATTGATATACTATCCAATTTATTTTTATATGTGATTTATGATCAGTTTTTTTAGTGATGTACTATTTTGATAACATTTTCTGTACTACTTTCGATGAATTGAGTTCATGTTTATTAATTATAGGGAATTTTTAAAATTTTGTTTTCTAATTTCAATAAAAATATTTTTGAAGCTTATATTCCACCTATTTCATTTTATAAACGCATTAGACTTACTATTTTATGGCTGTGACCCACCTACTCCCCCAAGATGCATCGATAGGACTCACAAGACAAAATATTAAGGGTATTTGTTGTAGTCTTACCCATTTATGTATGATGTCATGGAATGATGTTGATATTGTATGTTTATGATTTCTAGAATTATACATTCTATCATCATGATAATAGTTATTGATTTTAATTTTATGATTTGATTGGTTATAATATCCATGCATGTGTTTGAAGATAATGTGATAATTTATATTGAATTGTTTTATCATCATTTATTCCTTCCATATTATTCCCTAAGTTCAAATCATCGATTAAAAGGAATGTTTAATATTTATTTACTTCAATATATTTATCGTTATTAATTATTTAGGATATCTTATACAATATTAATATCCTTATTATGCTTTAATGATCACCAAAATATTAGGTATCCTTTGTCTATGTTTCTAGGAAATGTCTTATCATCGATGTGAAATAATATTATAAATGAAAAAATATGATCCCAAATGAATTACTTGGTCGTATTTTATGTTTTAAAATTTATGTGAAATTTAAGTATAAATCTAGTTTTCAAATACTACTAAAATATTCAGTCCATCAGGAAGTGAGTCCTTGTATCAAGTTAGAATATTAATATTTAACCACTAAAATGGATATTATTGTTTGGGTATTTTAATATCTTATATAATTCCCTGACCCCAGTTACCCAGAGTCGGTGCATTATTACATTACATTGGCATGATAAAAGGAATCATGTCCCGGATTACATATTAGTTTAGTTTTAATGGAAACAAGATACATACATAAGTTCCACATTACAACTTGAGAAGAAATTAAACTCTATTTTATTCCATTAGAAACATCCATGCCTCCTAGATTATGCCTACAATTCACACATAACTAACTTCTTTGTATCCTGGAAAAATGAATCCTAAGAAAGGGGTGATCTCAAACGCTCCATAAGGGAAAGAAAAACAACAAAAGATAACATAATCATTATGCATAGTGAATAATTAAAAACACATTCCTTTACAAATAATAAACACGAACACATTATAGTAGGAATATGCGCTGAGTAATTAATGCCATAATAAAACATGATAATGGGTAATCTAATAGTAAAATAACCACATGAACCATCATTATTATTTTCATAATGAGGTAATGTATAATTCTATACATTTTGAAACAACTTGTGAAGGCCGTGGCCAAGATGTCTAAAAACGATCTAGGCCTCTGTAACACCTCGAGCTTCCACGACATGCTTCTCTTTCAATAATGCAATAGCTTGCATTGTACGCAAGTTCAAGATTCTAACGCCCCAAGACCAATCAAAATAGCCATTATGAATAGTAAAACACTCTTTTTGAAATTATATATATTATATATTTCAAAATGGTCTTCATTTGTGGATTCGAAATATCGAAATTACCCTATGTTGTATTTTTGGTATTTTTCTGAGAACATCCAATTTTTTATGGAATGAAAAATACCTAAAAACAACTTTTTTAATAAAACTAATTTATAGTGATAAATTATACTATTGAGTTGTTTTAAAGTGTAATTAGAATATATTTTTACCATTTTATCCAATGGTGGTCATTATAATTAATTTCACTTTGATATTGGACACAAACAATTGTCAATCTTTTTATATATATTGTTTCTTAAAAACACGCTATTTGTTGTGACAGCGGGAATTAATTATAAAATTAATTAATTCAACATATATGTTTGGAATTATGTAAAATAGACATCATTTTTGGATTCGGAATTTCAATTATAGCTCAGGGTGAAATTTTGGCATTGTTCTGAAAAACATCAATTTTTGATGAATAGTGAAACCACTAAGTGATAGTTAAAAAACTGATTTTTCATTTAAATGAAACATTACCACTTCTATGATTTAGTTTTCAAAAATACAACATACATGGTTGTCATTACGAAGTAAAATGTGGTTCAATGGGATTAAAATAATTTTTTGTTGAATAGTAACTTTTAAGTTGAATTAATCGCGATAAAAGGTAATTAGTGAAATTTAAGTTAAAAATGTTATTATGAAAATATGAAAATACCCTTACACATGTCCTACCCTTATTGGATGAGTCATTTCCGACCAAGAAAATCCATGGGTCACCTTGGGGACCCCATGGAGCCACTTGGGTAAGAAAATGACATTAATAACTTTTTATTTAAAGTAAAAATAAAATTGTCACAAACAAGTGTTGTTTTACTAAAACAATTTTATGAAAGGATTATACAAGTAATATTTTTGACCATAAATATTAATTGGAAATATAAAAATATTTAATACATCATGGTAATTTTTTTTTATTTTTAAAAATTAAATAAATTAAATGTTTTATGACACCATGATGATGCAGCGACTACCTCATTAAATAACGATTTTAATAAAATGGAAGGATAATGTAAAATCTAAGGCTTACACTTGTCAAAAACCTATTTTATGAGCATATTTAGAACCCTTATCACCATAGCCTCGAAATATATTATTTTGGGACCTTTAGAATCCGAATAAAATTTCGTAATAATGTAACATTTCAATCCATCCAAGAGTGCCCCTCCTCTCCTCTTATAAAAGTCCCCCACCACTACCACCTTATTCACACCTTCCAAGCCATTTGGCTTGGCCAACCTCTGCCCAAATACTCTCTCAACTTCCCTATATTACTCCTAGAAGCCTCACTTTTGGAATAATTCTTCCCAAGGAAGCCATTGTCTCAAATCAAAAAGAGTTACCCGTTTTAAAGGTAGTGTTTTCTCTTGTGTTCTTATGTATTACTTTGCTTCTCCAACCCCCTAAACTCTTTTTATTCATTAATTTTTTTAACAACACCAGTATCCTCAACATACTAGGATGTTGTTATAATATTTATTCGAGCTACACTTACACACACCTACATCTAAAGGTTAAAGAACGTACTGTTTCTATGGATGGAGAATTTCTGCCTCACGAAACGATGATTGTTCAACACTCATATAACACCTCTCATGGTGGCCATTATGATGAAAATATTTTTATATATGATATATAATTTGTTTATGTTTTACTTAATATTCTGTATTTTTCATTTATGGCAAACCTTTATGGTTTCCATTATGGGTAATCGCGATATTTTCATTTTAGGAAGTGCGGACTATAGCCCCCTCAATGTGATTTGAATCGTAATGCCATATGTGGGATGTATAAAGGATGGAGTAAATGGTATTATAAATTATATTATACTGGAATTATAATATACCTTTATATAATTATAATTTCATTCCACTAAATACTAAATAGAAATGAATGTAGCGTTCATGCGTATGTACGGCTTACTGTCTCCATGAACGGTGCATTTCATTACTTACCTCTAAATGTTATGTAAAATTATAAATGCATGTATATACTTGATATATATGATATATATGATATCTACGTCATGAATATAATTCTGGATATAATGGATATTTCACCACATGAACAACTTGTAATTATAAGAAGTTTATTTTTGACTCAAGTACAAAGATCGACAAAACCACCGCTATTAACATAAATGACTACATAATTTTTGTAACATTGTAATAAGTGATATAAAAGTGATAATGAACTTGAAAAAGGTTCTTAAGAAAGTAGAGATTAACTCTATTGTATTCTTTAGGAGGATAATGAACGGTCGAGTCATGTCGGACACAAGGTAAGGTAACTTCTTAACCCAATTTCTATTCATTGGGTTTATCTCCTACTTTCAAATTATGTAATGATATTATTATGTCCTATCATGTATTTGTACTTTCATTATGTGTACTTATAGCTAATACACATAATAGATCTATTTTATGTAAAAATTATCTTTGTAAGGGACTTTGTCTCAATCTCCATTCATTGAGGCATATTTTGTTTTATACAAAAAATTCTTTTATACGGTGTATAAACCCCTTTGATTTTTATGTTTATTCAAAAAGAATATTTTTTATATGAATCATTTTACTAAACGAAAAAAGGGAATGTTTTTTTGTCGTATGTATGCGCAGACAATGACTTCTTCGCCACCATGACCATTATTTGAGTTTCGGATTCCTCTACAAGCCATAACTTTTTATAAAAAATTGAAAAATAAATACCATGTTTTACTTTTATTTTATTTTGGTATTGAAAATGGTTTTATTATATCAATGTGTTGTATTAATATATTGTGATTGAAGTGTGGAAATGTTATGTTTCCTTTATGCATGTTTTATGTGATATGATTATGTTATGGTTTATGATATGTTTAAACCTGTTCATATGAAGAATGCATTGGACTTAATAAGTGACGGGTGGAGCCTACTATATCTCCTCGATGCATTAGTAGGTCTCATGAGACAAACAAGTGTCTTGGAATGAGGCCTTGAAAAAATCTTATTTGTAGTCTTGACACGAGGCCTTGGCAACGTGGTTATGATGTTCTGGCATTATGCATTCCATTATTGTGAAAGTGGTTATTGATATTGCATGTGATTATTCGACCAGTAGAATATCCATGTGAATAAGTAAACGGAATTATCTCATTTTACTTTTTCCATATTATGAATAAGATCATGTTTAAAAGGCTTTTTTAGTTATTAATTTCCTGAAATATTTATGTTTATTTATGAAAGCTTCCACTATATTTTTATCCTTACTGAGCATCTGAGCTCACCCCTTTCAATGTTTTAATTTTTACAAGATGTCAAGAAGTATATTATGAATGACCTGCGTGGATAGTATGAGGGGATATTATGAAAAGATATTTCTGTAGTTTTGTTTTACTTTATGATGTAATGTAACATTTATGAATTTATCTAGCGTTTTCAAGGCTACTAAACTAATCAGTCATTCGAGACTTGATCTTTTGTGATCATGCCAATGTTACGAAGTAATGCAATGACTCTGAGTAACTGGGGTCAGGGCGTTACAGTTGGTATCCGAGGAAGTTTAGTACATACCTTGGAAGCTAGATTTAGATAAACTCTGATTAGAGCACATAGTCTGAAGATAGACTTTGAGGATTAGTATAGAATAACTTGCTAGAATTTTGGTATTATAGATATTTTGTGAGTTTTCCGAGCAATACATCCCTGTCTGGATACGAGTAGGTAGAGGCGGCTCTGGCACAGATGTACCTAGGGGTAAAACCTGAAAACACCGCTTTGATCTAGAATCAAAAAGGAACTGGTGCATGACAACGGGCCTTGCTGCACTCTTGGTTACGACACTCAGGGGGGGTATGCTTTGGATAATTCTCATTTTCTTTTCAAACCACTATGAAGGGTTATGAGTATATACTTCCTCAAAAAAAACATTTTTATGATTATGGATTATATACATAAATAGTTCAATTTATGATAAGTGTTTTTTCAAGTATGGAATTATGTATTTTAATTCATAAACTAATCTAGTTTATGCCATTGTTTAGAAATGGAGCTTAGTGGGAGGAATGGAAACCGTATCAATGCACGCACTCCATGTAGGGATTTCCCTCCTGCTCAAGATAATTATAGTGGAGCTGGTGATACGACTGGTGCTGATCACCTTGTCACCATACTGGGACAACTCACTCGGGTTATGAATAATAACCATACTCGTATGGAGCTCTCTGATCCGCAACGTGGAGGATCAATTTTAGACCACTTCATGAGGAAACAACCACCAACATTTAATGGGGGTACAAATCCATTAGTATCTGATCAATGTATAACCTCCTTAGAGAAATTATTCCATGCCTTGGGGATTAGTGAAAGGGAAAAGGTTATCATGGTAGTTTACCGCCTCACTACAGATGCTGATCAATGGTGGTCATTGATTCAAAATACAAAGGAAGATGAAGAAGTATCAAGTATGGAATGGAGGGAGTACAATGATTTTTTATTAGAAAAATACTTTCCTTGTGACCATCGAGAAGATATGGAAAGGTAATTTCTGAGTCTGAGACAAAAGGAGGATGAGAATTTCGCAAAGTATGAGGCTAACTTTACATGGTTATCAAGGCATGAAGCAGATTATATACGTAACCCAAGAAGTAAGATTGATCGTTTCTTTGATGGGTTAAAACCATTTCTCTGCCAGGCCTTAGTCTCACAATCTTTCTCGCCGTACGAAGATATAGTCTCATGTGCTATCAAGACAGAAAAGGAATTCTCAAAATCATATGACAATAAAGTAAAGTAAGAGAAGAAGAGAATGGTGGAACAAGATACAGATAAAGGGAAAAAGGGAAATAAGGATTTTCCATTATGATATAATTGTGGGAAGAATGACCCCGGTACTTGCCTAAATGAAATGGGAGTTTGTTATAAATGTGGAGAAATAGGTCACCAGGCTCGTGATTGCAAGGGAAAGAAAGAGGCTATCAATGTTGAATGCTACAATTGTAGGGAAATTGGGAATTACACAAATGATTGTCCTAAGTGTCACGGAACCTTACATCAGAAAAGGCCTAGGGATCAAGGACAATCTTATGCTATTACTACAGCTGATGTTGAATAATTAATGTATTGGTGCTTTTGGAATAAAGGATTATATTCTGGTAATAAAAATAATGTGATTTATATAAAGATTGTACTGCAATACTTTTTGTTTTCATTAAGGTTTTATTATGATGAAGGTAATCATATTTTTAGTATGTGACAATAAGAGAAACATTACTTTATTTGGGGAATCTAATGTTACAATTGATTTTGGAATTTACAGACCTTTTAGAGAAAGTCTAGACTGAGGAATTTTTGATAACTGTAAAGGTTGTAATGAATTATGTTGGACTTTGGATAGTATTGTTTATGGTTAAAATATTTCTCAAGATTATTTTTGGAATATTATAATACTATTCTTTTAGGAAAAGGATAACTCGCAGGTTGGGGGATAACCCGTCGCGTCGGACAAAGCTGCAGGAATCTAACCCACAACCATTGTGCGAGAGGCCTTTATTACCTACCACTAGCCTACAGGAAGTCCTTGGTTATTACAAAATAGTTTTCCTAATCTAAATGGTAAGTGTTAATAGTTGGAACCTTATACAATTAGGATAAATAGAATATTGATGAGTTCTGTTACCATTTAGAGTGAATGATGGGTTCGTGGTAAAAATTTATTAAAGATTAAAAGCCTACATGACAAGTAAGTATATTTCCTTAAGATCTTAGTAAATCTCTTAAATAAATTCCTCAAATTTATGAAAGGTAACTTAAAACAAAAACGTTGTCGGTTAACTTTTCCAACTGGGGATTCAATGACCGTTTAACCAATCACAAGTTTGTGATTTTCTTGTGGTTAACTTTCTCCTAATCCTGTTTTCTACAACTTTCCATCAGACCTTGATGGTTTGTTTTTCCTCCATATCCATACTTTCATATAATCCTAGTATTGGTTATCTCGGGTGACCTTTGTGCCTCTCTTTATTTTAATGTTATATTTTTATTAACCCTATTTCCGATGTGGGTTTTCCACAAAGGTATTTTATATTTTCAACCTTTTATTTTCAAAGAAAAATTTTAAATTGTGAGGACGCAATTTATTGAAGGAGGGTATAATGTAACACCTCAAGCTTCCATGATAAGCTTCTCTTTCAATAATGAAACAACTTGCATTGTACGCAAGTATGAGATTCTAACACACTGCGACCAATCAAAATAGCCATTATGAATAGTAATACCCATTTTTTGGAATTATATATATTTTATAATTCAAAATGGACTTCATTTGTGGATTTGGAATATCTAAATTAGCCTATGTTGAATTTTTGGTATTTTTCTGAGAACTTCCAATTTTTTATGAATAGTGAAAAATACTTAAAACAACTTTTTTAATAAAAATATTGTATAGTGATAAATTATAATATTGGGTGGTTTTAAAGTGTAATTAGAATATTATTCTACCATTTTATCCAATGGTGGTCATTAGAATCAATTTCACTTTGAAATTGGACATAAACAATTGTCAATCTTTTGATATATATTGTTTCTTAAAAACCTGCTATTTATTGTGATAGCGGGAATTAATTATAAAATTAATTAATGAAACTTATATTTTTGGAATTTTGTAAAATAGTCATCATTTTTGGATTCGGAATATCAATTATATCTTAGGGTGAAATTTTGGCATTGTTCTGATAAATTTCAATATTTGATGAATAGTGAAACCACTAAGTGATATTTAAAAAACTAATTTTTCGTTTAAATGAATCATTACCACTTCTATGATTTAATTTTCAAAAATCCAACATACATGGTTGACATTAGGATTTAAAATGTGGTTCAATGGAATTAAAATAATTTTTTTGGTGAATATTAACTTTTAAGTTTAATTAATCGCGATTAAAGGTAATTAGTGAAATTTAAGGTAAAAATGTTTTTATAAAAATATGAAAATACATTTACACTTTTCCTAACCTTATTGGATGAGTCATGGCCGACCAAGAAAATCCATGGGTCAACTTGGGGACCCCATGGAGCCACTTGGTTAGGAAAATGAGATTAATAACGTTTTATATAAAGTAAAAATAAAATTGTCACAAACAAGTGTTGTTTTACTAAAACAATTTCTAGAAGGGGTTATACAAGTCATAATTTTGACCATAAATATTAATTTGAAAGATACAAATATTTCCTACATCATGGTAATTTGTTTATTATTTTTAGACATTATATAAATTAAATTTTTTATGACACCATGATGATGCAACGAGTACCTCCTTAATTAATGATTTTAATAAAATGGAAGGATAATGTAAAATCTAAGGATTACCCTTGTCAAAAACCTATTGGATGAGTATATTTCAAACTATAATCACATTAGACTCGAAATATCTCATTTTTGGACCTTTATAATCCGAAAATCTTTTCATAATAAAGTAACATTTCAATCCTTCCAAGAGTGCCCCTCCTCTCCTCTTATAAAAGGCCCCCACCACTACCACCTTATTCACACATTCCAAGACATTTGGATCAGCCAGCCTCTACCCAAATAATCTCTCAAATTCCCTCTCTTAGTACTAGAAGCCTCACTTTGTTTATTATTCTTCCCATGGAAGCCTTTGGCTCAAATCAAAAAGAGTTACCCGTTTTAAAGGTAGTGATTTCTCTCTTGTTCTTATGTTTTATTTTGCTTCTCCAACCCCCTGAACTCTTTTTATATATTTCTTTTGTAACAAAAATAGTATCCTCAACATTATAGGATGTTTTTATAAGAATTATTATAGCTACAATTACACAAACCTACATCTAATGGTAAAAGAACATTCTGATTCTGTGGATGGCGAATTTCTGCCTGACGAAACTATGATTGTTCAACACTCATATAACACCTCTCATGGTGTCCATTATGATGGAACTATTTTTATATATGATATATAGTATGTTTATGTTTTACTTAAGCTTCTGTATTTTTCATTTATGTCATACCTTTATGGTTTCCATTATGGGTAAACGCGATATTTTCATTTTAGGAAGTGCGGACTACCGCCCCCTCAAAGTGATTTGAATCGTTAATGCCATATGTGGGATGTATAAAGGATGGAGTAAATGGTATTATACATTATATAATACTAGAATTATACTATACCTTTATATAATTAAAATTTAATTCCATTAAATATGAAATAGAAATGAAATTAGCGTTAATGCGTACGTACGGCTTACCGTCTCCATGAACGGTGCATTTCATTTCTTACATCTAAATGTTATGTAATATTATAAATGCATGTATATACTGGATATATATGATATA